>LR990150.1:0-10000000 GCA_905147285.1 Hypena proboscidalis | reverse complement strand
GCTGAAGTCATGTACTATCAAAACGCAATCTGGCAACGTCGCGCAGCAGGAGCGGCGCTCCAGTCTAGGCGAAAATCTCGTACAAAGTTTTTGTTTCACGCGCCGGGCCGCATCGATGTTTCTCTTTCGCACTTATGGAATTTAGTACTGAGCGTTGTATTGAAATTTCTGCAGTAGGAGCACAGAGTAAACAGAGACTAAGCTTCATACAACCGCGCTCAGATACGTCCACTCACACAAGCATAAGACGTATGTGTGCGTGTCCACTTGCGGCCCTATCACGTACGAGGCGAAACCGGTTTCTACCGGCTCGTAAGTGCCTTAGCGAAGGGCTCTCGCGCGCTCTCGGCGCGGCTCGCGGACACTACCGCAGCTCACATAAATGTACCCTGTGAGTGTGCAGTGTGCAGTCTACAGTAGTCCAGCGCAGCCGCGGTGCGCGCACGCCCGTATGCTCACTCGCAAGTCTCGTCCTAAAGGGCACGACGCGCGTTATAATTTATTAATACAAAATGTACTGTAGGTACTGTTGGTAAGAACAATAATCGTCGAAATAAGAACATATCTTTTTTTTTCTATCCCAAGGAATCTACTAGGTGAGTAGTAAATTGATAGTAAAAGAGTAGCTATTTTTATTATATAGGTACCTATTCAATTTATATTAGTGGGGTAGATAGATACTTCATACATAATTACATAGGTAGGTACCTAGTGTACCTACATCAATATCAAAGCAAATTTAAATCTGTGCCGTGTTTGTAATGCGATGGAACCTTGACACAATTCACAGCTAATAATATATTCCTACTTATGTATGAGTCACTAGCTTCTACGCGTGGATCCAACCGCGTGGTACGTCGATGTAGCCTATATTATTTCTGGGGTCTTATCTTTTTATACCTATAATTGTATAGATGTATGAGAATGACAGTTCTAATGTCATGCGCTCTTCTACCTAATACGTTAATAGGTAGGTAGGTACGTTAAAATTAAATTGTAAAAGGTTCTACTTATCACATTAGGTACCAATTTGAGAGGATTATACTTAAAGACTTTTATTACTTTTTTGACTTGTTGAAATATGTAAAAAATACCTATCTACCCTTATTATTAGCGATTGATTTATTATGATTAGGTACAGGTAATACAATAAAAAAAACCGCCGCGTCGTTAAAACACCACTATGCCGCCAGTGTAGTAATTGTACTAGTCACATGGTTTGTCCTGTTGTGCCAACACTGCCAAGTGCCAACCCTAGCAAAATAGGTAAATATCTTAGACGTTCTTTAAAAGGTTAGCCTCTGTTCTTTACTCTGTGGTAGGAGCGTAATCGCAAGCGCACCACTCGTTCCAACTTTACTTCTACTTGACATGACACCGCACCTAATGTCTTTTAAACATTCCACTTTGTACGGGTAGGCAATGTAATAGTTTTTAGTTGTTAATATTATGAATGAAGATAAATACCTATTATTTAGTTAAGAATGTATAGAGTAAATAGAGTTCTAAAGGAATATTATACAACGTATTTTATCTGGGAGTGCACTGCACCAGTGCACCTAAGGACGAGCCGCCTCTGCTAATACGTGTATACTTTTATTTTGTAAATACATACATATTATACATAGAAACACCCAGACTAAGACAAACCCCCATGTTCATTCACTCAAAGATTTGTCTTAAGTGGGAATCGAACTCACGACCTCGGCGTCGCAGGCAGGTACACTACCCACTCCGCCATCCGGTCGTCAAAAAATTTAAAATCAGTTATCATCATCTTATTGATTATTTTTATAGCATTTTACTGCTTAGCAACTTACTAAGAAACTGTTGAAGAAGGACTGGGACAGGCATTTGAACCTGCGACCTTCTCCACACCGGGCAGTCGCTTTAACCAACCAGCTACGGTCGCTTCTTGCCAGGCACCTAAATTTCTCAACTGTATGTTACATCATATCGTGACGTCACGGTCATCCATTTGTTCCTATCTTAAGTCACGAAATGCCGTAACAATGCTGTTTGCATTTTTATTTTATCACTTTCTAAAATACCCAAAATATCAATTTTTTTATCAAGCTTTTCTTTCATATTTTGTAAAATAAAGACTTCCGTGATATAATGTTTTAAATAAAAACGATTTAATGAATAACTTTCTATAAATATTAATTAGATTGGACTATAAATAGAGACTACTGCTATCGTTTTTAGGGTTCCGTACCCAAAGGGTAAAAGGAACCGTATTACTAAGACTTCGCTGTCCGTCTGTCAGGCTATATTTTATGATCCGTGATAGCTAGACAGTTGATATTAATATAGATGCTGTATAACTGTTGCCGCTTTTGAAACAAATACTAAAAACTGAATATATTAGCTATTTAGTTTTGACGCCCTTATCAATATCGAGTTGAAACGAGCAAATAAATCGGTGTGACAGGTACATGCTCGAAATATTTACGGAGTATTTAGTAATATATTTACTTAAACATGAATAATTAAATTAAAATAAAATAAATATTTAAGGGAGCCTCCCATACAACAGACATGAATTATTTGCCGTTTTTTGGATAATGGTACGGAACTCTTTGTGCGCGAGTCCGACTCGCTCTTGCCCGGTTTTTCTTAATCAACTCAACAATACCTTTCCAACGGTGTATGATAATGATTCTTTCCAACGGTTGATATGATTTGAACGGGAACTAACGCGAATTATTTTTACCTTTCGGTGCTTGACGTTTCGACAAGGTTGCACTTTGTCATGGTCGCAAGTAGACTGACTCAGCAGCGCCCGGCTCCGTTCGTGAGGTTGATGATTTTTTGAAAACCACCCTCGCTTTTGTTGGTTTTAATTTTCAATGTACCTCCCCCACACACAATACTAATCTCTTTTCTCTCCATAACCATCTTAAGCCATAATGTTGTTTTGGTTGCTATAACTTACACATAGAATTATTGTCAAAAAAACAAACAAATAATGTATGAATTATTTGAAATGATGGTGCACATGAGTTTCTCACCAGCTCCAGATGCAATACTGATCGGAGCTGGTACTAGAATTAATTTTAATTCAAATCTCTAAGTTGAATTAAAGTCAATCTAAGCTCCAGTGTCAAATCATTTTATTGCAATAAGTATTATAATTTAATTAGCTAAGTTTTATTTTAATTTAATAATTTTTGTATTTTGATGTTTATTTTGACGTGTTCAAGCGCCGCTTGGGGCCCATGGAAATAAATGATTTGATTTGATTTAATCGAGTCCGGTTTATGAGAGTTCGTTGATCGCAGGAACGGGCGAGTTTTTGTGATGTTTCATCATCATCATCATCATTTAGCCTTTTGTAGTCCACTGCTGGACATAGATTGTGATGTTTATTTCGCGTTAATTCCCGTTCAAATCATATCAATAAATATGCAACGCGAAAGTTTAGATGGTGTATCATTGATTCCATGCCATTAATTGCTTGCAGTCCGACGCCGGTGACGGTGGGCGCCACGGCGCCGGTGGCGGCGGCTGCCAGCGACCGCGCCGCCAACCAGCGCGCGGCGCAAGAGCAGGTGCACGTCGACGACCAGAGCCCTACCACCACTATACAGGTAATATTACAATCCACGGATTACAATAGTACTGACACTAAGAGCATATTTTATTTATGTATATGATATATAAGTATTCGAATTTTTGAAATAACATTATTTTCACATTATTTAAATTTATTTATGCACCTACCTTTGTTATCTCTGCATCACCTTAAGGTTGACTGGTAGAAAATACCTACGGCATTAAGTCCGCCGTTGTACTATTTTTAATTGCAAAAAGTTGTAAAATAAAATAAAATAAATATTTTCTTGTTCATGTCCATGGGCTGTACTCCACTTACCATCAGGTGGACTATACGTTCGTTCGCTGTGGGCGTAGTATATAAAAAAAAAACACAAACTTATAGCACATTTATATTGAATGATTCCAGTTCCGCCTAGCCGACGGCAGCCGCCTGACGGGGCGCTTCAACCACTCGCACACGGTGAGCGACCTGCACGCCTACGTGTCCCGCGCCGAGCCCGCCTTCCAGCTGCAGGCCTTCGCGCTGCTGGCGTCGTTCCCCAGCCGCGAGCTGGAGCCCGGCGCCACGCTGGCGCAGGCTGACGTGCTCAACTGCACGCTGCTGCAGCGCCTCAAGTAGCTCCTCCACCACCGAGTACCATTCTGCCGTGGTATAACTAAGATGCCGTTATCTGCTCAAACCATTTTTTTGGATAGCAAATAAAAACCGCGGAAAAATTTAAACCGATGTAACTTTTCGATGACAAAACTTATTTTATCTATGTTTTGGTATCTCTGAATCTCAAATAAGTTTTGTCATCGAAAAGTATGTAACCGTTTAATTTTTTGACGCGGTTTTTATTTGTTATCCAAAAAAATGATTTTAGCAGATAACGCCATTTTAGTTATACCACGGCAGCATACGGATGGCAATCAACCAACAGTTTGCACCGATAGGATGTTCTCTCTTTGCTGTCAAGGATTGACTGATTTAATTAGTGTAGGAAACTGGTTTGACCATATGATGTCAAGTGGTAACTTTGCCCATGAATACCCACAAAAATACTACCTATTAACTTTAATTATATATTTTAGACACGTATCTTAATCGCGTAAAAATTTTTAAAGGCATAAATTCCTTTTTTGCTCGACAGTTTCGATCGAATCACAACGATCGTGGTTTCGAGCCGACTGGTGAAGGATCAGCGTCGTCTCCGATAGCCGAGGGTTTTTTTCACGACCCTCACTTGGTCGTTACTATTTTCATTTTTATTTTGGTCTAAATTGTCGGTATTTTTACACACAACACTAACGACGTATTCACACTGAATTTACGCGATTAAAAGTGTCTACAATATATATATAATTATGTACAAATCGCGAAAGTAAAAAATCATTAAATTTAACTTCAGTATAGCTATAATAACATAACTGCCTCGATGGTCTAGTGGTTAGCGTATATGCCTCTCACCGCGTATCGAGCAGGTTCGATGTCCGGGTCGGACAGTGTTATTTTGTGAACTTACCGTCAAGAAATTTACAAAAGCAGCCCACCCTGAACATATCAGATGAAATGTGAGTGTACACCTCTTGCCACACCCTTATGGGTAATATCTAATAGGCGTGATGTTAAATATAAACTATAAAATCCAGCCAGCAATAGCCGGTGCTGACAGCAATGGTTTTTAATTTGATTACAAATCATTAATCTACTGAGCACTGAAATACTATAATAATAATAATGTGTTTCTAATTGATTATTTTTATAGCATTTAGCTATGCATTAGCAAATTATACTAAGAAACAGTTGAAAAAGATATGGGACCGGCAGGATTTGAACCTGCGACCTTACTGCACACCGGGCAGCCGCTTTAGCCATCCAGCTACGGTCGCCTCCTACCAGAACCCTAAATTTATCAACTGTATGATACGTCATTTCGTGACGTCACGTTCATCCATTTGTTCCTATCATAAGTAGGTTACAAAGGTACAAATCTTACCGGTCCCATATCTTTTTCAACTGTTTATTAATAACTAGCTGACCCGTGCCCACTTCGTTGGGCATAATGTTCAAAAATATATATCTTTCATAGTTAAGGCAGCGTTCGTAAGAAACGTTTTCATTCGAATGTTTTTTCGCCGATTCACTTTGCAAAACGGACTACCATGTAAAAGCCTTTTTATTTTTCGGTTTTTAATATGTATAATACCTATAACCTAAATTAATATCTACACGAAACAAACTTAATACCTACCTATAACCTAAATTAATATCTACATGAAACTAACTTAATACCTACCTATAACCTAAATTAATATCTACACAAAACAAACTTAATACCTACCTATAACCTAAATTAATATCTACATGAAACTAACTTAATACCTATAACCTAATTTAATATCTAGGTACATGAAACAAACTTAATGCCTATCTATAACCTAAATTAAATGAAAACTATATAAACATAAAAGATTTTTTTTTAATGTACCGAAAATAAAATTAATGAATGTCGAAAGTGTGTTACGAAAAATTCAATTTTGGGGACGTCCACTGCGTAAAGAGCCGACCGCGCGAATGAGTACCTACCTCTCAGATGTAAAAGGAAGGTCACGCCTCCTTCTTCCGAAGTGAGCACGAACGCGAACCGAAATAAGCCGAAACCATCGCGCGCCGCTGCCGCGCTACTGTGGCCTTCACGTATAACGATGAGTTTTTCTCCGATTCTCTTTACAAAACGGACTACCACGTAAATACCTTTTCATTTTTCGGTTTTTTATATAGCCTATGACACTCAGCGATAATGTGGCTTTCTATTAGTGAAAGAATTTTTAAAATCGGTGCAGTAGATTCCGAGATTACCCCTGACAATTTAACAAACACACAAACTTTACCTCTTTATAATATTAGTATAGATAATGTGCTTCTCAAATTCAGTTTCTGCTTGACAGCAAAAGGTTTTCTAGCATTTCTAGATCAGCTTTTAGGTTATAATTATGTGTAAAACGCATTCTATCGATGTGTACTGTCGTACAAAGTGAACGCAAGACTTGTATGCGCGACCTCGCGATGACAGTGTATCAGTAATTAATAAAGTTTTTAAGTTCCTTTTTACGTGTTTTATTATACAAATTGTCACATTCCAGCGATTGAAATAAGCTATTGATACCACCGGCAAAGTAAAAGGCACAGTTTTTTTCTTTTTTTCTGTAGACCTTGTCTATGTCATCACTATAGACACAAGTTTATATTTTAGTCTTTATTTATCTATGCCTTAAGCATAGACAGTATAGATTACAAGACTTCCATTGCGCTTACTATCATGGCGGGTATCTAAGTGTAGTAAAATGATAAAAAAATGTTACAGAGAGGCTCTGTAACATTTTTTTATGTGTAGTGTACCTGATGCTTGTCGTTAATAAACACCATTACTGCGAAAAACATCTTTAAATCAAATCTACTGTCCAACAGACCTGAGCACATATATTCGATACCTCCTACGTATAATGAGTCAACTAACATCATAGTAATTTTACAGGAGAGCGATTTAAAGACTAATCGCTTATATATTTATGAAAATAATCTTAATCACAATGAATTTAATGCTTCTTTTAATAAAAATGGGAACCTATTCCTTTGGTATGAAATGTTTTTGATGATTTTTGTTTTAAATTGTATTTAATGTACATAGCTCGGTATACGCCGGCGGGACTCAATAGTAAAATAGTTTAACTACCACTTATATTCCTGTACGTTGTACATTAATATTCATGGTTTACATTAAAATATTATAAAATATGCTTCTCATTTTATTAATATCATCCCTTACTTTTGGTTATTTTTGGGATTTTGAGACTCAGTTTATAATAAAATAATGAAATTACACCACTTGACTCATTATACTAGAAATCTACTTAGCTATGTCAGTATTTGAGCATTCACGTATATTGGATCAATATAATTTACCGAGGGTTATTTTTATAACGAATACCTTACGAAATGTCGGATTAGTAAAGGCTAGGAAGTAAAGAAAGAGTCATAGACAAAAACAACGCTTTTTGAAGAATCACAGTTATTAATCAAGTAGGAACATAATATTTTTTAACATTATTTCGCTTCCCTAAAAGACCTAACTTGAAATAAGACGTATCACTAAAGTTTAAAAAAGAAACAAACAATAATAAAAATAATAACTAAAAGACTTGTCTAGTAGTTCAATAAAAATAATAAGAATTTAAAATGTATCATAAAAATTTCAAAAAATAAACAAACAGGTACTGAAAATAAAAACTAACAAGGACTTCTCTTGTAGGTAAATAAATTTATAAGTATTAAAAATGGTAGATAACTTCTGTTAAATAATATTAACAAAAAGAATAACATAAGAAGCTTTGACAATTATAGTGCTTTAACAAATTGTATTAAAATATTATAGTTTTCAAAAGTGGCGTAGCTATCGTAGGGCCTGGTGGTGCAGTGCACCAGGGCCCTGGACCTCGGGGCCCTTGCCAGCTCCTGAAGATAGGAAACCTCGACCCTGTTCAAGTTATTTTTTTTTAATTTAATGATTTTAGGTGAACATAACATCAACAATAATAGAACGCCCGATTTAAGACTTTCAACACATTCGCCGAACTTCCTCGATCAGCATGTGCTAAATTTCGCCCCTAAACTATTTATTAAAGTTTTCATTCGCTCTACTTAATATTTGCTGTCATTTATATTATTCATTGAGATGTTTTCTACTTTCTGGGATGCACTACTGTACAATAGTTGACGCTACGCTAGGTGTGTCTCTGACTGTTGTAATTCTCAATTCTCTACTATCAGCCTTATTTAATCGAGTATTACCACCATTCTTATTATTTATATTCCGTACAATCATACATCTAGAATTCTGGTACCATATGTTGACGTAAAATTCATTTTCAGTAAAAAAACAAATGATACAGGCTGCAGCACATCAGCAACGGTATAATCTATACTAAGTATTATACTATCTACTATCTCTCAACTTGATCGAAAACGAAAAATAGAGAATGTTTTTCTAAACTCTAGTTTAAATTGACGAATAAAGACCTACGCTGTTCTGTGTGTGAAGGGCAATAAAAGTTCAAGCTACGTGACAAAGGGGGTAAGGGCCCGATTCTTTCTCTATACACCGGGGCCCTTGCCCACTTAGCTACGCCACTGGTTTTAAGGCAATCAAAATTAGTCTGAATCATCGTTATCAGCTCCAATAGAGTTAGTTGAAATCAAATTATTAAAAAATAAATGATACTCCTTAGGAATCACCAGTGTCTTACTAAGATCCATCAAGTTTTTGTGCTTATTTTGGTCAATAGGAATGAGTGACAGTCGTGACAGATAAGCTAAAGTAATACAGTCTATATCAATGTACTACTCCCTTCGATTTCGTGTAGCTTTAGGTTTCTTTACGCAATCTCTCCACTCGTAAGCATCTTCTTTTATAGAATACTCTAAATGGATTTTCTGCTTTAACTACTACTTCCGTTACTTTGTTCCAGGGCATGTTTGATCCATCATTAGTCGTTGTCCAATTGTTTATAAGTTTCAACTTTGATTTGAAGTCTTTTATTAACTCCTGAGATACTTCTTTTGTTTTTCCTCAGTTTTGGCAAATCTAAAAGCTGTATACGATTGATCAGGCGTATAAAGCATTTTATCTTTAGTCTGCCTTTCAATTAAAGCGTGCATGCTATCGCCTTCATTTTGAGTGTGACCCACTATTAAAAGCGATGGCTAATATCGACATGAAACTTCAAACTAGCTAACATGTACATTAAAAAAAACAATTCTGTTTCTGTTTTGGCCTCCACAACTGTCTGAACAGAACCTGTGTAGTCTTTGATACCTTTGCTTAAACTCGAACTTAAAAACACAGCTTGAAATTTCGTTTGCAAACAAATGCAAGTGCATGCACGCTCACCGCCCGTGCAGCGTATACTGAGCCGCAATACACTTGCGCCAATGCGTCCCCCCGCACACCCCGCGTACACTGGTACGATGTCAGTTGGATCAGTACACAATTTACGATTCTATCGGATCTTGAAATTGATTTAGTATACACGAAATTATCTCAATAATATTGACCGTTTTAATTTTTTTTTTAACACTATCATTAAGATCATAGATTATTGTATACATTTTTATAAAAATCATAAAATACCTAAATTTGTTAGTTGACTCAGTATACTTAGGAGGTATCGATATTATTGTCTAGAATCTGTCTTAATTTAAATCTCCTATGTCGTATTCTCCCTGTATGCTATAGATTAATTAAAAAACATGCTTCAAAGAAAAATGTATTCAAGCAATAACATAATCTCTAAATCACAATATCTCTATAAATTACTATATCACGATTTATTAAACTCTGGCAAAATAAACATTTGATTTACCTACGAATTCTCATTTTTTTGGTTTTGTGGCTTTACTTTTGGGAACCTACTTCGCTTGCGGCTCCGTCGAGAAGAGAGGACAGTTTGTTCTCCAAATCGCTATCATCTTCATGCCTATAGCAGGGCTCCCAAGCTGTTCCGTAGAAAATAGATCGGCGATGCGGCGCTCGTTTATCACACGACGAATGCGATCAACACAACGGCGCGGCGTCGCTCACGTAGGCCACCGCCTTAGAATTATCGTACCTAAGGGCGCCACGATAACTAGTGTACGCCGCGCCGCGAATGAAAAAGATTTGGGAGCTCTACAGTTACAGTATTTTCTACAAGTACTCGAAATAGGACGCCATTTTGTCCACCAATAGTTACACAAGATGACGTCTTTTAGGCACAACTAAGCGCAGCTTTTGGAAAATCACAGGCGCACGGGTTTTTAGTGATGCACTCGGCAGGACAGGTACAGACGCAAGCTGAAACAAAATTCAAAAATTCAAAATTCAAAATAATTTATTTGTATAACATAGGTAATAATATGTATGACATGGTGGTATTTTAGGTCACTATGTTTTGCCTTGGTTACGATAAAAAAAATTACAAATACAAAAAGTTTTTGTTAGTTGGTTAAGTTAACTTATTGCTATCATTCTGAATTATATATAATGTAATATGTTACTGTGTCAGTTAGATAATAAAAAAAAAGTTTATGGATAAGTCAGGTATAGTAAATAATAAGTATTAAATTATGTTAATAAATAAATTACCTAAATGTTAACAAGATGTTTTGTTAAAGTATTCGATTCCTGGATCGCGCAAAAGGGTTATTGGTTGTAATTCTCAGTAGGGAGTTTGGGACTGTGCCCGGTACATGGCGATAGGATTCACATGGAATTTAAACGTAACTAGTAAAATATGGGTGTTTAAAGGTTGTCACACACCGATTTGTGTGTGAGAAGTGAAGTCAAAAATGCTTAGATTAACTCACGATTACAGTCGCCATATTTGCAAGGGTCTTCATACTCCGTGCAATCTTCACCGGGCGGCAGGAACGAAGATCTGTACACGGTGGTGCCTTCCAACTGTTATGAATTTAAGAATCGAAATATATATTATTAAGGTTAAGCTCCTTCACAAAAATACCTTTCACATGCGATTACTGACTAGAGATTCACGACTTAAAAGCTGTACTTTGCTACCGCTGTGGCCCTCAGCAAGGGCGGATCCAGCTTTTCAGCCAGGAGAGTCACATGAACAAAGTCGAGTTCTGTTTTCGTGAATTATGAAAAAAATCGACTGTTTTCTTAGGCCTAGCTGAGGCTCAGGGCCCCACAACCTCCCCTCTGGACCCGCGCATGCACCTCAGATCCTCTTTCCGCGCCATTAAGTACTTATATCTAAGTTGTTTGTTGACCAAAAGTAGTATTAGAGCATTCTTTACTCTCGGTATATGGCGATAAACAGGAGAAATGTGCAATATCATACACTTTACACGATTTCTGGATAATATATATAGGTGTGATGCTATGACGTGTCATACCTTTGTGCTAGGTGCGTCGTATGGTCTCTTCATAGCCCAGGACGGTTTCTGCGGCACTGGCACGCAAATCTTTTGGTACGACAGCTTCTGGGTTGTCGTTCCCTCCATTTTTGCTGTTAGGAAAATTAAATGTCGACATTATTAATGTTAATACTACTACACGTTCGCTTCATAAGTTGGCCAAACTTATCCGTCCCGCTTGTCATAGGTACCTCACCTCTTATACATCCCCTTTGTATGTTTCGACCGCGTCATTTTGAGATTAGCTAAATAACTAATAACTTACCTATGTAAGGTATTAGTTATTTTTCGAAAATACGAATGACTTGCTAAATTTGATCAACTTCTTAATCCGCGGTTATTGTTAAACTCAGCTTCAACCGTTATCTCTCAACCGATGTTTGAACGGGACAGAGGGATCGAGAACCGTAGTTCAGCATTGATTTCGGGTGGTGAAATCTACACTAAGCCCAGATTTCGCAAAATTTCTGAATCTATGGTTGTATTAAGCCTGTATTTGCAATGTACATCTCTCTCTCTCTAATAAAACTTTTCGTTCGAAACGGAGAAATCGAAAGCTGTAGTTTAGCGTTAAATTTAAGTTTAACACGTTTTGCTGCAATACGAACTAAGTAGGTACCTACAATATAAGTTTTGTGATTAAACATGGCTATTTTCTTACATATATAACGGGATATTTACCATGTATAAGGTTTTATCGTCAACAAAGAGATTGCAACATCTCTGAAATATCGAAATAACTCGCTACATGGTAAATATCAAATTTTTAATAATCGGAACTACATCTGGTTTTTTTTTTTTTCTATTTATTGCAAACTTACATCCATAGGAATGCGCTAACAATGTATGTAACATTGTCAGCGCATTCCCTGAATTGTATTGGAAAGTCAATGTCCCGTAGCTTAACTTTACATTGATCACTGTAATTATCACGTACCTATATTTTGTGCATTTTTATTTCCTTAAGTCACCCCGTTATAGGTAGTAACGTAAGTTCACTGATAACCAGATAAACTACCTACAACTAGACTCTTGGGTTTATAAAGGGTTGAAGAAAACATTGTACACCTTAGTCCATCCAACTTGTGCGGTTAAACCGTGCCTGAACTAAATTGAAATAAGTAGGTAAAGTTTTTACTTTTCGTTTTGCTCAAATCGATTGGAACACCATAAACAAAAAGGTTTACCATTTGGTTTCTCATAGCACTTCATGGGGGCGTAGTTGTTCGGTCTGGCGCAGCGGCCAGGATCGATGAAGGACAAACGGCAAACCGTACGATCTAAAGGATAAAAGAAGGTTGATCAGTCTTTTTTATTCGATGCATGTAAGTAGCAATTACAGTAACATAATCATCCTGAATCCACAAAAGGCTGCAGATGGGTCACAAGTGTTTTTTTTATTATACGACGAATGTAGCGAATAAGTGTTAAAAAATCCACAAAAGCAGATTGTCGATGCGCTGCTTCATCTGCGGACTATAGTGTTTTGCGTCATATGCCAGTAGTGTTAGAGCCTTTGGCGGCAGGTTAAAGGTTAAACGGTGGTGCTGCCGTCCTCAAAACTTGTTCACAAGAGTGCCAATAATTTTAGGACAAAATCTCACCACCATAGCGGATCACTAAAGTAGTGGAATTACGAATAAAGGTAAGCGATGTCTGATCTGATGGCGCTTTACATAAATTATTAACAGCTCTAATGTAATTGGAAAAAAAACTCATACAATGATGATTTACCTTCAAATGGATGCACAGACGGCTTGACTGTAGAAGCTGGCTTGAAGCTCTCTCTAAGTTCAGATTTCTTCGGTACAAAATCATGTTTCTGCGTGGTGACGGTCGCCATGGGCCCTTTGCCGTACAAGTCGTGATGGCAAGGATGGATCTTCTGCGTTATGCACACCGGGTTCGGCAAATACGACAGCTGGACAAAAACAAATTAAATAGAGAACATTACTCGAAACTCGGTGCCAAGAACGCTAGTATTACCTGTTTGATTTAAGATGGCCAAAAAATTCTCCTACCGTTACTATCGTTACGACACGGACAGAATATTCAAAAGGGATGAGGTATGGAGAAATGGTACGGGAATAGAATAGAATAGAATAGAGTCTTTATTTGCAGTAAAATGTGGTAGGTAAATAAGATATTACAAATATGATTAGCGATCAACACATCTTTATCAAATAATATAGACATGTAAATAGTAATGGTACAATAATTCTTAAAACTAAGTCGATTATAGCATCGGTCACAAACTATACATTAAGGTTTTCATTCACTATACATCATAAATTAAAATTTTACTTACTTTAATTTTACTTAAACAATATACTTAATTATTACACTCTATTGTGTTATCATTAACGCAGGTACATATATAATAGTCGGTGAATTAATTAAATTATTCATTTTATTTAATATCTACTATTTAACATTATGTATTAAATTTGTAAAAGTCCTCAACAGTATAAAGACATTTATCTATCAACCAAACCTTCAGCTTTCTGAGAATCATAGAAATTTGGAGAGGGAAAATAGTTATGGCCGCCTTAAAGCAAACGGGTAGTACTACTAGCATCCTCGGCACCGAGTTTTGACGAACGGCGCGTATAGCGTGTAGCATAGCACAATAAACATCCTGTCAGGAGTTGATTTTATCGTAAGAAATTTCGCAGATACAGACTGGAATGCCCTTTAGATGTTGATAGAATCATCCCCTATCACACGAGACCTAAACAACAGGTAAAGTGTTGGTGTTATACACCCCTGCAACACCCTTCTGGGTAGTAAGGCGTAACGATATGGAAATCTGGTCAGCAATAATTTTACCTTTTGAACGGTGTCGCCATCCATTGTAGCAGACGATGGCTGCAGGTTGGACGTTGGTTTCACCGGCATCGGCCTCGGAGCCTTCGCCGGTAAGTAACTGGAATACGATATATTTTATTTTACAGAGCCTCTCCTCGCCTGCTCGCTTTAGAATTGTATTTTATAGCTTAATACTTTAAGAAGGCGATAGACAAAACATCACGCTAGAATTCACGTAAAACCTCAAAGCAGATAAGTTTAAAGTTACCTGTTCTTGTAAACAGTCTGTGTTTCAAAGGCTTTGGAGCAGGTCACAGGGTTACTTCCAGCAGTCGGAAGGATCGGAAGACGCCGGCAGTCGCTTTGTGCATCGAGGAAACTAAAACAACAAAGATTTTTTTGAGATGCAATGGTTGAACAGTGTACAGTGTACGAACTCGCATACACATATTCGCGCTCACGTTGTGCGCACTCATCAATTGCATTTTAGCACGTTTAAGTTATGCTTATTAATGTTAGTCGCAATCATCAACGCGTTCGGCTCATATCATTCATTTATTATTTTAATACTAAAGTTTCTAAAGTTGTACAAACCGTAAAAAGAGATTCCCGATTAAATGAAAGAGAAACGTCGATTTTCAGCTAAGCAATCTTGCTGTGGCCGTTGGATGGGTGTGATGTCTATCTTAACATATTGTATTTTACTCCGTTCCTCGCAGCGCGTGTTAGGCCGTCAGACATTTGAAGATCTATGGCAGTCATTGAAGATAGTCAGAAGCCCAAAGCCAGGCAACTAGTACAACAAAGAAAGTTGTATCAGCCCGTATTGGCTTGTGGAGTTCTGATGGCGGTCGCTATGCGTAATATACTGATGGTTTGATCTTATGTCTCTTACAATTATTTCATAAGATATGTTCAAATTTTATAACAAAAGTTTCCATACCTCATGGTGTAGGTTGTATGGGTATCCAATTTCACAGAGGGCGATACGTAATGTTTTTTGCTGCCCCACGGCACTGGTTCTTTTGGCATTAGCTGAAAAAAAGCATCTTATTCAGTCTTGCAAAGGACTTATCTATAGACTTTTATAAATGACACTGAGACACAGCCATTATAATGATTAAGCGGCTTCTAAAATAGGGTATTTGGAGTAATCAAATAAAATCAAATCAATATTTATTTTAGGTATCAAGGCATAACATAATTATCTTGGTATTTATTTTGTTTTGCTGTTTTGCACGTTGCGACGGCGGCGACGCGCGGCGCGGTGTCATGTATCGTTCCTCGAAAACGCCGGCACACGACACCTCTCGGCCAGAAGTCCACTTTTGTGTAACTATGTTTCCAGCCGTTCCGTCGAAATTCACTCCACAAACGAAGTAAAATTAACGTTGTGACGCGACTCCAGCTTAACTACTCTCAACGTTAAGTTAGTCTTTACCCGAATGTGTGTAATTAATGCTTATGTAGGATTGTAAGAGTCCCAATTTTTGTCAATTTTATTTAAGGACTTGCTTTTGCCCGCAACTTCGTCCATGTGGAATTCGTTGTAAAAAGTAGTAGCTACTCCCGCGCATTGACCCGCATTTAAACTTACTGCTCCGCTCCCGTAGAGTTTAGTGTAATGTAAAATATCTTAAGACCTTTATTGAGACTAAGACTATCAAACTCTAAAGTAATTATCAAAATTCGCCCAGTAGTTTTTGAGCTTAGCGCTTTCAAACAAACTATCTCCCGCGATTTCATCTGCGTGGTAGGTACATTCATCATAATCGAACCGAAAAAACGAAAAATAGTACACTCACCACAACAGGCATATAACTAGACTTTTGAGTAGTAGTACCCTCCATTTTAGCGTTTGGTCGTTCGTAGCAACGGTTTGGGGCGCAAGATCTCGTGGGCTCTATCCTCTGAGGCGGCAAATACGAGAGCTTGTTAACGGTGCGATCTGCAATTTTATGCAATGTATATAGTAAACAGGCGTGCACTCCACCTGATGGTAAGTGGCAACTACAGGTCATGAACATCCCGCAATCCTCATAACCAGATTCTAAGTGAACCACGATGTTCGTCTCATTAGCAGTCACTTCGGGAAATAATTTCACCACCTATTTAGAACCGAGTAGTGCAAGCAAGACAGGACTATGGAGGAAGGATAAATTGACAGAGAAACACTGATCTTATATGTTTAGTTGGGTCACATGAATCAACGTGATGGAACCGTGTCACATTTCACTGTCTTATAAATATAATATAATCCAAAACTAATTGTGACAGAGTCCACCCCTTCATCAATTTACTATACTATAGGATACTATTAGGATTTTTTGATAACTTACTCTCAAAAGGGTGTTCGGAAGCTTCAAACTTGGATAGGGGCTTGAAGCTCTCTCTAAGTTCAGATTTCTTGGCCACATAGTCGTGTTTCTGCGTGGTGACAGTCTGCATAGGCCCTTTGCCGTACAAGTCGTGATGACATGGATGGATCTTCTGCGTTATGCACACTGGGTTCGGCAAATACGACAGCTGTTGATTAGACCAAGGCATCGTGTTGAGCAGAGCAGGCGTCTGAATGGATTCTGTTACTTATTCTGTACAAACAGTTTTCAGGTTGCTGGTTTAGTAAAAATAACGTTTTGTTGGGGTGTGAAGTAATGGATTACGATATCAAAACTTAATATAGGTTGTTTTTAGGTGACAAGTATACTGCAATCGCGAAATACTAAAGCAGATATGAACGCTTCTGAAATTCGTGCCAACTGGGGACCTAGTATCAAGGTCAAACTAACAGTTGTAGCTAAGTAACGCTCGACGAATAATTCACACAATAATGATGCTATTTAAGTAATAATATAACTATCGATTAATATACCTTTTTGGCGTAATTTAATACTAGATTAGTGCCAGGGGAAGAGACAATCAGAGGAATATAATAAACCGATTAAGACGGACAGACATGACTTTTCATGTAGTTCTTATTAAGATCTACGATCACAAGGCCAAGCCTTTTTTGTTTTTAAATTTATTTATTAAACTAAGAAACCGTTGAAAAAGATATGGGATTGGCAAGATTTGAACCTGCTTTATTCTGCATGCCGGGTAGTCGCTTTGCCAAGCAGCTATGGTCGCCTTCTGCCAGGACCCTCAATTTCTGTAACATCATTTCGTGAAGTCACGTTCATCCATTTGTTCGTATCTTAAGTAGGTTACGAAATGGCCGGTGTGCAGAAGGTCGCAGATTCAAATCCTGCCGGTCCCATATCAACTGTTTCTTAGTATAATTTGCTAAGCAAAGCTAAATACTTTAGAAATAATTAATAAGAAGTTCGTTATTAAATCATAAAATACAGTGATTTATGTACCAATCTAAAATAGGTTGCTTGATTTTCGTTGAGTGCAGTCGCGTTGCGCGTGCCCTAGTAACAATAAGTAGGATCTACGTCGAGCACTCGTTTCGATGACACATCATATTATTGCGTAAGTCCTAAGCAATGTAAACTATTATTGTAAAGGCGAAGTTATGAACTCGCTATAAACATGGCAAGTCAAAGTCAGCAGATTACAAACTAAGACTACACTGTCGGATTAAGCCAACGCGGGGCTTGTAGCAAAATCTTTAATGGAGCCCTTAGGTTGCTTTAGGTTTTCAGCATCTGTTTTCAGCAGCGCAGCGAACTGCCCGAATTCATTGCCTAGGTTGTTCTCCAAATCGTCTTTGTAAGCACTGACCATTACTGAGGATTTTGCCAGAATATATTTTGCTTTATGTAATTTTAGCTGCCGAAATACTCCAAAACCACTAGTATTTGTATGATATGATTTCATATGCCTCTTAGGCCTCCAAGACATTTACGCTCCTATTTAAATTTAATTTAATTATTTTACGGTCAGACAAGCGTTGAAGCGCGGGGCCCGTAGCATTTGCTACTATTGCTATATGGCTAATCCGGCACTGACTACACTACCTATTCAGATCATATAAGAAAGAAATGGACGTAAATTAAAATTTGCGCCATATTATACAGATTATGAAAGCGCAGATTAAAGAACTCAAAAACAAATAAAAGACTTGATACTTTGCTTTTGCCATGCTTTTTCAATGTCAAATAGAAACATTCTCTAGGATTGTTAAGTGTTAAGGTTGTACGACACATTTACAACCAGTCTCGTCAGCTAATAAATTGTCGAATGCCAATACCGAAAGCCGAATTGTTTATTTCTTAGGAGACCATCATTGAACAGAGATTGGTCACCGTTGTCAGGTCTCGGGTTCGATTCCCGGGTCGTGTGCTGTTTGCTAATATCCCATCACAAAATTGTCTGAAGAAACACATTCTATGGTTTTTTTATCCGGATGGCGCCTGCTCACAGGACTGAGACAACACAGGTTACAAAATATGGCTGTCATACGCTTATATATTCTTATCTTGTCTCGTACCTTTTGCACAGAATATCCTTCCATAGGCTCAGTGCTGCGCATGATGCTCGGTATTGGCTTCACCGCCTTGCCCTTCAAGTTGCCATCCACTGGTAGATACGACATTTTGTATGTAGTGCATGATTCCACGCGAGCTTCCGGCTGCATGTAGCATCGTCGCGGGGCGTAGGAGTCTGGTCTACGCGGCTGCTTGTAGCACTGAGAAAAAGATTAGATCAAGATTCTGTAAAAAAGAACCGAAAACACCGCTGCACCTATTTTGCGACTGCGAGTCACTAATCCATAGACGAAGCATCATTCTGGGACGCCATATCTTGGCTCCGGATGTTGTCATGTCACTCCCGGTCGGCCGACTGCTCCAATTTATGGAGGCTATTGCCTAAAGGAGAGTCTATAATGATGCTACAAACAGAATAGACCCACGGAGGTCGACGTGAACACCCAAAGCCTCGTCCCAACAATAATAATAATAGATCAGGATTACAGGCGTCATCATTGCAATTTACAAAAATAATAACTCGACAAACAATGTGCCCGATGTAACTAAATTGAAGTTCACTACATCTCAATAAAAAAAAATTGTTCTGGCCTGAGTTGTTTTTTTAAGCGAAGTGATATCATATTTTGTTAAGGATGTCTTATAGACTTTCTGTTCGAAAATAAAGCGCAGGAACGAAAAAAAAAATAACTTTGGAAATTTGGTACTTTCTGAGAGAATACGAAATTTAATGATAGATCTTGATAGTATAGTATAGTTATTTATTTCATGGAGTCCTCTGATAAAATCGTTGCCGTCAAATTTGAAATACCTATGAGTTTCAGGTTTGTTACCGGTTTGACAATCGGCGGTTGTCCGCAGCAGCAGGCACGGCACTGGCACGGCATCGGCGGCTTATCAGCAGCTTTTGGTGACGAAGGCTTGCTTGGGTTGCTCGCGGCTGGACACGGCATGGCGCACGATCTGCGGATACACCATATATCGGAATAAGTCGGGTGCTTTCATTTAATTTTGTAATGTTCGCGTAGCATGTAAACAGATAGATTTTATTCTTATCCGGATAAAAATGAAATTTAATATATTTACCTGTGTTAGTCGAAATGCTTTTATTCAGCTAAGTATAATCCGTATAAGCCGACACCAATATAATTGGGCAAAGGCTCGAAATATTGATTGTTGGTCGATTCAATAAAGGTTAAATTGTTCAATTCATTCGTGTCTTAAAATTGTTACTTAAACTTCTAAACAACAAAATAACAACTGTTTAAATGTGTTTAATTTTAATAAACTAAATCTTAAAAATTTCGGATTTCGGCAACATATCCGTACTTATCACTCGCCTAAGTTAGATCTATGTTTATCACACTATGGCAGATTTTAATATACTTGAAATCTGTTTGTTGTTGCTTAACGGTATGCGTGTTTTCTATACAAATTGAGATACCTGTTTGCCTACAATTTGAACTGCAGGCCTTCGCTACGCGCCAGAGCCCGGTGTAGTGTGATATCGCATAAGTGTCATGTCACGATAACAAATCCTATCTGTGCCCACATTGTGGAACAGCCAATGTCCATTTTCATATTTTTTTGTTAAAATATTGACAGGGCGCCGTGAATATTGACAGAATAGTGTGTTTAAGCTGCCTTAAATTATTTATAAACTGACCCTGTACCTATAACTGTGACGTGATAATTTTTTTATCAAACCAAAAAACCCAATACGTCACAGGGTCAATGTTGAGGTGAAATCATTGACCTTTATATACGCTTAGAACGATAACATGCATGAACAAATAACAGGATATAGATAACAGCAAACATTGCGGAGAGATCGACACGAGTACTACGATACACGCCTCTTGATACATTTGCTATGTGTTGTTTCACACAATACAAATAGAAGACAGGGCGCGGACGAGACAAGAGCTTCACAACGGACGAGCGGGTACCACCAATTTCCCCCTGGGCACCCCTTCTGTCCATGATTTGTCTGCGCCTTGCCTCTTCTGTATGTTTTCGAATAGGGCGCAGTTATCGATGCATCGTTGCCGCGTCTTGCCCGCGCCCTGTCTTCTATTTGCTTTGTGTCGCGACGCTTCTATACATTATGTATGAAAATTTATGGAACGGGTGCCGCGTCTCTGACTTTACCACGTCTTACAACATTTGTTTACTCTGCCAATAAGAGTGGATAATGAGTCATAATATAATTTTACAAAATAAAAAGCGACTTACAAAAAATTACAAAAAATGCACTAAAAAGTAAGATTATATACTTGAGTAATATTCAACGTCTCGCCTCAACTGAGAACAACTTGAAATAAAAATTAATTATTCCCGTACTCCTAACCGTTGAGGAGTTCTATCTTTTAGCATCAGTTTAGCAACATGAAATACTGAGTGCTAAATGCAAATATCTGAGTAGCTTTAGCTAATATACGAAAAACAATATAAGCCTTTAAAATTTTAGGGCTGCCCTCGATTTCTCTAGTATCCCATTATCAGATCGTGACCTGATCAAAATGGGACTACATGACAAGTGTATTCTATCAGAAATCCAAGTCTTTGAATAATTGGCGAACAAATCTTAAAAAAAATACAATCGAACCTCTTCCTTTTTTTTGAAGTGAGTTAAAACACAGGTCGCACAGGAAGTCGCGATATAAGATAGCATCGACTCTTATAAAAGTTGCTTTGTAATAATTGTAACGTTAGCTTCGTAAGAATTGTAATGTTAGCTTCGTAAGTTATTGCTCTGCGTTGGTGCAATCACTTTAATTACAGGTTTACAATCAACATAATTTCGGTAGAACAAAGATTGGACACGAATAAGCAATCGCTCTACCACCAGTGAATGCATTCTATAACAAATAACAGAACCCTCCTTTGACACAGTTGGGTGCGGAGATAACAAAAGTTCGTAATTTTTCGTTATCTATTACACAACACGCTCTTGACCCAAACAGAATATAGTGTCAAGCATTCGTTTGTGGATTGTGTGTGTGTACAACGTTATATTTTATTAAATTAGGTAAAATTATTTTAGACGATTTTTTTTACGAGATAAGGTAAGAGCTATGTTGCCCTCTATTGTCCTGCTAAGACTAACATTATTTAACCATAAACGATTGGTCTTACTCTCATTTGAAAATAACCCATTGTATATCCATTAAATTATCCCATTATACCGATATCAACAAATATTTAAACGAGATTCATAAACATCAACAATAACGACAAATATTACAATTGATTTGTGTGTAGGAAGTTAGTATCTGATTAAACTTACGCCTACACACAAATCAATTGTAATATTCCATTGCTAGTAATATCTATTATAGTATAGCATTAACATTTATATAATTCCACTCCATTCATTTGATTAAATAATGATAGTAAAGATATTATTATTATATTAATTGATACAGTCTCTGTCCCACTCTTGTTGGAAAAGATGGATAGGTTGGGCATCCGAGATACTCAGCACAAATTATTCGCTGACTACCTAGCTGATAGGTACCAAAGAGTAAGAGTCGGTGAAGTAGTAAGTGATGATCTAACTATAACTGTTGGCGTACCGCAGGGCAGCGTACTCGGCCCTACACTGTTTCTTGCATTTATTAATGACTTGTGCAACCTTCAACTTAATAATGGCAAAATTGTAACTTTCGCAGATGATACCGCACTTATTTTCCATGGTGATACTTGGGATGAGACATACGCTCTTGCACAATCGGGTTTTGACACAGTATGCTTATGGCTCCGGAAAAATGGTTTGACACTTAATGTGACTAAAACCAAGTATATACCATTTGCACTTAAAACAATTCCACCTAATAAGCTTGAAAATTATTTAATTACTGCCCACTCCTGCCAACCCAGCGGCTCCTGCGGCTGTCATCAACTAGAATGCACGTCTCACATCAAGTATCTCGGTGTTATCTTAGACAGTACTCTATCCTTCAATTACCACCTAGATCTGCTCGCGTCTAGAACACGGAAACTTATTTCCATCTTTAAAACGCTTCGCCACATAGCTGATAAAAAAGTTACTAAAATGGTATATACATCGCTCTGTCAACCAATTCTGTCATACTGTATTTCAGTATGGGGGGGTGCCTGTAAGACAAAGCTGCTAAAAGTGGAAAGAGCACAAAGGGCGGTCCTTAAGGTAAGCCATTCTTTGCCTTTTCTATACCCCACTAAGGATCTGTACTATTTAGCTGAAGTCCTGACGGTACGCCAATTGTTTATACTAAACACGGTATTAAGACAGCATTCGCTGCTTCCTTATAACCCTCTTCGCCCTAAAAAACGGTTACATTACAAAATTGATCCCACAAATAACAGCCAATGGTCGACCGCTTTCTCTGGCAAATTTTTTGGGTTCTTGGGTAGATTTTTGTATAATAAAGTGAATGAAAGATTAAACATTCACTCACTACCCAGGCACCATTGCAAAAAGAACATATCTTCTTGGTTGCAATCCCTTGATTATCAGGATACAGAAAAATTAATAGTAGTTTCTACCTAAAGCTTGCTTATAGGATAAGCCAAAGCACTCACACACACACACACACACACACACACACACACACACACACACACACACACACACACACACACACACACACACACACACGCACACACACAACACAGAACACACACACCCACATACATTACTCTGTTTATATTTGATAAGTCTCTTTCTCACTACTCAAAATCAATCTATATGGTAACACCTTTCTAAACATCCGACATACCTCGAGACGGAAGAGGCTGGTAATCTGTCATACAGGTTCTCCTAGTATAGATACCAGTCTCTTACACAGATTCACCCACTAATTAATGTAACATCTAGTTTTAAGATATGATTTTGTAACCATTCTGTGTAAGAGAGAAATAAAAAGATTTTTATTATATTATTATTATTATTATTATAATATACCCTTATAATATGCTAAGTTCAACAATATATGACGCTGACAGAGTTGGGCAATTTCGAGTCTAGCAGCATACGAATCCATAGCTGAATTGGCAAAGCACTTGGGGCGTAAACCCAGGGGTTCCAGTCCTGCTGGATTCTTAATTTTTCATCTTTAATATTATATAAATTTCAACAATATAATTTATATTAAATACAAAGAGCGTTTCCTCTCTCCCACTTTTGCCGTGCTCGTCAGGGTCCATAATTGATGCTGTACCTATATTTAAGATCTCTATGTAACATTATGGAGTTCAATAAAGGCTGAATACTGAATAGATAGGTTTTGGAGACTATATTATTATATAGTACAAAAATCGTGGTCTTCTGACTGTTTTCAAAACAAATCATGGTCAACCTCGTTGGTCTAGTGGTAAACTTATGCGACTGTCGCGCCGGGGTATCGGATTCGATTGCAAGAAAGCAAAGATACCTGGGCTTATCTGTGAAGAAAGAAAAAAATATCTGCCCGGAAATAGAAAGTTTGGGTGTGTTTACTGTTTACCGCCGAGCTTGCATGAAAGGAGCCTCCCCGAGTGACGTAGACAACGATCCCCTACGTCCAGCGCACCCTGGGCAATTCACGAGTTCTCCAAAGCGAATTGGCTAATCCTTTCACCACGATGGCAAGTCAAAATAAAATTTGACTTAGCCATCGACACGACGAAGAAGAAGAAGAAGACCGCCGAGCTTAAGAAACCACGTACCTAAAGGTTTTGGCTTGACGCCTGGTCTCTCAACGGTCGTGTGTACATCTGTCCCATTAGGCTATCAGAGTGAGGTAAAAAAAGGGTTCTTGTGTTTTACACAGACGTTCGATTGAGCACTATAAAATGTCCCGCGCACCCCGCGCAAATGGCCAATTATTAATTAGAAAGTTCTCGGCAGAGTTTCGTACAAGCGATTAATATTAAAATATAGTTTAAAAAAACTAAAAAAACACGCTTTTAAAGCACATCAAACTAAAAAGTGAAAAATAATTCTTATTATAACCTGAAAATAATAATAAACGAAAAATACTAGTACTATTGTGAAAAAAAGCGTGGGTCGCTCGATAGACGAAAAATATGGCACAGAGCGCCCCACGCTTTTTTTCACAATAGTACTAGTATTTTTCGTTTATTATTATTTTCAGGTTATAATAAGAATTATTTTTCACTTTTTAGTTTGATGTGCTTTAAAAGCGTGTTTTTTTAGTTTTTTTAAACTATATTTATTTTTCACTTTTTAGTTTTAGTTTTTTTTTAATCCTGGCGATCCTAATCAGGATAATGAGATAAATTTATGAAATTATTATATTGTCGCTGATTCTTTACAAGTGTAGAAAGTTTGAATTAAATCTGTCCGTTTAAAGTGGGTCAAAATCGAGTCCAAAGGAGTCGGTTACATACAAACAAACAAACAAACAAACAAACAAACAAACAAACAAACATACAGGTGAAGCTAATATAAGCGTGTTAATAAGACTCACTCAGGCATAATTGGGCCTATTCAATATTTTGCCGCTGCTAGAAAAGCAAATAAAATCTTAAATTTTAAACAATTTACACTAAATTAAAATAATATAAAACATTTTGTGAAAAAGCCAGTTATGTAAAATGATAAAATGTTCATTGATTTTTGATTGACGCATGATGACACATTTGGCGTCATATTTCTTTTGTACATAAAAAGTTCTTATAATAAATTCTTTGCCAAATTGTTCCAAGAAAGGAATTGGTTTCAAGTGTGTCATCGTATTTTTAACCGACTTCCCAAAAAGGAGGAGGTTCTTCAGGTTCTCAATTCGGCCGGTATGTTTCTTTCTATGTATGTACCCCAATCAAACCTAATTTAAAAACCAAAACAGAAAAATTACGCCTATCAAGCCAATAAAAATGGTTCTAAAAAAGCCAGCATAACATCGTTACATCGATTACGTCACGGTTAATGGACCGATTCGCGTGATTCTTTTTTTTTTGTTCGACGCGAAATAGCTGCCAGGTGGTCCCATAAAAAATTATTTCAGTTTCGTCTAGTAGTTTTTATTTTATAAGCATTATTTGAAATTGAAGTCGGTTTTTTATTGGAATATTATGTGATCAACAAGTGTTCACATTTATAATATTAGTAGATAATCCTACTTATATTATAAATATGATAGTTAGTTAGGCATAACAGCATTCAAGTAGGTAAATATATATGCAAGTATATAGCTTCAGAAGAAAAAAATCTTTTAGTATATAGCTTTGTGCTATTGCATTCGTATGTACATGCGACACCACGTTCCATTGTCTTTAAAATAGCATCTCTTTCTCTTAAAAAAATACTATCGAACTACATTATATATGTATGCTGTAATATTATCTAGAAGCATTGCAAAACATATACATAAGGACATGATTAGATTTTCTACATTAGTATGTGAGTGATCGCAAAGCAATACAGGCGACACACTCAGCTGTCTAAGCACTTGTTTAGTATTTCTATTGCAATCGTTGCGTTGAGTGCAATTACATCATACCTGATTATGTAAGTGATATTTATTGCTTATTTATTTCCGCCTACTTGGTACTTAACATGTTCTATAAGGCAAAAATGTAATTAAGGACATTCTAAATTCTTCTTCTTCTTCTTTCGTGTCGATGGCTGCAGTCATATTCCATGAGCCCAGTGCGTGGCCTCGCGGATAGCGTTTTCATCGGCATTCATGAGCGCCTCCTTTGTGGAGGTGGTGGAGCAAGTAAGACAGGTCATGAGGTGGGCCCTGGTCTGTACAGCACCACACTCGCAATATAGATCCGATTCGTCAAGAAAACCCCACCTTACCAGGTTCTGTTTGCTTCACATTCTCAATAGCAACACGGTTGGGCTTTTCTGTAAGGGAAATTGTCGGTTGCGACAATTTAGTGCATCCTTACTTCTATATAAATAAAGTCGATATTTGATTGATATAAATTCAAATTTCATGTGATTCCATTTATGGCATACCCATACGGGTCTAACCTTGTGCAAATGAGACATTGGACTTGTTACTCGATGGATATTAAACATACCAAAGGCTTTTCTTATCAAAACTATAACAGGTGAAATGTCGGTTTTATACATCTCTGCCACACCCTTCTGGATAGGTGTGATGTTATGATATTATTTGATATATAACAGATGAAAATGCGTTGTGACTGTGACTTCGTGACGGAGGGGAGAGCCAACCTGCCAGCTCACTACGACAACTGCAGCTCTATTTGGGGAGAACTGCATCCTGGGACCAAGTGCCCAAAGTAAGTACTGACTTAGGACACCAGTTATGGATAAGTGAGTTATATATCTAAATAGTGGGTATATTACACTTATTAAATATGAAATACAAACTTGCATATCTATTGCAGTCAGTTTTACTATGGCGTAGAAGTTTTTGCATTCACCATCTTGATGTCAATATGGCGAGAGTACTATAAATTTGAAATTATAAAAAATCTGTGTCTATTTTAAAGTTTTTATGCTAGTTTAAACGATTTAATTTACTTATTTTTGAATTATATAAATCGTTACAGTGTTCCCCTGCCAAGATAAGGATTTTAACCTATTAAAATCATTTTAAACCTTACGGCTAAGACTCTAGATCTTTTACAGGCCATGCTTTAAACCCAAGCACCTATAGGCATGTTCACTATTAAGACTATAGACCCTGCAGAATAGAAGCAATAAATTCTATAAATCGTAGGTATTCTTGTTTTCACCAACAATAACGACAAATGAATCAGATACCTACCGCCTACACATAAATCAATTGTTATATTCTATTGCTAGTAGGTAATATCTATTATAGTATAGCATTAACAATTTATATAATTCCCCTTCATTTATTTGATTAAATAATGATACTAAAGATTTGTTAATATACCCTTATAATATGCTCAGTTCAACCATATAATTTATATTAAATACAAAGAACTCTTCCTCTCTCCCACTTTTGCCGTGCTCGTCAGAGTCCATAATTGATGCAGAATAGAAGCAATAAATTCTATAAAACGTAGGTATTCTTGTTTTCAGGAACGCAGATGGCACCATAAGACTCCAAAATGAGCACCTCCTGAAGCTGGAGGGAGATATACTGTACCACTTGGGATTAGACACCATTAACTATGATCTGCCTGCGATGTTCGGCGATGTTAAGGTAAGATCTTGTCTATCACTATTTCTAAACTTTTATGATATATAATTTCTGTTTCTGCTAACTTATTTTTTATTACATTACCCTTGTATCTAGTTTTATTTTTTTTTACTTAATATTTTCTTATCACTTGAAGTTCTTCTAAACATTTTGTTTCACGCCCGCACTAGTAATAACTCCTGTGTCGCGGGGGTGTTCACAAACATACATTTCACATACACAGAGCATACCCAGAGTCAGAACAAATCTTTGCGAACCACACAAAGATTTGTCCCGTGTGGGGATCGAACCCACAACACTTGCGTAGTTGAAAACGGCGAGGCGACCGCTTTAACCACCACGCCAACCGTGCACTCAAGATTTAAATAATTCGTTTCCATAACCTAACACAAAATAATACCTATATAAATAAAACATACATACCAAAACTACTTAGTGAGTTACCGTAGTAGGGGACACGCTCGTAATGAGATACATTGGAATGCGGTGTGACACCATTCTTATCTTTTGTATTAAACTAATGCTATCACTATCATAATTTATTACTAAACCTTAAATTAACTATTTGTCCATTTGTCCGAACTTTGAATTTTGACGATATTTCGCACTTTTACTGGCTTTTGTGTGGCTTATTCCAGTCAAAACGGAAAATATTGACAATAGTATGGCCCTTTTGCCACATCAAATCAAATCATTTATTTCCATGGGCCCCAAGGGGCGCTTGAACTCGTCAAAACAAACATCAAAATATAAAATTGAAATAAAACTTAGCTAACTAAATTATAATACTTAGTGTAATAAAATGATTTGACACCGGAGCTTAGATTGACTTTAATTCAACTTAGAGATTTGAATTAAAATCAATCCAAGTACCAGCTCCGATGGGTATTGCATCATGAGAAGAGCTGGTGAGAAACTCATGTGCACCATCTTTTCAAATAATAATTCCATCCCTTAGGGTAATACAGGCGTAATGTTATGCCATGTTATTTCAGTTCGTATGCATGGGCGGCACCAAGTACCGGATGCGAGACTTTGCGGAGTACATGTCAGAAGAGCTGGACTTGCCGAGAGGGGGGGAGAAGCTGGTGAACCTCACCAAACACTCGCAGAGATATGCTATGTATAAAGTCGGACCTGTTTTGTCTGTTAGCGTAAGTATGACTTTACAATAGCAGCCCTGTATCCCCTGTATCTTATAA
The DNA here is from genome assembly GCA_905147285.1 of Hypena proboscidalis. Classification (NCBI taxonomy): domain Eukaryota; kingdom Metazoa; phylum Arthropoda; class Insecta; order Lepidoptera; family Erebidae; genus Hypena; species Hypena proboscidalis. Next base: position 9,970,899 of record LR990150.1, on the reverse strand, counting down.
CATGTCCCACTGCTGGGCTCGGGCCTCTTTTCATGAAGGTTAGGCCATAGTGCACCACGCTGGCCAAGTGCGGATTGGTAGACTTCACACATCCTCGAATACTTTTTTAGGCACTCTTTGGCATGCAGGTTTCCTCACGATGTTTTCCTTCACCGTTAGCGAGCGATAATTTATATGATGAATACACACATATCTTCGAAAAGACGAATCTTAACGGTTTATTGATAGAGGTGTGTGCCGTGGGTTCGAACCCGAGATCTTTGACTTTGCAGTCCTATAGTCTCACTGCTATGACGTAGTATGACTTTAATTACACCTAGTATTGAGCCTAGTATAGTTCAAATAGCCCAGATCGTTCCATGAAATTGCCAAGGTTTCAATCAAAGATAATGTAACGTATCACAATAATATCAAAATGGGCAATTCGCGAGTTCTCCAAAGCAAATTGGCTAATCCTTACACCACGTTGGCAAGTCAAAATAAAATTTGACTCAGCCATCGACACGATGAAGAAGAAGAAGATTAAATACGCCTTTATAGATTCCACTGCAATGTAGCAATGTATTCTGGTAAAAAGGACACTAATTTTAGCCATTTTTGCAGCACGGTATAGGAATACCGTCAATGACTACACTCCTCCAAGAGGTGATAAAGCTGATGTACTACGCGAAGGCTAAGGACCCTATCTTCTTCAGGATTGGCACCTGTGGCGGCCTCGGTATACCCGCAGGGTCAGTCGTGGTCTCGTCTTTTGGACTCAGCGGTGACTTGGAAAAGAGCTATAATGTTGTAAGTAATTTATTTATTAAAACTTTTCGCACATGATGAGATATGTAGCGGTCTTATGTGTACAGTACACAGTACGTACAGAGCGTGATCGGTAGCTGTGTTTACACTAAAGATGCCACGAATATTCGGCAACTATTCGGTATGCGGCCTATTCGGCCACTTTTCTGCTATTCGGTATTCGGCCGAATAGTGCGTACTATTCGGCCGAATACCGAATAGAAAATCATGTAAAAAAAGACACGTTATTTTACTCAAAATTATGTATTTATTTCCAAATTACAACATTTTAGTACTTAAAATTAATCAGTGGTAAGTTGTGATGGATAAAAACGATTGCGCTTTTCATCGTAAACGTTACCAGCCTCAGAAAATAACCTCTCACTATAAACGCTACTTCCAGGCGAAGAAAGATAAACTTTTGCAAATTTCGAAAGGTTCGGGTATTGTTTTTCGTTTGCTGTCCACTACTTATAAGGATCGGCCTTCCGATCTAGGCGAATAGATAGACCAATACACGTGTCCTACTAATTTAATTATCGTAATTTTGGAAAGAAAGTTTGATTACTAAATTATTTTCATTACTGTTTTGGCGCTGTTTCTTAGTGGACGGACGGTCTTTTGAATTTCGTGCCAATTCACGACCGTGTACTTTATAGTTATATTGTAAATATCTTTTATTATATATATATATCGTTAGTAGGCTAGGTAATTAGAACATAAGTGCTCAAGTGCATTTTAGTGAGAAAAACAATAACAATGCCGCTTGCTGATCCGCGCGGTTTTACTCGCGTTAAAAGTTACTATTCCACTCTCTAGTTTACACATCAATATACTTATCTTTCTTTAACTTTAACGAGCTCCATCTAATTTGCGCAAATTCATTTCGCAAATAAAACACATCACATTGCACAACAAGTCTATTAAGTTTTCGATTCGAGACCATCTTATATAGGCAATGTATAGTTTGGTGTGTGGCCATGCGTACATTCTGGAAGCGGCACTCTCTGATAGTCAATATTGAGTGATGCAAAGATGAGCGAGTGTTGGTGCATTCTAGAGTATGTAAAGGTCCGGCTACACGCTCTATCTTACTTGCGCAAATAGTTTGTGCAAACGAATTCGGTAACGAATATTTACATATTGCCTGCTACACATTAAATTTTATTTGCGAAATCAATTTGCGCAAATTAGATGGAGCTCGTTTAAGTATTATGTTTTTGTAAGTAGATGAAGCAAGAAGCCGAAGTATGAAAGATAAGTATATTGATGCGTACTAATGACTGCTTCATTGATCTAGTGGTTAGACTATGCGAATGCTGATGGTGAGGTCGCGGGTACGATTGGGCAAGTGTTATTTCTGATTTTTCTGTAACGAAATTTTCAGGAGCCTGGTTTCTGGTGTCTACTAGTGCCGCATTTTGTAGGGTAGGAGCCCGTCCTCTACCGGGAGCAATTCCTGGCTCCGTTCTGTTACTGAATAATCCGTACTGCTCCAAATGGGAAATAAGCCAAATCCAACATTTTTGTCCAACTAAAGACCGAACCCAGCACCTAGCAGTGACCGGTCACAAATTATACTGCAGTACCTACAAGTCTATTGCATAACATGAAATTGTGTAATTCACAACGATGAATGATTTTTTTATACTGGGGAATGCCTCACGTATACAACTGACCAGCGCAGAGCCAGTGGTTATATCCGGGTTGGACGGACCCTGTGTGTTCCGTCAGCGGGACTTTATCGGAGTGCCAGGTATCGCTCGCCCATAGACGCTGACAGAGCCTATACACCTGGGGATGCCGTCAGTAAGGTATCTCCCTTTATAATCATGTAGTAAATAGATACTAATTCATTGATATTTTCAGCCAGTTCTTGGCAAGATGCGCAAGTTGCCAGCAATTCTCGACACGAGGGTGTGCCGGGAAGTGTACGCAGGGGCTTCAGATCAGGATGGCTTTGGGACATATATCGGCGGGACTATGGCGGCCGATGATTTCTATAGAGGTATTGTAACAAAATATGGCACCCACTATCTTATACTACACACTAAATCTCTTAGTAGACGGTGTCTGAAGGGAATTGATATTGAACCGTACGCGGCAAGGTTAGTAGCAAACGAGTCCGACATCGACGTCCATAGATGTCGAACGATCGTTGGACGAACAGCTCTATTGGATCTTTAAACTTTTTGACGAATTTGTTGTTTGTCGACCGGATGGTGGAGTGGGTAGTGTACCTGCCTACGACGCTGAGGTCTGGGTTCTATTCCCGCTTAAGGCAAATCTTTGTGTGCATGAACATGAAGGTTTGTCTTAGTTTTACCAAAGAAAAGTATATATGTATTAGTACCAGTTATTCTAGTACCCATGGTACAAGCTCTAATGCTATAAAACTCTAAAAGGTTATAAATGCGAATCGGGTGTCCCTACCTCTGAGGATTACGATATGGCTCATTTTCCAGAAATTTCAGGATTCGATGAAACTCAATTTTCATTTGAAGTTTCTAATCGCCAAACATGGAAAGATAAATAGAATAGATTATTATTCTCATTGACAAATAGGACTAGTTCCAGCATTTCTTGAATGCTATCTTAAAACAGCAGTTAACAGAAACAGACGCAGAACCTTCTATCCAGTGAAACTGGGCCTTAGTTGCACTAAAAAACGTCTATTAATTTGTAATGAATTTCAGGTCAAGCCCGTTTAGATGGACCTCTTTGCGGCTACACAGAGGCTGATAAAATGGAGTTTTTGAGGAAGCTCACGAGTTTAGGCGTAAGGAATATTGAGATGGAGGCCACTGCCTTCTCAGCATTTACCAGGGAAGCAGGGATCCGAGCTGGTATTGTGTGTGTCACGTTCCTCAACAGACTGGAGGGCGATCAGGTTCGTGAAGCGTTTATAAATACTAATCTCATCAAAAACATTGTTATGTATAATTTTACAGAAAAAAAAACCGACTTCAATTACAAATAATGCTTATAAAATAAACACTATTAAACCAAACTGAAAGAAATTATTATGGGACCATCTGGCAGGTATTTCGCGTCGAACATAAAAAGAATCACGCGAATCGGTCCATTAACCGCGGCGTAATCGATGTACATACATAGAAAAAAACATACCGGCCGAATTGAGGATCTCCTCCTTTTTCATTGCTTCTCTGGATGACTGCCAGCGATATAATTTGCGCCCACCGTGAGTTCTTGGGTTCAAACCCCGGTACAGACAAGAATGGTATTAGCTTTCTTCCGTTAGGAAATTTTCAGCAGAACGGAGTTTATTTGACTTTTGACGACCGGATGGCGCAGTGGGTAGTGTACCTGCCTGCGACGCCGAGGTCGTGGGTTCGATTCCCACTTAAGACAAATCTTTGTGTGCATGAACATGGGGGTTTGTCTTAGTCCGGATGTTTCTATGTATAATAAGTATGTTTACAAAAGAAAAGTAACTATAATGTATAAGTATCAGTTATTCTAGTACCCATAATACAAGCTCTGCTTAGTTTGGGACTAGATGGCGTTGTGTGTGAGTTGTAAAATATTTATATTATATTATATTTATATAAATGTGCCTGGAAGAGACGATTGGCTCACCCCATTATTGACGTCACCTAAACATAGAACGTAGGTGTTATATACATCAATGCCATACCATTCTGCACGTGTGGTGTAGTGGTTTAGGCGGTCGCCTCGCCACTCTCCACTGCAGTGGTGTTGTGGGTTCGATCCCCACATGGGACAAATCTTTGTGTGATTCGCAAAGATTTGTTCTGAGACTGGGTGTGCTTGTGTGAGTGAATGTGTGTATTTGGCCTTGTCATTGGGACCATTGGATAGTGTAATTGCTTCTGGCGTTCTATCTAATGTAAAAAATCCAAATTATTATTAAATAATTCTGCGTAGGTGTCTTTTCAGCGTGATGTTAAGTTTTTTTTTAATTACAGGTTTCATCCACCAAAGCTACATTGAAAGAATGGCAGAAACGGCCCATGGTCGTGGTTGGCAAATATATTAAACAGTATCTCAATAAGTCTTAATCTGCTTCGTAAGTCTAGTGGTTAGCGTATGAGCCTCTCACTGCCAGGTCTCGGGTTCGATTCCCTGTTCAGGCAAAGTCTTATATGTGAACTTTCCATTAGAAAATTCACGGAGTTGGAATTGTGCACAGTCTTCTTCGTCGTGTCGATGGCTGAGTCAAATTTTATTGGCCCAATAAGTGGCCACTGTTATGGCGCTCTCGTCGGTGTTCATGAGCGCCTCTCTTGTGCAGGTGGAAGGGCATTTTGGAGTCAGTAAGGTAGTCAAGGTTTTGACTGGCCATCGTGGTGAAAGGATTAGCCAATTCGCTTTTAAGAACTCGCGAATTGCCCAGGGTGCGCCGGACGTAGGGAGTTGTTGTGTACGTCACTCGAGGAGGCTCCTTTCATGCACCCTATATGTGGGTGTTGTACACCTCTGCCACACCCTTCTGGGTAATATAGGCGTGATGTTATGTTATGTATGTTATATCAATTATTAAACCTAACCTACACTCTCCTTGTGTTTTTATTGATTTCTCGTTGATAATCCTTCCCTGCAATTTAACAAAAATAAGTTGTTATGCTGCACGGTTTGTCAACATGTTACGTATGCGTCAGGCATACCGATGGAGCAACATGAGCCGTGGCGCAGCGTCAGCAATACGAGCGGTGGACGTCGCGCCATACAACCATTTTTACCGGATTGGTGCACTTTCGTTTCTAACATCGAGCGTTAGTCACCTATCTTAGGATGTAGGCCTTAAGTTTTATTGTAATTTAGTTATTAAAACTATATATTAAGTTAATTTGGTTTCTATTCGACCCTCTGGCGGCGGCCAACGTAATTAACAGGCAAGGCTTTGTGCAAACCATCAATACAAATAAATCAAATTGAAGACATTGACATTATGATTATATAATTTTAAATGTTGACATTAACATATTACATTATTTTAGTTATATCTAGACTAGATTGTAATCTTTATGAAGTATCTAATTGTTTAGACACATCATAAAAAAGAAAAAAATGGTAAATAAAGTCAACAACAATAAAAAATTCAAACATTTAATGTTACATTAAATTCTGGCAACACATAAAATGAACTGTGGTTGAGCACGCACTGCATTAAAACTTAAAGCTTGCTACTTGCCGCCACAAACAGGCCGTCCAAACCTTTTTTGGTAGACACGATAACTGTTCACCATGAACAGCATATACAATTCAACTGAAAAAATAACAATGATATAGTGTAGTAAAATTATAAGGTTAAGTACGTACGTACGTAGTTTATTTCTGTATTCTTTATATTTTCAATTGTCATTATCATGATGTTTCATTTTACTTTTTTTTTTAACGCATCAACCCCGTAACTTTGCTCATTAACTTACTTGTCCATCCTAAGGTTGCCTGTAAGAAATTCCTTATAAGGCCTTATAAGCAATTGTTTACAAATTTACCTGTCATGATAGCACAGGGGCCCTAGACTACCGGCAACGGCAGTGCAGCGGTTCGTACGAATAGATAATGCAACGCTCGTAGATCGGAGCGTGGTGATTAGTCACTCAGTAGCGTGCGAGAGAAAGGCAGTTAGGACCTCTAACCCGCAGTCGCCGTTTGTCCGGAGGGGCAGGCCTTGCCAATAATTAAACACCAATAGCTCTAATATAAGCGTGTATGAACTTACTCAAGATCGCAACAAACTTATCAATAGACATAGCGACCCTCGTGGGGCATTCCACTTTGACTACTACTTCTTCTTCTTCATCCCGAGCCTGTCGCTCAGCCGCGGCGGGTGGTGAGAGCGGTCTGAGCGAAGGAATGAGGATGAACGTGCCGAATATGCACACGAATAGAGATATGGTCTGGAATGCCATCATGCACAGTGTCGCGAACTTGTCATTCTGAAAAATTCAAGTAAAGCTATACGGGTGTGGTCGCGTGTTCAAGCCCTACTTAATATCCAAACATTATTTCGATTGGTAATGGCTAAATGCTATATAAAAATCAATTAGAAGTCCCTATTGCAAAATTGCAACTTTTGTAATGCAGATAAATAAGAATGAAGTTAGCTTAAAATGTTTTGCTAAGTTAAAAAATATTCTAGACTTTGAGGCGAGCTAAATTGCACCATATATTTGACGGTATTAAGGCGATATTATAAATATAATTAAATACTCCAGCTCGTATTCTCTTTATTCATGCTATGGGCAAGTTACATTAAATAATAATAAAAAAATTATAAATATCTCACAACTTACACACAACGCTATCTAATCCCAAACTAAGTAGAGCTTGTACTATGGGTAATAGAATAACTAATACTAACACATATATACTTTTATTTTGTAAATACATACTTATTATAATTAGAGAAACCCAAACTAACACCATCCCCCATGTTCATGCACACAAAGATTTGTCTTAAGCGGGAATCGAACCCGCGACCTCGGCGTCGCAGGCAGGTGCACTATCCACTCCGCCATCCGGTCGTCCATTATAACCATAAAATGAATAAATATAATTAATTATAAACTTACAACCACCAGTCCATGGATAAAATAGAGAGTAAATAAAAACTCGAAAGTGTTGCTAAGGCCCCATATATTGTGTATGTAAGTGAACCACTGCTGGTTATCATAGCAACTGATGAAGGCCATTTCCTCTATCACGTGATAGTACATACGAAGCACCTGTGAACGAATTATGGTGTTAGAACTTGTATCTTTCTATATACGAAGTATATAGCGAATGGCAAAGAGTACTTAATTCTTCTTCGTCGTGTCGATGGCTGAGTCAAATTTTATTGGCCAAATAAGTGGCCACTGTTATGGCGCTCTCGTCAGCGTTCATGAGCGCCTTCCTTGTGCAGGGTAGGGCATTTTGGACAGTCAGTAAGGTGGTCAAGGTTATGACTTGCCATCGTCGTGAAAGGATTTGCCAATTCGCTTTTAAGAACTCGCGAATTGCCCAGGGTGCGTCGGACGTAGGGAATAGTTGTGCACGTCACTCGGGAAGGCTCCTTTCATGCACCCCAACTAGGGTTGCCAGATGTCCGGTATTTAAGCGTACAGTCCGTTATTTTCGAGGCCTGTCCGGTAAAAAATAAATGGTCATACCGGACAGAACAATGTCCGGTATTTTGAAGAAAGTCGGTATTACTAGTCACAAGTGCCTACAAAAGTAGACATACAAACCCTCCCCCCCCACCCCCTTTGAGGTTGTCCGGTATTTTTTCGCGACTCATCTGGCAACCCTAACCCCAACCCCAAAGTACTTAATAAAAATAGAGAAGAAATGAAAGCTAATATCTTTGCAAATGAGTGTGACAAAACTCGCAGGAGAGCGGGGGGTAGATTGTTATGCGCATCTATGGTTTACCTACTTGTTTTATATGATGTGTGGTTCATATATTTTTGTGTAGGGTCTTCTTTAGAAGTTGAATTGATTGAAACGATAGGTCACTAAACTAAATTTTGGTGCATAAAAGGAGCCTCCCCGAGTGACGTACACAACGATTCCCTACGTCCGGCGAACCCTGAGCATTTCGCGAGTTCTCCAAAGCGAATTGGCTAATCCTTTCACCACGATGGCAAGTCAAAATAAAATTTGACTTAGCCATCGACACGACGAAGAAGAAGACTAAACTAAATGTTTATTTACTATTACCAGAATACATATTATATATATATAACTTATGGACTCTATTATTCTAATTTAATTGCAACCTATCTCTAGCGATACGGAAAGGTGACTGGCGAACCGGGCGGCTAAACTTAAGCACCCACTTAAATACATAAATGCGGTTGCACTGTGCCCCTACACCGTGCAAAAGCGGTAATCCACAACTGGCAGCGGGTAACGTCTGACAATGACGACTCCGGATTTGTTTGTATCTCTGAGGCAAATGGACGTGTAGTTCATTTGATGGTAAGTGGTAACTACAACTTATGGCAATTAATATTCCATAAAGGCAGATTTTAGATGTCGCCGCTTCGTCCAAAGACAACTATCTACTATATCTTTACTAATATTATAAAGCTAAATTTGTCTGTTTGAATGCGCTAATCTCAGACACTACACATTCAAATCGAACAAATCTTTTAGTATTGAAAAGCCTATTTATCAAAAACGGCTATAGGCTATAAATCATAACGCTACAACCCACAGGAGCAGAGCAGGAGCAGAAATCACGGGAAACAGCTGAGTGTTTTGAGGAGTTAGTGGTAGAACTGCGTTTCTGAAGTTTTATTTAGTATTTTTACGTTGTGTTTCAGTTTTAATGACGGTAGAGTTTACAACATGCTGATCACCACCGTCACCATCTTTTCTGTGTTTGGGTTGGTGGACTCTGAAATTACTGGCACATGCGGCATTACACCTTAGTCCCAAGTGACGCCTCTACATACAGTTCTTGAAGATTGTTGGTGAACCGAGATACCTCGACACTTTTATATTGTTATTAACATAAAATATGGCCGTGTCTCCGCCTTCTTTATATTTTTTAAGTACTTACCGTTAAAATTATAGTTACGAGACTAATGATCCAGCAACCGGTTTTTAAATTAACACAAAAACAAAATCTATTAGAAGAAAACGCATCCATTATAAATACGATCTAGTTTATTTATTTCGTACGAATAAAATTGTTTTGCAAAGCAAAGAACATCAGTCAGAATAAAACTTCATAGACAAATAGACAAGACAACCAAGAGTCGTCAGAACAGCCAAAGATGTTGAATAAAACCTCCCCTATCATCATCTGTCATCGATCCTCTTCAGCTTGTCATAAAAGTCTAGGAAGAGAAACTAATTTTTGTGTGCTGGCAACAACATTGTAAAAGAAATGATATCTAAAGTATGTAAAATTTAAAATTGTTTGAAAATGATGTTGGTTGGTACAGTGGTGGCAGTTTCAAACATTTCTCCTCTTTTTTGACAAACTGTACGCCTGTAATCATCATCATATACAAATTACACTCCTCGTGCACCATCTTCCAGGCTGGACTGGTTGCGATTGATCAAGTATGTACATGGCTTGACGCACAGACTCCTCCTAAGCGGTCCATAGAGTATACTAATATATTGAAGCGGTCATTATCATGTCAGATTCCAGATCGATAGCAGACATTCAGAACGCCAACAACACTAATTGGTTTAGGTAAAATCGCACGCTGGAATTTTGGGCAACGAAGCCCACAGTGTAATATAAAAAAAAATCCTTTTTCTCTCTTTTACAGTTTTAGATCTGCCTCAGAATAAAGATTTTGTGATTTTTGTGAGATATTTTAGTATCTTGGCAATTCCACGAGAAAACCAGAACTTTTTTACTTTAATTTAGATGGCTATTAAAAAGCTGATAAGTGCGAGCAAAGTCACGCAAAAGAATATAATACTCTCCCCGAGTTCTTCATTCTATTGGTAATTTTCATGTGATAACATTAAAATTCGGCGATTGATGTTGGTCATGTGTATCGTGCACAATAGCATGTTTCAGCCCAGGCAGGTGCATGGGCATGGTGCAGACTGTCTATGAAAAGGCCTGTATTTCGGTCCTGTTTGTATAAATTTACTCTTCTGCACTTAGCCCGGCTAATATTCGTTTGCCGAATGCGTTTACCAAAAATGGTTGTGTATTATATCTGGGTGCTAAAGTTGGTTTACCAAATTGGTTGAAAACGTATAAAAATTTAGGAGTGTACCGTACCCAAATCGTTCGAACGACCATTCAAACCAAATTCGATTGTAGCATTTCTAAATGCTACATTGCGCAGATCCGTGAATGGTAATAAAAACTTTTTGTTAATATTTTTTTAAATAATCATTTCAAATAAAGAATTCAATCAACGAGTGAGCTTCAAAAATATGTCAAGATTTATCACTTTGTCTTTTTTGTAGGGACGATCTAGACTGCAATGTGTTTATAAATTATTTTTAATTAATTTATTTTATATTTTAGTTTAATTTAACTTTATTTTGCAATGCACTAAGAGTCAAACTGGAATAATATTTTTAGTATTTTTAAGGATACAACAAAATTATGGCTCAGTAAGTTCATTATTTTAGAACAACCTTCTACATCTATTTTTTATTGACCTGGTAATGGTATCTAGAGAAAATGGATGAAAGTAGAGTAGTGATCGAAGTCCACGGCAAAAATACGTACACCTTATAAGTATTATCCTTCAAAATGGTGGCAAATACGTAGTATACGAAACAGGTAACCATGTATGACAAGATGTATGAATGTTGAAGAAGCTAAAGAGGTGTAAAAATGGGTGCACATGGCGTTCCAATCTTTGCCTACCCCGTGGCATCAAGGTCATTTTATGTAAGTGTATTAATGTTCTGTATTCATCTTCAGGTGTTGCGTACCTCCTACCGCACTAGCGGGTTACGCGGCGACGGCAGGAGTGAAGAGTGGGCCCCAGAATGGAAAGCCCAACACTGGGAGACAAGATCCTTGCCCATGCTGTGCTACCTGCGCGCCCAAACCCTCAGTAGTTAAACCGGTATGTTCAATACCTATTCATATCATTCACATCCTTTTCCAAGTTTTGACTGACATTGACATCTGGAGTGATATACTATGAGGATCTCGTATCGAACAGAATAAATTACCGTGCATTTAGCCGTTTCTGCCATACCCATTAGAGCAATCAAATTTAGGCCCTATAGTTTTGTCACTGTCCGTGGTGTCTACACTCTTTCCATATAGACACTTTGTCTATATTTGGCATTACTTTCCAACTCCAACTATATACTTCTAATTAAATTCGTTGCGGGTTCCAAGACAATTTTAACTCTCCCTGGGATTGCCCTTGTGTCATGCACGGTGCCTTTCAGTTGGTTACCGCTGTAGATCCTGACGTCACAGGAGTCACAGTGGTGGGCGTGTGGGTGGGATTATATAACGGTCTTAGCTAAATATCAGTAACTATTATACAAAGAGCGACTACCATCAGGCAGCCAAAATCCAGTAGGGTACAATACGATACTCTTTGCTAGACTAGTTATAGGATTTTCTGGCCTCTGGTTGCTCGAAACGACTGCTTAGAACTTCAAATGGCAACCAGGACCGACGGCTTAACGTCCTCTCCAAAGTAATGAAGTAAACTCTTTATGTTTAGATGGTCACCCAATAGCCAAAGCGGTCTGCGTAACCTGCAGATCACTCAATGCGCGCGGCTTTGGCTTAGTTATGAACTCACGTGGGACTTAAACATAACAGGTGGAGTGTGGGTTTATACAATACACTCCTCTGCAACAACCTTGTCAAAAAGTTTTGTTTGTTGTATTATTGCAGTGTTACAAACAACCCAGAATCCCGGAGTCGTATGCACCACGGCGCACATACGTACCCCCCCAGTCTCCTTTAGATACGCACACGACGTACAAAATGTCGTATCTACCCACCGAGAATTGCAGAAATTTGAGAAGAGAGGTACGCAAACCGATGCCAAATCTTGTGGCAAGCTGTGGGCCTATGGAGAGCTGTACTGTACAAAAGGTAATTTGATTAAATCTCTTTTTATCTTTGCACATGAAGCTACGGCCAAACCTGCGTGACCAAAACGACAGCGAGGTGGGGTAAGCGTAAAAGTTGTAGACGCTCTCGTTTCTCACCCGGAGGTTCCTATTGCTTCAGGCGTTTGTGATTGTTTTATCCTTTATGCTTGAACCGATGGATATGATAATGAAATAGATAAATAAATATCACACAACGTCATTTAGTCCCAAACTAAGTAGATCTTGTACTATAATAACGGATAATTATACATATATACTTTATCTTTTGTAAATACCTACCTTATTATGCATAGAAACACCCAGACCAAGACAAACCTCCATGTTACATGCACACAAAGATTTGTCTTGTACTTGTACTTTACTTTCAAAAGGATTAAAATCGCTGACCTAACTTTTGAACTAAGCCTATGTGTATTTTTGCCCAGCTATCATATCTGCCCAACTCGGTGATCCCCACACAAGCTATCCGGCCGTGCAACCACAACATGTGGGGGCAGGGTCCCATGCAGCAGATCACGACTCAGCGACACGACTTCGTGCCGAAGCCTGCCGTGTGCCGCCAGAGCTTCAAGCCGCCACCGAAGCTGCACAGTGTGGAGGAACCTTTTGATAGTAAGTTGGAACAACAAACTAGTTGATTACGTTATGATCCATACGCCACCTAGGTGGGCTGATGTTAACTAACGAATAACCTACATCAAAAGTTACACCATCAAATTTAAAAATAATTCAAACTAAGTTAATTAATTGTTAATTTTTTTGAACAACTATGAGAATATATTAGTGTCGTGATTGCGGCCATGCTTGATAAAAACAACGCTTATTAATTAACATTAATTTAATTTGATTTTTCGATTCCCACTTAAGACAAATTTTTGTGTGCATGAACATGGGGGTTTGTCTTAGTCTGGGTGTTTCTATGTATAATAAGTATGTATTTACAAAAGAAAAGTATATAATGTATTAGTATCAGTTATTCTAGTAACCATAGTACAAGATCTGCTCGTGTGGTCTAGTGGTTTAAGGGGTCGCCTCGCCGCTCTCCGCTGCACTGGTGTTGTGGGTTTGATCCCCACATGGGACAAATCTTTGTGTGGTTCGCAAAGATTTGTTCTGAGACTGGTTGCGTTTTTTGTGTGTGAAATGTATGTTTGTGAACACCCCGCGACACAGGAGTTATTCCTAATGCGGGAGTCGTTTTAAAAAAAAAAAGAAAAAAGTTTGGGTCTAGATGGCGTTGTGTGATATTTATTTTATTTATTTATTCTCCACAGATCGGACCATCAATCGTTTGTCGTTCTTAAATCCTGGCCCTTGTCGGGTTCCAGAATCTTACGCTCCACTGAACGCATACGAGAAGCCAACAGGTTAGTCATTTGAACTTTTGGGTACTTGAAATAAAAAATGTACAAGACAAGTCTCTCAAGCGTATCTTGATCAGTTGTATTATGCTGTAGTACTAGTACTAGCTGGTCGAGATTGAAATTGTGCCAAACAAAAGTCAAAAGTCTTTATTTGCTTACTAAGTGTATAGTTAGGTCTTAAATATTAGATACAGATCTTGATAACTTAGTAGTCCTTTTCAGGCGTTGCATAATTAGATAACTCAGTGGGAGTCACAACACACAGTAATATTTAGTAAAAATAACATAAAACAGTTTTATAAATCTTAAATCTAAACAAATAATAGTTAATTTTAATACTGTTAAAATAACTTAGGATGTTTCAATTATACATTTAAAATATTCGTCAATAGAATAAAATTATTTTTCTATTAAAAATGTCTTTAATTTTCTATTGAAAGCAGACAATTTCAGGCTATTTTTTATTGTTTTGGCAGTTTGTTGAATATTTTCACTGCCATATAATAGGGGCTTTGGTTCAGCATTTTAATTCTACAACCAACGCGAAGTGGAGAGGAACGGAGACACGTAGTGGCGCAGCGGCGAACGGCACTGTGCAGAGATGTGTGCTGCCGCCCGGTCAACCGCGCCGCGTAGAACTTTTTTAGCAAAATCACACAGATTAATCATCAGAATTCATAGTAAAAACTTTTCCCAGCACCAATGCAGTTGGAAACGACCCAGAAGATGTCGTACCAGCGGGTGTGTGCCCCACAGCCGCAGCGACCTCCGTGGGCCTGCAAGGTGCAGTACCAGAAACCGGGACAGAGGGTAGGTCAATGCAATTAATCGTGAGGTCTACCTAGATTTCATGATTAATTCTATTTTAGATAGATCCATACTGTTAGGGCTCGTTTATAGATACGCGGCGCGGTGGGCGACGCGTCAAGCGTTTGGCGTACATTAATTTTGAGTAGCATGTGTAGTATATTTGATTCGTCTATAAACATCTCAAACGAGCACAGGTTTGGGTAATTGCTTACTATTAGTTAGATTAGACTGGGTACGCTATATCGCTACTTCAACTAACCCATCACGCCTTGCAATCCAACGTTTTCATCTGCCTTATTTGCATTTAGTATCGTTGTGCTTTATTTGTGTGCTATTTTATTTTAATTTTAATTTTGATAGATTGAAGGAACAACTATATATCAGGCCTCATTCCTGCCTCCTGGCGAGGACTGCACGGAGCAGCAGCAGCCGCAAATACAGCAGCAGGTCGTGAGCCCATCCTCCTACGGCGATTGTAAACGTAAGCTTAATTTTGTAATGCTATTTTGATAGTCGCTTTGATAATTTAATCTGGCCACTTGATAGTCTTACCATTTTAATAGTGCAGTCATAAATAGACTAAACTGTCTTAAGTTTAAAGCAATAAAAGTTACATAAATTGTAATAAGTATCTTTTTTTCAGCTTGCCACTGTAAATGCCAGACTGCGTCACAGCCTTGTCACTATCCAAAAGCAGCGGCTTAGGAAGCCATTTTGTAATCTTCTAAATTCAAATGTAAACCCAATCGACAAGATGGCGGCCGTGTACTGAAGTAGCCTGAGTGATTTAAATATTACGTCGAATGGAATGTAACGGTATTGCTTTTATAGAAACATTGTTTGATTGGTGGGAAGAAAATTACTAATAAAGTTGCGTTCAAATAATTAAGACCCTTTTATTTCGGAATGATATATTTAGGTTTAATAAAAAGGTAAAATAAAGGTTTAAAGGAATTTTAGTAAATTTAAGTACCAAAGACAATAACATTGCATGACTCCTCTATAACCCAATACAAGGTGTATGTTGTTTGTGACGATGAAGATAGGAAGAACTAAGTGTTTGCCATTATTATATTTTCAGGCACTTTGACTAGGGATAATTTAAATAATTGCTACATTCGGTCTTTCCCGTTGGTCAGATCAATGGTTAGATTAGTCTGTCCAGTGGGAACTTTTTGTCCCAATATCCAGATCGGCTCTGTTTTTCCCGTTGGTTAGATTGATGGTTAGATTAGTCTGTCCAGTGGGAACTTTTTGTCCCATTTTCTCGGTCTTTCCCGTTGGTCAGATCAATGGTTAGATTAGTCTGTGCAGTGGGAACTTTTTGTCCCATTATCTAGATCAGCTTGTGATGTAGGTGTATGCAAGTATCATTGAATACAAAAAAGATTACTTTAAGTTTTACTTAAAGATGATTTTTCTAAAATAACCGATAAACGAAGTAAAGAACATGTAAAAAGAGACGAATTCATTCAAAATTCTCAAATGATGTTAATTAATGGAGAATTGAATGTTGGTCATTTTTTAGAACGTCTAAGATAAACGTATCTTGTCATTTTTTTTTATTTAATTCTTTGTACCAAAGTGCCAAGTTTAACCATGGATTTCCAAGAAACCCGACCAATTAGGTAAATAATGTTAACGTCACCCTAAGACGTTGTACTCGTTTTTTTTCTCGGTAGCTCAACGGAAATATAGAATGTAGAATGGGTATTTTATTTGACAATAAATACTCAAAAGTAGTATGTAGGATTGCGAGGAACATTTCTTTTATCTTTTATTAATTAATAAAAATAATTAAATAAAAATAATAAACGGTTTTCACTTTAAATGTACTTTGTTTCACTGTTCCCACTGGACAGACTAATCTAACCATCAATCAAACCAACGGGAAAAACAGAGCCGATCTGGATAATGGGACAAAAAGTTCCCACTGGACAGACTAATCTAACCATTGATCTGACCAACGGGAAAGACCAAGAAAATGGGACAAAAAGTTCCCACTGGACAGACTAATCTAACCATCAATCTAACCAACGGGAAAAACAGAGCCGATCTGGATAATGGGACAAAAAGTTCCCACTGGACAGACTAATCTAACCATTGATCTGACCAACGGGAAAGACCGGCTACATTCTTTATTTAACATATGTTTGAAGTTACAACTAAATTAGAGAAATGAAATAAATATGTAGCAATTATTGACGCAATACATTTTGGAAAACTCTGCACGCTTGACTTTAAACTAAAACTTTAAACTAAGATAAATGAAGTAAATATGTAGCAATTATTGACGCAATACATTTTGGAAAACTCTGCACGCTTGATTTTAAACTAGGAGGTGACCAGCCAACCAAACGTCAGGCTGGCTGGTCAAAAAAAAAAATTTGATTTCTAAATATATATCCTATGTAGCAATTATTTATTATATGTAGCAAATATAAGCAATTATGTAGCAATTTTTGAATCTACTCTCATAGACCAACGCCACAGACAACCAGCCATTCTGACGCACACGATTATTGCACAGTGTAGGTTATGCAGTTCACAAGTAAGTAGAAAAATAGGGTCATACATGGTTTAACTAGATTCAACAGAAGTAATTAATAATTTCACTTTTCTAGTATGAATTTTGATTCGAGATGTTTTTGTTCGGAAAATAAGGACGCAGACGCAGGCAACACAAAATTGAATGGAGAAAAATACTTGCTTAAAACTTTAATATTAAACTGATATTACTTTTGGGTAAACAAACACAGATCTCAGTGTTCCACTGAAATTAAGTTTTAGCCGTTTTGTTAATTCCATACCTTAAATGTTGATATTTGTGATCGTATTTGTAAAATATGGCGGGCATAGATGACATGACATCTGCGTTTCATAACACGCAAGAAATGTTGGAACGCAAACCGATAATCGTAGTACGGATCATATTATCTATAATTATTTAACATTAATGTTATAAAATTATATTTGAGAAATTAACAAAATAAGTGTATTTTATTCCTAATTTTCAATAAAGTTATGATTACTTTTCGATTTATTATAGATTTATTATTCATTATTTATTTAACGTGACAACGGAAAACGGGTTTCATTTTTATATAATAATATATAGATAGATCATAGACTACATAAAAAAAAGCAGGACATAGTCTCTACTGAAGCACCCATAGTAAGTCACACGTACACACAGAACACACACATTGACACAATAGTAAGTCAATCGCCCGCCATTACGCTTTGGACTCTGCTGATGCTCGGATCTTCAAGAAAAATAATTAAAAATGCCGTCTTGTCTTGTTAAGCTGCCGAAACCATAGCGCCTCGACAAAAAAAAAACCAGGGGATCACTTTTCATAGGTAAGCAAGTAATATATTCAGCTTATTGCCGAAATTATATTATTTTCGTAAAAAAATATACCAAAACTATCAGTGTTGACAGTCAATACATATTTTCATTTACCCTGAATTTGGGTAAATATTTTTTAGTAGTACCTATAATACATTTAGTATAAATTATTATTCTATGTTTTATAGATTTCCTGCTGCAAACGACGCATGGAAATTTTTTTGGGTAGAAATAATTAGAAACTGCAGAAATTATAACAGTTGGTAAAATTAAATCAGCATAAGGGATTGTAAGTAATTGAAAAGCACACCACTGAACATTATTATTTACTGTAAAAAAAATGGAACGACACAATTAATTTTACTGTGCTAATGTTAAAGCAATTATTGCTTGAACATTTGCACAATAAAATTAAAAATAAATGTTAGTAATAATTACAAAAGAAGTTAATTTATAAAAAAACAATTTTACGAAGAATTTTATTTTTGTCAAATTTGATTTAAATGTCCTATTCATAAGATTAAATGTAATAGTGTCTGCTGTACGGGAAAGACGCTATCTCCTGCAACCCAGTTATTACTTGTGCAGGCGTTAGGGGATTCACAAGTTAAGGATGCTAGTTTATGTCAATAAAGATTTTTATTTTTGAAAAAGTCAAAAAAAGTGTTAATAAAAATGAATATTTCGTTGATTATTGTGTAAAACACATGTACGATGTGATGTAACAAATGTACGATTTCTCACATTCGCGAATACGAATGTTGACCTTCAAATCAAGGGCCCGCAGAATGTCATACGAGTTTGAGATTTCGTGGCAGCCATGTTAAAACGAAACGATAAAAGAATTTAGGTGAAATGAAGCGGGAAGTCCGTCACAGGGTGTAAATTTTCTCGATTATTTTAATTGCCAATATTTCTTTAAATATTGAAAAATCACATGTAAGTGAATATAAGCTCCGCAATTGTTTGTTTATTTTAACTTAGATATTTTATTTGGTTTGTACATTTTTTTGACGTTTTCAAGCACTTTCTGATAGTTTATGTAATAAAGAATTTATGATTTTGAATTGTTTTTGTTTTTTTGCTATCTGCCATAACTTATCCTACTATCCGATTTCGGCTCCAGGTCCTAAACTGGGACACCCTGTATATCACTAAAGCATCTTTACCATCTAAGAATCAGGAAGCGCCGTAGAAGTCGTAATTTTTAAAAAAAATCCAAAAACTGGGTAGTTGCACTAAAGCATCTTCGCTGCCTTGCGTCAGGAGTGCCCAGAGCAACGAATTTTGTACATATTCCCTTAATAAAAACAAACAACTTCCACCTGCAGGCCCGCATCGACTGCTAGAAATATAAAATCAACTTTGTTTCGAAATTCAAACATAAAGTTGGTTTTATATTGTTTGGTTTTTAGCCACGGTAGTATAAAACTACCTATATCATGTTTGATGGTAAAAAGCAGCAAATAAAAAAATATAAGAACTAAACCTCTAAAATATTTATTTAAATTATTGTAAAAATGTGGGTAATATTTCTCATGGCTGGTAACCCCTAACACACGCACACATAAACAGACCGCCGCCATTTTGGTGCTTCCATCATTTTATAAGTGACATTCTCTCCTGCTTTTTTTTCTCAGAAGAACGAATCATATGGAACTGCCATAAGCATGTACTTTGCCTGCCATACCTACGTTCACAAACATGGCGGATTAGTGATGTTCACTCGCTTGTCTATCTAATCGATAAAATTATATTGATGGATGCCTGGAGTTAAGATTTTTCAACTAACCTTAAGAACTTTGATTTTTATACTACTGTCGGTGAAACTAGATAATTTCAAGATTTCCATCTACTTTTATTGTACCTAGATAGATAGATAAAAACTTTATTTGTACATCATTTATAGGACATTTTTAATTAACCCGCGACGCAAAAAGAGGGGTGTTATAAGTTTGACGTCGATGTCTGTCTGTGTGGGTGTCTGTGGCATCGTAGCTCTCTAACTAATGGACCGATTTCGATGCAGTTTTTTTCTTACGAGAGCCAGTATCCATGCAATGGTTTTTAGCTATGTTTGGTATAAATCGGTTCAGCCATTTACAATAAATGGAGGGTAAAGGTGGGGATGAAGAATCGATTATTTTCAGATATGCATACTCAAGTGGGGTATCAAATGAATGGTAAAAATGTGTACATTACAAAAATATATATTTTTCATAAATATTGATTCTGCCATTTATTTACAAGAAATTAGGGTTTGAAGTGGAGATGAACCATCAAATATTTTAAGATATACCTTAGCCCAACTAAGGTATAAAATGAACGGGCAAAACGTGTTGATTATAAAAGAAATATGTTTCATGAGAATCGGTTCAGGCGCTTACAAAAAAACAACAAAAACAAACAATTCTATGTGTTAATTAAATGTTATGCTTAAAAGTATTAGTATATGTAGATAGTATAGATTAGAAACCAACATTATTTTATGTAGGTACTTTATTCAAGAACTGCCCTTACCAATTCAAAATCTTTTGCATTTTGTGGATGTGAATAACCCGAACATGATGGTTGATTAATAGTGTTTGCTCTGTCAATAAATGCCAATTGGGATGGGTGGTTTACCTGAAAGGGCATAAGTAGTATAATATGGATATGGTCACAAGTAATAGTAGGAAGTTACAGAAACATAGACTCTGTTTGGTAAATTGTAAAAAAGAATTAAAATAAATTTTGAGTTAAATGGTTTTTTTTAAAACTACCAGTCCACTCCGGCTTCCATGGCACAAACATAGTCTATGTCACTCGAAGATAGTGAAGCTTTCCAAAGAAAAAATATTTTTTTAAATTGATGCCGTAGTTTCGGTGCTTATTTGGTGCAAACAAACAATAACATTTTTCTCTTAAGATATTATAGATAAAGATCTTAATAACCTACATAGATAAAATATTATCCTTAAAGCTAAAAAAAAAATGATTAAGGTTTAGGGACCAATTATCACATCACTTATCACTCTGGGGCTTTGATCTGTCAAAAATAATAACGTAGAGTGTATGGTAATCGGATCAACCTATCAACAGGAACAACACACAACATTACCACTACTACTATTACTACTTTCTATTGCTCTACTACATTAGACCCAAAAACAACAGTTTGATAAATTGCTTGCCTTTGTAAATACTGTTGGGATAGCATCATCTCTCAATCTAACTATGTTTAGAGTTTTATTGAATGCACTCTCTTCAAAGTGCAATGAGCACATGAATTAAAGACTCCTGGCCGGATATTTTCTAAGCCAATCTTTTCTAACCATTTCCTTTTCCGGGATTCGTTTCTTGGTAAACTATAACGACAAATAATACTTTGAATAACTTAGTACTTAATTTATCGATAAGGTTCTATGTTCGATGATGGCACAACACTAGCATCCGTTAATGTTTTTGAAATGAATGAATTATTAAGAATATTGCGGGTTTCTGCAGCTCACAACCAAGATGATTCGAAGTTATATCACAGTTTTGCACAATAATTAAGTCGAAAACACTAGAAAAATATAAAAACCTCACAATGACATCTTCTTACTTGTCAACAAAACCGTCAAACACCGTTTAGTAAAATGGCGTCCTTGGCAGCAGAAGTACATTAGCCAATGAGAAGAGTGCTGATAAAAAGAGTGTTCGTCATTATTCCTAACGTAAAACTGGTGTTGTGAGAAAGAGATAGGTATTACATTATTATTGCTGTGTCAAATAGAGCAATTACGGCAATTCCATATGATTCGTTCTTCTGAGTTTTTTTTATGTACTCTATGAGATAGATAAGAACCTTCAGAACCTTGTACAGAGTATTAGAAAACTACAAAAAAATATCAGCCAAATCGGTCAAGCCGTTTTCATGCCAAGTCGTGACAACGGAAAAATTTGGCTGATTTTTTTTTTGTAGTTTTTTAATACTCTGTACTAGGTTTTTACGGAAAAAAATATAAAGAAATATATAAAAATAATACCCGTTTTCCGTAGCGATCAAAAGCATCGTTGCATCGGAATGTAAAAACTGTTTAGTTTTTGTTATCAACACGATAAATTGCGCTTTAGTTGTTCGACAGAAAGTTTATGGACTGTGAAACGCAATAAAGTTATCAGCCATAATTATCAGCTCATTAGTGTTAAACAGTTGACAACTAAATGTGAGTTTATCATAAACTCAAGGTTTGAAATAAAATACATTGCAAAAGTTATGATTAAAAAATTTATTTTCATAGTAATTGATCTCTGCCTGGACAGAATTAAATGCTAATCTTTTAGACATTACACAGGCCATTTTTTAGTTGTTCAGATATACATTAAGGTGACATCAAAATCATAATTTTAACACTTGACTTCCAATTTTCAAGGCAGATTCTCGAATGGCAGATTCCAAAACCAAACCCCTGAGCACCAATTTGCCCGTTATATAAATTGCGAAGGTCCTTTCAGAGTGTCGACTTATAAATGGACGCCATCTTTTTTGTAAATTTCAAAGCATTTCAAAATGGTGCAGCGTTAAAGCTTCTAAGCTCTCGGTCTTATCACTTTTAAATTTCGAAGTTGTTTCAAAATTACATTGCCGACATCTTGAGCGTCAATTTTAAATTTCGATTTCTATCAAAATGGCGTTACAACCGAAGCACCATCTTCTCTGATGCACTTTTAGTTTAGTTTAGTTAGGAGTTTGTACCAAAATGGCGTTTCAACAACACGCTGCTTTAGGAAAGGTGCACATGCAGGGCTCTGTCGCTATACACTCGCGAGGGGCCATAGCGCAACAAGCTGGAAAAAAGAAAACTGTGTTGAAGCTTGTTTTGCAGTAAAGCTTGCAATCGTCACGTCGTCGGCGCGCGCATCTGTATTGTATAAAAATATGTTTACATACGTCGAGCGTTGACGATGACGCTGAAGAGACAATATGTTAACAAAAACAGAAAAGTAAAAAAGAATACATACAATTATACCAGTCTAAAAAAAAAAAATCTGAAAATCTGTCCAGTGAAAAATCTCCCTGCCATGTTGTTGAACTGATGTGTTAAATAAGAATGAGCTCGAGGGTGGCAGCACCACCGTCTCACCTTTAACCTGCCTGAAATGACTGGCACATGAGGCATAACACCGTAGTCCTCAGCTGCAGCGACGCATCTATAATCTGCTTTTGTGGATTGTTGATGTCTATGGGCCGTACTCCACTTACCATCAGGTGGACTACACGTTCGTTCGCTGTCAGCGTAGATTAAAAAAAAATGTTTAAACAAAGGCTGCACACGGTGGTTTTGAGTGGATTATTTAATTTATGAGTATCACCTTTCTGGGTAATATAGGCGTGATGATTTTGTTGTAGTTATTAAGAACAGATTTATGAATTATTTTTCAGTTTTAGTTAGAAGTACTTTAAAAGCTTGTTTTTTAGTTTTTTTAAACTATTATTTATTTTCTACTTTTTAGTTTGGTTTATTTATAAAAGCGTTTTTTTTTTTTGTTTTTTAATTTTTTTTATCGAATTATTGCATTGTCATCGATCTTTGACAGGTGTGCAAAATTTTAATGAAATCTGTCCGTTTAAATTGGGTCAAAATCGAGTCCAAAGGAGTCGGCCTATATAACCATACGGTCTCAAATAGGCCTTTACTAAGCAACAAGTAAATTTAGGATGGGACTATAGTAGTCGCTATGGCTTCGTCTATCATCCGATGTCATGATGGCTTACAAATGAAAAGTGCTAAGCTTGTGTATGATAAGTAATAATAACTTACGTTTGCAGTCATTATACTGCGTAGGGTTCATGTACTGGCAGCAGTCTTCGCCAGGGGGTAGGTACGACATTCTGTATGTGGTTGAATTTTGAAACTGTGGACAGAGTGAGATCGAGGTTACTAGATTATACCAGTGCTAGCCTACAACCTTACAGGTCGTTGAAAATAAGCTTACTTCTTTTTCCAAGCCCTTAAATAACACATACTCGTACCAAATTGCTACAGCGAACGGTTCAAAGAAAGAAAGAAGAAAAAGCGTAAAGCCGGGCTGTAGATATGTATCGTAATAGTTCCTGCTTGAGGCTCCACTCACAAGGCAGGTATGTCGATAAAATCTAACCTTTACCTCGCGATTAGTCGTAAAAGTATTACAGACGGACAGATAGACATAGTAAGGAAGTAAGGATTGACCGATCCGTTCATGGTACGAATCAGTAGCTAAAGTCATGAGCGTATTGATACGCGGTCATAATTCGCACTCCGCTTACATATCTACTACAGAATAAAAAAAACCCGTACTCTTGAACATGGTACTTGATATTGTCCCTTGCAGGCCCATGGCGGTCTTTGCGGCTGTGGAGCGCACACTGGCTGGTACGACATCTTGTGGGTCGTTGTTGACTCCATCCTGGCTGTAAGATAAAGATATTCATTATGTCTATTCATGACCAGCCTCCGTCCGCAGCTTTAACCGCGTGGTACATCAAAAAAGTAGCCTATATTATATCTGGGATCTTGAACTAAAAAATCGGTACATTAGATTCGAAAGTTTTCGGGTACAAGACAAAAAAGCATTAATTCATTGAAAAGTATCGTTAGTATAAGGAAAGGAAAAATATCAAGTTTTACAATGACTTCATTAATATTTGAAATATAAAAGAGTTCCAGATTTTATCAAGATTCTAAAACTATAAAAAGTATAGATTTAGAGCAACGTAAAAACTAGTCAGGTGTGCCCCAAGAAAGCTTTTTAGGACTGTTATTGTTTACCACGTACAATAACTAATAATTGCAAGTTTTTTGCGAATCACAACTGTCGTTTTGAATGTAAAAATTAAGAGGAAAATAAATAATACATAGCAAGAAATTACTTCTTGACTGGATGCTATAGGTTATAAAAAAACAAACCTGCAGGTTTTTCATAACAGTTTTGCGGACGGTAAGAGACGGGTATTGCTTGTCGTCCAGGATCAATGTACGACATTCTGTTGACTGTCCGGTCTATTAAACAAAGGAAACAATGATATACTATTAGATGTAAATAACTAAGTAGTGTGGTAAGAAAAGTGTGGAAGTAAGAAAAAAAAAGTGTAAAATTATTGAAATATCGTCCCAGTAAGAAAATTACGAGAACGGGTCGGGCGAAAAGATGCTGTCCGAAGATTGGTAACTTAGTGTGTAAGAGTAATGGCAGTATTAAGAGTACAAGTAGAGTTTAAGAGAATTGGTAGAATAGTAGAATAGTGTAAGAAAAGTAGTAAGTAGTAAGGTAAGAAAAGTGTAGAAGTAAGAATAAAAATGTGTAAAAATATTAAAAAATCGTACCAGTAAGAAAATTTGTACCGTAAGTGTAAAAAAAACCAACATTTTGTTTCTTTTTAAAAAATAAATCAAAAAAACTTCTGTCGCGCCGATGTCTCGGGTTCGATCCCCGGGTCGGCAATAAGATGTTGTCCGAAGATTGGTAGCTTAGTGTGTAAGAGTAATGGTAGTATTAAGGGTACAAGTAGAGTTTATGAGAATTGGTAGAATAGTAAAATGGTGTAAAAGAAGTAGTACCTACTTAAATTAAATTTACAAACGATGAGGCTATTATTCTTTTTTTTTTATGGCCCACAAACTGAATGCAAACCTTATATATTATATCTTATGCTTTCTAAAATAGTGAGCACAGCATGCACATATAAATTTTAGCAGTGGCGGTCTAGACCGCCACTGCAGAAAAATAACAATACATTTATAGTTAACTAAATTTTTACAATTTTACCTAAAAAAGTTACTGAAAATACATAAAGAATTTTGAATTATTCTATATAGCATAGAAGCGGTGGTAGCGATCTCGTTAACTAACTCGAGACTGCAAACACCATCGTCTCATCTTTAACCCGCCACCAAACAGTAGTGCTTGCACTATAGTGTTTAGTGTTATTTGGTGGTGAGGTCAGGTTCTAAAATGACTGGCACAGTCCTAACACCGTAGCCCTCAGATGAAGCGACGCATGAACAAACTTCTGTTATAGATTGTTAATCTTCATGGGTTGCAGATAGCAATAGCTCTCAACATATTTGTCGTATAAAGAGAAAAATCCAACTCACTTTCAAACGGCACTTCAAGACAATGGAACTTCGCTGGTGGTTTACAACTAGCGCGATACACACAAGGCTTCGGCACATAGTCGTGTCGCTGTGTTGTGATATTCTGCATAGGGCCTTGTCCCCACATGTCGTGGTGGCAGGGCCTGATCGGCTGCGTTACGAAAGGCTCGTTTGGCAGATATGATAGCTGGGGAAGAAGGACACTGGTCATTGATCAAGACTTTAGGCTGCATCAGATATTAGCTATCCTAAATTGCTGTGAGTTTGTTAAAAAAAAATATAAACTTTTGAATAGAGTTGCACAGAACGAAGTAATGCTATTGTATCAAATGACATGTAATTGTTGCAAATGACATGTAGATAGACAAGCATAACAGTTATAGTTGTCAACAGTTACTGTAAATAATTAACCAACAATAGCAGATTAGTACTTTAAATTATTAAATTTCTTTTTTTCAATTAAGGTAGTGTTATAAGTTTAATGTAATGTCAGTACATAGATATAACATTATATATTTTGCGTAATGATTATGCGGTAAAATATGTTGTGTCCTCTTATTGAATTGTACCATCTTTTTGCGACCATGTTTTTGGCAAATAAACGTTTCTATTTCTATTTCTATTGTAGCTATTTACCTAACCTCGCTTAGCGCAGCTCCTGTGAAAAAAATACGGCAAACAGAGGGTAATAAACAAAGCAAATCTATTTGTGTATTGTAGGGACTAATCAGTAAACATACGCTCAATCTTGTCCTAAAAAACTCACTAATTCTACTTGGAATGCGCTGCCGGCTAATGTGAGAGGTGCAAAATCACTGCCAGTTTTTAAGAAAATGGTACATAAACACTACTTGTCTACAATAAAATGATATCCCCCTACAGTTTTTTTGCTTTATTTATTTTTGTATTATTGTATAATATTTATTTTTGTGTAATATATTTATGTGTTGTTCCTTTTAATTATGCTACACATCTATATTTATTTATGAAATATTATATTTATTACCATTATTTATATCATATTGTTATATTATATTTATATAAGTATTATTTATTTATATATACCTACGTATTATTACAGTATTACTATATTTTATTAATTATGTGTAATTTGATTATACTATTATTAAAGATATTAAACGGTATAATTTTTAGTTTTTTACAATCTTTATTCACCGCGCGCTCCCCTAAATTCACACTTTTTAAATTTCCTTCCATCCAATGGTTGCCTGGAAGAAATTGCCACAAGGCGATATAGCCGCCACTTGTATTACCATACCATTTTGTGTATTATATCTCTTATTATGTTTCTATTGTTTTGTATTTGGTGTACAATAAAGAGTTTTTTATTATTATTATTAATTCGTAATGGGATGGAACTTTGTCAAAATACACGTTTATACTAGAACCTAAGAGCGCATGAAAACCTTGTCGCAATTCGCAGAAAGAAAATACAAATGGATTGTGACAACGTTCCATTCCATTATATGCGAGGATTCTTACCCTTTGTGTAGTACAACTTTCCATTGGCTCGCAGCTTGGCACAAGATTGGGATAAGGCCTCCTTGCCACTCCTCTGAGGTTCTTACAGCCATCTGTTGGTAGATATGACAGCTTGTATGTGGTGCAAGACTCAACTGGTGCAGTCGGTGGGAGATAGCATCGACGAGGTGCGTACGAGTCTGGGATTCGAGGCTGTTTGTAGCAACACTGAAAACAAAGAAAATGAGGTTTATTTTCAAATTCAAATTCAAATTTAAAATCCTTTATTTGTAGATCATAGGTATAAAACAGATGTTCTCCTAATTAATTATAACATTGATCTCTATGTCTTGCCATAATTGGCGTACAAATATAACATATATAGTAGTAGTGGTAGTTGGTAGTGTAACAAATATTAGTATTATTTAGGTTAAGTTGATAGCTGCACTGTCGCATTAGGTTTAAGACCTGTAATGATAGTTGTAAGGTTTTAATAATAAATAAATAAATATTTGATTTTGAGCTTTGAAAGCTGTTTCTCTATCAGAAGACTAACCCCAATGTATAATGCCAAATCGAAAAATTGATGTAACATAAGCCTTGTATGCTTAACTTTACTATTTTTGCTAAATTAAATATTTTTTATAAAAAATTGGAAAACAAAGGTCTTAAAATAGTTTAATAATTATAAATATTATGTAATTCAGTAAATATCCCTTAACATACACACAACGCGATCTAGTCCCAAAGTAAACAGCGCTTTTACTGTTAGTACTAATAACTACCTATACATTTGCAAAACTGTTATCCGGCTACGGAAATAATATCGACTCCTCCTTTATTACTCGGGCCATAATAACAAATCGATTGACAACTTATTCATCAAAGTCTTATGAATACTTTGGGTGCTACGCAGAAATGTACGTAAATATAATCGATTGAAATCATAATCTTGCCTTCTATAGGCTGACCGTTTAACTGAGTCCTCGCCTGCGCGGTACAGGGGCGCGGGGGTATGACGACAAAGGGGACTGAAACAGGTGCGGGCGGTGGGGGCACTTAATTAATAAATATACAGGAGATGAAATGCACCAAGATATTTCCTAAGAAATGTGACATCATAGGAAAAAAGAAATAGTGATTTATCAAATGAAAAATAGTTAAGAAGATACACAATTTTAATAAACTTATGTACGTAAATAAAATAATTGAGAATAAACTATTATACTATTTGTTATCTAAAAATATAATTAAATTGTAAGAAAGTCAAAACTTTTTTTGGGTCCAGTTTCTTTTTCTAAAATATTCGTATACGTTAAAAGCCATTTGCTTGCACTGACTGTTTACTTTATGTCCGAAGATTTTTCGATTCATCTTGAGATTGTTATTACATGTGTACCTCTCACAAGGTGTCTGCAACAGTCAACACATGCGATCGCTACCCATGTAGCGAACGGAATGAACAATTACAAAAATTTGGCCACCGTCCGCACCTGTTTCAGTCCCCTTTGTCGTCATACCCCCGCGCCCCTGTACCGCTCAGGCGAAGACTCAGTTAAAAAAACGGTCAGCCTATAGCTTCGCCGTAATCGTGTTTACACACGATTACGGCGATTTAAAATTTATAGTTAAAAAATATATTTTGACTGTCATCTAGAACATAAAACTAAATAAACGAAAATAATGTTAATCTAACCGGATCTGTGGTAGTTTTTCTAAAGCAGCTGCAATCCCAACAGTCTTGTTTTCCGTCTATGAGCTTGCCATCGCGCAATCCACACTTGATGCCTGCAACTTGGGCATATGGCGCTTGCGAGGGGGCTGGAATACACCTAAGAAGGAAATAAATTGCAAATAAGAACCCAAGCATAAAGACAGCAATAAGTTTTGATTTTGGTTAACTTGCTGCCGCCCCCGTGGTAGGTACCTATGACAAAAAGCTGCTTATCTATAATGTAAATCCAGGTTATTTTAAGCGACATGATTGCAAAATTTCATAAAAATTTCGTCTGCTTCGTTAGTCTCGTGATTGCAAAAAGGGATGTTGCGTTTTTCTGTGATAAAAGCCATATCCCGGAGACAGAAAATTGGCTGCGTTATGAAATCCGTCTTCGCTTTAGAAGACACGTAAAGCAGTTGGTCTTGCACCTGATGTTTCTCCGGTCATGTCATTCCGGTCCGTCCGGTCTCCGAGAGTGAGTGAATAGAGTGCTCTTGTATTGTTGTGTGACGTTTAGGCAATATAATAATAATGCGCAGATGGCTAGTCGAGGTCAAAATTCGGCCAGGAGGACATAACAACATGTTCAACTTCGTACTTACTCAGTCATAATTTATAAAAAGAAGATACTTTTCACAAAAACAAATTTTAACTGTTAATTTAGCGCAGATTAGTGCATTTCAAAATAAATAATACCAAAATAGAAAATTTTAATTTAAACTGAAAATAATTTCACATTTCAGCCAAAAGTCTTCTGTTAACAAATGTCTAAACAAAAGTGACACTTAAGACAGTTCTTCTTTCTTATGACATTTTGTGGAAATCTTAATTCAAATCTTGAGGCTGTGAGGTTTTATTAGACAGTTTTCAGTGTTTCAAAGGCGCTCAAAGTGCTCAAAGCTCACCTCTCGAATCAACGAAAAATTCCAAATAACATTTTTGTCCGACCTGGGCATTGAACCCGAGTATGCTATAGTATAAGTTGTGGTCTGCACCGGGCTGACAAAGATTGAGATCGGTCGCAAATTAAAATGCGAAAACAATAAAATTATGATCAAGAGATCAAGTTTATAATAATAAAGCTAAACCAATTTAAATGAAACAAGCAGATTCAATGTCATTCATGGGTTAACATATTGAATAGCAGTTAAAAGTAAATTTTGAAGTCTAGTATTATTACTAGAAATTAATATTATTAAATTACACTTTAACACGACCTAGGGATCGAAACTGGGACTTCACGATCTGTTGCATACGCAAAACACTAGATAGGTAAGTAGTTATGACGTGACCAACGACGCATTCAACCCCATTTCATCTAATATTATAATAATATTTGCCGAGGTCGTGGGTTCGATTCCCACTTAAGACAAATCTTTGTGTGCATGAACATGGGGGTTTGTCTTAGTCTGGGTGTTTCTATGTATGATAAGTATGTATTTACAAAAGAAAAGTATATATGTATTAGTATCAGTTATTCTAGTACCCATAGTACAAGCTCTGCTTAATTTGGGACTAGATGGCGTTGTGTGTGAGTTGTGGAATATTTATTTATTTATTTATTACTTTCTCACGATTAGCAGTGGTATATCATGCAAGCCACTAGACTTCAGATGGTGAATCTTTATTGATGCACGTGCCATTATTTAATAAAACAACGAATAATAGTAATAATATTAAGCAGCCGTGGCGCAATGGATAAGGTATCGGTCTTACGATCGAGAGGTCGTGGGTTCGAATCCTGGCCATTACACCACGGACGTGAACTTCCTCCTAACACAAGCGAATTAAGCTTAGCTGGAGGGGGTTAACAAGAATACTAGTAATTTGTATTTGCAAATTGCTAGTAAGCTTTTTAAAAAAAAAAAAGAAAATAGACAATCGACAATTTTTTTTTATCACAATTTACAAAGTACGGTAATGTTCACCTATCCACGGCCG
The DNA here is from genome assembly GCA_905147285.1 of Hypena proboscidalis. Classification (NCBI taxonomy): domain Eukaryota; kingdom Metazoa; phylum Arthropoda; class Insecta; order Lepidoptera; family Erebidae; genus Hypena; species Hypena proboscidalis. The sequence continues at coordinate 9,939,789 of LR990150.1, read as the reverse complement.
ACCGCGGTCAACATTGCTTAACCTGCGAGATCGATCGGCCCGGCTTCGACTTAGCTACGAGCTCCTAAATAAACGTAATGAATACATATCTCCCGACACCCTTACCTCGGAGATAGGTGATATAATTAATGTTTATGTGCGCATTGTGCACATCTGTTACACGAAATATTAGGGGTTGAATGCGTCGTTGGTTACGTCATAACTACTTATCTAGTGTTTAGGATATGCAACAGATCGTGAGGTACAAGTTTCGATCCCTAGGTCGTGTTAAAGTGTAATTTAATAATAATAAATAATAAATATAAATATTTAAATAAATATAAATATTTCACAACTCACACACAACGCCATCTAGTCCCAAACTAAGCAGAGCTTGTAATATGGGTACTAGATACTAATACATATATATACTTTTCTTTTGTAAATACATACTTATTATACATAGAAACACCCAGACTAAGACAAACCCCCATGTTCATGCACACAAAGCTTTGTCTTAAGTGAGAATCGAACCCACGACCTCGGCGTCACAGGCAGGTACACTACCCACTCCGCCATCCGGTCAATTGGTGGTATTTTCGTTAAATAAATGTATTTACAAAATTAAATATACACGTGTCTAAATATATATGACTGCCTTAGTGGTCTAGGGGTTCGATTCCATGATCGGGCAAAGTGTTATTTGTGATTATTCCGTCAGTAAATTCTCGATAGCAGCACGGAATAGGATTTATGTCCAGTGGATGGCGATAGACTCACTCCCTTTCACATGGCACTTAAACATAACAGGTGAAATGTGGGTATTGTACACCTCAGCCACTCCTTTCTGGGTAATATAGGCGTGATGTTATGTTATGTTATCTCTACTTCTAAAATACCTATCTCCATTCTCTTTGATATTACACCTTCATTCAATCCTTTGCTCTCCGTTGAGGTCCCGGCACACCGATCTAAAGATACTAACACACAGCCCTTTGTTCTATAAATAACTCAGAGTAAACGCATATGAATTCACGACCTTACTCTCTCAAAGGCTACTATCAAAACTGTTTAGTCCTAAAATGTAAAACATAGGTTTTAATTAACAAAGCAAACTATGTAGTGAACTATATGTAGTTCTTTTGAGAAAATAAATTTCTTTGAACCGAAGCAAGCGTTATCTACATTAAATATATGACATAACATCACGCCAATGTTTCCCAGAAGGGTGTGGCAGAGGTGTACAAAACCCACATTTTACCTATTATTTTTAGATTTCATGTAAGGGAAAGCCTATCGCCATCTACTGGACACAATTCCAATTCCGTGCTGCTATTGAGAAATTGCAAATAACACTTGGCGACTCGGGAAATGAGTCCCAGACCTCGGCGTTTAAGGTCGCATACAATAACCACAAGACCATTAAGGCAGTAATTTTTTATTTACTTGTAAAAGGCGTACCTTCAGTCTCTATTATATGATTAACACCGATATTTAATTTGAGTCCTTAGCCCACCGTTGGAGTCCCGGTACGCCGATCTAAATATACGTTCACACAGCCCTTTCTTCTATAAATAACTCAGAGTAAACGCATCTGACGTCACGACCTTACTCTTTCAAAGGCTACTATCAAAACTGTTTTGTCCTAAATAAATGTAAAACATACTAATAGCGCGCGAGTTGAATGCAGAGCTTAGGAATGCGGTAGTGCTGTGACCTAATTATAATTATTGATGTTGAAGAGTAATGAATGTCGATAAATTTAAACAATGTTATAAGTTTAATTTTATTTTTTACACTAGGTTAACATGATGAAAAAAAAACAATATCATAATTATCACACGTTTTTAATAATCATTTCACAAAACGAAATAAAAAAAAAAATCAGATTCAGAAATCACAGATATTATGGTTGAATTGGTGTCACTATCTTCGCCGTCGCTGACCTCAATGACGAATCAATCTATCGTATCTTCAATTAATCCATCTCTTTGCCAATATTTTTTTTCTAAAATTATGACGTGATCATCGAAGCTACGCCAATCTTCCTCTGTAACCTGAGAAACCGCCAGCTCCGTAACTTCTTTTAACCTTTTTACGTTTTTTTGTAACGATCTTGATGGACTCGGATCAGTCATTTTTAAAATAAAGAAATAACACGGGAACTTCAGTATTAACACAATAACACGGCAAACGTACGATAGTTGACAAGGATGGCACATCACTACACTGCAAGCGCGTGAGGTAGGGCGTGCGGATAGCGGGGGGAGATGCTTCCGCTCTTTACCTCAGACCCCGACTGCATTCAACTCGCGCGTTATCTGTAGGTTTGTCGACATCGATGCGGACGTATTTTTTTACACCTGAATTTTTTACGAGTTTTGGTTTATTTAATAATTTCATATAATTCTTTTATTCAATGTATATATAGTTAGATATTATTATATTATAGTAAGGTTAGTATTGAAAATATTTAAATAAAAAATATGTATAGATTAATGAGCAAATAAATAACTCATAGGTATTAATTAACGAAGCAAGCGTTATTAACATTCAATATGTTGCATAACATCACGCCTATATTACCCAGAAGGGTGTGGCAGACGTGTATAACAACCACATTTATTTTTTTATTTTTTTATTTTCACTTTCTGCGAGTAAATTGCACAATGCCAAAAGCATTATCTACCAGCCAACCTTTAGGTGATGCAGAGATATTATGTCTGAATATAGAAAGATGTTTTACCTGTTATTTTTAGTTTCCATGTTCTTCTTCATTCGAGTCGATGGCAAAGTCAAATTTTGTTAGCTCAGTATGTGGCTACCAGAACAGCGCTTTCATCCACGTTCATTAGCGCGTCCCTCGTGCAGGTAGCTGGGCACGCGGGACAAGTAATAACATGGGCCATGGTTTGTGTAGCCCCACATTCACAATTCGCATTTGTTTCATCTGCAAAACCCTTTATCATGCTGTCTTTGCTTCGACCGACTTGAGCTCGAAGCCTGTTGAGGGAGTTCCAAATCGGCCTAGGCAGATTATGGCCAGGTGGAAGGTTCTCCTTGATTGGAACAAAGGGGGTAAGCAGAGTGGTCTTTTGTTGCCAAAAATGGCAGTTTTCATGTGATAATGTCCTAATATGTAAATGTTAATCAACTATAGTCTATCAAATCTAAGAGGTACCGTTTGACAGTTCGTTCAAAGAAAAATATACCTTACGCTAAAGGAATAAAACTCAAGAAAACAACATCAGTTTTTTTAATACAATTATTTATTTAGAAAATAAGACTCTTCTCCTGATGTACATAAGTAGCACTTTGCTTTGCATAAATGAACTGTCATTGGTACCTCTTAGATTTGATGGACAGTAGGTGTATACAATCTATCTACGTAAAGTTTTGTGAATTGAATAACATAGCCATATAAAATCACGCCCATATTACCCAGAAGGGTGTGGTAGAGGTGTACGGCACCCACATTTCACCTGTTATATTTAGCCTATCGCAATCCACCGGGCGCATTTCCAACTCTGTGCTGCTATTGAAAATTTCGTGGCGGAAAATTTACAAATAACGATTTGCCTGATCCGGGAATCGAACCCTCGCGGTGAGAGCTACATACGCTAACCACTACGCTATGGCCTAACCCTTCTTATCAGGAAAGGCTCGAGTTCAGCTGTGGGACATGTACACGATACAGGGCTGATATATTATAATGCGCCGAGCTTCCTTTCATCACCTAATAACATAAATCAAATAGCATCACAATTTCCAATAAACCAAAACGCCTAATAAGTGATTCACTGAACGAATTCCCTTCAATAATCTTCAAACGAGCAAGTACCAAGACGATTCAGTCGACGTAGCGTGCGCAAATCTATTTCCCTCCAATTCGGTGGCTATGTCAGTCCGTAGCGGAGCCTCGTAGCAGCCGGGTCTACGCAGGCTCTACGAAGGCCCTTTGTTGTCAAAAAGCTTGATTTTCTATATTAAAACCGCACCCGTTGCATAAGAAAAGTGTGTTACTAGTGATATTTGTGTTACTTGTGATATTAGTGTTGATAGTGATATTTCTGGTGAATGTTAAGGGAGCGTGAGATAACGTTATTTTTTCTGTGTTATTGTATTTTCGACGTGCTAATTTCGTGACGGCATGGCATGTAAGTATTACATTGGTCATGTAAGGTTTACAAAGAAGAAAATTTAAGGTTCTATTGTAGTAGCAATGTGTATTTTCCTGTGACGTATTTGGCAAGAATTTAGAGTGGTATTTCATTTTTGGCACGAGGTATGTAATACTTTGTTTTTTGTCGGCACTGCAGTAATATGGCTGTAAATTTTGTATTTTTTAATGGTTTTACAAATTATAATAACTTAATCTACATTGCAATATAATCTACATGTTCGCTCATATAATAATACTGAATAGTTTGTTTGGTAGAACGCGCTAATCTCAAAAAGGACTGGTTTCAAGAAATAAATCTTTTAGTTTATAAATAAGCCATTTTTAAACGAAGGCGAAAGACCAACATTACGCTACAATCCAAAGGAGTGGAGCAGTCATTATTAACGCGGGTAGAAACGCATAGAACAGCTAGTTTATTATTTTAAACGTTATATCTTTTTCCAGTATTATTTAATATTTTTTACGATTAAAATTAAATTGTGACCAATTATGTTAAGATTTAGCTAAATTGATTAAAACAAACTATAGATAGCGAAACTACGGGTTAAAGCTACTGGAATTTAAATAACAGTTGCTCCAATCGAGAATCGAACTCGAGGCCACGTATAGGTTTGCCGGGATCACAACTGTACCGGTTTAATTTATGAGTATCACCTTTCTGGGTAATATAGGCGTGATGATTTTGATGTAGTAATTAAGAACAGATATATATATATAAATAAGACAGATTTTTTAGACAAAAAAAACTAAAAAACACGCTTTCAAAATACTTCTAACTAAAAAGTGAAACACGCTTTTTTCACAATAATACTAGTGTTTTTTGTTCATTACCATTTTCAGCTTATATTAGGAATTATTTTTCAGTTTTAGTTAGAAGTACTTTAAAAGCGTGTTTTTTAGTTTTTTTAAACTATTATTTATTTTCAACTTTTTAGTTTGGTTTATTTATAAAAGCGTTCTTTTTTTTTTTTTAATTTTTTTTTATCGAATTATTGCATTATCATCGATCTTTGACAGGTGTGCAAAATTTTAATGAAATCTGTCCGTTTAAAGTGGGTCAAAATCGAGTCCAAAGGAGTCGGTTACATACATACATACATACAGGTGAAGCTAATATAAGCGTGTTAAAAAAAATATGAACACGCAATTAACGCAAATGTCTATGCAAATAATGCAGCCAAAACTCGCAGGGGAGCGGGTGTTCATTGTGCCGCGCTAGTAGTGTCAAATCATAGGATTTGACAGCTGTGTATGGCGTGCAAGAGCGGCGCTCTTCCACATTTTGACAGCGGGGGACGCCTGACAATAACGCCTTCGGTTAGTTTATTGCTCTAAACCAGTTTCATAGGATCCGGATAAGTCCTTTCATTCAGATCATTTATGACAAATATAATGTAAAATTTGTATAGAGTAGTCAGTCGCTTAACGATTTGAAACTTTATCTGGAACTGCTGAAATCGGTACTTAGACTGCCTTGTATGTCTATTGATAAACGTATTCGAAATTTCACAGCGAAGGTATCTGGCTCGATCCTGGATCTAGCAAATTTATAAAAAAGTAGTTGCACGGAGTCTGGAATTTAGCCCAGTAGATGTAGTTACCTACTATCACATGCTACTAAATTATAATAGGTGAAATGTGGGTTTTATACCCCTCTCTCATGTCCTTTTGACCCCTACCCTAATATAATAATAATAAATCATTTATTTCAGGCTGCATAGGCCCATAGATAAATACCTTAACCTAAAAATACATAATTATAAATTTACTTCCTTTGCACTAAGTCTTGGTGCGTTCCTGGGGTATAGTACCGCGGAAGCGACGGAAAACAACACCCTGCGGCCAAAAACTTTCATCAAGCACCTGTTCCAGCAAACATGTCGGCACTCTCACCACGAACGCCTTGAAGTTGACGTTGTGGCGCGACTCCAACAGCTGCACTCTTAGTGCATGATTCAGCTTCTGGCTGACATATCTCGCGATATCCTCTGCCTCGGTGGTGTAGTGCAGGCGCGAGATAAACACCGGGGTGTTCGGCGCGGCAGTTTATGAAATGTTTTAATTACTCTATTTCTTTTCGGTATGATATCGTTTGAGTTTATAAATATGTCACGAAATTATTTCTTTAGCAAATAAATATAATTTTTTAACGAATACTCGTTTCTTTTATGTTTTTCTTTATTATTTATTTACGGTCTCTTTAGTGTTAAGTTCATGTTTTATTTATCTTAATTATATCGTTAATGATGTTAATGTCACTGCATTATTGGAGGCTCTATACTGCATTCAAGATAAAAAAAAAAAAATTAGCGATAAGATGTTTTAGTTCAAATAATATATATATTTTATTTTATTTTACTTTATCAGGAAAACTTACAGCTAATGAGATATAATATAAAGAGATGATGAGAAAATGAAGGCCAATCAAAAGTTTTCACAGATAATAGATATACATAAAGAAATTAGACATTTACATATAGGTATAACAAATAATAAACGAAACGAATGAGCAAGAATAAGACACAAGTAGGATTTTTGAGTTAAGAGAGAAAGAAAGAATTACACAAGGTTTTTTTTTAGTTGACCGCTACTTTGAGCAAACAAATCTAAATCTAAATCTGCTAATCTAAATATATATTTAAATATATCACTTTTAATTTTAACTCAATACGTTTTAAATTATCATTCTAAATTCTAAATCATTCTAAATCTTCATACAGTTAAGATGGAGATTTTAAAATATGGATTATTTAATAAATTCTTTCCTTTTGTGCTCCCTGTATGACATATAACATCATGCCTATATTACCCAGAAGGGTTTGGTATAGCTACAACACCCATATCTCACCTGTTATGTTTAGGTCCCATGGGATAGGGTGTAAGCCTATCGCCATCCATCGGGCACAATTCCAACTCCGTGCTGCTAGTGTGAATATCCTGACAGAAATAACACTTTGCCCGACCCGGGAATTGAACCAGAGACCTCGCAGTGAGGCACAAACGCTTACCGCTAGACCATCGAGGCAATTTCTCTTTCTAAAAACATGGATTTTCTTACATTACTAGTTAGAACGCCGGAAGCAAACAATGAATAATACAAAGAAAACCTCAATAACTTGGAACACAACGACTGACCGCTGGTAATAGGGAAAAACCTTTTTGTATTTGTAAGACGTGTCCAATTAGCATAGAAACATGTTCAGACGGCTACCGATCAACGTGTACATTGCCAGTATAAGCTGTTCTCGCGTTGTACGGGAATACTATTCAACGCAAGACCATCGTATGCTGGAAATGTATGGAAATGTGTAAATCGTATGGTGATCTGTCTGTACATGTAGGACAAAGGTTTAGGTTATATCTTAAGGGCTTGTCATTAAGCGAATAGCGAGGATTTCTACTATTGTTAAACGATTTTTGTTCTTAAGGCTGGTGTTACAATTTCTGATGGAAAAGTGACCATCAGCCTACTAACAACGGGACAGTTTACAACAGCGTTCTTTGTACTCCTTCAAATAGATAGATAGTTAGATAGATAGATAAAACTTTATTTGCATACCATTCCATTACAAACTAAAGATAACTATTAAAAGATAATAACAATATGCAAAGGGCGGCCTTATCGCTTGACGCAATTTCTGCCAGGCAACCTTTGGATGGACAGATTTAAAAGAAAAAGCGTTGTAGTTTCAGGGTGTGTGGAGCTTAGAAACATTTTTATTTTTACCATTTGCTTAAAGTAAATACATAGGTAAAGAAAATACCTAATACCTAAATAAATATAATTTGTAACTTATCTAATAATATATGATTCAATAATTAATTACTACATACATAAGTATATAATAATACAATACAATATAATATCATACATATCAAATAATCTATATATATAAAAATGAAACCCGTTTTCCGTTGTCACGACATAGCATGAAAACGGCTTAACAGATTTGGCTGATTTTTTTTTTGTAATTTTCTAATACTCTGTACAAGGTTCTTAGGAAAAAAAAAACAAAAAAAAGGTAAAAACAAAATAAATTAAATATATATTAATAAATTTTCTGTAAAAATATAAGTGAAATTATTGAACCCTACGGAATAAACACTATTATGAAAATATATATTTTGTTTTTTATTTAATAAAATTAGTAAAGTCCTTCTCAGGATATTATAGATTCCAGTTCAAATTGAATAGGTACGCATACATAAGATAGGTCAGCTATACAAAATAAAGTAGTGCATCAAATTTACGCTAAGGCGTTACGAAGTTCGCCGGGTCAGCTAGTAATATATATTTTTACTAAAGTGCTAATGCTCGTTTAACATTTTTTTTAAAGTGGAGTTATAGTATAGTTATGTAATATATAGTATATGTTATAGTTCTAGCATTTCAGGCAAACAGATTGACTAACAGTTGGCTTAACTTGTAGTTCCAGAGTATATCCATAACGTAGTGTACTGTAGGGGGTTCTTCATGTTGACGTGAATGATAGAGGTGTCTCTAATTATATACTTTAATAACTGGTACCAGAAATACATACTTATGTTATAAACTAAACCTAATGACCTAACGCCGTGAATGTGGAGAGACGACTGCCGAGCCGAGCAACTGTCATCATTAATGCGTCGCGTGCGAGGTAGCCGAAACAGTGTGCTGCTGACAGATCAGATTCTGTGTTACTTGGCCGGTTTGTTGAACTTCATGTTGGAAGGAATAGGGGATGTATGTAAGTAATAATTTTAACTTTAATTTTAATAATAACTTTAATTTAATTTAATTTTAATTTTAATATATGCATTTTATTGTAAGTTGATTAATAATAATAATGATAATTGTAATTTATAATTTTCTAGGGACTTTGTCTGTAAATAAACGATTTTTATTTTTATTTCATTTATTTTATTTAAGTACAATTTGTAGCATCAGTAGTCGTACGCTACAGTACAAAAGCAGTTTGACTGAGTTGGGTTTACTTCTAGTTCAAGAGTACATGTATAACGTAGTAGTGTTCGTATTGGTGCGTATTTTACGGTACCCGTCACTTTGGGGCGAGTCGTCGATCTTTTGTTTTATTTACTTACACACACTATGTGCGCACGTGTATATATTCAAGTTAATCAAATCAAACCCTTACCTTACTCTGGAGTTGCAGGCAATACAGGATTAAGGCTGACTCACTCATTAGGCGTGCTTAATCGTCGGGCGAGTGGACGCGCTGGCTGCAAACACGTCATGCGGCAGCAAAACGCGACGCCGTATGACGTGTGTGCAGTCAGCGCGCCCACACACCCGACGATCGCGCACGCATTGTGTGGGGGACGCCTATAATTGTCTTATTCTTAGGTACTGCTACTTGACAAAAGATATAAATAAAAATAATTTCGGCATTCTAGTTGTCTCGAGTGATAATCGCTAAGTCTCTGGTTCGATTTTTAGATCGTGTACAGAAAATCGTGAGCTGTAAAATTGTCTGAAGTTCAGTTCTTGGATTCGTGCCCAGTAGGTATATAACCAACGGCGAGACGTCCCGTTTTACTTGGCTCTCTATCGACTAAGGCTTTGAGATCATTGTAAAAAACTCAACAATAACCTAAATAGTTGAGTAGTAGTTGAGTTTGTGAATTTAAAACTTGTAGAGTTAGGGCGCGTAGTGTGAGAAGCTTGGTTGATTAATTTTTAATAGTGCGAGCCGTTTTTGGTGGGATTCTATTTTTAAATTGGCTACAAGTCAAATACTTATCAACAATCTGTCTGTAATTACAAAAGCATGAAGCCTAAGTATATGCCTACAGAAAACCTTATTCTGGACTTCACGTCAGCACTCATATCTGACGGCGATAGCCTGAACTAAATGAATATGTCCAATAGGACATATTCTAGGAGGAGGAGGAATAGACAAAATATTCCTCATTATAACTGAAGCTCGCCGGCCACTATAGGGTCGAAATAGTCCAGGTTGTCTGCTGAATGGAGAGTTTCTCCCACCACCACCGAGGCGAGGTCGCGGGAGGAATGTTAGGGGTTTAGTCTTCTACCTGTATGCCTGACGGGTTAAGGCGACCCTTTCGTGTGCAAGGTCGCCTTTATGGGCTGACCTGTGATGGCATCGGTCGTCATGAGGTGGGCCCACTTTCCGACATAGCCGCGGTGGTCGCTGATGACGTATTAGCGGTTCCGGCAGTCACCTTCACGCGGCTCGACGGCACATAGCGGTGTTTTTAGTGAATGAGGGCCCGACATAACCACACCGTTCCCCTATAGGTGTGGTATACGGTCAGGTAACAGATGTACTTAATTTCCAAATACGTACCAAAATGATTGATTATATTAGTAATTATACTTTCTTGTACAAGTCAATGACCACCTTCTATTTTATTCTCACCATTATTCGATATGTATCTCGAAAATTGGTGTTGACGTACCGTTACGTCCATTAACTCGATTCGACATAATATTTGATAGTAGGTACCCATAGAAATCTTAATAATAAGGCAATAGAAATGTCAAAGACGCGTGACCTTGTCGCCGCGCATCTGTCTAGTCAAACACAAGTGCGAGTTGAGGAATTGTCGTCTTAATGTCATCGCAAAAAGAATCATTTTGTTTGCAGGAATACAAGCGCATGAGTCTAATCGAACACAAGTGCGAGTTGAGGAATTGTCGTCTTAATGTCATCGCCAAAAAGAATAATTTTGTTTGCAGGAATACAAAAAGTGGTATTTGAAAACCGGCGACATGCGTCCCAGTGTTAAAAGATAGTCGATAGCATTTCTATTGACTAGTTATTAAGATTTCTATGGTAGGTACCCATTCATGTTTTATGAATATCAATATTTGATAAAATGGTGACGTACTAACTTCACTCTATTATTCATTCATAAGGATTGTATAGTGGCCGCCAGTACTCATTCATATGAGTTAAAACATAGGAGTAGTTGGAAATTATAATGACCTGTATAATTTTATGTCTATTCACCATTCTGACGTATTGATCTTACGTTTTGTTAACCAACTTTAATTTGACAGTATGTCTGTTTAAGAGATTTGTTTATCATTTTGTATTAGGTTTTTTCATAGATCTTTCAGTTAGTTGTACAATCTCTGGCCAGCAATTACTCACAATAATTATATTATAATTATATATATCTTATATATAAAATTCTCGTGTCACAATGTTAGTTACCTTACTCCTCGGATAGGCCTTTACTGATGTTTACCAAATTTTATATGCATATTCAGTAGGTCTGAGAATTAGCTACTATCTATTTTTCATACCCAAATGATTGGGGTTGTTCACCCTTAAAAAAATTTAATGTATCTTTATGGAATTTGACATTACATTGACATAATGCGTGTAAGTTAAGACAGGACAACGTCTGTCGGGTCAGCTTGTATTATTATAAAATAATAATTGAGAATCCCGAATGCAGCATAACAAAAAGTTTCAACAAGTTTTGCACTTAACAATTCGCAGCCAGTTCGCAATATTACTGGCTGAAAAATTACAAACGAAATTGGTTTTCCCACGCAATAGCTTTGCGATCGCCCGATGCGTACAAATATGGGTCAAACTGTATTCCACTCAAATCGAATGTTTCAGAGATATACAAACAACCAAACATTTTTACCTCGTTCTTTATATTATTAGTATAGCTTACTGTTGCTATACCACCTTTGGGAATTTAGTGTGAATTTTAATTGATTAGGCAGCGATAGCTGAGTGGGAGACCGTAGAACTGCGAAGTCAAAGGTCTCGGGTATGAACCCACGGCACAAAGGTCTTTTCGAAGATATGTGTGTATTTATCATATAAATTATCGCTCGCAAACGGTAAAGGCAAACATCGTGAGGAAACCTACATGCCTGAGAATGTATAAAAAGTACTTCGAGGTCGTGTGAAGTCTACCAATCCGCACTTGGCCAGCGTGGTGGACTACAGCCTAACCCTAAAAATCATGATAAGAGGCCCGAGCCCAGCAGTGGGACATGTATAAGATACAGGGTTGCTATTATTATTTAACTGATTGGGTCTAACTCACCCGTTTTAGGCTAATAAAGGCAGTTCAACAAACAGTAAATTTTAAGTGCTGAAAGAATAAAAACGAATTGTACCCAAAAGAGATGAGATATCGTCAATTTAAGTATCGCAGCTTTATTGACCCAAAAGACTCATTTATACGATATGTTTTTTTACATAAATTATTTCGTACTTTTTAGTTCTTTTTTACAATTTGTGTTTAATTAGCAATATGAATGTGATAGGATATATTATATTTTAGAAATGGTATTTTATGACCTCTCATTTGATATTGCAAAGCTGGCCAAAGCTAAGAAAAATAAACCATCTTTCGCCCTTTTTGTGTGTGTATTTGTTACTTCATCACGCTTGAACAGATCACGTCATCACGTTTTTGATTAAATTTAGAACACGGGTAGCTAACACCCTTAGAAGAACGTGAAGCTTCAACTGAAGGCCATAACATGTAACTTCGTGAATAGTGTCCTAACGTGTCAACAATGTTTGCGTACGTTTACTCATAAAGTTGGCTACTGCTGCCATCTAAGGGCACACGTAAATGCTAATCACACAGTCCACTACATGCAGTCACTGAAGCCGACATCGGCTTGGGGATATATATTTATATAGGCTACTTATTATCGACGTACCACGCGGGCAAAATCTTGTTCGTACACACACACACACAGATGGTATTTTTCATTACGAATGCTTTTAATAAATACGTGAAAGCTCGTTCGTAAAACAATGCAAAGTGCAGAATAAAAGCATTTATGGACTGATCTCTGCGGCGTGTGTAATTAAAAACTGTACATAGTGGGTGAGAGGAGTTTTGTTTCATTCTAGTTCAATGGAGTTGTTCTTTAAGTCATTGACATGTACGTATTAACACTTTTATATTGTGTTTGCGTTTTCTTTTTAACCGACTTCAAAAAAAAGGAGGAGGCTCTCAATTCAATTGTTTTTATTTTTTTTAATGTTTGTTAGCAGCATCTTCGCTTACTCGAAAATGCCTGAGCCAATTTGATATTTTTTTTTTGTAAAGACACTTGTCATGAGAGCCCCTTTTTCATTAGGGCACGATCTGATGATGAGAAATCGAGGGCAACCCTCAAATTTAAAAGGCTTATATATTGTTTTTCGTGAATTACCTAAAGCTACTCAGATATTTGCAGTCAGTATTTCATGTTACTGAGCTGATGCTGGAAGGTACAACTCCTCAACGGTTAAAAGTACGGGTATAATTCTTATTAGATAGGCACCTTAAGGCAGTTTACTGTATTCTTTCAAGTAATACACAGATGAGGCGACCCGTTGAATATTACTTGGGTATTTTTTACTTTTTTTTTGGAAAATTATTAATTTATAGCTTAATCAGTTTCTAAATAAAAGGTTCTTGACAGACATACAGACGATATGAGAGTGATTCTCGGATTTTAAAAAAATGCTCTACTACTACGCTTGGAACTTACAAACAATATTAATAGGCGACCGTGGTGCAATGAATAGACGGCGGACTTACGATCGAACGGGTCGTGGGTTCGAATCCTGGCAACGTTAGTGAAACTTCTTCCTAACAAAAATGACTTAAGCTTAAATGGAAAGCGGCAACAAAAATACTAGAAGGTTGTATTACTAGTAAGATTTAAAAAAATACACATATTAATTTCTGCCAGACAATCCGTGAGCTCGCATAAAAACTTCGTATCAATAGCATTGCGTTATAATCACCTTTTAAAACCACTTATCCATTTGCAATGTATAAATACAAGTTAAAAGAAAACAAACATTTTTCATCTAAATTATATGGCATGGCATATTGTGAAAATATGTGTCGCGAATGTTAACACGCAAACGTATCGTTAAGTCGTTTTATAAACTGAAATTATGTGTTATTTATATTTTGATGAATGTGTATTTGTGATGAAATAAATTGACATTATTGTCATTGCATTTTCAATAACTAGCGAAGAGTAGTCGCATGTTACAGGTATTTACGCACAGATCGATTGAACGTCGATCGCTTTCTATCGTTTCTACCATCAAAATATTGGTGTGACTAGTAAATATAGATCGATGTCGACTAATCCTTTTTACTATTATTATTTATCTTTATTTATTTCTTCTTCTATCTTTATATATTTTTAAATATGATTTATAAAAAATACAAAAAGAACATTTAAAAATATAAAAAACAGGGTCCCACCGACATCAGGTGCAGGGTCCAAGCTGCCGATGGTTAGGGCTCCAGAGAGAGGAACCTCCTCACGATGCGTGCCGTGTCCAAAAGGACCGCCTTTTGCATCTGGTTCTTGGTCCAGCCGCCTAACGCGAGCCTCTTAAGGTGTTGGTCGAGGCTCTTTGCTATCAGTCCATTGACTGATATACTATCGGTACAATGATGGCCAAATCCACATCCCACATGTCGACAATCTCGTGTGCCAGATCAAGATATTTAATTTGTTTATCTTTCTCGGCTTTCTATTATTATTATTATTATACTATACTATATCATGTTGGTTGCTATGTAGGTACAATAGATGACACGTGACGTTCGGAAAGTCGTGCATCGTACATCCAAAAGATTCGTGGATTTAGAATGTGGCTTGGATAGCTCAGATGGGCGATAGGATTAAATCCTAAGGACACTGATTCAAACCCCGCTTCAAGACCAAAAAAAATATCGTCTGTTTCATAGTATTAGATTTATAAGCATGACTAAATGCTATATAAAAAATAGTTTTATTGTGTACAAAAAACGTTGGCCTGAATCGGAATAATATGTACTTTTGATAACTTACGTATGTATTTTTTCATTCAACTGCCTACTTAATATTAGAGATGCGAGAGTGTGTAAGAATGTGTGTTATGTCAAAAATATAAGATGGATTTTCATTAAATTTAGCAAACATGTACCTTAACTTGGATTAACCTATATGCTTCTTTTACCGACGTACCACGAAAGCGGAGTTGCGGGCAAAAGCTAGTTATTCCCATAATAAGGTAATCTCTCAAAGAAATAACATTTACAAGAATGGTGGAATATCACCACAGTCAAAGAGGAAATAGCAGCTTACAGCAGGAAGTACCAATATAGGTTGTCAACACATGTCAACGAACTGGCATCAAATCTGGGGCTCAGGAGGAGTGCACTTCGCCAGACTAAAGAGACATATTGTTCGAAACATAGAGACCAGATTTAAAGTCGCCCAATAAAAGACGAAAGTGTCACTGGACACTGGACTCTGACCCATTACATATAGCACAGAATAACAACGGCCAAAGAAATAGCTCATTGTTTCGAAAAAACAGATTGCTACGTTACAGGAAAAGCATAAGAGAAAAAAAAAATCGTAAATAATATAATCGTGGCCACTTATCGTAACACGCAAAGTGTCAAGGAGAAAATTACTCCAAGTGGTTTAAAAAATGGTTGGAAATAACATTAAAGTGCCTTGAAAATTGCTATTTGTAAAGAAAATAGGATTTTAGATTCAACTTGTGGATCTATATTCTACAAGGTGCAACTGTAGTTGGAGAAGCTTGTGGTTAAGTCAAAGCCGCGCAAACCGATCGATCTTGAAGGTTCAGGAATGCTAACCGCGATCGGATGGGTGACCGGCCATCTTAGCCTAAATATAACAAGTTTTACTCCGTGACTCGGAGGGCACGTTGAACTGTCGGTCCGGTTACCATTTGAAGATTTATGGCAGTCATAATGCGTGGTCAGAGGCCAGAAACTGCCCCAAACATCAAAAAAGTGAATTGTGGCTATAAAAATATGAGATTATCGCGATCGTGGCAGTATTCTTTACCAATGCGAGAAATGAAATGTCATACAAACATTATATTATTATTTCTTATTGATTATTTTTATAGCATTTAGCTATGCCTAGCAAATTATACTAAGAAACAGTTGAAAAAGATATGGGACCGGCTGGATTTCAACCTGCTACCTTTTGCACACCGGGCAGTCGCTTTAACCAACAAGCTATGGTCGCCTCTTGCCAGAACCCTAAATTTCTCAACTGTATGTTACGTCATTTCTTAGCTATTCTCATTACTTTGAGGTCAGACCATAGGTTAAAATAACAGTTTATGAACTTGGCAAACGTTGTCTATCTCAATTGTATATTTGCCAGACGCGTCTGGGTTTCATCTTGTCGCGTAAGCTTGGCTAGCATGTTGTAGCTTTCAAGTGCCTTATTGGCCTAATAAGTTTATCTTTAATAAAAATAAGCATTGCAATATGCCAGTTGCTCCATAAAACAATATTATTTTCATATTTTTAGAGATCGTTGTTCATTGAAATATGGTATAGAGACTACGCTTGAGAAAGTTATGCTTACATGGTTTGGTAATTGAAAGAGATATACAACACAGCTGTGAATGAAAGTACTGGAAGAGGTCGTTCCTGGAAGACATATAAGTACCTGATGAGTCTCTGATAAGCATTTATAAAGGTACGGAATACACGAAGTCAGCGAGCATGTGTATGACGAGATCTATGAATGTTGAGGAATCAAAAAATCAAAAATTAGTATACCTACAAAATATACGCGACATTGTTCACCCCTCCACCTTCTACTAGTGCCATCTAACTATCGGCAGAATAGCTTTGTCCGGAGAGCTAGTACGACCCTTAATGATGCAAGCAAATTACATGACGTTGATATATTTAATTCAAACCTGGAGTCGATGAGACAGGTGCTAAGCCGTGATTTCTTTTTTCAATATCAAGGTGTTTAGTATTATTTGAGCAATTGATTTGTATAAGGCTCTGTAATGATTTGTTGTAGTACATTCGCAATTCTTAATTTTTATAATATATTGTTACTTATTCATGAGGACCTGTAATTGGCTGAATGTTGCATAATACTTTTATTAATATTAATTGTTACTGCTGTTGGTCCTCCAATAATAAATAAATAAATAAATAAAAGACGTATGTAAGAAGCCTAGCATATAGCGTTCCATCACCTCTGTCTCTACCTCCATTTAACCAACATTTTACACTCAACACGGAACAAGTAACAAGCTACATAATTATGCTCATTAAATAAATGTATGTAATACAATATAATGCAGTACTCGCGTTACAGTGTTAGTTAATTATGATAATTAATGCGCTGGTTCAAGCTTACGTGTTTGCTGTATTTAAATGGCGGAATATTTAATCTGTTGCCATTAAATTTTAAATTCACTGGCTTGTTAGTCTAGTGGTTAGCGTATCCAACCCCTCACCGCGATGTCTTAGGTTCAACTCTCTCGCAATAGTGTCATGTGGTCATTTTACTTCAGGAAATTCTTAATAGCACCACGGAGTTGGGATTATGCCCTGTGGATGGTGATCGACTAACCCCTTATCACATTGGGACTTACAACGTAACAAGTGCACGTGTGGTGTAGTGGTTTAAGCGGTCGCCTCGCCGCTTTCGACTGCACTGGTGTTGTGGGTTCGATCCCCACATGGGACAAATCTTTGTGTAATTTGCAAATATTTGTTCTGAGACTGGGTGTGCTTGAGTGAGTGAATGTGTGTATTAGGCCTTGTCATGGGGACCATTGGATAGTGTAATTGCTTCTGGCGTTCTATCTAATGTAAAAAATCCAAATTTATAAGTGAAGTGTGGGTGTTATAAAGCTCTGAATCACGCTTCTGGTCAATAATTCAGAAAATATGAAACCTGTCAAGGGTTAGAGCCATGCTAAGCGTCTACCTAACTGATGATATTTACCAAAGCCTACCAATTTTAGAGGCGCACACAGGACATCTTTCAACCTTTATAAAATGACGTACGTCGGCCACCCACGAGCTGTCATCGTTCGCAAATGTAATACAAAAGGATGTAATATCCCAATACAATACACATGTGGACAATTAAATATCTGACCCCAATATCCGGCGTGTACGGATATTAGGGTGACCATACTGTGCCCGGGATGCAAAGATAAAATTAGTGTCAATGTTTGGGTGCTGTTTGTATCGGTAATTTAAGTAACTGTGTATAGGTACGATTTTTTTTTGGCAAATTTGAATTATAATAAAAAAATAAGAAATATAATACAGATTAGAGAATGGCATGCCGTGCTGAGGAGGCTGATAGTTTAAAAAGTTTATCCCAAATAAATTGGACTTAGGGCATAGAGTCGACATAAAACGTGTCAAATCGTTCGCAAATTGAGTGCATTTTAATGTCAAAATGTACTGATTTCATGTGACGCATTAGCACTTTTTATAAAATCCATCTATGTACTGACATATATAATATAAAAAGATCATAAGAGAATGAATAAGTTATAATGAATATTTTTTATGTTTCATCTGAGGTTTACCCAAAAGTTTTTATTATTTTTTTGATTTACTGGCCTGCAAATTGTTTGCTCTAAAACTCAAAAGTCATATAAGATAAAGAAGAAATTTAAAAATAAACGTTCTGTTTCTATTTCATTTCCTCACACATCCGAAGTTCGAAACAGGGACAATTTTAGTGTCGTCCCTTTCCGTTCGTCTAATTGGACACTGTCGGAGCTCGGAAGTGTACAATACCGATGACATTTCCCTTTCGTCTCTCCTATTGACGCGTTTTGTACATGTACAATTGTACAATATTGGCCGGATATCGAGTAGGTTTCGGTTGACATTTTTTTAGTGGACTTAACTTAAAATTTTGACATTTTGAAACTTTTCTTAGAGGTTTAAAAAAGAGAGGTATCCTAAACTTAAATTTAATTTACTTAGCGATCCATTTGTTTTTGTCTTTTTTTTACATCCTACCTTTTCATACTTCACCTATTATAAGTCCAATGACCGTGTCATTTTTGACTTGTTAGGAGCTTACTAGTAGCGGGACGTTGAAATTTAACCATCTTGAAGCAAACGGATAGTATATACTGTAACGTCGTCTTTTAATGACCATTTGTGTAGACAAAATAAAGAAAAGAAGATAGAAAATTGACAAAAGTATTACTATTAATAATTACCATTATTAACAATAGTAAGTTAAATGGTAGGCCCAAGGTAAGAAAACGTTGAAAAAGAAGGAACCGGCAGGATTTGAACCTGCCCGGTGTGCAGTAGGTCACTGCACACCGGGCAGTCGCTTTAGCCATCCAGCTACGGTTGCCTCTTGCCAGAACCCTAAATGTCTCAACTGTATGTTACGTCATTTCGTGACGTCACGCTCATCCATTTGTTCCTATCTTAAGAAGGATACAAACCAACATGGCGAAGTTACACTTAGCACAAATGTTGCAATTAATTAACGCGTACGTTATTTCAACTCGTTATTGATTATTTTTATAGCAGTTAGCTTTGATTGGAAAATGATACTAAGAAACAGCTAAAAAAATTATGGGACCGGCAGGATTTGAACCTACAACCTTCTGCACACCGGGCAGCCACTTTTACCAACCAGCTACGGTCGGGTAGTAGTTGTGGCGTAGTGCAGAGATATTATTACCAAAATACAGTGTAACAAAACAAAGGAAATAGTGCAATTACACTAATGCTTACATTTACTTGGTTCATTTTCTGGAATTGTTGGTAATCTTTCCCTTTTCTCGAGGGTACGACAGAAACGATGCTATGTACGAAGAAACAACAAACTTTGTGCCCACTTCAACATGTTAAACTCAAGTTTCAAGCTTTCAATTTCTCTTTTCTATACAAACATTGCGAGAGAGAGAAAGAGAGAGATAGAGAGAGAGAGGAG
Organism: Hypena proboscidalis; assembly: GCA_905147285.1. Lineage (NCBI taxonomy): Eukaryota > Metazoa > Arthropoda > Insecta > Lepidoptera > Erebidae > Hypena > Hypena proboscidalis. The sequence continues at coordinate 9,919,894 of LR990150.1, read as the reverse complement.
AAAGAGAAAGATAGAGAGAGAGTGAGTGAGTAAGAGTGGAGAAGAGAGGGGAGACAAAGAGAGATACAAAGAGAGAGGGGGAGAGGGAGAAGAGAGAAAGAGTGAGAGAGAGAGAGAGAGAGAAAGAGAGAGGGGGAGGGAGAGGGGAAAGAAAGACTGAAATAGAGAGAGAAGGAGAGAAAAAAAGGAGAGGGAGAGAGAGAAAGAGAGATGCGCTGTTGGTTGATATCAGCAATGTTGGTACCATAGCATTGTAGCCGAGTGGTCATCATTAAATAAAATAAATAAATAAATATAAACAGATATTTCACAACTCACAAACAACGCCATCTAGTCCCAAACTAAGCAGAGCTTGTTCTACTAGAATAACTGATACTTATATATACTTTTTCTTTTGTAAATACATACATATAATACCTAGAAACACCCAGACTACGACAAACCCCCATGTTCATGCACACAAAGATTTGTCTTAAGTGGGAATCGAACCCACGACCTCGGCGTCGCAGGCAATTACACTACATGTACATTATTTCTATCTGTCATATTAATGTTTAAGTTTTTTTTTGTTATGCTTGTACTATAATTTACGAATTACGGGCGAATACCATAATACAGAAAAAAAACGATTGACACGAAAAGAAGAAGAACAGACATATAAGTTATCTAGAACACTAAAATCATGTTTGTTTGTGGCCATTTTGTTAAACTTACACCCGATAACAACAGTACAGAAAACACAATACCCTCTTAAATCACGACATGTGTTTGTTACACAGAAAACATCTCAAGACAGTAAATTTCGTAACAAAGTGACTCAAAGATAGGATAACGTTATACAGCTGTACTTAACGTAATATGAATAAAACGTAATGTTCCTTAACCTTCCCGCAATGATAATTCGTAACTTGATAACCCATAAGAGAGTAGCAGAGGTATATAAAACTCACATTTCACTTGTCATGTTTAGGAGCCATCTTCTTCTTCTTGTCGTATATACTGTTTTAGACCAATATTATGCGACTAGGACGCCTTTTTGGTTGGCCTGCATAAGGTCTTTTAGGGTACAAGGGGTAGGAAGTAATGAGCAGGACAACAGATGGGCTATACTTTGGGTGGGCGATCCACATTCGCAACTGGTGTTGGATGTGTTTGTGAAACCCCACTTGGCCAGGTTGTCTTTGCAGCGACCAACTTGGGTCCGAAGACGGTTTAGGGGCTTCCAGATCGGCCACTGCAATTCATTGCCTGGTGGCAGATGTTCGGCCGGGTCTAGAAAATTGGGTGGTGCGGGCAGCCTAACCTTCCATATTTCGCTTCTAAATTTAACGGGGTTTTGGAGCCATGAGATAGGAGGAGAGTCTATCTAGCCGTAGACCACAAGAAGCCACACGTAGTCACTAAAAAAATCATAACGAAAAAACTTCAAATTATAATTTTGCGCGACCCACGAACCGAGCGCGAGATATCACGGCAAATCAACGTAAATCTCATAAATAAAAGTGTTGCTTTATTACAAAAAATATATCTAGAGACAATACATTTGGTAACAAAATGACTCCAAGACAGGATAACGTTATACAGCTGTACTTACCTTAACATGAATAAAACGTAATGTTTCTTAACCTTCCTCGCAACGATAAATTCATAGCTTGATAACCCATAAAAGAATAGCAGGGAAAATTACACCCACATTTCGCTTGTTATATTTATGTTTCATATGATATGGTAAACTATCTAGCCTTATATTAGACACAATTTGAGACTCCATGCTGCCACTAAGAAATTCCTGACGTAAAAAACCTAAATTATTTTTTTGCGCGACAAAACTCCACAGTACATGAATGTGAACACAAATCGCATCTTCTTTCGGGCAGCCGAAAGCCCTCCTCCACCCAAAGTGTTACCGGCCTACTGGCCATTAACACCCAAACGCGGGGACGTGTGCGGGTTTATCAATCACCGTTGTCGATCTATCCCCGCACACAAATCGCATCTATAAAAGTGTGTGTTTATAAAAACATAACATAACTCCTATATGGCAGAGGTGTACAAACCGACATTTCACCTATTTGCTGTTATCGCCATCCACCGGGCACAATTCCTATTCCGTGCTGCCCGCCCGACCCGGGAATCGAACCCAAAACCACGCGGTTAGAGGCGCATCCTCTAACCACCAGAGCATCGAGGTAGTCAGTATGTTTATTACACGCTAAATATACATCTCTTGAACATTTAGTAATAAAGTGACTCTAAGACAGAAGTCTATAACGTTATACAACTGTACTTACCGTAAAATGAATAACGTTATAAAGCGCCTGAGCTTAATGGGAACATCTTATTTCCAATGATAGTGCTCGTAGTAAACTTGATGATGCTTTAAACCTTCTGTTCTTGGCAACATTGTAGTACGAGCGCGAGCGCCATATATGTCAGCGGTGGACTCAACTACAATCATAGCTAAGAAGGTTAGCACCGCTATGTGCGCATGCAAGAAAAAGATAAGTGGAGCGATATTACAGTCGAAACCGAATAAATAAATAATAAATAAATAAATAAATATATTCCAACTTACACACAACGCCATCTAGTCCCAAACTAAGCAGAGCTTGTGATATGGGTACTAGAATAACTGATACTAATACATATATATAGTATGTATATTATTATAATTCATTATATAATTTAGTAATTTACTCATACTCTGATATTATGCACCTACCAATTATCTCTGCACCACCCTAAGGGTCGACTGGTAGAAAATGCCTTCGGCATTAAGTCCGCCTTTGTCACGTTTTGTGCAAAAAGTTTTTAAATAAATAAATTTTAAAAATAAATATATATACTTTTCTTTTGTAAATACATACATATTATTATTATACATAGAAACACCCAGACTAAGACAAACCCCCATGTTCATGCACACAAAGATTTGTCTTAAGTGAGAATCGAACCCATGACTTTCGGCGTCGCAGGCAGGCACACTACCCACTCCGCCATCCGGTCATCTAATAATAATAAATAAATATCTCCCAAATTACACACAACGCCATCTAGTCCCAAACTAAGCAGAGCTTGTACTATGGGTACTAGAATAACTGATACTTATACATATATACTTTTCTTTTAACTCAAACTCATTAGTTTTAACACTTGTCGCTATGTTTATCCACCCTGTATGTAACTAGCGGCTCCACCTGCGTAGTCTTGGGATCTCGGACTATCATCATACCAAGTTTCATCTAAATCAGTGCAGTAGATTCGAGGTATTTGAAGTAGAAAGACTTACCATTGAACAGTGACAAACTGTTGGCAGCTGACCGTCGCTGTGTTATTGAAGCCATTGTGAATGAAAGATTGATGAATTGTGTTTTTAATTGTAAACATGAATACAGGTTTTTGCGGTGTATTGAAGTTGCCAGCTTTATTCAGATATATTTTTTGTTTGACACGAATGAACATGCCTGTAGGACATATCGATGTTTTTTTTTCATTACAAACCAGCTTCCGACCGTGTGTTAACTTCGATAAAAAGACTTTGTTATTGCAGTCTGGCTAGCATAACAAGCGTGAGATAGATTTTGACAGGTTTTTGTCGTACAAAAATATGGCAAAAATGGGACAAAATCTATCCTGCGCCCGTTTTGCTAGCCACTATTCATTGACATTATAATTATGTATTTATCTTGACATTATATAATGAATTAATATTTAACTGGAATTTAATTTTGACATTTAATTACTAATTTTAATTTGCTACTACTTAAAATTTACTTACTACTTAAAATTAATTACTAATTAAAATTTGCACACCATTGTTGTTATGGTAGAATGTCACAGTGTCTTAATATGTAATGTAACACCTATGTACTACTACATTCTTGTGAATAAATTAATCTGAATCTGAATCTGAATATTAAGTCTTGAACTATCTCAACACTTATTTCATCAACCCTCGATAATCTAGTGGTTAGCGTATGCGCCTCTCACCGCGAGGTCTCGGGTTCGATTCCCGGGTCGGGCAATGTGCTATTTGTGAACTTGCCATAAGAAATGGTCTTATATATAAATGTGTGAGTGAAAATACATGTTGATGTTCAGTTGTTACTCAACGGTTCAATACCTAGGATTTGTTGTTTGATAAGTCTGCCGATTTTCAACAAAATTTTGTTGCTATGGTAACAATGGCGAGATTTGTATGTGGAACAGGGATGTTTATTGTTCCACAGTCAGTTGCATTATGCACTAGTCGACCAACTAGTCGACTAAAAATCTACTATAGATATTCTATACCTTTAGGCATAATTCAGACTAAGAACTTACGACGCTGTTTTAACAGGCGGGCAGGCAACTAAAAGAGATAAAAGATTTCACTTCGCGTTTTACGCCATCGGTTTTTTTTACATAATAATATTTATATTTATACATAATATCTTCATTATGTGGGCCTGCTGGAAATATACTAAAGATTAGCCCAGCAATTTAAAATAATCATGATTTTAATGAACTTAAAAAGCTGATCTGTTTATGTTGTTGCTTTTCAGGTTCATTTCCATTTATCCATACAATTTGTCTACATCTATCTTGGGCTAAATAGGCCATATTATTATAAACTGGACGCAACGCGACGACGCAGTGCTTCTGTGTCTACGTCACAGATTACAGATAAATATGAAGCTAGCTAGTCGATGTGAGTTGAGCCTAAGGATATAGCGCGTCCTTATTCTGTAACATGATTTAATTTTGGCGTCCGTATTCAGTTTGATTTTGATGATGATGTACAGTCGAGTTCAAAATTGCCATGAGGTTTTCAGCAATACGTCCAATTTGAGTTCGCGTCAAGGCGTCAAGGCGTCAAGCCTTGCCCGACGCCCACACATGAAAATAGAGGCTATAGACACAAATTTGATATCAATAAAACTTTGCATGTTTAGATTTTTTTTTTTTTTTGAAAAGCTTACTAGCAATTTGCAAATACAAATTACTAGTATTCTTGTTAACCCCCTCCAGCTAAGCTTAATTCGCTTGTGATAAGAGGAAGTTTTACGTCCGTGGTGTAATGGCCAGGATTCGAACCCACGATCTATCGATCGTAAGACCGATGCCTTATCCATTGCGCCACGGCCACTTAATTAAGCGGGCTTTGTCAACAAAAAAAACATTAACACTCATCAAGATCGATTAAACGATTTTATTTTGCAGGAACAACAGACCGACAGACATTCAAAGTTACTTTGGGATTTATAATATCACTAGTTTCTTCTGCGACTGCACCCACATAGTATGTCGATAGTATGTAATTGCATCAAAACATTAGTACTATAATAAAATAGTGATAGTACCGTTTTAACTCTTGATTCTGAGTGTTTTCTTTATTTAAATAATAAAACAAAGTTTAGAAATGATACTGTATTATTTAGGGTATATAATAATAATATTTAATAATATTGCTCTAATATTTAGCACATTGCGTTTCTCTTGAGACAGTGATAAAAGAATTGCATTATTCTGCAACATGGCATTCGTTATTTATCTAATAATAATTACTTTCTTCAGCTCTATTTTACGTTTAACCTTATTCATTTTTCGCTCTCGTGAAGTATAAGCTGACAAATAGGCCAAGTCTCTTCTTTTCATTTTGCGGTTCACTAAAAATACAGAAATGTAAATAATTTACCTCAGCACAAACTCAAATGACAAAAATCTTTATTACTATGCGGTTTATATGCTGTAAATATATTTATCTTATTTTTGTTCAAATTTGCTGAAACGGTTATGTGTTTGATTGTACATATGAAAGAACAAAAATGACATGCACGATATAATGACATAACAATTTAAGTATTCGTAGATATAATGATATATTTACTATGTAAATAATTAACAATACACAATGTAAAGATTGTTTACCCATATTTAAGTCCAGAGAAACTATTTAAATATTATAATCAACATTATAAAATACAAGTGTGACATATGACACAAGCGAATTGCAATGAATGACACTGTAATTAGGCCAAGAGCTATGCATTTTAAATGAATATTGTATCGGCATAGTTATTATTATGCATGTAGAAGGGTTTAGGTTCGAAAGCATTTAACGATTATTATTATTACTCCAACTCAATGATAAATTAACAAGACAATTAAACGTTGTCTTTTCAAAGATAATGTGACATGTTTTAATAGATACTAATACTCTGCTCGGCATATTATAGCTGACTATTAATTTATAACAGCCCTTGAAAGTATGGGGTGATTAGAACGTGATAAAAATAAAAAAAAACAGATTATGATCAGCCTCATCATTTACACATTTTAACAGTCAATCGTTTTAACATTTACACTTTGTCACAATAGTACAATTGTATACAATTGTCTTTTGAAATAATATATAAATAACTATTAATAAGTTATTAATGCAAAAAACAATCATTGTTTTCAACTAACTGTTTTTATTTCTGTTATTCGTCTAGTCTTTGGTAGGTACTTTTAACCCATAAGCCATGTATACAGCTCAGTCCCTAAATGATTATTTACATAAAAATATAATTCAATTATGTTTATAAAGAACGAAAAGATTCTGCAGCTAGATCTCGGACTATAACTTGTTGCAGTCGTGAATGTCAAAAAAGGTTCAATGCAGTTCATTGCATACTCTCTGGTCGGTAGACTATGGTATGTCATACCTCGGCTTGGTTCGGTATCTCACTGGCACCCCTCCTTCACTTCCGAGTAGCTAACGAATGGCTGCCTCACCCCCCTTCAATGAGTTGAGATAGATATTGTAATTTTCTTTAATTTGTAATATGGTATTTGATGAATGAAAATGAGGTACTTTGATGATAATTATTGATAAAATAGAAAGTACATTATATTTACGAGGGTCCTTCGTTTCGAAAACTTGTAATAATCTGTTGTATAATACTAAAAAAGTCGCATTTGTCAGGCCGTTCAAAACTACGGATGTTTGGATGCCTATAATTTTTAAAATAGGCAGACTAAAGATAATTTGAAATCGAAGGAATATAGATAATCATGTTTTAAATTGACTGTGCAAAAATTATAACATTGTGATGAAAAATGTAAAAGATACAACCATACTCATTTTGTATGAGAATTCCATACCGGGAGTTCCCTCTTAAGATAAGTCCAGTAAATTCGGATAAATAAAATGATATGTTTACCAAATTTCAACAACATCTATACAATAGTTTTGACGTAAAACATCCAGACGTCCACTCATCCACACAAATCTTTGCATTTATAATAATACTATCTGAACGATGTCTACAGACAATAAGAATAAGAATAAGAAAACGTTTATTTGTCTTTAAAATACATAACGATTTTCAGTTGAATCCTTATACAATAGGGTAAAATAACTTAAATTACTCAAGTGACAATCGATGAGATAGTTGTAGTACATATGTCATTAGTAGGTACACATTGCAACAAAGAGAACAACTACCAACAATCATATTGATAGTTGTTCTATTATCTCCTCCATAATGATAAAAAAAGAAAAGAAATGTTAATAAGAAGTAATAATTGTTCCATTTCTGTCATGGTTTTTTATAGCAATATAAGAATTATTTTATTACCAAGAAATGTTTTCATATTAGTTTATTATCTTATAGTTTTCATTTCCAGTTGCTAATTTATAAATGTAAGGGCCAGTTTCACCAGAGGGCAAAATCGGGGAGAAAACAGAGCATGGAAATAGTACGAAACATCTCACGAATTTCTTAGTAAGATAAAAATACCAACCACAGTTGACCTTTGCCAGTAAATACGAAATTATGAAAGGCGGACATAAGATGTATAATATGTATGTATAATTCGCTTTCTCTCTTTTTAATAATAGTAGACTATAAATATTTTATTTTATTAATTATACCAAACACCTAAAACATGCCCATTATTATCTTATCTGGATAATAACCAATAATTAATTAATTAATTAAGAAATATTATTTTTTTTTTTGTCTTTTTATACTGCAACAGCTTGACATCCGGCCGTGCGTCACTTAGTCAGGCCACCAACTGAAAATCAGTGCTGTGTGGTGTTGCACCATTTCAGCTAAAACTGAGTTGGGGACCTTTCCGATTCCAGCATAGAGGCAGCATGCTACATTTATTAGCTTTTAAGTATCTACCTTGTACGTCGCTTAATAGGTATTCTATTATTGTGTACTTCTCTGTTTTTATTTTTTGTTGTCCTGTGCACGGAATAGGAATACCAAAGGAAATGGTAAAGACACAATTAGTATGGAAACTGCTGTCGCCAAACTCACACAAATAAACCAATAATCATACTTCGCACTACACACAAATAATTCATTTGATTGGTCGTTTTTATTTTAGTAAAAATAAGCATAAAGCACATGCTATAAATTTGAAAATATACCTTCACTGCTATTGATAAGCTTTATTTTGATAAACTGCAAAAAGTACTTACGACGTTTTGTTATCTTAGTAATGTATACATTTGACTGACGAGATAATTCCGCTACTTGAGTAGAGATGGCAGTATTTTAGATGGAAGCAATTTTAACCTTAAACACGTACGACATAAGGATGAGATTTTGTTTCATATATTGATTTTTAGCGCTATTCACCCAGTGATGCGCAATATTGAATTTTATAATTACATTATCGATATCGATAGATACATGATTTCTTATTTGAGCTAACGAGTTTTATATGTGAAAATGTTGCATTTAGTATAATATAGTTTCTTACAATTTTTTATTAATAGACTCGACACTCGCACAATGGTACCAGTAGTTACCGCTCGCGTTTTTTAACTGAATCTTTTTGTAACAATACTTAACATGTTGTGTAGCTCATTTTAAATAATCTGGATAAAATAAGAATACTTTATTTTTTAACCCCCGATGCAAAAAGAGGGGTGTTATAAGTTTGACGTCGATGTATGTCTGTCTGTCTGGTAAAATGTACTAAATCACTGCTGATGATGAGAAGTAGCCCCTGGCTGTCCTCAGGGTACCAGCTAACTCTACGTCAGATCAGATCAGATTGAATGTAAAAAGGTAACACTGTTTGTTACCTTTTTACATTAAAAGACAGAATAACTATCGAATTTGTAATATTATATTGTGATTACTCTTCTTTTTTAAGTCTATCGATAAACTCAGTATTGTACGAACTCACACATCACTAAACGAGTAGCGTAGAATCATGGTATAAAAAACTCAGATATGCTCAAGACTGACATATGCCACCATATTTGTGCCAGGTTCTATGAAAATTTGACAACACTCATACATTCCTGGCACAACATACTGAACTGTCATCGTGGTGAGGAGACCTATCTTATTATATCATGCGTAGAATATTCTGTAGAATGTTCTAGATGTTTTTAGTAAGTTAACGAAACACGATTTTTATAAGAAATCATACTTACCGATGGTATGAAACACCTCCATTCATGAGTTTTTTTCTTCTACTATCATTTTTACACTCCAGAATAGCACAATACGGCATGGTTAGAGAAATATAAAATAAATACGCAAGATTAGCAACTTGACGCGCTGTCAGAACACGACTGGTCATAGACATGGATTGATTAAGCGTAGCTACGCTTAATTGTGGCACGCGAACCACGCCTACTTCACATTTCCTTTGGTATTCCTATTCCGTGGTCCTGTGCTTGTGATCGGAATGAATGCTTTCTATTCTATTCTATTCTATGTAGGTATGAATATTGAAGACGCAAAAAGAGGTCCCAAAATACTTAAACATAATGGTGGTGGAATGTGGGTGAAATTACCAAACCCTTCTGGATAAAACCAACTTAAGTATATTTAAGACTCGATTTTCTTTTTTATCAACATAAAATACATGATTTATTGTCAGTGTGTGTGGTGGTAGAAAATTACAAATGATGAGCAAACTGCTGTATTATCTTGGCAACGACTTCGATGCCCGGACGTGACAAACATTTGTATGCTTGTATTAGTGCCCGGGCCTCGGTGATCAATTTCGAGTTTTACTGCAGGCATTTAAATGATTGTGATTCTCTACTCGACATCGGCAAAACGACGGAAAATTCACCGTCTCGTCACAGGTGCCGTCACCGTGCTGTTTAGTGGTATTTACGTACCTACGCTCGATAGAAACGGTGTTTGATATCTTTAAACATTAAAGATATCAAACACCGCTCGCTATTGTCATGATTTAATTATACCTCATCATCATCATTATAGTAAAAAAAAGTGGTTGTAACATCGTCAAACCAAAATTACAATTGCCCAGTCTCGTAAATGGAGTCACACAATTAAAATTATAACGAAGAAATTACAGATAAATCTTATAACAACTATTAAATAAACAAACACATAACAATACATTACTACACACATAACATTAAACAAGAAGCAATAAAAAAAAACAACTAAGAAACACGCTTTTAAAGTACTTCTAACTAAAAAGTGAAAAATTATTCCTAATATAAGCTCAAAATGGTAATAAAAAATACTAGTATTATTGTGAAAAAGCGTGGGATGCTCGATAGACGAAAAATATGGCAAAGAGCGCCCCACGCTTTTTCACAATAATACTAGTATTTTTTGTTCATTACCATTTTCAGCTTAAAATAGGAATTATTTTTCACTTTTTAGTTAAAAGTACTTTAAAAGCGTGTTTTTTAGTTTTTTTAAACTATTATTTATTTTCTACTTTTTAGTTTGGTTTATTTATAAGAGTGATTTTAATTTTTTTTTTAAATTTTTTTTTTTTGTTTTTTTTTTTATCGAATTATTGCATTGTCATCGATCTTTGACAGGCAAAATTTTAATGAAATCTGTCCGTTTAAAGTGGGTCAAAATCGAGTCCAAAGGAGTCGGTTACATACATACATAACATACATACAGATGAAGCTAATAAGCGTGTTAAAAAATGAAAAACACAACATAATATCGATGCAAGATATAAATTTAATTATAAAACTTATGAAAAGATAAAGAAAAGTTGTTCGTCTACCAGTATTCAAATTAGAAAACAATTTTCATGCACCCTACGATATAAATTAGCCGTGAGAAGTAATATTTTTACGTTTCTAAGCATTAAATAATTTGGTTCTGTTCATAACATAACGCCCATAAAAATAAATTACCCAGTAGCAGATCAGAATAGATGAAATATGCTTGTGTATTACAAGACCCATATTTCACCTATTCTGTTTAATTTTGATAAAAATTGTGACCTTCTTACTTCCTCGTATAACTTGTGGTTCAGGTTCAGTCCCCAGGTCAGACTAAAGTGTTATTTGGGATTTTTCTGTTAGGGAATTGGAAAAGTAGATGGAAATATCAGCACCCCTTATCACATGTCATCTAAATAGTAATTCTACAGGCTTACGAGACAGCGAAATATCGTAATCCTCAGAAGTACAATCTGTTTTTGTGGAGTTGGATGTTCTAGGGCTGTAGTTGCCACCCACAATCAGATTTACTACACGCTCGTTATTACATACCTTGTATAAAACAGTATATATGTATAGGTAAAAAAAAGAAAAAAATTGGAGACTATTTATGTATGAGCGGGACCAAATAGGTACTAAATCTTTACTTTTAGAAGTTCCGCTTCAACATTACGCTATGGGGTCAACGCCCTATAAAGATAATACAGTTGTTTGACCCAAATATTTTGGCAACAGACGTGCTTAGTTTTCCGACGATGCAATAAAAATATTCGAGAGCGCAATATGAAGAATAATGTTAGCAAGAAAAGAATAATACTAACTAACTATTCATGGTAGAAGGTTACTGCAGACCTTAGAGAACGCTTGGTCTTTTGTTTTGTTGCCCGCAGGTTTACCTAAGTTCTGTGGCGGTCTCCGCACATAATAAATGACATTTGACATTGACAACGTCAAGAAGTGACACACTCGTCACAACTGTCAAGAAGCGCTCAATCGCGATAACGAAATGTTCACAGCAATTGTACATAAATACAACTTCCAATACGCTACCGTTGTACAGCTGTCTACCAGGCAATACCGCCAAGCCTGGTCGGAGGCTCCTCTCTTTGAGGTGGAGGAACATCATACCCCGTTTTTCTACAAGTCAACGTTACTTCTTTGCTCTCTTGGGTCGTAGCGCGATATTGAATAGCCCATTCCAACACTTAAGTGATTTTTCAATTTGAATTCGAACTAGTAGTACTTCAAATAATCGCGTTTAGTTAAGCAAACTCTTTAGAAATGATTAATATTAGTATAGATTACAAATTTAGGATCACAGCAAATAAAATTCACAATAGTGTGCAAAACAAATATAATGAGATAAAAAAGTCAAAACAGGATCAATTTACATGTGAACTAATTAAGGAAAATCACCATTTAGATAAAATCCACTTAAATCGTTTCTCACCATTTTGAATGTTACCATTATGTCCAAATAACAGTCTATCACCAAAAGAATCCTCGGCTACTGCCAGTTTCAACCCCTGTTTGTACTGATAGTTTATTATATAAAATTCCACTTTGCCATCATTCATGATCGGCTCTAAGTAATACTTGTGCCTATCTTCCTCTGAATTTACTGAACCCCAAGCTTTTCTGTCGCCTATAGAGTCTACATTTACATCTAACTTTAGATACATGTTGTAGTCAACGTTGTACAGTTTAAAAACTAAGGCATTGTTTTCCCACAAAGGAATAAACCGCCAGCATACTCGTCGACTAGTTTTGTCACTGCTATCTCCCCACGCAAGCCTATCATTGTAAGCATCTACGTTTGCATCCAGTTTTAAAGCTTGCTTATACTCCGAATTGATTATAGTCATGTTTTCTCCGCCAAAAATGTGCATGAAGACATCTGGGAAATGATTCATAACAACATCTTTGGCATTATTTATCCACAGTTGATAACCATAAGTCACAGTTTTTGAAAAAGTGTCTTTACAAAGTTTCGTTACAACTTGATGTAGTGCTTCATCTTTATCACCATTGGTCCAAATCTTCGTCAAAGTGACGGCACTGTCAAACATACTATTAGTGACCAATCTTTGCAGTTCGATTTTAAACTTGTCTACCGTTAACCATTCCGATAGAATCCATATAAAACGTTCTTCACCGTTATAAATGTCACCATTGTGTCCCCACAGCCGTCTGTCACCTTTTGCATCTGTGTCTACTGCTAGTTTCAGTCCCTGACCATATTTGTAGTTAATTATAGTAAATTCTATATTTCCGTCATTCCTGAACGGTTCCAAGTAATATCTGTGCCTTTCTTCATCAGAGTTTTGTGAGCCCCAAGCACTTCTATCACCTATATCATCTACATTGACATCCAACTTTAGGTACATGAAGTAATGAGGGTTGTACAGTTTGAAAGTCACTTCGTTATTTTCCCAGCAAGGAATTAAACGCCAGCATACTTGTTGACTAGTTTTGTCTTCGCTGTCTCCCCATGCTAGCCTGTCATAGTAAATATCTACGTTCGTGCCTAGTTTTAAAGGTTGACCATATGCTTTGTTGATTATTGTCACAGTTTCATCTTCAAGAATGTGCTTAAAGACAGGAGGAAAGTGTTTGCGGACGATATGTTTAGTGCTGCTTCGCCAAAATGACATAGTCCAAGAAATAACGTTACGACGACACTTTGAGTCATCAAGCAATTGATTTACAACTTGGCTTATTGCTTCACCTTTTTGGCTATTAGTGAAATCAATTGCCAACGAGACAGCGTCATCATACAAACTAGTGCTTACTAAATGGCGTAGTTTACTTTTAAGTGTCTCTTCGTCACACCATTCCGATAGAATCCATTTAAAACGTTCTTCACCTTTATGATCGCTTCCTTTATCGCCAAATAGACGTCTGTCACCATTAAGATCAGTGTCTTCTGCCAGTTTCAATTTTTGACCGTACTTATAGTTTATTATCAAGAATTCCACTTTGCTATCTTTCATGAGCGGCTCTAAGTAGTACCTGTGCCTTTCTTCTTCATAATTTTGTGAACCCCAAGCACTTCTGTCACCGGTGCTGCTCACATTGACATCCAACTTCAAATACATGTTGTAGTGAAGATTGTGAAGCTTAAAAGTTACTTCATTATTTTCCCAGACAGGCATAAGTCGCCAGCTTACTTTTTCACTCAGCTTGTCTTTGCTGCCTAATACAAGCCTATCGTTGTAACTGTCTACATTTGTATCCAGTTTCAAAGCTTGTTGGTATCTTTTGTTAATTATTGACAAGTTTTTACCATCAAATATTAGTTGAAAAGATTCTGGAAATTGATTATAAACAACTTCTTTAACATTGCTTTTCCACAATTGATAAGCAAAGGACATAACTTTTGAATTAGTATTTGCATCAGACAAGACAAGAAGATTTTCGACAAGTTCACGTAACGCTTCATTCTGTTGATTGATGGCCAAAGTTTTAGTTAAAATGACAGCCGTTTCATAATCACCACTGAAAACGAGATTTGTTATTTCAGTTTTGAACATGTCCAGATTCAAATAAGCTTTATAATCAGTAAATGCTTCCTCTTGAAGATCGCTGGGTAGTTTGTAGCTTTTACAGTGATATAGTTTTTTGTCTACAAGCTCTTTTGTGAGTTTTGTAATCTTGTTGGAATCGTTAGTGTTCCCGAACACTATCACTTTACCAAGATGACTGTTCACCATCCGCGCTATATCAGTGGCGCAGGAGTTAGTTATTGAATCTGCCTTGATGGTAACTAAGCGGACACCGTTATCTTTGATATAGGCGCTGGTATCGCAGTTAGCCTTACTTTCAACAGGAATTCTGTTTGGTATTTTCCTGTTATGATCTGGACCTTCGCTAACTAATGCGTAAGGGAGGTTGATGTTGTAACAGTTGGAGTACCCTCTGTTTCCGTTTGTAGTGTGTAATTTTCCTTCTCCCCAGTAATCGACATGATCAACAAGAGTGTCCAGAGAGTGAGGAATCTTAATAAGCTTGTATTCACCAAGGAATGGTGATTCGGAGTATGGATATTCTTTATCGATGTTTGTGATGTAGTTTGGTGATTTTGCGTGTTGCCAAAACGTGATGAACGACATTTTGACAACGTTTTATCTGAAAGTTGAAAAAAAAATGTCGTTATTTTAATAGCAACTATTGGAACAAAGTTCCTTATCGCGCGTTGCGAAAGGGGGCTAGACGAGAAAAAATGGAACGAAAAGTTGTAACGACACTTTTCGTAGCAATTCTCGTAGCGGCGTAGTAATTAAATGCTACGTTACAGCTACGGTGCTACATCATCAGACACCCAGAGAAAAATGGGCGCATTTTTCGGTGTCCGTCTCTCTCTCTCGCTTATAGAAAAAAAAAGATAAATTAATTTAAAAAAAAACTAAAAAGAAATAAAAATTACTAGAGTTGAGTGTTTACAAAAATAGGGGGCGCTGGCGCGCTGCAAAAGGTCCGCGCAGGCGTACACGATCGCTCAGCTCGATATCGTGCACATTAATCCTTAATTGGATCTGCAGAACATACTTAGACTAAAAATCGGTGGACCTTATATATAGGACTTTGTAACGAAACCATAGCGCGATCTAATTCGATCCCAACGCCATCTATCCAGCGGCTTCGGAACTGATTGGTGCTACAGTACTAAATATCAAAAGCGAAAGCAAGCGAGATATTTTCGTTTTGTCTCTCTATGAATAAAGTAACTAAAAAAAAATATTATCATAACTTAAAAAAAAAAAATACAATTCCTGCCTTTTGTTGAGTGTATACACAGGTGTTTTGTACATACTAAATATAATTAAAAATAGTAACAAACACAACGACTACAAAGTCTAGAGCACCGTCGCAAGGTTGCCAGCCTATCGGTCTTTTAAAGGATACATTTCGGAGAGTGTGCCGAGGAACTTCACAACCTAATCCCTCCGTCCCCGTTTCACCATCGGACTACCAGACAAACGGCACTCAGGCACCGCTTCACGGTAGACATTCCACAAATACGCACTAAGCGTTTCGCTTCTACATTTCTTATGCGAACTGCCAAAGAATGGAACGCCCTGCCCGAGTCTGTGTTTCCGCATGAGTACAATCTGGATCTCTTCAAAACAAGAGTTAATAGGTATCTTATAGGTAAGCGTGCTCCACCGTAGACCGCATCTTCACTTACCATCAGGTGAGATCGTGGTCAAACGCGTGCCTATCCACCATAAAAAAAAAAAAAAAAAAAAAAAAAACAATAATGAATCCTGACAGTGTTTCTGCACAAGTTCCGGATATTGCTGATGGATTTAGGTAAGTAGAGATTTTATACAGACAATAATAAATGCTTTTGTATTTTAGCAAGTACGCATTATACCTTTCTTTACTATTGTGCTAACCAAGTCATACGCGTTATAATCTCTCCATTATTGTGTGTTTAGCAAGTGTACGCGTCATAACTATATTAAATTCAAAAGCAAATTATTTTTTAATATTACCACAGAATGTTTACTAATTTTGTTATGTACATTTCATGGAATATCCGATCACATCTAACACACATCTAATTATGTCATTGGGATTAGTGATGAGATTATTGATAATGAGATCTGATATTATTATATCGCGAGTAAACTTGCGAATACAATTTAAAAGAAAGCAAGGTAATCGCAGAAAAATAATGTTATTATAAAGATAAGGTTTGTTATGTGTGATCATAGAACTATTACTCCTAGAAACCGAGTACACGCATGAAATGTGAAGCCACTTTAATTGTGCCGTTTCAGTTCAGTGTAACTCTCTGGTATTTATCAGATTTTCATTTAGTTTGTATGTCCGCCAAGCGGCGCATTATAATTTTCAATCAATCTGTTTTTAGCCTAACTTTATACTTAAATTCATACAAGCAGTTTATTGATCTAGGCATTATTAGTCTATGCGTGTGTTTGAATGAACCTCGCTTTTGATATTTTGAAATTCGAATAGCGCGAAAGTTTGAAGATAAGAATTATTTTGAAATTGAGTGTGTAAGGCACAGGAAATATTGTTATGTAGCCATTCAGCCTATAGGAGTATTGTGATAAAATCTCCACAATGATTTTAAAAGTAGCATTCGATTATTTTAAGAGAATGATTAAGTGATTCTGAATGATCGTGTGTACGCTTGCTACGCTTAATAATTTAATTGTCTTAATGTTTGTTTTTTTTAATTTGGTTTAAATTTTTGGTTACCGTATATTTAGTTTATTAGACTGTTTTATTTGTTTAGTGGTTAAGAGCCCTATTACATTTTTACGTTGCGCCAAATTAGGTGTTTCTGCGACCGCGCGGCAAGTTACGACACTCGATGCACATGTTGCGTGAACAGTGACTAAATAATCTTGATCCGCTGTAGTATGATTTCCTATGGCACTTCCACGGTAAACGAATCGTAAAGTATGCTTTGTTGTTAGAATAAAAAGTATTTTTTCAGTTTACCAGTTTAGTAGTTTGCAGAATTGGCTCCTTATCAATAACAGGTATATCAGTTTTACAACATTTAGTCAATTGAAACACATTAAAATTATTTTATTTCGTATATTTTTGATAACATTATGAAACTTAATATAAAGTAAATATTACAGTACGTGAACATTATGCTAAAGTAGGTGTGATCCACAAAAATAAATACATACATTATAATATGTCGATAAGTGTCGTTTACTATAGTGACTTGATGACAATTTTTCGCTATGCGCATCAATTGCAACCAACTGATTCATGAAGAAACGAAAATCAATTAAGCGTCTTCCTTGAATATCTATATTATCCTGTGAACAAGGCAAAATAAAGCATTAGCATTACCCATCAAAGAGATATAAGTAAATTGTGTAGCGTAAGACAAAGATTAGTTATAATAGGGATTTCCTAAGTCTTAAGCAACTAGTTAGCGTACATACCTTTTCATCATTACGGTTAACAGATATTTCTTCTTTATCTATTTCTTCAATGATTAAACTATCATTAGTCTCGAAGCCTGGATTTTCATTGTCAACACTCTAAAAAATTAAAAAAAAAAACATAATATTAAATAATTTTCCCAAACGAAGCATTACCTAGAAAAAAGATATAAGTACATTGTGTAGCGTAAAACAAAGATCACTTATGGGGATTGCCTAAGTTTTAACAAACTATTTGGTATACAATGTATAATATATATACCTTGTCAGCGTTACAGTTAACAGATATTTCTTCTATATCTGTTTCTTCAATTATTGAATTATCATTAGTGTCGAAGTCTGCGTATTCACTGTCAAAAGTCTAAAAAATTAAAAAAAGCATGAAATAAATTAAATTTTCAATACGAAGTATTTCATATTAAGAAAAGTTCATTATTTTACCATGTCCTTAGTTTCATTGATGTTGCTAGATGTTGAAGCTTCAAAGTTTTCCAGATTCTGTTTTTTATTATTTCTATAAAAAAATATAAATTATGAATATACAGGGTGGATGCGACATAGCGACATTTATTGAAACCACAGCTTCTATACATGGCCAGTATGCATTTCCACCGGATAAAAAATTCTCTGGCGAAAAAAAAAATTCACGTCTTCCGAACAAATTGCACGATCGCAATGTTCAAATTGTTCGGAGAACGTGATTTTTTTTTTTCGCCAGAGAATTTTTATCCGGTGGAAATTGATACTTACCATGTATAGAAGCTGTGGTTTCAATAAATGTCGCTATGTCGCATCCACCCCGTATAAGTATGTTTTAATAGAAATGGGAAATATGAGCAAATTTCTTATTTTTCTTTCATAAGAACTTTCTCGAACACGCCGAAAAAGTAGGTATTGAGGGGAGCGGATGTCCTTTCTATTTTTTTTTTCATTAGAACCTTCTAACAATTCAAAACAAACACGACCAATTAAATAACGACGAAAAAGAAATTAAATACCTTGCTTCTCTAGCTTTGCTCAGGTTTTCGATGTTATGCCTTTTACGTTTCCTTAAGCATTGGTATTTACATTTACCCATATTGACTGTAGCACAACTACAATAAAACGCAATTATCTGTATAATACAAAAGAAGTAAAATAATTGTGCTACTACAACACACAATACCAAAATAATATTATACTCACAATGATCAAGAAATCGCGATCCTACTATGAGATGCTCACACGCACACACACTGACGTAGCGTTTACTTGCCTAGTTACGCACACTAGCGCACGAAATAAACTGACATAGGTCCGACCTCGACAAGCGCTCGTGCGCATCTGATTGCATCGCCCCGGCGCAGTCAAATAAGTACTACTTTTATTTGATTTATTACAAAATAACTATAGCAATTTTAAATAAAACAAAAAATTTATAGGATAAAGCAAAAGTGAAATATTATTTTAGTAAAAACTTTATATTGAAATAATACGAAATACCAGAGATATTCTGACTTGTTTTGAGGTAATTTTGATTAAAACTTGTATCAATTCCAGACCTTTTTTTATACTCATAAAAGGTCAATATTAAAAATATATTTTATAATGATGTTAGTAGAGGATACATTCAATACAAAAAATAATATTTTGATGGGCAGGGTTAGCCAGTTTTTACAAATTAGAGCTCTCAAACAAGGTCTGTTCCCCTCTTTTACTGAATCATACATCAGCAGAATGATGATTACTGCATAATTAAATTAAAAAAATAATATCTGTTGTATTAATGTTTAAGACGAAGAAATGGGCTATCTTTATAATGTAATTTTTTTAAGTAATAAACAGCAAAAAGTATACAATTACGACGGCGAAAACCTTGCACATACGCATTTTTTTGTAATAGGGCTCTTAAGGTCGCATACCTTTTACTGCAATCTCGGGTGCGAATCCTGATTTGCTGTTATTTGGAATTACCGAACTTCGTTCCATCCGGGTGTCCCTTGACACCTCAGTAGTTTTTTATAACTGATAACTTTTTAGGGACTGTGTGACTGTGGACCGACAGAAACAACAACCCACCTTGGCGTGGTTTATGTGGGCTACTTGTTATAAACCACGACAAGTTGTGTTTTTGTTTCTGTCTCGATATGTTCATCTGGGCTGTTTTAGATGTATGTAAAAATTTATAAAAATCAGACCACTCATTTAAGCGTGAAGAAATAACAAACATACACACACACAAACAAATTTACGCAATATTATTGTGATTGAATTAAAGAAAAACTTACCAGTCTTTCTATTACTGTGATTGATTAAATCTGCTATGAGTAGCACAATTACCGTACAAACTTACTATCGAACAATTTAGTACCGTTTGCAGAGTCCTGCGGTATGTGGTAATAATATTGCATGCACTGGTTTATATAGTTATTGATAAAGATCTTATCACTGTATGCTGATGATTTGAATGTTTTTTTTTTCATAGTTTTGTTTTAAAAGTTCAGTTTAGCACTGATATAGAAGACTATCACAGTCACTTATGAATCATACTCAAGATTATTTTTTTACAGCCAACTTGGCAGGTACAGTTTTTGTTAGACGGGAAGCATCCAAATTAATATTTAATCTAATAGAGCAAGTTGTATAATAATATTGGGACCTTAATTATAGTCTGATAAACTTAGAAGGTGATTAGATCAAATTAATTATCACATTGGACAGCAAACTCATTGCAACGACAGAAGCTTTAAAAAATAGTCGACATTAAAAAAAAATATATATATATTGTAATATTTTAAAGCAAATTTTAGCTTTGCTATGCATTTATTTTATGTAATATTAAAGTTGAAAAATTAAGAATCCAGCAGGACTCGAACCTGCACCTCTTGACACAAAAAGAGTTGAGAAATTTCGAGTCCGGCAGCATACGAATCCATAGCTGAATTGGCAAAGCACTTGGGGCGTATACCCAAGAGGTGCAGGTTCGAGTCCTGCTGGATTCTTAATTTTTCAACTTTAATATTACATAATATATATATATATTTACTAAATGACAATACTTAGGTAGTTTTGTCGTTTTTTTCGCGACCACCAATCGAACGTTATGGATTTTGCAGGTATATTTTACCCTATTAGATATTTCGTTTTTAAAGTGTTGAAAATTATCAAGTGCATTTCGTTTTGTAAAAATAAAATATCGCCGAAAAGTTGCTGAAAAAACTAATAAGAATTTATAATACATAGACATATATTTAATATATATACATATAAATAATAGTCACACAACCCATAACATTTAGTCCTGAAAGTCTTTAAGGTAACCATCCCGCTAAAACCTACCGGAGCGAAGCAGTGAAGTTATACTATACTAGCTGACCCGGCGAACTTCGTACCACCTTAGCGTAAATTTGATACACTACTTTATTTTGTATAGCTGACCTATCTTATGTATGCGTACCTATTCAATTTGAACTGGAATATATAATATCCTCCATATAAAAATTGTTTTTTTTTTTTTTTTTTTTTTTCCGTAAGATCCTTGTACAGAGTATTAGAAAACTACAAAAAAAAAATCAGCCAAATCGGTCAAGCCGTTTTCATGCTATGTCGTGACAACGAAAAACGGGTTTCATTTTTATACAGGGTGTATTTTTGAAACGGGGCAGTAAGGGCAAGTACCTTAACCGTTGCAGTTACAGCAAAACGTTCTTAAAAGACCTTCCCTAACTTTTTGGGACATTTTGAACTGCATTCACAGATTTTGTAAAAAACTTAGTTAGCAAAAAAAATGCAAAAAGTTCAAATTTTTTTTTTTATGCCAATCGATTCTATTTCATGTGGGGATCAAAAAACTCTATCGGACCAATTTAGCTTTCAGTACTAGAAAAGACAGAAATCGCCAAAAACGTTTCCCATACATTTCGGCAACAGAAATGAATTTCTACGATGGTCTAACTTTTTGTTATGGCCTGGAAGTGGGTAGAATTAACTGTAAAGTAAATAAAAAGAATTTTTACCCTCAAATTTCGAATTTGATTCGAAAATCTGTGTGTTATACTTAGTTTCAGCTGAGAAACTTCGTATGAGTTATTAATTAAGGATTTTCGCTAAAATGTCTTCTAATCGTGAAAAAATTGACTTATTAGAAGCGTATTTTGAAAGAACCCTGCAATTCCAGGTTTTTCAAAAGATTTGTAATAACCTTTCTTGTTGGCACATGCCGCAACGGATACTTATTGCGGTACCACACTAATGCAGCTCCCGCATTTCGATTATTGACAAAATACGCTTCTAATAAGTCAATTTTTTCACGATTAGAAGACATTTTAGCGAAAATCCTTAATTAATAACTCATACGAAGTTTCTCAGCTGAAACTAAGTATAACACACAGATTTTCGAATCAAATTCGAAATTTGAGGGTAAAATTCTTTTTATTTACTTTACAGTCAATTCTACCCACTTCCAGGCCATAACAAAAAGTAAGACCATCGTAGAAATTCGTTTCTGTTGCCGAAATGTATGGGAAACGTTTTTGGCGATTTCTGTCTTTTCTAGTACTGAAAGCTAAAATGGTACTTTATTTTGTATAGCTGACCTATCTTATGTATGCGTACCTATTCAATTTGAACTGGAATATATAATATCCTCCATATAAAAATTGATTTTTTTTTTTTTTTTTCCGTAAGATCCTTGTACAGAGTATTAGAAAACTACAAAAAAAAAATCAGCCAAATCGGTCAAGCCGTTTTCATGCTATGTCGTGACAACGAAAAACGGGTTTCATTTTTATACAGGGTGTATTTTTGAAACGGGGCAGTAAGGGCAAGTACCTTAACCGTTGCAGTTACAGCAAAACGTTCTTAAAAGACCTTCCCTAACTTTTTGGGACATTTTGAACTGCATTCACAGATTTTGTAAAAAACTTAGTTAGCAAAAAAAATGCAAAAAGTTCAAATTTTTTTTTTTTTATGCCAATCGATTCTATTTCATGTGGGGATCAAAAAACTCTATCGGACCAATTTAGCTTTCAGTACTAGAAAAGACAGAAATCGCCAAAAACGTTTCCCATACATTTCGGCAACAGAAATGAATTTCTACGATGGTCTAACTTTTTGTTATGGCCTGGAAGTGGGTAGAATTGACTGTAAAGTAAATAAAAAGAATTTTTACCCTCAAATTTCGAATTTGATTCGAAAATCTGTGTGTTATACTTAGTTTCAGCTGGGAAACTTCGTATGAGTTATTAATTAAGGATTTTCGCTAAAATGTCTTCTAATCGTGAAAAAATTGACTTATTAGAAGCGTATTTTGAAAGAACCCTGCAATTCCAGGTTTTTCAAAAGATTTGTAATAACCTTTCTTGTTGGCACATGCCGCAACGGATACTTATTGCGGTACCACACTAATGCAGCTCCCGCATTTCGATTATTGACAAAATACGCTTCTAATAAGTCAATTTTTTCACGATTAGAAGACATTTTAGCGAAAATCCTTAATTAATAACTCATACGAAGTTTCTCAGCTGAAACTAAGTATAACACACAGATTTTCGAATCAAATTCGAAATTTGAGGGTAAAAATTCTTTTTATTTACTTTACAGTCAATTCTACCCACTTTCAGGCCATAACAAAAAGTAAGACCATCGTAGAAATTCGTTTCTGTTGCCGAAATGTATGGGAAACGTTTTTGGCGATTTCTGTCTTTTCTAGTACTGAAAGCTAAAATGGTCCCATAGAGTTTTTTGATCCCCACATGAAATAGAATCGATTGGCATAAAAAAAAAAAAAAATTTGAACTTTTTGCATTTTTTTTTGCTAACTGTAAGTTTTTTACAAAATCTGTGAATGCAGTTCAAAATGTCCCAAAAAGATAGGGAAGGTCTTTTAAGAACGTTTTGCTGTAACTGCAACGGTTAAGGTACTTGCCCTTACTGCCCCGTTTCAAAAATACACCCTGTATATATAGATGAAACCGCGGGCACTGCAATATGATATCAAACTGTTTGTGGTTAGAACAACAACCACAATTATATTTTTGGACATAATAATTTAGATTATAACCACAATTCGATAACGTATCGATGGCCTGATAAAAATAGAACATTAATTTATCTATCGGGGTGCATGAAACAAGCCTCCCCGAGCGACGTACACAATTAACCCTACGTCCGGCGCACCCTGGGCTGTCTGCAAATTCCACAAAGCAGACTGGCAAATCCTTTCACCACGATGGCAAGTCAACACCATGATCCGTCAGTCAGTCCCCTCCTAGTGCCAGCTTTGCATGTCATCTCTATTAACATCGAAGGGTTTTCTCGGGATAAAGCAGAAATTCTCTCTGATTTATGCCGTAAAATACAATGCCACATACTTTGAGTGCAAGAGACCCATAGAGATGACAAACAGAGCAGGCCTTACATTCCTGGACTTACGCTTATCTGAGCTGAGATCTATCACCCGCAGGGCCGGATTAACCAAGGTCGAGGCCCCTAGGCAATGCAATGGTCGGGGCCCCATGAAACTCTTTTTTCGTTATTAAAGATAACGTTTTAAAGAAATCAATCAAAATATTATAATGTAACTGTATGAATTAGAAAAATAAATGTAAATATGGATATGCGTCATAGTATTCCTCTTCCTAGATCTCGGCTGCGTGTTCAAAAGGTTGACAGTGGTTCAAAATGAAATAAAGTTTAATAAGCAAATATAACGGATATATATATATATAAATCTACAACACAAAATTTACAAATAAAAGTAACTCGAGTAACATTCAGGAAATCTTCACAGGCACTAAATAAAACATTTTAATGAAAACATAAACTACCACTATAGTAAAGATGTTTTAATAGTTCCAAATAATGTGACATCCGAACCTATCGTATTACTATCATTGAAAAGGTGCCTCGCGGCGTTTAGCGTCTTTTTAACCGACTTCAAAAAAAGGAGGAGGTTCTCAAATCGGTTGTTTTTTTTTTTTTTTATGTTTGTTCGCCGATTACTCGAAGACGCCTGGACCGATTTGAGAAATTCTTTTTTTGTTTGAAAGGTCCTTGTCATGTGGTCCCATTTTTTTCAAGTCACGTTCTGATGATGTAATCCTAGAGAAATTGAGGTCAACCCTCAAATTTAAAAGGCTTATATATTGTCTTTTGTATATTATCTAAAGCTACTTAGATATTTGCATCTAGTAGTTAGCATTTTATGTTGCTGAGCTGATGCTGGAAGGTACAACTCTTCAACGGTTAGGTGTACGGGGATTATCATTTAATAAGTTAGTATTAGTTATTAGTTTCCGGTGCACCCTGGGCAGTCCACCAAGCAGACTGGCGAATCCTTTCACCACGATGGCAAGTCAGCACCATGAGAATATGACTGCAGCCATCGATACCAAAGAAGAAGAAGATTAATAAGTTTTCCGTCTCAAGTAACCGTCGTCTCCTCATTCGAGAAACATTCTTGCTCAGTTTACCCATCACTTAAAATCGTAAATTATAATAATTATTAACAAAAAAAAAACCGACTTCAAAAAGTAGGTAAATTAAAAAGCATAAAATAAATTTATTTTGCACAAAATAATACGTTTTTTCATTTAGTTAAATAGAAATTATTAAATAATTATTTTATTATAAAAAAAAAATATTATTAATTATACAGCAATCATCTCCAAATTCGTATTTTATTAAAAAACGAATTTTACTCATTAAATGAAACTCAAAAAATATTTTTCTCCGCGGTTCCCGCATTCACGTTTTCACTATTCGCGGGTTAGGTAAATTGTGACCATATTAGAATCAAAAATTAATTTCTTCCCAATTTTTGTCGGCATATTCAAATGATTCAGTGACCTTCGCCACCGCGACGGCATCCTTTGAACAGTGTTGGCACGTGCCGATGTGGCGTACTGCTGTATTCTTATTCTGTGGTACTGCCAAGCGCACCTGTATGAGTACAGACCTTCAAAAATATTTGTATAGTGAAATTGAAAATTACAAACAAAAAAACATCCTTCGTCCACGATGGGCCCTTACAGATGCGGGGCCCCTAGGCAGTTGCCTTTTTTGCCTTAGAGTTAATCCGGCCCTGATCACCCGAAGCACAGCACAATTTATCTATTCGTTGTTGGCACATAATCCTGGGGATAACAGCCTCTCTGCGGATCAACATTGAAGCTTATTGAAACATAAAATCATCGTCAAATTAAAATATCAAGTGTACTAAAATTTGGCAAGTAATTTTTAAGTAAAAGTTATTTTTAAGTTAAAGTAAACTCACTCAGTCAAACGTCACAACTTTAGAACTCAGGACATTATGTCATTAGGAACTATGTTGATGCCACTGTTCTTACTTCAACTTAAGGCACATAGGACAAAGCAATTAGGTACAGTGGGCCAAGCAATTAGGTATGCAGGGCTAAAACTTCTACGCCATAGTGAAAACTGACTGCAATAGATATGCATGTGTGAATTACATATTTAATAAGTGCAATATGCCCACTATTTAGATAAATAACTCACTTGTCTTTACTATGACATAGAAGTTGTTGCCCTGCATAGCTAACTCGTTGGCCCACTACATACACCGCGCAAACTTCTACGTCATAGACTTCACCTGTTATGCATGTGTGAGTTACATATTTAAGTTTAATATACCTATTCTGCCGTGATATAACTAAAATGCCGTTATCTGCTCAAACCATTTTTTTGGATACCAAATTAAAACCGCGGCAAAATTTAAACCGTTACATACTTTTCGATGACAAAACTTATTTGAGATTCAGAGATACAAAAACATAGATGAAATAAGTTTTGTCATCGAAAAGTTACATCGGTTTAAATTTTTTCCGCGGTTTTAATTTGGTATCCAAAAAAATGGTTTGGGCAGATAACGGCATTTTAGTTATACCACGGCAGTATTATGTTCGTATATTAATCACATATTCATATCTGGTACAGTCAGTCTTCACTTTAACTTAAATGTTTTTGTCCTGCATTGCTAGGCCTAATTGCCTGGTTGCCTCATTATCATCAATAATAAAATAACTCTTCCATATAATAAAAAAAATATAAAAAGAAGATAACCTTCAAAGATAGTCTCTTCTGTCTTGTATACATAGAAAGACAATATATTTGTTTGGCATATCCTGCTTCAAACAAAGTAAACACGTTCAAAGTATACATTTATACGAGTGTACAGTGGGCCAACGAGTTAGGTATGCAGGGCAAAAACTTCTAAGTCATAATAAAGACTTACTACACCAGTCATGTATAAGTGAGTTACATATCTAAATAGTAGGTATACTACACTTATTATATATGTAGTTCACACATGCATATCTATTGCAGTCAGATTTCACTATGTCGTAGAAGTTTTTACCCTGCATACCTAATTGCTAGGCCCACTGTACATCTTACAGACTCGGGTGAAGCAAATTAACCCAGTAAAAGTTACGTTGCCGTCGCGTAGAGGCAAATTGCGCTGAAACGTCACAACTTTAGAACTTAGTACATTATGTGATTAGGCGTTGTGATCTTTGAGTAAATAAACGTAATGAGTAATGACACTGTTCTAACTTCAACTTAAGGTACATAGGAAGAAGCAATTAGGTATACATATACCGTGCAAACTTCTACGTCCCAGTTAAGACTACACCAGTAATGCGTATACATACATACATTAAAGAAGTGTGATTATTATATCTTTTTTTTATTTTTATAAATATCTCACTACTTACTCAAAACACCATCTAGTCCTAAACAAAGCTTGTATACAAGAGCTTGTACTATGGGAACTAGAATAACTGATACTAATACATATTTACTTTTCTTTTGTAAATACATACTTATTATACATAGAAACACCCAGACTAAGACAAACCCCCATGTTCATGGCCACAAAAAATTGTATTAAGCGGGAATCAAACCCACGACCACGGCGTCGCAGGCAGGTACACTACCCACTTTTGATGTTTCACGGACCTCGTCGCGGGCCACCTGCTGGCGCCTCAATTACCGTCGGCTCGGTCCTCGTACGGATCGAGGCCCAGATCAAGTATCTGGGCCTAGTGATAGACAGGCGGTGGAGCTTCGACGAGCACTTCCGCATTTTGGTGCCCAAGCTGGAAGGCGTGGCTGCCGCTCTCGGTCGGCTTTTGCCGAACGTGGGCGGCGCCAGCGTCGCCAGCCGACGGCTTTACGCGGGGGTGGTACGGTCAATGGCACTGTACGGCGCACCCGTGTGGGCGGAGGCCTTGTCCGCCAGGAACAGGGCGCGGCTGTGGCGACCGCAGCGCGTCTTGGCGGTCAGGGCAATTCGCGGATACCGCACGGTGTCGACCGACGCGGCGTGTGCGTTGGCCGGAACACCCCCGTGGGATTTGGATGCGGAAGTGCTCGCCGAAGTGTACAAGCGCGGCGCGGCTGCTCGGGCCGAGGGTTCTGTCCCCATGCCCGAGCAGCTGCGAGCTTGGCGCGAGGAGGCCCACCGGACGTTGATGGTCCGGTGGGGGAATCGGCTGGGGGCTCCACGGGCTGGTTTTCGGACCGTGGAGGCGCTCCGGCCGATTCTCGAGGAGTGGGCAGGGCGGCAGCATGGGACTCTCTCCTTCAGGCTAGTGCAGGTATTGACCGGGCATGGTTGCTTCGGGAAGTACCTGCACAGGCTGAAGAGGGAGGCGAGCCCCATGTGCCACCACTGCGACTGCGGTGAGGACTCGGCGCAGCACACTCTCGAGCAGTGTCCTGCTTGGGAGGTGCAGCGCCGGGAACTCACCGCGGTCATAGGGAACGACCTCTCGCTGCCGGCCGTGGTTGCGGCCATGGGCAGCGCGAGGTCGTGGGATGCGGTCGCATCCTTCTGTGAGGACGTCATCTCGCAGAAGGAGGCGGCGGAGCGGATCAGGGAGGACTCACCCCTGGCTGATCCGCTCCGCCGCCGGCGAGCTGGGCGGCGAAGGCGCGCGTACGCCGCGAGCCTAATGCCGCCCTAAGCGAGGCCGCGGGCGGTGGAGGGGGTTTTCCGCCGCCTGCTGATGCCTTCCGCGACGGAGTGACGCCCTGGGTGTGTCCGGGGCGTCGCTACGAGAGGAGGACCTAGAGTCGGGTGCCCGGTCGGAGGTCGGACTGGGCACGGTCGCCGCGGCGAGCCCTGTGGATGTAAGATCGATCCGGGGCTCGCCGACCCACCATCTTTCGGCGACGAGGGCACACCGCGGGGTTTTAGTGGGTATTCTGTGCCGTTTAACATCGTAGGCACGGGAGTCCCACATAGCCACTCTGCCCGTCCCCCCACGGGTACGGTGGTATGCGCAAATGCATTTCCCCGCGAAAAAAAAAAAAAAAGGTACACTACCCACTTCGCCATCCGATCGTCATAATATACCCACTAATTAGGTATGACAGTCTTCACTATGATGCAGATGTTTTTGCCCTGTACCGTTACCCCCACCGTACATAGCTCAAGCTCAGCGTCGCGGCGTCGCTGTTTTTAGCCATAAAATATATTTTATTAAGATCATAAAATATTTAAGACGACCTTTATACACATATGACACTATGTAATATTAAAGTTGAAAAATTAAGAATCCAGCAGGACTCGAACCTGCACCTCTTGGGTATACGCCCCAAGTGCTTTGCCAATTCAGCTATGGATTCGCATGCTGCCGGACTCGAAATTTCTCAACTCTTTTGTGCCAGCCGAAGCTAGACGAACCATTACTTGGTTTTAGCGCCATCTATGCGTTACTTATTCACATAATCGCATACAGTACGTTTGAATTAAGATCAACTCATTACTGTCGAGAGATGACGCATTTTTATCAATACTTGTAATATTTAAAGCAAATTTTAGCTTTGCTATGCATTTATTTATGTAATATTAAAGTTGAAAAATTAAGAATCCAGCAGGACTCGAACCTGCACCTCTTGGGTATACGCCCCAAGTGCTTTGCCAATTCAGCTATGGATTCGCATGCTGCCGGACTCGAAATTTCTCAACTCTTTTGTGCCAGCCGAAGCTAGACGAACCATTACTTGGTTTTAGCGCCATCTATGCGTTACTTATTCACATAATCGCATACAGTACGTTTGAATTAAGATCAACTCATTACTGTCGAGAGATGACGCATTTTTATCAATACTTGTAATATTTAAAGCAAATTTTAGCTTTGCTATGCATTTATTTTTATGTAATATTAAAGTTGAAAAATTAAGAATCCAGCAGGACTCGAACCTGCACCTCTTGGGTATACGCCCCAAGTGCTTTGCCAATTCAGCTATGGATTCGCATGCTGCCGGACTCGAAATTTCTCAACTCTTTTGTGCCAGCCGAAGCTAGACGAACCATTACTTGGTTTTAGCGCCATCTATGCGTTACTTATTCACATAATCGCATACAGTACGTTTGAATTAAGATCAACTCATTACTGTCGAGAGATGACGCATTTTTATCAATACTTGTAATATTTAAAGCAAATTAATATTACATAAAAATAAATGCATAGCAAAGCTAAAATTTGCTTTAAATATTACAAGTATTGATAAAAATGCGTCATCTCTCGACAGTAATGAGTTGATCTTAATTCAAACGTACTGTATGCGATTATGTGAATAAGTAACGCATAGATGGCGCTAAAACCAAGTAATGGTTCGTCTAGCTTCGGCTGGCACAAAAGAGTTGAGAAATTTCGAGTCCGGCAGCATGCGAATCCATAGCTGAATTGGCAAAGCACTTGGGGCGTATACCCAAGAGGTGCAGGTTCGAGTCCTGCTGGATTCTTAATTTTTCAACTTTAATATTACATAAAAATAAATGCATAGCAAAGCTAAAATTTGCTTTAAATATTACAAGTATTGATAAAAATGCGTCATCTCTCGACAGTAATGAGTTGATCTTAATTCAAACGTACTGTATGCGATTATGTGAATAAGTAACGCATAGATGGCGCTAAAACCAAGTAATGGTTCGTCTAGCTTCGGCTGGCACAAAAGAGTTGAGAAATTTCGAGTCCGGCAGCATGCGAATCCATAGCTGAATTGGCAAAGCACTTGGGGCGTATACCCAAGAGGTGCAGGTTTGAGTCCTGCTGGATTCTTAATTTTTCAACTTTAATATTACATAAAAATAAATGCATAGCAAAGCTAAAATTTGCTTTAAATATTACAAGTATTGATAAAAATGCGTCATCTCTCGACAGTAATGAGTTGATCTTAATTCAAACGTACTGTATGCGATTATGTGAATAAGTAACGCATAGATGGCGCTAAAACCAAGTAATGGTTCGTCTAGCTTCGGCTGGCACAAAAGAGTTGAGAAATTTCGAGTCCGGCAGCATGCGAATCCATAGCTGAATTGGCAAAGCACTTGGGGCGTATACCCAAGAGGTGCAGGTTCGAGTCCTGCTGGATTCTTAATTTTTCAACTTTAATATTACATAAAAATAAATGCATAGCAAAGCTAAAATTTGCTTTAAATATTACACATATGACACTATTTTTCCGTGTCAGTATTTATTAATGAATCGGATCTTTATTATATATAGGTATATGTACTTTAAATCGTTGCAGGTTCCAAAACAATTTTAACTCCACCTGGGATTGCCCGTGTGCCTTTCAGTTGGTTACCGCTGGAGATCGTCACAGGAGTCACAGTGGTGGGCGTGTGGGTGGGATTATATGTACTATATATACATATCTAGTTGGTGATGGTTTGAAAGTTTGCCTCAAATTAAAAAGATTATTTTGAAAGATAGTCTCTACGGTTTTGTATACAAATAAAGACAATTTATTTGTATCCCATATCCTTTTACAATGTTAACAGATTCAAAGTTTACCTACATTTATACAAGCGTAATCTTACAAAGTCGGATAAAGAAATTAACCCAGTTAAAGTTGCGTCGGCGTCAAGGCGAATTTTACTGAAACGTCACAACTTCAGAACTCAGGACATTATGTCATTAGGAGTTGTGTGTTTTCTTTGAGTAAGAAAACCTAATGAGTGATGACAATATCCTAATTCAACTCACTGTTTTTTAGGTGGGTAATTAGATACAACTTCCTCGTTGGTCTAGTGGTTACATTGTGCAGGGTTAGCGTAGTGGTTAAAGCGGTCGCTTCGCCAGTCTCCTCTGCACTGGTGTTGTGGGTTCGATCCCCACACGAGACAAAACGTTGTGTGATCCGCAAAGATTTGCTCCGATCCTGTGTGAGCTTGTGTATGTTAGTGAAAATCCCCGCTATACAAACATTTATTCTAGTATATCGTTAGAGTAAAAAATAAATTAAAAAACTCAGTCGCTTGATTTGATGTGAGATATTATAATAAAACGCCCAATCATTATTTGAACGTGCTTATCACGTTTCAATATCATTTAATATCACGTGTACTGATTTCATTGCAACAATTATAATAATCTGATTTTCAAAACAGATAATACCTGGATATAAGTTCTTAATTTTCACCCCAATTGTAATATTTATAACCCTGTAAGTGGTATGGCAGAGATATAACTACTAACTAACTTACTGGTGGTAGAGCTCTTGTGAATGAGCTCGAGGGCGGCAGCACTACCGTCTCACCTTTAACCTACCGCCAAATAGTAGTGCTTCCATGACTGTGTTCCGGTATGGTGGTGAGATCAGGCCCTGAAATTACTGGCACATGAGGCATAACACCGTAGTCCTCAGCTGCAGCGACACATCTATAATCTGCTTTTGTTGATTGTTGATGTCCATGGGTTGTACTCCACTTACCATCAGGTGGACTACACGTTCGTTCGCTGTGGGCGTAGTATAAAAAAAAAAAAAAATGTAATAACCATTTGACCTGACCCCTACAAAGAATGTAAGAGCAAACACACTCAATCTCACAAAAACTCACGGGTCGTTGAAAGTCACAAAAAGTGTTGAACGCGCGTCGTAATGAGGGTAGTTTTCTCACTTCTAGCGATGGGTACGTGAATATAATCCTGATATAAGATTTTGTCACCCTCTGCCTTTCTTGGTTCCTTGAAGAGCTTTTTGTTAAACATGAACACGTGAAATGTTTTTGCTGTAGACGGTAAATAAACTAAACTTAATGTTCCAACATCAGAGTACAGTTCGATTCCGGGTTGAGTAAGCATATTTTAAAAAATCTATGTAAGTATGTAGATTAAATTGTTTTTAAAAATAAAATAAAGTTTTCTTTCTTTTATGTGACTTTATATTTGGGTGCTCAATTTTTGTCTGTCCCTTAAACTTTCCATCAGAAAATTTCCAAATAGTAGCACGAAGTTGAATGAGGACACGTGAAATCTTTTTGCTGTAGGCGGTAAATTAACTCAGAGTACAGTTCGATTCCGGGTTGGGTAACCATATTTTCATGCAAAATAATATGAAGTTTTCTTACAGTAAAATCGCCCATCTGGCATTATAAAATTTCATGTGAATTTACATTTGGGTGCTTGTTTTTTGCTCTCTATGGTTTTAGAACAAAGTATAGAGCAGATTTGATTGTGTAACTGTACTTCTTATACAAATAATACCGAAGTCTCTTTATAACATAACATAACATCACGCCTATATTACCCAAAAGTGATGGACAGAGGTGTAAAGCACCTACAAATTATCTGCTATGAATTAACCAGCAATCGAACCCTAGACTCCGCAGTGAGAGGCTTCATTCGCCAACCACTATAGGAAGTCAATCTAACAAAAGAGAGAATTAATGAAAATATCCCTTTACAAAGCATACAATACAAGCCAAAACATGAAAAACCATTAAGTATAGACTCCCGAGCGCCGTGTTTTTATACTAACGTAATATAAATAAAATATTCCACAACTCACACACAACGCCATCTAGTCCCAAACTAAGCAGAGCTTGTACTATGGGTACTAGAATAACTGATACTAATACATTATATACTTTTCTTTTGTAAATACATATATCTACATATTACACATAGAAACACCCAGACTAAGACAAACCCCCATGTTCATGCACACAAAGATTTGTCTTAAGTGGGAATCGAACCCACGACCTCGGCGACGCAGGCAGGTACACTACCCACTCCGCCATCCGGTCGTCGGGATGGTTGGTCGTCGATATGGGTTTAACTTATATATTATTAAATCTTATTATAGACAAATCATATCTAAAACACTAAAATGCGTGTTACATCAAATTTGTTTAAATCTTTAATTGAGATGAGATTATATAATATTAAAGTTGAAAAATTAAGAATCCAGCAGGACTCGAACCTGCACCCCCTGGGTATACGCCCCAAGTGCTTTTGCCAATTCAGCTATGGATTCGTATGCTGCTAGACTCGAAATTTCTCGACTCTTTTGTGCCAGCGTCATAGGTATATATTATATACCTTAGCTAGACATACCTTACTTGGTTTTTATATAAAATACAAAAAGGCATAGCAAAGCTAAAATTTGCTTTAAAAAACAAACTTAAAAAAATCAAATAATAATTTTAAAAATATGTGCGCCAACTAATATATTGTATTTTAGTGTTTTAAATATGATTTTTCTATAAAAATAGATAAAAACTTTATAATTGTAAAGTTAAACGCATATTACTTTTCTATGGAAAACAGCCAATTAATTGTACCCCTAAAATCCAACGCAGTATATTTAAAACTAGGTTACAATTTATACTGCCAATGAAAAATAAATACCGCAGTGACTTGTATTTTGCGATGAAAAGCCTTCAAGCATTTTAAACGATACATTAATTGTATATGACGACCGGATGGCGGAGTGGGTAGTGTATGCCTGCGTCGCCGAGGTCGTGGGTTCGATTCCCACTTAAGACAAATCTTTGTGTGCATGAACATGGGGGTTTGTCTTAGTCTTGGTGTTTCTATGTTTAATATGTATGTATTTACAAAAAAAATATATATGTATTAGTATCAGTTATTCTAGTACCCATAGTACAAGCTCTGCTTAGTTTGGGACTAGATGGCGTTGTGTGTAAGTTGTGAAATATTTATTTATTATTATTATTTAATTAACTATATGCTAAGGTAATAAAATAAAAACTGTATAATATATTTCATAGTAACGAAAACAAGTTATTTTCGCCCACACACAGCTCGCTCTATTTACGAGCTGCCTGTACAAACACCTTCAGGGAAAGTTGAAAAGGACCGTGTTTTATACAAACGCTTAAAAGCTAAAAGAAAATTATTTTCTAAAGCCTCTTTATGCGAGTAACTAGCTTCGGCGAGCTGTAATAAACATACATAATATCACGTCTATATTGCCTAGAGAGGTGTATGGCACCCAAACTTCACCTGTTATGTGTAGGTACAGTCAGCACCACAGCTACACAAAAAAAAAAAAAATAATTAATAATCTTTAATTTGTATTAAGACTGAAATCGACTACTTTCATCTCTCGGTGAACAATGTACTAACAACAAAACAGATTCCTGATCCACCATAATTCTACTTTTCTATAGACATTTTAAAACACAAATGGAATGTTTCAAAGGAAATGTTTGTCAAATTAGTCATGATGAATCAACTGTATTGATATTACTATTAACGATAAATAATGATTTAGTCTGCACAATATGATTCCAACTAATTTTATGTTCATTCAAAGTTTCATTTGCAAGTCCACTTTTAAGTACGAACTTATATTTAATTATGGTAGTTTCTGTAATTTTTGGTAGATATTTGATAGATTTTGTTGATATTGGTAGCTTTTATTTCTTTGTAGGTGTACTTCTTGACTTCTGTGACTACTTTCATCCCTTGGTGTACAATGCACTATTAACGATGAATAATGTTTGCAATATTGGCAATTCAAACGACGCGATAATTCGCCTTCCAACCATCAAAGAATATTCACCTCAGTCTCTGCATGGTTTCACACCATTTCATCTCAAAGTATTGAATAAACCACCTCAAAGCTTAATAATCCTTTAGATTTGAATAATATACAAACGTAATGTTTACAACCATTTTCTTAGCAATTAAATTTGCTTTG
This sequence comes from Hypena proboscidalis, assembly GCA_905147285.1. Taxonomy (NCBI): domain Eukaryota; kingdom Metazoa; phylum Arthropoda; class Insecta; order Lepidoptera; family Erebidae; genus Hypena; species Hypena proboscidalis. The sequence continues at coordinate 9,884,044 of LR990150.1, read as the reverse complement.
GCAACACGTGCAGAACTTTAAGCTGATACTTCATAACAACACGTCTATATTATCCGGAAGAGTGTGGTAGAGGTGTGTGCTATACCCACACTTCACCTGTTATGTTTAGATTGGGCATGATTCCAACTCATTAATTGGCGAGTCCACTTTTAACGTACGAAATTATATTAAATTATGGTAGTTTCTGTAATTCTTGGTAGATATTTGGTAGATATTGTTGTTTTTGGTAGCTTTTATGTCTTTGTAGGTGTAGTATAAAGCACTATGTACCACAAGGGAGTGATTTTATTAGATTGATTAGTTTGATTTCATTAGAGTGTATTACGGCTGAAATCGACTACTTTCATCCATACTAAAACGATGAATAATGCTGTAGTCAGCGATATCACATTAGCAATTCAAACGACGCGATAATTCGCCTTCCAACCATCAAAGATTATTCTCCTCAGTCTCTGGTTTCGCACCATTTCATCTTAGAGTATTAAATAAACCGCATCAAAGCTTTATAATCCTTTAGATTTGAATAATATTCTAACGTAATATTTACAACAATTTTCTTAGCAATTAAATTTGCTTTGGCAACACGTGCAGAACTTTAAGCTGATACTTCATAACAACACGTCTATATTACCCGGAAGAGTGTGGTAGAAGTGTGTGGTATACCCACATTTCACTTGTTATGTTTAGATATCATGTGATACGGGAGAGCGTTTCGCCTAAGCATGATTCCAACTCATTTTATGATCATTCAAGGTTTAATTGGCGAGTCCACTTTAAAAGTACGAAATTATTCTATTAAATTAATAAATCATTCAATTACCCACACAATTTATAGCAACTTTTGTAATAAAATCCATTTTCATAGAGGCATTATTCCGTATAACAATCAAACGAAATTGATAACTTAACATGCAAAAAACATAAGCGTGACGTCACGCCTATGTAGCCGTTTGTTTGGAGCGTTTGGGCGAGTCTATTATTAATGTGAATTGAAAATAGTATTATCTCAGGAAGCTTATGTGATATCAAAGTAATTATTTTAATGATGTTTCTAATTCTAATTTGATGTTTCTAATATCGAGAGGTTTTTTAAATACATACGAAAATAATAAATAATAGTTAAAAAAAACTAAAAAACGAAAAATAATTCCTACTATAAGCTGAAAATGGTAATTAACAAAAAATACTAGTATTATTGTGAAAAAGCGTGGGGCGCTCTGTGCCATATTTTTCGTCTATCGAGCAACCCACGCTTTTTCACAATAATACTAGTATTGTTTGTTCATTACCATTTTCAGCTTATATTAGGAATTATTTTTCACTTTTTAGTTAGAAGTACTTTAAAAGCGTGTTTTTTAATTTTTTTTAAACTATTATTTATTTTCTACTTTTTAGTTTGGTTTATTTATAAGAGCGTTTTTTTTTAATTTTTTTTTATCGAATTATTGCATCGTCATCGATCTTTGACAGGTGTGCAAAGTTTTAATGAAATCTGTCCGTTAAAAGTGGGTCAAAATCAAGTCCAAAGGAGTCAGTTACATACATACATACATACAGGTGAAGCTAATATAAGCATGTTATGTAGCAAGCTATCTAATGTAGGTGTTATACACTTTCGACTATCCCTTCTGAGTTATAAAGGCGTGATGTTATGTTAACAAGGCAGCGGTGCTGTTTTGCCCCGTTTACAAAAGATTTATCCTTAGTACCAACCTTGTTACCGTAATCAGTAATATGGGGATTTAATACAAAGACGAACATAAGCTTTCCAACAAACTTTGCTAACGATCAGAGAAAGTTGATATTACGCTCTGGTTGAACAACGAACGTAATGTTATGTTAAATAGCTTACAATTGACACCTGGAGTGGTATACTATGAGGATCTTGTATCGAACAGAATAAATTTCCGTGCATTTAGCCGTTTCTGCCATACCTATTACAGCAATCAAATTTAGGCCCCATAATTTTGTCACTATCCGTGGTGTCTACACTCTTTCCATATAGACACTTTGTCTATATTTGGCATTGCTCAGTCTCCCGCTTTGCTCTGGAGGGAAGTAAAGATACATACTTTCCAACTCCAACTATATACTTCTGATTAAATTCGTTGCGGGTTCCAAGACAATTTTAACTCTCCCTGGGATTGCCCGTGTGTCATGCACGGTGCCTTTCAGTTGGTTACCGCTGTAGATCCTGGCGTCACAGGAGTCACAGTGGTGGGCGTGTGGGTGGGATTATATCCCGTAAAAAAAAAAAAAAAATTACGCTCTGGTTGGCATGTGGGAAGTAGGCTCGACTGAGGGATTAACTTTGACTAGCCAATTTATTCTCTATTTCTCTTAAAAGAAAACGACGTCTGCACTAGGAATAACGCTTAACAAAAATACATTTCACACACACAACACACCTAGAATCAAAACAAATCTTTGCGGATGACACAAAGATTTGTCCCGTGTGGGGATCAAACCCCTCCCCCCCCATCACCAGCGTTGAAAGCGGCTAGTCGACCACTTCGCCAACCGTGCACTCAATTGCTTTTTTTAGTTTACTTGATTACAACCGTGGATTCTTGCACATATTATGTCATGTAAAACTAGCTTATATACAAGTATATAGCTTCAGCTGTAATAATAACAGACAAGCAGAGTTTCTCATACATATTTAAATATCTATTGGCATACGCGCGCGTCCGCATGGTACGTCGATTACAAAAACGCTGTATGTCAATCCAGGCTATAAGCTTGACTGAATGTCTAATTTTATATTTTTATATACGAAAATATTATGGTTTACTTAACATAGCGTGATTGATGCCAGTGAAGTGCGTGTGAACTGTGAGAAAGGTGTCAGCGACGAGCTAGTAACCAGCAGCCAGTGCCAGCGGTTAGCAGATTAAGGGTCGGTTTCCACCGAATCAGAAATTAGAGGAGATATTATTATGTTAAACTTGAGTAATATAAAATATCATTTCAATTTCTTATTGATTATTTTTATAGCAATTTAGCTATGCATACTAAAAAATACTTGAAAATATTATGGAACCGGGCAGGATTTGAATCTGTGTCCTCTGCATTCCGAGAAGCCGCTTTAAACCACTAAGCTACGGTTGCCTCTTGCCAGGACCCTTCTACCCAGCAATTTAGGACCGCTGATTTAATTAGAAAACGGCTAGACAAAACAATAACATCGAATTATTTACTTAAGCATATTTATAACGTTGGCATTTTTCCAGAAGCCTTCTCATTTTTATAGAATATATTATTATATTCTACGGAATATAATCCCTATTTCTTTCTGAAAGATCTGTCTACATCATGGGTCCCTCAGTGTTTAACAGATTGCCAGAAAGGGTTAGGAATGCTCATTCCATTGGTACGTTTAAGAACCGTCTTAGAAATTGGTTATCAGACGAAGTCTTCTACAGTCTGGACGAATTTTATGATTTACCAATGGAATAATTTAATTTAATTTATTGATTGATGCATTTAAATGTATTTATTTTTTCCTATCGTTAATTTAAAATTTTATTTATTAAATTACTATACTGTTTTAATTTCAAATCTAATGTACCTACTACATTCTTCATTATTTATATCTTTAATTTAATTAATTATGTATGTGACTTTACTAATGTTATAAAATTTATTATTTTTGACGTTATTTTGTGACATATTATTAATATTATAAGAAAATGGAAAAAACTGACATGTAACATTGAGTTATCAATAAAGAATTGTATTGTATTATTGTATTGTATTTCATCATGGCGGGTATACTGACCCTGTCTGCCCTTGACAGTCGGAAGCAAAGTGGCTCAGTTGACCTAGTTCATGGCTGTGCATTTGTACAAGATGTAGAATGTGACGTAAAGAACTCGTGGCAAAGAAGAATTAAATGTTTGCTGTCTTATATGTATGTTCTTTAGAACACACATGAGAAATATATTTAGATAAAATCTATAAAGATTAGGTTTAAAGATCTTTATTCTCAATAAAACACAAGTCACTTGAGAACAATGAATTAATATACAATCAAGTTTTAAATTCGTCCTTTACACATTTCACACACACACTAAACAACCTTAACCAATGATATTATAGAACTATAGATATGTTACGTTCATAAAAATTACGATTTAAATCCGTTCCGAGCTATTCCAAATTGCACACATTGACAAATGTAACTGATAAGTAAAACAAAAGATACGAAATAGCACGCAAATGAAAGAGATAGCTATAGTTTTAATGATTGCACTTCAGTGGTACGCACGTGACTGCGCTCGACGCAGGCCACACGCAAACTAAACACAAGACGTCCCAATTGGGACGTATTTGAGTATTCACAGCGCGAGCGCTTATAACATATCTGCTTTTGTTTTTATATAATATCATTGACCTTAACCCTCCGTCCCCGTTTCACCATCGGACTACCAGACAAACGGCACTCAGGCACCGCTTCACGGTAGATATTCCACCATTACGCACTAAGCGTTCCGCCTCTACATTTCTTATGCCTTTATATCTCTATCTCATAGGTAAGCGTGCTCCACCGTAGACCGCATCATCATCATCACTTACCATCAGGTGGGATCGTGGTCGAACGCGTGCCTATTCACCATAAAAAAATATATAATATATACGATTTACCCACCTAATGCATTCAATATAATATATTAAATACCTAATTAGTAAAATATCTAAAATGTGTTGCGTTAGCTTATTTTTTAATGCATTAAATGAGTTTACATTGCCATGTTTGTGTATTAATAATTTTCAAGTATTATTCTTAGTTAATAAGTTTATTTTATATATGTATGCCATATTAAAAAAAGAAAAAAAAAGAAGAAGTGATCCCTCACTAATTCTTTTTTTTAACTTAAGGTAAACCTTTCTTTGGCTTAGCGAGAGCTCGAAGCAAAATCGAGTTTTGCTCAGTTTTCATACAATACAGAATGATTTTGCGAGCTTTTGAGGGGAAGAGAATTTTTACCTATTTATTACCAACTAACTCGCGGTCGGAAACTATATTATAAACTGGCAACAAAGAAAAGGAATTTGCAGCAATTTCAAATTACTATAATCGTAGCTGCAATCATAATATCACCCAGTATTCCAAAGCTTACGGCTTCCGTTAATCCACTGCCCCACTTTAAAGGGTCATTTTAAAAAATAAGTAACTAGTAAAACTGCAAAATTTATACATCACCATCTAAATAACCTAGTCTGCTGGGTTTTTGGTTAGGTAGCTGACTTAGTAATTTAGAAGGCGATGTAGATTTTAAGAAGTGTACGGGTAGTTTACTCATATAGGATGATGTTGTAGGGTTGAGGGTGTGAAATGTTGAATGGGATGAGTACAGAGAAAAGTAAACAGTTGTTGTCCGTATATGACATAAGTTTATTGCACACTAATAAATATAGTAAAAATGTAGAGAATGCTTAATGAGGGTAAAACTAGGACTATTGATATTAAGTAGCGATGCCCACCCAAGAGGCTAATAATGTTATTTAAAAGAAGTTATCATCCTTTTCAAATGCTACTAAATAATAGAAAACCTCGCCTTAAAATTATGGGGCGCTTTTCTTTTACACATTATTCTGAACAACTATAGTTCTACGACTATTTTAAATTTAAATCCTAAATTTTAAAAGCTTTCGCTTTCTACGTTCTGTACAAACTTTGAATGAAAGAAAGAGATGCAAATACGGGTGTATTAAAACCGTAGATTAAATAGTAGGGTGATATTGGCCCTAAGTAATTAAAAAAATCTACACGTTCAGTTTTAAACGTGAAGTATAAATTGTAATTTCTAAAATGTACTTCACAAATGTAGATCAAGACAATTTGTTATCAAATTGCTACGGAATTCGTTGATTTAGCGAGTAGGTATGAGTCAAATAGCAAATTAAAAACAAAACTCGTAATCGAAACGTGTATTTTAAAAACTGGCAGAAAGTTTTCAAAATGGTACGTAAAAGCTGCTCCTAAGAGGTTATTGTATAACTATTTTTAAAATGACCCTCCTCGATAGCAGACGATAAGCGAGGCTGTCTCCCGAGGGACGACTATTGCCAGTATAGCCACCGATTAAACCGCCACCTGCCAGAAAGGGATGGCAACACTCTGTTGGAAATGGGTACTTCTATTCAAGTTATGCTGGTCGAAAGGGACAGCTGTAGAAAAGCTTTTTGTAAGGATAAGTGTTTAATACGATTTGAGAAAATAAATCGAATTTTGAAACAGTTTAAATTTATTAGACGACCGGATGGCGGAGTGGGTAGTGTGCCTGCGACGCCGTGGTCGTGGGTTCGATACCCACTTAAGACAAATCTTTATGTGCATAAACATGGGGGTTTGTCTTAGTCTGGGTGTTTCTATGTATAATAAGTAAGTATTTACAAAAGAAAAGTATATATGTATTAGTATCAGTTATTCTAGTACTCATATTATAAGCTCTGCTTAGTTTGGAACTAGATGACGTTGTGTGTAAGTTGTGAAATATGTTTTTTTTTTTAATTTATTTATTGTTATTTTTTTTATTTTTAATAAATTTATTATCTACATAAAAATAATCTGATAGATAGAACAGTTAACAACTTTTATATTAATTCACTTTTTAAACCTTCTCTGGACTTCACTAATAATTCAAGACCAAAATTAGCCCAATTGGTTCAACCGTTTTCGAGTTTTAGCGAGACTAACGAACAGCAATTAATTTTTATATAAATAGATAGATAGATAGATAATTTCCAACTCCAACTATTATACTTCTGATTAAATTTGTTGCGAGTTCCAAGACAATTTTAACTCTCCCTTGGATTGGCCGTGTGTCATGCACGGTGCCTTTCAGTTGGTTACCGCTGTAGATCCTGACGTCACAGGAGTCACAGTGGTGGGCGTGTGGGTGGGATTATATTTATTTATTTATAAAACTTCATACACACGTGTATATTGGCGGACTTAATGCCTAGGGCATTCTCTATCAGTCTACCTTCAGGTGGTGCAGAGATTACAAGGTAGGCGAAGTCATGACATAGTGCAGAGAGAGTAAAACAATTATATCCCGTTAGATAGATAGATTAGGAAAAGGATTAGCTGATAGAATAATACCACTACTTAAATTAATTGTAGAACCAAGCAGTGCAGTCTGCACACGATTGTTGATCGTGTATATTTGATTATTCCACACACCTTTATTCTCACAGCACTTAAACTAATTAGTATCAACTTGAACTTTTGGCACGTGTCTACTAAAATTCAATTGCTAAGAGAATCGCGTTAATGTTTTAGATTACGCTTGAGTATTATTTAAATCTATCGGATTAAGAGATGAGAGAGACGCTTTGCAATATAAATTTGTATTAAGCGTAGACTCCCGAGCGCCGTGTTTTCATAGAAACGTAATATGGGTTTAACTTTCATTTTATTAAGTTTTAATCTTTTATTATAGGCAAATCATACACCCACACTGGCATAATATTCAAATCTGTAAAGTTATTTTCAGAGAATGCACGCGGCACGTGATTAAATAACGTAACCTTTCAAAGAACGAGCAAAACGCTTACCTATTTAGGAAGTGCACGGTTAAGCTTCTTTTTCCTAGCATAGCGGTGTGGAATAATGCGGTCGTAAAGATAACGGTACAATGACGTCACTAGAACGTTGCCTATGTAAAACAAATGTAGTGGTTTCCTAGAGAGCGGTGATCGACCTAACGTATAACATATTAATCATGTCACGGTAATAATATTACGGCCGCATTATTCCACACCGCTTTCCTAGGAAACTGAAGCTTTAGCGTTGTAGTTAGAGCGGTCGCCTCGCCTCCGCTTTTAACTGCGCTGGTTTTGAGGGTTTGATCTCTATGGGACAAATCAGTTTGATCCGCAAAGATTTGTTCTGAGTCTAGGTGTGCTTTGTGTGTGTGAAAAGTATGTTTGTGAACACCGCCGCGATACAGGAGTTATTCATAGTACCGGTGACGTTTGATTTAAAAAAAAAGAAAAAAAGGTTGCCATAGAAGATTAAATTACAATTATGTAAAATAATAAATAAAACTTTTTGATGTTATAAAATTATCAGTCAGTATGGAAAAGTCTGTAATTATAACACACGCAAATGTGTGTTTAGGAACCATGAAATCGATCTATCTATCTATAGTAAACACAACGCGTTCTATTTCATATTCATAATTTACCGAAGTTGTTCGAAATGACCACCATTTTCTTCAAAACAATGGTCGATTCGTTTAGGTAACTTTCTCTCTTCGAACTGCACTACACTACTCAAATCGTTACGACGAATCTTTCTCCATCCAAGCAGACCGGTTACGGAATAATATCCTTACTAATATTATAAATGCGAAAGTTTGTAAGTATGGATGTATGGATGTATGGATGTTTGTTACTCTTTCACGCCAAAACTACCGGGTCGATTTCGATGAAATTTTGTACATGTAGCTTATAGTCTGGATTAACATATAGGCTACTTTTAATTGACATAACACGCGGGCGGAGCCGCGGGCGGAAGCTAGCTAATTTATTTTCTAGTGTGTATTTATGTTTTTACTTTACGTTATTTATTTATTTATGGTATTTTTTGATCCCAACAATAGCCACTTTGACAATTTATTGTATTGACGACAACACATTAACCTAGTACTTTCCAACTCCAACTATATACTTCTGATTAAATTCGTTGCGGGTTCCAAGACAATTTGAACTCTCCCTGGGATTGGCCGTGTGTCATGCACGGTGCCTTTCAGTTGGTTGCCGCTGTAGATCCTGGCGTCACAGGAGTCACAGTGGTGGGCGTGTGGGTGGGATTATATCCCGTAACACATTAACCTAAACATTGCCAGTATAAGCTGGTCTCACATTACCAGGTGCCTATAAAACACGAGATCATTTTATTCTGGCAATGTAAAGCTTGATGTGTAACCGTGTGTACAATGTGTACATCACAGATATAGATCTACATAGATAACGCAGATGCATGTACTTCGCGTGTCTCAACCCCGACCAAGCGTCGAGGTTGGTCGCCTCTAACTTCAGTCCACGCGCGTCTTTTGTCAGAGAAAATCATAGCGGACGGCTCCAGTTGAACGTACTGGGCGGATTGGCATCGGCGGCATCGGTGTCTTTGAATCGGTTTGGATTTCCCGTCACTAAATTTCGGCTGTGACGTCACAAAAGGTATTAAAAAGTCGGCACGCTTGGTTTCAATACAAATCGTGATACTTGCGTTATCTATGTAGATCTATATCTGTGGTGTACATACATTTAAATTTGAGTACCAATTTTTAACTGAGCATTTGAGAGTGCTCGTTTTTTTTTTTTTTATACTACGGCCACAACGAACGAACGTGTAGTCCACTTGATGGTAAGTGGAGTAACGCCCATGGAAATTAAAAATCCACAAAAGCAGATTATAGATGCGTCGCTGCAGCTAAGGCCTACGGTGCTATGCCTCATGTACCAGTAACTTCAGGGCCTGATCTCACCACCAAACCGGAACATAGTAATACACTACTATTTGGCGGCAGGTTAAAGGTCAGACGGTGGTGCTGCCGCCCTCGAGCTCATTCACAAGAGCTCTACCACCAGTAAATCGTTATCACTGTCGGCATTTCGTTCTGTGTTTTTTATTTTTCAACTTGGATAAATCCACAAGAGCTTGTTTGCTCTCACAGCATTTTAACTAATTAGTATCAACTTTAAACATTTAGCATATTAATATTTGCTACAAAATGTCACTTTGTTTGACCTTTTACCTTTATAATAATTACGTGATTAATACCTGTTGTCTATTTTTTGATAAATGTTCTCAAATCGCGAAAGTTCAAAAACATATATTGTTGGAATTTTTTGTTTTTTCATACTTAGATTTGACGGATTTTTTGTAGGATGTGTGCGTTAGTGCATACATTTTCGAACGCAATATTTTTGGCCAACAAGAATAGGTCACCGATTATCGGTCATTGGTGAGAGCCCTAAATCTACATAACATCAACCCTCTCCCCAGAAGGGTGTACTAGAGGTGTGAAACACCCACACTTCACTTGTATGTATAAGTGGTGAGCCAATACCCATATACCAGGCACAATTCCAAATCCGTGGTACTATTTGAAAATTGAAATTTCACTTTGTTAGAAACCGTGCTAATGTTTTGGATTACGCTTGAATTTTGTTCAAATCTATTAGATTATAAGATCAGCTTTAAAGGAGATTGCATTGCATTGCATGAAAGGAGCCTCCCCGAGTGACGTACACAACAATTCCCTACGTCCGGCGCACCCTGGGCAATTCGCAAGTTCTTAAAAGCGAATTGGCTAATCCTTTCACCACGATGGCAAGTCAAAACCTTGACCACCTTACTGACTGTCCAAAATGCCCTACCACCTGCACAAGAGATGCGCTTATGAACGCCGACGAGAGCGCCATAACAGTGACCACTTATTGGATCAATAAAATTTGACTCAGCCATCGACACGACGAAGAAGAAGAAGGGGATTATACTGAGATGGAATGGTGTAAAATCTGTTGGTAAAGGGTCTTTGAATGTTAAAAGGCACATTAATGCTTTATTTGAATTACTAAGCATTTTGTAATATTTTAAAGCAAATTTTAGCTTTGCTATGCCTTTTTGTATTTTATACAATATTAAAGTTGAAAAATTAAGAATCCAGCAGGACTCGAACCTGCACGAATACGAATCCATAGCTGAATTGGTAAAGCACTTGGGGCGTATACCCAGGGGGTGCAGGTTCGAGTCCTGCTGGATTCTTAATTTTTCAACTTTAATATTGTATAAAATACTAAACAGTTGTTGCTTGGCATGAGAATTAATCTTGTATAATAGGTGACTGCTCCATAGTTAGTAAAATATAGGGTACTTTATCAAAATATAGGTAAACATAAACCAAATTGCAAATTGAGTGAACGGTTGGCGTGGTGGTTAAAGCGGTCGCCTCGCCGCTTTCAACTGCGCTGGTGTTGTGGGTTCGATCCTCACACAGGACAAATCTTTGTGTGATTCGCAAAGATTTGTTCTGACTCTGGGTGTGCTTTGTGTGTGTGAAATGTATGTTTGTGAACACCCTCGCGACACAGGAGTTATTCCTAGTGTGGGCATCGTTTTATTTGAAAAAAAAAGAAAGAAAAAGAAACAAAATATATAATTTATTTTGTACGTATTTAACTTTACATTAATACCTAATGTGAAATAATAGCCCTTTTTATAGCCTGTTTCATCCAGTTTGCAATAAATCAAAGTAACCGTCCCGAGTAAAATTATGTAGCAAATATGAATGAAAATAATTATGTTTAAGTAAAATAATATATTATTATAATTTAGTAACGAACACACACGGCTCGATTGAAAAAAGCACAGTCTACAACTGGCTGTGGTCATTTAATATTTGGCGATAATTTATAATTGTGGAGATAGTTCATACTCGATTGTCTAGTGGTTAGCGTATGCGCCTCCAACCACGAGGTCTCGGGTTCGATTCCCGGGTCAGACAAAGTGTGCACAATAGCAGTAGGCAGTTGGAATTGTGACCGGTGGATAGCGATAGGCTCACCCCCTATCCTATCGGACCTAAACATTACTGGTGAAATGTGGGTACTGTACTGCCGTGGTATAACTAAAATGCCGTTATCTGCTCAAACCATTTTTTTGGCTACCAAATAAAAACCGCGGAAAAAATTTAAACCGATGTAACTTTTTAATGACAAAACTTAATAAATCTATATTTTGGTATCTTTAAATCTCGAATAAGTTTTGTCATCGAAAAGTATGTAACGGTTTAAATTTTTCCGCGGTTTTTATTTGTTATCCAAAAAAATGGTTTTAGCAGATAACGGCATTTTAGTTATACCACGGCAGTGTATACCTCTGCCACATCCTTCGGGGTAATATAGGCGTAATGTTATGTTATGTTAAAAGTAAAAAAAGATTAAACTCACAAAAAAAAGAAAAGAATTAATGAATTGGAAATAAATGCATGAATCATTCATTTTCATTCATTCATTTCATTTAATTCATTTCATACATTCACAATAAAAAATCTTGAATAACAATGAATTTTCCTATTTAACTTAATCTAACTTACGAAACTGAACTTCTAAAATGGCTAAATCGCAAAGTTTGAAAACCTCTTCAGAGATTTCTTTTTATAAACTTTTATATAACTCCTAAGAGAGATGACGCACAAAGTTTCGGATTTATAGGACTGACGAAAATATACGATGGAAATGTGACGTGATTTCTGTATTTGAGTATAAATTGAAAATCGAAAAATAAATTTATGAATAATAACGATTTATCTTATATTACCTAAAAATGTGTGGCAAAGGTTTAACTTTTTTTTGGTGTTACTATAACACCACATTTTCCCTGTTATGTTGAGGTCCCATATGATTGGAGGTAAGCCTATCGCCATACTTCAAGCACAAATCCAGACTATGACTCAGAAATTTCGGACGTTAAATCCAAATTAACAATTTCACCTGACCCGGGTTTCAAACCGGGTACCAGACCTCTCGATAAACAGACGCTTACCACTAGACCAAACGAGACAGTCTTCGAACTTCTGAAGAGGTTAAATAGCGAAATTTGAGACATACGAAGATAGCGTGTGAGACTATCGCCATCCACCAAGCACAATTTCAACTAAATGCTGCTATTGTGAATTGCCTAGCAGGAAGTTCACAAATAACACTTTTCCCGATCCGGGAATCGAACCCGATATCTCGCGATAAGAGCGCATACGCTAACCACTATACCAAACAAGACAGTCTTCGGATTTCTAAAGAGGTTAAAAATAGCGAAGTTTGAGACATTCGAGATTTCTTTTTAATATTATGTCGTGTCGTGTTGTGACGTTTCATACAGAAAGCACGTTCTAGTGCGTCACGACACGCAACGGCACGTGTGTTTTCGACATTACACGTGTTTCTCTGCACTTTGGTTTCGCGATTATAGTTGACACCAAATTATTCGGATAGAGCTATACAAAGAGGTTGTAAATAACTCTTTTACAACTAGAGACGCATTAACATCCAGAAAGCGTTGTCAAATTTTTGCACCTTTAATTGTCAAATTTCACCTATTAAGGGTATACAATCGCACACGGACTTTGGCGGTGGCGGCGTGGGTGAGTGCACGTTGACAGCGCGTGTTCGCCTGCGCCGCCATCGTCAGAGTCCGAGTATATCGCACGCCATTTTGGACGCTTACAATAATTTTAATAATATTTCACACTTGACACTGGCAGAAATGGTCACCGCAAGGAGACCCAGTTGCCATTAAATAAAAGAAGAAGAAGTACAATCGCACACATAAAAAGGTATTGTTGTCTCTATCGGCCTATGATATAAATGTGTGTGTGAAAATATGTGTTGATGTCATAGAAATATATACTATAGAAATGGCTTGTCCGAACACATTGCCCTTCAAAATTGACATTATGAATAGCAGGATCAGTAACGCCATCTGCTCTGAACTACCATGTAAATGACTTTGCATTCACGCGATGTGTAACCTTGTAAGAGCGTGATGTAATTTCGTTTGCATTTTTTTTTGCCGAAGGTACAATAAAATTGTGATTCTTTCAATAGTATAAATATTTATTATTACAAAATTAAAAATACTCCTAGTTATATTATAAAAAGAACAGTACATCATGGGAATTCTAAAAGTAGATCATATTTTGTTAGAGGAATAAAATAAATTGTTTGTTTCGAGAAATATTTTTTTACTAGCTTCTGGTCGTAGCTCCGCCCACGTGGTATGTATAAATGATTTAAGTACAAACTACTAAATGTAATTTGTACTTAAATCATTTGGTGAACATTCACTTTAATCCGTGAAAGGCCAAAAGATCATTGAACTTTTGTTACAAGCTTTTATTTAGTTTTTTCAATTCATCAACTTTAACAAAATTATAGACTATACTTGACTATTAAAATTAGGTACTTACATTATGAAAAAATACAAATCCAAAATGGCCATTCCCAAGAAACAGGGATCGAAATTATCAAGTTAATCATCAAGAATCAGTTAAGATAAATTTTTTTGGTTTTCATATTTTTAGCAACTGAATATTAAAATTAAAACTCGAGTAATGTGTCAAAAAAAAACACAGTTTTTCATTTAACCGTTTTATTATAATAACAATTTCTTTTCTAAATCTAAAATTGCGTTTAAAATCTGCTTTTGTTGATTGATGACAAGATAACAAGTTAACGCAGTAACAGTACATTTCACAATGATATGACAATTCATAACAAATACTTTTCTTAAATTACCAAAAATATTCTCTTGAACGTCCGCGGCATAGTTCAACTAAGCGCAGTTGCGCAAATCCAAAGTCATGTCACGCGGATATTCACGATTAAGGAATATGGCGTCGGAACGAAAAATTTTAGCAAATAAAATTGATAAAATAATGTAAAGAGGTGGATATAATATGATATTTGTGCCTTACGGGTGATATGTAATACCATAATATTTTTTGTTGTGTTTAATTTGGTAGTTCGTACAACTTTTCAGTGCACAATTAGGCATTTTGTCGTGTTTGACCGCTCACGGAGGCAGCCAACCACAGTCAATTTCACTACGCGCTTTTTGTAGTCAGATTGACACCAAAAAGGTTGAGTCCATTTATCGCGCGTTAGCCGTGTCCTTACTTTATACGTCAATGGTTGATGTTCATTTGTTACTGAATGGGGCAATAACTGGAATCTGTTGTTTGATAAGTCAGACGATTTTCAACAAAACTTCGTTGCTATGGTAACAATGACGAGATTTGTATATAGAACAGGGATTTTTACTGTTCCGCAGTCAGCTGCATTATGCACAAGTCGTTATGTACTAAATATAGATATTCTATATCTTAAGGCATAATGCAGGCTAAGAACTTACGACGTGTTTTTTTTACAGGCGGGCAGGCAACTTACAGAGATTACAGATTTCACAAATAATATTATTCATATTTATACATATCTGCATTTTGTGGACCTGCTGGATAATTAAAGCGTTGCAACGGTAGGGCGTCTTGATTTTCGCCTATTTGCAGATTCATCTCTATTTTCAAGCTCACGTTGTTCAATGAGCGTCAGTTTTTTCCATAAAATAAGGATTGTATTTGCCCGGTTCCGCGAGTGCACGAACTCCGAGACGAGGCACGAACAAGCCGCGAGCTTATTAGTAGAAGCGAGTCTATTATTAATGTGAATTGAAAAAAGTGATAGTAATCAGGCAGCTTATGTGATATTAAAGTATTTATTTTAAAGATGTTTCACTTATATACGATAATAAAAATTAGTCATCATGCCAATTGTGCTACTTCTAGTCACGGCCAAGAGTCAAATATCATCTTTAGAATCTTAAAATTAGAGAGTGCTTCGCGCTGATGCTACGAGAACAGACATATTAAAATATTCTCATTAAACATCAAAGAGTTTTTGCTTGCAGGAGTCAGATAATGCCGAAGGCGCCGACATTTTCCAATATTTTCTTCAAGAACTAAAAAGCGTCATTCCATTACCTATAGGACGGATAGCAACCCTATCCGCGATTGCCCCCTTGGCAGTTATAACGCCCTCCAATTTCTCTTGGACTCGCTGCTGACGCGCCTTCTTGGAAAGCTGTGGCGCCCTGTGTAACGAATCTGTGTACAAGACCAACAAGGCATTCACAAATAAGGTTGAATAAAAACAATTAACTTTTTCTTTTATCCTTTCGGCAAAAGCGTTCCACAAGTTCATCTGTTGATCTTATGAGAATTAAAAACTTCCAGCAATTTAACTAACGTTAAAAAGATTTTATTTTTGATTCCCTTGGTCCACTACGTTTATTCGTCTCCTTTAAAACCTCTTTGAAGTGGGGAAATCAATAGTGCTGAAAGCATATTTATTTATTTTTGCCGTAGTCTTCTACTTCAAAACCAGGCATTTACTATGTTTTATGATATAATTAAAGGGCTCTTTATTAGAAACATTTTACTAGTTTTACGACCAATGAGATTAAGGTTAATCTTTTACACCACTCACTCGTTTTATAAGCAAGCTATGTCAATCTATGTATATTTCACGGCAGTAAACCTATTATTAAATTAAAAAGCATGTAGTGCATTGATTTTGCTTTATTTGAAATACTGTGTTTAATATAATATTTTTTTGCTGGTCAACTTTTGGCTCTAGTTAGGCTCTAAACTTAATTAATATTTTTCAAAGTAGGAATAAACTAAAACGAAGAAAAGCTTGTTTATTCAATTTATTGTAACTTTAAATAGATTTAGTTTATTTAAAAAAAGAAACAATATAAAAATATTCAAAGAATCCTTTTAAGCATGCCAATTATATGAACCAAGGGGGAACCACTTGGTGTTGGTAAAGTTAGACTGTAGTTTTAAGAAATTTTAAACCCATTCTTCCATAATCCAGTAGAAACGTTCTTCGTAGTGGTAATCGCCTCTGCTTCCCCAGAGCTTTCTGTCTCCAGCAGAGTCTGCGGTCGCATCAAGCTTCAGGTATTGATTATATTTATAGTTGAAAATGTAAAAATGTATCGATTTGTTAAACCAGAATGGCTCCACATAGAATCTGCTCCTGTCTTCGCCAGAACCAGATGAACCCCAAGCCTCTCTGTCACCAGCATCGTCCGCAGTAGCGTCCAATAACATATACATGTCGTAGTCACTGTTGTGCAATTTGAAGGTCACGGCATTATTTTCCCAGACAGGGATGAACTTCCAGCTCACTCGTTTAGTAGACCTTTCGTTGCTGTCTCCCCAAACAAGTCTATCACCATAACTATCTTTAGACGCGTCTAGTTTCAAAGCTTGATCATATTGTTTGTTGAGGATTCTCACATTTGCACCACTGACGATTAGTTTCATGGACTTGGGGAATTGATTGCGAACAATATCCTGCCCATTATTCTGCCACAATTGGTATGCGAAAGAAACTAAGTTACGACCATCAGGCTCGTAATAAAAAAGAGATTCAACAACTTCACGTACTCGTTCACCTTTTTTGTGGTTGTCCAAAGATTTTGAAATAGAGACAGCGCTTTTAAAGGAGCCAATTTTGATGAAGTTTATTAGCTCGCTTTTAATTGCTTCAAGGTTCAAAAAAGCTACATATTCCTGGAACTGTGTTCCTTGAAGGTCAGTGGGTAGCTTGTACTCTGGGCAGGGATACAGTGACTTGTTCTTGAGTGCTGTAGTGAGGTCAGCTGCGACCTTGGAATCACTGCTGAATCCAAATGCGATCACAATACCATTGTCTTTGTTAACTATACGCGTTATATCTGCTATGCAGGAGTGGGTGATATAGGCCGAATCGGTGGAGTCAACGGTGACTAACCGCACGCTGTTATCTTCGACGTAAGCGCTGGTGTCAGAGTTGGTGTAGCTGTGGACAGGGATTCTGTTTGGTACCCTCTTGTTCTTGTCAGGGCCTTCACTCACAAGCCAGTATTGGAGGTTCACATTGTAACAGTCGTTAAATCCTCTAGCTCCATTCTTGCCCTGCACTCGGCCTTCTCCCCAATAATCAACATGGTCAATTGTTTTGTCCGGGAGTGGTATTTTGACAAGGTCGTATTCGCCGAGGTAGGGTGTTTCGGAGTAAGGGAAGTATTTATTGACGTTCATGGTGTAGTTTGGTGACGCAGCAAGTTTCCAAAGCGAGGGAGTTTCCATTTTTACTTTTGGTGTTTGCTCGTTAACCTGAAAGACAAAATTAAGATGTCAAAGTTTGTTCACAAATAAATAGAATTGAAGTGTCTGTTTCTAATTTAAATCTTACAATGTATTTTCAAGCTGATATAGTTGTTTGTACCTTTGCCTAAAATACAATTTTTTAATTTTAAATCGGTACGATTTTGATAAAATTTTAGATGCAGGTAACTGACTACAAGGCGCGTGACATAGGTTACTTTTTATTGATTATATTGTACCTACAACACAGGCGAAATCGTGGGTGAAAGTTAGTTTGTTTTTTGATCGCGCTAATCTCGAGAATTACTGGTCGTTATTGATAATTCTGTTTGTGTTTGTGAGTATAACTCTCAATAAAGGTATTTAGATATTTAATATTACACTAAACTTCACGGGAGCTGCGCAAAAATAAGTCTGTTTTAACATTTTGTAATGTGGATTAAGCACAAGGATATTGTAAGAAAACTGATGACCAAGTTAAGATATGTAGCCAAACTACACGACGGTCATGCTGAGATATATCCAGTCTGCTTGAGACCAAGTTCGTTGTTAATCATTGAAATGTCTAGCAATAAAGAGGTATTTCTCTACCTTAAAATATTTAAATAAAGTGAGTACGGATAAGTATCCAAAAAGTTAAAAACAAATATAAACAGACAGAATATCTACTTTTTGACAAATACAATTTGAAAACTTGCCGGTGACTTTGAGTAAACAAAATGCTCCGATTGAATTTATACATTATAAGTAGGAACTTTAAAAAAATGTCTCGTTGGTCTAGTGGTATAATTTATTGCTATTTGAGATTTTTTCGTCAGTAAATTCTGTATAGCAGCACTGAGTAGGTATTGGGCCCAGTGAATGGCGATAGGCTCCCTCCCTATCCCATGGGACCTAAAACATGGCAGGTAAAGTGTGGGTGTTGTGCTCCTCTGCAACTTCCTTCTGGGTAATATACGCGTGATGTTATGTTTAAAATAATATAAACGAGAAACAATATGAAATAAATAAAAATACTTACCACTTTGAAGAGAAGACAGTTAGCTCTGTAGGATGGAGTTGTACCGTACAGCGATGAATGTACTGAATGCTCCATGTACCTCGGTTTATATACTGAAAACTGAAGCTGTTATCACAAAAGCGGTTCAGTTAACCACAAAAGATAGCCAAAAATATTTTTGAAAATAATAACCACGATACCATAGAATATTCTCAAACAATCCTACGTTGTGGTTTGTCTATTTTCCGGTTGGTGACAAACATACCTCCATTAAGGCATTACGTCCGCCATTGTACTTGTGATGTGCATAAATTTATTAAATTATTATATATATATATATATTGTACGTCTCGATTTGTACGGGACGTAAATATTTTAAGGTATACATACCTCATTGCTTCACAGTTTCGATCGAGGAGTAACTCGAGACTCTCTAGTGAACGCGCAATGAGGTTGGATAAGTCATCTCTTTAGGCTTATCTCTGGCATCATTAATTTTAAGGCCTCATCTTTCTTGAATTTCAGGTCAACCTTGTAAAATATATAGTAAATACTAAAGAAGAATCCTTGAATCTGAGAAGAAAACTGAATCCTAAAAGACATACTGTTCGTAATTTCAGGGTTATATTTTACGACAACGCCACCAAAATGAATAGAACAAGTGTTACAATTTAAGGACATGTTATAGATGATGTACTGGTTACAATATTTTCCTTGATGTTGGACCTTTACGTGGTGTAATTAATCTACATTGCCTACCAACACGCGACAAATGTTGCCTAATAACCTTAAGGTGTAGTTGTCACCTCTATGGTTGTGGCATGTGTTTGGATCGACCCTTAGCGGTTTACCACTTATCCACTTAGTTATAGCAAGGGTACAATTTGGTATAATCTTATAAGATAGATTTTCAGGTAGTATTCATTTTGTGTGCGAGTGGTATAAAAAAGAAGGGAAACTGACCTTTTAGTGGTATATACCACTAAATGGGGCACGAGCACAAATACATTTTTAAAATTTGACTTCTTCTTCTTCGTCGTGTCGATGGCTGAGTCAAATTTTATTTTGACTGCCATCGTGGTGAAAGGATTAGCCACTTCGCTTTGGAGAACTCGCGAATTGCTCAGGATGCGCCCGACGTAAGGAATCGTTGTGTACGTCACTCGGGGAGGCTCCCTAAAAAAAAATACTAATAAATGATTTTTTTTACTCGCCTACGGGTGTCCCACTACTGGTCAAAGACTTCCAAGTCTTTTCTGTTATTTGCTATCTCTGACCAATCGTTCTGAAATGCAACCATGTCGTAATTAATTGAATTACCAACATATTACTTAATTTGTTTATTAAACAATTAAAGTAGGTAGGTACTTGATTATATCTGTTACAGCGTGAGTTATGGACACGCTGACGTTTTATACAAATTAGACAAAATACCTGAATCCATCCATATTTTCTTTCTTTTCTCCACCTATATAAGAAGAAAATGGTATACACATACTCTTAAACATTTTTACCTAGGATAAAAATTCGGGCAATGCTAGTTTGCTATACATCGAATGTAAAGCTACTTGGAGTTTGGACAGTTACCAAACGAGCGAAAAAGCCAACTTTTTCCACCTGTTTGGTTCCTTTGATGTCAATCAATGGAGTGCCTCGTAGTTTACTGCCAATGTTTGTTTTCATCAGTTCGTGAAATGATGCTCAGAAACATGAAATGGAAATATCCGAAAGGTAAAAATCCGCAACGATTAAAAGTACGAGTATAATTCTTAAATATAGACACTTAAGGTGTGTAGGCCGTTTACTGTATTCTTTCAAGTTAAACACAGATGAGGCGAGACATTGAATATTACTTAAGTATTTCTAACTTTTTAGTGCATTATTTAATAATTAAGTAATATTTAAAATTAATAATTGAATTTCTTACACTTACTTATAATAAAGCCTTCTCGATTATATCATAGCGTGTACTCGATGTTACTTGAAATAATAATAATTTAATTTAGTAAAATTTAAAAATAATACTATTATGTTTATAAATTAAATACCGCATTTCCGTGCACTGCCGTGGAACTCTCTAATTGGCTTAAGTCACTTCTTGTAAATGTAACCAGCTGAGGCTGATTGCATCTTAAAAGCATGTAACATGTAATATAGCTGTTGAGTTTCCTGAATAAATAAAATAAAAATAAGATTTGTAATAAAGTCGGTTTTCTTTTTGTAAAATTATTTTATCTCATATTTTACCTAATTGAAAGTTACGGAGACACTGTTCTTAGGCGAAAGCTTATAAGTTTAATTTCCTCAAATCATTTACAAAAGCTCTACTATTGTAATAAAATATCTGCACAGAATTATTTTTCAGCAATAAAAACGGCTATTTCACCTGTCTTGTAATCCTCAGGTAATACAATTTAGGTGTATAATATTTTGTACCGATTTCACACGTCAGATAAAAATCGTAACATAAATCACACCTATATCACGCTAAAGGATGTATCAGAGTTTTATAGCACTCAGATTTCACCTGTTAACTGTTATGTACACAATGCCAGACTCCGTGATATAAATATACCTTTACTTACTATTATATTTTTTTGTCAAGCATGAAAAAGGGTGCGATGAGGTTATGTGAGGTTGCCGGGACTCCGACGACTCACTAAAACCCCCCCCGGTGTCCGGCCTCGATGCGTGTCGAAGGGCCCCGGGATGTCTGATAGAACTCTCCGGTGCCCCTCTGCATATTGCCATGCAGCACGTCCCCGGGAAAATAGCACGTCCTCGGGAAAGCACGTCCTCGGGACCTTGAACTTACCTAATATACCTTTACCTAAGAATGCCTTCAAATCAAAACTGACAGACTGGTTAAAGACATTAGATTATACACAGACTGAGAACCTTTTAAAATCACAAATATAAATTAATAAACGTACGGTATGCTAGTTATGCTACTAAATTTGTTTCCCTTTGTATTATAATTATAACTTTAACTAAACTGTTTGCTAAAACTATAGGAAGATAAACTAAGTAATCTAAATCTATATTAATGATTTTTGCATGCTTATTTATATTATACAAATTATTATTAAATACCTACAAAAGTTTATTCATGTAAACTTTGTTATGTAATTATACAGTACACCGTTTATTATATTGTTGATAGAAATGGAAGGCGCTGGTACCTGTGATACAGTGGTTTTCACTAGTACAGGTGCCAACCTTTTGTAATATTTGGATTAATCTAATATGTATTTACTTTGTATTGCTCCATGTATCTTATTGAAATAAATGATTATTATTTACCCGAGAAGGCCGAGCGGCAACAGAAGAAAGGGCCGGCCCTATACAAGTTGGGAAGATAATATCGTTAGAATAGCCGGTCGCAATTGGCTTCAGATAGCCCAATCCAGGGAAGACTGGAAATCTTTGGAGGAGGTCTTTACCCGAAAAGGGGTTGTTGCATATTTATAAATAATTTAGTTTGTTTAAATAAAGTGTACCTATTAATATAAGTAGACCATAGCATGAGAAATAAATAACCATAGAAAAATATATAGAATAAGGTTAGATTTAATATTTTTTTGTTAAGAAACTGTTTAGAATGTAAGTTTTTTGCTATGTTATTACTGCGTAGGAGATGAGCCTTTTTAACACGCTTATATTAGCTTCACCTGTATGTATTTATATTTGCGCTCTGTGCCATATTTTTCGTCTATCGAGCAACCCACGCTTTTGCACAATAATATTAGTATTTTTTGTTCATTACCATTTTCAGCTTATATTAGGAATTATTTTTCACTTTTTAGTTAGAAGTACTTTAAAAGCGTTTTTTTTTAGTTTTTTTAAACTATTATTTATTTTCTACTTTTTAGTTTGGTTTATTTTTTTATTTATTTTTTTTATTACCGGATTTAGGCCGCCGGGATTCAAACCCGAGACCTCCAAAGATAACGAGAATCTAAAATATCGTTCTGAATATTTTACAGAATCATTTTCAGCAATACAAACGGGCGGATTAATTCAGCTGAGCTTGTAGGCAGGTTATACAATTTATGGCGTACATTTTGTATGGATTTCACGCATCTAAATGTTACTCGTACCTATACGAACATTTACATTTGTTTTTTTTTTGTTCACTTTTTGCTTTATTTAAGCAGTTATTTATGCTTTTATGAAGTGAAAGTATTGTTGTTTTAGTTAAAACTACGCTCGCGTAAATAAAACATAATACAACATCACGCCTATATTACCCAGAAGGGTGTGGCAGAGGTGAACAGCACCCACATTTCACCTGATATGTTTTTGAGTCCCATAGGATAAGAGGTAAGCCTTTCGCCATCCACCGAGCACAATTCCAACTCCGTGCTGCTATTCTGCCGCGCTAACAGTAAGAGCAGTAAGTCGGAAACTTCAAAGTTGAGAAAATGGCGGTCAAAGTTTTCGATTCAATTTTAACTTACTTCTTCTTTAGTTTATAAGTTTTAGTAGGTCTGATTTTTTCAATATGTAGCTTAAATGGAGTTCTTTCATGATACATACTTAATAATTGGTATTTATTTATTATAATGTATTTAATTGACGAAAACTCCTATTATGTCTAGTACGAGTCAAATCTATTCATAGCGATTGCTTAGAATAACCACAGTCAGTACCCTAGTTACTGCTTTAATGCTAAGTATTCCATACATACGATATCTATATTTTGTATGAAATTACGTGTCACTTTAGGGTCAAAAAAAACTAAGATGTTAGTTAAATAGTATTATTAATTATATATAATTTAAAAGATCATATTATAGTGAGAAATCTATACATACCTTGAAATGTAGTAAATTACGTATAGGTTTTTTTCTACAAGGCCCAGAAAGTATGTAATTAAAGTGAATACCGTTTAATTTCTAAAGCATTTTCGTTTTGATTTTTTGTATTTAACTCACTATATTTTATACCAAATCTAATTATTTATTATTTTTGTTTGATATGAAGTGAAACTGTCTGAGTTAATGAGTGTTTGTACTTGTTGAAATGGTAGCGATGAGTAATAAATAAAAGAATATGTTTAATTACAACAATCAAAACTTTAATTGTTCCAAAACTTCTTATCAAAATAACAGATACAATAAACTTAGAATATTTTAAACAATATTTAGAACAAATAGGTACCTGTACCTATTTCTAAAATCCTATAATCAGTCTTGCAATAAAATCTGCAACTATAAATGCTCCTATGGAGTTTTATATTAACAATTCAAGAAAAAATATCAAAACTAGCTAGTTTTAGCATTATTTTAAATTCAGAAAGTTAGCATTAATTATTTATTAAAAAATACTATAAAACTAAATCATGTGAACACAATTTGAGATCAGTCACATTATTATAAAATCACAAAAGAGTTATAACTTACAGTAATAATAAAAACACTTTTACAAACAAAATCTATTCGATGTTAGTGACGTGTTCTGACACCGGCAAGTTTAACCAAAACCGTTTTCTGTTATTTGGCATTAAGGTTAACAGTTTGTTTATAATCTCATCTTTGGTCGACTTCGGTATTCCTCTAGGAGATACCTTTTCTTTATATTCCGGGAACATTTGATGTTTAAAAATTTTTGTTTGTAGGAAATCCAAACATTGTTCTTCTTCCGCGTTATGATTGAGCTTATATCTGAGCTGGTTCTCGCCCCGATTTGCTGTTAATACCATTATATTTTTAAGGTAAACTCTTGGTTCACTTCGACGTAACTTGTGTTGCGAAGATAAGTCAGTGTAATTGAAAAAATCACCGACTTCCATCGATTTTACGAAACAATTTTTAGAATTCGCTTCCTGTACTGAATTCACAAAATCTGAAAAATCATACACTTTTTGTTTCCTTTGCATAGCTTGTTCAACCTGGTGGTGGAAGCTGTCGGCTGACATAAAAGTGTGGCCAGGCTCAAAGTATTTCAGGGTAATTTTTATTGCATTTATATGCTGGCTATTGATAATGTACACCAAGAAACTGAAAAGAGCCCAATTTTTGTTTTGGGCGCAACAATTATCCATCCATATTACTATTTGCTCAGCATCGCGTTTATGTAACAGAAATGCATTAATTGTGGATATAATGTCTTCCTTCTTCCTACCGGAAACACTTTCGTTCCAAACAGCTGCGAATGGTATATTATTACCTTTTTTAGAATTACCTAAAGGTACGAAACTTTCGTTGAACGCAATAATACGTGGACAAAATATCGCACGTTTAAACTGAACCATCCGAGGTAGCATGACTACTTTTTGCAGATCTACCGAATAGTAAATTGTATTTGTGCTGTTTTCAGATTCATGGACGTCTGTTTTGTACGCTTTACGTGCTGCCTTGTATTTGGCTTTATGGAGTCTATACAGCTGGCAAAAGTCACAGTCTTCGTCTGCAGCTGCATGACTTTCATGGCGTTCTTTGTACTCAGCACAAACCTCGCATTCCTCGTTCCCAAGATGAGCAAAAGATATATTCATTTCATCTCGAACGACCTTTCTATAGACCTCGAAAGAAGCAACCTCTTGTGGATAGCTATCACAGAAATCTTGGTGCATTAAAGTTATCGTTATATCGCTCGGCAAATACAAGCGATGGGGGGCGTGTTCACGCCTATAATGTGATATTACAGGGTTATACTTCATAACATGTCCTTTTATTAATTCTCTGTCACATTTAATTTTTCTATCATGTTGTCCTCTTTGATCATTTTGTTTGTCTATAGGTCTCTTTAAAGCCAACATCAGTCTTTTGTCGTTTTTGGCGTTGTATCCCAAGGTCGTTAATAAAAAAGTTTTGCACACCTCTACCTGGGTCATATCCTTAAAAAAAGTATAAATATAGTTTATTGTGCGTTTCGGGTTTTCAGCGTTTGTAACTTTTCTGGATTTAACTTCTTTAGCCGTGACAAGAGATTTTATATAATGTCCCTTAGATTCCCAACTCAAAGAGATGTATCCATTATTAATTTCTTTTCTATCTTCTTCACAAAAATTTTCTGTACATTTTTTTTGCATGTGTCTGTACATGGGTCTTTAACGGTAAGTTTTTCAGTTTCGGCTTTAATCTTTTTATTTTTCCTTTCAGTTACTGACTCTTCCATCTTCCTTCTTTTTCTTGGGTTTCCTTTTTTTGTCCATCCTTTGTTTGAGTGGGCTTTAGTTGTGTCTGTTTGCAATGTATCTTTGTCTGTCTGCAATGTATTTTTGTCTGTCTGTAATATATCTATACCTGTCTGTGATATGTCTCTATCTGTATGTGTTATATCTGTGTCTGTCAGTGTTGTATCTCCATCCGTCTGTGTTGTATCTTTTTCTGCCAGCGTTGTGAATTTATTAATCACTGGCGTATCTTCGTCTATTTTTTTATTACCGGTCCTTAGTACATTCTTTTTTACCTTATTTTGTGTTTGGTTTGTCTTCCTTTCAATTTTTTGGATTAAAGTGTGGTTCTTGCAATCATTGTAAGTTGTTTCTGAAATGAAATGTTCGTAACAAAGATAACAAAGACATTTTCCGCAAGTGCTAAAAATCTCTTCTTTGCAATTCTTATACTCACAGCTATCTGTGTACTCTTTTTCGTTTTTATTGTCGTAATTATTGATTGGCGATACGTTTATGTAATTTTTATTATTTTCTCTTTCTATAAATGATGTGTTATAGTCTGTAGTGTATGGCTGGTGTTTTTCACAATTGTTGAATTGCTGAGTATCAAAATGGTCTAAGCACAGGAGACAAGAACAATTTATACAGCTGTTACTTGCTTTTGAAAAACACTGAAGAAACTGGCAATGTTGACGAGGATTTTTGACTTGCACAGGTTTCAGAACAGTGATTTCGGTTTCTTGCTTGTCTTCTAGGCATATTGTTTCGTCAGATGAAGCGCTACAATTCAAGTCTTTTTCTGGATCGTAATCTTTATCATTGTCGTCATCAGAATTTGCGTAAGGGTCAATAGATTCTGGAATATCGGATTGCGTAATATTCACTTGAGATAAATGTTGATCTAGAAGAGGATTCGGGATATTATTGCAAGGATCGATAGGTACTTTTTTTTTTTTTTTTTTTTTTTTTTTTAATTTTATCATGCAATCAGTCTCTTTGACTATGAGCAGATGTGGTATAGGATTATTTTTTTTCGGGGTAGAGACGTTCCTCTTTAGAAACATCTGCTATATCAATTACTGGCTCATTCGATGCTGCCGAGTTCTAGAATTCTGCATCGTTTTAGTCTTAGTAGTCTCTTTTAGTAGTTTAGTCATAGGTACTTTCGAATCATTTTTTTCCAGGTCAAAGAACAGTGAAAGCTCTTCATTGCGACATAAATAACTTTCACAAGCAGCATTGTCAGTTTCCTGATTAACGAATGGGGGAAGCTCCTCATTGCAATACAAATCGTCTGGATTTAAAATGTTGAAATTAGCTTCTTCTTCTTCAAATCCTACGTTTACTAATTGACGCTTTTTTGAGGTTGGTAATGGCATTTTAGGCAATCTGTACATTGGGTCATTCTTAGATTTTTCGTCGTTTTTATCTAGCATGAAATCTATTGATTGAAAGGAGTAAGACTGTGCTGCGACTCTATAGTTATTTGAGTACTGATTTTGGGAATAATATATATCTTTATGCTCGCTAAAATCACACCAGCGTTCAAAAATTTTGTCTATATCAGTAACAATATATCTTTTTGATGCTATCTCACAATTTTTCATAATTTTATCTCTTCTGCGATGCATGATCTGAAAATAGCAATAACAGATTCGTAAAACTCTTTCTGTACGATAGTAGACCTACCACCTACCTACACGTATAAAAAAAATACTATAAGAATCATTTAATTTAATTTAGGCCATTCTCTAACTGCAGCAACAAGGGAGACACGGACGCAACTTTTTTACGATTGCCAAAGGAATTACATAACTTAATTCTTTGGCGATAACTCATACATTTGTATAACGGCTCTTACACTCTATTTCCTAGCAAGATGTTGGCTGGGCGTAAGAGCCATTTCTAATTCGTTGAAGAGCCGTCATACAAAAATAAGTGCGATCGCCAACGAATTAAATTAATTGGCAATCGTAAAAAAATCGCATCCTTTCCAACCAACAACGTGGGCGACGTTGCTATGGTGAGAGAATGACCGTAAACAATTTGATGACTAGTCAACTTCCTCACAATATTAAACGAAATAAGAATAGACCACACCAATCTACCTCACTCCAGAGAATTACTGTAAGTCGGGCACAGAATACGTAAGATATTATTATTTTTGAACAAGAGTCTCTTAAATATGTATGTAGGTAGGTAGACTAACCTAACGTAGTAAAACGCTTGGCAGGCGGATTGACGAGTTGGACTTCGCTTAAATATCGGACCTACCTCTAATTTAATCATCGCAATCTGTTTATATACATACATAATACCTAGCTAGAGCGTACTCTCAGCATATGACACGTTAAGGCCGGCGCTGACTGACGGCACGGCACGGCGTGGCATGCCGAAGGACGCCGTGGGATGCCACGGCATCCTGCGGCATTATTGTATCGAAATAAAGTAACATGAATTCTAAACTCATTAAAATAAGTTTAAAAAGAACTTGATCAGAAATAAAATCCTTTGCCATGCCACGCCGTCAATCAGCGCCGGCCTTTAATCATATTAGACTAAGAAATATTATAGAAAAATACTTACGTAAAATTATGGCGCCAAATCGGGAGCACGCGACGACGACACGTCATTCACCCACACTCTGATTCACCGCACTGGCAAAAGGGAGGCGAGCGCGAGCGCCGTTTGACTTCCAGTTCCCCTCAAACCCACCCCCTTGTTGCCCTGAACGTACCTATTTTCTTCGTAAAAATAAATATCCAGTGCAACTTACTGCAGCTATTTTATCAATATTTATTAATGGATACTTATAGTGACCGCAGTAGACTAAGTTATTGTTATTATGTTTTGTCAATAAATGAACTGATTAATTAACTTCGCTAATTATAAGCGTAATTTTTGTACTTGCTGCTGATATTATTAGTGAGATAGTGAAAAAGTAGTTTAAAAAATGCCTATCGTAACAGCAGTACGTGGGGCTACTGCTTATATACTTAGACATAAAGGTAAATCAGCTTGCAAAGTATGGTTGACATAAAAGCAATAAGTGTGATTACTGCTGACATTCTAGGTATCCAATACTTAAAAGTTTTTGATTAAGCTCATTTACTCAACAGTATGTTCACTTACTGTTTTTGTTATTAGTAAAATAGAATAAAGATGTCGGAGGTACACTAATTACCGTGAAGTAAGTATATTTCCTGCTTTTATGCTAAGAAAAAAAAATCATTTCATTGACTTACTGCTGTATGGCTTAATGGTATTTTAAGGTTCCATTGAAGCTAGAAAAACGGGAGTAAGACCAGTTTATAGAGTATTACGTGGCGATCCAGGATATGTACTCTCATTTTTGAAAAAAATCGACTTGCTGCTCTTACTGTTAGCGCGGCAGTATTGTGAATTTCCTGATGGAAAGTTTACAAACGACACTTTGCCCGACCCGGGAATCGAAACCGAGATCTCGCGGTGAGAGGCACATACGCTAACCACTAGACCATCGAGGCAGTTAAAACAGGCAGCGTAAATAAAAAACAATAAAAAATTGCTCATGTCATTTCTGAAGTATCCAATTTTCCATAAAAAATTTCATTGAGATCTGATCAGTAAATTCGCCAGACAGAGCTACTTTCAAATTTGTATTATTATGATAATCATAACATTAACATCAATCAGGGTTAATATCAGAATTAATCTGTTGTTAATTAATAATACTTATTAATCCATTAGTCACCCGGTCGTTAATCGCAAGAGGGCAGGCTTAGCCTAACAATCCCAATTTGCCATTTAGGGACAAATTGCTTCGAGGCATTCAGATATTTTGGTAAAATTACCGTAACAAGAAATTGGCAAATACCAATAAATTCTGAAAGGTATAACTTTATAGCCGAA
Organism: Hypena proboscidalis; assembly: GCA_905147285.1. NCBI lineage: Eukaryota > Metazoa > Arthropoda > Insecta > Lepidoptera > Erebidae > Hypena > Hypena proboscidalis. Next base: position 9,854,298 of record LR990150.1, on the reverse strand, counting down.
TGGAAAATGGCTGCCAATCTATCCAAATCCGGTTTAAACGTGCAACTAAACTTCTTAAATATAAAAAAAATAAAATAAAATGTTTATATACATATACATCCACACATACATATACACATACTAGCAAACCCGGCGAACTCCGTTTCGCCACCAGATGGCTTCGTTTTATGTAACATTTCGTTTGGTGACTATAAGATGAAGAAACATTTTTTTTTGTTTTATATTTTGAAAAGGAAAAAATTTATTTCATTTCACAACAGTAATGAATTCATTTCGATTACAAAAATGAAGTGTTATTTAGTTGAACTTCTCTAAGTAAATGAAAGTGAATCCAAAGTAAATACTGAATCGAAGCGTTATACGTGTCCGCAAATTATCCGTTTCATTGAAGTGCTCTTTGGTAAACCACATTTTTTGTTTCTTGGTCTGACGTTAACACAAACAACATCACCATCTGAATGAATAGCATCACGCAAGTGTATATAGTCCTCAGATCGTAGCTTTGCCTGATTGAGTCGGATGAACGCTAAACGTTCGGTCTCGACTTTGACATACATGTCGACAGCGAATTGCTGGAATAGCCGACGGCACTTCAGAATAACATTTTCCTCATGTGTACGAATCATCATACGATACGCATAGTAATTCATTGCGCTTAGTTTTTTATTCGTTGATACGCCTGAAAATGCAAAATTAAATGAATTGTTAATGGAAACCAATAATAGCAATAATAGCAATAATTAGTGTGTGAATATTGTACCTGTACCTAATTGGATCGACCATCTTCAACGTGATGTCGTATCCGTCTTGGCCTTGCCTATAAATGATTGGATATTGTAACGCATCGCACAAACGATGTGTCTCGTTTACACGATGAATGATATTGCTTCTTCGCTGAACGACAATGTCTCGCGATTTAGTTGGATCGCCAACAATAATTGCAGCAACATCATTAACGGTGTGTGCATTGTATCTTCGCACATGTTCACCTGTTGGAGTACAATCCGCTCTTATGACAAATTTGTGCGTATCCGATGGCATTCGTTCCAATGCTATTTTGAAGATATTAACCACAGCATTATTAGCGTGAAAAATGCTTGCAACTGTTCAATAATTCGTCTCTTTAATTGTTGTGTTCCCTGTATATTGCACCGCACATTCAGCTGATCCACCATCGACGAAATGAAATATATTTGCAGATATTGATGCGGTTCATCTGGTGTTGGCACCATTGAACCATGCAAATGATATATTTGTCCTTGTATCTGTAATTGCAAACAATCATTTCTCGAAGAATACGGTGTAACTTCTGATCGTGTGATGGTGTAGTGTGTGGTGTATATGTAGTTGTTATGTGTTGCAATTCATTGTGTTGGTGTGAGTGATTGGTTATGTGTGTTGTATCTTTTACCTTGCAAGTCGGCATGAAGCCGCCTTCTCGAATGATATTAGCTCTAAAGGAAGTCATGCGAAAGCAGTTATTGTATTCAAGGATGTGTTGAAGAAAATGGCTGGAATCGGGATCACTTCCATCGAACAATGGTTTCAGTGGCTGTGGTGGTGTAATGGATCCAGTTTGACTTTTCCACTTGCGCAGCACAATCCTGCCGTTTCTCTTTTGAACTTTAACGCATTGCAATATCGGCATATAGTCGTCATTGGTCCAATAGGTATCTAAATTTTCATCATCACTGTAGTTCGCAGTGGGATCATATTGGAATGCCAAGCGATTGTATGATGCCAATGATCTTCGTGTGCTCACGCGTTGTCTCAATCAGGCATTTTCTCTTATTATATTTTGTCTTTCTTCGCTAAAGTTCTGTGAATACACTTATTGTTGGCTTGCATGTCTTGTGCGGCGGCCGATGTTCGCACGTCATCCTCTAGTCATTTTGGACTATGGACAGAGTGGTGAATTTAACCTCAAATGCACGATCCACATAATTTACACAGTTCAACTTACGACCTTAGAGACAAATGCCTGCTGTTGAAATTGAATAAAAATTTGCACAATACACGTGATTGATTTGATGGTTTCCAATTGAAATGTTAGGAACGAATATAATATAAAATATTTTTTGTACTTTTTTTTCACAATTTCACAGTGAACACAATACCGGTTTGTCACATGAAATTAACTGAGCAGAGAACAATGAGTAGCTGTCAAACAACGTATCACGCACCGGCGCCATCTACTTAAAATATTGGTTTGTAGTACATGCTATGTATCAGAGATGGCGCTGTATTTAAAAAAGATTTTCCCGCTTTTCTGTTGAAATTTTTCAGAATTTTCTTTGCTATAAACCTCACGGAGCCCGAGACCTTTCCAACGAATGCAAAACCGTGGAAATCGGTTCGTGCGTTCTGGAGTTATAGCGTCAGGAAGGAAAACCCGACTTATTTTTATATACACATATATATACAAACACATGCACACACGTACAATAAACTATGCACACCCACTAAGACATACCTTATATACTTAAGATAGGTTTAACGTGACGTCACGTAATGACGATTCGTAGCTGAGTGGTTAAAGCTTCTTCCAGGTGTGCAGAAGATCACAAGTTATTTTAACCGTCCCTAACAAAAAGAATTTTCATTTAACTGTGAGTGTTAGAGATAGTTACGTAATTCTGTCATAGATTGACGCACAACAACAACTTTACTCCTAATTAATAGTACAAAGGGAAACGGGTGGGTGAGCAAATAAGGGCTCGTCGACGTGAGAACGAATAGTCAAAAACACACAAAATATGTAAGTACATACGTCCTCTCTCTGACTCCATCAGAAAATCAGCGCTGCATGGCTTTGCAGCCATAAGCTTTCTGACAAATTTATTGTTTAGTATTTTAAGCTTTTTTTTGCCATTTTGTCAGTATAAATATATTTCTTTCTTTCTTTCTATATACACTAATATTATAAACTGCACTGGTGTTGTGAGTTCTATTCCAACATGGAAAAAATCTTTGTGTGATTCGCAAAAGATTCGCTTTGTTCTGAGGTTCTGAGACAGGTTGTGCGTGTGTGAGTGAATGTGTGTATTTGGCCTTGTCATTGGATAGTGTAATTGCTTCTGGCGTTCTATCTAATGTAAAAAATAATAGTTTAAAAAAACTAAAAAACACGCTTTTAAAGTACTTCTAACTAAAAAGTGAAAAATAATTCCTAATATAAGCTGAAAAAAGCGTGGGAGCAACCCACGCTTTTTTCAGCTTATATTAGGAATTATTTTTCACTTTTTAGTTAGAAGTACTTTAAAAGCGTGTTTTTTAGTTTTTTTAAACTATTATTTATTTTCTACTTTTTTTTTTTTTTTTTTTTTTATATATTTTTAATTTTTTTTATCGAATTATTGCATTGTCATCGATCTTTGACAGGTGTGCAAAATTTGAATGAAATCTGTCCGTTTAAAGTGGGTCAAAATCGAGTCCAAAGGAGTCGGTTACATACAAACAAACAAACAAACAAACAAACAAACAAACATACAGGTGAAGCTAATATAAGCGTGTTAAAAAATAGTTTGATGCAAATAGTGCTTTTATTAATAAAGACTATATAACATCACGTTATGAAAATTAGGAGCGGAATACCAATGAAATATGTTGTAGAAATACAGTAGTAATCATAGAAATCTTAATAATAAGGCAATAGAAATGTCAAAGACGCGTGACCTTGTCGCCGCGCATCTGTCAAGTCAAACACAAGTGCGAGTTGAGGAATTGTCGTCTTAATGTCATCGCAAAAAGAATAATTTTGTTTGCAGGAATACAAGCGCATTTGTCTAATCGAACATAAGTGCGAGTTGAGGAATTGTCGTCTTAATGTCATCGCCAAAAAGAATAATTTTGTTTGTAGGAATACAAAAAGTGGTATTTGAAAACCGGCGACATGCGTCCCAGTGTTAAAAGATAGTCGATAGCATTTCTATTGACTAGTTATTAAGATTTCTATGGTAGTAATGGTAAGGTACAACGCGGGTAAACTGTGGTTAATATAACGTATTCCACGAAGACAAAGTCAAGGGCAATAGTAATAGTAGGTTGTATAATATAAGTTTTGAGACTAAACATGGTTATTTTCTTACTACATATAGATATCACGGGATATTTAAGAGAATGCAATCTCTTTGTTCACGATAAAACTAAATTGCAACGTCTCTGAAATATCGAAATAACTCGCTATAACAAATATACATGGTAAATATCCCAAGATATTTATCTATTTAGTAAAATAATTTTGTTGTTTTCAAAGAACTACTCCAATCAAGCTAATTTGTTCTAAAGTCTAATTTAGTAATGTGTTAAAACATTACTGAATTATATGTGTCGTGTACGTGTTTATACGACGGGTGAAGTAGGCTAGTTTTAATTTACTATATTACCCTAAAGGGTGTGGCAGTATGGCGTCCACGTTTTACCTGAGTTTAGGTCCTATTGTGATAGACATCTGCCAAGCACAGCATCAGACTCCGTGTTGCAAACTAAGAATTTCTTGGCGGAACGAGCTAATTGAAACTTTGTGTATGTGTGTACTGAGAGCCCATTTTTATTGTAGTGCTCAGTTAAAGTTGTGGACATATTTGTAAAACGAATATTAGAGTTTGTGAAGACATAATTCAAAAAATATATCGCCTTAAGTGGGTCCCTCAGTTCACACAAATAAGCTCCCAAATCTAGATATATAATGAGTTCACCAACAATTTTATAGACTGTTAGCAAAACATGTATAAACATCTACACAACATTAGAAAACCTAAAAAAACAAATTTTACAAACACTATTGTTAGTTAAACTGCAAAATTCCGCAAAAATAAAAGTGGGCTCTCAGTACACACATACACGAAACTTTTGTTTGACTTTTGATTGAACCCGAAGCCTTACGGTGAGAGGTCGCATACGTTAACTACTAGAACACGAAGGCAGTCAAACATAGAGATACAAGCCCGCGAATTCAGTATCATGAACAGTATTGTGTTCATAGCATCATGTTTGCATAAAATTAACATGATATTTACATTTTACCTACCTACTCTACATCGAATGCTGTATTTGTGTATTTAAACTTTCGCTGTTATTCTACACAACTAATTCTGTTTATGGCCGAATATATTGATATCGTACCCTGTTATATATTTGAGACTTAAACCACAATGTAACACCAAAAACCTACACATGTTGGAACAAAATAAATAATCTTTTAATCTTTAAAACTACTGGCTTTTATATGAGGCATAACACTATAGTCATCAGCTGCAGCGACGCATCTTTTTTTTGGATGGTTGATGTCCATGGGCTGTACTCCACTTACCATCAGGTGGACTAATTGTTAAAAAAAAAACTGTTACACAAATTTGAATAAGATTGGCGAATTGGCCCTTCATAGTGGCAGTTAATCTGTGGCGTTATTCTTTGGTAAATCTTTTTGAATAAAAAAGTGTCCATCTCATTAACGAAATCTTTTACTAATTTATTGATTAAAAAGCACCCAATTTATTACATCACAGATCTTCTTGATCAAGAACACATTTGTAAGCAACCGCGAGCTTAAGCGTAATAATTCTTACTTAGGATATAATAGCCTTGCCAAAACTTTCCTTATAACCCAGATAATAAAGACTAATTTGCTGTGCGTAATGGTTCTATAAAATAATAACGGTTCGTTAGGCATGAGCAGACCCTCAATTTTGCTTTTATGTTTTGTTTTGTTGTACCCTTTCATTTTATGAGAGCCTGATACTTTTCTGTGAAACATGCGTGATTTTTTTTTAATAATTAAAAAAAAGGGTGTATTTTACGATGGGGTATAAGGGTATAAGTATCTATTACCTATTGTAAAGTATGCCCTTATTCTTAATAATTTATTTATGCTAGCTCTGTTGATTTAAAAACCCCATTCTTGAAAAATACAATTTTTGAGAAGAAGATCACTATGTATTTAATGTATCCAACAAAACATTGAGTCTGTGTGTCTGTCAGTGTTAGTGAAGACATTTTGAACAAACTTTGCTTGCTGATCTGCCTCTCTTCATCAGTAGTTTATATAACAACAGCCAAGCAACATAATAACATACTTATGCATTATGTACAACGGGATATTTACCATGTATATTTGTTGTAGCGAGTTATTTATATATTTCTAGAGTTATAACTAATTTTTAGTAAGAAAATAACCTGGTTTAGTCTCAAAACTTATGTACCCATGCATTTTTTGATTGGATTAAAAATTTGGATAAAGATCTAAAATATTCCCCTTCACTTGTTAATGTCACTGAGATAGGATAGAAATGCCGTACCAGACCACAGTTGTTATTAAATACAAAGCCTGCCTGAAGTCTGTCTAAACCATAGAAATCTTAATAATAAGGCAATAGAAATGTCAAAGACGCGTGACCTTGTCGCCGCGCATCTGTCAAACACAAGTGCGAGTTGAGGAATTGTCGTCTTAATGTCATCGCAAAAAGAATAATTTTGTTTGCAGGAATACAAGCGCATGAGTCTAATCGAACATAAGTGTGAGTTGAGGAATTGTCGTCTTAATGTCATCGCCAAAAAGAATAATTTTGTTTGCAGGAATACAAAAAGTGGTATTTGAAAAACGGCGACATGCGTCCCAGTGTTAAAAGATAGTTGATAGCATTTCTATTGACTAGTTATTAAGATTTCTATGGTCTAAACAGAACCAGAAGGACTAGCAATGTACCGTGGTGGACACCGAGGCTATCCAGGCTAAGGCAGCAGGTCAGAAAACTGTCCAATAGAGCTAAAACTCCGACTGAAAGGGAAAAATACTACAAAGCCCTCACAGCGTACAACAAAGAGATTAGGAAAGCGAAGCGACTGTCGTGGAAAAGGTTCTGCGGGGAAATACAAAAAGTTCCGCAAGGAGCCAGACTCCACAAAGTCCTTGCAAAGGCGCCGACCAATCAACTTGGATTTTTAAAAAAGACGGATGGAACTTATACTGAGACAGTTCAAGATACGATAGGCCTCCTAGCCGCAACGCACTTTCCTGGCTCAGTTATGGAAACCCACCGTCACCGATTGGGCGAACTCAATGATAGATCGCGGGCTAGACCGTCAAATCGCGACTGGAGCATAGCGACTAACATTTTCAGACCCAATCGTGTCAAATGGGCTATCAACGCCTTCAAACCTTTTAAGTCAGCAGGAGCAGACAGCATATTTCCTGCACTTTTACAACAGGGAATAGCGTATATGCTCCCAATACTAGTTAAAATCTTCAGAGCTAGCTTAGCCTGGCGACATATACCAGCATCTTGGACTGAGGTGAAAATCCTGTTCATACCCAAGACCGGCAAGAAGGACTACTCACAACCAAAGTCCTTTAGACCAATAAGTCTAACTTCCTTTCTCCTTAAGACGATGGAGAAGGTCCTGGATAGGCACATAAGGGATGGGGCGCTGTGCGCAAACCCCTTACACCCTAACCAGCACGCATACCAGAAAGGCAAATCGACTGAAACCGCGCTGCTTAGTCTGACGGACAAAGTTGAAAGGGCACTCGAGGACAAACAAATCGCCCTCTGTGCCTTTCTGGACATTGAAGGAGCATTCGACAACGTTCAAATAAGCACCCTTGCCAATGGCATGAGGAGCAAAGGTGTGGACGAAACCACAACCCAATGGACGGAGTCAATGCTCCTTCAGCGCAGGGTCACGATCACTTTGCACGGTGAATCGTGCCACTACCACCTGACCAGAGGCTGTCCTCAAGGGGGTGTGTTATCACCCCTGCTCTGGTCGTTGGCGGTAGATGAACTGCTTGTGCTCTCCTCTAACACAGGAGTTGAGATACAGGGTTATGTGGTAGCAATATCTCTCGGACCGAGCGAAAGCACTGTTCCAACCTGTTACAGGGAGCACTTAACACTATCAATCGTTGGTGCATTAAAAACAATCTCTCGGTTAACCCGGGGAAAACAGTAGTGGTGCCATTCACGAAAAGAAGGAAGCTGGACAGGCTCACCAAGCTTTCCCTGAATGGCACTGTAATTCCCCTTTCCACTGAAGTCAAATACTTGGGCGTCACGTTCGACCAAAAGCTGACGTGGAATACGCATATGACTAACGTGGTACAGAGAGCAAAGATCGCGTTGGGAATATGCAGTCGATTAGCAGGCAAAACCTGGGGCTTAAAACCTCGGATCGCCCTATGGATGTATACGACCATAGTCCGGCCCACAATAACCTATGCGTCTGTGGTCTGGTACAAAAAGGCACAACAGAAGGTGGCTGCGGCAAAACTTTGCGGATTGCAAAGAACCGCATGCCTTACCATAACTGGTGCCATGTCCACGACTCCTTCAGCCGCATTAAACGCTCTACTAAACTTACCGCCCCTCCACTTCCTAATGGAAACGGAGGCGCAAAAGTGTATGTACAGAATGAACACCGTGGGGAGGACGACCTGGCTCTCACAAACGCTGAGAGCTTTGCAAGACTCAGTCTTGAAAGTCCCCGTCCTTTCCATGACTACGGATGTTCTCTTCATACAGATGAACTTCACTAAGAACTTCACTGTGGAACTGCCAGAAAGGGAGGAATGGCCTGAAAACCTGAACTCCTTAAAGGCAAATAGTCTCATCTGGTACACGGGTGGCTCTAAAATGGGCAATGATGTGGGATGTGGTGTCTATGCCAAAAAACCTAGTGTAAATCTGAGTATAAACCTAGGTAAGCTGGCCACCATTTTCCAGGCAGAGGTTTACGCCATTATAGAATGTGCGAACCACCTGCAACAAAGGAACTACGTCAACCAACAAATCTATATTTTCTCAGATAGCCAAGCAGCTCTCAAGGCCTTAGAATCAAACACAATTGATTCTAAACTGGTCAAGAATTGCGTAGACAGCCTAAATATCGTAGGGGAGAAGAACAAAGTTGTTCTAGGATGGGTCCCCGGACATTCAGATATTATGGGCAATGAAAAGGCCGATCAACTGGCCAGAACTGGTACAGAGATTCTACAAATAGGACCGGAGCCTTTCTGTGGAATCTCAAAAAACCAGGCTTACCAATTCCTCAAGGGAAAGCTATTCGAGGATTCATCACGACTCTGGCAACAGAGCCAAGGGATGGATTACAGCAAAAGCCTTATCGAAGGCTTCTCGAACAAATTTGCTACTGAGCTGCTGGCACTTAGTAGGAACAAGGTGTCCCTTGCCGTTAGATCCCTCACAGGACACTGCAAGCTAAATAGGCACTTATCCCGTATGGGCTATGCGGACGATGACTACTGCAGATTCTGTAAAGAGGAACCGGAAACACCGCTGCACCTCTTCTGCGACTGCGAGCCACTGATCCATAGACGAAGCATCATCATGGGACGCCATATCTTGGATCCGGATGATGTCAAGTCACTCCCGATCGGCCGACTGCTCCAGTTTATGGAGGCTATTGGCCTAAAGGAGAGTCTATAATGAGGCTATAATCACAATAGACCCACGGAGGTCGACGTGAACACCCAAAGCCTCTTCCCAATAATAATAATAATAATGGTCTAAACAGATAAACGTATCAGGAATACGGTATCGCGAGGTTTGAAAGTTAAGCCGGCTTTTATGAAGTATTATTGTGTATTTACTTTTTACTCTCTTATCGTAAAGGGAACATTTTGTTTGACAGTTAATGAGAGGTTTAAGGGTAGACTCCAGAGCGCCGTTTTTTCATACTAACGTAATATGGTGGTAGAGCTCTTGTGAATGAGCTCGAGGGCGGCAGCACCACCGTCTCATCTTTAACCTGCCGCCAAATAGTAGTGCTTCCATTACTGTGTTCCGGTTTGGTGGTGAGATCAGGCCCTGAAATTACTGGCACATGAGGCATAACAACGTAGTCCTCAGCTGCAGCGACGCATCTATAATCTGCTTTTGTGGATTGTTGATGTCCATGGGCTGTACTCCACTTACCATCAGATGGACTACACGTTCGTTAACTGTGGGCGTAGTATAAAAAAAAAGAAAAATGTGTTTAATTTTGGTACTATTAAGGGCGCGGGGCGGCGAACGGTTGAGTGTATGACTCAACAATTATCTATTTTTAATAACTAAAATAATAATTTTGCAAAACTGGGCGCAAATTAACATGTAAAATTTTAATAATATTAAAGTTAAACCCATTCTACTTTTGTATGATAAATAACCAAGCAATAATAATTGTTCTCTCTTAAACCATAAATATTTTTTCCTGTTTTTTTTTTCGAGATATCTAGTCACGATCTGATCTTTAAGAAATCGAAGGTAACTCCCAAATTGAATAAGCTTTTATATTGCTTTTCTTATATTACCAAAAGCTTTTTGAATATTTGCATCCACCAGTCAGCATCTAATGTTGCCGAACTGATGCTGGATAGTACAACTTGTCAACGGTTAGGAGTACAGTATGGCTATTCCGTAAAGGTGACTAATTTCCAGTCGATTTCGAAAGCAATTAATAATTTCGTTTGAAACCGGTTCATCTCGGATTTAGTGCATCCTTATTTCCATACATATACGGTTGATAACTGCTTGGCAAAAAAATTGACAGCTTGCCAGTTACTATCCTCTTGCAGATTTGACAGCTTTACAGGCAAGTAACGCAATTTCTTATGTCAAAATCGGAAACTGGTCATGGAGCAGTTTCTCAGTGATTTCTTGTACTTTGGCGAGATAAAATAATGATATTTAAAAGGTTTTTTTACTTCAGATTAACGTTATACAACAAATCAATAACTGTTTAATACTAATGTATATCATAAAATACTAATTAAATACGTAATGCAATAGAATTTAGGTCATTATTTTCAGTCATAGATCTCGAGATTTTTCATACGAAAACTTATAAATATGACAAGTAGCACGAATTATGCCAGTCTGGGATATAAAAAGCACTAAATGAAAATAATGTATCTTCAAAATATTGAAACATTAATATTATGTAGCTAGGTTGTAGGCTTCCTCTTTCTCGCCAAACTAAACAAATTTTAATGAATTCTGGCACACGGGTAAGTGCTTTTTATCGACGTAGTTCAAATCTAGTTACATACTTTAATAAAAAATGAAAACCTGATTCATTCCATTTCATGTATGGTGGAGACCTTTGCCCAACAATGGGACAATACAGGTTATGCACCAGATAATGTAACTACTTACATTCTGTATTCACGATTATTAATTTATTTGGAGTTTACATTTATAATTTCTTATGTACGTAACGTAGTGTCTATGTCTATGATAATTATGTGAGAGAAATAAGAAAATAATAAAGAAAAATCAGAAGTTTTGAAAATTTTTATTATTTCACAGAATTTCAGGAACATTTCTTCTAATGTTCGCTGTTCTTGCACTTATGAAACTTAAGTCTAAAAAAATGTTTAGCTCTGAAATCACCCGCCGCTATCATCTTTATCATAATACTATTATAATATAGGTGTGCTATATTCGTGTATTGTACCTGAAAGACAAAAAACATTACAACACAAGTGAGAGATATTTTATGTAATTTCATCGTGTCACGGAGGACTAAGTAGAAATTATAACGCATACTCACTGTTTCTAGTACATAGCAGTAGCAAAGAGTTAAAATCACATTTATATATCGTTTTTATAGTTGTCTTAAAAGATTATCTTGAACTTTGATATATTTTGTTTTGTATTGAGGATAACTTTTTTTTCCATCACATCGCGTTCCATTCTTATTTTATTTAATTTTATGCACTCGTTTTACACTAAAGAGAAAATCTCTCCGAAAATACCTCTTACCATAATGACTTATATTGTGTTTGTTGTTATAATATGTACAATTTTCTTTTGATATAATCAGTTAAATAATTTGAGTTTTATTGTTTGAATTTGTTACTTTCTTTATTCAGTTTAAAGCTATTTATATGCTTTTTGTTGTAATGAAACGTTCCAATTTTCTTCAGCCAAAGACATTAGTTGCCACAGAGTAAAAATGCATTTTAGTAGGTGTCAACAAGAAGGTTTTATCAATACAAATAAATAAAATTGAATTGTCTGTTTTTATTTTAATGCCAAAATATTTATAGTTATTTGAACGATACTTATTTATAAAATCCAGTTTTAATTTATTTAGCTACCACGCAGACAAATCCGCGAATGAAAGTCAGTTCGTTAATTTTATTATTTTATTCTCGCGATCTACTGAATATTGAACTGATATTTGAGATTACGCTAAACGTCACAGGAGTGGAGCTGTAAGGTTTAATGCGGGTCAAAACGTGGGCGTAGCTATTACTAATATAATGAATTCCACGCAAACGAGGTGGCGGGAAAAGTAGTTAGGATGTTCAAGTTAAATATTGAAAGCCCAAAAACTAAATTTTTATGATTTTGTGTTTATACTCTTTATAGCTGGCGAAACCTCACGGTAAGCGGCCGCAAATTTCACCTCTGTTTTAATACTAAAAATATTTTTCTTTTTTTTTTTAAGTGGCAGTCAGCAATTTTATATTTTTCTGCAAAAATATATTTTTAAAAATGTAGAAGTCATATTTCACTCTTTACATCAATTTCAAATGTAGTTTAAAAAGTATTATTTTATTGTTAAATAGCTTCTGCCCGTGGCTTCGTCCCCGTTAATTTCGATATTTCTGAGTTATTATTATATCTTTCAAAATTGAAAAACCTGCCTAATTTACCCCCTTTGGGAGTTACATTTCGAAAAAATCTATCCCAAATTCATCTACAAAATTTATTTTATTTACTTGTAAGGAGCATAATTATTAACATAATTATACAGGCAGACAAAATCCAAAAAATATTTTTCGGCTTCTACTGCTGTTCTAGTCTCCTCTTATTGATTTTTCTTAAATGTGTTCGACAGGCATTTATAATTTTAAATTTTATTATATCTATGGATTAGCTATTATTAATAAAACCATTAAACTTTTTATTACGGCTCAAGTGATTTCAACCACAGATAAAACATCATTAACTAATAGAGTGCGCGCCACAACTCAGTAAAAAACTGTAAAACAAAATAATTTTTACTTCTATTAAAACTATAACACAACAATAAAAGTGGATAAATTTGTATATTCCTCGTCCTATTAAATAAGAAATAATTTAATATCAGTTGATAATTTACAAATTGGTCATTTCCATTCAGTTTTGCCTATTGTCGTAAGCCATTATTAATAACACGCACTCTGATTTTTTGCTATTTCGAAATGAGTTTTTAAGCGTAAGTATTAATATCAGGCAAGTAACCAGGAGAGTAATCCGTGGTTTCGTTATGTCAAAAATGCATGTTTTGAGTGAAAGAATTACTAATTGACAGAAACTATTTGTTAAGAAACCAAAATCTCAAATAGCGAATAAGCCCACGGGAATAATTCTTAAATATAAGCACTTTATTGTTAATTGTATTCTTTCAAGTTATACACAAATGAGGCGAAACGTTGATATTTACATAACAATATTCATATGAGAAGTTAAGAGTAATTAAATTATCTAGGATAAGTAGTTTTTCGTACCTGTCCTTTTAACTGCTGGATAAGCAGTCTTAAACGAGAATTATTGAGACAAATAAAACATATTGAAAATAAAATAAATCGACTTTAAAATAAATAGACTAATAATAGACTACATAATATTATTGAAAAAGCATTAGATAACGTAAAAAGTCGGTAAAATAGTTTTTAAAGTATAATATATGTAATTATATTATATTACCTGATTTTTAATAATTCATTTATAATACATTTTCTGACTTTTGATAGTTATTCACTTGTTCAAGGCTATGTGGTTTTTAATATCGTAGGCTAATTTAATTTGGGCAAACCACAAACGCAGATAATTTGGTTTCCGCTATCAAGTCCAAGAGCACGACACGTGTAAATGTCACTTTATCAAAGTTTAATATTATTTAATATATTTCTAACGAATTGAAAAAATATACCATACGAACAGAGAACACATTCTTTTTATTTTTTCCCAAAATGTTAATACAGATTTAATCTTTACGCAATTCTCTTTTGCCGGAATAATTTGTGGATTTGCATTGTCATGTTTACTCAGAAGCCATTTCGTAGTCTCCTATTACGCTGTAAATACCGGCAACTCGGAAACAGTAGGTGTTTTGTTGTCGGTACAGATCCGGCTTTTTGTGATTGCCTATTGTATTCTACTTACTGTGTATCTTCGTAAGTAAGTCCCTGGTGGGATCCAAAATACTGTGTATAACATAAACATTACCCAGAACCACTAACCGACTAATTACCCAGAAGGGTGGGCAGAGGTGTACAACACCTACATTTCACCTGTTATGCTTATGTCCCATGGGATAGGGGCTAAGCCTATCGCCATCCACCGAGCACAATTCCAACTACATGCTGATATTGAGACCTCGCAGTGAGAGGCGCATTCGCTAACCAACGAGGCAGTCTGAGTCAAATACTGTGTTCAGCTTTAATAATTATGTTTAGAATATAATTAGTCATAATTATTAGAAGAAAATGCTGGAAAAAAGTAGGAGGAATCGTTACCGTCGTACGTTATCTTTAAAAAAAATATAATTAAACTTAGTATTTTTAACCGACGAAGGAGTATAATTAATACTCCTTCGTCGGTTAAGTTTAAATGCTCCTAGACCGCGAGCATTCGCTTGTTAAGTAACATTTAGCACCATTATGAATTATGATACAATTCAAAAATTTTCGGCTTTAATTTGAAAAAAAAATCAACATTACAGGAGCACGAAGGAAACAATTTCAGAAAAAAATCTTTCAAATAGATTATTCTATTAATATAATAAAAGGTTAGCCTGTCTTACTGGTATGAAGAGTAATTTTTAAAATATATGATCTAGAAATGAAAATGTTAATCATGGATATATTTTGCAACCTAATTTTTATTGATCAGTGTAAACAGTCTACCGAGATAAATACCGGCAACTCAGCAACAGGACGTGTTTTGTTGTCGGTACAGACCCGGCTTTTTGTGATGTCCCGGTGAACTGTATTGTATATTTTGACGCGAGGGTTCTTATATTATCATTTGATGCGATTTGATTTATTGTGCTCTACTGCGTAATCCGCTTTTGAGGTTTATCGAATCTCAAGTAAATCACTTGACTTGATTTATTTTGCTTTAATATCTTGTCTATTTAGGTATTTCTTAAGTAATAAAATTAAAAGTCATGAGGATACTTTAAATTTTTCTGTGATATTGATTTCTAAAATAGTATTAACTATAAGCTATAAAAATACAAAATTAATGTTTAAACAAGAATTTAACTTAATTTACTTTCTTCTCATGAAGCATTACTTTGTCACACTGACATGATGGGAGTGGAATAGCTTATACAAGTGGAATCAGCTCAAACCGGTAAAATAGTTTAAAAGGGTTTTTTAGTGATTTTAACCGACTTCAAAAGAAAGGAGGAGGTTCTCAATTCGATTGTATTTTTTTTTTAATGTTTGTTCCCTGAATACTCGAAGTCGAATGGACTGATTTGAGAAATTCTTTTTTATCTGATAGAGTAGACTTGTCATGTGGTCCCATTTACATCAGGTCACGATCTGATGATGGGATCCTAGAGAAATTGAGGGTAACCCTCAAATTTTAAAACCTTCTTTATTGTTTTACGTGTAGTACCTAAAGCTACTCGGATATTTGCATCTAGCAGTCAGCATTTCATGTTGCTGAGCTGATGCTGGCAGGTACAACTCCTTAACGTTAAGAGCACGGGGATAATTATTTAAATATAGGCACCTTAAGGCTGTATTCTGTATTCTTTTAAATTATACACCGATGAGCCGAGACGTTGAATATTTAAAAAGTATTTCATACTTTTAAGTGCATTTTTTTTGGAAAATTATTACTAACTCATTAATCGATATTTACTTATGAACTACTGCTGCGAAATCACTTCACCTTCAAATAGTAACTAAATAAACCGTACATACTCGTAACATTATCGTATTCAGAAAAAGTGCCTGAATGGTTCATTACTCCTAATTTCAAATTTCGCTTTTAATGCTTCTCCAAAATTTACATAATTTCGTAGTGAACTATTTGGCTGGGCGCTTCGTGCCAATTCTGTAAACCACTATCACTATTTCCGCCACTGGTCAATGGCGAGATAATAAGCTTTACAATAGAGAAGTAATTTTTAGGTTTATATTTCTAGAATGGTCTGATATTTAAGTTAGTCCTAACTTCATACGGGTGAATACGATGTGAAGGAAAATAATTGAAACACAGATTATACAATTTGATAACAACGCAGAAGATTGAGGTGATTCAATTTGTACGACGATCGTAGACATTTTATTTTTGTAGTTTTTAATACTGCTTGATAACTAATAACATGTGTGTTTACGATACCTAAATGCCCTTATGTTGCATCCACTCTGTATAACAACAAGGAACATTTGTCACCTCAGAAAATTAAAAAGATTCATTATTGAAAAAAAAATAAAAAGATCTTTACATCACAGTTTTTTTTTTATTAAACTATTACAGAAAATGAAGTGTTAATTAGCTTCAATATAATAATTATAAATCAGTGACCCAGTAGTGACGTTTTAAGCCGATTATTTTAATATTTTAATTAGGTAGTACGTGTGCATGAACCGTAAATTAAGTCCGTTGATTGCGACAGCTTAATTTAAGTTTCCTGAAATTATTTCGATGCTAATAATTTATGTAACTAACCATATTTATTAATGAGAGGCACAAACGTACTTGTCCCCGAAATTCGTGGCTTTTCGGTGCCAAAAAGTAATTTAGACATTTTACATAGGCTGTACTGTACAATGCGTAAATTATTAATGTTTTCAAGCGATTTTGGGGTTTTTACGTTAAGAAATTTCCTGTTAATTGGATAAGTGTATAGTTATTATTCAAGAGACTAAAAATATTATTTGTTTAGTGACATAGTAATTAAAAAAAAAACAATCATGTGAGTGAATACTTAAAATTAACAGGTTTACACCACTTTGCGCAACACACACACACACGTACAGACATAAACCCACACAGGCTGGGTTTTGGGCATCATCGCCTATAAATGTATGTTTAAATTGTACTTGAATCTCTTTATGAGACAAATAAAGAAATGTTTATGTTTTTTATGTTTATAGGATAGTCGATAGTACCCAAGTGATACCTATGGCATCCGTTGTTGCTTATGCGCTTCTCACCGCAAGGTCTCAGGTACGATTCAGGCAAAGGGTTATTTGTGAACTTTCCGTCAGGAAATTCACAATAGCAGCACAGAGTTGGAATTGCGCCCGGTGGATGGCGATAGGCCCCTACCCCAAGGGACTTAAACGTATCAGGTGAAGTGTGGGTGTTGTACACCTCTGCCACACCCTTCAGGGTAATATAGGCTTGATGTTATGTTATGTTTTTTGTCATTACTGAAATTAAAAAACTGAACAAAACGGAAATTCATTCACGCTAAAATAATGTGATTGGATTACAGCTGGCTGACATAAAACGTTTTATTTATGGACAAGCTTTTATTTAATTTCGTGGTAATTCCTTTGACGAAGTAAATCAGTTTAAACGGGCTTAAGATTTTTGAACAAAATAGACGTTTAACAACGTTACCTAAATTAAGGTAAAAAATAATCTTCTTCTTCTTTCGTGTCGATGGCTGCAGTCATATTCTCATGGACTTGCCATCGTGGTGAAAGGATTCGCCATTCTGCTTGGTGGAAATTTGCAGACTGCCCAGGGTGCGCCGGACGTACGGGTTGATTGTGTACATCGCTCGGAGAGACTCCTTTCATGCACCCCAAAAAATGTATAACATTTTTTGTGTATAGTGTGATAAATGTTAGCCGAAAGATAAAAAAAAAATATTTTTCTAAGCGCTCTGTAAATGAACACTAGATTTTTTTTTTAAATACAATGTAAAATTGTTGCCGCTGTGTCTTATTGATAAAAATGGACCATTACCAGGTGTATATTATCGCTAAACTTTGTCATTCTTTTGTCACCAGGCTCTCGCAGGACACACTAACTGCCACGCTTGTCGCATAAGCTGAGCGCGCGTCGTCGTCGCTTGTGGCGCGTGCGCGCTTCCTCAATGATCGCGTGCGTGCGCTGCGACAGCTGACATGAGCTGAATGACGTCATGTCCACCAAGAAACACTCACCGCAACCTAGTAAGTACTATATGACGAGATTTCTAGAATTAAAGACTTTACTTATCGATGGTAAACAAAATTTAAAAGCGTAAGCAATTGTAAAAAATTGCGATAAATATCTGCATCTCATACATATACTCGTATAATTTAAAAATAATTTATATATTGCCGACCACGCTCGTCGCATAAGCTGAGCGCGCGTCGTCGTCGCTTGTGGCACGTGCACGCTTCCTCAATAATCGCGTACGTGCGCTGCGACAGCTGACATGAGCTGAATGACGTCATGTCCACCAAGAAACACTCCTCACCGCAACCTAGTAAGTACTATATGACGAGAATTCTATCAGAATAAAATACTACTACAAATCCAATGCAATAAACTACCGCAAATATCCATTCAATTATGTCCATCCTAAGGTTGCCTGGAAGAGATTGCGTCAAGCGATAAGGCCGCCCTTTGTACGTTATAGTTTTAAGTATCTATTTCTTAGTATACGTTTGTTACAAATAAGATGTGCAAATAAATATCTATCTACTTATATTAGTGTTACTATTGGTAACAAAATTTAAAAGCATAAACAATGGTAATCATTTGCGATGAATAACTGCATCTCACTTAAAATAGGCAGACATGGGATAACATGACGATCGGATGGCGGAGTGGGTAGTATACGCGGAGGACGCGGGTTCGATTCCCGCTCAAGGTTTGTCGTAGTCTGGGTGTTTCTACGCATAATAAGTATGTATTTACAAAAGAAAAGTATTAAATTATGTATAAATTCAGTTGTTCAAGTTCCCATAGTACAAGCTCTGCTTAGTTTGGGACTTGATGGCGTTGTATGTATGATGTGTGATATTTATTATTTATTTTTATTACTAAAACAGGTATGATTGAAACAGTAAAAAGTGGCCTAATAGTTGAACTAAGACGCACTCACCACCACCGTCTTTGCATAAGCTAAGCCGAGTCGACGTCGCTTGTGGCACGTGCACGATTACACAATGATGACGTCATGTCAACATATTAAGCTTTGGACGTAGTTTAAAAGAAAGGACTTAAATTATAATAGCAGCCCTGTATCTAATACATGTCACACTGCTGGGCTCGGGCCTCTTCTCATGATGAGAAGGGTTAGGCCATAGTCCATCACGCTGGCCAAGTGCAGATTGGTAGACTTTACGCACCCTCGAGCACTTATTAGGCACTCTCAGGCTTCCTCGCGATGTTTTCCTTCACCGTTAGCAAGCGATAATTTATATAATAAATACACACATATCTTCGAAAAGACGAGAGGTGTGTGCCGTGGGTTCTAACCTTTAACTTCGCAGTCCTACGGTCTCCAATCGGCTATCGCTGCTTTAGACACAAATTAATAGAAACGCTTCTCGCGACCAGAAGGCTGGTTTTTACTTCACCCAGCGAATAAGCATTGCCATTCAACGTGGCAATGCTTCCAGCCTTCTGGCCACGGTATCCGCTGTGGACAGCGATGCGGAGGAATTTTATGACGTATAATGTAATTTAATATTTTATTTTATTTCATTTATTTATTAATTGTATGTGTGTGTGTTATATAGTTTTATAATTAATAGTTACCAACCTTTATATCCCAGTATCTTAGGTTATACTAAATTACCTCTGAAGGTAATATAAAGGTAATAATCTGAGATAAACGTTATTGCATAATACAACATCACGCCTATATTATACAAAAGACTGTGGCAGAGGTGTACATACAACACCCACATTTCACCCTGGGATGAGGCTATCGCCATCCACCGGGCACAATTCCAACTCCGTGCTGCTATTGTGAATTTTCTAACGGAAAGTTCACAAAAAACACTTTGCTCGACCCGGCAATCGAACACGAGAACTTGCGGTGAGAGGCGAATTTGCCATCCAGTAGACCATGATGATGATGGTGAAATGTGAGTGGTGTACACCTCTGCCACACCCTTCTGATTAATATAGGCATAATATCATGTTATGTATTTATTTTATTGCCTAAATTCATGTAAAATTGTTTCTCATAGGTTTTGTGCCAACAAAATTTTATTTCTCTTTTCAATATTAAAATGAGATAAAAAACTGAATACTTGTCTTCATTATACTAGGTAAATATACCTTACATCTAATATTTCATAAAACATTTTTCTTTTACCAAGTACATTTTCTATTATGTTTGCTTATGTCTACCATCCTACGTAAATGTTAATTTTGTTAAATATCTTGTTCAAATAGCAAAATGTAATATAACATCCCACGATGTAAGAACACATCATTACGAAACCTTAGTAATAAATTATTTACTATTTCGTGAAACTAATAGCTTTTAAAAGATAATAGACTGAGAGCCCGTGGGCCGTTTTACGTCACTTTAGAAAACTGAAAGATTATTCAAAATTCAAAATTCTTTATTTGCAAAATATGGGTAACAAAGGTGGTATATAGGTAAATATTACATGGTTTCTATCCATATCATGCCTTTTAATGGCATGCAAAATTTTCGTAACATTTTTTTAAAAGTAAAATGTACAAAAACTTGGTTAAAAATAAAACTAATAATAATAATAATAATGCAAACTACTACACTAAAACAGCCTTATAAAACAATACATTAATTTAAATCTATACATTAATAATATTAAGTACTTAAAATAGTAATAATAATCAGTCATTGTTAAAAAAGACTTATCACATAAAAAATCTTAAACATTATAATAAGCTTTTTCGATTAATAACGCCTATAATTTATTATTCAGTTTCCCTGTGTGTGTCTCTAACATAAGTTAAAACTATCACCAAATATAGAATTCGGACGGAATGGCTAATGGAAATATAGAGTTGAGAAACCATGTGCCTGCTCATGCTCATGTGACCAACACCATGAACAAAATATCCAAAAATTATGCGTTATATAATGACGTATCTTTTTTTCAACTATTTTATAAACACAGTCCTAAACTGGCTCCAATTCCACTCACTTACTCTTAACATTCAGAAAACCAAGTTTATTAATTTTTCAATCAGTGTAACCGCCCGACCCAAACCACTAATAGGTATAAAAGCCCACACGTGCAACCAACTAATACAGACATGTACTTGCTCGCAACTAGCTAACGTTAACAGTCTCAAGTATTTAAGGGTAATCATTGATAAAAACCTTAATTTTAAAGCACATATCAATTCTCTCACTTCTAGAGTACGTAAACTTATTTATATATTTAAAAAATTAAGATATGTTACAAATCCGCCTGTTGTACGCCAAGTTTATTTTGCCCTTTGCCGATCGATCATTACGTACTGTATCTCGAGCTGGGGTGGTACAGCTAAAACCACATTGAAACCCCTTGAAATCGCACATAGAGCAGTACTGAAAGTGGCAACTTTTGAACCCATTTTATATCGAACGACTGAATTATACGAAAGTGTCAATGTTTTAAGTGTGCGGCAACTGTTCATACAACAAACGGTGCTACAACAACATCGTAACGCCCCCTCCACAACAATTAATAAAAGACGAAAAGACAAAGTCTTTCCACTACCCCCTGTACATACAACTTTTGCTAAACGATTTTTCTTTTTTCTGGGCCCATCTTTATATAATAAAATAAGTGCATCACGACCCATACATGCACTGTCACACCATAATATCAAAGAAGCTGTAAAGTCAATTCTCCAAAACAAGACCTATGAGGAAACAGAATCATACTTAACGTAACACAACTAACTACTTTCATACTTAATACATATATTCACATCAATCTGGAATATAATCCCACATACGCACACGCATACACACACCCACGCACACACACACACACACGCGCAAACACACACACACACACACACGAATTTAAGAAATAAACGTGGACAGACAGATATACAAACCAAGAATCAATTGAACAATCTAAAAGCTTGAATTTATGTATACGGATCATCATAATTATTATCATTTTAAGAGGGAAAAGAGACTGTTACTCCTTAACACAGATTATTTAATAATCTAGCTAGGAGGACAGTGCACTTCACCCACTTGATTGTAGACATTATTGCATTGTATACTTATATTTCAATTTGTCTTAGTTTTAAGTAATTGTGTACAATCCTTTGTGATGATAAATAAAAATATTATATATTTAACAAAGCGATCCAAACTCCATCTCCATCGTTCTTACCTATGTTAGAGGCACACAAAGGATTATTTTTAGCTTTTGTAGAATAGCGTTAGTTGGCTGCCCACGGGCTCTTACTCTATAAGTTACTTATTTACTTTATCGTAAAACAAATAGCTTATAAAAAGGCAAGGCTTATTTAGACTTACGGCGTATTAATGTCTAAGTACTTGGTATAAAATGTGGGTGTTAGAATGTTGGCTTAAGCTCTGTCTATACGATCTATCTTATTTGTGCAAACAGGTCGTTTTACTGGCTACACACTCAATGTTACTGTCTAAATTAAAATTTACATAAATATAAATATCTCACTAATTACACACAACGCCATCTAGCCCCAAACTATGCAGAGCTTGTACTATGGGTACTTGAATAACTGATAATAATACTTATATCCTTTTTTTTTTGTAAATACACCCTTATTATTCATAAAAACACCCAGACTAAGACAAACCCCCATGTTCATGCACACAAAAATTGTCTTAAGCGGGAATCGAACCCGCGACCTCGGCGTCGCAGGCAGGTAAACTACGCACTCCGCCATCCGGTCGTCAAAAAAATGAAATTTGCACTAACTATTTGTACAAATAGTTTGTACAAACAGTTTGTACAATTTTTTGTGACTTTAAGGTGGAGCGTGTACTCAAAAATTGCCGAGGCGTCGGACTTGCGATCGAGAGATCGTGAGTTCGAATCCTAGCAATTTCACCACGGACGTAAAACTTTCTCCTTACACAAGAAAATTTAACTAAGCTAAGAATACAAATTACTAGTGTAATAAAACGAATATTAGTTATTTGTATTTGGAAATCACAAATACTTGTGCGTTAAAAAATAAAAAACAGCTTAGCTCATTTCAAAACTTGTTATTATTCAACAGACGTTTTTTTTTTTTTTTTATGCAGTTTCAGAACATGTGATCTAAATATCAGAACAGGTATACCTAATTTAATTTACATTAATTAAAATACACGTGCTCACAATTTACATGACAAAAATTTATTCAGACAAACAAATCACATAATTTAAATATTATGATTTATTATAAGAAGAAAAAAAAATATTTTGGAATAACGATAACGTAATACAGACCTCGCCTAACTTTAAATTGCTTCATTTTCTGATAAGACATCTTAAGGTGTCAACATAATTTTCTTTTCAAGTGTCTTTAACTGACGTAGACAAATGCTACAGTCTACGAAATTGTAGCTACGAATTAAATGCGTAGCACTTATTCATAATTGAAGACATAAAGGATGAAGGGGTTTTGTGCCTACAAACCATATTAAACTTTAAAACAACGCAGTTTAAGCTTAGTTTTAGAAATACCAAGTAATGAAGGGGATATGTACCAACATATTAGTAGGATTTGAAAAGCTGGATGGCTAAAGCGGCTGCCCGGTGTGCAGTACAGTCGCAGGTTCAAATCCTGCCGGTCCCATATCTTTTTCAACTGTTTCTTAGTATAATTTACTAAGCATAGCTAAATTCTATAAAAATAATCAATTAGAAGTCCGCAATAATATGTTTCCAGCTGTTACGTCGGGATTTGCACGTGTTGTCGCATTGTAACGCGACGTTTTTTTTTATTATTTCTTAATGGTAAGTTACATTTACACAGTTTGATGGTTTTTCTCGCCAAACACAGTTGTTTATAGGCGAGATGCGTTCTTTAAGTATTAAAATAACCTACCTATCCTTATGAATTTAAACATTAACAATATTTTATATTTCACATATAAACTAATAACTAATCACTATCATCACTACATAGTATAAAACAAAGTCGCCTTTTCTGTCCCTATGTGCGCTTAAATCTTTAAAACTACGCAACGGATTTTGATGCGGTTTTTTTTAATGAATAGAGTGATTCAAGAGGAAGGTTTTTATGTATCACTACATAGTATAAAACAAAGTCGCCTTTTCTGTCCCTATATCCCTATGTGCGCTTAAATCTTTAAAACTACGCAACGGATTTTGATGCGGTTTTTTTTAATGAATAGAGTGATTCAAGAGGAAGGTTTTTATGTATAATACATGCATATTATAGTAAAGAAAAGCCGAGAAATTTAAAGATTTGTAATGTGATGTCGTAACAAACATATTTTTCTGCGCTTACATTGCAAACGCTGGCTAAACCTTACGAGATAGATCAAATTTATGTACTACGTAATTGTATATCTTGAAAAGATGAATAAAAAAGTCCGCGACAGCATATGTTTATCTCCTAAAGATAACCCACAGTAACCATTTTTATCTTTTACATATTACAAAAAAAAAATATGGGTTATTTACCAAGCTATTTTAAACGATACAGTATCATTACTTATCCAATTAAATACATTAGATACGTTGTGCATTTCATGTAGATCAAAATTGCCCTTTACAGTATGTGATTTAAATGAATATTTTCGAAGATATTACAGATTTAAAAATTGCGCGACGTAGAGTTTGCGGCGGTATCGGCTGGTCGGGGCGGCGCGGGAGCGAGCCTGTTCAGAGGGACAGAGAATCGTCAATAGAGCGTGAGGCTCGACTCAGTCAGCTTCGGGATAAAAATAGAGCTGAGAAATGTAAAAAGTAAATAAGTAAAAATGTTGTGTATGAATATTCCAAAGATAGCAGGAAATCTTCATGGTATAGGGAAAGGGGAATTGTTTTACTCCTAATTTAACGCGTGCGGGCCACGGGTAGTAATGAATAAATCAAAACTACTGGATCGATTTTAATCATTTTTTGCATTGTACCCGTGCGAAGCCGGGGCGGGTCGCTAGTAGATAATAAATAAATATCTCCCAACTTACAAACAACGTCATTTAGTCCCAAACTAAGCAGAGCTTGTACTATAGGTACTAGAATAACTGATACTAATACATATACACTTTTCTTTTGTAAATACATACTTATTATAGGTACATAGAAACGCCCAGACTAAGTCAAACCTCCATGCTCATGCACACAAATATTTGTCTTAAGCGGGAATCGAACCTGCGACCTCGGCGTCGCAGGCAGGTGCACGTACACTATACTACACTACTATACACAGATAAACTAAATTAATCTAGGCTTTCTTGTCGTCAAGGAAAGAGCTCTTTAAGACCCTTCTTTTGTTAAGACTCTAACTCCAACTCTCAACCTTAAGTTACTATTTCCCCGAATGTATTCCAGAATATCTAGAAAAGCAATACACTGCATAGTTTTTCACTTGTTAAATACAAAAAGTATTGTCGTGGCAGTCAAGTATTTTTGTATGCATCGCGTGTACGAACCCGCTGTGTTTTTCTGTCGATGCTTCAAAGACGTAACTGGTTTGTTTTGTCCATAGAAATCTTAATAACTAGTCAATAGAAATGCTATCGACTATCTTTTAACACTGGGACGCATGTCGCCGGTTTTCAAATACCACTTTTTGTATTCCTGCAAACAAAATTATTCTTTTTGGCGATGACATTAAGACGACAATTCCTCAACTCGCACTTGTGTTTGACTTGACAGATGCGCGGCGACAAGGTCACGCGTCTTTGACATTTCTATTGCCTTATAATTAAGATTTCTATGGTTTTGTCGTAGTACTGTTTCAGAAAACTTGAAGTATTGCGTGTTTTTCGATAAGTATACGTTAGGGTAGGTGCGTAATTAATGAGAAATATCATAATGTGTGTTATACATGTATAATACGTAACATAACCTTAATTACCCAGAAGAATGTGGCAGAGGTGTACAAAACCTTCATTTCACGCATTCAAGCCATTGCGTAAAAATTGTGGTTATCTCATAGAAATATATACTATAGAAATGGCTTGTCCGAACAAATTGCCCTTCAAATTTGACATTATGAATAGCAGGATCAGTAACGCCATCTGCATTGAACTACCATGTGACAATTCATAACAAATACTTTTTTAAATTACCAAAAATATTCTCTTGAACGCCCGCGGCATAGTTCAACTAAGCGCAGTTGCGCAGTTCCAAAGTCATGTCACGCGGATATTCACGATTAAGGAATATGGCGTCGGAACGAAAAATTTTAGCAAATAAAATTGATAAAATAATGTAAAGAGGTGGATATAATAAGATATTTGTGACTTACCGGTGATATGTAATACCATAATCTTTTTTGTTATGTTTAATTTGGTAGTTCGTACAACTTTTCAGTGCACAATTAGGCATTTTGTCGTGTTTGACCGCTCACGGAGGCAGCCAACCACAGACAATTTCACTACGCGCTTTTTGTAGTCTGATTGACTCCAAAAAGGTTCAGTTCATTTATCGCGCGTTAGCCGTGTCCTTACTTTATACGTCAATGGGTTATCTATATATCGGGTGGTTAAATTTCAAGGGCCGATGTTGAATAAGAACCACACCTAAACGTCAAGTTTTTTTCTGCATTTCTTTTGACATTTCTCTACTTCAGACTAACTCAATTTTAACCATGGAAAGATACAAAATCGAGCAACGCGTTAAAGTTATTCAGGCCTATTATGAAAAAAGGCGTTCAAATCAAAATGCATATCGTGCACTTCGTGATTTTTTCGGTCAATTTAATCGTCTAAATGTGCGTACAATCGGAAAAATCGTGCAAAAATTTGAGCAAACTGGGGTTATTCGCTTATTGAGATTTTGGTTTCTTAACAAATAGTTTCTCTCAATTAGTAATTCTTTCACTCAAAACATGCATTTTTGACATAACGAAACCACGGATTACTCTCCTGGTTACTTGCCTGATATTAATACTTACGCTTAAAAACTCATTTCAAAATAGCAAAAAATCAGAGTGCGTGTTATTACTAATGGCTTACGACAATAGGCAAAACTATTTATTTCTTATTTAATAGGACGAGGAATATACAAATTTATCCACTTTTATTGTTGTGTTATAGTTTTAATAAAAGTAAAAATTACTTTGTTTTATAGTTTTTTACTGAGTTGTGGCGCGCACTGTATTAGTTAATGATGTTTTATCTGTGGTTGAAATAACTTGAGTCGTAATAAGAGGTTTAATGGTTTTATGATTATTAGCTAATCCATACATATAATAAAATTTTAAATTATAAATGCTTGTTCATTAAAGACATTTAAGAAAAATTAATAAGAGGAGACTAGAACAGCAGTAGAAGCCGAAACATATTTTTTGGATTTTTGTCTGTCTGTATATTATGTTCATAATAATAATTATGCTCCTTACAAGTAAATAAAATAAATTTTGTAGATGAATTTGGGATAGACTTTTTGGAAATTTAACTCCCAAAGGGGGTAAATTAGGGGTTGCAAGTGTATGAGGCATGTTCCTCAATTTTAAAAGATATAATAACTCAGAAATATCGAACTTAACGGGGACGAAGCCACGGGCAGAAGCTATTTAACAATAAAATAATACTTTTTAAACTACATTTGAAATTGATGTTAAGAGTGAAATATAACTTCTACATTTTTAAAAATATATTTGCAGTGAAATGACGCCATTAAATTGTTGACTTAAAAAAAAAGAAAAATATTTTTAGTATTACCACAGAGGTAAAATTTGCGGCCGCTTACTGTGAGATTTCGCCATGTTCGAGTATAAACACAAAATCATAAATTAAGTTTTTGGGCTTTCAATATTTAACTTGAACATCCTCCATATTTTTAATTTTATAACTACTTTGCCCGCCACCTTGTTTGCGTGGAATTCATTATATTAGTAATAGCTACGCCCACGTTTTGACCCGCATTAAACCTTATAGCTCCACTCCCGTGACGTTTAGCGTAATCTCAAATATCAGTTTAATATTCAGTAGTTCGCGAAATTAAAATAATAAAATTAACGAACTGACTTTCACGCGCGGATTTGTCTGCGTGGTAACTAAATAAATTAAAACTGGATTTTATAAATAAGTATCGTGCAAATAACTATAACATATACTAAAAATATTGTTGTTTTGACATTAAAATAAAAACAGACAATTCAATTTTATTTATTTGTATTGATAAAACCTTCTTGTTGACACCTACTAAAATGCATTTTTACTCTGTGGCAACTAATATCTTTGACTGAAGAAAATTGGAACGTTTCATTACAACAAAAAGCATATAAATAGCTTTAAACTGAATTAAGAAAGTTACAAATTCAAACAATAAAATTCAAATTATTTAACAGATTATATCAAAAGAAAATTGTTTACATTATAACAACAAACACAATATAAGTGATTATGGTAAGAGGTATTTTCGGAGAGATTTTCTCTTTAGTGTAAAACGAGTGCATAAAATTGAATAAAATAAGAATGGAACGCGATGTGATGGAAAAAAAAAGTTATCCTCAATACAAAACAAATATCAAAGATCAAGATAATTTGGACGCTTACAATAATTTTAATTATATTTCACACTTGACACTGGCAGAAATGGTCACCGCAAGGAGACCCAGTTGCCATTAAATAAAAGAAGAAGAAGAAGATAATCTTATAAGACAACTATAAAAACGATATATAAATGTGATTTTAACTCTTTGCTATTGCTATGTACTAGAAACAGTAAGTATGCGTTATAATTTCTACTTAGTCCTCCGTGACACGATGAAATCACATATAAATATCTCTCACTTGTGTTGTAATGTTTTTTGTCTTTCAGGTGCAATACACGAATATAGCACACCTATATTATAATAGTATTATGATAAAGATGATAGCGGCGGGTGATTTCTCAGCTAAACATTTTTTAAGACTTAAGTTTCATCAGTGCAAGCCTAGCGAACATTAGAAGAAATGTGCCTGAAATTCTGTGAAATAATAAAATTTTTCAAACTTCTGATTTTTCTTTAATATATTCTTATTTCTCTGATATAATTATCATAGACATAGACACTACGTTACGTACATAAGAAATTATAAATGTAAACTCCAAATAAATTAATAATCGTGAATACAGAATGTAAGTAGTTACATTACCTATCTGGTGCATAACCTGTATTGTCCCATTGTTGGGCAAAGGTCTTGACCATCCATGAAATGGAATGAATCAGGTTTTTAATTTTTTATTAAAGTATGTAACTAGATTTGAACTACGTCGATAAAAAGCACTTACCCGTGTGCCAGAATTCATTAAAATTTGTTTAGTTTGGCGAGAAAGAGGAAGCCTACAACCTAGCTACATAATATTACTGTTTTAATATTTTGAAGATACATTATTTTCATTTAGTGCTTTTTATATCCCAGACTGGCATAATTCGTGCTACTACTTGTCATATTTATAAGTTTTCGTATGAAAAATCTCGAGATCTATGACTGAAAATAATATGACCTAAATTCTATTGAATTACGTATTTAATTAGTATTTTATGACATACATAGTATTAAACAGTTATTGATTTGTTGTATTACGTTAATCTGAAGTAAAAAAACCTTTTAAATATCATTATTTTATCTTGCCAAAGTACAAGAAATTACTAAGAAACTGCTCCATGACCAGTTTCCGATTTTGACATAAGAAATTGCGTTACTTGCCTGAAAAGCTGTCAAATCTGCTAGAGGATAGTAACTGGCAAGCTGTCAATTTTTTTGCCAAGCAGTTATCAACCGTATGTGTATGGCAATAAGGATGCAGTAAATCCGAGATGAACCGGTTTCAAACGAAATTTCCAGTCGATTTCGAAATCGACTGGAAATTAGTCACATTTACGGAATAGCCATGTAGGAGATGTGAAAACACCAGTGCATGCTCGTACAATGGCTCTTTTGCGCGAAAAATTTGATGGCCGAATAAATCTCACGTCGCGGCGATGTCAACTGGCCGCCAAGATCATGTGATTTGACACCGTTGGACTTCTTTCTTTGGGGTTATTTGAAAGAAAAGGTGTACGCCAATAAGTCAACAACAATTCAAGAGCTAAAGGATGAGATAATTCGCCACATTAACGACATTGAACCTCAATCATGCCTCAGCGTCATCGAAAATTTAGACCATCGGTTGGACGTGTGCCGCCGAAGCCGTGGCGGCCATTTGGCCGATATTTTGTTCCATACATAATTGAGTCATACCAATATATCATAATAAAAAGGAATGTCAATAATTTCCTAAGTAATTCGTGTTTTATTCAAAATCAACATCGGCCCTTGAAATTTAACCACCCTTTATATAAAAGAAAGTCGTGTTAGTTACACCATTTATAACTCAAGAACGGCTGAACCGATTTGGCTGAAAATTGGTGGGAGGTAGCTTAGAACCAGGAGAAGGACATAGGATACTTTTAAAATATTTTCGAGGGCAACATTTTATCGAGGGCGAAGCCGCGCGGGGCAGCTAGTTAGAAATAGAAAATAAATTATAGTTTAAAAAAACTAAAAACACACTTTAGATAGAAAACCAAACTAAAAAATAATAGTTTAAAAAAACTAAAAAACACGCTTTTAAAGTACTTCTAACTAAAAAGTGATAAATAATTCCTAATATAAGCTGAAAATGGTAATGAACAAAAATACTAGACAGAGCGTTTTTTTTTTATTAATTTTTTTTAAATTTTTTTATCGAATTATTGCAGTCATCGATCTTTGACAGGTGTGCAAAATTTGAATGAAATCTGTCCGTTTAAAGTGGGTCAAAATCGAGTCCAAAGGAGTCGGTTACATACATACATACATACATACATACATACATACATACAGGTGAAGCTTATATAAGCGTGTTAAAAAATAGAAAATAAATTTTAATAATTTTGAATTAAGAACAGTGTCACTATTATTCATTTATATTTATTAGAATTTTTACACAACTTTATATAAAGTCTTTTGTTGGCCGTAGATAAGTTTGATAGTCGACAGACGTCCACAAATACTTTAAGTAATCGTTCACATTATTGGATTTTGTTTAAGGCTCACAATGTCCATTGTAATTTTTATTTTTTTTTAAACAAAATTGGCTCAAATAAAAGCAGCTTTTAACTCTTTAACGAGTCATTAAGCTCTTTCGTGTCACCGAATGCGATAAAAAGTTTTAATGGGAGTTAGTACGACTGTGCGTACCAGGAATTCTTTAAATTATTCTGCTGCTGATCTAGCTTCCACCCGCGGTTCCATCCACGCGGTACCTCGTGCAAAATAAATATTTTAAATATTTCACAACTCACACACAACGCCATCTAGTCCCAAACTAAGCAGAGCTTGTAATATGGGTACTAGAATAACTGATACTAATACATATATACTTTTCTTTTGTAAATAAATACATATTATACATAGAAACACCCAGACTAAGACAAACCTCCAAGTTCATGCACACAAAGATTTGTCTTAAGTGGGAATCGAACCCACGACCTCGGCGTCGCAGGCAGGTACACTACCCACTCCGCCATCCGGTAAAAGTAACATAACATCACGCCTATATTACGCAGAAGGGTGTATTACACACGTCTTCATGTTTATGTGGCATGAGATGGAGGGAGGATCCAGCTTTTGAGCCAGGCCGTGACATGAACAATTTCGGGTTCTATATTCGCGAATAATAAAATGTACTGAATTCCTAAGCCACAGCTAAGGCCCAGGGGGAGAGGAAGGGGGTGTATTGACTCCCAAAAGCTACCTCCTAGACCCATGTCTGATAAAGGATAGGACATTTACCCGCCAAAATATTTTTGTTACTTTAGATAAATAAGTAAATTTATTTCACTATTAAATAAAAGTAACTGCTTCTTAAAGTAAAAGACAGTGTATACTTTCCTTTACCGAACTAGAAAGGTGGTAATAAAAACAAAGATTTTTCTTTGAACAACAGACTCTTTCAAACCGACAAAATATCGTAAATTACTTGGGAAATATGGAGTAACAAAAGGTATATAAAAGATGTTTCATTTGTAGCGAAATAGAGCGGAAAATATATGAAACATGTTGGTTTAAGAGTAGAATCCATAGCGCCGTGTATTCATACGTAATATGAGTTAAACTTTAACAAAAGTTTTTCTTTTTAAAGACTTATTTTTTTATAGTATAACTTTATGCACATTACAAGTAATAGCGGACTTAATGGCTAAGGCATTCTCTAATGGTAATGGTAGGTGCTTTTTTAGAAGTGAAAAATAGTACAATCTATAAATTTACAATCCTAATTAATGTTTATTCAAATAGTTATATTAAAACAGAATAATATATAAAGTAAATATACTAAATATTACTTTAATATAATATAAATAATACTTATCTATCTAGACTAAGCTAATTATACCTTTGCTATGCCTTTTTGTATTTTTAACCTTAATCTATACTTATATAATTGTTCTCCCGGCTGACTGATTCATCAACGCAGGGCCTAAACCACTATGGCTAGGAACTTGAAATTTTCTATGAATGTTCCTTACATGGCGTAGGGGCGCACAAAGAAGGGATTTTTGGCAATTCCATATTGAAGGGGGTAAAATAAAGGATGAACGGTTGTATGACAATGCGTCATTTTTGAAGTTACAAGCATTAAATTTCGTATAGTTAAACTTGAATAAAAATAAATGAATTTCTGTACCGGGATTTTTCTAAATTTTATTTCCAAGGGGGAAATATTTTTAGTTATTTATTTTTAGTTTTTTAACTTTTAACTAAGTTGGCGCGCGTTAAACGAAATGAGACAATATTTTCGCTGTCAAGGAATTTTATTTATACGTATAGTTTCAAACAAAAGGATCTTGGATAACTGCTTTTACGGAACAATATGTTCAATTTTTTTTTTTTTTTTTTTTTTTTGAGCAGACTTCTTAATGCCATCCTTACTAAGAAAAAACTTAGAAAAAACTACGTCTATCTGTCTATTACGAAATTACAGCTACAACTTGATAAATCCTAATCTGGAATGGAAATAATCAATACCCCGGGCAGAACATGGCCTTGTTCGTCAACGTACCACGTGGACAAAGCCAAAGACTCAGTATTAGATAAAATTCATAATTATAGCTTTATCATTTGCCGAAAAATTCAGCGAGCCAATATATTATTTTCTCGAAAAGAATACGTATAATTTCTAACAATAACTTCTTTGATAAAAGCTTTTATGGAACAATTTCTTCAATTGTCGACGTCGCATTACTGTAATAGCTTCTCCGTGAGGCTATGTTCTTATAATGTCTATTATATCTACGGGTAATAATCTTCGTAAGAAGCACTTCTAGTTAACTGAAATAACCGAAAAGCATTATAAATACAACCAAACTAAGTTAGTTTCTTTGAAGTGTGTGACGTAACGTTTTTATTCATTTCATTTGAAAAGATTGTGCACATGAGTTTCTCACCAGCTCTTCTCATAATGGAATACCCATCGGAGCTGGTACTTAATTTGATTTTAATCTGATTCTAAACAGTTGGATTAAAATTGATCTAAGCCCCGGTTATTCAAATCATTGTAATTAGTATAATTTAGTTTTATTTATTATTTATTTTTATATCATTTGTTTGTAATATTTTGACGTGTTCAAGCGCCTCCTGGGGCCGATGAAAATAAATGATTTGAATTTGAATTTGAATTTGTAAGTACGAGTATTTTCTTAAATTCTTAAGTAAGGATAAGTAAATTGTTATTCGTGCAACAAGATTGCATTTTCTTCGAGTGCAAATTTTATGTCCTGAATAAGCGAAAGATCTCTCGCCCCTAGTGAGGGACTCAAAAGCACGAGATGCAAATAACTTTGATTAAGTCTCGCACATACAAGTAAGAAAAGGCATAAATATGTAAGAAATAATAATTAGTGCCTATACTAGGAAACAGTTAAAAGGGATATGGGACCGGCAAGATTTGAACCTGCGACCTACTGCACACCGGGCAGTCGCTTTAGCCATCCAGCATTAAATCCTGCCGGTCCCATATCTTTTTCAACTGTTTCTTAGTATAATTTGCTAAGTATAGCTAAAATAATCAATTAGAAATATAATGCCTGTAAAAAATTGCTATTTAGCCCATTGTGCTTTTAAAATAATTTAATTTTTTTTGTGTATATTGTCAAACTGTAAATTTAAAAGAATATTCTATATATCTATCTATCTAAATAAGTAATGACTGAGGAAAAATGACATAAACCAAATTTAAGTTTTGCTTATTGCTTTCACACAACTAAGAACGCCTTTTCTATCTACTGAGGTGAAAAGATAAAGATAGACAGGCGTGGAGCGGGAGTGCGGTGGTTCTGTTCTTCAAAAAAGGTGACAAAACCTTACTGAAGAACTACAGACCTATCTCACTCCTGAGCCACATCTACAAGTTGTTCTCGAGAGTAGTCACGAACCGCCTCGCCAGGAGACTTGACGAGTTCCAGCCACCAGAACAAGCCGGGTTTCGAAAAGGCTTTAGTACCGTAGACCACATCCATACTGTTCGGCAGATTGTACAGAAAACCGAAGAGTACAATCAGCCGCTGTGTCTGGCTTTTGTGGACTACGAGAAAGCCTTCGACTCCATCGAAACTTGGGCGGTTTTGGATGCTCTGCAACGATGTCGTATCGACTGGAGATACATCGAGGTGCTGAGATGCTTGTATGACACCGCCACCATGACCGTCCAGATCCAGGACCAGAAGACAAACTGCATAGAGCTGCGTCGGGGGGTGAGACAGGGGGATGTCATATCCCCGAAGCTGTTCACCAACGCTCTCGAGGATGTCTTTAAGACTCTGGACTGGACTGGACGGGGTATAAACGTGAACGGTGAGTACATCTCGCACCTTCGGTTTGCCGATGACATCGTTATAGTTGCGGAGTCGCTGGAACAGCTGAGCGAGATGCTGCACAGCCTAGATGGAGCTTCACGACGTGTTGGTCTCGGCATGAATTTGGATAAAACCAAAATCATGCTTAATGAGCATGTCATGCCGAGACCAATATCTGTCGACGGATCGATGCTCGAAGTTGTTCAAGAATATATCTACCTAGGGCAGGTCATTAGGCTTGGTAGAAACAACTTCGAGCGAGAAGTCGATAGAAGGATCCAATTGGGTTGGGCAGCATTTAGCAAACTTCGTCAAGTCTTCTCTTTGCCTTTACCGCAGTGCCTGAAGACGAAAGTCTACAACCAGTGCGTCCTTCCTGTTATGACCTACGGTGCCGAGACGTGGACATTAACGGTTGCACTAGTCCACAAATTTAAAGTCGCGCAGCGGGCTATGGAGCGAGCTATGCTCGGAGTTTCTTTGAAGGATAAAATTCGTAATGAGGTCATCCGACAAAGAACCAAAGTGACCGACATAGCTCGCAAAATAAGCTCGCTGAAGTGGCAGTGGGCTGGTCACGTCTGCCGAAGGACCGACAGCCGCTGGAGCAAACGAGTCCTAGAATGGAGACCGCGACTCGGCAACCGTAAGGTAGGACGCCCCCCTGCCAGGTGGACTGACGACCTGAAAAAGGTCGCTGGAGGGGACTGGATGCGGAAGGCGCAGGACCGGGTTTTGTGGCGCAAATTGAGAGAGGCCTATGTCCAGCAGTGGACTACAAAAGGCTAAATGATGAATGATGATGAGGTGAAAAGATAAAGATAAAGATATATTTATTTGCTTTAAACATGTGTGGTCTACAGAATATTATTTTCTATAACAGTTGTATTGGTGGTATTGGTTGTGTAACAACATGTTTTGCCATGCAAGGCGTACAAATATAAAATTGATATAAATTAAAACTACACAATGTCAATATTAAGCATGCATCAGTATTTTAGTATTAAAGTAAAATTATAGAAATGTCAAAATATGTCAGAATAATATATAGGAATTGTATAGTAATAATAAATTGTTTAATAGAATAGTAATGTCGTAGTAGATTACATAATATAAAAGAATATAATAAATTAAAAAAATAAAAGAAGATTAATATCCTTACTAATATTATTAATGCGAAAGTTTG
Organism: Hypena proboscidalis; assembly: GCA_905147285.1. Lineage (NCBI taxonomy): Eukaryota > Metazoa > Arthropoda > Insecta > Lepidoptera > Erebidae > Hypena > Hypena proboscidalis. Next base: position 9,818,163 of record LR990150.1, on the reverse strand, counting down.
TGTGTATGGATGAAAGGATGTATGGATGTAAGTTACTCAAAAACTACCAGATCGAATTTGATAAAATTTTACACGTGTAGCTTATAGCCTTGATTAACATATAGGCTACTTTTTTTTTATCTACCATGCGGTTGAAGCTGCGAGCAGAAGCTTGTATGGCTATGAAAATTGCATTATATTTAAGTTTTAAACTAAACATACGATAAATGTTTTTAAACTTTCGCGATTTGAGAACATTTTAAAAAATTAGACAACGCGTCAAATTTTTTAAAAATACCTATGCTCAAAACGTCGAGCATAGGTATTTATTTACCTTAATAATAATTACGCGATTTAAATTCGTTGTTTAATTTTAAAAATATACATACGATTACATTATGCTTTAAATCTAGTCAATCAACAAATAGGCAACAACTTTTTATGCAGAAAGTTTGCAAACCACAAAGGAATATTATCTACAACTGAATTTGCTTTTCAAATTGCGGTTGTTATTTCCTGTAAATATTTTGGCAAAATGTTGTGGTTGATTGACCTATTTTTGTTATAACACCTTCAGTTTTTCAGTATATAAACCGAGGTACTTGGAGCATTCAGCGCATTCATTGTTGTACGGTACAACACCATAGTATGGTAGTATTACTACAGTGCTAACTGTCCTGAGTCTTCGAATAGGTGAGTACAAGTATTTTTATATAATTGCATATTGTTTAAATTATTTATAAACAATATAGTTTACCACCTCGATGGTCCAGTAGTTAGCATGTGCGCTTGTCTCCACGAGGTCTCGGGTTCGATTTTCGGGTCGAACAATATGTGTTATTTGTGTACTTTCCGTCAGGATTGTTCTCAATTGCAGCACGGAGTTGAAATTGTGCCCGGTGGATGGCGATAGGCTCACCAGGAGTGATAGGGATCCCAAGGGGCCTAAATATAACAGGTGAAGTGTGGGTTGAACAGCTCTGCCATACCCTTCTGGGTAATATATAGGCGTGATGTTATGTCATATCTAATAATTTTTTTTTTAAATCAAATGAGGCCTTTATCAGGTCTAGGTCTTAAGCTTACTTATGCTTTTTTACCTCTTTATAACTTGAATTGCTAAGAAGTTTATTTGACACTAACATTGGTTCTTGAATTTTTAGTCTACTACTTTTTACTACGTGTTGATCATCACTTTTTCAAGAAAAGTAAAGTACTTCGGAACGTACACGTTTAGTAAAGGTTAAAATCATACTTCACTTTATTTGTTGTGCCTAGAAATACTGATATTGCCGACAAAATTTTGAAAAATGTAGACCAAGATGTAATTAATATAAGTTGACCAAGACAATGCTGAAATTCATTCGAACCATTCTTTCATTTTATTTAATAAAATTTAGATGCGAGTTTAATCCGTTGTGTATAATTGTACATACACACATACATAAAATCACGCTTTTGTCCCACGGGGGTAGGCAGAGACGTTGATATGCCTATCGAGGACGATCACTTCCAGTCACATCTGCGTTGTATGTATATATACTCTTTCACTAATCTGCTTTTATACATTCTTTCAACATGCCCAAACCCCCTGAGCATACCTTTCTCAAACGAAGCAAAAGTTAAAAATCATTTTAATTGTCTTTCAGATTAACGCACAAACACCAACATTAAAAATGGAAACCCTTTCGCTTTGGAAAATTGCTGGAAAGCCAAACTACACCATCAACGTCAACAAGTACTTCCCGTACTCCGAAACACCCTATCTTGGCGAGTACAAACTTGTCAAGATACCACTCCCCGATGAGACAATCGAACATGTCGATTACTGGGGAGAAGGCAAAGTTCAAGGCAAGAATGGAGCCAGAGGATTCAACGACGCCTACAACGTCAACCTCACTTTCAAACTTGTGACCGAAGGCCCTGACAAGAACAAGAAGATTCCCAACAGGATCCCTGTCCACAGCTACACCAACTCTGACTCCAGCGCTTACATCAAGGATAACACTATCTATTACACTATTTATCATATTTACCGGCAATCTATTAATATTATCATTTATATAGTATTAGCAGTGTAGTTTTGTATAAGTTTTATTTAAAAATCATTTAATTTTCGATACTTATGCACCTACCCAAACATATTTCTGCACCACCTTAAGGTTGACTGGTAGAAAATGCCTTTGGCATTAAGTCCGCCTTCGACACATGTATCTGTGCGAAAAGTTAAATAAATAAAATAAATAAATAAATAACAGCGTGCAGTTAGTCACTCTTGACTCCTCTGACCTCACCCATGTCACTCACTCCTGCATTGGAGATATTGCGCGCATTGTCAACAAAGACCAAGGCAGCGTTATTTTATTTGGATTCAGCTACGACTCCAAAACTGCTTCTGATTTCGCCGCTGCACTCAAGAACAAGAAAATCTATCCATGCCCTGTCTACCAGCTACCTTCTAAACTACAAGGAACACAGTTTGACAAATATGTGGCCTTCTTGAATGTAGAAGCTCTTAAGACCGAACTTTCCAGTTTCATCACCGACGCATCGTACAATAATGCCGTAACTCTGACAAAAACTTTGATCAATGACAAACAAGAGGAAGCAATCCGTCAAGTGGTTGCCGACCTTCTAGCTAACGTAAGCAATGGCCGCAAAGTGTTGGCTTACGGTTACCAATTGTGGCAGAACAATGCCCAGGATGTCGTCCGTAATCAATTCCCTATCGAGTTGAAGTCAATTATTGCTCGCGAAACTGTGATTATTATCAACGAGCAGTACTCACAAGCTTTGAAAATGGACGCGCAGACAGATAGTTATGGCGACAGACTCGTATGGGGAGACAGCAGTGACAAGTCTAGTAAACGAATGGGCTGGCAGTTCATTCCTTTCTGGGAAAGCAACGCTGTGACCTTTAAAATATACAACCCTAACTACAACATGTATTTGATGTTAGACGCCACTGCGGACGATGCTGGTGACAGAAAGGGATGGGGCTCGACTGGTTCTGGTGAAGACAGGCACAGATTCCACTTGGAGCCATTCAAGACAGCTAACTCGGTTGACTTTTTCATAGTAAACTACAAGTTCAATCAAGGCTTGAAGCTGGATGTGGCCACGGATGACGACGGAGACAGGCTGTTGTGGGGAAACAACGGTGGCTACAAGGGAGAAGAGCGTTACAAATGGACTGTGAGGAATTTGTAACTACAAAAGATGTCTTAAATCAACCGTTTACCTTTGATCTGTTTCTGGAACTCGAAATCTTACATAAGAATATTTTTAAATATTTTCAAACGTCATGCTTGTTATTTACTTAAAATGTTCACAAAACTTAACATAAACAGCAATAAATAAATGAATAAACGTTATTTAATTTTTTATTTCCTTCTCGACACCTACATTCTGTTAAAGGTTGCATTTGAGTCACATGCGAGGATAGAAGAATATCTACTGATTCAGGTGTCATACATCTTCTCATCTTCGCAACCGGAGCGATCGCCGGCGGACGTGTTTACGCGCTGTCAAAACCTGTCTACTTAACTCGTGCATATTAAAATAGGTTGTCAAGTGCAAAATCGACTCTAAGTCTACGTAGTTTCGGGTCACTTTGGACTGTTCGCGAGTGTGAAATAAATTACTTATTTCGGTGATTTACACTATGGACACTATGCTTCGATCACCAAATAAATCTCATCATGCGAGGGCTGATATGACATCGCAGGAAACCGTGGAAGCCAATGTGACTACGCGAAATAAGAAAAAACAGCAAGAATATTCGTGTTCTGCGGGTGTTTGTAACTCGCAATCGATGTCCCGAGAGATTGCAAATGCTATAAAGGAACTCAGCCTGGAGTTGGATAGTAAGCTGTCGCAGATGAACAAGAACATTGTGACGTCCATCAAAACGGATTTGGATGCCCTGCGTGATGCATCGCACGAGATCAAAAATGAGATCAACTCTTTACGCCTTGATCATTCCACCCTCAAGCAACAAATATCCACTTTTGAGCACTCTCTTCAGCATCATTCCCAACAACAGGACGATCTGATGGTACGTGTGGAACGTATTGAAACGCGCTCATCTTCCGTGAACACAATGGGAGATCAACTTTCCTCTCTTCAAATGAAATTGGAATCACTGGAACAGCAAGCCAGGCTGAACAATGTAGAAATATGCAACCTGCCAGAAAAACGGGATGAAAACCTGCTTTTGCTCATGGAATCCATTGCCACTACCCTGAAGTGCCCTATTTCTCGCCAGGATGTACTTTCAATTCATCGTGTGCCTCAAGCTCGCAGCCAGGAAAGTAACCGACCAAAAAACATTATTGTGAAATTATCTTCTCGTATTATTCGTAACAATTTACTTAGTGCTTATCGTCTGTCTAAAAACCTAAAGTCTGAACAAATAGGTCTATCTGGTACATCTCATAGCATTTACTTGAATGAACACCTTACATTGTTCAATAAAAATTTATTTCGTGAATGTCGTGACTTGGCGAAAAAACATAATGTTAAATATGTTTGGATTAAAAATGCAACTATTCTTGTTAAAGAGTCTGATAGTTCCAAAACTATCGCTATTCGCAGCCACAACGACATTAAAAAAACACCTCAACTCAAACAAAATTAATTACTCTATTTATGTGCGCAACTTTAATATTTCTGCTAAGACTACTATTAACGAAAATATTGTGTGCTACAATTATTCTTACTGTTTACTATTTAGGTATTTTTATGCATGTTTTCTTTTTATTGATCGGCAAGTATCGGCAATTTTAGTATTTTGGTATTATTATTCATTTATAATGGGCTCATATCTGGCGGTATTTATGTGTGTTATACTTAAACTATTGGCGGCTTTGTTTTTTTTAAAAAACATCGTTGTTATAATTAACTTACTACTGTATTCACTAACGATCTTTTGGTATTACGTAACTCAAACTACGCTTTATCGTTCTAATTATCACCCTTTATGTATTCTTACTTGTAACATTTCTGGGTTTTCAGTTCTAGGTTCAATATTTACTTTTGCATTTATGGACGGGTATAATAATTGTTGTTATGGATACACTTCCAGTTATATTGATTGGTTTACTCTGTTGACTTATTACCAACAACAATAATGATTAACTATAATAATAAGATTTCCATTTATTACCAGAATTGTAGAGGAATCCGCAGTAAATTACATACCTTGTACATGAACATAATGTCTTTTTCTTATGACGTCATAATTATTAGTGAGTCATGGCTTATACCCAATATCCTAGATAACGAGTTTATTGATGACCGCTATCTGGTGTTCAGACAGGATCGCGATCGGATAGCTACAAACAAACAAGAGGGCGGGGGGGTACTGATAGCGGTGCGTCGCGAGCTGCGGCCGGCACGACTTACGGTGCGGCCGGCTCTCACCGGGGTGGAGCACGTTTTGATTGAACTCCCGGCGTCTCGTCCTAACAGGCGTCACGTTATCAGTGCTGTATACATACCTCCACGCACACATGAAGACCTGTATGTGGCACACTTTGACTCACTGCAAGATTTAATTGGTAAACCTGACACTGAATCATTTTATTTTGTTGGGGATTACAACTTACCTTATATTAAATGGCACGTGAATGGTAATCATTCCTTAATTTTATCTACAGACCGCATAAGTCGTTATATAACAAACATGATGTCTATTTCAAACGCCTTACAATACAACACTATTGAGAATGCATTAGGCCGCATTCTTGATTTGTTTATCAGTAACTCAGACTGTCAATTAAATAGCGGTGTGGCGTTACTGCCCCCCGATAGCCACCATCCACCTTTCTCTGTGCTGGCTTCGATCGAGACACACTATGTCTTTTTGCATCGTAATGTTAACCCAAGATTTAATTATTACAAGGCTTATTATGAAAATATCAACAATGATTTTGCAAAAATAAACTGGAGTACCATTCTATGCCACCTCACTCCTGAGCAAGCGGTAGATAAATTTTATGAAATTGTATATAAGGTTATAAGATCAAACGTACCCTGTTCAAAACCGAAAACTTCAAGGTTTCCTATTTGGTTTAGTGCAACTCTTATCAATATATTTAAAAATAAAGAACGTGCATGGACTAGGTGGAAAACATACGGTAACTTATCGGATTATGAATCTTTCTCTAATTATCGTAAGCGTTTTAAAATACAATGTGATAAATGTTTTAATAAATACATTACTTCGGTCGAAGAGAGTATTCCACTTAATATTAAGCATTTTTGGTCATATATCCACAACAGAAAGGGTAAATCTGGTGTCCCAGCCAAAGTGTATTTAAGGGATATAATTTCTAGTAACCCACAGGACACATGTAACTTATTTTCTACTTTTTTCAATTCCGTGTATGAGCCCTCAGTTTTTGACCCCTCAACGTGGAAACCATGTTATAATAATTCCATAAATAATTTGATGTGCCTTTCTCAAGTTTACCTACCAGAGGATAAAATATATAGGTCATTAAAAACACTTGACCACTCTAAAGGAGCTGGGCCTGACGGCTTACCTCCAAGTTTTCTAAAAAATACTGCTAAAAGCCTGTGTATCCCCTTGCACATTTTATTTAATAAATGCTTAGACCTTGGCATATTTCCAAGCATTTGGAAGCGCGCTTTCATCACTCCTGTTTATAAGAGCGGTGACAAAGCGAACGTTGAAAATTACCGCCCCATCTCCATTTTATCTGCTGTGTCGAAGCTTTTCGAGAGTCTTATGCACAAATCCTTGTATTCGTTTTTCCAGCCTCTTATTGTAGCAGAACAACACGGTTTCGTTAAGTCACGCTCCACTACCACTAACTTAATGGTTTTTACAGACTTTTTATTCGAAAATATGGACCGTGGCACTCAAGTGGATGCTGTGTACACGGACTTTCGAAAAGCTTTTGACAAAGTTGACCACAAATTACTAATGGACAAAATTGCGTTCAATGGGATTAGGGGAAATTTACTTAGATGGCTTGCGTCTTATATTCATAACAGGACACAGATAATAGCTATTAATGGTTACGAATCTGACTCTGCTACTGTCGAATCTGGAGTACCTCAAGGATCGGTTTTGGGTCCCTTATTATTCATTATTTTCATTAATGACGTCAAAGTATGCTTTCAAAATTCAAATTTTTTAATGTTCGCCGATGATATAAAGGTTTATAGGTCATGTACGGGTGTGGAGGACTGTAGGTTACTTCAGGAAGATCTTAATCGACTTGCCACATACTGTAAGGACAACAAGCTGCACCTAAGTCTACCAAAATGCAATCATATAACTTTTACTAAAAACAAAACTAATATTAGCACTACATATACTCTAGATGGCACTCCCCTTAAATCTATCGAGGTTGCTCGCGACCTCGGTGTATTACTAGATCAAAAACTACACTTAGATGTGCACATTGACAGCATTACTGCAAAGGCCTTCCGCTTATATGGTTTTGTTATGAGATCGTCTAAAGAATTTAAGAGGCCCTCCACATTTTTACACCTTTATAGAACTTTAGTTCGATCACAGTTAGAGTACGCTGTCCCTGTATGGAGTCCCTATTACAATAAATATTCACAAAGCCTAGAAATGGTCCAAAAAAGGTTCTTGCGTGCTATGCACTACAAATGTTTCCACTCAAGAATACCATACGTAGAACTGTTGCATAGGTATAAACTTCTGACTCTGGAGTCCCGACGCAAACTGCTCAAAGTCATGATGTTACATGGATTATGTAATAATAGGTATGACTGTACATCTCTTACCAATAAACTTTGCTATGTAGTACCTAGGACAACTATTATGCGCGGGGTGCGTGCGCCGCGTTTGTTCCATACCGCAAAGTGCAGAACAAATGCGGGTGAACGAGCGCCGCTTCGTAGTCTAGTTAACTTATATAACACGGATTTTACTGCCATAGATATTTTTGCCGAATCTCACTTTAAATTTAGAAATGATGCTATTGCTCTGCTTGCCGACCATTCTTAAAATTGTTAAATATTTAGTTACTTTTTATTTCTGTTTTTTTTTTTCTTTTTTATTATTATTTACGTTCATTTTGTATTCAATCCAATAACGTTAACACTTATTGACAACGTCCAACAATGATCGCTCCCAAGCACAAATAATGTCAATTCGTGGACAATGTTGTGGGTTATGTGATAAACAAAGCTAACCATTGTATCTCTTTTTGTATAAACTGTATCATGTAACTGTTTTTTGTCCCAAATAAATAAATAAATAAATAAATACATTTTGAAACAATAATGTCATAGCGGTGACTACGGCCTACCTTACTCTTTCTTACATCAGAAGAGGCCGGTGACGTAGTAGGACTAGATATAAATACAGCATAATATAACATCTTACCTATAATACTCAGAATGGTGAGGCAGAGGTGTATAACACACCACATTCTTATATTTCGGTGCCATTTAAGGGGTGAGCCTATCGTCAGCTACCGGGCACAATTCTAGAATCCCAAATAATTTCATAGGCCGACGTGAGAAACCAAACCGGGACTTTACGGTATGCGGTCGGTTGTAAATTATTATACAAAATAGCAAGCAGTAAATAAACACAGGTCTACAATTTATTAACAGGACAACGACTCGATAATAACTAAAATAACTGATTTACTCGATTATATTCTCTCTCTGATTTTGATAAAATTTTGCACATGTAGTTTTGATTAACATATAGGCTACTTTTTTTAATCTACCATGCGGTCGAAGCTGCAAGCAGAAGCTAGTATGGCTATGAAAATTGCATTATATTTAAGTTTTAAACTAAACATACGATTTAGATATGTTTTAAAACTTTCGCGATTTGAGAACATTTAAAAAATTAGACAACGCGTCTAATTTAAAAAAAAATACCTATGCTTCAAACATCGAGCATAGGTATTTATTTACCTTTATAATAATTAAGCGATTAAAATTCGTTGTTTAATTTTTTTAAATATACACACGATTACATTATGCTTTAAATCTACTCAATCAACAAATAGGCAACAACTTTTTATGCAGAAAGTTGTTTTTGTTTACATGACCGCCAGGAAAATTTTCAAACCACGAAGGAATATTATATACAACTGAATTTCCTGTAAATATTTTGGCAAAATGTTGTGTTGATTGATCTATTTTTGTGATAACACCTTCAGTTTTTCAGTATATAAACCGAGGTACTTGGAGCATTCTGCACATTAATTATTGTTGTACGGTACAACACCATACTACAGTGCTAACTGTCCTGAGTCTTCGAATAGGTGAGTACAAGTATTTTTATATAATTGCATATTGTTTAAATTATTTATAAACAATATAGTTAACTACCTCGATGGTCCAGTGGTTAGCATGTGCGCTTGTCACCACGAGGTCTCGGGGTCGATTTTCGGGTCGGACAATGTGTTATTTGTGTACTTTCTGTCAGGATTGTTCTCAATTGCAGCACGGAGTTGAAATTGTGCCCGGTGGATGGCGATAGGCTCACCAGGAGTGATAGGGATCCCAAGGGGCCTAAATATAACAGGTGAAGTGTGGGTTCAACAGCTCTGCCATACCCTTCTGGGTAATATATAATAATAATAATAATAAGATAGCAAAGAGTCTCGACAAACATCTAAAGAGACTCGCGTTGGGTGGCTGGATTAAGGGTCTGATGCAGAAGGCGGTACTACTGGACACGGCACGCATTGTGAGGAGGTTCCTCTCTCTGGAGCCCTAACCATAAACTTATATTTTAAATGTACTTTACTTTTATAATTTATATTTAAACATATAAAAAATGAGAAAATGGATTAAATGAGTGAATAATAATAATATATATTATATACTATTTTTTATATTTTTAAATATTTTTTAGTACTTATATTTAAAAATGTAGAATTTTATACTTTTATATTTTATATTTAAACATATAAAAAATGAGAAAAAGGATTAAATGAGTGAATAATAATAATATCGGCAGCTTGGTCCCTGCACCTGATGTCGGTGGGACACTGTTTTTTATATTTTGAAATGTTTTTTTGTATTTTTTATAAATCATATTTAAAAATATATACAATAAGTTTAAAAATAAATAAAGAGGAATAATAATAAATTTATTGTCCAAAAAAAATACAGAGATAAGTATTAAATGGTTATATATTATTAGGTACAAAGATGATATTCATGTTGATATATCTGTATATACATTCAAAATAGTGTCCCTGCCTCTTAAACTAGGTAGTCCTGTATCTCAAGAGACAGTGATCAGCCAATGTATTAAACTATTTTAAAAATGACAGAATGTAACTGTGCATCAGTTCATCGTTTCTGTATTGGAAATAAAGTAATAAAAAATAAAATAAAAGAATGTTGTTAAATATAAAATTGAAATAAGGGCTATTGTGTATAGTGTGATGTGTGTGTGTGTGTGTGTGTTTGTGTGTGTGTGTGTGTGTGCGTACGTGAGTGCGTGTAATCTTGTTATAATATAGGCGTGATGTTATGTTATTTTTTATCATTTTTTTTAAATCAAATGAGGCCTTTATCAGGTCTAGGTCTTAAGCTTACTTATGCTTTTTTACCTCTTTATAACTTGAATTACCAAGAAGTTTATTTGACACTAACATTGGTTCTTGAAGTTTTAGTCTACTACTATTTACTACGTGTTGATCATCACTTTTTCAAGAAAAGTAAAGTACTTCGGAACGTACACGTTTAGTAAAGGTTAAAATCACACTACACTTTATTTATATATTAGCAGCCCTGTATTTAATACATGTCCTCTCTCAGGCATGCAGGTTTCCTCACGATGTTTTCCTTCACCGTTAACGAGCGATTATTTATATGACAAATACACACTTATCTTCGAAAAGACGAATCTTAACGATTTATTGACAGAGTTGTGTGCCGTGGGTTTGAACCCGAGTCCTTTAACTTCGCAGTCCTATGGCCTCCCACTCGGCTATCGCTGCTCTTTATTTATATCATAGCAATATTTTATACAAATGATTTAAAACGTCCATCTCCCGATGGTTTAAAATCCACATCGCAATGTCTTGGAAAGTACAATTCTGTTTCTAAGAGCTCAGTTTTATTTTCAAAGGACTATTTCCACAAACAGCGTGAAGCGTTGTGCCTAGAAATACTGATATTGCCGACAAAATTTAGAAAAATGTAGACCAAGATGTAATTAATATAAGTTGGCCAAGAAAATGCTGAAATTCATTCGAACCATTCATTAATTTTATTTAATAAAATTTAGATGCGAGTTTAATCCGTTGTCTATAATTGTACATACACACATACATAAAATCACGCTTTTGTCCCACGGTACCCCCGTGGGACAAAAGCGTGATTTTATGTATGTTGTATGGCAGAGACGTTGATATGCCTATCGAGGACGTTCACTTCCAGTCACATCTGCGTTGTATGTACTTATATATATATACTCTGTCACTAATCTGCTCTTATACATTCTTTCAACATGCCCAAACCCCCTGAACATACCTTTCTCAAACGAAGCAAAAGTTAAAAATCATTTTAATTGTCTTTCAGATTAACGCACAAACACCAACATTAAAAATGGAAACCCTTTCGCTTTGGAAAATTGCTGGAAAGCCAAACTACACCATCAACGTCAACAAGTACTTCCCGTACACCGAAACACCCTATCTTGGCGAGTACAAACTTGTCAAGATACCACTCCCTGATGAGACAGTCGAACATGTCGATTACTGGGGAGAAGGCAAAGTTCAAGGCAAGAATGGAGCCAGAGGATACAACGACGCCTACAACGTCAACCTCACTTTCAAACTTGTGACCGAAGGCTCTGACAAAAACAAGAAGATTCCGAACAGGATCCCTGTCCACAGCTACACCAACTCTGACACCAGCGCTTACATCAAGGATAACAGCGTGCAGTTAGTCACCCTTGACTCCTCCGACCTTACTCATGTCACCCACTCCTGCATTGGAGATATTGCGCGCATTGTCAACAAAGACCAAGGCAGCGTTATTTTATTTGGATTCAGCTACGCCTCCAAAACTGCTTCTGATTTCGCCGCTGCACTCAAAAACAAGAAAATCTATCCATGCCCTGACTACCAGCTACCTTCTAAACTACAAGGAACACAGTTTGACAAATATGTGGCCTTCTTGAATGTAGAAGCTCTTAAGACTGAACTTGCCAGTTTCATCACCGACGCATCGTACAATAATGCCGTAACTCTGACAAAAACTTTGGTCAATGACAAACAACAGGAAGCAATCCGTCTAGTGGTTGCCAACCTTCTAGCTAACGTAAACAATGGCCGCAAAGTGTTGACTTACGGTTACCAATTGTGGCAGAACAATGCCCAGGATGTCGTCCGTAATCAATTCCCTATCGAATTGAAGTCAATTATTGCTCGCGAAACTGTGATTATTATCAACGAGCGGTACTCACAAGCTTTGAAAATGGACGCGCAGACAGATAGTTATGGCGACAGACTCGTATGGGGAGACAGCAATGACAAGTCTAGTAAACGAATGGGCTGGCAGTTCATTCCTTTCTGGGAAAGCAACGCTGTGACCTTTAAAATATACAACGCTAGCTACAACATGTATTTGATGTTAGACGCCACTGCGGACGATGCTGGTGACAGAAAGGGATGGGGCTCGACTGGTTCTGGTGAAGACAGGCACAGATTCCACTTGGAGCCATTCAAGACAGCTAACTCGGTTGACTTTTTCATAGTAAACTACAAGTACAATCAAGGCTTGAAGCTAGATGTGACCTCGGATGACCACGGAGACAGGCTGGTGTGGGGAAACGGTGACTACAAGGGAGAAGAGCGTTACAAATGGACTGTGAGGAATTTGTAACTACAAAAGATGTCTTAAATCGACCTTTGATCAGTTTCTGGAACTCGAAATCTCACATAACAAATTTTTTAAATATTTTCAAACATTATGCTTGTTATTTACTTAAAATGTTCACAAAACTTAACATAAACAGCAATAAATAAATGGATAAAAGTTATTCAATTTTTTATTTCCTTCTCGACACCTAAATTCGCGCTATTTTAAGCGCTAAATCCTTCTTCATTTCTGTCTAAACTACCTTTCTGTAAATCTTTTACACTAATGTCCATCCAAAGGTTGCCTGGAAGAAATCGCGTTAAGCGATAAGGCCGCCCTTTGTGCATAATATTGTTAATGAAACTTTTGTACAAAATGTATTTCCTATGTCTTATGCACAAATAAAGTTTTTATCTATCTATTTATCTACATTCTGTTAAAGATTGCATTTGTGTCACATGCGAGGATAGAAAAATATCTACTGATTCAGGTGCCATACATTTTGAAACAATAATGTCATAGCGGTGACTACGGCCTACCTTACTCTTCCTTACATCAGAAGAGGCCGGTGACGTAGTAGGACTAGATATAAATACAGCATAATATAACATCTTACCTATAGGTAAGATGTTATATAATACTCAGAATGGTGAGGCAGAGGTGTATAACACACCACATTCTTATATTTCGGTCCCATTTAAGGGGTGAGTGAGCCTATCGTCAGCTACCGGGCACAATTCTAGAATCCCAAATAATTTCATAGGCCGACGTGAAAAACCAAACCGGGACTTTACGGTATGCGGTCGGTTGTAAATTATTATACAAAATAGCAGGCAGTAAATAAACACATAGGTCTACAATTTATTAACAGGACAACGACTCGATAATAACTAAAATAACTGATTTACTCGATTATATTCTCAGTACTGGTGAATAATTGAAGTGCGGCCAACCGCCGAACGGGTCCAATTGTTTATTTATGCCAGGTCCCAGAACGCCCGAGAGTAAAGGTTTCTTCAGTCGAAGGTTGCAATAAACACTAAACGCAGTTTACTTAAAATATGATTTTAATTAAAAGTATGCAAATACAATTTTTTTTTTTAAACGACGCCCGCACTAGGAATAACTCCTGTGTCGCGGAGGTGTTCACAGACATACATTTCACATACACAAAGCACACCCAGAGTCAAAACAAATCTTTGCAAATCACACAAAGATTTGTCCCATGTGGGGATCGAACCCACAACACCAGCGCAGTTGAAAGTGGCGAGGCGACCGCTTTAACCACCATGCCAACCGTGCACTCAATTAAAACCTTATTAACATGATTACGATTCGAACTGTGAACCAATAATAATGTTTCAGAATATTATTACGTTCCCAAAGTCGCGTAATTGACGTCATACGCTTTAAGTTTCGCCGACAATGCATCGAGGGCCGCGCGCAGCGTTTAGCTTAGAGACTGCTATTATTATACTGTGCCGCTACCGTTGCATGTTATTAGGGTTCCGTAACACGAGAGTAAATATTTGATCAGCATTGCATTGTCCATTTGACAAATAATATCGATTGTTTATTTATGGGTTGGAAATAAAAATAAAATTAAATATAAAATATTTTCTCGGGTACCTCTCCTACATGTAAAGTGGGGATATTTTTTTATTCTATCACGTCTCCCATAGCATTATTAATTAAAAACAAAAAGGGTTAGTAAGTCAATTTTTGATTTAGAAATCCATTTGCAAAATAATTTACTTTTAAGAGCATATTTTTGTCCCCTCCCTCTAAAAACTAAACCCTACGCTCGAAAAATGTAAAAAAAAACATAAAACGAGGTAGTATGTGAAATAAACTTTCAAGTAGAACTATAGCCGCTACGTTAACCTAACTAATAAAAAATAAAAATAATAGCAGCCCTGTATCTAATACATGTACCACTGCTGGGCTCGGGCCTCTTCTCATGATGAGAAGGGTAAGGCCATAGTCCACCACGCTGGCCAAGTGCAGATTGTTAGAATTCACACACCCTGCGGTTTTTTTATTTTATTTTATTTAAAAAAAAATTACAATTGTGTAATCAACAACGTTATTCGCAAAATACATCAAAACATATATGAAAATAGTCGTACATGCTGTTATAGTAACACGACTATAATAATAACACTAAAAATTATTATTATAAATAGGAACAATTTTGTACAATGAACATACAAAAGTCCAAAATATATTATATATTTTAAGTCTAGGAGGGAACAACTAACTTCCTTGTTGTTTGTAAAGCAAGTTTGCGAAATTGTCCAGGAGACAAAGAGAAAATATCTAACCCAAGAAAGTACTTATTATAATTATTCATGAGACGACGAAGCGGGGCTCGGAAGCCAGCATTAGTACGACATGAAGTAATGAAGGCACTTTCGGACATGTAGGTTTCCACACGATGTTATCTTTCACCGTTAACGAGCGATAATTTATATCATAAGTACACACATATCTTCGAAAAGACGAATCTTAACGGTTTATTGACAGAGGTGTGAGCCGTGGGTTCGAACCCAAGACCTTTATCTCGCAGTCCTACGGTCGCCCACTCGGCTCTCGCTGCTTATCCTAATTAGTTCAAGAGTAATTGGGTTCCAAAGTGTAAAAGGCAGTGACTTAGAATATTTCGTGGAGAAGACAAGAACCTTTAAAAATAATAACTTGTATGCAGTTGTTAATGTTCAATATAGATATTAAACCTGTTTTGAGTCTATAATTTTGTTTTAAAGGCTGACCACGGAACCCTATTGCACTTGGCCTGACATGCACTTGGCAGGTATTTGTCAGATTCTAGTTGTCAACCCTCAGTCATAAGTAAATTAACCCATAGCATTTTGCACATAAGTTTCTGACATGTCGTAAATTTATTAATTTAATTTATTATTTAATTATTTTTTGACGCCTAAATTATAAATTTTGTACATAGTTAGGTATTTCACTAATTTAGTTTGGGAAACGTTATTTTAATTTATTTAATTATTGGTATTAAATTATATTATAATAAGATTGTGTGGTGGCCGTAAAGAACGTCATTTATATCTTTCCCTCTCTCTCTCCCTTATTATATTATATTTTCATCTCTCACGCACACGACAATAGCCAATGAGAGGGTTAGCAAGCCTATCTCACGACCGCGCTCATTGGTCGACCACCGCACGCGCCGCTGTTAGCCAATATGGCGACGTCAGTCATCTTCTGTCCATGGCCACGCGCAGTGTCATTTCCGCAATGGTTTAAAATTCATAATTACGCCGCGTCCGCGAGTGCTGTAAATCATCTGAACACACCATTAAGCCAACATCAAGTTTGAGAAGAACACAGAGAAAGCTGCTGCCGACCGATCAAGAAGCCAGGTCAGTGTATTGGTTATTGGTGTTGTTGAGAGATTATTTTTTTTCTTCATTTAAGACGTTCTGGCCCGACCAAACCTAACTGGAAGGTTCAGGCGTCATCATTTTGGTCCTTCGGTCCGCGATTCGAATTCATTTAATCCATTTATCCCGCTTTCTTATCTTTTTTTCCGCAATCTTCTACGCCGCCATCTTGTATGAGCCGCGTGCATGGCTCGTGGCAAATTCCCGCTAACCAACTTTATTATACCTAACTTAAATAGGTATTGGCTAAAAGCTAGACGCTAATTACTGCACTTTATTGTGATTCACTTTCCACGCTTGTTTTTAAAAATAAAATAAAAACAAAATTTGCTATAATTTATTTTCTTCATTATGGCCAAGGCTAGGGAAGCTTTTGAGGATGCGAAGGGGCTCGATTCCTCTCAAATTCAGAGGCTTACATTGATAGGTCGTCGTGATGCAATATTTTCTCGCATACAACAAATATATAATCGATCTTTGAATGCTTTCACTGATGATACAGAAAAGAATTTATTCCTTGCTGGTATGATGTCTATAGATAATGTACGTTCGGAGTTTATTCAAATTGTGGATAAATTAAACATAGCGGAGCTAAATCTTAATCCATCGTACGTGACAAACTACCAGTGTGTAAATTCGTTTGAGGATCTGTACTGTAATTGCAAATATGTGTTTGATAAGCTTAAGCCGCCAGTTACCCGTTCCAATACTTTGTCGCCAAATAGATCACTGATACGCTTACCGGAACTTGAATTATTACCGTTTGATGGGGATCCAATGAATTGGAAACTATTTTACGAGTCATTCAAAAGAACGGTACATGAAAATCCTCAATTAAGTGATCATGAACGAGTTCAGTATTTGATAAATAAACTGTCTGGTTCCGCGCGCGCCGCTTGCTCGGGAATCGTACCGACAAGTGAAAATTATAACTTAATTTGGCAAACTCTAATAGATAAATATAATAATACGTATAATCTTGCCGTCGCATATTTCAATCATATGTTTGAATTTAAGTCATTGAACTCTGGTACTAATAATAAAAATCTTGAATCGTTTTTAGATAAATTTTGTAGTGCTGTATCCAATTTAAAGGCTCTTAAATTGGATGATTTAACAGATTTTTTACTGTTACAACTTGCTTTGAACAAGTTAGACCCTAGAACGGCACGGGCATTCGATATGCATATGCGTGGTAAGAAACAAACTTACACGGAATTAATTAATTATGTTCGCGAGCAAAGTAACATTTTAAGCAGGCATTCAATGTCGTCTGCCGCTGTTCCCGATAACAAACCGGTTTCTAAGAAACATGCAATTGCGTTCTCAGCTGCATGCGCGACTTGTTGTCCAGTTTGTAAACAAACTGATCATTATAACTTATATAAGTGTTCCGCATTCAATAAACTCTCTGTAGATCAACGCTTTAGTATAGTAAAACAAAATAAGTGTTGTACTAATTGTTTGAGCATGACTCATACAAGTTCCGCTTGCAAATCAGTTAATAATTGCAGACAGTGCAATGGTAAACATCACACTTTACTCTGTTTAAAGAATTCGAGTGTTGAAAAACAGGTGCATTTTAATAGCTCAAATAATACTGTTGTTCGTCCTGACAATGTACCTATTCAAAATATATCGCTTTGTAACACGCAGCCGCAATCCAATATGGAAATTACCGAATGTTTGTTAGGCACTGTACAAATATACGCAACGAATTCAAGCGGACATCGGATCTTGGTTCGTGGATTAATTGACTCGGCCAGTCAGTGTAATTTCATGACGTCAAAATGTTGTGAAAAATTGAATTTAAAACGCAATAAAATACCCAATATTGTTGTTAAAGGTATTGGTAGTAGGTCTAATCCGGTAAAAGGTTCGATTCTCGCAACATTGTCGTCTCGATTGAACGACAACTTTATTTCCATAGACGCTT
Organism: Hypena proboscidalis; assembly: GCA_905147285.1. Lineage (NCBI taxonomy): Eukaryota > Metazoa > Arthropoda > Insecta > Lepidoptera > Erebidae > Hypena > Hypena proboscidalis. Next base: position 9,799,989 of record LR990150.1, on the reverse strand, counting down.
TTGTGCTCGACAACATTACAAACAATCTACCTACTGTAAAGGTTGATGTGTCACGCTTATCTTATTTAAATAAATTGCAACTCGCTGATAGGAACTTCGGAATACCTGCAGAAATCGATATTCTTATTGGGGCACCGTTGTTTTCAGAAATATTATTATCGGGTCGCGTTTCGGGACCGCCTGGTATGCCATCCGCTCTTGAAACTATTTTTGGCTTTATAGTTTTGGGGACCGCACCAATTTTAACCCTAGAAAACTCTCTTCATAATTTCACGGTTACCGCTTGTTCTAATAAAAATATTATTGAACCCAGCTCGCTTATGTCTTTCTGTACAGTTAAAGAAGAACGCTTAGACAGTTTAGTACAAAAATTCTGGCAACTGGATGAAGTGCAGTACGTATTGCCTTCTAGTCCAGCTGATATAGAATGTGAACGCATCTTTAGTAATAATGTATCGCGCGATTCGACGGGGCGTTATACTGTAGCACTCCCGTTTTCTCGTAATCCCGAAACATCTCTTGGTAATTCTTTCAACACCGCAAAAAAACGCTTTAGTTATTTAGAACGCAAGCTCATAGCTTCTCCCTCTCTAAAGGTGGAGTATGATGCTATAATAAATGAGTATATACAGAAGGGTTATATATCATTGATTAAAAACGTAAATTCATCTTCTGGCTTTTGGATACCGCATCATGCAATAGCTCGCTTAGATAAAACCACAACAAAATACAGAATGGTTATGGATTCTAGCGCATGTACCGACTCGAATCTGTCACTAAACGACATTTTATATACCGGACAGAACCTACAGAACGACTTATTTACCATCCTCTTAGATTTCCGCTTATACGCAGTTGCGTTTACTTCCGACATCAAACAGATGTACCTACAAATTCTGGTAAATGAGAGTGACCGCAAATATCAGAGGTTTTTATACAGATTCGATACAGCTTCACCTATAGATACTTATCAATTTAACCGCGTATGTTTCGGCATGCGAAGTAGTCCTTATCTAGCCCTACGCGTACTTCGTCAGCTGTGTTTCGACGAACGTAATCGGTTCGCACGCGCCGCTAAAGTTATCGAAACTAATACCTACATGGATGATGTATGTTACTCATTGTCTTCGGTGCACGAGACTGTGCAGCTTCGCGATGAACTCCGCGGGTTATTGCAGGCCGGGGGCCTTGAACTCGTTAAATGGGCTAGTAACGTACCGGAAGTTACAAAAACTCTCCCGATTTCAGATCAACATACCGCTAACATTAACTTTGAAGAGCCCAGTTCTAGTTTAAAGGTTTTAGGTCTGCAGTGGTCCCCTAGTTGTGACACCTTTATGTTTAATGTTAATATTGAAAGGCGTCCCGTAACTAAACGCAATATTTTGTCTTTAATTGCTCGCCAATACGATGTTCTCGGTCTTATCGCTCCGGTTATTTTTTACGCTAAACTCATACTTCAAAAACTTTATATTTTAAAACTTGAATTTGACGAAACTCCGCCGTCGGATATTGTTAATGTCTGGCAAAAATATACTCATGAATTACCGTGCATTGAACAATTACGCTTTCCGCGCCATTTAGGTATTGAACAAAACTCAAAAATTTGTATCATTGCATTTTCTGACGCTTCAGAGAATGGCTATGGTTCCGCCATCTATATTCGGACTCGAGTCGAATCAGGTCCGATAATCCGCTTGATTTGTGCAAAATCAAAAGTTGCTCCATTAAAAACTATTTCTATAGCCAGATTGGAATTATGCGCCTGCCTGCTTATGGCAAAATTGGTTCGCCGCGTTATCGATACATACAGTAAACGTCATTCTGTTGATGAAATTTATTGCTTATCTGATTCCATGGTAGCGTTACAGTGGATCACCGCGTCTCCGCATCGATTTAAAACTTTTGTAGCTACGCGAATAACAAAGATTACCGCAGCAATTCCAGCAAATCATTTTTATCATGTGGCTGGAACTGACAACCCTAGCGACTGTTTGTCTCGAGGACTGTCGCCAGCTGAGTTAATTAATCACCCGCTATGGTTCAATGGTCCCATCTGGCTCGGTCAGGATCCTTGTGAATGGCCTATCAAATCAATAGTACCCGCTAAAGTTGATTCAGAACTACCGGAATCAAAGAAAATTATTTCTCTGCCCGCTACGCATATAGCTGACGAGGATCCTAACGCGCTGTTAGAACTCTCAACCCGCATTTCCTCCTGGATAAAATTGTTACGTACTACCGCATTAATTTATAAATTTATTAAAAAATTACCGCGTTCAAATATATTCTCCGCAGAAGACATTAATTTTGCTGAACTTCAAATTATTAAGGCTCTGCAACAATCATGTTTTCCTGACATAATAAAAAATATTAAAAATCATACTCGCTGTTCGAATGCCATCCAACGTCTCGTACCTTTTCTTGATGAAAACGGAATTTTGCGAGTTGGAGGTCGGCTTCGTAACACAGATTTGTCATATAACCAACAGCATCCGATGCTGTTACCTCAGAAACACCGCGTCATTGAGTTAATAATTTCTTATTATCATCGCATCAATTGCCATACCGGCCCAGTAGCTCTGGTATCTATCCTAAGACAGAGATATTGGATCTTGTCCAGCCGTAACGCAGTAAGATCAATCATACACAAGTGTAACTTTTGCTTCAAGGCGAAGCCTAAGCCAACATTTCCACTTATGGGGGATCTGCCCGCTTGCCGAGTTAATGAAGCAACTGCTTTTAAATTCACCTCAACAGATTACGCTGGGCCTATAAGTATAATTCCGTATAGAAAACGTGGAGTACGTTCTATAAAGGCATACCTATGTATTTTCGGTTGTATGGTTACGCGCGCAGTTCACGTTGAACTTACTACTGATTTAAGTACGGGCACATTTCTATCCGCATTTAAACGTTTTCTTGCACGCCGAGGTTCCGTATCAGTGATGTATTCGGATAACGCAACTAATTTTGTAGGCGCTAAAAATGCGCTGTCTGAAATTTACACGCTCGTGAACTCAGACGCATATAATAAATCTATTTCGAATGAGCTATCCGCACATCGCATACTTTGGAAGTGTATTCCAGCTCGAGCGCCTCATTATAATGGGAACATCGAGATAATGGTGAAAGCATTCAAAACGCATCTTCATAGAACAATCGGTGCGCAGTTACTCACTTATGAGGAGATGTTAACAGTGCTCACACAAATTGAAAGTGTTATAAATTCGCGCCCGCTTACGTTATTAAGTGAAGATCCATCAGAGCCAACTGCTTTAACGCCTTCTCATTTTTTAATGACTGCACCACTTAATCATTTGCCTTCATATTCAGTTCCCAATGAACCTGCACACCTGATAAAGCGATACCTATTATTGGATCAAATAGTAAGCTCGTTTTCGAAACGCTGGAAATTAGAATATCTGCATTTATTGCAAGCTCGTGGAAAGTGGAACACGCCCTCCAATCCCATAACTGTAGGGTCTATTGTTTTAATAATTACAGATAATATACCCCCACTGTCTTGGCCTTTGGGTGTTGTTATTGAAACTCACCCTGGCAGTGATTCCACCTGCAGAGTGGTCACTGTCAAAACGGCAACTGGCACTTATAAGAGACCTGTTGTCCGTTTATGCCCATTACCAACTCAATAGCTTCTTTGCCCTCCGTCCACCGCATTCAACTTATACTTACACTCTTAAATATATATGTCTCTTTTTTTTTTATTATCTTATCTAATTTTCTTTAAAACCAAATTGGTTTTACCCCGGGAGCAATGTGGTGGCCGTAAAGAACGTCATTTATATCTTTCCCTCTCTCTCTCCCTTATTATATTATATTTTCATCTCTCACGCACACGACAATAGCCAATGAGAGGGTTAGCAAGCCTATCTCACGACCGCGCTCATTGGTCGACCACCGCACGCGCCGCTGTTAGCCAATATGGCGACGTCAGTCATCTTCTGTCCATGGCCACGCGCAGTGTCATTTCCGCAATGGTTTAAAATTCATAATTACGCCGCGTCCGCGAGTGCTGTAAATCATCTGAACACACCATTAAGCCAACATCAAGTTTGAGAAGAACACAGAGAAAGCTGCTGCCGACCGATCAAGAAGCCAGGTCAGTGTATTGGTTATTGGTGTTGTTGAGAGATTATTTTTTTTCTTCATTTAAGACGTTCTGGCCCGACCAAACCTAACTGGAAGGTTCAGGCGTCATCAGATTGATTTCAGAAATGTAATCAAAGTGTTATTACCTACATCTACTTATTAATAATGAAAATCTACATCCACTTATTAATAATGGAAATTATGAAAATTAAAGTCATTTAATAACAAAAAACGGCATTTAATTAAAGTTAATAATCAGTATTTCCTCCTCTAACATTAATTAGAGTTCAGCATCGGTTATTCATGCTTCATAATTGCCTACATAAAATACATTATGTACAAAGTAAAATTTATACCCAAAAATAAAATCACAAAAAATAAATTAAAAATCTTTGATGCATCTCTTTTTATGCATTGCAAGTATAAACCATAGTATAAACTTCAATTTCATATATAATTATTGAACAAAATATTGACAGAATTTCATATAATAAGGTAAAAATTAAATATCCCTAGGCAATGTTGATGTGTGTATATCTATGAATCGATTGTCACAAAACAGCGCACCGCGCATGCGTGGTGCGCTCTTATTGGCTCTTTAAACAACAAATGCATAGATCGACGGTCGATGTTAAATTTAAAGGAAAAATCATGGCATTCTCTGCGCAATGAGAAATAAGATTTGATTTGATATTTCAATTCTGAAAACATAAAATTACATTGAATTTGCTTGAGTTCTCTTGCAGCAAACCTATGCTTGTGACCTCTGTGATTCAAGTCAAACTTATGTGATGGTTCGTAAGTATCGACTTACTTTTAATGGTCAATAGAACTCGTTACCTATAGCAACTGAAGAATAGAATACATTTTCAATCTTGTATGGATCGTGGATGTTGTATAAGGAATGAAAAAGTGTACGTATGTAATTTTAATAAATTTATTTATTGCGGTTTAAGTAAAATTTTAGATATTTTGAACATTTAAATGTTAAGCATAAAATACATTAATGTTCAAAAGTAAATAAAAGACTCTTTCTTGTGTGAGACATTGCAATTTCCAGAAAATAGATCAAAGGTAAACGGTCGATTTAAGACATCTTTTGTAGTTACAAATTCCTCACATACCATTTGTAACGCTCTTCTCCCTTGTAGCCACCGTTGTTTCCCCACAACAGCCTGTCTCCGTCGTTATCCGTGGCCACATCCAGCTTCAAGCCTTGATTGAACTTGTAGTTTACTATGAAAAAGTCAACCGAGTTAGCTGTCTTGAATGGCTCCAAGTGGAATCTGTGCCTGTCTTCACCAGAACCAGTCGAGCCCCATCCCTTTCTGTCACCAGCATCGTCCGCAGTGGCGTCTAACATCAAATACATGTTGTAGTTAGGGTTGTATATTTTAAAGGTCACAGCGTTGCTTTCCCAGAAAGGAATGAACTGCCAGCCCATTCGTTTACTAGACTTGTCACTGCTGTCTCCCCATACGAGTCTGTCGCCATAACTATCTGTCTGCGCGTCCATTTTCAAAGCTTGTGAGTACTGCTCGTTGATAATAATCACAGTTTCGCGAGCAATAATTGACTTCAACTCGATAGGGAATTGATTACGGACGACATCCTGGGCATTGTTCTGCCACAATTGGTAACCGTAAGCCAACACTTTGCGGCCATTGCTTACGTTAGCTAGAAGGTCGGCAACCACTTGACGGATTGCTTCCTCTTGTTTGTCATTGATCAAAGTTTTTGTCAGAGTTACGGCATTATTGTACGATGCGTCGGTGATGAAACTGGAAAGTTCGGTCTTAAGAGCTTCTACATTCAAGAAGGCCACATATTTGTCAAACTGTGTTCCTTGTAGTTTAGAAGGTAGCTGGTAGACAGGGCATGGATAGATTTTCTTGTTCTTGAGTGCAGCGGCGAAATCAGAAGCAGTTTTGGAGTCGTAGCTGAATCCAAATAAAATAACGCTGCCTTGGTCTTTGTTGACAATGCGCGCAATATCTCCAATGCAGGAGTGAGTGACATGGGTGAGGTCAGAGGAGTCAAGAGTGACTAACTGCACGCTGTTATCCTTGATGTAAGCGCTGGAGTCAGAGTTGGTGTAGCTGTGGACAGGGATCCTGTTGGGAATCTTCTTGTTCTTGTCAGGGCCTTCGGTCACAAGTTTGAAAGTGAGGTTGACGTTGTAGGCGTCGTTGAATCCTCTGGCTCCATTCTTGCCTTGAACTTTGCCTTCTCCCCAGTAATCGACATGTTCGATTGTCTCATCGGGGAGTGGTATCTTGACAAGTTTGTACTCGCCAAGATAGGGTGTTTCGGAGTACGGGAAGTACTTGTTGACGTTGATGGTGTAGTTTGGCTTTCCAGCAATTTTCCAAAGCGAAAGGGTTTCCATTTTTAATGTTGGTGTTTGTGCGTTAATCTGAAAGACAATTAAAATGATTTTTAACTTTTGCTTCGTTACTATTTTAAATCACCAAGAAATTATTTAAAATATTAAATTGTTACAGTAAATCATTACAAAGTATGTGTGGTGTAACCTTGAAGAAATAGGGTGATAAGAGATCGTTGTTTAAAATTATATAGGAAGTGTTGTAAAGATTATATAGGAAGAAGATTAAGAAATGTATGCTTTGGTGGTTTGGTCATGTTGAAGGAATGGATGAAAGAAGATTAATGAAGGAGACATACAACGCAGGCGTGACTGTGTTACAGAAAAATACAGAATTTAAAAAGAAAATTTTACTCACCGATTCGAAGACTCAGGACAATTACCACTGTTGTATGGTACTGTACCGTACACACAATGAATGTACTGTCCACTACACGTACCTCTGTTTATATACTGAAAAACTGAAGGTGTTATCAGAAAAATGGGTCAGTCAACCACAAAATTTTGCTCAAATATTTGCAGGAAATAACAACCGCGATTTGATAAATAATTTTTAGTTTGGTAACATTTTCTAGCTTGCGGTTAGTCTATGTTCCGGCTGGTTCAGTCAGCAACAAGAATGGGAATCAAACTACATATTATTACTTCCGTTATCACTTATCAGGAATATCACAACCTGTTATAATAAAGAATAGTTATTTATTTTTATTTCTAATTGATTTATATAAAGCATTTATGTTAGCCATGCTTAGCTATCTAATACTCAGAACAGTCGAAAAAATATTTGGACTTCAAGCGGAATTTAAACTCGAGACTATAGGATTCCAGCCTATTGCTTTACCACAGAGCCATCCAAATCAAGGAATCTTTTAACAGTAAGCATAGTCTTTTCGGACGCCTCGTGTCATCTATTTTATTATCTATTAAGTTTTTACCCTGCATAGCTAACTCGTTGGCCAACTGTACCTACATATTAGTTGGTAGCAAACTGTTCTGAGTATTAATTATTTATTTGCTGATAAAAATATACTTTTAATTACTTGTGATAAATTTTAATTATTTCAAAAGGTGACAATTATAATTCCATCTTTCTTTTGTACTACGCGTTTGTCAAGCTTGTTATCCGTTAATAAATTGTTAGTACACTAGCAAGTCATTCCAGAAGTGTTACTAAAAGTACTATGATACACTGTACTATTTTTTTTTACAGGTCAGAGAAATACCTATTGTCCTCCTTTGGACAAATCACTTTCACTATACATAAAATTAACATAATATCTTATGTATAAAATTCTCGTGTAACAATTGTTACCTTACTCCTCCGGAACGGATTTACTGATTTTTACCAAATTTTATGTGCATATTCAGCAGGTCTGAGAATCGGCTACTATCTATTTTTCATACCCCTTTGTGATAAGGGTTGTTCACCCTTAACATTTTTTTTAAAATTTTTTGGACAAAATTTTTTGTTTTTATTTTTTTATAATGTGGCATTAAAAATACATACAACCCTAAATTTTTACCCTTTTATCACCAACCCCTATTTTGAATAGCTATTTTAGTAATTTAATCATTTTTCATCCCGCTCGATAACTGATCAATTACTATCTTATTTGTAAATGTTTTTAACTCTATTTCGATTAAAATTTCCCTAAACTTATGGCAAATCTAATTTTTTTTTATAAAAATAAACATTTATTTTTATTATTAACGTTTATTCCTGATATATTATATGCTTAGTGTTACCAATGTTAGATTTTTAAAACTTCCCGCGCTTTTACAGGTGAGTGAAATGCCAGACTATACCGGTGTCACTCCTTTTAATTTAGAAATAATAATATAACGACATTTTTTTTGTACTTATAAATATACCGCCATTACAAACAAAATGTAATTTAGAAAATAAAAACCTTCTGCAGAACAGGCCTAGCCTAGTGCAGGAGTTTTTTAGCAATTGACTCAATTCTTTACAAAAAGGAATATCTAAAAGTATGTTTAACAATAAGTTTTTTGTTAATGTAAAGAATTTATATACTCTTGTGGTATTGAATAAATATATTTTATTTATTTATTTTATTCTCAGTAAACAGCACGGAATAGGGATGAGACAGAAGCCGGTCTCCTGTTTCTCTCACACAATAAGACTTCTCTCACTCCCTACACAGTTTTCGGTCATCATTATTGTTTATGCATCAAGTGTAGTAGTAACGTTTACAATTACAACAATTACACACTTACAATAAGTCGGTTTTTTTTTTGTCTACACTAGAAATTACCTAGAAATAATTAATATGGCAAACAACGTTTGCCGGGTTAGCTAGTATATATATATTAAGATATATATATTTTTTAATAATTACAAATTCATCTGACCAAGAGGATTTTCCAATATTAATCATATTTTGTGGTTTCATAATGCTGACTTCAAATAAAACAGCTTTTAAAAATAATAAAAAGTGAAAAAAAAATAATAGTAGGATGAAACCCATTAGAAAAGGAGGAGAATATTATAAAAATTAAAGGAAAAATAATTTATTTAAATCTCTTCTTTCCGATGGTGAAAAAAAAATACACTTTAATTACTCAAAAAACGTAAGATTACATAATGTTTAATTGATAAAATATTAATTTTATTAACTTATTTGTTTGTTAATAGCTCAAAATTTTATATATTAATTATTATATTAATAGTTTTTTTCGATTTTTGTTTTGCTATCTTCACAGAAAATCTGCGAAGATTTACGATAGTAATATATATTATTTTTTTTCACCATCGCTAAAAAGCTGATATTTTGACGGGTGAATTTTCGATCGAAAATTAGGGTGCTTTTCCGATGTGAATTCAAAATAAGGTGAAAAAAATCAATATTTCTAATCAAATAAATTACAGCGTATTTGGGACATAAAAAGGTAAGGTTTCACCAAATTTCGTGACAAAAAAATTGTTTGTAAAAAAAAAATTGACATAAATTTTGAGGTTATATGAAAAAAGTGTAAAAATACAAAAATTTTAGATCTTTTTATTACCAACAACTTTGCGATTCGACTTTTTTCCATAGTAGGTACTTTTAGTTTTGCTGGTAATCGAGAAAAAACGTTTTTTTTTTTTTCCCCTTCCCGACCTCAGATCGCCCGTAAATTATTTTTCCTTTAATTTTTCTAATGTTTCATCCTACTATTTTTTTTTTTAATTATCGACTATTTTTATTTTCTCTAGTCTTATTACGATACTTTAAAAAGAGTATGCTTTTTAAAGCATTTTTTTTTTGCTTTTACTACTTTACTACTGTAAAGAAAAATGAATAAGAAAATGATAACCTTAGCATCGAAAGTTCAGTTCTTTTTTTCATGGTGGTAGAGCTCCTATAGACGAGCTCGCGAGTGTATAACATCACCGTCTCACCTTTAACCTGCCGTCAAATAGTATATTTATTAATATTTTTTCAATAAATAAGCCAAATTCAATTACAGCAATTTTAGACTTATATGGTTTTCTCATGGGTGCCATTGTCAAACTGGACCAAATTGAAATGAGACCACACGAAAGGCACCAGCTTTCAAATGAAAAAATAATCATTAAAATCGCTTCGCCCAGTCAATAGTTATGAGGTAATAAACATAAAAAAAACTTGTTATCTCTGCACCACCTGAAGGTAGACTGGGTAGAGAATGCCCTAGGCATTAAGTCCACCAATATACACGTGTGTATGAAGTTTTATAAATAAATAAATAAATAAAAAAACTAATTGAGAACCTCCTCCTTTTTTGAAGTCGGTTAATTACTGAATCACTGACATAATCAAGCATAGCACCGTACTCCTCAGATGCAGCGAGTTATCTACAATCTGTTTTTGTGAATTGTTGATGTCCACGGCTGAAGTCCACTTTCCATCAGGTGGACAACACGTGCGTTCTTTATTTTTTATCTTTCTTCTTTATTTCTTTATACGACGTAATGAACGAACGTGTTGTCCACCTGATGGAAAGTAATAAGCATCAATAAAGGAATAAATATATCACAACGTACACACAACGCCATCTAGTCCCAAACTAATCAGATCTTCTACTATGGGTACTAAAATAACTGATACTAATACATAATATACTTTCTTTTGTAAATACATACTTATTATACAAAGAAACACCCAAATTAGTCTGGGTGTTTCCATGTCCATAAGACTAACCCTCATGTTCATACACAAAAAGATTTGTCTAAAGCGGGATTCGAACCCGCGACCTCGGCGACGCAGGCAGGTACACTACCCACTCCGCCATCCGGTCGTCAAAAGTGAAGAATAATTAAATGTCAAAACTGAAGCTTTAATAGACCTTTCTGTATGCAAACGCATGTCCCCACACGCATCTAAGAGCATCAACGTCGGATGCAATTATGCAGAGTGACGTTTGCGGTGCCACGCGCTGGGTTACGTAATGTAATGTGGAATTTGTAATGCATTTGAAAGCCAACAAGTGACGTCGTAAGGACTTGCTTTTGACCTAAGTTATTAGTATAATTAATACGCACTTAGTGCAAAAACTTTGTTAAAACCAAAAAAAAAAATTGACGACTGCTTCCCCTATCTAATATAGTCTAAAATGACATAATATATTATGATAATATGAATCTATTAATAAATAAATTAAAATGAAAAGAAAATAGGTAAAAATAAATACAACCACATTTTCATTGCATATAAGTAAAATAAAATCTGAAAATATATTCATTTTAATAAAGAAACAAACGAAACATTCTAATATGGTATAAATATATATATTTTTTGAATATATAGAGCACTTTCAGACGAAATACTTAAAACGAAATATATTTTCTTAAGACAACATTTGCCAGACATTTTCAGGCCAAGGTATGCTAAAAATGTCGGAAAAAGATTTAGGTGAAATTTGTAAGGTGTTGCCAATAGTGACTAACATGGTTTTATTCAGCAATTGGCAAATAGACTTGTAAATATAAGTGAACCTTATCCTAAGCGTACTGAGCTGTATCAGGTTGTATTTTAAACTAAGTCCAAAATAACGAACTACCTCGATGATCAAGAGGTTTTTTTTTTTATGATTTCTCCTTGAGGTTATAACCACCTCAAGAGGAAGTTAATTTCTCTGCTATTTGATACAGAAGAATTATTTAAAATTAAAATAATTGTCATTGAAATTAAATAAAATATAAATTAAATTAAATGTAAACTAAATTAAATATTAAAATAGATAATAAATTAAAAAAAAAAAACAAAAATTAAATAATTGCAAGTATGTTTATGTGTTATTGAAGTGTTTAAGTGTGTTGACTATGTGGGTGAGATGTGACATGAAGGTGTCGATGGAGTGGATGTCTGTCGTTAGTTGTGTCAAGTCGTATGGATTGAGTTGGTTGAGTGTGCAGTATTGTTCATGTCTGTGTCGCGTTTGGGTATAGTTAGGGCATTGTGTTAAAAGGTGTCTGAATGATTGAACTGTAGTGTTGTCGCAGGGACATGTGTCGTTGTCTGTTATCTGAAATCTATGTAGGTGATCTAGTGGTTAGCGTCTGCCTCTTACCTCGCGGTCTCGGGTTCGATTGGACAGGCCGGAAGTGTTATTTGGAATGTATTTGTCAGAAAATTCGAGACCTAAATACATAGAGTGAAATGAGAATGTTATGCTCCGTTGCCATAGCCTTTTTAACACGCTTATATTAGCTTCACCTGTGTGTATGTATGTACGTATGTATGTATGTATGTATGTATGTATGTAACCGACTCCTTTGGACTCGATTTTGACTCACTTTAAACGGACAGATTTCATTCAAATTTTGCACACCTGTCAAAGATCGATGACAATGCAATAATTCGATAAAAAAATAAAAAATAAAAAAAAAAACACTAAAAATCCAGAAAATAAATAATAGTTAAAAAAAACTAAATAACACGCTTTTAAAGTACTTCTAACTAAAAAGTGAAAAATAATTCATAAGCTGAAAAAAGCGTGGGGCGCTCTGTGCCATATTTTTCGTCTATCGAGCAACCCACGCTTTTTTCAGCTCATATATTATTTCTAAATATCCTAAATCCGCTGAATAGAGAAGGCAAACTCGAGATTAAACCCTATATCAACCCGTCTGGCCAGCTTGGTATCTGTAGGCCAAAACCTTTTAATTGAAGTCCCCATACTAGACGCCATAAATGGACTACCCTATATCATTAATCATAATATAATAATCCTAATATGTTAAATTTAGCTTTAATCATCTTCTAAATATGTATGTTTTTTGTTTATGTATTATATTATTGTATTTATTCACGTATGTAAAAAGTATATTACATTAAATATTTTATAACAGTATATCTATGTACCACTTGTATGTATTTTATGTATTGATTTGTACTCGTTTCTCCCAAATATATATATATTCACATAAACACTGTAAACACTTCAGTTCTTTTTCTTATATTGCTACCCTTGCTTTTCTCTGCACCACCCTAGGTTGTCTGTAAGAGAATGCCACTAGGCATTAAGTCCACCTCTGTACTTATATTTGTTCGAAAGTTTAAATGAATAAATAAAGAATTTAATCCAGCCTTGGTATTTTTTATGTTAAAGACATTCAGACATTCGCAAAAGTTAACAAACGTCCAATTTTGTTTTACTTGTACGAAAACACAATATAAATTTACCAGGCAATTTAGCAGTCAGGGCCATAAACAAAGAGAAATTATTATAAAATCACCCACCTAATCCTGCGAACGAGTTAGTTCATAATAAAAGTTTATTTGCATGACCTCTTTTAGCTATGTTGCGGTTAGTAGTTTTTGTGTGAAAGAGTAACAAACGTACAGACATTCGCAAATGTTAACAATGCAAGTAGTATAACACTTTTACTAGAATTTATCAAGTCATTCTACTACAATTACTCTCATACATATACATCACTTACTCAGTATAGGGTATTTCCGACTAGGTACACCTGAGTGCTAGCTACGTTAATTACAAAGACCACGCTATGTTACATGCTAGTTCACTGTTCATGGACTTATCCTTTATCAAAACGATTACAGTGTAAAAATACTCTGAAAATATTATTTGTTAGCAAACGAAGAGTTATTTAAAGTGGTCAATGTGGTCATGATTACCAATAGCTAGCTTCCGCCTACGTGTAATATCTATAAACAGTTTTACCGGCCCATGTTATACCAATCTACACGTGTATGAAATTTTATCAAATCCATCCAATAGTTTTTGTATGAAAGATTTAACACATCTATTATAATATAATATACTAGATCCCTCGCGTGGTTTCACCCGCGTCAATCGTAATCTGGCCGGTGCCCGCAAGTTAAGAAAATATCCACTACGCCATCTATTAAATTTTTGCGTTAACATACTTCTAATTAAAATAGCCTAAATTCGCCCTCTTGGGAATAAATTTTAGAAAAAACCCGGTACAGAAATTCATTTATTTTTATTTAAGTTTAACCATACGAAATTTCATGCTTGTAAATTAAAAAATGACGAATATTACCTTATCCCCTTCAAAATGTAATTGCCAATTTCTTCTTAGTGCGTCCCTACGCCATGTAAGAAACCTTCATAGAAAATTTCAAGTTTCTAGTCCTAGTGGTTTAGGCCCTGCGTTGATGAATCTGTCAGTCGGGCGAACAATTATATAAGTATAGATAGATTTACGCTTACACATACTCACAAACTGCCACGTTTATATTATTAGTACAAAAATACAAGATAAATATACCTGGCAGTGTTAATCAAGCCCATAAATAAATAAAAATTATTATAAAATCACGCACATAATCCTGCGAACGAGTTAGTTCATAATAAAAGTTTATTTGCATGACCTCTTTTACCGCAACAGAGCTATTAGCCTTTCCTTATTTAATTCTTGAATGGTACGTTAAGTATCCGGCTACCGTAATTAACTAGGGTGGGATAGTAACGGCGCAGTATAAATATAACCAAGTACTCTGACTCAACCCTATTCCTTGAAGTAACAAAAGACAATCACGAGATACATGATAGGGCTACCCACTTACTGTATTTTAATATAATGTATAAATTCAAATCCAAAATACAAAATTCAAATTCAAAATTATTTATTTGCAAAATATGGATGGTGCTGGCTTGCAAAGGTGGTATATAGATAAATATTACATCGTTTTTAATTCATATCTTGCCTATTATTAAATCAGCCATTCCACATAATGGCTACCAATCAACCTATACATTTCCTATATACGTTTATATGTAGCCGTCTGTACTTGTCTTCAGCTTTTAACATTCTTTTTTTGAATCCGTTCGTCACAGCGACTCATCCCCGTCTTTTGTTTATCGCCTTATTGCGATCTTATTCCGAGGCGTAGGCACGTGACACGTTCCGACCTTTTCGATGAACATAAACTACTCGATTTGATACTCTGGTAGCGGATATAACGATTCTGTTAGAGTAGTTATTTATTACTAGCTTTTATTGGGTAATGGTTCACCTGTCGATACTTTTATTCAGATTGAATTTGACATTTGGGCATTTATTGAAACCATAGATTCTGGATGAGGTCAGTCTTCATTCCCACTGGTAAAAATAAAGGGAAAAACACACCGTTTTGGAACAAATTGAATAATTTCAATACTTATTTTGTTCGGGATGCGTATTTTTTTTCGTCAGAAGTTTTTGATTAGTAGAAATTAACACTGATCACGCCTAGATTTATAGGTGTCAATAAATAACCCTATAATATCTACTCTGTATTAAAAAAAACCTTTAACCTTTCTATATTTTGGATTAACCCTCGCTTAGTTGTCAATAGACTAATGAAGTATAATGACACAAAGGCTATAGAATTCCACATGCATTCTTATACCAACTTCCAAGGAAAACCTTCCGCAATACGATGTATTGTCAAATATATGAAATAGCTTAGGAGGGAACAATCAGTATCGTGTTTCCAGTAGAGCCGTAATCGGATTGACTGTATTATTATGAAATCTCTTTCTAGTTCAATAAACATCATATTTTAAACACTAAATTGCATGTTTGCTCGTGGAAATTTTCAAGCTGGAACTAACAGAGGTAGGTAAGTATGTTTGTTTGTTGCCGAAGTTACTCGGAGACGCCTGGACCGAAATAAGAATTTTTTTTAGTCTGAGAGACACCACTGGTCTTGTGATCCGAGGTTACGATCTAATGATGGGATTCTAGAGAAATCAAGCTAAACCCTCAAATTTTAAAGAATTCCATATTGTTTTTCGTATTTTACCTAAAACTACTCGGATATTTGCATTAGCAGTCAGCATTTCATGTTGCTGATCTAATGCTAGAAGGTACAACTTCACAAAGGTTAGGGGTACGGGGATCATTCTTTATACATATTAATATTTTTTCTTTATATATCTTTCTACACCTTATGGCCGTTTACTATATTCTTTTAAGTTATACACAGGTGAGGCGTGACGTTGAATATTATTATAAGTATTTTTTACTTTTTAGTGCTTTTTTTGTAATTGAAATCGTTTTTTTTTTCAATTTGATAGTACAATGCTATAGCAAATATTTTTCATGCACAATTTTATTCTGTAGGACGAACAGGTTTTGAGTTATAGAGTGATTTATAATATAATATAACCTATACAATGTTGATATTTGTATTTAAAAGCTGTCTTCGTCGTATATGTTCGGTTTTAAGTGACTAACGGTGTTATGTTATTACACCAATTGGTCGGCCGTTATCGACGACGGCAAGAGTCGACGTCATTCAACTGTTTTAGCGAAGAAAACTTTAATAATAATAACACTCTTACACGCACATACCTTAGGCTGTCTCCACATTAGACGTGCGCGATCGTCTGCCGTATGGGCGCGCTGGCTGCATACACGTCACACGGCAGCAACACGCGACACCGTGTGATGTGTGTGAAGTCAGCGCGCCCACACACCCGACGATCGCGTACACCTAATGTGGGGGACGCCTAAGGGTTTTTTTCCAAAAAGAACTAGCTGAAAACACACCGCAATAGTTTTTCATTAATTTAGTTTTCACTTTATCGTACGCGTTCAGCATTTTTGTATGCATCGCGTGTTCAAAGCGGCAGTGTTTTTGTGTCGATGTTACAAAGACGTAACTTAGATTGGTTTTAGTTTTGCTGTTTTGTTACAACACTTGGTTTGGAGTGTAGAGTTTGATTTAAATAAAGGCAGTGTAGACTAGATTGTAGAAAATAAATAATTATGCGTTAGAAATAAAATTTAAGTGCCTGTTTTTGATGTTAAAAAACTTTTTTTTCAGTTAATATAATTATTTGCACGATACCTATAGCTAGAATACTGTTTTTCAAATCGTTGTCTGTCTGTCTGGCTGTTTGTATCGGCAAATCTTTTACACGGCTAGACTGATTTTCAAAAAAAATCATTTTTATTATTTATATTACCACGTAAACGAAACCGCGGGAGAAAATTTGTTTGTTTGTTTGTTAGCGCTTATCTCGGAAACTAATGATTGGATATATTTTTTGTTTGATTGTCTAACTATACATTTAAGTTTTTTGATATTTAACATCACGCTAAACTTGATGGACGCAGGGCAGTAACTTTAACGCGAGCAGCATTACTTAAAATAAAAAATTCCACGCGGACGAAGTCGAGAGTAGAAGCTAGTATTATAATCGAACTTATATAAAAATAACTCAAAGTGATTATTGGTATTAATGTTTTCAGACAGTTTTAGCATTCTGAATCAACAATACTTCGTAAATTTTCGAAAGAAATTGTGTAAAAGTAAATTTTGTTAATAATACGGCACCAAAAGAAGGAAACAGTATACCATGAAAAAGGTATTTTTCTCTGTCATTAAGGATTTATGTGGTGAAGCTTTTAACGAAAGTAATACTTTAAAGCCACTATTACCCAATAAAGCCTACAAAAAAGAGCAAAATCTTTTGGTAGTCATATATGTTTTAAGCTATTTACTTCTTTTTATTAAACTTACTAGTTGATCTTAGGGTGAAACAGAGATAATTTAAATTATTATAAAATATATGTATATTATAAAGCTTTTTTTTTCTGTACTAATATAATAAAGATGAATGATTTTTTTGATATTATTTATATTTTTTTATATAAACAAATAAATAAATAAATTTTTATTTTTGCTGATAAATAACTAGAGTCTGATGTTATCGATATTAAGCAATACAATTACGTTCGTGTGGGAGGCCCTCAAAAATATATTTTATTCGGTTTTTAATATTTGCTGTTATGGCTGCAACATCATCTGATTCTGTGACAATTTTAACTGTCACAATTCATGATCTGGTGTCTGACGGACAGAACGATAGCGCAGTCTTAGTAATAAGGTTCCGTTTTTACCTTTTTAATCCGGAACCCTAAACATATAATTATGGTTGCACAGTGCACACGCACAAGGCAGGGAAAGCGGCAACGAAACACCGACAGTCCTCTCGCGCCGCGGCCCCGCAACTCACGGCACGCCAACACCGCAGGCCCTCCTGTTGCAGTGCCTCCCCATATAGGCCCTGCAACATGGGCTGCTCCCACATGGGCTTTACCCCAAAAGCCCGAAGAGAAGCCCCCTCCTCGGGGTCCACTTAGCTTCACCGTGGCTCTCCCAACCACGGTTACTAAGCCCCACCGCGACGACAACGCGGGACACCCGGTTGGTGGGGCGAATTACCTGACCTGGCACAACAAACTTAACATTTCACAAAACGAGAAAAAAAGGTTGCTAATATAGTTCTATTATCAGCGAAGTTCAAAATCACCAATAAACAATGAGATCATATTGAGCCTCACACACCGCCACACGACGTACCAAATACGCCCTGTAGAATGCAATAACCATTCTTATTTTGCGTACAATGAGACTTCCACACAAAATAATAGCTTTCACCTGCCAGGAAAGAAAAAGAGTCGTAACCTTATTTATGTTGAGACTTCGTGAAAATAAAATGTCAAGTATATGCCGTGAAACAGAATGTGAATTTATCGGGTAATCTTTTTTTGGTGACGGCACCGTATCGTAAACTTTGTCTTTCATGCTGTATCTAGACAATTAAACGTGAATGAGCTAACGAAATCTTGTTCAGATTCTTTGTGTTCGCACTGATCTATTCATATTATCTCCCACTTCACTTGGCGTATTTAGACAAATATTCCAGTTGATTCAATTAATCAAAGTATAATCACTCTTACGCTCATAATTATTTAGTCTTATTTGCCTTATTCTCATTTTGCGAATATTTCCTCAATTACGTCAAGTGGAGTGCCACCATAACATGATTCGCGAGACCATTTATTACGCCTGTCTAGACCCGGCCTAACGTATTTCTTTTAAATCCGAGAGCCAGGTGATAAGATTTTATTATTGATATCACGTAAATTTCAATCCTTTAGAATTGATAAACGATTTGATAGAACAAAATGTCATTGAATGATTGCTGGACACAAGTAGGCCTTCTAATTCTTCTTAGCCAATTCGTTTTGGAGAACTCGCGAATTGCCCAGGGTGCACCGGACGTAGGGAATCGTTGTGTACGTCACTCGGGGAGGCTCCTTTCATGCACCCCACAAGTAGGCCGCTGCAAGGAGAACCTGGTCGAGTGGAGTATTACACCAAAAAATAACATCAATTGTGAGTGTGGGTTTCCTACACAATATGGCTCACCTGCTATTACGCCCGTTGTCTCCCGTCACGTGTACACGTCAAAATCTGATGCAGGCAACTAAAAAAGCAGTGGACGTTCCTCCTTTTTTGGCGAAAACTGTATAACATAAAAACCGGCCAAGTGCGTGTCGGGCCACGCGCAGTAGGGTTCCATAGAAAAATATTTTTAATTTTACTTTTTAACTAAATGGCGTCCTTCAGAAAGGAAATGTTTGTAGTACACGAAACCAGCTAGCACGTATGACGAGATGTATGAATGTTGAGGAAGCGAAAGAAGTATGTAAGGAGCGAAGCACATGGCGTTCCATCGTCTCTGCCTACCTCCGTGGGATAAAGGCGTGATTTTATATATGTATTATGTATGTTTATTTATGTTTCAAGAATTTTGAACGAAATATTCTGAGTAACTGCATCTGACATTTCGGACCCCTATTCCTCTTGAACTAATAAAGTGAACTTATCCGCTATAGTTTTCCTTTAAAGTTCATTACATGTACTACCGACACAATTTTTTTCAGATTTTAGGATCCAGTAGTTTAGCTTTTAGAGGGGGGGGGACGCCCTACTCGAACAAAAATTTGCTCTTTAAAGTTAATTATCTCGCAAACGGATCCCTAAATCTTTAAACTGTCTTAGCAACCCCTAACGTTTTTAAAAGTCCTATCTAACAATACCCCACACTATGGGGTAGGCGACAAAAAAAAAAAACATCCCTACTATACATGTAGGGGAGCTACCTGAAAAAAAAATATTTTTCCAAATTTTACTCTACGACTTTTTTGTTTAGTTAACATACAAGTTTATGCAAAATTTCAGTTTTCTAGCACCAACGGTTTCGTCGCTAAGCCGTGGACAGACAGACGGACATGGCGAAACTATAAGGGTTCCTTGTAGGTACTACGGAACCCTAAAAAGCCATTGACATGAAAGAAGAAGAAGCATGATTTCGCTTATTCATTTGTATTTTATGTAACTTACCAAATAGTTTAATTTCTACGTTTGACAAGGTTGAGTAAGCTACATGTTTACTACTTATTTGATAAGTTTAATTAAAACGTGATGGTTTTCTACTTAATATACTTATTGTACGGTTCCCAAACCTATTTTCTATCTAACAAGCTTTACTTAACAAACATGAAAAGGCTATTAGAGTAAACATCTCTACACAGTATTCTACAACCGCTCTATAGCCTAATTTAGTTATACTCCACAAAACCGTAGCTACCATAGCTGAATGAAGTAAACGAGTAATGCTGTTGAAGAGCCCTGGCTTTCGTAAATCTAATTTCCTTCACTTCTTCACAAAATTCTTGAACTTTTCTCCTTAAAGTATTTTTGGGGAAAATACGCCGTACAAAGTTAACTGATTTAATGCGGTCAAATTATTATAACAGGCTCTTTAAACTGGTCGCGGCAAAAGTACTAAACGAATTTTGTTAGCTAAAGTTTGTTGCTTCACCCTTTTAGCTGACTGTACGAAAAGGCAGTAATTTTTAATTTTGAAGTTTGTTTTGCATTGTAGGCAATTATCAAAGTAGTAAGTATCCATAAGTTTGCATGAACTTGGTTCTTAACGTAATATTTTTGTCTCTCAAACGTAACGTTTCAGAACATATTTTATTTTATTTTATTCAATAAGCACACCGACTGTAAAATTACACAGAGCCATACAAACTATTTTAAAAATGTACAGGTAAATCGTATAGTAATTATACAAATCACAGGCATGTGTTACATTTAAACAATTTATCTTTAGGAGACTACAAAACTACAAATATTAAATTAATTATGAAATACGGGTGTTACTCACGTAATGTTGGTCTATTATAGTGCAAGACTGGCTGCGACTCAGGCGCCACGTATCGCACTCTCTTGATAATGCTTAGACGTATAGGCGAAACCGCGGTCAACTAAATAGACCAACATTACGTGAGTAACACCCGTATTTCATAATTTGAATAATGTTACAAACTCACGTCAGTTTTCATAAAAATATTAAATTAATTATTTTTCTTGATTTTATAATTACAAAGTAAATACAAATTTGAATGTATTTACATTACGCACAATTAAAAATAAAAAGGAGGAACGGGGTGGGATGTTCCTCCACCACTAATGGAGGATCCTTCGACCTGGCTCGGTGGTATTGCCTAGCGGACAGCTGTTCATCAGGAGTGCTTTGGAAGTCATATCTCTGTATAATCGCTAGAACACCTTTATCGCGTTCATTCAGCACCTATGCCACTACTGTCTTGTATGTCATCTATCGTACGTCATTTCGTGATGTTGTCAATACCCATATATTAGTGGCCAGCTCCGCCATAAGTGGCATCAAAACCAAACACAAAGATGAAGTGAAAGAATTTATACAGAACTCAAAGCACGAATTCAATACTTCTGAATTTATTTCCACATTTGCTGACGACAGTGACGAGCAATGTTGACGTTTTCCAATGTATTGTGATATTTGTGATGGAGAGAGATATTTGATCCGTTGGTTGCTGTCGTGTATTGGATTTCTATTGAGTAAATTCATATGGCTGTTTGGTTTATGGAGAACACTTCTGGCTTTTTATGGGAAAAATGAACATTTTCTTTATATTGTATGGATTACAAAAGCCTGGTCACGATCGATCCTTGCATATATCATATCATGTATAGGCCCAGCTTTTTCAGCTTTACTGCAGCCCGCATAGAGTAGTTTTATATTTCAAATTCCTTATCTTAATGAATTATAGCAGCCCTTTATCTAATACATGTCACATTGCTAGGTACGAGCCTCTTCTCATGATGAGAAGGGTTAGGCTATAGTATACTCTATATGCAAGTTTCCTCACGACATTATCCTTCACCGTTTTGTGTTTATCTTATTTACTTCACTCAAATTAGCTAAATTATTTGCTGAGCGGACGTTTACTTACGTCGTAAAACTAATCAATGATAGCTTAACTAACATAGCTTTCTAGAATAACTAGTTTAGTTAGACGTTGATGGACTAGCTGTTTTTACTATGTGTAGATAGATAAGTCAGTCAGTAGAAACGTGACTCGAAACAAAGAGAGCCCAATATTGAAAAGTAAGCTACTGACATATGAATCTACTTTAGAAAACAAAGTTAAGCTTAAGTAACAGAGTTGAAAGCAAGTATACAATAACGCTAGGAATCTTCGCAACTTCTGAATGAATCTTTATTTATATATTTGGTGACGACACCGACACGCGATGATGACATTCTTTCATGAATTGAATCTCTATTGAACTACTTTATTATATGTTTGTATTTATTGGCACTTTAACTGTCAAGCATCTTTACCACGCGGTTGTATTTAACGTTGTTGATAAGAATTTTAGATACTGGAATGTTCTTAATTCTAGAAGATTTACATAATATACATAATATACGGTCAGAGTCTTTGATGAAGACATAGAACCTATGACTCAATCTCCAGTACCTCATTTATTTAATGGTATTTTCGACTTACTGTTGCAAGTTATGCAACAAAGCAATGTTAATGCTTTAACTAACTCCTGAATACCAACTTCTTCACAGACACAGATCGATGCTGTAAGAGTTGTCTTCTAATCTGCATAACTTCGACCAAAGAACTCTTGAAAAAGTAACACAAACGTTTTGTCCACAGAACGATCAGAAGCGCTATGTGGGCGCCTCTCAAAATCAGCGTCCGAGCTGTCATGCGCGCCCATGGCCGCGTCCCCGCCGCGGGCCCGCTCCGCGCACCACCACGCGCCTCTGTCTGTCGTGCATCGGACGCAGCACTTCTTTACTAACCTAAAGGTAAGATTAGTTAGTGGAAGTCTGTTAAATGTGATTTAATTTTAATTTAACTTATTATTCCTTTTGCATTTCATATATTATTATTCTTTTTTATATTTTATTATTTTAATGTTATCATTGTTATGTGATTAATTACGATTGTAATGTACTCAATTTGAATTATTTTTATTTAATTTATAAGTAGCTTTTTATTTGTCAATTAATTAAATAATTATTTGCTTATTTTTGTTGTCAATCTGAGGAAAATGCAGTGGGCTGCAATATTGTCAACACTCATACAACTAAAGATGGTTATACATATATATATTGTAGCTGCTTGTTATACCTCAATAAATAAAAAAAAAAAAAAAAATACAGCGTCCAAATCGTCACAAGCGCCCGTCACCGCGCCTTCTACAAAGGCCCGCTCCGTGTACCGTTATTACCATGTCGTGCCTCTGTAACTTTTTTACTAACTTAAAGACTAGAGCCTCGTTGGTCTAGTGGTAATATATGCAGTCGCTTACCGTAAGGTTTCTGGTTCGATCCCCAGGTAGTCAATCGGTAAATCAATTTATCGTTTGAGATTCTTACGTCTGGCAATTCTAAGTTTCCACACGTAGTCTGGTTGTGTTGGTCTTGGTTGAAGTCTATTGCTATTTACAGACAGATAAGAAACAAGTCTAGAATGTATACGCCCCAAGTGCTTTGCCAATTCAGCTATGGATTCGTATGCTACTGGACTCGAAATTTCTCAACTCTTTGTGCCAGCGTCGTAGGTATATACCTTAGGTGTCTAAGTAGGTAACTTATCACTCATCGCATAGGTGGCGCTTAAACCACGTAATGGTTCGTCTAGCTAAGGTTGAGAAATTTCGAGTCCAGTAGCATACGAATCCATAGCTGAATTGGCAAAGCACTTGGGGCGTATACCCAGGGGGTGCAGGTTTGAGTCCTGCTGGATTCTTAATTTTTCAACTTTAATATTATATAAAATAAATGCATAGCAAAGCTAAAATTTGCTTTAAATATTACAAGTCTAGAATGACTCAGCCCGTAGTTACAATACAACTGAAGTGGAAAATAATGGCAAAAGTTTTTTATATATATTTTTTTTTGTTTTTTATTTATTTGGGTAAATTAACAGTAACACAATACTTATAAATGTATGGTATGCTTACGTATTATTTAACAATTGTGTCACCAACACCATTTACCACAGCTTACAAATAAAAACAAATTACAAGTTAAGAGTCATGCACGAGTATGAAATATAAAAGTATAAAAAAATATTTTAAGAGGATTCTAATTCTATTTTTAAATATACTGGGACGCGTTGCCATAATATCGACTGAATTAAAGTTGGTGTTGTAATTATAAACAAGTCGGTACATTGGAGAGCGTTTACTTGCATTAGTACGACAACCAGTTGTTGCAAAAATATATATTGTACAACAATATAGATAATATGACCTGTTGAAAACAAAGGGCACTAAACTCCAACCTTTGAGTCATCATGCTAAACTCCAAGCGTGCTAACTAAGTGCTACTCGCCATAAATTATTGCTATAGTAAAAAGTAATATTGCGTGTTGCTTACTGTGTGAACACGCAACGTAAGCACGGAAGCAAATTCTGTCATTGTTTTATTAGAAAAAAGGCTGTGATAAATTTGTATCGTGTAGGCTATGGATAAAATGCCTAGTCATATCACGCAAATACCTAATTACTAAAAAGAGTCGAAATAATTCTTATTGGTAATTTTTATAGCATTTAGCTATGCTTAGTAAATTATACTAAGAAATAGTTGAAAAAATGATCCCATAATTTTTCAACTGTTTCCTAGTATATCGCCGCCTTCAACTGCGCTGGTGTCGCCGCTTTCAACTAAGCTGGTGTTGTGGGTTCGATCCCCACATGAGACAAATCTTTGTGTGACTCGCAAAGATTTGTTCTGACTCTGGGTGTGCTCTGTGTATGTGAAATGTATGTTTGTGAACACCCGCGCGACACAGGAGTTATTCCTAGTGCGGGCGTCGTTTTTAAAAAATTAAAAAAAAAACATTATCAATAAATGTTGAAATAACGTACGCGTTTATTCTTAATAACATTAGTGCTGAATGTAACTTTGCCAAGTTGGTTTGTATCCTACTTAAGATAGGAACAAATGGATGAACGTGACGTCACGAAACGACGTATCGTAACGAGGTGACCGTAGCTGGTTAAAGCGACTGCCGGTCGCATATATTTTCTGTTGCACTGTTTCTTAGTATAGTCGAAAAATTGTTTGGTGTAAAGCGGGTTTGATTTTTGCGGCTATTGGATTCCGTCTAACCCATATTCAAACTGAAACCCATAGATAGCTGCTTGCCATATTTCTAGCGGTATAAAATACTGACATGACCGTGCCTATACATTTTGGAGGTTGTTATATTTGTAAAATCGAATCCAAACCGATTTATGCGTTTAACTGACGTTATACCAAGAAACAGCAACATACGGTAGTAAAATCTGCCTTCAAACTGCTAACACAACACTAGCAAGTGTTTTCTGCATGGCCCCCAACATTTACAACAAATTACCAAAGTGTTGGAAAGAACTTAATATTAATTTATTTAAAAATGACTTCGAAACTTTCTGGCTGATAAAGCTTATTACAGTATAAGTGAATTTATGAATTAAAAAGATAGTGCATTTTTGTAGTTTGTATTAGTTTTTAGTTAATTGTTTTTTACTATTGCTTAAAATTCTTTTTATTTGTCTTCGTTTGTCTTGTAATATTTTATGCTGTCTTTGTTGCTTACTTGTATTTTAACGGTTATCCTTTCGCATGCCTATTCGTAAAATTTGGTATAACTAATATTCTATAATGTAACATCATACTGTACAACCATATTTGCGAAATAAAGTGTCTTTATCTTTATCCCTGTCATCACTGAGCTATCCAACTTACGTCCCTCCTTCAAAATGAATCAACTGTATGATGCGCCTTGTTTTAATGTTGAGGAAGTGAAAGAAGTATGTAAGTAGCGTAATATATGGCGTTCCATCTATCGTTTCTGCCTACCCCTATGGCATTTTATGTATGTATGTATGACGCGCGAGACATGAGATTAAAGAGCGTTTTCACCAATTTAATTTTTAATAAAATCTAATTACAATGTTATTAGAGCAAAGACTGCAATACGGTTACTTACATTACAATCATAATGGAAACCCCGGTATTGCGCAGGAGGCATATTGATGCATCAGCAATATTTGTTCGAGAACTTTCCACACATGTAAAGTAGGTATGTGCTGAGTTACCATTATTATTTGTTGCTAAGCCAAACTTTGGCTGACAGAGCATATATTATATCTAAAGGGTGGGCCCCCTAAATACGAGCTTTATCTAGTCATATATTATACCTACATTTTAGAAGGTAGCATGTTACAATCAATACAATATTTATTTATTTAAACTTTATGCTCTAAAATGTACAAAGGTGGACTTAATACTAAAAGTATTCTCTACCAGTCAACCTTTGGGCGATGCAGAGATGTAGATAGTAGGTGCAGTTTTAAACATGTGTTAGGCAGACACTGAGATAATAATTCCTAATATAAGCTGAAATTGGTAATGAACAAAAAATACTAGCATTATTGTGAAAAAGCGTGGGTTGCTCGATAAACGAAAAATATGGCACAGAGCGCCCCACGCTTTTTCACAATAATAGGTACTACCATTTTCAGCTTATATTAGGAATTATTTTTCACTTTTTAGTTAGAAGTACTTTAAAAGTGTGTTTTTCAGTTTTTTTAAACTATTATTTATTTTCTACTTTTTAGTTTGGTTTATTTATAAGAGCGTTTTTTTTTGCATTGTCATCGATCATTGACAGGTGTGCAAAATTTTAATGAAATCTGTCCGTTTAAAGTGGGTCAAAAGCGAGTCCAAAGGAGTCGGTTACATACATACATACATACACACATACAGGTGAAGCTAATATAAGCGTGTTAAAAATTTATAGCAAATTGTTAAACATAAAAAAAACATTAATATATTATACTAATACTTACATAATTATTATAACAAAAAATATATACAAACAAAATACAAAATATACATAATATGTACAAATACATAATATTGTATCGAATACCTATATTGCTCTAGCTTTCGCCTTAGCTTGCCTCGATAAAGACACATTTGTCACTCGTCAAGATACCTGTTTTTTATCGGTGAAAGCTTATTTAGAATCTTATCGGTTAACACAGAGACTGTCTTTAACAAACAATCATTATAGAAAATGACACATTTCAAACGAAATATTTGGCTTATATTTGACTGCAATAGATATGCATGTGTGAATTACATATTTAATAAGTGTAATATATCCACTATTTAGATATGTAACTAACTTATCCATAACTGGTGTGGTAAATCTTAACGATGCCTTAGAATTTTTCCCCTGCATACCTAACTCGTTGGTTCACAGCTGTACTCGTATTTTCTTTATAAAAGAGCCTATACGAAACATAATCTCCATAAAATGTCACTAACGACTTCACGCACAAGATAAATGACTTGCTTGACAGCTCATTTACAAACCAGCTTGTCTGTTCTGTACGTGATCTTTAGGACATGCCTTGGGATCACGTAGGGAATTTCTGGCTGATATAGCGACGTGATCATATTAATTATCGCTCGCTGACGGTGAAGGAAAACACCGTGGAATATGGCCTAACCCTTCTCACCATGAGAAGAGGCCCGAGCCCAGCAGACATGTATTAAATACAGGGCTGCTATTATAGAATTATAATAAGAATAATCTTTATTACAGTCCACAAGTACATAAAAAGATATAACAGTAATAACTACACTAGGCAAAGCCTGTATCGTGGTTATTAATAGCGTCTATACAGAAATTGGACTTAGGAATTTAAACAAAAGTAACAATATATTTATAAACTAGACACAAAAGTCATAAAGTTATTATTTAAAACATATAGTCAAACATTTGCGTTGTGTGTAAGTATACGCGTGTGTGTGGGTGTGTGTGTGTGTGTAGTGTGTGCGAACGCCACGTGCGAATATAGCGACGTGAAGTTGAAAATATCTTTGTTGAGTGGTACTATACAATTAAGAGGATATCATACAAATGGATTTTGGTTTAGCATAGTATAAGAAAGTGTTATAAAAGAGATCGTAGTGGTTTGAAAGACGATATAGTGACTAGGATTGAGAATGGTATGCTTAGGTGGTTGGTTTGGTCATGTTGAAATAATGGATGAAAGTAGATCAGTGAAAGAGATAAACAACGCAGATGTGACTGCGGTAAATAATAATATTTTAGACAAAAAGTAAATAATTTAAAAAGAAAATTTAACTCACCAATTCGAAGACTCAGGACATTTAGCACTTTAGTATGGTACTGTACCGTACACAGTGCCGAATTAGCCATATAGCAAGAGTAGCAAATGCTACGGGCCCCGCGTATTGAGGGCCCGGCGCACCAAGGCCTGTATGACCGTAAAAATAATTAAATTTAAATAGGAGCGTAAAATATCTTGCTAGTAAGAATAGATTTGTGTATATCTTGTATATACAGACTTGCCCATACATACTGATCGATATAAATGAGCCAGCTTGTAGAGCATGAGCGAAAACATTATATCTTAATTTGCCCATATGAAATAAAAAACAAGTTAATTTGCTATTAATTGTTAATAGTTTTGTTTTACTTAATACCAAACACTTTAAAACCTAAAGTAGCCAAAGGCCTCATATATATAAATATAATTGAAGGGCCTTGTGACAGATTTTGCTACAGGCCCCGCCCTGGCTTAATCCGGTACTGACCGTACATACTATGAAACTGTTTACTACTGAAGTACTGAAAGGGGCCATCCTCAGAAGACATACAGGGACCAGATAAGTGGAGCTCTTTAGAAAGGACAAGTAATTCAATGTAGAAGAAGCGAAAGAAATATATGTAAGGAGCGAAGCACATGACTTTCCGCCGTCTCTGCTTAATCCCATGGGATATAGGCGTGATTTTATGTATGTATGTTTGTTTATCGCTAATAAAAAGATAAAGATTTCAAGAGAATATGTTTGCAATACATGCATCGTGTACCTAAATGAGCATCAACTCAATACCACATACCTAAAAAAATAATTCTATATGTTAGATATTCCAAGTATCTATGTCTAATTAAACTTGCTTTGAAACGATACTCCCTTCAGTATTACGTTATCGTATTTGCATATTGTTTGTGAAGCTTAGACTGTTATCCGATCCGCGTGTTGTTAGTTTATTTACATTACACTATATCTAAAAGATTATTCCGTAGGACAACACTAAGCTTCTACGAGACAAAATGCAACAATATAAGTAGGTACTTGCACTAGAGTCGGACGGGCAATATTAATTCAGAGTGGCGATCACCAGCTACTGTGCGGGGCTTTGTCTGATCCTCGTCCCTTAACGTCCCGCAACCCATCCCCACCCCGAAAGCACTAAATCCTTGGCAAATCGTGTGCTGCCATCTGTTTACTTTAAGGCGTCCCCCACATTAGGCGTGCGCGATCGTCGGGCGTGTGGGCGCGCTGGCTGCTCACACGTTTAACCCTAGTGATGTTAATTTCTTGACAAATGGCACAAGCATTTTTTGATTTAATAATAATCAATCATATAAGTGAGACTGAGGATAAAACCGTGAGCAGCAGCAGTAGGGTCACTACACACTAGCCAGCCCACCTATGTGTGTAGCAACCCTTACAACTGCACAGCAGGTTTAATCTAAAGTTCTAAATTGTCTAACTTAAGAACGATAAATCTGAAAACTCTCCTACAGGGAACGAACCCAGTTCCAAATCCTCAGAAAAGTTTATACCAAAGAAATTGCTAGATTACTACGCATGGAAACTCTCGTTGTAAAGTTTACAACTCCGTGACGGTTTTGATATGGAGGCCATTTTAGGATGAAGGATCTTATACGGAGATATTTAAAACGGAACATAATAAATTAGCTCATAGTTACGCACACTATCCATCTAATAATTTTGGACACCTAATGAAATAATTTTTCAATAAAAACCGACCTCAATTACAAAAAATGTACTCAAAATCAAAACATACTTAAGTAATATTCAACGTCTTGCCTCATCTGTGTATAACTGGAAAGATACAGTAAACGGCCTTAAGGTACGAATTTATCCCCGTACTACTAACTAGTTACTAACCTTTTTATTTTATTTTTTATTTCGCCTTTATTTATTTTATTTTTTTAGTTCTATTTTTTAATTTTTCTCTAAAACAATAGTCAAACTTACTTTTAACATACACATTATCTAAACTTCTGATTATTTTTATAGCATTTAGCTATGCTTAGCAAATTATACTAAGAAACAGTTGAATCCTTCTTAATATAGGAACAAATGGATGAACGTTACGTCACGAAATGACGTAACAATACAGTTGAGAAATTTAGGGTTCCGGTAAGAGGCGACCGTAGCTGGATGGCTAAGAGCGACTGCCCGGTGTGCAGTAAGGTCGCAGGTTCAAATCCTGCCGGTCCCATATCTTTTTCAACTGTTTCTTACATTATCTAAAGTTAAGAATTATTAAATAACTATGCTATTACTAATAAATCTGACTAACGTCATTCGATCGATGTTAATTAATTAACATGCATGAAATTATTCGACATATTCGCTCAATGACATTAAAATTGACAGCATGTCCGACCCGTTTAAGTAATTAATGCAGTGTAATTTGTTGATTGGTCGTGAAGGTTTCATGCTGACATGGATATAAGACTTTAAAAGTTATTATTTGGCTTGTCTAACTTGGTAAAATTGATTTAATTTACATTTAACAAGAAACATTATTTCACAGGTATTAAAAATCTTAAAATTAAATAACAAAAAACAAAATCATACCTAATTATGTACAGCTGGAAGATAAATGAATAAATATAAGACTGGGCTCCTATAAGTTGCACTGTAAATTTTATAGTAAGATTTTTTATAACAACAATGTTTCAAACTGATTTGTGATAAAAATGACTATAAGATTGGATTGGACTGGCTTGTGATAGTTCTAAAGAGGTAAGAGCTATAAATGGCTTGAGTCGTCTTAAATAATCGAAAAATAACGTAAAAATAACCACATCGAAGTTTATTTACAATATATATACACATAACATAACATAACATCACGCCTATATTACCTAGAAGGGTATATCAGAGGTGTACAATACCCACATTTCATCTGTTATGTTTAGGTCAGGGGGTTAGCCTAGCACCACCCATCGGGCACAATTTCAACTCCGTGCTCCTATTGAGAGAGTTACGTGACAGAAAAATCTTAACTAACACTTTTCCCGACTCGGGAATCGAACTCGAGACCTCGCAGTGAGTGAAACACAAATTATACCGCTAGACCAAAGAGGCAGTCTAAATATATAAAGAAAAGCTAATTTTCTTTAATTTTGTTTTAAAAATAAATCTTTATTTTCAGAGAAACATGTGTTTAATTGACCGTGTCGCATACATTTGGATAATATCTTATATATATATATGCATATATATATATATATGTTCAACACTTTAAACACTTCAGTTCTTTTCTCATATTTATATTTATTTATTTATTTATTTATCATATGGAAAACTTACAGCTAGTATAACTTAAATAACAATAAGTTTAGGAACCATAAAGCCAATAACAAGTTTTAATAAGCGATTTAAATGAAGAAAATAAAATAAAAATAAAATAGAAATATAACACAACATAAAAAAAAAGAAATATGATACTCCGCTTATTTAAAGAATTCGAGACTCAACCGTCTTCTTGCCGCAGACAAACTTATTGTAAATGGATCGATATCGAACTGCTTACTCACTTTATTAAAGTATCTGCTCGCACGCACAACGCAACTATTCTGCCTGTAATTAGTTGAAGCATCTGGAATCCGCAATGGAATATACCTATGAACGTGTTGATTTGTTTGGTACATTTATGAAAAAAATGGACAATAACTCAGGACTGTCAATATTACAGTTTAAGATTTTTAAAATTAACGTATAATCTGATATCTGACGACGATTTTGAAGTGGTAATAAATGAAATTTTTTACATAATAATAAGTAGTGACCAGAATGATACGGGATCCTTAAGTGGAAACATAGATATTTAATGAAGCGCTTTTGGACATTCTCTATTCTGTCGATGTACTTGGAGTAACAGGGATTCCAAATTTGAGACGCGTACTCCAAATGGCTTCTCACAAACGTGCAATATAAAATTTTAAGGGTTTTGGCTTCAGTAAAGCACTTGGAAATGCGCATGATAAATCCCAGAGCCTTGGAAGCCCTGTTAACTATGCTGTCAACATGTGTGTCAAAGGCAAGCTTACAATCGTGATAAACACCTAGGTCACGAACAAATGTGTTTCTAGGTAGTGTTACTCCTCCTAAAGTATAATTATCTGTTAAAGCGATTCGCTTTCTGGTGTACGATACAACTGAACATTTTGAAGGGTTGAGATAGAGCTTATATGTTTGGCAGTATTCTTCCAGTCTACGAAGATCATCCTGTAATGCCATCGTGTCATTTACCGAAGATATGGTTTTGTAAATTTTCATATCATTGGCAAAGCAGAGAAGTGAGGACGACTGGAAGCACAGGCCGATGTCATTCACGTAAATTATAAATAGCAGTGGGCCGAGCAACGAACCTTGAGGTACGCCACTGGGTACGGGGACCCAGCTAGATATATAATTATTTAGGACCTACCCTTGCTTTTCTCTGCACCACCCTAGGTTGACTGTTAGAGAATGCCACTAGGCATTACGTCCGCCTCTATACTTAAATATGTGCAATAATTTTAAATAAATAAATTAAAAACTACTGAGGTGTCAAGGGACACCCGGATGGAACGAAGTTCGGTAATTCCAAATAACAACAAATCAGGATTCGCACCCGAGATTGCAGTAAAAGGTATACGACCTTAACCACTGAACAAATAAAACAGTCTATTAATAAACTAAATATACGGTAACAAAAATTTAAACCAAATTAAAAAAAAAACAAACATTAAGACAATTAAATTATCAAGCGTAACAAGCGTACACACGATCATTCAGAATCACTTACTCATTCTCTTAAAATAATCGAATGATACTTTTAAAATCATTGTGGAGATATTATCACAATACTCCTATAGGCTGAATGGCTACATACTACATAACAATATTTCCTGTGCCTTACACACTCAATTTCAAAATAATTCTTATCTTCGAACTTTCTGGCTATTCGAATTTCAAAATATCAAAAGCGAGGTTCATTCAAACACACGCATAGACTTATAATGCCTAGATCAATAAACTGCTTGTATGAATTTAAGTATAAAGTTAGGCTAAAAACAGATTGATTGAAAATTATAATGCGCCGCTTGGCGGACAGACAAACTAAATGCAAATCTGATAAATACCAGAGAGTTACACTGAACATAATTAGATGTGTTCTAATCGGATATTCCATGAAATGTACACATAACAAAATTAGTAAACATTATGTGGTAATATTAAAAAATAATTTGCTTTTGAATTTAATATAGTTATGACGCGTACACTTGCTAAACACACAATAATGGAGAGATTATAACGCGTATGACTTGGTTAGCACAATAATAAAGAAAGGTTTATAATGCGTACTTGCTAAAATACAAAAGCATTTATTATTGTCTGTATAAAATCTCTACTTACCTAAATCCTTCAGTAATATCCGGCACTTGGAAACACTGTCAGGATTTATTATTGTTACTATTTTTAACCGACTTCAAAAAAAGGAGGAGGTTCTCAATTCGGTTGTATTTTTTTTTTTTTTTTTTATGTTTGTTCGCCGATTACTCGAAGACCCCTGGACCGATTTGAGAAATTCTTTTTTTGTTTGAAATGATATACTTGTCATGTGGTCCCATTTTTTTTAAGTCACGTTCTGATGATGGGATCTTAGAGAAATCGAGGGCAACCCTCAAATTTAAAAGGCTTCTATATTGTTTTTTGTATATTATCTAAAGCTACTCGGATATTTGCATCTAGTAGTCAACATTTTATGTTGCTGAGCTGATGCTGGAAGGTACAACTCCTCAACGGTTAGGAGTACGGGGATAATTCTTTAAATATAGGCTCTATGAGGCGGTTTACTGTATTCTTTCAAGTTATACACAGATGAGGCGAGACGTTGAATATTACGTATGTATATTCATAATATATGAGGTCATGATTTGATGATGGAATCCTAGAGAAATCATGGGTAACTCTCAAATTTCAAAGGCTTCTATATTGTTTTTCGTATATTATATTTATATATATATTCGGTGCCACGTAAACAATAACTCTGTATAGATAATATCAATCTTTCTAACAACTATTTTCTGACTGAATATTAGTTCTTAATTATCCGATTTACTTGGCACCGACTTCAGAATTATAAAATAATTATTTCATAATTTATATTTAAATAAATGAAAAAACGTATTATTTTGTGCGAAGTAAATTTATTTTTTGCTTTTTAGTTTACCTACTTTTTGAAGTCGGTTTTTTTTTTGTTATTAATTATTTATTATGTACAAAATACCTGTATACACTCAACAAAAGGCAGGAATTGCATTTTTTTTTAAGTTATGCTAATATTTTTTTTAGTTTCTTTATTATTCATAGAGAGACAAAACGAAAATATCTCGCTTGCTTTCTCTATGCGAGAGAGATATTTAGTACTGTAGCACCAATCAGTTCCGAAGCCGCTCAATAGATGGCGTTGGGATCGAATTAGATCGCGCTATGGTTTCGTTACAAAGTCCTATATATAAGGTCCACCGATTTATAGTTTAAGTAAGTTCTGCAGATCCAATTGAGAATTATTGTGCACGATATCGAGCTATTAATTCATTGTTATCTGACTAGAACAGCGATGGTGTACGCCTGCGCGGACCTTTCGCAGCGCGCCAGCGTCCCTATTTTTGTAGAAACTTAACTCTAGTATTTTTTTTTCTTTATGGTATTTTTTTAATTTAATTTATCTTTTTTTATTTATAAGCGAGAGAGAGAAACGGACACAGAAAAATGCGCACGCCGTGTGGCGAGCGCCTTTTTCTCTGGGTGTCTGATGATGTAGCACCGTAGCTGTAACGTAGCATGTAATTACTACGCCGCTACGAAAAGTGTCGTTACAACTTTTCGTTCCATTTTTTCCGTCTAGCCCCCTTTCGCAATGCGCGATAAGGAACTTCGTTCCAATATATAGCTTAAAATTTCTCAGCATAATGCCGTGAAAACACAGCCTAATACGATTATTTATTGGTATTTCATTGTAACAATACTGGCACAACATTCTAACTGGATTCCAGTCAACGGTGTTACATCCCCGCGTCTCAACAAACATGTTGTACAGCCAGTACAACAATTCTCTCGGGTCTTGTGATGGATAAGAGAATATACTGACTGGTATTTGCGTAAAATGTGGCGATAATCAAGTGGGATGCCGTAGGACTGCGAAGTCTACGATCTCGGGTTCGAACACACGGCAGACACCTCTGTTAATAAATTGTTAAGATTCGTCTCTACAAAGATATGTGTGTATTTATCGTATTAATTGTCGCTCGCTAACGGTGAAGGAAAACATCGTGGGGAAACCTGCAAGCATGAGAGTGCCTAAAAATGCCGAAAATAATTATCAAGATTCTTTATCAAGAATTTCTGTCGCGGTATTGTCAGCGTGGTAGGTACAGTGGGCCAACGAGTTAGGTATGCAGGGCAAAAACTTCTAAGTCATAGTAAAGACTTACTACACCAGTTATGGATAAGTGAGTTTCATATCTAAATAGTGGGTATATTACACTAATTGAATATGTAATTCACACATGCATATCTATTGCAGTCAGTCTTCACTACGGGGTAGAAGTTTTTGCCCTGCATACCTAATTGCTTGGCCCACTGTACATCAATAAAAGTAGCCTTTGTTACGCGCCTTGTAGTCAATTACCAGCGTCTAAAAATAATGTATTAAAATCGGTCGTTTTATTTAGAAGATTAGCCAATACAAACAATCAGTCCGTTTTTTTTAACTGTATTTAAGTCTAACATACTACATACTAAGTTTGACATTAGAACAGACACATTAATTTGATTTATTTGTATTGATAAAAACAATATTTCTATCGCTAGAAGCAGTCTGCTTTCGAAAATGGCCAGTGTAACCTGTTAGCCGAAACGTAAAGCCTAAAAGGTAAATAATTGCATGATCGCGTTAATTCCCGTTATATTTTATTTAATCATGCAACGCGTATGTTTAAAAGTTAACAATATTTCAACTGCAGGTTTCTCCCAAATACCTTTTTAAACATAGATACGACCTAACTACACGCAAACATTGCAAATAGCATACATAAGCACCTTATCCTTCTTAGCCTAGTTATATTTTAAAATCGATGTAGATGTCGGCGACTCCTGCAAGCAAAAACTACTGGGTCGATTATGATGAAATTTAGCACACATGTAGCTTATACCCTGGATTAATATGAGGCTACAACAATCCTGCTGGGAGCCAATAGTTAACGGTATTATATCCCCGTGTCTCGACAAACATGTAAAGCCGCTTGATCTCTCTCGGGTTTTGACACGAGAAATCCCTTTGGACTATGAAAATGTAGGATTAGAGAATATATTTGCAAATACTATGGTGCATTTTAATACCTCAACGATCTTATTTTAACACTATCAAAATAGTAGAATTTAAGCTATAAATCAAATAATTTTTCATAAAAGAAAGACTATACTTATATCTCTCGTAGTTTCAAACCATCGTAAGAAAAATGTTTCCTTTAAATAAATTCAAATTCAAATTCAAAATTTTTTATTTGTAGATCATAGGTATACAGATATTCTCTTAAATAATTATAACACATTGATCGCTATGTCTTGCCATCATTGGCGTACAAATATAACATAATAATACAGTTAAAATATAATAGTAGTAAAAGGTAGTACAGCAATATTAGACTAATTTACAATTGATGGCTATTTATCCGTTAGATATTTATTCACAGTATAATAAGCTTTTGTGCATAATAATGTTAATAGTTAGTTTTTTCGTAAAATTAGTTCTTTAGTGGAATGCAAAAAACACACAATATAACATCACGTTTATATTACCCAGAAGGATCCGACAGAGGTGCATAACACTAACATTTTACATGTTATATTTAGGGCCTATCGCTATCCACCGAGTAAAATTTCAACTCCGTGCTGCTATTGAGAATTTCCTATCGGTAAAAGCTTGAAAAACTTTTTTGGTGACCGATACGCAAATTATATCGCTAGACCAACAAGACATTAAGTACTTTTTTTAAATTTCTATTCTCTTACAGATATTTTTTTTGTCGTCGTTTTATTAATCTAAAAGTACAAAGTGACACAACTATCGTAGTGAATAATGGATGACGTCACTCGTTGATTGGCCTCCCGTGTTGATTGATGCGATCACCTCTCGTCCGCGCCAACGATTCCAATTATATCAGGTCACTTAGTATAGACTTTTATAGAGGGTACAAATATTTTTTTGCACTGTGTAAAACCAAGAAAGAAATCAGAAATCAAATCATTTATTTTGGGGCTCCCCAAAGGGCGCTTGAACACGTCAAAACAAACATCAAAATACAAAAAAAAATAAAAAATATAAAATTAAAATAACACTTAACTAATTAAATTATTATACTTATTGCAATAAAATAATTTATACTAAGAAACAGTTGAAAAAGACATGGGACCGGCAGGATTTGAACGTGCGACCTTACTGCACACCGGGCAGCCGCTTTAGCCATGCAGCTACAGTCGCCTCTTACCAGAACTCTAAATTTCTCAACTGTATGATACGTCATTTCGTCGTTGTCATTTAGTTTAATTTGCTAAGCATAGCTAAATGCTATAAAAATAATTAATTAGAAGATAAAATAATTTGACAATAATTTAACATTGAGTTTAATTTAACTTAGAAATTTGAATTAAAATTAATCCAAGTACCAGCTCCGATGGGAATTGCATCATGAGAAGAGCTCGTCGAAAAATCTTTTCTAATAATTCATACAATATTTGTTTGTTTTTTGACAATAATTCTATGCGTAAGTTATAGCAACTAAAACACATAAACACCTACCTACACTTCACCTATTATGTTTAGGTCCCATGTGATAGGGGATGAGCCTATCGCCATTTACCGAGCGCACATCCAAATCCATATATATAACATTTTGCCCGACCAAGGATAGTTCGATCCTTTTATCTAACTCCTTATCTATCTTTCAGTCTCGCTGGCAACGCAGCCGCAGCCGCGAGCGATGTCCAGCAGGCACCATCTTCACGCTGGCTCCAGGTCCAGATTCCAGCGGTACAGAGTACGCTGGAGACCAGAGCTCGGAACACAGCACGCCTGCAAACTCGCCCAGACATCGGAAGAAAAGAGGTGAGTCTGAGATTTGATATTGCTAGACGAATAAAATTGCTAAGTAACCTTGGTGTTACAGACTTCTTGGTGTGAAATTAACATGTTCCTTTAATATAGAGTGTCTTTTGTATGTTTTTTCATACGAATGGTACGTATCGATGGAGTGTTGTTAGTATTCATTTATAATGGTGTTCCGTTCATTCAAACCGACATTTATATTAGAAATTGGTTTTTCGAACCATTAAAATTATGCTAGACAAAATGCTAAATATATACAATAATAATATATAGTTATCTATAAACAATGTCTAGAATCTTTTTCCATTAAAGCTACCGTTTTTGAGATAAAACAATTTATGAACATAATAGTTCGTTAGTTAATTTTCAGCTCTCAGGAAATTTCTGTACGTTACATAGTAGTTTACGCCGTAAATTAACCAGCTTAATACTAGAGCTGACGCAAATTAATGTAGGTATACAATAAACAATTTTATTACAGGCTAATATTTTCTTATTCTTACTGTTTTAATTATTTTTCGTGCTGCTCTTGCGACACATAACGAAAGTTATAAGTTTAATAAAATTAAAGTTACTTAAATTACCTAGCTCAATCCCATTTAAGTTTGTAGTTACTTATAAAACTTGGTACTTCTAGCACTGCAGCACTGAGCAAAAATCTGCATAACTACATAATTTAGACGCGCTAGAGTTAGCTTGCCTTCCTAATTTTATTGGGTTATTTTAAAGCTATGTACTTTATTCTCATAATACGATTAACATCATTTACATGAGAACATTGTTGTATTACATAACATAATTTTAACATTCGTCTTCATAAAACAAAAGTAAAATATTACAAGTATGTAGGTAGTGCAAAAAAAATTACCAACGATACCACAAACTAAGCACAAACTCGTCAAAAACGTATTTGCCCGTAGTAATAACGTACTTACTAGATGCTAATTTATATGTCTAATAAATATTGGGCAAATTGCTTCTTAAATATATTTGACGAACTTTTAATGTTCGTGGGTAGTTTGTTGTAAAGTTGCGCTCCTTCATATGTTAGCATTGTTTTGCCGTGTTTACCTACATCAAAATCTATACATATATAATAAAATTGTAATTTTACCGTGTCTTTATCTTATAGTTATAAAAGAAAAATAAAACGAGGGGACTTTGTAACAGCAGTAGAAGTCAAAACATATTTTTTAGAATTTTAGTCCGTCTGTCTGCTTGCGTGTATGTTCGTATGCGCATCACGCAAAGATTACTGAATGGAATTAGATGCGGTTTTCACAGTTGTGTAGCTGGCGGTCTAACTTAAAAACTGAATTTAGTTGCACTTTTGTATTTTACCCAAAGGGGGTAAATGAGGGGGTGTATGTTTATATGGGAGGTTTGTTAATTTTGATGGAAAATGCATGAAAAGCTGCACACAAGCAACAAACTCAATAATGAAGGCATATCAAAAGAATCCGTAGTTGTTTTTTGCATTGCATAATTAAACACAAATAAGAGGTTGTTTACCTTCATTTAAAACGTATTTACGTTCTAAAGTTAATCGTCTGCCATGAAATTGCTTTAGTACGGTAGCGCAAAGATTTTGAAAGGTAAATATTGGGCTGAAGTGTTTCAATTTTGTCTACATTAGCCTAATGTTTCAAAGAGCAAAATATTCCTCGTT
Organism: Hypena proboscidalis; assembly: GCA_905147285.1. Classification (NCBI taxonomy): domain Eukaryota; kingdom Metazoa; phylum Arthropoda; class Insecta; order Lepidoptera; family Erebidae; genus Hypena; species Hypena proboscidalis. The sequence continues at coordinate 9,759,858 of LR990150.1, read as the reverse complement.
TCAAACAGGTTCAAACCTCGGTCTTTTATTTCGTCAATAAACCTTTTTACAGAATTAACTTTGTGACTAAAGTGAAACGCTTTGGGTAAATTTTCTTCTTGGTTTAATATAAAGTTACTAAAAAGATTTCTGATATAAAGGTAAGTAAAAAGGGACAATATTGTGTAAAAAGGACTATGAATATCTTGGATTTGTGGTCCGTTCGTTAAACTGTAGTAGGTAATTACAAAGTTATATAGATAATTGTTCAGTACGAACATTAAAACTCATTTGTAAATCGTTTCAATACTTTTATTGTAAATAATGTTGTAAAAATATAGGAGCGCACAGTGCGTATAGCGGTGAATTGTAGAAGAGTGGCGCCATCGGCGCCATATTGGGAATAGTGTCGTTGCTGTGCTGTGATTGGCGAATGTATAGTAACGTGTGCGTGAGAGTGGTATGCATGTGAGCATGCGTGTGAAGTGTCGGTGAATGCGTTTTGTAATTGCTGTGGAGTGTATTGGAAGCGGCGCGAACAATAATTATATCTCAACTTGTTTGAGTTCCTTAGTTTTAAATTAGAGATAGATAATAGATGGAGAAAACCTTATATGCACATCAAATTTGTAACAAACATACGAAGAAATGGATACTTAAACCTATACCGTACAAAGGGCGGCCTTAGCGCTTGACGCGATCTCTTCCAGGCAACCTTAGGAGTAACATAAACGAAGGGATATTTGCATTAGGATTAGATGATTGATATTTTTTTGTTCACGTTGCCCAGTCTCAGGAAGGTAATTAAAACCTGCTACTAATCTTTTAAGCTTTTGTATGCTCTGAAAATGAATAGATGAATCCGTTTAATTTTTATACCCACAAATTAGATCTCAAGAACGATCATTAGATATGCCTTCAAGTTTTTTTTTTTTTACATTAGATATAACGCCAGAAGCAATTACACTACCCAATGGTCCCAATGACAAGGCCAAATACACACATTCACTCACACAAGCACACCCAGTCTCAGAGCAAATCTTTGCGAATCACACAAAGATTTGTCCCATGTGGGGATCGAACCCACAACACCAGTGTAGTGGAGAGCGGCGAGGCGACCGCTTCAACCACTACACCACACGTGTAGATAAGTTTACATAACATCACGCCTATATTACCTAGAAGGGTGTGGCAGAGGTATATAGCATACAATATTCAACTGTTATGTTTAGGTAAACCTTTCGCCATCCACCGGGCATAATATCAACTCCATGCTGCTATAAAGTATTTCCTAACGGAAACATGAACGGAGCCTCCCCGAGTGACGTACACAACGATTCCCTACGTCCGTCGCACCCTGGGCAATTCGCGAGTTCTCCAAAGCGAATTGGCTAATCCTTCACCACAATGGCAAGTCAAAATATAATTTGACTCAGCCATCGATACGACGAAGAAGAAGAAGAAACGGAAACATGTAGTTAGCGTATGCGATCTTTCATCGCGAGGTCTTGGATCGGTTGCCCGGGAAGGGCAAAAATGTTATATGGATTTTTTTCGATAGGAATGTCTTAATAGTAGCATCGAGTGGATATTGTCCTTAAATTTAGTTAAGTCGTATGCGATACTTCTCGGAGCTGGTACTTAAATTAATATTAATTGAGCCTAAATAATTGAATTATAATTGATGTATTAGGCAATTTAAATCATATCAAAATCATAAGTGTAATTTAATTACTGAGATATATGTTTTATTTATATGCATAGTGCTGTAAAGTTTGTTTGACATGTTCAAACGCCCCATGCGGCCCATGAAAATAAATGTTTTCAAAATTAAAAATGTATTTTGAATTCATGTTTGTAGCAATCTTGCAGTCAACCTGTATTATAAAGCCGAAATATTTTTTGTCAGTTGGTTTGTACCCAATAAGCTCCGAATCTACAAGATCGATTTTGATGCAAATTTGTATGGAGAATAATGGAGATAGTTTAAGACTCCATACATAACAAAGGTTATACACTTCTGGTACAACCTTCAGGGCAATATAGGATTGATGTAATGTTATTTTTTGAATAATATCCATAAATAGTAACTATACTCTGTACCAAAATCAGAGAGACTAAAATCGAGCTCCAAAATGTTAAATTCACAAATCAGTATTTCTGAACTACTAGTGGACACAACAGAAATAGCCGACTAACTAGCAAAGTTAAACCATTCATATTAACTCGTAGACCCGAAACTATTCAATTCTCAATTCAAACTATTACATTATCAACTACCCTCGAAATTTAGGCCTCCAAGTGCCAATTTTACCAACGTATTAAACTCTAGTTTAGCGCTTAGCTACAGCTATCGCTCCTGTAAAAACATTGCATGATTTTTTTTTACATAAGGAATCAATAAGTTAAATTATGATATTTTTAGGAGGTTTAGGAATTTATACATAGCAAAATAACAATCTTAGTACTTACGTATATTTTACAATTTAGACAAAATTATTACGCCATAGGTCCAACCTCATAAAACAAATCATCTCACTTATATTTACGATCAAACTAATTTAATTCCTATTTATTCATCATTTTAAAATAATAAGCAATTTAATATCGGCCTAATCGAAGGCGTCAACCATAGACAAAGCATCACTCGCTCCGCTTGGCGCCAACCTATCTCTCTGACAGTTCTCCTCTTTTGTTTTTAGTGTCCTCCTAGATGCTCCTAGTCTATGGTCTCGATGACATCGAATAAGGTTTTATGCCTAATCTCTAAAGAGGTTGCTATCTTATTTACATTACAATCTAGCCTTTATAATTATTAGTCTTAATAAGTAATATTATGTAAACCTAAATTTTATTGCTACGTAATAATATAAGAATGCGTCCATTAACAATTTACCTACTTATTTTTTGTTAAGGGGAAGACATTTTTTTCATATATTCTTATGCCGACATAAATAAAAAAAATACAGTAGGTACATAGTAGGACACCTAATATAGGTGCAAAAGAAATCAAAATATAATGTTCTGCTGATACTTAAAATAGGAAATCCTGTGCTATAAGTACCAGCACCTTCCAGAATCACAATTAAGTTAGGTACAAATAGGAATACCTACTCAATATACAAAATTTGTCTAATTTTTATTGACTTAGCTAAATTTAAATTTTAAATTAATAACCTCATAATTCTATAATGTGGTGTCTTATGTGTATTGCCTGAATGTTGTAAGAGAGTGTGTTTGCGCGTGTGATGTGAATATGTGTGTGTGTGTGTGTGTTTGTGTGTGTATTTGGGCGATTAAGAAAGTTGGAAATGACTACTATATTATATGTATGTATGATATGTATATGAGATGAGAAGGAGATGCAAATACATGTTTGATTAAGACGTAGTTTAAGAAGTTTGGTGAAAGCAGCCCTGAGGGACATTGTTGGAAGGTCGTTTTTCAATAGAAGGAAATTTGAATAGGCAGCTGCCTTGTTAATGTCATTTTCTGACAGACATGAATCGTTTATTTAGGTCGTATCGTTTGGAGGCAAGGATTTTTCGTCTACTTATCAGATAAAATAGCCTTTGTTGGGGATGAATGTCGTTTTATTTTAGTATTATATCGGCGCAATTACAACTGTTCGTCGATAGTAATTAAGATTAATCATTTGATTGTCCTAAAATTAGTTAATAAACCATCAGTTGAATATTTTTAAGTTGATTACGATGTAAAATTAATTTTATGATCGTAATTTCAATACCTAACCTACAAACTTGTAAACTCGTGCACGTGCGCCGAGTCCTTTAAAACGGCTGCACTGTAGGCGATCGTCTCAGTCGCTCTCGAGCCGCCGTACAGACATCAGCAATGCTGACGTCACACTTTTTAAAAACACATCACACGTCATATAGGTACATATGCGAACTTTGCAAGCAAACGTGTCCTGGAATAAAGACCGCGACTCGGCAACCGCAAGGTAGGACGACCTCCCTGCCAGGTGGACTGACGACCTGAAGAAGTTAGCTGGCTGGAGGGGACTGGATGCGGAAGGCGCAGGACCGGGTGTTGTGGCGTAATTTGGGAGAGGCCTATGTCCAGCAGTGTACTACGAGCGGCTAAATGATAATGCCAACTTTGGTGACAGTACTGACAGTGTTTGATATCTATTTACAACGGATGAATTTTATAATTTGCTGATGTACCTACTGATCGAACCTGCAAATTAATTTAATAATAATAATGAAGGTACTTGCGATGGGCTAGTGGTAAGCGTATGCGCCTCTTACCACGAGGTCTCTGGTTCGATTCCAGTGTCGGGCAAAGTGTTATTTGTGAACTTTCCGTTAGGAATAGCAGCATAGAGTTGAAATTATACCCGGTGGATGGCGATAGGCTCACCCCCTATTATGGGACCTAAACATAACAGGTGAAGTGTGGGTGTTGCCCCTGCCACACCCGTCTGGGTAATATAGGCGTGACGTTACGTTATATTATGTGTTATATTTAAATTAACCTAGAATTAAGTCACGTTCTAACGTTAAAGAGCTTATTACACCTTCCTAAATATCGGGCCCGATATTTAGTGTCCGATTTAGGACAAGAAATTCAGTCGCCAAAGCGCCTGATTACACGTTCACTGATTTAGGACACTATAAATCAGACGCTAAGGACGAGCGACAAGTGACGGACGTGTCGAGTGAAAAGAAGTGTGACGAAATGGCCCCGATAAAATCTAGCAAGCATGAACATTATGAGGGTCTTAGAACCAGATGACTTCAGAAATTATGTTCGAATGGATTCTAAAGATTTTTTTTTTTAAATTTATTATAATTTATTATTCAGTGTTATAATTTATAACACTATAAATAATAAATATTTCACAACTTACACACAACGCCATCTAGTCCCAAACTAAGCAGAACTTGTACTATGGGTACTAGAATAACTGATACTAATACATATATACTTTTCTTTTGTAAATAAATACTTATTATACATAGAAACACCCAGACTAAGACAAGCGGGAATCGAACCCGCGACCTCGGCTTTGCAGACAGGTACACTTATACCCACTCCGCCATCCGCTATGATGATATATTATTAAATCAGAAAAAAAATTATCAGTGCAAAGCAGAGATTAGTCGTAACGTTGCGTTTTCTGGCAACGGGAAACTCGTATTCTGATTTAAAATTTACAGATTTAATATCCCAACCCTCATCCAAACGTGCGCTCGCGACGGCAGGCGAGCGGCGACTGAGCGTCCTAAATGTGATTACACTCTTCCGATTTAGGATCCTAAATCGATTTAGAACGTCGGAAACCATTCTTGTCCTAAATCGCATCCTAAATCGGATGCTACCTTCCTTAAATGCGATTAAACTTTCCTAAATTTAACTCTTTATCGGGCCCGATATTTAGTCATTCCTAAATTTAGGAAAGTTTAATCGCATTTAGGAAGGTAGCATCCGATTTAGGATGCGATTTAGGACAAGAATGGTTTCCGACGTTCTAAAATCATCCGACGTTCTAAAATCATCCGACGTTATAAAATATCGGGCCCGATATTTAGGAAGGTGTAATAAGCTCTTTTATCTGCAAATGGGGTCATGTCTAGGTCACAGCTTAGTATTAAAATATTAATAGCACTAGCCTTTAGGCAACGTAATTCGAAAGCCTAGTTGCGCAGTTTTAAATAGAACATAATATACCGCCCATCTAGCTCAGATGGGTAAGGTAGAGATATTACATCTACATTTCATCATAAAACTCATAAAACTCATTTATTAGTAATTGGTTTACACGTCATTACAGATATATTGTTGTGGGTAATATAAAATTAATTAATAATATAATTACAAAATTCCAATTGAGCATTAAATTACAGATTCCAAAATCCGAAATCATAATTAAATTATGATAAAAATGCCCAAAATAATAATAAATAATAAAATGCAAAAAAAAGTCCAAAAATAATAAAATGTCAAAAATTTAAATTCAAAACTAAAAAAATAAATAAATATAATCCAAATTCAATTTTGCAATGTCAAATAAAAATTAATCATTAGTTATGAATTGTCAAAATTAAAACAACTACATACTAGCAAAGATCTAAATTAGAGTTGTGTCATTTTTAAAAAATCGTCAACAGAATAAAACGCCTGTTCAGCGAGCCATCGCTTCAGGCGATATTTAAAGCAGGCATCGGTTGAAGTGTTTTTTATATTAGATGGCAGCTTGTTATACACTGCCAAACCCATGAAATCTGCTAAGTTTAGGTCCCATAGGATCTCGTCATCAACCGCCCACATTGCCAACTCCGTGCTGCTATTGAGAATTTTCTGACGAAAAAATCCCATAACTCTTTTGCCTCCGGTCATCCAACCCGAGCTTTAGCGGTGAGAATTCGCATATACTAACCAATAAACCAACGAGGCAGTTAAGTTTTAAGAAAGTGATGAAAAATATAGTTTACTATCTTTTACGTATTATTACTATGCCGAAGACAGATGCAAAAATACTGTAGCAAGATTCTCCTTGGAGATATTTTTATAAAAATTGATAGATACTCTTTACAAGAATATGTTATGACTTGATGAAACCGTAAAGAAGAATATTACTATCATGAATGTTGAAGGTTTCATAATTACGGCATTGTATAAAATGTCTGCCGCCAATTTAGAGTTATTCACTCAATATAATAGCTTTTGTCAATTATATTTTTCATGTATTTACAAAGAGGCGCGTATGGGAGGGAAATAGCTGAAAACCAGTGTCAGGGACTTTTCAAGTCATTGACAATACGCTGGGCAACTGTCCAATTTGTCATTACGACTAGTATATTAATATTTGTATTACAGTCACTATTTCTATTTCTGTACATTATTTTACTGTAAGTGTTTATATTATATTATGTAATTTTGTTAGCCGTAATGCAAATAGCGATAACCGAGTGGGAGAGCGTAGGACTGCGACCTTTGTCAATAAATCGTGAAGATTCGTCTTTTCGAAGATATATCGTCGGTCCCTACCATAGAAATCTTAATAATAAGGCAATAGAAATGTCAAAGACGCGTGACCTTGTCGCCGCGCATCTGTCTAGTCAAACACAAGTGCGAGTTGAGGAATTGTCGTCTTAATGTCATCGCAAAAAGAATAATTTTGTTTGCAGGAATACAAGCGCATGAGTCTAATCGAACACAAGTGCGAGTTGAGGAATTGTCGTCTTAATGTCATCGCCAAAAAGAATAATTTTGTTTGCAGGAATATCGATAGCATTTCTATTGACTAGTTATTAAGATTTCTATGGTCCCTACGTAAGTAAGTACTTACATAAAGACATGTTAAAAACGAGGTTTACAGAAGAGCGTTTTTTTATGTTCAAACTGCTCTAGAAATAATTTGTGTGTACATTGTATATGTTTTTTTTTCTAAAATGATTTTCTAGTTTTAGAAACTTTATAGTGGTATCAATACATATTTCCTTTTTTTATATTTTCTTGAAAAACATGTCTTTATGTACGTAGGGACCGTCGATATGTGTATTTATCATATGGATTATACCTCGCTAAAGGAAACATCGTGAGGAAACCTGCATGCCTGAGAGTGCCTAAAAAGTACTCGAGGAGTTGAGAAGTCTACCAATCCGCACTTGGGCAGCTTGGACATGCATAAGAAACAACTATTATTATAATGCAAATGTTTTTTACTTCTTTCATCTTTTTTTAAATAAATTAAAACTTTACCAATTATATGTCACAGCTGTCAGTTATATTGTTTACTTGGTTTATTTATCTAACAGGCCCTTGATAACGTAAATATACATTTGTTTAAGCAACATAGTCTTTATTTTATTTCGTTCTAGACTAGATTTATCAGAGCGAATGTATTGACAACATCAAAGAGAAGAATCTTAACGAACGCAACTTGAATTTCACCGTCTATTTTTAACTGTTACAAACTTAATTTGCATTCAGTGAACGCGATTTGAAGCGTCGGGGAAAGCAGCTACATAGATCGAATTAATTAGAGTCCAAAGAGATGCTTTACTTTATCCAGAAAATAAATGGCAGTTAGTCAGTATTATAATCATTAATCGGGTTATTTTGTAACGCTTCTCTTTAATTATGTAGAATTAGTCAGTATTATAATCATTAATCGAGTAATTTTGCTTGTCTTTTATTCAGTAGAAATTATAGTTGAGCAATGTCATGCTCATGACTAATAAATTGATAAGTTTTGAGACTAAACATGGTTATTTTCTTACAAAATATTAGATATCACGGGATATTTACCATGTATATTAGTTGTAGCGAAATATTTCGATATTTCAGAGATGTTGCAATCGAAATTAATCATTGTAATTTTTTGTGAACTTTCCATCAGGAAATTCACAGTAGCAGCACGGAGTAGGAATTGTGCCTAGTGGATAGCGATAGGCTCACTCGCTATCCCATTGAATCTAAACATAACAGGTGAAATGTGGGAGATGTACACCTCTGCCACACACTTCTGAGTAATATAGGCGAGATATTATGTTATGTTTTAAACTTAATTTGCAACAGAAACCATTGCGATTTGAATCTAAAAGTAAAAAAGCAACACATCGAATTAATTTTTCACTTTTCATTAAAATAGATGCTTCAGTTTATTCAGGAAATAAATGGCAGTTAATTATTATCACTACTCGACGAATTTTGCACTGCTTCTCTATTATCGTGTATAAATGACAGTTAAACAATTTCATGACGATTGAATTAATAATTGTAATTTTTGACAAACTAACAACAAACACTAATAAAATAAATCCGTCAAAAAACCTCTTTGTCTGTTAAGCTAACACGCCTAAACGACTGATTTTGATGAAAATTGGTAAAGACATAATTGTTATATTTATGTACTAACATTATATTAAAGTTATAACACTAAATTAATTGAAAAAAAAGGATATGTAAAAACATAAAGTAATAATCTGTCATTGTTGGTTAAATATTTACAGTAACTGTAGACAAGTATAACTGTTATGCTGAGCAACATTGATCGAATTAATAAAGCTCTTCCATTCTTCTTCTTCGTCGTGTCGATGGCTGAGTCAAATTTTATTGGTCCAATAAGTGGCCACTGTTATGGCGCTCTCGTCGGCGTTCATGAGCGCCTCGCTAGTGCAGATGGTAGGGCATTTTGGACAGTCAGTAAGGTGGTCAACGTTTTGACTTGCCATCGTGGTGAAAGGATTAGCCAATTCGCTTTTAAGAACTCGCGAATTGCCCAGGGTGCGCCGGACGTAGGGAATTGTTGTGTACGTCACTCGGGGAGGCTCCTAGCTCCTTTAAAAAAGCTCTTCCATTAAAAAACATGCTTCAGTTTTAATAATTAATTGAGTAATTTATAATAATTAATTGAGTAATTTATAATAATTAATTGAGTAATTTTACACTGTTTCCTTTTAATGGTATAGACTGAACCATTATTTTTACGACAGAAATAACAGTCCAGCGGTTTTACGATGATAAGGCACCGTAAATGAACGCTGAACGCCAGACCGCCAGCATTGTGGCTAGGTGACGCCTTTTAGTAATAACCATATTTATGTATTTTGTTAGATTTGTTGATTTAGCAAAACTTTACAAACAATTTTCGCAAATAACAATCATTTCTTTTTAGTATTCGATACCTAAAAGGAATTCTTATAGTTTCGCCATGTCCGTCTGCCTGTCTGTCTCAGCCATAGCGTCTAAACGGTTAGTGCTAGAAAGCTGAAATTTGTCATTACGACTAGTATATTAATATTTGTATTACAGTCACTATTTCTATTTCTGTACATTATTTTACTGTAAGTGTTTATATTATATTATGTAATTTTGTTAGCCGTAATGCTAATAGCGATACCCGAGTGGGAGAGCGTAGGACTGCGACCTTTGTCAATAAATCGTGAAGATTCGTCTTTTCGAAGATATATCGTCGGTCCCTACGTAAGTACATAAAGACATGTTAAAAACGAGGTTTACAGAAGAGCGTTTTTTTATGTTCAAACTGCTCTAGAAATAATTTGTATGTACAATGTATATGTTTTTTTTCTAAAATGATTTTCTAGTTTTAGAAACTTTATAGTGGTATCAATACATATTTCCTTTTTTTATATTTTCTTGAAAAACATGTCTTTATGTACGTAGGGACCGTCGATATGTGTATTTATCATATGGATTATACCTCGCTAAAGGAAACATCGTGAGGAAACCTGCATGCCTGAGAGTGCCTAAAAAGTACTCGAGGAATTGAGAAGTCTACCAATCCGCACTTGGGCAGCTTGGACATGCATAAGAAACAGCTATTATTATAATGCAAATGTTTTTTACTTCTTTCATCTTTTTTTTTATAAATTAAAACTTTACCAATTATATGTCACAGCTGTCAGTTATATTGTTTACTTGGTATTTATCTAACAGGCCCTTGATAACGTAAATATACATTTGTTTAAGCAACATAGTCTTTATTTTATTTCGTTCTAGACTAGATTTATCAGAGTATTGACAACATCAAAGAGAAGAATCTTAACGAACGCAACTTGAATTCGTCTATTTTTAACTGTTACAAACTTAATTTGCATTCAGTGAACGCGATTTGAAGCGTCGGGGAAAGCAGCTACATAGATCGAATTAATTAGAGTCCATTAAAAGAGATGCTTTACTTTATCCAGAAAATAAACGGCAGTTAGTCAGTATTATAATCATTAATCGGGTTATTTTGTAACGCTTCTCTTTAATTATGTAGAATTAGTCAGTATTATAATCATTAATCGAGTAATTTTGCTTGTCTTTTATTCAGTAGAAATTATAGTTGAGCAATGTCATGACTAATAAATTGATAAGTTTTGAGACTAAACATGGTTATTTTATTACTAAATATTAGATATCACGGGATATTTACCATGTATATTAGTTGTAGCGAAATATTTCGATATTTCAGAGATGTTGCAATCGAAATTAATCATTGTAATTTTTTGTGAACTTTCCATCAGGAAATTCACAGTAGCAGCACGGAGTAGGAATTGTGCCTAGTGGATAGCGATAGGCTCACTCGCTATCCCATTGAATCTAAACATAACAGGTGAAATGTGGGAGATGTACACCTCTGCCACACACTTCTGAGTAATATAGGCGAGATATTATGTTATGTTTTAAACTTAATTTGCAACAGAAACGATTGCGATTTGAAGCTAAAAGTAAAAAAGCAACACATCGAATTAATTTTTCACTTTTCATTAAAATAGATGCTTCAGTTTATTCAGGAAATAAATGGCAGTTAATTATTATCACTACTCGACGAATTTTGCACTGCTTCTCTTTTATCGTGTATAAATGACAGTTAAACAATTTCATGACGATTGAATTAATAATTGTATTTTTTGACAAACTAACAACAAACACTAATAAAATAAATCCGTCAAAAAACCTCTCTGTCTGTTACGCTAACACGCCTAAACGACTGATTTTGATGAAAATTGGTAAAGACATAATTGTTATATTTATGTACTAACATTATATTAAAGTTATAACACTAAATTAATTGAAAAAAAAAGGATATGTAAAAACATAAAGTAATAATCTGTCATTGTTGGTTAAATATTTACAGTAACTGTAGACAAGTATAACTGTTATGCTGAGCAACATTGATCGAATTAATAAAGCTCTTCCATTCTTCTTCTTCGTCGTGTCGATGGCTGAGTCAAATTTTATTGGTCCAATAAGTGGCCACTGTTATGGCGCTCTCGTCGGCGTTCATGAGCGCCTCGCTAGTGCAGATGGTAGGGCATTTTGGACAGTCAGTAAGGTGGTCAACGTTTTGACTTGCCATCGTGGTGAAAGGATTAGCCAATTCGCTTTTAAGAACTCGCGAATTGCCCAGGGTGCGCCGGACGTAGGGAATTGTTGTGTACGTCACTCGGGGAGGCTCCTAGCTCCTTTAAAAAAGCTCTTCCATTAAAAAACATGATTCAGTTTTAATAATTAATTGAGTAATTTATAATAATTAATTGAGTAATTTATAATAATTAATTGAGTAATTTTACACTGTTTCCTTTTAATGGTATAGACTGAACCATTATTTTTACGACAGAAATAACAGTCCAGCGGTTTTACGATGATAAGGCACCGTAAATGAACGCTGAACGCCAGACCGCCAGCATTGTGGCTAGGTGACGCCTTTTAGTAATAACCATATTCATGTATTTTGTTAGATTTGTTGATTTAACAAAACTTTACAAACAATTTTCGCAAATAACAATCATTTCTTTTTAGTATTCGATACCTAAAAGGAATTCTTATAGTTTTGCCATGTCCGTCTGCCTGTCTGTCTCAGCCATAGCGTCTAAACGGTTAGTGCTAGAAAGCTGAAATTTTACATGGTTATGAATGTTAACTATGTCAAGAAAGTGGTAGAATAAAATCATGGAAAATATTTTTTTTTCAGGTGCCTACCCTACACGTAAAGTAAGGATTATTTTTTTTCTGTCGCGTAGCCCATAGTGTGGGATATCGTTAAGTCGGTCCTTTAAAATCATAAAGACAGATTTTTAATTTAGAGATCCGTTTGCAAGATAACATTTAAAGACATTTTTAAAGGGAAAATTATTGTTTGAAATGGGCGTTTCCCCTTTCTTTAAAAACTAAACCTCGTTAACTCGAAAAATCTACAAAAATGTTCGAATGATGCTGCGATACTGCGGTCGCAGATTTGATTCCCGCTCAAGTCAAATCTCTGTGGGCATGAACATGAAGGCTACTCTTGTTCTAGGTGCTTCTATGTATAATAAGTATGTATTTACAAAAGAAAAGCATATATACTATGTATAAGTATCAGTTATTCTAGTACTCATAGTACTTACGAGCTCAGTTGTGTGATATTTATTTATTTAAAGTTGTTTTACAGTTCTGTTGTGCAAATGAATTCATTGAAATCATTAGCATTTAATTATAATAACAAAGCAGCTTTGTAATTAAGTTTTTAATTAAATTCTGGTAGACAATGTTAAGTGAGTGTTTTGTTAAGCGCCTTATCGAGTTCTCTCTTGAAATTAAAACACCTTTTGGAGATTTTACAAGTACACTTTATTTATACTTTTATTAAGTTACTTTGGTGTAAATAAAAAGGTTTAATTTTGCTCAGCGTCAGTGAAAATACTAAATAAACTTTACACGATTTAATGCAATATAAAAAAGAATAATAAAAAAAAACTATATTATGAAAAACGAAAGGCTGCGCATTTCATTTTGTGAAGTTTCATTATTTTAAAATAAAGCTTTCTAGAAAATGAATTCTCCGTCTTATTTTTTAAAATCAATGCGAATCTATGATTATGCCAGTGAGAGAACAAACTTTAATTTAATATAGGTACTTACACATAATATATATATTTTTTTTTTTCATAAGCGTCGCCCAGACTAGGAATAATTCCTGTGTCACGAGGGTGTTCACAAACATAAATTTCACACAAACAAAATGGGCCTTTGGCCTTGCTCTATGCTTTGGCCATACGAACTATAACCTCACTTGTGCCCAATAATACAGGTCTACTATACAATTATTAAAATATTAGTAACTAGATGCCCCGCGCGGTTTCATCTGCGTCCAACGTCATTCTGGCCGGTGCCCGCAAGTTTAAAATATTTACAACGCCATCTTTTGAATTTTTGCGTAAACTCATTACTAACTGAAAAACCCTAAATTCCCCCTCTTGGGCATACATTTTAGAAAAAACCCGTGCAAACATTAATTTATTTTTATTCAAGTTTAACTATACGAAATTTCATGCTTGTAACTTCAAAAATGTCGGCTTTCCATTAGCTTTAACCGTTCATCACTCATTTTACGCCCTTCAAAATGGAATTGCCAAAAATCTCTTCTTAGTGCGCTCTTACGCCATGTACCTTCATAGAAAATTTCAAGTTCCTAGCCTTAGTGGTTTAGGCTCTGCGTTGATGAATCAGTCAGTCGGGCGAACAATTATATAAGTATAGATATTACAAATATCAGTTATTCTAGTACCCATAGTACAAGCTCAGCTTAGTTTGGTACTAGATGGCGTTTTGTGTAAGTTGTGAGATATTTATTTATTTAATTCTCATACAACACCATTAGGACACCAAATAGTAGCATTACTATTTAACAATAGGTCGATACCGAAGCGTTTGCTAATAATAAATAAATAAAATAGTTAAAAAAAACTAAAAAACACGCTTTTAAAGTACTTCTAACTAAAAAGTTGAAACTTTTTAGTTAGAAGTACTTTAAAAGTGTGTTTTTTAGTTTTTTCAAACTATTATTTATTTTCTACTTTTTAGTTTGGTTTATTTATAACAGCGTTTTTTATTTTTTTTATTATTTATTTTTTTATTGAATTATTGCATTGTCATCGATCTTTGACAGGTGTGCAAAATTTTTATGAAATCTGTCCGTTTAAAGTGGGTCAAAATCGAGTCTAAAGGAGTAGGTTACATACATACATACATACATACATACAGGTGAAGCTAATATAAGCGTGTTAAAAAAAAACATCAACTTCACTCCCTCGCTCTATACATTTTTAGCTAACAAAATCCTTTTCTGGAATAGCAACACGGACCTAGTTTTCTCTCCACGTACAGATGTTAAATCTTATCACGTCGTTAGATAATCGAGTATCGATTTGAACCCACGTGTAAATAGAACGGGCGGTCAGGTCTTGCTTACGCCTATATTTTTAACGGACCTGAAAAAAAAGGAGGAGATTCTCAATTCGATTGTATAGTTTTTTATTTTGTTCGTCGATTACTTATTTAAAGATTTTTTGTCTGAAAAAGTATATAGATCATGTGGTACCGTTTTCAGGAGGTGACGATCTGATGATGGGATCCTAGAGAAATCGAGGGAACCACTAAAATTTTAAAGGCTTCCATTTTGTTTTCCGAATACTATAGCTACTCGGATATTTGCATCTAGCAGTCAGCATTTCATGTTGCTGAGCTGATGCTGAAAGGTACAACTCGTCAATTGTTAGAAGTACGGGGATAATTCTTTAAATATTCTTTCAAGTTATACACAGATGGAGCGAGACGTTGAATATTATTTAAGTATTTCTTACTTTTAAGTGCATTTGCTGTAAATGAAGTATTACTTTACAAAATTGTGGACGTTGTTTACCTGTACGTAGCCAATAAAGATCCACTAAATGTACAGACGCCTTGCATCTTTCAAGTACTTATGGACATTCGGCTACACGCTTCATCAGACATGCACAAACAGTTGGTAGAGACAGGTCGTTTTACCAGCTTCGCGAACAATCTTACTTGCCCAAATTGATATTTTGATACATTCCAAATTTGCAGAAACCTTTTGCATGAACTATTTAATGTGTAAGTTAGATGAAGCGTGTAGCGGGCCAGATTTGACACGCATATCCTACAGTATCCGTCGTGATTATGAGATGGAGTCGGCGACACCGTGGACTTATTAAAAATTTTAAGATCTATTTAAGCATTTGTCTTAAGTTATCATACCTCCTCCAGTGCTAATTATTTGATCTTGAACCCCGATTGAATCATCAATATATGGTACTGGTATAGTGGTTTGCAAGATAACTTTGCCTAAAATACAGTTTTTAAAATGTTCGCCTGTCTGTCTTTTTATATCGGCTAATCTTATAAACGGCTAGACCGCTTTTCATAAAATTTTAGATGCAGGTAACTGACTACCAGGCGCGTGATATAAGCTACTGTTTATCGATGTACCTACCACGCAGACAAAACCGCGTGAGAAAGTTAGTTTGTTTGTTTGAAAGCGCTAATCTCGACAACTACTGTTTGAATTTTGATAATTATTTTTGAGGTTGGTAGTCTAACTATCAATTAAAATCTTTAAATATTTAACATAACGCTAAACTTTACTAGAGCGGAGCAGTAAGGTTGAACGTGGGTCAAAGCGCGGGAGTAGCTATTACTTAATACAACGAATTCCACGTGGACGAATTCGCGGACGTAAGCTTATGGAACATTTATAAACAAAAATCCAAACAAACTCTTCAGCTTTTTATAATTGAACCTACGAATGTTTGAAATGTTTTTCTCGCTTTTTATTTTAAGCTCAAGTATGTTGAACGTCCAGTTTCTGATACTTGATACTTGTAGCATCAGCGTTATTAGACTTGTGTACAATGTAACAGTGTAAGGTATCGACAAGTCTTGGCGGCCTGCCAGACTACTTATCCAATTTATTTCTTGTTAAATTCTCCCTCTGCGGGTTTAACAAAAGAAAAGTAGATCAGCTTTTGTTTATCATGACCATAATATAAGAGTACTTAACAGTATGCTCAAATTCGGCACCTATGTACCGCCATATTTGTGCCGGGTTTCATGAAAATGAGACGTTACACTCATAGATTCCTGGCATCCCTGCATCTTTTTTAGATCATTTGTTACATTTTTTATTTATTTCAAAACTTCTTGTACATAAAATATTGTTCAACGGCAGACTATGCCATAAGCATTTTCTACCAGTCAACCTTAAGGTGATGCAGAGAGAACAAAGGTAGGTGCATAAATTAATTAAAATGTATAAAATAATAATTATGTACTGAAAATGTGTTATATCAACATAGTTATATACTACCTATTTTTATGAGACTGCCTCGTTGTTCTAGTTCTTAGCTTATGCGTCCGATCACCGCTGGGTTTGATTCCCGGGTCGAACAAATGCGCTATCAGAGTTTTTTTCGTCAGGTAATATATAATAGTGGCACGGATTTTAGTATTGTGCTCGTTGGGTGGCGATATGCCATTTTTTGTCAAATGGAAATGTCAAAATGTAGCAGGTATACATCTCTGTCACAGCCTTCTTAATAATAATAAATCAAGCCAACATTAAAAGAGAACTTAATAGAAAAGCTGAAGCCAAAATTTATTACATCAACCAAATCAAATATTTTCCTCAAATCAAAAGTTAATCTTCACTCAAAAGGCTTTCATCCCTTTGCATTTGCAAACGGCATAATGGCTTCCAATCATTACTTTGAATATTTTATTCAACACTTAGCCATGATTCTACCAAACTTCTTAGTAAACGGTAGATATTATTAAACCCGTATTTACATATTCCATCAAAAACATAAATGTGAAATAAGAGCCAAGTTCAATATTACGCCTACAATAGAATTGATATCTATATGGGTAACAAGTTCTGTGTTTGGTTGTTATCAAGAAATCAAATTTTAGAAAGGAACATGGTCATTTTATCAGCCTACCAATGAGTGACTTAAGTTGACGAGACAAAATAAATGTAATAAAAACTCAAAGCAACATTTTCAACCTCTACTTACGATTATTTTTTTTTTGTAGACGTTATATTGACCTTCGATCTTATTTCACATTTATGTTTTTGATGGGATATCATGACTTTTTGTTGAGAAGATTTTTAACTTGTAACGTCATAATAACCAGGTAAGAAATTAAGTTTTAAATTTGTTAAGTTAGTAATCAAACCATAGCGCGATTTAGGAAATACAAACAACGCTATCTATCGAACGATTTAAATAAATAGATATTATAGACAGATTGAAATAAAAAAAAGATTTTTTCTTTGTTTATATCTAATAGACTCAGAAGTTTCTAGCTTATTTGGAATTGGGTTAAGTTTTAGATCTATAAGTCAGTCGGTCTCAAAAAAACTGGTTTTTGAACGTTAATGTTTCATATCTGTTTGAGCAACATTAATTAAATTTTGGATTATAGGTAAGCTAAAAGATAATAATAAAACATAATTTAAAATTTCAAGTAAATAGGTTAAATAGGTTTCGAGTAGTGAAGAAGTCAAAAATACCGCGAAATAGTTCCTGTGTATTTTTGAACCTTGGCTGCGACGCTTTCTCGTCGCTTGATCTCCTTCTCATTCAATGTTTGTACGGGACCGAACGGGACCAAAAGATCGAAAGCTGTACCTTAGCTTTATAATTAATTTTAAATGAGACGTTTGTTGAAATCGGCATTTCAATAGCAAATAAGCTCAACTAAATCCCTTTTATTAACAAAAATGAAGTGGAAAAATAATTTCAACAAATGCTTTCATTGCATCGCTCGAATTTCCAATAAATGTGATTTTATTTCGCAGTTAAAAGGTTTCGTATTGGAAAAGTCATTTCGCACTTTATGAGGGTTTAGCTTAACCTTTTCATGTATTAGAGATGAGGCAGTTTAAATGAAAGAATTGTAGGATATTTAGTCTTGTTCAGTACCATTTCCGGCATTTTAAGTATTTTTTTTTTTTAATTTTAGACGTTTTGCAATTATGCTATAATAAATGTTTTTTCTTTCTTTCTTTCTTTCTTGTGAAAATCATGCGAGTTAAATATTTTTCCAATATGTTCACGTTTAACATATTATTGTTAACTAATTCGTTACGTCATTAGAATATTGAACTTGCTATTGAGAAAAATAACATCGCCAGGCCCTAATTTCTTTATTTTATTTATTTCTCTTCTACCTTCATGTACAATGATATCGCACATAGGCGGACTTAATGCCATAGGCATTCTCTACCAGTCAACCTTCAGGTAATGTTGAGAGTGGGGAAGTAGGTGCAAAAGTTATTATTGAATAACTTTACGATAAGGTGCTTAGAACATTAATTTTTGCATTTAAATTAATTTGAGTTAAATAAAAAATAATTTTATCAAACAATTAAACCGACGAAGAAGAAATAAAAAGATGAACTTAGTTACATAAACTATTTAGTATTATATTTTACCAATTTTGAGTCGGTGCCAAACAGTTAACTAATAAACTGTTCTTTTTTTGAAGAAATGGGCCAGACTTAACGTGGTATTCATTTTCGTCCCAGACCCCATCCTTGCCATGGGACCACTCTTTAGAACAAAAAAGGATCATTAAAATCGGACCACTCAGTAAAAAGTTATGCGTGGACTAACACAAAAGAAAAAAAAAAGACTTTTGAGAACCTGCCCCTTTTTATCGTTGGTTAAAACTGATTATGTGCCATAACTACATAATCATCTTAATAAAAATATAAAAAAGGAAGTTATTTACCGACGCCATAAGCTTTATTTACAACTGAAGATATTTACTACTTTTGATAAAGAAAATAATATATATAGCCTTTATTTATCGTTTGATTTCTTGCCTGAGCTCCTTTTCTTCCCAAGGGCGTTGTAAAATTGGGATTACGACCGAATGGACGGTGAACCTGATATTATTAGACTCAAATAACCAATAATATGGTCTTGCCACTGCCTCATTGTTTTTCATTGATCTAGCTAGTTAACCTTGCGGCCTTTCAACGCGAGGTCTCAGGTCCGATTCCCGGGTCGAGTAAAAGTGTTTTTTGGGATTTTTCTGTCAGGTAATTTTCTATAGCAGCAAACAGTTAGAATTTCCCCCGTTGGATGGCGATAGTTTACCCTCTGTCACATGTTATGTAAACATAAATAAACATAAAAAACCGACTTGAATTACAAAAAATAATCTAATAATAGACAAACTGTATGATATTGTCTAAAACGTAATAGTTATATGCTTATAAATTGAGTGTTCTTCTCGAATTCCTTGGGATCCCATCATCATATGCAGACTAAATGACCAGGGTACCAACTTGAATATGTACCCTAACGAACAAAAAAAGAATTACGCAAATCGGATTACAAATGTTAAAGTTATCGACATACTAATATACAAAGTATTATCAAAAAAACATCGTCCAAATAACAATAATGCTTATAAAATAAAAACTACTAAACCAAACTTAAAGAAATTTTTATGGGATCACCTGGCAGCGATTTCGCGTCGAACAAAAAAAGACTCACGCGAATCCATTAACCGCGACGTAATCGATGTACATACATAGAACAAAAACATACCGGCCGAATTGAGAACCTCCTCCTTTTTGAGAAGTCGGTTAAAAACTGGTGAAGTGTAGGTGTTATACACTTTTACCATACCGTTTTGGGTAATGTAGGCGTGATGTTATTTGTTATGTTTTTTGCCTAAGCTCGTTTGCTGCCCAAGGGCGTCATAAAAGTGGGATAAAGGAAATGACGACCGAATGGAGGTGATCTTGATTATACTCTTGATTATACTCTTCAATTACCTATAATGTAGGCTAAAGGTATCATGTATTTTATTGGAAGCCTGATTATAGAAAGGCTGATTTAAATAGACAATGCTCTAGTTTAACGGCAATTCAGCGCTGAATTAGAAAGTCTACGTTCTGAAATCAAATGAAAATATCATTATATTGTATCCTACTTAAGATAGGAACAAATGGATGAACGTGACGTCACGAAATGACGTATCATACAGTTAAGAAATTTAGGGTTTTGGTAAGAGACGACCGTAGCTGGATGGCTAAAGCGGCTGCCTGGTGTGCAGTAAGGTCGCAGGTTCAAATCCTGCCGGTACTATATCTTTTTCAACTGTTTCTTAGTATAATTTGCTAAGCATAGCTAAATGCTATAAAAATAATCAATTAGAAATATCTTTATACCTTAGACTTCACAAAGCACTTATAATCGTCATACCAAAATAATTCTTCTCTAAATTCGTTAAGCTTAAACTCACTTTCATCAATCATCATAATATCTTGAATTTCATAATAATGTTATGAAGACATTCCAGCACTAAAATTCAGAGTAGTCTAAGCCAACCATAATATTTTAAGAACACATGAAACACTAAATTATGAAAGAGTATCTAATATCATACTTTAAGTATGCTAGGCAAAAAAATTACCTTTTACCTATATACTATCTTTAGACTCGTTAGCAACTGCCAAAAAAATAACTAAGAATTGATGAAGAATCAATAAACTTTTTTTTTTATTAAAGTGACGTCACTAGGAATAATAAATGCTGTGTCGCGGGGTGTTCACAAAAATACATTTCACACACACAAAGCACACCTACAGTCTGAACAAATCTTTGCGGATCAGTATAAGATTTGTCCCGTGTGATGATCGAACCCACAACACCAGCGCAGTTGAAAGCGGCGAGGCGATCACTTTAACCACTACGCCAACATTGTATTAATTATGAGCAGTTAAATTGTGTCAAATACAAACTCCTTCTGGAATCCGAACAATACTGAATCAGTTCACATTGTACGTCTATCAAAATCTTCACAGACGTAATTACCAGTCTTCAAAATTACTCTACGTACAGTTAAATTAAACGGGTAATTCTAAGCATTAAATTTTACCATTTCGCCTAACAATACAGCTTTCGCAACGTTTCTTTTATATTAAATCAACGCGTCTCATCGCGCTTATCACTTCAGTAACCCAATTTACTTTATGGCTGTGTTGATATTGGCTCTTATTGAAATATTTGTGTAAGAGCGATAAATTTAATGAAAGAGTTAGAGACACGTTTGCGAGAAATTTAACTTTGAAGAGCAAATTTCTGCCCGAGTAGGGCGTCCGCCCTCTAAAAAAACACAGTGGTAGTATATGTAATAAAAATCCCTTTTTAGTCCCTTTTAGTTTGTTGCGCGTGGCGCGACATGCATTACTGATTTAATTAGGATGCAAATTTTTGGTAAAAATTATGTTCTCATGTTTTTTTTTTCATGTTATTATATTTTCAGCTTTAACTTTTCAGGGAACATAACATAAAATGCAATAAACTAGATCAATTTCAATGCCGCAGGCTTTTAAGATTCGGTCGAAAATCTGGAAAACTGTAGACCGCTGAAGTTGATATCAAATTAATAGCCAATAACATTAACAGTCGATCATAAATTTTGAGTAGGTTACAGTATTTGCCCTAAAACCAATAACAGCGAATAACAATATAGAAATTATAAATAATTGAAGTGATAAAAGCGATTATTCGAGTTGATTTCATTTCGTAGAAATATAATACGAAATTGATAACGCGCCGTGTCGTATTGTACGAATGCCGTGACGAGGTGATGAAATTCAAACAATTTCTTGTCAATTTCAATTCAATCATTCAGAAAGACTCCCTTCGCCTCCTAGGGGCTCAAATACATGAAGACGCTTACGATGCTTTCATAGCAGAAAAAATACAAAATTTTAACGATATTTCGGATCGCCTTCTCCAAATTAATATGCATTCGGCTTTCACGATTATTCGAAACTGCCTTTTCGTCCCTAAATTTACTCATGCCTTCAGATCCACTCAGTTTTGGAAAAACGTTACTCTTTTAGACAAATAGACAAAATTTCTTGTTATATTTTATTGTTAATCAATTAATGAATAGGTGCTTAACAAAACAAACACCGAATGATATCGTGGTAGAGCTTTTGTGAATGTGTGTGAACCAAATATATGTACATGCTTGCTTGCATGCTTTAAAAGTGAGACTGCTGAAAAGGGGCGAAAGGTCGTCATAATCAACTACCATCTGATGGACTATTTGCCCGTTTACTGCGTGATTCAACGTTTGTTTATTATCATTGTCTATGTAATACCCTTTGTTGACTAATCTCAGGCCTAACAATAAGTTTTTTTTACGAAATATTAGTTAAGTAGTTTTAGTTGCAATCTATTAATTCTATAAATTCTAATTTAATTATAACAAAAGAATGCAACATCACTGAAATATCGAAATAACTCTCTACTACAAATCTACATGGTAAATATCCCGTGATATAAAATATTACATAAAAATAACCATGTTTAGTGTAAAAAATTATATAAATCGTTTATTTCCCATATACGCGTGGGTATATTGATAAATTTAATCGTGATTTAAACCTACATTATCGGGCTATGAGTGTAATAAAATCAATTTACTGTCCATTCGTCCGTCAATTCCCATCCGTTATCCGTTTTTACAACACCCTTAGGAAGGAACGGAAATCAACCGAGAAATTAAGGATAGATCTTTTTCCTTCGTCAAAACCATGGTGAAGTTATGGTGAAACGGGTTATACCCGTGGCGTTATTCCGTATGAAAAACTGACGATTTGGAAAATGTTATATTTATTCTAATACGGTCCCATATTTGATTGACAGAAATTCAAATTTCGTGTGATTTTATTTAGGAAATACGTATACCGCATGCTATGTTTTTTCTTGATTCAATCACATTTTTTTGATGATGGTAACCATAGAGTAATAAATAATGTCTAAATTACGACTAACTGCAAATTATTTATACTTTGACAGAAACCTAAAAACCATGCGTTCAGAAACAGTGTTCGAATCCATTCCACTAAATTTGACAAGAACATAATTTTGACAAATAATTACCCAAAGAAAAACCGACTTCAATTTCAAATAATGTTAGACTTATATGGTTTTCTCATGGGTGCCATTGTCAGAAATGGACCAAATTGAAATGGTACAACACGGGAACCACCAACTTTCAAATAAATAAAGAATCATTAAAATCGCTTTGCCCAGTCGAAAGTTAACAGGTAAAAGCATAAAAACAAAAAAAAAAACAGACGAATTGAGGACTTTCTTTTTTGAAGTCGGTTAAAAAACACGTTTACCATACAAAATAAACATTGCAAATGATAATAACAAAAAGCAATCTAAATTTTCGATCTAAAGTCTAGTAGACATTTGATTTCAGCTTTAATCCCGCTATAAGGTGTTAAAAGCTTTGTTTTGCATCCATTTTGCATTGCAAATGATTGTCAATGGTGCCACGTAGCTTACAAAGAGGTTCAAGAGTTACGGTACATCACAATATTAGCGACTGGAAATACATGGACAACCTCACTATTCAGAACTAGCTTATGAATAAACGGTAGTAAAATTCGAAGAATATGTGTCTTTAAAATATTGCTCTTTCGTTATTAAGATACTAGCTGGTACCGTTCTGACGTTTTAAGCATAATTCTTAAAGTTCACAAATGGAATAAATTGGTCCTTTTTAACACGCTTATATTAACTTCACCTGTATGTATGTATGTAGGTTTGTAACCGACTCCTTTGGACTCGATTTTGACCCACTTTAAACGGACCGATTTCATTAAAATTTTGCACACCTGTCATAGATCGATGACAATGCAATAATTCGATAAAAAAATTAAAAAAAACTTTTTTTTTTTTTTTAAATCGCTCTTATAAATAAACCAAACTAAAAAGTAGAAAATAAATAATAGTTTAAAAAAACTAAAAAACACGCTTTTAAAGTACTTCTAATATAAGCTGAAAGTGGTAATGAACAAAAAATACTAGTAGTGCGGTTGCTCGATAGACGAAAAATATGGCACAGAGCGACCCACGCTTTTTTGTGAGATATTTTATGGTTCTTCATAAAGTAGCCCTTTTTGCGAGAAAAGATCTGAAGAAGGCTTGAAGCCTTGCAGATTTTTCTGACGGCTATCCGCCATGAAAAACGAGACGCTATAAGATTGATGTGTATTTAATCCCAGCTATAAAACGATGATTGATTGGTTTAAAGTGTAAGCTTGTAGTAAACCGTATTGGTTTACCGTTTAGCCATATTAGTCTATAAAAAAAAATACTTTATGCATACTCATTGTTAGACATAATGTGTAGTGTGTAGTGTAAACCCGTAAACCGCTGTTTGTTTATTTTACATACAATAGTAATTTGTTGAATTAGGATATTAAAATAGTATGCCAAAGGATAATTATGCCAAATTACTATTATGTTAAATAAAACTATGCGTAACGTGTTATGCTAAACTGAACTATGCGAAAAAAAGGGATCCCGTGGCTAAAATGCACTGCCGTCGTATTACAGATGATATATGATAAACATGACGGATATAAATAAATAAATATAAATAAATATTTCACAACTCACACACATCGCCATCTAGTCCCAAACTAAGCAGAGCTTGTAATATGGGTACTAGAATAACTGATACTAATACATATATACTTTTCTTTTGTAAATACATACATATTATACATAGAAACACCCAGACTAAGACAAACCCCCATGTTCATGCACACAAAGATTTGTCTTAAGTGGGAATCGAACCCACGACCTCGGCGTCGCAGGCAGGTACACTACCCACTCCGCCATCCGGTCGTCATTATATAAAATTTATTGAATTTATTCAATTAATTTTCCTAACACTACAATAACATGGACTTCAACTAAACCGACTAGCGATATATATGTGTGGTATAAGTAGGTTCTTATAACACCCTTGTGACACGCAGTAAGGGTATGATTAGGTAAATTACAGAATGCTGTATAGAAAGGGGAAAGTTTTTATACAATGTTGTGAAAGCATTATAATAGCAAAAGTTTATGATATTTGTTACTCTTTACGAAAAAATTGTAAATTAATTTCAATGAAATTTGTCACACATTTTTTAAAAAATAACTAAATATTATTTAGTTATTATTAATTTAAAGAATTTCACACTAACAGCTATTAAGCTGATGCTGTTTTGCGATTTGGAGCAATTCTCCAAAGTTGGGTTTTGAAACTGTTTAAGCTGGGTGCATTTATCACACTTTTTGGGAGTCTGTTCCACGCTACTACTACACGTTCGAGATTCTTTAGTGTGGTTCTGTACACAGTTTAAGTAAATGTAATCTTAGGTGTTTGTTCTCGGTTGGACTGTACAAATGATGTAAGAAGTTGTTAAAAGTTGACACAATTTGTAACCTGTCGAACCCCTGTAACTAAAACCCTGATAGACCATCATCGTATAACCCATTAAATTCAATCAATTCTCCTGACACGACATAACACGGGCTTCAACTCAACCCCATTAGATTGGAACGATAACTTATCAAGCGATATATCTATGTGTGGTATAAGTAGGTTCTTATAACACCCGTATGACCGCAGTAAGGGTATGATTAGGTAAATTACAGAATGCTGTATAGAAAGGGGTAAAGTTTTTATACAATATTGTGAAAGCATCATAATCGCAAAAGTTTATGTGTGAGTATGTTTGTCACACTGTCACGCAAAAACTAGTAAATGGATTTTAATGCAATGAGTGCATCGTTAACGTAATTGTTAAAGCGGTCGCCTCGCCGCTTTCAGCTGCGCTGGTGTTGTAGGTTCGATCCCCACATGGGACCAATCTTTGTGTGATCCGCACGTGATGTACACCCGTGACATAGAAGTGTTGGCGTTAAAAAAAAAAAAAATAGGCACTCGTATAACTTATAAACAACTTATAAAGCATGGCGCTTTACAAAAGTTACTTTTGCTCATATAAGAAGTCGTTAAAAGTTGACACAATTTGTAACCTTAGACAGGTAACAAATTGTATCCCCTGTAGGTACCCCTGTAGCTAAAACGCCGACAGATCTTCTAAGCCATTAAATTCAATAAATTTTCCTGACATGATATAATATGGGCTTTCCTTAACCCCATTATATTGGAATGATAATATAATCTATCAAGTGTCACATCATACTGCCTATCTTCTTACAATGCTCGCGTGACACGCAGTTTCAGTATGATTAGACATGCTATAGAAAGTAATAATCTGGGTGTGCTTTGTGTGAAATGTATGTTTGTGACACACCCGTGGCACAGGAGTTATTCTTTGTGCGAACGTCGGCTTATAAAAATAAAGAAAAAAAACATCACTCTATGCCTATACAGTGGATGCTCAGACAGACTTAGGGCATCTATTGAAACTACAGATTCTAGTGTTCAAAATTAATTACCACCGGTTAAAAATCAAATTACGAAAAATAAACCTGTTTTCCAAACAAATAAAACATTGAGATCGTTCAATTTGTTCGGCAAACATGATTTTTTGTTTTCATATAGGTACCAGATGAATTTAATAGACATTTATAACACTCACAATTCATCTTTAATATTTAGGTCCTTTGTGATAAAGCGCGAGATTGCCCCGCATAAATATACCAAATAACACTTTTGCAAATCGAACCCGAGACATTGCTTTGCACTGGCATTAGACCGCATACCTTTAGCCGTCATATTACAATTTATCCGATTTAATTCAATAAATTTTCCTAACACGACATAACACGGGCTTTAACTTTACCCCATTCGATTGGAACGATAACTTATCAAGCGATACATCTATGTGGTATGAGTACGCATTCATAACACTCTAAGACACGCACTTAGGGTATCATAAGACGTGCTACAGAATAACAAACACATAAAACAGTGCTTCTATTGCCCAGAAGACTTTGTTCGAGGTATATGTATAAGACCTATATTTCATCTTTTATGTTTAGGTACCATAGTGGGTGAGCCTATCGCCATCCATCGGGCGAAATTCCAACTCCGTGCTGCTATTGTAAATTATCTGATTCTGCTCCTCTTCTACTCATTTAAACTTTGTAATATTCAAAACAACGTCTCGCTTTGCCACCAAGCCAACTGTGCTATTAGTCGTAATGGCTTTACTAATGTTTGCCATAATTTCATATACCATACTGGTATTTGCCATAATTTCATTAGAAATAATGCTTCAGTGTCCATAATCGTGAAATGACATTAAATGACTTTCACTAATTCAATTGGTCATAATTAATCAAGTGTCATAATAATTTAAATCCATAAATGTATTTGCTATAATTTTCGCTTTCAATAAAGCCTTTTTCCATAACTTTTATTTACTATAACAAAGCCCGACGGAGCCCCGCTCCGCGGGGCTCCTACTTCTGGGTGGATTAAAAATGAAAACCACAAAGAATAAGGCGGGCGTTCCGCTTCGCTTCGCTCCCGCCTTAGTCTTCTAACCTAACCTATCCGAGTCGGATTGCACTGACTCGGGGTGTTAACGATAATTAATTTCGATAACAATATTATGTATTATTTTCATAATTATTAATACTAATTATTATGATACAATATATCATTATAATTAGTTTTCATAATAAACACATCTCATAATAGACTCTTGACATTATCAAAACAAGAGAAGACTAGTCGTAATGTTAAATTTAATTATTACAGCCATAAGTAACCAAAATGGATGACAATCCGCTTTAGTTATTTGTACAATAAAACCCATGATTTGTGAACGAATATTTTAACAAATTGTCGCATTGGCACACGAATGTACACGAAAATATTAAAAAAAAAAATTTCATTGAATAACCTATAAAATTTTGAGCAACCATTTTCATAAACGCAATATTTCATATAGCTATCAAACAAAATTCATAACTTCGCATACAAGCTACAAAACGATGACGTCACGTCTATGTAGCCGTTTGTTTAGAGCGTTTGGGCGAGTCTATTAATGTGAATTTAAAATTGTATTATCTCAGAAAGTGTATGTGATATCAAAGTTATTCTTTAAATGATGTTGCTTATATCGAGAGGTGTTTCAATTACATAAAAAAAAAAAAAAAATTAACCAAAAAAAAAACCGACTTCAAAAAGTAGGTAAACTAAAAAGCAAAAAATAAATTTACTTCGCACAAAATAATACGTTTTTTCATTTAGTTAAATAGACATTATTGAATAATTATTTTATAATTCTGAAGTCGGTGCCAAGTAAATCGGATAATTAAGAACTAATATTCAGTCAGAAAATAGTTGTTAGAAAGATTGATAATTATTATCTATACAGATTATTGTTTACTTGACACCGACTTCAGAATTATAAAATAATTATTCAATAATGTCTATTTAACTAAATGAAAAAACGTATTATTTTGTGCGAAGTAAATTTATTTTTTGCTTTTTAGTTTACCTACTTTTTGAAGTCGGTTTTTTTTTTGGTTAAAAATTATTTTATTTTACGATTTTAAGTGATGGGTAGACCGAACAAGAATGTTTCTCGAATGAGGAGACGACGGTTACTTGAGCCGTTGAGGAGTTGTACCTTCCAGTTCAGCAACTTAAAATGCAAATATCCAAGTAGTTTTAGGTAATATACGAATAAAAATATAGAAGCCCTTGAAATTTAAGGGGTTACCCATGATTTCTCTAGGATCCCATCATCGAATATAGATATACATATACATAAGTAATATTAAACGTCTCGCCTCATCTGTGTATAACTTGAAAGAATACAGTAGACGGCCTCAAGGAGCCTATATTTAAAGAATTATCCCCGTACTCCTAACCGTTGAGGAGTTGTACCTTCCAGCATCAGCTCAGCAACATAAAATGCTGATTACTAGATGCAAATATCCGAGCAGCTTTAGATAATATACAAAAAACAATATAGAAGCCTTTAAAATTTGAGGGTTGCCCTCGATTTCTCTAGGATCCCATCATCAGAACGTGACTGGAAAAAAATGGGACCACATGAGAAGTATATCCTTTCAAACAAAAAAAGAATTTCTCAAATCGGTCCAGGCGTCTTCGAGTAATCGGCGAACAAACATAAAACTAAAAAAAAAAAAAAAACATACAACCGAATTGAGAACCTCCTCCTTTTTTTGAAGTCGGTTAAAAAAAATTGCCATCATGTCTATTGTTAATTTAAATAGTTTTCTTCTTATGTTTCCACCGTTGGATCTTTAAGTTAACTTTGAAATTGAAAGAATAAAGCGAGTTTTTTTAGTGCCTGGTCGACTTCAGAAGCGTAACTACCAACCTTGCCAGCAATTATTAATAAACCTACTAAAAAAAATAAAAAAAACTAGCGAACAAAGTTCACTGAACTTCGCGTGACAGTCATTGTATAAACAGCTTATTATACCCTAGGTAACACTTAACACACACACACATAACATCACGCCTGCAATAAAGGGGCAGTCAGACACTAAACACAACGAAGTAAATAGCCAAGAAGGTTTATTTGAGCTTCCAAGGATAAAAGGTCAGGAGGGACGCATATTTTTTAGTTCAGTCGAATTCAGTTATGTTTTATTATCACTACACATAACATTAAATAACTTCACGCCTTTATTACCTAGAAAAGTGTGACAGAGGTGTATTATCTCACCTACATTTCACCTGTTATGTTCGTAATATTGTAGAGGAACAGGGTGTGATGTTCCTCCACTACAAAGGGAGAATCCTCCGACCAGCTCGGTTGTATTGCCTGGTGGACAGCTGTCCAACGGTAGCGTATTGGTAGTTGTATATATAATTATATATGTAGTCACTTGATGTGAACATTTCACTATCGCGATTCAGCGTTCTTTGACAGTTGTCACGTGTCACTTCTTGATGTTGTCCATGTCATCCGTCATTTTTTTAGTGCGGAGACCGCCACAATATTACTGCTCCAACAGAATTAACGTAAACGTTAAATATAAATCTTCTTGTTTGAAGCTACGTTATAATGTCATTTAGATTTAATTCTTCAATAAATAACGTGTTATCCAGTCTGACCAGCAGTGACAGATTTCTGATTTTTTGTGATCTGATTTGTGTGCTATTTTTCAAGTCAGCTGCTTTTAAAACTAAATTATTCTGGTACTCTATATGCAAATGAGTTTGTGTGAAATTGCGGTACCGCAAGTACTCAAACTGCCTCGATGGGATCAGTAGCTGTGCTGTAATGTCTGGCTCTAATTCTTTCTCATATCTCAGTGGTGGATTTACCAGTAGGTTGAGTAGGCTGGAGCCTAGGGCGGAAAATTTGGGCACCGTTTTTTTTTGCTGCATAGAATTTGCTCGTGGAAATCAAAAAGACTTCTGCATTATTCACGTTTAATTTTTGGATCATAACAATATTATAGGACTTAACAATTGTAGAAGCAAGGGCGGCAAAAACTTCCCAGCCTATACCTTCGAAATTTTTGAATTCGGCACTGCATTGTCGCTATCGTATACAGTTCTCACAAAACCAAATTATCACGTTCTAAACTGCGTAATGAGACGGCGTTTATGTAGCCGACGCGACGCGTCGTCCTTCAGCGTGCTAAAGTAAACACTAAATTCCTTTGATGTGTCTAAAAGACTGACACCCAAACTATCGCCTCATTTCTAATTGAGTAAGTAATGCCATTAGTCGTTAATCACGTAAAACCTTTGGCTACATCTGCTTTAACGTGATTATTAAAACATTCTTTGATATACGACAATTCCTAGAAATTTTACTATCATACTGTCATGATAAATAATTTATTCCGGATTGATTTCTGAATTCCACGTATGTTTAAAATTGACATGAGTTCTTGGTACGAATTAAAATTGAAGGTTTTGTATGTATGTAGTTAAAATAACCTCTTCTAACACTATGATTGCCTGGTACTTTGGAACAGATACACAACGTTCAACGTAATTAAAATAAAAAAAAGCATAACATAGCATCACGCCTATATCCCAAAAGGGTATGCCAGAAATGTTCAACACATACATTTCACCCGCTGTCTTTAGGTCCTATGGGATAGAGGTGAGCCTATCTCCATCCACCGGGCACAATACCAACTCCGTGCTGCTATCGTGAATTTCCCTGTCATAAAGCTCACAAATAAAACTGCGCGACCCGGCTATTGAACACGAGACCTCAACCACTATAGTGTATTCACGGAGACGAGTTAGTATAGCGCCTTCTCTATCGCACATTATCATATAAATGACAAAGACAAAAAATAACTTTTTTAGGATCAGTGATTAACAATACCTTAGAAATGTAAAAGTGCGTTCACACTGCGCTTCTTAAAAGTTAGCTTAGTTTATTCCTGCGGCTTCGTCTGTCGTATAAATTGAGAGACATTTATTTGATACAATTTTTTTATGGGTAGGTATACAAACCTACTTTTTTGTATATCTGATGGATATGAAGGGAAGAAATAAAATGGAGAGTTAATGATTAAATTTTCTTTATTATATAATAATATCTACATAATTATACAAGTTTATAACATATCAGCATCATCATCATCACTTTCCGTACTATCACTACTGTCCTCGTTTCCTACATTTATTATGAATCTTTTAGTCATTGCTTCCACATTTCTGTCCATGGCATCCATTTTGGGCTCAACTATTTCTATGACATGCACATTTTTCCATTTCTCTGCGTCCAGAGGCAGGTTTTTAAATGGCAGCTCAGAAGTTCACAAGAATTCATTACTTGTAGATTTATTTAATAACATTCCCTTTCATGTTATTATTTTAGGCTATCATTTGTATTTCCAATACGTATTTCCTTCCTATACAATTATAATGGCATTCAAATAATATTGACTTTATACAGCTGTACTATTCCCATGTCGTATAAAACATTGTTATCTATTAATACAAAACCTACAATTTGAAACATATTTTTTTTAAGACTAAGGGCCAGTTTCTTTGGTTCCAGATATATATATCTTATTCGACCCATAAAATATAACCTAACCGAGTTTAAAAGTGACACAAGTTACACTTGAAAAAAGAACACAGCTGTCATTTTCATTTATGTGTGTTATATGCTTATTCTGCCAATAAGGGTTATCTAATACCTGTGGAACTGGGGTTAAACATGGTTATTTTATTACTAAATATTAGATATCACGGGATATTTACCATGTATATTTGGAGATCTTGAAATCTGATCAAATTTTATCGTGAACAAGAGATTGCAATATATCTGAAATATCGAAATAACTCGCTACATAAATATACATGGTAAATACCCCATGATATCTAATATATATAGTGTAACTTTTATTTTATACTTTTTACTTAAAAAAATATAATGTGTTCCACTTTGATTTGTTTGTATTTTTATTTTAAAGTGTAAAATTTATAAATTTGTTATTGTGTATATGATTTAATGACAATGTTGTGTATTTTGTGTAACCTTAACATTTACATCTAATATGGCAGAATATGCTGTAAAATACCTTTAACACCAGTAAACCACCATATTCTGGAAAAAAATCTTATTCTATTCTATTCTTATATAATGTGTAGTTGTAGTTTATAATATGCCTATAACACATTTCACTGGTGGTAGAACTCTTATAAACGAGCATAAGGCCGACACCACCGTCTCACCTTTAACCTGCTGCCAAATAGTAGTGCTTGCATTACTGTGTTCCGGTTTGGTGGGGAGATCGGGCCTTGAAATTACTGGCATATGAGACATAACGCCCTAGTTCTCAGCTGCATCGACGCATCTACAATCTGCTTTTGAGGATTGTTGATGTCCATGGGCTGTACTCCACTTACCATCAGGTGGATTACTCATTTGTTCGCTGCAGGCGCAGTATAAACAAAGTATATATACATAATGTACTTTGAATAATATCATAATGGAGCCCTAACCACCAGTAGCTTGGTATCTGCATCCGATCCGATGCCGGTGGGGTGCTAAATTTTATGTACTTTGTATTTAAACATCTTATAAAATAAGAAAATAAATGAGGAAATCATATTATTAGTACGTTAGTTCATAAGCATAGACTGCAATAGGGGAATCTTTTTCCCAAGGCCCGATATCACCAATATCTTTAAACTGCAGTTTGCTTAAACCCGTATTTATATGTCTCTCTCTAATTCTCTCTCTATTTAACAGGACGGAGACATCGAGAACTGAAGCTAAACGTTAAACTTAAGTTGGAGAAATCAGCACTTAATAGAAACTGTTACGAAACCTTGTGAATATAAGGCTCGACAAAAAGGTTCACTTATAAAAATAGTTAAAGTTGCGTGTCAGTAAAAAGTCGCTACACGCAACTCCCATGCAAATCGGCCTAATTACACCCCAACTCATTTTATAGTAATTTTGAAAGTCATTTTTGTATTATTAATTAAAGTAGACCTGTTTTTTGCTAATACTTTGTAAAAAGCGGGCAATACAATACCTCTTTTTGTAATTATTTCACATGAACTTAATATCCTAGGTACATGTATTTGCAACTGTATAAATAAATAAATATTAAAAAAAAAAATTGTTTTATCCAAAATTAAATTTAAATCAAGTGCAAATTTGTAAAAAAAAATCGAGTATCGCTATCTATATGCAAAAATCCTTGTGCATATTAGGCTTGACAAAAAATAAGCTGTTCATTTATAAAAACAGTTAAAGTTGCGTGTCAGCTTTAATAATGTTTTTAAAGTGTCACTTCCTGCGACTGAACACTGTCAGCTAAACTACAGGCTTCTGCCTAGTTTAGTAAACAGTGCCAGTACCTTTATTTTGTACATATGTAAAAGAATAGCATCAAACAACTAGATAAGTAAAAAATATGTATATATTATGTACTTTATTTGTGTCAAATAAACATTTTTATTTTTTTTATATATTTAGTTAAATGTCGCTACACGCAACTCCCATGCAAATCGGCTTAATTACACCTTAACTGAATTCTGGTGGTTTTGAAAGTCATTTTTGCATTATTTGAAGTGTTTTTACTGCTCTCGTGTAAAAAATAGGTAGGGGAAGGAAACCTGCATTTTAAAGATACCTATCCATTAGGGAAAATAAATTAGGTATGCCTAAACCCTGATATCACCATTTTTAGTAACGGAAATAAAATGATTCAAATGAATTTGCATCTCTTTCTACAAGGGATCATAATTATCAAATGTTTGTACGAGACAGAGAGATCGAAATCTGTAATTTGACGTTTAACTTGAGTTAAGCTGGTTGGTGAAATGCGCACTTTACCTTGTGTACCTAAGGTTTTACAATAATAAAGCTTTTCAGAATAATAACAGTTAAAGTTGCGTGTCAGTAAAAAGTCGCTACACGCAACTCCCATGCAAATCGGCTTAATTACACCCTAACTCATTTATAGTAGTTTTGAAAGTCATTTTTTGTATTATTAATTAAAGTAGCCTTGTTTTTTGCTAATACTTTGTAACGAGTGGGAAATATAATAACCATTTTTAAGAAAAAATAATATTTTAATCAAAATATAGCCATTAAAATTAAATCCTGTACCAATTTGTACAATAAAATAAATTACCACTGAAAAAGTTATAATAACGCCATCTATATGCCCTATAGAAAACTTGTTTTATACGGGCGCGATGTGCTGCCATCTATCATTCAGAGTGAGTAACTATTTTACTTCTACGAAGCCATCGTTTGTTATGTTTTCGTCCGTAGCCGAACGAGGGCTCTGCTTTATTCTATTTTCACTTTGATTTTTTTATTGCACAACACACTGAAGTCTCTTTAAACATTCAAATCAAATTAAATCAAATCAAATCATTTTTGCCATGGGCCCCAACGGGGCGCTTGAACACGTCAAAACAAACATCAAAATACAAAAAATATAAAATTAAAATAAAACTAAGCTAACTAAATTTTATAACCATAATCATCATCATTTTATACAAACTAAACAAGTTTATTTTTATCATGTAACTAAATTTGTTCGCTAAAAGTTTATCAATGTATTGGGTAATTGATCTCATGAGTTCAAGGAACGATTTTTAATTAATAATAAGTAATTAAAAAATAAAATTGAAAACAATATTTTAATGTATTTTAACTCCTAATTTATAATAAATTAGAATAATATTTAAATTAAAGCACCAAATAATTGTATTTGGTGCTTTAATTTGTCAGCTTTTTTTAATTACGTAGGAAAATAATTTTTAATCTTTTATTGCTAAAGATATGATAGGTAGGTATGTATTGTTATGTTGTTATTATTAATATTATTAAAACCGACGTGAGGTGAAGACATTATTATTGAGAAAACGGGTTACTCACGTTACTTTAGCCGGGATATGCCGACTAGTTTCGAATCTAGTACGTAGATTCATCAACTGGGCTATTAATCGCGTGTCGTCGTCTCCGCGCGACGTAACTATAGTCAGCATATCCCGGCTAAAGTAACGTCAGTAACCCGTTTTCTCAATAATAAAGTTGTTATTATTGTTTAACTAGTAACTATTTGTGGAACTTAAACTTATTCATATTTTCCTCAATGCTATTCATAACATAACATCACGCCAATATTAACCATTAGGGTGTGGCAGAGGTGTAAAACACCCAAAATTCACCTGTTATGTTTAGGTCCCGCTGCTATTGTGAAATTCCTGACGGAAAGTTCACAAATAAATAAATAAATAAATATTCAACAACTCACACGCAACGCCATCTAGTCCCAAACTAAGCGGCGCTTGTACTATGGATACTAGAATAACTGATACTAATACATTTATACTTTTCTTTTGTAAATAAATACTTATTATACATAGAAACACCCAGACTAAGACAAACCCCCATCTTCGTGCACACAAAGATTTGTCTTAAGTGGGAATCGAACCCGCGACCTCGGCGTCGCAGGCAGGTACACTACCCACTCCGCCATCCGGTCGTCGAAATAACACTTTGTCCGACCCGGGAATCGAACCCGAGACCATTAAACCATCGCGGCAGTTCCATTAAATCCTATACCAACCAGCGAGATCCCGGCAAATACTTGATTCAGAATAAATAGATAGTTTTTCACACTTTATATTCCTAGTCGTTCCATCTCCAGTTTTCCATTATCCTGGAATAATATTAGTTATTCTCAGCGCAAAGCTCATGAAACCATCTTGCTATTATTTAAAACAGTTCGCTCGATTAAAACGCTTCTCTTTCAATAATTGAAAAGTATAAATTTCTACTGAAATATTGTGATCTTATCACGCCATATATGGCAAAATATGTGTTTCTTATATTCTATATAAACATCTAATGTACCATATTTTGAGCAAATAAAATAAATTTCATGATTGATTGATTAAAATACATTAATAATATATAATATTACGAACACGAAAAAAGAAGATCAAATTAGAATTAAAATAAACTGAAACAAAAATATTCAATTCAATGCAAAGTTAGCAACTAAAATCAGTAACTAGTTAATTTCATTCCAATTCCGTCTGGAGCTATTTTAGTCTGGTCCAAAGGTCAATTTGTCTGTCTTTAATTGAGTCTGAAATTATGTGACACGCCTAAATAGAGGACTAATACAGTCGATTTATGAGGAAGGCCCATGAAAAGACGGATCGTTTGTGTGACAGATGACATGGCTGTAAATGATTAAGAGTTGACTCGATCATCAATACAAATGATAGATTTCTTATCTTCCAAATAACATTCCCTTACTTACTTCCCTACAATTAATTACACTCAGTGGAAATTTCCAACAGATTACAGCGATGTTTGATTTGAATCTTCACTTCAGACGTTACGGACGTTTAGTTACAAAGGCATCATATTGTATTAATATGCCCAATATTAATAAACTTACATTCATAATATTAATACTTAAAATGTTTTTGTTTCAGGTAAGAAACAGCTAACCTTTAGTGATCGCTACGATTAACATATAGGTAAGTAGCTCCTTGTCTTAATAAAAGTTACTTAAATAAATGAATTTTACTTAGCGTTAATTATAAACTGATTCTTTTTTACAACAAAGAACCAATTTGATCTTAAGATCGCAGGTTAAAATCCTGCCGGTCCCATATCTTTTTCAACTGTTTCTTAATATGTATTTTTTTATTATATTTTTTACATTAGTGTACGTGAGCGCGCTGCAACAAAATATCAAACCAATAGTGGTAGTAATTTTTAAACTAATCATCTTTTAATTGATGAAAATGTCAGTTCCTACACATTTTAAGCTATGACATTCAGTACAAGACTATAATAGTTATTGTACAATGAGTGGGTGTTGTCTGGTGCTTCGTTTGACAGAATGTGTTCACCGTCCAACTGGTCCACATTACGTCTGTCCAATTAATCAATTAAACTTCGCGTAATTGTTATTAATGAAGATGTAAAGTGAATTGATTGTGATTAAAAGCTCAATTTGGATTAGAAGTGTGAAACTGCAATAAATTAATTTGCTTTTATTAAACTTATTCAAAGTGAAGTGATAATTGAACTTATTTTGGAAGTTGCAAAATATTTTCCTTGAGTCTTTTAACAAGACACACAACCAATCAACGGGCGTATATTGTTTTTAAAAACAGACTGCTATAAAAGAATATTTCATTTTTAATTTATTGCAGTATTTTTTTTAAAACAGCCTTAAAGATATAATGTACTTTTATTAATCTTATCTAAAGTGAAGTGATAACTGAACTTATTTTGGTAGTGCCAAAATAATATTTGCCTCGAATTTTGTAACAAGCTACACAACCAATCAACAGGCTTATATTTACAAGTATTTAGTAAATAAAGGCTTTTGTGTGATAGTTTTTTAATAAATGACATTAAAAGACTAAAGTTGCAAATTATTTGAAAAAAATAAAACAGATTGAAGTTGTGTCTTCATAGCTAAGCTGTTTTGGATCGATGAAGATGCAGTTTTTAGAAATGCTTGACGATATTGCAGGTATGAACTTCTTATTTATTTATTTACACTTCATGCAAAAGTACATTGTAATGGCAACTTAATGCCTTAGGAATTTTCTACCAGTCAACCAAAGATGTGATGCAGAGATGTATTAAATCAGGTGCAAAAGAGTTTTGGCTGTAAGAAAAAAATATTTAAGTTCAAATTTTAAGAACTCATTTTTTTTCTTACCCATGTCCCACTGCTGAGCAAAGGTCTCCCCCATACACGACCACAATTCTCTGTTTTGGGCACTGTCTGCCCAATCCAAACAATTTTTTTTTGTATGTTTGTCTGTCTGTATGTTCATCACTCCCCAAGAGGATGAATAAATGGTTGTAATTGTATTTGTAAAGTTAGTCAATTTTGAAGAAAATTGTACGAAATTCGAAATTCTGCACATGGGTTTCTTACACAACATAAATGATTTGTTAATTTATGTTGTGTAGGAAGAAACCCACGTGCATAATATAAATCAATGTAACAAACTGATATTTTTTTGGAAATTCCACCCCCAATGGGGTAAATTTGAGGTTGAAAGTATATAAGGTGAGTTTCTCAATTTTGCTGGAAAAAGCATGGCAATATCGAATTCCACGCGGACGAAGTAGCGGGCAAAAGCTGGTATATATACAATCATGTTCAGATGTAATGATATAGTAAAAGTGCCTGAAAATATAATAATGGCAAACACTTAGTTCTGCCTCTCGTCATCGTCACAAACAACATCATTTTATCAGGCACTTTTCCTTGGGATAATTAAAATAAATACTACATTCTTTATTTAACATATTATTATGTTTCTACCTATAGCTGTAAGCTTTGATTATATTAAGTTTGCCAAATAAAATGAAATAGTATAAGTTGGTGTCGCACTGCACAGAAAGCCTACACAATGCGAGACCGTCTTATATTAGAAACTAGCTGCCCCGCGCGGCTTCGCCCTCGATAAAATTTTGCCCTCGAAAATATTTTAAAAGTATCCTATGTCCTTCTCCCGGTTCTAAGCTACCTTCCCACCAATTTTCAGCCAAATCGGTTCAGCCGTTCTTGAGTAATAAATGTTGTAACTAACACGACTTTCTTTTATATATATATAGATGTATACTTATAGATTGATGAGTGTACATACCCAGCCTACTTTCCTGAGATTTTATTGAGATTTATTTATAAATATACTGGTACTACAAGACAAGACTTCGAGCTCTTCTCATGATGCAATACCCATTCTAGCTGGTACTTGGATTGATTTTCTGTCCGTTTAAAGTATAATCGGCCGCTGTGTATTGGGTACGTGGACTATGAAAAAGCCTTCGATTCAATCGAGACCTGGGCGGTGCTTCGGTCTGTTCAGCGCTGCCGCATAGACTATAGGTACATCGAGGTGATGAAATGTTTGTACAACAAGGCCACCATGTCAGTTCGACTTCATGACCAGTGTTCAAAACCAATCCATCTGCAGCGAGGAGTACGACAGGGAGATGTCATATCTCCGAAACTGTTTACTACTGCGATGGAGGACGTCTTCAAGCTTCTGGAATGGGGAGGATATGGCATTAACATCAATGGCGAACACATTACTCACCTCCGGTTTGCCGATGATATTGTAGTCATGGCAGAGTCACTGGAAGATCTTAGCGCCATGCTTCGGGGCCTCAGTAAAGCTTCCCAACAGGTGGGTCTACAAATGAACATGGACAAGACCAAGGTTATGCATAACCTCCATGTGTCACCAGTACCGGTCACTGTTGGGAACGCGACTCTCGAAGTTGTTGACGAATATATCTACCTAGGACAAGCGGTTCGGTTGGGTAGGTCCAGTTTCGAGAGAGAGGTCAACCGAAGAATCCAATTGGGTTGGGCGGCATTTGGGAAGCTCCGAGACATCTTCTCGTCGAAAATCTCGCAAAGAATGAAGACGAAAGTCTTCAACCAGTGCGTATTGCCAGTGATTGCATACGGATCTGAGACATGGTCGCTCACAGATGGCCTCGTAAAGAAGCTCAAAGTCGCACAGCGAGCTATGGAACGAGCTATGTTAGGTATCTCTCTGCGCGATAGGATTCGGAACGAAGAAATCCGCAGAAGAACCCGGGTCACTGACATAGCTCAGACCATAAGCAAGCGGAAGTGGCAATGGGCAGGCCATATCGCTCGTAGAACTGACAACCGATGGGGAAGAAAGGTTCTCGAGTGGCGACCGCGAACTGGAAGACGCAGTGTGGGCCGGCCTCCTACCAGATGGACCGACGACCTAGTCAAGACAGCCGGGACAAAATGGATGATTGTGGCCCAAGACCGTCAGGTGTGGAAAAGTCTGGAGGAGACCTTTGCTCAACATTGGGCGTCATTATAGGTTGCGAAAAAAAAAAAAAAAAAAAAAGTGGGTCAAAATCGAGTCCAAAGGAGTCGGTTACATACATACATACAGGTGAAGCTAATATAAGCGTGTTAATAAAACACTTTGATGAATATTATTTATCAAAGATAAAACATTAATAATTAAATTATAATACTTATATTAGAAAATGAATTGACACCGGAGCTTAGATTGACTTTAATTCAGATGAGAAATTTGAATTAAAATCTAAATTTTTTAATTTTATATTTTTACTAACAGCAAAATTTATTCATGACCATTTTGCCAAATATTTAAGTCCATAACCTTGACATTTGTTTATAGAACAAACGAATTGAGACTTCAGTATTTTAAAATGTCTATTCTAAATTAGTATTTAGGTGGATCATCAATCTACTTGGATGATAGTAGGTATAATTACATTTAAACAGAAACTCCAAATCGAAGTGCCCTGTCAGCAAACTTGGCAAGATAGGAATAGATTAAATCGTGCCCTAGTTAAAGCCAGCGATATGTTGACAACTCATTATATAATCAAAGGTTGACAACTACCAAATGAATAACACTTAGGTAGTGTTAGTTAAAATATAACCTGACGAATTTAAAAGTGACACAAGTTATACTTGAAAATAGAACACAGCTGTCATTTTCATTTGTGTGTGTTATATGACTAGGGCTCAATATAGGTGTAACTAGGTTTGATTTGAAGGACTACTTTCTGATATAGTTTGAAATAGATAACTGCCAGTAAACCATTATTGTTTAGCTCAAATTTCAACAGTTCCTGATAAAAAATAACTATATAAACGCCTGATAACTTTTTCAAATTAGAATTATTATCTATCAAATAATTTCGAATAAACTTATCAAGGACTAGGCACGCTATTAGGGACTGGTTAATTTTCTTTCTACGCGGCCTAGCAAGTAACAACGTTAAACTTTTGCTTGTATAAACTAATAGCCAATTTCAGAACTCCTTAACAAGTCTTCGGTAGTATAGTGGTCAGTATCCCCGCCTGTCACGCGGGAGACCGGGGTTCGATTCCCCGCCGGAGAGAATCTTTTTGTCGATTGTTTATTTTTCACATGTAAATCGATTTTTTTATAAAAAATATATTTTAGATAATTTATTTAAAATATTAACCTACTTTGTTTTTTTAATAAATGTAATTATGTTATTGTTAACATTTTAATCAACTTTTTTCCAAACTGCATGAAAGCGCCATCTAGTTAAATAACACGTAACTAACTTCATTGTTTCTTAACAAATGAGTAGATGGCGTCTTAAACTCATTGTCATTTAAATTATAGTTGTTTTAATTATTTTTTTAATAACGCTTAAATAAAAAGCTTAGAACCATGCGTTATTAAAATTAAAAAGGTCAAATTTTAATAAAGTAAAGAAGTACTATAAGTGGGAGGCCCCAATTATTACACGATAAGATAAAAATCACGTCATTTTTTAGTGCATCCTAAAATAAATTACCCGTTATCTTTTTGTAATAATTTTACAGCCATGCGGTAGGTAAACATTAACATTTTAAACATTTAAATAAAATATAAAATCATAATAGAAGGCAATTTGTAATTTAGGCGTCATATTTTAATTATTCTCCCGGCTGGCATTCAAACTTTATGGGTTTTTGTTGCTATTTTTACATTAATTTGGGGCTAATATTACCCTATAATAATATACAAGTAATAATTTTCATAAATTTTATCAACGCGGCACATACCTACAAGCTATTGCCGGCTACTTCGGCCGCGTGAAATTCGGTTTTTTCGTGCTATTTCCTACACAATTAAGGAACTTTCCTCTTACAAGGTCCAGTGGTTAGCGTATGCGCCTCTCACTGTGAGGTTTCTGCGGGTTCGATTCCCGGATCAGGCAAAGTGTTGTTTGTGAACTTTCCGCCAGGAAATTCACAATAGAGAATGCTCATGTGGTTTCAACACTAAATGCAAGCGAGAGCCGAAGCCTGTCAATATCAATAGTAGATTTTCAAAGGTTTCAGTTGTCACTTGCAATAAAAGCATTAGAATCTTTGCATCATACCGGAACACAGTATATAATGCAAGGGCACTGTACATTATAATGTCATGCCCACGGTCACACATTTAACTATACATATCCAGTAGAAGCTGGTCTCGCATTATACGGAAAGCCTGTATATAGGTTGATGTGTGGCCTGTATAATTTTATAGATTGATGACTGTCCTAAACTCATAAACTTATTGATTGGTAATAATCTTCTTCTTTTCAAATTTTATTGGTCCAATTAGTGGCCACTGTTATGGCGCTCTCATCGGCGTTCATGAGCGCCTGTCTTGTGCAGGTGGTACGTCATTTTGGACAGTCAGTAAGGTGGTCAAGGTTGTGACTTGCCATCGTGGTGAAAGGATTAGCCAATTCGCTTTTCTCGCGAATTGCCCAGGGTAATAATAATTGGTAATAATAATTGGTAATAATAATTACACGTCATTAGAGTAGATAACAGTAGAAAAATAAACAGAATTAAATTACAAAACAATAAATATAATAAGATAGAATTAAAAATTAAATATCAATTGATAAATAATAATCATAATTATTGTCTTAATTAGTGCATAAAGATTTAAAAAAATAAAATAATTATTAATCAAATTAAAGTCATGTCAAAATGTCAATAACTTTTGAACAGAATAGAACGCTTCAGAACGCTTGTTCGGCGAGCCATCGTTTCAATCGACTTTTAAAGCCGGCATCCGTTGAAGCGTGTCTTATAGGGGATGGTAACTTATTATACACTGCCGGACCCATGACATACGTAGTTTTCGATGTTTTTGTTTACGTGTGGC
This sequence comes from Hypena proboscidalis, assembly GCA_905147285.1. NCBI lineage: Eukaryota > Metazoa > Arthropoda > Insecta > Lepidoptera > Erebidae > Hypena > Hypena proboscidalis. Next base: position 9,716,559 of record LR990150.1, on the reverse strand, counting down.
ACGTGGGACACGGCAGAAAGCTTGTTCCGATTACAGGTTAGGTACGTATGCACACTTCCGATCTTTGTGTACTCATCTGCGTTCTGCCTAACGAATACTGCGACCTGATATATTTGACCAATATCATTATATAGCTTTATATGTGGCCTATACACATATTTTATGGCGTGTAGACCGTGTGTTACCGTGTAGTAATGTATAGTATAAGAATATTTAGGCACTTAGCCAACAAGTTTATCTGATCTAGACGACGACATTTTTTATGTACTTATCTTGATTGACATTTCCATAAGAGTAATTTAATTCAATTTTGCATTCATACGGCGTTTATCCAATTTCCCTAATCATGATTATCAATTTCTTCGATTACTCTAGTAGGTATCTAACTTCTTTTATCGTAAAGATAAAATATACGGATTTTAAATTAAATTAAATAAACCATTTCAATTTATTTAAACTCTCAAGTTTTCACGTTTATATTAAAACACTGGCTTCTAAGCCCGGTTTTGCCTGCGTGGTAGATTGTTAAAAAGTATTATATTTATATTATTTCTAGGATATTGAACTATCTTTACAACAATTTTCAATAAGATTGGTCCAGTAGATATATAGATTTTGGGGTACAAACAAACAAAAAAAAAATTATTTATTAATATAGATAAAAGGTATCAAATGTATATAAATACATACCAGGTAGGTGTCTATAAAAATGATAACAGAAGTATATAGATGAACAAACTTACACATACCACGTTCCTAAGAAATAAAAAAAACAAAATAATGAGAGCTACAGAGAACGCACGTGTCTCCAGTGAATTAGTACGTACGAAAGCAAGAGACAGTCATGTCCCCACTGAAACCGAAATAAAATGCTCCTAATGACTACACTATTAGGTACAGTCTTTTTACAATACCAATAATAATATAATAATAATATAACGTTTATTTCAGATTAAAGATCCATAGTATGTTAAACAGTGAGAAATATGTCGAGTCAGCAATTATTACATAAAAATAAATATATAAAAAAAAACAAATAATAGAAATTCATGCATGTCAATAATAAAATTCTAGATAATAATACACAGATTAATTCAAACAAAAACAATAACATAGTAGAAGTAGTTATTTAATGTATTTATTCATTCTTTTCTTCATTTAAACTTCATGCTAGTACACCTTTTACTTCCCTTTCGTGTCTCTTTCGTACTTTTCCATCCAATGGTTGTCTGTAAGAGATTGCCTTTGCAGCGATAAGACCGCCATTTGTACTTTTGTTGTCTACATATTCTTCTGTATTATTTTTCCTTGGTGTGCAATAAAGTTTATTATTATTATTGTTGGTTACGGTTTCGTATCTCGGGACTATGGAGTCCCGGACCTTTAGAAGGCATGCGTGGGGCCGAAGCCAACAGCGCAGAGGCCTGATTAACCATTTGCTCTAAATGTGATGGTACACAAACCGACGACTATCCCTGTTTACACTATTGAAATGCACCCATGGACAGTCCCCGATTAGAGTAGGCCTATTGCAAATTATGGAAATTAAAATCAGAACTATTGCATTGAGGTGCTAATGGACCGGAAATCTGATACTATAGGTAAAAACTGACGCCTGCCCTAAAACACATGTTGTACATGGAAAAATGGGCAGACGGTGACTCGCCAACTCACTATATGGGCCCCCTAAACGGTCACCTAAGGCAAAGCCATACGGGCGACAGGGCGCAACATTGCCGTGAGCGGCTTGGGATGTCGTTATTATTATTATAACATATAAGTTTAGTCAAGTCCTAATAAAATCGAAATCCATTTAAATTGAATTGTACAGTCTGGCCGAGAGGCAATCATTTTAAGGATGCCGTTGCTACTGTCTCTCAAAGTCTCAAACGCCTGAACAACGAAGCTACTTTTTTTTCGTATTATGGCGTGATAGCCATCCGTGTGTGTGATGGTAAGTGGAGTACAGTCAATGGACATCAACAATCCACAAAAGCAGATTATAGATGCGTCGCTGCAGCTGAGGATTACGGTGCTATGCCTCAAGTGCCAGTAATTTCAGGGCCTGATCTCACCACCTAACCGGAACACAGTAATGGAAGCACTACTATTTGGCGGCAGGTTAAAGGTGAGACGGTGGTGCTGCCGCCCTCGAGCTCATTCACAAGAGCTCTACCACCAGAAAGAGAAGCCCATCTTTATATAAGTTGCCATTCAACACAATGTTGTTTGCCGGAAGAAAAAAGGACATTTCGTATTGATTGGGGTGAAGGTCAAAAAACAAAAGCCTCTTTATTGACATGCCGTTTTGTTTTTCTTATAAAATCTGCCTCGAAGGAATCTATGGAAAATGTTTGTAAGAGTCAAATAATCCAAGATTACCCGCGGAATTGCCGAGGTACGGTTTTGTCGTGTGTTAGTTAAATAAATAAATAAATATTCCACAACTCACACACAACGCTATCTAGTCCCAAACTAAGCAGAGCTTGTACTATGGGTACTAGAATAACTGATACTAATACATATATACTTTTCTTTTGTAAATACATACTTATTATACATAGAAACACCCAGACTAAGACAAACCCCCATGTTTATTTTATTTATTTATTTAACTTTTTGCACATATAAATAGTACATAGGCGGACTTAATGCCTTATGGCATTCTCTAACAGTCAACCTAGGGTGGTGCAGAGATAAGCATAGGTAGGTGCAGATTAGATAGGAATAATTATTGATATGTAAATAGAAGAAGTACATATAAAATACGTAATAAAGATATATAAAATATAAATATATAATAATTTATAACATAATAAATACATACTATAAATACATAAATAAAATATAATAATAATATATACATAATTAAACAGCCTTACAGGAGGAGTTGATAATTATATAAGATAAATAAGATATATTATGATGATTCTGCCAATTTCTCAGTCAACAGTTTACGCACATTAATTTTAAAACTGTAACGTGTTGTTGCCATCCTGATTTCCAGAGGTAGCACATTCCACAGAAGAACGGACTGAACGAAGAAAAAAGAATGGACATAGCCAGTAGTGTGTGAAGGACATAAAAGTAGTCTGTTATTAGATGACCGTAGATCTCTAGCATGATTAGAGCTCAAATACTGGAGGTAAGGTGTTAAATAGAGGGGTGGAGTTGGAGAGTTAAGGAAGGAGAAAAGAGTGGTGAGGGCACGCAAGCTACGGCGTTGGCGAATAGGTAACCATTTGAGCTCAGAACGATAAGCAGATACATGATCATACTTGCGAAGATTAAAAACAAATCGGATGCAGTTATTAAGAATGTTCATGTACACAAAGATTTGTCTTAAGTGGGAATCGAACCCATTACCCACTCTGCCATCCGGTCGTTGTGTGTCAAATATGGCATACTCCTTCATAATAAACTTTTAACTCGACATTTTTGAAGCTAAATGAGACTGTATCTTACAAAAAATATATATTAGGGTAGTTTGGCCAGTTTCTGATAAGCCACCACTTGGCATTTAATTTGTATATAAAATGTCAAGTTTCTATCGGTATAAATTACAAATAACTATCTAAATCTTTATCAGATACTAGTGAAATTGGTCTTTAATCTTTTAATCCATAACATATAATAGCGATCACAATCACGATTGTGGTATATTACTTTCTTATACATATTATATACTTATCGACTTACCACGCAGGCGAAGCCGGGCTTAGAAGCTAGTGTTTTAATATAAACGTCAAAACTTGCGAGTTTAAAATAAATTGTATTGAATTATTTGGTTCGATTTAAATTCTGACTTCACATAACAAATATAATATACCGTATATTTAAACTTTACGATAAAAGAATTAGATACCTACTAGAGTACATAATAGAAGAAATTGATAATCATAACTAGGAAAATTGGATTTACGCCTAATGAATACAAAATTGAATGAAATTACTCTTGTGGAAATGTCAATCAAGATTAGTACATATAAAATGACGTCGTCTAGAGAGGTCGTGGGTTCGTATTATGGCCATTACACCAAGGACGTGAACTTATTCCTAATATAAGAGAATAAAGCTTATCTGGAGGGGGCTAACAAGAATACTAGCAATTTGTGTTTGCAAATAACTATTTACTTAAATTTATTAGAAAAAATGCCGCCAGCCTTCTGGGCACGTTCTGAATTTTTCACGAGTTATAGTTTATTTAATAATTTTATAATATAATTTTATTTGATGTATATATAGTTAGTTATTTCTTTAATAAGTTTTAACGAATAAATGGTAGTTAGGTTAGTTACGTAAATATTTTAATAAATGGGCGTTTAGATAATTTAAAAAAAAACTATTCTGAAATATCAACAAAATATTTTAAATGTTTCGTCGAAGAACTTCGGTATTATGCTAACTGTCAATCTCCTAATCCTGCGAGATTAATACAATTACAGAACCTATCCATCTTAAATTAGTTAAGAACATTTCTGTGCTCCAGAACACAGATAGAACCGATTCTGTCACATCACATTAGGTGGCAATTCAGCCATAAGGTGCATCCACACTGCAGCTACTTTTTGTAAAACAAACACTCCAAGAATTATTGCACAAGACCCCATGGTAAAAGTTATATATTGTGAGTCTGAGTTTGTCAGGACGGTTAACTTTTTGAAATACACACATTGTAGTTCATTAGGGATATTTAATAAACCTCTAAATAACATAAAAACTCTGCATGATAAATCTACGTAATAGATTCGAAACTAGTCGGCATATCCCGGCTAAAATAACGTGAGAAAATGTATTCTCAATATTATCATAATAACTATACGGGCTACACGACAAATTTTTAAAACATAACATAACGCATCTCCTATATTACCCAAAAGGGTGTGGCAGAGGTGTACAACACTCACACACACAACGTCTCCTGTTATGTTTTGGTTCCATGGGATATGTGGTGAGACTATCGCCATCCTCAATATCAATCGATATACATATTTGTATAATATGGATTATGCATATGGTATTGTGCTTCCAAAGATTTTTTTTTTTCGGAATATAATTTTAATATTTTAATCAATGTTTTATTATTATTTAATGTTTCTGGTGCGGCGGTATGGACGCAATGATTACCATTCAACAATAGTAACAAGAAGCTGCAAAAGTTACTAATGTTACAGAGTTGATCAAAGTTACTCCACAAAAGTTAACTGCGATGTGGATGCAGCTTTACGTGGAAATTCAACCTCATCCTATTTTCTAGAACCCCAGCCAGTACGTCCCCGACAACGAATCGAGGCTGACGCGCGTTCTAGAATTCCAGATTCAATTTTCCCGCCTCGACTTTAGCGCGCTTTTATTATGACATTGTTTTTGCATAATGCCGCGATGTTTGTAAAGTTTATTTTTTAATTTCAAATGAGGTTTGTTTTGTTAGGAAGTGAGGTGAATGAGGCTTTGTGTAGTGAAGTGAAACGTGCCTTTCGTTCAGGAATGGAGGCTTATCGATGGCTATTCATAACAGGATGACAGTGTTCAAGTGTTCTTGGTTTGTGTAATATTGTTACAATGCCTTAAGAAAAACATTATACCCTTAGATAGAATTTGATTTAAAAGAAACGTGGAATAGATTACATTTTAGTAAACAGCCTCTATGACACGATCTGAATTTTTAATGAAACCTTGTCAAAATAAGATCTCGTAGCGTCTTTTAGCTGTCCTTTATATTTTGAATCAAGACTTTATGTGATAAAGTTCTACAGCCTAAAAATTCTCTTGATTGACTTACCTGAAAAGGTTTTCATACAAATTTATCGTAATCTGTGATCTCTCCCAGACAACCTTTGATAGATAGTAACGTTAGAAGTCATTGACCTTTAGATCGTAAAACCGAATAACTTTTATCATAAAATATTTTTAGACAGCACACAACAATAAAAGTAATGAAATTACCTGTGCGTGCTTAGCTTTTTTCCCGCCAACTGGTAATGTCATAATTAAGTCATTTATTCAGTACAATATACATTTGTGTGGAATAATAAATTGTTATCTATGTACTTACATACTAAATTACACTTTATTTAAATAAATATATTCAAAACTTTTAGTCAAAATTACATAATATGTCACACCAATAAATCAGAAAAACAGGAAAAGTACAATAAATTAATAGCATTATATTATGAATGTCAAAAATTAAATAGCAATTTTCGCACAAAATACTGATGTCGCACGAATAAAATACCACATAGAATTAAATATTAATGGGATGTCCTTGTCACGATTCACTGATTTACGTTTATAAGAGCCAATCAGAGTGCAGCAGCAGCGTTCGAAATGTCAAGCTGGTGCGACCTAATTGACTCTTAATAAATGGCAATAGCAGCGATAGCCGCGTGGGAGACCGTAGAACTTCTCGGGTTCAAACCCACGGCACACACCTCTGTCAATAAATCGATAAGATTCGTCTTTTCGAAGATATGTGTGTTATTATATATAATCGCTCGCTAACGGTGAAAGAAAATCATCGTGAGGAAACCTGTATGCCTGAGAGTGCCTAAAGTGCTCGAGGGTATGTGAAGTCTACTAATCCGCACTTGGCTAGCGTGGTGGACTATAGCCTAACCCTTCTCATCATGAGTAGAGGCCCGAGCCCAGCAGTTGGACATGTATTAGATACAGGGCTGCTATTGAAACGAAGTTTCTTATCGCGCGTTGCGAAAGGGAGCTAGACGGAAAATATTAAGACCAAAAGTTGTAACGACAGTTGTAAGCCGTGCGGCGATTTTTGTGGAGTGTATACAGGTTTTTTTACATGATAAATAATAAAATAATAACAATTTTATTGACATGGATATTGCTGATGGAGTTAGATAAGTAGAGATTTTATACAGACAATAATAAATGCTTATGTATTTTTAGCAAGTACGCATTAGAACCTCTCTTTAATATTGTGCTTACCAAGTCATACGCGTCATATTCTCTCCATTATTGTGTGTTTAGTAAGTGTAGGTACAGAACTTCGTTCCATCCGGGTGTCCCTTGACACTTCTCAAGTTTTTGATTAAATGGCATTAACGTCAAAATAGTAAGTTGTGACAAGGTTCTGTCTAATTTGCGGTAGTGGACATAGATTTGTGTGGTATGCCTCAATCAATTTTTTAGATCTATTTTTGTTTATGGTATATTATTTCATGTACCGTGTCGAGTAATGTCGTGTTGAATAATAACTTTACTTATGTAGCGCCATTCATAATTAAGTAAGCGTAATATTAGAAACGGATTTTTTCATACTATTATAAATTCGTAACATATTTTTATTGAGAGTAATTAATTTAAATATTATAACATTATAAATATTAACCTTACTTTCATTTTATTTGAAAATAAAAACATTAGAAGGAAAAATATACAAAGTAGGAAGCCATGCATCAAAAATTCTTTCGCATGGATGTCAAGTTATAATAATCTTATTCCTACTAAAAATTTATATTATTTTCGAATTATAACTGTCTGTTACATGGTCATCACAGCTAAGCCACTGAACGGATCTTGATGGAAATAGGCATGAGATGGTTTAAGATCAAAGAGAACTTATTCATAATCAAGAGGAAATGAGCTTAAAATCTATGCAAATAAGTCTGCCAAAATTCGCGGGTGAGCGAGAAGGTAGATTGTAGCTCATTAATTTGACAACTAGTTGTATATCCAAGAGCGGCGCTCTTCTTCATTTGGCAGAACGAGACGTCTTACAATGACTAGTCCTTTTGGTTTAATTGTCTCAAATCAAGACCCCAAAAATAAAAATTTATCGATGTAGGTACCATGCGGGCGAGGCCACGACTGACAGCGAGTATAGAATGCTTCGTATTCTTCAACCCGTACATTCGTATTATTCAACACGCACTGCACTTGGTCTAATTGAATCTAATTGTATTAACTACTTAGGTATGTGGTGTGACCTTTCAACTTTGAAATAATCGAGAGGATTTATCATCGTTCGGTCTTCCTCTCGTCAGACAAAGGCCACTTAGTTATCAAAAAACATGAATAATGTTATACTAAAAAACAATTTAATTTTCTAAGCATAACTAAATACTAATAAATATAGTTTAAAAAAACTAAAAAAACACGCTTTTAAAGCACATCAAACTAAAAAGTGAAAAATAATTCTTATTATAACCTGAAAATAATAATAAACGAAAAATACTAGTACTATTGTGAAAAAAAGCGTGGGTCGCTCGATAGACGAAAAATATGGCACAGAGCGCCCCACGCTTTTTTTCACAATAGTACTAGTATTTTTCGTTTATTATTATTTTCAGGTTATAATAAGAATTATTTTTCACTTTTTAGTTTGATGTGCTTTAAAAGCGTGTTTTTTTAGTTTTTTTAAACTATATTTATTTTTCACTTTTTAGTTTGATGTTATTTAAAAGCGTGTTTTTTAGTTTTTTTTTAATCCTGGCGATCCTAATCAGGATAATGAGATAAATTTATGAAATTATTATATTGTCGCTGATTCTTTACAAGTGTAGAAAGTTTGAATTAAATCTGTCCGTTTAAAGTGGGTCAAAATCGAGTCCAAAGGAGTCGGTTACATACAAACAAACAAACAAACAAACAAACAAACAAACATACAGGTGAAGCTAATATAAGCGTGTTAAAAATAATCAATTAGAAGATGTTTAACCGTGAAATCTGCTAGAATTGAATTTCCAATTTGTTTTTTTTAAGTATAGGATTTAGATGTATTAATATTATTACTAATATTTTAGGTAGAGAGGCCATCAGACCTTCACAAAACACGTAGGGCGATACGATACTCTTTGTTTGAGTTGTTGTCAGACTCTATGGCTCCTATGATGTACGTAATAGATACATATAACCGGCAGTGCCGGATTAGCTATATAGCAAGAGTAGCAAATGCTACGGGCCCCGCGAATTGGAGAGCCCCGCGCTCCAAAGCCTGTCTGACCGTAAAAATAATTAAATTTAAATAGTAGCTTAATACATATATCTTGCTTGTAAGAACAAATTTGTGTATGTTTTGTAATGAGCCAGCTTGTAGAGCATGATTTGCTTAAAGAACTAGATATGAAAAACGTTATATCTAAATTTGCCCACATTAAATCAAAAACAATTGTTTTATAATTCATTTTTAATAGTTATGTTTTATTTAATACCATAAACTTTAAAACCTAAAGCAGGCCAAAGGCACCATAATATATAAGAATTATTGAATGGCCCCCTGACAGATTTTGCTTTGCCCCGCGCTGTCTTAATCCGGCACTGATAACCGGCAGTGTATGACGAGATGTATGAATGTTGAGAAAACTAAAGATGTAAGGAGCGAAGCACATGGCGTTCCATCATCTCTGCCTCGAGAGATCAAGGCGTGATTCTATTTATCTCGCTGGTGGTGGAGCTCTTGTGATTGAGCTCGAGGGCGGCAGCATTGCCGTCTCACCACTAACTTGCCGCTAAATAGTAGTGCTTGCATTACAGTGTTTCGGTTTGGTAGTGAGATCAGGCCCTGAAATTTCTGGCATATGGCACTGTGCTAGTGCACGTACGTACGTGCCGTAGTCCTTAGCTGCAACGACGCATCTCCAATCTACTTTTATGAATTGTTGATTCCCATGGGCTGAACTTCACTTATCATCAGGTGGACAATAAGTCTGTTGGCTGCAGGCGTATTATAAAAAAGAAAAAACAACTAATTATGTATCTTTAGCCTCAGACTATCCATAACAACGATATGTTAAAGATTTCAAACGATCCATTTACTTTTACAAAAAATAATATTTTCTCCGTACATCTTTTAAAACAATTAAAAGATGTACGGAGAAAATATTATTTTTTGTAAAAGTAAATGGATTGTTTGAAATCTTTACAAAAACAAAACTATAATCCTTTAAATTAAATTTTAATCTCCAACTAATATCAATTATGTTGTAGAAAATAACATTGTTGAAGGAAACTATGTTAGTTTAGACTGGGGAGTAAAATAACTGCTCTCTAAACGCTTAAATACTTTGCTAAATATTATACTGCGAAAATGAAAATCAGAATTAAAAAAAATTAAAACTAAAGGCTAGCTTAACACATTACATAACATCATGCCTAACAGGTGAAGTGTGGGTGTTGTACACCTCTGCCACACCTTTTTGGGTAATATAGGCGTAATGTAACGTTATGTTAAAATCGGAATAAACTTTGTCTGTGCGGCTGTTACGCTTTTGTGGTTTTACCACTGGTAAAAGACAAGCTCCGACCCGCGGCTCCACCCATGTTTTATATTTACTAACATTTTATCTAAATTTGATTCAGGCTATACGCTTAGATTAGTAAGAGAATCTGTAAGTCATTGTCATAAAAACTATTTTATTTTAATTTTCTGTCTTGATAAACAATTTAATCTTTAAAAAATAACAATTTCATGAATTTTAAAGTCAAATCTGATTCAACATGGTACAGTCTTGTTATAGTCACGATTGTAGCTACGTGACTACGAAACTCTACGCGGCGTAGAACAATGTCTACGAAGAAAATGACCTTCAATTTATTACGTTTTTTTTTCAAATGTTTGATTTATCTTAATAGTTAGATACTTCATAAAGATAAAACCATCTTGTCTCATTGTAAACAAAATAATGTAAACAATCATCATCATGCATGATTAAAAACGTTCATTACAGTAAGGTTTTACTTCTATTCACTACGATTTTCAAAAAGACTGCGCTCAAATTTGCAACATTCGCCATTTTTTTATTTCGAAAAACAATCGTTACAGTTCAAATGTTGCTAGCGTAAAACTACTTTTTAAAAACATTCCAAAGTATTGCTACATTTCAAAATATTTCCTAAAAATGGTGATAAATCCATAGAATTCAATATTACAAGCATGAAAACAAGTTACAAATCAATTCAATAAATTATTAAACATGTCACTAATAATTTGTATTTGCAAATTAATAGTAAGCTTTTTTTAAAAAAAACGAAAAAAAATAACCCTTCACTTTAGTAGATATTTTCATGATTTTGTTTGTTACCTTCAAAAGACTTTTTCTTTTATACGAGTTCTTGTAAATAAATGTCTGACACTAACACAAATCACGTGGTTGACAATATTTTACTGATTTGACTACAACATGTTGCCTGTAAAATAATTCAACAATTGCCGCCACAAACCGCCATTAAGGGTTTTACGGCAGAGTTTGTCCACATAAAAAAGGACCGCAGGCAGACTGGACTGACAGGCGCCAAGATTAAAGATCGTTAGCAATTAGGGTCATTCAAACCTTACACTAGGAATTTGCCGCGGTTTCTTCCGTGCAGGGTTGGAAAAAAATATTGTTTTATTTTATAAACAAAAAACATGTTTAAATCAATGCTTCATTCATGTTTAAATATCACATGTTTTAAACAAATTCATCGGTATAATTTTTTTTTCTGTATTTATTATATTATCTGTTTTTATAATTTCATGACGTTTCATTTTACATTTATACTTTTTTTAATGAACGCACTGACAACTGACCGTAATTTTACTCATTTACTTTTGTCCATACTAAGATTGCATGTAAGAAATTGCTTATAGCGATAAGGCCGCCCATTGTGCATATCCTTTGTTAATATTGATGTGCAACATTACTCTATCTATCTAAAAAATAAAATTCATTTATTAAAAATACATTGGTCAAATACATAAGCGATAACAACATTTAATATTATTGTATATACATAAGTGTATATATAAACAATTCGGTGCCTGAACTATTCTGTGATTAAAAAATAAAAATCCTGTGTTTCAGGCTAATAGACTAGTATTACAAAAATGGTCTTAAAATTAAATAATCTTGTAAAAAGAAAACAAAAGGAAAAGGAAATATATTTTTAGGAGGTAGTCAACTCTTAAGATAAATTGGAGTAACTAACTAGCTAACTTAACTTTATTTATTTATCAATTATATAAATTAATTTAATTTAAATAGATACTTATTTTAACACTATAAGTAACTTTTCTGTATCTTCATAGGACATTTTTTGGAGCAGTTCTTTGATAGCTTTCTTACAGTCATTATGATTAAGTGGATAAATGTAACGCATGGCATTTAGCCTATTGTAGAGTAGCGGGCCTAGAAATTTATAAAATTTTGATGTAAAAGCGTGTTTGAATCTGATTTTTTGGATGCAAACAATATCTTTTCGTCTTTTGTTAGTATGGTCAGGATTAAAGGGAAGTCTTGCGTGTTGTTAAGGTAATGTATTCAAAATAAATAACTGTCTAACTGTTAGTACGTTACAGTAATTATAGAGGAGGTTAGTGGGAAATAGGAAAGGTCGATGAGTGGCTACTTTTAGAATAGCTCTTTGAGCTCTTTCGAGCGATAACAATAATGTTTGATAACAATAATCTATCTAAAGAGATAAGATTAAATTATAAAAACAAAAAAATAATTATTATTTATTAACAACAACAATACACTCGAGAAATTTCTTCTTCTCATCTTCAACTCAACTCTCAACTGCTACGATATTGTTTAAAAGTGTATTTTAAACGAGGAGTGTATTTTTGTTGTATTTTAATCAGTGTTTAAACATTGCCAACCCTGCTCCCGAGTTAAACGTTCGTGCTCTGATCGAAGAGTGGATTTGTATAAGACAGTTTTTAGCTATATATCTTAGAGTAAACTAAGAATTCAATAACACCAAGAATTATTTTCACATTTCTACCTATAACATTATTTCCGTTTTTTTTTTTTACAATTTTATTTTCACATTTCTACCTATAACATTATTTCCGTTTTTTTTTTTACTTCCCTACGGCTGGACAAACGCCTTTCCGTTATTTGCTATATCTGGCCCATCGTTTTGAAACGCGTTAAATGACAATTCTACGCGATTAAAAACCTACTTAAATTCTTTACTTGTCTCTTCAATTTAACTTTATACGTCGGACAAGTTAAATATTTCAACTAACAAAAATCCAACAGAGCTGAATTTTAAATCACCTAAAGTCTTAGCCCGATTATAGTACCTATTTGTTTATTACTTTTGAATAAAATCTACATTCTAAAATGTTTTAATGACAATCTAAATATCATTTACTCCGTAATATATGGAACATGTGTGAAATTCAAAATGTGTAATATAAGAACGAATAGAGCGCCGTTCAATAGTACTGTCCTAGTTACGACGTTGTATTGCCAACCCCGCCTTGCCAGCTGATGTGTTCATATAATATGGTTTACATTTATTTACTTGATTCGTTGAAGAATATTATAAAGTAGGACTCGCGCACTAAGGGTGCGTACTATTAATTATTAACCGTTTTTTATAAACGGTAAAAAATCATGTCTGTTGTATGGAAGCCCCTTTTAATATTTGTAATTTCATTTAATTTTAATTATTTATTTACGAATTAAATGTATAACTTAATATTCTGTGACTTGACGCTTAAATATTAAGCGTCAAAGTGTCCATATTCTTATTCCGTAGATATTCCAATATTCACTGTTGTAAGAACAAGTTACATATTAGGTCCCAAGTTGGTGATGGAAGGACAAATTTAATTGCTAAGGATTTAAACTTTGCTGAACCTACTGGGAGGCGGTAATGCTTCTAACTTTATAGTTACTCAAGTTGTTAACTAAACTGTCTCGAAATCAGTTTCCTATTCAAGCATCTATTTAGCTATTTCAAACTAATTATCAAGGCAAGAAGCGATGCCGAGTAGGATACCGTAAGACAGCAAAGTCAAAGCCCTCAGGTTTGAACCTACTGCACACATATCTCTCAATAAATCGTTAGGATTCATCTTTTCGAAGATATGTGTGTATTTATGATATAAATAATCGCTCGCTAACGGTAAAGGAAAACATCGTGAGGATACCTACATGCCTGAGAGTGCCTTAAAAGTACTTGAGAGTGTGTGAGGTCTACCAATTCACACTTGGCCAGCATGGTGAACTATGGCCTAACCGAAGAGGCCCGAGCTTAGCAGTGGGATATGTTTTAGATACAGGGCTACTAATATTAAATTTGAAGTAGAAAATTAAATGAATAGGACTACTCATAGCTAAGGGTGTCAGCCCTACTTTCTCGTCATATAGCGCTATCACATATTACGATATAAGCGCGGAACAACCAACCCCTCGCACCCACCGCACCCCCGCGATTTTTGGCGAACTTATTTGCTTTTATTCCCTCTTCATATTGATTAAGTGTTCTTTGATAGTAGTCTATTTCTAATTTAAGAGAGAGAAAGAGATCACATTGCGTGCCGTCGTCTTTAATATTTATTTTATCGCGACTATTTCATCGTATATTTCCATTCTGTTTATTTTATTACTGCTAACAATACCGCCCTCAATTTACTAGTGTACAAACAAGTCTTTTGCGATTCCAATTTCTTAGTAAATGTTTAACTTCGAAATCCTACGAAACCTTGCCGCTAAGAGGAACCCATTAGCCATTAGTGTAGGAAATGTAAGCAAATTGTTCAATATACAAACAACAAAACGATCATGTTTAATAGCGCTTGAAATCTTTGTAAAAGACCATTTAGGAAGTGGTTTGGTTGAAATTATATCTACCTATATTTTTAACCGATCAATAACTTTGTGGCGGTATCCGCACATATTAAATGACGGTTAACATTGACAACGTCAAGAAGTGACACACTCGTCACAAATGACAAAGAGCGCTGAATCGCGATAGCGAAATGTTCTCAACAAGTGTATATAATAATAAAAAAAAAATAAAAAAAATAAAAAAATATAAATACTAGTTCTAAGACGCTACCGATGGACAGCTGTCCGTCAGGCAATACCACCGACGATCGGTGGACGGTGGCGGTCGGACGATCCTCCCTTTGTAGTGGAGGAACGATACACCCGTTCCTCTGCAACCTTTAAATATTTTTGATTGTTAGTTTTAGAATTATTTTACTCGATTTGTCCCTGAAAGTACGGGCTACACGTTCCATCTTACTTGCGCAACCAGTTCGTAGAAACGGTTTAATAAGTCAACAAATTTGAGCGGCAAAACGACCTGTTTGCTCAAACTTCTTGTGGCAAGTAGCACCAAAGGAGAGATTTTTTGGGTAAATATGAGATTTGTAGACTGTTGTTAAAGCAGACAAGAGTATTTTTAATAATTCCCTCCAAGAATATCTTACGGCTTTTTGGACATAGGACATAATATCATAAAATCACTGAAGGGTATGGCAGAGGTGTACGACACCCACATTTCACCAGTTATGTTTAGGTCCCATGGGATAGGGGTTGCGCCTATCGCTATCCACCGGGTACTATTCAAACATCGTGCTGCTTTTGACAATTTCTTACTTAAATTTGGTCCAAAAATTGTTGAACATTTTTGTTTGTTTATGAAAAACAATTTAACTAATTTCGTCGTCATCTAAATCAATCACAGTTAATTATATAAAAATAAATCCCAATTAATTATACTTAATCAGGCAGTTTGAAGTTATGCCTCGGACAGACGGACAGACAGACATGGCGAAACTGTACGTACTATGGAACTCTAAAAAGTAGTTATTATCACAAAGAATGGTTGCTTCTTCCGTTTAGTAATTCCATAAAAATAAAAATCATGTTGGCATACAGCCCAGACTTTGCCTGGTTTTTGCTCAGAAATGTTCACAGCATTTTCAATTAATATTTGCTGCTATTATACTGATTTACGGGGTCGCCTTGCTTGACTTATTATTACAAACTTATTAAAATATATTGACCCTTGTGTAGAAATTACCCAATGTAGACATAAAGTTTAGTTGAGAATATAAGGTTGGTCTGTCTATATGAAAAGACTGCAGTGATTACGTATATAAACAATAATCCAGAAACTATCTCAATATATTCAAAAAGAAGCATGTGTGAAGGAAACGCTACATAACAATTAAATCTTATTTATTTTTATATTAAATAAGATTTAATTCTTAAGTTGCGTTTCTAATTATATCGCAAAATTTAATCGTGCCTACATAATATCGCAAATTGCGAGATAACACGATAATTATCAAAATCTAGAAGATATGAAAGAAAACCAATGTTGCAGTGCAAAAACTTGATCTTGATCTTCATTATCATGTTTTAAATCTGACTTTAAAAAAAGGAGGTCCTCAATTCGATTGTACTTCTTGGCCCAAAAAAATATACTTGCCATACAAGTATATTTATAGGCAAAAATATAACCACCTTAAAGCCGTTTACTGTATTATTTAAAGTTATACACCGATGAGGCGAAACGTTGACTATCACTTAAGTATTTCATACTTTTTAGTTCATTTTTATTTGTTAAATTATTCAATAGAAAATTTGTCATTTACATACAAAAAAATATAGTTCGACTGTCATAAAATCTTGCTCCTTTATACATAATTACATATATCATCAGAATCTATTGATCGACGTTTATACCCGATTATTTGGGGCGTCGTTTGCGACTCCCATAAAACGTGGTGAAAGCCGTAAAATAGTAACAGTTGTAATAATAATAAACTTATGATTACTTTGCCGTTCTTCTTCTTCGTCGTGCCGATGGCTGAGTCAAATTTTACTTTGACTTGCCATCGTGGTGAAAGGATTAGCCAATTCGCTTTGGAGAACTCGCGAATTGCCCAGGGTGCGCCGGACGTAGGGAATCGTTGTGTACGTCACTCGGGGAGGCTCCTTTCATGCACCCCGTGCTTTGCCGTACGAAATTGGCACTATTTTGTGTTCAAGGCTTCATCCATTTTTCATTCTTATTTGATCACATTAGGAGGAGATGGTTGTGGAATGAAATATTGTAGAACAATCGATCTTTGCTCAAGCAACATTTCTAGTAACTATGTCATATATTATCGTTTATGGTCAGATGCGGGTGTAAAATGACTGACGTGGCTGCGTCGTTTGGCTACCGGTATTATGCGATCGCTCACTGGGTCTTGGGTTGAAACCCCGGGATCAGCAAAAGTGTTATCGATCAGATAATTTTCAGCCTTACAACGGAGTCTGCAATTGTGCCTGATAAATGGTAAAAGGCTAACATGGGAACAAAAAATAGCTCGTGAAACGTGAGTGATATACGCTGCACGCTGATCCAATGTTGTTTTAGCAAATAAACAGTAATGTCGATTATCATAATACCACATGTCAGTTTCAATCAACCTTTACAGTAACTTAACTTTTATTATTGGATGGAACCGTCAAACTATATCGGTACGTCTAGTCGATAGCTTGACCTATAATATGCTCTGTGGAATAATGTAGACTCTGACCTCGGCTTGCTTTTCGAAGGCATAAAAAAATTGTAAGGTTCTTTGCTATTACTAACTTTTGTCGACGATTATAATAAAAATAAACTTATGATAACTTTGCCGTACGAAATTGGCACTATTTTGCGTCGAAGGCTTTATCCATATTTTTATTCTTGTTTAATCATATTAGGAAGAGATGGTTGTTGAATAAAAGATCGTACATCAATCGATCTATGAGTCAAGCAACATTTCTAGTAACTTTACGAGTTTATTAGCGTTTACTTATACTGGTCGGATACGGGTTTAAAATGACTGACTTGACTGTCTCATTGGTCTAGCGGTATAGTGCGATCGCTCACTAGGTCTTGGGTTCAATCCCCGGGTTAAGCAAAAGTGTTATTTAAGCGGTCGCCTCGCCGCTCTCCAAAGCACTGGTGTTGTGGGTTCGATCCCCACATGGGACAAATCTTTGTGTGATTCGCTAAGATTTGTTCTGAGACTGGGTGTGTTTGTGTGAGTGATTGTGTGTTGGCTATGTCATTGGGACCATTGGATAGTGTAATTGCTTCTGGCGTTCTATCTAATGAAAAATCCAAATTATTATTATTATTATTTAAGACTTTTCGATTAGTAAATTTTCAGTAGTAGCACGGAGTTTGCAATTGTGCCTGGTAGCAAAAGGCTTACACAGGACCACAAAATAAGTCATGAAACGTGAGTGATATAGGTATAATGCCGCCAAAATATTTTGTAGAACCACAGATAATATAATACTAGTGTAGAACATAGCCTTGATGTTATTTTTTTTTCCAATGTTGTTCCAATAAACAGTAATGTCGATTATCATAATACCACATGTCAGTTTCAATCAACCTTTACAGTAACTTAACTTTTATTATTGGATGGAACCGTCAAACTATATCGGTACTTCTAGTCGATAGCTTGAACTATAAATATGCTCTGTGGAATAATGTAGCATCTGACCTCGGCTTGCTTTTCTAAGGCATTGGTGCCATTGACAGTGTGAGAGCGAATTGTGGTGCTTGATTCTGAATATGGCCCATATGATATGACATTGTTTAAAGAATTGTAAGGTTCTTTGCAAATACAAACTTATGTCGAAGATTCAGATATTATAAGTTTTGCAATGTACGATTTCCTTTAGAGTGACTTAAAGTGACATAATTTGTATTTTCATTCCATCCTCCTAACATAAACAAAATACTGATTATCATTGCCTTTTACATAGGTAAGAACTCTCACCAAATATGAAATATGTATCGTGGTGGTTTTTAGGAAACATTAATAAAAATTGTAAAAAATAGTTATGTCATAGTAAAAAATCCCATTTTTTGGATTTTTTGTTTATGGTGAGGAAATAAATCACTCCATACCATTGCCAGATACGCAGCATAGTTCCAAGCAACAGAAAAAAAAATATAATTATAATCTGCAACAAAATTACGTTCTTAAAATAGTTCAAATCGAACGTAAAACATTATTCTTGAGTTGCGTATCCTACACGCTAACAGCGAGACCAAATCGTTAAATGCTAGGGCAGTTTGTTCCACTACGAAGAAATATAGAGTGCTTACAGCAACGGAATTCAATGAAATTTCGAATAGTTTCAACCAGTTGTCCGTATTGTTTTACAAAGCTTGTATTGCAAGCCTTTTGTACAGGAATCAGCTTGATTCAATTAGATTTAGAAAGAAATTTGACTTGGAAAATAATGAAAAAATAAAAAAAGCCATTGATTTTATTTTTTGCACTGGAAAAAACATTGTTATGTCGATAGTAAAAACAGACACTCCATTTTATTTATTTGTCCTTTTGGGTAATATTTATATGAAAGTGGAAAAAGGGACACAAACATCAAAAACTATTTTGGTGTTATTAGTATACTCTACTCGTAATACAAACAAACCATTGAACAAAACACGGTTTATTAGCTGTTCGTTATTGAAGAGTTCCTTCCATGACCTCCCTAGGAAGATATTTATCAAATCTTGATAAATCATATAAAAAAATCTTTATTGAAATACAAGAATTAAAATACTGAAAACCGCATTCAAATTGGAACAGGAGTTGACGAGAAAATTTCGCCATAAAATGGTTACATACATACATACGGATCAAATGCAAAACCTCCTATTTTGAAGTCGGTTAGTTATTTTATACCTCTGTTATTCCCTTCTGGTTATCGTGAGTAAACTAAGCACGACTACGTGAACCCTCATAAGTCACTTCCTTTCTCCGTGCGTGCCAAACTGGGTAGCAATAATCTAAAGGAAAAGTTTAAAGTTCGCTAGTTCCTGGAGGAATAGTTTAGTTAAGGTTTATAATAGTGTAGATTCACCAAAAGAACACGTGGTTCCGCTTCCAGTTGCTTCGATTTCCTCTTTTCTGGCATCATCATAAAACACCCTCCTAGAGCGTCCACAATAAATACTAAATATCAAAATGTAGCCGTCAGCAGCAGGCGTTGTTTATAACTCTTCAATAACAAAGTGTTTAGAAATTCGAGAAATTTTAATATATTTATCATATTTGGTACATTTGTGTGGCAAAATATAAAAAAGTCAAAAATTCAAAACATTTATTTTCATATGCCCCCCCATGAGGCGCTTGAACACGTCAAAACATTACAGAAATGTTATAAAAATAAATTACATATTAAAAATATTTTTTTTAACATATTTCTTAAATTTACCTATCGATAATTCTATTGCGACTAATGGAAGTTTATTGTAAAGAGCCATGGTCATACTACATGTGTGCACAACTACAAAATTGGCGAAATATATTTATTAACTTTCTGTTATTTTTTTTTTAATAGCGTAATGACTGTTAACCACTTCACCAATGAAAAGAACAGAATAGTTTATATATTTTACCATGTGAGAAAATATAGGCTCTATTACCGTATTTTAGTTTAAAATTTACGATCATTTTCGTAAATTTTGGCGTAAAAATGGCTTGCACCAGCCATACTAAATCACGGTAATAATAATAATATAATAATAATAATAATTCATTCATTTCCACAATAAGTACATATTCCTTACATTTGTTCTTACTTAGGTACTATACATCGAATTACTATTTTAATGTAAAGAAGAGTGAAGTCAACAAAAAATCTCCTGCACTAGGCTTAGCCTGTCTTGCAGGAGGTTTTTATTAATTACATTACCCGAAGTGAAATGGCGGTATTTATGTTTACAATAAAAATTTTGCACAAATTAACATCTTATGAATAAGTAATATTTAAAAATTAAAATAATGAGATCATAATAATATACTAGTGTTAATTAAATTTAAGTTAAGTTAGATTCTTAATTCTAGTCTTTTTATGAAATCTTCTGTTTGGTCGTAGTTCCAGAGAAGTAGTATGTTTTGGACTTTTCGTTTACATTCATGATACGATAGGCCGGTGAGAGGACATAGCTTGTATATATTGTTGTACACAAATGGTTTCATGTACGCACAGAATCGTTTTGCGAAAACAGTTCTAACCGAAGGAAGTGGGAGATGGAAGTTATTTCTTTGTATTCATGATGAATCTTCTGTCGTCCGATACCGGATGGCATTTTTCGTATCGCTGTAGTCTGATTTGTCATACTACCTTGGGTTTTCGACTTTTCAGCAAATGCCAATTCTTTCCAAGTCTTTGTAGCTACAGCTAAACATCTCAGACAAAAGTATCAGAAGTGTACCTTCAACTACCAATGCGAGAATTCACTTATTAAGATTCAAGACAAAAAGAAAAGAAAGATAATAATTATTCCTTGTGGAGTTTCACGATATAATTGGTCCATTATAATTTCTTTTCTTTTGCTATTCTCATGGGACAAAGTGACATTTTCAATGCTTGTTACTGAAACAGTCTGTTTTTATTACGTTTGATTCTTAAACCAGGTTAATTCGGGCTTTTAATGAAATATTTTTATCTCTTAATAGATTTCTACCGGCGTCTACTCGCAAGGTATGTAACTAAAAAGGGAATTTATCATTCCTGAAGTCTTCATATCAATTTTCATAAAGATCTGTTTAGTGCTTGTATGAAGGCGTAACAGACGGACAGACAAATTTACTTTTGTATTTATATTTTTAGAAGGTATAACTTATATTAAAGTCAAGAATAGACACTCCTTATTTTCTATTCATTTTCCTTAAAATACCTGTAAAATTTTCAAGTTTTCAAACCGTATACTGTTACATACACTCAGAGAAGTAAATCGGCTTTTATACAGAAAAAAACCGGCAAGTGCAAGTTGGACTCGCGTACGAAGGGTTCCGTCCTGCTGCCTTACAATTATCTATAAAAACGGCAAAAAAATCATGTCTCTTGTATGGGAGCCCTCCCGTAAATTTTATTTTATTTTTTGAATAATATTAATAAATATGTTATGTCTATCTGATACAGTTATCCATATCGAGCTGAAATAAGCAAAAAAATGTTTGTTGTGTAGGAAAATATTTTTTTTATTCGGTTTTCAGTACTTTTTGTTATAGCGGCAACAGTTATACGGCATCTGTGAAAATTTCAACTGGATAGCTATCACGGTTCATGAAATAAAACCTGGTGGCAGACAGACAGACGGACAACTAACAGTAATATGGTTCCGTTATTACCCTCTGGATACGGAACTCTAAAAAAGAAAAACAAGTAAAGAATTAACCAACACCCAATATTCATGCCTTTCAAGTAAGCCACAATAAACGAGCACTGTATTTCAATTGAAAGCGTAAGCCACTAAAAAATAGATGTTCAATTTCTTTTTGTCAAAGTATTCTTGTACTGAAGTCCCAGAGATACAAACCGAGTAAAATAAATCCTAGTCACGAGGGAATAGCCGCTTACAAACGGCCGTGAATTGTAAAACCGAGAGGTGAAAAATAATTATCTTTCGTGTATCGGTTAAATACAAGGTTTTCACGTGGGATACAAAGAATCTGTCATAACACATCGACTGACCGACTCTGGGTGTGGTGGGTGTGGTGCGTGTGTGTGTGTGTGTGTTTGTGTGTGTTTGTGTGTTTGTGTGTGTGTGTGTGTGTGTGTGTATGTGTGTGTGTGTGTGTGTGTGTGTGTGTGTGTGTGTGTGTGTGTGTGATAAATTAATGTTTAGGAACACCTCCACGATACAAGAATTACTCCAAGTGCGAGGGTAATTTTTTTAAACTAAAAACTATAACACAGTATAACTGCACATAAATACATTATTTAATAATCGTGTGGTAATAGTGTAAGTTTACCACTCTAATTCTGCCTAGTGTGTAGCATTATCCACCAAAATGTTACAATTTTGAATCCATTTGAGGGTCATTATAAGTACAGCTCCTTCAGTTAAAACAAAGATTAAAAAGATTATTTATTTTGTTATAACATGTATAGGTTTATACATTATGGTTGATGTCTCAACATGCTTTGTTCTTAATGAAGGACATACTTAACTATAGACTTATTCTTTTTGTCAAAGTATTCTTGTACCGAAGTTCCAGAGATACAAACCGACTGAAATAAATCTTACTCACGAGGGAATAGCCGCTTACGAACGGCCGTGAATTGTAATACCGAGAGACGAAAAATAATTATATTTCGTGTATCGGTTTTTCACGCGGGATACAAAGACACACATCATAACATCAGGTCCATATTACCCAGAAAGGGGTGGCAGAGACGTATAACCCTCACTTCACCTGTTATGTTTAGGTCCAATATTATAGGAGGTAAACCTATCGCCATTCACAGGGCACAATTTCAATTCCGTTTTTCTAATGGCAATACAGTATTTTAGATTAGATTTGTACATAGTTATTTACTTTAGCATAATAGTCATTAGTTTTTAGGTTAGTAGAAACATTGTTTTTTTTTTTTAATAATAATAAGTAAATCTTAACTTATGTATAACAATAAGAATTAAATGTAAAAAAATTATAAACTCTTGTGATATTGAAAAAAAACCTCTCGCCTATATGAATAGTCGAGCGACGTTATAGCATGTAATTCCAGTCTGATATCGAAATATTTTCAAATTACATTTCCAGCATGAATATTTTAAAAATTCAGGCACCTGAAAATATGATTTCCAGATCCCTTTAGAAGGTAGCGACGGTTTCAGTACATACATTATGCAAGCCGCTCAAGATGAAATCTTTATTCCATACCATCCTCTGCAGCTGAGATTTAAGATATTCGCAATGAATTTTATGTTTACTGAGCTATTTTATTTATTTCTGGGAGTTGATGACGAAGTTGAGCAGCTGATAGAGGCTCATTAATTATTACCACATGTAATAATTAATGACATAACTTATGGAAAACAGGGGTTTAGTACAGAATTACACTAAATATAACATATCATGATGCCTATATTACCCAGAAGGGTGTAGATACAAAACCCATACTTCACCTGTTATGATTAGGAATGTGATACGGGCTCCGTGTTGCTTTTGAGATATTTACAAATAACAAAGTTCACAAATAACACTTTGCCTGACCCGGGAGTCGAACCTGAGACCTCGCGGTGAGAGGTGCATACGCCAGACACTAGACCAACAAAGCAGCTCACGAATTACACATATATCTCTATTAAACCTTTCTGCGTAAAACAATGTTCACGTTATGATATAATTTTATTAGTCTAAATTTAATTTACTAGTAAATTTAATTAAAGTCTTTTTACACCAATAGCCTTTGGTGTAAAAAGACTGTATTTACGTGTGGGTTCATATAAAATGAAGTGACACTTTGAATTCTAAATAACCCTTTCCAAACTCTGTACTAATCAATTTTATAAACCTTTAATTTGTGTCAGTTATGTTAGTCTGTAATTAAATTATGAATTTCTGGATTTGACCCGTTTTCAGGTGTTTGATTAAGCTTAATTGATGGATCGGGCAGATTGCTATAGAGGATATCAAATGAACCCCAATAGAGTTTTGGTCCGTTTCATATATAGAAGTAGGCTGTCTCTGTATACAAAATAAACATAATGTTGTTTTGGTTGCTATAACTTACACATAGAATTATTGTCAAAAAAACAAACATATATTGTATGAATTATTTGAAAAGATGACATGAGTTTCTTACCAGCTCTTCTCATGATGCAATACCCATCGGAGCTGGTACTTGGATTTATTTTAATTCAAATTTCTAAGTTGAATTAAAGTCAATCTAAGCTCCGGTGACAAATCATTTTATTGCAATAAGGTAATTTAATTAGTTGAAGTTTTGTTTTAATTTTATATTTTTTTGTATTTTGATGTTTGTTTTGACTTGTTCAAGCGCCCCTTGGGGCCCATGGCAATAAATGATTTGATTTAATTCCATTTGAAAATCATAAAATAATATAACATCAAGTCTATATTTCCTAGAGGTGTGGTAAAGGTGAACAACACCTACACTTCACCTGTTATATTTAGGTCCCATTAGGGGGTGAGCCTATCGCCATCCCCCAATCATATATAGATTTTTGTATTCGTAATCATTGATTGATCTTTTCTTCAGTTTACTCAATGTCATAATTAACTAAATTAAACGCTTAGTTCTGCTCGAGAAATTAGGTGTTTAGTCAGTTATTCGCATAAGCGGTGCTGTGCAGTGTGCATTATATCCGAGAATTGTTCTCGTAAATGCGAGACTAGAGATAATTCATTCGGACAATAGCGGTAATATATTCTAAACGAATTCTTGTGCAGAATCGTGTTTGAATTTCCATTAGATCTGTGTTGCATGAATTAAAAGTAAGTATTTTAATACGCCTAGTGTTAGAAACTTCTTTCGTTTTTGCTATTTTTTTTATAGAGTTCTCAGTTTGACTTTGATTTACTATCATAAAATGGAATAGATTGTATCACAATAACGTTAGTAAGGACATATTACCCAGAAATGTGTGGCAGAGTTGTACAACGAGTTGTGTCCACACTTTATAATATTATGTCCCATGGTATAGAGGGTGAGCCTACTGCCATTCACCAGGCACAATTCCAACACTTTGCTTAACCCGGAAATCCAACTCGAAACCTCGCGATGGAGTCGCTTACGCTACTAGACCATCGAGACAGTGAACGTAAATTGATTTAATATCTTTCAAATATTATGGTCTACTAAGAAAATTAATATTACTTTTATCTGTCACTAAAATGTCAGAGTAGTAGCATTTTTTTTTAATTCAGGCAACTAATGTGAGACTTTTTTTTAAATTTGACAACGGGTCTGAATCGCGTAATTATTATAAAGGTAAATAAATACCTATGCTCGACGTTTTCGTAGACCCGAAATTCGCGAAAATTTAAAAATATATAATAATATATATAATGTGAAAACATGAAATCTCGTAGTTCTTTTTTTTGTAATTACATTTTGGCTAAGTATATTACTTTCAGCTATAATCAATATATTGTCTGTATGTCGTGTCAATGCAGGCAGTTTTACACGGAATTTTATTACATAAGTATTTTGTTGCATAGTTGTATTGTATTGTTTGTTCTGTCACGCATCGTGGCTAGTTACTTAATTTAATTACTTTAATTACACAAAAATGTATTAATGGTATGCACCTACGGGCATACAGGCAACTTTTTAATCAACTTCACAAAAAAGGAAGTAGACGGTTTTTTTTTTGTATTTTTCGTTCAACATAATAATCGTAATCGTAAATATAATATGTTTATTCCCCGATTACTCGAAGACACAGATTAAAAACAGCCGATTTCAAAAAAAAATATATCAGGTCACGACTTGATGATGGGATCCTAGAAAAATCGAGGGCAACTCGAATTTTAAGGGATTCTATATAGTTTTTCGTATATTATCTAAAGGTACTAAGATATTTGCATCTAGAAGTCGGCATTTCATGTTGCTGAGTTGATGCTGAAAGGTACAACTCCTCAACGTTTAGGAGTACCTCAATTCTTAGATATAGGCATTTTAAGGCCGTTTACTGTATTGTTTCAAGTTATACAGCGATAAGGCGAATCGCAGAATATTATTTGAGTATTTCTAAACTTTTGAGTGCATTTTTTGTAATTAACGTTAGGTGTATAAAACACTACCATTCACGGCAAAAAGATATATATAGAAACAAATTGAAATACTACACCAGAATGTAGGATAAAACTTTTTCAGAACTAAGTTATCAACACTTCGCGTTCTGTGGCAGTCACCCATTCGGAAGAAGCCTTCACAGTTCTCTACTTTGAAATATAGCCTTAATGAACGTCATCACTTTGTTCACGCCGCGTCTACCACTTTATAAAAAATGTTTCACAGTAAATTTGTAGACACCAATGTCGCTAAAGGTCATCTGTTCTTTTAAAGGGTAGGGCTCGAGTGCTCGCAGAGGTGTATGATGTGACGTAAACATATTACTATAAAAGGGCATTTAGGACGCTTTCAAACTAGCGTTTGTTCAGCGTAGGAATTCGATAAACGTATGCGCCCGCGACAACGCGATGCATGCGTCGGCGAAGCTAACGCAGTGTACTCATGTGGCCCAGCAGTGATATCGCGCCAGCGCGACGTGTTCATCATACGGACACGTTGAACAAACACTAGTGTTAAGACATTCTTATATATTGTGTTTGGGTCTTAAATGTTACTGTTACATGTGAGAAAGATTTTCCCCTTAATATTTACCCACTGAAAAAGGTGAAAAATTATATTTGTTACTCGTAAGCTGAGTTTAATTTCTAGTTGGTCTCTTCTTCTCTTCTTAAAATCCTTTGGGCACTCACACCATTAATAAACACTTTTTACTCACCAGACCAATAAATACCGAAATTATTGTAACTAACTCACTTTCCTACACCGGAGGCCCACACCAAAAGCCATAATAAAGAGTACTCCATTATTTTTTGTTGCCAACAACATCAAGTAGTAAAAATTACGACTTGAGCTGAACTTTCGGTGTCATTTCTGTGATGTGCCTTTAAAATAATAAGTGTTCTATTTCTTTATTGCCTTGTCAGTGATAGTTTTTTTTTTTAGAAAAGATTTATGTTTTCTTTTGTGATATTGGTAATCTGCCACGTTGGTCTCGTTGTTAGCGCATGTGCTCTTGGGACTGGTAACCGGATTGGGGAAAAGTGTTATTTGGGCTTTTTCCATTAAATCATTTATCGGAAAAATAAAAAAAAACGGCAGCGATAGCCGAGTGGGAGACCGTAGGACTGCGGAGTCAAACGTCTCGGGTTCGAATCCACGGCACGCACATCTGTCAATAAATCGCTAAGATTCGTCTTTTCAAAGATATGTGTGTATTTATCATATAAATTGTCGCTTGCTAACGGTGAAGGAAAACATCGTGAGGAAACCTGTAAGCCTAAGAGTGCCTAAAAAGTGCTTAGAATTTAGGCAACAAATAGCTAAAAAACTTCTGCACTAGGCTAGGCCTGTCCTGCAGAAAGTTTTTATTTTCTATAATTACTTTTTGTTTGTAATGGAGGTATATTTTTAAGTAAAAAATTACATATTATTATTAAATTTAAATCTAGTATTCAAAACTAAAAAAATATTGAGTTCAATGGTTGTTTATAAACCTATAAAATTTTGGTTGTTGTATAGATCTTTAAAATTTGGGTATAAATAAAAAAAAAAGATTCATCATCATCATTCAGCCGCTCGTTGTCCACGGCTGGACATAGGCCTCTCCCAATTTGCGCCACAACACCCAGCCTCACATTCCACATTTCCCTCCAACCACCTTCTTCAGGTCGTCAGTGCACCTGACAGGGTGGCAAATTTGGTTGAGCTATGTAATATTTAAATATTGCCTATGCCACACCAAAAAGGGCGTGGCATAGGTTTGTTACTTCCACATTTATTAACAACATTATTTTTACTTCGATATTAAAAAGAAAAAAAAAAATACTAGACATTTTTATAAATTCACTGACATATTCACATGAATTATGGATTTAATATTTTTCTAAAATTTAATCTGGTAATTGCACATTTTATGTCTAATGTTATTAATTAATCGTTATAAGTTATACATATTATGTGGGCGATGTTAACATCTATCTATATCTATATTTATGGAAATGAATAAATTATTATATTATTATTATTATATATATTATTATTATTATATATCTATTATATATATAAAAATGAAACCCGTTTTCCGTTGTCACGACATAGCATGAAAACGGCTTGACCGATTTGGCTGATTTTTTTTTGTAGTTTTCTAATACTCTGTACAAGGTTCTTACGGAAAAAAAAAATATTTTTTAAAAAGCGCGTTACGAATGTCAACGTTATTCAATTTAAAACAAAAAACTGTGGTGATCTATGACACCACAGACATAACCGCGAGCTGTGAAAATATATATTTTGTTTTTTATTTAATAAAATTAGTAAAGTCCTTCTCAGGTATGACGAGACCAGGGAAATAGGTATTCATTTTTATATGGAGGATATTATAGATTCCAGTTCAAATTGAATAGGTACGCATACATAAGATAGGTCAGCTATAGGTACAAAATAAAGTAGTGCATCAAATTGACGCTAAGGCGGTACGAAGTTCGCCGGGTCAGCTAGTAGTATATATTTGTGTCATGCATGTAGCAGCTGTTACGTGAAATAGTAGCTAGCTTAGAAAATATAAAACCAACCTGTTATTTAATTAATTTTTAAAACTATTAACCGTTGTTGTATGTTTCAGCGCTTAACACGAACCTTTTCTCATAATTACAAAGCTTAGGTCATGGTTTAAAACGAAATAATTATACAATGTTCGACCTCATGTAAATAATGTTCAACGTGAGGTAAATTAGTTCTGAGATTTATTAGTGGATTAATTTCAGTTTACTATATAATAAAGCTAATAAGTATTTTTAAAGATTAAGATAAAATAAAGATCATTTAATTCCCACATTTCTTTCTTGACACATAACTTTTTAAATTTATTTAGTTCTATTTCTCTTCTAGCTGTACATAGTTAGGTATGATTTTGTTTTCTTATTAAGCGGGAATTGAACCCGCTACCTCAGCGTCGCAGGCAGGTACACCCACTCCGCCATCCGGTCGTCATATAATGTAGGTATTCACTGAGCTGTGTAATATTTAAAGCCTGCCGAAGTTCCTGGCTCGAACTTTGTGCGTACCAAAAAAGTTTACGGCTCTTAGGATTGGGACAAATGGCGTCAGTTTTATTACGTAAGAACAGGCTGCTTCATGTACTTGGAACTCGGTTCTTTTGCTTATGATACTGTTATACGTTTTGTGAGATACTTAGAGACAGAAAGTTTGATTAATATTCAATTTTATAACCAAGAATTGGGTCAAATTTCTATCAATGTACAGTCGGCCCACAAGTCCTGTATGCAGGCCACACTTCTACACAAACTTGTGTGAATAACGTATAAATAGTGTAAAAATATAGTAGGTATATAATATATGCGAAAGGAAACTTTAATAGAAACAAAATAAAGATTATGTTGCGATTCATTTTAAGTTACATGAATTGAAATGTAAAGTAATCATATTTTATTTTCATTAAAGGTTATTTTTGCACAGATGTTTGTTAATATAAAACATCTGTGCAAAAATAACCTTTAATTTATTGTCTTACCTTTACTCATTTCTACACTCACACAAAGTTATTCATTTGAGTCTTGTTTTAGATAAGACAGGCTCAGACTTATATTAATAAGCAACGAATATATCATCTTCATTACAGCTATATATTAGTTCTTAACTCTCTTCTCCTCGGGATCCAAGGAGTAATTAAATGCAATATCGTCAATCTCTTCATAAAAGACCATCCCACGCTTCCGAAAACTTTGGCTCTGCACCGAGCATCTGTTTCCGAGGAATATGCTGTCATTTCAGCTTAGCTCGGTGACTGGCAAAAACAGCTCGCTGAACTGTGATTTTATGTGATAAAATCTTTAATATTATGCATCCTGCATCGCTTAGTTAGAGTGTTATTGCATTGATCGATCGGCCTTCAATCGACGGACGAATGGTTATGTTGACATCATAACATAACATCACGCCTATATTACCCAGAAGGGTGTGGCAGAGGTATACAATACCCACATTTCACCTATTATGCTTAAGTCCCATGGGGTAAGGGATGAGCCTATTGCCGTCTAACGGGCACAATTTCAACTCCTTGCTATTGTGAATTTTATGACGGAAAGTTCACGAATAACACTTTGCCCGACCCAAGAATCGAACTCGAGACCTCGCGGTGAGAGCCGCATACGCTAACCACTTGACCATCGAGGCAGACCATGTTGGCGTCTACTAATTACACCGGATCGATTGAAGTCGATTAATTTTCAGTTTATTAACACCCTCACCCGTTGTCCTAGCTGGGACCACGCCACCAATGACAGAGCACTACCAGTGAATTCAATTACACCACATTTCTAATCATTCAATCACATTCGTGGCTGGCTTTTAATTTACCTACATATGAATGAAAGCTATCCGTTGCTCCAGAAATAAATTGAACCTCAATATCGGGGCTCGATTTAAGTCGTGAATGCATAGTAAGGCATTATGTATTATGTACAGCGATAAGCGTATATTGAGCATTTATTGAGAACTAGTTGTGGCGGTATCCGCACAACAAATGACGGATGACATTGAAAACGTCAAGACGCTCGTCACAAATGTCAAAGAGTGCTGAATCGCGATAACGATATGTTCACAGCAAGTATTTATAAATACTAATTCCAAGACGCTACCACTAAGACGTCAGGCAATACCACCGAGCCTGATTGGAGCGTCCTCCCTTTGAGGGGGAGGAACACCTCGTTCCTCTACACTGCCTCCCTCCGTGCCTCTCGAATCTCTGTCTGCATGGTACATCGATTAAATATATCGAATGTTACTCGGGACGATTTGAAAAAAGTAGCTGGTCCAGAATGGTTACGTATAGCAAAGAATAGAAACAAATGGAAAACTTTAGGGGAGGCCTTTGTTGAAAGACGATGAGAGGGGAGACTATATATCGAGAATAGAACACAAAGATAATCACAAGATTTAGTCTAAGTTAGATTTAGGTTTCACACCTCTTTTATTTGCAACATTGTTCAATATTTTGTATACCTAAGTTACAAAATAACGGTAATAAATAGAAATAAAATAAGCCTTATTTTATTTCTCTCAGGAATTATCGAACATTTCAATGGTGAAGATTTTTTGAAATCGTTGCAGTCCGTTTTTAACCGACTTCCAAAAAGGAGGAGGTTCTCAATTCGGTTGTATGTTTTAGAGTTAAACCCTAGGAAATAAACAAGGATAGAGATAAACATTCTGCCACAGATAAACTACAGATTACGTCTAACAAAAATGATATTGGTTGTATTGCTTTTTTTTACAAAGTTTCAAGGCTGAAGCAATAAACCTAAACTTGTATATAAATACAAATTTTTTTGTTAGTTAGAGACTTTATATTAATGTAAAATAAACCTTTAATCTACCGTTATAGTACACTACACACACTTTGGCAAGAAATGCCTTGAAATTGCTAATCTTGAACATTCATTCTCAACTCTTCTCTCTCTTTTATCCAGCTTAGCCTAATTCGCTTGTGCTAGGAGGAAGTGGTTTAATGGTCAGGATTCGAACCCACGACCTCTCGATCGTGAGACCGATGTCGTATTATCCATTGCCTCACGGCCTCTTAAACAAAACATACAGATTCTCCTAATACTTGCCATGTACTGATAAACTACAACACCAGATCCAATCTCCAGCTCTCATTCAACCGCAATATATCGAGCAAGTAAATTGGAAACGTGTGGTCGACAGCCGTGGTATATCACCTGTGCTGACATGACATACCAATTATACAGAGAATCCAACGATAATTGACGAAGCTCACGTGAAAAGTTGTAATAAGACTGTATGCGTTGATCAAAATGCTAAAGGTTTAATAACTTTGGTTTGTGCGATTAGATGGAGCGTGTAGCTGGACTTGGGCTTACACAAACCTGTTTGCATAAATTAGAGCTATTTCTGACACATTTGTAAGGGTTTCTACCACAGACCTTTATATAGAGCTAGATTCGGTGAGATTCCGTCATTCGCGTGTCAATGTATAGCCCAATAGGCTAAAGATTCCTAGTACAAAATGTTCGCGAGACATCGTATTGTTTATTTGTTATGTCAGTAAAAATTAATACGCTTGGTTTTCACACAGTCGAACGTACTTACTATATCTATCTCTATATATATCTGTGGTTACTACACACATGAGCATGGCCATTGCAGTGTCCATCTGAGACAACTAGCACTTGACTGAGATGGACGCTGCAATGGAACATAAAATGTACTGGCCTGCCAATGTATGTAACCGAACACTAATATTTGACGAAGTATAAAGGAACACAAAATACTCAATTTATAAAATTTGATGATTTCAAACTATTGAATATAATATTTATGTTTAAATGTTGCTTAAAGCTTGCAGTTGGAAGCAAGCGACACCGTCAACGCTCGACGTATGATTACATATTTACATACAAAAAACAAGCGCGCACAGGCATGACGAATGCGTTCGCATCTTTAGTTTTAAAATATGCCTTGACTAACGATATATAGAGTATAATATTTTTATTAAAACTGACGTGAGTTTGTAACATTATTCAAATTATGAAATACGGACGTATCGCACTCCCTTGATAATGCCTAGACGTATAGGCAAAACCGCGGTCTACTAAATAAACCAACATTACGTGAGTAACACCCGTATTTCATAATTTGAATATAGAGTATAATGTTTTTAGTTCACGACTCGAAAAGACATAAACCCTTACTAGTATATTAAATTTAAAGGTAATTACATATTCAAGTCTAAAACGCTAATCCGGTCTTGTGTAGTGTCCATAGTAGATTTTGAAGTCTGAGTATAAAACGCTAGTAAAACGCAATGTGACCACATCCCAATCTGCAAATGTGTCGGCTGCTTGCGGTCGCCTTGATGTGGATGCATTGTTCTTTCTCTTTTACTGCTTTTGCTTGAAACCACATAGTAGCTCTTACTGAATTGATTTTTTAATGAAGTTTGCCCACAATAGGTCTTTGTTGATACTCCTAGATGACTTCGTAGAACAGAATAGATATTTTCTTTAACTTCTTATTTTAAAAATCAAAGAGTTTTGGAACGAAGTACCTTATTGCGCGTTGCAAAAGGGGGCTAGACGGAAAAAAAATGGGACGAAAAGTTTTAACGACACATTTCGTAGCAATTCTCATAGCGGCGTAGTAATTACATGCTACGTTACAGCTACGGTGCTACATCATCAGACACACAGAGAAAAATGCGCATGCCGCAACTTCGTTCCATCCGGGTGTCCCTTGACTTCTTAGTAGTTTCTTTTTTTTTATCGCTACAAAATATATAATTCCATTAAATGCGGTAAAAAATGTGGCAGAGTGTAACACCCAAATTTCACCTGAAATGTTTAGGTCCCATGTGATAGGAGGTGAGTTAATCCGGCGGGTACAATTTCAACTCCATGCAGCTATTGAGTATTTCCTGACGGAAATATAATAACACGCTTGCCCAACCTGGCAATGGAACTCTAGACCTAGGTTGCATACGCGACCCGCTAGACTAATTGAAAAAGAAAGAAGATTGAAGAAGAAAAGATTTGTATACGCCTATGTACTGATGACGTAATATATTGGATACAGTACAGTCAACTTATTTTAATGATGGAGAATTTAGGTCAGACAGTATTTACATATGATGGACTTTACGATTTTGTTTAGCATAATATGTTATTTGCAAATAGAGACTATGGAACCATATTTGGCAACATTTGTTAAGTGGCTATGTAAGAAGTTTTGGCATTATTTGCATATTACTTATCCTGTAACTTGTTAGCCTTGATTTTTGTGGTTATATTAATATCGTTGGTTTAGTGGTTAGCTATCTCTCACCGCTACATCTTGGGTTCGGTACCTCTGGTCGGGCAAAATTGTTATTGTAGGTTTTACGTCGGGAAATTCTAAATAGCGGCACCGATTTGGAATTGTCCCGTGAATGGAGATACAATCATCTCCTATCGTATGGGACCTAAAGATAACAGGTACAATTATGGGCAAACTTCTTGAGCATTAGGTGACGTGGTAGGGGAAAGTTTGCGCATCGTACACTTACGAGCAAAATATTGGTATAAATATGATTAGTTACGTCGAGTTTTTAAAATTAACTAATTTATTTAGTACAATTACTGTTTATTTCGGGATATTTAACATGTTATTTGTTGAGTTGCCGATATACAAATTATTTATTAATTAAAACTACAAGATACTCTCAGTATCTTACAAATTGTTATCAGTAAACTCACAAATTGTTATGTCAAATTTTTGTTACGGAATACTATAGGTACGGAGACAAAGCTTGTCAGAGAATGAGGGATAGTAAAACAATTTAATTATATATTTATATATTTATTTTATGCAACAGCTAGTTTTGGTGAAATGAAAAACTCAAAATTTTAAAACAAAAAAAAATAATCCTGAGGTAAAACAGGTAAAACTTCCATTAGGTTAAATAGCCAAAATATAAACAATAGCCGACATGTGCAACATTTTGTATGTGCATTGTTTTGTCAAATTTCTCATAACTTAAACAATAGTTAAATCGAGAACAATGCTTGTCGGCATGTTTTGTTGAACTTCTTACGATTTAAAACAAAAGATAACTCGTTTTTTAATATTAGCAAAATCGCCGACAATATTCAGTGATAAAATCCGCTTTTAACTCAACAAATAACAACAACAACTAACGATTTATAACAGAGCACAAAAGTGAGCACTTCACTGCACGCACGTGTATTCGGGCGAGAGCGGAATGAAGACGCGGTGCGCGGGGCAAGGGTCGACTGATCAACCAATCACGCGCAGGTACGCCCCTTGCGCCTCAGCCTCGTAACCAAAGAGACCCAAAATTCGTTTCTGCGCATTCAAGGTCGTTTGCTCAAGATGTTTGCCCCGATTTATAAGGTGTAGGGGTTAACAAGGAAAAAGCTTTTACATTTGTTGAATGTGGAAAACTCACTGCCGTATACAATGCCCAACGTACTGTGATGTAGGTATATTGTAGATAGGGTTAAATAGTATATTTATTCTCATAGTACAATTTATATCATCTACATAAGAACATTGTTGATAACATAACAAAATTTTAACATTCGTCGTAATAAAAACAAAAGTAAAATATCAAAAGTATATGGGTAGTGCTCTAAAACTAAATCCAATTTATATTTAAAAACTAAGCATAAACTCGTCAAAAATGTAATCGCCCATGGTAATTAGGTACTGACTAGATACTAATTTATCTGTGTAATAAATACATTTTACAAACTTATTCATTTAATGTTCGTGGGTAGTTAGTTGTAAAATTGCGCTCCTTCATATATAAGCATTGTTTTGCCGTAATTCGTTTGAATACGCGGCAACGCTAAATAAGATGCCATTGCTATAACTACATTATGATCCATAACATAAAATCCCTTCCGTTATTCTTGAAAATGTAGGACATTAGGACGGTGTACCGCCGTTTGCCAGAATTTCATTTGCCCGAATTTTATTTGCTATAATACTCACCTGACATATTATTGTTTCTCATAATTTTATTTGTCATATTCATTGTTTACTATATTAGTCACGTGCTAGAAACTTTGTTTGCCATAAAGTTAATTGCCATAACATCATTTGTTATAATCATTGTTTCCCATAAAATCAATTTCCATAAGATCATTTGTTATAATCATTATAAGCCGTAATTATCATATGCCATAAACATTATTATATTCCGACCAAAATTGCTTGAAAAATAGGTTAAAATAATTATAAAAAATAATAGGTAGGTTAGGTTAGAAACATGAAAGACAATGCACGAGCCGAGCGAGCGAAGCGAGCGTGCCGCGGCAGCGGCCGGCGAAGTGCCAGTATAATCATTGTAAGCCGTAATTATCATATACCATAACATCATTTCCCACCAAAATTGCTTGTAAAAAAGTTAAAAATAATTATTAAAATTAATAGGTAGGTTAGGTTAGAAACATGAAAGACAACGCACGAGCCGAGCGAGCGAAGCGAGCGTGCCGCGGCAGCGGCCGGCGAAGTGCCAGTATAATCATTGTAAGCCGTAATTATCATATACCATAACATCATTTCCCACCAAAATTGCTTGTAAAAAAGTTTAAAATAATTATTAAAATTAATAGGTAGGTTAGGTTAGAAACAATCGCTTTTTAGGACAAAGGCGTTAGGTTAAATTTGTACGGAAGCGACTTAGACTGATTATAGTGATAAGTGGGTATTAGAAATAAATCAATTTAAATACTATAATCATACTTTATTTATATCCAGTTATACTCTTTTCAATAAATATCGCCTACAAATATTTTTCCTACCCACTAATTTGTAATTACTTAAGTTTTTAAATAATTTTAGAGCGCCTGTTAGAATTTCATGAGCAAATACATACCTTAGATAGATTGGAAATTAATTTAGTATGGCGTTTGAAAATTCTGTTGCATAATATTATTGCAATTAAAAGTATGGATAACAATACGTATGGCATTCGAATCATTATGTAATCAAATGTTCGGGCAAATAATATTATTGCAATTGAAAGTATGGCAAACAATACGTATGGCATTCGAATCATTATGAAATCTAATGTTCGGGCAAATAACAGTATGTCACATGTCTTTTATGGTAAACAAAACATTCGGGCAAATGAAATTCGGGTAAATGAAATTCGGGCATATGAATATTATGGCATATATTCTTCGGGCAAACAACAGACAACCCATTAGGACAGGTCTTTCAACGCAGGTCTGTAACATATTTACAGAGCGCCATTTTGTTACTATGCTAACGATGCAAACAACTTTGTTTAAAGAATTTAGCTATAACAACGAAACAACACAAAAACGTTTCTACAAATGTTTGTATATGTCTTTTTGTATTGACCTTTCCTAAGCTTAAAAAAGTGCTAGATCTGCAATTTGTATGTCGTTAATATTTTTAATTATTTAAAACTAATCTATGTCTCATAAGGGGCCTGCGAAGCATGAGTTTCTCTAGAATGGAATGGAACCAATGGAATTCTGCAATCATTTCTGCTTCGAGCGTATTAACTAAATGCTATTGTGTTATTTACATTATGACAGTATTAATCTTGGTATTTGTTAAAAAATCCTTCAAAATATTTACATAAATCCAAGACTTAACGCATTGCACTTCACTTTTTCGCTTTTTACAGCATAAACTTCAGATTGTAAAACTATTTATCCGTATCAAAAACATTAATATCTGTAACCTTTATGAATAGAAAAACACATTATGCATGTCTTCTTTGGCATAAATAAAAAGAAATGGAAAAAAATATTTCACATAATTATCTTGAAAGCCGAGATGCATTTAAATTGTTTATACATTTTAAACTACCAGTAGTGCTGTCGCATGGGGATAATAGAAAACGCGCGTGCGCCAAACAGAGATAGCACTACGCTGTCTAAATTTTGCACTCCATTCGAATTTTAAAAGGCATCGCGTCCATCGGCACCTTAAACGTTCAGGTTCACAAAGATTACATTTAATAATTATTAAGTTTCAAGCTTTTAAAAACCTAAAAACCAGGTGGTAAGTGAAGTACTTTGTGTAAAGGATTTCGGGCTTCGTGGGAAATTTAGACATTATTTTATATTTATACGGATACATATAAATATATTTTTACAGATATTAATCTGGTCTCTAAGTTTCGAAACTTAGAGACCAGATTTAAAAACCAGATTTAAAGTCGCCTTAATTGCTACGTTACATGAAAAAAAGAAGAAAAAAAAACAGATATTAATTTAGTAGCCGTGTCTGCGGCCAAACCAATGCAGTTCAGGAACTAAGATTCAGAATTTCTTATTTGATTAATATAATAACACTTAAACCTGACCTGGGAATCAGCCTTAATTTAATCATTCACATAATCTAGTCACTATACCTAACTAAGCAATCTGCGACATCATGTGCCAAGATATTTTCAGCAGCAAAAAACTTGTCCACATATTTACTTATCTCGTCAGAATACTAAACACTATCTTTGCATAAAGTATACATGCTCCTTTAAATATATTATTATCGTGTGGCCTTCTACGTCCATCAAGTTGGAAGCATAAAAAGTTTTGGCTAGGTCAACGTTCGTCGAAAATAACATGCAGATTGGAGGCTCCATCGCTTCGACGTAGAGGCTTTATAGATTTTGTGTCTATGTGTGTGAGTTTAGTAGTTGTGTTTGTAACTTACAGTACAGACACATAAACCGTTACATACATTGATAGTCGTTTGGTAATCGAGATAGGTTTGTTAATTGCATTGACGCCCTGTTATGCAACTATCTCAAGTGATTTTTGGGAATATAGCTAAATATTGTTGACTGCTAACAAATCTTATTTACTAACGATTAATTCAAAAATTTATAGATTTGACTACATTGATACTTTCAACTGAAACAAAACGCTGGTGCGATTCTATAAGTGAAAATGCTTGTTTAGATATTTTTATGCAACCTTATCGACATATAAATAGGTCGATATATGATTGACAGAAAATCAAATTTCATGATGCAAGCGGATGCTATTTTGTTTGTTCTAGAATGTATTTGTATTAGCGCAATTTGCTACAAAATTGCCCACGTATTTAACGTTCGAAGTTCACATTTAATTCTTCTCTTCTTTCGTACCAATGGTACTACAAACTTATATTACGCCCGCCCAGTGAGTGGCCACACCATCAGACCTTCACAACCCAGTACGAGGTAATACAATACTCTTTGCTAGACTAGCTGTCAGACTTTCTAACCTCTGACTACCCGTAACGACTGTCATGGATATTCAAATGGCAACCGGTGTGGCGGTATCCGCACATAATAAATGACGGATGACACACACGTGACATATATCGACGAGTGCTGAATCGCGATAACGAAATGTTCACAGCAAGTGACTATATAAACCACTTCCGAAACGCTACCGTTGGACAGCTATCCGCCAGGCAATACCACCGAGCCTGGTCGAAGGATCCTCCCTTTGTGGTGGAGGAACATCACACCCTGTTCCTCTACAACCGGGACCGACGGCTTACCGTGCTCTCCAAAGCAAAACTAGATATTCATTTTTGTAATATGTCACGTTTATTCCACAAGAAGCAAAATTAAAGAATTTCAGTAGAACGTCAATTACACTACACAAAATGCTTTTATTCGAACAACATTTCACGATAAGCTTCATCCAAACAAAGGTAGGTAGTTGAAAAATTCAGCGCATACAAATTGGACAAAATATTTTTATATCAAAGGGGAAAATTGTTTTCCAACTTGTCAAACGAGTACCTTGACAAATGTTTTATTTATATTAAAACATATTCTGACTTCGCTATACATTTAATTTAAAGCGGGTAATAAGTTTTTTGTTTAATGCATTGTAAATTCACATTCATTCGCAGGTGCAGCAATGCTAACCGCGGTTGACTGTGGATGGGTGACTATCTTTACCACAGATATAGATCTACATAGATAACGCAAATGCATGTACTTCGCGTGTCCGAACCCCGACCAAGCGTCAAGGTTGGTCGCCGCTAACTTCAGTCCACGCGCTTCTTTTGTTAGAGAAAATCATAGCGGACGGCCGTTTGAATTGTACTGGGCGGATGGGCATCGGCGGCATCGGTGTCTTTGAATCGGTTTGGATTTCCCGTCACTAAATTTCGGCTGTGACGTCACAATAGGTATTAAAAAGTCGGCACGCTTGGTTTCAATACAAATCTGTGATCTTTACCGTAACGAGTTTTGCCTCGGAGAGCACGTTAAGCCGTCGATCCCGGTTGCCTTTTGAATATCTATGGCAGTCGTTACGGGTAGTCAGAGGTTAGATAGAAAGTCTGACAACTAGTTTAACAAAGAGTATCATATTACCTCGTACTGGGTTGTGGAGGTCTGATTCTGATGGCAGTCGCTCCACGTCAAATACTGATATTCAGCTAAATCCATAAGACTAGAAGCCGACTCCAATTTAATTAGGAAAAGGCTCGTCGGCATTGTAAATTTACGGCTCTTCCGACGCGCGAAGAAAGCTGCGATATTACTAAAAATAAAATCGAAACGTAAAAATTGCGTTAAAATCTTATTAACATATAAATTGTGTCAACGCAGTATTACGTTTTGAGATACATTTTTACCCAACATTTACTTTTAAATTATGATTATTTTTACTAATTATTTAGATTTTTTTATATCAGATAGAACGCCATTAGCAATTACACTATCCTATGGCCCCAATAATAGGCTCCGAACTCGGTCGAAGCAAACAGAACCTGGTAAGGTGGAGTTTTCTTGACGAATCGGACCTATATTGCGAGTGTGGTGATGTACAGACTAGCCCACCTCATGACCTGTCCCACTTGCTCCACCACCTCCACAAAGGAGGCGCTCATGAATGCCGATGAAAGCGCTATCCGCGTGGCTACGCACTGGGCTCATAGAATATGACTGCAGCCATCGACACGAAAGAAGAAGAAGAAGATGGCCCCAATGACATGGCCGAATACTATCGTCACAGGATAACGAATCACGTTCGTTACTCTGTGCTATTGTAACGAACCCGCTTATGAGTGATTATGTAGGTACTTTATATTACTAAAAAAAAAAAGTAAGAAGCATAAAGGAGTATGTAATTACATAATTTCGAGTACCTACCATTGAAATTCATTGTTAATTGACGCGTTTTAAACGGATACTGACTGATATTGAAGAATGAACTTTGTATTAACATCATTAAGGTTGAGAATTTTAATTTGGCATAAAATATTTTTGTTTCTATTTTTCCGTCCCAAACGATACGAAATACCTAAAGTTATGTTTGATATCCTCATTGATCCCTAAACTTACCTAGGTATACGAGTTTCTATGTAAATTTCCCTTAATGAACAGACATGGTATATTTGCTGTTTTAGAATTACTACGTCATACACATTATATACATAAGGACTGTAGATTTGTTTAAAGTTTTTGCCAATTGTATAATATCGACATTACGAGTACAACATTGTTATGTGCATTGTGTAATCTTAGCTCTTAATTACATTTGAATTATAATACTAAATAACTTGTGAACAGAAGAGAACTCTTTGCCGACAAACTGCTAAGCAGTTTGGCAGAAAAATTGTAAACCTACAAAATGTAACCCTTTTTGATAATAAATAAATACAATACAATACAAAAAATTCGGTGATCCTGAATGTGGGTAGTGTATACGCTACTCACTGAGAAGTCTCGGGTTCGATTAGGTACTAAGTCAAGCAAAAGTTTTATTTAGGATTTTTTCGTCAGGAAATTCGTAAATAGCAGCATAAAGTTAGAATTTTGCTTAGTGAATGCTGAAAGTTTCACATGGGACATTAAACATAACAGGTGAAATGTGGGTGTAATACACCTCTGTCACACCCTTCTGGTTAATATAGGCGTGATGCTATGTTATGTATTATATTGTATTTTCTGTGGAATTTGTCGTCGCACTACCTTACTCGCAATCAGGGCGCACCAGAATACCAGCGCTGTAGTGCTGATGTGCTGCGGTAGTATGCTGAGGTGTGTGCCTTTTTTGGCACATCAATTTTATTTTTATTATAAGTAGTATTTTAAGAAGTTATACTAAGCTTAAGATTTGCCAAAATAAACGTTTCTTTCTTTCTTTCTTTCTCTAAGTTTATGTTAGATATAACGTGTACCTACGTTATATTGACACAGTTAAAAGCTATTAGCTGTAACTTGAGTGGAACCCATTAGCGCACTTTAATGTTTAATTATGTTTGTTTACAATACACTTTTTAGATTGCAAAATAGTTGTTATCAAAGTTTACATGACTAACAAATTTTCCCTAAACAGCACTTAATATATAAAATTGCTTTTTATCGATTTTCTCTGGTTTACTATTTTTCGTCGTCAAATTTAATTAAATATCTCATAAATATCTCATTAATATCTCCCAACTTACACACAACGTCATCTAGTCCCAAACTAAGCAGAGCTGGTATATATACATACTTTTCTTTTGTAAATACATACTTATTATACGTAGAAACCCAGACTAAGACAAACCCTCATGTTCATGCACACAAAGATTTGTCTTAAACGGGAATCGAACCCGCGACCTCGTCGTCGCAGGCAGGTACACTACTCACTCCGCCATGCGGTCGTCAATTGTAGTTTTATTGCATGTCACCTTTAGTCTCCTGAGGTTGAACGTTCCGTACAAACCGAAAATTTGTTTTGGACGAGATACGGATTATCCCTTGAGGTTTGGAACAGACGACAAAAATACATTAACCGAAATTTTTAGGAAGTTTTTTTTTTATTTATTTATTTATTTATAAAACTTCATATACAGCAGTGTATATAGGCGGACTTAATGCCTAGGGCATTCTCTACCAGTCTACCTTCAGGTGGTGCAGAGATAACAAAGTAGGCGAAGTCAAGTACTCGATAGTTCAATGAGAGTAAATCAATAAATATTATAATTAGAAACATAAAATATAAATACTAACCATAAATAGATATAATGTGATAAATATACATATAAACATACATAAATACTTAAAACGATACATAAATACAAATTATACCACAGTCTGTTGTGACAATTCTGCCATATTCTTAAGGAATAGTTGGCGAACTTTCATTTTGAATGCATAACGACTCGTAGCCGTCCTGATCTCAAGAGGGAGTGCATTCCAGAGAAGGACTGATTGGACAGGAAAAGATGAATTAACAAATCCAGAAGTATGAGAGGGAACTAGGAGGAGAAGATTATTAGAAAAGCGAAGATCTCTATTGTGATTAGAGCTAAGATATTGAAAGTAAGGAATTAAATAAGATGGTGAAGTAGGTGAGTTTTTTGTGGTAGTAATATTCTGCATTATTGTAACATTTATTGATTTGTATCCTACTTAATATAGGAACAAATGGATGAACGTGACGTCACCATGTGACGTAACATACTGTTGAGAAATTCAGGGTCCCGGCAAGAGGCGACTGTAACTGGTTGGTAAAGCGACTGCCCGGTGTGCAGAATGTCGCAAGGTCAAATCCTGCCGGTCCCATATCTTTTTCAACTTTCTTAGTATTATTGTGAAACTTTGTATCTTAATATTTCACTAGCTTCTGCCTGTGCCCACGAATGCGTTGACACAAAGTCTGTGCCCTTCTTGAATTATTTATCTTCATACCAATTTTACATGAAGGTCGTTTAAGTGGTTGTCACGAAACAAAATTATTTTGAGTGACAAAAATATTCGTTTTGAATACTGGTCGTTGTTATAGTGCTTTTGTCCCATACAGAAATGGCGCTGTCTTCACCATGAAGTTGTATTTTTTATTTTTCTTATTATTAAGTTAATATTGAGATTAATATTTTTTATCAATTCCTTTATTTTCCGATTGAAAGTTTATAGGCTTTTCGATTTTTCATATTTGTATCGATCCGTTTATCGATACGTTTTCATATTTTCTCTGGTGAGTGGTTAAATCTATGGTCTAAATGTCTATACAGGGACGTCGCTGCATTTTTGAGGCAAAACCGATGAGTAACGATGTGCTTGCAGTGATTTCCTTGAGGTATCCGCAGATAGAAAATCCTTTTTTAGTCTAAATATGTTGGCACGACTAGCTACGGAAAGTTATTGCGCGTGATCCGACACACACTTGACCGGTTTTTTCATACCTTATGTAGCTTAATGTTTCATACATGTTTTATAGTCATCATATATAGTAAAACTGGAAGGGTCCCTGACTAATAAAGATAAAAGATAAATTAAAGATAAATTTGGATTTTTTACATTAGATAGAACGCCAGAAGCCCAACGGTCACAATGACAAGGCCAAATACACACATTCACTCACACAAGCACACCCAGTCTCAGAACAAATCTTTGCGAATCACACAAAGATTTGTCCCATGTAGGGATCGAACCCACAACACCAGTGCAGTGGAGAGCGGCAAGGCGGTTGCTTAAACCACTACACCACACGAGCAGACTTATGCTTAGACTACTCGTAAGAGAATGCCAAAACAATTTAATAAATATGGTAATAGATCCTTTTTATATCCCCCTTCTCAATTGTTATTCTGCTCTGTACGTCTCAATTTGAGGCTTGTACTACATCACATTATTATATTTTATTTGTCTTATATGTTCTGTATACGACTGCCGATTGTGAGGAGTGATGTCGGGTTCACGGATCGGGCAAACGTGTGGTTTAGAATTTTTGCGTCATAAAAATCTCAATAGCAGCAC
The DNA here is from genome assembly GCA_905147285.1 of Hypena proboscidalis. Taxonomy (NCBI): domain Eukaryota; kingdom Metazoa; phylum Arthropoda; class Insecta; order Lepidoptera; family Erebidae; genus Hypena; species Hypena proboscidalis. The sequence continues at coordinate 9,671,967 of LR990150.1, read as the reverse complement.
GGAGTCCGTAATTATTATAACCGGTAGATGGCTATAGGCTCACTCTGTCACACCCTTTAATATAGGCGTGACGTTATCGAGTGTAATATGTTTTGTCAAAAAAAGATCGTCGGACCAAGAGACCGGCGAGAGGGTCTCACAACTAGTCTAGCAAAGAGTATAGTACTAAACGAACTGGTTTGTGGAGATGTGAAGGCAGTCGTTTTATTACTCTAGCCGAATCCGTGAGACTAAAATCCAACCCCAATGTATGTAATTGAGAAATGGTTCGGAGTGTTCAAATAAATGAATTTTGTATACTCTATCTTGATTCTTTGTTGAAACATTTTCAGTAAAACACCAATGTAACATTTGTAAATTTAATAATTCCCGACCTTAATTAATATTCTGGGAGGACAGATGAAGGCTTCTAAATTTAAATATCCAGCGTTTTGTTTTTATTTGGGGTTTTGGAAGTATCATAATGTAAACGCATCTATATAAAACCCTTTTTAATTGTTCTCTCTTTTATAGAAGGAACATTTTTGACAGGTTTGTGTGCACAGAACCGTTCACGCTCTTATCTCTAAAATAATGCTTTTTTTACATTTAAATGTTTTTTTTTTTAGGAATTCTTTTATAACCCCACCGATATCATAAACGGTCTCTATGGTCTAGTGGTTAGCATATGCGCCTCTCATTGCGATGTCTCCAATTCCCGGGTCGTTCAAAGTGTTTTTGCCGCCGGGAAATTGACAATAGCAGCACGGAGTAGGAATTGTGCCCAGTCGTTGGCGATAGGCTCACCCCTGTACACTTCTGCTACACCCTTTGCATAATAAAGGCGTGATGTTATGTTATGTTGACATAAATAAGAGGTTTGCGAAGATGTGAGAACGTTTGTTAATCTTTCACACAAAACTATCGGGTCGATTTTAATTAAATTATACACACATGTACGTTTGTGTGTTTGGTTGGTCAGTTTGTATTCTATAAATAAATGAATAATAAATAAATATATCACAACTTACACACAACGCCATCTAGTCTCAACTAAGCAGAGCTTCTTCTATGGTACGAGAATTACTGATACTATATAATATTTATATACTTTTCTTTTGTAAATACATACTTATTATACATCGAACACCTATGCACACAATATATAACACTTATATACACCTAACACTATCTACGTAGAATGTGTAAGGACTTTACATATTCCACTTAACAAACTTTACCTAATCTTTGGTCAAACTTGTCTCCAGCAGCCGTGCTACGTGTATAATACAAATTTATCAGGTATCAAGTTCTTGAAGTTTCTCGTTACATTTAGGTCATGATATGCGGGTAGCAGCGATAGTCGAGTGGGACACCGTAGGACTGCGAAGTCAAAACTCTCCGGTTCGAACCCACGGCACACACCTCTGTCAATAAATCGCTAAGATTCGTCTTTTCGAAGATACGTGTGTATTTATCATATAAATTATCGCTCGCTAACGGTGAAGGAAACATCGTGAGGAAACCTGCATGCCTGAGAGTGCCTAAAAAGTGCTGGAGGGTGTGTGAAGTCTACCAATCCGCACTTGGCCAACGTGGTAGACTAAAGCCTAATCCTTCTCATCATGAGAAGAGGCCTGAGCGCTGCAGTGGGACATAATATATATTTTATGCGGGTAAAGCTTCGTGATCAGATTAAGCGATAAGATTACGGTGAAATACAAGACGCTTAGTAGCACTGTAGCAGTAGTAGTGTGGGATGCCCCCGGACGTGATGGTGCGACGATCTGCGCAAAATTTGTGGGTTGGAATGGATGTATTAGGCACAGACATTGACCACGACGTTGACATCGATGATGATGACATAAGGCATATTAACGTAAAGTGAAGCATCTACAATCTGCTTTTTTCTTTTCTTCAATTTACCATAATATATTATGTCGACTACACGACCGTCAGCTTCAAACGTCGTCGCCACGTCACATAAAAGTTATCTTTGTGTAATAACATCTCATTATAAGCAACTGTAAGTGTCAAATTTGTAACATATTTCTAAATCCGTGAGTGTACAAAAACCCGGATAAATATCCGACTTATTTATTTAATTTGCAATCCTGTGACAGTAACAAAGACTGAGCTGCTGTTTTCATTACAACTGCATAACATTATTGAACGTTTTACAATGTTCAATCTTCGATTTCCGCAATTGAACAGATTTTAATCTTGAATTCAAAGATAGACAATAGCGGGGGACAATGGAAACAATGAGATCTTGCAAATACAAATAAGTACCCTTTGAAATTCATTTTCACTGTTCTACTGACTTCCTTATTATTTGCTGAAATTTCCAATGAATTTAGAAATCTAGCGCTTAGGCATTATTATTTCATTTCATTGTATATACATATATAAATATATTGTATATATTGTAGGATACCAAAAAACAGTTGAAAAAGATATGGGACCGGCAGGATTTGAACCTGCGACCTTACTGCACACCGGGCAGCCCACAGATATAGATCTACATAGATAACACAAATGCATGTACTTCGCGTGTCTCAACCCTGACCAAGCGTCGAGGTTGGTTGCCGCTAACTTCAGTCCATGCGCGTCTTTTGTCAGAGAAATTCATAGCGGACGGCTTCAGTTGAACGTACTGGGCAGATGGGCATCGGCGGCATCGGTGTCTTTGAATCGGTTTGGATTTCCCGTCACTAAATTTCGGCTGTGACGTCACAATAGGTATGAAAAAGTCGGCACGCTTGGTTTCAATACAAATCGTGATACTTGCGTTATCTATGTAGATCTATATCTGTGGGGCAGCCGCTCTTAGCCATCCAGCTACGGTCGCCTCTTACCAGCACCCTAAATTTCTCAACTGTTTCTTAGTATAATTTGCTAAGCATAGCTAAATGCTATAAAAATAATCAAAGTTATATTGTAGGATATTTATACCTAGTGTAAATACAAGAGTTTGTGGGTGTCAGTGTGTGTGTGTATGTGCATGTGTGCGGGGACCTTACCACAGTATAAATATATGTACAAACAGTACGGAAACTGCCTACAAACAAACGTGCGAAACGGCACGCACACATAAACATGCACACCGACGAGACCCCTAAGCGATTGTCGCGGTGCTCTCAGTAGCGAGTGCCGCTTAGGGGTCTCGTCGGTGTGCATGTTTATGTGTGCGTACCACTTCGCACGTTTGTAGGCAGTTTCCATACTGTTTGTACATATTTATACTGTGACCTTACGGTGCCGTATTCCATCCATAAACTATGAGCATTTGCCCTGAGAAATTCTCAGTAACAGAATAAATTCGAAAGGTAAACAAAATAAATATCGCGTGCGGTCTTCCATTTATTATTAAGGTTTGCGTCGACTGATGTGTAATGTAATTCGATAATATTACGAATTCGGTTGCTAAGTAATTCAATTTCATCGAATCAACGACCGACGGAAAGAAATCGGTCAAGAGTTACTCGAATTATATGTAAGTAGTTATTAGTTGACATAATTATATTGACGTTCTGATAGACACCGATGTTTGACCATGTTTCTTTTGCCATCATAAGATCCTGGTTCAGAAGCTAAAGAGCGGCCAACTTACGACATTGTATAAAAGCTGAAAATTTTCCAGTCATTACATTTTTACAACTTTTTTAATATTTTTCAAAGCTACCATGGACATGGCCGTTTTTTTTTTTTATCATGCAATCAGTCTCTTTGACTAAGCAGATGTGGTATAGGATCATTTTCGGGGTAGAGACGTTCCTCTTTAGAAACATCCACTATATGATTTACTGGCTCATTCGATGCTGCCGAGTTCTAGGATCCTGCATCGTTACATGGTGGCTTTGATATTGAATTTTATATTTGGTGATCGTTCTTATTCTTTTACCTATGTTAAAGGCACATATAGGAAAACTTTTAGCTCTTATAAAAATGACGTGTACTTCAGCTTGCTTCTCAATCTATACAAAAAGATGTAGGTTTATCAAGAACAGAATAAATGGCAAAATGTCTCTAATAAGATCAGATATGATTTTTTTATATATATTTTTATATATTTATTTGTTATGTTATGTTGTATATGTTTTGAAAGTTTCGCGACTTGACAACATTTTTCAAAAATTAGACAACGGGTCTAAATCGCGTAATTATTATGAAGGTAAATAAATACCTATGCTCGACGTTTCGAAATGACTTGCATTCGGCTCGTGACCACGAATGATGTTATATTTCACGGCACCGCTCCCGCATCGATTTATCTTATCGGAAATAGGCAATAATCACTTCAGTGCCTACAAACCATTATATTCACAAAATTAATAACTGATGTTGTCGACGAGACCATCCCTATGGGCTAGGCACTAATTTATTGACCAGTCGACTTGATAAACAGGCTCTTCATACACGGTACCTATAATATATATTTTCGTATGTCAAAGTAGGAAGAAGTAAAATAAACATTTTTGCTGCCGTGTTGTCAATGTTGTCATCTGTCAATTTCTATGGAAGCTATGTAATTAAATGTATCGAGATGTAAACATACATTTTTACATTATAACTGTTGAGTCTGGACTGCTTAAAATGCTAAACAGGGTGGACTTACAAAATTAATACATGATATTGACTAACGTTATCCACGGGAACTTCCCTAGAAGCTAGGCATTAATTCATTGCCTGTTCGACGACATACACAGTACTACAATGTCAGTTATACAGGGTGTACTTACAAAATAAATTTGCTCACTTCGTTAAACGCTCGAAATTTTCATAAAATAAACGCATTTCATGAAATATTTCGTTGTCTATTGGCTAAATCTTTAAATCACTAAAATTTTATTATGTTGTCATCCACTGGTCGGATCGTATAAATCGATCGCTCATAGTGTTTTGCTCGGTTTCTGAGTGATTTGCATAGTACCTAATAACCATTTCCTCATAAACTTTTTTGCTTATTACTGTCATCATTCAATAACAATTAATCCCTCTTCCATGCGAGAAATAGCAACATTGTCATCAGCTGATTATCAGCGGCCGCCATTTTTACACAAACAAAGTGCTTGCAGCGCCACTGCTGGTAAATAAAGTAACTAACTGTTCTAGGATAATTATGATAAAATAATTTTGATCTTACCAAGCCACTTCATGATGTCACAATTAGACGGTAATAAATTTCATGAAATGCGACCATTTCACGATATTCTCGAGCATTTCACGAAATTAACAAATTTACGAAATTTTTACGACATATGCATGATTCTGACTAACGTTATCTACGGGACCATCCCTAAAGGCAAGGCATTAATTCATTGGAAAGTTGACGGCTAACACAATAAAACTACAATGTAGCATTTATACAGGCTGGGCTTATTGTACTCTAGTCAGGTATTAAATTCACGCTAAGAGGAAGGCGATATCTTTAGATCATTCCATTTTAAAGTGGAAACTATTTGTACCGATCTTCTTTCAAGCCCTTTATATCAGCGCTAAAGATCTTAATCTCTCCGCCATTAAACCCCGTTGTTTTTGCTAGACAATCTTTGTAATTGAAATCTTTTTAGTATCCTTATAATTTATAGTTATTTTAAGCATATCTATAAAAATCTTTATGAGAATTTTTGATGTTGACTCGGAAAGATACGTTTGTATTTAATTACTAGCTGACCCGGCGAACTTCGTACCGCCTTAGCGTAAATTACTTTATTTTGTATAGCTGACCTATCTTAAATATGCGTACCTATATAATTTGAACTGGAATCCTCCATATAGAAATGAATAACTATTCCCCTAATGCAAAATTAAATGTATATTTTTCAATCTTTCTGAGAGATTTTCTTCATATTTTTTTCGTAAGAACCTTGTACAGAGTATTAGAAAACTACAAAAAAAAATCAGCCAAATCGGTCAAGCCGTTTTCATGCTATGTCGTGACAACGGAAAACGGGTTTCATTTTTATATATATTTCTTAATATTTTTTTCCGTAAGAACCTTGTACAGAGTATTAGAAAACTACAAAAAAAATCAGCCAAATCGGTCAAGCCGTTTTATGCTATGTCGTGACAATGGAAAACGGGTTTCATTTTTACATATATAGATAACCAACTACCACTCTGTATAATCAACCTACATACTACATTATGTGTGTTTGCCCCGTATGTAGTTGTTTGTGTTTCAATGACAGTGACAGAACTACATCCACTGAAATGTCCTATTTGTGTGACAAAATACGGCATTAGTAACATTATTCATGACAGTTGATATACTGATGGCCTTATTTTATGCTTTTCTGTCACTGTTCTTCTGGTCATAAATTTCCTGACGAAAAGTTCACAAATAATATTGCCCGACCCGGTAATCTCTGCGGCCGAGGAAAACATAGCACCCTCATTCTCTAATTTTCCATTGAGTTATGCAAAAAAGATGTCCAACCGTGCCAACCTCACCGGGGCTGAGGCGGCCTACAACAATAACACCAAAGGACAAATAATAAAAACCTGGTGTCCGACCCTCACACACTTACATAAACTTATCAACATAACGGGACACACATTCGCTCTTACCCAGCTACTCACGGACCACGCATACCATAAACAATACCTACATAGATTTCAGATCACTGACAACGACACATGTCCCTGCGACAACACTACAGCTCAATCATTTAGACACCTACTAACACAGTGCACCAACTATACCCAAACGCGACACAGACACGAACAATACTGCACACTTAACCAACTCGATCCATACGACTTAACACAACTAACGACAGACATCCACTCCATCGACACCTTCATGTCACATCTCACCCATATAGTCAACACACTTAAACTGTTCAATAACACATAAACAGTCAAATTATTGAATTTTTTCTCTCTTAATTTATTTCCTTATTTAATATTTAATTTAATTTAATGATAAATGATAATTATTTTAATTTTGAACTATATGTATATACAAATTTTATAAATTTTGATAAACATAAATTATTCTGTATCAAATAGCAGATAAATAAACTCCCTCTTGAGGTGGTTAACCTCAAGAGGAAACATAAAAAAAAAGACCCGGTAATCTAACCCAAGACCTCGTGGTGATAGGCAAATACGTTAACCACTACACCATCGAGGCAGTCTGTACATATTATCATTTAGATATCATGAAATCTACCCTGGTGTTGCAAGGTTTCAAAAATAAGCATATCTATACAAAATTATGAGTAGTTTTGATGTAGACTCGGAAAGATACTTTTGTATTTCATAATAACCACCTTTCACCCTGTATAATCAACCTACCTACATACATTATGTGTTTGCCCCGTATGTAGTTGTTAGTGTTACAATGACAGTAACAGAAGTACATCCACTGAGATTTCTTTGTGTGACAAAATACGGCATTAGTACGGTTGTTTTATTTGCTTTTTATCATTGTATCTGTGTTCTAGACCATTATTCATGACAGTTGATGTACTGATGGCCTTCTGAAGGTTAATGGTATACTACGTTAGAATGGAGGTACTCAGCTGCAATAGTAAGCCATATTTTATGTTTTCCTGTCTCTTTTCTTCTGGGTTTACATACCTAATACGTTTTACGAATGTCACAGCTTTTTGTTTTTTACGTATATGAGGGTTTATGTCTGTTAAGTAAATATGAAGGTCATGATTTTTTGGAACGGTGCCAAGTTCCTGTACATATTATTACATAACATAATATCATCACGCCTATATTGAAAGAAAGAAAGAATCATTTATTCTGGCAAATAAAATACATAATAAAACTACTAACCGACCAATTGGCAGAATCATCGTAATGTGTTAAATTCAGCTTTTATCATCTTCTATATATATATATTTCTTGTTTATCTATTATACTATTGTATTTATTCACGTATGTAATATGTATATTTCATTATATATTTTATAACATTTTGTATATCTATGTACCTCTTGTATGTATTTTATGTGTTGATTTGTACTCGTTTCGCCCAAATATATATATATTCACATCAATAATAAAAACACTTCAGTTCTTTGCTCATATTGCACCTACCCTTGCTTTTCTCTGCACCACCCAAGGTTGACTGTTAGAGAATGCCCATAGAGTATAGTAATAATTAGGGTAAGAATGCCACTAGGCATTAAGTCCGCCTCTGTACTTATAAATGTGCAAAAGTTTTAATAAATAATAAATAAATAAATAAAACGTCTAAAACTAAATAATTTAAAAAATCATTCTTAATGCCAGAAATGGTACGCATCTCAGCACAATACTGCAGCGCCAAAAAGCACCGCAGCGCTGATTATGATAATTCTGATGCACCCAGAGAATGAGTAGCAAGCAGTGTGACAACAGAAAAAAATAAAAAATAAATAAATAATATCTAATAATTACATTTACAATTTTTGTGTCACAATCAACAATATATTTATGGATAAAAAACTAAATTATGTTAATATGAAACAACTGCAACCAAACCTATACAATAATAAAGCATAACATTAACAAAACTCATTTTCAAAATTAACAATATTATATACTACTATCTCCTATTAATGACAAATATATTATTATATTAAATGTGAAACCTGGAACGCTCCTATACGCTTTAATGACATCCAAAAATAAATAATAATTGGCAACATTTGGCAACAAACTAAAGAAATTCGGGGAAATTGGGGAAGAGCGGGGTTCTCAAAAACGCGACCTAGCGGTCCAAGCCATACATATTTTTGTTGTATAAAATTTGTTATCCAGCTATTTAAAAACAAAGTGCCGTGTCTTCCGTATTGTTTGTATAGTGTAAATAGTTTTAAACTGTATGTAGACCGTGTTTTTATAGTTAGAAGAGTGTGTGACTTGTGTAGGATAGAATTGTGGTGTTTTTCATATGTTTAGGTATTTGATTGGGAGAAGTAATGTTGTGTGCTATAACGAGAAGAAAGCCATTGCGATAACTTCATGCGCATACGTGCAAACCACAGGTAATTCATTATCTTACTTACTACATTGTTTTGCCAGTAAATGTTTTTTGTACACATTTTTAAAACCAGAAACAGATATTGCCCAGAAGGGTGTGGTAGACGTGTACAACACCCACATTTCACCTGTCCTATGGGACCATGTTTAGGTCCCATAGGATAGGGGGTGACCCTATCGCCATCCACCGGGCACAATTCTAACTCCGTGCAGCTATTGTGAATTTTCTGACAAAAAGTTCACCTTGATTGATTGCTTGATCGATTACACTATAAATGAGAAAGATAGAAGGTTAACTTTGAAATGTGTTACTTTATATAATCAAACATGAAACTGACTTAAATTACTAATTTAATATCACGCTTTTATCTGCCACAACTATAATAAAAAGACCTGTATAGCACCTGATCTGTTTAAGTCGCATGTAATAGAAAGTGAGCTTATCACCATGCATCGGGCTCAATTCAAACACCGTGCTGTTAATAAGAATTTTCTGACGGCATATTATACATTACACTTGTCCCAACCCGTGCATCGAACGTGAGACCTGAGACAATATGAGAGGTTGCACACTAATTTCAATAAGAAATATAATATTTTATGACCTTTAATTTAACCTTGAAAAACGACCTACAGAGATAATTCAACAATCATAGGAAATGTGTCAGATAAACAACAGGAAAAGCGACTCCTACACTCCGTTATTGAAAGGCCATTAGCCACTGAATTTATGTCAATATCATGATGAAATAGCTGGCCATTTGCGATAAATTGCGACAAAGTGCTAAACTCGTTGCTTGATCGATTACACTATAAGTCTACTACTGCTACTGAGTCCTTTCTTGATACCTCAAAAATCATTTGTGTTTAGATCTAATTTTATTTTAATTTTATTTTATTTTTATTTGTTTCTGTATTCTAAAAAGATTGCTCAAACGTTTCCTAATATCAATATATTTCTTACCATCTCCACATATTTTTATAAGATAAAATATTATTATAACTGATGAACAGTTACCTTCTGAGATACAGTCTCAACTAGTTCAGAGGGTACGGAACAAAATAGTTATAACAACCTTAGTTTTAAGTAAATAAGTATGTACATGAAAATTTCATGCACTCTGTATTTAATTTTAAGGTTACTTTGGTAAAAAAATAAAGAATTTTAAAGAAAGAATTTATAAATAATAATGATAGAAGGTTAACTTTTTTTTTTATACTACGCCCATAGCGAACGAACATGTAGTCCACCTGATGGTAAGTGGAGTACAGACCATGTACATCAACAATCCACAAAAGCAGATTATAGACGCGTCGCTGCAGCTGAGGACTACGTTGTTATGCCTCATGTGCCAGTAATTTCAGGGCCTGATCTCACCACCAAACCGGAACACAGTAATGGAAGCACTATTTGGCGGCAGGTTAAAGGTGAGTTGGTGGTTCTGCCGCCCTCGAGCTCATTCACAAGAGCTCTACCACCAGTACTTTGAAAAGTGTTCTTTATGTAAGTAAACGTGGGACTAATTTAAATAAAATAAAAATAAAAATGATTTATTATCAAAAAGCACAAACATTCACAAATATCCATTGGTCCCACACTAGGCAAGCCTGTCCTGTGGGTACCAAAATAACGATTGCCACTTGTATTACATATGCACTCAGTCGAGATCATTGATGACAATATTAAATTCTATAAAAGTTTAAGTATTAATATTATTACATGCAATAAAATGATATAAACAGAAAAAATAAAAATTAAAAGTATACATTATTTATAAGGCATTTCGGCATGTTAAATTATAATTATAATTGGTAATTTTAGGCAATTATATAATCTAAATATTTATCTGTATTATATGTAATAAAATTAAATTAAATTATTTATATTATTATGATGTCAGTTGCACAATACAAGTAATTTTTCAGTGGAGTTATAATTTAAAAATAATTAACTTAATATAACACCTTTATTACTCTGCCACAACTTTCTTTTTATAGCACCCATATTTCACCTGTTCTGTTTAGGACCCCTGTAATAGGGAGTGAGCTTATCGCTATCCACAGGGCTCAATTCAAACACCGTGCTGCTAAGAGAGCTAGAGAAAACTCTTCTGACGAAAAATTACAAATAACACTTTATTCATTATTCATTTATTCCTTTGTGGATCATAGGTTAGTATTACAGTTCTTAAATTTAATGTTTTATAGTATGGTATGGTATACCACATGCTGCGGTGTACAAGTTTATCTATTATATTAATTAGATTAACTTTGCCCAACCCGTGCATCGAACCTAAGGCAAGATGTGAGAGGTTGGATATGCTTGTTTCTATAAGATATATATTATTTTATAAGGTTTATTTCTCCTTGAAAACCGACCTACAGAGATAATACTACTATAATCGGCAACGTGTCAGATTTATTTATTTATTTAATAATACAATTAATATACAAAGAATGACATGCTTAACAGTGTGTAATATAAACCTAACTAGGTTTTTCTATACACCTTTGGATTCGTCGCGTTAGATATGTGATGTTCTAACTAACCCGGATTCTTTTTTAAAACTACCGTCGAGTTTTAAAAAATAATCCGGGTTAGTTAGAACATCACATATCTAACGCTCACTTACACTTTTATTGTTTCCCTCAATAATTTTTATGCAGATACAGTATGCTCCTTTTTTGTAAGTATATTTTTTAATGCTTTTGACTAAAAGTTAACATCACAAGTACCTAATTATTATATGTGCTATAGGCTTATTTGTTAATGTTTTCAATAAAATGCTGTTTTAGTTTATATTTTATGTTTCTATGTGTAAAAAGATAAACGACAGGAAAAGCGACTCCTACACTTACTGAAATAATGTCAATACCATGATAATATAGCTGGCTATTTGCGATAAGCTGCGTCTAAGTGACAAACTCAAGTAACGACAAGTAGTAAGTAATAAAGTAAATAATACTTTTTTACGGTTTAATGCTATGATAATAATAATTACAGCCCTGTATCCAATATATGTCCCACTGCTGGGCTCGGGCCTCACACGACCTTGAGTACTTTTCAGGAACTCTCAGGCATGCAGGTTTCCTCACGGTGTTTTCCTTCACCGTAAGCGAGCGATAATTTATATGATAAATACACACATATCTTCGAAAAGACGAATCTTAACGATTTATTGACAGAGGTATGTGCCGTGGGTTCGAACCCAAGACCTTCGCAGTCCTACGGTCTTCCACTCGGCTATCGCTACTGCTAAAGTTATGATAATGCCTTTTGAAAACCAAACAAAAACATATAAGTGACAGTGGGTGACCTTTTGGAAACAATGCCGCATAACTGCCCTTCTGTTAGGTACCGTCTAGTGTCATGGCTATAAAGTTCAAAAAAGGCAAAATCATTATAATGTTATTATGGACACACAGCTGAGAGCTTCATTACATAACATCACGCCTAGTTTTAACACAGCTTCACCGTTGGTGTTTAGGTTTCATGGGATAGGGGGTAAGCCTATTGCCAACCACCGGGCACAATTCCAACTCCGTGTTGCTGGCCCACCTTACTGACTGCCTAAAATGCCCTACCACCTGCACAAGGAAAGCGCTCATGTACGCCGATGAGAGCGCCATAACAGTAGCCATTTATTGAGCTAACAAAATTTGACTCAGCCATCAACACGACAATGAATAAAAATATCTATGACGCTGGCACAAAAAGAGTTGAGAAATTTCGAGTCTAACAAGCATACAAATCCGTGGCTGAATTGTCAAAGCACAGGTGGGGGTGCAGGTTCAATTCCTGCTGGATTCTTAATTTTTCAATTTTAATATTATATAAAACGACAAAGAATATTGTTGTTGATATAAATTAAAGTTGTTGACCCGAGCCATGAGATCAAAGATCTTATTAAAAGTCCAAGGGCAGAAAGGGACAAAAATATTTGTGCCTGAAAAAGTTCAAAATTACTTAGTTCGGTCCGTTTGGTTCGAGGGTGACATTTTGTGTTCATTAGGAAATTATATTGTGCGACCAACTTAGCTGTGAAATAGCAAAAAGGTTAAATTAATTATAATGTCTGTTGTTGGGTGCTGATATTATATATTCTTGGTTTATTTCGGAAGTGGAAAATATATGCTCATAGTCTACCGGATGGTTATTATAAGTATTAGTCGAGAAATAGATTCTTTTTCAAAAATAATTCTCTGGGTCTTAGGCCCTTGCCTAACTATGCAGTGTGGAATAATTTTGACCAAGACGATCCTGCACTGCAGACTCAGCCCTAATGTGTGATAATACTGATGAAATTAGTAGTTGTACTAGGTTCAACCTGAACACCTTTATGGCGGTATTCGCACATGACAAATAACGGATGACATTGACAACATCAAGAAGTGACACACTCGTCACAAGTGTCAAAGAGCGCTGAATCGCGATAATGAAAAGTTCACAGAGAGTGTACATATATACCACTTCCAATACGCTACCGTTGGACAGCTGTCCGCCAGGCAATACCACCGAGCCTGGTCGGAGGATTCTCCCTTTGTGGTGGAGGATCACCACACCCTGTTCCTTTACACCTTTGTGAAAGCTAAATAAACATTTTTGCTTTTTATCTTATTGTATAAATATATTAAACAAAATGTAAACAACTTTACATTAAATTTTAACACGTTTTTGGTAAACAACCGCTTATCACCACAGTTTTATTTTTAGGACACGATTAAAAGGCAGCGTGTGTGTTTACATATATTTTCGTCCACTGGGGTTAAAGCTTTTGTTTGTAGAAAGATACTGTTATGAACACCCCGAAAACCGGCAACATTAATTGCTTAGTTGCTTCAAAGTATGGAGGTACAGAAGGATCAATTGTAGATTTTTCTGTTTAAAAAGCATCGTGTATTGTTAATCAAGTTCAGATTGATAAGAAATGTCGCTACGATATTTAGGCATTGACTTTTCACTTAGTTATTAAATAAACCCGTTGTCTACACGACGCAACGCAACTCTATGCAATCGCCTCTGTTTTCATGGTGTATGTGTTTGCATGAATCGCGTTGAATCGCGTCGCGTAAGACGCGTGTCTAAGACGATGCCAATTTCCTATGTCAGTTATTTCGAAAATTAAATTTACTACTACATAGTTCTGGCAAATTAAAATATAAATAAATAAATATCAGCATACAAACAACGGCATGTAGACCCAAACTGAGCGGAGCTTGTACTATGGATACTAGAGTATCTTATACTTATACATATTTATATACTTTTTTTATGTAAATATATACTTATTAAATATAGAAACACCCAGACTAAGACAAGCCCCCATGTCATGCACACAAAGATTTGTCTTAAGCGGACGATTTAAGACATTTTTGGTAGACAACCGAAAGAATAAGATATTGTAGAAACAATTTGCAATTAGTACTTGTAATCGCGATGCAATTATTTATTTGACTCGTACACAAAACTGCGATGCAATGTCGTATTGTAAAAACGCATTGCAAAAACTAGGGAATCGTTTCACTTCACGCAATTGCCGCATTCTATACATTAGTTTAGGTAATGCTTGCCGCCTGAAATCGCACCTCAAAAATTTGCCGAACACTTTTCTGCGTTGCGAATTCTTATCGCGCCAATTCGCAGTTTTGTGTACAAACCATTAGTGCTGGGTTGACCATCTGCGCTGTTATATTAATTGGTGACAAATTGAAATCTGCTAAATAGGTACTTTGTAGGTTGAAAATGGTTTAAAAAAATTGGATCTGAATAACGTTAAAATTAGTTATGTACTAAAATGTGAACTTATTTTTGATTAAATTTTAGAAATGTTTGAAGACTTTGTTATATTATAAACTTACGTAAATCTATTTATATTATAATAACATTTTAGTTTAGCAATGTCTATTAATTGAAGATAGTGAAGAAAAATGAATGCGTGGGTACTTTATAACAGCAGTAGAATACAAAACACATTTTTTATAATTTGTCTGTATCTCCATAGATATATTTTAAATATCATATAAACTTATACACCTTTGAAAGTGAACCTTCTATCTTTCACACTTACAGTATAATCGATAAAGCGACGAGTTTGTCACTTAGACGCAGCTTATCGCAAATAGCCAGCTATATTATCATGGTATTGACATTATTTCAGTAAGTGTAGGAGTCGCTTTTCCTGTCGTTTATCTTTTTACACATAGAAACATAAAATATAAACTAAAACAGCATTTTATTGAAAACATTAACAAATAAGCCTATAGCACATATAATAATTAGGTACTTGTGATGTTAACTTTTAGTCAAAAGCATTAAAAAATATACTTACAAAAAAGGAGCATACTGTATCTGCATAAAAATTATTGAGGGAAACAATAAAAGTGTAAGTGAGCGTTAGATATGTGATGTTCTAACTAACCCGGATTATTTTTTAAAACTCGACGGTAGTTTTCGCTCACTTACACTTTTATTGTTTCCCTCAATAATTTTTATGCAGATACAGTATGCTCCTTTTTTGTAAGTATATTTTTTAATGCTTTTGACTAAAAGTTAACATCACAAGTACCTAATTATTATATGTGCTATAGGCTTATTTGTTAATGTTTTCAATAAAATGCTGTTTTAGTTTATATTTTATGTTTCTATGTGTAAAAAGATAAACGACAGGAAAAGCGACTCCTACACTTACTGAAATAATGTCAATACCATGATAATATAGCTGGCTATTTGCGATAAGCTGCGTCTAAGTGACAAACTCGTCGCTTTATCGATTATACTGTAAGTGTGAAAGATAGAAGGTTCACTTTCAAAGGTGTATAAGTTTATATGATATTTAAAATATATCTATGGAGATACAGACAAATTATAAAAAATGTGTTTTGTATTCTACTGCTGTTATAAAGTACCCACGCATTCATTTTTCTTCAATATCTTCAATTAATAGACATTGCTAAACTAAAATGTTATTATAATATAAATAGATTTACGTAAGTTTATAATATAACAAAGTCTTCAAACATTTCTAAAATTTAATCAAAAATAAGGTCACATTTTAGTACATAACTAATTTTAACGTTATTCAGATCCAATTTTTTTAAACCATTTTCAACCTACAAAGTACCTATTTAGCAGATTTCAATTTGTCACCAATTAATATAACAGCGCAGATGGTCAACCCAGCACTAATGGTTTGTACACAAAACTGCGAATTGGCGCGATAAGAATTCGCAACGCAGAAAAGTGTTCGGCAAATTTTTGAGGTGCGATTTCAGGCGGCAAGCATTACCTAAACTAATGTATAGAATGCGGCAATTGCGTGAAGTGAAACGATTCCCTAGTTTTTGCAATGCGTTTTTACAATACGACATTGCATCGCAGTTTTGTGTACGAGTCAAATAAATAATTGCATCGCGATTACAAGTACTAATTGCAAATTGTTTCTACAATATCTTATTCTTTCGGTTGTCTACCAAAAATGTCTTAAATCGTCCGCTTAAGACAAATCTTTGTGTGCATGACATGGGGGCTTGTCTTAGTCTGGGTGTTTCTATATTTAATAAGTATATATTTACATAAAAAAAGTATATAAATATGTATAAGTATAAGATACTCTAGTATCCATAGTACAAGCTCCGCTCAGTTTGGGTCTACATGCCGTTGTTTGTATGCTGATATTTATTTATTTATATTTTAATTTGCCAGAACTATGTAGTAGTAAATTTAATTTTCGAAATAACTGACATAGGAAATTGGCATCGTCTTAGACACGCGTCTTACGCGACGCGATTCAACGCGATTCATGCAAACACATACACCATGAAAACAGAGGCGATTGCATAGAGTTGCGTTGCGTCGTGTAGACAACGGGTTTATTTAATAACTAAGTGAAAAGTCAATGCCTAAATATCGTAGCGACATTTCTTATCAATCTGAACTTGATTAACAATACACGATGCTTTTTAAACAGAAAAATCTACAATTGATCCTTCTGTACCTCCATACTTTGAAGCAACTAAGCAATTAATGTTGCCGGTTTTCGGGGTGTTCATAACAGTATCTTTCTACAAACAAAAGCTTTAACCCCAGTGGACGAAAATATTATGTAAACATACACACTGCCTTTTAATCGTGTCCTAAAAATAAAACTGTGGTGATAAGCGGTTGTCTACCAAAAACGTTTTAAAATTTAATGTAAAGCTGTTTACATTTTGTTTAATATGTTTTTAGGGTGTAAAGATAAGATGAGATAAAAAGAAAAAAATGTTTATTTATCTTTCACAAAGGTGTAAAGGAACACGGTGTGGTGATCCTTCACCACAAAGGTAGAATCCTCCGACCAGGCTCGGTGGTATTGCCTGGCGGACATCTGTCCAACGGTAGCGTATTGGAAGTGGTATATGTGTACACTCTCTGTGAACATTTCGTTAGCGCGATTCAGCGCTCTTTGACATTTGTGACGAGTGTGTCACTTCTTGACGTTGTCAATGTCATCCGTCATTTGTCATGTGCGAATACCGCCACAAAGGTGTTAAGGTAGAATCTAGAGCAATTAATAATTAATTTCATAAGTATTGTCAGTTATCAGTTATCACACATTGGCTGATTCTGCAGTGCAGGATCGTCTTGGTCAAAATGATTCCACACTGTATAGTAAGAAGTCCTTAGTGTATTATTTTTTGAAGAAAAATCTATTCCTCGACTAATGCTTATTATAATCATCTGGTAGACTTTAAGCATATTTTACATGAACCTAGAATTTATAATAACAGCACCAAACAACAGACATTATAATTGATTTTACCTTTTTGCTATTTCATAGATAAGTTGGTCGCACAATATCATTTCCTAATGAACAGAAAATGTCACCCTCGAACCAAACGGACCGAATTTAGTAATTTCAAACTTTTTCAGGGACAAATATTTGTCCCTTACTGCCATTGAACTTTTAATAAGATCTTTGATCTCATGGCTCGGGTCAAGAACTTTAATTAACATCAACAACAATATTTTTTGTCGTTTTATATAATATTAAAATTGAAAAATTAAGAATCCAGCAGGATTCGAACCTGCACCCCCTGGATGAACGCCCCAAGTGCTTTGACAATTCAGCCACGGATTTGTATGCTTGTTAGACTCGAAATTTCTCAACTCTTTTTGTGCCAGCGTCATAGATATTTTTATTCATTGTCGTGTCGATGGCTGAGTCAAATTTTGTTAGCTCAATAAATGGCTACTGTTATGGCGCTCTCATCGGCGTACATGAGCGCTTTCCTTGTGCAGGTGGTAGGGTATTTTGGGCAGTCAGTAAGGTGGGCCAGCAACATAGAGTTGGAATTGTGCCCGGTGGTTGGCAATAGGCTTAACCCCTATCCCATGAGACCTAAACATAAACGATGAAGCGTGGGTGTTGTACACCTCTGACACACCCTTCAGGGTAATATAGGCGTGATGTTTTGTAATGAAGCTCTCAGCTGTGTGTCCATGATAACATTATAATGATCTCTTTGTAGCCATGACACTAGAAGGTTCCTAACAGAAGGGCAGTTATGCGGCATTGTTTCCAAAAGGTCACCCACTGTCACTTATATGTTTTTGTTTGGTTTTCAAAAGGCATTATCATAGCTTTAGCAGTAGCGATAGCCGAGTGGGAGACCGTAGGACTGCGAAGTCAAAGATATCGGGTTCAAACCCATGGTAACACCTCTGTCAATAAATCGTTAAGATTCGTCTTTTCGAAGATATGTGTGTATTTATCATATAAATTATCGCTCGCTTACGGTGAAGGAAAACACCGTGAGGAAACCTGCATGCCTGAGAGTTCCTGAAAAGTACTCAAGGTCGTGTGAGGCCCGAGCCCAGCAGTGGGACATGTATTAGATACAGGGCTGTAATTATTATTATCATAGCATTAAACCGTAAAAAAGTATTATTTACTTTATTACTTACGTTGAATTTGATATTTTGTGAACTTATGTAACGTAACTATATCGGTTACATTATAATATGTTCTCCCTAAAAGAAAAATAACATTCACCGACGTCCATTTAAAAAATGTTTGGAACCTCTGGAGTGACTTTGCATCGGGGTTGCCAACCTCTTTGCAGGTATACTTTAGGTGCTATTATGGTAAAGAATATTTAACATTGTGTCAAGGGGAACAGAGTCTACATTCAGTTAAAGAGTGCGTGTTTGTTAGCAAGTCGCAAAACTATCTGTGTTAAAATTTGTAAAATAATTAATAATGACGCTATAAACGCATGATACGGTTATGTCCTGTCTTCCTACACCATATGGACTATATATCAGGGGATATAAGTCAAAAATGCACCTTATTATATTGTGTTGTTTTCTTTTATTTACTAGGAAAAGAAAGGCAGGAAGAAGAAGATTCTTTTATATACATTAGAATTAGTATATCTGTAGTAATACGAGTTTATTATTCTAGTAATATTTGAAGTCTTTCAAATATCAATATTGTATAAAACTTCTGCCCCATACCTGTATAGTTGTTGTGTAATCAAGGGAAAAGCGTAGAAGTTGTCAGAAAGGCGTGACTGCCGGCGCGGCGCCTACCTGTTATGAGCTTTCAAAAGATATGAATTTTACAACCAACGCAAAATAGAAATTGTCGTGGAGGTGGATATATTCTTATTGTATTTTTCGCAGCTGGGGCAAGTTTCTTTAATAGCAATAGTAAGTTGTGCTATGTTTGAACAGGATCTTCCACTAATATCCTTATAAAATAGTAGTTAAAATAGGGGTAGATTGCCGAGCTCCGTGTTTTCATACTAAGGTAATATGGAGTTCACTATAGTATTCAATAAGTTTTCATCTATTTCTATAGACAAATCATATCTTAAACACTTCTTCTTCGTCGTGTCGATGGCTGAGTCAAATTTTATTTTGACTTACCATCGTGGTGAAAGGATTAGCCAATTCGCTATGGAGAACTCGCGAATTGCCCAGGGTGCGCCGGACGTAGGGAATCGTTGAGTACGTCACTCGGGGAGGCTCCTTTCATGCACCCCATCTTAAACACTAAAATGCATGTTAGTTCGTGGTAATTTTGCCAAATTGTTTAAATCATTAATTGAGTTACATTCAAACTGAAAATTTTTAATAATTATTTTGTGAAAGTTGGCACCAACAATCGTGCATTTTAGAGTCTTAGCTTTTATTTGTCTTTAAAAATAGATAAAAACTTAATAATATTAAAGTTGAACCCATATTACTTTTGTATGGAAAACAAGCAACTAGTTATTCCACCTTAAAGTTTTTACTAAAATAATAAACTCCCACGACTCCACCCGTTAGGTACATCTTTTAGAAGCTTTACTTCAGTGTAGAACCAGCTGTCTTTGTGTACTCCGTAATAATAGTTAAACCTATAACGTAATTGAAACCCGTTTGCGGCAATACAATTACCTAGGTTACGCCTACGGAGGCTAGCGTCCTAGGCTAATTGTAATTCCCTTACAAGACTAACCGTGCTCACACACGCGTAATCTGACGTAGACCGGGATACAATCCAATCATCTAATATTATACATGTGTAGTATGAAAGACCTGACCTTCGTTTTGGTCTCAAGGTTTTATTTTTATTAACGACGTTTGTACGAGGAATAACTCTTGTGTCGCGGTGATCACAAACATACATTTCACACCCAGAGTCAGAACAAATTCTCGCGAATCACACAAAGATCTGTCCCATGTGGGGATCGAACCCACAACACCATTGCAGTGGAGAGCCGCCAGGCGACCGCCTTAACCACTACACCACATGTGCAGACATATAAATGATAAATAGTACAACACTGATTAAATAACGTATCATTAGGTGCATATTAACGCTTAAGACAAATCTTTGTGTGCATGAACATGGGGGTATATCTTAGTTTGGGTGTTTCTATGTATAATATGTATGAATTTACAAAAGAAAAGTATATAATATGTATTAGTATCAGTTATTCTAGCACCCATAGTACAAGCTCTGCTTAACTTCTAGTTGATTATTTTTATAGCATTTAGCTATGCTTAGCAAATTATACTAAGCAACAGTTAAAAAAGATATGGGACCGGCAGAATTTGAACCTGCGACCTTACTGCACACCGGGCAGCCGCTTTAGCCATCCAGCTACGGTCGCCTCTTACCTCTTGTTAAAATAACGTACACGTTCATTCTTTACAACATTTGTGCTGAATGTAACTTCGCCATGTTGGTTTGTATCCTACTTAAGATAGGAACAAATGGATGAACGTGACGTCACGAAATGATAAATACACACATAATTATCTTTGAAAAGACGAGAGGTGGGTGCCGTGGCTATCGCTGCTGGAAGAGATGTACAACATTTATTATTAGACCTTAGCACAAAATAAAATCACAGTCGTAAATTCTGATTATGCGTAATCCTATACTGTTCCAATTGGATTGTCTCCAATACTATCTCTTTGTAATTTCACTCGCAGTAGCTAAATGTTTGTGTATTCAGAACGCAGTGGAGCGTTTATCATTGTTACTACTAGGCCGCAACCATAATGCTTTTCAGTGTATGTTTGTGTTAACTACGCCTTCGTTTCGTATTGGCCAATTTACCCCGTCCCACTTTGCCATACTTTACTTCTTATATACCCTTTATTTTCTTACCGAGTATTTTTAGGGACCGGCAAAGGGATATTTGTGAACTTTACGTCAGGAAATTCACAATAGCAGCACGGAGTTGAAATTGTGGACGGTAGATGGCGATAGGCTGACCCCCTATCCCATGGAACCAATGCATAACAGGTGAAATGTGGGTGTTGTACACGTCTGCCACACCCTTCTGGGTACTATAGGCGTATAGGCGTGATGTTATGTTATGTTTTGATAAGACCTTAGCACAAAATAAAATCACAGTCGTAAATTCTGATAATGCGTAATCCTATACTGTTCCAATTGGATTGTCTCCAATACTATCTCTTTGTAATTTCACTCGCAGTAGCTAAATGTTTGTGTATTCAGAACGCAGTGGAGCGTTTATCATTGTTACTACTAGGCCGCAACCATAATGCTTTGCAGTCTATGTTTGTGTTAACTACACCTTCGTTTCGTTTTGGCCAATTTACCCCGTCCCACTTTGCCATACTTTACTTCTTATAAACCTCTTTTGACTTTTTAACTGTGTCTTCAAAGTGTTATTTGTAAATTAACTAACTAAGATTTTTTTCTAGGACCATACAAATCAATGGTTAATTGATTTTCAACAATCGACAACAGTTCATCAAAACACAGAACCCATAACATAACATCACGCTTATATTACCCAGAAGGGTGTGGCGGAGTTGTATAACACCCACATTTCATTTCATTTTAGGTCCCATGGGATAGGAGCAGAGCCTATCGCCATCCACCGGGCACAATTCCAACTCCGTGCTGCTATTGTAAATTTCAAAAATATTACTTTGCCAGACTCGGGAATGGAACCCGAGACCTCGCGGTGAGAGGCGCATACGCTAACCACTAGACCATCGAGGCAGTTAATTAATAATTTAATACGTCGACATAAAACATGCGGCAGCAATCCTTTGCAAAGTCCCAAACCTAGTAGTAATTTTGACTTAATTTCTTACAGTTTTGTACCATAATATAACATTGTATCAATCATATCCAAAAGGGTTTCGTGGAGGTGCCGAACACATTACACGTGCTATTTTTATATCTTCTTCTTCGTCGTGTCGATGGCTGAGTCAAATTTTATCTTGACTTGCCATCGTGGTGAAAGGATTAGCCAATTAGCTTTGGAGAACTCGCGAATTGCCCAGGGTGCGCCGGACGTAGGGAATCGTTGTGTACGTCACTCGGGGAGGCTCCTTTCATGCACCCCAAATATTATATATAATATTTTTAAATGTAATATACAAATGAAACAGAAACATAGCCAAAGCCTTTCGCTATCTACGGCGCACAATTAAAGAGTCCATAGTGTTCCTGATATTATCATAATGTTAAATCATAAGTGGTATTATATATTATAGTGGTGGTTAATCATACTGGTGGTAGAACTCTTGTGAATAAGCTCGAGGGCGGCAGCACCACCGTCTCACCTTTACCCTGCCGCCAAATAGTAGTGCTTCCATTACTGTGTTCCGGTTTGGTGGTGAGATCAGGCCTTGAAATTACTGGCACTTGAGGCATAACACCGTAGTCCTCAGCTGCAGCGACGCATCTATAATCTGCTTTTGTGGATTGTTGATGTCCATGGGCTGTACTCCACTTACCATCAGGTGGACTACACGTTCGTTCGCTGTGGGCGTAGTTTAAAAAAAAAAAAGTTTAAATTTTGTTTGACTTGGAAATCGAATCTGAGACTCGGTGGTCGGAACTCTAATTACTATAGCAACGAGACAGTCTAGTATCAATTAAAAAAAAATTAGTTTTAATACTCTAACTTCAGTACACCTTTCTTTTGAAATCTCTCATCTGCTTATATTATGATATATGTATTATATTGTATATATGCCTATTTTTATATTATGTATTCATTAATATGTATATAATCGTACCAAGTGTTACATAGACTTAAGAATATTATCCTTATTTTTTTTTTTTTACGTTTACCATGGCTATATTGTCTTCCTATGATTATTCTCCATGCCAGGTTGTGTGGAAGAAATTGTTATAAGCAATAACACCGCCGTTTGTGCAACCTAGTTATAAGTGTTTGTTTTTTTGTACCTTTCTTTTGTTTCTTTGGTGTACAATAAAGAGTATTTATTATTATTATTATTTATTACACCAACATTTGTGAGATTATACAATGATTTGTATCACCAGACGCAATACATACAAAGTTAAGCGCCAACACCAAGCCAATATTTATGATGAATAGCCCCTAACCAATATTAGTGTCTGGTTATTTGATTCACTGCCTCGTAGACGCGTAGCAAATAGCTACGGCGTAGATGAATTGGTTTGGCTTCAACTACGCTTTTGGTTTGTATGTTGCTACGTGGTTTTTGAATCCGAACCAAAATTTCATTATTTTTGGTTACTCTCCCAACAGCCGTATTTATCTACATCCGTAATCGGGTTGTTACCTTTATATTACAAACATGCATTTAAGTGTTTTAAATAGTGGTAATGTCTATTAACATACATAAAACCCTATTAATACTAATTAATATAAATATTAAATTACAGAAAAATAAAACTGACTCGACGGACTAGTGGAGCGTATGCGCCTCTCATACTGAGGTCTTGAGTTTGATTCGCGGGTCGACACGAGAAGACATCAAAATAATGTTATTACACAAATACAGGTGACTTGTAAATATTTTAGACCCTATGGCGCGCTAGCTGCATACACGTCACACGGAAGCAACACGCGACGCCGTGCAACGTGTGTGCAGACAGCGCGTCCACACGCTGGACGATCGCGGACGTCTAATGTAGGGTCAGCCTAATAAGTTTTTAATATTATTAATCATAAATTAGATGAACTAGCAACCCTTTTCTTGTTAAAAGGGTTGCTACCATCTACCATCTTCAGTTTCCAAAGTTCTCTTCAACGATATAATCCATTGAATCTTTTCAAGCCTTTACAGTACATATTAGTACTTCACTTTCATTTGATGGACCCTTTTCATACTTGACCTTACTCAAAGTCGAATCTTATTCAGCTATCAAAGAATTTTGTCGCGTGTCCTCTTATGGCCGATCGAAGAACCTTTTTATTATTATTATTATTATAGAGTCATCTCTTTATAGTATTACTAGCTTCCGATACGGTTTCACCCGCGTAGTACAGCAGTAAAAAAAAGCTTATAATGTTAATCTAGATCCCATCAAAACATAAATGTAAAATGAGAGCCAAGTCAAGTGTTACACTTACAAAAGAATTAAATAATATAAGTCTAAGTTCTTTTTAAATAAATCCAACCTAAACATTTGACTTGGCTAGTTTCTATCTACAAATCAAATTATAGAAAGGAACATGGGTATTTTATCAATCTACACGTATAGGTATAACAAATTAACAAATAGGAACCAGCCAATTATTTTTTTTTACATTTTAGCCGTTGTATATTTGTTATAATATAACCTTAATATCAAAAATAAAGTTTATACGTCATTTGGAAGTGGGTAAGGTTCTAGATATTTCAAGTCAGTCAGTCACAAACTGTTTGAACAAAACTTATGAAATTTTGCATTATAGGTAAGCTAATGGATCTAATACATTTTAAAACTTCAAGGATAAATAGGTTTCGAGTTTTGAAGGAGTCAAAAGTATAGCGAAATGGCTCTTGTAAATATACACACTTTTGCATTGCCAGTTTTTTTTTTCTTATACTTGTGTTGAGACGCTGAGACGCAAAGATCCACAGAGATTTTATAATCTAGAATCTAGATAGGCGATATCTAGATTCTAGATTATAAAATCTCTGTGGATCTTTATCAAAGTCTTTTGTGTTGTTTTTGCGTAAAAGAACAAACATCAACATAGCCTCAAAAATTTCGCATTTAATATTATTATATATTTCCTGAAATATAAACTTCTGAATAGAACACTCATTGAGAGTCTCATTTAGGTACTTCCTTTGACTTTAATATAGAGAAGGCTGCCGAAATTAAAGTTAGACTATTTGTCTTAGACAGTAAAAGCACAGTAAAATGAAAATACTTAAGCTTTGACTTATTACGAGAAAATGTCGACGAAAGACATTCTGTGAGAGTAGGTATTACTTTTATGAAACTTTGTATTGACATTTGTGTGTGTGTAATGTATGTTTGTGACACGTGACACGGGAGTTATTCCTAGTGCGGGCATCGTTTTTTTTTATATAAATTGAAAATAAATTAACATAATTCTTGAGATCTTTAAAGCAAATGAGACAAGTATATTTTTGTGACAAATATTTAGTGAGTTTGATTTTATTTTGTCATTTTATCTCTTCACAATCTTAAGTAAGCACTTTTGAAGCAATTTTTTACCAGACTGTCAAAATAGGTAGGTTATGTTTTTTGTGGCTTAAAAAACATAATTTCATTGATATTTAGCTCTCTAAAGCATTGTGTTAGAAATATGTAGCTGTCGCTACAAAACAAATGTTGAATCAATTTCATGTTTTGAAAAAGATATTTTTAACTGCAAATTAAACCAACGAAAAAGAACTCAAAAGTAAAAAATAAGTAAACATTTTAGTCCTGGGTATATATCATGGGTACTTTTGAACTTAGTTACATAAACTATAAAATATTATATTTTACAAATTTTGAGTTGGCGCCAAACTACGTGATAATATGTTGGACACCTAACTACAATATACTGATATATATAGAACCTACTGTACCCAACGTACAGCCTTCTGAAGAAATTAAATGTAAGACAAAATTTCCAATACCTATCCAGGAATTCCTATAATACAAGTATGTACTGGTGGTAGAGCTCTTGTGAATGAGCTAGAGGGCGGCAGCACCACCGTCTCACATTTAACCTGCCGCCAAATAGTAGTGCTTGCATTACTGTGTTCCGGTTTGGTGGTGAGATCAGGCCCTGAAATTACTGGCACATGAGGCAAAACACCGTAGTCCTCAGCTGCAGCGACGCATCTATAATCTGCTTTTGTGGATTGTTGATGTCCATGGGCTGTACTCCACTTACCATCAGGTGGACTACACGTTCGTCCGCTGTGGGAGTAGTATTTAAAAAAAATGTAATGTTAGGTCTCTGTCCAATTCGGAAATACGAACACTGCTCTAAACTGAAATGTATAATTACAAAACACCGAATGAACCGGGTTAAAGGCTAGAGACTCTGTTATCCAGTCGAACAAAGAGTATCGTATCACTCTGTGGTATCGCTTTGAAATAGGTTGTAGCCACAGATATAGATCTACATAGATAACGCAAGTATCACGATTTGTATTGAAACCAAGCGTGCCGACTTTTTAATACCTATTGTGACGTCACAGCCGAAATTTAGTGACGGGAAATCCAAACCGATTCAAAGACACCGATGCCGCCGATGCCCATCCGCCCAGTACGATTCAAACGGCCGTCCGCTATGATTTTCTCTAACAAAAGACGCGCGTGGACTGAAGTTAACGGCGACCAACCTTGACGCTTGGTCGGGGTTCGGACACGCGAAGTACATGTATTTGAGTTATCTATGTAGATCTATATCTGGGGTTGTAGCAGTATACGTAATATTTATTTAATCTTATTAATAAAATTCTCGTGTCACAATGTTAGTTACCGTACTCCTCCGAAACGGCTTTACTGATTTTTACCAAATTTTATATGCATATTCAGTAGGTCTGAGAATCGGCTACTATCTCTTTTTCATACTCAAGTGATAAGGGTAGTTCACCCCTAACATTTACAATTAAATTTTATGTTTTTATTTTTCTATAATGTAGCATTAAAAATACATACAACCCTAATTTTTTACCCTTTTATCACCAACCCCTATTTTTTAATAGTCATTTTAGTAACCTTAGCGCTTTTGACAATAATGAATTTTTTGAATGTATCTTTATGGGGTGTGACCATAGAAATATATACTATAGAAATGGCTTGTCCGAACACATTGCCCTTCAAATTTGACATTATGAATAGCAGAATCAGTGGCGCCATCTGCTCTGAACTACCATGTAAATGACTTTGCATTCACGCGATGTGTAACCTTGTACAGGTCGCGCGATGGTTTAAGATCGCTCGCCGTCGCCGCACACCCGCCCCCCTTACTCCGCACGCCTTCAAATAGACCTTAAAATTGAACACTGCGCATCCCTTTCCACTTTTGCCGAGCGATCATAAACCACCGCGCGACCTGTAAGGGCGTGATGTAGTTTGCATTTTTTTTTGCCGAAGGTACAATAAAATTGTGATTCTTTCAATAGTGTAAAATATTTATTAATACTTATAAAAATACTTAGTTATATTATAAAAAGAACAGTACATCACGGGAATTCTAAAAGTAGGTCATACTTTGTTTATGGAATAAAATAAAATGTTTGTTTCGAGAAATATTTTTTTACTAGTTTCTGGTCGTAGCTCCGCCCACGTGGTATGTTTATAAATGATTTAAGTACAAATTACATTTAGTAGTTTGTACTTAAATCATTTGGTGAACATTTTCTATAATCCGTGAAAGGCCAAAAGATCATTGAACTTTTGTTACAAGCTTTTATTTAGTTTTTTCAATTCATCAACTTTAACAAAATTATAGACTATACTTGACTATTAAAATTAGGTACTTACTTAAAAAAATTTAGTGTTTAGCTACTTTTGTTGCTGACTGTACATATATTATCTCTAGCGTTATAACAAGTTTACGCAGTAACAGTACATTGCACAATGATATGACAATTCATAACAAATACTTTTTTAAATTACCAAAAATATTCTCTTGATCGCCCGCGGCATAGTTCAACTAAGTGCAGTTGCGCAGTTCCAAAGTCATGTCACGCGGATATTCACGATTAAGGAATATGGCGTTGGAACGAAAAATGTTAGCAAATAAAATTGATAAAATAATGTAAAGAGGTGGATATAATATGATATTTGTGACTTACCGGTGATATGTAATACCATAATCTTTTTTGTTGTGTCTAATTTGGTAGTTCGTACAACTTTTCAGTGCACAATTAGGCATTTTGTCGTGTTTGACCGCTCACGGAGGCAGCCAACCACAGTCAATTTCACTACGCGCTTTTTGTAGTCAGATTGACACCAAAAAAGTTAAGGCCATTTATCGCGCGTTAGCCGTGTCCATACTTTATACGTCAATGGGTGTGACATAACATTGACATAATGCGTGATGCAAACACGTCACAGAGAATGTATGCATAGTTAAGACAGGACAACGTCAAATAATCTTATGATCTATGTTAGTAATTATTTTTATTATTATCCAACATTAAGTACGATTCGATTATTTTGGCGTCAACATGTATGCTGTTCCAGTGACGCCCAACTAGAAAGTCTACCCTCTCTCTCTCTCTAGTTAAGGAGGCTGTTGGGACTATACCGCACGCGACGCATCAGGGAGGCAAATCGCTTGGAAGCAAGCAACATTAGCCTCAGCGAACCTACCTAATAATAGCTCAATTCGTATTTTCCTGCACTTTTTTAAAAATGTTGACGGTCAGCATTAAAATTTAATCTGACAGCAAGCCGTCCTTAGTACAATATTTAACTTATCTTAACTGACGTGACCTTGAACTGTAGCCAAGTAAGTCAAGGATATTGAAACTATATTAAATCTGTTTCAAACTGACTGCAATTGTGCATTGCTTCAAAACTTCAGAGTAAAAGTTCGACGAAGATTTTTTTCTGATTTTTTTTTCCAAATATACATATCGCTGAGTAAAACTTGCTTATTTGACATCAGAAATATGGAATGGTTTCGACGGGTGAAACGTTGTAATGGACATTGAACAAAAAATTAATGAAGTGTTACTTGTCTTTGATAAAACTATTCGGCACTTTCTTGACAAATAAAATGTTGAATTTGTACAGAGTTATAAGGCGGATAACTATCTAAATCTTTATTAGAAACTTGTGAATTTGAGCTTAAAAATACTTAAATACGCATTGCATAAATCGCAACGTAAGAATTTGGATCTTACAACTTCATAGATACCACTAGCTGTTTCAATATAACTGATTGAAGACTGCCTCGATAGTCTAGTAGTTAGCGTATGCGGTTCGATTCCCAGGACGGCCAAAGTGCTAGTTGTAAACTTTCCGTCAGGAAATTTACAATAGCAGCACGGAGTTGGATGGCGATAGGCACACCCTCTCCTTATCCCATGGAACCTTAACATAACAGATAAAATGTGGGTGTTGTACCACCCCTGCCAAACCCTTCTGAGAAATATAGGCGTGATGTTATATTTAAGTGATAGGAGACTATGATAAAATTCTACATACTTTATCTATCCAGTTTAAAAATAAATACCAGTATCTCCCGTGGCTCGAACAAGCGAGGCGCTATCCGCTTGAGTTATCTGTACTTCCCGGTTTGTTGCTGAAATCCGAGCACCAATATCAGTTTATTCAGAGCTCATGTCGAGTCTTACGGTGTCAAATATTGTGGTTTTAAATGCAAGCAATAAACAAAACATACCGAATAATTCTATTTGATAGATTCTGTTAGATTACTTCTACCGTTATGTTCTATCTAAAAGTTGTAAGAGATCACCCAATCATTTAAACGAAATGATAAATAGGCACAATATAATAATATATCAAATGACAAGACATACTTTGTTTTATCAAATTCTGCTATGACCTGCAAAGCAAAGGTCAGACTACACATCAACCTATACATTGTAACATTTCCAGTGGTCTCTTATTGTGATGGTCTCTCTGGATGTGCTTTGTGTGTTGTGAAATGTATGTGTGAACACCCCCTCGTGACACAGGAGTTATACCAAGTGCGTGCGTCGTTTTAAATTTAAAAAAAATATATTGTAAAAATAATGTATTGGCATGCAGCGATAGCCGAGTGGGAGACCGTAGGATTGCGAAGTCAAAGGTCTCGGGTACGAACCCACGGCACACACCTCTGTCAATAAATCGTTAAGATTCGTCTATTCGAAGATATGTGTGTATTTATCATTGTCGCTTGCTAACGGTGAAGGAAAACATTGTGAGGAAACCTGCACGTCTGAGATTGCCTTATAAGTGCTCCAGGGTGTGTGAAGTCTATCAATTCAAACTTGGCCAGCGTAGTAGACTATGGCTCAACCCTTCTCATCATAAGACGAGGCCCGAGCCTAGCAGTGGGATATGTACTAAATACAGGACTGCTTTTATTAATATATTGTAAAGGCTTCCCGTCAGATCCCATGAAATACGAGACCAGCTTATTCTAAGAATGTATAGGTTGATCAGTAGCCGTGTATACATCTCATTCTTATTAGTTGTTATTTCCAAAGGGAATTTTGCAGGCATAATAGACAAAAATGTTCTTCCAAAGTGTTCCAAACTTAGTTTTATAGTGCCTAGATTTAAGTGATGACCAAAGACAATATCAATAGACAGTAGACCATAGATGTGCACAATATGGCGGAGGCGAATCGCAAAGGCTTTCCTCAACTGTGTGCTGATGAAGAAACTTAAAATCGCAGTCAGGAAGTGGCGGAGAATGCGCCTCTTCCGAAAGAGAGATGGTAAGTATAGAAAGAACATTTCTTTGTCTGTTTTCCATACATAATATGGGTTTAGATTGACAAATTATATTAAAGCACTTAAATGTTTAATTTTTGCCGCCCATTTTTTGTTTATGATGTTATTTTTTTAGGTAGAATATCTTTATTTACAGAAAAATATACATGTTGTATCTTAAATTAAACTAGTCTTATAAATCTATAGCTATATAAATCAATTTGAAACAAAATACCAAGTTCTAAACCCAAAACTTTATTGTTCAATGAATACAGTACGTAGTTAATTGAGTTTGGTAATTCGATCGATTCCAGTTCTCATGAAAGAGAATGGTAGAAAACGTCGATCTTAGTTTCCTAACTTTGTTTTTCGAAGACTGTTTATTGATTCGGTTCCATAGACAATCTCACTGTTTGTTTTTTAACAAACTTTTTCTGCTGCTAGGGTAAACAAGGGAGTTATGTTAAATAAAGAAACCAGACGCCAAGCGTTTTTTGACCCTGACATTTATAAGCTTTATTTTATTACTAGCTTCCGCCCGCGGCTTTGCCCGCGTGAAATTAGTTTTTATCAATCCTGGTCCTTTATGTCTAAGAGATTCTTACAGAGGCCAGCCTCACGCTAAGAAATCCCATACAAACTTTCGACCTCTATTTCAACCCCTTTCATCCCTTTTTTTTTTTAAAAGTAGCCTATGTTCTGTCTCAGGGTCTAAAGATTGTCTGTACCAAATTTCATCAAAATCGGTTGCGAGGTTTAAGCGGGAAAGCGTAACAGACAGACAGACAGAGTTACTTTCGCATTTATAATATTAGTTAGGATTAGTTAGGATATTAGTTAGGATTATTTTATTAGGAAAATTTGCAGCTATAAACTTACAGATTAACAGAAAAAGTAAACACAATAAAGGCCAAGGCTTTTTGGCATAATTGTTAGCTTTTCAAACATTTATTGTAACTTGTATGCTTTCTCATTTTGGATCTTTATAGAGCATTATTATTTATATTGAAAGCCTAATTAGGAGTAAATGTAAAACTATCCAACCGAAAATTTGACGAACAGATAGCAGTGTGTGTAGTGTAACTGCCTGCGACGCCGAGGTCGCGGGTTCGATTCTCGCTTAAGACAAATCTTTGTGTACATGAACATGGGGGTTTATCTTAGGCTGGGTGTTTCTATGAATAATAGGTTATTATTTACAAAAGAAAAGTATGTATAAAATTAGTATCAGTTATTCTAGTACCCATAGTACAAGGCCTGCTTAGTTTGGAACTAGATGGCGTTGTGTAAGTGCCATATCATACTAGCGGATTGCGACTTGCGAGCGGCTACGGGGCGGGGCGGGCACGCAGCGAATGCGTCGCGAACACGCAGCGGCTGCGCAGCGGAGACGTCGCGGACGCGTGGCGAATACGCTACGTTTTCGTCGCGTGTTTGTAGCGAATTAACGACGTACAAATACACTCAGTAACAAAATGGATTCCGACGAGGAAACACTGCTGTTGGCTTTGTTACTTCGGAGACGCCGGCGACGAAAACGAAAGCATCGACGAATTTGGGAAGATCCATTATCAATTAATCGAATGGAATAGAGCGACTACTTTGTGTTGTTTTGCAAACGATTAAAAAATAATCCTAAACAATTTCGTTCCTACCTGCGAATGTCAAGACCTACATTTTATGAGTTGTTGCATCTGTTACAAA
Organism: Hypena proboscidalis; assembly: GCA_905147285.1. Lineage (NCBI taxonomy): Eukaryota > Metazoa > Arthropoda > Insecta > Lepidoptera > Erebidae > Hypena > Hypena proboscidalis. The sequence goes on along the minus strand of LR990150.1, from coordinate 9,639,142 downwards.
CGGACTTACACCTGTTACATGAAGCATCTGTTACATGAAGACACACATTTGAGATTATCAGTGTCACCTGAAGAAAGGCTCGTAATTACTATAAGGTAAGTTTTTAACATAAAATAAGTACACAGAGATAATTAACTATACTTCTTTAATATTATTAATCGGTTAATCATTAGTTACCTATAAATTATCAACATAACTGTAAGCGACTAAATTATTTCGCATTAAAAGGAGGTCACTAACCAGGATTTAGGAAAATATTATTCTGAAAATAAATCATTAAAAATTGTATCTCCAGTGTGACTGTTCTCGTCATAAATACTTTGTGAAGAATCAATTGGTTGCAATGAATTATTTCGGGATGGCTCTGAAATTGTAAAATATCCAGGATAGTTTGAAGGATAGCTGTTAGACATATGCTTATATTTTTTCAAAACTCCCATGATCTCCATTTTGGCATCCATTTTATAGTCTGGATGAAATTGATTTTAAATCATCAACACGCAGCGGCTGCGCAGCGGGGACGGATTAATCGAATGGTGGAGAGCGACTACTTTGTGTTGTTTTGCAAACGATTAAAAAATAATCCTAAATAATTTCGTTCCTACCTACCATAAAACAAACATAAAATATTTAAGCAAGATAAAATCCCGCAAGAATCCGTTATGATGCAAAATGATTTGACATTTGAAAAAATATTTTATTAAGTTGGTTGGCTGGCGTTTGTACGAGACAGTACAAAATGGCGTCCACGCCGCGCGTCCGCAACGAATTCGCTGCGAATGCGCGGCGTGTTCGTTGCGCGCCCGCAACGAATCCGTTGCGCGCCCGCTCCGCTTTGAATCCGCTCGTAATCCGCTAGTATGATAAGGCCCTAAGTTGTGAGATATTTATTTATTTAAATCTTCTTCTTCGTCGTGTCGATGGCTGAGTCAAAATTTTGGCAAAATTGGTCCAATAAGTGGGCACTGTTATGGCACTCTCGTCGGCGTTCATGAGATTCTCTCTTGTGCAGGCGGTAGGGCATTTTGGACAGTCAGTAAGGTGGTCAAGGTTTTGACTTGCCATCGTGGTGAAAGGATTAGCCAATTCGCTTTGGAGAACTCGCGAATTGCCCAGGGTGCGCCGGACGTAGAGAATTATTGTGTACGTCACTCGGGGAGGCTCCTTTCATGCACCCCTAAATTAAAGCCTAATTTAATGTGAAATTGCAGTAGTTAAATTACACGTGTCAATTTGGTAGGCTCATAATGTTTGTTTAGAATATTTGGACAGATTATCACAACGGTTGCGCGACGGTTAATTAATTATTATGTTGGCAATAATCGGATCCAATCCAGATTTAGTTAATTAGATTCTCCGCTGACTAAAACAATAGTATTTTATAGTGATTATTATCATCATAATTAAGTAGATATGTAATGCATAATGATGTCATTTTTAATACATTAATCAAAATCGTTTGCCTTGTCTTTTATCGAGTTTTATTTAAGGGCTCTTACCCACGACAAAGTTTTTTTAGGACTGCTAAATCGAGCCCACTGCCTATTTTTTTAGGATGTGTGCGTTAGTGCACATATTTTCGATCGTTCTTATTTTATCCTTCAAGAAATCGGTAATCGATTATCGGTCGTAGGCATGAATGAATCGAAATTAAAATCGATATTCTTTAAATTTTCATCTTTGTTTGAATCGCATTCGATGCGGTCCAAGTGGGCAAAAATGAGTGTCTTGAACCATTATTATACATTTATTAATGTGAAACCTTTCTTTGTTGACAGACTCTGTGACGCGTCAGGTGTCGACTGATCCAGCGCCGTCCACTTCGGGAACGCCTGCTCATCACCCGAGGCCCCCGCCCGCTGAATTGTTACAATTGGTATGTTTATTTTTTTTAGAAAGTAATACATGTATGTATGGATTTTCATATAACATACATTTTACACTTACAAAATCACACGCTGAACAAATAAATGCTTGGGGCATTTTCGGTACATAGTTATTTGTGCAAAGATATCATCAAGATGTACCATATACGTACCGAGCAAAGTTGGTTCGCTTGTTTGTTTAATAACGCCAATCTCGGAAATGATAGGTAAAATTTCATATTTTTTTTGCATTTTGTAGTCTAATTGGTAAGTTAGGTTGAAAGATACCGAACATCACGCTAAACTTCATGGGAGTAAAGCAGTAAGGTAAACAGGTAAGAAGTACGGTTTAAAATAAACACAATTGGAGTAGAAATACGTTAAATTAACTAATTGCACACATTTGTTTTGCTTATTTTGGATGACATGGGGGGTAGGGGAGTCTAGATGATGATTACGTCATCGGTAGTTATTTACTTTTTTACACGAATGGCAACCGTCACATTGTCTATGCTTGAAAACGAAACGCATTTTTGGGGATTCCCGCACGCATACGTTTAGGCACTCGATTTAGAACCGATTCGGGGAATTACCGCGCGCTGTTCACTTGTCTTAATTTATTCTCGTCAGTGTATTGTTTTGTTTGGATACTATAGCGAGTAGACGTACGTGTTGTAAGCATAGCAAAGCAACTTAACATTTGTGTTACCGTTGATTCGAAATCCGAAAAATGTTTACGTAAGCATGAGGGGAGGGGGTAAAAGCTTTGCTTACTTTTGCTGACAAGGGGGATGGGGGGGTAAATAATTGTAATAAATCTGCTTACGTAATATTTGAACGGCCCCCCTATTCTTTTTTAAATATAGGATATCTTTTGGCCCAATGTTTTAAAATATACAGTCCGAAAAAAAGTGCGAAAACTTAATCACTTTATGTTTTAAAACTACTTTGTCTCTCTAATTCCTTTTTAATGCTTCCTAGCTTACCATAATGTCGTTTAATTCACTTATAAACTACTAAATAATGGTCGCGGTAAGTTAGCAAATAGTTTGGCCACTTTTTCCAGCCGAGTTTAGTCCCTTTAGAGCGCTAGAATGCAGCTCGACGACTAATTAAATAACTTTTTAGCATAATACTTTTTATTTATGCTAATGAAATTGAACTGATTAAAATTAGAATACACTTTTTTTTGGAACTCAAAATTGGATACAGGATCTGTATTGTACAAAACGTAACTCCTGCTCAAAACTTTATAGCAAACTAAGATACCTACGTCTGTACAAATTGCAACTTCTTTTTTTTTAACGTCGCCCGCACTATGAATATCGCACATACAAACATACATTTTTTGACACACACAAAGCACACCCAGAGTCAAAACAAATATTTGCGGATCACACAAAGATTTGTCCCGTATGGGGATCGAAGCCTACCTCATATAAGGAATCTTTGTGTTGATGAATCAGTCAGTAGGGCTTAACAATTATTTATGTTGGCATGATTAAATAAAAGTTAGAGCAATCAAATTTAATCAGTGAATTGATCGATTTGCAAAAATTAAAGATCTGAATCAGTTAATCTTTTTCAAAGAAATCCTTTATAAACGACGTTCAGAATTTAAGCTCTTGCCATGCTCTAAAATATTTTACAGACAGCCTCGTATGAAAGAACCTTCGAAGTTGAGAGCTTAAGTTATCCATCATTCGGCAAGCCTGTGGATTACGGAATCGATATTATTATGAACCGCAACACAACATTTCTCTTACATCATCAATATAATAGAGTAGGTATAATTTAATTAATTATCTACGTACTAATACTACTCTATCAATTAATGTTGATTCAGAATTTGTCAATAATAAAATAAAAGATAGAAAATTATTCAATCATTACATTCGAGTCTCGTAGTAGATCCCACTGTCTTTTTTGCTCAAAATTTAACTTTACTTTGTGATAAATATACAAATATTAAAATATTTCATGTCTTTATTTATAAATAAAAAATTATAAAGCTGAAAAAGGTTATTTGATGCATATTTGAGTTTGAAATGATTTCTACATTTAGCAAACTTACCGAATATGAATATCCGAACGGACTTAAAAAAAGAAGTTTTCGACAGTTTGTTCAACTTTGTAATGTTTGTAAACATAAACTTGTTAATTTATTGCTTAATATTCTAAATTATTAAAAAATATAGTGACGACGAAATTATACTGATTCCGGCGAAGTACAAAAAGACTGTGGAGGATGCAGAATTAAGTTTTATTGCCACATTATTATTTTTCACTGCCGAGGTGAAAAGTTCTATGTGCAACACGAGATCACAGTTATTAACATATCGTGCTTTTGAGTCCCTCTCTAAGCTCAAGGTTCTAACCTAGAATCACTTGCTACGATCGAACTACTTTAGAATATTTCGCTTATTTGGGACTCAAAATCAGCACTAGCAAATACGTACTTTTCTCTCTAGTTGCATAAATAACTATAAACAAATTGATAATTGTATTGTATTTTTTTACAGGAGCCTGACGAAGGTCAAAGACTAAGGGAACAACAACTTAGACAATACGCTTTCTTTCAAATTAGGATACATCTAAAGAGAGGACAGAACTTAGTCGCGATGGACAAAAATGGTAAGTTAAAATAACAGAAACTAAATCCCAATTTCACTGTTAAATTGACGTTTTACGCTAAACAAATTTCAATATATCTATCCCGTTCAAACATTGAATGCGAGAAAGAGAGAGACGTGGTTTAAGACGTTTGTTGAAATTGGGGCTAAGTTTTTATCGTCGGCGTCGGTTTTATTAATTTGGAGTTCAAGATTGTCCAATACGTATATCGATTCGTCTTACTCATTGCCTTAATTGGCTACGTGACCTATTTTTATAATAAACTGAGTTTCATTGTAATTCCTTAAGTTGATTGTCAGTTCACTGATCAAATTGTTTTAAGGAAATTCTTCTAATCAATTAGCTATAGTTGGACAATTTTCAACTCTGAACGTAAGACCGAAATTTTATTTTACAATCACATCACTCACTACACTTTAACACTAACATTATAACTAAGCTGAGCACAGCAAAAACAAACAATAAAATCACAAACTAAAATAAAATAAAATCACAGGCTTGTTCACTTTTTTATATAAAACTATAATAAGGAATGCAAGCACTTAAAAAAAACTATTGCAATTTTTAGCAGCACTTTTAACAAAAAGTTGGGCACTGACAACTTGCTGCCAAACCGAGTCATTTGGCAATCCAACTGACCAAATTTAAAATACGTAATTTACGGAAATATGGGCTATGAGGTGGACTACTTTTTGCTATTGGGCAAAGCATCAGTTGGAGAAAAATTTAATTATTCTACACAAAGCTCTTCAACGACGTCTCCATTAGTCGAAATTAATTAATTATTTATTTGCGTGAAATGTCAACCGAAAGCCCGAAATACAATCCGGAATACAATATCGATTTTTGTTATTGGGTGATAGATCTTGTAAAGAGCCGAGTCCGGAATCGTGACGAGTTTAGGTCCTAAATAGACTGTCACGATATAAAACCTTCAGGTTTCGCTCATCTGACGAACTATGTACGGATTTTAATACAAATAAACTATAATTAAAGCATGTTTTGTCTAATCTTTTTGTATATGGGTTGATCTAACTATTGTTTGTCAAAAACTACTTCTTTGTGGTTACAAACGACTCGATTTGATATCACAAACTTGCCAGTGCGTCGAAAACAGCACCTCTAGTTGAATTAATGCTTATCGTGACTGAATTAGATTCATATTTATATGAATTTTGGTTCTTTGGCACATGAATCTAATTTATTTACAAAAAGCAATCAATCAATCGTAATAAAGGGGTAGGTCATATGATTAATTATATCTGTTATTGACCATATTCGATTTATCAATCACAAATACACAACACACAACAAAAAATATATTATTGTTACTTTGCATGTTTTCTTCTGTTCTTTCTCCATACCGCTTTCGCTTTCGTACCATAGTTCACCAGTAGTTTACCTTTTATAATTTAAATCTATATTTATATCCTAAGAGTTTAGTCTGTCATTGGCGATTGCTGAAATTCCTTTTAGGATCAGTTAAGAAATAATAATAAGACATTGGCAAAATTGTTTGAATTGGCGCTTACATAAAGAATACAATTTACCAGTCTGCTACCCAAATATTCTTTTAAAACAAATAGTAGCAAACCTTTTTAACCTAAATCACTTTCTTAAAATACAATCCAGAAGTAAGTTATCCTGATTACCAAGATTATACACAATTTTGGCGTATTATCCCCAATGTTTTCGAAGGTCTGGTAATCCTATTTAATAATTTACCAGAACTACGTAATGTACACAATCAATCGTTAGATTTTTCAACAATTCTCCAAAAATGTAAACATTACATTCAAAATTTTCTATTCCAAATTGTTAAGGTCATTGAACTCGACCAAAATGTGATTTATCTATCCCGTAGCTTACATTTTCTTCGTTTATTTTTGCTTCTTCCTCTTCTAACTGTAGTGTTTTGTGGGGTCCAAAACCAGGCTTGTTGTCAGGCACGAGTGACCCCTACGTGAAGTTCAAGGCTGGTGGAAGGCTGCTGCATAAGTCCAGGATAGTGTATAGAGACCTCAATCCGGTTTGGGACGAAGTTTTTACTGTGCCTGTAGAAGATCCTTTTCAGCCGGTTCAAATAAAGGTGGGTAATTTTATTAATCTTGAACCATCACTTTTATTTGCCAGAAGGGTTGGACAATGCTTTGTTACCCAGACTTCACTTGTAATGTTTAAGTCAAATGTGATAGGGTGTGAGCCTATAGCCATCTACCAGCTACCATTTCAGATTGTGTGTTGTGAATTTTTTATTAGAAATATCTCAAAAAACTAAATTTTCTTACCGGAGATCGATCCAGTGACTCCACGATAATTTGTAGCATACAGTACCTCTTTACCAGACATTTTCAGTTGTTTAATATTGTATTTCATCTCGGTCACTTGCGTGTAGACAAAAGATGAAAACTTTGCAAGGAGAGTCTTTTATAGCTACCATTTGTTTCAAGAAAGAAAAATATAGTGGTCTCCTGAGAATAGTACTGTCAACAAGAAAGTATTTATTTTATTGGTGTGTTTCCTCTTGTATAACTGCCACGAATACAGTAGCACAAGACACAATATTTATTTTTTTCTGTACCTACAGTCGAGTTCATTAAAATGTTGGCTGTTTTGACCTTGTTATTAAACATAACATAACATAAAATCACTCCTATATTACCCAGAAGAGTGTGGCAGTGGTTTTAAATACCCACATTTAACCTGTTATGTTAAGGTTCCATGTCTATGAGTCTATCATCATCTACCGGGCACAATTCCAACTCCGTACTGCTATTGAGATTTTCTTGACGTAAAATACCCAAATAACACTTTAACGCTGCCTGGGAATTGAACCTGACACCTCGCGGTGAGAAGTCGCATACGAGAACCACTGGACCAACGGGGCAGTGCGTGTTAACAAAGATAACGTTTGGGTGTTTCACTCCACATGATATGTTTTGCCGGCGCTACTCTCGGGAAGGAGTATGATATTGGGTTGGCGTTCGGCTTGCGGCGCTCGGCGAGCTAACGTATGCTTGCAATAGTGGTGGTCTTTTATTCAAATAACAACCCTATTGGTCATAAAGGTGCACCGCGCAAAGAAAATTCACGGTTTGCACGCAGTTACAAGATTCAATTTCGCGTGCAGGCGGGTACATCAAGCGAGGTGTAGGTATATTTTTATATCTAATCTCGACTTTTGTTAGGAATTGAAAGTCTGGTGTTACTTATTCTGTGACTAAGGTTCAAAACTGCCAATATATTAATAATAATAAAACTCTTTATTGTACACCAAACACAAAACAATAGAAAATAATAACTTGAGATATAATACACATAATGGTATGGTAATACAAGTGGCGGCCTTATCGCCTTGTGGCAATTTCTTCCTGGCAACCATTGGATGGAAAGAAATTTTAAAAAAGTCTGAATTTAGGGGAGCGCGCGGTGTATAAAGATGGGAAAAACTAAAAAATATACTGTTTAATATCTTTAATAATACAATTAATGAACGTGACTGTACATACATAAGTTATACGTAACAAATTACAGCTTGATATACATTGCTCCGTATGATTTACAACTCCCAAGCCGCCATTTAAAGGTTCATAGCAAATTTTATTCACAGGAAGTATGTTACGTCGAATTAAATATTCATTTCGGTTCTGCGGTATTCAAGTTTATAGGGATTATTACGTATTTATCAGAGGTTTACTAGTTTGAAGGTAATTTTGCAATGTTTTAGAAATTTAGGTGAGCATCGTGTTTCTTTAGGGCGGCGGTTGAAAATTTGATTACGCTATTTAAAAAATAAAAATGGCTACTCATTTTCTATCTGGTGACAAAATGCTGGTTATAAAGGCTGTCTAAAATCTGTACCTACTGGCTATTTTCCATTAGCTAACCTTTTATTCCTACCAACTTTTTGAGATGGGATTATGATACGACGATAAAAAAACCTATCGTATTTAGGTAGCTTTTTAAAGGTCAAGGTCTTCAGACCTCTGTTACATCATAATTCTATCCACAGTACAGTTTGCTGTATACTGGGGTTGGTGACGCGTAGAATTATTGTAATTGTAAACTCTAATAGACGAAAGGAACAACTTAACTTACCTTTCAATTACCCTCCTACTGAAAACCATTACATTTTAAAATTATTTGACTAATAAACAATAAGAAATTTCACTACAAACTATTGTAGAAAGCAATCTCAATGAACTAAAACCAAATTCACTATCTACAGGTCTTCGACTACGACTGGGGTCTCCAAGACGACTTCATGGGTTCCTGTCACCTTGACCTGACAGCTTTGGAGCTGGGCCGAACGCAAGACCTGGTGCTATGTCTTCGAGATCCTGCCAAGCCTCTGCAGGATATGGGGGAGATAGTACTGAATGTCACGCTTTGGCCCAAGTCGCAAGAAGACAAGGAACAGGTAAGAGTTTTAGATGTAGATTTTTGTGTTTCGGCGGTAGAATGAGCTAGGTGTTCACAATAATCTGCTCCTCATATTAAGTTGCGAACTCAACTAGCCAACAAGATAAGCAAGTAAAATCACATTTGTTGCTTAGATCCTATACCAAATACAAGTTCTGTCGTGTATAAAATAATATTCTCCTCTGTAGAATGGTCCAACATAATCAGCTGGAGACGCTCTAGTCAGTTCAGAGCAATGCCAATTATTACTTCAAGACTACTTCCAAACTCTTCGGAAAAATAATATTTAAGTAACTTTGACTGTATAATATCAACAACTTATTAATGGCAGACTGGGTTCAAAGCTTTATCGAAAACAAAAGTAATTTCGTACAAATTGAAAATGTGACGTCCTAAAATAATAAACTGAATTTATTTTGATTGTATTAGCTCGAGTTAGGCACACAAATTCGTTTAAATAGGCCTTTGTAAGGCCGTTGGATAACTACCATTCTTCTGAAATAAAATAATTATTTCTGTAACTACTTCTTAATGGTTGCAGTAAAAACACAGTTAAATGCTAAAAGTTATAAACGGAAAAGTCGGTGGAAAACTTCAACGTGCTAATTATGTTATTAATTGCCATACTTTTGATAATGACGTTTAGAATGACACACTTAACTTAATTTTAGATAAAAATAATAAATAAACGTGAAGTTTTATAATGTATAAAGACGTTAAACTATATTTTTTTTCTATATCACTATAACTAATTTAATTATTTATTATTTACAATCTCAACAAAAAACTGCAATGTATAACTATAATATAGCTATAATTTGGCGATAATTGCGATATAAGCGGCCGTGGCGCAATGGATAAGGCATCAGCCTTACGATCGAGAGGTCGTGGGTTCGAATCCTGGCCATTACACCACGGACGTGAACTTCCTCCTAACACAAGCGAATTAAGCTTAGCTGGAGGGGTTTAACAAGAATACTAGTAATTTGTATTTCCAAATTACTAGTAACCTTTTTTTTAAAAAATAAAAAAAAATATGTGATATAATCAGTAGCAAATACAGTTCAAGTATACATTGTGTTAACTTGTTTCTATAAAATAACCGACTTACACATCGGGACACCATAATTCGCTCCACATATTATGTACATATTTTTTGTAATAAATTTATCGCAGGTTTCATCCGATGTTTTCCTTCACCGTTAGCGAGCGATAATATATAGATAGAGATAGAGATAGATAGAGAAAACTTTATTTGCACATCAAATTTGTAACAAACATACAAAGAAACAGTTACTTAAAGCTATAACGTACAAAGGGCGGCCTTATCGCTTGACGCGATCTCTTCCAGGCAACCATAGGATGGACATAATAGAATGGATATTTGCGGTAGTTTATTGCATTGGAATTGTTGTTTCTTTTTTCTTTTTAATTTTGCTCAAGGCTTGTCAAGATTAAAGACTAAAATATAATGATAACTGAACACATATCTTCGAAAAGACGAACCTTAACGATTTAAGGACGTGTGTGCCATCGAACCCGAAACCTTTGACTTAGCAGTCCTACAGTCTCCCACACGGCTATCGCTTCCTTAAATTTTCACAAAAACGCATTACCTGATTCACGGATATAACATTATACCTGAAATGTAATGCAATTTCCACCTAACTTATGCAATTTTCTTGAGTGATAAAAGTTCATAGTCAAAACAAATTCAGCAAAATATCAGTCGTAAAATGTTATTGCTGACCACTAGATCATGGAGAGTAGAATAGAATAAAATAGAATAAATTTTATTGCATTGAATGTAGGTATTTATTTTATTTATTTGTATTTTATTAAGATTTTTTTTGTATTAAATGATTCATCATTCACTAAACATAACATGATAAACCTTTATTTAATTCCCCACTTCTCAGTTAGTGATTAAAAATTAATAAAGCTACTTACAACCAACTGGACTGGTGACTAGATCAACACTTGAGTAATATAAATTATTATATAATTTTTTCTCCAAAATAACTTAATTTTGTGTGTAGAGGATTTCAGATTTATTATAAATCATAAGTGTGACAATAAATTGAAGTTGGATTTAAATTCAAATTAAATGCTAAAACAATTAGTGCTCTAAATGAAGCGAACGGATCAAAGTGAGTACGTCTGACTATAAACAGAGCGAACGCGCCAACTCTACGCACATAGTTGCGCACGTGTCTGTGTGAGTAAAATTTGCAAAGAATTACCTAAACTTGACGATCCGCGCTAAGCGTAAACGCTCTTAAATTTTTCAAAGGAATCCATGTACATTCTGCCTGTAAGGCGTGCAAAAGTTACATTTTATAAGAAGTAAAATAACATTTAAACCAAACGGCCAATTTTAATCATTCAAAGACCAAATATTATCTATATAAACTGTACTTAGTGATGAAATAATTTATTTTGGTAAGGTTTAATATTATGAGTAAAATAAATGCGTTTAAATATAGTCCTAAAAAATGGTTGTTGTGCCTCACTCGACATAATTATATATCAGTATAGTGTCTTGCGGACTTTTTTGTAGATATTTATAAGATCTACAATTAATTTAAACATTTTATGGTTCTATCTTTTATAGTTTTGGCAGCGTACGCAAAATAAGTAACTTTTCTGGTTGATTTTTACACCTTGTGTCCGAAAAACCTAAATATCTTACGGAACCCTATTTTTTTTCGAAATAAAAATTAGCCTATGTTTTATGTGGATAACGTAGCTTTCGAATGGTGAAAGAATTTTTGAAAACGGCCCAGTAGTTTTTAAGCCTATTCATTACAGCCAAACAAACAAACTTTTCCTCTTTATAATATTAGTATATAAGTAGATAGTATAGATAAGGGTGTAGCAGAGTTAGTATTCAGTATATAACATCCACACTTCACCTGTTATATTAAGGTCCCATGTAGGATGAGCCTATCACCATTCATCGCCGAGTAACATAATAATATTATTAATATCCTCTATTTTTACTCATTCACTTTCATAATGTTGTTTTCCTGTCGTCTGAATAATATTTGATGTTGTTATTTTTATTTGTTATTCCTTTGTTGTCCAGCCACGTAGGCGACGCATTAGTGCCGTTTTTTTCAAGTATCTATGTATGTACTTATGTCTGCACGTGTGGTGTAGTGGTTTAAGCGGTCGCCTCGCCGCTCTCCACTGCACTGGTGTTGTGGGTTCGATCCCCACATAGGACAAATCTTTGTGTGATTCGCAAAGATTTGTTCTGAGACTGGGTGTGCTTGAGTGAGTGAATGTGTGTATTTGGCCTTGTTATTGGGACCATTGGATAGTGTAATTGCTTCTGGCGTTCTATCTAAAGTAAAAAATCCAAATTATTATTATTTATTATTATATATTTTTATGACTTTTATACGTACAGGTAAAGGACACTTACTCAATGTGAAGAGCGAGATAGATTTTGTCACGTTTTGTCATATTTTTATATGGGGTAACATGACAGAAACGCGACAAAATCTATCTTGCTCGGCAGAACTTACATTTAGTATAATATCACGTGTCAAGTCCCGACCTTACATATTGTACTCCTCGCTTGGATGCCTATCCGTTGTCACGGTGCATACCCAGACATATTATATACCTATTCTGTAGATACGAAATTCTGCTTATATTAAAGTAGAATACATTAAGAGCTGTAAGATCGAGTCTTCAGCTTTATTAAGAGCCAGGAGTTTTAAAACAGGAAATATTTTCTACTAAAGCCTTAATTACTTCTTATTAGCAGGGCTCGGAATTAGGTAGAGTTTTTTATGTACTTGCATCGAAATGTTGATATTAATGTGGACCTTCCCGGAATTTCTAATGGACAATCCCGTTTGGCCAACAATATTACGAATAAATAAAACAAAGATAATTAACATATTTTTTTTATTAGTTTACATTAATTCACAATACAAATTGTTGAAAGTCTGTAGTAAATTCTCATACGCATATTTCGCCTTTTTTTATAAATACGAGCAAATACTTTTGCTTCTAGCCTAGACTCGTGAGGTTTTGCTTATTCAAACGGCCCATCAGAATCATTTTCCTTGTCCGATTCATTACCAGTAAGATTTATAGTATAAATTTTGTGAGAATTAAAATATTTAGTCGCGCGTGCAGTAGTTTAAATTGTGTAAAAAAGTAAATAACTTTTTATTTAAAAAATCATGGGATTTTTTTCTGCTCTTTAAAATTAATCTCGGGATTTGAGGCATATCCACTTTATTCTTTCGCTGTATGAAATCAGTGTAAGTACATGAAAAACTCTACCTAATTCCGAGCCCTGCTTATTAGACTCGAAAGGTAAAGTTTATTGAGGTTGCTTGCAAGAGGGAAGAGATCACTTTATAGTGATAAAGCCGCCCATTGTGCATGTTTCAATTAGACTGTGTATCACAATTATGTACTTCTTCTTTGTGTACAATAAAGAATTCTCCATCTATCTATCTATATTTATTTGTAAATAAGTACAATAGATTATTCAAGTTGTAATTATCCGGTGAACCTGGCGAAGTGGGATATAAACGGAGCTAATAACGGGACTCTTACCCAAAATATGGCTCACCAGCTAACGTGCTCATTACTTTCCTCCACCTGTACCCGCAAAGATCACATGTTGGCTACAATAAGGTGTCTTAAAATCACCATCTACTAGTCCAAAACAATATAAATCCAAAACAATATAAATCCCATCAAACCATTTACAATGTAAATGGTTTGATGGGATTTATATACAAAAAGGGCCCTGTTTCGCTACGTTCGCATTTCTTCTGCCGTAAAAAGTTGTGAAATCGAATGTAAACCAAGTTGGTTAAAAAATTAAGTTCCTGTGACTTAGGAAATGCACACGAAATAGTACTCTATGTATATCTAGAAAACTGGACTAAAATTTCAGAATACCAAGTATTTTCCTTGTTTTGTAAGCTAGACAAAAACTCTGTACAAATTTTGGAGTTAGTAAGTATGTCTGCTTGAGGTACCTTAAAACTTTGATGATCTATACATCAGTCAATTAGTCAGTCAGTGTCAAAAAAAAAAAAAAAAAAAAGTCAGTGTCAAAATTAAGGTACTTTGAGATGCAATAATTCCTGAACCACTGCCTCCAATGTACATAGTTTGAAAATGTATCTAGTTATGTAATGCTCTCTTAGTCTTGGTGTAAATTCAGGTGTCTAGTTCTTTTCACAACGAAATAATAGGGGGTCGTAAATGGCCCGAACCGCTTCGAGAAAAGGATGGTTGCTTGTTTGCTCGATATAGCGACAGACACGAAAAGAAAATAAAAAAATTAAATGTTGCTTAATGCTTTTAAAGTTTTGCTAAATTTCCACAGGGATATTACCTTCTATCATAATCAACAAACGCGTGTGGAATATTACCACTAACAATTACCTAAATTTATTAGATTACGCTACATTTTCAAATCTAAATTCCCATTATAAAATATCCTTATCACCGACTCGAGATTATTTAACGAATCCCCAGCGGTTCATTTAACTTGGCTAATTGAACAATCAGGAGATAAAATTGTACGCAAACTGTAATTTGAGGAAATTAGATGGTTGGGTGTTTTGTGTACTGATTAACTTGAAATATATATGAACTATATTTAAGTCGGGTCGGTTACTATTATTCTATTATTACTGAACTTGATTATTTCTTGATTTTTTATTATTCACATAATAATTTAAATAAATAAATAGTAAAAAAAAGCTAAAAAACACCCTTTATATAGAAAACCAAACGAAAAAATTTAAAATACATTTTAATAATTTAGAATAGTGTGTAAATAAGAAAATAAATGTTTATTGCAAAAAAAGCGTGGGGTGCTTTTTAAGATATTATCGAAAAGATAATCCTTTTACTCATGTGTATCAATATTAATATTTATAACTATACCCATGCACCCACGCTTTATTTGAAATAAAAAAAAAAAAAATATATAAATATTTATGACAGGTCTCGTAGTTTCTTAGCCTATTTAGTACTATAAAACCAACAAAACTGTCTTTAGTTTGATGATCTACATTATCTACAAGGCTTTCGTGATTTCAGATAAGTAGCATTACCTGTTTACTTAAAATATAAACTTTACTAAATAACCGCAACTGCTTCTGTTAATAATACATTTGGTTCACTATGTAAACATGTTTGTACACCACTCTTACATGAAGATTGTAAATAGGGAAAACATGAAGGTTAATAAACTACATAACTTGATAAATTCAGGATAATGCATTGTTTTTCTATAAATACCGCAAAGTATGTTTGTTAACCCTAATCCTAACTGGCTGGATATGAAATAAAACTTTGTCTGGATATGTCGACAAAAAAAGTAGAATAAACAATTGAAATATTTTTTATTGGTTACCTCCCTACATGTAAATTGGGATGTCTTTTTTCTGTCGCGTACCTGGTATTATGTGGTTTGGTTAGATAGATCTTTGAAAAACATGAAGTGGGTGGGTAAGACAGATTTTTGATACTGAAAATAATTTACTTGAAGAACAATTTTTTGTTTGTGTAGGGCGGCGTCGTGTAAAATCATGGTGGTAGTTTATATAATGAACTTTCAAAGAAAAATATAGCGACTGCGTTAGCAAAATTTGTTCAAGACTAATTGGGGTCAAAAGTGTAAAATGCAATGACTTATATAAAGTTGTTAATGTTCTATATATATATACATATATTAGTCAACTTATAAGTATTGTTTTACAGCACGGTAATGCTGCCAGCATTTCAGGAACGCAGCCCACTGGCAGCGGTTTACTCGATTAATCTATATAGCTTTGTATTTTTTTTTATGTACATACATTTGTTTGGACTATTTTTCTTAATATTAATATATTTAGTACCCATATTGATATTAAACCTGTTTCGAGTCCATTACTATGTAGAAAAGGCTGACCACGGAACCGGACTTGGCCGGTTTTTGTTGATAATGGTACGGTACCCTTCGTGCCCGAGTCCGAATCGCACTTAGCCGGTTTTAATAGGTCAACCTCGCATTGTCACTAAGCAAAATCAATTTCAAATCACACATGAAATGGGTATTAAATATTAGCTGCAATTGGTAATAGAACTAAATGTTACCTTTCAACATTTGACATAACCCACTCTTTCTTCTTCATATTGCTCGTGATGAGTCATATAATTGATCAAGACAGTGCAAACCAGTGTCCTTGAAAGAGCGAGCCGTTAACTACATAGTGTCTACCTACCTATAGATGCTAATGACTGACTCTCGCCATGTGTTAACCAACCTCGATTCGCCAGTCATTCTTTGAACACACGAACCAGCGCACGCGCGTAATGTACAACAAAAGTAATAAATAGATAAACAATTTATTTACAAAGTGATTTTAAGTGTCATTTTAGTGTTATAAAGTGTAAATAAGTGTTGTGAAAAGTGAAAGTGTTACTTGTTTTCGGTATTTTATTATTTTCGTACACGTTTGTTGATTCTTGTGTAATAATTTGTTTTGTTTGGTAAACACTGGATTTTTTACGTTGAATAGTTTAAAATATTGTACATGTTGCTCGTAAAAAGACATATTTTATAGTTGTTTACATTTTTCTTCAAAAATATTTGGTGGTTTTTGCCATTTAAATGCCATAACATTTTTGATAATGAGAGGTAGATTTTCTGTTAATGTATGCCATAAGATCCTTTACAATTTTATTTACCGATTGGTATTTTAACGTTATAAATTATGATTGCTGAAGTAAAATGAGCGTCTTCCCGGGCATGGATGTTTTTACGAAAAACTACTTGAGGGTTGATCAAAAAAGTGTAGGGTCTTTTCCACGATCAGCAAAGAGTAATAGCGCCTCAGTTTTGCCAGCGTCCTTAGGCAACGGAAATGGTTTATCATCGCGTACCTTGATTGCGACCTCAAGACCTAAAAATGGGTAATTTCCTATAAGCATTGGTGTTATATTGTAGTTTATTTCAGCTTTAAATCACACAACACTGAATTGCACCTCCAAAATATTTTAAGTTCACAAACATGCACAGAAAAACATCTGTTTGCCGAACCAGTAGGCCAATAACCTTAAGAAAAGCTTAAGCAATTTTAAGATCTAAAGGATATGGCCTTGAGTTCATATTTGTTGCATTTTGCTTAAAACTGCAACGAACAATTTGACAAAACAGACGCGATATGAAACGTGTCATTAAAATTCTGGTTTGAACCTATCTTTTCCTGTTTTTAGAACCTTCATGAGTCAATTCAGTACTTTTTTTATACAATTTGTTAGCTGGAACCGGTTCTACCCGGCTCTGGTGCCATTCAAGAACCGGGTATGTGAAATCCGGCACCCGGTCTGCATGACCTATGTACAACATGTCATTTACGCTTGACAAAAAATTAATTAATCTTCATAGAATAGCATTTGGAAAATATCAGAAGATAAACGACTATGACACACGGTCAGACAAACTCCCTATCCAGATAGCAACATATATAGTCTTTGCAATTAAGAATATAATATATAGTCTCTGGGGATTCTATTGACTTATTATACCTACAAGGAAGTCCTAAGGTTGACGTATAGATAACCAGTGCAATGTGCAATAAATAGATTTGTTTTGAAGGAAAACAAATAAAAATATGACGTAAATAGTTTTTGTTTATTTTATAATTGCATAGGTATACTGCAATACTTACAAGAAGTGACGATTCAAGATAAAATGCAAACAAACCTCTGACCTTTATACTACTTACTATCTGGTTCTTTCTGACATCTCCATCCAAAGGTTAACTGAAAAAATCATGCGATAAGGCTCTCTTTGTACTTAGCTGTATTTAGTCTGTATACTTCTTTACTTGTAGAAATAACATTTAACTATCTATTACAACCACACAACAAAATTGACCTTTTAAAAATTCCTTCCACACGAAGATTTTAATTTATTTAGTAACTCGAAAAGTTCATTCATCTGATAGATATTTTGCTTAACAAATTGAGGTCAAAGTCAGAGTTGTAGAGACTGCCATCTGATATCAGTGACCCAGTCAACCAGATAACCTGTCAGACTTTTGGCTACTGTCTTGATACTCGCAATAACTGTCATACATATTTATCTACTGATATGCTTGTATGACATAGAGGCCGGATAGCAGCCTATTTTTAAGCACGATTTTGTCTCGATATTGAATTAGTCACATAACCAGTTTCTCTATCAATAAATCTATATCAAACCAGCTATAGCAGGGTGGTTTACCTTAATTGTGTTTCTGCAAATCCTCAAGTTGGAAAAACCATTTTACTGATATAATTATTCCATTTTAGTACTGCCTGCCCGTATCGTTGTAATAACATACATAATTATAACATAAAATCGCGCCTATTTAACCCAGAAGGGTGTGGGAGAGGTGTGTACAACACCCACACTTCACCTGTTATGTTCAGGTCCCATGGTATAGGTAAGCCTATCGTCACCCACCGGACACAATTCCAACTCCGTGCTGCTATTGTGAATTTTCTCACGGCAAGTTCGCAAAACACTTTTACTGACCCTGGAATCAAACACAAGACCTTGCATATTATTGTATTATAATATAACTGATAAAAATTTCGATTCGTTTAATAAATAAGTTGAGTACATTTATTAATCATAATTATTAATGTGTGGCGAGCATCCCAAATCAATGTTTAAACACAATGAATCGATTGAAAGTCATAAGGTGTCACTGTTGCAAATTCCAAAGAGATCGATTGCAAATTCTTTATAATGTTATTGTTTTTATAATTTGAATACAATAACATTACGAAGAATTCGTTCAAAACTTGGATGAAGGATAGTTTACTCTGAGGTTCAAAAGGGTTTACGATACATTTATCTTAGATATTATAGATAGATAGATAAATAAAACTTTATTTGCACATCATATTTTATAACAAACATAAAGAGAAATAGGTTCTTAAATCTATAACGTGCAAAGGGCGACATTATCGCTTGACGCGATGTCCGTGACCTCTTCGAGGCATCCTTATGATGGACATTATAGAAGGGATATTTACGGTAGTTTTAATGCACGGATTTGTTGATATTATAAAATTAGGAATACTTTTACAGTTTTACCTATAGTATCGCCTTTTTTTATATACTGGGAAATGCCTGACGCATACCACTGATCTGGACAAAGTCAGTGGTTATGTCCGAGTTGCACGGACTAAAAACCAGTGTGTTCCGTCTACAAGACTTTTGCTGGGGTGCCAGGTATCGCTCGCGCATAGACGCTGACAACCTATAGTATCGCCTACGAAAACTTTAAACCAAAGAGAATACTGGTTTTTGCGGATATTAATACCGCAAAAACCAGTTATTAATAGGTAAAAGATTCGAAAAAGGAAAAAAATAATAAGAGGTCGACTTCTTTTACAACTGATACCTTTGGCTACATTTATCGCCATCAATAAGCTCAGCCATATTGTATTTTTCGGTATTGAATTCGTTCTAAACGTTTATTTCACCATTTTCATCTTCTTATTGATTATAGCATTTAGCCTATGCTTATTCATTCATATTAATTTATTTCGTAAACTATTATAACATAGTATTTGAAATTGTCAATCAAAAAGTACAAACAAAACTTAACTAAATACATGAAGCTGAGAAACGATAATCTAATCCCAAGCATTATTATCATCCATATAATCTTTAATGGAATAAAAGCCCTTCGAACACAGTTTTCGTCTTATATATTAGCATTTAGCAAATTATACTAAGAAACAGTTGACAAAATTATGGGACAGGCAGGATTTGAACCTACGACCTCCTGCACACCGGGCAGTCACTTTAACCAACCAGCTACGGTCGCCTCTCGCCAGGACCCTAAATTTCTCAACTGTATGCTACGTCATTTCGTGACGTCACGCTCATCCATTTGTATCCTACTTTGGTTGGTTAAAGCGACTGCCCGCTGTGCAGAAGGTCGCAGGTTCAAATCCTACCGGTCCCATAATTCTTTCAACTGTTTCTTAGTATAAATTGAATATATAAAAAAACAATAAGAATGTAACATTTAAAATTCTAAACATAGGGGTCTACGGGTATGTTTTTATTGTTTTGTCTACATCTGCTAATGGAGTCTACGGGTATGTTTTTATTGTTTTGTCAACATCTATTAATGGATTATATCTGAGAGATAATATTGTTTTCTACCATTATTATCATCCCTATACATGGTCCGTTTTGTAATCTCAAAGGCAAACTGTCAAATAAGGATTTTTTCCCTGTGGTGAACTCTGGTTCATGATAATACACATATATAATTATTATCATCCCTGTACATGGTCAGTTTTGTTATCTCATAGGCAAACTGTCAAATAAGGATATTTTCCTGTGGTGAACCAGAACACATATAATATAATATATATGTATATTAAGTAGGTAATAATGTGTAAGTAGACTAATAAATATACCTAAATATACTTATTTCTTACTTACTTACTCCGTTGGCTCAGCGGCCCGAAATGGATCTTGGCCTCCGACGTGAGATCTTTCCATTTTTGGCGATCCTTGGCAGTCTTGCGCCACTCGCTGGCTTCCAGTTCGCGAAGGTCTGCCTCCACCACATCTTTCCAGCGATATCTGGTTGACCCAGATACGCTCTCTTTACGGCTCGATCTTCCCTCATTCTCTCGACGTGGCCAAGCCAGCAGAGTACCTAAATATACGTAGAAATATTCGCATATAAAGCAAAACAATCTATAGTCTAGTGGTTAGCGTATGCGCCTCTCACCGCGTGGCCTGGGGTTCGATTCCCGGAATGGACAAAGTGTTATTTGTGAACTTTTCCATTTTATATTTTCAATAGCATCACGGAGTTGGAATTGTGCCCGGTGGATGGTGATAGGTTCCCCCCCCCCCCTATCCCATGGGACCTAAACATAACAGGTAAAGTGTGGGTGTTGTAAACCTCTGCCACACCCTTCTGGGTAATATATGGCTTAAAATTATTCGAAAAAAAAAAACTTGTCTGATGTTTATTTTATACATGTAGCTAGGATGATGGTCTATTGCAATCGGTATACCTAATTATATAATATTTATACTAATATTTTAAAGAGAAAATATTTTTTTGTTTGTTTGTTTGTACCCAAAAATCTTCGAATCTACTGGACCAATTTTAATGAAAATTGGCGTAAAGATAGTTTAAGGGCCAAGGAATAATAATTATAAGCGAAGTTCCACATACCACGCGGGCGGAGCCGCGAACGGAAGCTCATAACAAATATGATCATTTGCAAGTTATTGTCCACTTCCTCTTCCAGTAGGTACTTTTCGATAAAATTATCGCAGCAAAATTAGTCCGTTTTCAAATTCATAAATAATTAACAAACTAGATTTGATTTCAACTTCTGCAATTTATATACAACAGTCGAGAGGGAATCGCGAAAGTTTTGAGTAAATTCTAATTAGGATAATTTCTTACGCCATTAGCACCAATAGTAATGCTATTTGCAGAACAAAGTTCTGAATAGACCGTGATCTGATTTATATACAAATTACTTGGTTCCACACCCGGTTTCTCCTGCCTTGGAACTATTTTCAAACCTTCCAAACAAATACTAAAGGGTAACTAACGCTGTAACGCGATTTTGTTGTGTGAAAGCTAGTTAAACGTTGACATAGTTCTTAATAAGAATTCGTAACAAACCCTTATTTGACTTGGAGTCTTCAAAATTGATAGATACATAGATATAATACACTTTATTGCATAGTTTAGTCATAGTCATAGTCAAAATTGTGAAAATACGGGTGTTACTCACGTAATGTTGGTCTATTTAGTCGACCGCGGTTTCGCCTATATGTCTAGGCATTATCAAGAGAGTGCGATACTCTCTTGATAATGCCTAGACATATAGGCGAAACCGCGGTCGACTAAATAGACCAACATTACGTGAGTAACACCCGTATTTTCACAATTTTAATAATGTTACAAACTCACGTCAGTTTTAATAAAAATATAGTCATAGTCATTTATTCATGAACAATTTAAATTGTGTTTGAAACATTACATAATTAAAAGATATTAACAATTAAATTAAAATAGAAATACAAAATAAAATTTAAAAATAATTAAACAATAAATTCATAAAAAATACATGCTCATTGAGATTTAAAAATAATAAAAATAATAAATCCAAACAAAATAAGTGATGATAATGATAATAGTAATTATAGGACATAATTTAACATTAAGACATGTACAATGGGCGGCCTTATCGCTAAAAAGCATTGCTTTTTACAACAGGCAACCTTTGGATGGACAAATAGATAGTTAGACTGATATGGGGCAGTTTAAGGTGTAAGAGATGAGGTAGAAAGTTCACTATAACTAATATCTGCATAAATTTACAAATTGAATAGGTACATTTATCTACAAATTAAATATATTATATTATAATAAAATACATACATATTATTATAAATAAATATAATACATACCTGCATATAACGAAAACAGAGGAAAATAAGAAATGTATAAACAAGTTATAAAATATTTTTTAATGGAAAAAGCGACTTGTTTTAAGTACGTACTGAGTGTTAGCCATTAAACTACTTACCAGCATGTTTGTTGGGTATTAGACTTATCTCTAATGGAGTTTCGCCAGTATTTGCTAATCGCTCGACCTTGCCTGTAAAGGATGGAGTACATGCACACGGCTACCGATCAACCTATACATTGCCAGCTAAGCTGGTCTTGCAGTGCTCGAAAAGCCTATACAACGCGAGGCCATCTTATTCTGGCAATGTATGGGTTGATATACGTGGGTACGTCATGTATTCGTGTTATTAGGTGACGCCATGGAATAACACCAGGGTACAGTCGAGTTTATGATGATTATGATGTTGGCAGTTTTGGACCATATTATAGAGATCGTCATTTAGCCTCTCGTAGTCATCTGCGGACATAGGCCACTCCGGGAGGTCACAACACCCGTCACAACATCCAGCGACCTTCTTCAGGTCGGTCGTCCGTCCACCTGGCGGAACGGGTGTCCTTACGGTTACCGAGTTGCGGTCTCCATTCCAAGACTTGTTTGCTCTAACGGCTGGCGGTCCTTCAGCAGACGTGGCCAACACTTTGCCACTTCAGCGAGCTTATTTACTAGCTATGTCGGTTTTTGGTTCTTTGTCGGATGACTTCTTGACTAGTTTTATCCTTAGAAGGATTCGAGCATATCTCGCTCCGTAGCACGCTGTGCGAGTTTAAATTTGTGGACTCGTCTGCGGTCCTAACCATATCATAGAGATAAGAATACTCAATTCTGACAACATATTAATGTACTCCACTGTACCTAAGACTACATTACTGTAATGAGAACATAATTGCATCGGTTCTTAGTTATAATCGGTGGTAACTTAGGAGTTTTGTATGACAATTTTTCTTACGTACTAATACTCGTACGTTACATCACGCCTATATTAACCAGAGGATTATAGCAGATGTGTAAAACACGCACATTTCTCCTAAATATGTTTAGGTTCCATGTGATGGGGGTCAAACTACCGCGCTCTATTGAGTACAGCTCAGCTGTTCAGCAATTAGAAGAATCCCAAATAATCAAATAATACTTATGCCCGACCCGGCAACCGAACCCATGAAGAGAGGTCGCATACATTAACCTCTTGACCAAAGAGGCAGTTCTTCTCTTCTATATTTAGACTTTACTATACTAACATAGTAAGTTGTACTATGTTACATCTTGATGGTGAAGTTATTCCGAAACAAGTAAAGTCATTACATACACAACAGTTGCAATGCTTGGGTATTTCTTCTGCTCATCCACTGTGACGATGTATAGAACGCTTGGCCGGCAAAAATGACGAAATTAATATTACCATGACTTAAATCACTAAAAGGAACTGAATTTAGATGTAATACACCAAGTTGAAGGTATAACAAAAGAATTGCATTCTATTATTGCTTTTATATTATCTTCGAGTACAGACTATTTTTAAACTTGACCTTTCAATTCGATTCAATTTATTTAATTGCGAATATGGGTATTACAATGTTGTTACATGATAGATGAGTATCACCATAATCAGCCTGTCAGCATGCAAAATGATATTAATAATTTAAAAAAAACATTGAAATACAATCACTACATTCAAGAAAATGTCACAAAAACATAATTACATGTCAAGTATATAAATTAAGAAGTAAAGTATAATATAATAATAATAACAATCAATTAAATGCAATAATAATTAAATCAAAGATAATAAAATTTAATTCTATATTAATTTATCAGCTAGGTATTCTTTGACTGAGTAGTGACATGATCGTAAAAGTACGATTATTTGGGAGTTTTACCTGAAAAATTTTCTTGGTCAGTAAAATTTGCTTGTTTTCTTGTTTTTATATTTGAAATCATAAATTCACGTAATTTGCAGTAGGTATCATCGATATATTTATATATTATATATTTTTATCATACTCTCACCTTCCTATGACTTTAGTTTTTTATAAATAAATACCCATTTTTAAACGATTGAATGTTAATCATCATAATTATGAAACGCTCAAATCTGAGCTCATTGTTAATGTGTGAACATTTTATAGCCTTTGATTTTAATATCAATATAAACCAACCGACAGTACTGAAAAATGGTAGCTGTTTACATTTGTATTTTAGAAGTACTTGCACGTTATTAATACAAAAGTTTGCCAAGAATAAACAGCTAGTTGGTACCCATCCCATCTTTCAATGCAAGTATGTATCGACAACCGTAAACCTTTCGAAAACTGTAAACAAATTGGCTTTTAACACTGTAATAATAATAAATATTATATTCTTTAAAGCCCTGCCATATTTTGCCGTGTTACAATACAATAACAACTTCATACATCTGTTGTAGCTAAAAATACAGCAGCATGTGTAGGTACAATTTCCCAATTTTTCGACTGAAAACGTAAATGCTCCAGCGTTCCAAGAGATTGTGAAAAACATCGTGTAATAATCGGAAATTGAACATCAAATGGATACTTCAAACCATTTCACCTGAACTAAACAAACAAAATATTCTCGGAACTTTCAGTTAATCAATACTCGCGAAACTAAATTTAGAGGCTACCCGTTATCTTGCACCGATTTATTTCGAAGGCGGACACAGCCGTTGAAATGGTGATGACCTTTTAGAACAACCAACAAAGAATAAAGAGAATGATGGAGAACAAAATAGATCGAATTAAAACCAGGTTTGTCAAAATACAAGAGAAGCTGCAAGATCGCATGGATGAATTCCAAGATCAGATGCAGACCAAGATAGAAAAATCTAAGCTATCCAAATTCATTTCGCATTTATCTGAAGACAAAAGTTCCATTGATGACAATTCTGAAACTGGCGATAAGACTTCGAGTGAGAGTGAGAATTTGAGCATCCCTTCATTTTTGATTGATGAGCCAAGCGAACACCAAGATGCTAAGGAACTCTGCACAGACTTCATAAATATCGAACAAGGCAACGTACTATACAAACGTAGTGTGTCGGCGTGTAACCTCGCTTATGACGACTCAAACTTCGGTTCCAGTGAATCCTGTTTTTCTTGCTTGTCATCCAGCGAGGAGAGAATCGAAAGGTAATGTTGTTTCAGTTTTAATTTGTGTGTTTCCTTTAAGTGACCGATTTATGGTAATAGTGTCATAAAGCAGTCGATTAAAGAAATGTTTGGCAGGTTATAAATTTAAACTTTTTGTGAGCCAAATCAATATTGAGCCAAAAATATTATTTTCAACCTAAATGGTTTTGTACGGATATGTTTATTTACTTTGTTCGGTTTAATAAATTACTCAAATTAAGTTCAATCAGATTGAAATAAAACCGTTTGCTAAAATATAAAATACTTTGATTGTGTTCAATTAAATTTTCATTTCATTTCCCTCAAGTTTATTCAGCATTAACGTCTCTCGTTTGTTTTTTTATTACGTTAATCAGACATTTTTTTACGTCTATTTTATCCGTCACGGGTATTCATTAGCAAAAACATTAGCCTTTTTTTTTTTTTTTTATTTTCGATTTCTATTCTATAGTCAGCCAAAAAAGTTATTCGGCAATATTTTTAAAGAAATTTCTCAATAACAACACAAAGTTTTTGAGTTTACAGCCTTTGGACCACACATGACTGTTTCATGCTTTGTTTATTTTGCAACAGGGAAAGAGCACAGGAAATTCGACCTAGAGCTGGCAGTCTTCCATCAGAGGCCTCAGGGTTGCAATTGGAACCCATACCAGCTTTGAACCATTGTAGCGAGCTGATTGAGAAACTTGGCAACCGATTCCCGAAGCTCAAAAGCCATGGGGATAGATTTCATAGGGTATTTGAATATTTATTTTGGTGGTTTATGGGATTAATTAATACCGCATGATAGTGCGATGATTTTATGTAATTAACATTATAATAAATTGGTTTATGCTTTATTGTGTTAACTTAACCTTGTAATCAAATTAAACTAATACTGTTACTAATATCAACGTGTGAGTATTTTTTTGCATCAAATCGTACGTTAACGTAAATTCAGAAGTTGGACATTGAATATTTGATATAAACAATTGGCTCCATGAAAATTAATTTCAGATAGCTGACTTGAATTTTAACAGAACACGAAGAATGATTTTACTAAATACGAATAAGTTTAGAATTCTTACTTAAGATATTATCATTTGGAAGTAGTGTTACTTTCACTCAACTGAGTTACATTGGTGTAGGTATTGTAGCTAAAATCCTCAGGTTGGAAGTCTCACGTGCCTGTGGGATTTATGCGATAAATTCTCAGCGGCAGCACGGATTTGGAACTGTGATCGATGGATGGCTTACATGGGATCTAAACATAACAGGTTGTGGGTGTTATGCACCTGTACCCTTCTGGGTTATATGAGTGATATTATGTTATGTCTCGAGGTATCCAAATACCAATTAAAAGGAGTGGAAATTCCATACGTGTTCATAGCGTATGACAGTTCGGTTGAGTGCGTTTCCTGGTTGAATAAATACATACGTACATATAGCAACAGTAGCAACACACAAACAAAATTTCAAAGTCACTTAATTCGGAAATTCGTAATTATTTTTCATGATTGGATGAATTAAAACTAATAGTAGTCGATATCATGTGCATTATTTTAGAAAACGGATAATTTCGTTGCGAGAAATGTGAGTATAGAAGTTGAATCTAGCTGAAATAAGGATGCCCTATAAAAGATATTATAATTTAAATATACCCTCCAAGTTTTTCTAGCGTCGATAAATGCCATATGCAATTGAACGGTAATCAATTCAAGGAGGCACGAACGGCGCTTTCGTTTTAAATTATTTGCATCTTCAGGTCAAACGTTTCGTTTTCTTTAAAGTAAGAAAAACGGAACCATTTTCATTTTCAATTACATTTTTAAAGGGACGAGATGGCTTTAAACATTTTTAAAATCAATCTTCCTTCTTAATTTGTGTGTTTGAACAACTGAACTTACACGTATTTTCACACACACATTTATATCTTAGGTCGATAGAGACAACGATACATTTATATGTATATCCTAAAACATTTACGTCTGGTATTAAAATAAATTATTCTAATGGGATTTTAGAATAATCTACGAGCCTATTTCAATGATATTTAAAGATCTATAGGCAAAAGAAAATGGGTTACATAAAGTCGATAATCCGATTGATATTGATAACCAATCCAAATCGATCATAGTTTTGATCGCCAATAACTGAAGGAGTATTCATTCCCTCATGTTCTCTTAACAAACAATTATTTTTAATCGACTCAAAAGTTTCTCAATTCGATTGTATTTTTTTTTTCTTTTTTATGTTTGTTCGCCGATTACTCGAAGACGCCTGAACCGATTATTTAAATTATTTTTGTCTGAAAGAGTATAATTGTCATGTAGTCTCATGCTCACCAGGGTGACGTTATCATGATGGGATTCTAGAGAAATCGAGGATAACCCTCTAATTTATTATTTTTCATATTATCTATTATTATCATATATTACCTAGAGTTAATAGGATATTTGCATCTAGCAGTCAGCATCTCATGTTGCTCAGCTCATGCTGGAAGGTACAACTCCTCAACGGCTAGGAATACGGGGATAATTATATAAATATAGGTACCAGAAGGCCGTTTACTGTATTATTTCAAGTTATACATAGATAAGGTGAGACGTTGAATATTACTTAAGTATTTATATTTTAAGTTGGAGTCGGTTTTTTGTAAAATTATTATCTAAATACAGTTTGTAAATCTTTAGTATTAAAAAAGAAAATTAACCAAGTGGAATAAGTAGGCGTTGCGGCAACTTGCAGATTAATAAAAAAAACGATTTATTTACAAGTTAATTAAGAGCTTGCATGTGCCATGATTGATGAGTTTAAGTCAGTGATTATCGTTTATCGATTATTCTAAGCGTTTTGCGCTTTGAACAACATTTTTGTAGAAGCAAAACTAGCAAGCCATGTTCTTTTCCGATTTACATATTTTCATTCATCTTCTTTCCGCACTGTTAAAAACAGAGAGATGGAGATAGAAGAAGGAGAGAATATTTTTTACTAAAGGGGCTATGGTATGAAAAAAAGTATAGAAAATTTTCACCAATATTTACGTCAAAAAAGTACAAGCTTATGAATGTCACAAATATACATAATATAAGCAAATTGGTAATGGGATGAAACCTTGTTACAATTGGCGTACGTGGCGCCGCTAGGGGCTTCTGTATTTGCGGGCTGGCTATGCGGTCATTGAGCTTATGTCTAAGTATAGAGGCACAGTTCTTTAGGTTGCTCTGAAGACGAACTTTTAACGAACCACAGAGAACGCACTATTGCATAAGGCATGTATGAGAGCAAGAGAGACGGAAGTAATAATGTCCCACTTGATATCCCTACTTCATAATAATTACTGTTCCAAAATGTTTGTCAAAATGCCCTAAGGAACCGTATAAACTTAATGGTTGGGATAAATCAATGTCTGTCAACAAACTTTGACAAACCTTACTCTCCAGTGGCCATCATTATGAATACAAGATTTTTCTCTCTTGTTTCAATTTTCTAGTACATAGAAAGGTACTTTAACCCCTATATAAAATAAAACAAAGAAATTGGCCGCCAAGTCACGGACCAGTTTCTTAACTTGTCACTCCGTGATGAGGGTACAAATTGTTAGGATTTTTTGATACCTAATTGCGTTGCCATCCCGTAGACACAAAGTAGATTACCAATTTTAATGCGACCGCAAATTGACTTCTATCTAATTAGTGACCTTGAGAGCCTTGAATATTGTCTCTTTGCGTTATTTGAAGGGTTAATTTTAAAGATTTTTTGTAATGTCCGAACATTATTACTAAAGCCAAATGAAATCAATGCATGCATTGTAGAAGTTGATCTTTACACAGTGAAATTATTGATGAAATTACACTCTTGGAGGATCAGGTATGCTGGTATTATTTACGAACCCGACCTACCTACCTACCTGCGACCCACCTTATCAACCGGTGAGTGCCGCAGTATGATCATTCTGTGAATAGCCTCCTTCAAGGCTTCCCCATAATGCAATTCACACACGCCAGCTTTAATATTAAAATGTATATTTACATATCGATACATCTCGATACAATTCATTACATAGTAATATTACCAAAAAAATATACATTATAACTGCCGTGTGTCAATTACACACGGCAGTTATAATGTATATTTTTACATCTTCAACTTTGACTCAATCAATAAAACCAAAATTTTTGGCAGTCTTATTTTCATAGACATTTGCTTTCATTTCCTCTCCGAATGATCAAGTGCTCTTAGTATTTTGACATACGAAAATGTATCGACAGGTATGAAATATACATTGTGGCTGCCGTGTGTGAAGTCCTTAAGGTAACTACCAAAATTATAAGTCCACACAGACGGACTGATTTCAAACTGCGTTTGGCAGTCGTAATGCATGACGTAGTTTCAAGCTTGAGTAATAACAACTGCAATCGAACAGCATGGTTCGTTAACAGTCACGCTAGCTGCAATGAAACTGCTGTACAACTAACAAATGCAGTTTAATTGCAGTCCGTATATCTAGAACATAAGCCGCAAGTCGTCAACTACGAAACATAAAGAAATCTCTAAATATTACGTAAATGAAGCGGATAAAACGTCAAAATACTACAGTTATGGAGCCTAATAACTGATAAATTATTTTTTAAGGAAATAATAAGTTATATCTAGGTGGTCATACCCTCGTTAGTGTAATGTAGTACGTTTAACAATAACATAGTGTAAAATGTCGATTAGTGATCGGTTTTTGGATTATAAAAAGTTTATTCAGGTAAGGTTTTAGTCATAGTGGAAGGGATAATCCTCCAGCGTGAATTTTGCAAATCGTATAAAGTTTATATTTTGTTTTGTTACTGAACATAATTAATCAACGCTGTGTTTTATTCAGATATGGATAGTATAAGGACAGAAGAAAACTTCTAAGGCTCATTCCATGGGTGAAATAATATTGACAATATTTACCGGTATAAGCTTAAAAATACCAGTCAATATGCGCAATATTGTAACTAATATTATGTGTTAATGGCCTGCTAATTATAATTTGTTAAGAGAATAATAAAATGTACAATGTGTAATATAAATAAATTTACTGGTGGTAGAGCTCTAGTGAATAAGCTCGAGGGCGGCAGCACCACCGTCTCACCTTTAACCTGCCGTCAAATAGTAGTGCTTCCATTACTGTGTTCCGGTTTGGTGGTGAGATCAGGCCCTGAAATTACAGGCACATGAGGCATAGCACCGTAGTCCTCAGCTGCAGCGACGCATCTACAATCTGCTTTTGTGGATTGTTGATGTCCATGGGCTGTACTCCACTTACCATCAGGTGGACTACACGTTCGTTTGCTGTGGGCGTAGTATAAAAAAATAATAATAATGTACGACATTTAAAGCCTCTGCTGTATATGTTGTGTGGTCAGTTCAAATACATATTATATGTTAAAGTTAAACAAGGTCGGAAACGTCTAAATGATTTAAACTAAGTCTAAACTCGCACTCAGCTCGTTCCTCGTTGTAAAAATGCTTACATTCCTACATATACTCGTAGGTACGAAGATAAATCCCGTTGTACAAGTGTTACAATACTGAAATTGGCACGAACGACGTATGTTTCAAAACTTTGTGTTGGTTAACCAGATCGATACGAGCTTTTACTGAAGTTATACTATTTATGTATCAGATTTACGCTCACTTTTACTACGTCGAACGTTTGAAGTCTTTAGGTCGCATTTCTCAACGACTTATTCTTCTTCTTCGTCGTGTTGATGGCTGAGTTAAATTTTATTTTGACTTGCCATCGTGGTGAAAGGAATAGCCAATTCGCTTCGGAGAACTCGCGAATTGCCCAGGGTGCGCCGGACGTAGGGAATCGTTGTGTACGTCACTCGGGGAGGCTGCTTTCATGCAACGACTTATTAAGTTAGGATTATGTCTGAAACTCTGGAATACTATTCACAACATTGGAATATATAATAAAGAAACACATCACAGTCTAGAACAAATCATTTTAATTCGCTTTTTTTAGGAGTGTAAACATGGTACAGTTTGCACACAAAGCTTAGGTACACATCAAGCGATACATAAGATCCTAAGATGACCTCGCATTATTTAAGCTTCCTGTGTGATATGAGACCATCTAATGCTTGAAATGTATATCAGGACGTTTTGCCGTGTGTACCCTTACTAGTTTCATTATAGTTCATTATTAATATATCGCTTACTCCATCTGGTAATCGCCAGTCTAGGAATACTCTGTTGTACAGAATGACAATAGGTTACGGTGCCACTTGCACCCATAGCAGATCCCTATCTGGCCTAACACGTTGCCGTTAACTAATCTTCGTCTTCCTTTTGGCTTGCCATTGCAGTGGCTATGGCCGTAGACCGTAGACAGAGAAGTTTTTGGAAACACACCCACACCCCAATATTTTAAAGTAGCCTAAATTAAAAGAATGGTGCTTATGAGTAAGACCCGTACTGGCAGTGACAGCTTTACATGTTAAATATTTTGTGTTTGCTACTTCTTACATGAATAATTCTTTGCAGTACCTCCTAAAGAACACACGGATGAGTGACGTAAACAAACGACTGAAGGCACAAATCTGGAGCTCGGTGGTCACCATCGTGCTGGTTGAAGCCAAGAATCTTCCTGCAATGGACCTGGATACCAGGTCCAGTGATCCTTATTGTAAGTTTAGGTGGGTATATTCTACTTTACTGTATCTATACTCTTTTGAGGTTATAAATTGACCTCAAATTATTGGCTATTGGTTTAAAGAACCAATAATAGTGCACCAAACCGTGTAGGTACACTTTGAACACTGTTTTTTTGGTATGCCGGGTAGGTGCTGATGCTAATGATACACTACCTTTACATACATTATAGATCTCTCAAGAATGTTTTAACAAAACGTCTACGTTTGACTTCGTTTGGTTTCCCACAAAAACCTTGGTTTTGGCAGTAATGTTTGGTAATGTTTCAATTATGTTGGTACCTTGTAGTTTAACCAATGCAAATTAAAGAGGACTAATTTTACGCGCTGTTAAAGTTTCTGGCCATAAATATTTAAGAGTGCTGTGCAGTAAGCAGTTCCTGTGCATTTCAGCTAAAAATAAACCGTTCGCGCTTTCTGACAAAGAAAATCAAACCAGCCCATTTAACACGGCTCTGCACTGTTGACATTTAAATTCGACTATGACGTAGTCATCAACATGGAAACACCAATTTATTTTGTCTTTTGTTGTTTCAAGGTCGATAACTACGTCAAGGTCGTAATTATGTCAAGAGTGGCAATCCGTGCTGAGGGCGCTTTTTATTGTGCATTTGTCTTACTTATAGACCAACCTAGTCAAAAATAATTCAAGCTTTATTAAAAGGTCATTAACTATTAACTAATTTTTTTAAACTGATAAAGATCTGATCATTAACTAGTAACCAGCACCCGCGAGGTAAATTGCTAAGGAAAGTCATCTAACCATGCATAAGTATATTCACGTTAGTATGAAGACGGGTATTCTGATAAATACTGATGCAATTTAGCAGGGTTCAAGCTATTTGATAAGATCCTAAAATTTGTTTTATATTATGTCACGTGCTTTATGGGTCGCAGAAGATACGTTTAGTGACTCAGGTGCAGTATTATCAGTTGCCATCGGATAGTTAAGTTTAAAAAAATAACATTTCTGTGAAATAAGTTCCGAAAATGGTACCAAAAACTGATAAATAGCTCTGGATAATTCGTACTTTGTATAATTTTACTTAATAAAACTGGTCCTAAATCTTTGTGTTCTGTGCCTTCCTAGTTTTTAATTACATACCATCTTTTTTCAGGTTAGGTAACGAAAAATTTAAAAGTAAAGTAGTATGGAAGTCGCTGCATCCATCCTGGCTGGAGCAGTTCGATTTGCACCTATACGACGATCAGGAACAAGTTCTAGAGGTCACCGTGTGGGATAAGGACAAACAAACCAAAGATGACTTTATAGGCAGGTGAGAAAACTTTGAATATAGTGCAGCCATAGAACATAGTTATCGCTCTTAACGCAAAAGTAAGTTGTCTAGGGCGCCGGCAACGGTTTCGTTCAAAAAGATAAACGCTAGATGCGAGCGTGGTGATTGGCCACTCAGCAGCGTGCAAGAAAGAGGGAGTTAGGTCTTCTCGCTGGCACTTACCGTTTGCATATTCTATTCGAAGCCGTTTGTCTAGAGGGGTTTTTTAATGCTGTAAAAGAAACAAAGGTGACTAAGAATACTTATTAATAGTCATGAATGACATTATAAAGAAACCTGCATATTTAAGAGGGTAGACCAAATGTGCTTGATAGTAACCATCGTGGCACCGTGGTGGCTTGTCATCATTGGAGGACGACTATGAGACAATTTGTACTTGCATCGTGAAATTAAGTATATTGTTGGGGCTAGACAGAAATGATTTTGTCCACGAATGGACATTCCTCTGTCAATAAACAGTGAGCAAGCAACATTTTTGATGATTTAGTTAGAACCTATACCTTTGTAAAGCAGTTGCAGCTATTATTCTGTTTATAATTCCATAATTAAGAGCAAAGATCCTAAAGCTCAGAAATTAGGCCACGTGTGCGCTTGACTAATAGTTAGTAGACGAAAATCCTGTACTCGTTGGTCGACAGAAACTTTCCCGTACCTCGGATAAATAATACGAAACAACTCACTACGAAACTAAACTATTAACAAAATTAGGTCGTGTTTGCACTCAGCAAATGTTCACGGTGCGAAGGTATACGGTGAAAGATTTATGATAGAACAACTAAACTTTGTTTCCATGAACAGGCTAAAGTTAAGATGTAATGAAATAATGCTTTAGATATTTTATTTAACAAATACTACATAATTATGCCTTTATACCTAATAATACATACGATTAGGATTATTATTAAGCTAGGAAGCTTTAATATTTTGTGAAGCTTCTTAAATTGTCGATAGAATCCAACTTCAAAATGAAAATGTTGGTAGCAGCTGAAAATTTGAGAACGTTAATAATGACCCAACGAATAATTACGAGGTATAAGATCAGATGTATTCATTTCCAAACTATTTCAGATGTTCAATAGACCTATCACAATTAGAAAGAGAGATTACACATAACATATGGAAGGAGTTAGAAGATGGTAATGGACAGATTTTCCTGTTGTTGACCATTAGTGGTACCACGCAATCAGAAACTATCACTGACTTGAGCAGTTATAAAGAAAACCCTAGAGATCTCGAAATTATTGAAAGGCGATACGTAAGTATTAAATTTATGGCTATTTTTATAACATTTGCAAAAAAAACATTAAGCAGCTGAAAGATTTCCTTGTCTTAACACCCAAGCTCGTAAGTATTGATGTTAAACGCCAACTATAGACCTTAAATATCCACATCCATTTGCTACCCTCTAATGTAGCTGCATCAAAAGGCTATGATATCATTTATTCTTCCTATACTTATAATTTCAGGGTGTAACTTTAAGTACCAACCAAACGAAATATACTTAAAAAAGATGGTAGTGATTCTTCGCCTGAAATATTTCACAAAATCAAATTTTCTGTCTCTAATATTGTACATTGGAAGAGGCTTGTATCTTGTATCTCGAATTCAATAATTTGGAAAGCGGTTAATTTATATCCTTCTTTGCAAAGAAGTAATACATTACGCAGTACCGAATTTGTATTCATTTCTCTTTTTTCCCTCTCTAGGCGTGGTACCATCTCAATGAACAATCACAAGGAGTAGGCTGGCTCTGCGTCAAAGTCTACGGTGCCAAGGGTCTGGCGGCAGCAGACTTGGGTGGAAAGTCAGACCCTTTCTGCGTCCTAGAACTGGGGAACGCGAGGCTTCAAACCCATACAGAGTACAAGACTTTGACGCCCAATTGGATGAAGATTTTTACTTTGTAAGTGTTTTTGTATAGTTTAGTTTCATAACACGTGCAATAAACTAATACAAATAGAAGACTTAATGCTACTTAAAAGTACTTAAAAAAGAGACACATAATTTTAGAAATTGTTCAAATTTGGAGTAAAATATATCAGTATCTGGATACTGAGCAATAAGGGTGTTTATCTGAGTCAAAGCCTCATTTGTTGGAGCAAATTGAACAGTGCACGTTCGAACAGCCGGCGTTGCTGGAAGGCGACGCGAGCGCAGCCGCGTGTACTGATTTGGTGATAACGAACATTGTCTTTTTTTATTTTTTTTATTCCACTGAGGTGGCAAACAAGCATACGGCCCGTCTGATGGTAAGCAGTTACCGTAGCCTATGGACACTTGCAACGCCAGGGGCATCACTCGTGCGTTGCCGACCCTTTAAAAACCTATTTGCACTCTTTTTAAAGAACCCCATCGTCCCCTCGTCTTATCTTCTCTGCTAAAATTAAATCATAAACTTTTTATAACAATACTTTAATTAAATTAATTGGCGTTGCAAGGCTGCATGCAAGCGGTGTATGCAATAGGTACTTACCTATAATTATATATGTATTACGTACGTTATCTTTTTCCCTCGTAATTTGACTACTTTTATTTAACACCAATTTCACAATAGTTATTTATGGTACAAGTGAGAAAAAGTTTATATTTCTGTTGTGAGTGCCAATTTTAAATCTTGAGTTTGCGAAGTAGTCTTAAATTGAATCACGAGCGTAGCGAGTGATTCTAATAAAGACTACTTCGCAAGCGAAAGATTTTAAGAGGTAACGAACTGGAAATTAAATTTTTCTTACGCGTTGCATACAAAACTTTTCACCTCTTCCAGTGAGAAAATATTAAGATTTAAATTAACTTGGACTCGATTGCTTAACCTGGAATAATTTCATGAAATACGACAGTAATACCAATTCAGAATGCCTTTTAGGGCCTTTTGTAATTCGCCACTAATTAAATATGGCTATATACGCTTTCAAAAACTACTCACGTGTACTTTTCACGTGATTTTTCTGGTAAAAAAGCAAACTTCTGTGTTAGAAGCAAGTTGTCGCAACACTTTTGGAGTTCCACAAAGTTCTTTATCACTGGATTCACTATTTTTTTGTTAAAAAGTTCCAGTAAACAATTAAACATAAACTGAAAAGAATTTATTGCCCGTGATGACTGACACAGACACAGACTTTTTTTTTTAAATCGTGCGTGTGGAAATTCGTTCCGTAACATTTATTTAGAGTCTAATATTAAGTACCTGATTTTAATTAATTTAATGGTCAATCACGAATATAAAACCATTAAAATACTAAATAAGCGCGTATTTATATAATTTAAAATAATTAAAACGTATCGTATGTAATTATTTAATAAAATTGATGTCAATGTTTATTACTAACATTCATGGTGACTGTTTGTTTTTTTTCCAGCGCCTTAATGGAAATGAAAATCCTTCCAATGAATATTGGAAGGATTTTGTGTTTCGAAATTTGAATCACTTTGCCTCACTAGTGAGTAAAAACGGTTTTTACTCGCTGAATTCTGGCAAGCAAACTATCTTTTTCGTGCTGGTGTGGTGAAAAACTTCTTTATCTACGGTTTTACTAACTCCGTATTTGCTTTTCTCACTCATTCAATGTTTATAAGAGACAGAGAGATCGAAAGTAGTACTTTAGCGTTAAACTTGAGTTTATATATATATTCACAAAATAAATATCTTTTATCTTTATCTTTATAACGATTGCCTCGATGGTCTAGTGATTAGCGTATGCGCCTCACACCACGAAGTCGCGGGTTCGATACCCGGGTAGGGCAAATTGTTTTTTGTTAATTTTCCATAGCAGCAGGGAGTAGGAATTGTACTCAGTGGATGGCGATAAGCTCACCTCCTATCCCATAAGACCTAAACGTAACAGGTGAAGTGTGGGTGTTGTGATGTAACGTAGGATTGGTGTAATTGGCACTTTGTCTACAGTGTAAAGTTTCTTTTCATTTACATTTTTCATGGACTGGATTAGAGTGACAAAGTACGCGGTTCCAAAGTTATATCTTGTTCCATCTTATGTAGAAAACTTAGTACAGTTTTAACTTTGAGTTCTTTCGAAATTTTGATATTAAGGATCTTTTGTTTTACCTTATTTTGAAGTCTTGAAGTGACTGTCAGAAGCAGCATTCCAATTGTTTGAAATTGAATTTTCGAGGTTGTTCAAAGTTACAGCGCGGAACGACTGCGTGGAACGATGACATATTTTATGAAACTTTAATAGCTTGCGACGAGTTACTGCTGTGTTTAATGTTTGTTAGAGACAAGTAATTAAGAGTTTATATCGTGCTGTATCAACTTGGTCAACAGCAACATTTGCTCAACAAAATATTTGCTCCGTATCAGTATGTTTATTCAAGGTTAGGTTTTCTTTTGTTTTGCGCGGTCCAAGCAAAAAGTTTATCTTGCCCTGGTGCAAAATCATAGATTAAAACCGTATGTGAGTTTGGTCTATTTAACTGACAAGGCCTAAACAACTATGATCTATCAGTACCTGATCTTAAAATTAACAGTATCATTGTCTTCTTCCAGCACAGTAAAAGACATCAGTTCAATATTAGAACTAACAGTATACGATGAAGACCACGACCACAAAGTAGAGTTCCTAGGGAAGCTGGCCATCCCACTACTAAACATCAGGAATGGAGAGAAGCGGTGGTTCGCGTTGAAAGATAAGAAGATGAGAGCGAGGGCGAAAGGAAACTACCCACAGATCATGCTGGAAATGCTGGTCATATGGAATCCGGTAAGTTTTTTACGATTACTACAAACACTGATCTACCTGATGGTAAGTGGTAAAAAACAGGCCATAAATATCCAGCCTCTAGTAAACCCAGATTGTAGTTGCGTTGCTCCATCTGAGGACCAAGATGTAACGACGATGTCGATAACTGTGTAGCCAAAGTTCCAGTAAAAAAATTACCAAAACCAGTATTTCCGTTTCGTTAAAATCTTTAATGAATAAACATTAAATTATTATTTTATGAATGTATTTATGTAATTTATTGTTATGTATGTTTTATTTAGAAAAATATAATTATGAATGCGTGTTTATCCTATCCTTTTGTTTAATTCTATCACACATTGTACTTCGTTCTCCTCTCGTGGATCTGCTGGAAGAAACTTCTTTAAGAAATAAGCAGTGCCTTTGTACTTGTTGCTCTCTATATTGTGTTTGACCTTCTAAACACTCTTATTGTGTGTGTACATAAATTATGAAATAAAATTAAAAAATAGAATAAATAAAAAGTGATGTAAATAAAAAAAACTGGTCGTATATAAACTTACATAAAATTGCAACCGAAAGTTTCTTAATAATAAACGATAAAACCTAGAAAGACCTTCTGGTATTTCTCATTAAGCCATTAATCTCGAAAGTTCAGCTTAAGTTACGAAGTTGCCCAGAATGATTAAGTGTATCAAGAACTCGCATAACTCCCTGATCTTGAGAGTTAGGTACACAATGAAGCCAAATTCACTACATGACACGACAAACTTAGTTTCGTGTCAAGTATTTTAAAGCCTACTTGCGAACAAAACTTAAAATTGATATTGCCATCTTGAATTCTGTATCCAGTGATACGATATTCTTGCTCAGATCCTTAGCCATAGGTATTTTGTGCCTTGCATGTCGTGCTTCTTACCCACAAGCTTTTCTGAAATATCTCGAAAGATAACCTCTATACTCGTCGTGTCGGTCAACTTTTAAACCTCAACTAGATGCGTAATTCAATAATATTTTCTGTACTTATTAAAAAACTAGCTGGCCCGACAGACGTTGTCACCAGACAACGTCTGTCGGGCCAGCTAGTTTTTTAATAAGTTTAATAAGTTTAATAAGTTAAGACCACTTAACTATGATTATATCTCCTTGACGATATTTGCAGTACCCATTCTGTCAACGTTATGTCAAACCACCCAAAACAAATATGATTAAAATAAAAAAAGTTTTTATTGTCAAAGGCGCTAAGGTTACATTAGAAAAAAATATGAAAGTTTAATATGTGAAAGTTTAAGTGGTTAAGTATTCTTATTTTTTTAATTATCTGCGCACATTTCTTATCTTTTCTTCTATAATAACCATCTCCTGACAACTACAAACTCAACAAACGAGAGATTTAGGGAAATCGGTTCGGGACCAGAAAAAAAGGGATTCATTTTTATAGATTAGGGGAAAGCAATAATTCTTAGTCATTTTGAGCACTTATTTCCAAATTTATAGACTTTAGTAACCGTACTTTGCCTGCACTTTCAGTTAAAAGCTGCGATAAGGGCTGTGAATCCAAGAGAACCAAAGTACATGCACCAAGAGGCAAAGTTCAAGAGGCAGCTGTTCATCAGAAACGTGATGAGACTTAAAGCCATCATCATGTGGTTCATCGAAGTTGGCAAGATATTACAGTGAGTATAATATTTTATACTATAAAAGACAGGTGTTACTCGCTTAGTGTTGGTTTATTTAGTCGTCCGCGGTTTCGCCTAGTTATATAGGCATTTTCAAGAGAGTGCGACACGACGCATCTGAGTCGCAACTAGCGAAACATCGGTCTTTATAGTTTAAGGGCTCTTCCCACGACTGATAAATTAGTGTCCGATTTTTTGTAGGAGAAAATAGATCATTCGTCAATGTATGCAGTAACGGACATGTCCTACAAAAAAATCGGTCAGAAATAGTATGAAAATTACAGTTCGCCCGATTATTGGTCCTACAAAATATATTATAATTGAACTTTTATGGTTACTGATTTTCGCGAGAGAATCTTATCTTATACAATAAAAATAAATTTAATAGAAATTTTTGTTTGTTA
The DNA here is from genome assembly GCA_905147285.1 of Hypena proboscidalis. Taxonomy (NCBI): domain Eukaryota; kingdom Metazoa; phylum Arthropoda; class Insecta; order Lepidoptera; family Erebidae; genus Hypena; species Hypena proboscidalis. Next base: position 9,598,835 of record LR990150.1, on the reverse strand, counting down.
TCGATTTAACTCGGAAACTTTAGAATCGATTTCAAAATATCTTTGCCATTAGAATGCTACATTATTATTGAATAACAGACGGTATTTTATCGAGGTATTACACGGGCGTGGCAGTTGCGGTAAAATAAAACAAATGCGAAAAGTTACGAAATGTGGGAATATGATAAAGGGGGCTTCAAATTTGAGACAGCCGAGACCGTGACCTTATACTTCTCAACCCTGACAAAAATATACGAAGATCTAGGTCAAGCAAATGAACCACAAAGTCCCTAAAATAGTTTGGAATAAATAATCCAAAGGGTTGGGTTTCGCATCTGACTCCGTTTGGTTCTGAATATGTAAAAAGGTTTCGTCAGCCCTGGAAAGCTGTGTTATTTTGTACATGAGCAAGTAGGTAAATATTCAGGAAGCAAACTTACTTACATTTCCTGTATTATACCTATATCTTTATGATGCAGGCATTAACTAGTAATATAATAATAGCAGCCCTGTATCTAATACATGTCCCACTGCTGGGCTCGGGCCCCTTCTCATGATGAGAAGGGTTAGGCTACCACGCTGTCCAAGTGCGACTTGGTAGACTTCACACGACCTCTACCTTTTAGGCACTCTCAAGCATGGAGGTTTTCTCACGATGTTTTCTTTCACCATTAGCGAGCGATAATTTACATGATACACATATCTTCGAAAAGACGAATCTTAACGATGTATTGACAGAGGTGTCTGCCGTGGTTTCGAACCCGAGACCTTTGATTTCGCAGTCCTACATTCTCCCACTCGGTTATCGTTGATGTTGAATTATATCGTTCGGAATTTTATAAAAAAGTTTGGCCGGTGGTTGTGTTTATGGTTCGTTGCTGGCCGACAATATCCATATAACTACCTACATACTAAGCTTACTGCAATACAATACATCTTCATTATTCTCCATCTGATTGTAGGTCTTGAAGCGGCCGTGGCGCAATGGATAAGGCATCGGTCTTACGATCGAGAGGTCGTGGGTTCGAATCCTGGCCATTACACCACGGACGTGAACTTCCTCCTAACACAAGCGAATTATGCTTAGCTGGAGGGGGTTAAAAAGAATACTAGTAATTTGTATTTTCAAATTGCTAGTAAGCTTTTTTTTAAAAAAATAAAAAAAAAAATAATAAAAAATTGACACAAATTGACCTATAACAATAATTTTAGCTGTACTTATGAAAAAAAATAGCCGCATTAGTAGCTAATAAAGGTGCACGGCAGTATTTCCGCCAAGAGCCGAAAAACGAAGATTATCTTTCTTCTATTTTCTTTTACAATGACAATTAAATTTCTATGAGTTACTTCATAATATTTTAATGTAAAATTTCTATTACAGAGATTGTTTTGAATGGGAGTCAAGAATTAGATCGTTTATGGGTTTGCTGGTGTGGCTCGTGTTTTGCTACAACTATGAAATGTGGATGATGCCGTTCTTAATACTGATGTTCTTCTTTAGAAGCTGGCTCATTTACAGACTAACGGGTAAGTTCCTGTGAATTATGTATTCTATTATATACTTTTAAAATATATTAGATTGAGAAAACCTTTTTTACTTAATTTTGCCATACATCATTTTTTTTATTGCTCTTAAGCCAAACTAATAATAGTGAATTTCGATAGTAAAGTTTTATTTATTGAGGCAATTTATGGTTATTTAATCTATTTTCTTAGATTTTTTCTGATTTACATTATATTTTTGATTACCCTTAACATAAATATTTTTTAATTTGTTCTATTTTTATTTTATTTTTAGTTGAATTCAAATTATTGGTCAGATATTTCTCAAAGGGTTCGTTATCTTCCTTTTTCAATGTTTTAAATAAATATGTTTCATCTAGTACGCCATGTGAGTTTTATATTTTGTAATTGCATGCTTTTTTCATTTATTTATGTCGTGTGTGTGTCTTGAGAAATGTATAAATGCTTTACGTGAATGTCCATAGCAACAATTTCTAGGTGGCCATCTTGGATTACGAGTACTAAATTACCATCAACCTCGAACATTCTTAATGCTTTTGGCTAAGCTTCATTGCTAGATTGTGACTCAATTGTGAGCGTATATCATTAAAAATATGAAAGTATACAAAATATCGTTATTGCAAAATTGTTGGTTTTACATTGAATGTGGTCTTAATAATAAAAGTACAAGTTCAGCAGCGGTTTTGGCATGAAATAGGTAATGAGGTTTGAAAGTTATTCTTCATACAAGGAATTATTTAAATGTAATACTATTTTAAACAAATCTAAGTATATAATACAACAAATATTACTAGCATCATGCATTGAGTGACAAACAATTATTTAAGGCTATAAAAACAATCATGAATAATAATAGACAACGGGTCTAAATCGTATAATTATTATAAAGGTAAATAAATACCTATTCTCGACGTTTCGTAATTAACCTTAAATATGTTTCATCTAGTACGCCATGTGATTTTTATATTTTTTATATTTTATAATAATTACGCGATTTAGACCCGTTGTCTAATTTTTAAAAAATGTTTTCACTTCGCGAAAGTTTAATAACATATAATCATAAGTAGTTATTTCAGTAAAAATCTGAAACTATTCAGGTTTAGCTGTCTTATATACTATAGGTAAATGATTATAAATGTTGATGCATGAGAAAGCACGTTTTTCCTAAACTTTTCGTTACTAGCCTGTGGTAAAATCAAATTATTTCTATGTCGTAATTGTACTTTAAAGTGTTGTTTGCAGGACAAAAGTCATTATATTGTTTTACAAAAGTAGCTGTTTTAAGAATGTATACCATATTATGTTAGTAATGTTGAAGTTGACAAGAATATTTATAATATTTTATCCCTACCTTATTTAAGAGGACCTCTTAAATTTATAAGTTTACATATATATTTCATATGATACGCCAGCACGGTCCTAATGTAAAACTTTGTACAAAGAACTAAATACCAACTTTTTAAATAAGTGGCCACCGAGTCCAAAATATTTTATCACAAAAGACAGTTTCATTGCCCCAAGTTCAACGCTGAACCGATATGCGACTCTTTGTCCCGCTTAGACATTGATTTATAGAGAGGGAAAGAGATTGGAAATCAGTGCTAAAACAACATTTTATAGCATTATTATGTATTTCAGGTGGAAACGTTTTATTAGTACCAGTCGATGATGAGGATTTGTTAGCTGAAGAGGATGATGAAGATGAAGCTGATAAGGTGAGTACAGCTATCATGTTAATTTACATTAAACCAACGAAGGTTCGTCTTGCTAAGGTAACACGCCGACACAAAGGGTCGGGAGTTACCCAGGGGGTGCAGAGTTGAATCCTGCAGGATACTCAATTTTTCAACCATCAATTGTACAAAATACAAAAAGGCATAGCAAAGCTATAATTTGCTTTTAAAAATTACAAGATAATAACTGCTTCGTATGTCTGGTTAGCATTCTCACGCCAATCACTAAACCTACAAGGCAGTTTACTATTTTCGAATCTTGTCAGAATTTCTTTTAAATAACTTGGTCTGTTTAGAAAAGTTAAGTGATTAGATATCTATAGATTCAATCATCAAGACCATTCAAGACGAAAGATAATACAACAATATAGCTTGCTAAATAAAAGAAATGAAATTAATGGGACTGTGCTCTGCGTATGGCCATCCAATTAGGTACAAATCAACCAATAAAAACAAAATGGCGTAAAATGATAAACCAATCGTGCACTTAGCTTTCATAAAACGTCATTACTTTGCAACTTTATCACTGGTTTGTCAGCTGACATTCTAGTTTTTAGACTATTTTGCCAAGCTATAACTGTAAGTAATAGTTTTAACAGTCTTTAAAATGTATTTACCTAAACTCATATTTTCTAATGTTGCAGGAAGAGAAGAAATCGCTAAAAGAAAGACTACAAGCAATACAGGAGGTGACGCAAACTGTACAAAACGCCATCGGTTATGTTGCCACTCTAGGAGAAGGCGTAAAAAAGTACGTACTTTTAATTAATTTGCACCTATCAATATTATAAATATTGACCTCAAATTCAAATTCAAATCATTTATTTTCATAGGCCCCAGGAGGCGCTTGAACACGTCAAAACATTACAAAAAATGATATAACCTAGCCAAAGACCTCCTAGCCAAATATATTTTACGGCGGTCAATCTCAAAGACTAACTATCAACGCAAGATATAATAGAGCTCAAATGTCTGCGCATAACACAAGAGCACTCTTTCTTCCCTCACTATCATAGCCCGATGCCATCTGATTGGACTTATCGACGGGCACGACCGGAGAGAGATCACAAATCAATGTGATAAATACTCATTACCATAGACTCTATTCCCCTTCTTATTTAAGCCCATTTTTTTTATTCTGGCGTCCCTGTCTCTAAGTTTGATAGCTTTAGGATTTAGAAGGAAACTTTTCAAGGTGCAAATCTATGCATCATTGTAGAGCAAAGATAATAAAAATAAAAAGTAATTTGTGTTTTTTTTTTGTTTCAGCTTGGTGAACTTTACGGTGCCATATCTTAGTTATTTAGCAATAATAATGTTATTTGGAGCAATGGTAGTACTCTATTTGATTCCTCTTAGGTATCTACTAATGGCGTGGGGTAAGTTCATTACTGATTGTTCTAAAAACTCTTAAATATTGACCAATGATTAAATAAACATAAAAAAATCTAATATAATTTTTTTTTTAGGAATTAATAAATTCACAAGAAAAATTCTCAGGCCACATACGATACCAAATAATGAAGTTTTGGATTTACTATCAAGGGTGCCAGATGACGAAACATTGGTGAGAAGTCTCATTATTTAACACTATTAGTTAATTACTAATGTCAGACAATTAGTAAATTACAAGGTTTCAATTTAGTTTTTATTTTTGGGTGATTATTAAACAGACTTCTTTTTAATAGCATTATTATTCTCTGAAAATCTTTTTATCCTTTTAAATCTAGGTCAGCAACCTTACCTGAACTAGCCCGTGGCTGACTTAATAATTTTGATGGTAACGTATAAATTTCGCCGCACTATGCAAGGACTAATTCCTGTTTTGGGATGCACATATCCAGATTCGGCAAAAATACTTGCAATTCACCGAAAGATTTTGCCCGTGTGGGGATCGAACCCACAACACAAAGGCAACCATGGAGTCACTTTTTAAATAAACTTTCATAGTTTTATGTAATCTATGACATACTTACTACATCATTGTACAAAATCTGTAACAAGTGTTCGTTTTTCTTTCTAGTTGGACTGCAGAGAGCTAAAGCCACATGCGCCGAACGACCGTCGAGATGCGAGAAAGAAGCACAAAGCTTCGTAACAGTCTCCAAAAGCGATCCGACATCGGGTCCGATTGTACGTGCAAAACCTCAGCAATAAGGACAAAGTGTAGTGAACCGTAGTGGCTTGGCGGGCACTCTACCGTGCCCGGTTACAATGAAAAGAGTGGGGCTATGAGATTACTGGTTATAATTTATTTATACGATGTACATTGACTGCCTATAAAATAAAGACATAGACCATACTTAATGGGCTTATTTAGTATGAGTACAGATGCGTTGTTGAAATAAATACAAGTATAAAACTTTTTGAATTATAGCAACAGTATTCTAGCGCCTACAATTGCGTGGCAAGTGAGAGCCTAGAAAGCAAAGATATCAACAATGTGTTGTGTTGAATTTGGGATATTTGCTTAACAAATCTCTATGTCCTACTTATTTTTCGGCAGTCAGTGGGTTAGTTCTTTTAACCTGTTGACGTTGACGCTAACCAATTTAGGATAATGCAAATGCGGTATCGAGATAAATACCCTACGCGTCAAAAAAAGAAACGTTGCTATGCTATAATTTGACTTTATTTTGTAAGCATTAAGTGAAAGCGTTATTTTTGCAGACTATTTATATAAATGTTATCTACGTTTCAATACCAGAGCAAATATTGTAGATGCAGTCTGTTTAAAGTCTGATTGCAACATTCAGCTGATAAATATGAACAAAAAAAACATGATTCCATTTTGTTTTTATTATAAATATTTATAAAACTAAGTCCCTTAGTTCATTGGAAGGTCCGATCAAAATGGTTCCATAGTTCTGCTGTTTGTCGCTCATTACAATACAGTACAGTATACTAAATAGCTTAAAAACTAAATATCAAAATCTGAATTTATCGTTTGGCCGAGGCAGAATAAAAATATGTTAAGGGAAGTAATTATTATTATTTGAATATTTTCCTTATATTATTTATTGTTGTATTAAAAATGTAATTCCTATTTTCAAACAAAGCCTGTGAGCAAAGAGCCAAGTTCTTAAAAGTATATTTAAAATATTACTTTTTACAAGTTAAGCATTAAATGTATCAACATGCCTTTGAAATTAGTTTAATCATTTCTTTAAGTATTTATTATTTTAAATGTTTTTGTATTAATAAATAAACACAATTTACTTTATCATGTGGTATATCCCTATCACATAAAGAAGTTTATTGTTTTCTTTTTATTCATGTACAAGCTTTATAAAAATGCTTCTTAAAAATTATAGGAACTCGAACGTTTTTGAATTTTCAAATCAACCAGTCATTTTCTTCAGAAGATTTAAACTTTTGCATTTGTTTAAACCCATTTTAGTTTATTAATTGGTTACAATCTTGTGAACCTGAGATTTTAGCTTTTAAGCGTAATTTATTATAATACGTTTATCAAAACCTGTGATTTAGAATGATCTGTAAATTAATGAATTGTGTTGTTTTGTAAATCGTGACACCAAATATTATGAGCAATATAATGTAATGATTGTTGCGTACTAATTTAAGTAAATATTTCTTCCAGTGTTTTCCAAATTACTATTTAGCTAGAATGTGCTAGATGGATAGAAACTATCTAAATGTTTATCTGCAACAAATATTAGGCATACTTCCAAGACATTTTGAACAATATTTAATATTAGAGAAAGGTTAAAATGGCTTGGCAGTTAGCTGAAAAAAAATGCAATAAGATAATATAAAAATACATTATCAGGAGCATGTTTTGTGTTAGAATAGAGAACATTTCTAAATATACACAGCTCCAATTAATTTGTAGACGTTGCATTTAAGTCCCAAATTGTATAAAAGCCATAGATTATAATATTAACACGTAGATAGGATTTTTTAATGATGCCATTTTTGTAACAATTGTTATCGTTGTGTTAATGTTAATGTTTTAAAATTTCTTTCATACAAAAGTGAGACCGTCATAACTCATTCCTTTACACAATACAAGTTTATATAGAATAAGACTGAGACCAATCTCATTAAATTATACTTGAAGAAGATAGATAGAAAATCGTGTTTGTACCTACTTTTGTCCTAGATGAGTATTTACCTATATGAAATAAACTAATTCAGCTTTTCTTTAGCTGGTTTCTCATTCCAATTTATAATCTATATCTAGTTAAGTATTAGATTGTCACTTATAACTGTTTTCTATATTCAATCTCTATTTTATCTGTGACCACTATACGTAAACGAAGATTTTTAATGTTATCTTAATCTAAATGTCACAACATTTCGCACAAAATCATGCACAAATATTCACACATCTTTAACTCACATCCTAATAAAATCAAAGTGTCTGTGATTCCATAATATCATTAATATAATTTGATGATTTGATTAATCTTATCAATTTAGTTATGAATACCTAAGTAAATGCTCTAGAAAGAAAGAAAGAAAAAATTTATTGGCACAAAACATAAAATAAAGAATACAGTAAATACAGTCAAATAAAGTAATATTGTCTGTACCAAAAGGCCAGCAGCTCAGCATAATGCTAAGTGACTGCAATAAACTACAGTCACCTAACGCTGATTTTCAGCTGCAGCCCACGAGTGCCGCACGCTCTATGTGCAAGCTTAAATTTACTATGCAGAATATCTACGAAATATTATTTATTGATAAATAGGTTACAATATAGATAGTAAATAACAAAATCATATCGAAAAACCACAAAAATATATTTAAGCTCGAAGCTCGTTTGTTTTTATCATCCATTCATAGAAAAAGTACATAAGCAACAATTGCGAGAGCTATTAATTTTTTTTATTAAAATTTTATTATATCAACAAAACCCTTTCGTCTTGACTAATATAAAGAATCAATTAATTTAATTAGTTAATATTCATTAGCCTATTGTTTCAAACAGCTTAAAGACGAATAAAAATACTTGAACATTTGCCAACGGGCAATTAAAAAACAAAAATTGTTTCTCTAGTCCGCTTCATGACAACGTTCCTAATTTTAGTCTTTTTTTTGTAGTCGCACTCTGCACAGATCTCAATCAACATCAATGCACTCGGCACGATTAAAATGTATTTCGTCTTAGTATAATTGTGAAAGTTTATATTATTATTCTTGTTATATATTGTTTTGTGGCTGGTTCAATTCATTTCATGGTGGCCTAGCTGCCAAAATTAGATTAAACTATTTTAACTGTAGACGGCATTTTTTTCATCGGCTTTTGTGAGTATTAAATTACCTACTATTGCAAGCTATCTGTGACAACGTGTTATGCTTCTATAGACTTTTCTCGTCTTTCTGTGTATGTAGTTTTTTGCTGAACTTGGTGGTGTCCTCTACCGTGTGCTCAGCTGATGGCGCGGTTCAACTAAAGTATATCGTCGCTCTAAAATACTCTAGATGGTGTCTTTTACGAGGTACTCCAGTATATAGACGTTTCTTGTAGTAAATATTTGATGTATTTTTTTTAATTTGTTTTTATTTATTTCTGAGTTAGTCTCAGTCTTTTGCAAATTCCTTAATCAAAATATTTTTTTTCCAAAAAAGTATTATTGGGCACCACATTTTGAATTCTAGGGCGACGATATTTATAATACAGGGTGGAAGGGATAAAAAAAAAACACGTTTTCTGAACAACCGGTGAAAATGAGAATTTGTGTTTTAATAAATGTCGGTATCATCATATCATCCACCCTGTATACTTTTACAAATGCCGAATGCTATATCTGTAATAAACAATCTGCTTTTGTGTCTGAGCTCATCTAAATGTGTTTTCTATTGTTTAGGTTCATATTATCATTAACGGCTTACGATCAAATAACCTCCAAAGTCCATTTTAATGTATAACAAAATATAAATGTTATTTTTATGAAGCACAAAGATAAAAATGTTAATGCTTTTCATATTTTAAAAGATTAAAAAATTATGAAGAGAAATATGACTTTTTATTTTATCCTTATTCTACCGCCATTTTATAATGATAGATAATATATCTATATCTACTAATATTATAAAGAGGAAAACTTTGTTTGTTTGGTTGTAATGAATAAGCTTAAAAACTACTGGACCGTTTTTTTAAATTATTTTACCATTCAAAAGCTACACTAAAACATAGGCTAAATTTTATTTTGAAAAAACGGGGGTATTTCGGACACAAGGTATAAAAAATCAACCAGAAAAGTTATTTTGCGATGCTGCCTAAACTATAAAAGATGGAACCATCAAAAAATGTTCTTATTTATCTTGGATGAAGTAACTACTCTGAGTTATTTATCTATAATCATAGACAAAGCATCACTCGCTCACTCGCTCCGCTCGTTGACTAGACGTGACATAACTGACATAACCTTTTTAGTTCTACCCTTGGATGAAGGATAGTACTGGATAAGGGAATGGCGTGGTCAACAGCGAGACAGAGAATCTCGGCACAGTGTGGCGACAGTGCAAATTAAATTACCCTAGTTTTTGGATAAATTTGCCAAAATATTAAGATATATTTTTTACTAATTCCAAAATGAAAAATATATTTATTTTATGAAAATAAAACAGATATAAAGAACAATTGTTCGGTTTATTGAACATATTGCGTGATGTACTGTTATGGTAATACTGCATAGGTAATGACTGAATTTAAGTCGATCAACCAATGTTGGAAGTTTCACATCTGGCGTTTCAGCTGCGTGTTTTTGAACAGTCACTGCTGGCATCATAGTATTGAGTTTAGTAGACACATACTCTTGGCTACTCGTTGATGGCATTACTATGCTAGCTCATCCACTGCTTCTTTTGCCTGAAACTGTAAAATTTTTAATAGTAACTTTACGCAAAAGTTTAAATAGATGGCGTTTAACATACTTTCTAACTCAGGCACGGGGACGGGCAGTTACGGCTGCCACAGGTAAAAACGTGAGGATCAACGAATCCCACAGAGCAAAAGTCACGGACCATAGCTAGTTTTATTAAAACGAAATCAAATATTCAAGTCTATATTGCACGTAAAATCCTTAGGACCGTAAAAAACGTAGATTTCCTTTCAGTGTTGCGCATCAATTCAAAGTATCTCAACTTGACTATACCCAAATATTGTAATATATATAAATAAATAGCCCCCTATAATACTCAACTGAAAATCTCAAATAATTATTAATATTATATATACACGCTGTATATAATTTATCCTACAGGTTAAATATTAATTTACCTGTGTGGCACAGCATTCATTAACAAAAGAGTTACTCTCTTTTTTTAATAATTCATGTCGTCCAAAATGTCTGCTACAAACTTAAGAGAATTTACTCGGAGCCCAATTTGTTCGTCCTGTAGCTTCAATCCACTTTGGATTTAAATCAATATTTTCCGGGAAACTGTTATGCAATTAAGATATTGAAACTGACTAAAATACTACATGATATATTTATCATAAGAAATGCAACATAAAATTTTACCCACAATTTTGGGGAAAAAAATATGGAAGTCTTGACAACATCTAACAATATTTTATAGTAGGTTATGAATACTAAAATTTCATATTTTAGATGATTTTGACGATCAAATTATAAACAAACATAGTTCACACAAGATAAAATCATTGAAAATACAACCTGGCATATGATTCAAAGGCCAAAATGTGTTATACTTACGAGTGGAACGATAATTCAGGCAGTTTTCTTCTACTATCACTTTTACATCCTAAAACACTACACCGCACCATATTTCCTACAATAATGCTTAATAAAGACACTATTGTTAAAAAATAGCTAATATTTTTCAGGTTTCACGTAACTTTTATAGCTTTAAACTAACTAAAATTTAAAAATACCAAATTATTTTGCCAGCGTTGTCAAATATGTCAAGTTTGATTGATAAAGTTTTGAGCAAACCTCAAGGTTTGCTCAAAAACCCGACACGCAAGGCGAAACAAAAAATCTTATCACCTGTCTTGTTTTTTTACACAAAATTGGCGTAAGTTTATCTTTGTCTTGTGTGAGGGAGATCGAAGCTATCAGTCGTCTATACTATTCTCTGTCTACGGTTCTACCAATTCCTACTGCGCGTAAAAAGCTGCGCGTGCCAGATAATTTGACGTCTTAAACGACAAAGAACCTGCCCGGTTCTTATTTCGCTTGGTGTTTTTTAAAATTAAACCAACAAAATCTCTTCCAAAAAGTAAAAAACCCTGTAGGATACAATGGGTACAGTACCCGGCTGCGAAAGCAAAACGGGGGATATGACGCCGAATAACGTTAAAATTTATTTCCATCGGTAAGTCGATTTTAATATTATTCAGTTTCCATCCGTGAATCACAAAACTCTACTAATAATACAATTCTATGACCATTATTGGATGTTTAGCCAAGTCTACATAGGGTCTAACACCTCGCTTAATGTAGTTATATGCTAAAAACTACAAATATTCAGTTTACTAGAACTAAGTAGTGTTGTGAAAGTATCGATAAAAGTCTCATGTCACAATGTTAGATCTCAACTGCTACGAAATGGCATTTGAGGCCAATTTGATGTGTGCGTACGCCCAGCGGAATGTTGTTGAATTTAAAGATTTTAAGTATGCAGATATTTAGTGTATGACCTCGTGTAATTGTGTATGGTAAAAAAAAATTGCCGCTTTTTTGTAGCCATCCGAACTTGGTCGGGTTATGTAGGTTTTTAATGCTTCGTCAGTTTTTTAATTGTTTTTCTTTTTTACTGAATTTAATGACATGAAATTTTACATGTGCATAGTTGAATGAATACACTAATTATTGGCATACATTTTACCGTGCAATTCCTTTAGAATGTCGTGATATTTGACTGCTTTGTAAACAGTGATCTATTCCTGGTAAATTGTCCTACAACTCTTTAATTACTAACGGAACATCATTGATACTTAGCAACATGTTGCAGACACCTACAAGGTTTGTATAAACGTGAAAATCTAGACCACAAAGTGCATACTCTAAGAACTAAGACCTAATAAGCGTATTTTACGTTTATATTTTTATCTTTAAAACCCTTAATTTTTTTCTAAATCTGTTTTTAAACAAATATATACAAATTCATAACAACGTATGTAAAAATCTACAGTTCTCTATGTAAGCGCTTTATATGAAAACTAGCTAATGGCCAAACGTTCGAGCAGCGGAAACTTGAATTTCTCCGAAGTTTATGCATGCACTAATTTTATTCATACATACACAATTACACACAAATACACACTAATTTTTGGACACATCTTTTTCTTCTAAAGTCGATGGATTAAAAAAAGTTCCGCCAGGACAACGTTCGCCCAGTGGAATCAGTTTTTGGTGAATTTCTCCACAATGGCTGCATGCACAAATTTTTTTTTACCATACACAATTACACGACGTCATACACTAAATATCTGCATACTTAAAATCTTTAAATTCAACAACATTCCGCTGGGCGTACGCACACCAATTTGATTTTACGTTAATGCATAAGTGATCATATTTGTATTATTGTATTTTCTAATTTCTTGTGTAATAAATAAAATGTATTCCATGTTATCTATTTCTTGTTTTTTTTAATGCAACAGCGTCTTCACAATCTTCTTTAGGAACACGAATTCCCTGAATATTAAAATATCTTATATTGTATTGACATAGTATGCAATGCAATCTTTCGATATCGATGGGCACATCGACAATGAAGGCCATCACTATAGCAGTGACAATAAAATTTTTGCAAATGTGTTACTGTCAAATTGCCTTTATATTTCTTCTTTGACATCTATGTTCTCTGTCTATAATTATATCTATTATCTATTGATGATCTATTTTTTTTTTTTTGATCTAATAATAGTGAAGTTTACTAAAAACTCAACCATCAGATGTCACTCAGATGATGAGCAAAAAAGCGGAGCGAGTGATGCTTTGTCTATGAGCAAAAATCAGAGATAATAATTAATATGTATTGTGTCAAGATGTAACATGAAGAAAATTGACGGTTACCTATACTTTTCTCAGAACAACGAATCATACGTTCTTCTGAGATACTTTTGCTACAATTGTATTGTCAAAATTGATTCTGGTGGCAGAGCTCTTGTGAATGAGCTGGAGGGTGGCAGCACCACCGTCTTACCTTAAACCTGCCGCCAAATAGTAGTGCTTCCATTACTGTGTTCCGGTTTGGTGGTGAGATCAGGCCCTAAAATTACTGGCGCATGAGGCATAACACCATAGTCCTCAGCTGCAGCGACGCATCTATAATCTGCTTTTGTGGATTGTTGATGTCCATGGGCTGTACTCCAGCATCAGGTGGACTACACGTTCATTTGCTGTGGGCGTAGTATTAAAAAAAAAAAATTGGGTAAAAGCTGTCAAAAGCCATACATTTCCAAACTTTGACGCCAATTTCATTTGGAACGCGCAGTGGGAATAATGTCACATGCATTTAACTGCAGAGAACTAAAACTTTCTCCAAACTAAGAGCTAAACTAAGAACTAAAAACTCTTGCTAAAATTTACTGTTATTGGTCGAAAACTATTAATGTCAAACTTACCTACCAGATGTCGCTAAGATGATGAGCTCAAAATATTATAAATTATAGCAATGACCAATGAGCATGTTTGTCTATGGAACCATTTGAAAGTAAACATTTCCATTGTTATAACGCCATGTCCTCACCGGACCCAACGACTGGATTAGTCTTGTCTATGGCTTGACGCCAAACAAACGTCGGATCAAACTACTTGACACGAAACAAGGCTAACAAACCGGACAAAAATTTGTCGGCGCTCGTTGGCCTGCCCGGCTGGTGTAGACGCGCCATTTAGATACAGGTATAGCGAACTATCGTGGAATACCACCTGATGGTAGATGACTAATTACTGAAGTACTGCAGTTGCTCGACGCTTAATGCTTATGCCTCCTGTGCTAGCAGTATGACAATCTAATCCTACTATAGAACAGGAAATAAAGAAATGCACTCATTCTATTTCGCGGCTGGTCAGAGGAAGGATCCAAAAGGCTGCAATAAGTAATCAAAACGCATTTTAAAATTTAATTGCCATAAAATAAAAAAGTACTAATAACTCATGAAATAAAATTGGTTCAGCGCTCAGCGCTCCTAGCAGCAGAGAGCTGAATTATTAAGGAATTGTCATTAGAGTTTTTATAATGTTAATATTAAAAAATATACCGCATAGTATACAGGTGGAATTAAACATTCTTTGAATTCATTTCAACAATTATAAATTCTAAATAATGTTGTTAAAAATGTAATTGAATCTTGGTGAAAATTAAATTAAATATTTATTGTAAAGTATTTTTTGAGATGACAATATTATTTAAATCAATTATGACCTAGCAACACAATCTATGCCACGTTCATATTGTTACCCATATTCTAGGGAAATTTAAAATGATTGATTAAATATTGTTATTTTTTACCAATTATTAATTATTTTGAACTAGCTGTTCCCGCAACTTCGTCCGCTTGTAATTCATTATATTAAGAAAGCTGATCTACTGATTTTAATTTAATGATAATATCAATTATCATAATTAATTAAATTAATTTTAATTTACTTTTAAGACAATTCAATTTTATGTGGAATTTTCCTGCTATAAATTACTGAATTAGCACTTGTACAGTATAATTACGAAATTAAAATAATTAGATGTATTTTTATCAATAATTGGCTACTAAAGTCATTGCTTTACTATTTGATAAATCTTTAATTGACATCTAAGTAAAAAATGCAAAAGATAAAAAAATAATTTAAAAAAATGGTAAAACAAAACGTATTTCTAACGACGCTTAAAATATTGAAGCTTTATGAAGTTATTAGCGCTTAAAAATTATTTTTAATAAGGAGACACTAACCAAAGATCACGGTCATACATTTATCCAGAAGGTTGGGGCAGAAGAGGTAACAATCTGCAACACCAACATACATGATTTCTTACTAAAATAGTGCTTCTTCGATCCCTCGTGTTGTTTTGTAATAATTATTATTTCATGAGTGCAGGCGAAACAAAATATCGGTACTTTGAAATTAAAAACTGGCAACCCTAAAATCGAGTTGGATCCGCCATCATAATTTTGCTGTCATTGTCTTGTCAACGAGCAGCCGTCGTAGATTGTCTGCCAAAGTATCAATTCCAGGCTCAGAAAAGAAACATTTAATTAAATCTACCACAATGTCTGCCAAAATACAGGAATACAGGGAGCAGTTAGAACGGAGCCTGAAGGACAAAAGCAAACCATGGACAAGATATTTCGAAATCGTGGAGCAGAAATCCGGCGTGGACAGAGTCTACCTATTCGTTGGTACGTTAAGTTTTTTATTTCACGTTTATTTATATCTTTAGCAGTGGTTTTGACGTTTATTTTGTTGTGCAGGTTTGGTCGCGTTCACCGGTTTATATTTAGTCTTCGGGTTTGGAGCTGAATTGATTTGCAATTTAATTGGCTTCGTGTACCCGGCGTACTTGTCTATGAAGGCGTTGGAGTCCCCGAATAAGGACGATGACACTAAATGGCTGACGTACTGGGTGGTATATGCCTGCTTCTCGTGCGTGGAATACTTCTCAGACTTCATTGTTGGCTGGTTCCCCTTGTACTGGTTGATAAAGGTTAGTGCCATATGTTTCATAATTCAAAGACATGTCGCGAGTAAAAGTTACTCTCATGACTATTCCTAATGCCATTTAATTTATGCTTATTTATTATATTATTTTTTTATCACTAAAAAGTTTTTAAGTAATAACCATACTCTTTTCAGACTGACTTGTTCTTTATCAATGTATTTATCAGTAACACTAAGCACCGTTAGTCATTGAGGTATTGATGAGATAAAATCTTATCGTAATTTTGTACCATTCTGATAGCTAGATGAACAAATAAACTTATCAGATCTTGAGTTCTCAGATATTTTAATGCATTTATTATCAACTAGTTACCAACAATGGTAACATGGTTATTTCTTTTAATTACTTATATTAACTTATTAAACATTTTAATCTCAGTCGGATACAAGCTATTTATGTCTGTTTATTGGACTGATAAGACAAAGTAATATAGTTATAAATTCTTCATATTTTATTAAAAGGATTACTGACAAAGTTTTTTTACCTATGTTCAGCTGATTAGATAGAATTAATTGCAATATTATAGTACTACTAATACATGTAACTTACCTACTAGTATAGTTGGAAAAATACTATATTTGTTCATGCAAAAATACAGATATTAAGAAGTCACTTTTAAGCAAATACATCTGCTTTTTAGAACATACTTTAGAAAGAAAGCTTCACTCCTTGACACAATGTGTTCATAAACTGCTGTTTATCATTTGTGTATATAAAAATTCTACCCAAATAGATATTACCTGATTTTCTTTATATTTATTAATTACACATCACAATGTCACTTGAGTAGAGAAACACACATATAAACTGAAATTTGACAATTAATGCATTTGAATTCAGAACTGCAGTATATAAGAGTTTTTAATTTAGAATTTTGTAATTATCAAGGTATATTTATCAAAATAATTATCAATGACAATTAAATTACCAACTTCAAACCCTGGACTGGATAAACAAAAGATTGTAACTTTGGCTCCACTAAGTTTTTTTTTGTATTATTCTACAATGGATATAAATAAAATACCACTTTACATTAATGAATAGCCAATATTAGGTTAATCAATTTACAAATGTATTAATTAAACATGATAAGGATGTCATTAACTCATACAAAGTAAGCTTAATGTCATAATATTAAGTACACTTTTTAATTAACTAACAAACATGTTATTTAATAGTTATTTGTAACATGGGCTGGCAATTTAGATTGTACTTACAAACATTGTACTTAAAAAACTTAGACTATGCCATGACATGTGTACACAAGCAAATTGTGTTTTTTATTATATTTACATGAAATATATGTAAAAGAGGATTAGAGCAGCGATAGCCGAACCCGAGACTGTAGGACTGCTAAGTCAAAGGTCTTGGGTTCAAACCCACCGCACACACCTCTATCAATAAATCGTTAAGATTCGTCTTTTCGAAGATAAGTGTTTATTTATCGTGTAAAATATTGCTTGCTAATGGTGAAGGAAAATATTGTGAGGAAACCTACGTGCCTGAGAGTGCCTAAAAAGTGCTTGAGGGTGTGTGAAGTCTACCAATCCGCACATGGCCAGCGTGGTGGACTATGGCCTAACCATTCTCATCATGAGAAGAGGCCCGAGCCCAGCAGTGGGACATGTATTAGACACAGGGCTGCTATTATTAAAAGAGGATTGTGACAAATGACAAATGTCAGCCTATACCTGTTTTCAGGTCCCATGTAAAAGGCCATCCCTTGGGAATAATTCCAACTCAATGTTGCTAACCAGAATTCACAAATGAATAATCTTATTGACAAATTCACACTGAGAGATTGCATACTGTAACATGTAGACCAATGAGACAGTAACATACACAAACATTGCATACATAACAATGATAATGTTGATATATGTATGTTGATTTTAATCTGATTCTAAACAGTTGGATTAAAATTAATCTAAGCCCCAGTTATTGAAATCATTGTAATTAGTAAAATTTAGTTTTACTTATAATTTATTTTTATATAATTTGTTTTTAATATTTTGACGTGTTCAAGCGCCTCCTGGGGCCTATGAAAATTAATGATTTGAATTTGATATTGCAACATAAAAAGTTTGAAATTTGTCACAATCCACTTTTATTCATGTATATTTTATAAAAAACACAATATATGCTTGAATAAGGATTACCTTGAATCAAATTGATGAATGATAAATTGTTCTGAGAAACCTTTAATGGGCCAGCTTTACCTTTTGGTACAGTCATACAGTACAGTAAATAGCAAAATCTATATTGTTTTTTTGTTTTTTTAACGACGACGCCCGCACTAGGAATAACTCCTGTGTCGCGGGGGTGTTCACACACATACATTTCACATACAAAATATATCTAGCTGATCCCACAATATACTGTTACTTGTTAAATAAATTTTTAAAAAGCGCTAAGCACCCTTTTTAAAAGAAAATAGAAAAATATATCTGGCGATTTAAAAAAAATTGGTGGTAACAGTTTATGGCTCGACTTTGTATAATTGGTCAATTTGACATGTATAGTAAAGTGCACTTATGCATTAATTTCATGTTGAAGTGCAACATACAATGTGTTTTAACTCATAAATTAGGCCTTAAAATATTATGTTTTCATTCAACTTTATCACATACATGTATTTTGTTGCCGACGTTATGCAGTATTGACAATAATATCCAATGAGAAAAGGTCAAATTGATAAACTTTATTGACATGAAGATGACAAAAAAAGTTAATTGGTTGCTTGCTGAAATCTAAGCCTGTTTCTTAGCAGTATGGTATGGTCATACACAGAATCAAGTCTTAATTCCGTGGGGGCAGGCAGTATGGTATTTTAGTAGTTACTCTCTTTATGCAAGATGGCTATCATTATTGCAAGTTTATCGCAATAACTGAAAATACCAAAACTATAATTCAATCTTCAGACAGTTCTCCTGTCAAGCTAGTATTGCCCAATATAAAAATATGACAATAAGGGCCAGTTTCAAAGGTCCAAATAGATCTTATCCAACCCATAAAATATAACCTGACCGAAGTTTAAAGTGACACAAGTTACACTTAAAACTTGTGTCACTTTTAGTTTGGGCCTAAGTCTGCTATTTCCATAGTTAATGGTTAAGCATCGACACCATAAAATGTTGAATTTTTACTGTTATTTTAGCAGAGTTAGGATAACGGTAAAAAATTACAATTTTAAAGTTATTGCTCAACCATTCCGACACTTAGCACCAATTTCACAGGTGTTATATAAACCTGGTATTATAATAGGTAATTAGATTAAGGGCCAGTTTCTGAGGTTTCAGATAGTTCTTATCCAACCCATAAAATATAAACTGACCGCATTTAAAAGTGACACAAGTTACACTTGAAAAAAGAACTTGGCTGTCACTTTCATTTATGTGTGTTATGTATGTTTATCCTGCTAATAAGGTTAACGTTAACGTCTATTAGGGCTAAAAGTAACTACATGTATCTGGCTGGCAGCTTTTTATTTGCAGATCATTTGCAATTTATTTCTGACACAAATATGCCAAAATGCTATCGGTACTGAACTTATATAAATTACTTGTTCAGAAGACTGCACACAAGTCGAAATAAAAAAAGTGAGTGAATGTATCAGCTGTTATATAACTGACCTCAATATAACTAATTTAAAACTGTTTACAGTACTTGCTTTGTTGTGCAATAAGTGGAATTGTGAAGTTTGTACCTGTGATGAGTCATGTAAAATTGTGTTTTACTCATCATTACTGGCAGAATTAATCTCATAAATTAATTATTTATTTATTTTATTTTAGTCTTTAATCTTGACAAGCCTTGAGCAAAATTAAAAAGAAAAAAAGTAACAACAAATCCAATGCAATAAACTACCGCAAATATCCATTCTATTATGTCCATCCTAAGGTTGCCTGGAAGAGATCGCGTCAAGGGATAAGTCCGCCCTTTGTACATTATAGTTTTATGTACCTATTTCTTTGTATGTTTGTTACAAATTTGATTTGCAAATAAAGTTTTCTCTATATATAAATTAAGGAAATACTGCTGCTTTACACTTAATGTTAATATATTGCCTTGATCGGTCTCAGGTTCGATTCCCGGGTCGGGTAAAGTGATATTTGTGAACTTTCCGTTAGGAAATTTTTGCACTGTGGACGGTGATAGGCTTACCTCCTCTCACACGGGACTTTAAACATTACAGGTGAAATGTGGGTGTTGTACACCTCAGCCACACAATTCTGGGTAATATTGGCGTGATGTTATGTTATGTTAATATATTTAAGTGTGATGGGCATAATAATTTGATTTGTGACATGTGATAATCATCTTTTAAAACTATGTATTTAGCACTAATTTTACAGGTGTTAGATACACATACATATAACATACATAACCAGTGACAAATGAAGGGGATACAATATAATTTGTAAATAATATGGAGATAATGGGCACCATAGTTTTGTTATTATAATTTTATGTTGGTACCTATCCCCTTCATTACTTGGTATTTATAAAACTAAGCTTAAACTGCGTTGTTTTAAAGTTTAATATTATTATGGTTTGTTGGAACATAACGCCTTCATTCAAAGTAAAAAACAGTTAAAAAAAAATGCTACATAACTCCTTCATCCATTCATGTCTTCAAGTGACAGCTGTGTTCTTCTTTCAAGTGTAACTTGTGTCACTTTAAAATTCGGTCAGGTTATACTTTATAAGTCGGATAAGATCTATCCGAAACCTTAGAAACTAGCCCATAGTCTTTTGTACTTGACAACTGTTACCTTCTGCGACTTAAGTACATGAAACCTACATACAAGAAATACAAGTAAATATAATAAAACATAGATATTGGTATAGCTATAATTAAGAAGTCTACACATGATGCTATTATATAGGTCGGCCAATGAGTTGGGTATGCAGGGCAAAAACTTCTACGCCATAGTAAAAACTGACTGCAATAGATATGCAAGTTTGTATTTCATATTTAATAAGTGTAATATACCCACTATTTAGATATATAAGTCACTTATCCATAACTGGTGTCGTAAGTCTTTACAATGACTTAGAAGTTTTTGCCCTGCATACCCAACTCGTTGGCCGACTGTACATAGAAACCACAAGTCTTTTACAAATAAGAACTATAACCTGACTACGTAATAATATTGTACTTAATGTTGGTTTGCTACACAGAGAGGACCGCGAGAACTGTACGACCGCATTTATACTATAGATTTTAACTTAAGCAATATGATAAGTATACATATTTGTAATGTTCTTGCAAGACCTTTCATTTGATACCTAACACGTCATGATTATGTAATATTTTTATTTTTTCATGTTAGAATTTAACGTTTAAATTTTGTTAGATAACATTTTAATTAAATTTATATATATATATATGTCACCCGGCCTATCCTTACGAATCTAATGAAACCTCATTTATTAAAATCCGTTTAATTGTTTAGGCGCTACGGTGAAACATACAAATATAGACTGACAAAATCATTTTTTTTTTCTTAAAAACAAACGACGCCCGCTCTAGGAATATCACCTGTGTCGCGGGGGTGTTCACAAACATACATTTCACACACACAAAAAGCACACCCAGAGTTAGAACAAATCTTTGCGGATCACACAAAGATTTGTCCCGTGTCGAACCCACAACACCAGCGCAGTTAAAAGAGGTGAGGCGACCGCTTTAACCGCTACGCCAACCGTGCACTCATTACCCTTTTGGCTTCGCCGTAGTCGGGTAATTATCTTTACCGTATACCTATTTTTTAATGTATTACATACTTAACAACACAATTATTATCAGTGAAGTCATAATATTTTACAATGATAATGTTATACCATTCTATCATATGCACTTAGTATTAATCAGTGCCACTTTTACAATGATCTAGAATTCTTTTGACATTGAAACAATTTAAGAATAACAGTGTGTTTCTTTTTGTTATTCTAAATAGCATCACGCCTATTTTATCCAGACGGGTTTGGCAGAAGTAAGCACCCACGCATCAATCGTCATGTTTAGGTCTGGGATAGGGATCGCCATATTCGCCATCCTCCCCTCCTCCTCCTCGCGTCGTGTTCCTCATTGCTGAGGGTCGTGAAGTCCCCGTGGTATTATCTTTTTTTTGACAGTGTCCCGCCATCTGTCTCTGTTCTTGGCATCATGTAGTGCAACATGCAGTTGGGTATCCAGAGTGGAACGGATCTGGTCTGTCCATCTTGTCGGGCTACGGCCTCTAGGTCTTTTGCCATCAACCTTGCCAGTAATTATGAGCTGTTCAAGGTTGTGGCCTTCTTTCCTGGCTATGTGACCGAAGAAATCCAGTACTCTGCGCAGGCAGATGGTTGACAGTCTGGTCTTGATGTTCAGTTCGCGCAGGATGGATATGTTTGTGCGAAAAGCAGTCCATGGGATTTGTAACATTTTCCTCCAGCACCACATCTCGAAGGCATCAATGCGGTTACGGTCAGCCTTTTTGAGAGTCCAAGTCTCAGCTCCGTAGCTAAATATGGAGAATACCAAAGTTTTAACTAAATTAGTTTTGGTTTTGCGTGAGATGTTACGATTCCTCCATATGCCTTGCAGCTGTGACATTGCACTCTTGGCCATTCCTATGCGCCTCTTGATTTCACCGTCGCATGAACCGGTATTGCTGATGCTCGCACCAAGATAAATAAAATTGTCGACAGTTTCAAGCCCAAGAGCACCTGTGAGCTGTAACTTATTGGCGCGATCCACCACCATAACCTTGGTTTTACTGTGATTGATCTTGAGACCCATTTCCAGACTGATGCGCTCCATCCTGTCTAGGATATCCACCATTTCCGCTTCATTGGCGGCTAGCAGCGTGGTATCATCTGCGTATCGGAGATTTGTGATCTTGGTGCCCCCAACAGTGATTCCTCCTGCCCAGTTTTCGCAGGCTTTCCTGATTATATACTCCCCATAGGCGTTGAATAGGATGGGTGACAGAATGCATCCCTGTCTAACTCCCTTTTCAAAATGGAAAGGTTCTGAAGCTGCTCTGTCAACTCTAACAACACCTTCATTGTTCTGGTACAGAGTCTTGATGAGAGCCACCAGATGTTCAGGTACTCCCAATTCAATTAGCACATATTCGCCATCCACCGGGCACAATTTAAGAGGAAAAATACCAAATACTGGTGGTAGAGCTCTTGTGAATGAGCTCGAGGGCGGCAGCACCACCGTCTCACCTTTAACCTGCCGCCAAATAGTAGTGCTTCCATTACTGTGTTCCGGTTTGGTGGTGAGATCAGGCCCTGAAATTACTGGCACATGAGGCATAACACCGTAGTCCTCAGCTGCAGCGACGCATCTACAATCTGCTTTTGTGGATTGTTGATGTCCATGGGCTGTACTCCACTTACCATCAGGTGGGGACTACCCGTTCGTTCGCTGTGGGCGTAGTATAAAAAAAAAATACCAATTAGTTACGTCAGTGTGGTGTGATTATTTCCTTCAACAACATTCACTTAAGTCCTAACCACCTGGGCCCCTCGCACGTCGCTCATACTCGCATTATGCGGACATCACAATTTTATAAATACATTTTGTTTTGTCAGTTAAACCGACTGATTGTATCAAAACTGGCAAACGAGTGCACGGTTGGCGTAGTGGTTGAAGTGGTCGCCTCGCCGCTTTCAACTGCACTGGTGTTATAGGCAGTGGCGGCTGGTAGGTAATCGAACTGGTGGTTCACTTTACTTGCTCACTTAGTATTAGGATTAGGAAATGCTTTGGATATTGCTTCTTTAAACAGAATCTAGCTGATTACGAATGTTGACCGTGCCTAACACAGACAAACTCATCACATTTTGTAAGGCGTACTTGCGAAGAATCATGTTTTTTTATTTTTCACTCAAATGCGTCAAATTCTTAATTGCAGTTTCTGTCCAAATCGATTCTCCGCCAAAAATAATGCAAGGAAAACAAAAGAATGCATTGAGACGCTCACATCCACACAGCCATTTCTTTCTATTATACATTTAACTTTTAAAACTTCGCGTAAATGCTTTATTTTACGATTTGCACTCTTGTAACTTTATGTCGACTTTATTTTGAAAAGTTTTGTTAATATAATCAATGTTTAAACTCATTTTCAATCACAACACACACTGTATTCACAGTACAGAATAGAACAAAAACAAAAAACAATTACCGCGTCACAGATACAGAGAAATTTATGATAACGCGAGAGAGTGTCAAATCAAATGTCATTCGTTTCCCGCCGAACGGACGGGCCGCGCGGCCGGCCGACGGTTTTCGGCGATCCTCGGGGGCTCTCGGCAATCTTCGGTTCGCTCGTGCGGCGCTCGAAAACCGACTTATTACTCGGTACTTTTCTATAAACTATCTTTTATTTCACGCGTCGAGCGTATTAGCTCACAGTTCATACAAGTTGTATTAGCAGTCCTCGTGCGCTCGCCGTAGCGCACGAGCTTATTTAGATAAGCAAGGCGCTTTTATTTTTTCGTCAATCGTTATAATCGGATTTTTCTTTTGTTATATTATGTTTTAGTAGGTATGTATGTTTAAGAAAAAATATTAAAATGGTAATTTTAAACAAAAAGATGAAGAATTATTATGTAATTTTTAAATCTTTGAAATTGGTGGTTCAGCGCACGAGCGCACTTAAGGTACAGCCGCCACTGGTTATAGGTTCGAACCCAACATCGGACGAATCTTTGTGTGATTCGCAAAGATTTGTTCTGACTCTGGGTGTGCTGCCCCGCGACACAACACTTATTCCTAATGCGGGCGTTTTTTTTTTTTTTTAAAGAAAACTTGTATTTGTGGTGCTCGTGAGGTGTGGTTAGCACACTTGGGCCCCTAAAACCCTATTTTTTTTTGTGAAAATGACTTTACATAGACTTGTGTGTATTTAATGGTAATGCGAACCAAATTTCGTAAGATCATTAAGCTGGATTTGGTAATTTGGTCACAGTCATAGCATTAACAATAGAGACACATAAACTACATAATTATCCACGCCTATTATCATATTCATAGTAACGAGATTCATTGTTCTCACTACTTGCATAGAACAGGTCCTACAAACTTATTGTTACACTTAGTGGGGGGCGCCACTTGTACCTAGAAATATTACGAACATAAATCAAATCAAATCGTTTATTCATAAAATTATGGGTAGTTACAAGATGTCACTAAAAATATTGGTCTACTAAAATTTGCCCGTTCGGGCGTATGAATTGTAATACATGCATAAAAAAAAAACTCTTTTTCTAATTATTACATTGTCTTAAAATTAAAATTAAATGCCCCTTTCAATAATACAATAATTATGTTGTAATGTCAAAAATCTAATTAAGTTAATTAATATACTTATCATTGAAAAAATCATTAATGGTAAAGTAACATTTGCGAATTAATATATTCTTGAGATTAAATTTAAATTTGTTATTAAACTTTAATACAATCTGGAGTTCTCGAAATGCTGGCTTATATTTCGGCCAGCGACTTAGTATCGCAATACAAAGCGGTAATGCTGCCAGCATTTTGGGAACGAGGCCTTCTGACAATGACTTATTACGTCTAGATTGAATTATTAGACTAATTTCATTTAAGATCCTATATGTATATTTTTCTATAAATAAAGATCTTTATCTGGAATTATATTCTTGAGCTTTTCTTATGTGACTTTTATATGTATACTTATTGTTATATTTTTCATTTTAAAAGATGGTGCACATGAGTTTCTCACCAGCTCTTCTCATAATACAATACCCATCGGAGCTGGTACTTGGATTGATTTTAATTTGATTCTAAAGCCCCGGTTATTCAAATCATTGTAATTAGTATAATTTAGTATTATTTATTTTTATATCATTTTTTGTAATGTTTTGACGTGTTCAAGCGCCTCCTGGGGCCTATGAAAATAAATTATTTGAATTTGAATTTGAGCCATTGTGGCATTCGTTTGTTTCTTAATAACGCCGCAGTCATTTGTAAGTTTGTGTGAGTTTTCATGGCCGAGGACGGGTTTACACACTTCACGCTATGTTATCAGCATCTCATGTATTTATCTACCTACCTTTTATCTTTGTTTATGTTGAGGTATCTCGCTTATCTGTTGTTGTGGAGTGAAATGAGATTTATTTGGTTCAGAAAATTGAAAGTAATATTTCGACCGTTTCATGTAATGGCGAAATAATTTTATAGGTTCAACGCTATTGGATATATGAATTGTCGCCGACACTTCGTCCAAGATAAGAAAAGAATTTTAATGTTTTGCGATAGGCACAAAACTTTAAATAAAGATATCCATTTCCCATTTTGGCTTAAGTCTTGAAATTGTCTTTCTTTCTACAATGAACTTTTTAGTGATACAGTTAAGGTTGAAATTAGAATGTAATTACGTAATATCATCACATTATCTTTTTTCTTATTTTGCTGTTTGATCTATGATAATATAGAAAGATAAAATACTTTAGTATTTTTGAAATTCTAAGGTGAATTTCTGTGATAAGAAACACATATGTACCTAACTGAATATTTTCGCGAGGATTATTAGTGGATACCTAAATGACGCCTATATCTGATATTAATTAGCATATTACTACACTAAGCCCCAATTTCACAGGTATTAGAAAAAACTTATTAACAGGATAAGCATATAATATAACACACATAAATTTTAGTGTCAAGAGTGTTAGTTATTTTTGCTAGTATAACTTGTGTCTTGTTACATTTTTTTTGGCCAGATAACAGCTATCCGGAACCTTTAAAACTAGCCCTTAGTCAACTAAAGAATTGACATCAAAAGTTGTACAAAGTTCACATAATGAATCCAACACTTGTTTTTCCCCAGTGCATCTTCATCATTTGGTGTTACATGCCCACCGAGTACAACGGCTCCCTGGTGATCTACCACCGCATCATCCGTCCGTACTACCAGAAGCACCACAGCCGCATCGACGACATTGCTGACAGTGGTATGTAAACAAAACTTCTTGCGCTAGGTTTGAAAAAAAAAAATTAAACAGACGTCCTGTCAGCCTATACTGGCTGTTAGTGCAATTGCTTTAACCACCGCGAGCGGAACGGACCCATTAATGACTTCGTTAAACTCGCAAACGCAAACTGCATACAAATTTTGTGGCAATCCATAATTATTTAATGTTAATATTTTGACATTTTTATAATTTTACTTTATTACTAAATAATACTGATGCATGCTCAATATCGACATTGTGATTTTTTTTATTTTAATCAATTTTATATTTGTACGACGCCTTCCATGGCAAAACATGTTACATAACATTGTACAAATTCATCTGTTATAGAAAGTTTAACGAAGTCATTAATGGGTACGTTCCGCTCGCGGTGGAAACCGGGCTTAAGAGTGTCGCTCAGAGGAGAAGAGGAGGCCTTTGTATGAAAATAGTCACCAACCGTCAATTTCATACTAAACCGCACTCTTTTACACTTAATGTAAAAATCATAGGGCCTAGAGAAATATCGTTGATCTGAATTTCTGTGAGGGCATTTATACAAAAAGTCACGTGAATTTTATGAGGAAACAGTAGAAACTGGCTTGTAAAAGGAGATATAAAAAGAGGTGTATTGCTAGGATGACCTAGCACTAACAACGTACGGGAATCAAACCCGTGTGTAAGCAAGTAAGCGAGCGATAGCAGTAAGGTTTTGTGATGTGAGGGATGGTACGGATAGACGAAGAGAGTACAGGGGAGCTAAGCAGACTCATACTATGTCCTAAAGAGTGCACGGCATGTGCAAGCACGGTCAACATCCAATTTTATTTAGTTCAAAGCATAAAACATTGTTAGTTCGCGAAAAAAGCTAAAAGTGTGCCGACGATCAATCCTAATGACGTACTTAATTGCTATAGTAAACTAATTAATCAATTGCTGACTGTTTTACGACCACGATCCATTATTATCGACGCGAAATAAGTCCTTGGTTTAAATAAAAGCAACAAAATTCAAGCTTTTATGTATCACTCACACAAAAGTTGACATGGCGCTTTTCGTTACCATTACGAAAACGCGTGTGAGGCTGGCTTTCAATCCAGCAAACGCACCTTACAGTCCGCTAATAGTCCACCAGTGGACACCATATTATGTTATTTTACAAGAATTTTCATACCATTTGTTTGCACTCGCCGCACACATTACCAGTCGTACTTTAATCTAAACGCGCATGAGTGGCGGTGACAGTCTGGTGGCTGTGTTCGGTGGCCCGTCTTTATGTTAAAATATTATTTGCCGCATAGACATCCATTCTCAGTCTCGTTCCTACTAAATAATAGTTTCCAAGGATACTTTTTTAGGCCTTACATAGTACCTTCATATTTTTTGAACGTGATATTTGACGCAGCGTTTCTTTTCTCTGGGTCAAGGTTATAGTTTTCTCTTTCTATTTTATTTTCTGTCATATCTCTGTCTTTGTTACGTTCACTGCGGGAAAATCTCATTCAATACATTAAGGATTTTCTATTGGCACTATTCCAAATTCTAATCATACGCACAATACTCAAATTATCTCTGTCAATACATTTAGTTGGCTTAAATTGGCTTGTGTTTGTTTCTATAAGAAATTACTCATGAATTTTGCTGCATAGATATCTGAATAAAGGCCCTCTTACACATTGCACGTTTTAAAAGGATTCATTATTCGTCCCGATGAAAAACGCAAAGAAGACATGAAAATTGTCAAATTTACATCGTGTTTATGAGACTTATAACCTTGTACAGCCGTTAATAAATGACGGCATGACTTGTAGAATATCATTCCAAAAAACAAAACCGAAATTCATAGTAGTGAGCTGTCCAAAAAAAAAACTATAATATAACTGCTGTTTATTATAGAGGTTGGTTTCCAAATGTTGTAGGGGGTTTTAAAAACTTGATCAGTTAATTGTCGACGTAATGATATCAGTACTAAGAATCAGAGTGAAAATGAAGAAATCTCAATTTAATTCACGGTCGTGATCAAATGTGAATTCGTTAAAAGTATGTTGGTAATTTCTTTATATTGAGGTATTACTTGATGCGTAGTAAACTGCATTTCTCTAAACATTCAGATTTTGAATTGTTTGAGTAGGTTTTAGGGTTGTCAGATTTGCTACCGCTTATTTTGGGATAAATCTGGAGGAGAGGGGGTGGCTACCTGGTATGAAACTAAGTTATAAGCTTGGCAGTTATAGTACTTTTTAAATTACCCTATATAAAATGTGGGCTGTATTATTTTACTGTTATAAGGTACAGTAGCACAAGAGGAAATAACAAATATTTTTATTTCCCCGTCGTTGCCGATTGTAGCCGGCAATCATTGATAAGACTCGCGTCATCGAATAAATTTCAATGACGAACCCACCTATTATGTCGTACCACGCAGTATATTATAGTTAAGCTAGCTTACGTCCGCGGTTATGCCCGCGTGGTAGGTCGATAAAAAGAAGCCTATGTCCTTCTCCAGGCCCTCAATTTATCTCCATAACAATTTTCATCAATAATCGTTTAGTGATTTAATAATAGCTGCAGATGAACCTATAGAATTAATTATATTTCAGCAAATGTAGATCTGAAAAAGATCGTGGAGAACGCCAACAAACATATTGATAAAACCATGAAGGCGTTCGAGAAAACCTTCAAAGATCTGTAAAGTAGGTAAATAAGGTGCATTTTTGCTAAGCAACGCTTCGCATGGCAAAGGATGACGCACTTAAATGTATTGTGTATAATCGTATTATTATGTATATTATATTAGGGTCTGTATCCAGAAAAGAGGAGAGAACACGTGAGATATGATAATGTTTTATTTGAAAATATCTTCACCAGAAAAGTTGTATGACTTTATATTTAGCACAGATTGAGTCTCTCTGTCTCACACAATACTTATATGTTTCTTGATATCAATGCCCCAACGCATTCGTGGTCTTCTTGGAAAACGCTTTTGACCCTATGGACGCCACTCTAGACCAGTGGTTCCCAAAACTACTTTTGAGTATATTGTTGCATATTTCTATTAATTTCTCTTGATCAGAGATGGATAAGTGTTCGGTGGGATAGTTCCTAAAGGGGTTGTTTACCCAGTTCCATTGCGACAAAATGTAGTTCAGATAATTTTAAGTTAAAGAGATAGCTGCGCGTACCCCTTGATGCAATCTCGCGTACCCCTAATTCGGAACCATTGCTCAAGCAGAAAATATTCGTCTAACTTGTCAACTGTTTTCCACTAAGGGGTGAAAGAATAGAATTGAAAAACTATCGCCTAACCACTAATCTGACTTATACACTCCTAGCTTATTATTCCTTTCTTAGCTTCTATTCAAACGGAGAGAAGTGGTATTAAATCTATTGGAGAAGTCGATGCTGAGGAAAGCGTTAAAAAACCTTTGAAATATGCGCGTTTTGCGGCAAGTACTATTCAATCTTTAGAAAATACGAATACTGCGGCAAGCGGAGTAACATCTGTGGAAGATGCAGATGATGGAAAAAGAGGAATAAAGTTTTTGGAACATGAGGGTACTGCGGAAAACAACACCCGTCGA
Organism: Hypena proboscidalis; assembly: GCA_905147285.1. Taxonomy (NCBI): domain Eukaryota; kingdom Metazoa; phylum Arthropoda; class Insecta; order Lepidoptera; family Erebidae; genus Hypena; species Hypena proboscidalis. The sequence continues at coordinate 9,568,375 of LR990150.1, read as the reverse complement.
TATCGGTCTCTAGAATGGAAATGTGACAGTGATATGATTCGAAAGACAGACAATACTGGGCCGTCTAAAGATAGAATGGATGATTGTCAATGCCAATCTAAGTGTTCCGACTGCGATGAAGCGTTAAGGAAAGGCAAAATGAGTTAGTCACAATCTGTATTATAGAAAAGAAAGATTACCATTCCTCTTTCTCTAGCTGAGGCCACGCTAGATCGGCACACCTTGCGTCGCCGGAGGTAATTTCAAGTGAGTGCTTGTGCTGTGGCGTTCACACCGATATTAATCACGTTAGCGTGATAACCTAGGTATAAGCATCTCTACTACAATTTATATCTCATCGCAGACGCAAGGCGCGCTGCCCTCACGTGGGCTCGGTCTTCAAGATTCACTTCTGTGAGTAATATCCTCCTGAAACCCTGTAACCTTGGTTATATGGCCTCAGAGCCTGTTGAATTTGGAAATAAATCCACCTATACTTTTTAGCAGATATTGTCCTCTCCTTTTCGATGGTTACCGGCCCTATATACTCTCGTTTACATAAAAGGTGACTTGGCTTATGCACCAGATTAGTCAGTCCAAAGTAATTGGCATTAAAGCTATAAAGGAGGTTATATTATATAAATAATCAGACAGTTAAATAGATATTTCTTGTTTTATCATGATGATCTTGCTTCCTCATAACTGGTCTTATCAAGACCATGAAGAAGTCATCTGCACCAAGTTTGCGAAGTTTTTCTGTCACGTTTCATCATACCTGTCATGTAAAAAAATACACAGACAATTTCTCTATAAGTTGTGTTATTTGTGCTGACAAGAGGTGAGATATGGAGGAAACAAATCTACTAATATGATGTATGTATAGTATAGTACGGGCCTGTATGGATGACTCACCAAAGGCGTAGAAAATTTGGTGTATCCAGGCAATATGTAGGGTATAAGATGGCAAGCTCTGGCCAAAGTCCATTCATGTAAATGCCATTTTTATTAATTTGTGACGTAACAAGGTTGGGTTATGCTAGTTTTAGAAGGGTTATTCGTTCGTTGCTTGAGTTGTTTTAATACAATTTGATCTTTAAAAGGTAGCTTTTGTATCACGTGGATTGAGAAAATGTGTGCAATACTTTGCCATAACGTTTGGGTGGGGCCGGTATCTATAGACAGCGAGATTTTTTTAATAACGGGTACGATTGTTTTTATTTCATATTTTTTTATTTCATATTTTTTAAAATATCTCGGCGTTTTTTGTGAATCAGTCACTTGGATACCGGTCCTTTGGGTTAGTGGTATTTTTGTGATTTCGTGTTTACTTATTTAAAGTAGTATTTTTTTTATTAAATCCAGCTAATGTCCAACGAATGGTTCAAGGTGCTAGTAACAAAATAGACACTTCAATGAAAAGGTTTACAGAAAGTTAACATGCAAGAATATTGCTTTGCGATGCAAAGTATGTTATTTAATTTTTTAGTATTTTAGTTGTTTAGCCATTTTTTTAGATTTTTTTAGAGTATTGTTGATCATTATATATTTTATTTATATTTATTTTTGTTTGTACACACCATAGAAATCTTAATAATAAGGCAATAGAAATGTCAAAGACGCGTGACCTTGTCTAGTCAAACACAAGTGCGAGTTGAGGAATTGTCGTCTAAATGTCATCGCAAAAAGAATAATTTTGTTTGCAGGAATACAAGCGCATTTGTCTAATCGAACACAAGTGCGAGTTGAGGAATTGTCGTCTTAATGTCATCGCCAAAAAGAATAATTTTGTTTGCAGGAATACAAAAAGTGGTATTTGAAAACCGGCGACATGCGTCCCAGTGTTAAAAGATAGTCGATAGCATTTCTATTGACTAGTTATTAAGATTTCTATGGTACACACAGACCATTTTAGTATTTTCTGCCATTAACTCTTAACCTTAGATCACTTCTTCCTTTAAAGCCTATAAAAAAATACAATGGGCTCTTATATTTATATTTTACACCTACTAACACACACAATCACTCGTTTTAGGCAAACATCAATAGCTGAATTAGCAAACAAATACATCACTACTGGTAAGTCCGAGTTGCTAAAATTTCTTGTAGAAATTTCAACAGGCTAGATGAAATTTAATCATTTTAAACCAAAGAGATTTATAAAAATATGAAAAAGCACATAAAACAATAACAATAAATTTAAATATGCTTTCTAAAAATTAAATATAAAAGATTAATAAAATGTTTGCAGTATTAAAAAACACATTCAATTATACATTTTTATTTAGTTATTTTTATCATTTATTTTTTATTATTTTAACATCCTTTACATTGCAAATCATTCAAAAACCTGGCTATAGCGGTTATTGTCCATTCTGTCCATCCCTTCATTGACCATTTTTTACAAGACCTTATTATGATGGACCCCCAAGGTCATAACACAAATCAGAATGACTGACTGCGTACCACGGTAAGTTTTCGCTAGCGACACTATATTTGTGTTTGTACCAGATAACATAATATGCATTGATATAGCAATGCGATATTTGTTTAAAATATTAATAAAATACATTCATATTATTATTTAAATGACCGTTATTGCCATGTTACCGTTTGTATGGTATTCAATTTGATAAATTATAATTTAAAAGGGATTCCATTCAACACAGCCAATAACTTTGTTGTTAGATTTTTTTGTCACTTCATAGAAAATACGTGTATATTATATGTCTTCAGATTATCAGTGTTGTATGGGCAATTTTCTGGCAAAACTCTTGTCGAGATAGGAATTTTATTATATTCACTTCTAATAAAATCATTAATAGCTATAGCTTCAATAACTTAGTATTATAATATATTAAACTATTAAGTATATTAAACCACAATGTAACTTATTATATAAGTAACAAAGTAGTTCAATGCTTCTGTAATATTTTATGTAATTAAAATAATTACGCAATTATTAAGTAAGTGATATTAATCATGTATAATTATCATTATTTAATTTGACCATTTTTGTATAAATTAGTTAATTATGCACGAAAATAAAACGCATTTATTAATTCAATTTAAATGGATATTCATAACAAATACTTATCTTTAAAAAGCACTTAAATATTTAAAGAAATTTACTTTGCTTTTCTTATGGTTAAAATGCTAATGAAGTTATGGAACTCAAATATCTCTGCTTTGTTGTGAATATCCTCTCAAATTTACTCGTTTTCACCAAAAAGGCTTATAAAACATTCAGTCTATATTGATTTAAAAATTAACTGAGGGAACTCAAGTCATATGGGATCTCTTTTTTCGCATAATTTAGTTAATCATAACACGTTAGGATTTTTTTCCCGCATAATTGTATATACTTCACATGGAACTATCATTTCGCATTATGTTTGTTGGCATAATGGTTTTTCGCCTAATAAATGTCTAAAGAAATTTGAAATGTGTATCATTGTGTAAAATTAGGTTAGGATGCCTGTTGTTTATTTTACATACAAAAAGTATTGTGTTGAATAAGGATATTTTCAAAAAAGTATGCCAAAGGACTATTATGCCTAACAATGATTATGCGTAAAGTATTTATATTAAAAGAAATACGCGATACATAATAATAGTAAAATTATTCCAACTTAATATTATGCTTAACTATAGAAATGCCAATTAAGGTATGCGAAGTTAAATTATGCCAAATAAAATTATGCTAAACAACAGAAAACCATGTCATATTCCTAGAAACTGTTTTGGTGAAGACGAGCAATAATTAAAATGATTGTAAATTATTTCATTTTTAACATTGTTTTTTTCTGTTCCACAGCCAGCCGCGTGGTAGCCGATGCAGTTAGAAAGACCAACTAAACTTATAATGTAATAAAAAATTGTGGGAGCGAGAGTACAAATATTATTTCTGCACCCGCTTATTTCACGAGCTTCGCTGCACAATCACCAAAATTTTATGTATTTTCTACTCAATTAATTGTGTTAAGGGATGATTGAAAACATCTTTAAATAAATTATAAACTTGAAAATTTCACGGAGTACGTTTTAACTTCGACAAAATACTTAAACATCGTCAATAACACTATACGGCATTAAAAACAGCTGCAAATATTCAAAGTACATGCTGAGCTTGCTAAGTATAGATACTGAATGTAATGGGTTCTTAAGACTCATAATAAATTGTATAATGGATAGTCAATAATCATCGAAGGAGGCGAAGAAAATTTAGTTTCGCGAAGTAAAGACTGACAACCTTTTTGGTGAAAAAAAAAACGCAATTTTCACGTGATGTAAATTAGGACTGATCTATCTTGCCTATATCATAATAATACTAACAAAATGCGTGTTTCAACGGCTCATAATTGCATTTTATCTTCGAAATCAATGGTAATTATGATCTGATGTGTTCAACCATCCCTGTTTGTAACCCTCCTGGTTGATCATAAGGCTGTGTCCTCGACAAGGGGCTAGAAGCGGCAGCGGAAGCGGAATGCAATGCTTGAAGCGATTGACAGCAAGACTGGAGATCGGTGTCTTCTTGACTACATAAGCTGTCTTGTACTGACATGGAAATTAATCCTTGCCGCTCTCTGCCCGCTACCGCTTCACGCTCTGCTCGCCGCTGCAATTGAGACCACGGCCTAGTATTAATAAGGTGGAAATAACAAATATGGTCCCAAATTGCCGAATAATCATTTGTGATCAACATTCCAATATTAAACCCGTGCTCAAGAAAAATCTAGTAATGTGATCCGGTGTTTTTTGCTGTGACTGAAGTAAATTGACGCTGAGTGTTGATTATAAATGACGTGTTGCGAAGACGTAAACAACTTAAGTTACCGCGGTATTACCCAATGTGAGAACTAGATAGCATTTATTTGATGTATTTCTTACCTTAACAAAATCTCTTAAGGTCCATAATCGCTTGTGATTTAATTATACCGTAGTAACTTATTGTTTTGGTTCCCAACGGCACCATTAAAGAACTTGAACATCTATCATAGCAGTTGCAGACAACCTCTTCCTTTCGACTTTTATTTTTAAATTTGTATCAAATTCCTACTGACCCGGTAAAGGGCGTGGTTTTTTTTTAATTTTTGAAGACCTTGTATTACTAGTTAAGTTTTTTAAAATCGTGACACATTTTTTATATTGTCTTAGTTAAAATTATTAGTTAAATCTATTTCTTCCTGGTTTGTATGATCTTTTAGGGGTTGGAGTTCTAGGAGCGTAAGTAAAAGACTCTTTAGTTTACTTAGTTTCCATTTAGATCATGTCCTGAAAAAATAGACCTGCGGATGACGTTGACATTGACATCGACACCTGTCACTTTGTCCAGAAAGCGCCACTATCGTACTATTTGATAGTTAGACTGTGTTAAATAATCGAGTCAACCTGTGAATAAATCTTTGTGGGTTGACACATAATTGCTTTTTTAAATTTTCAACTGAAATTTACCAATACAGAAGCTTAGCTGACGTTATCTTGGCAAATGAAATGTTTAATTCTGCGCTGGCCTATTTTGTCAAGCCATGTCCTATATTAAGATCTCTTTTGTGGAACAATGAATTTCTAAACGTTTTCCTCTGTATTACGATTATAGATTTGCTCAAGGAATGTTACTAATTTGTCATGTTTAAGTTTGTTGCTTTTTAAGGTTGAATATTGTTAATTGTCTAATGTTGCCAACTTCAAAATACTGAGTGTTGCCATATTACCAAGAAAATTAATGTTGAACCATAAACTGAATATAAGTATTTTTGTACAATTTTAAGAATTTATAGCCTTAGCTTTTTACTCGTAATTGCCGCGTTTTTTCTTAATATTGTTACCGGCAAAAGAAACCCCATTTTTTTAACCCTTGACTGGTATCTTGAAGTTTACTATTCAGTTAAATTCTACTTTACAAAATATTGGCGTATGAATTTTATTGACCAAGCATATTGTCGATACTAGGACTGACAAAGGATTTTAACCTAAATAGTCTATTTCTTAATGAAATTCTGAGTATAGGAAGGAAGGAATAAGGAAGCTATTATAGCAGCCAATCTATAAATACATTATAAAATCAAATATAAATCTTAGATTGAGCGGTTTGGTAATCGGTTCGGTTTATTACCATGGTTCCGTATTCACCATCAGAGGGCGCGAAATCTTTGTGCTGCCATCTAGTGTAAACATAACAAATCGCAACCTTTGACATAATAGTGATTGTTTTCAGTCAGTGCTGCCATCTAGCGCTAATGAAGTAAATGATCGATGCCAGCCAAAGGTTAAATACTAGTATAATCATGTTTTCGAGTGTTTCGTGTTACGCTTGTAATGTAATTCCATATTATGTGCCTTGTCGTTTGGCTGCCATCATCAATGTATTCACTCAAACAATTATTGTTCTCGTCAGTTTTTCACTCAATAAAGAAGGAATTCATTGTATTACTGCATTTTATTTTATTCTGTTTGATAAATTCAGATGTCCTGCATAGAAAGTGCTGCTACCCGATAGAGATGATTATTGTCAAGTAGTTCCATAGACAATCATGTAATATTCATATCCAAACAAAGATTTGAGTTCGACCACGCAAAGCTGTCCATAAGAAAGAGCGACAACTGGTGGCAAAATTAAAAAAATAAAGGTGAAATATTGGCTTAAAACAGCTTTCCTATATGTACCTACCGGTTAGTCAACCTAATACAAACTGGTTAACTTTGCCCACGAAAGTGCACAATCCTTCGCTGCTACGTCGTTACGTACCTACCTACAGACGGCTACCGACCTTACAATAATGGAGTGTGTTGCCCGCCCAGTGTTAAACATAAAAAGACCCAATCAATCTTATGTAGACCTTAAATTACTGAAAAAAAAAATATATTATTCAAAATGCCGGAAATTTTACGCATCTCAGCACAATACTGCAGCGCTAAAATCACCGCAGCGCTGATAATTCTGATGCGCCCAGTGAGTGAGTAAGGAGCTATGTGACAAAATGTTTGTGTCACAAACAAATATATTTAAATAAATATATTTTTAACTACATACTAAATTAAATTACATAAATAAGAAACCCCAGTAAGTGAGTAAGGAGCAGTGTGACAACAGAAAAAAATATTACATATTATAATTTTTGTGTCACAAACAAACAAAATATATTTTTAACTATCTACTAAACTAAATTACATAAATAAGAAGGGTGCATGAAAGGAGCCTCCCCGATTGACGTACACAACGATTCCCTACGTCCGGCGCACCCTGGGCAATTCGCGAATTCTCCAAAGCGAATTGGCTAATCCTTTCACCACGATGGCAAGTCAAAATAAAATTAGACTCAGCCATCGACACGACGAAGAAGAAGAAGAATAAATAAGAAACAATTAAATTACATAAATAAGCAACAACTACAACCACACCTATATAATAATAAAGCATTACATAAATAAGCAAACTCATATTCAAAATTAAAACAACATGTCCTTCCTCAAAAGATGTAGTGACCATGGCTACCGACCAACCTTTCCAGACCTGCAGTGCACGGGCAGTCTATACAACGTGGGGCCATCTTATACTAGAAATGTTTAGGTTGTGTGCAGTGCCGGATTAAGCCAGCGCGGGGCCTGTAGCAAAATCTGTCATAGGGCCCTTCAATAATTTTTATATATTATGGGGCCTTTGGCCTGCTTTAGGTTTAAAGTTTATGGTATTAAATAAAACATAACTATTAACAATTAATCATAAAACAAATTTAGATATAACGTTTTTCATATCTAGTTCTTTAAGCAAATCATGCTCTACAAGCTGGCTCATTTATATCGGTCAGTATGGGCAAGTCTGTATTTACAAAACATACACAAATTTGTACTTACAAGCAAGATATTTTACGCTTCTATTTAAATTTAATTAATTTTACGGTCATACAGGCGTTGGAGCGCGGGGCTCTTCAATTCGCGGGGCCCGTAGCATTTGCTACTCTTGCTACATGGATAATCCGGCACTGGTTGTGTGTTGTTGACATGTTATGTTTTTTTATGCGTCAGTAATTTTAGGATTACTTATTGGATTGGGCCTTTTTATGTTTAACACTGGGCGGGCTAAACGCTAAATTATTAATAACTGTTAGATATGTAGGCAGGAAAGGACGACCATCAAAGACGCTAGCCACAGATATAGATCTACTAGAAAACGCAAGTATCACGATTTGTATTGAAACCAAGCGTGCCGACTTTTTAATATCTACCTATTGTGACGTCACAGCCGAAATTTAGTGACGGGAAATCCAAACCGATTCAAAGACGATACCACAGAGTAACGATACCTCCGATGCCCATCCGCCCAGTACGATTCAAACGGCCGTCCGCTATGATTTTCTCTAACAAAAGACGCGCGTGGACTGAAGTTAGCGGTGACCAACCCTGACGCTTGGTCGGGGTTCGGACACGCGAAGTACATGCATTTGCGTTATCTATGTAGATCTATAACGCTAGCCAATGACACACTGCTTTATTGCACTAAACAGGTTATTGTACCGGGTCACAGCCACGGTATGCGTACTTATCTATAGTTACATACATAACAATAACATAACATAACATTACGCCTATATTACCTAGAAGGGTGTGGCAGAGGTGTACAGCACCCACATTTCACCTGTAATGATTAGGTCCCATGGGATAGGGAGTGAGCTTATCGCCGTCTACCGGACACAATTGCAACTCCGTGCTACCATTGTGAATTTCCTGAGGGAAAGATCACACGACGGGAATCAAACCCGAGACCTATCGATGAGAGACGCATACGCTATCCACTAGACCATCGATGCAGTACATAAAGGTAAATGCTTTATTATTGTAGTTCCTGTAAAGTTTGAGCATTAATCATGCAACGTAAAAGTTAGTTATTTGCGTTTGTTAATTTGCCAACTAAATTAAAACCGTTGCAGTAAGTTAGGTATATTTGCTTTAGCCGAATGCGGTAAAATAAAATCACGCCTATATTACCCAAAAGGGTATGCCAGAGGAGTATTAACCCATATTTCTCTATCGTCATCTATCGGGTATAATAATAACTCTTTATTGTACACCAAACACAAAACAATAGAAAATAATAACATAAGATATTTACACAAAAAGGTATGGTAATACAAGTGGCGGCCTTATCGCCTTGTGGCAATTTCTTTCAGGCAACCATTGGATGGAAAGAAATTTAAAAAGTGTGAATTTAGGGGAGCGCGCGGTGTATAAAGATGTGAAAAAGTAAAAATTAAACTGTTTAATATCTTTAATAATACATTACACATAATTAATAAAATATAGTAATACTGTACTAATACGTATATAAATAAATAGTACTTATATAAATACATAACAATATGATATAAATAATGGTAGTAAATATAATATTTCAAAAATAAATTTAGATGTGTAGCATAATTTTATTAAAAGACAACATATAAATAAATAAAGCAAAAAAACTGTAGGGATAACATTTTATTGTAGACAAGTAGTGTACATGGACCATTTTCTTGAAAACTGGCAGTGATTTTGCACCTCTCACATTAGCCGGCAGCGCATTCCACAATCTGACAGCTTGAACTGAAAAGGCCTTGTCGATACATTTTGTGGAATGTTCAGGCATTTTTATAATGTAAGCGCGCGGTTTTTTTACCGATCCAGGGATCGAATCTGAAATGTGTGGTCTCGCAACGTAGTCCGTGTAAGTATACCTAACCACCAGAGCTGTAGTTGTAGCAGATACTACCCTAGGTCAATTTCAAATTTTGCTACAAATTTTGACACATGAATTATTTAATCACAAATAACATTAACTATAAGGGGGTAGGTGGACTCCACGACCTACATGTCGCCGCTATATTATGTCGAAAAAAACAGCACTCGGTTCTCGTAGTACCTGCTGCTACGCCGTAGTTGCTACGGCATAACCTTTCCTACTAAATTATGGCCTTAGTTATTTCCACAAAATTCAATATAAAAAAGTTGTCACAGGCTTTGGATTATGACTCCAATAACACCATATAGGTAGTCAGCATCAAAAAGATCACAGCTTTTAAGGTAGTGAAAGTGATCGGAAAAACATGTATTCAATTTTATCTTGGCATATGTATGCCGATTATAAAGTAAAGTACAAAGTATTCAAAATTATATTGACAAGATGCTGCTAAGATGTTTTGACCACCCTGGATGCTTACATCATTTTGAATAGGTACCAATTGCTAAATGTTATTTAATTTTTGCCGATCATTTTAGATGCGGACTGTGCCATTGATAAGTTGTAAGTAAAAAAATAAAATAATTACCTGCTCTTGTTATTAGGGTTCTAAACTTTTTTAGTACCAATAAGTAACCCTTAAAGTTACGCCATGTCTATCTGTCTGGCTGTCCGACGCCTACTGTCTGAAAGACTGTTAGAGGTAGAAAACTATGCTGACAAAGTGGTAAAATAAAATCAAATTTTATTAATTTTAGGATAATCCCAGCGTTATAGATGAAATCGGATATCATAAATGAGAAATCAAATCATTTATTTCCATGGGCCCCAAGGGGCGCTTGAACACGTCAAAACAAACATCAAAATCAAACTTAACTAATTAAATAATGATACTTATTGCATTAAAATGATTTGACACCTGAGCTTACATTGACTTTAATTTAACTTAGAAATTTGAATTAAAATTAATCCAAGTACCAGCTCCGATGGGTATTGCGTCATGATATATTATGCATACTTTTATAGGCAAATTACAGGCCTAATCGCTTCTTAACTGAAGCTTATTCGCAACGTTTCCTGTATAAATCATTTTTGTTTCAGAATAAAAATCGGTTGATATACCAGGATTGCATGGGAGCAAAGAGCTAAGTAAACCAATAGCCGCGGCTGAAGCACCCGCGACGGTGGCGCCGCCAACGACTGCGACCGAGCGTCGACGGTGTAATTTTTACGAGCCGCGCACAGTTAGCGATTCTCCGATTTTCATTCATCGTCCGTCTGCCAGTAGAGATGTGCGATGTCGATAGCTTAAAAGACGAGAAAGATAACATTGATATGATTTTAACGGGAATTAACACGATTAATTGGAACGAAGTTCCTTATCACGCGTTGCGAAAGGGGGCTAGACGAAAAAAAATAAGACCAAAAGTTGTAACGACACTTTTTGCTATAGTTGTAAGCCGCATGCGCGTGTTTCTCTGTCTGTCTCTATCTCTCTTTCTCATATAAAGCAAGCCTGTTATTTTCGTTTCGTCTTTCTATTTCGCATTGAACAGTGTGGTGTCGCGACGATTATTTTTGTTGAGTGTATAAAGTATTTTGTATATAATAAAAAATAATAACAATAATTAATCCTGACAGTGTTTCTACACAAGTTCCAAATATTGCTGATGGATAGAAACTTCGTTCCACCCGGGTGTGTCCCATGACATCTCTCAAGTTTTTTTTATTTACCTTTCGGTGCTTGACCTACAATCATCGAACTCTTAAAAACCGTACTCGATTAGTGTAATGTATGGCGGAGAAGATACATCGAAATATAAAAACTAACAAAAGTGAGGGTGGTTTTCAAAAAATCATAACCCTCTCGAACAGAGCCGGAGCGCTGCTGAATCAGTCTCCTTGCGATCATGCAACCTTGTCGAAACGTCAAGCACCGAAAGTTAAATAAAAATTAATCACGTTGATGCCCGTTAAAATCATATCAATAAATATGCAACGTGAATGTTTAAAAGTTATTAAAAGAATCTTTGCAAAACACGATAAATATTTTTTTTATCACCGAACAGACCACTCTGTTACAGCCACACTTCACCTGTTATACCAATTACAGAATTTGTTATTAAAGTTGCTGAAATTGTTATTAATGTTGTGCTTATTTATTAAAAAATTTAAATTTGTTAAAAACATTCGCATGCAATTATTGCTTCGTCTCCATTTCACCATCGGACTACCAGACAAATGGCAATCCAGGATAGCTTCATAGTAGATATCCACAAATATGCACGAAGCTTTAACATTCATTATGATCACTGCCAAGAGTGGAACGCTCGGCCCGAGTCTGTGTAAAGAAGAGTAAAAAGGTATCTCACAGCTAACCATCTGCTGCATCTTCACTTACCATCAGGTGAAATGAGGTCAAATGCGTGCCTATTAATACATAAAACCTAATAAATAAAATTGAAGTATCTGTTTTTAATGTCAAAATAGTAATATTGTTGTTTGCAATATGGACACGGCTAACGCGCGATAAATGGCCTCAACATTTTTGGTGTCAATCTGACTATAAAAAGCGCGTATTGACTGTGGTTGGCTGCCTCCGTGAGCGGTCAAACAAGACAAAGTGCCTAATTGTGCACTGAAAAGTTGTACGAACTACCAAATTAAACACAACAAAAAAGGTTATGGTACTACATATCACCGGTAAGTCACAAAGATCATATTATTATATCCACCTCTTTACATTATTTTATCAATTTTATTTGCTAAAATTTTTCGTTCCGGCGACGCCATATTCCTTAATCGTGAATATCCGCGTGAAATGACTTTGGAACTGCGCAACTGTGCTTAGTTGAACTATGCCGCGAGCGTTCAAGAGAATATTTTTAGTAATTTAAGAAAAGTATTTGTTATGAATTGTCATATCATTGTGCAATGTACTGCGTAAACTTGTTAAAACGCTAGAGATAATATATGTACAGTCAGCAACAAAAGTAGCTAAACACTAAAATTATTTCATACATCTACTAAATAATTTAAATTTTGAGAAATACATTAAATTAAATATTCATTTATTTCAGTAAAGCACCATACATAATAATAAGTACTATATTATTATAATAAGTGACTGAAAATTTGTTCATGTGTAGCTATTCTTTTGCTGAATGATTAACTGAATCAATAATTCTTTGTGCTTCTCTTGTTTAAAAAAAGCAGATTTGTTGACCACAATTTTTAATTTTGAATATTTTGAATTGGTTGATTTAAAATTGGTTGCTTGGTTGCGAAATACGAACAGCACAGTTCGCCTCTATTATTTTCTACTCTTTTTTGCAAAGCTGTACATTTGTTGGGCCTTTCGTCTTTCATTATAATTTGTTAGTACCAAATTATGATTTAATACTTTATGACCGATGGTATCGCTGGTTTTGTATTGAAATTGATGTTAAAATATCATTAACATTAACTGGCGTAGAATTATCGAGCAATTTGCAAGGACAACTGAATTAAGAAATGTAGGTAAGTATTGCTTTATTCATCTTGATTTTCATCATTTTACATAACTTTTGAAGTGTAAGTGATAAATCGGATAAGGATAAGGCATTGGATTTACAATCAAGAGGTCGTGGTAGGTTCAAATCCTGGTCATTACACCACGGACGTGAACTTCCCCCTAACACGAGCGAATTAAGCTTAGCTAAAGGGAGTTAACAAGAATAGGTACTAGTATTCTTTAATTAAAGATAAAGGGCTAGATTGACTATAAATCTGTTATTCCTTCTTCTTAGGGACTAAACACTTGAAGAAATTAATAGGTACATTCTGGAAAAATCTCATCGACATGCTCTCACATCACTAGTCTCTTCCCGATCGCTACCACCGCCTCTGACCGACATAAGTCGACCTTACTATAAAAAGAGATACCAATATGCCCATCGCACGAGACAGAAAGGGACAAAAATGTAAGTGGGTCACGGGATGAGAGGCGTCTCGGTGCTACCGCTTTTATTAAGCGCTGAAATGCTGAAAAACATGGCTCTAGGGAAATGGGTGGTTGAAAACAGTGGTCTAAAAATAGATACCTAGGTTTTTGAGAGACAGAACTTATAATTCATTGTTCTTGTCGGATTTTAGCAATTTTCCAAAGTCCAATGTATTTGCACACTTTACTTATTTAAGGACCTAGAGGAAGCGATAATGTTGATACTAATATAAGCCTAAAGCCAAAGAGGGTAGTTCAATATTGGCTTGATAAGGTTTATAATTTGTTTAAGATAATCTTATTGCCAGTTGAGTTTCATATGAAAATTTAATTTAATATCCAGCATCCAACTCGTTTACGTTTGACCCATAAACATTCCTGCCGAAGTTATACCTGAAACGAAATTAGTAGGTCAATTTTAATACCGAAAAGGCATGTGTCGCATCGATCGCGTCGCGACGTCCTGGCTCGCGGGACGTTTAACGTAATTGGCTGCGTTGTCGCTATAATTACAAATAATCACATTCAGGTTGATTGAATCCAAAAATATGATATGATGTTAATTAAATTACAGGCGAGCGGTGGTGCAGCGGGCCTCGAAGTCGCGACAAACACCGACCGGGAATCAATCGGTAGCGCTCCAGCCGCTTAGTTGTGCGATTGCCGCGCATGCGCAACCGAAGGCCGATCGATGCGGCGGGCGTTTCGTTCAGTGGTCGCGTACCCGTCGCGCAGTCCAGTGCACAATGCATTCCTACTGACGCGGGAAACGAGCCAAGCTGTATCTCCGCGAGTACGCCGCGGAGGACGAGCGGCCGCCGTGCCGGGAGGATTGGCGCCGGCAGGACTGGGCCGGCGGCGGCGGCACGCGCAGCCGCTTGCCTCAGGTGGACCGCAGCCCGTCGCGCCGCAGTCCCTACCTGACGCGAGATGACGAGCCCTCGCCCGCGCCCGACGAGCGAGGCCGCTCCGCCTCGGCCGGCGCTCACCACCGCACGCGCCCTCGTCCTCTCCGCTACCAATCCATCGAGCGCGGCGATTATGACCGCTCGTACGCCCCACCGCCCCCTCCTGAAGAAGACTACTACCGACGCGAACCACCCCCTCTCTTCCTTGGAGAGCTGCAATCTCAGAATTCCGATCTACAAAGGGAGCTGGGGAACCTTAAGAAAGAGCTGGAATTGACCAACCAGAAACTCGGCTCCAGTATGCATAGCATAAAGACCTTCTGGAGTCCCGAGCTGAAGAAGGAGCGGGCGCTGCGGAAGGAGGAAAGCGCCAAGTACAGCCTTATAAATGACCAACTAAAACTGCTCAACCAAGAGAACCAGGTTAGTGTCGAACCTTTCACCTGTTCTGTCTAACCTCTCTTTCTGGCGAGAGAGCAAATCTTACTACGAATCCCAGTACCGTAGGCGTAGACTATGTATGTAGTTAGTAAACTTTTACCTGCCACTTTCTAACCTCTCTTTCTAGTTGAAGAGTAAATGTAACTACGAATTCAAATTTCCTAGATTTAGATATTATCAAACCTGTTCCCGGAACCTAATTCTAGCCAGAAAATTCAGTATACCATCGTTTTAATATTTAGCTTTTACACCATCTTTACAATAAAATTACTGCCCAAGATATTCTACCTAGAAGATCGTTGTATTCCGTCCGTTCCTTAGATCTTTTTGGTTTGGTTTTATAAAATTCTTTGATCTACATCTTACTGTCCCATCATGTTAATCCATTTATTATCCATCCTCCTTTTGATTATTGTAGCATTTTCTTTAATTTAATTTTGGAGATTCTTTTTCCTTTTCACACAGCAGCAATTTATTTCAGCAGCGGAACGTATTTTTTATTTTAACTATTTAGAATAAGACGTCGTAAACCTTTTCAGTTTCACCGTAATCATTGAATTAAACTAAACAATGAGTCATACGGAATGAAAGCTCTCACGTAGTCTGGCGTACTCTGGTTAAAATCAACAAACAGTCATGACTCATGAGTCACGGTTGGCCATCCAATTCGCCGCCTCGTCTACTACAGCTTTACGAGTAAAAGGCTTACGTCACACGCTTCGGCAATTCTTAGATTTGTTGGGGTGATGGGTCATTGGAACAGTGCATTGCTGTATTTCGTAATTTATTGGTGGTAGAGCTCTTGTGAATGAGCTCGAGGGCGGCAGCACCACCGGCCAAATAGTAGTGCTTCCATTACTGTGTTCCGGTTTGGTGGTGAGATCAGGCCCTGAAATTACTAGCACAATGACATGAGGCAAAACACCGTAGTTCTCAGCTGCAGCGACGCATCTATAATCTGCTTTTGTGGATTGTTGATGTCAATGGGCTGTACTCTACTTACCATCAGGTGGACTACACGTTCGTTCGCTGTGGGCGTAGAATTAAAAAAAAAAAAATTGTTTCAGGCCTTCTGATTATTCTTTGTGTGTGGTAGAGCTCTTAGGGACAAGCTCGTCGGATGGATTACTACCGTCTCGCCTTTACCCTGTGTATCATTTGAATGGTAAGATTAGGTACATAAAACATATATTATGCTATTATTCTATTCAAAATTTAATCTTTTGCAGATTAAGGATGTTCGTGGGCTGTAGTTGCCACTTTTGATCAGACTAGACGTGGCTGGATACTTATAAAATAGCCATTTCTAAAATGGCTGATATATAACTAAACCTATTATCTTTTAAAATTAAAATCTACTTTACTACGTTACCCTGAATGATCACTTTTTCAAGTATGAACTTTTATGAATCCTACGCGTTTAAACAAAAGCCTTTTTAATTTTAAATGAAAATCTTCAGGAACTTAAATTATGTACAATACAATACATTATATAAAAACCAGGCCATAAGGAGTTTCTTAGAAACATATTAAGGCAGTACTTACTTACTATTCAATCTAAGCTGATTAATTAAATAAGAAATAAACTCACACATTCTTTGATTTTTTTGCTAATGACATAGGAATCGATTTCTAGTTTATCTATAAGTGTTGCCAGATTATTATCATTTTCATCCGTCTGTCAGAACTGAAATCCGCATTATCGGTTCTGACTGTGATAGCAGCAGCCCGTGGCAGTTACATACAACGGATAGTCTAAAGTTAGTAGACACGTGTCTTCTATTAGTTATAACCAGAGAAAAGACCTATTTGCAATCTTTTTGGTTATTACTATAGTACCATTTTACTGTTCTTAGACATTAGAACCCATATTTTTTGCCACAGAACCGAGGGCTTAACGTATTTCGGTAGACATGACAATTTTATCTTCGGCAATAAGGTACCACATTTGATGCTTATCCAATGAAGATTATGAAAAACAAAATCATTATTGCCATATCCAACTTGGGCTCAATCATATTTGATTCGAAATTTAACCAACTGCGCAATCCTGTACATATATATTGAGTGCACGGTTGGCGTAGTGGTAAAAGCGGTCGTCTCGCCGCTTTTAACTGCGCTGGTGTTGTGGTTTCGATCCCCACATAGGACAAACTTTTGTGTGAATCGCAAAGACTTGTTCTGACTCTGGGTGTGCTTTGTGTGTGTGAAATGTATCTTTGTGAACAACCCCGCAAAACAGGAGTCAGTCAAAAAAACCACATTACGCTAAACATTTCAACAGTATTGACTAGAGTAAAAAAAACCATAGAAAGCGACCCATAATTATTATACCGAAATTTAGAACCATACAAACAGACAAAAGGACAATTTTCTCAAGCATTATAATCTCCTTAATGATTCTAAGTAGTCTTAATATAAGCCATAGAATATTCTTGTCCCTTTTAATAGCTAAGTTGGGGGACACTTTCGATCCCACGCATAAGTAAGTAGATTTGCGGAATTCGTTTAAGGGGCTGACTCAGCGGAGCCTACATGGACTGCGCCAGTTAATAGGGCGAGTGTTGCTTAATGGAATAAGGAAATCAGGCCAAGAAATAACAAATAAACATACTTACAGGGTAGGTTTATGATTTATAGCAGCATTGTTTAATCATAACGTGACATGACGTCTATTTTACACAGAAGGGTGTGGCAGAGTTGTATAATACCCATATTTCACCCTTTATGTTAAGGTCTCATCGAGCACAAATAAAACTCCATGCAGCTTTTGAGAATTTTCTGACGAAATACTTTACTTTTGAATTTATAAAAAAACCCTAGTCCACACATTTTACCTACGAGTATTAAGAATATTTAATTTGTATGGAATCCTTTTTTTCTATTTCCTCATAAAAACTGCTAGAATAGATTAGTTTAGACCGTTTGCTCAAGATCAGTTAGATCTTGAGCAAACGGTTTTATAAATAAAATGAGGTTGTATATTGTTTTAACGACAATCCCAAAATAAAATATGATTACTGTACATAATTATTTAAAAAATTGCCCACTGTTTTACACTAAAAACAGGATTCTTTTTCTTTTCTAAGTTTTTTAATGAATTCAGTTTGTTGGTAAGGGCGCATAACACGAAAAGGGCAGGACCGATTAGGCAAATTTTTGTTTTAATATAGAAAGATTTAATGGGAATTGGAAAGTACTTGACAAACTTTCAATGACCTTTTCATCCATTAATTTCGGGGTTTTTATATGAACCCGTAAAACATCTACAAAAATATTAGTTTGAAGGAAAATAATTTGAAGTTTGTTTTTACGATAAACATAATTCACTTTATCGTCAATCTGCTTGCACATAAAGAAATTAATAAAATAATAATTTAAATAAGAGACAGTAGAATCAAATGTCTGACTTAGATAAGATAAGATAAGATAAGATAAGATCATTTATTTTGCTAAAACATGGTACAACAAGGTCTTACAATTAAATATGTTCAACATGTTTTTATCACACTTACATGACATGCAAAAATTATTAATTTCAAATCAATTTAACATTATAAAGTCCGATAATAAATAGAATCAGCAAAATATTACAATTAATGTCATAAAATTAGGATCAATAATAAAGAATACAAAATGTCAACAGGTAAAATGTCCAATAATTAGTGAATAACAAATTAATGAAAAATTAATAAAAATATATAAAATTCTATATAGGCTTAAATTGGTAACAAGAACACCTGTCATTATTGAACAATTCACAGTAACATTCCCTATCTCTCATACATAATCATAGCATATCATTCAAATAATCACATATATTGTAGTAGCATTTCTTAAGTAACAGATTTTTCAAGGTCTTTTTAAATATATTTATGGGCAGCTTTTTAATGTCATTTGGGATTTTATTAAAAATTACTGGACCCATGCATACTATGCTTTTGTGCAGTAGCGCTGTCTTAGCAGGATGCATACGAAGCCTATAATTATCCCTTCGATTTCTTACAACACTGTCACATAAGCGTGGAAACAAGTTGCTATTAGTCTTTACAAATGTAGCTACTTCCATAATATAAAGAGATGGAAGTGTCAGAACTTTATGCTTAACAAACAACGGCCTACAGCTATCAGTTTGTTTTATGCCAAACATTGCCCGTATACAGCGTTTTTGCATTTTAAAAACTACCTCATGATTAGTTGAATTTCCCCAGAATATCAATCCATACCTAAGGGCCGATTCAACGAGACCATAATAAGCAGTTAGAATTGCGTCGGTATTTACTGTAGGTGCTAATTTATACAGGGCATATGACGCGCTACTAATTTTTTTACTCAATCCATCAATGTGGTTTTTCCAGTTAAGTTGTTTGTCTATATTTAATCCAAGAAAGCGAACTGTGTCCGTTTCTTTTATGACATTTTTTTCATGTACTACGGAAATTTGAGGTCCTGTTTTTGATCTTTGGTTAAAGTGCATTATATTTGTTTTAGTTAAATTAATTCTCAAATTATTATTATCAAGCCAGGATATTACAGATGTTAATGAATTATTAATGTCAATATTATATTGTTTTATGTCCTTACAAGAAGCTATAGTTATGGTACTGTCATCGGCAAATAATGTTATAGGTTGGGCGGTTATCTTTGGTAAGTCATTTATATATACTATAAACAAGAGTGGGCCCAGTACGCTCCCCTGAGGTACACCATATTCAATAAAGCGTTCTTTTGAGGCGTAGGTTTGTAGGCTTTTAGTCTTGTTATTGTATCTTGATATTTCAGTTATTTGCCGACGGTTACTTAAATATGATCTAAGTAAATCCAGGACATTTCCTCTGATACCGTACATTTCTAACTTATTGACTAAGATATCATGATCTACACAATCAAAAGCTTGTGACATGTCACAAAATATAGAGCAAACTGGGGATGTTTTGTCCATGTGAGACATAACACTGTTTAGAAAATCGTACACTGCCATATTGATAGTTTTGTTACGCCGAAAGCCCTTTTGTTCGTAGCATAAGACGTTATTTCTTTCTAAATAGGAATTAATTTCATTATAAAGATATTTTTCAAAAATCTTTGAAAATATCGATATTAATGCAATAGGCCTGTAATTGTTAAGCACTAGCTTGCTTTCTTTTTTCCATAAAGGTTTTACTATGGAGATTTTGAGTTCTGTTGGAAATCTGCCCGATACTATACACAGATTCACTATAAAGCTTATATGATGGCAAATATCATCATTTACGACTTTAATTATTTTAGTCGCAATTCCGTCGTTACCTACACTATTCGTATTCCTGAGCTCCCTAATAATCTTATTTATTTGACAAGGTAGGCTAGGTGCTAAAAACATGGAGTTTAGACGACGCTCAATCAACTTTGTTACTTCTGTACCAGCACTTGGTATCGGTTTGACCTTATCGATAAAATAATTATTAAATTCATTCGCTATTTGAGAAGGATTACTAATAATTGTATCATTGATGGTTATATTTTGAATGTATTGTCGTGGCAAATTTAACTTAGTGTTATTAATTATTTCCCATGTGGTTTTGCTTTTGTTATCTGAATTGTTTATTTTGAAGTTATTTTGAGCACGTTTAGTTAAGGCAATAATCTTTTTGAATAGTTTGGTATAATTGATATATTTTAATCTATTTATATTCGTTGGATTTAATCTAAACTGCCATAGTAATTTTCTCTTCTTTTTGCTACAAATCTTCACCCCACGTGATACCCACTTCGGTTTTTTATGAACTTTCATTATAATCTGAACCTCAGGAAAACACAAATCATATATAAGTTTAAAGTTATCTATAAAGTAATGATATGCTGTGTCCGGGTCGTCGGTTTCGTACATATCAGTGAAATAAAGCATTTGAATGTGCATTTTAAATTTTTCTATGTTCTCGGTACTGTAGTCGCGTTGTGTTTTCCGCCAAGTTTTAACCTTAAGTTTTTTTTTCAATGGAAGTTTAATTAATTGAGCAGTGTGGTCTGATAAACCAAATTCTAAAACTTCAGTCTTACAAGTTTGATTAAAGTTATGTGCAAAATTATCGATGCATGTTTTGCTAGCAAGTCGTGTAGGTTGATAAATAGCTAGTTTAAGATTGTAATTTAACATAAGACAATTGAGTTCCAGGGTTACATTATTACTTTTAAGAATGTCTATGTTGAAATCACCAGCAACTATAATATTCTGACATTTCGTTTTTGAAACATAGCTTAACACTTTTTCAAATCTGTTAAAGAACGTATTTAAATTATTTAGTTTTGGTACTCTGTACATACAGATTATTACAATTTTATAATCGTTCAACTCAACTGCACAGCATTCCAACATATTGACAATCGACAAGTTTCCAATTTCAGGTAGTTCCTTAAATCTAATTTCCTTCTTTAGTAAAATACATGCTTAACTTACAATAATCATGATAACGTTAGTTAGTTTGATTGTTAATGCCTATAACAATCAAACTGGTTGAATAAATAGAAAACCAATAAAAAAAACTGAGAGCAAATGTGCCTAATAAGTCAGTAAAAAAGTCAGCCTACTTAGTAGAAGAGAAATTATACATAGAAAATATAAAGACGACGGTTTTTTTATAGTCAAACTTGTAACCTTGACGACAGGATGGCGGTGTGGGTGGTGTCTGCCTGCGACGCCGAGGTTGCTGGTTCGATTCCCGCTTAAGACAAATCTTTTAGTGCATGAACATGGGGGTTTGTCTTAGTCTAGGTGTTTCTATGTATAATAAGAATGTATTTACAAAAGAAAAGTCTATATGTATTAGTATCAGTTATTCTAGTATCCATAGTACAAGCTCTGCTTAGTTTAGGACAAGATGGCGTTGTGTGTAAGTTGTGAGAACACGTGAGCAATAAATGGCTCACGTGTTCTGCTTTGCACTCATTTTATCCAACATTTTTCAAGTCATGAAAATTTAAAAAAAAATTATGGCCATAATTTTTGTTAAATACTGATGTCTTCCTTTAGATAGATACATTGGAGACTTCTTATTTTATCGTAGTCAATTACAAGAGCTGCAGACGAATTAAACTTCCTTAGTTATATTTTTATCTTTCTTAATCCTTCTACGTCTTCAAACAAGATGGCGTATCTTGTTTGAAGACTTCTTAGATATTATTATTTCCCATAATTTCATATATCACATCCATAAATATAGAATCTTCAAATTACAATTCCAACATTAATTAACGTCAGAATAACGTCAGATAAGTAACAAATTTCATTTGTCCGCCGATCGCATTCACTGAACGAGTTGTTGGCGCGAAGGCGGGAAGCAGGTCATTAAAGGCCGACGTCCACCTGCATTGCAGAAAGATCAGATTAACGCATTGTCTATCCTCACAGCTCCATTGTTATTCAGGACTCGTTTTCAATAGCTCTAATTGCAGTAGGGTATTGCTGGGTATTGCAAAATCTAGTTACGACTTTCACTCAAGCTGCAATTTCGGATGTGGTAAAATGGATAGAACAGTAAGCTATTTTAGCAACAGCTCGGCATATCAAATTGTGGAATGATCTTGTTAGGATTATGTGAGGCGAATTCGTTTCATCTGCAAGTTTTGAATTTGTTGGAGGAACGTGTCTATTGCATTATACGATACCATATCGGTAACTTGAGCATTATTATAGAGTTATTACAGTACATAATGATTCAGATATAATAATATTATACAAATACTTAGGAGTCAACTTTTAGTATAACAGCTTATGCTGAATATCAGTAATTTTAGTCGACTGCCATTGGAATTTAACAAGCCAGTTCCGGGCGACTTTTTGTTACACTAGTTGACAAACTTTCAAGCTTCTGACAACTCGTACCGACAGTCTTAGTCTTTTATAATTTAACGTGTTCTCCGAGCTACGGCAGCAAACTTACTTCCAATGATGGTCTCCAATCCATAGCCACCCGTGGTAGTCATTGCTTAACCTGACGATCCAAATGGCTTTGTCGACACGAGTTCCTAAGCATGTAATCACGTCTATGGCATTACGGCTTGCTGTCATGTTGGCGCGAAGCCAGCGTTCATGCTTGACAGGTCGGTTCTTGTGATTGTAGCACCTGTTGACTTTATTGCTAAGTATTTGAATCGCTAATGAGAATCGTTTTTTGCTGGCAAATTTGTTCTGGCATGTAGTTTACTTATTATATTTACGTCTTTATTTTATTTGCCGAATGCTGCAAATTATTCATACATCAAATAAAGAAATATTATGAACTACCCTAGAAGTCATTAAAAACACACACACACACACATGGAGGAACATACTTAATTAGCAATAGCTACACCCAAAGACTCTTACAGCTTTAAGGAGTGATCGGAAGAAGACGCCACAATTAACCCATGGCTGCATGTGGTTTTTTCGACCCTGTCAATAGGCATAATGACTAATTTTTATTATTGTATGTAATTAAACAACTCTCAATATTAGAAACATCATTATTTTAAACTGCAGCAATTGCTGAGATAATCACCATTTTGGTCTCATATACAGGAATATTTCACTTGTTTTCCATGCCTAATATGTGCATAATCTTAATTGTATTGTTATATTTTGTTTAGTTTACTTTTACATGCCTTATTTTTACCTTTAAATGCTTTTCCTTTCTTTCTTTCTAAAAGAATTACTTTCTGAGAGAATACTATTTTAAATTTACATTAATAATATACTCGCCCGCTCCAAACATACGGCTACAATGGCGTGACGTCACGCTTGAGTATTTTGTTTGTAAAGTTATGAATTTTGTTTGATAGCTATATGTAATATTGCGTTCATGAAAATGGTTTTTTTGCAAAAGTTGCTATAAATTGTGTGGATAATTTAAAATATATTTTAATAATATCGTACTTTCAAAATGGTCTCCCATGCAATTTTGAATGATCATAAAATAAGTTAGATTTGATTCTCCTATAATTTGATAAGCTACGTATCCTATATTTTTACTATCTAAGTATCACCATGTCCATTAGATCGATTTATCGTTATATTGGTCTTTTGAGGTTTAAGCTAGCTGTTTTAATAGTTTGGTAATCTATTAAAACAGCTAGAATATTAAAAGCCAAGTATACCGCGCTATAAACATTACACATTAGATATGTGTGTATTTATCATATAAATTATCGCTCTCTAACCGTGAATGAAATATCGTGAGGAAACCTGCAAGTCTGAGAGTGCCTAAAAAGTGCTCAAAGGTTTGTGAAGTCTACCAATCCGCACTTGGCCAGCGTGGAGGACTATGGCCTAACCCTTCTCATTATGAGAAAATGCCCGAGCCCAGCAGTGGGACATGTATGAGATACAAGGCGTCATAAACATTACACCTACCGATATAAAAAATAAAAAGCATAGCCTTTGGAACTAACTTCACAAGCTTTCACAAGTTATGATACTGCACCGGTTGTTACTAACACGAAGCTACACGCTCGCAACATATCAACTTGGCAACTGTTATAACTTAACTGTTTGAAACTAATATGTCATTGGTTTTGGTCGCCCGGGAGAATCGACTTTGTCCTAAGGAAAGTTTTTACATGGTTCTATGTGAAACCCACGGTGACTAGAAACTAGGACAATGTTAAGCAGAGCTTTTTATTTTAACCCTACTACGTTCTACGTTACGCCTATAGTGCATGTTACAATTGGACTGTATCACAAATATGTACTTCTTATTTGTGTACAATAAAGATTTCTCTATCTATCTATCTTCGTTAAAGCGAAGGGTTATGATTTTAGCAGTTTATGTATGGAAATGCCGAAAATAAATAGGAAATGATTTATAAGTACCTACCGAAGCATAAGATCACGCCTTATTATCCAGAAGGTTGTAGCAGAGGTGTTTAACACTCAATCTCATCTGTAATGTTTAGGTAACTGGCGATAAGGGTGAGCCTATCGCCATCCAGCCGGCACAAATTCAACTCTGTGCTGCTATTCAAGAATTTCATGATGGAAAAAAATCATACCCGAGACCTTGCGGGGAGAGGCGCATTTGTTAACCGCCCCTTTCAACCTTTTGTTACTAGTGTTAATAAGATAGTAATCGAAGTGAAAATACACGCATATAACTTTGTCTATTGATTAAAATGACGTCAACTGTGGAGATATCGCCTTTGACAAAAACCTTGATAAAGGGCCACAAACCACCCAAATATTAATGGCATGGTAGGTATACATGGCTAAACAATAAGCTATACATTACCAATATAAGCTGGTCTCGCATTGTGAAGGTTTCCCGAGCAATGCGAAATCAGTTTATACTGGCAATTGACAGACTTGGTATTTAACTGTGTGCACATAATACGACGGTGTAACTGCCGATAATGTAAACGGAAGCTTTGGTACAAAAGCACCCAAACTATGGGGCAATCTTGTAGATATTATATGTAAGAGATATTTGAATTGTTCAGAACAATAATGTTTTGAATAACTAATATTATTCAGTCTTGTAAAGGTTTCAAGTTATAACAATATAATTTGGCTTAACGGAACAGAAATTGTTTCAGAAAATTTAAATCCCAACTATATTACTCGGAATGTATATATAGTATAAAAAAAAAGGACCTATCACTTGAAACTGCAGCTGCAAATTTCCTGACGAAAAAGCTGAATTCCAGATATAGCACTTTGCCTAACCCGGTTATCGAAACCAAGACTGACAGTTGCCTAACTAGACCAACGGGGCATATTTTGAAAAATAAGTGCAAACAAAATTGTTTTGTACTTTAGGTTCGCTTCGATTTGGCCAAAATTGCCCGTGCTATTATTACATCGTGTTATTTTTCACAAGCTTTCAAGAGGTGTAAATGTCACAGATGAAAACGTCAAGATGTAATATGAAGAAAATTGATGGTTATACTGTTATACTCAATGGACTGTCAAATTTCATAGACAATATTCCCCGGGCCGGCTAAAAGCTGTCAAAATCTATTCACTTAAATTTTGACGTGTATTTTATCTGAAACGCGCAGTGGGAATACTGTCCTTTGAAACTTATTTATTTATTTATTTATTTATTTTACATTCAGCTGCTCACTGTGCTTACAGTTGCCTAATGCGCACAGTGAGCTCATGTTATAGTTCTCTCCAGTTAAATGCATGCGTTCTGAGTGGTGTAACAAAAACCGGGACACGAAAATGTAGCCATCTTGAAGCAAATAAGTCCTTAGATACGATCAATAATGTTAAAGTTTTAAAGCTATTGTATTATTTAGTTTGTACACGCAATATAAATATTAATCACCCGATTGCTCTGGGAAAAGCAATAAACGATTAAACTTCATGTGGAATTGTCCCGATCGATTTAATAGATTATTGCTGGGGTTAATAACAGGGTTCATTCCATCAATAATATTATTATATAGAATAATTTTCAGAAATGTACTATTTTCAACAACAAATATTAGCTAGAATAAATTATGCTTCGTAAACTGACTTGTTGTTTACGTATCATTTTATCATTCGATTCTTATAAAAGTTGCGATAGTTCTAAAATAAATAAATATATAATCTAGTGGTTTGCGTATGCACCTCCTACTGCGTGGTCTCGGGTTCGATGCCCAGGTCGGGCAAAGTGTTATTTGTGAACTTTCCGTCAGGAAATTCACAATAGCAGCATGGAGTTTTATTTGTGCCTGGTGGATGGCGATAGGCTCACCCCGTATCCCATGGGACCTTAACATAACAGGTGAAATGTGGGTGTTGTACACCTCTGACACACCCTTCTGGGTAATATAGGCGTGATGTTATGTTATGTACATCTACACATCATAACTCTAAACTCCACCTTCATCAAACTTCAACATCTACTTAAACCGCGCTTTGAATATCTCTCTCTCTCTCTCTCTCTCATTCAGTTATTGAACGGGACGGAGATATCGAAAAGAGCTTAGCCTTAGCCCTGAACAGTTTGATAATTCCACCTTTATCTTCAACCTTATTATAATTCAGTGCTTCATCATCTGCTAGCTCTAAGCTAAACCTAGTATTATCCCATAAATTTCCTTTAGGAGCTAAACGTGCATTTTCAACAGCAACCGGATCCCTGGAATGGGCTGAAACGAATATTACCTTATTAAAATTCTGCATGAGAGCATCCTCATGTTGAACATCTACGAAAGAATGTGGAGCATGTTTTATTAGACATATTCGGAGAGATATTTTTCGCGTTTCTCGTCATAAACACTCGATGAGTAAGAGCCACAGATATAGATCTACATAGATAACGCAAGTATCACGATTTGTATTGAAACCAAGCGTGCCGACTTTTTAATACCTTTTGTGACGTCACAGCCGAAATTTAGTGACGGGAAATCCAAACCGATTCAAAGACACCGATGCCGCCGATGCCAATCCGCCCAGTACGTTCAACTGGAGCCGTCCGCTATGATTTTCTCTGACAAAAGACGCGCGTGGACTGAAGTTAGAGGCGACCAACCTCGACGCTTGGTCGGGGTTGAGACACGCGAAGTACATGCATCTGCGTTATCTATGTAGATCTATATCTGTGGCTATAATACTCTAGCGATAAGAGTGTTTGAAATGTTATAGCTGCTTGAAATGCTCATTCAGCTTACTTTATACAACTCAGCGAATATTTTACTGTTTGTACTTATCCAGCGTGGCATAACTAAGCGTCGTAAGCTTCGTTCCCAAAGGTGCCTTGATAATAATTATTTGCCTGACTATCAACATTCTGTTTACTGTCTTGAGGCTTAAATGCATTCCAGTAAGAAGAACTCTTCATTGTACTTCGCATTTAGTTCGTAAATTTACTTTTGTTAAATTAATGATCAAAATATTGATGCGTCAAAGATTTATGACCATTAAACATTTGATGATCGTAAAAGCTATTTTAGAGACATCGGAGATGTTATCCTGCTCATATTGCAACATCAATAGAAGTGGAAGAATGTTGAGCAAGAAAATTCTCAAAATTTTTAATATAGATACCAAACGTGTATTTGGTTAAAGACTCGCTAATTGTATTTTATCTAGTTGAGTAATCTAAGCATTCATTCAGGTGATAACTGCGTGTCTATAGAACGTTTACCCAACAATAGGATACAATAATGTGCATTGTTTAAGTACAAATCACACACGCTCGGCTAAATCCAGTCACATAGTGAGACTGTGAGAACAATTGAACCAAACTGAGTCTACCCTTCTCAAAGGCAACGCCTGCGATTCCCCCTATATTGCAGGTGTTATAGGGATGTTGTTCAATACAAGACGGGGTCAGGCGAACTGTTTGCTCCTTTCTACATCTATTTATATATACTCCGCTTAAACTACAAGGTCGTTAGGTATACGGCATTACGTTTTAAGTATATAAAAATAAGTATCACCTGAATGAAAAATAAATCATTTCATGAGTTCGCAACCCAAACCCGTAATACGTTTCGTATTCATCAAATTTCGTCAATTCATTTGCCAATTGATAGTACCTTGAATTCCACAAACAACTTAAAGGTACGACCTCCAGATGTGAAAATAGCGAGTAGGTATAATCCATTTGTCACTCTTTGCCGTCAAAATTACTGAAATAATTTCGACGAGGGTGGAATGAATGACAGTACGCCCTCAGGGTAAGATACTTTTCACCCCGAGGAGGAGTTAAATGTTTTAGAGAGGGGAAAATGTGACATAAGCACCGTGTCTGGCAGCATGCCCGCTCAAATATTTGTCAATTAAAACAGCATAAAAAGCACACATCGTTATGCGTGTATAGAGTTTCGAGTTGATAAGAGCAATTGAATACAGGCTTGACCTCTCGGAACGTTTTTATTCGCAAACGAGGCGGTGGCGCAATCGGCACAATTATTTCACGTTTATTTTTTTAAAGTTCCGTTCGTGAGCTGGGTCGACAAGGGTTTTGTATTAGGACGGTTATTTATCGGATACTTTTTAAAACCTTTTTAAGGATTGAGAGCACCTTTTAGACGCAAAAAGAATTTTCACTTTTAAAATTAAATTTTAAAATACACTTATTTTAAGTTAACATAACAAAATATCAAGCCTATATTACCCAGAAGGGTGTGGCAGAGGTGAACAATACCCACATTTCACCTGTTATGTTTGAGGTCCCATGGAATATGTGGTGAGCCTGTTGTTATCCACCAGGCACAATTCCAGCTCCGTGCTGCTATTGTGAATTTTCTGACGGAAAGTTCACAAATAACACCTGACCCGACCCGGGAATTGAACCCAAGACCTCGCAGCGAGAGGCGCATACGCTAACCACTGGACCATCGAGGCAGTTATTTTAAGTTAGTTTAAAGAAAATGAGATTAATGAAAGCAGTTTCTATTCTGGTCCAGTTTGTTTGATACTGAGTCACGAATTAGACTGACCAAACACTAAATTAATTATCACTATACTAGATGAAATTATAAAAATAAATAAATAAATAAATATTCCACAACTCACACACAACGCCATCTAGTCCCAAACCAAGGAGAGCTTGTACAATGGGTACTAGATTAACTGATACTAATACATATATACTCTTTTTTTTGGTAAATACATACTTATTATATATAGAAACACCAAGACTAAGACAAACCCCCATGTTCATGCACACAAAGATTTGTCTTAAGTGGGAATCGAACCCACGAACTCGGCGTCGCAGGCAGGTACACTACCCACCCCGCCATCCGGTCGTCAAATTATACATGAGATGACAGTAGTTCAATTATATCCTTATAGTCCTCGTTGTTAACCAGAAAATCGTGAGAATGTTGTGTAAAAGAGCGATTTGTTTAATTTTCGTTTTTTGTCAAGTCATCCTATTTTTATTTATTACGTACCATATTTTGAGGAAATAAAATAAATTGATTGATTGATTGATTGATATACTCTTTACTTTATAAACCTTCTATTACGATTCGCGTGTATTATATTCCAGATGAATTGTTATCTTCACAGGAATCGTTTTTGGATGCACAAATTTCCATAACATCTTAACGTTTACTTCGCTAATTTCAAAATTTCATAGATAAGTAAACACCGCTTCAGAAATACAACATTTACATGTAAATGGAACAACAACTTTGTGTGCACAGCCAAAACTTTGTACCGAACCGAAACTTTTATAATTAGGTTAACTCATTAAATAGCAGTTACCTTAATAAGTAAATAATGTGGGCCGAAAAAAGATTAATTGAATCTTCTGTTTTTAGGCAACAGCAATCTAAATAGTGGTAGGTATTTGCTAACTGAATAGTCTATGCGGGATCCATTAGAGTGGGCAGCGTTTTATTTTATTGAATACATTTTTGCTTGCGTTTTCGTCTTTTCGTTTCTTTTTTTTTCCTTTCTTTTCTTTTCTTTTCGTTTTTCGTCCAAGTTGCCTACTTCAGTAAAAAGTAGTCTATCTAGGCTATATATTGATGATTTTTATAGCATTTAGCTATGATTAGCAAATTATACTAAGAAACAGTTGAAAAAGATATGGGACCGGCAGAATTTGAACCTGCGACCTTACTGCACACCGGGCAGCCGCTTTAGCCATCCAGCTACGGTCGCCTTTTACCAGAACCCTACATTTCACAACTGTATGATACGTCATTTCGTGACGTCACGTTCATCCATTTGTTACTATCTTAAGTAGGATACAAACCAACATGGCGATGTTACATTCAGCACAAATGTTGTAAGGAATGAACGCGTACGTTATTTATATGCTATGCTTAGCAAATTATACTAAGAAACAGTTGAAAAAGATATGGGATCGGCAGGATTTGAACCTGCGACCTTACTGCATGGTCCCATATCTTTTTCAACTGTTTCTTAGTATAGGCTATATATTTTTCAAAATCGGTTTTTTTGTTCATACGTCATTGAGTAACAAACATTCAGCCATTCTCGCAAATTTTTAGTTACTTTTAAATTTATAGCTTCAATATTTGCTTGTACTTTATGCAGCTTAATTTAAGATGATTCGATAATTTATTTTCATAAACTTTCAAAACTAAAATATTTTCAAATTGTCTTTGAAAACTCTATACCTACCTAGTACACGCGGTCTATTCAAAACCATATAGGTAGCTTATTAATTATATCTTACCTACACAAAATAGTATCAAAATATCTATAAATAAGATTTCTAATATTATATCCACCGATATGCTTGTTCTATTTCGTCGCAAAAACAACATTAGAGGTGAGCTTGTCTAGTAAACTAAACTAATAATAATTTAATCAAGTAACCAGATTAAATATGAGTATTCCGACGTGCGAATTAGCGATGTTGTTTCGCATAGAGTTGTGTGCTAACCGTCTAGGTTAGTGATGCTACAAATATCACTTTTAGAAATATGAATACAAAAAGTAGATTCAAGTATTCGGTAAATACGAATTCAACCTAATCCGAATCATAAAATGTTTGCATGAAAACTGGTAAATTTTGACTTGAACGTGGCTCACACTCAACCATGTTGGTACGACTTAGTTTTTGTACAAGATAATTTAGAAAAATAAATAAAAAGTATTCTATAAGCTTTGTGGATGTGAAAAAATCTCAACCTTTTACTCGAGACGATATAGACGTTATTGTTATTGATTATTATATTGCTATGGACATAAATCAAATAAATAAATAAATATCTTACAACTTACACACAACGCCATCTAGTCCCAAACTAAGCAGAGCTGGTACTATAGGTACTGGAATAACTGATACTATTACATATATACTTTTCTTTTGTAAATACATAGAAACACCCAGACTAAGTCAGCCCTCTATGTTCATGCCTTTTCTTTTGTAATCTTTGCGTGCATGAAAAAATGTGCATGAATAAGTATGTATTTATTCATGCACATTTTTTCATGCACACAAAGATTTGTCTTAAGCGGGTATCGAACCCGCGACCTCGGCGTCGCAGGCACGCACACTACCCACTCCGCCATCCGGTCGTCAAATCTTAATAGAGCATGAAAAATTGCACCCATTAATTGATCCAATACTCCTACTACAATATGTTAATACTAAAATCATTGTGCTTTACCGCGAATACGATGCATATTTGTAGATACGCTAATATTCGCCGAATACGAATACATATTCGTATTATTTTGTATTCGTTATATCACTAGTCTAGATTCAAACCTTGTATCTGTATTACAAAAGCTCTAATTATGTTTTGGGTTTCGGACAGCTAAATGGAGCTGGAGATAGCTTCATACTAGGTATTAGGTTAAAGTTATCAGGTCCAGATCTGAAACTAGGACAGCTCGTTTAGATCCCTTATTATGAAGTGAATGTAATTAAGATAGAGATGGTCTGAGAAGGGCAGACACGCAAACTACACGTATCTAATAGTAAACTCGTTATAATAGTCTTCTATAAAGAAATTACTGAAATTAAAGGATATTTACTGAAAATCGCAAATGAACTTCCAAGTCACTGATAGGTGTAAGTTCATAAGAGGTTATAATGACGTCAAACTGTCGCTCAAACTTGCTTTGAAATTATGATGCATTAAATTTTAATCAATAAGATGAGAATGTTCGGCGAATGTTTATGACTATAATATTGAACATGTACAGCTTAACTCAGAAGAACAAAATAAAACAAGGACCTTCTGCATTAACATCGATAAAGCTAAGTTCAACCATTAATATTATAGTCATGACCGCAATCGTAAAAGATTTTAACACTCCGTCCAAAAATGTACCAGAATTATTAAACAATAATGAAGTAGAAATTTTAATTGTGAGTTCGGTACCGAATTCCTTGGCGCCTACAATATGGGCCACACGCAGTAACGTAGCGTGCTACACCACGGCACTTAGCAATTCCTAGCTTTAATTGAAACGTTCCACTCACTAGCTCATGTAGTTGAAGAAATTTCAACCTTATAGCTAGATGTAAAGGTTGGTTTTTAGGTAGCAAATAGAGCATAAAGATAAATAAAACGTGGATGGTGATAAAAAATGCAATTTTGAGAGTTTTGGATGTCATAGCTCGGTCATATTAATCAGGAGTACTTTAGGCAGAATGTTAGGGCCAGACTTTGTTTGAGTAGTTAAAAAAAGGATGAATATAAAGATATCTGTGAAATTTCTATCAATTTACTTTTATAAATATACTTACATGTACCGATTAGCATTGGGATTAAATGATTTTTTATAAACTGACTTCAATTACAATAATGTTAGACTTATATGTTTTTCTCATGGGTGCCATTGTCAGAACTAAACCAATTGAAATTACTTAATTACCAACTAAAATAATCATTAAAATCGTTTCGCTCAGTCGAAAGTTATAAGGTTAACAAACATTAAAAAAAACATACAGACGAATTGAGAACCGGAGGAGGTTCTCAATTCGTCTGTATGTTTTCGAAGTCGATTTTGAAGTCGATTAAAAATAGTTAAAACCATCATCATTATTAATATATTTACCAAAAATATTAAATGTTCCATCTATTATTAGCTTGTAAATTACAAATTCATCTCAGACGGACTATATTCCATTTAGCAATGTATTTTTCATCTTCCTCGTCCTAACCATCCTAGGATACTATAAGAAAAGTAATGGCCAATGATCGCCTTATCCCAGTTTTTTAGCAAGGCAATGAATGTTATGGTGATATTAATATTTTTATTGCTGTCGTTAACTTGCTATTGGAGCTATTTAGGGATCAATGGCCATATGGTTGGGTGTAAAAACTGGAAATTCTTTTGTGTTTAAGCTTTTTCACACATCAAAGTTTTTTGGGAAATAACGCCAAGATAATGTGTGATTTTAGAATATTTTTTGACGGCCAGGAATTACTCTTTTTTTTAAAAACATAACCATGGGCAAAGGCATCTCTTGAAGTAGATTTAAAATCGATAATTTAATTTGAAAACTACGATAATAATCATCGTAATTTCATAATAAACTAAACAATGTATAAAACTACAATCACGCTAATCAAATTTACACCAACTCTCTTTTTATTCAGTTTTCAAGAAGAAATACTATTTTACAGTGTGACTTAAAATATATTAAACCTAGAAGGTAGTTCAAAATGTATTACTATAAAATCTTGTTCACGTCTCCTCTACCAATCTTGAAGACTAATATATCCCAAAGATAGTTTCTCAAACACTCATCCTGTCTTCATCTTACTTGCTGAGAAAAACAGAGATAGCGCTACGACTTAAGAAATTCCACGGATTCTGTTCATTTTACTCTTTGAAGTTCCGAGTAGTAAAACTTCAATATTAAAAGTTTTCTCATTTATAAAACACACGAGCTCCTCTTGTAAAAAACCTGGTTTAATAAATTCATTTTCTGTGTTGCTATGGTTTTTTTGAACTAGTGGTACATTTATTAAAACCCATAATTTGATTTCTGTGGAAAGGAATACCATGTTAAGACATTAAATAAATACGTCTATTTTAAGTTTCAAATGGCCTTGATGAGGACATATTATGTCCTCATCAAGGCCTTCAACTATCTCTGTTCTAACTTCGTCAAAATTGCTGAAATGATTTAGATATAAAACCTTAACAGACACACAAAAGCAAGTGCACTGCCGTGCTTATGATGAATTAGAAGTATTGATACTAAAATCAAGTCCATAACGTTATAATTAGCAAGTTCCGCCTTGTATCGCTTTATTGGAAAATACTCTGCAGACCAATTGAAAATTTATAAATATTCTTTCTATATTTAAAGTCTCGTTGACCCGTATGTTAAAAATAACTGCATATTTTTAGCTTTGTTTAGACGCGCAGCTTCGTCTCATACCTTTTCTATTTTCGAAGTAGAAATAGAATTCGTGAGTGATACAAGCTTAGAGTTACGTCTTCATATCGGTCATTCCTAAGCATATCTTCAGATTCTTGGCCTTGGCTTACAGCTGAAATTGCATGATTTTATGTGAGTACTCATTTAAGGTTTGTTTTCATTAACTCGTTGTCTGGTCATCATTACATCATCATCGTCAAATTTAGGTTTAGTCTCTGGTACTGCATATAGGCATCTCCTATTTGGCAGTTCGTCAATCGGTTCTCCGCCTTCCGCATCCTCAGTACTTATAGTAAAATCCCTAGGGTCCCTGAATCCTGCCTATTGAATAAAAAACTCTCATGATTTACCTCGTGATTCTCTTGCTACACATCTGAGACACAACGTGTGGTATCTACAGCCTTATTTATGCATTATGTATGACGCTGTATCATTTCTATTCGTAGTGATATTCTTACTTATCAATCTCATTCTAAAATAACCTAGTGTAAGATAAAACATCGAGGGTTATATATTTATAATATTAACGTTGAAAAATTAAGAATCCAGTAGGATTCGAACCTGCACCCCCTGGGTAAACGTCCCAGGTGCTTTGACAATTCAGCCATGGATTCGGATTTTGTGCCAACGTCATATATGTATATATATACCTTAGCTTGACGAACCTTACTTGTTTTTTTTTTAATATTGTTTATTTCTTATGCCTAATTATATATATATTTTTTACTCCTTTATCTCTAATTTTCAACTTTAATATTATATAAAATACAAAAAGGCATAGCAAAGCTATAATTTGCTTAAAATCATATAACCCAGGCATATGGGCTAGTTGAAACATCAAAGGTTCTTGCTTCCAGGCTTTTAAAAATCCTTTCCTACATATACAGGTTTAAAAGGCTAAAAATAAACCAAAATTCAATTACAATGTCGATACCGGCATGGAAGCCTGCTCGCCTGTTTTATTGTTACACAACTCTTTTTATCGGGCGTGTAATGAAAAATTTAAATTTGAAAATATTTTGCGAGTTTTTGTGCTTGGTCACGGTTTTGCTGATGTATTGCTATATAAGCCATTTTTGGACGAGGTCACTGGCCAGTTGATGGTGAACAGAGGCTATAGGTAGCCCATGGTATGCTAGATCAGCCTTTCTGGTGGTATGTATCATGATGGTATAGTATCAGCGGTTACATAACTAGCCGTACACACGACATATTTTTGATAATATTTCGGATATTGAGTTGCTTATACATTGTTATTTAGACATCAAAACAGACACTTTAAATTTATTTATTTGTGTTGATAATTTATAATAATTTGTTTTTTTTTACATTAGATAGAACGCCAGAAGCAATAACACTATCCAATGGTCCCAATGACAAGGCCAAATACACACATTCACTCACACAAGCACACCCAGTCTCAGAACAAATCTTTGCGAATCACACAAAGATAGACGAGTCTCCTAACATGGTCGTACATTAGAGCTTAAAAAAAAATAACATCCTCTTTAGTACTCATTTAAGTACTTGCTCAATAAATTAGTGTGATCACATGCCACGGTTAGATGTAACTTGATAAGACGGAGGTTTTCCCACAAAATTTACACTAGTGCTCTTTGAAAAATCGTGAATAGGTCTTTTTGGGGTCAGCTATGTGCGATTATATCTCTATATCTATATCATTCCTATCTGAAATACTGTGTTTAAATATATTTAAAGAAATAATTATTTATTCTGGCATAAGAAAAAAAACATTTCTAAGCGCCAAAACTAAATAATTTTAAAATATTATTAGTAATGCAGTAAAAGCACCGCAGCGCTGATAATTCTGATGCGCCCAGTGCGCCAGTCTGAAGTGCCAGTGTGACAACAGAAAAAATAATTACATATTACATTTTTTTTTGTCACAAACCAACAATATTTATATCCCTTATTTTAAAACCTCTTTGACAAATTATAAAGTCGTGCCATCCTATCTTGTCACTTATGTGCGCGTGCTGTTTATGTAACACTTGTAGTGTTACTGACTCGATTAATGTCACATTACACGTTACGCGTGTGTGTCTACAGCTTTAGACGGAAGTCATACTCGAATTAGCATAAATATCGGAATTTAGTTTATAAAAGTATTTTATTTTATTTTATTTTATTGTGGGATAACAAACAGCTACAATACATATTTACAACAATGTGTAGTGGTATAAGATGTTGACAATATTGCAGCATTATCCTCAGATTGACAAAAAAAAATGTATATGATATCGAAGGTAACAACAACTTCTTATAAATAAATAAAAAATAATTTATATTGTGTAAATTACAATCGTAATCAATCACATAACAAGGATGACATTAAAATAATAAAATATAAAAAGTTAAAAGTATGGCCTTTTAACGTTATTTGCCTGAGCTGCCATTACCCATTTAGTTCATGTTTATAAAGTAATTTCGAGTTGGGAAATCGGTAGCCAATTAAGTTAATTACTAAGTTTTAACTGTCGTTAGAGTTTTATTAATTTATATACAAGTGGAAACTTACACTTACCTGAAATATTGTCGAAAACAGACAAAATTGTATGATTTATTCTTTGAAAAGACAGTGCACATGAGTTTTTTACCAGCTCTTCTTAATGATGTAATAGAAGCTGGTTCTTAGATTTGTTTTAATATGAACCTAAACAGTTTGATTAAAATTAATTTAAGCTTCGGTAATTCAAAACATATTATTTTGCTCAGTTAAATTCTAATTAATTTAGTTAGTTAGACTATTTTTATTTGCTCTGTTACTATAATGTTTGTTGACGTGTTCAAGCGCCCCTTGGGGCTTATGAAAATAAAAGATTTGACTTTAAAAACTTCAAAAGGAGTCAGAAGCCTGGAGGTCTGACAACTGGTCTTATTATTGTTGGGACAAGGATTGGGTGTTCACGTCGACCTCTGTGGGTCTATTGTGACAACTGGTCTTACTTGAATTGCCCAGAATAAAAAAAACGCTTCGTCGTCTCATGAATAAATATAATAAGTACTTTCTTGGGTTAGATATATTCTTCAAATTATGAAATACGGGTGTTACTCACGTAATGTTTTTTTTTTTTAATACTACGCCCACAGCGAACGAGTACAGCCCATGGACATCAACAATCCACAAAAGCAGATTATAGATGCGTCGCTGCAGCTTAGGACTACGGTGTTATGTCTCATGTGCCAGTAATTTCAGAGCCTGATCTCACCACCAAACCGGAACACAGTAATGGAAGCACTACTATTTGGCGGCAGGTTAAAGGTGAGACGGTGGTGCTGCCGCCCTCGAGATCATTCACAAAAGCTCTACCACCAGTAAAATGTTGGTCTATTTAGTCGACCGCGGTTTCGCCTATACGTCTAGGCATTATCAAGAGAGTGCGATACGTCGCGCCTGAGTCGCAGCCAGTCTTGCACTAGCAAGAGCAGCACCAGAATATAACTTGTGAAGTGTGGGTATTGTCCACTTCTGCCTCACCCTTGTGGGTATATTACCAGGCGAGATGTTATAATATGTTATTTCCTTGTTAAAAAAGTAATGATTTATATGCCATTTTTGCGTTGAGATTAAAAGTGTGACGTCATCAAGACTCGAGACACGAATATTAAGCCCAGTGGAGTGATTTTAAGCACGATTTCGGTAATCCCATCAGCGAATACAAAATGCTAAGCTCTCCTACTTTTTTCAAATGAAGCCCTTAGTAATCACTTAATACAACATGTCCTATCGGTAACTTAAGACCCTATAACTCAAGCGTGAAGTTA
Organism: Hypena proboscidalis; assembly: GCA_905147285.1. NCBI lineage: Eukaryota > Metazoa > Arthropoda > Insecta > Lepidoptera > Erebidae > Hypena > Hypena proboscidalis. The sequence continues at coordinate 9,529,786 of LR990150.1, read as the reverse complement.
CGGACACTAAGCACATGACAATGAATAATATATAAAGCACTTAATAGATCGAAACTATACCTATAGCCCGTCCAATGACTTGAAGTTATAAGTTATTCAAGTAATTTGCTTGTCGTAGTTGCTAGATGATATACATAGTTGACGACCGGATGGCGGAGTGGGTAGTGTACCTGCCTGCGACGCTGAGGTCGCGGGTTCGATTCCCGCTTAAGACAAATCTTTGTGTGCATGAACATGGGGGTTTGTCTTATTCTGGGTGTTTCTATGTATAATAAGTATTTATTTACAAAAGAAAAGTATATATGTATTAGTATCAGTTATTCTAGTACCTATAGTACAAGCTCTGCTTAGTTTGGGACTAGATGGCGTTGTGTGTGAGTTGTGAAATATTTATTATTATTTATTATTTATAGTGTTATTACTGATTCTATAGAAGAATGTAGGTAGTAGCTTTTGTAAAGGAGGAGAATGTAATTATACAATTAAATATTTTTAGAATGTAATTCGAAACTGCCTCGATGGAGTATGCGCCTCTCACAGCGAGGTCGTTACAGCACGGAGTTGTAATTTGGCCGGTGGATGGCGATAGGCTCCCATGGGACCTACAGACATACTACATCAGGTGAAATGTGGGTGTCGCACACCTCTGCCTTATGGGTAATATATGTGTGAAGTTATGTAATTCGAAAATTTATCTAAAATGTTACACATTACAGCCTGCTTGTAAGTCGTTCGGACGTGCACTGCACAATATGCGCCAACAAACCACGCTATGGCATTGATCAAGACACTGATTGCTCAGCATCCAGAGGTTGATATTTTTTACATTAAGTTTGCTGAATTTTTAAAAATATGTGTCCATTTTTTTTGTTATATTATGTAATTTATTTATGTCGTAAAAATGTATACCTAGCTTATTGTGCGTATTGGGTAATACAGTTAGCGCTATGAGTATCTAATTTAATAAATAAATAAATAAAGTCAGAGAGGCAATTATGTAACTTAAATTCTCAAAATCCAATCTGCAACATTATAACGAATTCTTTCACAATTATAACCCAAAGCTCCCAAATATGATGGACAATGCAATATTAATACTGAGAACAGTCGAAAAAAATGTCGAATGACATATTAGCCTCTATTGTCGAGACCATATTGAATTTTCACAATCATGAAGAAGATATTATAACATATATAAGAAATTCGTAATCGCAAACAATAAAATCTCATTTCATTTCCTCGTATAAGATTACGAAAAGAGAATTCGTTTTGACCTTTACAAAATGGATAATGTAATGACAACAAGTTTTGATACAAAAAGATTTTGAGATGATTGGATTAGCGTAATTTTTATTGAGTATTTTTTTTTATGTTTGCCTATTAATGGTTTAACTTTTACATATCATAAACTCAGTTAGTGATATTTTACTTTACTTGATGATTTTTTTCTTAATTTACAGAAAAAATGCTGGTTTTTATTTTGGACAGCGAATTAGCATTGCTATCCAGCGTGGCAATGCTGGCAGCATTTCGGGAACGTTGCCCACTGGCTGCGATTTGTTAGATTAGGTTAGGTAGTCTTTTAACGCTAGTTTTTAAGTAGTTTATTTTAGGTTAGTTTATTTAGTTTTTTTCTGTTTTAATTTCATTGGTTGTAAATAAATTATTCTTCATCATGAATAAATATATAGTCAGAAAAATATACACATTGGATCTTAAATTAAATTAGTCTAATAACTTAATCTTAACTTAATAAGTCACTGTCAGAAGGCTTGATGATGAATAGTAACCACAACATTAATATGAATCTTCGAAGATTTTTTATTAAAATACTATACTTAGGAGGGCAACTAGCAGTAAATTTTATGGTTACAGCATTTATGATCTTTATTTTAGTAACATTGCTAATCTAAGATGTGGACATCTGCAGTAAAACTTAGATATTTCTCCTAAACCCGTGAATTCCGGATAGAAGCTTGCCATCATCTCAAGCAGTGTATATTTGACGTCAGCTCATTCAAAGCCCCTACTTTAGTAGAATTAATAGCTTCTACTTCTATATATATTTCTAATGATATGTATACTTCTATATAAAGCTCATTACGTGTCTCTTCTTTGACGATCATCTCAGTAGAAACGTTTGACGCCTGTTAGTTGGTAACACATTCGTGTATAACTTTACTAATTAACTTGCTTACAAAGTGTGGGATATGACCCAAATGCAGTTAGGTAAAACTTTGGCGTATGTTTATTTGTCTTATAGTGTAATTTGAATAAATATTAATTTTGGTCGTAGATACGCAATTAATTACATAACATCACGCCAATATTACACAGAGGGGTTGGGCAGGGGTGTACAACAACCAAAATTCACCTGTTATGTTTAGGTCCCATGGGATAGGGGGTGAAACTGTCGCGAATATCGAGAATTCCCTAACGGAAAGTTCACAAATAACACTTTGCCCGACCCGGGAATCGAAACTGCGATCTCGCGGTGAGAGCGCATGCGCTAACCACAAGACCAGGGATGGCAAACCTTTATTGATGCACGTGCCGTATTTTTTATAAAACAAAGAGTAATGTGGCGGTGGCGTGCCCATTCCGACGATTTTTAAATTTTACGTGCCTAATTTGTAATGCTGCGAGCCATCTGTGGCACGCGTGCCAATGGTTCGCCATCTCTGCACTAGACTAGACCAACGAGGCAGTCACAGATACGCAATTAATTCGGTGAATAATGCAATGTCAGTTGGGTTTTTTAACCAAGCTAAACTTTAAAATTTGCATTTAGAAGTAATCGGTAAAGTTTTATTATTTTATCTCCGTTAGACAGTAACAATCTAAGTAAGTGTTGTTGTAAGATTTCATCTACCTACTAGACTATCAGTATTGAACGCCTAACCACGGATCTACATGAAAACCAAGATCGATAGCACTAGGACTATTATATTTTTAATTTCCTAAAAAAACGACGCACGCACTAGGAATAACTCCTGTGTCGCGGGGGTGTTCATAAACATACATTTCACACACACAAAGCACACCCAGAGTCAGAATAAATCTTTGTAGATCGCACAAAGATTTGTCCCATGTGGGGATCGAACCCACAACACCAGCGCAGTTGAAAGCGGCGAGGCGACCACTTTAACCACCACGCCAACCGTGCACCGTACCGCTTGCAGGCATGAATTTTATTGATCACCCTTCAAATTAATTACCGTGGTAATGCTTAGCTATTCTTAGATAATGATAATAAGAGTGTGACAAAGATGTAGGTATTTAACACTCACACATTTAGGTCCCATGTGATAGAATCTTAGAATCCTCGTTCATCTTAGTAAAATTATATTTATCTGTGACACATATATGCAAGTATTTTTTTTTATACTACGCCTACATCGAAACGTGTAGTCCACCTGATGGTAAGTGGAGTACATCAACAATTCACAAAAGCAGATTATAGATGCGTCGCTGCAGCTGAGGACTACGGTGTTATGCCTCATGTGCCATTTGGCGGCAAGTTAAAGGTGAGACGGTGGTGCTGCCGCCATCGAGCTCATTCACAAGAGCTCTACCACCAGTAGTAGTACCACAAGTACTTTACTCAATAACATTAATTATTCTGATGTATTCGTGACCCAGATAATGGATATCCATTAAAGCTTCACTTATTGCAGGCTCGCAAAAGTGGTTGCTGTTAAAATTCATTAAAAGCCTTTCACCACACAATTGAATGTTGTCACTTAGTAGTCAGTTGTCAAAGTCATTAATGCTTTTTTTTTATTTAAAAAAAACGACGCTCGCATTAGGAATAACTCTTGTGTTGCGGTGGTGTTCACAAACATACAGTTAACACACACAAGCACTCCCAGAATCAGAACCAATCTTTGCGGATCACACAAAGAATTGTCCCGTGTGGGGATCGAACCCAGCGCTGTTGAAAGCAGCGAGACGACTGTTTTAAGTACTACGCCAACCGTGCACTCAGACGTTTTGACTTGAACGAAAAAGATACGTAAAAACTAGTCTTAGACAAATAATTGGTACATACATCATGATGCATAACTCCGTGGTCCTCTGATGACGCGACGCATCTAAGATCTGCTTTAGTGGGTTTTTGATAAAAAAGATTCGTATAAAGATTTTACAAAATTGAAAATATATTTAAAAAAGAAACTTTTATTTTTTTAAGCAACTGAATATATTTTGTTAGTGTTTTTATTTTATTTTTAAATTGTATTAGATAAAAAAAAGTATTCCATTTTTTTTTATTTTTATTAAAGGGGAGATGTAGTGTGTGTAAGTATTATGATGTATGTACCCATGTGTGTCATTAGATCTAAGCTATATATTTGTAGACAGTTCAATAAATCATCAGTACTATACCTGCACTCTTGTGTTTAATTCCACACATCCCTACAACGAGTTCGATTCCTCTTGGAGGTGTTAGGTAAATACACAATAGCAGCACGGAGTTAGAATTGTGGCCTTCAGATGGTGATAGGTTCATCCTATGGGACCTAAACCTAAAAGGTGAAGTGTGGGTGTTGTACACCGCTGCCACACCGTTCTGGGTATTATAGACGTGATTTTATAAAACTAGTTATTAAAAAAGTCAGCTCTAACTCAACTGTCTTACCCAATACTTCGAGACTTGGCAATAGAGTAGAGTCTGAAACTAAATGGCACCATTGCATGGCCACGAACAAACATGGAGTTAAGTCTTTTCGATATAATTATGTCTATAAAAATAGAAAAAGACGTAATAATTTTAATTACAACCAAACTCCGTTTGTACGGCGGGCACTAAACATAATATCCTCTAAAACATCCCCAATATTCTAGTAAAACTACCATCTCCATAAATACAGTAAGCTTATGCCCTAAAAGGACACACCCTACCTCGGTTATGTCATCGAAAACTGTAACACATCAATCAACATACTATAATTACTACGTCTAACCATTCTTTCATAGTAAAATTTCATACAGCTAAAATATAAAAACAAAATATATGGAAACCGTTTGAATGGCCAGTTGCGTAACAAAATACTATTTTCAGTGCCTCAAACCGAGCGGATCAATGAAGCCGCGACGCTGTCGCCATCTAGCGGCGGGTGGCGGCCAACGACCTCTCCAGCGTAACCTAGTCTAGACAATCTAAAAATGTGGTCGTGTATTAATCAATGTCCCTGGGGCATCATGCTGGCCTATTACTGGCGAGTTATGTGTATTAATAATACTTTTATCAATTAAGGAGGAAAAATTGTCCATATCAAGATCACAAGGAAAATAACTCACAAAAACTTACAGAAGAATAAATAACCGTTTGTGTTAGCGCAATTGAACAGACACATTAATTACATTTCGTAAATAAAATACAAAATATTCAATAATAAAACGTAAAATACTGTTGCAATAACAAAACGGTCGCATAGCATGATAAACGAAACAGTTACATTCTCAAAGGAGAAATAGTATCACAAATACCTTTAGAAATACTCTGCAAAATCGAAATATTACTTTGTCGGACGAGAATATTTCGGGACGTTTTAAGATTTATGAAACCAGGTAAACAGTTGATGTCGGGTGTTTCCACTCAAGATATACTCCGACATATTTCCAGCAAAATATTTCGTTACTGCTCGAATTTCCACGGGACTCGAGTAGGCCGTTCACGTGCTGGGCTTAAATATGGCCGCCTTAATAAAGTGACAGTTGACGCCGTTATTCTAAATTTGAAACTTTATTTTTTTCGCTTAGAAGGTACCCAGCTTTTGCTTCAATCTTTACAGCCAGCATGTTTTGTAAAAACCTTTCAATGTATTGAAATGGCCTGGATCTAAGCTCAGTAAAAACTTGTTGAAATACACAAAACGTGTTCGGAGCTCTACAAGACACAATGCCGTCCCAAGAAAAAGAACTGTCCTTTAAGAAAGATTGGACTTTAAGATAGGTTTTCCTCTCCTAGTAACTGAATGCATCACAGTTGCACGTAGACATATCTATATCTAGCGTAAAGTTATACACACGAAGTACGGCGCTCGTAAAATCGATACGGCCATGATCACTGAGTTACTAGACGGAGTTACGAGAGAGGGAGGCTGTCAGCTTTCCCCCCACCCCCTCCCACTCCCACTTCGCCCGAGCGCTGGGAATAATCAGCTGTCATTCTACGTAATTCAAATTTTATCCCACTTGTTAGCCGTTTTGTTCGCGAACAAACCCTTCGAATGCAAATTCTTATGATTGTCTCGTTAAATGCAAATGTGTCTAACCTTGATTCAAACCTTATTTTGCATTTATACGTCCCTGTTTAACATACATATGACGTCACAAACTTTTAATTCATCATCTGCAATAGGAGTGTAATAAAGAGTACGATATAATTTGATGTTATTGCTTGCAAGAATGTCTTGCGTTTTATACTCTTCTTTCAAGTTTTATCGTTTTAAAATGCACTTGCTGTCGATCATAAAATAAGTTTGTATTTTATACTTTAGGAGAGCGATATCACTCTGTGAATTAGGTCAGTGTTATTTGTTTCTTCTCTGTAAATAAGTCTAGTTATTTTTCTTTGCTGTCGCTGTGAAACGCAACTAAAAATCTAATTAAATTACTTTATTGAATTATGATATCTTAATTGGAAAATGTATCTTGTATTTTAAAATTGAAGAAATCGGTATCGGTTGTAAGGAACAATCTCATAGACATTGTAAAATTTTCATCAGATGCAAATGCTTGCCAAAGCGTAAAAGACGTTCAGATAAAACTAGCTAACTTTATATTTCACGTAATAAGCAACCGAGAAGCAAAATATAGCAAAGAGAAACGTAATAAAAATCTACAGCAGCAACTTTACGATCCCGATCACCGTTGCAAAAATAAACGTACACCTTAAAATTCGTTTAGAAAACTTCACAAAATGACGGCAAAATCCACGTACACGTATCGTGCAAACGCCCCTGTTTAATCCCTTACCGTGACGCGGTCCCTGTACGTTGTACGTTAGACCATCTACCCTCCCCACCCCCCTTTAACCCTCACCTCGATGTCATGTGTATAATCACCAGTCACTTTACGTAATCTGAATGCTTGTCGATCTATGCATCGGGTAAGCGACTGAACTCGAATAATGTTGAATGGAATTAGAATAAATGCTTTCATGCGAGATGTTCGGTTTTTTGTCGTAATCGATATGGTTTTTCCTTCGGGTTGGGTTTGTGCGGTTGTTTCTTTATTTTACTTTGCTTTTTTTTTACAATCTATATTTAAATTGACTTCTTGTGAACCATGCTGTGGCTGGACTTCAGTATTTTTATTATACTCGCAACTTCAACCTGATACTTACAACACAGCAGTTATTATGATTTTATTTATTAAATCATGTTATCAGCCTACCTCTACCAGTACCTGTCATCATTAAACGTTATTATTGATCTCATTAACACAATATTATTACTTGTACCTGTCATCAAATGTTTAATGGGATAACATTGAAAGACGAAGCCTGACGACGGTGTTCCCTTTATTTCAACCAATTACCTGCTAACAAAAAAGCTAGCTAGCAAAGCTGACGAATGTTCGATAAAAACGGACTGTTTTGTTGACTACGTTCCTGCCATTAGAAACTATGTTTCAATTACCTGGAGAATTGACTGCCTTAATGCACCATACCAGGAAACAGGTCGACATCACGTCGCCATTTACTGTTCGACATATTTGATTTATGTTTGCTTTTTCCACCATTAGCATAAAACCGAACAGGATCTACCCTGTTCGGTCTAAGGGCCTAATAACCTGCCTGTGGAACTGATCGGGTATGGAACCTTAAAGCAAGCAAGAGTTACCGAAACCATATTTTTATAAGAATTTAATACAGAATTAGACACGTTAAATATCTAAACTTACCTAATATAATTTTATTATGCCATCTACATTATATAAACAAAGAGATAGGAGAAAGGTATCATTTTCTTATCTCTGATGTAAACCAAGGAGAAAGGCCGCGAATTTATAATAGTGATATCTTTATCGAGAAAAATGAGCCTCCACGTGATAATATTATCATAATTAGGTATCTAGTCTAACTATTACTTTAATGTTCAAGTTCATTATTTGGTTTAAAATCATACAAAGGTAGGAGGTACCATTAAAAGAACTTATAGGAGTGTCCAGGCACAGATCTTGATTTTATATCCTATCAAAATTGGCGATAATTATCAATTTATGATTGGTGCCTGCTTGTTGATCTTTTGTCCATCCATTTACACTGGTCAATACACTCGCCTCAAAGCAAAGTGCCTCCGCTTGGCCACTAAAAATCCAATAATACTCCACTGAAAATGGAATCTCTGTATTTCATTGCGTCGAAAAACGCGGCAATTGCTTGGATTTAGGTCTCGAGGGTCAAACGTGAATGTTTTATACGAATTAAACGATTGTGAGCCTTGAAAATATCGATTCAGTTGAAATTAAGGAAGAAATGGGGCGAAGGGAACTTGGAGAGGTCAGTAAGCGTGAGGACTGGCATGGCAGCGGAGCGGGAAGCGAATGTGATTGTAATCTATGTAATAATTGTGAAATGATGGTTGTTGGTAATTGCATCAAAAATGGCTGGACTATTTTTAACAATTTTGATTTCAAAATGTTTTTTATACTTACTGAAAATAAATTAAGAAATATAAGAGACATTGTAAGGTTTGGACGCACAGATACTTGTTTCTCACAAAACTGTATTCCAACCTGCAATAATTTGTCCATAAAAGTACTTATAATACATAGAAACTAATCTCATAAGGCAACATAGATGGATTATCTGATGTCACCAAAAACTAAGATTTCTAATTTCGGATCTTCCTTTTAAAGGCCTGTTCTATGCTTTTCTTTCAAAACTCTAACCACATAAGTTTTTTTTTCATATTTTCGAATTCGCGATATCTCATCAGCATGTTATAGCCCGAAACTGGCTGTTGTCGACTCATGTTCCGCATTCCCATACATTGTTATTGCGGCCTCTGTCCTACACAAATATTTTTGGCTTTGCTGATGTGCCGACAGATGCTTTTTATTTATAGTTCCATCGGTTGACGCCATTTTAGCGTTTGATTTATAGTCCACTTTATGTGCAAAATGTATGACAATTTATTACGTTATAAAGATTTTATGAGAAGTTACAGATTTTTAGTTAGCTTAGCTTACTTGTTGTAATCAAATAATGGATGCATCACATTAAAAGATACACGTAATTTTATTATTGTTTCCATCAACATCAGTATGTCTCCAGCGTCGGTAAAGGTCAACGCCCAAATCATTGAGCAAAATACAAGTATTCGTAAAATCCAGTAAAAATTCTAAACCAGATTGGAACAGGCACACTGCAAAAAAAACAGTTATTTTGGAAAATGATAACACCCTTTCATTTGTTGTATCTCCCGGGTGATCTTTGATTCTTTGATTTTCGTTTAAGAATGTATTAATTATTTAACTATAGTCAAAACAACATCGTTTACGACATTTGTGTAATTATTCTTTGCTTTTAATTTTAATATTTTCAAGTATTAGCAGGCATTCGCAACTGGTGTTGTATTCACTCGAGTGAATTCATTCTTTTTAACGCACGTCGTGCATAAAAATGTCGGTGTAAGTTCTTGTTACATAAAGTCGTAAGCCTTCAGCTGTCCTAAAAGATTGTCGCTTACGACAATCTCAGGCTTCTGATAAAGATTCTGTCCTTGCCATAATATACAGAATTATTCTCACACTATAAACATGGAGATAATGAATAAAATGTTATGCAAAAAATATGAGTAGTTCCGCTTTACATAGCTCATTTCTTGTAAGTTACTTGTACAAGCATTTCAGAGATGATACGATTCAAAGAGTTAAAGGGGTGGGCTTATACAAGATGATGTATGTAGAATTGGGACGGGAAAATTAAGCGAAAATGAAACGAACGCTTAGTACAAATATACCCGGGTATCGAACCTTTGCGGTGAGAGGCTGCTTACACTAACCACTGGACCAATGAGACAATATAAGCTATACATAAAGAAATAATAATATTCTTGAATTAGATCAAGGACGATAAATTTCCTCTAACGAGTCTACTTATCATCAAATTAGTTCACGTGAGATCATATGTGTAATAATAATGGACGTAGGTGGCGTTTACTCGCAAAATAACCGAGACAGATTTTATCATGATACAACGAACTGTGAATGCTTAAAATAGATGTCTTTACTGGACACTGTACAGATTTTTACAGAGTTATGTTTATAAAAACTTTCAAATTAATGCACCAACATAGACATAATTATGTGTCTGTATCGTTAGGACCAAGCATTATGGAGGATTAAGACAGAGAACAGTGACTACGTGATCTAATCAGTAATGTTGTAACCCATGCTACAAATCTGGCCGACCAAAGTTACAGTCATGCATGCGAGTTGTAAAACTGAAGTTACAATAGCTCGCAGAATAGATGACCGCTGGGGTTAAACTTTTCCGATGGCAGGCTTGAACTAGCGATATGAGACAGCCGGAATCGTTGGGAAACCAGACGGAACCCGCTTGGGAGTTTGCCACAACTGCTCTTCGCAGCTGTAGTGTCCGTACAAGGAATAGTTGTAGCATGTTTGAGGATCAATGTAGTAGTGCCAACACTCGTCCGTATGTGGATACGCTTCGAGTAAGTCTGAATTGTTGACCAAAAAATGTGTAACTTAGTGAGCAATATCTTGTGGGATATTTACTATGCATTTTAATGTCATTATACCTTGTCAATAACTAAAGCCGGTCGGATTTTTAGTTACATTTTTGTCTTCTGTTTACTACTAACAACAACCTCAGCATCTATATTTTATCTCACTTAATAGTTTACGTGTCAGTTGACACTCATCTTATGCATGGACTTTGAGCTGAATGTATACACCAATTGAGTAAGGAATACCATATTTGTGTTGCCTTCGGCCTTGGGGTCGGAAACAAACTCCTTATCAGCGCCCTACATCAACAAATCATGGGATGATTTCTATAGGGAACATTTTCTGGGTCTAAATGTTTGCCAATGGAACCCGTGAGATAGCTATTTATGGAACAGCCGGATTGCTGGGAAACCAGATGGGAGAGAGACCCACTTGGGAGTCTGATACACCCGCTCGTCGCATACATACATGCATGGATTTGCCGTAGTACGGGTATCAATCTACAGCACTGGTTTGTGGCACATTGCACTGTTGATAAAAAAATGTGTGGCATTTGTTCATCGACTTCGTGCTGATGACAACAACCTAATCAATTTCGGTTATAACATTCACATTGACTCTTCATTTTTGTGCCATCATTTATTTTTAATTCTTTATTTCTTTCCTTTTTATTTTCTGGTAATCTGTGTACTTGGGTCTTAAGATCGGGTTTTCACTGGGTCTAATAGTTTGCAAATGGAATCCATGCGACAGTTACATATTTATTGAACATTCGGCATCGGAGGCAACACTCGCTTGACGCATCCTTACATTTAAGAATGGTTTGCAAAATCTTTGCATTAAAAAGGGTCTGAAATTGTAGGTACGCTGAGTACAAAAATTTGGGGTGATATTATGATACATCAATTCAATACGAAAGATATATTTGTGATGCCTCCAGGGGTTATAGGCAAACTACATATCGACGCCCTATATCAACATATTATAAGTCAATTTCTGTGGGGGAACAAATATTTTCTGAAGCTTAATCTGTAGGTAGAGAACTTGATTTCTTATGGATACATCAGAGTATCAATCCAATCACCATTACAAGCATGGGATTATTTTCATGAAAAACTCTAGTTAGTTAGTCTAATTAGTTTTTCATTTATTTTATGACAAGAACTTTAAATAATTAAATTCCTGCACATTAAGCCGATGAGTATTTAAAACAAAATGAACTTAATTGGTACTTTTCAGAAGCAATGTTTTTAAGTATTTAGCATGAATGAAAAATACATTTATGAAAGAAAGCTTAAAATAAACAAACAATAGAAATGAAGCAAACCTTTCTTATTAAACATGAACGTTTCATTATGATAAAACAATAACATAAAATCTAGTGGGTGTTCATGGTATGTTTAACATCATAAATAGTGGGAGTTCATTGTGTTATTCAAATATACAGTCTGAAGTTTCTGTCAAACAATTCGTTGAGGGCAACATTACGAAAACATTATTTATTTAGCTGAAACTTAGATTTTCTATTTGCGTTATTTAATGTTTTAAATGGGTCACTTCAAACTCTGTATTTGATTTTTTAATTGCCGCTAGCTCAATACAGTTTTAAATTGTATGAAACAACGCATTTAAAGAGTACGTGTACTCATGTATGTGCAGAATTTCCTCTATGACATTAAATACCTGATGTTTACGAATTCACTAGATATAGATTTAAAAAAAACCTCAAAACGCTATAGATGTCGATCATAATTTTCGAATTTTATCAAATTAATTACAGCTTTCAATAGCTATACTGTAACTGTCGTTATGTATAAATTGAAACATGACACATATGCTCGTTAGTGAATAAATTGAGTGTCGATGCGAACTTCATTAGTTTTGATTGCATGAAATTCAAAATACATTCAAATTACGTTTTGAATGGACGTATAGCATCACATTACAGCTATGTTAACCAAGACAGTGTGTTAAAGGTGCGAGAAAATACCTATTTTCCAATCTCTTTGCATAACGCCAACATTTTACCTGTTAAGTTTAAGTTCCATACGATATGTGGCTCAATCGCTATCTACCAAGCACAATTCCAGAGTAGCTAATGAGAATTCCCTAATGAAAAAGTCAAAATGCCATTTTTACCGACACGGAAACCGTACACAAAATCATCGAGGTAGTTTTCATAGCATACACGTGTTAAGGTTAACGTCCTCACTCAACTTCATTTACTACTGAAAAAGCAATATGCTTGTTTTCTTACTAGCAAAAAGTGGCCGTACTTTTCCCGTATAATGCCAGCAATTATGATGCATAATATGCTGTGGCGTAACTACGCTTGATTGAAGAAACGATAAAACCACCCCTTACCTACTATTATTTCATTTTCTTGAAGCTTTCACGAAGGTTTGGTTTGCTGATGATTCATTGCTTATTTTTGAGGATTGCTAAATAGCTGTGAGTAGCCAAACTGATAAGTAGGTGAGACTATACGGTGTGAAAATTAGGCTTTTTAGGATGCCACTATTACGATTCTAAAGGCAATTCCTATGCTTGCTTTTTTATCGTGATTAAAAAGCCAGAGATGGCAAGAGATTTGCCTTGCAAAACTTTCATCTATTTAATGGGTCCTAACGCCTGTCACATTGGGCATAATATTGTAGTCATTAAATATTACAACGCATCTACAATGTTATACAGCACAAATTTAGGTGCCTTATGGCAAATAATATACCTAAACAGATAAGTAGGTAAGACTGTAGGGTTTAACGGTAGTATGGCAATCCGTCATTTTTAAGATAGAGGCACATAATTTAATATAGTGATAGGTCTTGAATAAAAATAATAGTACAAGATAATTAAATGATTCGCAATTATAAATTAACCTAGAAAGCTGATTTTTGTATATGTTGGAAGCTTAAATAAGCATGCCTTTTTCATGCCAATTTTTTTTACTGTGAATGAATAACTATATCGGGGCTTGGCTAAATTTTAACTCAAAGAGGGTGAATTTTAAGTTTTAAGCTATTATAAAAATTAACTAAAACGTCTGTTGTGCATATTTGAAATTGTTGTTTGGAGAGTTAAGTTTGTTGCAGGCAAAACTGCGGGGGCCAGCTAGTTTACTTATAAAATCTTGCCTTAGGTATAGCCTGTCGTCAAATAGGGGTGCTAACACTATTATGTTCCGGTTTGATGGTTAGATTAGATAGTGTAGTTCTAGTACTAAACGTTTTGTGTCGCAAGCCTCCGATGTAAACGTATCTAATCTAGATTTTGTGGATGTTTATTGGTTGTAGTTAAATCGTTACTACTGAACTGACCATCCGATGGGCTCATTCAAGAAGATTACATAATAAATTGCTTTAAAACAAGATATTATTCAGGATACTGGTTGATTTGACGCTCGTCTTTAGGGATAATATTATGCCCTACTTATATTAAAAATGCCAAAGATTTTTGATGTTATAATGTGTCTACAATAGAGTGGGGTGCCCAAATTGCGCGGCACTGTAATACGCCTTAGGCCGTAGATAAAATGTTTACTTTTTCACGCAAAAAAATCTTAACGAATCTGCACAAGTTTTTGATTTTGGAGTTTACATAACAGTTAGATTTTGTGTTAAAACTACCGTTAATTACAAAATTGTCATTCAAAAAATTTGAACCCGATAGATAACGCGACAATAGTTATAAAGTTCCAACAGAATAAATAGTGCGAATAGAATTCTAATTTAATGTTTCTCTTTTGTAGAGGTTCCCCAAGATATGAAATTTATTCCTAAACTCGACACAGACACTTTATCTGAACAAATGAACAACCGTAATCGGCTTATCTACGTACAAACCAAAATCCGTATCGCAGCCGCTTAAAATAGATACAGTACGTGAAACCTCAATTGTATAAATAATACATAGAATGGTATAGGAACTAATAAAACCCCAATGTTAGAACGGAAACGGAATACAAAATACACAACGCACAGCCTCGGTCCTAAGACTTGTCTTTTACGACTGCAAGAGATATGTTAAGCTCTAAAAAGGCCATAACTCTTGAAGGTTGTAGCTTGACGGATTTCATTGCTGGAGAATGGAGATAAATCGATAAGAGTCCAAGAATACATTCCATGCGCATGCTAAAATATATAAAAAGCTGAGGTTACTGCACTGCAGCTGCTCTTAATTTAGGCTCGTCATTTAATTTAACATGTCTGGGCTATTAGTAAAAGTTATCATGAAATATTGTTGGCCCCTATCCTGAAATTGGATGCGGCCAAATTTTACTCTTCTACGAAAATTTATATTACGGCGTGCGTATTCCATAAATGGAATCACACGCAGAATCTCTGTCGATCAAATATTGACGGTTTTTATGTAAGGATAAAATTGCACAAAACTTTTAAAACCGACGGTTTCCCTTACATATTTGCACCACTGGTACTTTCTAGTGAAGAAATAAGTACTGGGTTAAAATTCTTTTCAATCAAGTCTCCTGCGACCTAAAAATGACCTAACAGCTGAACCAAGATTTTTGACAACCAATCAAATCGTCAAGATCATATCACATTTGGGCAATCTTCATTTTTTGCTCAAAGGATACAAAATGGATTTTAGTGGCTGTGATTCAGACTATTAGAATTTAGCCAGGAATGTCGCTTTAATAACTCATTTAATGAACAAACTATTCAGCCTAAAGACACACTTTTTACATCCGAAGTGCTCTCAAATTAGTCTTTGCTCTGAGGGTTCTAAATTTTTCTTAAAAATATTCCAGACTGCACGGAGTTTTGATTCATTGCCGCAGTCTCAATGAAACTGCCGTTATTATAATTGGATCTACATTATAGTCGTTAGCCCTGAATACACTTTTGAAGAACCTTTTTTAAAAAATAAAGCTTGAATATATCATTTTAACAATATCGTCTGGAAGCTCTCCAGTGATTTGTCTACTTTAAAAGACCTTTCTCTTAAATTGAAGCTGGTTCTTGGAATTTATGAGTATGATGTGCCATTTGTACGTCACATTTTTATTGGAATTTGCTTTTATTGTATCTTGTATTTTATTGCGCGTGCTTTGTCTCAGTTCAATGTGATTAGATAACCGATTTCTTTTTCTTCTTTTTCCTTGTCACGGATGAGTGTAATTTATAACAAGCTAATTAATTGGTTTCTTAATTTTCTGAACTTACTTTATTGGTATAGGTATTGAATTAACTATTATTATTATTTTTTTGTTTTTCTTAATCAATAACTTAATGGGTATAATTTCTCTATACTTCTTGTTACAGTCTAGTCTAAATACTGACGAATCTTTCCCAAATTTTAGTTTTTATCCGCAATAATGTAGGTACCAATACAGTCGGACCTCATTCCAGTACTTTTATGTCGCTTACTGAATAATACAACAGTGTTAAAGTTCTTGTAAAAGCCATAAACAAAGAGGTATATGCCGCAAATAAAGTAGGAACTAATGCTTCTTATATCAACGCCGGCACAAAATTCCGATTCTTGATTGAAAGTAAAGTGGGAAGTTTGCCTCAGGTTTGAGAATAATAAGCAACATCTGCGAAAGATGTTCTTATGGTACCATTTGTTGGATAGTTTAGTATATACACACGGCTATATATCTAGCTACATATATCCAGTATAAGCTGCTCTCGTTTTTCACAGGAAGCCTATACATTGCAAGACGATCTTTCACTGGAAATCTATAGCTTGATATATAACCTTGTGTACTTAATATGTGATTTTATATGTGGATAAGCAGATATTACTTTTAGTTACCTTTTATGTGCCCGTGTTTAGCTCTAATACCTATGTTTTATGATAGCTTAAATATGGTTATCATTTTAGAGGATCTGACATTTTCTGCTAGATATAGTGAGCTATCAAGGATATTTGAGTTCTGCATTACTATACTGATTTTGGAGAGTAACTGGTTCCCATTTGTATGCATAGGTACAATTTTAAAATGTAGTTTCTTCTTATTATGCTAAATTTACTCTCAATACGTCAACGTTTTCTTTTACATGTTTCTTCAATATAGCTTACAATAAGCAACGTTAAGAAGTGCCCATATGATTAAAACAAATATCGATTAGCTCAACAATAAACCAACAAACCTGATTTAGCTCTTACATTCAAAAACCAAAAATGCTAACTTCTCTTGCGTGTAATGGCTCAGTAACAGAAATTGTATTAACCTCCACGTAATAAATTTAAGAAAATAGTTCAATACATAAAGAATTTCAATTTCATTGCATTTTAAACATAGTTGAGGCAATATGTTTCAAATGTTAACGACATCGGAGAGCACGATAGAAACTAATATCTAAAGGCTCGACTAACAACGCGTTTTTTGTTCCATATACATAATAATATTTGGTTGATCCTTTGTGAAGCTTACGTAGTAAACAGGCGTGGAGTCCATTTAGTATTTTAAGGGCACACTACATTCCACGAACGTCCACAATCAATAAAAGAAGATTGTAGATAAGTTTGCGTCTTAGGACTATGATATATAATAGCAGGTCTATATCTAATACATGTTCGGGCTTTTGAACTCGGGCCTCTTCTCAAGATGAGAAGGGTTAGGCCATAGTTTACTACGCTGGCCAAGTGCGGATTGGTAGACACTCTCAGGCATACAGGTTTCCTCACGATGTTTTTTTTCACCGTTATCAAGCGACAATTTATATGATAACAAGTTAAACTGAATACCTGTATTTAACGTGCAATCCGACGGTTGACCACAACTACAACCCAGTATGAAGTTCTTCCTTCTTTGAACTAATCGAGTTTATTCCCAAAAGCTCTACAACCAGCAATATGTGGCTAATGTAAAGTAAACGACATCGGAGAAGCACGATAGAAACTAATATTGACCGGCTTGACGACGCTAGTATAGTCAAAAGGGAAAGTTTTGTGTGCCTCCTAATGCCTTTTCGTGAGCCTCCGTTTTTATACGTCATGTAGCTAACGGGCACGTGTGACTCTGATGGTCAAAGATAGCTGCAGCACATGAACATGAATTATTAGACAGAAATAGTAATTTGTGCAATGAGGGAGCAAAGATTTTATTTTAGTCTAGTGCTACTTTTCGGTCTGGTTTCAAGCGAAAATTCTATGTAGAATTAAGAGCGTAGCGAGTGATTCTTGTTAAGTCTTGAGCGTAGTGGGGGACTTAAAAGCACGAAGTGTAAATAACTTTGATCTCGTGTCTCACACACAACTTTTCTCCTCAGCAGCTCAAAATGGTGAGCAAAACCTACTAGCCTATTTTTACTATTTTGATCAATAAATAAGAAAATATCTCACAACACCATCTTGTCCTAATAATAATATGTATATAAAAGTATATTATACGCATTAAAAAAATATTTAATCCAAACGATTGGTTTATAAAAAAACATAGAATTTTATAAAAGTTAGATTTTTTTCGCAAATTGAACGTTGAACGGACACGACGTTATAAACAAATGCGAAAGAATAATAAATAAATCGTTGAAACTTATGAAACGATGAAAGGAATGGCAATATGATTATTAAATTTTTTTTATGATGTTTCTAAACAATTAGATACGTCATAAAGATTACATTCTAGTCTAGATATAACATTAGAGACTAATGAGTAATTTAATTTTGACCTAAGCTACCAAATTAATTTATGCTAAGAATATGTCCATTAACACCTATCTTATTGTCTCTATTATAAAAAATGACACTTTGTTCTTGTGTTATTTTAAAGTAAACCACTTGAAGCACTCATTTCACAAATTAAGATGGTGGATAAAATAATAAACAATTTGATGAATGAAAATAACTCTATATAATATGGTCTAATTTTATCACGGTTTAATAGAACAAACGAAATGTTGTTGATTTTGTTCAAAATATTAGACAGCTTGTATAGAGCAGTCGATCTATAAATAATTTATAATGTAAACGTGGGCAGTTTCAAAATACATTCTAGATTTCTCAAAATTGCTGAAAGCTTCATAAATATGTTGGCGTAAATCAGAGTACTTAATTTGAGTATGCTGGAATAGTTGACGTTGAACCAATTTTATATTTAAAATAGTAATTTTTAAGAACATATGCAATGTTTGCTACATTTATAGACTGCATACAGCTGTTGTGAATTTCCATTTTTATTAGGAAATATACGATGGCATTTTATTTTCCGATCTTAGGGCAGGATGGCAGGACTTGAGATCTTATATCAACATATATAAAATCACACATGTGCCTAGACTTGGGACTTTTATCATCTTTTTGCCACTCAAACGCGATTCTCGATTCAAATTTGATTTTCTTTTAAATGTATTCATGAACACCTCCAAACTAGCATCAGTGACAAAAGACGTCATGGTACGAAACATCTTATGATAAACGAAAATGCGTCATTCCAACTTTCTCAATATCACTCTAAACATTATCTGGAGAATAAAACCGCAGTGCTAACAAAAATCTATTCTTTGCAGAAACAAGCTATGTTAGTACGTCAACTAGAAGAAGAACTAAGACTGCGCATGCGTCAACCCGCTCCTGAACTGCAACAACAACTGGAAGCCTTGTTTGCTGAAAACGAACACCTGCAAAGAGAAATAGCTATATTGAGGGACACTATTAAGGTGAGTGAGAGAGACAAAATTAGTGCAAAAAAAGCTTTGCGAATGCTTTGAATTCCCAAATGCTATTTTAGAAACTAGCATTTCATTGAGAATAGCTTCAGTCAAATTTAAGATTTGAATTACTGTTTTTGTACTTCTGTAGCGGTATATTCTCTTATCCGATGAGACACATGCATAAAACATGCTACATTTATAAAAAGCCTGATTCATGAAATATGTATATTGCTATAAATGTATATTCCAAGATAAAATAAAATTATGTTCCGACAGCCGCCTACGGCATATTTCACTTAACGCAAACTTCCTCAAGATGTTTTTAAGTTACAAGGAAACGTATTACGAATTAAACCACCCATTTTGTTTTCAAACAGGAACTAGAACTGAGGATCGAGACACAGAAACAAACACTTCAGGCCAGAGATGAGAGCATCAAAAAATTACTAGAAATGCTTCAAAACAAGGGGATGGGTACGTACCGTAAGTTTTTAAGAATTATTTAATACAATTATTTATTTATTATAGAAGTACAAACTGTGACTCGGTTTCAGGTAAAGAAGAAGAACGTCAAATGTTCCAACAAATGCAAGCAATGGCACAAAAACAGGTAATTATTGTAATAGTCGAATGTGTCGTGTTTGCATGATTTGTATAGCAAAATTTCTAATTGGCAATCGCTTTGAAACGATTATTGGAAATTTTGTTATCACCTAGAATAAAATCTCTCCTGCACTCTGTAGCGTAGATAGAGCTACTCGTATATTGTGCACGTCACTCTGCTTCCTTATATTTATGTATTTACTAGTATTGTGTACCACATGGGCGATTTATTTTGTGATACCTATATCATCGTTCACTGTTTCTGTTAGTGTTGCTCTTGATAGTGTTTCATTTCATTCATTTCTTGACTCTTGAGCCGAATGCGTCTGTCGCGATGCCTTTTATGTGTTAACTGATCAATCACACTCGTTAGCTTCATACAATCTTTCTCAGATCTCGCTTTCTCACTCCCACGGACTTTCAATACCTTTCTGTGACACTGTCAAAGCTTGACCCCGAGCACCAGTTACCGTTTTCTTGCTCCCTTTCCCCGCCACCTACACGTTGACGAAACAAGACAAATTATTATTAATAAAATTGTTTTCTAAATTCAACCATTGACAACAAATTCGGCCTAAACACCTCAAAAGAAATATTTAAAAAAAATATCGACACGAACACTAACTAAATCACGACATTGCATGTTTAGCCGCTCATTATGTCCCCGTCACATGAACCTTAGAGAAGACCGTCTCGTATAAATTTTATTGGACATTCAGTTGAGCAATCATTGTTATTAGAAGCAAAAATTTAATTTGTACCGCCTTCACCTGGGGCTGCGTCGAGTCGACAGCGCATTGTGGGTCTTTTGCCGTGACCAGCGCGGCTAGTTCGCAGTAGCAGTATCGTGTCGCGTCCGACCGGCCGCAGCCCCAGCGAGGCGCGGACGAGACGCGTCGCCGGTCGTAGGTAGGTTGTATGTTGAGCGGAGCCGCCGTCGGTGCTGGCGGCGGCGGGCGGCGGCGGCGGCTGACCGACTCGCGTGACTGGCAGGAGCTCAAGGCGACGGCGGACACTCTGCGGGCGCTGCAGGCGCAGCTGGAACGCGCGCTGGCCGCGGCCGGTCTCCCGGGCGGCAGTGCGGGCGCCACGCTCACGGCGGTGCTCGAGACCAAGGAAGCGCGCATAGCCACGCTCGAGCGGCAGGTTGTGCTACTCGAGAGCGAGCTGGCCGCGCTCGGGTCGCCGCCGCCGCCCTCGCTAGCGCCCTCGCACGCCTCGCTTTACGATAAGGCCGAACCTCCCTTCAAGAGACAAGTAAGTTTTCTGCTGAACGACGTGCGGGTGATGAAGGACGGGCGCACGAGCGCGCCGCCCCCGCGCCCGCCTCGCCCCGCGCTGCGTGCGGCGCACGCGCACGCGCGCGCCTCGCCCTACTATAGTGCCACCACTCTGTGACGTCGCCGACGACCGACGAGTACCGTGTCAATTTCTCGCTTTAAGTCCGAACTTAGCCGAAATCGTCGCCGACTGTGTTGACTCGTAATATTTTTGTGTAAACTTGTTCGTTGTTAAAGCTATTTTTATTAAGATAAGAGGAATTATATTCTTGAAAGATGTCGATTTAAATATTTTTGTTAAATAGGGCCTTAGAAGAAGCGAATATATAAATTTAGATGTAAATTGTATGGTTAGATGAAACATGTGAGGTTGATTACGTTGACACCAAATTTGACGATTTAGAGATAGACTGTTATAAAATAAAGACTGTCGAGGTCAAACGCATCGAAAGATATTATCCTCGTAATAGCGTTTCTGTGAAACCCCTTGATCTTTTATGATTTGATCATGTTGTGCTTTCGGTGTTGATCGCAAGTCATCGTCCAGAACCAGCTTTGTTCCCGCGTCACCCGCATCAACATCAACTAGTCTAGTTCATCACAACCCGACCTCTCTCATGTAGTGGTCATGTTTCATCAGTCTCTTTCACAGTAACGGTAGATAAATGTATCACAACGTAGGCGCCCGTGCATCTAACGATGTTTACTGTCGAACTACTTTTGGTACTGTTAATTAGATATTGGAAGACTGGAAAACTTTCTACGGATGCTCATCGAAGCTTCAGATTTCATATTTATTAGTATTTAGATTAGAAAGTTTTCCAGCTGTAAATGTCCATTTTTCTATTTGGTGATTCGATACAATTTTTAATAATATTTATATATAAGTCGATATATATACGTTTTATGATTGCATGTCGAATATATTATTACGTACGTGTGAGATTATCGAAATGTCTTCCATGGCACTGCTCTTAAATCGTGTTCAATATTATAGTGCTGGAAACATTTCGTGCCATTTACTCGAGTAACTAACTATAATTGACATAAAAAGCTTGCGTCGCTTGTCATATAACTTCGGTACTAACGTCACTAATAAAGTATATTTGAAGATCATTTTATGATCAGTAATATTAAGTAGTTAAAAGTTTTTAACATCCGTATCATTTCTGCCATCACTTATTGCCTAAGTAGATAGATTTTTTGGTTTATATTTCTGGAGTCTTCCATTTCTTGTGTTCTACTAATCAAATCTTTGGATTTATCTAATTCTATACCGACTTTCGGATGGATCGTGGAATGATGAGCAGCTGGACGAATTCCGGTTGGAGATCCAAAGGCGAGATCAAGAGATTCTGGCGATGGCGGCGAAGATGAAGGCTTTGGAGGAGCAGCATCAGGACTACCAGCGTCATATCGCCGTGCTGAAGGAGTCGCTATGTGCTAAAGAAGAACACTATAGTATGCTGCAGACCGACGTAAGTCTTGCTTTAACCGTCAATATCCGTCAATCCAAAATTACTTCAACTCATATTTGCACAAGAACAATTTGACAAAGCACTTAACACAAAACATTTATCAGTTAGTAGTAGAGACATGAACACACCACTAGATAAACCTAATAAATGGTTTTCTGTCGACTTCAATATAGAAACAGAAATGCTACCATGCACAGGTGGAAGAACTGAAGGCCCGATTGGACGAGAAGAGCAGGCAGGTCGAGAAGAAGACGGCGGCGGCCTTGGGGGCAGCGCACGAGCTCGCAGAACTCCGGGATCACTCGGAAATCAAGGACCGGAAGATTAATGTGTTGCAGCGAAAGGTAAATTGTATGAAATGTTGGAGATGATTGTGTAAAAGAAGTTATTTATTTTGCTAAATTTTTGTTAGATTCTTAGACATTTTGGTCCCTCCCTACTGGTTCAAGATATAGAAGCATACTTTGCATTAAAGCATCTCAAACACAATCTTTAACTTAGTTCAAGTTATATTTGACATACCTGGGAGAGTATTTTTTTTAACGTTTACAGGCTGACATTTAAAATTAAAACAGCATTTTACGAAGATCCCTAATATAAACTTCAATAAAAACCGCCATGGCAGATAGCATCGCATCAACGCATTAGTTTTTGTAAATAGAATTATTTTAAAAATCCTCCTCCTCTCCATGAACTATAAACTAAGTACTTAATAGTTTTGTAGCCATATTTAGTTTTAATTATCGCTATTTGTAGAACAAAGGCTAGTTGTTTCCCACATGCTCAAGACTGAAAAATACTGCTAAGATATTTTATAAGTTTTATATGAATATATTTTTCTGTGTATTTATTATGTATGTCTTTTTTATTTTATATCGCTCATTTTAAGTTTGTTTCGTTTATAAGACAAAATTAAAATACCGCACCAAGATTTAAAAAAACATACTCAAAAGCCGGTAATATTTTCCAAAACCAATTTCAGCTTATTCTGAAACTGAACCTTGTTCAACAATATCCACGTCAACAGTGTTTCCAATAGAAACATCGGTCGATTTCAGAATTTGCATTCGTTTGTTTCGTACAGTCGAATGCACAAATCCCTTCACAGTATTGAACCAACATCAAAGAGAAAATTTGCTACAGCTGCAATCCAACCAAAGCCTGAAACACGATTGTGTTCATTTCAATTCTCTTAATAAATCTCTTCCAATGTTGAATACTTAATGCCCAACAAGATTTTGACGTAAAAACAATCATAGCTATTCCCTTGATTACTGTTGTTGATCATTTGATTATACAAAGTTTCCCAGATTAGCACGTCATGTTATCAGAAAAATATTTAACAATGCTAAGCTCCATACTTCAATATTTAAGTACGATTCAATAAAATGATAACAGAAATTAAAAATAATTTTGTTAACCACACCTGCAGAGGCTGATTCAGTATAATCCAATTAATTATCGCCTCTCAAATTTATACGTGCCTCGTTTCTGTGGCTTACTTTATTAGATATATAACCTTGTATTTGGTTAATATTGCCAAGTCTCACATAACGTAAGGCACATAATATTCTCCGATTCGTGTTTGTTACTTGTTTATGTATGTGAGACGAATCCTACGTGATATTTCTGTATAATATATCATTATGCTTTTTGTTTTACATCTTTTCCGTTTCATTTTATATTTATTTAGTATTTTCTGTGTTATTTCGATATTTATTGCATTTCGTAAGCTAGTGTTTGTGTTGTGTTTATTTCGTTAAAGGTATGTTAATTTCACATTTTTTTTATTTGCTATATTTTGTTTTCTTTTTTTTAAGTAACATTTTTAAAATAGGATAACATTTTCAGATTGAGAACTTGGAAGACCTATTGAAAGAAAAAGATAACCAAGTTGATATGGCTCGAGCTAGATTAAATGCCATGCAAGCCCATCACTGCTCTTCCGAAGGTGCACTCTCTTCCCTAGAAGAAGTAATAGGAGATAAAGAAAAACAAATCCAACAGCTAAGAGAACAACGGGACAGAGCTGAGCACGAGAAAAACGAAGAAAGAGAATTGCACGAAAGAGAGATCGCTGAATATAAAATGAAACTCCACGCTCTTGAAAGCGAAGTTGAAAAACTTGGTGCTAGACTCGAAAGAGCTCAAGCTGAAAAAGATCGACTTGAGGCTAAATTAGAGAGTTCTCAATCCGAATTAGGCAAGTCTAAAGCAGAATTAGACAAAGCTGCTAGTGAAGTTGGTAGATCCGGAGCAGATTGGGAGGCAGCTAAACAACGCTTGGCCCGCCTTGAGCTAGAAAATGAAAGACTTAAGCACGAATTGGAGCGATCACAAACTACGTTCGGCAGGAGTACTCTAACAACATCTCAAGAACTAGATCGCGTTCAAGAAAAGGCGGATAAGAATGCAACTGACTTGAGGCGAACTCTAGCCGAACTAAGAGTGACTCAGGCAGATGCTGAAAGAGCTCACTGTGAGGCCAGTGGTTTGCAAGACAAATTAGAGAAGTCCCAAGGTGAAGTGTACCGTCTGAAGGCCAAGCTTGAAAATGCACAAACAGAACAAGATAGCCTTAAGGAGGAGTATGATCGGTAAGTATTTGCTTTTTACGTTATGATAGTTCAATATAATTGTCAATTAGAGAAAAAGTAAGAACATTACAAATATTTTGTTGAGACAATATTTTTTTTCTAACAATCCTGTTATTATTGCAAATATTCAAAATAAAATGTAGCAAAAAAGCCGTTTGTAGAAGTATCGGTATAATTCGACCAATTACTTAACCTGAACATTTTTACTTCTATAACAGAGTACAAGCATCAGTAAGCCGTCTTCACTCTGAACGCGACAAAGCCGTGGCAGAACTAGACAAGGCTAGGGAAGAGCTGGAACGAACTCAAGCTACCCTTGGCAAAGCTCAACTGCAACAAGACAAACTGCAAGCTGCATTGGACGCCGCGCACTCTGAAATCGATAAGCTTCAAGAGAAACTTGATAAGACGGCTGCAGAAAATAGAAAGGTAAATTTTATATAACATTTAAATTGAAGACTGTATCGTTGGTGTAGCAGTAGTAAAAACGACGCCACACCGTGAGTTCTTAGATTCAATCTCCGCGCAAAATGGGTTTTTAGGAGAAAATCGTGTAGTATTGAGAAGTAGCGATAAGATTACGCCTAAGTCATTTTATTTCTACACCTTACCTAAAGGATTTATTCAGAAGTAATAAGTAATCTTATAAACAAGGAGATAAAGTAAATATGAATTGACAGACCTAGATGATTAGGTATCCTAGAGTACAATCAATATAATATGTATAAGACACAACTTCATTAGCTTTAACAAGTAACGTCATAAACAGCCCAAGTTGACTTACACGTAGCGGTAATTCTCTAGTAAAGCCAGGATTTTCATCGTAAAACTTGCAGGGTTTTTAGTAGTGGCACGCCACAAACGTTTTTGCGTGTCAACTTCTTTGCTTACCATATTTCCTGAGTACCCACTTAAGTTGCCTGTTAGACTATATAGCGTTGTAAAGGTTGGTTTGAGCGGTCGCCTTGCCGCACTCTACTACACTGGTGTTGTGGGTTCGATCCCCACATAGGACACATCTTTGCGTGATTCGCAAAGATTAGTTCTGAGACTGGGTGTGCTTGAGTGAATGAATGTCTGTATTTGGCCTTGTCATTGGGACCGTTGGATAGTGTAATAATTGCTTCTGGCATTCTTTCTAATGTAAAAAAAGCTAGTCACATTGCTGCAACTATTCAACTGGCTTTTAATCTGAATAAGGTTACTTGTCTTGGTTTACTAGAACCGCGTTTTATAAATTTACGATTTAAACTGCCTGACTATTGTTTCTTAAGTAAGTATATTGTTATTTGGGAATTATTAACTAACTCCGAGCCTCGTCCCAATTTCATTGGGGCTTCTTGTCTAATGGAATTGGGATTTAGCTGAATATCAGTATTTTTTTAAATTTACTTTTTGTTAGACTAGTTGTCGGACTTTCTAGCCTCTGACTGCCTATAACGGCTGCCATAAATGTTCAAATGACAACTAGTACCAAGGGTTTGACGTGGTCTTCGAGGCACGGAGGAAAAATCGTTATCATAATTTGGGAATTCATTGATGCTAAACTGTAATAATATAATTCTACATCATACAGCATCCGTTTATTAAATCTAGAGTAAATTATCGATCTAGAAAATGTAAGAAATAAATTCGTGTTCAGTGTAGCAATAAATTGTAAAATATGTATTACACTAAGAACAGCTATCAAATCGGGCCTGGGCTTATATCGTCCATAAAATTCATAAAATACATACTGAATGTGAACTAAAACAGTATTATGAGATACCGTTTTACCCGCTATATAAACTGATAAATGGTACTTTTTGTACGATGTATGTGGTGGAAGCTAAGTGGTAACTAAAAGTACAACTTAAAAACAATTGAACATCCATTATCCATAAAAAAGCAGACGCGTTCCCACACCTATTACTACTCATGTGCCAGTAATTTAGGGGACTAATAACATAACTTAACATCGCGCAGAGGTGTACAACTCCGTGCTGCTATATTAAATTTCCTGACACGTTACCATCACACGTTTGTTGGTTACATACATAATGTCGTATAAAAAATCTAGTTCTACAAACTATAAATCTGCTTTTATATTTTCACCATATCTTTCAATAGCCTCCCAATAGACGAAATACAATATTCTTTTTTTTAACAGCTTCAAGTGGATCGGGAGAAACAGGCCTACGACTTCGAGTCGCTGCAATCGCAGCTGGACAAGGCTCTTGGTCAAGCAGCTCGATTGCAGAAGGAGAGAGACACTGCGCAGTTAGATGCTGACCGCTTCCACGATAAACATGAGAAGGCTCAGGTTAGTCATTTCTATCTTAATGTCGACTTTCAGCCATGTGATGAGACATGTGGCGAAAATATTTTTTGATTTTTCTAAGATTCAACAAACTTTTTAATCCATGGTTAACCATGGATTAAAAAGTTTGTTCTACTGTCTGTACTACTTAACCACCCTTACTAAAAAAACAATATGGGCACGAATATCTATGCAAAAAAGTCTGTCTAAACACGCGGAAGAGCGGGGTAGTTCGTTTTGCGCTAGCGTCAAATCATAGGATTTGGAATGAGATACAATTGACATATTTCAAGCAAATTCATTGCTCAATAACTCTGAAGGCACTGTAGTAGCAAAAATCATTACAAGGGCAACAAACCTGAGACTGGGTAGCTAGATCAATTCTCTATTTTTTTTCGTTCGGAAATAGCATCTGAAAGCAAACCAGTACCACTAAGGCACTGTCGATATCAACTTGCAGAAACACGGCACGTAAACGGCAACTCCTGAATACTGAATGCACAAGTTGAAAATTTTAAGGCCAAATGTAATTTGTAGGGTTATCAAACCATAATATGGACGTACATTTTTGACTCGGGATTTAAAATGATTTAAAAAAAACTGAATTGCTTGCGATGTATTAATCAAATAATATAATGACTTTATAGTATGTATATATATAGTTCTTAATTAAACCCATTCCTCTAGTTAATCAGTTTCACCAAAAAAACGACCGGACGGCGGAGTGGGTAGTGTACCTGCCTGCGACGCCGAGGTCGCGGGTTCGATTCCCGCTTAAGACAAATCTTTGTGTGCATGAACATGTGATTGTCTTAGTCTGGGTTATTCTATGTATCATAAGTATGTATTTACAAAAGAAAAGTAGGTATAATTATATGTATAAGTATCAGTTATTCTAGTACCCATATTACAAGCTTTGCTTAGTTTGGGACTAGATGGCGTTGTGTGTAAGTTGTGAGATATTTATTTTATTTATAAAGATTAAATTATTATTTTTGGATCTTACTTTTAATCTTTAGGATTTTATGTTATCTAACTGCCTCGATGGTCTAGTGGTTAGCGTATGCGCCTCTCGCCGCGAGGTCTCGGGTTCGATTCCCGGGTCGGGCAAAGTGTTATTGCACACAGTTAGAATTGTGCCCGTTGAATGGCGATAGGCTCACCCCTATCTCATGGAACCTAAACATAACAGGTGAAGTTTGGGTGCTGTACACCTCTGCAACAGTCTTCTGGGTAATATAACATATGTTATGTATGTCTTTATGTTTCTATATGTTCGATTTATTCATTTGTTTCATCTGCTATACTTTAAATACTATTGGTTCACCATCGCCATCAGTAGACAAGCAAATGAAGAAAACCGTTCGCAAAACATTTTCCATTGATTCCATTATTTCCGAATGTGTAGCACCCCTAACTGAAGTTCTGCCTATTGTACTCCCTCCGAGTTTCGATCAGCCTAAATATGGAAACATGATTAATAATTTAGAGGAGATATTTCATGCAATGGTTGGATATAATATGACGGTTAATGAAGTAAATGCCAAAGTTTGGTCGTACCGGAATCGAATTCCTGATTTAGTACGGACAGAATTAATTAGGAGTCCAATCGTGTCTTCGTTTAATGATACAGACTGTTAATATTATTTAGCTTAGCATTTACTGAATTTCTGTATGTATTTAAACTAGCCTATCCATTTTTTACTTTGCAATTCCTAATATTTTGTGTCTTCTTTGACAAAAGAATTCACCAGAATTAATAACTTTATGTATTTATATTCTTTCTTTAAATTATCTCTCCCTTTCGTGTCTTATTTTTACTCTCCATCCTTTGGTTGTCTGTATGAGATTGCCTTAGTTGCGATAAAACCACCATTTGTATTATATACACGTTGTACAATACTATATTATGTACTGTTCTTCTTATTACTGACTTTTGGTCTTTCTTAGTTGCACTTTATGTACTTGTATGGCTCACTGTGCGCATTAGTATACTGTAAGTACAGAGTGTTAAATAAATAAATAATAATAATACTTTAAAAAAACATTTTAAGGTGTGTGAACGGGCTTTTAAAACGGGATATAATCCCACCCACATGACCACCACTGTGACTCCTGTGACACCAGGATGTACAGCGGTAACCAACTGAAAGGCACCGTGCATGACACACGGGCAATCCCAGGGAGAGTTAAGTCTTGGAACCCGCAACGAAATTAATCAGAAGTATATAGTTGGAGTTAGAAAGTATGTATCTTTACGTGTGAGTGTGAACATTCTTCGGCACTCAATAAACGTACTGAGTTACGTTCACTGTTGGTAGGTTTTGAAACGGCAGTAACTATCAGTTTCTATTCCTGAATAGCAACATTTTAAAGGACGACTCTCAGAGGGTAAGTAAACTCGTAACTATAACAAGTTAAGGTAATATTATTTACGAGTGTATTCATAAAAGTTTACGAAGCAATAATATTTGGTAAAACTTTTCTCCTTGAATGTACTGGAGAGATCCTATAAGTCTTGTTTGAGAAATTTATTAATGGAATCAAATAACAATGAATGAATAAAGAAAAATAAGCAAGATAATATTTTGATCGAAGATATTAATATACTTAGAAACAGTTAAAAAATGATGGGACCGGCAGGATTTTAATTAAATACAGCGTACATATGTTAACTGTTATACTATCTAAAGGTAATCACCTAAAAATAACAGGAGCATAAGAATTGGCCATATCTGTACAGAATCAGAATGGATAAAAAATCTTTCCATAACCAATAACTATAAACTTCATTTCTTGATAGCATATAAAACGCTATAAATGTTTGTACCTAAGATGTTTTACATAGTTTTCGGCTTCCAATAAATTTTGTGGGTAAGTGTTGAATCAATTTTCTTTAATTCAATTCATTTATTCTGTTGCAAATACAGGTACATGGGATGTTAGGTTCATATAAATACATTTAAGGAACACTGTATTTTACCTTGTGGCATGCAATAAATCATAAACTAAATACTAAGATACAATAATGAAATACAATAATGAAATTCTCTAAAACTGCACATAATAATAAAACAGATATAATAGAACTAAACTGTGCAACATTTCTACAGTTGATCACGTAGGTAATCATCTACGGAATAATAACATTTTTCCAATAATAATTCTTCCTTGAAATTCTCGAGGTATTTGCGGGTGCGGTTATATGTAAATGACGGGAGAATTAAGGTAAAACTAAATCTAAACAAGCCAATTGCACCCAATGCACGATTGACGTAGTGGTCAAAGCGGTTGCCTCGCCGCTTTCAACTGCGCTGGTGTTGTGGGTTCGATCCCCACATGGGACATATCTTTGTGTGATTCGTAAAAAATTGTTCGAACTTTGGGTGTGCTTTGTGTGTGAACACCGCTGCGACACTGAAGTTATTGCTAGTGCGGAAGTCATGTTTTTTTAATACAAAAAAGAAAAAGAAATAACCTGAAATAATTCTTTGGTTAACTGTTTTTACTCGTACTAACGTGAATGGGAGCTGAATGAATGGTATCGGCTAATAGTGGGTAATATGCAAATGACAATGTACTTACTGAACGTTTAAGGTCTTGTCGCGGCGACCTAATTGTTGGTAACTATTAAATTAGTTTTACGAGCCAAATCTATTGGCGTTTACTAATATTAATATGTTGTAGTTGATATTAATCTATATATATATATATATATATATATACATTGAATCTATGTACACGCTTCCGTTACTGAGTGATTGAGTGATTGAGTGACTGACTGACAGACTGACAGACAACGCACAGCCGAAACTATTAAACGCAAGAAGCTGAAATTTGGTATGTGTTTGTCGAGGGGTGTAGGCGAGCACTAAGAGTGAATTTTAAAATTCCCCGCGAGGTGGAGAAAAAGGGGATAGACTACACAGCCGAAGCTACTGAACGCAAAAATCTGTCAAATAAGACGGTTTAGGGTCCAATTTGGTACATTAAAGATTTTTTGTTAGCCTGTACTGTCCCACTGTTGGGCAAAAACCTTCCCCAAACGTTTCAAGTGCTTTCTGTCTCCTGCAGTCTCTATCAGTTGTGGCTGTAGACATCTAGGTCGTCCCGCCGGTGCCTCTCAGGTCTACCCCGACGACGGTATTTACATTTTTTACATTAAGGAAATTTAGTTTTTTTTTACTGGAAGGCTTTTTTAAAAACTATTGATACTGAAGTAAAAAAATTTGCAATCTTTAATTCCAAAATTAAATACGCGGGTGAAAGTCAGATTGTTTGTTTGAATACGCTAATTTCGGGCAGTATTGGTCGGATTTGCATAATAATCTTTGTTAGATAGCACCTTTAAGCCAAAACACTAAAGATTAAAGAATAATAACCGAAATAATTTAATAGAGCACACAATATAACTCCAAAACATATTTAATGATCTCATGAAGGACCGTAAAATCAATATCAAATTCCTATTCTGTCTACCCGGCTAGTAAGTTGTCTGGTAGTGAAATAAATCACTACACAAAAGAGAACTTTGGCGCCGACTCGTCTAGTCGCTACTTGTGTAACACATCTTACATAAATTATGAGGCAAGGCTTATTCTTGGTAAAATTTGTTCAATAGTCGAAACATTATGTCAATTATACTAAGAAACAGTTAAAAAAATTACGGGACTGGTAGGATTTTAACTTGCGACCTTCTGAACGTGACATCACGAAATGACGTTACATACAGTTGAGAAACTAAGGGTTCTGGCAAGAGACGACCGAAGCTGATTGGTTAAAGCGACTGCCCGGTGTGCAGAAGGTCGCAGATCCAAATCCTGCCGGTCCCATAATATTTCAACTGTTTCTTAGTATAATTTGCTAAGCATAGCGAATTGCTATAAAAATAATATAATCAATAAGATTATGTGAATTTACATATTTTGTTTTTGAATTTTGTGGTCAGTGCGCTGAAAGATGATTCGTTTCATTTGCCTTTTCGATAACATTTACTATTAAGTTCTCTTAGGGCTCTTTCAATTCTGCGCTTGCAATTCTGCGCTTTCAGTTATTCGAAAAGGTAAACAACGTGCAACGTTCACTGCTGCTAACAACCGACTACAACAGAAATAAGTGAGCTAATTCTCCCAACGATCTACGTAATAATCAGGGGCGTAGCTACCGCCGTAGCTGCCCTTCAATTATACGGGGCCCCAACGCAACAGCTGAGAGAAGTTTTTCAAAATTAAGACTATATAATTAAGATAGACTAAGATATTACCTAAGCACATCGATGGGACATGAACGCCTGTCAGACCTGTCAATGTTGTTCTTAGAGGCAGAAACTTTAGAAAAACTAAAGTTATCATCAGCTATAAGTGATTTCATAATAAGTTAGCATAAAAATGGCAAGGAGAGTGTATATTTAATTTGAATTGTTTGTAAAAAATTTGAAAAAAGTGACAGACGAATAAATATTACTATTAAAGAAGATAAAGATAAAGATAAAGATATATTTATTTGCTATAAACATGTGTGGTCTACAGAATATTACATTCTATAACAGTTGTATTGGTGGTATTGGTTACGTAACAACATGTTTTGCCATGCAAGGCGTACAAATATAAAATTGATTAAAATTAAAATTACACAATGTCAATATTAAGCATGCATTGATCAGTATTTTAGTAATAAAGTAAAATTATAGAAATGTCAAAATATGTCAGAATAATAATATAGGAATTGTATAGTAATAATAAATAGTATAATAGAATAGTAATGTCGTAGTAGATTACATAATTTGAATATAATTATCATTAAGGTAGTCTTTAATATTGTAATAGCATTTCTTTATCAACATTTCTTTAACTTTACTCTTGAACATATTAAAATTCAAGGATTTAAATTGTTTTGGTAACTTATTGTAAATTTTAGGCGCCATACAGATTATACTATTCCCCAAATGAGCAGTTCTGGCGCTGTGCATGCATAATCGTTCATGGTCTCGTCGGTTACGTTGTACAGTATCAGACAATTTTGGAAATAGTGATGGATTGTTTTTTACAAAGAGACATACTTCTAGAATATATAACGATGGAAGGGTTAAGATGGCATGATCATGAAAATATGGTTGGCAACTGTCAGTAACTTTTAGTCCAAACATAGCACGAATGCATCGTTTTTGGAGCTTAAATATTAAAGATTTATCTGTTGAATTGCCCCAGAAAATTATTCCATATCTTAATATGGAGCCAACTACTCCGTGATATGCAGTTAGTAACGTATCTACATTAACCGTTGGAGCAAGTTTATATAGAGCGTATGAAGATTTACTTAATCTATTGCAAAGAATTGAAATATGTTCCTTCCAGTTCAGTTTTTTATCTATAATCAACCCAAGAAATTTCGTGCTGTATACTTCCTCTATTACCATATCTTCATATTCTATTTTCATTTCTGATCGGGTATCTATGCGTTGGCTGAAGTACATTATATTATTTTTATTTAAATTTATTTTCAAGTTGTTGTTATTTAACCACGTAATAATCGATGTCAATGAATTATTGATGTCATTTTCATATAAGTCAGGATTCTTGCATGTCAAGGTTAATGTACTATCGTCAGCAAACAGAGTCATTGGATGATTAGTAGAATACGGTAAGTCATTTATGTAAATAATGAATAAAAGAGGTCCCATCACGCTACCTTGGGGAACGCCAAACTTAATTTATTAATTTTATATTTCATTTTAACCCTTCGTAAGGGTCCCCAAACATTTTTTCATACGGGCCCCGCCAAGGCACGCTACGCCACTGGTAATATATTATCTGCTATTAATTAAGTTGAAACAATCGATAACACGTATAATACGCGTAATTAACACAAGAGTCTCAATGGCTCTTAATGGAGTTTGTTAATGTAATGTATACGAGGCGATCAATCAAACTGTTTGAGCTTTACTTGTCCTGAGTGCGTTGTGTTGAGTCGACCTCTGTGGGCTTTGTAACCAACAAACATAATTATAACATAAATATAACACAGTCTCGATATTACACGAATATCGATTTCTGTACCAAATGTCAGACCTAAATTAAAACTGATAAAATATTATTATATTTTGACGACCGGATGGCGGAGTGGGTAGTGTACCTGCCTGCGACGCCGAGGTCGTGGGTTCGATTCCCACTTAAGTATATTATGTATTAGTATCAGTTATTCTAGTACCCATATTACAAGCTCTGCTTAGTTTGGGACTAGATGGCGTTGTGTGTGAATTGTGAAATATTTATTTATTTATTTATTTATAAATATTATTTCAGAATGCAATATTCAACACTGGCGCTTTCTCCAGTAACAAATAATATTTTATATATAAAATAATTATAACTTAGCTTTAAAAATAGCCTATGACCTATTCTCATTTAAAAATTGGTCAAGAAGTTTCGAAATTGTCTGATAACTAAATCTGATTTTTATTATATTAGATTCTATTAGATACCTGGTAACTGAAAGTTTTGCGAAAAGAAATGTTAGCTAAAATGCTTTGACATAACTTTTTTTATCAGTGACAGAAAAGCAAATTCTAACAAACGAAACCATAAAGCTTCCTAAAACTTTTGTCAATTTACCTACACCAAAAAAGCTTGTAGACAAAGCTATTGTACCGAACGTGGTGTTCGAATAAAATATTTATGTTGGGCCAGGAATAGTTAGATCAGTGACCCAAATACGGACGTAGATCGTACGATTGGAGCCGAATCAAATTTCCACTTAGCTCTAACGTAATATCGATTGGAGCAACAATTTTAAAGATAGTATCGTGGTATTAGTTTTCTGTCTAGGCTGAAAATGCACAGATAGATATAACACTAGTGATTTAACTTTGTGGGTTCGATTCTCACATGGGACAAATCCATGTGTGATCCGCAAAGATTTATTCTGACTTAGGGCTTGCTTTGTGTGTGTGAAATGTATTCTGTGAAAATCCCCGCGATTCAGGAATTATTCTCAATATATAACTTATTTGAGAAAGTAAATTAGAAGAAAACATTTTTGTTGTTTTGTGATTTGCGTGGTCTTTACCTCGTTTATCTTTGTAAATATGTCGCTTTCAGAGATGCCTTTACTATTATTTTTATTACTTTTGCGTATATTTCAAATAGTACAGTCGTTTTTTTTTAAATATTAAATTTGAAAGTTGCCACGCTAAACACCAAAGAATGCTTTGCTCAAAAGAGCACATATTTAATCACTTGACCCGGGAATCGCTCAACCAACGATGCAGACAGACAGATCAAAATGATCAAATCGAGATCAGATTTCCACTCAGCTGTGCAGACGGTTACCGATCAACCTATAGATTGCCAGTATAAAGGTGGTATCGCATTGCATGGGAAGTCTATAGTCTAGCTTCTAGTCTGGAAAGCCTACAATGCGATACCATTTTATATTGGAAATGTATAGGTTGATTGGTAGCAACGATTTATCGATGGAGCAACAATTTTAATGACTCGATGTACCCTTCTGCGATCGTCTGATTGAAGATAATATCGAGGCATAGATATTATGTCTTGACAGAAAATGGATAGATTATGTACTTGGAAACGGTTTCAAGCTAACTGCTTTTCTGCATCGATTTGATTCTGGATTATAGCAATTTTCGTTTTATTTGTCTTGCTTTAGTTTTGTGCCGTAAGTCTTTTGTGTAATTAAGGGGTATTTATCTTGGTCTGCGTATTGTGGATTTTTTGAATACTCCTTGAGCTAATAAAATAAATGTATAATCATATCTTTGTTTATATTTGAAGTTTATTATTTGCTTTTTTTTTTCTAAAACAAATATGGAAGCAGTCGTATGAGTAGTACTTTTACTTAATAATATTATGTAATTATATCTTAACAAAAAACATTGTATGCGCGTCTTTCAGTTCTTTCTACGATCTCTGTCATAATTGAACTGTCTAAAAATATAAAATTTCAGTTAAAGACTTCAAATAAACTATCAAACAGCACTTGGCCGTGAAAATAGCCTAACGAAGACGGATTTAGCAAGCATGTAACACTTAAATTCTGGTGTATAGGCAAAACACATAAATCAGTGAATCTAAACGATTACTCCATTACTCCATCAATTGAAACACTTAAACGTACTGTGGATGGTCTCGGTTCCGTATTAAATATGAATATTTTAATCGTTTATCGTTCTATTTGAATAATGGGTGCTTAAAATTATAATACAGATAATTTAAGTCCACTTAGGATACGTTAAAGAGAAATCTATGTATTATTTTTTTATCTTATGTATCATTGCTCGAATCGGCGTCAGAAGCAGACCTGTTATTAAGTTGTCCGCGTTAATATTTAAAGAAAGCAGTAAAAATTACATTTTAGTACATAAAACTTAAACCCGTGTGTAGACAGTTGAAATTCGAAGAAAATAGTGCTAAAACTCTGTCTGTGCGTAAATAAAACAATAAGTAATCATCAAAAAACTGTTCAAAAAATTCCGTTTCTAGTGTTGTCGTGTTGTGCAGTGACATTGAAAGACAATAGTGAAGGTCAACGTCGTCCGAGAATCACTAACTACCTAATTTGAACTAAGTATTTAAGCTAACAAGCACTGACTCTTTTCGCTTCATTAAAGTGTGTACGGATAGCCGTGCGTGTATACTGTTTTGGTCGACGAACGTCTGATACCCGAGTTCGAATCCTACTATCGATTTCCTCTTTTTGTTTGTTTTTTGGGTCCCAATTTCAATAAATTACGATGAAATGTAATGGGTGTCTCAAAAATTGCAAGGATAATAATTATATATCTTGCTCATCAACCGCGTGTGTAAAAAACTTTTGCGCACTGTGCATAAATCCATCAACCTTGTCTTCTGAGAAGAAAAAAACCTGGAAATGCCCAGATTGTTGTGCTCTTTTAAGAAAGGGAGGCGATAATAGCTCAACGCCTATTCGTTCTACTGATGAAAATATAACCAGGAGGAAAAAGACCGACACAACTACCATCGACGATAACACAAGCTCAGAAGTGAAAGTGTTGATAGAGGAAGTCCGTCTTCTCATGCATGAAATTCAGTCGCTCAAGAAGCAGCTTGAAGAAACCACAACTTCTCTCACTTATTGTCAGATCAAACTTGATGAGCTTGGAGTGTCAATAGCTGCCAATGACACTCGAATAAAAAAACTTGAGAGCAGGGACCGTGACACTAAGTTACTTGAACAAAAGGTAACGGAACTACAACAGGAAATTAATGTGCAGGCCCAGTACCATCTGCGTAATGAATTAGAACTGGTAGGTATTCCAGAAAACCAAAATGAAAATCTCCACCATATTACTCTCCTGGCGGCGAGAAAAGTGGGCGTCGAACTGGATGAAGGTGACATCGACTGGATCGCGAGAGTGGGGCCCCGAGTTATATCCGCAGTGTCCGCTGACCACACAAGAAAGTTACCAAGACCAGTTGTGGTGCGTCTTCTGCGTCGAAACAAGAGAGATCAGATCATCAAGGCCTCTAGATCGAGAAGGAATATCACAAGTGCCGATCTTGATGTCCCTGGCACATCACAGAAAATATTCTACAACGAACGCTTAACAAAAGAAAATAGACTGCTTTTTCGGGCCGCACGCGCAAAATCGAAAGAATACGGATATTCATTCTGCTGGTGCACACAAGGAAGTCTCTTCGTTAAACAAAGTGAGGGTAAACCGGCTGTACCTATACGCAGTCACGATGATCTTTCCCGCATCTTCAAGCCACCTGTCGAAAATTGAAACGTCACCAGCTAAATCTATACTTTCACAACACAAATTCAACCTACCTTCTGAAATAAGTATACCCACTAAAATGATCTATAATGTTATTTATTATTTTATAATATTTTGTTTATTTATTATAATATATTATTATTTGATACACTACTTCATAATTTGTTCACAAGGAGAAATGTTAAAAGTACTTAGGTTGATTTTCCAAAATAGTTATGTATTATTTTATAAACTTAAAACAAATCAACAGTACACATTAAATTACTTTTTAATTATTTATAAGACCTTCACATGCTATTATATCACACATTACTCACTGGGAACGTGGACTAACAGGCATTATCTTATATATCACGATTCAAATATTACTTTATGCTTTATTGGCTTCTTTGCTGGTCAGTCATATTGCTGGGATCAAAATTGCTCTCTAGTAGTATTGTCCTTAAAACATACGCCCATAACCTGTTTACGACTAGCCGTAAATGACAGGACACTGCATTGTACGTTACACGGCAGTTATTTCAATCAAACAGTTATAACAGTTAGTGACTTAAATACCCTTCTGTACTCTAATGTTTGAAAACAAAATAGTAGATGAAATAGACCGGATAGGTATTGATTGTCGTGTAATAAATGCGCCTGAACAATGTGGAATGGCAATGACAACCCACTATAACTTTAGGATACTATCATTTAATATACGGAGCCTAAATAAAAACTTTGAGAATTTCCTAATAACACTAAAAAGAATGGCTATCACATTTGACGTGATCATACTAACCGAGTGTTGGCTTAATGACTCAGCAGTAGTACCTCAAATACACTCATACACCAGCTTTAACACAACAAAAAATATCAACCAAAACAGTGGTGTTGTAGTTTACGTTAGACAAACTTTGGGCGTTCGTGTATCTGAACCTAGCATCGAGGACGCAAACTGCTTACAAGTTGACCTAACTAAATCAACAACAATTCTAGGCATATATCGACCACCGTCATACAAAAACTTAACCAACTTTTTACATTCCCTAGACAGTACACTAAATTCGTTGTCTGATAAATCTAAAACACTTATACTCGCTGGCGATTTGAACATCAATTTACTAGGTAGTGCTAGCAATCAAGATTTAGAATACCTTTGTCTAACGGCGGAATACGGTTTATTCCCTGCAATTACGAAACCAACTAGAGGAGACGCATGCCTAGATCATATTTATGTAAACACGGTCAAAAATGCAATAGGCATAGTTTGTGTCACGGATATAACGGATCATGAATTGGTTATGCTAGGCCTTGCTCTAAATAAAACCATGCCAAATCACCCAGATCGAAAAGCTGTTAGACGGGATATAGAGGCTATTAAAAATGAGCTCTTGGTAGAAGACTGGTCGCGAATTCTTGGCAGTTCCAACATCAACCTAGTAGTACAACGTTTTTGTGAGCGACTAACAGATATTATAGGGAAGCACACGCGCATAGTTAAAGTGAGCCACTCGAAGTATAACATCAAGAGTTGGATCACGCCGGGTCTTATACGGTGCATGGTACACCGAGATCGTTTACACTTAAAATCGCGGAAATCGCCAAATGACCAACTTTTGCAAACGACATATACCCGATATAGAAACTTTTGCAATGACCTACTGCGTAAGCTAAAAAACGAACACGATAGTAGAGAGCTTACATGTAACACAAGAAATCCAAAAAAAATGTGGAAAACCATTAAAACTATATGTCACTTCCCTGGTAACAAGAGTGAATTCAAAGAACTTCTAACGCTCGAAGGCAGCACAGATGCGCAACACTCATTGGACATGTGTAACACTCATTTTTCGACGGTTGGTCAAAGATTAGCGGACGAAATCCTCAATAATCTGCAACAGACTCAAGAAGCCTTAGCTGAAAGAGTTTGTAATAATCTATTGACACACTCATTTTTTCTCCAGCCAACTCACGAAGCTGAAGTAGAGTCACTCATACTCTCGTTACAAAATGACAAAGCCCCAGGCATAGATAACCTAACTAACACACTCCTAAAAGAAATTAAGAACACCATTATACCACCCCTTACTAAAATAGTGAACCAAAGCTTAGAGTCAGGAATTTTTCCCGATGCTTGGAAGAAAGGGTGTATTATCCCAATATACAAAAATGGCGCTAAAGACTCAGCAGATAGCTACCGACCAATTTCACTTCTAACTGCCTTCTCGAAAATTCTCGAGAAAATTGTGAATACCAGATTAGTTAACTACGTGGAAAATAACAACCTTATTTCTGATAGGCAGTTCGGATTCAGGCGAGGCAAGTCAACGGAGGAAGCGGTCAAATTACTGACATCTACAGTGTCATCGCAGCTTGACGGAAATAGGCACAGTATAGGCGTTTTCCTCGACTTGGCGAAAGCCTTCGACACTGTCTCTTCTCCGATACTGCTACGGAAACTAGAGCTACAATTTGGCGTAAGAGGTATTGCCCTCGAGTGGTTCAGAAGCTACCTGACTGATAGAAAACAGTGTGTTCGAGTCGACAATTATATCAGTGGGTTGCGGACAGTTAACTTTGGCATCCCTCAAGGCAGTATCTTGGGACCGACTTTGTTCATAATGTACATGAATGACATACACCAATCAATCCATACAGACCCAGATGTAATATGCTATGCTGATGACACAGTTATTATCTACAACGGCTCCACATGGAGCGAAGCCTTTACGAATGCTGAGTTGGGGATGAAACAGGTATCCAAATGGCTACACCA
The DNA here is from genome assembly GCA_905147285.1 of Hypena proboscidalis. Classification (NCBI taxonomy): domain Eukaryota; kingdom Metazoa; phylum Arthropoda; class Insecta; order Lepidoptera; family Erebidae; genus Hypena; species Hypena proboscidalis. The sequence continues at coordinate 9,488,687 of LR990150.1, read as the reverse complement.
TAATTTGTTAACGCTGAATGCTAAAAAGACTAAATTCGTTAGCTTTTATAAAACTGCCGCGTCAGCCCCAAATATGTCAATGGTTATTAAACTACATAGCTGTGGAAACCAGAAACTCTGCCTCTGTGAAACCATAACGAGGACAGAAACAATCAAGTACCTAGGTGTAGTAATTGACCAAAACCTGAATTTTAAAGAACACATTACTTCCATATCCAAACGAGTACGTAAAACAGCAAACATAATTAGATTACTTCGAGCCTCAGCACCAACATCAGTCCTGAAAACGGTATATCTTGCACTTAGTCAATCGTTAATAGCATACTGCATAAGCTGCTGGGGTGGCGCTGCTAAAACATCATTGATACAGGTCGAACGAGCACAACGTTCAGTACTTAAAACTATGTTGAAAAAACCCTTCAGGTACCCTACTAATGACCTTTATAGAGATACCAAAGTGCTGAACGTGCGTCAGCTCTTTATCTTAAAATCAATTTTAAATACGCACCGAAAAATTTTAAATTCTGAAGAGTACCCGTGCCTCCTGAAACGTCGAGTCTATAAAATCGAAGTTCCCAAAATTAAATCAAGTTTTGCAAGACGATTTAGTCCGTTCATAGACCACTTCTTATATAATAAGGTAGTAAGTTTTTGCGACATCAAGGAGTCTCTTGTAAGAGAGGTAAAAGTAAAAATCACAGACTGGCTTTTTACTCTGTGCTATAACCAGACCGAGAGTCTTTTCACACATTTGGCCTAGGTGTGCCTAGTAGTCTTTTAAATTTAATTAACATTATTTAAATTTTATATATATTTAATTATTATTATCACACTTTGTCGGTTATATATATATATATATATATATATATATATATATCAACATAGCTTGTTTTTTGTTTGTATCAAAATTGTATGTATAAATATTTTATATTGTTAGCTCATAAGCTAGATTAAGTAAGGCACAGTATTTATTCACTTGCCTTTTTTTCCAATTTGTATGTTACTTTTATTTCTTACTTTTTTTTTTTTTGCCTTATGATGTCGACCGAGCATCTGTAAAAATCTTATGATTTATTCGTAATAGGCACCCACAGGACAGGCTTGCCTAGTGTGGGGCCAATGGACAATCGAAAACTGTTATTTTCTTTGGTAATAAATGCTTTTTATTTTTTTTTTATTTTTTATTTATTATTTTATTTCCGGCTTACTTGTAACTTATGGGACAAATCTAAATGATCATGCAAAGAAGTGGTTTCCTCCAGTTGCAAATATGATTGTAATAATTATGATATTTAGTTGCATTAAGAACTGTAGTTTGCCCGAAAATGGCTAAAGTTTCAGTGCTAAGGGTGTGATATCTAAATGACAAAACTAGCATGATTTTAATAATGTTTCTGGATGGCATTATTGACAGCCATTTCCACATTACGCTTTTGATTGTTTCTAGTTGTACAATATGGAATTAATATATAGATAATTAAGGCTCTTTCTAAACGGAACCCCAAAAAACCAGACCACACAACCGTTATAAACCAGTACCGAGCCACGGTAAACAATCGTCAACTAATAGTGAAGATTTTATTCAGTATTTGGCGAGGCAGCCATGTTTATTGGCTGTAAATCCAGAGGCAAAACTCTTGATAGCGCTTTGACATGGCATTCCGTGGAAATGTGCCAAGAACCCGAAATTTTGAGCCTTAAGAATTTCCAAGTGCGTTTCTATGATTTGTTTGGGGTTGACTTGTGAATTATTTGGACAACCGGAATTTAGTTAGGTACAATAATTAGTACTTGGTTACACGAAACTTTTAGATATAATTTACGGTTTTAAATAATAGGTATAAAATAATGATCTTTACACATATTCATGTTTTGACTACATCCTTATTGGACAAAAAGTTTATACGGCAATATCTAACCTTAAAACCCTCTCATTCTTTCAGAGTCTGGTGGCCCGAATCCAAAAAGAACGCGACGCGGCTCTAGCTGAAGCAGCAAGCGGTCGCGAGCGGGCTGAAGCAGCAGCTGCAGCGGCTAACAGAGCAGCTAGGGACAGAGACAGTGCAGCCACTGAGCTCGAGGTGCTGAGAGAACGTTGGGAGAAGGCGCATCAGCAACACCAGAAACTTACGGTAAGATGACGTGTATTTTTGACGGCGGCTCTCGGCCACATACAAAATGCTTGCTCGCTTCTAGAACGAGCAAAATGTTTACCTATATTGTCAGAGTTAGCATACGATGATAAATAACAATAAAGGTCATGCAAGTAGTAAAATAACTGCACGGATGGCGCAATATTGCAAGCGACGGCATCCCATGTAGCACTGCGTCAAGCGTAGTGAGTTCGATCCCTACACGAGACAAAAAAATGTACGGACTCCAAAAAAGTTATTCCGAGTCATGGTTGTAGTATCTTATATTTTAAATAAAGACGAATAAGTAGGTATGTTTTATTTTTTACACACACTAATTAACCGTAAAAATATCATTTCTGAACTTAAAATACTACTATAATTATAATACTTTCCGCGCGGTAGTATTCTGTATAATACCTACTTATATGCCTCGACCCTATGGTTCTCCAATCTTGACATTTTGGTACGCACGTAGCGATTTATCATATAAGTAGATTTGTTGTCTAATTACGCAAAATATAGGCAGAAAATTATCCTTTAAATCTTTTTTTTTTTGTTTATTTTCATCATGCATTCAGTTTTGACTCTGAGCTGATGTCGTGTTGGATGATTTTCGAAATAAATTTTACGTTTCTAGATATACTGCATATTAAATTTTTGTTTTTTATCCGACTTCATTAAAAATGTTGTTTAGCGTAACATAACTTTATTTACATTACCTACCGGTTTGTTTTCAGATGGAACGAGATGATGCCCTGACCGAATTAGAAATCCTAAAAGAAAAGCTCGATAAAGCTCTATACTCCACTCAGAAGACCGTTGAAGAAAAGGAGACTGCGCACAAAGAATACGAAAAAATGCTTGAGAAGTATGATAGGTACATTTTATTCCACTGCACTACAGCTCAAGGAAAAGCTCTAAGTTTCTTGAATTTTTCGCTGAAATTTTTATGATTATGTTCAAATTGCATACATTACTTTCGCGTCTTACGTCTGCATCAGTTATTGATATTGTCTTTATAGTATTTGCTACGATATCAATAGCCTATAGACAGTTGAAATGAGCTATAAGCACAACATGCACGAACTATAACCTAATAGTCTTTGTCATTGGGTTAATATACGATTCATTCAATAACTTCGAACGTTTCGTGCAGTTGTAGTGTGGTACGTGTCGTCTTGTGTTGGTGGCGATGTTCGTGCTAGAGATTTAGGGAGCAAAATTTTAAAAACACATATTAACAAATATTTATCTTCCTTCCAGGTCACAAAATGAAATTTATCGGTTGCAAAATAAGATAGAAATTCTTGAAGCGGACAAAGATCGCATTGAACTAGAATTTGAAAAGCAAGCCCATTTAGCGACCAAAGTGAAGGACGACCAAAGGAAACTACAAGACGAAATGGCTAGATTGCAAGAATTGTATGATAGGGCATCTTTACAGCTTAGCAGAACAAAAGAACAGGAAGAAAAGGCAAAGGAAGATATGGATAGACTTAATGTTGACATCGAAATGGTGCGAGAAAGATACGAGAAGGGTCAAATCGAATTGCGAAGGTACCAGGCTGAAAAAGAAAAGTTGCTTGCTGATTCTGAACGTCTGCAATTTGAATATGATAGGGCAATGACACAATGTGGTAAAGCGCAGGCCTCGAATGAGAAAACACAAGAAGAAATGGCTAGAGTACAGATTGAACTTGAAAAAATGTATGATAAACATGATAAAGTATCAGCTGAGCTTAGAAGAGTCCAAGCAGAAATTGATAAGGTTAAACAAGATGCCAGTGGTGCACGAGAAGAAGCCGAAAGATATGCGGCAAGATACGGAAAGTACCACGATTCTAAAGAAGAACATGAAAGGACTAAATTGGAGGTTGATAGACTTCGAGCGCGCTTAGAGAAGACAACACTCGATTTGGAGCGGGCGCGTAAGGCAGAAGAAGAAGTGGTCCGTCTACGATCGGAGCTCGAACGCGTCGAAAGTGTCCGAGGTAAATACCAATTCGAACAGGACAAGTGGACCAACGAAATAAATCGATTACAGGCTGAACTCGACAAGACTAGGGAACGTTACGAAGCGTCGCAGGGTGATATTCAACGTCTGCAAACAGAAAAGGAGCAAGCTGAAACGAAATTCCATGAAATGAATATACAATTAGAATTGTCTAAAGGTGAAGTTACCAAACTGGGTGCTGCGTTGGAGAAGCAAAGGACAGAATTAGAGCGTGCTCATATTGAGTGCGAAAAGTTCAGAGATCGGTGTGAGAAACTTAAGCTAAGGTCTGAGCAGCTGGATAAAGATAATGAAAGACTTAAAGGCGAGTTACAACAGATTGAGAGGATGAAGTTACAAGCAGTGGCTGGGGACAAAGCAAGAACTGAAGACAGACTAGAAATTGAGCGCCTACGTGATAAGCTTGAGAAAGCAATTCAAGCTAGAGATTCCACGGAGATGGAAGCTGGCCGCTTAGCTAAAGAACTTGAAAAGTCGCAGATGCATCTGGCCAAATATCAAGAAACTAACGAAACGACACGAGTGGAATATGATAGGATGACGAATGAACTTGGCCGAATGCATGAGCGTCTAGAACGAACAATTTTAGAAATGAGGCAAATAGAGCAAGAAAGAGATGCACTCAGAGCAGAAATTCAAAATACAAGACGCAACGTGGAACAACAACAAAGGACTTTGGACCATCGAACTCAAGAAACGTTAGTAAAATTACAACAGGAACTGGCCCAGTCTGTACGAGACAGAGAAAAAATGGCATCTATATTGGAACAGAGAGACAAGCAGGCTGACGCTATAGAAAAGCAAATAGTAAAATTGGAAGCAGACACAAAGCAGCTTACGATCGAACGCGATGAATTGGTAGATCAACTAGAAAAATCACAATATCTGTTAGTGAATTTCCAGACAGAGTTGAATAATTCAGAAGCAGAAGTGCTGAAGCAGCTTGAAAATGTGCGTAGATTGAAACAAGAACAATGTAAGATGGCTGAAGATAGTGAACGTGGTACAAAGACAGTTCTTGAAAGTCGTAATAAGGAGATCGCTAAATTGCAACAACAAATGCAAGCAGTTACTAAAGAGAAAGATACGTTTAAGCAAAGAGCGGAGAAAGCTGAAAAAGAGTCTCAGAAAGTTGGTGAAATTGACAAATGGCGGGCGGCAGTTGAGCAGGAGAAAGCAAAAGCTGTTGCCGCCGCAAGATCGTTGGCTGAATGCCAACAACGCTTGCAAGGTCTTGAGAAGCAATTCCATGCTCAACAGCAGCAAATACAGCAGATGACGGCTCGGGGAGGGGCTGATGTGCGAGAAGTACAGAAGCAACTCGAAGCAGCTCAAGCCGAAAGTCGGGCCCACGCGGTAGAAAGAGAGAGATGCCAGGCGCAACTGGAGATGCTAGTCCAAGAATTGGAGAAAAGCCAGGTCAGTTGGAGGATCGCCCGGCGAGAGCGGAGTGCCGCGTAGTGGTCGAACGAGTTAACGTTTTTTTAATTGGACATTCTAAGTACACGCCATGAGTTTGGTTAAACTTCCAAGTAATGTAATATAAAAAAAGAGAATATCAATATTTTGTCAAGCAAATTTGTAAGCAATAAGTTTTTAAAAAGTTATGAGGCTGGTATTCATTTCTTTAATGTTATAACAACATAATCTTGATAAATATTAAAAGTCTCTGTTAATAGGTTCAATATTAATGGTTATTTTAAACATGCTACACATAACTAACAGAAATGGAAAAAGAGTCGTAACGTTCGTTTTGAAAGTATAGGAAAATGAAAGAAAAAATATATAATGCTGCTTAAAATACTTCATCTACTAGAGCCCATAAATAATTCCAACTCATGGTTGTCGTACTATTTTCGTATATTCAGTCCTGTTGTAACTCGATTGAACTACCGCGCGTGAACGTTGTCTGCTTCGATCATTGCACCGGATAATAAGTTTTTGATTTGGATGTGCATACATTAGCCTAAATTCTGTTGCGCCAGTACTAAATTAAAGATCAGTAATTTTTTATTTTCCTAGCTTCTTGAGAAAGGGACAATGAATGATTTTTTTATTCCTCACAATTAGTAGACAAACTTGTCATTCATATTTAGGTTTAGTCAGCATGTATTTGTTTCACGTTAAACATCATGTTTAAAAATTCAGGCAATACTAATTCGACAGGATTGAACTAATCTTTTGTGATGTCCTTTTCGCACGAAGTTAGAATGAGAGCGATGCACTGAACCTAAATTTAGTTTAGTGGTGGCGCAATAGAGACAGGGTAATTGAATGATATTTTTGTTGTGTCATCGCCGGTCATTGTTGTTGTATAGTGTCGTAGCCTGTCACCCATGGCCCGCTGGGCATCCTCCAACCCCTCATTCGTATTTATTTTATTAGTTTCATCTAACGTGGAACTTTGTATGTTTGAGAAGCAAAGTTGTTGCACCACATTTTCACTGCACCGGGAATGCAACCCTACTATCATACCACAAAATTAAATACGCCTCTAATAGAGTGGCACAATCTTGTAGCAGTGTCGTACGGATTTAAAATAAATCTTATACTTTTACATTTGTTTTTTGTTTATCGTTTAAGACGATTAACAAAAGACGAACTTGAAAATTATTTCGTAAATGACGTGCTGAAATATTCTGCTGCGTCATTTTGACTTTATCTTCTAATTTTACTTACTCTGCCTCTCGGTCACCCGCTGAAATGTTTGAGCGAGTATATACAAATATATTCTGGTGTATAATATAATATGAGGGCAAGGGGAAAGAGGGTGCTATGCCCAAGGCATTTGCTTTAAAATTTTGTGGTAAAGTAGTATTATTCGTGTTGGTGGCCTAAATGTTCGGTGCAAGAAAATTGCAGCTTCGTTATTAAAAATGTTAATTTTATATCTTTTTCAGCTATTGTACTGTGTATATTTGCAATCATTGTTCATCTAAATAAATGTATTATAGGAGGAAACCATTTTATCATTATTTGGCTGCGACTAAGTAAAATATATATTTTGCAGTTATTTGTAAGATAAAGTTACGCTTATTGAATATTTGCAATGTTTCATATTAGCTTTTTAGGCTTTCGTGATTCGAGACTACCTTTTTGGGTAATTTCCGACCATTCAAACGGATTACGGCATATTGTTTAAACTAACCACTCAGCAATATTAAAAACGAAATATTCCGATGATTTTTCACAATTGAAGCTTATATTTTGAATATCACTTTTTCAAATATATAGAACAGCCATTGTTAATACCCACCTCATTGGCACACTGCATCATTTTTTGATCATGAACTCACACAAACAATCTGCCTAAAAATAGTTTGCTTCGTTGGAAAATACCCTTTATAACATAACCTAGTATCCCCTAACACATAGTTTTCATAAAACAGCTCGACCTCCGCGAGGCGACGAAGAATTTACAGCAAGCGGGCGCGCAAAACGCCAAAGCTGGGGACGACACAGCCCAAGCTAAGAAGCAACTGCAAGAGGAATTTAAGAAGTTAGATGATGCAAGAAGACAATTTGAGGAGCATAGAAAAACGATAGAGAACAAGAGGAAAGACGTGGAAGAAAAGGAGAAATCGCTGGCAGAGTTAGATCGACAGTTGAAAAAGAGAAAAGAGCAAATGGACCAAATGGAAGCGTCTTTGAGGAAGGTATGATTACCTTTTTTATTATCTTTAAACACTTTGTATTATATCAATGCTCGTTTAAAAGATCTTAGCAACAAGCAAACATATGAAAATAAATTACCCTTGTCCTGTAGTATAATTTGATATTCTACAAAATGTCTGAATACTACTTAGTTCTTTAGATGAATTATACATACAATTACATATACAATTAGACAGTACATTTAAATAGCACTTGACAAAACATCAATTGTAACATCTGCTTAGGCCGGTGGCAGCACAGCAGCGGTAACCGACCTGAACCGCAAGCTGACAGACACACAGAAAGAGGCTGAGCAGCTCAAAACACAATTAGAGCAGAGCAAGGAAGAGGCGCAACGACTGACCGCGGACACCGAGCGACTACTGCAGCTGGTGCAGATGTCGCAGGAAGAAGCGGCGCAGAAGGAGAAGTCTATTATGGAGTTGCAACAGTAAGTAATACTACAAATATAATTTACACAGAAATACACTCAACAGCTAAAAACACAACTAAGCAAGGAAGAGGCTTTACGACTGGGTTGCGTCCGGGAGGAGAGGTGCAGAAGAAAATTTTAGTGTAAAGTTGCAACAGTAAGTATAAGTTCGTATAAAATAACCGCCAAAAGAGAGTGAACCGCTCAATAAACCAGAGCAAGAAAGAGGCGCAACGACTGAATGCGGACACCGAGCTACTGCAGCTGCTAAGAAATCTATTTTGGAGTTGCGACAGAAAAACTGCACCACATAAAATTCACGCAGAAAGAGACTAGACACAGCTAGACCAGACACAGCTAGACCTGAAAAAGCTAGCCTTCTTGTCTGTCTGTAAAAATAGTTATATGAATTTAAAAAAACTTTTAATCTAGCAGTAAACCGGAAAGATTTCATTCTCTATCTATCATAATTTTGTTCGACCTGCCGCTTACATTATTAAATTAATTCATAATATAAACTTTTCAGGTCTGTAAGGAATCTTCAAGCCAAAATGAAAAGTCAGCAACAAGCACAAGCACAAAAAGAAGAGGTACGTTTTATAAATATATATAATATAATATAGTATTTTCATCAACCATGGTATGAAAAATTTATCAGAATATTTTATAAAAGCTGTAACTGTAACTATATAAAATAAATGCATTAATGTAAAATTTTCAAAAAAAACATTTACAAATATAACATGGCATGCTCCTAATAACAAGCTCTAATATGATAAATCATTCATCTTCATCATCGTCAATATGATAATCGATTCATTCTTTTAACATTAGTTAAAAGAATGAATCGATTTTAATAACTTGAATTTAAAATTGTGTTAAAAATTTTAAGGAAACTTTTCGAGTTTATAATTTTTCTTAAAATGTATCTTTTATTAAGCGAATTGTGCAATGTGCAATTTTTATGGATATTATCACATTCATTTATAAAAGTTTCCTTGGAATTTGATTATTAATAATATAATTGTGACTAATCTACTAACGCAACTAACTTTTGTTCCACGCAGGCCGGACCCGCTGGCTTCCTCAAAAGCTTTTTCTAAGTTAGTCCTTCGCACCAAGACTGTCGTTCATTTATTTGCTCTTTTCTTTTAACCGTTTTTCTTTAACTGTCCGACTAAGGTCCGAGCGACATCCATATTCCACGTCTTTCGGTAAACATCACGTAAGCTTTACAAACGCAATTTCGTATTAAGTAATGTTATCAATATTTATATTGAATATTTATAACGAAGTGTTCAGATAATAATACATTGGTCTCTTGTTAATAGTCCGAACGCCGTTCACTCCTCAGATCGTACATTGTAACCTGCACACAATAACGATAATTATTAGTTTAGAAATAATTTAAGTGATATTTAAAAACAAATAAATAATCGTGTTCAGCGGGAATTATTATTTAAGTAATAGATAACAATATTGTAAAACTGTTAAGTAAACATGTATCTAGATAGATCGAGTAAGTTGTCCACTAGTCGATGTTATCCAGCTTCTATCTTGTTATGCGAATATCAATAACTATATATAACAAAATCTATGTTGACCTTTCTCGAGTTATTTTTGGGTTGATATTGTTGAAATAATTTTGTTGTTGAAGTAAAACTGTTCGTTTTTATTGATTTCTTTTGGTTTGTTATTTATTTTCATCTTTCGACCCCTACGGTAGGAAGTGACACGCGCGAGGCAGAGCGAGCTAGCGACAATGAGAGAACTTGAGAGCACTCTAACGCAAAAAGATAAACTCAAATCAAAGTTGGAGGAGAGCAAAATGAAAGTAATCGATTTAGAGATAGAGCTAAACGAATCATCGCTTTTATTATCAGAAGTGTTAAAAATATCTGACGGGCCAGATATGAACAAAATTAAAAGGAGTAAGAGCTTTTTCGAGTTGCAAAAGAGTGGTAAGGTAGTGGATAGGCTTGACAAATGCAAATTTAGTAGAAGCGACAATGGTTTAGATTTGCACTTTAGAGAGAAAAAGGAACCGCCGAATATAAGTAAGTTGTCAAGGAAAATATCGGATATGACTAAAGAAATAGGAATTAAGAATTCGAAGATAATAGAACAGCAGAGATGTATATCAATTCTGGAAAACGCTTTGAGGGAGAATAATAACATAGCGGAGTTTGAGCAATTACTGGCGGTTGTAAGAAGTAAAGACGAGCGGATCAATGAGTTGGAACAAATAATAAATAAGAGAAGCGTGGTGAACTCAAATGAATGCAAAGACAAAAGAATATTAGAGTTGGAAGAAGCGCTGAAGGAATCTTTTATGATAGCGGCAGAAAGAGAAAAAGTATTTTATGAAGAAGAACAGAGAAGAATTGAGACTTTAAGAAAGGTAAGCTTTTGTTTTTATTTTACCTTTGTATTTCAAATGAGAGATTAAAAAAATCACTAAACTGTCCCATTTATCGAATCATTATTTTATTTTATACATTAATTAAGTGGCCAAGCCAATTCCCATATACATTGGGATCTTTTTTCGCCGCATAACGAGTGCAAATTTGAAAAATAACACGTAACATAACATCACGGCCATATTACACAGATGTGTGTGGCAGAGGTGTACAACACCCACAATTCACCTGTTATGTTTAGTTTCCATGGGATAGAGAGTGAGCCTTTAGCAGTAGGCACAATTTCATCTCCATGTTGCTATTGAAAATTTCCTGACAAAAGGTTCACAAAAAAGGAATTAAAGCCGCGACCTCGCGGTTCGCGGACTAAATGATCTCCTTGTACTAATTTTCGGGGTCGGCTCCTAGTCTACCAACCTGTAGCGTAATGTCTATAAAAACCCAAGACTAGGTAAAACTATACTCTTTGCTACACTAGTTGTCAGACTTCCTAAACTCTGACTACCCGTAATAGTACGAGAGCCCACGACCAAAATTTTTGTCTCATAGCAATACGGCCAAAACCGCTACAAATCGATAGATACGATTACCCGGAACTCGAAAATACCAATATCAGACATTTTCCGCGTAGCGTTTGATCTGACCGAATTTTCAAAATTGTCAAAGAATTTTACCGAACTGCATCATAGCAATATGTCTGATTTGCAGACTGTAGTTGAATGATAGTTCTGAGATACCGGAAACATATTTTTCAGACGTTAGTGGTGTAGCGCAAACCCGTAAAATCACTTAAAAAAATTTAAAATGAGACAAAAAAAATGTCTCATAGCAATACGTCTGAAAATCTTTTTTATTAGTAAATTTTGGTTATTTGATGCGAACAAAACAATTTTCAGACGGAAATGTAAACGCATTAAATTTTGAGACCGTTTTGAAAATGTTAACAAATTTTACCGATCGGTATCATAGCAATATGTCTGAAAATTGTTGGACATGATAAAATAAGTTGTCCACATGTGCAAAAAAAATTATATCAGACAAATTAAGTGTAGCACCTTCTCTATCAGACAACTTTTCGATACTCAGATATCATTTAAAAATCGTATTGAGGCATCTTGAATTTTCTGTTACAAACCAATGAATACGTTGCGACCCTGAATTTATTAGATGATAATTAACAAAGAATTTACCCGAAACCGTAACATTGAAGTTGAAGGACTGAAATAAATCGCACAAAAGGAAACTGGGATGAAGTTGAGCACACTTGAGTAACTTTTACAAAAGAAATAAGTAATGACATCTGTCATCTGTCAAAGTACATATAATAGACAAGGGAGATTCTTGAATATCTATGAAGGCTGTAAATTTAAAAAAACATTTAACAGAGGCGTCGGCCAGGCGACTCCGAAACGTTATTTTCGTTTTTGGGAGTATATGCTACACTTAAAGTGTCTGAAAACAGGTTTTTGGTAATCATGGCAGCAATACGAAAAGTTGAATTTTTTTTTTATCCGTATTGCTATGATACAGGTCGGCTAAATTTGTTGACATTTTCAAAAATGCGCTCAGGCTATATGCTACGCGCAAAATGTCTGAAAACAAACTTTTTCGTAATACAATTATAAAATCAATGTACATTTTCACTATCAGACGTATTGCTATAATACCGACTGTCTTTTTTTTTTGACACAGCAGAAATGGCCTCCCACGCAGTTGCTACACTTTTGACCGTTACTACATACCTAGTCGGGTACAGAATCATACAATCTAACGATTTTATAGGGTTTTTGCCGTATTGCTATGAGACATGGTTTTGGTCGTGGGCTCTCGTACTATAATGACTGCCATAGATGTTCAAATGCCGACAGCTTAACGTGCTCTCCGAGGCACAGAGAAAACTTGTCATGTTAAAGATGGTCATCCACTGCTGACCGCGGTTAGCATAGCTTAACCACGAGCTCCTCCTTTATCGGTATGATACTTCTTCCAAAAATTAACAGAACGTCTTTTATGAAAACTATAAACCTAAAAAAGTACTTTCGATCTGGGCTAGTTATTATTACATCTACCATCTATCCTGCAAACCGGTAAGGGAAAAATTCTTATATCTTCCATTCACATTTTAGATGAGAAAAATGGAGCAACGCATCCGTTCACTACAAAACGCTTCAGCGCTGAATTGTGAGACTTGTACATCTGTGCTCAAGCGTTTGAAGCAGCTGGAAGAACAGCTGAGCCACTGCCAGACCACTAGGGACCACATATTGCGAGAACTATCACATGTTATGTAAGTGAAGTTATCTATAACTTTGAAAAATGTCTGCAAAAAAAAATTCTTAGTTTAATTTGAACGCTTGTAAATATAAAAAAAATAATGATCAAAGTATTTTGTAATGCTTGTTGTCATTTTTATATTTTAAATAATTTACTAACTATTCGCTTACTTAACCAAGTGGTTATATTAGCGTATTTACTAAAATCAAAATCAAATTCAAATTTAAAATGGCTACTGTTTGAATGACGTCATAATAATAATTAGGTAACAGTTACATAATATTCAAAACTAAACATCTCGTAAACCTATTTTCTTTATTCATAAAAACCTAATATCGAATTTGTTCGACGTTAATTTCAAAAATGTACTTAACTGAATGTGATCGACGTAAATGTCAAACTCAATTACCTAATTGATTTGAATTAGGGGAGACTGGGTACGGTTGAACCATTGTTTTACTTTATAGTTTATACTCTCGGGATTAATTTGGTGTGCTATATGGGAAATATCTAACTATGTATATAACTTTAATTTAGTTTCCAATATTACACCGTACTAGAGACACTATAACAACGCAGTTTTAAAATATATAATTAATATTCCAGTCAAGATGTCCTGGAGTGTGCGATCAGCGAGAAGGACACACAAATAGCAGAGCTCGAGGTTAAAGGAGTGTTGGACGAGAGCGAGACGAACAGTTGCGACACGCTCAGGAATGAGCGAGACAAACTACTCAATAGGCTTAAAACGGAGGTAAATATTACATTATTATTGGTTGGTATATAATGCGAATTAAAGGTTCGATTCCTGAGTCAGCCAAAACCGACATTGGGGCTTTTCGGTAAGAAAGTTCTCAGTAGCAGCACGGAGTATGAAATTGTGCCCGGTAGATGGCGATAGGCTCACCCTCTATCACCAGGAACCTAAACACAACTAGTTAACACAGATATAATGTTTTTTTTAATTAAAAGATTACATCATCTGCTTTCAGAATGAACACATACTGCGATTGGGCCTAAGTACTACGGAGCCCGGCCCTGCGGCTCCTGAAGGGTCATTGCCAGGGCTAACCCTGGCTGATGAGCTACTGCCCGTCGAGGACGACAATGTAATTGTTTGGGTATACACGTCACAGTATTGAGAATGAGATGAGCATGGTTTGATGCTTTCCTCATTTGGCGAGAAGTAAAAAATCAGGTTTCAAAAAGGTAGGAAGATAGAACATAGTCATTGAGGCATTGTTTTACCTTATAGATAGGACTTATGCAGGAAACCACAATCCTTCGAAAGGTGATCCTTTGTTAAGATATGTTAAAAGTTCATCCACCGATTCTGTATGTTAAGTAATTCAACAACTATCTACAGATCAACAAATACGACACCCAAATCTATAGTTTTGTAACTCGAGTGACAATCATTCCTAGTCTAACTTAATATGAACTTGTTATTAGCGATTTAGAGGAGATCTATTATCATTAATTCCAGAGGTAGGTAGTGTTTCTCTGTTTCAAGTACTATTGAAGACTCCGATATAACAAAAAAATCTGCTTCTGTTGGGTTAGCGTGATCCCAGAATTTCAGTTTTACCCTCTTTTTAGTAGTAAATGTTCTACCCTAGAAGTTCACTAGTCGGCGAGATTAAGGCATTACTGACAAAGGCTGCCTTTCATATTAAGATTTAAACTTTTGCATGGTTTCCTTTGCTACGCTAACAGTGACTAAACTAAAGATTATATAATAATTACATTTTAGACTGAGATAATTAAGCGACCAACCGTCACGTCAAATTACTGACCCTGCAAATGGCGGTTCAGTCGCCATATTGAATTTTTGACAACTGCTTGACATTTATAAGCGCGCCAATTTAACAACGACTTGAAATTGGAATTGAGAGTTTTATTGTAACAAAAATTGCTCAATTTACTAAATATTTAAGCGTGTGCGTGTGTTCTTGCAATTAATAAGGCTTTAATGACAGTGATGTCGAAGGCTTGAGGAGCTTCGGTTTCTGTACACTAGCCAATATTTGCTGATGTTCAGAAACCGCAAGATACTTTGGGGAATATTGATAACGTCAACTGAGAGTATGTTCCCGTCCATTGCCAAAGGTTATCCCTTAGATTAGAGATTTTGCTCCCTACTTGTAATTGATCCATTTATTTAACCTTCTTTTCTCGATGTTTAACGATCCATTTAACGTCACTTGTTAGTCTGACATCTACTTTCAACGTTAGTTATCTATTAATTTCATTTGATTGAACATCCTGAAAAGAAGCCATCAACTTTTTAAGAACAATTAAAGTAAGGACGTAAACGCCTTATCTTAATCAATATTAGGGTGTAACATCGTAGTGTTTTTGTAAATCCACATAATAGTTGGATTACAGGTAACAAGTATGTAACGATAGGTAATAGTAATGAAGAAAACTAAAGGACTATGAAAACTTAAAGGAGGCAATGGAGATAAAACATTTTCATTCAGCTACAGAATTAGTAAAATTTGATGCAAATCAGATACTATAGGAAATGATTTTGATGGGCCATGATCAAAATAAGCAAGAAACTATTTATTCTGTTGAATGGTAATGAGAATTTCTGATTAGTATCGAAAATTAAATCTTTTGTGGCTGAATGTTAGAAATAGGATGAAATGTTAACTGATATTCGTAATGACGACAGGAGGAGGACATCCCAGCAACAGTGCTGTGACGACGAACGCAGCTAAGTCAAAAACGTAAATCTGTTTGTGGCCTTAGCTCTCATCACTGCACTAGTCACTCATCACCGCTACCTTACCAACTCATCATCGCTTATCACTCCAGCATTTATTGCCAAATTGAAAACAAAAAAAATCGCCCGCTTGCAACTTCTGAACCTTCCAAAACTAAAAAACCAAAGATCTATATTGTTCTGTAAATAAATTTTGTTTTTTATTTTTTACTTCTTTCGTTTTATTTTATTTTCTGGTAACCCTAAAGTAAGAGATTTTTTTTTTATCTCATACAATTGAAGGAACCAAATTATTTATATTATCGTGTATGGTACGGCACTTGTTAATGTATACCCTCGTTAGAGCAATAATTACCGATATTTTAGAACACTTGATGTCTATTTTTAACTTAAATCTAGTCAAATCTATCAATGTTCTAATGCTTTAACATACAAATACCTATATTAATTAAATATTTATTAGTTTTCTTACAACGTGTAGAAAAATATTTAGAAATATAATATTGCATATCGAATTTACTCCAAATGAGATCTCGTTCTCATTTGGGAAATCGGGATTGACTCTAAAGAAAACCCCTTTTATTTTATAGCCAATAAATGAAAGAATGTTATATTGATTAGATCAGTTCTTGTAAGTTTTTCGTACACGTTGTATTTAAACACAAATAGTAGATTAATTATAATATTTTCCTCCTTAAAAGGATTTTGAACTTCTATCCCAACTTTCGGCCTTAGGGATTCGTTTAGTGGAATGTTTCTTTACAATTAGTAGACACTGATTATAATATTAGTCGTTACTTTGCAACTGTATGATGGCTAGCAGACAGTTTTCAATAAATTCTTACATATCATGCACAAATATGAAAAACTACATTAAAAGCTGACAGTCTGCATATCATTACGATTTAAAGTGTAGCTTCTTATTCATAAATCATTATAAACCCCTTAGAAGATTGGTGTTCGAGATGTTTCGTGAGACAAGCTTGTACAATGTCAAAAGCACTGCCTTACATTCTAAGAAAAGTATAAAAATATGTTTTTTGTTAACCGAAAGCCTCGTTTGCTTAGCGAAAGAGCAGAGACGTCCGGTCGCGTCAACCGATTATGTTGAAATGAGAACCCGCGGGACTTAGCAAGACGTGACGTCATTCTTCCGTTACGGCAGCTATTGAACTACCCATGTTCACGAGTAATTTTATATTTACGTGTTTTGAGCTTTTTATAAATAAAAAACATTATACAAGAAACAGTATTGTATTTGTGATAATAATAGTACCGGTGTCTACGAAATCCAATTTGTGAAAGATATTTTTAAATTCCACACGTTGTTACTTATCTATATATAATTACAGATATAAAATAATAATTTGTACATCTAGTTAAGTATTTAAGCCATTTAAGCTTATTGCTGTTTTAAGCAATTGTTTTTTAATAATAAAAAGTCCCATTTTCATAAATTGGATTGTCGCTACAGATAACTGAAACATCGAAAAAGCATATTTTTCTCGATAACTAAACGTAAAACTTATAAGGGACATTGGTGGTTATGTTTGAATTGTATCTGTGACACTTGAAAACATTAGATTTAAGTGCATCATAAGAACTTAAAGTTGTTTATATTTCGTTATCCGATGTCCTTAGATTATAGTCAAATCCTTCCTGTTCTATCTCCCACTAATTTATATAAAAATGTTATATTATATTATTTAATCACAAATTATAGAGTGTTGGCAAAATCTATGGCTTTTATACACAGTCGCTGATTGTAGTAAGTATGTATATGTACGGTAGGCGGGATGTATAGCGACGCTGCGTTACGTCGAAGAATTTTGAACTAAACGTCGATGGCTTTTACGTCTTTTGAATAGTGCGTCGATGAGTCCTGTGTTGAAGCTATTCCTTCCATACTTGGTCGACGTAGCGCAGCCTGTGCGACTAAACTTTTTGTATCGATTCAAGTGTGTAGCGAATTGTATGATGAACTCACAATAATTATAACGGTATTAAAGTAAACATATTAGTTACTTGTTACATAATATAATGGTATATAATAAACCGTGGGTCGTATTGTTTCACAAGTTGTATTGACCGAAATTATGCTGAAATTAAAAAATACATGTTCTTTGAAAATATAATATCTTCATATACGGAACGGTATTGTTTGTTTTCTTTGGCTATTTATTTTCTTGCCTACCCTCCTCTTTAGATACTACACAACTGGACGACCGCATAGCGGAGTCAGTCGTGCAACTGCTACGTACAAGTCGCGGGTTCGATTCCCGCTCAAGACAAATCTTTGTGTGCGGAGATTTGTCTTGATCTGGGTGATTCAATGTATAATAAGTATGTTTTTATACTGCTCCTGCAGTGAACGGACGTGTAGTCCACCTGATGGTAAGTGGAGTACAGCCCATGGACATCAACAATCCACACAAGCAGATTGTTGATGCTTCGCTGCAGCTGAGGACTATGGTGTTATGCCTCATATGGCAGTAATTTTAGAGCCTGATCTCACCACCAAACCGAAACACAGTAATGCAAGCACTACTATTTATGTATTTACAAAATAAAACTATATAATGTATTAGTATCAGTTATATTTATTTATTTATTTAAACTTCATATACAGAATTTGTATACAAGGCGGACTTAATGCCGTAGGCATTCTCTACCAGTCAACCTTTGGGTGATGCAGAGATTAACAAGGCAGGTGAAGTTATAAAATATAGCGTTTTGATAAGAAATGGAATAAAAATCAATACAATTAATAAATACATAATGAAAATAAGTGCGTATATATATATATGCATAATACCTACATAACAAAATACTTAAATATAAGTAAATATTTAATAAATAAAATATATATATATATGAACGAATAATATATATTATGGTGGCGATTCATTCTTGTTGAGGAGAAGATTCCGAACCTTGATTTTGAAGGCGTATCGACTGGAGGCGGTCCTAATTTCGAGAGGGAGGGCATTCCAAAGAAGAATAGATTGGACAGGGAAGGAAGAATTTACGATGTTATACTAGTACCCATAGTACAATCTTTGCGTAGTTTGTAACTAGATGGCGTTGTGTGATATTTATTATACATACGTAAAAATGCCTATGTTGACCAAGAACTGTAGTTCTCACGTCACATTTAGATCCCGTTTAATAAGCGACTTATCACTTTTTACAAGACACGATTTAAAATTACGCCTATATTTCCCAGAAGGGTGTGGCAGACAACACCAACATAATATGACCTGTTATGTTTAGGTCTTTAGGTCCCTTGTTAAAGGGGTGAGCCTATCGCCATTCACCGGGCATAATTCAAACTCCGTGCTGCTATTGAGAATTGTATGACCGAAAGTTTACTAAAACACTGCGTGACCCGGAAATCAAACCTGAGACCTCGTGGAGATGGCATGCACTAACCACTAGACCACCAAGGCAGTCGGAACTGATGATCTTGACAAAAAGTGACCTGCTATTTTAATTTGATTGTGAGATTACAATGTATTTTACTAAACAACGTGGTAAACCTGCGATTAACGCTGAACGTACGTTTTCGATCTGTCTGTCCTGTTCAAATGGTTGATTAATTTAATTAATAAACGTTGATTTAATTTATTTTACGTTCCTAGAAATATATATTTTTTAAAAAAGTACTCGAGTCCAGTCACTTGAAATTTTATAACAGCGCCATCTAGTATCGAATAGCTAAACTCTTGGTATTTTGCATTCAATATAAGTTATCAGATATTTTTTTAAGATATACGTCATATTTTTTTACATAATTATCAGTTTTTTGTTGTTGAGCTTATAATAAATAACTCGCGATCTATTTTAGAATAAAAGGCTCAGTACCAGGATAATTTAGTTTGTTTATTTGCCACTAGATGGCACTAAAAGGATATTTAACTTCATCGTTCTTTTTGGCTTGCGAATCCAAACAAAGTTTCTACAATTTAACGAAGCGATTTATTGAAATTACAAAGGTGTTCTGAAGTATATATTTTTCAGTTTAACTACCCCAAAGATCGTATAATCGGCTCATATGTATTTCGGACGTTAGTAACACAAACTAGTCATACATTCAGGGTGACGATCGCCAGCCAGGCGCCAACCCTGCATGGTGGTTTTATACTACATGGCCCGTCAAGATTGTGATATTAGGTCTTGAAAAATAGTATAAAAATAATAGATTAGTATAAAAACACGCTTTATATAGAAAACCAAACTAAAAAATACCAAATAAATTTTAATAATTTGAATTATAATATCTTAAAAGGCACCCCCCACGCTTTTGTTGAAATATATTTTTTTCTTATTTACACACTGTAAATAAGAAAAAAAAATATTTTGAAATATATTTTTTTCTTATTTACACACTGTAAATAAGAAAAAAAAATATTTCAACAAAAGCGTGCGGTGCTTAATGCGTGCGGTGCGGTAATATTTCAACGAAAGCACCCCACGCTTTTCAAAATAGCGTCCAAAGGAGTTGGTTACATACAAACAAACATACAAGTGAAGCTAATATAAAGCGTGTAAAAAGCTGTTTTTATTGCCAAGAGCAACTTCTGATGGTGGACGAGCTCTTTTAAACGAGAGCACGATTTCTCACCTTTAAACTACCGCCAAATAGTAGTACTTGCATTATTGTGTTCCGGTTTGGTAGTGAGATAAGCGTTTGAAATTACTGGCACATGTAGCATAACACCGTAGTCCTCAGATGAAGAAACGCATCTACAATCTACTTTTGGGAATTTTTTAAATGCCCATGGCATAGTTACTTACCATGAGGTGGACTGCACGTCTGTTCGCTGCGTATACGTCTTATGAAGAAGAAAAAAACTTACTCATCATTTCTACTTTGTACTATACTTAGTTTTGTTAACTGATTTAAAAAAAGGAGGAGTTACTCAATTCGGTTGTATCCTTTTATGTTTAGTCCCCGATTACTTTAAGACGCCTGGACCGATTTGAGAAAATCTTTTTTTTCTGAAATGGTATACTTGTCTAGTGGTCCCATTTTAATCAGGTCACGATCTGATGATGGGATCCTAGAGAAATCGAGGGCAACACTCAAATTTTAAAGACTTCTACATTGTTTTTCGTATATTACCTAAAGCTACTCGGATATATGCATCTAGCAGTCAGCATTTTATGTTGCTGAGCTGATGCTGGAAGGTACAACTCCTCAACGGTTAGGAGTACGGGGGTAATTCTTTTAAAAAAGGTACCTTAATGCCGTTTACTGAATTTGTAAGTATTTCTTACTTTTCAGTTTTTATAATTGAAGTAAATTTTTTTTTGGAAAATTATATTTTATATGTTCAAGCTTTGAGTAAATTTTTATCAGACATTTAATATCGAACCATAGATAATCAAAAGCGTATACAAGTATTATCTATGGTACCAGCTGTTGCACCGACCGGAAGTGCGTCGCGCGACCGGAAGCAGGTGCGTACGAGTTCCGCTCAGTACTGCACCGGTGCATTACAATACCAAATTATATTTACAATTCATTGCAATCTTACTACTTCAAAAATAAAGGTCATTTTTGTTTAATTATTGAAGCAAAGTTTGTGTTGTTTGGCTTTATAACAAAGTTACCGTTTGCATTTAATTTAAATCTTATTGAAATGAAATAAAGATGGTTTTGGCTTGTCAGAGTATGATTGTTGTTTGATTGTAAAAAATAATAAAAAGTTTTATTTGCGGGATAGTTCAACCTTAACTGTTAAAATTTAAAGACTATATTTGTATAGCTGTGATGTTAAGTATTTGTGCAGAGCTTTTTGACGTACAAATTGCATTGCGGTGGGTTTACACTTTATACGCTTCAAAATAAGGTTGGTTTTCGATTGAATTTCTTTGAAATTAATTGGTAGGCGACAGGTCAAAGGGACACTTTCTCTTGGTTATTTTTTACGAAAATATAATATTTTAGTTTTAATTACTAATTAAATAAATAAAGCTTGCAGTTGGTCAGCGTGGTGGTTATAGCTTAACCCTTTTCAAAGATGCCACTGGTCAGTCTGTGGAGCAAGTCGAATTGGGCACCTAAAAATGTAGGTATTTTGAACTAGATCAACAATTTGTCTTCATTTTTTGTTTAAATTGTAATACTTTGTTTTCTTTCGTGATTTTTTTTTAAATTGGATGTTTAATAATTTTGTATCAAAGTTCTTGTCGCGTTTTTGTCATATTATTGTATGGGGAAACACTCAGATTACAGAATAAAGGCCTTTTCTGTTATCTGACTGTTAACATGACAAAAACGCGACAAAATCTATCTCGCATTTGTTATGCTAGCCCCTTCTGAAGGGGTTTGATTTGGCTACCATTTCTGCGGTTCTAGTGGCCACCATCCACGGTTTGATGGTACATGTCGGTGTTTTAGTGGATGCGGGTCCCACATAACCACACCGTATCCCAGGGTATTTTCACCACCACAAAGGCTATCGAAGCTTGTTTTCGTATCTTTTTTTTTGGTCTTCGCCGTCCGTCATACCGAACCCGTTTATGCAATTTGATACATTTTACAAACGACAAATGTAGTTTTTTAATTATAATAAAGAATCTCATCCTCTTTATTATAGCAATGTTTTGTATGTAATTTATTTGCTTGGATTTTAATATCAACATTTATTTTATACTCATTTTACTTTTTTTTTTATACTACGCCCACAGCGAACGAACGTGTAGTCCACCTGATGGTAAGTGGAGTACAGCCCATGGACATCAACAATCCACAAAAGCATATAGATGCGTCACTGCAGCTGAGGACTATATACGGTGTTATGCCTCATGTGCCAGTAATTTCAGAGCCTGATCTCACCACCAAACCGGAACACAGTAGTGCAAGCACTACTATTTGGCGGCAGGTTAAAGGTGAGACGGTGGTGTTGCCGCCCTCGAGCTCATTCACAAGAGCTCTACCACCAAAAAAACTTACTTGTTTTTCTGGCTCATTTTCCCATCATTTTATTTTTTATATTGCGCCAACACCTGCAGCGAACGAACGTGTATTCACCTGATGGTATATGGAGTACAGCCCATGGCCATCAACAATCCACAAGAGCAGATTGTAGAAGCGCCGCTGCAGCTTAGAACTACGATGTTATGTCTCAAATGCCAGTAATTTCAGGGTCTGATCTCACCACCGAACCGGGACGGTAATGTAAGCATTACTATGGGTGATTCCTGGGAAACTTGATTTTGACGGTCACATCGTAATATTATCTATAATAATAGACATACATAACTTAATTAGCACTCATACGATTCCTTGACTATTATCTATAGTAATGAGGCCTATTGATTAAAATAACAATGTAAAACTGAAAATTGGTTTAAAATCCATTTGAAACTGAAAAACGGGGTGTTTTAGCTTGAATTTTACGTGTCACACGCGTAACCTGTACTTTGTAATGTTTATTTTGTCTACGCTTATAGCTTTATATAAATTCATATATTTTTTAATACCAAGAAAGTGCTGCTATCCTATTATAATCAAAATGTTATAAAAAAATAAAACTTATAGTAGCTATAGTCATTCAAAAACATGTCACGCGGCGGGCGTCGTTTCAATCGTGCGACGTAACTATAGCAACCAAATTCGGTTCGAACGTGGTAGGCATCTCGCGATTGGTTCGACACATTGCCAGTTTACTGGCAGTGCTCAGACGTAAAGGTGGTGTCGCTCAGTTTCGCGCAAAATAAGTTAGGGGAGTTCTTTGACTACTACACGTTTTTGTCCTACAGGGTTGATACATTCCATAGCTTGTTTTACTACGTAGTTAAAAATAGTTTCACTTTAATGCTTTAAGATAATGAATACTTATATCCTTGAGTAAACTTTCAAGTAAAAATATGTATAATATTATTAATAGATTCATTGTTATACCCTAAAATGTAAATTGTCGTGAGATCCGTGGGCGCTTTTATTGTTTTTATTATACTAATATAGCAAAAAGGTACAAAGAAAAGTTTGAGCCAGTTTAATTTAATTACTAGGTTTAACGTAAAATTAATTATGAGTAATTGTGAGGCTGATAGAGAGTTATGTATCGTTTTTTGTTGATTAAGGATAGGTTTACGCCATTGATGTTGCTATTTTTATAAAAATTACGTATAATTATTGTGATTGTTGTCTAGTAGGTAATCATGGTTGTTTTAGAAACTTAAAGACCTTTAAAATATGATTTAAATTTCATGTAGCTTTTATTGTTTTTATTATACCAAAACATATATAAACAAAATTTTGCGATAGTTTGGTTTACATTACCAGACTTTACATCAAATTAATTAAAAATAAATATGAGGATGAAAGAGATTTTTTGATTTTGGATAATTTCAGGTCAATGTTCCTATTTTTTAATAAGAATCATATAAAATTATTATAATAATTGCTTATCAATACGTTTAAGTGAATATGGGTGATTTTAAAGACTTTTATTAAAGACTGGAGATTATTTTTTAAAATTAAACACGTTTTTATAATAATTATTCTAACTTTTGTTGATTTTGTTTTTGCTGATTAAGTGAATAAAAATATTATTACTAGACAAATGATGTTTTATTTACAATTTCGTTTAATATTCTTTAAAATAAACGACTTTTAAGCTATGCCGCCTCGTATTTTATATGCTACCTAAGATCCATGGTTTTCTACGTGAGATCCGTGGCGACCCAAAACAAACATATTTTTATTTCCGAAACTATTATTTTTACGTGAGTGCCTTATGGACAGAAAAGTTTTTTTTTAAGCTCTCTTTTACTACATATTTTTTGTTTTCACAAAACTTGAAAAAAAAAAATGCCATGGATCTTACGCCAGGAACGCTTCCCTCAGGAATCACCCCTATTTGGTTGCAGGTTTAAGGTCAGACATTGGTGTTGCCACACTCGAGCTCGTTCACAAGATCTCTACCACCAGTAATAATAATAATAATAATGTCTGGGGAAAAAGGCTTTATTCATTATCCAGGAATTATCCTTAAAACATAGCCCTTAAATATTTTCTACGACTTAAAATTAGCTAGCAAAAGTAAAACACAAATCATAATTAGATAAAAAATGCGAAGTTATACAAAAATACCTCGTAAGAAGCGTTATCACATAATGGTTGTGACTTATTTTATTTTATGCAAGCCGCCGTCCATCACACCGAACCTGTTATTATGCAATTTGATACAATTTACAAACGATCAAAATTGTTCAAAAAAATTACAAACATAATAGCTTTTTAATCCGAACTCGAAGCAACTAAATGATACTCTTATTATCGACGAGGCATTCGATACTAATTGTATATTATTAAGTATTTTATATTTATATTTATATATAATTATGTTGATAATTTTGTTAGTACAATATTATTATTTGGTTTTGGATGAGCATGTAATTAGTATTTTTTGTAAAAATCAAATTGATATTATAAACATATTGTTACTGTTTCCTTTGCAAAAAATATTTTTTTATTGCTATGCCTTAATAATGGATTGATACAATTTAGATTTTTTATTTTTATTGATTTAAGGAGAATGTCAGTCGTTCATGATTCACATTAATACTAGTTCTTGTATAAAAAAATTCAAAGGAAATATTTGACAAATTTTCTTACTATTTGCTTTAAACTAGATTTTTCACAGTGTACTACTACGAATCTGTTACTTAAATTCACTTTTAAATAAAAAAAATAGAAAAAAAACAAAAAAAAATGGTGTATAAAAAGAACCGTAGTAAAATTAAAACCTTATTTTAATATACTTTGATGTTCGAAGTGTTTGATAAAACCGGTTAAAGTTTAGTATATGGACCGTTGAATTGGAGGGTGCGGAGGGGTGGAGGGGGGGGAGGGGAGGGGTAGGTAATCTCCCCCCAAAAGGGGGGGGTGCGGAGCCCCCCCATTTTTGAGAAAAATGAAAAAATATGTTTGGAGGTTAGGCTAACTTAAAATATATGACAGTCCTTATACTAAACTTTAACCATAATATCATTTTTCATGCTAAAACTATAGTATGTATTTTTTTTATAAAATTAAATGATGCTCAAATGAATTAAAGTCGATTCAGAAAGGGGTCAGAGTATCACACAGATTGATTCTAGCACTCGCCGACCGCTGCCGCGGCACGCTCGCTTCGCTCGCTCGGCTCGTGCTTTGTTATGGTCGCAGTTCTAACCTAACCTAACCTACTAATTTAAAAAATGAATTTTTGATAAAATTAAATGATGCTTAAATTAATAAAAGTCGATTCACAAACGAAACGATGACTGAAGTTGACATTTGACAATACTGACAAAACAATATGGCGTCGCGATTTGCGCGTTTCGTTACTTCACAATTTCACTTTTTTATTTATTTAAAACACATGAATATACTTTTTATTGTTATAAACTCGCATTATTTCATATTAACACCAATTTGTGTATTTATTAAACAGGAATATACAATAAAAATAAACATTATTAAATAAATTTATTGTTCTTAGTATGAAAGTTATGAAACTAAACGTAGGAAAGTCAAACGTCACCGCGAATGACATTTTAGTAGTGAAAATTTCGGATATTTGATTATTTTTTAAAAAAAAACTAAGAATCTCCGCAGCCTGAAACTTTGCAGAAAGACTCCATAGGCCTAGGCCTTTCTGCAAAAAAATTTTGGTTGCCCAACTCGACGGTCCATATACTAAACTTTAGCCATAAAACCTTCCAAATAAACCTTTTCGTTAATATCAACAAGTTACTTTTAAGAAATTTTAAGTATTATAACTTAACTATAAACATATTTTTTAATGACATCAATACACATGACAATGTCAATATTGCTCACTCATTTATTAATAGGAAAATACATGCGCATTTTATAATTAATTTAAACAAGTAAGGTCACGTAAAGAATCTAAGAAGTACCTTGGCGGGAAAAACATGTCGTGCAGGAAAATACGAAGCCTTGTAATATTAACTAAAAATAAACTTGACATAATGCATTCAAGACGAGTACTTCAAGTTGAGTCGAATAAAAAGTGTAGAATTATATTTTACATTATATTATGATGCAAATTTATTTCAACTTCGCCTCTTGCCAGGAACCTAAATTTCTCAACTATATGTTACGTCATTTCGTGACGTCACGTTCATCTATTTGTTCCTATCTTAAGTTGGATACAAACCAACATGGCGAAGTTACATTCAGCACAAATGTTGTAAAGAATGAACGCATAAGTTATTTCTTGTAATTGATTTATTTTTATAGCATTTAGCTATGCTTAGCAATTTTTTTTTTTTTTTTTATACTATGCCCACAACGAACGAACGTGTAGTCCACCTGATGGTAAGTGGAGTACAGCCCATGGACATCAACAATCCACAAAAGCAGATTATAGATGCGTCGCTGCAGCTGAGGACTACGGTGTTATGCCTCATGTGCCAGTAATTTCAGGGCCTGATCTCACCCACCACCATACCGGAACACAGTAATGGAAGCACTACTATTTGGCGGCAGGTTAAAGGTGAGACGGTGGTGCTGCCGCCCTCGAGCTCATTCACAAGAACTCTACCACCATTAAAGTAAAATAATACTAAGAAACAGTTGAAAAAATTATGGGACCGACAGGATTTGAACCTGCCACCTTGCCACGCCGGGCACCGGGCTGCACCATTTCCTCCAAATCCAGCGCAAAAAAATATTAAAGAAGAAATCTTAAAGCTTTTTGGCATCAAATCTCTCTGCAGTAAGTCGATTACTCGTTCCATCCTGGCACCGCATCGCTCGAGGCTATATCCAACATAGGGTGAGCTGAGACCTGCGACTCGACAATTAGGATAAGTCTAAGACTGCCACTAATTATACACTACTGCTGCCCTCACGAGAGATGGTTAGTGAGCACTATGCGTAGCGCTTATAGATACTGTGGCTTTATAGAAAAAAAATACAACAATATGAAAACAAAAATCGGTAGTGTTTTAGCCGATTAAGGCCTAAAAACATTTTTTTTGTGAAAAAATGGATTTCGACTGTCAAATTTTAATACTTTTTCTGACCCGCGAATCGAACCAGAGACATATTAGTGAGAGGAAGCATACGCTACAAGGCAGTGATATAATGTTAACATAACATCACGCCTATATTACCCAGAAGGGTGTGGCAGAGGTGTTCAACAGCCACACTTCACCTGTCATGCTTAGGTCCCAAGGGATAGCCTATCGCCATCCACCAGACACAACTTCAACTCCGTGAATTAAGAATTTCCTGACGGAAAATTCACAAATGACACTATGCCCGCCCCAGGAAACAAACCCGAGACCTTGCGTTGAGAGGTGCGTACGTCAACCACTAGACCAACGATGTGGTATAATAATGTGTTGTCCAAGAAATAGGTTTGGCGTATTTAAGTGGGTTTAATACCCCTTCCTTACTTCGAATTTCGTTTCATCGCTCCGCTCGAGGCGATGTAGGACGAGCTCAACCAAGAGACTCAACAATTAGGATAAGCCTAAGTCAAAAATTATATGCTTTAAATATAAGCGAGGAATGGGATACATAATTGTATAATTAATACCTTTGAGACTTACAAGGCGAACTGCTTGTCTTATCGTTTTGTGTCGGAGGAGATCCTGTTTTAAAAAATACGTCGAATTCAGTGAACTATACTCTGTGATGAGTAGACACACCCAAACTTTCTGTTTCGGGGCAGATATTAGACATTCTTCACAGATAAACCCAGGTACCTCTTTTGCTTTTACCCTTGCAATCTTCTTCTTCTTCGTGTCGATGGCTAAGTCAAATTTTATTCTCCCACTAAGTGGCCACTGTAATAGCGCTCTCATCGGCATTCATGAGCGCCTCTCTTGTGCAGGTGGTAGGGCATTTGGGACAGTCAGTAAGGTGGCCCATTGATTGATTGCTATTTATACCCTTGCAATCGAATCCGATACCCCAGCGCGACAGTCGCATAAGTTAACCAGTTGACCAACGACGCTGACCATGCCTGTGACATCTTGTAACTAACCATTTTTATGAATGAACATTTATTCGTTTATGAAATTGGTTGCTGCACCTTAAACGCCATTAATTATACATCGTAATTGATAAAAGTCCAAATATTATAGTTAATAGTTTTGAGAAAAGAAAAAAAAAAAGTTGCAAGATGTCACAGAGTGTTCACTGAATTCGACGTATTTTTTTTTAATAATTTTATTAATATGATTATTACCATAATCATATATTACCAGAATCAGAGCGATAATAATTTAGCGCCGAACTCAAATTAAAAAAACCGGCCAAGTGCGTGTCGGGCCACGCGCAGTAGGCTTCCGTAGCTAGTCGTAACAACATATTTTGACTTAAAAGGGATTTACTATCTGTATTAAACAAGTAACATCTTCATACAAGTCATTACTTTCAAAGGTTTTTGTAATTTGCACGAATTATTCTAAGTAACTGCATTTTACACTTTGGACCCCAATTACTCTAGAACTAATTAAGTTTAAGTAACCAGATAAATGGCGTCCTTCAGAAAGGAAATGTTTGTAGTACACGAAACCAGCTAGCACGTATGACGAGATGTATGAATGTTGAGGAAGCGAAAGAAGTATGTAAGGAGCGAAGCACATGGCGTTCCATCGTCTCTGCCTACCCCCTTATATATGTCTTATGTATGTTTATTTATGTTTCAAGAATTTTTAACGAAATATTCTGAGTAACTGCATCTGACATTTCGGACCCCTATTCCTCTTGAACTAATGAAGTGAACTTATCCACTATAGTTTTCCTTTAAAGTTCATTACATGTACTACCGACACAATTTTTTTTCAGATTTTGGGATCCAGTAGTTTAGCTTTTAGAGGGGGGGGGACGCCCTACTCGAACAAAAATTTGCTCTTTAAAGTTAATTATCTCGCAAACGGATCTCTAAATCAAAAAACTGTCTAAGCAACCCCTAAACGTTTTTAAAAGGCCTATCTAAGAATACCCCACACTATGGGGTAGGCGACGAAAAAAAAAAACATCCCTACTTTACATGTAGGGGAGCTACCTGAAAAAAAAATATTTTTCCAAATTTTATTCTACGACTTTCTTTGTTTAGTTAACATACATGTTCATGCAAAATTTCAGTTTTCTAGCACCAACGGTTTCGTCGCTATGCCTTGGACAGACGGACAGACGGACATGGCGAAACTATAAGGGTTCCTTGTAGGTACTACGGAACCCTAAAAATGAATGCACGATTGGCGTAGTGGTTCAAGCGGTCGCCTCGCCGCTTTAAACTGCGCTGGCGTTGTGGGTTCGATCGCCACACGGGACAAATCTTGGTGTGATCCGCAAAGATATATTATGACTCTGAGTGTGCTCTGTGTGTGTGAAATGATGTTTGTGAACTGTCCGGCAACGCAAGAGTAATTCCTAGAGCGGGTGTCGTTTTACTAAAAGAAAAAAAAAACTCGATTTTTGTCTCTCTGATTTTGGTCAGTATTTATTGCAGTTCAACAAATCCGTAGGTAGAAAAATCATAACTATGGATATTTAAAAAATAATATGGTAAGTTGTATGGACTTCGCAACAGAAGTAGCTTTACCCAAACCAATTTTCAGAATCGCTTAGTTCTGAAAATCGGCATTATTTCATGATTATTTGCATTAAATAGTAATCGATATATCATCGAAAACTGCCTTGTGCATTATAGTATACAACGGATATTTTTATTGCGAGTAAGTGCGATTTAAAATGTGAGTTGTATTAGGTCAAATTAAAATTTAACTCAGCCATCGACACGACGAAGAAGAAGAATAGGTATGAAGATTTTAAAGTGTTCAGCAATTTTTGTTGCTGACGGCACCTAATCGAAGTTTAAAAAAAAACAATTGAACATCTATTTTTTATTAATTGCTGCTTTTGGAAGACCCAAAAGTGTGGCATTTTGGGTCCAAACTTAAGGACATTAATTACCACGTCCATAAAATCTGTTGCGTGTGTAGCTATCCTGGATTTAGCAACTTTACAACATTCCCATCATAAGATGCACCGGTTACAAGGTTGAATGAACATGTACAGTCAGCAACAAAAGTAGCTGAACACTTAAAAATTCATAAACCTCCATACTAATCACATTTTTCATATTACAAACATTCCTTTATATAAAATAATGCCCTTATTTATTTATTTTCTTATACATATGTACAACATTACAGTTTTAGACCAAGACATAACATAGAAGAAAAAAAACACACATAAAATAATATTTAACAATAATCTGATAGAAGAAAATACAAACATTAAAAACAATTACACACGACACATACTATACAATTAATAACAACAATGGCTAAACTATATCCACGGTTTGACAATATTTCACTGCGTATACATCTATCCAATCTTATTATTGATTACTTAAGTAATATTTAAGTTTTAATTCAATTAAAGGAATGAAATTAAAACTTATAGTAACTTACAATTTGGTACAGACAAACGAAAAATTAAGAAGTGTCGTGAAAATGACTACATATATTATATCAACTGAAAAAACATTGTTATTTTGACATTAAAAACAGACGGTTCAGTTTTATTAAAGAAATAAGTGGGTTTGATTTTTTTTTGGGTAGCTACTTCTATTGCTGACTGTACTTTACCTACCGTCTGTCATATACGGGGTGGATGCGACATAGCGACATTTATTGAAACCACAGCTTCTATACATGGTAAATATCAATTTTCACCGGATAAAAATTCTCTGGCGAAAAAAAAAAAATCACGTTCTCCGAACAATTTGAACATTGCGATCGTGCAATTTGTTCGGAAGACGTGGATTTTTATTTTCGCCAGTGAATTTTTTATCCGGTGGAAATGCATACTGGCCATGTATAGAAGCTGTGGTTTCAATAAATGTCGCTATGTCGCATCCACCCTGTATGAAGATGAGGTGACAGTTGGATGATGTGGACGTGACGTGAGAGAATTTTGAAAAAAATCTCTGTGAACTAAATAGGACAGGATAGTGTGAGAACTGAATCATGAATGACAGACTGTACACCGGTTTCAACTGACTTTTGTTTTTTTAAATAAATGCATTCGGAATAACTCCTGTAAAAATAAATAAATAAATATCTATCAACTACCACACAACCCCATCTAGTCCCAAACTAATCAGAGCTTGTATTATGGGTACTAGAATAACTGATACTAATACATATATACTTTTCTTTTGTAAATACATACTTATTATACATAGAAACACCAAAGTTAAAAAGCTTTTTACAAAGAGACGAAAGTTAATATCTATTATAAAGCATTCTATACAAGGTATAAATAAAGTAGATAAAAGTATAGTGCTCGCGGACAGCACTCAGATTATTAATAGTAAGTATATAATAAGTAGGTATACGTGTATCGTGCACTGGACACTGGCTGGCATACGCGGGTGAGACTTTTTGATACTTGGTGTGGAGTGGACTTTATTTAATCAATACAAATAAATAAATTGATGTGTCTGTTTTAATGTCAATATAACAAAGATTTTTCCAGTTGATATAGTTATTTGCATGATACCTATGCCTAAAATTCAGTTTTAAAAAATTTTTGTCTGACTGTCTGACTGTCTGTTTGTACCGGCTAATCTTCTAAACGGCTTGACCATTTTCGATAAAATTTTATATGCAGGCAACTGACTACAAGGCGCGTAGCATTGGCCTTTATTTGGTGCACCTACCACGCAGACGAAATCGCGGGCGAAACTTAGTTTGTTTGTTAGCGCTAATCTTGATAAATAATGATTGTATTTTAATAACTCTTTTTGTGTTTGTTAGTCTAACTATCCATTGAGGTTTTTTGATATTTGACATTATGCTAAACTCCATGGAAGTGGGGCAGTAACGTTTACTGCGGGTCAAAGTGCGGGCGCAGTTACTACTTAATATAATGAATTCTACACGGACGAAGTCGCGGGCAACAGCTGGTACAAAAATATAAATACAATAGATAATCGACGCTTCACGTGATCAGAAGACTAGCTTTTATTTGGCTCAAAGAATCAGCATTGCCATTCAACGTGGCAATGCCGTCAGGCTTCGTTACACGTTCCCTGCAGTCGAGGTCAATGCGAAAGAATTCTATGACACCTTATCTATAAATTTATATTTACTGTTGTTGTACATAGCAACCATTTCTGTCTATAAAATAGTTCCTTTTATATCAAATAATAAAACAGCTTAGATAAATACAACAGATAAAAACACAGGGTTTCCTGAATTTGTGGTGTTAAACTCAAACGCTACGCTAGCTATGTCTAAAAAAAATTCTTTCGTTCCGTTTCGGACATCTCTACACATAAGTATTAATTATTTGAAAAGATGGTGCAAATGAGTTTCTCACCAGCTCTTCTCATGATGCAATACCCATCGGAGTTGGTACTTGAATTCAAATTTCTAAGTTGAATTAAAGTCAATCTAAGCTCCGGTGTCAAATCATTTTATTGCAATAAGTATTCTAATTTAATTAATTATATATAGTATTATTTTAATTTTATATTTTTTGTATTTTGATGTTTGTTTTGACGTGTTCAAGCGCCCATTGAGGGCCCATGGAAATAAATTATTTGTTTTGATTTGATTTGACTGATATCCACTTTGATCCAGGCTTAACGATTAGATATCAGATACTTTTTGCAACAAGTATCAAGATGACGCGGTCCATATAACGGTAAAGCGACACGCTTGCGTGAAAGAGACCATGGATGTATGCAGTTTGTAGGTACCTACACATGCAAAATAGCGGACGAAACCTTTAATAAAGTAATAATAATAAATATATAATAAATATCTCACAACTTACACACAACGCCATCTAGTCCCAAACTAAGCAGAGCTTTTACTATGGGTACTAGAATAACTGATACTAATACACATATACTTTTCTTTTGTAAATACATGTTACTTATTATACATAGACTAAGACAAACCCCCATGTTTATGCACACAAAGCTTTGTCTTAAGCGAAAATCGAACCCGCGACCTTAGCATCGTAGGCAGGTTACACTACCCACTCCGCCATCCGGTCGCTATATGTACCTATGGGTAGGTTAGGTACAGGGGTTTTGGTTGTACTTTATTCTGTGAGGGCGTTTTCCCGGGGGGTGCAGGTTCGGGTCCTGCTGGCAAAGCTACAATTTGTTTTAAAATATTACCATAGTCTATGACTTGATGGATTAGGTTAATCGATAATAAACATAGCAGGTGAAGTGTCAGTGTTATACATATCTGACACTCCTTGCTGGGTAATGTAGGCGTGATGATATGCTGTGTTTTGATTATGTAAAAGATTCAAGCTCTTAAAGCTTCCTTTTTGTTACGAATAATTTAATTTCGCAAATCTTCATTTGGCATGATAATAGCTACGAATAATAATAATTTGGTATTGTTTTTTTCGCATAATATGACTGATGCCTGTATGACTTTGCCATCGTGAAATAACATACATAACATAACATCACGTCTATATTACCCAGAAGAGTGCGGCAGAGGTGTACAACACCCACATTTCACCTGTTAGGTTTAGGTCCCATGGGATGAGCCTATTGCCGTCTATCGGGCAGAATTCCAACGCCTTGCTGCTATTGTGAATTTCCTGACGGAAAGTTCACAAATAACACTTTGCCCGACCCGGGAAGAGATACGCTAACCACTACACCATGGAGGCACCGAGTCAATAGAAAAAAAAAGTCTAATAAACAACATTTAATTAACATAAACACAAATTAGAAGCTTACGCTTATACATGTATGTGTTAAGCTACCCTTGATGCATTTCAGTCCATAGATGGGTAACCATTAAGCACATACCGAAACTCTACTTCCGCGTCTTGGAGATAACTACCAAATAAAAAGATACATGTCAGATATGAAAGGTAAAAAACTGATAGGTTGGTAAGACAAAACATGCTGTACATTTTTTTTTCTTTTCTTGTCTAGACTTTTACAACTTGGGCATGATATACAAAAATTATCACCAACAATGACATTTATCAAGGAAGCAGCGATAGCCGAGTGGGAGACCGTAGGACTGCGAAGTCAATGGTCTCGGGTTCGAACCCACGACACACACCTCTGTCAATAAATCGTGAAAATTCGTCTTTTCGAAGATATGTGTGTTTATCATATAAATTATCGCTCGCTAACGGTGAAGGAAAACATCGTGAGGAAACCTACACGCCTGAGAGTGCCTAAAAAGTGGTCGAGAGTGTGTGAAGTCTACCAATCCACACTTGGCCTACGTGGTGGACTATGGCCTAAGTCTCTCATCATGAGAAGAGGCCCGAGCCCAGCAGTGGGACATGTATTAGACACAGGGCTGCTATTATTTATTTATTTAGTGACATTTACCAATGTATTTGAAATTAAAAACATTTAACAGATTGTATATTTGCAAATAAGAACGAATTAAAATTCGATTTACTAATAGATAATATTTAAATATCGCAACTGCAAAGAATATGACGTGTAAAAACCGTTTACTTCTCTAGTCTAGACTTTATATAACAACTTGGGCATGACATCCAAAAAATATCACTAACAATGACATTTATCTATGTTTTTGAAATTAAAAACCTTTAATAAATTGTATAAGAAATAAGAGCGATTTAAAATTCGAATAAATTCGATTTTTAAATCGCTCTTATTAGCAAATGGTGCAACAGCAAAATTTTTGTCGTGTAAAAAATAACATCAACTTTATAGTTAAAATTATGTTTTCTCGATTGTGTATTTTTGTATTACTATTTATAAAATAACTACTATGGAAGTAGATATATAGACGTCATATCTATCATGCCTAATATAATTCTAAAGAGGTTATCATCATCTTTGTACTTATTTTAAACAGTTTTTCTGCGTTCCATTTTCAATACCAAATCTAATATTAGTTCTAACTTTTAAATTTTATTTTAGGCATAACCTAGGGCCAAGACGGACGTCCAAACAAAAAAAACATATACCTACTGTATAACGTACAGGGCCGCACGAAAGTTACTGTTATCTTGGCATATCCTCTCTAGGCGAAACGTCTATAAAGTATGCGATTTATTATCTTAACGTCCGCGAACAACGGTATACGGTACTTGATGCGCGCGCCGCTCCCCCCTTGCTGCTATTGTTACGAAGCTTCCATAAAGTAACGCATTTGAGGTAGAGAATATTTCCATCTCTGGTCTCAACTTCCAACGTAAATATCTCCATATTCCTGCAAACTTCAGTACACAAAATTATATCTTTACAATGAACAAAAAATCACCGATTTTTGGGTATAAATTTCGTTATCAAAAATCGCCGTTTAAATCGAAAATACAAGGCTCTTAAATAAATTCCTTATCTCTCTGGCGTGTATTTTAAATGCGGTACTTTATGTGCGTGCATGTCGATAGTGAACCGTATTTCTGTGAGCATAAATGCGGGAACAGAAACTCGGTACTTGACTGGTCTCGGAGCAACCCTTCGTCTTATTCTCCGTCCTTGTCTTGCACGACGGTCGGCTGCGCTCCTCTACGTATAAACCTGGTGGTCCACTAAAACCAGTTTTACTGCTTTAGAAGTAATTTATTTTGATAGGAGTTATTCGCTGCTATTGCGCCACTAGAGGTCACGCAACTGCACATCTTGCACATAAATGTGTACTGTTATTTGCGTTGGCTTATCTATCAACAATGTTTAGGAATTTGATGACGTTATTTTGTAAAGAATCCATACTTAAGTAGTTACGCTATGACCTCACAAAATCAACAGTACTTAAAATGGACCTTTTTATCATCGTATCAAGATATATCAAAGCGTCATAAGTCCATAACTGACATTTTTAAATGACAAATTTGATTTGCCATGGTTTAAATTTCAGATGACAAAATACTTTAAGTGACTATACCTAATAAATTATTTGACTTTGTTTTTATTATTTTTTTGATTTAATTTTTTTTAGTTTATTTTCTTATTAATATATTGTTAAATATTTTATGTTACTCATTAAAATCTTTTTTTTAGTAATATAAATAGATTGATGGTGAAAATTTATATTATAAAATTTGAATTTTATCTACATATTTACATGCCATGAAATAGAAATAGAAATAGAAAGCATTTATTCCGATCACAAGCACAGGACAACAAAAAAAAAAAAAAACAGAGAGAGAAGTACACAATGCTAGAATACTTATTAAGCGACGTACAAGATAGATACTTAAAGCTAATAAATGTAGCATGCTGCCTCTATGCTGGAATCGGAAAGGTCCCCAACTCAGTTTTAGCTGTAATGGTGCAACACCACACAGCACTCATTTTCAGTTGGTGGCCTGACTAAGTGACGCACGGCCGGATGTCAAGCTGTTGCAGTACAATAAGACAAAAAAATAAATAAATAAATAATATTAATTAATTAATTAATTATTGGTTATTATCCAGTTAATATAATAATGGGAATGTTTTTGGTGTTTGATATAATTAATAAAATAAAATATTTATAGTCTACTATTTTTAATAAGATAGAAAGCGAATTATACACATTAAATGCATTAAGCAACGTAATTAAGGAGGCATAAATTAATAATTTGAATATTATAATATAATTATTATGAATAATTAAAAAAATATTGTATTGATTAGTAACAAATTATATAATTGGAATAGGAAAATATTAATTGGAATTGAATAAATAGTTAGCCATATATTTGAATAAATTGAAATTGGATTTGGATAGATAATAATTATAATTCGTAATAGGTCTAAATAATTGATAAATTGACATTAATTGACTCAAATTGAATTTGACTAGCTAACAAATGGGATTTCAGTTTAATTTCATTTCCATGCTACTTGGCAAACATATCTTGATCTTTATGTATCTTTATATCTTGCATGTGATTATATTATTGTACGTACACATTTGCTTGTGCAAATAAATAAATTATCTTATCTCATCTTATCTTAAAACATAAAGCTTTTATGAAAAAAAAAACGCTTTTTAAAAGCCGAAATATCAAACGCTTAAGGGAAGTATTTCTCTTTCACATTTTTTTTTAAATCAATATTAATTATATTCTTAAATTAATATTGGACCAACAGAACAACTCAAGCTATAAAAAGCAACGTAGTTTGCTACACCCACTGGATGGCGTGCATTAAGCCCGCGTCGTCCCGGTCGCTGTGCGCGCCTACGTAGTTATAGCGCGAATGTACTTTTGCCCACTTTGATATATAGCACGCGTCGCGCATAACCACGTTACTGTTTAGTTTTACTTCCCATTTCTTTTATTTTAGATAGAAAGTATGAGATTTTCAGGTGACAGTAGAAAACATTCTCAATTTCCAACCATTTATAGATATAAGATTTTATTTACAAAACAAAAGCATCCGTAGCAAAATACTAAATTAGCATTACTTAAAAAAAAACATAATTTAAGAAAAACTATTAAATATTTTTGATAAGTGTCATAGCTAGAAAAAACGAATTAAAAGTTCCTAAATAGTTAGTCAGCCTAAAACAATCAAATGTTTTGCATTTCCTACTTCCTACTTGGCTAAGGCGCTTGAACACGTCAAAACATTACAAACAATGATATTATTGAAAAAAAATATAAGTAAAACTAAATAATACTATTTACAATGATTTGATTATATAATATAACTCATGCAATTATTGTGTTGCTTAAGTTTATTGATGACCTAGTTCTAACTTTGTAACTGACGATTATTTCTCAATGTCTTCTACGTGCCTAACTATTAATATTCCAGGTCTTGGAAATTCTAGGACGCCTAAGGGATAAACTACTCTCATTGGTCTTGAACTTTAGACGATTATAATAATATTAATAGTATAATGAGATCGATGATACTTTATCACTAGCAAAAAAAAATATTTAAATGGTCTTTGGTACTAATAAGAAAAGAGTTCGTATTTAATGACCCACTTTTCTTCAATAAGATCCAGAAATTAAAGTTTTCCAAGTTTCAGATATATCTTATTGTTAGAAAAACATAATTATAGTACACAAAAATGCAAGTGATGGCTGTAACAATTATATTTCAAGTGTATTTATTTATCTGGTCTGGTTATTGGTCTGGTTGTAGTTTATTTGTCATAAAATAATTTATCTGGAACTGGTGAAACTGATCCTGAAGTGAAGTACATATTTTAAGATAAATTTGATCTAACTTTACCTGATGTTAAATCAATAAAAAAATCTTATTCATATTGTCAGATTATATTCATAAAAAAGCAGTAAGGTTACCGGCAATTTTCTGTTGCGCATTGAAATATGTAAAAGATAAAAAACTCGAGTACAAAGATTATTTTTTATGAAATGAATATTGACCTTGTATGGACGTATTGCTTCCCGGAATCGTTTTTATTATCAAACCGAGTTTTACTTGCCCAAGGTATTAGTATGAAGGTTGTATCAAAGTTCGTTCGTGATCGCATATAATTTATGAAGAATGTCACCTTTAAAATGTTTTAATGGCACATGCACTCTGAACCATGTGTTTTATTTTTTATAATTATAATTTTAAAAAGTGAAAATCATTGTCCGGTCTTTAATTTGCAAATGAAATATTATAGAAAACGGAATCATAGAATTTATGAAATCATATTACGGATATTTTTGATTATAATGAATGAATGATTGATTCAATAACGTTAAATACTTTCAAAACTTTTACAAATCAGAATAACCATAATAAATAACCAGTTAAAATACAAAATGGAATAAACTGACAACAATTTTTTTTTCTAAAATCCGATAAGAAAAGTGCAGTATCGCCTTTCCTTCCCAAGACAGTGACGAGCTGTCTAGAAGCGGGCGCTTTTTTTTTACATCGAGAGCCCATCCGAGGAGCGGAAAACAAAAAGGCTGGATTTATATATTTTTTTATTATTTTATTTATTTCCCTTTTATTCCTGTATTTTATTTTCGTTAAATTTTTGCATATCGGTCGGTCGGTTCATTGTTTATGCTCTGTGGTCGTTTCGCGGGCTTTCGCCATTTTGTACGGAATGTCAACTGTCACGGTGTTGATTGGCGGGAATCTGAAGAATGGCGCCGGGGCTTTTGGCAAGACTGTGTGTGGTCTATCGCAAAAACGGCTCGAGCGTGATATTTATTAATATTATTTGATCTAAATTGATAGGAATTTGCGATAGCTTGTTAAGATGGCGGCTACCGATTGGCCTTTCTTAGTATTAAAGAGTCTAGTCCTGGCCGGCATGACCTATAAAGGAGGATTTATAGTGATCGATACTCTTTGGTCGTGCTAGATTCCCGCGGGGCTGGGCCATGTATCATTATTTATCTTATCGACAGAGCTTCCAACTTTGGTTTAATTAATGTGAAAATGCTACTATAATATTGCCTAGTTAGATAGATAGGTAGTACTTAGCTAGACATAGACTGATAAGATAAGATAAGATAATTCATTTATTTGCTCAAACACATGTGTACATACAATAATAAAATCGCATGCAAGTTATAGAGATACGTAAGTTCAAGACATGTTTGCCATGTAGAATGGCATGCAAATATGTAGATACAGTAATCATTATATAATAAATAAATTCAATAGCAATCCATTTCTATTTTAAAACATGATTTATACCAAGCAACATAAAGAATTTAATAATAATATTTAATAAGAAAATTAATAATTTAAAATCTAAAAATAATATAAACAATGTCATAATGTATTCAATTAAAATATTAAGTCATCTGAAATTTTAACTATGTCAAATCAATTTTGTCATTTAAAAAGTCTCTTATATTATAATAGGCTTTTCCAACCAGAAATGACTGTTAGAGACATGCTAGGTTTAGCCGAAGTAAGCTTAAAGTAAGTGGGCTTAAAAGGAAATACAGGGTGGATTTGACATAGGGTATTTATTGAGCCCATAGATTTTGGACGTGGCCAGTTTTCGGTGCCGACGAAAAAAAAATATGAAAAAAAAACGTGAAAATTAACACTACGGCTACGTCTATCATCTGTGATTTCAATAATAATAATAAAGTAAGTAATACTCAATGTCTCACCTCATCTGTGTTTAACTTGAAAGAATACAGTGAACGGTCTTAAAATGCCTATATTTAAAGAATTATCCCCGTACTCCTAACCGTCGAGGAGTTGTACCTTCCAGCATCAGCTCAGCAATATAAAATACAATAAATAATAATAAATAAATAAATAAAACGTTTATTTTCTCTTCACAATAGGTTTTGCTTTACAATTAACAGACAATACAGACTGCTAGATGCAAATAAAATAATAATAATACATATTTCACAACTCACACACAACGCCATCTAGTCCCAAACTAAGCAGAGCTTGTACTATGGGTACTAGAATAACTGATACTAATACACATATACTTTTCTTTTGTAAATACATACATATTAAATACATAGAAACACCCAGACTAAGACAAACTCCCATGTTCATGCACACAAAGATTTGTCATAAGTGGGAATCGAACCCACGACCTCGGCGTCGCAAGCAGGTACACTACCCACTCCGCCATCCGGTCGTCAATTATGTGAGTAGCGTTAATTAATATATGAAAAACCATATAGAAGCCTTTACAATTTGATGAAAATGGAACCGCATGGAGCTTTTCCAGACAAAAAAAGGATTACTCAAATCGGTCCAGGCGTCTTCGAGTAACAGAGTAACAAACATTAAAAAAAAATACAATCTACATTTAAAACCTCCTCCGTTTATTAAAGTCGGTTAAACAAGAGTATGGAGTTAACTACAATGTCAACTTTAGTTATCTTCTACAATGCATATTGATTCTCTTCGAGGCTATCCAAATTAGTAAATTTAAACTTGTATATAGTTACTCAAAATTTTCAAGTCTAAAAATTTTAACATTATGTTGCGGCCAGCAAACTAACCAAGTAGTCATAAATATTAATACAAATGAAATACAAGTTACCTGAGCACTAAACACACACTCTTTTGTGCAGTCGGGTGAACAGAATGAAACATCAGGTAGGTAGTGCGGCCGACCGACCGATGTACAAACAGTGTTTGCGTACATACCGACTAGTACTGACGAACACTAAATTCATACAATATTGTTTGTTGTAATTATGATGGAGCTCGTGGCTAAGTCGCGGACCGATCGATCTTGCAGGTTAAGCAATGCTTGCCGCGGTCGGCCGTGGATGGGTGACCATCTTAGCATATATATGATGTATCCTGTCTTTTTCCTTTTTAAATTCAACGGATATTAATTATAGTTAAATTTATTTAAGTAGTTTTGAGCGTACGGCACTCGTGGGCTGCAGCTGAAAACCAGCGTTAGGTGACTGTAGTTCATTGCAGTCACTTAGCATTATTCTGAGCTGCTGGCCTACTGGTACAGACTGTATTACTGTATTTAATCGTACCTGTATTATTATATTTTATGTTTTGTGCCAACAAAAATTTTCTTTCTTTATTTCTTTCTTTCTTTCTTTCATATTATTATCTAGTTTAGTTAGGCCGTCGGTCCCGGTTGCCATTTAAACAGCTATGGCAGTCGTTACGGGTAGTCAGAGGCCAGAAAGTCTGACAACGAATCTAACAAAAAGTATCGTACCACCTCATACTGGGTTGTGGTACTGATGGCAATCGCTCCACATGAAATACTGATATTCAGCTAAATCTGTCAGACTAGGAGCCGACCAAATGTAATTCGGTTGATTGTTTGCAGTATGAAGTGCCAAGAAGTTTAAAAAAATACTGCTTATGTCATCTAATTATTTCTTCACTTTCCAATTTCTTCTACATCTAATAATTCTATAAATTACATAAGAACTTCGATGGGACATGAACGCCTGTCAGACCGCTCAGTATTGTTCTTAGAGGCAGAAACTTTAGAAAAACTAAAGTCATCATCAGTGCTATATAATATTGAATAAATAAGTTTGCAAAAAAAGACAAGAAGAATGTATATTTAATTATGTAAAAATTATGGTAAAAGTCACAGATTGATAATCATGATGAATAAATATAACTTTAGGCATTTTTTTTTATTTTGTGTGATATATTTACTCTTCATAAGGGCCCCCAAATATTTTTTTACACGGGACCCTGCCAAGGCACGCTACGCCACTGCTTACAGGGTTCGAAAAAAATAATAATTATAAAAACATATTCAGCTGAAACGTAACAACCCTCTCTCCGACTGTACCTTATTCATTATACCCATATACGTATGTAGTGGTGTGTGTTTAAAGCAAACATGCCGCCGGCGATGGGTACATAGCTATTGGTATTATATCCACGGCTACTTTGATACTGAAATATTATACAACGTCCATTTTGTCCGAGGTCTGCTCTCAAATATTTACCTCAGGTATACGTACCTACTGGTCGGCTTTGCCGGATAGTTCTACAT
The DNA here is from genome assembly GCA_905147285.1 of Hypena proboscidalis. Classification (NCBI taxonomy): domain Eukaryota; kingdom Metazoa; phylum Arthropoda; class Insecta; order Lepidoptera; family Erebidae; genus Hypena; species Hypena proboscidalis. Next base: position 9,445,612 of record LR990150.1, on the reverse strand, counting down.
AACCTATGCCTATGCAATAAAGTTTTAAATTTGAATTTGAATTTGAACCTCTTCGTAGTTCGACATAATCGCGTAATTATAAAGGTAAATAAATACTAAACGATTTGGACCCGTTGTCTAATTTTTGAAAAATGTTCTTAAATCGTGAAAGTTTAAAAACATATTTCAACTGTTTCTTATATACCCTAAGAAACAGTTGAAAAAATGTATGGGCCCGACAAGATTTGAACACCGGGCAGTCGTTTTAACTTACCAGCTGAGATCAGCTCTTTTTAAAATTTGTTTCGACTGTTTCTTAGTATAATTTGCTAAGCATAGCTAAATGCTATAAAAATAATCAATAAGAACATATATATAACCTCTTCAGTACCTCAACAATGAGAGGTATACATAAATCATTTACCCCAGGTTAAAAAAAGAAGAAAAAAATGTTTACCTACTTGCCGGTCCTAGAGCTTTTATGAGTAAGGTAGGAAGCACTACTGTCTTACCTTTAACCTGCCGCTTTAGAGTAGTGCTTACACAGTTGTGGTTTGGAAGAGTTTGGACCCTGAAATTACTGGCACACGAGACAAAACATACCCAGATGAAGCTTAAGCAATCATTTGCAGACTGCGGACGTTAAATTTTAGGGGCTGGCAGTGCCACTGTAGTCGACCGGGGTGTGCTGTTCCTTCACCTCAAAGGGAGGATCCTCCGACCATGCTCGGTAGTATTGCCTGGCGGGCAGCTGTCCAATTGAAGCGTCTAAGAAGTTAGTATTTATATATACTTGCTATGAACATTTAACATAGCGATTCAGCGCTCTTTGACATTTATGACGTCTGTGTCACTTCTTGACGTTGTTAATGTCATCCGTCATTTATAATGTCACCACTTACCATCAAATAGACTACATGGTATGCCTATTCGTCGCCGCGTCGTATAAAAAAAGCTCTTTTAAAAGGTAAGTGTTTGACTACGATCCATTCTGATGTAAATACAATATCCGGGGATTGTCATTGGCTGAAGTTGACAAACGAGGGTTCGAATTCAAGCAAGCAAACTGCTTCTAATTAATTATTTTTATAGTATTTAGCTATGCTTAGCAAATTATACTAAGAAACAGTTGAATAAGATAAAGGACCGGCAGGATTTGAACCTATCTTATCCTACATCCTACTTAAGGTAGGAGCAAATGGATGAACGTGACGTCACGAAATGACATATCATACAGTTGAGAAATTTAAGGTTCTGGTAAGAGGCGACCGTAGCTGGATGGCTAAAGCGGCTGCCTGGTGTGCAGTAAGGTCGCAGGTTCAAATCCTGCCGGTCCCTTATCTTTTTCAACTGTTTCTTAAGCAAACTGCTATTGCCTGCATTTCTATTGTAACAACTCGTGTTGAAGTTGCTTACGTATTTAATAAGTTAATTATCACATTTATCACTCGTTAGCGTTGAAAGAAAATATCGTGAAGAAACCTGCATTCTTTAGAGTACCTACATGATGTTATCGAAGTGTAAAGTCCACCATCCCGTCCGTAGAAGGACAAGACGAAATCGAAGAGACGCGATATATTTCTTTCTTGATATAGTATGTATTAGCATCAACCTAATAAAACATCTTTGGAAGAATCACTTGATTAATGTTATGTTGTTCTACCAATGATAGTCTTGTTATTTTATTTTGATTTATTTTATTCTGTAATTTTATTTAATTTTAATCTAAAATTCTTCTCATTTTCTCATTGTTAAGCGTTTATTTTTTTCAAGCCTAGTCCTAACTTCTTTTTTTCCTTAAACGGTGAGAATTAAGGATTAATAGTCGTTGTTTCTGACAATCATTAATATAAATGTTATGTACGCCGGCATTTTTATGCAAATCGGAAATAAAAATCATTTTCTATCTCAAAGAATTTCTTAGTACCCGGCACCCAATCACCAGATTCCGTGCCGGTACTAAGAATTGACTGCGAGTAAATGCCCAAATAGATCGAAGTCCACTTTATATATCTCATTAACGTAACAAAAAAAAACATTTCTATAGTTTTTATCACTAAATCTGTATAATAAACTGCCTTGATAGTCTAGTGGTTAGCGTATGCGCCTCTCACCTCGAGGTCTCAGTTTCCTTTCCCGGGTCAGGCAAAGTGTTATGTGGGAACACTCAGAAAATTCACAATAGCATCAATTCTGTGCGGTGGATAGCGATAGGCTCCCAACCCATGGGACCTAAACATAACGGTACAGTGTGGATGTTGTTCTGTGTAATATATGCGTGATATAATAGTAATAGTAATATTATGGCCATCAAATTTAGGCCCCATAGTTTTGTCACTGTCCGTGGTGTCTATACTCTTTCCATATAGACACTTTGTCTATATTTGGCATTACTCAGTCGCCCGCTTTGCTTTGGAGGGAAGTAAAGATACATACTTTCTATCTCCAACTATATACTTCTGATTAAATTCGTTGCGGGTTCCAAGTCAATTTTAACTCTCCCTAGGATTGCCCGTGTGTCATACACCGTGTGGGCGTGTGGGTGGGATTATATCCCGTTAAAAAAAAAAGCGTGATATAATGTTATCTGTATAATCGGATTCGCACCAACAAAGTAGAGTGTAATACTATACAATGTCTAAACATTGGAAAAGCTATTATTTTCTTCATCCCTTTCGCTTTGGAGACAATTAAAATTACCAGTTACGTTGACTCGGCACCTATCATGGAGGACCAGGAATTTTTTTTAAATATAGGTGAATGGATGTGGCAATTTTATACAACAGAACAAGCAGCATATAAATGGGAGATACATATTTTTCTTTAAACGAGGTATGGAGTGAACGAACTTGTAGTCCACCGAATGGTAAGTGGTAATCTACAAAAGCAGAATATAGACGCCTTGCTATCTAAGGACTACGTTGTTATGCGTTATGTGCCAGTAATTTCAGGGCCTCACCACCACCAAACCGCAACACACTAGTGCAACAAGCACTACTATTTAGCAGTTGAGTTATTTATGTGTATTTATCGCAACAATTGGGTACATTAGTTATCTAAGAGAAAAAAAAATAGTTGTCAGCGCGTCTAACTGAGGGAACACGTTCTCGAAATGATGGCTCATATTTCGGCCATCGGCTTACTATCGCAATACAACGCGGTAATGCCCGTCAGCATTTTGGGAACGAGGCCTTCTGACAATGACTTATTAAGTTTTGATTAAGTTATTAGACTAATTCAATTTAAGATCCTATATGTATATTTTTTTGTAAATAAAGATATAAGAGCATAACATCCATGCTCGTAAAATATTCCACAGTAGTCGCCGTAGCCGAAATCGGCTAGGAACTCTATAATTAGCGGTTGAGTTAGTCCTTAAATTTAGAAATTTATTATAGTGTACTTGAACATGTCAACACCTTATAAGAATATGGAGAAATGTGTGATCCTCTACGACTTCAGGTGAGACGCCTGAACCAGAAGACCGCTATAAAACTAAGTATTTCTGGTATGCCACCTTCAACAACTCTGCTCACCTCTTTTTAACTTCAGGATATATCCACGTACCAACTTTTTTGCATCGCGTGTTCTGTGACAGACAGACAGACGGACAGGGCAATTTATAATATGTCCCTATCGCACGATCTCAGCACGCCACAGCCCACCAATCTAACTGCACCTGCGAACTAACCGAATTATTTAAACTTCAGAGTCCAAGTTATGATAGTTGGCAAGTTGCAACGATAGCGGTTACGTTGGCGATTTTCAACGATAGAAATTGTCCGTGTAATTATTATTCACGGAAAGGGTTTGGATATTTCGTTCGTGTTTTTCGGTTGATTACTATCTCTGATTCATCGGTAAAACCTGACGAAATAGTACTAGCTTCCTCGTGCGGTTCTGCCCGCATGGTACGGCGATATTTTTTTTTTGATTGATGTAATTTCTGTTTTATTTTATTTTTATATTGTTTTTTACAATTTGTGTTTAATCAGTAATATACAAAAAAAAATATTCTCATCATACAACTAAAATAATAATTAATTACTTCAATATTTACAACTATACATTTAAATTAAAAAAAAAATTATATACATAGATATACATAGAAAATATAAAATGATATTTACAAATCTTTATACAGCATCAAAAAAATCCTCCGCATCGATGTCAAATGCTGACATCGTGCCCAGAAAGCTGGCAGCATTGCCACGTTGTATGGCAATGCTTATTCTTTTTGCCAAATAGAAACCAGCCCTCTTATGAAAGTGTATATTCAAACAATATTAAACCTAAAAAATTGCATGCTGTAATTTACAGTGAAACATGTTGGTCAATTTACTATGTAAGATCATTATGTAACCATGTTTTCGCAAATAAATATATTGATTAATAGATTGATAAGAGTAGCCTATATGACAGTCTAATCTATAAGCTATCTCTATACTAAAATGAAGGCGAAAATAGACATCAAAATCGGTCCATCCATTTAAGCGTGAAGAATGAACAAATACAAATACTCACAAACTTTTGCTTTCAGCATTATTATGGTTGATTCATCACCGGTTTTTTCACCCGGCACAATACCATCTCCGTACTGCTATTGGGCGTTTCCTGACGGCAAAATCTCAAATAACAACTTTCTCCGACCGGGAATCGAACCCAAATTATGCCTATGAGGCAGTTGAAGCGATGCTCAATAATATACCATTACATAACATCACGTCTATATTACTCAGAAGGGTGTGGCAGAGGTGTACCTACAACACCCACATTTCAACTGTTATGTTTAGGTCATATCTGATTCAGATTCAGATTCATTTATTCACAAGAATGTAGTAGCACAGTAGTAGTACATAGGTCTGTGTTACATTACATATTAAGACACTGTGACATTCTACTATAATAACAACAATGGTGTGCAAATTTTAGTCGATTATAATATCAAGCTACGGTTCATTTATAAAATTAGTAATTAAATGTCTAAATTAAATTCTAGTTAAATATTAATTAATTATATAATGTCAAGATAAACACATAATTATAATGTCAATGAATTTATGAAGTTAATGTCAGCTAAAATAATGTTGTTAATGCTGATAAGGGGTCAACCTATCACCATCCACAGGGCACAATTCTAACTCCGTCCTTTTATTGTGAATTGCCTGACGGTAAGTTCGAGAGTTCCGAGAATCGAACCCGAGACCTCGTGGTAAGAGGCGCATACGCTAACCACTAGACCATCGCGACAGTGATAAAAAACATGATTATACCAAAAAAGGTCCAGCGCAATAAAACCCATCTTATTGCAATTATGTTCCCGTAGGTATAGCATTTGGCTTTCCCTCCCCCATTTCAAACACGGCTACTTATCAACCTATACATTTCCAGTTTAAGCTGGTCTAACATTGCACGAAAAGCCTATACAATCTTCTTCTTCTTCTTCTTCGTCGTGTCGATGGCTGAGTCAAATTTTATTGGTCCAATAAGTGGCCGCTGTTATGGCGCTCTCGTCAGCGTTCATGAGCGCCTCTCTTGTGCAGGTGGAAGGGCATTTTGGACAGTCAGTAAGGTGGTCAAGGTTTTGACTTGCCATCGTGGTGAAAGGATTAGCCAATTCGCTTCTAAGAACTCGCGAATTGTCCAGGGTGCGCCGGACGTAGGGAATTGTTGTGTACGTCACTCGGGGAGGCTCCTTTCATGCACCCCGAATATGTCTATACAATGCGAGGCCATATTATAATGGAAATGTATAGGTTGATGTGTAGCCGTTGGTACAACGGACCCCTGTCTAAGAAGACAGTTATAGGACGTTTTGATGGATTGATGCTATCCCCTTGCAACTTGCTATGCCATCGTTTACGGTTCACGAGCTATGGCCGATTTTATAAGTTGCTTGATGAAATTTATTCGGATTTTACTGACTTTGCCGAGTAAAAGTTTGTAATATTTATGCTGTTATGTTATAACTGATACTGTTATACTGTTATAAAAGAATAACAATTGTGCGGGACAGAGAGAAAATATGTGTAGAAGACTCCGAGTGCAGTTTTTTAATACTAATGAATAAGAAAGCGTTAGTAAAGTTAAACCCTACATGGGTTTATCATTTTTAAAAAATTAGACAACGGGTCTAAATCGCGTAATTATTATAAAGGTAAATAAATACCTATGCTCGACGTTTCGAATGACTTGCATCATTCTTGGTCACGAGCCGACTATATAGTATTGTGTGTCGAACTATCGACGGTTCCGAACTAAATGAAAATAAAAATTGTGACGACCAAGTGAGGGTAGTGGACAATATCCGCGCTTCACGGAGACGACGCTGAGCTTCACCAGTCGGCTCGTGAATATAATATATAATATATTATAATATTCTATAGAATTACTAAAACACATTCTTTTTTTTAATCCTCTATAATGGCAAAGTTAAAGTTTAGTTTTACAAGAGAGCTATAAGAAATTTTAAAGTTTCAATCCACGAGCAAAAGCTATTGGTATCTAAAAGGGAATGCCCAGAAACTGTATCGCCATAATTCTTGTGTCACAAATATAAGATGGTACATAATTTCTCGTTTAGTGTATGACGATAATCTAGTAACAAAAGACACAACTTAAGCGGGATTTAATAAACAAAAGTGATTTTCTATTTATACATGAAGAATTAACGGAGTGCTGAACATTTTTTCATAAAATAATCATGCGTTTTTACATTTGTTTAATAACTATTTTCATAAAACCCGGTTATCTATTAAAATATCCGACTGACAATTAAACTTTTATATTATTCTTCATATAATACAGCAGATTTTATCTTGACATAGCCACAGAATTGATAGCACAGCAGCAATAAACAATCCCATAGTCAATTGGTCATACTCCTTTAATTTCACACTAGGTAGGTAGCAGTGACGTGGCGTGCCTTGACGGGGCCCCGTATAAAAATATTTGTAAGGGCAAAGGGTACCTTACGAAGGGTAAAGATTTCTCACAAAAGAAAAATGTTTGCATAAAATTAAAAGAAATATTTATTCATCATGATTAATGATTTATCTATTTGTTACTTTTACCATATCTTTACAAATAATTCAAATAAACACTCTCCGTGCCTTTTTATCGGCAAACTGATTTATTAAATAATTAAAATTTATAGCTGATGATGACTTTAGTTTTTCTAAAGTTTCTGCCTCTATGGTCAATACTAAGAGGTCTAACAGGCGTTTATGTCCTATCGAAGTTCTTAGGTATGTTTTTATTTTCTTATTTACGCACTTTGGGCACAGAGTAACGAACAGAGGCTAACCTTTTAAAGAACGTCTAAAATATTTACCTATTTTGCTAGGGTTGGCACTTGGCAGTGTTGGCACAACAGGACAAACCATGTGACTAGTACAATTACTACTACACTGGCGGCGCATAGTGGTGTATTAAACGACGCGGCGACGCGGCGACGTGGCGACGACGGTCTCGCATGCAGTGCAGTACTGTGCTTTGGGGGCCCTCGTGTGCCCCTATAATTGATACGGCAGATACGGCGCGGCGGTAGCTACGCCCCTGGTAGGAAGAAATGCTGCAACGTTTATTGCTGGGTCCACACCGAGCCAACGAACGACCAACGAAGGCTAGGGATGTGATAAAGTTATTCGCATCACCTATATACATTACGTTTCATTCGATTTGAATTTGTGTGTAGCTTATGTTTGAATGTGTATTGGACCAAGTAAACGATGAAGACTGACGGGACTCGCGAATAATCCACTCGAAATGGCATCAATAGTTAAAAATAAGTAATTGCCACTTGATTATTAACTTATGTAAGTTATTAATAATCGAATAAACACTAATCGATATATGTCAAGCGAATAATTTTGTAACATCCTTAGCCGTTCGTTGGCCTTCGTTGGTCAGGTGTGGACCCAGCATAACACAAACATACCGACTATAGCTAGGTATGTAGAGACAATAGTTGCAATATACAGGTTTCATATATTAACGCTACGGGAGGATTTAATCAAGTAGGAATGAAAAGTGTCGTACTCAGGCTTGGTATTATTTATTTTATCCTCTTTTTCTTCCCTTTTTTTGAAAAAAAAACACTTGCAAAAGGGGCAATTACCAAAAATCCCTTCTTAGTGCGCGCCTACGTCACGTAAGGAATCTTTGTGCAAAATTTCAAGATTCTAGGCGCAGTAGATTAGGCCCTGCGTTGATGAATCAGTTAGCCGGGTGAACAATTATATAAGTAGGTATAGATAGATAGATAGATAATGCGTGGCAAAAGTAAAGTTTAGTTTTCACAAGAGCGCAATAAGAAATTTTATACACAATCAACGAGCAAACGCTACCTGTATGCTATAGGTATCTAAATTGTAATTACCTACTAGAAAGGTATAGGTAGGAATGCTGAAACGTTTATCACAAACATACCGACTATAGCTAGGTATGTAGAGACAATAGTTGCAATATACAGGTTTCATATATTAACGCTACGGGAGGATTTAATCAAGTCGGAATGAAAAATGCCTGCGGCACTAAGCGGGGACGCACCCTGTACACTGAACGCTTGGAGCGTCAGCAAAAAAATAATACGCATTAATACAAAAATTTATAAATATGAAGTATCTGTTTTTAATGTCAAAATAACAATGCTTTCAAGCTGGGATAGTTAGCTTCAAGGAGCGTAACAAAGGCTACTTTTTATTTATATTAGTTTGTTTGATAACTAATGGTCAAGAACTAATGGTCAGATTTGAGTAATTCTTTCTTCTCTCTCTTAATAAAGTTCTTTGAATATTTACCACAACGCTAAACTTCACGGGAGCGGTAAGGTTGAACGCGGGTCAAAGCGCTCGGTCAGCTTTATTACAACGAATTCCAAGCCGCCAAAGTCGCTTGCAAAAGCTAGTAGTATTTTTTAAAGATTTTAAAATTAGTTCGAGTCGTCAGCGCCTTTTCCCTAAGCTTTTCCTTAGTTTTCCGACAAAATAGTACGCATAGCAATCAAATAAAATATATCAAAAATGAGCGCTTTACCGTGTAACAGCATATTCTGTCATTCTTTCCTATTAATATTATATATGCGTAAATTTTGTGAAGATGTATTGACGAAGATGTGTGTGTGTATACGCGTGTTGTTTTGTTATTCTTAGTTATGTCTTAGTTATTGGGTCGATTTTGATATAATGTTAAAAGTATAACTTATAGCCTAAATTAACGTATAACTATCGACGTACCACGCAGGCGGGGCCGCGTCTGGAAGTTAGTCGGTATTTTATAATAAAAATGTGGATAAAAATTAAAACGCTGTATGAATCATCATAACAATATCACTGCTTAAAAAACTTGATAACAATAACATATTCGTTGTATTCCTATAATAAAATTACCACTATGAACCCCACATGCAATTTAATGCGCGCAAACATTATTCTGCTGTCGCTACTAGGGTGGAATCGCAAAGGGTTGCACGTAATGAGAAGAATGAAAAATGGCCGGCCCCCGCGCGGGTATTTATTAAAAACTACAAAATTCTTGCTCCGCCACTGAATTATGGGAATAGTTGTCATACGTAATCTTTGGGGGCGCCAGCCTTTGGGAATTTCGTTTTAGTTGGCGTGAAATGGTAAACTCAGGTCGTGACATTTTTGTATTTTTTTCCATAAAATATCTTTGGATCATCTGAATAAAATCTGAGGGTACCTACTTTAATTTTTAGCTGAGTCCGTACCTAACTGCGACTGTGACAACCGCGTTATAAACTGTGTTGAGTAGGTAGGGTACTTATTAACCGTTTTAACACAGTATACTAAAATTATACCGTGATTTTTTTTATTTTTTAACTTCTACCTTATCAATATAAATTCTACTTTATCTAAGCATCTACTTTTTTAAACAGCTTAGGGGGTTCCTAGTACAATATAATAAAAATAATAATAATAGCAGTCCTATATCTAATACACATGTCCCACTGCTAGGCTCGAGCCTCTTTTCATGATGAGAAGGCCATAGTCTACCACGCTGGCCAAGTGCGGATTGGTATACTTCTCTCACCCTCGAGTACTTTTAGGCACTCTCAGCGATGCAAGTTTCCTCACGATGTTTTCCTTCACCGTTATCAAGCGACAATTTATATGATAAATACACATATCTTCGAAAGACGAATATTAACGATTTATTGTCAGAGTTGTGTGCCGTTCGAACCCGAGACCTTTGACTTCGCAGTCCTACGGTCTTCCACTCGGCTATCGCTGCATTATAATAATATGTAGTATAATATAGGTAGATAATATGCAGACACGGCACACCTAATTACTTTGCATGGTAGCCAAAAAAATATGCGTAGTATCACTGGCATTAAAAAAAGTGAAAATAGCTAAATATTTCTCTCAGGTAGGCACAAAACTAATAAATAACGTCCACCAGTAACACGTTTTTTACGTATTTCGAAAACAAATCACCGGTACATAAACGATCTTCCGTTATAAATGTCAGTAATCTTGACACTTAGAGCTTATAAACGTCAAAACATGACATAAAACTGTCAACAGATCATCCGATTAATGGCCGCAACACACACTTGACGCCCCCGAACATTTGTAAATGTAAATTATTCCACATGAAAAAATAAAACGGAAAAAACACTATTCTTTTGCCAACAAAATGATATATTCGAAGGTATGAAACATAAAGGGCCATGAAGACGACTGAATGGTTTTCGCTGTCCTATATTTTTTAACACTGACTAATAAAAGTTGGGCCTCTTTCAAGGTCTTCCCTAAATTAACCATAGAAATAGACTGTCATGGCTACAAAAGATATAAATATATAATTTCATATTTTTACATTAGATAGAACGCCAGAAGCAAATTACACTATCCAATGGTCCCAATGACAAGGCCAAATACACACATTTACTCACACAAGCACACCCAGTCTCAGAACAAATCTTTGCGAATCACACAAAGTTTTGTCCCATGTCAATCAAATCCACAACACCAATGCAGTGGAGAGCGGCGAGGCGACCGCTTAAACCACTACACCACACGTGCAGAAAAAGATATGATGGCAATTATTTTTGTAGGGTATCAAAAGATAGATTCAGCAGTGTAGTCTACCTGAGAAGCATCTCTATTCGAGCTGGTACAACGAGCGTAAGATATATTTGGTCGTGTTTTCATCATGTTTCTTTATGCAGACAAAAATATGACAAAAACGCAACGAAATCGATCTCGCGCTCGTTATGCTAGCTCGACTGGTCACGACTTGTTTCACGCACGACAATCAAGAGATTGTTGTCGAAGACGTGCTGCTACGTAGGAGGACTTCGATGTTAGTCCCGTAGCAGAACGCAGTCTGAAGTCGGGTCCACACCTGGCAAACGAAGGCTAACACGTTCGTTGGTACCATTTTGGAAAGCATAGCGAATGCATCTTTTGATGTTACTGCCACGCTTTTCTATTGCCGGCGAACGCTAACGCACAATCGTTACACTGTAAGACTTAAATACTCCATCAGAGGTAGACAAATAAAAATATGAAAAATAATTAATTGTGGATTTTTTTTTTCCATTTCATTGTGGTAAAATCAATTGCTGGTAACTCTCAGACAAACGTGACGTCATCGTAAAGCAACGGTTTCACGCACACTATATAGCTTGTCAAACTTTTGACATAACGTGTTGCATCTATCACTGCACAATTTCCTTTGAGGTCGTAAAAAACAGAACCCTTCCTTGTCAGTTATTAGATTAGCCTCATATTCACTCTGATCTAGGTTTAAAATTCAAGTAGTACACATATGAAGCTCTTTTTACCTCTCTCCTACTTTTGCCGTACCCATCAGAGTCCTTAATTGACACTACCTATTTATAAGACTATTATATCATTGTGGAGTGCAATAAAGACTGTTAAATACTTCATTTACAGAAAAATATACATATTGGATCTTAAATTAAAATAGTCTAATAACTTAATCTTAACTTAATAAGTCACTGTCAGAAGGCCTCGTACCCAAAATGTTGGCAGCATTATCGCGTTGTATTGCGATGCTAAGTCGCTGGACGAAATATAAGCCAGCATTTCGAGAACGAGTTGCCTCAGTTAGAGGCGCTGACAATTCTTTGTACAGACTATGAGTGGTACGGCTATAAAGACTTGAAGTAGAATACTTATAGCCAAAAACATCTTATCATAAAAATTACTTAATCTTTTAAAACCGCAAAAACACGTTTTACGGGGCTTTAAACACCTCCATTGCAACCTTCCGGCTATAATATTTTTATGGGTTATCATCAGGTCCAGGGTTTAAAAATCAACGGGTGTCGAATTTTGTGCCATAGCGAATGGCCAGGTGTAAATTGGTCACTAAAATACGCAATATGACATTGTGAAGGTGGTCGGGGTATACCCGACTGGTGAGAGAGAGAGTTGAGGCACAGGCGGCGCGACGAGCGACGCGTTAAGCGTTTGCTTTACATTGAAAATGGAGGTTTGTCTTGGTCAGGGTGTTTCTATGTATAGACAAGTATAGAAAAGGATATATGTATTAGTATCAGTTATTTTAGTACTCATAGTGCAAGCTCTGCTTAGTTTGGGACTAGATGGCGTTGTGGGTATGTTGTGTGATATTTATTTGTTATTATTAATAATAATAATAATATATTTTTATTTCAGGCATCAGGGCCCATACATAAATACCTTATAACTAACATACATATTTGTATTTCATAATTATGAAACTATTTTACACTTTTAATCGGCGAAGTGTTGCGCAATTGCGAGGTGTCGTGTAACCTTCCACGAAAGCGGCGATACCTACGCGACTCCCTCCGGCCAGAATTCCTCTTGAAGAAACGTCTCCAGATGGTGTGTGGGGACGCGCACCACAAACGATTTGAAATTTGTGTTGTGGCGCGGTTCTAGCAGAAATTATTGATGTATTTTTAATGAGTAGTGTGTTACTTTAAAGAAAAGTAAACGTTTGTTTGTACTTACACGAGCCCTTTGAAGAATTTGCGATCTAGTCGTTAGAAATATGTTTTTTTAAGGCAAATGAAATAACTTAAAGTAAAAAGTCACCTACATAGTTTTGATTTTATCCATACATATTTATCTTGAATCGATTTAGACTAACTTAATTGAAAAATACCTGCCACAAATAAAAATAGTAACAATATCACAAATTCACCATTCTCACCTACTACTAATGTTGTGGGTTCGATGCCCGCATGGGACAAATAGTGTGGGTGTTCTTTATATCTGCAAGGCGATTGTCAATTCAGAGAAAAGATTTCCAAGTAGGGTGGTCGATTTCTTATAAATAGAAACGCACACGACACATACTTCTACATGTCCCGCCAAACAGTGTATTGTAACAATGGCCGACAATATTTCAAACACAAAACTATATTAAATACAAAACCCTCTTTTAACAATAGGGTATACCTTCCTAAGCCGTAACACTGAGCCCATAAAATTATTTACGAACTTACCTGCGAGTTTAACGAGACACTGTTAAAGTGAAAAGTATTTTTTATGCGCCGTTTACGATCTCTGCCGGTTATGGTGCGATTCCTGACTCATTCCACTGAATCACACTAGTACAGAAGGCTCACGACCTAACACAGTAGCTGAACTACCTGCGTGAGGTCGTGAACCTGAAACAAATGAAAACTCTCACCTCGATAGTAAACGTAAGTAGGTACCTGTCTTTATAATCCGTGAAACCCAGTTCGGTTTTCAGCGAGTTCTGTTTAGGCAGTTTCATCAAGTAGTAATGACGTCATTGGAGATAGTGCAGAAAATTATGTTTGGATGAGGCTCATAATTTATCCCACCCTCAGAGTGGGTGCCCTACTAGACAAAAAAGCTCACTTATCTCTCTGACCAGTAGGGCAAAACATTTTTCCTATAAGTCAGAGATTTAAAAACCGAGCAATTACTTATCGGGCCTCGCGCAGTAAGGTTCCGTATTTAGGCGTTGCAACATATTTGGTCTTAAGAGGGATTTACTATATTTATTAAACAAGTAAAATCTTCATACAAGTCATTATTTTCAAAAGTTATTTTCAAAACTGCTCCAAGTAACTGCATTTTACAATTATTCCTTAACTCTTGAACTAACAAAGTAACATTTTTTGTCAGAGTTTTCAAGCTAACGGTTTAACTTGGATAGGGGAGGACGTCCTACTCTCTATATAAAAAAAACGTGTTTGCAACCCCACAGTGTTTTTAAAAGACCTATCTAACGCTACCCTACACTATGGGGTGGGGTAGGTACCTTGTAGGTACTACGGAATTCTAAAAAGATAAACATTGGGATTCCGGGCTCCTTGGGGGAAAAATCCCCTCTCTCTTACCGTCAGCAGAGCACCGAACTCTTTATAGGATGTCACCGATGTCCGACCCTGACAACCCCTATCCCGAATGAACCTCCTGTACATCAATGTTTGTTCAGCATTTCCGCACGAGATCTCGGATGACGGGAAAGTCGCACCGATTTTATCGGTTGGTCAGGGTTTTAGGTCCGATCGACCCGCTGCGTGCGGTTACACTGTGGTTTTATGGTCAACAGTCAACACCCTTTTATCTCAAAGGAAACGAGCTTACTTACAAGTGACCACTGTCCAGCATGTGGGAACTGTTAACTGCGGGTTGTATATCTTCATTGATCAGGATAATTATGTTTGAATTTCATGAAAACTCGTGGCCTGCATTGATTTTATAACCTGCGAATTAGAGATGTGCCGGCTTTTGCCACTTTATTATTACTGCATGTGGTGCGACGAACAATACGAAATATAAGTAGGTTTTAAATGCGTTAAAAAATTCAATTTAACCGAATCTAATGTTCGCCCACGCCGACTGCGGCAAGGCCGATGATTCGAGGCCCGTATTCTACAGCGAATACCTTGCACATTGGTATCACATCACATCATTTTCAACAACACCCGAAGTTAAAAACACGATTCCCGTACTTGGAAAAAAGTAACACAACATAACACAGAAGGATGTGGCAGAAGTGTACCAAAACCCACACTTCACCTGTTTAGGTCCCATGGGAGCCTATCGCCATCCACCGGGTACAATTCGAACTCCGTGCTTCTATTGTGAATTTCCTTGCGGAAAGTTCACAAATAACACTGCCCGACCCAGGACGCGAACCCGGGACCTCGCGATGACAGGCGCATACGCTAACCACTAGACCATCAAGGCAGTCAAGGTCACGAGTGTTAAAATGATCACTAAATAAATAAAATCAGTGGTCTCTAACTGGTTTCACTGTTAGATTTCTGTTTCGATAAATAGTTACACACAGCTACATAGCGTTGAGGTTTTTTCGCAAATAGTTGAGAAAGCTTTGAAGGCACGGAGCTGGACATGCACTCACTGGGTAGATAATTTACTAAGTTAGAGTGCAACCTCTACCTATACTAACTTGAATTTAATACTAACGTTATTTTAACATTACCAAAAACCTGAAACCGTTTGTACAGAATTTTAATCCGACGAAAAATAACGGAGCAGGTTCTCAAGTCACGAGTTCTAACGAAAAAAAACAAGTTTTCCATACATTTTGACTTATTGGAATGTTAATTTTGTATGGATGTTAATTAGCCTATGCATTTCTCCATAGGTACTTTCAAAAATCATTATAAAACATTACATCAAGTTCGGTTCAGTTTGGTCATTTTTCAACAAAAACCGAAAATTCTCGGGGTTTTGCCGAAAATCCTTCAGCCATTTGCAAATCGCTTGCAGCCAGACGATTTTTTTTCCATAGTAAGTTAAACGCTAAGCTGGTATATGAGTTCTCTGAAGCAGGCATAGTGCTTTTCTTTCAAATCACTTTCGCCCAGACACGAGTCATCTTACTCATCTATGAAGTTCTTGATAGGCCCGATTGCCTCAAAAGCGGAGAGGAGATTTAATGATATATTATATTTATTGATTGTCTGCACGTGATCTCCACATGGGACAAATCTTTGTGTGATTCGCAAGTATGGTTCAGAGACTGGTGGTGCTTGTGTGAGTGAATGTGTGTAATTTAGCCTTGTCATTGGGACAATTGGATAGTGTAATTGCTTCTGGCGTTCTATCTAAAGTTAAAAAAAATAAAAAAATGTGTTTGAATGACCAATTAGGTTTCGTTTTTCCACATATCTATGCTTAAATTCTTGAACGAAACCTGATTAGTTATTCAAACCATACATAATAGGTGTCAAAGTGTAACATGAAGAAAATTTACGGTTATACTTTTGCAACAATTGCACTGTCAACTTTCATAGACAATTTTCCCCGGGCCGGGTAAAAGCTATCAAAACCCATATATTACTAAACTTTGACGTGAATTTTATCAGGAACGCGCGGTGGTAATAAATTCATTTAAAACTTCTCTAGCTAAATGCAAGCTCATTTGACGACCAGATGGCGGATGTGTTCGATTCCCACTTAAGACAAATCTTTGTGTGCATGAACATGGGGGTTTGTCATAGTCTGGGTGTTTCTATTTATAATATGTATGTATTTACAAAAGAAAAGTATATGTATTAGTATCAGTTATTCTAGTACCCATATTACAAGCTCTGCTTAGTTTGGGACTAGAAGGCGTTGTGTGTAAGTTGTGAAATATTTATTTATATTTATTGATTCAAATCTCTCCGATTTGGTAGAAACTAGACCCGAGTATGGTCAACGATCAAAATATTTTTATAGCGTGCCAACGTTGCACTATCTTTCTTTGTACAGCGTATAATCTCAATCTGTCAACCGTAGAAGATGCCACAGCCCTGCACGCTCGCTACAAAAAGCCGCCGGACACTTCAAAGGTGCCGCCGCGCTCCGCTTAGGGCTGTCACAAGCATTATCTCCTTTTTATTTAAACCTTTGGAAGTATTTTGATTAATTAACGATACTTGTCACTAATCGCTTTTTGTGTCGGATGCAAAGGATCGCAGTGACAAGACTTGCTTTGAAGTTGCTTTAGGAATATGTGTTGGATTGGAATTTAAAAATGGCACGTTTCTTTGCTCTATTGCAACCAAGTTGCAAGGCAAGTATTCGGAGTTGTAATGATGACCTTGATTTTTTAGGGTTGCCAAATTATTTTGTTTCTTTCTTAGATATTTAGATAATTGAACTGGTTTTAATTTAAATAGTTAAACGGAGAACTTAACTAATCTGCCAAAATCTCAAAAACCATGCTTTTTGTTTAAAGATTAAGGTCAAGTTATTCGTACTAGATACAGTCACGAAAAGACATGCTTCACTAGTTTACGATCATAACATCTTCAAAAAACGTCGTTCATATAAAGTCTGCCAAAATAAGAAATGTAATACCTCATTAGCTGCAAGACATTATAGTGTGATAAGCTCCCATTTATATAATACCTTAAATAGATATTGTTCTATATATTCACTTCTCAGACCCGATTGCAAAAAAAGAGTTACAGACTGGCTTTTATGTAAAACATATGAAGAGACTGAGGGTCTTCTTAAATTATCCATTATTTAATCTCATGGACATCTTTTACACACTGACACACACACAAACACATACACACTCACACACACAGACATTCACTACTAATATAGGTACGAGTATGAATTGTATAATTACTGTATAATTACTATTTATGTGCAAAACTTATTGTGTTCTATAACTTGCTGTGGCCTGATACCCATAACACAAGTTAGATCTTACCATGGGTATCAGTGTTCATAAACTTTTTGTGAAAATTTCTGTGTAAATGTTTTAGTTTGTAAATTAGCTGTAATTTTTGGAAATAAATATATTATTATTATTATTATAGTTTTATTGGTTTTTTGATTAGTCCCTGACAACTTATTCGCTACTTTTTGACAAATGATCAAATTTGTATAGAATTTATAGAATTCTGGTTAATTCTATAAATATCTATATTTTATCTTCTATATCTATATCTTTCATTCAACTGTATGTAACTCTATTAGAAAGTCGTAAGACTGGACCTAAATAGTTGTAGTTGACGCCTAATAAGTAGGCGGTTCGAGAACGAAATGGAGGTAAAGCATGAACCTTAAACGAGTGACCGAGACAACGCATTTTCACAGCTAATTGCATCACTGCTGACAAATTTGGTTACCACTATAATATTATATAGGTTAATAATTTAAATAAAAAACAGTAAATAGTTCTCACATCTTTTATATACAGCACAGTACACTGTTAAAGAACTTAAAAATAATTAACAGTTAGCCCTACGTTACACAATAAGTTAACATTTAGCCGTATCATAGACAAGCCAGACTCTGCGCATAGACAACTACAAAAATACATTTTTATTACTTGCAACGCTATTTTACTCTGCAGAGTCCACAGATAATAAATTATAATTATAGCAGAATAAATAATTTTTAAGAAACTTACAATAAATACGACCTACAAAGAGAACTTCATACACTTATACTTAAAAAATCGAATGGTACACAAAAATCTGTGAAGATGAAAATGTCGTGATGTCTAAATAGTGAAGTTTAAATGTTACTTTATTCGAAGTCTCAAAAGCCAATTTAAAAAAATAAAAATGAAACAAAATCTCTTGTTTTTGCGCAGTCAGGTAAAATGCAAAACGGTTACAGATGTTGCAGACGTATAATATCTTTTTAAAGCTCGGGAGATCTTAAAACTGAAAATGTTGAGGATACGGAGACCATGGGTCCCGCTGCCATCTGCAAAATTGCTAGTGGCGCCAAAGCGGTGCTTGCCTGGGGCCTCATGACATCAGACGAAAGTGCAACAAAGTGCATAGAAACCGTACATCATAATTAGACGCAATACTTCCTACCATCAACTATGCCAGCCAACCGTGATGACAGCAATTGAAGACCACCGGTCTATGAGATGGAACGAAAGTAATAGCAGTTGTAGAAAGCTATCATTTTGTCTAGAACCTTATACCAGAGTTAAGTTATCTAAACCGACTTCAAAAAAGGAGGAGGTTCTCAATTCGTCTGTTTTTTCATGTTTGTTACCTCATAACTTTCGACTGGGCGAAGCGCTTTTAATGATCCTTTATTTGAAAGCTGGTAGTTACCGTGTTGTCCCATTTCAAATTGTTCTAGTTCTGACAATGGCACCCATGAGAAAACCATTAAGTTTTTTAAGACGGTTTTTTTTTTTGGCAAATTATCTTGAAATACCAAAAGACAATCAAGCGTTACACGATAGGGTTGCCTACCTACAGTATTTCAATTTCATGTACCTGACTTGAGCTTCGAACATTATTTTTATATTATTCGATCGACACATCGGCGCAACCCCGTCCATTATTGTCGTTCCTATTGCGATCTTATCGACGACGCGTACCGACCGTTACTATGAAGATAGATTACTCGGTAGATATAACTTTACTCTGCTGATAGAACACAGTCCACCAGTACGAATACCAACTGTGAATTTAGTGTACAGGTCATCATAGACATTTTGGCTTCTTGTAGCATAAGCGATTGTTAGTATAAAGAACTGGGGCCTTACTCTACACATTTTGAAATTCCATCAAGAGTGCCAAAGTGAAGTGATTCGAGTTAATTCGATTTGATTTAGTTCTCAAAAAAGAAACATTTATAATGAAATTGTGCGCTAGTGTTGCGTGACAAATGTCAAAATTTCGATCCCAATCTCTAATCCGAACCCAATATTGTGCAGGGTACGGCCCTCGCTCTCGAAAAATCTTATGTAGCAAAAGAGATTCAATGAAATTAGGATATAATCACACTTAACAAACCAATATCAATGAACTAATAATGACTGGCACCAATTTTCGTCAAAGATGTTAAAATATTGTAGAACATTTTGCATTGTCAATTCGAGGGTCAATTTGGCTTAAATTACAGAAAAATTACATCAACACTAAGTACAATATAATTAAAATAATGAAAAGCTGCTTAAATACTCTATTCACAAAAAGCGGGATAGATTTACTAGACATTATGAGTGAGATATTTACAATATAGAACTCAAGTCTTCCAGATAATTTTTCCAGAATCCGTGCTCACTAGGCAAATTATTTGTCGGCCGACTTTATGCTAAATTAAATTATAGGCACCGGTTGATGCGATGATCAAAAGTGCAAACGATTTGCCTAGTACAATTTGCAATCCTTTTTTATTATAAATTAAATCTCTGCTTGTTTTGAATTAAAGAGTGGCTTGTCTATTAAATAAATTTCTGAACAAACAGTGGTGTTATCAGGCAGAAATATTAGGAAGAGAAGGTACTTAACTACATTATTTACTTACCAAACATACAAATTTAAAAATGTATCTAATTACAAAACTTTATACACACATATTTCATAAATTAAATGTTGCCTTATAATAAATTTTGTCGTTTTACAAAAATAACAATCAGCAATTACATATTATTCGCATAACATTTAGCTTCATTCTAATAATACTTTCATACCATATTATATTAAAATTAAATTATGTATAATTGTAATCAATTGTTGATTTAATTAATTATGCTTTCTATAATGGTCAAAACGACCAATTAAAGAATAAAATCAAACGTAACTTAAGTCCGCCGACTGTATTATCCTTATAGTCGGCGCGCTCATTTTTGGCTGACCCTACATAGGCGTGCGTGATTGTCGGGCATGTGGGCGCGCTGGCTGCCCGCCAGCAACACGTGACGCCGTGTTAGGTGTGTGCAGCTAGCGCGCCCATACGCCCGACGATCGCGCACGTCTCTCATGTGGCGGACCCTTCACGATAGAGCTTAACTTTTCGGTTTGTAGACTCGGTCACATTTACGATATTTTTTTATAAAATATTGTGAATATTTGTATATTATGTTAATAAGGCCCAATTATATTCCATGAAGAAAATAAAACTAATTTTAACCTAAAACAGACCTGAAAACGCCATTATGAGTAAATATTATTTTATTGAAATATAATAAATAAATTATTGTAAGAAGTAGTAAAAATATATTGCATTATGTGATATAGATGTAAAATGTATTGTCAAATATTGAATTCATGAAGTAGGGTCTTCTCATACATGTCGAGAAAATCGCCATGGTGGCAATTAGAACTGCGACTGACTAATTTAATCATTTCTTTTTTTATTAAAAAAGCTTACTAGTAATTTGCAATTACAAACTACATACTAGTAGTCTTGCCCTTTCTAGCTAAGCTTAATTTGCTTATGGTAGGAAGTTCACGTCCGTGGTGTAATGGCCAGAATTCGAACCCACGACCTCTCGATCTTAAGACCAATACCTTAACTATTGCGCCACGGCCGCTTTGCAGAGGGAAACTAGTAGGTTGCGCGAGGATTTAATATTTGGATTAGACTGTAATATTGTTGTCTACCTAGATACGCCTTTTTGTTCTCGAAGAAAGATACAAACCACTAATACACACGATTTTAAATTGAAGGCTTTTTGCTGTTCACTGAAGACTGTCTTATTATATCAGCAGTATAATTTTTTTGTAGTTATTCACTTAAAACTAAAAACTTAAAGCTATAATAAATACTTAGTCAATGCATCGAACACAACTAAAGGGACCACTTATGTTTATTACAGAATTCAGGTTATATTATTTTGTTTTTAATTACATTTCTAAGATTCTAGCATTCTCATACTTATTGCACGAAATAGCATAGCTTAAAGTATATTGCCAATTACATGTCACGGATGTTTACAAACGCGGCAACGCGCGGGTTGTAACGTGTCAATAAGTGTGTAGACACCTTAATCATTGAATTTACAAAGAGGCAGTATATGGAAGGACGAAGAAGTAAGCTTCGAAATTGGAACAAAATATATGAATAGAAGATACGTATACGCACATTCCAACTGCTTTATACATTCCAACGTCTATTGCTTGTGTAAAATTGACATCGCAGATATACTGAATTACCAACTTAACAATTTTATTGCGGTTATTACAGATCGTTGAACATAGAAAATTGTAGCGGAGAAGTCGTTTTGATACAATTTTAGTACAAACAGGGAAACAGACAACTTTATGTCATTATATTATTATCGCAATGACATTGCATCTGATAGGATTTTTTAGAAAACGTGACGTGGAAAATGTAACCTAGTACAGTTAGTACACCGTTGATTTCCTTATAAGTGTTTGCTCAAGATTTAAGACCCATTTGCACTTTGCCAACAATTTTTTTCTGTAATTTCTGTTATTTTTACAAATTCCTTATAAATATTAACAATTTCTGTTTTATTGCTATGCAACAGTTTATGGTTTTAGGTAGAAAACCCAATACCATAAACTGTTTCGATCTTATCACGATACAATGCTGTATTAAATAAAAAATTATCTTCGGGACGACCAATTTTTGTCGCCCAATAGGTTAATTTATTTGTAGCTCCCTTAAAAAGCTGTATTTAACGAAATATTCGATATAAAAATATGTACATATTTTGAATTTATTTTGTGCGTTATTTTCTTTGTTACAAACAATAGGTATTCGAAAAAAATATTTGTTGCAATTTTTGACATATAATTTTATAATTATTTAAGGCAAATTATGACCATCAAACGTCACGGAATTAAAAACTGTATAATGAGAATATAAATTTAAAATGCACTCATTTTTGACTGTCATATTCTTTCTCATTTTCTATACATTACCTTAAATTATTTGAAAAGTTAAAATTTGAAAATGAAAGATTCTTCATATTCTAGCGGTCATACGCGGCAATCCGTCATATTATTATTTTTAAACAGTTACTATTTGTTACGGATGAATACCGCTGTCCTAAGTTCAATCGTAATTATTCGCAAAATAGAATAAACTGTAAATCATTAAAAATACAGCCAAATACCAATAAAGGCTACAGTATTCTGACAGTAAATCATTTTCACTTTAATCAATATTTTAAGACACGCTTATCTTGTCATAACGTCAATATCGATTACTATAAATTGTTATTTAAAAATAAATCGAATGCTACATATAAAATGACAGTTTAACCGCAACAAAAATCGAAACTTGAAAAACTTGATTCCGATGACAGCTGTCACAGATATTGAGCGAAATTTTATTTGATTTTAATTAACGCGCCAGTTTGCCGACTTATCGATACGGTAAAAAATTTACACAGATATAATAATTATGAATGCCACGTGTTTTGGTAGGTCATAATAATAATGACCTACCAAATTATCATTTTTCTAAGCTTTATTTTAGTATTTTCTAGAACTTATATTCGAGCACCAGGCCCTTTGACAAATTAATCGCCGCTTTATCAATCCTATATTCAATTCAACCACTTGGCAGTGACCCGCTGGTCCTTCAATTTATTTACATTCCTTGAAAATTTAGTTTTTTTTGCCCTATAAATACTATATTTCAAAACTCTTAAGTTAATAATAGCCACTAAAAAAGGTTCTTTATGCACTTAATCGTCATTTATCTGATCCGCTGAAGACGTATTTTTTTTCATATTTAACACGACTTTTCCATACAAATATTGACGTTTCCAACGGTTCGGATAACTTTGACGCACTGTGTCAAAGAACCAAATAACCTTTTGTACGTAGATACCATTATGAACTTTAGTTGTTTGATACGAAATTGATAATCTAGAAATACATGCTATGAATTATTAATTTTGAGATATGAATGGCATTAAATAAAGCTGCATGAAAGATTTTCCTGCCAGCTATCCTACTACTTTTCAATATCATTCCTGCACCTTAGATTTGGTAATACTTTCATACCTACAGATAATTTTTGCTTAAAACAATTAGTTGTAGTAATTCTCAGACAATTACGCTTTAAACTAGGATTATTTTTTTATACACCTGCTAAATTAAGGTTCATTCACATCAATATCAATTAACCATATCCGAAAATATTTGGATCAATGTGAATCTACCTTAATAATAACTGTTTTTACAGAACAATATAATACATCATTTTCTTTTTTAGCATCAAATTCATGAATACTTATTATTACACTAATTTACAATAATTATTCTACGAAGGGAAAATAGTTCATAAATATATGAAAGAGGAAATAAAAAGTTAAAATTTAAACAACAACACATTTACACTAGTGCCCCTTGCCATATAAATATGGCCGACCGTGTCGAATGCTTTTGCCAAATCTTTTTTCTGTTGACTAAGGAAACCTCGTCGAAACTTATCAAATAGCTCATACTTTTAGTCTTCATACACCCACATCCCAATTCTTCAATTTAATTTAGTAGAAGGTAGGTTTTAAACGACATTTGAAATTATTGACATCATTAGCTCTTATAATTTGTCATTACTCTTCTGTATAAAGATTGTCATGCAGTTCCGACTCGCTAACATGCGCACTTTTAGTGCAAAACGCTGCAAATCGAAAATGTTTACTTCAAATTTTCGCTGTAATTTAAAAATTTAAAAAAAATCACTGAAGGTACGATGTACGGAACTGTGGCGAGCCTAAGAATGTTTCATCTGAAGGAATTTACATTTTTAAATCGTATAATGTAAAGAATGTTATGTCTTGAAATAGATCCTTATAAAACCACTGTTCCTCTTTACTGTTCTTATTTTGTTAACTGAACTTTCCTATTCTACCATAATGTTCTTCTGGAAGTACAACAAGTACCTAATCATCAATCAGCTTACACAACGGCATCCGACTTCGGTCCAGGGTCCAACGGAGATCAGGGCCTGGCATCGTTCGAAGACTCCACGTCACTGGAACTTCTCGAGACTGACTTCTTCGGCTTGTATTCAGTTATTACTACTGTTACACCGCTTACAGTTACCTGTTGACAAAGACCGTATGCTGTTATATCGAACTATAATAATATAATAATAATAATTAGATCTTGCGATCCGGATACAAAATAATCTGGATATTTATCAAATTATATAATGAATATTGTGATATTATATTAATTCTTTTAATTAAAAATTAACTGTTCATTTAGGCTATGACTTGTAAAAATATTTATTAGATTTATTTAAATTTGTATGAGTTTAAGAAATTATTTATATGAGATGAATTGTAATTAAAAATTATTTTTATTTATTTGATTTGCATGAATATAAGAAGTTTTCTTTACATGTATTTTAAATAATGTATATAAAATGAATTGTATTTTGAAATTAAGGAATTAAAAGGCTATAATAATAATAAACCGACCGCTAATTTTAAAATCAGGATTTTAAGCCACCAATATTTGGATAAGGTGGATATTTCAGATAAACTAGTTAGCACTGTCAAAGATTTTCATAACCTATTACTACCTATTAGGTCTTGCGATCCGGACATACCATATTTTCCGGATATGTTGATTATTACATCCGGATTTTAATACATACATAATAATATGTATTTGGATTATTTAAGTTCACAATGTACAACTAGTATTCAGTTAAAACAACTGTTATATCGCTTACAATTGTCTCGCGACAAATACGGTATGCTGTAATAGGTTTTATGAGTTACTGTTGTCGTCACACTAAGTTTACAATGAGGTTTTTGATTATAGCTTTAACGCTTCCCCACAGCATTGAAGTTGTATGAAAGCCTTAATAAAAGTTGTATAACGGTATATGTATCTGTACATAACCCGCTATGCAACTGCAGTATCTGATACAGCCTAGCTAGAGCCGTTTCTGCCATACCTATTATAGCAATCAAATTTAGGCTCCATAGTTTTGTCACTGTCCGTGGTGTCTACACTCTTTCCATATAGACACTTTGTCTATATTTGGCATTACTCAGTCTCCCGCTTTGCTTTGGAGGGAAGTAAAGATACATACTTTCCAACTACAACTATATACTTCTGATTAAATTCGTTGCGGGTTCCAAGACAATTTTAACTCTCCCTGGGATTGCCCGTGTGTCATGCACGGTGCCTTTCAGTTGGTTACCGCTGTAGATCCTGGCGTCACAGGAGTCACAGTGGTGGGCGTGTGGGTGGGATTATATCCCGAAAAAAAAAAGCCTAGCTAGATGTCCGCCACAGCTTTACTGTTATATATCCTAGTTAAAAAACGTCTCTTCTCATCTCCGAATCGGTCGGGCAAAAAGTGCCGGATGGCGATAGACCCACTGCATTACATGGGATGGGGTTGGGACCTAAACATTACAGGTGAAATCTTGGTGTTTCTCTGCTAAAATCTAGGCGTGATTTTATGTTATTTGTAAAAATATTTAACAGATAAACAGATAAACTTTTATTGATAATGATTAATTACACGTCAACATTTGTAGCACATACAAAATCATGAATATAGATGAATCGATCATAAAAACAATAGCATCAACATTTATATCATTCATTATAAATAAAAAATAGAATTATGTTAAATAAATAATTTAAAAATAGTCCAATTTAACAACTAGTGCAATAGTTTATAAAGCATAAACAGCTTAGCAGTTCCAATGGAACATTAGTCAAAAAATACACATTTATTTTATTTCAAATTTAACTATTTTATATACAATACACGCATTAAATACGTATTTATATCTACAAATAAATAAAAATTGATAAGTTTGTTTTTAATGTCAAAATAACAATTCGATGTAAAAATATTTGCAATGTTTTTAAAATAGGTATATGTAGTTGTTTGCACGATAACTTTGTCTAAAATACAGATAGTTTATTTTTGTCCGTCTGTCTGTTTGTATCGGCTAATCATCTAAACGGCTAATCCAATTTTAATAAAATTTTAGTTGCAGTTAACTGACTACTAGGTGCGTAACATAGGCTCCTTTTTATCGATGTATCTACCACGCAAACGAAACCGCGAGATAAAAATTGTTTGTTTATTTGATAGAGCTAATCTCCAGAACTACAAGTCGAATTTTGATAATTATTTTTGTGTATGATACACTAACTCTCAGAAACGTATTTAGATATTAAACATTACTCTAAACTCTACGGGAGCAGAGCAGTAAGGTTGAACGCAGGTCAAAACGCGACGAAGAAAGCTAGTCTGCAATAGAACTAAGTTTTCCCACGATTTTTAATATCCGACTATCGAATACAGCTAGAATCGACAACGCCGCTAGTTAGACCAATAAAACCTATTCGAATCTATCGCTCTGAATGGTAGCAGGTTATTTAAATCTTACACTACATCTAGAACTAATCTGTAGTCACAATAGGTCTGAAAAAGCTATACTAATGAGTAACGGGACTGGAGACGTGCGAAATCGAATGAGATCAATGTGTTTGTGGAAATCGGACAGTGAGATTTCTTGATAATGGCCTTGATTTTGCAGCGCCACCAGTAAATTGAAGTTCATGTATTTCTCTCTATTTAACCTCGTAAGAAAGGGACGACTACAAAATTCGAGACAATAGCATCGTCTCACATTGGATGTGGATCGACTGTAGACTATCAATACGTTAGAGACTGGCACATGAAGAGATGACACAATGAGGGATAGCACAAGAAAGCACGAAGGCAACGAATGAGTGATGGTGTTGCATGTGTCCATAGGCTAGATAACTGCTTACCATCAAGTGGGCCGTATATTTGTTAGTGGAATAAAAAAAATATCGGTGTGGATTCGTACAGTACAACCTACAAATAACTTTTCAACATCGTAATGTAATGTCTATTTAGAATTGCAGATATGTATGGGATGGTTAAGAATGATTAAGAAGATATTGCATTTTTGAGATGTCACGCGTCGTTTCGATGAAGCTGCGTTGCAGATTGCACTTTCTACTCATGCCAGTTATTTCAGGGTGTCACTCTCAACACTCATTATGGCAGTCGTCTAAAAAAGCAGTTGAGTATAGAAGAATTACTAGGAAGAGTTAATTTTTTTTGGACTTTAAGCGGGATTTGAAGCCGCGACTACAGGGTCCCAGCCAATCGCTTTTAACACTCAACCATCTACTCCAAATCCACGAATAATAATAATAATAAATTATTTATTGCATAAATTAACAATACAAGCTTATGTGAAGTCCTGACTCCCAAAATAGGCATTGAAAATACCTGTGTTTCGGCAGCAAGAATACAAATTAATTAATTAATTACGGATCTTTTGACTGCAGGCATCTCGTCTTTCTGGACGCCTCGCGGCATTTATTATATACCTACAAATTAGTAGTAAAGCTTTAAGTCCGGCTTCAACTCAAAAAAAAATCGACTGTTCTTGTATTAGATTGCTAAGTATGGCTTAAGGCATCTTTTAGAAATATAAAATAATTAGTTAAAGAAGTACTACAACCTGTTTCAAGTCTGCCATGTAAAGTTGTTTGGAAGTAGTTAAATATTGTGCTATTTTTTTAGTTTTTCGTTTCGGGACATCTATACGAGAATTAAGACCAGCTTCGGATAAAGATTAAGATAGTTAAGTGCCATAAATTTTATAACAATGATTTCTATACAAAATTACATTTCATCTCTTAAATAAGTTCTAAATAGGCTAACAAGGAGGTACCCGCTGCTGCAAATCTCTCTGTACTATGATTTTAAGGGCCCCTAATATCATAGTACAGAGACCGGTAGCATGACATTCGATGCGATATCATTACGCTCAATGAAATTGAGAACATGATCATTGCGGGCTGGGGGGTCGCCCGGTCGCTACGATGTGTGCGGTACGGTGCGTTACGTACTGATATGGTATGAACTAGGTATATGGACTAGCTAGGTGGGTCAATACAGGAGCTCTGTCTTATGTATTTTGTTTAAAGAACACTTAATGAATATGGAGAGGAAATTAAAGCAAAATATATATGCAAACAAGTCCGCCAAAATTGCGGGGGGTAGATTGTTCTGCTCATCTATGATTTGATAACTACGTTTTAATCGACGTTTAATGACGTTTACGACCGACGGTCTTTCACTTTTGGCAGCGGGGAATGCCTGACAATGACCAGTCCTTTGGATTTTTCTTTGTATAAGATTGTTCCGCGCTAGTGTCGTATCATAGGATTTGACAACTAATTTTATATGACGTGCAAGAGCGGCGCTCTTTCACACCTGACAATGACGCCTCAGGTTGGTTGTTTATCAAAGAGTAAATCCAAAAAACAAAACAAGCATTAGTATCGCCGCAATTTTAAAGCTTGCTTTGAATTTGCAATTCTATTCCTTGCTTTCTTCATCTCGATTAAAAAGTTAGAGATGGTAAGAGAATTGCCTTGCACTATAAGACACCATCCGCGCTGGCATAACGAGCGCGAGATGGATTTAATCGGGTAAAAATATGACAAAAAGCGCTCGCGTTTATTATGCTTGCTACTAGATATGCTAAGCACCAGACCAACAGCGAAGTCAAAATAGTATTTTGTAAATCGAGCCATCAAGTAGTGAGCCTTACTTCTTATAAATTCTAATAGATTACAGGTAGCAAACCTAGGCGTTAAAGCCTATAAACTATGAAGGTATAATAACAAAGATGGGCACCGAGCTCAAAGAACTAATAACAAAATTGCACACTCATCATTCTAGCTTGCCATGATGATATACCAGATCTGAATTTATAATGACGTTGAACGGGCAGATTTTTATGCAACGATTACCGTAACTCAGTAATTAGAAGATTTTTTTAATAGCTTATAGCAGACTAGATTGATTTCAGCATATTGTACCTGTATTTGGTTAAGGCGTTATTCTACGTGAGCGACGTAACGCGACAATTGCAACGCAACGTGACGCGTTTTATTCAATGCAAACGGAGATCGCCAAATATAATAGCAGCCCTGTGTCTTATACATGTCCCACTGCTGGGCTCGGGCCTCTTCTCATGATGAGGTTTATCATCCACACAGGCCAAGTGCGGATTGGTAGACTTCACACTACCCTTGAGCACTTGATGTTTTCCTTCACCGTTATCGAGCGATATTTATATGATAAATACACACATATCTTCGAAAAGACGAATCTTATCGCCAAATGAACGCTGTTAAATCGAAGCGTCCATCGCCTGTTTTGCATGTACCGCGTAGCGTAACAATTATCGCGTTACATAGCTCACGTAGGATAACGCCACAAAGAACCTCGGGTAAGATCATTGTTTTTCAATGAGTCTCCGTTAGATTAAGGGCACTTTAGCCTTAGAAGCTGTGGGATAAGCCACGAACAATTTCCAGCATAAATTACCTCTCTAGTCTGTGCAGAACTTCGATCGACATTGCTAAGCCTAGGCGGTCGCCTCTTTTTCTTGTGTGAGTTGGCAGACCGGGGCCTTTTCTGTGAGCTGGTGGGAGCCGTGCCGGCCGCCTGTGCCGCCACCATTGCCGGGTTGATGCGAGGTTTGCGGGTCGATGTGCCTGGGGAGCAAGGTTACAATAAGTCGGTGTCTATAGCTTTAGTAAGCAATTTTTGATGGTACGATAACGGATTCGCTGTGTGCGCAATGCAAATTTTGAGTGTTTACCCGTAGTCCCGGTGGGTTAACCCAAAGCATTAAGTAATGCTCCTTGGATTTCTAAATGTTATAGAAAATAAAAAACTATTAGTTACGATGAAATTCACCAAATCATGAACAAATAAAATAATTACTTATTCGGTGAAAAAAAAATACATACCTACTCACAATAGATCAACATTTAATAATGTAATTGATGACTCAAATTATCTTAAGTTCGTTACTCGAGAATGAGATGAGGCAGCAAAAATAATAGTTTAAAAAAACTAGTAAACACGCTTTTTCACAATAATACTAGTATTTTTTGTTCATCCATTTTCAGCTTATATTAGGAATTATTTTGCACTTTTTAGTTAGAAGTACTTTAAAAGCGTGTTTTTTAGTTTTTTTAAACTATTATTATATTTTCTACTTTTTAGTTTGGTTTAATTATAAAAGAGTTTTTTTTTTATCGAATTATTGCATTGTCATCGATCTTTGACAGGTGTGCAAAATTTTAATGAAATCTGTCCGTTTAAAGTGGGTCAAAATCGAGTCCAAAAGAGTCGGTTACATACATACATACAGGTGAAGCTAATATAAGCGTGTTAAAAAGTGTTATTTCCGTATAACAATTATTTTATTAGCAGCAGCCGTGCTGGAATGAATACGATGGATGGCGATAAGCTCACCCCCTATCACATGAGACCTAATCATGACTGGTGAAGTGTGGGTTTATACACCTTTACACCCTTCGGTGTAAAATAGGCGTGATTTTATGTGATGATAGTTTAAATGATTTATATTATAACGGTTCCCGATTTGTTAACTGGGATTCTAATATTTTGCATTATAGACACTTCGATATTCAGAAATCTTAGGATTAATCCCTACTACAATGGAACCACGGGTAGTTAAACACTACAAATTGTACGCGTTACAGACGCAATGAGGTTTTTTTTTAAGTTTTGCGTGTTGTCGCCACTTTAGGAAAAGGTTTAACCACAAACAGTGACCAATAATGCGCGCTGCATTATGTTTCATACACACGTTTCAAATAGAGGCGATTACACTTTTGTCAGGATTCTAGACCTGACGTCTTCAGTTCTGTCACAGCACTCGCTACTGAGAGCACCGCGACAATCGCTTAGGGGTCTCGTCGGTGTGCATGTTTATGTGTGCGTGCCGTTTCGCACGTTTGTAGGCAGTTTCCGTACTGTTTGTACATATTTATACTGTGGTTCTGTCGCCGTCACGTGTCGTCATTTAATAAAACGCTCAAAGTCATTATGAATAGATTCGGAAACTGTAGTATGACATGTCATACTACAGTTCGTTTCCGAATCAGTACAGTTGCCGAATCTATTCATTCAATTATATTTCAATTACACCCTCTAAAGGCATGCCTTTAGAGGGCTTATATTTTTCATATATTAAGATTAGAAGTAAAAAATTGGTTCACCCGTTTCAGAGCTCCGGTGCCACAAACAAACACACCTCTATTCACTAGGGTACTTGAGATAATAAATGGCTAACACGGACAAAAGATTGAATAACCTGCAGGGATGTGCTAAAACTTTTCAAAAACATTCTTGCATAAAGTTTAATCTTCAATCCGTAGCATTATAAACTCATCCGTAGACTCAGCGAGTGCTGTTTTCTACTTTTCTTAAAGATTTAGTTTGAAGAGGCAGCTCTATATACCGATTCACGTAGATAAGTACTAAAGTCTTGCTTCTTTACAGCGTCTTTGTTTTACGCCGTTCGGGAGTTTGCGTCGAGAGCGGCCTTTGGCGCGATACTATGGATTCTCGAACAAGGGTCGAAAAATATCTTTTTCCATGACAATTACAATAATTCGATACAAAATTGGGAGTCTATAACGGTTAGTGTAACCCAGTCGAAACTTTTCACAGAAAGAAAACTCCTTTAGGGCCCTACGTAATAATTCGCCACCGAGTACATTACAGAAATACAGATTATTTACTTATTGATTATGGTTACATCCTAGTCATCGTACTAATATTATAAATGTGAATGTTTGAGAGGATATAGGTGTGGGTGATTTTATTTTTTCTTCTCTTTCTTCTTTTCTCTGTCTCGCAAAACTAGTGACCGGATTTTGACGTCACACACGACAAGTTATTTATATCCTACATCATTTCCATCGCATTTCTTACACCTTAAACTGCCCTAACTATCTTTTTATCCATCCAAAAGTTTCCTGTAAGGCATTGCTTCTTAAAAATAAGGCCGCCCCATTGGACATCTATTTATGCTTAATAATGTTCTATATAAATTTATTTTGGTGTGCAATAAAGATGATTCTATCTATTCTATCCTAAATAACAGATACGCTCCTATTTATTTACGTCAATACCACGCGGGCAGAACCGCGAACGGAAACTATAGCCTTGCAAAGAACCCGTTCCAGTTTGCAGACCTCAGGCCGTGTTTCATGGTTCTAAAGTCCAAATCGAGATCGCATAGTAGTTCGTCTGGCCCTCGGGACGCATACAGTAGAATCTGTCTAGCGAAGCATGTTGCCCCGCAGCGGCGGAATGTGTGATCACCATCTATGTTTCAGTAGAGAGCTTCTCTTATCCCAAAGTGATATATATTTCGAATGAATCCATGAATGAATTTTTAGACGACATTGGTAATTAACATTGTTGTGACATCCTAATCTATCAGTAGAAAAATCTTATAATTAATGTAATCACTGACATTTTATCATCGACATTTGATTACTTATTTGACATGCATCTAATACAATTAATTTATTTGTTAAGCTCTTTTTAAAATAATACATTGTAATCTTAAATTGATGTGAATGCCTGTCGAACTAACATTATTGTTTAAATATTCGTATGCCATTCGACGAATCATAGAATAACTTTTTGTAACAGTGTAACATCCTTGTAACCTATGTTTTACGAAATAAATGAATTGAATTGAATTGTAAAGTTTTAAAGCGTAGTAGGAAGGATTGCCAAATGGCCGGGACTGCCGCGAATATCCAGGCATTTTACGTTTTGTCCTAAGTGTCGATGAATGACACGTACGACAGCTGGTCGGTCTGCTTTGTGTCTGTTTTCAATCTACCTTTAGTGACCTTAGTAATAGAGGACATACAGTTCTAACAAAGAGTATCCTACCAGTATTGGTTGTGGAGGTTTGATGGCAGTTCAGCCGTACCCGTTAGACCCCAATTTAATTAAATAAATAAATATTTCACAACTCACACACAACGCCATCTAGTCCCAAACTAAGCAGAGCTTGTACTATGGGTACTATAGGCTGACCGTTTAACTGAGTCCTCGCCTGCGCGGTACAGGGGCGCGGGGGTATGACGACAAAGGGGACTGAAACAGGCGCGGGCGGTGGGGGCACTTAATGAAATATACAGGAGATGAAATGCACCAAGATATGTGACACCATAGGAAAAAAGAAATAGTGATTTATCAAATGAAAAATAGTTAAGAAGATACAAAATTTTAATGAACTTATATACGTAAATAAAATAATTGAGAATGAACTATTATACTTTTTGTTATCTAAACATATAATTAAATCGTAAGAAAGTCAAAACATTTTTTGGGTCCAGTTTCTTTTTCTAAAATATAAGTATACGTTAAAAGCCATTTGCTTGCACTGACTGTTTATTTTATGTCCGAAGATTTTTCGATTCATCTTGAGATTGTTATTACATTTGTACCTCTCACAAGGTGTCTGCAACAGTCAACACATGCGATCGCTACCCATGTAGCGAACGAAATGAACAATTACAAAAATTTGCCCACCGCCCGCATCCGTTTCAGTCCCCTTTGTCGTCATACCCCCGCGCCCCTGTACCGCGCAGGCGAGGACTCAGTTAAACGGTCAGCCTATAGAATAACTGATATTAATACATAATATTATAAACCTTTCTTTTGTAAATAAATACTTATTATACATAGAAACACCCAGACTAAGACAAACCCCCATGTTCATGCACACAAAGATTTGTCTTAAGCGGTAATCGAACCCGCGACCTCGGCGTCGCAGGCAGGTGCACTACCCACTCTGCCATCCGGTCGTCAACGTGACGTGACGTGAAGATATGTGGATAATTGAATGTTTGTCCCTTAATCCATAAAACTTTTTAGTCTATTTATAATTAGAATAGAAACTTCATACGCATGTAGCTAATGCCCTGAATGAAACGAGACAACTGCATTCTTAACCGACTTCAAAATAAGGAGGAGGTTCTCAATTCAGTGTTTGTTTATGTTTGTTACCTTATAACTTTCGACTGGGCGAAGTGATTTACATTATTCTTTTTTTATTTGAATGCTGGTGCTTCACCATTTCAATTTGGTCTAGTTCTAACAATGGCACCCATGAGAAAACCAATTAAGTCTAAAATGGAATTGAAGTCAGTTTTTTTTTTTGCGGGCTGCAGTTATTAACTACTCCTTACCCACAGCTAGGGTTGCCAGATGTCCGGTATTTAAGCGTACAGTCCGTTATTTTCGAGGCCTGTCCGGTAAAAAATAAATGGTCATACCGGACAGAACAATGTCCGGTATTTTGAAGAAAGTCGGTACTACTGGTCACAAGCGCCTACAAAAGTAGGCATATGAAATCCCTCTATTCATACATATTTTATTTATATATTTTTGTTAATCATACCTCTATACGGTTTTAGGTGATTTTATTTTTTTCAAAAGTTCCCACATTTATTTTGTTATGTAAGATGACTGCATTATATTTTGTTATTAGTACTAATTAAGTTGATTTATGTGTTGTTAATTAATAAATAAAAAATATTAGTATAAAAAAATCGTATTTTTTGCGACCTAGCATACCCCTTTTTGGGGTTGTACGGTATTTTTTCGCGACTTACCTGGCAACCCTACCCACAGCTGACCTACATATTTCCCGTGCAAAAATGCAAGCTGGGCGGTATGCGGTTACTTAATTCTATAACTACCTTATTATACGAGTTTTACTACCCGCTGCATTCATCCCTTTGCGGTTTGCGAACTTCAGCTTCAGTGCCAGCGCCCTGCGGCGATAACGATTGCTTTCGCTAATGTACGAACAGTGTTGCTTCCTCACATACATGTACAGACGGCTTCGTGGTGAAGTGTGGGTGTTGTACTCCTCTGCCACAACCTTCTGGGTACTATAGGCGTGATGTTACGCTATGTAATAACAATGGTACCGAAGAAATACATTTTTTTGCTAAGAACCTCGCAGTTAGTACAAAAATATATTACTTAATAATAAATGGGCTTTTAGGCAATCCCAGATTCTACACGATTAACTTCTAATTGATTATTTTTATAGCATTTAGCTATGCTTAGCAAATTATACTAAGAAACAGTTGAAAAGATATAGGACTGGCAGGATTTGAACCTGCGACCTTACTGCACACCGGGCAGCCGCTTTAGCCATCCAGCTACGGTCGCCGCTTACCGGAGCCCTAAATTTCTCAACTGTATGATACGTCATTTCGTGACGTCACGTTCATCCATTTGTTCCTACACGATTGAGCCGCTACCTATTTTTTTTTTAAATATTGCAGTAAGTCGGTGCTTTTGGTACGAAATAAAGCAAAATATCATACTATTGCAAAGATACTTCGGTGCCAATTTTAGTGTTGTTGCCGTCCTACTCTTAAAAAAAAACGTTGAAACATGAATTGGTAAAAAAGAGGCGTTTCATAGATTTTGCACACAGGCGCTGCCGGACGTTGTCGCTGCCCTGAGTAAAACTAATCCTTACCTCGAATAGGTAAGTTTACAAAAGCTCTACTACTATAATATAATAAAAAATATGACCAAGTTAAGGATGAGTTCATATAATACGCCCACAGCGAACGAACCTGTAGTCCACCTGATGGTAAGTGGAGTACAGCCCATGGACATCAACAATCCACAAAAGCAGATTTATAGATGCGCACTGCAGCTGAGGACTACGGTGTTATGCCTCATGTGCCAGTAATTTCAGGGCCTGATCTCACCACCAAACCGGAACACAGTAATGGAAGCACTACTATTTGGCGGCAGGTTAAAGGTGAGACGGTGGTGCTGCCACCCTCGAGCTCATTCACAAGAGCTCTACCACCAATAAAACCTAACCTATTGTATTTGTATAGTGGAGGTAGATTAGTAATTTGTAGTTACCTTTTCGTTAATCAGTATAAACTAATCTCAATGTTGTTACCTAATGTTATAAAGAGAGACTGTTTGTGGTTTATTTCAACACTGATTATTTTATTATTTTATGTAGGCATACCTACCTACGAAGACCACACGGATGCTGTTAAGTGAATAACACAGTACGTACATTAGGTGCATTGTTTGCAATACGACAAAGGGCGTATAGACACCGATCTGTTTCGCAGGGCTGAAGCCCCGAGGTCGGACACGAGTACGCAAAGTGCGAAGGGTTGAATACAGAGGGTAACCTATTTTAAACTCTAGTACTACAAGATAAAGCGCTTTTTTTAATGAGTTCCAAGAAGCTTCACAGTCTTACGTTCAACCTATGGCTAATTTGTGCTTCCACTAGAATTCACTACATAAATATAAAGCGCAAAAGGATGAATGCAAAGTAGAGATGTGCTGACTAGTAGGCTTTACTATAAATGCCAATTATCTCGCATAAGAAGTGCAACATTGCTGGCACATGAGGCGTAACACCGTAGTCCTCAGCTGCAGCGACGCATCTATAATCTGCTTTTGTGGATTGTTGATGTCCATGGGCTGTACTCCACTTACCATCAGGTGGACTACACGTTCGTTTGCTGTGGCCGTAGTATAAAAAAAAAACATAACTTGTGCCGCTTTGTAATATACTGCGTGTGGTGTTGCGACGAACAATACATTAAAACCAGATTTTAAATGCAAATACAATTTTAAATTAAACCTAAGCTAATGTTCGTCCTCGTCGACTAGTCGGCTAAACCCATAGTAGGCCCCAATCTCTAATACAAAGGGATTACTGAAACATTACAGGTATAACTAAAAAGTGAAAAATAATTCCTAATATAAGCTGTAAATTGTAATGAACAAAAAATACTAGTATTATTATGAACTGAACTTTTTAGTTAGAAGTACTTTAAAAACGTGTTTTTTAGTTTTTTAAACTATAGGTATTTTTATTTTTATTTATTTTTTAATTTAATTTTTTTTTTAATCTAATTTTTTTTTTATCGAATTATTGCATTGTCATCGATCTTTGACAGGTGTGCAAAATTTTAATGAAATCTGTCCGTTTAAAGTGGGTCAAATCGAGTCCAAAGGAGTCGGTTACATACATACATACATACTACATACAGGTGAAGCTAATATAAGCGTGTTAAAAAGAACTTTTCTGAACGAACTAGGTAAGCCCACTCAGAAGGGTGTGGCAGACGTCTAAAGGTCCCATGGGATAGGAGATGAGCCTATCGCCATCCAAGTAGTGCTTGCACTAAATAAATATTCTAATTTGATAATGAGATTAAACTTTTGAGACTAAAAATTCAATAACTATCAATATAGGTAGCAACAGCTTATGAAAAACCCTTTCAAAATCCATGCGGCTATCTTTAGTGGATGTTATTGTACCTAGTTATCATTTATTGTAAGGTGATAGGTAGGCAGGTATGATGAGAAATCTCTTAATTGATTTAGTAGGTAATATCATCGCATACAAATAAGGGTGGCGACGTCTACGTCATTGGTAAGGTGTCGTACCGGTTGTATCAATATGTACATTGTATGGATACCTACGTAGTTACAGCTTCGTAAAAGGATAGGTATTTTGTTAGCTCGATCTTCGTAAAATACCAATATCGTCTGAAATGTAGTCCTATCTCTATGGTATGGCTCCATTTACCACCATAAACATCGTCAGCGTGCCTACTTACCTATATCTGTCCTTCAACGAGTAGGTGTATAATTTACGTCAAAAGGTCAATGAACATAACCCAACCAAATTCAGTAACCGACAAAATTATTTCACAGCCAATGTTGCTAAGTCGTATTTGCTTTCGTCGGGTTATATGATACTATTGCTGTTTTCTGGCGTATCGAAGAGTAAATGCTTACAGATTTGTTTACATAAAATGTAAGGGATCATAGCTGATTGTTTATGTATCTGAAACTATTTAAAGTGCCTACACGATGCAAGAATAGACAAATCATTAAATACAAGTGGTATTCACAGAGTTTTTCCTCATTATTAATCGAGATGTAATAGTTTTATTTCTTTGGATTAAATATCTCACTAAACGGCCTTTTTTTTCTAACTTAAAAACTTAGCTGCCTTTTAATTTGTAACCAAACCGATTCGATTTTTAAATAACGATTATGATAAAATTCTGCGATTCTTTTTATCTGCAACCCCAATGTTTTGCAAGAATTCATTGTAAAGAACACACTTGTAAGTATTCACAGGAATATAATTTTAGCGAAGCTGTGAAGCCAAAACATTGGCAAGGACGCGGGCTCTTAATGTCTAATCAATACCAAGTTTACGTTTAGACGAGTCGTACGCACATTTAAGGTTATGTTGGTAGCACCACGGGCGGTGTACTAGAAACTTAATATGAGTGAATAGCACGTAAATTTCGTATGAATCTACAGTACAGCTATGAAAGTAATATTAGTTCGATAGATAAACAATACTACGTGGCTATAAGTAAGTTAAATTATAGGGTCATTCACTCTGGATAACCACACAAAGAACTGCTTGTAGATTGTAATATACGCAAGAATTACCTTTTCTAACGTCGCACATTGAACACTTGAAGGCTTCCGCATTATTTCTGTATGTACAAACGCTACAATCCCAATAATTTTCTTCGAGAACTTTTGACGGCCTCTTGGCTCTCCGAATGGCATTTTTCTTGTCCATTTTAACTCACACTCACGTCTAAATATCACTAGCACACGTTAATCATGATACTTTTTGTTGTACACATAGGTTTTTAACACACAATCTTAAAATATATCGTCTTAAAATCATTATTTTGGTTTACGTGCACAGAAATGTACACTTTTTTACGCCATGACAGGTCGTTTATGTTGTGTCGGTAAAGCAGCACGAGGGCGCCACTTTCTCTTAAACTGACTTACCAACTATGGCAGTTGCGCTAATCGAGACAATAGATGGCAGCATATTACTGAATTTTTTTAAATGGTTAAGTGCGAACTGGTTTTCACAAAGTTGCAAAATTGTTGTTTTGTTGGAACTAGATCGAAGATGTAAAATCAAGTATGTTTAGTACTTACACCGGCTCACTACTTAAGGTTTATAATCTAGATAAAAATATTATTTTACTAGTTTTTACCCCAACACGTCTTAATAATAACGTACCTACTTACCTACGACCTAATATAAAGACGTCTTAGCTGCCTAAGTCATCATAACTAGTTCGGCAGGAATTTATCTACCGTATTGAGCAACGTTTTGGATTTTCTAAGATTACACATAACGTAGGTAAACATCACTTGTCATACCATACAGGATACTACCACAGCACGCATTCTAACTGCATTTATCTACTATCAATCAATTTTGAACTCTATGGCTACAAGATAAAGTCAAAATTAAATCTCTATAATAATGAATAGGATCGGACAAAAAGGTTGCTCCTCTAAAGGCGGAATTCTTGGAAATGTCGACCTTTTTTTAGCCAAACTATGTGAAATTTTTACCTGAGTCTCACGATTCGATCATTTCGCTTTGGTTTAACGATTTTAAATAATTCTCTACTGCATACCTCCCATAGAGGCTAATACAAGCTTTTCTGTTCATCGATTTAATATCACACTTTAGTATCATAGCGATGGTTAATACAATTTTATTGGAGCTCTATTAACAGTAGGTCTGGTACCTACGTACCTAGCCGTAGCGAAAAAAGTGTAGATACAAAATAGTCCACGTTGTCATGACTTATTTCCAGGAGTATATTTTCCTTTAGTGCAGGAGTTTATTAGTTGAATGCAAACTTCTTTACATTATCAAGACCTCTCATTTATACTGGATATATTTATGTACTAACCTTAGTATTTAGAACATGAATGTTAAGAAAATGTAGACATCTTAGGGCCCCCGCGCACTAGGCAGCCTGGCTGCGCAGCCAGGCTGCGGCAGCCAGAATATTTGCGCAGCCAGTTATAACAGCCAATCAACGACTAGTCTAGATCCTTCCGTCGAGCAATATGGACGTGGAAGAACTTATAATTATTGCTTACCTATCTCGTAAAAAACGCAAAATAAAGAAAAGATACTGGATTCATCCTCTTTTTCTAGAAAGACACTCAAAAGGCTTATTCCAAACCTATTTCAAAGATATTCGCGCATTCCCAGACCGGTTTTTGAACTACACGAGGATGTCAGTGCAATCGTTTGATAACCTTTTGGAAAAAATACGAAATTCAATCAATGGCATTGATACTCCTATGCGAGCTTGTATAAAACCTGAAGAAAAACTGGTGATAACTTTGAGGTGAGTACGAAAATGAAAGATATTGTTAATCAGTCTCTTAACATTTATTAGGTATTTATTTCTTACATGTATGGTAATGAATTACCTAGTTCAAGTTGTCCTGTATAGTAAATAATTCTAGTAATTCAGAACCCTGAGACACATCTGTTGCATTTGTGTCAGTTGGTGATAACGCATCAGTATAAACAGTATTATCTTGCCTGTCTGGAACAGCCGTAGAATACCCACGGCGGCCCTCAGTGGTCGAGGCTTCTTGTCTATAATTCGAGTGTGTCGAGTATCCATAGCGATACTGCCCACTGCTTGTGGTTTCCGGTCCATATTCAGTCGAGTATCCTTGACCTTGGCGATATTGTCCACTGAACGATGTTTGTGGTCTATATGATCTGGCGGCCGATGCCCCTGGTTCATAATCAACATTACGTTGGCGAAACGGACTAAATTCGGAATCGTGAGTTTGCATTTGAGCTCTTTTTATAACTTCAATTAACTCCATTTTTGTAGAAAGCTTACGATGTCTCGGGATGTTTTTAAAATCATCTAGAAGTGAAAGTATAAACAGTCTATCTGAATCAGACTCTTGCTGTCTTTCACGCTCTTCTCTCATTACAATACTTTCCCTTAATACCTGCACCAAATTATCGTCGTCACTTGTCTTCTTCTTTTTGGAAACAGGTCGTTCACCTTGAGTACTACCGCTGCTAGCGTTGATTTCGGCAGTGCGTGTTTCATCCATGCTATTTTGAGTTTCATTAATTACCACGGTAGGCCGAAGAAAATGAAGTTGTTCGAAATATACGTATGGGCTCTTACGCGAAGCTGCTGATCCACTTTTAATACCAGCTCTGCGTTTTACCTCCCTGCTGTAACTAGTCCTGATGTTCTTCCACTTGCTCTGTAGAGATTTACCTGAAAATTATATTTGTTCTTTGTTACAGATATCTTGCTACAGGATGTTCTTTAATGGAATTGAGTCATAATTATCGGATTGGACATACAACTGTCCGAGATATCATACATGAAGTTTGTATGGCGATTTGGGAGAATATGAGACAGTCATCGTTTCCAGAATTAAATGAAGAGAGGTGGCTTGAAATAGCAAATGGTTTCAATGAAAATGCAAATTATCCCAATTGCGTTGGTGCCATCGATGGCAAGCATATAAGAGTGATAAAACCCAGCGATTCAGGGTCACTGTACTATAATTATAAAAATTATTTTTCCATCGTTTTACTTGCTG
The DNA here is from genome assembly GCA_905147285.1 of Hypena proboscidalis. Lineage (NCBI taxonomy): Eukaryota > Metazoa > Arthropoda > Insecta > Lepidoptera > Erebidae > Hypena > Hypena proboscidalis. The sequence continues at coordinate 9,403,559 of LR990150.1, read as the reverse complement.
TATGCGATGCAGATTACAAATTCACATATATAGATGTTGGGGCTTATGGAAAATGTAGTGACTCATCGATATATAAAAAATCCATTTTGTATCAAAAACTTGTCAACAAAGATTTACAAATTCCGGAGAAGCGCCCCATATCAAATAATGGAGTACCGATGCCATACGTCATAGTGGGGGATGAGGCATTTGGCTTATGTGAAAATTTAATGAGACCTTATGGAGGTAGGAGTTTAACAGCGGAGAAAAGAATCTTCAACTATAGACTGTCTCGGGCAAGGCGGTACATAGAATGCACGTTTGGGATATTAGCCAACAAATGGAGAATTTTTCACCGCCCACTAGATGTCCGACAGGAACTTGCAATAGCCATAGTACAAGCTTGCTGTGTCTTACATAACTACGTGCGCGAAAGGGACGGGTATAGGTTTCAAGACACACTGTACGTTCCACCAGAACTGGAAATAACCGGTGGACCCGCAAATAGAGGAAGCCGATCATCAGCATCCTATAGGGATTTATTTGCGGATTATTTTATTAATGCAAATCCGTTAGAATGGCAAAACAGATATGCATTAGAATAGTGCCTACCTATTTATCTAAATAAAACATTGAAGTGAAAATACCTAGTTAAGTACCAAAAAAGAACAATAACGAATACATAGTTATTCTGCGATACTTTACAAAAATATTGATTGGTGTTCTAATAATAAAAATACATGCTTACCAAATTCTTTTTTGTCATTTTCTGATAAACTTTCCGAGCACATTTGGTTCGTGATTTCTTCCCATCTCCTTTTCTTTAAATCCCGATCACTGTATTCTTCCGATGTTATATCCCAAATTGCTTTACGGCTTTCAATTTCCCGAATAAATTTCTCTGTATCGAAAGTCATCTTATCAAAGTTCAGAACGCAAAATACGTCTGGCTGCTACAACTAGTGCGCGGAGACTGACCGCAGCCACATACATTCGCCTACACACGCTCTGGCTGCGCGCAGCCAGCTGGCTGCCGTGCATATAGGCGCGTTTCATTGGCTGCCGCAGCCGAGATTTCGTGGCTGCCTAGTGCGTGGGCTCCCGTACAATGTCATATGTTTGACTGGCTGCCGCAGCCTGGCTGCCGCAGCCAGGCTGCCTAGTGCGCGGGGGCCCTTAGCACTTAATATTTTTTATACTACGCCTACGTAGAAAGTACCTCTTTGCAGTATCTAATACGGAGAATATCTATCAAAGAAAGTTAGTCTTTTCGGACGAGTTCTGAAAAGCAACATGTAATGTATGTTAGAGGTCTGAAATATTACTCCTAAATTCATTACTCCCGTGGGAGTAATGAACTTTTTTTTGAATTTTTTTTTTTTTTCATTTTGTTTTCTGTACTTTTTGGTAAACCATAAATAAAAAAGAATATTAAAAGAATAAAATAACTACTTTTATAAAAATAAATAAATTAATGTAACTTAATTATATAATAACTCCATAAATAAACCACTAAAATCACTATTATTACCTGTTACAAAAAAATTACAAACGTTTTTTCACAAATCAACTTCATAAAGTGTAGCTGGCTGCATGCGATTGTTAGCCGTGTCTCTATGCGCGTATGAAAGAATTTCTTCTTTCATACGCGCATAGAGACACGGCTTTTCGATTCACGGCATTGCGATTTTTTTTGCATTTCGCTCCAAATTCCTCACCATTTTAAAACTTTTGAATAAACAATTTGTTGCAAGAACTTAATATGTCGAGTGATAGTGATACTGACGATTTATTGACTCCGGAGGAATTGAAAGTAACTGCTCAAGCAGTGATTGAGGACCTCTTAGCACAGAAGTCAAGGATCAGATATAATAAAGCGTATGCATCGTTCTGCAATGGAGAAGTGAGAAAAATGCACAATCTTTTTATTTTCCTTGTAGGTGTAGTATAAAGCACTATGTATAACTCGGGCGAAAGTTTGATTTCTTTCGGGTGTATTAGGGTGAATTGCACAAGCAATAAAAATACATGGCAAACCTGAGAATGGTAGTGCAATGTGCTGATTTTTTATTTTATATATTTTTTCTCAATAAAGTAAGTACTTCCCTACCTTGGCAAAAAAAATCATTGATTTCTACCCAATAATTATAAAAGAAAAAAAATTACAAAGTGTCATTTTATCATCACGGTGGCCTGTCCCGCACCCAAATCCGCTCATAAAATACCTTCCCCTGCAAATATATTCATAATATGGATTTAAATCGGTTGTTTTATCATTAAATTATAATATATTCGATCAAATAAAACCATTTTTGTTTGTTTATCTTCTTTCTCATGGATTTGACAGGCAGTCAACTTTTGTCCGGCAAAAAGTTATCATTTTGGAGGACAGTAAGTTTTAGTAAAATAACCACGTCAAAATTGCGTTGTTACGCCCCTCTCACCTTTCTTCACTTCGGATCAGTCCGGCTCGAGCTCTCGGCGCGTACGCACCGGCCCCAACGTCTTGCAGTTTCCCGCCAAAAAAGTAAGTTTATCATTTCAGTAATATGGGGACAAAAATATGCTCATTTCGGTGGCTGTTATAGCTCGTGCTATTTTCGTTAAATTTGTTTCAAAATTGTGTATTATATTCGCCGTAAGTACTGTTTTGTTTGAGTAGTGTTCATATTTTTTTTAATAATTTTATTTCGGAGTAAATGTAGAACTAACCTCTATTTTATCATCTCCTTGTTATCATTTCAGTGGATTCGGTGGACTGTTATACCAATTACAGTCCACCGGAATGAAATGTATCTCCGAAATGATAAAACCATACAGTTTTAGAGATCCTTGTGTCAAATACAAAGTCATAGTTTTGTTATGTACTTTTACTAGTGCAGATTAGATTATTCGAGTGTATATGTTGTGTAATATTTTTGTTTAAGATATATAATATATATATATTATATATATATAGTACATGTGTATACTTTACTTACACATTCAATTTGTTCGGCTAAACGATAATGTGATGAGTGTGTGAGTCACGACAGTGTAGATTAATTATTAAATATTTTTATTTTATTTTTATATTAAATATTTTTTCGAGCGTTTACATTCATTTTAAGTTTACTAACCTAACCTTTATTTTTTTATAATTTATAATGAGTAAATACTATTTGATATAATAACAAATTTCAAAATTTTATTAGATATAACAAATAAATAGTAATTGTACTTACTAAACGCCGCCATATTCTCAACAACATATCTAATTCTTCCCCCGCTAATGTCTGGAAATTCCTTGGATCTTTGGGCGTTGGCAAACAGCGACAATCAGAGTTCCCAAAAACAATCACATTAGACAGTATTTTCAGTTCTACATTTACTCCGAAATAAAATTATTAAAAAAAATATGAACTCTACTCAAACAAAACAGTACTTACGGCGAATATTATATAATACACAATTTTGAAACAAATTAAACGAAAATAGCTCGAGCTATAACAGCCACCGAAATGAGCATATTTTTGTCCCCATATTACTGAAATGATAAACTTACTTTTTTGGCGGGAAACTGCAAGACGTTGGGGCCGGTGCGTACGCGCCTAGAGCTCGAGCCGGACTGATCCGAAGTGAAGAAAGGTGAGAGGGGCGTAACAACGCAATTTTGACGTGGTTATTTTACTAAAACTTACTGTCCTCCAAAATGATAACTTTTTGCCGGACAAAAGTTGACTGCCTGTCAAATCCATGAGAAAGAAGATAAACAAACAAAAATGGTTTTATTTGATCGAATATATTATCATATTTTATATAATATGTACTTCGTCTATTTACATTTCAATAATTATTCATTTGTCTTATCTGCACCTACCTATGCTTATCTCTGCACCACCCTAGGTTGACTGTAAGAGAATGCCATAAGGCATTAAGTCCGCCTATGTACTATTTATTTGTGCAAAAAGTTAAATAAATAAAAAAATAAAAAATAAATATAATGATCAGTTAGTTAGTAGTTAATGATAGTCAAATAGTTGATATGTTGTATCTAAAATCATTTGATATACTACTCAAAAGACAAAATAAATATTTATAATATGATAAAAACGCCTAATTAAAACTTATATCACGGTTAATAGATTTATCATAGAATTTTTTATCACAAATACTAACCTGTGCAACACTTGGCATCTGTCAGTTGAGCCCGACAGAACCCCTATTGATGTGGTATCTATTTCTTGGTGGTTAAAAAAAATAACCACGAAAGCTAAAGCGGGATAGGCTAACCTGTCCTAGGGGTGCTCTGAGTCAGGGTGTTAACCATATTGAAGGGATTTATATATATTTTAAACGTTATACCTAATGATTTTCGATTAAGTGAACGTTATATCTGATAAAATTATACGAAATAAATAAGTAAATAAAATAAAACGTTATATGAAAAAAAACTCAAAAGTAAAAAATAAAATATTCGCTAAACTTTGCTTACCTTTATATTAATTTGTTTAAAACAATAAACCCAAATAATTATGTTATACCAATTAATTATATTTTTTTGAAGTCGGCCATCATAATTATCAGAAATTTAAAGCTTTCTAATAGCGCTTCGTTCACTCTTTTTAAAATATAAAGTAAATTAGTATTAGTAAGTAAGTAAGTAAGTAAGTAATCTTTATTTGTATGAATATGGTACATAATAGGTGACTTAAACTAATTACAAAGTATCATCATATTCTGCCAATCAAGGCGTGCAAATATTAGTAGGTATATAAATTTTAAATAATTATGATCAGCTGCTTATCTTAATGTCAGCCTCTTCCACATGCAGTTCAATTAATTTCATTCCAGAATTACAAGTCAATTATTACTAACTGTAATATCTGTATATTAATGATGATATTAAAATAACTGTGTACTGTCCTGTCTAAGTGTTTATCTAAAATTAGTTAAAATCAAACCTACCTAAGTACGGAACCCTGGCTGCCCGGCATGGTTGTTCTTAGCTGTATCATTTCGGTGGATTTAATTCATTCCGGTGCACAGTCTATCATTTCGGTGGGTATTTTTATCATTTCGGTAGACACTTTTCATTTCAGTGGACTCTAAAAAATTCATTCTTTAATATTTATGTAAGTTTTGATGTTATTTGATGTCCACTCACACACAATGTTATAAATAGACTAAAGTTTAATTTTTCACTTAAAATATATAGATAGCATTGAAATTAAAAAAGTCCGCCGAAATGACAAAAAATAGTCGCTTGTTGAAATTGACCCATTAAGGCCCTCAGCTACGATTCGGGCCTCAAACTACACCCTCAATGAAATCAACTACTTTCATCCCTTGGTGTACAATGTACTATTTTTTTTATTTATTCTATCCGTCACAATAGTTACAAAATTGTATTTCGTTTTTTTGAGACACATAGAGAAACAGGAGAACTATGAGAATGTTTTGACTCTATCCAGATTCACGAGCTAACATTGAGTACCTAAATTATATTTTCAAAAATAACAAAACATAACATCACGCCTGTATTACCCAGAAGGGTGTGGCAGAGGTTTACAACACCCACACTTCACCTGTTATCATTAGGTCTCATGGGTCAGCCTATCGCCATCCAAAGGGCACAATTCCAACTCCGTGCTGCTATTGGGTATTTTCTGACGAAAAGTTCACGTGCCCAACCCGAGACCTCGCGGAGAGAACCGCATACGCTAACCACTAGACCATCAAGACACCAAAATAAAAGCTTTTAAAATACATTTGTACGTATTTGAAAATATTAAACCAATGTTAGATTGTACGCTATGTTACCTCTATGGAATGGACAATACATTATAAAACCGGCCAAGTGCGAGTCGGACGCGCGCACGTAGGGTTCCGTACCACTATACATCTAAATAAATTAAATAAAATCGAACGGGAATTAACGCGATCATGCAAAGCGTAAGATTTTATTTAATCATGCAACGCGTAAGTTTAAAAGTTAATCTAAATAAATGTTTTTCTTTATTCTTTATTATATTTTAGTTGATTAAATGAAAGGTAAAATGCGGATTACGATATATAACGTATTAAAAAAAACTAATTATTAGATCTCGTTCAAACCAATTTTCGGTGGAAGTTTGCATGGTAATGTTCATTTATATTTTTTTTACATTTATCATTCCCTTATTTTAGAAGTTACGGGAGGGAGGACACACATATTTCCACTTTGGAAGCGTCTCTCGCGCAAACTATTCAGTTTAGAAAAAAAATATATTAAAAACCTCAATATCCTTTTTGAAAATCTATCCATTGATACCCCACACCACATCCAGGGATTGATGAAAAAAAAAATGAGTTTCAGTTCTAAGTATGGGGAACCCCAAAAATTTACTGTTTTTTTTTCTATTTTTGTATGAAAATCTTAATGCGGTTCACTGAATACATCTACTTACCAAGTTTCCACAGTATAGCTCTTATAGTTACGGAAAAAAGTGGCTGTGACATACGGACGGACAGACATGACGAATCTATAAAGGTTCCGTTTTTTGCCATTCGGCTACGGAATCCTAAAAAAGCAGCATTTTCGTACACTTAGCAAATCACGAATGTTATGCTTCACGGTCATAAATCAACAGTAATATGTCTGTAATAATTATTGGTTCATAATTATTTAAATACACACGAAACTGCAGTTATTATTGCGAAAATAACATAATATAATATCGCGCCTGTATTATACGGAAGAGTATGGCAGAGGGTGGGCGCACGATAAGGTTGTGGCATGAGCTCCCTGCCAAGGTTTTTCCAATAGAATACAGCATGGGGTTCTTTAAAAAGAGTGCAAATAGGTTTCTAAAGGGTCGGCAACGCACGAGTGATGCCCCTGGCGTTGCAAGTGTCCATAGGCTACGGTAACTGCTTACCATCAGGCGGGCCGTATGCTTGTTTGCCACCTCAGTGGAATAAAAAAAAAAAAAAAAAAGGGGTATTAACAGTATTAGTATTAACACCCAAACTTCACCTAGAGATTGAGTCTATCGCCATCCACCGGCCACTTCGTACTGAAATTGCTAATTTCCTGATGGCGATTTCCCAAATTATTATAAATAAATATTTCACAACTCACACACAACGCCATCTAGTCCCAAACTAAGCAGAGCTAGGTACTAGAATAACTGATACTAATACATATATACTTTTCTTTTGTAAATACATACTTATTACCCATCGGAGCTGGTACTTGGATTGATTTTAATTTTAATTTAAACAGTTTGATTAAAATTAATCTAAGCCCCGGTTATTTAAATCTTATATAATAATTAGTATAATTTAGTATTATTTATTATTTATTTTATATCATTTTTTGTAATGTTTTGACGTGTTCAAGCGCCTCCTGGGGCCTATGAAAATAAATGATTTGAATTTGAATTTGAATATTATTATTATATATAGAAACACCCAAACTAAGACAAACCCCCATGTTCATGCACACAAAGATTTGTCTTAAGTGGGAATTGAACCCGACGCCGAGGTCGTCGTCGCAGGCAGGTACACTACCCACTCCGCCATCCGGTCGTCAATTATGTTACTCTTTTACGGAATCCGAGACATCACGGTAGCGGTCGCATAAGCTTAGCAACCAAAACATTAAAGAAATCAACACAAATCAATTTAAATTTAAGTAGATTCTTTAGTTTTTGGTATTAAAAGATCGGCTTCTGCGCCGCCTACACGACGACACCACTTTATTGAGGTGTAGTCGAGTAGTTTTTTCCATATTTTCAAAAAACTTGTTAATTTCTGTATTTTTGCTAGAAGAACGGCCTTTCATAGGCAATTTATAAGTGTTTCAAGTAGTGTTTATTAACGTTGAATTGTATACCATCTCTGCGCCTACACACCCCCGAGGTCCTCTTGTGTTTATAGCACCGTCCGACGTTCCGTTGGAAAGTTACCATCTGTGAAAGAGATAATTTTTGACTTTTTCATACATTAATTTTACATTTTTATTTTTTTTTATTATATTTACGATATGTTATATTTTTTATTGTATTTTCCCTTATAGTGCTCGGAGAGACCTATCTCCCGACACCTCATTTGTAGCTTTTATGAACCAGCTAGAGCATGGGTTTTCAAAATATGTGCGCCGTGACAACTTGTGTGCCGTGTAAGAGAAACAGCTGCGGCATACTTGGGTTCGAAAATATATGGGCATCTCTACCGTGCATAATAATATGTAGCTTCTACGGCACACTAGTGCGTCGCAGCGCATAGTTTGGGAGCCCTTGCACCTTTAACCTATAACCTGTCACCAAACCGAGGTGCTTTCACACCGTGTTCAAATTTAGAGGTATGGTTGTGCTCTCAAATTATTGCCAGAGCAAGCCCAATATGTAGTGTTTCGTTGAGTTCCATCGCAAATCGTCTTACTTCAAACTTCAAACTTCAATATTTTTATTGCATATATTTTTTTTTTTTAATAATAATAACTAATAAAGTTTATTTTTCACAACATAAGTTTTTACAGATGCTCTTAAATATTTAAACTAGACTTACTTAACTTAAATTATATAATTATAATGTAAATAAGAGGTCTCCGCTGACAGCTGTACTAGTATAAACTGTATCACAGCCATCAGCGTCCACCACCCTGCACAGTGCAATCTAAAAATTACAATTTTAAATTAAGAGAATAAAATAAAATAATAATAAACCGTTTTGAAAATGATGTAAAAGACTAAAATAAATATAAAATATGAGTCAGATACCATATAAAATGTGGAAGTGTATAATATGTATATTGAGATAGTGTAGATGTTGTGGGTAAATGTTTGTGTGTGGGTTGAGTGTGTAAGTGTGGTAGGTTTTGGAGTGATATATGGGTATACATTGTTGTGATAAAGAAGTAACGTCCACCATATTTTACTCCAAGGCATCTAAAAAGTCCCTTCCGCACAATTTGAAGTGAGTGCTGCCACACACAAATTCGGGCCGGCTCTTTCGGTTCGGCCAATTGCACGTTCCGTTACAGCGTCTTTAAATCAGTCAGTTGTTATAGTTAATATCAAAGATATTGGCGAACCGTAAAATACACTGTCTCAGTCACTCGTGTAAGGTTCAAGCTTAACATATATCACGCTCTCGTTCTCACGAGCCGCCAAGAAGATCGTCATTGAGTATTAACTTGGCAGAGTTGACCCAGAGGGACGCTGTTACACGATGAAATTGCTTGTGAAATTATTGTTGCGACATTAACTTTATCTTAGACTAGGCTTTGTAGCACTAACTTAACATCTACATGTAGAGCTAATCATCATTTAGCCTCTCGTAGTCCACAGCTGGACATAGGCCTCTCCCAATTTGCGCCACAACACCCGGTCCTGCGCCTTCCGCATCTCACCTCCAGCGACTTTCTTCAGGTCGTCCACAGTCCACATGGCAGGAGGGCGTCCTACCTTACGGTTGCGGAGTCGCGGTCTCCATTCCAAACTCGTTTGCTCCAACGGCTGTCGGTCCTTCGGCAGACGTGACCAGCCCATTGCCACTTCAGCAAGCTTATTTTGCGAGCTATGTCGGTTACTTTAGTTCTTTGTCGGATGACCTCATTACGAATTTTATCCTTCAAAGAAACTTCGAGCATAGCTTGCTCCATAGCCCGAAAGAAGAAGAAGTCTGAAGAAGTCTATGGAGCTATAGATCTACGTATAGATGATAAGTTAGAACTTATCATCTATACGTAAAATATGTAGGTAATGTCTACTGCATACACGTCACAAAAAATATATACAAATATCCAGATAAAATAATAGGAATTCCTCTAAAACAATATTACAGGAAATAGGAACATTTTACCTGTTTTGTAAGTATTCAACAATGGTTTTAAAGGAAAATGAAATAGGGGAATACGAATATTTGCAGGAAACACGAACAACGAAACACTGATACGAACAATTAAACTGGTATCATTTGTTGTTAAGATAAATATTGAAATCGTTTTGGAGATTGTTCTCTTAATGTAATATTCGGTTCCATGGTAGAAAATATTTTTATTAGCGTTTATTTTTATTGAAAATTGAGATACATTTAATTGTTATTAATACAATATATTTTCAAGGCCTTGTCGGTATAAAACTTTTTTTTATTTTATTCAATATCTTCCAATTCTTATAGTACATCTTGTTTACTGCTAAATGTGACGAATAACAATGTTCTTCCCCGGTTCACAAAAACCGGGTTTCTACGAGATACTTCCAAAGTATTCAGTTTCCTTAATATATTATCCTTTTGGCTTAAAATTTTAAAATATATTTTATTAATTAGTTATAGGGTAGTTACCATAATTATTTCTTGATAATGTTTTAAAACATACAATCTTCAAAATTATGAAATTGCGTTTATTGAACAATTTTTTAAGAATATTAAGATAATTTTTACTTAAGTAGTTCTAATTAGTAAACTTACTCTATGTTCAACTAAATGGTAAAATTACCCTTATTAAATAAAATCAATGTAAGTTTTAACTGACTTCTAAAAAGGAGGAGGTTATGTATTTAGCGTGTTATTTATATCTTTACAACGTAATACTTTTGTTTGTTTTTTTAATATGCTAAAAAAAAACACAGTTTTAGCCGTCTTTCATAGCTAAATTATCATCACGCCTGCCTTTCTACTTTCCTATCTATCAGTCATCATTTCAGCTCAGCACATACACCCTTTCTGACCATATTGTATTAAGGTTTTTTTTTTTATTATGAAAACTAGGCTCGCGATAGGAATAACTCCTGTGTCGCGGAGGTGTCACAAACATATATTGCACTCACACAAAGCACACCCAGAGTCGAAACAAATCTTTGTGGATCACACACAGACTTGCCTCTTGTGGTGATCGAACACACAACACCAGCGCAGTTAAAAGCGGCGAGACAAACACACAATCGATCCTTCCTATGTTCGGTTTTAGTTAAATATTGTTTAAAATAATACAGTCTTCTTCTTCTCCGTCGTGTCGATGGCTGAGTCAAATTGTATTTTGACTTGCCATCGTGGTGAAAGGATTAGCCAATTCGCTTCGAAGAACTCGCGGATTGCCCAGGGTGCGCCGGACGTAGGGAATCGTAAAAATACAGTTTTAATAATAGATTTGTTTTATTTAAGTAATTAGCCCTGTTTTACTTATCCACTGTATACAGTTTGAAGTAGAGCGAAGTACGACCAGGCTGTGCTCAGCACCTGAAATATAATCAATTTATTATATTACGTGCCTCGATGGTCTAGTGGTTAGCGACTCGGGTTCGATGCCCGGGTCGGGCAAAGTGTTATTTGTGGATGGACATAATAATAAATAATAAATATCACACAACTTACACACAACGCCATCTAGTCCCAAAACTAAGCAGAGCTTGTACTATGGGTACTAAAATAACTGATACTAATACTTATATACTTTTTTTTTTTGTAAATACATACTTATTATACATAGAAACACCCAGACTAAGACAAGCCTCCATGTTCATGCACACAAAGATTTGTCCTAAGCGGGAATCGAACCCGCGACCTCGGCGTCGCAGGCAGGTACACTACCCACTCCGCCATCCGGTCGTCAAAACATGTTTGTCTATGGAACCGTTTTGACAATAAATCTTGTCCACTCCTTGGTATGAATTTTCACTTTTTTTTGTTTGGTAAAAATGTACACTCTAATTGGACCAAAGCTCATTATTTCCTCGCAGATATTATGAAGGGCTACAATACTTTTTTTCAGGGATTTTCAGCAGAATCTAAAATAATAACAAACTAAATTATCAAAGAACTAAAGTCTACAGTTTAAGGTCCACAGACTGATTTAACGGGCTGTCTGCCTGACAACAGTGACTACTACAGATAAAAACAATCTTTTTTTATTTATATAAAAGTAAATACCCGCATAAAAGCCCTCAAATTGACGTCAGCAAATCCAGCCGCTGTTAGTTTGCATGGTTTCTGCGCCCTGAAAAAATGTAGACCTATGAAGTGTGTTTTAATTAATAAAAAAAAATAAGATAACTGCATCTGAGACTGTTGCTAGTTAGAGAAGAGCGGCAAGCTTATGGTACTGAAATACATTAATGAAAAACTTTGTATTTTTAAATAATAGCAGAATTGCACCGCTGCTGCCGACATTTTCGAACGGTTCCTTTGCCTTGCACAAAATAAAGTAATGTGTTCCGTGTTGTCGTGCCCTTATTATGTCTAGCTTTTAAGGAACGTAATAAGGATGATGACTGCTACCGCAATTGTAATGAATATCAGTACTTTATTAAAATATAGGTACAAACCAAATGAAATAATTTTTAACTCATTTTATGATCATTCAAAGTTTTATGGCCAAGTCCATTTATAAAGCGCGAAATAATTAAAAATATTATAAAGAAGTAGTAATTTTCGCTCAGTTGTCACCTTGCACAAAATAAAGAGATGTGCCATACTGCATGCTGTCGTATGCTTTTTATGTCTAGCTTTTAAGGAACGTAACTATGCTATTAATACATTTTATACTGCTTGTTTTAACTAAAAAAAAAAGCTTAACGTTGTTATCAGATTGCACTGTTCCTGCCCCGTACATGAAAGTTTTTTGTGCAACAAGAGAGCCAAAATTCATATTTTCTTTGAGTACTAATTTGGAGTCCCGAAAAAGATTCCCGAAGATTCAAGAATCAAGAGCGTAGCGAGTGATTTTTATTTAGAATCTTGAGCGTAGTGCGGACTCAAAAGCGGTCGATGTAAATAATTTTGATCTCGTGTCACACATGCAATTTTTCACCTCGGCAGCTCGAAATGCTCACTACTTTCACACAACAAAGAACACCTTTTCAAGCTGTTTAGGTGAAATAAAAAGTTGTGATGTAATTAAGTACATTCCTTTGTCTAACTATCAAAAATACTTAGATGCTTATTAATTTAATATTTAGACCTCGTTTCAGTGGCCTTTTTAAAACATTAAAGCTAGTACTTGATTGAACGGTGGTCTTCAGACGAGGATAGCAAAGAAATATAAAAAAAAAAATACTATTCACGTAGGGAATATTTTGTCCGGTTCCTGTACCCGGAACAAAATGAAGAGTTGTGCCTTGATGAGTACACTCGCTTTTGCTGTTGTGGACTTTTTGTGTCTAGCGAGAAATACCCAAGTATCTTGGTTTTTAATTACTTATCTGCTGCCTTTATTGCTGTATAAGTGTATAATGTTGCGGTAAATATGATTAATAGGAATTATTATTAATTACCTAAAGACACGGTTAATGTAATAAATTTATTTATACAGTGATTATTAAAAGTTTAGCTTCTGTAACGAAAATTTTAACATTTAAAAAAAATAACGTAATCTACGCGTTTTTCTGATCAGTCGAGCATTTGAGAGGGGTAGAGGTTCTTAAATTGTTGTTCCAATGGGTTGGTTAAGTTAGTTTAGTATTGTAACCAACAAAAAACTACAGAATAAAATAAACTACCGTTAAAAGTGAAAATTTCAATTTTTTTATATTTTTTTTTTCAATTTACCACTTTCACCGTAATATAGGTATATTTGAGAGTTTGAACGGGTTGAGGATCTAAGAAAATGAAAAAAAAAACACGAACTGCTAGAACCCATCTAACGAATTACTTTGTTAAAAATGTATAGATTTGTAATTACTAAATTTAATTTTAGATACTGTTGTGTGTATTTTTTTGTAGGCATGTGAAACCTGTTTTTCATTTTTTTTTTTAATATTAAGTTTTAAGGCATTGATATATTATATACATGGATCTCGGGTCTGCGCTCAAAAGTGTCCGAACTAAAAGCCCGCTAAAACGCTAAAAGACCGCTAACTCTGCGCCAGTCTTCGTTCGACAACTGACGTGACGTTACAATGTCATATTGTGCCGTTAAAACATGCAGAAATTACAGGTCTAAATTGAAAAAAGAAGATGGTGTATCGTATTTCTGGTAAGCAAACCTTTGTTTTATCATTTGCAAGTATTATTTTGTTTAAAAACAAGGTATTTTATGAATATTTCATCAATAAAAAAAAATCCTCTTGATTTGGAACAGAATTATAATAGAGACGACTTGGTTGTTTCTTTTTTTTTACGTACTGCGTGTTGTTAGTTAGTTATTGCAGTTAGTGTTCGGTTTTATTAGTTTGCGGTTGGCGTTTTATTCGTTATTTAAACCCATTTTAGTTTTCCTCGAGATCCTCTGCGTTGCTCATAGTGGAGAAATATTATAGCGCAATCACGAGAAGACGAGTACTTCAATCCGGCAAAATCCGCCGTCGTTTGTTCGGCTCATTTTACGGATGCAGATATGTACCATACAAAAAAAGGGTTTACGGAGACTGAAAAAAACAGCCGTACCGACATTGAAAGTAAGTAGTTAATGTTAATTTTTCCTGGTAGAGCTCTTGTGAACAAGGTCGAGGGCGGCAGCACCACCGTCTCACCTTAAACCTGCCGCCAAATAGTAGTGCTTGCAATACTGTGTTCCGGTTTGGTGGTGAGATCAGGCCCTGAAATGACTGGCATATGAAGCATAATATTGTAGTCGTCAGCTGCAACGTCGCATCTACAATCTGCTTTTAGAAGACCATTTTAGAATATTTTCAGAATTATTAAAAACATTTAATATAATAATATGTTCTTCTTTACAGTTAAACAATGATGTGGTCTGTGATGAAACTACAACCAATGCGATTATGACGAACTCAAATTAAACAAAAAATCCTTACTACTTAACCGTCAATAGCGATGTAACTTCCATTAGTAATATAATTTCATAGTATGCCCGTATTTTATGAAACATTTTTATTGCAGTGGTTAAATGCCGAATTGTTTAGTACTTTATCGATTGACAACATAATAATAAAGATTTTTCCTCATTTGGTTGGTTTGATTTGATTCCCAGATGCGGCACGGCGGTATTTCATTAAACTCTTTTATTGCGATTTTATTTTCTTTATAAAATAAAAGAAAGTTTCCATTCATGCAACATCCCATTTATAATTATCTTCTTTGTCTATACTTAAAATTAATGTAAAAAATTTTATCAAGTAAATAAATTATATTGAAAAAAATAAGGCCTACTCCATTACTCCCATGTTCACGGTTTTATTTTTGACCGTCATGTCATTGGTTGACAGCAATGACATTTATATTACAGGTTGACGTAAGACCATAGACTTTTTATTTCGGACATTATTTTTGTGCATTTTGTTCTAGTCCCTCTGTCTATGTAATATAAATGTCATTGTTTTAAGGTGTCAGTTGGGTACTCTTTTCTTTTAACAACTATATAGTGATTTAATTTAAAATGTTACCATTATGTTGCTGACTGTATGTGGAAGCTTGTAATTGGCGTTTGCTGACCTATTTTGTTCAATTATTTGTGTGTGGCTGTTAGCTCCCCTAATAAAATAAAATAAAATAAAATAGTTTGATTCATCTTAAGATGAGAAGTAATGTATGTAAAACTTTATCTTTACCTAGTTTGGACCAAAAGCAATTGTTTTCCGACTGCACCGCTCGCTAAATACCATCTGCAGTTGTACACTGCGTTGCTAACATCCATGCTCTGAAAAAAATAGAAATGTCTTTTTTATAATACCGCATAGCTTTTGACAATATTAATTGAATAAGAACTAGCGAATTTGAAAAAAAGTACAATAACTATAGTGTTACCCAATGCCAAATTATATGCCTGAAATTATTATGTTACTAACACCAAACTAAAACACTTATAATTACGGACACAAAAGACAGAACATCGTAAATTTTCTGATGTAGCAAGACGCTTCTTTTTTCAAATCATGGCTTGTGATTTCTGTATACAAAAAAGTAGCCGGCAATCTAAAAAAAAAATTACACCTCATATAAATATCAAAGCAATAAACATACGAACCGCGCTCATCAACATGTCAGCGTAAAAGCACAAAAAGAAAACTTGCATCAACCCCATGAAGAGAAATGTTAGAAACGTGATAATTGTTTCTATATCGTCCACTATCTGAAAACATCAAAGAAAATAATATAATTATTCACTGATAGATTGCGTTTAGCCTACGCCTTGACTGGGCGAAACAGCGAGGATATTTGAGTTAGATCTATCTTATAACTTCATATTATCGTTTTAGCTGTCATCAATGAAACTATACATAGAATCTACAAATGCATGTGTGATAAAATACACTGACTGATCCGGTAAAAGATGTCTAAATGTCATGAGCGCAATAAAACTCCTTTGTTAAAGGTGTTCAAGTTAGGTACAAAAAATAAAATCTTGCTACATTCAAGTCTTTTTCGTAAAATTGCCCTGTTGAGTAGGTACTGTGAAATAATTATGTAAAATATTTTTAAATAATAATTGAGAAAATTTGAACCCTAAATTGAAATGACAGCAAACCACCATATCACGTACCTCGCAATCATTTTTCTCATTGCCGTGAAATTTGTCTTCCAGAATTCAAGAAATACTCGGTAATCAACAGAATGAGTAAGCTGCTAATGGTAAAATAGCATAATGTCTTAATAATATAGCAGGGGAAAAACGTAAATTACCGTAACATTGAATCCGGTGAGGCAGATGACTAACGAGCTGGACAAAAAGTTGAACAGCGTCGACTTCGAGTAGATTATCTCTAGAATGTGGGATGAACTGAAATCAGTAACTATGATTTTAATGAACATTGTTATGTAAGTAGGGTTTTGTGAGGATAAAGTGGCTTTAAACCTATTTTATGAAAATGTAAAGATAAATCAATTTATTAATTTTCAATTTGTGACATAATACATAAATTATTATCAATGAGCTGCCCCAATGGTTAAGTGGTTAGCGTATGCGCCTCTCCCCGCAAGATCTCGGGTCGGGTAATTTGTTATTTGTGAACTTTCCATCAGGAAATTCACAATAGCAGCACGGAGTTGAAATTGTCCTCAGTGGATGGCGATTGGCTCATCCTCTATCCCATGGAACCTAAACATAGGTGAAATGTGAGTGTTGTACTGCCACGCCCCTCTGGGTAATATAGGCGTGATTTTATGTGTATTATCGACAAGAATAAAATTTCCTCGGCACATCTTTAATTTTACAGTACCTAAATAAAGCGATAAACTTCTCATTCAAAGAAAGATGAAGATTTATTTTGTATGATATGTGAATAACAAACGATTATAATAATAAAAAACTTACTGTATTAAATCTTGATGCCACTTCACCAACTCGACAATTTTCTCGCGGAAGTCGCAGTCTTCGTATCGTTCTCCTTTAGAAATACTTCTATCTGCTATTATTGTTTCAAAGTCATGTTGCAGCAATTTGAATTGCACCCGAATGTAGGTGCAGCATGTAAAAAACAAATAATCTGCAGCACCCATTTCTAATAAGACAATACATTCTGAAAAAAACGTTTTGTTTTGGTATGAATATAAACCTTATCTTTGAAACATAACGTTGTAACTAAAACATCTTACCCGACCAAATTTGATGAATATACGCAAACGGCCAATACTTAAGCTCGTAAGGAATAAACGTAAACACATCCAAATATGGCAGCAACATCTCAAACTCATTCGTTCTGTAGTACTTAATAGCTATCAAAACCATTGGAGTCATATCAAAAACGACAATCATTGAACAACTCAAGAAATACAGAACATTTATCACAGTATTGAGAAATCCTGTTTCTTGATCGACGATTTCTTGTTTATCAGCACTTTCTTCTCTAGCATTCTCCTTATCTTCTAGTTCCTTTAGGAGCTGTAGAAGTTCTTTTACGTTCTCTTCTTTCAGATAGTGGAAATGGGCTTTGATCATAGCAAGAATCGAGAAAGTCAAGCATGGAGCAACACTGGTTAGTTCGATGAAGGTCATTCCTTTGGCGATTCCTAGGAAAATGTAGTAAAAGCTGGCGATCACAGCTGATAAGACCCAAAGGAAATTGAAGATATAAAGCCATCGGTATCTGAGGACATCCTTTGGAGAGGTAATTGTATGCTTAATGTTCATGCCTGAAAAGCGGAATAGAACACCAAGTTTCTCAATCGATTTCTGAAACACCGATGTTTGCGGCATCTTTTCGCGAATGTCACCCTCCAATTTCTGGGTTTTATTAGAGGTGCTTAATCTTCGTGTCTCAATATTCTGAACTCAAATATTTTGCATTTGCTGAACATCGATGTCACCATGTCACAGCAAACTTTTACTAACCAAGTCCATGGATTCCTCGATGCTTGCATTTATAGCCGGCGTAACGTTTGTTTAGTGTAAACAATGCCATCATATAGGTAGAAGTAATCGACAGAGAAGCCAAAACATTTTTACAAGTTGAATGAGAAAGTGTTATGGATGTTATCTTTCAGCTTTTAATTTGACTTTCTTTGAAGACAAGGAAACTAATATTTTCTTCATATTGCTCAAACGTAACTTCCACGTCCACAATATTTTTAATTAATTTTATTGGCTTAAAAGTTTGTTTAATACTTTCAACAACCGCCAAATACATATCGATATAGCCGTTTCAAGATCTATGTACATACTTAAAGTGTAGCGCTTTTTATTTTTTTTGCCGCTGCTACTTTAATAGTATTTTACAATCCATAAAAAATACTTTCTCCCTTAGGTGTCATTGTTAAAGTTTTCCTTTTGACACTTTAATATAAAGGATTAATTACTTTTTTTCTTATGTAAAGTTTTTACAGTCTACATCACCATCAAACACAGTCTAGCAAACTATTGTAGCATATGAGTAATTAGTGTTTTTTGTTCAGCGAATAAATAATATATAGGATAAAACGGTAGCGACCGTCCTCGCAATTTACACTAATTTCCACCAATTAGGTTTTACGTAATTCTATCATGTAGGGTTTGCAGCGAAAATTTGTTGGATCTAAATTTGAAACGAAATTTTGAAACTATTATTTTAATTTTTTTAATTACTTCTGTTATATAATTATATCGCCCTTTGACAATGATGCGGAGGAGTTTGACGGTGTATAAAGTTTTGTAAATATCTGTAATATTTTAAAGCAAATTTTGTAAATATCGTTTTATATATTTTTTTTGTAGGTGTGTTATTATTGTATATAAATATTTTTGTTTTTCAATATGTATAGTTGTAAATATTAACATTTTAATAACTGTTACTGTATATTCCTATTTATATATTTGCATTATTTATGATGGTTTTGTTCTCATAGAAAAAATGCTAGTAATTTCAGGGACTAATCTTAAATTGTAACCCAGAGTGCAAGCACTACTATTTGGCGGTAGGTTAAGAACTACCGTAGACTGCAGACTTATTCATCGACAGTTTAGTCTATCGGTGTATAGGAAATCATAATGACGAATGGGAGAGTACCAACTAAAAGGTGGCATGTGTGAGACAAAAGGCCCGTATAGCTAAATTTAATATAATTTTATTGTGAATGCGTTACCAGTCCCCAAACGATGGCTCACCTTCTTACATGCCCTTTATGTCCCACCACCTGCACTGTACGACCTGAGGATCACCACCAATAGTGCCGTTCTACTGGCAAATTTTTGGTAATTTTTTAATGTTAAATTATTAAAAAAAAATCTAAACTTAATATGTCACTGTCAGAAGGCCTCGTTCCCAAAATGCTGGCAGCATTACCGCGTTGTATTGCGATACTAAGTCGCTGATCGAAATATAAGACAGCATTTCGAGAACGTGTTGCCTCAGTTAATAATATTGTGTTTTTAATATTATGTATTTCCATGAGTGTTCCATTGAAAAGTCAAAAAAGTTCTATAATCATTTCTGTAACCTTTTTTGCTCACATTCACAAATCGATGTCCGCCTACAGCGTCGCAGTAATTATTTAACATGAGCTCATTAAAATGCAAAATGATTGCAACAGCACTGAAATTCTGATAGCTAAATTATAAGGTATACCTGCTAATTATAGTGAAAACCGTTTCACATATGGATTTTTAATCATTTGCCAATTTTAGTACCTACTATTATTTTCATAATAATAAAATAAAAAAATCATGTGATGTCATCTTCCTTAAAAAAATCCGACTGATTGAAAATAGATTCTTGAATTTCGTTGGATTCATGAGGTGGGTGGGTATACCTATATACTCGTAGTTGGGTAACATAGACGTGTTATGTTTATGTCATAAGCAAATTGCTGAAGAAAATATTATAAACAAGAAAAATGAATAATTTTCATAATAACGAAGCTCCTAGTAGTTCAAAAATGCTGCAATAAAACAAATTAATTGAATATTTTTTTAATTGAATTCATCTGTTAAGAAACGTGATTGCAATAAAATATTTTATTATAATAATATATTATACATTAATATTATTAAAACCGACGTGAGGCGAAGACATTATTATAAAGAATACGGGTTACTCACGTTATTTTCGTGAGGGTGAGTGTGAGACGTCGACGTGGTTAATCACGCCGTTGATGAATTTACGTAATAGATTCGAAACTAGTCGGCATATGTCCGGCTAAAATATCGTGGATAACCCGTATTTTCAATAATAATATATCATACATTTTAAAAATAAAAATAAAATACTTTTTTTACTTAGAAATAATTTAATTGGAATTTTATATCTACAAAAGATACTTAGTGTTTGTGTGCGAGTTCAATGTAATGAACGTAACCAGGCGAAGAACATAAACTCTATAGTTCAGAACATACTTTTTCGTCTAGGAAAAAACTATATTCTCTGAAAATCTACTACTTTTACTCCTCGGTGTACAGTGTGATCTATGACTACGCTAATTAATTTAATAGTGAGGATTCAAAATTTCTAAAATATTTATTCTGGTCCTGTATATAATGTTTGCAGCAAAGCGAAGTAAGACCAGGCTGTACTACAGATCTGCAAAAAAAAAATAGTTTCTTCAAGGTCTGCAAACTTCAAGTAAAAGTTATGTGTTTAAACGACTGAATTCGTTAAGAAATTATGAAGTTCAAGTGACACCTGTGTTCGATTTTTAAATTGAAATCTGTCACTTTTATATTTGGTCGAGGTATAATTCTATGACTATGCCGACTCTACAATACAGATACAATAAATTAGATAACAGTAATCGTAAATAGTATTCGATTATGGTGTTGTGGGTTCGATCCCCACATGGGACAAATCTTTGTGTGATTCGCAAAGATTTGTTCTGAGACTGGGTGTGCCTGTGTGAGTGAATGTGTGTATTCGGCCTTGCCATTGGGACCATTGGATAGTGTAGTATAGAATAATCTTACTTAACGATTCTGATAAGGGTACTAGTGTTCTTAAGTTTCATGATTTTTTTTTATTTTTTTATTTATCGGTTTCAATTGTGCAATGGGGTGCATGAAAGGAGCCTCCCCGATTGACGTACACAATGATTTCCTACGTCCGGCGCATCCTGGGCAATTCGCGAGTTCTCCAAAGCAAATTGGCTAATCCTTTCACCACGATGGCAAGTCAAAATAAAATTTGACTCCGCCATCGACACGACGAAGAAGAATTGTGCAATTTCAGTAACAGTAGTAATACTAAATAAAACATCTCTAATAAGGAGGTTACTTTTCATTCACCAAAGAACCCTGTGCAAGTAAAGTCCAAACTAAGATTGATGCGGTTTCGCCAAGAAAAGTTTTCAATTATCAACAGTATAACCACAGTACAGATAGTAGGTTAACTAAGGCCAGCGAGTTTATAGCATACTCAGACGTTTTTGCGTGGGGTTGACAATTTATTTGCGTATTATGAGAAGTACTTGATTTGTCTGTAAATAATATAATACTACAAAAACCAAAATAGAATGCTCTGAATCAATCAATGGCTCATTTCTATGAAGTTAACCTACTGTTCTATAGTTTGGTATAACTAATAAAATCCGTTCCTACCTTCATAAAAGCTTTCAGGCTGACTTCAGCGAAATTACAGGCCGTCAATACACACGGAGTTTGGGATCTGAAATGAAAGTTTATTTGACGTTTATTTGATTATAGAAGGGTGTACAACACCCACACTTCACCTGTTATGTTTAATTCTGTTAAATGTCTTCTTCTGTTCACATACATATTCTAAAATATGTCATTACCATAATTTACGATAGCCATACAAAGGTACTATTTATTAATTAAGAAATAAAATATTTTACAGGCATTAAAATTAAATTACAAAGAACAAAATCATACCTAACTACTTACAGCTGGAAGAGAAATAAAACTATTTTTTTTTTTTTTAAAGTTATGCGTCAAAAAATACTTCCGCATCTATGTCAAATGCGGGTGAGACGTGCCCAGAAGGCTGGCGGCATTGCCGCGTTGAATAGCAATGCTAATGTAAGTAATAGTATGCTATCCTGTTGTGTTAAGGTCCTATGGTATAGAGGGTGAGCCTATCGCCATCCATCAGGCACAAACCAACTCCGTGCTGCTATTAAGTGTTTCCTGTTGTAAAGTTACAAATAACACTTTGCCCGACCCGAGAATTGAACCCGAGTCCTTGTGGTGAAAGGCATATAAGATCCATTAGGCCAACGAGGCAATGTTAAGGAATCTTTTGCAAAAAAAAAAAATAACCCTGAAAGTTTATTTAATTTCTATATTACAAGGTTGTTTTAAATGGCAATTCAATTAAATTATTTCCATGTTTGACGAAAAAAAATCTTTATTCGTATAGCTTTTAGTTTACCCGGGGGGTGCAGGTTCGAATCCTGCTGGATTCTTAATTTTTCAACTTATATATTGTATAAAATATAAAAAAGCATAGCAAATCTATAATTTGTTTTAAAATAATACAAAAAAAAGCTATTATACACAAATTACCTTGTGAGTATTATAAGCAAGGATTTGGCCAGAGCTTTGTCAGCTAAATACCAGTTTGAGTTGTACACGGCGTCGCCTATTCCCAAGCTCTGAAAAAAGAGATAAACTTTATTTATTTATTTTTATGTACAATAATAGCAGCCCTGCATCTTTTACATGTCCCACTGCCAACTCCAACTATATTACTTCTGAATAAATTTGTTGCGGGTTCCAAGACAATTTTAACTCTGGGATTGCCCGTGTGTCATGCACGGTGCCTTTCAGTTGGTTGTCGCTGTAGATCCTGGCGTCACAGGAGTCACAGTGGTGGGCGTGTGGGTGGTATTATATCCCGTTAAAATGTCCCACTGCTGAACTCGGGCCTCTCATGATGAGAAGGATTAAGCCATAGTCCACCACGCTAGCCAAGGCCATTTTTAGGTATCCCTATCGCAAAACTTCTTGGCAGCTCGCGAGACCAAGAGCGAGATATGCGTATAGTGCACAGATATAGATCTACATAGATAACGCAAGTATCACGATTTGTATTAAAACCAAGCGTGCCGACTTTTTAATACCTTTTGTGACGTCACAGCCGAAATTTAGTGACGGGAAATCCAAACCGATTCAAAGACACCGATGCCGCCGATGCCAATCCGCCCAGTACGTTCAACTGGAGCCGTCCGCTATGATTTTCTCTGACAAAAGACGCGCGTGGACTGAAGTTAGAGGCGACCAACCTCGACGCTTGGTCGGGGTTGAGACACGCGAAGTACATGCATCTGCGTTATCTATGTAGATCTATATCTGTGGTATAGTGTGAAACTGTGAACCCTAAACGAATGACTGAGACAGTGCATTTTTAACCCGCCAAGATCTCAAAAACGAGGTTTGTTTTTTTTTTTTTAATGTTTGTTCTCCGATTACTCGAAGACGCCTAGACCAATATAAGAAATTATTTTTTGTCGTACACTTGTCGTGTGGTCTTATTTTCATCTGGTCAAGTGCGGATTGGTAGACTTCACACGACCTCGAGAACTTTTTAGGCACTCTCAGGCATGCAGGTTTCCTCACGATGTTTCTTCACCGTTAGCGAGCGATAATTTATATGATAATTACACACATCTCTTCAAAAAGACGAATCTTAACGATATATTGACAGAGGTGTATGCCGTGGGTTCGAACCCGACCTTTGACTTCTCGGCTATCTCTGCTGTTTTGAAGTGAAGACTTAACTTACTTTAATTTGCAGTTAATAAATATCAAATTTTAAATACTTACCGATTCCATCAAAAGATCGCCGAAGAAGCAAAAGAAGAATATTTGCAGAACACTCAAAAGGAGAAAGCAGAAGAATGATACTCGAAATGCTATGTCCTCGATCACCTGAAAATCATGCCAAAAAATAATCAGATCCTTACATAAAACTATTACACGCATACTTATTTAGTTTTGGGAATTGAAAACATAACTTTTACGATTGAGTTCATAACTGAAAATCAAATTTAATATACACAATTCAAAGATTATGTCAACATTAACATAACATCACGCCTATATTAGCCAGAAAGGTGTGGCAGAGGTGTACAACACCCACATTTATCCTGCTATGTTTATGTCCCATGGGATTTGCCAACCACTGGGCACAATTCCAACTCCGTGCTACTATAGGTTGACCGCTTAACTGAGACTTCGCCTGCGGGGTACAGGGGCGCGGGGGTATGGCGACAAAGGGGAATGAAACAGCTGCGGGCGGTGGGCAAATTTTTGTGATTGTTCATTACGTTCGCTACATGGGTAGCGATCGCATGTGTTAACTGTTGCAGACACCTTGTGAGAGGTACACATGTAATGATAATCTCAAGATGAATCGAAAAATCTTCAGACATAAAGTAAACAGTCAGTGCAAGCAAATGGCTTTTAACGTATACATAAATTTTAGAAAAAAGAAACTGGACCCAAAAAAAGTTTTGACTTTCTTACGATTTAATTATATGTTTAGATAAAAAATAGTATAATAGTTTATTCTCAATTATTTTATCAACGTACATAAGTTTATTAAAATTTTGTATCTTCTTAACTATTTTTCATTTGATAAATCACTATTTCTTTTTTCCTATGATGTCACATATCTTAGGAAATATGTTGGTACATTTCATCTCCTGTATGTTTCATTAAGTGCCCCCACCGCCCGCAGCTGTTTCAGTCCCCGTTGTCGCCATACCCCCGCGCCCCTGTACCCCGTAGGCGAAGTCTCAGTTAAGCGGTCAGCCTATAGTGTTAATTTCCAGATGGCAGGTTTACAAATAACACTTTGCCTAACCCGGGAATCGAACCCATTAGCGTGTCAGCGCATGCGCTAACTAATATACCATAGAGGCAGTCAAATATTATGTATTTGACGGCCTCTATGGTTGTGACCAAAAATCGTCACCTCCACGGTAAACTTACGAATCTGCAGTTTTAGAGAAATCGATGTTGTGATGAAAAACTGCTCATTATGTGAAAACCTTTGCTTTAGGCAAATAATAGGTAAATTAAAAAAATCTTATTATGAATTAGTATTGAGACTGTCCGAATTTGCATTAGCAAATTTTTATCGGCACTTCCTGAAAAGAGATTATTTTTTTGTAGATTTGCCATGGAGGTGACGATATTATTATCATGTAGATATTAGATCATTATCACCCTGATTGTAGGATTACCTTTGAAAAAAATCCTTCATTAAGTTGTTTTATTTTTTGTTTCATTTACAGTTGTTTATTTTTAATTCTTTATACTTTTAATTACAATATCACGCTGGTGGTTCCCAATATGTTTTAGCTTATATGTGCGCATGTGGTGATTACCTATAAGAGTTTGTTACACTTTTGTATGATGTATAATTTAAAACAATCCTATGTAATATTAGTGTAAACAAATGTTGGTAAACCAAAATAAATAAATAAAAAAAAAATATGTATTCGAAAAATAAACTTAGTGGCGCAAAACGCGCACGGAAGTAACTTTAGTAGAGCGAGATTGTCCTTAAGCACGACCGCCTACTTGCTCTACCTCTGGACCGCAGGCCTGCGCAAAGCTTCTCTAGTGGTGCAATGCAAGGGTCTACCTACATTTATCGACGCGGAATCTAACTCTGACTGATGTCCAATTTCACCATACGCCCTGAACTCACGTTATAGCTGAACTTGATTTCAAACATTTTTGATCTCTCTTACACGGTCAATGTTTGAATGGAACATAAAGATCCAGGCTCCGCTTTGAACTCGGTTCAACACTTTTGGTTAAATCGGCACTGGTCTCTGATGTCCTAGTTAGAACATTTTTACAATGTCTCATCGGGATTAAGGGCCATTTCAGAGTTCCGGAAAGATCTTACCCGACCCATCAAAAATCACCTGACTGAATTTTAAAGTGACACAAGTTACACTTAAAAAAAGAACACAGCTGTCACTTTAAAACCAAACTTCATTTATTAATTGCAAACATGGGTAAGGTACATTGGTGGTATAACATTATTATCAAAGTAGAACTCCACATTTTGCTCTTAAGCATGCAACATTAACACATATTATTAAACACTTATAACAAAAAAATATATATATACTAGAAAAAATACAATTTAACAATTAAACCAAAATTTAAAAAAAATATATAAAAGAAAAAAATAAAAAACAGATCACATGCAGACATAATAATAATTATATTTTAATATAAAATTTATAGAAATGTCAAAATTTTATCAAAATCGTTAAATTATATCAATTTATTTTATTACAATTTGCCACTTAAATATTCATTGACACTATAATAAGCCATTTTTTTTTATTTTAGGTTTATCTAAAACCTGTGAAAATTGGGGCTTAATCTTTATAATGCATTTACAAATTAAAGACACATTATTATCCCATACATATTATTATCCCATATTGTACTTACCATAACATTAAAACCAGTAAGGCAGATGAGTGCAGAGCTCGCCACGAAATTAAATAGCGTTGATGCTGTGTATAGCTCCTCCAATACATTCACTGAGCTGAAAATTTTCAATTAGATATATTATATTAAGAAACAGTTGAAAAAGATATGGGACCGGCAGGATTTGAACCTGCGACCTTACTGTACACCGGGCAGCCGCTTTAGCCATCCAGCTACGGTCGCCTCTTACCAGAACCTAATACGTCATTTCGTGACGTCACGTTCATCCATTTGTTCCTATCTTAAGTAGACAAGCATAGCATAGTAGTAAGCATAGCTAAATGCTATAAAAATAATCAATTAGAAGATATTATATTGACTTGGTCAATTTTAGAGGAGCTCGTGGATAAATCGAAGCGCGGACCGAACGATCTTGGAGGTTAAACAATGCTAACCGCGGTCAGCCGTGGATGGGTGACCATCTTTAACATTACGAGTTTTCCTCCGTGCCTCGAAGAGCAGGTTTAGGGTCTACCCACATCTATCGACGCGGAATCGGCTTAAGCCGAGTACGTATCACCACATCTGTCACGGCCTCAGTTCAATTACGTATGCGAGAGGATCATTCGACTGCTACCCAACGCCGATCGGCTGTCTTCGACGCCATTCGGCTACCGTCGTAGATGAAGACATGCGAGCGGATGATTCAACTGCCGTTCAACGCCGTTCGACCGTCTCCAGCGCTGTTCGGCAGCAGTCGGAAACGTTCCGCTGGATTCAGCGCTGTACGGATACGATAAGCTAATCGACAAACGGCTCGTTTCGCCGTCGGTCGGTGTCGCGTCGCTATTAGTAACACCCTTATTCCGTCGGCATAAATACTTTTTTGACCGGCGTTAGCCGATTCCACGTCGATAAATGTGGGTAGACCCTAAGCTTTCAGTCCCGATTGCCGTTTGAACAACTATGGCAGTTCTTACTGTTAGTCAGAGGCCAGAAAGTCTGACAACTAGTCTAACAAAGAGTATCGTGTAGTATAACCTCGGAATTGTGGAGGTCTGATACTCTGATGGCAGTCGCACGACGGAAAATGTATCGATTGTTTTGGTAAATTTATGAAACATTTTTTCACTTTACCAGAATCCTGAAAGTGGTTTGTTCAGAATCAGTAACCGGCCAAGTGCGAGTCGGACTCGCGCACTAAGGATTCCGTACTATCTATTAAAAGCGGCTAAAGAATGCAATGGCAATGGGCTGGCCATATTAGTCGCAGAACCGACAACCGTTTGTGTAAACGTGTTCTGGAGTGGAGACCGCGTCAAGGCAAACGTAGTGTGGGACGCTCCTCGGCAAGATGGCGCGACGATCTGCGTAAGATTGCTGGTAGCGATTGGATGTGTAAGACCGCGAACTCTGGTGCACCTTGAAGAGGCCTATGTCCAGCAGTGGACTGCTACAGGCTGATGATGATGATGATGAGAGAATAATGTTTATTTTTAAGGAGCCCTCGTAATAAAATGTTCATTTTAATTACAACTCTACATGTTACCATTATCAATATCAGATTTTAATTCGATTCTAAACATTTTGATTAAAATTAATCTAAGCCCCGGTTATTCAAATCATTGTAATTAGTATAATTTAGTATTATTTATGATTTATTTTTATATCATTTTTTGTAATGTTTTGACGTGTTCAAGCGCCTCCTGGGGCCTATGAAAATAAATGATTTGAATTTGAATTTTGAATTTGAATAGGTATCGAGCTGAAACAAGCGAAAAAATCTCGTTTGTTGTATGGGAGCCCCCTGACCTGATTAATTTTATTCAGTTAATAGTATTTGTTGTTATAGCAGCAATAGTAATACGTCACCTATGTAATCAACTATCTAGCTATCACGGGTCATGACTCATGAGTTACAGCCCTGATATGAATATAGAGCAAAAACTAACAAAAAACATGTTTTTTTTTATTTTTCCTGACGGAAAGTTCACAAATAACACTTTGCCCGACCCAGGAATCGAACCCAAGACCTTGCGGTAAAAGGCACATAAGCTAACCTCTAGACTACGAGGCAGTACAAATGAATATTTACCTGAATAACTGCTGATGCCACTGAATCAATTCCACAAGCTTTAACCGAATCTCATTTTTGTCTTGATCACCTTTTAGTTCAGACGGAATAAAGATTTCGATATAGTGTCGAAGAAGACGGAATTGTATGCACAAGTACGAACAGAAAACATAAAACATGAAATCTGCTGCACCAATGCCTGAGACGGCTAAAATCTCTGAAAAAAATAAAAATGAGCGAACACGATCTTATTAACCACATGGTTTCACACCAAGCTATGCTTTTCTAGGATAAGCTGGTCTCGCGTAGAACGGCGTCTACGGAATGCCTAAATTATAAATGATATTATTTATTGATAAATAATGCGAGAACATATTTTATTTAAAATGTATATATTCAGCTTTTAGCCAAGGAGGAGTCACATTAACAAATTTAAATTAGTTTTTGACGAATAATAAAAAAACAACAGGTTTCCTAGATCAAGCTAATGCCCATAGAGGAGTCATTACCCCGACAATCTCCCCTCTGGATCCGCGCCTGAGTCGTGTGTGTATTCGGTACTTATATTTACTCGAGGAAAGAAAATCGCTGTAGTATGTCACTTTACAATAAATGTATATTTAGACTAAATAAACGCTTGCCCGATTATAATCTGTCGACTGCGGCCTTTGATCAAAACTATTTTCAATTTAATTTACGAGAACGAGGCGCCGCAATCAGACGGGCTTAATTTTTAATCTATATAATAATATATAAAAATGAAACCCGTTTTCCGTTGTCACGACTTGGCATGAAAACGGCTTGACCGATTTGGCTGATATTTTTTTTTGTAGTTTTCTAATACTCTGTACAAGGTTGTTACGGCAAAAAAAAAAAAAAGTATTAATTTTTATAATGGGGGATATTATAGATTCCAGTTCAAATTGAATAGGTACGCATACATAAGATAGGTCAGCTATACAAAATAAAGTAGTGCATCAAATTTACACTAAGGCGGTACGAAGTTCGCCGGGTCAGCTAGTACTTAATAGAAATGCGTTGTTCTCCAACAAGAATACTGACCTGACCAAATTTGATGCAAATACGCCCACGGATAATACTTTATGTCGGAAGTGTCAAAAGGATATGAAATCAAAAAAGGCAATTCTAACTGCACTTCATTCGTCATCCAATAATGAAGAAGAATACGTGACATTGGACTCAAAGCAAAAGATATGAGCATGAAAAGATAAAACCTCTTTAAATTTCGTAAAATATTGTCCAAAAAATTTGAGTCAGTGGTCATAATTTTCTCAGTCACCGCGTCTTGATATCGGCTTTTTTGAGCAATTTCTAGCTTTCTTATTAGATTAATCATGGCATCGATGTTTTTTTCTTTTATGACCATGGATAATCCTTTCACGGCGCTGAGGAGACAGAGAATGATGCAAGGGCATTCGTAGGTCAAATCAGTGAAGGATTTATTCTCTACAAAGCCGACGCATAAAAAATGTGTAGCACCTATGGTACCATAATTCAACCAGATAAAGTTTATAAAAGTGGTGAGCCAGCAACGATATGTATCCATTCTGGTTTTCTTCTCTACCTTTATGTTGATGCCCATGTAACGAAAAATGAATTGAATTTGTTTTAAGGTATGATCAATGAGTAAAGTTGGCTCGGCCATGATCAAGAATTTAATTCGTTGCCAGTTAACTGATTGTCGACAGTTCTTGAATGTGAATGATAAAGAAATTCACAAATGAGTAAAAGGTGTAAAATTTTAATTGTTGTTGGTGCCATAGAACTCTGTAATGAATAGACATGTTCTACTTATTTAGAAAAATACACTACAGTACTTTGCGTAGGGCATGCTAGATATCGCGATTTTATAGATGAAACGGGCAAAATTGGGCTCCATGGTAGAGTTTACCAAATAGTAAATTAATCTGCCGAGCCTTTGCTCAATTACATAGGGGTCTGCTTTTAGTCTAAAAAATTAAGCTAAATATCAGTATTTTACGTGGAGTGACTTTATTTTATTTTATTTATTTATTAGGCGCACAAATTTAAACACATTACAATCATGATAACTTAAAAAATAGATAATAGACAGTTCAGATCTGGATCGTAACATAATACATATGTGCAAACAGCAAAATCAGTATTGAAAGATCAAAAAGCTCTAACTGCTACTACTAGCTCGACTGCCATGAGACGACAACACAGTATGAGATAATACGACACTCTTTGCTAGACTAGTTGTCAGACTTTCTGACCTCTGACTACCCGTAACGACTCCCATTGATGTTCGAATGGCAACCGGGACCGACGGTAACCTTTTTTTTTTTTTTTTTTTTTTCGCGGGGAAATGCATTTACGCATACCACCCCACCGGTGGGGGGACGGGCAGAGTGGCTATGTGGGACTCCCGTGCCTACGATGTTAAACGGCACAGAATACCCACTAAAACCCCGCGGTGTGCCCTCGTCGCCGAAAGATGGTGGGTCGGCGAGCCCCGGATCGATCTTACATCCACGGGGCTCGCCGCGGCGACCGTGCCCAGTCCGACCACTGACTGGGCACTCGACTCTACTCAGTCCTACTCTCGTAGCGACGCCCCGGGCACACCCAGGGCGTCACTCCGTCGCGGAAGGCATTCGCGGGCGGCAGAAATCCCCCTCCACCGCCCGCGGCCTCGCTCAGGGCGGCATAAGGTTCGCGGCGTACGCGCGCCTTCGCCGCCCAGCTCGCCGGCGGCGAAGCGGATCAGCCAGGAGTGAGTCCTCCCTGATCCGCTCCGCCGCCCCGGACCGACGGTAACCTAACCTAACGTGCTCTCCGAGGTACGGAGGAAAACTTGTTATGTTAAAGATGGTTACCCATCCACGCCAGACCGCGGTTAGTATGGCTTAACCTGCAAAATCGATCGGTCTGCGCGGCGTTGACTTAGCCATGAGCTCTATATATTAAAGAGTAAATAAAAAAATAACTGTAATAAAAAAAAAAAAAAAAAAAAAAATGGTGGTTTAAGTGAAATATGAAAATGGTATAACAGCGATTTAATCAATTTTATCCGTTAATTATGGTTTTTTTGTCGAAAAGAAGTGATTAAATTTATGCCACTTTTAAAATTCTCAAATAGCGCTATGAGCCGTGTAAATTGCGTTTAGTGTTTGCCAAGAAAAAGCCTGCGAGCAATTATCTATGACAGTGGAAAGACAGCCGAGGTCATGAAAAACATTTTCTCACTATATTTTTTTCAAGCTTAATAACTACTGTAAATTTGCATTCTAAATAAGCTATAAGTAGCAATTTTTGAAATGCTAGTGGCAAGTTAATTATTATAGTGTCTAGCTAGATCCTCTGAGCTGTCAAATTTGGTATGGATATGTTCAATTTTTTTATACAAAAAAGCCGGTACTGCGATTCTGTAAAGGAAACGGTCGATTTCGAAATTTTTGCGTATACGTACACCCGTATAACAAGTGCGAGTCAGACTCGCGCACGTAGGGTTCCGTACCACTATACATCTAAATAAATGTTTTTCTTAATTCTTTATTTTATTCGAGTTGATTGAATGAAAGATAAAATGCGGGTTACGATTTATTACGTATTAAAAAAAACTGATAATTAGATCTCGTTAAAACCAATTTTAAGTGGAAGTTTGCATGGTAATGTACATCATTATATTATTTTTACATTTATCATTCCCTTATTTTAGAAGTTACGGGTTACACACAAGGGGTTTGATGAAAAAATATATAGTTACGAAAAAAAGTGGATGTGACATATGGACGGACAGACGGACAGACATGACGACTCATTAAGGGTTCCGTTTTTTGGCATTCGGCAACAGAACCCTAAAAATGCTCGATTTTTGACTGACTGAAATTTAACTTCCTTGTGATTTCATTCATGGAATACGCATACTCATTTGAGTTTGTTCACTGTATTTATTTGATCATAATAAATGCTACTAAGTACAAGATGCAATAGGTTTTATTAAATAGTTTATAGTAGTGTTTATTTTAAGAATAGTACTTTCTTAAAATTTTATTTTATTTTTTATTTTATTTTATTTCAATATTATTTTATGTCATCAAATAAAAAAAAAATAGAAAAACGTATTTTAATTAATTCAAATAAATATAATTAAGTTATTGGGCAAATATAAGCGGGCAGAAATAAAACTTAATTATAAATTGCATTTATTTATTTTATCAACTAACTACCATAAATTATTATATGACAGATATTTAAAAAAACCAGCTTCTACCCGCTTCGAAATTTAATTGGCCACTATTCTTCCTTTTACCAGAATCCTGATACACGTTTGCTGAACAAATAGTATATAAAGAAGTTTGTTCACAAACGTGACAATTTGTGTTCATATTTTTTAGTGACTCTGGTTCCGTTACTGATTGCGAACGAAATACTTTCAGGATTATGGTTAAGTAGAATAATAATGTTGTATTGGCTATGTGACGACACTAGCGCCGCCTGCTGGTCGCTAGTGTCGTCAGGTTGTCAGGCTCCAACGCTCCGCCCCGCTCCAGGCTCCGCTCCGCTCCAACATTCCATCGCGGTATTGTGACAAAATAATAAAATGTCAAACTATATAATAATTTGTATTATAAAATTACTGAAATTGAGTAAACATAGAGTTTTAAGTCATCTTTGATCATTTATTAACGACTTCAAGAAGAGGAGGTTAAGAATAAGGTTTTTTTTACATTACAAATTCGATTTCTTATCTTTTCTATACAAATAATGTGCAAATATCGTACATATATAATCCTTTCACATCAATTACTATATCTATTAGTGAAAACTATATTAAAATTCTTTGTGAAGAACAAACAGGGGGTGCAATATCATTTTATACTAAAAAAAAAAACAAAAAACACGCTTTTAAAGTACTTCTCTCACTGGGGCGCTCTGTGCCATATTTTTCGTCTATCGAGCAACCCACGCTTTTTTCAGCTTATATTAGGAATTATTTTTCACTTTTAGTTAGAAGTACTTTAAAAGCGTGTTTTTTAGATTTTCAAACTATTATTTATTTTCTACTTTTTAGTTTGGTTTATTTATAAGAGCGTTTTTTTAAAAAAAATAAAAATGTTTTTTTTATTTTTTTATCGAATTTTCGCATTGTCATCGATCTATGACAGGTGTGCAAAGTTTTGATGAAATCTGTCCGTTTAAAGTGGGTCAAAATCGAGTCCTCGGTTACATAAAAGTAATAGCCTAACAAAGTTCTATTTTAGCCGCCATGGGCGCCGAGATCGACAACATTGTGTATAACCCGATATCTCACCTAAACGTTGCAAAATTACCATATTATTATTTTTATAGTCATCCATGAATAAGTGTTCAGTGCTACAACAATAGTTAAGATTCTATTGCAACCATCGATATTGCAATTATTGCAATTGTGCTATTCGTAATTCAAGATAAATAGTGCGTATTTATTCTGTGGAATACATAGTCTGTAGTAATGCGAAGTAAGACCATGCTGTACTACAAATCTGAAATATAAAAAAAAGTATTTTAAATTATTTATTTTATTTTATTTTACAACTTTTTGCACTTAAAAATAGTACAACACCGGACTTGATGCCATAGGCATTTTCTACCAGTCAACCTTAAGGCACAGTATAAATATGTACAAACAGTACGGAAACTGCCTACAAACGTGCGCAACGGCACGCACACATAAACATGCACACCGACGAGACCCCTAAGCGATTGTCGCGGTGCTCTCAGTAGCGAGTGCCGCTTAGGGGTCTCGTCGGTGTGCATGTTTATGTGTGCGTGCCGTTTCGCACGTTTGTAGGCAGTTTCCGTACTGTTTGTACATATTTATACTGTGCTTAAGGTGATGCAGAGAGATCAAAGGTAGGTGCATAAATAAAATTAGTGGTAGTTAAAGGATTGCGCTGCGTATTTCGATCATCATCATCGTCATCGTCATCGTCATCATCATCATCAACATCATCATCATCATAAGGTCCCATCGCATAGAGGGTGAGCCCTACCGGGCACAATTCCAACTCCGTGCTGCTATTCTGAATTTTCTGACGGAAAGTTCACAAATAACTATCTATCTATCTACTTTGCCTGTCCCGGAAATCAAACCCGTGACCTCGCAGGGATGTGCATACGCTAATCACTAGACCATCGAGGCAGCAGACAGACAGACATACTATAAATGTAATCTAAAATGTCATGTTATGAGGCAAATAATAATATTATAATGTATGTACCGTCATAAAGGCGTTCAAATTGACGTCACTAAAATCCCAAGCGGTCAGTTTACATGGTTTCTCTGCCCTGAAAGTAATAAAAAATAGGGTTATTTTTGTGATTATCTGAATGCAATTTTAATTATCTAGAGGAAGGAAACAATCAACTAAAAGTTACAGCATATTCTTATAATTTGATGGATTGATTATTTTTATAGAATTTAGCTATGCTTAGCACTA
This sequence comes from Hypena proboscidalis, assembly GCA_905147285.1. NCBI lineage: Eukaryota > Metazoa > Arthropoda > Insecta > Lepidoptera > Erebidae > Hypena > Hypena proboscidalis. Next base: position 9,368,353 of record LR990150.1, on the reverse strand, counting down.
AGAAACAGTTGATAAAGATATGGGACCGACAGGATTTGAACCTGCGACCTTACTGCACACCGGGCAGCCGCTTTAGCCATTCAGCTACGGTCGCCTCTTATCAGAACTCTAAATTTCTCAACTGTATGATACGTCACTTCGTGACGTCACGTTCATCCATATGTTCCTATCTTAAGTAGGATACAAACCGACATGGCGAAGTTACATTCAGCACAAATGTTGTAAGGAATGAACGCGTAGATACGTTATTTCAACTTATAATTGATTATTTTTATAGCATTTAGCTATGCTTAGCAAATTATATTAAGAAACAAGGTTCAAATCCTGCCGGTCCCATATCTTTTTCAACTGTTTCTTAGTATAATTTGATGGATGACCTAACTTTACCATAATTGCTCCGGAATGCGGCTCGACCTGCGTGGTACGTCGATAAAAAGTAACCTAAGTTTTTTCTGAAGTCTTAAACTATCTCTACAGTAATTTTAATCTAGATAAATCCAGTAGATTTGGAAAAATCTTTTCTCTTAATTATCATATTTATTGGCAAATTACATGAGTTTTTTTCAATTTTGGCAAGTTGCGTGTAAAAATAATTTTGTAAGAATTAATAATATTTTTTTATAAATATTTTTGCTGGGGTTCACTGTGTGTATAAAAAAATACTTCTAGCATTTTCGAAGCTACACGTTCCCGAAATTCTGGCCTTTCTTTCTGAAAACGGATAAGCATCGCCATCCAACGTAGCAATGGCCAGCATTTTGGTAACGTTGCCCACTGGCTGCGGTCTCTTAGTTTAGTTTTTTTATTAATAACAATACAAATAAATGTTTTCTATCTAACAATATTTTTGTAAGAAACACACCTTGTCTGAACCAAAAACAATGATTTTCTCACGCTTATATCCGCTAAGTACCAAGTTGACTTGTACACCGCATCTTTAACTTCCATGCTCTGGAAAAAAAAACATTAATACTTGGTCGCTTATACGTAGTTTTAGGGTTACGATTGTTTAATGAAATAAAATATAATTTCCAAATTATCACTTCCCAAAAAACGTTTTGCATAATTTCCTTTGCCAAATTATTTCTTGCCAAATAAATTACGCCAACATTAATTGTAACCCAAACCTTATGTTGTGCAATAATTCACTTCCTAAACCAACTTTCATTAAATATAAAAGTTACGAAATAATGTACCAAATGCATGTCCTGTTCCACAATCGTCAAGTAAATATTACTCAAAGGATAAAATATAACACAAACAAATAAAATTGCAGATGGAAACGAATACTGACCATGAATGAAAGCTGTGGTTTTAATAAATGTCGCTATGTGACATGCACTCTGTATACGACAATTATTATTCATTTATTTATTTAAACTACATACGGGGTGGATGCGACATAGCGACATTTATTGAAACCACAGCTTCTATACATGGTAAGGTTGGAATGGTTGATTGAGGAAAGCTTTTATTGCATTAAAGACTTTTTTAAGAAAAGCCCCTGTCGTTTTTGCCATTATGAAAATTCATGTAAATTTTAGTCTTAGTTATAATAGTAATAGTTTAAAAATAGTATATAATATAAGAGTTATAGTATACATAAAATAAGTTATAAATTGTTAGTATAAAAAAAATATAATAAATTATGAAACATTTGCATACCTGTACTATAGGTGAAATATGTCTTGAACTATAATATACAATGTAAGAACTATCTTTGTACCATATTTCAAGCAAATAAATGATGATTTGATGATTTGATTTGATTAAGTATCAATTTCCACCGGATAAAAATTCTCTGGCGAAAAAAAAAAATCACGTTCTCCGAACAATTCGAACATTGCGATCGTGCAATTTGTTCGGAAGACGTGGATTTTTTTTTTCGCCAGAGAATTTTTTATCCGGTGGAAATGCATACTGGCCATGTATAGAAGCTGTGGTTTCAATAAATGTCGCTATGTCGCATCCACCCTGTATATACAGAATATGTATACAAGGCGGACTTAATGCCATAAGCATTCTCTGCCAGTCCGCATTCCATAATCTCCGCATCACCCAAAGGTCGCATCACCCAAAGGTAGACCTTTGGGTGATGCGGAGATTATAATAGATTGCAATTTTAACTCTTGCGCTTATTTGACGACTTTGAAACAGGCCGTTAGTTAAACTCGTCTTACCGATTGCATTAAACGATCTCCAAAGAAACAAAGAAAAAATATTTGCAGCAAACTCGAAAGCAGAAAACTCAGGAATATGCAGAATAAAGCTATTTTATCATAACTTTCAGTTTCGTCGTTTTCAAATATTGTCTAAAATTAAAAAATATTTATATAAAATTCACACATTATGAAATATTAAAACACACAGGGCAATTTTAAACTTAAATACTTATAATCTCCTTTGGGTAGGTTGTTGTACATAAAGTACTCTTACACAGGGAATCTTGATTATAATATATAAGATTTCTGATATGTGTAATTCCAATATAGCAGCCCTGTATCTAATACCAGTCTCACTGTTAGGCTCGGGGCTCTTTTCATGTTGAGAAGGGTTAGGCCATAGTCCACCGCGCTAGCAAAGTGCGGATTGGTAGACTTCACACACCCTTGAGCACATTTTAGGCACTCTCAGGCATGTAGGTTTCCTCACGATGTTTCCTTCACCGTTAGCAAGCGACAATTTATATCATAAATACACACATGTCTCCGAAAAGACGAAGCTTAATAATTTATTGGCAGAGGTGGGTTTGAACTCGAGACCTTTGACGTCGCAGTCCTACGGTCTCCCATTCGGTTGTCCACACACGATAGCAGCTATCGTGTGTGGACTATGGCTTAGCCCTTCTCTTCGTGAGAAAAGGCCCGAGCCCAGCAGTGGGACATGTAATAAATACAGAGCTGGTATTATTATTATAATTATAAAATGACCCCTTAAATGATATTTACCACAATATTGAATCCAGTAAGACAAATGAGTATGGAACTCATTACAAAATTGAATAGTGTAGATCTTGTGTATAACATTTCCAAGAGTTGGGCAGTGCTGAAATACATATTGGTATATTATAACATAACACATAACAAAACATCACGCCTATATTACCCAGAAGGGTGTGGCAGAGGTGTACAATACCCACACTTCATCTGTTATGTTTAGGTCTTATGGGATGGTATTGCCATCCACCGGGCACAATTCCAACTTCGTTTGAGAATTTACTGACGGTTCACAAATAATACTTTGCCCAACCCGGGAATCGAACCCGAAACTTTGCAGTGAGAGGCGCTACGCCATCCACCAGACCAACGAAGCAGTCTTAGTGGTATATTATAATAAATATTAAAAAATATATATATATATATTCACCTTATCAACTGGTGATGCCACTTGACTAATTCCCTTAACTGTAATTTTATTTGTATCTCACAGACAATTTCATTTTTAGATTGCGATGGAATGACCCTTTCAATATAATGTTGTAAAAGATGAAATTGCGTGCGCAGATACGTGCAAAAAATATAAAACGAGAAGTCTGCGATGCAAATGGAGTGAATCACTAAAACTTCTGAAAAGGATAATTAAGAAATTTTGAATTAAAAAATGTTTTTTTGGCAAAAAAAATTATACCAAAATAATGATGGCACTAAATCAATCTTAATAGTTATTATAATTTTTCTTCTTTGTTATATTCGTGTTGAAATTTTGTTTAGTTAAAATAAGTGTTTCAGGAGACTATAATAGCAGTTCTCTAAGCAGTTTATAAACGACAGCTACAATGTATATTTTTTCATCATAGTGTTTTGACATAGGTACATTAATTATAACATACTTCATAGCTATATACAAGATTTTAATCTTATTATAAACAGTTGGATTTATATTAATCTAAGCCCCGGTTATTCAAATCATTGTGATTAGTTTTATTTATTTATATTTTTTAATATTGTAATGTTGTTTGTAATGTTTTGACGTGTTCAAGCGCACCCTGGGGCCTATGAAAATACATGATTTGAATCTTGAATGAATTTTGAATCTTGAATCTAGCTGCTGTGTGAGCGCTTATAATGTAGTAAATCATTCACTTCAATTGCTAAATGTTAATAACTGACGTAAAATAAACCATCACAATTTGTACAAGCTCATGACGTACAAAAATCTCAATCTTACTGACCTGAACCAATTTGCCGCAAGTATACCCAGGGGTAATACCTCATATCCAACGGGTCAAAAGGGTAAATATTTATAAACGGCAAAAGCAATATCACTTTGTTTGTCATCACGTAATGTAGCAACACTAGCATAAGAGGATTCAAAGCAAAGCATATCATCAGGAAGATATAAAAAAAGTTCAGCAGTCTCAACACTCTGTTCAGAAACATATGTTCTTCTTTGATAATTTCTTCAGTTTCCGAATCACCAACGCGGTTTCTTTGTTGAGTTTCTAGTTGTCTTATTTCTTCAATTAAAAAGTCCACTTCGCTCTCGCTTATGAACGTAAAAAATCCTTTTGTCATGCCAATCCAGCATATGACGATGCATGGTGCCGCATATACCAGTTCTAATATACTCCTGTTTTGTGCAACCCCTATGCAGAACCAGATCATGGCACCTCCAACATCTGTACTCAACCATATAATGTTTACGATATAGAAGAACCAGCTTAGATACTTATCCTTTTTGGTCTTCTTTTTGACTCTTACATGGAGTCCTGTGCAGTGTGTCATGTATTCCAGCTTTTTTATAGCGTTGTCAATGAGAAAACTTGATTCGGTTTCGGGCATTTTCGGATATGTTTCTGAATAAAAATGTCAATAAATTATTCAACACATTAAATACAAAAATCGGCATGGGTATTCCATAAATGGAATCACTCTTTTACGGTAAGTGAATTTGAATTTCTGTCAATTTAATATCGACCGTATTTATATCAACGTAAGAATGCACTAAAATGACAGTATCCCTTACAGAATCACGCAAAGGAATCTTTTTTTAAAATTGTTGTCTTGTTCAGTTCTTCGATAAAACTACAAATTACTGCGAACTTTAGGAGCTTCTTGTCCTAATGTCGGCGCTCCACTGCTGTGTCAATTTCGATGACATTAATTTTACCAGCACTAAGTAACATAATTAATTATAATTAGAAATATCTTACATGTGATTAAATTTTTCTTTGCCAGTCAATTTACATTTTGTAATAAGGTGCTAATTATTATTATCACTCCGAAAAGTATACGGTGAGTACAAAGTAAATTAAAATTAAAGGGGATGTAAAAATAAGTGATGGAACTCCTTTTGTGAGCAAACTCAGGGGAAAAAGACGAAATATTAAAATTTACTATTTCCTATGAGTTTGGTAATAAAATTATTCATAACTCGAAATTTGAACAGTTAATTTCTATCAAATAAAATAACTGATATAAGAAGTAGCATGCCAAATATCACTATAATGTTTAGTGCGTTTAATAAGTTGAAAAATACATAAATATTATGGTCGGCAACCAATAAAATTGAAATTCCATATAAAGTCTCATGTCTTTATTCTTATCCACGGAACCATTTTATGTGTAGCCTGACAGGCATTCAACACAGAAACAAATATAAAAAAACTACTGAGGTGTCAAGGGACACCCGGATGGAACGAAGTTCGGTAATTCCAAATAACAACAAATCAGGATTCGCATCCGAGATTGCAGTAAAAGGTTATGCGACCTTAACCACTAAACAAATAAAACAGTCTATTTATAAACTAAATACGGTAACAAAAATTTAAACCAAATTAAAATAAAAACAAACATTAAGACAATTAAATTATCAAGCGTAGCAAGCGTACACAAGATCATTTAGAATCACTTTAATCATTCTCTTAAAATAATCGAATGATACTTTCAAAATCATTGTGGAGATATTATCACAATACTCCTATAGGCTGAATGGCTACATAACAATATTTCCTGTGCCTTACACACTTAATTTTATCTTCAAACTTTCGCGCTATTCGAATTTCAACATTTCAAAAGCGAGGTTCATTCAAACACACGCATAGACTTATAATGCCTAGATAAATAAACTGCTTGTATGAATTTAAGTATAAAGTAAGGCTAAAAACAGATTGATTGAAAATTATAATGCACCGCTTGGCGGACATACAAACTAAACGAAAATCTGATAAATACCAGAGTTACACTGAACTGAAACGGCACAATTAAAGTGGCTTTACATTTCATGCGTGTACTCGGTTTCTAGGAGTAATAGTTCTATGACCACACATAACAAACCTTATCTTTAACATTATTTTTCTGCGATTATCTTGCTTTCTTTTAAATTGTATTCGCAAGTTTACTCGAGTTATTATAATATCAGATCTCATTATCAATAATCTCATCACCAATCCTAATGACATAATTAGATGTGTTCTAATCGTATATTCCATGAAATGTACATAACAAAATTAGTAAACATTCTGTGGTAATATTAAAAAATAATTTGCTTTTGAATTTAATATAGTTATGACGCGTACACTTGATAAACACACAATAATGAAGAGATTATAACGCGTATGACTTGGTTAGCACAATAGTAAAGAAAGGTTATAATGTGTACTTGCTAAAATACAAAAGCATTTATTATCGTGTGTATAAAATCTCTACTTACCTAAATCCATCAGCAATATCCAGAACTTGTGCAGAAACACTGTCAGGATTCATTATTGTAACTATTTTTAATAATTTATTATGTACAAAACACCTGTGTACACTCAACAAAAGGCGGGAATTGTATTTTTTTTTTAAGTTATGATAATATTTTTTTTAGTTACTTTATTATTCATAGAGAGACAAAATGAAAATATTTCGCTTGCTTTCTCTATGCGCAGCATATTTCTGTAGCACCAATTAGTTCCGAAGTCGCGCGATAGATGGCGTTGGGATCGAATTAGATCGCGCTATGGTTTCGTTACAAGGTCCTGTATATAAGGTCCACCGATTTAGAGTTTAAGTATGTTCTGCAGATTCAAGTGAGGATTAATGTTCACGATATCGAGCTATTTATTCCCTGGTATCTGACTAGAACAGCGATCGTGTACGCCTTCGCAGACCTTTCTGAGCGCGCCAGCGCCCCTATTTTTGCAGAAACTCAACTCTAGTAATTTTTTTTTCTTATTATTTTTTTAATTTTTTTTTTGCTATAAGCGAGATGGAGCGACGGACACAGAAAAACGCGCATTTTTTTTTTTTAGTAACTCAAATCTAGTAATTTTTTTCTTTATAGTTTTTTTTTTAAATGTAATTTATCTCTTTTTTTCTATAAGCGAGAAAGAGAGACGGACACAGAAAAATGTCTGATGATGTAGCACCGTAGCTGTAACGTAGCATGTAATTACTACGCTGCTACGAGAATTGCTACGAAAAGTGTCGTTACAACTTTTCGTTCCTTTTTTTTCCGCCTAGCCCCCTTTCGCAACGCGCAATAAGGAACTTCGTTCCAATTATATACCATAACATCACGCCTATATTACCCAGAAGGGTATGGCAGAGGTGTACAACACCCACACTTCACCTGTTATGTTTAGATCCCATAGAATATGGCCTATCGTCATCCACCGGGCTTCATTTCATCTCCGTGCTCCTATTGAGAAATTCCTTACGGGCAGTTGACATATAACACGTCTGCACGTGTGGTGCAGTGGTTTAAGCGGTCGCCTCGCCGCTCTCCACTGCACTGGTGTTGTGGGTTCGATCCCCACATGGGACTAATCTTTGTGTGATTCACAAAGATTTGTTCTGAGACTGGGTGTGCTTGTGTGAGTGAATGTGTGTATTTGGCCTTGTCATTGGACCATTGGATAGTGTAATGTATGTAGGTACTCCTATAATACTCGAGTAATACGTACGATGTAAATATTCGGTCGGTGGAGGGTAGTTCTAAGTTAAGTTAAGCAGTACTATATAAGAGAAATGTAATGGTAGGTTCAGGCAGTCAAGAATAAATTCCTTACGGCAAACAGTGGTTTCCCTTCGCTCCCCGTACTTCCCGGACACAACAGATAGTATAATTGCTTCTGGCGTTCTATCTTATGTAAAAATCCAAAAAAAAAAAACACTGTGAACCGAACCGGAGACTTCCTTGTGAGAGGCGCATACACTAACCACTAGACCAACAAGACAGTTTCAGATTATAGTTTTAGTTGGAAGTGTTGTATTTCCGGTATATTGTGAACATAACTATAAATATCTTATCTTACATCTTACACGCAACACCATCTAGTCCCAAACTAAGCAGAGCTCGTACTATGGGTTTAGGAATAACTGATACTAATACATATATACTTTTCTTTTGTAAATACATACTTATTACACATAGAAACACCCAGACTAATACAACCCTCTATGTTCATGCACACAAAGATTTGTCTTAAGCGGGAATCGAACCCGCGACCTCGGCGTCGCAAGCAGGTACACTACTCACTCCGCCATCCGGTCGTCTGTATTTACAATTACCTAATAACTGCATTGTTACTAGGTAATTGTAGAATACCTAAAACACCAATTCTTTTGAAAACTTGATAATTATTCTGGACAAATAATAACTACCAATAGCATTATTGGTGAAAAAATACATATTATATTTTTCACTGATTCAGGTATTTATCACTAAGATATAGTTCTTCTTCTTCTTCTTCGTCGTGTCGATGGCTGAGTCAAATTTTATTTTGAATTGCCATCGTGGTGAAAGGATTAGCCAATTCGCTTTGGAGAACTCGCGAATTGTCCAGGGTGCGCCGGACGTAGGGAATCGTTTTGTACGTCACACGGGGAGGCTCCTTTCATGCACCCAAGATAGTTAAATAAAGTAGGATGTAAGTTTACAGATCAGACATAGAAATCGAATCTTACCACACACGGGACGCAAAAGTGACATCTATGTGATGTACTTCTTCTGGGGACGTTCATATGGGGCTGTGTGGTTTTGTTTGTTTTTACTGTCATTTGTGATTTCAATTGAATGTTTTATTATTATCAGGTAATTTTGTCGTGAAGATTTATATTGTAAAAATAAAAAAAAAACCGACATAAATTACAATAATTTAAAACATAATATGCCATTAACTTCTGATTATTTTTATAGCATTTAACTTAGTAAGTAACTTAAGTTTCTTAGTATAATTTGCTAAGCATAGCTAAAAGCAAAAATAATCAGAAGTTAAAAAACACGTAAACGTTCATTCATTACAACATTTGTGCTGAATGTAACTTCGCCATGTTGGTTTGTATCCTACTTAAGATGGGAACAAATGGATGAACGTTACGTCACGAAATGACGTATCATACAGTTGAGAAATTTAGGGTTCCGGTAAGAGGCGACCGTAGCTGGATGGCTAAGAGTGGCTGCCCGGTGTGTAGTAAGGTCGCAGGTTCAAATCCTGCCGGTCCCATATCTTTTTCAACTGTTTCTTAGTATAATATGCCATTGTCAGAACAGGACTTAATTGAAATGGGACCACCCCGGAACCACCTTCCAAATCAATCAAGAATCATTAAAATCGCTCCGCCCAGTTGAAAGTTATGAAGTAGGTTACGAATATGAAAAAAAAAAACAGACGAATTCAGAACCTCCTCCTTTTTTGAAGTCGGTTAAAAATTTATAAAAAAACTAAAAAAAGTATGACGTATTTTATTTAATTATCTCATGTGTAACAACTACATAACAGTGAAACTTATATAAACTAAACAAATTCGAGTCTAAAAGAGTATTTTTATTCTTATTGTCCGGGTCCAGTGTACAATGTTTGCAGCAACGCAAAGTAGGACCACGCCGTGCTGCAAATCTGTAAGTACACAAAATACGGATTATCACTATCAATAATCATCAAAACATAAATAAAATTTAAGTTCTTTTGTTAAAAGTTTAAGCTGGTTTAGTTGTTTCTTTTTTTTTTAAGCGACGCCCGCAGTAGGAACCTTTCCTGTGTCGCGGGGGTGTTCACAAACATACATTTCACTCACACAGAGCACACCCAGAGTCAGAAGAAATCTTTACGAATCACACAAAGATTTGTCCCATGTGGGGATCGAACCCACAACACCAGCGTAGTTGAAAGCGGCGAGGCGACCGCTTTAACCACCACGCCAACCGTGCACTCAATATGCATACTTACCTAAAATACTGTTTTTAAAATTGTTGTCTGTCTGTCTGTTTGTATCAGTTAATCTTCTTAAAGGCTGGATCGATTTTAATAAAAATTTAGATGCAGCTAACTGTCTCCAAGGCGCGTAGCATAGTAATACTTTTTATTAATATACCTACCACGCAGCCGAAACCGTGCAAGAAAGTTAATTTGTATGTTTGATAGCGCTAATCTCAAGAACTACTGGTCGAATTTTAATAATTCTTTTTGTGTTTGATAGTCTAACTCTCAATAAAGGTCTTTATTTAACATTACGCTAATTTTTACGGAGTAAGCGGAGCAGTAAGGTTGAACGCATGTCACAACGCTGGAGCGTAGCTGCTCCTTCGTACAACGAATTTCACGCGCACATAGTCGCGGGCAAAAACTATAAATAAAATAAAGTCGCTGCCCGCTGACTGCTTGTTTATGCCCTGTACCCTACGTATTAACGGATTTTAATTAGTTTTTTTTTTAAATAAGGTGATATAATAATTGACGACCGGATGGCGGAGTGGGTAGTGTACCTGTCTGCGACGCAGAGGTCGCGGGTTCGATTCCCGCTTAAGACAAATCTTTATGTGCATGAACATGGAGGTTTGTCTTAGTCTGGGTGTTTCTATGTATAATAAGTATGTATTTACCAAATAAAAGTATATATGTATTAATATCAGTTATTGTAGTACCTACCCAAAATACATGCTCCGCTTAGTTTGGGACTAGATGGCGTTGTGTGTAAGTTGTGAGATATTTATTTATTTATTATAATATTTTTTTTCTTTTTTGTCTGCACGTGTTTGTGGTGTGCGTCTGGTTTAAGCGGTCGCCTCGCCGCTCTCCACTGCACTGGTGTTGTGGGTTCGATCCCCACATGGGACAAATCTTTGTGTGATTCACAAAGATTTGTTCTGAGACTGGGTGTGCTTGTGTGAGTGAATGTGTGTATTTGGCCTTGTCATTGGGACCATTGGATAGTGTAATTGCTTTTGGCGTTCTATCTAATGTAAAAAAATTATTTATTTTATTTATAACATATTCAAATAGTTTTTATGTATAAACATGCTACAGTACTACACATACTCGAAACGAAGCCAGAGCGGGTCGGGTTAGCAACTTATGATTAAGAGATAATTTGCTATGATACAAATCATACCCTCATAAAAGCGTTCAAGTTAACATCAGCAAAGTCAAAAGCAGTCAGCTTACACGGAGTTGTGGCCCTGTAAAAAATATAAGCACATGGTTCACATGAGTTTCTCATCAGCTCTTCATAATATGATGCAATACCCATCGAAGCTGGTACTTGGATTGATTTTAAATCAAATTTCTAAGTTGAATTAAAGTTAATCTAAGCTCCGGTGTCAAATCATTTTATTGCAATAAGTATTTTAATTTAATCAGTTTTATTTTAATTTTATATCTTTTGTATTTTGATGTTTGTTTTGACGTGTTGAAGCACCCCTTGGGCCCATGGAAATAAATGATTTGATTTGATTTAAGAATAAGAAATGAATTCACGACAAATTATGACAAAAAATGACACTGAGAGTTAATAAAATGTTTATCAAAATTATTCCCCCCTTCTGAAGTTATGCATTTACCAACAAGTAGCATTCCAATTATTTTAATTTAATTTAAATATAGATTTACCACGCGATAAAGATAGATACAATCAATATTTTAAATGATATTAAGCTTTCTGAACGACTGTCGAAGAGTAATAGCAGCCCTGTATCTAATACATGTCCTACTGCTGGGCTCGGGCCTCTTCTCATGATGAGAAGGGTTAGGCCATTGTCCACCACGCTGGCCAAGTGCTTATTGGTAGACTACACATACACTCAACCACATTATAGGCACTCTCAGGCATGCAGGTTTCCTCACGATGTTTTCCTTTACCGTTAGCAAGCGATATTTTATATTATAAATACACACTTATGTCCGAAAAGACGGATCCCAACGATATATTGACAGAGGTGTGTGCTGTGGGTTCGAACCCGAGACCTTTGACTTCGCAGTTTTCCACTCGACTATCGCTACCTCATCGATCGATCAATAAGTCAAAGAGTAATGTCTTTCAAAAATATGTAAATTATTGTACCTGGTCTGTATCAAAAGCAATGATTTTCCAAGAGACGCATCTGCTAAATACCAGTTAGAATTGTACACTGCATCACTTACACCCACACTCTGTAAAATTACATTTAAATATAAGAACTAACTACTTTATTTAAAAAAAAAAACATGTAGAAAAAATAAAATAATATCAACTTAGTATCGCAATACAACGCGGTAATGCTGCCAGCATTTTGGGAACGAGGCCTTCTGACAGTGACTTATCAAGTTTAGATTAAGTTATTAGATTAGACTAGTTTAATTTAAGATCTAATATGTTTATTTTTCTGTAAATAAAGCATGTAAGATAAAAAATAAAAGGAAAAATAAAATAAAATATATCGAGAAAATATAGTTACCGATTGCCTCAAAAGATCACCGAAGAAACATAAAAAGAATATTTGTGAGAGGCTTGTCACTAGAAATGACAAAAATATGATAACGTAAACGATGTCATCGTTTGCCTGCAAGGAAAATACATATATATTTAATTAAATATAAAATCACATACCATTGCCCAAATTTCTATTGAAATGCCGTAATTTAAATTTAATATTATAATTCTCACTTATTATATAGATAACAATGAACAAGAAAGTTAACTCATTAGTTAAAATAATATAATTAAATAATTAAAAGATCGTGAAAAAAAAATACTGTAAAAAACATGAAATGTAGGATTTTTTTAATATTTTACCACAACGTTGAAGCCTGTTAGGCAAATAATCACGGAGCTTAACATAAAATTGACCAGTGTTGATTTTGCGTAGAGTCTTTCCAAGAGTTCTGCGGTGCTGCAATTGAACAATAATAATATACAGGGCGTGAATGACATCGTGACTAAGCAGCTTACCAGTGATTCAGTACATGATTCTAAGATCCAGGAAGCAAAATTTCCACCACACCACAAAATTCATGATTTTCCCCAGGATTTTGTTTTGCGACTTTTTCCTACCGATAATGAAACCTAAGACTATCGCAATACAATTGAACGTTTTGGGTAATTTTTAGGCTGTTTTGATGTTAAATTTTCCCATTTGTTGAATTTTCCGATCAACAATCTTCGCACCCAAAGCTTCCAAATCAAGCAAGCTTATTCTCATACATTTGCGATTTTGTTATGACGCTTAAAAAAATCTAAGACCGATTTGCCGAAGCGTAAAAATATACGATGACCCTCGGTCCCAGAATCATGTTCTGAATCACTGGTAAGCAGCTCCATCACGATGTCATGTTCACTCAGTATCGTAAGTTATGAGTACTATTTTTTTACCTAACTAAATAAAATAAGGCAGATGATCCAAAGATCAGAGAAGTCAAGTTCAATAAAATTTTGATTCATTCAGTTTGACTATTCCCAAAGGAAGTAATGATCTGTCTTAATCCCAATATGTTAATTACTAAGGATTGCACTTCGATATGTAAATAAGCTAATAAAAAAGATATCAATAAAGAGTATTTTAAATTTACCTACCTTATTAACTCTTGATGCCATTTGACCAACTCCACTAGCTTAGACCGAACTTTTTCTTTATCGTACCCAGTCTCATTTGAATTTTCTGGAGGTACCATCTTCTCAATGTCGTATTGCAGAAGCAGAAATTGAGTGCGCAGGTAGGTGCAAAAAATAAAAAACATGAAGTCTATCACGCAAATGTTGTAAATGACGATGATTTCTGAAAGAGAAAATGCATGTCGAGTAGTTTTTTAAAATATAAATTAATACTCAATACTGTAGGTTGCAATCGTACTTACCTGACCAAATCTGTTTTAAATATACCACTGGATAATATTTCATATCAAAAGGATCAAACGGATAAAGAATAATAAACGGCAGAAACAGCTTTACGTGACCCGTATTCAAGTAGTTTAAAAGTATCAATAATAATGGACTCAAAGCAAAACCTATCAACAAAATAACATTGCAAATACTCAAAACTCTTAGGATTGTGTTTAAAAAATTGTCTTCTTTCTTTATAATTTTCAATGTCTTTTCATCTTGAGCAAATTGTCTCTGTTTAATTTCTAACTTCCTCATTGTCTCAATCAGGAAGTCGATTTTATCTACGTTTTTAACTATAAAGAATCCTTTCGAAATGCAAAGCCAGCACAAGGTAAAGCAAGGAGCGCAATACGTTAATTCAGTGAAGTCCATATCACCGCGAGCAAGTCCAACAAAAAATGCTAGCATTGCCCCTAAAGTGTCTGTACCCAACATGCAAAGATTTAGGAAATATATGAACCAACTTCGGTATTTATCAATTTTTGTCTTTTCTCCAATTTTGATGTTAATGCCGGTGCAGAGAAATAAAATTTCTATTCTTTTTATGGTTGCATCAATGAGCAAATCCGCTTCAGACATGTTAAATTATAATTCCCAAAATAATTTTCAAGATTTTCCTTATCAATAAACAATAATCTTTTAAAAGCTTTTTATAACAAGACAAATGAAGAACAGTTACCACTATGGTATAGCACTATGAACGTTAAACTAAAGAGTTAGTCGCGGCCATCTTTGCTTAAATATGTTAGCCTAAACCTTCTTTAATTAATATTTACATTAATTACACACATAAGTAAAACACAATTATAGACTTGGCATAAAGTGAGGAAGGGTAGTTAATATACAAAAGGGTGTCATTAACACTAAACATAGTAAATATTAATAAAGTACTATTAAATTTATTTAGATACATGGTGTTACTAACTAAATATTTGAAAATATTCATATTATTCATATTCATATTCATTTAATTTCATAAAATATGGTTAAATTTTATCATTAACCAAATAAATCATGCGGTAAAATTAGCATAGTCGTCCATTTAAAACGAGAAACTTTAAATAAAATTATGCTATTGATACTTACGAGTTTTTTTTATCCAAATAAATACATCACTGTTTTTGCAACAATGCAGCATTAATCTCAAGGAAAAACTCTTCGTATCTATTTGAGTGGCCCTATACTTCACAGTCAAAAAAATAAGAAATAGTCTTGGTTTTGGCTTTTAAATAGCAGCTAATTATTTTTACAAGTGGACTTGAGTCCTCCATTCACATTTGTAAACTCACTAGTAACGCTAAACCCAATCTCAAACAAAAATTAAAAATCTGAACAAATTCATCGCAGATTTTGCCTATAAATCTCGAAAGAAAACTCGGCGTACACATTTGAGTGGCCCGCGCACCCCTACCCACTTGTTGCGCACAGATTGTGCAACTGTTCTGTATCAGACGGTTGAGGTGAGCTTGCTATTGTGAACTGAGTTTTGCCTCTTGCGAAACACAAGTCTTGTTTGTTCCCGGGGCCTTTTGTGGATTCATCTTGCGGGGTTACGCAAGGAAGTATTCTTAGACCTTTATAATATTTGTACATTGCCTGTCCTTTTGATTCGAAATAAAAAAATATTTATCAAGTATATTCTATTTACTGCCTCAATGGTCTAGTGGTTAGGGCAACGCCGAGGTCTCGGGTTCGAATCCCGCTCAAAACAATTCTTTGTGTGCATTAATATGGAGGTTTGTCTTGGTCTGGGTGTTTACATATATAATAAGTATGTATATACAAAAGAAAAGTATTTAAAATGTATTAGTATCAGTTATTCTAGTACCCATAGTAGAAGTTCTGCTTAGTTTGGGACTAGATGGCGTTGTGTGTCTGTTATATAATATTAAATTTATTTATTAAAACTTACTACAGCACTTGGATAAAAAATCTAAACCCTTAAATCAAAACCTTTTCTCTTTCACTCAGTATTTACCAAAACTGTTTTAGCAGTTTCTGTTCACCTCAAAACGAACCAGAAAACTTTTCCACCAGTATTTTCCGCAAAATTTTCGCTAGATTCGCCTCTCCGTGGTAAATTTAAAAATACGGCGATAGGTTGAACTTCCTGTTGACTGGCCTCCATGCAAAACTTGTCGTTTTCGTACAGCCCAATGATTAATGGATGCAATGCATTCGTTCGTTTCTTATTTTTATAAAGCAACAGGTCGGCGGAGTATTTGCACAGTTAAACTGTTTCCTTTTATTGAGATTTGCGAGCGAAGGCTGTATTTTTAAAGGAATATTTGTTGTGTAACGTTTTCATTGCACGTATTGCACATTGGTTTCTGTGGATACTTTGTTGACGTCTGAGCTTGGTTTAGACGTTTCGATCTGCCCTGTTGAATAACTTGTAGTAACTTCAAGATTGACTGAGGGAAAACCACCTCTCATCTTTATTATGACGTGACGTTAGGTAAGTGAGAACGTCATATATCCTGGCAGGTTTTAAAATTGGCCTTGCTCGAACGCAATGCCCATCGATTGATCAATTTTCGAGTAGCACAGCCATCTGCAGCTAACATAACTAAACTCAACTAAAATCTTCATCGTTATCAAAGAGTACTTAATCAACATGGACAGGAAATAAATGCACTCAGCAAATAAGTCTGTCAAATCTCGCGGAGTCCTGGTAGTTTGTTTTAAGCATCAATGTTTTGAAAACTAGTTTTATATGACGTGCAAGAGCGACGCTCTTTCACATTTGGCGGCAGGGTACGCCTGACAATGACTAGTCCTTTTATAATAAGAAACAGATGAAAAAGATATGGGACCGGCAGGATTTGAACCTGCGACCTTACTGTACACCGGGCAGCCGCTTTAGCCATCCAGCTACGGTCGCCTCTTACCAGAAGCCTAAATTTCTCAACTGTATGATACGTCATTTCGTGACGTCACGTTCATCCATTTGTTCCTATCTTACGAAGAAAAGTCCTTTTAGTTTCACTGTCTATACTAACACGAAAATGTCACAAATATATAAGTTTCTACAAGACAAGTAATACATAATTATGTCTCTCTGTTGACGTCAACAACACACTCCAACGCTGGTAGTTGTAAAAAAATATGAAGAATAAGATAGATTATATCCTTGTTGTGATACTAGATTCGAAATACATCCCAGCAATGCCTGGAACGCAAAAGGTAGTGGCTACATAGTCGTTGTAAGAATGTAACATAGCCAGTTATTTTTGTATCGTTTTGAAATATGCGCTACCAGATTCTTTAGAAATGATTAGATACAATGTCTTGCAGACATTTATTATTTGCTACATTTGCACTACATTTATTATTTTTTAGGAATTTGTAGTTCCTACAAGGAACCGTTGTAAATAATAAATAAATATCACACAACTTTCACACAACCTCATATAGTCCCAAACTAAGCAGAGCTTGTACTATGGGTACTAGAATAACTGATAGTTATACATGTATACTTTTTCTTTTGTAAATATGTACTACATACATAGAAACACCTAGAGCAAGACTAACCTACATATTACTCTACGGATCTGCTGGTCTGATAATGAATGGTTTTTATATTATTTTTTTATTTTATTTATTTATTTACTGGTGGTAGAGCTCTTGTGAATGAGCTCGAGGGCGGCAGCACCACCGTCTCACCTTTAACCTGCCGCCAAATAGTAGTGCTTCCATTACTGTGTTCCGGTTTGGTGGTGAGATCAGGCCCTGAAATTACTGGCACATGAGGCATAACACCGTAGTCCTCAGCTGCAGCGACGCATCTATAATCTGCTTTTGTGGATTGTTGATGTCCATGGGCTGTACTCCACTTACCATCAGGTTACACGTTCGTTCGCTGTGGGCGTATAAATAAAAAAAATAAATATAACTATTATCGACTGAGTTGGCGATGCTAGTTTAAGAGTAATACTAGGAATATTTCGTACAAAATACAAACCTTTGTAAATAATGAGTATAATGACTGATGTTGTAACAATAATAATAGTATGTAATGTTGTAGTAATAATATTGATTTAGTAAAAATTGATATTTTCGAACAACACTTTAATACGTTTATAAATAATTTAAAAGACATCCTCCATGTAAGTATTGGTTTGGGTGCGTCAGTCCCTCCTGCAGAAGCATCTGAGGCATCCAAACAAAATAATAATCATGTTTAATTGTTAATTCATCTATTGTAACCGCGTTCCTTATTATTTATAGTAGTTAGAGCTTTTTGATCCTTCAATACCAATTTTGCTGTGCACATAGGTATATGTATTATGTTACGATCCAGATCTGAACTGTACATTATCTATTTTTAAAGTTAGCATGATTGTAATGTGTTTTGTGCGCCTAATAAATAAATAAATAAAATATTACATTATAAAATTATAATTGAATACTAGTTTTATATTTTTTTTACATTGTTATGACTGGCTCGATGGGCTAGTGGTTAGAGCGTGCGCCTCTCACCAAGAGGTCCAGGGTTCATTTTCAAGGTCGGGCAAAAGCCTTAAATGGGATGATTTACCACAGGAAATCCAATCAGCAAGATCAATAGCAGCACGGAGTTGAATTTGTGTCCGGTGGAGGGCACTAAACCAGAATACAGTAATTTCAATTTCAATTTATTTATTTCAAATTAGGTGCATACAAAATTTCAAAATTCAAAATTTAAAATTCAAAATTCAAAATTCAAAATCCTTTATTTGTAGATCATAGGTATACAGATATTCTCTTAAATAGTTATAACACGTTGATCGCTATGTCTTGCCATCATTGGCGTACAAATATAACATAAAATATAGTTAAAATATATTAGTAGTAGAAGGTAGTACAGCAATATTAGTATAATTTACAATTGATAGCTATTTATCAGTTAGAGATTTATTCACTGTTTAATAAGCTGTGCATAATAATGTTAATAGTTCGTTTTTAAAATCAATTATATTTTCTTTGTCTCTTATAAATTCTGGTATCCTATTCATTTACATAGCAATAAATAGCAATGACTTAATATCTAAGATAGTATACACATTACAATTGTGTGTTGTTAAGTGGATGCCTACACTAGGAAAACCTGTGTTGTAGGTCACCCAACATTTTATTTGACAAGATGGATGTGGAGGTGAACATTCCAGAGAAAACAAGAATGTATACTTGCTTTGGGGCTTGATCTATCTTCAATTTTTTTTTATCAAGATCGGTCCCATAGTTTCTGAGCTAATCGGTTACAAACAAACAAACAAAAATAAATTACCTGTTCACAATATTATAGATAACTATTTCGAAACTCTAAACCATAATTCTGAATTAACTTGAATCAACCCGTACAATTCCGAAACAAAGGTACGAATTAAAATTAATTATTTATTTACGTAGCTAACAATTTCTCACCGTTCCGATTAACACCCACTATTTTTTTTTCAATTTAGTCACAGAGTAATACTATTTAGTTTCGATGTTGCCTATAATAGGTAAATTATAACATACAAAACAAAACATACATAACATACATACATACACCTACTCAATCACATACACAATCTGCCTCTTTATCTTATGTTTTACAGTAAATTTTCTATTTTATGAATCACCTATAGAGCTAAAAACTACAACTAGATAGTAATTATTGTGTACATTTTGCTACTAATTTGTAAATTGGTTCCGAGCGGAAAACTGGTGACCTGTATCACAGGTTATTTTATGCCTACTTCAGGCACCAGCGATCCTCAACCTACGCTGTAACATAGCTAGGTAGATTACAATTTTATAATTATGTATATTATGGTTGATGGTGAGAAATAAATTCATTTTGTTATTTTTATTTTTTATAACATATGGTGCTCCCACATTGCCGTTAGAAAATGTTTAGTAACGTTAGTAAACATTTGTTAGCAAACATTTAATCACAAATGTTAAAAAATGTTTTCATGTTAGAAAATGTTTAGTAACGTTAAGTTAACAAAATATAACAAAACAAATTATAACAAAATAAAACATATGTTTCCTTGGTTCATTCCTGTTTCGACCAACTGTTTTGACCCACATTCCTAAAAATTCTTGTTTTGACCTACTTTATTTTTCCGTGCTGTTTCGACCCACCTGATAAAAAGTACTGACTGCAATGAAAACGTTGATTTTAGTAAACTGTAAAATGGTAAACAGTTTTCCTGTTGCCTAACCTAATCCATCATTTACTATAGACCTAATCATAACGTGTGTCCATTATTATGATTAGGTCCTTTTTCTTAGCTTGTTTCTATATACAAAGTTTGATGTGGTTTACATAATATAATAATATGTTAGATGATATTGAGAAATGTAAAATTGGGCAAATGAAAGTAGCATCCTTTATTAATTGTTTCAGGAAAAATGCTAACTATAGCGTTCATGGCTGTATTTTTCGTAGTCTGCCCTGAATGTAATCGGGTTCCAATCAGGGACTTCAGACTTGATTAATCTGAATGTCGTTTCATTATGTCGATTGCTTTTTATCCATTAACAAAACGTATATCAACGGAATAACGTGTATTTTATCTTTTGAACTGCCAAAGTCTCCATAAATTACTTACAGCTGCTTGAAAGGTTTATTAACACATTTAAATATGCCATCTGCTAAAAAAAATCTCACATGTTTTATTGACTACCTCAATTCTTTGTGTGCAAATGCCAATATTCTAGTGCTCTGATCTGATCTAATCAAAAAATAAAAAATCTTCGTAGTCTCTGGGTATCTCCAATTCTGATGCAACGGTGAATGATTAAGTAACGTTCTGTGCTTTGTGTTGGGCATTGTACAGGCATGTCTTAATGCTGGCAAAATCCGGTAATGTTTTAGCTTCTGTTGAATATATTTGGGATTGGTTTCCCCTCCGCTGATGCAGCTTCTTGTTGCCATCGATATAATTCTCGCTTAATTTCATTTTTTGCAATGCTAGTATGCATTAGTTGTGTGGGCAAACCTTGATTATGTGCTTGCCAATATTTGTGACCACTTTTCCTTTGCATCTTCTATTAACACACCTCCATGGTACTGTGCCATTTTTGTTGTTTCGCCTCTTTGATAACCCGTATCCATTGTAGAGTAGAATCGGCCCGCCTCTTTTTGATTTTACAAAATATAACTCCCTTGAAGTAAAAGAAGTAGAAGTAGATGGTAAACATCATCGGTTGCATCCATTTTTTTCGAACCGCGGAGTATTTTACGTGTTAACCAAGCTTTAGCTAATAACTGACAAAGTAACTGACTTTTCAAATAACAATATATCTCACCACTCATTTAAAAAAATAATCTCTTTTGTTATAATAATATATCGTTTCGGTAAAATGTGCAAATAACCCAATGTATTGTTTTCAAAGCCATACATTATTTTTATCATAATTTCACTAATTACACCGAAACCGCAATTCTGCATCAAAACTACGGATTAGGCAACACTTGCACTTATTCTGACAAATTTTGATTTTTATGACATTCTAAACAATAGTTTATTGGTCCGTGTATTACCTGCTTAAAATTGCTAATCCTTTACGTTAATCCGCCCATAAATCATTTTTACAAGAACTAGTTTTGTTAACTGATTTTAGAGTTTTAAGAAGCGGCTTGTCGTTTGCGTTGTATATTATTATATTTGACCATTAATAAATATCCATTATTGGTAACCTAAGAGTCCATTGTAGACACACAAGAGATATTTTTTTTTTTAAATCATTGTCCACCCGTACTGAAGTTAGCTTGTTTGTCTATTAAATAATTCGTGTATATTTTCATTAAAATATCTTTATGTATCTTAAAAATTATACGTTAGTCCATTTACATCATTTAAACCAAACTCTAATTGAAATAACTTAGAGATTGTTCTTATATGGATTATTATACTACACTTTACTCAAATCCTTCATTTCATTTCAATACCTAGTGAATCATAAAAGAGCGACTTATTTTGCTGACAGTATTTTTTCTATACAAATTATTTTTGGGACGAACGAGGAATAGAAAGTTGGGCAAATCAAGAATTTTTTTATTAATATTAATAATTTTTAAATTTTGGGTCGAACGCGGAACACATTTTGAGACGAACGCGGAATTTTTTGAGTGGGTCGAAACTTTGTGGTCGAAACAGGAATGAATCGTTTCCTTTTAGCGTTTGGCGCATCCAATTTTTTCTTCTTTTTTAAACAAAAATGAAAGCTATTCTAATGAGCAAATCCTCTCCTATTTTCGTGTAGACGCTCTCAGAACGCAAACCAAACTGCGAGCCAATACCAGATTTTAATGTTATAAATTGTTACTAAACATTAGTAAACATATTCTATTAGTGTAGGAGCACTTATAACATGTAATAGTTCCTAACAAAATGTAACAATTGACAACATTTGTGAGTAAATGTTTTTATGTTAGAAAATGTTTACAAACATTTTCTAACGGCAGTGTGGGAGCACCAATACATAACATTACATACATAACTTAACATATCATAACATGCTAAGAAACAGTTGAAAAAGATGTGTCCCATATCTTTTTGATCCTATCTTAAGTAGGGCACAGATGTTCACGAAATGACGTATCATACAGTTGAGAAATTTAGGGTTCTGGTAAGAGGCGACCGTAGCTGGAGGGCTAAAGCGGCTGCCCGGTGTGCAGTAGGTCGCAGGTTGAAATCCTGCCGGTCCCATATCTTTTTCAACTGTTTCTTAGAATAATTTGCTAAGCATAGCTAAATGCTATAAAAATAATCAATTAGAAGTTAAAATATCATAACATACATAACATAACATACATAACATTACATCATACAAATACTACCCAGAAGCGTGTGGCAGAGGAGTACAACACCCACATTTAACCTGTTATATTCAGGTCTTATGGGATAGAGGGTGAGCCTATCGCCATCCACCGGTCACAATTCCAACTCCTTGCTGCTGTTGTGAATTTCCATACTTTGCTCAACCCGGGAATTGAATTCGAGACCTCGTGGTGAGAGGCGCATATGCTAACCACTAATGGTCTATACTTCAGACAACGAAACGAGATAATTTTCATGATTTACAATTATAAACCCAATTCACAGGCCATAAAGTTTAATTTCTATTGCAATTGGATTGTTTAGGACATTTTTAACAGTTTTTATTATATTTTTATTATAAATTACAAAGCAATAGAATTTATATTCGTGTGATTTTTAATAACAAAAATTTATCTTGTTCCGTTGGCTTAGTATTAATGGTAAGCGTATGGGCCTAAGAGGCAGTTTATTATATAGGTAAACTTAATTTCGCTATAACTTTAAAACCAGCTGTTTATTATATAGGTAAACTTAATTTAGCCATAACTTTAAAACCAAACGTCCAATTTTAATCATTGAAAGAGCACATATTATCTACATAAACTGTACTTAGTGATGAAATAATTTATTTTGATAAGGATTAATAGCATGAGTATAATAAATGCATTCAAATGTAGTTAAAAAAAAATTCAAGATTTTTAGATAAAAAAAATGGTTGTTGTGCCTCACTCGACATAGATATGTATAGTGTTTTGCGGACTTTTTTGTAGATATTTATAAGATCTACAATTAATTAAAACATTTTATGGTTCTATCTTTTATAGTTTAGGCAGCGTACGCAAAATAAGTAACTTTTCTGGTTGATTTTTTACACCTTGTGTCCGAAAAACTCAAATATCTTACGGAACCCTTTTTTATTTCAAAACGGTCGAGTAGTTTTTAAGCCTATTACAAATAAACAAACAAAGTTTTCCTCTTTATAATATTAGTGTAGATTTTTCATAGAAATTAGGCGCTCGGTACCTAAACAAAAACCGAGCGCCTATATTTCCATGAGAATATTCAACCACGCCGCTTCCGTACCGATTAATCAAGAAACCACTTTAATATGCAAGCTATTTTTAGTTTGACTTAAAATCAAATTGTATTACATAGTTTTCTTAAACCAGCACAAGGAAAATAATTTTTGTTTGTGGCTCAAAAAAGTGTATTAGAAGGTTTTACCTCAGCAGTTTGAAATGGCTTTCTTTCATGTGAGAAAAAAGTGATCAAAACTAGATTTTACAATAAGTATTTTTTTCTAACGCTCGAAATAAAATCCACTTTTGATCACCGTTTTCGCTTTTTCGAGCTGCTGAAGTGAAAAGTTTCATGTGCGACACGAGATTAAAGTATTTACGTGATTTTGAGTCCCCCTTCTTACTACGGTCGAGATTTTAATTTACTACTATAGGATCTTTCACTTATTTGTGACTCAAAATGAGCACTCGAAGAAAGTACGAACCTTGCTCTGTTGTTGCACACATAACTATTATGGGGATTGATGATAAAAAAAAGTAGTTTCCAATACGGTTTTTTTTTATTTTTTTTTTGTAAAACGACGCCCGCACTAGGAATATCTCCTGTGTCGCAGGGGTGTTCACAAACATACATTTCACACACACAGAGTACAGCCAGAGTCAGAACAAATCTTTGCGAGTCTCACAAAGATTTGTCCCATGTGGGGATCGAACCCACAACACCAGCGCAGTTGAAAGCGGCGAGGCGACCGCTTTAACCACTACGCCAAACGTGCATTCCATATCATGTCGACGCAAGATACGTTACATTAGGTACAGACAGTACCTAATTAGCATAAAGTATAATTATCTTAGTCGTTAAATATTTGCCGTGTTAACCATACTCCTATGCAAAATTTCCTAAAAAATTTGCCGACCATCCACTTGCCAGTATTGCCGGCACATGTCCACAGCTGGGCATCGGTATTTACGCACACACACAAGCTTTTTGTTGTACGCATGTATGTGTGGTGACGTATGGCCGACAACCCCTGCTGTGTTTGCTGTAGCGAGACCGGTGTAGGGTTGACAAAAATATTTTATATTTTAACATGTTAAAATATTGAGAAACGCTAGCAGAGAGTATAGAAATTATCAAAAAAAAAAAATACCGACGTCAATTACAATAATTTTAGACTTATATGGTTTTTTCATGAGTGCCATTGTCAGAAATGGACCAAATTGAAATGGTACTACACGGGAAGCACTAGCTTTCAAATCAAAAAATAATCATTAAAATCGCTTCGCACAGTCGAAAGTTACCTCACGTAACAAACATAAAAAAATCAAACGAATTGAGAATCTCCTCCTTTTTTCAAGTTATATTATATTCATAGGGGTATGAGGTAATGCCACCTTCGTCAATTTTCTGCAAATAACTTAAAAAATATGCTTAAAACTTTTTATAATTAGTATTACTGCCAACCCTATTAAACTAGCTCATCACACCCCTTGCATGTCATAGCCCCCTGCGGTGTTTAGCAAGTGCACGCACACATACATGCACACACACACATAAAATTGACAACCCATAAATTAAAAGAACCTGTTCCGCGAGGGTAGTTCTTTGTCACTTAGAACTCTGTATTTTATTTATAGTCTGTGCAGCCAAAATTATTGAGAAGATCTTCATTCGAAATTGTACCCTATTAGTATTAACATAGAGGTTGTTATTACTTTTTATTGTGTTTTAGTAAAGATTAGATTATGAATCCAGTAATTTAAGCCTTATGATTTATTGCACAAAAATGAAAATCGTCTCACATGTTTTTGAGTTTTTATACAAGAAAGGTCGGAAATAGAGTTAACTTCAGTGTAGTGGTTTCTGAGAAAGGATCCATGCTGTGATGGAGTTATATCTTGATTCTTCGAAGATAATAATATAATAGACCTTAAGAGATGTGAGACCTCGTGTCCATTTCGAAGAACCTCTAAGAAAGCAGTTGACATAATGTGTCTTCTTACTCATATAATGCTACCTGACGAATGCATGCGGGGCACTGGTCCTCTTATGCCTTGTCCAAGTTAATGAGCTATATGGTACATAACACATAACATAATTATTTATTTATTATATTAGCAGCCGTGAATTTAATTTAAGTCCCACTGCTGGGCTCGGGCCTCTTCTCACGATGAGAAGGTCTAGACAAAGTCCACCACGCTGGCCAAGTGCGGATTGGTAGACTTCACACACCCTCGAGCACTCTCAGGCATGCAGGTTTCCTCACGATGTTTCCTTCACCGTTAGCGAGCGATAATTTATATGATAAATACACACATATCTTCGAAAAGACGAGAGGCGTGTGCCGTGGGTTCGAACCCGAGGCCTTTAACTTCGCAGTCCTACGGTCTCCCACTCGGCTATCGCTGCTTTTTATAACATAACACATAACATAACATCACGCCTATATTACCCAGAAGGGTGTGGCAGAGATGTATAGTACCCACACATCATCTGTGATGTTTAGGTCCCATGTGATAGGGAGTGAGCCTTTCGCTATCCACCGGTCACAATTCCAACTCCACGTTGCTATAGAGAATTTCCTGGCAGAAAAATCAAATATCAGGTATTTTTTTAGAGCTAAGTTAAGTTAAATCTCACCCTATCTCATCATGCCAAAAAAACATCAAAAACACTTCACGCAATTTATGAACCATCCCTTAGCAGTTTACGGGAGCAAAGCAACTACCAACCACTTGCCAGAAACCTGTAAATGAAACCACATATTCATTCTAACGATACAGAACAACATTTACCAAATTAATATACAGCATGAATATTCAAACAGTAAAGGAATTACGCGATGGCGTATTTGCATATACATTATTGAAATTGTCACAATTATTTTTAAATAATGACTTCAATTTATGCTATTGACTTCAAAATAATGCAATATAAATATTCTGTTAGCAAGTTTATTTAGAAAACAGGAAGTAATAAAATAGAAATAGAATAAAAATCATTTATTTTCAGACCAACAGATCCATAGAGTGTTAGTAACAATAAAACTATATATATATGACAACAAGATGTTAATGATGTAAGCAAATCCCCTGGTAGGCAGGTTCACCGATCCTTTGCAACATGTAGTTCGGTGAATCTGCCAACCAAGTCTGAATCAACTCGCTCACTCACCATCCTCAGGACTTTGTTCGAGCTCCGCCGTACCCTATTTACCAGTGAGTAATGCTAACCGTTTTACAGAAAAAAAAGTTCCATATCCTGTGTATTAAACTTTTTGGTGCCAAAACTAAGGTCCTTAAATAAAACTGTCACTGTCAAATTTATTTCATATAATTGTTTATAAACAAATAATTTATAAAAATATACAGTTTCAATGAATTTCTTAAATCTCCCTGTTGAAATAGGTTCCAAAATATTCGATTACATGGACATTAAATCAAAAATCAATGTGTTCAACAGTTGCAATGAACTCAGGAATTATTTTATAGCTTGGGGACAAGTCAGAAAAGTAGATTTATCCAAAAGTAGTTTGAGCACTGTTAAATCTCTAAACGAAAACTTGTTTTTAGACCTTGGCAAGTATATTACTGAACTAAACATGAGTGGTGTGCCAGACTTGACAGTAGTAATATTGAAATCACACATAGAAAGGTTTGTGAATCTAAAATCCTTAGATGTAACCTTTACTAGAATTTGTTTAGAAGATATTTCGTCAATATGTCCACAAAACTTGAAAAAGCTTGGCATTAACTTTATCTTTAATAAAGATAACGATAAAATCATAGCAGAATCCATAGAAGTCTTCTGAAATCAACAGTTTGAAGTAGTTCACTTTGTTATAATGGATTCGTTTTTGTCTGCATTTCCTATTAATTTTCTTAAAGGTGTTAAACCTATAAAAGATTTGAAACTAACGATAACGGATAACTACAAAACTAATTATATCAGTCATATTCTTAGCGATGAAGGGAATCAAATAGAAATCAATTTTAACAAGTTAACTGTGATAGCAAGAGATTGTGGTGTAAGTCATACAATGTCCAAACAATTAGATGTCGTGACAAGACTGAATTTCAAAAAGCTTGAATACATATTCCTCATGTCCTTAGAAGAAATAGAGATTTATGTATCACCTTTGTTAGCTAAATTATTTACAATTGGTTGCATGGATTTACGATTACACGTGAGCTCAGATGTTCCCTTAAATTTCATGTTGGACGGAAACATTGTTTTTAAAGCTTGGAATAGTGAAACGACAAATTTTGACGAAACATTTTTTAAAGAATTACAAGAGGAATTAAAAGATTACTTGCCGACTTTCATCTGTTTGCAAGACCACTATTCTATGAAGATCATAGATGCACCCAATAGCTGGTATTGTGTTGACAATTGCAACAACATGAATGGAATAAAGAATTTATCAGAAAAACTGACTTTAACAGATTTTTGCAGACGTGAAGGCGCAGTTAAAATGTGTTCCAGTCCGCTAAGTCTCTCTAATTTACAACCGTTGCAACATTTAACATTTCTGAGGATTAATGACGTACGAATTAAAAAAGTATTTTTCACTGTTTTGTTTGAGCAGTGTCCGTATTTAACAACACTTGTAATCCACGTAGAGAACCGTAAAAAATACATTCGATCATTATCACAATCAATACATTTAGCGAAATTGAAAAATTTTATGTTAATTGCAGAAAATATTAAGTATGTGGTACTTTTTGAAATTTTAAGTCGATGTCATTCTTTGGAAAACGTCCATATAAACGAATATGAAAGGACGTTGAGGTTGAATGATAGAGATATAGACGATAGTAACTTTTTGGTGTTTATAGAGAATTGTATGAATTTGTATAGTTTGTTTATAGAAGCAGATATGTCGCCTGAGAGGCTGACGATGTTGATGGCTCCCTTGAGATCGACGGCTCAGAGCCTTGAGCGGGATTACCTTACCATTGAAGTTTGCGAAGCATACTGTGGTTGGAACCCGTTCGCGGATGTTTTTAGTCCCAGCCCTTTGCATATCATACATTAATATTCTCAATAATATTCATTAATCACTTTGGTATACTTTCTTGTATGCCAATCTTACAGCGCAGCCCAAGCACATAATAATATTCATATTCTAAATACCCCAAAATTTGTATTTTTATATGAGCATTTCATCAAATTAATCATGGAAATAATGTTAAGGTTCGTATATTTTTATATCGTGTTTTGTAGTTAGTATTATGGCTGTGATAATATATATTATTATTAGAGTTTAATTAGTAGATGTCTATGCTGTTGTCAATATGTTTATAAAGTACAACTTAATACAATATTTTAGTTTATTTTTGTATCGCCGGTAATAGAATTTAATACATTTTTTAAAAGACTTTGTTTCATTGATTTCATATATTTTACTAAATAATAGCAGCCCTGTATCTAATACATGTCCCACTACTGGACTGTGCCTCTTGTCACGATGGGAAGGGTTAGGCCATAGTCCACCACGCTGGCCAAGTGCGGATTGGTAGACTTCACACACCCTCGAGCATTTTTTACTCATGTAGGTATCCTCACGATGTTTTCCTTCACCGTTAGCAAGCGATATTTAATATGATAAATACACACTTATCTTCGAAAAGACGAATCTTAACGATATTTTACTAAGGAACCCTAACAACATGATAACTAAAACTTTCTGCTTCTAAAATTTTTTGTCGCATTGGAGTCCGACGAATGTATTTTTTCCGAAGAAATGCGTAAAAAGACTTCGTGTATCGTGCGATACAGATTTCACGCAGAAAAAAAATTGTTATAAAAAAGTTGAATAAAAAAGTCGTGTCTCGGCCGGCGGCATTGCCCCGCCTGCCTCATGTCCCATCGTGACTGGTACAGAAGGAAGACAATTCGCGAGATATGGTTGTATTTTTTGTCTCTGTTGAGTTGTGTGTTGCTGTATCTAAAATGTTATTGTCGATATTGAAATAATTCCTTTTGTTTTAACCTGCCATTATATTCGCATGACGTTTGAGTAACGTTCGCATTCCTATTATAAACTGAGAGGTTCTAAATGATTGGCAAAGTAGATGTAATCAACAGCAAATAAACTATTAACACATATTTTACAGGGTGGATGGGACAGCGTACATGGTCAGTATTCATTTACAACGGTGACAACATTGCTTTAACAGATATTTTTCTTTTTTATGTTTACCTCTCAAATTGAACATTGAGATCGTCCAATTTGTTTGGGAAACGTGTGTGTGGAGGCTGTCGTTTTAATAAGTTTCGCTATGTCACATTCACCCTGAATGTTGACCCATTTGACAAATATTTCTTGTAAAATTGTCGGTAAGGTTGACATTTTGTTGAAAGAACCAGCGAAATTAACCCTTAGTGTTTTGCAATGTCTGTACAATAATAGTATTAAGGTGGATCATGAGTCTACTGTGTTGATGGTACAAAACATTTCTGATGCTTCTTTACATAGAAAGAAAGAAAGAAACATATTTATTCTAACAAAAAATAATAAAAATACCAATAGAAAATAAAAATAAAACATCAAAAAAGATCCTCAAAATAATATATTTTCATAATAAAATTATTTTAAAAATAATCTATCTATGAAAAAACAATCCTATAGAACAAGATTATATTAATAGCAGCCCTGTATCTAATACATGTCCCACTGCTGGGCTCTGACCTCTTCTCATGATGATAGTTCACCACGCTGCTGGCCAAATGCGGATTGGTGGACTTTACACATCCTCAAGTACTTTTTAGGCACTCTTAGGCATGCAGGTTTTCTCACGATGTTTTCCTTCACCGAAGAACGAGATTACCGCATCAATTTATAAGTATGTAAGTCCATAGAAGTAAAAGCTTAATTCCTTAGACCTTTGGGTCTAAAGCACTTGCGATTGGCCTGGATTTGCTTCATGAGCGTTGGTGATGCTCAAGAGTGTATTGTGATGAGTGGCAAAATCTTTTGCTATTTTATTAAGAGAAGTTGAAGACAAGATTACTGCTCTTCTGTTCACGTCCACTTAGTTATGCTTAAAGTCAGCTTCTGTTTCTAAAGCATGATTTTAATTGCGTTAAAAAATTTCTGTATAAACTAGACGTTTTATCTCTGACTAACAATCTCTTGTGCGCCACAGAATCCGGTATCGTTGCATGCCGACGCACACTGTTCCCTCTATCGTGTCCCCTGACAAACTTACAATGCCACCGCTGCTGAGTAAAAAACAACCTTCTGTTTTGACAATAAGGATGTAGCTGACGGGAGGTTGATCTTTGTGCGCCGTCTCCGTCCCGCCAAGTTAACCTTGCAGCCTAATCATACGAATATAGTCTTAATTTGTATAAGCATAAGGGTCGTCAAGGTTACCGGTTTTACGTTGCAGATAAAACCTTCGCATTTGCTCTTTACTGCCTCGAAAATGAGTGTTAGTACCTCGTAATAGGGATGTAAATAACTGCATCGATACTTCAGCTGAAGTAAATAGCTGTAGATGTATTCTTATTTGCGAATACTGAGATTTCAACTTTAAGACCTTGAGATAAGGTAGGTTTAAGATTAAATGGGTTGTGTTGTTGTTTGAATAGCCACCTACCTGAGTTTTTACCGAGATACCCGTGCATTGTCTATTCGAAACATTCTTATGCATGTCTCATAGTGGCGTGTTGATAATTTCGTATTAATATATTCAATAATTTAGTAAATTATAGTTTTGTGTAAGTGGAGGTTTAGTTTTTGAAGCAGCCATGCGTTTACTAAGGAAAAAACGAGTAGAGGACTTGTTATTAAGAATATTAGAAACAAAAATAACGTAGAATCATCGTTTTAATACACAAATAGATCCTTCTTATTGATAATTTTTATAGCGTTTCGCTATGCTTAGAAAATTATACTAAGAAACAACAAAAATTATGACGTCACGTAATGACGTAACATTTAACTAACATAACTACTCATAACAACTGCCAAATAAATGTTCAAATGGCAATCGGGACCGACGCATAGGCTTAATGTGCTCTTCGAGAAACGGAGGAAAACTCGTTATGCTGTAGATGGTCACCCATCCACGGCCGACCGCGATTAGTATTGCTTTGTGATGGCCACGAGCTCCTAGTTTTTAATTTTTTTTATTTAATTAACTTTTAGCACATAAAAATAGTATATAGGCGGACTTAATGCCTGATGGTATTCTCTTACAGCCAACCTAGGGTGGTGCAGAGATAAGCATAGGTGGGTGCAGTTCAGACAGAGGAATTAATTTATTTTTTTATTTGATGCAATACAAAAGAGTAAATAAATACAGTGGTTCTGAGGTAGACACATAGAAATCTTAATAACTAGTCAATAGAAATGCTATCGACTATCTTTTAACACTGGGACGCATGTCGCCGGTTTTCAAATACCACTTTTTGTATTCCTGCAAACAAAATTATTCTTTTTGGCGATGACATTAAGACGACAATTCCTCAACTCGCACTTGTGTTCGATTAGACAAATGCGCTTGTATTCCTGCAAACAAAATTATTCTTTTTGCGATGACATTAAGACGACAATTCCTCAACTCGCACTTGTGTTTGACTAGACAGATGCGCGGCGACAAGGTCACGCGTCTTTGACATTTCCATGCCTTATTATTAAGATTTCTATGGGTAGACAGTAACACTGAGCCCCACACTAGGATACCCTGTGTTGTGGGGTTCAGTCTGTTTTATCTTATTAAATTAAATTTAATTATGATTGATATGTAAATAGAAAAAGTACATATTATTATAATATAAAATACGTAATAGAGGTACATTATTTATTTATGTGTTGTTTCACTAATTATGCTACACATTTATATTTATTTTTGGAATATTATATCTATTACCATTATTTATATCATATTGTTATGTATTTATATAAGTACTATTTATTTATATATGTATTAGTACAGTATTACTATATTTTATTAATTATGTGTAATTTGATCAACTATGTATTATTAAAAATATTAAACAGTTTAATTTTTTAATTTTAAGTTATTCCCATCTTTATACACCGCGCGCTCCCCTAAATAATTCACACTTGTTAAATTCTTTCCATCCAATGGTTGCCTGGAAGAAATTGCCACAAGGCGATAAGGCCGCCACTTGTATAACCATTCTGTGTAAATATCTTATGTTATTATTTTCTATTGTTTTGTGTTTGGTGTACAATAAAGAGTTTTATTATTATATCACTCATTTAATCTTTTTCTCATTTTTATATGTTTAAATATAAATTATAAAAGTAAAGTAAGTAAGTACTTATTATTATTATTATTATAATATTGAAAATAATAAATTTATATAATATTTTATAACATAAATAGATACTTACATTTATAAATAAAATTATTAAAATATATACATGTACAGGTTTGCCTAACAGGAGTTGCCATAGATTTTAAAGAAGAAATACTTTTTGTAAATACGCCACCTCTGGCCTCAACATAAAATGTAACTTAAGGGCCTTGAGCTCTGCATATCGTTTAATCTAAGTTAGGAACGGTACCGGTTACTTGGATGCTTATGACATAGTGTAACACAGTAGTTTCACTTGCGTATGAAACTGGCAAGGGAATATGAGTAGATTTAATTTAATTTAATTTGTTTTTTTTTACATTAGATAGAACGCCAGAAGCAATTACACTATCCAATGGTCCCAATGACAAGGCCAAATACACACATTCACTCACACAAGCACACCCAGTCTCAGAAAAAATCATTGTGGATCACACAAAGATTTGTACCATGTGGGAATCGAACCCACAACACCAGCGCCAGCGAGGCGACCGCATAAACCACTACGCCACACGTGTTGACAGACTGGTTTAGTGAGTACTCTTTCAATCCATTTCGCTGGTTTGACTTGGTTAAGCCTATACATTTTGGGTTAAAGAAATTGAACAGATTTCAACAACATGTTTAAACATAATTGGAGAGGAATTGAAAAGAAAAGCATGGTATTTAACAATATTTAGGTAATTAATAGGTAGGGGCAGAAAACTTCTCGAGTGGGGGCAGGCGCAGCGTGGGTCCCCCTTCAGCCAGATGGACGGATGATCTGGTTAAGATCGCGGAGAGCCGTTGGCTTCATGGCCCATGTCTAACAGTGGACGTCGTTAGACTGAAATGATAATGATGGTATTTAACTCACATCTCGATTTGTTTTATTTTTCTTATTACCTTTTGACTTATCAGACTCAAAGAAGTACATTTTGTGCTATAAATATCCCACGTCACCTTCTTTTCTTAGGATTTCGAAAACTCGCTCAACCGCTGGACCGTGCAAATTGCATAAAATTAGAGGGGCTACTATGTTATACTATGCTTCTGAGTTTATGACCTTAAAACCTCAATGCATACATACATACATATGTGCAGTGTTTTGGTTAGTTATCTATTTTAATATGTAAGATAAATTCAAAATTTTAGTGACGGCAGAGTCCATCCATTTAACCCCACCAGTTTCACCTAAGCCAAAGGTGGTTAGCTAGCCTCTGGTTAACTCTCTATAATTTGACATTTTATTTTGATGATTTACCAGGAACCGATGAACTTCAAACTTCATTTATTAATTGCAAACATGGGTAAGGTACATTGGTGGTATAACATTATTATCAAAGTAGAACTCCACATTTTGCTCTTAAGCATGCAACATTAACACATATTATTAAACACTTATAACAAAAAATATATTATTATATACTAGAAAAAATACAATGAAACTGACCTTTAATTAATTTAACAATTAAAACACAGAAGTAAGCACTAGTAAGTAGAATAGAGAAGACGTTTAAAGAACAACAACCAGTAATCCCTTTTTAAAATTTCACTATGTAATATAATATTATATATGTATATGCGAAAGTAACACTGTCTGTCTGTCAACTGCCTCGATGGTCTAGTGGTTAGCATATGCGCCTCTAACCGCGAGGTCTCAGGTTCAATTCCCGGGTCTTTCCGTCAGGAAATTCACTATAGCAGCACCGTGTTGGAATTGTACCCGATGGATGGCGATAGGCTCACCCTCTATCCCATTAGACATAATCATAACAGGTGAAGTGTGGGTGTTTTACACCTCTGCCACACCCTGCTGGGTGATATAGGCGTGATGTTATGTTATATAGTAACACTGTCTGTCTATGTATCTTTATCTTACGCTTTACGCTAAACAACTGAACCAATCTTGATTAAATTTGGTATAGATATAGGTAAAGATCTGATGAAGAGCATAGACTACTTTTAATAGGCATATCTACCACGCAGGCTAAGCCACGCGGCCACGCGCGGCGCCACTACATGATTGTATAAAATAGTCCATCTCGATGCAAGAGCTGATTATTTAATTAGTTGAGGAACGCTTCTATTCACAGTCAATTGAGCCAATGTTTTTGCATTCAATTCAAATGATGAGCACTACTTATAGATCAGTAGGTGCCATCTCCTTCTACTATATCTGAATAAAATAGGTTTGAATTGGATTTGCATATGGACAGAGTTGATAAGTATCAGGAAATGAAGTGAATAAACGGTGTCTCACTGCCCCCTCCTGCGAATACCCGTGGTCATATCCCTAACAAATCAGTGTTTCATATAATGCTGCAAGTAGGCACTCTATATCCATCTTTGACTGAAATGTCATCAAAATTGGCAGTGACAGTACTTTGTTAACAAAAAAAATCTAATTATAAATCAGACGTTACTGTGATCAGGTTTTGCACTAATAATGTACTAACTTAACTAATAATTTACACACAAAAGTTTTAGCTTCGTTGTGGCTTAAAAAGTTAAATTATGTGAGTTTTAATGTAAGGGGGTCATATCCGGTACCTACTATCTGTTGATCAAATTAAGACAATTCTTTGACTAATAGACACAATTCAACCTACAGTAGGTAACAGAGCAGTGAAGCGGTAAAACCGCAGGCATCAGATAGTTTTCCAATAAATATGCATACTACGTCCTAGAGACAGGGAACCGTCCGACCTATCACGTTCTCCGCAAGAAGCTGCCTCAAATATCAAACATTAATGAGTGCCTTAGCAGAATAAATTATTAGCTACTGTAATTAGCATAAGCTAGAATAATTATTGGTAGGTTTGGGCTTCCCTTTGACCTGTTTGTGACAAATTTATTTTTTAAACCTCGCCCACACTATAAATAACTCCTGTGTCGCGGGGGTGTTCACAAACATACAATTCACACACACAGAGTACACCCAGAGTCAGAACAAATCTTTGCGAATCACACCAAGATTTGTCTTATGTGGGGATCGAACCCACAACACTAGCGCAATTGAAAGCAGCGAGGCGCTCAAACTGCACTCAAACACTTGAAATACGTGTACGTATCCTCATGTTCCATTCAGCTTTCTATAATTACATCACATCTATATATTACATAACATCTCTCAAATTATAATTATAAAATATCTATATCTGGAATTTTAAAAAAAACATTAAGAATGAATAGGCAGTCAGTTTTAACTCGTCGCTAAATACTAGGTTGTGTTTTAGGACCAATGTGCAATGTTTTGAAGCTTATTTTTTTATCTTGGACGCAATTAAAGAATCAAACAATACTTTATTTGCTACAATACTGTACAGTGGACTAAGCCATTAGGTATGCAGGCCAAAAACTTCAACGACTTGTATGTACACTGGGCAAAACTAATACGGTATTAAGTATGCTGGTCAAAAACTTTTACATTGCAATAACGACTGAATACACAAGTTATGCATGTGTGAGTTACATATTTAAGAAGTGTAATATACCCACTATTAAGGTATGTAACACATATATCTATGACTGGGTGTGGTCAGTCATCTAGTGATGACTGACCACACCCAGTCTTAAATATGTAACTCACACATGCATAACTTGTGTATTCAGTCGTTATTGCGATGTAAAAGTTTTTGACCAGCATACTTAATACCGTATTAGTTTTGCCCAGTGTACATTAATTGGTGTTGCGGTTAGTCCTAATATTTTGCCAAATAATGGCGTGCGCAGTATAGTTATTCATTAAAGTCAAGCATCTCTAATGACCTTGGACCAGCTAACGTTTTATCCAGCGTGCTAGAGCCAGCTATCTTTTCCTGAAGATAATAGATTAAATACAATTTACAATTTAAACTATTTTAATAAGAAAAAATATGTTTTTTTCTGTTTATGGCCCCCAGGTGTTCATTCCACCAACGACATCGCAGCTGACTTTTCATTTAAATTCATTATGCAACTCGTTTAATCATTCCAAAAAGTTTGGCTTAAGAGGACGTTTGTTATCGATGACTGCTACAAGCTCACGGTCCATATTCTTAGTTGGAAACTCATGCTCTTTAGTTTCCATTTACTATCAGATAGATAACAACATACGTAGATATATAGATAGGTATGCAGCATAGCAAAAAAATTTGAAACTAAAACACGCGCAGTGAGAGGCCTGTTTTTGACACTTCAAGTCGCCAAGATTATCGCCAAGATTTACGGCTAAAAGCAGACCCTAGTTTACATAATGTCTATAAATTGATGTGAATAAGGGTCTGATGTGTCCTTCAGTGCTGTAGGTACTTCAAAAAAGAAGCTGAAACTACGTGGAGTTTCAACTGTCTTGAAAAAGATCCGTATACAATACAAATTCTCTTCAATTTGTAGTATGATTTTATATATTAAAGGATTCCGTACTTCAACAGGTAAAACGGAATCTCATAGATAACTAAGTTCTCGTTCCGTCCGTCTGTCTTTTTATGTTAAAGCATCCGAAAATACGAAAAAGATCTTTCTTCTTTTCTCTTTCTATGAAAATATGTTTACTTACGTCTGGCGTTGACGCTGACGGTTGCTTCCAACTGCAAGCTTTAGTGTAAAATACTACAAAGGTTACTTGTTATTTGAGCTAATGATGCATTTCCACGGCTTTTAATTTTTAAGAATTTTTCAGTAGTTATAGCACTAAAACTTTTTAAAACTATCCGAGCGATTTCTTCTCATCTCAAGACCTTGATTTTCAAATCAACTTGTAATCTG
Source organism: Hypena proboscidalis (assembly GCA_905147285.1). Classification (NCBI taxonomy): domain Eukaryota; kingdom Metazoa; phylum Arthropoda; class Insecta; order Lepidoptera; family Erebidae; genus Hypena; species Hypena proboscidalis. The sequence goes on along the minus strand of LR990150.1, from coordinate 9,330,411 downwards.
TTTGGAAGTGACAACAAACCCTGATCCTGCGTGGATGTTAATAGACTTTTGTTATCGCTTGCCAACCAACCAGCCAATACAACGTATTAAAGAGATGCCAATAACCTACCAATAGGTAATCGTGACTAACCAGGAGTCTTCCAGCAACCTGCTTTCAAGACAATGCATTGAATTAGTATGCATCCGCCGTACGCATGCATGTGTCGTGTCTGTAGAATATTATATATAGACAACCTGCTCCCAGCGGTTTAATCTGTGCTAAACATTATTGTTCCGCTCCTGTGAGTTAAAGCGTAATGTTAAAATAAAAAGAACCTTTCTTAATAGTTAGACTATTGAACGCAAAAAGATTTATACAAATTTGTCAAATATTTTCAGAGATTAGCAGGTTCAAACAAACAAAATCTTTAGCTTTATGGTATTGCTAAAGATTATTTCATAGATAGACTGTTTTCATGGTGCAGAACAATCGACTTTGTATGCAGTAACGTTCTAGATATTGTTATGAATAAATAAACATGTAAATAAAACGTGCCTGTAATAAAAGTACAGCTATTTTCCAAGACTTTTCTATTGTACAGTATCTAGGATACAACCAACTTATAGGTACATGTTAGGTTCTGTTATTTGGTCACAGGAGGCGTAGTACGTAATCCTTTTTATGCGATCAGAAAAAAGCAAGCTATACACAATTTTAATTGTAGCGACGAATCTTCATTTTTGATTTATGTAATTACATGTTAATTCTCTACATATTAAAAAAAACTGCTGAATACCGAAAGGTGTATTCTCTTTCCGTGCGAATTGTAAAAAATATGTGTCGAATACTTTCGTTAGGGAAATAATTCATCAACATGGTGACTCAGGTGGATAAATAATATCCCAAGTACAAACTAACCATTCACTAATGGCGATTCTTGGTAATCCTTGCTTTTTGTAAACTGTAACTGAAGACTCATAAGCAATTTTTAGTTGCAAAGGTTAGTACGCACTTGAAATTCCATCACCGATAAGCATGCCATGGTGTGTGATCTGACAAGTGGTCTAAGGTAGAACTAGTCACTCGTCTCAACATGTCTTGAGTACCTACTATCAAAACCATACATACGACTACCGATAAACCTATTCATATCCAGTATAAGATGGTCTCGTGTTGTATAGACTTTCCGTGCAAAGCGAGACCAGCTTCTACTGGAAATGTAAAGGTTGATTGGTAGCCTTGTCACATTTGCAGTACACTTTATGTAATAAGACGTGCCACTATGAAGTATGCAAGCCACGTATAAAACAGAGCATGCATGTATAAGTATTCCATGAACCTTGCGATTGTCATGCATGCATGATCGTTTCATTTTCCGATTCAATTCTTCGAAATTTGCTCGCCTATTACTAAGTAGCTTCAATTTAAATAATCGTGCGCCTATATGGTTACAGAAAACTGTGCGAAAAAAGTACAGTTTCGCATTTGACTTTTATTGTAAAATGTAAGTGATGTGTCATCAGCAAATGAGAGCACACTTACCTACAATGTTACTTCTATTGAGTCTATATTTCCATTTTCAGTAACGTTGTCAACCAATGGCGTAGAAAGTCTGGCTGCCAGGGCTTATAAGTTCATAAATTCCGCTTCCAAATTCAAATTCAAATTCAAATCATTTATTTTCATAGGCCCCAGGAGGCGCTTGAACACGTCAAAATATTACTTGAAACACATAATATAAAAATAAATTATAAGTAGAACTAAATTAATTTCCTAAGAATCTAATCCAAACCACAAGCAAGACTACATAAACCAGACATAGCATTACGTCTATATTATCCATAAAAGTTGGCAGAGGTATGAAACACCCACATTCTCCTGTTATGTAAAGGTCCCATGTGATAGGGGGTGAGGTTATCGCCATGCACGGCTCAAGTCCAACTCCGTGTTGCTATTGGGAATTTCTTTTTGGAAATTCGTAAATAACACTTCTTCCCATCCCGGAAAGCCGAGACCTTGCGATGAGAGGCTAAATTTTAATACGCTTACCACTAGATTACCAAGGCGATAAGACTATACATAAGTATATTCTTGCCACTACCTCTTCTTCGTCGTGTCGATGGCTGAGTCAAATTTTATTTTGACTTGCCATCGTGGTGAAAGGATTAGCCAATTCGCTTTGAAGAACTCGCGAATTGCCCAGGGTGCGCCGGACGTAGGGAATCGTTGTGTACGTCACTCGGGGAGGCTCCTTTCATGCCACTTCCTTAAAAACTGCTACCAAAAATCAAGCTTCTTAAATTTTATGTGTGATAGAGCTAGCTAGAGCTCATAATTGTATCGCTAGAACCTTTGTGTCGGAGTTCATGCGTTTGATAGATTGTTTGATATATTGTGTTTGAACAAATAAGCATACTCAAATATGTGTGTGTCTCGTTACCTACTTGTCTCGGCGATAGTGCCGATAACAAACTGTGTTATGTATCTGGCAACATTTTTTATCATATTTATTTTCTAGGTTAGATTTTAGGAAGTTACATCATTTAAATTAATTTTAGGGTTAATTATAAGTTAAAATATAAAGGAAAAATAAATTAGGAATTAATAAATTTATTAGCAAAAACTAGAAGCTCAAGTTTATATATTATATACTATGTACAAAGTTATGAATTTCGAATCAAATATAAACAGAATTACATACTTATAAAGTAATTGATGTTTTGTTTTGATTTAATATTTTTTACATGATAAGTAAACATATACACAGAAACTTTACGTAGTTAAATAGAATAAATTCATCACGTTCATTTACTATCCGTTGAGGATCGGGCTGGCTTGGCTATACATTAAGACTGGCAATCGCCAGCTGGTCTGCCCCTCACACTTTACGGGGCTTGGTGGACAAGGAGGGTCCAGCCTGGCTTGTGGGGTTTGCCTATGGACAAAAACCCCTCCCTCGCCTGCATTGAATACCGGGCTCTTCGTCAGGTACCAACCCTACGCCAGCGCTGAGTCCCCTTCATACCCAGTTTAACCCTGTGACCATCTCTAAATCAATCTTCTAAACTTTCTTATTTCTTCTACTTATCATTTTACCAAATAACTCTTAACCCTAAGTTGTGTGACTAAGTAATCTTTCATCATTTTATTTTAATGTCTGTCACCCAAGCCTGGGTAAACTTTCACAACTTGTGTGAATCGGTTAATGGAAAACTTCATTGTTTTACGTTTATCTTGTGGACAAAATGTATATAGTCTTCGTTTGAGAAAATAGGATTTGGAATCATTGTATTATCAGACAAATTGATTTATGATTGATGAGATACGAATGAAGGTAGTTGAAGGTCTAAAAAAGACAAAAAAAAATCACATTAGCAGCTCGATGAGGCTTTCTTTGCTGTGTGAAAACAGTGAGCAAAACTCGATTTAACTTGGAGTTTTCTTTACAATCACAGCGAATCAAGTTTTGCTCACAGTTTTCGCTTTATCGAGATGTTGAGGTGATTCTTTCGCTTATTTGGGACTCAAAATAAGCACTCGAAGAAACTACGAACCTTGCTCTCTAGTGGCTATTTACCGACATAATAATTATTTATTATCACTTGGGTGAAGCCGCGAGAGGAATCTAGTCATCGGTAAAATTAAGTGTCTGTTTTTAATTTCAAAATTACATACACATATTATTATAGTTGTTTGCCTAAAATACAGTTTTTAATTTTTTTGTCTGTATGTCTGTCTGTGTGTATCGCCTAATCTTCTCAACGGTTGGACCGATTTATTAAATATTAGATGCAGGTAATTGACTAGAAGGCGCGTAACATAGGTTACTCTTTTATTGATGTACCTACCATGCAGGCGAAACCGCGGGCAAGTTAGTTTTTTGGTTTTATGATTTTTTGGTAATCTCGAGAACTACTGAACGTTTTTTTATACTTACTACTTTACTTTACTTTTAGTAAAGGTCTTTAAATATTTACTTATCATTAAGCTAAACTCCACGGGAGCGGAGCAGCTACTACTTAATACAACGAACTCCCCGCGGACGAAGTCACGGGCAAGAGGTAGTATAAAATAAAACACGATCTTAAAACTTCTACTTTTTACTATATTTCGACACTAAACAGGTGTGTTTGTTTACTATATAATATTACAACGAGAGTGCCCTCAATTAGGTTAATGTCAGCAAAAAATGTTAAAAACCTGGGCTGGGATTCTATACTTGCACACAACACTATATGGATTATATATATATATTACGTTTTGATAGCTACTGAGGTAGTAACCAAAGAGATTGTAGATACTTCAAAAGCAACTGTCTGACTAAGAACTATTGCTGAACCAAAAAGAACATTATATAGAGTAACAATACTTAAGGATGTTTTGTTTCGGTTCCAAGTGGGCACATGTCCCTTAGTGAAACGTCCGTCTCTCTTGCTCTCATCATGTCTTATGCAGTGGAGACGTCGGGTACACGTACGTTCTCTATTCTTTAATTCTTTATTGTACAAATGAAAATACAATATTAGGTACAATTTTAAATTTATGTACAAAGGCGCTCGCCTTTGTACAACCACTAAAATGGGTTTTCTTCCAGCAAACCTTAGAGTGCTAGAGGAAAAAGATACTTTTGAGGGTAAATGGAAATGTACAATAAATTGATAATTATAGAGAAGAAAATAAACTACCTATGACTACTTACATATAATATCATGCCTATTCTAAACTGAGTGTATACTAATATGTATACATTATCAGACCTACATAAACGGTACATACTATTAAATATAAAATCATACATAGATATTTAATACAATAAACATAAAAATAATATATATATATTTAATATAGATAAATACATAAACATACATATATTATTACAATTGAGAGTGAAAATGCTCTTTTATTCTTTTTTTGAAGATATCTAAAGAAGAACTATCTCGAATATATCTACTATATCTACTATCTCTATCGCTCCTGTTCCTCTATATTCACATCTAAACTCAATGGTGAAACTACTGATTTGATCTATTTGAAAAGTTTCATGGAGATAGTTTGTGATGATATGCTTACTATGGTTTGATATACCTCCTTTTATTTTATTTGTACATAGTCTTCAGGAGTGCAAAATATGACCACGAGGTACTCAAAATCTGCAAAAAGATTCAGCATCATGATTGAATCACAATTTATTTTAAGAAACACATAATAAATAAGCGGATGTAGCTTACCCTCGTAAATGCTTTCAAGTTAAGATCTACGAATCGCCAAGCAGTCAACTTACAAGCTTTTTGAGACCTGAAAATATAAGTACGTACAATATTTGTTAAATTGCGAGGAGAGAAGATGACAATTTCGAAAGAACGGTACCTGGATAGATGTCGGGCAAAGGTCCAGAGGTCAAAGCCTAAATAATATAATAATAGCAGCCCTGTATCTAATACATAAGAAGGAAGAAGAATACGAGAGAAGGCCATAGTCCACCACGCTGGCCATGAGTGCGAATTGGTGGACTTCACACGACCTCGAGTACTTTTAGGCACTCTCAGGCACGCAGGTATCCTCACAATGATTGCCTGCACCGTCAGCGAGCGATAATTTATATAAATACACACATATCTTCGAGAAGACGAATCCTAACGGTATATTGACGGGTGTGTGCCTTGTGTTCGAACCTGAGATCTTTGACTTCGCAGTCCTACGGTCTCTCACTCGGCTATCGCTGCATCAAATCCTTAATAAAACCTATAATTTTATTGCCATACCTGATCATAACAAGAAGTATGATTCTCTTGGCATCCTCATCAGCTTTGTACCACCCACTTTTGTACACAGACTCACTTATGCCCGTGCTCTGGAAGATTACAAATAAATAAATAATGTAAAAATAATAATTAATATATTGCCAAGTAATTACACTATCCAATGGTTCCAATGACAAGGTATATTACACACATTCACTTACACAAGCACACCCAGTCTCAGAACAAATCTTTGCAAATCACAGAAAGATTTGTCTCATGGTCATGGGGATCGAATCTACAAGACCATGGGCAGAGCGGCGCCAGGGCGACCGCTTACACCACTATACTTACTACTTAACTACACATCACTAAATAGTATAAAACAAAGTCGCCTTTTCTGTCCCTATGTGCGCTTAAATCTTTAAAACTACGCAACGGATTTTGATGCGGTTTTTTCCAATAGATAGAGTGATTCAAGAGGAAGGTTTTTATGTATAATACATGCATAGAAAGGGGGAATTGTTTTACTCCAAATTTAACGCGTGCGGGCCACGGGCAGTAATGAATAAATCAAACTACTGGATCGATTTTAATCATTTTTTCAGTGAGTGACATAGGCTATATATTTTATACCCGTGCGAATCCGGAGCGGGCCGCTGTGTTTTTATATACAACGTTCACAGTTTTTCTGTAGTATATTTAGTATCAGCATTGTACCCGTGCGAAGCCGGGGCGGGTCGCTAGTATTATTAAATTAAAACATAATATCAATCCTGTAGTAGCCAAAAGGGTAAGGTAGATGTGTGATCAACAGCTACAGCACTTCCATATCGAACTTTAAAGATCAGTACCTAATAGAAAAATTGTCCTATAGCCTACACTTTAAGGGGGAACAATTGGTTGGCTGTTTTCCATACAAAAGTAATATATGTTTAACTTTAATATGAATATTTTTTTTTCTATTTTTATAGAAAAACACTAAAGAAATATAAAGTTACATTAAATAAATTGAAAATATATACATAGGTAAAAATAAAAAGGCAAATATTATATTATATATAATATTATTTATTCTATTATTTTTATAGACAAATCACATCTAAAACACTAAAAGGCATGTTTATTGGCGCTATATCGGCGCTATATCTCAAATAACTCTATTGACCAAACCGGGAATCGATTCCAAGTCCACCACCAGACATCCACAGTCGCTAACCATTAAACCAACGAGGCAGATAGATAGCAAATGACCTCATTACTAAATTACCTATTCATCATTTTGCAATCACTTCGATAAACTTTTCAACTTCTGTCGAAAAATTGTTATCGGAAGTCAATTTATTTCTTTGTAAATAGGTCAATATTGGTAAATACACCAATAGAGCAAATATTTTATTGTGTTTCGGTGCTCAAGTGTACTTGTTTTGTGATCTCTAGAATTTGTCACTAGATTCTCAGAAATATTAGTTTTAAGAAAAAGTTTATGAGAATGTTTTAAAAGTTTTTTTGAAATATTAAAAGTATTCCCATTATAACCAACAACAATGTTAATTAACATACAACATAACATAACATCGCCCAGAAGGGTCTGGCAGAGTTGTACAATACTCACATGATAGAGAGTGAGCCTATCGCTATCCACCGAGCACAATCCCAACTCCGTGATTCCATTGAGAATTTTCTGACGTAAAATTCACAAATAATACTTTGCTCGACCCGGGCATCGAACCCGAGACCTCACGGTGAGAGGCGCATGCGCTGTCCATTACGCCAATGTTAATTATTTATTTATTTATTTATTTAATAACTTTATGCACAAAATGGTACATGGGTGGACTTAATGCCGTAGGCATTATCTACCAGTCAACCTTTAGGTGATGCAGAGACGACAAGTGGTAGGTGCAAGAGCTGAGAGTAGGTTAGAAACAAACCAATTACAATTATTTAATTAAATACATCATAAAAATTAGTACACTACAAAAAACTTAAAATAAACTATTTAGAATATATAAATAATATATGGATCTATATATACGATTCTAATATACACAAATATAATCATACATAAATATTTATAAATATTATATATATATTATATATTATAACGAAGTAAACTATGTTTGACTTAATTCTGCCAACTCATTGAAGAGATGATCACGCACTTTAGTTTTAAACACATAACGGTTGGTGGACATCCTGATTTCCAAGGGGAGCGAATTCCACAGGTGGACTGACTGAACGATAAAAGAAGAATTTACGAAACCAGAGGAATGCGAGGGGCACAAAAGGAGAAGATTATTAGAGGAACGAAGGTTACGATCATGATTAGAGCAAAGATACTGGAAATAAGGAGTTAAATAAGATGGTGGCGAAGGAGAGTTTAGGATAGAAAAGACAGTGGTTAGTGCACGTGAATTACGGCGCTGGCGAATGGGTAACCATTTTAATTCCTGGCGATAACTAGACACATGGTCATATTTCCGAAGGTTAAAAATAAATCGAATGCAGTTATTAAGAAGACGGTCTAATTTGTTGAGGAGGTCTGCATTCAGGTCAAAACAGCATACGTCACCATAGTCGATTATTGGTAGCACCAGAGTTTGCACAAGCATTGTTTTGGTGTTACTCGGTAGAAAATTTTTTAGACGGTACACAGCACGAAGGATCCCGGTCACTCTTTGGCCAACATTCGTAATTTGTGTTTGCCAGTCTAACTTAGAATCTATGTGAAGTCCTAAATTCTTCACAGATGCGCTCCATTTTATAATATTTCCATTAAAAATAATTTGTGGAATAGTATTATAATCCACTCGACTCATCATACGCGGACTACCAACTATGATGGCTTGGCATTTGGTCGGATTGACTGCTAAACCGAATCTACAAGCCCAACCTTTGATCTCTTCGAGATCCTGATTGATACTGCTAATAGCTATGGACAAATTATCGACGCTTGCTTGAGAATATAGTTGCAAGTCATCGGCATACAGATGGTACGAACATTGAAGATTTTGGGTAATGAGATTAATAAAAAGCGAAAACAACAATGGAGATAAGATACCGCCTTGAGGAACGCCCGAGTCAAGTTCACACCAGTTCGATGTGGCCTCGTTGATACGGACAGACTGTTGACGTTCCTGAAGATAAGTTGAAAACCATTCCAGCGCCTCCGGAGAGATCATAAGATAGGAGAGGATAGACAAAAGGATGTCGTGACTGATGGTGTTAAAGGCGTTCGAAAAGTCAACCAAAGCTAGCACAGTAACTTTCGAATCCTCCATGCCCGCCCTAACATCACCAGTCACTTTGAGGAGTGCGGAAACTGTGCTGTGCCCCGGGCGGAACCCAGACTGTAAGGGACTTAAAAGGTTATGCTGATAAACAAACCGGGACAGCTGCTTGTGCACGCAAGCCTCGAGGACTTTGGATAGGAAAGGAAGAATGGATATGGGTCGAAAATGACTGGGCAAGGTAGGATTGGATATTTTAGATAGAGGAATAATATAGGCCTTGCGCCAAAGCGAGGGAAAAGTTCCGGAGTGTAAAGAAAAATTTATGATATGGGAAATAGTAGGAAGAACGTAGTCAAGGATTGAGGTAATCATACGCCTGCTAATGTTATCGCAACCTACTGCGTTGGATTTGATGGATAGGATTACTTTTTTGACCTCTGCGGGAACGACTGGAGAAAATTCAAAAAAAGGTATTTCAGGACAAGGAAGACCAGCTAAATAGTCCACAGTACGACACTTGGTTTGGTGATCCATTTTATTAGAAGAGGAGAAGTGTCGATTAATGTCATCCAAACCAATTGACCCCTGCAATTCTATTTGCCGTTTTTTACCGATACCTAGAGTCCCGAGAAACTTCCAGATACCGGCAGGGGAGCTTGAAGTGATGTTATCATGAATATATCGGCGTTTAGCGTTACGAACCATCTGATTACACCGATTTCTTGCAACTTTGAAGATAATCCATCCTTCATCCGTCCGATCTTTTCTATAATTACGAAAAGCCCTATCTCTCCGCCTCATAGCCATCTTAACGCCTGGTGTTATCCATGGTGCTGGAGGACGCTTTATTTTGACATTTCTGACGGGAGCGTGGATGTCAAACAGCCCTATGACAAGGTCAGTGAAAACTCCTACTTTTTCGTCAACGGTAGCGGCATCAATAGCATTGTCCCAATTTAAGCGTGACGCATCTTTGTGGAGCTTTTCAATTTTCATACGACCAAAACAACGCATGCGCAAAACTTTTGGTGGGGATTTAGGGGGTTTGAGGATGTAAGACAGGAAAATGAGGTCGTGGCGGGAAAAGCCAGGTGCAGGATGCTGGCCATGAGAGGAAATTCGGGAAGGGTCAGAGGTAAGGATTAAATCAAGCCAGGTGTCATCTCCATCAATGTTATGATGGGTTGCCTGTAGTGGAGCGAGGTGAAGACTAGCTGACTTGACAATGTTAAGGAACTTGGATGTACGGGGAGACTGTGGAGCTAAAAGGTCAGTATTAAAATCACCCATAATGACGTGATGCGAATATTCGGACCCTAAAGATTCCAGTACTGCTTCCAGACTGGAGAAGTAATCAACGACGGGGGGACAGTAAACCACACCAACAACGGCTTTCGCTCCTTTGACACAAACCTCAAGGAAGAGATATTCTGCATTTGCAGTATAGGCAGGAGGGGAAGAAGCTAGAATTTTAAAAATTAGATTGCTGCGGATGTACACAGCTACCCCACCAGCTCTTTTATCAATCCTATCATTCCGGATAAGAACAAACCCGGGTAGGGGATATGAAGTAGAAGGAAGGTGAGGTTTGAGCCAAGTCTCAGAAACCAGGATGGCATGAACGTTAGTGTCTGTGAATGCCTCGGCCAAATCACTGTAATGACTTGGGATGCTCTGAGCGTTTATGTGGCAAACGTTGAAGAGGCCACTTGATAAATTATTAAAATTATTGCGTAAGCTATCACCAAGCGTATCTGTACACGAACTGAAACTGGCATCGTTAGATGAAGACGTAGAATCATTAGCAGAGTGGTACGAATCGTCATCATCAGATAACATAAATATAAAATAAAATAAAAAAATATTCAAAATAAATAAATAATAGAAGGCTAAAATATACCTATACTTAAACCGAGTGCAGAGTACACATGCAAATGTTGATTAGCGCTTGCATTTCTCTGCACCACCTGCCAGCAAACATCTAAATTAACACATAGAATAAAACAAAATACAAAGAACTTGACAAAAAAAAAAAAAAAAAGCAAATGTAAACATTGACCCTTAAAAACTAAAACTCTAAAATTAAACCTATTAATTTGATTACGGATCACAACTCGTTGAATAACCTTTGTGCATTGATCGTGTGGTAAGACTGAAAATTAAAATGTCAGTGTCATTTGACATGACATAATGTCACTGTCGTATATGTTTTCTGTGCATTCTACGTTAATTAATAAGTATTAGTTATCTGTGAGAACTTGATTACGGGCATCACAATCACAACAATAGATATTTCCGTCCGGTACATGTTTGGTTATAAAAGATAAGAAAAGGTTATATTATTACTAGTTTAACAGGTTATTCAACGAATAATGGACAAATGTGACGATAAAATATGATACAAAAATGGATTACAGTAAAAATAACAGAGAAGATTAATAAAATGTGCCGTAAACAATACAACAACAAAAGGGTCAACAACTATGGATATGACGGAAAGTACTCAGCTACGTTTTACGTGAGATGTCCTTGTGCGCACCAGAGCCGTCGTTCTTAGCTGCAGGCGCGCGGTCTCCAGCCGCGTTGGGATACTGCGATAACAGTGGTTTGAGCTCCTCCATCGTGGTTGCACGCTTACGAATCCCGTCGGGGGTCTTAATTACGACGACACCTTCCTGGGTCCAGCATCCACGAACCCCAAAATGGGCCCTGGCTTTACTGAAGACAGCTTGTCTAGAAGGCGTAAGGAACTCCCTTATTGACACGGATGTGCCTTTTAGTGCGGTCTTAGCCCTCCACGCAGCGGACCTCAGTGCTACATTGGAGAAACGAACAAGCACTGGCCGATGGTGGTTCTCTTGACGATTGGCTCCCAGCCGATGACACACGCTTATGGACGATGATGTACACTCCTTCAGGCCCAGCTTGTTGGTCAAGATATTCAAGACCACTTTACTGCAATCTTCGCCCTCGGACTCCGCAACGCCCAAGAAAATGAGAGCTTTACGTCGATGCCGGGTCTCGATGTTATCCACGGTCTTAGAGCAGTCATCAATCTGCTGTCGTAGCAGCTTGAGCAAGCTGTATATGAGTTCGCGAAAGGACCTGAACTCGTCCGCAACTTTTGCCACCGTGTCCTTTGCAGATCCACCGGGCTGCAGCTGCGCCTCCAGGTCCTCCATCCTGTTGTTGAAACGTTCTTCTAGCGTCTTTAGTGTGGATTCAATTCTTGTCAGCTGAGACATTGTGTAGTGTTTATAGATGTGCTGACAGGCGGTGTAAAGTTTTAGTAATTTATGGCATATGCAGAGTTCCTACAGTGTTACTAATGTAAGTACTGTAATTTTAAGCACTATAATCTCGAAATATGCACTTTAATTTAATATTTCACTAATATATTTAATTAAAACGAATGTATAATTTACGACAACTTGTTTACTTTTTACACGCCTACCGCCAAAAAAAAAAAAAAAAAATTAATGACACTGAATACCAAAATTCTTAATATATTGACATTTCAAAATAAAAATCTTTACAAATAACGCTGCACACTCAGAAATCGTTGATTACACCAAGGCAAGGATCCAATATCCAAATCAACCCTTGTTGCACTAGGAATCATTGGTTTCATTGAATTCAATGAGTGAACAAAACTATAGTACGTTTAAAAGTTCGGAATTGTAAATTTACTTACCGATTTCATAAGCATATCAGCGAAGTAGCAAATTAGAGATATTTGTGAGAACGACATCGTCAGAAAAGTTATATACGCGAACTTCACATTCATTTCATCTGCAATCTAAAATAATTAAAAAAAACTTATTTCAATTACAAAAAAAATACTTAAAAGTAAAAAATACATAAGTAATGTTCAACTTCTCGCCTCATCTGTGTATAATAATAATAATAATACGTTTATTTCAGATTAAAAATCCATAGTATAACAGTGAGAAATATGTCGAGAGTCAGCAATTATTACATAAAAAAAAATATATCAAAAAATAACAAATAATAGAAATTCATGCATGTCAATAATAAAATTATAGATAATAAAACATAGATTAATTCAAACAAACAAACAATATAAATTTAGTCAAGCCCTAATAAAATTGACATCCATTTATTTTGGATTGGATAGTCTGACCGAGAGGCAATCATTTTGAGGATGCCGTTGCTACTGTCTCTCAAACGCCTATACATCGAAGCTAACTTGAAAGAATATATTAAACTGCCAATGAATTATCTCCGTACTCCTAAATGATGGTACCTTTTAGCATCAGCTCAGCAACATGAAATACTGACTGCTAAATGCAAATATCCGAATAGCTTTAGGTAATATACGAAAAACAATATAGAAGCCTTTAAAATTTGAGGGTTGCCCTCGATTTCTCAAGGATCCCATCATCAGATCTTGACCTGATGAGAATGGGACCACATGACATTAGTCTTACAGACAAAAAAAAATCTCAAGTCAGTTCAGGCGTCTTCGAGTAATCGACGGACAAAAAAACTATTGAATTAAAAACATCGTCCCTTTTTTTTAAGTCGAGTGATAATAATTATGAACAAATGGGCACTGAAGCAAAAATTATAATATATTATGATGGATTAAATATATAAATATAAGCTATGTAAAATGAGCTGCTCAACTAACCGGGCTGTATTCAATAGAATGTAGTTATTGCGGTTTTCCTTACTGGGAATAGAAATTTGAACCAAATCAAACATAACGCAAATTATTACAAACATAAACGTTAATAAGGAAAAACACGCATATAATAATGATTGAAAAGGTCTGTCTTAAACTATAGACGAACTCAAATTGCACACTGAAGTTGAGTTTAGATTTGATGTAGCAACACTAAAAACGTTTTAACTGCACAATATTTACATAAAACTTTTGCTACCTTACATTGATACTATTCAAGGTCAATCTGATGCAAAATTTTAACATCAGGCAACCTTCACATTAAGGTGCAAAAACACTAAAATATAAGTGCTGATAACTAAAACAAACATTTACCGTAATAAGGAAGGCACTGAGGCAGATCAGAAGAGATGCGGTAACGATGTGGAATAAGGTCGATTTTGTGTATAGAAATTCCATTTGATTCACCAGTCTGAAAACCCAGAACAAATAAAAAGTAGCAAAAGCGAAAATTACAGAAATAATTAATTCGCCACACTCGGGGTTTAAAAAGTAATACCCAAATGTAGCCGACCCAATCGTGTTCTGGAATAATGTATTAGTCCTTGTTATTGAGAATACAAACTCTAATAAGGATCAACGCGTAAATAATAATGATTGAAAAGGACTGTCTTAAACTATACACGGACTCACGTTATTTTAGCCGGAGATCAGTGCGAGACGGCGACAAAACGCGATTGATGACCCAGTCGATGAATCTATGTTATAGATTTGAAACTAGTCAGCATATCTAATAATATTAGTATTAGTCCTTTTATTGAAAAGTATACACAGACACAGAGATTTTCGAACGAGTCATTAGGTAACAGAGTCGAAAAACTGTGTGTGATGGGTAATCCGTGAGACCTACTACCTATTGTAGAAGAGTCTACGAAACCATAGGCTACAGACTACTCACCACTCGTCCAAAAGTCATCACCTGTTACCAAAACTGTTAAAATGTCAACATTGCAATACTAACATCAATTAGTTCCAAATAGAATATTTAATTACCAAAAAACTTTAATATCCATGCCATTACTAAATGCACTCAGGTAAGGTTGGCCAAGAACAATGGCCTATGCTAAATAGCCCATACATCCAATCGTAATGGATTATACTGAGAAAGGGCCCCATAAAATCCCTCATTACCTTTTATGCGTTTTTGAGTGATTCGCAAAGTAATAATTTTCTTTATAGAATAGAGGTCTTATTGGTTTCGGTCATTAAATAAATCGGACTGATTTTAATATGAATTTTAAATTGTTGACGGTTTACAATTAGCTGACTTTTATTGTTCTAATTCATTGACGTCACAGTCTCATACATTATTTAAAGTAGCACCACATGACCACATTTTAATTTATTGGTACTTACGGAGCTCGTAGCTAAGAAACAACCGCTTATGCAGTTTCTAACTGCGGTCGGCCGTTGGATGGGTGATCGTAACGAGTTTTCTTACGTAAAAACCATTATAATAATTATTGTAAAAGAGATTCTCTGGCCTCTCTTATAATCATTATTATGCATTTCACGTTCATTTTTATGTGGTGTCTTATGTGTCTTGCCTGAATTTTGTAAGCGAGTGTGTTTGCCCGTGTGATGAGAATGTGTGTGTGTGTGTGTGTGTATGCGTGTGTGTGTGTGTGTGTGTGTGAGTGCATGTGTGTTTGAGTGTGTATTAGGGTGATTGGGAAAGTTAGAAGTAACTACTAAATTTTATGTTTGTTTGATATGTATATAACATGAATGTTCAGAAAGTACTTATCCCTGCAGTAATTACCCTGGCTATATTTATCATCAGACCAGGGTAAACACGTTAAAATAGACATTACAGGGTAACTACTCTGTAATGTCTATTTTTTAACAGGCTAACAGCTCTTGTAACTTCCATACATACTCTATAAGATCCTGGTGTTTCGTAACAGCCCTTGCCAGATTTCTCTTAGTCTCTTCTCTGGAACGAGATACCGTTTCCTCAAACTGCATACCCAACAAACGGAAGTGCATCTCGATGTAGGAGCATAAGGAGAAGAAGAAAACATCGCAACCAAAAGTATTTAAACACGATACGGCAGCTGAAAAGTAAAGCGTAGATTATTTTATATTTATATAACATTTGTAGGATGCATCCAGATCGCGACAGAATGGATGCCGGAGAACCGGTGTCGTCGCCGATTGTATTCTAAAATTATAACTTATTTTGCAAAAAAATATACAGACTACAAAGACAAATTAAACCGGAATGATGACATCAAAAATTAAACAGTAAAATTAAAAGTGAAATATAAATTAAATAAAATAACGTGTAACGCGTAACGTAACGTTATATAAAATATTTAAATACGAATAAATTAATTCCCTAAGAATACCACCAACATGTATTGTGTCGGAGTTTTGCCGAAGGTGCAGAAAGATGGATCGTGAATAGAGCGCTTATTTTTTTTTACTACCTACCCACTATTTAAAAATTAATTTCAAAAGTGTTTGTATTCGGCTTTTTACAGTAACAAAATATTAAAAGAAACGATTTCGTACTTTTGATTCGAACTGTTTAACTATTATAATAAAATGGCATCAAGTACAACTCTTTTTCCAATGAACCATTGTGTTAACTGTGCAGGTTACAACACGATGTGCAATTTTTTTCAAAACAACAAAAAATAAACTTGTTTTTATGTTTCGATAGCTGGCAAAGTAAGTTTTAAAGTTCGAAAACAACATTAAAATCTTAATTCCCCTATGCTAAAGAAATCTGGTTCTTCGTAATTTATATTTATCTTATTTAAGGGCGCCTAAAAGTTCATGTTTTCTTTTAGGTTTTGACATTCAGAAACAAATATTATCACTGTTATTTTTACCAAAAAAATAATGTATTTTTCATTCGTAATCATATCCAATTGAATTGGACCTATTTCTCATACAAAATAAATTGTCTCCTTTATTTGAACTAGACTGGCTGGTTGTCTACCTAAAGAAAATAGATCATTTCACGAATAGCAGCAATAAATTGTATCGTTTAAGGACCAAATATTATAATGCTAGTGATTTCAGGGTCTGATCTGAATGAATCGGAACACAGAGGTTCAGCACTAGGACAGCGACAGTTAAAAGGTACGTATCTTATCTCGGTCGCAACAAATCTTTTCCATCAACCTATAATCCAAAAGAACGAGATCGTTTCTTTTAATCTTTGCTTTTTTTTGTGGCCAGCATTTTTTTGGAAATTAGATACATACTAGAATTCACATTACTATACTAACTTGGACGCCAAGACATAGAATTAGAAAACAAAGACTTTTTATTGCGTCATTGGTTAAACAATGAATGTGAATATGGTGTAACTCATCACAATGTGAGAAATGTGTGAGAAATTTGTAAAATACTGGAAGTGATATCGTATGAATCATTCATTTCATTACATGGATGTTGTGATGTGACATTCTTCAATAAAGTCAACATTGTACTAATGATTGGTTCTGTTTTACTTAATAATGAAATGGAAAGTGTAATCATTACTCTGAGGCATTTATTTCTAGAGGTTTTTTTTTAAACGGCACCCGCACTAGGAATTACTCTTGCGTCGCGGAGGTGTTCACAAACATACATTTCACACACACAGAGCACAGCCAGAGTCAGAACAAATCTTTGCAGATCACACAAAGATTTGTCCCGTATGGGCATCGACCAACACCAGCGTAATTGAAAGCGGGAAACCGTGCACTTTTTATTTGAACTCCTCGGCTATACTTTGTACTATGATAACAATAAAATAATGATAGTATGAACTGCAAGCTCGGTTGGTACATGCGTGATATGAAAACTGTTTACCACAAACGTACACGTACTTACTTGCCAAAACCTGATGAATGTAAATAAGTGGCCACCACATCGACTCATAAACCTCATAATAAGGATATTTCACCAGAAATGGATAAATGATCACCAATTGATGCGTATTGTAATACCTATACGCCATCAATAATACAGGAACGAAGCAAAACGTTACTTGCACAACCACACTTATGCCCGTCATCAACAAAGCTACTACGTTCAACATTTTGACTGAATCTTTTACAAGTTTCTGTCTATCTTCAACGGTTTCAATTTCTTCGAAACCCTCTTTGTCATCTTCACAATGTATTTCTTTCAATTTCTTGACTAAATCTACAGCTTTGTCTCTATTCAGATATAGAAATAAAACTTTTACTGTAGCCAGAACGCTTATTGTTATGCAGGGCAAGTTAAACGATAGCTCAACTATAGTTTTACCGGTTTGTATGCAATCCATGACGCCGACTACTTCTCCGAATATAACTGAATGTAGAATAATAAAATCGTAATAAAACAACTGGTTGTTGATAAAATGATCGACCACTTTGTTGTATGGTTTCTGATTTAGCTTTATGCCGGATAGAAGAAGAAAGCATTTTGCGAATTTGAAGCTGTTTTCGAATTGCTTTTCTGGTGTTTTTTGCCGTTTCCACATCTTTAAATATACCAATTTCTATTGGCTCGTTTTTGGTCTAAGCTAGCTCAATCATGAACGTCAACTTAAATGTTACTGACTAACAAATATAAGGGTTATTAATTTATTCATAAAATTAATGGACTTCAGTACATCAACCATGTATTTAAGTCCTTTTTATGGGTCTTTTTATGTGACTTAAAGAATTTTTCAGCCCTTTGAACTTTTTCAAATTTACTTCTTTGAAGTTAAATAGTAGTTTACATGCCTTTTAAATATGGCATTAGTAATTTATTTGGGTTAGCTGAGAAATACTAAGTTTTACTCGTGTCGTCCTCCTCATCTTTAAACTAGTCTAAACCAGAAACCTGTTTTCTGTAGGCTTTTTTTCGATACCTGTTTAAAATGACGGTCTAAAATTACTTTAACTACAAAATTGCGGTACCATTTAGTAAAACACAAATTGGGCCTAATTAAATTTGCCGTTCCCCAATATCACCGAAACGCCGAACTATGATCTATAGCCAACAATAACTATTATTTCGACAATTTCAAGAATCTTGTACTTTGATCCGCCGTCAAGCCGACAGACTGCCGACAAAAAATTCACTATTCTTCCTTGTCCTTTATTTGCTTGGGAGACGTGTCGGAAAAAAATGTCGGATCCGACAAAAGGGGCTCGGATTTATCCGGCGAGGGTCGGCTCATGAATATGTAGGATTCCTTTACCGTTATGACAGCCCGTCTACCTGTCTCGGTACTTTGACCGAACGCTAGTTGGACCTTAATCATTTAAATGTTAAATCTGAGGTTTTGAGAAGTTGAGAATTGAAGGATTATTTTGTACTGCAGATTTGTATTGTTCTTGATAAAAGAACAGAAATTGTTTGGATTAACCGTTTCTTTGCTTTTGTTGTAAAATTTGTTCGTTTTATTCTTGGTATAATACTTACTTGAATTTAAATATAAGCTGCTCACAAAATACTTAAGAATCTATTTAAATGCGGTTTATTTTACACACAGCTTTAAATGAATATTCTACGGACGAAGAAATCTTCTGAATTTGAGATTACTGTTTACTTGTCGTTTTCACTTTCATTGTTTTTACTGTTAGCACTAAGCTTAAGCGGGTTGTTTAGTATTCAACTTTTGAAAAGTAACAATATTCGATTTTGCGTGAACGTTTCCGAATCACGATTTAGTAGCAGTTTTTTGGGGTTATTGTGGCCAAATCGAAAGTTTTGGGTCTACTAGCTAAACTTAATGATTATTAACCTCATGATAGACATAAACTGTGAAATTAGACTTAAAATGTATACGAGGAAAAACGCAGGATGGCTTAGTTACTCCCTTCATCATACTAACCATTCTCAGATCCTTTTTAACACGCTTATATTAGCTTCACCTGTATGTATGTATGTATGTAACCGACTCCTTTGGACTCGATTTTGACCCACTTTAAACGGACAGATTTCATTAATATTTTGCACACCTGTCAAAGATCGATGACAATGCAATAATTCGATAAAAAAATAAAAAAATAAAAATAAAAAAGCGCTCTTATAAATAAACCAAACTAAAAAGTAGAAAATAAATAATAGTTTAAAAAACTAAAAAACACGCTTTTAAAGTATTTATAACTAAAAAGTGAAAAATAATTCCTAATATTATAAGCTGAAAAAAGCGTGGGGCGCTCTGTGCCATATTTTTCGTCGATCGAGCAACCCATTAGTTAGAAGTACTTTAAAAGCGTGTTTTTTAGTTTTTAAACTATTATTCCAGCGACTTTACGTAGAGTGATATCGGACCTTCAAACCTAGCATGGGCGCTACGATTCTTTTTGTTAGATCAGTTATCAGCTGTCAGATTTTCTGACCTTTGATGATCCTATATACTATCTCAATATCCCTCTTATTCACTCTTAAAACGATTGGGAGATATTACAATTTGTTCAAGCAATAACAATTTCACTGAATATTTTATATACATAGTAGGTACAAAAACCTAGAATTTTTACACGTTGTGCATATAAAGCTGGCTATTAATGCAAGAATGTGTCGTGGGCGGGTTACGGTGACCCGCTGACGTCATACAATTATTAGGTTACTGCGCGGCCCCTCGTACTGTATTAAATTTGCATGCTGAACTGCTATTTATTTTTATTCTACGTGTATAGCGAACGAACGTGGAATCCGCCTGGCGTTACCGTGATGCACAATCATCATCAATAAGCAATAAGCAATACAAATAAATAAAATGAGATCTTTATTTACAGAAAAATATACACAAATGAAGTTAGCCTAATAATTTTATCTAAACTTAATAAGTCACGTTTGTATTTACAAAAAAAAAGTATACCTGATACTAATACATATATATACATATATGTATTAGTATCAGTTATTCTAGTACCCATAGTACAAGCTCTGCTTAGTTTGGGACAAGATGGCGTTGTGTGTAAGTTGTGATATTTATATTTATATTGTATCAGGCTGGCAATCTTCAATGACTACTAAATTGACTATATATCCGAACTTTTTGCCAGACAACGAGCCAGTTAGTGAAGCCTTGTGTGATATTCAAGTCCTCAGTCACAAATGATGTAATCCACTAGTGTGACATCTTGCCAAAAGTAACAGTCACTTATGAACTGTCTAAACAATGACATTAAGATGAAGATTCGTGCTCTCCTATTTGATGAATTGGCAGAATCATCTCATCATTAGTGTATGTCTTAAACTATGTATTATTTACTGTAGTGTATGTATGTATTATCTATGTTTTTGTATTTTGTTTATATATATATATATATATATATATCATATAATATATATTAATGCTTTTTATAAAGGTAGTAATTTATTATCTTAGATTAATATCTAGTCCTCACACGTGTTTAAAACTGCACCTACTATCTACATCTCTGCATCACCCAAAGGTTGACTGGTAGAGAATACTTTTAGCATTAAGAGTCCGCCTTTGTACATTTTATTGCATAAAGTTTAAATAAATAGATAAAGCAAATTGTATTAATAAGGTATTTTTCTGTTATTTTATTTTCCACGAATGGCTTTAAATAAACTTTGTAATTAATACGATATAACATTTCCATCAACCAGATTTTCTACCCGACGCAATTTTCAATTTGCTACCAGACAATTGCCTCAGCGCATTAGGGAGCATTGCGAAATAAGTAGGTACCCAACTGAGCAGAACCGAGATATTATCACAAGTAGGCGAGACCACTCGACACGGCCGCTGCGCAGGCGCAACTTTTTAATAACGCACAAATTCATTACATGCGGTGTTGGCATAGTAAAATCGCAGTAGTCTCTTTTGAATTGTATTTATTTTTTTGCGCATAAAATGTTTACTTTGGTGGATGTAGGCGTATCTATAGGGCGTACTTAGACTTACCTTGAACAAAACAGTGATTTTGTCTATTGTCACAAAGGCAGAGGTAAATTCTAAGCTAAGTCTAAGTACTCTCTTTACTAGGAAATCTGCCATAACATCTAAAGCTTTAATAATTTTACTAAGACAATCTATTTCAGTCAACCTTTGAGTGAATGAAAGAGATGGGTGTGGAAATGATAGATATTAATGTACTTTGATGTGACGCTTCTGCACATTTTTGGGCTGCTTTTTCCAATTGCGAGATATTGGTTAAAAAAAATTGTAAAACATTCGGCAAATGCGTTTTTTTTTCAATGCTTTGCTCTAACAGCGAGAAGCAAGTGCGAAGAACTTAACTACTTACTAGGCGTACTATCCTTTACTATGGTGTTGACTACCTCACGCGAAACGCAAAACAACGGAACATTTAATTTTGTGTCGTTTTTGTTGGTATTTATTGAATTTTAAAGTGGAATTTAGAGTTTGTTTGCGTGACTGTTTGTTTTTGTCTTTGTTTTAGCTAACGCTATCGAAAGTATACGCTGCTTTGAATTTATGTCATGGTTATAAGTTTGTTGAGATTCTGTGCATAGGTAGAGGGAGACAGCAAATAGGTATCAGTTTCGATTTTGTCAGATAACCTCCTTTTACAAGCAATGAAATCCGTGAACCGCATGTCAACTCGCTCGTCAACAGAATTTGTTTTACACCTTTTGTTTCTATGTATAATAAGTATGTAATTATAAAAGAAAAGTATACGGGGTGGATGCGACATAGCGACATTTATTGAAACCACAGCTTCTATACATGGTAATTGTATCAATTTCCACCGGATAAAAATTCTCTGGCGAAAAAAAAAAATCACGTTCTCCGAACAATTTGAACATTGCGATCGTGCAATTTGTTCGGAAGACGTGGATTTTTTTTTTCGCCAGAGAATTTTTTATCCGGTGGAAATGCATACTGGCCATGTATAGAAGCTGTGGTTTCAATAAATGTCGCTATGTCGCATCCACCCTGTATATGTATTAGTATCAGTTATTCTAGTACCCACAGTACAAACTCTGCTTAGTTTAGGACTAGATGGCGTTGTGTTTAAGTTGCGAGATACTTATTTATTTACAAAAACCATCCAAGTGTTCTTTTTCTGAAATATCGAATCAGCTTTGCATCAAACATATATTTTCTCTATTTAATAAACTTTAATTTGCGTTATTGCTCAGATGACATCACGATATTCACGATGCACAATAGTCATAAAGTGACACCGGTCGTTGACCTCGTATTCCTATAGACATAGTACCTATACAATGACCACTGGCTATTTACTAGATATTAACTACTAATTTTTACAACGAGATTGGATTATGGTATACTTATGAGTCCCATGCAATAAAAACAACTAAAAAACACGCAGAAAACGAAGCCCCACTAAGCGGGACCTTTTTGAGTGTCTATTAAAAAAAATTGAGTCCACTTTTTGAGTGTCTATTAAAAAAATTGAGTCATGAAAAGCCCTTAAAATCAGTTAGTCTTGTCATCAGAGCAAACTTTTTTATATTGGGTAGGCACGCGTTAGACCAGACTTGATGGTAAATGATGGATGATGCGGTCTACGATTTAGTACGCTTACCGATAAGATACTTATCTATCTACCTATTCTTGCTTTGAAGACAGACTGATTTTTCTCACGTGGGAACACCGATTCTGGTAGGGCTTTTTTCGATTCTTTGGCAATTCGCATAAGAAATGTTGAAGCGAAACGCTTCGTACGTATTTGTGGCATATCTACCATGACGCGAAGCCTCGAGTGTCACGTGTAGTCCGATGGTGCTTGGGAGATTCACTTCAATTATTCCATTTAATGAACTTTAATTCGCGTAATTGTGATGCACAATAGTTAGAGTAGACGACATCGGCCGTCGACCTCGTGCTCACAACGACATACAATGACCAGTAGCTATTCATTTCATATTACTACATACTGTTTCTAGTTGTTAGTAGAATCATTTTAGACTAACAATACACTCAATAATGGCTGCAATTGTATAAGTATTTAACATTTTACTGAGCTAACTGAAATTGCAAGCTGTCTGCAGCCGAATAATATTGTTTTAAATAGTTTATTTTAGTATGGTACTGAGATTAGCCCTCTAAATTACTGGCCATAGAAATCTTAATAATAAGGCAATAGAAATGTCAAAGACGCGTGACCTTGTCGCCGCGCATCTGTCAAGTCAAACACAAGTGCGAGTTGAGGAATTGTCGTCTTAATGTCATCGCAAAAAGAATAATTTTGTTTGCAGGAATACAAGCGCATTTGTCTAATCGAACATAAGTGCGAGTTGAGGAATTGTCGTCTTAATGTCATCGCCAAAAAGAATAATTTTGTTTGTAGGAATACAAAAAGTGGTATTTGAAAACCGGCGACATGCGTCCCAGTGTTAAAAGATAGTCGATAGCATTTCTATTGACTAGTTATTAAGATTTCTATGTTACTGGCCCAGAAAACAGAATATTCGTTGTTTTGAGCAGCGTCGTACGAACCTACTCGCATTTTTCTTAGTCTACAAACTGCAAGTCTGCTTTCACTTATCGTTATGTGAATTAATTCAAGAGTGCGATTACAAGATACTATTTAGACTATATGTATTATTGATGAGTTTAATTACATATGGTCTAAAGCCTCTATCTTTGTTGGTCCAAGATTTACCTTTCTATCAAAATCTTCAAGCTGGCTTCAAATTACAGTATGATACTTTAACGCCTTCCCCATATATCTTCGACATCAGCAAAGTGAGGTCATCTTAGTCATGTTCTGCAGTGGGCCGATTCCATTACTTGAAGCATTAAGATTGACATTGATTACGATTTGAAGTACGACCATCATGTCAAGGTCTGCTATTGTACGCCTTCACAGTTTCATTTCTATGCGTTGCGTCTGCTTTTTGTATTGCGTCTAGGGTCTGGCGAAGTGATGCCAAAATTTTACTTTTACTTTTGAAAAGAAATGTTGTTTCTGGATTTTTATCATCATCATCAAAAATTGATAAGTTTTCGATAGATATGGGCTAGAAAAACACCTAGATACTAGGAAGTTATAAGAATAAAGTACGTTCAACATCGCCTTATCTAAATATAATATAAAGAATATAGCTAACAGTCTTAATGTGCCTATATACCTTTTTATTTATTTTAAATAAAAAGAAAAAGAAATATCCACGTATTCCCAACCATTGAAGACCTGTACCTTCCATCATCAGTTCAGCATCATCAAATCCTGACTGCTAGATGGAAATATCCAACAAACTTCAGAAAATATACGAAAATTATGGTAAGAGCCTATGAAATTTGAGAGATCTTCTCGAATTCCCTGTGATTCCATCATCAGATCCTAACTTGGTGCAGATGGGACCTATTTGAAACCATACTCTATGAAAGAAAAAAAAAATACATAACCTCCTCCTTTCTCAAAGTCGGATAAAAAGTAGAACAAAACCAATGATACATTATGTAATGTAAGTAAGCTTCAAGCTACCAAAACATAGTAAGACGTAGATTCAAGTGGGACAGTTCAATTAGTTGAAGCATTAAGACTGACATTGGCTACGATTTGAAGAATGGCCGTCATCAGGTCAAGGTTTTTAATGTACATTTCAGTTTCTTTTGATATAGGTATTCAAAAAATGTTAGGCTGACTCATTGGTCTAGTGGTGTTCATATGTACTACTGGTAGAGCTCTTGTGAATGAGCTCGAGGGCGGCAGCACCACCGTCTCACCTTTAACCTGCCGCCAAATAGTAGTGCTTCCATTACTGTGTTTCGGTATGGTGGTGAGATCCGGCCCTGAAATTACTGGCACATGAGGCATAGCACCGTATTCCTCAGCTGCAGCGCATCTATAATCTGCTTTTGTGGATTGTTGATGTCCATGGGCTGTACAGTCGGCCAATGAGTTGGGTAAGCAGGGCAAAAACTTCTACGCCATAATAAAAACTGACTGCAATAGATATGCAAGTTTGTATTTCATATTTAATAACTGTAATATACCCACTATTTAGACTCACTTATCCATAACTGGTATCGTCAGTCTTTACTATGACTTAGAAGTTTTTGCCCTGCATACCCAACTCATTGGCCGTTTTTTTTTATACTACGCCCACAGCGAACGAACGTGTAGTCCACCTGATGGTAAGTGGAGTAAAAGCAGATTATAGATGCGTCGCTGCAGCTGAGGACTACGGTGTGCCAGTAATTTCAGGGCCTGATCTCACCACCAAACCGGAACACAGTAATAGAAGCACTACTATTTGGCGGCGGGTTAAAGGTGAGACGGTGGTGCTGCCGCCATCAAGCTCGTTCACATGAGCTTTACCACCAGTAGAGCTCTTGTGAACTTCTATGATGTCAAGATGGTAGATCCTGATAAATATTTGTCGACTGCAGACTAAAATTCTTCTGGTATAATGCAAGATCGACTTCATAACTTATTTTATTGTCTGAAATTGGCTACAATTTAAAGTATTAACCGTCATCAGGTCAAGGTTGTTTCATGATTACGTTTCTAATGGTTTTTGCTATTTGTCTGCGGTTTCATTCATGGATAGATTTTGCAATTCGTTTTGTTGTTCGCTAATTTTATTTTGTTTTCTTTTGATAATGATTTATTCGTAATGTAGCTGTACGGCAGCTTACTTCAATAGAATGTAATTTATTTTATGTTCTGTCTTAACTGCCTCAATGGTTAAGTGGTTAGCATATGCACCTCTCACCGCGAGGTCTCTGGTTCGAATCCCGGATCGGGTAAATTGTTGTTAGTAAACCGTCTGTCTGGTAATTCAGAATAGCAGCACGGAGTTGGAATTGTGCCCGGTGGATGGCGATTGGCTCACTCCCTATCCCATGGGAACCTTAAATATAACACCTTTTTCGCTTATATAGACGTTATGTTATATTCAATCTTTACCTCAGTAAAAAATATTGTCTTTGCCATATCAATATTAATCACTGCTCATGCTCAGTGACGTGATTTTATCTATTTTTTAATACTCTTATCTAGTTACTATTAGTAGAGAATAGTAAAACTCTGATTATCTAGTTGGGTGTGGAAACAGAATACCTTTTTCGTCTGCATTAAATGCGCTCTTTTAAGCATTTAAGGAGTTAATCATATATCACTACATTACATAGTATAAAACAAAGTCGCCTTTTCTGTCCCTATGTGCGCTTAAATCTTTAAAACTACGCAACGGATTTATATGCGGTTTTTTTTAATGAATAGAGTGATTCAAGAGGAAGGTTTTTATGTATCATCACTACATAGTATAAAACAAAGTCGCCTTTTCTGTCCCTATATCCCTATGTGCGCTTAAATCTTTAAAACTACGCAACGGATTTTGATGAAGTTTTTTTTAATGAATAGAGTGATTCAAGAGGAAGGTTTTTATGTATAATACATGCATATTATAGTAGAGAAAAGCCGAGAAATTTAAAGATTTGTAATGTGATGTCGTAACAAACATATATTTCTGCGCTTACATTGCAAACGCTGGCTAAACCTTACGAGATAGATCAAATTTATGTACTACGTAATTGTATATCTTGAAAAGATGAATAAAAAAGTCCGCGACAGCATATGTTTATCTCCTAAAGATAACCCACAGTAACCATTTTTAGGGTTCCGTAGTACCTACAAGGAACCCTTATAGTTTCGCCATGTCCGTCTGTCTGTCCACGGCATAGCGACGAAACCGTTGGTGCTAGAAAACGGGATATTTTATATTGCATATCAAATAAATAATCGCCTATCAATACATACTCATCATTTATATTCTTTTTTACATCAAATAACTTACTTCACTACAGATAAACTAAATGTTTAACAAAACTCAAACTGCAGATAATTCGAAATTACACCTCAATA
This sequence comes from Hypena proboscidalis, assembly GCA_905147285.1. Taxonomy (NCBI): domain Eukaryota; kingdom Metazoa; phylum Arthropoda; class Insecta; order Lepidoptera; family Erebidae; genus Hypena; species Hypena proboscidalis. The sequence continues at coordinate 9,302,983 of LR990150.1, read as the reverse complement.
TGACATTCCTTTTTTCCTCATAATGCAATACAGTTAAATTTATTTTTGTACAAAAATACTACATGCATAGCATAAATACTGACTGCACATCAAATTTACCATATTTCATAGCAAAATAACTATCCCAGTCACATATTAACCAGTAAGTACAACAAAATCTGTTCATCATATTTGTCTTAATTTTCAAGAAGCCATGCTCGGCAAATTTAATGATTATTATAACAAAAAAATCCTTTTACATTGCATTATTTCTAAAAGCAAAACAACTTAACTGAAAAACTTCGCGCGTTTTTAGAAAAACTGCTGTAAATAATATAAAAATAAAAGCATAGGTCAATTATGGGTAAAGTAGTAGGTTAGGTTAGGTTAGAACTGCGACCATAACATAGCGCGAGCCGAGCGAGCGAAGCGAGCGTGCCGCGGCAGCGGCCGGCGAGTGCTAGCTAATCTTTGTGATACTCCGACCCCTTTTTGAATCTACCCACTAAATAAAATAATATTATGCTACCTACCAATTTCTTATTATCATAGATCGTAACAGAAGACAGTACGTGGCGCCACCTGCAGAAGCTAAAAATGTGCCTATTGGGCAAAAAAGAAAGCGTGGACGCCCCGCGAAAGCAAGACCCGCTTTAATAATTCAATAAATTACAATTTTGTATCTAATTTTATATTTTTTTTGCTGATCTCATTATGTGATAATTAATAAATAATAAGATGACTGTGACTAATAAAATGTTTATATAATATTAAAGTTGAAAAATTAAGAATCCAGCAGGACTCGAACCTGCACCCCCTGGGTATACGCCCCAAGTGCTTTGCCAATTCAGCTATGGATTCGTATGCTGCCGGACTCGAAATTTCTCAACTCTTTTGTGCCAGCCGAAGCTAGACTAGACTGGTTCGTCTAGCTTCGGCTGGCACAAAAGAGTTGAGAAATTTCGAGTCCGGCAGCATACGAATCCATAGCTGAATTGGCAAAGCACTTGGGGCGTATACCCAGGGGGTGCAGGTTCGAGTCCTGCTGGATTCTTAATTTTTCAACTTTAATATTATATAAATACAAAAAGGCATAGCAAAGCTAAAAATTTGCTTTAAAATATTACAAGTATTGATAAAAATGCGTCATCTCTCGACAGTAATGAGTTGATCTTAATTCAAACGTACTGTATGCGATTATGTGAATAAGTAACGCATAGATGGCGCTAAAACCAAGTAATGGTTCGTCTAGCTTCGGCTGGCACAAAAGAGTTGAGAAATTTCGAGTCCGGCAGCATACGAATCCATAGCTGAATTGGCAAAGCACTTGGGGCGTATACCCAGGGGGTGCAGGTTCGAGTCCTGCTGGATTCTTAATTTTTCAACTTTAATATTATATAAATACAAAAAGGCATAGCAAAGCTAAAAATTTGCTTTAAAATATTACAAGTATTAATAAAATGTTGTTTGATCTAGAAAAACTGCTGTAAATATTATAAAAATAGAAGCTATATTTAAAAGAAAAAGAGTTAACATGTATAATGTGCATTGAGATTATTAGCTGTGCATTGATAAAAAAGCTTTTGCTTTAAGAAAAATTGCTGTGCGCTGTGAAAATAAATTGTAGTGTGTTTAGTGATATTTTGAGTTGAATATTTTGTTGTGCAATCAGTAATTTTGATGGGAATTCGGTATTTAATTGCATAGAAAAAGGATATTTTATGATTTGCGTTTAAATACTACCCCTAGAAAACTGAAATTTTGCATGAACATGTATGTTAACTAAACAAAGAAAGTAGTAGAATAAAATTTGGAAAAATATTTTATTTTCAGGTAGCTCCCCTACATGTAAAGTAGGGATGTTTTTTTTTTTATCTTTTTTACATATTACAAAAAAAATTTGGGTTATTTACCAAGCTATTTTAAACGATACAGTATCATTACTTATCCAATTAAATACGTTGTGCATTTCATGTAGATCAAAATTGCCCTTTACAGCATGTGATTTAAATGAATATTTTCGAAGATATTACAGATTTAAAAATTGCGGGACGTAGAGTTTGCGGCGGTATCGGTCGGTCGGGGCGGCGCGGGAGCGAGCCTGTTCAGAGGGACAGAGAATCGTCAATAGAGCGTGAGGCTCGACTCAGTCAGCTTCGGGATAAAAATAGAGCTGAGAAATGTAAAAAGTAAATAAGTAAAAATGTTGTGTATGAATATTCCAAAGATAGCAGGAAATCTTCATGGTATAGGGAAAGGGGAATTGTTTTACTCCTAATTTAACGCGTGCGGGCCACGGGTAGTAACGAATAAATCAAAACTACTGGATCGATTTTAATCATTTTTTCAGTGAGTGACATAGGCTATAATATTATATATTATTATTATATACCCGTGCGAATCCGGAGCGGGCCGCTGTGTTTATATACAACGTTCACAGTTTTTCTGTAGTGTATTTAGTATCAGCATTGTACCCGTGCGAAGCCGGGGCGGGTCGCTAGTATATATATATTCAATAAGTATGATATTTATGTATTTAAAGCCAAACATATAAATAAAATAATATAAAATTTTAAGATACTATTTTAAAATGTAAATTAAACACAAAGAGCTCTTTCTTCCTCTCAACTACTTTTGCCGTGCCCGTCAGGGTCCATAATTGACACTGTACCTATTTATAAGACCATTTTTACATTGTGGAGAACTTGAAAACTTGAATACTAAACTATCGTCCAAAATTGTATGTAAAATTAGCGCAAATTAAACGCCAATGGGATCAATGGTCTGAAATCTGTATACACACCTTCCTTCCTACATCCTTCCATTTTGCATCATGGTAGTTTCGTTGGGCCATGAGAAAAGAATCTCATTTTTCAATAAAATGCTTATAAAATTATACCTGCCAGTTATATTAAAAAATATATATAGAGTAAGGTATCTTAAGTATGTTTAATCGATACCCTAAATCTAATAAACCGGAGTTTTTTAGGTATTATGTAAAAATATCCAGTCCGCCAGACTCCTACAATTAAAAATAATATTTATGACAACTTTTAATGCCCGTTTAGTTTCCCTTTCCTTCCTTTGTTACGAGTTACGAGAATTTGGTATTTCCAAACTGTATTATGTCAACTGCTAGCAATTAGCAATAGACAATAACCCAAAACAAGCATTTACTTTCGTCGCAATATTACCACGCATTTTCCTTTCCGTTACGACACCAATAAAATAATTTCAACAAACGAACCGACTTTTTTGTTATTCTTTTAAGTAACTTCAAAGGTCTTTGAAGTAGAAACAATACCTTCAAAGTTTACCATAACTCTATGGTTATTTCTTGCCTGTTTTTTTTTTAATGACATGTACTGTTTCGTCCAGAAATGTTTTGTTCACTGACTTTAATTACACAGTTTATAATTATTGGCTCTTTTGTTCCTCTGTTTTGTTTGTTTGTCTGAACATTTTAAATGGGATTGGATGGTATGTACCGCTAGATACTTTGTTTGATGTTCGCGGCTCGTGGACAATGTGTTTTGTTTGCAATATTGAATTGTAATTACAATGCATTTGACTGATGTTGCCGCATACTTCCAATTTTTAGGGTTCCTTATCCACAGGGTATAAACGAAACCCAATTACTGAGACTTTGCTGTCCAACTGTCACCAGGCTGTAGCTCATGAACCGTTATAGCTATGCAGTTGCCATTTTGACAGATGTTAAAACGTTTGCCGCTATAACAACAGAATATACCGATTAAATAAACATTTAGATGAGCAAATACAACTTAATATCGCTTGAAATATTTTCAGAATATTTACTTCAAAAATAAAGAATTAAACGTAAATAAAAAAATGTTTAAGAATTTTTATAGATAATGGTACGGAACCTTCGTGCGTGAGTCCGACTCGCACTTAGCCGGTTTTTTTCCTTCTGCTACCTAAGCTGCGCAAATTGCTAGCCCATTATTTTATAGTCAACATAACTGTTGCCTATTTTATTTGAATACAATTATTTTGCGAGCTCTACTTTACTATGTACTTTTATTCTTGCTTAATTGTTCATCCACGGATCTGAATATGTATGAGACAGAGTTAGAAATAATAATTTTAGTTGTCAAAAGTTACAAGTATGTAGTAATATATCTAAGTACCAAAGGAACCGTTAAAGAATTTTCATAGCAAATACCGTAGCAGTCACAATTAAAGGTATTTAAAAATGTACACATATATAAAGGTGAATTATACTCTGTTCCTAAATCAGAGAGACAAAAATCTAGCGAGTATAGAGTTCAATTCCCGGTTGAGTAAGCATATTTAAAAAAATCTATAAATGTATTTTAAATTGTTTTTAGAAATAAAAAAGTGTTCTTGCAGCAAAATCGCCTATCAGACAACATTCAACAACAAACATTCAACTAAACTAACTGATTCTAAATCAAAGAGACACAAATCGAGCAACAAAATGTCAAATTCACTAATAATAATATTAGTGAATTTGACATTTTGTTGCTCGATTTGTGTCTCTTTGATTTAGAATCAGTTAGTTTAGTTGAATGTTTAGAAGTTACTCAGCCACGAAGCGAAACGTGGTATTTTTGTAAAGAAGAACTTTGCTATCAGGTCATCGGAATGTAATCAGAAAATATAAATAAAATAATTGATGTTTATGTTTCTATAAAGACGCCTAATGTTGAGCAAAGGTGTCCTCCAATCTTTTCCGCACCTGACGGTCTTGGGCCGGCAAGCAAAGCTTGGGCAATCCCGGCTGTCTTGGCCAGGTCGTCGCCAAAGTACGTAGATGCTTGAAATTCCTAACCAAGTGTGGCCACATACGACACCGCATCAGGTATTTTCGCAAAAAAATTAACGCTGTGTGTTAAAAAAAGACATACTATAGAATCAATATAAAAACAAATAAAATGTAAGTGTCTATTTTTTAATGTCATAATAACAATTTGTTTTCAATCTGGTATAGTTGCTTGCACGATGCCTTTGCATTAAATACAGTTTAAAAAAGTTTGTGTGTCTGTCTGTTTGTTTGCATTTTCTAAACGGCTAAACCCATTTTAATAAAATTTAAGATGCAGGTAACTGACTAAAAGGCACGTAATATAGGCTACTTTTTATGGATGTAGCTACAGCGCAGACGAAACCGCGAGAGAAAGTTAGTTTGTTTGTTTGAGCGCTGATCTCGAGAACTACTGGTCAAATTTTGATAGTTAATTTTGTGTTTGATCATTAATAGTCTAACTCTCAATAAAGGTCTTTCGATATTAAACATTACGCTTCACGGGAGTAAAGCAGTAAGTCTTAATGCGGATCAAAGTCGCAGGCAAAAACTAGGTAAAATTATTACCGTAGATCCGTACCATACCGTCATTTTCTAAATTATTTCTCTATAGATAATGTTGGCATTAATAGTTTTGTATCTAGGTACTTTCCAAGACATAAACAAGACAAAATATTAGTCATTCGCGTAAAGCAATTTAAGATGTTATAAATTTTTATTGACCAATAATTGTCAGTTTTTTCATTATTGACACTTTTAACGGATTATGTGCCGGCTAGGTCCAATCAGCACGTTCTAAGAAATTCATAAACTCATTAGTTTTTTTTTAAAGGACTCCCGCTTTATGTTTATCTTTGTTTGAGTATTAAATAGTCTCAACGAAAAGAAAACGCCTTTGGTTATTCTGTTATGATTTATGATAGAACAGCATTTCTGTTTTTACATGCTTTTATTTGATTTGCCGGCACACTGACCAGAGGCAGTAAAATTGAACTACAAGATATTCATTATATATTTTACCATATTATATCATGTTTTCTTATTTCACGATCTTCTTAATTCACAACTTTCCAGTGTTACATAACTGTTAAATATAAAACGCCTAGGCATTCAAGGAAAACCTAGTCGAGTCAAACACAAATGCACGCAGGCAAAACGTAAAAAATAAATAAATATAAGCATGGTTTGACTAGTTTAGTGTAATGTTTAGGTGGATCATTGATATCGGTCAGTATGGGGAAGTCTGTTATTATAAGCCATACATAAATTTTAGTGAAAACAAAAACTGTATACTGAGATTTAAGAAAAATCACAACCAACATAATTTATATTTGTATTCATCTGGATTCATTAGGGGCTGCATGAAAGGTGCCTCCCCGAGTGACGTACACAACGATTCCCTACGTCCGGCGCACCCTGGGCAATTCGCGAATTCTCCAAAGCGAATTGGCTAATCCTTTCACCACGATGGCAAGTCAAAATAAAATTAGACTCAGCTATCGACACGACGAAGAAGAATTAGGGACTCAGATTATTGCATTTAGGCCCTAATTTACCACCCTGCAATGAATACATCTAATTACAAATAGCCCTGTACAATATTAATAATTATTTTAATGCAGTAAACATCTTTAAAGACTCTACATGAAGTAGGTACTATTAGGTATACATAATAAATAGAGGTTAATTTTTCCTTAGTAATATAAATTTAATAATTAATCAATCATATGCCTCGATAGTCGAGCGGTTAGCATATGCGTCTCTCACTGTGAGGTAGTAAAGTGTTATTCGTGAACTTTACGTCAGGAAATTCACAATAGCAGCACGGAATTGGATTTGTGCCCGGTGGATGGCGATAGGTTCACCTCTTATCCCATGGGACCGAAACATATCTGTTGAAATGTGAATGTTGAACACCTCTGCCACACCCTTCTGGGTAATATAGGCGTGATTATGTTATGATGTGTGATTTATATGGATATAAACTGAATGCTGACTTAACAATGATAGTCATTTATGGAAGTAATGTGCGATAATTTTAAGATAAACTGGTGATTTAATATATTTTATTCACATTATGAAATACAGGTGTTACTTACGTAATGTTGGTCTATTTAGTCGACCGCGGTTTCACCTATACTTTTAGGCATTTTCAAGAGATTGCGACTCAGGTGAAACCGCGGTCGACTAAATAGACCAACATTACGTGAGTAACACCCGTATTTCATAATTTGAATAATGTTACAAACTCACGTTAGTTTTAATAAAAAATAATATATTTTACTCCATGTTTTTACGAAATTTAACAAAGATAATATTATCAACTAGAAGTTCTTTAAATCACGATTTTATTATAAGGAACTAATTATTTTATTTTTTACTTAACTGTTTTTGTGTCTAGGTGATGTCTAAACTAAGTTTTTTAGACCTTATTCTAGGTGGTGTTTTAAGCCGTTTATTGAAAATAGAAGAACAAACAATAATCCTAGCAGCAGGAAGTTGTAAATCAGGAAATTTGCAATAAATATTAGAACATTAATGTTTTTGTTTTAATTTTCCTTGTCTATTGATAATTTGTGACGTCATTATTAATACGTCATTTTATAGAATAAACAACTTTTTTAACATTAATATCAATGTAATTACGTTAAGAAAATTATTTATTCTTTTATTTTAGAATAGGCTCACTCAGTTTAGAATAGGCATGATATTATATGTATGTAGTCATAGGTAGTTTATTTTCTTCTCTATAATTATCAATTTATTGTACATTTCCATGTACCCTCAAAAAGTATCTTTTTCCTCTAGCACTCTAAGGTTTGCTGGAAGAAAACCCATTTTAGTGGGTAAGCTCGCCTTTGTACATAAATTTAAAATTGTATTTTATATTATTGTATTGTTTTCATTTGTACAATAAAGAATTAAAAACGACGCCCGCACTTGGAATACTAGCCACTATGTCGCGGGGATGTTCGCCTTTGTACATAAATTTAAAATTATATTTTATATTATTGTATTGTTTTCATTTGTACAATAAAGAATTAAAAACGACGCCCACACTTGGAATACTCCTATGTCGCGGGGATGTTCACAAACACAGTCACACAAAGATTTGTCCCGTGTGGGGATGGAACTCACAACTTCAGCGCAGTTGAAAATGGCGAGGCGTTTTAACCACTACGCCAACCGTGCATTAATAATGTAATTTTATTGTTATTATGTACATCTTTTTTTTTTTTTTTTTTTTTTATTTACATCTATAAATGCCTCATTGGTCTGGTTAGCGCCTATTTACAGAGTTGGGGGAGGCAGAGGTATACTACACCCACAGTTCACCAGCTATCTGTAGGTCCCATGAGATGGGAGGTGGGGGTACCTATCACCATCTACTGGGCACAATTCCTACAGGCTGCTATTGAGAATAGCCTCACAAAAAGTTCATGTAGGGTGTGACATGAATTCCTATTTTCATCAGGTCACCTGATGATGGGTATCTAGATAAATCGATGGCGACCCTCAAATATTGTTATCACTACATAGTATAAAACAAAGTCGCCTTTTCAGTCCCTATGTGCGCTTAAATCTTTAAAACTACGCAACGGATTTTGATGCGGTTTTTTCCAATAGATAGAGTGATTCAAGAGGAAGGTTTTTATGTATAATACATGCATAGAAAGGGGGAATTGTTTTACTCCAAATTTAACGCGTGCGGGCAGCACTGTACCCGTGCGAAGCCGGGGCGGGTCGCTAGTTTGTCATAAAATGATAACTGCATCTAGCAGTCATCATTTCATATTTGTGAGCTGATGCTGGAAGGTACAACTCCACCTCCTCCTCAACGGTTAGGAGTACGAGAATATATGCATCTTAAGGTCGTTTACTGTATTCTTTCAAGTTATACACAGATGAGACGAGACGTTAAATATACTTAATTATTTCTTACTTTTTAGTATATTTGAAGTTGTTTTAGCAAATTATTTAACAAAAGCTCAGTTCTCAAAAGTTATTTCAGTATAGACAGAACTTCAGAAAAAGGATAGCCTTGCATCCAGATCGAGTTTTTATTCAGGTTATAAATATGACATTCCAGAATCACTACAATGATTCAACAACAACTCCGTTGTTAGTGTTGTCAACTACACAGCAATAAAATTGTCCTCATTATTTGAATAGTAGTCATATACTTTATGGTACTGTATGTTTTGTTACATCATCACATTTATTTTAGTGATGCACTAAACAGGACTAGAAATATTGTTGTATTCGCTCAAAAACAACCAGATTACTTTTTTTTTTACTAGCCTACGGGTGTGTCCCACTGCTTGGCAAAGGCCCCCATGACTTCCAAAGTCTTTTTGTTATTTGCTATCTCTGGCCAATCGTTCTGAAATGCATCCAAGTCGTGCCGTCACGTGATACACAGTTGTTCGCTTTTTGCGGCCACCTCTAATAATAATAGCAACGCTATACCTAATACATGTCCAACTTTTGGGCTCGGGTCTCTTCTCAGGAGAAGGCTTATTATTCATAGATGAGAGTATTCGCCGAAGAACATTTTTTTATTCGTTCAATAATATTGCCGTAATAAGGATCATCAGTACAACGGTTTACTTTTTGCAAGCCCACGGCCTTAAAATTTAGATTCTTTAAATTATGATTACTAGATCCAAATAATTAATAAACATAATTATTATTATGTGATCTTAGATGGTTTCAACATTTGAACAGTTTAGAGTTTGATCATTGAAGTAAAGATATTATGTAGGCATAAGCTTTTACTCATAACTGATAGTACGGCTGACATTTTTCAATTGCATTTTGGGTACAGACACGTGTTTACATCGAAACGTGTATAAATGTAAATCATTTGTTAAAAAAATATTCGTTGAAGTAGTACTGGGTATTCGTATTTATAAAGGTGGTATTCCTTGCATCACTAACGTATTTACATGCGGTAAGTCTGTGCTTACAATTTTCCTTACAATCATGTTTTGTTGGGGTTATCAAGCCACCCCCACTATCAGATTATCGTTTCACGTTATCTATAAGATGGCGATGACAACGTTCAAGTCCTAATACAACATTGTCTTTTAAGTTTACTGTGATATTTCTGCCTGAATTTGTTATTTTGACCGTCTCTTTATACACAGAATATTGTTTAAGTACCTTAGGGTGTTATTACACTGGCATCGATCAACGTCGATCGATGGCAATGGTGTACTCTTATTAGCTCTTTAAACGTCGAACGCATCGAACGACGTCGATCGATGCCAGTGTAATAACACCCTTAGGTAATATTCATCATATTATTATTATACTTTTATAAAAAAAACTGTTCCTATGGTTTCAATTTCACATTATTTTATAATTGTTAAAAATTTGGCCGTTATTTTTGCTTACTGCTTTTTCTCTGTCTCACCATATAAACCTTAACTGTGTCGAATTCTTATTAATCCATTCCATCCTTTGCTTTACGTGTAAATATATAGATTCAACAGTTTTACATCAGACATTATAAACTTATGGCAGTTCCGAATTTAAGTATAAGTTTTTAAATCTATATTAGTTCATAAAATGACTATTTTAGTCGACCGTTTCCCATTAAATCCTATGAGGATGTAATTTTGTTTTTTCTTTAACATTTCCTTCATCTATTTCCTGCAACCATCCTTGACATTTATATCAAGTTTGTTTAGTTATTTTTCTGATAATTTGTATCATTTGCGGATTTTTTTTTATTTTTTATTTTTTATTAATGATGTTTCTAAGCAATTAGATACGTCATAAAGATTACAATCTAGTCTAGATATAACATTAGAGACTAATGAGTAATTTAATTTTGACTTAAGCTACTAAATTAATTTATGCTAAGAATGTGTCCATTAACACCTATCTTATTGTCTCTATTATCGAAAATGACACTTTGTTCTTGTGTTCTTTTAAGATAGCACTAAACCACTTGAATCACTAATTTCACTGAACTAGCTCAAAAGGTTTCGTCCTTGTAAGTCTTCTAACTATGTCTGTGGTGTCAAGGAGCTGGATGGCCTCGACATTCACGTGTTGAAGAAGTCGTCGTTCATGAGCTTCAGCATACTGTTGTGATTTGCGGATATGTCTTAGCTTATTTTGTTATCGTGTGTTCAGACATGACGTCTGTTTCCATTATCATTTGTCATACGATGTTATTCTTATCACTTTTTGTTTATTTATCTTATCCAGTTGCAGCTGTTTACTTATGACATTCTATCAGTTTATTTTTGTTGAATTTGACTAAGCATAATGCTTTCTTTATGCATTTTGGGAAAATGTGTATCACTAGTTGATTTTTCACACGAATTGGTTTTTGGATTATACAATTTGATTGTGAATATAATTGTTTGTCTTTTGATTACTAAAAGTATGTATACTCGTATCATTAATCAATAGATTACATTATTAATCAATAAATTTAGTCTAGTCTGTTGGCGTCATGAGAAGTTTTAATAGACAAATTGTATTAATAAATAAGCAATGCTTTTTTTGTCCATTCATATTTTTGCAAAAACCATAAGGTAACTTGGTAAGTTGTACAAATTAGATTTTCATTTGCATTTCATATTGTTTAGATTTCTTTATTATTGTTTAAATGGTCTATTATTATATCAATATGGTTCTTATATCAAGTAATAAAATATAATATCATGTAGGATGAATTGATCTTGTAATTTAACAGTTACAAAGAAACTTTAAGTTTAAGCAAATACATTATATTTATAAAGATACAGATGATTTTCGTTCAATGGTCAAGAGTAAGCAAAGTCTGACTAATTTCGTAGATAATCTCGAAATATCACCTTGATAAATATAAAAAGAAAGATGGACATAATCTAGTTCATTTGTGGACCAGCATTACAACTATCAATTCAAAGATGAATGATTCTTGTCCAGTGTTAGTAGAAAAGGCAAAAAAGGTAATGAAATAAAATGTCAGTGTTAATTTGTAACTTAAACGATGACTTTTAATACACTTTCCTCCTATATTACATTCGTTTTGTACAAAAACAACGTATCGTGAAGTATACAACGTATTTTTTTTTAATTCGATCCCATGCGATGATCACTATACTAAAACAATTAAAACTAATTATAATATCAAAATTACGTATAGACGAGATCTTTTTACGTTGGGAGACAAAATTCTTGAAGTTGGAGACTTGCAGAAAAATTTCGGCAGCTATAATGCTAAAGATACAGTCTTTTCTTATTAACGCCTCTTAATTTGAGAGAGCTCTTTCAGTTGTTAAGCATTTAAATCACTATTAAAAAAAATATTAGAGACTTTCAAAATGAGAAGAGTTTATAAACAACAGGCACAAAAGTCAATACGTAAGTACAGAAAAAAAAGTTCTAGTATTACTATTAATTTAATTGTAAGTAATTAAAGAATGATTATAATGAATTAAAAAGTTGAGAAGCTAAAGAAATTTAACAATTAGTAATTTACTACTGAGCAAAGTAATACAGAAACAAAGTTTATTACGCAACAATTAATTGAAACAAACAGTTTTGCTGCGAAATACTTTGAATTCCGCATTTGCTAACTTTGAATACCTTGGAAACGACTCAAACTTCAGAATCCTCGAAAAATAATACGATTAGCTTAATTGACGAAGAGAAAGTACAAAAATAGTATAACTAATTGAGATTATAATTATTATTTTGGCAAAACAGGTACATCCAGCTAAAAAAATTATGTAATAGCTGATTTTTCTAGTAAAGTTCCCTCAATAACGATACAAAAATCTTGAATGAGGAGAAGTCATCAGCACAATTTATTTCTATGCTTGACTTGTCCAGATGAAAAACTGTTTGTATTCATCACTGTCAACCGACGTTGCGTCATCAACCGAATGTATCAACATTACTTGTCTTCAGCTTAATATTTCACATGTCATGTCAAAAGAAAAACAAAGCCACTGTTGTTGTTTTTATCAAATCGGGATATTTTTGCAAGTTAAGTCAAAACAATTCGATTCAAGGAAGTCGTAAGCCGATTTATATTTAAAGCATTCTAATTGAAATTAATTAAAAACAATGCTACGGATGAATAGCATCCGTCATTAAGTATCAATCAAATTAGCAAAAAATGCTCATAAAACAGTTTTAGTAGCAAATTTAAGTCAAAATATGCATCAACTTATATTTATAACCATGGAAGATAAATTAGCTTCGTGTTTTTGATAGATTGCTTGAAAGAATTCAGTTTTATCTCCCAAATCATTCTATCATCACAAAATTAATTAAAACCTAACTTTAAACAATTTGGATAGTTTCCTAATGTTCGCATAAGATCGAATCAAAAACATTTCATAATTTGAAGAATGGCTAAATATCTACCTAACTAATGGAGCAAATTATTTTGATAAACCAGACCTTTTTAATTCAAACAAGTTTTGACATCGTACTGGCTGACTCACATTCAAGTTTAACAAATAAAATGGAAACAGTATAAAAGAAACGGAGAACATTAAAAAAGGCCTGGCTCAACATTGCGACTAGGTATTGGGGTAACTTTCTTCAAACTTAACGCAAACTCGTCTTTTAAACACAAACTGAACTCAACGGATAGAAATCCAACAAATAACACAACTGACTAAAAAACAGAACATGTACAACCAAAAGAAAGCAACCCCATATCCTAAAAAATAATTCGATTAGTATAATATCTTAAAATTGGTTAATTCCTTCATTCACTGTCCAGAGTATACCTACAACCTTGGCGCTCCTTCACTTCAACATGGCCGTCGCACTCACACACGCAAACGTACAGACACAAACTAGTGTGTGTGTGGTCACCGCACATGCCACAGACCGAGGTTAAGTACACTAAGCCGCGGCAACTTCACGATGTGGTCCAAGCCTTGCGGAGTGATACACGTGCATCCGTACAAGTCTATCGCTTTTAGATTACGGAGGCCGTCACCTAGAGCGCGCAGCCCTCTATCTGTGACTCTGGTGCACTGTCCTATATTTAGCGTTTCTAGCTGTGATAGCCTGGCAACCCGCTCCAGGCCCTCGTCCGTGAGGCGACAGGCGCTCAAAGACAACGAGCGTAGGCCGGACAGGCCCAGCGTCGCGTGGGATAGAGCCTCGTCGCCCACCTTGTCGCAAAACGACACGTCCAAGGCCCTCAGTCTGCCGCTCTCTGCAAGGTGTGCCACCCCCGCGTCTGACACTCCGTCACACGCTCTTAGGTTTATATCTTCTAGATGAGGCAGTCGCGCTAGATGCCTCAACCCTGCATCAGTCACCGCCACGCAGAAGGAAAGATTTATGGATTTCAGTTGAGGAAGACCTGTGGCTGCGTGCCTTAACGCCTCGTCCGTCAACCTTTGGCAGTCTTGTAGTCCTAAATGCTCCAACTCTGGAGTCCCTCTCGCCTCTCCGCCGCCGCACAGATGAGCGATGCCTGCATCGTTCACATGCCAACATGATCTTAAGTTAAGGCGACGCAGTTTCTTCAGTCCCCATGCAATAAGTAAAAGCCCAGTGTCAGTTATGTTGCAGCAACCACCCAATTCCAATTCTTCTAAGTTTTTGAGCGATTGCGCTATTCTGCCGAGCGATGAGTCGGTCACTTGTTTACATAGTGATAGATCTAGTCTTCTTAAAGCTGGTAATTCCGCAGCGAATGCGCTCGCCAGAGCCGCATCCGTCACACTGTAGCATCCACTAAGAGATAACGACTCGAGTCCAGGCAAAGCGGCCACTGCGTCCCTCAATCCCCTACGTAGAGATAAAACTTGTAGTTTCCGCACTCCCCTTCTGGCTAGAGACGCGAACAATACTGGTGCTGGTCTTCGGAGATGAAGTGCAGCCTCGACTCCGCGCCACACGGACCGTCGATCAGCTGCATCCCGCCAAGCGCGGCAAACTTGCGCTGCTCGGCCTCGGTCTCGTACGGGCAGCCTCTCAAATATCAGCGCTAGTAATTCCGGGTACAACCTTGAGATATGTGTTCCCTGAGGCTCAGGTAGCTCGGGCACGTGAGGCACGGGTAAATGCGGCCGATGTAGTTTATAAGGCGCACTGCGTTGTTTTCTTCTGTTCGTGTTGGGCTCCCTCAATTCGGTGAGGCCAAGCCGCTCGTCCCGCCAGGACATCACTTCCTCTGTCCACGCACTCATAGCGGAGACACTGCACACTATTATAACATGTCACGATGCATCGGACCGGTTTTCGGTGAAACTCGTGTGTTTAGAGCAGGCGCGGTGTACGACCGGTCCGCGCTGCTGCTCCTCGTGTACTGGAGTTCGCGGAGAGCGGTAGTGGCCCCCCGCCCGCACCCCGCGACCGCCCGAGCGCGGCTATTGGTCGCGGTCGGCGGCACGTGACGCGCGTCGTATCGATTCGGAGGCTCTGCGGCGGCATTTTTAAGTTGGCGGGCCGAGAGCCCGCCTTCGTCCCGCGCGGCTCCCGACACCCGCGATATATACTAGCGATCCGCAGATAGTCCTAATAGCGAATATTATAAAAGGCTAACTATATGTGAATGTTTATTTGTTTGTTATCATTCACTCAAAAACTATACTATCCAGTAGTTTTGATGAAATTAATTAGTAGGTGCCACTATGCAACACACACATCTGGCTTATATAGCTTTAATCAACATAATATATTCTACAATTTATAAACCGCAGTGGAAACTAGTTTCAAAATGAAAAATTATCACTGAATATTATTGCAAAATTGCAAACAAGGGAAATTAATATGCAACTACATGCGTCGCTTAAAATAATTCCTGGTAATGCACAATTTGGCTCGAAGCCACTGAATTTACCTAGTTGTTCCCTTATAAATATAATGCTGAGGATAAATATATGGCACACTGGTTTTAATTAAAAATAATGTTCCAGTTTACCTACCAAATATTGAAATTATGACAATAAATAGTGATAAAACATCTATAGTATCTTTAAACATAAATAATCAACAGCGTAATTAATACACTCTCATTCAACGTATTTATTGTTTTTTTTTATTTAGTATCTTCAAATTATTAAAAAAAAACACACGGCCAAAAAAAACAAACATGAAGGAAATAATTATTCTGTCCTTATTTTTAATAATTTAACATACCCTTGACCGAATTCTTTTAAAGATGCCACTTGCAATTTACTTATCAAAGTTTTTTACTCAAAACAAAATACGTCTTATCCGGAAAGCTAATCATTTTAGTTAATTTATTTACATAAGGGGTATGGAAATAGTAGGCAACTTAGTTTCATTCATAGTAAAAATGATATTACTACTTTTTATTAAAGTATGATTCATTAACCAAAAGTGAAAAAAAATATTTTTCAAATGTTTTTAATTTTAACTCCTGTTTTGACCATTTTTTTAAAACAGGCCTATCAATGTAGGAAAATGTATTTTATTTGATATGGTAATAAAGGTTTCACAAAGGTTCTTATACATATCCCCCCCTATTTTATGTCATTGTCATGTCTTGATTGTGTTCTGTTTTAGGTACTAATATTATTTACAAAAAAATATTAGATTTATTGTTTGCTTTTTAGTAGAGTTTAACTCAAAAATGCCTCATGTGCCAGTATTTTCTCAACGCCAAACTCAACTTTCTGATCTCAACACCAAATCGAAACACAGTAGTGCGTACTACTAGTTGACGACAGGTTAAAGGTTAGACGGTGGTGCTGCCGCCCTCAAACTCGTTTACAAGAGCTCTACCACCATCAAATCAGATCGTTTTTAAAGGATTTAATTTTATAGTTAGAAGTAGTACCCATTAATTATTTCAAGTGTCAATATCTTTTCATCATCACATCAGCTTATTGCTGTTCA
This sequence comes from Hypena proboscidalis, assembly GCA_905147285.1. NCBI lineage: Eukaryota > Metazoa > Arthropoda > Insecta > Lepidoptera > Erebidae > Hypena > Hypena proboscidalis. The sequence goes on along the minus strand of LR990150.1, from coordinate 9,286,371 downwards.
TCACTCAAAGAAAATAATTTATTTATTTATTTATTTATTTACCACAGCTTAACCTATCTTAACAGGAACTTAAACCTAATGGGATAGATAAGAATATATAAATGAATATCATAAATTTGAATTATTATATAGTACTTAAGTATCTCATTAACATTTAACATTACAACTATCATCAAAAACCTTCATACATAAAAAAATTAAATATTATCAAATCTATAACTTATCCTAACAAAGTATACAATATGCTGCCCTTGTGAAGTCGTCCAATGAACAGTGAAACAAATCAACCTGTGCGCCTACCGCATTAAGCGATATTTATAATACTGCATTAATAATATTTGCATATATATTTTTTTTAAATTGCCTCACAGAGAACTACCGTTTTAGGCACGAAGTAAAGCAATCCTAGTCACAACATCTTTGAACCCAGTGATAAGGCGGCAAAACAACTCGGCGCGACGTATATTTTCGTTCGCGCTGCACTTGCCGACGACTTACGGCCACTTTACAAAGACCCTTGTCAACTGACATGACGTTCTTTATTCGAAAGCAGTAAGAATCCCGCCTTATTGTGACACGGGTCTTACAAAACTGGTTTTTTGATAACACCAGCCAACTATTACAAGGGCGACCGGTTGCGAGTGTTCCAAATATGAATTTCGAATTGAAACGTGTTCCAGAATGGAACGCGAGCGAGTTGGCGAGCGCGGGACCGTTTAGAAAATTAACGGGTCGGCCACCATTCGGGCCTAAAGTTAAGATACGCCATAGTTTAAATTAAGAATGTTTTGTATTTTTTTTGCGATGGAACTCCTTGTTCGTTTATGGGTATTAAAAAAGTCTGCACAAAAATTGTTCTTACTCTTATTTCGCAATTAAGACTCTTTGCTACTATCTAGTATAAAATATGCGTGATACGCAAGTTGCGTCTCGCTAAGTAAGTCCATTTATCAGAAAGTCGAGCGTGAGAAAAGTTTCTTGGTAGCGCCTTACTTTTTCTTCGTAGGTACCTAATTGTCACTTCACATCAAGAACCGACTGCCTCAATCAACCAGTATGGGCTCGCTCGTTTTAACCTATAATAATAATATGTCGTAGAATTGTTAATAATTAAATGTCGATGACAATAAGAGGGATAAGCTAGGTATAAATACCACGTGGTAGAGACAGCTCTCTCATTGCCTCTATGTAGAGCCGCCTCCAAAATATTGCAAATAAAACCAACCAGAGTGTATAGATAGAATTTGGAATACGCTGGGAAGGTAGCTTGTACTTCACAACTTCCAATATTAATTGTTGACCAAATTATAATCATGTTATTAATGAAGTTAAATAATTTAATGATCAAAATCGTCATGAATAAAACAATTAGATATCTGACATGAAACTCAACGACTAATGAAGTATATTTAAGAGTCCGGCGACCGGATCGCGTTTTTACCGTTCGAAGCAAATGCAAAAATCAGACGGAGCAGTGCTATCCCTGTTTGGCGCACGCGCACTTACATTTATATCCGCGAGACAGCACTACTGGTCGTTCGAAATGTAAAAAAAAATATCAATTAACTTCCAAATGAACTTAATATTATTTATATTTCTAGTTGTTAATCCAACTAGACAGTTAAACTATGATTCTGTTAACAAAACATTACAGATATACATAATATATAGATATATGTTAATAATGCACAACACATGTCATGTAATAAATCTGACGATTACGATGTAAAGATACATAAAATTCAATTTTATTAAACCTAGATTCATGTAAATATTTTAAATATTTTTTTCAACAAATACCAAGATTAATACTTTCTTAATGTACATACATAACATAATAGTATTTAGTAAATACTCTTGAATCACAAATGATTGCGGAATTCCGTTTGTAAGAGAAAATCATACTCCGCCTGACCCTTAATAACAAAGTCAAGTTTTATGTTGCAAGAATGATGATTAAAATGGCGATATCCGAGATCATAGGACTGCGAAGTAAAAGTTCTCGGGTTCGAACCCACGGCACACACCCTGTCAATAAATCGTGAATTCTACCAATCCGCACTTGGCCAGCGTAGTAGACCAATGCCTAACCCTTCTCATCATGAGAAGAGGCCCGAGCCCAGCAGTGGGACATGTATTAGATACAGAGCTGGTATTATTGTATCTATACTCATATAATTGTTCGCCCGGCTGACTGATTCATCAACGCTGAGCCTAAATCGCCAGGGTTAGGAACTTGAAATTTTCCATGAAAGTTCCATACATGGCGTAGGGGCGCACTAAGAAGGGATTTTTGGCAATTCCATTTTGAAGGGGGTAAGATGAGGGATGAACGGTTGTATGTAGTCATTTTTTGAAGTTACAAGCACGAAATTTTGTATAGTTTAACTTGAATAAAAAATAAATGAATTTCTGTAACGGGGTTTTTCTAAATCGTATTCCTAAGTTATTATGTATATATATATAGGTATAGAGTGCACGGTTGGTGTGGTGGTTAAAGCGGTCGCCTCACCGCATTCAAATGCGCTGGTGTTGTGGGTTCGATCACCACATGGGACAAATCTTTTTGTGATTCGCAAAGATTTGTTCTGACTCTGATTGTGCTCTGTGTGTGTGAAATATGTTTGAAAACACCCCCGTGACACAGGAGTTATTCCTAGTGCGGGCGTCGTTTTTTAAAAAAAGAAGAAAGAAAAAAAAAATAAAATTATGAACATCCTAGTACTGATACAAAGTTCCTTATTATTTTATCGCTTTACTTTGTCGGCAAGTTAACCCATTACATAAACAAGGCTCGATTATTTCTTATCGTTTGACGTTAAAATAGGCCTTTAGGCCTCTAATGATACCAGCTCTACCCAGCTTTATCCGTTTTAAACGTAACTGTTCCGCTACTGTGGGTTATAGCGTAATTTTACATAACTTATAACCCTTCTTGATATATAAACTATCCAACACTAAAGTAATTTTTTGATTCGAATGAGTAGTTCTTGAGATTAGCGGGTTCAAACATACAAACTCTTTAGTTTAATATCAAGTTAGATGATATTTGGTGCCAGAGGGCATCATACAAGTAATAATGTCAGTTGAATGTAATGTATGGCTTTAGCATGAATTGTCTGTTTTATCACGCCAAAAAGTGTATATAGTCACAAAATACATAGGTAAAATACGGGACATGGGAAATCCCGTTAACTATCTATTCTATCTATATACCTATATCTATATATCGAGAGCAACCCCCAAATTTCAAAGGTTCCTTTATTGTTTTTTACCTAAAGCTACTCGGATAGTTGAATCTAGAAATCAGCATTTCATGTTGCTGAGCTGATGCTGAAAGGTACAACTCCTCAACAATTAGGTGTACGGGGATAATTCTTTAAACATTTATTACAATTATTTTTCTATAATAAATATTAATTCTTTTTTATTTCAAGATATACACAGATGCGGCGAGACGTTGAATAACTTATGAATTCAACTAATTTTTACTTCTTATCCTAACTTCACGCCTAAAATAATATTACCCAGGACGGTGTGGCAGAGTTAGGCACACACACGTTTGTTATGTTTAGATGCCATGTCATGAGGGGTGAACCTATCGCCATCCATTTCAACTCCGTGTTGCTAATCAGAATTTCCTGACGGAAATATCCCAAATAGAATGCATCAATGCTCTGGTAAGCGTTCGCGGCCCCCCCTCACCGCGCCGTTTTAGGTTTGATTCCCGAGCAAAACAAAAATATTAGCTGGTATTAGCCCATAGAAATATATATTACTTTATACGTCAATGTATTAGCCCCAATAAAAAAATTCTAGCTAGTTAGATACCAATTTATGGAAAACTTATCTCATATATCAAGTTTTTTTTGTTCTTACATTCATAGTACATACCAACATTCGTTTTTGTCATTGGATAACCTATCAACCAATTATAAAGTATCATTCTACTTTTTATTCAAAATGTATAATTTTGATGTATAAATTTGCTGTGTGGGGGTGTAAGGTTGCCAACCGTCCCGTATTCCACGTGCATTTTTTTATTTTTTTATGATGGATAGGCACGTATTTGACCACGATCTCACCTGACGGTAAGTGATGATGCGGTCTACGATTGTGCTACGATGGAGCACGCTTACCTATGAGATACCTATTGACTCTTGCTTTGTAGAGATCCAAGTTGTACTCATCCGGAAACACAGACTCGGGCAAGGCGTTCCATTCTTTGACAGTTCGCATAAGAGGCAACCCGTATTTTTGGCATTAATTGAAATGTCCCGAACGAAATGGCCCATGTCCCGTATTTTCGGCAAGTCTAAGTGATAAAATAATTTATCCCGGGTGAAAATGAGAAACCCCGCATGTTATACCATTATAAAAGAAGCCTCCCCGAGTGACGTACACAACAATTCTATACGTCCGGCGCACCCTGGTCAATTCGCAAGTTGTTAAAAGCGAATTGGCTAATCCTTTCACCACGATGGCAAGTCAAAACCTTGACCACCTTACTGACTGTCCAAAATGCCCTACCACCTGCACAAGAGAGGCGCTCATGAACGCCGACGAGAGCGCCATAACAGTGACCACTTATTGGACCAATAAGCCATCGACACGACGAAGAAGAATTGACCGTCAGTCCTTTTCAAACTAAAAAAAGTTGGCAACCCTGGTGTGGAGTATAACCACTGGCGATTTTTTGCCTTGACGTTTTGCTGTTTACCTGAGACCCCTCGTAATGAATGTAAAAAATGTGTTGGGTGTAGGTAACATTTCTCAAACATACATATACGTACTACATCACGCCTATATTAACGAGAAGGGCATGACAGAGCTGTACAACACCCACACTAGCTTAAACCGGCCGTGACGAAATGGAGAAGGCATTGGTCTTACGATCAAGAGGTCGTGAGTTCCAATCCTGGCCATTACACCACGGACGTGAACTTCCTCTTAACAGCTGGATGGGGTTAGCAAGGATACTAGTAATTTGTATCTGCAAATAACAAGTAACAAGACGATTTAAAAAAAAAAACACTTCACCTGTTATGTTTAGATCCCATAACATAGGGATAGAGCTTATCGACATCCACCGGGAACAATGCCAACTTCATTACTCGTTCTTACAAGAATAAAATAATAATTGACGTAAAGTTTAGTATCCGGAAAAAAAACTGCATATTACAAAGAAAAAAATATTTTAAAATTAATAAATTTATGAAAATATTTTTATATAAACGCCATCTGCTAGTGAGTAGTTTAAACATTATTTATAAGGTGGTTACTGACATCTAGCGGTCAATAGCTAGAAACAATTTTAGGAATGCTTGTCATATAGCTAGTCCGCAAATTATTCCATAGATGGCGTTGTTTAATACAAGGTTGTCAAATGTAAGCATTGTCCAATAGATGGCGTTGACAGATATTTAACTAAAATTCGTAAAAAGAATATTGAAAAATATTTTTTTCTTACACCTTATTTATAAAATACATGGTTGTTTAAATATCATACCACAAACAGAATATTATTATAATACAATTTGATGGTGCTTCTAGCACGTTCTAAAATGCTCTACTGACTTAAAATAGAATATGTTTTGTTTTTATTTTGGTGTACACCTTTTATTATATTAGTGTATTGTTCATTGCAAGGTCCCGGGTTGGGTTCCCAGGTCGGGCATGAGTGTTATTTATAATATTTTCGACATTAAATTCTCAATAGCAGCACGGAGTTGGAATTGTGCCCGGTGGACGGCGATAGGCTCACCCCCTATCCCATAGGACCTAAACAGGTGAAGTATGTGTGTTGTACATCTCTGCCCCACCCTTCTGGATAATATAGGCGTGATATAATGTTATGTTACTCAAGTTAATATACTTAAAATAAAAACATGAATATAAACTATTTTTTAAACCCTTAGATTCTAAAAGTTTATCTATCCACTGTAGTGAATACTAGTCCTTATAATACAAATGGACAAGCACTAGAATTTTAGCACACACGCATGTTTCAAAACATTACCATTCGCAGAACTGCGCCATATCCTACGTCCACTGGGCGCCTGGTACCTGTGATTAGATGGGCATAGAAAGTCGTGTGTTAGTCGAGTTTTTTTTATTGATTGACTGTCTAATGTTCTGCCATGTTGGTTTTGAGCGTATGCTGTCTGTCACTGCGATGTCTAAGGTTCGATGCCCGGTTCGGGCAAAAGTGTATTTGTGATTTTTCCGTCAGAATTCTCGTTAGTAGCACGGAGTTGGAATTGTGGCCGGAGGATCGTGATAAATTAGTCCTTGTGACATAGGAAGTGTGGGTGTTACATCCTACGAGGGCTACGGAGTAAAAAGGCGTGATGTTATGTTATATTATGTTATGTTTCCATAATGTATCTAATCAAAACATAAAAATCTGATTTCTATCTGATTTCTATACATAAAAAAAAATACGCCCGTAGTAGGAAAAACGCCTAAGTCGCGGGGGTGTTCGCAAACCTAGTAAACCTACATTTCAGTATTTCACACGCACAAAGCACATTCAGTCTATACAAATCTTTGCGGATCACATAAAGATTTACCCTAAGATACACTAGAAATAAGTTTTATTGTTGCTATTATTTATATTTTGTATTTTAATTGTTTGGGAGAATAAAATATTTTTATTTTTTTATTGTTATTTTATTTGTCCAGTGTGGAGATCGAACCAACAACATCAGTTAAAGCGATGGGGCGACCGACTCATGCACGATGACTGTACAACGGGCGCGTAGTCCACCTGTTAGTTGCAATCTATTTTTGTATGAAAATTGCAAAATGCATTATTTGGCAGCAGGGTAAAGATGAGACGGTGGTGTTGCCGCCTTCGAGCTTTTTCACGTCATTGCATAAACGGAAGAGTGCTTTACACGCACCACGTACTCGGGACATGTGAAAAATATCACGACCGAGTACTCGGTGCGATTTTATAAGGCAACGATAAGATTATTAAACTATATCAAGAATCTTTTAGAAGAAGAATTATTGTTAGAAGTCTCACATTAATAATATTAGAAAGGTGAAAATTTGTGTTTGCATGTTTGTTACTTCTTCACACTAAAACAGACTTTGATAAATTACTTTTTACCCGGGTTTTTTAATTAAGCATAAATTTTGTTAATAGTAATTTTAAAGCAGGAGGTAGATAGTAGAGATGTGCTGATGAAATGTTCGGCCGAATAGTCGGCGAGACCGATTATTAGATTTAGTCAAATTTAAATGCACCGTTTAATTGTGAGTGCTCGTTTGGCGCAGTGGTGAAAGCGGTCGCCTCGCCGCTTTCAACTGCGCTGGTGTTGTGGGTTCGATCTCCACATGGGACTAATCTTTGGCAGATTCGGAAAGATTTGTTCTGACTCTGGCTGTACTCTGTGTGTGTGAAATGTTTATGTTTATGTACACCCCTGCAATACAGGAGATATTCCTAGTGCGGGCGTCGTTTTTATAAAAAAAAAAATATTATTTGTCGCACGACATGCAGTATATTTCAAAGCGGAACAAGTTATGTAGCACTTTATAAACATTTATATTAAATCCGAATAGTCGGCGACTACAAAAGTGGTTGCATAATCGGCACATCTCTAGTAAAAAGTATTAAAATCTTGACTTTGTCTTGAGTTAACCTACAATTTTCCAATCCGTACGTGCCAACATCAAGCGCGTTGCAATTTATCTTGTAGTAAATCATACATTGCATGCTTTGCGCGTATCTCATTAGAGTTATAGAACAGGCTCTGCGTATACCTAGATAAATTATGCGTATACCTAGATATATTATGCGTATATTTAGATATTTTATTCGTATACTTAGATATATTATGCGTATACCTAGATATATTATGTTCCTCGATACAAAAAAATATCGATGGAAATGAACACTGACCACTTTAGAAATAGTTTTTAAATATGTCATCCATCCTTGGAAGACTAGTCTTTGTATGGAGTCCCCCGCTACCAAATGTAGAAGAGCGCCGCTCTTGGACGTCATTAAAAACAAGATGTCAAATCATAGAAGCGCAGAACAATCAACTCCTCGTTCCACGCTAGTTTTGGCTTATTTACAAACCATAACATAACAACACGCCTATATAACCCAGAATACCAGGGTGTGGTAGATAGAGGTATACAACACCCACATTTCACCTATTATGTTCAAGTTTCATTGGGTAGAGGGTGAGCCTATCGCCATCCTCCGGACTCAATTCCAACTCATTGCTGCTATTGTGAATTTTCTGACAGAAAGTTCACAAATATCACTTTGCCCGACTAGGTAAACGAACCTAAGACCTCAAGGTGAGAGGCGCATATGCTAACCACTAGACCAACGAGGCACGGAGGAGAACCATTATTTTTGAATGGTTACCCATCCTACGGCAAACCGCGGTAAGCATTGCCTAACCCTACCACCCACAGCCACGAGCTCCTCAATCAGAAAACTAAAAACTTTAATTTTATAACAAAAAAAATCACGCCTATATTACCCAGGAGGGTGTGGCAAAAGTGTACAACACCCACACTTCACCTGTTATGTTTTGGGTCCCATTGGAGTGAGCCTATCGCTATCCACCAGGCGCCATTCCTACTCCTTTTCCTGACGGAAAGTTCGCAAATAATACTTTGCCGGATCCGGGACTCGAGCCTGAGACCTTGCGGTGAAAGGCGTATATGCTGACCACTAGACTACCAAGGCAATTATTACAAAATTAAGTGCTTAGTAATAATTTGAGGGAACTCGTGTTATCAGTTGTACTCAGCTTTTAAAAGATACCCTGTACATCGCATTGCTTATAAAATGGCTAAGATTAAATCAATCCTCTTAGAATTCTAAAGGTCAGAGATTATCTCCCTAGTGAATGCCTGGCTTTATCGCGAATAGCCTGAGAGCTAAAATATCATTGATATTTGTTCATCTGGATATGAAAAGCTAGATGATAATAAATTATGGATCAAAATGGCAAGATCCCGATACGGTACACTTTTAAATTATAATTCGCAAACTTTTGAACGAAAAATTGGCAGAATTGTCATAATATTTTAATTCATCTGTTAGCATACCTGCTTCTTTTCATCCAAATCAATATCTGTTATTTTTTATTGAAGTATTTAAAGTATTATGTATGTACTATATATTATTATGTTTACCTATACTACTCCCACAGCAAACGGACATGTAGTCCACCTGATGGTAAGTGGAGTACAGCCCATGGACATCAATAATCCACAAAAGCAGATCATAGATGCGTCGCTGCAGCTGAGGACTACGGTGTTATACCTCATGTGCCAGTAATTTCAGGGCCTGATCTCACTACCAAACCGGAACAAAGTAATGGAAGCACTACTATTTGGCGGCAGGTTAAAGGTGAGACGGTGGTGCTGCCGCCCTCGAGCTTCATTCACAAGAGCTCTACCACCAGTAAACAAGAGCTCTACCACCAGTAATATATATATGCAGGTATATATGTATTAATATGTATTCGATTGATTTTCAAATGAGGATACGTACTATTAGTACTATCGAAACGCACCCACCTAATGTTAGAGAATGCCAAAGCAAAAGATAAAGTAATAAAAAAAAAAAAAAAACAGCTATCTATACAATCACCATACACTCCTGAAATGAGATGTTTCAAACACAAACCTATGTTTTTGTTCGCCCTTAATAAGTTGTAGATACAAATCAATACGGCTCTAACTGCTAACTACTTAAATACTAATGTCATCAGTACATGTAGAGAGTTTAATCCCAAGCTTACACCTGCAGTTTTAGGGATTCCTTTTCGACTATTTCTGTTCCATTTCGTAAATTAACTTAAAATTATCTTTCAAAAATCATAAACCTTAGTTTTTGTAACTTAACAAATAAGTCAAAATCTACAGAGGCTAAAAAAACTATATCTTTGAATTTTTTACTTCAAGTTTTGACTTTAAAAATAATTGTTTATTATTAAAATACGTAATATTTATTATTATTATTATTGCGAGCCTATATATATTTTTAATTTCGATCAAATTATGTAATAGTGAGAGATTTCGCTCCTCACTTTGCAATGACAATGTAGACACACTTTTCCGCATTTTTTTTACTGCTATGTGAATGCAGACGCGCTCAATACAAGTAAACGATAGACACTGATATACTTTCGAACAACCGATGAGGGAAGGCCAACATTAGACCGGATCTTGAGCTATAAGTAAAGTCAAGTTACTCAACTCCGGCAAAGCCTGCGAGACACCAGTCTACTTCCACACGCCGGGGGACCCACACGTCCGTTCAAGTTAACTTAAAACTTACTTAATCGTAACTTAATTCGAATGATACATAAACAAAACAATAGCGAGTCTTCTCAAGTTCACAGTGATGTAGTCTTTTTCTCTGTTCAGTTGTTAAGTGAGAGTTAAGTTACAAGATTTTAACTTAAGTTAGCGTGCAAACTTTTTGTTTTTGTTTTGGTTGTGGAATGTTTAATTTTAAGTGCTGTGCTCGAAATAATAATCTGTATCACTGTATGGGATGTGTGAACATACTGTATGTTTTTTTTTTAGTTATTTTTTAGTAATTAGAGCCTAAGTGAACAAACTTATTGCAATAAACATCCATACTTTGCATAGTTTGTGTAGGTTCATTATTTTGTTGTGGATGGCAATAGACCCCATTCACAGACCTAAGCATAACAGGTGAAGTGTGGGTAGTGGACGTAATACGACGAACAAACTTATGGGAATACTTATGCACTGTTTTTTTTTTACTCTTTTCTATATAGCCTGTTTTAGCAAAAGAAGGCTTATGCAAAGACAAGGATTTGAGGTAATTTTTTTCATTAGTTAGTCTACTTAGGACCTGGATTCGTCCCTGGTAGCTATCTGCAACTTTTTTGACAGAGGAAATATACGGGACAGAGCTATCGATAGTTGTGTTTTAATGTTAATATTGCGTTATACTTATACACATTGGTGCTATCGGCATTCAGTACAGTTCTTTGCTCTGGTTAAAAATAAAAAAATGAAGTGGTCGTATTATCACAAAGAAATATGAATATTCATTAGGACTTTTAATAGAGGTACAGTTTGCAGAAAAAAACATTACAGTAACTTAGCCGTTATTTCACCAATGGATAAACCGAAGTTTAGTTGAACCGGTCGATCTATCTCTCACATTGAATGATGGAAAAGGACAGAGTGATCGAAAACTGGAGCTCAACGTTAACCGCGGATTAAGAATATTAGTGAAATCTGCAGTATGTAATTGTCAACATAAGTTAGTAACCGTATTAACAGTTTAAATTAGTTATGTTATGTTTAGCTCTTCTTCTGCTTCTTCTTCGTCGTGTCGATGACTGAGCCAAATTTTATTTTGACTAGCTATCGTGGTGAAAGGACGCTTTGGAGAACTCGCGAATTGCCCAGGATGCGCCGGACGTAGGGAATCGTTGTGTACGTCACTCGGGAAGGCTCCTTTCATACACCCCTGTAGTGTTTAGCTATTAAATCAAGATACCTTCAAGATATATACATAAAAACAAAAATATATATTGTCAAGAAAGCTGTCAAAAAATATATTATTAAAATTTCGTGAAGATATTATAATTGTAATGTGGGACACGGAATGGAATTACGATAATAACAAGCTTTAGAAATAACTATGGCCGTTCTGCAAAAAAAATATATAAATAGTGTCTATGATATAACCTTTTCCTATCAGCAACTGCTCAATATCAGTATTTTATGCACAGCAATTGTTATCACAAGTTTCGAATAAGATGTGGATGTCACTTAATACGCCATTTTCATTGTTTCAAGAAACAGGATTTACAACCCGTAACGTAACTTTTTAGGAACAAATTATTACCATATGCAAGCCGCAAACACGTTATATTTTTGATACAATTTCAAGTATTAATATAGTAAATTTGTTTGAGAACTAATGCGAATCATGCAAATTATTTACCTTATAATAAGGTAATTAATATACGTCATTGGAAATCCCGTTAAAAATACTATAATAATCATGCAACGATACTTTAAAATTTAATTTCACGCATTTACACCAGTTAAAGCTTAGGGCAAACAAAGCACCTAAATCGATTGACGTCGATCGATCGTCGAAAAGTATATTAGTGCGCTCTTATTGGCTCTTTTTAACGTCAAATGCATCGATCGGCGTCGATCAATTTAAGTGAAATAACACACTCAAGATCAGTACATAAATATACGATATATTGTCAATAAAATTGCGTGTTTGCGGCTTGCCTAAGGAAATAATTTTGTTTCTAATAATTCTAGAAATAATAAAAATGGTGTACTTAGTGTATACCTACACCCAAATCTTTAGAAACTTGTGGTAACCATAAGCCTTACAGACCAGCAAATATTATATCGACCTATTCTTTTTTTTTACTTGTCTAAGGATGTGTCCCACTGCTAGGCAAAGGCCCCATGACTTCCAAGTCTTTCTATTACATATTTGCTATCTCTGGCCAATCGTTCTGAAATCGTCTCGCCATTTGGGCCTTCCTAGTGGTGTAAACGTGGCCAGCTCTGTCCCACTTCAGCCTAGCAGACTTTTGCCCCACATCCGTGACAAGCACAATTCTACGTTTCTGATATGGTCTGCTCTCATCACCCCAAGGATGCTGCGCTCCATAGAACTTTGGCAATTCTACAGTTTTGGCTTTTGAATTTCCGTCAGGAACTATGTTTAGGCACCATAACAGGCAGGACACACATGTCGACGAGCTTGACTTCTTCTTATAAATATTTTTTGTCTCACGTTATTATGATGAATTTCATTCCATACAATAATAATTGTGGGTCTCAAAAGGTGTTTGTCACGCCTCTAATAATTTCAATTTTAAAGTACAATAGAATACTATACCGTGACGAATTGTCTATGAAAGAGGGACCAGAAAGCCTTAAGTTATGTTTTGATTACGATACGACTTTAAAGTGACTTATGTCGTGTAAGTTTAAGTTTTATAAATATAACTTTCGCCCACGTGGTGTAGTTTCGATTTCCACATGATGCAAAACTTTATGTGATCCGCAAATATTTGTTCTGAGACTGGGTGAATGAATGTCTCTATTTGTCGTCTAATGTTTTCAAATCATTGGGACTGTTGGATAGTGAAATTGCTTCTGGCGTTCTCTTTCTATCTAAAAAAGTAAGTTGGGTGCACGGTTGGCGTAGTGGTTCAAGCGGTTGCCTCACCGCTTTCAACTGCGCTGGTGTTGTGGGTTCGATCCCCACACGGGACAAATCTTTGTGTGATCCGCAAACCTTTGTTCTGACTCTGGGTGTGCTTTGTGTGTGTGAAATGTATGTTTATAGACAACCCCGTGACACAAAAGTTATTCCATTCCGTTTTATAAAAGATAAGAAATCCATTTTTTTTCGTAGGTATACAACAACTTATCAATATAAAGTACTATACAGTTAGCTACTTAGTACTTACAAATGAAGACAATATCTCCAAAAAATTTATGTCACTATTAAAAACCTATGCATTATATTCTAACCACAGACTCTATCAACTCGCCTATCTTATCTGCATCTATGGAACTTTATAAATTGTCTGTTATCTAAAACACGGACCGTGTAAGTGGACTTATTAAAAAGCTCTTTACTTTCATAGATAATATGAAAGAGGCACTTTGTCTCTATTTTCTATCTGTTTTATTTAGTTTTATCTAAGGCACGTGGCTAAGTAGGTACTAAAATCACGGTTTCATCAATTGTTAGGTTAAATAATGTTTATACAGTTGATGATCAGCCACCTTATTTTGGCTTGCTTCTTGACATTTCGACTGAACTATGACGTAGTCGACAAAGAAACATCAATTTATTTTGTGTTTGCTATGATATGACATATATAGAATGATATTAATAATTATGTAATAATTGAATTGAGAATGAAATTAAAATTATAATAATAATTATACTTAAAATTTAATCAAAGCATGTTAAAATTCTATTGCATGACTCCATATATTTCTATTTTTTTGCACACCATTGTTATGGTAGAATGTATTGAACCATTATTTAATTACTAACACCTGTATTTATACTACATTCTTGCAAAATAAATGATTTGATTTGATTTGATTTGACGTTTCTATGTTGATAACTACGTCATAGTCGAGTCGAAATGTCAAAGCAGACGGTGCTTAGGGGTTATTTATTTATTGAAACTTCAACAGATTTCAAGCTCATGTTTATCAAACTATTACGATGAGCTACTGCAATCGGTACAGGTTTTATGGTGTTAAGTGAGATATATTCATTTCATATGTTGTTATATCTTTTGGTGCCTTGGTCAGACAAACAACCAAAGATATTGATGCACTGCAAGATGTGTTGAAAATGATGAATTTAGTGCTATTCAAATAACATTGCGAAAACGTCAGGCAAAAGGTGACTGCATCGGCACCCTAAATTGAGGAAACTCACTAATACCAAGTGGGGCGCTTCTCCTCAAATATGTATTAAGGGTGACTGGTATCTATTATATTATCTGTGCTGGTATACAACTTAGAGGTAAAAAAATACATTACAAGGTTACTTAGCGGTCTGGAAATACCTTAATTAAATCTTTCAAAGCCATTACCTTCCATAATAAATAATGTAAACTCAATTAACGTATTCAAATGCAAACTCACTGAATACTTATTGGTTGATAACTCTCTTTTAGATAAATAAGCTGGGTAAACATAGTAATATGTTAAAGGAGTTAGTTTAGTTGTTCTGCTAATGTAATATATATATGTTGGCAAGGAGATTCCATCACTGCACTAAGCAAGTAAAAGTAACTCTGTTCCAGGCATACTGTCAGTCGTTCTACACCGCTCAATTATGGTACAAGTACACTAAGAGTGCTTATAACACTCTTCGTGTACAGTATAATAACGCATTCCGGGCTATGCACAACTTGCCCTGGCGGTGTAGTGCGTCTGGAATGTTTGCTGAGAACAGAGTTACAGATTTTCATGGGCTAATGAGGAAACTCAGGGCTTCTTTCTATGAAAGAATTAGTAAGAGCGGCAACACTGTAGTGGCTACCGTGTTCCATTCTGTGTATTTATTAAGACCGCCTATATTATGATCTCATTTTATGCAATTTGTGAAATTTTAGAGTTAAGATGTTAGAATTTAAGTTAATAGTTTGTTACTTTAATATGGGTAGTTATGCCTGAAATAAATGTTTATTATTATTATTATTATTATTAATATTTTTAAGGCTTAAACGGGCAAAATATGATATTAACACGCTTATATTAGCTTCACCTGTATGTATGTATGTATGTATGTAATTGTATGTGTGTATGTATGTATGTATGTATGTAACCGACTCCTTTGGACTCGATTTTGACCCACTTTAAACAGACAGATTTCATTAAAATGTTGCACACCTGTCAAAGATCGATGACAATGCAATAATTCGATAAAAAAAATAAAAAATTAACAAAAAAAATAATTATTAAAAAAAAAAAAGGTTGTTATAAATAAACCAAACTAAAAAGTACAAAATAAATAATAGTTTAAAAAACTAAAAATCACGCTTTTAAAGTACTTCTAACTAAAAAGTGAAAAATAATTCCTAATATAAGCTTAATTATATTCTCATAGAAGTGACTTGTAGTCTCATTTGAGAATAAATGTCTTTAAACCTAAACCTATAACCATACCAGTAATTCTCTACCTAATTACATTAGGGTCGGCTTTTAGTCCAACGGATTTAGCTAAGTAGCAGTATTTTACGTGAAACGACTGCCATAAGACCTCAACAACACAATATGAGGTGATACGATACTGTATTAACTTCTAATTGATTATTTTTATAGCATTTAGCTATGCTTAGCAAATTATACTAAGAAACAGTTGAAAGATAGGGACAAATGGATGAACGTGACGTTACGAAATGACGTATCATACAGTTGAGAAATTTAGGGTACTGGTAAGAGGCGACCGTAGCTGGATGGCTAAAGCGGCTGCCCGGTGTGCAGTAAGGTCGCAGGTTCAAATCCTGCCGGTCCCATGTCTTTTTCAACTGTTTCTTAGTACGATACGGTTTGTTAGACTACTACACGTAATTACTGCCATAGATGTTCAAATGGCAACCGGGACCGACGGCTTTGCGCGCTCTCCGAGGCACGGACTTGTTGTATTGAAATGATCACCCATCCACGGCCGCCCGCGGTTAAAATTACTTAACTTCAACATAGCCACGATTTTCTCGGCAAACCTCTACCACCTCTACAAATTAGTTCAGTGCCTGGCGTAATTCTTGTTCTCTCCATAATGTCTCAGTCAATTTATCCGACAAGCTTATCCAATCTAATCAGAGGCTGTCCACCCACAGGCAGTTCCGACCGCAAGGACTAGTGTAGTTTAAATTTTATTGAACTTCCTGTACCTAAGCCAGGAAAAAGAAAAAAAATATTGTTCACTTGTAATATTTTAAAGCAAATTTTAGCTTTGCTATGCCTTTTTGTATTTTATATAATATAAAAGTTGAAAAATTAAGAGTCCAGCAGGACTCGAACCTGCACCTCTTGGGTATACGCACCAAGTGCTTTGCCAATTCAGCCATGGATTCGTATGCTGTTAGAGTCGAAATTTCTCAACTTTTTTTGTGCCAGCGTTATAGGTATATACAGGGTGGATGCGACATAGCGACATTTATTGAAACCACAGCTTCTAAACATGGTAAGTATCAATTTCCACCGGATAAAAATTCTCTGGCGAAAAAAAAAATCCACGTCTTCCGAACAAATTGCACGATCGCAATGTTCAAATTGTTCGGAAGACGTGGATTTTTTTTTTCGCCAGAGAATTTTTATCCGGTGGAAATTGATAGGTACTTACCATGTTTAGAAGCTGTGGTTTCAATAAATGTCGCATCCACCCCGTATATATATACTTATATATAGATACATAAGCCAAGCTAGACGAACCTAACTTGGTTTTAGCGCCACCTATGCGATGTTTACTATTAATGACCATTATAAACCCAATTCGCAGATCATAACGAATTAATTTTCTATTGAATTTGATATTGTTCTTGTTCACAAAAGCTCTTCTTTTTTTAAATACTTGCTTTCATTTATTTGTTAATTTATTAATTATTAATTTATTACCTATAACTTCTACAGAAACTGAGTGCTAAGTGTAAATTCCAATTAACTTTCCGTGAAGGACACATTCATAATGTGTGACAATATAAAGAACCAAGTACAATAAACTCCAATAATGTGACGTCCGCCATTTTGTGGTGCGTGTTGACAAGATGGCGTCGAGCAGCGTGTTCCGGTTCCTGATACTCCTGGCTGCGTTGGTGTGGATTCTGGCTGAGGAGAAGAATGAGACGAGGTTCCCGTGGACTAATGGCAGCTGGTTGTGAGTAGATAGATACTTTTATTTTATTGGTTTTTAAATAAGCTTGTATTAATGCAAAAAAGGAAGGAACTTGTGGCTATGGCGATAGGTGACTCTCTTTCTTCCGTGACTATTGAAGACCTATGTCAGTCGTTACTAGTAGCCAGAGGCCAAAAAGTCTAACAACTAGTCTTCCAAAAGAGGTTCGTATCACCCCGTACTAGGTTGTGGAGGTCACAGCAGTCACTCCACGTAAAATACTGATATCCAGCCAAATTGGGCAAGCCGCTAATAATTAGAATTACTTTTTGTTAAATGGTTTTAATACCATTTAAACCGACGTGAGAAGAGAAGATATTTTTATTGAGAATACGTGTTACTTACGTTATTTTAGCCAGGATATGCCGACTAGTTTCGAATCTATTACGTAGATTCATCAACTGGGCGATTAATCGCGTTTTGTTGCCGTCGCGCAACGTCTCGCATTGAGACGTCACCCGGCTAAAGTAACTTGAGTAACCCGTATTCTCAATAATAATGGTTTTAATACCGTTTTAATGATTTATGGAATCAGGTAATCACAACTTCTAATTGATTATTTTTATAGCATTTAGCTGCTTAGTAAATTATACTAAGAAACAGTTGAAAAAGATATGGGACCGGCTGGATTTGAACCTGCGACCTTACTGCACACCGGGCAGCCGCTTTAGCCATCCAGCTACGGTCGCCTCTTACCGGAGCCCTAAATTTCTCAACTGTATGATACGTCATTTCTAAAGCGGCTGCCCGGTGTGCAGTAAGGTCGCAGGTTCAAATCCTGCCGGTCCCATATCTTTTTCAACTGTTTCTTAGTACAGGTAATCACAGTCGATAAACCCCTAAATCGGATTAAAGAATATAATCTAAATACTTAATATACCTGCTATATTGATTTTATGATTGTTAGATATGTTTTATGTTTCGTCTAGACGTGATCTCAGGTGGCCTGACTCGAGTAATAAAAGCGCTTTATGTGAGATATGAAAGATTTCAGATTTGAAATCACTCGTAACTCCTTTGAGATACGTTTTTGTGATTCGCCTTTGAACTTGTTAGATATTTATTGAATCTGAGATGTTCTGTTATAATGGCGGAGGATCAGCTGTTAGTTTGCAGGCAAGAAGTTATTGAATTGCTATATTTTGAACGACTTTTATAGATGTGTTACTTATGTGTACTTATTCTTATTTTAGCTTACTAGTAATTTGCAAATACAAATTACTGGTAAGCTTGTTAACCTCCTCTAGGCTGGAGGAGTTTTTACACAGTTTAAGAGGCAGTTCACGTCCGTGGTGTAATGGCCAGGATTTGAACCTACGACCTCTCGACCGTAAGACCGGATGCCTTGGCCATTGCGTCACGGCCGCTTAAATTGTATTGTAGGTATTTTAAGATTCTAAATGACACTAAATAAGTGTAATTTTTTTTTGATTATTGCTTAGTTATACCTACCTGTTTCCTTCTTTATCACTTGACGCCAATGACGGTCATAATGTGAAATTCATCACCCATCTTCCCTTATCCCAACTACTTGGGGTCGGTGCACTATTGTTTTAACGTTCCATACTTACCTATCAGACTATATCTTAGTTGACAAAGTGAAATTATAGAAAATTTATGAAAACAGTTTTGTTTTAAGAAAACCTTTCTCAATTTATTTCTGCTGTATTGTACTGAAATGTGTAGAAATAATATATATATAATACGCCAGAAAAGGTACCTACACATTTCAGTACAATACTGAAATGTATACCTTTTCTGGCGTATCTGTTTATTTAGTTAAGTCGTTTTGACTTGGCATGTATCTACTATACATTATACACCTCCTTGATTTTATTATCTTTCTCTCAGTGAGTATCTGATTGAACAGGGCCACATTGTAGACAACTATCCTATCTACTACGAAACTGATAAATAGATACGCAATGTACAATTTAACAATTGGGAATAACAAAACAGACACTGACTCTTACCCTAAACGTCGACCTGTATTTAACCGACTTCCCAAAAAAGAGGAGGTTCTCAATTCGGCCGGTATGTTTTTTTTCTATGTATGTACATTGATTACGTCGCGGTTAATGGACCGATTCGCGTGATTATTTTTTTGTTCGACGCGAAATAGCTGCCAGGTGGTCCCATAAAATTTTCTTTCAGTTTGGTCTAGTAGTTGTTTTTTTATAAGCATTATTGTTATTTGGGCGATGTCATTTTGACGATACTTTGTATATTAGTATGTCGATAACTTTAACATTTCTGATCCGATTTGCGTAATTATTTTTTTGTTCGTTAGGGTACATGTTCAAGTTGGTACCCTGGTCATCTAGTCAGCATATGATGATGGGATCCCAAGGAAATCGAGAAGAACACTCAATTTATAAGCATATAACTGTTACGTTTCAGACAATATCATACAGTTTGTTCAATTATTATAGCATTTTTTTGTAATTCAAGTCGGTTTTTTATGTTTAATTATATTTTTGACGTTTATATGTTAATAACTACATCCTAGTCCGTTTGAAACATAAAGAGTGGTAAGCTGTGCTAAGGGGTAATAATGTAGAATCAAGTCTACTGGCAATACTTGTCAAACCAAAGCGTAACTTTTTTTATCAACAGGACATCATCAAAAAATAATATTAAAAAAAATATATTAATCTAACAATAATAAGCACTTCTTTTTTTTTGTTGGTCGAACTCTTTAAAATGGTTTGGCGTCAAAGCATAATTTTATCATATAGCCTGAAGTTGAGATGGTCGGCTATTTTGAAAAACAAAGAATTCGTCACTAGCGACCCGCCCTGGCTTTGCTTTGGGTACTATATAGTACGTACTACATACAACATGTATTCTACATGAAAACTTTCTTTATGAATCATTCTATATACTTTTTTTAATAGACCTATATGGACTAACCCTTCTGACCATGAGAAGAGGCCTAAGCGCAGCAGTGGGACATTGTATTAAAAACAGGAGAACTAAAAATAATAAAACATATCCATAAAAAAGCTTTATGGACAAATCGTTTTGTGAGCAGTCCAGTGGTTAGTGTGACTCGTCATATTGAGATCTTTTCTAAAGCCATACACCCAAAACTCGTACTTCATCCTTGAAATGCTTCTGCTTGTGAACATTAACGTTAGTGATTCCTGGAACAAACAACAATAACATACATCCAGAACCGGATTAAGCCAGGGCGGGGCCTGTAGCAAAATCTGTCACAGGGCCCTTCAATTTTATTTATTTATATATATATATTAAGTGTATGGTATTAAGTAAAACAAAACTATTAACAATTAGTAACAATTAATAACGATTTCTTATGGGCAAATTAAGATATAATGTTTTCACTCATGCTCCACAAGCTGGCTCATTTATATCGATCAGTATGAGCAAGTCTGTATATACAAGACATACACAAATCTGTTGTTACAAGCAAGATACTTTACGCTCCTATTTAAATATAATTATTTAACGGTGAGACAGGCGTTGGAGCGCAGGGCCCTCCAATTCGCGGGGCCTGCCCGTAGCATTTGCTACTCTTGCTATATGGCTAATCCGGCACTGCACTCAAGTCTATATTGTCCACAAGGGTGTGGCAGAGGTTTCTGTCACCCACACTTCATCTGTTATCAGATAAAATGTGAATACCGTGAAAAGTCAAAAAACCATCTTCAAAATCATGTTAATAAATAAATAAATACATATTTCAAAACTCACACACAACGCCATCTAGTCCCAAACTAAGCAGAGCTTGTGCTATGGGTACTAGAATAACTGATACTAATACATATATACTTTTCTTTTGTAAATACATACTTATTATACATAGAAACACCCAGACTAAGACAAACCTCCATGTTCATGCATACAAAGATTCGTCTTAAGTAGGAATCGAACCCACAACCTCGGCATCGCAGGCAGGTACACTACCCACTCCGCCATCCAGTCGTTTAACCAACTACGACAAGACAAAGGACATTTAGCATTTTTAAACAAACTTTTAAGAGCGTTTTAGCTTGCAGTTGGAAGCAGGCGTCAGCGTCAACGTCCCTACGTATGTAAACATATTATTATTATACAAAAAAACGCATGCGCATCTTTTTAAATAAAAACATTGTGATTTTCATAATCATTTCGTCTTATTTGCCCTAATTTCACGTCAAAAATATTTGTCTAAATACGCAAAGTAAGTACCAACATAATAAAAAACTTACTTCCATAATTCCTCCTTCAGTAATAAATCCATCACTTCCGTTTCCGTCCATTGATAGAATTACTTCGAAACCAGTTATGATATATTGTTCAAATTGTAATTCATTCTCCTGAAAAAAAAACATAAACATAGTAAAAAACTATATATTATATATTAAACACGTTGATTTCAGAACTTCATTGCTTGACAAAGAGAGTAAACTAATAAAGGCCATCTTCAACAACATGTGTGTGTTTAACCGACTAGAAAACAGACGATCCGCATGTATTTTGATTTCTAGTAATTATTATATTTTGATTGATTTTTAGTTAATTTGTTTTATAGATCAGCCCTATCATATGGGACAATAATAATGTAGTAAATCATTTTCTGACGGAAAAACCTAGATAAAAGTTTTTCGCGACCTGAATATCGAACCCGAGACTGCGGCAGGTGCAGATTATAACAACTAGATTAACGAAGCAGTCCTGAGACTATTTAAGTAAACTTACTTCAGAAAAAATACCAAAAAAGTTTTAAAAGAAAAAAGCTAAAATAACTAAATACAATTTGTTCCTATAACCAACGTGAGAAAAAGAGTGAAAACACGGTGAGGAAAAGTAAAATAAAATATATACCTTTATTTTTATACGACATATTATGTAGCGAACGGACATAATATAGCCCACCTGATGGTTAGTGGTAACTATAGCTCATTAACATCAACATTCTACAAAAGCTGATTGAAGATTCGTCGCTCATTCTCATCTCACCACCAAACCGGAACACAGTAGTACAAGCACTATTATTTGGCGGCAGGTTAAAGATAAGATGGTGGTGTTGCCGCCCTCGAACTCATTCACTAAAGCTCTACCACCATCACTTAAAGTAGAAAAGTAGTACGTACTCACTTTATAAGTAGGATATCTGAGTGTGAGGTTTACATCTTGCGTCGGGAACGTCCAGCCGTTGGTTCCGAACAGAATCAAGTTGTTACCTGTTGATTAATGTATACGATTACTAACTTTCATCTGCTGATTGCATTGATGAGTTTTCTAATGGTCCATTCACATAAAGAGTCGAATCGACACCAGTTAAGGCGATATAAGATTTTGTTTTTGAGATTGAATTTTGTTTATTGGTTCACACATCAGACATTACATTTTGTCATTCACAATGAATCTCTTAATAACACAGTACCTCATGTAAGTCCTAAAATAGTGAACACAGCATTCATATTTGTACATGCTTGGTTAACCTACCTTACAGAATAATTAAATGAAATTATAAAATTGAACATTGAACAAACATAAAAACATTAATAATCGAATACAGAGATGGTGAATTAAATTTCCAATGACTTTTTAACAATTGTTTTTCGTTAGCGGCAGAGAGTGGTTATTATTATTTTGTGTCTTGCAAATTGTTAACTAGTTACGTAAAAATATAAATGCAAACTGGAAAACGCAGCGCGGATTGGCCTGCCAATTGATGATCACGGGGAGCCCATGATTTCAGGCGCCCAAAACCGCGCGTTGTGTAAATCGTTTGGTGAGGTCCTACGGTGGACGTATTAAGGCTAACGATGATGATTAATATGATAATAATAATAGCAGCCCTGTATCTATAACATGTCCTACTTCTGGGCTCGTGCCTCTTCTCATGATGAGAAGGGTTAAGCCATAGTCCACCACACTAGCCAAGTGCGGATTGGTGAACTTCACGCACCTTCGAGCACTTTTAAGGAACTCTCAGGCATGCAGGTTTCTTTACAATGTTTTCCTTTACCGTTAGCAAGCGAAACTTTATATGTTAAATACACACATATCTTCAAAAAGACGAATTTTAACGTATTATTGACAGAGGTTCGAACCCGAGAACTTTTAATTTGGAAGCCCTACGGTCTCCCACTCGGCTATCGCTCTGTAAATCGATGATTAATGCGGATAGGCAATATACGAAACGTAGACACAGAATTATCAGATTATATTTTTATCTTAACAATAACAACAACACAAATACCAGTTATTTGATAATTAAAGTATATATTTACGAACACATCATTTCTTGCGTCATCGGTCAGCCTAATCTAAATTACTATCTTTGTTTTTGATATCAGCTTAGAAATATTTTATCGCTAAATCATTATTATATTCCTAAATGTAATATGTGTAAGGTAGCTACTGTTTCGACATATTCCTCATTAATTGGTAAGGCTCTTTATTTATTCAGACCAATAGTTTTATCCAGAAGTAGGATGAATTTTTCAAGTGGGCCTTCAGGGCTAAATCCGAATCTCGAAAAATGCTCAAAGGAGTCGAGAGCCCGATTTTGACGAAAACAAAAACTGCATCATTAGATTTTTGAAAATTCAACAATCCTAGGCAGGAATCGAACCCAATGATTTTGAAAATAAAACACACCTTGTATTATAAAACCATTCGATAGTGTTGTTAATAAGGATTGATTTCTGGGAAGTCATGTATATACTTCGCAGGCACTTGCATAGTTAAGATGCACATAACTTAAACAGAATGCTGATGATAGATGACATTTCTTGCAGCCTTAAAGACATGAAATTTAACTACTATATAGGCATCTACTTCCTGGCAATAATGTGCCGGCAAGTCTACGTCCTATTCGAAGCGCGATTTTTCGAAACCTGTGTTCATGAAATTAGAAACTTTGCCAAGCGTCTGTGAAATACGTCGTTATCGGATGTGTTACTTGATTCAATGGTATTGCAGTGGTAAGTGGAAACTATAGCCAAGGAATTTACAAGCATAGATGGACTACAATATTTTTAGTTCTTGTGCCTATAATGCCCACGGCAGCTATAATATCCAGGAATGTATTATATTAATCTATGTCAAAATACAAATATCTCAAATTATACATTGTAGCTGCCGCGTGTTTTCTCCTTCTATGGATAGATGTAATGCCTGCCTGTGAACTGCTTAATTTCCATGATTCCCTGACTATCAAATAAGCAGAATAAAGGCACGAATGTAGAGGCCGTGCCCTATTCGATTAAGATGACAATCGTGACAATGCGACAATTTTGAACTTTTCTTTCTTTTTTTAGTTCATATTCCTAATTCCTTGCCAAATTGTCGATTGGTCACTAACCGACTTCAGATTACTTTAAGCATTAGCGTACCGAAATACTGTATGATGTGTCTTAGTATGAATAAACCATTACTTACCGGCCAAATGAAAATTCTTAACTGTACAAAAATATTTATTCACAGTTTTATATACAATAGTATCCATTTGAGCAACTGGAACATAATTAGGCGCATTTTCAACTATGTTCACTGGCGATATTGCTATATCACATATCACATTATATACACAGCAAGTAAATAATATATAAAATACGTAACATATATTTTTCATCGGTACTCAGAACCTAAACGGCGTGGTTTATATACGCAAGCATGATAACACTGTAGTTTTTAATTACTTTTCATATATATTAAGATATATACAGATAGTGATAATATTTAAATAATTATGAATGATTGTTACGGTGATTAGATAGTAATAATGTTTCATTTATTATCATTTTAATCGGCGCAGATTTTGAAAATAAATAATTGCAAACAGGTAAATTTTTTGTGCAAACCGTTTGCGCAATTTCAAATGTTTGCAAATTTCAATTTGCGCGAGTAAGATTGAACGTGTAGCGAATACCTAAGATACTAACAACCCATTGAGCACACAAAATTGATGTTTCTATGTTTATGATTACGCCATAGTCGAATATAATTGTCAAGAGTAACCAGCCGTGCTAGGGAGTAGTTGGAAACAACACCAGACACAGAACACACCTGACTAGAGAATAATGCTATCTGCAGTTATGAGTATGAGCCCCAATTACCTAAAATGGGGGTGCATGAAAGGAGCCTCCCCGAGTGACGTACACAACGATTCCCTACGTCCGGGTCCGGCGCACCCTGGACAATTCACGAGTTCTACAAAGTGAATTGGCTAATCCTTTCACCACGATGGCAAGTCAAAATAAAATATGACTCATCGACACGACGAAGAAGAAGACCTAAAATGACGAATTACAATTATAATTTACCCGATTTTTTTTGCAAAATGACAAACATTTATTGTAATGATACGTTATCACGAAATTAATTACAGTAATTACCGAAATTCCTTTTAAATAACGTATTTTTTTATTTATTTTTTTATTGCACGTAATTATATTAATAATTAAATTTTAATAGAATTTAGTATTGTCACCAACGGTCTCGACTGAGTGCAATATGTTATACATCTGGTAATCGAATATGTTATACATTTGGTAATCGAATATGTTATACATCTGGTAATCGAATAAGTTATACATCTGGTAATCGTTATTATGGTACCCACAGGACAGGCTTGCCTAGTATAGGACCAATGGATATTTTTGAATATTTATGCTTTTTGGTAATGTTTTTTTTTTAATTAAACAAGTGTCAGATAAACCTTATTGGCAGGATAAGCATATAACACACATAACTGAAACATCTGTGTTCTTTTTCAAGTATAACTGGTGTCACTTAGACTAAAAAACTTAGTTGAGCATTGCCATACAACGTGGCAATGCTGCCAGCATTTTGGGAACGTTGCCCACTGGCAAAGAATAAAGAGGGAAAGAAGGATTACTTAGCAAAAGTATTTAAAGAACAAACGACTTTATATAATAAACAATATGGTGCAATTTAGCTCACCTCAAAGTAAAGCTTACTTTTCTTTAGTTGCCTACAAAATTCATTGCAAGCAAATTACAACTTTATTCGTTTTTATTACGATTCAAAATACTCTAAACCTATGCAGCTCACGATGCAGCTCTGAATTGGTAGGGTTGACGGCCACTAGAAACTACTATCGCCAGCGGTACGTAGCGTAGACTCGGTCGTGTTAAATTTTATTACTTAATAAGAAATTATTTTCTTAAAAAAAATACAAATTATAAATATTTCCATATTTAATTTTTAGCACAAAATCTTGTGCTTCAGTTGAGTAGATATTGGCCGTACTGGGTAATTAAGAAATAAAAATTAAATTCAGTTTTGTATAATCAAATTTTTATTTTATGGAAAAAAAACAGTATTATGCAACCTATAAATGCCTAACCTTGACATATTTCTTAATTTCTTTCTAAGAATCTTTAAAATTACGGTTATTAAATTTACATAGTTTCTATTTATATGTACGTAGCCGGACAAATAATTTTATAAGTTATTCAGCAAGAATTTCGAAGCGTAAGTATTTAATTGCGCAGGAAACGTGCGGTGCGAGCGCTCAGCCGCTCAGGCGGGCGTGCGATAGCCCTCTGTCATTTGTATCGGCGACTATACACCAAGCGGTAGGCATTTAGCGCGTAACCTTGAGCGAGTGACACAGGCCTGCCACTGGTAACGGTCTTTTAGACTAGGTTTGTACAGTGGGCCAAGCAATTAGGTATGCAGGGCAAAAACTTCTCCATCACAGTGAAGACTGAATACACTAGTTATCCATGTGTGAGTTACATATTTAAGAAGTGTAATGTACTCACTGTTAGGTATTTAACTCACATCTCAATAACTTATGTAGTCAGTCTGCACCATGAGGTAGAAGTTTTTGCCCTGCATACCTATTTGCTTGGCCCACTGTACATAGATTTAGATTTAGTCATTTATTTTTAGGTAAGTAGGAATTTTGTTTTTATTTTTATTTTTGTGAATAAATAGTTAATACTTAGACTTAGATAAGAACTATCCAGAACCTTAGAAACTGGGTCTAAGTGTATTGTTTTAATTTAAGAGTACCTATTTTATAAGTGTTCACATTTTTGTTCGGCCTGATCAAACGTGGATCAAAAAATATTTAATTGAATATAAATTGCTTTATCAATTAATATTTGGGATATCGCTATTGTGGTTAATAAATAATTCGGAACAGGAAACTTCAAAAGAACGATTAAGATACTGGAGCATAACTTCACGACTCTGAATCTTCTAGAAGATCTCGGTAGATGCGTGTACCACACTTCACCTGTAAATTTTCAAGGCCCGTTTGATAGAGTGTCTATCGCCACATATCTGGCCCAATTCTAGACTCCATAGAAGTTTCTAAGAAACAGTTGAAAAATTATGGGACTGGCAGGATTTGAACCTGCAACCTTCTGCACACCGGGCAGCCGTTTTAACCATTCAACTACGGTTCCTCTAGCCAGGACCCTACATTTCTCAACTTTATGTAACGTCGATACGTGATGTCACGTTCATCCATTTGTACATCTTGTGCATCTTATGTAGAACCTATAGAAGTTTGTCCTACTCAGGGATCGATCCCGAAACCTTACGGTGACCGATTGCAGACTCATTCACAACCGAGACCAACGAAGCAATCACAACAATACACTCCAATAATATATCTCAGAACTCCCAAAAAAAAAAACTAAAATGCTTTATGACACCACTAAACGCATCTCCGCTATCTATTCACAATATAACTAATAGATCTTCAAAACCGGTTCAGGTTCGAGACGACACCCTTTTGATCTCAGAAAGGGCTCATTAAGGATACTTAAACAGTATTATGGACCATAATAATCACGCCCAAGCCTTATATTGTATGTATAATCTATGGCAGAAGAACAGATTATAAGGGTCAGTACTGACTTGACTTAGAGTTTGCTGCTATCATTCTTCGATATTAAAAATCTAAAACTGCAACGCTTTGACGACCGGATGGCGGAGTGGGTAGTGTACCTGCCTGCGACGCCGAGGTCGTGAGTTCGATTCCCACTTAAGACAAATCTTTGTGTGCATGATCATGGGGGTTTGTCTTAGTCTGGGTGTTTCTATGTATAATAAGTATGCATTTACAAAAGAAAAGTATATATGTATTAGTATCAGTTGTTCTGGTACCTATAGTACAGGCTCTGCTTAGTTTGGGACTGGACGGCGTTGTGTGTGAGTTGTGAAATATTTATTATTTATTTATTTAAACTGGATCGGCTACGTTTATTGACCTGGAACCCTGGTATTTCTAAATAAAAATACATAATATAATTAGATTAGATTTAATGCTATACATCTTACAGATTTTCTGGGTCATTTTCATTCTGTAAAACCGTAAACTGAAACACAAAAGAAATGTTAGAATATAAATTTGACCTTAATCTGGACATAATTCTTTATTATACCGATAAATCTATTTTGATTTATTAAACAACAATCATAATTAATTTCTTTCACATTTGTGACAAGCGTATTTTCAGCAACAAACTGTTTGTCTTGTCTGACGTTAGTCTAAATGAAGTGTAAAGATTTATGTGAGGTGATAATGGGTGTTTTATGGTACAATTAGGTTTTTATAATGACTGTTTATTGTTTATACGGAGCTTAGTAAAAATATAAATATTAGTGCCTTTTGAAAACGGGGATAAAAGCTTTATGTAGGTATTTCCAAAATATGAAATGACTAGCGGGTTTCATTTTACTACTGGGGATCGTAAGGTCTAATTTACCAATTAATCAGTAATATTGTCTCCCAATAGTATAAATAAATAAACATAAATATATCACACTACATACACACAACGCCATCCAGTCCGTAACTAAGCAGAGCTTCTACTATGGGTACTAGAATAACTGACACTAATTACATATATACTTTTCTTTTGTAAATAAATATGTACTTATTATACATAGAAACACCCAGACCTAGACAAACCTCCATGTTCATTGAATGCACACAAAGATTTGTCTTGAGCGGGAATCAAACCCGCGACCTCGGCGTCGTAGGCAGGTGCACTACTCACTCCGCCATCCGGTAATAGTATGTAACTGGATATAGCAAAATATAGGCGCATATTCCGTTTCAAATGAAACGATTGTCTAATGGATCTAATAAAAAAACTGCGGCAAAACGTTTATTATGTATGCATGCATTTAAAACGCAGAAATGAAAGTGCTATACATTTTATAACAGGCGCTACTTTATCAATCCGCTGTCTAGAATGTTTTATCACTATTAACGCACAGCTAAAACTACTAAAACAACGAGAATTTACGCGATCATGCTTAGTCAAAAGTTTGCTTGCGACCACGGTCCGTGTAATCTGCCAGCCGAAACGTAAAGCCTTAAAGGTAAATATTGCATGATCGCGTTGATTCCCGTTAAATTTTAGTTTAATATAAGAGGGTATTTCACAAAAATATAAAGCGCTGGCCACCGCGATAGAATTAACCGTGTTGCGGGTGCCAGTGTCTCCTCCAACAGGTACTGCATAACATGCCAAAAGCGAAAGCGATTTAAATTAAAAAAATAAAATTCATCTCAAATATCAATTACAACATTGCATGACTATATATTATACTATATTTTATCATGAGTTTAATTATTAAATGAGAAAGTCTGAAACAGATAATCTATTATATAACGCAAATATTAAGGATAACAATCCGCCTAACAGAGAGTTAATGCATCGCTTCAAATTGAGAACTACGGTGTTAGGTATGCCAGTAGTTTCAGGGCCTCATCCCAGTACACTTGGCAGCAGGTTAAAGGTGAAACGGTGTACCACCCTTAAGCTCGT
Organism: Hypena proboscidalis; assembly: GCA_905147285.1. Taxonomy (NCBI): domain Eukaryota; kingdom Metazoa; phylum Arthropoda; class Insecta; order Lepidoptera; family Erebidae; genus Hypena; species Hypena proboscidalis. Next base: position 9,256,155 of record LR990150.1, on the reverse strand, counting down.
TCACAGGAGCTCTACCACCAATAATTAGTTGTGTTCATACCGTAAGGAGGAGCACAAAACTGTGTGTACTTCATAATATATTCTTTAGTTTTGGCTAAATAAGCACAAAAGAGAACAACATTTTGTACTAAATGATTTAATTAATGCAAATGTCAATCCTCAATCTTCTATGTAGCTTATACCGTCGCCTTTCAATGTCATTGTTCACCACAGCCTTGATAATTTCGTTACCAAAGCCCTCTACTGATATCTTCATGACTTTTCATAAAGTGAATAGCGATTTTCATTAAAGAATCACCAACAGCTACTTTACCTCAGAAAGAAAGAATAACTGTTGCTATAACAAATTATTACATTATCGTCATCGAAAGAAACTGCATCTCTCCTGTGTTGGTCTCAGCGACTGAATCATTTTCATTAGGACAATAAAAAGCAGGTTTAAATAAAATTATTTTATTAAAACCAAATCAAATAGCATAAACTTGCACCAAAAACTTGTAGCCTTCACCGCGCTCGCTCTGTAGCTTTACAGTCACACTGCTTCTACCAAGCCCCCCATCTTCTATGTAGCTTATACCGTCGCCTTTCAAATCATTTACCACCACAGCCTTGATGATTTCATTCCCAACGCCTTCTACTTTAATGTCTTCATCACGTTTCATTAACGGAATAGCGTATTTTTCATGAGTTTCATGATATATCACATGAGCACCATATGTATCGCCAATAGCAATATTACCGCGATGAGTAGCATTAGCAGTAACCGATGTTAAAAATAACGACAGCAGAACTACTTTGGATAGCATTTTGATATATTCTGGTAAAATTTTCAGATGTTTACTATTTTATAGGAGAGATTGTTGTGTTTAATTGTACTGCGGTTTTGATATTGGTTTAGAAATCGTTTTGGTCGTTTGAAAGCGATTGATTTTCTATTAGTGTGTTTGATAATATTAAGTTATCGGTTTAGCTTTATTAAGCCTACTTAATTCTAGTATTCTCGTTAGATAAACAAAGATTGGTCTTCTTCTTCGTCGTGTCGATGACTGAGTCAAATTTTATTTTGACTTGCCATCGTGGTGAAAGGATTAGCCAATTCGCTTTGGAGAACTCGCGAATTGCTCTGGGTGCGCCGGACGTAGGGAATCGTTGTGTACGTCTCTCGAGGAGGCTCTTTTCATGCACCCCAGAAGAAGAAGAAGAAGTTAGATAAACAAAAATTGGTGAACATAAAGGTGATCATCGTGCGCTGAACGAACGTTTTTTGATATCTCTATCCCGTTCGAACATTAACTGAGAGAGAGAGAGAGACCGAAAACCGGGTTCATATCATAACATAACATCACGCCTATATTACCCAGAAGTGTGTGGCAGAGGTGTACAACACCCATATTTCACCTGTTATGTTTAGGTCCCATGGGATAGGGGGGTGAGCCTATCACCAACCACCGGGTACAATTTCAACTGCGTGCTGCTATTGCGAATATCCTGACGGAAAGTTCACAAATAACACTTTGCCCGACCCGGGATATCGAACCCCAGACCTCGCGGTAAGAGGCACGACCACTAGAAAATAAAAACCTAAAATTTCACAACTCTTATTTTACAATCATAAATTTAAGTACTAGGCTATCATAAGCTACCTGATAGTATGATAAAATTGTTTGACAATCCCTAGTACTGAAGGACCGTCGACACGAGAGGTAATCACTTAATCAAGCAAACGACGTCATCGCATTCTATTATAGTCTTTATGTGAATACGATAAGGTGCATTCAAAATGAATTAATTAACTAATGGTCTCCTCACGTAAGGTACGGAGTGTGGACATTCAGAAGCAAATGTTTGGCAATACTACCTACTGGATAGTGCTTGTGGCTTTGCTTGAATGTATTTATATAAGAGATGTGCCGAATAGTCGGCCGCTTTTGTACTGGATGACTCAGCTTTACTATAACTGTCAATAGTTAAGGATTAAAAGTGCTACATAACTTGTGCCGCTTTGTAATTTACTGCATGGAGCAACGAACAATACGAAATATAACTAGGTTAAATGCATTTAAAATTCTAAATTGAACCGAATCTAATGATCGGCCTCGCTGCTCACTTTTGTAGTAGCCGACTAGTCGACCGAACCCATAGTCGGCCTGTCTCTAATATACGACAATATATAAGTATTATAAATTAATATACCTAAAAGGATCTGATGGTAGTTACTAAACATAAAAAGTACTGATATTGAATCCGTTACTAGTAATCGACCCCAATTGGAGAATAATGATAACCTATCTTTATATTTTTGATTCTATAAAACATATCTTTCATTGACCTTGATTCTTTAGGTTATCATGTCATGACCGCAGATGGGGACCAGCACAACGCAGCGTTTTGTTCTATGAAATTCATTGCTCTAAGAAAAGTAATCACTTACCACCGCACTGGTAGATATAGTTTATATTTAGTATATCATCAAACAATTACATAACTGCATCTTTTTGCTGAATGGCAATTTTTTCATGCCGAACAAGATACAGATTTTCGTATTTCGGCAACTAACGGCACGATGTAATTTTATTGGTATCCCCGTCTTTAAAAAATAAGCAAAGCAAGCACCAGTGTAAATGGGCCTTAAATATCGCTAATACTACAAATAAATATCCAAATATATATTATAATTGTTAGATAAAGAGCACTCTCATTATTGGAATAATAGTTGGCTAATCACTTTCAAATTACAAAGAGATTTCAAAACTGGTATAGGTACAAACCACATAACATTCATAGACAAATATAAAATACCGCCACAAATCAAGAAATCATCACAATAAGAAAACATGTTGTTGAAAATAGTTGTCTGCACATTATTCGTAGCAACTGTTGTGTCTGCTGCGCAACGGGGAAACATAGCTATTGGTGATCCCTGGGGTGCTCATCTCATTTACGAGAAAACTCACCATAAAATTGGCATCCCACTTATAAAAAGGGATGAAAATGTAGAAATCAAAGGAGTTGGCAATGAACTCATCAAGGCTATTATCGTTAACGATTTGGAAGGCAATGGAAGAAGCTACATCAAAAAAGGAGGCATTGGCAGAAATAATGTTACCATAAAACTAGAAGGAGAACGCAGCCATGGTTATAAGTTTTTGGTAAAAGTGTTCGCTTATTAAATTTGATTAAATACAATGTTCTGTAACGAAACCATTATATTTTTTCAAAAATATTTTTCTGGATTATCTAGTGGTTGGCATATATATATATATATATATATATATATATATATATATATATATATATATATATATATATATATATATACAACTGTAGATTGAAAAGTCTTATTTTGTCATGGACGTCTAATCTCCGTTGAGGTTAAACATTAATTATTACAGATAAACAGCTCTGCCTTACCTTTGGGATCAAGATGGTCACTATAGGCTACGATGGGTCTAACTATGTCCGGAAACTTTAAACTAGGGGTGGTTTTATATGAAATTCCGCGTTAGGTCAAGCTTATTGACATAACATTACTTATTCTGTGAAGATAAACACCATTTTCTCATGCAGAATATATATACAGAAAAGAAAAGAAAGCCGTATATACAGAAAACATACCAAGGGAATGTCAATATTAATAGGATCAAGTATAACGTCATAATAGAAGAATAAAGTCAATAACGGGTATTCAAACCACATGGGATTCATAAACAATTAAACATCCTATAAAACAGATCCTCTAATGGAGAAATCATCACAATAACTCAACATGTCGAAGGAAACAGTAGTTTACACGATATTAACAGCAGTTATTATTATTAACGCTGCGGCATACTCATATGATGGTAATATAGCTCTTGGCGAGCCTTTTGGTTCAAATCTGATCTACGAAAGGACTCATTTTAAAAACGGCAATGTTCTAAAGAAATATAATGAAGAAGTAGTTGTATATGCAGCAGGAAAACTCGGCAATGAGACTATCAAAGCCGTGATCGTGGATGATCTGGATGGCAACGGAAAAAGCTGGATCGAAAAAGGTGGTCTGGGAAGAAAGTTTGTTACCATAAGGCTGGAGGGAAAACGTGGTAGAGGCTTTAGATTTCTTGTATCAGTGTATGCTAATTGAATATGATTATATAATACCTACTAATAATATAATTGTTATTTTTTGTTGCGAGTTTGTTTTTGCCTTCATTTTTACCTTTAAATATAATGAAATAGGTCTTCCTAAAAACTGTCGGCGTAACATGTTGCCGTTGCGTCGGGTGAAAAAGAGATAGGTCTTTTATTTACCAGTAAAGAGACAAAGTACAAAGGAAATCGTTCTCAAAATTATTAGTTTACTTAAGATAACGGCCAGTGTAAGCTGTCTGCCGAAACTTAAAAGCCTAAAAGATATCTATTGCATGATCGCGATAATTTCCCGTTAGATTTTAGTTATTCATGCAACGCGAAAGTACTACGCGAATTAATCTTAAAACCATGGTTTTAATGGTGGTAGAGTTCTTGTGAATGAGCTCGAGGGCGGCAGCACCACCGTCTCACCTTTAACCTGCCGCCAAATAGTAGTGCTTCCATTACTGTGTTCCGGTATGGTGGTGAGATCAGGCCCTGAAATTACTGGCACATGAGGCATAACACCGTAGTCCTCAGCTGCAGCGACGCATCTATAATCTGCTTTTGTGGATTGTTGATGTCCATGGGCTGTACTCCACTTACCATCAGGTGGACTACACGAAAAAAAAAAAAACATTTTTTGCATTTTTGCACCTATGCACTATATATTACAAACATAAAAGATTTTAAGCTTTCATAATAAAACTCTTGCCAATTTCAAAACTGAAGTTGGCTTCTAAGTTGCAAAAGCCTAGGTCGGAGTTACTGGTTCGGTTAAAAACAGTAATTGAGTTTTCTGTAAAAAATAATATATATGTCCTCCAAAAATCAATTGGTGGCGTAAATCCGTGGGCCAAGGTCAGTCGCTGTACAATAAATTGATGGGATATTGGTCTGGACTGGTAGCTTAGTTGGTAGTAAACGGAACGCTACCATGAAGTTGCGAGTTCAATACCAAATTGTACTGTAATATCAAATTGTTTGACTGCTTCATTAAGCTCTAGGGGTAATTGATATGATAGAAAGATATATAGAGATTTAAAACATGCACGATATGCTGCTTAACAGACATAATGTTAATGCTACTGATATCTTTACCTATGTTTATTATATAAACTTTCATTATTTTCTTTTTCATAAGACGATTCTAATCTTCAAGGAGCTAAAAGAAAATAAAACATTACCTCATAATAGAATAATTAAACACACAAACAATAGCCAGTAATCAAACCAAAAGGATTCCAAAACAATAACCCATGATATAAAAACATCTCCACTAATGAAGAAATCATCACAATATCTCAATATGTCGTCGAGAACAGTTCTGTGCTCGTTGTCAATAGCAGCTATTACTGCTGCCGCTTATTGCTGCACCATTACTATAGGAGATCCCTTGGGTTCGAAAAAGGTGTACGACAAAACGCACCAGAAATATGGAATTCCCTTCATCAAACGAGATGAAGATGTCGTTGTTAAAGTTGGCAATGAAACTATCAAAGCTGTAATGGTGTATGATTTGGAAGGCAATGGAATAAACTACATCACAAAAGGAGGTGTTGGCGATAGTGACGTTTCAATACGATTGGAAGGACCACGCGGCAAAAGTTATACGTTTCTGGTAAATGTGTACAGTTATCTTTTGATTTAATAAATTGTTATTAACCATATTTTATGTTTTTTTTAATTGTTAGCTCAGCTTTTATGTGGGAATATGTACTAAAAAGGTTTTTAAAGTTTTCTAGAGAATAGATTCTTACTTGCATCCCTAGGATGGAGTCCTCAGGGGTGTAGGTAAGATTCTGTTATCCATAGCGTAATTTTCTTACGGAAAATCCTAAATAATACTTCTGCCTGACCTAAACTCGAACCCTAGACCTTACGGTTAGGTATTCGGTAACCACTAGACCAAGGAAGCTGTAAATTTTAACAAATACGAGGTCCAATAATAAAAAAGTAATTATTTGTCAGATCAAAGTTTCGGAGAAATAATGATGTATTTCATTTTATATGGTTTTTTATAATCTAATCTATTTAATAGAATGGATTATATGAAACCTTCTCATTTTCAGATTCTTGTTTGGTATAATAATAATAAAAGACGCTCAAAGTATACTCAAGGAATGACAATATTCATTGGATCAAGACCGCCCGCCAGCCCTCAAAATACAATAATAGACAATCACCTGTACACCAACCACATTGGAGTCATAAAAAATCAACCAACTTAAAAAACAAATCCATATACGAAGCAATCAATAGTACAATCAAGGATGTTTTCAAATATACGTTATTCTTAGCAACAGACATGACATTTTTTTTAAGGAGATTAGTAAAAAGGTACGATGATGTTATTGTTAATGGTGTTCGAAATATGATCATAACGATGGTGGTGTGTCATATTTCTAATTTGGAAGAAAAAGGAAGAATCACCATCAATGAAGACATTGACGGTGAAGGTTATGGATTAATGATAAATATGAACAGTTATGTGAATTTGGTTCACGTTTGTCTCCAAAAAATAATAAATGGACAAATAGACTGCCCCTCTTTACTTGCGAAACTTAAATTTATTGTTCCACGCTCAAGTAGTCGCATTCAAAACACGAAGACGTTTGGACTACCTTTTTGCCGCACAAATTACGGCCAACACTCGCCTATTTATCGTATGTGCTATTCTTACAATAATATTTGCAATCGCATTGACATATTTAGTGCATCTATTCGGTCTATGAAGAATTACTTTCATATTGTATAATTTCACCAAAATTTGTGGAAGAGGTTTTGGAAACTTACTTATAATTTGTACTTAATTAAGCATGCTGTGTTCACTTCGAGAAGGTCATACACTAAGTGTTTAGTTTTATCACAATTAATTGTCAATTTGAATTCTGTGTAATGGCCAGGTTAGTGAACCAAATAAAAAAAAAAAAAAAAAATGTAAATTATATGTCTTGTTTTCTAATCGTATAAATGATTCAATATATTAAGTTCTTTTGATTATTCATAGATAGAAGAATAGATTCTGACTATTTCTGATACTGCTCAGATTTATGACAAAAAAGGAAAAAGTAATAAATTTAATACAGCACAGAACTTTTCAAAAACCTTAGCAAATCTATCTGTTTCAAACAAGCGCAGCGTTTGAACTCACTAATAGTCTAGTAGCTGGCCGGAATTGTGTATGCAATAATATGAGTACTGTGGTGTGTTGATTGTTTTAGATTCAAGAAAGCATAGTTCATTACATATACCACCAACTACTCACATATACTATAATAAGGGCCCAAACTGTAAAATGCAGGTAGTTGGAATATATAGATAGGTTGATAGATAGATAAAACTTTATTTATGCATGCAACATAGGATATAAACTTTGTACAAAAGTTTAAATGACAATACATGCACAAAGGGCGGCCTTATCGCTTAACGCGATTTCTTCCAGGCAACCTTTGGATGGAATAGTGCGTACATAATATACAAAACCATTGAAAATATTGTCTTGTATAAAATTGTTACTTGTTTAATATAGATATTAAAGCTCTTTTAAATCCAAATATTGTCGTTGGAACGACTAGCTACGGAATATTGCGCGTGTCTCGACACGCACTTGGCCGGTTTTTAAACATATAAGCATCCGGAAATAAAAATAAACATATTTATACAGATAGTTTAATCCAATTCATAAAGCCGTACATTTTTAATTTATATTTATAACCTTCGCCACATTTTCCTTCGAGTGTTATATGGTAGGAAAAGATCTACCAATGCCACCTTCTTCGACGCAGCTGAGTTTAAGAAACCACTGTCTTCCAAATCATACACGATCACAGCCTTGATGGTATTATTGCCGTTAATAATTACACCCTGGTAATTTCGCTTATTTTTAAAAAGATGCGCAATATCATGGTGAACTTTTTTGTATAGCAGGCCCGAGCTTAAAGGATCCCCTAACATAATGGTACTGCCAAAAGCAGCTGCAGTAAGAACTGCTGTTACTAACGCGCACAGAACTATTTTCGAAAACATCTTTGACTTTACTGGTGATTGCTTCGTCTATAGATCTATTTTATATGGTCTTTTATTGTTTATAAATCCTATGTGGTATGTGTTCCGGTCAATAGGTCTTTATTATTATATTATGAGGGTCCTTTCCAACATAATATTAATAACAAAAAGGTAAACACCGTGTTCTATAACAAAACAAGGCTGTGTAAATAAAAACCACTTATTTACAAAATATACCCAAAGAAGAGAAATATTGACTGGATCAAGAGATGCCCCCTTAACCATCCTATATAATATACCCACATAATAAAGAAATCAACAGTAGACGCTCAGATGTTTTCTAAAACAGTTCTGTGCACATTATTATTAGCAGTTTTTACTGCTGCTGCTTATAGCAGTAATATTTTTTTAGGGGACCCAAAGGGTTCTCGTCTTATATATGACAAAATTCATCAATATACTGGCCGTCTTCTTAAACATAAAAGAAATTACGAGGATGTCCTCGTAACTGTTAATGGAGGCACTGAGACCATAAAGGCTGTGGTGGTGTATGATTTGGAAGGCAATGGAAGATGCATAATCGAAGATGGTGACGTTGGCAAGATGTACGTCATCATCAGACTGGAGGGAAAAGGTGGAGGCGGTTATAAATTCCTGATAAAAATTTACAGTTCAACAAAGTTGATTAAATAAATTGTCATTTAAAGATGTGTTTATTTTTATGTTTGGATAAGCTATTCAGCTTTAGTACTGCATTTTCTTGAAGTTTTTGACAGAATGTATTCTTACGTTGCTATGGATGATAAATAATAATAAAATGAATGGGATATAACTTAGACTTTTTATTTTTGCAACCTATATGTTTTAAACAGCGCTGCAGTAGGGCCTTGAACTTATCATCATTGAAGATTTAATATTAATTACCACTTTATGTACTAAACTTATCATTTACCTCCATCCAATGGTGTTTTGGTAGAAGTTGCCGCAACGCGATAAGACCGACTATTTAATTGTGCCTTTTTATATTTTCAAGTGAATTATTTTGTAAATTGATGGTGTACAATTATTAAGAGTTAGGTATATTATGTTATTTGATGAAAATGTGGAAGTATCTGAAAACATTTATTGAGCAACATTCACTTTTATGTCTAATTCTTTGAACACGTTGCAATCACGTTCTAATTATAATCGGTAACTATTTTTCTCTAACTATTGATTGATCTCCTGCTGTCACGGCAATAGAAGAAATTAAAAGCTTGTTTTAAAAAAAAAAATATTTATATTTTATTTCAACTTTTTAGTAAATGTTTTTTATTCTTTGCCGCATCTTATACATGTGTGAGCGCGTGTGTGTGACATTTTGTGTATTGCCACAAGAAGATAACATAAACATAAACATTTATTTATTTCTCTCATAAAGGGATGTACAATTTAAACATACATTATTGGTGATGCCCGATGCCTAGCCAGCGCTGACCCCGCCCTACTTGCAACTGTAGTAGTTATTCATTAAAATTATAATTATTATCTATCCAAATCCAATTTTAATTTATTCAAATATATGGCTAACTATTTATTCAATTCCAATTAATATTTTCCAATTACAATTATATAATTTGTTATTAATCAATACAATATTTTTGTAATTATTCATAATAATTATATTATAATATTCAAATTATTAATTTATGCCTCCTTAATCACGCTGCTTAATGCATTTAATGTGTATAATTCGCTTTCTCCCTTATTAATAATAGTAGACTATAAATATTTTATTTTATTAATTATACCAAACACCTAAAACATTTCCATTATTATCTTATCTGGATAATAACCAATAATTAATTAATTAATTAATTTTATTTATTTATTTTTTTGTCTTATTGTACTGCAACAGCTTGACATCCGGCCGTGCGTCACTTAGTCAGGCCACCAACTGAAAATCAGTGCTGTGTGGTGTTGCACCATTTCAGCTAAAACTGAGTTGGGGACCTTTCCGATTCCAGCATAGAGGCAGCATGCTACATTTATTAGCTTTTAAGTATCTATCTTGTACGTCGCTTAATAGGTATTCTAGTATTGTGTACTTCTCTGTTTTTATTTTTTGTTATCCTGTGCTTGTGATCGGAATAAATGCTTTCTATTTCTATTTCTATAATAGGTTTAAGACCTGTATGACAGATCTCCAGGCTCCCGCCTTCTTATCAATTGTGTTTTATACAGCTTATAATAAAATAAACGCATATTCATAAATTACGGGTACATGCCAAGATATTTATAAATGAGAAACGAATTATGTATGTGGAGTTTTATTGTGTGTGTGAGTTTATGTCTGTACGTGATTGTATGTGTTTTGCGCAAGGTGGTGATGTTTTTTTTTTAAATTACTATCTCACTACACAACAGAAATTAATCTTAACTTTACAATTCAAAGATATGTATTCATAATAAGACACTGCTAGCTGCATCATCACACCATTCCTGTTATGTTATTGCATTGTTCGCAATTACCCAAATATGCCAATTTTCAACTAGATCGAGCTACTAGAAGTGGTTGACAAATGATTTGCTTGATTAGTAACCTTGAGTAATTTGTTTATACATACCTATACATACATTGCAAGCTGAATAAAAGCTTTTTATTACGAAAGTTGGACTTTAACCCTCTAATGATTACCTATGTTTTAGGGAACTTTAGTAAGGGTACATCCTGCAGTCCTAAAAAATTTAAATTTGGTTTGTGCTAATATTTAGGAACTACTATTAAATGCTCAAGATATTAATTTGAATCGGGCAACAGGATAAAAATAAAAGTAAACATAATTCTGATGAGAGTTTATTTAAGTCAAAAAGCCGTACACTTTAATCAGAAATTTATAACCTTCGCCTGCATTTCGCTCCAGCCTTATAGTAACAGAAGGCCTGCCAATGCCACCTCTTTTGATGTAGCATCTTCCTTTGCCATCTAAATCATAGACGATTACAGCCTTTATTGTCTCATTGCCAACTCCATGAACAAATACTTCCTCGGAATTGTTCTTATTTAGAAAATAACGGCCATTATCATGGTGGACTTTTTCGTATATAAGACGTGCGAGCAAGGGATCTCCTAGGAAGATATTGCTGCCAAATGCAGCAGCAGTAAGAACTGCTATGAATAACGTGCACAGAACTGTTTTAGAATACATGATTGACTGTACTGATGATTGCTTCGTATGCAGATCTGTTTTATATGGTGGATAATTGTTTATGTATCCCATATGGTTTGTGTTAGATATTTGTTATCTATTATTCTAATATAGGGGGACTCTTGATCCAATCGATATAGATTATATTTTTAAAGTCTTGTTTTGTTCGAGAAAATAGTGTTTTTTTTTCTCTATTAACAACAGATACGGTTATAACTATTATAATAATATTATGATACTGGTCTGCTGATGCGTTTTAAGGGTTTCATACTACTAACAGGGAACTCTTATAGTTTTGCCATGTACGTCCGACTGTCTGTCAGTCGAAGGCATCGTCGAGACTTGTGCTAAAAAGCTAAAATTTGCATGGATATGTACAGTAACTATGCCGATAAATTTGAGTTAAAATAAAATATGCAAAGACTGAAAGTAAAAGTCACTACAGAACTATACTTATATATATTAAGGAATGTCAATATTGATTGGATCAAGTGTGCCCTCATAATAGAATAATAGGTACCCAACACCGGTACACAAATATTTCATAAACAACAAAGCACCATATAAAACAGGTGCCTTGATAATAGAAATAATAGTCAATCACCTAAACATAAACCACATAGGTTTCATAAACAATTAACCTTAGTATAAAAAAGATCCACTTAAAAAGAAGGCAACAGTACAGTCCACAATGTCCTCGAAAATAGTTCTGTGCACGTTAGCAATCGTAGTCATTATAGCAGCTGTTTATGGCCGCAACATTTTTTTAGGAGATCCCCTGGGCTCTCGTCTGATTTACGAAAAAGTTCACGACGAACGCGGGCGTTTTTTCAAAAATAAAAAAAACTACAAGGATATAACTGTTAATGGAGTTGGCAATGAGACCATAACGGCTGTGATCGTGTATAATTTAGACGGTAGAGGAAGAAGCTTTATCAAAAAAGGTGGCCTTGGCAGCCATTATGTTACCATAAGACTGCAGGGAAAACGTGGCGAAGGTTACAAATTTCTGGTCAAAGTCTACGGCTATATGATAGTGGATGAATAAATTGATTTAAACGAAATAATTTGTTGTTTTTTACTTTTTTTGTATCTCTTAAATATATTGTAGGCTCTAAAAACTCTTAACCTGACAGGTCCTGATATTGCCAAAGTGGCGAAGTTTTGTATACATAACATGTCCTCATTGTAATGTTATATGGAATCCACCAGGATAGGCGTGGCTTAGAACTTTTGCGGCCTCTCCTGAGAACAATTTGCAAGGAGACCGTTGCTAATTTATGGTAACATTGGTGTGCTGGCAACTGGAGCTATTTTTCTATTCTTTCTATCTTCTGCGAGCAAGATGGCTACCACCTCGTCTTGGTGTATAAGAATTTAAACGTCAGATACTAAGCGTGTATGGCGATCATATGCTAATATTATTCTTCAATGTTATGGTTTGGAAAGAAGATACCTTTTGTTGTTTTATACCACTAAAGCAGTTGACATAACCTTGTCTATTTAACCAAAATGATTCTGAATATCAAAGTCATAACAAGAAAGTATACCAAAGAAATATTACTATTAATTAAACAAAGAGTGATCTCATTTGCTATACACAATTGAAATATGATTCATTTACAATAAGCCATCCTATAAAACAGCTCGACAATCGACGAAATTATCACAATAACTCAAAATGTTTTCAAAAGTAGTCCTGTGTACGTTAATAGCAGTTGTCACAGTTTCTGCGTGCTCATATCGAGGCAATATAGCTATTGGTGACTCCTATAATTCTAATCTGATATACGAAAAAGTTCACCATAAAGTGGGCGTTCCTTTCAAAAAACATAAGGAAGATGTAGTTGTTAGAGGATATGGCAAAGAAACGATCAAGGCTGTGATGGTTGATGATCTGGAAGCCTATATATGGAGTAAGCTACATCAATGAAGGCGGCCTCGGCAGAAATTATGTATCTATAAGGCTGGAAGGAAGACGCGGTAGAGATTATAAGTTTCTAGTAAAAGTGTACGTAATTTGATTTAATGAATTGTCTATTATGAGATCTGTTATACGGGAAGGATGCAACTTAGTGACATTTATTAAAACCACAGTACATCTAGACAAGATCAGTCTCTATTTCCACTGGCATTTATTTGAAGGAAAGAGTTTACGAACCAATAGCATGATCAATTTGTTTCGCAATCGTGAAATTTTATATTTCGTAGCAAAAGTTGAAATGAACACTGCTACTGTCTTAAAAACTGTGGATATATATATATTCGTATAATATATTTTAAGCTTCACTTGAACAATAATTGTTGTATATGAAAATTAATATTATAGGTTCTGAAAGCCCTTTAACGAATAGGCTCGTGCTAATTTACAAATAATATTGATTTAGATGAAAAAAAAGTAAATGTTTGTGATCATCTAGAATTAACAAACACCTGGTCAAATTGGCGTAAAGCCAAATTTAATAAATATTAGACCATCATTATTATTAATAAATGTATCAAAGACAATTTTGAAAAATGCTTCGAAAATATTTCCTTGCTCTTCTTATACAGTTCTCGTTCTCACTCATGATATCATGATATAAAATTAATGTAAGCTTCGTTTCAAATGTTGTACTAATTTTAAGTTCAAAACATTAGTTATTTAAGTAAATAATACGTTTATTGTATGTCAATAGTCCTAGAGACATAAGAAATAAATTTAATAAATTTCAATTTGAGTTTGTGTTTCATTTTGGTCCAGCACTTAATTTTTTTCAGGAGGATTATATATTAATTATTCTCCTATGAAATAACCTCATTAAATGCAATATCAGGACTCTCTCAAGACCATAAACGGAAACAGGAGGTATGCTTCTACTCTTCCTTCAGTAAGAGTTAAAAGTATTCACTTCTGGTTTTGCTTTCATTTAAATTTGATAGTTTGATTTAGGAATGTATTATAAAATTATTAATTGAAAGAATTAACCACTTAAACTTCGCAAGGTGATATAGTATGCGTATGGTTTAACCTTGTTTTCACTGACGCATCATCTTTTCTCATGCAGATTCTAGTGAAGTATTAACTTGGATCATACAAAGAGCGACCAAAACATCCAATCACTGTGACCAAAGAGATGGGAGAGCTCCCGTTGCGTTTAAAGTAATGTTGGTAGAGCTCTTGTGAATGAGCTCGAGGGCGGCAGCACCACCGTCTCACCTTTAACCTGCCGCCAAATAGTAGTGCTTCCATTACTGTGTTCCGGTTTGGTGGTGAGATCAGGCCCTGAAATTACTGGCACTTGAAGCATAACACCGTAGTCCTCAACTACAGCGACGCATCTATAATCTGTATATTTTCAATATATTTAATTCTGCATCTGAAGATAGATCGGATCGAAGAAGAAAATATACCAAAATAAATTCCAAACGTCGCCGCGTCGGCCAGTCGAAAAAAAAAGTATTCTGGTTAAAATTATAGAAGCATATTCAGATTGCAAATTTTAAACAAACTTCATGTCAATTAATAGGCATTCAATAGGACAAAAGATTTATAAACATTTACCTATCTTATAAAACAACTTCACAAATGAAGAAATTCTTACAATAGCTCAACATGCCGGCGAAGATAGTCCTCTGCTCGTTGTGTATAGCAGCAGTTGCTGCTTCTGTCTATGATGGTGGTTTTATTGAAGGAAAAACGCTGGGTTCTCATCTGATCTACGATAAAATACACAACAAACATGGCCGTCCTTATAAAAATCGTGGCAAGCATTTATTTTCCAAAGGAGTTGGCAACGAAAGTATCAAAACTGTAATGGTGTTTAAGGATGTCTTTGTAAAAGCTGAAAGCAATGAGAACATCACAGCTGTGATCGTATATGATATGGAGAGCAATGGAAGAAGCTACATCAAAGAAGGTGGCATTGGCACTAATTATGTTACTATAAGTCTGGAAGGAGAACGCGGCAGAGGATATAAGTTTCTGATAAGAGTGTACGCTATTTGATATTCATTTAATAAATGATAATTTAATGGAAAAATGTTCTGTTTCATTTAGCGTGCATTAATAAATATCACTAAATAGCTTTTGAACCCCTTTATGTTTTGAGATTTACAGCAAGTCTTCAGAGAAGTCTTGTTTAACAACCATGAGTTACATTGTCATATTAAACAGAGATAGGTTTAGCGTTTTATTTATACTAACTTCTACGCGCGGCTCCGCCCGAGTCTTTCGTCAATAAATATTAATAATTATTATTCCTGGGGCTTTAAACTATCTCCATACTGATTTTCATGAAGATCGGTCGAATTTTTTTGGGTACAAACTAACAAACAAATCTTTCCTCTCTATTATATTTGTACAGATATAAGGAACAGAAAAACAAATAATAATTATCACAATAGCATAACCAAACCTAGAAGAAGAAAACTTATGTACCTATTATAAGTACTACTGGTAGAGATTGCCTATGGCATTAAAACCGCCTATGTGCGATATTGTACATTAAAATAAAATAAATAAAATATAAGAGACCGTAGCCATTAAAAACCTCAAAAAGGCCTTATTAGAAAAAACTAAATCCATATAAGATCACTCGTTTGTCCGTCTGTCACAACCCTTTTGCTCCGAAACGCGTAATGCTACAGTGGTATAAAAATAACATCAAAGACGTAGATCAACGGTCCCTTAAAGATGTAAGGCACTTAAGTTTCTATGTATACATATTTAAAAGATAATCACAATAACAAATGTGTGGAAGAGCAAAAATAAAGATTTAGGTTAATCTATAATCATGAAATTTTGCATGAAGCTAGGTCTTATAGCTTCATAATAAGAAAAAAATACAAAAATCATATTATTTTTTGTGAAACTCTGCGAATTGTGAGACTAAAGTTACTTTAGTTGAGCTCTGTTTACTTGGTTAATTTTTCAAAGGTCTCTCTTTTAAGCTACGGATCTATCACAAAACATTTATTACTTTTTATCCCGTTTTCTCTTATATTATGAACACTAATGGTAGAAAGAGGTACAATTACTATTAATTATTATTATATTATAATTTATTACAATTAATATGTATCAAATAAAGTCGAATAAAAACTTTTTAAATGAGTTCAAACCACCAAACTACTTTTACGTTCTGGTTGTGGTGATTTTACATTAGCTAAATTAAACGAGCAATTTATCAAACTTGGATCATTTGATGAAATTATCATTACACTTAAGTAATTTTGGAGTAAATAAGACAATAAATAAATACTATTGTGGATTTAAACGAGTGAGGAGGGAGAAGAGTTTATCGCGGAAATCATATTATTATAATAATGATTATTATATTATTTCTATCTTTAATTTTAATTTAATATAATATGTATGATGAGTTTTACCTTTAACATCCACTACTGAATATTCATGAGACTTTACTAATGTTATATATTATAAGTAAAAATAAAAAACTGATATGTAACACGATGAAGATGAAAAATGATAACTCATTATCAATAAAGAATTGTATTGAATTGCATTGTATTGTATTGATTGATTTTTTGATTTTTCAATGTCTTTATTTACATAAAAAAAAAATTACAAAAATACTCACAAACGATCTCATTCAGAATGTAAATATAACATGTTGAAACACTGTTTTTGAGACTTAAACGTCTATACAAACACATTACACATATTTTGGCACTAAAGTTTATCAATGATGGATTCACTTTATAATTATTATGCAAAAATAATATGCAAACCTTAGGAGGGTCTTACATTTCATAACATTAGGTATTGGAAATTTATAAATACACAATGTATCTTATATTGATATTAATAATTATAAAAAAGTATGCAAAATGGATACGGATTCTTTTATGGTTATGCAGAATAATAGGCGACCGCTTATTGTAAGGTCACGGGTTCAGTTGCCGGGTTGGGCAAGAGCCATTCGATTTTCTTTTTTAAATTATAGGTAATGAAAATTTTGACTAGTCTACTCTAATTTATTTTTATAAATAATGACAAAACACCGTCGTTTAGATTAATTTATTATTCATGAAGCCTACTAACCCGTTAGCTTCACGGTGGAAAATGTTCCCCTCCACTTTTCCCACTTACCACTTATAAAAAAAAATTACACAGTCAAATCAGTTAAAGTGGGTTCAGATATGACGAGTGGAGAAATGAGATATAACAAATTGGCTAACTCAATACAATAAAGCAATACAATTCTATACAATTCTTTATTGATAACTCCTCTGTTAAAGGTCATTAATTATTAAAGTATTCACATTACAGTTAGTTACTATTCATAAATTAGTAGTTTAATGACATAACCATGTCATTAAATTCTTTTAAATAAATGAATTATTAGGCTAAAATTTATTCCATTACATAAAATACATAGAATTATAACATAAATAATGAATCATTAATCATTACAGATAAAAATACAACAACTGTCACACTGCCGGTAGCTAGAGGAATTCCGATAATTATGATGTACAAAGTTTCCAAACAAAAATGGACGGGACAAAATTTGAGAGGAGTGTACATAATGGGAATTATGTACACACCTCTCAAATTTTGTCAGTTTGTGTGGTGGCGTAATTAAACGATAGTAATATTTGAATAGTTTATTTACCAGTCAGTACAGAGGCCATATATTTTAAAAATTAAATTATATTAGAGAGGGACCCTTTTTGTAACTTGCTGTTGCCGCCATGTCCGCGTGAATTTCGTTATAATGAACAAAAACTACCTCGTTGATAATAATAATCGCTTTGATTATCGCTTCAATCAAGGCGGATAAGAAACATTTTATTAAAATTTAACATTTTCCATAAGTTTGCCGTATATCATTACTTCCCAGAAATCAATCCTTATTAACAACACTATCGGATGGTTTATTAATACAGGGTGTGTTTTATTTTTCAAAATCATTGTGTTCGATTCCTGCCTATGATTGTTAAATTTTCAAAAATCTAATGATGCAGTTTTTGTTTTCGTCAAAATCGGGCTCGCGACTCCTTTGAGCATTTTTCGAAATTCCTTATAGATTCGGATTTGGCTCTGAAGGCCCACTTGAAAAATTCACCCTGTATACCTACAATATAGACCTATTACATATATAGACATACGAGACAAATAGGTTAAAGGTGAGGCGGTGAGAGGCGCATACGCTAACCACAAGTGGATAAAATTCGTCAAAGATGTTACCCACGCCGAGTTTCACTAATATCCGTTCAGTACTTTCGGCGTTAAAAGTATTAAAGATACAAAAAGATAGACAGACCATTTTTCGCCAGTTCGCAGAAAGTATGAGCACGCAGTTCTATGTTTTGAAATATGACTTGGAAAAATGTCATTCCCTGTGCCGCAAGAGTTTCTCAAGCACATCAATCATACACACACAGTGCACACCAAGATGCAAAACTCTCTTCCGACTATGCAATTATACATCCCACATTGTGGTAGGTCAGCCTTCTTTATCTTCTGCCGCCACTTTTCTCCGACATCTTCTTCGGTTAGCTTTCACTCCAGATTCTTCTGGTCTTAGGCCTTCCACTGGATCTTCGACAAGGAAATGAGATCTTCTAATTGATTATTTTTATAGCATTTAGCTATGCTTAGCAAATTATACTAAGAAACAGTTAAAAAAGATATGGGACCGCAAATTATCCTGCCATGCCGGTCCCATATCTTTTTCAACTGTTTAAGGAAATGAGAGCTGAAGAGCGAAATTTCCAAAGTAGTCTGGTGGCCTTCTTTTTACATATTGACTTGTAACGAAAATTACCTAAAATTATATTATAATAAAATTATATTATTTATGCAACTGTTCTATAATGAGGGGTATTAAAACACGAGTGTGGGTTTATCACACGAGGCGAAGCCGAGTGTGATAATAGTATCACATGAGTGTTTTAATACCTAATTATAACAGTTGCATACAAGACTTTATCTACACCCATGATATGAATTTTGTAAACAACAAAAAATTTTTTTTTTCTATACTATTATTGAACAAAAATGGCGGGATACGACGTCAATTCAAAAATTCGAATAAGTTTTTATTTAAATTACGGCGCTGTGGTAGTGAAACGCGCGTGCATGACATGTTCTTTTTTTGAAATTCATAAAGATGCCATGAGAATGTGGCTGTTCGATGAGTAAAAAAGGAGTTGCATAATGAATTTCAGTACAACATTAGTACACCCGTTTGGGTGTTATAATGGTTATTATGACACTGGCTGTTTTAATGTTGGCAATAAGCTAACTGTTTCAAGAGCGTTTATTGAGGATTTATAGCATGGGTGTAGATAAATATGTCTATGTCTATGCCATATACCATTAAAGCATCATTCGGTTTTTTGGCAATGTAGTGGACCCAACTCAAAAAAAATTAACAAAGTTGACTTGTCCCGGGAATTAAATCCACATCACCAGCACGGTAAACGGTTATACAACCAGTACGCTATCCATGCGATCATAATTATGATAATACAATGACATAACCTCATCTATTCTTCTAAATAAATATGTATAAACAAACAAACTTTTATAGAAAATATGCCGAAGGGATGTCAATACTCTAGACAAAGCCTCATAATAGAATAATAGATTGATAAACAATGCTTTACCTATAAAACAGGTCTACAAGATGAGAAATAATCACAATGGTTGAGCATGTAGTTAATAGAAGTTCTGTGCTCTTAATATTTATAACAATATTTATAGCAAGTGTTTCTGATTCTGCTAATGGCGAGGGCATAACTCTAGGAAATCCATGGGGTTCACGTGTAATTTACGAAGAATACCACCATAAAATTGGAATTCCTTTGAGGAAACGCAGCGAAGTCATAGTTGTTAAAGGATATGACAAAGTTATCAAGGCTGTGGTCGTGGATGACTTGGAAGGCAATGGCAAAAGCTTCCTTAAAGATGGCGGCCTTGATACACATGAAGTTACCATAAGGTTAGAATCAAAACGTGGAGAAGGTTACAAGTTTCGAGTCAAAGTGTACGCTGAGTATTTACTTTATGAATAAATGATTTAATTGTCTTTTTTTACCTTTTTTTATGAACCACATTTGATGCTACTTTGTGTTGTAATAAAATTTTCAACATCATTTCCGTAAGGAATACATTTATGTAATTTTGGATTCTGGGTAAGCTAATGGAATTCTATACATAATTATGTTAAATTTCAGGTATGTAGGTTAAATAGGTTTTCATTCTTCTTCTTCTTACGAGTCAATACTCAAAGTTTTTTATACCACCCCGGCCCCGTCAATAATAATGAACATCATAGATCAATTTGATTTAAGTATATCCATGTTCAATTTTTATTAACCGACTTCTAAAAAAGGAGGAGGTTCTCAATTCGATTCGTATATATGTTGCTTTTTTTTTTTTATGTTTGTTCACGGATATCTCCGTCGTTTATGAACTGATTTTGATGATTCTTTTTTTGTTGGACAGGAGATGATTCCAAAAGGGTCCCATCGTCAGCATGTCGTGATCTGATGATAGGATCTCAGAGAAATCGAGGGCAACCCTCGAATTTTATAGGCACATGTAATGTTTTTAGTGTGTTTTTCAAAGCTGCACCAGTATTTACGTATTTTTATGTGGATGAGCTGATGATGGAAGGTCAACTCCTCAATGGTTAGGAGTTAAAGGATAATTCTTTCACTAGTGTACACATATTCAGACTGCTAGTTATGATGTCAAGTGAGCTGTTGGAACGGAGATATTTCAAAGGTGGTCCCATTGTCAGCATGTCATGATCTGATGATGGGATTCCAGAGAAATCGGGGGCAACCCTCATATTTTATTAATCGAGGCCAGGATTTACGCTTGGTCGCAATAATTTTATGTGGTTGAGCTGATGATGGAAGGTCAACTCCTCAATAGTTAGGAGTTAAAGGATAATTATTTCACTACTGTACGCGTATTCCTACTGCTAGTTATTGTGTCAAATGAGCCGATGATGGAAGGTCGTGACCCTCAATAGTCAGGTGAAAGGATTTAATTCTTGTCTATTATTAATAAGTTTTCCGTCTCAAGTAACCGTCGTCTCCTCATTCGAGAAACATTCTTGCTCGGTCTACCCATCACTTAAAATCGTAAAATAAAATAATTTTTAACAAAAAAAAACCGACTTCAAAAAGTAGGTAAACTAAAAAGCAAAAAATAAATTTACTTCGCACAAAATAATACGTTTTTTCATTTAGTTAAATAGAAATTATTAAATATTTATTTTATTATTCTGAAGTCGGTGCCAAGTAAACAATTAATAACTCTGTATAGATAATATCAATCGTTCTAACAACTTTTTTCTGACTGAATATTAGTTATATTTCTGTGGTAAGTACCAATACTGGGCACTAGAACACCTACGCCTCCCTTTTTGTGTTTACTGTAATTTGATATTGTAGAAAGGTTGTTTTTACTTGGCACCGACTTCAGAATTATAAAATAAATATTTAATAATTTCTATTTAACTAAATGAAAAAACGTATTATTTTGTGCGAAGTAAATTTATTTTTTGCTTTTTAGTTTACCTACTTTTTGAAGTCGGTTTTTTTTTGTTATTTGATCAAAATTGTCTCAATAAATGAAACTTCTTCAGTATATTTTTTCTAACTGTATCTGTGACAAAAAGTAGTTGCAGAAGAGCGATTAACTTTGCAAATGTAGTTTCATGTAAACGTTAAATTATATTATATTTTATAATTATATAAAATTTTTCAATTTGTCTGAAGGTTAGCGTGTGCGCCTCTGACAGCGAGCTCTTGGGTTCGATTGCCGGGTCGGGCAAAGTGTTGTTTGTGAAGTTTCCGTCAGGCAATTCACACTAGCAGCAAGGAGTTGGAATTGTGCCCGGTGGATGGTAAAAGGCTCACCCCCTACCTCATGGGACGTAAGCATAACAGGTGCTGTACACCTCTGTCACACCCTTTTGGTTAATAAAGGTGTGATGTTATGTTAAATCAACATCAATATTTGATAAGCTGAACACATACAATGGGCCATTGTTACTTTATTTTTTTCATTCAATTGAAAATCACATTTGCTAACTACTTTTCTGACCAAACAGTTCCTCAAAACATAACAGTTATGTTAAAAAAAATTGTTCTCATTGGTGCGTTCGTAGTTCTAATTAAATGTAACGATATAAATGTTGGTCAAACAAATGACCCAGTTGGCATAGTCAGCAAGGTGTATGAAGAAACCGTAGAAGAGCTCCGTCTACCATTTGTGAAGAAAGAGAAAATTTTCAGCTACCACCTACCAGGCGATATGAGAATCAAAGGCGTAGCTGTTAAAGATCTGGGAGAATATAGCGGTGAAGCCTCTATTATTAAAGGTGGAGTTGGATTCAACTTCGTCAAAATCAAATTGGTTAGCCATAGAAGCTTTGATTTGGAGTTTAATGTCCAGATTTATGCGTGATTTAATTTTGGTATTAGTGTTATTATTAATTATAATTTATCTATACAACGAATAATAAAACTGGAAAGCTTAATTACGTGTAAGAAAGCGCTTAGTAAGAAATGTTATATGTGGTTTGTAAGGTAGGTGTTCATCTATTATTGTACGGGGAAGGGTACATATAAATGATTAGTCTGATAGAAGGTAAAGAAATGTATTTAAAGTCAGATCACTAAAAACGAATGCTAAAGCGGCGAAAGGAACGGTTTAATGTTATTCGAACCGATTGATTGCAACTACTGATTATTGTGTTGAATGTATGTATTTTGTTCACTTCGCTGCGCGTTGATGTCAGCATAAAACTAAAACTATTGCGATGTACGGGTTTGCTCGTATTATTATTCCTGAGTAGTCGGTCACATGCACACACGACGATAAAAGAGCTATGGAGTGTGTTTTGGCAAGTGTGCTAGGTAATTAACAAATATTGAGTTGGATCGGCAATTTGGGGTCTTTATGTTTAAAGTTAGTAGATTATGGCTGAGAATATTGAAAATAAGAGCTTGTCTTCATTACGTGTATTTAAATGTTTGTGACCATTATAGCTGCGTGTGTGGCTCAGACTGCATCTTCAGTCTTTATTGGTGAAAGAATTATATATCTATTCTTCTTCTAATTAAGACGAAGAAGGCATGTATGAATTATTATTGAGAGAACCGTGGAAGGTTTCAAGTTTGAGTCATCGCTGTAAATCTTTCAATTACTTAGAAGACATTACTTGCCAACGTAATAAATACAATTAATGGCTACTTAAAATATACAAAACAAAGCACACATTAACAATAGATTTCCACATAAATCTCACACATAACGTAGTTGCCTACTCATCGAAATAACTTTAAAGTACTTACATAGTGTTTACTCATTAGCACTTTACTACAAATTGAAGTACCAAGGAAGCATGAGATCATAGAAGGTACACTAATCTATATAAGTGGTCACAGATCACCAACAGTCCCATTGAGTTCAAAAATTTCGAGAAACATGTATTCGAAAGTTCTGCTAACAGTTTTGGTCCTATATTTCGGATTTGTTGAATCAAATGACGTTCGTCTCGGTTACGCATCGCCAAGATCGAAGAAAATCTTCAGTAAAATTGAAGAAGCTAACCCAGCTATTTGGAAGAGAACTGATGATGTGATCATCAATGCTCCTGATAACCAAGTGATTGATGCTGTATACGTGACAGATTTGAGGCCAGACAAGGATGGGAACGCGTATGTAGAAAGTGGTGGAGTTGGAATGAAGAGTGTAACAATCGGAATTGAAAGTCCAAGTGTGCTGAGGGGGTATAAGTTTGAAATTGAAGTGTTTGCCAATGATCCTAATGACGCGTATCGCAGTAAAGGATACTCTCAACAGCATTATGGTGATACGCAGTTCGCAAGGAAGTTCTAGGTGATTTTGTGATATATGGAATAAATATTTACGTTTTGGTATTAGATGTTTTTTTTAGTTGTCTTATCAAAAATTGGTTAACAGTTAGCTAAGAGGTTTGAAGTTGAAGAGTTAGCATAGTTTTAACCAGAATTTAATTGGTAATCATGCTGGGCAAGTGGCTTTAGTTCTTGATTTTTTTTTCTTTTTTTTTGGGGAAATAATATATTTAACTTAAACTCTATTAATCAAGTTGATGGATTACCTAATCAGCAAATATTTTGCAAACTCTTGAACATAATCAAATCACACCTTTGTTGATTTGGCTAGGTGTGCAATACCCACACTTCACCTGTAAAGGTCACACGTGAGTACTGAGAATAGAAATCTTCTTGGAAAATGGCATAATACACTTTTGCTCATATCGGGAGTCAAGCACGAGACCATAACGATGAGGATTTTCTAACCACAAGAGTATTGAAGAAGTAATTTTAATTTTTTCTTTCTTTTAAATCAACCTAAAAAATGCTTATAACCTTTCTCTCGTGGTTTCGTCTGCGTGGGCGGTACATCAATAAAAAGTAGACTATGTTACGCGCCTTGTAGTCAATTACCTGTATTTAACATTTTATTAAAATTGTTCTAGCCGGTTAGAAGATTAGCCGATACGAACAGACAGACAGACAAAATTTTAAAAACTAACATTAAAAACAAACACTTCAACTTTGTTTATTTGTATTGATGTAAAGCGTCATGTGTAGTCGTGAGTAAAAACCTACCACGCATGTACCTGTAAAGTTCGAGGAAAAACATTCAGGGTTTTGTTTGGTTAAATACAGATTTAATGCTTGTAAATATGTTTAAATAATGGACTTTGTCATAGTTGATATTTGGTCTCGTAATATGTGTATTGTTTCATTTTCACAAATAATTACTTTCATGCAATGAGTCATGGAAATGCATGACACGAGTATGACCGATTCATTCGGCACAACTAATGGGGAAAAACTTATAGCATATAAAGCAAATTCTTTCTTTCTTACAAGGTTTAGGCAGAGGTTTATAGCACTCATATTTCACCTGTTATGTTGCCGTCTCATAGTGAATCCCATGAGGTAGCCTATCGCCATTTACCAAGCATAGCTGCTCCTGAAAATTAACTGTTTTTGAAATACAAATTGAAAAATCTCCACTTACGTGAGCTGGCCATGTCGTTGACAAACCAGTTAGACAAATAATTGCAAAAATAACATCACACCTTATTACCTAGGAGGAAGTAACAGACATGTATAATAAATCATCCACACATCATCTGTTATATAAAGGTGATAAAGGATGAGCCTATCTCCATCCAACAGGCACAATCCCAACTCCGTGCTGCTGTTAAAAATTGCCTGATGGCAAAATTCCAAATGACACTCTTGGCCGAATCGGGAATCGACCCCGATACCTCACAATGAGAGACCCAGAGCTTAGCGTGTTTTAACAAAACCACCTATCAGTTTTAAAATACTTTCTACGCAGTCCAATGGTCTGCCACTCGGCTATCGCTGCTTGTTTTCGGTCAAGGGTTCGAGCCCACGGTACACACCTCTGTCAATAAATCGTTAAAATTCGTCTTTTCAAAGGTATGTGTGTATTTATCATATAAATTATCGCTCGCTAACGGTGAAGGAAAACATCGTGAGGAAACCTACATGCCTGAGAGTGCCTAAAGTGCTCAAGAGTGTGTGAAGTCTACCAATCCGCACTTGGCTAGCGTGGTGGACTATAACCTTACCCTTATCTTGAAAAGAGGCCGGAGCCCAGCAGTGGGACACGTATCAGATACAGGGTTGCTTTAATGTATAGTAATACTTTAGATACAGTAGATCTATAGATTGTAGGATATCTATTATTCAATTGAACAAGTCCCTATGGAAATTTTCCCCGTGTTTTCATAGAATTGTTTGCACACGACTTTGAATAAACCGCGTCACAAGACATGCTTCAGTGATGGATACTCTTTACTTTAGATATCTTTGTGTTTGTTCTAGTTATGATAGCGGTATACCAGAGTAAGACAAGAATAAAGTCGGAAACACACTTGTGTGTCGTAGCGTGATGTGACGCGACAGAACGTGCATTTTGTATGGAACGCCACAACACGACATGATACAAAAGTGTGTTTCTGTCTATACAAAATGTATGCTACCGATTGCACCACGACACACCACGACACGCAAATGTGTTTCCGACTTAACTAATTTAATGGATATTTTTTGTGTTTTCCTTGAGCTCAGCTTAATTTTATTTTACGTTACTTTCATCTTTTTATGTTACTGTACCTGTTTTCTGTTTGTGCCGTCAACCGTGGTGGTTGCTGAAAAACAGCACTGTGGAAGTTTTGCAGAAATGCAAAACTCCACAGCATTAAAACTGAGCAACCTGGAGGTTGCTGGTAACTAGTTACGTAAGAAAACAGTGGCCTGTTTTCTTACATAATTAGTTAATTTATAATATCTACTTTCTCATGTGTTTGTTATTTATTTTTATTTTTTATTTTATAACTTTATGCACATCACAAGTACAATGGCGGACTTAATGCCTAAGGCATTCTCTACCAGTCAACCATAAGGAGGTGCCAGAGACAATAATGGTAGATGCTTTTTAGAATTGAAAAAAATAAAAACTATAAATTTACAATCCTAATTAATGTTTATTCTAATAATGTTGTTATGTAAAAAAATAAAATAATATTTTTTCTTTCTTTCTTTATATTACACTGGGAAATGTCTCCATAATATGGGTAGCCTTGTCATCCTGTCTTACTCAATATGTCCACAAAATATCAGTACAATCAGGTCATATGTTTAATATTAAGTTTCAAATATTAAAGTGTACAACTCACTATTGTTTCTTTTCAACGTCACATAATATTGCTTCACTACAGCATAACATCTTCCTGAACTATATAAAGGCCCGCTCATTAACACTTGGCTGCTAAACGAACGACATCATGCAAACATTAACCATCGCTTTATTTTTCTGCCTTGCCGCGGCATGTTTTGCCCAGAGCCACGACTTGGCTATCGGGCAGGCCACATACGGTGACGTCATAGTATACAAAGCTGATGAGGTCAAATACGGTTTTCCGTTTATCATCAGAACGAGTGTCATCGAGTATCCAGAACCGGGACACAAGAACTACGCGTCTATTAAGGCTATATACATCAAGGATAATGAAAGGGACGGTACTGGAGGTTACCCTTCGGTTTCGGCTGGAGGTGTCGGCCAGAGGTTTGTGAAGATCAAGTTGAAGAGTCAAAGAGGCAACGGTTTGAACTTCACTGTGACTATATATGGAAGATATGTCTAAAATTTTTCCGGAAAGGATGGACGTCAAATGAAGGAAGGTGGTTTTGAAAGAGGTGATAAGACTTTGTATGATATGTTAACGGCATCATTCGTCATAAAAATGGTTAATTGTGTGGTGTAACTATGATTAAAATTATCTTGAAAGTATTTGAAATTTATTTGGCTCGAAAATGCTCTACACGGGTTTAAGAAGTACTGGAATAAACGAGCAAAGTCTAATACAAAGTCAAAGTACTTACTTTATTAAATTTTCGTCTTCTTTTAACGTTTTTCTTTGCAAAAGGAAGGAATCCAGGGAGATCTGACTTCTACTTTTAATTTTTTTATTGATTAGGTTATATTTACACCAAACACATTTGACTATTTCGATGAAATGTTGCTAAAGAAAAAAAGTGTTAAAAAATTAACAGTCAGTATTATACCTTATTCATTAAAATGTTATTGTATATAAATTGTTATTATATTATTAAATTATACTTCAATGTTTTTGGTTGTTTCTTAAGCCTGCCGTGTATATAAGGTAAATGTTATATGATAATCAAATCTTGGATGACAAATTACATTCACGTTCCAAACTTAGATTGGGATTAAATTATTATTGCATTGTCTTTTTTAAAGACAATGCAATAATAATTATGATACCTCTATTGTTTCCCATAATTTTACTTCGCATACCTTTATTAAGTATATAGTTACGCATAATATTAATTTGGCATAACTTTTGTCGCACATTATTATTTAGCATAAATACTTCACACATAATCATTGTTAGGTATAAGAGTTTTTGGCATGATCGTCATTTGGCACAATTGA
This sequence comes from Hypena proboscidalis, assembly GCA_905147285.1. Classification (NCBI taxonomy): domain Eukaryota; kingdom Metazoa; phylum Arthropoda; class Insecta; order Lepidoptera; family Erebidae; genus Hypena; species Hypena proboscidalis. The sequence continues at coordinate 9,227,826 of LR990150.1, read as the reverse complement.
CTCTTTGCATTCTTTTAATAATATCCATAATGAACAATATGCCGCCGCACTCTAACCTATTTTTATTTTACACTATGATACCCATTACAAATTTCTTTTGGTCTTTATTAAGCGCAGATGATGACTGATCTGACGTTTAAATTCCGTTATATTTTTATAAGGTATGTCATCCGGCCTATTCCTGCTAATCTAGTGACACGTCATTAATTAAAATCCGTTTAGTGGTTTAGGCGCTACGATAGAACAAACAAACATCCAAACATATAAACATACATACATAGACTGCCAAAATGATTACCCTTTCTTTTGGCTTCGCCGTAGTCGGTTAAAAAGTGACCAAACAAAAGTTTTGCTAAAATAAATGAGCCCAAACTCTGTAGTTTTCAAAAACAAAAATTTCATAGGCCCCAGGAGGCGCTTGAACATGTCAAAATATTACAAACAAATTATATAAAAATAAATTATAAGTAAAACTAAATTATACTAATTACAATGATTTGAATTGAATGTTTCATTTATTTATCGAGTAAGGGTCGTTTGCAAACATTTTGTAGTTAAGAGTTATGTAAGCCTACATATATACATAAATATTGTCTACTGGTATATAAAATCTTTTGATGAGTCACAGCATCCAATAACAATAGATTGAATAGTTTGCACACAACCACAGATATAGATCTACATAGATAACGCAGATATACTTCGCGTGTCTCAACCCCGACCAAGCGTAGAGGTTGGTCGCCTCTAACTTCAGTCCACGCGCGTCTTTTGTCAGAGAAAATCATAGCGGACGGCTCCAGTTGAACGTACTGGGCGGATTGGCATCGGCGGCATCGGTGTCTTTGAATCGGTTTGGATTTCCCGTCACTAAATTTCGGCTGTGACGTCACAAAAGGTATTAAAAAGTCGGCACGCTTGGTTTCAATACAAATCGTGATACTTGCGTTATCTACGTAGATCTATATCTGTGCATACAACACATAATGTTAACAGATAGCCCATAGAAAATAACGTCACGATGTTTCCTATAAGATCCGTTATCTTGTTGTTTTCCTCACATTTTCTAAACAATATTTGTAATGGTGGCATGTTTGTATATTTTGAAGAGACAGAGTAAGATGCAGTAGTAATTTGATTATGATTATGAGGACTATTCTCTGTGAAAAACAGTTATGAGTTCACGCACTCATGGATCTAGAGCGGATATTTAAAAAAAAAACTTATATTTAAGATGAGGTCAGGATGTCAATTAAACAAGAAATATTCAGCAACGACCCCAATGTAATTAGGAAAAGGCTCAGATAATATTTTCCACGGTGGCGCAATCGCCACTCATCGTTCAGTAGATTGTCAGTGTTATAATGTCACCACCCACCTACACACAATATTGAAACTGTAGTGGAACCTCCTCCGTTCACAAAAGCTCTAGCAATATTATACAATAACTATTTTTTATAACAGTCGATTAACTTATCCATATCCCACGGCTGGGCATGGGCCTCTTGTCAATACGAGAAAGGTTAAGTCTTGGTCCACCACGCTGTCCAAGTGCGGATTGATGGTCTTTGCATACCCTTAACGCTCGGAAATACAGGTTTTCCCTCGATAATTTCCTAATTGCCTTCCACATTAGCAATAATTTTGATGATAAATGCATATCTTCGAAAGGTTGAATCTTAAAGATTTATTTATTTATTTATTTATAAAACTTCATATACAGCAGTGTATATAGGCGGACTTAATGCCTAGGGCATTCTCTACCAGTCTACCTTCAGGTGGTGCAGAGATAACAAAGTAGGCGAAGTCAAGTACTCGATAGTTCAATGAGAGTCAAACAATAAATATTATATTTAGAAAAATAAAATATAAATATTAACCATAAATAGATATAATGTGATAAATATACACATAGACATACATAAATACTATTTATTGACAGAGGCGTATGCCGTGGGTTTGATCTTGAGACCTTCGACTTGGCAGCCCTACGGTCACCCACTTCGCTGCAGAAATTAGTAAAACTAAAATACAGTAAAATAGTAATAAAGTAGTTTCCGGCTTTTATTTTATCATCAAAGTGGCACACGGTAGTGGTTGAATGTTTAATCAAATCTTATTTCAAAGATAAGAAAATCGTTATTAAGTATGACAACATCTGGGTTAAATAATATTACACACGTCTGTTTTTCTAGTTCTTCTTTATAGATGGAACATTAAATTGTTTATCAGTCCACATAAATATAATACCAAAGTGATATATTTATGTGTTTTGATACTAAATATTGAACAGGGCGGCTCCACACACTCAATAATTTATGTCTATATTTTGATTTATGAGATAAGTATATGCTATATTACAATGATCTATAATTAAATAAAATTTACTAAATTGTGCGGACACGAACACTTTTATAAATTACTTTATGATAAAGAAATTTGTTCACTTTGAATGATTTCATGTAATAAATAATAGTTTAAAAAAACTAAAAAACACGCTTTTAAAGTAGATACTTCTAACTAAAAAGTGAAAAATATAAGCTGAAAATGGTAATGAACAAATAATACTAGTATTATTGTGAAAAAGCGTGGGTTGCTCAATAGACGAAAAATATGGCACAGAGCGCCCCACGCTTTTTCACAATAATACTAGTATTTTTTGTTCATTTTCTACTTTTTAGTTTGGTTTATTTATAAGAGCGTTTTTTTATTTTTTTTTAATTATTTTTTTTTTTTAATTATTGCATTGTCATCGATCTTTGACAGGTGTGCAAAATTTGAATGAAATCTGGAAATCTGTCCGTTTAAAGTGGGTCAAAATCGAGTCCAAAGGAGTCGGTTACGTATCTACATACATACATACATACGAGTATATACATACAGGTGAAGCTAATATATGCGTGTTAAAATACCTGACTTTACTTGCAATACATTCTAAAATCACGCCTATATTACCCAGAAGGGTGTGGCAGACAATAAACACTGACACTAATTGACCTGCTATGTTTAGGTCGCATGATATAGAGGGTAAACATATCGCAATACAACGGGCACAATTCCAACTCCATGCTACCATTGTGAATTTTCTAACGGAAAGTGCACAATTAACAACACTTTAGAACCGGAAATCGAACCCGAAATCGAAGCAGTTTCTCTCATCTGCAATATTGATGGCACTAGAACACTAGATCTACCACAGGCTTGCGATCGGCTTAAAATTGAGTTAGTTAAATTATAATTTATCTATGTCAGTATTAAAATGTGGGCGAAGTATTAAATTATGCTCTAATTGTGTATCGATGGAGACCTACCGATTTGACCAGCATTTTTTAATAAGAACCATAAAATATCAAAATAAATATAATAGTCTGTAGTTTACGAGGTTCAAAGATTTCATCAATTCTTTCAAGTGGTTTTTGCGAGCAGCAATAATAAACATACACAAACTTTTTTAGTATAAGTTTCTTTTTTAAGCAATCCACAAGGAATGCTTGTAAAAAAGAAACTTTCAAGAGCCAATAATAACCAAAAATCTCTTTGTTACAGCAACATGGGCCTCCTAGAATATGAAAAATGGTCCAACCAGCCGAAACTGTTCAGTGAGAAATCTCGATTCTGCGCTCGTCTTCGAGGCTTGACTCCAGGTCAGAGGAGAGTCTGCCGTCGCCATAAAGACCATATGCCCATGGTCAGTTCTGGAGTAAAGCAGGGGATCCAGGAATGTGGTTATCAGTTCCAAGGGAGACGTTGGAACTGTACTGTGACTCATGATGAAACTGTCTTCGGGCCTTTGACGCTTATTGGTGAGTGATTTAGATGTTAAACAGAATTACAGACAATGTTTCAACTTTCTAGAAGCCTCATCTAATTTTCAAGTATCTTCTTTTTTATGTAGAAAAAAGTCCATTTTGTTACACCATTTTGTTTTTTTTTTACCTCGTATTGTAAACATTGGTCAAAATAACTTTAGCCCTAAAAATTTGTCAAAACTTTGTATAGCAAAAACTTTGACGATAAAATATAAGTCAAATATTTGATAACTTTAAACCCACTTTATAACTGAATCAAGTCCACAAATCGTGGTCTTCAAATAAAAGCGCTGAAAATCTGTAGCTGGATTTTCAGTGCTCTAAATCTCTCTCTAGACAAGTACTAGAGCCACGACAGTTAGTGATTTATCGTGACGTCGGAACAATTCAACTGTTCTTACTGCGCCACTAAATGTGTAGCTAAGTGTAGGAAATGTTACCAAGGACGCTGGATAGGACGTTTGTTACGTAAAGTTTGTGAAGGAAATTTATTGCGATATTTTCATGACTTATCGGCATGAAGATAAAGGCATAATTATAGACAGCTAGCAGTTCCCCGCGAGTATGTCCGCGTGGGATACATTTTACCCGCAGTCAACGTTATTGCTCGTCTCTGTAGGTTATAGCGGGTGTTAAAAATGTGTACAACGCCATTTAGTGAATTTTTGTGTTAAGTTACTTCTCCTATAATAAACCTTAAATTTACTTCTTGGGAATAAATTGCAAATAAAATAAATATAAAATAAATACTTCACAACTCACACACAACGCCATCTAGTTCCAAACTAAGCAGAGCTTGTACTATGGGTACTAGAATAACTGATACTAATACATATATACTTTTCTTTTGTAAATACATACTTATTATACATAGAAACACCCAGACTAAGACAAACCCCCATGCTCATGCACACAAAGATTTGTCTTAAGCGGGAATAAAACCCGCGACCTCGGCGTCGCAGGCAGGTACACTATCCACTCCGCCATCCGGTCGTCAAATAAGCCCGATATATAAAATAATTTACTTTTAATCAAGATCAACAGTACGAAATTGCGTGCTACTAATTTAAAAAATGATGGACAACCCTTTATTTATTTCCTTCAGGGAGGAATTTTATAAAATCCCTTTCTTAGCCACCCCTAACCTATGTAAGAATTTAATTTTCGTGCATAATTTCAAGTTTCTAGTCCCAGCGGTTACGGCTCTGCATTAATAATTTAGTCAATCGGGCGAACAAATATAATTTTTAGATAAATGATAATGGCACTTTACACAATCAATCAATTAGCCAAACATTGGTCCACTGCTGGAGTTAGGCCTCTCCCAATTTTCGCCACAACCCTAAAAAGTAATTTAAAAAAAAATTGTGCCTTTCGCATCCAATCCTCTCGACCTTTTTAGTCAGTAAAAAGGTGAGTACAATCTATACTAATATTATAAAGAGGTAAAGTTTGTGTGTTTGTTAAATTGTCAGGGGTAATCTCGGAATCTACTGCACCGATTTTATAAATTCTTTCACTAATAGAAAGCCACATTATCGCTGAGTGTCATAGGCTATATAAAAAACCGAAAAATTAAAAGGTTTTTACGTGGTAGTCCGTTTTGTAAAGAGAATCGGATAAAAACTCATCGTTAACGTGAAGGCCACAGCAGCGCGGCAGCGGCGCACGATGGTTTCGGCTTATTTCGGTTCACGTTCGTGCTCACTTCGGAAGAAGGAGGCGTGACCTTCCTTTTACATCTGAGAGGTAGGTACCCGCGCGGCTCTTTACGCAGCGGACGTCCCCAAAATTGAATTTTTCGTAACACACTTTCGACATTCATTAATTTTATTTTCGGTACATTAAAAAAAAAATCTTTTATGTTTATATAGTTTTCATTTAATTTAGGTTATAGATAGGCATTAAGTTTGTTTCATGTACCTAGATATTAAATTAGGTTATAGGTATTAAGTTAGTTTCATGTAGATATTAATTTAGGTTATAGGTAGGTATAAAGTTTGTTTTGTGTAGATATTAATTTAGGTTATAGGTAGGTATTAAGTTAGTTTCATGTAGATATTAATTTAGGTTATAGGTAGGTATTAAGTTTGATTCGTGTAGATATTAATTTAGGTTATAGGTATTAAGTTAGTTTCATGTAGATATTAATTTAGGTTATAGGTATCAGAGGTTATACATATAAAAAACCGAAAAATAAAAAGGCTTTTACATGGTAGTCCGTTTTGCAAAGTGAATCGGCGAAAAAACATTCGAATGAAAGCGTTTCTTACGAACGCTGCCTTAACTATGAAAGATATATATTTTTGAACATTATGCCCAACGAAGTGGGCACGGGTCAGCTAGTTACGTATAATTCAGTTACATTCATCCCTAATATTTGCTAGTAACTACTATTTTTATCATAATGATTACTATAAATTTCTCCTTAGACACTGTAATATCTTTTAGTGAGCTTAATACAGGCATCATATTTTATTACCTACATTAAGAGCAGTGTTCTATTAAACATTTGTATGTAGGACAAAAAAGATCGTTGGTTCTCATAACGCTGAAATAGCTTTATCTCGAATGCTATCGCCTCTTTTCGTACAAACGGCTACCACATCAACCTATACATTTCCAGTTTATAATGGTATGGCATTGTATAGGCTTTCGTGCAATGTAAGACCAGGTTATACTGGCACTGTGTAGGTTGATCAGTAGCTGTATACAAAAACTGAGCCTCCAATGTGTTATGTTTATGATATTTTTATTACATAATATCTCCTACATATGATATGTTTAGTACACACGGCTCCTATATCCAGTATAAGCTGGACTCGCATTTCTAGGGAAGACTATTCAACATAAAAGTGGAAATGAGTAGGTCCATGTGTCCTTTACAAGTTATTTTGTAACATTTTGATACAGAAGCGCTTACGTAATATCTGAGAACTTATGTAAGAACATTTTTGTTATTCTGTTCAGAATTTATTAGGTTTCCTGGGAGTATCACTTAGGTACTTTTATTATTTCAAAAGAAGAATATTTTTATTAAAACTAACGTGAGTTTGTAACATTATTCAAATTATGAAGAAATACGGGTGTTACTCACGTAATGTTGGTCTAGAGTCGCAGCCCGCAGTGTAAGACTGGCTGGCGACGTATCGCACTCTCTTGATAATGCCTAGACGTATAGGCGAAACCGCGGTCGACTAAATAGACCAACATTACGTGAGTAACACCCGTATTTCATAATTTGAAGAAGAATATTTATTTCAAACACACGAGTTTCTTTTATAATAAGGCTTTTATAATACAAACATACTCTCTTAATCATTACTGTTAATCAATTATTTGCGCCTTCATTTCTGTTGTGTAGCTGGAAAGACAAGCTATATTCTAGCATGTTTCACGTCACTTAATACAATGTTTTTAGTCTACGGAAGAAATAAATTACAAATATGAAACCATATATTATTAAAATCAAAGAGGTTGACACACGCTGACGTTTTATGTAAAAGAGACAACTAAGCCGTCCTATCTTCTACTTTTGTCTGATTAAAACTAAAACTAAAATTTCTCAGATTAGTATACACACTACTGCCCAACCCGGAAATCAAAACCAAGACTTAAACCTGCGATCTTCTGCACACCGGGCAGTCATTTTACCAACCAGCTACGGTTACCTCTTGCCAGGACCCTAAATTTCTTAACTATATGTTAAGTCATTTCGTGACGTCACCTTCATCCATTTGTCCCTATCTTAAGTAGGATACAAACCAACATGGCGAAGTTACATTCAGCACAAATGTTGTCAAGAATGAACGCTTACGTTAATTTAACTTCTTATTGATTATTTAGTCGTCGCAGGTACAAATCTTGCCGGTCTCATTTAATTTTCAACTGTTTCTTAGTATTATTTGCTAAGCATAGCTAAAAGCTACAAAAGTAATTAATTAGAAGTTCAAACCCAAGACTTCGCGATGAGAGGCCGCATACGCTAACCGACGCAGTAGACCGACGAGGTATAGTTTATTTTTTATTTTATTTTTATTTTTATTTATTTGGAACAACAAACAATAACACAATAAATGATAGGTACAGTGGGCCAAGCAAGTGAAAACTGACTGCAATAGTTATGCATGTGTGAACTACATATTTAATAAGTGTAGTATACCTACTATTTAGATATGTTACTCACTTATCCATAATTGTTGTGTTAAGTCTTTACTATGACTTAGAAGTTTTTGTCCTGTATACCTAACTCGTTGGCCCACTGTACATAACATTTAGAGTACTTAAAAAAATTACAATTGCGTAATCAACAACGTTATTCGCAAAATACATTGAAACATATATGAAAATAGTCGTACATGCTGTTATAGTAACACGACTATAATAATAACACTAAAAATTATTATTATTAATAGGAACAATTTTGTACAGTGAACATACAAAAGTCCAAAATATAAATATTTTAAGTCTAGGAGGGAACAACTAACTCCCTTGTTGTTTGTAAAGCAAGTTTGCGAAATTTTACTTATTGTAGTTTTTTTTTTACAGCTTCTCGTGAAACAGCCTTCACCCACGCGATCACAGCAGCAGGGGTGTCCCTCTCAGTATCAAGAGCTTGTCGAGACGGTCATCTATCAAGTTGCAGCTGCAGTAGGGCTGCAAGACCTAAGAATCTACATAGTGACTGGGTGTGGGGAGGATGTGGTGACGATCTTGAATATGGTTACAAGTAAGTATACATTTTTTATGACATCCCCACAGAAGTCAATGCTCTCCACAAAGATAGCCTGATTGATTTATTTATTCAAACAAAATAATATGAAATTATAAATAAAATATATAACTTAACTTTCAAAATTTCAAAGAAATTTAATGCTTAAGGGTTTAGCCACCAAAGTGAATGCTGTCCTATTAAAAAATAAAATAATCAGTAGCGCCCGCATTGTATCCAAGAGTTTCGTCTCTCCGTAAGTATTTTATCGATAAAAGTAGTCACGTGAGAAATAATCTCTAGAAAAGGTCTTGAAGACAACCTACTTCTACAACTTTAACGTAACATCCAATACTTCATGTTCCCCGTGTACCTCCTACTACGTGCTACTACAACTAGAACCTTGAAATTGTTATTCTAGTTGTACGAATTCTATATAACACCCTCTCACACTCATGTAGTCCTGGGTAGAGATTATTATTTTATTTAAATACGTTCCAGCGTTCGCTCCTGTCCCTGACCTAGTCAATGTCATTGGATAGCCAACCTCTTCGTGGATCGTGACACCCTAGTACTTTTCCCCCACTTTATCGAAATTTTCCCCGCGAGAAAATTGACCCATTTGAAATTAATTATATTGATGACCGAATGGTTTGTTTTCATTCACTATTATTTTTATTTAAATATTTCACTAAATAATTAAATCCCAACCATTTTGATTACTACAAGTATAATATATCTGGTCCTAAGTAATATTATTAAATTTCATCAGACGTATCTCCCACCTTTATATTTCCATTTAAATCGAACTTCAATCAAAGTTAACATTGCTGAAAACATAATTTTCATATTACCAGTGGGTCAACTGAAAATTTCAGGTAAAGCTCACCTGTTTCAGAACACACCTGTTTACTAGGATCGCAACACTCCGGTGAAGGTTGCGTTACCTGCGTCATATTTGAACCATTAAGGTATTTCTACCTGAAAATTGCGTTTGTGTGTACTGAACAATTGCCCCCAAAAGTGTGTGTCAGTGTGAAAGAGAAATGTCACTCCATCTCACCTATTTTACCTGAAGCACCACTTGCAAACAGGAATAGTACACAGGCACTTAACAAATAACGCACACGAACACAGGTATTTGTGTGGGTTATTTTCCCAGTTGTGTTAGAGAGAGAAAACCTTTCTATCTTAGTCACACTTTACCCTGAAAATATGTTTGTGTGTGTGAGAAAACTCCCTGATTTTGTACAAGTGTAGAAAGAGAAGCTAAAATCCATCTTTCTCGCTTTATCGGCTTAAAAGTTCAAATTCGTGTGATTTATAAAGGTGCATTTATATGTGTGCGTTTACCTGAAATTCTCCTGAAAGGTGAAGTGTACTCCTGCAGTGTTATGAACGCCTAGTATTCAGGTGAGAGGTAAGACAGGTGAAAAATTTACCTGCACTCTTTCAGGTGCCATCGGATTTCTTACCTGCATGACAATGTATTTCTAATCAACCTAAAAAATTAACTAACCTTTTTAGTATTTTTCGCAAATGTTTTTATGTATCGTACATCAAAACAATAGGAGTTTAACTATGCGATGTTGTTTTTGAGGTATATAAGCTATACTTAATTAAAAATAATGAAATTACCTACATATTTAATTAAGCATAATTATAGTATTATAATGATCAACGACATATGGAAAAATCTTATTTTTAAGAGAGATTTAAGAACACAGAAAATTGCATTTTTTTAAATAATTAAATTAACGAAGAGCAAGGTAAAAAAGCTGAAGTTTTATTTAATTAACTCAGCTGTCAGTTGGGCTTCACTTGTGTCAAACCATGGCTATAGACAGGTCTGGTACTAGGCGATCAGAGGCTCATAGGAGTAATTTCGTAGCTCGTAGCCCATTCATGCTACGAACCGCTACGGACTACTCGTACTTCACGATTCAATATTAATAGGAACCAAAAATTGGCAATTTTATTTTTATGAAAAATAATAAGCGTTGTCCTTTTTTGCTTTTAAAAATAGAATAAACTTTGTGTCTTATGTAAATTGCTGCATTGGCTGCTATACGCGATAAATACTTACAATGAAAAAAATAAAATGTGTGAAGTAGTAAAAAATCGTGTAAGCTCAGCTCAGATAAAAAAAAAACAATAATATTTTACTATTATTATTCACATGTAAGCATTGAGAACAGGTGATATAAAAATAGTAAAATGGTATTACAAACTTGTATTTAAATCTTATACCACCTAAATAAAAATCTATACAACCTTTTGTATATTATAATGTTATACTTACTTCAAATTTTAACGGTGTCTACATTTATGGAACCGAGTTGTAATTTGTACGTAGCACTCCGACCACCTCCTCCGTAGGCATGCGATCCTAGCAAGTTTTTCAGGAACTAAAACGGTTGGACCGCCGCTGAAATTGAAATGGGTAGCTTTTTCTCACGTTATTTTATGAAACAAAATCTGTTTAGGGCTCTTACCTTCGACCGATAAATCAGTGCCTGATTTATTTTTAAAAAAAGTCTGTCAGAAGTATGATAATGACAAAAAGCCTAAAAAAACGTCGTGGTCGTGAAAGTGCTAGAGACCGCCGGTGTATTTCGTTTGCCGAAACGTATAGCCAGATAGAAACGTCTCTTTAAAATTACAGTAATATTTTTTTTATATTGGTTTGTTATTCCAAATTTTATATATTTATTTACTTTATTATTCATAAATTTCTAGACTACGTATTTACATTTATTAATAGGCACATTTTTAAAGCACATTTTAATAAATACATATTATTATGCTATACAAATTAAAAACTTCACACAACCATTAGGTATGAATAAGTAGCATGGTGAGATATGGCCCAGAAACTACTAACACATGAGGAACCACGGCGTACTCCTTACATAAAGCGACACATCTTCAATCTGTTTTTGTGGATTGTTGATGTCCATGGACTGTTAGTACTCCACTTACTATCAGATGGATCACGTCCGTTTCCAACATAAGACGCATAAGGAAACAACAAGAAGTTGTATTTATATTCTGCCATTATATTGATCTACAAAATATGATTTCTTACCATAATGTTTAACTCCAATAATTTGATATTTTAGTCAAAACAAGAGATGTTATTTACATGTATCCCTTAAGTTAGGCGAGGTTAAAATGTATTAATATCAAATACCATATTTGAAATTAAGTCTTATTAAAAATATTATTCGATTTAAATATAATTTTATTACTTTTTAAAACGACCTTTCACGTAGTTAGCGTAGAAGCACGTAACACCGTAAACCACCTCCTACATAGCCATGCGACCCTAGCGACTTTTCACGTACAGCAACGGCCAAAGCTCTTCGGAAACTGAAAGGGTTGCTTTGTTCACTCGCTGAAAAGTATTCATGAAGGCATTTGTATTGTACTTAATACGATAATGAAATATTTCGGTATAAGGCCCAAAAAAACCCAAAGCATTTACTGAATGAAAGATTTATACTGACAATGAAAATGAACTTATTATAATATAATGCACTTGAAAAATGTTGTGAAATAGTGAACGATATAATCAACCACATGGAAAGTGGGAAACACGCTCCATCAACGCCTACAATCCACAGAGGCCGAAATAAAATACCTACCCACGCTAAATTTCATGACTACAATAATATGCACTCACACTACCAAACAATTTACATCTACCATCACACTTTCATCTACAGGAACACAACAACAGATACAAACTATGACGTCATCAATTCACAAATAATCTTCTACTAACTCCTTATATCCTAGTAGAGTAGCCTTAAACCGTGACGTTTCACTGCTGAAAAAAACGTGGGTGGGACGGCGAATCGTGTGCAAGGTTCTGTTCGAATGCTTTCTATTCATGCTCTCCTAGTACCGTTGACTCGAAATATCCAGAAAATGCCGTGTTTTTCTGAAAATTGCGTCAATAAATAAAAAAGTTTTCCTTTTTATGGTTTGGAAGTTTTTTTCTTTTGTTCGAATAAACACAGTGAATTGAATTGGTTATTTATTCATTCACGAAATTGGCAAGCAAGTATGACGAGAAGAGTGGCATAAGGCGATTCAACCTCTCTGCTTCCCTACATGAGATAAAGGCGTGATTTAATGTATTATGCATACACATCGTTCGATTCGTCATTATTTAATTTTGTTATTTGCTTACCTAACACTTCCTGAGGTTTATTTAATCCTAGTAGTTTTTTTACAAAACGGGTACTAACGATGTCACTAGTTTGGCCTGGAAAAAATCCTAAGAAAATTGTTACGTAAAGATCTCTAAAGTAGAACTTTTGTGATTGCGTTTGTACGAGGAAGCACCACCACCCCTCCTGCATCACAATAAAAAGTACCCTGTCAGTCCACTCTATTGAGATTATGCCTCGATATTTAATTTAATTTTCACCACACCAGCACGAAAAAGATTGTTTGCTTGCTAGAATTCAGTGAGTAAAAACCGTTTTTACTCACTAGTGAGGCAAAATGATTCAAATTTCGAAACACTAAATCCTTCCAATGAATAGGCGCTGAAAACAGCCAACATGTAGGTTAGAAATAAGCATTGACATCATTTTTATTAAATAACTACATACAATACGTTTTAGTTATTTTAAATTATATAAATACGCGCTTATTTAGTATTTTAATGGTTTTATATTCGTGATTGACCATTAAATTAATTAAAATCAGGTACTTAATATTAGACTCTATTAATAAATGTTACGGAACGAATTTCCGAAAGCACGATTTAAAAAAAAAAGTCTGTGTCTGTGTCAGTCATCGCGGGCAACTATAAATTCTTTTCAGTTTATGTTTAATTGTTTACTGGAACATTTAAACAAAAAAATAGTGAATTCAGTGATGAAGAACTTTGTGGAATTCCAACATAGTTGCGACAACTTGCTTCTAACACAGAAGTTTGCTTTTTTACCAGAAAAATCAAGTGAAAAGTATTTGAAAGCGTACGACATATTTAATTAGTGGCGATTTACTAAAGGCCCTAAAACGCATTCTGAATTGGAATTAATGTCGTATTTCATGGAATTATTCCAGGTAAAGCAATCGAGTACGAGTTTATTTCAATTATATTTTCTCACTGGAAGAGGTGAAAAGTTTTGTATGTAACGCGGTGAGAAAAATTTAATTTCCAGTTCGTGACCTCTTAAAATCTTTCGCTTGCGAAGTAGTCTTTATTAGAATCACTCGCTACGCTCGTGATTCAATTTAAGACTACTTCGCAAGCTCAAGATTTAAAATTGGCACTCACAACAGAAATATAAACTTTTTCTCACTTGTACCATAAATAACTATTATGTGAATAATTTTGTGAGGTCTTTGGTGGCTCCTAATTATGTCGTTACATTGTATACGTTGTGCATATGACCAGATTTTTCAAAAGCTGCAATTCTAACGACGTTTGTTGATCTTTTAATTTACGTTTAGAGCAAATACGCCATTTGTTATTAAGGCTGATTTTAGTCTCACGCTCACCGTCAGCACTCATAGCTCAGCGCGTAGTTTGTCAGCGCTGAGGTTCAGCGTGGCTCGTTTTAGTATCGTACTGACCGCCTTACTGTACAGACGACGACCAAAATGCGGAGTGTATTAATTATTGCTGCTTTGTACTATCTATCCCAAAAAAATAAAAACCGATTTGCCATGACTGTACGCGCTGACGACGTCCGCTCCGCTCGACACAAGAACGCTCACTGAACGCAGAGGCGCTCGTGCGATCGTCAGCGCCGACAGCTACGCGAGGCCAACGCGCGGCGCGTACGGCCGCGTAGCTATCAGCGCTGACCACCGTGCGCGCTGATAGCTACGCGTTATTTAAAAACGCTTCCTAGAAGTCCATATAGCTCGGACATCAGCGCTGACGGTACGCGAGCCGTCGGCGTAAGACTAAAATCAGCCATACATATATACGCCAATGATATTCATTTGTAAAGGATAAATTTTCTTATAATATTAAATAAGCAACAATGTTAACAAAATGAACATGACAAATTAAAAAAAAATATTGAGAAAAAAATTACTCGAAACTTAAATGTAAATAAATAACATTAATTTTGCATTTCGAATAACCACAGAAGATAGAAAAGCATTTCTAAGAACAAAGCTTTGTAAAAATCCGGGGCCAAATCACTAGGATCGCATAGCTTCAAAACACGTTTGAAAGCTCCCCAAATTCTAATCTAACTTGTGTGAGTGTGTAGAAAATTCACACATAGAAAATGTGGGTGGAGTTTCAAATGTTACGCACACTACCAAATACACGGAAAAGCTTTTTATACAGGGGAGCTTTTTAAGTTTTTTTGTAAAGGCGCACTTTAAAAAAGCTTTTCCGATTTGTCTGTTTGAATTTTCTGCACTAGGATAACATGATTGCTAGTAGTTGGAGAATGTATGATATGCGGCCAAGAATGGAGAAAACGCTTTCCCGACGAAGGTTCGGTTTCATAAAGGAGATTTTCCCGCATTCGAGTATTTTTCTTACTAGGACAGCATGAAATAGAGGACGTTGGGTAGAATTCAAGGAATGTTTGGCTTAGGGGCAGATTTCGGCCAACCCCACTGACTCCGAAAATTCCCGGGATTTTCCGGGCTCGTCCATTTGTTTTACCGGATTTCGACTTATGATTCTTGTTGTTTTATATGTTTTGAAATTCTCTTTTTAACCATACTCTATATTAATTCAGCTTACTATTAAATAAACAAAACCAATATAATTTAATTGTATATGTACTTATATTTTTATTAATTAATTAATTACGTACCTAAAAATATTGTTTTTCAGGAAAGGTGTTATATTCCACATTATCAAAAAAGCGAAAAGATTAAAGAAGGAATAAAGAATTATTAGAAATCAAAAAGTTTAAAAAACAAAACTAAAAACAAAAAAATGCCCGTGTTTTTAGCTACCGGGATAAACCCGGATATAATCTGGGTTTAGCGGGTTACTAACGGTTAAATCCGATAAAAAATACTAGGCAAACATGAGTCAGGAAGAGTTGTTAATCCGGTCCACCATACAAGATTTCACAAGTCGTGTTACATAAGATTAAGACATACGTTTTCTTGTAAATGTCCTCGATATTACATTAAATATCATCAAAATAAAACTCTATTATAAATTATTACTTTCTACAGCAGTTTTGATAAAAACAAAACACTTGAAGTAAAATAATTATAACTTTTTCTATACATTGCTGCTTTTTACTTGTAAGTTGTGACACTCAATGTACATCAAATCATATCTTCTTAAATTCCTCATACTAGGAGCGGAAATCACCCTCGGAAAAACACCCCTTTATATTTCACCAAACGTTAAAGTGTATTCTATGACACCTACGTTAGGTTGAGTTTCGAATGGAGTGTCTGGCTGTAGCTAATCGATAGCGCTCGTAGACATTGCTACGCCTACCGTAGCACCGGGCAACGTAGCAGAGATGTATCCGTCCTTTTTTCGCCTATAAGGTCTCCTTCTAACCTTTCAAAAGTTTTCCGGGGTACCAGGAGTAAGAAAAGTTTTCAGCTTGGTCGGATAGTAAACTTAATATACTGAAGAAAACGACTTAAAGCTTACGTTATAAAATCAATTTCATAAGCATATTAAAATTTAAAATTGATTTTGGTGATATATGAAATTGTTTTTTCACCACACCAGCACGAAAAAGATCGTTTGCTTGCGAGAATTCAGTGAGTAATAACGCTTATTACTCACTAGTGAGGCAAAGTGATTCAAATTTCGAAACACTAAATCCTTCCAATGAATAGGCGCAAAAAAAAAACAAAACAGTCACCATTTATGTTAGTAATAAACATTGACATCAATTTTATTTAAAAACTACAAACGATACGTTTTAATTATTTTAAATTATATAAATACACGCTTATTTAGTATTTTCATGGTTTTATATTCGTGATTAACCATAAAATTAATTAAAATCGGGTACTTAATATTAGACTCTATAAATAAGTGTTACGGAACGAATTTCCGAACGCACGATTTAAAAAAAAAAGTCTGTGTCTGTGTCAGTCATCGCGGGCAACTATAAATTCTTTTCATTTTATGTTTAATTGTTTACTGGAACTTTTTAACAAAAAAATAGTGAATCCAGTGATGAAGAACTTTGTGGAACTCCAAAAGAGTTGCGATAACTTGCTTCTAACACAGAAGTTTGCTTTTTTACCAGTAAATTCACGTGAAAAGTATTTGAAAGCGTACGACATATTTAATTAGTGGCGACTTTCTAAAGGCCCTAAAACGCATTATGAATCGGTATTGCTGTCTTATTTCATGTAATTATTTCAGGTTAAGCAATCGAGTACGAGTTTATTTAAATCTTAATATTTTCTCACTGGAAGAGGTGAAAAGTTTTGTATTGTAACGAGTGAGAAAATTTAATTTCCAGTTCGTGACCTCTTAAAATCTTTCGCTTGCGAAGTAGTCTTTATTAGAATCACTCGCTATGCTCGTGATTCAATTTAAGACTACTTCGCAAGCTCAAGATTTAAAATTGGCACTCACAACAGAAATATAAACTTTTTCTCACTTGTACCATAAATAACTATTATTTTATTTAATTACTAATATTCTTGTTAACACCCCCAGCTAAGCTTGTGTTGCGAGGAAGTTCACGTTCGTGGTGTATTAACCAGGATTCGAACCCATGACCTCTCGATTGTAAGACCGATGCCTTCCTTATCCATTGTGCCACGGCCGCTTCGTTTAATCATGCATGAAAGTTGCACATTGTAAAGTAGAAACAACGCCCGCGCTAGTAATAACTTCTGTGTCGCGGGTGTGTTCACAAACATACATTTCACACACACAAAGCACACCCAGAGTCAAAACAAATCTTTGCGAATCACACAAAGATTTGTCCCCACAACACCAGCGTAGTTGAAAGCGGCGAGGCGACCGCTTTAACCGCTACGCCAACTGTGCACTCATATGGAACGTACTGTTGCCTCCTGAGCGTGCCTGTAAAACGGTTTCTGGTTTTAAAAATGTGTACAAAAAACATTTAGGTACTGAGTTATGATTATTGATTGATTAATTACATTTACAAAACAACAAAGTAAGTAAGATAAAGAATTACCTGTGGCTTGCATGCATGTGCAAATATTATTATAATGGCATTCCTTTTTGTAATAGTACACCTCCCAATAAAATACCTAAACTTGGGTGAAAACACAATAATTCTATCCTACACAAAGCACACACATTTGATACACTACACGGTCTATATACATTTTAAAACTATTTACACTATACAGACTAAACAAAAGACACGGCACATTGTTTGTTTTTCAATAACTTATTTAATACAACAAGTATGTTTGGCTTGGACGTGATAATATGAGAACCCCGCTCTACCCGGAATTTCATTGTTTACTATTTACAAATGTCAAAAGCGTATGGGTGCGTTCCATGTTTTACATTTAAATAATGTATCTATTAATTTTAAATTTAAGTTTGCTAATGTAAGTAATGCTTTATTATTATATAGGTGTAGTTGTTTTTAATTTATGAAATTTGATTTAGTTAGTAGTTTAAGGGTATATTTTGTTTGTGACACAAAATATTATAATATGTATTTTTTTTTCTGTTGTCACACTGATCTCTACTCATTGGGCGCATCAGAATTATCAGCGCTGCGGTGCTTTTAGCGCTGCAGTATTGTGCTGAGATGCGTACATTGCGTACCATTTCCGGCATATTAAATAATGTTTTTATTTTGTTATAATTTCTTTTAGCTTTAGACGCAATTATGCCAGAATAATTGATTTTTCTTTCTTTCTTTCTTTCTATAGCTCACATAAATCAAAGTGACAGCTGAGTTCTTTTTTCAAATGTCACTTGTGCATTTTTAAATTCGGGCATGTTATATTTTTTGGGTTGGATAAGATCTATTTGGAACCTCAGAAACTGCATTTAGTCGAGATTTTTTGCACACAGCTGAATTTTTATCGTCCGAAAATTTTAAATTTTAGAAGTATCGTAACTGTCAAATTTTGACTTTAATATCATACTTTGTATATAGGATTGCATGCGTCCCTATTGGCACCTGTGCTCTTGTAGTGTATTTTATAACGTTTTGTAATATTTCGTCGCTGTTTTCCTGCTCCTGTCGTCAACCGTGGTGGTTGCTGAAAACCAGCGCTGTGGTGCTCTTGCAGCAATGTAAGACTCCACAGCATTCAAGCTGAGCAACCACTACTGTTTGTTGTTTTGTTTTGTAGTTGTAAGGAAAATAAAAATCGATTTTTCTTTTTTTCTAAATAGGTTAATTAAAATAATATTGATAAATTTATATTTTGTTGACAGATTCACAGAAGTATTCGTGGACATAAGAGAAAGAGAACGCAAGGTGAAGAGAGGCAGTCGAGAGCAGGGCAGGCAGCTTATGAACAGGCATAATAATGAAGCTGGAAGACGGGTAATTATGAGTAAATAGTAACATAGCATTATCCCTATATTATCTAGAAGAGTGTGACAGAGGTGTGGCGAGGAGAACACCCACACTTCACCTTGTTTATTTAAGTCACTTGGGATAGGGGGTAAGCCTTTTGCCATTTACCGGGCACAATACCAACTCCGTGCTGTTATTGAGAATTTCCTGACAGAAAAATCGCAAATAACATGCTGCCCGACCCGGGAATCGAACCCGAAAAGTCATGGTGAGTCAAATTATTTTTAAGTCTATTAATAAAAAATAAAAAATGAAGCTACCGCAAATAATACAAATTACAAGTTTTCAATTACTTTGACCATTTTTTTTATGTATTTAACTTTTTGCACATAGAAAATAGTACAAAGGCTGACTTAATGCCTGGTGGTATTCTCTTACAGTCAACCTAGGGTGGTGCAGAGATAAGCATAGGTAGGTGCAGTTCAGAAAGAGTAATAATGATTGATATGTAAACATATAATCAATACAGCATAGCTAATCTTAAGACTACCCGATCGCACGTAATAATATTGACAATATTATCAGCTTTTACTAGTATAGGAACACAAAAACCAGCAAATCCGTGAAATATTATCAATAATATATTATTAACTAAAGCGCATGCTTTCTCCTCTATCCCTAATATAAATTGTACAATTTATTGAATATTGTTAAATGTTTATTCCACCCAGACATAATCCTAATCCGACAGTAAGGCATTCCTAGTACGCTAATAATTTCATTTGAGTATTTTGCAAACATTTATGTTACTTTATAATGCTTTGGCTTTTCACTATACAACTAATATACAATTTATGAGATCATAAATAAATGGAATGTTCAAATTCAAATTCAAATCATTTAATTTATTAGGCCCCAGCTTGAACACGTCTAAATATTACAAACAAATTAAATAAAAAAAACCGGCCAAGTGCGTGTCGGGCCACGCGCAGTAGGCTTCCGTAGCTAGTCGTAACAACATATTTCGACTTAAAAGGGATTTACTATCTGTATTAAACAAGTAACATCTTCATACAAGTCATTACTTTCAAAGGTTTTTGTAATTTGCACGAATTATTCTAAGTAACTGCATTTTACACTTTGGACCCCAATTACTCTAGAACTAATTAAGTTAAAGTAACCAGATAAATAGCGTCCTTCAGATAGGAAATGTTTGTAGTACACGAAACCAGCTAGCACGTATGACGAGATGTATGAATGTTAAGGAAGCGAAAGAAGTATGTAAGGAGCGAAGCACATGGCGTTCCATCGTCTCTGCCTACCCCCGTGGGATAAAGGCGTGATTTTATATATGTATTATGTATGTTTATTTATGTTTCAAGAATTTTGAACGAAATATTCTGAGTAACTGCATCTGACATTTCGGACCCCTATATTCCTCTTGAACTAATGAAGTGAACTTATCCGCTATAGTTTTCCTTTAAAGTTCATTACATGTACTACCGACACAATTTTTTTCAGATTTTAGGATCCAGTAGTTTAGCTTTTAGAGGGGGGGGACGCCCTACTCGAACAAAAATTTGCTCTTTAAAGTTAATTATCTCGCAAACGGATCCCTAAATCAAAAAACTGTCTTAGCAACCCCTAAACGTTTTTAAAAGTCCTATCTAACAATACCCCACACTATGGGGTAGGCGACAAAAAAAAAAAACATCCCTACTTTACATGTAGGGGAGCTACCTGAAAAAAAAATATTTTTCCAAATTTTACTCTACGACTTTCTTTGTTTAGTTAACATACATGTTTATGCAAAATTTCAGTTTTCTAGCACCAACGGTTTCGTCGCTATGCCGTAGACAGACAGACGGACATGGCGAAACTATAAGGGTTCCTTGTAGGTGCTTATGCGCCTCTCACCGCGAGTTCTCGGGTCAGGCAAAGTGTAATTTGTAAACTTTCCGTCAGGAAATTAACAGCACGGAGATGAAATTGTACCCGGTGGATGGCGATAGGCTCACTTCTATCCCATGGGACCTAAACATAACAGGTGAAGTGTGGGTGTTGTACACCTCTGCCACACCCTTCTGGGTAATATAGGCGTGATGTTATATTATGTCAAATGTAGAAAAAATACTAACATACTTGCTAATAAGATATTATATATATAGTTAACATATTTTTCTTATACTAAGAAACAGTTAAAAATTATTGGACCGCTGGCAAAATTATGGTTATTCCTAAGGATGTATTATGGTATTTATTACAAGTGATATGGGCATAACTTTAATATTATTAAATTTTTACATATATCATAAGATCATAACTAATACACTAAAAAGCACGTTTAATCAAATCATGCATTTTACTGTTTAAGATATGGTTTGTCTTTATAAAATTTAAAAACCTATTAATATTAAAGTTAAACTCGTATTACATTAGTATGAAATCATGACGCTCGGGAGTCTACCCATAAGGTAATGTTAAGGCTCTAAGCTATCAGTCATGCCTATTTATTATTATTTAAGGCATTTACTACAAGGTATAAAACACTACATTTTATTACAGGCTGTGATAGCAAAATCCCGTGTGACATGCAAATGCCATGGCGTGTCCGGTTCCTGCAGCCTCATCACCTGCTGGCAACAACTAGCTACTTTGAGAGAAATTGGTAAGTGAATTGTAAAGAAATTACACCTCTTATGTTGCTCTGTTATCCGTGGAATTATTTTTCGTGTGAACAGAGGATTTTATTATAATAATAATAAATAATAAATCTTTCTATAGCACACAAAAAAAAGCAATAGAAATTAACAGTAGTAATTGAAATTATTTTAAAAAATTAATAAAATCTTTTGCGGAAAAATATTCTATCCACAAAATTGTAGTTAGTTGCCCATTATGTGGCCTTGCCGTAGTGGGACTCTTTTTATCCAAATAAACCCACTAGGTTTTAATAGAGTTGTTTTATAAGACAAAAATTATTTTTAAACATCTGAAGAGAATGAAATTAAAATAAAATAAAGGCATGATAAAGTACATATTATGATTTTGAATCAATTTACAAAAACAATACAATCCGATTTTTTGTCTCTATAAACAAGCCCTAATATTTCTTTTTGTAACCTTTTTAAAAGGCGTTTCAGTTTAGTAACATTATCATACTGTTTTCGTTCTAGTAGGTGCGATCAATTTTAAAATAAAAATACCCGATACCGAATAACAACAAATGGTAACAAAAAGATCATATTAAAATAATCTTCCTTTAATATGACCCATAAAAACTCATTTTACTGCACATCGTCATTAAAAAGACAATGCTTTATGAACCTCAATCATTTCTAAACGCTACCGAAGTATCATTTCTTAAATGACTGTCCACCAACCCTATAATATCATCCAATTATATATCTACCTGAACAAAGGAAGCGTCCAGGAAGGTATAAAACAAAATTATATCTAATTAAATCTCTAATGTCCCTAATTTCGTCTCATTTTAAAGCGCATTTTGGAGTTTTAAGGGTGTTTTAATACTTTACTGTTCATAATTTTGGCTTGCCGTACCAAATCATATCTTGATTGTTTCAGTTTTTACGATCCTTTCTTCTGTTTTTCGACAAAACCTTGGCACAAAATACTCTGGTAAATACTTTTGGGAATGAGGGTTATCGCGTATGAATTCGCCGCCAGGGTTGCTTGTGTAGCGTGAGGTTTTCGAAATGTCAAATGTCACTATTTACGGGTAGGTTGCGGTCTTGAGTTTGACTACGATCTCATCTGATGGTAAGTGATGACGCGGTCTACGGTGGAGCACGCTTACCTATGAGATACCTATTAACTCTTGCTTTGAAGAGATCCAAATTGTACTCATGCGGTAACACAGACTCGGGCATGGCGTTCCATTTCTTGGCAGTTCGCTTAAGAAATGTAGAGGCGAAACGCTTAGTGCGTATTAGTGGAATATCTACCGTGAAATATGTAGCGGTGCCTGAGTGCCGTTTGTCTGGTAATCCGATGGTGAAACGGGGACGGAGGGATAAGGTTGTGTAGTTCCTCGGCACACTCTCCGAAATGTATCCTATAAAAGACCGATAGGCTGGCAACCTTACGATGCCGACGGTGCGAGTATGTCGAGTTGTATTTTGTGTAGTGATTTCTGCGTTTTCTCTTTAACACAGCAGCGTTATTATCGTCAATAATAATAATAGTGCGTATTAGTTGAATATCTACCGTCGTACGTCTGAGTGCCATTTGTCTGGTAGTCCGATGGTTAAACGGGTCGGAGGGATAAGGTTGTGTAATTGGTTAAAAGAGCTACCACTGCACTGTTCGTCGATCGATCGATGTCGACGATTTCGCTGTAATAAAACCATAACAGTGTCGTATAAAAATGCATAAACGCTTACTGAGACTTATCTCTAATTTAACCAAGTTATTAAAACATTAAGGGCAAACCGATAAAGATGCAGAGAAGTATAAAATATGGTTTTACGATCATTCTAAGAGCGCATTAGTAGTGAAAGATCCAATTTCCAGTTTACGAGCTACTAAAAGCTATAAATTGGGAGTTATTATATTTCTTTGTTATTTATTGTTGTAGTAATTTTTATTCCGTTTCGGTTGTTTGGGTGGTCGGTGATTACGAAAGGTTGTTTAAGTTGTTGTATTATGAAGGCTATTGGTGCTTAATTAAGTGAAAAGTTGCATGTTTAATTTTGAGTTAAGTGCTTATATCGTCTCGATGGTCTATTGGTTAGCATATGCGCCTCTCGCCGTGATGTCTCGGGTTCGATTTTCGAGTCGAGTAAACTGTTATTTGTGTACTTCCCGTCAGGAAATTTTTAAATGGCAGAACGTAATTGGAATTGTACACGGTGGATGGCGATAGGCTCACTCCCTATACCATAACAACACATAACAGGTGAAATGTGGGTGTTGTACTCCTCGGCCATACCCTGCTGAGTTATAGGGGTGATGTTCTGTTATGTTATGTAAAGTTTGAATTATTGTACATAAGAAGGAATTCTAAACTTTTTATAAGAAAGTTTAGTAACTGCATTATTTTTAGATTTGTTTCTTTTTTTTATACAACGTACCTAACTAGAAACGGACGTGTAAGTGTAGATGCGTTACTCCATTTGAGGACTACAATGTCATGCTTTGCCAAATGCCCCAGTAATTCAGGCCCTTATCTGACCACCAAACTGGTACACAGTAGTGCAGGCACTACTATTAAGCGGCAGGTTAAAGGTGAGACAGTAGTGCTGCCACCATCTAACTCGCTCACAAGAGCTCTAACACCATCGTATCAATCAATCGTATCGTATCAATACCATAGAAAACTCGAGAATAGTTAAATCATTCACTGTTATATAACTCTCCTCTAGCAAAACAAAAATAACACTTCAAAATTAAATAAATCTCTAACTATAACATAATTACGACTACATAATTGTTTGTCTAACTGATATAAACGAATAAAATTAAGAGGTAAACAATGTACCTATTCTGGCAACAATTGAAAAAACTCCAAATTCACACAAAGCTGATTTAATCAAACAAAAGTTAACAAAGACTTTATTAATGGTCACTCATTAAACAAAATACACAGAACAATAAAAACTATTAGCTTAATAACTGGAGTATTAATTTCAGGCAGACACGAACACGCAAGAGATTAGAGAAGTTAAGAGAAGTAATGTTCACTAATTATCTATGGTCCGGCGTCTATGCCCAAACAATGCGGACTCGTTTAGAAATCGGTATGTTTAATTGAGTGTTACCGAACGTTGGGTCGTGTTTGATGACGGAAAAGTTTGTATATGACCACAATTAGAAGTATTTGGAGCTTGAAATGGACTTGATATGAATGAGGGCTATCGTTTTTTTAAGAAAAGTCTACAAAAGTTTATTGACAGACATCGTTTTATCCCAACCATTGAGTTTATACGTTTTTATAGAGGCACAATTCTGTAGGGCGGTTTGAAGACTAACAGTTTGGAACTAAAACTGTCATGAGGTAGGTACGGATTACTTGTTCCAATTTCAAGTGGGGACATTCATTCGTGCTTTCATACGTACCTACATACCTTATGCACAAGTGCGTTCTCTATCGCTCGTTAAGAGATTATCCTCAGAATGCCCTAAAGAACTAAAGAACTGAAACTTAATGACAGCCAACGTAGCCAACTCGCTGTGATCATCCGTCAAACTGAGGGAATAAAATCTATTAAAGCCTAACAAACCTACCATCATAGTTGCAACCAGCTCCTGAGCTAAGATCTGAGATGTTATCTACGTAAGGATATAAAATGCAACAATTTCGTAACTACGCGCTTTAATTATCGTAATTATGCAATAATATTTGACTTAAGAGATATTAACCACAGTTTATAACAGCAAATTACAAGAAAATTATAGGGTTCACTCAATAAGGTATAATTAGTGACAGCTAACAAATGTATGGTACCGCCATCTAGCGGGTTGGAATGTAACTCAAACGCCCACTCGCGCCACGGGCGGAGGAATACAGTGATTCAGTACAGCCACGCCTGCTAATTTATTATTTAAAATACGCTAATTAATAATGCTGACGACTCTTTATTATAGATTTTAAAATACAATTAGATTAATTTACTATAAATATTATTATAAAATGTTGTATTGATACAAAATGGGTTATGGCAAAAGTTATTGTTGATGCCACATTTTTAGGCGTCTAATTAATCTGCAAGAGCGAGATAAATTCTAAACGACAGAATGAGACAGTGCATTTTCGTAGCTAACTCCAGTGTCCAGTACCGCAGATTGGTTTATTTTATACAGGCAGATTTTTCTATTGTTTTTTTTTTTAAATAAAATAATGTTAAAGACAAGTATGCATCCATCGATATGAGTGTTGTGTAAATGCCCAACTTTAATAACCTACTGTTTATAGACTGACAGCGTTAACACTTTTTTATAACCTAGGTAAACCATTAAATAAATTATCTAATGCGGGATATTGCCAGCGGCCGCTTGCGACTGCTCGAGCATTCTCGGGACTTCCCGCGACTTCTCGCGCAGTCGCGCGGCTCCGTTTATGGAATTCGCCGGAATTCCCGCGGCGCGGCGCCGCGGGCATCCGCGCGACTCGTTTGAGTTTCTCATGCGATAATAAGTATTATAGTAATGGAAATAAAGTTAAAATTCATATGACACTGAAACTGCGCTTCGATTCGCCGCGCTTCGACGCGCTTTTGGTGTGTGTCGACCCTAACTGTCTCTAGTTCTATGTTTCTTTTTCCACAGGAGACTACCTTAGAGACAAATACGAGGGTGCCACCGAAGTGAAGGTATCACGGCGTGGCAAGCTTCGACTCAGCAATCCTCGGTTCACGCTGCCCACAGCTCAAGATCTAGTCTACCTCGAAGAGTCTCCTAATTACTGCGTCAGGAATGAGTCTTTGGTAAATATTGAAGACTAGCTTCTACCCGGGGCTCTGTTTGCCTGGTATCTCGATGAAATAAGTAGATGTCAGTCTGGAGCCGATAATCCATTAAATTTCAACAAGATTACAGACAGGCAGAGTTAAATTCGAATTAGGTAATACCAGTTGCCTGCACGGCCGTCAATATAAATTATGATATTTTTTTACTTCCATCCTACCTGTACCCAATGCTGCCCCTACCTCAAATTTGACTCAAGCTACAGCCATGGCTGACTGTTTCTGAGGTTTCGGATATTTCTTATTCAACCCATAAAATGTAACCTGACCGAATTTAATAGTCTTACAGTGTGTTCTTTTTCCAAGTGTAACTTACACTTGAAAAAAGAACACACGCTGTCACTTTCATTTATGTGTGTATATGTTTATCCTGCCAATAAGGTTTATATAACAATTGTGCAATTGGTGAAGTATTGTAAGAACTATTAATGGGTAGCAGGTTAATGATGAGACGGGGTGGTTCCTTTCTTGAGCTTGTTTACGAAAACCCTACCACCATTAACACTTTCTTTTGTTTTCAATTTTCTGTTTATTTTATTTTATATTCTAATAATACCAATTGGAAGTAACGTATACACTTTACTTAGGAATTTCATTACGCCTTTTATCACCCAATAGGGTGTTTCAGAATTGTAGGTACAATGGTGTCATAATACATAAGATGCGCTGAAGTCGCGATGCGCATGCGTCCAACGCTCTCTTTCGCACTTTAATCGTTCAATGCAGTAATGTTTAGGTCATATAAGATAGATGGTGAGTCTAAAGTACTCTAAAGCTACACATCGGGCACAGTTGCAACTCCATGCTGCTGCCCGCCCCAGGAAAAGAACCCGCGATCGCACGGTGAATGGTCGCAGACGCTAACCACCGATGCAATTATTTTATAGGACCTACTTATATGGCATTTATCGTGTTATTAGTAAAAGAATAATGCTGCAAACCTACCGTAATAAAAAATCTAGTCAATTAAATATAAAATTTTACTACTTGGAACAAAATTGCGGAGACCATTAAAATACAGGTTTATCACCTATTTTCGAACCGATCAGTCAACATATTGTTTAAATTAGGCCAATTAAAGCTTGCTTAATTTAATTATAAACTGGACTAAAAGGTAACCCTTTCAATTTGCGAGTCACTAAGAATTCTAAGAAACATTTTGTTAAAAAAGTAGCGTCCATTTTATCATCTGGTAATTCTGGTATTCGATCGATTGAATTTTGTCTTTGGTTGGTATTCGATAAGCAAACCAAACATTAAAAATCGACTTCATTAAATTTGATCTCACATCGATTTAGTCTCGTTGCAATCACTATCTCAATCACTCGCACTCGTTGCGGAAATCAAACTATAGTCTGATATTCAATTCGAAGATTATGTTTGTCTGTATTTAAATAAATATATTATGATTAAAATAGAAACTTATCCATCTATGACACAGAGCCTGTTAATTAATTATTATTAGAGCCTTTAAATTAAAAATAATGAGATATTATTTTAAATGATCAATTTCAGATTAACAAAAAATCTATAAATGAATTTATAGTTATTAGTACCTCTTTATTTTATTGAATAAATAGTTTTCTTTAAAATTGGTTAATTTATAATAAGTAATAAATTTACGCCACCTTTTATTTCTTTTTAATTCTAACCAAAAAAATAACATATTACTTAACGTGTAAAGGTAATAGATATTATTTTATTAAAAAATTTACTATAAGGACCAAATAATTCGCAGCAATAGTTTAAATTATAACAAATATGTTTTTTCCCAGGGTTCTCCTGGGACTTCAGGCCGGGAATGCAACAGAACATCGTCGGGAATGGATGGTTGTGCACTCATGTGTTGCGGCCGAGGCTACAATACAAGAAGAAAAGTCATCAAAGAACGATGCGGTTGCAAATTCCATTGGTGCTGTCGAGTTGTATGCAATACCTGTATTAAGTCGACTGAAGTGTACACTTGTAAATAGATTTGTTTTGTATTTTATTTAGATTCCTACGGGTTTTCAAAGACTTTTACTACCAGATTATTGTGAGCAAATTAACTAATTAGTCTCCATTTTCGTCTCTATCTCTCTATTATTTAATGTTTGAACAAGACAGAAGGATTGGAAAGCCGGGTTTATTGTGAAAGTCTGGGTCTTAAAACTTGTGATAAGTTCTTCTATTCATTTTTGGCGCATGCATGTCTGAAACCTGAGTGGAAAATTATGATATTTTTTTTTTGTTTTCTTTATTATGTTTAGAATATTTATATTTGATTCGTATTAGTTTAAAAGCTAAAATGTTTAGAACAATAAAATTAGTAATTTTGCTCAGTATTTATACTTCATATTTTCCTTAATGATAAGAAATAATAATATTAATATTAGATTTAGCATATAAAGATTGTACAAATAATGAAAATACTCATGTAACTTAAATTTAAATTTAAAAAATTTAGTTCTTTACTTGTAAAGAAAATTGATAGTAAAATAAGCTCCATAATTTGATCTGATCATAAATGAAAATTATACTTTGCAAATAAAAAGTAATTGAATTATCCTAGTAAATAACAATTGTTTCTAATTATTAAACAATTGTACCTAAATGCCCATTCTGTTCTCAAAAACAGTTTTGAAACTTATAAACAATTGTAGGCATTTTTATAAATACTCAATATTTATTGTTAATACTTAATATATAATATTTTTGCTTATAAGGTTAGCTCAGTTTCAACCGACGATAGTTTAGAATAAAAGCAAATAATATTATTACTGAGAACAATGAATAACGCATACATCATTAGGTATTGCATTTATATAGTTAAGTATATAAAGTGATATACATAAATATTTCTCCCAACAAAAAGAGGCTAAGGGTTATAATAAGTGTAACATCAAGATGCTCAAGTTGTTTTTAGAGTATCCTGAATATGTAAGTTGGTCCTTAATTTATAACAAAATAAGGATCAATTTAATCGTTCAACTTCAACATTGAGCAGTTATAAAACATAAAATTCTCTGTCTCTCTCTCAAATAGAAACTAAGAATATAATGTTAATGTAAAATTTAAATTAATTATTATAAAAACATTATAATAATATTTATTTTTGAGTAAAATTATATAATTCACTATATAACAAGAAAAAAAAATATCTAAGGGCTAATTTCACTGACCCTAGTTCAGCGCTGAACCAGGGTTTTTGACCTCCCTGTACAAATTAAACATGGGTTGAAATGAAAGAGGCAAATCAAAAACCCGATTCAGTATTAAATTCATTCAGTAAAATCGACGCTAACAAAATGTTGTGATAAAATATTAATTATTGTTGAATTTGGGATTTAAAGCTTTCATGTAACAATGTATCATTCTATCGTACAACTTACTATTCTTTTAATATATTGTTTCTATGCATATAGAGCTTTTAACCTTAAATTCATTCCGAATGTCTTTTTAACCATCCCAAAAGTTAAACTTAGGTATATACTAAGAACGTTTGTATATTTTGTAGTATAAGAACTGTAGGTTCATTAAATTATTGTTCTTTGAATTTTATCTTCATTGTATAATGTGGACTTTAACATAACACGCCAAAATGTGAACTTAAAAAGTATACTGGTAATAGTTCTGGAGACCTTACATTGAACTTAATTAATAAACTAAAGTCAATGATGGATTAACTTGTTTTAATAAATCCCACATTCTATAAAACTGTCGCTACTGTTTACATTATTTTTCAACTTTTAAATTGTTTTTGTCTGTTTTATGAGACAGACAATAGTCAGTTTTGAGGTGAGACGCCCGTGCTTGTCACTTGGTACATTACGTTTGATAGGCTATTATTTTCGCACTCACGCATTTACATCGCTCTCTTGCTCGATAGACTCATTGCATTCATGATTTCAAATATTCCAACTGCGGAGTGAGTTAACACTTAATTTCTGTTTTATTTACTTGTTAAGAAAATACAGTTGGTTTTAACCCTTAATTCGACAATGGGAAGTATACAAGACATCGACTTTGAAAAAATCTGCAGCATTTTTTTTAACAACATTAGTTTTTTCTATTTAAGGAATGACTTGGTTCTGTTCTACATTATTACATAAAAAATAGCTGTCAATGAGCACGTGCGCTCGGCCGGTCAGTCGACGCCGCAAAGTCAGGGAGGATGAACGCGTCACGACCGCTCTCGGTAAGTCTCTATTTGTATATATTTAATGTTCTAAAATAAATAGTTATTTCTTTTCTGTATATTCCGTAACGTATTTTTATATGTCTGTGTATACTAAAATCATAATATTACTTATAGATTTTTCGTTATTCTCAGCGAAACTTGTGTGTCCAGTATACTTCCCATTGCCGGGTTATCGAAGGTTTAGTATGGTTTTGTGATGTGCAGTATACTGGACATTGCCAATGAGACAGACAACTAACAATTAGTATAATATTATGAACTAATATCTATATTATGTAAGTTATATGTTATTTATGATACCTAACAATATTATTATTTACAGGTCTTCAAAAAAACATCACGTGCCTCAAAAGTATTAGCTTTAGCGCCACCAATTAACGCTCTATCGGACGTAGAAGGCCAGACCAGTTTAGATGAAGAACCTGATTTGCACAATGGCCAGGAAATTGATGATGTCTCATCAGATGCACCATCCATACCATCGTAATTAGAAAATCTGAATATTTTCGACGGCAACAGTGACGATTCTTCTAACGACGAAATACCCAATAGCGAGCCAGAAGTCGAAGAAGAACTATCAGTGCCTCTCACACCAATTATGAGGGAAGTGTTGCCATCTACCAGCCAGGTAAATTATGATGTTATTCCGACCTTATCATCAATCCAGTCTGTGCTGGACATAGCACTGACACCTAATATTGTAAATACCAGGTCAAAACGAAAAAAACCCGTCCATACCAACACTCGCATTAGACACGTCAAATCAAAAAGCGTAAGACATCTAATTACAATTGGAAAAAAGGCAAATTCTTGCATAAGGCTAAAATTAAGGATTGTGAATTTGTTTTTGACATGCCTAACGACGACTCACCTATAGTTTATTTTCATAAATATTTTTCTGTGGATATTCTCCAAGATATAGTCCATAACACAAACCTCTACGCAGTGCAAAGAACTGGAAGATCAATAAATGTTACCGAAGACGAAATGAATGATTTCCTGTCCATACTTCTACTTATGGGTGTTGTTAATTTGCCATCTTACGTGGATTATTGGTCCAAAGAACTGCGATACCCAGCAATAGCAGACATTATGCCTCTGAAAAGGTTTGAGTGCATACGTAGGAATATCCATTTCGTAGACAATTCCTGTCCCGCTTTGGATCGATACTTCAAGGTGAGGCCATTTGTAGAGAAGGTGAGGATGAACTGCTTAGCTACTGAAGAGGAGATGAGGAATAGCATTGACGAAATGACAATACCGTATAAAGGGAAAAATCGGGCAATAAGAGACACTATAACCCCATGAAACCCAATAAGTGGGGTTTCAAAAATTTTAAATTTCAAAATTGTACAACAATAAATATTTTCATTATACACATGCATTTTATTTTTGTTTATTTCATAATTGCATAAATAAAGCTTTTATAAAAAAATCTCGAACGATTCCTTAATTCGGCAATGTCCAATATACTGGACATCGATATTTACAGTTACTTTATGTAGAACCTGGCAATGTCCTGTATACTGGACATGCATTTTCTCAAAATCGAGATATACTAGCTTTTTTTGATTATTTTTCCTGGTTTTAGGAACATCTAACGATGTCAAATATATATATATAAAAAAAAAACAAGTTTTTTTTCTCTTGCCAGATTAAGGGTTAACTGCTATGATACTACCGATTCAAGGGTAAAAAGATACCAGACTTTATTTTTAAGCACTCACGATAATATTATAGCTGTCAAAATTGTTTAAAAGTAAACAAAACAGAATTCTGAAGGAGACGTGAGAAGTCTGTTCATTCCAGATCGGAATTTTACGAGCGACGATTTCGCGAGTACGTTGCTTTACTACACACTTAAACTGCGAATTCCGCAGGACCGTGCTAGGCAAACACAAATCTACAATCGATGTTATTAAAAAGTCGATAAATCTAATTCTATTTTATAAGTGCAACATCCCCAGCTAGAAGCTCGCGCAAACGCGCGCCATATTGGATAAAATTGTCCATGGTAATTTTCTGTCAAGTCAAAGTTGAAAAGTTGTCAGATTTATTATTCTTCACAGCTTTACTTAGATTTAATTACTGTTCTCGAAGAATTTACAAGTGAAAATATATATTTGGATTAATAATCTATAATGGGCAAGCCATCATCCAGGAGGTGCTCTGTTAGTTGAATTTTTCTATACCTACCTTGTCTTTCTCCGTTTTACATTATCACGTATTCAGTGATTTCGTTTATTTACCAGCGTACAAGTATGTTCATTTTCTTATATTTCACGCATGCAAGGCTTCTGGAGCGGAATCAGTGGCATTTTGTGAAGAAATTTTTATTTTGTGCTTCGTTTTCGTGATATTTTTTTAACTTATTTAACCTCCATTTATTTCATAACATAGGGTCAACGCATGCTTTTGTGGACATAAATTCACAAATTTTACAAACTTTTCATAATTTTCTGCTTAAATACGCTCATTTACCATTTTTGATGACACTATTGCCTATAATAACACTTCGCTCACTAAAAAAGGTACTCATCAAAAAAAACATTTGGTTGGTGCTAACATCCTTTTTTTTTCCAAAACTTACCTCTATGGAGTTTTGTTTTGCTTGGTGATAAAAAAAAAAGTTAACAAGCATTATTATTTTGTTCCTTTTTCTATTAATTTTGAGTTTGCTTTGGTAATAATTGCATGCGTTTGTAGTGGTTTAAGTTATAGTCTTTATTATTATAGAAATATAATTCTCTTTCTGTTAAACACCTTCATCAATCTAAGATTATTGTTTTTCATTATATCTCTATATTATTTAGTTCCTACATACCAGGGAAGTTCTGTTCTTACGACAATACATATTTTTCAATAGGTAATTCAACAATGTTGTCTCTCACTATACTTATAGTAAGTTGACTAATATTTCTATCATTGCATTTCCAGAGAAAATTACACTCCCATAGTTCTATCTCAAGTTCAAGCCAACACAAAATGAATGCTCGAAAAATGGAAAATATAAAACGAAAAAACCAGAACCGAACAAAGTCCAAAATAAAATCATTGTTCTCAAAACTAAAACGACAAAGTGAACATTCATTCACATCGCAAGCTTCGCAAAACGCATCTGTTGTATTCTTAGATACAAGTGAAGAGAATGATACAGTTGTTGAAGTTGACACTCCTACAACATTGGACAACAAAAGAACTGGAACGCCCAACGAAACTGTGAAATGGAGAGAGACTGATGATAGTTTAATTATTATTAATGATGATGATATAAACCCACAAAGTATTCCTCTCCCTGAAACACCTCGACCTCATAGATCGCCCATACACTGCTCCACTCCAGTACATGCAATAGACAACCAAATACTATCAGTCTCCAACAACAATTACATAGAAAATGTTGATATAGATATTGCCAACTTAACCAAAGAAATAAACACAGATTCTTATCTAACTATAGATTTAACCGCTGCTGACAGTGTTACTACTGTAGATGACACTGTGATACACGTGGATCTGCCTGACGAAGATGATTTTAGCTATACTTCAGAGAGCTCAGTGATGTCTGCTATAAATGCCAGTCTATCAATGAGTGCCTATTCTAAAGTTACAACTAAACAAAATAAAGTAAATAAGAGGAAACAAATTAATAACTTTGCCAAGGGTATTTCAAATTTGAATTCTTCAGAGAAAGGAAAGTTGTTAGAGTTAATTGCACAAAATATTTTTAATGGTTGCAAAATTTCTGGTAATCTGAAATCAACGCTTTCTGGAATGCAGCAGGTAAAAAAAAGTCTTTGTTTTTCTTTTTATATACTACGAAGAATGTGTAGTCTACCTGATGGCAAGTGGAGTACAGCCTATGGACATCAACAATCCACAAAAGCTGATTATAGATGCGTAGCTGCAGCTGGGAACCACGGTATTATGCCTCATGTGCCAGTAATTTCAGGGCCTGATTTCACCAGCAAACCGGAACACAGTAATGGAATCACCACTATTTGGCGGCTGGTTAAAGGTGAGACGGTGGTGCTGCCGCCCCCGAGCCCATTCACAAGAGCTCTACCACCTATTAAAGTATACAAAATATATATTTTTTTAATTCCTATGCTTAATTATGACAGCAAAAAATATAGAATAGACTGTAGTTGTGCAGTCCACCTAGTTATAACTTCTAATTGATTATTTTTATAGCATTAAGCTATGCTTAGCTTAATGCTATAATAGAGGCGACCGTAGCTGGATGGCTAAAGCGGCTGCCCGGTGTGCAGTAAGGTCATAGGTTCAAATCCTGCTGGTCCCATATCTTTTTTAACTGTTTCTTAGTATAAATTACAACATTATGAATCTCTTGTGTCTAACAATGTAAGAGTATAGTTTCAATAGTAATATAGCAGCAAAAAGCCGCAAATGACACAATTTCCAACTAAAATACACCTTAAAGATACAAATACTGCATAAAACTCTTCAAAACTTTCAGCAATCTACATCAGCAATACCTGATACTCCACAAGACTCCTTCATCAAAGAAGTTATCCTCGGGGAGGTGAAGTCTCGGAACAGTATTGGCAGTAACATCTACCATCCAAGCAAGGATGTGCAGAATAAGAAGGGCTTGCGAATGATCGTTATTGATGGCAGCAACATTGCTATGGAGTAAGTATTCAGACTTTTTTTTTTATATCTAACAGTCTTGTACACATGGCTACCCACTAAGCTTTATATTTCCAGAATTAGCTGGTCTTGCATTACAGCCCTTACTATGCAAAACCAATTTAATCCAGAAATGTATACTTTGATGTGTAGCGGTGTAATCTAGCCTATTCAAGTAATTATCACTGCCCATCAATTAATTTGAGATGTTGAATATGCAAGATATGTGCCAGTAATCTCGGGGCCTTCTTTTTTATAAAAATGGGACCCAATAGCAACATTTTTGTTCAGTTGCTTGTAATATTTTAAAGCAAATTTTAGCTTCGCTATGCTTTTTTGTATTTTAAATAATATTAAAGTTGAAAAATTAAGAATCCAGCAGGACTTGAAAACCAAGTACCAAGGATCTTCTAGCTAAGGTATATATGTATATATATATAACTATGACGCGTGCACAATAGAGTTAAGAATTTTCGAGTCTAGCAGCATACAAATCCATAGCTGAATAAAGCACTTGATGCGTATACCCAGGGGGTGCAGTTTCTAATCCTGCTGGATTCTTAATTTTTAACTATAATATTTTTGTTTAGATTCCATTTGGGATCCTACCCTAGTTTAGTTTGTAGTTGGGGGTCCTGTCTTCGGCTGGAGGAACATCCCTCTATATTGCTCTTGAACGTGCCTATTGCGCTGGAAATATGTGTCCACCAAGCTTCCATGTGGCAATTTGGGTTGCAATAAATTTTTCTTCAAAGCACAAAAAAGAATGTTACTTAATCCACCATTGATTGATTGATTTGGTTGCTAGTTTAACCCCTGTGTCCACCCTTTGGGTACCAGTCTGGTAGCCAACAGATGAACATGAGGAGTCGAGTTAGTAAGGTCAGAAGATGAACTCAGGTTGACCTTGGGGCTCGTCTGGATCAGAGTAGCGGCAGACAGGGTACAGTGGAAGGCATTGGAGGAGGCCTATACCTTAAGGCACACCAAGCTTAGGGACATAATTTAGGTCTAGTTTATTTAAGTAGTAATTTTGAAGTGTGAATCAGTACCTATTTTCGGCATATGTGGCTTCATTATTATTATTTATTAGCCCCTACATTCTAGTGAGAATAAATCATGATATATAGAAAGATAGATAAATAAAATGCTTTACTCATAAATAATCAATAATCACATACATTTTTAAACAGGCTCCACAAAATCGAATGATAGATTTGTCTGTGGAAATATATTGCACTCAGATTAAAATCACCAAAACATAACTTAGCTATATAAACTACAACAACTTTTCACTTATACATTAATTTACATATTAATACTCTTCGTAATCTTCACTATCAACATTAAAGTTATTTATATTTTATTGATGAAGTGAAATCTCACATTTCAGGCACACCAAAGGCGCCAGGTTCTCAGTGAGCGGCTTGAAGATATGCATAGACTACTTCATGAAGCGAGGCCATGTTGTTAAAGCGTTTGTGCCCAGATTCAGGTAACCATACTACTAACATACAGACCCAGAGGATAATGTAGGGTTAGTCTGTTAATATTAGTAGCTTATTATGAGAAAATCTAATATTATCCGACTAATGTATTTTATTAAACTTGTTCCTGGTAATATGCAACGCGAATAGCTCGCCTGCGAATTTAAAACAGTAATGAAATTTGACAGTACTATACTGTCAGAATTTTAACGGATTGAGGTTCCTTCACCTTATATTAAGGGTCTCCTACGGCGTCTTTGTGATAGACCAATGTCCTCACGAATGCCTGGTAACTTAGGTAGATTTTTCAAAGGCCTATACGCACGATGCGTGTACTAATGTGCAGGGCCGTCTTAAGTCATTTTGCGCCGGGGTGCGAGACTCGCTTTTTTTACTTTTTGTGCAGTGATGCGGTAGGACAAGCGCCGAAAGCGTTATAAAAGAAAAAAATATTATTGTTGATGACTATGTTTTTGCTTGCGCATACATATTTGTCGTAAGTAACAAGTATATTAGACTGTGCAATGGCGTTTAGTTCAATGAAATATACAAAAATTCAGCGCTTGAAAGGCGCCCCCGAACGCTCCGCACCTGGGTGCACGGAGCGTTCGTGGCCCCTTGCACCCCCTGGTAAAGACGGCCCTGCTAATGTGCCGGGTGATGTGTACATTGCACCCCCAGATGGAAAACGCCGTAAGTGTGAATTTTTGCTCAGCAATTTTCAGTCTTACAGCAGTTTTCAGTACGCCTAAGGCTGAATATTTTAGTTAGTATTTCCACTGGGCGTACGACAGGTTCTTAAAAATAAACCCAAAGTTACCGAAAGGAGATACAGTTAAAACATTAAATAATTCTTAGTTAATAGAAAAATAAGATTCATGTGGTCGATAACGATAACCCATGGTTGCAGGTTCGAATCCAGCTTCTAAAATGTTGAAACAAATTATGTGTGAACTCTTTTTTCTTTTTTTCTTTTTTTTATTATGATGGATAGGCACGCACCACGATTTCACCTGATGGTAAGTGATGATGCGGTCTACGGTGGAGCACGCTTACCTATGAGATACCTATTAACTCTTGCTGTGAAGAGACCCAAGTTGTACTCATGCGGAAACACGGATCTATTTAATGATTATATTTCCACCAGATGTAGCGAACAAGTTTAATGTTCTCGTGATGGTAATTAGTAACTACAGCCTATAAATATGGCCACTTTAAGGTGATAACTGAGTAGCACCACTTTCTTAGCGCCGCGTATTTTAAATGTGAGCTTGCGGAATCTGATGGAATGAGATGAGAATATGATGAATTTGACGACCGGATGGCGGAGTGGGTAGTGTACCTGCCTGCTACACCGAAGTCGCGGGTTCGATTCCCGCTTAAGACAAATCTTTGTGTGCATGAAAAGGGGGTTTGTCTTAATCTGGGTGTTACTATGTATAATAAGTATGTATTTACAAAAGAAAAGTATATATGTATTAGTATCAGTTATTTTAGTACCCATAGTACAAGCTCTGCTTAGTTTGGGACTAGATGGCGTTGTGTGTGAGTTGTGGAATATTTATTTATTTATTTATATTAATTGACAAAAATGTACTTTCTGATGGTACATTATTGTCAATTTATTTTCATCTCATTCTCTCTTCTCAGTCAAATTTAAAAAAAAAATATATACTATAAAGTTTATTGATGGTGTTAAAAAAAATTTGGTTATTATTGAAGTTCAAGTTAATTATTATCGTATATTCTCCTAACGCAAGTCGTTCTCTTTACTTGAAGACTCCCTGTAAACTTGGCAATATTCACATCTGACATTGTTAAAACAATCATTGAATGCCTTTGCTACATCAAAAGACTACGATATTTTGACTCCTGTAACAGTAATAGTCCGGTCAATATAGACATTTGAAATAACAAAAATTAGGGCCCACCAAATTTTGGTGGAGACCTTAAGTTCAACATTATAAATGAAGTGTCAAAAATCCCCATCGATCCCATGTGTGCTAAAAAGTTATTTGGGGTCAAAGGTAAAAATTTCAGGTTTTTTGGATTTTTTAAGTTGACTTTGAAGAGTATGAATATCAAGAGAAATCAGAACTACTAGTTAAACTCAAAAACCGATATCAATATTTATAATCATCATGCAATCAAAAAAATATTGTCCCTGAAAATTACGTCACAACAGTTCACGAACTGTTGTGACGTCATTTTCAGGGACAATATTTTATTTATTTATTCTCCGATAGGCTTATACTCCACGGAGTATAAGCCTATCGGACAAACCATGTTAAAAAAACCGCGCCGAGTACACTACCTCACAGGTGGCGTGGAAATGTGTGCATATCACATAGATCGTGACTCTTAAAATAGCGATATCTCAGGAATGGTGATACCTAGAAAAAAATCATGAACTGAAACTATTTTTGTAGATAAAAAACTGAAAATATTGATGTTTGACCCCAAATTACTTTTTTAGCACACATGGGATCGATGGAGATTTTTGACACTTTATTTCTAATGGTGAACCTAAGGTCTCCGCCAAAATTTAGCACTCCCCAATTTTTGTTATTTGATCACGATTTTTATGTCTATATTGACCGGATTATAATATCCGGATCTAACCAATACATAAACTGTATTGTGTAAATTTGAGGTTCTCCGACACCTAATTGTTCCCTTCTAGTGAAATAAAATGAAATTATACCCCTTGTTTGTGTTGAAAAACAGCTGAGCTATAAGATTCATAGTCGCCAATGTGTTAGCTTATAGAGATAGCATAGAGCAGCGATAGCCGAGTGGGAGACCGTAGGACTGCGAAGTCAAAGGTCTCGGGTTCGAACCCACGGCACACACCTCTGTCGATAAATCGTTAAGATATGTGTGTATTTATCATATAAATTATTGCTCGCTAACGGTGAAGAAAAACATCGTGTGACAAACCTACATGCCTGAGAGTGCCAGCCAGAGTGGCCAGCGTGGTGGACCCAGCAGTGGGACATGTATTGGATACAGGGCTGCTATTAATGTGTTAGCTTACTCATAAACGATTATTTTAATAGTCTTCTCTCGAGTGCGACCACAAAATGATCAAAATAAAAATTTTGGAAAGCTAATTGACTTTTTTGTACTTAATTTATACACTCAATTGGAATTGCTCTATATTTTGTGGTCGGACAACCATCAATTTCAGGTGTAAAAATGGAAAGAGTAGTGATCCAAAATTGCTGAGTAATTTGGAGAGACGAGGATTGGTCGTGTTTACGCCGTCGAGGGAAATACAGGGCAGGATTTGTGTACCATATGATGACAGGTGTGTAGAATTTTAATTTTATTTTCATTGTATTGTTTCAATTTTATTCTATATCCATTAATGCCTGTATTGTAGACGACCAAAGGACGGCCGAGGTCGCGGGTTTGATTCCCGCTCAAGACAAATCTTTGTGTGCATGAACATGGAGGTTTGTCTTGGTCTGGATGTTTCAATGTATAATAAGTATTTATTTACAAAAGAAAAGTATATGTGTATTAGTATCGGCTATTCTAGTACCCATAGTACAAGCTCTGCTTAGATTTGGGATAAGAAGGCGTTTTGTGTATGTAGTGTGATATTTATTTATTTATTGTTTAATGACTTTTTACCATATAAAAAGCAATAAAAACCCGAGCTATCTATGTACTTAACCTTACAGCAGTAATGCTTTCCAAATTAAAGTACTAATAAATACATACTGCATGTTACTTATCCAAAATTTTTAACAATTCTATCGACTGTCCCGAACTTGTATCTAAATTTAATATACGCACTAATCAAATCAGTTTTCGTCAAAGACTCACTCACTCACTGCTACAGGTTCCTTTTGCCATTACTAACTACAGGCGCAATGCATATTGCATTCGAGCTGCGTTAGGCCTCTTGTACACGTCACGGTTTTTCAACCGTACGGCGTGTTAGCCGTACGGTTGAAAAAACGTGCGAGCTTGTACATGGCACGGCAAAAACACCGGGCGAGACATTGGCCAGGTACGGGCTAGCAGCGTTTTTATCTGGGGCAGTGTCGTACGTGCTGTGTCATGAATTTTCTTATGAAAAAAAAGATTAGGTATCGTTGCTTATTACATATAGGAAACGGAAAATAGAAAAAAAAGGGAAAGATCAGAATTTTTTTTTCATCACCACTTATATCTTCAAATGTGGGCTGTAAATGAATAAATACATCTTTCCAGGAATCATATTTAAGCCTCTTATTTTTACAATCATCGACGGTTTTATCCCATATAATATCTTACTTACCGCCTTTCTTGAATCAATTTAATTAACTATTCTTGATTTATGCTAATTTTATTACAAAATCGGGAATCAGCGTATGTAAACCGTCACGGAACCGTGCAAACGTCCGGCGTCGTCGACACGCTCCCATAGAGTGCCATACAACACTGATGAAAATCGCGCCGTGCGTAGACGTGGCGCGCCGAGGGGCAGGCACGGCGCACACGGCTGCGGCGCCGTGCCGTGACGCCACCGTGCGCGTCTACAAGCTCTCATAGTAATCCATACAACACTGACGACCGTGCTTACACGCGGCGAATTAACCGTAGATTTTCACGGCGGTAAACCGTGCGTGTACAAGAGGCCTTAGGCTTCAATAAACTGCCAATAAACCTAAACTTTGATTTGTTCTGCACTAGTGCTGACACAGTGAGGAAACGTTTAGCTAATGAGTACTTCTTAGATACATCCGAACAATAGCGGCACTCAAACTGTTTGTTTTTCTTTTTGTTATTTTTAATACTATTATCTAATATAGTTCTACCTATGTTTTTTTTTTTCATGCTACTTAATTGTGGAGGCTTGTTATTAGCAATATGTTCATCTAAGTTATATGTACTATATATATCTTTGTGTAATTAGTCTGTAAGCCTTCTCTAAAAGAAAATAAATAAATAAAAAAATAAATAAATCCTTATATCAATTCCAGATACATCGTCCAATGCGCAGCTGAGTTCGACGGGGTGATAGTCTCCAATGACAACTACAGGGACCTCCACAAGGAAAATCCAAGATGGCGATCCGTCATAGAGAACCGTCTACTCCCATTTACGTGGGTCAACGACATGATTATGTTTCCTAGGGACCCTCTAGGCAGAAATGGGCCTACATTGGAAGAATTCCTGAGGCATCCTAGGAGTATAGCACCTACTATTGTGGTGAAATAATTATTTTTTTAAGACTGTTTGTATGAAATTGTGTGTGATAATAGGACAGTTGACACCAGAAGTCAATTGTCATAATCTTAAATTCTTAACCCCGTTAAAAATGTTATTTGGAAATTTGTGTATTAGCACAATTAAATTGTAGGCTAATGGTCCGGATAAATGTAAATTAACTACTGATTTTTGGATATGTTGTAGAGGAAGCTTAAAAGAGTATGCCCTGAAATTGTCGCTTTCTTGAAAAAAGAAGTTAGATTTTTTTTTTTTTTTTTTTACATTAGAATCATTACAGTTAGAATTGTGTTTTTTTTCGATTTATCTCGGCTTTACAAAAGTTGTTACTAATTATTTGATATTGATTACAGCAAATCGTTTAGCTTAAAAGTTAAAGCATAATAGGCATGGTGACTGATCTATAGATAGTAAAATATAGGATACCTTATCAAACTATAGGTAAACATAAACCAATTGAAATATTTTTTTGTTACATACTATAAATCTAACTCATTTTATGATCATTCAAAGTTTCATGGACGAGTTCATTTT
The DNA here is from genome assembly GCA_905147285.1 of Hypena proboscidalis. Classification (NCBI taxonomy): domain Eukaryota; kingdom Metazoa; phylum Arthropoda; class Insecta; order Lepidoptera; family Erebidae; genus Hypena; species Hypena proboscidalis. The sequence continues at coordinate 9,185,297 of LR990150.1, read as the reverse complement.
TAAAATACGAAATTATTCGATTTTTTTTTATCATTAAATTACATACACAATTTATAGCAATATTTGTAATAAAACCATTTTTATAAACGCAATATTTCGTATAGCTATCAAACAAAATTCATAACTTCACATACAAAATACTCTATCGTGACGTCACGCTTGAGTAGCCTTTTGTTTGGAGCGTTTGGGCGAGTCTATTATTGATGTGAATTTGAAATTGTATTATCTCAGGAAGTTTATGTTAGGTCAAAGTAATTCTTGTAATGATGTTTCTTATATCAAGAGGTGTTTCAATTACATACAAAAATAAAAATTAGTCATCATGCCTATTGTGCGAGGTATTGATTTGAAGAAATCGTTTCTCGAAATTATTTGTTTGACTAGCGTGGAGTCTACTGCCCTACTGTATAAATTAGTTATAACACGTGAAAGAATTGTATATTATTATGTCAGAACTCTTTTTTAAGAAAAATAATGAGGGCTATCGTTTCTTTCTCACCAGGTGGCGCCACTGTAGTGTAAGGTCTGTCAAAGTTTGTTGACTGACTTTGAATAATCCCAACCATTGAGTTTATACGTTTTTATAGAGGCACAGTTCTTTAGGGCGTTTTGAAGACAAACATTTTGGATCAAAAAATATTTTGAAGTACGAATTATTTTATTCTAATTTGAAGTGGGGGCATTAAGACGTCCATCTCTCTTGCTCTCATACGTGCTATCTGTCTGTCGCTCGTCTTCAGAACGCAGTTAAGAATTGTGCCTCTATAGACACTTTTGAACTCGATGGCCAACCCGTAAAAAGTGACATTTGTCATTTCAGAGACCTCACGTTACACAAGCTCTTCAAGCGGCAAATTCATACACATTAGCCCTCATTATGTAAGGCGTTGTCCTAGCAGAGCGGTATGAGCAATGTGACGCGATGCGATACCAAAAAAACGCCTCTTTTGCCCTAGCAACAGTGTCATCGTGTGCGATGTATGGATCACGTCGCGTTGGGTCGCACATATCGCTTAGCTAGGACAATGGGTAACCAAAGCCGCCTAAGATTACATTTTAAGATATTTGTACTGATATTAGGATTTTATAAAAAATGGTATACTGTAGGACATGTGTAGTACACATAAACCTTTTTGTTTATACTGTTAATAAAATATGCCAACAATGCAAGGAATGATTCCAGTGCAAGCTAGTTTGTACCTTAATTATTGTCAAATCGGAGCTATATTATTATTTTTCACCAACATTATAAATAAAAATACAGAGTGAAATATAAAATACTGGCTTTCGCGCGTGTGGTATATCGATAAAAAACCTATGTCCTGCTCCAGGTCTTCAACTATCCCCATAGCAAAATTTTATCAAATTCGGTCTCGCTGTTTAGGCGTGAAACGTAAAAAACTAAACTTTCAGATTTCTTTTAATTAAGTATTGGTCATTTTTGATACTCAGAATCAAGACTTTTAATTTGGCATAAACAACAAAGTTTAACTTTATACTATTTTAACATAAAAATATATATTAAAAATGCATAGATCTCATCCGACCCATTAAATATAACCTAACCGAATTTTATTTTACGAATAAAAAATAACTGCCTCGTTTGTCTAGTGGTTAGTGTATGCGTCTCATCGCAAGTATAAAAAGTGTTGTTTCAAGTATTTTTCAATATATTTCCAAGCGGCACAAGTTATTTCATATTATTATTATACTCACAGATAATAGATCTACATAGATAACGCAAGTATCACGATTTGTATTGAAACCAAGCGTGCCGACTTTTTAATACCTATTGTGACGTCACAGCCGAAATATTTAGTGACGGGAAATCCAAACCGATTCAAAGACACCGATGCCGCCGATGCCCATCCGCCCAGTACGATTCAAACGGCCGTCCGCTATGATTTTCTCTAACAAAAGACGCGCGTGGACTGAAGTTAGCGGCGACCAACCTTGACGCTTGGTCGGGGTTCCGACACGCGAAGTACATGCATTTGCGTTATCTATGTAGATATATATTTCGTGATTATACTAGATTTAAATAGAATACAGGCAATTCCAATTAAGCCGACTAGTCGGCATATCTACTAATTACACACTAATATATTATAATAGTACATACATTTCCGTCGTTTTCTTGGCTTTTAGTATTTAAAAAAAAGTTACTTGTAGAAAGCGCGGTGCAGTGTGATACTCGCCTTACATATCTGATTTTTTTTTATTTTCATTTCCAACTTGACTGGAATTCGAGATTCGATAAAAATATTGTAAAAAAAAAATATATAGTTGTAATCTTTTAAAGCAAATTTTAGCTTTGCTATGCATTAGCAAAGCTAAAATTTGCTTTGCCCCAAGTGCTGAATTGGCAAAGCACTTGGGGCGTATACCCGAGGGGTGCAGGTTCGAGTCCTGCTGGATTCTTAATTTTTCAATTTTAATATTATATAAAAAATATATACTTTATGAACATCTTTAGTTTTAGTTACTTTTAGTTAATATTACATATTTATTACTTTGTATTTAGGTGACGCAAGTCGGATATATTTCAACGGATAGAAAACCTATTTTACTTAACATTTTTCAATTTGTTATAAAATATTACCTAATGCTGTATTATGGTACATTTTAAAAACATTCTTAAATGTACTTAAAACGTTTTAAATTGCAGCCCTTTATTTAAATTTCCAAGTAGAATAGTTAGATTTGTACTTTTGTAAACGAAGATTTGGGAATAGGATAGTTACCAAAAAGATTTTTGTATACCTACCTATAATATATTATGATAAGAAATAAAAAAACCTATAATTTTTGTCTTATACACAAGGCTATACATTAAGAAAGCTACATATTAAGATGTGGGGCCGTTCAAGTATTACGTAAGCACTATGGGGGGGTGGGGGGGTCTTTGTTTTGCTTATTTTGGATGACATGGGGGGGGTAGGGGAGTCTAGATGATGATTACGTCATCGGTAGTTATTTACTTTTTTACACGAATGGTAACACTCACATAGTCTATGCTTGAAAACGAAACGCATTTTTGGGATTCCCGCACGCATACGTTTAAAAATACATTTTTATCTGAAAAATGTTTACGTAAGCATGGGGGGAGGGGGTAAAAGCTTTGCTTACTTTTGCTGACAAGGGGGATGTGGGGGTAAATAAGTGTAATAAATCTGCTTACGTAATATTTGAACAGCCCCTGTACAGTGGGCCACCGAGTTAACTATGCAGGGCAAAAACTTCTAAGTCATATTAAAGACTTACTACTCCAGCCATGGATAAGTGAGTTACATATCTAAATAGTGGATATATTACACTTATTAAATATGTAATTCATCCATGCATATCTATTGCAGTCAGTTTTAAATATGGAATAGAAATTTTTGCCCTGCATACCTAATTGCTTGGCCCACTGTAAATTAAGCTATACATTAGCAATACGAAATGTTCTCGCATTGTTTGACCATCTTTCTTATGCCCGGTTTTACATTATTCCAGTCCAGCGATCCAGTCCAGTATTGGATTGCTTACTGGAAAAATGTAAACCGGCACTGGAATGAACTGAATCCAGTAAGCATTCCAGTCCAGTAACTGGATTCGCGGTCTACTTTTCAGTCCAGTGCGATAAATCCAGTGCAACTGGAATAATGTAGACGGCCAATCCAGTGCCATTCCAGTGCTGACGAAGTACACACGTGTTGGTTGTTTTTGCGGACTTCTTGTAGCAAGAGTGATTGAGCACGTTTAAAACATTTTCGAAACTGATCTCTTCTTGAAATCATTGTCACTGTAGTGTTCACACTTCAAATAACTGGAATAATGTAGACGTAACATATCCAGTCCAGCACTGGACTGGAATCTCGCTAGATCACTGGACTGGAATAATGTAAACCGGGCATTATATAAACTGGAAATGTATTGCAAGAAGCGTGGTGCGTGTATAAATGTTCATTTGATTTTTTGATAGCTTGGTTTATTACTATCACTCATTTTATAATTTTTTATGAAAAGTGTTAAAAGGCCAAATATGCCTTTATTATTTTTAATTACCGTTGTTAATATCGGCAGTAAGACTGGTAGTAACACGGACAGTAAGGGCAAATGTTTATTAGAATCGTAATAATTTGTCCATTTTACTTTTCGGCGATATTAAATATTTGGATTGTTAAAAGTGATTTTTTTTCATGATTAAATGGTTATCAGTGGTAAATGATTAATTTATTTGTTCTTACACACAATTCAGTCAAACAAAAAATGAAGAAATAGTGTAAATATATAGTAGCTTTTGTCAACCATACCTCTACAAATATAAACTCAATATATTAATTGTTACTGCTGTTGGTCTTCCAATAAATAAATAAATAAATAAATAAATAAATAGAATAATATAATCTTTATTTGCCGTGAAATGTGGTAGGTACATTAGATGTTACAAATACGATTAGCGATCAACACATCTTTGTCTAATAATATTGACATGCAAATAGTAATGATACAATAATTAATTTAGGGTTTAAGTACTTCGACTTGGTTTTAAACCAAGTCGAAGTACTTAAACCCTTACTCAAATCTTGTTTTTTTATCTAATTAGTTTCATCGGCTCACAGCTTTTTTTTATGTAGTCTATGGGCTCACAATACAATAAAAACAGCTTTCATGTAAATAATAAGTTGATGCTGGTGGAATATATGATTGACATCCATAGGTTTTAAAAAAAAAACGTCTGTCAAATTTCTTTGTGACAGGCAGATTGTCTTTGGTTGTGAACGTAACATAAATAAGAATATTTGTTTAATTTAACGTTAATTCAACTTATTAATAATTAGGCATTTTCATTTATTTTAATCATGGATCCTAATTGTCCTATTGGACCACCGCAATATGGAGAAAAAGCAAGAAAAGATGGTTTTGGACCACGCGGAGCTCCGGAATGTTACTATGTAAGATCTTAACATTTTATTTCATTTTTAGCTTTTATTAGTTTGTAAGTCGATTTATAAATAGGTACATTAAAGCACGAATTGACACCGGGCAATCGCTTTACCAACCAGTTACGGTCGCCTTTTGCCAGTACCCTAAATTGCCCGGTGTGTAGGTCGCAGCGTCAAATCTGCGGGTCCCATAACTTTTACAACTGTTTCTTAGTATAGGTACATTCTTCTTCTTCTTTTGTGTCAATGGTACTAAAAACTTAAATTACTCCCGCCCAGTGCGTGGCCACACCAATTGCGAATTCTGTAGTATACATTAAAATAGGTATACAAATACCACCAAAAAGGCCTGTTTAATTAATAACTTAACATCTTTCCCTGAATGTAAAAAGAGTATGGCAGATGTGTACCTATTACCAGGGATGTTGCGAATAGCCGCATCCGCGGATGTTCTGCATCAATTCTGTCATGCCGCATATGCTAAAATCAATGCAGATTTTCATGCGGGTGTGATAGCATGTATAAATTGGCGGGGTCGGCGACAGGTACATGCCGAGCACGTGTGCAATGTCCTTTATCAGCGTAAATTTATTTTTACGCACGCAACAATCTGGTTTCGACTTCACTTTAGACGAAGAGCTTGTGTGAAGAATATGTAGTAGGTATGCTTTCAATATGGGCGTTATTTTAATCTTTGCCTAAAAGTTATTTCCCAACAGACGTCTCGTGTGCTGAATTCAACGTTCCGGTACGTGAAATTCGTAAAGAAACTACGCGAGGAAGAGGAAGAACAACGTGTGGCTAAAATTATCAAAGAGGATGCAATAAAGGAGACGCGGGTTAATGAATTCTTTGCGCATTGTGAACGCAAGTTAGTATTACTATTGCAGGTTTTGAAATCGATGTACTACTATCTATTAGGCTACGCTTTCATTAAAGCGGATCGGACCGTATTTATCAAAACGGTAAATTGTACCGCGTTAGTGTCAAGCTATAATTTGCCACTAGCGAGGTATGATACCATGACCGTTGCATCTTCTGTAACAAAAGAAAACGTAGTAGTATGGGTTTGCAAACCTGCTGCGGCTTACCCGAGTACATTCTTTTTAGTTCTAGAAGATGCGGTTTCAGTCGCTAGTGAGTAGAAATAGAAATAGAAATATTCTTTATTTGTAAATGTAGGTATTATTTTACAAAAAATCTTATCATAAATTATGTTCGCTACATTTTATCAAAAAGGAAGATATACAAATCATGTTTAACTTCGTCAAGTATTTATTAGGCGTCTGTCACAGCACATCTCACGCGGTTTGCGGTCAGTGTTCTGCGTTCTAGCGTTCTCAATTGCCTACACTGCGAGCGGTTTAAGATATCTGGATCTGAACTCCAGATTTCTTAAACCGCTTATATTACCATAGAATTAGTACGGCATGGAAACCGCGATAACAATGCAAGTGAAACAAAAGTATAACAACAGATCGCCGAGAAGATGTGCGTTTGCTTTGACCCCACCACGGTCTGTTGACCGATTTTGTATGTGTGGGATGCTAAGACACTGCATAAAGCAAACCGTAAAACACTGACCGTAAACTGCAGACAGCGCGAGATGTGAATGGCGGCGCCTTATACAATGTTTGTTTTACAGATCTTTGATGAACAAAGTCAAACATCGCGTTGATCGGTGTTTGCAATCGTATGAAGATGATATTGCAGCGAAAAGAGAAAAGTGAGCCCTAATCTTGGTTGAGAGTTGCGTTCCACTAAAACACGGCAGCGTGTTCAGCCGACCTGCCGGCCAGCAATGTTCCCAATTTTGCCGGCAATTTGGCTTTTTTCCTGGCAATACTTATTGCACGCGTAGCAGTGGACATATTGATAGGCGGCACATCTCTAGTCAAGCTAAGTTATAAAAACCGGCCAAGTGCGAGTCAGACTCGCGCACCGAGGGTTCCGTACAAACCTGTAGGTATATAAGTAAAAGTTATGGTATTTTTATTGCTAAGGGAAGCAAAATTCTCGTGTCGCGGTGTTTGTTTCCAAACTCCTCCGAAATGGCTGAACCAATTTGCATGAAATTTTGTGTGCATATCGGGTAGGTCTGAGAATCGGCCAAAATCTATTTTTTTATTTTTTTTTGTTAATCGCATAACAACGTTTGCTGGGTCAGCAAGTCTAATATATAAAATTCTCGTGTTGCGGTGTTTGTTTCCAAACTCCTCCGAAACGGCTGAACCGATTTGCATGAAATTTTGTGTGCATATCGGGTAGGTCTGAGAATCGGCCAACATCTGTTTTTTTTTTTTAATCGCTGAACAACGTTTGCTGGGTCAGCTAGTAAGTTTATGATTATTAAAAAAAATAAACTATGTGATGTAACTAAAAATATAAGATTTTCGGAATTTTGCCTATATGTGTACTTTATAACGTTGCTTCATGCCAAATTTCAAGATTCCAGGTCGTCTGGAAGTATCCTTTAGGTTTTGATTCCCTTGCGAGTAGTTGCGAGTTTCAAAATATGCGGCTTTAATTGCTGTATCTTTTGATTGCGTTGACGTAGAAGTTTGATTTTGTTACAGCTTAAAGATATTATAGACTTGAGTATTTGTTAAGAATTTCAATATAATACCACTACGCGTTCATGAGTAAAGGGGTAATAAGTTTAAAATTATTAAAAATATTTTTATTATATGATGTAACTAAAAATTTATGCTTTTCGCAATTTTTCCTTTATCTGTGTTATAAGACGTTGCTTCGTACCAAATTTCAAGATTCTGAGTTCACGGGAAGTACCCTGTAGGTTTTGATTCCCTTGCGAGTGTCGAAAATTTGCGGCATAAACGGGAGTATCTTTTGATCGCGTTGACTTAGAAGTTTGATTTTTTCACAGCTCCAAGAGACCATAGACTTGAGTATTTGATATGAATTTCAGCTTGATACCTCCACGCGTTCCTGAGAAAAAAGATCTTGACAGACAGACAGACAGACAGACAGACGGACAACAAAGTGATCCTATAAGGGTTCCGTTTTTACCTTTTGAGGTACGGAACCCTAAAAAGGAAAACGGTGGTCGGCACAACATTTGCTGCCGTGTTATCTAAAATTACACGAACCATTTCGAGCTTTAAACATGAAATGAGTATGTGTAGATCGTGTAGTCTTGCTGGTCAAAAGCTCACACCATACCAAATTTTATAAAGATTGGTTTAGTAGTTTTGACAAGAAAGCGATAAGCATAGTAAATTTCACATTATGAATACATTTAAGATTATCTGCAATGCTGAGCTTGGAAGAAGAAGACGATATCCGCCTCATGATGGTTCAAGGCCAAGCTGGCATGGAAGCACAATTTCAAAGCAAGAAGGACCGCTTGGCGTATCTTCTAGCGAAAAGACAGAAAGAACATCTTGAAAGATTCAAGGACCCACCACTGTTAGTAGGAAATCTATTCTCATTATATTAATTAATCATTCTCTAGCTACCATTTAATTTTTTCACGATCTTTCACTTAATTATATTCCATTCGCTCACCATAGTGGAATGGTCATCCAATTTGCATAAATATTCTACGACTTTCTTTATTGCCCTTGGTTTTTTTACGAATAAACACATTAATATTACTAGTACCAAATGCGTGCACGTGATACCTTGCATCTACAAGATGCGATGTAAAGAGGCGCAAGAGTTCCAGCTTTATCAGATGCAAGAGAAGAAGAATCGCAAGATGCAAGAGAAGGAAATGGATAATATGTGGCATGAGGTCATTTTGAAAGAATCTGAGGCATTGGTAAGAACTATTTATATTAGTAGCAGTGCTGTAGTAGGTATAGACGGGTAGTCAGAGGCTATAGACCGACCGTTTAACGCGCGTATCGCCTGCGACGTAAGAAGTGAGCGGGGGTAGGTAACGGACTACTACGGCTACACACAGAGTCATTGATCCAAAGATTTATCTCGAGAAAGACATTGTAGGCAAAGTAAAAAATATAATTGTAGTATCTGTTTTTTAATGAAATAATTAACATTTTAAGAAAAAAATAACTTATTAAAGAAAAAATAACATTTTCAAAATTTTACAATTATTATTATTATTTTATTTATTTATTTCTTAACTTATTTTATATATTGTTAAATATGATTTATAAAAAATACAAAAAAAAACATTTAAAAATATAAAAGCAGTGTCCCACCGACATCAGGTGCAGGGACCAAGCTGTCGATGGTTAGGGCTCCAGAGAGAGGAACCTCCTCACGATGCGTGCCGTGTCCAAAAGTCCCTGTTGTTGTTTTTATTGCAAAACAGGAAGAGCGATTCATCTTGGGATTAATCTTGGTAAGCCCTTTACCTTGTGCGTTAATGTCTAAGCGTCCGTAACAAAAACACCAACCGTGCGCTGCGAGCACTGCCAGCGCACTGCCGCGCTTGACGTGAGCTCTTTGCACCGCGCACCCCTCTCACCCACCCGGTAACATCTCGCCCCGCCCCCTTCTCACCGCGCGGGCGATACGCGAGTTAAACGGTCAGCCTATAGAAAGTCTAACAAGTAGTCAAACAATAAGTTTTCGAAACTTATTGTTTGACTTCACCTCGTAATGGGTTGTGGAGTAGTCGCTACACGTAAATTACTAATATTAAGCTATGTCCGTTAGACTAGAAGCTAATCCCGATGTAATTGGGAAAAGGCTTTGTAGGTTTAGATAGTGCTATAGTATAGAGCGTGTCTGTTTGTATATCTCACTGTTGCAATTGGTATAGAGAGTTGAAAGCATGGAGAATGATATACGCTAATATCTATCTAGCTACTGCGCGGGAGCTCGCGTTCGAGGAATCTAGTTTCTAATAAAAAGGAATACATTATTTGTTCCAAGTCTGCCCGTATAGAATACGAAGTGATCGAACGTCTGCGTCGCGATAAAGCGAACCTAAAGCACTGTGAGGAGCAAATGAGAATGCGGGAGATTCAGCATGATAAGGACCAAGAAGATTTGAAACAGGAAGTGCTTCGGTTCAAGGCTAAGCTGGCTGAAGACGATAGGAAAGAGGAAGAAGGTAGATTCATTGAGACTATTAATAATAAAACGTATGTAAGACCCGACCGATGTGTTTGGGTCCACTAGGTTTTTCTGAGATATTAAATTACTAGCTTTTACCCGTGATTCCGTCCATGTAGAATTCGTTATATTAAGTAGTAGCTGAGTAGTAGTAGCGCGGGAGCGCTTAAATTATATATTACGTTATTAAACATTTTTCATTATGATCTCATAGCTGAAATGCAACGTCAAGAAAATCGTAAACAAGTTGTGGAAGATTCAAAAATTGCTATGCAAGAAAGAAATGAAGCAGTGGCTAAGCGAGAGGCTGCAGAAAAAGTCATAAACGAGACTTGGGATTCACTTGTAGGAGAAGGACAAGCGGCAGAGCAAGCTGCGGAGAGACGTAGACGTCAGAAACAGGTACGGGAGTTATAACACCATCATCGATCGACTTCGATGGATGCATTGGATGTTTTAAGAGCCATCAAAGCATACCATTGCGCTCGGCAGTGATCGATTTCGGTGTAATACTCTAAGAGAGTAGGATTAAAGGTTACACGCAATTAGTAGTTCCACGTAACGAATGAGGAAACTAAAAATACATTGGTTAATTGGATGGCATAAAAGATTGCTTAAAGGAATCTAGCAACAATCAAACGTAGCACGGTACTTTTCCAAAGTTTAAAGCTTATATTCCATAAATAAACTTTCGTTGTGTTTGTCTCCAAAATGCTACTTGTAATCTAGGCATTTTACTGATACCGAATCAGGGATAGAAATTATAAAAAAACATGTGTCAAAACCAGTGGCATTAACCAACATAAAATTGTTTTTAAACAAAAATAAAAAATCAATTTTCAGAGAGATACGAACGAATGCAATCGCACAATGGTAGAGCTAAAGAACGAAATGGCTTGGATGAAAGTAGATAATGAACCGATGATACTGGCAGAAGGGAAGAGACGAGTAGATGCTGTTGAACTTAAGAGATGCCAGTACGTGAAACAGACGAAGCAAATTAAAATTGTAAGTAAACTTCGTGATTAAATTTCGCAAAAGGTTTAGTTAGTGGTCTGATTTTGTTTTATATATATAAGTATATACTAGCTGTTACCCACGACTTCGTCCGCGTGGTTTTATCAACAAAAATTGCTCCCCACGCATTTTCCTACAAAAATACACGGAGATAAGAGGCAAGAGTTGTACACTGATCTTGCCCTCTATGGTATCGTCCTCTATTGCTGATTCTGTCTTAAAGGGCAAATAAAATACTAGAGATAGTTGGCAAAATATCTACACCTATAGAAGTTACGTCTCTAAAAGATCTCTCAATCCTGCCACAATATAACGAACACGAACGCACGTACATAAAAATTAAATGACCAGCTTCATGTCTTGAAAATATAATTAGTTATATCATCCAAATAAAGATTACTTACTTACTTATGTATTATATCTAAGGATACTCATGCAGCAGTTAAGCAACAAATCTTTGAAAAAGAGGAGGCTCTTCGCAATCGGTATGACGCAACGGATGACCTAAACGAGCAGATATCAAACCAGCTGGATCAACTAGTCAAACATAAAGAGTTGACTGATGCTCAGGCTCGAAAATTACATCAGAAGGATCTGATGGAACAAATCAAGTATAACGAGATTTTAAAGGTGCGTTTCATTATTGGTATGCTTTTTAGGAATGTTTGATTTTTGATGATGGCCAAACGGGAAATAGGACAGGAGGTATACAGAACGGGAGGTAGGTCAAAGTAATTGTAAAGACAGTAGCGTTATTCTCATGAGTGACTCAAGTCATTGAAGGTTTTAATCTAGACTCGCCTTAATTTTATTATTTCACTCATCATAATTATCATTTCTGCTGGATATAGGCCTTACCAAGTGATCTCCACAATGTGCAGTTTGGTGCCAACCTGCGATCTTAATGATATCGTCAGTCCGTATGGTCGTCGTGGGCCGTCCCACACTGCGTTTGCCGGCCCGTGGCCACAATACCAGGACTATTCTGCTCTAACGGTCATCGGTCCTGCGAGCTATGTGATCAACCCGTCCCCACTCCAGCTGTACTTTTCGCTGCCCTTGTCGGCCAATTTACCTATCTTACGGATCTCCTCAGAACTGAAATAGTTTTTACTCGCTGTAATTTTATTATTTTGTAAATCACAGGAGCGTGCTCGACAGAACGCTATGATTGAGACAAAGAAATGTCAATTGGCTGCAGAAGAATACCAAAAGGAGATAGTCAATATGCTTAATCGGTATGATCTTAATTCGTCGAACTTTTCCAAAATGATGATTTCGTTAATTCATACTATCTACCCTAAATTTTTTGATACCAAATGTAATTTGACAATGTATTTGTTATGCCACAATGGTTAAATGACTGAACTGAATGTTCCTTGGAAAAAAATTGTATGGAATGAAGTTGCAAAGACGGTGAAACCGCGAGCATAAGCCTAAAATCTTGATCTTAAAATTATTTGTCCCTAGGCCATTCTACAGTGACCACGTCCATCCATTCCTGAGACAAATGTCGTCTGGTCTGAAGATGAAACCGAAGTGCCCCTGTACCATGGGAGCTAATTATTGCAGTCACTATATTGAAGCTAAGCATTAGGATTGATGATAGATATTGTTTTATATAATAGCTTATTTATATAGATTTATTATGGCAATTTTTACTAACAGGCAGCGCTTGTGGTGAATTGTGTCGTAAACATCATGGTTGAATTAAAAAAGGTAAGTTCTTAATTATTCAAATGATCAAATACGGGTGTTACTCACGTAATGTTGGTCTATTTAGTTTCACCTATACATTTATGTAGGCATTTTCAATAGAGTGCGACACGTCACGCTTGAGTCGCAGCTAGACTTCTGTCTTTCATAATTTGAATAATGTTAGAAACACGTCAGTTTCAATAAAGTTTTTATTTATTTACTTAGATTAGTTTAGATTTTGAAGTAATTTGTTAGCAATTTATGGAAGTTCCTGCTTTAAGGTTTTTAGATAAGTTTAGTTGGTCTAAACCTTATTTTATTTCAAATGAACCAATTTTAATTATGAATAATTTAATTTAATTTATTTTAGTTTTATGGTTTATTGTTTAATTTTAATATTTTTCTGTAAGAGAAGTTTAGTTTGGTTATGTTATAATTTTGATTTATTAAATTGATTGCGTATTAATTTGGTGGTTTCAGATTTGTTTATAACAAACTTTTTGGGCGAATTTTAAGTGTAAGTTTGAATTAAAATTTAAACAGGTGAAGTTGCAGGCTAAATCCTAGTCATACATAGCGAAATAATCAAACATCCTATTATGATTGCCATTCTTTCCTAAATAAATAAACATAGGAAATTGATCAAAAATATTACCGATGACAGTTTTCAACGCGAAATATTTCTATTAAGCAGTGAGTTTACTTTACATTGTGAGGTTAGAAGAGTAAAAAGACCAACAATAGGTAATGATTGAAATTTAAGAATGATTTTGATACTAATTTTGTTTAAAGGTGTGTACATTTTTAATAATTATTCTAGTTTAGTTGCAATTGTTTTAAGATAGTTTTTTCGATCTTCAATATGTTTTAGTGTTCTATTTTTTAATTTTTTATGTGTTCGAATTCTTAATATTTTTTTTACAGTATACACAGTATCATCACTGAAACTCGACATTATAGACTGTGGCGTCGACAACGATCAAAAAGTCATTGAAGGCGATGTGAAGATCTCGCAGTATCCCTGGCTTGGTGTACTGTACTATAAATATTGTGAGTATTCATTTTTAATCGTTAGGTAATCTTTAATATTACTAATATTATACATGAAAAGGTATATTTGTCGGTCAGTCTATCTGTCTGTATCCTACGCCTTAATGGCTAAATTATTGCACAGATCTAAATGAAAATTGGCATAGAGATAGGTCAAGACCTGAGGAAGGAAATACGATACTTTTTATTGACATACAGAATTTTGCAGAAGCTAGTAATGTTATTTATTTAACTTCACTTTATTGTACACCTTGAGTTTACAATTTGATAAATGATAGGCGATGTTACAAATTATAAAGTAACTGTCTGTATGTTACGCTTTTGCGGTTCAATTAGTTTATTTATTTATTTATTATACAATGATCCTTATATTGCTTACAACGTTATAAATAAAATACAGTATAATAAAAATAATAATAATAATCTTTATTTAGTAATAAATGCCGATACAAAGCCACTTAACTAAATTACATAAAATGTAGCGTTGGTACGTTCGGTCGCTTGTAGTGTTCAAAACGAATCCTTCGAATTACTAAGCTAGGACTTAACCTGTGTTACAGGAGCAAAAGAGACGCCACAAGCAGCCACAAGCGATTTATATCATTAGTACATTTCATTTCATGTGAAAAGTATAGTGGGCACATTTTGTTCCAGAAATAGGCAAGTCTGTTTATTCAGGAAACTAGGTGTATGAGTTAATAATACAATTAAACATTCTAAAATTAAATTATATGAAATAAAAATTGGAATTATATAAAAGTAACAAATATTTGTGAAACGATCATGATGAAAATTGATATGGAAATAGTATAAGACTTGAAGTAGGACACATGCTACTTTTTATCGACACACGAATCACGCGGGTGGAGTCACGCGCAGAAGCAAGTAATATTATAAAAAATAATAGTTTAATTATTTTTCACTTTTTAGTTAGAAGTACTTTAAAAGCGTGTTTTTTAGTTTTTAAACTATTATTTATTTTCTACTTTTTAGTTTGGTTTATTTATAAGAGCGTTTTTTTAAATCTATTTATTTTTTAAAAAAATTTAATTTTTTTTTTATCAAATTATTGCATTGTCATCGATTTTTGACAGGTGTGCAAAATTTTAATGAAATCTGTCCATTTAAAGTGGGTCAAAATCGAGTCCAAAGGAGTCGGTTACATACATACATACATACAGGTGAAGCTAATATAAGCGTGTTACAGGGGGCGAAAATGGCGAAACAAGAGCTGTTGCCACAGTTGCTCTCATTCACAAAGAGTTCGTTGTAGGATCGGCTGCTGATATTGGTCCTATGCCAAAGACGAATTTCAGGTACATACATTTTATACAATGAAATCGTAATTACATCTTAACGTCTCCTCTCTCTTCTCTTTATATTACTGTCCGACCAATAGATTAATAATCCACATTAATACTTATTTTGCAAAGACATTTCAAACATTTAAAGTCGAATAGAGTCAAAACCGTCGTCATAGACGGCAATAGCCAGAACTAAATGTAAATGGTCAATAGGAGAAGGAGTAGACAAAATATTCCTCATTCTATTGGTCAGCTGTCAAACTGAAGCTCGGTGCTGGTCGCTAATAACTTATCAAAAGTACATGCACCTTATTGGTAAAGGTTGCCTGGAAGAGATCACTTTATAGTGATAAAGCCGCCCATTGTGCATGTTTCAATTAGACTGTGTATCACAATTATGTACTTCTTCTTTGTGTACAATACAGAATTCTCTATCTATCTTATTGTAAACGAAATATGTGTCAAATGCATGCATGGTTGGCGGAGTGGTTAAAGCGGTCGCCTCGCCGCTTTCAACTACGCTGGTGTTGTGGGTTCGATCCCCACACGGGACAAGTCTTTGTGTGATCCGCAAAGATTTGTTCGGACTCTGGGTGTGCTTTGTGTGTGTGAATTGTATGTTTGTGAACACCCCCGGGACACAGGAGTTATTCCTAGTGCGGGCGTCGTATATAAAAAAAATGGGTTATGGATATAAAATATGGTAATCTTTTAAAACCCATCTTGATTATTTAAAAGCTGTGTTTTAGGAAAAACAGTCGAGTCTTGTTAGGCGAAGGTTGGAATCGACCAGGTCGACGAGTTCGGAACTACGTCCTTCATCCAGAGTACGGGGAGACTTACAACACGATATGTCTGGTACAACTCAAGGATATTGTTAGAACATGTAAGATACCTCTTATTGATTATTTTTATAGCATTTAGCTATGCATAACAAATTTAACTAACTTATTCTGGAGGCGACCGTAGCTGGTTGGTTCAAATACTGCCGGTCTCATATTTTATTTAACAGTTTCTTATTGAGTAGGTTATGTTATTAAGTATAATAACATAACCTACTCAATAACCGGTGCGCACGTGACGGATTTTTGGTAAGTTGTTCTAGCGCACGTGAGCGGTTATGAAACTGCTAAACTTATAACCTACTGGTTAAAAACGTGTAAATTGTATACAACCTTCTTTCGGGCAGCCGAAAGCCCTCCTCTACCCAAAGTGTTACCGGCCTACTGGCCATTAACACCCAAACGCGGGGACGTGTACGGTGTAAATTGTATAGTGGTAGATAAGAAATTAATTATAAAGCCATGCATAAATATGTGTAACCAGTATGGGTTATTGTAAATTTGCCACATTGTCGATTTGCCACACAAAAAAGTATGTGTAAATTCGTCACACACACTTTTTATGTAGGGACAGCAGAAAAATCATACATTACTTACTACAACACCACTTTTATTATTATATTTTTTTCTATACGTAGTTGAAGAGCTAATACGAACTTTAATGTTTTTTTATTAGTTGTAAGATATTGTTGATTTGTTGTATGTTAGGTTAAACATGATTTGTATAAGTTGTCGGTAAAATGTAGCGAACATAATTTATTATAAGACCTTTTGTAAAATAATACCGACATTTACAAATAAAGAATATTTCTATTTCTATTTCTATATTTCTATTAGTATGACAAGATACTGTATCAGACTGAAGCTAATAATATGTTGTTTTAAAATTTCGTTGACTTTATATTTTGCAATAAGTTTGAATGTCTTACCTTTTTATTTTTTTTCATTTCTAAATGAACGAAGAAATTACTTGTGAAAAAGGGAGATTTGTGTATAAGTTTTTCATTACTTTACAGTGAACATTCGGCCGTTGTGCCCGCCGCCAAAGATACTGAAAAATCCAGAATTTTATGTAGTAAAGATAAAGGAGGGTAAGCAAAAGTCAATAATTTATATCTCTCTAGATTTTTTGTATTTCTTAAGTACATTGAATACATTGCGTCCTGGAGTGCCCTCGACGCTGCTGTACGTGTCCCGGTTACATCACGAAGAATGAAGACCTCATGGAGTACTCCATGAGGTCTTCATTCTTCGTAGAGACGATGCAAGACCGGGAGAGATCCGGGGCAAGACGAAGTGGACATTGAGGCTCGTTCTGCTAGAACCGCGCCACAACACAAATTTCAAATCGTTTGTGGTGCGCGTCCCCACACACCATCTGGAGACGTTTCTTCAAGAGGATTTCTGGCCGGAGGGAGTCGCGTATCGCCGCTTTCGTGGAAGGTTACACGTTTCACGACACCTCGCAATTGCGCAACACTTTGCCGATTAAAAGGGTTAAATAGTTTCTAAGTTATAAAATACAAATAATAATATGTATGTTAGTTATAAGGTATTTATGTATGGGCCCTGATGCCTGAAATAAAAATATATTATTCTTATTTATTATTATTATTAAGTACCTTAGTGCTGTTTTATAATGGTTGCATAATTTTCCCTTTTTAGATTTACAAGACATTAATAAAGAAGTAATCAAAGTTATGCATATACCCGGGAAAATTTGCAAGGATTTCTACGTGGCGGCAAATGTATGTCTTGCAGTTAATTTCTTAACTTTCCACACATATCAGGGTAACTTATTAATTTATTCTTAGTATCTACCAGTCCGGTACCTGCCTCGTTGGTCCAGTGGTTAGCGTATACGCCTTTTACCTCGAGGTCTCGGGTTCGATTCCCGGGTCAAGCAAAGTATTGTTTGTGAACTTCCCGTCAAGAAATTCACTATAGCAGCACGTAGTTGGAATTGTGCCCGGTGGATGGCGAAAGGCTCCCCCTATCCCATGAGACTTTAACATAACAGGTGAAGTGTGGGTGTTGTACACCTCTGCCAGTCACAAATTACTGTTACTGCGAGTTCCCTGATTGATAAAACCCTGTAGTGTTAAAATGACCTTATATGTTTTCAGTTGTACAGCAAAATGATGCGTCCACCACACGTGGCATGCGTAGTGATGACGCGTACTAATGACGTCTGCGTGTGGGATGCTGGTGCAGCGCTGGTCGCTAGAGACACCTGGGGCCGATGGCAACTGGTAATATACAGAATATATTTATTTCTGTGATGAATGCAAAGGATAGTGTGACAGAAAATGCTCAAGGGAAGAATTGTGAGAAGGTGAAAAGGAGAGAAAATGACAATTTTCAAGAAGAGAGAAAACAAATGAAATAGAAATAGTCGTCTAGCGAAAGGATGGATAGAAAAAAGTATATAGAAAACTTTTTTTGGTGTCAGTATCGTTGTTTTCTTAACCGTGAAGAAACATTGATGTGACAAAACCTGTAGAATAGATGCGAACGTTTCAGACACTTTTATCTTCGATACCGGTTATAAACAGATTGATCGATCGAGCTTGGTTCATGTCAATCTAAATTATAAGGTCGAGAAAAGATTTCAGGACTTCAAAACAGTCAAAAAACCATATCTTTGTTCACACAAAGTACTGGTTTTCTGCTCAGTCTAGTCACAGCTCTATTGTACTCGTCAGACTAATAAAATGCTTTGGTTTTATTATTCTAGCTTGGTGTAGGAGTTCGAGGCCCAGGCTGCGGAGCCCCTTCTCGGTTCTTCGACATGATGAGCTACTATCCCTGGATAGAAAGCAGCCTCGAAAAGTTCCAGCAAATCACCATCTCCAAGCTTACGAATCAGAAATATGTTATACGTTGTAAGTTTAGTCGGTTATTCAGAGTTGTACTTTCATCTCCTTCCACATCCCATTTTATCAGGGTCGAAGCAAAATTCTCTTCATTCTTCTTTTCTGGGTGTGCTTGTGTGGGTGAATGTATGTATATGGTCTTGTCATTTGGACTATTGGAGAGTGTAATTGCTTCTTGCGTTCTATCAATTGTAAAAAAATCAACTCATTTATTATTTTATCAGCCGTGTCGCTATTATTCACTCTTTCATTTCTTTTCTCACGCAATTCATCCATATATTCATCAATCTGATTCTTCTTGTCCATTTGTCTACCTCTTGAAAATGCTTAAATAGATTTATTGAAAAAGTAGTATGCGGATTTGTTTGTAAATTATATATTTTTTATATTTTTAGCGGGAGACGCAACAGGCTTTGCAGAACATATGCCAGGAATCCTGTCATTCCAAAGATTTGGAGCATGCGACCCGGAGGAGAAAACCAACTTACTGTATAGAGAACTTATCAGCTTGAGGACTGAGAGTATTCAGTATCAGTTCATGAGCTACAATGTTTGTATTATCCTTACTATTTACTGTTGATAGCGTTTTTTTAAGCGAGCTGGAAATAATAAACACCGCCGACTCACTTCTAAACTGCCGAGCTCGCACTACTGCGTGTTTAGAGTGAAGTTTGACCCTCAAATATTGGCACTATACAGGGTGGATGCGACATAGCGACATTTCTTTAAACCACATATTCTGTGCACACTCAGTATTGATTTCCAGTGGTCCAAAATCACATGACGAGAAAAATACGAGAAATATAACGTTAAACAAGTTACATGGCTCGTACAGTGTAAAGACCCCTTACTTACCTAAACAGGCCATGGATGGCAACGTCGCATGCTACCGGCATCACTAAGGACGCCGACGCACTCATATCAAATCGCGTATTCACATTTGAATTTCACATACACAGCCACGGAAAGTCACACGTTATTATCACAAACATCACTTTGAATAAAATTCAATTGCATTCCTAAATTCACAGAGTGCCCATCGGCGCGAACTACTCATTTGGTCATGAGCTCTCTATTTGCGGTCAAACGTTTTAATTTATTCGAACGCCACGAACACACAGAACACTATTATAATACTACATCTCAATTTTTTCTCTTTGCGTCGTGTCACATCACAATAAAACACTTAAATTTGATAATAAATAACAATGGCGCTTGCGCTTTCGTTTACGGACAAGGATGGGAGAACAGCCAGTGTTGCCAATTTAGCGTCATTGTCACCAGATAGTGCAACTTTTGCCTTGCCTACAAAAAAAGTTTTAGCGACTTTTTCTAGGTTTATTCTATTCAGTCATTTATTTATTATTTTATTACATTTACTTAATTATTATAAAAAAAGGCCAATTAAAACTAAGCAAAATAAGAAAGCTCATTGTCGCCGGCGAGGATGCGGTGTTTAGCGACTTATGATATCGAATCTAACGATATGCAAATTATGGACTTGGCAGCAGTGAGTAAACCTTACTTATTGGTGTGTACAGAACGCTATAATAAGGATAGAAAATAAAGGTAGTAAATGGTAGAGCTTTTGGGAACGACTCGACGGAGAAGAGTGTCTCAGGTCGAATGTTATCAATTAATTTTAGTGCTTGGATTACTGTTATCTCGTTGATGGTAAATTTAAACCCTGAAGTTTCAGACACAAAAGCCAGCTCTGAGGTAAAAGGGTACGCAACTATGCATTGACAAAACTGCTGAATAATAATCTTCTTTTAAGTGATGGGACCAACATGATACTAATAGACAAAAAATTCCCTCTGATTTATGTTTAGTTCCAACTGTGGCCACAAGCAATGAGTAACGGCGCTGAGTCTACATGTTAGTAACGTTAGCCGGACGATTGGGGCTGTATGCTGTAGGTAGGTCTCGCCACTGACATTTATGAAAGAATTATTTCACGGCTTTGTCACTTTGTTACAAAATAAGAAACAAGATGGCACCTACCTGTGTAGTTATTTGGTAGTTATAATCTTATCATCAACCAGATAACGGGATTACTACTATTTAATGGCCCTTTATGTGAAACGGAAAAGCTTTTTGTCATGTTCGTTCACAATGGCTCTACCATTTAATACTTTCTATCTTTATTACAGCATTCTGTGGTATTTACAAAAAGTTTTTTTTTTGCAGAGCTTAATTTTCATGCTATCTTAAATCGATTTAACTTTGCGGTTCGAATATACGCTATCTAATCCTACCAACCTACCAACAGCCTAAACGGGTAACACTCAAGTACGTAACTTCCGGACAGTTTAAATAACTTTATTTAAAGTATTGAGTTAGTTGCTTACTTGACTAATTATTACTAGAGAAGTAAATAAAAGTAGTTCATCTCACTTTAATAATGTCTCCAATTCAATATGAGTAAAAGAGACGCAAATAGTTTACGCAAATTCAAATGCATTCAAACCGCGTCACCAACGAAAGATCATTAAATTTGTTTAGTGCAAAATCGGCAATCTTACGGGAAATAGATTGTGCATTCTCGGAAATATTTTAATCTCAAAGACGCCGGCGGCGCCATCTTTTTGTTTGTTTTTGTATTCAATTTTGTGATGTGAACGGACTCAAACTTAATTTGTAATTAGTGCTAAGTTTATTATTGTGACAGGACACAGATTTTTATTGGATATTTGTTTTGTGAGTGTTTTTGAAAATGGTCGATTCGGGCCCGTCGGGTGGCCACCACGATCCCCGGACTTAACTCCTCTGGACTTTTTTTTTGTGGGGATTTGTGAAAAACGAAGTGAAGAATTCTTCTATTGTGTTAATGTCTGTAGCGTATACAGACGTTAACAGGATAGAAGAATTGCGAATACGTGTTATTTCGGCCTTTGATAAAGTAAATAGATTAGCTGCGAATAGTGATCTCATGACAAAATTAAAAAACAATATTGTGCGTCGCTACAATTTATGTATTGAACAAAACGGTGCACACATCGAAAATTTAAACATTTAATTGAAAATTATAATTGAAATTATACATCGTGAATTGATTGCAGTGATTTTGTGCTAAATTATGTAATTTGTGATTTTTTAATACGGCCTTTTGGAAGCAATCACATGATTTTGACATAAGCTGTCAGCTGTGTGCGACGTTGCCGTTCCGCTTTGCCGGTGAGTAAAGATGTGTTTACATAAAATAATCCATTTAGTTTGTTCGAAAAAAAAATTTTCGTAATTTTTGTGTCAGCTAATTTTGGACCACTGGAAATTAATACTGGGCATGTACAGATTATCTGGTTTAAAGAAATGTCGCTATGTCGCATCCACCCTGTATAAAGCGTTATATCTTCTATAATCTGATTTGGTGGGTAGTATATTGTTTAGGTATCTGTAGATTGTTTGGGCCTGGTGTTGCCACTTACCGTTACGTGTAGTACACTTCTGCGTTACAATTTGGTAGTGAGATTAGGCTCTCAAAATGAATGCCTTATCAACGAGGTTTAATTTTATTAAAACCGAAGTGAGGTGAAAACATTGTTATTGAGAATACAGGTTACTTAATTGCCCAGTTGATGAATCTATGTAATAGATTCGAAACTAGTCGACATATCTGCGGCTAAAATAACGCGAGAAACCTGTACTGCCGTGGTATAACTAAAATGCCGTTATCTGCTCAAACCATTTTTTTGGAAAACAAATAAAAACCGAAAAAATTTAAACCGATGTAACTTTTCGATGACAAAACTTATTTTATCTATGTTTTGGTATCTTTGAATCTCAAATAAGTTTTGTCATCGAAAAGTATGTAACGGTTTAAATTTTTGCCGCGGTTATACCAGCAGTGTATTCTCAATAACACTCGGCTTATTTAGATACTTTTTACTATAAATGTTATTTGTTTATTGTTTTTTTTTTACAGTTGACAATTTTGCAACAAGCTGAGTTCTCCTGTTTAACTTTACAATTGATAAACGCCTCGGCTCAGTCAGAGATGAGAATCAAACATCGGTGCGACAGATTAAATAGAGGCCCAGCGTGCTACAAATATGTCGGTTAGAAAAAAAATGGCCTTTATTTATTTTTTTTTCTTTTTTATTGTTTTTAGGAAGGCTTACAGTCTAATAACAAAATATGAATATTACAGTTCATAAAATTAAGAAAGATTGCTTTTGAAAAGCCTTCCTTACAGTTTTTTGTTTTTTTTTTAATCTTTCTTGTATGTATACCTACTAGTAATTTATTATTAGTAATACTAGCAATTTGCAAATACAAATTACTAGTATTCTTGTTAAAAGCTTAATTCGATTGTTTTAGAAGGGGAATTCACGTCCGTTGTTTGCCGTTTAATTATTGTGTGTGTGTGAATA
This sequence comes from Hypena proboscidalis, assembly GCA_905147285.1. Classification (NCBI taxonomy): domain Eukaryota; kingdom Metazoa; phylum Arthropoda; class Insecta; order Lepidoptera; family Erebidae; genus Hypena; species Hypena proboscidalis. Next base: position 9,162,157 of record LR990150.1, on the reverse strand, counting down.
TTATTTCATCACTTAGTTTAGATTATCGGATTGTGTTATTTTGCATCTTGCGTTATATTAAGTAAAAATAAAAATTCCTAATTTGATTGGTATTCTTTCTAGAATTCGTTTTTTAATAGTTGTAAATACCGACAAGTTCTGTTTTTTTTTGACAAGCAGGTTTTTTTTTATAATTCAATGACGCAGTTTTCGTATTTATTTAAGTCCTTCTCTTTCTATCATCTCTAAAATACTTTTCGTTATCCCACGTAGTTTCAGATTTGACTATAGTTGGAGCCAAAATGAATTAAAAAAGATCACCTCAATTTAGACTGTACAAAACATAATTCCACTTTTCAGGATCAAGATTCGACATATCAGTATACCTCCTGTTTTCTGACACATGTCTATTCGAGATCGAAGCGTACGGTTTCGAGAAGAACATGACGATTATCGACATTCAACAATGGAAATGGAACGAGGGGGCGTACTATGAAGACTTTAGTATGCAAAGAGTAGAATACCGCGGTCCTACGTATATGACGGACTATGGGTTTGAACCTCTTGATTTGACGCAGTGGATACCTGAGTATGATATTTGGACTTCGACTGAGCCTGCACCTCCTACGGCTTCAAGACCTCCTTTAGTTTGTAAGTTATTTTTTTGCCGCTGAATTTTGCTTGTACTAGCTAATTTCTTCTAGTCTCCTTCGAGTAGTGTTAATATACGATCGCTTATAGTGGCAGCACGGAATATGGAATTGTGTATGCCACATGATACCTAAACATAACAGGTGAAGTAAGGAAACATCCTCGAGGTGGAGAAAGTAGGAGAAGTGTATAACAAAACTCCTCAGACAGACCCTTCTTGGTAAGATAAGATAAAGGTATTCTTTAAATTCCACAATTTGTACAGTATAATTACACAGTATTACCAGACCTATCTCACTCCCCGACACACCCTTTTCTTGGTTAGATAAGATTGAAATATTGATTAAATTCCACAATTTGTACAGTATATTACAAAGTATTGCCAGGCCTATCTCACTCCCCGACACACCTTTTTCTTGGTTAGATAAGATAAAGGTATTCTTTAAAGTCCACAATTTGTACAGTATATTACACATTATTACCAGGGCTGTCTCACTCCCCGACACACCCTTTTCTTGGTTAGATAAGATTGAAATATTGATTAAATTCCACAATTTGTACAGTATATTACAAAGTATTGCCAGGCCTATCTCACTCCCCGACACACCTTTTTCTTGGTTAGATAAGATAAAGGTATTCTTTAAACTCCACAATTTGTACAGTATATTACACATTATTACCAGGGCTGTCTCACTCCCCGACACACCCTTTTCTTGGTTAGATAAGATTGAAATATTGATTAAATTCCACAATTTGTACAGTATATTACAAAGTATTGCCAGGCCTATATCACTCCCCGACACACCTTTTTCTTGGTTAGATAAGATAAAGGTATTCTTTAAACTCCACAATTTGTACAGTATATTACACATTATTACCAGGGCTGTCTCACTCCCCGACACACCCTTTTCTTGGTTAGATAAGATTGAAATATTGATTAAATTTCACAATTTGTACAGTATATTACAAAGTATTGCCAGGCTTATCTCACTCCCCGAGTAGGCATCGAAAACATTCCTACGCGCGGTAAGTCGATATTTCTTTAAAAACTTATACTAAGAAATCCTACTTATCCTCAAAAATTACTAAATTACTAAAGTAATACTATATCACTATAAACCTCACACTAGGATACCGTGTGTCGTGAGATATACTATTTTCCTAGTTCCTTGGTATATCTTATGTTATGTTTAAAATTACTTTACATAGGGATGACAGAAACATTAGTGATTATAATTGTAAGCCATCAGATTCTAACAAATTAACTCGCTTTAAACTTAACATAATTGGTTTCAGTGCCTCATAAGCTGCGCAAGCGCACAACCCAAGCCCGTACCTCACGTCGTACGAGAAGAAGTAAGAAGAAACCAAAATTCAAGACTTCTCCTACTACTTCTACCACTACTGAGGAAACTACCACTGCAGAAACGACTACTGAGGAAGTTATTACTACTACTGTTACAGTCCTCCAAGAACCAAAGAAAGGGAAATAAAAGGTGCTAAGTGCCGAATCTATTTTTTCGTGTTACAATTTTCGTAGTTCAAAAACTACGTTTTAAATTAAAATGAGAGATATAATCATATTTAATATTCTTCTTGCATATAACCTTGATTTTTGTCAAATCCAATATATAAAAATCTCGTGTCACAGTCACTGTGTTAATTATCTATTGCCTCCGAAACGGTTTGATTTTGATTATGATAATTTTTTGTGTGTATTCAGTAAATCTTAGAATAGGTGGTAGTCTATTTTTGTATATCGCTAGATAGACATGCTACGTCACCTAGTGTACAGAACCGCAGGCAGCAGCTGGTAAGTCTATAAAATCGATCCCGGACATTCCCGGAGGATTAAAGAGTATCAACGTAACGTTACCAAATGGAGCCATTAAGAGCAATCAAGCAGAACATAACAAATAGTCTCCGATTGGGCATCCGCTAGCGACCACGAGTGTCGGCAGTCAAGTGGAATAGCTGATAACTCCTTACACTTATAGACGTGCTTATAACAAGTGCTACCATGCTCTGGTAATCTTCCAACATTAGACATCGAAAATATTTTGTCCATATTGAAAACGGTGGAGCCACAGATATAGATCTATATAGATAACGCAAATGCATGTACTTCGCGTGTCCGAACCCTGACCAAGCGTCAAGGTTGGTCACCGCTAACTTCAGTCCACGCGCTTCTTTTGTTAGAGAAAATCATAGCGGACGGCCGTTTGAATAGTACTGGGCGGATGGGCATCGGCGGCATCGGTGTCTTTGAATCGGTTTGGATTTCCCGTCACTAAATTTCGGCTGTGACGTCACAATAGGTATTAAAAAGTCGGCACGCTTGGTTTCAATACAAATCGTGATACTTGCGTTATCTATGTAGATCTATATCTGTGGGTGGAGCAAATTATCGAATTTCATGGGAGATTTTTTTTCTAAATGTCTGCACGATTAGCACTTATAATTCCCCTTTAGGGTTAATAGACTGTTGATCTAAACGGCCGAATGGCCACAGAGTTTACGTAATTAACTGTTTTAGCGAAGAGAAACTGTCAACTAACTAATTTTTGACACCTATCGATCGATGACCGACTTTGATTGATTTTAGGTGTACCTAATAATACCGTCAGGGTATGGTTTCATTAACAACTGTTAGTGACTGCCCTTATGTGGAGTTTAAGTCAGTCCATTTCATAGTTAAGTGTTATTTGGGCCATTAAGAGCAATCAAGAAGTGTTGGCAGTCAAGTGGAATAGCTGATAAGTCCTAAGGCGTCCTCCATATTAGGTATGCGCGGTCGTCGGGCGTGTGGGTGCGCTGGCTGCACACACGTCAAACGGCGTCGCGTGTTGCTGCCGAGTGACGTGTGTGCAGCCAGCGCGCTCACACGCCCAAAGATCGCGCACGTGTTATGTGGGGTCAGCCTTCCACTTCTATCGGGAGGACTATAAATAATAATAATAACTTTCTATAAACAGACAAATTAGTCCACACCTTACAATTTTTAAAATGATGACTATATCCGGATGATTGGATTCATTTGTAGACGTTTTAAGAAAATTAAAAATGCTGATTGCTGTATGAAATTTACGATGAAATTAATTACGGAACAATAATTTCATCAACAAATTTCACTGTGTAAACATCAACTTTTACAAGGTATGAATTCATGTTATGCAACTAGTTTCATAATGTAAATAAGTATTTATAAATTTTACTATGTCTACAACAGTGAGTAACTCACTCCTCACAAGCACAAAAGCCTTTAGGATTGCAATTCGCCCCACTTTACTGTACCCCTGTCTAAATGAACATCTTTTTTGTAACCTCCGTAAAACCGACGTGAGATACAAACGAATTTCCGGAAAATACTTCTTATAATACTCGGCATGTAATTTATTCCTGAATTATTGTCATGAATATGAATTATATTTAAACAAATAGTCGGGGACGTAGAGTTGCAAACACAAAAGTCATAGAAAGCTGGCTTATATTGACATCGATTGTTATCCTTTAATCACTAATATTAAACACACACACAAACAAACACATACATACGAGGCAATCTAACAATTTGAGAATTTCTCTTTATTTTTTTGTTTAAATTGTTATACTTGTTTTTTTTGTGAAATATTCTATTTAATTTTAATATTATTTTCCTATCTTACGTACCTATTTGTAATTTTTGAAGTTATCTGCGACACAAGCCCTGAGCTTAGTGCAAAATCCATTGATGATGTAACTAATAAGTTAACCGCTCATCAGCTGCTCAAATAGCAGTGGGATTGCGTGTGTGAGCCACGTTGCAAAGTTGGTAAAAAAAACAATTAATTATTAATTTAAACAGTTAAAATTACTTTTTTTCCACCCACCCACTAGACGTCTGGTTTTCTTGTAAATTATTCGAGATGACTGAGAACGATGGCAATCGATCAGATTAAAATCAAAACGTAAAACGCAACGCTACCTCCCCGGCTAAAAACAATTGAAGCATCCATTTTTTTATTAAGTCTTTCTTTGAGTTGTGCAATATTCTTTATGAAATGCGGTAAATTAGCATCGCCTCTTTATTGACGTGAGCCTGCTTTATTATTCTGGGGATTTTCTTTTATTTTATTGAGTCCATTTCAGCCTGTTTATGGAGGTATTTACTCTCAAGGTAGGCATTGGGTTCTTTGATGACTGTTTGTTAGCTGTTATATTCTCGACTTATAATTATGTTTTAAGAATAAAATGTTGTTTTTCTAACGTCATTATAACTTTTAATCAACGTGCTTTTAATGAAAAAGTAAACTTGTTCAAAAGTGTCACAGCATACGATAAAAAAAATTGTTTCTTTTTTTTTCATTATAAAAAATGTTTATTGATCTCCACAAATTACAACATGTTTGACAAGAAAAAATACTATAAATTTGTGGGAGATCTGGAGTCTAAAGCCTGTACTATAGATCTCCAGGATTTGAGTGAAAAGTTGATTCAAAGAACATACCCGTAGGACTGCGAAGTCAAAGGTCTCGGGTTCGAACCAACGGCACACACCTCTGTCAATAAATCGTTAAGATTCGTCCTTTCGAAGATATTTGTGTATTTATCATATAAGTTATCGCTCGCTAACAGTGAAGGAGGGTGCATGAAAGGAGCCTCCTCGAGTGACGTACACAACAACGATTCCCCACGTCCGGCGCACCCTGGGCAATTCGCGAGTCTCCAAAGCGAATTGGCTAATCCTTTCACCACGATGGCAAGGCAAAATAAAATTTGACTCAGCCATCGACACGACGAAGAAGAAGAGTGAAGGAAAACATCGTGAGGAAATTTCCGAGGTCGTGTGAAGTTCACCAATCCGCACTTAGCCAGCGTGGTGGACTATGTCCTAACCCTCTCACCATGAGAAGAGACCCGTGCCCAGCAGCGGGACATGTATTAGATACAGGCATAGCAATCTTAATAATAAGGCAATAGAAATGTCAAAGACGCGTGACCTTGTCGCCGCGCATCTGTCTAGTCAAACACAAGTGCGAGTTGAGGAATTGTCGTCTTAATGTCATCGCAAAAAGAATAATTTTGTTTGCAGGAATACAAGCGCATGAGTCTAATCGAACACAAGTGCGAGTTGAGGAATTGTCGTCTTAATGTCATCGCCAAAAAGAATAATTTTGTTTGCAGGAATACAAAAAGTGGTATTTGAAAAACGGCGACATGCGTCCCAGTGTTAAAAGATAGTCGATAGCATTTCTATTGACTAGTTATTAAGATTTCTATGGATACAGGGTTGCTATTATTAAGTAAATTCTCAAATACTAAAGTAAAAACATAAGCCTGTTTTTATTCTGTATATATTTATATGTTAGTAAAAGAAAAACCAAATACACATTGTTAGTTCCCATTCTTATTTTTCACTCCATTTCACAATTGCCGCCTCATTCAAATCGATGTGAACTTTCGCATGAAAACAGAAATGCATAATCAAACGGCAAATACCGCCATTGTTAGTAACCCCACGTGCTGGATATAAAATTCAATGTGGGTAATACATGAAACGACTGGAGCGACACCTTCAGGGTTAGTATTAACTTGTGTTATAGCTAGTAATGTCCAATAATTATTAGTTATTATGTGTTCATTATGATTTTAGTAATTTCTTTAGCATTATTTGCCTGTAAGAAATTGCTTTTTAGCGATAAGGCCGCCCATTGTTCATTTGAAAATATTTAAGTTGTATTTTTATTGTCAAACTAAGTATATATTTTTGGTGTATAATAAAGAATACTCTACTCTACTCTATTTTTTCTAGTTAACAACTGTTTATACTAATTCATATAAAACTTTTCAACAGAATTTATCTGATAAAATAATGCAACTGTTTGTCTTCTTAAATAAATAAATAACTCACAACTTACACAGAACGCCATCTAGACTCAAACTAAGCAGAGCTTAAAAAGCTTGAGAAATTTAGGGTTCTGGTAAGAGGCGACCGTAACTGGATGGCTAAAGCGGCTGCCCGGTGTGCAGTAAGGTCATATAGGTAGGTACATAATTTCGTGACGTCACGTTCATCTATTTGTTCCTATCTTAAGTAGGATACAAATACAAATACTCAACTATTTTAAAGAAAAATTCAAGATAAAGATCAGTATTTTTTGAGAAGAATTCCTGGATACTGCTTCTAGCTAGCTACTACTACTTGATACATTCGAGTTGCGAGTTCCAATCCTGTACATCCATTTATAAGTAGATCACGAAATTCCCAAACTTGACACTCAAAGTGTCGAACTCACAAATGTTTGTTTTATTACCAACGTTTTTTTACAGTCACCGTCTGAAACTTATCAGAGACAAATTTGTTATACGTGATCTGTTTTCGTTATCAGTTGTAGAACCATAAAACTATTACACCAAGAAATCGAGTACACGCATGAGAAGTGAAGCCACTTTAAATGTGCCGTTTCGGCTCAATATAAGTACCAGTAGGTACGGCTCATACGTAGGACAAAAACTTTTGAGTCACAGTAAAGAATTACTACACCAGTTATGGATAAGTCAGTTACGTATCTAATTAGTGTGTAAATTGCATTTAATAAATATGTATTTGACACATGCATATATTTCTGCTGTAGTGAGTTTTTATTATGGCGTAGAAGATTTTGCCCTGCATACGTAATTGCTTGGTCCACAGTACACATCAGATTTTGATTTGTGTGCGTGTCTACAAAGTGACGCGGTGCGCGTAATTCTCACGCACACAACAATCTGATTTTGGCTTCACTTTAGACGACGCAGCGCTCGTATGAAGATTATTGATCTAGGCGTTATTAATCTATGTGTGAAACAAATAAAATAAGTAATATCGTGTACGGTAGCACGAATTTATAATGGTTGTTTGTTTGCTTCAATGTTGTGAAAGAACTTAACTTGTTTCTTTAGTTTGTCGAACACGTATTTTGGTTTTGAGCAAATTTATCTTTTATTTAAATAACATTACATAACGCCTATATTACCCAGAAGGGTGTGGCAGAGGTGTGCAACAACCACACTTCACCTGTTATGTTTAGCTCGCATGGGAAAGGGGGTGAGCCTATCGCCATCCACCGGGCAGAATTACAACTCCATGCTGCTATTGTGAATTTTAATAACACTGCTCAGTCATGGGTCGTGGATCACCTAATTAGTTCACCTTGGTGTACCACGGGCACTTTTTCTTGCCCGTGGAACACCTTGGTTCACCAAAGTGTACCACGGGCACTTAATCTTGCCCGTGGTTCACCTATGTAGTAATATCCAACCTATTTTTTCCTCGATCCCTTTATAATAGTTTTAATTATGATATTTAAAAATTATTTTTAGTAAGATGACATTAGCGCTGTCATTTGTGTAATAAATTATTTTATTTTCACGTCGTAAAGTCGTTAAGCATATAATTTTATTATGTCTGAAAATTTGGAAAACGATATTTGTTATGTAAAACGAAAAGGCGGCACAGTTTTATTGTACAATGCCTATCAATTTTATAAAGTTAAAACCAACAAAAACGGTATGGTACTTTGGCGTTGTTCTCAATATAAAAAAAAATGTAAAGGAAACGTTTTTATACAGGTAAAACTATATTTATTTTATTTCAGTAGTTTTTAATGTAAATACTACCCGACACTACCCGTACGTGAAAAGTAAGAACTCAGCGCTCTACCTAAGGTCAAAGCAGGCGGAAAGCGCAAGTCTCAACACTCAACTTTTCGCTTACGGGTAGTATATAAATATACTTAATAATGATACTTAGATAAACATATCCATTGATTTCCAACATAAAAGGGTAAATTATTAAAATAAATAAAATAATTTACATCATATTTATTTCAGGACAACCGCGTTGTAAAACAAAAAGACCATTTATGCATACAAAACTTGGCGAAAAATGTAGTTGACAAAGAATTTGTAAAGCTAAGAGAACATGTGGTTAAATCCACGGATCCAGTGCCTAAATTGTACAATGACACTTTATCAAATATTGAGCAATTGGGCTTTGATTTGGTTACAGACATACCTTCATTATCAAATGTGCAACATAATTTATACAAAATAAGAAATCAGTCCCTAGGAATTAATAAAACAATATTTAAAAGTTAGGATGAAGTGGCTGTACCATATAAATACAATGATTTTATTTTGGCGGATTATTTTAACGAAGGTTTACGTATAATAATATTTTGTAGTATTGCTCACAGGAAGAAAATTGGAGAAATAAAAGAATTTTTCGGGGATGCGTCATTTGTTTCTTGTCCTAAACCATTTACGCAATTGTACACATTACATGGCGAAATGGGTAGCAGTATCACAAAAACGAAAACAGCACCATTAATTTATGCTTTAATGCCAAATAAGAAGCAAGAGACCTATACTGTTGTGTTTGAACTCATCAAACGATAACTGAGTAACTTCAAACCTGTGAAATTCCATTCTGACTTCGAGCAAGGCGCTATAAATGCTGTTACACGCGTTTTTCCTGATATTAAATTGGCGGGGTGTTATTACCATTGGTGTAAGGCCATATGGAAAAAGGCTAAAAAATTAAATTTAAATGGTAAAAAGGAAAAAAGGCTGGTTGGCTTGACCGCCGCTTTGCCGCTATTGCCTTCCGAATACATTGCTGAAGGATTATTATTTATAAAATCCGAAGGGAGGTTTAAAGAAAAACTGGTACCTTTTTTAAAATACATCGATAAATTTTGGATGTCTAATAATTTTTCTTCAATATTATCGGTTTTCGGTGAAAGACACCGAACAAACAATGTGACTGAATCATTTCATGCAAAACTAAATAAAAAAATAAATAAAACAAATACTTCAATTCTACGTCTACTATCTGAGCTGAAACGGATTGAATCCAGTCCTGTACACAATAACAAAAGAAAAAATAAATACATAAAAGATGATGAAGACATCATAGAAATACAATTAGAATTGTTAAATGGAGAAATTTCGGTTGGTGTAGCATTAGAAAAATTACGATAGTTATAGCACAGGTGGCAAGTGGCAACGCAATTAGGTTTGCAGGGCTAAAATTTCTACGCCATAGTGAAGACTGACTACACTGGTTATGCGTGTGTGTGAGTGTTACTAAAAAGTGTTTTTTTTTTCTCTAACTGTTAGAATTATATTTTAAGTTTTTTTTTTCATTTTCATACAAAACAATACTTACACGCTAATTATACAATACGTGGGTGTTTTCGTGTTAACTGCAAGAATAATATTTTAATTTTTTTTTTTTCATTTTTACAATTTTATTATTATACGATATGTGGGTGTTTTTTTTTTGTGTTACCTGTTACAATATATTTTAAGTTGTTTTTTTCCTATTTTTACTGTCCTTTTTTATATTTGTTTTGTGGACCAGAAGTAACCCGGTTATAGGTGTTCCACGGCCCATAGGCGTATTGCAATTGCATGGTCCTTATAAGTGAGCTGTTCCACGGGCAAGAAAAAGTGCCCGTGGTACACCAAGGTGAACTAATTAGGTGATCCACGACCCATGACTGACTTTGCTCAACCCGGGCATCGAACCCGAGACCTCGCGGTGAGAAGTGCAAACGCTAACCACTGGACCATCAAGACAGTTTTATTTATATTGGCTAAATATATTATGTTGTATTTATATTCACATAAAGTTGACTTTCTATTGAAAAAACTGTTTTTAATTAGCGTTAACATTAATAGTTCAATCTAGAAAATAACTTTAATCAAGATTTTATTTTTAAGTACGCTGTTTGAAAGAGCCAGGTGTTCGTTCCATGAAAGAGCTGAAGATTTCTGATGCAAAAATTAAGACTAGAAAACATAATTATGTTGTTTCAAAAGTTCTACTGACAGCATATTGATGCATACGCCAATATTAATTCCTTCAGATGATAATATTAATATTATTTTTGATTTCAAGCAGATATTTGTAACTATTGTATATAGTACTAAGTTAAACTCGCCATTTGTATACTATTATTATTACATAACATTTATATCGTATTGTTTTGTGCATAATTAATAATAAAATAGATTAAAACAATGTATTATTTAACTGTTTACTTTGTAAAGTCAAAATGTTCATTAAAATATGTTATGTTTTACTTATCACTCGATATTAATAGTATTAATTTTATAAACCAAGTATATCGGCTCTTTCATAGAACAAGCCTTTTTTATAAGTCTATGGAACAAGGTGGCTCTTTCATAGCACGCATGTCAAAAAAGGTTTTAACATTTTTTACAAGATGATATTTAGTTTATAGTGTCCATAGAGTACATAAAAAAAGCAGGAGAGAATGTCACATAGAAAATGATTGAAGCACCAAAATGGCAGCGGTCTGTTTATGTGTGCGTGTGTTAGGGGTTACCAGCCATGAGAAATATTACCCACATTTTTACAATAATTTAAATAAATATTTTAGAGGTTTAGTTCTTATATTTTTTTATTTGCTGCTTTTTACCATCAAACATGATATAGGTAGTTTTATACTACCGTGGCCAAAAACCAAACAATATAAAACAACTTTATGATTGAATTTCGAAACAACGTTGATTTTATATTTCTAGCAGTCGATGCGGGCCTGCAGCTGGAAGTTGTTTGTTTTTATTAAGGGAATATGTACAAAATTCGTTGCTCTGGGCACTCCTGACGCAAGGCAGCGAAGATGCTTTAGTGCAGCTACCCAGTTTTTGGAAAATATTTTAAAATTACGACTCCTACGGCGCTTCCTGATTCTTAGATGGTGAAGATGCTTTAGTGATATACAGGGTGTCCCAGTTTAGGACCTGGAGCCGAAATTGGATAGTAGGGTAAGTTATGGCAGTTATCAAAAAAACAAAAATTCTCCATTACATAAACTATCAGAAAGTGCTTGAAAACGTCAACAAAATGTACAAACCAAATAAAATATCTAAGTTAAACTAAACCAACAATCACGAAGCTTAGATTCACTTACATGCGATTTTTCAATATTTCAAATAAATATTGGCAAATAAAAAATAAAGAAAAAAATAATAATAAACTAAACTAAGAAATAAAAAGTTTTAGATTAAAGTACTGGTATTTATTAATTTAATACTTTTTTTAAAACAATATACTATTGTTTTACCTTTTTTGGTACGGCAAAGCTGACAATGCGAATAAGTCCACCTTTTGTTTTATATACATAAATCAATTTCCTCGAAGTGTATACTGCAGACTACACTATATTTTGATGGATACCAACTGTTATCATTTCTGCAGTTTCTAATTATTTTTATCCAATAATTTTTCCATGCGTCGTTTGCAGCAGGAAATCTATAAAACATAGAATAATAATTTATACTAAATGTATTATACTACTAAAAAATATTTACCCAAATTCAGGGTAAATGAAAATATTTATTGACTGTCAACACTGATAGTTTTGGTATATTTTTTTACGAAAACAATATAATTTCGGCAATAAGCTGAATATATTACTTGCTTACCTATGAAAAATGATCCCCTGGTTTTTTTTTATCGAGGCGCTATGGTTTCGGCAGCTTTTCACAACACAAGACGGCATTTTTAATTATTTTACTTGAACATCCGAGCAACAGCACAGTCCAAAGCGTAATGGCGGGCGATTGACTTACTATTGTGTCAATGTGTGTGTTCTATGTGTACGTGTGACTTACTATGGGTGCTTCAGTAAGTGTTTCAAGAGACGGAGTCCTGCCTTTTTTTATGTAGTCAATGATAGTGTCATCATTAGTGGTGTCATCTATTTCATTTTAATTGCATAACCATGCCAATTAAACGAAATGTTCAACAAAAGCAGTTTCGTAAATATAATAACAATTTGTTTTAAGTATGTTTTTTTTCATCATAAAAACAAAAACATAACTTTCGCCTCACATATTTAGTGTTTTCTGATCGATCTGCAAAAATCGTCAATAACGTAAGTCTTTCTTTACTTTTCTATAAGACATATTCGACATTCGACTAATAACTTTAATTCGGTACTCTACTAAGAATAGATTTAATAAAATGTATTGGTTTGGCCAGGGCCATCCGTTAATTGACTTATTAAAGCAGATTAATTATAAAAGAGCTAAGACAGCAATCCTGGTCGGAGCTATTAATGAGGGAGTCCAATCTCAGGAAACGATCTATTGGATGGGCACTATGGGCTGTGCGATGAATTGTTACCTGCCTTCGTACGTATATTCTAGAATGAAAGGGACTCTATTGATTGCTTTTTTTTCGCATCGTATTTAGGAATCTGGAACGTTTTTAATCTGATGCAACGTAAGGAATATTACTAAACATTTTTTTTTTCAACTTCGCCTGCAGCGAACGAACGTGTAGTCCACCTGATGGTAAGTGGAGTACAACCCATGGACATGAACAATACACAAAAGCAGATTGTAGAGCTGAGGACTACGGAGTAATGACCAGGGCTCGGAATTAGGTAGAGTTTTTTATGTACTTGCATCGAAATGTTGATATTAATGTGGACCTTCCCGGGTTTTCTAATGGACAATCCCGTGTGGCCAACAATATTACGAATAAATAATAATAAAAACCTCAGAGATAGACAAATAAAACAAAGATAATTAACATTTTTTTTATTAGTTTACATTAATTCACAATACAAATTGTTGAAAGTCTGTCGTAAATTCCTATACGCATATTTCGCCTTTTTTATAAATACGAGCAAATACTTTTGCTTCTAGCCTAGACTCATGAGGTTTTGCTTATTCAAACGGCCCATCAGAATCATTTTTCTTGTCCGATTCATTACCAGTAACATTTGAAGTGTTCGCTTCCGACATTACTGTATACATTTTTTGAGAATTAAAATATTTAGTCGCGCGTGCAGTAGTTTAAATTGTGTAAAAAAGTAAATAACTTTTTATTTAAAAAATCATGGGATTTTTTTCTGTTCTTTTAAATTAATCTCGGGATTTGAGGCATATCCACTTTATTCTTTCGCTGTATGAAATCAGTGTAAACTCAAGTACATGAAAAACTCTACCTAATTCCGAGCCCTGGTAATGACTCATATGGCAGTAATATCAGGGCCATATTAATGGAAGGGTATAATGAATGGGTAGGTGAATATTATTATTGATGTTTGATAGGAAATTGTACCCTGATTATGTTTAGTTCTCTTTAATAATTTAGGATAGGGTGTAGCCACAGATATAGATCTACATAGATAATGCAAATGCATGTACTTCGCGTGTCCGAACCCCGACCAAGCGTCAAGGTTGGTCGCCGCTAACTTCAGTCCACGCGCGTCTTTTGTTAGAGAAAATCATAGTGGACGGCCGTTCGAATCGTACTGGGCATCGGCGGCATCGGTGTCTTTGAATCGGTTTGGATTTCCCGTCACTAAATTTCGGCTGTGACGTCACAATAGGTATTAAAAAGTCGGCACGCTTGGTTACAATACAAATCGTGATACTTGCGTTATCTATGTAGATCTATATCTGTGGGTGTAGCTAATTGTTATTTATTTATTTGATATCCGTACGTATGCGGTATTGACTGGTTCATTAAATAGTGTCACTTAGGGTCGACACACACCAAAAGCGCGTCGAAGCGCAGCGAATCGAAGCGCAGTTTCAGTGTCATATGAATTCCAACTCTATTCTCACAACTATAATACTCATTATCGCATGAGAAACTCGACGCTACTACTACTATGGAATTCGCTGGAATTCCCGCGGCGCCGCGGGCATCCGCGCGACTCGTTTGAGTTTCTCATGCGATAATGAGTATTATGGTGGTGAGAATAGAGTTGGAATTCATATTACACTGAAACTGCGCTTCGATTCGCTGCGCTTCGACGCGCTTTTGGTGTGTGTCGACCCTTACACTTCTGTTTCGGTAATTCCAACAGTTTAATTACCCCCATATCAAGCAACCAAGTTAAATATTACAATAGGCCTAACCTTGTGAAGTTTAGTCATAGTTCAGTTAGTCCCTAATTGTCTAAAACTTTTGATACACATATCTGTAATCTCGGTGCCTGTTCAAACAAGCCTTTGCGGATTGTGGATAAATAATCTGACATGTTTGTTCATGTTTGTATTCTGTTCTTGTCTCTCAAGGATATCGAGTGCACGTTTTGAGTCAATAACATGGAACCCTACATCATTTTCAATTGTGCTTTTTTTTATACTACGCCCACAGCGAACGAACGTGTAGTCCACCTGATGGTAAGTTGAGTACAGCCCATGGACATCAACAATCCACAGAAGCAGATTATAGATGCGTCGCTGCAGCTGAGGATTACGGTGTTATGCCTCATGTGCCACTAATTTCAGGGCTTGATCTCAACACCAAACCGGAACACAGTAATGGAAGCACTACTATTTGGCGGCAGGTTTAAGGTGAGACGGTGGTGCTGCCGCCCTTGAGCTCATTCACAAGAGCTCTACCACTAGTATAGGTAGATACGCTACGTTTGTAGGTACGGAAGGCACACATCAACTTGTACATTGCCAGTTTATGGTGGTCTCTCGTTGTATATGCTTTCTGTCTAATACAAGACCAGCTTATACTGGTAATGTACAAGTTGAAAGGTAGTCGGGTCTACTTGTGGGAACACTACGCATGTAGGGATGAGAGAAATTATTAAAGTTTACCGCTTCCCGGTCTTGTAGTTTTAGATTTGTAATTAATTTCTAAAAGCACTTGTCTGATTTAAACTTATTTAATTAGCACTCAAATATGATTCAGGATTGACAAGTTAATACAAAAAGGCATAGCAAAGCTAAAATTTGCTTTAAAATATTACAAGTTAACTATCCTCTAATTTAATCTCGAGCTCAAAAAACGAGATAAGCTTCTAATTAACATAACATAACATTACGCCTATATATATATGGGGTGCATGAAAAGAGCCTCCTCGAGTGACGTACACAACAATTCCCTACGTCCGGCGCACCCTGGGCAATTCGCAAGTTCTTAAGCGAATTGGCTAATCCTTTCACCACGATGGCAAGTCAAAACCTTGACCACCTTACTGACTGTCCAAAATGCCCTACCACCGCACAAAAGAGGCACTCATGAACGCTGACAAGAGCGTCATAACAGTGGCCACTTATTGGACCAATAAAATTTGACTCAGCCATCGACACGACGAAGAAGAAGAAGAAGAAGACGCCTATATTACCTAGAAGAGTGTGGGAGAGGTGTGTACAACACCCACATTTCACCTGTTATGTTCAGGGCCCATGCGATAGGTGGTGAACCTATCGCCATCCACCGGGCACAATTCCAACTCTGTGCAGCTTTTATGAATTTCCCGACGGAAAGTTCACAAAAAACACTTTTTCCGGCTCGGGATTCGAAGCCTAGACCTCGCGGTGAGAGGCGCATACGCTTACCACTAGATCATCGAGGCACCTAATTGTTTTGCATTAATTAGAAATTCAAAATAGTGACTGGTAGATGATATTAAGTACTCGTAATACTGACTTTTATAAATACGAACAAATCTCACATCGTCGTTGTCAAACCAAAATCTGCTATGTGCAGAAATCATAGTTTTGAGAAATTGACAAAAAAAGGTCTCCTGCATTCAAGGGATTGTAGGTAAGAGGTCGTCAATAAGAGGTCGTAGATCGTCATATAATGGTCATAAGCACATAACAGTTTTTTATATGGTAGGATATAGCAGCGAACTATATGCAGAGGTTTAAGTAGAAATCTTACAAAAGTGCACATAGCAGATTTTGGTTTGACAACGACGACATAATATCAATAGTATTAACTTTGACGATACTAAATACAAAATGCGGCTTCACATCAACCTATACATTTCCAGTATAAGATAGAATAGAATAGAATAGAATAGAAAGCATTTATTTCGATCACAAGCACAGGACAACAAAAAATAAAAAACAGAGAGAGAAGTACACAATGCTAGAATACTTATTAAGCGACGTACAAGATAGATACTTAAAAGCTAATAAATATAGCATGCTGCCTCTATGCTGGAATCGGAAAGGTCCCCAACTCAGTTTTAGCTGAAATGGTGCAACACCACACAGCACTGATTTTCAGTTGGTGGCCTGACTAAGTGACGCACGGCCGGATGTCAAGCTGTAGCAGTACAATAAGACAAAAAAATAAATAAATAAATAATATTAATTAATTAATTAATTATTGGTTATTATCCAGTTAATATAATAATGGGAATGTTTTAGGTGTTTGGTATAATTAATCAAAATAAAATATTTATAGTCTACTATTATTGATGACAAGATGATCTCGCGTTGTATAGGCATGTCGTGCAATGCGAGACCAGCTTATGCGGGTGTACAAATTAAAAATAATAGCAGCCCTATAATCAAATAGATGTCCCACTGCTGGGCTCGGGTCTCTTCTCATGATAAGACGGGTTAGGCCATAGTCCACCACGCTGGCCAAGTGCGGATTGGTAAACTTCACACCCACGAACACTTTTTAGGCACTTTCTTACAAGCAGGTATCCTCACGATGTTTTCCTTCACACTTATAATTTAAAAGACGAATCTTTACGGTTTATTGACAGAAGTGTGTGCCATGGATTTAAAGGAGACCTTAATTTGACTTTGCGTCTTACGGTCTCCCACTCGGCTATCACTGCTATATAATATATCTTCTATAGCTATGATAATAATAAATAGTTTGCTTGGTTCCTGTATCCGATGCCGATGGGGTACTATTTTTTATATTTTTAAATATTTTTTTGTACTTTATATTTAAAAAAGAATTTTATAGTTTTTATATTTTTAAATGTACTTTACTTTTATAATTTATATTTAAACATGTAAAAAATGGGGAAAAAGAAATAAATGAATGATAAAATGTAGTTTACATGATGTTCTCAATTTGCAAGCGCCTCAAGCATCATGTGACAGGTTCACTCGACGCGACGCCTTCTCGGAAATATCGCTCACAATTTAAAAGAAACTTTATTACATTATGAAATGAATTTTCTAAGGAGACATTATTAATTTATTAACTACGAAAACAATTTTTTTTATAAAATCATGTGGATTATTACTGAGATTTGTTTCACAACGCAAGTTATAGTTTGTGACAGTCGATAGAAACTTTTTGGACTCATTTTCTGTTACATTGTCAAGCCAAGCGTACGAATGTACAAGATTTTAATATAATGAACGGTCACTGACGTCAGCATTCATGTGTCGTCGCTCGACCGACGACGTCTGCGTAATTAGAAATCATTCCTTAGTGCTTACATGGGCTATATTCGGCGGGACAGGGCAACACTTGTCGAGTCAACTACTATTCAAATAGACTTGTCGAAAGTAAAATTACGATTTAAAAGTTAATTTATTTACAAGTAAAATTAATACATTTACTTTTCCTTTGTAAAGTTATGGAACATCACATGTAACTGAATGTCTGTAGTCACAGGTCATAATAGACTGGCTCCAATACAAATTCCCTGGACACAGAAACTTGTAAGCTATCAAACCAATAGGACTGCCGACGCAACTGTAGAAAGATGAACAGTCTACAGGATTAGCTGCAAAACCTTCTTGCTCGCAGGTGAATACTTTTGGAGAACCTGAAAATAAGAAGAATACCTATTACTATTATAAATGGGGTGCATGAAAGGAGCCTCCTCGAGATACGTACACAACGATTCCCTACGTCCGGCGCACCCTGGGCAATTCGCGAGTTCTCCAAAGCGAATTGGCTAATCCTTTCACCACGATGGCAAGTCAAAATAAAATTTGACTCAGCCATCGACACGACGAAGAAGAACTATTGTAACAATTTACTGTTTTAAGTGGGTTTTAAGTCAGTGTTTTATCTGGCATTTTATGAATTGAAATTGCTTTTATAAAATGCATTGAAATGATTTAGTCTAGCCAACGATGGTTTTTAGTTATTCGTTTATAACTGTCATTTTTTATTTAAACGTTTTAAAGGAATGTCTCAAAAACTCAAAAAAGGGTAAGGAACACATTTGTAGCTTTGTTTTTATAAATTTTCTAGGTGCAATACATAGCGAGATAATTATGGTTACAAACAGTATTGAAGTAGGGCCAGTAGTGTAGAGGAGGTCAGTAGTGCCCATACCTAAAATTTCATCCAAATCAATGCATTGGAGGTAATATTTTTGACCCCATTGACTGGAGTAATCGGAAAATGAAGCAATCATAATCGAGATTGAGCAAATTTTTATTGATTGTGAAGGTATTTAGGCTGTAGTAGCCATTTATCATCTTAAGAAATTAGAAGTTTAACCTTTAATAGATACTATGTACTAGAAGATGCGACATCGTAGTCTAATATAGATCTATGAGCTCTTTCTTTTCACACGTGGTGGATCACGTTGTTTGAAGACAACAACACAATAAATACTTATAATATTATTATTCTCAAGTGTTTATAAAGTGCTTGAAATACTTACTTGTTGTAACACTCGGTGATCCACTTGAGCTGATAAAAGAACTTGTTGTTTTATCAGTTGAGGAACTAACTGTACTGCCAGAATTAGGAGTATTCGTCGATACTTCACGATTATCTAAGGCTTTATTAATAGCTTTTAATAAAGGATTGACTTCACCGCAGAGGCCATGAAAATCATCTGTTTCAATACTCCAAATCATGACATTGTTAATGCCAAGGGCCTTTGCATAATCAATTTTGATGGCTATGGAGTTGCCATCATCGTATGAAATCCAGTCGCTGTTTTTGAAGGCGTAAGGCACCTTGCTGGTCGTGTCGAAGCGTTCCGTCCAAGGCTCTGAATGGAGCTTTTCACATACCTGAAAAAACAAAATGGACAAAAACATTGACAATATATTTGTGTCCTACTAAAGATAAACAGACAAATGGATAAACGTGACGTCACGAAATGACGTAACATACAGTTGAGAAATTTAGGTTCCTGGCAGGAGGCGACCGTAGAGTCCGTAAAATAACTAAATAAGGAAGAAGTGAGGAAGAGGCATAGCCGTCGAATTATCCATGCAAATACTTCAAAAAACGAAACCATTGACACCGAAATATCTTTGCCGCCAAGAGTAATGCGCTGACTTTTCTAGAAACTTTATTTAAAGACGAAAGAAGTGGCACCAAATATCCTTGCCGTCAAGAGCGATAAAGTGCCGAAAGCGCCTATTTTTACTTGCAATTTCTTTATAAATCGAAAGCAGCTAAGAGTACGAAGCGCGCCGACTTTTCTACGACTTTTATTTCTTGAAAAACCAAAGAATTAGCACTAAAGTACCTTTGCCGTCAAGAAAATTTTTCGCGATAACTTAAAATGACACATTTTGGCGTCTTGAGTAAGGGTTTGGCGATACCATTGGGACGAGTTAGTGGTAAATTAGGATATATGGCATCCCGATCAAGGGTAAATCGGGACGGGTCACCAGACCCCTGAAAATCTGGACGTTCAACGCAAATCGGGACACCTAGCAACGCTAGCTCAAAGGCAAAGAAAATGCTGTGTTCACGAAGCAAAAATCAAAAAAAAGTTTAGTTCATGTTTTCGCGATAGCTGGCGTTGGCGTTGAGTTGGATCGCGCTATCAAAGTGTTAGCCACATTTAGTAGGGCAAATCATGTGTAGAACAAATAAAATTACTAATATAGATCAAAACACAAAATTGTGGTTTAATTTTCAACCTTATTAGTGTTCCCATAAGGTCAACAGTTACCATTTAGTTCGGTGTCTAACAAATTGGATACGCTTAGCCATTTAAAGACGCCTAACCCTTACATTAATCGATACATAAATGTTACCGCTTACATTTATGTATACATATTAATTAATATTTTCATTAAAATTTGAGCAAAACTAATCCCATTAATGTACCAACGCAAACACAAAATTTACTCGATATTAACGCAAACAGATGCCGCGATGAGAGGAAAAGTCAATAGAAAATATGTTAAACAAACATTTAAATAGTCCTAGATACACATCAAAGGTAATCACTTCTCATATTCCGAAACCAAAATTTAATTTACTACCCATTACGACGAAATAGCAAAATAACTATCTTGAAGCTATTATTTTTGACTTTTCATTTGTTTTGTGAAGCAAGGTAGAATATAATTTTTACTAATTGCGTTTCGATAGCCAGTTCAAAAAATGGTTGAGGCTTTGGGCTTTTTCAAAAAGGCAATTATTGTAATAGTGATTGATGGCAAAAAAAAAATATATCGTTAGATATTAATTGATGTAATTGGTACTGTAATTTTGTGATAATTAAAATTAAAAGAAAAACGAAATAAAAAAGTATTACATTATAGTTTTGGAGTGCTGAGTACGAGTTTTCTTTGATTTTACTTTGAAATTAAATGTGTGTGTCAATAATACAAAAAATAATGTTAAAACATTGAACTAAAATTTTCAACTTTGCGCATTAAAATCATTTCACTAAAAAGTGTAAGTTACGGATCGTCACATCTATCTAGAGCGTCGACAAGCGAGTTTACGATGAAACTCTCTAAAACAAACACTGAAACATTCAAGATTACACATCAAACGTAATTACTCCACGTACTCCAAAACCATAATTAAATTTCAGACATTTGCAGTTTCGCGGGCAAAGTTTCATGAACTCGGTGTCAGTTGTTCTTAAGATAACTTAAATATAACTTGAGTGTGTTGACTTACAACTTTTCTCCTTGTTCATTAATATGGCCACATTATTAATAAGTACAGTGGTAGGTGATGAGTTTTCATGGCTAAAATTATAGAATTTTTTCAAAGAGAAAACGACGCACACACTAGTATAACTGTACTAGTGTGGACGTCATACCAACTCCTGTGTCACGTGGGTGTTAACAAACATACATTTCATACACACAAAGAACACCCAGAATCAGATCACATAAAAATTCACTCAGTTAAATATTATCATTTAAGGTTTTTTAACGCTTGTTTAAAATATTGAATATTATTATAAAAAAGAAATATTTTTGATATTGTTTGTTTCTACCGAATAAGCTCCGAAACTACAAGACCGATTTTAAAGAAAATAGGTGTAGAGATAGATCAAACAAACAGGAAAGAAAAAGGTATTTTTTTGACGTACTAAAAATATAGTACGCTTATAGGTTCTTGTTCTGGTGCAGTGTCGCTTGTAGTAGTTGTAATACCTAATATTATATTTCTTTATGATTAAGAAATTTCTTAGCTCAGTAGTTTTATAAAGATACGGTGCATGTAACTGACGCAACCAGTGGTTTCTAATTGGATCCTGTGCTTAGCTTCCTTTTTAATCGACTATAACATTCTGTACGAATAGGACTCATGTTATTTATTTTCTAATATTTTAGTATTTTTGGTCTAGTAGCAACAAAGTGAACATTACTAAGAAACAGTTGCAAAAGATATGGGAGCGGCAGGAGTTGAACCTACGACCTTCTGCACACCGGGCAGTCGCTATAACCAACCAGCTACGGTCGCCTCTTGCCAGGACCCTAAATTTATGTATGTTACGTAATTTCGTGACGTCACGTTCATCCATTTGTTCCTATCTTAAGAAGGTTTAATAAAAATCCTGCCGGGCTACTATCTTTTTCAACTGTTTCTTATTAAAAGAAAAATTACAATACGAAGTTGAAAGTGAACATTCTTCACGTATTTCTTGCATTTGTTGATCAAAATAAAACAGAATTAAATTGAAAGTATGGCTGATTATGATTTAAATTCACTCGAGCATCATTTTGAGATAAAATCACTCAAAATAAAATTTTCATAGTTTCAAAATTATTAACACACATAACATAACATCACGCTTATATAACCCAGAAAGATTTGGCAAAGGTGTAAGCACCGACATCTCACCTTTATGTTTAGGTTTCATGGGCCATAAGCCTATTGCCATCCACCGGGCACGATTCCAATTTCGTGCTGCTATGAGACTGACGTAAAGTTCACAAATAACACATTGCCCAACCCGGGAATCGAACCCGAGACCTTGCGGTGAGAGGCGCATACGCTAACCACTAGTCCATCGAGACAGTCAAAAGTTTTGAGAGCTGACCAAATAAAATGCCGATGAGCTTTGGAGCCAAGCATGCAGAATTTGATGCAGGACGAAGGCAAAACAGTCTGTTTGCATTAAGTACTTCTTCTTCTTCGCCGTGTCGATGGTTGAGTAAAATTTTATTTTGACTGGCCATCGTGGTAAAAGGATTAGCCAATTCGCTTTGAAGACGTAGGGAATCGTTGTGTACGTCACTCGGGGAGGCTCCTTTCATGCACCCCTTTCCTTTATTTCATAAACACTCACACGCACGCACACACCCACACATACACACACCCAAACACACACACATATCGCACTAATACATAGATACAATTTCTTTCTCTTTTTTAATCAAAGGTCTCTCTTTTTGTTTTCTTTGTAATACAGTAGACTGACACAGTCCACTTACGAAATGTTATTAATAATAAGTTGTAATCCTCGACTGCAAACTACCTCTTATAATACAGGTATACCCTAGCTTAAGAGGTAGAAATAATTTCTTGTACTGAATCTGAAACATAAACTGTGTATGTTTACTCTTAATCTTAGCAAACTCTGTATGTTTTTTAACTTCAATAAAGATTTTTATTTTAACTTTTTTATTTATTTTTATAAAGTACTGAAATTGAGCTACTAACCTCATTGTACCCCAACATCCCAGCTGTAGCAGTATAAGGTCCTGCAAGACCTGGTCCACTTGAAGGAGCTCTCACGCCGTTCACATTACTGTTTGATATTGAGAAGCTATGGCCGTAGAAAGGCACACCCAGAGCTATCTTTTCTGGAGGACAGCCTGAAAATTAGACCAATATTGATTAAAGCATAGTTTTAAGTCAGTAATTATCCGTCCTTCAAATATAGACAAGGATGTGTACGTCTGTAATAGATATATATATGAGAACTTGATTTCATAATGCATGTACAGTAAAATCTCCATATGTATATTGTTGATGTACCAATAAATAAATAAAAAAAAAAATAAAAAAAACCGGCCAAGTGCGTGTCGGGCCACACGCAGTAGGCTTCCGTAGCTAGTCGTAACAACATATTTCGACTTAAAAGGTATTTACTATCTGTATTAAACAAGTAACATCTTCATACAAGTCATTACTTTCAAAGGTTTTTGTAATTTGCACGAATTATTCTAAGTAACTGCATTTTACACTTTGGACCCCAATTACTCTAGAACTAATTAAGTTAAAGTAACCAGATAAATAGCGTCCTTCAGATAGGAAATGTTTGTAGTACACGAAACCAGCTAGCACGTATGACGAGATGTATGAATGTTAAGGAAGCGAAAGAAGTATGTAAGGAGCGAAGCACATGGCGTTCCATCGTCTCTGCCTACCCCCGTGGGATAAAGGCGTGATTTTATATATGTACTAAGTATGTTTATTTATGTTTCAAGAATTTTGAACGAAATATTCTGAGTAACTGCATCTGACATTTCGGACCCCTATTCCTCTTGAACTAATGAAGTGAACTTATCCGCTATAGTTTTCCTTTAAAGTTCATTACAAGTACTACCGACACAATTTTTTTCAGATTTAAGGATCCAGTAGTTTAGCTTTTAGAGGGGGGGGACGACCTACTCGAACAAAAATTTGCTCTTTAAAGTTAATTATCTCGCAACCGGATCACTAAATCAAAAAACTGTCTTAGCAACCCCTAAACGTTTTTAAAAGTCCTATCTAACAATACCCCACACTATGGTGTAGGCGACAAAAAAAAAAACATCCCTACTTTGCATGTAGGGGAGCTACCTGAAAAAAAAATATTTTTCCAAATTTTACTCTACGACTTTCTTTGTTTAGTTAACATACATGTTTATGCAAAATTTCAGTTTTCTAGCACCAACGGTTTCGTCGCTATGCCGTGGACAGACAGACGGACATGGCGAAACTATAAGGGTTCCTTGTAGGTACTACGGAACCCTAAAAAGCACCTTCACCCGTGTGGTACTTTGATAAAATATAGCCTATATTACTCAGGAATATTATAATAGCATTCTAATAGTGAGAATTTTATGAAATCGGTTCAGTAGTTTTCGAGTTATTTAAGACCGGTGTCCATCAAAGCGTAGAGTAGAGGAGATGTGTTTACACACATTCTCAATCAGGTTTTGTTTTTATAGCTAAGCCGAGAAGAAAAGTGGAATTAACGAAATCTCATAGGTTGTTCAATAAAATTTCATCTCCTCTACTCCTCCTTCCTCTCCTTTATGCTATGGTGGAAACAGGGTCTTAGCAGTTAAAGGCCAAAGAGATAGACAGGTCTTGTAAAACCCACTCGTAAAAAACATCCTGAAAGGAAATCTATACTATTAGATTTAAATATCTGCGTCAAAAATCAATTTTGGCAACCCTATTTTGGTTTGTTTACATTTGTTAGTTAGTTATTTTGAACAAAGTATATATAACTACCTGCATCTATCCAGTATTGCAAGGCTTGGTCGACCGTGAATTTATCATTCTCATGTCCCTTGTGCAAGGGAGCATTGTGACCCGTGACGTCATCCCAGGGGCCATACATGTCGTAGGTCATAATATTTATTATGTCGAGATACCTGAAATATAAAATTGAATACGCAACTGTAGTACTCAGAAGTAATAAACTGTAAAACAGTGAATGTGAAATATTTAAATGCATGGGATTAAAAGTAATTCAAGTGATGCTTTCAGCCCTACAACAAAGAAGAAAAAAATATATATGTTAAACCACTTTTATAGCAACTGATCAATATTAAAATTTATATCTTTACTCAGTTAAGAATAAATAAAGTGTTACTATTTAAATAAAATATTATTTAAAATGCCGGCAATGGTACGCATCTCAGCAGAATACTGCAGCGCTAAAAGCACCGCAGCGCTCATCATTCTGATGCGCCCAGTGATTGAGTAAGGATCAGTGTGACAACAGAAAAAGAATATATAATAAGATAATATTACACATATTAGTCACAAACAAACAAAATATATTTTTAACTACCAAATTAAATTACATAAATAAGAAACAACTACACCTATATAACAATAAAGCATTACATAAATAAGCAAAATCATATTTAAAATTAATAATTACATTATTCTAAATGTAAAACAAGGAACGCACCCATACGCTTTTGACATAAATAGTCAACAAAGGAATTCGGGGCAGAGCGGGGTTCTCAAATTACGTCCAGGCCACATATACTTTAGTTGTTGTTAGAGTCAAGGCGAGCGCTTAAACCACTACACCACATTCAGGCTGGTTTTATTGTTACGCGTTTCGGCAACACCGTTGGAGCGCGCGCGTTCGCAGATGTATGGGGTAGTAGTTGCGTTTAAAAATCGCGCGCTTGAGCAGTGCCGTTCAATAAACGCGCCATGTTCGTCGCCGCTGTCAAAGCGCGCGCCGCTCATCCTAAATGTATACGGAACGCGCTTTACTTATCTGTTAACAGCGCACTGCCCAGTGGCGCGTCTAGCGGCGGGACGATAAAACCAGCCATAATAGTAGTAACACAATAATATACTAGGTATACATGACATGACAGGTAATAGTTTTGAAACTTAATTGGCGTTATTAAGCAAATATCCTTTTTTGTAATTTTAGTGGCATGAAAAGAACTTACTCTGATATAGCCGGTATATCATAAGATTTAGAAGCTTTATCTCCACCAGCTGTAACGGCAGCAGTAACCATCAGACCAGTGCCATTGATCGCTTCTCTCAATTCTCTTAATAACTTAGTAAAGTTATCCACATCTCCTTTTCCATGTACCGTGTCCCTATCGTTAGGGTATTCCCAGTCTATATCAAGGCCGTCAAAACCGTGGTGTGACAGGATTTTGATTGCACTGTCGATGAAATTCTTTCTTAATGTTGAGTTGGCAGCCATCTGAAAATATTGCAGATTATTTTATATGTTTGTGCCAGCCTGTCCTTATTCTTAAATTTATTATTACTGCCTCGTTTGTCAAGTGGTTAACGTATGCAGTCTTTCTCCGCGAGGTCTCGTGCTATATTCCTGAGTCAGGAAATAGTTTTATTTGGAATTATTCCATCATAAATCTTTAATGGCAGCACAGAGTTGGAATTATGGTCGGTTAAATCGTGTCAGACACAATTTAATATTGTATTGTACATAGATTGTAATGTAAATAGGCAAAAGTGTCCATTAATAAAATCCGTGACACTAAGTTACTCTTAAGTTATCAATCTCAACGGATAGTATACAGGTATATACGCAAACATACATTTTGTATGCTCCATCCGCTCCGTCACCTTTATAGTCCTTTGGGACCCTAAACCGACATGACTAGATCAGGTCCATTCACGGACCAACCTACGTACAATTACGGTTTTGTATTACTTCCAACTCGTAAAGACACTTCACCTGGTATATTTACAACCCATTTGATAGGGCGAGTCTATTGCTATATACTGGGCTCAATTCAAGAATTTCAAATAACACTTACCCATCCTAGAAAAAGAATATGATACCTAAAACCCAAAAAAAAAAACTAAAAACTCCATCAAAAATGATTTAATCCGTTTATAAGTCACATACATCAAAGAGATAGTACAATTACAAGCATTTATACATCAGATAGTTATAATATTGTGAAAAGCATTAAAACTAAAGACAGTTAATTTTTTCACTGTTAACTGGTCAAAGAGAACCGGCAAAACAGGATAAAAAACTTCATAAAGCTAAGGTCCATTATCAGATGGAAAAAACTTCATAACTTACAATGGAGAATTTTCCTGATCCTTCATTCCATCCGCCGACAGCTAGGAGTGTTTTTAAACTAGAATTCTTCTGTTTCAACGCGTTGAATTTGCCGAAGTTATCTGAAATTTGAATAAACTTACGATTGTGAATAAAAGCTGTTGGGTAACTTGCTTAGTTTACTTCTATAATTGAAGAGTGTGACAGAGGTCCCATGTGATAGGCGATAAGCATATCGCCGATTGCCGCATATATCGATTATTGAGAATTTTCTGATTGAAAAACCCCAATTGTCCGACCCAAGAGCAGAACCCGAGATCTTGCCGTGAGATGCTAAATACGCTTACTATTAGACCAACGACGTCTAAGTTTTTATAAAAACGCTTAATATAATAAAATAAATTGTGAACAACAACTTACCTCTCCCCCAATTATCAGGCAGATCCAACCAAGGATCTAAGGACTTAATATTGCCCTGTTCATCAAGACCAGCGAAGGCATAGATCAAATGCGTGCATAGATATGGATCTATATTCTCAACATCGAACTTGCCATTGCCATATCTATACGTAGCCCAAGACCCGTAGTAACAGATTACGGAATCTAAAATAAAGAGTGTATAGGTAAAATCATAATTCTTGGCGGTTCGTAAAATGCACTGTCTCAGTCACTCGTGTAGGGTTCACGCTTTACGTACACATATCTCGCTCTCGCTCTAGCCGCCAAAAAGTTTGGCGTTTGTTATAAATTAAATCGACACGAAGCAGCTTACTAGTGATTCAGTTAATAATTTTAGAACTCTTTTGGGTGCGAGCAATTTTCGCCGACATATTTTTAAATTACCGCAAATATACTTTATTTTTCTCAATTTCTTACTTATTTCGGCGAAGTAATGCTGCCGTGGCCTATGGCAATACATTTATTTTACAGACAACTTTTGAATTTTTGATACTATTTTTTTTGAGATTTGAGATCATGCTAAAAATTATTTTTTTTTTCAATAATTATCGTCTTTTCTATTAGCTTGATTAGGTTTCAAAATTAAATTAAATTTCGTAGGCTACTGGGTTGTATTAACTATACGTTTCCGTACGTCATAATATTATATTATTTATTATATTAATTATGTTGTACTAACTTTCACTAGACACTATAAAATTTATTGTTAGCACCACAAACACTATAACTTTGAACGACCACATTTTTCCCTACAATATAACTAATGTTAATAATTCTGTTGTTAAATACTTTATAAAGATATTGCTTATCTGATTATTCTTATCGGGTACGTATTTTAACTAAAACAGTGATAGTGTTTGTTTGTCACTTGAATAACAATAACAAAACATTACCCCAGATTTTTTGTGTTTTCGTTTATCTGTATGTGTGTACTCACCTACATACAAATAAATATATTTATGAAAAATGTTACAACGTTTTAAATCATGTTTGTACAAATGACCGTTAGTTTTTTTCAGATTTTGGGATCCAGTAGTTTAGCTTTTAGAGGGGGGGGGGACGCTCTACTCGAACAAAAATTTGCTCTTTAAAGTTAATTATCTCGCAAACGGATCTCTAAATCAAAAAACTGTCTTAGCAACCCCTGAACGTTTTTAAAAGTCCTATCTAACAATACCCCACAATATGGGGTAGGCGACGAAAAAAAAAACATCCCTACTTTACATGTAGCGGAGCTAACCGAAAAAAAAATATTTTTCCAAATTTTATTCTACGACTTTCTTTGTATAGTTAACATACATGTTTATACAAAATTTCAGTTTTCTAGCACCAACGGTTTCGACGCTATGCCTTGGACAGACGGACGGACAGACGGACATGGCGAAACTATAAGGGTTCCTTGTAGGTACTACGGAACCCTAAAAATACTGCGTTTTACTGATCTGTATTTTTCCTTGATGAAATTAAAGTTAGTTACATCATACGTATTTTGAAAAATTCTTGGGTATTTTTTGTTGGAACCCTACCAGAAACGCGTGATTTTCATGCTACTATGGCCATTCTTGCGGTCAGCAAAGATGACGTAGCTAACAGCATTTTAAATATGTACTTATTGAAAAAAATTGGTTAAAGCGTTTTAAAGGTCTGTGAAAAATATATCTAAAAAACTCTAGTAATAATTTACTTAAAAGAATAACTTTATAGCTAATAAGAAAAAATAAAAGTACGTTTTTAAAATCATGTTTCTACGATGTTCAGATTTGAGTAATGATTTTTTTCTCATTTCAGAAAAGTTTTTTGGCTGTAGTGAACATTTCGTGTTTGGGGGGTTACATCGTTTACGTTTTCCGTCGTCATTTTATCATAATTGATTCTTCCTTTCGAGCGTAAAGTTGTTTGTTACTAACAAATATACTCACAGAAACTTTCGCCTTTGTAATATAAGTAGCAATTTATAGTGAAATTAATTGTGTATGTTTGCTATTGTTCTATAATTAAATCTCACGTCAATAATATTATTGTTTATTTACTTATGAATGTTGAATGTTTAGTTGTTCTTCTGAAATGTTTGTATTATCACAATGTTTGCTTGTTTAAAGCGGAACTAAATGTTTTGAGTGTTGTTTTATGATTATATTATACACTAGTGGTAATCGATACATCTACATACCAAATTTCGTCCAAATGGGTTCATCCGTTCGAGCGTGGAGAAGTAACAAACATACACACATTACACACACACTAACAAACTTTCGACATTATAATATTAGTAGGGTGCCTTGTCACTCATCAATTAAAAAAAACCTTACGTAACCTAACCTTATTGTAATATATATTTACTAATATTATTAACTTTATTATTTAATTATTATTTTAAAAACACTAAAGAAATATAAAGTTACATTAAATAAATTGAAAATATATACATAGGTAAAAATAAAAAGGCAAATATTTACATTAAGTTAGGCGTCAAAGTATTCCTCCGCATCGATCTCGGTTGTGGGGACCGTGTTCAGAAGGCTGACAGCATTGCCACGTTGTATGGCAATGCTAATTCTTGAATTTGTAGTCATTTAACGGGAATGGTAATTTTTTTCAATGCGAAAGTTTAAAAGTTATTATAGGTACTAATACATTTTTGACGACCGGATTGCGAAGTAGGTAGATCGCGGGTTCGATTCCCGCTTGAGACAAATCTTTGTGTGCATGAACATTTGGGTTTGTCTTAGTCTGGGTGTTTATAAGTATGTATTTACAAAAGAAAAGTATATATGTATTGGTATCAGTTATTCTAGTACCCATAGTACTAGCTCTTCTTAATTTGGGACTAGATGACAATGTGTGTAAGTTGTGAGATATTTATTATTTTAATTATGTTTTTGTCCCAAACGTTGGTACCGAATCTACTGATTTGATCCTTAAGAAAATCGATGAGAGTTAAAGATTTCAGAAAAAACATAAATTATTTTTATGTACGTTCCATGGGGAGAGCAATCGATCGAAGCTAGTGTAAATAAAAATAAATTAACAGATTATTTTATTGTTAATCGTTTTTGTCATTTAAATACAACTTAAGTGAATCATTCTACGTATGGCACAAAATGAGACCTAGACGATAACAAACTTTATAAGTGATAGCTACTTGAAACAAGTCATTGAATGATTCCATTAATAAACAACATGCGTCGGGCAGAATGCGTAGAAAGACAGAAATATCACTAATCTTGAGGAAGTAGATGTATGATGATTTCGACGATCTTTTTCAACTGTTTCTTAGTATAATTTGCTAAGCATAGCTAAATGCTATAAAAATAATCAGAAGTTAATATTTATCTAGTCCACACTGCTTTGATTATACGTACGTATAATCAAAGCAGTGTGGACTAGACGAATATCAGCTGTGGTTAAACGGGCTAGTGCTATTTATAGTTTCAGTCCTGATGTTGTTTTATACACAGGCTGGTTTGCCGACCAGGAAAGTCTCCACAGGACCCAACACTATAAAAAATTAAATGTTTGAATAATTTTAATTGTAATTAATGATTTATATTGTCTGACATTTATTGCTATAATTTTTATTTATTTTTCTAATCCTAATGTTCAATTAAATTAAATTTAATTAACCTTTGCTCAGCAGTGGGACATCATGGGTTAGAAAAAAAAAATGTATTCTAATCTATTTCTTATTTTTAATGTGATATAATATTTGACAAATTTTAATGTAGGTATGTAATTTGTTTTATATGGCTTTATTTTTTCTTTCTTTTACTGTATGACTTGCATGTAAGCGACTTGATTATTAACTGTAAGCTTATTATGTGTGAATAAATGAAATTGAGATTAAAATAAAGAAAATCATCATAATCGGAGCTGTATTTAAGAATTTATAACCAAACAATATGATGGTGAGGTCAAATCAGTGTCCTATTTGTTGCATATTTTAGTATCAAGAGAAGATACTGTATTATTATTTTGTCTACATTGTAAAATGGACGTAAGTACTAAGATTGTTGTTTTTCCATGTCTAAATGCCTTAACCTCTCAAAAGTATATATTAGTTTATGAGAAGATACATACCATTTAATATAGTTCAACCATCACAAATCCTGCGTTCCACTTGTGTAAACATTTCGTAATCGTAAATTTTGATAACACGTCCAAAAAATTGATATTTGTGAAGGTTTATATAAAAAATACACCGACTGGAACTCGGGGAATCACAATCCAGATCTCATAGTGAAAAAAAAAAAATCGGCGAACCAAACACGACCTCTTTGCTTCTTACTACCATTAAATCGGTTTATGCGTGATAAAATGTGCTGACTTAAAGGCTCCTAAAGTGGAATTTATCCATCTGTAAATATCACTGCGAACGACAGTTCAATTTCAAATTGAAACCTAATTTTATAGGGGATATAAATCGTTTGTCAATATTAAAACTGTTGAAATAGTGACGGAGAAATACGAGTATATTTATTTCTTAGTCGACTTAGAAAAAAAAACCAAAAATCGTTATAAGTATTTTTATTTATTTATTTGTGTTTAAAAATGCTATAATAATAAATAATAGCAGCCCTGTATCTAATACGTGTCCCACTGCTGGGGTCGGGCCTCTTCTCATGATGAGAATGGTAAGGCCATAGTCCACCACGCTGGCCAAGTGCGGATTGGTAGACTTCACACTACCTCGGGCACTTTTTAGGCACTCTCAGGCATGCAGGTTTCCTCACGATGTTTTCCTTCACCGTTAGTGAGCGATAATTTATATGATTAATACACACATATCTTCGAAAAGACGAATCTTAACGATTTATTGACAGAGGTGTTTGCCGTGGGTTCGAACCTTTGACTTTGCAGTCCTACGATCTCCCACTCGGGTATCGCTGCTTATCAAAAAAAAATTCTATAATAATGTTAAATTATAAAATGTAGTCTTGTGCCAATTAAAATATTAATCAAATAAGACGTATTAAAAACTTTTAAAATACTATTAATACATTTTTAGCCATTGCCACCCTGACAGTCGTTTTATTTATTTTTAGAAGAATTGGCAGACAAATAGAATCATCATTGTTATGTAAAACAATGTTTACAAAAAAAAACAAACGACGAAGTTTGAGTTTGAGAGCAAGTCCCGAAATCAAATAAAAAAATAAACAAAACAGAACACGGGTGCAATAAAGAACAAAAGGCAAGCCTTGTATTTTCGCTTCTCCCCTCTAAACAAAAAAACCGTCCGGCAGAACTACATTTTTAAATTCTCATTATTTCGCTAAGTTGAGGGGTATTACATTTTCATACACCACTTGATTGTTTACAAGCATTTTGAGCCGTGAAATTGATTACGAAAATCCAAACAAACTGAATCCTTGCGAATTGCGAGAGAAAATTGAATTTTTAAACCCATACACAGCTTTTATGTAGGGGTATGGTCTAGTTTTATTTGGAAAAACATTGCGGTAATAATTTAGCGGGACCGACGGTCGGCCTTTCAAATAAAAGTCGAAAAAATGTCCCTACACCACATGCGCTTTTTCGGCCTATGTTCGTTCTAGGCATGTATTGTTTCCTATCTAGGAGCGCTGTGGTAACGGCTAAATGGATTTCGTGTGGATTTCAAAGTTCTTTGTCCAGATATTGACTTTGAAGTGCTTCGCGTTCTTTTGTAGCAATTTTGCGGCTCTCGTGCTGTAATTTTGAATGGATTGCAAGGCTGTTATCGTATGTTTCGCTGGTTTGCCAATTGTGCACAGCTAGTTGAACACTGAGAGGGCCGTGTTATCTACAGGGATTTGAAATAAAAAGGTAAAAATGTACCTCTAGAGGATACATTATGTTGAACGGATCGTTGATTATAACTGAGAGCAAGTTATGATGCAATTGGATTTTATTAACATGGGCTGACTTTGCGTTAAGTAGCTAAGTATTTTTTTTTTCTCTATACTATGCCCACAGCGAACGAACGTGTAGTCCACCTGATGGTAAGTGGAGTACAGCCCATGGACATCAACAATCCACAAGAGCAGATTATAGATGCGTCGCTGCAGCTGAAGACTACGGTGTTATGCCTCATGTGCCAGTTATTTCACGGCCTGATCTCACCACCAAACCGGAACACAGTAATGGAAGCACTACTATTTGGCGGCAGGTTGAAGGTGAGACGGTGGTGCTGCCGCCCTCGAGCTCATTCACAAGAGCTCTACCACCAGTAGAAGTATAGTCTAAAACAACCCTAAATTAATTATTTAATGAGTGTTACTAATTTTTTTAGTTAGAACGGTAAACCAAACCTGATCGAAAGTGTTTTCTTAAACATGGATTAGTCTAGAAGCAATAATTCATCCTTTGATCAATCTCAGACGGACCCAGTGTTATTATTAAATTAAATTTATATCTGTATAGTACGTTAACGAACGTAGTCCCACTTAAACCAGATGAATAAACAAAGCACACTCATGCGCAAATAACACGAAAATCATCAAAATTGCATCGCAGTAATTGCATTTGCATTTAGCTAAAGCACAGTGTAGTAGCAATCGGTGGGCATTGTGTGCTGTGATTTAAAACGCATGTAATCACACGTCTACGCTGATCGCATCGATGCATGTCAATGCTCGCTACACTTTTATTGATGCTAACTAACTGCTTTGTCAGGGTTTGACGACTCCAGTTTATGATATAATTTTTTTGCGACCACAACATAGAGATGCCCAGTTTTTGTTCTTTTTTTATTTAAGTCCTGTATTAATACAAGTCTCTTTGCTGGGTAAGTGCCAGTTTTCATGAGGCGTGAGGCTATGCCAAAGTCCGCCATCCGACTGGGTATCCTGGGGCTTAGTTGTCGTGGGTGACTTGGTCGCTCACTGTAAAGCTAAGAGTGCTGTCCACTCCAGCACCCTTGTTACGATTGACGTTGATTGTGATTAAATTATATTCATGTGTCGAAGTTGTCACCAAAAATTGACTTATGAATCTAATTCGTAAAAGGGACATGGTAGGGTTGTAGTCAGTGTCTTTAATCTAAAAAATAGGTATGCATGCAACATTTTCCACGAAACAAAAGATACACCACGCAGTGTTAAAAAAATGCAGACCAAGTGTTATATTTTTGTTCTGTGGGCTTTGAAAAATATCTAAACCATAGCAACGCTATCTAAAATCTAAACTTTCAATGGTTTCAATTCAAAATTGTTTTGAACATCAAAAACACTAACGAGTACAGAATTTATTTGACACGTAAATTTTTTGTTTCTATTGCCTACATTTGTTACTTTTTTTGCCAGAGTCGGCTGTTAGAATTGTGATTTTGTTTATTAGTTATCACTAGAAAACTGGAGTAACAAACCATGCTGTTAGTAACACCAATTAAAATGTGTATTTGGCAGTCAACAAAAACTGTGGGAAGCTAAACTAAAAACTATAAAAATAGTATTGATGAGTGAAAGTTTAGTTATTTTTAGTAGGTACTTTCATCTTTACTTTTGTCCAATTTTTGGACTCTCTTTCTTTTTATCTTTCACCTCTGTCTCTTTTCTCTACCCTGACGATTGTTAAGTGCCAATTTCAGCACCCAAGTTCAACGCTAAACCAGATTGTTGATCTTTTTCGCTCATTCAATGTCTGAATAAGTGAAGCGTTGGCTGATGAAATTGTTCCCAGGTCTACCAACCCGTACTTCGTCGTTCACTTCACTATGTGCCCAATAAAACTAATGGGCTTTACTGTACGTATGTTACTGCCTAACTTATGGGTATGTTGTACCAATTTTATTGCAATTAGCAAAATAACACAAAAATTATAAACAGATCCGAACGATAAGGCTACTGAAGAAGAAGGGAACGCGTCAAGCGATAAGGCCTACTGGTGGTAGAGCTCTTGTGAATGAGCTCGAGGGCGGCAGCACCACCGTCTCACCTTTAACCTGCCGCCAAATAGTAGTGCTTCCATTACTGTGTTCCGGTTTGGTGGTGAGATCAGGCCCTGAAATTACTGGCACATGAGGCATAACACCGTCGTCCGCAGCGACGCATCTATAATCTGCTTTTGTGGATTGTTGATGTCCATGTGCTGTACTCCACTTACCATCAGTTGGACTACACGTTCGTTCGCTGTGGGCGTAATATAAAAAAAAGAAGGCCACCTTTTTGTGCGTTATAGTTTCATTGTACGTGTGTACGAAATATGATGTACAAATAAAGCTTTCTCTATCTATCTATTTATATTATCTATAAACTTATTGTTATAAAACTACTTGCCAAAATGAAGCAATCTTGTAATACATTTTAAGGCACATCACTCAGTAATTTGTTCTCCTTCTTAGAACAACTTGACGAAGTGCTTTCAAAATAAATACTTAGCATCAAGTTTGGAAACAATTTATTATTAATTCATTACTCTTAAGTAGGTGTGACAATGTTTCTTACGAATATAAAGGCTGGCGAGGCAGTCATTTGACGAATGAACGTTTATTTTCTTTAGATAAATTATAAGGCTCTGTATAACAGATTTAAATTGTCATACTAGCTTATACCTGCGGCTCTGTCTGCGGAGTAATATCGATAAAAAATGTTTCAAACCAATCTTGAGTGCCTAATTTTATCCAAATCCATTCAATTGTATCTGCTTGAAAGCTATCAACATCCAAGAAACCTTAGAAGAATGTTAGTAGAATGCAATATGACGTCGTATACTATGGTAATGAAGCAATTTGTCCTATATCTATACCAAAAATCCTTTCTTATTGCACGCCTACATCCTATTAGGAATACGTCCTCTAAATTTCAAGTATCAACGACCAGTGGTTTAGGCTCTGCGTTGATTTTAAGTCAGTCATTGCGACAGGACACTGCATTTAAGTACATAGTGATCTATAGTTAATGGATAATCCTTTAACTGCAGGCCTGATTGGAAAATGCAAAATTTGTTAAACAAAAGTATCACGGTTTTTTAAATATCGAGTCAAGTCTACATTATTTTGAGGTAGGTACTACGGTGGCGGGGTGCTATGTCGAGTAACCTCCTAGACGATCCGGGGCTATTGGTCCCTTATTAATCCGCGAGGATTAGGGGGGAACAATAGTCTTTGGGTTTGGTGCACCCTGGTAACTTCGCAAAAAAACTTCTCCTACGGGGGATTTCTTTTTGCGTTGGCTAATAACTCGACACGGGGGCTGCTTCTCGGGCTGACTGGTTGGGTTGGCCCATGGAGGAGTGGCCCAACAGGCCGGGCTGCGGTGTTGGCGCAAGCTGACACTGCGGCCGGGTGGTTACGGGGCCGCGGCGGGGAGGAGTGTCGGTGCGCGCGTCGTTTTCGATGCCCCGCACTCCCTGCCTTCCGCGGTCCCGGCGGGGCCGCAGCCGTTGAACTGCGGCGTGGTGGGCGGCGGGACCGACCACCTGTCTCGCCGCGAGAGGACCAGGCCGTCAGATATGGGGATGTCTGATTGCTTTGCACGCGGTCCTCGCGCTGGTCGCTGGCTTGCGCCAGCCCCTTCTTTCGGGGCCATGAGGGGCCTGCTTCGGCGGGCATCGCCGGGAGGGTCGTGGTTGTTAAGGCTGCGCCGGTTTCCCATGACCCTCCCATCAAGGCGAGTGCGGGAGCACCGCGGGGTTTTAGTGGGTATTCTCGTGCCGTTTACCATCTTTAGGCACGTGCGAGTCCCACATAACCACTCTGCCCTTCCCCAGGGGTGGGGTGGTATGCGTAAATGCATTTCCTCGCGTAAGAAAAAAAAAAAAAAAAAAAAAAAAAGGTACTACGGTGGCGCCGCAAGCGAAGCGTAGTTCATGTAACATTGTATTTAGGACTCTAAAGAGCCGCCTCGTTGGTCTGGTTAGCGTATCCCGCCTCACTGCGACTCGGGGATCGAAGCCAAGACCTCGCGGCAGTTTTTTTTAATTGGGACTTTTCTGTCCATATCTCATGGGACCTAAACATAACAGGTTAAATGTATATGATCTACACCTCTATATCACCCTTCTTTTCTTCTACCCTTTCATGGGGTGCATGAAAGTGACGTACACAACAATTCCCTACGTCCGGTGCACCCTGGGCAATTCGCTAGTTCTTAAAAGCGAATTGGCTAATCCTTTCACCACGATGGTGAGTCAAAACCTTGACCACCTTACTGACTGTCCAAAATGCTCTACCACCTGCACAAGAGAGGCGCTCATGAACGCCGACGAGAGCGCCATAACAGTGACCACTTATTGAACTAATACAATTCGACTCAGCCATCGACACGACGAAGAAGAAATATCACCCTTCTGGGTAATATAGACGTGATATTACGTATTGTTGTCTACAAACCTAAATGTTACGAATGAGTCATTGTTTGTCATGTGTCTGAGCCACATTTATGTACAAGTTGTCGTAAATCTGATTTTATACTTCTGTTTATGCGCGAGAGGTCGTAGGCTTCTGTGTTTCCATATATTATTATTTTATGTGTTGTTGCTAGCTCAGAGTTGTCACTTCGGTCCCAGATTTTTTGTTAACTTTGGTCATCTTCAGTGTATACTTGTGCTGTTACTATATAGACTAGCACCGTCTGCATCACGTGTTATGTCAATAAACCGTGATGCAGACGTTGCAAGACGATTATAATGTCAATAAAAACATAGACTTAAATATAAAAGACTAGAACATAATCTTAGATTAGTCTATGTTTTTACCTTATTTGCGTTCTTACATTCGATCCATCTTTTCCTTCCTCTACCCTTCGCCTTCAATCGCTAGATCATTAAACTACAAATTCAAAAAAACTTTCACTTATTTATAAATCTTTATTCATCGTTTACCACATTTCACTTAAAAATGTGCTGCAAGCATAGCAGCAAAGGTGATAGAGTAAACAACAAACATAACTCTATCAATAACTTCTGCCAGTTGTTTCTTATCGCAGAATTTTCTTTGTTTGTCACTCTCCATCTCTTCCACGTCTTCTCCTCGAGTCGTTACTTGTTCTTCGTCTTCTTGGACTGAATAACCTCCATTGGCTGAAGTCTGAAAATGTAAAATAAGTTGAGAGACATGCATCATGACAAGTGGTCGCAACAAATTCGCTCGGTTACAAAGACATAGTTTTTGATTTAACTATCTGTTTGTTAAATAATGTTCTTTAGAGACCAAATTTTTAAGTAGAAATGGCTTTAAAATAAAATTTGTTAGTTGTAATAAGGTCCCAGTCCGTGTATAGAAGTTAACGGAACGCTTTTTCATTTTCATTTCATTTCATTTATTTCATTAACAATATAACATTGTGTTGAAAATACGATACAAATTATCTTCTATTTAAAATTCAAATGTCAATTTTGCAATATAAATAATGAAAAAGAATAAAATAAAAAATAGCAATATAAAAAATAAAAAGGCATGCATAATTACTACATTAACAGACATAAAATGTCATTTTAAATATTCTTCCATTGAGTAGAAACACCCACTGACAAGAAAAACCCTAAGTTTGGATTCAAACTCTTTTTTGTACACAATACTCTATAATTCTAGAGGAAGTTTATTGAATACTCTGACCGAGTTATAACAAGAGCTTGTTTCACCACATTCAAAACAGGTGCTATCATGGACGGCATATCTTTTCTACGCGTACTTTCACGTTGTGATCTTTGCTCGCTGTTTTCACAATTGTAAATATTTTTTGAAAAATTTGTTAATAAGACCATAATATACAAACTGGGCACCGTTAAAATATTTAATTCTTTAAAATAATTTATGCAGGATTCTTGTTGATCTATTATATTTGCTGTGTATTGCTGTGGTTTATTATAGTAATTAAACTCTCTCTCACCTTAACTGCAGGCAAACAAAACACAAATCTGAACAAATTCAATGTGAATACAGATTGCATTGGGTTTGAATTGCAAATCTTGTCCATCGTCGATGTCATCAACAGTACTTGAATTAGCAAAGCCAACAGTACACCTCCGAGCACGATTGTGTACAGAACCACTGGAAGGAAATTAAGACTTTTAGTTTAATACAACCATTAATACGTTAAATTAATGTTATTGTCCTCGAAATACATTATAGGGACCAGATAAATGACGACCTTCAGAAAGGACAAGTACATAATTATTTATTTTTCTTTCAGTAGTACACAAAACCGGCAAGCAGGCATGATTGTTAGAGAGATGATACTAAATATGGATTTACTCGATCGTCATGCGGGGTGGGTCCCCAAGACGATCGCGCTACCTGTTCTATTTATGCACAGATTCTACACATGGTCAGTTTTTATTACCACGTGTAAATAATATTTTTGAAAAAAAAAACACGTTTGCCAAACAAATTGGATGATCGTTATGTTCACTATGTTCGAAAAAACGTGTTTTTCTTTCAAACAAAATAAAAACGAAATCGCATGCACTCTGTATTAGCAGCTATTCTACAGTACTTACATATCGAAGGTAACGTATGACAAGGAATCAAATAGTCAATGTAGCAAAGACCCATGCAGATGACAATGCTACACCCGGTGTAGAACCAGACTCTGTTCATTGTTAACGGCTCGCTCCAGAAAGAGAACAGTACGAACATGACAAGCACTGAAATAGAAGGAAATACAACAATTACAAACAAGTTATCATTCGATACCCGCTTAAGACAGTTAAGACAGATCTTTGTGTGCATGAACATGGGGGTTTGTCTTAGTCTGGGTGTTTCTATGTATAATAAATATGTATTTACAAAAATAAAGTATATATAAGTATATTAAGTATTAGTATCAGTTATTCTTGTACCTATAATACAAGTTTTGCTTAGTTTGGGAATAGATGGCGTTGTGTGTAAGTTGTGAGATATTTCTTTATTTTATTTCTCGAGCCTTTTCTCAATAACATTGAGGTTGGATTTTAGTCTGACGGATTCAGCTGTTGCAGTATTTTACGTAGAACGATTGACATCAGACCTCCACCAGTACGAGGCGGTACAATTCTCATTGTTAGACAAGAGATTAAAGATTTTATGGCCTCGGACTAACCAAAATAACTGCCATAGTTCTTTTAATGGCAACCGGGCTTAACGTGTTCTTCGAGCCACGGAGAAATACTCGTTTTGGTAAGATGGTTACGCATCCAACAGTCGACCGCGATTAGCGTAGTTAAATCTGTAGATTCATTAATCCGCGTGCTAACTTTGACATTGGCACGAGCTTCTACAGCTTATAAGCAAATAATTAAACTAATTTGGTTGATTAAAACTCTATACAAATTATGAAATACGCCGCGGGTTTTACTCACGTAATGTTGGTGTTAGATATCTACCTATCTATCTAACAAAGGTGCCGCGCATCATAACGGGACTGCACGTGTTGCACATTTGGGGACACGCGGCGAGCGACGCCTGTACCGGTCGAACATAACGGGACTGCACGTGTTGCACATTTGGGGACACGCGGCGAGCGACGCCTGTACCGGTGGAACACGAGGCGAGCGGCGCGTGCACAGGACGGCCCTACCTATATAAGGAAGCAGAGCGGCGCCGGGGGCACTTGCCTTCACGAACTATAGTGAACATAACGTATTCGCTCCTCTAAGTTTTATACCGGGTTTTTAATTATAGTTATAACGGTGTTTTAATTTAATATACCAGTATATTTGTACAGTCCGCTTTTCATTTAAGTCCTACATAGGACTCTTAACATGGTCCTTCTGGATCGCCGTTAAATTTTTCATTCGAAAAACAATAACGTAATTTAACGTCCCGGAAAAAACGCTTCAAGTCTCGATCCTATAGCTGTGGACGGAATACAACCTACCTGCTATCTGCACGGAACGAGCTAAGAAGAAAATCAAATTGGCCGCAGGCAACGAAAACAGACCGTTGACCCGAGCAAGATCCAAATCATACGCGAAGAAACCTCAATTCACCAATGACACGTGGTTTGGTTTGGATAACAGTGAGTCGTTCCAATTTTTTTCTTCCTTCCCTTTCATAGTGTTTTTTATTTGAGTGAAGGTTTAGTCATATTTTTTATTTATCCAACGGTTACTCTACGTTGTAAATGTAAAATACAACTTTTTGTGTTAATAATTATAGTGCAAAAAATAGCAAAGCAACCGGTTACCTGCCGCTCGCGCACGTGCTTGTCCGTTAGGTAGCCAAGAGTGCCTATCCCTTATAACATTTTTTCACATGCTTGCAACTTTATAGGCTGGCTTACCAACTAAAAATATTTCTTTATATTTTTTAATTCTTGTTTAATCTTACCTACCCTTTTTCTTTTAATTACTATTGAGATTTTATTGCAATGACTGAGGATAAAGTAACGACCTCACAGCTTATTAAAAAGCGTGGCAGTTTTAAAGCTAAATTAACAATTTTCAGTAATTTTTTGTCGCTTATTAAAGACAATGAGCTTACCAACGTACAACAGTTAGAACTTAAAACGAGATTAGAAAAAATAGATGCCTTATATAGTGATTACGATAAATTACAGGAAGAAATTGAGGTGATCTCTGAGGTGGACGACTCCGCCGACCGTGAGCGGTTTGAAAGCCAGTATTTTCATCTACTAGCTGAGGGTCGCAACCTTCTTGGAACCTGTCTATCCAGTCAAGGACAGCTTCAAGGGAGTGCCGTGATAACTCAAGAAGATGTG
Source organism: Hypena proboscidalis (assembly GCA_905147285.1). Taxonomy (NCBI): domain Eukaryota; kingdom Metazoa; phylum Arthropoda; class Insecta; order Lepidoptera; family Erebidae; genus Hypena; species Hypena proboscidalis. The sequence continues at coordinate 9,119,739 of LR990150.1, read as the reverse complement.
CAGGCAAGTGCTTTCATTTCTAATTGCGTCAGATTGCCTAAAATCGAGTTACCTACCTTTAGCGGCCATTATCAGCACTGGCTAGGTTTCAGAGATACATACGTTTCCTTAATTCATTCAAGGTCAGATATTGACAACATAAATAAATTACGCTATCTCCGAGCTTCCCTTAAGGAAAGTGCTTTTTTAGTTGTAGATGCTTTAGATATCAAAGGAGACAATTATCAATCCGCATGGCAGTTACTTTGCGACAAATATGACAATAAAAGATTATTAGTTAACAATCACGTCATTGCATTATTCAATGTACCAAATATGGAAAAAGAATCATGCGCCTCTATTCGTAACATTATAGATGTAACAAATAAAAATCTTCGAGCTCTTTCAACTTTAGGTGAACCAACGGAGCATTGGGACACACTTATTATACATATTATGTCGGAAAAACTCGACATTGTTACAAACAGAGAATGGGAAGAACGTCGAAATACTTTGACGAAATCTCCCTCTTTAAACATGTTTCTTACTTTCCTTGGTAATAGAGCCGACTTTTTAGAGAGTTTAGAAGAAAGAGGTAAAGGGAACTGTAGGCAATCAACAAGTTGTAATTGTAACACAAATTTTACAAGTATTAAACAAGTTAATAACAAACAGACAGTCAAAAGTTATAATAAAAAAATATTTAGATGTCCTATATGCGACCAGACGCATTTTTTGTTTAATTGCGAAACATTTAGATCTTTCAGTATTGAAAATCGCATACAAAAAGCCAAAGAAGCTAAAGTATGCATTAATTGTCTAAGACCAGGTCACACAGAAAATAATTGCAATTCTGCTACATGTAAATATTGCAGGAAAAAACACAATACGCTATTGCATTTAGACTCTCAAGAAGTAAACGAACAACCCCCTGAGCTAGCGATATCTAATTTTGCCGGTTCAGCTAACACAAAACAGATTACTACTTCTCGAGTAATATTACTATCAACAGCAGTAGTAAAAGTCGCTGACAGCAGGGGCAACGTGCACAATGCGCGTTTGCTTCTCGACAATGGCAGCACGACCAATTTCGTGACACACACGCTATGTAGTAAGCTAGGTCTGTCACGACGTAACACGAACTCAACGGTAACGGGTATCAATAACAATATTTTTCCTAGTACTCAGTCTTGCAACCTGACAATTATGTCAAATATTCAAAGTGATTATGAATTTAAAATTGACTGTCACGTAATTCAAAAAATTACTGAGGCCATGCCATCTTATTTAATAGATGTAACCGATATACCGTTACCAATCGGGATTGCCCTTGCCGATCCATCCTTCAATGTACCTTCAGAAATAGACATTCTCGTTGGGGCAGACATATTCTGGGCGGTTCTTTGCAACAATTCAATCGATTTAGGTAAAAATTTACCAAAACTTTATGAGACAAAACTTGGTTGGCTAGTGTCTGGATATGTCGCCAGTCCTAAAACCGATTCCCCTTTACTTGTTTGTAATTTTTTAAATGAATCATCGAACCCTGACTTGTCTCGTTTTTGGGAATTGGATAGCGTAGCAGAAAAGCACTCATTATCCCCCGAAGAACGTGCTTGTGAAAATTTTTTTATGATTAATACAAAACGTAGTTCTAATGGTCGGTTTGTAGTAACAATGCCATTTAAACGAGACCCGTCGGTATTAGGAGATTCATTTCAAAGAGCAAAATGTCGTTTTTTATCTCTTGAACGTAAATTTATTAAATACCCCGATTTTAAAAAAAGGTACGTTGAATTTATGGACGAATATGAACGGCTAGGTCATATGACAGTTAATAGTAAGCCTTCTACAGACAAAACTCATGACATTAATTATTTTCTCCCTCATCACGGTATTACTCGTGATACTAGTTTTACAAGCAAGCATCGTACTGTTTTTGATGGTTCAGCGGCTACAAGCACTGGAATATCGCTTAATGATATTCAGTTAGTTGGTCCCACAGTGCAAGAAGACCTATATTCAATTTTATTACGGTTTCGTCAGCACAAATACGTAGTTACTGGTGACATTCAAAAAAATGTATAGGGCCATAGAATTAAATCCAAATCAACGATCTCTACAACAAATAATATTTCGTTCTGATACAAAACAACCATTAAAAACCTACACATTAAATACTTTAACATACGGAATGTCATCGTCGCCATATTTAGCTACAAAATGTTTGGTTAGTTTGGCATCAGAAGTTTCTAACGAAGCAGTCAGGCGAGCAATTCAACGCGATTTTTATGTAGATGATTATTTAGGAGGAGGACCTGACATAGAGAAAACAATAAAAATATGTAAAGGTGTCATAAATGCTTTAAAAGGAGCTCAGTTTAATTTAAGAAAATTTCGGTCCAACTGTCACGAAATTTTAAATGCAATTTCTCCATCTATTCAGTCTGATAATATTTTAGATTTGTCAATTAACAATATAAACAAATCCACAAAAACGTTAGGCTTAAATTGGATATGTGATGCAGATGTTTTATCATTTTCAATAAATATAGAATTTAAGGAAAAAGTTACCAAACGTCACATACTTTCAGTTATTAGCCAAGTTTTTGATCCGTTAGGTCTAGTAGGGCCATGCATTGTCGTCGCAAAAATGATAATGCAAAAATTATGGATGCAACAATATTCTTGGGATGATGAAGTTTCGCAAGAAATCAAAAAACTTTGGTGGGAGTTTGCAAATGCGTTACCAAATTTAAACAATTTAAAAATTCCTCGTTGGGTACTTCATATTAACAGTGATATACATGAAATTCATATATTTTCTGACGCATCTGAGCGTGCGTATGGATGTGCATTATACATTCGTTCTATAGACAGATGCGGACAAGTAAGAGTCAAACTGTTAACATCTAAAAGTCGTATATCACCCATACACCCAACTACAATTCCACGTCTTGAATTATGTGGAGCACTATTGGCTGCAAGACTGTGCACAAAGGTTTTACTTGCGTTGACAATTAACATAAGTAGGTGTAGATTCTGGTGTGACTCCACAATTGTCTTAGGGTGGCTAAAGACACCATCACTGCAACTTACAAGTTTTGTTCGAAACCGTGTCCACGAAATTCAGGAATGTACTAATAATCATACGTGGAGCTACGTGCCGTCAAAGGACAATCCGGCGGATCTTATCTCTCGAGGGCTTAGGGCTGACGTTATCAGCGATTGTTCTTTGTGGTGGTCAGGTCCAAAATTTCTATTTGAAAATGATATTGATTGGCCCAAAATGCCGAATGAAAATGTAAAACAGGATCTACCTGAATTGGTTAACTGTTTCCACACAAATATAATTTCAAAAATTGATACTGCTGATTCGTTAAATAACTTAATAAATAATAAATCAAGTTTCACTAATTTGCAAAGAATAGTAGCATATTTACAAAGGTTTATTTACAATTGCACACATAAAGAAAAAAATAATGGGTATTTGTCAGTACAAGAACTAAAAAATGCACTAGTTCTAACCATTCAAAAGGCTCAGTTGGAAATGTTCCCTCAGGAATATACGATTCTTAAAACAGGCAAACCTTTACCAAAAAAGAATAGACTCATGTCACTGACCCCGTTTTTAGATAATAATGATATAATTAGAGTTGGTGGTAGGCTTGATAATTCCCCATATAGTTTTAACATTAAGCACCCTATTTTACTATGCAGTAAACATAATTTAACAAAAATAATTTTTAATCACTATCATTTCAAACACCTACATGCTGGTCCTCAACTTTTATTAGCAATAGTGAGACAAACATATTGGCCTTTGAAAGGCAAAAATCTATCTAAAGCAACTGTAAACAAATGTATGTCTTGTCATAGATATAAGGCAGAAACTGTCCAACCCATAATGGGGCAGTTGCCATTATCAAGGACTAAACTTGAATTCCCATTTTTACATTGCTCCGTTGATTACGCAGGGCCAGTGCTGATAGCTGACCGAAAGGGGAGAGGTTGCAAATTACTAAAGTCATATTTGGCAATTTTTGTGTGCAATTCAGTGAAAGCCTGTCACATCGAGCTTGTCACGGCGCTCTCTAGCGAAGCGTATATAGCAGCTTTAAATCGATTCGTATCTCGCCGGGGAAAGCCTCAGAGCATCACTTCAGACAATGGCACTAACTTCGTTGGTGCAGACAATGATATAGCAAAGTTCCTAGTTCAGTCTGACCTACAGAGTTGTATCGCCCAAGACGGCATAGAGTTTAAATTCGTACCCGCATATAGTCCACATTTCAACGGGTTAGCCGAGGCAGGTGTTCGATCCACCAAACATCATTTAAAAAGATTGTTACACACTACTCATTTAACATACGAAGAAATGGCAACTTGCCTCACTCAAATAGAAGCAATCCTAAATTCACGTCCTCTTACTCCATTATCCTCTGACTCTAACGATTTCCTTGCTCTAACTCCTGCTCATTTCCTAATTGGACGAACACTGACATCAATACCACATCCACAAGTGTCTGAGGCGAACATTAACCGCCTTGAACGATACAAACGTATTGAGCACATAAAACAGCATTTCTTGCAAAGATTTTCCCTAGAATACGTGACTCAACTGCAGCAGAAGGTGAAATGGCAATCACATGGGAAAGAGATACAAAATGGATCACTTGTGCTAATCAAAGATAGAACTCTACCTCCTCTATTATGGTCACTTGGGCGAGTCATCAAACTCTATCCCGGGAACGACGGCGTTACACGTGTGGTGGAGCTTAAAACAAAGCGAGGTACCATACGTAGAGCCTTTACTAATGTTTGCCCGCTTCCAGATTTTTGAAGTTACACTGCTTACGCAACTTCAACCCGGGCAGCTTGTTAGATATCTACCTATCTATCTAACAAAGGTGCCGCGCATCATAACGGGACTGCACGTGTTGCACATTTGGGGACACGCGGCGAGCGACGCCTGTACCGGTCGAACATAACGGGACTGCACGTGTTGCACATTTGGGGACACGCGGCGAGCGACGCCTGTACCGGTGGAACACGAGGCGAGCGGCGCGTGCACAGGACGGCCCTACCTATATAAGGAAGCAGAGCGGCGCCGGGGGCACTTGCCTTCACGAACTATAGTGAACATAACGTATTCGCTCCTCTAAGTTTTATACCGGGTTTTTAATTATAGTTATAACGGTGTTTTAATTTAATATACCAGTATATTTGTACAGTCCGCTTTTCATTTAAGTCCTACATAGGACTCTTAACAGTTGGTCTATTTAGACGACCGCGGTTTCGCCTATACGTTTAGGTTCAGAGCAAGACTGGCTGCGACTCAGGCGCGACGTATCGCACTCTTTTGATAATGCCTAAATGTATAGGCGAAACCGCGGTCGACTAAATAGACAAACATTACGCAAGTAACACCCGTATTTCATAATTTGAATAATGTTACAAACTCACGTCAGTTTTAATAAAAATATGATTAAACTCGTTTTGGTAAGATGGTTACCCACCCATCCAACAGTCGGCCGTGGTTAGCGTACCTTAATCAGTAGATCGATTGGCCCACGCGACAGCTTTGACTTAGCCACGAGCTACTACAGCTTAGAAGCAAATAATTAATCCAATTTGGTTAATTAACATATAATAGATAGTAATTAATCTAATGAAAGCTTAAATTGGTATTGGATTGTAGTAACATAATTATTATTCATTGCACATCAAAACTAAGAGAGCTCTTAAACATCTTTACGGGCCGTATAAAACTCAAACTGGTAGTCGAGATGGTACGACTTCAAAATTAAAGACTATAGGAACGATGATTTGGTCTTTCAAGATTTAGTACGCAAATTTCTTGGAACAGCTGATGGCTCGGAGAAAATTACTGTGGATATCCCAAAACATGGTTCTAAGGCTGATGTATTAACTTAGGAAGATCAACGTCAACTTACCTACTAAAGGAGTATAAAATACAACATTATAAGGAGAAGCGTTCCTCTTCACTTGTACACTGATGATGAGTCGATCACTCTGGTGGGTCATGTTGTCATTCGTCTTGTAAACTTGGTGCCAGAGCTCGGGCTTCACCACTATCTGCTTAGTGGATACCAACCATTCGTTTTGAATCATGTCATCGATGTCTGAAAACTGGAAAGTACATTTAAGTTATGTTTGGGTTAAATCACTTTACAATGCGTTCGCTTCGTTTTGGACAAACTTTTACGTTCCACTTCTTAATAAACTTGTTATGAAATAAATACCCACGTTTTGTTACTAACATGGATCTTACTTGGTCTGAAATAAAAGTTATTTTATTTTATTTTAATACCTCAACTCTTTGACTGTTTGACTGAGATTTTTTTTTACATTTTAGGAGCTTACCAGGCAAAACGACTACTACCGTATTAAGAATATTTAAATGAGACTACATGAACGTTAAAAATAATAATAATAATACATAATTATTTTAATAGCTTCTTCTTCTTCGTCGTGTCAAGTCAAATTTTATTTTGACTTGCCATCGTGGTGATAAGATTAGCCAATTCGCTTTGGAGAACTCGCGAATTGCCCATGGTGCGCCGGACGTAGGGAATCGTTGTGTACGTCACTCGGGGAGGCTCCTTTAATTAGTAGCTATTTATATTACTTTAATAATATATTATTTCATATATGTATTCGATTAAAACTTGTAATTTAATAAGATACAATTTAAAAATTATAATAAGTTTTGTATTAACACCCGTCAGTGTCCATAATTGACACTGTACCCATTTATAAGACCATTTTAACATTGTGGAGTGCAAATAAAGACTTGAATACTTGCATACTTAAAAACAGAGTAGTAGGTACGTTTTATCATTTACTCTGGTATAAGACAAACGATTGAAGTAGGAACAAGAAAATAATTAACTTACAATTTTCATCTTGCTATCTTTGGGGTCCATAAGATCTAGCTCAATTTTATCGTGAACCTCCCATGGTTGGATGACCACTGAACAGTCGTATTCGTCGCGAGGCCAACTGAAAAATGTATAATGATGAGATTAAAGTTAGAGATCGAAGAACATTATTTTCTTCTTTGGAATGCCCTCCCTCTCGAAATTAGGACCGCCTCCAGTCGATACGCCTTCAAAATCAAGGTTCGGAATCTTCTCCTCAACAAGAATGAATCGCCACCATAATATTTATTATTCGTTCATATATTTATATATATTTTATTTATTAAATATTTACTTAAATTTAAGTTTTTTTTTATGTAGGTATTATGCATATATATATATATACGCACTTATTTTCATTATGTATTTATTAATTGTATTGATTTTTATTTCATTTCTTATCAAAACGCTATATTTTATAACTTCACCTGCCTTGTTAATCTCTGCATCACCCGTAGGTAGACTGGCAGAGAATGCCTACGGCATTAAGTCCGCCTTGTATACAAATTTTGTATATGAAGTTTAAATAAATAAATAAATAAACATTACCTCGTATTCTATTGTATTTCATACTGGCATTAATTAAATTAAATTTGATGCAAAGTGCATTACTATCTTTCAAAATAGAAAGAGACAACATTAATTGACAAAATGTAGTCCTTAAAAAGTCAGTAAATATCAATAAAGTAAGACTTAAAATTCTTGAACTTAAACTTTAACTGTCGCGATGGTCTAGTGGTTAGCGTATGTGCGCATGGTGAGTTCTCGGGTTCGATTCCCGGGTCAGGCAAAACATAACAGGTAAAATGTGGGTGTTGTACACCTCTGTCACACCCTTCTGGGTAATATAGGCGTGATGTTATGTTATGTAAGATATTGTTTCAAATCAAAATCAAAATTTCATAATAAATTTTATAAAGAAGATATTTTTTTTGAGAATTTTCTGGAGTCTCTCTACTTGTATGAATATTACTTTGTAGTAACATTGAGCGTTATCATTTACCAAATCGAAATAGCTGTATAAGGATTGGAAAAGTTTACCTGCTGAAGCCGGGTGGTGTATCGACGCACCAAGTATAGACCCTGGTTTGGAAATGGAAGGTAGCTTCTCCACTGTATACCATTGAAATTAACTCGGAATTTGCGGCATCAAACCTCCCCCAATCGTCAGAACTGTAAGAAAAAATGTATATTAATATCTCAGGATCATTATTAACTGCCTCTTATTTTCGTAACTAAGGCCTTGAGGTCTTGGGTCAAGTAAAAAGAATTATTAGGTTTATCTATCAAGAAAGCGAAATGGTAGCGTTAGCGTAAGCCTTAAAGTCAACGATTTGTTTAAATGCTGTTAAATATGCAAAAACTGACATCTAAAAACACTTAATTCTAATGAATTAAGTGTTTTTAGATGTCAGTTTTTGTTTTTTTTCATGCTGTAATTTACAGTGAAACATGTTTGACAATTTACTATGTACGATCATTACGTAACCATGTTTTCGCAAATAAATATATTGATTGATTGATTGATTGTTGTTTTTATGATTTAAATAGTGACACATATGCGTTTATAATAATACTAGATGACCTACGTGGTTTTATCCGCGTCAAACGTTGTTCTGTTCGGTGCCCGGTAAGAATTATGCACAACGTCATGTATCGTAATATTTTTATGCGAAAACTGACTGCCGGAGTCTTTTTAAATTTTAATTTTATCCCCAAGAGGGTGACTTAAGAATGCCATTTAGAAAAACCTCAGCAAAGAAGTTTATTTATTTTTATTCAAGTTTAACTGTACGAATTTTTTTAAACTTAAAAAATTACAGACTGCTATACAATCTTTCACCCTTATTTCACCTCCTTTGGGATGGTATTTACAAAAATCCCTTCTTTCGCGCCTCTACGCCATGAAAGGAACCTTCATGTTAAATTTCAATTTTATAGCCCAGGCGGTTTAGGCTCTGCGTTGATGAATCAGTCAGTCGGGCGAACACATATTATATTATGTATATAAGATATTTTATTCAATTAATAATTAAAAATAAACAAAAAAAAGAAAACAAAATTCCTATTAACAAAATAAATGACTACATCTAAAACTATGTACAAACCTAGTCTAAAAGACCGCTACCAGTGTATATAAGTATAGATCAAGAATCTTATGAACACTTTTATTTTATTGAAAGGTGAATAATTTAATATTTATAAACATAACCCAAGAGCAAGCCTCAGGCCAGGTAGATATCATTTATTTATTCATGAACCGATGAAGCACGAGCCTTGGGAAATCGCAATGAATCGTGAGATAAAAAAATATTGTACATCTACGTTGCGACAACAAAAATTTGTTATTTTAAGACACAAATGATCATTCGAATTTACAAGCTGGATGCGACAAAAGGGCATTACAATTAAACACAGATTAAAAACGTTGTCAGAGTTCATTTTCACTGGCTTACGTTTTCCAAACCAATTGATATTTAGTAAAGAAAGAAAGAAACATATTTATTCTGACAAACAATAATAAAAACACCAATAGAAAATAAAATAAAACATACTAAACATACATTTTGTTAGAAAAGTAGTACATATTGAGATCATTCAGCTACTGGGTGGGTACCAGACTGCGAACGTAAATTTAGTTTTTACTAATATAATGAGTAATTACTCTTATTTATATATCAGCCAAACTATATGTTTACACATTTTATTTGTTACATTCAACCCCAAGGATCAATATTACAGGTTTCTGATAAGTCCTTGACAAGCCCAGGTATTTTAACTTTTTTGACGGATAAAATGTCAATTTTGTTTAGTATCAGGCGAAATACTATTTAAGATGTTATCAGGAACTGGTAAAATCGGCAATAACTGTAAATATAAGTTTAGTAGTTGCTTACTTGAAAACAGAGAATTTAGGTCGCCATATTTGTCCTTGTCGAAACTTGAGGCTCGTTGTCCCATTATATTTGGTTGGATACCACGCCATACTGTCGTCTGTCCAACTCTAGAGATAATAAAAATAAAACGTGAAATTTGGATAATAATATTGTAGTGAGTGAAGTGAGACAGCTTTTATTCTACAGTCAACTCTGCCATATTTTATCTTAAATTTATTTCCATTAATAAAAGTTTACAGCTGGACGCCATTGTGGACAACCAGACTCTCTTCTTTAAACATGGCTTTGCTAGCCACAACCGCCTGTAAAGCGCCATTTGCTCTATTATACACATAGATTCTCTTTTATTTTTTTTCATTTATTCTTAAATCTTGAGTTATCAAATAAACAAATTCTTTCACTTCTTCACTTTCTATGTTCACCTTGGATTCAGTCTTATTTTCATTCCATTCAAATGCTATCATCTTAGTCCTGCCCATCATAACTTTCATTATTTTACTTATTTACCATCTATTGGAATTCTTCAGTTAACGACGCAAGTAACACTGGTTCATTGGAATACCTAAGGCATTTCACACATTGCTAATTCATTCTAGTTTCCAATTACTATTTTTCAGATCAGTCAAACAACTATTCATGGTGGAGCAACAAAGCCCTATCAATAAGTCTGTAAGGATATTAAAATTTCATATTTGTAGTTCAGAATGTATTTAAATTCAAACTAAGATACTTACGATCACAACCGACATCCCCGTGACAAGCTTGGACTGGAAGGCATCATACTTGACACTGGTGACCTTGATACCCAATCTCACGTTCATAGTCGGCCTAGGAGATATCCACGGCAGCTTGTACATCAAGAGATCTAGTTTTAACCGGTCTGATACTGAGAGCTGAGGTTCTAGCTCCTGGGAGTTCGGGTTTACTGAAATAAAGGCATGTATGTGAGGTGGTTGTCGATATTGTATGCGGTTTATGTGCTGTAAGTTTTTACACAGTGAATATACTAAACGAGCATGTAGTCCACTTGATGGTAAGAGATAAGTGCAGGCAATGAAAAACTGCTATAGATTGTAGCAAGTAATGACATCAAAGCGGCCGTCGCGCAATGGATAAGGGATTGTCTTACGATTGAGAGGTGTTGTGTTCGAATCCTGGTCCGTGGAAACACCACGGACATGAACTGCCTCCTAACACACGATAGTTAAGTTTAGCTAGAGGGGGTTAACAAGAATATTAGTAACTGGAATTTGCAAATTACTAGTAAGATTTAAAAAAAACTGTATCCTCTTATTACCAAACCGAAAAACACACGGTATTTCTAGCTAGTAAAGTCGACATTTGTAAAAGAAGGTTGCTAGCCTCGGGCCCTTCTTATAAAAATGTATATTGATATAAATATTATACTACTTAACATTTTGTCAACATTTATTCTGTATCTGTAATTCATGAATTCATTTCTTTTGAGCAGAATGCTGATAATCTTGAAAGTTATTAATAATATTATTGGAGCCTCCCCGAGTGACGTGCCAAACGATTCCCTACGTCCGGCGCACCCTAGGCAATTCGCGAGTTCACCAAAGCAAATTGGCTAATCCTTTCACCACGATGGCAAGTCAAAACTCAGCCATCGACACGACGAAGAAGAAGAAGATTAAAACCGACGTGAGGTGAAGAAATTATTATTCATAATACGGGTTACTCACGTTATTGTAGCCGGAATATGCCGACTAGTTTTAAATCTATTAAGTACTTCGATTTATCAACTGGGCAATTAATCGCGTTTCGTCGCGTGACGTCTCGCGACATATCCCGGCTAAAATAACGTGAGTAACCCGTATAAAAAATAAAGTTTTTAATATATGATTTTAGTTATTAAATGTACTTACTTTTCCCATGACTAGTTGGTACAGGACAGTCATACAAGAACTTAGCTTCGACGCCAGCCCAAGCTGCAAATCCAAAGAACTTGATATCCAGTGGTCTGACGTCACTGTAGGACAGCAGAGGCAGTACCTCGCCTTCTTTGCCAAATTCAATGATACCCTCTGCAACAAGCATGATTATTTTAGTCATTCGATTTTGAATAATCAGTACCATCATGGGATCCAGTATTATTGACGATCATATACAAATTAGCAAAGGAAAAAATTTTTAAAATATATTAAAAGTGGTCATTGATTACCTATTTTCAGTACTGGGGATAATTGGTATCGTGTATCTAGTACTTGCATGTATGTATTTTATAGACAACATAATAATATCACGCATAATTATGTTATGTTTAGGTCCCTTGGGAGAGGGGGTAAGCCTATTGTTATCCACCGGGCACAATCCCAACTCTGTGCTGCTATTGTGAACTTTCCGTCAGGATATTCAATAACACTTTGGCCGATGGCGCATAGGTTTTCCACTGAACCATCGAGGCATCACGATTTTTTATAGACAAATAATATTTAAAACACTTTAATGCAGTGTTAGTGGCTATTTTGTCAAAACTGTGTTATTAATACAAACTGAAAACTTAAAATAATTATTTCAGACAAAATGGTCACGCATTTTGTTTCTATGAAAATATGTAAACATACGCCGGTCTTTGACGCTGACGCTTGCTTCCAACTGCAAGCTTTAAACGTCAAATGTATCGATCGAAGTCAATCGATAACGGTGTATACACTTTACTGTTTCTTAGTCTTACCATGACTGATCTTAATGTAGAAGCCCCTGAGTTCAAATGTAGATAGTATGTCAGGCGTTTTGATTGAACTCTTGGCATCTCGCTTCAAATGGCGTCTCAATTCCGTAAACTGATTGCCACCACCACCGACCACTAAAAATGTAAAGTATGTTTAATTTTCAATATAAATAAATGAGATGGAAGTGTATGTTTTTAATGTCAATATAACAATGTTTTTTTGGAGAAACATCGCGCTGTATATTCTTAGCAAGACACAGAGGCAAGTTAATATCACAACCTTAACTTACGTAGAAGTGAGAAACTATTGTTAATTGTAAATAAATATCACACATCTTTCACACATCATCATCTAGTCCCAAACTAAGCAGAGCTTGTACTATGGGCACTAGAATAACTGATACTAATACATAAATAATTTTTCTTTTATTAATACATACTTACTATTCATAGAAACACCGAGACCAATACAAACCTCCATGGTCATGCACACAAACATTTGCCTTGAGCGGGAATCGAACCCGCGACCTCTGCGTAGCAGGCAGTTGCACTACCGACTCCGCTATTCGGTCGTCAAACTGGTTAAAAGATACGAGGATAGTTATAGGTACAGTAAGAAATAAATTTCTTACCAATTTCATACACAGGATCGCTATACCCCGGTTTCGGCACCGGCGACAGTAATATGTGCCCATTGCTCATCCCCTGAATAGCTATATGCATTTCGAAGGCTGTATCTGAATCCTTTCTTATTTCCTTTAGCTCGTCATTGTCGACGCTGTACATGGTTTGGTAGTTGTAGCCATCTTTGCAGATGTGTTCTTTGCAGGCTTTGGCCACTGAAAATAAAGCATTTTTTTAAATATTTATTTGATATAAAACAATAATGCAGTCTTTTACACGAAATGATCCGACATGTTCTACTGTATATAACAGCATACAAAATTTACAAATTCTTGGCGAATAACAATAATAACATACCTACAATATTTAAAACATAATTTTTAACTGACCAGAATCTTTTAAGTATATAGTTTGTTCAGTATAATAGAATCCATTCCACTCGATTTTTCATTAAAAATACGAAAAAATACACTTTTCCGAACAACTGACTGCTTTTTGATTTTCAACGTGTTTTCTTTTTGCATATTTTTTCCTCAAAACGATTAGTCTTTCGTCTTAATTTAATGGATGGAAAGAAATATGTTACTGATTTTGAACAAACTACTTTCAGGATCCTGGTAAAGTAAAATAATGTTTTATTTGGTCACGTGTTCGGTAAAAAACTATAACTTTACTTTTTATAGCTGAAATCAAAATTACTCTCACTTAGTTCAGATAATAAATAATTATATTTTTAAATCATTTGATGTGACTCAGATTGCGGATGGTTAAACCAGTTCCCAGGTTTTTTTTAACTGTAACGACATGCTCACATACTTACATATCAGAGGCCATTTAAACAGTTAGCAGTTAGCCTCCGAAGGTAAAAGAAATAAAGGGTACCTACTTTCATGAGTAAACGTATTATTGGCGGTATCCACACGAACAATCAAACAAACAGCCATAAACACCAAAGTCACTAGCATTTTCACAAATACACTACTAATCACTCAATTTAAAAATAGAACTAAATTAAAACAATTACACCGATGTAGTCCTTCTACACGTAGACTACATGTAGAACTGTTTTGAAATAAAACTGTTAATGATTTATCTCTTCCTGAGTTGATGCGATAAGCTTAAATAGCATTTGCCAAGTGTGAGTCGTACTAGTGTGTTCAGTCTGATTATTTATTTATTTTAAAAACAGTAAAGAAATATTATAATGTTACATTAAAGATTAGGAAAATAAATTGAAAATATATACAAAGGTAAAATAAAAAGGCAAATATTTACATTAAGTTAGGCGTCATAGTATTCCTCCGCATCGATTTCGGTTGTGGGGACCGTGTTCAGAAGGCTGACAGCATTGCCACGTTGTATGGCAATGCTAATTCTTAGTGCTAAGTAAAAGCCAGCCCTCTGGTCACGGGAAGCGTCGATTAAACGTTTGGAAAGATCTTTATATAACAAGCGCGCACTCGGACCCCACGGACCCAGCGTCTCGACCCCAAACGGCTCAAATATGTTATCTTCTGAAAGATTACTGTATTTGCGCCGCTTGAGAGTCTCCGCAGATGCAGCAGCAGTGCCGGCGCAGCCAGCTGTGCCTGGAAGGTGTGATGGCGCAAGGGTGTCGACACAAGTTGCGTCCCACACCAAAGGCCTACCCATCTTCCATGGCAGTAATGTCATACCGTCTGGTCTCTTACCAGTGTGTTCAGTAGTTTGAAAAATATTAAAGGAAATGAAATCTGTTGTAATATAACCTAAACCCACTTTCTAACATAACATACATAACATCAAGCCTACATTACCCAGAAGGGTGTGACAGAGGTGTACAGCACCCACACTTCACCTGTTTTGTTTAGGTCCTATGGGATAGGGGTTGAGCCTATCGCCATCTACTGGCGGTAGAGCTCTTGTGAATGAGCTCGAGAGTCGCAGCACCACCGTCTCACCTTTAACCTGCCGCCAAATAGTAGTGCTTCCATTACTGTGTTCCGGTTTGGTGGTGAGATCAGGCCCTGAAATTACTGGCACATGAGGCATAACACCGTAGTCCTCAGCTGCAGCGACGCATCAATAATTTGCTTTTGTGGATTGTTGATGTCCATGGGCTGTACTCCACTTACCATCAGGTGGACTACACGTTCGTTCGCTGTGAGCGTAGTGTTAAAAAAAAAATCTACCAAAAATACTTGAATTGAATTGCCCGACTTGCCGTACTTAAATAATACTTTGCTCGACCCGGGAACCGAACCTGAGAACCGCCGTAAGAGGCGCATACGGTAACCACTATAGGCTCACCCCCTATTCCATGGGACCTTAACAAAACAGGTAAAATGAATAAATAAATAATAAATATATAAATAAATATTTCACAACTTACACACAACGCCATCTAGTCCCAAACTAAGCAGAGCTTGTACTATGGGTACTAGAATAACTGATACATAGTATATACTTTTATTTTGTAAATAAATACTTATTATACATAGAAACACCCAGACTAAGACAAACCCCCATGTTCATGCACACAAAGATTTGTCTTAAGCGGGAATCGAACCCGCGACCTCGGCGTCGCAGGCAGGTACACTACCCACTCCGCCATCCGGTCGCTGTGTGAATGAATGTGTTTTACACCTCTGCCACTTTAACAACAGAAACACACAAATTGTTGTCGGCGATTTTAATAGCCATAACACCGCATGGGGGTACCGTAATACTAATAACGATGGCAAAGCAGTTGAAGAATGGGCAGAAACTTTAAACCTAACGCTCATTCACAACGCCAAACAACCCACCTCCTTTAACAGCTGCCGATGGAAACGTGGTTATAACCCAGATCTGATATTTGTAAGCAATAACATAAGGCATATGTGCTCCAAATCTGTTAGTGCTCCTATCCCAAACACCCAACACAGGCCTATTACTTGTGAGATCTGGGCTGCCGTCAAACCAGTCAAAGTTCCTTTCAGAAGGCGATTTAACTTTAAAAAGGCAAACTGGGACCTATATTCAAAAAATATTGATGAAAAGCTGCTAAATATTGAACCTGTTCCATCAAATTATACTACCTTTGTAGAAATTGTCAGGTGTGTATCCCGCCGATCAATACCTCGCGGCTGTTACACAAATTACATCCCAGGGCTCAACAGAGTTTCAGCTAAGACGTTGCATCAATACGAAGAATTGTATGAAAAAGACCCATTCTCTGAAGAAACACTAGCAGCAGGTGAACAATTGCTTAATATGGTCGCTGAATCCCGCAAGCAGAAATGGATTTCCACTGTCACAAACTGCAACATGACCCACAACAGCAAAAAGGCATGGTCCACGATAAAAAAACTTACAGGAGACCCTCCTGAAGCATCTCACCTGGGTTCAGTTACAGCAAACCAAATTGCCCACCAATTACTATTAAACGGCAAGCCACCGTGCCGTTTACCCAAATCAGCACAAACTCAGTCAAAGCCGGCCGACGCCACCACGTACATCAGTAAGCCGTTTACCCTGAGTGATATAATAACAGGTATAAAAACACTCAAAAATGACAAAGCCTGCGGCATTGACGACCTAACAGTAGAGCAGATCAAACATCTGGGCCCTGTAGCTGTATCATGGCTTCTTGCCTTATTTAACGTTTCTCTTTCCACATGCAAAGTGCCCAAACTCTGGAGACAAGCTAAAGTTATAGCCTTACCGAAACCTGGCAAGCCTCTCAACGAACCTAGCAGCTTCCGGCCGATATCTCTGTTATGCCATACATACAAACTCTTTGAACGGCTTCTATTGGATCGTCTGACTACAATCATTGATATAAAGCTCATTCCGGAACAAGCTGGATTTCGTCCAGGCAAATCCTGTTCAAGCCAAGTCCTTCGGTTAACACAGTTCATAGAAGATGGTTACGAAACCAAAAATATCACTGGAGCTGTATTCGTAGATCTTTCGGCTGCCTATGATACTGTGAATATCAAGAACTTACTCCATAAAGTGCAAGAACTCACTAACGACACAGGATTTGTCAACATGCTTGGTGTGCTTATGCGGAACCGGCGTTTCCAGGTTCAACTCCATCATTCAAAGAGCAGATGGCGCTGTCAGAAAAACGGGCTGTCTCAGGGTAGTGTATTGGCACCCATGCTGTTCAACATATATACCAACGACCAACCGAAGTATCAGTACACCGAACGTTTCCTGTATGCGGATGATCTGGCATTGGCAGCCCAAGCACGTACTTTTGAGGAGGTTGAGCAACACCTGATGAAGGCTCTGGAGGAATTGGGCCACTATTACAAGTGCAATGCCCTAAGACCTAATCCAGCTAAAACACAGGCATGTGCATTCCATCTGCATAATTGTTTTGCAAAGAGAAAACTGGATATCACTTGGCAGGGGACTAAGATTAACCACCACGAACATCCAAAATATCTGGGAGTGACACTTGATAGAGCATTGACCTATAAGAGGCAATGTGAAACGGTAAGGCAGAAAGTGAGCACCAGAAATAACCTACTGCGCCGCCTAACATCAACACATTGGGGAGCGGCACCAGACGTTGTGCGTACTACGGGCATGGCACTGTGCTACTCGTCCGGCGAATTTTCATGCCCAGTTTGGCACCGATCCACCCATGCAAAACAAGTTAACACAGTTTTAAACGAAACGTGTCGCATAATGACAGGGTGCCTAAAACCAACCCCGCTAAACAAGCTTTATCCCCTGGCTGGCATCGCTCCACCGAATGTCCGAAGAGACATTTCCTGCAGCATGGAAAAGACTATCCAGGAACGTGACACCCGACACCCTCTTTATGGGCATAGACCACCGCCGGTGCGGCTAAAGAGCCGTAATAGTTTTTTAAATTCAGCAGTCGCTATCGAGGATCGGCCTGCTAATGCCAGGATAAAGCTGTGGCAGGAAAAAATCCCTCCACCTGCCGGTTTTAAGACACAGGAGAGTCTACCCCCAGGATCCAATCTGCAGTGGTCCATATGGAAATCTCTGAATAGACTGAGATCCCAGGTTGGCCGCTGCAGACAAAATCTGGCAAAATGGGGTATTATTGGACCAGAACAAACGCAGTGCGATTGCGGTGCACCTCAGCAAACAATGAGCCACTTACTTGAGTGCCGCAATTGCCCTGATAGCTGCTCGTTGGATGACCTAAACAAGGCTGCAGAGAACGCTATTACCGTGGCCACGTACTGGGCTGGGGTTATATAAAACTTTGTACATTGAAACGAAAAGAAGAAGAACCTCTGCCACTCCCTTCTGGATAATATAGGCGTGAAGTTATGTAAAGTTAGTAAAGATAAAACTTACAACAAATTGATAGCATTTCTGCATACAAAAATAAAACTGTTGTCTATAGCAATACGCGCAGGAAGCGCCGCCTCTTATCTGGCGTCCGGCAGATAACGCCGTAACTAACATTATAACAAAATACTATTATTTATACGAGGCTTATCCCTACCCTTTATTATTGCTTTTTACGCTGTTTAACTTCGTGGAGTTTATAGTTGTACCCTCGCGTGAGGTCTTCTGTGAATTTTGGTAGCTGTTCTTATCGGATTTTTGGGCAATTTGAATTCACGATTTAGTCAATGCTTTGATATTTTTTGGCATAATATACACAGCTTATTAAGAGATATGATTAGTTGAACTGATAAAAGTAGTGTTCTGCTCCGGGCCAGGACGGGTCAAATTGTTACATAAATAATAAAAGGTATTCCACATAAGGATTTGTTCTGAGACTGGGTGTGCTTGTGTGAGTGGATGTGTGTATTTGGCCTTGTCATTAGGACCAATAATTGGATAGTGTTATTGATTCCGGCGTTCAATCTAATGTTATCAATCCAAAATATTATTAAAAAAAATCTTTAGAAATTGAAAAGGCCGATAGTGTTCATCGATACTGCATTTGTATTAATTGTAACATCAGTCATGTTGGTTGGTCCCTACCTACTAATATGAAGGTACAATGACGCTAACAAATTACACGAACAAAAGATTTGTGGATTGCATGGCTGAGTGGAAAAGCGATAGGTCCTATAGTTGTGGGTTCAAATCCAAAAAGTTTGCGACTGTTCTTATTATTATAATAATTACTTATCATTAACTACATAATATTATGAAAGCGAAAGTAAATTACATCTATATGTAACGATTTTACAGCTAAACTTCTTATGAATCGATCCTGATGAATACTTTATGGTATGGTATACGCTAATTTTTGTAGTATGGGAATAAATGAAGGCAAGGAATAACATCTGAATAATATTACGATTTTTTTTTTTTTTTTTTTTTTTATATATACTAACCATAAGGCTGTGACAGAGGTATAATCACACTCTTTAACTGTTATGTTTAGGTCCCATGTGAAAGGGTAAGCCTATCGCTACTGAACAAGCACAGTTCCAACTCCGTGCTGACAGAAAAACTACCAATATCCACTGTTGTCAATTGAATCTGAATTGTTGAAAAAGATCTTAGGCCACTTTTGATGATGTTCCTTACATAATTACATAAACTTGTCAGCGACTCATACACCTAGTATAGTATGTCCTTTATTATAAAAACACGTACTGGAATGTTTCCAAGGTTGTGATCCGCCGAGAAGTGGCTTTTCTTGAGAAATGCTAATTGTGAGCTGCTAACGTACTTCGCTTGTTTCTTGTTGAAAAACTTCTTTACAATACGCGACTGGAATATCATATCAGAGTAAATGCGAGTCTAGTGGCTTATCTACAATCCTTGAACAGCCTGAATTCGTTACAGTATTTGACATACGATATAATACTCGCAAACAGGCGTGTAATCCACATGATGATACTTATTCTTTACAGACTATAAGCATAGATAAAATATAAAAATGCAGAGGAGTATAAATTGCCTTGGAGTCTTAGATTACAGAATCAAACTAGTTAATTCAAATAATAGAATCAAATTAAAACTAATTAATTATTACTCACTTATTTGATTTAAACATATATATTATTATTTATATTATTTTTTTATATTAATTTTGTATTTTATAAAAAAATATATACCTATACAGGGTGGATGCGACATAGCGACATTTATTGAAACCACAGCTTCTATACATGGCCAGTATGCATTTCCACCGGATAAAAAATTCTCTGGCGAAAAAAAAAATCCACGTCTTCCGAACAAATTGCACGATCGCAATGTTCAAATTGTTCGGAGAACGTGATTTTTTTTTTTCGCCAGAGAATTTTTATCCGGTGTAAATTGATACTTACCATGTATAGAAGCTGTGGTTTCAATAAATGTCGCTATGTCGCATTCACCCCGTATGTAAAAGGTGTATCCTTTCTTTGTCCTTTTTAAACTCAACGGATATTAATTATAGTTAAACTTATTTTTAGTAGTTTTGCGCGTACGGCACTCGTGGGCTGCAGCTGAAAATTAGCGTTTTGACTGTAATTCATTGCAGTCACTTAGCATTATGCTGAGCTGCTGGCCTTTTGGTACAGACTGTATAACTATATTTGATCGTATTTCCTGTATTGTTTATTTTATGTTCTGTGCTAATAAAATTCTTCTTTCTTTCCTCTTTTCTTTTCTTTCAAACTAGATGGAGTATACAGAATACGCAAAGGGAAGCCACAAAACAAAACGAATGGCACACAAATAATAATGAACAAGCGTTGTGCCAGTTCGGCGATGAGCATGCCAGGTTTGCTTATGTCTCGATGATATACTCCGGGTTACCGGTTCTACCGCGTATCCGTGAAGGCATAGTCGTGGGGCAAGAGTTGGGCTTAGTTAAAGATTGGTTGCCTTCCATAAGCCTGGTGAGTGGAAAACTTCTTCCAGTCATTTCAGTGCCTAATCTCCCATCCCACTGAAACTCACTAATTGGCGGCAGGCAGGGTAAAACGGTAAAATCTCACTTTGCTAACGGTGAAGAAAAATGTTGGAAGGGAACCTGCATACCTGAGAGTGTAGGTATGTAGTTGTAGATTTGCTTCCTTCTCATCACGATAGTAAACTCATGCCCAGCAGTGGGTCGGCTAGATTATAATATATTACACTGGCTATTGTCCGCTACTTCATCCAAGAATAAGTTATTATAAACGACAGATTTACGGGTAATACTTTACTACTCTGCTCTCATAGCGATTTTTGGCCGTTTTTACAATATAATTCATTGCTGCTTCGCTTCTATCAGTTGTAATGTGATGATATACAGACATCCTCAATAAATGGGTTATCCAGCATAAAATTATAATGCAAATCGGACTTGTAGTTCCCGAGATTAGCACGTTCAAACAAACAGACTCCTTAGCTTTATAATATTTGTATTAGTATAGTATAGAGTATGTCATTTTTATTAAAACTGACATAAGTTTGTAACATTATTCAAATTATGAAATACGGATGTTACTCACGTAATGTTGGTCTATTTAGTTGACTGCGGTTTCGCCTATACGTCCAGGCATTATCAAGAGAGTGGAAAACGTCGCGCCTGAGTCGCAGCCAGTCTTGTACTTGTATATAGAGTATGTTATTGATTTATTTATTCTGTTTATTTTTTTAACTTAGTTTGACTATTTATAAATTAAATTCAGTAAGAGAAAATCAACGAGAATTTTCTACCTTATTTAAATCGATCTCGTCTTGTGTGAAAGCGACTCGAGACTGCAATTTGGGATTCAATCAGCTTTTCCCGTCTCCTCCAGCGGTAAAAACTGTAAATTTATCCGCATTTTATAAATGCCATTGTATTATTTTACAGTTATTATTCGATTCGATTAAAATGAATGGATCAGCTTTTCCAGATTGTATTGCACGGTGTATTTCTGGATTTTATTTTCAGTCTTAAAGTTATTCCTGTAGCCTGTATGGTTTTAATGGAGGCTTTTATTTAACTATATTTTTTTAAACATTCCATAGATTATATTCACAAGTAAACAACTAAAATATTAATAAGACTAGAGTTTAGCTTTGTTAGGTGAATTTATAAATAAAGGTCATAACATTATTACTACTTCAAATAAAAAAAAGGCCGCAGTGTTAAAATCAAAACAATTTGTACTATATTTTTTCCATAATTGCCCTCCCTCATAATATTTACTTGCTTTATTTTCATTCACGCTTGTCAACTTCAGAAATATATACGAATATAATTGAATAAAATAAAAAATTTGAAAGTCTATTTTTCATCACAATTTAGTGACAGAAACAACGGAGCCGTAAAAGAAACAACTGTAACAAATACAAGTGCAATACATATGAATTTATTACAGTCTAAATTATGAAAAACATAAGTAGACCCGCCGTCTGTAATACAATAAATGTTAAAATTGACACAAATATGCTCGTTCTCAAATCATTTTTTTCCATGGGCCCCAAGGGGCGCTTGAACACAAAAAAAACAAAAAACTAAAAATATAACATTAAAATAAAACTTAGCTAATTAAATTATAATACTTATTGCAATAAAATGATTTGACACCGGAGCTTAGATTGACTTTAAATCAATTTAGAAATTTGAAATAAAATCAATCCAAGTACCAGCTCCGATGGGTATTGCATCATGAGTAGACTGCAGCTGGTGAGAAACTCATGTGCACCATCTTTCATATAATTCATACAATATTTGTTTGTTTTTTGACAATAATTCTATGTGTGATGTGTAAGTTATAGCAACCAAAACAACATTATGGCTAAAGATGGTTATGGAGAGAGATTTTCTGATTGAAAAGTGTAATTATGCTATGGTGCCAGATCATTTCCATTGTCCAAAACCACTTCATTTGCGAAATAATACCTAACTGAGTCATATTCAATGAATATACTATTTAATTTAATAAAAGTGGTATTCTCTTACTAACAATACAATAATATTCCTTTGTGCGGCAAAGGATGTCCCGATATCTTTGTGTTTATCTGTTTATTATCTAACCCAGCTCTCCAGGATACAGTTGTCATGACATTGTGTTCTGGCCATGAATTGAAACAACTATTGTAATGATATGGAATAACTTCCTTAAAAAAATCTTTGTGTGCATGAATATGGAGGTTTGTCTGGGTGTTTCTATGTATAATAAGTAGATTTTTACAAAAGAAAAGTATATATGTATTAGTATAAGTTATTCTTGTACAAGCTTTGCTTAGTTTGTTACTAGATGATTGTTGTGTTATATTAATTTATTTTAAAATATCTACTGTATAAAACATTATTAAATTCAGAAACAGTTACTGTCATGTTATGATGGTAGCTTCAGGTCAATAGAGAACTGTCATGTTTTAAATGTACTCCTAATAATTAGTCGTGTGTAATTGTGTTCTGAATTTAGTGAGGACTAAGATTTTGGTTTTATAAGCCAGTGCAGCCCTCAGGCGTAGTGAATTTACTTTCTGTGTGTTAGTGTATCTAGACAACATAATTATATTTTTTCTTTATCTAAAACTTGAAAACAGTTTTTCATAGAATCAGTAATAAATTCCATTCCACTTTTAGAAATAAACCATTTATTTTTAGATTTTCCATACATTTTGACCATTTGGTTTGGAATGTTCAATTTGTACGAAAAAAGTGGTGCATTGTCTCGTAGAGTAAAAATAACCTTGTATTCTGCAATATTTTGAGTTTACTTGCCACTTCCATCTGGTTAAACGTCTCTGCCTAACCTATCTTAAAATTTAGGCATGTTGTTATTTTTATACACGTTTTATTTTTCTTATAAATTAGCCCACAATCTCATAGCTTTTCGCGCGAATTTTACACTACACCCTCTCTCAAAATTTCTTCAAAAACTTTCCTATCAATTTTATTATCAGGTCCAGTAACTACAAAACAAATCTGTGGAATTAAGTGAGTGGTGCAATTAACGTCACTCATAAACGACGTCTGAGCGATCGTTAGGTATTTATAGTACGACCACTTGAAATCTGGCGCGCGGCGAGAATTGGGTCGAGAAATTCTTTGGTTAGTAAATTAGAAAGAGCATGTAATAAGACCCAACGAGGTGAAGGAAAAAGTGCTTATCACCTTTACAGTAAGGTAATGTAAATTGGAGCTCAACTAAAAGCAAAGAATTTTAAACTTTGAATATGCTTGTAATGGATTTTTTTAATGCATTTAGCTATGCTTAGCAAATAACGTTGTAGTAAGAAATAGACGAAACAATTTTGGAACAAACAGAACTAGAACCTGTTTTTTTAATCCTCCCCTCTGCCTCCTCACGTCGTATTTCTTATAGCTGAGGGTCGTGATTACCCCGCTTGTGTATCACATTGTTACTGATATGCTCTTCCATCCGCTCCTGTCCTTGGCTTCGTGTAGTGCCTCGTGCAGGTTCAAATTGAGGCCAGAGCGGAATTGGTCCGACCATCTATTAGGGCTGCGACCTCTAGGACGTTTGAGTCCGTATGCTCCACTATTTGTTTCAAAATCTTTACTACCAAATATCAAGGCCAGTAACTACAAAACAAAGCCGTGGAATTAAGTGAGTGGTGCAATTAACGTCACTCATAAACGACGTCTGAGCGATCGTTAGGTATTTATAGTACGACCACTTGAAATCTGGCGCGCGGCGAGAATTGGGTCGAGAAATTCGTTGGTTAGTAAATTAGAAAGAGCATGTAATAAGACCCAACGAGGTGAAGGAAAAAGTGCTTATCACACTTTACATTTACAGTAAGGTAATATAAATTGGAGCTAAACTAAAAGCGAAGAATTTAAGACTTTGGAAGCGTGTAATGCATTATTTTAATGCATTTAGCTATGCTTAGCAAATAAAATCTTAGTAAGAAATAAAAGAAACAATTTTGGAACAAACAGAACTAGAACCAGATTTTTTAATCCTCCCCTCTGCCTCCTCACGTCGTATTTCTCATAGCTAAGGGTCGTGATTACCCCGCTTGTGTATCACATTGCTACTGATATGCTCTTCCATCCGCTCCTGTCCTTGGCTTCGTGTGATGCCTCGTGCAGGTTCAAATTGAGGCCAGAGCGAAATTGGTCCGACCATCTATTAGGGCTGCGACCTCTAGGACGTTTGAGTCCGTATGCTCCACTATTTGTTTCAAAATTTTTACTATCAATTATCAAGGCCAGTAACTACAAAACAAATCTGTGGAATTAAGTGAGTGGTGCAATTAACGTCACTCATAAACGACGTCTGAGCGATCGTTAGGTATTTATAGTACGACCACTTGAAATCTGGCGCGCGGCGAGAATTGGGTCGAGAAATTCGTTGGTTAGTAAATTAGAAAGAGCATTTAATAAGACGTAACGAGGTGAAGGAAAAAGTGCTTATCACACTTTACATTTACAGTAAGGTAATGTAAATTGGAGCTAAACTAAAAGCGAAGAATTTGAGACTTTGAAAGCTTGTAATGCATTATTTTAATGCATTTAGCTATGCTTAGCAAATAACATTATAGTAAGAAACAAAGGAAACAATATTGGGACAACAAGGACTAGAATCTGTTCTTTGAATCCTCCTCTTTTTAACCGACTTCAAAAAAAGGAGGAAGTTCTCAATTCGGTTGTATTTTTTTTTTTTTTTTTTTTTATGTTTGTTCACCGATTACTCGAAGACGCCTAGACCGATTTGAGAAATTTTTTTTTGTTTGAAAGGATATACTTGTCATGTGGTCCCATTTTTTTCCAGTCACGTTCTGATGATGGGATCCTAGAGAAATCGAGGGGAACCCTCAAATTTAAAAGGCTTCTATATTGTTTTTTGCATATTATCTAAAGCTACTTGGATATTTGCATCTAGTAGCCAGCATTTTATGTTGCTGAGCTGATGCTGGAAGGTACAACTCCTTAACGGTTAGGAGTACGGAGATAATTCTTTAAATATAGGCTCCTTGAGGCCGTTTACTGTATTCTTTCAAGTTATACACAGATGAGGCGAGACGTTGAATATTACCTACTTGAGATCATGATTTGATGATGGGATCCTAGAGAAATCATGGGTAACCTTCAAATTTCAAAGGCTTCTATATTGTTTTTCGTATATTTCCTAAAACTACTTGGATATTTGCATTTTAAGTTGCAGAGTTGATGCTGGAAGGTACAACTCCTCAACGGTTAGGAGTACAGGGATTATTATTAATAAGTTTTCCGTCTCAAGTAACCGTCGTCTCCTCATTCGAGAAACATTCTTGCTCGGTCTACCCATCACTTAAAATAGTAAAATAAAATAATATTTAACAAAAAAAAAACCGACTTCAAAAAGTAGGTAAACTAAAAAGCATAAAATAAATTAACTTCGCACAAAATAATACGTTTTTTCATTTAGTTAAATAGAAATGATTAAATAATTATTTTATAATTCTGAAGTCGGTGCCAAGTAACCAATAACTAGATAATATCAATCTTTCTAACAACTATTTTCTGACTGAATATTAGTTCTTAATTATCCGATTTACTTGGCACCGACTTCAGAATCATAAAATAATTATTTAATAATTTCTATTTAACTAAATGAAAAAACGTATTATTTTGTGCGAAGTTAATTTATTTTATGCTTTTTAGTTTACCTACTTTTTGCAGTCGGTTTTTTTTTGTTACATTTAACTTCAACTTCATCGTGCGATCCGGCACAACGGCACACAAAGAAGCATGCACGTATTGTGCCGGATCGCGCCATGAGCATGCCAGGTTTGCTTGTGTCATGGACTTTGTATTTGCTTTTGTGGCTTCACTATTCGTATTTGGTACACTCCATCTGCCTTTCATCTGTAATCTGAGTGTTTTCTATCACTGTCACTTCAAATCTGGTGCGGGGTCAAAAAAATTGTTGGTTAGTTAATTAAAAAGTATATGTAGGGCCTCACGAGGTAAAGGAAAAAGTACTGAATTACATTTTACATTGAATGTAAGGAAATGGCAACGTCTTTTCACTACTCGGCAATTTAATATGAAATCTTAAAATTAGTAGTCATATTAAACAGGAAAATTATCACATCTATTAAACAGCACATAACCATTTTTATTAAAACTGACGTGAGTTTGTAACATTATTCAAATTATGAAATACGGGTGTTACTAACGTAATGTTGGTCTTTTTAGTCGACCGCGGTTTCGCCTATGCTGTGCAAGACTGGCTGCGAATCAGACGCGTCGTATCGCACTCTCTTGAAAATGCCTAAAAGTATAGGCGAAACCGCGGTCGACTTAATAGACCAACATAACGAGAGTAACACTAACACCCGTATTTCATAATTTGAATAATAACACATAACCAATATGTCGCATTCAGTACCTAGTAATTATTGAAACTTAATGTTACTTACTCCTAATACTACGTAGTTGTCAGGACTTCGAAGCACTCAAAGTCCGCTATTAATACAAGACAAGTAGTGTCGCCCATCATAAATTACACCATTAAACACCGCAACGCGGCGCCACTGTCGCGATACACGATGTTTACCAGCAATTAAATATCAATTTCGAAAACATTAATCATCTACGGATTGTTATAAATGTATGTTTGGAAAGCTATGCCTTTGTAAACAACGGGACACATTGGCTTGAGTTACGTACAACTTACTTTAGATTTTTTTTTGTTTATGTAGCAATAATAAATAAATAAATAATAATAAATATTCCACAACTCAATGTTATTTTCACTTTATTTATTGCCTTTTGAATTAAATACGAAAAAGCTTCTTTAAAACTATATCCTTCCAAATTGCGACCGGATGGCGGAGTGGGTAGTGTACCTGCCTGCGACGCACGCCGAGGTCGTGAGTTCGATTCCCACTTAAGACAAATCTTTGTGTGCATGAACATGGGGGTTTGTCTTAGTCTGGGTGTTTAAAAAGTATATATGTATTAGTATCAGTTATTCTAGTACCCATATTACAAGCTCTGCTTAGTTTGGGACTTGATGGCGTTGTGTTTAAGTTGTGAAAAAAATATTTATTTATTTAAATATAAGCAAACAAAGAATTCAGGGCCAAATACATGTATAATATTATTGTTATCACAAAATAATGTATGTATGCATGAAGTACTAACACACACATACATTATTCAAAACTAATATTAATACGTAGCACAATCCAAACCGAATTTATTTGTGGCCTCCACTAGAGTTGCATTTTCAAGTTATCATGAAGTTTTGCTTTCCATATTTCACTACACTATGTCCCAGCAGAACCTTCAAGAGGTCTTGTTTTAACTAGTAATGTTGATTGATGGCGCTACTAATTCGCACACGAGTAACGTTCTCGCTGCAATTAATTTTCGTATCAAGACGTATATCAGACCATTAGATTCGTGATACAACTTAATACTTATCTTGCATAAACATCCAGTGACGTACACAACAATTCTCTACGTCCGGCGCACCCTGGGCAATTCGCGAGTTCTCCAAAGCGAATTGGCTAATCCTTTCACCACGATGGCCAGTCAAAACCTTGACCACCTTAATGACTGTCCAAAATGCCCTACCACCTGCACAAGAGAGGCGCTCATGAACGACGACGAGAGCGCCATAACAGTGGCCACTTATTGGACCAATAAAATTTGACTCAGCCATCGACACGACGAAGAAGAAGAAGTTAGACATCCAAGGAGCTCGTGGCCCGGTCGAAGCTGCCTGGAGCGATCGATCTTGTAGGTAAATATTGCTTACCGCGCGGCCGTAGTTGGCCGTTAGATAGCTGACCGCATCTTCACAAAACGAGCGTTCCGTCGTGTCTCGGAGAGAATGCCAAGCTGTCGGTCCTGGTTGCCACAACACTAGCAGAATCAACTATTTCATATTGCCAGCTAAAATTCTCTAGTTACATTTCACAAAAGAAAGTGATTATATTGGAAACAGAGGGAAAAAAAAATGTTCGTATAAAAGCATTTTTTGCTCTAACTACTCTATTTTTAATTATATTAAAAACCGATTTGAGCAATTATTAAAATTTGAAGAGCAATTAATCAAATTAGAAATCAAAGCGTTATTACGCTTTCTATAACTACACTTATTAAAATCTTCTTTTTCTCCTAACATCACGCTTGTATTACCTGGACGAGTTTGGCAAGGTGTTAAATATTTCACCTCTTAGGTTTAAGTCCCACATGATTCGGGGTGAGCCTATCACCATCAATCAGACACATTTCCAGACTCCGTGCTGCTACCGAGAAACTCCTAACAAATCCCAAATAACTTTTGAAAGACCCGTCCTATCTAACTCAAGACTTTACGTTGAGAGGTCATATCCGCTTACCTCTAGATCTATGAAAAAATTGGCAAACAAAGCTATGCGTTTTCTATTTATTCATACACTTATTATTCCTCTGGATACTAGGTATCTTTCAGTTTGTAATTAAAATTCGTATTGAACGTAACATTGGGATTCGCTAGTAGCAATTTTGGCGTTCACTCTGTACAGTGGGCGAACGGATCAAACGAATTAAAACCTGCTGGCCTTTTGTTCTTTAATTTATTTGCCTTGTTTCAATAAATAGCGCTTTTTGTGCCTTTGGGGTTCCGTAACAAAAAGTCTGATAAGTATGTTTTTTGTAATAAAGGTTTTGAGGTTCACCTGTGAATGTTTATAAAAAGAACATTGTACATCATGTAATTTCGAAAAAGTTTGAGTATTAAGTAGAGAAAACAATAGTATACAAAGAAACATTTTAATGCTTATTAGCAAACCTCTCGACCTAATGATTATATTCAACCTCTATTCCTAAAACCTCAAAATATGACTTAATCATTAGTCCTTTATATATCTTCCAAAATCAAATATTATTTTAAAATATTCGTTACAAATAAAAGTAAAAAAAATGATCAGAAGTCGAGGAATGAACACGCTTCCTTTGTTAGCAAACTTCATAAAAAAACATTATGAAATACGTAATATTAAAAAAAATAAAAAAGCAAAGCACAGGCATTATTATTAAGTATTGACAACCGTTTTCTTTTAAAACTTTTTTTTACCTTAGGTTAGACCCAAACCTTATTCACAATAACTCTAGCACCACCAAAACGTTCACATATCTGTACGGAACCTTTCTGAGAATCCGCAGCGCTCATAACCAGTTATTTTTTATTTATTGACGGCTTATTGCGAAAGCTGGTTGGCGAAATGATTTATGGCAGTTTTCGCAACTGCTAACCAAATGCTATAAACGAATTCTCACTCAAGTACTTACGAACATTGTATTTTTCACGAAAACACATAACATCACGCTTTTATATTTCAGTTTGTTTGTTTGTTTTTATAATTTCTTTATTTAATATAAGTAATAATAGTAGTTACATACCAGTGTACATTTATGATCCTAGTAATAACAATCATACAATTCCAACTAGTTTTACAGACACATAATCTTCTTAAAATTTACATCGGGACACTTGGTAAATTAAAAAGTAAAATTTCTGTGGACACTTTTTGGTGAACTAGGGCAAAAGGCAAACAACAGTGAACTAGGCTTTCTTAGATTAGTTTGCCTATTGATAGCATTGTTTTACGTGTAAAACTATTAAAATAAATAAGTACATTACGCGTACTTTTATAATAATTACTAAATCAGGTAGGTATTATTAAATTATTATGATGTAAAACAGGGTGATCATATTTATTTTTCAGCGGGGTAGTGCAGAGAAGTGTTATAAGATAAGAGAAAAGATGAAAAATTGTAGATAAAAATTTGTTTATTTCTCTTTCACAAAGGTGTTCAGGGTAGTACAATAACAACATAATTAAAAATACAGATTACATAGTTACAAAACTCCTTTGTGCAGTAGGTAGACCTGAGTCACAGATTATAATACTTAATATTATAATACGTTTAATCATAATTTCGAATGTTTTAGGAACTTATTTTAATGAAACTCGAAGACTCGATCGCATTTTGCATCTTTAAATCTGCTATGAAATTAAAGGTAACAAACAAAGGACATATTTGTATTGTCTTACCAAATCCGTACAAATATAGTTTTATCACTTATTCGAACAAACTGTTTGCTATGTTCAATGTTAGTTCAAGTATTTTTTGTGAAAATTCATGGGATGGGTTAATGATTCTGAACAAAGTACCTACTTTCAAGATTCAAGTAAATTAATAATAATGTTGCATAAAAATTAAAAAATACAATTTAACTATTTCATAACAATAAAGTTAAGTACCTATTCCGAATACTAGTTGTTCGTATGTTTGTAGAAATTATTCCGGAATGGAAAATTACGCAAACACGAGGTAATGCATTGTTAGTATTATTGTACGTGATTAAATTCTATGCGTAATTAAATATTATTGCGTCTTTGTACCAATGTGTTAGGTTGTATAGGAATGGCTCTAAAAGAGGCGAGTTTTCTAATTTAACTACGGGAGCTTTTTTGATTGAAATATTTTCGAAAGTCGTGAAACAGACAGACAGACATACATATAGACAGACAGACAGACATACATACTGAATATTATTAAAAGTGGTTTTGATCCGTCAAAAACCGCATATATAGATGCCTAGTACCTTCATCAGGGTCTTAAGACCAAGATCCTTGTGCAGCGAAATTTTCGTAGTATGAACATTGATAATCTTCGTGGGGATGCCGAGAACATCGATTGGGGCCCTCTTTTTGAGTTGGGTTCTATTGATGAGAAAATAAATATGTTTACGGATAAATTGCTAAAACTTTATGACGTACATGCTCCAGTTCGTAGGTTTAAGGTCAAGCATCCTCCGTCACCTTGGCTGACTGACGAAATTAAAGTTCTTTTGGCTAAAAAGGCCATTGCTGAGGCCAAGTACAAAAGTCGTTCCTCAGACTTAAATAGGGAAAAATATTTATATATCCGAAACCATTGCAAAAAGGTGTGTAGGAATGCTCAACGCCGAAACATCCATAACGCAGTTGAAAACGGTGATCCAGCCAAAGTTTGGAAATTTCTAAGGTCGCTTGGAGTGGGTAAACCTCAAAAAGAATTTATTCCTAATAAATTAGATATAAACTCCCTAAATCGACATTTTTCTGCTTCGTCCAACTTTGATAGGACCACCAAAGATAACACGTTAAAGTATCTTTCTACCCTTTCGACTCCTGACTGTCCTGCTTTTTTCTTTAGTCAATTTGCTGATTGTGACGTTAAGAAGAGTATAATGTCTATAACCTCTAACGCAGTTGGAAGTGATGGTGTCAGCCGTAATATGATCCTTCCTATCCTTGACCAGTTACTTCCTGTCATCTCCCATATCCTCAATTTCTCTATCACATATGGCGTCTTTCCAGCAGCATGGAAGAGCGCCAAAATTACACCTATACCTAAAAAAAAGAACCCATCTACTTTCTCCGAGTATCGTCCCATCTCTATACTTCCCTTCCTATCCAAAGTCTTGGAACGCCTTATCCACACACAATTTAATTGTTTCCTTACCAAAAATAATCTCCTTAATCCCTACCAATCCGGTTTCCGCCCAGGCCACAGCACCACAACTACCTTGGTTCATATTACGGAAGACATCAGGTCTGGTATGGAGGAAGGTAATCTGACAGTCATGTCCTTGCTCGATTTCAGCAACGCCTTCAATACCGTCGACTTTGAAGTTCTGCTCAACATATTGCGCTCTCTTAACGTATCTCCAATAGCAGTTGACTGGTTTCGTAATTACCTGCATGGCCGCCGTCAGTGTGTTTGTATCGAGGAGACTATGTCCTCTTGGTGCCTAACCACTGCCGGTGTGCCTCAGGGTGGCGTTTTATCTCCTCTACTCTTTGCGGTTTTCATAAACTCAATCACTTCTCAACTTACTTCTTCCTACCACCTATATGCTGACGACCTTCAAATTTACTCCCAAGCTCCTTTGGATAAACTGCCTGATGCCGTGAAGGAAATAAATGATGACTTAGTTAAGATCTGCAGCTGGAGTAAGTCCTATGGCTTACTTATTAATCCAACGAAGACTCAGGCGATGGTTGTCGGCAGCCCTAGGTTAATATCGCGAATAGATTGGTCGCTTTTGCCTTCTATTTCTTGTGAAGGAACCACTATACCGTACAGCGATAAAGTTAAAAATCTAGGCATATTTATCGACAGATGTTTATCCTGGGGTCCTCAACTCCAAGAACTCAGTCGTAAAATGTTTGCCTCGGGGGGGTCCCTGCGAAGATTACGCAATTTTCTTCCTATAGCTACGAAAACTACGCTAGTGCAGTCCCTTCTATTTCCTATCCTTGATTATGCAGATGTCAGTTATCTAGACCTCACCGAAGACCAACTTAATAAACTTGAGCGCCTTCAAAATTTTTGTATCAGATTTATATTTGGTTTGCGCAAATATGATCATATTTCTGCTTTTCGTGTTAGGCTCAAGTGGTTACCCATACGCCTTCGCCGGAATGCTCATATACTGTCCCTTTTGTATAATATTTTATTTAACCCGTTAACACCCCTTTACCTTAAAAAACGTTTCAGTTATTTGCATGACACCCACACGAAGTTTTTGAGGTCATCTGAGAACCAGAGATTAAAAATGCCTGAACATTCCACATCATTTATGGACAAGGCCTTTACAGTACAAGCTGTCAGATTGTGGAATGCGCTGCCGGCTAATGTGAGAGGTGCAAAATCACTGCCAGTTTTCAAGAGAATGGTACATGCACACTACTTGTCCACAACAAAATGATATCCCTACAGTTTATTTGCTTTATTTATTTATGTGTCGTTTCTCTTAATTATGCTACACATCTATATTTATTTTTGAAATATTATATTTATTACCATTATTTATATTATATTGTTATGTATTTATATATGTACTATTTATTTATATACGTATTAGTACAGTATTACTATATATTATTAATTATGTGTAATTTGATTAGCTTTGTATTATTAAAGATATTAAACAGTATAGTTTTTAGTTTTGCCCATCTTTATACACCGCGCGCTCCCCTAAATTCACACTTTTTTAAAATTTCTTTCCATCCAATGGTTGCCTGGAAGAAATTGCCACAAGGCGATAAGGCCGCCAATTGTATTACCATACCATTACGTGTATTATATCTTTTCTATTGTTTTGTGTTTGGTGTACAATAAAGAGTTTTATTATTATTATTATTATTATTAAGAAAACGTGACTCTGGTGTCGGTTATTTCAGGAAAAATTACGAATGTTTATAGATGAGGTGGAGTTGGTCTATTAAAAAAGCTATAATTATTGCATTATACGGAGTATGACATATTTATTGAAAGTTCAGTTTTCTAGAAATGTATGTTTATTTGTACCCTAAAACATAACGTTTCCAAAGTTTTTTTTATATTTTAAACATTGAGATCTTTTTAAATTACTTTTTTATTCAAAAACATTTTATTTGTGTAAATAAACACTAAATATATCAATAAATTTAGGTTTCAATAAAAAAAAATCCCTAATCAAAATCAAATCTAGCTTGTATACATTACAAATCGAAGGAACTCGCTCGTTCCAAAGCCTCACCAAAACAAAGATAGCGAAATAGAGACGCACCTATACGATTATCGAGTACATATCTTGACAGATCCCTTAATGGGATCGGAGGCACCACTCAATTATCCACGAGAGGTTATTGCCGATATTCCTAGAAACCTTTTGCTTGGTGACCCTTCAAAGAAATGCTGCTTGAGACATTTCAATGAGATATCGATAAAGCATAAGAATTCTTGACCAATTTTGGCTTTGTTTTGAATAATATAATAAAAAGGAACGCTTTAGACGTAACGGCAAAGCATGTTCAAATATCGATGTAACTATTATAATCTTTTAAAAAGTGGACTGTAATAATAATGGTTGCGGTAACGGCACAATTAATATTCACACTCAAAATAAAAACACAATTTTTTACACATAAATAACATTTTATTGTTCGTCAGTGGTTAGACGTGCGCGTGTCACCGAGAGGCAAAGTGTTACTTGTGAACTTTCCGTCAGGAAATTCACAATAGCAACACGGAGTTGAGATTCTGTTAGGTGGATGGCGATAGGCTCACCCCCTATCCCATGGTACCTAAACATAACAGGTGAAGTGTGGGTGTTGTACACCTCTGCCACACCCTTCTGGGTAATATATAGGCGTGATGTTTTGTTATGTTAGCATTTTATTTTCATCAAACAAAAAATAAAACTTATCTATCTTAATCCATATCTTATATTTATGAAACAACCCAAAAAATCTCGATAACTTTATATAAATGTAGCTACAACTACGTCTGAGGTTTGGTTCGTCTGTTAGATTAATCGATATAGCTTAACTGTTCGTCAAACGTAAATAGATGCGAAACCAGGTCACGCCATCGTCGAATGATCAGAATCTTAAAAAAAATCGTGCACTGAAAACAACTCAACTGTTCCAATGGTTGTGTACGAGTTTTATTAACTAAACGGCTATTAAACATTTTCACCCGCCATGACACCTAAACGCTTTAGTGTTGCCATAACCACAATGTTGCGAGCGTAATAAAATGTTGCCGTAAAATCGGTATTTTTAAATGTTGCACTCACAGATATATATTATTCTAAACTTCAAACATCAAGAAGCTTACCTACATAGTGCTCTTATTCGTTAAAATTAACTGTAAAATGTAATATAAAATAGTTGCAAAGTAATTTACAAACTTACCAATTATAATTTAATAATTATGCAATTGTCTTCTATAAATACCCAACATTAATTATAGTTCCTAACACAATATTAAGTTAAACCGTGTTTTTTTCTTAACAAACGCTTACTAGTATTTTGAAGATACAAATTACAATTATTCTTGTTAACTTCAGCTAAGCTCAATTCGCTTGTGCTAGGAGCAAGCTAATGTCCGAGGTGTAATACTCTCGATCGTAAGACCGATGCCCTGTAATACTGTGGTTAGTATTATTGTTTGGTATAGAAGATAATCATTAATGTCATTTACATAAGATTTAAAATTTAAATAAATAATATTTTAAGGCGATTCATAACGAACGGCTTTTAACGATGACAAATTGTTACACCTCACAGAATCATTTTTTTATTCATGAAATTTTACTCGATACCCTATCGGTTTTCATTGTCAAATCGCAAACAATATTTTATACGCATATTCTATCAATTTTAATAGAAGGTCCGTTTTCACGTCACATTTTTCAATGACATCGGATGCTGGCTGTATTTCCATTACACACACAATAAATGCCGGTATGAGGCCCAACAAGGAATATATTATTCGTCCAATTAGAATCGTGGTCTGTGATTGGTCAATGGAGATTTTAGTCTCAGGCCAATCATGGTGCTAGACTAGTAAGGACACGACAATGGGAGAATAAAAAAGATAAAGTGGCAACATTGATTAGGGATGCGGTAAGTGATTTACCCTCAAGAATATCGATTCGAAATTGAATTAAAATAAAAAAACTAAAAAACACGCTTTTAAAGTACTTCTAACTAAAAAGTGAAAAATAATTCCTAATATAAGCTGAAAAAAGCGTGGGTTGCTCGATAGACGAAAAATATGGCACAGAGCGCCCCACGCTTTTTTCAGCTTATATTAGGAATTATTTTTCACTTTTTAGTTAGAAGTACTTTAAAAGCGTGTTTTTTAGTTTTTTTAAACTATTATTTATTTTCTACTTTTTAGTTTGGTTTATTTATAAGAGCGTTTTTTTTTTTTTTTTTTTTTTTATATATTTTTATTTTTTTTTATCGAATTATTGCATTGTCATCGATCTTTGACAGGTGTGCAAAATTTGAATGAAATCTGTCCGTTTAAAGTGGGTCAAAATCGAGTCCAAAGGAGTCGGTTACATACAAACAAACAAACAAACAAACAAACAAACATACAGGTGAAGCTAATATAAGCGTGTTAAAAAGGTGCAAACGATTAACTTACTCTAAAACATATATACCTTTGCTAAGTGCAAATGGCAGTCGCTTTAACCAACCAGATACGGTCGCCTCTAGCCAGGTCTCTAAACCTGAAGTCAGGTGAGCACCTAAGCCTGAGCAAGTTCAATTTTGAGCATAACTTTACAAACTGCACCCCAGAAACATTTTTAATATAAAATTTCAAATTACATCATACAGGTTCGGTTCACTTAGGATGGCGGAGTGGGTAGTGTACCTGCCTGCGACGCCGAGGTCGTGGGTTCGATTCCCGCTTAAACAAATCTTTGTGTGCATGAACATGGGGGTTTGTCTTAGTCTGAGTGTTTCATAATAAGTATGTATTTATAAAAGAAAAGTATATATGTATTAGTATCAGTTATTCTAGTACCTATATTACATGCTCTGCTTAGTTTGGGACTAGATGGCGTTGTGTGTGAGTTGTGAAATATTTATTTATTTATTTATTTACTTCTCACACTTGCTCGAATCTGCATCGTTCACATGACAAGCGAATCACAGTCTGGGAGCACCTTTTTACATTAAGTAAAATCTAACTGAAATTAACGCGATCATACATTATTTACCTTTTAGGCTTGACGTTTCGTCAGACATATTGCACTGGCCGTGGTCGCAAGCAAAGACAGTCAGGTCAGTTTGCTTGCGACCACGGCTAGCCTAAAAGGTGAATAATGCATGATCTCGTTAATTACCGTTAGATTTTAGTTAATCATGCAACGCATAAGTTTAAAAGTTAACCTTTTCACATTGTTTAAAAAAAAACACTTTCTTGACTTAACAGAAAATCGATCCATCAGTTAATTGATTCTGGACCGCCATCCCTAGCTTGGGTTTTCTAAAAGGATTTACCGAATGACTTTAACGAGTTCTGACGTCGGCTGAGTGTCGTTTGCTTATTGATGAGCTGAGCTAGAGCTGATTCCTTTGTCATTTTAGAGCGTCTGGGCTTCAAATTATACTAATGGGCGGTTTAACTATTATTATGCTGAAGTCTTTATAGATTGAATAAGATGTACAAAGAATTGGAATAATTATCCTATACCAATCTCACCTGTTTTGTTTAGGTCCCATGGGTCAGCCTATCGCCATCTACCGAGCAAAATACCAACTCCGTGCTGCTATTGTGAATTTCCTGATGAGAAGTTCACAAATAACACTTTGTCCGATCCGGAAATCAAACACGAGACCATGCAGTGCGAGGCGCATACGCTAACCACTACGAGGCAGTTACTGTTTTTTCAATAACCCAAAAATACTTGTATCATTCGTGGTGATCATGATAAATGTCATTTCGAAACGTCAAGCATAGGTTACATTTACCTTTATAATATTTACTCGATTTAGGCCCGTTGTCTAATTTTTGAAAATGTTCTGAAATCGCGAAAGATTAAAAACATGTACCTATTCCCAAAAATAACCTTGAAATAAACAAACAACCGTAGAATACTAAATACTAATAAAATACCCCAAAAAGTTCGCATCCACCCTATTCTCTCCCCGTCTTCGGGCCATTACACACATTGGTGTAATCCTAACGTGACACCCAATGCATTGTAATGCGACATTATTCGCTCCGGTAGTTTTATCTCGGTCGGACAGTGTGAACGAGCCTTAGGGACTCCCTGCCCTAAATGCCGGCACGTG
The DNA here is from genome assembly GCA_905147285.1 of Hypena proboscidalis. Lineage (NCBI taxonomy): Eukaryota > Metazoa > Arthropoda > Insecta > Lepidoptera > Erebidae > Hypena > Hypena proboscidalis. The sequence continues at coordinate 9,081,124 of LR990150.1, read as the reverse complement.
TTTACAAGGAAATTTAGTTTTGAGATTTGTACGGCTCTTGTAAAAAAAAACTTATTAAAACCGACGTGAGGTGTGAAGACATTGTTTTTGAGAATACGGGTTACCCATGTTATTTTAGCTGCAGATATCGACGCTGGAAAGACAACCTTGCTTATGCGCCAAATTTGCGAAAATGAGTTATATAACAACATATTTTTTTTACTTTAGTACCTACTAATATTATATAATATATAATATTAGTATCAGTTTTTCTAGCTGCTTAGTTTGGGACTGGATAGCGTTGTGTGAATGTTGTGTGATATTATTATTATATAGAAAAAAATAATGTTGTTATATAACTCATTTTCGCAAATTTGGCGCATAAGCAAGGTTGCCTTTACAGCGTCGATATGCTGACTAGTTTCGAATCTATTACGTAGATTCATCAACTGGGCAATTATCGCGTTTCCTCGCCGTCGCGCGACGTCTCGCATTCAAATGCAAAACACGTAATAGATTCGTAACTATTTGGCATTCCCTGGCTAAAATAAGGTGAGTATTCTCAATAACAAAAAGGAATTTTCCCCAAAAAATAACTGAGTACATATTATATTTATAAATTATGTTATTTAGATTAATATATTATTATATTAATTATTATTATACCATGAAGGTCTTCCACTAAGTATCTTTTAATTTAGGGGTCAACATGACATGTGTGTGTGAAAATTCGAAAATTAAATTTTCGTAAATACATTTTTCAAAAAATACCCCTTTAAAGTTTAAAACCATAACTACATATTTGATTAAGCTACCTGGGTACCATACAATATTAAAATAAATCTTGGCACTATATATTTGTTTTTGATAAAACTTGGTTAGTCTGTATATGGACAACAGTGTGAGTACAAATTAACTCTTACATTTATTTATCATTATCGTTAACGCATATATAGGGTGGGGCAGAGGTGTAATACCCACACTTCACCTGTTATGTTTAGATCTAATGGGATAGAGGATGATCCTTCCAAAGGGCACAATTCCAACTCCGTACTACTATTGTATTACCTGGAAATCGAACCCGGGCCCTCGCGGTACGAGTCGCATACGCTAACCACTAGACCATCGAGGTAATCGTTAACGTCACCTTTACTCATAAAATGTCAAGGGAATTTTGACCTCTGTCAATTAAAAGATCTATTATAAAGTTGGTTGAAAAGGGAATTTCGTTCTCGTTATTATGCAAATATCTCTTGACGAAAAGTTTCGCGTCGGCAATTGTAAGGCCGCACTCGATTCATTTAGTGGGCCCGTCTTAATGCCATTATTTGGACGAACAATTTGAAAGTCATAAGGCACATTTAATTTGACTAAACAACTGGCTGGATTTGTTTAATGTTGGATTACGGTAAAGAGGATTGCTTTACATTTTGAAGAATTTTCTCGGAATTTCATTCCTACGTTCCATTGTCTCTGCATACCCCCTTGAGATAAAGACGTGATTTTAATCAAGGTTATATTTTATATATAAAAACAATAATATTATACAGGTTGTAAGTGACATCGTGACGAAGTCGCCTACCAGTGATTCAGTACATGATTGGGTGCAAATTTTTTTAGTTGTAATTTTCACACAACGGAAAATCGGTCTTGAAAAAAAACTCCACGTCATTAAAAAATCACTAAGCTATGAGAATAAGCTTGCAAGTACACTTATAAGTGATGAAGAAGCTCAAGGTGTGAAAATTTTTGATTGGCAAAATCTGTAAATGGGTAAATTTTAAAATGAAAATTTTCTTTCAAAAAACCCTGTATTTTCCGGTGGATTTTTTTTTTGTACCAGGGATCTCAGAGTTATGTACTGAGTCACTGAAAATCGGCTTCGTCACGATGCCATTTACACCCTGTATGTTACCCAAACTGCAGTTAAAAATTTGTATCGTTTGCATAGAATTATTATTCCTAGAAACTCAGCGCTCGTATGAAAAGTGAAAAGTACTTCAACGGTTCATACATGACACATGTCATGTTGACCCCTAAATTAAAAGATACTTAGTGGAAGACCTTCATGGTATAATAATAATTAATATAATAATATATTAATCTAAATAACATAATTTATAAATATAATATGTACTCAGTTATTTTTTGGGGAAAATTCCTTTTTGTTATTGAGAATACTCACCTTATTTTAGACAGGGAATGCCAAATAGTTACGAATCTATTACGTGTTTTGCATTTGAATGCGAGACGTCGCGCGACGGCGAGGAAACGCGATAATTGCCCAGTTGATGAATCTACGTAATAGATTCGAAACTAGTCAGCATATCGACGCTGTAAAGGCAACCTTGCTTATGCGCCAAATTTGCGAAAATGAGTTATATAACAACATATTTTTTTTACTTTAGTACCTACTAATATTATATAATATATAATATTAGTATCAGTTTTTCTAGCTGCTTAGTTTGGGACTGGATAGCGTTGTGTGAATGTTGTGTGATATTATTATTATATAGAAAAAAATAATGTTGTTATATAACTCATTTTCGCAAATTTGGCGCATAAGCAAGGTTGCCTTTACAGCGTCGATATGCTGACTAGTTTCGAATCTATTACGTAGATTCATCAACTGGGCAATTATCGCGTTTCCTCGCCGTCGCGCGACGTCTCGCATTCAAATGCAAAACACGTAATAGATTCGTAACTATTTGGCATTCCCTGGCTAAAATAAGGTGAGTATTCTCAATAACAAAAAGGAATTTTCCCCAAAAAATAACTGAGTACATATTATATTTATAAATTATGTTATTTAGATTAATATATTATTATATTAATTATTATTATACCATGAAGGTCTTCCACTAAGTATCTTTTAATTTAGGGGTCAACATGACATGTGTCATGTATGAACCGTTGAAGTACTTTTCACTTTTCATACGAGCGCTGAGTTTCTAGGAATAATAATTCTATGCAAACGATACAAATTTTTAACTGCAGTTTGGGTAACATACAGGGTGTAAATGGCATCGTGACGAAGCCGATTTTCAGTGACTCAGTACATAACTCTGAGATCCCTGGTACAAAAAAAAAATCCACCGGAAAATACATGGTTTTTTGAAAGAAAATTTTCATTTTAAAATTTACCCATTTACAGATTTTGCCAATCAAAAATTTTCACACCTTGAGCTTCTTCATCACTTATAAGTGTACTTGCAAGCTTATTCTCATAGCTTAGTGATTTTTTAATGACGTGGAGTTTTTTTCAAGACCGATTTTCCGTTGTGTGAAAATTACAACTAAAAAAATTTGCACCCAATCATGTACTGAATCACTGGTAGGCGACTTCGTCACGATGTCACTTACATCCTGTATAATATTATTGTTTTTATATATAAAATATAACCTTGATTAAAATCACGTCTTTATCTCAAGGGGGTATGCAGAGACAATGGAACGTAGGAATGAAATACCGAGAAAATTCTTCAAAATGTAAAGCAATCCTCTTTACCGTAATCCAACATTAAACAAATCCAGCCAGTTGTTTAGTCAAATTAAATGTGCCTTTTGACTTTCAAATTGTTCGTCCAAATAATGGCATTAAGACGGGCCCACTAAATGAATCGAGTGCGGCCTTACAATTGCCGACGCGAAACTTTTCGTCAAGAGATATTTGCATAATAACGAGAACGAAATTCCCTTTTCAACCAACTTTATAATAGATCTTTTAATTGACAGAGGTCAAAATTCCCTTGACATTTTATGAGTAAAGGTGACGTTAACGATTACCTCGATGGTCTAGTGGTTAGCGTATGCGACTCGTACCGCGAGGGCCCGGGTTCGATTTCCAGGTAATACAATAGTAGTACGGAGTTGGAATTGTGCCCTTTGGAAGGATCATCCTCTATCCCATTAGATCTAAACATAACAGGTGAAGTGTGGGTATTACACCTCTGCCCCACCCTATATATGCGTTAACGATAATGATAAATAAATGTAAGAGTTAATTTGTACTCACACTGTTGTCCATATACAGACTAACCAAGTTTTATCAAAAACAAATATATAGTGCCAAGATTTATTTTAATATTGTATGGTACCCAGGTAGCTTAATCAAATATGTAGTTATGGTTTTAAACTTTAAAGGGGTATTTTTTGAAAAATGTATTTACGAAAATTTAATTTTCGAATTTTCGGCACGAATTAAATGATCTTAATGTTCAATTAGTATTTTTCTAACCTGACCGATGGCAATTAATAAAAACCATGCCTGAAATCTATGGTTTAAAAAAATGCCCCTTTATTGCAACCACCACGTATGTATTTATTTCGGCCAGACAATCATCATTGAATGTATAATATTATAATATATAATGTGCATTGAACAAAACTTTTCTTCAACCTTTTTATTTTATTGTAACAATATTTTTCAACTGTGGAAATTCAATCCATCTTCCAAAATTAACAAGAAACAAATCTTCCGTAATACGTTTCTACAGACATTGTGGCGTCATCACCAACAATTCCAATCCGTTCGTGAACGTCGATCGGGAATAAGTCAAAGCTTCGATAGCATCGTTTGTAGCAATCCAATCTTTGTGTGGATTGTATTATGCTTGCTTACCGACGATTACTGTCGTAAACCAGATGGACGATTTGTCTTTCGTTCTTGAAGACATATTTATTGTATTATACTGATTTATTAGAATATTTTTCACAAATCTTTTTAAAAGATATCGATGAGGTTTTTTTAATTACTATTTATGTTTTAAAGACAAAATTATTGTCAATATTTCACTGCTAACGCACTTTTTCGTAATTATAATATTTGTAAAAATAGCGCTCGGGAGTACCTTTAAAAAATAGATTATTTATAAAACACAAACATTGTCAATAACAAATGTTTTTTAAGACAAACAATCTGTCTGGTTTATATAAACAAAATTAAATTTTGTTTAATGTATAAACATATTAAAAAATATATACTAATGTATGATAAATAGCCAAGCAATTGTATCCCCTTAACCGTTGAAAATGAACACGGACCAATGACCGCATGTATAGAATCTTTCCATAAATGTCGCTTTTTTGTATCCACCCTGTATGATACACGAGTCACCAGAAAACATTAAAGTACACCTAACTCGTTACCTGTTTAAATTAAATATAAAGAAGAAATCAAGTTGAAGGGCTATGTTATGACAGATCTCATTATTCTTGATGCTACACGTGTAGTTCAAACGTGTACCAACACACGGCAGCTATACTGTATATTTTCATATCCATATTACTTTTGATTGCAAAATATCCAAGCAATTTTATTGTTCCTCCTTAATCTACTAAATTAATTGTGCATTAAATAAATACATATACATATATACGTAGATAAGTTTTCCCGCCATACCACCCTCAATGACATCATCAACCAGGCTAACCACCGCTAACTGTGCTGCAGTATTAGAACCGAGTGGTCGTAGCCGTGGCGATGGTATGAGACCTGACGGAATGACCCTTGTTTCCTGGAGGATGGGATGGCCCCTAGTGTGGGATGCTTTCTGTGCAGAAAAACTGACGCCATCACATCCTAAGCCTACCCAGAAAAGGGCTGGTGCGGCAGTGGAAACAGCAGCGTCTCAAAAGACGCAAATATAGTTTGCTTGACAGTAAATATAATAATATCGACGGTAGAAAGGAAATAACATTAAACGCCATTCGGCAAATTGTTCAGCAAAGGTGTTTTTTTTTAGGTACAAAGTCTTAGAACTTTGCATTTATGAACTTTATATTTTTTTTGAGTCTGATTAGCTTCTTACCTAGACAGATCGATAAAGAATCCAAAACCTATCAAACTGTGTATAAAACTCATTTTCGACAAAAGTGGGGTTTTTCCACCGTCGATGTTTGTGCCCTTTGGGAACAAACGTTGGAGCCGAATGGCAACAAACAAACATGCATTTTAGTGTTTCAGATATGTTATGTCAATAAAAATAGATAAAACTTAATAATATTAAAGTTAAATCCATATTACTTTTCTAAAGAAAAAAGTGAACTAAATGTCAGTAAATCTATTTCGGGATCTTTGAAAAGATGACTGTATACCTATTTAATTAGTTTAGATTAAGTTATTAGACTAATTTAATTTAAGATCCTATATGTACCTATGTTTTTCTGTAAATAAAGATAAAATTTTCATGGTACAATTAAACCATGATTACCCTTCCAGTACCACTTTTATTTCCTTCCGAAAGATAAACGTGCTCGTATTCCGTAGATAAACAGTTACGTGCATGCATTTAGAGGTCGTTGCGGGTAGTCATAAAATTTTACCTGTTTCAAAATTATGATTTGTTTTAAAGAGAATAAGGTATTTATTTGAATGAAATTATTGTTATAATGTTTATGACGGTGCTATGAATGTGTGGTGCCATTATATTATACGGGTATTAGGTAATTATAACAATAATTGTTTAATTAGCCATACATTATAGAACACTTTATAACATAACATACACATCACGCCTATATTAACCAGAAGGGTGTGGCACACAAGTGTACAACACCCACATTTCACCCGTTATGTTTACGTCCCATTGGATAGTGGGTGAGCCTATCGCCATCCACCGGGCACAATTCCAACTTCGTGCTGTTCTGTTGATTTTCCTGACAGTTTACAAATAACACTTTGCCCGACCCGGGAATCGAACCAGAGACTTTGCAGTGAGAGGCGCATACGTTAACTACTATACCATGGAGTCAAACAACACTTTATAGTTACACTTATAAGCTTATAACTCATAAAACTATACACAAATCTGCAGAAGATCTATGTTATATTACTTTTTCCATTGCTTTGATAATACAACGTTTTTTTAATTAATTTACATAGATTTATTACATCTAGAAATTGAGTACAAGCAAGAAAATAAAGCCACTTTGAATGTGCCGTTTCTACGGCGCGGCATAATTTTCACGTACACAATCTGACATAGACATAGCCATAATTTAACTTTGATTATTTTTATAGCATTTAGCTATGCTATGCTATGCTTAGCAAATAATAATTATACTAAGAAACAGTTGAAAAAGATATGGTGTGCAGTAAGGTCGCAGGTTCAAATCCTGCCAGTCCCATATCTTTTTCAACTGTTTCTTAGTATAGACATATTTATTGGTAATTTTTCGTTACAAGTCAATATTACAGTATTATAACACATTTACATTACAAAATAAAATAAAAAATATCTGAATTCAATAAAATAATACGAATAATTATTTACACCCATTCTTTATAATCATATGGTTGTTGCTCGATGAGCCATGCCTTTAATTTATTTTGACCCCATTACATGTATAAGCTTTTGGCTTTTTGTGAGATTACACTTTGCCACCACTAGCTTGTGTCTGTTACGTGTAAGGAAGTTATGGCTATCTTCCCATTTCGCATACTTCTCTAAGTTACTTCGCGCATTCGTTTTTGGTTTTACTTTAGACACAGCGCTGTTAGGAAGTGTTACATTAATCTATGTTTATTTCATAATTTCTCAGTGCCAGTAATTTCAGAGCCTCACTACCGAACCGGAGCGCAGTGTCAGCCCTCTGTTAATGCATCGAAGAGTACTTGTATCCCGTGGGGGTAATGGCTCACCCATATCCGTTGCATTACCTTCCAGCATAGAATGTAAATCTCTGCAGAAATTACGGGGGTATTATTATTTGATGGCAATATAATTGTAACGGCAAAAAATAATATATATTTAAGCGATGTATTTGTCGGGTAATTTTCACTTATCACATTTTTAGGGTTCCGTAGTACCTACAAGGAACCCTTATAGTTTCGCCATGTCCGTCTGTCTGTCCACGGCATAGCGACGAAACCGTTGGTGCTAGAAAACTGAAATTTTGCATAAACATGTATGTTAACTAAACAAAGAAAGTCGTAGAGTAAAATTTGGAAAAATATTTTTTTTTCAGGTAGCTCCCCTACATGTAAAGTAGGGATGTTTTTTTTTTTTGTCGCCTTCCCCATAGTGTGGGGTATTGTTAGATAGGACTTTTAAAAACGTTTAGGGGTTGCTAAGACAGTTTTTTGATTTAGGGATCCGTTTGCGAGATAATTAACTTTAAAAAGCAAATTTTTGTTCGAGTAGGGCGTCCCCCCCCCCTCTAAAAGCTAAACTACTGGATCCTTAAATCTGAAAAAAATTGTGTCGGTAGTACATGTAATGAACTTTAAAGGAAAACTATAGCGGATAAGTTCACTTCATTAGTTCAAGAGGAATAGGGGTCCGAAATGTCAGATGCAGTTACTCAGAATATTTCGTTCAAAATTCTTGAAACATAAATAAACATACATAATACATATATAAAATCACGCCTTTATCCCACGGGGGTAGGCAGAGACGATGGAACGCCATGTGCTTCGCTCCTTACATACTTCTTTCGCTTCCTTAACATTCATACATCTCGTCATACGTGCTAGCTGGTTTCGTGTACTACAAACATTTCCTATCAGAAGGACGCTATTTATCTGGTTACTTTAACTTAATTAGTTCTAGAGTAATTGGGGTCCAAAGTGTAAAATGCAGTTACTTAGAATAATTCGTGCAAATTACAAAAACCTTTGAAAGTAATGACTTGTATGAAGATGTTACTTGTTGGAACGAAGTTCCTTATTGCGCGTTGCGAAAGGGGGCTAGGCGGAAAAAAAAGGAACGAAAAGTTGTAACGACACTTTTCGTAGCAATTCTCGTAGCAGCGTAGTAATTACATGCTACGTTACAGCTACGGTGCTACATCATCAGACAAAACAGAAAAATGCACGGTGTGCGCATTTTTCTTTGTCCGTCTCTCTTTCTCGCTTATAGAAAAAAAGAGATAAATTAAATTTAAAAAAAAAACTATAAAGAAAAAAATTACTAGAATTGAGTTACTAAAAAAAAAAAATGCGCGTTTTTTCTGTGTCCGTCGCTCCATCTCGCTTATAGAAAAAAAAAAAAATTAAAAAAATAATAAGAAAAAAATTACTAGAGTTGAGTTTTTGCAAAAATAGGGGCGCTGGCGCGCTCAGAAAGGTCTGCGAAGGCGTACACGATCGCTGTTCTAGTCAGATACCAGGGAATAAATAGCTCGATATCGTGAACATTACTCCTCACGTGGATCTGCAGAACATAATTAAACTCTAAATCGGTGGACCTTATATACAGGACCTTGTAACGAAACCATAGCGCGATCTAATTCGATCCCAACGCCATCTATCGCGCGACTTCGGAACTAATTGGTGCTACAGAAATATGCTGCGCATAGAAGAAAGCAAGCGAAATATTTTCATTTTGTCTCTCTATGAATAATAAAGTAACTAAAAAAAAATATTATCATAACTTAAAAAAAAAATACAATTCCCGCCTTTTGTTGAGTGTATACAGGTGTTTTGTACATACTAAATTATTAAAAATAGTTACAATAATGAATCCTGACAGTGTTTCTGCAAAAGTTCTGGATATTGCTGATGGATTTAGGTAAGTAGAGATTTTATACACACGATAATAAATGCTTTTGTATTTTAGCAAGTACACATTATAACCTTTCTTTACTATTGTGCTAACCAAGTCATACGCGTTATAATCTCTTCATTATTGTGTGTTTAGCAAGTGTACGCGTCATAACTATATTAAATTCAAAAGCAAATTATTTTTTAATATTACCACAGAATGTTTACTAATTTTGTTATGTACATTTCATGGAATATACGATTAGAACACATCTAATTTTGTCATTGGGATTGGTGATGAGATTTTTGATAATCAGATCTGATATTATTATATCGCGAGTAAACTTGCGAATACAATTTAAAAGAAAGTAAGATAATCGCAGAAAAATAATGTTAAAGATAAGGTTTGTTATGTGTATAGAACTATTACTCCTAGAAACCGAGTACACGCATGAAATGTAAAGCCACTTTAATTGTGCCGTTTCAGTTCAGTGTAACTCTCTGGTATTTATCAGATTTTCGTTTAGTTTGTCTGTCCGCCAAGCGGTGCATTATAATTTTCAATCAATCTGTTTTTAGCCTTACTTTATACTTAAATTCATACAAGCAGTTTATTTATCTAGGCATTATAAGTCTATGCGTGTGTTTGAATGAACCTCGCTTTTGATATTTTGAAATTCGAATAGCGCGAAAGTTTGAAGATAAGAATTATTTTAAAATTAAGTGTGTAAGGCACAGGAAATATTGTTATGTAGCCATTCAGCCTATAGGAGTATTGTGATAATATCTCCACAATGATTTTAAAAGTATCATTCGATTATTTTAAGAGAATGATTAAAGTGATTCTGAATGATCTTGTGTACGCTTGCTACGCTTGATAATTTAATTGTCTTAATGTTTGTTTTAATTTTAATTTGGTTTAAATTTTTGTTACCGTATTTAGTTAATAAATAGACTGTTTTATTTGTTTAGTGGTTAAGGTCGCATACCTTTTACTGCAATCTCGGATGCGAATCCTGATTTGTTGTTATTTGGAATTACCGAACTTCGTTCCATCCGGGTGTCCCTTGACACCTCAGTAGTTTTTTTAATACAGATAGTAAATCCCTTTTAAGTCGAAATATGTTGTTACGACTAGCTACGGAAGCCTACTGCGCGTGGCCCGACACGCACTTGTTTAAAAATAAAATAAGGCCTTGTATAACGTACGCGCGGGACGTCAAACGGCGCATTATAATAATAATAATAATAATAAATCGTATATTTCAGGTAAAGAAACCATATAAAAAATATTTTCATTTGTTGGCATAAACAATTAATAACAAAAAACTGATTAAAATAAATATAAAATTGATTACAAATAAATAAAATAAAATAAAATTTTAAAATAAATACCATTAAAATACAAGACAATTTAAAATAACTTAATTAATAAATTAAAATTAAAAATTGGGAATGAACCAGACTTAATTATAATCATAATCAAAATTAAAATAATAATATAACAAAAAAAAAAAAAAAATCATTTCTAAATTATTCTATGTGATGCCTTGACTGAGCATTAAGCGTTTTCTTTAAATTGAGGTTAATAAATTATACGATACGCACTCAATATTATTGCCTCAATGTACGCCAAACGCAGAAACGGACGAAACGCAAGTTGAAAACGAGGCATTTAGAATTAGAAATTATTGGCCTGTCGATAAGCAAGAACTAATAAATGCCTGAATTTAACATAAAATTACGCCTATATTACCCAGAAGGGTGTGGCAGAGGTGTACAACACCCACACTTATCAGTTATGGCTAGGTCCTATAGGATAGGGATCGCCATCCACTCCGTGCTGCTATTGTGAATTTCCTGACGGCAAGTTCACAAATAACACTTCCGACCCGTCAATCGAACCCGAGACCTTGCGGTGAGAGGTGCATACGCTTACCACTAGACCATCGAGGCAGTTGCCTCAATTTAACGAGGAAAACAGAAGTTTTATAAAATGCAGCGTTATAACAAACAAGAACTGTATCCATTTGCAATCAATCTTGGTAGGATCGAATAAGTTTGTCTGATTCTCAGGAGATTAAAACAGGTCACGCTAGACAAGAACTTTGTTTGCAACATAGTTTCAAACAGTTTTGTAGAAGACAGGACACTCCATACATAAAACGACATAACTTAACTAATTTAAAAAATTTGACCGTTTTGCTGAAAATCATCAGTGATTTGTCGGTATAAGTAGATATCTTGTATTAAAACAGTATTATGTTGTGTGGCTTAGGTTTAGACTAGAATATCGTGTGTGAAGAGCAGCTGTGTGTAGATGTATAGCTGCGTTTGAGTGATTTAGCTAAGGTTGCCATGTATGCAGTCGTCGGCATATAGAGATAACTTGTAAACATTACTATTTTATTGTGTGGCTTAGGTTTAGACTAAAGTATTATCCCTTACATCGTGTTAGAAGTGCAGCCGTGTGTAAATGTACAGTTGCGTTTGAGTGAGGTAATCATTGTGTACATTCGTTTCACAAGGAAATAGCTTGTAATACATGAATATTATATGATGTGGCTTAGTGTAAGACTAGAGTAGCCTTTACATCGTGTTTGAAGTACAGCCGAGTCTGTATGTATAACTGCGTTTGAGTGAGGCAGTCATGTATGCTTTCGTCGGCACAAGTAGTAGCTTGTATTACATCAGTATTATACTGTGTGGTCTGGGGTTTAGATTAGAATATCCTTTGCTCGTGTTTGAAATGCAGCCGGGTGTAAATGTATATTTAAATGTTTATACTATATCAGTATTATATTGTGCAGCTTAGAATTAGGCTAAAATAGCCCTTACATCGTGTTTAATTTGCAGCCCTGTGTAAATGTATAGCTGTCTTAGAGTGATATAATCATAAGTGTTTTGTCGACATAAGTAGATAGCTTGTATTACAACAGTATTATGTTGTGTGGCTTAGGTTTAGACTAGAATATCGTGTGTGAAGAGCAGCTGTGTATAGCTGCGTTTGAGTGATTTAGCTCAGGTAACCATGTATGTCGGCATATGGAGATAACTTGTACTACATCACTATTATATTGTGTGGCTTAGGTTTAGACTAAAATATCCTCTACATCGTGTTTGAAGTGCAGCCGGGTGTAAATCTTTAGCTGCGTTTGAGTCAGGTAATCATTGTGTGCCTTTGTTTCACATGTAAGTAGCTTGTAATATTAGGTTACGTCACAATACTGTTCCCGTCGCCATCTGAAGATGCGCTCCCCACTGCAGACACCTGTGGGATATATATGAGGTGCGCGCGCGACGCGGGCTCTCTTGTCTGCGTTGTTATTGTTAATATTGAAAATTATTAATAATAATACCTTTGTCAACTTTCTATCTTTTTATTTACTCTTTTTATGCAAGTGGTCATCAGAAGACCACGTTACAACATGAATATTATATGGTGTGGGTTAGTGTAAGACTAGAGTAGCCTTTACATCGTGTTTGAAGTGCAGCCGTGTTTGTATGTATAGCTGCGTTTGAGTAGGCAGTCATGTATGCTTTCGTCGGCACAAGTAGTAGCTTGTATTACATCAGTATTATACTGTGTGGTCTGGAGTTTAGATTAGAATATCCTTTGCTCGTGTTTGAAATGCAGCCGGGTGTAAATGTATAGCTGCGTTTGAGTGAAGTCGGTAATCCATGTGTTTCATCTGTCGTGTTAGTTTATACTATATCAGTATTATATTGTGCAGCTTAGAATTAGGCTAAAATAGCCCTTACATCGTGTTTAATTTGCAGCCCTGTGTAAATGTATAGCTGTCTTAGAGTGATATAATCATAAGTGTTTTGTCGACATAAGTAGATAGCTTGTATTACAACAGTATTATGTTGTGTGGCTTAGGTTTAGACTAGAATATCGTGTGTGAAGAGCAGCTGTGTGTAGATGTATAGCTGCGTTTGAGTGAAGTCTGTAATCCATTTGTGTTTCGTCAGTACAAGAAGATAGCTTATACTACATCGGTATTACATGTATATTGTGTGGCTTAGGTTAATACTAAAATAGCCTTCAAATCGTGTGTGAGGAACAGCCGTGTGTAAATATATAACTGTGCGTTCAATTCATAACCACTAGTCCATCGCGGCAGTACTACAATATTTGTAGTTGTTTATTTGACGTTAAACCAAAGTTTAAACTCATTAAGTTTCCCTTTGTATATTTGTTACTAAGCCGAAACTACCTATTTACCCAGCGAGATAGTTTTATTCTTAGAAAGTTGCGTTTATACACCGAGATTTACACTAAGTTTAGTATATGATATTTAGGAATCCTGGTTCTAATATTCTGAAGGAAGGTGATATTGAGGTTATAGGAAGGGGAGCTAGGGTATAATAGGTGGAATTTCAAGTATCATCAAAATGCCTTTATTTTTAACCGACTTCTAAAAAAGGAGGAGGTTCTCAATTCGATTCGTATATATGTTGCTTTTTTTTATGTTTGTTCACGGATATCTACGTCGTTTATGAACTGATTTTGATGATTCTTTTTTTGTTGGACAGGAGATGATTCCAAAAGGGTCCCATTGTCAGCATGTCGTGATCTGATGATGGGATCTCAGAGAAATCGAGGGCAACCCTCGAATTTTATAGGCACATGTAATGATTTTAGTGTGTTTTTCAATGCTACACCAGTATTTATGTATTTTTATGTGGATGAGCTGATGATGGAAGGTCAACTCCTCAATGGTTAGGAGTTAAAGGATAATTCTTTCACTACTGTACACATATTCAGACTGCTAGTTATGATGTCAAGTGAGCTGTTGGAACGGAGATATTTCATAGGGGGTCCTATTGTCAGCATGTCATGATCTGATGATGGGACCCCAGAGAAATCGGGGGCAACCCTCATATTTTATTATCCGGGGCCAGGATTTACGCTTGGTCGCAATAATTTTATGTGGTTGAGCTGATAATGGAAGGTCAACTCCTCAATAGTTAGGAGTTAAAGGATAATTCTTTCACTACTGTACGCATATTACTACTGCTAGTTATTGTGTAAAATGAGCTGATGATGGAAGGTCGTGACCCTCAATAGTCAGGAGAAAGGATTTAATTCTTGTTTATTATAAATAAGTTTTCCGTCTCAAGTAACCATCGTCTCCTCATTCGAGAAACATTCTTGCTCGGTCTACCCATCACTTAAAATCGTAAAATAAAATAATTTTTAACAAAAAAAAAACCGACTTCAAAAAGTAGGTAAACTAAAAAGCAAAAAATAAATTTACTTCGCACAAAATAATACCTTTTTTTCATTTAGTTAAATAGAAATTATTAAATAATTATTTTATAATTCTGAAGTCGGTGCCAAGTAAACAATTAATAACTCTGTATAGATAATATCAATCGTTCTAACAACATTTTTCTAACTGAATATTAGTTATATTTCTATGGTAAGTACCAATACTGGGCGACCGCGCACTAGCACAACTACGCCTCCCTTTTTGTGTGAACTGTAATTTGATATTGTAGAAAGGTTGTTTTTACTTGGCACCGACTTCAGGATTATAAAATAATTATTTAATAATTTCTATTTAACTAAATGAAAAAAAGGTATTATTTTGTGCGAAGTAAATTTATTTTTTGCTTTTTAGTTTACCTACTTTTTGAAGTCGGTTTCTTTTTTTGTTAAAAATTATTTTATAAAGCTTGCAGTTGGAAGCAAGCGTCAGCGTCATCGCTCGACATATGTTTACATAGTTTCATAGAAAAAGATGCGCACGCAAACGCGTCGTGTTGTCACGTCTGCACGCGCATTTTTTGTTCGAAATATGTAGAAGCTCAAGTGTAAGATTTAGTCTAACATAAATATCTGAAAATTTTAAACCCAATTTAAATGATAACTTTTCACGTGACCAGAAGGCTGTCTTCTACCTTGGTCTAAGGATTGGCATTCAACGTGGCAATGCCGCCAGCCTCCTGGGCACGTTACCCGCGGCTGACACAGATGCGGAGGTATTTTTGTACGCCTAAATTATAATTATTATTTTTAACATTTTCTTTTCTTTTTTTGTACAAAGTCAGGTATTTCTCTCTATTTTATTAATTGTAAAAAGACCAATAAAGATATACTTATTTAAATGTCAATTAGGTTTTTATTGTTTTAATACTTTCATTGTACTTTGGCCGTAAAATAAGCTTAACTGATAATTTTTTTAAATGTATGTCATTAATTGAAAGTAATTGTAAAATTAATTAACAACAACGGGAATTAAATGAATACAGCCCTTTCCTTCCTTTCCAAGTTAGCGCAAATTAGAATGAGGTACAAGATCAAATTAGGCTATGCTAAGTCTAGTTGGCAAGGCTAAAACCTCTATTTGCATCTCTTGCTCGTAAAATTGGTTTATCTTTAACCCGGTTTAAGACGTAAATGGTGGCGCGTCGTCAAGTTGTCTTCGTCTCGAATATTTAAATAATAAATTAATATTTCACAACTCACACACAACGCCATCTAGTCCGAAACTAAGCAGAGCTTGTAATATGGGTACTTGAATAACTGATACTAATACATATATACTTTTCTTTTTGTAAATACATTCATATTATACATAGAAACACCCAGACTAAGACAAACCCCCATGTTCATGCACACAAAGATTTTTCTTAAGTGGGAATCGAACCCACGACCTCGGCGTCGCAGGCAAGTACACTACCCACTCCGCCATCCGGTCGTCAAATAATTGCAGATTTACTTTATCTGTTGTTTTGTGAGCTTGTTATTGTATTGTTTTTCATAAAAGCTTACTAGTAATTTGTAATACAAATTGAACTGGATTCAAACCCACGACCTCTCGATCGTAAGAGTTATTATCCATTGTGCCACGGCCGCTTTAAATTAATTCATACAAAGGTATGCGGTAAACGATATGCCCATCACCATTATCTACGAAAAAATATTTAAACGAAGACGTTGGTGCTTCTTCTCTCAAATTCGTTCACAAGAGCTCTTCTACCATTATCTACAAATAATTATCTTATTTATCAATATAGCTAAACTTTATTTATCCACGGACGAAACAATTCCATTAATTTCTTCTTTAGCTACAATAGTTGTGGACAAAATTTGCAACCAGGTTTCACTGAATTATACTAACTGCTGGCTGACAAAGGTTGGATCCCTATTGTCAATGATCGATTTATAGCTTCGAACATTTCAAAAGTTTAGAGGTCACTGAAGAATATTTACTTTGTTTGACAGGCTAACAAACCTGTTTCTGAGTTGTATTTCTTCAGATAAAGTAATGTTTGTTTTGGTAACAAGGGTTTGATTGACGTAGCTATTAGAAAAAAGTAATATTATAATAGTCACAATAATTTTACTATATTAAGTAGATATTATTTTTCCATCGAGAAATGCTTGATAGCAACACGGAATATGGAATGTGTGCAGTATAGGTGATAGAGTTACCCCATTATTACCTTACCTATAAAGTTGTAAATATAAGTTTTTTATTTACATTTATTGTACATAACTACGATTTCTGTCTTTAAAACAAGTTCCTTTTATATCAAATATTGAAACAGCTTAGGTAAATAAAGTAATTTGCAAATACAAATTGAAAGCAGCGATAGCCGAGTTGGAGACCGTAGGACTGCAAAGTTAAAGATCTCGGGTTCGAACCCACGGCACACACCTCTCGTCTTTTCGAAGATATGTGTGTATTTATCAAATAAATTATCGCTTGCTAACGGTGAAGCAAACATCGTAAGGAAACCTGCATGCCTGAGAGTGCCTAATAAGTGCTTCAGGGAGTGAGAAGTCTACCAATCCGCACTTGGCCAGCGTGGTGGACTATGGCCTAACTCTTCTCACCATGAGAAGAGGCCCGAGCCCAGCAGTGGGACATGTATTAGATACAGGGCTGCTATTTAGGTAAATAAACAAAAATAAATATTAAAATATCTCATTCACATGGGATCCATACATAACAGGTAAAATGTGGATTCTGTATGTACAATTTTCCACACCCTTCTTGGTGATATAGACGTGATGTTATGTTGGGTATACCTACTGTTGACTGACAAAGGTTGTATCCCTTTTGTCAATGCTCTGAGCGATTTATTGCTTCGAACATTTCACGAGTTTAAAGGTCACTGAGGATCATTCTTCGTGAGACAAACTAACAAACCTGTTTCCGAGTTGTATTCCTTTAGATAAAGTGTTGTTTGTTTTGGTAACAAGGGTCTTTACAGCTAGGTTTAATTGACGCAGCTATTAGACACAAAACAGAACACTGTTCGAGAAAAAAGTATAAGAGTGACAATAATTTTACTATATTAAGTACGTACAGGGGGCCAATGAGTTAAATATGCAGGTCAAAAACTTCTCCGCCATAGTGAAAACTGACTGCAATTGATATGCATGTGTGAATTACATATTTAATAAGTGTAATATACCCACTATTTAGATTTGTAACTTACTTATCCATAACTGATGTGTTTAGTCTATACTATGAGATATGGCAAAAAAAGTTTCCACCACCGGACCCGATTTTGTGCAGATTAAGGAGCATCTGCCCTCTGGATCAAATCTGCACTGGCCTATATGGAAATCGCTAAATCGCTTGAAAACTCAAGTAGGCCACTGCGGCTGCAGACATAATCTAGAAAAATGGGAGATATTAACAAACCAGACCCAATGTGACTGCGGTGCTCTCCTAAAAACGATGCCACATCTGCTGAATTGACCTAATTGCCCTTACAGCTGCTCTTTGCATGATGTGTACGACGACGCTACAGAATTCGCAATTGGTGTGGCTACGCACTGGGCGGGAGTAATATAAGTTGGTAGTACTATTGATACTAAAGAAGAAGACTATGAGCTAGAAGATTTTGCCCTGCATACCTTAAGTTACGTTACATAGCACCATAATATTTATATACGTTTTTATAAGCTCAGCCAAACTTTTGGCGGCGGCGTCATGACCCGCTACATTTTGGGATTTGCTGAAAACTTTTCGCATTTACATGAATAATTACCAAGATGGCGTGTATCTCCATCGCTTTACGAATTTTGATACTTTACGCCGAAGTTTATGACTTACATATTTATCTACTACTAGATGATTCGTAATATTTTGAGCCGACTTTAAAATAATTTACCAACAAAAATCTGAATCCAGTTACAAAAAATGCACTAAAAAGTAAGAAATACTTAAGTATTATTCAACGTTTCGCCTCATCTGTGTATAACTTACTTGTAAGAGTACAGTTAACAGCTATAAGGTGCCTACATTTAAATAATTATCATCGTACTCCTAAACGTCGAGAAGTTGGACCTAGATGTTAGATTAGTAGTCAAACTTCCTGGCCGTTGACTACCAGTAGCGACTGTCGTTGAACTTCAAACGACAATCTTGTCCGGTCACCCATCTAATTTCAGACCGCGGTAAGCATTGCTTAACCTCATGATTGACAGTCCGCTTTGACATAGCTAGTAAGCTACTCAGATTTTCTCGTCATTGACTAAAAGGATTGTAATTTTTGTTTTTAAACCTTCGCGATTTGAGAACATTTTTCAAAAATTTTACAAGAAGATAGATACCGCTACCGCATCTTGGAATCCAGTACTAAGAAAGTGCAGTTTTCGGCGAACCGATGTTACGCGTAAATCAACTGATACCCTTAGTATTGTATGTCGAACTACCGACGGTTCCGAACTAAATTGTGACGACCAAGTGCGGGTAGTGGACAATGTCCGTGCTTCACGGAGACGACGCTGAGCTTCACCAGTCGGCTCGTGACCACGAATGATGCAAGTCATTTCGAAACGTCGAGCATAGGTATTTATTTACCTTTATTATAATTACGCGATTTAGACACGAAAAGGATTTTATTCCATCCCTCTCTTTTGTATAGTATCATCTATAACGCCAGAAACACTTCTACATGTCATGTAGTCAAAACTTCTCGAGACAAAATTCGTCCAACAACATCCATTGTAAATTTATGCACATTCGTAACGGGACAAATTCGAGGTGTTGATTCTGAACTATGGCTGGCAACCTCTGGCAGGCGAGAATCAAATCAATAGATGCGGCAACCAAACATTTTGCAATATTTGTTAGTGAAAATATTCCATGGACTTTTCGTCGGCAATCCAAATTATAGAATAAAGGTTTCGTGGAGTGGTTTAAAAGTTACTATTCTTAGAAGTTTAATAATTTATTATATGAGATTATGATGTAAACTGTGATTTAAAAGATTTTAAATATGGTAGTGTATAAGATTTTTAAAATTTGATAAAAAAGAAGCCTTAGCAAGTAGGTTATTAAAATAGGCAAACATTTCAGGTACATTTTTAAATAGAAACTATAAACCAAAACCGTTGTCACGATTTTTTTCATATACGGAAACATGACAAAAACGCTACAAAATCTTACCTTATACCTATACTTACCCCCCAGATGTTGTGAACGTAATATAATCTATCAATAGATACGGTTTTTTATAAAAAAAAATTAGCTACTTATTTTTCTCTGTTATCCATGGCAATCATGTTATTTTTATGCCGAATGTTTGCGACTTCTGATTATTTTGCGGCGAGGGTCGTTGCCGCTGATTTTGTTTTGTAAATATAATGTTCAAAGTTCTAAAGTCAGTTTGTAGGTACGTGCCAAGTTTTGAACATATTAAAGTTATATAGTAATTCTGAGTGTATGTTACCCTTTACTTAATTGTGTGTTATTAAAAATATAGATATATGGTTTCAAAGTCACCTCTGCCTCGATGGTCCAGTGGTTAGCGTATACCCCTCTCACCGTGAGGTCTTGGGTTCGATTTAACGTGTACGTGCCAATTTTTTGACTAAGTGAAGTTGTGTTACTGATTAAAATGATTCTGCGTAGAACCAAAGCATAAAAACAGTTTTGTCATAGATTTGATAGAGATTTTTATTGAGTACTTAATAATAAGTCTATGTTCCTTTTTGCCTTAGCCAGAGTTAACATTGTGACGTGTCTCCTTAAATAATTCATACAACAGTTTTACCTTCACGGTAAGATAAACTCACATTTTCTGCCTTAAAATGTCACGCAGAAAACAAAAGCGTACTCCGAAATTCACAAAAATGTGGAACTTTTAGAGTAGTTCCATCGCGGTAACGCACGTCTGAATACATTACTAGTGCGTGCTCTAACAAGACTCGACGTGAACACTGAAATTGGGAGTGTCAAGTGTTTTACGAATTGCAAGGCTTTGAAGTGACTTTGGCTTGTATACTAAAGTGGGATACAACTTCTAAGAATATAATGTTTAGCTCCATTTTCAAAGGTGTTAGATATTTTTTTTTAGCGGGATAATCATATTAAAAGTGGCAGCTGTGTTCTTTTTTCAAGTGTAACTTTTTTACTGCTAAATTCGGTCAGGTTATATTTTAAGGATCAAATCAAATCAAATCATTTATTTCCATAGGCCCCAAGGGGCGCTTGAACACGTCAATATAAAAAATATAAATACAAAAAAATCGGATAGGATCCATCCGAAACCTTTGAAACAACTGGCCCTTAGTGTATTAGTGATTTTATCAAAACACTGAGATAGCAGTTAGCATTATTTTTTTTCATGTCTACAATAAAAATATACATATTATTGGATCTTAAATTAAAATAGTCTAATAACTTAATCTAATCTTAAAAAGTCACTTCTTCTTCTTCTTCTTCTTCTTCGTCGTGTCGATGGTTGAGTCAAATTTTATTTTGACTTGCCATCGTGGTGAAAGGATTAGCCAATTCGCTTTGAAGAACTCGCGAATTGCCCAGGGTGCGCCGGACGTAGGGAATCGTTGTGTACGTCACTCGAGGAGGATCATTTCATGCACCCCAATAAGTCACTGTCAGAAGGCTTCGTACCCAAAATGCTGGCAGCATTACATTATCTACAATTATTTGTATTGCTATTCTACTACTTGATTGAATTAAAACAATTAAATATTTCTGTGATTAGGTTTATTAAGTGTCAATTTTATTAATTTATTTTTATCGTAGAAAGATCAATCACGTCAAAAACATTTGCCATGTACAAAAAGGGCCCAGTCTTACTACGTCCGTAATTCTTTTGCCGTAAAATGTTGTGAAATCGAAAATAAACCAAATCGGTTCATTCAGATTCTCAGACAAGAAACCTAACATAACATAACATCACGCCTATATTACCCAGAAGGGTGTGGCAGATGTGTACAACACCCACACTTCATCTATTATGTTGAGGTCCCATGGGATAGACAGTAAGCTTATCGCCATCCACCGGGCACTTATCAACTCCCTGCTGCTATTTTGCATGTCACAAGTAACACTTTTACTGATCCGGGAATCGGACCTGAAACCTCGTGGTGAGAGGCGCATTTGCTTACCACTAGACTATCGAGGCAGTTAATAAACTTAATATCGTACTTTACAAATATAGCGACCATAGAAATCTTAATATATTAAGATTTCTATGATAGCGACAGAAAGCCGTTCGATATATAATTAGATAAGTGTGCCATATATAGGCATGTATAATTGTATACACAACTTTTAATTAGCTTCAATTAATCAATCATTAACTAAGCCTTTTAATTCGTCCGTCCTGCTCACCAGTCATCGTCCTTACACTTTGTGTGTCACTCGTGTCCCAAATTCTAAATTTCCCGATAAGCCCAAAAGCTTATCTCGGAGGCTTACGACAAATCCACAGTTTGTAGACAGCCTGCTGTTGACTTTGCAAGTATCGTCTGCCTTTTTAATGTCTAACGTAATATTAAGAAGTTTACAAATTATTTTTTTTTAACACGTTTATATTAGCTTCACCTGTATGTATATAATTAGGTATGTATGTATGTATGTAACCGACTCCTTTGTACTCGATTTTGACCCACTTTAAACGGACAGATTTCATTCAAATTTTGCACACCTGTCAAAGATCGATGACAATGCAATAATTCGATAAAAAAATTAAAAATATTAAAAAAAATAAAAATAAAAAAAAACGATAAACCAAACTAAAAAGTAGAAAATAAATAATAGTTTCTAGCGAGCCGAGACGTTTTGTCGACCTCAAGTCAAACGTGATGTTAGAAAGGCAATATAGAGTATTGTTTCAATACCTGGCTAGCATTTTGATTGGAATGCTTTAATTTTTGGAACGAAGTTCCTTATTGCGCGTTGCGAAAGGGGGCTAGGCGGAAAAAAAAGGAACGAAAAGTTGTAACGACACTTTTCGTAGCAATTCTCGTAGCAGCGTAGTAATTACATGCTACGTTACAGCTACGGTGCTACATCATCAGACAAAACAGAAAAAAATTTCTGTGTCCGTCCCTCCTTCTCGCTTATAGAATAGAAAAAAAGAGATAAATTAAAATTTAAAAAAGAACTATAAAGAAAACATTACTAGAATTGAGTTACTAAAAAAAAAAAAATGCGCACGCCGTACGGCGTGCGCGTTTTTCTGTGTCCGTCGCTCCATCTCGCTTATAGAAAAAATAAAATAAAATTAAAAATATAATAAGAAAAAAAATTACTAGAGTTGAGTTTCTGCAAAAATAGGGGCGCTGGCGCGCTCAGAAAGGTCTGCGAAGGCGTACACGATCGCTGTTCTAGACAGATACCAGGGAATAAATAGCTCGATATCGTGAACATTACTCCTTACTTCGATCTGCAGAACCTTATATACAGGACCTTGTAACGAAACCATAGCGCGATCTAATTCGATCCCAACGCCATCTATCGCGCGACTTCGGAACTAATTGGTGCTACAGAAATATGCTGCGCATAGAGAAAGCAAGCGAAATATTTTCATTTTGTCTCTCTATGAATAATAAAGTAACTAAAAAAAAATATTATCATAACTTAAAAAAAAAATACAATTCCCGCCTTTTGTTGAGTGTATACAGGTGTTTTATACATAATAAATTATTAAAAATAGTTACAATAATGAATCCTGACAGTGTTTCTGCATAAGTTCTGGATATTGCTGATGGATTTAAGTAAGTAGAGATTTTATACACACGATAATAAATGCTTTTGTATTTTAGCAAGTACACATTATAACCTTTCTTTACTATTATTGTGCTAACCAAGTCATACGCGTTATAATCTCTTCATTATTGTGTGTTTAGCAAGTGTACGCGTCATAACTATATTAAATTCAAAAGCAAATTATTTTTTAATATTACCACAGAATGTTTACTAATTTTGTTATGTACATTTCATGGAATATACGATTAGAACACATCTAATTATGTCATTGGGATTGGTGATGAGATTATTAATAATGAGATCTGATATTATTATATCGCGAGTAAACTTGCGAATACAATTTAAAAGAAAGCAAGATAATCGCAGAAAAATAATGTTGGTCATTACTATTACTCCTAGAAACCGAGTACACGCATGAAATGTAAAGCCACTTTAATAGTGCCGTTTCAGTTCAGTGTAACTCTCTGGTATTTATCAGATTTTCGTTTAGTTTGTCTGTCCGCCAAGCGGTGCATTATAATTTTCAATCAATCTGTTTTTAGCCTTAGTTTATACTTAAATTCATACAAGCAGTTTATTTATCTAGGCATTATAAGTCTATGCGTGTGTTTGAATGAACCTCGCTTTTGATATTTTGAAATTCGAATAGCGCGAAAGTTTGAAGATAAGAATTATTTTAAAATTAAGTGTGTAAGGCACAGGAAATATTGTTATGTAGCCATTCAGCCTATAGGAGTATTGTGATAATATCTCCACAATGATTTTAAAAGTATCATTCGATTATTTTAAGAGAATGATTAAAGTGATTCTGAATGATCTTGTGTACGCTTGCTACGCTTGATAATTTAATTGTCTTAATGTTTGTTTTTATTTTAATTTGGTTAAAAATTTTGTTACGGTATTTAGTTTATAAATAGACTGTTTTATTTGTTTAGTGGTTAAGGTCGCATACCTTTTACTGCAATCTCGGATGCGAATCCTGATTTGTTGTTATTTGGAATTACCGAACTTCGTTCCATCCGGGTGTCCCTTGACACCTCAGTAGTTTTTTTTTTTATAAATTACTGCCTCGATGGTCTAGTGGTAAGCGTTTAATCCGCCT
Source organism: Hypena proboscidalis (assembly GCA_905147285.1). Classification (NCBI taxonomy): domain Eukaryota; kingdom Metazoa; phylum Arthropoda; class Insecta; order Lepidoptera; family Erebidae; genus Hypena; species Hypena proboscidalis. Next base: position 9,056,565 of record LR990150.1, on the reverse strand, counting down.
GTCACCGCGAGGTCTCGGGTTCGATTCCCAGGCAAAGTGTAATTTGTAAACTTGCCGTCAGGAAATTCACAATAGCAGCACGGAGTTGGAATTGTGCCCGGTGTATGGCGGTAGGCTGACCCTCTGTCCCATAGGACCTGAACAGCACAGGTGAAGTGTGGGTGTATTGCACCTCTCTTACATCTTTATACTAAATTTGTATACGAGGCAGACTTAATGCTATAGGTTCATTTTTAGATAAGTAAAGGCTGTAGTCGGATTGTGAATATCACCTTCATTTTAGCATAAAAGCCTTAAATTGCCTCTTAAAATCCATCCTATACCTATATTATCTGATCTAAATAAGCGAAGTAATACTCCAACCTTTTTATGATCCCTTTCTTCAATAGCAGGTTTACTCCAAACTTAATAGATAAACCTTCTCAATGTAATTGTGAGCAAATAAACTATTTATACTGCACTTAACAAATAAAAACGTGTCCATTCACGTTAGTCTCTCGATTGCATAAAGGTCCCTGAGGGTCAGAACTTACACAACTGTAGTAAAATAAGAAGGCTCACTTATTTATATTTTGATAACAATTTTTTTAATAGGATTTTTTTTTTTTTTTTTAACCCATGTTGTCCCACTGCTGAGCAAAGGTCTCCCCCATACACGACCACAATTCTCTGTTTTGGGGCTCTGTCCAATCCCTCCGAAACGAGTCCAAATCATCCCTCCAGCGCTTTCTGGGCCTATAGGAAAATAGTCAAATAAAAATGTTTTTAGTTTTCATCTGAAAAATATTTATTTAATTTTATAGTAGTATATTATTTAAGTTTTTAATTTTTGTAACCTGCACGAGAGTGCCTACTTGCTGTTCGTAGCTACGATACATTGTTCATCAGATGGCTTAGGCTTATATAAAATTGGACTGCGTAGATAATTTTATAGATTTAATTCAATACTAAATGTAATAAAATACTACATCAATATTTTTGATATTTTTTTAATTAGATATTTTTTTGTATAATGCATGGCAGAGTTAGAATAAAATAATATAATAGTATAGGTAAGATTATAATATTGTACATCTCAACTAATATATTTTGTGTAGTAATTTTGAGGATAAAGATCGTTACATCAAATTAGTCGAATATTTTAAAAGATCTTGTTAAAAACTACAATTGTAACATTACAACATTTAAAATACCACTAACGCCATCTGGATGCCGTTAGTGGTACTGGCCTGCCTTCAACCTACGTAAGCAGCTGCGGTTCATCGATCCACGACAAGAACATACACATCGTAGTTCTGGAGTTTTACACTAGATGTCACTGTATCAGTGACGTCACTTTCTGAATCGTGGTGTTAAGATTCTCCACGGCTGAATCACTACCGGAGCATTAATTAAAAAAAATCTCGTTGACATGAAAACCTCCTTCGTTTTTTTGGTCGGTGAAAAATGTTTGGACAGGTACGAAAATATACAGTATAGCTGCCGTGTGTTGGTACACGTTTGAACTACACGTGTAGCATCAAGAATAATGAGATCTGTCACAACATAGCCCTTCAACTTGATTTCTTCTGTATGTTAAATTGAAACAGGTAACGAGTTAGATATTCTTTGATGTTTTTTTGTGCCTCGTGTATCATACAAGGTGGATGCAAAATAGCGACATTTATTAAAACCGCAGATTCTATAGATTGTCTTTAATCCATGTTCGTTTCATTTCAATATTTTTTACGAAAAATTCTAGTTATTTCTTCAAGAAATGGAACCCTATGTCATGTATAACAACTAAATAAATTAAAACAAGAAAGGAAAACTCTCTGAAACCATATACATTACCGATAGCCACGAAACCCTCAAACAATATCGTTCATTTGAAAAGGAATCTCTGAAAAGATCTGTCGATGCAATAATTAGACGTGTCCGTTGGTTTCTTTGTCGAAGAGAATAATGCCGACAGCCCTTAGCCATTTGTCAATATAACTTCTGTGGGGTTCGTTACAATTTTTATCTGGTTTCTGTTGAATGATTTGAGCAGAAAACTGCTTGAATGCTTGAAAACAATGGCTTCTATCATTATAATTGGATTTATTCGAGTTTGAAAATTGGTTGAATTGATTTCGATACTTCTTTTAATGATGCGTCTTTTAAAATTTTTGTTTGCATTTGAGATTATTCTCTATGTTTTTTTCAAATCAATGATCTCGACTGTAGCTATGTTTTTTTACATACTACGCCTGCAGCGAACGTACGTGTAGTCCACCTGATGCCTATGGACACCAACAATCCCTCAGGTAATATTATATCTTTCATTCATCAAATAGAATCCTATTTTATGTATAACAATCGATTCTATCTGAATTAAACTTCATCAAATTACATATATCAATAAAAAAAAGGAAAACTGACTGAAACCATATAAATAATTGATACCCCGAAATCCTCAAACGCTTTCAAACAATATCGTACACTTCTAAAGAAATCTCTGAAAAGATCTTTCGATGCAATAATTAGACATGTCCGTTGGTTTCTTTGTCGAAGAGAATTATGCCGACAGCGCTTAGCCATTAGTCAATATAACTTCCGTTACAATTTTTATCTGGTTTCTGTTGAATGATTTGAGCAGAAAACTGGTTGAATGCTTGAAAACAATGGCTTCTTTCATTATAATTGAGTTTAACCGAGTTTGAAAATTGGTTGAATTGGTTTCGATACTTCTTTTAATGATGCGTCTTTTAAAGTTTAAAATAGGTAATGGAGATTTTTGTTTGCATTTGAGATTATTTTTCATATAACTTTAGTTGTATTTTGTCTAGGTGTATTGACTATGTTATCTCGCTCTGTTTGACAACATTTCTTCTTGACTATAGTGAATCAAAAACACGCAACATTGGACTACCTATATGTTACACACACTCAATTTGAACATTCGGCAATAGGAGCAATTTTTCACTGAGCATCCAATTTCTTAGAAGCGAAAAGTCGAATTTATTATACCGCATTCGTACTTGCTGAATTGTATTGCGCTGCGATACAAACATTGTAGGGTACTATTTACTGATTCTGTAATGGCAATACACTTTATCCCTTAATAAGTTACTGGCAAAGGAGACATTAAATTTTAGAATCGAATAAACAATTTAAAGAATTAAATTTCCTCAGTTTACGACAAAAATAATATTTTAGCTTCAAGTTGATGGTTGGCGTAGTGGTTAATGCGGTTGCCTCGCCGCTGTCAATTGCGCTGGAGTTGTGGGTTCGATCCCCACATGGAACAAATCTTTGTGTGATTCGCTAATATTTGTTCTGAGTCTGAGTGTGTTTTGTATGTTTGCGAATACCCCCGCGACACAGTAGTAATTCATTGTGCGGTTGGCGTTTTTAAAAGAAAAATCTTTTAATACAATTAGTTAAGATATAATAATAATAAGTTCAGATTTTCCATGTTTTTTCAGAGATTTCTAAGTCATTTCACGCACAATATCACAGAATCAATAACCACAAAATATACACTATAAGGTTTCGTATACTCAAGTGCTGGTTATATCTATAAAATTTTTGATACCAATTTCACTTTTGATGAAATTGCCCCTAAATCTTACAATAATAATGAGAAACTATGAAATCTCAAAGATTGTTGACCGTTATAGTACGAGAGCCCACGACCAAACCCATGTCTCATAGCAATACGGCAAAAACCCTATAAAATCGTTAGATTGTATGGTTCTGTACCCGACTAGGTGAGTAGTAACGGTCGAAAGTGTAGCAACTGCGTGGGAGGCCATTTCTGCTGTGTCAAAAAAAAAGACAGTCGGTATTATAGCAATACGTCTGATAGTGAAAATGTACATAGATTTTATAATTGTATTAAGGAAAAAGTTTGTTTTCAGACATTTTGCGCGTAGCATATAGCCTGAGCGCATTTTTGAACAATGTCAACAAATTTAGCCGACCAGTATCATAGCAATACGGATAATTTTTTTTTCAACTTTTCGTATTGCTGCTATGATTACCAAAAACCTGTTTTCAGACACTTTAAGTGTAGCATATACTCCCAAAAACGAAAATAACGTTTCGGAGTCGCCTGGCCGACGCCTCTGTTAAATGTTTTTTTAAATTTACAGCTTCATAGCATATTCAAGAATCTCCCTTGTCTATTATATGTACTTTGACAGATGACAGATGTCATTACTTATTTCTTTTGTAAAAGTTACTCAAGTGTGCTTTAAATAAAACCAAAACTATCAAATCAATCAGTATTTAATTTCAACAGCCTCAGCGCTTGTTACGCTCCTGCCCCTTTATTATACAGCTCACTCGCCAGCTGCTCCAAACGTTGGAACGACGCTCACTTAGTTGTAGTAGTAGTTAGTAGTTTTTTTTCAACTTCATCCCAGTTTCCTTTTGTGCGATTTATTTCAGTCCTTCAACTTCAATGTTACGGTTTCGGGTAAATTCTTTGTTAATTATCATCTAATAAATTCAGGGTCGCAACGTATTCATTGGTTTGTAACAGAAAATTCAAGATGCCTCAATACGATTTTTAAATTATATCTGAGTATCGAAAAGTTGCCTGATAGAGAAGGTGCTACACTTAATTTGTCTGATATAAATTTTTTTGCACATGTGGACAACTTATTTTATCATGTCCAACAATTTTCAGACATATTGCTATGATACCGATCGGTAAAATTTGTTAACATTTTCAAAACGGTCTCAAAATTTAATGCGTTCACATTTCCGTCTGAAAATTGTTTTGTTCGCATCAAATAACCAAAATTTACTAATAAAAAAGATTTTCAGACGTATTGCTATGAGACATTTCTTTTGTCTCATTTTTAATTTTTTTAAGTGATTTTACGGGTTTGCGCTACACCACTAACGTCTGAAAAATATGTTTCCGGTATCTCAGAACTATCATTCAACTACAGTCTGCAAATCAGACATATTGCTATGATGCAGTTCGGTAAAATTCTTTGACAATTTTGAAAATTCGGTCAGATCAAACGCTACGCGGAAAATGTCTGATATTGGTATTTTCGAGTTCAGGATAATCGTATCTATCGATTTGATGCTGTTTTGGCCGTATTGCTATGAGACAAAAATTTTGGTCGTGGGCTCTCGTACTATTAAGACATAATTTAATCTGTAGTATACAGTAGTAAAAACAGCGATAGCCGAATGGGAGACCGTAGGACTGCGAAGTCAAAGGTCTCGGGTTCGAACCCACGGCACACACACATGAGAAGAGGCCCGAGCCCAGCAGTGGGACATGTATTAGATACGGGGCTGCTATTATATACAGTAGTCAACCTTTTTTCTATTTTTATTGAGTAAGTTCTGACCCTCAGGGACCTTTAGGCAATCGAGAGACTAACGTGAATGGACACGTTTTTATTTGTTAAGTGCAGTATAAATAGTTTATTTGCTCACAATTACATTGAGAAGGTTTATCTATTGAGTTTGGAGTGAACCTGCTATTGAAGAAAGGGATCATGTTTGTGAAAAAGGTAAACTTGAGTACAAGTTCGTTTAGTTAGGTAAAGTGATGTGTTGGATGAATAGTAACAGTCACTTTAAGGCTTTTAGGCTTACAAATAAACTGACAAATATATTCTGATTTTATTATGAAGTTCTAGGCCTAAACAGTACCAAAAATAATTTACAATAAAGTCCATAGCTTAGCAAACCTTTTGAGTTTTCAACCACTTAAAAGTTGAAATTTAAATTTCTTATTTATTTTTATTTATTTATTTATTTATTACAACCTTACGACTATCATTACAGGCTTTAACCTAATGCGACAGTGCAAATATCAACTTAACCTAAAATTACTTATTTTAAAGTTTAACCTTACCTAACTGTAGGTACATAAATTGGTACAAAATAAAAAATAAATATGTCTTTCTCATTTACTAACATAGAATTCACTCAAAGTGCACGAAAAAATATCCAGTTGCTCGTGAACTTCGTTCACAATGCGAATGGTTCTGGTGAGGGGTGTTTTCGTATTTCGAATAACTAACATCTCGCCTGTATTACCTAGAACGGTGTGGCAGAGGTGTACAACACCCACAATTCACCTGTTATGTTTAAGTCTCATGGGATACAGGGTGAGCCTTTCAAAATTCACCGGGCATAACTTCGTGCTGCTATAGTGAATTTCCAAACGGAAAAACGGATTTGTGTAGTACAAATAACTCTTTGAATTACCCGAGAATCTAACCCGAGACCACGCGGTGAGAGGCGCATACGCTAACCACAAGACCAAAGAGGTTTTTTTTCAAGTATTAAAATAATATTTTGTTACTCTCTTAACATTACGTTAGACATTAAAAAGGCGGACGATACTTGCAAAGTCGACAGCAGGCTGTCTACAAACTGTGGATTTGTCGTAAGCCTCCGAGATAAGCTTTTGGGCTTATCGGGAAATTTAGAATTTGGGACACGAGTGACTCACAGAGTGTGAGGACGATGACTGGTGAGCAGGACGGACGAATTAATAGGCTTAGCTAATGATTGATTCATTGAAGCAACTTAAAAAATTAGGTTAATGTAATATAACGTTTCATCCATGTAATTTTTACCAAGGGATTCACCAGTCGTATTTAAGATTGGTTAAATATAGGTGTACTATACTTCATTTATTTATGTTTAGGTCTTGTATTAGCCAATTGAGAACTTTATAGTGCTGCAAAAAAAGTTTTCTGTTTTATGAAAAATAAAAACACTTTATAGAATAGAATAGTATAGAATAGAATATCATTTATTTCTGAATATATGGTATTACAGGTTTTTCAATTAATACAAATGGTTCACATATACTACCGTAGCCGGTGTAGAAATATTACAAATTTTTCCTTATAATCTATTTACATACTATTTTACATTTTATTTAGAAAAAAAAGAAATATTTTAATAAATTAACTATGTTATTAGTTTTTCTACCTTTATTTATTTTACATTACAATTTATAATCCATATAAAATCTTTAACTGAGTAGAAACATTTGTCCAAAAGCCAAGAAAACATTACATGTCTAAACTTATATATAGGTAACTGTCTGATCTGGGGTGGAAGCTTATTGAAAATTGTAACTGCCATGCAGGGAGCATTACGACTATATAATTGAAGCCTTTGGGTTTTGATTTTAATACTAAGAACACTCAAATATTTTTTTAATTTGTAATATCATATAAAAATTAAAATATCATAAAATATCATAAAATATCATATCTTTAAAAACGATTAACATTTCATTTCAAATTAATTATTTAAAATATTTTTATAACAATAACTTTAATAATTAATTATCTCTTTTAAATTCGAGAATTTTTTATTCTAAAAATAATTTTTAATAAACTCTGATACACAAGATACATTAAATAAAAACGATTAACATTTCATTTCAAATTAATTATTTAAAATATTTTTATAACAATAACTTTAATAATTAATTATCTCTTTTAAATTCGAGAATTTTTTATTCTAAAAATAATTTTTAATAAACTCTGATACACAAGATACATTAAATAAAAATTACTTTAAATCAATTTTATTGCTATATATAAATCAATATTATATAGATTGCTAAACATAGCTAAATGCTATATATAAATCAATTAGAAATTAAAAAATATTTTTTATTACCCAATTCAAAAAAATATTTGAATTGTGATGGTAACCTTTCACACAAGCTATCTACAAGTGATTAATCATGTAGTTGATATTTGTAAATAATAAAGAAAACAAGACCAACTGCTATCTTAAAGGTTATATAATAATCCCTCTAGTCTACTAATCCGCACTTGGCCAGGGTGGTGGACTATGGCCTAAGCCTTCTCATCACGAGAAGAGAGCCCAGCAGTGGGACATGTATTAGATACAAAGCTGCTAATAATCCCTATTGCAATACACAAACTGTTTTCTTTTAAAGTTTCATACCTTACTCTAATATTCAAGCTTAAGTTACTTCAAACACTTAAAAAAACCTTCCAATTCGTAAAAAGTTTACACTCTCACGATTTTACTGTTCACGTCAAATCTTGTTAGTTTAGAGCACGCTCATGTCATATGTATTGAAAAACGTGCGTTACAGCGATGGAACTACTCAAAAAAATCCATATTTTTGTGATTATCGTAGTACACTTTTATTTTCTGCGTGACATTTTAAGGGCAGACTCCCGAGCGCCGTGTTTTCATACTTACGTAATATGGGTTCAACTTTAATATTACTAAGCTATCTATATTTATAGGCAAATCATCATAAACACTAAAATGCATTTTTGTTTGTGCGCATTTAGTCCAAATTGTTTTAATCTCTAAATGAGTTATACACGGAGCGAATAATTAAAACAATAACTTTAAAAAAGTAGGCGTCAACAAACATGAATTTAAGTGATTTAGATTTGATTTGTTTATGATTATATATAAAAACTTAAACCTATATTACTTTTGAGTGAAAAACCGTCAAGCAATCAAGGCAGTAAAGTTAAGTTTATTTAACCGTGAAGGTAAAAACTGCAGCATGAATAATTTAAAATTGGTGGGTTGTATCATACCGCAGATAAGATAGTGGCAAATCGCTTATCTTTCATACTTTGATCCCCCGATTAAAAGCTGCCAAAAAGACTAGAGAGAGAGAAGGAAAGACTAAATAATAACAGATTGTAGATGCGATGCTTTATTCGAAAACTAATGTGTTATATCTCATGGGCCAGTAGTTTTAGGTCCTGATCTCACCATCAGAACGAAACACAGCAAACTTTCGCCTTTATGCTTGTTCACATTGTTCACAGGATAGTTTGTTTGTAGCAATCAATTGACTATTGGTAATACATTTTTTTTTAAATTTTGGATGTCAAAGTAACAGACTCATTGAAGTGGCTAGCAAGGAAACCATTAAAGGATCGGTGAACCTGCCTGCCTGGTGGTTTTGCTCACATCTCGTTGTCATACTAACATAGGATATAAGTTTTATTGTTACTAACACTCTATGGATCTGTTGGTCTGAAAATAAATGTTTTTTTTTTATTTTATTTTTTTATTATTTATTAAAACTATTCCACAAAACGTGCAGTGAGCAAACATACGAGTACACACTACACACGGCTACCGATCAACCTAAACATTTCTAGTATAAGCTGGTCTCGCATTGCAAGAAAAGCCTATAAGACGCAAGACCATACTGGCAATATATAACTAGATGTGTGTACGCTAAGCTGCAAGGAAAGAATCTCTTTGAAGAAATAAATGTGACTTATAAATACACCCAAGTCTAATTTAAAAATTCCTTCTTATGCAGGTGTTGTTTATTAACTGCATTTTCTATTCTGTGGCTTTATTTTATAAGTGAAAATCGAGATATCATTTAAGTAAACACATGAAAAAATTTAGATTTACCTTACTAGGTTCTGTTTGCTGCTCCACTCGCGTGGTACGTCGATAAAAATTAGCCTATATTATTAAGATAATATTGGTTCATTAGATTTGGTGATTATTTAATACAAACAAACAAAACAAAATCTCTTTACAATATTAGTATAGATAACATAACTTAAATGGTATAGATTTGTGATTTCTAAATGCCGATATTGCAGTATCTCAATAACAATATAGAAAAAAACAACTAAATATAGATGAACATATTCTGTAAGTGCATTTTTAGATCCCGATGAAATTTTATACGCCATACTTTACAAATAACACTTTTCCGACCCGGGAATTGAACCCGAGACCTCACAGTGAGAGGCGCATACGCTAACCACTGGACCATCGAAGCAGTGGTGAGTTTGAAACTATATATTTATATTTTTTTTAAACATCATTAGGAAAAGGATAACTAACACTCAGAATTCCGTTACTTCCTCTCTATATAAATTTGATATGTTCAAAACTTGGCACGTACAAACTAACTTTACAACTTGGAACATTATATTTACAAAACAAAATCAGCGGCAACGATCCTCGCCGCAAAATAAACAGAAGTCGCGAACACTCGGAATAAAAATAACTTGAATGTCACAGGTACACATACATGATTGCCATGGAGAACAGAGAAAGTCATGGAGTTGAATATAAAGTATTGTGCAAGACAAATTGCAGGAAGTAAGACATTTATTTGATGAGTGCTATAAGGTAAGGATTAAATGCAGATTTGATAGTTCTGGAATATTTTCCAATACAAGTTGTAGCTTGTTTATGTCGTAGGCTAATCGTTGGTTTAGGCCGATATTTTTTTTTTATAGTGGATAGGCACGCGTTTAACCACGATCACCTGATGGTAAGTGATGATACGGTCTACGGTGGAGCACGTTTACCTATGAGATACCTATTAACTCTGGCTTTGAAGAGGTCCAAGCTGTACTCATGCGGAAATACAGACTCAGGCAAGCTGTTCCATTCTTTGGTAGTTCGCATAAGAAATGTAGAAGCGAAACGCTTAGTGCGTATTAGTGGAATATCTACCGTGAAGTGGTGCCTGAGTGCCGTTTGTCTGGTAGTCCGATGGTGAAACGGGCACGGAGGGATAAGGTTGTGTAGTTCCTCGGCACACTCTCCGAAATGTATCCTATAAAAGACCGAAAGGCTGGCAACCTTGTGACGGTCTCTTGGATCATCACGGCGTAGGTGGCTCGACTGAATTTTTGTTGTACTACATCGTTGAAGAGCAATGCATCTAACGATCCGCCTAGGCCGTAAAAATTTGTCTAAACTAACGATCGGTCAACGACATTATATGAAGAGTAACGTGTCCAAGTGTCCAGTTATATCATAAAGCTGTCCTATTTATCAAAATTAGTAAATAATCAGCGACTAAAATCGTATTTGCTAACACATAACAACAAAAATACTTCATGATTCATCTATGTTATGTAAGATTTACAATATTAACTTTTAAACTTACGCGTTGCATGATTAAGTAAAATTTAAGTCTGTTTGCGACCAAGGCCAGTGTAATCTGTCTGCCGAAACGTCAAACCTAAAAGGTAAATAAAATAATGCATGATCGCGTTAATTCCCGTTAGATTTTACTTAAAGATTTACAATGTTATTAAATTAATCAAACGTTTTCACTTTAAAACACAAGCACTTAACACAACACAAGTAACAAACATTAGATACGTAATAAAATAATAAGCTCTAAACTACTCCAAGCATCTTCAATTCCATAATCCGTCGACAAGTCCGTGGAATATTTTCACTGAGAAATATTGCAAAATGTTTGGTTGCCGCATCTATTGATTTGATTTGCGCCTGCCAGAGGTTGCCAGGCATAGTTCAGAATCAACACCTTGAATTTGTCCCGTTACGAATGTGCATAAATATACAACGGATGCTGTGGTACGAATTTTGTCTCGCAATTCTTGGAAATGTATGGGCTATGTGGTGTGTGCCAGCAGGGTCCATGTTGATGTATATTTATTATATTATAAGACCTGTTCTTCTTCTTCTTCGTCGTGTCGATGGCTGAGTCAAATTTTATTTTGACTTGCCATCGTGGCGAAAGGATTAGCCAATTCGCTTTAGAGAACTCGCGAATTGCCCAGGGTGCGCCGGACGTAGGAAATCGTTGTGTACGTCACTCGGGAAGGCTCCTTTCGTGCACCCCATAAGACCTGTTAAACATTGTAGACATAACCTAACATCATGCCTATATTACCCAGAAGGGTATGGCAGAAGTGAACACCTGTTATGTTTAGGTTCCATGGGATAGGGGGTGAACCTATCGCCATCCACCGGGAACAATTCCAACAACTCCAAATTGGGCATTTACTGACGGAAAGTTCACAAATAACACTTTGCCCGACGGAATCGAAACCGAGACTTTGCGGTGAGAGGCGCATACGCTAACCACTAGACTAACTAAGAAGCAGCAGAAATGAGATTAGACTTTTTTTTTTTTTTTATTCTACGCCCACAGCGAACGAACGTGTAGTCCACCTGATGGTAAGTGGAGTACAGCCCATGGACATCAACAATCCAAAAAAGCAGATTATAGATGCGTCGCTGCAGCCAAGGACTACGGTGTTATGCCTCATGTGCCAGTAATTTCATGGCCTGATCTCACCACCAAACCGGAACACAGTAATGGAAGCACTACTATTTGGCGGCAGGTTAAAGGTGAGACGGTGGTGCTGCCGCCCTCGAGCTCATTCACAAGAGCTCTACCACCAGTAAAAGACTTTTAAATTACTGTCACCTGAGGCATAAGATAGTCTTCAGATGAAGGGACATATTTGGAATCTTCAGTAAATGTTTATGTCCTCTTGTTTCAACGATAACTATTCAGATTCTATACGTCATAGATTTATTCATGTCCACATGGAATATTGAAAGCAGATAGGTACGCCTTTCTATCAAGCTATACATCTAGTATAAGCTAGTATCGCATTTCACGGGAAGCATATCCAACACGAGGCATATACTGGCAATGAATAGGTTTATGTGTAGTTGTGTGTACACTTGGTCTGAATGTAATCTCGATATTCATAGAGAATCGGACACTGATTGGGAGAGATGTATAGTCTTGTGATGCCATGACGTCACAGTTCAGTAGTTAGATAGGATAAGATAAGATAAGATATATTTATTTGTAAAAAATGTGGTAAATACATAATAGATGGTATACAATAATAAGCACAAGACACATTCTGCCATATGATAATAGCATGCAAATATTAATTGTATTGAAAATAGCATAATAGCATGCAAATTGTACTAAAAACATTAAATTGAAAGCCGTATCATAAAATTTATATCAAAATTATTAACACAAGGTAGGCAAATGGAGACAAAACAATAAAACAAAACGAATAGATTAAAAAAAAATACGGAATGTATACCTATACCAATGCATTTCTGAAATGGTAAGACTGAGTGGCTGGTTGTTTTAAAAAAACATTAACAGTGTAAAAACTTTTTTCTATTTACCACTTTTTCAAGGTCACACAAAATTTGTTATACGGCAGCTTAACTATGTTTTCTGGTAATGCATTATAAATTAACGGTGCCATGTAGCTTGCGTTCATAAGAGAAATCAATTATGGACTTCTAATACTTAAAATAATAACGTATAAAATGGTTGCACCATTATCATATGTGATACTAGAGTCTACTACAGTCTTCGTGATAATACGTGGGTATTATCACGAAGACTGTAGTAGACTGTGTCAGGCCTGTGTCACTCGCTCAAGGTTACGCGCTAAATGCCTACCGCTTGGTGTATAGTTGACGATACAAACGACAGAGGGCTATCGCACGCCCGCCTGAGCGGCTGAGCGCTCGCACCGCACGTTTCCCGCGCAATTAAATACTTACGCTTCGAAATTCTACCTAAAAATCTTATAAAATTATTTGTCCGGCTACGTACATATAAATGGAAACTACGTAAATTTAATAACCGTAATTTTAAAGATTCTTAGAAAGAAATAAGAAATATGTCAAGGTTAAGCATTTATAGGTTGCATAATACTGTTTTTTTCCATAAAATAAATATTTGATTATAAAAAACTGAATTTAATTTTTATTTCTTAATTACCCAATACGGCCAATACCTACTCAACTGAAGCACAAGATTTTGTGCTAAAAATGAAATATAGAAATATTTATAATTTGTATTTTTTTTAAGAAAATAATTTCTTATTAATAAAATTTAACACGACCGAGTCTACGCTACGTGCCGCTGGCGATAGTAGTTTCTAGTGGCCGTCAACCCTACCAATTCAGAGCTGCATCGTGAGCTGCATAGGTTTAAAGTATTTTGAATCTTAATACAAACGAATAAAGTTGTAATTTGCTTGCAATGAATTTTGTAGGCAACTAAACAAAAGTAAGCTATACTTTGAGGTGAGCTAAATTGCACCATATTGTTTATAAAGTCGTTTTTCTTTAAATACTTTTGCTAAATAATCCTTCTTTCCCTTTTAATTCTTTGACTGTGTGTAGTATTCAGGAATGTAACTCATATAAATACATAGCTATAAGCTGACCGTTTAACTGAGACCTCGCCTGCGGGGTACAGGAGCGCGGGGGTATGACGACAAAGGGGACTGAAACAGCTGCGGGTGGTGGGGGCACTTAATGAAACATACAGGAGATGAAAGGCACCAAGATATTTTCTAAGGTATGTGACATCATAGGAAAAAAGAAATAGTGATTTATCAACGCCCGTTTAATAATAAACTGCACTAATGCCAAAATCATGTTTTTTGGGCAATCGCGTTTAAAGTTTTGTCAAGCCGACTCGGTCGCGAAATTCTTTTATTTCTTTGATATTTGATGCAATCTTCAAATTATTTTAAGTTAACAACATAGTCTATGAGTTTAGCATTAAAATGACGTGTATAAATAATTGCTATTCATTATAAATAAAAAAATACAGTACTTTAAAAAGGACCCCAATGACTTAGTTCGTTTTATGTTTAAAATGCAATGCAGGATTTAAAATTTGCAACAACATAAAATGAATTAATGCACTTTATTATTAACTAAATATGGCCATATTTCATTTATTAAGAAATAATGCTTTTTGTGCTTACTAAGAAAATAAAATGCTTGATCTATTTCATAATGAATTTGTTTAATATTAAAAAGTTAAAAAAAAACAGCATTAGATATTAACAAAAAGTATTACTGTCATTTAAATTAGCCGGTGAAACCTAACTAGACAGCCAGTCTTCAACATAATTGTAAGGGCAACCCAACACAGTTTACGCCTATTTTAGTCTCAATGTGAAATTCTTATTACAATGTCAATAATCTGTAAGAATAAAAAAACTTATAGTTTATTTTATAGGTATACAATTTAAGTACATATTGGTGCTTATTTGCATTAATTTATTAGAAACGAAACAAAAACACTTTTTGACATTATATCTAATTCAAATTTTTAAACATGAAAATTAGTAATTAACTTTTTATACAATTGATAATTATCATTGGCATAAACAATGGGATCAATGAAAAACACTTATTTAAAAAAACTGAAAATATAAATATAATTATGAATTTATATATTTCACCACCGCAATTTTTAATTTATTTATAAAATTAAGTTGTAATATTTTTTATAGTAACTGTAACTAGGCATTAATCCTTTTGTAAGAAGTTCTTTTAAGTCCTTCTTATTATCACTTAGTAATTGATTTTCTGTGTATGCAGGTTTTAAATCAATTTCATACTGATCTTTCATTTTATTTTATTTTGTAGCACAACAGTTGTTGAAAGTATCTATACCCAACTCACGAGTCAATGGTCAAAGGGAGGCAATGGTCGAACGTATGAACGTGTCTCTGAAGGCAGTCTCTGATTGGGGTGAAGCCAACTTAGCCACGTTGAATGCTAGTAAGACTCAGGCGTGTCTTATCTCTGCTAAACGGAGTCCATTCATCCTGACTGCTACCTTCTGATATTTATATCACTTCCAATAACCGATCGTCTTGAGCTCCTCGGTATCTCGCTGACTTCGAAACTTAATTTCGGCTCTCACATTGAGTCAAAAGCTCAACTAGCTGGGCATCCTCAACAAGGTGAGACAGTATTTTACACCGAGGCAGTTGCTCGACCTCTATCAAGCGCAAGTCCGGTCGTGTGTGGAGTACTGTTCTCATCTGTGGGACGGTTCTGCCAAACACCAGCTTGAGGCTTTCGAGTCGGTCGAGAGGAGGGCCAAAAGAATAATCTGCGATTACGATCTGACGGATGCTCGACTACAAAGTCTGGAGCACCGTCGCAAGGTTGCCAGCCTATTGGTCTTTTAGGATACATTTCGGAGAGTGTACCGAGAAACTACACAACCTTATCTCACCGTCCCCGTTTCACCATCGGACTACCAGACAAACGGCACTCAGGTATCCCTTCACGGTAGATATTCCACCAATACGCACTAAGCGCTTCGCCTCTACATTTCTTATGCGAACTGCCAAAGAATAGAACGCCTTGCCCGAGTCTGTGTTTCCGCATGAGAACAACTTGAATCTCTTCAAAGCAAGAGTTAATAGGTATCTTATAGGTAAGCGTGCTCCACCGTAGACCGCATCATCACTTATCATCAGGTGAGATTGTGGTCAAACGCGTGCCTATCTAATCGAAAAAAAAAATGTTCTTGAAGATCTTTTATACTGATAAATGATTTATAGGTAATGTCATGTACATTTATGGGTGAACTACTTTTCTTTGTAGATTTAATTAAAGTTATTTATCAGGAGTAGGATCAGGAGTATAAATTGGATTGAAACTCCCTTTAAATTCTTTTAAAATCCCACTCGTTCTGTACTGACTTAAATTTTGTACTGCATATACGTATATAAGAAAGGAAAATTTAACATTTCTATCCTGTTTAACTGTTTCTTTTTCAAAATAAATGTGTTCTGTTCTTATCTTCTATAAACAATTTTCGGCTCTCTTCGGTATTTTCGTAACGCACAGATCGCATTGACCTTTTTTAAGTTGATGGAAACTTAGGTTATATACGGTATTCAAAATCTTGTAATAAGTTATGTAACTGCTAGTATCCTTGTTGTTTTCTGCCTGTGTGGTTGCAAAATCTGTATACAGCTCCTTAATCGTCTTACTGCCATATATATTATATATAATTAGTTTGAGATCTGGTATAATGAAATTCTTATGCGAAGTATGGAATCAATATGTTTTTTTTATTATTGCCATATAGATATAATGGACAGAAGAAAGACATGGTATGCCACGTGTTTCTTCTGTCCGTTATATCTAAAGTTCTTCTGATAAAAGTTTTACGAACCCTTAACCTTTTTTTATTCACTTTAATAGGACGTCAAAGATGTTCTTCATTAGTGTACCTGGGTTGTATATCCAACACACAAGAAATAATAAATAACCTCTGCTGGGTTAAGCCACCTAACTTACAAATATTATTAAAGACTCTGATCTATTTTCATCATTTAATTTTATGCGTTGACTACATTTCAGCATACAATTTGAGAATGGAATAAATACTACGTCTTTATCTAACAGATACACCAGAGCGTTGGTCTTCGCCAGCAACATCATCTTCCACGTCACTTTTATCGGTATATGGAGGCTCTTGACTTTCATTTAATGTCTAAAAAGTAATGAGTTTACAGATTCTGGTGAACTTAAAGCCGTTTGTTCTATACTACAAGCTGCAGGTGCTATAATCAGGCTCAAAATCCGTTGGCTTCTATTTTGATGTGACGACATTATTTACAATCTTTTGATATCTGATCAAGTAAAAATGAAATAACTTTAAAACATGAAATAAACAAGGCTTTTTGAATAAATTATAAAGTGCACTAATTCACAATGTTAAACTCTGTTTACTAAATACTTAGTAACAAATAGTATCATCGACTAATAATTTCGTCTTTATCAAAGTCTTTTAAAAACAAAACGTAATAATTTTAAACATTTCAACTACTTGTGATCGAGTTTACATATAAAATGAATTAAGTCTAAATGTTGTCATAAAAAATAGCAATTGTTTAAAAATAAAACGAAACATCTTCGAAAAGTTCAGTTTTGTATTGAAATAAAAGTGAATTAAGCACCTACCCGTTTGTAATAAAACGAACTATTGAGTATTAGCACAACATCCACGCATCTCATTTTAATCACCACCGGCGTAATACTAAATGACGTCGCTTTTTTAATACTGATAGGCCCGATTCGCCAATCATAAAAAGGCGATCAATCTTCTATCTCGCTCTCTCGTGGCCGAATGTAGCAGGAGTTGGGCCGTAACCTATTCTTTACGTAAAGATAATTCGTTTTATGATTAAAACTCAAAATCTTGGTTTTTTGGATTAGTGCAGTTTATTATTAAAGGAGCGAAATGAAAAATAGTTAAGAAGATACAAATTTTAATGAACTTAGGTACGTAAATAAAATAATTGAGAATAAACTATTATACAATTTTTTATCTAAACATATAATTAAATCGTAAGAAAGTCAAAACATTTTTTGGGTCAAGTTTCTTTTTTCTAAAATTTATGTATATGTTAAAAGCCATTTGCTTGCACTGACTGTTTACTTTATGTCTGAAGATTTTTCGATTCATCTTGAGATTGTTATTACATGTGTACCTCTCACAAGGTGTCTGCAACAGTTAACACATGCGATCGCTACCCATGTAGCGAACGTAATGAACAATCACAAAAATTTGCCCACCGCCCGCAGTTGTTTCAGTCCCCTTTGTCGTCGTACCCCCGCGCCTCTGTACCGCGCAGGCGAGGACTCAGTTAAACGGTCAGCCTAAAGTGTAGTTTGTATACACTATGACGTAGAATTTTTTATCCTATTCTAATTCCTCTGTACCATTATAGTATATTTATCCTAATAACTTATTTATTCTTTCTTTCTTTTTTTAAAAAAGGACGTTCGCACTTGGGATAACTCCTGTGTCGCGGGGGTGTTCATAAACATACATTTCACACACACAAAGCACACCCAGAGTCAGAACGAATCTTTGCGAATCACACAAAGATTTGTCCCGTGTTGGGTTGAACTTACAACCCTAGCGTAGTTTAAAGCGACAAGGTGACCGTTTTAATCACTACGCCAACCGAGCACTTATTTATTAGTAAAACATTCAAATCGAAGACAGCAAAAGGACGACGCGCCACCATTTACGTCTTAAACCGGGCAAAAGATAAACCAATTTTACGAGCAAGAGATGCAAATTGGAGGTTTTGCTTGTAGTCATGCCAACGAGACTTAGCGGAGCTTAATTTGATCTAATACCTCATTCTAATTTGCGAGCAGCTCGTGGCTAAATCGACGTCGCACGGATCGATCGATCTTGCAGGTTAAGCAATGCTAACTGCGGTTGGCTGTGGATGGGTGATCATCTTGTCTGCACGTGTGGTGTAGGTTTAAGCGGTCGCCTCGCCGCTGTCCACTGCACTGGTGTTGTGGGTTCGATCCCCACATGGGACAAATCTTTGTGTAATTCGCAAAGATTTGTTCTGAGACTGGGTGTTCTTGTGTGAGTGTGTGTGTGTGAGTGAATGTGAGTATTTGGCCTTGTCATTAGGACCATTGGATAGTGTAATTGCTTTCTATGCAATGTAAAAAATCCAAATTTAAATTTATTTTATCTTTAACATAATGCGTTTTCATCCTGCCTCGGAAAGCACATTAAGCCGTTGGTCCCAGTTGCCATTTGAGCTCGAGGGCGGCAGCACCACCGTCTCACCTTTAACCTGCCGCCAAATAGTAGTGCTTCCATTACTGTGTTCCGGTTTTTTGGTGAGATCGGGCACAGGGGTTGCTGGCACATGAGGCATAACACCGTAGTCTTCAGCTGCAACGACGCATCTATAATCTGCTTTTGTGGATTGTTGATATCCATGGGCTTTACTCCACTTACCATCAGGTGGACTACACGTTCGTTCGCTGTGGGCGTAGTATAAAAAAAAATATATATATGACAGTCGATGGGCGTAGTCAGAGGCCAGAAAGTCTGACAACTAGTTTTATAAATTCAAATTCAAATTCATATCCATTTATTTCGTAAACTATTATAACATAGTATTTGCAATTGTCAATCAACAAGTACAAACAAAACTTAACTAAATACATGAAGCTGAGAAACAATAATCTAATCTAATCCCAAGCATTATTATCTTCCATATAATCTTTAATGGAATAATAGCCCTTCGAACACAGTTTTCGTCTTATTATAGATTTAAATTTATTGAAACTTTGAATTTCCTGGATTTTGCTTGGGATTTTATTATAAAATCGCACACATTGACCTCTAAATTATTTTTTTATTTTCTGGAGCCTAGTGGCAGGTAAAACTAGTTTATGCTTGTTTCTTGTATTTAAATTATGTATATCACTTTTTTTTATAATTATTATGTATAAAGAGCAGTAACTTGTAATGGGTTGTGGAGCTTTGATGGCAGTCGCTCCACGTAAAATATCGATATGCAGCTAAATCCGTTAGACTAGAACTTGACCCCAATGTAATTGGGAAGAGGCTTGGAAGATTGACCTCCGGAAATAAGCAAATGCAGTGTTCGGCGAACAAATGTTACGCGTAAACTAACTGATACCGTTAGTATTGTGTGTCGAACTACCGACGGTTCCGAGTTAAATAAAAATAAAAATTGTGACGACCAACGACGACGGTAGTGGACAATATCCGCGCTTCACGGAGACGACGCTGAGCTTCACCAGTCGGCTCGTAACCACGAATGATGCAAGTCAATAAATAATTACGGGATTTAGACCCGTTGTTTATTTCTTTTTAAATGTTGTCAAATCGCGAAAGTTTAAAAACATAGATTAACCTCATTCTAATTTGTGTTAGTTTGTTCAGGAAAGGACTTGGTTAGCCCGCATTATTTACGAATTTATTTACGAAATACGAAATTATACTCGTTTAAATAGTTCTTAAAGCTCAGAGGAAAAACTCCTAATACTCAAAGATCAAAAGTTCTACAATATCTTGTTTCGTAATATCTGAACAAGATCTCCTAAATATCTAATATCAAATTCAGTGTAAATCTCGGTGTATAACCGCACGCAACTTTCCAAGATTAAAACTATCTCGCTGGGTAAATAGGTAGTTTCGACTTAGTTACAAATATACAAAGGGAAACTTTATGAGTTTGAACTTGGGTTGATGTCAAATAAACAGCTACAAATATTGTAGTATTATATTTACAGAGGAAATGTATACTGTTTAATATTGTAAATTAATATTTTGAGTTTATTGAATACCCCCGGTGATACGTCGATAGAAAGTAGGTTATTAGATTCCTCTTTATTTATTTTTAAACTTATCTTATATATTTTTAAATAATATGATTTATAAAAAATACAAAAAAACATTTAAAAATATGAAAAACAGTGTCCCACCGACATCAGGTGCAGGGACCAAGCTGCCGATGGTTAGGGCTCCAGAGAGAGGAACCTCCTCACGATGCGTGCCGTGTCCAAAAGGACCGCCTTTTGCATCTACCGCCTAACGAGAGCCTCTTAAGATGTTGGTCGAGGCTATATATGTTGTTGTTTATTAGATTTATTATTAATCTAGGACAGAGGTTCTCAAACCATTTTGAAGTAGCCTCATGTCATAGTTGTTGGAAACAGGTAAAGAAGATTGTTTTCAAAATATGTTGCACAATCGGCGGTCTTATCGCTTAAGCAATCTCTTCCAGACATCTTCTTTTTATCAGTCTTTTTATATTTATATTTTAACAGAGAAACCTGAAAGTATGTTAAATTATCTCATTTGACATACTTTCAGGTTTGTGTTAATGCTCTTGGAGCCTCCATGGAGGCTTGGCGATGCTCTAGGGCTCCGCGGAGCACGCTTTGAGGATAGCTATAAGGTTTTTATTGCAAATAAATAAATATTTCACAACTCACACACAACGCCATCTAGTCCTAAACTAAGCAGAGCTTGTACTATGAGTACTAGAATACCTGATACTAATACATTTATACTTTTCTTTTGTAAATACATACTTATTGTACTTAGAAACACCCAGACTAAGACAAACCCCTATGTTCATGCACACAAAGATTTGTCTTAAGTGGGAATCGAACCCACGACCTCGGCGTCGCAGGCAGGTAAGTACTACCCACTCCGCCATCCGGTCGTCATTGTAAGTAAATAATATAAAAAAAAAAACGGAAGTTAAAATGATATTGATATATTCGTATAAGAATTAAAGCTAAGCAAGTATCTTACTAAACACATTTTATATATAACAGAAATTCAAATACTCAATCATAAACTTTTTCGTGAACAGTACAGATACTTATTTATATTCAGAACTGCAGAACCAACATTAAACCAATAGATAACTGCTCCAGTAGTTCGGCATTAAAATTCAACTTTTCGCAATAAGTACATCATAAATTTTCTTAGTCGAGCGGAGCCGAGGATATGAGATATTAATATTGAAATTGATGATTTCCTAAGGGTAGGCACATTGGATGGCAAAATAGATTTAAAATGAGGTATAGTTCAGTATACAACTTTAGTAGTTTATGGATTTAAGACCAGGATAATTTACATAGTTTGCATGTCACTTTTAAAAATGAATGGGTTCGGCTGACTCCAGTGATTTTAGACAAAAGCCTGAAGCGTAGGTTTAGATCACTTCAATAGTTAGCTACCAGATTTACAACGTCTCCTACATCTAATACGATATGTGATAAATACGAGACGTGGCTATGGATGAATGTGCGGTGGAGTGTTGTCATCAGTTAAAAACTATAACTGCTAGTTAAGAGTATGAAAAGGTCCTGTTATTATACAAAACTAGCTTTCAATCGAGGCTTTTCCCGCGTGGTAAGCCAATTACCGTCTCCAAGTCATCAAACATTTTCTTATAATTTTTTGTCAAGGTCGACTAATTGCACATTAATATATCTATTAGCGCAGTAACTGTTAGTAAGGTTAAACTTTAACCCAATTGCATTGTAATGATCTTTTAATAATTAACAAATGTACAATGTAAAAATACTCAAAAATCTTTATCTAAAACAATTTATTTGGTCCAATCTAATGAGGTAAGATATTGCTAAAGGTTGCCTGTAAGATATTGCTAAAGGTTGCCTGTAAGATATTGCTTTTTAGCGATAAGGCCGCCCATTGTACAAGTCTCAATGTTGAATTATGTTCTATAATGTGTTTAATTTTTTGGTGTGCAATAAAGTTTATTCTATTTTCTATCTATCTATTTATCAACATAACAAGCTAATAGTTTTGACAAAAAAAATATATTTAAAAAATTCCGCCACTTTAAAGGAAAAATTGGCCTTATATTCAAAGAACCGAATGGCAATGAATAAAAATACGCGTTTAAGCACAATATACGCCACTAAGACGCTCTTTTACACCCCAAATGTTCAACATAAAACAAAATAACGACGCAGCATTTTATTTGCGTGTAAATATAAATAATATCTCTTGTGGCTAAATATACGTCGTACAAAATAATACGTGCGTTGCGCAGCCATATAGGTATATACTCTAATCATGGTGTATGCGTGCGTTTGACCACCACCTCACCACAGATAAGATTCGACTATAATTAAATAAATATTTCACAACTCACACACAACGCCATCTAGCCCCAAACTAAGCAGAGCTTGTACTATGGGTACTAGAATAACTGATACTAATACAAATATACTTTTTCTTTTGTAAATACATACATATCATACATAGAAACACCTAGACTAAGACAAACCCCCATGTACACAAAGATTTGTCTTAAGTGGGAATCGAACCCACAACCTCGGCGTCGCAGGCAGGTACACTACCCACCGTGTCGTGCGGTGTCCCGCAGGGTTCGGTCCTAGGACCGCTCCTGTGGAACATCGGTTACGACTGGGTGCTGCGTGGAGCTTTCCCCCCGGGCCTAGACGTCATCTGCTATGCGGATGACACGCTCGTCACGGCCCGGGGGCGAGACTTCGAGGAGGCGGCGCGCCTGGCCACAGTGGGTGTGTCCCAAGTGGTCGGGCGCATCGAGGCGCTGGGGCTTAGGGTGGCCCCTGCCAAGACTGAGGCCGTGATGTTTCACGGGCCTCGTCGCGGGCCACCTGCTGGCGCCTCGATTACCGTCGGCTCGGTCCTCGTACGGATCGAGGCCCAGATCAAGTATCTGGGCCTAGTGATAGACAGGCGGTGGAGCTTCGACGAGCACTTCCGTATTTTGGTGCCCAAGCTGGAAGGCGTGGCTGCCGCTCTCGGTCGGCTTTTGCCGAACGTGGGCGGCGCCAGCGTCGCCAGCCGACGGCTTTACGCGGGGGTGGTACGGTCAATGGCACTGTACGGCGCACCCGTGTGGGCGGAGGCCTTGTCCGCCAAGAACAGGGCGCGGCTGTGGAGACCGCAGCGCGTCCTGGCGGTCAGGGCCATTCGCGGATACCGCACGGTGTCGACCGACGCGGCGTGTGCGTTGGCCGGAACACCCCCGTGGGATTTGGATGCGGAAGTGCTCGCCGAAGTGTACAAGCGCGGCGCGGCTGCTCGGGCCGAGGGTTCTGTCCCCATGCCTGGGCAGCTGCGAGCTTGGCGCGAGGAGGCCCACCGGACGCTGATGATCCGGTGGGGGAATCGGCTGGGGGCTCCACGGGCTGGTTTTCGAACCGTGGAGGCGCTCCGGCCGATTCTCGAGGAGTGGGCAGGGCGGCAGCATGGGACTCTCTCCTTCAGGCTAGTGCAGGTATTGACCGGGCATGGTTGCTTCGGGAAGTACCTGCACAGGCTGAAGAGGGAGGCGAGCCCCATGTGCCACCACTGCGACTGCGGTGAGGACTCGGCGCAGCACACTCTCGAGCAGTGTCCTGCTTGGGAGGTGCAGCGCCGGGAACTCACCGCGGTCATAGGGAACGACCTCTCGCTGCCGGCCGTGGTTGCGGCCATGGGCAGCGCGAGGTCGTGGGATGCGGTCGCATCCTTCTGTGAGGACGTCATCTCGCAGAAGGAGGCGGCGGAGCGGATCAGGGAGGACGCACCCCTGGCTGATCCGCTCCGCCGCCGGCGAGCTGGGCGGCGAAGGCGCGCGTATGCCGCGAGCCTAATGCCGCCCTAAGCGAGGCCGCGGGCGGTGGAGGGGGTTTTCCGCCGCCCGCTGATGCCTTCCGCGACGGAGTGACGCCCTGGGTGTGCCCGGGGCGTCGCTACGAGAGGAGGACCTAGAGTCGGGTGCCCGGTCGGAGGTCGGACTGGGCACGGTCGCCGCGGCGAGCCCTGTGGATGTAAGATCGATCCAGGGCTCGCCGACCCACCATCTTTCGGCGACGAGGGCACACCGCGGGGTTTTAGTGGGTATTCTGTGCCGTTTAACATCGTAGGCACGGGAGTCCCACATAGCCACTCTGCCCGTCCCCCCACGGGTGGGGTGGTATGCGTAAATGCATTTCCCCGCGAAAAAAAAAAAAAAAAAAAAAAAAAAAAAAAAAAAAAAAGGTACACTACCCACTCCGCCATCAGGTCGTCAATTATCATAGAAACGTCAAAAGACAAAAGAATTTGATGTCTCTATCACAGATAATAGGTGTCAAGATGAAACATGAAGCAAATTGACGGTTTAATTTTGCAACAAGTAGATTGTCAAATTACGTATAAAATTTTACCCGAGCTGGGTAACAGCTGTCAAAACCATTTTATACTTTGACGTGAATTTTATCTGGAATGCGTAAAGACTTATAGTTGTCTCTAGTTAAGTGCATGCTCTCTGGTCTCGATGATGATTACTTCGTCATAATTATATCTAAATGTCAAGAATGGCAAGCTCTGCTAAGGTGGCTGATGGTAAGCGATGATGCGGTCAATAGTGAAGCACGCTAACCTATGAGGTACCTATTTACTCTTACTTTGAGAATACCCAAATTGTATCTTCTCATGCAGAAACACAGAATCAGGCAAGGCGTTCCACTCCTTGGCTGTTTGCATACGGAATTTTGTGTGAATATCTACCATGAACGATTCTACCCTTCTTGAAATATTACTTTGTTGTCAAAATGATCAATAGAGTTTAAGCAGTCAAGCGCCCGGCATTATCGAGGTACTATTAATAATATATCTATCTCACATTAATTACAAAACTGTATGTTGTTTTTCTGAGACAGACTAAGCGACAGAGGGGGACAAAATGGACTGTTTTGACTCTATAATTTATTTCTGAAAGCTTTTAATTGAACTAACAACTTGCAAAACTTTCTCAGTAAAGTCATTACAAAACTCAATTATTTTGATATCTCTATAAACTATTTTAATGATGTCTGGCCCTTGCCCGCATTGTCAAGGCTCTTTGAATGAACTACAAATATTAATAAGGGGTGGTACAAGATATTTGGCTTTATATTAACCGCATTCCTTCCACAATTCCTCCTTATACGTCACGTACAGTACTTATGCATACGTAAAAATTACATAAGTTGAACTGATAAGAGTTTATTTTTATACTTATGGAAGACGTACAGAAATAAAAGGGTTGTCGATTTGACAGGAATTCTATTACTTTTAGAAATGATTAATTTTTTTATTTGATCAATACAATTTCGACAAAATTAACTCGAACAAACATGCATTTTAGTTTTAAACATATGATTTGTCTATGAAAATGAATCAAAACTTACTAATTTTAAAGTTAAGCCCATATTACGTTAGTATGAAAACACGGCGACTTAAGACTCAAGACTAAATCTTTGAGGAATATTATTACAAAATTATTATTATATTATTACAAAATTAGGCATTCATTCGGTGCCTTACTTTATCCTGCTGCCTGTCGTTTCCGTTCTTCGTACATCACAGAGGCTAGCATAACAAGCGCGAGACAGAATTTGTCACATTTTACCATATTTCACCATACAAAAATAAGACGAAAACGCGACTAAATCTATATTGCGCTCGTTATGCTCGCTTCTCAGGTCATATATATAGAGGCACACATGCCACGTATCATCTCGTGTCTTTATGATATGAATATTAAGCACCGAGGGGTATATAAAATGACATTTTATTATATTTTGTACATTTGCGGTGTAGAAAGGGCAAGCTACTTGAAAAGTGTGTTTTAAGTGTATGCATTGGCTTCGAAATAATCTAGCCTTAGAATATATATGACATTTTAGACAGCCTACACCTTGACCATCGGATGACAGATTAATCTTTACATAAGTATAAAAATACTCTGTCAAGAACTCAGGTGAGGATAGTTTACCTAAATGGAACATAACAATAACCATTTATCTCATTTTCAAACTTATGGTCAAACTACTTTAGAGAGAAAGGAATAAACATTTGTTTCTCAGTGCCAATGCAAATGTCAGTGTGCATACATTGATTCTTAAGAAAAGTGCTTGTACGTCACGGAATCAGTTCATTTTGATATACAAATGCCCGCGATTTGCGAACGATTTGACAGATTTTATGTGAGTAGAACTCACTGCTTTATGTCAAACTAGCTGCCCCGCGCGGCTTCGCCCTCGATAAAATTTTGCCCTCGAAAATATTTTAAAAGTATTCTATGTCCTTCTCCCGGTTCTAAGCTACCTACCCACCAATTTTCAGCCAAATCGGTTCAGCCGTTCTTGAGTTATAAATGGTGTAACTAACACGACTTTCTTTTATATATATAGATTGCTTTGGTAAAAATGTGCTAACTATAAAGTCATTAGTTCACCATTTTGACATTCCACAAAAACTATGGTCGGACGTTAAATGGCTAGAATGAGTCTTGTTTTCTTTTGTCGATTTAAAGAACTCACGTCATGAATTAAATAAAATGTAAAAACTAAAGATAAAATCAAAGAACTTGGCGGTTTTGATATTGGTCGAAAATAAAAAGTCACGGGTGGCGCGCTTGCTGCCATTGGCCACACACATAGTGAAGTGCCCGTCGATTAGTCAATAAAGTTCAGTAGCCATCAGAAGCCAACAAAAACCGTAAAAAACATCTTTGACATTTTTTCTTTTTTTATCGACGCCCGCACTAGAAATAACTACTGTGTCGATAGTAAGTTATCTTCGAACAAAGGTACATCGCGCCGTTCGTATGTACGCGTAGCGCTTGCCACGCCCCGGGTTCATATACGTACGCACGCACACTACGCCGCTCGGCCAGTTTCTCGGTCAGCGGTAGTGCGGGCCGTGCCATTACTGTGAGCGGTCGCTGTTTGTTTAAAAAATTAGGTACGGTTACGCGCTGCACTGCAAAATGTCTTCGCGAGTCAATAGATATTATTGTGAAGTTTATGGTTGTTCAAACGACACTATTTCAAACCCAGAATTAACGTTCTTTAAGGTACCCTCTGAACACAAAAGGTGAGTTAATAAAATACGTATTTGGTAATAACTACTAAATACTTAATAATAATGTAGGTATGTTTTTTAAACGCCGCGCCGCCGTGCCGTTGCCTCTTTGGTTTATTTATTTCACAAAATTGATGTTACATTATGAATATGATGCGCAATTTTGTGATGTGTTATTAAATTATTTTTATTTTAACCGATATTAAAAAGGAAGTTCTCATAGTCTGTATGTATGTTGGTCTGCGATTATCTCGCATTTGGCTGGTTTTAATGTAGTTTTCAGAAGAGAACCTATATGTTAACCTGTATGTACTTATAAGATATTAAGTTTGAGTTTTTGTTTTATTTGTACTGTGTTAATCTTTTTAATAGTAATAATAATAATAAAAATATTTTTCTGTCACAAATTTGTAATTTTTTTTATGCTTGTTTTCATTAGTAGCATAAATAATTAGCATTTAATTTTACAGTTTAGATTTTTTTTCTTTTTCTATGTCTGTTCTAGTACCAGTATGTATGCACACATTGTTTTTACTCCTTTTCCTTTCTGCTTTAAGAGTAAGAGATTGCAACCTTATATACTACGGATAATTTTATTAATATAATATTGGTCTATTTGACAAAGAATTTAATTTCATAGTATTATTCTCTCCATAACCATTTCTAGTCATTGTATTTTGGTTGGAATAACTTACACATAACAATAATTATTGTCAATAAACAAACAAAATTGTATGAATTATTTGAAAAGATGGTGATCATGAGTTTCTCACCAGCTCTTCTCATGATGCAATACCCATCGGAGCTGGTACTTGGATTGATTTTAATTCAAACCTCAAAGTTGAATTGAAATCAATCTAAGCTCCGGTGATTCAAATCATTTTGTTGCAATTAATATTATAATTTAATTAGCTTAAGTTTTAATTAAATTTTATTTATTTGAACGTTGATGTTTGTTTTGACGTGTTCAAGCACCTTTTAGGGCCCATGGAAATAAATGATTTGACTTTGACTTGACATAAATAAATGCTTTGTTTTGTTAAAAAAAACGTTTTTATAATTAAAAAAATGATTTCTGTACAGGTAATTTAAAATATCAATCTGACAAGTGACAACCCTACGCCTCGAGCAAGTTTAGGTATCGTGCGCTCCTAAACGCCGGGAGTTGGCGTACTTATTTATTTTTACTATGGCGGGGGTGTTCACAAACATACATTCAAACACACACAGAGCTCACCCAGAGTCCGAGCAAATTTTTGCGGATCACACAAAAATTTGTCGATCCCACAACACCAGCACTGTTGAAAGCACGCCTACCGTGCATTCCATATTAATTTTCAACTTTGCGAATTGCACACATATTATTATATGGTATTTATGTCTTTAAAGATATTTACGCGATTAAAACCCGTGTCTACAAAATATACTTTGATTTTATTTCTAACCACGAGTTAAAATAAATATGGTCGTCACGGGCCGTCATATTCTATTTCCGGTGACATTACACACATACCACGTATCGTCTCGTGTCTTTATGACATGAATATTAAACACCGAGGGGTATTTACAGGGAAATTTCATTTTATTTTGTATATTTGCGGTGTCTTAGTAACGTTTTTTTTTGTTGTAGTAATATAATATATGAGAAGCGGCCGTGGCGCAATGGATAAGGCATCGGTCTTACAATCGAGAGGTCGCGGGTTCGAATCCTGGCCATTACACCACGTACGTGAACTTCCTTCTAACACAAGCGAATTAAGCTTAGCTGGAGAGGGGGTATACACTGTTTTATTGTTTTGAATGTGTGTACTTGTATATGTTTGTTTGAGTGTATTATTTTTTTACGTCTTACGGCTTGGCGTTTTGCTTTTGTGAGCCAAACATAGGTACTGTATTTTACAAGAATATAAATATGGTCTTCACGGGCCGTCATATTCTATTTCCGGTGACATTACACACATACCACGTATCGTCTCGTGTCTTTATGACATGAATATTAAGCACCGAGGGGTATTTACAGGGAAATTTCATTTTATTTTGGATATTAGCTATGTAAAAGGCTTATTCATGCTGTGATTTTTCGTGACGAGTTTGCTCGATCTGGCATGTGAGTACTA
This sequence comes from Hypena proboscidalis, assembly GCA_905147285.1. Lineage (NCBI taxonomy): Eukaryota > Metazoa > Arthropoda > Insecta > Lepidoptera > Erebidae > Hypena > Hypena proboscidalis. Next base: position 9,026,664 of record LR990150.1, on the reverse strand, counting down.
AGTTTTATGCTTCAACTATGAATATATATCAGATTGAAATCTGACAGTTCTCATATCAAGTGTCGCAGATGTAGAATATAGCAGAAGACTGCGTACGTAGTCTATCCATCAAAATGACAGATCCATCAAGTTTATATACCCTTCTAGTCATTCACCCTTATTTGGATACCATCCCCGAAAATCTAGGTCTGAACCCTTTTTGCACATAACATAACTCTATATTACTTCGCTCTTCACTAGGAATCTTTAATATTTCTGTAGGTATGACATTACTTTTGATGTGTTTCCTATGTCAGTGTTTTTAAGGCCCAATCTCACCACCTAGCCGGAACACATTAGGTACAAATTATTCTTAATGTGATTAGCTTGCCCTACTCGAACAAACATTTTCCTTTCAAAATTAATTATCTCGCAAATGGATCTTAAAATTGTATTTTTTTTTAAAGTATCGGACGTTACCTCAAAAAAAACCATACTTTACATGTAGCGGAGGTACTTGAGAGGTACCCGAAATCAAACTTTTTGTAATTTTAACCGATTTCCCAAAAAGGAGGAGGTTCTCAATTCGGCCGGTATGTTTTTTTCAATGTATGTACATCGATTACGTCGCGGTTAATAATATATAATAATAATAATAATGTTTATTGGACCGATTCGCGTGATTCTTTTTTGTTCGACGCGAAATAGCTGCCAGGTGGTCCCATAAAAAGTTTCAGTTTGGTCTTGTAGTTTTGATTTTATAAGCATTATTAGTAACTGAAATTTTATCGGTTTTTTTATTGGAAAATTATTTATTTTACCGCTTTGTTGGCATATATAATTTAGTTAACTTGCATATTATGCAAAATTGATAGCTTTAACGGTTTCAACGTTCTGCCTCGGAGAGACGCGGACAGCAGACAGTCGTGGCGAAACTATAAAGGTTCGTTTAAAAGCATTAACTGTTTTTATTTTCGTCTAGGTCTAGAAACCACATATTATTTGCCTATATTTCATCGGATGCCACACGTATAAAGTCACGCAGCAAACATCTTGACGTACATTAAATCGAAAGACGTCATAATTATCATAATGAATAATAAAATTTATTCACAAATACCCACGCATATATTAAAACTTTTAAAGAATCCATCAGAACACGTAGTCAGAACACCGCGGTTCAGACTTAATTAATTTACTACACGTGAGAGAAGTTCATTACAACTTAAACATTCTGAACACCCAGCAAAGTACTGCTCGTAGTGCCGCACGAACTATTGCGTTATTGAATTAAATATTAATGTGATGTGAAATATTATTGTGGAAGTTTATTTTGGCATGAGAGGGTTTTGAATTATGGATTTTTATTGGTAACTAGATCACCCGTGTTGTTTTTCCTGCGTCAAACGTTATTCTGCTCAGTGCCCGCAATTTGGAAAATACGCATAACGACATCTATTGATTTTTATATAAAAAAAAGTAAACTTTTTAGAAAAAATAACGGCACTGAAATACATTTATTTTTATTCAAGTCTAACTATACGATCAAATACTTCAACCCTTATTTTGCCCCCTTCGTGATATATTAATCCCTTCTTTGTGCGCCCTTACGCCACGTATCCTCCATGCAAAATTTCGAGTTTAAAGTTGATGAATCAGCCAGTTGGGCAAACAATTATATAAGTATAAATAGTTAGCGTCAGGATATGACTTCAACCACTTGGTGCCTAGATAAAAAATAGTCTTTGCTGCTCAGGAATAATCTAGCATCCTGACGGCAATTAAGTTTTAAATTGGTGTAATAGGTATTGAGTTAAAACGTTACGTTGGAGGAGTAACGTTAAACGCGGTTAAAAACGTGGTATGACAGATTTTGTATGCTCTTTAATTAGATGTAGGTAGTGCACTTATGCTTGATTTTGGCAACTGACCAAAAGCCACATTATGTCATAAACAAAACAAAACATTATTTCGTAAGGCGAGTCAAATCCACGAAACCCATGCGAACGATAGATTTTTAAAAATATTCCGTAATCTATTTTCACGGCAACAAACGATACATGGTCAATTCGGCATCGTTATCGTTGAAATGGCAACAGTAATTGCCGCACAAACCGCTGCGTTACATTGCGGTTTGCGTATGTAAATTGCAATTGCGGTTTTATAGCACAGTGTTTTATTTTTACGGGTGCAATGATGAGACTATTCGGAAATTTTAAGAGGAAATATAAAACGCGGATTATCAAAAATGTTGACCTTATTCGTCTTTTTATTCTGCTAACTAGTAAAGCGCCCTTAATAATAAAATTTAATAATTTCTTCTTAATTTCAACTTTATAGTTCTAAATACAACTGAAGATGGTTAAAAGTAATTAAATACTTTTTATATCAAACTTCAATTCTAAAAGTGGTTTTTCAATCATCCAAAACTTTCACCTCATTTTTGGCATCAAATTAGTCTTTACAAAAAAATTAAGAAAGTTAAACAAAATTACAATATTGTTAGTGTGGCGCTTTTTAAATATTTCGTAATCTATTTTCACAGCAACAAACGATACTTGGTCATCGTTATCGTTGAAATGGCCGCACAAACCGCTGCGTTGTATGACGGTTTGCGTATGTAAATTGCAATTAAGGTTTTATAACACACCGCTTTATTTTTACGGGTGCAATGATGAGACTATTCGGCAATTTTAAGAGGAAGTTTTAAACGCGGATAAGCAAAAATGTTTATTGTTCTAAATACAACTGAAGATGGTTGAAAGCAATTAAATACTTTTTATATCCAATTTCAATTTTGAAAGTAGCTTTTAAGCCATCTTAAACTTTCGCCTTACTTTTGTCATCAAATTATGCTTTACAAAAAATTTAAGCAAGTTATAAAAAAATACAATAACGTTAGTGTGGCGCTGTTTTAAATATTTCGTAATCTATTTTCACAGCAACAAAAGATACTTGGTCATCGTTATCGTTGAAATGGCCGCACAAACCGCTGCGTTGCATCGCGGTTTGCGTATGTAAAATGCAATTGTGGTTTCATATCACACTGTTTTTTTACGGGTGCAATATTCGGGTATAATGAGCAAATATAATATGCGGATTATTAAAAATATTATAATTAAACTCTATAGATGAAGGAATAGAATACGATTAATGTTGAATCGAAAGTGCCGACTATATTATATATATAATTATTATATCCACTGTTGACAAACTTTGGACATGTTATGTATCTTACTTAACATAATATAACATTACGCTTATATTACCCAGAAGGGTATGGCAGTGGCTGAGGTGTATAACAACTGATATGTCAGTAGGTATATCCTATGTTATAGGGGATGACTGGGGTGAGCCTACAACCATCCACCGGGCACAATATCAACTTTATGCTGCTATTGAGAATTTCCTGGCAGAAATATCTCAAAAATCTTTTTCGGCCGACTTGGGTATTGAACCCGGTGAGAGGTTACATCATACGCTAACCACTAGAACAACAAGGTAGTTACAATGTTACTATGTCACTGTAGAGAAAGAAACGCTTAGTGAATCAAATTTACTTTCAAGATTGTATAATCGATATCACATATCAGAATCTACTTGAAATGCGGATTTGGAGATGATTTTCTTCATTCAATCTGAATAACTGCATAAAATGGATCGCGAAAATATGGAGAGAGATTTCGATGTTTGTTTCTATCATATTCTCTAAGCGACCTATTCTTTGTAGTAGGACTGACAAAAATCTTTGTGCGACTCTGTTATGGTAGGTCATGCATGTATCTTTTATTGTTAATATAATATAATATTAAAATTTTCACTTTTACCGGTAATTTATTTTGTTAATAAAGTCTTTGGCAAGCATTTCGATTATGTCATTCGCCGATAACTGCATACATAATTTAAAATGTGTTCTTCAGTCTCAACAACTTGCATTCCAATAATAACTAACTCAACTCTAAAACACTCTATTCAAGATTTCTTCTCTTTTTTTGCAACTCACTTATGTAGTGTCCTTTTCCAAATCCTTAAATATTTGATTTCAGTACTAATCCCTTGGGCTGGCTGAGATTATGTCGCAGTCTGACTACCTGCGGATTTCCACCCTGTTACGATCGCAATTGCTAATTTAAGAATTTTAGACAAATTTACATTGGGCTTTGCGACTGGTTTAGGTTTTGCGAGATTAAAACTTTTGTTTCGTGATTATTAAAATTGACTAAAGAACATTTAACATTTTGTGTATTAGATTGATTTAAATATAACATTTAACTTTGCTTAGCAATCTGATAGAAAATTTCCTATCGCTTAGTATAATTTTATGTGCCCACTATATATATACTCTGCGCCAAAATTAGTGAGACAAAATGAGAAATTCATAAATAATTATTTGTGGATTACATTTTGGAGCTTGATTTTTGTCTCTCTGATTTCGGCACAGAGTATAGTATAAGTTTATTAGATGTAGTAAGTTGAGGTCCGTGTTAAACACGGTGCTGACACGTTTAAGACGCTCTTTTGTAAAGAAATAGTAGTAGAGAGAAGCAGGCTAAATATATGCAGTTTACTATTTTGTTTTAAATTAAATAAAGTTAGAAAATAAAAAGAGAAATGTCGCTCATTAAGGCAAATAAGCTTGTATGTATATTGAATATTAATTTAATACAAAGAGGAGTTACGATACATTTTGTATTTTTATTCAACATAAAAATGCATTTCCTGGTTAAAGTGAGGAGAAAATTACAAGCTGCATTTTTTATTAAAATACTGATAGACTAGACTAGACTAGATAACTGGCTGTTTTCAGGACTTTTAGCATAGAATATTTTATAACTAGGTTGGCCACTATTGTCACTCTACACGTGCTTACAGCTTGCAAGCAAATGCAATTTGAACATGTTACGGTAATTTTAGTACGTTGAGAATACTGACGATATTACTAGCACGGTTACTATAAATCTCTGTAAGCAACCTCTCACTTCTGTAAACAACCGAAATGGTGTTTGTTTTGGTACACAGAAATGAGCTCGCCTATCAATGCAATGTTTAACGTCAACGCTTTGTAACGTGTTTGAAGTATAGAGGGAGAGATTCCCCGTACATTTCTGTTAATCTAACGAAAACAAAGTAGTCTTGTTTGTATTATGTAAGGATACCCTCTCATAATACAAACAAGCCTAGGTAATAATCTGTTTAGAACATTTTACCATTCAGAATTAACATTAAGACACTATCTCGAAGCTAGCAAAGTGCACGAATTCATGAGCCATAATAGCATTTACCGGACCATACATCCCATTCAGAAATGACACACAATTCCTGGACTCACAGCTACGAGTTATTCAAACTTGCACTGGCACAAACAAAACTTTGAGCCCATCCGTTTTCGGGCAAAAGTCAAAACTGAAAAGTTACAAGTGAGAACCTCTGGAGAATATTTCAATACGCGTCGCTGAGTGTTTGCAACCCCTGTTTCTATTATGTTTGCTGTGTTTGAAGTACTCAGGAGTTTGTAAGTTTGAGAGATTAGTTAGTTTTTGATATTATTTTTATTTTTTTTTAATTTTGATCATTTATTATTTTAGTTATATAATTCTTTGACATTTTTATTTTTATATTACTTTTGCCTGTTTGATATTCTGCATGTTCAATAATACTCCAATATAATGTTGTACACCACTATGGTAGGACATAGCGCACTCCAATGTATTATTTTATAAGACCTTTATGTTACCTATGATCCACGAATAAATGAATTTGAATTTGAAGAGAGGAAAGTGGATATTTTTTATTTAAAATTATTCATTCCCTGATTTTGTAGTAGCAAAATTCAATTATATTTTTTTTATGCCAGAGTTGTCAACACAGGCAAAATATAAGTTAGTCAATTAATCAATCAATCAATCAATATATTTATGTGAAAACATGATGAACAAATAACTAAAGAGTGAAAAATGCACTATGTGTGTGCGAAAGATGCATACATATAAAATATTATTTTTGATAAAACGTCCGTATTAACGCTTAAAATTAGCATCATTCACACGTAAAATAAAACACTGTGCTATAAAACCGCAATTGCAATTTACATACGCAAACCGCGATGCAATGCAGCGGTTTGTCTGTTACCCTTTCAACGATAACGATGCCGAATTGACCATGTATCGTTTGGTGCTGTATATATAGACAGCTGAGCATTTTTTTTAAATCTATAAAATAAAAACATGTATACAATACGTGGTACCTAACTCTAAAAATCTTACGTATATCTACAACACTCACATCACTTCCATCTTTTTATCACCCAAATGCAAGGGAAGGTAATGTTTTTCAATTACAAGAGATTATTTTCATAGATCTGCTTATACAAACTTTATAGCAATCAAATTTTTTATTGTTTTTTTTACAATTAATAAAATAAATTATTTCTTAAACTAAATTAGAGAAATACCTAACTATGTACTAAAAGAAAAAAGAATGTTAAAATAATAATTATTATTAAAATATATAGCAATAGTTATAGTATGTGCCCTTGCCGCGAGGTCATAGGTTCGATTCGCATATCAAGCAAAAATATTATTTGGGATTTAGCGGCTGGAAACTCTCAATAGCAGCACGGAGCTAGGTTTGTGTCCTATGAATGTCGATAGACTCAACGTTTATAACATGGGACCTTAACATAGCAGGTGAAGTGTGGGACCCTACCACACCCTCCTGGGTAATATAGGCGTGATGATATGTGTTATGTGATGTTATGTGTTGTCCCCTTTCCAGGTGGACTGACGACCTGAAGAAGGTCGCTAGAAGAGACTGGATGCGGAAGGTGCAGGACCGCGTGTTGTGGCGCAAATTGGGAGAGGCCTATGTCCAGCGACTACGAGCGGCTAAATGATGATGATGATGTTATGTGTTATATTACAAATTAACCGGACGTAGAATGATGGTGAATGCCGTGTGGTGTAGTGGTTTTAGCGGTCGCCTCGCCGCTCTCCACTGCACTGGTGTTGTGGGTTCGATCCCCACATGGAACAAATCTTTGTGTGATTCGCAAAGATTTGTTCTGAGACTGGGTGTGCATGTGTGAGTGAACGTGTGTATTTGGCCTTGTCATTGGGACCATTGGATAGTGAAATTGCTACTGGCGTTCTATGTAATGTAAAAAATCCAAATTTATCTTTGTCTTTATCTTTATGATGGGCACACAAATTGTTCACTGTTCGACTTAGTATATGCATCCTATAAATATCTCGCTCCCTTTTCGCATGTTTACATTCTTCCATTATGGTAGTTGAGTTCGAGATTCAGCTTACGACGGTGCTGTCGCATGTCGTGACAATTGGGTCGGCACTAATCGGGGACAATATGCAGGGCGACGCTAGTACATAGAAGAGGCCCTGCATGCTTTCACAGACTGAAAATGTCATGACATGTGTGCGACATATATTGCCAAATTTGTTTCTACCTTCTTATTTTTGTAGTGCTCTTCATTTATCTATTTATTAATTTATTTATTTATTCATTTCATCTTACAAGCTAACAGATGTTACATCCAAAACGCTTACAAGATTAGTGTTATGTCAATATTAAACATAAAAAAGTATAAATTAAATTATTATCAAGCTTGTTGCATTTTACAAAAGATTTTTATAACAAAGAATAAAATTTTAATGTCAATACATATATTATACAATACTAACAAAAGATTCAAATGATAAAATTAATAAAAATATAAGGAATATAGTGTCAGTATAGTGTCAAATCCGAAGTAATAAAAAATAAAAAAAATCTTGAATCAAAAAAAGAAATTAAAAAAATCTTTGTAGAGTTAACTGAGTTTAAATACCTACACAGAAATATTAGCAAAAAAAATTTAATATATTTTGTATTGAATGAATTTCACAATTGCTATTATTGAGATTTGAGATTCTTTACGAGTACAATATTATTATAGTGTTTCGTAAAAATATTAATGTAAAAGTGCAATGACATCAGAGCAACTTACTAAAAATCAAAAAAGACATTTTAAATTCTACTAAAAAGAAAAAGATATGGGACCGGCAGGATTTGAACCTGCGACCTTCTGCACACCGGGCAGGACACACCCTAAATTTGTATGTATGTTATCTGTATGTTACGTCCGAACGTTCATTTTTAAATCGTTTAAAAAAACCCAAGAAAAGTAAATCAAATAGGAACTTAAAATTAATGTGCATATGGATATCGCTTTTTTAATAACAAAAGTTTGTTCACTCTTTCAATACTTTTACTATAACGCTGTGCGTATCATGTATTTACAGCATAATGTAAGTCTTTTGTCATAGTTACCAACTGGGACGGAACTAATTCCAGGAGAATGTGCAGGGTGTCACTAGTGTTAATAGAAGCTTCCTTTGTTATAATAGATAACAAACATGATTACACGATTTATATTAATCGCTAAGTTAACTTTAAAAACAAGTCACGTTGTCATGTACCAGTTAGGAAAAAGGGTTTTTATGAATATCCATAATAATAATGAAGCGGCCGTGGCGCAAAGGATAAGGATTGCCTTACGATTGAGAGTTCGAATCCTGGCCATTACACCACGGACGTGAACTTCCTAATACAATACAAGCTAATAAATCTTATATGGAGTGGCCTAACAATTACATATTAAAATAAATTAAAAAGAAAAGAAATATATATATTCTAGTACTAAACACACATCACCAAAATAAAAAAGCATAGTTAGCCAAAAATTGTAACTCAATAGAAACAGGGGTCGTAAACACTCAGCGACGCGCATTGAAATATTCTCTAGAGGTTCTCACTTACTACGTAACTTTTCAGTTTTGACTTTTGCCCGAAAACGGATGTGCTGCTCAAAGTTTTGTTTGTGCCAGAGCAAGTTTGAATAACTCGTAGCTGTGAGTCCAGGAATTGCGTGTCCTTTCTGAATGGGATGTATGGTCCGGTGAATGCTATTGTGGCTTATGAATTTGTGAGCTTTGTTAGCTTGAGCTGGTATAAAAATATTTAAATTTTCTTAAGTTTTCTCAGTATTCAAACGAAGATATTAATTTCAAGTTTTTTTTTATAAATTTATGAATTCTAAATTATTTATTTTATGTACATATACTCTCAAATTGTTTTTCTTTTTACTACTAGCGAAACCAAAATAAAAATATTTATACTTACAAAATATTCACTTTCCTATCTCAAACTAACAAATTACTGAGTACTTCAAACATAGTAAACTCGATAGAAACAGGGGTCGCAAACACTCAGCAAGACGTATTGAAATATTCTCCAGAGGTTCTTTCTCACTTGAAACTTTTCAGTTTTGACTTTTGCCCGAAAACGGATGCGCAACTCAAAGTTTTGTTTGTGCCAAAGCAAGTTTGAATAACTCGTAGCTGTGAGTCCAGGAATTGCGTGTCATTTCTGAATGGGACGTATGGTCCGGTGAATGCTATTGTGGCTTATGAATTTGTGAACATTGTTAGCTTGAGCTGGTATAAAAATATTTAAATCTTCTTAAGTTTGCTCAGTATTCAAACGAAGTTATTTCAAGTTTTTTTTTATAAATTTATGAATTCTAAATTATTTATTTTATGTAAATAGACTCCTAAATTGTTTTTCTATTTACTACTAGCGAACCAAAATAAAAATATTTATACTTACAAAATATTCACCTTCCTATCTCAAACTAACAAATTACTGAGTACTTCAAACATAGTAAACTCGATAGAAACAGGGGTCGCAAACACTCAACGAGGCGTATTGAAATATTCTCTAGAGGTTCTCACTTGTAACTTTTCAGTTTTGACTTTTGCCCGAAAACGGATGCGCTGCTCAAAGTTTTGTTTGTGCCAGAGCAAGTTTGAATAACTCGTAGCTGTGAATCCAGGAATTGCGTGTCATTTCTGAATGGGACGTATGGTCCGGTGAATGCTATTGTGGCTTATGAATTTGTGAACTTTGTTAGCTTGAGCTGGTAAAAAAATATTTAAATCTTCTTAAGTTTGCTCAGTATTCAAACGAAGTTATTACAAGTTTTTTTTTATAAATTTATGAATTCTAAATTATTTATTTTATGTAAATAGACTCCTAAATTGTTTTTCTATTTACTACTAGCGAACCAAAATAAAAATATTTATACTTACAAAATATTCACCTTCCTATCTCAAACTAACAAATTACTGAGTACTTCAAACATAGTAAACTCGATAGAAACAGGGGTCGCAAACACTCAGCGAGGCGTATTGAAATATTCTCCAGAGGTTCTCACTTGAAACTTTTCAGTTTTGACTTTTGCCCGAAAACGGATGCGCTGCTCAAAGTTTTGTTTGTGCCAGAGCAAGTTTGAATAACTCGTAGCTGTGAGTCCAGGAATTGCGTGTCATTTCTGAATGGGACGTATGGTCCGGTGGTTGCTATTATGGCTTTTGAATTCGTGAGCTTTGCTAGCTTAGAGATAGTGTATTAATGTTAATTTTGAATGCTAAAATGTTGTATAAGTAAAGATCTTCTATTTTCACATTAAGTCTTAAAATATGACACGTATGTAGTTAACTGTAAATAACTTATTTTTTTTAATTATTTAGAACTAATAATTGCAATTTTATTTCAAACTAGTATAAGTAATAACGTAGTAAAGTTTAAATATCGCTATAACAGCCAACCATCAGGCGGCCGACATTGTTTTTTTAACACGCTTATATTAGCTTCACCTGTATGTTTGTTTGTTTGTTTGTTTGTTTGTTTGTATGTAACCGACTCCTTTGGACTCGATTTTGACCCACTTTAAACGGACAGATTTAATTCAAACTTTCTACACTTGTAAAGAATCAGCGACAATATAATAATTTCATAAATTTATCTCATTATCCTGATTAGGATCGCCAGGATTAAAAAAAAACTAAAAAACACGCTTTTAAATAACATCAAACTAAAAAGTGAAAAATAAATATAGTTTAAAAAAACTAAAAAAACACGCTTTTAAAGCACATCAAACTAAAAAGTGAAAAATAATTCTTATTATAGCCTGAAAATAATAATAAACGAAAAATACTAGTACTATTGTGAAAAAAAGCGTGGGGCGCTCTGTGATCGAGCGACCCACGCTTTTTTTCACAATAGTACTAGTATTTTTCGTTTATTATTATTTTCAGGTTATAATAAGAATTATTTTTCACTTTTTAGTTTGATGTGCTTTAAAAGCGTGTTTTTTTAGTTTTTTTAAACTATATTTTTATTATCAGCCTTACTTCTTATTCTTATTGTGTACCTTTGTATTTTCTGCGGACAGATCGAAATACGTACATCCAAACATCATGCATATACTTAATACCTTAAAAGACGTTGCAGATAAACCTTCTCGACCTTATATATTGTCCATTGTGCATGTTTCAATTAGACTGTGTATCACAATTATGTACTTCTTCTTTGGGTACAATAAAGAATTCTATATCTATCTATCTATATATTATGGTAACCAAACAAAATTGTACAGAAAGGCACTCCTAAAAGCAAACTACAGCCAGGTTCATGTAAGTCCTGCATACGAATAGAAAATAATATTGGTAGAAACAAACATTCATACACCCAGACATCCATACAAATTTCACATTTTAATATTAGTTATATTCACGTTATAGCCAAGGGTAATTAAATTAGTAACATTACATCACGCTTGTATTATTCAGATGGGTGTAGCAGAGGTACATAACACACGCGTGTCTCCTATTTAAAAGGGGGTGAAAAAAGCGACACAATTCCAATTATGTGGTATTATTGTGGATTCCTGATAGAAAAATCCTAAATAACACTTTTGCTCCAGCCGAGCATTAAACCCTAGACTTTGCTGTGAGAGACCGCATTCTAAATCAAATCAAATCAAATCATTTATTTATTTGCATAAAATGTGGTAATTACAGGATGTCAATATTATATTTAGAGCAGTACACATTTTGCCATCTTAACAACAGCATGCAAAAATTTAATATAAAATTATTAGTTAATAATAATAATAGTTAATACAAACATAACAATAATTAAAATTGGAATTACACATAATACTATCAGAAATCTTACAAATTATTCAACATAAATATATACCATCTTAAAAAATAAAATATCATAATAACATTTATCATAGTAATTAAGGCTTTTTACAAAGCATTTCTAAAATGATATGATCTACAAGTACTTTTTCTTAGAAAGTCTTGCACTGAATAGAAACATTCTGCCACTAACCAAGCTTCTCTAACCACTAGACCAACGAGTTAGTTCAAGCTAAAATAAAGCAAATAAAATAATTAAATCACGTTGCAAAATTAATAGCGACGCCAGAAAAAAAATTCGTTGTAACAAAGAAGATAAAATATTTAATTATTTCGATAAGGTAATACGGAAATAAAAAGGGGTATAATACAGTTAAAAAGAAATACAAGCCTCATAAAGGCTAATAAGAACGTACAGCGCGTCCATATTGAAAAATGAGTACAAAGAAATGTTCAATACTTACATTTTGTATTTAATCAAAATAAAAATGCATTTCCTGGATAAAGTGAAGAGAAAATTACAACCGTGTGAAATTGCATTTCATAATAACGTTGTTGGCTATAAGGACCTCGGATATAAAATCTTAATAAAATGTTAACTGCCTCGTTGGTCTAGTGGTTAGCGTATGTGGCGGTATCCGTACATAATAAAAATGACGGATGACACACACGTTACAAATATGTCGACGAGTGCTGAATCGCGATAACGAAATGTTCACAGCAAGTGACTATATATACCACTTCCAATGCGCCACCGGTGGACACCTGTCCGCCAGGCAATACCACCGAGCCTGGTCGGAGGATCCTCCCTTTGTGGTAGTGTAACATCACACCCTGTTCCTCTACATTGGTGACTCCGACGTGATCTGAACACGCAGCATCACCCCGACTCACTGGGGAATCTCACCGCTCCACCGCACGCCTCGACTCACTGAGGAATTAGCGGCACACAGTCTCAACTCACTAAAGACTTAGCGGAATTCAGTTCCGATGCACTGGATTTCTCAAGCCTTCCTTATCAACCTCCGGTCTCGGAGAGGAGTGATGTGGTGGATCATAATACTATCAACAACTACTACTACAGTAATACTACTACTACAGTAATACTACTACTACTACTACACTATTTACCAATAATATCTTTTGTATGGCACCCAGAGTTTACAACAAACTACCAAAAAAATTATTAGAAATAAGCCCACTAGATAAATTTAAAATTAATTTGAAAAATGTTTATTAGTAAAGCTTAAAGAAGTTAGTAAAGCTTAAAGTTAAAGAATACTTGGATGATAATATTAGATAGAAAAATAATAGTTTTAATTAGTTATATATCTTACTTCGTGTTATACAATCTTTATTATTTTAATTTTGTTATTCTTGTTCTTGTGTAAATTTTATAATTTGATGGTAAATAGTTTTTAAACAAATAATGATGAATAGATTTAAGTATGATCTGTTATTGCATGCCTTAGGGTAAAATATGGTGGTCTTTACTATTTTGTAACATCTATGTATACCCATATTTGCAATAAAAATATTGAAGTTTGATCATCCGTCATTTTTATTGTTTCCGGGTCGTGAAAAGTGTTATTTGGATCTTGCGGCCACAAAATTCCCAATAGCAGCACGAAGTTGGATTTGTGCCCGATGGATGAAGTTAGGGTCACACCCTTTGAGACCTAAACATAACAGGTAAAGTGTGGGCAGTATACACCTCTGCCTAGTCTAATATATAGAATTCTCGTGTCACAATGTTAGTTACATATTTTATATGCATATTCAGTAGGAGGAGAATCAGCAACTATCTATTTTTCACACCCCTAAGTGATAAGGGTTGTTCACCCTTAACATATTTTTTTTATTTTTTGACAATTTTTTTACATAATTACATACAACCCTAAATTTTTACCCTTTTATCATCAACTCCTATTTTTCATAGCCATTTTAGTAACCTTAGCGCTTTTGACGCTATGAACTTTTTGAATGTACCTTTATGGGGTTTGACATAACATTGACATAATGCGTGCTGCAAATATCGTCACAGAGAATGTATGCATAGTTAAGACAGGACAACGTCTGTTGGGACAGCTTGTATAATATAAAACATAATTTTAAAATTTTAGTACCAAAAAAAAATAGATCCTAATTCCAATCTGCTTTAAATTCCAAAATTAGCATTTTCGTTTGTAACAAGGTGAAAAGCCGCAGGTAGTGTAACCGCGACGTAATCTCACTCGGCACAAGGGATTAGTACTGAAATCGAATATTAAAGGCAAGATAAGGGACACTAAATAAATGAGTACTTTGTAACTTATTTAAATATCAAGGAATCTCTTATCTTCTCTGATTATAATTTATGTATTCTCTGGTAAGAAAATAGATGGACTCATCTACCTTTTATAATATTTTCAGTAGTTTGATAGTATTATATTATATTATATACAAGCTGACCCGACAGACGTTGTCCTGTCCTAACTATGCATACATTATCTGTGACGACAGCACGCTTTCTGTCAATGTTATGTCAAACCCCATAAAGTACATTCAAAAAGTTCATACTGTCAAAAGCGCTAAGGTTACGTTAGAAAATCATAAGAAAATTTAATATAGTGGTTAAGTATTCTTAAATTTTATCATTTTCCACGCAAGTTGCCTAGCTAGCAGAGACAACGCGGTGAGAGGCGCATATGCTAACCCCTGGACCATCGAAGCAGAGCGAGGCATACTCTGTTTTACCTTGCATATTATACGTGAGGTGTACATGTACGAAACCGTGTATAGCCAGTAACCACATCACAATAATTAAGGAAGCGGTACTCCGAGCAAAGTCAACGTGAGGCAAAAGTCTTGTACCAAGTTATGATTGCCGCGGGCGGAGTGCTCGATGTTCCTTATATTGAGGCCATGAAATGAGCGATATTCTAGACAAAGTTCTTATAATTTATTGCACAATATAACATAATGTCACGCCTATATTACCCAAAAGGGTGTGGCAGAGGTGGAAAAACCCACATTTCACTTGTTATGTTTAGGTCCTTTGGGTACGATTCCAACTCCGTGCTGTTATTGTGAATTTCCTAACGGATAGTTCACAAATAATACTTTGCTCGACCCGAGAATCGAACCCGAGACCACGCGGTGGGAGGCGCATAAGCTAACCACTAGACCATCAAGGCAGAGCAAAGCATATTCTATTTTTTACACGCTTTATATTAGCTTCACTTGTATGTTTGTTTGTTTGTTTGTATGTAACCGACTCCTTTGGACGCTATTTTGACCCACATTAAACGTTTAGATTTCATTCAAATTTTGCACACTTGTCAAAGACCGATGACAATGCAATAATTCGATTAAAAAAAAATAAAAAAAACATTTTTCTTATCATTAATTTTTTTTTAATTGAAAAAAAAACGCTCTTGTAAATAAAAAGTAGAAAATAAATAATAGTTTAAAAAAAACACGCTTTATATAGAAAACCTAGTTTGGTTTTCTATATAAAGCGTGTTTTAGAAATAGAATTAGAAAATAAATTATAATAATTTTGAATTAAAAAGCGTGGGGTGCTTTTTAAGATATTATCGAAACGATAATCTTCTCATGTCTGTCAATGAAATATTTATAACTATTGACCCATGCACCTCACGCTTTTTAATTCATGTACAGGTCCCATGGGATAGGGGGTGAGCCTATCGCCATACAACTGGCACAATTTTCAGACTCCTTGCTGGTTTTCAGAATTCGCTGATGGAAAAATCTCAAATAACATTCATGCTCGACATTCGGACTGTAAAGTAAGTTTAATGAACAGGTAATATTCATTTTGTTGGGCAGACGACATTAAGAAAATAGGAGGACCGACATGGACAAGAACTGCTCAGAACAGACAGACATGGAAACAGCTGGAAGAGGCCTATGTGTCTGAAGGACACGCTGATACAAAGGAGACTGGATCATAATAAAATCTCACAATATTATTAAATAAGATTGGTTATAAGTAGTTTATTGATTTTCTTTTTAATGTAATGTAATTTAATGAATATGTAATATCAGCAATAAAGGCTTAATAATAATAATAAAAAATATTCATTTTAAATTATGGCTCAAGGTACCTATATATTGTACTTACATACCGTTGACTAAAAGTTATTCTTACTTCATCTATACATACTTCATCTAGCCCGCTCCAGTTTTCATAGCCCCACACTTATAAATTAGCCTGTGTACTCTTTGGTACATCACAGTTGGCTGTTCGTAATGTCTTTGTAACTGTGATGGTTGGTTACATTCCTAACGAGACGATGCGACGCCTTCGCGGGACTCAGAATTGCGTTGACCTATTTATGAACAGGAAAGTGCAGTTGTTTTCAACATAGTATAACATGACATCTATATTACCCAGAGGAGTGTGGTAGAATACCCACATTTCACTTGTTATATTTAGGTCTCATGCTATAGGTGATAAGCCTGTCGCCATCCAACTGGCACAATTTTCAGACTCCTTGCTGTTTTTGAGAATTTCCTGATTGAAAAATCTCAATCAACATTTATGTTCAACCCGAGAATCAAACTTGAGATCTGGCGGTGAGAGAAGTAAATTAAAAAAGAATATACGTATAATAATCAAAAATAAATTGAAACCAATTTTCTTAAAGAAACAGTTAGATATTTTTTTTTAAGAAAAGTATCAATCGGAAAATCATAATTCTATCGATATCAGTTCATTCGTTTTAAAAGTACAATGCCTCAGACTAACACACGAACAGTTCTAAACGAGAACTAATGTTTTCGTCGCTGATTCATAATAAGCAACTGTTTTCCCTCACATAACATTTTGAACTGCTCCAAGAAAACATATTTATGCTCCATTATACGGAGTGTCACTGTTTCCGCAGTAGTTTGAGCAAACTTCACGTATAAGTTAGTGTGTTGTCCTTTCATTATGAACAGCAGATGTTTCAACATCGCTTCAATGTACAGTGGGCCAAGCAATTAGGTATGCAAGGCAAAAACTTCTACGCAATAGTGAAAACTGACTGCAATAGATATGCATGAGAATTACTTATTTAATAAGTGTAATGTACCCATTATTTAGATATGTAACTCACTTATCCATAGCTGGTGGAGTAAGTCTTTACTATGACTTAGAAGTTTTTGCCCTGCATACCTATCTCGTTGGCCCACCGTACCTACTGTATTTACTGCTAAAAATACCAGCCTACAGTTTCAGCGTAAATAGCGTGAGAATTTTGGTGCCCCATATAACAGCAGTTTTTGTGATTTTTTAATTTATGTAAAGGATCAGCAGCCTAGTGGGAGACCGTAGGACAGCGAAGTCAAAGGTCTCGGGTTCGAATCCATGGCGCACACACCTCTGTTGATAAATCGTTAATATTCTTCTTTCGAATATATGTGTATATTTATCATTTAATTATCGCTTGTTAACGGTGAAGGAAACATCTTTGGTGCTCAAGGGAATGTGAAGTCTACCAATCCGCATTTGGCCAGCGTGGTAGACGACCTAACCATTCTCATCATGCGAAGAGGCCCGAGCCCAGCAGTGGGACATGTATAAGATACAGGGCTGCTTTTATGAAATTTATACAATTTTTTTAAGTGTATATTCGTATAATAATATAATAAATATAAATATAATAATAAATATCACACAACTTACACACAACTTCATCTAGTCCCAAACTAAGCAGAGCTTGTACATCGGGTACTAGAATAACTGATACTAATACATATATACTTTTCTTTTGTAAATACATACTTATTATACATAGGAACACCCAGACTAAGACAAACCCCCATGTTCATGCACACAAAGATTTGTCTTAAGCGGGAATCGAACCCGCGACCTTGGCGTCGCAGGCAGGTACACTACCCACTCCGCCATTCGGTCGTCAATAAAATAAGAATAACTGAAACGTATTTGATATATGGACCTAACTCTTAATGCTATCAATCGGCCCGTTTATAACATGCATACATCCCCAACATACCACACAAACTTGATTCACCTTGCTTGTTACTCACCGAACTGGGTTGAACCCTCCACGGTTAACCGATTCTCTCAAACCAACATTTCTCGGTATCTAAGATGTTAGAGAGTTAATTTAAGTGCACGGTTGGAGTAGTGGTGAAAATTAGGCTGCTTTTTCGATATTAATTCAAAATAAGGTGAAAAAATAAATATTTCTATCAAATAAATTACAGCGTATTTGGGACATAAAAAGGTAAGTTTTTACCAAATGTCGTAAAAAAAATTATGTTTGTAAAAGATAAAAAAAAAACCAAAAACTTGTTTTTTTGAATTTTTCACATAAATTTTGAGGTTATATGAAAAAAGTGTCAATACAAAAGTTTTAGATCTTTTTATTACCAACAACTTTGCCATTCGACTTTTTTCCAGCGGTCGCCTCGCCACTTTCAACTGCGCAGGTGTTGTTCGATTTTCACATAAGACAAATCTTTGTTGATTGTTGTAATTCGCAAAGATTTGGTCTCTGGCTGTGTTCTGTGTGTGTTAAATGTGTGTTTGTGAACACCCCCGCGACACAGGCGTTATTCTTAGTGCGTACGTGTTTAGAAAAAAAAGCAAAAAATTTGGTTACAGACTAGTGAGTTAAAGCTATCTTTTCACATTCTCTGCGATAGGTATAGTGTATCATATTCGTGGTTCGAATAGTGGGTAAATCGAAGCCACCAGGACCAATCGGTCTACAGGTTAAGCAAAACCGTCGGCCGTTTGATGGGAGCCCTTCTTAACATAACGAATCTTCCTTAAGGGTCAGGCAGATCATGATTTCCTCATGCAAACGGAATTGTGGAATTATTTGTGATTAAAGGTTATTAACTTAATACAATTGTGTTATTAAAACATTATTAATCTTAGTATTCGTTAAAAAGCTTTCAAAATATCACCGTAAATCGAGGATGTAGGGAATTTTTACGCATTTTTACACGTACGTAAAATTTTAATCAAATTTGTCTGTAACAAAAAAAAACCGACTTCAAAAAGTAGGTAAACTAAAAAGCAAAAAATAAATTTACTTAGCACAAAATAATACGTTTTTTTATTTAGTTAAATAGAAATTATTAAATAATTATTTTATTATTCTGAAGTCGGTGCGGATTCCTTGTAGGTACTAAGGAACCCTAAAAAAGGGAACCTTTTTTTTTTTTTTATACAACGCCCACAGCGAACGAACGTGTAGTCCATCTGATGGTAAGTGGAGTACATACAGCCCATGGACATCAACAATCCACAAAAGCAGATTATAGATGCGTAGCTGCAGCTGAGGACTACGGTGTTATGCCTCATGTGCCAGTAATTTCAGGACCTGATCTCACCACCAAACCGGAACACAGTAATAGAAGCACTACTATTTGGCAGCAGGTTAAAGGTGAGACGGTGGTGCTGCCGTCCTCGAGCTCTTTCACAAGAGCTCTACCACCAGTAATATAACCTACTTCCCTATTACTATAACTACGCTGTCCGCCTGTTACCAGGCTGTACGTCATCTTGATATTTTCACAGATGATGTAAAACTGTTGCCGCTATAACAGGGAGAGGGCTGTCATAAAACAAACGTGTTTTATTTGCTCGTTTTAGCTCGATATCGATAACAGTATCAGGTAGACGCTTGAAATATTCACAAAATATTTAGTTATATATATTGTTTTATAATAAATAATTATATGAACATAAAATCAATATTTAAGGGCTCCAATATAACAGACATGATTTTTCATCTATATATATAAAAATGAAACCCGTTTTCCGTTGTCACGACCATAAGATAGGTCAGCTATACAAAATAAAGAAGTGCATCAAATTTACGCTAAGGCGGTACGAAGTTCGCCGGGTCAGCTAGTTTATTATATATTATAATGGTACGAAACTCTTCGTGCGCGAATCCGACTCGCACTTGGCTAGTTGTTATACCACTTGTTCTTATTCCGCCAGCATCCAAAGGGCAAATAATCAATAGTAGTTAAGTCAATGATATTATATAAAAACAAAAGCAGATATGTTATAAGCGCTCGCGCTGTGAATACTCAAATACGTCCCAATTGGGACGTCTTGTGTTTAGTTTGCGTGTGGCCTGCGTCGAGCGCAGTCACGTGCCAGACGCCATGCGCCATGTTCAAGTTAAGAAAGAGAAAGCGATATTGTTTTGACGTTAGAGCGATAAGGATGCGTGCGCTGCGGACATTTGTCAATGTGTGCAATTTGGAATAGCTCGGAACGGATTTAAATCGTAATTTCTATGAACGTAACATATCTATAGTTCTATAATATCATTGAGTTAAGTGATAAAGATCGGATCACACGAATGACGGATGAAGTACGAAATTCATTATACATCGTACCCCTTCCGAAGATGATTACTAATTTACATGCAGCAGTACGTAGTATGGTGCCGTCCTTGTCACACTTTTTTAAAGCCTAAAAGAAACAAGTTTTTGTCTCGCTCCCTCCGTTGCTCACCGGGCGACGCGGGCGCGGTCGCCGCTAGCCGCCATTACGTGATTTTGTGTCGTCCGAGTCACTTGTCGTTCCATCGTTCTACAAAATCTAAACATGGGAGGAAAGAAACGATCGCGATCATCAGACGGCGATTATAGTCATATTAAGAAAAAGTTACGCAGATTAGAAAAACGGTTAAAGAAATCACGACGCCGTCAAATTTCGTCAAGTTCGGAAAGTGATTCAACAGCCGATGATTCACCTGATTTAGTGCAATCAGACTTGGAAGTAACTTGTGGTAAGTGATATTTTTTTTCTACATCTCATAATAACTATGGCGGCGGCCGTGCTTAGCGACAAACCGGCGCCAACATGTCGTGTTTTTTACAACGCGCTTACAACCTACCTTTTATTTATTGCTAAATGTTTTAATATGAGGTACCGTTAAGCTTTGGCTTTTTATATAGAATATTTACTCAGTAATCATGCATTGCAATGACCTGCACATATTATTGCATCCTCCACGTTAATCGTGTTGAGGCTACCTATCTAACTTTGCTTGCTGATTGTTACTCACTGTAAATCAGGTCGAGTTTTTTATTTTTACTCCACGTATATCGTGTTGAGTAACTATATTGCATATTTTACACCAATATAGCTCCACGTAAATCGTGTATGAGCGTCAATGCGTATCCTATATGGATACAAAATGTATTATCCTATATGGATAGTTGCTTATTATTCACCCATACTTTCAGGTGAAATTCAAATGGATAATCAGTCCCAACCTGAATGTTCTGATACCATGGAGGACCGTCCTGAATTAAATCAAGATATTTTGAATATATTAGGTGATGACAATTCTACGGAAAATCCTTTCGGTGATAATTTGCATAAAGACGTTGCGTCGAGGTGGCAACATATTTTGTTAAATGGCTTATCAAAAGACACTAGATCCGACTTGTTAAAAACATACCTACCACCCGAAAATTGTCCGAATATAAAGGCTCCTAAACTAAATCTGGAAATAAAAGCTGCCTTGACAGAAATTAACAATAAAAAAGAGATTTATTGTCAAGCCAAGCAAAATCAGTTAGCCAGCTGTTTGTCAGCTTTGGGCAAAGCTTTAAGTTTATCATTAACAAATGATTGTTCACAAGAGATAATTAAGTCACTTAGTGACGCTGGTCGTTTACTGTGTGACTTTCACTTTAAGGAATCCCAGTCTAGACGATACGCTATTATCAATACACTTAATAAAGATACAAGAGACATAATAAAAAATACAAAGATTGATGTGCTCTTATTCGGATCTGACCTCGGGGAACATTTAAAATCGTCGAAGGCGATTTCAAAGTCCGGGATGGAACTTAGGCCGACAACTACCGATAACCGTCAAAAACCCAAACCAATCGCTGCCGGTCAAGCTCAAGCAGTTCACCGTAGGACTTTAAACGCGAGGGGGGCGCCGCAGGCACCAGCCGCCGAGACGCGAGCCAACCCCGCGATACGGAAGAGGACGGTGGCACCGGCGGCTCGCGAGCGATACAACTACAACTACAAGACTATACAACGTCATCGGGGGAGGAGGAATTGACTTCGGAACCAAAGGTACCTGTTGCTGGCAGATTACAATATTTTTACCAAAAATGGACTGAAATTACAAATGACCCGACTATATTATCGTGGGTTAACGGATACCAAATTCCATTCAAAGCTAACCCAGTACAAGTCGAAATACCTAAGAACAAGTGTTGTTCATTAGCAGAAGCCAATATTATTGATAACTGTATTTCAGATTTATTACAATCTCAATTTATCTCGTGTTGCAGTCCATGTGACGACCAATTTATTTCGCCAATATTCACAGTTCCGAAACCGAACGGTAAGCATAGATTCATCTTAAACCTAAAAGGTTTAAATCAATATATAGAGGTCCAGCACTTCAAAATGGAAGATTACCGTACGGTTTTGAATCTAATTGAGCACAAGGATTATATGGCGACAATTGATATTAAGGATGCATATTTTTTATTAAAAATTGATATAAATGACCGTAAAAAATTAAGATTTCAATGGCGTTCAAATATAAATGAATTTAACGTCATGCCTTTTGGTTTGTGTACTGCTCCGTTTGTATTTACTAAACTTTTAAAACCAGTTTTATACAAATTGCGTTCTGCTGGGCATATATCTGTTAATTACTTAGACGATTTTTGTTGCATTGGCTCATCCTACGAACAGTGTGTTGACAATATCACCACCACCACAGTTCTTTTGAAATCACTAGGATTCATAATTAATTATAACAAAAGCCAGATCACGCCTAGTAGGTCGTGTAAATTTCTTGGATTTATATTCGATACGTATGATATGACCTTGTATCTAACAAATGAAAAGAAATTGCGTATAAAAGAAAAATCAAAATTATTTCTCAAACTAAAAAAATGCACAATTAGAAAATTTGCTGAATTTATTGGTCTTTTAACATCGGCATGTCCGGCTGTCAAATATGGGTGGCTTTATACTAAGTTAATGGAAAGAGATAAACACTTAGCTCTGGGTAGTTCTGATAATTATAATAAAATAATGTATATTAAGAGTCACTTACATGATGATTTTAATTGGTGGAAATCTAACATTGAAAAAAGTGTCAACCCTATTCACAAAGATACATACGATATATATATATATAGTGATGCATCTAGCACAGGATGGGGTGCAGCCAGTGAAGGTGAGACAGCTGGGGGAAACTGGAATTAGAACTTAAAGCAGTATTTTATGCATTGAAAACATTCGCAAATCATTTACGCGATTCAAACATACTTATGCGGGTTGACAATAGTACTGCCCTAGCTTATATCAATCGGATGGGAGGTGTAAGATTCACCCATCTCAATGACTTAGCGCGACAAATTTGGCAGTGGTGCGAAGACCGTAACTTATACATTTATGCATCATATATAAAATCAGCTGATAACATCGAAGCTGATCGTGCATCTAGACAATTAAAAATTGATACCGAATGGGCACTATCTGACTATGCTTTTGAGCAAATCGTTACATCGGTCATCCAAATTTTGATCTTTTTGCAAGTATACAAAATTATAAATGTGAGAGATATGCCTCATGGAAATTGGACCCCCAATCCGAGATAATAGATGCATTTACTTTTAGTTGGCATAACTTAGATTTTAAAATCTGAAATATCTTGGCTGAAATATCTTTTCAGCCAAGTAAGTCATTGCTTCACTCTCCTTTCAGGGAAGCTCATCCACTTCATGCAGACCTTTCCCTGGTGGCGTCGAAATTATCCGGGAGACGCTGATGAAGCGAGGTGTTCCAGCGGCTTCATTGAACTTGCTAATGGCTTCTTTTGCTAGCAATACTCTAAATCAATATAATTCTTCTTTGAAGGCTTGGTGGCACTTTTGTCAATCTAATCATTATGATTATTGTGAAGCTAACGTTTCACAGGTGATTCAATTTCTTACAAATAAATTTGATTCAGGAGCTAGTTACAGCACAATAAATACAATGAGATCAGCTTTGTCGTTGCTACTAGATCCTTTAGTAACTTCACACGTTATGGTTACTAGACTTTTAAAGGGTGTTTTCAAACTAAAACCACCGGCACCCAAGTATGATGTGACATGGGATCCAATCATTGTTATTAATTATTTAAGCAGTTTTTATCCCTACACTGACATTAGTCTTCGTGATTTGTCAACAAAAACTATAACTTTACTTGCAATTGCATCTGCTCAGCGGATGCAAACCTTAAGTCTGATTAAAATCGAAAATATCAGTATAGAAAGCGATTGTATTATAATTAAAATTATAGACTTAATTAAAACATCCCGACCTGGAGCCTACCAACCACTTATTAGGCTACCTTTCATTCTTGAAAATCCGAAAATTTGTCCGGCCTTAGCGTTGCAGTCGTATATGAATAAAACTTCAAATATTCGCAACAGTTTATCGGGTAATTTATTTATTAGTTTTAGAAAGCCACATAATAAAGTAGGCCCGCAAACACTTGCGCACTGGGTAAAAACTACCCTGTGTAAAAGTGGAATAGACACTAGCATATTCGGCGCTCACAGCACCCGCCACGCGGCAACATCGGCAGCACGCCGTGCCGGGGTTAGCTTGCAAGTGGTTCGTAGGGCTGCAGGCTGGAGTGACACATCCAATGTGTTCCTCAAATATTACAATCGGGATGCAAATGTGAGTGCTAACAGCAATGAATTTGCTAACTCTTTATTCTAATATTATAATCATTCATAACTGAAATAATTTATGTTACCAATTATTTATGCAAAAATACTTTTTGTTGTCTGTAATTTTTTTCTTTTCTGAAAATGAGATAATATAATAAGTATTTGGTCAAATCAGATTTTTGTTTCTTTCCTATATCCATATCAGACATGCGACCAGCATCAAGTTTTTTGATACTTACTCTAAACATCTGCATGTAAATTAGTAATCATCTTCGGAAGGGGTACGATGTATAATTGAGAATTAAACGAACTTACCTTGTGAAGTTCGATTCTAATTATACGAGTACCACGAACGAAGATGATTACCTACTCCCACCCGACCCAGTCTAAAACCCCGTAAAAACTCAAAAAAATTGATGACAGATACCTCTAAAATTAATGGCGGCTAGCGGCGACCGCGCCCGCGTCGCCCGGTGAGCAACGGAGGGAGCGAGACAAAAACTTGTTTCTTTTAGGCTTTAAAAAAGTGTGACAAGGACGGCACCATACTACGTACTGCTGCATGTAAATTAGTAATCATCTTCGTTCGTGGTACTCGTATAATTAGAATCGAACTTCACAAGGTAAGTTCGTTTAATTCTCAATTATCTGGCTACGACACATCTACGACATATCTACGACACATCTATGCCGCCGCGCCGCTACGAATCTCTACATCGTAGCTAAAACAAAGGGCACACAATGAAATGTAGTTAAGTGATAAAGATTGGATCCCACGCAAGTGACGAATATAGCACAGAATTCATTATCTTACTTCGTTTATTCGGGAATTGGATTTGAATGTTTTATGAAGGGCCTTCGTCGTGTGGTAAATGCGGTAACATTTCAGGCGATGGTTCAAGGATTGTGAATAGTGTTTTGTTTTTAGGATTAATGTGTTTCTAGAAAAAGGTATCAGTATTCGAAAAGAATGTTTCTATTGCGAGTTGTACTGTCTTGTTTCGTTTTGTGTTTTGTTATTAGGATCTTTATTGTTTGAAGGGTGTCAGTGAGAATATTAATTGTTTTGCTACTAGTGGCACTGGAATAATTTTGTTGATATTATATTTTGACTCTTATAGCTAAGCATTGTTAAATATTGTAGTTAAACACTGACCAATAACGAAAACAAAAACGGCTTTCCACTAATATAGAAAAAAAAAGCAACACCACATGAAGCATATCACGCGATTGTCGGGCGTGTGGGCGCGCTGGCTGCACAAACATCACTAGGTGACGCGTGTTGCTGTCGTGAGATGTGTGTGCAGACAGCGCACCCACACGCCCTACGATCGCACACGCCTTTAATGGAGTAATATAATAATATATATTAGTAAACATAAAAGCTAACATCTGAATCTTTTGACGTGATATATTATAGTAAGCTCGTGTAAGTGTGACGTCACTGAAGCCTTTTGTTTGAGACGTGCAAGTGAGAAACAAATGATTGGGAAAACTGAACAATATCGATGTAATAAAAAAATATGGATTGTTAAAATTGATCAACATAACTTCTATTAGACGCAGTAGAATTATCGATGGGTAAATTTAAGAAATATATTAAAATCAGATTATCTCAAAAGCTTATTACTGTATTTTAGACTACATAAATGATAATAGTATTTGGAAATGAACTGCTCTTTTTATGTGACTTTCAATATGTATGATAATTGTTATATTTTATTCATTTCATTTGAAAAGATGGTGCACATGAGTTTCTCACCAGCTCTTCTCATAATGCAATACCCATCGGAGCTGGTACTTAGTTTGATTTTAATCTGATTCTAAACAGTTGGATTAAAATTAATCTAAGCCCTGGTTATCCAAATCATTGTAATTAGTATAATTTAGTTTTATTTATAATTTATTTTTATATCATTTGTTTGTATTATTTTGACGTGTTCAAGCGCCTCCTGGGGCCTATGAAAATAAATGATTTGAATTTGAATTTGATCAGTTAATATTTATGATTAAAAAGCAATCAATGGTTTTAGACTGTACCTTGAAGTTTTTTTTTTCGATTGCAATACCTACAGTTTTACGTAGGCAATATTATATACATAAACTACACAAAAATATGTTTTGCACAACTTAAAAAAAACAAATTGAACGATGCACTTAGGGGCACCATGATTTAGTGAGACGCTCGTAAACTCGTGTAAGTGTGACGTCACTGAAGCGTCTCCAGCTAAATCATGTGATTGATGGTCTCTTGTGTGAGACTGATAGACGTGCTAGCGAGAAACAAATGGATGGGTTATATAAACATTGTCAATATATATCTTTATTTATGATTTTTTTTATACTACGGCCACAGCGAACGAACGTGTAGTCCACCTGATGGTAAGTGGAGTACAGCCCATGGACATCAACAATCGACAAAAGCAGATTATAGATGCGTCGCTGCAGCTGAGGACTACGGTGTTATGCCTGATGTGCCAGTAATTTCAGGGCCTAATCTCACCACTAATGGATTGGAACATGTAATATATTTAAGTAAGTTTCTGAACGTTCCATCGTACTTTATGGTTCGTCCCTCGATGGATGTCTATGGTCGCTCTCTGTCCAATTAAAGTGATTACCACATGCACGCGTTTTTATTAATTCCTCAAGAATCTCTTGGAAATACTTCAGTGGCGACGAGGACAAAATTAAAAACAGCAAATTATTTCAACCAAGATGTCGGGTGGCATTGGAAGAATCAGAGAATTTGATATCAAGACAGGCAACTGGACGCTATACATTGAGAGGTTAGCTATGTATTTTAAAGTAAATAAGATAGAAAAAGACTTGTGGATCGCTATCTTGATTACGGGAATCGGAGACGAAACGTACGAGCTACTTAGCACCTTATGCAGCCCGAAAAAACCGGCGGATCTTACTTATGAAGAGGCTGTGTCGTTTTTGCAAAAGCATTTACAACCGGCCCCGGCCATCATGGCGGAACGTTACCGGTTCAGACAAAGGAGACAGCAGGATGAAACGATTACGCAGTACCTAACGGAATTAAAAAAGCTTTCAAAATCGTGTGAGTTCAAAAATCAGTTAGAGGAAATCTGAGGGATCAATTCGTGTGCGGAGTGCGGAGCGACACCATCAGGCAGAGGTTATTTGCGGAAGACAATCTGACATACGCAGCGGCAATAAAACTAGCTTTGGGATTGGAAGCGGCAGAGCGGGATGCGGCAGTGGTGGAATGTAGAACGGCCGCGGAGACTACGTCAACGACGGTTAACACGTGGCGAGAAGGACATGGTGGGCGTGGTCGGGGAGCGGATCACAGACGAACGAGTCACGGGGCGCGGAACGGCGACAAAGGCGCGGGGAACTGCGCGGCGTGTGGCTGGCGCGGACACGTGAAGGAAGAATGCCGTTACAAGCAATTTGTGTGTAGCAGGTGCAAGATGATAGGACATTTGAGACGCGTGTGTCCACGAGCAGAGGCAGTAATTGGCAAAGGAAAGAAGGGTGGAGGCGTGAATCATGTGGAATCTACCCAAGAGGAACAACCGAAAGGGAAAGGTGACTCCAGTTCAGAAGAGTTGGAGGAAGAGCTTCACCAGTTATGCTTAAGCAGCTATACCCCGGTGAGCCTATCTTTACTTGTTGATAATAGGAAATTAAAAATGGAATTGGATACAGGCTCAGCTATTTCATGTATTAGTAAAAACACATATGAAAAATATTTCTTTAGTCGAGTGATGGAACCAATTAATTTAGTGTTAAAATTTTATGATGGTAGTAATATTAAACCATTAGGAGTTATTAAACCGAAGGTTCAGTACCAGAATTGTATTAAAAATCTGGAGTTATTTGTAATAGAAGGCGGTACAACTTCATTGCTGGGTAGACAATGGCTATCCTAACTAGGAATTAAAATACCTTCTTTTCCACTAGGTGTGAACCATGGTGAAATCAATAAATACAACATGTCTAATAATTTACAATTGTTGTTAAATAGGTATAATGCGTTGTTCAGCGGTGGGTTAGGGAAGTACACCGGCGGCAAAGCAACACTCCGGCTGAGGGAAGGCGCACAACCGGTGTTTTGTCGTGCGCGACCGCTGCCTTACGCTCTGAAGAGTCTGGTAGATGCAGAGCTGGATGCCATGTTGAGAGCAGGCATCATTGAGCCGGTCGAGTGCTCTGACTGGGCGACACCTTTGGTACCGGTACGTAAAGCTGATGGAGGACTCCGTATCTGTGCTGATTATAAAATAACTTTAAATCCTGTCTTACTGGTTGATAGATATCCACTGCCCAAGATCAATGATCTGTTAGTAAGTTTAAATGGAGCAACACATTTCTCTAAAATTGATTTGTCACTTGCGTACAATCAAATTGAGTTAGATGATTCTAAAGAATTGACTGTAATAAACACACATAAGGGTTTGTTTAAGTACAATAGGCTTGTGTTTGGGTTGTCTTCTAGCCCAGGTATTTTCCAGCGTATCATGTCATCTCTACTTAGTGATATTCCAGGGGTAGAAGTTTTTCTGGATGATGTCATAATTGGAACGCCAGGAACGCAGGATAAACATTAGAAAGAGTATTCCAGAGGTTATGTAAAAATGGTATGAAATTAAAAAGGAGTAAATGTGCATTCATGGTTAGTGAAGTTAAGTACTTAGGGTATGTTTTATCAAAAGAGGGTATTAAAGTAGATACAGATAAGGTAAAAGCAATAATTCAGGTTCCCCGACCAAATGATATTTCTGAGTTACGTTCATTTTTGGGGCTAGTTAATTTTTATGCGAAATTTGTTAAGAATTTGAGTAGTATATTATCACCACTTTATGAATTGTTAAAGAAAGAAGTAAGTTGGAAATGGTGTGTTCAGTGTGAAAAAGCCTTTGTAGAAGTTAAAAAGATATTAATCAGTGCAGAAGTTTTGGCTCATTATGATCCAGATAAGCCGTTAGTGCTGACATGCGACGCTAGCGCACGGGGCCTGGGCGGTGTGCTCACACAAACGGGCAGCGATGGCCGTGACCGGCCGGTAGTGTATGTGTCGCGATCGTTAAATAACGCTGAAAAACATTATGCGCAAATTGATCGAGAGGCGTTAGCTATCGTGTTTTGTTTACAAAAATTGCATCAGTATATGTATGGGAGACGGTTTGTTTTGCGAACTGACCATAAACCTTTAGTAAGTATCTTTGGGCCAAAACACGGAGTACCGGCGATGGCCGCAAGTAGATTACAGCGTTGGGCAATAATTTTATCGGCATATACTTATGATATAGAATACGTCAACACTAAGCAAAATGGTGCAGACGGGTTATCGAGGTTACCGATTCTTTGTAATAGCGAATCTTTGCTTGTGCCCGAACAAACATTTTTGCATTTTGCACAGAACGCATTGTTATTAGATTATAATATGGTTAAACAACAAACTGGTGTAGATCCATTATTAGGAAGGGTTTTAAGTTATATTCGGGATATGTGGCCCATAAATAATGATATTAGAGAATTACAGCCATATTTTAACCGTCGTAGAGAATTGTATGAGGAACTAGGCTGCGTTATGTGGGGGCACAGGGTAGTAATTCCAGCAAGCTGTCGGGCTAAAGTTTTACAAGAATTACATGAACCCCATATGGGCATAGTGAAAACAAAGGCATCAGCTAGGAGTTATGTCTGGTGGCCAGGCATCGACGAAGCGATTGAGGCCACGTGTCAAGAGTGTACGGTGTGTGCAGGGGAGGCGGACGCACCGCAGCGTCATGCAGTCACGCCGTGGCCCTGGCCTTCTAGGCCTTGGGCGAGGGTTCATCTAGATTTTTTAGGCCCTATTTTTGGCAGAATATATTTAGTCATGGTGGACGCTAGGACTAAATGGTTAGAAGTATTTCCCGTACCTAGCACAGCGGCTAGTTGTACTATTGATAAGCTAACGGAAGTTTTTGCCAGATGGGGTTTACCTAGGCAAATTGTTTCGGATAATGGCCCTCCTTTTACAAGTAAGGAAATATCAGACTTTTTGACTATGCAGGGTGTAGAACATATTTTTTCCGCTCCGTACCACCCAGCGTCTAATGGAGCTGCGGAGAATGCAGTACGTACAGTCAAAAGAGTAATAAAAAAAGCAGTTAAACAAAAAGAAAATATTATTTCATTTTTGAATACCTTTCTTCTGCATTATCGTAACACGGAACACTGTTCTACGGGGGAGAGTCCGGCAACTCTTATGTTAGGTAGGAGATTGCGAACAAAATTAGATGCGTTACGACCGAATAGGGAAAATAAAGTTAAGAAAGCTCAGGAACGACAAAAGAGGATAGGAACAGATGTAAAACGTTCTTTAGAAATAGGAGAGGAGATATGGTTGAGACAATATAGGGGTAATGAAAAATGGAGTCCCGGGAGGGTTGTAGATAAAATGGGTACCACGGATTATAGGGTGGAGGATATGTCAGGCAAAGAATCTCATAGGCATATCGACCAGTTAAGACAGAGAACGCGAAGTTCTTTGGTTTATCCATCAAGCACTTTAGAACGGAGTTCTTTTGAGGCGGAACGTTCTCAAGTGTCTGAAGTAGAGCCTGCTTCGACTACTATCGAGACCCGGACTCCTCAGAGCGTGAGGGAGTTAAGTCCGGTTCGAGACCGAACTATCGAGGACTTGCCGTCTTCTTCTATACCGGGTTCAACACCTCACACTAGTGTTCCAAATCCAGAACAGTGTGTAATACTTCCCCAACCTAGAAATCCTGTTACAGAGTTAGCCTGCCCCCGTCCGGTGCGGGCTTGTCGTTTAAAAAGACCGTCCAAATTTAGTGATTTTATTTGTGATTCCTAATTAGTTAATTTAAGATAAATTTACTATACATAAAAAAATGTGGTATTACTGTATGGTATTAGTTAATTTAAGATAAATTTACCATACATAAAAAAAATGTGGTATTACTGTATGGTATTAGTTAATTTAAGATAAATTTACTATACAAAAAAAATGTGGTATTACTGTATGGTATTGTTCGTACCTAATGTTGCTGATGCTAGGTAGACACAACATTTAGTATAGTTTAATACCAAATAGAGTGTGTAGAGACAGCACTTTGTGTTCTATGTTGGGTAAATGTAAATACCCAAAATTAGATGTTATGTAGTATTTAAGGTGGAGGATTGTAATATATTTAAGTAAGTTTCTGAACGTTCCATCGTACTTTATGGTTCGTCCCTCGATGGATGTCTATGGTCGCTCTCTGTCCAATTAAAGTGATTACCACATGCACGCGTTTTTATTAATTCCTCAAGAATCTCTTGGAAATACTTCAGAACACAGAAATGCAAGCACTACTATTTGGCGGCAGGTTAAAGGTGAGACGGTGCTGCTGCCCTCGAGCTCATTCACAAGAGCTCTACCACCAGAATACTTTGTGATTTAGTTAGCTCACAATATGATTTCAATCAAAACTATTTTTATAAGTGTTATTAAAAAAAGAAAAAAGGTATAATCAAATGAAACAAGCTGCCTTTTAATACTTATTTTTTTAAATTATGAAATCTGTATTTCAAATATTTTTAGCTTATTTTTATCGTAGGACTACGTCTTCAACGAAAAAAACAATGATATTGTTGTGTACTTAAACTACACAAAAAAATGTTTTTATGACTCAAAATAATCAAATTGGACGATGCACTTAGGGGCAACATGATTTAGTGAGACGCTCGTAAACTCGTGTAAGTGTGACGTCACTAAAGCGTCTCCAACTAAATCATGTGATTGATGGTCTCTTGTGTGAGATTGATAGACGTGCTGGCGAGAAACAAAGTATTGGGTAAACTAAACAATGTCAATATATATTATGTAATGTAAATGATTTACTTATGAATATTTTTTGATTTAGTAAGCTCACAATATTATATTAATAAAATGAAATTATTAACAAAAGTGTAGTTTTTATGAAAAAAATTAAAAGAAGAAAAATCATATCATACTTAGGCTGCCTTTTAATACTTATTTTAATCAATACAAAGGTTTTGCTCTGTACTTGCAAATATTTTAAATTTATTTCTATTGTAGGACTATTATAACGTAAAAAACAACGTTATTGTATTTTACACCACATATATATATTTTTTAAATTAAATGCATCAAATTGCACGATACGCTAAGAGTCAACATGATTTAGTGAGACACTCGTAGACTCATGTAAGAGTGACGTCACTGAAGCGTCTCCAGCTAATTCGTGTGATTGATGGTCTCTTGTGTGAGACTGATAGACGTACTAGCGATATTAATTGTATCTCAACGGAATCTGTTTATGTAATTAACTATCGTCACACTCCTTAATTATTATAGATATTTTAACACATTCACGTACCGTGAATATTATGATAATCAAGTTTTACGACGGCATAATAATAGCAGCCCTGTATCTAATATAATGTCCCACTGCTGGGCTTGGGCCTCTTCTCATGATGAGAAGGGTTAGGCCATAGCCCACCACGCTGGCCAAATGCGGATTGGTAGACTTTACACACCCTCGAGCACTTTTTTAGGCATTCTCAGGCATGCAGGTTTCCTCACGATGTTTACTTCCCCGTTAGCGAGCGATAATTTATATGATAATGACATGTATTTATCATCTTGGAAAAGACGAATCTTAACGATTTATTGACAGAGGTTTGTGCCATGGGTTCGAACCTCAGACCTTTGACTTCGCAGTCCTAATGTCTTCCAGTGGGCTATCTCGGCTCTTACGATGACATATACGTGGTTCAATAATATAAATGTAGATACATTGAAGGATAGGTTAGTAGTGGACTCGTTTAAAATACTTAATAATCAATTACATTTATTACATTTCTGAATTTTTTTTAATCAAAAGTGATTGCTATATTCCTTGTAAATAAAACATTGTATCGAGCGACAATAGACAAATGAAATGCATTCTCTTGCTGACTAATTGATCGCTGCGAGATCGAACCGGCGATCTTCTTGTTGCGGTCTCGTCGCTTCGTCGTGATGCAAGCTAGGGTTGCTACTCAAATAAAAAATATATTTTTAAAACAATTTTTTTTTAATAAAATTTCCTGATGCCACTATAGAAATAAAGAAAAAAATGCGTTATTTAAAAAAACGTGGCTAGTACATTGGTTAATAAGACATATTAATTAATTAAGCAAAATAAAGGACTGAAATCTAACAACAGCTATCATAATCCCAATTAATATTTTGTGTATGCATGTAAATAAAATACTAAAACAACAAAAATAATTTATTATTCTCAGTACAATTTATACTTAAATAACCCTCATGAAATTATAAACTCCTTAACATAACATAACATACATAACATCCTGCCTATATTATGGAGTCACCTGTTATGTTTGAATCACATAATATGATACGGGCTAGGATCATCGCCATCCACCAGGCATTTCAAAATTAAATAATACTTTTGCCGGAACCGGGCATCGAACTCCAGACCATCGGGGCAGTTCACTCTAAAAAATATTTAAATTATTTTTCTATTGGCATCGTACGTTTTAAAATAACATTTAAATCATTTCCATTCTTCAACAACCCTAGCCGACGACGCTTCATGCATATTGAGAGAGGCGTAACAACGTCGGTTCGCTCATCAATTAAGTGGTGTAATTGCTGACTTTCGGCGCATCCACCTCTCTTCTATTTGTAGCCGAGCGTCTAATTGTGCCACGGAACTTTGTTTTGTGATTGCTTTAACTGGGAAATTGGAACCATTTAAATGTATGTAAAGCTTTAAATGTGGTTAAAAAAATGGTGATAAACTTTAATGTTTTTACTGATGCCTGATAACTGCCCCGATTGTCTAGTTGTTAGCGTATTCGCCTTTCACCGCGAGGTCTCGGGTTAAAGTGTTATTATTTTATTAGCAGGATGGAGTTGAAATTTTGCCCAGTGGATGGCGATAGGCTCAACCCCTACCCCATGGTACCTATAAAGGTGAAATGTGTATGTTTTTCACCTCTGCCACACCCTTCTGGGCATTATGTTATATATATCTTTCTTTTATCTTACTGAAGTTTCCAACATGTCAAGTTTCATTAATTTAGAGCTCATTAAAAAAGAAAATCAATGATAGAAACACTATATTTGATAATTAATATATCATATTATTATCTCAATAAATTTTCCAGAATGTGGAACTCAACATTCTAGAAAATTGTATTCAGAACTTAATAAAAAAGACCAGTGATAGAAAAACCATTATAACATTATTAAAACCTTTCTAGGACACAAATAATCTTAAAAACAAAGAACCAAATAATTACAAGGAAACCTCTCAACAAAAACATGTATTTACCACACGGCGTCCCTTCATAAAATATTCAAACGTAATTCCCAAATAAACGAACTAAGATAATGAATTCCCTACATTCATCACCCGCGTGGGATCCAATCTTTATCACTTAACTACAATTCACTGTGTGTCCTTTGGATGCCGAAGAGGATAAAGACAGTGGATTTACGTAGAAGAATTATTTAGGGCTATATCGTAAAGATTTGTAGCGCCGCGCCGTAGACATGTAGTTGTATCTTATATATAAAATTCTCGTGTCACAATGTTAGTTACCTTACTCCTCCGAAACGGCTTTACTGATTTTTACCAAATTTTTTATGCATATTCAGTAGGTCTGAGAATCGGCTACTATCTATTTTCATACCCCTAAGTTAAAAAAAAATGTTAAGGGTTGTTCACCCTTAACATTTTTGGACATTTTTTTTTGTTTTTATTTTTTTATAATGTGGAATTAAAAAATACATACATCCCTAAATTGGTACCCTTTTATCACCAACCCCTATTTTTTAATAGCCATTTTAGTAACCTTAGCGCTTTTGGCAATATGCAATTTTGAATGTACTACCTTTATGGGGTTTGACATAACATTGACATTTTTGTTAGAGATTTGCTTGTAGTATATTATTATGAGTAAAGGTAGTTACGGTAAATTAAATAAATTGTGGGAAAAGTTTTACTATTACATGACCTTAAACTCACCGCCAAAAAATCGCTCGTTATTCTGAGTTTCGGTATGGTAATATCACTGCATCCTAAAATAACATTATTAAACAAAACTACCCTCTGTAAACAAAGAAATCATAGTTACTAGTTTTTGCAAAGCAACTACAATCTTTAATGATTGTTTGCTTTCTTTTATTACTAGTATTCATCACGTAGGCTGTAAGCCAGTATGTTGTTATTAAAATGTTAAATATAAGCAAAAATACGCATATTCAACTAGCCATAGAACACATTCTAGCCTCTTGTAGTCAGTCACATCTATAAGTTAATTCATCACTAGTCTCATGTGTCACGACATCTATCTCAGTAACAAAAGTAGCTATTACCTTCGAGCTTCGAATAAAGAGGAATCCGTTCAGTAGTAATTCACAGAACTACATACAAGAAATAGAATATTCAAGTGGGTTCCTCATACATCTTCGATAGGACGCTATTCTCCTCATGAGCTGTCCTACGAGGACGTAGCTTCATGGAAATTTTGAGAGAGATTTGTTCATAGGGTAATGAGTAAAGGTAATTAAGCTATTGCTTAGAGTTTTGAAAATTCAGACACAACATCCTGATTTTGAACCTGCCTCTAAATTGCTTGCATCATTTTGTTCTGGTTTGCTGTACAAAAAGCAAGTATGATAATTAATTTATCTGAGTACTTCCATGTGGCGAGGTAACTTTAAACTTTATATTGTTTTAGGGCTATGATTCCTTCTTACCATCATAAACACTGCGACCTAGTTTGCTAAATACATTATTCATTAGAAAATTATAATTTTATCACTACTAGTTATGGCCAAATTCTGCTGGCTATAGAAAACCAGACCTGTTCCCATTTCGTAGTTTTCACTGAATTCAAAAGTTAATTCATCACTAGTCCCGTGCGTCACGACATCTGTCTCAGTAACAAAAGTAGCTATTACCTTCGAGCTTCACACAAAGAGGAATCCGTTCAGTAATAATTCACAAAACTACATATATATCGTAAAAAGAAATAGAATATTCTAGTGGGTTTCTCATACATCTTGTATCAGATGGATATTCTCGTCATGAACTTTTTTACGAGGAAGTAGCTTAATGACACTTTTGTTAGAGATTTTTTTGTAGAATATATAGTGCAGGTTCGAAAAATATTACAATAACATTATCTTTAACTCACTAAAACATCGCTTATTGTTCTAAATTTCGGTTTGATCACTGCATCCTAAAATAACATTATTATACAAAAATACTTTCTGTAAACTAAGGTATCATAGTTTCTAGTTGTTGCTAAACAACTACATTCATCACGTAGGCTTTAACCCAGTTGCTTTTATAAAAATGTTAAATATTAGCAATAATACGCATATCTAACTAGCTATAGAACACATTCTAGCCTCTTGTAGTCAGTTACATCTATAAGTTAATTTATCACTAGTC
This sequence comes from Hypena proboscidalis, assembly GCA_905147285.1. NCBI lineage: Eukaryota > Metazoa > Arthropoda > Insecta > Lepidoptera > Erebidae > Hypena > Hypena proboscidalis. The sequence goes on along the minus strand of LR990150.1, from coordinate 8,989,475 downwards.
CCGTGCGTCACGACATCTATCTTAGTAACAAAAGTAGCTATTACCTTCGAGCTTCACACAAAGAGGAATCCGTTCAGTAATAATTCACAGAACTACATATATCGTAACAAGAAATAGAATATTCAAGTGAGTTCCTAATACATCTTCGATAGGACGCTATTCTCCTCATGAGCTGTTATACGAGGAAGTAGCTTCATGACACTTTTGAGAGAGATTTGTTCTTGAAAGTTGATTTGATAGAAATAATATAAACAAAACATTTATATACGCATTATAACACGCACTTATTTAGTCTCGTGTGATAGAAGGTGACCATAGGCTCACCAGTCCGCATGCTAACTCCGTGCTGCTATTGAGAATTATCCGACGGAACAATCTCAAATAACATTTAGCCGTACCCGGGAATCGAACTCAAAACCATGGACTTGAGTTCGATTACCGGGTGAGAGGCCGCACCACGCTAACCATTAGGCCAACAAGGTAGAGTAAGCGACGGTGATTGAGTTAATTGTGAACGAGTTTTTCAAAGAGAGACACTACATTCTGACTTTTAACTTGAAAATACATTCTTCGCACTATGGTCTTCAGGTTTGCTAACAAAATATTTGGCAATAAGATAGACTATAACAATATTGCAAATTCTAACATTATAGATATGTCTAGACTGTGAGCAAAACACAGTCCACTTTAACACTAAGCTATTCCATTACATTCTAAAAGTGTTGTACAAGCAGACTCCTATTTAGTGTAGTTTTTCCTAAAGAATTTTCCAAGTACCTACTTTTAAAACAAGGCGATGCATTTTAAGAACACCGCAGAGAGTGTACAAATTTTAAATTCTTAGCATACTGAACATGTAAAAGAATACTGCAATGCGTTTTGTTTTACCAAATATTAAAACTCTCATACACTAAATAATAAATTAGAAACTTCAACTAAATTCATGCTGAGAATAATTTAATGCTGACGGAGATTTGTTGACCATATTAAAATGTGAAGACCTTAAATATAATCTAATTTAATAAAACGAATTCGTTTGAATGCACATTATAAAAGCCACCTAGAATTTATACATAATTTATAACATAAAAAAATTGCCATGTCTGTACATTGAAGTTTTTTAGAAAAATAAATACGAGGTGTCTTTATAACAGCAGTAGAAGCCAAAATATATTTTTTAGAATTTTTGTATGTCGGTCTGTCCGTCTGTCTGTCTGTCTGTCTGTCAGTCAGTTCGAGCAATACGCAAAAACTACTATATGGAATTAGATGCAGTTTTAATAGTTGTGTAGATGGTGTTCTATCTTTAATACTGGTATATTTATCATTGTATTCTGTCCCAAAATAGTTGCGGGCATAAGCTAATGCTGTTATGAAGGCTGCAAATATTCGCTCTGATAAACAATGTACTGTAAAATCTGTTACAAATTTTAGAAGAGCAGTTTCCATTATTAAGTTTATAAAAACCGGATCTCTTCCATGTATCCTTAATTAACATGAAATAAAACCAGACGTAATTGCTCACTTACGACGACAATTATTATTTTTTAATTATGCCGTTTTTTAATTATCTGCTGCATGGCATGAAAAATAAAGAAACAGTATAATGTTATGGTCCATCTATACACGTCTGACTTTGTTCTTTTCTCCTTTCATGTCCTACATATTTTGTACTAGGAATTTTAAACCTATTTGGCTAACCATTGACACGTAAACTCACCGGATCTAGTACAGGTCTGTGGTAAAAACTAACATTTCTTTAAATTATAAATCAGTATTGAACTATCATTATAACCAAAGAAAAATAAAAGATACAGTTTCAGTAGAATATGTTGTTTTCTTTCCATCCACTAAATTACTTAGAAAGAACCTTACAACCGCCCGCGGTCTTAATAGCAATAACTTAATAAAGAATTACTCGCAGCCACACACACACACACACACAAACATACACGCACGCACGTACGGACGCACACACACACACACACACACACACTTTCTGGTGATTGCTACTAAATTCCGAAGAAGAAACCCTATCGAATCCTTACCCAAAGAAAGTACAACAATGAATGCAATATAGACAAACACGCCTCTGAAATAAAGTAAGTAGTAAGTTTTATTTGTGATCCAACGACTTCGATCCACATCACATCTACACGAAGTTCAATTGTATATGGTGTAGAGTAGATAAAATATAAGAATAAGTGGCGAAGAATAATACATATATACATACATAATATCACGCCTATATTACCCAGAAGGGTGTGGCAGAGGTGTACAACACCCACATTTCACCTGTTATGTTTAGGTCCCATGGGATAGGGGGTAAGCCTAATATAATCTGACGGAAAGTTCACAAATAACTCTTTACCCGACACAGGAATCGAACCCAAGACCTTGCGGTGAGACGCGCATACGCTAACCACTAGACCATTTTATTGAAACGTATAAAAACACTGAATGGTAAATGTGGAAGATAATATTTGAAAAAAATATTTGAGTCACATTCTTCATTAAAATTGTATAAAACGCCGCAACAACGAAGCCTGTAAGATGATTTCAAGATGCATATTATTTTATGTAGATATTCTATCGCTAATAAAAAAAAAGACTTATTTCTCCATAAGTTGTGAAGCTCGGATTATTTTTTAATGTTTACAACAAACTAATTCTGGTCATGTATACATAAAAACTAAATAAAAAAAATATCAACTGTATTCTTTCGATATTGCACCTCTCTGATCTTTCCTACTCTATAACTGACAAATGAGGGATTTCTGAGCATTAGAGTTCCGTCGACTGTTTCTTACACTATTTATTGTGTGTTTTGTCGCGTAATTTATTCATCGTCAGGTACACATCAAGTTTGCATATGAGGTCGGAGCAAATACAAAATTGATGCTAGATAATAAAATGGAACTAAGGTGAAGAATGTGATCGAAATAAAACTACTTACACAATATTGGAAAATCACTATGGTATTTTGTCTCTGTATGTATAAAATATTGTTGTTCTCTGTCTGCCTTTTGTCTGTCTATTTTGCCGTACCTGGAAAACTGCTTTAGAATAGCAGCATTTTTAGGTGATTTAATATATCTCGAAAACTGATGGTCAAATTAATTTCATGTTAAAATTGGGTTGATTTATTAAAAGTTCTTTTCTCGAAAAATAATTAATTTTTGGGTGATTATTATCATAATAATCGATTAATATGACTGAGGTAGCAGTAGTGATTTCACTCGATTTTTACGTGTCACACGTGACCTGTGCTTTGTAATGACGATATATTTTGCTTACGCTTATAGTTTTATATAAATTTATATATTTTTAAATACCTATAGAGTGCTGCAATATCAACTCCAACTATATACTTCTGATTAAATTCGTTGCGGGTTCCAAGACAATTTTAACCCTCCCTGGGATTGCCCGTGTGTCATGCACGGTGCCTTTCAGTTGGTTACCGCTGTAGATCCTGGCGTCACAGGAGTCACAGTGGTGGGCGTGTGGGTGGGATTATATCCCGTTAAAAAAGTGCTGCAATACAATTATGATTATATCAGATATAAGCCTTTTAAACCCTGAAATCCCTAACAGAATACCAACTTTACCTTTACAAGTAAAATAAATTGCATCCCCAATACAAATCACAGGAACACACTTTTACATACCTTAAGCCCTTCTGATAAAACGTCTGTTCAGAAATCCTTCACTATATTTCCTATCGACCGACAACTGTTCAGCAAATAGAATAAAACACCGCAATTTCCTTGGGACCGTGCGTGGTTCCGTACTTCCTTTACTACCGGGACAACCTTAGCACACACTGCGAGAACACAACGTCAATCTAAAATAAACTTTATTGTTAATGCAATAAGGACGTGCGGTTTTCTCAAAGTTGTAAGGGCTTTCGTGGTAAATGTGCACATACTTGCTTCTAAATAAATAAGAACAATATTGCAACTAGTCTGTCTCCAATGTTTTTCTATTTCATTATCTTGTTTCTAACTATTGAGGTAAGATGCTGGCGTTTTGCTGCGTTCTTTTGTTTTATACTTGTTGACAGGATTTAACTTTTTGATTTCAGCTTTATTTATGTTGCTCAGAGCAATAAGCCAACCGGAGGAGTTGTTGTCAGGTGTCTCTTGCTGCCAAATGTGGAAGAATGTTTTTGTATAGTGTCCTTTTTCATATAAAACTAGCTGACCCGGCTTCGTACCGCCTTAGCGTAAATTTGATGCACTACTTTATTTTGTATAGCTGACCTATCTTATGTATGCGTTTTCCTTACGTTACCTATTCAATTTGAACTGGAATCTATAATATCCTGCATATAAAAATGAATACCTATTTCCCTGGTCTTGTCATACCTGAGAAGGACTTTATTAATTTTATTAAATAAAAAACAAAATATGTATTTCCATAATAGTGTTTATTCCGTAGGGTTCAATAATTTCTCTTATATTTTTACAGAAAATTTATTAATTTATATTTTTTTTTCCGTAAGAACCTTGCACAGAGTATTAGAAAACTACAAAAAAAAACAGTCAAGCCGTTTTCATGCTATGTCGTGACAACGGAAAACGGGTTTCATTTTTATATTATATAGACTAGTTGTCAAATCATTGATGCGCGGATCCATCTCTTCATTACGGTAGAATTTTGCCATAGATATTTGCGACCATGTAGTGTCCGTCCATATTGGTTTCTTAGTCTAGGCCGCGAGATCTTGGGTTCGATTACCGGGTCAGAAAAAAGTGATAGTTGGGATTTCTAACAGGATATTTACAAATAGTAGCACCGAATTGGACTTGTACCTAGTGGGTAAACATAACAGGTGAAATTAAAAAGCAATTTTTTTCTCACCACAATATTTTAAGAATAAATGTGGGTGTTGTACACATCTGCCACACCCTCCTGGGTAATATAGGCGTGATGTTATGTTATGCTTTAAATAGTTACAGCTACAGTTCGATACCTATCTATCAAACTCGATTAATATGTGCCAAAGTCAACCTTCCACTAATCAAACACTAATTACTGGTGTCTGTTAACTTTAGGTAATCTAACTACGGAACTAATTTTCAGCCAGTAATTACTTTTACTGTAAAGCGATGCCATTCGTATAGGTATGCTACATGTTTGAAATAGATTTGGCAATAGTTGCATCGCTATTACTGTTCTTATAAACTTAATTGTATTCTGCTTAGGTTTGATCTAAATTAATAGTAAAGAAACCATTTTAAGTATATAAGATTTTATTTGGCAAAAAATATTGCAGCTAGTTCTAGCTAGTTAGTAAAGAAAAATAAACTGGTAGTTTTTGTGAACTAAAAAATCTCAGAAATATATACCGAAAATTACACAAATATTAACAAATACAACTATAGAAATAGAAATCGAAATAGAAATAGAAATCATTTATTTGTTTAACATAGGTTTTTTTTACTTATAGGTCTTATAATTTAGATAAGTGCACTATGTTATGTCTTAAAGACGTACATATATTATTATCATTTTATATTTTCTACAATAATATCTTAAAGCATGCAAGTTAAATTAAATTATTATTATATTTATTATTTAGATTCATAAATTAAAATTCATTATCAAGGTTCATCACTGGTTAATATGTCAATACAATAAAAAAATACAATTAGTCAATTAAATAAAGAATTATCATTCAGGAACGCATCAACTGTGTAGTAACATTTTTCAATTAATAAATTATTAAGCGATCTTTTAAACTTAAACAGTGTCATATTTTTAATTTCAAGTGGTATCTATCTATATATATAAAAGGCTTTGTCCTGACTGACTTAGTATCAACGCACAGCCTAAACCATAGGTCGTAGCGACTTGAAATTTGGAGGGTGTATTCTTTGCAAGATTTTATCGTGCAATAAGAAAGGATTTTTGAAAATTTGGCCTCTAACAGGGTGAAGAGTGGGACGAAAGTTTGTATGGAAAAGCGTTTGTAGTAATTATGAGGCTCGATCAATTTCAAAAATGGAACTGTGTTGAGCAATCGTGTGACAATGAGATGTTGACATGAAGTTTCATAAAAAAAGGATTTTATGTCAGTGTAAACTTTTTAATTGTCATTTCGGCCTCTTTAGATATCTAAAAAGTAATTGTTTTGTTTAGTAGAAACCAACTTTAATGTAATGGAAGATGTGTGATGTAAATTATAAAAAAAAATATTTAAATAGGGTTAAAACTATCATTTTGATGTGCTTTGAGGTTTAGCTGATGGTAAGTTAGGGCATCAACTGCGCAAATTATACAACATACACTTTTGACGGATGGACTAATTAATATTAAATATAATCTACAATAAAGCCCGACACGTGCGTTTATTTAAGTTTGACGATGCCGAAGGTCTTACTATAGGCTGACCGTTTAACTGAGACCTCGCCTGCGCGTTACAGGGGCGCGGGGGTATGACGACAAAGGGGACTGAAACAGGTGCGGGCGGTGGAGGCACTTAATGAAACATACAGGAGATGAATGCACCAAGATATTTCCTAAGATATGTGACATCATAGGAAAAAAGAAATAGTGATTTATCAAATGAAAAATAGTTAAGAAGATACAAAATTTTAATGAACTTATAAAATAATTGAGAATAAACTATTATACAATTTTTTATCTAAACATATAATTAAATCATAAGAAAGTTAAAACTTTTTTTGTGTCCAGTTTCTTTTTTCTAAAATTTATGTATACGTTAAAAGCCATTTGCTTGCACTGACTGTTTACTTTATGTCTGAAGATTTTTCGATTTATCTTGAGATTGTTATTACATGTGTACCTCTCACAAGGTGTCTGCAACAGTTAACACATGCGATCGCTACCCATGTAGCGAACGGAATGAACAATCACAAAAATTTGCCCACCGCCCGCAGCTGTTTCAGTCTCCTTTGTCGTCATACCCCCGCGCCTCTGTACCGCGCAGGCGAGGACTCAGTTAAACGGTCAGCCTATAGGCCTGAATCATCGGTATTCTCCATTAAAATAGTGCAGTGTTAACATAATAAGATGCGTTTTTTCGGAAACAAAAAAGGCACCGCGCTGCCCCAGCCTCACTGCCGGCCGGTCAGCATTCAGATTATATAACTCCGACAGAACGTGCGCGTTCACTCACATAACAAAATGGTCAGTCAATGAGATCGCAGAGGCAGGAAGTCCGGCGGCGGCTTAAACCATATTATTCATTAGTAAAAGATGGAGACCCCATCACAAATAAGCGCCAAGCTGCAAGACGCATTATATCCATTTTTTATCCGTCAAGACAATTGACATGAGATTCGGACAGAATTCAATGACATCTTCGACCGAACTCTGTCCGAATCTCATGTGAATTGCTTCAATTATTATTAAATTATTAAACACTTTAATTATAATCATTCTAGCAAGGGGAACGTCACAGTCATGTCATGTTATTTATTGTGTGAGTATAAACTTTTTGGTAGTCATTCGGTCTCCTTGAGTGCCCGACAAATACGTTCCAAATTATAAAAAAAAGGTCATAATATAAAAAATAGAATAAATTCAAATCCGTGGTATAAGGGCCTTTTTCTACACGAGTTACTTTTTGCCACGGTCAATTCCAAAACATTTAGGTATTCTTACCGACATTCAATTTAACCCCCTACATAAAAACGACTAGGTGTTATTAGTTAGACGTGTCTGTCTGTGGCATCGTAACTCGCGAATGGATGAACCGTCGTGATATTTTTACTTAGAATTTATTCGTTCAGTGATAGATATTATTGTATTTATTACTTTTTTAATGTTCACTTTAATTTTTAGCAATAGGTTTTTATTTTATTTATTTTTTTATTATTTATGTAATAAAAATATTTATGTACGTTTTGCATTATTTGATCTTTTTCTGATATTATTTATGTTCTTAATTTTTTACGATTTCTTTTTAGTTGGACATTTTTGTTTCTTTATTCATATGTTTTATTATGTTAAACATGATTTTGATTTTATACAGTAACTTTTTTTAAATTCAATTTCACGTTTTCATGTATTTTTTGAAGATTTTCATAATATTTATAATGTGCCGTTTGGTCCGACCCTAATGATGCCTGATTGTTTTGGAATTGACCGGCGCATTTTTCTGCTCGACCAAAGTTTTAGTTTTATAGTAGAGAGTAAAGTTCGCCTCGAGATCTGGTTTTGTTGGCACCTGAAGGGAAGACTTCGAATATTGTTTACAAAGAAATACTTTAATTGGGTATTTATATATAATGATAACTCAACTTACGACAACTTACAATCGCGAGCAAAGCCGCGGGCAAAAGCTAGTATATATAAAAGGCTTTGTCCTGACTGACTTAGTATCAACGCACAGCCTAAACCATAGGTCGTAGCGACTTGAAATTTGGAGGGTGTAATCTTTACAAGATTTTATCGTGCAATAAGAAAGGATTTTTGAAAATTCGGCCTCTAACAGGGTGAAAAGTGGGACGAAAGTTTGTATGGAAAAGCGTTTGTAGTAAATTGTGAGGCTCGATCAATTTCAAAAATGGAACTTTGTTGAGCAATCGTGTGACAATGAGATGTTGACATGAAGTTTCATAAAAAAAGGATTTTATGTCAGTGTAAACTTTTTAATTGTCATTTCGGCCTCTTTAGATATCTAAGAAGTAATTGTTTTGTTTAGTAGAAACCAACTTTAATGTAATGGAAGATGTGTGATGTAAATTATAAAAAAAATATTTAAATAGGGTTAAAACTATCATTTTGATGTGCTATAGTCAGGTGGCAAACATGCCCAAGGTTTAGCTGATGGTAAGTTAGGGCATCAACTGCGCAAATTATACAACATACACTTTTGACTGATGGACTAATTAATATTAAATATAATCTACAATAAAGCGCGACACGTGCGTTTATTTAAGTTTGACGATGCCGAAGGTCTTACTAGGCCTGAATCATCGGTATTCTCCATTAAAATAGTGCAGTGTTAACATAATAGCCCCAGCCTCACTGCCGGCGGTGGTGTGGCGGTCACATTATACAGGGTGGATGCGACATAGCGACATTTATTGAAACCACAGCTTCTATACATGGCCAGTATGCATTTCCACCGGATAAAAAATTTTTTGGCGAAAAAAAAAATCCACGTCTTCCGAACAAATTGCACGATCGCAATGTTCAAATTGTTCGGAGAACGTGATTTTTTTTTTTCGCCAGAGATTTTTTATCCGGTGGAAATTGATACTTACCATGTATAGAAGCTGTGGTTTCAATAAATGTCGCTATGTCGAATCCACCCCGTATAACTCCGACAGAACGTGCGTTCACTCACATACCAAAATGGTCAGTCAATGAGATCGCAGAGTCAGGGAGTCCGGCGGTGGCTTAAACCATATTATTTATTAGTAAAAGATGGAGACCCCATCACAAATAAGCGCCAAGCTGCAAGACGCATTATATCTATTTTATCCGTCAAGACAATTGACATGAGATTCGGACAGAATTCAATGACATCTTCGACCGAACTCTGTCCGAATCTCATGTGAATTGCTTCAATTATTATTAAATTATTAAATACTTTAATTATAATAATTCTAAAAAGGAGAAGGTCACAGTCATGTCATGTTATTTATTGTGTGACTATAAACTTTTTGGTAGTCATTCGGTCTCCTTGAGTGTCCGTTGTAAGATATTTAAAAAGTTAATACTACGCATTGACTACATAAAAATTTAGTCTATGATACTACGTTCCAAATTATGAAAAAAAGGTCATATTATAAAAAAAAATAGAATAAATTCAAATCCGTTGTTTAAGGGCCTTTCTACACGAGTGACTTTTTGCCACGGTCAATTCCAAAACATTTAGACATTCGTACCGACATTCAATTTTTAACCCCCTACATAAAAACGACTAGGTGTTATTAGTTAGACGTGTCTGTATGTGTGTGTGAGTCTGTCTGTGACATCGTAACTCGCGAATGGATGAACCGTCGCTCGTGATATTTTTACTTAGAATTTATTCGTTCAGTTATAGATATTATTGTATTTATTAATTTTTTAATGTTCGCTTTAATTTTTAGCAATAGGTTTTTTTTTATTTATTTTTGTATTATTTATGTAATAAAAATATTTATGTACTTTAATGATATTAATGATTTACGTTTTGCATTATTTATTTGATCTTTTTCTGATATTATTTATGTTGTTAATTTTTTACGATTTTTTTTTAGTTGGACATTTTTGTTTCTTTATGCATGTGTTTTATTATGTTAAACATGTTTTTGATTATATACAGTAACTTTTTTTAAATGTAATGTTAAATTCAATTTCACGTTTTCATGTATTTTTTGAAGATTTTCATAATATTTATAATGTGCCGTGTGGTCCGACCCTAAAGATGCCTGATTGTTTTGGAATCGACCGGCGCATTTTTCTGATCGACCAAAGTTTTAGTAGAGAGTAAGTTCGCCTCGAGATCTGGTTTTGTTGGCACCTGAAGGGAAGACTTCGAATATTGTTTACAAAGAAATACTTTAATTGGGTATTTATTTATAATGATAACTCAACTTACGACAACTTTTAATCGCGAGCAAAGCCGCGGGCAAAAGCTAGTTTTATTATAAATACGAGGGGCAGTACCCAAAAAGCTTTTTTGCATGAGCGTGGTCTTACATTCCACGGTACATAATTTATTTGTATATTGACGGCGTATTGGAGCCCTCTATAGATTACCAAAAACCACAAATAATATAAATAACTCATAAAGTGAGAGAAAATAGACTTCGCCTTCGTAGCAGAGGTTCTTTTTATAAATTTTCTCCCACTGCACTCTGCAGCGGGTGGAAAAATAGCAAAAATCCTGCCGTTCAGAACTGGGCCGAATACACTAACTTTCTTTGATAGATATTCTCCGTATGACATACTGCAATGAGGTACTTTCTACATCAGTATTAACAACATTTTAAATACGCCAAAGCACCACAAAACATTGTTCCGTGTGTCCAAACTTAGTTTCAGTTCGTACATTACTTCCTAACTAGGGACAGAAATAGTTGAAAATTCTGACATTCCTCTCGGCTTTGTGTCTGTTTCGACCAGAAAACGCGGTTATAGTGAATGAATAACGACACAATAATGACCTTTTAATGCTTTAAAATATTTCCTTTTGTATTAAAATTCTTTGAGGTATAGTTAAGGTTTTAAAATAAAACATTCAATTCATGTTTATCTCAAATTTATTCATAGTACAATGTACTCGAGAAAATTTCCGCTAACTCACCTCTTCTTACCTTCGTACCTACGATGATAATCGCATAGCACCCCTCTTGTGAAAACACAGTTTTATTTTAAAAAGTGAGCATATCGAAACTTTATATAGCAAAATGTTAGAATGTTATTAAACCGCCGGTTTACACATACAATACATAACTACACGCCTATATTGCCCAGAAGGGTGTGGCAGAGGTGTACAATACCCACACTTCACCTGTTTTGGTTAGGCCCCATGGGATAAGGGGTGAGCCTATCACCATCCACCGGACACAATCCCAACTCCGAGCTGCTATTGTGAATTTCCTGACGGGAAGTTTAACACTAAGAAGAAAATCATTTCATGACTGCAGGTAAGAAAAGCAATACCACAGTATAAATATGTACAAACAGTACGATACGGCACCGACGAGACGTCTAAGCGGTTGTCGCGGTGTTCTCAGTAGCGAGTGCCGCTTAGGGGTCTCGTCGGTGTGCATGTTTATGTGTGCTTGCCGTTTCGCACGTTTGTAGGCAGTTTCCGTACTGTTTGTACATATTTATACTGTGGCAATACATTCTAGGTCACCTAATAACCCTATATTTACATTCCTAGAGCTAGAAAAACCTTTTCTGATTCAATTACAGCAGGATTACCTATTTCGTCCTAAAGTGTACATATTTCTGTCGCCAGTAAAACGAAACAGTCTATTTGGGCCTGAATGTCTTCCCTTCGTACAAGACCAACCTTTTACTTACTTTATTACTCCACAATAAACTTTGCACGGACGAAAGGTAAATACTTCTTTTATTTATATCACACGCATTTTAAGGATCCTTTTGGAGTTAACATAAGCTTTTAAGCAGTTTTTCCTTACATATTCAAATAATCAAAATTTAATATAGTTAATTTTGTATAACAGGTAATATGTATGACGTGGTTCTTCTTCGTCGTGTCGATGGCAGAGTCAAATTTTATTTAGACTTGCTATCGTGGTGAAAGGATTAGCCAATTCGCTTTGGAGAACTCGCGAATTGCCCAGGGTGCGCCGAACGTAGGGAATCGTTGTGTACGTCACTCGGGGAGGCTCCTTTCATGCACCCCATGACGTGGTGGTAATTTAGGTTGACATAAAAATTGTATATTAACTAATTACTAACATTCTAAATTATAGATAATACAATAGATGACATGACGTACATCATACAGTTAAAAGATTTATGGATATTGAATGTGGTTCGGATAACTCAAATGGGAGAGCAATAGGACAGAATCCTAAGATGGCGGGTTCAATTCCCGCTTCAAGTTAAAAAAAAACCACTGATATGTAATATTACGTCACTAAAATAATTAGCTCATTAGAGCATGTATGCAATTGCAATTACAATAATTAAGATTAATTCTTTTTTTCGCACGTCACTTTTTAGCTACCCTTTTCATACAAGACATGAAAGACATGTATTCTTTTTTTTTTTACAATGTGAGCTTGTTTTTTTTAAGCTGATTATAATAAACGCGGCAACCAAATACTCACATTCACAGACATTGTCTGTAAATATGAGTATTTGGGTCATTGTATAGTTAAACTTTTTTTTTGCGTTCTATCTATAATTGTAAGTATAAAATATTCTATTATGTTTTTATATTTGATGGTTCAAGCAGAAATTAGCCAAAAGTGTTATCCCAAAACAGGTTCCCAAGGCTAGCTAGCAGTGTCGCTCCTCGTTCGCTACAATCGCGATTTCTGGTCAAAACAGTCGCAAAGCCGAGAGGAATGTCAGAATTGTCAACTATCTCTGTCCTTTGTTGGTAAAGTAATGTACGAGGTTAAACTAAGTTTGGACACAAGGAACAACGTTTTAAGGTGCTGTGGCGTATTTAAAATGTTGTTAATACTGATGTAGAAAGTATAGTCGGCCAACGAGTTCACTATGCAGGCCACACTACTGTTTGTTTACGGAAAATATACAAAAGAGTCAAAGAGTTTTTCAAGTTTACCTTTCACGTGTAAGATGATTTTATGTAAACTGCTTCTTTGGTCTATAAAAAAGAAATTAATTATAAAAATATTTAAGTTCATATCAAGAGTAAAAAAAGCATACAAAAAGAACATAAATAAACAAGATATACTTAAAACAAAACTAAGCGGCAACATATAATTAGACATGGCAATGACGACCGGATAGCGGAGTGGGTAGTGTATCTGCCTGCGACGCCCTGGTCGCGGGTTCGATTCCCGCTTAAGACAAATCTTTGAGTGCATGAACATGGGGGGTTTGTCTTAGTCTGGGTGTTTCTATGTATCATAAGTATGTATTTACAAAAGAAAAGTATATTTGTATTAGTATCAGTTATTCTAGTACCCATATTACAAGTTTTGCTTAGTTTGGGACTAGATGGCGTTGTGTGTAAGTTGTGAGATATTTATTTATTTATTATTTATTTTAATGATGTCAAACACGTGGCACACTCATGTGTGAGAATAAAAGGATACTATTTCAGCTATTACTGCAAATTAAAGTACTGCAGCGCTGATTTTCAGATAGTACCTTTGAATTGAAGTTATCGTCAACAACGATATATATTTGTACATAATTTAACGTAACATAAGACCACGCCTATATTACCCAGAAGGGTGTGGCAGAGGTGTACAACACCCACATTTCACCTGTTATGTTTAAATCCCATGGGATAGGAGGTTGGCCTATATTGCCATCCACCGGACACAAATCCAACTCCGTGCTGCTATTGAAAATTTCCTGATGGATAGTTCACAAATAACACTTTGCCCGAGCCGGGAATCAAACCCGAAACCTCGCGGTAAGAGAAGATACGCTAACCACTAGACCACTTTATAAATAGATAATAAAATATACATTTATAATTAAGAATAAGAAATAGAAGATACATTTATACTACATGTATATAAACATGTACCATATACAAGATCGTATAATATATTATTATGATAACACATTACATATTATGTTATGTTTCCTGATAATTAACGTTTTCCTGAAAGAATGAAGGTTATGAAATGCTACCAAGTATCCTCTGCTTAATATACACACTCATTCATATACACACACACACCATCACTTACAAATGTGGATTTACCATTAAATTTTTACTATTATTATTATTAATTAAGTTTAATCTATTATTTTCTTGTTTGATAACGAAATATGATTTAATAAAATACTATAATAGTTACTTATTTATTATAACTTGTTGATAACAAATTAATTTTATGTGATTAGCAATGCTCATCATCTTTATTGTATGAATAGCTATATCTCACTTTCAATTACATCATTTGTGTAAGAATCCTTTTTTGTCAAATTTAATAATGCTTTTGGTACTTAGTAATTGCTCTAAAACTAGCATTAAGACAAATCTTACAGTAATACCTTTTTTTCACATTTTTCCACTTTGAAAGCGTCTCTCGCGCAAACTTCTCAGTTAGGAATTTTTTTTTATTAGAAACCCCAATATCATTTTTGAAGACCTACCCATAGATCACACGTATGGATTTGACGAAAAAACTAATTTGAGTTTCAGTTCTAAGTATGGGGAACCCCAAAAATTTACTGTGTTTTTTCTATTTTTGTATGAAAATCTTAATGCGGTTCACCGAATACATCTACTTACCAAGTTTTCACAATATAGCCCTTATAGTTACGGCAAAAAGTGGCTGTGACATACGGGCGGACAGACGGACAGACATGACGAATCCATAAGGATTCCGTTTTTTGTCATTCGGCTACGGAATCCTAAAAAAACAATCCATATACCAATGATGTAAACAATAGAGAAGTAGACTGCGCCACAAAAATAAAGCTGAAATCACAATCTTGAATCCTGTCAACAAGTATAAAACAAAAGAATGCAGCAAAACGCCAGCATCTTACCTCAATAGTTAGAAACAAGGTAATGAAATAGAAAAACATTGGAGACAGACTACTTGCAATATTGTTCTTATTTATTTAGAGACCAGTATGTGCACATTTACCACGACAACCCTTACAACTTTGAGAAAACCGTACGTCCTTATTTCATGAACAATAAAGTTAATTTTAAATCGACGTTGACTTTTCGTGGTGTGTGCTAGGTTTGTCCCGGTGGTAAAGGAAGTACGGAACCACGCACGGTCCCAAGGAAATTGCGATGTTTTATTCTATTTGCTGAACAGTTGTCGGTCGATAGGAAATATAGTGAAGGATTTCTGCACAGACGTTTTATCAGAAGGGCTTGAGGTATGGAAGTTGTTGGTGTTCCTGTGATTTGTATTGGGATGTAATTTATTTTAAACTAAAGGAGAATCTCTATATCATTGTATTTTTTTTTACTTATTTAGTTTAGTTGAGCTAAGAATAAAGTTTGTTGAAAAACTTGTATTTTGTGTAATTATTAAAAATCTATTAAATATTTTTTAAATTACATTTAATTACTTATGTCTTGTATTTTGCCTTTGGGTCCATGGCAATAAATGAATGACGATCGTCATGACGTACATGACGATCGACGAATATATTGCGGGACATCACAATAAATAGTGTAAGAAACAGTCGACGGAACCCTAACGCTCAGAAATCCCTCATTTGTCAGTCACATCGGCGTAAAAAAGGTTTAGATGTTATTCGCGTTCTGTTAAAGGTTTTTTTTTTATTTATTAATAAAGGGCTTTGTCGCTTAGCAACCATTCCGCCAATATGCGTTCGGTTTTTTGAGCGATTATTTGCGTTTTATTGCAATATTGCAATAATATTTATTTATATATTTGAGATATTATTGACACAATAAAATACGACCTATTATTGGAGGTTTAGGACATATTTGAGGTTTGCCGAGATGACTGAGAAGTAATTAAAATTATTGTTTCTTAAAGCTGCTTCTGTGGATAACTTGGATTCTAATTGTATTGTTTCTTTTCATTTATGATTTTTCTTTTCTCGTAATTTAATTGTAAATTGTTTCTGATGATGCATGAATTTAATAAATGTAAGGACCTGTGCCGTTTTGATTAATAAATAAATAAATATTCTTGCGCCATAAAAGCGCTGGGGATTCAAATAATTTTAATGCAAATAGTACCTATTATAATTTAATTACTTAAGTTTTTTTTTATATATTTTGTATTTTAATGTGTGTTCAGGCGCCATTTGGGGCCTATTCAAATAAATGATTTGATTTCTTGATTACTTATTTTTTTGACCACTGTACGGGCAGTTTACTCGTACAGGAATATGTTGTAGGGTAGTGAGTGTGAAATGTGTTGTCAATCACGGGATTGGTACAGAGAAAAGTAAAATAACTACACTCATAAATATAGTAAAAACATGTAAAATGTAAAGTCAGCGTAAATGCTTAATGGGGTAAAAAGTAAAATTATTGATATTATGTGACGATGCCCATGTTTATTTTACATAGGTACATAATGTATTATGTTAAAAAAGGAAAGACTCAAATAAAATATAATGACAAAAAATTAATAATATGCCTAACAATGATTATTCGTAAAGTATTACAGTAAAGCGAAACAAGCAATGCTAAATTAATATAATGCGTAACTATCTTTATGCCAAATGTGAAGTTAAAGTAGGCCAAAAAAAAAAAATGCCAAGAAATAAGGAACGTATGTCTTCACAGCTACCGATCAACTTTATTTATTTTGCAGTAAAAGTAACGTCAGATTATTTATTCTGGAAATGTATAGGTTGATGTGTAAACGTCTGTACGTGTAGATGTGATTCGAGTCAACATCAAAGATAAAACTTGTCTCTTACTTTATTTGGGAGGCGTGTTTGCGTAAATTGCATTCACTGTGGTACCTTTTATTGAGTATCTATTTTTTGAAGTTTTGCTTCTTGAATTTCCATTGAATTTAAGCAGTACCCAGTGAACTTATTTAAGAGAGAGAAAGTGATTGTTAAGATTTAAAGGTAAAAAAAATTTGGTATCACAGTAATTTCAGGTGTTGTACCTGATAAAATACATAGTTATATTTCTAAACTTATCGCAAATGTTTTGCTTGTAGTATGTTACCTAATATATAAAAAAAAACATAACATCACGCCTATATTACCCAAAGGGTATGGCAGAGGTGTACAACCCACACTTTACCGGTTATGTTTAGGTCCCATGGACATAAACCTATCGCCATGATGCTATTGTGAATTTCCTAACGGAAAGTTTACAAATATCCTCACACCTCGCAGTGAGAGGCGCATACGCTTGTGGGGTATATAAAAGAGCTGCGCGCGCGACGTGGCTTCTTGCCTTCGATCACCAGTGCCGAGTTAAGTGTCTCCTCAATCTTCGCTTCGCCAGGACTTCACCAAACCAACGTACGCCTTGAGTCTACCATGTAAATTTAATCTGAATAATAATACCTTAGTTAATTTATCTATTGTTTCTCTTTATTCTGCCTATCCAACTGGTCATTAGAAGACCACGTTACACGCTAACCACTAAAACAACGAAGCAGAAGATATGAAAGTTCGTTTTTTTAATTATTTTACAAATTAGCCATACAAATCTCGTTTGTCATACATTGCCATAAACGAAGCACTTACATAAAGTTTACGGCCATGCCAAGAAAATAACACAAGATGCATATTCCATAGTTATTTATTCCATTAACTGCCTAGCTCTCAATAGGGTGAACATGCTGAAAGAAAAGGCCTGAACAAGACAAAATAAAAACTTGGAGGTTGACCAGGAAAGGTATTTTGATAGTCTAGAGTAGAGTATCGCTACTCTTCCATAATCAGATGGAAATTACGAAAATCTAAAAAATTCCTCGGTACAATCATGAATTTTCTGGTGTTTTT
This sequence comes from Hypena proboscidalis, assembly GCA_905147285.1. Taxonomy (NCBI): domain Eukaryota; kingdom Metazoa; phylum Arthropoda; class Insecta; order Lepidoptera; family Erebidae; genus Hypena; species Hypena proboscidalis. The sequence continues at coordinate 8,971,403 of LR990150.1, read as the reverse complement.
TTTTCACCCGGAGTCACAGAATCATGGTCTGGATCATTGATAAGCGGCTTCGTCGCAATGTCATTTAAGCCCTGTAAATAACAAAATATAATTATGAAAGTAATTTGTGAAAATCTATACAAATATTATAAAGCTAAAGTGTTTGTTTGTTTGTTTTCTTAAACGCGCTAAGCTTTCTGTTTGTTTGTTTCTTTGAAGGCGCCATTCTCAGAAACTATTATTGCTCATTAATCGAGTAAGGCTATAAGCTATATATCATCAAGCTAAAATTAATAGGAGCGGAACACCCTTACCTACATACATACCTAAGTTAAGACAACACAACGTCTGGCGGGTCAGCTAGTATATTATATTTATGTAATCTATATAGTATTATTTCGTAGTAAATAGGTATATAATAATGTGTTATATTTGTATGTTTGTCTTATCTACTGTAGTTGTACATGGATTTTGCCCTCTATACTACTGCCTCTCCTCTATTGCACTGGGTTTGCTGGAAAATAACTCAAATATTAGTTAAATGCACCTGTTGTATATTATTATTGTATATTATTGCCATTTTGTATTATTATTTTGTGTACAATAAAGTATTGAATAAATAAAATAATACAGTTCTTCAAATTTCAGATAAAATTACTACAATACAAATGTAAATTTGTGTTATTATCTGGGTACTTTGCTTTCAATATTTTTTTTAGCTGAAAACCGTTATTTCATTTATTATTACACTTAAACATATTACAAAAACCGGCCAAGTGCATGTCGGGCCACGCACAGTAGGGTTCCGTAGCTAGTCGTAACAACATATTTCGACTTAAAAGGTATTTACTATCTGTATTAAACAAGTAACATCTTCATACAAGTCATTACTTTCAAAGGATGTATGATTGTTGAGGAAGCGAAAGAAGTATGTAAGGAGCGAAGCACATGGCGTTCCATCGTCTTTGCCTACCCCCGTGGGATAAAGGCGTGATTTTATAATATGTATTATGTATGTTTATTTATGTTTCAAGAATTTTGAACGAAATATTCTGAGTAACTGCATCTGACATTTCGAACCCCTATTCCTCTTGAACTAATGAAGTGAACTTATCCGCTATAGTTTTCCTTTAAAGTTCATTACATGTACTACCGACACAATTTTTTTCAGATTTTGGGATCCAGTAGTTTAGAGGGGGGGGGGGGGGACGCTCTACTCGAACAAAAATTTGCTCTTTAAAGTTATTTATCTCGCAAACGGATCTCTAAATCAAAAAACTGTCTTAGCAACCCCTAAACGTTTTTAAAAGTCCTATCTAACAATACCCCACACTATGGGGTAGGCGACAAAAAATAAAACATCCCTACTTTACATGTAGGGGAGCTACCCGAAAAAAAAATATTTTTCCTAATTTTATTCTACGACTTTCTTTGTATAGTTAACATACATGTTTATGCAAAATTTCAGTTTTCTAGCACCAACGGTTTCGTCGCTATGCCTTGGACAGACGGACGGACAGACGGACATGGCGAAACTATAAGGGTTCCTTGTAGGTACTACGGAACCCTAAAAATTGGTGCAACTAAATAAACTATTAAAAATTTCTTGAAACTTCACATCCAATCTCCTGACTTTTCAAAATTTATCTTCACCGTTCAAACCCGGAACGTCCCACAAACTATTCAACGCGTAGAAAGTCTAGTGCAGCAGTTATATTTGCATTTGGTAGTTACTTTTGTTAGGTTATGACACTGCCAAGTGGGTTTGGCGCGTCCTCCTTAATTGTCAAGTAATTCTCTTTTGAGTTATTTGCTCTTAGGACCACGGAGGCTTATATTTAGGATTTTTATTAATAACTAGCTGACCCGGCGAACTTCGTACCGCCTTAGCGTAAATTTGATGCACTACTTTATTTTGTATAGCTGGCCTTATGTATGCATACCTATTCAATTTGAACTGGAATCTATAATATCCTCCACATAAAAATGAATACCTATTTCTTTGGTCTCGTCATACCTGAGAAGGACTTTACTAATTTTATTAAATAAAAAACAAAATAATATATATTTTCATAATAGTGTTTATTCCGTAGGGTTCAATAATTTCACTTATATTTTTACAGAAAAATTATTAATAGGTATATATATTTTTTTTTCTCCGTAAGAACCTTGTACAGAGTATTAGAAAAAAAAAACCGACTTCAAAAAGTAGGTAAACTAAAAAGCAAAAAATAAATTTACTTCGCACAAAATAATACGTTTTTTCATTTAGTTAAATAGAAATTATTAAATAATTATTTTATAATTCTGAAGCCAGTGCCAAGTAAAAACAACCTTTCTACAATATCAAATTACAGTTCACACAAAAAGGGAGGCGTAGTTGTGCTAGTGCGCGGTCGCCCAGTATTGGTACCTACCACAGAAATATAACTAATATTCAGTCAGAAAAAAGTGGTTAGAACGATTGATATTATCTATACAGAGTTATTAATTGTTTACTTGGCACCGACTTCAGAATTATAAAATAATTATTTAATAATTTCTATTTAACTAAATGAAAAAACGTATTATTTTGTGCGAAGTAAATTTATATTTTGCTTTTTAGTTTACCTACTTTTTGAAGTCGGTTTTTTTTTTGTTAAAAATTATTTTATTTTACGATTTTATGTGATGGGTAGACCGAGCAAGAATGTTTCTCGAATGAGGAGACGACGGTTACTTGAGACGGAAAACTTATTAATAATAAACAAGAATTAAATCTTTTCTCCTGACTATTGAGGGTCACGACCTTCCATCATCAGCTCATTTGACACAATAACTAGCAGTAGGAATATGCGTACAGTAGTGAAAAAAATATCCTTTAACTCCTAACTATTGAGGAGTTGACCTTCCATCATCAGCTCAACCTGTAGAGGAACAGGATATGATGTTCCTCCACCACAAAGGGAGGATCCTCCGACCAGGCTCGGTGGTATTGCCTGGCGGACAGCTGTCCAATGGTAGCGTATTGGAAGTGGTATATATAGTCACTTGCTGTGAACATTTCGATATCGTGATTCAGCACTCGCTGTCACGTGACATTTGTTATGTGCGGATACCGCCACATCACTCCCCTCCAAGACCGGAGGTCGATGAGAGTTCCAGTGAGTCGGAACTGAATTCCGCTGAGTCTACAGTGAGTCGAGACTGTGTGCCGCTAATTCCTCAGTGAGTCGAGGTGCGCGGTGGAGCGGTGAGATTGCCCAGTGAGTGGGGGTGATGCTGCGTGTTCTGATCACGTCGGGGTCACCAATGTTTAGGAACAGGATATGATGTTCCTCCACCACAAAGGGAGGATCCTCCGACCAGGCTCGGTGGTATTGCCTGGCGGACAGCTGTCCAATGGTAGCGTATTGGAAGTGGTATATATAGTCACTTGCTGTGAACATTTCGATATCGTGATTCAGCACTCGCTGTCACGTGACATTTGTTATGTGCGGATACCGCCACACAACCACCTAAAATTATTGCGACCAAGCGTAAATCCTGGCCTCGATTAATAAAATATGAGTGTTGCCCCCGATTTCTCTGGGATCCCATCATCAGATCATGACATGCTGACAATGGGACCACCTTTGAAATATCTCCGTTCCAACAGCTCACTTGACATCATAACTAGCAGTCTGAATATGTGTACAGTAGTGAAAGAATTATTCTTTAACTCCAAACCATTGAGGAGTTGACCTTCCATCATCAGCACAGCCACATAAAAATACGTAAATACTGGTGTAGCTTTGAAAAACACACTAAAAACATTACATGTACCTATAAAATTCGAGGGTTGCCCTCGATTTCTCTAAGATCCCATCATCAGATCACGACATGCTGACAATGGAACCCCTTTGGGATCATCTCCTGTCCAACAAAAAAAGAATCATCAAAATCAGTTCATAAACGAAGGAGATATCCGTGAACAAACATAAAAAAAAAAAGCAACATATATACGAATCGAATTGAGAACCTCCTCCTTTTTTAGAAGTCGGTTAAAAACTACAATTAGCCAAATCGGTCAAGCCGTTTTCATGCTATGTCGTGACAACGGAAAATGGGTTTCATTTTTATATTAATAATAGGCACCAACACAACATGTGAAGATTGGGTTTTATACACCTCGAGGTAATTTAGAGATATCATAAAATGAACAAACAATTGTTTCTTTCCATTTCATTATACACGTTGTGACATATTATATTTTACACACCAATTGCGAAAAAATTCCAGAACAATTTTCGTGGTTGTAAGTGAGCAATTATATCTGGTTTTGTTTCATGTTAATTAAGGATACATGAGAACCATTATTTCGTGAATTTTATACTAAAATCTGTTCTATCGAAAAGCGTGTCGGATTTTTCGTAGATAATATTTAAATAATACCCACTTAATAAACATTGCATTAAAATGTTTTTTCCTTTGATTGAAAAGAGTAGATATTTTTACGACTCTAATGTTTGAGTCATTCTTAAGCAGTGGAATTAAGTATTAAGGCCTCATATCTGCAGTTTCTTTCCTTTCCGCTTCACACCGCTCTGGACCGCACAGCTCCGCATCGCTCCGCACCGCTCCGCACCGCTCCACTCCAATTGGTTGCCGGGCGGCAAGCCTGCAGCATATTATTCTATACAAACGAGACTTCTCCACTTCTCTCCTCTCCGCTTGGAGCGGAGAGGAGATCAGAAAATAATAAAATTTTATTGGTTATTTAAGACGTAGCTTTGATGGCAAAAAGTGCTATAATGTGCATTTTTGACAAAACGCGTCAGTCTCGGGCGAGTTGTCAATATTTTGTTACACATTGACTTAAAAAGTAAAGTAAAGCCCAACTTGAATTTTTTTTAAATATATTTTTTACCCGCTGGCTGTGCGTTTTTATTAATAGTAAGTATATATACTATGCCAACTGTTGCCCGTGATATTGTCTACGTGATAATCGTTGATCCCCGTGGTTTGCCCGATAAACGAATTGAAAATATGCAGTTAGATTGCGGGTTAGAAAATATGCACAACGCCCAACGTCATAAATTTTGAAAAGCCCTGATATAGAAATTAATTTATTTTTATTTAAGATCATTCAAGATCAACGAAAGTTCGTGCTTCTAAATAAAGAAATGATGGACTTCAATACAACTGTCCATCCCTTTATTAACCTCCTTTTGGGTACACTTTCTAAGTGCGCCTCTAAAGCTTCGATTTCCTAGGAAAGCGGTGTGGAATAATGCGGCCGTAATATTATTACCGTGACACGATTAATATGTAATACGTTAGGTCGATCACCGCTCTCTAGAAAACCACTACATTTGTTTTACATAGGCAACGTTCTAGTGACGTCATTGTACCGTTATCTTTTCGACCGCATTATTCCACACCGCTATGCTAGGAAACCGAAGCAACCTACCCCAAAATTTCATGTTTTTAACTCCAGCGGTTTAGGCTCTGCATTAATGAATCAGTCCGGGCGAATAAAAATTTATGGGTAAAAACATTTAAATTTAATACAATAACGCGCAATGCAGTATTCTTTTACATGTCCAGTATGCCAAGAATTTAAAATTAATTGTACATTCTCAGCAACGTTCTTAAAATGCATCGCCTTGTTTTAAAAGCACTTGGTAAATTCTTCAGTATAAACTGCACTAAACAGGGGTCTTCTTGTACAACACTTTTAGAATGTAATGTTATAGCTAAGTGTAAGAATGTACTGCGTTTCGGCTAATAGTTGCGGTGGCTGGGTAAACATTGTGCATTCATGTGCATGCCACAAAGTGATACATCACAGAATGGTGATTTGATAAAACAGAATGCATTTTAGTACTTCTTTTTTTGAAAACAAAAAAATAAATAAAAATATGTATTTTTACATTTTTATTTTATTTATTTATTAAAAATTAAAGTACTTAAAACTATTTTATACATCATTTGCCTCGGTCTAAAACCAGTAAGGGTTTATCTAACCGTAGGCAAGTCGCTTCTTTACAAGGACATTTCAATTTAAACATTAAAACATTACAATTTAAAAAAATCTATGTTTAGGTATTTAAGAGGTACATTTTAAGTAATGACGCTTATATTTATATTTTACATTTTTTACACCTTTAGTATATATTAATTGCAACTCCTCAGGCAGCCTGTTTAAGAAGGTTGGTATTAAATATTGAGCAACTCTTGTCCGTACACGTTGTTAGCTTTTGGTAGTACCTACATGTTTATTTTTAAATGCGATTGGTCTCAAGCAGATTAGCTCAGGTCTATTTACTTCCGTTAGTGTGAGAAATTGAAGCTTGTTATACACATTCATAACATTACAGTGCCTAACTAGTGGAACTATTGGTTTCAATATTCTCAATTGTAAATTGTATATAATATCTGCTAAATATGTATGGTAAGTTTGTCCATAGCTACTAAGCCCGTAGCTGATAACCGAGTCGGCAAGGGCCATTATACAACATTCTTAGCGTTTTGTACGGCAATTTGTGCTTTAATATACTTAGCTTACCTAGGACAGACCGTAGTTTGTTGCAAACATAGTCTTTATGCGGACCCCAACAGAAGCGGCTGTCAACCACTAGCCCGATATACATATGTTTATCAACTACTTCCAATGAAGGACAATTACAAAGTCGTGGCGAATCGTGCAAACAGGAGTGCTCGTGTGCTATGAGAGATGGTATTGGCGTGCTTTTGTTATGAGATAACTTTACATAAAACCTATATTATCTAGAAGAGTGTGACAGAGTCAAATAACACGGTCCACATTTTAATTATTGCTATCCATCGGGCGCAATTTTAAGTCCGTGTTGCTATTGAGAATTTAATATAACACTTAACATAACATCGTGGTTATATTACCCAGTATGTGGCATAGGTGTACAACACCCACACTTCACCTGTTAGGTATGTTTAGGTCCCATGGGATAGAGCGTAAGCCTACCGCCATGGGCACAATTCCAACTCCGTGCTGCTTTAGAGAATTTCCTAACAGAAAGTTCACAAATAACACTTTGCCCCGGAAATCGAACCCTAGACCTTGTGGTGAGAAGCGTATACGCGAACCACTAGACCATCGAGGCATTTGATCATTGAACATTTTTGAGGAAATAATCATAAATAAAATGTCTGCCTTTCTTTTGCTTATTAGCGTACAGACATAAACAAGTAACACCTTTTTAATTTCGCTAAATGTACGCCATGAACTTGAAGGGTACGCCAACTCAACACAACAGGATGCAATTAATAATTTCTCAACAAATTTTCTTGACTTACAACACTTGTAAAATGAACAGGAATGTTGTAATTCATGTCGTATAACTTGAATGTTGGACAAACTTCGTCAAATTAGGGAAGGAATTCGTGAAGGTCTGCAATTTACGCAATAGTCAGAGCCATTCTTGTTGTTACCTTGTATTAAGGCAATAATTTTGTTTATATTTAACTATAAGACTGCTTATACTCTGTCCATTCTTTTATTTTCTTTTTGACAGATTACATTTAGGGATGCCTTCACACGTTACTGATTCGATTTGAAATCATAATCGATGTTGTCTAAGAAGAACTTTCAACCGATTAATTACATCGAAATGGTTTTAGTTCATTATTAATTATTCGTTTATTAGTAGTTTTTATTAGATGAAATAAATATACAAAATAATAAAATAATAATAATGTTACATACTTAGTCTATGACGGTTTCCTAGTTACCTTTGTTTACATTTTGATATGTCATTCCAAGATTTCGACTTAATTTCTTGCAAATAATTATTCATGGAATCATAATACTATTATTTTATTCTTTTTTTTATAAAAAAAAAGTCAAATTTTATTATTCTTTTTCATAATGATCGATTTATTTCATTTCACGATTTGATTTATAGTCTGTGGTTGTTTGTTACAAACAGAGAACTTCCCTAAAAAGTGTCGCTTGTCAATAAAGTACATTATTATTGTAGTAAGTACATTAATCTGACAAAAAAAACGGTAATTCATAGGCGTGATCTGTCAAAAAGAAAATAAAGGAATGGTCAAAGTATAGATGGTCTAGTGGTTGGCGTACGCGGCTCTCACTGCGAGGTCTCGGGTTCGATGCCCGGGGAAAATTGTTATTTGTGAACTTTCCATCAGGAAATTCACAATAGCAGCACGGAGACGGAATTGTGCCCGGTGGATGGCGATAGGCTCACTCCCTATCCCATGGGACCTAAACATTACAGATGAAATGTGGGTTTTGTACACCTCTGCCACACCCTTTTGGGTAATTTAGGCATTATGTTGTGTTATTCAACTTTAACGTGTAAAAAGTGCAAACACATTTCGTCCAATAGCTTTATAATAATTTCGCGATTTAGACCCGTTGTCTAATTTTTGAGAAACATCACTCATTTTATTCACACAAAATATTATAGATTCACAAAAATAGCAATCTCTACGTTTTTATAACAACTGATTTATCATACTTCAAAGTAATGTTAATCAATAGTCCAGCCAAATTACGAAATAAATAAACATGAGCGAACACAGTTTGGGGATTTTGAGGATCGATAGGGGGGTGTATTCTGAGCATAAATTCCAATTTGAGGGGCTGTACTGAGGTCAGCTCAAGGTCATTTCGATGGAAACGCGTTTAATTCGGATTTCGCTCGGTAAAGTAATCTATAACTCCGAAGGTATTGGCATTACGGAAAAAAGTTTAAGAACAAAATTGTTCATAATTAAAAGATCGGAAAGGTTTATTTAACCCGCTTTTAGCCATAATTTGACTGCATTAAAGTATATGTAAATATATGACATGACCTGATTTTGAGACCATGATGTAAAATATTCGTCACGATGTATTTTCAACCTGTATAAGCTAGCTTGCTAGCAACTGTGAATTATATTGATACAAAATTTCTCCACCCAGAAAAACATAAATAAATAAATTAATTTGGATTTTTTTACATTAGATAGAACGCCAGAAGCAATTACACTATCCAATGGTCCCAATGACAAGGCCAAATACACACATTCACTCACTTAACCACACCCAGTCTCAGAACAAATATTTGCGAACATGCATCGTATGACAGAAAACATACAAAGTTCGAAACAAATAACAGTTTCAAACAAGAGAATTTCACAAGAAAAGTAAATCACATCGATTTAAGACAAATACTCGTACTTTAGCCGATAGTATTGACTGAACCGAATGCACTGAACTAAAAGTTAGATATATCGGTAGCGCCGGACAGTGGCAAGTTACTCCTAGATTTTGTGTCAATTTCACCAATATAATAAAGCTAAGTTTAACGTTAAGCTATAGATTTTGATCTCTCTGTCCCGTACAAACATTGAATTAAAAAGGGAGATGCAAATACGGGTTTATTAAAAATTAGAAGTTAAAAAAAATACCGACTTCCTAAACTCGGTTGGATTTCAATTCGGCAGTCGGTTCATTTTTTTATGTGTTTTTAATGGTTATCAATACCGAGTTCTACTACTACAGACAACATAATACTGATACATACAAACGATTGCACAAAACACGGTTCATATACCTACTGTTTGTTTTTGAAAGAATTACCAGAAACAACCTATCTTATTGTTAATTTATGTAGTGTAGGAATGAACCTATGTACAGCATTTCATGCATTTTTCTTTACACTAACGTAGCTGCCAGTTTTTATTTTATAATAAATAATATTGTATTTATTAATATAGAAAACTTAGTAATATAGGAAATACTTACTTACAAAACAAACAGTATATGAACCGTGTTTTGTGCAATCAGTATTATGTTGTCTGTAGTAGTAGAACTCGGTATTGATAACCATTTCTTCATCAGAGCCTGATAAATTGTACACTTAAACTTTTCTTAGAACACAAGGATTATAATAGGTACCAAAAATCGCATTTAAATCGGGTCAGTGGTTTCCGAGTACATCGCGAACTTAAAAAACTTATACATATAGGAGTCATTCAAATTTTAACCCTCTAAAATGGAAATACATGATTTATTTTAGAGGCTTTTAAAAATAATATGACTCACATATGGATCGAATACAGAACCTATTTTTTAAAAGTCGGTTAAAACCCGCAAAACTTTATGGAATTCGGTGAAGTCGAGGCTAACTGCAGCGTTTGAATTGTTTTAAAGTTGGAGCCAAAAACATTTCGTAAGGTCCTCACAGACCGCAAGCATTCGCTTGTAACGTTACAGATGCTACTAAATTTGTTTCCCTTTTGTATTAAATAACTTTAACTAAACTGTTTGCTAATACTAGATAAACTAAGTAATCTAAATCTTTATTAATCATTTTTGCATGCTAATTTATATTATACAAATTATTAATAAATACCTACAATAGTTTATTTATGTAAACTTTGTTATGTTATAATACAGTACACCGTTCATTATCTTGTTGATAGAAATGGAAGGCGCTGGTACCTGTGATACAGTGGTTTTCACTAGTACAGGTGCCAACGTTACAACCTTTTGTAATATTTGGATTAATCTAATATGTACTGGCTTTGTATTGCTCCATGTATTCTAATTGAAATAAATGATTATTATTATTATTATATTACATCAGTGTTAGAGGAGAACCGAGCATCACAATGCGCAACAATTATACTATTTGGATTTTTTTATTTTGTTTTAAACTTCTTTTTTTTTTCACGACTTCGCCCGCGTGGCATTTCTAATATATTAAGAAGTAGCTGCTTTCACGCTATGACCCACAATAAACTTTTCTGCTTCGATACCATGGCGTTTAACGTAATTTTAAATATTAAAAATCATTTATTGATAGTTAGTCTAACACAAAAACTACACTAAACACAAAAATAATTATTGAAATCCAGTTGTTAGTTCCCAAGATTAGCGCTAACAAACAATCAAAGTAAATTTCTCTCGCGGTTTCGTCTGCGTAGTTGTCGCGGTCTGTAAGCACTTTTATACAAAATTGGGACATTTGTCGAACATGACTAAATGGCTGTGTGTTTGGTAGAGATAAGATAAGTTTGACTGTTGACTAACTTTAGACGTTTGTAATCACACTGTCATTTTAAATTGAATCTCTAAATTGTTTGGATTTCTTAAATAACTCTAAATTGGGTGTATTTAGATAGTGCTTCGTTGGTCTACTGGTTAGCGTATGGTACCTCCTACTGTGAGGTGTCGAATTCGAGAGATACATCGAGTTAAATGCCCGGGTCAAACAGATGTTTTGGTGGTAGAGCTCTTGTGAATGAGCTCGAGAGCGGCAGCACCACCGTCTCACCTTAAACCTGCCGCCAAATAGTAGTGCTTCCATTACTGTGTTCCGGTTTGGTGGTGAGATCAGGCCCTGAAATTACTGGCACATGAGGTATAACACCGTAGTCCTCAGCTGCAGCGACGCATCTATAATCTGCTTTTGTGGATTGTTGATGTCCGTGGGCTGTACTCCACTTACCATCAGGGTACACACATTCGTTCGCTGTGGGCGTAGTATAAAAAAAACGTATTACATTACTTGGGAGTTTGCTATCAGGAAATTATCGATAGCAGTACAAAATTAGAATTTTGTCCATTGGTTGGTCATAGGCTCACCCCTTATCACCTGGGACTTCAACATTATGACTACCGGATAGCGGAGTGGGTAGTGTACCTGCCTGCGACGCCGAGGTCGTAGGTTCGATTACCACTTAAGACAAATCTTTGTGTGCATGAACATCGGGGTTTGTCTTAGTCTGGGTGTTTCTATGTATAATAAGTAGGTATCCCAAGCAGCAAAATTATCCCATAGTGCAGATGTTATAGGCCTCCAGCACTTATAATATTCTCTTAAAGGTTCTAGTAATTACTGCCACGCTTGTAATAGCAAGCATGAAGATAGGTGGGCCTTATAGTGTATCTGGTTTTGTACATAAACTTATAAATACTTATAGGTCGAAATTAAGGGTGCAATATAAGCTTGGGTGACCTATACAAGTATCGCGAGGGTGTAAATGCACTCAAGAGTAGATGCACTGGTAAGCTATACTTATAACCGATAACAATACGACATTATAGAACTACTATAAGTAAAGTACGCCAATTAGAGTGATAAACAGAACTAAACATACTGAATACTATTTGGATTTATTACTTGGTTTTATAAGGGTTTATAAATTCACTTTACAGAACAATTATAAGTAAAATGGAGTGGTTTTATAGTGGTATAAACTAATATTGTTATAATCTTAACACGATTATAAAGGTTTAATATAATATACTTAGTATCCAAAACTATATCCGCGGTGTCCTGTACAAGAATACATTGGAATAAAATGGTCTTCCAAATACTGTTATAGTCTCAGTACGGACATTTGCATTTTGTTGTGTCGTATTTTTTGCCAACGTATTAAATTTTCTTTCAAAAATGGATCTATATAAATGGAAACGGATGAAAAGAAGTGATTATTATAAACGAAAGGTTTCGAAAACCTATAAACAAATTATACAGGTATCGGGATGTAGCTTTGTATCTGGCGAAGAACGAATCGTAAACATAGGAGAAGGTTCCGTACAAAATAGTGACTGGAAATTTTAGACAAAATAATTCTGCACAGAACAACGCTTTATTTTTATTTATTTTTTAATAAAAAAGCTTACTAGTAATTTGCAAATACAAATTACTAGTATTCTTGTTAACCCCCTCCAGCTAAGCTTAATTCACTTGTGTTAGGAGGAAGTTCACGTCCCCACCAACGGGTCCCGCGTTGTCGTCGCGGTGGGGCTTAGTACCCGTGGTGCCTCCACACCACGGCGAAGCCAAGTGGACCCCAGAGGGACGCTGCTGCTCGGGCTTTGGGTAGCGAAGCCCTTGTGGAGCAGCCCATGTTGCAGGGCTCTTATGGGGGGGCTCTGCAACAGGAGGGCCTGCGGTGTCGGCGTGAGTCGGCACTGCGGCCGAGGAGTTGCGGGGCCGCGGCGGGAGAGGACTGTCGGTGTTCCGTTGCCGCTTTCCCTGCCTTCCGCGGTCCCGGCGGGGCCGCAGCCGTCAGTACTGCGGCGTGGTGGGCGGTGGGACGAACATCTGTCTCACCGCGGAGGGCCAGGCCGTCAGATACGAAAGTGTCTGACGGCTTTGCACGCGGCCCTCGGTGCCGGTCCCCCCACATTTTGGGGGCCATGAGGGGCCTGCCTCGGCGGGCAAGGCCGGGCTGCGGTGTTGGCGCAAGCTGGCACTGTGGCCCAGTGGTTTACGGGGCCGCGGCGGGAGAGGACTGTTGGTGTGTCGTTGCCACTTTCCCTGCCTTCCGCGGTCCCGGCGGGGCCGCAGCCGTTAAACTGCGGCGTGGTGGGCGGCGAGACCGACCACCTGTCTCGCCGCGAGAGGACCAGGCCGTCGGACATGGGGAATGTCCGATGGCTTTGCACGCGGTCCCCGCGCTGGTCGGTGGCTTGCGCCAGCCCCCTCTTTGGGGGCCATGAGGGGCCCGCTTCGGCGGGCATCGCCGGGAGGGTCGTGGACGTAAAGGCTGTGCCAGATTCCCATGACCATCCCATCAAGGCGAGTGCGGGAGCACCGTGGGGTTTTAGTGGGTATTCCCGTGCCGTTTACCATCTTTGGCACGGGCGAGTCCCACATAACCACTCTGCCCTTCCCCGGGGTGGGGTGGTATGCGTAAATCGACGCCCCCAAGGAATAAACCTGTATTGTACTATTACTGAATTTTTACTGTTATACCATTTACGGTATCTATGGGTCGGGATACACCTATGCAATTTTTTTCAAATTTTTTCTACAATAATTTCCAACGGATTTCCTTATAACACTTTTGTTCTTTGGAAATTTGCCATTTCTTATTTACTAGAATAATCACGAAATACATTATTACAAATTTATTGCCGTTGCTACATTTCGGTAAAGTAATATTACTGTAAAATATGTTTTTTTTAAATCCGGTTAATGCGATAACAGGTTTATTATCGTAAGTTTTGTGGTAGACATTTTCGGTTATGCACTGTTGCAGTTATCATCCGAGATATAAATTTATAAAATGAACTGTGGCAGCAAATTTACTTAAATAACTTTGATAAATTTTATAAGCTTTCTGATCGAGAACGCCAATGGATGTATATTATTAAACATACTAAAACCAAAAATATCAAACGAATGACTCTAGAACGCAAAAATAAACACAGACTACAAAATATTTTTTTTCTTTAAATAATGTAGAAATTCTTGTTTGTAAGAAATTTTTCCTTAACACTTTAAAAATTAATGAACAAATGGTATATACAGCAATAGAAAAATTTAAATTAGACGAAGGGATTACAGACTTAAGAGGTAAGCACACCAATAGACCTCGAAAAATGAGCTCCAGCACGGAATCGAATATTGAAAAGCATATTTCATTATTTCCTAAAGTAGAGTCTCATTATACAAGAAAAAGCTCAACTCGACAATATTTGTCACTAGACCTAAACATCTTCAAAAATGTATCGTTTTTACACTGAGTGGTTTCCACAGCAAATTATGTTGAAGTTACGATGGCGGCAAAACGTCAATATGAAACCATTTTTAACACAAAATTTAACTACTCATTGTTTAAGCCTAAAAAAGATCAATGCTCTACATGTTTTGTATATGAGCAAGCCAGTCCATCAGAGAAAGAGTCTTTAGAAGAGAGCTATAGACGTCATTTAAGTAGAAAAGAAAAATGACAATTGACGAAAATGGTAGCACAATTGCTATCTTCGACCTGCAAAAAGTGTTAAGTAGGTATTCCACAATCCACTGTAGGCACTTTTTATTACAAACGTAAGTACACTGTGTACAATTTTACTATTTTTGACGCTCTACTTAAAAAAGGGTATTGCTACGTGTGGCATTACCAAATCGCAAAACGAGGCTGCATAGAAATTGGGAGTTGTTTGTTGCAATTCTTGAAGAGTGAACAGGAGCGAGGTCTTAACAAGATCTATTTTTATTCGGATGATTGTTATGGCCAGAATAACAACAGGTGCATTTTTGCCTTATATATGCGTATGCAGCAAAAACTTTAAATTTGTCTATAACGCACAGATTTTTCGAGACTGGACATAGCCAGAACGAGGGAGACTCGATGCATTGCCTGTATTGAGAGGAACATGAGAAATAAGTATAAATTTACACACCAGATCAAATATATAATATAATTCTCAACTCCGAAGTCTCAGGTGAAAAATATACTATGAAAGAATTGGAGCAAACAGATATATTAGACATAAAATAAATTGTAAACCCTTTGAATTGGCGTCGCTTAATAGATGGAAATACAGTACGCTGGTCTGATGTAATGGAAATTCATGTATCATCATCTCAACAGGACAAGGTTTTCTTTAAATATGATTTTGATGAGGCATACTCTGAATTCAAAATTTCAAATTCATTTCAAACCAAACGACGTGGGCGAAAACCTAACACAGATGCTCTGATAGAAGATACTGTATTGGCACGTGCTTATCATCAACCTATTCCTATATGCAGGGCGTTGCATACAGATTTATTGTCTTTGCGCAATAGTGGAGCGATACCACGGTATTACCACGCATTTTATGAATCCTTAATTTCGGTAGAAAATAGTGATGATCGCGATGATACTGATGATGCCATTGATAATATCGATTAGTTATTAAGATTAGTTATTTGTGTTTTTACTTGGCTACTTTTGTTATACTTTTACTGATTGTAATTTGTGATCCATAAGAGAACTTTGTTCCTACTAAACGTTATAATTTTAATAAGTTTTGTGAATTTTCTTTAATTATTCCCTCAAAGATACCAACAACAAATTTATTTTACATAATCGTTTTCAATGATTACGATAATATGACTACGAACAATTTTCAACAAAATACGGGTTACACTACTTTACCCTTTTATGGTTATTTAAATTTTTACCACAATAAGTCGGTAACTGAACATTACAATCTAACTCTGTAATGAAAAAACACGTTTAATAATCCAGTAAAGCAATATTATGCCTATAATTTTTAAGAAAATTACAAGAATAATTCGGTAAGTAAACATTACCGAAATAATATTGATAAGTCAGGATCGTAAGATATCAATACCCTTAAAGTTATATGAAACCATTTTCGGCAATATGTATTTTAGTGAATTACTGATTCTGTGTATATTTAATAGTTACACTTAATACTATAAACTATTCGAGTAAAAATTAGCTTTTCCGTCATATAACAATGTCGTCAGGATTACCTTTTGTTGAAGAGATATACCCCAAAAACACTAAATCATTTTTCCTGTAAAATTTGAATTTTGCGATTACCGGTTTATTCCCCGGGGACGTCGAAATGCATTTCCCCACGTATAAAAAAAAAAAAAAAAAAAGGAGGAAGTTCACGTCCGTCGTGTAATGGCCAGGATTCGAACCCACAACCTCTAGATCGTAAGACCGATGCCTTATCCATTGCGCCACGGCCGCTTTATTGCGAAAAGCGATTTAAATTTAGCCTTTAAAGATTGTATTAGTGAGGAATCTCTTCGATATTCTAACTTAATGTTAAAATCTTCTCTAACAATCAAACGGTGCATTCATTATCAATATCATAATATCACTTTATGATATTTATGACATACCTAGTGTATTTATGTACAAATATCGATAGATGTATTTCATTTCTATATACCGTATAAATCAATGACTTATAGGTATAGGTTAAGAGAAATCATAGAAATTAAACCTAAACTGACAGAAATTAGGTACTATTGAGTAAGTTACCAAGTTCTCATTCGTCACTGGTGAAGTGGTCATAAACTGAGTAGAAGCAGCATTTTTTACACCAGAAATCATATCCATATTAACAGAGATGTGACTTATCTAAGATACAAGTATCTGAAATACAGATACAAGATACAAGATACGTATTTGCATCTTGTATCTAAAATACTTTTCCAAAAACCATTTTGTATCTTGTATTTAAATACATTTTTTTAGGTATCTTAGTATTTTACAAATACTTTTTCTGACAAAATACTTTTAGGAATAAGTTAACAAATTTTTTTATGAAATATAACACCTGTTTGCCGAGCTCTGCCCCTGTGGAGCGACTCTTTTCTTTTGGATTCTAAGGCCAAATAGAAGAAAAATGAGTGATCAAATGTTTGAAGAACTAGTTTTACTTAAGTCTATTTAAATTACTTAAGTAAAAGTAGTTCTTCAAACATTTCTTTTACATGAAAATAATAATATAGGAGTCATGTCATGTATGTCATCATGTCTTATATCTCTGTTCTCATATATTATGCCAATAATGACAGAAATAGAAAGGTTTCGTTCCGGTTTCAAGTGAGGACATGTATCCACTGGGGGGGGGGATATGTCTGTATCTCTTGCTCTCATACGTGCCTTATGCAGGGGGACATGTGCGTTCTCGGTCACTCGCAATAATGTTGTCAACAGACAAAACCTTAGAGAACTGACCATCTTTCTATTTCTGCGACATGTTATTGTTGATTATGCCTCATGTCTTATGTCTCTTATCTCATGTTGTATCATGTCATGTCTTTTTGTATTATTGTCTTAGAAAAACTTCAGGGTGTTTAGAAAAAAATAAGTAACCTGATGGCCAACCAAGTAAATTGATAGCTTTTGATTGGTTTATTATTTTCCTTAAAAATATAATATTTTGTATTGTCACATTTCAGCGATTAACATAATATATTCGTTAATAAATAACATTAATGTTCATTAAGATTATGTCAAAAATAATCTTAAATTCAATAGAACAAAATGTTGTTTTCTTACAAAAGTATTTTCATCTTGAAAAGTATTTAGAAGATACGTATCTTGTATCTAGTATTTCAAATACCATTCTCGAAAGTATTTTGTATCTGGTATCTGAAATACTTAATTTCAAAGTATCTTGGATTTAGTATTTCAGATACTTTTTAGAGGGTATTTTGTACATCTCTGCATATTAATACATCTTCTTTTAACAATGATCTAATGTGTTCTTTATTCAGAACGAAGTGTCGTGGCCGTCTTGCGAGAATTTTTGAAACTTTATGGTTACAACCACGACATTTGTGAGACAACAAGAAGTGTGTTTCGTTCCAAGGCTACCTTAAGGTTTTTAAAGCTTGAAAATCCCTTATGGTCAAAAAGCGATCGACGTCCAGAAACATTACCATTTTCAATGCTGACTTCTAAACAAAAGCATAAAAATAAGATATAGGTAGGTAGGTACTTAATAGCAATATAAAATAACCGTCCTGTTATAGAAATATTTATGGAACTCTAATTCCAAACAATATGGCCAAGCAATGGTTCTGATATTTACCATTATTGAACAAAGTACGCCTATAACGGTTTTTTAATGTATTTAGGAAAACCAACTTTGTCAAAATGGCGACTTTTCTTTATATGTCTTACTGAAACCAACATTATTTTAAAATTGAACTTAATAAAAACGCAAATTTCAAGGGGCGTGTAAAAATTTTGATTTAAAACTTATTATACTTCACCGAAAATATACGTGCGCCATGCAAATTCAAACACATTAGTACATCTTGACTTATTGTTAACTACAGTCTACTCATACTATTAATATTCTAGATAATATTTATAAGAAATGGATGAATCAATTAGCTTTATCAATTTTAATCTTTACAAATGTGTGCAACAACATTCACCAATTCACAACACGTTGTTTGAGCTTGTAAGAGATTCATTGTGTACGTTATTGTCGTATTTGGTTCCATTAAGCGCTGATAGTTAGCTTCGCGGCCGCAAATAGTTTTTCGTAGTCCAACTATGAGGTCGTTATTGGTCTAAGTGGTGTTCACCAAAACTTCTATAGATTTTTAATTAGGTTAAATAGGCCTATAAATTGGGCCCTTTTCCGTGGTTATAATTGCTTACTATTCCGTTATAGTCCTAATGAAATAGTGATTCCAGGACAATTACTACACCACATTTTGCTGCTTGGGATGTATTTACAAAAGAAAAGTATATAATAATATGTATTAGTATCAGTTATTCTAGTACCCATAGTACTAGCTCTGCTTAGTTTGGGACTAGATGGCGTTGTATGTGAGTTGTGTGAAATATATATAAATATATATATAACAGGTGACAACTCCGCCATACTTTTCGGGGTAAAACAGACATGATATTTTGTATAATATTTTCTTTCGCGATATTATTTTATTATAAGTCACACGCATTCAAAAGAAAGCTTTATGAGCTATAAAATAGGGTCAGTTAATATCGCGAATGAAATCAAAGGTCCGGTTCAGGCCGATAGTACATTTTATGTGATTCCACTACGGGACCGACTTCTATCTCACGTTTTATGGGCGCAAGTACATTGTTGGATTTTATAAAACTTCCTGTGGATGGTTTAGCCTCCTCTCTCTTGATGGGGAAGAAAAGCAAATAATATGGGGAAGCAAATGAATAAAAAGATGCTTTTGTCTTTTAAGAACTAAGAATGATAAATTATGGTGAAAGACCATAATAAATAATAGTTTAAAAGCGTAGGGCGCTCTGTGCCATATTTTTCGTCTATTGAGCAACCCACGTTTTTTCACAATAATACTAGTATTTTTTGTTCATTACTATTTTCAGCTTACATTAGGAATTATTTTTCACTTTTTAGTTAGAAGTACTTTCTTGTTTTTTAGTTTTTCAAACTATTTATGTATTATTTATTTTTTACTTTTTAGTTTGGTTTATTTATAAGAGCGTTTTTTTTTTTTTTTTTTTTTATAATTTTAAATTTTTTTATCGAATTATTTCATTGTTATCGATCTTTGACAGGTGAGCAAAATTTGAATGAAATCTGTCCGTTTAAAGTGGGTCAAAATCGAGTCCAAAGGAGTCGGTTACATACATACATACATACAGGTGAAGCTATTATAAGCGTGTTAAAAAGAAGGAAGCACCACCGTCTTATCCTTAATCTAAGAACTAGGTTCCACATTAAATCTATTTGTTTCTAATAGCTTACTAGTAATTTGCTAGTATAAATTACTAGTATTCTTGTTAACCTCCTCCAGCTAAGCTTAATTTGCTCGTGTAAGGGCCAGGATCATTAGACCGATGCGGTATCCGTTACAAGGCATAACACTATAGACCTAAGTCATAGTGACGCGTGAACAATCAGCGTTTGGAGACTGTTATGACATTTAGTGACCGTTTACTATACACGCTATGATACAATCGAGCCATATAACAAGAATATACCTCTGTAAATGTTTTTTGTTAAACGAGGTATGTAGCTAACAGACGTGTAGTGTACCTGATGATTAGTGGAAACTACAGCCCAAGGACATAAAAATATCTGAGGACTACGGTGTAATGTCTCATTTGCCAGTGAACAAGTAAAGGAACACAGTAGTACGAACGCTATTAATTGGTGGCAGGTAAAAGGTGAGACGGTGGTGCAAGCCGCCTTCGAATTTGTTCACAAAAGTTCTGCCACCATCACAAGTATGCTAAAAACTGATACAAAGAAGAATTCACAATAATACTTGTATATTAATCAAACACATACCTAGTTTATATCAATTGAACTTCCGCTCAAGTTACACAGTACATTCAATATAACACACAAAGTAGTACTCGAAGAGTGAACGATTCCTTTTGTACAAGTTGTACATTCCAGCGCTTGCAGTTGTACTGCGTTGTAAGACAAATTGTGAGTCCAGCACTATACGTCGAGCAAAACTCGCGATAAGGACTTCGGATAAGGTACCATTAGAAATACTAAAGATTTAAAAGTACAATCGACTTTTTTCAGTAAGTAAACAGATGAATTTTTTTTTCTTTTTATACACACGCACAGCGAACGATCGTGTAGTCCACCTGATGGTAAGTGGAGTACAACCCATGGACATCAACAATCCACAAAAACAGATTATAGATGCGTCGCTGCAGCTGAGTAGTACGGAGTTATGCCTCATGTGCCAGTAATTTCGTTGCCTGAACTCACCACCAAACCGGAAGTAATGGAAGCACTACTATTTGGGGGCAGGTTAAAGGTGAGACGGTGGTGCTGCCGCCCTCGAGCTCATTCACAAGAGCTCTACCACCAGTACTTTAGTACCAATATAATCATTTCTTACACTGCAATAGGATGAACCAATTTTGATGAAATTAGATTATAGCCTAGATCAACGTAAAGCATCCTTTGGTATCGACCTATGTCTGTATTAGGGGTAAAACCGCGCGCGGCTGCTACTTATTAAATAATATAACAAGAAATAATAGAAATGTTCATCTTAAAACTTTACTGTTGTCATAACCGCAAATGCAAAACTATGTTCATTTCTGACACTGCAATAGGATGAACCAATTTTGATGAAATTAGATTATAGCCTAGATCAACGTAAAGCATCCTTTGGTATCGACCTATGTCTGTATTAGGGGTAAAACCGCGCGCGGCTGCTACTTATTAAATAATATAACAAGAAATAATAGAAATGTTCATCTTAAAACTTTACTGTTGTCATAACCGCAAATGCAAAACTATGTTCATTTCTGACACTGCAATAGGATGAACCAATTTTGATGAAATTAGATTATAGCCTAGATCAACGTAAAGCATCCTTTGGTATCGACCTATGTCTGTATTAGGGGTAAAACCGCGCGCGGCTGCTACTTATTAAATAATATAACAAGAAATAATAGAAATGTTCATCTTAAAACTTTACTGTTGTCATAACCGCAAATGCAAAACTATGTTCATTTCTGACACTGCAATAGGATGAACCAATTTTGATGAAATTAGGTCATAGCCTAGATCAACGTAAAACATTCTTTGGTATCGACCTATGCCTGTATAAGGGGTAAAACCGCGCGCGGCTGCTACTTATTAAATAATATAACAAGAAATAATAGAAATGTTCATTTACTTTACTGTTGTCATAACCGCAAATGCAAAACTATGTTCATTTCTGACACTGCAATAGGATAGACCGAATTTGATGCATTTGGGCAATAGGCTAGATTAACGTGAAGGCTTTTTTTATCGACCTATAACTGTATTAGCGGTGAAACCGCGCGCGGCTGCTACTTACTAAATAATATAATTAGATATAGTAAAAATGTTCATCTTAAAACTGTTGTCATAACCGCGAATGCAAACCTCATCTCGGACACAGCAATTTATGTGAGATCTTTTGTAAAGGTTTTATGTTCATAAGCGAAGCTTTAGCGCTTAATATTTCTTTTTATTACTTCTTTCTTCATGTACTCATAATTACTCATTATAAAAAGGAATGATCTAATAAAATTAATCTTGTTAAATTTATAAAATATTAAAGTTGAAAAATTAAGAATCCAGCAGGACTCGAACCTGCACCCCCTGGGTATACGCCCCAAGTGCTTTGCCAATTCAGCTATGGATTCGTATGCTGCCGGACTCGAAATTTCTCAACTCTTTTTGTGCCAGCTTTTAGCTAGACGAACCTTATTTGGTTTTAGCGCCATCTATGTGATGTAATAAGTCACTATTCACATACTGTAAGTTTGAATTAAGATCAATACTGTTACAGTCAAGAGATGACGCATTTTTATCAAATACTTGTAATATTTTAAAGCAAATTTTAGCTTTGCTATGCCTTTTTGTAATTTATAAAATATTAAAGTTGAAAAATTAAGAATCCAGCAGGACTCGAACCTGCACCCCCTGGGTATACGCCCCAAGTGCTTTGCCAATTCAGCTATGGATTCGTATGCTGCCGGACTCGAAATTTCTCAACTCTTTTTGTGCCAGCTTTTAGCTAGACGAACCTTATTTGGTTTTAGCGCCATCTATGTGATGTAATAAGTCACTATTCACATACTGTAAGTTTGAATTAAGATCAATACTGTTACAGTCAAGAGATGACGCATTTTTATCAAATACTTGTAATATTTTAAAGCAAATTTTAGCGTGATTTATAGGTACATATATACTTTACTTTTGTAAATACATACTTATTATACATAGAAACACCCAGACTAAGACAAACCCCCATGTTCATGCACACAAAGATTTGTCTTAAGTGGGAATCGAACCCACGACCTCGGCGTCGCAGGCAGGTACACTCCGCCATCCAGTCGTCAATAAATAAATGTATTATTATTTTTGTAGTTCTGCCTCAATGGTCAAGTGGTTAGCGTATATGCCTTTCACCGCGAGGTTTCGGGATCGATTCCTGCGTTTTATTTGTGAACATGCCGACAGGAAATTCACAATAGCAGCACGGAGTTAAACTTATGCCTAGTGGATGGCTCACCCCATATCCCATTTACGACATATTTTGTACTTATAAATATACCGCCATTACAAACAAAATGTAATTTAGAAAATAAAAACCTTCTGCAGGACAGGCCTAGCCTAGTGCAGGAGTTTTTAGCTATTTACTTAATTCTTTACAAAAAGGAATATCTAAACGTATGTTTAACAATAAGTTTTTTTATGTAAAGAATTTATATACTCTTGTTGTATTGAATAAATATTTTTATTTTTCATTTTTTTTATTTTATATCAGGTGAAAAGTGGGTATTATACACATCTGCTATTTAGGGTAATATAGGCGTGATGTTATATTATGATATGTACTGCGATTCACGTTCAACTTTTACTGACATGAAACCTTTATACTTCGTCATTCTAGCGAAATATCAGAATTTACAACAAAAATGTTCATTGTTAACCAAACAACGAATTTAATCCGATGTAATTATTTGAATCATTAAAAGTAAAATTAAACATTTTTGATCGTAATTACGTAACATTCAATTGTTATGACTTCATTAATTGTCGCAAACCGATGCTGTGGATATTAATCTGAAGCCATTTACTGCTTTTATAGATTATGTTGTATGGCCCCTGTGGCTTATCTGATTGCAAACGGCAACTTTAAAAATATATTTTTGACGAGTTTTTGGACAGCAGTAAACCTCAGACACGACATCGAATATTGACGGCAATCGGCTTAGCGTATGCGCCGGTTTGATTCTCGGGTCGGGCAAAAGAACTGCGGTGGAAAGTAGTTTTTAGTATCATTATAAATAATAAGATAATTTTCTTATCATGGACAAAATGTACATAATTTTCCAACCTGGCTATACCTATCTGTCTTGCAAAAAAAAACCTACAATTATACTTTTTTTTTTTCTTTTTTTTTATACTGCGCCCACAGCGAACGAACGTGTAGTCCACCTGATGGTAAGTGGAGTACAGCCCATGGACATCAACAATCCACAAAAGCAGATCATAGATGCGTCGCTGCAGCTGAGGACTAAGGTGTTATGCCTCATGTGCCAGTAATTTCAGGGCCTGATCTCACCACCAAACCGGAACACAGTAATGGAAGCACTAACTACTATTCGGCGGCAGGTTAAAGGTGAGACGGTGGTGCTGCCGCCCTCGAGCTAATTCACAAGAGCTCTACCACCAGTAAAATACTGTTTGCATTGAACAAACAACTATACAAGAGTTTCCTAGAAAAAAGTTTACACATTTCAGTTTACAAACGAATTAAACTGTCGCGATAAAGCATGAAAGAATAAATAAGCCAAAGAGATTTGTAAACATTTAACATACCAGCATAAAAAGCAAATAGTTTTTACCTTAAATGCTCTTTTCACAATAAACAAAAGATAAACACGGCCAAAGAACACTCAGATAAGTCAGGGTTCACAATGAATGCGCGCCAAAAATAATTATTTTGTAAAAAGCTTTAAAGCACAGTTTTAACGTTGTATCTCGGGATAAGCACAAAAACTGAGGTCTAATTGTGTACTGGAATTTCAGACGCAGCGTACCATGTTACGTTTAAGCAAAATAATTTTCTGAACCAAAATATTGATGCTAAGCACGATAATTATATTAAGTTTTCTCTTTACGCTTGCATTTAAGGTTGTGGTTAAAAGTAACCCTGGGGGTTACTTTTCAACGCCCAGTGCAAATTCAACATAATAAACTAAATTAAACATATTAAAAATGTTTCTAAGCTCCACACACCCTGAAACTACAACGCTTTTTGGCAGAAATTGCGTCTAGCGATAAGGCCGTCCTTTGCATATTGTTATTGTCTTTCAATAGTTATCTTTTAGTTTGTTATGGAATGGTATGCAAATAAAGTTTTATCTATCTATTTAAAAAGAAGTGGAACGCCTTGCCCGAGTCGGTGTTTCTACATGAGTACAACTTGGATCTCTTCAAAGTAAGAGTCAATAGTTATCTCATAGGTAAGCGTGCTCCACCGTAGACCGCATCATCACTTACCAGCAGGTGAGATCGTGGTCAAACGCGAGCCTATCCAACATAAAAAAAATAAAATAACATAGGAATTAAACATAGCACGTAAAATAGTATTTTATACATGTATCCGGTTCTTCTGGATAAAATAGGCGGGATGTTATGTTATTTGTATAATAAGTGTAATGCAATGTTATGTTATGATATCGCTAACCTCTTTAGTACCAAATTTGAGTGTATAATAACAAATTAGCTACGTGGCATTCACCAAGGGTTGATTCCCGGGTCAATATAAAGTGTTGATTGTAATTTTTTCGTCAAGAATTTCTTTAAAGCAGCATGGAATTGAATTTGTGCTCGGTAGTTGGCAATAGGTTAATTCAAAGTGTGTGTGTGTCATACACCGATGTCGCACCATTCTAGGTATTAGGCTTGATGCTATGTTACGTAGGTAACACATAAAGTTACGTTTTGCATCTCACAGAATAACCATCCACTTTTAACATCGTATCCCGGGATAAACTCGACAACAGTAAGTCCTGTATGTTATTGTAAGACTTAAGCCCCGCTAAATCCCCTTAAATTAAATTTTAAGCCGGATAAATCTGATGTCATTAAAATATTCAAATCTTGTTCATAACGGTTCTGAGCCTTTAAATGTGGGTCGTTAAGTAACAATGTCTGCTTTACTTCTGCTATTCAAATGATTGGACTATATTATGATGATTAAGAGGTTCTATAACAGGTTTAGGGGCTGGAGCAGAATTAAATAAAGTTGATTGGGGGTTTGTGAGTAAAAATGAAGGATTAAGAATATAATTATTATAAAACGTTTTTATGGTCATTTGGTGGCTGGTCAGTGTATTGCAAACTGACGATTCCTATCATAATAATGCTGTATGTACTACATACAGCACGTGATTTTTTAAATAGCCTGCATAATAGTTATTTGTGCGTTATAGTAGTATTTGTTTTGAGTGTTCATTTTGAGTGCCGAATAAGTGAAACATTCTATAGTAGAATCATGAGCGTAGCGAGTGATTCTTGTTAAGAATCTTGGGTGTAGTGAATGATTGAATGAATGACTCACTTAAAGGACTCGAAGGAAATTCGAACATTGCTCACTGTTTTCACATAATAAAGAACACCTTTTTGAGCTGCTCAGGTGAAAACGTCTTTGTATTTGCAGCCAGGTTGAAAATGAAAACTCTCAGGACTTGAAAGTGCTTTCAAGTCTTGGGAGCTTTAGTTTTCCAACTGGAATATGTTCATTACATTGAGCTCGCATGTAAATTGTAGGTTCGGTTATTCTTTGCTAAATATTATCCGTGTTTGATATCACTATTTCTTAGTAGATGTAGTATATTAAAGAAACATCAAACCAACATATTAATTTATATTTGTAAAATATAAACCTAAATGTATTACATTCAAACAATAAACAAAACAGTAACTCATTAAATGAAGAAAGCCAGTGCGTTAAAACTTTTAAACAAACTTCAGGTGAAATTAATATTTTAGCCTTTCTTTGGTATATAATGCTTTGTTTGTAAGTTCGCGGTTTTGGAATAAAGCCGTATTTCAAAGTTATATAATTATGCTATAACTTCAATAGAGTGTATTATAATTGAATAGGCTTTTTAAACTGTCGCGATTTGAGAACATTCTTTAAAAATTAAATAACGGGTCTAAATCGCATAATTATTATAAAGGTATATAAATACATAATAATATGCTCGACGTTTCGACATTATTTGCATCATTCGTGGTCACGAGCCGATTGGTGAAGCTCAGCGTCGTCGCCGTAAAGCGCGGATATTGTCCACTACCCTCACTTGACAATTACGATACGTCACAATTATTTTTACTTTTATTCAGTTCGAAACCATTGGTAGTTTGACACACAATACTAAGGGTATCGGTTGGTTTACGCGTAACATTGGTCCAGTCCAGCTGTCCGGCTCGTGACCGCGAAAGATGCAAGTCATTTTGAAACGTCGAGCATAGGTATTTATTAACCTTTATAATAATTACGCGATTTACACCCTTTGTCGATTTTTTTTTAAATTAAATAGGCTATTAGATATTCTTAATATTGATTCGATTAAAAACATTTAGGTTCAGTTCTTTTTAGGTTGAATTTTAGGTAAGCAAATCACTTTTTTTTTAAATTAATAATAATAATATACGTTTGAGTCTTGTTATTATATGTCAGTTATTTTTACTGAAATAATTTCGTACATTAATAGATTTCTCAACAAGACGAAAGGTTCATTTTATTTTTGATAATTTTGCTTGTAAATAATGGGCAGAAAAACTATGAGACCAATTTTAGAAACGTTTTATATAATATTATATTAATATATTATTATAAATATATATATTTTTTTAACTTAGGCATATTTATGACATAAACGTAGAAGAAGTTGCAAAAGAACACGTTTTATACAACACGACACAGAATTAATACAATACGGAGTAAAACGCCATTTTTGTTTTATATTTATTCGAGTCTGTGAGACCCACGGAGACACAATATAAACAAAATAAAAAGTTCTTCCGTCAGTTATCAGCGTAGCACACTGTTTGCTTGGGTGGGTAGTAGCCCATTGTCATGTATCACTGGGCAGCAATGCAAAGATTAATTGTGGTGACAGTCCACATGCTTACGGTTTGATGTATTTTGTAAACATTGCGATATTAAATTCCGTAATCTTTAGTTCGGATATAATAATGGTAATAAACCCTAATTAAGCACATGTAGAAAAAGTACTATATTTCTTGGGAATCAAATTACAACAAAATTGGAGAAAAGTCCATTTATTTTTATTTATTCAAGTTGGTGAGGAGAGGTAAACGAAATTGAAAGTTATTCCCTCAGTTATCAGCGTAGCATACTATTTGCTTGGGTGGGTAGTTTCTGCCCATTGTCATGTATCATGGGGCAGCATATTTAGTATTTTTTTTAAAGTATTCCAAAGATTAACTTCGGTCACTGTCCACATGCTTATAAAAAAAATATTTTGTAAACATTGAGCTAACCGATATTAATTTCCGTAGCCATAAATTCGAATATAATAATTAAAAATGCAAATGTAGAATAAATACTTGGGAATCTAATTACTACAAAATTTGTTATTATTTATTCAGGTTGATGTAAACACAATGAAAAAGTTATTCCGTCAGCCATCAGCGTGGCACACTGTTTGTTTGGGTGGGTCGGGTTTTTATAGAACAATGGGTGGGTCATATAACTCATTGTCGTGCATCATGGGACGGTTCAATCACTTTACATGGGTCAGCATTGCAAAGGTTGATGTTGCTGAGTGTACCTGCCAGTGTCTGCATGTTGCATGTTGCCGTACAAGAAATGCGGATAAATGGGATAACATTTTTTTTTAAGTATTGCTTTATCAAACTGATATTTTTTGTAACAATTTTGTTTGGATACATATTTATTACAAGAATATCCTTGAGCTTTATAACTGAAGAGAGATTGTTGAGTTTTCAGGAAAATTGGAGTCAAAAGACAGGATAAGAAGCAATGCTTTTGCCGGTAAATTTTAAGGCACCTTTTTTTAAGGTAATATCGCATAATATTGACGACCGGATGGTGGAGTGGGTAGTGTGCCTGCCTGCGACGCAGAGGTCGTAGGTTTGATTCCCACTTAAGACAAATCTTTGTGTGCATGAACATGGGGATTTGTTTTAGTTTGGGTGTTTCTATGTATAATATGTATGTATTTACAAAAGAAAAGTATAATGTATTAATATCAGTTATTCTAGTACCCATATTACAAGCTCTGCTTAGTTTGGGACTAGATGGCGATGTGTGCGAGTTGTGAAATATTTATTTTTTATTAATATGACGTAAATTTGAGAATTTTCTAAACAACATTATATTTACGTTTAACACACTTGATTTAACCCTGTTTTCATGATATTTGCTTCGTTGGTCTAGTGGTTAACGTATGTGGCCTCTCACTGCGAGGTCTCGGGTTCGATTCCCGGGTCGGGCAAAAGTGCAAGCACAGAGTTGGATTTATACCCGGTAGATAGAAATAAGCTCACCCCCTATCACAATCATGAGAGCTAAACATAACAAGTGAAATGTGGGTATTACACACCTCTGCCACACCCTTATGGGTAAAATAGACGCGATGTTATGTATTATACTATTAAAACCATTTTTTTCTAGATGTTAGTTGATATTTGAACCTTTTGTATGCAGTTTTAACTATTTATACACTCTAAACAAAGACAGAAACGTCGAAACGATTGGACGTAAGCATTCACGTACACCAAACCAGTAATTACTAGTTCAGCAAACAGGATAGAACTAGCTCAATCCGGATCTGTAAATGGACGTAAAAGCTCGTTTTTGGTGTTTGGGTTTAATTTAAAGAACAAAAGACGTGTTTGTAAAAACGTGTTTTAAACTCACTGATCGTGAAGTGGGTTGAAAAGCAAGCTTAATTCCCGAGGCTTTAAGGCATTTTTTCAACTATAGTGAGTTAAATTTTTTATATTATTTTTATTAAAACTGACGTAAGTTTATAACATTATTCAAACTATGAAATACGGGGTGTTACTTACGTAATGTTGGTCTATCTAGTCGACCTTTTAGGTTGAGTGCGGCTCAGGCCAACCGCGGTCGAGTAAATACTTAGACCAACATTACGTGAGTAACACTCATATTTCATAATTTGAATAATATTTTACATTATATTTTAGGTCCCATGTGATAAAGGGTAAGCCTATTGCCATCCACCACGCACATTTCTAACTCCGAGCTGCTATTGGGAATTTTCTCATGGAAAATCTCAAATAAGTCTTTTGCCTGAAAGGAGAATCGAATCCAAGGTGGTGAGAGGCCGCATTCGCTTACTAATCTTACGAAAAACTAAGTTAAATCAACTGAGGACACTTATTTATCTGTAGTTACATGGATATAAAAATAAAAAATGGCTGACAAGGACATATACAGGGTTATTGGGTAAGTCGACCTAGATCCGTTAAGAGGTGGTAGTTCCCATCATTTCTGACTGATCTGACTATGAAACACCCCACCCTAAACCTAACCGTTTTCGAGATATTGGACTTAGAAGGTTTTTTTAAAAAATATCCCGATTTCTTAACTATAGCCTATTTTTTTTGTATCCTATGCCTTTTATTTTTTTTTAATTCTGATTTTTGTGTGCCAGATAAGTTTGTTTATAATTCTCAACCCAAAAAGTGCAAGTATCTGAACCAATGGGATCGTAGTAGACGATTGATACCGTAAAAAAGTAATTAATTTGAAAAAAAAAAATTGTTTCTTTTAGTAATATTTAAAAAAAAATCTATGGCGTTAGTTCTGCAGATGTTTTAAATAATATCTACGTTCCATTAGCTATCCAACGAGGTATCACAAGCTAGGGTCTTATTACAATTCATAGAAAAAAAATCGATAAAAGGCTCTCAGGTAGCAGTACAAATTTGGGTTCTTTGGTCCTATTGTTCTTCCACGGAGCTGTGGTGCGTGCGAGCGGGACAAACTGACCAGGTGCAAGCGAGATAAAATAATCCCGGCCAATTTGTTGTTATTGTTTCGTTTTAGTCTGCTTCCGTGATTCGTCCGTAGTAGATGCGATATTGAGTGCTCTTCATTTCTTACCCGACTTGGCTTGTATTTCTGGACTGTTTCCTACAAATTGTGACTGTGCTTGTTAACTGGACTTTGAATTGTGCTTCTGAATTGGAACTGTTGAAGATGGCAACCTTCACGAACGAGGAATACGCGGATATTCTACTTTGTTATGGGTACTGCAATGGTGTTTCTGCACGAGCTCGTGACGAATACATTGCACGTTATCCCGGCCGCCGAATACCGGATGTCACTGTCTTTGACGGCGCTTACCGGCGACTCAGAGAGACTGGCTCTGTTTTAAGGCGTCGAGCAGACCTAAGCCGACCACGGATCATTGTTGATGATGAAGATGAAGATAATCAAATAGTTCAACGGTTTGGAGCGGATCCAACTACTTCAACTAATGCTGTTGCCCGAGAACTTGGACTCTCGCAGTGGAAAGTGTGGTTTACGGTGAATACTGCAGGCCTCTACCCCTATCACTACACGCCAGTACATGTTATCGAAGAGGGAGATCCAGTGAGGAGGTTAGACTTTTGTAGATTTATGCTTCATGGAGATTTAGAAGACCCAGCATTTTTAAAACAAATCTTGTGGACAGATGAATCAAAATTTGATAAAGATGGAATTACAAATTACCACAACGCTCATTATTGGGCCCCAAAAGCGCAAAAAAATCCTAACCAGAAGAGGACAAAAGCCGCACAAAGAAGATTTAGTTTAAATGTCTGGATGGGAATCATAGCAAACAAATTAATTGGGCCCTTCTTTCTACCTGATAATTTAAACGGAGAATTTTACGAACATTTTCTAAGAGAAGAGTTACCAAATTTATTAGAGGATTTACCCCTAAATCTGATTAGAAACATGAAGTTCCAACACGACGGTTGCCCTGCACATTACAGAAGAGGGGTCAGGGAATGGCTAGACAACGAGTATCCTAATAGGTGGATCGGAAGAGGTGGACCCATACCGTGGCCAGCAAGAAGTCCTGACCTGACTCCCATGGATTTTTATGTGTGGGGACACATGAAGACATTAGTCTACAATGAGAATAATCCAATTGAAACTATTGACATATTAAGACAGAAGATTATTGAGGCTGCTGACGAAATTCGAAGAGACTTAACGACTGTAGTAGTTAAAAGCGGACTAAGACACCGAATGAGAGTGTGTGTGCGAAACAGAGGCGGCCATGTAGAACAAGATTTATAAATTTAAATAAATGTTGTTTAATAATTATTTGTATTGTTTTATTTCGTTTCCTGGCCCAAAAGAGAAGTTTAATCTTAAGTACCATTGTTTTTTTTTACTACCTGGGAGCCTTTTATCGATTTTTTTTCTATGAATTGTGATAAGACCCTAGCTTGTGATACCTTGTTGGATAGCTAATGGAACGTAGATATTATTTAAAATATCTGCAGAACTAACGCCATAGATTTTTTTTTAAATATTACTAAAAGAAACAATTATTTTTTTTCAAATTAATTACTTTTTTACGGTATCAATCGTCTACTACGATCCCATTGGTTCAGATACTTGCACTTTTTGGGTTGAGAATTATAAACAAACTTATCTGGCACACAAAAATCAGAATTAAAAAAAAATAAAAGGCATAGGATACAAAAAAAATAGGCTATAGTTAAGAAATCGGGATATTTTTTAAAAAAACCTTCTAAGTCCAATATCTCGAAAACGGTTAGGTTTAGGGTGGGGTGTTTCATAGTCAGATCAGTCAGAAATGATGGGAACTACCACCTCTTAACGGATCTAGGTCGACTTACCCAATAACCCTGTATATAAATAGTGATCTACAATGTACCATAAAAAACTTTTATCGTCTAAAAATCGAATACCTTTGACGCGAGCCGTTAGTTCCAATATGTCAGTGGCGTGTTTACGCGTCGAGTACAAAAGCGATTTCGTGCTCGACTGTACCGACCGAGGCTTGTCACTTTAGCGCGCCATTGTACCGGTTGTCTGTCAGAAGGTTTTATTGAAACTGTACTTCTTTTAAATTGTTTGGTTAGTTTGGTGTTTTAGGAATGGTAAGGATGTTTTTTAGGAGTAAAACAGATTGATAGCTTGTAATATAGTAACGTTTTAAAGAGAAAATATTAATTATAAATTTTTTTTTTCACCCTCGCAGCTCGAGAACATTTATCTGTTATATGAAAACAGTGTGCAAAACTCGATTCTGCTTCGTGTTTTGCTCTCGCTCGAAGCAAAGTTGAGTTCTGCTTACTGTTCGCCTTTTTTTAAGACTTAAAGAAATTATATTGTAGGATACCAATCCTATGTTAATAATTGCAGTGCAAAAGTTGTGGCAACACTTGTCAGAGAAACAGTGCAAATTATCTTGAATATTATGAAAAATTCTAAAATGTATCAAAAAGGAAGTAAATATATCTAACGCAAGCAATATCACTCGATATCTACAGCGTTATGAGAGATATTTACATCTTGTAACACGGTTAGTGATTTCAAATGTCACACACACACATACGCAAAGTCAGCTGATAATCAGTTGATTCGCCATAAACAAACGCACGCACACAAGAAACACATTTTACCGAGATTCCGAGATTGCTACCTTAGAACTAAAGACCTGTCATCTGACATTATTTGGAATGATTACCTCATTTCGTAGACAGAGAATAGTATAGACGACTGATAGCTTTGATCTCCCTCACACAAGACAAAGATAAACTTACGCCAATTTTGTGTAAAAAAACAAGACAGGTGATAAGATTTTTTGTTTCGCCATGCGTGTCGGGTTTTTGAGCAAACCTTGAGGTTTGCTCAAAACTTTATCAATCAAACTTGACATATTTGACAACGCTGGCAAAATAATTTGGTATTTTTAAATTTTAGTTAGTTTAATGCTATAAAAGTTACGTGAAACCTGAAAAATATTAGCAATTTTTTAACAATAGTGTCTTTATTAAGCATTATTGTAGGAAATATGGTGCGGTGTAGTGTTTTAGGATGTAAAAGTGATAGTAGAAGTAAACTGCCTGAATTATCGTTCCACTCGTAAGTATAACACATTTTGGCCTTTGAATCATATGCCAGGTTGTATTTTCAATGATTTTATCTTGTGTGAACTATGTTTGTTTATAATTTGATCGACAAAATCATCTAAAATATGAAATTTTAGTATTCATAACCTACTAAAAAATATTGTTAGATGTTGTCAAGACTTCCATATTTTTTTCCCCAAAATTGTGGGTAAAATTTTATGTTGCATTTCTTATGATAAATATATCATGTAGTATTTTAGTCAGTTTCAATATCTTAATTGCATAACAGTTTCCCGGCAAATATTGATTTAAATCCGAAGTGGATTGAAGCTACAGGACGAACAAATTGGGCTCCGAGTAAATTCTCTTAAGTTTGTAGCAGACATTTTGGACGACATGAATTATTAAAAAAAGAGAGTAACTCTTTTGTTAATGAATGCTGTGCCACACAGGTAAATTAATATTTAACCTGTAGGATACATTATATACAGCGTGTATATACATATAATATTAATTATTATTTGAGTATTTTCAGTTGAGTATTATAGGGGGCTATTTATATATATATACATATTACGATATTTGGGTATAGTCAAGTTGAGATACTTTGCATTGATGCGCAACACTGAAAGGAAATCTACGTTTTTTACGGTCCTAAGGATTTTACGTGCAATATAGACTTGAATATTTGATTTCGTTTTAATAAAACTAGCTATGGTCCGTGACTTTTGCTCTGTGGGATTCGTTGATCCTCACGTTTTTACCTGTGGCAGCCGTAACTGCCCGTCCCCGTGCGTGAGTTAGAAAGTATGTTAAACGCCATCTATTTAAACTTTTGCGTAAAGTTACTCTTAAACATTTTACAGTTTCAGGCAAAAGAAGCAGTGGATGAGCTAGCATAGTAATGCCGTCAACGAGTAGCCAAGAGTATGTGTCTACTAAACTCAATACTATGATGCCAGCAGTGACTGTTCAAAAACACGGAGCTGAAACGCCAGATGTGAAACTTCCAACATTGGTTGATCGACTTAAATTCAGTCATTACCTATGCAGTAATAACATAACAGTACATCACGAAATATGTTCAATAAACCGAACAATTGTTCTTTATATCTGTTTTATTTTCATAAAATAAATACATTTTTCATTTTGGAATAAGTAAATAATATATCTTAATATTTTGGCAAATTTATCCAAAAACTAGGGTAATTTAATTTGCACTGTTGCCACACTGTGCCGAGATTCTCTGTCTCGCTGTTGACCACGCCATTCCCTTATCCAGTACTA
This sequence comes from Hypena proboscidalis, assembly GCA_905147285.1. Lineage (NCBI taxonomy): Eukaryota > Metazoa > Arthropoda > Insecta > Lepidoptera > Erebidae > Hypena > Hypena proboscidalis. Next base: position 8,936,248 of record LR990150.1, on the reverse strand, counting down.
TCCTTCATCCAAGCCTCATTTATTATTCTTCCATCATTCACTCACTCAATATTCACTGAACCATAAACAATTACGTTTGGGATTACTACTACATATTCTCAGAATCGAATAAAATTCCAATGTTTTATTTAATTAAATATGTTTTTTTTTATAGGTGGTGAAATGTTCATGACGGCATACCGCATCGTTCGGGAGACGGTGCGGTTATGTGTGGCCCTCACCCACTAAAACACCACCGTGCGCCTACTCTCGCCTTATGGATGGGTCACCGGAACTATAACATACATCAGTGACATAATGATATGGACCTAAATGATAGAATTAAGAATCTATTTGACTACCGGATGGCGGAGTGGGTAGTGTACCTGCCTGCGACGCCGAGGTCGCGGGTTCGATTCCCGCTTAAGACAAATCTTTGTGTGCATGAACATGGGGGTTTGTCTTAGTCTGGGTGTTTCTATGTATAATAAGTATTTATTTACAAAAGAAAAGTATTATAATATGTATAAGTATCAGTTATTCTTGTACTCATAGTTCTGCTTAGTTTGGGACTAAATGGCGTTGTGTGTAAGTTGTGAAATATATTTATTTATTGAGCATATTTATTCCAACATTTTTTTTAAGAAAATCTGGTACCATAATGGATACTAGAACCATCAAAATTGATATATCTAGAAACAAAAGTATGTTTGGTTTGAACGTGTTTTGAGAAGCCCAATCTACCCCGAATTTCATTGCTGACAACTTATCGGTGTCAAAAATGTCAAATTAAACAAGCGTGGGGTTATGGGTGCGTTCCTTGTTTTAGATTTAAAATGTATTTGTCATCAATAAGAAATTATTAATTTTGAATATGAGTTTGCATAATATAATTTGTTCTGTTAATGTATCGCTTTACTATTATATAGATGTAGTAGTAGTTGTATCTCATTTATGTAATAAAGTTGTTTCTAAAAAATATTGTTTGTTTGTGACACAACAAATTATAATATTTTTAATTATTTTTTCTTTTGTTAAATTGCTACTTACTCACTTACTAGCACATCAGAGTCGGTGTTTTAGCGCTGCTGTATTGTGCTGAGATTTTTACGATTTCTGGCATTGTAAATTATTAACATTAACATTATTTAGTTTTAGACGCTTTGTAATGTTTTTTTCTCATGCCAGAATAAATGATTATTTTCTTTTCTTTTTTTTTCTGAATCACAACCACGATACAATTACAACTTGTATGAAGAAACCCATGCTCAAAGCTCTTGGGATAGCCGCAAAAGGAAGCTCATTCCAGAACGAAATCCTACGCGGAAGAAATTCTATTACGACCGCGAAAAAAATGCTGGAATTCTATTAAAATACTTGCAAGAAACGCGATAGTCTGTGAAAAAGTATGTATGGGTTTGCTATTTTTTTCGAGCAAAAACTGCTGAATGTATTTTAATGTTTTGAACAAAGATATTTAGATCGAAAGATGTTCGGTTGTTTGTAACGTTTTAATTGAAGAACGAATGGATCGATTTCAAAAAGTCTTTTCTTGTCTAAAAGTAAATCTTGTCGTGTCATGGGGTCCTAGAAAAATTGAGAGCAACCCGCAAATTGTAAAGGCTATATTGTTTTTCGCATATTACTTAAATCTATTAGGATATTTGCATGTAGCACTTAGCATTTCATCTTTATAAGTACGGGTTATAAGTACGGTTATAAGTACGGGGATAATCTTTTAAATATACGCACCTTAATGTCGTTGACTGTATTCTTTCAAGTTATACACAGATGAGGCGAGACGTTGAGTATAACTTAAGTGTTTGTTTCTTTTTAGTGCCTTTTTGTAATTGAAGTCTGTTTTTTTAATATCATTATTTCCAAGTAATAAAGTATTTCAACAAGACGGGCGAAGCTACACGAGAAAGTTATATATGATTTAATATGATATAGGTTACTTCTTTACTTCTGTAGGGTTTTGAGTATTTGGCTAAAGTAAAGACGGTTTTTAATCATGCACTGGCCACACTGACGGCTTAAATTAAAACAATTTAATATGGGGATATTTCAGTTTGTGCTTGCCACACTAGTAAACAGAGAGAAGGTGGCTCGGTCGACGGAGGGGACGACTCACTTGATCCAGAGACAGCGCGCTGAGTGGTTGACTAGAAATAAGTTTTGGCTAATTGTGTAATAAGTTTTGGGATCGGCTAATGTGTTGATTCACAAATAAGTTTGGATTGGTGATAAGTTTTGTTACAAATAAATAAGTTTTGAGGAGACTACTGGTTATTTTTGAGATACCTTATACTTCTAACTGCCACGATGATCTAGTGGTTAGCGTATGCCCATCTCACTGCGAGGTCTCGGGTTGACTTGGAATTGTGCCTTGTGGATGGTGATAGGCTCACGTCCTATCCCATACTTTAAAACGTAACAGTTGAAGTGTGAATTGCTACTTACTCACTTACTAGCACATCAGAGTCGGTGTTTTAGCGCTGCTGTATTGTGCTGAGATTTTTACGATTTCTGGCATTGTAAATTATTAACATTAACATTATTTAGTTTTAGACGCTTTGTAATGTTTTTTTCTCATGCCAGAATAAATGATTATTTTCTTTTCTTTTTTTTTCAGAATCACAACCACGATACAATTACAACTTGTATGAAGAAACCCATGCTCAAAGCTCTTGGGATAGCCGCAAAAGGAAGCTCATTCCAGAACGAAATCCTACGCGGAAGAAATTCTATTACGACCGCGAAAAAAATGCTGGAATTCTATTAAAATACTTGCAAGAAACGCGATAGTCTGTGAAAAAGTATGTATGGGTTTGCTATTTTTTTCGAGCAAAAACTGCTGAATGTATTTTAATGTTTTGAACAAAGATATTTAGATCGAAAGATGTTCGGTTGTTTGTAACGTTTTAATTGAAGAACGAATGGATCGATTTCAAAAAGTCTTTTCTTGTCTAAAAGTAAATCTTGTCGTGTCATGGGGTCCTAGAAAAATTGAGAGCAACCCGCAAATTGTAAAGGCTATATTGTTTTTCGCATATTACTTAAATCTATTAGGATATTTGCATGTAGCACTTAGCATTTCATCTTTATAAGTACGGGTTATAAGTACGGTTATAAGTACGGGGATAATCTTTTAAATATACGCACCTTAATGTCGTTGACTGTATTCTTTCAAGTTATACACAGATGAGGCGAGACGTTGAGTATAACTTAAGTGTTTGTTTCTTTTTAGTGCCTTTTTGTAATTGAAGTCTGTTTTTTTAATATCATTATTTCCAAGTAATAAAGTATTTCAACAAGACGGGCGAAGCTACACGAGAAAGTTATATATGATTTAATATGATATAGGTTACTTCTTTACTTCTGTAGGGTTTTGAGTATTTGGCTAAAGTAAAGACGGTTTTTAATCATGCACTGGCCACACTGACGGCTTACATTAAAACAATTTAATATGGGGATATTTCAGTTTGTGCTTGCCACACTAGTAAACAGAGAGAAGGTGGCTCGGTCGACGGAGGGGACGACTCACTTGATCCAGAGACAGCGCGCTGAGTGGTTGACTAGAAATAAGTTTTGGCTAATTGTGTAATAAGTTTTGGGATCGGCTAATGTGTTGATTCACAAATAAGTTTGGATTGGTGATAAGTTTTGTTACAAATAAATAAGTTTTGAGGAGACTACTGGTTATTTTTGAGATACCTTATACTTCTAACTGCCACGATGATCTAGTGGTTAGCGTATGCCCATCTCACTGCGAGGTCTCGGGTTGACTTGGAATTGTGCCTTGTGGATGGTGATAGGCTCACGTCCTATCCCATACTTTAAAACGTAACAGTTGAAGTGTGGGTGTTGTACACCTCTGCCACACCCTTCTGGGTAATATAGGCGTGATGTTATGTTTTGTTTTCTTTTTAAACTGACCACACTATGTAGTTGTGAATAAAATATCAAAAATGGATTTTATGAATTTTTTTAACATTTTATTTAGTGAGATAAAATACGATTCAAATCCGTTTTTACTAAAATTAAAAACCACAATCCAGGACCATTTTTTCGACGATAAATCAAAACGGGCTATATTTCTACTAAAATATAGCAGTATTCTAGATGTGACGAGGAAATCCGTTGGTCGTTGCATTCTGTATGTAAATTTTATTGCGCCGGATGAAAAGATACGGCCTCGGTTGGCTTATTAAGTTCCTTCTGTGAGGATTATGTAGTAAGATGAATGAAGTGGTATTTATTTCTGGGAATATAAAATGCACTGACTTTTAAGTAAAATAGTTAAAAGTAAAGTAAAAAATATTTATTATTTTTTTTTAATTGAAAATCAAAATCGAATTTACGAACTAAAAAATAAAAATAAGTACAGGATATTTGTTTTTAAACTTTCGCGATTTGAGAACATTTTTCAAAAATTAGACAACGGGTCTAAATCGCGTAATTATTATAAAGGTAAATAAATACCTATGCTCGACGTTTCGAAATCACTTGCATCATTCTTGGTCACGAGCCGACTGGTGAAGCTCAGCGTCGTCTTCGTGAAGCGCGGATAATATCCTACCTACTGATAGCGCGCGAGTTGAATGCAGAGCTTAGGAATGCGGTAGTGCTGTGACCTAATTATAATTATTGATGTTGAATGAGTAATGAATGTCGATAAATTTAAACAATGTTATAAGTTTAATTTTATTTTTTACACTAGGTTAACATGATGAAAAAAAAAACAATATCATAATAATTATCACACGTTTTTAATAATCATTTCACAAAACGAAATAAAAAAAAAAATCAGATTCAGAAATGACAGATATTATGGTTGAATTGGTGTCACTATCCTCGCCGTCGCTGACCTCAATGACAAATCAATCTATCGTATCTTCAATTAATCCATCTCTTTGCCAATATTTTTTTCTAAAATTATGACGTGATCATCGAAGCCACGCCAATCTTCCTCTGTAACCTGAGAAACCGCCAGCTCCGTAACTTCTTTTAACCTTTTTACGTTTTTTTGTAACGATCTTGATGGACTCGGATCAGTCATTTTTAAAAGGGATATTTTATATTGCATATCAAATAAATAATCGCCTATCAATACATTACTCATCATTTATATTCTTTTTTACATCAAATAACTTACTTCACTACAGATAAACTAAATGTTTAACAAAACTCAAACTGCAGATAATTCGAAATTACACATCAATATGACATTCCTTTTTTCCTCATAATGCAATACAGTTAAATTTATTTTTGTACAAAAATACTACATGCATAGCATAAATACTGACTGCACATCAAATTTACCATATTTCATAGCAAAATAACTATCCCAGTTGCATATTAACCAGTAAGTACAACAAAATCTGTTCATCATATTTGTCTTAATTTTCAAGAAGCCATGCTCGGCAAATTTAATGATTATTATAACAAAAAAATCCTTTTACATTGCATTAATTCTAAAAGCAGAACAACTTAACTGAAAAACTTCGCGCGTTTTTTCGTCACTGGAGTGCAGAGTGACGCGAGCGAGTGAGATAGAGATAGCGCTAGGTCGTGTCTATAAGCTATAGTTATGGCATAGGTCAATTATGGGTAAAGTAGTAGGTTAGGTTAGGTTAGAACTGCGACCATAACATAGAATCAATCTGTGTGATACTCCGACCCCTTTTTGAATCCACCCACTAAATAAAATAATATTATACTTCCTACCAATTTCTTATTATCATAGATCGTAACAGACGACAGTACGTGGCGCCACCTGCAGAAGCTAAAAATGTGCCTATTGGGCAAAAAAGGAAGCGTGGACGCATCGCGAAAGCAAGACCCGCTATAATAATTCAATAAATTACAATTTTGTATCTAATTTTATATTTTTTTTGCTGATCTCATTATGTGATAATTAATAAATAATAAGATGACTGTGACTAATAAAATGTTGTTTGATTTAGAAAAACTGCTGTAAATATTATAAAAATAGAAGCTATATTTAAAAGAAAAAGAGTTAACATGTATAATGTGCATTAAGATTATTAGCTGTGCATTGAGAAAAAAGCTTTTGCTTTAGGAAAAATTGCTGTGCGCTGTGAAAATAAATTGTAGTGTGTTTAGTGATATCTTGAGTTGAATATTTTGTTGTGCAATCAGTAATTTTGATGGGAATTCGGTATTTAATTGCATAGAAAAAGGATATTTTATGATTTGCGTTTAAATACTACCCTTTTTAAAATAAAGAAATAACACGGGAACTTCAGTATTAACACAATAACACGGCAAACGTACGATAGTTGACAAGGATGGCACATCACTACACTGCAGGCGCGTGAGGTGGGGCGTGCGGATAGCGGGGGGAGATGCTCCCGCTCTTTACCTCAGACCCCGACTGCATTCAACTCGCGCGTTATCTGTAATTACCTTTATAATAATTACGCGATTTAGACCCGTTGTCTAATTTTTGAAAAATACAGAATATTTTTCAAAATTATAATTATACTATGACTTTATAGATTTGCAAGTTGCAACTGAGTTCATGTCTCAGATATGATGGTGCCATGGTTGCCAGAAAGTTTGGCAACGTGAATTTTCAGCTGGAACCACAGGTGACAAGTGAGATATAAAAAAAAATATAAAATAAACGATAAATACAATGTATAGACGTGGTGTATTTATAAAAACTGATATATCATATTAACTTTAATAGTAACAGTTTTGCTCGTATAATAAGGTAAAAGAGTTGGTAGGAAGGTGCCAAAAATAACCTAATTAAGCAGAGCTTGTATTATGGGTATTAGAATAACTAATACTAACACATATATACTTTTCTTTTGTAATTATATACTTATTATACTTAGAAACACAAATTAATTTACATAATTTAGTGTTAATACTACAACGTTTGTATGAAAACACGGCGGCCGGGAGTCTACTATTTAATATCCGAACCTAGTAATATTGAACCGCTCGCTCATTGAAACCTTTTGACGCTTTTCAGCTTTGACGAATTAGGTTCACGCACAAAAACCTCGCGCTTTTTGTCCAGCACAAAAGCATTTTTACCTTTACTTTTTACGGTGATTGACATATACACCGGATTTTTTTAGTTTGCTGTGTACCTCCCGTTTTTATAACGGGAAAAGTGCCAATGAAAAAGTGCTGGGTGATTTTAAATTTGAACACGGTTTGTGTCATGTTTAGTGTCATGTTTAGTGTGTGTGTCTCTATTTTCCCAGAAAATATTTAGGTTATATAATGTATAGGTTAGGTTATATAGCAAAAATATTTACTTAAAACATAATGACGATGTTCAAAAAAATTACTAACGCTGACAAATATATTTTATATTAGAACAAGCTGACCCGACCGACGTTGTTCTGTCGTAACTATGCATACATTCTCTGTGACGATATTTACCACACGCATTATGTCACCCATAAAGGTACATTCAAAAAGTTCATATTATTATTGTCAAAAGCGCTAAGGTTACTAAAATGGCTATTAAAAAATAGGGGTTGGTGATAAAAGGGTAAAAATTTAGGGTTGTATGTATTTTTAATGCCACATTATAGAAAAATAACAACAAAAAATTTTGACCAAAAATTAAGAAAAAAAATTTTAAGGGTGAACAACCCTTATTACTTATGGGGTGCATGAAAGGAGCCTTCCCGAGTAACGTATACAACGATTCTCTACGCCCGGCGCACCCTGGGCAATTCACGAGTTCTCCAAAGCGAATTGGCTAATCCTTTCACCACGATGGCAAGTCAAAATAAAATTTGACTCTGCCATCGACACGACGAAGAAGAAGAACTTAGGGGTATGAAAAATAGATAGTAGCCGATTCTCAGACTTACTGAATATGCATATAAAATTTGGTAAAAATCAGTTAAGCCGTTTCGGAGGAGTAAGGTAACTAACATTGTGACACGAGAATTTTATATAATAAGATTATTATTTATCACTAATATTTTAGGACTCAGTTTTACTTAAGTTATATTTTTGCTATTTTTATGAAAGTTTTACTATTATACATACATTTACTTAGTTAAGATGCCTCGATGGGCTAGTGTTTAGTGTATGCGCCTCTCACCGCGAGGTCTTGGGATCAATTCCCGGGTCGGGTAAAGTGTTATTTGTGAACTTGTGAGTTGAAATTGTGTCCGGTAGATAGCGCACATAACAGCTTGATGTTCTGATACTTAGTTATTAATAGTATTGTCCACACCAAACAACATTCTGAATAAACAATAATCCTGAGTTGAATTGTAAAGTGATGAGTACGATTTCATCAGTTAAAGTAAGTCAAGTTCAGTAAAAGTCAAAGTTGTTAATTCAATATAACTACTAACTGGTGGTAGAGCTCTTGTGAATGAGCTCGAGGGCGGCAGCACCATCGTCTCACCTTTAACCTGCCGCCAAATAGTAGTGATTTCATTACTGTGTTCCGGTTTGGTGGTGAGATCAGGCCCTGAAATAACTGGCACATGAGGCATAACACCGTAGTCCTCAGCTGCAGCGACGCATCTATAATCTGCTTTTGTGGATTGTTGATGTCCATGGGCTGTACTCCACTTACCATCAGGTGGACTACACGTTCGTTCGCTGTGGGCGTAGCATAAAAAAAAACATTGACTTTTAGCTCCTATAAGGCTTGAACACAAGAACATAGCTTAAAATAGTTAAGCTAGAGAAATGGATATTAGTAATTAGTTAATGGTTCACAAACACGTATTTGTATTGGTTATCAAATTATCTGTTACTTTGAAAATGCTTCGTACGTATTAACGTGTTGATTATATAATTCCCTTGCTATGTTTGAATGAAACAGAATCGTCATTATAGAAGATTATTTATCTTATATATTAACTTGTTTGTATCTGACTGTAAGTGATATAGCCAACAATGGTTGTGTAGTTCGTTCACATGATATGGTGATGATAATGTATCAGCTTCTACTCATCGACAATCTACAAATGAATAGAGATGCGTCGACAAAAAGCCTCATTTATTTTAAAGACTAATCTGTGTCTGGAAGAAGTTGATGTCAAAAATATATGACAACCAGATAAATGGCGTCCTTTAGAAAGGACCAGTATGATGTACACGAATCCTGCAAGCATGTATGACGGGATGTTGTTGAAAATGTTGATGGAAGCGAAAGAAGTAGGTAGGAAGCAAAGCACATGACTTTCCATCATCGCTGCCTTCCCCCGTTGGATAAAGGCGTGATTTTATGTATGTATGTAGTAGTAAGTGGGCAGCGCTATCGTGTACCACGCAACAGTCTTTTGTTATTTCAAGAAAAGTAGGCAAGTCAGGCTCTGTAGATATCTTTACCCTGACAATATTATTTATAAACAATACTATAATATATCGATTAAAGTGAAATGTTGTGACTGAGTATAATAAGAATGGTTGCATTATTAAGAACTCCTATTAAAGTAGAAACTCCTACTTATTTTGTATAATAATAGCAGCCCTGTATCTAATACATGTCCCACTGCTGGGCACGGGCCTCTTTATATGATGAAAATGTTAGGCCATAGTCCACCACTCTAGCCAAGTGCGGATTGGTAGACTTCACACACCCTCAAGCACTTTTAGGCACTCTTAGGTTTGCTCACGATAATTTATATGACAAATACACACATATCTACGAAAAGACGAATCTTAACGATTTATTGGCAGAGGTGTGTGCCGTGGGTTCGAACCCGAGACCTTCGACTTAGCAGTGCTACGGTCTCCCACTCGGCTATCGCTGCTTACTAATTCTGTATACTAAGCAATAACAGTCAGATTATTTGCACGTGGATATATTTGTACTCTATAAACATATTTCATAAATGTTAGGTACGTTTCATATAACAGAATGAATAAAACATGATTCTATGTCCCAATTTGTATATTTCCAATTTGTTTAATCAAACGCATAAAATTTTAACGCCCGGTGCAAATGTGAAAGCTATAAAAGCAGCAGCTATTAACGCTGAGGGCCAAAAATGTAATAAGTATAACAAATTTCATAAAACACCTGAAAAAAGTTGTCGTTTAAATTCATTTAGCTTGTGTAAATAAAGATTTTTTTAATGTGCTACGAAATAATAAATTCAAATTCAAATTCAAATTCAAATCATTTATTTTCATATGCCCCAGGAGGCGCTTGAACACGTGTTCAAGCGCCTCCTGGGGCATATGAAAATAAATGATTTGAATTTGAATTTGAATTCAAATTCAAATCATTTGAATTTGAATTCAAATTCAAATGATTTGAATTTGAATCATTTGAATTTGAATTCAAATTCAAATGATTTGCATTTATATCATTTTTTGTACTGTTTTGACGTCAAAACAGTACAAAAAATGATATAAAATAAATAATAAATAATACTAAATTATACTAATTACAATGATTTGAATAACCGAGGCTCAGATTAATTTTAATCAAACTGTTTAGAAAACTTTGCAAATTACCGACATTTAAAAACATACTGGGTGTAATTTTGTAAGCTTTACTAATTTTTATAAAAAAGGGCAAACCACAATAAATACAAAAGCAATAGAGATTTTGAGAAAAGGCCATCCGACAAAGAACCAGAGTAACCGATATAGCTCGCAAAATAAGCTCGCTGAAGTGGCAATGGGCTGGTCACGTCTGCCGAAGGACCGACAGACGTTGGAGCAAACGAGTCCTAGAATGGAGACCGCGACTCGGCAACCGTAGTACCGTAATGTGTCATAGCGCAAATTGTGAGAGGCCTATGTTCAGCAGTGGGCTACGAGGGGCTGAATGATGAGAGATTTTGAGAAGCATCGAGCCCAAAACATCGCGGTGAGCGATACACAAATAAGACCAATGACTGCTTAATTGGTCTTAAAAAAACAGAAAAGACGAAAAAATACGATAAATACGATGCCTAAATTAAAGTCTCAAACGTTTGTTTTATTTTCTTTACTTCTTTGAGATATATATTTTGACATCGAAGACAAGTTTCTTTGATATGTCCTGTCCTTTGAAAACCCTTTAGGAATCTTTTTGAAATGTCAAACATGTATTTGTTGCGGTCATGTTTGAAATCAGATATTTGAATAAAATCTCAGTACATTTATTTTGCTCGTATTACCAATCTTTTTTCTGTAATTATATTTGTTTTGAGACTAAAGATGGCAATTTATTTCATTTTCATTTTCCATTATGGAACTAATTCCATAATAGAAAATGAAAAAGAAATTAAAAAATAGATTATTAGAGTTTCAAGTATACGTTTTATAATACATATATGATTGGAGTTTCCTTGTAGGTAGGTTATACCTCTATTAGGAAACATGTAGCTAGCGCTCTTTCATAGCAACAAGTGTTATGATGGAAAACAAAGCATTTTATATACCTAATTCAATTGTAATTATAATATTAAATATTTAATTGTTATTGTTTACTAAAAGTACAAGACAAAAGAAATAAAATTAATTAAAACAGGTTACGAGTATGAAGGGGTAATGATTGTTATATGTGATGTGTAGTATAATAATATTTTGTTTTTGTTGCAGCGAGTTAATTCGATATTTCAGAGAAGGTGCAATTTTTTAGTTCAAGATAAAATATGTTGCTTTTCGTCTTCGTTCTCCCTCTCTTTGTTAGTGTTAAAAATAATGACGCGATTTGTATGTAGTGGTGACAAATTATTTTATGAAACATAACATTAAAGCAAAATTGACAAAAATATACATTCCAAAAAATATGCAAGAAAAAGTAACAAATTCAAATTTTACACTCTACCTACAACATCAGCTCAGATCACCTGTTTAGGGAAATATTGTTTGATGCTCGCCAACTTGTTTAGCCACAGCGAAATGTAACTGATGAATAATTGATTCTGTACTAGCAAACATTGAAACTTTATTTTCTTCGTAAGCAATAAATAAATATGTTTGAGTGGAAATTCCCTGAAGAAATTGAATAGAATTATTTCTGAGTATTTGATGTTTTTTACATACGGATATTGAGTCGTGTTATTTTTTTTTTTGGGAATAAATAAAGCTGATACACAGCTATAAATTTTCAAAAGGATGATGGATGAACTACCTATTTGTTGTGTTGTGTGAGCATTTCTACTCTTGTATGAACAAATCAACGTAGAACCGTTATTCCCAGTACTATTATAACATCAAATACTTTTAGCCAGTGGCCGCTCGACTAACGTCATTTTAAAAAAACTGGTGAAGAAGGCTAAACCAACATTAGGCGTGGGCGTTCCTTTGCGTGAATGAATTAACAGGAAACAAAGTATTAATACAAAAATACTTTATTAGAATAACAGCTATACAATGTTAATACTAAAACAATAATCAACTTAATTCTAAAACTATTGGCTATTTATTATACTTAATTGCTAAATTGACCATAATAGATAGATAGATAGAGAAGACTTTATTTTCACATCAAATTTATATATAATAATTAGTACCTAACAGATGTTGGTGGGAGTAGCAGTGCTGACAAAGCTGATGTTAGTCGAGTCAGCAGACTTAACTCGTGCGAGAATCGAGTACGCCTAATATCTCTCAAAACCACCACGATCCAAACTTCATATTTGATGATCTTTATAACTTTTATTAGAGGCACATAAAGGGAAACTTTCAGTTTTCGTAAAATGACGTAGGTCGAGTGGCCACTGGCTCCTAGGCTATTTGAGGTAACTCTGTTAATTTAAAGACCGGAGATTAAAAAGGGTGAATTTTATTTTTAGTCATCTGACACTGTAATATTGCTCATTTATTGACGTATGATGGCTGAGTCAAATTTTGTTGGCCCAATAAGTGGCCACTGTTTTGGCGCTCTCATCAGCACTCATGATCGCCTCTCTTGTGCAGGTGGTAGGGCATTTTGGACAGTCGGTAAGGTAGGCCATAGATTGTATGGTGAGTGTGCTTAAGTTAAACTAATTTATTTATAAAATTAATCTCTAAACTATATTTACAAAATAACGTTGATTTAAAATGGGGTTACTATCAATTTCTATACTTAACTTCACATATGAGCTAACTTCAAATCTCTTTGCATAATACTCGCTAACTATTCACTTCACGTCCAAACGTATCGCCCATTTTCCACCGCGGTAATACCCATTTACCAACATATTACATTCATAAGTATCACTCAAAACCGCGGTTAGTCCCAACCATTAGCGATTATTCGTATTATATATTCTGCCAAAGTTTGCTTTTGACCACGAGAATAATCCGTCAGTAGGATAGTTTCTAAATACTCTGGCTTTTCAGACGTGTATTATAGCAGTCCTGTATACAAATTCATATCGCACTGCTGGGCACGGGACTCTTTTCATGATGAGAAGGGATACGCATTAATTTACGCAGGCCAAGTACGGATTGGTAGACTCATACCTTTGAGTACTTTGGTATTCAGGATTCCTCACGATGATTCCTTCACCGTTAGCAAGCCATAATGATCGCGCCATCATGATTTAATAAATAATATATAATAAATCATTTATTTCAGGCTGCATAGGCCCATCGATAAATACCTTAAGGCTTGTACACATAACTGCGAATCGGTGCGATGCGAATTCGCAATGCAAAAAACTAAGCCGAAAATTACTGCTATGCGATTTCTTTGCACTATATCTTAGTGCGTTCCTGGCGTATAGTTCCGCGGAAGCGACGGAAAGCAACACCCTGCGGCCAAAAACTTTCATTAAGCACCTGTTCCAGTCTACAGGTTTAACCCGTGGGCAAAGAGTATACTAATATATTGGGGAACCCGTGGGGTTATTCGCTATTTGAGATTTTGGTTTCTTAACAAATAGTGTCTGTCAATTTGTAATTCTTTCACTCAAAACATGCATTTTTGACATAACGAAACCACGGATTACTCTCCTGGTTACTTGCCTGATATTAATACTTACGCTTAAAAACTCATTTCAAAATAGCAAAAAATCAGAGTGCGTGTTATTACTAATGGCTTACGACAATAGGCAAAACTAAATGGAAATGACCAATTAGTAAATTATTAACTGATATTAAATTATTTCTTATTTAGGACGAGGTAATACAAATTTATCCACTTTTATTGTTGTGTTATAGTTTTAATAGAAGTAAAAATTATTTTGTTTTACAGATTTTACTGAGTTGTGGCGCGCACTCTATTAGTTATTGATGTTTTATCTGTGGTTGAAATAACTTGAGTCGTAATAAAAGGTTTAATGGTTTTATGATTATTAGCTAATCCATATATAATAAAATTTAAAATAATAAATGCCTGTTCATTAAAGACATTTAAGAAAAATTAATAAGAGGAGACTAGAACAGCAGTAGAAGCCGAAACATATTTTTTAGATTTTAGTCTGTCTGTATAATTATTATGTTCATAATTATGCTCCTTACAAGTAAATAAAATAAATTTTGTAGATGAATTTGGGATAGATTTTTTGGAAATTTAACTCCCAAAGGAGGTAAATTAGGGGTTGCAAGTGTATGAGGAAGGTTTCTCAATTTTGAAAGATATAATAACTCAGAAATATCGAACTTAACGGGGACGAAGCCACGGGCAGAAGCTATTTAACAATAAAATAATACTTTTAAAACTACATTTGAAATTGATGTAAAGAGTGAAATATAACTTTTACATTTTTTAAAATATATTTGCAGTGAAAAGACGCCATAAAATTGCTGACTGCCACTTAGAAAAAAAATAAAAATATTTTTAGTATTACCACAGAGGTAAAATTTGCGGCCGCTTACCGTGAGGTTTCGCCATGTAGCTATAAAGAGTATAAACACAAAATCATAAATTAAGTTTTTGGGCATTGACTACATAAAAAAAGGCAGGACTCCGTCTCTTGAAACACTTACTGAAGCACCCATAGTAAGTCACACGTACACACAGAACACACACATTGACACAATAGTAAGTCAATCGCCCGCCATTACGCTTTGGACTGTGCTGTTGCTCGGATGTTCAAGTAAAATAATTAAAAATGCCGTCTTGTGTTGTGAAAAGCTGCCGAAACCATAGCGCCTCGATAAAAAAAACCAGGGGATCATTTTTCATAGGTAAGCAAGTAATATATTCAGCTTATTGCCGAAATTATATTGTTTTCGTAAAAAAATATACCAAAACTATCAGTGTTGACAGTCAATAAATATTTTCATTTACCCTGAATTTGGGTAAATATTTTTTAGTAGTATAATACATTAAGTATAAATTATTATTCTATGTTTTATAGATTTCCTGCTGCAAACGACGCATGGAAAAATTATTGGATAAAAATAATTAGAAACTGCAGAAATGATAACAGTTGGTATCCATCAAAATATAGTGTAGTCTGCAGTATACACTTTGAGGAAATTGATTTATGTATATAAAACAAAAGGTAGACTTATTCGCATTGTCAGCTTTGCCGTACCAAAAAAGGTAAAACAATAGTATATTGTTTTAAATAAAGTATTAAATTAATAAATACCAGTACTTTAATCTAAAACTTTTTATTTCTTAGTTTAGTTTATTATTATTATTTTTTTCTTTATTTTTTATTTGCCAATATTTATTTGAAATATTGAAAAATCGCATGTAAGTGAATCTAAGCTTCGTGATTGTTAGTTTAGTTTAACTTAGATATTTTATTTGGTTTGTACATTTTGTTGACGTTTTCAAGCACTTTCTGATAGTTTATGTAATGGAGAATTTTTGTTTTTTATTTTTTTGATTTCTGCCATAACTTACCCTACTATCCAATTTCGGCTCCAGGTCCTAAACTGGGACACCCTGTATATCACTAAAGCTTCTTCACCATCTAAGAATCAGGAAGCGCCGTAGGAGTCGTAATTTTAAAATATTTTCCAAAAACTGGGTAGCAGCACTAAAGCATCTTCGCTGCCTTGCGTCAGGAGTGCCAAGAGCAACGAATTTTGTACATATTCCCTTAATAAAAACAAACAACTTCCAGCTGCAGGCCTGCATCGACTGCTAGAAATATAAAATCAACTTTGTTTCGAAATTCAATCATAAAGTTGTTTTATATTGTTTGGTTTTTGGCCACGGTAGTATAAAACTACCTATATCATGTTTGATGGTAAAAAGCAGCAAATAAAAAAATATAAGAACTAAACCTCTAAAATATTTATTTAAATTATTGTAAAAATGTGGGTAATATTTCTCATGGCTGGTAACCCCTAACACACGCACTCATAAACAGACCGCTGCCATTTTGGTGCTTCAATCATTTTCTATGTGACATTCTCTCCTGCTTTTTTTATGTACTCTATGTTTTTGGGCTTTCAATATTTAACTTGAACATCCTCCATATGTTTAATTATATAACTACTTTGCCCGCCACCTCGTTTACGTGGAATTCATTATATTACTAATAGCTACGCCCACGTTTTGACCCGCATTAAACCTTACAGCTCCACTCCTGTGACGTTTAGCGTAATCTCAAATATCAGTTCAATATTCAGAAGTTTGCGAGAATAAAATAATAAAATTAACGAACTGACTTTCGCTCGCGGATTTGTCTGCGTGGTAGCTAAATAAATTAAAACTGGATTTTATAAATAAGTATCGTGCAAATAACTATAACATAAACTAAAAATATTGTAGTTTTGACATTAAAATAAAAACAGACAATTCAATTTTATTTATTTGTATTGATAAAACCTTCTTGTTGACACCTACTAAAATGCATTTTTACTCTGTGGCAACTAATGTCTTTGACTGAAGAAAATTGGAACGTTTCATTACAACAAAAAGCATATAAATAGCTTACTGAAATAAGAAAGTTAAATTATTTAACTGATTATATCAAAAGAAAATTGTACACATTATAACAACAAACACAATATAAGTCATTATGGTAAGAGGTATTTTCGGAGGGATTTTCTCTTTAGTGTAAAACGAGTGCATAAAATTAAATAAAATAAGAATGGAACGCGATGTGATGGAAAAAAAAGTTATCCTCAATACAAAACATAGAGTATAGTAATAATTGATACAAAACAAATATCAAAGATCAAGATAATCTTTTAAGACAACTATAAAAACGATATATAAATGTGATTTTAACTCTTTGCTACTGCTATGTACTAGAAATAGTGAGTGTCGCGGCAATTCGACATAAATGAAAGAAGGATGTTTGCAACGTATTTGGTTTATTACAAACTAACTTAAAGTAACGTACAATGTTGTATATTCGTGAGCTCGAAGGAAGAGAAAATAAGAGAAAGAGGGTTCAATTGAAGATCGCAAGCTTTATATAATAAAATCTTGACAACCGTTTGACAGTTGTCAAGTATTTGTCAAAGTGACTTAGGAAACTGGCCCTTTGGCCTATTATGTTTAGGGAGCGTTGACACGGGCAATGTTAATGGCGTGATTGGCGCCAACATCCTCCCGGGCGTTGAAAACCAGGTTTCAACGTTGTTCTTCCTCTAGAGGCAGAGCGCATAGGCGATTGAGGGCCCTGCGCACTATGCCCTGTGATGTGGAGATGTCTGCCACCCTAGGCACACCATCAGGTCCAGGGAAGACCTTGGAGACGCGCCCCAACCGCCAGCAGAGAGGAGGCACGCTGTCCTCCTTTACGAGAACCAGGTCGTTGAGCTTCAAATCACGACACCTGGTGCGCCATTTTGTCCTCTGTTGCAGTTCAGCGATGTATTCTGCAGCCCATCGCTGCCAGAAGTGCTGCTTGACTTGCTGAAGACGCCTGTAGCGGTCGAGACTGTTGGTGCTACAGTCCACGTAGCTCGGTGAAGGTAGCGTTGTTAGTTGCCTACCAATCAAAAAGTGAGCGGGGGTGAGGGACTGTAGGTCATTTGGTGACGGGCTGAGAGGACAGAGGGGTCGGCTATTAAGGATGGCCTCTATTTGTGCAAAAGGCGAAGAAAGTTCTTCGAACGTTAAATGCGAATTGCCAAGAATACGTTTTATATGGAATTTAGCCGACTTGACCCCGGCCTCTGCCAGCCCGTTGTACTGAGGAGCGTACACTGGAGAAAATTTAAATTCTATGCCTTGGCGTACTCCAAACTCACAAATAGAATCGCTATTGGATTTGAGAAAATTAGATATCTCTTTGGCTGCTGCAACAAAATTGCGGCCATTGTCACAATATATGGTTTGAGGTAGACCACGGCGTGCTATGAAACGCCTTAAAGTTAATATAAATGCATCCTTGGAAAGCTCACTAACAGCTTCCAAATGAATGCATTTGAAACGACAGCAAATGAAGACACACATGTAACATTTGGATATTTTACATCCTCGACCTTTGCGGTCGGCGATATAAAACGGTCCAGCAAAATCAGTTGCTACTGAATAGAAAGGGTAATTAATTTCAACTCTATCATTAGGTAAATCTCCCATCATATTTGTTAAGGTTTGGCCCTTAATACGACGACACCTAAAGCAGCTGCGAGCCACCTTTCTAGCTAAAATACGGCCCCCAATTGGCCAGTAGCGTTCTCTAACTGAAGCTAGTAGTTGCTGAGGACCAGCATGTAGCAGACGCTCATGTTCTGCCTGGAATATTAATTTAGTAAATATGTGATTAGATTTTAACAAAATTGGATGCCTCTTGTCATATGGATGGTTAGAGCTGTCAATGCGACCACCTACTCTTAACAATCCTACTGAGTCTATGAAAGGATTTAATGAAATTAAAGTAGATTTATTTGATAAGCCTTTTTTATTTGTTAAGTGATTTATTTCCTCAGAAAAAGATTCTTTCTGAGCTATTTTTGTGATAACTTCATGTGAATAATTAAGTTCAGACACTTGTAAAGTACCTGTGTATTTATTTTTGGGGTTTTTACAGTTATGAATAAACCTAAAAACCATTGTGTAAACTCTATGCAATTTGATGAGTTTAGAAAATTTATCAAACTTTAAAATAATGGAGACCGAAGGTGTAACTTCCGCCGCCAAAACGGACACCGTTTTTAATTCAGGGATATCCTCTAGATCTGACTTAGTCAGAGGCCAGCACTCCTCCAACAACTTAAGATATGGAGGCCCATGCCACCATAGCGAGTGCTGATCAGCTGATGTATCTTGCAAACTAACACCTCGTGAAGCGAGATCTGCAGGGTTTTGAGATGTGGGCACATAACGCCATGAATTACTGTCTGTGAGCTCATGGATAGAGGCAACTCTATTGGCCACAAACGTTTTAAGTTTCTTAGACGTGCGAATCCAACTCAAAACTACCTGGGAGTCGGTCCAGTAGAATGACCTATTGATATTACAGCGTAGAGCCTTACTCACCGCAGAGCTCAATTGAGCCCCTAAAAGAGAGGCACACAGTTCTAAGCGTGGGATACTAGTAGCTTTTAAAGGAGATACTCGCGTCTTGGCACACAGCAAGTGCACTTCAGATGCACCTGTTGCGTCTATGGACTTTAGAAATATACAAGAAGCATATGCTTGCTGTGAAGCATCACTAAAACAATGTAACTCTATAAATTTAGCATTATTTATAAGAGTTAACCTAGGTATCTTTAAATTTAAAAGTTTAGGCATGTTACTAGCAAAACTTAGCCATTGAGATTTAATGTTATCAGGAACTGGTTGATCCCATCCATTAACTGATGGATGAGTCCATAAGGATTGAAGCAAAATCTTTAGTCTAATTATATAAATTGATAATAACCCTAAGGGATCAAACACTTGAGAAATTGACGATAATATGGATCGTTTAGTTATTTTAGACTCACTAGGAGTTTTGATTATGAAATTTAATTGATCTGAGTCAGGTGACCAGCCTATGCCTAATGTGCTAGTTGCATTACTAATGATTAAATTATCTAACTCAGGCTTTATTTCATCGATTGAAAAAAGATTTGGAATGTTAGACCTATATTTCCGTAGGTTAAAACAGCCTTTAGCCAGCTGATCGGCAACCGAACGTTGAATGTAGCGTAATTCTGATTCTGATTCACTACCACTAAGAAAATCATCACAATACATATCTTTTTGAATAATATTTTTAATTTTGGGATCACTACATTCCTCGCCCAATTGCCAGATGCACCTAGTGCTTAGAAAACTTGAACTAGAGAGCCCGTAGGTCACAGTGTTCAGTCGTAGAGATCTGAGAGGCTCACTTTCATTGTCACGCCACAATATTAATTGTAGGTCGCGGTCAGCCTCTCTGACTTCCACCTGGCGGTACATTTTCTCAATGTCGCCTGTAATGACATATTTGTACTGACGAAATCGAATTAATAAATTAAATAGTGATTCCTGAATAGTTGGACCTACCATTAGAAGGTCATTTATGGATAGCCCCGATGAGGTACGGCTGCTACCATCAAATACTACGCGTATGCGAGTAGACTCGCTGTGCTCTCGCATCACAGGATGATGAGGCAGAAAAAATGAATTAATAGGCCTTTCAGAAGGAGATTCTGAAAGGTGACCGAGTTCAGCATACTCGTGTATGAAATTAGTGTAAGCTATCTTAAGCTCTGGCTGTTTTTTAAAGCGTGCTTCTAGAGACAAGAACCTTTTCTTGGCTGACCGGTATGAATCACCTAAGCAATTGCGAGAGTCACGAAGAGGTAGTCCTACACAAAAACGACCATTATCTAGGCGGATAGTGTTGGTGAGGAAGTGTTTCTCACACAACTGTTCCTCCCTTGTAAAGGGTGAAGTAGGTGGGACATTTTCTAATTCCCAGAATTGAGTTACCTGGTGCTCAAGGGTGGATAATTGATCTTCCTTTAATGCAACATGACAGGCATTTATGGATTTACATTTATTAGGAAATGTAGTTTGTGGGTTGATGGGAATCGAACCCGCCACTAACCATCCGAGTTTAGAGCCGCGAAGCACAAGGGAGTTACTTCCTAAGGAGCGCTGCTCTGAGCCAATGAGGTCCCAGAACAAATCAGCACCTATTAGCATATCAATAGGGGATGGTTCATGGAAATTAGGATCCGCTAGATCAAATCTAGACAGATTTGCAAATGTGGAATCAAATGCTAACCGTGGTAGATCATCTGATATTTTAGGTAAAACTAGGCAAAACATATCTACATTATATGTTTTATTGTTAGATTGCAAATTTATCATGCAACGCTTAGTTTTGTATTTGATTTGATTGCTTCCAATGGCAAAAATATTGACATTAGATGGTTCACAAGACACATCTAGTTGGGTTTTAACAGATTCAGTTATGAATGAACATTGACTGCCACAGTCAAGTAAAGCTCTAACGTTTATAGTTTTGTTAGTTAAACAATTAGAAAGTTGAACTCTAGCTGTACATAATAAGACTTGAGAACTATGAGACAAAGCAGCAGATAAAACAACAGTTTCAGAATTACTGTTAGGCGTTATAGCATCATGTAATAAACTATTATGTCTTTGCTTGCATACACGGCAGTGACCTGTAAGTCGGCATTGATCCACAACATGACCCTTTCGCAGGCAATTTTCGCACAATTGCTGAGAAGTTACGAAGAGCTTTCGTTCCTCAGGAAGCTTCGCCTTGAACTTCGCACACTCATACAAACGGTGTGACTCTTTGCAAAAAACACATTTAAATTCTACCTTCCTACTATTAGGGGCGGAGTCATCCTTAGCTGTTGCTACTAATGCTCTTGTATGAAACTTGTTAGGAGGATTACTGGCCACTGGCTTTGGCTTGTCTAATCTTTTAAGTTCGACAGACTCAGATATCTTTGACCGAGACTTGAGAAAATCAAATAATTCCTTTAAAGTAGGGACATCGGATAAAGTTATCTTATGTTCTTCCCACTTGTAGCTAGACCTATTTTCTAATTTAGAGGTTATCATTAGAACAAGTGGGGCATCCCATTGCTCAGTGGGTAAACCTAATGTATGAAGAGCCCTTAAGTTTTTAGTTACATGATCTATAACAAATAGAAAAGACTTAGAGTTTTCCTTGATAGGTTCAAAGTTAAATAAAGATTTTAAGTGATTATCTATAAGTTTGCGCTTATCATCATAGCGAGAACAGAGAAGTTCCCATGCTGTAAGGTAATTCTC
Source organism: Hypena proboscidalis (assembly GCA_905147285.1). Classification (NCBI taxonomy): domain Eukaryota; kingdom Metazoa; phylum Arthropoda; class Insecta; order Lepidoptera; family Erebidae; genus Hypena; species Hypena proboscidalis. The sequence continues at coordinate 8,914,230 of LR990150.1, read as the reverse complement.
ATCAGTTGCATCTAAATTGCTAAGTACATTTGCAGCTTCACCTTCCAAATATGAATTTAAATAGTAAAATTTGTGAATATTTTGTATTTTGCTATTGCTATGTATAAGAGAGCTAAAAGTTTCTTTGAAAAGCAACCATTTTGAACATGAACCATCATACTTATTTATTTGAATTGTGGGCAGCTTAAAACCCAAACTATTAGGACTAATATGGCTACAGCATGAGTGTACAGATGATTCATCAGACTTAGTGCTAGTGTTAAGCTCTGATGGAGAGAATTTAATTATTAAACGTTTAGCTAATGCAATATAATGATCAAAATCTTGTTCACAAGCCTCACGGATATCCAACTCATCCTCCATAGATGGAGATAGCAATTCTATCCGTGAATTTAAGCCGTCAAATTCTTTAAATAAATTTTCAATTCTGGACAACCTCAATTCCAACTTATTGATTTCCAACTCGGATACAGTTTCTAATTTAATTAACACATCCATGTGGTTTTTAAATTTGGTTAAACGGCCTTTAATGTTGCTGCGCTTAACACACAAATCTTTGTAACTATTTTCCTCTGAGCTGGAAGTCATTGTGGGTAGATGAAATTAACCAGAAAGAATATTCTAGAATTTAAAAGAATAAATAATTCAATGTACGAACGATACGCTCCTTAGTCCAACGGCAGTGCTGGCAGTAGGCAGGCAGGCAGTGATCAGCGAAGCGTGCAGTCTTAAGCAAGCAGATGGTGGGTGAACGTCTCGTACCAGGCGGCAACTGGAATTAATATTTGTAGGCGCTAAATATATTGCTTATGTAGCAAATTAAAGCGGATTGTATCAGCACAAGGCTTGTGAAATGTTAGTTTTGTAATGGGAAGGTTGAATTCCAATTAAAAAAAAGTGATACTATGCAGATAGCACACTTAAATTGTTATATTTTAATATAAATTGCTTATAGTCTGATGCAGAATTATGTTGAATTGGATGACATGGCAAAATTTGAAAATAAAGTATGATGATGTGGCTAATTATTTAGCCAAAATTTAAGAAAATATTGAATTTAAATTGTTGAAAATTACTGAATCTACAATGAAATTAGCTAATTGCACAAAATTGAGTAGGAAATATGAAGGAATAAGAAAATGGAACGAGCTCACATGTGGTAGGTGCAATCAGGCATGCTTGAGGCACACAAAATTAGCGTGCACCCGCTTTAGGCGCCTGATGCTTTGGAGTTGGTGGATGCGCAGCCACGTGGCGCATGCGCGTGGCTAGGGGCCACAAAATGGCTGCGGGCACGGCGGCGATGTCACGGGGATGGCGTGCAGGCGGAATGCCACACGTTGGCCGCAGGTACTGATGGCTTCGCCGGGACGGCAAGCTAGCAGCCTTCAGCTTGATCCTTGACCTGGGTGACTTGTAGGCAGCACGCTGGATCTCCTCACCGCTGTCGCCGTGGCACATCCACAGAAGAACCGCGTTGTATAGCGAGGTCCTTGTCCACGGTCGCCAATTTATGTCGCGGCAATTCGACATAAATGAAAGAAGGATGTTTGCAACGTATTTGGTTTATTACAAACTAACTTAAAGTAACGTACAATGTTGTATATTCGTGAGCTCGAAGGAAGAGAAAATAAGAGAAAGAGGGTTCAATTGAAGATCGCAAGCTTTATATAATAAAATCTTGACAACCGTTTGACAGTTGTCAAGTATTTGTCAAAGTGACTTAGGAAACTGGCCCTTTGGCCTATTATGTTTAGGGAGCGTTGACACGGGCAATGTTAATGGCGTGATTGGCGCCAACAGTGAGTATGCGTTATAATTTCTACTTAGTCCTCCGTGACACGATGAAATCACATATAAATATCTCTCACTTGTGTTGTAATGTTTTTTGTCTTTCAGATGCAATACACGAATATAGCACACCTATATTATAATAGTATTATGATAAAGATGATAGCGGCGGGTGATTTCTCAGCTAAACATTTTTGAAGACCTAAGTTTCATCAGTGCAAGCCTAGCGACCATTAGAAGAAAATGTTCCTGAAATTCTGTGAAATAATAAAATTTTTCAAAACTTCTGATTTTTCTTTAATATATTCTTATTTCTCTCACATAATTATCAAAAACATAGACACTACGTTACGTACATAAGAAATTTTAAATGTAAACTCCAAATAAATTAATAATCGTGAATACAGAATGTAAGTATGTAGTTACATTATCTGGTGCATAGCCTGTATTGTCCCATTGTTGGGCAAAGTTTTCCACCATCCATGAAATGGAATGAATCAGGTTTTTCATTTTTTATTAAAGTATGTAACTAGATTTGAACTACGTCGATAAAAAACACTTACCCGTGTGGCATAATTCATTAAAATTTGTTTAGTTTGGCGAGAAAGAGGAAGCCTACAACCTAGCTACATAATATTATTGTTTCAATATTTTGAAGATACATTATTTTCATTTAGTGCTTTTTATATCCCAGACTGGCATAATTCGTGCTACTACTTGTCATATTTATAAGTTTTCGTATGAAAATAATATGACCTAATTTCTATTGCATTACGTATTTAATTAGTATTCTATGACATACATAGTATTAAACAGCTATTGATTTGTTGTATAACGTTAATCTGAAGTAAAAATACCTTTTAAATATCATTATTTTATCTCGCCAAAGTACAAGAAATCACTAAGAAACAGCTCCATGACCAGTTTCCGATTTTGACATAAGAAATTGCGTTACTTGCCTGTAAAGCTGTCAAATCTGCAAGAGGATAGTAACTGGCAAGCTGTCATTTTTTTTGCCAAGCAGTTATCAACCGTATGTGTATGGAAATAAGGATGCACTAAATCCGAGATGAACCGGTTTCAAACGAAATTATTAATTGCTTTCGAAATCGACTGGAAATTAGTCACCTTTACGGAATAGCCATACCGATACCTTTGACTTAGCAATCCTATTGTCTTTCACTCGGCTATCGTTGCTAAAACCCGCCTGTTTGGTATTAATAATGTTTGTTAAAACATATGTTAGGTAGAAATAATGAAGCAATTCAATATATCGTCAGGTTAAGCAACGCTTTGCACAGTCAGACTTTGGATAGGTGTCAATTTATAACGTGTATTTTTTTGCAGTTGTTGTTTGAAGATTTAATAAATTCTGATGATGTGGTGGTTATTGGCAATTTGGCCATGGCTTTTTCCTTAAACCAATTATTTGGATTATGTTACTGTAGAGTAAGCATACTCTGTATTGTCCCCTATTAGCGCTGTAGTCACTAAATGGTTATATTATATATATTTCTCAGAATCTTCTTCTTTGCGTGTCAACGGAAAAACAACTAGTTTAAATTGTTTTCATTGTCGTGGATGAATTGGCCAGTCGCGTTGATATGACTGCCGAGGGTGCGCCGGACGTCAGGGGTTTGGGATTAACGTCACACGGGGAGGCTCAGAATAACGTCATACAATTTTGTCATCATAGTGAGACATAATATGTATTAGAACCTAGGAAATTTGGCGCCACAATTGTCTTAAAATAACGACAAAAATTTTGTCATTAATGTGAGACATGTGTATCAGTATCTAGGTATTTCCACGGCACAACTGTCTCATAATAACGACATAAAAATTTGTCATTCATGTAAGACATTTGTTTAATACCTAGGAAATTCTTATACAGAAAAATCTCGTTTCTAATTTACATTTTTCATATTTTTTGTATCGTATTCACACTGACAGAAGTCAGATATACCTGTAAAAGTATAAAACAAAACCTTACACAAAGGTAAGTCTGAATATTTAGCAATACTGACACTGCTGTATAACCTATATTGCGTCACATGTAGTACAATCCCGCTCTATTGGTTCGCCGGAAGTTCCGGCTGGCAGCGGAAATGAATGACGCGATACATCACAAACACAGCCGTTTGATCTTTGTATCGTTGATTGAGACTTGTTGATATATTTCCGACAGATGGCGTAACGAGTTGAAGAATTCATGTGTCATCATTATGCGACTGAGATTCAAATTACACGAAATTGGTGTTGTAATTTATAACTAGAATTAACTAAATGTTAACGTATATTATTTTTTTTTAGATAACGTTAAATCTTGGAAAACTTTGTAACAGCAGTCTAAGAACCTTTATATCGCTCATATAGATTTTTATTATTTTTTTTTTAAAACGACGCCCGCACTTGGAATAACTCCTGTTTCGCGACACAGAAACATACATATCACTCAAACAAGCACACCCAGAGTCTTAATAAATCTTTGCGAATCACACAAAGATTTGTTCCATGTGGGGATCAAACCCACAACGCCAGCGCAGTTGAAAGCGGCGAGGCGACCACTTTAACCACTACGCCAACCATGCACTCATAATTTATGATTTTCTATTCAAATAAGTTAAATTAATGTACCTTATTGTTTTATAACTATAATAATTTGTGTGAAACTGGAATGTTTTGATTTGTTTTTTGATGTTGCTTCTGGGTCTTGTTACTCGAAATAAATGAATTTTAATTTTTTAATTTAATAATCACAAATCAGTCTCCACTGATAAATTCATTGCCTAAGAAAGCCTAGATTTTTCTTTGGAACGATTTGAGGCATTCTTAGTACCCACAATTTATCTTTTACAAGTATTACTATCAATATACATTATATTTACTTTGTTTGATAAATAATTTTACATAACATAGCGCTTGTATTAAACAGAAAGGGTGTGGCCGAGGTATATAACACACCAACATTACACATGTTATGTTTAGGTCGCATAGATAAAATAAAAAAGATCCTAGGAGCCTATCGCCATTCACCGATCTCAATTCTGCTGCGATTGAGAATTTTCTGAAGGAAAAACACTTTTGCCAGACCCAAAAATCGAACCACGCTATAAGATGCCGCATACGCTAAGCACTAGACCGATAAGTCAGTTTTTAAAATAAAATTTCTGTTTTTTTAATGAACCCAGTCTTTTAGAAACCTGATATCCAGAAAACGAAATAAAACTTACATTGAAATATTCAGAAATGTGCCAACTGAAGATAGCTTGCACGCGAAAAGCCCCATTAGTACATATTAAATCCCTTTTTACAAGTTCTCGAGTATACAAAGACTGTGTGACTCGTTGAGCAGTCATTTCGACTCAAAATAGGTCACAGAGGCGACAAACGAACTCAAACCCGGGGAGTAAAGCTACAGCCCACGGCAAAGCGATAAATCTAGCAAAAGATAAAACTCATGCTTTTTTTTTTAAAAAAGTCATGTAATGACGTAAGATTTTTTTTTTCAAAAATGTTTGAGTGCGCGGTTGGCGTAGTGGTTAAAGAAGTCGCCGTTTCCAACTACGCTAGTGTTGTGGGTTCGATCCCATAAATCTTTGTGGGATCCGCAAAGATTTTTTCTTAGTCTGGGAGTGCTTTGTGTGAGATGTATGTTTGTGAACACCCCCCGCAAAACAGGGGTTGTTAATAGAGCGGAAGTCGCTTTAAAAAAAAAATATATAAAAAAAAAATTGGTTAGGATTTTGTATAACCTACAAGAACCTTAATATATTCACCATGTCCGTCTGTTAGTCCGTCCGCGGTCTAGTGACCAAACTGTTAGTACTAGAAAGCTGCAGTTTACATGTTAATAATATGCCAACAAAGTTGTAAAATTAAATATTGATACTTTACTTTAGCTTCCTCGCCTACTTTTAAATGGGAAAATATGATGACTTAATTTGAAATTTTAGCTCTACTACTTTGCTTACTACTAACTAAAAATAAACATTCTTTGTAAGCTACACATTTTCGTACAGCTTTAGTGGAAAGTTAGCCTTAATACGAAGAGAAGTGAGATTATTATTATATGCAATAAACCTCCTTATTCAAATGTAAATCAGGGCTTGCATCCCTTTTGTCTGTCGCAATGAATTATAGTCCTTGACTTCTGTGGAATAAAATATAGCACTTTTTGGACCAAATAAAATTATGTTAAGTTTCATTTTTGGATGAGAATAAACTGGTATCTGCAGAACTATTCAGACGTTAATTCAAATTCATCGTAATATCGTTAGTTCAAAAAAATCGAACGTCTGCTTGCGACCCCAATTGCGACCAATTTTTATTTTTCTTTTCTACTTTTCCTATCGTGTCAATAACTATGCTTTTAAATAATTTCTGTATATATAAGGTATCAGTCACTAGTAGAAAGGGACTGAAACCCATTTTTATGGTCTTCTCGGGAACAAAAGATAGGGAGTAATGATCAAGACTATAGACAGGTAAAATTTTGTTTGGGGAATTCACATTCAGAACTAGTGATTTACGTGAACTCATATTAGTTAAACTTAAAAAATAATTGCAAAACAATATGGCTAGTATGTTGCTGTATTTTTCCCAAGGATTCTCCTTGAGCTTTAAGGGAAGCCCATGTGGAAGCGGCTCGCAGGTTGCGGTGTCTTTCAGAGAGACACTGCAACTAAGCCGTAATGCTGTTGCTGGCTGACATTGTAGCCGGGGGAATGGGAGCCGTGGCGAGGAGTGCCGGTATTACGGTGCACCGTTCTCTCTACCTTCCGTGGTCTCAACGGGGTTGCAACCGTTAGTAGTGTGGTGTGGTGGAGCCCCAGGGGAAGAGGAGTGGTTGTAATATGATGCGCCGCTCCGGCGGGACCACCCATCTATCTCACGTCGCGTTTGTTATGGCTTATTTTATGTCTCAGTGAGCCGTTAACTTGGAGGGATCAGCAATTTTTTTTATTAAAACTCACTAAAGTCAAAAATACTAACCAGCTTTCGTTGTAAAAGCTACTCTTAGTTAAAATAAACTTTCTTTTGAGTACCTAATTCATTATTCAAAGAGGGTTAATTTTTCAACTGGAACATTTTTCATCTCCTAAAATTTACCCTTTCGCAGTCACTCTCAAATTAATATTGTCGTTCTAAAATTTAAGCCTAAATGTTTCTCCAAAAATCTAGTGGAAGTTTCGTTCATTATAAAATTTCCACTTAATTATGTTAATCTCACGGAGTCTTACCATAATTAAAGCAAGGGCCAAAAAATTTGGTCCGTTGCCGTTTTGAATATATTAAAGTTGTCATATTTATTTGGCTGTGGTATTTTTGTAATATTATGCATTTTTTTTGCGAATTATGTTTAAAAGATAGCAGTACTGCCTCGATAGGCTAGCCTATGCGCCTTTTACCGCGAGGTCTCGTTTCGATTTCCGGGTCGGGCAAAGTGTTATTTGTTAACTTTCCGCCAGGAAATTAACAATTGCAGCACGCAGGTGAAATTGTGTCCGGTGGATGGCGATATGCTCATCCCCTATCCCATAGGACCTACACATAACAGGTGAAATGTGGGTGTTGTACACCTCTGCCACACCCTTCTGGGTAAGATATCAGTTCACTATCCGACAGCAGCTTAGCTTGTGAAAAGCAATAAAGTGTTGAGTATTGAGTATTGTAACAAGGTCATAAATGAAGGCCTGAGCCACAAAAGCTGGTATTCAACATGCCAGAAGAAAATATAAAAAAAAATCAATATCCTTTGCTTCATGCAATCCATAAATAATATAAAAAATACCATCGACAATATGATTAAAAATCTTTTGTTTGAAAAATGATTACATAACTATTATATTTCGTTTCAGAACCGCAAATTTTCATGTATAATTATTTCTGAGTCGTTTAATTTTTGACAAATATTTCGAATTGTGAATTTTCATTACTTCGGTTAAATAAATTTAAATAAAGTTTCTTGTCAGTAAGCCGTTTTCGATAAAAGTAGTAATTTAACTGGAACCTCTGTGAACGAAACTTGGAATTTCAACAAGAAGTAATATCATACACAATACATATTTGTAGAAACACAACAGCACAATATTTACCAACTTGCTTGTTTGAACATGCCTTTTTTTACAAATTCTTCCATTGTTCCTCTAAATAAAACTTTGTTCAAAAACTACGCACCAAGCTTTACATTGCCAGCATAAGATGGTCCCGAATTGTATAGACGTCCCATGCAATGCGAGATCAGCTTGTACTGGCAAGTATAGTTGTACGTCTGTACTTGTTTCAAATTCCGAGGTGCATTTTTTCAATGGCTCTCGTCTTCAAATGCTTTATTTTGCACAATGTTTTGCCTGCCATTATTATTTGAGTTACTTGTGTTTTATTGTTTGTTTTGTGTATTCTATTATAGAATAGTTCTTTGGTAAAAGGTTCTGTTAAGTACTTGAGATAAATAATAATGATCTTAGAGCTTTTATGAAGGTGCTTGAAAGAGAAAATTGCTGTCTCATCTTTAGGCCAGTAATTTGCTAAATTTTCAAACAAATGTCGTTAAGTACTTTTTTTTAAATAACGACGCCCGCACTAGCAAATACTCCTGTGTCACGGGGGTGTTCACAAACATACAATTCACACACACAGCACACCCAGAGTCAGAACAAATCTTTGCAAATCACACAAAGATTTGTCCCGTGTGGGGATCGAACCCACAACACCAGCGCAGTTGAAAGCGGCGAGGCGACCGCTTTAACTACTCACTACGCCATCCGTGCACTCAATTTAACTCACTAAGGGTCGACACACACCAAAAGCGCGTCGAAGCGCAGCGAATCGAAGCGCAGTTTCAGTGTCATATGAATTCCAACTCAATTCTCACAACCATAATACTCATTATTGCATGAGAAACTCAAACGAGTCGCGCGGATGCCCGCGGCGCCGCGGGAATTCCGGCGAATTCCATAGTAGTAGTAGCGTAGAGTTTCTCATGCGATAATGAGTATTATGGTTGTAAGAATAGAGTTGGAATTCATATGACACTGAAACTGCGCTTCGATTCGCTGCGCTTCGACGCGCTTTTGGTGTGTGTCGACCCTAAAACTAATTTCACGTTAGCGCGAACGACGATCCCTCAAGCATTGTAATAGTATTGCTTGCACTGTTGTATTTCGCTTAGATGATGAGATTGCGTCTTAAAATTACTAACACATTAGGGACCAGTTTTTGAGGTCCCGGATAGAACTTTCATAGAACCGATTCATATAATATTACTACCTGGCCGAATTTAAAAATGACACCAGCAACACTTGAAAAAAGAACGCAGCTGTCACTTGCATTTTTTTGTGTTATATGCTTATCCTGCCCAAAAGGTTTATTTAACACCTGTTAAATATTCAAGGCTTTAAAATTATAAATTTCCTTGTAATATTTTAAAGCTGAAATTTCCTTTAAAATATTACAAGTATTTGATAAAAATGAGTCATCTCTCGACAGTATTGTGTTGATCTTAATTCAAACTTACTGTATAACTATATACTGACTAAGTGACTAATCACTCATCGCATAGGTGGCGCTAAAACCAAGTAAGGTTCGTCTAGCTAAGGTAGGTATATATTTACAAAGAGTTGAGAAATTTCGAGTCGAGTAGCATACGAATCCATAGCTGAGTTGGCAAAGCACTTGGGGCGTATACCTAGGGGTGCAGGTTCGAGTCCTGCTGGATTCTTAATTTTTTAATTTTGATATTATATAAAATTATAAATATAATTGGGTTTGGTTGCCACTTACCGTAAGTTGGAAGAACACACGCCCCGACCGTATTATAGCCGTACAAATTAAAAATAACGGTTTTAAATACAAGTGGCTTGATGTAGCTACTCATTCATCTGTTTTTCGAATCAAAACTGAATAAATGTTACCTATAATTGATACACAAAGTCAAACTAGGTATTTTATTTTTGCGATTTGTACCCATAATTATATTGTAGACACGGATCTTAATCGCGAAAATATTTTTATAGGCATTTAAAACTTTTTTGTTGTCGAGTTTTGCTGCTACAATATATAATTAAGGTATTTTAAGTTAGAATTTTAACAGAATATTCCAATTTACATGCGAAATCTTAATATTTCAAAAATAACTAATTAAACAAAAACTTATTGTTCTTCAGAAAGGGCGACCTTAATATCATTAATCTACAACTTTGAAACACTTTACAGAGTGACTGTATAAACAAGTTAATAAATAAGGAATGCTAACAATTCATACTTCAAGCGGGACTTTGCTGGTGCTTAATTCCAAGAAAATCACACTTTGAACGGTTTTCGCTCAAAAGCGACAAAGTTGTGAGCTAAGGTAAAATTCTCGGCACCTTGCGCCCTTGTCCAATAAGGACTCTCTAAGGTAATTTTATGGGGGACGGAACGACTGTTAATATTTTTGGACTTTTTTTGTCAAAAAGTTTAACATAACATTTGATTTCGTAGTTTCAAGACCTTGAAGAGCTATTACAATTCATAATTATTTTACTTAATTGAATAAAATGCTTTACCATTTGATCGGACTGGTAGTAACTGAGACACTAAAATTAATTTAAGACACAAAATTCCTAGCACAAGAGGCATAAAAATTAATATCGTGTGTTTTAGAGTAAGACTGCGAAGTTAAAAATCTCGGGTTGGAACCCACGGTACACACCTCTGCAATAAATCGTTAAGATTCGTCTTTTCGAAGATATGTGTGTATTTATAATATAATTTTTTGCTTGTTAATGGTGAAGGAAAACATCGTGAAGAAACCTGCATGCCTAAAAGTGCCTAAAAGTACTCGAATTCGTGTGAAGTCTACCTATCCGCACTTGGCGGTGGTGGCGTGGTGGATTATGGCCTAACCCTTCTCATCATGAACAGAGGTCCGAGCCAAGCAGTGCGACATGTATTAGATACAGGGTTGCTATTATTACTTCAGATGGACCGTTGCATGTTCAAACTTTTGTCAATGTTCTTAGTCCAGTTTCTATCAACCTGGTAGAGATTTTGTAAAAAACTCACGAGACGTTTGTACAATCATTATGACAAAACAATTTCAAGTCGTGCTCGTGTCGTGAGTTATAAGCAGAACTTGAAGGCTATGCTGAGGAAACTTTGACGCGTGCTAACTGTTGGAAACATTAGCCAAACTCCACGAACCCGAGACCTTGGTGAGTTGTCACTTCTGTAATTACTGCACGGTTTAGCAGTCTGGGTCATTTTTGGAATGTTTCGGCATTTAAGAACATTTCTGACAACGTTTTTAAAGTTGGAATAAAATTGGTGGTCGGTCGTGTATTGGTAAATAAAAGATAGTGGTCGAAAATACTCTTTTTTTGTGCTGGTTTAGTGTGGTTAGGTTTTTTTGTGTTAGATTGAAATTGGACTATGATTTAGATTTAGCTTACTTTACTTTCATCAGTAAAATTACTGTTTACTTACAATATCCCAGATAAAATAGCATTTAAGGCAACGATTAAATAATTATATTTTATTAATATTAGTGTTATTATTTCAATATTTGCCATCGACACAAAAAAAAGTCATTAGAGTTTGTGCAGTCACTGTTATTAAAAATTGTATTTCATTTTATACAAAATCTTCATTAACGAGAAACAAAACTAAAAGAACTATCTTTATAGTAACTACTTGCAAAGAAGAAGCAAATCCAAATATTTGCAAGTACTGCGTTCTGAAGTAAAAGCGTAGCTGGAACTAATTTACTATATTTAATTCAATGCTCGTTGGCAGTTTCCTTCACGTGAGGTTTGTTTAGACTTTAATATTCTATTAGAATTGTAGGATAGTTATTTTCTTCTTAACTAGGAAGACGTTTAAAAAATAATGTTAAGTCGTGAACACTCTGGCCAGCTGAGAATGTCTTTAAGCGTCTTAAGACTAAAGCTGCGGGCAGATATGTATGAAAACCGTGCGTGCGTAAACTGCGGCGTGAGATTTTTTTTTAACCGACTTCAAAGAAAAGGCGGTAAGAAAATGTTTTTTCGCCGATTACTTGAAGACACCTGCATCGATTTTTAGTAAGTATTCACACAAAGCAGAGTTTTAAAAATAGTAATATCAAGTTTAAACTGATTCAGAGTACTGTAGTTCTTGAATTAGTGCTTAGCGTTTGCGTCTCGGAAAGATTCCTAGGTTGGGTCAAGTGTTATTTGTGAATTTTCCATCAGGAAATTCACAATAGCAGCAAGGAGTTGGAATTGTGCCCAATGGATGGCGATAGGCTCACCCCCTATCCCATGGGACCCAAACATAACAGGTGAAACGTGGGTGAAATATAGGCGTGATGCTATGTCGTATTGTAATAAGGTGAACATACAATACTCTTACCATAATCTTCATATTTAATTAAACGTAGCCGTTCTATTCCTTTCCTAGCACTACGATTTACTTCCATGCAGTAATAAGTTGAGGATAGAAGCTTTTATACTGCTCTCTCAAACGTCCACATTTTGAGGAAAATCTTCCATATGCAATGAGGATCTCATTCCGGGTGCAAGCGAAACTTTTTTTTGTTGCAAAACTGATTTAGTGTGTGTAATATATTTTGCATATTTCCGTCGAGGCGGCCGCCCGGCACTTTTAACTTCGCTCGTTGAAATAACTTTATTTTCGGGTTAACGTTCATTTTAATGGGTTTTTTATAAAAAAGTTGGCTATATTAACCGTGCTTGCGCTTCTGAATTAATTCATGGTGAAGTTTTTATTGCTGGTATACCTAATTTTGGATAAGATTTAATAATGGATGGTGTTTTGTGAATATCCTATCTGGTTGGTGTGTTTTTTATCTGTTTTATCTATAATTCAGATTTATTATTATGTCCTATTTTGGTGGTTTTATAATGATACAATTGATTATTTGAAATGATTGTTAAATTCAAATTCAAATCATTTATTTTCATAGGCCCCAAGAGGCGCTTGAACACGTCAAACCATTACAAAAAATGATATAAAAATAAATCATAAATAATACTAAATTATACTACTTACAATGATTTGAATAACCGGGGCTCAAATTAATTTTAATCAAACTGTTTAGAATCGAATTAAAATCAATCCAAGTACCAGCTCCGATGGGTATTGCATTATGAGAAGAGCTGGTGAGAAACTCATGTGCACCATCTTTTAAAATGAAAAATATAACAATATAAAAGTACATATAAAAGTCACATAAGAAGAGCAATTCATTTCCAAATACTATTATCATTTATGTAGTCTGAAATACTGTAGTAAGCTTTTTGCCATAATTTAATTTTAACATATTTTTTAAATTTACTTATCGATAATTCTATTGCGTCTAAAGGAAGTTTATTGTAAAAGCGTATACATTGACCTGGAAACGAGTTAGAGATTTTATGGAGCCTAGTAGTGGGAACAGCGAGTTTGTTTTTGTTCCTTAGATTTAATTTATGGAGATCACTATTTTTCTTAAATTTCGTTTGATTTTTGTGAACGTACATTAAATTTTCGTAACTTTAAATTTATTTCTTAGTGTCTCCTTGGGACTCATCATAAAGATAGCTCGAATAGCTCGTTTCTGGAGCACAAATATTGAATCTATATCCGCGGCACTACCCCAAAGCAATAAACCATAAGACATTATACTGTGAAAATAGCTAAAATAAACTAAACGCGCAGTGTCAACATCCATCGGTCAGTTGACGAATTGTTTTTACGGCGTAAGCTGCTGAGCTGAGTCTACCAGACAATGTTTCTATGTGTGGTTATATTTGTGCAACCTAGCACAAGCACGTGACGTCACGAAATGACATAACATACAGTTGAGAAATTTAGCGTCTTTGCAAGAGGCAACCGTAGCTGGTTGGTTAAAGCGGCCGGCTGGTGTGCCGGGTCAAATCCGGCGAAGTGGAACTTTTTGCGTATGTCATCCACACAATACAGTATTTGCTATGATATAATACTGACTTTCGATAGCCCGATAGCAATGGGGCGTATAGAAGGGCTAAAACAATTAAACACTAACATTACTATTATGATACTTACAACGAAATCATTTTCTTATTGATTATTTTTATAGCATTTAGTTACGCTTAGCAAATTTATACTAAGAAACATCCTAATTGCTATGAAAATAATCAATAACAATAAGATTTAAAATATTAGATGGTGGCTTTAGTTGCTAGGAAAGTATTTATTTACGCCCTACCAATCTTAGGTGTTGAAGGCCTAATGTGGCATGGATGAGCGCGGTGAGAATTGAAAAATTCATTTGTATACATATAAAAAAAATTTACTTCACTGGTAGTCTAATAAATTGGAGTAAAAATTGACTAAAGGCTTTAAAATTTAAGAAAATTGGAGGCCATTACAGATTCATTAGACAGGCCTTGAAAGCGGACTTAATTCTTTTTTAATAAAGGATAGAGAAAATTGTACAAGCGCTTAAGTTTTGGTACAATTATAAAGAGCTGATATTAAGCGGGAAATTAGAGTTAATTTATATTAAGGTATTAAATTTGTAAATTTTATATCTCGACAAGCAATAAGTGAGTGTTAATAGATTTCTTTTAATACAAATTTTCTTTTAAATGTTGTCAACCGTACAGAGCAATAACTTAGTTAAAAATTCATTGATGATGTTGAAATATTTTTGATGATTTCAACATGACATACTGATTTATGACCAGATTTTATTTATTTTTATAATAATAATATAATTATTGTTTTATAATTAAATAATGTTATTGTTATTTATTAACCCAAAAACATTATTATATTTACATTATTAACATAACGACAATTTAATCGTTAAGACTATAAAGAAATTATAAATAAATTAATATTTTAGTTTGTACATTAATTTAAGATTGTAAATAATAAAGCAAATATTGGATTTTAAAAAAAAATACCTAACTATATATACATTACGTAAAAGATTGATATAAACTTATTAAATAAAATAAATCTCGTAAAAAGTTCAGGTGTCAAAAAATACGTCCGCAACGATGTCGACCGCAGATAACGTGCCTAGGAGGCTGGCGGTATTGCGACGTTGTATGGCAATGCTGATCCTTTGTCCAAAGTAGAAGCCAGCCTTCTTGTCACGTAAAAAGTCAACTAATCTTTTGGTTATTTCTTTAAAAAGAGAACGGGCGTGAGGACCCCTTGGTCCCAGCATTTCGACCGCAAACGGCTCAAATACATAATTTCCAATTTGACTAGGATTATTTATAAATATAATTTACATAAAAAAATCATCGTTTGTTATGTAACTTACGATTTCTCGTTTAGTAAGATTACGACATCATACTTTCAATAAAATTATAGCTAATTAATAAAATAAAATACTTCCAACAACAATGTAGATCAAGTACTAGAACTCCAGAACACATAAAGAAGTATAATGTGCTTCCATAAAACTGCTATAACAACTCCTCAACGTTATTCCATCCCGGTACAAGTAGAACAATAGAAAACGTATAAAATGAGTAATTGGCAATTTAAGTCACCGCGGTAAAGCGCACAGAAGTTGTATTTACTACAACAAACAGCAATGTATCTTGTTTAGCGAGTTTTAAAGTTTACCATCGTCCGGAAGCCACCAGACTGCTAAGTTATCGACTTATTGACTTTTAAAACTCGTGAAAAGAGGTCAATGGTTGCCTTATGCAGCTCGGTTTTTATTTGTTTTTGAGGGAAATGTGAAAGAAGTTTTAGTTTTATTCAATGATATTATATAAAAACAAAAGCAGATATGTTATAAGCGCTCGCGCTGTGAATACTCAAATACGTCCCAATTGGGACGTCTTGTGTTTAGTTTGCGTGTGGCCTGCGTCGAGCGCAGTCACGTGCGTACCACTGAAGTGCAATCATTAAAACTATAGCTATCTCTTTCATTTGCGTGCTATTTCGTATCTTTTGTTTTACTTATCAGTTACATTTGTCAATGTGTGCAATTTGGAATAGCTCGGAACGGATTTAAATCGTAATTTCTATGAACGTAACATATCTATAGTTCTATAATATCATTGGTTTTATTGTTTTAAGGTAGTCATTGTTGCAATATTCATTATAATTTTATTTTTATTCCAATATGATAATATAGATCATACAGAAGTGGTTAATCTGAAACCGGACTTTTATTTAGGTGATAAAGCTGTAAAAGTATTATTTTATTTATTTAAAAAACTGCTTTGATGATCTAGTAGTTAGGGTATGCGCCTCTCACCGTGAGGTCTTGTGTTCGTTTCCTGGGTCGGGCAAAGTGTTATTAGTGAACTTGCCGTCCGTGGGCCCTCAGTACACACACACACACACACAATATATTCACAATAGTAGCACGGAGTTGGAATTGTGCTCGGTGGATGGCGATAGGCTCACCCCTTATCCCATGGGACCTAAACATAACAGGTGAAGTGTGGGTGTTGTACACCTCTGCCACACCCTTCTGGATAATAATATCGTGATCATATTATTATGTATATGTTAAGTTATGAGCCCATATTACTTTTGTATGGAAAACAGCTAACCGATTGCTCTCTATTCTTTTTTTTTTTTTTTATGGTGGATAGGCTCGCGTTTGACCACGATCTCACCTGATGGTAAGTGATGATGCGGTCTACGGTGGAGCACGCTTACCTATGAGATACCTATTGACTCTTGCTTTGAAGATATCCAAGTTGTACTCATGCGGAAACATAGACTCTTAAGTGTACTTTTGAGTTTTATACGTTGTTGTTTGTAGTCTAACAATTCTTTTAGATTACCAGGTTTTTTCAGTAAGCTTTGAATAAGGCTCGCTAAACAGCTAGTTCAGTTTGTGAATAGTTTTAATTTTATTTTTCAACATTAACTGTTTGCAATTAATAAGTGTAATAGAGTTTAGTTTCTTGAGAATTGTTTAAAAAGTTACGCTTTAATTTTATTTTTAATTTAACCTTTAGGGTTTTATGAACTATTTGGGGCTTTGGGTATAATAATGGAAACTTAAGTCACTAAAGATGTTGAATGTTGCTTAATAGCTTATTTTTCATTCATGGGTCGTTGTTTAAAAGGTAAAGGTTATTCACTTTTGACTGTATTTACTTACTGAGGTTTTAAAGTAAATCAAATATGCCATTTTGCCGTAAGAAGTTTTTTTTATCCTTTATACCCAACAATCTGAATATTAAAGTAACATAACATAAAGCCTATATTACTCAGAAGGGTGTGGCAGAGGTATACAACACCCACATTTCACCTGTAATGTTTAGCTCCGATGGGATAGAGGGTGAGCTCATCGCCATCCACCAGCACAATTCCAACTCCGCGCTGATATTGTGAATTTCCTGACGGCAAGTTCACAAATAACGCTTTGCCCGACTCGCGATTCCAACCCGAGGCAGTTGAAAATGTTGCTTTTTTATCTTAAACACACTCACACAATACGAACGTATTTAAACAATCAATGCTTCCATTTTTACTTTCTCCTCTTCCTTCGAGCTTTCATCTGATTACATTGAGGTCAACTTCTTTTCTAACGGATGAGTTAAATATCAGTATCTTACGTAAAGCAACTGTCATTAAACATTAAACACAGTTCAAGGAAATACGATAATCTTTGCTAAACTTGTTTGAGTTTCTGCCCTTTGACTAACCATAATGACTGCCATTGGTCTTCCGAAAGTCTAACTTTCTTTGTCCACCAACTAGTTTTGTAATGCTTCTACATCCACATTGTATCAGAATGTAACGTGAAGTTCTCTTGCAGTCACGCCTATTACGGTAGGTTTCTATAAGATGGTATATAACTGCCCGTAACTTCGCTCATTTACTTACTTGTTCATCCTAAGGTTGCCTGTAAGAAATTGCTTATAGCGATAAGGCCGCTCAATGTGCAACATAATTTTTAAGTGCAATTGTTTACAACATATTTTCTTTGACTAACACTTGAATTTTCGGATTTTATCGCGATATTTCACTTAAATTTCACTTACTCTGATTTCCCGACGTTTCAAATGCTATTTAGCAACCGAGTGGTGAGAGTGTGGAACAAGTTGCCCGACGACGTGATAACAGCTCAAAATTTAAACCAATTCAAAAATAGACTTGACAAACATAAAGAAAACCAAGCTAAGATCAACTGGATACAGGCAATCATCAGTTGATTCAACTGCCTGCCTGTAAATAAATAATAATAATAATAATATTTCAACATTCATGGTCGCAAAATATAATTTGAAACGTCGGGAAATCAAAGTAAGTGAAATTTAAGTGAAATATCGCGATAAAATCCGAAAATTGAAGTGTTAGTCATGTATAACATTCGCGTAAACCTTAGAAAATATTACATATTTTCTTTGTTAATATTGGTGTACAATAAAGATTACTCTATCTATCTATCTATAACTGAAGATGTAGAACTCACAAAACAGATATTTTTATTAAAAATAAGACGCCCGCACTAGTAATTACGCCTGTGTCGCGGGGGTGTTCATAAACATACATTTCACACACACAAAGCACATCCAGAGTCAAATCTTTGCGGATTACACAAAGATTTGTCCCGTGTGGGGATTATAACCACAACACCAGCAAAGTTGAAAGCGGCGAACCTTTAACCACTACGTCAACAATGCACTCAAATCAGTTAACATGTATCGTTACCAGTTTATTGTAATGCAATCGCCTCAAATGCCTCAAGCAAGTGGTTTACGCGCAAACCGAGACATTAGTCAAAGTGACCGCGGCATAAATTACATGCCCAATTAGATACATTGATGGCCGTCGACGATTACTGATATCTGGATCAACGGGAGGTTATACGGGAGTTAAATGGGGAACTAAACGCACTTAGTGTAGACATTTCAGAGGGAGGCGGTCTGTAAGATTTTCGACGCAACCAAAAATTTAGTTGAGCCAAAAAGTTTGCGAAATGACGTAACATATAGTTAAGAAATTTAGGGTTTTGGCAAGAAGCGACCGTAGCTGGTTGGCTAACGCGACTGCCCGGTGTATAGAAGGTCGCAGGTTTATCTCCTGCCATTCCCATATTTTTCAATTGTTTCCTAGTATATGGTATTTATGATAAAAACAATAAGTAGATTAGGTAAGACTTATTCTTATCACATCGACAACATGATATCTATATTATCTCTCAATCACGCTCTTTCCCTTGAAAGCACTTAGATTTAACTTGCATCACAGTTTGTTGAAAGGAGCCTCCCCGAGTGACGTACACAACGATTCCCTACGTCCGGCGAACCCTGGGCAATTCGCGAGTTCTCCATGCGAATTGGCTAATCCTTTCACCACGATGGCATCGAAATAAAATTTGACTTAACCATCGACACGACGAAGAAGTTTGTAACCTATTTACAATATCTAAACACACATACAATCACACTTATATTAACCTTAATACCACGTAAGCAAAGCCGCGAGCAAAACCTACTACAAAAAATATTTTAAGGATAGAATTATAATACTAAATATTAGATATAACGGTATATTTACCATGTATATTTGTTGTAGCGAGGTATTTCAATATTTCAGAGATGTTGCAATCTCTATGTTCAACTAATTTACTACAGCAAATATACATGGTTAATATAATAATAACAATAATAAAAAGCTTTATTGCACACCAAGGAAAAATAAATATGCAGAAAAAAAGAAGATATGTAGTACAAAATGGCGGTCTTATCGCAACTAAGGCAATCTCTTACAGATAACCATTGGATGGAAAGTAAGAAAAAGACACGAAAGGGTGTACTAGAGAGTATTAAGAATAGGGAAAGAATATAAATGCTAAAGATATTAATTATGATGAATATACCTACGTATAGGTACAGTACCTAATAAAAATAATGAATAAAAATAGAATTATAATGTCTTATGTTTCCATTCAGCATCCTAACTTGCTACGTCATCGCCATCGCTTAGTTATGATATATCTCCACATATAGATATTTATCACGCGTACATAATTTATTGATATCTTTGCACCATTCTAGTCTTGGCTGTTCGGCATTGTGTTTATCATATTGTGATGGATTGTTTTGTACAATGATGAATAAATAGAAAGATAAATAGGGTTGTTTTTATAGAGTCGTGTTTTTTGCAACTACTCGTATGTATGTATAATCTTTTATTTCAGCTTTTGGTCATAAATGAATGGAATTTGGATGTTGGTGATAGGTGTGCTTGTGTGAGTGAATATGTGTATTTGGCCTTGTCATTGGGACCGTTGGATAGTGTAATTGCTTCTGACGTTTTATCGAATGTATTAGAACCAAATTATTTGTTTATAAAGGGTGGTTAAATTTCAATTTCCGATGTTGATTTTGAATAAAACACAAATTATTTAGTAAATTATTGACATTTCTTTTTATTATGATATATTGGTATGACTCAATTATGTATGGAACAAAATATCGGCCAAATGGCCGCCACGGCTTCGGCGGCACACGTCCATCCGATGGTCTAAATTTTCGATGACGCTGAGGCATGATTGAGGTTCAATGTCGTTAATGTGCCAAATTATCTCATCCTTTAGCTCTTGAATTGTTGTTGGCTTATTGGCGTACACCTTTTCTTTCAAATAACCCCAAAGAAAGAAGTCCAACGGTGTCAAATCACATGATCTTGGCGGCCAGTTGACATCGCCGCGACGTGAGATTATTCGGCCATCAAATTTTTCGCGCAAAAGAGCCATTGTTTCGTTAGCTGTGTGGCAAGTGGCACCGTCCTGTTGAAACCACATATCGTCCACATCCACATCTTCCAATTCAGGCCACAAAAAGGTGTTGGTGAGAGGTGCAATTGTTAGGCACGACGACGAGTTGAGGTGGACGGCTCTTTAGCCACACTATCGCGAACAGCAGCAATATTTTCTGCAGTACGAGCTGTACGAGCATGCACTGGTGTTTTCACATCTCCTACAGACCCGGTTTGCTCAAATTTTTGCACGATTTTTCCGATTGTACGCACATTTGGACGATTAAATTGACCGAAAAAATCACAAAGTGCACGATATGCATTTTGATTTGAACGCCCATTTTCATAATAGGCCTGAATAACTTTAACGCGTTGCTCGATTGTGTATCTTTCCATGGTTCAAATTGAGTTAGTCTGAAGTAGAGAAATGTCAAAAGAAATGCAGAAAAAAACTTGACGTTTAGGTGTGGTTCACATTCAACATCGGGCCTTGAAATTTAACCACCCTATATTTATTTATTTATGTTCATGGGCTGTTGCTTTAAACTAGCAAATTAACCCATTTGGTACTTAATTGTAGTCGTGATTAATAAAAACTGCAAAACATCGTTATTAAAGTATACTACTTTATTTATATACTAGTTTTATTAAGATCAGACCAAAAGTTACAAAGCCTCATTGGGAAGGTAAAAAAATAAAAAAATAAATGTTCTCTATAGATTTATATCCAAACTGTAACAAACTTAAAGGATTATGTTTTTATCCTGTGACAATAAAATTGTCATCCCTTTCAGCCTTCATTGAGTGACAAAACTTGTTACAAGAGTTCATGCGTGGTACTTACATAACTCGACAAAACAAACTTTTCCGTGCGAAGGTATGGAAAGTAACCTCTCAATATTATTTCACGTAATTTTATCGGTTTTGATAAATAGAACCTGGAAACCAAGCCTCGCTTGGTTTTTTTAATCTAGCAATTTTTTTTCAAACGGTATTTAGCATTTGGCTTAAAAATTATACGAGGATAATATACCTATTTATCAAGATAAATGTAACGAGCCAAAACTTCTTGGTTCTATGTAAACCGCAGTGGAGAGGCTCTGGGTATTTTTTAGCAACCATTTTTATTCCTTGATCATTACTTTGCTAAGCGAGTGCTCAGTCAGACAAATCTAATGAGACCAAACACGTTGTACTAGTATTGAAGAACCCCTGGGGAACATCCGGCTTCCAAGATCTGACCCTGAAAATTACTTGTCATGAAAGGCTCATTGAGACAAACCTAAGGAGCCCTAAATCATTGGGTCAATGTGGACAAGTATAGGAGAACCCCTAGATACCTAGCGGAATCACAGTTAAGAGTGTCATACTAAACATTAATATGAATATAGTATAATTGTAAGTGCGTTGTATCACAACAATAAAGGTTTGTACTGTTCTGAGAAAATCAAATTAAGAAAGAATTTTATTTCCAGGTTTATAAAGTATATATCGCCCATTATAAATGTGATACGCTTTACCTAAAACCCTAATAAATATAAGTTTAAATCGCGCAGTAAGAGAGAAATGGCTAAGAAATATAAATGTATTAAATAATCTCTTAATTAGCATTCTCACCGTGTGTCCTCTCTGAGTTATTTAATGGGACGAGAACTTAAACGGGTAGTAAGATATTATAATATTTTTGTCAAAGTATTTCTAAAAGAGTTAAATCGTGTACCTCATTTATGACTAAATATACACAAAAGATTGTCTTTATTTAAAAAAAAACTACTATGTCGTGTCAATCCTGAATTTGCCATACATCATGGTAAAACTCACATTCTTCGCGATTTAAATAACATCATTGTTTCCAAACTTCCTGTCATAACGATCGCCATCACGTAGGAAGAACAACAAATTAGTACTGATATACTAAGATCTAAAAGCCCATTTACAAAGGAAATACGAACTCAGCCTTTGTCTTATTGGTTTTGGAGTAGTCATTGTTGCAAATTCATTATAATTTATTTTGTTTATGAAAGATATTGCTCATGCTGAAGTTGTTGTTCTAAAATCTGAGTACGACACTTACTTTTATTTCTGTGTCAAAGCTGTATAAGTATTATTTTAAATATTAAAAAAAACTGCAATTGCATATAAAACATTTAAGCTAATTTATTTATACATAAGGTACTTAATAATTACATATCGAACGTTTAAAATATGCGTAAAGCTTCATATCATATATACGCTTCGACTCAACACATTCAGTGCAAAGGATTATTTTTTTTTTTTCCTTATAACATCTCTTTTTATACGTGAAGTTTTCATCTCGAAGTTAAACTTTCGAGTAAACTACAAATCTGCTTTATATATATATCCGACAGCATTTATATTTTATCGTGTAGAAGCATACAAGCTGTAATAGAGTTCAACGACGAACCATAATCTCATGTAAAACATCTTTCGAAACATCTGACTGCTAACAAAAACGTTCTGTACAAAAAAATATCCAATTAAGTAGATGTCATAAGCAATATTATTGTAAAAAAAGAAATTAAGTACGTCAGAGCCACCCACTCTTCACCCAAAGCTTTACGTAAGGACTGCACTTTAAACATAATGTATTCTAAAGATAACTAAACAGTTGGACATCGTCTGAGCTCTTTGCGAACACTAATTAACTTAGAACATATAACTGGAGACCGCAGACGCCTTTTTATTTTAGTTTTAGACAGTGGTTCTCTACTTTTTAACTGGTTATAGAGTTGACTGATTTCAGCAATCTTTTTATTTTTTTGTTGTAGCTATAATTATCCTGGATTTTTTAATACCATGTACCTGTGACAAAAACTTGATTATATCCAGTGTCCAACCAGACGAAGCACGCTGGTTAAATTTGAGGTGTGATTTGGACTGACAGGATTTCAGATTTGTTCGATTACATTTACAAATGGTCGGTTGCCTATGAAACTTCATTGTTTAAAACTTTTAACCTTTAATAAAATATTGCTATTTTCTTTTTAGTCACTTTTAAATAAGTAGACAGAACGGAAGAACGGATGTTGGCAGTATTACTATTTTTATCTTTTGTATTCTTTATAAGTGTTGGATTAATATCTGCATGCTTGTATTAACGTCTTATCTCTATTTTATTCAAAGTTTGAGCGGCGATGTCTTGAAGTTTTAAATTCTATGTACTCTTAAGTTTTATACGTTGTTTGTAGACTGGCAATCCTTTTAGATTGCCAGTAATGTTGGCCAGCTTTTTTTATAATGAGCTTTGAGCTTTCAATTAAGCTCGATAAAATGCTAGTTCATTTTGTTAAATTAATTAATTAAAAACTAATTGTATAATTAATTTATTATTTTTAATAAATCATGCAGATAACAAATTTGGTTGGTTATAATTTCTGTTAATTTGGTTAGTAGTTTTTATTATATTTTAACCATTAATTTACTGCAATAAATAAGAGGCATGGAGCTTAGTTTCTTAAAATTTGTTTAAAAAATTACGTTAGCAGTTAATTTTTAGTTTGCTTTTTAGAGTTTTATAAATTAATTGAGTTTGGTTAAAAATTAAAGTTTAAAAATTCACTAAAGTTGTTAAATGTTGCTTAATAGTTTATATTTCATTCATGGGACATTGTTTTGAAGGAGAAATTATTAGGTTGTTGATTTGTTTACAGTCTCTCTTTACATACTCAGTGTAACCTTCTTTTTAAGGTTCCGTAGTACCTACAAGGAACCCTTATAGTTTCGCCATGTCCGTCTGTCCGTCCGTCTGTCCAAGGCATAGCGACAAAACCGTTGGTGCTAGAAAACTGAAATTTTGCATAAACATGTATGTTAACTATACAAAGAAAGTCGTAGAATAAAATTTGGAAAAATATTTTTTTTTCGGCTAGCTCCCCTACATGTAAAGTAGGGATGTTTTTTTTTGTCGCCTACCCCATAGTGTGGGGTATTGTTAGATAGGACTTTTAAAAACGTTTAGGGGTGGCTAAGACAGTTTTTTGATTTAGAGATCCGTTTGCGAGATAATTAACTTTAAAGAGCAAATTTTTGTTCGAGTAGAGCGTCCGCCCCCCTCTAAAAGCTAAACTACTGGATCCCAAAATCTGAAAAAAATTGTGTCGGTAGTACATGTAATGAACTTTAAAGAAAACTATAGTGGATAAGTTCACTTCATTAGTTCAAGAGGAATAGGGGTCGAAAATGTAAAATGCAGTTACTTAGAATAATTCGTGCAAATTACAAAAACCTTTGAAAGTAATGACTTGTATGAAGATGTTACTTGTTTAATACAGATGATAAATCCCTTAAGTTGAAATATGTTGTTACGACTAGCTACGGAACCCTACTGCGCGTGGCCCGACACTCACTTGGCCGGTTTTTTATTATTTTTATAGCATTTAGCTATGTTTAGCAAATTATACTAAGCCCGGTGTACAGAAGATCGCAGATTAAATTCGGCCGGTCCCAATTTTTTTAATTTGTTTCTTAGTATACTTAGATTTTATAGTAAATTTAATACGCAAGATTTTCAATTCTATATAGATTATATTATTCTTTTTATACTTTATATTTGGCCAGAAAATCTTAGTAATAACTTATTTTTAAACTCGAAAATATCAGCACACACTTGATTCAAACAAACGACATCAAATGTGCTTAGACAGTCTATGTTTATACATCTATTTTGTTTCAGAATGTATCGGAATTCTCTTGAACGAGTTCCACATCGTAAGATATATTCCGGAGGACCTGACGGAATATATCTTACGATGTCGAACTCTGAAAACGTATAAATCAGTTACGGTAATGTTTGCTTTTATTAAAGATGCACTAATTTTATAATATACCATATTTGTATTTGCCAAAATTTCATTAGAAATAACGCTTCAGATGCAATTATCGTGTAATGACATGTGATCGGAGTTAGAATTGTGCCCGGTGGATCTAAACACAACAGGTGACATGTGCGTGTTGTACACCTCTGACACACCATTCTGGGTAATATAGGCGTGATTATATGTTATGTTATAATAATATCTATTCTTTAATAACGATATTTTGTAGTTTATTATCATCACAACTTTATTATTTTTTACAATTTTTCTTATAGTCAACGAATCTGTAGTTCGAACGGGTAAGTCAGAGACAACTACAGCGTACGAACATATATATTATCTATTTTTAGTTGCGACCTGGCAACCCTATTAACAAAATATTATTAAAAGTTTAAGCGGAAGCAATTGTTTGGCTTTTTTCGGTACAAAAGTAATACGGGTTAAACTTTAAAGTTAAAACATTTTTATCCATCATTATAGACAGATCATATTATCATCCAAAACACTAAAATGTATGTTTGTTGGCGCACATTTTAAATTGATATTTTGATGTTTCAGTTTGATTGTAACTCAATTAATTATTAAAATAATTTTGACGGTTACGGCCTCGAAAAAAGTCAAGAGTAACAAAATATTTTACATAGGACATGTCGTTTTTCCTACCGGTCTTTTAACTGCTGGACAGCCACCTTAAACGAATGATGAAGATGAACATGACTCATGAACAGGGCTCGGAATTAGGTAGAGTTTTTCATGTACTTACACTGATTTCATACAGCGAAAGAATAAAGTGGATATGACTCAAATCCCGAGAGTAATTTTAAAGAGCAGAAAAAAATCCCATGATTTTTTTAATAAAAAGTTATTTACTTTTTTACACAATTTAAACTACTGCACGCGCGACTAAATATTTTAATTCTCACAAAATTTATACAGTAATGTCGGAAGCGAACAATTCAAATCTTACTGGTAATGAATCGGACAAGGAAAATGATTCTGATGGGCCGTTTCAATAAGCAAAACCTCACGAGTCTAGGCTAGAAGCAAAAGTATTTGCTCGTATTTATAAAAAAGGCGAAATATGCGTATGAAAACTTACTACAGACTTTTAAGAATTTGTATTGTGAATTAATGTAAACTAATAAAAAAAATATGTTAATTATCTTTGTTTTATTTAACTTTTTCTATCTCTGAGGTTTTTATTATTATTTATTCGTAATATTGTTGTCCACATGGAATTGTCCATTAGAAATCCCGGGAAGGTCCACATTAATATCAACATTTCGATGCAAGTACATAAAAAACTCTACCTAATTCCGAGCCCTGCTCATGAAAGATAGGTTCACTAAAGCGAGATAAATAAAGAAATAAAGTGACTTCAAAATTCCTTGAAAAAGCATTTCATATTTTTTCTGGTTATGATGGCAGTGTAAATGAATCAATCATGATAATATGATAAACACAATATTGCTAAACAGGCAAGACTAGAATGGCGTAAAGGTATATCAATAAATTATGTACGCGATGATAAATAATATATCTATATGTGGGGATATAATATATCATTACTAAGCTAAGCGATGACGTAGCAGGTTAAGATTCTGAATGAAAACAGAAGGTATTATAATTATATCCTGCAATATTCTTATTTGTATTAAGACTTGCTTGCGTCTCAATCCGCCCACGTGATATTAAGGATAGTAAAATGTTTACCTTGGTCCCTTTACTCATTTGTCTGAGCGGAATTGGTAAGGTAAAACAAATCGTAGAAAAATACGCGCTCGTTTTTTGTTTCGGTACATTTTAATGAATGGCGGCGCGGAATCAGTATAGTTAACTATACTGATTCCGCGCCGCCTTGTGGGTAAGGCGCCTTACAAGTAATTATAGGTTAAAAACTGTGTTGCAAATTGCTTTTAAAACCTTTCAAGGGTTAGAACGTGATTGGGTGACAAAGACTTTAAATAAAATATAGGTTTCATAACATAACATCACGCATATATTACCCAGAAGGGTGTGGCAGAGGTGCAAAACACCCACACTTCACCTGTTATGTTTAGCTCACATGGGATATGGTGTAAGGTTATCGCCATCCATCGGGCACAACTTCAACTCCATGCTGTTTTTAAAAATTACCTGATAGATAGTTCACAAATACAACTTTGCCTGATCTGGAAATCGAACCCGAGACCTCGCAGTGAGTAGCACATACACTAACCACTAGACTAACGAGACAGTTAGGTTTTACTTTTGTGATTTAGTAGAATAATGACACTTACTAATTCATAAGTTGCAGGCTAAGTGTATAACTATTTAACAACACTGATATTTTATAATATACCCAAACAGATCACAGAATAATATAAAAATCTTTGTTTTAGGTTGCATTAAAACCTTCATTGATGAATGAAGACCGTTTGTGATATGTCAAATCAAAATCAAATCAAATCAAATCAAATCATTTATTTCCATGGGCCCCAAGGGGCGCTTGAACACGTCAAAACAAACATCAAAACACAAAAAATATAAAATTAAAATAAAACTTAGCTAACTAAATTATAATACTTATTGTAATAAAATGATTTGACACCGGAGCTTAGATTGACTTTAATTCAACTTAGAGAATTGAATTAAAATCAATCCAAGTACCAGCTCCGATGGGTATTGCATCATGAGAAGAGCTGGTGAGAAACTCATGTGCACCATCTTTTCAAATAATTCATACAATATTTGTTTGTTTTTTGACAATAATTCTATGTGTAAGTTATAGCAACCAAAACAACATTATAGCTAAATATGGTTATAAAGAGAAAATGCAATTAAATTATTATAAATAAATCCATAGTATATAGGGTTGCAATATCTTACACTTCAAGCAGAAAATAAAGGAGTAAAAACAATGTGTGTATACTACTGTATAAGGGTTTCAGAACAAACAAAAAAATATTTATAATACTAATAACAAAAACTATTTATACTACAAAAATATAAAAATTAAAAAATGTACACACAGATTGCCTTTACTTAACAATATTTGAAATAACATGAAATGAGGTTATACAAATCAAATTTAGTGAGTGTGAATTTTCATTAATCATATTAAATAATAAAAAATAATGTATCAATTGATATTCATTATAATGTCAAAAGTTGAAACTTAAGTCAATAATATGATAATATGATGTCAAAAATAAATTATGTCAATCTCAATATAGAATATAATATGTCAAAATAATCATAATCAATCATAATTATAAATAGGATAAAACAGTGTCTAACTTGGCAATTCATTTGAAATATAATAACCATAATAATTGTAAATAATAAATACATTACTGTAATAAATACATTAGATAAATAAATATTATTTCCAAGGCGTAGTGTCGGTTAAGAAATCGTTTATTTTATAATAGCCCCTTTCCATGAGACGATTCTTAACGATACTCTTAAACTTTAGTAGGGGCAAGTTCAAGATTTCGACAGGAATTTTGTTATAAAAACGCACTCCAAGTCCCTCAAATGAGTTGTGGACTTTGTTTAAGCGATAATATTGGCCTACCAATTTATGCTTATTCCTCGTGTTCAATGAATGAACATCGCTTTTCTTGGTATATGTTCCTATGTTTTTTCGTATAAACATAATATTAGTAAATATATATTGCGATGCTACTGTTAAAATACCTATTTCCTTAAATCGTTCTTTCAGAGAATCTCGAGCTTTGAGTTTGTAAATCGCACGAATTGCCCGTTTTTGAATTACAAAAATGTTTTGAATATCAGCTGCCTTGCCCCATAGCAGAATACCGTAGGACATGACACTGTGAAAATAACTAAAATAAACTAGTCGCGCAGTTTCAATATCAGTTAACTGACGAACTTTCCAAACAGCGAATGCCGCGGAGCTGAGTTTCCCTGCTAGACACGATATATGGGCGCCCCACTGAAGCTTATGATCCAAGGTTATTCCTAAAAACATAGTTGATTCTACAAGACTAATAATTTCGTTATTTAGTATTATACTCATGTTATGTTTAAACAAAAACCTCTGCGTCGTTTTCACAGCCAACGCGTTCAGTTCCCACTTAACTCCCGTATAACCCCAGTTGATCCAGATATCAGTAATCGTCGACGGCCATCAATGTAACTAATTGGGCATGTAATTTATGCCGCGGTCACTTTGACTAATGTCTCGGTTTGCGCGTTAACCGCTTGCTTGAGGCATTTGAGACGATTGCAATACAATGTATTGATTATTGAAAATTAAAAATAAAGCAAAATAAAAAAATACCATAATTATTATGATTCTTGATTTATATTTTTTGACCAATAAAATAAGTGAAATGATTACATGTCATTACACGATAATAGCATCTGAAGCGTTACTAAAATTTTTCTGACGGAAAGTTCACAAACAAAACTTGCCAGACCTGGGCTTCGAACCCGGGACCTCGCTGGACCATCGAGACAGTCTATTTACATTTCTAAAAATATAACAAAACTGTAACATACTTAAAGGATCATGTTTTTATCCTGTAACGATAAAATTCCCCATTCAGCCTTCATTGAGTGACAAAACTTTTTACAAGAGTTCATGCGTGATACTTTCAGAACTCAACAAAACAAACTTTTTCGTTCGAAGGTATGTAAAGTAACTTCTCAATATTATGTCACGTAATTTTATCGGTTTTAATATGTTATTACGAACAAGTACAGGATTGGAATAAAAGTGTAGTAACTGGCTATTATTTTATCTCGGAAACTGTTCAAAAACTTAAAACATTCCCCCTGAACCAAGGCAGTTTTTATTTGCAGTTTCCTCAGAAAGAGGCAACCGTAGCTTAGTGTTTAAAGAGGCTGCCCGGTGCGGGTGTTCGCAAATTCAAATCTTGCCTGTCCCATATTTTTTTAACTGTTTCTTAGTATGTTAATATAAACCAACTCCGCAATAACCCGCATAACTTATTACGAAACTTATCTTTTAAACGCGAGTACAAAGAACCTTTTTTATCAACACTGGTTATTATTTTATCTCGGAAGCTGTGAGTAAAACTTAAAACATTTGCACTAAATCAAGGCAGTTTTTATTTGCAGTTTCCTCAGAAAACTTCGTCAGTCTTAAGTACCCCAAGTTTCTTTGTGAGGTTGCCGAAACAATTGCACATAGATAGGTGTAAGGTACGTGCTGAGGGTACGAATGGAACTCATATTTCCTAATGATAGTACAGTGGGCCAACGAGATAGGTATGCAGGGCAAAAACTTCTAAGTCATAGTAAAAACTTATGACACGAGATTTGGATAAGCGAGTTACATATCTAAATAGTGGGTATATTACACTTATTAAATATGTAATTCACACATGTATATCTATTGCAGTCAGTTTTCACAATGGCGTAGAAGTTTTTGCCCTGCATATCTAATTGCTTGGCCCACTGTACATTATGTGTGATTTCTTCGGAAGTACGGTTCCGTAGGGGGAAGTATATACAGCATTTGAACTTTTATGTAGGTACTTGATAGATAGAGTTATTGATGCGGAACTGTGGCGCACATGAATATAAATATTATTATTTATTTTATGCGAGGTATTTTTTTAAAGAACTGAAATGTAAAAATTTTTAAAGCCATAAAAATTCACAAATTGCTAACGTGAAAATGTTTTCTTATCGAGTTTTAAAAAATAGCATTGTTTTTGTGCTTTAATTAAAAGGTTGCCTATTTTCAGGAAATATCTTTATAAATAATTCATTGCACGACATCAAACCGTCTTTTTATTTAATATTTTATTCGTTAATCAAGTGCTGCAGCGATAGCCAAGTAGGAGACCGTAGTACCACTAAGTCAAAGTTTTCGAGTACGAACCCACAGCACACACCTCTGTCAATAAATTGTTAACACTCGTCTTTTGGTGATTTGTGTGTATTTTTCATATTAATTATCGCTCGCTTATGGTGAAAAAGAAATCGTAAGGCAACCTGCATGCCTGGGAGTGCCTAAAAAGTGCTCGAGGGCGTGTGAAGTCAGTTTACAAATCGGCACTTGGCTAGCGTTGTGGACTACGACCTATCATGAGTAGAGGTCCGAGCCTAGCAGTGGGACATGTTTTATAATCCTTTCAATATAATGACTTTACAACTAACTTACTTCAATCTCTGTAAGGTTTCGTCTCTAAAGATTACATTGATTAATGAGAATTGGGTATCAAATCCTATTAATACTTAATCGCTTTTACAACAGCCAAAGGAAACGACGAAATCAATGGGGAAGTGAATCCGACTTTCGAAGCCATGATTATATACCATCACGTTCTTGTATCCCCGAGGGGTACAAGATTATATTACATAATAAATGGGTAGATAATAAATACCCTTTATTAACCAACAGAGACACATATATACGGAAGATGCTTCTATGATCTTTCAATGTGTTTTTCAAGACATGACGGGTCGGGACGGGTCTAAATTACGTAATTATGGACGTTTAGAAATTACTTGCGTCTTGCTAATGACCTTAATAATAGTTAAGTAAATAAATAAAATAAATAAATATTTCACGACGCACACACAACGCCATCTAGTCCCAAACTAAGCAGAGCTTGTACTACGGGTGCTAGAATAACTGATACTAATACATATATACTTCTCTTTTGTAAATACATACTTATTATACATAGAAACACCCAGACTAAGACAAACCCCCATGTTCATGCACACAAAGATTTGTCTTAAGTGGGAATCGATCTCACGACCTCGGCGTCGCAGGCAGGTACACTACCCACTCCGCCATCCGGTCTTCAAAGTTAAGTGATTTAGAACCGTTGTAAAATTTTTGAAAAATGTTTTCAAATCACTACAGTTTAAAGTTCTCTCTCTCTCTAATTCTCTCCCACTCAGTTAAATTATCTCAATAATTCTAATGAGGTTTCAACTGCCGTAAATGTTCAATATGTTTAAAGTGTTTTTTTTTCGTAATGTTCTTTTTTACCAGTAAAGTTTTAAAAATGGCGCTTCTAACCTGTACAACTTAATTATTACTATGATCACTCCGTTTTGCAACTGTCCTCTTACTACTACTAATATTTGTCTTTCATAATTATCCACTGTTATATTACACCGAAATTTTACTTTAATTTAATTATTATTAAGAATACGGGTTACTCATGTTATTTATCGTCGCCGTCGCGCGACGTATCGTCTAGTGCAACACGCGATTATTCGCCCAGATGATGAACCTACGTACTAGATTCGAAACTAGTCGGCATATCCCGGCTTAAATAACGTGAGTAACCCGTATTCTCAATAATAATGTCTTTACCTCACATCGGTTTTAATAATAATAATATTATTTATAACCTTGTAGCCAGGATTATCCATCAACAACTTGCCCTGAAATACAGACTTGTAGATACTGAGGTGCCGTACTACAGGTATGTACCTGAGCCAGTTCTTGAAAATGGCCATGTCATTTTATACTGGGATCGATCCATCATCACAGACAGAACTATTATAGCTAATAGACCTGATATTGTGGTGGTGGACCGATCTGAACGCCTTGCAATAATTGTCGATATCACCATCCCGCAAGACGAGAATCTCGTGAAGGCCGAAAAGGACAAACAAATAAAATATTTGGACTTGGCTCATGAGATTGTCGACATGTGGGAGGTGGACTCGGCTATTATTGTACCGATAGTCGTATCCGTAAACGGACTGATAGCAAAGAGTTTCGACAAACACCTAAAGAGACTCGCGTTGGGTGGCTGGATCAAGGGTCTGATGCAGAAGGCGGTACTACTGGACACGGCACGCATTGTGAGGAGGTTCCTCTCTATGGAGCCCTAACCATCGGTGGTTTGGTCCCTGTATCCGATGCCGGTGGGGTACTTTTTTTATATTTTAAATATTTTTTAGTACTTATATTTAATGATGTAAAATTTTAAACTTTTATATTTTTAAATGTACTTTACTTTTATAATTTATATTTAAACATATAAAAAATGAGAAAAAGATTAAATGAGTGAATATTATTTAATTTTATTACCCCACAGAACAGTTTTATGACAATAATCATCTCCTGAAACGGCTTTTACGCAATAATAACAGTTATAAACTTATTATAACTCAGTTCACAATATAATCTCAGTTATATTAACCGTTTATTGTTAGCGAATTGTCTAAAGCTACAATTGCTACATTTGGGGCCTCAAAGACTCGAGCCCAAGTGGACCGCATTATGCAAAGCGTACTTATTTAAAACTTGTAATACTGGTGAATACGGTTTTAATTATACTAGATTGATTCTCCATAATACCTATATAAAAAAAATGATATTACAAACTACTTTTTTCAAATTTATGAGATAACATCTTGCACTTTTTGTGTACAACAAAGTTTTGTGAGTTAACAAAAAAAAGACGTATCTCGCACTAGGCATAACTTCAGTATTGTGGGGATGTTTATAAACATACATTTCACTTACACAAAGCACACTCAATTAATTGCAATTTATCATTCTTTGATGGGGTGCATGAAAGGAGCCTCCCCGAGCGACGTACACAATCAACCCCTACGTCCGGCGCACCCTGGGCAGGCTGCAAATTTCCACCAAGCAGACTGGCAAATCCTTTCACCACGATGGCAAGTCAGCACCATGAGAATATGACTGCAGCTATCGATACGAAAGAAAAAGAAGATTCTTTGATTTCTTTGCAAACCACCAGCATTATATATGCCGGATAGATCTTATCCGATCCACAATATATAACCTGACCGAATTTAAAAGTGACATTATGCTACACATTTATGTGTAGTGAATAAAAATAAATAATAATAATAATAAAAACTTTATTACCATGAGATACATAAAGTACATTATTTTAGACACTTAACTACCAAACTAAGTTTTCCTGTTTTTTGGTTAGCCAGAATTGCTATTTTACATTAACAATTAATCACTAAGGTAATGACAAAAATTTTAAATTAAAATTTAAAAGATAAAAAAAAAACAGAAAGTAATGAAAATATAATAATGAATAACAAAAGAAAGAAATAAATCAGCAAAGTGTGGGTGATGTGTAGTGATGATGTGTAATTGAATATGTAACTGAGTATTGAGTTTGTTATAGTAGGTGCGTGTGCGTGTGTAGCTATGATGTATGTGTGCATAAGTTCTTAATGTTGTGTGTTGATTTATTAATGCCCATGGATTCATAGGAGAATAGTCTCAGTTTCTTCATAGTTCAATGTAAGTAGCAATAAGCTAATCCTGTCAATGAGGATTATTAGCTGTAAAATAAAATTGGGGCTAAAAGTAATGCCATTTTGTGTCTTGTTGTTCTGTTCTTTTGAATTTTTTGATGATAGTGCATAAAGCGATCCACATTTTAGTACGTAGGTATTCACATAAAATAGACCTGTGGGTTAAAATTTACGGACACTCATTAATTAAGCAGTAAAACCGGGACAAAGACAGAAGACATTACTAATATATATGAATATGTTTCAGTTATAGTACTTGTGTACACTCCACATTATGCTATACAAAACCAGAATAAGCTGGTCTCACATTGCATGGGAACTCTATACAATGCGAGACCATCTAATACTGGCAACGTATAGGTTAATGTGTAGCCGTGAGGAGACGGTACAGTCTAACAATTTTTAACCGACTTCATAAAAGGAGCAGGGTCTCAAAATTCAGAAAATAGTTGTTAGAAAGATTGATATTATCTATACAGAGTAATTATTTACTTGGCACCGACTTCAGAATTATAAAATGATTATTTAATAATTTCTATTTAACTAAATAAAAAACGTATTATTTTGTGCGAAGTAAATTTATTTTTTGCTTTTTAGTTTACCTACTCTTTGAAGACGGTTTTTTTTTTGTTAAAAATTATAATTGGTGTATTCATATGTATACTAAAGCCAACGAAACAAGATAAATTTATGTTATTACAAATCACACGAATATAAATTCTATTACTTTGTTATTTAAGTTGATTTTCGTATAATAAAAACTGGAAAAAATGTCCTAAACAATCTCAATTGCAATAGAAATTAAACTTTATGGCCTGTGAATTGGGTTTATAATTGTAAATCATGAAAATTATCTCGTTTTGTTGTCTGAACTATAGATGGTACAAATTAGTTATCTTTGTAATTGGTGACAATTACTGCTTCGATGGTCTAGTGGTTAGCGTATGCGCCTCCCACCGCGTGGTCTCGGGTTTGTTACCCGGGTCGGGCAAAGTGATATTTGTGAACTTTCCGTCAGGAAATTTACGCGATTTAGGAGCTCACCCTCTATCCCATTGGACCTAAACAGGTGAAGTATGGGTGCTGTACACACCCTTCTGGATAATACAAGCGTGATTATAATTATGTATGTTAGTGAAAATTAGAAACATCCTAAAATGACAAGGTAATTTATTTATTTTATTTATTAAAACTTTTGCACATTTATAAGTACGAAGGCGGACTTAATGCCTAGTGGCATTCTCTAACAGTCAACCTTGGGTGGTGCAGAGAAAAGCAAGGGTAGGTGCAATGTGAGCAAAGAACTGAAGTGTTTATAGTGTTGATGTGAATATATATATTTGGGTGAAACGAGTACAAATCAACACATAAAATACATACAAGAGGTACATAGATATACAAAATGTTATAAAACTGGTCTTCGACTTGTTAAAAAAAAGGCTTGCTAGTAATTCTTGCTTTCTTTTTAAATGTTATAAAATATATAGTGAAATATACTTATTACATACGTGAATAAATACAATGTAGTTCATCACTAAACGAATTAAATTACACTAGGTATACAATAAAATTTGCTTAAGCTATGCTTTATTTTTGTATATAATTATACAGTTAGTACGCTATACTTTTTGATATATTTTAAGTAAAATAGAAAATTAGCCCGAGAGTTTTCCATTTTACCTAATCCATATACATTTTCTAATCCTCAGACAATCTTTAAATGTCTCGCGCGCTTTCCACTCATTTTCCACAAAACCCACTTTTCTATTTGCATAAAGTCTTACAAAGAATACAAACTAAATAAAGGTTTGCATTTTAAATTTCATACAAAAAAAGAAACTGTTTAAATCCATCTCGGTTTAAGCTCTTTTGTGCAGCGCCACAAATGGCTGAAACTGCCAACTCGTGATTATTCCCAAGAAAAACATTATTCAAATTTGCTAACAGTCTGAAGTGGCATTAAATTTTTCTTCGAATAAAATGATACGACGAGCTGTTTACTTACTTTAAAAGTAGTTTAAGTGAACGTAAATACAGATTATTTACCGTAAATATGCACATATTTTATGAGCATTTGAGTAATGGGCTCGTTTGTATACCAAATAATTTTGTTATTAAACCTATCAACTGATTTTTATTCATAGATTGCTGCTTCTGTATCTTATCGTATGTCTAGACACCAGACCTATTAATATAATATTATCATTGTAACTTATTTTTCTGTTTATATGGATAACATTTGTGATTCGCTTGTGGTCCGTACTCACCACACATAAGGAAATGAAAGGAGCCTCCCCGAGTGACGTACACAACGATTCCCTACGTCCGGCGCACCTTCGGCAATTCGCGAGCTCTTCAAAGCGAATTGGCTAATCCTCTCACCACGATGGCAAGTCAAAATAAAATTTGTTTCAGCCATCGACACGACGAAGAAGAAGAAGACCACACATAAATATAGTTATATAAATATAGTAATAGAGCTCTTGTGAATGGGCTCGAGGGCGGCAGCACCACCGTCTCACCTTTAACCTGCCGCCAAATAGTAGTGCTTCCATTACTGTGTTCCGGTTTTTTGGTGAGATCGGGCACAGGGGTTGCTGGCACATGAGGCATAACACCGTAGTCTTCAGCTGCAACGACGCATCTATAATCTGCTTTTGTGGATTGTTGATATCCATGGGCTTTACTCCACTTACCATCAGGTGGACTACACGTCTGTTCGCTGTGGGCGTAGTATAACAAAAAAAAACTCGAAAGTATTACTCCAAAACGTGTCAAACTAAACAAGAAATCCGCAAGACTTGATGAAATGTTGATGAATTATTGTTTAGACAATCGCGACGGTTACATAGGTACTCGATAAACTAAATCAAAGATCTAAGTGGTAGCTAATGGCTGTGCGACGTGACTTGATCTACGTACACCATACTTGAGCGTGACCAATCCCGAGCCGTGATTGCCGCCAAAGTCTAAACCGCAAATATCTTTGTTTTATCCCTATCGAACATAATAAAAGATCGACGTTGCAATTCGACGAGCAAACAAAGTCAGTCAGCAGCCGAGTGTAAATGTTGTCTGAAGGCTTACTTTACGAATTCATTGCTGTACCTGACGATAATTTCAACGTCTAATCGTATTTGCCGTTAAGGGCTGTTTTACCAACATTCTAAAGAGGAAACTATTGGTTGGCTGTTATATTCACAAAAGTAATATGTGTTTAGCTTTAATATGATTAAGTTTCTATCTATTTTTTTAGACAAATCTTATCTAAAACACTAAAACGCATGTTTGTTGGAGCCCATTTTAAAAAAATGATTATTTTATTTTCGCTGTTTGTATGTAACTAAATTAATGGTTAAAACAGTTTTGACACGCAGTGCCTATTATATAATTTGTCTATTAAAATTGATTAAAACTTATAAATTTACAGTTAAATCAATATTACATTCACATTATTATTATATTGTTAGTATGGATATAAAAGCAGCGATAGCCGAGTGGAAGACCGTAGGACTTCTAAGTCAAAGGTCTCGGGTTCGAACGCACGGCACACACCTCTGTCAATAAATCGTTAAGATTCGTCTTTTCGAAGATATGTGTGTAATGGTCATATATAATTATCGCTCGCTAACGGTGAAGGAAAACATCGTGAGGAAACCTGAGAATGCCTAAAAAGTGCTCGAGGGTGTGTGAAGTCTACCAATCCGCACTTGACCAGCGTGGTGAACCGGCCTAGCCTAGAAAATACGGAGCTCAGGAGTGTACCCTTAATCTATGGTTGTTACCTATGTAAAGGAACAGGGTGTGATGTTCCTCCACCACAAAGAGAGGATCCTCCGACCAGGCTCGGTGGTATTGCCTGGCGGACAGCTGTCCAACGGTAGCATATTGGAAGTGATATATATAGTCACTTGCTGTGAACATTTCGTTATCGCGATTCAGCACTCGTCGACATATGTCACGTGTCATTTATTATGTGCGGATACCACACCTATGTAGATAAACTATATTTTTTATCGCAAATCGCTGTATTTCTCACTAACGGCCTCGATGGTCTAGTGCTTATGCACCTTTCATTGCGAGGTCTCGGTCATTTGTGATTTATTTGTCAGGAAATTCCCAATGGCAGCACGGAGTTGGCATTGTGCCCGGTGGATGGCGATAGGCTCACCCCATATCCCATCGGACCTAAACATAACAGGTGAAATGTGGCTGTTGTACATTGCTGACACTCTCTTCTGGATAATATAGGCGTGATGTTATGTCGTGTATTTTTAACCATTTTGTAGATTATTTTTACAAAATACATAAGGAAAGTAAGAGCTTTTATGAAAAAAAAAACAAAATTAATTCACTCACATAAATACTTTTTTTTAAAAAAAAAGACACCAAAGTAAAATTTAATTTGTACCAACAGTCCCTTGCGATAACTAAGCAAAAATCTCTATGAATACAGCTTTATGTTTACTTAGGACTGGGGGGTTTTTAATCGTCTTGTCATTATGGTCCTTTTTTTTGTCGACGAGAGCCTCCTTCGGCCCCTTTGGCTTTGTTTTTAAAAGAATGGAAAAGATATCAAAGGTTCCAATTTGAAATCAAATTAATTTAGAATTATAACATTGGATCTAGTTACTATGGTGATTTTAGCTTTGACCTTCCTCCAAACAAGAAGTAGGTAGTGTTTAGTAGTAGCTTAGTGACGCTATTTTAGTATTAAAAAGGAAATGACCAAAAGTTGTATCGCCATAAACCATAGGTAACGATCTTAATATAGTAAATATTTATTTAATTGTTAGAGTTAAATTACATATTATATACTTACAAAAATTATATTATCAATAGCTTCTGCACTAAGCTCAGTGCTTTAGTCGCAGATAACCAAAAAATAAACAAAGTTACAAATAGGTACGTTTAATAAATACAAAATTATTAAAATTCAAATATAAAAAAAAATATTTCTCAAAAGAAAACAAAGTAAAACAATTTAGACAAAAATTATGCCCAATTTTGTATTTAATGATCATCTAACAATATTTGATTTAAATTAAGCTGGATTTAATAAACAAAAGTAATTTTCTATTCAAATAAGAATTACTAACTTTTTGCTGAAATGTTCTGCAAAAAGTTTTAAAGTTTTCATAAAATAACTAAGTATTCTTCACTTTTACACTAACATTTTATATGGAACCCGGCTTGCCATTAAAATATCCGGCTTACAACTAGAAGCATTTATTATTTAGCTAAAACAGCAGTTTTAGCTTGATATCGCCACAGAATAGATAACAAAGCTACAATGAAAACATCGCATAGTCAATTGGTAATACCCCTTATAATTCTAAAATTCCTAGTATATGATATAAAACACAATAAGAGCAATCATTTGTGGATTTTTATTTATTCAAGCCTTTTTAATTAAAAAGTAAGTAGTTCTTGTCTATAGGATTATGGATTTATAACATATCATCACGCTTATTGTACCTAGAAGGGTTTGGCAGAGGTGTATAACACCCACATTTCACCGGTTATATGTT
This sequence comes from Hypena proboscidalis, assembly GCA_905147285.1. NCBI lineage: Eukaryota > Metazoa > Arthropoda > Insecta > Lepidoptera > Erebidae > Hypena > Hypena proboscidalis. Next base: position 8,874,116 of record LR990150.1, on the reverse strand, counting down.
ATGTTTATGTCCCATGGGATAGAAGGTTAGCCTATCGCCTGTTACTATTGAGAATTTCCATGACCCATAATTCGAAACTGAAACCTTGCGGTAAGAGACGCATAACCACAGGACCATCGCAGATACATGAAATAACTCGACATTAATCACAGTTTGTAGAAAAGAAAGCTCCGTAGTCGAAACGTTTGTGTTGACACCAAAACAGATTAAAAATACAGTAGTCAGTGACAATAAATACTCGTTTTTACTCGAATAATCCAATTAAAAGTAAGTAAAACCGATGTCCCTGTTTCGACACACAGTAATCCTTTGTTGAAGCGTCGACTCGTTAATACAGGATTACCACTTCACTTGAAAGAACTGCTGACTTCGCTTATCGATACATGCCAGTACTTGTGTTAATTAACCTAATTTAAAACGGAACTGAAAATCAGTGTCTTTCTATGAAAAACATTTTCTTTAATTGTATTTATTGATGAGCTTGTCGCTATGTCCAAGTCGCGCGGACTGATAGATCTTGCGGATTGAACAATGCTAAGCGCAGTCGACTGTGGATGAAGCTTTCCTTCATGCCTCGGAGGTAGGGTTGCCAGGTGAGTCACGAAAAAATACCGGACAACCCCAAAAAGAGTGGGGGAAGGGGGTATGCTAGGTCGCAAAAAAAAATACGACTAATATTTTTTTATTTATTAATTAACAACTCATAAATGAACTTAATTAGTACTAGTAACAAAATATAATGCAGTCATCTTACTTAACAAAATAAAGGTAGGATCTTTTCAAATTTCATATGCCTACTTTTGTAGGCGCTTGTGACCAGTAGTACCGACTTTCTTAAAAATATCCGGTATGACCATTTATTTTTTACCGGACGGGCCTCGACAATAACGGACTGTACGCTTAAATACCGGACATTGTTCTGTCCGGTATGACCATTTATTTTTTACCGGACGGGCTTCGACAATAACGGACTGTACGCTTAAATACCGGACATCTGGCAACCCTACTCGGAGGGTAAAGCAGTCGTAACGGGTAGTCAAAGACTAGAAAGCTGAAGTCAAAAACTTAGCTGGTGGTAGAGCTCTTGTGAATGAGCTCGAGGGCGGCAGCACCACCGTCTCACCCTTAACCTGCCGCCAAATAGTAGTGCTTCCATTACTGTGTTCCGGTTTGGTGGTGAGATCAGGCCATGAAATTACTGGCACATGTGGCATAACACCGTAGTCCTCAGCTGCAGCGACGCATCTATAATCTGCTTTTGTTGATTGTTGATGTCCATCGGCTGTACTGCACTTACCATCAGGTGGACTACACGTTCGTCCGCTGTGGGCGTAGTATAAAAAAAAAGAAAGTCAGACATCTAGTCAAACAAAGAGTAACGTATATATACCTCAAACTGAGTAGTAAAGATCTGATGGCAGTTGGTCTCCGTTAGACTAGAAGCCGATCCCAATGTAATTGGGAAAAAAGGGTCCAAAGATTGATATATTTATTGATACCAGTGACGAAATTTATGATCGAGTATTATTTTCCTAAAATTGTATTATACTCTGTCCATTCCTTTATTTTCTTTTTGACAGATCACGCCTAAGAATTACCGTTTTTTTTTGTCAGATTAATGTACTACAATAATAATGTACTTTATTGACAAGTGACACTTTTTAGGGAAGTTCACTGTTTGTAACAAACAACCACAGACTATAAATCAAATCGTGAAATGAAATAAATCGATCCTTATGAACAAGAATAATTTGACTTTTTTTTGTGTATTGTCTGTATTTTTTATAAAAAAAGAATATAATAATAGTATCATGATTCCATGAATAATTATTTGCAAGAAATTAAGTCGATATCTTAGAATGACATATCAAAATGTAAACAAAGGTAACTAGGAAACCGTCATAGACTAAGTATGTGACATTATTATTATATTATTATTTTGTATATTTATTTCATGTAATAAAAACTACTAATAAACGAATAATTAATAATGAACTAAAACCATTTCGATGTAATGAATCGATTGAAAGTTCTTCTTAGACAACATCGATTATGATTTCAAATCGAATCAGTAACGTGTGAAGGCATCCCTAAATGTAATCTGTCAAAAAGAAAATAAAGGAATGGACAGAGTATAATATTATACTCTCGCGCTCTGATCTACTGCTACTTTCATTGAAGTTTATATAGCTTAAAAAGTTTTCACGTTAAAAATCTATGGTTCGTGCATACCTACATAAAAGCGAACCAAATTTCGAGGAAGCAAGTTCCACGAAATGGTTTTCCGAATCTGATTTTTCGTATCTCCGCATACATTGCCAGCGCAGTCCAAAAACTATTTAAAGTTATTACAAAAGTTGCCAGTGTTTTATCTCAGTGCACCTTGGTTGACGCTCACGGACAGCCATGCATGAATGTTATCGAATAATACAAAGAATTTTGGCAAAACAACAGAACTCGTATGACATAAATATTTTTAGGGTAAAGTGTTGCAAAAGTTCAAAAGTATTTTGGTCGTTGCGATTGCTATAAATCAAAAACCGGCCAAGTGCGTGTCGGGCCACGCGCAGTAGGCTTCCGTAGCTAGTCGTAACAACATATTTCGACTTAAAAGGGATTTACTATCTGTATTAAACAAGTAACATCTTCATACAAGTCATTACTTTCAAAGGTTTTTGTAATTTGCACGAATTATTCTAAGTAACTGCATTTTACACTTTGGACCCCAATTACTCTAGAACTAATTAAGTTAAAGTAACCAGATAAATAGCGTCCTTCAGATAGGAAATGTTTGTAGTACACGAAACCAGCTAGCACGTATGACGAGATGTATGAATGTTAAGGAAGCGAAAGAAGTATGTAAGGAGCGAAGCACATGGCGTTCCATCGTCTCTGCCTACCCCCGTGGAATAAAGGCGTGATTTTATATATGTATTATGTATGTTTATTTATGTTTCAAGAATTTTGAACGAAATATTCTGAGTAACTGCATCTGACATTTCGGACCCCTATTCCTCTTGAACTAATGAAGTGAACTTATCCGCTATAGTTTTCCTTTAAAGTTCATTACATGTACTACCGACACAATTTTTTTCAGATTTTAGGATCCAGTAGTTTAGCTTTTAGAGGGGGGGGGACGCCCTACTCGAACAAAAAATTGCTCTTTAAAGTTAATTATCTCGCAAACGGATCCCTAAATTAAAAAACTGTCTTAGCAACCCCTAAACGTTTTTAAAAGTCCTATCGAACAATACCCCACACTATGGGGTAGGCGACAAAAAAAAAAAACATCCCTACTTTACATGTAGGGGAGCTACCTGAAAAAAAAATATTTTTCCAAATTTTACTCTACGACTTTCTTTGTTTAGTTAACATACATGTTTATGCAAAATTTCAGTTTTCTAGCACCAACGGTTTCGTCGCTATGCCGTGGACAGACAGACGGACATGGCGAAACTATAAGGGTTCCTTGTAGGTACTACGGAACCCTAAAAATTGGTGGCGCCATTTTTAATATTCAAACTGAAGCATACTTAGAGAAAAATGTATTGAAGGTATTCACATAAATAAAAAGCATTCGTACATAAATAAATTTGAAGCATTACTTAAATTTTATATCGTATCGAATTGCAGTTATATAATCAACATTAATAAGTATGAAAATTCAAACTACGCATGCCAATGTTGAATTATTCCAATAACAGATAAAACTCTAACTTCACATCTTAATCCCTTCTCCATCGGAACGGAAAATTTACTCGCTAAAGTTGTGGGCATTTAGCGAATTTCAACTCCTGTTCGCTAACTCCAGATACACAAATTTTGTAGATAAATTGATGAGAATAAGATCCGATTACACTAAAGTAAAATTACTCGGATGTAATATTAATGAGGATTACAAGATTTATATCCAATGACAATTGAAGAAGAGAGATTTCATTTAAAGATTAATACTGCTTACTACCAAATAACGGAAGGGTATAAATATGATGTTTTAGGTTTTAAATAACAAAAATATGAGAAATTACTTTTTACCACCGCCACAGTTTATTAGTACACGTTTTGTTTTCGTTCATTTCTTTAGAAACGATTTCGAGCTATTTTCTATACCACTGCTGTTAAACAACATTAAAACTGGCAAACCTTATAAAAGGAACTTTTAAGAACAGTTTATTACTTCTCAATTTAATTCATTAGCAAAATTAATCGGCCTTTGGTGCCACTCAGCCACACTTACCGCTTCGCAAAGCAATGTGTCGAAAAAGTTTTCCAATAAGAGCTGTCGAAAAGGTAAATAGAAAGCTTGGCATTCAAGGCTTCCAGATATTGGACGAAAGGTAAAGGGTATTGCGTAATTATTTGTGTAAATGTGAAAACTTGGAGGTAGCCCTTGACAATTAGCAGTTACGGGAAGTTTCAGAGATAATTGGCGATGCTACACAGCCTTCTTTATCGTTTGGAATTGGGTTGTTTGTTTTTAGGAAAGTGCTAGAATTTAACGGTTTGTCTAATTAATGAAACGTTGTGTTTTTTAGGGTTATAGGAGGTTTATCAATTTCTTTGGGTTGAATAATTTAATATTGAATTTTACATTCACTGTTGATTTATAACAACATGGGTATCCCGTGATGGCACTGAACTAGTTACGAGCTTAGTTCCAGCATTGGCTGGTGTTTTGCAACCTGAATTTACCTTTTGCACATTATGTCCCAAAACATAACCACCCCGACAATGATTATATTACATATATTATGAAGACGGTATTGACGGTATTGGGGTGCATGAAAGGAGCCTCCCCGAGTGACGTACACAACGATTCCCTACGTCCGGCGCACCCTGGGCAATTCGCGAGTTCTCCAAAGCGAATTGGCTAATCCTTTCACCACGATGGCAAGTCAAAATAAAATTTGCCTCAGCCATTATACGACGAAGAAGACGGTATTGACAATGAAATTCTGGGCAAAACGTGACGGTTATTCTTCGCCCAATAGCTGCTGATGTATAAAAAAATAGAGCACGACATTAGGCTTTGTGACGTCAAACTATTAATACCTACAATTTTACATTGAGATGGAGAGTAGGTAATTTAAACTTACCACAAAAGATATATTATAGGCATTTTGTCGGTACAAAACTCTTGTTAGATTTAGTAGCCAGCTGGTTGTTTTAATTAAGCTATTGAATTGAAGAATAAAAACAACTTCATAATTATATATTCAGTAAACTAAACTTATCTATATACATATAATTAAATTATTTTTTTTAAAGAAAATTTATACGAGAAGCAGAGAAGCCTAAACATATTCTGTAGATTTTTTGTCTGTCTGTCGGTCTGTCTGTATGTCCGTAAGCGCATCACGCAAAACTACTGCATGAAATTCAATGTAGTTTGCGCAGTTGTGTAGCTAAATGTCTAACCTAAAAACTAGTATACGAGTATCTATGTTTCAGTAGTAGTATAGGTTCCTTACATGACGTAAATAAAGTATACAAAATGATGTTTTGGAAAAAGCACCCTTCAAGATGAATAATAATTAGATGTTGTTACTTTAACATCGAATTTGAATTTGTTTCATTCGAATTGAATCGGCAGTTTGTTAGTTTTGAAAGAAATTGCACGAAATTGTGCACATAAGTTCTTTCCAAGGATTAAATGAGTTGAGGGTTATTTCTTTTGAAAATTTTTACTTATTTGTTTTTTGCAAGTGTTAGAGAAGAGTTCTTGAATTTTGAAGAAAATGGCATGGAAGTACCGAATTCCACGCGAATGAAGTAAGGGTCGATTAAATGAGTTGTGGTTTTTTTTAGAATTTTTTCTCCCAATGGACGAATAAACGATTTATTTGAGGTTTACAACCTCTTGTCGTGTTAGAGAAGAGTTCTTCAATTTTGAAGTAAATAAAGCAAAGCATTGAAGTACCGAATTCCACGCGGACGAAAAAGGCTAGTTCATAATAAAATGATAACAGTATAAAACACTTTCAGTTTATTAGTCAGCCAGTGAATTATTTTTATTAATAAATACATTCTGTGACTATTAATCGAACGACGTGTTATGCAAACCAATATCAAATTACGTATGAAAATTATTATTGGACGATTATAATTATTTATTTAAATTATTAAGGATGAAACTAACTCGAATTGTGTCAATTGATGTGTAAAACTAAAGCGATCAAAGTAATGATTATAATTATAGCGCTCTGAATGATAAGTCACTAAATAATAAACCTATTAAGAATATTTTTTATTTATTTACTGACTTTGAAAACTTACAGAAAATATAACAATCACTTAAATAATTGTACAAATTTTGACTAAAGTTATGGAACATAGCGATATTTATTAAAAACACAGATTCTAAACATGTTTAGTGTTCATTTTCACCAGTTTATCTCGACACGAAAATCACACCCAAGACCTCGCGGTAAGAGGCGCATACGCTAACCACTAGTCTAACGAGGCAGCTGTTTACATAAAATTCCAAGGAAAAAAAATATCATGAAGAAAATCAACACTACATAAAAAGCTTTTCGTACTTGTTATTTTAAATCATTGTAGAAACCTATATATTTTACAAAAAATTTAGATATATTCGATGTAGTCACTGAACAATCTAACAGCTTTTGATAATAAACACTATCTGCATCGGTTATTAATTTGTACAGGACAACATCAACCTATCCATGTCCAGTATAAAATAGTCCCGCGTTGTACAAGCTGCCCGACCAATGCACTGCAAAGAGCTTTTGCAGTGCGTCGACAATGTTTGCAGAATAGACTGTGGCGGTCTCCGCACATAATAAATTACGGTTGACATTAACAACGTCAAGAAATGACACACTCGTCACAACTGTCAAAGAGTGCTGAATCGCGATAGCGAAATGTTCACAGCAAGTGTACATAAATACAACTTCCAATACACTACCGTTGGACAGCTGTCCGCCAGGTAATACCACCGAGCCTGGTCGGAGGCTCCCTTCGTGGTGAAACATAGACTGCTTCTACGCCACAATGCGTTAGCGAGGCGCTTGGTACGACGTGTGTGTGGGAGCACCAACAGCATGCTGGTTGTGCTCGCTGAAAGACAAGAAAGCCCTTATGTAAAATCACTGTTTTAGGCGGCGTAACATGTATGTACACGGAGAACTTTGTGTCATTTGTATTCACTAATGAATTGATTGAATAATGGAATAAATAAATAAAATTAGTAATTTTATACTAATGAGTGATGATAATAATTTTAATTTAATAATCACTGTATGCTGTGTAATTCGAAAAATAAAGAGCACCAACAGCATGCTCACTGTGCTAGCTGAAAGACGAGAATGCCCTTATATAAAATCACTGTTGTAGGCAGCACTAAACATGTACACGGAGGACTTTGTGACATTTGTATTCACTAATGAATTGATTGAATAATAGAATAAATAATTAAAATTTGTAATTTTATACTAATAAGTGATGATAATAATTTTATTTTAATAATAACTGTTTGAATCTGTGTAATTAGAGAAATAAATGATTGAATTGAATGCAAGACCAGCTTATACTGGCAATGTACAGGTTGATCAGTAGCCGTATGTACCGCATGTTATCTATCCGCGCAGTTCCGGACATCCACGGATTACTTTGTTTTGGTGTTTCACGGTAATTTGAATTCATTCTGCTGTTGATTTTAATTCGATTTATATATTGGTTTGATTGGCTTTGATGCCTTTATATTGCGGTTGTGAATTTTATTTTGATTGGTGGTTTGAAATGAGGCTGGTGTGAAAATGGACGATTTTATTAAATTGAACTTTTTTTTATAAAAATATTATTATTGTCTGTTTCAAATATTTATTACTTATCCACCAAAAATAAGCTATTGTACATCCTATTTCTTATTTTCGGGTAGAGCTTATTAATGTATTGCCTGTGATTTCTTGCTATTTTTACATAACAAAATCTATCCTAATATTTCTTAACGTACTAATTAAGAACTAGTAGGAAAGTTTTATTAAATTAATCGCTGTGTTGGATTGATCTCCGAATGTAAAAAAATTGCCTGCCTTTTGTCTCATTTATGTGGCATTATAGAATGTTAATTCGATGGTTTCATAACAAATACACTACAATCAAAGACTCTGTGGTAAAACTATTACTCTGTTGACAGCCGTTAGTCTCACTATAAAAGGATTGAAACGGTATAGGTATTCATTAGCCACGTCCATTAGGTTTATTATAACCTCGGCGTTATAATTCACAAGTAATTTGATATCGGTTTGTACACTAAACGTCATTATTTGAAGTGCGAGTGAATTAATGAATGAATGTAAAACGTTATTTTTTTTGTCACTGAATTTGTTAATTAATGTAATATTATTATTATTTATTATTTATTTATTCATAACAATTTTTACATTGTGTGGAATATTTAAAACATTTAAGAATATAATATCATGCAACTTAATTAAAAACAATCAATAAAATCTCTACTATTATGATATAAAATAAATTCAATTCAATTACAATAATAAAATTATAACATTATATTATGTCCAATGTAAAAAAAATAAATAAAAAGGAAAAATTTGATAGAAACAGATAAAATTCAATTTAACAACTAAAAACAGCCAAATAAAATTAATAATATCACGCCTATAAAATAAAAAAAAAATATGTTAATGCTTTTTTTTACCCATACCGAAATACTCTAACAGCATTTTCATAATTTATATAAAAAAATATATAATATACTGCCCGATGCAATTTAAGGTCAACAAAGCATAGATATAAAGTTTATAGAGAAGTTTAAAAAAATCCTTGTTAATTTACGTGAAATTGACATTATAAATGACCACCCAACAATTTTAATGAGTGCACGGTTGGCGTAGCGGTTAAAGCGGTCGCCTCGCCCCTTTCAACTACGCTGGTGTTGTGGGTCCGATCCTCACATGGGACAAATCTTTGTGTGATTCGCAAAGATTTGTTCTGACTCTGGGTGTGATTTATGTGTGTGAAATGTATGTTTGTGAACACCCGCGCGACACAGGAGTTATTCCTAGTGCGGGCGTCGTTTTTTATATAAAAAAAAATATATACAAGTAAAGGCACAGTACTTCCCTATTATGGTAAATATAACTATGACTCTGATCGCGTTTATTTCCTTATAATGTACAACAATTCCATCAGCCAATTCATTAGCCACGTCTATTAATTTAAATAATTATAAGCACGCGGTCAAAATTCACACGTAATTTGATATCGATTTGTACATACTGCTACTGATCAACCTATACATTTCCAGTATAGTCAGTTCAGCTTTGAAGGTCTTTATTGCATAAAAATAAACATCAAACGTAACAAATCCTGTGTAAATTAATCCTAAAAGTTAACAAATTATAAAGTAGATTACATTACACAAAGCTAGTGCTTTTTTCCTAACTTTTAGACATAAACATAACATATTACATACATTATTAAAATATTGTGAGGATATTATACATATTTCATGCAAGCTTTAGTAAAGCATTACATTTATTTGCATACCTAAATAGATACAAAACTTAAATAGCAAGTTAATGCGAGCGTAATTATTAAGACAAACATTTAAGAACACATTTAAAAAGTATGTATTAAAATAATATTAAAATAAAACGATAATCGTTTGTTGGCAGTAAAATAATAAACTCATTAGAGTATAGAAAGGTCTAACGTTGTATAGGCTTGCTGTGCAATATGAGACCAGTTTATAATGTAAATGTATTGGTCGGTCGGTACATTAAACATCATTATTTGAAGTGCTTGGATTGATGAGTTGCTTTTGTCACGGCATTTATTCATAAATATATAAATGATTGGCTGAATTTGACAGTGAAATTATAGTATACGCCTATCACCGTGTCTCGGGTTCGATTCCCGGATCGGACAAACAATTATTTGTGAACGTCAGGAAATTCTCAACAGCAGCACTGAGTTGGAATTGTGCCCGGTGGATGGCGATAGGCTTTTGCGAGGTATGTCGGTTACTTTAGTTCTTTGTCGGATGGCCTCATTACGAATTTTATCGTTTGAAAAAACTCTGAGCGTATCATTCATATATATCGTAAAAACCAATAACAATTTATGTCATTAACAAAATATGAGCTCTAGTAGTATATGAGCGTAGTGGCATTATTGATAATGTTCCTCATAAAAGGTCACCACGTATGTTGTACACGAAACTGGCGAGCACGTACGACAGGATGAATGAATGTTTCGCCTCAAAAGAGGTATGTGCAAGTTTTAGCATATGTTCCTTTGTACTAACGCCGAAAGAAAAAAGTATTATTTTAATGTAGAAATAGTAATTAGATATACTGAGAAACAGTTGAAAAAATATGGGACCGGCAAGATTTCAACCTGCGCCTTCTGCACACTGAGCAGCCGCTTAAACCAACCAGCTACGTTACAGTATGTTACGTGTTTAGTGACGTCACGTTTATCCATTTGTACCTATCTTAAGTAGGATATCTAAAAACCAACATTGCGAAGTAAAATTGAGAACAAAATGTTGTAAAGAATGAACGCGTACCTTATTTCAACTTCTTATTGATAGTTTTTATAGCATTTAGCTATGCTTAGCAAATTATACTAAGAATTACCATATATATTAATACCATATTTTTTATATAGCACAGCTAAATGCTTTAAAATAATCAATACGAAGTAGAAATATGATAATACACGAAAATTAAAAAAAAATAAAATGTTCCAGGCGGGCAGGTAGCATAGCCAACGAAGTTTTGGCTGAATAGTCCAACAAGACCCAGCACTGATTTTCAGTTGGCAACCTTAGAAGAACCTCGATGCAAGAGTTTTTTTATGGCGATATTTGTATGGCCAAGACAACATATTTAGGTAACGTGTATAATAATAATGGTTTTCGGATTACATGTTAGTATTTTAACTATAACAAAATAACTATTACGCCTAAATGTTACATAGACCCAAAACCTATTATGTATCAAATGAATTTCATAATAGAACATTGTTATAGTAGTTTAATGTCCAACTTAAGCTCTATGGGCGCGGTATAAGGTGAGGTATCAGTGTAAAACAAACGGGTGTGTAACGGTTGATATAATAACAAAAAATCTAACGGTCACTTGACATAATTTTACTTAATATAATTTTATTTAATATAACGATCAGTTGTCATATTGATCTGTTGATATAATTTCATTTTATCTAATTTCTTTTGATATAATGAACACTTTTTATAATGCACATTTGACATAACATTCGTTTAGTATATTATTTATTTACTATAATATTCATAATCTCTAAGTAACTTTTAATATAATTTAGAATATTCGATACGATTTTAAACGCCTATGATGTGTTAAGATTAAATAACTAATATAGCTATTGTATTAAGTTTTTGTTCTTCCCTTTATACCCTATACATCACCCAACTATTGTTACCAGGAGGATCTGGATGCAATCTGGAGTTTAGGGCACCCCGACTCGGATAGGTTAGGTTAGGTTAAACCACGAAGGGGATGGCGGGGTCGTAGACCCCGCCATCCCCTTCGTGGTTTTTTTTTTTAACCAACCAGAAGTAGGAGCCCCGCGAAGCGGGGCTCCGTCGACCAAGTCCGACCTCGACCAGAAAATTAGGTCAAAAGAACATTAGGTTAAATGAAAGTTATATTAAAAGAATATTATGCATTTTGAAAATTATATCATATGAACTTTATACAAAATGTTATTATATCAAAGGAAGATTATATCATATAAAACATTATATCATATGAAATTAGGTTATTTGATATTATAGCATATGAAAATTATAACATATGAACGTTATTTCAAGTAAAATTAGAGCATTTGTTATTATATCAAACATTACACACCCCTCGACAAGGGCCTCTCATCTCTCACGCACGACAAATTATTGAACGATTTTTCAAGAAGAGAAAGATAACCTACGAACAACATAACATAACGTCACCCGCATATCACCTGTTATGCCACGTAAATAAAATAACATGGGATAGATGACGAGCCTATCACCATCCACCAGGCACAATTCCAACTCCGTGCAGCTATTGTGTATTTTCTGACGGAAAGTTAACACTTTGCCCGACCCCGGCATCAAACCCGAGACGAAATAGACAGTTTCATAACTCAAGTTATAGTTCAATATTTAATATTTTTTTAATATTAAATAAAGCTTTTATCTATCAATGAAGCCATACCCCATGGCTCATTCACATAACCATTACTGGTTCGGGAACTAAATCGGTTCGTATCACGTGAGAGACACATTACGGATGAGTTGTGTGCTCCGTTTTATAACTCATGTTATTGTTCAAAGTACATAACATATAATTATATATTTTTAAGAAACATTATTAAATTATAAAATACGGGTGCCCGCAGTGCAAGACTGGCTGCGACTCAGGCGCGACGTATCGCACTCTCTTGAAGATGCCTAAAGGTATAGGAGAAACCGCGGTCGACTAAATAGAACAACATTATATAATTATATTTTCACTATACAGCAACAGCAGTGATAGTTGAGTCGAGATCGGATGACTCGGGTTCGAATCCACGGCACACACCTCTGTCAAGATATCGTTAAACTTCGTCTTTTCAAAGATATGTTTGTACATCTATCATATAAATTATCGCTCGCTGACGGTAAAGGAATATTGTGAGGAAACTACATGTCTCAGAGTGATTTAAAAGTACTCAAGGTCGTTTGAAGTCCACCAATCCGCATTTGGCCAGCGTGGTGGACTATGGCCTAACCCTTCTTATCATGAGAAGAGGCCCGAGCTCAGCAGTGGGACATGTATTAGATACAGAGCTGCTATATCTTGAGTATATTTCAGCATCTATATTTATAAACACAGCTAGACCTTTTGAAAACTCGTATAATATACTTGGCTTGATTGTTTTTTCTTAAACAATAACTTGTAAGCAATAACTTTTAAAATATACAATACCATAAAATATAAATTAACCTACAAATAAGACAACGTCACCTTTCACATAATTAATGAATTTGAAATGTTAATTATGTTGTGGGCGTTATACGAACCTACTTTGCCAAGACTTTTTGCCCATTCATTATTTTCTAGAAACACTTCTACTTTTTTTCTTCATCATCTTACAAGCACTACGGGATTTATTTTTACTATGCTACGGGCATAACTGGTTTTATTCTCACTAAATCTAGCATTTTTAGAATTTTGAATCAACTTTATCAAACTAACCGATAGACGAAAAAGCGAAGTTTAAATGACATTTCTTAGTTACGGTACTTTATCAAGCATTTGAGCTTTTTCCGTTCAAAATTCTTTTGTTCTGTTCCAAGATATCTAATTTGTCTTCGTGAAATATCGCTGTCATTTTTATTTTTAGCTCCAATACTATAATTCAACCCCGAAGAAATCGATAAAACATCCATAATCGTAAAGAAAACACGCTTCATTAATGTAACAATACCGTTAAATTCTAGCACCTTCCAAAAAACAAACATCCAAATTCCAAACGATAAAGAAGGCTGTGTAGCATCGCCAATTATCTCTGAAACTTCCCGTAACTGCTAATTGTCAAGGGCTACCTCCAAGTTTTCACATTTACACAAATAATTACGCAATACCCTTTACCTTCCGTCCAATATCTGGAAGCCTTGAATGCCAAGCTTTCTATTTACCTTTTCAACAGCTCTTATTGGAAAACTTTTTAGACACATTGCTTTGCGAAGCGGTAAGCGTGGCTGAGTGGCACCAAAGGCCGATTAATTTAGTTAATGAATTCTTTGGTAAATAAAAAATGTTTTAAAGTCCTTTTAGGTACAGTAGTTATATCTTATTCAATATAGTTTACATAGAGGTACAACTATTTTCTTATATGACAAACATGTTCATATTAAACTCTTTGTTATGTATAGGTTTTCGATCAATAAAAAAATATTGTGTCATAAGATTTCAGTTTGTCTTATTTTGCTACTAAAAAAGAAAATCATTACCTGAAAACAGTCCCAGTAAATTGGGATTAAGGAGTATTAATCTTTGAAGGAAATCTCTCTTTTAATCGTCATTCGAAATAAATCTTTTAATCCTCATTAAAATTACATCCAAGTAATTTTACTTTGGTGTAATCGGATCTTATTCCCATCAATTTATCTACAAAATTTGTGTATCTGGAGTTAGCGAACACGAGTTGAAATTCGCAAACTGCCCACAACTTTAGCGAGTAAATTTTCCGTTCCGATGGAGCAAGGATTAAGATGTGAGTTTTATCTGTTATTGGACTGTATTTCAACTTCGGCATGCATAGTTTTAATGTTTTATGTTGATATATATCCCAGATTTAAACTTTGGTAATTATAAAATGTAATATAATTATTAGCAATCATGATTATGTTAATACATTTCGATCTGGTTTAATATTTTTGCTGTTTTAGTAGTACTTTTCGTATAAAGCAAACGTTTATCGTTATAGAAAAACCTTCAAAACGTTTTTCCTGAAGTATTTCCTTCAGTTTGAATATTCAAAATCGCGCCACAAATTTCTTGATTTATAACAATCGCAAAGACCAAAATACTTTTGAACTTTTGCAACACGTTACCCTACAAATATTTATGTCACATGCGTCTTGTTGTTTTGCCAAAATTCTTTGTAACATTCGATAACATTCATGCATGGCTGTCCGTGAGCGTCAACCAAGGTGCACTGAGATAAAACACTGGCAACTTTAAAAATAAAATTAGATAGTTCTTGGACTGCGCTGGCAATGTATGCGGCGATAACACTACGAAAAATAAGTTTTGGAAAACAATGTCATGGAACTTGCTTCCTTGAAAGTTGATTCGGTTTTATATACCGATGCACGAACTATGGATGTTTAAAGGAATAACATTGTAAGTGTTATTAATTTGAATGAATGTAAACGAAATAATCGTCTTTAGATTCAATAGCTGATAGCGGTTTATAGTTTTATTTACCTTTATGGCAAATATCTAAACATATATATTATATATATTTTCTTTTTTTAAACGTAGCCTGCACTAGGAATAACTCCTGTGTCACAAACATACATATTACACAACCAGAGTCAAAAAAAATCTTTGCAAAACAGAACAATTGTTTACTTCTGTTTACTTACATAATTTGTATAGTTAATGGTGTAGTTGTTAGTGCACGCGCTCTTGCAGTCGATCCTCAGGCGATAGGCTCACCCTCTATCTATCTTATATCTACAACACCCATTGTACTTTTCTGAGTAGCTAATTAGCTTAGCTGGAAGGGTTTAACAAGAATACTAAGAATTTGGTTTTGCATATTTCTAGTATCCTTTACGAAAAATTGTTTTACGAATAATATGAACTTAGAAACATTACTAAATTTATAAACTGTTTTCTTAAGAAAATAACAAAATTCCAGTTATATTATAAATTGGGTTAATTAACACAAGTACTGGCATGTATCGATAAGCGAAGTCAGCAGTTCTTTCAAGTGAAGTGGTAATCCTGTATTAACGTGTCGACGCTTCACCAAAGTATTACTGTGTGTCAAAACAGGGACATCGGTTTTACTTACTTTTAATTGGGTTATTCGAGAAACGAGTATTTATTATTGTTTTTTAGGGTTCCGTAGTACCTACAAGGAACCCTTATAGTTTCGCCATGTCCGTCTGTCCGTCTGTCCAAGGCATAGCGACGAAACCGTTGGTGCTAGAAAATTGAAATTTTGCATAAACATGTATGTTAACTAAACAAAGAAATTCGTAGAGTAAAATTTGGAAAAATATTTTTTTTTCAGGTAGCTCCCCTACATGTAAAGTAGGGATGTTTTTTTTTTTTGTCGCCTACCCCATAGTGTGGGGTATTGTTAGATAGGACTTTTAAAAACGTTTAGGGGTTGCTAAGACAGTTTTTTGATTTAGGGATCCGTTTGCGAGATAATTAACTTTAAAGAGCAAATTTTTGTTCGAGTAGGGCGTCCCCCCCCCTCTAAAAGCTAAACTACTGGATCCCAAAATCTGAAAAAAATTGTGTCGGTAGTACATGTAATGAACTTTAAAGGAAAACTATAGCGGATAAGTTCACTTCATTAGTTCAAGAGGAATAGGGGTCCGAAATGTCAGATGCAGTTACTCAGAATATTTCGTTCAAAATTCTTGAAACATAAATAAACATACATAATACATATATAAAATCACGCCTTTATCCCACGGAGGTAGGCAGAGACGATGGAACGCCATGTGCTTCGCTCCTTACATACTTCTTTCGCTTCCTCAACATTCATACATCTCGTCATACGTGCTAGCTGGTTTCGTGTACTACAAACATTTCCTTTCTGAAGGACGCCATTTAGTTATAAAGTAAAATTAAAATATTTTTCTATGGAACCCTACTGCGCGTGGCCCGACACGCACTTGGCCGGTTTTTTTATTTTAAATCTTCTTTATGAAAATACAAGATACAGATTACGAGGTTTCAATATTTACCATTTTGGGTCCAGATTATATATTATTGCCTCGTTGGTCTTGTGGTTAGCGTATGTAAGCCTGCACCGCGAGGTCTCGTGTTTGATACCCGGGTCGGGCAAAAGTATTATTTGGGATTTTTGCAGATGGCGATAGGCTGATTCCCAATCATTTGGGACCTAAACATAACAGGTGAAGTGTAGGCCACTCCCTTCTGTGTAAATTAATACAAGTTTTACAAACTGTTTCCTTGTCAAAATGAGGAACATGGCGACTATTTCTTAGAATTTAATTTTGGTCTTCAGGCTCCTAAAAACATTTTTTCTCTGCCAACAAAAATACGATACCATAATGACAAAAAAATTAAATACTTCGTAGTCCTAACTAAACATAAAAATATATTAAAAAAAATTTTTGCTTAGTTGTCACCATAATAAAGTACTCTGTGGTTGTCACTAAGGACTGTTGGTACTCTAATATTATTTATTATTTATTGAAAAAACACTAAAGAAATATAAAGTTACATTAAATAAATTGAAAATATATACAAAGGTAAAAATAATAAGGCAAATATTTACATTAAGTTAGGCGTCATAGTATTCCTCCGCATCGATCTCGGTTGTGGGGACCGTGTTCAGAAGGCTGACAGCATTGCCACGTTGTATGGCAATGCTAATTCTTTGTGCTAAGTAAAAGCCAGCCTTCTGGTCACGGGAAGCGTCGATTAAGCGTTTGGAAAGATCTTTATATAATAAGCGCTCACTTGGACCC
Source organism: Hypena proboscidalis (assembly GCA_905147285.1). Classification (NCBI taxonomy): domain Eukaryota; kingdom Metazoa; phylum Arthropoda; class Insecta; order Lepidoptera; family Erebidae; genus Hypena; species Hypena proboscidalis. The sequence goes on along the minus strand of LR990150.1, from coordinate 8,856,874 downwards.
CACGGACCTAGCGTCTCGACCCCAAACGGCTCAAATATGTAATCCCCTGAAAGATTACTGTATTTGCGCCGCTTGAGAGTCTCCGCAGATGCAGCAGCAGTGCCGGCGCAGCCAGCTGTGCCTGGAAGGTGTGATGGCGCAAGGGTGTCGACACACGTTGCGTCCCACACCAAAGGCCTACCCATCTTCCATGGCAGTAATGACATACCGTCTGGTCTCTTACCATCGTCGCGCGCCAAACCATTAGGTTCCAGTACGGCAGGCACACCGGCGATACCAAGAGCTCGACGGATTATGTCATTGTTTCTACATCGCCACCAAGGGTGCCATCGTCTAAATACCAAATATTTAATTTAGAATTTATTTGCCGAATGATGGGGTGTATGGCGAGGCTAAATATTACAGGTCCGAGTGGTCCTGCTGACATCCAACTGCTGATTCTAAAATAAGTACTCTAATTAAATTTCACTTCAGCTAGTATTTATGTTAAAAAAGAAAATCTAAGGAACGTTCGTTTTGTGTAGTTTATTTTGTAAGCTTTAATTTTCCCTTTTTATCTGCCATAAATCACTGAAATAGTTGGTAGTAATAACATTAAAACTATTTACTAAGTAATCGATGTTGGACTACCAAATTCTTTACCTTAGCAGCTTGAAAATGCGTTTTTTTGTTGTGTGACAACAGTGAGCATAACTCGATTTTGCTTCGAGTCATTTTCCCTCACCCGCGAAGCAAAATCAAGTTAACCTCACTGTTTTCGCCTTTTCTAACTGCTGAGATGAATAGTTGTAGGAATGTGCAACACGAGATCAAAGTTATACATCTCGAGAATTTGAGTGTGTACAGGAACAGGGTGTGATGTTCCTCTACCAGAAAGGGAGGATCCTCCGACCAGGCTCGGTGGTATTGCCTGGTGGACACCTGTCTCTTTGTGGTGGAGGAACATCATACCCTGTTCCTCTACATTGGTGACCCCGACGTGATTATGTGCGGATACCGCCACAAGTGCACTTCAAACTTTGCTCTCTTGTCGCACAAATAACTATAATTAATATAGGTGACAATGTATGAAACCGAAATTTGTATGCCTGAAACAAGTTTGTGAACAAATCTGCCTTGTCAGTTAGTAGACCTAAACGAAATTACAAATACCGTTAGAAGTTGAAATTATCGTCAGGCACAGCGCTGAAGTAGTGAATTAAACCTTCAGACAACATTGACACTAGGCTGCTGGTGACTTTGTTTACTCGCCGAATCGCCATATCGATCCAGTGTAAGCGAAGAAATGTAATTATAAAGTCTAATTTACTTTACAAAACAACATAAGATAACATTACGCTAATATTACCCAGAAGGGTGTGGCAGGGGTGTACAATACCCACACTTCACCTGTTATGTTTAGGTCTCAGGAGATACGTGGTTGCGTTTATCGCCATCCACCGGGCATAATTCCAACTCTGTACTGCTATTGTGAATTTTCTGATGGAAAGTTCACAAATAACACTTTTCCCGACCCGGAATCGAACCCAGGACCTCGCGGTGAAAAGCGCTATACTATTAAGTTGCATGAAATTAAAGCATTCATTGTAAATGTTGATGTTGACTCGGTGAAATTCGCGACATTACTTTCATCAACAATTTATAGTAATACAAGCTTCCGCCCGCGGCTCCGCCCGCGTGGTATGTCAATTAAAAGTAGCCTATATGTTAATCCAGACTATAAGCTACATGTGTGCAAAATTTCATCGAAATCGACCCGGTAGTTTTGGCGTGAAAGAGTAACAAACATCCATACATCCATACATCCATACTTACAAACTTTCGCCTTTATAATATTAGTAAGGATTTAGGCTTAATAAAAGTGAAAATAAGATCAAACAATAACAGTATACTTTCTAAACATAAATGCATTTAACTGTGAATAACTTAATAAAAACAATATATGAATAAGAAATCCCTTTATTTGATTTAATAACAAAGTATTTTGGAATACAAACGAGCCCATTACTCAAATGGGAGCTTATAAAATATGTGCATATTGACGGTAAATAACACAGCTCTCAACTTATTTACGTTCACTTAAACTATATTTAAAGTAAGTAAACATTTCGCCGTATCATTTCATTTAAAGAAGAATTTAATACCACTTCAGACTGTTAGCAAATTTGAATAATGTTTTTTTTTGGGAATAATCACGAGTTGGCAGTTTCAGCCATTTGTGGCGCTGCACAAAAGCGCTTAAACCGAGATGGATTTAAACAGTTTCTTTTTTTGTATGAAATTTAAAATGCAAACCTTTATTAAGTTTGTATTCTTTGCTAGACTTTATGCAAATTGAAAAGCGTGTGATAAGTGGGACTTGTGGAAAATGAGTGGAAAGCGCGCGAGATACATTTAAAGATTCTTCGAGGATTAGAATATGTATAATGGATTATTGTAAAATACAAAATTCTCGGGATAATTTTCTATTTAACTAAAAATATGTTGGTTATAAGCTTAGTTCCACTGTTTTGATATTAACGAACTTAGCGTAGCTTAAGCGAATTTAATTCTATACCTAATACTGTATAAAACGTTTAGTGATAATGTAAACTACCTCTTTATTATAGAATTCTGCGTATTTCTACCAATTAATTACAAAGATGATTACTAAATACCAGCTTCCTCTGAGTACGTACATTAAAATTGTAGGACTGTACCGTCTCGCTATGAGGAGCTATGTACACACGGCGAAAGCTATATACCTATATCTCCAGTATAAGATGGTTTCGCTTTATAAAGACTTTCCTTGCATTGCGATACCAGCTTATACTGGGAATGTATAACTTGATGCGTAGCCATACACATTCGCTATAACTTAAACATTGGTAAGTGTTAGTAATGTCCTCTATCTTTGTCGCGGTTCTTCAGTTTAATTAATGTGTGTCCGTAAATTTTAACCCGCAGGTCTATTTTATGTAGATACATTGGGACCGCGTTATACATAGTTATTAGAATGTTATTATTTTTCAAATATTCTAGAAATAACATTATTTCTTGGTTTCCATTTTTAAATTTCGCAAACTTTGATTTTCAAAATGGCCGAAGATACGCATTTTAGGGGATATTACATTTATTTAATTTTGTTGTTGGTGGTTCATGAAATTTAAAAAAAAAGCATATAACACGTGTTTATCTGATATAATATTTTAAAGTATTTATTTTGAATATATTTATTTACACTTAGTGTGATATAAAAGTTATATCTTTTGCAAAAAAAGACTCAATATATTATTTTTCAAGCACATTTTTAGTGAAGAAAAGCATCACCAGTATCTACCAGTAAGATATTATTGTAACAATGTTGACTAGTATTACAGGTAGGTATCCTTAATTCTACACATAAATTCCCGCACACTTTTATAAGGCTCTGAATGTAGCAATTATAGCTTATATACCTTTTCCAATCACTTATTTTTTTATTGACATTTTAACATTATTGATACCTTAATGCGTTACCGATTCGATTTAAAATCATAATCGATTTTATTAAAGAACAACTTTATAATTATGGATTAAAATGCACAGAAGTATTTTAAGTTTAATATTAATTATTTGTTTATATTAAGGTTTTTCTAAAGAGGAGTCTGATTAATCATTTTAGTAAATAATATTTAAAAATAATTTATCGCAAATAACGCATCATGGAGTCATGATACTATTTTTCTTTTCTTCTTTTATTAAATTTACAGACAATACATAAATAAAGTCAAATTATATTTTCGATTCGATTTCTATTATGATCGATTTAACTGATTTCAAGACCTGATTTATAGTCTGTGGTTTTTTTTTGACAGACGGTCATCAAAAACTGTTGTCCGTCAATTAAGAATGGCATTTCTGTAGAATATTATTCCGAAAAAAAACTGTTAATCATCGACGTGAGCTGTCAAAAAGGAAATAATCGAATGGACAAGGTATTGTCAATCCATTTACAATAAATGAATAATACAACTGAGATTATACTGTAAGCTGAGTAATATTAAGTTTATAACCGTTATTATAGCTGTAAAGCCAGTTTCAGACGATGATTATTGTCGTTATTTGGGGTAAAAAGATAAAAGTTAAAAAGTGGTTTAGTAAAATAATACCTACTTAAGATTAAACAAAGTTACTTTTCTTCTTCTTCTTCTTTCGTGTCAATGGCTGCAGTCAAATTCTACGGGCCCAGTGTGTGGCCACGCGGATGGCGCTTGCATCCGCATTCATTTACTTTTACATTCGTATTTACATTTATACAATTACATTCAGTTACTTTTATATATATATTATCTAAAGCAGGCGTTTGGAGCTAAGCTGCAACGAACGTCATAAAAATTAAGAAGTAAATAGCCTCTTCAAAGGAAAACATAAATATAATAGGCACCTATATGTCTTCACTTATTATTGCCGTGATAGCTGAAAACTGACGCGATGATATAATAGACTCATAATAATATATCAACGATGAAAAACGTAAACACTGTAAGCCTCAAAAAATCAAAAATACATTTTTCACATCATTATTATTCAGTTTATTTTTATGTCGTTTGGTCTGGGTTCCATATTTTAGTTACGATGTACGGCATTATAAAAATTCTTGGATATTTTTTGTTGTAAGCCTACCAAAAACACGTGATTTAACAACTACTGTGGTGTATGCCATTCTTGCAGTCAGCTAAAATTAACAAAATGACGTTACTAAAGTAAGGCCATTTTAATAGGTAACATTTGACAGTTAATTTATGCAAAGCAAAGTGCTACTTTTTTAAATAAGAAATAAAATATTTTACAGGCATTAAAATTAAATTATAAAAAGAACAAAATCATACCTAACTATTTACAGCTGAAAGAGAAAAGGGTTATGCGTCAAAAAATACTTCCGCATCTATGTCAAATGCGGGTGACGTGCCCAGAAGGCTGGCGGCATTGCCGCGTTGAATAGCAATGCTCAACCTTTGAGAAAAGTAAAAACCAGCCTTCTGATCACGTGAAGTGTCGATCAGTCTTTTTGATATCTCTTTAAAAAGAGAATGGGCACTCGGGCCCCATGACCCTAGCGTCTCGACCCCAAACGGCTCAAATATGTAATCTCCAACAAGATTACTATACTTGCGCCGCTTGAGGGTTTCTGCAGAGGCAGCAGCAGTGCCGGCGCAGGCCGCTGTATTTGGAAGATGTGATGGCGCGAGGGTGTCGACGCAGGTAGCGTCCCACACCAAGGGCCTACCCATCTTCCAAGGCAGTAACGACATACCATCCGGTCTCTTCCCATCGTCCCGTGACAAGCCGTTTGGTTCGAGCACGGCAGGCACGCCGGCGGTAGAAGTGCTACTTATGTACATCAGGAGTAGAGTCTAATTTTCTAATTAAATAATTGTATTAAAAAAACTGATGTTGTTTTCTTGAGTTTTATTCCTTTAGCGTAAGGTATATTTTTCTTTGCATAAATGAACTGTCAAATGTTACCTATTAAAATGACTCCACTGTAACAACATTTTAAACTCATTAAAATGCTGATAGTAACTTCGTTTTAAAGATCTGTGAAAAGAACTGCTCAAAAAACTCTGGTAACAATTGACTTTAAACAATACCTTCATAGCTGATAAATAACACTTAAAAAAAAATACGTTTCAATCATGTTTCTACGATGTTCAATTTTAAGTATTTTTTTTTTATAATTTCATGATTTTTTTTTTGCTCTGGTGATCATTTAGAGTTTTGAGGATAACAGCGTTTACGTTTTACGTCGTCGTTATGCATTTGTGTTGGTAAATAAATGGTTTATCTTCCTACCTAACAAGTAATATACCCTCTTGTACCCCTCGGGGATACAAGAACGTGATGGTATATAATCATGGCTTCGAAAGTCGGCTTCATTTCCCCATTCATTTAGTCGTTTCCTGTGGCTGTTTTAAGCGATTAAGTATTAATAGGACCTTATTCCCGATTCTCATTAATCAATGTAATCTTTAGAGACGAAACCTTAAAGAGATTATGTAGGTTGTTTATCTTTTAAGCTATTTTAATAGAAATTAATTACTTTTGCATATAACCGACATACTTAAAAGATTAAGGACCTGTTTTACAATTGTCAAGTAAAAGTTAACCACAAAGTTAATTACAACTTGAACAAATCTTAAAATGACAGCAATCAAACATTAAATCGAACACAGCTGTCATTTATTATTTTCAAATTTCGAAAACCTCTTTAAATTTTAACAAAACAGTACCTATTTCTGCTCTGACAACACGAAGCGTTGCACAGAAAACTCGCAATACATATTTATACACCGTCTCCTACACTTCCGGCTCAATAACTATCTATCAAGCACATAAAAATTCAAATGCCCGCATACTCCCTCCTACAGACCCGTACTTCCGAAGAAATCACACATAATGTACTATCATTAGGAAATATGAGTTCCATTCGTACCCTCAGCACGTACCTTCCACCTATCTATGTGCAATTGTTTCGGCAACCTCACAAAGAAACTTGGAGTACTTAAGACGCCCGAGGTTTTCTGAGGAAACTGCAAATAAAAACTGCCTTGATTTAGTGCGAATGTTTTAAGTTTTCACAGTTTCCGAGATAAAATAATAGCTAGTGTTGATAGAAGAGGTTCTTTGTGCTCGTGTTTAAAAGTTAAGTTTCATTATAATGCCTGCGGGTTTTTGCGAAGTTGGTTTATTTTAACATATTATAAAACAGTTGAAAACTTATGGGACCGGCCAGATTTGAAACTGCGACCCCTTCTCACCGGGCAGCCGATGTAACCGCTAAGCTACGGTTGCCTATTGCCAGGACTCTGAATTTTCAACTGTTTGTTACGTCATTACGTGACGTCACGTTCATCCTTTGTACTTATCTTAAGTAGGATACAAACCAACATAGCGAAGCACAACACCAATGTTCGCAATAAATAATTTTGAAGTTTGAAATTTGAAGTAACATACAGCTAAAATGTTGTTAAGAATGAACGCGTACCCTATTTGCTAGGCATAGCTAAATGCTATGAAAATAATCAATAAGAAACTTTTTTAAACAGTCAAATCAAAATGTCCTTTTCTTGTCTCTTTCTCTGACAACTTAAAATATAGAAATTTATCTATTAAATCAGGACTTAGTCAAATGATTAAACCATTCAGAATTAAATGAGTAGAAATAATATCTTGCTATCCGTTTAAGTTCTCGTCCCATTAAATAACTCAGAGAGGACACACGGTGAGAATGATAATGAAGAGATTATTTAATACATTTATTTTTATACTCTTACTTGCTTGCTTTATTTTATAAGGATTTTGCACCTAAAATGTATACAATTCATTTCATAAGATATACTTTATTTAAATCTAGACACACAAACTTCCATTTCTATAAATATTTGTTTTGATTTTGATACTAAGCTGCCGGTGTGGTGAGAGCTCATGAGTTAAGAATGAATTTTAATGACATTGACATTCCATTTTGATCTCTATTTATTATTTTTTTAACCAAGGTACTTAATATTTAATAATTTGTATTCATAATGATATTGATTTATTTTTGACATCTGGTTTTTAATTTACTCCACTAAGTTGACATGTACTAATAATAATTATTTTAATTTGACATTTTTTAGCAATAGTAATTGGGTACAATAAATTGTTATGTAGATCTTGATTGTTACTTGATTATAATGATACTTCAATGCCATTCTCGATTATTTTGAGTATTAATATGTTTTTTTTTTAGTAAGCATGCATTTATGTGTTATTTTTTTTATTTAATTAATTTGTACACCACGATTAGTGGTAGAACATAGCGCACATATTATTAGATTATAAGACCTTTGTAAGTTTCCTATGTTTCACAAATAAAGAATTATGAATTATGAATATTATAAGAACCTCCTGAAGTCCTCACTATGTCTGCGTGTCGAGAAGCACCGCTTTCTGTATCTGACACATCTGCCTAACGCGAATTTCCTAAGATAGAGGTTGAGTCTCTTGGGTTCAAATCCATTGACCGTAACGACTATCGGCACAATGACTGCTGAATCACACATCCCACGTGTCGATAATCTCGTGAGATAGGTCCTAATACCTATTTCGTTAATTAGTCTGTTTCAGCTATGACGAGATTTTCGTCATGTGGGATGGTGATATCAACAATCACTGCGCAGTGCTCTGACAGATCTATCACTACTATGTACTGTACTTGTTAGCAATCATGTTGTAATTTTAAAATTTTCAAACTTATTATAACATACTAAAATATTATGTTCAATTATTTGATTGCACGGCAAAAATATCTTTGTCTTTTAATTTGTAGTGAATCAATGTTGAAATATTGTTTTATTACGGGTTAATGTCACTACCGTCAAACTTTTTTGTTTTCTTACTTAAGTTTGAAAACATCAAAAATGTATGGATGGCACATTAATTAAACACTTTTAGAAGAGGAATGAGGTCTGGTCCTCCGACCAGGCTCGGTGGTATTGCCTGGCGGACAACTGTTCTACAGTAGCGTCTTGGAAGTAGTATTTATGTACATTGCTGTGAACATTTCGCCATTGCGATTCAGCGCTTTTTGACATTCGTGACGAGTGTGTCATTTCTATCTTGTATCATGCGTCACTTCTTGACATTGTCTATGTTATCCGTAATTTATTATGTGTAAGTACCGCTTCACTATTATATCCTCGTTAGTTACAATACACTTTTATACAATACTCCGTACACCAAAATTACGTGACATAATATTGAGAGGTTACTTTACATACCTTCGCACGGAAAAGTTTGTTTGACGAGTTCGGAAAGTATCACGCATGAACTCTTGTAAAAAGTTTTGTCACTCAATGAAGGCTGAAAGGGGAATTTTATCGTCACAAGATAAAAACATATTGCTTTAAGTTTGTTACAGTTTTACAAGTATATAAATAAAGCGATGTAATAAGCACTATAGTAACGATGTTTTGTACTTTATGGTCATTATGAATAACGAACTATCTAGCTATAAAGGTTCATGAGATACAGCCTGTGAGCCTGGTGACAGACTGACCGATGGACAGCAAAATCTCAGTAATATTATTAAAATTATGAAATACGGGTGTTACTCACGTAATGTTGGTCTATTTAGTCGACCGCGGTTTCGCCTATACGTCTAGGCATTATCAAGAGACCGCGGTCGACTAAATAGACAAACATTACGTGAGTAACACCCGTATTTCATAATTTTAATAATGTTACAATCTCAGTAATATGTTTCCGTTTTTACCCTTTAGGTACGGAACTCTAAAACAAGAACCAATATAAAACTGTTATTCATTGTGTGTATTGAAGTGAAGTGAATCAATCATTCATTAAGAGTGTCTGATAATCACAATGCGAAACACTCAAGACTAGAATGGTGCAAAGATTGCAATAATTGATGTACGCGTGATAGTATAATATCTATACGTGTGTATATATTAAAAATAATTTTTAACAAAAAAAAAACCGACTTCAAAAAGTAGGTAAACTAAAAAGCAAAATATAAATTTTACTTTGCACAAAATAATACGTTTTTTCATTTAGTTAAATGGAAATTATTAAATAATTATTTTATAATTCTGAATTCGGTGTCGGTGTTCAAGTAATCGGCGAACAAACATATAAAAAAAAACATAAAACCGAATTGAGAACCTCCTCCTTTTTTTGAAGTCGGTTAATTAAGTTAAAACTAAGCGATCACGATGGCGTAGTCAGTTAAGATGGGACACTGAATGAATACTTATGGTATTTAATTCTGTTCTCATTATCATAATTAATAAAAGCTTGTTTTTTCAGAGGTTCCTGATATGTTTATGACTATGTTTGTAACTTTTTGACAGTTAATGTCAAAATTGTGTCGGGAACTGGTGAAATCTGCTCTTAGCCTGGCTGAGGTGTTTAATGTCTACATTTCGCCTGATTTGTTTAGGTCCTTCGTGATAGGGGTGAGCCTTTCGCCATCTACTATGCAGTATTCTAACTCCGAAGTACTATTTAAGAATTATTGGACAAGTTTACTTTGGTGATGGTAGATATCATCTCCCACCATTAGCAGACATTTAACTTGGTTCAAAACCTTAACTGACACCCTAAAAGTTTTAAAGTTTGGGAATGTATGTCTTGAATTCAAATTATGCTAAGTGTCTGCCAATGGTGGGAAATGATTTCTGCGATCACCAAGGTCAACGTATCCAGAAACTGCGCTTTATACTATGACGTAACATTTTTACAACTTATTTTAAAATATCTCCCTAAGTCACTGGGATCCAAATTCCATATTTGGTGATCGATTTAACCTCTATTAGAGGAATAAACGAGGACACTCTCAGCTTTTATAAACTGACGTAAATTGGCTGGCCACAGCCTAGGGCTATTTGAAACTTTGATGGACTGCCAATCTCTAAAGCACTCATATTGAAAATTTGGCTTTCGACGTTTTCAAAACCAAGTGTTTAGTCGCCCACTTATCTACCGTATAGCCCCTGTTGATCTAGATATCAGTAATCGTCGACGGCTATCAATGTAACTAATTGAGCATGTGCCGCGGTTACATTGACTAATGTCTTGGTTTGCGTAAATCTCCTGCTTGAGGCATTTCAAACTACTATGTCTCGATGAAACGGGCATGCGATTTGACGTCAATCTATTACGAAATTAATGATTCAGACTTAAACCACCTTAAGTTAACTTAACTTCTGTTGGAAAAAAAGGCGTTACATTCCGATACAAAGTAGATATATAGGAGCATAACGTATTAACAAGATTTCCTCCATCGTCGGGAAGGCAGAACCAGAAATTCTGAGGATTAGTCTAACTAAAATAATGTATCGTAAATCTAAATGCTGCCTAAAATAAGATAATAATATTATGTTTACCTACCCGAGTTTAGTCACTAAATTTGGCAATGATTTACGGCGTGGTTACTAAAGTGTGTATTTCCAACCTTAATAATTGTTTGCCTATAAAAGTCTAAATTCGGTACCTTCAAAGTCTCACAGACTGAAATTTAGTACAATTATTCTAAATCTGCAGTGTTTTTATCACAGTCAAAGTGTTAAGTTCTTCACTTAACTCCCGTATAACTCCCCCGTTGATCCAGATATCAGTAATCGTCGTCGGCCATCAATGTAACTAATTGAGCATGTGCCGCGGTTACATTGACTAATGTCTTGGTTTGCACGTAAATCTCCTGCTTGAGGCATTTCAAACTACTATGTCTCGATGAAACGGGCATGTGATTTGGCAATGATTTACGGCAGCGTGGTGTTTTTTTGCTGGCATTTGCCTATAATTGCCTAAATTCAGTAACTTTTAAGTCTAATAGACTGAAATTTAGTACAATAATTCAAAATCTGCAGTGTTGTTATCACAGTCAAAGCGTTTGCTTTTCCTTGTTTTACTTCCGTTGATCCAGATATCAGTAATCGTCGACGGCCATCAATGTAACTAATTGAGTCTCGGTTTGCATGTAAAGCGCTTGCTTAAGGCATTTCAAACTACCATGTCTCTATGAAACGGGCATGTGATTTGGATTCAATCTTCAATTGGATTTATACCATTAAGTTAACTTCAGTTGAAAAAAAAGGCGTTACATTCCGATACAACGTAGTAGCATAACGTATTAACGAGATTTCCTTCATCGTTGGGAAGGCAGAACCAGAAATTCTGAGGATTAGTCTAACTAAAATAATGTACCGTAAACCTAGATGCTATCCTAAAATAGGAATCATGTTATGTTTACCTACCTGAGTTTTGCCACTAAATTTCTCAATTATTTACGACTTGGTTACTGAAGTGTGTCTTACTACTATAAAGTTCTGTATTTCCTACCTTAATAATTGTTTGCCTATAAAAGTCTAAATTCGGTGACTTTTAAGTCTCATAGACTGAAATTTAGTACAATAATTCTAAATCTGCAGTGTTGTTATCACAGTCAAAGCGTTAAGTTCTTCACTTAACTCCCTTATAACTCCCCCGTTCATCCAGATATCAGTAATCGTCGACGGCCATCAATATAACTAATTGGGCATGTAATTTATGCCGCGGTCACTTTGACTAATGTCTCGGTTTGCACGGAAACCTCCTGCTTGAGGCATTTTAAACTATCATGTCTCCATGAAACGGACTTACGATTTAGCAATGTTTTACGGCGTTGGTGCTGAAGTATGTCTTACAAAATTTCTGTACTTCTTACCTTCATAATTTTTTGCCGCCATTTACCTATAATAGCCTAAATTCGGTAACTGTTAAATCATGTAGACTGAAATTTTGTAAAATAGTTCAAAATTTTGCAGTGTAGTTGTTATCACAGTCAAAGCGTTCGGTCCTCCACGTTGCCCCGGTTGATCCAGATATCAGTAATCGTCGACGGCGATCAATATAACTAATTGGGCATGTAATTTATGCCGCGGTCACTTTGACTAATGTCTCGGTTTGCACGTGAACCTCCTGCTTGAGGCATTTCAAACTATCATGTCTCCATGAAACGGACATACGATTTAGCAATGTTTTACGGCGTAGGTACTGAAGTATGTCTTACTAAATTTCTGTATTTCTTACCTTTATCATTGTTTGCCGGCATTTGCCTATAATAGCCTAAATTCGGTAACTTTTAAATCAAGTAGACTACAATTTTGTAGAATAGTTCAAAATTTGCAGTGTTGTTATCACAGTCAAAGCGGTCAGTCCCCTACTTTTCCCCGTTTGACCCCCGTTGATCCAGATATCAGTAATCGTCGATGGCCATCAATATAACTAATTGGGCATGTAATTTATGCCGCGGTCACTTTGACTAATGTCTCGGTTTGCTGTTAACCGCTTGCTTGAGGCATTTGAGGCGATTACAATACAATGTATCGATGAAATGGACATGTGATTTGGGAACGATTTATAGTTACTGATTTGTCTGTTTTATATAACATCACACCTATATTATCATAAAAAGTATGACTGAGGTGTATAACTACCACATTTTGCCTGTTTTATTTAAATCTCATGTAATAGGGAGGTTCCTATCGCCTTCCACCAGGCACAAACCCGAGGCCTTGTGATAAGAGGTCGCACACACTAACCACTAGACCAACGAGGCAAGCATTACACTTATAATATAATCTCCAAGGCATTTATATGAACGCAAAGTAATAAAATTGTTTTACTTATTGGCAGGCTATGCATATAAAACACATAAATGAAAGTGACAGCTGTGTTCTTTTTTCAAGCGTAACTTGTGTCTCTTTTAAATTCGTTCAGGTTATAATTTATGGATTGAATAAGATCCATCCGGATTCTCAGAAGCTAAGCTCTAATGTTAAAAAATAAAATCAAAACTATTTACAAAATGAAGTAGCACTTTATAAGGCCTAATTAAAAGCTCACTGAAAAAGCTGACCAACATTATTAGCAATCTAAAAGGATTGCCAGTCTACAAAATAACGTATAAAACTTGGAGGTACACTGAATTAAAAACTTTCGGACATCGATTCTCAAACTTGTGGTTCGAAATTATGACAACTGCAAAGTACTATAAATTATAAATAAAGTATTTTGTTTTTTTTTTAGTAGGCAAAATTGAAATAATTCAAAAAAATTAAAATGTTTGTAAATGTGTGGAAGCTAATAAGTAACAATGGTATAAAAGACTTATATTCAACAATTGGTAAATTCAGTCTGTATTTTATAAAGTAAAATGACGTGTACCTAATAATAAAAAATCCTTAACAAAGAACCCAAAGAATTATGATATTTTCTGTAAAATTTAAGTAGCATTAACAAAAGGTTCGAGGGACGAGGGCAAAAAGGTTTAGAACCACTGTCCAAAATTAAATAAAAAAGCGTCTGCGGTCTCCAGTTATATGTTCTAAGTTAATTAGTGTTCGCAAAGAGCTCAGACGATGTCCAACTGTTTAGTTATCTTTAGAATACATTATGTTTTAAGTGAAGTCCTTACTTACTAAGCTTTGGGTGTAGAATGGGTGGTTCTGACGTACTTAGTTTCTTTTTCTTTTTAATAATATTGTACTTTACATCTATTTAATTGGATTGGTTAACAAAAAAAAAAATACTTATCAACATTAAGCTATAACAAAGGACTTTAACGTAAGTTGTCGTTTTGACATAACATAACATAGCATCAAGCTTATATTATCCAGAAGGGGTACTGTACCATTTACTGGTGGTAGAGCTCTTGTGAATGAGCTCGAGGGCGGCAGCACCACCGTCGCACCTCTAACCTGCCGCCAATTAGTAGTGCTTCCATTACTGTGTTCCAGTTTGGTGGTGAGATCAGGCCCTGAAATTACTGGCACATGAGCATAACACCGTGGTCCTCAGCTGCAGCGACGCATCTATAATCTGCTTTTGTGGATTGTTGATGTCCATGGGCTGTACTCCACTTACCATCAGGTTATACACGTTCGTTAGCTGTGGGCGTAGTATAAAATAAAAAAAGAAAGTTAAGGCTGAGGCATACAACACCCACACTTTACCTGTTATGTTTAGGTCCCATGGGATAGGGGGTGAGCCTATCGCCATCCTCCGGGCACAATTCCAACTTCGTGCTGCTATTGTAAAATTTGTTAGTTAGCTATAGTTCACAAATAACACTTTGGCCGACCCAGGAATCGAATCTAAGACCTTGTGGTGAGAGGCGCATAGGCTAACCATTAGACCGTCGTAGCAGTCAAATCGTTGCGTAGTAAATTCGACAGTTTAAAGTTGTTTCAGGCTATCATGACTTACTAAATTACAATGTAATTTTCCCAATTACATTGTGGTTGGGGAGGGGGGTTGCTTTTTAGTCTAACTAATATGTAAATATCAATATTTAAGTTATTTCGGTCATATATTAAATAAAAAAACACAAAAATTTTAATTTTACAGGCCATGCAGTACAAGAAAAACTTAATCAATGGTCAGTTGACAAGACTTTGAAGTTTTTTTTAAATATTATTGGATGAATTATGGCGAGTAGAATTTAAATATGTAATAAACGAAAAAAGCCTGTAAGGCGGTTACGGCTTCTTTCTTAGGGCGATTTACATTCTCTCAGTTGACTTACAAATGAAGCGTCGTTCACTCCGACCGACACAATTTGTCGTTGACAGTTAAGGGGTATTCACTCTCAAGTGTAAAAAAGGAACTATTGAATTTAATAAAAATGCTTTAAAATATTTTAAAAAGCCCAGCATTTTTTAACTGTTTTAAAGTACTTTTATATTATATTCAGCAGATTTTTTTACTTCTTGAGAAGGTTAAGTATGTAAAGCAAACAGAAATATAAAAAATACTATTGACAAAGCCTTGTCGTTGCCTCTAAAGCTTCGATTTCCTAGGAAAGCGGTGTGGAATAATGCGGCCGTAATATTATTACCGTGACACGATTAATATGTAATACGTTAGGTCGATCACCGCTCTCTAGGAAACCACTACATTTGTTTTACATAGGTAACGTTCTAGTGACGTCATTGTACCGTTATCTTTACGACCGCATTATTCCACACCGCTATGGTAGGAAACCGAAGCTTTAGATTTCACTAGTTTCTAATAATGTTCAAGTTTGTTCACTGCCTAAAAACTTTGTACAAATTTTACATTTTATCCATCTAAAATTTACTGCTTTGATGGTCTAGTGGTTGGCGTATGTGCCTCGCACTGCGGGGTCTCGGGTTTGATGCCCGGGTCAAGCAAAGTGTTATTTGTGAACTTTCCGTCAGGAAATCCGGAATAGCAGTACGGAGTTGGAATTGTGCCCAATGGATGGCGATAGTCTCACCCCCTATCCCATGGGACCTAAACATAACAGGTGAAATGTGTAATATAGGCGTAATCTTATGTTATGATAGTTATATTATTTAATTCTTAGTGTAATGATTTTGTATTTATTTTATATTAAATTATGATTAAAAATAGGTAATTGCACTTAGTTGGGTAATGATTTTGTATTTATTTATAGAAAATAATGATTAAAATTAGGTTATTGCAATGAGTTGTAATTTTGACTAGTTAACTTTACTGATATCTTTAATTAAATAAATCAATTCCATACTGTTTGTTTAAAACATTCTAAAGGATTATTTTTATAATAAATTGTAATGTATTAATAATAAATCAGCAGTTTAATATTTTATGAGGCTGACGTTTTGAAAGTCATTAAAAGTATGTTGCAAAATAAAAGATATTTCCGGCAAATAGAAATAAATGGCGTTGACTTACGAAATGGCAGTCTCTTCTGTGCGTTACTTGTGAAAGCATCGTTTTGTTAAAGTGAAGTGATTATTAAGTAAAATGTTGTAAAGGATAAGAAATAAACGTATTGTGGAAAAACTACACTGGAGTATCTATTTTCATCACATTAGAATATGCACAACCCTTAAGAAATTTGCTTCACATCTCACGTAACACTGACGTAGTTAGTACTGTACGTTTGATGTCGGAGGTGGAACTTTGATTCTGTACTGGTTCAACTTCAATCCCTATTGTTGTTCACTGGATTGACCTGGAGTCTCTACAGACTTAGTTCTTGTTTTCTTGTTTGTGTAATTACTAAGGCAAATTAAAGTCTCTATAGTTTTGTGGTGAGAATATTTCAATGTTGTTTAAATATATATTTGTTATGCTGCTTCGATGATCTAGTGGTTAGAGTATGCGCTTCTAACTGCGAAGTTTCGGGTTTTATGCCCGGTTCGGAAAAAGTGTTATTTGTGAACTTTCCTACAGTAAATTCACTATAGCTGCACGGAGTTGGAATTGTGTCGGTTGATTGAGATAGCCCCACCTCCTATTCCATGAAACCTAAACATAGTAGATGAAATGTGGTTGTTGTATACCTCTACCACATCCTTTTGGGTAATATGGGTGGTATATTTTAGGGTTAAGACACTATACGTAGTTTATTTCTGTATTAATTATATTTTATAATTTCAATTGTCATTATCATGACGTTTCATTTTACTTTATTTTATTTTTCAGTAATTAACGCACCAACAACTGCCTATTACTTAATTGTCCATCCTAAGGTTGCCTGTAAGAAATTGCTTGTAGCGAAAAGGCCGCCCATTGTCCAACATATTTTTTAAGTGCATTTGTTCACAAAATAACCTTTGGTAATATTGGTGTACAATAAAGATTACTCTATCTATCTATCTATCTATCTATCTATATATATATATAGGCATGAAGTTATCTTATGTTATGTTAGTTACATTATTTAATTCTTAGAATGTGCACAACCCTTAAGAAATTCGCTTCACATCTCACGTAACACTGACGTAGTTAGTACTGTAAGTTTGATGTCGGAGGTCGAACTTTGATTCTGTACTGGTTCAACTTCAATCCCTATTGTTGTTCACGGGTTTGACCTGGAGTTTCTACAGACTTAGTTCTGGTTTTCTTGTTTGTGTGATTACTAAGGCAAATTAAAGTCTCCATAGTTTTGTGATGAGACTATTTCAATTTAGTTTAAATATAATTTATATTTTTGTAAGTGATGGTATAGACAACGTATCTTAGGTGTTTTTCGGGAAAAGTAGTATTTAATTGCGAAGGTATTAAAAAAATATAGTTAAGTAAAGTAAAGTGGAAAATCATTCTTTAAAATTAAATAGTAATTACAAAGCGGTTGTGGCGCAATGGGTAAGGCTTAGGTAATCTTACGATCGTGGAAGTGTCGTGTGAAGAGGTTGTGGGTTTAATCCTGGCCACGGACGTGAACTTCTTCCTATATAAGCGAATTAAGCTTAGCTGGAGGGGGTTAACAAGAATACTAGTAAGTCTTATAAAAAACAGTATTTTACAAAACTAGTTAAATAATAAGGGTAGTATTTAAAGGCAAATCATAAAATATCCTTTTTCTATGCAATTAAATACCGAATTCCCATCAAAATTACTGATTGCACAACAAAATATTCAACTCAAAATATCACTAAACACACTACAATTTATTTTCACAGCGCACAGCAATTTTTCCTAAAGCAAAAGCTTTTTTATTAATGCACAGCTAATAATCTTAATGCACATTATACATGTTAACTCTTTTTCTTTTAAATTATAGCTTCTATTTTTATAATATTTACAGCAGTTTTTCTAAATCAAACAACATTTTATTAGTCACAGTCATCTTATTATTTATTAATTATCACACAATGAGATCAGCAAAAAAAATATAAAATTAGATACAAAATTGTAATTTATTGAATTATTAAAGCGGGTCTTGCTTTCGCGGGGCGTCCACGCTTCCTTTTTTGCCTAATAGGCACATTTTTAGCCTTTGCAGGGTGGCGCCACGTACTGTCTGTTACGATCTATGATAATAAGAAATTGGTAGGTAGTATAATATTATTTTATTTAATGGGTGGATTCAAAAAGGGGTCGGAGTATCACACAGATTGAGTCTAGCATGTTATGGTCGCAGTTCTAACCTAACCTAACCTACTACTTTACACATAATTGACCTATGCCATAACTATAGCTTTTATTTTTATATTATTTACAGCAGTTTTTCAGTTAAGTTGTTCTGCTTTTAGAAATAATGCAATGTAAAAGGATTTTTTTGTTATAATAATCATTAAATTTGCCGAGCATGGCTTCTTGAAAATTAAGACAAATATGATGAACAGATTTTGTTGTACTTACTGGTTAATATGCGACTGGGATAGTTATTTTGCTATGAAATATGGTAAATTTGATGTGCAGTCAGTATTTATGCTATGCATGTAGTATTTTTGTACAAAAATAAATTTAACTGTATTGCATTATGAGGAAAAAAGGAATGTCATATTGATGTGTAATTTCGAATTATCTGCAGTTTGAGTTTTGTTAAACATTTAGTTTATCTGTAGTGAAGTAAGTTATTTGATGTAAAAAAGAATATAAATGATGAGTATGTATTGATAGGCGATTATTTATTTGATATGCAATATAAAATATCCCAAATAATAATACTTCATTTAGTACAGATATACCTTTCAGCATCAGCTCAGCAACATGAAATATCGACTGCTAGATGCAAATATCCGAGTAGCTTTAGGTAATATACGAAAAACAGTATAGAAGCCTCTAAAGTTTGAGGGTTGCCCTCGATTTCTTTAGAAACCCATCATTAGACCAAACAGGACCACATGAAAAGTATACTCTTTCAAACAAAAAAAGATTTTCTCAAATCGGATCAGGCATTTTCGAGTAATAAAACAAACATAAAAAAATAAGATACTTCTCCTTTTTTTAAAGTAGGTTAATAAATGAAAACCTAGCTGCATTATGCAACCATTGTTTTCTTTCTACGCTTATTAAAAGTCAATAAGTTGATAACTTAGCAGTCTGGTGGCTTCCGGACGATAGTAATTTTAAAACTCGCTAAACAAGATACATTGCTGTTTGTTGTAGTAAATACAACTTCTGTGCGCTTAACCGCGGTGACTTAAATGCCAATTACTCATTTTATACGTTTTCTAATTGTTCTACTTGTACCAGGATGGAATATCATTGAGAAGTTGTTTTAGCAGTTTTTGGAAGGACATTATACTTATTTGTGTTCTGAACTCCTAGTACTTGATCTACATTGTTAATTGGAAGTATTTAAGCTGAATGCAACAATTAACGATGTAATAAGTTTAAGATTGGTCAAAAATAAAATAATTCTAAGCTACAGTTTCACAGGTGTTAGATAAAACTTATTGGGTCGATAAACCACATAAATAAAAATGACAGTTGTATTTATATTCGAGTTTTACTTGAGTGACTTTTATTTTCAGTCAGGTTATATATTATGGCGCAGATAAGAGCTATCAGAAACTAATTTTGAAAAATTTGATAAGAACTTTTAAGTTACCAAGTGACGAAACCATTTTTTTAAATATTTTGACTGGTCATGTAATAAAAACAATACGTATAAAAACATCTACTGAAGGCGTCTCAGTTCATCACAAAATTATTCGTTTTTAATTAATATTCCTAATCTCCTCCTCGCTTCGATTTCCTCATTACTGAGGGTCGTGACCTCTTTTGTGGATCATCAATTCCCGTGTGATGGTCCGCCATCTTTGCCTGTCCTGGGCTGTGTGTAGTGCGGTGTGGACCGTGGTGTTTAGGGTAGTGCGGACCTGATCAGACCAGCGTATCGGGCTGCGGCCTCTGGGTCTCTTTCCTTCAACCTTACCAGTGACCAGCAGTCTTTCGAGGTTGTCGTTATCTCTTCTTGCTATGTGACCAAAGTACTCAAGAATTCTGCGAAGGCAAACGGATGAGAGGCGGTCTTTTATGCCCAGTTCTTTGAGAATCGAAAGATTAGTGCGGTGAGCTGTC
Organism: Hypena proboscidalis; assembly: GCA_905147285.1. Lineage (NCBI taxonomy): Eukaryota > Metazoa > Arthropoda > Insecta > Lepidoptera > Erebidae > Hypena > Hypena proboscidalis. The sequence goes on along the minus strand of LR990150.1, from coordinate 8,836,546 downwards.
CAAGGTATTCGGAGCATTTTTCTCCAGGACCACATCTCGAAAGCGTCAATGCGTTTGCGGTCCGCGGCTTTCAGTGTCAATGTTTCGACTCCGTACAAGAAAATGGGAAACACAAGGGATTGTACCAGTTTCATTTTTGTCCTTCTTGAGATGTTTCTGTCCTTCCATATCTTGTCCAGATCGGCCATGGCACTTTTTGCCATTCCAATTCGCCTCCTTATTTCTTTTTCGCAGGATCCGTTGTTGCTTATGTTAGAGCCGAGATAGATGAAATCCTCGACAATTTCCAGGTTGGGGGAGTCAGTGAGTACAAGTTTCCCTGATCTGTCAACCACCATAATTTTTGTTTTGGACTCGTTTATTTTAAGCCCTAGTTCTTCGCTGGCTCTCTCCATTTTGGCCAGAAGTGACCGCATCTCGGTTACATCAGCAGCTAGAAGGGTGGTGTCGTCTGCATATCGGAGGTTTGAGATCTTGACTCCGCCAACAGATACACCGCCAGTCCAATTCTCGAGTGCTCGTCTGGTGATGTATTCCCCGTAGATGTTAAAGAGGATCGGGGAAAGTATGCATCCTTGGCGTACCCCTTTGCCAAACGAAAATGGCTTGGAGGTAGCTTTGTCCACTTTAACTGTGCCCCGGCTGTTATTGTAGAGTGATTGGAGGAGTGCGATTAAGTGTTGCGGTACGCCCATTTCGTCCAGAACCTGCCATAAGCGATTCCATCTTACACAATCAAACGCCTTGCTGTAGTCGACGAAGCACAATACTACTGGCGTATCGAACTCGTACGCTTTTTCGATGATCTGCCTAATGTTTAGAATCTGTTCCCTGGTACCTTTGCCCTTTACAAAACCTGCTTGCTCTTGTGGGATTTGCCAATTAAGGTAGTGGCGGATACGAGCATTAATTACGTGAAGTAAGATTTTGCTGGCGTGCGATATTAGGGCTAGAGTGCGATAATTGTCGCACTTTTTCGTTGAACCTTTCTTGTGCAGCGGGAGGATTATTGAGTTAGTCCAATCCTCAGGCCATTTGCCAGTGCTCCAGATGGAATTGCAAATGTTATGGAGAAGATCGACGCCCCGCTCACCGAGAGCGTTTAAGTGTTCTGCGGTGACTTGATCTGAACCAGCGGCCTTTCTAGCTTTTAGCGCTTTGAGAGCTGTAGCTATTTCCCCTCGTAGTACTGTGGGTTCAAGAACGAGTGAATTCCAGTAAGGGACAGAGACAGATGAAGTTGAAGTTGCGCTGTCATCCTTGTAAAGTTGGTCACAGTAAGAACGCCATCTTTCAGTAATGTCCTCTAAGTCGTGCAATGGTTGCCCATCCTCGTCGTCAATTACCCATGTTTTTGGGTTAAACTTTCTGGTCAGTAGGCGTACTTTTTTGAAGAGGTCAGCGGTGTGCATGTGGAGTGAGTGTTTCTCCAGGTCTATGCATATAGATTCCATGAAGAGGTTTTTGTCTTTGCGACATTCTTTTTGGATGACTTTGCCTAGCGCGCTGTACTGGGACCAGATTTCAGGGTTTTGCAGACCTTTTATTTTTAGATCTTTTCTTTTCTGAGTCAGATTCCATGTGTGGTCACGTAGCCAGCAGGATTTTTTTACCGGTTTTGTGACAGATTTTGTTGCTGCCTTTAGTGCGTCGTGAATGTGGCTTTTGAGGTATTCCCACTGCGAGTTTGCATCTGCTCGTTCAGATAGTGGATCTTCGTCAGTTGTTGCTTTAAAGGTTTCTGCAAGGTTTTTTTGTTCTGACACGTTAAGCTGTTTTGGCGTAGTATGTGTACGAGTTGGTATAGCTTTTAATCGAAGAGTAAAATTGGCAACAAGCAAATTGTGGTCGGATCCGCATTCGGCGCCTGGAAAGGTTTTAACGTTGGTTACCGATGATTTCCAACGTGACTGCAGTATGATGAAATCGATTTGGTTTCTGTATCTGTCGCCAGGAGATTTCCAGGTGTACAGACGTCGTGGATGGTGTTGGAAGCAGGTGTTAGTGATAGTCAGTTTTCTTTCAATGCAGAAATCTAGAAGTCGCTGCCCTCGTTCATTCCTTTTGCCAATGCCATGTTTTCCGATGGTGTTCCTGATATGATCGTCAAAAGCTGTACATCCAACCTTGGCATTCCAGTCTCCCAGGATCATCACTATTTCTCTGTTGGATATTGTACCGAGTGTTGTTTCAATTGCTCTATAAAAGTTATCGATGACATCCTCCGAGCATGTTGATGTTGGGGCGTATATCTGGACAATGTTTAGAATACAAGGCTTAGTGTTCAATCTTATGGTTATAATTCTATCCGAGATAGGGTTGTAGCCGAGAATGTATTTGCTGACTTTGGCAGGCACGAGGACTCCTACGCCACCAATGCTTGAGTTATCTGAGCCGGAGAAGTAAAAGTTGCTACCGGACGGAGTACTAAAGTGTCCGCTACCACGCATGTGTGTCTCACTAATGCCTAGTGCTGTGATATTATGTAGCTCCATCTCTTTCTCGACGATGCTCAATTTGCCGGTTTGGAGAAGACCACGGACGTTCCAAGTTCCGATACGGTGGTTGTTTCGGAGAGAGGTTTTGTTGTTCTGGCCATCAGTAGCAGTTCTTCCAGTCAGGGTCTGATGACTCGCCCTGGTGGAAGCTTCGGTTGCATATTTCACACCACTCGGCCCGGGTACCGGGTGGCGCCGGTGGTTAGTCGGGTCGTCCAACAGCACCATATCATTAGTATCACTTGTGTCCATTAAAGAGGTTTTCATGGGGTGGTAATAACGGTGGGCCCCCGTGTCCTTCCGCATCAGTATTTTGGGGGTATTTAGCCACCCTGGCCACTGGATGCCACTTCGCAATGCTGGGTGGTTGCGGGTAGAACAGGATATTTACCGCCGCCTGATGCTCGGCGTTGGCTTTTTTACGAGTGAGTAGGGCCTCCTTCACGTCAACCCTCCTCCTTTTGCAGCCGGGCTTGGGACCGTCCTAGGCGGAGTTATAAATATTATAAATATTCCTAATAAAAACCAATTATTTCCAATATTATCCGCTTAAAATCAAAGTATCCTCAAGCTGCTTTTCAAAATGAATTAAATCTGGTTCCAAGGCCTGACTAATGAATCTGTAATGGCTACCGATTTACCTTAACAGTAAGCCTCTAGTCGACTTGATCTCCAATTTATTAGATGACTTTGCCACAAAAAGTTGGAAACCTTATTTGAAAATTTCACGAAGACTCGAAATATCAAATATTTTTTGTAAAAATAATGTTGACTACCTTGTGGTCTTGTGGTTTAATGTGTAACCGCTCAACGTGGGGTCTTGGGTTTGGGCAATATTTGATAAAGACAACAATTTAAAAGTTCTGATAAATCCTTACTAATATTATAAATGAGAAAGTGACTGAATGCACGGTTGGCGTAGCGGTTAAAGCTGTCGTCTCGTCGCTTTCAACTGCACTGGTGTTGTGAATTATTCGACACGGGACAAATCTTAATTATTGTGATTCACAAAAATTCATTCTGAAGCTGCGTGTGCTTTGTGTGTGTAAAATGTATATGAACATCCCCGCGACACAGGCGTTATTCTTAGTGCGGGCGTCGTTAAAAGGAGAAAAACTAGAAAGAGAAAAATTTTAATTATTATATACACACCTACAGCGGAGCCGCTCGAAGAAGATTCTAAATAAATTATATTAATTTATCTGCTTTCACTTAGGTACCTACATAACATAACATTAGCTTTATTAATATAGAAACCAACTAGCAACGTCAAATAGTGTGACAGTGTGGAGAGGGTAGTGTGACATCCGTATCAGCTGATGTATATTATTGTGTTGAAGTAAAATAAAATCAAAGTAGTGCTTATTTAAACAGTTTTATTAGTGCAGTTATAGAGGTTGATAAAACATTCGACATACATTATTATCCAGTGCTAAAGTGTAGTGATAATTAAACAATTCTAAAAACTAATTACCATTTTGTGCATTGACATTAAACCTACCCGTTGTTTGTAAAAATAAACCTAATACATACAAAAACAAAATCCCGGAACAGTTCTGCAGAAGGAATTGTGTGGCGCGGTGTATGTGGACCTTAAATTACTAGTGCTGCCTAAGAATTTTATTTCACAAGACCTGAAATACAGTTTAAAAGCTCATGCATCTAACGCCATCTGTTGACTAGGTGGCGGCATCAAGAACTCTAATCGATCTACTGGTGTAATGAAAGGTGTTTAGGTATAAACAGTACTAGGTGTGGCTTATCGCGTACTGAGACAATTTCATGGTTGTGACGCAGAGCTAAATTTCACAAAAACTGAAATCGGGAAATATTTCCATACTATCAGCAACGCCATCTGTTGACCGGTAGCAGCACTACAAAACAATAATTTCTTATACTTTTTCTACTGGTTCTTGTATAAATCATTATACTACAGAGATATCTAGCGGCAATCTAATAATTCATTATATAGGATGGCCAAGTGCGTAACTTGCGGCAAGTTTACATCAACAAAAGGCAGCGCCACTTGTGGTAATATTAAGTGTGGAAATAAATTCCACCTTACTTGTATAGGCTTGCTAGAAACTGCTAAAGTTGGCAGTGATTGGCGCTGTTCGGCTTGCAAGGTGAAGATGCCCCCAGACTCAGTCAGGCACACTTCTGTAAAGGGAGCAAGCTGTGACGAGAGTGAAAGTACACCCAGTAGTGCATATGACTCATCCAAATCAGCCTGTGGTTCTGCAACCAGGGATGAAGAGCATACCTGCCAGGATCAGATGGTTGCCCAAGAAATAAGACTCTTAAGAACCGATTTATTGGCAATGAAGGATGATCTAAAGGCCGAAATGAAAAAGATCCGTCTGGAGGTAGCTGATTTTCGTCAATCGTTGGCCACATACAGGAAGAAGCATGACAGCCTCGAGAGGAGGGTGGAGGAACTCGAAAGGCACAGGGATGATGCCTCGCCCGAGGCTTTAGTAGGCCAACTGGAGAGCACTGTTAGCCAATTGAAAATGGAGTTAAATGAGCGAGAGCAGGATCTCCTTCTGGCTGATATGGAGATTACAAATCTGCCGGAGTGCCCAGGTGAAAATGTTGTTCATACAATAGAGCTAGTGGCAAAAAAACTGGGGGTTACCTTAGACGAACGAGACATAGTGTTTGCTGAGCGAGTGGGCCCTAGAGTAGAGCAACAGGCAACCGACGCGGACGGGGCGAAAGGGAGGGGGGCTGGAGTGAGGGGAAGGAAAATTGTCGTGAGGCTAAATAGGCGAGGAGTACGGGATGAGTTCCTGCGAAGTGCTCGCGTCAGAAGGGGCGCCGACTCAGCTGATCTCGGTTTTGATGCACCTCCCCGACGTTTCTATATTAACGAGCGCTTAACTGCAACAAACAGACAGCTATTTTACCACACTCGACAAGCAGCCGGGCGCCAGGGATGGCGATTTACCTGGACCAAGCGCGGTAAAATATTAACAAAGGAGGCTGATGGTAAGCGTACTCATAGTATTCGCTGTCAGGCTGATCTGGAGCGGATTTTTGGCAAAGAAGGTCTAGAATACGGCAAAGTATAATAATTACTATTGGATGCTACTGTACTTTTTTAATTATATTAGTTTTTAACTTAGTATTAGTTTGTGTATTGTATGAAGCTATATGGCAAGTTGTTTGTCATACAAGAAAAAGTATTAAAGCTATTATAACAAATCAAAAAGCTCACATTGCATTTGTTACAAAGGTGACAAATAACTATAATAATTGCTATATCTTGTTATTAAATATCCTATTTTTTGGAACTAGTTTTTACTACCTAAAATCAGCTATTTTTAAACAAATAAATGTATCTCATCTACAACACACACTAACACTAAAACCCACAACTTTTAATTATAAGTATATACAAATTAATGAACAAAGAAACTGTTTATATACATATATTGGTCCTATATCTTTATATATACATCTGACTAAACATTATAACTTATCATATATTTATCTGCATAACACATACACACTACGCAAACTAAGAAATACACCCACAATACAAATATTAAAACAATATAACAATGCATAATACTAAAAATTTAAAAGTTGGTTTATTTAATGCGGGATCTCTAGGACCACGGCAGGAAGAGTTTGTGGTTGCCATGGAGACGCTTTCGGTAGATTTGATGGCAGTAAATGAAACGTGGTTAAGAAATGAGGACACTAGTAGCGCCCCCGTGGTGCCTAACTATCGGCTCAAGCATATCCCTAGACCAACAAATATACGAGGTGGGCGTGGTGGTGGAGTGGGCTTCTATTCTATATATGGATTGCGTATACTCGTGCAGCCACACCCACATGCACCACAGGTTGAGCAGATGTGGCTTAAGCTGACATTAAATTCTCTAACCATAATTATTGGCACAGCTTATCGTCCACCTTGGCTGGATGTAAACACCTTCATTGATGCTCTGACAGACTCATTATCGTCTATGGCTGATGCCGATAAAATTGTACTGCTAGGTGACTTTAACATTAATATGCTTTGTCCATCAGATAGCAAAACCAAATTGCTTAATGCATTTCTACATTGCAGCAGTCTCTCAAATGTCATCACTGAGCCCACTCACTTCACCGATCACAGTGAAACATTAATTGATATAGTGTGCACTGATGCTAAAGTAAATGAGGTATTAGTGTCACATATACCAGAGCTAGGACATCATGCTATAATTTCAGTGCAACTGAAAATAAAAAAGGAGAAAGCTACACCATATTGGGTTTCCTATAGGCCTCTAAATGATATCTTGCCAGAGCTCTTTGACAGGGACATTTCAAGAATAAACTGGGATGACATAAGCAGCCTGGCAGATGTAAATGACATGGTGCATCTTTTCTCAGAGTACACTTTAAAGCTTTTTGATTTGCATGCACCATATAAAAAAGTTTTAATAAGGGACAGGGGCTATCCATGGGTTACCGAAACTGTACGGGACATGATGCATTTGCGTGATGAATGTCATATGCAGGCAAAGAAGACCAAGTCTGAGCATAAACAAAAGGCATATAAGGAAATGAAAGAGTTAGTAAAAGGGGCTATGGAACAAGAAAAGAAAGCATACTACACAACTTATATAAATAAAAACATTAACCAACCTAAATCTCTTTGGAATAATTTAAAATCAACCTTAACCATAAAAAATAATAAACATAACGACCTCCCTCCACTATTTAGTGACCCTGAACTTTTGAACATGCATTTTTTAAATATACCAGGCAACAGCAGTGTGAGTATTTCTGACATGACATTTTATGAGTATAACAGATTCAGTAATGATGTTGATTTAAATTTTTGTCTAAAATGTACCACGGAGGCAGAGGTGCTTAAAATCATTAAGAACCTAAAATCTAATGCTATGGGCCCAGATGGCATAACTTTGAATATGCTCATAATGATGTTGCCGCATACACTTAAGCCTATAACATCTATAATAAACCGATCTATTACCACTTCAACTTTCCCTGATCTGTGGAAGCTGGCTACAGTTAGGCCTATACCTAAAGTTGCTAACCCTACTTGCCTCAAGGACTTAAGACCCATTAGCCTACTTCCTTGTCTCTCAAAAATTCTTGAGACCATAGTATGCTCTCAGCTAAGGGAATACTTGGAAAGGTGCAATATTTTACCATCTCATCAATCAGGATTCCGCAAAGCACACAGTACATCTACTGCTTTAATAGATGTGGTAGATAACATATTGGAGGCTAGAGACCAGGGAATGGGGACAATTCTCACCCTACTGGATTTTTCACGCGCATTTGATGGTCTCAGTACTTCACTCCTTTTATCTAAATTATCCTACTATGGATGCAGTAACAGCACAACAAAATGGTTCCATAGTTACTTAACAAATAGGCACCAATTTGTGCAACTTTCAAATGGTAAGAATGGTGAAAATGTGTCATCTTCTTTATGTGAGGTCACAAGAGGCGTTCCGCAGGGCTCCATTCTTGGTCCTATTTTGTTTATTGTGTATACTGCAGACATAACGAACCGCATAATGAACTGCAAATTTCACCTTTACGCAGATGACCTCCAGCTATATCTGTCTTTCAGGCCGCAGGATACCCGTGAGTCTGTAATGAAAATAAATGAAGACTTAGACAGAGTTGCAGACTGGGCAAGAAGAAATTCTATGACACTAAATCCCAGCAAGTCTAAATTTATTGTTATGGGTACAAAGGGGCTCATAGATAACATCAACAATGGGAATCCTGATATTAGGATAGACAGATCCACTATAGAACAGGTGTTGGAAGCTCGCAACCTGGGAGTGGTTTTTGATGGTAAACTCCAGTTTGAGACTCATGTACAAGAAGCTGTATGTAACTGTTTTTACCGACTGAAGCTACTTTACAGGGTGCGTAGGTACCTAAGCGAGGACATGCGTATTGTGCTGTGTGAGTCTCTTATCCTATCTAAGCTGAACTATGCCGATACTGTGTATGGGCCATGTTTGCTGGGTAGGAGTGAGAGGCTTATTCAGAGAGTGCAAAATGCATGTGCACGCTTTTGCTTCCATATTCCACCTCGTACACATGTTACACCATATCTAAGCAAGGGAGGATTAATGCGGATGGAGTCTAGAAGGAAATTACATCTAGCTACTTTGTTATTTGGAGTTGTACTCACTGCGAAACCAGAATACTTGGCAAAAAAGCTGGCATGGTTTAGTGACGTTAATCAATATAAAACCAGGGCTTCAGAATATTTGATTTCAACACCATTGCATCGCACAGCAGCATATCGCGGCAGCTTTTCTTTTATGGCGTCGGCTATTTGGAACGTACTGTTACCTCCTGAGCGTGACTGTAAAACAGTTTCTGGTTTTAAAAATGTGTACAAAAAACATTTACTGGCAAAACAATGTAGTAAGTAAGATAATGAATTACCTGTGGTTTGCACGTATGTGCATGAAGTTATCTCAATGGCTTTCTTCTCGCTAGAGCACACAACATTACTTCTCCCAATCAAATACCTAAACTTATGAAAAACACCACAATTCTATCCTACACAAGTCACACACTCTTCTAACTATAAAAACACGACCTACATACAGTTTAAAACTATTTACACTATACAAACAATACGGAAGACACGGCACTTTGTTTTTAAATAGCTGGATAACAAATTTTATACAACAAAAATATGTATGGCTTGGACGTGTTTTTGAGAACCCCGCTCTTCCCCGAATTTCTTTGTTGTCAATTATTGTTTATGGATGTCAAAAGCGTATGGGTGCGTTCCAGGATTCACATATAATTTAATAATATATTTGTCATTAATAGCAGATAGTATTTGTTAATTTTGAAAATGAGTTTTATTAATGTTATGCTTTATTATTGTATAGGTTTAGTTGTAGTTGTTTAATATTAATATAATTAAGTTTTTTATCCTTAAATATATTGTTGATGGTGACACAAAAATTGTAAATTTAAATATTAGATATTATTTATTTATTTTTTTTTTTTTTTTTTTTCTGTTGTCACACTGCTTGCTTCTCATTCTCTGGGCGCATCAGAATTATCAGCGCTGCGGTGCTTTTTGGCGCTGCAGTATTGTGCTGAGATGCGTACCATTTCTGGCTTTAAGAATGTTTTTTTAAATTATTTAGTTTTAGACGTTATATTATTATGTATTTTATTTGCCAGAATAAATGATTTTTCTTTCTTCTTTCTTTCTTTCTAAATACCGACTTGTCTTTAGGAAAATTACATTTTGTGGTCGGGAAACCTCAACACAGTTTACGTAGAAAAAGTAATTGTTTTTTAAGATGGAATTTAACATTGCCTGAGTCACTCGATATACCCCAGTTTATTTTTACACTAGCGACCCGCCCCGGCTTCGCACGGGTACAATGCTGATACTAAATACACTACAGAAAAACTGTGAACGTTGTATATAAAAACACAGCGGCCCGCTCCGGATTCGCACGGGTATATAATATATATCCTATGTCACTCACTGAAAAAATGATTAAAATCGATCCAGTAGTTTGATTTATTCATTACTGCCCGTGGCCCGCACGCGTTAAATTTGGAGTAAAACAATTCCCCCTTTCTATGCATGTATTATACATAAAAACCTTCCTCTTGAATCACTCTATCTATTGAAAAAAACCGCATCAAAATCCGTTGCGTAGTTTTAAAGATTTAAGCGCACATAGGGACAGAAAAGGCGACTTTGTTTTATACTATGTAGTGATTAGCGTGGCATGTGAGACGTGCATAAGCTACTTCAAATATACAAAAAGAGAATAGTGTTTTGTTAAAAAATAATGTACTCCGCCGCGTCCATCTGACGATCTGTCTTTTTGTAATAAATTCAAAAGAGTACTTAACTGATTGTCGTGAGCAGTTTTCAGTTTGTCAAGAAACCACGTGAACTCGAGTGTAAGCTAAAAAATAAACAAAATATTTCATTCTGCAATGACGCTCAAGGTCCCCCTTGAGCGCCGTGTTTTTTTACTAACGAAATATGGGTACTTGAATATTTTTTTACAGACAAATCATACCTTAAACACTTAAATGCATGTTTGTTTTTGGCCATTTTTCCCTTAACTTAACTCGTAAAAACTTAATAATATTAATGTTAAGCCCATATTACTTTTGTATGGAAAACAACCAAGCAATTGTTCCCACTTAATGATAAAATAATTATTAATAATCAGAGAAAACTTAAATTCCTCACGTAAATAATACTCAGATTAATTTACGTCAACAACAATGAGAGTGAAGCGAGTACAGCTCTTGACACTAATTAGTTTGAAAAATCATATTAGCCTTATTTGCTTAATTGGACTTTACCAACAAATCTCGGGAAAAGATTTTAACAAAATTAACTGTTACAGTAGGTAAAATATTACAACTGTGTATTGTTTTTCTTTTAATTTTCACATATCACCTGTTATGTTTTTATAAATTTTATGAGGGGTGAGCCTATCGCCATCCACCGGGCACAATTCAAACTCAACTTTGTGAGTTTCTTGAAGGAAAGTTCACAAATGTGTTATTTGTGACCGTGCCAGTAATCGCACTCAAGACCTCGCGGTGATAGGCAGATAGGCTAACCACTAGACCATCGAGACAGTCATTCGTTTTCGTTCCCATCGTTTCTTTGTATAATAAAAAAACATTCAAAATAAATATTACAGATGACTTAAATTTTAACTGCCCTCTTAAATAAATATTCAGATAAATTAACGTCATCAACAATGAAAGCGAAGCGACCTGTTCAGCGAGTCCAGCTGTTGACATTAATTAGTTTGGAAATTTCATGTTAGCCTTATTTATAAAATTGGCCATTCCAAACAAATCTCTGAAAATATTTATCTGTTATTACAGAAAAATTATAATGTCTAAATGGAAGACTTGCGAACTGAAAATATTATATTTGATTAGGTTTATAAAACAAAACAGGGATCTAGGTATGACAGGAAAAAATATGTGAAGTTATATCTAGTGTTTGGTATCCTGCTATATGCTGTAACTACTATGTTTGTAACAATTTTTTTTAATAATGATACAATACTTGTTATAATGCATCATCTTTCGACAGTATCGATTTTGTTTAAACAGTAACATACCGTGTGTAACGAAGTGATTTATTACTGATTGCACAGATGGCGCTAAAATTAGTGTATATAATATAATATATAAATATAATATAATATAATAATATATAATATAATTAGTTAGTCTGGGAGCAAACGTAGTCATGGCTTAATTGGCATAGCACCTGGGGCGTTTACCCGAAGAGTGCAGGTTCAAGTCCTGCTGGATTCTTCATTTTTCAACCTTAACATTGTAAAAAAAAGTGAAACAATATTTTTTTCACTCTGTATGTATGTTCGTTATTGGCGCTATGTTTATACGTCTTTTTTTATTACGTCAAACTTCAATGCTATTTATTTTCTTTCACTGCGATCATTTTTCCGCACCAACATCAAAGAAAATGTGTCAATAGAATTCACAGATCACGAGCCTTCATAAAAAGAAAGCAGCAATCTATATCTTTTATGAGGAGCAAACCGTACGCCGCTTGCATCGCAATGCGTTTGCGGCTCACAGACCAACTTTTAATAAATCAGGAGCTGCCACGTGAGAAATGCATACTCATATTTTATGAACTCACTTCAAACTCAAGCAGAGAAAATTCTAGTGAAATTAGGTTTCGGATGATATTAAAATGCTGATATGACTTGGGCTTGTTTATTGAAACATATTTTTCAACATGAGTTTATTTAGTTAAAAACCAATCTCATGTATAGTAACAATCAAATTTCTTAGCGGTTCTGGAATTAGCTGTAAAAATGCGCTGTCCCAGTCACTCGCTGTCGCTCTCGCGAGCTGACTCCGAGCCGCCTAGAGATTTGCTTTCTACTTGATTTTTATGGTTTTATCAGTTGTCAGTGTGTCTTTAACTGTATATGTATCAATCGTTCTTCGGTTTTATAACATATGGATACGGGATACGGGCTTTGAATAGCATCATAGCCTAAAGTTATTCTTACATTGCCGGGGGCCTATCACGACAAGCATATTTTAATCCAGAGATCAATCAAAGCATGAGAAAGTAAGGACCATTGTCTTATTTAAATAACAAGAAAATATTGGCTTAGTAAGCCATGCCTTTCTATCTGAATATAACGCCTCAGTCATATTTCCTTTTGTCTAGTTCAGCAAGAAAATCCCATGCCAGACAAATCCATATTGGTATTATTGCAGTGTTCATAGTTCGTAAGGAAATATCAATCTGTAAGTTGGAATCGATCCAAAAATGCTTTTATGACGGAAACAGCTTAGCTGAAACAATGATTGAAGGATTTGAAAAAATATAGAAGTATTTTTGTAGAATAATGGTTGGTTATTGACAACGGGATTGGAGATTTTATCTTCCTTCTTTGTCCTAGGTTTTTTTTCTGAATTGAAAGTTAACGTTTTTTTTTTGCTTATTTGAGGAGATCGTCCTTTTTTCTTAACTTAATTCGCTTATGTTTGAAAGAAGATCACGTCCGTGGTGTAATGACCAGGATTTAAACTCACGACCTCTCAATCGTAAGACCCATGACTTATCTATTGCACCACGGCCGTCTCTTAAACATGAGCCAATCAGTCGAATAAGAATTTGTCGTATTTTTGCCATAAAAAATACGCCTGTTGAGTGAGTAGAAAACATAATTTTAAATTGGTTTTACAAACTTAATTATAATTAACGCTTTATGATTGACTTTCTATATCCGTAATTTAACTATATACTTCTGATTAAGTTCGTTGCGGGTTCCAAGACAATTTTAACTCTCCCTGGGATTGCCCGTGTGTCATGCACGGTAGGTACCTTTCAGTTGGTTACCGCTGTAATTCCGGGCGTCACAGTGGTGTGCGTGTGGGTGGAATTATAGCCCGTTAAAAAAATCCGTAATTTAAATTATGTAATGCTTAAATAACTTAGTCAAATATTATCCACTAAAATTTTTATTCGCCACAGATACATAAAATAAATTTCAGCATTTCACATGAAAATTTGTACCAAAGACCACCACGTTAAAAGTCATTATCATATTACAATTTCTCTAGTAAGAGCAGTTGCAACTGCTGTTCGACTGACAAGCACCTTTCTGGAAGCCGATCAGCCTGCAAATGTAGGTGCAAGTGTCTGTACTACACGATCGAGTTAGAATTGGTACGTTTAATTGTTCAGCAGCAAACTTCGGTACGTCTGCACTGCGTGATTCAACTTGGCCTGCAAAGAACAATAAACCATTGAGAATAACATAAAAAGAAGGTAAAGAGGTTAAAAAAAGTTATCTATTGTAGCAAAACAGTGTTTACTGTTCTAGTGTATACATTAGCCTTTAAAATCACTTGAATGACAATTGGGGTGCATGAAAGGAGTCTCCCCGAGTGATGTACACATCGATTCCCTTCGTCCGGCGCTCCCTGGGCAATTCGCGGAAATTCTCAAAGCGAATTGGCTAATCCTTTCATCACAATGGCAATTCAAAATAAAATTTGACTCAGCCATCGACACGACGAAGAAGAAGAAGAAGACTAGAATCACAAGTGGCTTAATATTTTCCATGACGCGACGTATATCGCAGATGATTCGCGGTTTATATTTTTTCAGTTCATAGTAATACAAGTTTAATAAATATGATCTATAACTCTTTCGATCGACGACCAGTCAAACAACACAAGAAGTGTTGGAACCTTTTTGGGGTCAACGTTCTACTAAAGCAATAAAATTAAACTTACACTAAATGTGAGGCAAAGAGCAAAATACTTTTTACTCACCACCATCGGCATTCCTGTCCATAACCCTCACCTCCCCTTCACCCACAAATGGTTCCGCTTGTTCAACCGCAAATGGTTCCGCTTGTTCAACCGCAAACGGTTCCGCTTGTTCAGCCATAAATGGTTCCGCTTGCTCAGCTATAAATGGTTCCGCTTGCACAGCCACAGATGGTACATTTTCCTCAGCAGTTACCATCAGAATGGCTACCACACTGAATAAAACTATTTGTATTTTCATTGTTGCAGATTTTTCAGGTACGAGTACTAAGCACGAAAAAAAAATAATTATTCTGAATGTAGGACGTTAAAACATTACACTTTATATAGAATTCTTATAATGTACTTCACGATTATGAGAAATATGTATCTGAAGTGACTGAAAATGATTCATTAAGTTGATAAAGCAATTTGACCTTTATTGCTTGGTGATAAGATTTATGAGATTGTGAAGAGGTTTAACTCGTGATTGTTATTTGTTTACCGTTTTCTACTCAAGTGTTTGTGGCTTTCCAGAAATGTTTTGACACTTGAAACGTAATGTAGTTATTTGCTCTAAAATGTCACGGACCTGACATAGACAAAATTAAATAACATAATACAATGCAAGCACAAATATTTGGTCCTAAAAACCTTATGAAATAATTATTGCACACGTGGTTGCTTAACGATTTTATTTTATTTTATTTGCCCACTGCATTTATTTATTTATTATTTAAAACTTCTTGCACATAATAAATGTACAATGGCGGACTTAATACCATAGGCATTCTCTACCAGTCAACCGTAAGGTGGTGCAAAGATTACAAAGGTAGGTGCAGTAAAAATGTTCCAATTTAAAGACAAGGAAAAATAACTAAAAAGATAGTAAGTGTTTTTTAAGTAATTTAAATGTCAATAAGAATATACGTACATTATTAATGATTCATCGGTTTTAATAATATTAATATACGTCAATTTGTCATTTATATTGGGATATTTTATATTGCATATCAAATTAATAATCACCTATCAATACATACTCATCATTTATATTCTTTTTTACATCAAATAACTTACTTCACTACAGATAAACTAAATGTTTAACAAAACTCAAACTGCAGATAATTCGAAATTACACATCAATATGACATTCCTTTTTTCCTCATAATGAAATACAGTTAAATTTATTTTTGTACAAAAATACTACATGCATAGCATAAATACTGACTGCACATCAAATTTACCATATTTCATAGCAAAATAACTATCCCAGTCGCATATTAACCAGTAAGTACAACAAAATCTGTTCATCACATTTGTCTTAATTTTCAAGAAGCCATGCTCGGCAAATTTAATGATTATTATAACAAAAAAATCCTTTTACATTGCATTATTTCTAAAAGCAGAACAACTTAACTGAAAAACTTCGCGCGTTTTTTCGTCACTGGAGTAAATAATATAAAAATAAAATGTGATACTAATATAAATAAGTCATATTAATATACCCCAAAATTGTTATAAAGCATGTGGATGTAATTTTGATATCAATAAATTTTACATAAACAATTGTTTACCTTGTTATTTTTGTGCAAGATTTGCTACAATATAAGGGTAGAATCCAATGAAAAAAGATAAATAATAATTTTGAAAAAATGGACTTCATCAAACATGCTTCAGGTGTTTTAGATATGATTTGTCCATAAAAATAGATAAATAATAAAAAATACTAAAGTAAAACCCATAACTTTTGTATGGAAAACCGCCAAGAAGATGAGCCCTCGTAACAACAAAAATTAGACTGCTGCTTCAAACTTTTCACCAGAATACCTACATATTTCTACCGTCAACTACATAATAACTACGTCAAGGTTGCTACAACTCACAATTTTTTTCACTTAAAAATAATACAAACTTGTACTTCAGTTCAATCAAATTTACAAACCGTATAAAAGACAGAAGTTACTAAAAATCTTGTACGAATTTCAAGTATTAGTAAGTAAGAGTAGACAGTGGCATGGCCGCCATTGTTCCAGCTTTTATCAATCTAAACGACATATACGCGTTGGCGGACGCCCAAACAAAAATGCTGCCTTTATTTTACTCACAACTGATTTTGTCACTTTTTGTCTCGCGACTTTAGTTGTCTTGTCTTGTAGAATCGGTTCTGGTTTTTTATTTAAGGACAAAATGTTGGAGTACGGCCCAATTCCATCAGTTTCTGATAAGGTTTTGGATGGTTAAGCGTATATATTTATATGCCCGATATTTGGGAAAAGGCTTATAAGGTTGATTGATTGATGCTAATATAAATAAGTGGTATTATTATACCCTAAAATTTTATTAATGCGTGTAGATATTTTTTCAATGTCAATTAATTTGGCATACTCAATTATTTATTTAAGTTAAACCCATATTACTTATGTATATTTTCTTACCTTCAACTAAATAACTTTGTCTAGGTTTCTACAACTCACTATTCGTTTTATTTCACTTAGAAATTGATAAAAACTTTCACTTCAGTTACATCAAATTTACAAACCGTATAAAAGACAGAAGTTACCGAAAATATTGTACGAATTCCAAGTATTAGTAAGTAAGAGTAGACATTGGCATGGCCACCATTGTTCCAGCTTTTATCAATCTAAACGACATATTACGCGTTGGCGGACGCCCAAACAAAAATGCTGCCTTTATTTTACTCACAACTGATTTTGTCACTTTTTGTCTTGCGACTTTAGTTGTCTTGTCTTGTAGAATCGGTTCTTGTTTTTCGATTTAAGGACAAAACATTGGAGTACGGCCCAATTCTATCAGATTCTAATAACGTTTCCGATGGTTAGTACAAATTTGACGATTCATCTATACTAATATTATAAAGAGGTAAAGTTTGTGTGTTTGTTAAATTGTCAGGGGTAATCTCGGAATCTACTGCACTGATTTTAAAAATTCTTTCACTAATAGAAAGCCATATTATCGCTGAGTGTCATAGGCTATATAAAAAACCGAAAAATTAAAAGGTTTTTACGTGGTAGTCCGTTTTGTAAAGAGAATCGGAGAAAAACTCATCGTTATACGTGAAGGCCACAGCAGCGCGGCAGCGGCGCGCGATGGTTTCGGCTTATTTCGGTTCGCGTTCGTGCTCACTTCGGAAGAAGGAGGCGTGACCTTTCTTTTACATCTGAGAGGTAGGTACTCTTTACGCAGCGGACGTCCCCAAAATTGAATTTTTCGTAACACACTTTCGACATTCATTAATTTTATTTTCGGTACATTAAAAAAAAAATCTTTTATGTTTATATAGTTTTCATTTAATTTAGGTTATAGATAGGCATTAAGTTTGTTTCATGTACCTAGATATTAAATTAGGTTATAGGTATTAAGTTAGTTTCATGTAGATATTAATTTAGGTTATAGGTAGGTATTAAGTTTGTTTTGTGTAGATATTAACAAGGTTCCGCACAAAACAAAACAGTTTCCTGTATGCAGTTCTATGCACACAGACTTATGATCATAGAGAATCGTTTCAATACTTTACATTACTACCGAGATTTGTTCAGTCGATACCTACTGCGTCGACATGATGGCAAAAATTCCTCATGGAATTCGTTAATCGGAAACTCCGAATTCGTTAATCGGAATGTCGGGAATCTTCTTTCACGAATAGAAAGACACATTATTGCTGAGTGTCATAGGTTATACATATAAAAAACCGAAAAATAAAAAGGCTTTTACATGGTAGTCCGTTTTGCAAAGTGAATCGGCGAAAAAACATTCGAATGAAAACGTTTCTTACGAACGCTGCCTTAACTATGAAAGATATATATTTTTGAACATTATGCCCAACGAAGTGGGCACGGGTCAGCTAGTCTGTCATAAAAGTACGGAATAGGCTTACTAGCGACTTATCCAATACTGGTTTTATTTATTAATCAAGTGTAGGCATGAGATACACTTAACTTACTACTCCAATTCTTTTAAAGTACAAATGAGTGCTCGTATATTAAAATAAAATTACCCAGAAATAATAATTTACAAGAACAAATTCAATTGTCTTGCAACTGTGGACCGGCAATTGAATTTCACCGTGTTACGAGAATGGCCTGCAATTCTGAGAAATAAGCTTTTACGTAATGCAGTCATAACTTGAAGAACGAAAAATTCAAGTTAATGTTTATGATAATATAATTAGTAAAGTCTATCCTGATTTTCATTGAAACTCAAAGTTTTGTAGAATTAGATCTAGCGTTCTTTTGTAATTTTGAGACATATATGTATCTTGGTTTGTTATGTTAATATGTTTAAAGATTCATTCAATTCGTAAATTAGCATAATTGAAAATTGCACTTTTGACCTGTTTCTGATTTTAACAAACAAAAACTATATGAAACAGAAGAGTTGAACAGTAACAAGCTTTATATATTACACTAAAACGTTTTAAAGACTTCTATTATACTATTATATTAACTGCTTCGTTAGTCTAGTGGTTAACGTATGCGCCTCTCACTGCAAGGTCTCGAGTTCGACTCCCGGGTTGGGCCATGTGTTATTTGTTAACTTTCCGTCAGGAAAATCACAATAGCAGCATGGAGTTGGAATGTGCTCGGTGGATGGCGATAGGCTCACCCTATGGCACCTGAACATATCAGGTGAAATATAATGTAATTATATTAAGACACAGTTTTTCTTACACAAGATTCAGATTTAAATATAATAAATTGGTTATCAAACCAATGGCTTACCCAAACGTTTGGATCGGCATAGAGTCGACTACCCGCAGCGTTCATCCATCTACTCCATTACACATATTGCAAACTTTTAACCTAAGTACACATGCGCAGAGCGTGTGTGCTTTTCATCAGATTTATAGTATCGGACTGCGTTCGGAAACATTTATTTTATTTCTGCAGAGGTTCTATTTCATATTTGTTTGAGAAAAATATAGTAGTGTTATGCATTATATATCTGGTCGCAGCCAGTCTTGCACTGAGTGCAAGACTGGCTGCGACTCAGGTGCGACGTATCGCACTCTCTTGATAATGCCTAGACGTATAGGCGAAACCGCGGTCGACTAAATAGACCAACATTAGGTACGTGAGTAACACCTGTATTTCATGATTTGAATAGTGTTATGCACTTTTTTGTCAAAGTTTAGCGACGTAGATAAAATATAGGACTTAGACAAAATATAGGAAAATAGGTGTCAAAGATAGTGGTTTTAACTTGTTTGTAGTGTATTAAATAACTTTGGTAACTGATACAAAGTCTAAAACACGATAAAAGCAATATCATAATAATTTTAAACTACATCACTTCGTATTATCGTCGGCCTAGTTAGTTTAGTGGTTAGCGTATGCGGTTCTTACCACGAGGTCTCGGGTTCGACCCGGAAAGGTCGGGCAATGTGTTATTAAGTTGAATTTTTCGTCAGAAAATTTTTAATAGCAGCACGGAGTTAGAATTGTACCCGATTGATGGCGCAAGGTTCACCCTATCCTATGGGAAATGTGGGTGTTGTACACCTCTGCCCACACCCGTCTAGAATTATAGGTGGTATGTTATGGTATATATTTCAGTTTATAGCGATTATCTTTTGAATGTGTAAACTTAGAAAACTTCAGTTCATAACAACTTAAATTACAGTTAATCTACGTATTTAGATTCAACTTTACACGTTTCGGAAATTAACAAAAAAAAAACCGACTTAAAAAAGTAGGTCAACTAAAAAGCAAAAAATAAATTTACTTCGCACAAAATAATACGTTTATACATTAAGTTAAATAGAAATTATTAAATAATTATATTATAATTCTGAAGTCAATACAACCGAATTGAGAACCTCCTTCTTTTTTTGAAGTCGGTTAAAAAGGGTTTGTAACCGACGGACAAGCAATGATCTTATAAGTGTTTTGTTTTTCCTTATGAGGTACGAACAAAATCATAAACCTTCATTTCAGAACAAAATGCTAGGTAAAATAACTGGTGAAAAGAGAAAGATATAGATAAAACTTTACTTGTGCATACAAAATAGGATATACATTTACAACATAAGATATCTCTTTGTCAACCATTTTTCAACAAAAATATTTAACTTCTATATTTTTTCAAATCCTCCATGCCTTTTTGTTCCACCCCTAACCCTCTCATTGTTTCAGCTAAGCTGTTTCCGTCATAAAAGCATTTTTGGATCGATTCCAACTTACAGATTGATATTTCCTTACGAACTATGAACACTGCAATAATACCAATATGGATTTGTCTGGCATGGGATTTCTTGCTGAACTAGACAAAAGGAAATATGACTGAGGCGTTATATTCAGATAGAAAGGCATGGCTTACTAAGCCAATATTTTCTTGTTATTTAAATAGGGCGATGGTGTTTACTTTCTCATGCTTTGATTGATCTCTGGATTACTATGCTTGTCGTGATAGGCCCCCGGCAATGTAAGAATAACCTTAGGCTGTGATGCTATTTAAAGCCCGTTACCTGTATCCATATTATATAAAACCGAAGAACGATTGATACCTATACAGTTAAAGACACTCCGACATAAAACCATAAAAATCAAGTGGAAATCAAATCTTTAGGCGGCTCGGAGTCAGTCCGACTTTTACAGCGCATATTCACCGCTAACTCCAGAACCGCTTATAAATTTGATTGCTACTATACATAAGATTGGTTCTTAGCTAAATAAACTCATGTTAAAGAATATGTTTCAATAAACAAGCCAAGGCATATCAGCATTTTAATATCATACGAAACCTAATTTCACTAGAATTTTCTCCGCTTGAGTTTGAAGTGAGTTCATAAAATATGAGTATGCATTTCTCACGTGGCAGCTCCTGATTTATTAAAAGTCGGTCTGTGAGCCGCAAACGCATTGCGATGCAAGCGGCGTACGGTTTGCTCCTCATAAAAGATATAGATTGCTGCTTTCTTTTTATGAAGGCTCGTGATCTGTGAATTCTATTGACACATTTCCTTTGATGTTGCTTGAGAAAATATCATATGATATAAAATAAAAATGAATAGTCCGTTAATGTGGTTGATAATTGTAGTAGAAGCTTCTTATCATTTTATATTTCGAACTATAAACTATTTGCAACAATTTGCTAATGCAAATCGTTTAAAATGATGGCAGCTGATATAAAATTAAAGGTTTGTTTTTTCTTAACTTATATTAATAACAACTATACATCTTTATTAACATAATTACAAAAGATGATTTATCACTTTAAAATTACTTCTTCACTTACTTATTAATCTGATACTTACATCCAAAAATATCCAACATCTAAAAGTTTATCTACCAGAACTTTGTACTATAGGTTTTATTTACCAGTCATACTTTTTAAATATTTACGTGACAATTAAATCTCTATATAAAACTTATTTATTTTTAACATACATTGTCCCATTAAAACGCTTTTCTAGGACTTTTTATGTTCAGCAGAAATCATGCAATTTGTTCGGAGCACGTAATTTTGGCTTTTCTGGCTAGATTTTATTTGAATTTCACCACATAAATTGCCATTCTAATCAAACGTCTCAAGCACTAAGTTCACCATTTTATTTCAGCGTACACATAATCAAGTCTTTCTCCCTTTACTGCAGTATCTTCTTATTACATAACATAATACTCGCGTCCTCCAATCTCGCTCGCTGGTACCACACGGGTACACACCAAGTTATCCACTGCCAGTACAAGATGGTCCCACATTTGTGTCAATTTCGAAGCAATGATAGACCAGCTTATTCTGGAAATGGATAGGTTGTTCAGTAGCCGTTCGTAAAATGCGTTCAATTGCATTAGACCGTCGACACATAAATTGTATCACGCCCTATCTCAACCGGATTTATCTCTTCTCAGATCTGAGCAATTGTATGTCTTGAATTGAAAATCGTTTAAACTTTTATTATCTCCAAGTTCTGTTGTGACCTAATTTTATTGAAGCGTGAGTTGTAGTTTGTTTTATTTAAGTTTTTTGTTCAAAGTAAACGAAGTAAAGAGTAGGCTAACTTTTTACAATAGATAATTTATTGTTCGATAAAACAAGACTACTATTTTATAGTCAAATTTTATATAACAATTGTTTCGTTATTATACAGAATGGATGCCCTGTATGCCTTTAGGGACGTTTATTAAAACCACACCAGGTTACCAACGTCAGTTAAGTGCCTTTCCAAATTTCGCTTCGCCAGGATTTCGCTAAACCAGAATACTACTAACCTACCTGGCTACCATTTAACTTTACTTCAGTGATTGTTAATATTGGAAATCGATAATAGTAATACCTTTGTTAATTGTGTATAATTTTTATTTATTCTGTCTTTCTAACTGGCCGTTAGGAGAACACGTTACAGCACGAATACATGGTTAATTTGTTCGGAAAACGTTTTTTTTTTCATCCCACACATTTATTCGGTGAATACTGACCATGTATGGAAGCTGTGGTTTCAATAAATGTCGCTACTTCACATCCACCCTGTATTTGTCAAGAAGATTGTCTTCAACTTCACTTGAGAAGGTTCGACCAAATAAAACATAATTTAAAAGTTTTATTTTGATCTTGGATCAAGCTTCAATCCTTTGAAAATATTAAACAAAGATTTGTAAAAAATAACAACATTTGCGGCGTACTATATCAAAAATATCGCAAATCAAAAACCGTTCAAACATTCTCGTTTTTGCAACGCATGCGAGAGATTGATCTCGGAATTGCTAGTGTAAAAGTACTTTATGAAACTCAAAGCATGTTAGTGCCGGTGCCAGATATTCTCGGCAAAAGATTCAAATCAAATCAAATCATTTATTTCTATGGTCCCCAAGGGGTGCTTGGACACGTCAAAACAAACATCAAAATACAAAAACTATAAAATTAAAATAAAGCTAATTAAATTATAATACTTATTGCAATAAAATTATTTGACACCGGAGCCTAGATTGACTTAAATTCAACTTAGAAATTTGAATTACAATCAATCCAAGTACCAGCTCAGATGACACACAACATTTGATTTCAAATCTCTAGTGTAGTGTTTTTTTTTAATTTGGGAGTAAATTAGACTATTTTTATTGCTTCTATACCTAATGGCAAGACATTGTCTTATACTATTTATAATTATGATTGATTATAGTTATTTTGACATATGTATTCTATATTGACATTGACATTATTTATTCTTGACATCGCATTATTGACTTAAGTTTCGACTTTTGATATTGTAATGAATTTATCATTAATTTAATTTAAATTAATAAATTCTCTTAAAACTCTTAGATTAAGTCTAATAACTTAATCTAAACTTAATAGATCACTATCAGAAGGCTTCGCACCCAAAATGCTGACAGCATTACCGCGTTGTATTGCGATACTAAGTCGCTGGCCGAAATATAAGTCAGCATTTCAAAAACAAGTAGCCTCAGCTAGACGCGCTGACAACTCTTTGTACAGACTATAAATAAATGTATTTTAATTTATGAAACATGAACCCTCGCAGATCAAAAGATAAAAAAATAATCAAAATTTTTTTTTTAAAAAATTATTAGCTAAACTTCAGAAATCCTTTTTAGATATATAAAAAATGTTTTAAAAAGTTGGTTGTTACAAGTCAGTCCCCAGCATTCTCCTCGTACAATTTTTATACCATGTGTGCGAGCTATAAACATTTGTCGGCGCTCTAAGTTGTTTATGAGGATTTATGTAGCAACAGACTGATTTTATGTTACACTTGATGTCATTATGTTAACTGCAATCTTTTATAATAATATTTTTTGCGTTGTCTTTTATAAGATACGCTCAAGTCTTAGATTTTGTTTTATGATCATTTGTATTGTTTTATCATAAGTTATTGTTATTTTTCTTCAATATTCACTAAGTGCTCATTGTTTTGTGAGAATGAAAAATAATAAAATAATTGATTAGTCAACTCATCCCATAGGCTCAGTTGACAGTGAGATTAGTTGACCAATGACCCCATGAACAAAATCGTTTAAGGGATAACAAAGTTTTTTGTTTTATATTATAGTTTAAAACTTAATTAATGATGTTTAACGAAAATGAATTAATGAAAGTGTTAATGCGTGTCTCCTGCAAGACTAACATGTTGTATAACGACCAATATTTATACGATTATCATTCAATCCTAATGAAAGTGAGCGGCAATCAAGCATTTTGATGAGCTGTTCAGTTGTTTTATTCTGGAAAACACCTCGCAAAGGGAGCAATTGGTTAATTGCTTTCTATACAAAAGTACTATGGGTTTAACTATAATTTTATTAAGTTTGTATAATTTTTATAAAAAAATAAAATCTAAAAACACTAAAATGGAAAAACGCGGGTGTTTACTTTAACAAAGAACTAAATAATTATTCTTTTATTCACAAATTCACACAGCAAACAACTTTGCCTTTAGCTTTTTTTACATATGAAAGATTTTAAAGTTGAACCTATTCGCAAGATTCAATAATTGTTCAATAATTAATGTAAATAAGAGTTACGGATTTGGAAGTGGTTGTCTATAATTATTATCCTTAATTATTACCACTTCCTTATCCGTAACTCGTATTTACATGAGATAAACATAGTTAATAAAGTCCGCTTCTTATTATTCCTATCCAGAAGCCAGACGAAAAAATCCTGCAAAGTTTTGGTGGAAAAAGGTCATTACTGCGTCTCTTGAAGCGTAAAATGAAGTTATAAAATGGCGGCGAATGGGAGATCTCCAAGATTAAATGCTTACTTTTAAAAGATGCAGCCGCAATAGTATTTGTTTTGGCTACCTTTTGTAAATTATGTATGGAAACATCAAAAGCCTACCAATGCACTCTATACAATTTAGGCGTGATGTTATGTTAAATAATAAAAGAAAGTTATGTAATCGCTGAAAAAAAAAACACTTAGAACTAATTTAAAAAAAATCTTTGGTAATTAATAATTAATAAGAAATATTTTTACCAAATTATAACTAAATCTTTTTCCAATTAATACGGTTCAAACGTTTAGTTCTTCACGTGACCAGAAAGCTGGCTTCTACCTTGGGCAAAGCTATGTACCTTACCTATGTACCTAATCTGTATGTAATTTTTTATCTACTTGTGTGGCTCACTAGGAAACTGTAAGCACAGTGAGCAGCTGAGTGTAACATAAAATAAAAATAAAGGGTCAGCATAGCCATCTAACGTTTAAATGCCGCCAGCCTTTTGAGCACGTTATCCGCGACTGAAATAGATGCAGAGGTATTTTCTAACGCCTATAATTCTTATATTTTCCTTTTATTTCTGTACATAGTTAGGTATTTCTTTAATAAGTTTAAAGGAGTGTTAATTTAATTTATATAATAATTATATAATGACATGTTCATATAAAAAAAATTAAAACTTCCAAATAAATAATTTAAAAAAATCTAATCTAAATGCAGCTTATAACAAATAATAATTAAGTTTCAAATCACATCTAACTTAAATACCGACCGCTTAGGTTGTCGATTTATCTCACGATAAAGTTTGAATACAAATCTCGTTGACACACTTCAAAACAAAACTTTTGCAATGTCCCAAGTAAGAAATGAGGACATTGTTTATTCGCATTGGAGAGGGAAAGCAGTTTACACCTAATAATGTACCAATTAGGTGTCGTTATTACAGAATCATTGCTTAGGGGACGCTTAACGAGTTACAAAGTAGCAAAACGTTGTTCCCTTTCATATTATGAGTCTATTGGATCGAAAAACAACAATTTTAATGTTTTATTTTTGCGCGTAAGAATGAACCAAAGCAAAATATTTTGGATGACAAATTCTGCTATAAATGTTTTTATAAGTAAGCTATTGAGGTGATATTAAATTAAACCCATAAATAATAGAAACTTGAAGAATTTGCTTAGTTGAACTCGCCAATCTCAGAAACTAGTCGTGCGAATTGATGAGATATATTTGTGTTGGATAGTTCATTGAGGTAAGCTATCAAATATCAAACATCACGCTAGAAATGACAGGAGCGGAGCAGCAGCCGAATATGTTACAAAAAAGTAAAAAAAAAAAATATACGCTTAACGTGACAGGAGTCAAGCAGTAACCACATGGGTGAAGTCGCAGGTAACAGATAGCGCTATAATATACAATTTAGCTAATTTTACCGGCACAGAGCACTCAAAAACTTGAATGAACCCAAGCTTCGAGTCAGGTTGGATTCCCAGTTAATACAGTTAACATTTTCTAACAAAACTTTCGTGAAAATCATAGCCCTCACGAACGGAGACGACGCGCCGCTAGAATCAGTTTGCTTGCGACCACGGCCACTGTAATCTGTGAGCTGAAACGTCAAGCTTAAAGGGTAAAGAATGCATGATCGCGTTGATTCCCGTTAAATTTTACTTAATACTGTAAACATTCGGATTTATTTCATTTAAAAACGACTCAATATTTTTACTCAAGTATTTATATAATATAAAACCGGCAATATTAAATCTATCTAATATCAGAGCGCGATGCGGTCGTTAAATCCCCGTCAGTTTTATGACTGTACATCGGATCCATATTTCGGAGATAATAACTCAAGATACGGAATCGCTATGTACGTTAACTTTATTACTGGATCAGGAAGATAAATGTGTTTTCGTATATTGATACTTGATGCATTCTTGGTTTAATAGACGTGTAAGTCTTTGGAATTTAAATTCTCCTCAACTTACGTTATTTCAACTCCTTATTGATTATTTTCAAGCCTCCCCGAGTGACGTACACAACAATTACCTACGTCCGGCGCACCCTGGACAATTCGCGAGCGAATTGGCTAATCCTTTCACCACGATGGCAAGTCAAAACCTTGACCACCTTTATGACTGTCCAAAATGCCCTACCACCTGCACAAGGGAGGCGCTCATGATCGCCGACGACAACGCCATAAAAGTGGCCACTTATTGGACCAATAAAATTTTACTCAGCCATCGACACGACGAAGAAGAAGAGGATTGATTATTTTTATAGCATTTAGCTATGCTTAGCAAATTATACTAAGAAACAGTTAAAAGACCAACCATTTACGGTCGCCTTTTACTAGGACCCAATTTTTTTATTTTTATTAATTATTAAAAGCTTTTATTATTATTAATTATTATTACAAGATTATATATACCTTGCAATGTTTGTATGAGAAGGTGGAATCTTGCAAGTTATATTTGACCCACTTCCCGGTGTCCGATAGAGCTGAAATTTTACATACAGCTCCAGTCTCAATGACAATGCATGTTTATGATAAGTATGACCTAATGCTGCTGCCAGGATTGGCTCCAGACTAGGGAACTTCGCAACGGTTGATAGTAGGGACATGAAATTTTGCACAGCCATTGGATTATGAATGACAGTTAGTAGGTTTAACATGAAATTCCTGGCACGTTCAGGGCTGGCTCTAAACCAGAGAACTTCTTAAAAGTCGGCAGTAGGGACTTGAAATTTTGAATACCAGTTCAGATATGATAGATGGTTGATTGAGTCCACCATGAAATTACTGCCACATACAGGGTTGGCTCCAAACCAAAATAACCAAAGTCAGCAGTAGGGACTAAAATTATATAATACCTATATACTACCTACCTAATAATTAAGTTTTATTAATAGTAAATTTGATTTAAAAATTAAATACTAAGCTTTTATATCATATAAATTGTGTAATGACGTTATAACTTTATATTAATAATTTTAAAGGAAAAGATTACTCAAATTTACATAGTGCAGCACTGAGGCTAAATCTTAGTATGGCATTTTTTTCAGTTGGAATTCAGTTGTACCGGTTAAACGAACCCAATGTAATTGGGTAAATGCTAGGGTATTAAAGGTTAGAACTGTACACGTGTCGACGCGTTTACAGTTCTAACTACGTCCTTCTGAGAGGCGATTTAACAATTTTAATGTTTTAACAGAGGGAGATAGTGCGTACACTGTCCCACTACCAAAAATTGACATGTCGATGTATGATTTGATCGGTTAATGATCTGGCTCGGGTAGTCATTCACTCGCGGAGAATCTTAACACCGACTTCTAATTTTTCCCGTAACGCCATCTAGGGCACAATCGTGCAATATTTGTCACGCGCTCGGTTGCGACAACTGCTGGATATTACAGTAACTTACCAACAATAGAATGAAATGATTGATAGTGTTTATTTAACAATGTTACACACAATTAACATACATTGGATAAAAAAGGAAAGCAAAATACAATGCAAACAATATTTAAGACTCAATAATAATAATAGGTGAAGGAAGAACAAAAGCAATATATTTACAAAAATATATTTACACTGCACAACTTAGCACTGACATCTCAATCTACATCTTTTGAGAAGGTAGAAACAAACCTAATGGCAGGCTCTGGAAACATAAAACATATACTATGAGGATAATCCGCTGAAGTCCAATCCAGCTAAAACAATATCTTGCGTATTCCATCTCACACACAGTTTCACTTACTGTCTCCGGACGAGGAACCCTACATTACACACTGGCGCCTAACGTGGGAGCCGGAAAAGTTACAGGTTGTACTCGCCTAGACGGCAGTCACTGACGCGTCGAAAGCAACCGTCGATGCAATGCGATTCGAAAGCAAACCTTACGTAAAAAACTTTTAACAAACTTTTGTTTTAAAAGTTTTTTTTTAATTAATTCAACTGTAATTACATTGTACTATAAGTAGAATACAAAACAACATGGCGAAGTTACGCTCAGCACAAATGTTGTAACCAATGAACGCGTACCTTATTTCAATTTCTTATTTATTATAGCACATTTTTATTTGTAACTGTTTCTTAGTAAAATTACGTTATGTTCTAATATAAATACTAGTTGTCAAAGTTACTGCCTCGCTCTCATGACTTTTAGAGTGATGCTATATTGCCTTTAGCCTTTCTAATAAATGAAAAAAATCTACTTTACCACTCATGAAAAACATTTTACTGCAGAAATCAAATCTATGTGCCTACTCAACATTGTATGAAAACAAAGGCATAAAATTGCTTGATATTTGATACAAATTTTATCAGTGTTTTTCAAAGCATTAAGGTTGATACTCATCCTTATTGTTTGCCCTCAGGGATACATTAACTTGTATTATGAATACTCTTATATTTCTACGCCATTTTAAGCATGTTTTCACAGTAAAAGTGAATAGATCGTCTGCAAAACACTTTGGATTCTCATACGTATTTAAGTGCTAATTTGTTTAACGTATTTCTAGAAGGATTAAACTTTATTTAAATACGAAATAAAAACGGTTATGCTTTATTTATACCCTTTTTTTATACTACGCCCACAGCAAACGAACGTGTAGTCCACCTGATGGTAAGTGGAGTACAGCCCATGGACATCAACAATCCACAAAAGCAGATTATAGATGCGTCGCTGCAGCTGAGGACTACGGTGTTATGCCTCATGTGCCAGTAATTTCAGGGCCTGATCTAATTACCAAACCGGAACACAGTAATGAATGCACTACAATTTGGCGGCAGATCTACGTCTATAAATACAAATATTAACATTATTATAAAATCTTAACAAGAGAACAGCTTGCCCCGTGCTACTTGGCCCCTTGACATCAATTATGGCATAGTTATTATCATAGAAATATTATAAGACAAAAGATTTAATAAATAGATATTAGTTTAAAAAAAAAAAAAAAGAGACGCTTTTAAAGTACTTGTAATTAAAAAGTGAAAAATAATTCCTAATATAAGCTAAAAAAAAGCGTGTTTTTTAGTTTTTTTAAACTATTATTTCTTTTCTACTTTTTAGTTGGATTTATTTATAAGAGCGTTTTCTTTTTAATTTTTTATATCGAATTATTGCATTGTCATCGATCTTTGACAGGTGTGCAAAATTTGAATGAAATTTAAAGTTACCGTTTAAAGTGGGTCAAAATCGAGTCCAAAGGAGTCGGTTACATACATACATACAGGTGAAGCTAATATAAGCATGTTAAAAAATGTTTCTATAGTGATAACGTTATAGTCGAATGAAGTCAAGGGGGCAAGTGGCAAGGGGCAAGCCGTGCGAAGGGGGCTGATTGATATTTTTTTATTCCCTGCAAAAAAAAAATATATTGTATATTGAACATTCTATCGTTACGTAAAACAAAGGGAGGTCACATACAAACAGAATGAGACAGGAAAAAGTGGAACAATAAATAACACGTCATCTTGTACCCATCAGTCTGAATAACGGACAAGGGGTAGAGTATATTGAGATCATTGTTGTGATAAAGTATTATCTGTGTCTCATTTTATTATATCTCAGCACTTACACAAATAACTTTAACATTTTCATATTTGAGTAGTTATCACTAACCTATGTAATGAAACGCGTGATTGCCAAGCTCTAGCTGTGAACATTATAAACCGAAAAATGTCAAAAATCGCCAAAATTTTCATCGGCAAATTGCAATGTTAACTGGAAAATTCAAAATGTATCAGTAAAGCCTAGATTAGTTGGCAAAAGTCAATAATAATATGTTTTTTTGCACTCCAGGTCTCAAAATCAAGATGTCATTTACATCATAGGTATATTATGTTGCTCTCAGGTATCTGGTATTAAAAACTATATGTGTTCAACTTCGATTTGTTTGTATTTTAGTTGTGTAACATTTAATTTTATTATGAATTTGTTATTGTGTATCAAAATATGATTTAATGACAATGTTGTGTATTTTTATGTAAACTTAATATTTACACGCCTAATATGGCAAAATATGCTGTAAAAATACCTTTAATACCTGTAAACCACCATATTCTCGAAAATAAAATCTTATTCTTTCTATTCTATTTAGCAGTTTTTGCGTACCTACAAATATCTACACACCTGACAAACGGTAAGCTTAACAATCACTTACAAACTAACCAAAAGTAACAGCCTCAAACCTCCTCACGCCACTCAACAAAGCCAGCTAACTGGATTCCGTCATAAAATATAGAATTTCAGTAGTAAACGACAGCGGTGATCACCGGTATAAATGATCCCCATTACGATGCCGGCGGGCGACGTGTTTGAGAAATAACCCTTTAGATGCAGCTGTAGACGTGAAGCGGGCAATGTTACGTGAGGACACACGGAGCTTAGCTGTAACACACAGGATTCATTACTGCGATGACAAAATAATATGAAAACTGATAAAAAAGAAAGACATAATATTTATTTGCAATACGACTAACAAAAATAACATAACATAATAAAAACACTTTCAATAAAATAATGAATATAGATAGAAATAGTGTTTGTTTAATAAAATATACTAGCCATATGACATAGAGTTATCAGCCATGTCTTTTTGAAAGATACGCGCCTTTTTTTAAATAAAATTAAATAATTATATTGACAAAAGCTATTATATTTTGATAAATGATAAGGTAAATAGTATGAGTAAGGGGGATTGAAAATGTATATATTACCTGATTAATGAAAACAAAAAAATACGAGTTTTCCTCCCATACCCAGAAAAGAAAAGGTTACGGTTATCGATCCATGTCTGTCGGAAAACAGAAAATTTGACGATAGTAACTAACAAAGGATAGTACAGGGTGGATACGAGATTAAGGCATTATATGAAATTCAGATTCTAGATGTCATTAGAAAGACATAAATATTAAGAAAGCGTAGACAATTTTTGCACCTATGGATGTCAAAATTCACTTACTTATGTCAATAATGCACCCTATGAAAGTCAAAAATGCATACATAATTTCTGTATTTATATGTGTGTGTTCATATAAAATATACAACTAAGCCATTTTTTCTACTTCTTCTTTTCTCTGATAATACGTAGGTATCGCCCCGTAGGTACTGGGTTATAGAGATTTCTTCACAGTCTTTCTATTTTTATTACTACTAGAGTATTATTATTTTTTTTATTATTCTGTTTTTTATTTATTTTTTCTTACAAATGTAGAAATGTATGAAAATATCTTCTGTTAAACAAAAGTGCATTTTAAAGTTTTTTATAACAATCCATACCTTTCCTTGAAAGCGCACTTAAAATATTTTAACTTTATGAAAATAGCAAAAAGATTGTTCAAAACCGTTGAACAACGAAGAGTTATTCTATTTACTAGACTCAAACAAGATCCTTTAAGACACAGCGAGGTAAGTTCAATTAGTCAAGGGCAAAAATTAAAAGTTTTGTTAACACCCTCTGGGCAGTAACAGATCAGGTTCACGGGAATAAAGAGGTTGATATTATTATTTTTACTGATGATTTAGGTTTGATCCTAATACTTATTTAAAATTTAGTGAAGTGGAAAAATATAATTTTTTGTGAATTGAACCTTTTTTTTTTCACGTTAGAGTATTTTTGTACTTTTTCATGCCGTAAACTTAAAGACTGGTTAACTATCAAATCATGTTTTTGGCTTTGTTTATTTTATTTAAAATGTTTTTAGCTTTCAAAGTCCTATCAAAAAGCGGCCATGGCGCAACGGATAAGGCATCGGTCTTACAATCGAGAGGTCAAAATCCTGGCCAATACACCATGGACGTGAACTTCCTCCCACAAGCTAATTAAACTGGAGGGGGTTAACAAGAATACCTGTAATTTGTAAGTAACCTGTAAAATGTAGATTCTTAATAATAACTTCAACATCTTTTCAAGAATAAGCTGTCTGTTGAAGCTGAAAATAGATGTTTTATGCGAGATGTGAACATGTACTATTACTCTTCTTTGTTAGAGGAGAATTACATAGACAGCGGAGTCGCAACCGTCAACAACTTAGACCTAAACCTTTGTTATGGTTGTGTGTAAACGATTTTACTAAATAACTTTACAAAAATAAAACCGACTTCAATTAAAGAAAATGCACTAAAAAGTAAAAAATACTTAGAAAATATACAGTAAATTGCCTTGAAGTGCCTATATTTAAAGAATTATCCCCGTACTCCTAACCGTTGAGGAGATTTCCCTCCCAGCATCAGTACATAAAAATATCCGAGTAGCTTTAGGTAATCTACGTAAAACAATAAAGAAGCCTTTAAAGTTTACGGGTTGCCCTCTCTAAGAGCCCATCATCAGAGCGTGACTTGAAAAGAATTTGTCACACGTGTGACAAATGACAAGTATACTCTGACAAAACAATAATTTCTCGAAGTCCGTTCCTCTTTATCCTCTTTTGTCCTGCCCATTACTGCCTACCCCTTGTAACCTAAAAGACCTTATGCAGGCCAACCAAAAAGGTGTCTAAGTCGCATCCTATTGGTCTAAAACTGTATAAATAGCAAATATCAAACATAATTACTATAGTCATTGACGCGACAAGAAGAAGTACCTCTCCTTTTCCTATTAAAATCGGTTAAAAAGCACGTAAAGCGCTTTAAGGCGGACCGTTTAAATTTTAAAACTTTTTCTAAATTATTTGCTAATAAATAACAAATCACGCTTGCGCCGTATTTTGCATCAGATGTTTTCCACCTGTGTGTCCCCAAGCTATTACGCCACCTCACTGAATGGTGTTTAGAATTGTTGCTAATGTAAAAATGCATTTGTTCTTTGTTCTACAAGGAAAAACATTCCAATACTGTTGTTTCTGTTTATGCAAAGTTCAGAAAGCAGGTAATTTGTTTGTTTTCTTTGTTCTTTAGTATTTTGTTTGGTTTACAATTTGTTGCTAAGAAAAAAATAAACAGGTAAAATGAGCAAAAATAAAATTATAAACCGAATCTACTTAAACCTAACATAACATAACATCACGAGGTGTACAACACCCACACTTCACCTGTTATGTTTTCGTCCTATGGGATAGGAGGTAAGCCTATCGCCATCCACCGCGCACAATTCTAACTCCGTGCTGTAATTGACAAATTTCTCAGAAAAATATATAAATTTAATTGCTGGTACCCTTTGGAACTTCAAAACATGCTATGCAACGTAATTTCAATCGTATTATATAAAAATATTAATAAAACCTCTATGAAATCGATTAGAGAATTGTTTACCATTATTTAAATCTTTTAGGTGTTTGGAATCGGAACAATATTTTCACCAAAAGCGCCTCTAAAATTTAGTAAGCATGCAACCCGAAGCTACTTCTCATCCTTTGTGACCTAACATTGGACGTGTGCCCAACTAATATATCACTTTAAATTGCGTCCTTATATTGTCAACGTAATTTCTATTACGAAATTATTAAAGCTTAGTTATCCTTTCGGTATATTTCAAAAGAAAATTATCTATATTCACGACACAGAACAATATTTTTTTCATTGAATACTAGCTGACCCGACGAACTTCGTACCGCCTTAGCGTAAATTTGATGCACTACTTTATTTTGTATAGCTGACCTATCTTATGTATGCGTTCCTATTCAATTTGAACTGGAATCTATAATATCTTCCACATAAAAATGAATACCTATTTCCCTGGTCTCGTCATACCTGAGAAGGACTTTACTAATTTTATTAAATAAAAAACAAAATATATATTTTCACAGCTCGCGGTTATGTCTGTGGTGTCATAGATCACCACAGAGTTTTTTGTTTTAAATTGAATGACGTTGACATTCGTAACGCACTTTTTTTAAAATATGCAAAATTAAATGTATATTTATCAATCTTTCTGAGAGATTTTCTTAATATTTTTTTCCGTTAGAACCTTGTACAGAGTATTAGAAAACTAAAAAAAAAACCAGCCAAATCGGTCAAGCCGTTTTCATGCTATGTCGTGACAACGGAAAACGGGTTTCATTTTTATATTTTTTTTTCCGTAAGAACCTTGTACAGAGTATTAGAAAACTACAAAAAAAAATCAGCCAAATCGGTCAAGCCGTTTTCATGCCATGTCGTGACAACGGAAAACGGGTTTCATTTTTATATATATATAGATTAAACAATTAATGCTATACAGGGTTTGGAAGGTCACACACAATACTCAATAGAGAATAAAACACTTATTATATCTTAAACAATTACATGATGTCACCTTAAAAAACCAACAACAATAAAAATAAGAAATCCGACCAACAGATAAAACAATTTATCGCCAAAAATCTTATGAATACTTTCAATATCATAAAACTGAAATTTACGATCGAGTCATAATTCGAAAATTTTCATATTACCTGACATGACGCAAAATTAACGCTATCAAAGAATTTTACGATACTAGATATAAACGCAAATTTGCAGCTTTCGCTTTTAGTCAAATGATTTTAGAAACTCTATCGTGAATTGTTATAAAGTCACTCAGGTATTTTATTTATTCATGCCGAGCGTTGCGACGACATAATAAAAAGTCATTTTCCTTTGACATTTAGCCCCAATTCCATAGGTGTTAGATAAACCTTATTGACAGGATAAGCACACATAAATAAAAGTGACTATTTTCACGTGTAAGTTGAGGCACTTTTTAATTAGGTAAGGTGTTATTTTAAGGGTCGAATAAGATCTATCCGGAACCTCTGAAACTGGCACTAAAATAATATTTTGTTATTCTGTTAACAATTTTGTGAGAAATGCATGTAAAACCTGGGTACACGAGAAACTTCCCAACCAGTAGCGGCGTTAGGGTAGGGCGCGTTTGGGCGACCGCCCAGGGCACCGGATATAAAGGGGCACCGCAGGCGCCTCTGCGCATATTATTAACTATACCTGTAACGGTTGCTAGTGGGGAGAGGAGTTTTTCTAAGCTTATGCTGATAAAAACCTATCTGCAATCGACAATATCGCAATCCCGATTGAAAAACTTGGCAACTTTGTCAATCGAGAATGAAACGGCTGAAAACCTCAATTTTGATAAAATAATACTACAGTTTGCCGACAGAAAGGCTAGAAAAGTCAAATTTTATTAGTTTTTTTTTTTAATAAATAGTTATTTCTTTTAATAAATGGTAATTTCATTATATATTTTTCCTTTTTTCATATGGGTTTGAATTGCAGTAAGGGGGCGCCGTATAAATCTGGCCCAGGGCGCTGGTAGTGCTAAAACCAGCACTGCTCTTAAGCTGGAACTCATGCTGCGGTCCCGACACTTTAGCACTGAATTATCCCCGTTAGTGGGACAAAACAAACCTCTATATATGGTATAATTCGTTCAACAATTTCTTTGTCATAGTTACCTCCATAATTCACACAGTGAGTGTATTTTACCTCTTTACAGAGATAACATCAATTTATCAACTCTTTAACTTGTGCGCCGCATACAAATTGCCGTTGTATATTTGTATAACTTTTACATAATACACTAGGAGGAGTGTTTATAATCACACCTCTCTAACTGATATAATATATATTTTTATCTCTATTATTGGTAACCTAAGTAAATAAGATAAAATTTAAGTGCGAAAATTTGCTGGTCTTTTAATGTCCTAGTTGTCCAAATTTTACTAAAATTAAATAATCCATCACATGACGTCAACTTATTTTAACACTGACTAAGACTACTTGTACTTATTAAAGGTTACATTCCAATACACTGCCCCCAATCAATTATGTACGTCAAACTAAATCCAATACTGCTTAGTTCCACATTAGTAACTAACATTTAGTTCAACCATAACAGCTTGACACGCTCAATAATGTCATGTCAAATTGTCGACATCAAGCTTACTAAGCAAACGTCACTGAAATTATACTCAGGGTAGAATTTCAAACACAGTTACCAAGTTTCAATCTAGAAATACAGTACACTGTAACCTACTTGTTAAATTTTGCGGAAGAATTTAAGAAAAATATACGACGTTGCGGACTGCCGCATTTATTCGTTTATTTATTTCGGACTTATTAGAAGAGATATGAGTTTTGAGAAAGTTGGTTGATCAAATCTAGGATTTATGCGCGACAATTTTAAGAATTAGATAAGAAGTTTAAATTAATCTCCCTATAAAACACTGCTTTCCATACTACCTACTGCACTGTACTATTATAGGTAATAATATTGTCTTATTTGAGTCGTATAAAAAGAGTTATAGATAGATAGATAGATAAAACTTTATTTGTGCATACAACACAGGAAATACATTTTGTACGAAAGTTTAAATAACAATATATTATGCACAAAGGGCATAAGTTATGTGTATTTTATAAAGAGTAATTCATTAAGCTAACAATTAATTTTAAAATGTCAACTAAATTAGACAAACTGGCTGTTAATAATTCTATAAAGCGACATTTGATTCTATTCATTAACATTTTTCTGTATTTCTGTGACTCATTTTGTTTGAAAGAAGGCCTTTGAAAGCATTTAGTACAAGACTTAAGTTGAACGTAAAACTAATCCACAATCCCAAGATGAAAAAGGACCTTAAGACTTCAAAGCCATCGCTATAACTCGTAGTTATACGTTACATTCCTGTGAGGCCATTCATTGAATAATTTAAATGCCGTGGTTACACGCCACTGACTCACAAATAGAATAATATAGTAGTTTTGGTCCTTCAAGCTTGAAATTTGGGTGAAAGTCAAGTGTCAGCATAGTCTGAAATGTCTGTTTAACGACTGTTAGGAAGTTTATTCTTGGAATAAATTGACCTTGAATATTTAGATGGAAGGGTGTTGCTGTTTATGTCAAGGTTTAATAAAGAGAAATTATAATGAACGTTCTGAGTAGTTGTGACAAAAATATTTACCAGTAAAAAGTTAGAAAAGCCATTGAAATATCACTACAGCGCATTGCTAGAATTTTCTGAATGTTTGAAAATTTGGCATACATATTGTATGGCTATTATATATTTTGTGTTTAACCTTTTAATACTTACTGGATGAATTGAGAATAAAATACCTAGAAATCAAATATCGATATCGAGTATAAAAGCGAGACTTGATTTCGAAATAATCGTATTTTTAGTTGGTGTAGGCGGGTATGTATAGATCCAAAACAAGTTTACTTTACCTTACGTAAGGTTTACCGTCTTGATACTTTGACCATTAATTCGCCAAATAGGTCCGAAAACAATAAACAATTGAAGCAGATTGCCCGAACGATGCCAAAGACCAAATCACTTCAATAAAAAGTTTTCATATAAAATTTCCACAAATACGTTTTGAGCTCCCAAATTGTTGTATTTTATTTATTTTCTATTGCGGTGAAAGGCTGTTTCTGCCAAGTTTACAAATTAATGGACATAAAGCAACTGTTAGTGGTTCACTTTAATTTTATTACTCGTAAATGGTTATAAAGTGTGACGCATACTAAATTTTACATTCTACAAACGATTTAATAGTTTGTTCTGTCTGGTGTTTAGATTTATTTGAACAAATGGTAATAAAATTATTTAGTAACTGTATATTTAATAATAGATATGAGCTAAAATCAACTGTTTGGTAAATTTGTTGACAATTAATTACAAGTGAGAAAATAATATTTTTTAAGGCATAAATATATTTTTTTGCTCAACATATAGACACGTGTCTACAATATATAATTATGTGTACAAATCGCGAAAGTATAAAATCATTTATTTCACTTTTGATAATAATTTTATCAAAGTGTTATTCAAAAAACTAAACAAACACAGTATGCTCTTTATTAAATAGGTGTGATTTAGGTATTTTGGTTATATAACGTCATTTAGTTACCTAAAACACAAAGTCAAAAGTTTATACCTAGCAAGTAATACATACAGAATCTTGCGTAGTTTATATTATGGGAAACCTCTCACTGTAATTTGATATTCGAGTTGCATGAGGCCATGCAAATATTCGCATATCCGTGTACAAGTTCCTTTAATCTCATAATTCCTCTGCTTTTTGTTTCAAAGAATCCTGCAGTATTATTCATTTAAGATAAAAGCTATTATTTTATTTTAGTACCGTTATCTTTTTGAAGAAGAATGACTTCTAAAATCTGCTTTATTTATGAGGATGGCGACAATAGGTATATATTTTTATGACACTTAAGATAGAATCAGCAAAATGTAATACACAATGGAGTAGATATTGTCATAAGTACATATTTTGTCAAAGTGTCTTTGAGATTACGCTGTTTCTAAAAAGTTCTACTAAACTTCTTCTTAAAAAAGTGTCATCTAAAGTTAAGTTTGATTCAATTTCTTTGGATACTTATAATGGCACAAATTTTTACCAATATTTTTTTTTTTATTAATTAAATATTTAAACCTCATTGTTACTATTTGTTGTAAAAATATATTAATACCATCATTATACTTTCAATTTCAAAGATCTATATCTATAGATATCTATATCTATATATACAATTCTCTTATTGGTAATTATATATTTGAGCCGTTTGGGGTCGAGACGCTGGGTCCGTGGGGTCCTCGAGCCCGTTCTCTTTTTAATGAGATTAGTAAAAGACTAGTTGACTCTTCACGTGACCAGAGGGCTGGTTTCTTCTTTGGACAAAGGATCAGCATTGCCATACAACGTGGCAATGCCGCCAGCCTTCTGGGCACGTTACCCACAGTCGACATTGATGCGGATGTATTTTTTGACACCTGAACTTTTTATTTAATCTTCTTCTTAATAAGTTTGTTTTATCTTTTTTTTTTTGTATATATAGTTAGGCATATATTTAGTTTTCTCCCTTATATTATAGTGTAATTTTAAATGTTAATAAAAAGTTTAATGTAAATTGTTATTGAAATATCGATAAACTTTAATTCCTGGTAACAACAAAAGAATATTAAAATCAATCGAGTGGTCAATAAAACTAGAAACCCGTGTTCAAAAAGTTTCATAAAATTAACCCAACAATATCAAAACTGGGTTAATAGAATAAACAATAGATCTCCAGATTAATCGAGTCGGAACAACAGTGCAACTACCCGGGATAATTAAAATAAACTTCCGGAAACTTCGGGAACTTTGCAAACAAAGTTGTGACCAGGTAAAGTTTAGTTCAGACTGTTGATAGATACAATATCCCGAGTGCCGTAAGTTTTATGAATGAAATTGAAAGTGACGAGGTTAATTATTTGTTAGTTTTTCCTTTTGCGTTATTAATGAGTGGTTAATGATGTGGTAATAATGAAAATTGTTTTCAAGTTGATAGATTTCTTTCTGTATTTATAAAGAAGAATGTAATACAAAAGTGTTTGTTTTGAATAGCAATTAAGAGTAAACAATACGACTTATATCACATTTTTAAAAAAAGTTAGATAAATAAAATCTTTGTTTTAACTAATTATAATCTTAAATGACGCCTTTACGGTAAACGGATGACCTAATTTAAATAATTGATTCAAGGACAATTTAAGGCCTAAAGAAGGATAAATACTATTTTTTATCGATATAACATGTGCACGGTGCCGCGGTCGGAAGCAAGCAAAAATAAATAAATCTAAACACTTATTTATCTAAACGTGCCTCTAAAATACGGTAAGCACTGCTGCATGCAACCCCAGCTACTTATCATCCATTGTTACCTCATACTGGAACCGTGCCCAACTAATATATCGCTTTAAATTGCCTTCTAATAGTGTCAACTTTGTTACGAAATCATTTGAAATGTAACCGTATTTTGTATGTAACGGCGCATTGAAATAAAGCCATAAGGCTTTGTAAATAAAGTTATTTTAAGGAACCGTTTAATATCAATCTTAAAAAGTTATGATATTCACTCTTTAGTTATCACTCGCTATCTAGACTTTATCAACAAAAGTAGCTAAACGCTTGAAAATTTAGAAACTTCCATACAAATCAAATTTTTTACATTAAAAATCATTAAAGAAAAGTCATTAATAATTCATAAATAATTCATAAAATCATTAAAGAATTACAATTTAAAGACGGTAATTTGTTTGTGTGTAGCAATTTCTGTTGCTGACTGTTCATCTATAAAAATGGTAGCCTATGTTAATCTAGATTATAAGCTTATATATTGTCTTTTATGTACGTGTAGAGTAAAAACAACACACATCACAATTGTCTATTATAATTGCATTATGAAATAAAGGAACGAATTTATATATAGTGTTATGAGTAGTTGTATAAAGCCTCCATTAAACTAAACATGCCATAAACACAAATCATGTTCTCAAAACTAGTGTGATGTATTTTAAAATTCACTAAATTGTGTGAAATAACTATTCATTCAATATTAATTTCATAATTGTCACAAACATAAATTACCTACTATTTTATTCTCAAGGTCAATTTAACCGCCCGTTACTTCCTAACAGTCGTTAAACAGACATTTCAGACTATGCTGCCACTTGACTCACACCCAAATTTCAAGCTTGAAGGACCAAAACTACTATATTATTCTATTTGTGAGTCAGAGGCGTGTAACCACGGCATTTAAATTATTCAATGAATGACCTTGCAGGAATGTTACGTATAACTATGAGTTATAGCGATGGCTTTGAAGTCTTGAAACCCTTTTTCAACTTAGTATTGTGGATTAGTTTTGAGATGTTTTATCTAAGCCTAGCACTAAAACAACTGCTTTGAAACGCCTACCTCAAAACAAAACATTGTGCAAGAAATTAAACATAGATATTAAAACTAAATAAACATTATACTCTGTTTAGGTTAAATGCAATATGTGCTGTATTTTTACTAGCCTACGGGTGTGTCCCACTGCTGGGCAAAGGCATCTCTTCATGAAATCCAAGTTTTTCTGTTATTTGTTATCTCTGGCCAATCGTTCTGAAATTCATCCAAGTCGCCCCGCCATCTCCGTTTGGGCCTTCGTCGTCACTGTAAATAATAGTGAAAAATAATAAATCCAGATTTATAATAGTATAGTAATTTTAAAGCAATACCTGTCTTTAAAAATAAACATTATCGTTAGTTTTACGTTTCCTTATTATTTAGAGAAACCAAATAGTAAGAGAGGGAATAAAAAATAATCATTTTGTAACGTTATTACTTTAATTTGATAGATAACTTTAAAACATACTATGGTTCACTTTCCTGATTTCAAGGTTTTTAACTTACTTCTTGTATTGTTACATCATCAGAGTTTAAACTGACCTAATCAGTGCGCATAAATTCTAAATTGTATCAAACAACTTTCGCAAAACTCATAACTCTTCTAATAAGTCCAAAATAAGGAAACGAATAAATTCCAGTAAAGTCCCGCAACATCGTATATTTTTCTCAAATTCTTCCGCAAAATTTAACAAGTAGGTTATATTGTAGGTACTATATTTAAAGATTGAATCTTGGCAACTACAGCTGATTATCAAAATGTTATTCTCACTTTACATTTTACTGTCATTTGCTTACTATGTTTGAGGTTCATTTCATGAAGCTCAAGTTACTAAGGGTACCAATGTGTTATGCACTAAACAGTGCTACTTTTTATCTAATCCCACTAATTTGTATGTGATTTTTGTCAGTTAATCTGAAACTATTGACATATTTAATTAACTTTACTTGACTACACTTAAAAAAAAAGAAAGACTTTAAATATATCGACGCCCTTAACTGTATTTAATGATGATATAAAATAATAAAGATAGATTTAACAACACCTCTATTATCACACATAGGGCCACTCACGCTAACGCCTTGATATAACATTTTACTTGACTACTTTCCCTCACAAAAGAATAAAACTTGCACTCAATTAACCTCATCACCAACAATCTCAATTACAAAACTTGTAAAACCAGAACTCAAGATATTGTATCTATCAACACCGCTAGTGTAAACTAAACTTTACCTGGTTAGAACTTTGTTGCCGAAGTTTTCCGAACTTTCCCGACGTTTATTTTAATTATCCCGGGTAGTTGCACTGTTGTTCCGCCTCGATTTATCTGGAGATCTATTGTTTATTCTATTAACCTAGTTTTGATATTGTTGGGTTAATTTTATGAAACTTGTTGAACACAGGTTTCTAGTTTTATTGACCACTCGAAAGATTTGTTTACTATTTTGTTGTTTTATATTTTAGTTTAGTGAATGATTCATAGAACTTAGGATTTGAGGCTAGGGAGAATGTAACAATATTATTTTATATACAATAACTGTTTAGAAAGTGCATCTACGTTTCTAGTTTGGGTTTGTGAGCAGCACGGAGTTGGAATTGTGCCCGGTGTATGGCGATAGGCTCACCTCGATCCCATGGGACCTAAACAGGTGCAATGTGGGCGTTGAACACCTCTGCCAAACCCTACAAATAGGTAATAAATTATAAACATTGAGACAGAGTGGAAGCGATTGATCCGAGTTTAGGATTAACCGAGGAATAAGGAGGCGGTTTGTTTAGAGGTTAAATGTTATTCATCATTCAGCCGCTCGTAGTTTACTGCTGGACATAGGTCTCTCCCAATTTGCGCCACAACAACCGATCCTGCGCGTTCCGCATCCAGTCGCCTCCAGCGACCTTTTTCAGGTCGTCAGTCCACCTTTCAGAGGGGCGTACTACCTTACGGTTGCCGAGTCGCGGTCTCCATTCCAGGACTCGTTGGCTCCAACGGCTGTCGGTCCTTAATGTTATTAAGTCATACAAAAGCTCAACCAGTTCATAAAACAAAGACACATGGAGTAAATAAAGCAATTTAATTTTACCACATTGTCTATCAAAATTATCTTACCAATTTTATCTTAAGGACCATAAAAATTATATTGTCGCCGTAGTCATAAATAAACCAGATTTCAGAAGTACTACTTGAAAAAGATAACGGTACTAAAATAAAATAATAGCTTTTATCTTAAATGAATAATTCTGCAGGATTCTTTGACGCACAAAAAGCAAAGGCATTAAAAGATTAAAGGAACGTGAGTACGGATATGCGAATGCTTGTATGGCCTCATGCAACTCGAATATCAAATCACTGTGAGAGGTTTTCCATACTGAAAAGCAGACGAGATTATGGATGTTTTACTTGCCTTGTAATACGTTTAAGAGATCGTGGAATAAATTAACGACTTTTAAAGTTCTATTGCATCATAACATAACATACCGCCTACAACTACCCTTTACAACTACCCTTTTTCCAATGTTTTAAATCCTCCTCCTTGCTTCGATTCCTCATTTCTGAGAGTCGTGACCTCTTTTCTGGATCATCAATTCCCGTGTGATGGTCCGCCATCTGTGCCTGTCTTGGGCTGTGTGTAGTGCGGTGTGGACTGTGGTGTTGAGGTTAGTGCGGACCTGATAAGACCAGCGTATCGGGCTGCGGCCTCTGGGTCTCTCTCCTTCGACCTTCCCAGTGACCAACAGTCTTTCGAGGTTGTCGCTATCTCTTGTCGCTA
Organism: Hypena proboscidalis; assembly: GCA_905147285.1. NCBI lineage: Eukaryota > Metazoa > Arthropoda > Insecta > Lepidoptera > Erebidae > Hypena > Hypena proboscidalis. The sequence goes on along the minus strand of LR990150.1, from coordinate 8,792,102 downwards.
TGTGGCCAAAGTACTCAAGAATGTTTTAAATACCAAGCAATAAAATCCATAATACTCTATAAACATATTTCCGTCACAAAAAATTTATGATAATACCATTCACATTTAAAAAAATTGAACCTTATTCAAATTATGAAATACGGGTGTTACTCACGTAATGTCGGTCTATTATATATATATATATATATATATATTATATATATATAGTGCAAGACTGGCTGCGACTCAGGGGCGACGTATCGCACTCTCTTGATAATTCCTAGACGTATAGGCGAAACCGCGGTCGACTAAATAGACCAACATTACGTGAGTAACACCCGTATTTCATAATTTGAATAATGTTACAAACTGTCAGTTTAAAAAAAAATTAAAATTGAACCTATTCACCGACATTTGTTAATTTGGCAGCAACGGCCTTTTACCGCAATAGAAAATATATAAAACACAACAATTTGGTAGCTCATAACATATTTGTGGAAATTTAATATGAAAACTTTTTATTGAAGTGATTTGGTCTTTGGCATCGTTTGGGCAATTTGCTTCAGTTGTTTATTGTTCGTGAACCTGTTTGGCGGATTAACGGCCAAAGTATCAAGAAGGTATACCGTAAGGATGGTTATTATGTAAGGTAAACAAGTTTTGTATCGATACATTTTTATGGGCAGGCTATTGTTATGGTTCCGTAGAACCTACAAGGACCGATCGATAGGTAAATTTAAGAAATATATTAAAATCAGATTGTCTCAAAAAGCTTATTACAGTAAATGAAAATTAGACTACATAAATGATAACAGTATTTGGAAATGAACTGCTCTTTTTATGTGACTTTCAATAAGTATGATAATTGTTATATTTTATTCATTTCATTTGAAAAGATGGTGCACATGAGTTTCTCACCAGCTCTTCTCATAATGCAATACCCATCGGAGCTGGTATTTAGTTTGATTTTAATCTGATTCTAAACAGTTGGATTAAAATTAATCTAAGCTCCGGTTATTTAAATTATTGTAATTAGTATAATTTAGTTTTACTTAAAATTTATTTTTATATCATTTAATTTTGTTTTCACCACACCAGCACGAAAAAGATCGTTTGCTTGCGAGAATACAGTGAGTAATAACGCTTATTACTCACTAGTGAGGCAAAGTGATTTAAATTTCGAAACACTAAATCCTTCCAATGAATAGGCGCTAATCAAAACAAAACAGCCACCATGTAGGTTATAACCTACATGGTGGCTATTTTGTTGTTTGACATCAATTTTATTTAAAAACTACAAACGATACGTTTTAATTATTTTAAATTATATTAATACACGCTTATTTAGTGTTTTAATGTTTTTATATTCGTGATTAACCATTAAATTTAATAAAAATTAAGTATTTAATATTAGACTCCATACATAAATGTTAAGGAACAAACTTCCAAACGCATCCACGAAGCTAGTACACAGAAGTTTGCTTTTTACCAGAAAAATCACGGGAGAAGTTTTTGAAAGCATACGACATATTTAATAGGTGGCGACTTTCAGAAGGCGCTAAAACGCATTCTGAATCGGTATTCTCTACTGTCGTATTACATAGAATTATCCAAAGTTAAGCAATCGAATACGAGTTAATATAGATCTTAATATTTTCTCACTGGAAGAGGTGAGAAGTTTTGTATGTAACGCGTAAGAAAAATTTAATTTCCAGTTCGTGACCTCTTAAATCTCTCACTTGCGAAGTAGTCTTTATTAGAATCACTCGCTACGCTCGTGATTTAATCCAAGACTACTTCGCAAGCTCAAGATTTAAAATTGGCACTCACAACAGAAATATAAACTTTTTCTCACTTGTACCATAAATAACTATTGTAATATTTTGACGTGTTCAAGTGCCTCCTGGGGCCTATGAAAATAAATGATTTTAATTTGAATTTGACCCTTATAATCTCGCCATGTCTGTCTGTCTGCCTGTGCGTCTGCTGTCAGGCACTGCGTCGTAACCACTAGTACCAGAAAGCTGAAAATTCGTATGTATAATATGTATGTTAACTATGTAAAGAAAGTACCTATTAGAATAAAATTTTGAAAGAATATAAATTTCCCCTACATGTAAAGTGGGGCTGTTTTTTTTTTGTACAGTCGTGTGTAATTGTATAATAGTGATACCGTTTTCTATCGGGCAGACAATGTGACATACATAACATCACGCCTATATTACCCAGAAGGGTGTGCCAGAATTGTACAACACCCACTTCACCTGGTATTTTTAGGTCCAATGAGATAGAGGGTGAGCCTATTGCCATCCGCCGGGCAAAATCCCACTCCGTGCTGCCATGGTGAATTTTATAACGGGAAAGTTTACAAATAAAATTTTGTCCGACCCGGGAATCGAACCCGGGACCACGCAGTGCTAGCACGCGTGCATATATAAGTAAAAAAACGCTTTTTAGTTTAGAATAAAAAAATAAACAATAGTTATGATTTTAAGTTAGTACTTCGCTTGTTGTAAGAGCAACTAATGCTACTAATGTCATTTGAATCTTATCTAAGTATAAACTTAAATAATACGCACGGTACATGTTATTAAATCGACGTCGCCAATATTTGCCTCATTTATCTATATTTGGCTTCAATATTGAGATTAGAAACTCCCCACTTGCTCCATCAACTTTGCATACACTTTACTCTATACACAAACTAATAAGTTACAAAGTACACCAGCACGAGGCAAGCAACTTCGATACATATTGACGTAGTGCATTAAGTCCAATATTCCATATATCGATAAATTGCTAATAGTTGCCGTAATGCCAACATGGTATGGTAAAAGTTCTTGATAGTTTTAGTGGGAAAATTGGAGTTCACGAGTTACTGACTGGTACAGATGATAGGTCCAAGTTTGGAGCGGTAACAATTTAAAGAAAATATGTCTTGAAATAAAGAACTCATGTTTTTTTTGTAATGCTTCTTCTTCTTCTTCTTCTTCGTCGTGTCGATGGCTGAGTCAAATTTTATTTTGCCTTGCCATCGTGGTGAAAGGATTAGCCAATTCGCTTTGGAGACTCGCGAATTGCCCAGGGTGCGCCGGACGTAGGGAATCGTTGTTGTGTACGTCACTCGAGGAGGCTCCTTTCATGCACCCCTTTGTAATGCTGAATCTTTCATATATTAGCTATCGTTATTAGTAACTACAATTAATGAGCATCAATGAATTACTTTATATCTCTTTAGAATCTTAGTTAGAATTAAACTTAGCTTAAGGAGGTTAACAAAAAAACTAGTAATTTGTATTTGCAAATTACGAGTAAACTTTAAAATATATTTATATATATAAATATATAATTATTAAAGCATTAAGTTAATAGCTTAAAGGTAAAGTGTTGCGCTTTGGGTTTATTTATTTAAAAATACTATGATAAATATATGTGATGTGTATAAGAAATGAAGAGAATAAGAACTCAATTATTATTTTCAAGTATATTGTTCTGGTTATCCGTAAATAAAACAAGACGTGAAAAATATTCTAAACATAAAAATCTTTTTCACTGTCGCACTCATTTAAATTCTTCTTATATAATTTTAGTAATGCTGTTGAATTGTTATGATGATGATTTAAAATCAAAACCTAATGGAAAAATTACACAACACATCAATTTGTTTTTTTTTTTCATTAACGTCAACAAAATCTGTCTATAACTTGCACCACATATTTCGAATTTAACTCACTGAGTGCCAAACATTCAGTTCTACTATTTGTTTGCCCAAACTGATGTTTCAAATTACGCTAATAAACATCACTACCATAATTCGAATCCGGCTTTAAATTAAATTTTGGTTTGTTGGGCTTACCAATTGGATAGTAAATGTGTCTAATTTTGTGGCTAATGATTTTGTCGCGATGCTGGCTAATTTCTCGTTTTGCAACCGCAACCTACTCGGTTTGTGGTGGTTGATGGCACTTCTTACTCATTATGTTTGTGAAAAAAATATTAGGTATTTCCTTTTATTATTTACTACTTCTTAGCGTGTTAGTCTACGTCTATGATTTTATGTATAAGAAGAAAGTTGTTTTGTTTGACGTTGACAAAATGTCAACGTATTTAGTCAAATGTAATAATGATAAAACTTGGATGAAGGTAATGAATGTATAATTAGTTAATGAGGATAAAAAATAAACACTTAATGTTGTTTCTCTTTTAGCAGGTAAACTTTTGATATTATTATTGATATTACTGAAAATATATTATTTATGTAGTAAGTTGTAAAACTAAACTTCTAATTTTATACAACGTACAAGAGACGCGCTATTCCACATTTTGCAGCGGGGGACGCTTTACAATGACTAGTCCTTTTGGTTTAATTGTCTTAGACATCACTACCATAATTTGAATCTGGCTTTAAATTAAATTTTGGTTAGTTGGGCTTCCCAATTGGATAGTAAATGTGTCTAATTTTGTGGCTAACGATTTTATCTGATTGGTTTAATTTTGTAGCTAATGATTTTGTCGCGATGCTAGCTAATTTTTCGTTTTGCAACCGCAACTTAATTGGTTTATGGCGAAGGGTGGCACTTCAACTTCTAATGTCATTTGTTTATAGTACTTAATTATCTAGTCCGAACAAAGAGCACTTAATCTATAAGGAAAAGAAATGAAAGCAAATATCTATGCAAATAAGTCTGCCGAAACTCGCGGAGGAGCGGGGTACCTTTTTTCGCGCATGTTTGATTTGACTACTAATTTTATATAACGTACAAAACAGGCTTTCTTCAAAATTGGCAGCGAGGGACGCCTGACAATAACTAATCCTTTTGGTATCCTCATGCCAATATATCATATTAGCTTTCACCCTCAATCGCGTAGTGCATCAAAATAAGTAACCGATATGCATAGAAACGATAATTATGTTAATTCAGATAATAACCGACTAGTGTGCAAATTATCATAAAATCGTTGCTATACTTTTTGCGTGATGGTGTAACAAATATCCATCCACACATCTTTAAAAACTTGCACATTTATAATTTAAGTAGGGTATGATAGGATATTATACAATATGAAAAATCCACTACCGTTAAATTCATCTCTACTCAGAAGACACCTATACATTTTTCAACTCTACTTACCAAATAAATCTTATATAATATATGTCGCAACTACCAAACATAATCAAACTATGGAGCCGTACGCAGAATGTTAATCTAATAGCAAGTATGGGTGTTGGATATCCGGGAGGACGCTCGGCATGCATTGCATATTAGTAATTTGGATGCAGTTTCTATCGAATCTAACTTCTGTTATGTAACTATTTGGAACGGTATGGGTTCATGTTTAAGTAGTTAGAGAATTGGGCTTTCACTCAGTTTATCATCAAATAAAACTATCTATAAATAGGTTCGTAAACTGCCTCATTTGTATAGTGGAGAGCATAATACGGTCATTAACTGTAAATTCTCGGGTTAGATTCACGAACAAAAGTATTATTTGGTCTTTTTCCATCAGAATCTTCTTAATATCAGCACGGAACTGAAGATGTGGCCAAAAGATGGCGATAGGCTAGCCCCTTATTACGTGATACCAGAGTGTTATTTGGGATTTGTCTGTCAGAAACTTTACAATAACAGCACAAATATAATTCAAGCATAACTTTGTAAAGGGTTTATTTTACACGTCATTTGCAAGAACTTAATGTAAACACATAGGCTAAACAGAATAATTCAAGATAATTTAAAAAGTTTAATACTTATAGTATTAAATTCGCATAATCCTTATTTTAAGTATGTGTACGCCAATGTCAAAATAACATTCCCATTATTTTAAGGCAATTCTATTTCTCAGGTTAATTCTAATCAGCACTATCTCAAATCAGAATTGTTAAACGGCGAACGTTTCCACTTGACGTGCGGGAGCAAGCAAACACCAATAAATTGTGGGTTCACGAAGCCGGAAATACTATCTCTGTAAGCGTCCCTGCACACTATGTCACAACGGCTAGCTTGAAACAAAGGCTCGGAATTCTCGTATTTTTAACGATATACGGCCTTTTTGTATGAATTGCATTCGGATGGGGTACAAAGTGACGGGTCCAGATCAAAGAGCACTATATCAATACGGAGAGGAAATCTATGCAAATAAGACTTCCAAAACACGCGGAGCGGAGGGGTAGATTGTTTCGCGCATTTATAATTTAACAACTAATTTTATATGACACATTTGGCAGCGGCGGATGACTTGTCCTTTTGGTTTAATTGTCTAAGGATGGGCTACAAAGTGACGGCTCGAGATAGACATGACGCGATATAAAAATGTTTCCTTTTACCCAAACTGTTTGGACCCGGTTTGTGGAACATTACTTTGTAGTTTGTTGGGATGTTTTGTACTAGTTAAATGAGGGTTTAAGGCGGGAAAATATTTTCGCACATTTTGGTGGATGTTTTCGTATTAAATGTTTTTGTTAGAGTTTTTGTACAATGCATTTGGCAAACAAGGTTACATTCATTTAGCTGTAAGCAATAGTGGTAGTCAATCCAACATGTAGATTGTTGTTTATTGGATTTTTTACCCAATGTTTTTGAATTAATTCAATTACTAGCTTTTATCCGCGATTTCGTCCGCATGGAAATCGTTGTATTAAGTTGTAGCTGATTATATTGATTGATATTATAATTATATAATTATGCATGTATTGATATGATTAAGTAATTTTAGAAATGGAATATTATTTATTATTAAGATTTTGAGTTATAGATCAGATATATTTTAATCACTATTTTCAATTTAATGTAATTTTGCAAGAAATAAAAGGCTTTTTATTTTATTTTAATTATTTATAAGTTGTAGCTGTGCCCGCGTTTTGACCAGCGTTCAACCTTACTACTCCGCTCCCGTGGAGTTAAGTGTAATGTTATATATTCAAAAACCTTTATTAAGAGTTGTTAGACTAATACACAAATATAAATATAAAAATTTGACTAGTAATTCTTGAGATTAGCGCTAACAAACAAACTGAATTGTGCCTAGTTTGTCCCACTGAGTTTTGTCCCACATAAAAAAATCCTTGTTTGTCCCAAAATATATGCCTCCTTTGTCCCAAAATATAATATTAATTATTTTATGCCTGCTTCGTCCCATTTTCAATTCCTTGTACGGCCCAAATCAATTTTTATATGCAAAAGAGAATAAACTCATCCGTCTATGCTCTATATCGGCTAGCTAACATCATTAACACCGATGCTCTAATAACGGCCTACCATGGTTTAGTCGATTCAGTTTTAAGGTTTGGAATCATATTTTGGGGTAATTCCACAAATAAAGAATTTATTCTAAAGTCCCAAAAAAGGTGCATAAGAGCAATGTTTGGACTTGACTCTACCGATAGCTGTAAACCATATTTTCGGCAACACAATATACTAACCGTGCCTTCACTATATGTATTTGAAGTAGCAGTCTTTGTCAAAAGTAATCCTCACCTATTTAAAAAAATGTCAGAGAATAATAATCGCACTCGACGGGATAACGACCGTTTGTGTTTGGTGAAATGTCATACCGCACTTATAGTAGGGGAGACCACAATGCTAAATGGGGATTTATTCGAGCGTCGTAGAGACCTATTGGGTTGCAAAGCTTAGATGATAAGAAGAAAAAAATGTTATATGATATATACCTTTTCATCGGTGGGGGAAGGGGCTATAGATTTTTAAATATGTAAAAAAAAACTGTTGCATGGACATCCTCGAGCGCGTCAGATATTGATAGCATCAATGCCCTACGTATTTTTAACAATGAACGTATGTTAATCTGATCGTTTGCATGATGCGGGTGGTTGTATGTAAGGGTTGAAAATGAAAAAAAAATAAAAATAATCGAGCGCGTCAGATTTTCTAAGGGAGTGTTAAGTGCACCAAAAAAAAGCTCTCATTCACTAATCTGACGATTTGGATGGGACGCAAACTCGCGGCCATTCTCATAATGTGCAAAAAAAATTCTCCATTTTGAAATACTCAAGCGCGTCAGATTATGATATATATGGATCATCTTTATGTTCTAAACGTACTGTCTCATAATCTGACGATTATATAGAGGGATTCACCTGATCTGACAAAAAGAAATTAGAAAAACGGTTCACCCTAAAGGCCATCCCTGCAACTGCCCGCTAATTCCATTCCTGGGCGCTTAAAATTGTAATTATGACATTTTTAAGCTCTAAATATAATTTATGTGATATTTTGAGTTAAAAGAAATAATATTTCTATGCATTTGAACTCTCCCAGCTTGAAAGTCTTTCGATTCGTGTAATTAACATTATTTTTAAATAAATATTAATTAATAAGATATTATCACTAGGTTAAATAATAAATAATGAACTATTTTAAAAGAAACATATATGTTAAATAAATAAATAATGATACTTAAGTTAGCCGACGTTTTTAATTTTTTGATTTTATTTTTAATAATTAAATTAGAACAAAAAAATATTTTTTAAACATTGCACTTACAGTTTTTGAAGTTTTTTTACAAGTGAAATTTATTTTTTATTTTTTTGTAATAATTTTTTCAATAAAAATCATATATAAATATGATTTTTATTGAAAAAATTAGTTACAAAAAAGTAAAATTAATTATTTGTCAGCTAACTTAATTTGCATAATAATATAATTTTTTCATAATTATCGATTGTAAACTATTGATTTAGATTAATTGATTTAGAAAAATCTTAAATAATATTGCATTAAATTCATATGATAATTAATGATTTTATATTTATACGGCACAGCTAAATTTGTACTATAATAAAACTTATTCGATAGTTTTTAACATTTTTTTTCGATCATTTTTCATTTTTCATTAGATTTTGTCATTTTTCGTCATGGCAGCAGAAACCAGAGTGGAGACGGAGTGAGAGAGTAATAGATAGAGAAAGAGTCAGAAAGGAATAGAAACGCGGAGAAGGAAATGTAAGCATCACGCAGCTGCACGCATTTAACTTTATCGAGGAATTTTTGTTATTTCGGCTTGCGCAAATCGTCAGATTATATATTTTTCATTATTCTTGAATTATATCCTTCAAAATAAAAAAAAAATTAGCTACGCTCGAGAATGTCAAGATGACGTTTTTTTTTACAACTTTGCTGCCCTCCCCTTTCTTTGCGTCACTCTCAAATTGACAGATTAGTGGAATATACACTTTTTAGGATGTAATTAACTCACCCTACTTTAATCTGACGCGCTCGAGAATTTCTGATGGTAAATTTTTTTTTACTAATCTGATCCTGTATCCTGCACGGGCGGCCGTATATATGGGCCTCATGTTTGGTGGAGGTACTTAACCGGGTACAAGGTATCCCCCTGTATATTAATCTGCCGCGCTTGAATAAATCCCGAAATCCCTTAATGGGCTCCTCTACCATTATGCATAAAAGTATTTTCTGCATGGCACCGGCGGTCTACAACAAAATTCCAAACTATATAAAACAGTTGAACATAACTCTCTTCAAGAGACATCTGAAAAAATTACTGATTCAAAGATCCTACTACAGTGTAACAGAGTTTTTAACCGATTCTTCGACTTCTTAATACTTACGGTTATGACAATGCCTTACATGGTGGCTATAATTATAATAATATGGTTCAATGCATGATTATTGTAATATTAATAATCTCGTTCTTATTGTATTTCTTTTGACTAATATTATTTAATCATTATTATTAACTTGTCATTTAATTTTATAATTTATAAAAATTTTTATTAAACTTGAGTACTATTGTATAACTGATGGATTTTTCTGTTCCTTAATTGTTTGTGCTTTTTACAATTACATAATGAAATTATGACCTTGAACTTTTAAGTTATTTTATAAATCGATAATTTTAAGCTTTCAATTTATTTTATCGACTGATGCTAATTTTCAAATATTATTGTATAAACTTTTAAATTATATTATCTAAATTTATTCTTAATAATTTGTATATTTTCTTCAATATTGACTATTATATAAATTGTTATTGTGATTCTGATATAAAGTTAAATGAAACTATCATACTTACTACCTTATTACATTTTGTACGCCTAATATGGCAAAACATGTAGCACTATGTAAAACTAATATTATCTATCCTGCATGCAAGCTTATATCTTGTACTGTACACACGTGTTTGACAAAATAAATATCTTTATCTTTATCTTTATCTTTATCTTTAAAACTTGCTTTTTTGTACAATCAGCAAAAAAAGACTATGAGTTATGAAATATTTAACATCAGTTGACAATGTAAAATAACCGCTTCACTCTGTCTTCTTCACGAGGCAAAATTTACTCATAATATTTACTATTTTATAATACATGCTTTAGCCGTTCTTAGTGAGCAAGTAATACATACATAGCTGACGTCATTGGAACAAGTTTAGAAGAGCAGGTAAAAAAAGTGCATCCCTTTTTTATTGGTTCCTTTTGTTTGTTTGCTTGTATAGACTTGTTCGACCAATGGCATTACTTTTCGTAATCAGCTCACGCGCTAACTTCCGTGATGCGAAGTGTGCATTCATTTGCTACCCAGTTAAAGAGTGAGTGTGAAGTGTTATTGATCAAGTGTGTCTTAGGTAAGTTAATATTTTTCTAAAGTATTATTGAAAAATTTGAAGTTGACTATGTACTAAATAATTGTTCTAACTTTAATATAACGATTGCCTCGAATCAACATATTTTTAAAAATCCCCAAAAGAGCTAATCCAAAATATATCTTTACATTACGAATACATATATTTGTTAAAACTCTTTATAACGAATTCTCAATCATTACAGAATAAGTATTATTTATCAACAAAACTCATTGTAACTAATCCTTCGAACAAATATTTTATAATTTCCTTCTAATTTTATAGTTTCTTTATATCGAGGTTACATCCTAATTATAATCATCATCATTAAAATCAATTATGTTAAGCTAATTATCCTATTGAACTAAGATTCGCATCATAAGTATAACTAAAGGGAATCTAAATCATTTATTATGCTTTAATTTCAGTTGTTTAACAATGGAACCAAATCTTTGTTTACCATCTTCCTCACGAGAGCCGATCTCATTTATAGAATCCAGAAGAGGTAAACCCATAATGCTCCATCATGGTACACACAAAAACGAAAGAACAAAAATGGCTCAATTTAGATAATGATTTATACTTGTTTAAGGCTGTGTGTGTGGTGTTTAAATTAAAAAAAAATAAGTGATAGTATTTTTTTACACTTATTTAAAATATAGGTTAGTTAAGTAGTTGATTTTTTAATTTTCTAGTCTTGGATATTGTTTATTATAGATCTGACTGTTCTGTGTACATAAGTGCTGTAGAAATGTTCAGATAATTATGTTATCATATCTGTGATTTTAAATAATAAAGATGATTTATACATGTGTGTTTGCTTTATTATTAAATTGTTTTTTTTTCCATAATATTATTATCACTATGTTATTTGCTGTCTGTACCTTTTGAGTACTTGCAATTATTGGGACGAAGCGGGACTATATCAGTGATCTTACTCCCGCGGTAGTCAGTTACCTGCATCTAAAATTTAAATAAAATCGGTCTAGCTGTTAAGATGATTAGCCGATACAAACAGACAGACAAATTTTTTAAAAACATTAATACTAAACCAGCTTGAAATTTTTTTTTTTTTTTTACATTAGATACAGATACTTCAATTTTATTTATTTATATTGATAATAATTGAATAATATCTTTGATGATGTTCGATTACAACTCATAATTATTATGAGTTATTTTTTTTTTCCGAATCTTGCGTTTGGTTTTCTCAATTTTGATCAACTCCTCTATTTCCAAATCTTTTGATCTATATCTTTATCTGGCCAGTAATTTTCAACTGCATTCAAACAAGAAACTTATGAAATGGTAAGTTGTATATCAATGTTGTTCGTTAAAGAACATAATGTTGTCCGATATTATTTATTCTCCATGTCACGCATTGAATTGCACGCGTCATCAAGTCTTGATGACTACGACCTACATTCCATACAAACATATTTTCATAGACAAACATAGTTACCGTTAAAGATTTTTTGTTCACCTGTTGTTTGTGTTCTGTATTTAATATCATAACTCTATCAGTTAGGATATTAAATACAGAACAAAGTTTTAACTTATGTGGCAACTATTAAAGTGTTGTTTCTAGACAACATAACTGTAAATGCATTAGGCAAAGCGGTTTTGTAATCGGGGGGTAGGCACGTCATGTAATCATGTACTTAATATTTATCATCAATACAAATAAATAAAATTGTAGTCTGTTTTAATGTCAAAATGACAATGTTTTTTAGGGTTCCGTAGCTGAATGGCAAAAAACGGGGCCCTTTAGATTCGTCATGTCTGTCCGTCCGTATGTCACAGCCACTTTTTTCCGTAACTATAAGAGCTATACTGTTGGAAACTTGGTAAGTAGATGTATTCGGTGAATCGCATTAAGATTTTTTAATAAACAATACATTTTTGGGGTTCTCCATACTTAGAACTGAAACTCATTGCCCCCCCCCCCCGTAACTTCTAAAATAAGGGAATGATAAATGATGTAACAATAATTATATGATGTGTATTACCATACAAACTTCCACTTAAAATTGGTTTGAACGAGATCTAATATATTTTTTTTTATACGTAATAAATCGTTAACCGCATTTAACATTTTATTCAATCAACTCCAATGTAATAAAGAATAAAGAAAAACATTTATTTAGATGTATAGTGGTACGGAACCGGACGTGCGCGAGTCCGACTCTCACTTGGCCGGTTTTTCAAGCTGGTATAGTTGTTTGCACGATATGTTTGCCTTAAATACAGTTTTAAAATTTTTGTCTGTCTGTCTGTCCGTTATCTGTTTGTATCAGTTAACTGGCTGGACCGATTTCAATAAAATTTTAGATGCATTTAACTGAATTCTCGGCCAAAAGCTAGTTTTAGATAATATAAGAAACAACGCTGTAATTGTCTGTCTACCCCAATGAAATGAAAGTGTGATTTTATGTATAAATGTTTGTGTCTACTAGCTACGCTAAATAGTATTTTTTTATGGAATATAATACCACCCACACGCCCACTACTGTGATTTCTGTGTCACCAGTATCAACAGCGGTAATCAACAGTAAGACACCGTTCATGACACACGGTCAATCCTAGGGAGAAATAAAATTGTCTTGGAACCCGCGACAAAATCAATCAGAAGTATATAGTTGAAGTTGGAAAATATATAGCTTTCTGTCTAAAAAGTAGCTTAAATTTTCATTAATTTAATCTACATGTGCACCAAATTTCATCAAAAATCCATCGGTTGCGTTAAAGAGCACAAAACACCGGACTTTCGCATCGATATAATTATTGGTGAGATAGGATGAATTGGTATAAATTGTCGAAACCTTTCAAGTCCCGCTCAATTTCAGTGTGGATATTGCAACCGAAATATCGACAGCAGATTTTATATTCGAATTTATTCTTCTCGAATATCCCTACGCAACTGCCGACTGCTATGGCATCCATTTTTCAGGCGCATATAACTCACTGTGATACAACTCACCTTGTTCGCTCCCAGCACTACAAAATATAAAACAAAACTGCGGTTCTAAATTCAAAAACTGGGCGATTTTTTCTGAAGGAACAAAACAGGGAACAAATCACGCCTTGTGGGTGCAAAACGCGGAATCGTTATGACTGGAATAGACTTAGATTTTATCACGAAGGGAACAGGCGTGGAGTCCACCTGTTATTGAGTGGTAACGAAAGGCCAAGAACATTTATTATTTACAAAAGTCACTACAGCCGAAGACAACAGTATTATGTTTAGGTATGTATCAGTCATTTTAGGTCACAGTGTCACCACTAAACCAAAACACAATACTGCAAAGTACTTCTATTTGGCGACTAGTTGAACGTTTAACATAAATTTCACTACGTCGAGGCGTCGCGTCGGGGTCGTGCACAATAGGACAAACCTCACAAAAAAGGAAAAAATAAATATTATTTTTTAATGACTTAAAATGCCTATTTCTAATCGTTTAAACGATCACCTGTCAAAACGCTTGACTCTTGTGTGTATTTGAACCGTTTGATTAATTGTCATACAATCCTGATTGATCGTGTGAACGTGGCCTCATTTCATTAATGTAAGCAGAATTAAAAGGTTATAATTTATAGGTCATCACCTTCTAAAATATTATGTAATTGTGTATGTATTAATAAACAAATATAGAATTCTACATTAACATTTCTGAATAAACTTTTTTTTAAATTATAGATTATATTTAATTGTAACTATTTTAAAGGGGTTTGAAATTATATGTCTCATTTAAAATTATCTCAATAAACAGCTAGAAGTTGACTCTGTCACTCAGTCACTGAGTCAAGTTGATGACCTTAGCCAAATAATCGAATGTATTTTAAATTATATGTAATTAAATTATAATTGATTTATTTGATAAGTCAAATTCTTGTCATAAATATTTTCCTACAGAAATAAAATCGATAATATAAATTATATTTGAATTATACCACAAATAGTGCTTCAGTTGTCAGCTTTTAATTTATAATTCAAGCTTCTGCAATTAAACAAAAATAATGGTGAACGTCTGACAGACGTTCAAACTGAAGGCTATGAAAATTAAATAAGAATTAGTTATTAATTACGCATCGGCCTCTCTTGATGGGTATTTACTTATTCAAAGACCTAGATAACCAAGGCAATAAAAATATCTGGTGTCAATTTGTTTTGAATGGAAAAGAATAGAATTTTAGGTTATTTTATTTGGATTTATCGGTGATGACGCAAGTATATATTTTTTCTTAGCATAAGTGGCTATAAATATTAATTAATAATTTAACAATAGTCTTGTATCATTAGGTATATTAAATAGAAGGAAAGAAAAACATATTTATTCTGACAAAAAGAGCAAATAATAAAACTTAAAATACTAAACATTTGATTTTTATGGAGCCAGACGGAGGACGGACAGTTAAAAATTCAAAAAATAATTAACTAAACCTAAGTACACATACAAATATCAATTGAAAAACAAAATAAATGGAAGATCTTAATTTTAAATACACTAACAATAACAAACAGAGAAAACAGAAAAATTAAAAAAAATATATAAATATAAAAAACGGAACGCAACCATGGCGCTCAGACCGTAGTGCGAAACGAACGGCCAATGGAGGCGTCCTTACAACATACAAAAATGCAATCGCTAATGCCATATCATGACAATCATTATAGATACACATAATTTGTATAACCTCGTAAAAAATAAATAACTGTCGTGGCTCTGCCAGAAACTGTACAAAGCAACATCAACTGGTTAACATACGGCACTCATGCACCGCTTCAGGTAGATATTCCACTACTAGCGAACTTCCAAAGAATGGAACGCCTTGCCCGAGTCTGTGTTTCTGCATGAGTACAACCTGGATCTCTTTAAAGCAAGAGTTAATAGGTATCTCATAGATAAGCCTGCTCCACTGTAGACCGCATTATCACTTACCATCAGGTGAGATCGTGGTCAAACGCGTCCACCCTAAAAAAAAAAACTGAAAAACCCAGCTGAATTGGGCAAAAGGTTACATAAATGATTAATGATTTAAAATGTATCTTTATTTAAACTTACCCAACACAATAATACCAAATGAAGGCAATTCCAGTAACCAGTACTTCCGCGTCACACACCATGCCTTTTGAATAATTCATATTTCAGCAGAGCAATAATAGCACAGGTGAATATTATTTTTCTTTTTGTATTCGAGTGCGTCAGTGAATAGAATAGGGCCTGCAAACGAGTGATAATAACTCATCGATTGTTTACTAGCTAACAAGGGCGAGTATAAAGCGAGTTTAATGATCAATTGTTCGTACAAACATCAAGGTTTGGTGGATGGATAAAATATAAAGTGGAATTTGATTTAGGGTGAATTTCACTGGCGAGTTTAACGTTGAGCTGCGGTTTGATGTATCTGTCCTGTTCAAACATTGAATGGGAGATATATCAAAAGACGGGCTTAAAGTAACCGTGGTTTAAAAAAATGGTGTAATTGGGGTTTAGTGATGTACAATGTTCTTTTGTTAAAAGGTTTTTATTTGAACTATGACTTGCATTTCTTTTGTGCTGTTATTCTTTGAGCATGGTACAAAGAAGTATACTCAGAGGTGCTCAATCTAGCCAGTATACTAGGAGTCGCTGAATCGAGTAAGCGTGACTCTGTGAATCAGCGATTTGAGTCAATCGACTGCCAAAATATTCGACTGTTTTAGAGAAGAAACCCGTCAAAATAATTTATGACTCGAACCAATTGATGCATCAACGTCGATTGATTTGATCGAACTTTAGATTGATAAATGTTAAGATATATATAATATTTGTTTTGCGCTAGTTTCAGAGGTTCCGGATAGATCTTTTCTCACCCATAAAACAACCGGACCAAATTTAAAAATGACACACGTTACACTTAAAAAAACCACAGCTGTCATTTTAATTTATGTTTGCTGTATGTTATATGCTTATCCTGCCAGTAAGGATTATCAAATACCTCTAAAACGGGGGCTTATCCCCAATTTCATTGATGTTAGATAAATCTTATTGGCAAGATAAACATATAACACACATAAATGAAAGTGACAGCTGTGGTTTTTTTAAGTGTAACGTGTGTCATTTTTAAATTTAGTCCGGTTATTTTTATGGGTCAGTTATGATCTAACCGGAACCTCTACTGATTTACAAAAATGCTGCAGTTTTTGGTTGCTCCACTCTTGGGCTATACTTACTGAAAGTTTATGTTTTAATAACAGACAGACAGACGTCTCAAACATAATGTTTGCGACCGAATAAAAAACCAATGGTCTTCATCTTTTGCTGGTAGATTCTTTGGGTTTTTGGGCGGATACCTATATAATACCTATATAATAAAGTAAACAAACTTACCCCAATTTACCACCTCACAAAGTATCGCTGTAAACGGGCTGTCACCCGTTGGCTAAAATCTCTAACTTATGACGAAACTGAAAACCTAATCACTGTTCCCTAATTTTCAATGATGTATTTATTACTGTGCTTATATATTATATTTTCAACCACAAACTACTACTCACCTCAAACTAAACCAAACCACTCTTTACACCTCCAGGTCACATTCGCACCACCCAACTCACCACACCAGGTCACATTCACACCACACCACACAACTTACCACACCAGGTCACATTCACACCACACCTATGCATAACACACCCTTCACACCACATTCACAAACATCTACACCACACCCACACTCATTCACACGACAACAATCCTACCTACCTTCTCTCATCATGATTTAGTGATAAAGCTTGTTTCACCTTGCAAAACTCCACCTATCCAGAGTCTGGAGAGTCTGGTAATCTGTCATACAGGTCTCCTAGCACAGATACCAGTCTCCCACACAGATCTTTGTTATGCTAATTGTAAACAATTTTGCTGTCACGATTTCGTTTTTTCTATGTACTGTGTGAGAGAACAAAATAAAGATTATTTGTATTTGTATTTGTATTGTATTGTATTGTAATAATGAAGAAAGCTCCGGTCATACATGAAAATTACATTACAATTACATTACAATTACAGTCATACAGTTCTGACTCTGAGTGTGCACAATGCCCAACCAAAAGTGTGTAAAATGTATGTTTGTGAATACTGCCGCGATACAGGAGTTAAAACGATGTGGGCATCGTTTTTTAAAAACAAAATGATTAAAAAAAAAAAACTTTTTTTTTTTGTATATGCGTCGTTGTATTTGGGGCCATTCTTAGTATTAGTAGCTTTTACTATTTCTCTGCCTAATCTCGAAATCAAACCAGAGCACAGTTTTACAAGAATAACTACTTACTGACAGCTTAATGTAATATAGTTGTTCCTCCTTCACCACATTGTTTTTTAGATCAGATTTTTTATAAACTATTTTTCGCTCATGATCGCGTGGTAGGTAGGTATGTCAATAAAAATAAGTTTGCACAAGACTAAAGGTCCATTGACACGATGCATGGCAACAGAATTGCGTTACAAAACTTGCTTCGTGTTAACGAGCCTTTAGTTTTGTAAAGATATCTTTTAATTTTATATAATATTAAAGTTGAAAAATTAAGAATCCAGCAGGATTCGAACCTGTACCCCTTGGGTAAACACCTTAAGTGCTTTGCCAATTTAGCCATTGATTTGTATGCTGCTAGACTCGAAATTACTCAACTCTTTTTGTGCCAGTGTTATAGGTATATATATTATATGCCTTAGTTAGACGAACCTTACTTGGTTTTAGCGCCACAATGGCACACAAAACATAACATCAAAATGTTATATTTTGTATGCTATAGCATTATCTATCAAGATTAGTTTAGCAACCTAGCTCTAAACACTTAATAAAGAGATTAATAAGGTTTTTTTTGCATTCATATTTCAAAGACAGTCAATGTTATACTTTATTGGCAAGTTTTTTTAGGAGCATCCAAATAAAACCACAAAAGTTTTAGTTATTATTTCTTTATTTTTTATTTCCCGTTTATTTTATCAATACATTATCCACTAGAATTATTTCAATGTAATGCACAATTAGGTGAATATATTGTTGATTAAGATGTAGGAAGTTTTAATTTTTGATCAATAAAATATGGGACAAATACAAAAATTAAAAAGGTTTGGTGGTTCTTTTTTCAATTTGTATAAATTGCTTTAAATTGTAGGCCATGATTCTTCATTTTATTTTAAACGTAGTAAGGTAACAACAATACAAGTAATAAGATAGAATACATCTTAGAAATGTTTATAATATATGAACAAAAAATTTTATAACTGAAAAAAAAGAGTTTTTACAAAAGTCAAAAATAGCAGTCGCAAACTATACAACGAAAAGTTTTTTACTTTATTTTTCAAATGATGGGTAACAATAAAACCTTTACTGAGCTAAAATGTACTCATATTAAGAGTGAATTTAATAGTAAAAATTAAGAAGACATCCATTTATAGGATTTGGACAGACAGAGCCCAAGACAGAAAATTGTGGTCGTGTATGAAGGGAGACCTTTGCCAGCAGTGGGACATCATGGGTTAGAAAAGAAATTAGATTTGACAAAATATATTATATTGAAGGGTTTAATTTAATCTCAAAGTTGTAGTGTCACATATTTATAATCATTATCATCGAGTTAAAAAACCATTTTTACAATTATCCCTGATCTTAAATATTTTATATTTACTAATTTTACGAGTTATATACATTTTGTAATCGCTGACAATAATTTTATAACATTTTTTTATATTATTACAGTTACAATTATTTAAATGCACCATCCATTTTAAAGTATAGCAAATTATATAAACTAGTGTAAATAACATTAATAGCTTCATATTGTAATTAAAACACAGCCTCGTATATACATTGAACATTAAATGTAATAAAATTTAAACAATAATAATTAAAACTATAATAAAAAAAATAAAGGGTATTCGTAGAACTTACATATATTATTTTGATTAATATTATTGAGTCTTAATTTAAACTTGAAATAAAAACATAATTATATTTTATTAATCTGAGGTATTTTTTTATACAGAATTAGATTTAATATAATAATATTTGAAACCTAAAAGGTTAATTGTTTTAGAACAATAAAATTATAATAATCAAATTTAATAAAAATATGAATAATATAATTATTTTCATTCCATTTTGGTTACCATAAATTGGACTAACACTTATTATAAATAATAAGAAATATTAACATCATTATTAAATACGAACATTATTTAGTTTGTAAATATTTACAAACGATTTCTAAAACTTATTATTTACACAAATTATTCTATATAATCAGTCTATGTTAACAGTATATTTCTAAATTAATTACACATAAATTATAAACACTGTGAACAGTTATAATAATATTTTCGCGCTCGATTCCATTTCTAGGTTCGTATCAGTTCGAAAACAAAAGGTAATGCCGATTTTTTTTAATTGTCTAGTTTTATTTCAATTTACGACACTCTTAAAAAAAATTGTGAGTGATTTGATAAGATTGTATCTGTTTTTGTTTCAGTTTGAATAATTCATATTTCCATATAATATCTCAGATGTTTTTTTTATTATTATCATTTATAACGGTTCTTTAAAGTAAACAAACCCACTTTTTTATTGTACTAGTAGTTCTGCTATAGCAAATCGTTTTTTTTTTTTTAAATCAAACTTATTATTTTATTTAAACAACAGTATATAAATATATGATACAAAGTAGTTTACTTCAAGAAAATTATATTAGAAATAATTATTTTAGTTGATACTTTTAATTCAATAAAATATTTTCAAATAAAAATGTATAATGCATGTAATTATTTTTGTTATTTTTTCCGTAGTAATTCTGAATACAATTATTTTCTCAATATTATTGTGATAACTTTGAAATTAAGTATCGCAATACAACGCGGTAATGCTATCAGCATTTCGGGTACAAAGCCTTCTGACAGTGACTTATTAAGTTTAAATTAGGTTATTAGTATAATTTAATTTAAGATCCAACATGTAAATAAAGATTATAAAAAAATATCTACGGTTTTGAAGAAGTTGTTGAAATAGGGGCTTAGAAAGTTCACCATTCAAAAACTTACCAATTTTGAACGGTGTTTGTGAGACAAAGAATGTGTGTATGTATGGTACTGTATAGCGTTTGGTGCTAACACGTTAAGCTACCGTTAAAACAAAGAACAAAAAGATTTATTACAGTAATACCTATAGTATTACCTTTATTTATATTCCAATCAATTGCTTCAAACCCTGAGCCGCGTTCACTAATATATTAACGTATTAATTAATTATTACATAACGTATATTATATGTTATTCAAACAGCTATCTTATGGAAGTGCCGCTGTATCTCTGCAGCAAGAGTTGGAGGAAAAATTGAAGGACCAACACCATTATTGTGGGTATACACGTCTCTGTGGCTGCACCTGCGAAAAGGTAAAAATAATTACATTTTGTTAATTATTTGTTAGTTAATATATAGGCTGGATGCAACATAGGGGTATGTATTAAAGATATAGATTCTAAAAGCATGTTTTTTTCTGTCGGTTAAATGCCTGTTTGCCTAGAAATTAAATGATCTAAATGTTTAATTTATTCTAAATGTAAGATTTTCACCAGTGGAAATTAACACTGATCACGTCTATGTGTTGTCAATAAATTTCTTTATGTCACTGCCTATATAATAACATAAAAAGTGCAGTTGAGATTGAGAATTTTAAATATAATTCCTACCATTTTTTTAATAATTAGCAAACACCAATTACTACACGCTAAGTTTAATTCACTCGTGTAAGGAATAAGTTCACGTCCATGGTGTAATGACCAGAGGGGCAAGCATACGAACGTGAGATAGATTTAGTCACGTTTTAGTTATGTTTTGACAAAAATGCGTCATAATCTATCTCTTGCTCGTATGCTTGCTCGGCAGGATTCGAACTTGAGACTAAGACTTCTCGATCATAAGACCGATGCATTATCCACTGTGGTGGTGCTTAAATATATTGTCCCGAAGTACGAATAGTCTTAGTACTGGTGGTAGAGCTCTTGTGAATAAGCTCGAGGGCGGCAGCACCACCGTCTCACCTTTAACCTGCCGCCAAATAGTAGTGCTTCCATTACTGTGTTCCGGTTTGGTGGTGAGATCAGGCCCTGAAATTACTGGCACATGAGGCATAACACCGTAGTCCTCAGCTGCAGCGACGCATCTACAATCTGCTTTTGTGGATTGTTGATGTCCATGGGCTGTACTCCACTTACCATCAGGTGGACTACACGTTCGTTCGCTGTGGGCGTAGAATAAAAAAAAAAACAAAAAAACTATGACCTTCTTTAGAACACGCGTAACGTCATTTATTTATTATGTGTTATCTAAGAATATACCTGTAAGACTTCTGCCTAACGCCGAGGCAGGATTAGCACTACGTTCTCTTACAACTATCGTGTGACTGGTCGATCTCCATACATCGAATATTGATGCTTCACATCTGAAACAAATAGAACAATATTAATTGACTAATCCTGTTTAAAATCGATCGATTTCTTGATCGACTGTTATAAAAGTCTTATCAGTCACGTTAGTTGTTTATTCTGATGTTATTAATCAGTATAAATTTACCTTCTAATTAAACTAAAGTATTGCATGACTTTTATTACGAAATTAACCATATTTGACCTCGGCTGAAGAGTAAACATGATTATACACACAATGCTATTTATATGCAATAGCTCACAACATCATCATCAGTGATAAATGGCTAGCTATTTAATATTTCCTCTGAGCGGAGTTACGGAGGTTTTTCATCATAAATACTTGGCTGGTGTGACCAGGCCCAAACGTCTAGCTAACATTATATAGTTATAATATTTGCCTTTAGAAGATAAATAACCAAGATTATTAAAATATCAGATAATAAAATATCTAGCTCAGATTAAGGCAGTCAAAAAAAGTTTACTACTAAAAATAGCCAGCTATCTCCAAACTGATAATGATAAATAACTGGAATTCTTGACGAAAATATCGGCTAAAATGAGGACCTTACTTGACAAAGTACGAACTGACCGCGGTTCTATCCGCGTGCTTCAGCGGCCAGCTTTGCCAGCAAGTTTAATAAGACCGCAATATTCGTCAGTGGGTCACCCTCATTTTACCTGTATGGGTCGGTCGGTACCCATATTTTGTGTAGAGTGAAACTTGGTTTTAATATGTGAAGTGGGTTTATAACTTATCATACTGGGAATGTGTCATATTTTATGTAAGGTATAACATAATATATTATCTGGTGCTTTGTGCTCAGGGATGTTCAATTAAATACTTTTATTAGAAGGTCTTTGTTAGATTCCGACTCAAGTTGAACGATAATAATAAAAAACTTTATTGCACACCAAGGAAAAAATAAACAGAAGAATATGTAAATAAAAAAGTACAAATGGCGGTCTTATCGCTGCAAAGGCAATCTCTTACAGACAACCATTGGATGGAATTGTAAGAAAGAGACACGAAAGGGAAGTTAAAGGTGTACTAGCATGAAGTTTGAATAAAGAAGAAAGGATCTGATTTGTTAAAGTCTAACTATAACTCAAGATAGACTTGCCAAGCATCTAGTATTAAACGACATATTTTGATGGTATTATTAACTCAACCCCATGGAAATAAAAATCCATAGAAGCGTATTGCAGATGCGTCGCTTCATCTGGAGTCTACAGCGTTATGTCTAATGTGCCAGTAATTTCAGGTCCTGAGATCACCAACAAACCTGAACATATTAGCGCAAGTTCGACTATTTCGTCAGCAGGGTAAAGATGAGATGGAGGGCCTTCTACTTTCAAGCTCTATCACCGTCTTTCTCATAGTCTTTTACATCAACAGATATGATTATTTTTATAGCATTTAGCTATGCTTAGCAAATTATACTAAGAAACAGTTGAAAAAGATATGGGACCAACAGGATTTGAACCTGCGACCTTACTGCACACCGGGCAGCCGCTTTAGCTATCCAGCTACGGTCGCCTCTTACCAGAACCCTAAATTTCTTAACTGTATGATACATCATTTCGTGACGTCACGTTCATCCATTTGTTCCTATCTTAAGTAGGATACAAACCAACATGGCGAAGTTACATTCAGCACAAATGTTGTAACGAATGAAACTGTACGTTATTTTAACTTCTAATTGATTATTTTTATAGCATTTAGCTATGCTTAGCAAATTATACTAAGAAACAGTTGAAAAAGATATGGGACCGGCAGGATTTGAACCTCAACCGATTTGAATATCAACCGATATTTCTTGTTTAGGATAGTATTACACCTAAATCGATCGGTATCAATCGTTTTCAATCGGTATCAGTTATATAGGCCTTTTTTTAAAGTGCATCGATTGATATCGAATGATACAGGTGTAATAGCACCCTTAAGTCTATAGCTTAAAGCTCACGTAATAAGCAATTAAAACAATCAATACTGTAACGTAGGCACGTACGGGAGCTTAAAATGTGTTACGTTTGCATCGGATTAAATTCACTGACGTCATACAGCTGTGGTGCCAGTATTATTTTGTTGTATTGATTTGGCATTGTTTTTATAACATTACACCACGCCTATATTACTTAAAAGAGTGTGACAGAGGTGTGTATAACACCCACACTTCAGCTGTTATGTTTAGGTCCAATGGTTTAGGGGGTGAGCCTATCACCATCCACCAAGCACAATTCCAATTCCATGCTGCTATTGTGAATTTCCTGACGGAAAGTTAACGAATAACACTTTGCTGGACCCGGGCATCGAACCCGAGACCACTGATAGATAAGTGGTGAGATGACGTGTGGTAAAAAGTATCAATGAATAGTAACATATCGCGCTGGCCCTTAGTTAGATGATAATGATGATAAATCAATAATTTGTGGGTTCGATTCCCACTTAAGACAAATCTTTGTGTGCATGAACATGGGGGTTTGTCTTAGTCTGGGTGTTTCTAAGTATAATAAATGTAAAAAAGTATGTATTTACAAAAGAAAAGTATATAATTATAAGTATCAGTTATTCTAGTACCTATAGTACAAGCTTTGCTTAGTTTGGGACTAGATGGCGTTGTGTGTGAGTTGTAAAATATTTATTTATTATTATTATTATTTAATTAATTTACCAGTAGTATAATAAACAAAGAACTGTCAGCACCTTTAATGGGTACAAAATGAATATATTTCGGTCACCAAATAACGACAACGATATAAAATGTGGAATATTAAAAACGAACCAGACTCAGTAAACGCATTATAATCTCAGATTTCTTTCAACAATGCAGAGCTGAATCAACGTCATATTATTTGATAACCTATGACATTCAATTCTGCTTTTAGTTAAAACAAGGACAATAAAGTAGTGACTTTTTACTACTTTATTTATTATGTTTTAATAGTGAACGTCTTAAATTAAATAATTCAAAAGAATATTATTAAAATTAATATGTTAAGATGAACACAGACATTTTTTTATACTATTGTACTATGCGAACCAAATAAGAACAGAATTTTCACTCATATTGAATGTGTTCCAGTCGCCTATATAAACGAAAATTTCCATCACAAGCCAGTTCCTTAAGAAAAAAAAATGTTCACAGTTATGGTACACATTTAATATGGCCGTAAAATCTGTTCTAATTTGATTCGCATAGTATAGTCGCTTAGACTTTAATAACATTTATTTGTTGTTAAAATTGTGTACTCTAAATAATTTTAGTTGCATACAGACATACAACGAAAGTTGTTTTGTAGCACTATATTAACTTGAAAAATAAAATTAAGCTTAAAATAATTTAAAAGTTATGGTTTTTTTTATCTTTAGCTATGGTAATCTTTTTTCCACGTTTAGTGTCGGCTTCGTGTTATGTGGTCTACATTACATAAATTCAGGCCTTTGACCAGCTTTTAATGTAGTAGTCTTTTAAGCCTGCACTTGACTATGATACCGTTAAAGATTGTCGGATTTAGCATATTTATTGTGGTTAGTTGAAAGGCCAGTGCATGTTATACAAATTTTCAATGTAACATAACTGAGAAAAATAATCACTCTGATGTCTTTCTGTAACTTTTAGCTTTGTTAATGAATATTTATGAAATACGAATACTTATTTATACAATTTAATTATAATTAAGATATGAAACTCATCATCTTCCGAGCTTTACAATTAGATTGGTGTCAGCTTCTAGTTCTTCTTCTTCTTCGTCGTGTCGATGGCTGAGTCAAATTTTATTGGCCCAATAAGTGGCCACTGTTATGGCGCTCTCATCGGCGTTCATGAGAGCCTCTCTTGTGCAGGTGGTAGGGCACTTCGGACAGTCAGTAAGGTGGGCCATTGATTGTATTGCTCCACATTCGCAATTTATGTTAGTGTCAACCAGATATCCCCATCTGACAAGGTTAAGCTTCTAGTTTAAGTAGAGCGACTGTCATCAGACCTCCTCAATCCAGTACGAGGTAATACGACACTCTTTGTTAGACTGGTTTTTAGACTTTCTGGCTTCTGACTATCCGTAACGACCGCCATAGATATTCAAATGGCAACCGGGACCGAGGGCTTACCGTGCTCGCCGAGGCTCGAAGGAAACCTCTTTATGTTCAAGATGGGCATCGATCCACGGCCGACCGTGGTTAGCAATGCTTAACTTAGCTTAGCTTGCTAGACTTAGCCACTAGGGCCTAAGATATGAAACTAAAGATTTATAAATTAGCCCTAAGGACTTAATTGAGCATCTTCAACCGCATATTTAAATAAAATCTTTTATTCAGCTTGCAATGTGGGTATCCACATTACAAGCTGAATAAAAGCTTTTAAAAAAGTTGTAAACAAATAACTTAGCCACCTGTTTTAATACTTAAAATATTCTTTCACAACCAGACTTGCAAAAAGTTTAGTACAAACCTTATTCTACTTTTGAAACTTACCGAATCATAAGTGTAGGCACCGGCGAATGCAAGGCAGTCTCGAGCTCTAACGTCGCTAAACTAGAGGCGTAACCGTTGCTGAAGTTCAACACGTGGTTCGCGGTAAATCCTGGCACCTGTAACGTAGGCATGTGTTAGGAGAATAGCTTAAGTTTATGGGGTAAAGGATTTGTAGGGTGAGTGAAATCTGGTAGAGAGAAACATGATATTACATTAAAGTGAATGTATTCTTTGAAATATATTTTGTTTATTTATTTTTAGCAGCTTTTAGCATTTTATTTGATAGCAGCGATAGTCGAATGGGAGACCGTAGGACTGCGAAGTCAAAGGTCCCGGGTTCGGACCCACAGCACACACCTCTGTCAATAAATCGTAAGATTCATCGTTTCGAAATATGTGTGTATTTATCATATAAATTATCGCTCGCTAACGGTGAAGGAAAACATCGTGAGGAAACCTACATGCCTGAGAGTGCCTAAAAAGTGCTCGAGGGTGTGTGAAGTCTACCAATCCGCACTAGGTCAGCGTCTATGGCCTAACCCTTCTCATCATGAGAAGAGGCTCAAGCCCAGCAGTGGGACATGTATTAGATACAGGGCTGCTATTATATATTTTATTTACTACTAGAGAACTGCCTCGTCGGTCTTGTGGTTAGCGTGTGCGACCTCGCACCGGGATCTCGTGTTTGATGCCCAGTTCAGGCAAGTGTCAATAGCTGCATGGGGTTGGCATAATGGTCGATCGTTACCCCATATTTTTTTGTTTTGCTTCTCAGAATCATGTCCTGAATCACTGGTAAACGGCTTCGCCACGATGTATTTTACACCTTGTAGGCACGATATTATGCTATGTTATTTGTTATAAACCAGTTGCTACAGGATATCTGTATTCTAACGAGTCTCTAGTCAACCTTGCATTTTTTTAAGCTCTATTCAATGCCCGACAGTATGTAGAAGTACTAAAAACCGCACCAAATTTTCGAGGAAAAACATTTTTCTTTATTTATTTCCAAACATATTCATGCCAGAGTTAGAATTCCGATTGCAAGTACTGATACCAACTGCATAACTATGTAAACATAGCACACATATTAATTTCACTGTCCAATAGTCTATTGAAGCTTCGTCTAATAGTGAGGTATTGTTAAGCTAACTAAGACTGCCGGTTGACTGCAGCGTTCGGTTATACTAACAAAAGTGAATTTTGATTTTCGACAAAGAAAAATATAGAGCATTACGGTCAAAAAAATTTTAATCGATACATAACATCACATCTATATTACCTAGAAGGATGTGGACGAAGTTTGAAATACCGTTAGGTCCCATGTGATACTAGGTGATATAATCCCACCCACACGCCCACTACTGTGACTCATGTGACGCCAGGATCTACAGCGGTAACCAACTGAAAGGCACCGTGCATGACACAAACCCGCAATGAATTTAATCAGAAGTATATAGTTGGAGTTGGAAAGTATGTATATTTACTTCCCTCCAAAGCAAAGCGGGAGACTGAGTAATGCCAAATATAGACAAAGTGTCTATATGGAAAGAGTGTAGACACCACGGACAGTGACAAAACTATGGGGCCTAAATTTGATTGCTATAATAGGTATGGCAGAAACGGCTAAATGCACGGAAATTTATTCTGTTCGATACGAGATCCTCATAGTATACCACTCCGGGTGTCTATTGTAAGCTATTTAACATAACATTACGTTCGTTGTGCCAAAGACTACACTCCCAGATGATATGGTGGGCGGTTTGTTCGTGCTCAGATGTAGAACATGTACAGAATGGAGAATCGACTAGTTTGCTCTTAAAATTGCCATGACCCGTCAGGAGTTGAGCCACGCAGTGATTCACCTCTAGCTATGGTTTCGCAAGTCTGTCGCAAATGGATGGAAAGAAATGATAGAGGTGGCGGCCTTTGTGATACTAGGTGAGCCTCCGAGCTCTATTCTGTGCTGCTATTGCAAATATTCAAATGAAAAATTTATAACTACACTTTTGCTCGAACTGGGGATTCGAACCGATGACTTAATGGTGAGAGATCACATATGCCATAATTATATTTTTCCAAATTTTATAAGTGATACACATACATATAATTATAATCAAACTGCCTCGATGGTCTAGTGGTTAGCGTATGTGCCTTTCACCGCCATATTTTTTTTTTTTTGGTACCAATAGTTTGGCTTTTATAAGGGGGCAAACACCCCACTCCAAAAACTTACTTACTCTCAAATAATTTCAAGACCTATCTAACAACACCTCAGACTATGGGGCAGAGGACAGACGGACATGGCGCAACTCACTCAAGAAACGTAGGTATCTACCCTGGTTTAGGCAATAAATAAATTTTATAACGATAAGACAAAATTACATTATAATGTACCTTATCTCTGAGTATTTATTTTTTATTAATTAGCTATAAGGGGCCTTGTCTACGGAATTCAAAAACCGTGCGCCTAAATTTCTATGAGAATAATAATATCCTTCCACTAGGGTTTGAATCCGTTCACGAATCTCTGTCACCAACGATAAATTCAAGCGTCAATTAGTATCATGACGTCATAATACAAATGGCGCTATATAACGTGACAGTTTAGTAATCACTCCTATAATTGATTTATTCATGTCGAGGTGAGGACGGCATCAAATCCAGTTTACGTGGCTACACATCATGCAAATATTCCAGTGTAAGATAGTATCTCCTTGTAAAGGCTTTCCGTGTAATGCGAGACCAGCTTATATTAGCTATGTATAGCTTTAACGTCTTGGTAAATTGGGCTAATACTATAATTTGGATAATGTTCTAGTTAATTCTGTTACGAGGATAATTTGGGATTTGTGTCCGATTAGGTTTGATGGATTAGGTATATAATTGTATTGCTTAATAAGGACAAGGACATTGCTTGTTTTAACTAATCTTTTTTAGTAAAAATAAGTTAAAACAGAAAATAGGTTTTATTGTCAAATATTTTACTTGAAACCCTAATGATAATTTTTTTTCTGTATCCGTTACAAGCGTAGTCTTGCTTGGTCTTTAAAATGATGCCTGTACAGGTTACATAAAATAACATGACATCACGCCTATATTGCCCAAAAGGGTATGGCTAAAGTGTAATGACCCTCATTTTACCTGTTGTGTTTAATTCCCACGTGATAGAGGACAAGTCCAAATCCGCGCTGCGATTGAAAAAAATCTGACAAAAAAATTGCCCAAATAACACTTTTGTCCGACTTGGGAATCGAACCCGAGACCTCGCGGTGAGAGACCGTATATGCTAACCACTAGACCAACGCAACAGTCACTACACTGGTTAATAGTTACATATTATGATGCTTCAGTGAGCCTAAAGGAGCAATCTAATCCAGAAATACACTATCTTTTTTTTTACGTGATATAATCCCACCCACACACCCACCACTGTGACTCCTGTGACGCTAGGATCTACAGCGGTAACCAACTGAAAGGCACCGTGCATGACACACGGGCAATCCCAGGGAGAGTTAAAATTGTCTTGGAACCCGCAACGAATTTGATCAGAAATATATAGTTGGAGTTGGAAAGTATGTAAAGATAAAAGTAAAGATACACTATCTATTTAGTATAGTCGGCTACTGATCAATATTCTACATATCCATATCCTGTATTTCCTCGCATCTCTCTGATTTTGCATTGTACGGGAAGCCTATACAACGCGAGACCATCGTATAATGGAAATGGAACTGGTTGATCGATAGCCGTGTACTGTGTACATAAAAATATGAAACCCACCATTTGTTCGTTGACGAACCAGGTGACGTTAGCAGCGGGGAGTGAGGGGGGTGACGAGCAGTTCACTCGAATGTTATCCCCGCCAACGTACGACAGCCTGTCCGACGTCACGTTTGGACTTGTTAGCGGCGGTTCTGAAAAAGAACAAAAGTTCAGCATGGGTCTTTATGAAAAATAACAACTGTTTGTTAAAAAATGTTGTATAGGGTGTAAAAATGAATGGTTTGGATTCCCGGTATATTCCTGCATGTCGGTTTTATTGTAAAATGATACAGGTTTTTGCTTTTATACAAAATCGGGCGGCCTCTACCACTATTTCGCTAGTAACGATTGTATGTAAAAAATGTGTACATATATGCGGCCTTTAAGGGCGAGGTCTTGCGTTCCTTTTTCTTGTCGTGTCAATGACTATTGTAATTCTGTTTAATATTTTCCAGTTTATACAGCTTTAGACCAATAGTATGCGACTAGGACGCCGTTTTGGTTGGCCCGCATAAGGTCTTTTAGGGTACAAGGGGTAGGAAGTAATGTGCAGGACAACAGATGGGCCATACTTTGGGTGGGCGATCCACATTCGCAACTAGTGTTGGATGTGTTTGTGAATCTCCACTTGGCCAGGTTGTCTTTGAAATAAAAATAATAAATAAACAGGAAATACCAACATGGAGTTGGAATTATTACCGGTGGATAGCAATAGGCTCATCCACTATCATGGGACCTAAACATAACAGGTGAAGTATCGCTGTTAGACATCTCTGCCACACCCTTATGGGTGGGGTGGTGGGTACTTGATGTAAAGTAATTAACATTACTACAGGTTTAATGAAGAGTTTTATCTACTTTAAGTTTACTCTCAATTGAAAATAATCTCTTTACATAATCTTAAAACTTGTCAAAATAAAAAAAGTCTCGACATCTGCGTAGGTAAATGAATTGCAATGTCCCTCTACCGCCGGCAAATATTACGCAAATGGGCAGTAAACAAAATATTCCTTTTAATTTGTATACAGCCTTGAGTTTTCACCAGTTTTTCTGTAAAGGTTGTGAAATATTTATTTAATAACGGCCATTTTGTTCCACTTTGTTTAATTTAGGATCGGTAATCTGGTAATAACAAGAAAGAACAGCGTCTCCGTTTGTTTTTTCGAGTTCATAACAAACTTTCTACGTGATATTTTATTAGTTTGGTTTAGTATAATGTTTTTGGACTAAGGTCCTAGTAAGCATGCGTAAATTGAAGTCTAATTTCAATTTACAAGTAAAAAATTGGGTCACTTTTATATTTGGCCAACTTATATTTTATTTCTTTGCAAATAAAATTTATCAAGAACTAGCGAAACCGGCTCTTAGTCTTCTTATATTTTTAGACCTTTATTTTAAATTTATGTGTTTTAAGTACTCACAAACTTTTAAGATTTAGTGTTAAAATTTTAATTACGGACGTAATACGTTTACGAATTTTAAGCGCAAACTGATTACCTATATGAAATGTAAAAAATAATTAATTAGTAAAATAAAGTTTTCAAGAAACATTGTAATTGAATGAAAAGTCGCTATAATTTGATAGCTGGGATTTAAAGAACTCTTAATACTTTTTCACAATTTACAACTTTGTATTGCAATGCTATCTAGCAACAACGTTTTGACACACCATCAAGAACTACCACGGCCTAACTTTGTTATCCACTTTCAGTTTCAATTCCAACAATATAACACTGTAAGCCAAAGTGAAAACGTCAATCGTCAACAAATAGTTCTGGAATTATATTGTTGGAAACAAAAGCGGCATGTTATCAGTCAAAAAGGTCGGACCGGTCGCCATCTGCTTCAATATCCTCCCTTTTACCGAATCTTTTATTAGGATTGCTGAAATATTGCATATTCACAACGCAGCTGGCATTTTGTCGGCAAAAATAAACCATCCAGTTCGATTTCAATCTAGGAGTAGCCTCTCTGTTGCCACAACGTTTCAGTCTAATTTTCAATTTCGAAATTTCAACAGCCAGCCCAAGCTTTTCGAAGTATCGTCAAAATATTTTATTGAAATCTCGCGTATTGTTCTACTGCCTTTGTTTCATTTCAATATAAAACGTGCGTTTAATACACGTGCGTTTTGTTTTCTAGTCTGCAAAAAATTTAAAAATGGCTAAATGGGAATGGTTTTGAAATAATCCTTCACGTGATTTTTAAATTTTACTGGTATTAGTATTTTTAGAATTTGCGTTTTAAATAAAATATTTGAGCAGTGTCACTATGAATAAATCGGCCTTAACTTAAATTACATTTACGTTTGGCTAACCGTGTTTTTTAGGAAAATCATTTAAAATAGTATACACTAAATAGTGGTTTTTATGAACAAATTTAAAATAGTATTATTAAGAAGAGATTGGTTTTTGTTGTATGTGTATTTAACTCAAAACTGCTGCGCTGTTTTAAAAAAAACTTTACAATTGGAATGCTAAATTATTTCTGAATAAGAAAGTTTTATTTTATTGAGTTACAACGCGGGTAAAGCCGTGCGCAATAGTTGAAAAAAAAATACTAACTAAATACGTCTAAAAATAAGAATGAACAAAATACTATGTTATTGAATTAACTACAAACGTACATTGGTTATTTTAAGTTTACTAAGAATATTTTTAATTTCAAAACAAATGACAAACGACCGAAATATAATTTCTTAGAAAAATATTCTCATCTTAGTAAATTTAGTATTTAAGCCAACCAAATTTAGATTCAGCGTGAGATATATTAATGAAAAGGTCTTGAATATTAATAAGCCCTCTTCCCTTCTACTCTAGAAACAATAATTTTAGTCTGTCTTTCAATTAAGTTAAAAAGTATTATTTCTAACATGTCACCATTGAAAAACTTAACAATTCAATTAAATATTAGAATTTCAACAATTGTTTAGTAATCAGTTTTTTTTTATTAGCGCAATTGGGTTGAAGTCTACATGATATTGCTTTTTTGCAACTACTTATTTACAATTTTAACTTAAGTCACTCATGTTTAGGATTCGATTGTTTTATGATAATTATAATTCATAAATATTGCAGTAGATCTATAATGAATTAAAAGTTAATTGAATAAAAAAATTCTTCCGAGAGTTAAAACCGAATTCATATATTTTTTGACCTCAAATATGAATTTTGAACAATTATTATTATTTGATTCAATTAAAAATCTCAAAAGGGATTATTTCAAAAACCATTTTCATTCATACGTGTTTCAATTTATTGCAGACTTCATAATACAAAACGCACGTGTATGAAACTCGCGTTTTATATTTGAACTGAAACAAAGGCAGTAGAACAATACGCGAGATTTCAATAAAATATTTTGACGATACTTCGAAAAGCTTGGGCCGTCTGTTGAAATTTCGAAATTGAAAATTAGACCGAAACGTTGTGGCAACAGAGAGGCTACTCCTAGATTGAAATCGAACTGAATGTTTATTTTTGCCGACAAAACGCCAGCTGCGTTGTGAATATGCAATATTTCAGCAATCCTAATAAAAGATTCGGTATAAGGGAGGATATTGAAGCAGATGGCGACCGGTCCGACCTTTTTGACTGATAACATGCCGCTTTTGTTTGCAACAATATAATTCCAGAACTATTTGTTGATGATTGGCGTTTTCACTTCGGCTGAAATTGGAATTGAAAATGTATCCAAGTCAGTAAATACTGTTACATCAGTGTCGGTGTAGTTTGTTTTATTTGAAGAAAATATATATCTTCCGTGTCCCAGTCTAATGGCTTCATCTGATTCAGTATTTTACATGGAGCCACTGCCAGCAGACCTCCACAACCCAGTACGAGGTGATAGGTTACTCCTTGTTAGACTAGATGTCAGACTTACTAGCCTCTGACTACTCGTAACGACTGCCATAGATGTTAAAATGGCAACTGGGACCGACGGCTTAACGTGCTCTTCGGGGCATGGAGGAAAACTCGAAACGTTAAGTTGGCATTGCTTTACCTGCAAGATCGATCGACTTAACCACGAGCGAGAATCAAATAAAATAATTAAGATTTTATGTAAAACTAGCTGACCCGGCAAACTTCGTACCGCCTTAGCGTAAATTTGATGCACTACTTTATTTTGTATAGCTGACCTATTTTATGTATGCGTGCCTATTCAATTTGAACTGGAATCCATATAAAAATGAATACCTATTGCCCTGGTCTCGTCATACCTGAGAAGGACTTTACTAATTTTATTAAATAAAAAACAAAATATATATATTTTCATAATCGTGTTTATTCCGTAGGGTTCAATAATTTCACTTATATTTTTACAGAAAATTTATTATTATATATTTAATTTATATGGTTTTCTTTTCCCTAAGAACCTTGTGCAGAGTATTAGAAAACTACAAAAAAAAAATCAGCCATATCGGTCAAGCCGTTTTCATGCTATGTCGTGACAACGGAAAACGGGTTTCATTTTTATATATATAGATATATATAGATATCATAATATATTAAAATATTAAATGAATAAAATTGTTTCAAAGATGAAATGCGCTCAGTTTGAATCAAAAGTTAACTCTTATTCTATATCTAGTCATTAATACACAAATAAGCATTTATAAAATCTGTTCTTTTGTCAAGGGACACCTACGACCTCGCCCGAAATTAGTAAACACTTTATAGTGCAATACGGCATCTTACTTGTATCACTAAACATGGCTGACATACGCTGACAGCGGTCGCTAAACTAAACGCCGATACTTACATAGTTTGCTAATGGATAGTGGAAATAAGAATCATCTATTTATTTTACAAACATTATTTTCAACTCTTCAGATGATAAAGGATATAAATAAAATCTTAATAGAAGTACAGTTAATGTTTTCGTGTATTTGATAGTACAACTCACAGCTCCTCACAGGAGTTAGATAAAACGTATTGGCAGGTTAAGCATATAATACACATAAATGAAAGTGACAGAATTTAACTCACAACACAAATAACACATATTGTTATTTTCATTTCAAATAACTATTCTTTTTTTAATATAATGCGCACCAAAAGTGCTACCTAACAATGTATATGGCTAACAAAATTTAGGAGTGAAATTAAAAAAAATATACATATACTAAAATAATATTCTAAGCAAAGTAATAAATTGTTACAACATTTTCTTTATTTACGCGAAACAACAAAAGGAGACGCTGTTCTTTCTTGTTATTACCAGATTACCGATCCTAATTAAACAAAGTGGAACAAAATGGCCGTTATTAAATAAATATTTCACAACTTTTACAGAAAAATTGGTGAAAACTCAAGGCTGTATACAAATTAAAAGGGAAATTTTGTTTACAGCCCATTTGCGTAATATTTGCCGGCGGTAAAGGAACATTGCAATTCATTTACGCAGATGTCGAGAACTTTCTCTTTATTTCTACACATTTTAAAGGTTACACCAAGAAAATATTTTCTAAGGAGGTATAATTATCAAGACTGCTTAAAATACTTTTATATTTTAGAAACTGAATAGAAGCATATCATATTAAATTGTATTTTTTGTCATTGTAAATGGGGCGATGCTTTTAACAAACTCATGTCAACAAATTATTAAAGCAATTTGTTAACGTTCAAGTTGATTCCACCAGTTTTGTATTTTGTATCAGTTTAACAAACGCGATAGATGGCATTAGAGGAAAAATTAGAAGTCGGTGTTAAGATTTTCCACCGCCGAATGACCTTAATAGAGTTTTATCAGAACTTATTTCAGTATCATAGTCAAATAACTAGTGCATTTTCATTGGTTACCTGAATTACTCTAAAACGTGTGCCTGTCTCCGTCTCTTAATGGAAGTCCGGATTTATTCACAACTTTATACTTACAGTTGTGAAAATTTACACTAAATGTTATGTACTTTTGAAATTATAGCTATGGTATTATTTATTCACAAATTCAAAATCTTTACCTTAACCATTAACGTTCTTTTTTTAATACTGTATCTTACGCAAATTTATGTCTGTATACAAACGCTAACACCTGAACGGAATGGCTAACAATCCAACTGATACCCTTTGGGTAGGGTTGCAAATGACGTGCAATATGAAAGGGGTCGAACAAAAAGAGTTATAGGGCTTTATGTCGAGCAATATAAAGCCAGGAGTAAAGTGTTCAACTGTACAGTGTGTACTTGACTTAGACCACTAACCAACCAACGTGATATTAGACCGTTTTGTTGTTTTTAGTATCTCGGACTACAAGTTTACTGATCCCACATCGCTGTTTGAGTTTGGCAGGAAACTAATGAATAATTCGTCAATTATAATGTACACACGGTTACCGATCAACCTATACATTTCCAGTGTAAGATAGTGTCGCATGCATAACGTGACCAGCTTATACTGGAAATGTTTAGATTAAATTGGTAGCCTGTATTTACGTTTTGTATCTTTACTATAGGCTGACCGTTTAACTGAGTCCTCGCCTGCGCGGTACAGGGGCGCTGGGGTATGACGACAAAGGGGATTGAGACAGGTGCGGGCGGTGGGGACACTTAATGAAATATACAGGAGATGAAATGCACCAAGATTTTTCTTAAGATATGTGACATCGAATATATAGAATATATATATTCTATCCCTGTACCGCGCAGGCGAGGACTTAGTTAAACGGTCAGCCTATAGCTGTGTCTTACCATTTCCCATTTTCCCAGGCAATTCTTCATACCTACTTAAATCAAATATGTTGTTGAAAAATGAAATCTACCATCAGTCTAATCCTATCCTCGAGTCTTACACTTTTGTATTATGTGAATAATATATTTTTTTTACACAGAGCTATATCAGTAGCACATGATTTTGGAACTCTAGATGCGAAAACTTTTGACTGAAAAAATATATAATGCACTGGTTTCAGCAGCTTGCCAATCGTAAAACTTACATTCTGTATATAAATATGGGAGGTAAAAAAAACAAAAAATATGATGTATTTTTTGTTTTTTTTACTTAGCCCAATACGCTTCTAATAAGTCAATTTTTTCACGATTAGAAGACATTTTAGCGAAAATCCTTAATTAATAACTCATACGAAGTTTCTCAGCTGAAACTAAGTTTAGCACACAGATTTTCGAATCAAATTCGAAATTTGAGGGTAAAAATTCTTTTTATTTACTTTACAGTCAATTCTACCCACTTCCAGGCCATAACAAAAAGTTAGACCATCGTAGAAATTCGTTTCTGTTGCCGAAATGTATGGGAAACGTTTTTGGCGATTTCTGTCTTTTCTAGTACTGAAAGCTAAAATGGTCCCGTAGAGTTTTTTGATCCCCACATGAAATAGAATCGATTGGCATAAAAAAAAAAATTTTGAACTTTATTGCATTTTTTTTTTGCTAACTGTAAGTTTTTTACAAAATCTGTGAATGCAGTTCAAAATGTCCCAAAAAGTTAGGGAAGGTCTTTTAAGAACGTTTTGCTGTAACTGCAACGGTTAAGGTACTTGCCCTTACTGCCCCGTTTCAAAAATACACCCTGTATATATAGGACATAGGTCTTACCTAATATATTATATTAGGTAAGACCTATGTCCAACAGTGGATGTCTCGTTCGGTTGAGATGATGATGATGATAGCAATATGGGAAACTCACCTACAACCACCATTTCAGTCGCCTTGATGTCTGTATGGAAGAGAGGTGCGTCGGCAGTCACTTCACACTGGTATTCTCCAGTAAGTGTTCTGTCAACCTCTGTTAGAACAACCCGGTTCTGATCAGAAGCTGCTACCTGTGAGAGAAAATTAATTTGTATACTTCTAGGTTAGCATCAACACGACGCGATAAGGTGGGACTCTTGGTGGACGTTCTAGGTAAGCGAAAAACGCAACGCTATGCGACGCGACTCATACTAATATCTTTATTGACAGCGTTCAATCTATAATGTACCTATTGAAGTATTGTATATATATATATATATATGAAGGCTCACTTAAAATGCGCTATTTGCTAAGTATGTGTGCGTAATTTAGCAAAGAGCGCATTTTAACAGTTTTTATTCTACTTTCATGCTCACTCTGCCATACCTAAAATAAACTTTTATACAGATGGCGTAGTAGGTTGTTACCTTGCTTGGGACGTCGAGGTCGCGGGTTCGATTCCCGCTTAAGATAAATCTTTGTGTGCATGAACATGGAGGTTTGTCTTAGTCTGGGTTTTTCTATGTATAATAAGTATGTATTTACAAAAGAAAAGTATGTATTTATTAGTATCAGTTATTCCAGTACATAGTACAAGCTCTGCTTAGTTTGGGACTAGATAGTGTTGTGTGTGAGTTGTTAAATACATATAAATATATATATGTATATTAGTATTAGTTATTCTAGTAGCCATAGTACAAGCTCTGCTTAGTTTGGAACTAGATGCCGTTTTGTGTAAGTTGTGAGATATTTATTTATTTATTTATTTGTATATGAGAATGTGCCTGTACGATGTCAGTGAGCTTTCATATCGTGCATCTAAAACTAGACAGTTAATCATTAACACGATGAGTGGGTTAGTAACCTTGTAGTAATTCTGCCAAGCTGAGATTTGTAATCTGAGATATTACCTAATATGACTAACTAAATACTTTACTTTACTTAATTATAAATTGTATTAATAAGGATTCTAAACTTACATCAACTTTAATCTCAGCAACCGGGAAGACCTTCGTGGCGGGCGATTCCTTCGGCACGTACCGGTAAAACTCGATCATATTCCGGTACCAGCGAATGGAGTACAATTGAGCCCCTTCCAGGTCGTAC
This sequence comes from Hypena proboscidalis, assembly GCA_905147285.1. NCBI lineage: Eukaryota > Metazoa > Arthropoda > Insecta > Lepidoptera > Erebidae > Hypena > Hypena proboscidalis. Next base: position 8,753,038 of record LR990150.1, on the reverse strand, counting down.
GAACACATGAGGTCTGCGTCGTGGCCGGTTAGAACCGCCTTTGGTGCGTGGATTTGGAGAGATTTCAGGGTTATTGCTGTACCTGTGGACAAAAAAAAAATATTTATATTATGGACACATTACATTTGGAATTAAGTTTCTGTGGCACGCGGAATAACTTGTGGCTAAGCATAAACTATCTCGTTAGTCCAGTGATAAGCTTGTGCGACCTCTCAGCACGAGGTCTCTAGTTTGATGCCCGGGTGAGGCAAAAGTTTTATTTAAGACTTTTTTCATCAAAAAATTCTCAGCACCGTGTTAGTAGTCGGGCACACCCGGCGAATGGCGATAAGCTCACCTTCTATCACAAGAGACCTATTAACATAACCAGTGAATTGTGGGTGTTACACACCTTAGCAACCCTACCCCTTTGGGGTAATATAGCCGTAATGTTATTATTTTATTTATTATTATATATGTTATTTTATTTTTTTGACGGCCGGGAAGTGTACACCTGCCTGCGACGCCGAGGTCGCGGGTTCTTTTTCCGCTTAAGACAAATCTTTGTGTGCATGAACATGGGGGTTTGTCTTAGTCTGGGTGTTTCTATGTATCATAAGTATGTATTTACAAAAGAAAAGTATATATATGTATAAGTAGCAATTATTCTAGTAACCATATTTCAAGCTCTGCTAAGTTTGAGACTAGATGGCGTTGTGTGTAAGTTGTGAGATATTTATTTATTTTATTTTATAAGCAATAAGATTTTATTCATACTACGTTGTTAGTTAGTTTCATTTTAACGCTGAATCTCAACGTTAATACGGCAAATAATTAATTAAGTTAATGACAGAGATAAAATAACGTTTCGATCATTTAATAGTCACAATTAAGAAATCCATAAAAACAATAACTAAAAAACTGTTATTAATTGCCATTTTTCAACAAAAATGTGTCAACTCTCAAAAAGGCTTGTGAAAAATTCCAAAACACTTTTAGATTTTATGAAATAAATCACTATTTCGATATATGTATATTTATGAAAACCATTGATTTACCTCTAGAAGATGAAACTGAATGAACAATAATTGTATTTCTGACTCATGATAAAGTGAGTCGTAAGTAAGGAGTTTATTCATATTGTCATCTTTGACACAATGTATTCAAGTTAATAACTTAGGCAAAGTGGCAATCAAGAAAATTCTTTTACTTTTGTTTTGGCTTTTTTATTAAGGTGATGAAAGTTGAGGAATGACAACACTTCGGTATAGAGTAGGGCACTTAACTTTTTTGTTATGTATCTTGAGCACTTTTTTGAATAATTAAAGAACAAATGAAGATAATAGAGGTTTTGTAAATTCTCTCTAGGGGATTTTTGGTACCTGCCACAAATTGTAGTTTTAGTGTAAATTCAAGACGTTTTGCCCCATAATAATATATTTTTTGATGAACGACGAATATTTTATTAGTTTATGTTCATTGGATTGCAGACTATTTTGCATCAGGTTTCAAAAAGCTTCAATAAAAATCTAGAATACTACTAGAAACTACGTTTTTAAGCATCGGGTGTATGTAATTACAACTTTTATTGTCAAGACTATGGTCACGAAAACACAGTTAGAGAAAATAAGAAGAAAAGTAAAATTTTCATTGTTGCGTGGAATCTTTCCAGGATTGTATCTCTTTTAACTGCCACGTTGGTACGGGTTATAGTATGCGCTTCTCACCGCGAGGTCTCAGATTCAATTCCCAGGTCGGGCAAAGTGTTATTTGTGAACTATCCGTCAGGAAATTCTCATTCGCCGTTCGGCCGCGCTTGTGAGCACACGCTTGATCGTTCGCCGTAAAAAGTAGTGTTTCCCAAAGTTTTTCCACTATGTTCGTCTGTGCTAGCTGTGGGTCTCAACATACCGAGGGACCAGTCTGCAGTGTTTGCAAATGTCATTATGACTACCAATGCTCAGGCATAACCGAGAGGGGCTTTCGCAACCTTGGCGGAGACAGAAGAATCAACTGGCGCTGTCCTAAGTGCAAGTCCAGCCCTTGTCCGTCCCCAGCAGCAAGCATTGCATCTTCTCCACAGCCAAATCAGCTGGATGTGATTCAGGAACAGGTCCAAAAGATTCTTTACCAACTGGCGTCGCTACCAACACTCATAGAGGACGTAAAGTCAATTAAGGAAGAATTGAACGGTGTGAAGGAGTCCGTTGATATGGCACACCATCTTATTAGTTCTTTCACCGATAAAGTCACGAAACTGGAGAGCAGAATCGCCGGATTGGAGAAGTCCGCAGGCGAGATTCCAGCTTTGAAAGCCGAAATTGAAAAACTAACCCACGATATGCAAGTTCGAGATCAATGGGCCAGGGCTAATAACATTGAAATTCGCGGTATCCCTGAAAAGAAAAACGAAAATCTCTACGAAATCATAGAGAAAATTGGATCGCTATCTAACCAGACAGTGAATAGGCGAGACATAAACTACATCGCCCGTGTACCTACCCGTAGCCCAAATACCAATAAGGCTATCATCGTAGCCTTTAACAGTCGCTACGTGAAGGAAGAATTTATAGCGTCAGCGCGTAAGAGCAAACTGCAACTGTCTCAACTAGGATACCCCACAACAGAGAATTTCTACGTGAACGACCATCTTACACCGGAGAATAAAATTTTACTGAACAAGGCCAAAGCTCTCACCAAAGGAAACAATTTCAAATATATATGGGTTAAGCACTGCAAGATCATGGTGAAAAAATCGGACACGTCTCCAACATTTTTTATAAAATCTCAAAACGATTTGTCAAAAATTTCTTCTTAACAATACATTTGAAAACAATATGCACCGTATGTAATATTTTTCTCGTTATCTACATTATTGTTGTAAACAGTTTGAGAACCGCTTCCAACTACAAACTGGTTTGCCCACGGGCCGGCCGCGTGATTCGAACAGTCGTTAAGCGACGTAAACAGGTTAGTAAACAATTTATACGATTATCTCTCGCCATTGCTCACTTATGCTACCGTATTCTGGTCATTATCGCTTGCATTACATATCGCTATGAACTGGGCATGCACTTGTGCTATGCCTCGCTCTTTGTGCGTATACCTGTAACTCGATATATTATTTCTCTCAACGCTACCCGTATAACATGGATTATTTTATTTAAATCAGTATTTCTCTCGCTTTTCATTATACGTAAATTAATATTTTATTATTACTATTTCCTAACGATTAACAAAACACTTAAGAATGTTTGCTTTCTGCATATCATGCAGCGTTATTTTGGCATAACTGTTGATAGCTTTTATTTTATGTCGGTGGCTGTTGTCGTATTTTCGTGCGCTTTATGTTGCCGATCGTTTGATTGTCGTACTGCGATCCTAATTTGCTATTTATACTGCTATTTATTAATTAACTATTAAAAATGGTTTCATTTAATGTATTTTACGAAAATACGCGTGGTCTTCGGACCAAAACAAATGTATTTAAACGCAGTGTGCTTATGTGCTCGTACGATGCAATTTCGATAACGGAGAGTTGGCTCCACAATGGCATTGCTGACAGCGAGCTTTTTGATGATAGATACATAGTTTGGCGTCGAGATAGGGACTATTTACATACCCGAGAAAAATATGGTGGTGGTGTGCTAATAGCGGTTCGACGAGAATTCACCTCTTTGCCGCGCCCGGAGTGGTATTCTTCCGCTGAGGATCTATGGGTTACAGTAACCATAAAAATCAAGAACAGTAAACCACAAAAAATCCATCTCTGCACTATTTACCTCTGCGCCGAAAAGCACGGCCACTCTTTCAACTCGCAACTTTATAACTATAGTAACAAATTATCGTCGATTGTTAATTCTTGTCCCAACGACACCTTTATTATAATGGGAGATTTCAACTTAAGTAACGTGGATTGGTGCTTTAAAGAAAACTGTTTAGGCCCATTAGGAATCTTAGGAGAAACTCAAGTACATTTTTTTGACACCATAGCTGAATGTAACTTGAATCAATACAACTTAAGCCGTAATGTAAATAATAGAATCTTGGACCTTGTCTTTTGTAATGTTGAATTATCAACTGCCGCATCTGACAGCCCCCTTGTACCCGAAGATACCCACCACAAATCGCTGGATATAACTTTAAGTTGTTCAAGTGTTACCCGTCTTAAAACTAACGCAAGGGCCAAATATCTTTACCAATTTGGTGACTACGACAACATTAACTCGTCATTGAATAATATAAGTTGGAGTGAAAATTTAACAAACTGCCCATTTGAAGACGCTGTTAGTAGCTTTTATAAGCACTTATATGCGTTGCGAGATGAATTTATACCCAACAAAACTGTTTCTCCCTCGTCATTCCCTCCCTGGTACAATCAGTGTTTAAAAAAGATACTTAAGGAAAAATACAAATACCTTAAAAAATATCGTCTTTATGGTAACACTAGCGACTACAACACATTTAGTCTCCTTCGTAAGAGGGCTAAACGCGTCGAAGAAGAATGCTATCGTAAGTTTATTTCGCACACCGAAGCTAACATCACCGTCAATCCCAAGGCTTTCTGGAGTTTTGTCAAGAGAAATAAAAAGGGCTCGAACTCTCTCCCATCAACTGTGACTTACGAAGGCACATCGGCTGATACTAACGAGGAAATTTGTAACATTTTTGCAACTTATTTCCATTCAACTTTCCTCCCGCCATCAAGTCCAGACCACTCCCCTGTGAGTAGCGATTGCAAGGAACCCCCACTCAGCACACACACAATAGGCCACATTGACATACAACCTGACAATGTTCACAAGTTGCTTAAATCAGTAGATCTTGCGAAAGGTGCAGGACCGGACCATATACCACCTTTATTCATTGCTAAATGCGCTAAACATTTGACCTACCCGCTTACTATCTTGTATCAACGCTCGATTACTGAAAGTTGCTTACCAAGTATTTGGAAGTCTGCGTTCGTCACTCCCGTACATAAGGGTGGTAATAAAAGCGATGCCAAAAATTATAGACCAATATCAAAACTCTGCATTTTCGCTAAAATATTAGAAAGACTTGTCTATAACCAACTGTACAACACTTTAAAGAGCTTTTTTATATCAGAACAACATGGTTTCATCAAAAACAAATCGACCACAACTAACCTTTTATCTTTTATTGATTATACCACATCTCACATGGTGGCAGGTGGTCAAATAGATGCCATATTTACTGACTACAGTAAATGTTTTGATAAAATAGAGCACAAATTATTATTTCAAAAATTATTACGCGCTGGGATTCATGGTAACCTTTTCAGGTGGTTCTGCTCTTATATAGAGAATAGGTCTCAGGCAGTGGCGGTGAACGGAGCCATGTCGACATGGCAAATCGTCCCTTCTGGTGTGCCTCAAGGCTCATTATTGGGGCCTCTATTGTTTAATATCTTCATTAATGATATAAGCACCTGCTTCCACCAATCGAGATTTTTAATGTATGCCGACGACATGAAGATTTTTAAAGATATTAAGTCCAGCACCGATTGCCAACTGTTGCAACAAGACCTTCTAAGATTTGAGACCTACTGCCACCAAAATAGACTAGATATTAATGTCCCCAAATGTTACACCATTAGTTTCTCGCGTAAGCCAAAGGTATACTCATTTAGCTACTCATTAGCAGGATTAACTCTTAAGCATACACGACTCTAAGTTATCTTACGAAAAGCACATCGACCATATTGTTAATAGGGCTAATAAAACTCTCGGCTTCATCAAAAGATCATGTTCAGAGTTTTCGAGCATCAAGGCCATTAAAATCTTATATTGCTCTTATGTTCGTAGCATACTGGAATACTGTTCACAGATCTGGAACCCGCAGTACGACGTTTACATAAAACGGATAGAATCTATCCAACGTAAGTTCAACCGATACTTGCAATTCAAGTGTGGAAAGTACGACGACAGCTACGAAGCAAGATGTAGGAGACAGCACCTTTTGCCACTGCACGAGCGTAGAAAAATTGCAGATGTGACTCTGCTATCAAAAATAGCACAATCTAAGGTTGACTCGCCTCAGCTACTGGAACAAATATATCTGAGAGTTCCTAACAAATCCGTTAGACTGCAATACCCTCTTCACGTCCCACGTAGCATCACCAATTACCGTAATGGATCATTCTTCGTGAGAGCAGCGAGTTTTGTAAATCAGGTAAAATTATCAGAATTCGACTTATTTAATACAAGCCCATCAACCGTCAATCACAACATGGCTAGCCAATGGTTTGAACCGGTTCCTTGACTGTTTATAATTTATATTATAATTGTAAGTTAGTATATTAAAGTAATTAATTATTATTGTAAGTTATTATTATTATGTTTTGTTTAATCTAAGCGTTCTTTTTACTTTTGTTTTCATTTTTTATATTGTGTTTTTTTTTTTTTTATATTGTGTTTTCTTTTTCTTTTTAATTATTAATATTGTTATTTTTTATTTTTTTTCCTTAACCTCTTTTTCTTTTTTATATTGTATCATCAAGCCCTAAATATTTAAATGCGAAAACTTGTAAATGGTTAACAGATGTATATTTTGTAATTATTGTAGATATTTTATAACTGTTTGTTTTCCGAATAAAATAAAATAAAAATAAAATAAAATAAAAATAGCAGCACGTGTCGGTCATCAAAGCTCGTATAAGTTATGAAAATGAAAACTGCCGTAGTGGCCAAAAAATTAGGCAACATAAGTTGTTTGACGGTTCGCATTGCAACACTGACGTCTATGGAAGATCATTTCATAGAAATAAAGATAAATAAAGATAAATTTGGATTTATTTCATTAGATAGAACGCCAGAAGCAATTACACTATCCAATGGTCCCAATGACAAGGCCAAATAAAAGAAACACATTCTCTCACACAAGCACACCCAGTCTCAGAACAAATATTTGCGAATTACACAAAGATTTGTCCCATGTGGGAATCGAAACAACACCAGTGCAGTGGAGAGCGGCGAGGCGATCGCTTAAACTACTACGTGCAGACAAATAGTGTATACATACTTGACCGACGTCAACGACGGACAGAAAATTGGCCTTTAGAACCATTATCTGTCAGTCACCCACAAAACTGTTAAATAATAATATGATTCCCTTTGTGAGAAACAAAGGGAATCATATTAACGCTTTACACAAATCCATTATTACTTCAAAGAAGCAGTCGTCAAAGTTTGAAGGCGCTCTTATAATTATTCGTTGCAATCGCCAGCGGGTATAAGCATTCAAGGAATTTCTACCAGTGATACTTATACCCACAGGCGAATGTAATAAGATGTACAGATGTTCCAAGTTTTGATATTTCCGGATAGATTTCAAAAGATATCTATTAATTTTGGATGTAAAATAACAATTCTCAGAATGCTATTTATTTCGGCCAGAAGTTAAGCATTGCCATACAACGTGTCTATGCTACCAGATTTTGGGAACGTTGCTCACTGGCAGCGGTCTTTTAGATTAGGTTTATAGATAGTTATTTAGTTAAGCTTTGTAGAAATTTTCCTTTTTTTTATTTTTATTTCAAAGTATTCAATAAAAACCAATTGGTAATTTTGTACATAAACAGATTTAAGATAATTAGGTAAACTGTCTCTAAATTCGATCATATAATATATAGATACATTTTCAGTTTCATATATAATTTTCAAACTTGTATATTTCGGTCTACTTAGTTATTAATGTTCTAGTAGTTTGTAGTTGTTTTTTCTTGTCAACGACACGAAATCAAAATCCTAATATATTTTATTTTATATTTTTTTCAAACTACGACGGTAAAAGTTATTTGAAAATTTTAGTTTTACATAATTTCCGCAAGGAGCGCTGCTGAGCATTGTATGCCAAAAACTGCAGTTTCATCGTTTATTTAAACTGTCAAAACTAGTACCTACTAGACTCCCTGTTCATTCGTTTGGGACTAATATGCCACGTCCGCCTCTACGACAACTACCTACATAGATATAGAGCCAGGGAGAGATGCATAGTCTCAGAGTTACACCGTACGGTTTAATTTTTCATCGCACTTTTAAATCACGTAACAAAGAACAAGCATAAAAAATAAAATGCTACTTATTAACTTACATTAATGATTATAAATTTTCGCGACTGTACACATAATTACACAATGTTTATGTAACTTTGCCATGTTGGTTTATATCCTACTCAAGATAGGAACAAATGGATGAACGTAACGTCACGAAATGACGTATCATACAGTTGAGAAATTTAGGGTTCTGGTAAGAGGCGACCGTAGCTGGATGGCTAAAGCGGCTGCCCGGTGTGCAGTAAGGTCACAGGTTCAAATCCTACCGGTCCCATATCTTTTTCAACTGTTTCTTAGTATAATTTGCTAAGCATAGCTAAATGCTAGAAAAATAATCAATTAGAAGTACACAATGTGTGTCCAATATAATTAACTCACCTTATTTGAAACAGACATAAAATTCAAACTCCGTAAAACATAACATAACATAACATAACATCAAGCCTATATTACCCAGAAGGGTGTGGCAGAGATGAACAACACCCATACTGATGAAGTGATGTGAGCTATGTTTAGGTCCCATGTGATGATGGTGAGCCTATCGCCATCCACCGGGCTCAATTGCAACTCCATGCTGATTGTAAATTTCCTGACGGAAAGTTCACAAAAAACACTTGGCCCATCGAGGCATCAGTCTTCTTCGTCGTGTCGATGGCTGAGTCAAATTTTATTTTGCCTAGCCATCGTGGTGAAAGGATTAGCCAATTGGCTTTGGAGAACTCGCAAATTGCCCAGGGTGCGCCGGACGTAGGGAATCGTTGTTGTGTACGTCACTCGAGGAGGCTCCTTTTATGCACAAGTAATCATCAGTAAAACATAACTAATAGATGCCCATATTAAGTTGCTAAAGTACTAAGTGGTAGATTTGGAGAGCAAAAAGCCACGCTAACAGCAGAGACGTCGTTTAAGCTTATCGCCTAACTTCTAACGAGCTGTCATAAACTCTGTATTTACTAGACTCGAGTCCAAGGTTGTTCGAGACACTTCAGGTAAAAATGTACTGCACAAGCGCTATCGTAAAATCTTATGACGTAACTCCTTGGATCTTCTAGTCTCCTGGTATTTTAAAATTGTTCAACTTGTTTTCATGTTTCAAAATGCTTGGCTGTACCTTTTGTTACCTCCCACTATATATTCTTAGCAACATTGTTTTAGTATTTGAAAAGATGGTACCTATTTTATTGAGACATAGACATATTTATTGGTAATTTTTCGTTACAATTCAATATTACAATGTGATAATTTATTAACATTACAAACATAAATATAATAAAAAGTATCTGCATTCAATTAAAATAGTAAGAATAATTATCTACATCCTTTCTTTATATTCATAATATGGTCGCTGCTCGATCAGCCATGCCTTTAATTTGTTCTGAAATATTTTTCCTGTTTTACAATTTTTTATAATTGCATAAAAATACATGTATTTTTAGAGTTATTGGTTTCAAGATATTTTGTACAGTAAATATGTATTTTTTTTAACTTTATTTGCTGTCATGTAGACTCAAATGTATAATTATCTAATTCTGCGTTAAATCTATCGCAAAATTGTATGATATAAGTCCCTACATTTTTAGCTTCCAAGTAACAGCAGTAGGAATTTCAAATACTTTAAGCTTGTTTTTTAACCGACTTCAAAAAAAGGAGGAGGTTCTCAATTCGGTTGTATTTTTTTTTTTTTATGTTTGTTCACCGATTACTCGAAGACGCCTGGACCGATTTGAGAAATTCTTTTTTTGTTTGAAAGGATATACTTGTCATGTGGTCCCATTTTTTTTAAGTCACGTTCTGATGATGGGATCCTTGAGAAATCGAGGGCAACCCTCAAATTTAAAAGGCTTCTATATTGTTTTTTGTATTTTATCTAAAGCTACTCGGATATTTCCATCTAGTAGTCAACATTATATGTTGCTGAACTGATGCTGGAAGGTGCAACTCCTCAACGGTTAGGAGTACGGGGATAATTCTTTAAATATAGGCTTCTTGAGGCCGTTTACTGTATTCTTTCAAGTTATACATAGATGCGGCGAGACGTTGAATATTACTTATGTATATTCATAATATGAGGTCATGATTTGATGATGGGATCCTAGGGAAATCATGGGTTACTCTCAAATTTCAAACGCTTCTATTTTGTGTTTCGTATATTACCTAAAAATACTTGGATATTTGCATTTTAAGTTGCTGAGCTGATGCTGGAAGGTACAACTCCTCAACGGTTAGGAGTACGGGGGTTGTTATTAATAAGTTTTCCGTCTCAAGTAACCGTCGTCTCTTCATTCGAGAAACATTCTTGCTCGGTCTACCCATCACTTAAAATCGTAAAATAAAATAATTTTTAACAAAAAAAAACCGACTTCAAAAAGTAGGTAAACTAAAAAGCAAAAAATAAATTTACTTCACACAAAATAATACGTTTTTTCATTTAGTTAAATAGAAATTATTAAATATTTATTTTATAGTTCTGAAGTCGGTGCCAAGTAAACAATAACTCTGTATAGATAATATCAATCTTTCTAACAACTATTTTCTGACTGAATATTAGTTCTTAATTATCCGATTTACTTGGCACCGACCTCAGAAATATAAAATAAATATTTAATAATTTCTATTTAACTAAATGAAAAAACGTATTATTTTGTGTGAAGTAAATTTATTTTTTGCTTTTTAGTTTACCTACTTTTTGAAGTCGGTTTTTTTTGTTGGAAAATATATATATTAGACACTGTAAATTCCAGTTCAACATTTTTCACTAATAATCTAATCACTTTAATAAAATCTAATCACGTAGTTTACGACCACAGAATGCTATAAAAGTTGTTAAAAGGTAAACGAGTGTTGTTTAATCACTAAGTATATTTTTTTTTTTATTTTTTTTTTCATATGGTCCGTCTGATGGTAAACAGTTACATAGTAATTTTTATAACTTCAACATCCATCAAGCGTTAACTACTCTTTGAAAAAATAGCACCCTTTTTATTAAACTTTATGCTCTAATCAGTAAATAAGTGGTTTGAGAAATGAGATACGAACGCTTTTGCCTTAAAAATTCATAAAAATAATATCTCTTATTACAATAATAGCAGTGAGAAAAGCATACGAGCGCGAGTTAGATTAAGTAACGTTCTTGTCATGTTTTTTTATGGGAAAACATGACATCATAAACGCGACATAATCTGTTTCGCGCTCGTATGCTTGCCCGGTAGGATGGTTTGGCAATATAACGATTTGGCTAATAACCCTCCTTCTGACGCAGTCGGGTAAAAAGAACAAAACACTCGATATTTTTGACTACAGGGTCAACATATTCATTGCTAGTATCAAATACATTCTTCATGCAGTCCGCAGTGGAAACGTTTGAGGCGTTTGAGACGATTGGATGGCGGAGTGAGTAGTGAACCTGCCTGCGACGCCAAGGTCGCGGGTTCGATTCCCGCTTAAGACAAAACTTTGTGTGCAACATTAGGGTTTGGCTTAGTCTGGGTGTTTCTATGTATAATAAGTATGTATATACAAAAGAAAAGTTGAATGTATTAGTATCAGTTATTCCAGTACCTATAGTACAAGCTCTACGTAGTTTTGGACTAGATGACGTAGTGTGTAAGTTGTGAGATATTTATTTATTTTTATCTTTTGTTTGTCTAAAATCTGATGCGTTTTTATGTTTAATATATTATAAAATAAATTATTATTTAGCGTCCGTATTACTATTTACTCCTATAGATACATTATTTATATACCTATTTTAATTTTTTAACATAACATAGGTACATACATACTTTTCTTTGTATTTTTTTCATTGTTTTATTAAGATCGTAATGTGTTTTGTGCACCTTAATAAATAAATAAATAATAAAAACTGTCTCTTTGGAAAAACTCAGTATCTTGCTTTCATAGTATTTCTCAACTTATAAGTATATTTAGTCCAATTACTCAGCGCATACATATTTCGAGCATTTTGCAGCACAAACATGCTTTCTGAAAAGAACTGAAAGTGTATGTGCACTTCCGACCAAATAAATCTCTACACAAATAAAAAGCTTTCTAAAAACGCTAATAGAACCCGTACTTGCACCGAGGCACCTCGCCGATGATCTAACGCGTGTTTCCGCATAAAATATGTGCCAACCCGTCGTATTAATATAATATCGGTCCGCGAACGCCAGGATTTACCAAATAGTATTCGGTTTGCACAAACAAACCATAAATTTGGAGATTTAAAAAGCTTTTATCTCTTTGTTTGCGCTGTTGTTTGGCGCAATACTGTTTTGAATATAAAACCTTGCTTTAAATATTATGCCCCGATTCCGTTTAATAGCTTTCGGTGATACGAATAGGCAAGTGGCTGGATGATCCTCAATAAATTACAACAACATAAATAATAAAATTTTAACAGTAAATGCGAATTGTTTTTGTCCTATGAGAGTGTCCTATAAATTGGGAGTGTAAGTTCGCGAGTCTTATAAATTAGACATTGATGATTTGTTCAAATGGATAAGAACTCGATGCTAATGCTGATGATAAACTGTCTGCAAGGTGTCAGGCTCGATTCCCGGGTCGGGCAAAATGTTATTTCTTGAGAACATTTTTTTTTTGTTGGTTTTTTTTTTACAAAAGGTTACTAGTAATTTGCAATAACAAATTACTAGTATTCTTGTTAACCCCCTCCAGCTAAGCTTAATTTGCTTGTGTTTGGAGGAAGTTCACGTCCGTGATGTAATGGCCAGGATTCGAACCCACGACCTCTCGATCGTAAGACCGATGCCTTATCCATTGCGCCACGCCCGCTTAACTTTCCGCCAGGAAAAGGTATAATTTAGTTTAGCATAACACGTTACGCGTTAATTTTGTTTGTCATAATAGTCATTTGGCATAATTGTATTTTGACATACTACTTCACTTGGCATAACTATCATTTCGCATTTTTTTTTGGCATAATGTTTTATTCGCATATTACTTATAGTTATTAGCCATAGTGGTTTATTGCCTGATAAAAATGAATAGAGATTTGAAATTGGTTAGGATGCGGCGGGGATGGCTCTCTGGTCACTAAACTGCCACTTGCTTATTATACATTCAAATGAGGATATTATTAAATTAGTATGCCAAAAGAATATTGTCTTTTAGCATACTAAATATAATGCCAAAAAAGCATTATGCCTCACAATGAGTATGTGTTGAGTACTTATGCTAAAAATATATGCTTTTAAAGTTAAGCCGAATTAATATAATAAAGGTATGCGGAGGTTTAATTATACCAATAAAAAGCCAAGCAATACTGAACCATATTACACAGGTATTTATTTACCTTTATAATAATTACGCGATTTAGACCCGTTGTCTAATTTTTGAAAAATGTTCTCAAATCGCGAAAGTTTACAAACATATATTACACAGGCACCAAAACCCTACCAAATTCTAAATATCTTACATTCTTTTTCTACTAAAGAGCCGACGGAACCCGAAAAAACACGCAGACCAGTTCTCTAGCAAATTGAAATATACTGCGACCGAAATTCACAGACGGACGTTGGTGTTTACGACTGTTACAAGTCAGGCCCGTTTGTTGTAAACTTTTACGAGAGAGATGGGGTGCATGAAAGGAGCCTTCCCGTGTGACGTACACAACAATTCCCTACGTCCGGCGCACCCTGGGCAATTCGCGAGTTCTTAAAAGCGAATTGGCTAATCCTTTCACCACGATGGCAAGTCAAAACCTTGACCACCTTACTGGCTGCCCAAAATGCGCTACTACCTGCACAAGAGAAGCGCTCATGAACGCTGACGAGAGCGCCATAACAGTGGCCACTTATTGGACTCAGCCATCGACACGACGAAGAAGAAGACGAGAGACACATTTGTTCAGCTGAGGCTTACGGGCTGATTTACTTCTAACTTATTGCCGACAAAAAGAAAAAATCTCTTAGGGTTATGCTAGTGCTTAGTTTTGTCACTTTTCACTTCAGTAGCTTACATTCTTTTTCTACTAAAAGAGCCGACGGAACCCGAAAAAACACGCAGATCAGTTCTGTAGCAAATTGAAATATACTGCGACCGAAAATTCACAGACGGACGGCGGTGTTTACGACTGTTACAAGTCAGGCCCGTTTGTTGTAAACTTTTACGAGATTTGTTCAGCTGACGCTTACGGGCTGATTTACTTCTAACTTATTGCCGACAAAAAGAAAACTCTCTTAGGGTTATGCTAGTGCTTAGTTTTGTCACTTTTCAATTCAGTAGCTGCTTAGAATTTGTGTTTAATATTGAGAGTATGAACTGTGTGGTTTTGAGATGAACTTAGTATCACTGATTATTTTATAGCATTTAGCCATGCTTAGCAAATTATACTAAAAAACAGTTGAAAAAGATATGGGACGTCACCGACGTCACGAAATGACGTATCATACAGTTGAGAAATTTAGGGTTCTGGTAAGAGGCGACCGTAGCTGGATGGCTAAAGCGGCTGCCCGGTGTGCAGTAAGGTCGCAGTTTTAAATCCTGCCGGTCCCATATATCTTTTTCAACTGTTTCTTAGTATGAACTTAGTATTAAAACGTTGTGACTTTTTCGTTCTTAAGGAGGAACAATTGCTTCATCACGAATGATGCAAGTCATTTCGAAACGTCAAGCAAAGGTATTTATTTACCTTTATAATAAATACGCGATTTAGAAACGTTGTCTAATTTTTGAAAAAATCCTTGGCTGTTTTCCATACAAAAGTAACTTTAATATTATTAAGTTTTCATCTATTATTATAGACAAATCATATCTAAAACAATAAAATATCTACGCGTAACTTATTATGACATAATTAATGTTTTATCACCATTTTCTCGTATCCCCTAAGCCTTATTGAGCCTTGTATCGCTAAGTATGGCGCCTGAATTACTAATTACAAATTCAATTAAAGCGGTTCTGTTCGCTGAAGCTACACAAAGTTACGTGACACACATATTACTTGTAGCCCATGCAATTAGGCGACAAGACAGAAACGAACGGTGTAAGGGGTTTTGTTTGTTGTCATGTGGTAACAGATGTGTGATAAAGTGAATGTTTGCAAACCAGCACACATAATAATTCAAAAACTCATTTATATGTCCAGTGGTTAGTCTACCTCTCGCTGCAATATCTCGAGTTTTTCGATTCCCGGATCGGGCAAAAGTGTTTTTTAAAATTTTCCGTTAGGTTTGGTTAGATTTCTCTTAGAAATTCTCAGGTAGGGTAACAGATGTGTGATAAAATTAATGTTTGCGCATTAAAATTTAATAAGTTATTTTATGTGTCTAGTGGTTAGCTAATGTGACCTCTTACTGCAACGTCACGAGTTCTACGATTCCTGGATCGGGGAAAAGTGTGTCTTTGCGTTTTTCAGGTAGGAAATTCTCAATTGCCAACCTCTTTGTTTGGTGGATGGTGATTGGCACACCACCTGTCACAAGGGACTTAAATATGGTAGGTGAAGTGTGGGTATTATACATATCATATTGACGACCGGATGGTAGAGTGGGTAGTGTACCTGCCTGCCACGCCGAGGTCGTGGGTTCGATTCTAGCTTAAGACAAATCTTTGTGTGCATGAACGTGGGGGTTTGTCTTAGTCTGGGTGTTTCTATGTATAATAAGTATGTATTTACAAAAGACAAGTATTTATATGTATTAGTATTAGTTATTCTAGTACCCATATTACAAGCTCTGCTTAGTTTGGGACTAGATGGCGTTGTGTGTAAGTTGTGAAATATTTATTTATTATTTATATCTGATATACCCTTCTCGGTAATATAGCTGTGATGTTGCTTTGCCCCACCAAGTAATCGAACCCAAAACCTCGGTGAGAGGCGCATAAGCTAACTATACTAGACCATCGAGAGTTCTTATAATCCCACATTATAAATGAGTAAGTAGTAGGTATAAAAAAACAACTTGCGCAAGCATTACACTCCACTAAACTCACGTCAATTCTAAAATCCCTTAGACAGCACCTAACCCACATTACACTCGGCATCGAAAGCCATTAAAACGAAATAAAATAAAAACTGATACAGAATCCAGGGCAACATTCACTGAGTCGGAAACGGGCGATAGTACGTAACGCGCTAACTATCATTTAAATTTGTTGGGGACTTCAGTACTGGACTATAGATTAGCGGGACTGGTCAAATGAACTGCACAGTTGACCAGTTTCATTTATTGGTTGTGCTGATAGATCGTTTTATGCACATTATCACATGGGAAGTTATAGTTAACTAACTTTTGCCGACGCCTATGCTTGCGTGGTACATTATTAAAGTAGCTGATGCCTTGCCCTGTTATTAAACTATATCTGTACAAAATTGCATAAAAATCAGTTAAGACGTTTACACACACGTCTCACGGCAGCAACACGCGACGCCGTGTGACGAGTATGCAGCTAGAACGGGCGTGTGCCTGAAGGGTTTGGTCGAGAAAGAATAACGTGCTTACTATCATTTAAATTTGTTGGCGACTTTAGTACTGGAATATAGATTAGTGGGACTGGTCAAATGGACAGTACAGTTGACCAGTTTCATTTATTGGTTGTGCTGATAGATCGTTTTATTCACATTATCATATGAGAAGTTATAGTTAAATAGCTTTTGCCCGCGTGGTTTGTCGGTAAAAAGTAACTTATATGTCCTTTCTCTAGTCTTAAACTATCTCTATGCCAAAACTCATCAAAATCGGTAAAGCTGTTTAGATGTTAAAACATAACAGACAGATATTTAAATTATGTGTTCAATCGTCAGGCATGTGGGCGCGGTGGCTACACACACGTCACACGGCAAAAACACACGACGCCGTGTGACGTGTATGCAGCTAGCGCGCCCACAAGCCTGACGATTGAGCACGCTTAATTATGGGGGACGAGTTAGAGTAACGTGCGAACTATCACTAACAAAATAATTGTTTGCTACCTCAGTACTGGACTATAAATTAGGGGATATACAAATGAACAATACAGTTAATCCGTTTTATTTATTGGTTGCACTGATGGATGATGTCATTTTGCAGTTACCTAATACGCTACTGAATTTTAGTAACTCAAATAAACATTCAATAAACTTGAACTCTAATAAATTACAATGTTTTTGAGATATATAGGTGCAACGTTATAAGATGATACAATTATTGTAGAATGACTATAAATGCTTATGTTAATTTTTTTGTTTATCAGACTAATCATTAAAGCAGCATAACCAATTTCAAAAGTGGGTAGCTGACTATTAAAAACAGAATCTAGCTTTTTTACTTTACATTGTTTTTACCCTACGGCAAGAGACGTATATTCAATTTGTTAAACAATAAAAATCTCTAACTTAGTTACAAAGCCGATGGAACTTTGTATTTAAACTGATCAGCAAGTTTTAGAAAAACGGCAAATGGTAGAGGCTGTAAACGAGTATTTAAATTGCAATGTGGTATTGTGAAATGAAACGATGCACGCCATATTAATGTGTTGAAATAATTATTATGACATTTATTTACTAATAAATTAATTCAATAGCGTTTAGTCGTCGGCAATATAGGTTACTAAGCTGTCAAAAGCAGCAACTAAAAGTCGGCCAAGTGCGTGTTGGGCCACGCGCAATACGGTTCCGCTAGTCTTGCCGATTTATTTAGACTTAATAGGGGTTATCTATCTGTATTAAACAAGTAACAACTACATACAAGTGGATGATAATTATTGAAAGGTTTTATATTTTGTATAACTATTCCAAGTAACTGCATTTTATAATTTTGGCCTCTATAAACCTTGAAGTAGTAAACCGTAGCTGCTATAGTTTGCTTGAAAGTTCATTACATATACTACTATCGTGATTTTATTCAGATTTTTTGAGGCAACGGTTCATCTTTCAGAGAGGGACGCCTACTCGAGAAAAATTTGCTCTTCAAAGCCAAATTCCTCGTCAACGAGTCAGTATATCAAAAAACTTTTTGCAATCCCTAATACCTATCTAACAATACCCCACACTATGGGGTACGCGACTGAAAAAAAAACATCATGTAGGAAAGGAACCCGAAAAAAAAATGGTCAAGATTTTATTCTTCCACTTTTTTGACATAGTTAACATACATATCTATGCAAATTGCTTTCTATGACTAACGGTTTCGACGCTATGCTTCAGACAATAAGACAGACAGACGAACATAGCAAAACTATAAGGTTTCTTTGTAGGTACTACGGAATCCTAAAAATTAACAATTTAATTAATATACAGTTACAATACCTAAATAGATCTTTTTGAAGTTATGTTAACACTCACGTGTGTGTGTGCGTGATATCGAGATAAAATTATTTCAAACAGTTGACATGGCGGCAACAAACAATTTATTTAAAGTAACAATATGTAAGTTTTTTAAGTTACTTCAACTGCTTACTGTGTAAATCGGGATGCAAAAAAAAATAAAACCTACGATAGGCATACAAATTAAATGCCATCATTGTCTCTGAGATAGAACTATAATAGCACCTTGTTGTAGTGACTTTATTTATTTATTTATTTATTTATTCAGGAAACTCAACAGCTATTATTACATGTTACATGCTTTTAAGATGCAATCAGCCTCAGCTGGTTGCATTTACAAGAAGTGACTTAAGCCAATTAGAGAGTTCCACGGCAGTGCACGGAAATGCGGTATTTAACTTATAAACAAGACAGTATTATTTTTAAATTTTACTAAATTAAATTATTATTATTTAAAGTAACATCGAGTACACGCTATGATATAATCGAGAAGGCTTTATTATAAGTAAGTGTAAGAAATTCAATTATTAATTTTAAATATTACTTAATTATTATTTAAAGTAACATCGAGTACATACTATGATATAATCGAGAACGCTTTAATATACAATCGAATACACATTCACAATAAAAAATCTAAAGGGAAAACGAAAGCTACACTCAACCCCTGCAGTAAAAGGAAGTTGAGGTCAAGATCTGTCTGAGTTTATTTTTCAAACTATTTTTGGATAAGAAGAAGATGTCTATGTCACTGAACTTGGCATTATACATTCGGAGCAATCTGGACATATACAACGTTGTTTTTACTATTTATTAAGTTACTGGTGATAAAGATATTATGAACGAGATCGATGGGGGCAGCACCACCATTTTACCTTTAACCTGCCGCCAAATAGTAGTGCTTGCATTACTGTGTTCCGGTTTGGTAGTGAGATCAGATCCTGAAATATCGGGCATATGAAGCAAAACACCTTAGGCCTCAGCTGCAGCGACGGATCTACTATTTGTTTTTGCGGATTGTTGATATCCATGGGCTGAACTCCACTTACCAACAGGTAGACTCCACGTTCGTTCGCTGCAGGTCTAGTATAAAAAAAGCTCTTAACAGTGAGAACAGTCTTCTAGCTAACCTACCTACTTCATTTGAATGAAACATTTCATTAACTAAACGAACACTTGTAATATTTAAAGCAAATTTTAGCTTTGCTATGCATTTATTTTATGTAATATTAAAGTTGAAAAATTAAGAATCCAGCAGGACTCGAACCTACACCTCTTGGGTATACGCCCCAAGTGCTTTGCCAATTCAGCTATGGATTCGTATGCTGCCGGACTCGAAATTTCTCAACTCTTTTTGTGCCAGCTTTTAGCTAGACGAACCTTATTTGGTTTTAGCGCCATCTATGTGATGTAATAAGTTACTATTCACATACTGTAAGTTTGAATTAAGATCAATACTGTTACAGTCAAGAGATGACGCATTTTTATCAAATACTTGTAATATTTAAAGCAAATTTTAGCTTTGCTATGCATTTATTTTATGTAATATTAAAGTTGAAAAATTAAGAATCCAGCAGGACTCGAACCTGCACCTCTTGGGTATACGCCCCAAGTGCTTTGCCAATTCAGCTATGGATTCGTATGCTGCCGGACTCGAAATTTCTCAACTCTTTTTGTGCCAGCTTTTAGCTAGACGAACCTTATTTGGTTTTAGCGCCATCTATGTGATGTAATAAGTTACTATTCACATACTGTAAGTTTGAATTAAGATCAATACTGTTACAGTCAAGAGATGACGCATTTTTATCAAATACTTGTAATATTTAAAGCAAATTTTAGCTTTGCTATGCATTTATTTTATGTAATATTAAAGTTGAAAAATTAAGAATCCAGCAGGACTCGAACCTGCACCTCTTGGGTATACGCCCCAAGTGCTTTGCCAATTGCAAATAAATGCATAGCAAAGCTAAAATTTGCTTTAAATATTACAAGTATTTGATAAAAATGCGTCATCTCTTGACTGTAACAGTATTGATCTTAATTCAAACTTACAGTATGTGAATAGTAACTTATTACATCACATAGATGGCGCTAAAACCAAATAAGGTTCGTCTAGCTAAAAGCTGGCACAAAAAGAGTTGAGAAATTTCGAGTCCGGCAGCATACGAATCCATAGCTGAATTGGCAAAGCACTTGGGGCGTATACCCAAGAGGTGCAGGTTCGAGTCCTGCTGGATTCTTAATTTTTCAACTTTAATATTACAACTAAACGAACGTTTCATTCTGTAGGATAAACTATTCAACAATAGCAACCATATCCTGATGCTTAAAATATCCGCCCATACCTATACATATTATATTTATACGTATGTACGAACAACAAGAAAACTGGGATACACATAGGTATAGCTGATTGCCAGTATAAAATGGACTCGCATTTTACAATTATAGCTATAAACTGCTCGTGAAATGTCAGACCACCTTATAATGGCAATCCTAAGCTATACTAAAGCCTACGAAACAAGATAAATTTATGTTATTACAAATCACACGAATATAAATTCTATTGCTTTGTTATTTAAGTTAATTTTTGTATAATAAAAACTGTTAAAAATGTCCTAAACAATCTCAATTGCAATAGAAATTAAACTTTATTCCCTGTGAATTGGGTTTATTATTGTAAATCATGAAAATTATCTCGTTTCGTTGTCTGAAGTATAGATATATGTAGCCGTGTGTGTACACACTAACTTTGTTATATTAACCAACCTCGAGAATTCGCAACAAATTGAAAGTTTCCTTAATATCAGAATGTATAATTCCAAGCCATTTAACCAATGTCGGTAACTTGAGGGAGCTGATTCAAATTAATGTTTGTCTGTAAGTTTAGTCGAGTTGAATTGATTAAAATTAATTCTTTTTTTTATTGATCGGGTGATTACTTGTGAAAGAAAATATAAGGTTTGGTTAAAAATATACTATAAAATGTATTATGAACTTAAGTTTGATTTGTAGATTTTTTGGTAAGTTATTATTATTTTTTATTTTAACTCCGCCCTCGTTAGTTATAACTCCTGTGTCGCGGGTTGTTAGCAAACTTACATTTCACACACACAAAGCACTCCCATAGTCAGCGAAAGTCTTTGCGGATCACATAAAGATTTGTTCCGTATGGGGTTTGAACCCACAACTGCAGCGCAGTTGAAAGCGGCGAGGCGACCACTTGAAGGTTAAGAAATGCTTACCGCGGACTGCCGTGGATGGATGGGTGGCCATCGGTGTATAGAACCGGTCGACCACGTGCCTAACCTCGTGTCCGTCGCGGGTCGCTGAGCCACGTGAGAAACTAACCTCGCTCTAGAGTTGGGTCCGGAGAGTCTTCATTCCATGTGAAGTTTGTAGAACTCAACATTTATGACCTGCCCTTAGAGTAAGGTCAGGCTTCAGGTATTTGTTCATTATTCTGTATAACATACGGACGAGCACTAGATCTATCCATATTAGAATCATAGTCACTAAGGATAATGTAATTTTTCACTTTAAATAGAACCGTTCACAACCGCTCTGGGAAAAACATTGTAAGTCTCTTGCTCTCCCAACAGAGGGGTCTGTTGTTATTTTTTTTCTTTCTGAGTCATACATACATATCTTAATTTATTTAATTTTAAATACTGGTGGAAGGGAAAATAAATATAATATATATGATATCCTATCATGTTTTATTTTTTTTTGTTACACCAACCTAAAGTGTTTCGTTATCATAACGAGTTTTCCTCAGTGCCTTTTTTCGGTTCATATTTGAATATTTATGACAGTTGTTACTGGTAGTCAGATGCCAGAAAACTAGTCTAACAAAGAGTATTGTATTACCTCGTACTGGGTTGTGGAGGTCTGATGGCAGAGGCTCCACATAAAATATTGATATTTAAAAAATATACTTAGGGAAAAAAGGCTCGGAAAATTGATTGATTTACCAGACTTGACTAACACTTAAGGCAGTTAACTTTTTTAACTGCGTTTTTATTAAAATGTTCTATGGCACGTTGATGGTCATAACCAATAGATTCACTTTTAAATTCTATTGACCTAAAGCGATTCTATTGACGATAAATATACCCATAGCTTGGTATCCTCGCATATTTCAAGTAAAAACACAATACTAGGTAAAAATGTGATCCATTCTAACAGTTTCCAACAAACGTGACCTACCCGTACGTCACAAGCACAAACTATGTCCAATAACGTTTTTTACTGTTGACCTGAAATCGTCTATACACAGGGCTCCCGATCAACCTTTTTTTTATTTCCAGTATAAACTGGTCTCCTATTGCACGGAAAGCCAATACAATGCAAGACCATCTATTCTGGAAATCTAAAGCTTGATGTATAGTCGAGTATACCCCAGTTAATGGCTGACAGATGTCTGTGGCCGGTAAACTAGTAATTGGCCGGCCTACAATGGCGTTGAACCGAGCTTTGACTCGTGAAGGCGATAGGATTGGTGTGGCTTGAGAGCAATACCATTAATGTGAAGTACCTTTGTACTTCATAGGCAGTATAAAAGTGAAGACTGAAAATCGGCGTTGCTGGTGTCGTGGCTCGCTGCGCACTGCAACAATAGCCGAGTCTTCTCCTTTTGCTACATTTTAACATTTTAATCTTTCTATTGTTATTTTATTCAATGTATTTTTTCCTTTCTGTAGCTTTTATGTGTTTGGTGGCAATAAATGATTTTTTACTTTACTTTACTTTTTACTTTACTATACTTGAAAGCTGTATTGGTTAAGTCTATTAGAATTGAATAATGTTTGTTAAACTCATACTATGCTATGGCTATGGCCAGTGTATGGCCCATATGATGTCTCTGTCATCTAATGCAGGCAAACAAAGAAGGGGTTGAAATCGCCACCTACTGGTCTAAAACAGTATAATTGAAAAAGCCATTGACATGATAAGAAGAAGAAGCTTATACTAAGAAACCAATATGGACAAGACATAAACGCAAATAACTAGGCCATAAACTCTGCCAAAACTCGCAGGGGTGCGGGGGTGTAGATTGTTTCACGCATCTATGATTTGACTGCTAGTTTCATATGCAAACGTGACAATGTGTAAGAGCAGCGCTCTTTCACATTTGGCAGTCGGAGTCGCCTAAAAATTACTCCTCTGGTTGGTTTATTGCTCTGTGAGTAGTTAAGATGTAGTGTGAGCTACATTATATTTAGAATAGATAGAATTAAAGAATTCTTTCAAGAAAATATGACTACGAGATTCCAGCTTTCACAAGTCAATTTATATAAAATCGATCAAAACACATCACATTTAATTTACTATAATATGATTTTTTTTATTATTGTTTTTATTTAAGAAGAAAAAATAACAAAATGAGAGTAATAAAGAAGTTTGCAAGTAGCGTAGGACACGTTTACTCATGGGATAAAGGCGTGATAACATTGTATGGGTGTATGAATAATAATAAAAACACATTCGAGCCATATCGGGGCCATCAAAATTGTTTCCCATTAGCTAGATAGTAACACAAACAACCTATGTACACACTACAGATCAAGCTATACATAGCCAGTTAAAGATAGTCACGGATTGATAAGCTTCCCGTTCAATGCTAGACCAGCTTATACAGGATATGTACAGCTTAATGTGTAGCCGTGTGGAAAAGTTTACTCAACTTGGTTATCGATCTCCTAACCCCATGTAAACTATGGGCCATTTGCCGCCTTAGCCATTATTCCGTAACACCTGCACGGGGCCAATGGGGCTTACCTCATTGGTCTTCAGAAGGCATTCGTGATTGTTTATCGTGAAAATCCAAATACCGTACCTGCTTGTCATTCAGGAAACAACTAATAATAATATTACATTAACATAACATAACATCACGCCTATATTTCCCAGAAGGGTGTGGCAGAGGTGTACCCCAGCGATATTTCACCTGTTATGCCTATCGCCATCCAACAGGCACAATTCCAATGCTGTACTGCTATTGTAAATTGCCTGACGGCTGTATGAATGTATGCAAAAAAAAAACAATATTATCCTTTGTCCACATTCCTTTTTCTAAGCATAGGCCTCGTTTCAGTATCAAAAGAATTGAGCTTTAGTATAGCCAATATAATAATATATAAATATATAATATTTTCAGTTAAAAAAATATTATAAGACATAAAATGAAAAGATTTATTCTACACTATGTTTCTGTCTGATTGCCTCGGTGGTGTCCTCGGGTTCGATTCCCGAGTCTTGAAGTATTGTACTGTTTTTTTACTTATTGTTAGAATAATCTGTTCATACTTATTTCATATTATCGACATTAGTTGAAAAATTTTACTACAAATATAAAAATAACAACGCCTTAACATTTAAAAGTTTTGATTGTAAACGTATTCAACGGTTAGTTTTTATTTAAAAACGTGTTTCGGACCCCAACGAGTTTCGGATCGGGGACGCAGAAATAAAATTGGTTTTCCACTTCTGAGTCCACATTCATCCGCGTTGTTTTGTTTTCATTCGTTAAAGCTGACGCTCTGTGTGTCAGCGCATTGTCAGACGTATTCAGCAAAGCGATGCCGGCAATTAATTTGTCAATTCAATTTGTATTTTCGTAATTAAAGATTTTGAGGTTTGTTTTGGCGGATTGAATTAGTATGCCGTGAGTTTAGTCAATTTCGTTGGGTTTTTATTAAAACTAGACTAGTGGTTTATTTATTTATTTATTTCAATGTTGTACCTTTAAGGACATAAAAACTTTAGTTTTAGTATAAAAATTCGGATTAGGGTTTTTGTCTGCATGTTGAAGTAATTCATTCATTCGATTTTTGCCATAAATGTGCTGCAAATTTAATAATACCTCTTTCAATTGAAGTAGAAGTGGTTGAAAACGTATTCAATCGCTAGTTTTTATTCAAAAACGAGTTACGGACCGCGGACGTAGAATTGAAATTGGTTTTCCACTTTTGAGTCCACATTCGTCCGCGTTGTTTTGTTTTCATTCGTTAAAGCTGACGCTCTGTGTGTCAGCGTATTGTCGGACGTATTCAGCAAAGTGATGCCGGGAATTAATTTGTCAGTTTCAATTTGTGTTTTCGTAATTAAATAATTTAAGGTTGTTTTAGCGGTCTGAATCAGTGTATGTTGAGTTTAGTTAGAACTGAGGTGATAATGTTCAATTATTTACAGCTGGCTGATTTATTTATTCATTAAAAAATAAATCAACAGTCGTGTAAATAAGAGAGGTAGACTAGAAAAGATCCCAAATGGCAATTACCTACAATCTCTACAAAATCTTTCTATACATAAAATAAAATTGTACATCTACATTTAATTGTAAATTTAACTCATAGGTATGTATAAAATTTCATGGTAATTTTTTTTACATGACGTAAATTAATATAAAATAATTTCACTTACTATGGGGGTACATTTGGAGTTGTAAGTTTATAGGTGAAGTTATGCAACATTGAAGGAAATAGTATGGCAATATCGAATTTCACGCAGGCATTAGCAAAAAATAAAAATAAAGATAAAGATCAATTATTTGTCATAACATGCATACTTTAAGTTGTTAAATATAAAAAGGTACAATAAGGTTTCAGCATGTTCTGTCCAGTAGACATATAAATTTTCAATATCATATTTTTTTCATTATTCTTAGAATAATAATTGATTACATATTCAATGTTTGTCAAGCTGCTAATACCGTACAAATGTAATAACATAAAATGTATCAACAAAAATACTCTTAAGGATATTGTTTGTGATAAAAACAGCTAAAGTACTTTTTCTTTTTTTGTAAATAGTCTGATATCACGGTTCCTGCTTTCATCCGTTCTATTTTAATTTCTAGTTATCTCTTCTAGCCTGGAGCGATGTGTTTAATCATTTACTGGAGTGAGAATATATGAGTCAAGCTTATTAGGATATAACTTTACAGTGCTCTTGTTTTAAGAAACATTGCTTTCTTTAAGAGGAAAGATTTTGCTCATTAATAAATCACAAAAAAATCTAAATTCGCTCTGACTGTCTGATATAAAGTAGTAAAAGCAAATATAAGAAAGAAAGATAGAAAGAAAGAAAGAAAATTTTCTTTCTTTCTATAAATATGTCACAACTTACACACAACGCCATCTAGTCCCAAACTAAGCAGAGCTTGTAATATGGGTACTATAATGACTGATACTAATACATGTATTACTATACTTTTCTTTTGTAAATACCATCGATATAGTAAATACATATTTAATAAGTATACATAGAAACCAATAGACCAAGACAAACCTGTTCATGCACACAAATATTTGTCATAAGCGGGAATCGAACCCGCGACCTCGGCGTCGCAGGTAGGTACACACTACCTACTCCACCGTCCGGTCGTCAAGGTCGTCAAATAAAATCATCTTTACATTATTCATAAATACTTTTCTCGCCTCGTTGATCGAGCGGTAAAAAATGTGTGGTGCTCACCGCGAGGTCTTGGAGTCTTCAAGGTCAAGGTCGAGGTCAAAAGTGTAATTTGTAAATATAACATCACGCCTATATTACTCAGATGGGTGTGGCAGAAGTGTACAACACCCACACTTCACCTGTTATGTAGGTCCCATGGGATAGGGGGTGAGCCTACCGCCATCCACCATAATTCCAACTCCAAGCTGCTATTGTGAATTTTCTGACGAAAAGTACACTTTTGCTACTTTGTCCGACCCGGGAATCGAAACCGATACCTCGCGGTGAGCGCATACGCTAACCACTAGATCATCGAGGCAGTTATTATTTTTTATTATATTAATAATTTTCAGTAAAATATTTCATCGCTCAAGTCACGTGTACTTAGGTAGTATTAAATTCAACTAATTACTTCACACTTAAAATACTATGATTATGAAATGAATTGCCCACAACCACACGTGGTATTACGCCGGAAGTTCGCGACAATATTTTTATGTCACGTTAATTATGTTTCACGGGAAGTACGGTTCCGTTTTGTGCAATTTATTTGTTAACGCTACCTCATTGTGAGGGTGAACATGTTTTAAGAATTAAAAAGGACAATCCGGAAAGGAGAATGCTTTTAAACTAATGTGGCAAAATGTGATAATTTCGTTTTCATCGAAATTAAGGCCGATTTAATTTGTTACATTCTTTACGGCCGTGCGAGATAACATTTGATTTAGTTTTGTTAATCATAATAATTTATAGTCATTAGCATTTAATTTATTCAAAAAAAATACGGCTTTCTCCATCACAATTAGATTGTAAGGTTTATTTGTGTTTATTAGTAATTCATTACCGATAATGTTTAAGATAATTATTGTTAGCAATTCCTTCTCAATTTTTGTTTTCTGTAACATAAGTTTTCATATCTCTAATATTCCTTAAACATATAATACTACAAGATATGATAAACATATATCTTAGGCCCATATCACCCTACCATACAACACGAAATGCCCGATACAAATACTCTGACAAGCACAGTGATTCCATTCTACCCTAAGTGCAAGAATATGATATTTAGGATATCATTTATAGATGATACCATATTCTTACGAGACCTAACGACTAGAGGATCACAGTATATATAACTAGCACCGACTTCAAAAACAATTTTTGGCATTATTTTAATGCTTTTGAGTTTTGGAAGTCAGTTTAATTTTTTTATTTTTTTTTCTTGTCGTTTTAGTGGTTAACAATACCGAATAGTACTACTTTATACTACAGTATACTAATACAGACAAACGATTGTAAAAACACGGTCTATTAGCTGTTCGTTTTTTAAGAGAACCATTGCCTGTCGCCGAAGAGCTACATCAAATCCTGATAATTTTTTTACTTAAACTTTTCTTTACACACAAGGATTAGGAAAATACTGAAATCGCATTCAAATCGAATTGGTAGTTTTGAAGAAAATCACGAACATAAAAAGTTATCGAATACATTACCTTTTTTTGAAATGGGTTACAAATCTAACGTCCATGATTGTTCGATACACCATGGTAGCCCTATCGCAGCTGTCACAAAAGAGAAAATTCGCTGGAAGTTGTGATAAACTGCTTCCATAGAAACTTCCGGTACTGATTAGCGCAGAAAAGATTTTTTTGGAATGTTATTTGTAAGTATGTTGTACTTGACGGCAGTTTTTTCCTGAGCGAGCAAATTTTATGTATGTATATGATATGTATACGGGCCCAGAACTGAGCGTGGGTTTTATCACGATTCGTTTTTACGTATTTTTTCGGTTCTTTTTATTTGTTTACCGTTGCTGTTGCGTAGGCAATTTTGTAGCAACGTTTAAGACTTGTGACACGTTGTATGTACAGGGTTGATTGTATCGCAGCGGAGCATATGAAACATATCCAATAGAAGTGCTGGCAAAATGTTGTTTGTGACTGTTTACTCTTTGATTGGTGGATAGTCTTTCGTTGTATGATCTTTAATCAAGTCAATGCAAGTGTCATAAATTTCTAAAGGGTTGTTAGGATTTAATTTTTTTTTTTTTTTTTTTAATTTTTTTTTAACAAAATGTTGTTTGTGAAAATATTCTCTTTGATTGGTAGATGGCCACTCAGTTGTTATCTTTAATCTGGTCAAGGGAAAAATGTCACAAAGTTTTGAAAGTTGTCGGGTTTCAAATAAAATATCAAATAAAAAATGTATACTGTGAACTTTTCTGATTAATAGCACAAACTGACAGTAATATTCTTTGAATATATTTTAGGATGAATATAATAAATTGAAAATTATTCATTATTACCGGTGATTATAAATAATTACCAAATGCGAGTTAAAAATAATAAATGAACCACGTCTATGGCACCTTTATCGGTGATTATTAAAAAAATAACCACAGTACCGATAAATGTAATACATTTTCAAAAATAACGTAAGCTAAGCGTATTTCTGATCAATCAAGCAATAGAGAAGAGGTTAGAGGTTTTTAAATTGTGGTCCTATATCCTTATGGTAGGTTATTAGGTTTGATTGTGACCAGAATGGAACTGCTTGCCAATGACTTGATTGACAAAATATACTACCGTTGATAATTACAATAGTATAACCACATTTAGCAAATCATGTGGTTATTATTAATATTTTTTCATTATATTACATTAACCGTAACTTATACACTCATAAATAATATTTAGATATTTGTGATTCGTAAAAATAATAAAGGAGGTTTCGACTTTTTCCTTCTTTATTAATTATATTATTATATTATCTATAGCGTATATGTACATGCTTAGCTTGGTATATGCTTAGCTTCCTACATCAATGTTCACTTTCCTATAATATATAAAATCGTTTCCTTATTTATTATAGCAAATTATTCGTATTTGACTTGATGAAGGGAGAAATAGCAAAATTATTTTACTTATGGTTTTCCTGTTATCAACAAGACCACTTATTATATTAATATTTGATACGTATATTGTCTTGTTATGATTATATTAAAAAAATTTATTTGATAGTACGGACTTGGAACTGTGCTCGGTGGATGGTGATAGGCTCAACCCTATCCCATGGGACCTAAACATAACAGGTGAAATGTGGGTGTTGTACACCTCTGCCACACTCTTCTGGGTAATATAGGCGTGATGTTATTTTTTTGTTAGCAATTGCAAACTGCGAAAAGTTACAAATTGATTTCATAATTAAGAAGAAATAAATGTTCGACAACGTATTAAAAAATGGTTGATAACCTTTTGGTGATTAACCTCAACATTATGTTTGGATATAGTTAAAGTTTAAACAGTTTTATAAGAATCCGCCGATGACGTAAATTGTTTTAAATTAAATTTTAAGTAGGAAAATCTAAATTGTATTACATTTTCCTCTTAAAAATTAATGAAATTCAATAATACTCAAATTTGAGGGACCAACGAATATTAAAGTCCTCAAATCGTAACGAAATTATTTTAATTGTAATCTTTTGGCGGACATTTGCATGATTTTAATTATAAATTCCTCTTGATTAAAATAAGTTATTTAAATTGAAAATATAACAATGTTTGCTGACTGCGTATTTAACTTACATTGATTGAGTTTTGAGATTCTGTTTGCAAATAAAATTATATTTACTGGGCAGCTGTTTTAATATACTTAATTACAGAACCCGCGTTTATAAATTTTATAAAACACTATATGTGGCCCGCGACTTCGACCGTGTTATATTCCATATTTAAACCACGATTTCACTTGTTATCTAACTGCTCCCGTCGCGTCCAAACTTCTCCAGATTTTGCAACATATTACCATGTATGGCCTTTTAGTGGTCTTCTTGTGTGGTAGTGTCATGTTATATAGTTGAAAATCTTCCTCAATAAGTGGGATATTTACCACAAATAGCATTTTGCCGAACCAGAAGGTAGTTCCTAATATTGACACGTTGTTATAAACAAATAAACAAACTCTACAGCTTTATATTCATAAATTTTAGTAAAAATAGCATCAACTGACATCTTTAATCATTGATTATGTAAATATTCAAAATGGTGACCGCAAATAAAAACGAAGGGAGGATGGGTATTTTTTTCTCACCTTAGTAATATCAAATGAATGATGAATGTCATTTAAATACGATTTAAAAAAAAAGAAATATCATATCACATTTATATAACTGATTTCACACGTTTTTTAAAAAAAGAACTAGAAAGTATGAAGAAAAACAGAAAAACTAAACGGATTATAATGATGAACAGAAATGAGAAAAACAAGTATCACAATACCTATATAAAATTACTTTTTTGTCCTGCGGCGGGAACAACATATTTATTTAACAAAATTGTCAAATTCATTTCACCCAGACAATTTCGAGACAGATTTCAAGTACAGGTTAAATTTTGCAAATTTTAAAATGTTCAATGAATAAAGGTAAGCGAATGATATTTCGAACGAGAGCACTTTGATCCATGGATCGTTCGAGATCTCGCTTCCCTAACGCCTCCTAATTTATCAGCCTTCCACTTCGATTACTAAAGCGTAGCAAAATGATTCGCCCCATTAACTTCTTGTCTTACATTTCAGCGCTATCAGATATTTTATTTTAAGCCCTGTTACGTGAATTTTTATGGGATAATTTCATGTATAAAATCGTTTTCTTGTTTTATGATTTACTAGCTTTTTCCTGCGACTTTGTTCGTTAAACTTATCCCTTTGTAGTTTTTTTTTTATAAAATTGTAACTAATTGATAAATTTAAGTCGTATAGAGAACCTTTGTGTAGAATTGAGTAGGATTGCCTTATAAATTGACTAACTGTGATATTTCCATAAAATCTATCTAACAGTTACGTCATGTAAGAAACGTATGTGCAGAATTTCATGCATTTTTCTTTAAAATTGACGAACTTCCCACAATACCTTACACTCCCTAATTAACGCCTTTGGAAGTATAATACAAAGATAAAACATTTACCAGCTTTTAAGTTAAATTTTCAGCTACACACCTGAGAAAATTGCATCCAATTCCATGCAGTAGTTTTTGCATCATGCGCGTATGAACATACAGACAGACAGACAAAATTTCTAAAAAAAATATGTTTTGGCTTCTACTCTTGTAATAAAGACTCCTGGTATATATTTCTCATAAATATCTTCAATTTGGCAAACAGACAAATTTTAATTATATTATATGTATACTTATATATATAAAGAGGTTTTTTAATAAATTGTTCCCGGAGCTTGGCAATAGGCACACTCTCCATCACATGGGCCTTAAACATAACAAATAAAATGTGAGTGTTATAAATACACTCCCGACCTTTTTGGGTAATATAGACGCGATCTTGTATTATGTATCAGAGGTGAAAGTTTGATAATATCATGTTAAAGATGATTTTTATATCATCATACCTTACAGTACAATATTTTTCTATAACTTTTTACCTTGATATAATAAACTAAGCGTCCCAACAAACAAGTAACAAGCAACAACCAAAAAACTTTGCACCTATCAAACTCATTACAACTCTTACACAGTACAGGAACGTTATATACAACTTTGTATAATGCTGTGTACACACTGGCTCAACGAACGACCAACGAAGGCTAAGGACGTAATCAAATTATTCGCATCACTTACAACTTCATTTCATTTGATTTAGAAGTTTTGTGTAGGGTAAAATGGTGAAAAACGCCCTATCAGCAAATATGCCCCACTTGCTCTGGGAAGCACACCTTACTATGTTATGAAGTAGTTTGAGTGCTAATTGACAGATGGCAGTACTACTTAAATTCGCAGAGACAAGCGGCTGCGCTTCGTTTGTTGTTATAGACAATATTCAAAATCTTAAAAAAAACTATTTGCATTGTGACACGACTTGCGTGAGTGAGTATTGTGAAGTATTTTTAACTTATTGAAGTAATAATTTTGAATGACTGTTAACGTTTGGAGTTATTAGTGGAGACATAACCTTCATAATTTCAACGGAATTTTCTGCAAGTTTAAACTAGTTGTAGGTACTTAGGGCCGGGGCGTAATTGCCTTCAGTTTTTAAAATACGCCTCGATTTTACTGGTGAAATAGGCCCCAATTTGTTATGACCTTTAAATTGTAGTCTGATCCTAAAATACAAGCTACATCTACGTCGGCTGCTGAAAAAAAAGAAACGCCATCAGAGGTGTTAAAATAGACATTCGACCTATCCCTAATATACCCCAATACCAAGCCACAAGCAGAAAACAAAAAACAACAGTATTTACATCATCTGAGTTTATAGCCAAGAAAACTAAACTGAATGAGAATAAACTAACACCTTAACTATTTTTTTTACAAATACAAATACAATTTTTGGGTTTTTTTGGCAATGATAAGTTGATTCTGTTTAATTATTATTATTTTTATTGATATTTTTAGTATAGGGCATTTTACCCTGTCCTTTAGGGGAAAACGCCCTTTTCTATTGTTTTAAAAAAAAACATGTAAGTCATTAAATAATTAAAATGGCAAGTTGATTGACAAAATAATATGAGGCTGATTAGTTTATGTAACAGATGGTTCCTAATAAATAAACATAATTTGCTTATTAATGTGTTTTAATCAACGAATAAAAAAAGTGGGGCGTATTTAACCATTTTACCCTAGAGTATTATATAGCGGTCTGTTTTTTGCATATATATTACCTAAATATTGTATTAAATGTTGCAAATGTAGAGGAACGGGGTGTGATGTTCCTCCACCACAAAGGGAAGATCTTCCGACCAGGCTCGGTGGTATTGCCTGGCGGACAGCTTTCCAATGGTAGCGTATGGGAAGTTGTATTTATGTACACTTGCTGTGAACATTTCGTTATCGCGATTCAGCGCTCTTTGACAGTTGTGACGAGTGTGTAACTTCTTGACGTTGTCAACCGCCATTTATTATGTGCGGAGACCGCCACACTTAAACCAACGATATTTGAATGATATAATTCAATTCTAATGGAAAGGAGCCAAAATCAAGCTTTTTTCTGAAGTGTTTGGTCGCATGAGACACGGTCTAAGTTGCAATGTTTATTGGAACACTTTAGGCACTGTAACTCGCGAATATCGACATAAGGAGTCTTTAATTAGTAATTGTCACCGTGCTGATCAATAAAAGTTAGTTACCAATAATTTAATAGACACTAAGCCCCAATTTAACCAACCGTCATAAACTGCAATTTTCTTAAGCCTGTTTTTCTATCTCCCTCTCACTCTCATTCAATGTTGGAGCTAGACAGAGATATTAAGCTGTAGCTAAGCGCTTGACTTAGGTTTAAAACGGTGTAGGTAAAATCGGCAATAAGTTTTGCAAGTAATATTAGTAACTGCCCCGATGGTCTAGTGGGTTGCGTATGCCTCTCACCGTGAGGTCTCAGGTTCGATTCCCAGGTTGGTCAAAGTGTTATTTGTGAACTTTCCATCAGAAAATTCACAATAGCAACACGGAGTCACAATTGTGCCCGGTGGATGGCGATAGGCTCGCCCCCTATCTCATAGGACCTAAATATAACAGGTGAAATTTTGATGTTGTACACCTCTGCGATACCCTTCTGGGTATTATAGGCGTAATGTTATGTTATGTTTTAGTAACTTGCTCGCTGGTCGTTCATTGTCGTAGTGTGTACGCAGCATAAGACATTATCGAAAACTTAAGTGATTAACTGTTGGCTGAGTTGCCGGTTGCGAGATCGAGGCACAATAGGCGGAAAGTTTGTCGATCCGCATATTTTAGAATGCTAATGTGATTTTGCACTTAGCTCACGTGACTCGACAAAAGATGTACCTTAAGGCAAGGGTTGCCGACAAAAAAATGTGGCAAAGGGGTCAGAAAATGACGCAAAAAAATCAAGAAATTATAGTTAGTTGCCAATTTTAATTAATTTTTTTTTACCACTGCATAATGCTTCTAAAATGCTTATTTTGGTTTATTTTACATGATTAGGAACCAAATAATAAGTCAATTAAAAAGCATAATAATAAATATAGATAATTACGTACCTACCTTTGCCTGGCTTCTGTATGACATTATGAAGGTAAGTTTATCAAAAAGGCGCATTTAAAAAACATAATTATTACCTTCTGTCCGTAACTCCGCCTTTTTGTTACGTCGACATGAAGTATCCTATATTATTTCTGGGCTTTTGGACTATCTCCTCAGCAATTTTCATTAAAATCGGTCCAGTAGATTCAAAGATTTTTGAAACAAACAAAAAATATTTCCTGTTTATAATATTAGTATCGAATAAGAATGGAACGCCTTGCCCGAGTCTGTGTTTCCGCATGAGTACAATTTGGATCTCTTCAAAGCAAGAGTTAATAGGTATCTCAAAGGTAAGCGTGCTCCACCGTAGACCGCATCGTCACTTACCATCAGGTGAGATCGTGGTGAAACGAATGGCTATTCATCATGTATATAAAAAAAAAATCGTGGTTTCGGCAGGCAACCTCCGCCTTAAGCATGCCAGGACAAAGTTGGATGGCACCGAATGGGTTGTTTTGACTACGTGTTTTTTGGCCTTGTCGCATAATTTCATGTGAATTATGAAGGAATTTCCACGATCAAGTCAGCGTTTTTTTATGCTTTTGTCGATAATGTTGATTTTATCCATGAATTTTGTTTCTTAATGCAATATTTTTGTGAAATAAAAACATGGTCACATTTAAATATGTATGTAGTCTTGAATATACAGGGTGTATTTTTGAAACGGGGCAGTAAGGGCAAGTACCTTAACCGTTGCAGTTACAGCAAAACGTTCTTAAAAGACCTTCCCTAACTTTTTGGGACATTTTGAACTGCATTCACAGATTTTGTAAAAAATGTATGCAAAAATGATTGATTTTGTAAAAATGCATGTGCCAACAAGAAAGGTTATTACAAATCTTTTGAAAAACCTGGAATTGCAGGGTTCTTTCAAAATACGCTTCTAATAAGTCAATTTTTTCACGATTAGAAGACATTTTAGCGAAAATCCTTAATTAATAACTCATACGAGGTTTCTCAGCTGAAACTAAGTATAACACACAGATTTTCGAATCAAATTCGAAATTTGAGGGTAAAAACTCTTTTTATTTACTTTACAGTCAATTCTACCCACTTCCAGGCCATAACAAAAAGTTAGACCATCGTAAAAATTCGTTTCTGTTGCCGAAATGTATGGGAAACGTTAATGGCGATTTCTGTCTTTTCTAGTACTGAAAGCTAAAATGGTCCCCATAGAGTTTTTTGATCCCCACATGAAATAGAATCGATTGGCATAAAAAAAAAAAATTGAACTTTTTGCATTTTTTTTGCTAACTGTAAGATTTTTACAAAATCTGTGAATGCAGTTCAAAATGTCCCAAAAAGTTAGGGAAGGTCTTTTAAGAACGTTTTGCTGTAACTGCAACGGTTAAGGTACTTGCCCTTACTGCCCCGTTTCAAAAATACACCCTGTATAATATGTTTGTATTATTGTACTGATTTTATTACATTTAATGAAGTCTTTTACTTTTAAGTAAAATTTTCATTTATGTAGTCCTTAAATCGTCTTTCTTTATCGATGGTGCCATATTATAATTTAATTGTTGTGTATTACTTGCTGTTTAACCGTTACCCGTTTAAAATTGTCTTAAATTATAATTAAAATCCAATTTAAAACCACTTACCAAAATAATTCAATATATTAAATGCTCCAGTTAACCAAACGATACAATTTATCCATGATTTAACATTTTTTCTTGAAGCTGAAAGGCAGTTTCCAATATTGCAATATCTGGTTACTGTTTTATCTGAAGATAGCAGTATTGCAGGTATTCATTTCGTGAGCAAATTCATTTTTTCGATCTTGTCTGGAGATTGCAATTTCCAGTCAGTGGCTCTGATCTGCAATGCACAAACTACAAGGCCATTTTAAGAATAGTAATAGCCATCTACGGCGAGATTTTCGAAACAATGCTGTACAACTTTTGCTCTAAGAGCTCTAAAATGTATCTGTATTTTTTAAACAATTAACATACTTAGTGACTTTTTAACGTTTAATTAGGTAGTCCTTATTATAAGACTGACGTTTATAAGCCGTTTGGTTATCTAAAATTTCCTAACGCTTCAATATCTACATTAAATTTTACGGTAAACAGTAACTTAAACTCCAATATTGTAATATTTATTTTGGTTACTATTTTAAGAATAGTTATAAGCTATTACGGTGTTATGTTGAACAAGTTTTGTTTTAAAGTTTTGCCTTAACAAAATAATAATTAAAATAAGATGTTATTATGATAAATCAAAATAAATCAAATCTTTTTTTCTATTTATTACATGTTATTTATCTTAGTCTAAGATATTTATGTATCTCGCTTGTTCTACTAAACTTATGTTATGGCAATGATTCTCACATAAAACGTAAAAAGATTCCTGTAATGAAAATTCTTAAATTATAGAGTCTAGTTTAGGGCCTTTGATGCCTGCAATAAAAAATGGTCACGGAAATCATCATTGATTTACAAAATGTGAGATAACGTGATAAAAACTGAAAAAAAATATATTGGTCAGTTACCAATATATTTTAAGTTTTATAAAAAGCGCAAAAAAAAAATTAATCGTATATTGAAGCCGTGTATGATAGATTATTACTATTTTTAAAATTACCTTGTATGTTCAACGGTTTTATAAGCACTAGAAACTAGAAATACAATCTTCACGAGAAGTTTGCTAAACTATAGATACAGATGAAACTAAGCGAGGCAAGCGTCTAATACGATGATTTCAGAACTAGAACTAGAAGAGTACTTTGATTTCAAACGATTATTCGTTTCAATGTAGTCTTGGATATAAGTTTCGGCATAAAAATGATGAATATTATATTGGTTATACAGATTTGTTGATATACAAACAAAATATTATACTATATACTGTCATCATTTAATCTTCTTCATCGTGTCGATGGCTTAGCAAATTTTATTTTGACTTGGCATCGTGGTGAAAGGATTAGCCAATTCGCTTTTAAGAACTCGCGAATTGCCCAGGGTGCGCCGGACGTAGAGAATCGTTGTGTATGTCACTCGGGGAGGCTCCTTTCATGCACCCAACATTTAATATAGAAGTAAGATAAATAATGCATAAATGAGCCGTTAAATTTGTGTTAAATAATTCCAATAATTAAAATTAAGGGAAAAAGAGTGCTTAGCTGTTTTCCGTATAAAAGTACTAGGTATGCATTTAAATTATGTATTTATCTATAGTAAGCAAAAATATCTATATTAAGCATTTATCTATTATTATAATCAACTCATATATAAAACACTGAACTACAAGTTTATTGTCGCCCATTTAAAAAAACAAAAAAAAACTTTTTAGTTTGTATGTAAGTATGTAACTCAATTATTGTTTGTCAGTAATTACAGTACAGTTTTTATGTAATTTAAGTTATTATGACAATATGACCTCGAACAAACAAGCATTCTAGAGTTTTAGATATCTATAAAAAAACCTAAAAACTTAATAATATTACTAAGCGCTGTGTTTTCATATTAACGTAATATGGTAAACCCATATTACGTTAATATGAAAACACAGCGCTCAGGAGTCTGCCATCAAGATGCTTAAACTTAATAAATGCTAAATATAGATTTAATAAACGTAGAGATAATGATATTAATCTTGATTGAAAGCTTACTTCAAGAGAATATTATTTAAGGCAAATTATATCTTTGTAAAGGTAGCAAAAGGAACAAATAATTTAGTTTACATTATACATAATTATCTATGAAAAACCAAACTATCATAACCATAATCACCACAATTCATTCTAATTTTTCTTATTTTACGGAAATCAACAGATTTTTTCGTAACCAGGAAATAAGACTCAATACATCAGAATCAGCAGTAAATA
This sequence comes from Hypena proboscidalis, assembly GCA_905147285.1. Lineage (NCBI taxonomy): Eukaryota > Metazoa > Arthropoda > Insecta > Lepidoptera > Erebidae > Hypena > Hypena proboscidalis. Next base: position 8,714,381 of record LR990150.1, on the reverse strand, counting down.
ATGATATAATGAATAGCTATATTGATTGAAGGAAAACATGAGACGAAAACATTTTTTGTTATTTTCCCGTTCATCAAGTCAAATACGAGTAATGTTATTAATAATAAGGAAACCAACGGATATAGGAAAATGAACAGTTATATAGAAAGCTAAGCCACTTTGTGTATATGTAATGGATATAATATCAAGAAGGAAATCAGCCAAAAACCTGATTTGATGTGATGTTGCTAATCACACACATACAATTCAACGCGGTAATGCTGCCAGTATTTTGGGTAAGAGGTCTTCCAATGAACTTATTAAGTTAAGATTATTATTTTAACAAGAATTATATGAAGTAACTATTTTAATGACAAAAAGGGAAACTATGTTTTTTTTAATGATGTTTCTAAACCATTAGATAAAAATTGCAATCTAGTCTAGACATAAAATAATAAATAAGCTACTAAATAAGTTAAAAATTTAGTAGCTTATGTACAATAGTGACTAGTTTAATAAAAAAACCAAAAATGTTCAATATAATTGTTGTTTTGTTCAAAATATAACAGAATACGTACCCACTACAATACTTTTAAAGTTAAATCCTAACAACCCTCAGAAATTTACGACAAAACTTGCTTCGACTTGCATAAAGATCAAACAACGAAAGACCATCCACCAATCAAAGAGTAAATTGTCACAAACAACATTTTGCCAGCACTTCTATTGGATATGTTTCATATGCTCCGCTGCGATACAATCAACCCTGTACATACAACGTGTCACAAGTCTAATACGTTGCTACAAAATTGCCTACGCAACAGCAACGGTAAATACAAATAAAAAGAACCGAAAAAATACGTAAAAACGAAACGTGATAAAACCTACGCTCAGTTCTGGGCCCGTATACATATCATATACATACATAAAATTTGCTCGCTCAGGAAAAAACTGCCGTCAAGTACTTACAAATAACATTACAAAAAAATATTTTCTGCGCTAATCAGTACCGGAAGTTTCTATGGAAGCAGTTTATCACAACTTCCAGCGAATTTTCTCTTTTGTGACAGCTGCGATAGGGTTACCATGGTGTATCGAACAATAATGGACATTCCATTTTCCTCTAGTCGTTTTGAGATATCATGCTTGTGCGCTCAGGGTGGAAAGGAAGTACCGTGCTTATCGGGGTATTTGTATCGGGCATCTCGTGTCGCATGGAAGAAAAAATCCCCGAATTTTGAGCAAGAGATAATTTTTGTTAGACATAAAGCTTATGAAATGTTTGTTTATGAAGCAAAATGTGAGGTAAATTAATGATAAAAGTGTTTAAAAATTACAAGTCGTTTCAAAATTACCAAATCACAAAATCACATCCATTAATTGGACTTCTCACTAAACATAACAAAATGTATTTTTTGTTAAGACAATAATTGAAATAAATGATAAAACTCCTTTTTTAGTTCTGTGGTTATTTAACCCTTTATTATTAACCACAAAAATGACCAAACGCGAATTAAATGTCATCTAAAGGAGTTAAAAATTATATTTCCATGAAAATAATATTATCACCAGCAGCAATTTAAACAGCGATAATTTAACCCCAAGAGCGTCGTCGTATCCGGATTATCCTTTTTAACTCTTAAAACATATCCACCCTCACAATTAGGTAGCGTTAACAAATAAATTGCACAAAAACGGAACCGTACTTCCCGTGGAACATAATTAACGTGACATAAAAATACTGTCGCGAACTTCCGGCGTAATACCACGTGGGTTGTGGAAAATTCTATTCATAATTATGTTGTTTTAAGACTTTTACTAATTACGACAAGGTCTTTTAAACATTTATTTTATAAATTGTTATTTCAGCTTAATACTTTATAATGTCAAATTTGATGAAGAAACTGAAGAAAGGTACATTATGTCTGCTAAATTACTTAAATCCAAGTTATTGACGACAGGAAAGCAAAGTCAGCAAGTGCCTGATACGCTGCGGTTGCCAGTTCGAATTCTGCTCAAGACAAACACTTTGTATTCGAGTACCTATAGTACAAGCTCTGCTTAGTTTGGAACTAGATGACGCTGTGTTATATTTATCATAATGTTTACGATAAAATCTTTTCCAGAACTTTCTTCTTTTTACCTGTATAGTCAATCTGTGTTTTCTTTTTACTTATGAGCATAAACATGCTCATAAAAATGTAAACAACTTTTCTAAAAACAAGAGCAATGTAAATTTATATCCTAATTGGCTCGACTAAAACATTTTTGCTCGAGTAGAACCGCATTTAAAATGATTAAACGCTTCAGGCTAAAAGAAATAACTAGAAAAGTAAAAGAGAACGAAAGAAAACAGGTTCCGAGTTATCAAGCTTTGTACAAAAAGGTAAGGGGCTTTAGCTGTTTTTATTGAAAACAATATCTTTAAGAGTAAAAAAATGGTTGGCTGTTTTCAGTCAAAAGTAAAATGGGTTCAACTTTAATTATTATAAGGTTTCTATCTACTTCTATTGACAAATCATATCTTAAACAATAAATGAATGTTAGTAGGCGCCCATTGTTTTTAAGTTATTATTTTAATTTTTTTAGTTTACATTTTATATAACTCAATTAATACCCACTTAAAACCATTAAAAAATATGGCCACGATCGAACATGCATTTTAATGTTTATGATATGATTTGTCTATAAAAATAGATCAAAACTTAATTATTTTAAAGATAAACCCGTATTACGTTAGTATGAAAACACGGCGCTCGGGAGTATATCTACCCTTTACTTTACTTATAATCAGTGATCGGAGTAGGTAGATTGTTTTGGAGTCAATGAACTGGCACGTAAATATTAATATGGATAATATAAATAAAAAAAATAAATAAAAAAATAAAAATAGTTTATTTACTTTTTCTTACATGCTAGTTTTACATTGCATTATGAGGTCTCCTTTTAAGTAAATAATACCTGTGTTAGGAGACCCCGCTCTTCTCAAATTACAAACATTTTTATAAACCAGAAGGTAAGGAACAGTTCATTTACATTTTACATTGCAGTTTTTTCGTGCTTTTTTTTGTTTATTACTATGTGTACTTAGATATCAATACACAATTACATAAATATACATACATATATAAATAGATAAATACGAACATAATATGTATATATATATATATATATATATAAAACAACAAATAAATATATTATATTAACCATTTCAAAAATAATTTATGTGTAAAAGAATTACTATAATACTTATATAATACAATAATAGATGGGGTTTGGTAAAAATAATTATCATTATGAAAGTATATGCATGAGTTCTTCCTGTACTGTTATAATTTAAGTTTTTAAGCCATGAGTTAACTGTTTTATTACAATCACAGTGGGTCAATGCGTAGATGTGTAAGATTTTATTTAATTTATTATATATATAAACGGATTGTCTGTCAAACTGTCTTCTAGCAAATGATGTACTGACTGTGTTACTAGCAACAACATTGTGGTTTAATCTTTTTTCTAGTAGTATGGGGTCAAATTTGAGTTTAGAATGTACCTTAAGGACAGTACATAATATATATAGTTGTCTTACGGATGCCAGATTACACAATTTGTACAATTCTTCTGTTGAGAATCGATAGGGTTTAAAATACATCACCTTCAGTATTGATCTTCGAGCCCGCTCTAACTCAACGAATTTCGTCTTTGTGGCTCCTCCCCAAACAGGGATACAATATGTAAGGACAGATTGAACCAGAGAAATATATATTTTACTTAATATTACACTTGTAGTCACATGCCGTAGCGTTTTAAATACCCATATGAACTTCCTTAATCTGTTAGCAAGTAGATCAAGATGTAAGTGCCATGATAGTCGCTGGTCAATCATAATCCCGAGATACTTCATGGAACTCACTTTCGAGATACTGGGACAGTCACAGTTTTTGGATTGAAAGTCAGAACATCTATGAATCTGGAGACTAAAATCCACAGAGGGCTGAGACGAGTTATAAATTGAGACATTGGAATTCGTGGTAATTATCTATCTCTTTTTAAAAGTTATCTCATGGAGCGTCACCAACAAGTAAAAATTGATCAGTTTATTAGCGACACGCAAAAAATTCACTATGGTGTTCCGCAAGGAAGCGTCATTGGCCCAACTCTCTTTCTAGTATATATCAACGACTTGTGTAAACTGAAATTAGAATCAGGTTATATATTTTCATATGCTGATGATACAGCAGTGGTTTTTACTGGAAATTCCTGGAAAGAAGTACAGGAACTTGCTGTAGCGGGGTTGGCTAGGGTGGCTTATTGGCTAGATAGGAATTTATTAACTTTAAATACTAATAAAACTAATTTAAATAAACTGAAATTAGAATCAGGTTATATATTTTCATATGCTGATGATACAGCAGTGGTTTTTACTGGAAATTCCTGGAAAGAAGTACAGGAACCTGCTGTAGCGGGGTTGGCTAGGGTGGCTTATTGGCTAGATAGGAATTTATTAACTTTAAATACTAATAAAACTATTTTTTTATTTCAATTCAAATTCTAGTTTTATTAGTATTTAAAGTTAATAAATTCCTATCTAGCCAATAAGCCACCCTAGCCAACCCCGCTACAGCAAGTTCCTGTACTTCTTTCCAGGAATTTCCAGTAAAAACCACTGCTGTATCATCAGCATATGAAAATATATAACCTGATTCTAATTTCAGTTTACACAAGTCGTTGATATATACTAGAAAGAGAGTTGGGCCAATGACGCTTCCTTGCGGAACACCATAGTGAATTTTTTGCGTGTCGCTAATAAACTGATCAATTTTTACTTGTTGGTGACGCTCCATGAGATAACTTTTAAAAAGAGATAGATAATTACCACGAATTCCAATGTTTTCAAGTTTGTTTACAAGAGTAGGTACAGAGACGGTGTCAAAAGCTTTTTTTAAATCAATAAAAACAGCCAGACATTTTTGGCCTTTATCTAATTTGTTTATAATAAGAGAACTTAAATTAGATACAGCATCTTCAGTGGACATGCCTTTTCGAAAACCATATTGCGAAGGGGCTAAGATGTTATAATTATTTAGATAGCTAAGAAGTCTTTTGTTCAATAGTCTTTCAAGAATTTTGGAGATCGCTGGTAACACTGATATTGGCCGATAATTATTAACATCGTCCCTGTCACCACTCTTATAAACAGGCGTCACAATAGATTGCTTTAAAGCTTTGGGGAAAATACCTGTACTGAAGCAAAGATTGGCAAGGTAGACTACTGGGGGAACTACAATAGATTTAGCAATTTTAAGAAAGGACGTGGGTATATTTTCCCAGCCCGGAGAACTATTTGAGTCAAGACTCACAAGTATGCTTTCAACCTCCATAGGATCAGTGTCAAGCAAGACGAAAGAAGATAACATAGAATCATTATATGGAGGTAAATTATAGGAGTTTTGACTGTTGCTGTTGGTAGATATAGATGTGGCCAAACATTCACCAATATTTACAAAGAATTTATTTACAGAATTAACACATTCCATAGGGCTATGGTACTTATGTATCAGACTCGAATTATTTACTTTGGGTGGTTTATATTGAGTTACGTCATTAATAGTTTTCCATAAAGTTTTATTGTTGTGAATTGAATCTGATAACCTATTTTTATCGTATTGACGTTTTAATTTTTTAATAAGATTATTGCAATTATTTCTGTATCGGCGATAAATGATCTTTAGCATCTCATTAGTAGAATCATTTTTCAGCGACCTCTGCAAGTTGTTTCTATGTCTTATACATCTGAGAACACCATCAGAAAGAAGATAACATAGTTCCATCCATCCATGGTTTTAATATGCGTTTATTATTAGGTATAGAAAGAATTTTGGTATGCAACGAAAGTGAGTCCATAATTTTCTTGAGTAGAGCATCGGTAAAATCCTCGGGATTGTCATAGGAATACAATTCCTGAAGATTCAAAGACTCTAAAGTATTATATGCCCTATCAAAATCAATTATAGTTTTGTACTTTGCAGGCGAATAAGATTTTGTAACTTTGGATAAGCTTAATATTATAGTATAATGATCAGTTATAGTTGTCTCTAGGATAGCTACAAATGCGGATGTAAGACGTTTGTTAATTTTTATTATAAAGTGATCTAGGCAGTTCTTATGCCTAGTTGGCAAAGAGTGGGCAGGAAGGAGACCATGGTAAGACATGACGTTAAGATATTGTTCTCTATTGTTTCTCTCATGACAAGATTCTGTGGGGCTCACTATTAAATTATTATTAATATCACCCGAAATTATTATTCGCTTGTGTGATTTAATTTTTTCAAGATGAAGGTTAAGTGATTCTATAAAATTTTTAGCGCAGTAATTAGACGGAGATCTATAAATGCCTAATATTGTAAACTCAGCGGTAATAATTTGAAGAATATGCCTCCGGTATTCCGGGATTTTGTAATAATTAAGATTTTTAGAAATTTCTTTATTACTTGATAAATAAGAAAAAAATAATTTTAAACAATTACATTATATATATTAAATTTCAAATGTTGTAGTTAAAAAATCTTTACATTCACAATATTCGATTCAATCCCGTGAGTACCAAAATGAAATTTCGGAAAAAGGCTTATCCATGTTATGATTTCTGTGACTATTCATGATGCAAGTACGTAAAATCAATCTACTACATCGATCCCTGCTTATAATACATTTATTAATAAGTTCAATTTTCAGAATCTGAACACTTTTACATGAAACCCCTCATGTTAAAGTTCCATGTGTTATATTAAGAAAAAAAAAGCTATTATGATGATGTACAGCCATCGATTTTGTAAAATCCCAACATATAAAGTATAATATAAATAGGATTTCAATATAAATTTATTTTGCTCTTTGAATTGACAGCTGCGACGTATACTTCAGCCTGTCACTAATGATACCATATGTACAACTGTACCTTGTTCTATGTGTAAATATGAACATTTAAAACATTATGTCCAACAAACTCACTTAAGCCAGTTAAATTGTCACCAAACTCAACGCACATTAATTTAACGCGCGAAACAAACCTCAAAATCTCTAATTACGAAAATACAAATTGAACTCACAAATTAATTCGCACCATCGCTTTGCTGAACACGTCCGACAATACGCTGACACACAGAGCGTCAGCTTTAACGAATGAAAACAAAACAACGCGGACGAATGTGGACTCAAAAGTGGAAAACCAATTTCACTTCTGCGTCCGCGGTCCGAAACTTGTTTGTGACACGTTTTTGAATAAAAACTAACGATTGAATACGTTTTGAATCACTTCTAGTTTAATCTAAAGAGGCATTATTAAATTTGCAGTACATTTATGATAATAATCGACTGAACGTATCATTTAAACACGAAGACAAAAACAGGTCTTAGTAAATTTTTAATACAAATCCAATGAAATTGGCTAAACTAACCGCATAATAATTTAACCCTCCAAAACAAACCTCAACATCTTTAATTACGGAAATAGAAATTGAACTGACAAATTAATTCCCGGCATCGCTTTTCTGAACACGTCTGACAGTACGCTGACACACAGAGCGTCAGCTTTCACGAATGAATACAAAACAACGTTAACGAATGTGGACTCAAAAGTGCGAAACCAATTTCACTTCCACGTCCGCGACTAAAACTCGTTTGTGACACGTTTTTTTAAATAAAAACTAACGATTGAATACGTTTTTAACCACTTCTACTTCAATTAAAATAGGTATTAATAAATTTGCAGTATATTGATGGCAAAAAAAATAATTAAAAAATCACTAAAACATGCAGACAAAAACCCTTATCCGAATTCTTGTCCTAAGGTTCTTTATTTACCCAAGGGTTTGACTTTGAAATAATAAAATAAACAAACCACTAGTATATTCCTAATACAAACCCAATTAAATTGACTAAACTCACCGCATACTAATTTAACCCGCAAAAACAAACCTCGAAATATTTAATTACAAAAATACAAATTTTATTGAACTGTCAAATTAATTCCCGGCATCGCTTTGCTGAACACGTCTGACAATGCGCTGACACACAGAGCGTCAGCTTTAACGAGTGAAAACAAAACAACGCGGACGAATGTAGACTCAAAAGTGGAAAACCAATTTTACTTCTACGTCCGCGGTCCGAAACTCGTTGGGGTCCGAAACACGTTTTTAAATAATAGTAGGGGAGACCACAATGCTAAATGGGGATTTATTCGAGCGTCGTAGAGACCTATTGGGTTGCAAAGCTTAGATGATAAGAAGAAAAAAATGTTATATTATGATATATACCTTTTCATCGGTGGGGGAAGCGGCTATAGATTTTTAAATATGTAAAAAAAAACTGTTGCATGGACATCCTCGAGCGCGTCAGATATTGATAGCATCAATGCCCTACGTATTTTTAACAATGAACGTATGTTAATCTGATCGTTTGCATGATGCGCGTGGTTGTATGTAAGGGTTGAAAATGAAAAAAAAATAAAAATAATCGAGCGCGTCAGATTTTCTAAGGGAGTGTTAAGTGCACCAAAAAAAAGCTCTCATTCACTAATCTGACGATTTCGATGGGACGCAAACTCGCGGCCATTCTCATAATGTGCAAAAAAAATTCGCCATTTTGAAATACTCAAGCGCGTCAGATTAAGATATATATGGATCATCTTTATGTTCTAAACGTACTGTCTCATAATCTGACGATTATATAGAGGGATTCGCCTGATCTGACAAAAAGAAATTAGAAAAACGGTTCACCCTAAAGGCCATCCCTGCAACTGCCCGCTAATTCCATTCCTGTGCAGACTACACTATATTTTGATGTATACCAACTGTTATCATTTCTGCAGTTTCTAATTATTTTTATCCAATAATTTTTCCATGCGTCGTTTGCAGCAGGAAATCTATAAAACATAGAATAATAATTTATACTAAATGTATTATACTCATCATTTAGCCTTTCGTAGTTCACTGCTGGACATAGGCCTCTCTCAATTTGCGCCACAACACCCGGTCCTGCGCCTTCCGCATCCAGTCCCCTCCAGCGACCTTTTTCAGGTCGTCAGTCCACCTGGCAGGGGGGCGTCCTACCTTACGGTTGCCGAGTCGCGGTCTCCATTCTAGGACTCATTTGCTCCAGCGGCTGTCGGTCCTTCGGCAGACGTGACCAGCCCACTGCCACTTCAGCGAGCTTATTTTGCGAGCTATGTCGGTTACTTTGGTTCTTTGTCGGATGACCTCATTACGAATTTTATCCTTCAAAGAAACTCCGAGCATAGCTCGCTCCATAGCCCGCTGCGCGACTTTAAATTTGTGGACTAGTGCAACCGTTAATGTCCACGTCTCGGCACCGTAGGTCAAAACAGGTAGGACGCACTGGTTGTAGACTTTCGTCTTCAGGCACTGCGGTAAAGGCAAAGAGAAGACTTGACGAAGTTTGCCAAATGCTGCCCAACCCAACCGGATCCTTCTGTCGACTTCTCGCTCGAAGTTGTTTCTACCAAGCCTAATGACCTGCCCTAGGTAGATATATTCCTAAACAACTTCGAGCATCGATCCGTCGACAAATATTGGTCTCGGCATAACATGCTCATTAAGCATGATTTTGGTTTTATCCAAATTCATGCCGAGACCAACACGTCGTGAAGCTCCATCTAGGCCGTGCAGCATTTCGCTCAGCTGTTCCAGCGACTCCGCAACTATGACGATATCATCGGCAAACCGAAGGTGCGAGATGTACTCACCGTTCACGTTTATACCCCGTCCAGTCCAGTCCAGAGTCTTAAAGACATCCTCGAGAGCGTTGGTGAACAGTTTCGGGGATATGACATCCCCCTGTCTCACCCCCCGACGCAGCTCTATACAGTTTGTCTTCTGGTCCTGGATCTGGACGGTCATGGTGGCGGTGTCATACAAGCATCTCAGCACCTCGATGTATCGCCAGTCGATACGACATCGTTGCAGAGCATCCAGAACCGCCCAAGTTTCGATGGAGTCGAAGGTGTATTATACTACTAAAAAATATTTACCCAAATTCAGGGTAAATGAAAATATTTATTGACTGTCAACACTGATAGTTTTGGTATATTTTTTTACGAAAACAATATAATTTCGGCAATATTCGACTTACTATTGTGTCAATGTGTGTGTTCTGTGTGTACGTGTGACTTACTATGGGTGCTTCAGTAAGTGTTTCAAGAGACTCAGTCTTGCCTTTTTTTATGTAGTCAATGTACGGCACAGCAAAATTTTTACTATAATAAAACCTATTTGATAGTTTTTAACATTTTTCTTCGATCATTTTTCATTTTTCATTAGATTTTTTCATTTTTCGTCATGGCAGCAGAAACCAGAGTGGAGACGGAGTGAGAGAGTAATAGATAGAGAAAGAGTCAGAAAGGAATAGAAACGCGGAGAAGGAAATGTAAGCACGCATCGCGCATTTAACTTTATCGAGGAATTTTTGTTATTTCGGCTTGCGAAAATCGTCAGATTATATATTTTTCATTATTCTTGAATTATATCCTTCAAAATAAAAAAAAAATTAGCTACGCTCGAGAATGTCAAGATGACGTTTTTATTTTACAACTTTGCTGCCCTCCCCTTTCTTTGCGTCACTCTCAAATTGACAGATTAGTGGAATATACACTTTTCAGGATGTAATTAACTCACCCTACTTTAATCTGACGCGCTCGAGAATTTCTGATGGTCAATTTTTTTTTACTAATCTGATCCTGTATCCTGCACGGGCGGCCGTATATATGGGCCTCATGTTTGGTGGAGGTACTTAACCGGGTACAAGGTATCCCCCTGTATATTAATCTGCCGCGCTTGAATAAATCCCGAAATCCCTTAATGGGCTCCTCTACCATAAAAACTAGCCATTGAATACGTTTACAATTTGAACTTCTTAATGTTAAGGCTTTGTTATAGACCATAGTAGATCCCTTTAAAAATGATAAAAAGTCAAAAAAATAATAGTAGAATGAAACCCATTAGAAAAGAAGGAAAATATTATAAAAATTTAAGGTAAAATATATATATTATAATTTACGGGCGATCTGAGTTCGGGAAGAGGGGGAGGGGGGGGGGGGTTAAGGGTAAAAAAACGGTTTTCTCGATTTCCGGCAAAACTAAAAGTCCTATGGAAAAAAGTCGAATCGAAAAGTTGTTGGTAATAAAAAGATTTTTGTATTTATACTTTTTTCATATAACCTCAAAATGTATGTGAAAAATTAAAAAAAACAAGTTTTTGGTTTTTTATTTTTTTTAAATCTTGACATGCAGGTATTCTAATTAACTATTTTTTTAATTTTATTTCAATTATATTTTACTGCATTTGATCTTAAGATAAGTAAAAATTCCAACTTTTTTTTTCCATTTGCAGATTTAACTGATCATCATTTTCACATCTAGAACTTAAAAGTTATATTTTAATCACTGGAAAGTGTTTTTGCAAGCTTTTTCTCATAAATTTGCGAATTTTTCATGTCGTATTTTCCAAGGCTGATTTTCCAATGTGCGGCAATTCCGATGAACATTTTTTGCACCACGGGTCTCAGAATCATGTAATGCATTACTGGTAAGACCATTTCTTCGAAAAATCGATACCCACGTACCTACTTGAATTCCCTTGTTTAATTATTTTAGAATATCAATATGGTGTAGGCAAGGATATGAAACAAATATATATCTAAAAGTGTTCCCAGAACGCGAGCATTCGCTTGTAATATAACGTTAAATTATAATCAAAGTATCCAATAATTATTTATTTTTATTCAAGTTTGGATAAAAAATATAAAAAAAACAAAATTTTTACTAACCTAAAATAAATGACTTAAAAGCTAAAGTAAATAAAATGTTAATAAATCAAAGTATTGTTTTTTATATCAACTAAATTTAATTGAACGAAAATAGTCGTCATCCTGTCAATATAATTTATTTTAGTATGATACTATTACCTATCACAGTGAGCAATTTATAAGGTTCATTGATATTCTCATCAAACCAGAAAACCATTCAATAATACAAGACTGCAAAATTGTTTTCGCATTAATACCGAACATAAAAAGTGAGTTGGCGGTAAAATATGACAACATATTTCACTTTGGCGAATAAAAAACCACGGGTACAAATTCTACAGGCCTCGTTATTGGTATTTATCACGGATACCTGACATGATAAATGGGATTTCGGCAATAATAATAAATGTAAGAAATTACTTCTCGTCTTTTATAACAAAGTTATAAAAAACCGTTAAGGGGAAGTATGCCTCGATGTCTCGATAGAAACTTCATGGTAGCTCGAGGCAAAGATTTTTATTATTCAAAAGCTTTGCTCGTGACGGCTTGATGAATGTTGTAAAGAAGTTCAAATTTTATTTCTCGCTAAAACGAATGGGAGTTATAAAATTTACGATTCAACTGTGAATAATATAATTTTGTTTGTTGTACTCTTAGGAACGACAGTTTTAATGGCATTTTTTTATTTTTTTGAAAGGTTGTTCCCTGATTTTATTATGACGTAAATTGGCGTTAGGCGGAACGTAATTGCTGTGTCAGCTGCATTAATGGTTTCTTAAAAAAACATAATTTTATTATGAATCCAACACCTGACTTGATTATTCATAAGTAGATTATTTTTAAATGGAAGGAAAAGCAAAATAACAAAATAAGAATAATTTCTACCATGGAAGATAAAAACTGATCGTGACTAAAAAAGTCAATGTCGCGCGGACAGATCGATCTCGCAGGTGAAGCAATGCTAACTGCGATCGGCCGTAGATGGATCTTTAACATAAAGAGATTTCCGTGACAATTCAGAGAGCACGTTGGTCGTCGGTCCCTGCCATTTGAACATCTATGGCTGTCATTACGGGTAATCACAGGCCATAAAGTTGAGACAACTAGTCTAACAAAGAGTTTCGGTATTACCTGATACTGGGTAGTGGAGGTTGATGGCAGTCGCTCCACGTGTAAAATACCGATAATCAGCTAAACACGTTAGTCTAGAAGCCGACCCCAATGCTTCGGAATCAGACTTGAAAAATTGATTGGAAGATATAAACTAATATTTAAGGCATTTTAATTAAAATTGATTACATCCTATTAATAATAATAATAATAAACTTTATTGCACACCAAGGAAAAATAATACAGAAGAATATGTAAATAACAAAAGTACAAATGGCGGTCTTATCGCTGCAAAGGCAATCTCTTACAGACAACCATTGGATGGAAAAGTATGAAAGAGACACGAAAGGGAAGTAAATTAAATACTCAAATACGCTGAAAAATAAATCAAGAATGGGATCTATCTGTTAAAGTAATTCGTTTATTTTACGAGAACTAACAATGTTCCCCGCGTTAATTCAACGCTACAACTGGCTAAATCTTGTGGTCTCCTTATCTTAAGACGAATACAGCATAAACACGACACCAAACTACTCGACTATAAATAACCAGTTGCATACTCATTGCAAACTCCATCTGACAGGTCTTGAAGCTCTTAAGAGCATGTACAAGCGTATTTCCACTTGAATTATCTAACATATTGTTCGGGACAGCGAACCGAACATTAGAGGTTTTGCTTTGCCCCTTTGTTCCGTTAATTGCGACTGTAAGGCCCTTATTGTCGCTGTATTACCGTTAAAGACGTTAAGGCTTTTGTTTTAGTTCTCTCGGTGATGATATTGTTATGTTTTCGCACATTTTTTCACGTCATAACCTTCTAAGTTATGAGTTGTCAACGTTCTTTTATCTCGGAGGTTTTTACGGCCCTCGTTTTTATCAAATAGGTAATCTACAAGGCGATTAAATGTACGAACACCTGTGCCTGCCGAAAAAGCTAAAAGAGAAAATATAAACTTACATGTCCTAAATTATAGGTCACTTTTGACGGTACAGTGGGCCAACGAGTTAGGTAAAAACTTCTAAATCATAATAAAAACTTATTTCACGAGTTATGGATAAGCGAGTTACAAATCTAAATATTGTGTATAATACACTTATTAAAAATGTAATTCACTATGCATATCTATTGCAGACAGTTTTCACTATGGCGTAGAAGTTTTTGCCCTGCATACCTAATTGCTTGGCCCACAGTACATTTCTATAGTAAGTACAGAACAAGCGTCAAATTGTTAGTTGTTTGTTGGTTTAGATACTCCTAAAACACAGCTTTGGTTTTCTAAGGCTGTGTTCTAACGCACATGGTTATTGCGCATTCGCGTGCGAGAATGCAACATAAATGATGATCGCGTCTGATCGATGCTGACTCCACCGCATAGGATGACAGTGTTCCCACAAAGCACGTTACTAAAAAGTAGCCCCTATTCTTCCTGGGGTCTTTCTTTTCCCCACACTTATTTCGATACAAACTAAGCAGTTTAATAATAAAGCTAGGTACTACATGGAAGATGCCGTAATCTTACCAGACCTTGTGTTTACAATAAGTTTGAGGATAGCTCTAACCTTTGCCTGACCTTAAACGCTTAATCAACTTGTACAACACGCGCAGGACAAGGGGATTGAATACACATAGATTATACCTAAACAGACTTAGATTTGACAGAGTTCTGATGTAATTAAATTGTTAATTGATTTAGAATCAAATTGTTTATCTAAATTTAAATACAGCAAGATCAATTTAATACACAGGGAGACTTTATTTAAAAAAATAGGTTATCTCGCCCGGTGTAAACTTTAAATTTAGATACAAAATTTGTGGGTAAGTTAACTGTGTTGGTCTATAACTTAAAGTTGGATGACATTAATATATTTATTGGCGGTATAATATTTTTTTTTATTCCACTGAGGTGGCAAACAAGCATACGGCCTGCCTGATGGTAAGCAGTTACCTATGCAGTTACCGTAGCCTATGGACACTTGGGGCATCACTCGTGCGTTGCCGACCCTTTAAAATCCTGTTAATATTGTCATATGAATTATGAAATGACATCTTTTTATATCCAAAACAAGTAAAAATTTTACTACACTATACATTGCACAAAAAAATACACTTCTTTCAATAATCACATGAAAGACAATAACATGATATTGTCTTGGTACGGGTCATAGATATTTTTGGTAATAATATTTTTTTTTAAATGTTTTGTTAAATGTGGTTTTAAATCATGAGCTTGTGAAGTAGTATAATTATTATTTAATTTTGAATGGTGATTTAGACTGCTGAGCGAATGATGAAAACCATAAAGATAACAAAAATCTGATCCTCACGAGTTTTGCCATAATAATATATTGGTTTTCACCTCTCCCAGTAGGAAAATTTTAAAATTATAAGGGAAACGCAAACACCATTAACGACTCTGCTGTTCCAGAGCTATCTCGATCACTATAATCAATAACTTGTGATTTTTTTGCAGCCTCTCAGAATAATGTACGTAATCACTGTTAAGCGGTAGTTTCTCTGTCACCTCGATGATCTTGTGGTTAGCGTGCTCACCGCGAGGTCTCGGGTTGGATTCCCGGGTCGGGCAAAGTGTTATTTGTGAATTTTCCGTCAGGAAATTCACAATAGCAGCACGTTGTAATTGTGCGTTGTAATTGTTGGAATTGTGCTTACTCCCAAGGGACCTAAACATAACAGGTGAAGTGTGGGCGCTGTACACCTCTGCCACACCCTTCTGGGTAATATAGGCGTGATGTTATGTAGTTTTCTAGTGAACAATCCAAGTTTTTGAAACACAAATGTAGAAATATCAAGACGCAAAGCAAACATCTGCGAGCTACACAAATATTTATACAGTGAAGGAGTGAAAAGCACAACTCTTGGTATTTTTTAGTTTACAAAAGTAAGTGCTTTATGCTCAGTTTTATTCAGGCCATCCTCAAAAAAAAAGGTTTTAGAATATGATATATAGTAAATTAATTATTTTTGGTTTGCAATAGCATTCACAATATTATATTGTTATTTTATAAGAAACCATTACATAAACCAACCAATATTACGACGCTACTTTTATAATATTTCATATTGTGAAAACTTATTACGATTAATTATGAAATTCAATAAAATAAAATAAATAAATTTGGATTTTTTACATTAGATAGAATGCCAGAAGCAAATACACTATCCAATGGTGCCAATGACAAGGCCAAATACACACATTCACTCACACAAGCACACTCAGTCTCAGAACAAATCTTTGCAAATCACACAAAGATTAGTCCCATGTGGGGATCGAACCCACATCACCAGTGATGCTTAAACCGTGCAAACAAAAAAATATAACCTTTATAGAACATCTAGGCTGTAGATTTAATAACATAGGAGTGATGATGATGAGGTATGCTCCACCATAGACAGCATCTTCACTTACTATCAGGTAATAGGCTATCCATCATAAAAGTAACCATAAGCAAGATTAGGATGAATTATAATAACTATTTCAGTTTGCAATGGATGGATTTCTGTTAAGAAACGTTATACAAGTTTTATCTAAAAGCTATCATTATTCATGAAAGTTATTAATGATTTAACAAGCTGAAAATTCTATTTCAATTGCAGTCGGAAGGAACCCAACTGTCATTTTTCAATTTACAAGAGACAATTTTATGAAAACTGGTGAAATTTTTTGAAGCAATTTTGTATGAAAGCGAGCTCACTAATTACTGTTTGCTTTAGTTTTTATTTAAATGGCTTACATGAAACATCAATTTAAATCAGGCTTTAAATTGATGTTTCTTTTGACTTGTATATCAAAGAAATGTACGTCATCATTTTATACTTAAGAAGGATTAATTGCTTAGCGGTTTTCCGTACAAAAATAACATGCGTTTAGTGTTAATATTATTAATATTTTATCTGTATTTACAGACAAATCATATCTAAAACACTAAAATGCATGTTTGATTGCAACCATTTTATTTTTCTTATTTTTATTAATTTGTATGTAGCCCAAGTAATAAACAAGTTTGTAAATAAAACAATTTAGTCAACATTGCCATGAACAAACATGCATTTTAGTATTTTAGATATAATTCTTCTATAAAAATAGGTAAAAACTTATCAATATTAAAGTTAAACCTATATAACGTTAGTATGAAAACACGGTTTGGGTCAAAATTCTACCCTTAAAATAGAATTGGATAAATTATGGGCCTTCATTTGTTTTGCTTCATGGAGTAATTAGAATGTTGGATTAAGTATCGAGAATTTTAATTCATTCCGATTTTTGCAGCAGTTCACTGAAATTAAAGTATCACTTAGTTAATTATTATGTTTAAAGGTCCTTTTCAATTAGAGCATCATGTATGTGGCATGTAAATGAAGCCACATTTAGGATAACAAAACATTACAACGGTATTTCCCCGTAGGATAAGAGAAAGGTTAATTAAAACACGTTAATTCAAATTGTTTAGCCACGTCATTTTTACTGGCAAAAATTATGATAAACGTAAGTGATTTGGTTTTTGTTATTTATTTAACAATGTGCTTTAAAATAAAAAATACTCATCTTCAAGCATGTCCCTAATTAAATAATGCCATGCTCTCACCAATCTAGTGCAATGCGATGCAATACGATAATGATGAAATTATCTTTGTTAGATTAGTTGTCAAAATTAATTGATTGCGCAAAAAAATATAATAAAAAAGAAAAAATAAGTTTAAAAAAACCGACCTCAAAATACCTTTAAAAAGCATTTTATATCGCTAAAAGTCGATTAAATAGTTCTTGAAGTTGGTTATCATAAACTGTAATTGGAAAATTATCAGTACAAACTCCAAAAACTATTCTATCGACTTTCTTTTCTAGGTAATTTACGACAAACAATAAAAAAGTCTATAAACTTTAGGGTTACCCAAATTTCTCTAGAATTACATCATCAGATCGTGACATAATGAGCATCAGACCACATGACAAATATACAATTTCAAACTAAAACATAGTTTCTCAAATCGGTAATTGAGTAGTCGTCGAACATAACATAAAAAAAGCATACAATCTAATTTAAATCACTTTTTAGAAGTCAGTCAAAGAAGGTGAGCTATGGAAAAACATAGCTCACCTTCTTTTAGCAGTACCAAAAGTAAAGTATTTAATTACTAATAGGGTTGACATTATAATGTTAGGAAATAGTGGTGGTAGCTTAAATGCTATGGGTTTTGTAATTATAATTATGTGAACCCTTGCAAGTTGCAATGCAAATGTGAAAAATAAACGATATAAATTGATAAACGGCGTAACTGCCACTTACAACAATAATTTTGTCGATTTCTACAGATTAATGTCAACACATAGGTACATAAGAGGGGACCTGCCATTTTTTATCTCCCTTAACCAGTTTCCGGAATTTATGACTGGTGTTTTTGAAGGGCGATGGTGGATAAATGCTATTAGTTCTCAAGTGACTGATATAAAAAGAATTCTCAGCAGAAAATTGGGCTATGAATAATTTAATGGCAGAATGATTTTATGTTCGGAAAAATAAATGATGGTTTTAATTATTTTTTATCTATAGACCTTCAAATATCTTTCTGTGTTATTCAAATAATAAAATACGTTGTTACTCTGTGGATGTTACTCACGTTTTGTTTGGTCTCTTAGTCAACCGCGGTTTCACCTATATTTTTTCTATAACTTATAATTATATTGTATTTTCTGAGGAATTTGTCATCATGAGGACGAATGTCGCACTACCTTACTCACAATCAGGGCGCACCAGAATACCAGCGCTGTAGTGCTGATATGCTGCAGTAGTATGCTGAGGTGTGTATCTTTTTTGGCACATCAATTTAATTTTTATTATAAGTAGTTTTATAAGTTATAGAAAAGATTAAGATTTGCCAAAATAAACGTTTCTTTCTTTTTTTTTTCTTTCTTTCTATACTTTTAGGCTGTTTCACCTATACTTACCTATACCTATACTTATAATAACTGTGATTCTAATTTCAGGAAATGAAATTTTATGGTCAAAAGTTACTTATGACAAGTGGCTGTTGCACAATAGTATAGAGTACATTGTAACATAACATCACACCTCTATATACAGAAGGGTGTGGCAGAGGTGTAGAACACCCACATTTCACCTGTTATGTTTAAGTCCCATGGGATAGGGCGTAAGCCTATCGCTATCCACCGGGCACAATTTCAACTCCGTTCTGAAATTGT
Organism: Hypena proboscidalis; assembly: GCA_905147285.1. Lineage (NCBI taxonomy): Eukaryota > Metazoa > Arthropoda > Insecta > Lepidoptera > Erebidae > Hypena > Hypena proboscidalis. The sequence goes on along the minus strand of LR990150.1, from coordinate 8,695,253 downwards.
GAATTTCGTAACGGAAAGGTCACAAATAACTCTTTGTCCGACCCAGGAATCGAACCCGAGACCTCGCGGTGAGAGGCGCATACGCTAACCACTAGACCATCAAGGCAGGTCACATTTGTACGTTATAAATCTATCCTATGAGTTAGATTAAGTTATTAGATTATTTTAATTTAAGATCCAATATGTATATTATACTATCCTACTATCCTATGAGTACAGTGGGCCAACGAGTAAGGTATGCAGGACAAAAACTTCTAAGTCATAATAAAGACTTACTACACCAGTTATGGATAAGTGAGCCACATATCTAGATAGTCTGTATATTACACATATCAAATATTTAATTTGAATATGGATATCTATTGCAGTCAGTTTTTACTATGGCGAAGAAGTCTTTGCCCTGCATACCTAATTGCTTGCCTCAAATGAAGCAAAAAAGCAAAAACAAATGAAGGTCGATTAATGATGACGTACATTTCATTGATGTACAAATCAACAGCGACACAAATTAAAAGGCTGCCAGAACGCTATTTAAATGTAAACTAAAGCAAACAGTAATTAGTGAACAACTCATTTTCATACAAAATTGCTTGAAAACATTTCACAAGTTTTTATAAAATGTCTCTTGAGAATTGAAAAATGGTAGTTGCTGCCGACTGCAACCGGAATAAAATTTTCAACTTTGTTTGAAACATTAATCACAACGTCATGGTCTTTCATGAATAATGATAGCTCTTAGATAAAACTTTTATAACGTTTCTTAACAGAAATGCAACTGTTGAAAACAGATTTAATAACTGAAGTTTAAATTTTAACTGATTTTTGATGTGCAGTGCAATGTGTAATGTATGGTAGCTGTACGTGGGGTGTAGTGATTTAAACGCTCTCAAGTCCCCTCGCCGCTCTCCACTGCACTGGTGTTGTGAGTTCAATCCCCACATGGGACAAATCTTTGTGTGATTCGCAAATATTTTTTTCTGAGACTGGGTGTGCTTGTGTGAGTGAATGTGTGTATATGGCCTTGTCTTTTGGACCATTGGTTAGTGTAATTACTTCTAGCGTTCTGTCTTATGTAAAAAAAAGTGTTAAAACTACGTAGGTATTTCGATTTAAAAGCCCATTTAAGTGAAGGTAAATCGTAATAAGTATCTCTGTTCAGTTTATCGCGATAAAAAGACAGAGACGGCAAGGACCTTTACTGTCACCGTCCAGTTTTAACTAAGGTCATCACAATCAACCATTTACGTCTATAGAATTTAGGTCTAGGTTTAATCTCACTTGTGTACTTTGCCTGCTTGTTATCCAAGTTGATTAAGAGCTTAAGGTCAGGCCGAGATTGGAACGATCCTATAACTTATTGTAAATCTACTATAGTTCTTGTAAATCATGAAGGCAGTTGGAATTTACTTGTGTTTAACTTGTATCTGTACATGTTTGTTATAGTTTACGTGAGACTAAATGAAACAAGAGACTGAAGACTCGCTAATGGTCTAAGAGCCCGTAAACGCCAGACCTTCGTTATTTTATAAAAGCTGAAAACTTGTCAACGCATGCTCCTGACACAGGTAAGAACGATGGACAAGCAGGCAAGGGGTTGCCACGATGTTAATCTGTTGTCTGGCAAATTATGGCGTGCATGCATGTTCAATGCAGTTGCATTGAACATGCATGCACAACGCAATAGTGTGCGTATTCGACGAAGCGAGTCATCCTTTATAGAGCAAGAGCCCGTGAACGCCAGACCTTCGTTATTTTATAAAAGCTGAAAACCGGTCACCGCATGCTCCTGACACAGGTAATTAGACTGAAATTTATCCTAACTTGTAGTTACAAGTTAAGATAAATTTCAGTCTAACTGCCTCCGTGAAATGGAAGAATTATACGATGCTGGTGGCTTGTATATAGTCGGTGTAATAATGATGAAGAAGAAATCTGTCGTTTGAAAATACAACATTTAGAACTTAAAATACCAACATTCTCAATTCTGCCTTATATATGTATTTTTTTTTAACTTTTGAAGAGCTTAACACCTAAACTATCATCGATAAAAATTGGTATGTAAATAGATTACGCCCAGAGGAAGAAAGAGGATGCTTTATTGGATCTGGCGTGCAAGTAAAGCTGTGGGTACGATTGTAGGTTAGGAGACAGTAAATCTTTAAACTCTTAAAAACAAGATACTCCAAAAAACTAGGCAAATTTCTAGACACAAAACATGCATTTCCAAGGTTTTAATTCACGTCGAAAATACGCAAGAAAAGAACAGTTGAACCGCAGTATTTCGAGAGAAACTTTCTACTTTTCACTCCCATTCTTTCCAAGTTCTGAAAAAAGACGTGCGGAAAAACGACGAAATGGGCCCGGGATTGTTTGAGATCTATATTTGGCCCACTTAGGTATAAGTGGTATAAGTCCGGTAATTATTGAACCAGAAAACTGATACGCTCTGTTTGTCGTAACTACTTTACTTTATTAGGCAGAACATGTGACGTCGCAACCGCACGGCCACCGCAACCTCAAGATGCGCCCCCCACTGCAGACCCCTGTGGGGTATATAAAGGACCTGCGTGCGCGTCGCGCCCTTCTTGCCTACGGTCACCAGCGCCGAGTTAAGTGTTCCTCACTTCGCTGCCCAGGACTTACCAAACCACTTACCTACCTACCAACCTACGCCTTGAGACTACCTTGTATTTAATAGATATAAATATATAGAATAATAATACCTTTGTTAATCTATCGATTGTTTCTATTTATTCTGCCTACCTAACTAGTCATTTGTAGACCACGTTACAGCGGCGCCCAACAATAGAGGTTATATGGTACATGGTTTGGTTAAGTCTTGGCAGTTATTTAATTGTGTGTTATTTCTGTGTATATTTCTTTTCTTCGTCCGAAAGGTGCGTACGGTGTTTTTTTTTATTCTATTATCTCACTTATTTCACCTCGTGTTTTAAATAACCTACAAAAACTTCTACTTTTATGTGCTTATGTTTTTGATTTAAAAAAAAAAAAAAAAAAAAGAAACACATTCTTATCACCTTTTGGACGGATTCATTTTTTTTCAAATAATTGTGTATCTTTGTATGCGTAATTCCCAATCAATTTTTTTTTAAATATGGCTTATGCTATCAAATTTAATCATTTAAGTAAGGCTGAGCTCGAATATGAAGTGCTTGTAAGAGGTGGTGTTGTGCCTGAAAAATCAATTACGGTTGAGGAATTGCGTAAACAAATTGCTAAATTGTCAGACCTGGCATTTGATGAAATAATATCGTCGTGCTTTTCGCCAGATGTTGATATTACCGCATGTAATGGCTCATTGTTGCGCGTTTCAAATAACCTTTTGACTTTGCAAACTCATTATGATAAAAACCTGTTTGTTAGATCGGAATCTATTATGCATCATGTTTTTCATAGATTATCAAGAATAGATACTTCGTTGCTTACTGATAAATCATCAATTCAAGTTGTATGGGATATGTTTCACGCTAATTATAAAATCTTAGCATCTTTTACCACGTGGTCGGTTCCTACCAATGTACCGTGTCATGTGGTCGAGCCAACGTGTTCATTACCACGTGAAGTTCAACACGTGGATTTTATAAATGAACGCAAAATGTTTTCTGAAATCTGCAAGTTTAAATATAGCGGTCGAACCTGTGTGAGGGCGTTTATTCAGAAGGTTGACGAGTTCATGTCGTGTCGAGGTATACCCGAAGATAGAATATTTTCTTTTGCTTTTGAGGTATTTTGTGATGATGCTTTGCATTGGTTTCGTTCAATTAAAGATAGTGTTCGTTCCTGGAAGGATTTGTGTATTTTGTTAAAACGCGATTTCAGTCCTCATAACTATGACTTTAAATTAATGTCGGAAATTAGGGCTCGTACTCAAGGTGAAAAAGAGAACATAACCATCTATGTATCTAAAATGCAAGGGTTATTTTCCTGTCTGGACGTACCCATCAGCGAGTCTATTAAATTAGAAATACTATTAAATAATATCAGGCCGTGTTATACAAATTCACTCTTAACTGGCAATATTGTGGATATTCCTTCTTTAATTAGTGTTTGTAGAAATTTTGAGAAGTATGACAGTCGTAGCAAGGAATTTTCGGAACCACCTAAAATTACTGCCAATACTCTAGCGCCAGATTTTGCTTATAGATATCCCAATGATACGAATTCGAAAAAAACTTCTTATAGCAATAATTCTTACAAAAAACATAAGTACTTTAAACCTACTTACAATGTTTTAAATACAGATCAATGTTCGACAGAAAATAGTAATTCTGCTGAACCGAGCGTCAATGCTGTTTCTGTCACTAGTACTGCTATACCTAAATTATACTGTCCGAGATGCAGAACAGATTCACATTCTTTAAAATATTGTCGTCAACCTCGTTTTTTGGTTTGTTTTAAATGCGGATTACCTGGCTATCGAGTTTTAGACTGTCCTAGTTGTAACAATAAAACTAATAAAAATTCAAAAAACGTAAAAAATACGGTTGGGGAAAATCAAAAGTAATTGTGAAAACATGTAAAAATGAATGGCATAATTGGCTAAATTATGTATCTAAATTTTTCAATTCATATCAACTTTCCTCAATCGTTAATTCTAACATTAATTATACTCCATTTATCCCCGTTACGGTTAACGGGAAGAACACTGTTGGTTTACTAGACACTGGTTCATGTGTAACTATTTTGGGTAATAATTCCCACAAACTTTTTTTGGATAAATCTAAATTATTACATTCTAAACCTCTGGATTTTATCACCGCTGGTGGCGACAAATATTCTTCACTTGGCTCAGTGGTACTTCCTTTTGAATTTCAAAATAAAATTTTATTATTTCTCTTGTTACTCATATTGTACCGGGTATTAAGAAAACTTTAATCCTTGGTATGGATTTCTGGAGGGGTTTTGGGTTGTTCCCTGATCAATTGGAATCTATTTTACTCACGAAAAATAATAACGACGTTGTTGTTTCGGAACTACAGCCTAGTTCTACCAGTCACTTGGTATCTTTTGATCATTTGTCTGATGAGCAGAGAGCTACTGCTAACGACATCATCGCCCAATTCACCGATATATCTTATGAACGGCGAGGGCTCGGCCGAACTTCACTCATTACTCATTCGATTGATACAGGTGATAGTCCACCTATTCGTCAGCGATACTATCGTATGTCTCCCGATAAACAGCGTATTTTGTTAAAACATGTCGATGCAATGTTGGCAGAAGATGTCATTGAACCATCTGAAAGCCCTTGGTCTAATCCCGTCATTTTAACGCCTAAAAAAAATGGTGAATTGCGTTTTTGTCTCGACAGCCGTAAACTAAATTCGGTAACAAAAAAAGACGCGTACAATTTGCCTTATATCTCTGAGATTCTGGATAACTTGAGAGACGCTAAGTACCTAACTAGTTTAGATATATCTAAATGTTTCTGGCAGACGTCAATAAGGGCAGAGGACCGTTGTAAAACTGCTTTTTACATTCCGTCACGTGGAACTTTTCAATTTAAATCCATGCCTTTTGGTTTAACAAATGCTCCTGCGACACAACAGCGTTTAGCAGATATTTTATTTTACGGGCCCGAATTTGAAAACAAGGTCTTTTGTTTCGTTGATGACATCGTATGTGTGACAAATTCCTTTGAAAATCACATTTCACTTCTAATTAAAATACTTAACAAATTAAAATATGCAAACTTAACTATAAATTTAGAAAAATGTAATTTTTTCAAAGACAAACTTAAATATTTGGGCTATATAGTGGATTCAGAAGGTCTTCATGCAGATCCTGAGAAGGTAAAATCAATTACAAGTTATTCCACTCCGACAAATAAAAAAGAGGTACGTCGTTTTCTGGGTGCTGCATCGTGGTATAGAAGGTTCATACCCGATTTTAGTACTTTAGCGGCTCCCTTAAATAAATTAACTTCTAACGGCAAAAAGGCTCCACTGTTCGCATGGTCGCAAGAGGCGGATGTAGCTTTTAATAAATTAAAAAAATGTTTATCTTCTTCCTCGGTCTTATGTTGTCCCGATTTTGATCAGCCTTTTGAAATACACGCCGATGCTAGTGATTACGGCATTGGAGCTGTACTTTGCCAGGTCAAGGAGGGACAGGAAAGAGTCATAGCCTTTTATAGTAAATCCTTATCGGACCAGGAAAAAAATTACAGTGCTACTGAGCGCGAAGCGCTTGCTGTCTTATCTGCTATCGAACATTGGCGGTGTTATATTGAAAACGGAAAACAATTTATTGTGTACACCGATCATGCTGCTTTGAAATGGTTTTTAAAACTGAACAACCCTACAGGGCGATTAGCCAGGTGGGGAGTTCGTCTTTCCTCTTATAACTTTGAAATAAGACACCGTCGTGGTTCAGATAATATTGTACCAGATTTTCTTTCTCGATCACCTAATATTATGGATATCGATAGTAATCTCCTCCCAGATGGTAGTTCCTTATCTACTAATGACACTTGGTATTTGAATATTTTTAATGGTTGTTCGCAGTCTCCTACATCCTTTGTTGACTATCAAGTGATCAGTAATAAATTATATCGTTTCAAAAAGAGTCTTAATCCTCTTACCAGAGAATTTCAGTGGAAGGAAGTAGTTCCATCTGAACGGAGAAACGAAGTAATACTTCAGAGCCATTCCTCCCCTACGGCGGGTCATATGGGTATTTTCAAAACTTTCAAACGTTTAGCCCTCAATTATTATTGGCCTGGAATGTATTCCGATGTTGTAAAAGCGGTAAATTCTTGTGATAGTTGCATCGCACATAAGCATCAGAATCATGCAACTTTGGGTCTTATGGGTGAACCTAAGTCTTGTTCTAAACCTTTTCAAATGATAAGTATTGATTTGATTGGTCCCTTGCCTCCTACAAGGCAACAGAACAATTTTATTTTTGTCGTTTGTTGTTGTTTCTCAAAATATTGTTTACTTTTCCCTATTAAACGTGCGACTGCTGACGTAATAACTAGAATCTTAGAGGAAAAAGTTTTTCTGGTACATGGTATTCCATCTACCGTAGTACTAGACAATGGCAAACAATTTATAAGCGCAACTTTTAAAAACTTGTTAAGTAAATATAAAATTCCAAATTTACATTACACACCGTTTTATGCACCTCATGTAAATACGGTAGAAAGATATAATAAAACTATAATAACAGCTGTTTCTACGTTCATTTCAAACGATCAACGCATATGGGATACACTTATACCTAAAATTCAGTTCGCAATGAATTGTGCAGTAAACGAAGTAACCGGTTTTACACCATCTATGATCGTATTCGGGCGTGAAATGGTAACCTGTGGTTCTCATTATGTTTCTAGTAAATCTGATACTAATATAATTCATGAGCCACGTGATAGTTATGCTGAGTCACTAGGCTACTTATCCTCTATTTTCGAGAGAGTACAGGCAGCGCTAATAGGTGCACACAAGCGTAATTGTCATTCTTATAATCTTCGCCGTAAAACGGCAGAATTCAATGTTGGTGATATTGTTTGGAAACGTACCTTTTACTTGAGCGATAAGGATAAATATTTTTGTAAAAAACTCGCTCCTAAATTTATTAAATGTAAAATCGTAGCAAAAAAGTCTCCATTAGTGTACAAACTAGCAGATATGTCTGATAAGCCACTTGGCGAATGGCATATAAAGGATATTAAACAAATAAACTATAAACAATAATGGTATAAAAAAAAAAAAAAAAAAAATTTTTACCCTATGGTTCAGTGGTTAAAATTCTCATTGTCGAATCGGGTATACCATTTTGTTCGCTAATATTCTTCACGCTCATAATTCCTTTAGAATCACATCTACTAATGATGTCGAATTCTATTATTTTCAACTATACGATGTTGTTCATTCATTCATCTTGAAATGTGTCATGCCTTCTGTGTAGACGCGCACACCCAATACTACTTCGCTAACGCGCTACTTGGTAAACAAGTTGTTATACTTACATTTTTAGTTATATTTAGTTCCGTTAGATAAGAATGAGTTTCAATAATCTTCTTTAATTAGTAAAAATTTAATCTTAATAGGTTGCACGTAGTGTTATTTTTGAATGACATCATGACATTGTTATTGTATTGAATGCGTTTGGCTCGATCACTCCGGTTCTTTTCAATTTTATTTAGGTATCGTAACTTCATATTTTTTCTAGTTATTTTTTTTATATACACTTATTGTTCTGATTTCAGTAAAGCCGGATCGAGCTGCCGGTGCTGCTTAAGAACTGCTTCCTGAGGTCTTCCATGTCAGCCAGGAGCCGAATTTTTTAAGAAAAATTCTGCCCTAACGGAGGGGGTGTGTGACGTCGCAACCGCACGGCCACCGCAACCTCAAGATGCGCCCCCCACTGCAGACCCCTGTGGGGTATATAAAGGACCTGCGTGCGCGTCGCGCCCTTCTTGCCTACGGTCACCAGCGCCGAGTTAAGTGTTCCTCACTTCGCTGCCCAGGACTTACCAAACCACTTACCTACCTACCAACCTACGCCTTGAGACTACCTTGTATTTAATAGATATAAATATATAGAATAATAATACCTTTGTTAATCTATCGATTGTTTCTATTTATTCTGCCTACCTAACTAGTCATTTGTAGACCACGTTACAAACACTACTAGCAAAGAGTATTTTTCCTAGTTAGTTATTTTTCAAAAATGCGGTATTTTGCCATCACCCGCTTTTTATATTTATGAAATATCTCTGCCTTTGTTTATAAACATATATGCATCTGTTCAATAAATTCGCAATTCGCGAGTTTTCCAAATCCTTTCACCACGATGGCAAGTCAAAATAAAATTTGACTCACCCATCGACACGACGAAGAAGAAGAAGACTCTTAAATAATATTAAAAAGATAAAAATATAATAGTTCTTATTCAGTAATTAATTACTTCAATTTTAGGTAAAAATGTCTAGGGTAGCAAACCGTGTTAAGAGGGCAGGCAGTATCGGGTTAATGAACGAGTGAAGACCGTAACTCATAACGCTCGGTAGAACAAAATTAATGTGTCTTGTTATTGTAACGATATTATCTAAGCACTGCCTCGGAAACACAAGCCGTTTCATCAAAATATACGTAGTTATCTTGTATATTATACAGGGTCATTTTGTGAATAATAATACCGTCGTAAGGGCAGCTTCTCTCAATACTCAATATATTTATTGCATTTCACAATGTTTTACAGGTCTTATAATATAATAAATACAGATCATAAAGGATGGCGGGCGGCAGAGTTTCATAAACACTAAAATTGTAACTTATTATTATTAATGATAAAATAATATATTTTGTTTGGTACATACACGGTATAATAAGACCCTAATATAAAAGTATTACACTGTTATATTAGGGTCTTATCATTTAGGTATATACCGTGTATTAATACTCTATAAATTCACTGCACAACATAATATAAACTATGTATATTAAAGGTAAATTGCTTTTGCTGGCTACAAATAAGCCAAGGTTGTTGATGGTATAAAATAATCTTAAAAAAACTAACCATGATTGTCTTTATACAAGTAGCATTGCTGCGTTACTTATTTTTCTTACAACATAACATTACGCCTATATATAACCCAGAAGGTTGTTGCAGAGATGTGCAACAGCCACATTTAACCTGTTATGTTTAGGTCAAGTGAATTTCCTGACGGAAAAATCCCAAATTACACTTTAACCCGACCCGAATCGAACCCTAGACTTCACGGTAAAAGATATACAAAACAATGGTACCTTGTGTACTGAACAAAACATGCGACATATTTATATCATTGAACAGAACAGTATTTTATGAACTTTTGTTATGACGATAAGTTCGAAATTATTTTTCATAATTATGTTGTTATTGGTTTTAACACACTTTGTCATACAGACAGTCAAATTTTCTTTGAAAACGGTACATACATAAAAGTAGTCTAAAAGAGGCATATATTATAAAAATGACCCTGCCAAAGGATCTCGTATCTCAATATTCGTAAACACACTTTTGATCCGATGTACGATCCGGTGAACTAGAAAATTGTTGTGCAAATGTACATTTCCACGACGTTTTAATAATATTGTACTTTATTCTATTTTAAATGTATTGAATATTGTAAAAATAGTTTTTTCAGTTGCTTTAAATTTACTGCAAACTGAATTGGGACAGATTCAATCCAATATTATGCTGTTTTCAAAGTGTTACTATTCCGTAAATGATTACTTACGTGATAAACTATAGAAATGTTGCGCAGTTTAGTTTGTTTTGTTTTTTAAATTTCTTTATTCAATAATATAATACATTGATTTATGCACTAATCTAGTGTATATTTAATCCTAGATGTACAAAATATTATTATTATATATGATTTTACAAGTATATGAAACTTATTTAAAAACTTATAGCATGTAAATAATTATAAATGGATCATTAAATTATTGGAATTGTAATTCAAATATTAAATAATATAAATATATAATTGTACAAATTCTTTAGTGATAGTAATTCGTTTATAACAATGATTATCATAAAAATTATTATGTTAAAATAATAGGCGACGGTACTTTACAAACAAAGCCGGTCGCCGTCATACGGTAGCAGCGAGAACAACTCGTACATGCGCGTGCGCAGCCGGCCGCGCGCTACTACCACCCGATATCCACTGATAATACGGGCGCAGTGCGCAGTTTAGTACAAATATCTGTTTAGTTATCTTCTAAAACTGTCTTAAAATCTCATTATTGTATCTTAGTTTTTAGCATCTAATTTATTGCATGCCACAAGGTTAAGTACAGTGTTACTCAAATGTACGAAAATAAACTTAACATTCTATGTACCTGTATTTTCAACTGAATAAATGAATTATAAATTTATATTGTAAAAATGAAATGCGACAGGTTAACAGTAAAACGTACTAATATTATTCAATCCATTTGATGCTTATGTCAAAAGATTTCAACCAATATCCTATTTATTTTTAATATCAGCTCATACTGCTTTGTTGGTCTAGTGGTTAGCGTATGCGCGTCTAACCGCAAGGTCTCGGGTTCGATTCCCGGTTCGGGCAAAGTGTTATTTTTAAATCCGTCAGTATTTTTTTAATTTTCAGCACAGAGTTGGAATTGTGCCCTGTTGGTGGCGATAGGCTCACTCCCTATCCTATGGGACCTAAATATGACAGTTGAAATGCGGGTGTTGAACTATTCTGCCACACTCTTCTGGGTGATATAGGCGTGATGTTATGTTATTTTATCGGCTCACATAGCTGATATAAATTTTGTTAATATTGGTGCAGACTTTGCGGAGATTACCTGAAACAAACAGAAATATTTTTTTAAATTATATTGTAGGTATAATACTTATTTGATATACGTGTGTTGTACTCGTGGTGCAAATCAATAGTCAGTTCATTTATAATTTCAATCAAATCCATAGATAGTTAAATATATATACCTTATCAAAATTCATTGAAACATAACCCAAATGCAATAATTGCAGTTACATTCTATACAATTAATTTTATGATTATTATTTTTAAATTACCTACACAATTTATAGGTACTTTTTTATTAAAACCATTTTCATAAACGCAATATTTCGTATAGCTATCAAAGAAAATTTAATGTATAACTTCACATACAAAATACATAAACGTGACGTCATGCTATTGTAGCCGTTTATTTGGAGCGTTTAATAATTACGCGATTTAGACCCGTAGTCTAATTTTTGAAAAAAGCTTATGTGATATCAAAGTAATAATTTTACTGATGTTTCTAATATCGAGAGGTGCTTCATTTATATAAAAATAAAAATTAGTTATCATGTCTATTACAGGTGATTAAATAAGTTCAGAATTAGCGACGATTCTTATTCTTATTCTTTATTCCACACTGAAACTTAATAAAAGAAGATAAAACAAGGATTATACAACTTTAATATTCGTATATGAAAATTTAAGACGTAAATTAACTAGAAAAGGATGTAAACTGGCACTAATTAAAGAAGTTTCACGGCGAAGTTTTAGAACTTTATTTAATTTAGTGTTAAGAATGGAATAAAGAGAAACTAAATTGGAACAAAACAAGAAAACGTCGGTAAAGTTGCCGAAATATCGGGCGAGTAATATATCTAAGCAATACCGAGGCTTTAGGTAAGGTGAATTTATTATTTTTTGTGTATAAAAAACAATGTAGGTTTCTTCTAGAATTATAAGAGCTACTTTGTAAATGTCAATTGGATGTATTTTTTTATATTTTCATTTTATGTCTTGCTTTATTGGAATGAAGTTCCTTATCGCACGTTGCGAAAGGAGGCCAGACGGAAAAAATTGGGACGAAAAGTTGTAACGACACATTTCGTAGCAATTCTCGTAGCGGCGTAGTAATTACATGCTACGTTACAGCTACGGTGCTACATCATCAGACACACAGAGAAAAATGCGCACGCCGCAGAACTTCGTTTCATCCGGGTGTCCCTTGACACCTCAGTAGTTTTTTTTATTTAGGTAATATTTCTTCATAATAAAATCAAAGCAGCGATAGCCGAGTGGGAGATTGTAGGACTGCGAAGCCAAAGGTCTCGGCTTCGAACCTACGGCACACACCTCTGTCAATAAATCGTTAAGATTCGTTTGAACGGTGAAGAAAAACATCGTAAGGAAACCAGCAAGCCTAAGAGTGCCTAAAAAGTGTGTGAAGTCTATCAATCCGCACTTGGCCAGCGTGGTGAACTATGGCCTAACCCTTCTATACCTTACCTTGTGTTAATTGATATAAATTTTATGATACGGCATTCAATTCAAAGTTTTTAGTACAATTTGCATGCAATTATGCTATTTTCAATACAATTAATATTTGCATGCTATTATCATAATAATATGGCAGAATGTGTCTTGTGTACCATGTGTTATGGTATTTACCACATTTTTTGCAAATAAATATATCTTATCAATATCTTCTAATCATGAGTTGACGCCCGAGTTTAGCAGTGGGACATGTATTATTATAAGTATACAGAGTTGCTATTATTTTATATTATAATAATAACAAAAAACCTTTATTTATTTTTATTACGTAGATTTAACTGATGCCACCAGATGTCACTCAGATATTGAGTCAAAACGTACGGTTCTGATTTGTGGAGAAGACTTGAAATGTAAAACTTAGCCTTAAGATGTCACGTAGATAATGGAACGAGCATGTCTGTCTACCATTTGGTAGTAATGATACTGTCTAATGGTGCCATAGTTTCCATGTTCCATGGCTCGGTAATTTGTTACAAACAGAATAAATGTCAACACAAACAGTAGGTATACGGAAGCTTAAACGTATCCACTCTATGGAGATGCTTTGGATTCTACCATTTTATTTGTTCACAAATACTCCACTTGAGGCGGAGATGTACTCCAGCTTACTTAAGTCCTAGTATTTACTTGGATTTATTGCAACCCGATATTTCGGCAAGTTCAGCAACATTTTCTTGTTTTCTTTCAGTTAAAAGGTTTCAACTACTTTGGTTCACCGAATGCAGGGATGAAGATGGTGTGGATTTGGGTTCAATTCTCAAGTAATAAAAACGTGATGAATAAAGACCTCATTAACTATTTAGTACTAGTAAACAGCCATTTGAATAAGGCCCAGTTTTTTAGGAGAAGTGTAGCGAAACTGGCACGTGATTTCAACAAAGGGGTGCGTGCGCGCCGTGAGATGCGTAGTGGCGTGCTGCCCAGCCAGCCCGGCATGCGTATTCCATTAATGTAATTACACGAAATTTGAATTTGTCAATCACATATCGGCTGTATTTATATAACCATACGCGCTACTTGCCCGCATACAAAACTGAGACTTCTCTTCTTCTCTCAGCTTGATCACCACCAATCAGATTTCTCTGATTAGTTATTCAAAATACAGCTCTTATTCGTCCTTTCCTCTTCGATTTGGTGGAAACCAGGCCGAATACATTAATTATAAAAGGTTAAATGTACATTTAAAACAACTTCTTTATAAAAAAAATAACTAGCACGTGAGGCATAATACCGTAGACTTCAGATGAAGCAATTCATCTACAATCTGCTTTTGTCGCTGTGGTTATCACTTTCCATCAGGTATTACAACATGTCCGTTTGCTACATAATTATATTGTCGCATAAAAAATAAACGATATAGTCGAGATAAAAAGAGGCTTTTAGGGCAGCACAAAATAAAGCGTAAAATAAATTCTGGGGCTCACTTACATTACCTGTAAAATGCTTGTTAATCTGATAAAATTCCCTAATGGCTTTCAAAATCATTGTTGGTTACAATCCCCACTGATCTAAACTCAATAAAATTTGAACCCGGCGTATACATAACGATACGAAATAATATTTGTCGGTTTTATCTAAATCAATTTGGTTTAATATTTCATCGGAAATATATCGAATAGAATTATTACCTTGTGTATTTGACAATTTATTGTACAACAGATTGCTTGCGTGCGGAAACAATGATTGTATTGCATTGCAATGATAAATTTGTACGCAATAGGTTCAATATAGAATAGTTACTATATATTTAAGTTATATTCGTATATTATCATACTTATATTAAATGTATAACTGCCTCGTTGATGGTGGTAAGCGTATTCCGCCGAACACCGTGAGGTCTTGAGTAAGATTCCCGGGTTGGGCAAATGGCAATTGTCTGCACGTGTGGTGTAGTGGTTTAAGCGGTCACCTCGCCGCTCTCCACTGCACTGGTGTTGTGGGTTCGATCCCCACATGGTACAAATCTTTGTGTGATTCACAAAGATTTTGTTCTGAGACTGGGTGTGCTTGTGTGAGTGAATGTGTGTATTTGGCCTTGTCATTGGGACCATTGGATAGTGTGGCGTTCTATCTAATGTAAAAAATCCAAATTATTATTTTTATTATTATTTATTTATTATTATTATGGGTTATTTGGTTGCAATATTTTTGATTGTCGAGAGTAGCACGGAGTTGGGTACGTGCCAATTGGAGGAGGATCATCCCATAGATTCTAAACATAAGTGGTGAAGTTTGTGTGTAATATTCCTCTGCTGAAACCTATGGAAATAAAGGCGTAATATTATGCCTTATTATTATTTATTTTTTTAAAGCTGTAAATTTAAATATATAAATAGCTGTAAAGTAAATTTGTATTTGCAAATAACTAGTATTCTTGTTAACCTCCTCCCGCTCAGCTTAATTCGCTTGTGTTAGGAGGAAGTTCACGTCCGTGGTGTAATGGCCAGGATTCGAACCCACGACCTCTCGATCGTAAGACCGATGCTTCATCCATTGCGCCACGGCCGCTTAAATTATTTTGCGATTCCTGTTGTTAAAATATAGTCATCTCGCTGAAAATACTTGTTCACCCACTTCTCGTTATTTTCACGCCTGACTGGGTCAGTTTTCCGGACTCGTGAATCGTAACTTTTCTTCAATATATCGAGAGCATCCAAGAAAATAAATACTGCTTGAAACTCGAAATCAGATTCAATGCTGCTGGGCAGAATACAATGCAGTAAGCCTAAAGTGGAAGCGTTTTATTATGCTTAACTTGAGAATTTATAGTGAGTGAAACAATAAAATGGCATACAAAATATTTTTATAATATATTTTGTTATTTGCAAAGTATTAGTAGATATCTATCTATATATATAAAAATGAAACCCGTTTTTCGTTGTCACGACATAGCATGAAAACGGCTTGACCGATTTGGCTGTTTTTTCTTTTTGTAGTTTTCTAATACTCTGTACAAGGATCTTTCGGAAAAAAAAAAAAAAGTATTCATTTTTATATGGAGGATATTATAGATTCCAGTTCAAATTGAATAGATACGCATACATAAGATAGGTCAGCTATACAAAATAAAGTAGTACATCAAATTTACGCTAAGGCGGTACGAAGTTCGCCGGGTCAGCTAGTTGTTTATAAATTAATGAAAACAATATTCTTTGAATATAATAGCTGCTAAGTCTTTGTAACGTTACTCATAGGATAGATTTATAACTTACAAATGTTCCTGCCTCGATGGTCTAGTGGTTAGCCAATGCGCCTCTCACTGCGAGGTCTCTAGTTCGATTTCCATCCATCAGGAGCTTCCATCAGGAAATTCATAATAGCAGCACGGATTTAGAATTGTGCCCGGTAAATGGCGAAAAGTTCACCCTCTATATCATGGGACGTAAACAGAACAGGTGAAATGTGGGTGTTGTACACCTCTGCCACACCCTTCTGGGTAATGTAGACGTGATGTTATGTTATGTTATGATAATTATGTTAAAGCAACATTCTCATATAATCGTAATATTGACATCCTCAGTATTTAAATATACTTCATCTCTACTTGAACTTAATTAATTCTATGTGAGAAAGACGTCAAATAAGTTTAAGCAAATAGATGCAAGCTCAAACGACTTAATGAATATGCAAAGTGTGCATGACGTTTTGTACCTGCAACCACTACATGTTTTAACTTGTCCTCTTTTACACCAAACTGTAATAAAGGGTAAGAAAAATAGGATTTTCTTTTACAACAAGATTTAGTGTCTGGGTGTGCTTTGTGTGTATAAAATGTATGTTTGTGAATACCCCCACAACACAGGAGTTATTCCTAGCGGGCGTCGTTTTTTAGGCAAAATAAAATATTTCAACAAGAATGAATCGCCACCATAATCTTTATTATTAGTTCATATATTTATATATATATTTAATTTATTAAATATTTACTCATATTTAAGTATTTTGTTATGTAGGTATTATGCATATATATTATATACGCACATATTTTCATTAAGCATTCATTAATTGTATTGATTTTTATTACCTTTCATTTCAAATCAAAAAGCTTTATAACTTCACTCTACATTACCCAAAGGTAGACTGGCAGAGAATGCCTATGGCATTAAGTCCGCCTTGTATACAAATTCTGTATATGCAGTTTAAATAAATAAATAAATAAAATATAAGAAAGTAGTAATAATTGTCTAAAAATGATTGATAGGTTTTTTATTATCAAAATAATGTAACGTATTTTTTTAGGAAGCGTTTAAAAATAACACTTTGCTCGACCCCCTAATTGAACTCGAGACTTCGTGGTGAGAGGCGCATATGCTAACCACTGGACTATTGAGTCAGCATATCATTTTTTTATTTATTGCCTTTATTTTTTCAAAAAAGATTTCGTTGCTAGATTTTAGTATTCTTTTCAGTTAATTACTCCATTACTCCACTACGCTAGATTATAACAAGAGCATCAGAGGCTTTGGATCTCATGATAAGTACCCCAACAAATTATCTTATTACTATCGCTGTATCGTCATAATACCCATTATACTATTATAATTATCTGTACGTTTATCTATGTTACTCAATGAATATGGCACTTAACGATTGCCATATCTATAATTATCCTACCCTTTAATTCCACTAGATATATTCCCTACAACCAACGTGATTCTAAACCGCCTAGTCACCAAATTTCACTATCTACACCTCATTCGCATGCATTATCAGACATCTGCCGGACAAACCGTTTCCCACATAATCATTATCCATATTATCATTCCCCACATTATCCAGCAGCCGTTAATACCGATTACTACTTACATTACTTCCTAATTCTGCTGAATATTTGCCCATTCAACCACATAACCCATATACGAATGTATACGACCCATTTAGCCCATTCTAGTCTTATTTATGTAACGCATAAAGTCCATTTTCGTGTCCAGCTTAGTTATGAAGATAATGAATAGTGCAATTTGTTAAGTGAACGCTATTTTCTGTTTAATAAACTAGCTGAAATGTAATTAGTGTTTTGTTACTGTTCGGAGACTGCTCTATTTACACTAAACAATGATAAATTATTTAATATTCAGTGTGAAAATGGTTTTATTATTTTGTCCCAAAAGATAATGAGGTGCTCTTTTTGTCACTGTTATGATCTTACAAACTTGAAGGTGTATATTATATAAATCTTAAATAGTATGTATTTATAATTAATATCATATACATTTCAAATTTCTTAACTAGATAAGATTGGATAGGACTCAATATCTGGGACATAATAATAAACTAAAAAAATATTTTAGAATCAGAAAAACAGTGCGTTCAATAACATCTTAATGCCTCTAAAATACTATCTGATCTGACAGTTCTACAAATAAAAACGTTCCAATTTAGAATTGCGTGTGGTTCGCAAAAAATATACAATTCCAGAGTTCTAAAAACTGCCTATATTTATAAAACTAAAACTACCAAAGCCATAACCAAAACGGTGTAACAAACGGCCGCGATTACGCCCTTAAAGCTGGCATTACGTGCCGCGCATTCATCCGATGTAGGTTAAAAGCAACTTGCATTAAGGTGGCTTGATACGGCAATACAGTGTGTAATGTGCTCGAGCCGCCCAGAGTATTATAAACACGTTCAATGCGTCACTGTTGACTTAACGTATGGCGGTGAGTGCTTATCTGCTACTCGATTTTGGGGATGTTTATTATTTGTAAATATGACATATTTTCATCGTTTTCAGGTTCTTAAAATAAAATTATGGTATTTATATCGAGTAAATTTTTGTTTCTTTAAAAGACTGTTTGAAATCACGTTGAAGTCGGCACTGTGGCGAAATAGACCGTAATAGATTGTAATATAAAGAGAGGATTCTCTGGCCTGGCGCAGTGGTATTGCTTAGCGGACAGCTGTCCTTGTAAGTCATATATTATTTATGTGCACTGTTTTTTATTTGTTAAGTAAAAACATTTTAGACTTCATAGTATGTTTAAAGGCAAAAAAGTAAAATTGAAATATTATAACGTCTTTCCGGCCTTTTACTATATGCTTAAAATTCAAACCCAAACGGAAAGAGAAGCCTATCAAAATTCAAACTACGAAATGGCTCTCAAATTTTTATCGAGCATTTCTCGTTAATAGACCAGAATTCCAGCAGAAAGCTTCCGCACCAAAAATAAACATCCAAATTGATACGTCAACCGAAATGCATCCAAACCTGATAAAAATGTTCCATCTCCTAGAAAATACATTTAGCTTCGGGGTAAGGGATAAACGTGGCCATTTTCACGTTGATTCCAGTTTGAGCGATGTTGAGATATATGCACTTTGACACGAGTGTAGAGGACAGAGAATTGTAATTGGAACAGTTAATAGAAATGTATGAGTTAGGAGGTCTATACTTTTCCGTTGAAACGTATATTTTGCCCTAAGCCAAGACATTTCGTTTGATACCACGTCACGATTATGTAATTTTTTTTTTAATATTTTTGATTTTATTATATGACGTTTTAATGCCGTTATATAAAGTTTGAATAAAACTCATATGTCCTATGTCACCCGGCTCACTGTATACGAATATATTGACACCTCTGTAGAGGAACGGGTTGTGATATGCCTCCACCACAAAGGGAGGATCCTCCGACCAGGCTCGGTGGTATTGCCTGGCGGACAGCTGTCCAACAGTAGCGTCTTGGAAGTGGTATATATGTATTCTCTCTGTGAACACTTCGTTATCGCGATTCAGTGCTCTTTGACATTACGTTTGACGACTTTTGACGTTGTCAATGTCATCCATCATTTTTCATGCGCGGATACCGCCACACCTCATTTATTAAAATCCGATCAGTAGTTTAGGCGCTACGGTGAAACATACAAACATACATACATAGACCGCCAAAATCAGTACCCTTCTTTTTGGCTTCGCCGAAGTCAGAAACACTGTTATGGTGGTTTCACATCAGAGTTTTCAAACTTGAGTTAATATTTCACAACATCCAGTATAGGAGCCTTTTTGGCGGGTCACAGATGAGCTTATGCAGCCACCTAACGCTAACTCACTCACGATTGCTTGACTACAAACAAATATCACCCAAAAGAATTCAAATTGATACCAGCTGCGTTAAGTTAAACTTGTGTAATACGATTATGTACATAAATTAAAATGTTAATGGTCCTTTGTTCAAACCCTTAAATCTTTGAACAACCTCCACCAATTGCTTTAAAATTTGTAACAATGTTGCATATAATACGAAGGTTTTATTCTTCCTGAACACGAACAATTTCAAGAATAAAGATTTGTACCGATATTATGTTTTATATTATTTCATTTTAATTTCATTTGATTATTATTATTCACTTAATGGCACCTACTTTCAATGACTATTCAAGATTGAAGATACGTCGTAAAATCTAAGGTAATGTCGGCAGTTTGACGGTGCGTTATCATAATGGAACTCCGACAGGATTGACGTTAACACACTAAAGCTGTCAGTCAATGTGGACGCACGAGCTATGTATGATATGTAGCTATGTGGACAAAATTGGACAACAGAAAACACTACTATTTGGCAGCAAGCATAAGATTGGACAAAGTTTGGAAATCCCTTACAAGAATTTTACCTCCAAAACATTTTTTTCTTGCTAGGCAACCATAAAAATATCATTATATATTTTTTTAAATTTCATTGTTAATGCAATAGTAATAGTGGAATAGACTAAAGGACATAGGATCATATACAGTGCTGCAGTAGTCACCATTCATAATGGGGTAGACCTCAAATATCAAGACCATTGTACCCAAACTGCATCGAACGCAGCAATACCGCACTATACGCAATATGATACCAACAAGTACTAGAAATATGGTAAAAGAGCTTTTGTAATAAAAAAGATTAAAGAAAATGAAAGATAGTGGATTGATTGAAAGAAGAAAATTGAATGAGAAGGGATTGAATAATAGCAAGATGGCTGTAAGAAGAAAATTAAGAATAAAGAAGTTTTGCTCTGACCCAAATAAAATAAGATTAGGAAAGAAAGAATAAGAAGAAAAATAATAATGCTACAGTTTAACCCCTGAGGTTCTTCTCGTAGACTCCATAGGGGTCTCGGGGTAATCAGTTTAAACAACGTTAACCTAGTATCTTCTTAAATAATCAAAATTTAAGCATTCTAAAACTTCAACACCAAATTTCACCAGTTAACTAACACTGTCATTTCGCAAAATGTTGCCTTACACGAAATAAGTCAGCCTTGTGAGTATACATAGTCCGTCGCCAGAATCAATAAGCATTGAACACGAACTGCATCGAACGTTGTTATACAAGTATAATCGAGTAACAAGATATCGCACATGATACTACTAACGAGTACAGAACAGAGCACTCACGTTAGTAGGGTGTTTCTAGAAATCACTTGTGTTGTTTGCAAATCTTTGTTTAAAGAGTTTAATTTATTTATCTTTCTAAATTTACTAAATTAACTAAACTATGTATTTAACTAACAATTAGAATTAAAAGCATTTAATATACTAAGCCTAGAATGAAATAATAGATGTTAAAAAATCATATGAAATAGTTTAAGTAACAGGAAATAAAAGGCATTTTAATTTTATTTTTTTATTTTATTTATTAAATCTTTGTTATGCAAATATCAATTAAATAAATTCTTTATAATGTCACTTGTGAATTGCTATAGTATTAAAGATGGTGGAATGCGTGAATAGAATATATGAAATGGAAGTAAGCGAGAGATGGTTGGCAGAGGTGAATGGAGGCAAAATACATTTTACGCTGACCCCAAACAAATGAAATAAAGGGAAATAGAAGAAGAAAAAGAATTGCTATAGTTCAAACAATATGACAACCAATTATCTTCTAATTGATTGTTTTTATAGCATTTAGCTATGCTTAGCAAATTATGCTAAGAAACAGTTAAAAAAGATATGGGACCGGCAGGATTTAAACCTGCCGGAGCTTCTCCTGACCTACTTAAGATAGGAATAAATGGATGAACGTGACGTCACGAAATGACGTAACATACAGTTGAGAAATTTAGATTCCTGGCAAGAGGCGACCGCAGCTGGTTGGTTGAAGCGACTGCCCGGTGTGCAGAAGGTCGCAGGGACAAATCTTGTCAGTCCCATATTTTTTCAACTGTTAGTAAACCAATTATATTATCTTCGTAAATAATGACAAATATGAGCATTCCAAATACCAGATCTCCTGTTACCTATATTACATAGTCTGCTTTGTAATTGTAGATAGTCCGTCGCCAGAATCTATCAGCATTGAACACGAATTGCATAGTATAATTGAGTTACAAACCATCGTACATGATACTCCTAACGGAAAGCCCTAGTTCAACTAACATCAGTTAGTTAGGCAAATTCGGTAGAATTTGGCACAATTCCTTGTATCTAAACTTTTAGTTCAATTGAGTAAAACCTTTAGGGATATTCAGAATGACTTTTCTGGTACATACTAGTTAAGCTTAATATTGAAAAGTGCTAACTATGTTTGCACTTCTTTTCTGTTCTTTGTTACATTATGGCTGTTTACATCTCGCTATAGTATATAGAAGGGTGTGGCAGAGTTCAATAATACTCACACTTCACCTGGCCCATAGGTAACCATTCACCAGGCACCGACACACACGTCACATATGTCAAAGAGCGCTGAATCGCGATATCGAAGTGTTTACAGAGAGTGTACATTATATACCACTTCCAATAAGCTACCGTTGGACAGCTGACCGCCAGGCAATACCACCGAGCCTGGTCGGAATATCCTCCCTTTGTGATTCAAGATTCAAGATTCATTTCAAGATTCATTTATTCGCAGGAATATGGTACAGTAGATGGTATACATATGTTTTACCAGCCCGACATATTTACCTTTAATAGGCATGCGAATTTTTGTTTAAAGTAGTAAACATGGACAATAAAGTAGCACTAAAGGTACTTTAGTGCTAGTAACTGTGGTGAAGTAACATCACACCCTGTTCCTCTATAGATCTTCAAATGGCAACCGGAACCGACGGCTAAATGTGCTCCGTGTTTAGCATTGCTCAACCTACTCGACCGGTCCACGCGGCTTCGACTTAGCCACGAGCTCCTCCTACATGTTCAAGAGTCAGTTATTGGCTTGCTCGCTCATTTTCAAAATTTTTTTATATAATTGGATTGCGAAAATAGTCTGTACACAAAATGCTAACATAGATAGTTGCCTAGTTGTTATCCTCCCAGTTATAACAATAAAATTAAACAAATTCTTGATACTCTCCGACTAAAATGGTTTCAATTCGATAAAAAAAATACAGTCACTGCTATTCCGAAACAACAATTTCATTGTGAAAATCAAAATGCGAACTCATAATACAAGCAACAAAATAGAATCCGCACTCACCTCAAAAACAAACAAAAACATCGAAAAACGAAGTTATAGTTCCCAAGAAACAGACCGAGAATTTGGTTATGATATTAGCAAATGGGAAAAACAAGACATAAGCGGTGACCGGGGACAACGATGCTTTTAGCCGAGATTGGGATTTGCGTACAAACGTGCCAGCTAAGCTTGAGTTACCATAATATCCGGCGCCACGGTGCCCTTTGTTCCACACGTCAAATTACCTAAATTGACTCGAGCACTAAAGGTAGCAGGAAATGAAATATAATGCTGACCGTTTGGTCATTTTGCGTATTTTATAACTAAAGCTAATTTTCGTAAGTAGTGCTCGTATTGCAAACATAAAATACGTCACGAATGAAAAGCATTTATTAACAATGACCAGGAACAAATCCTCACTTATAATTCTCCAAAACTTTACCAAATTACATCGGAGTCAGCATCTAGTCTTAACGGGTTCTGCTATACATCAGTATTTTCATTATCACAACCCAGTTCGAGGCAATACTTAGCCACGAGATCCTAAAAGAAAAGGGACAAAACACCATTTATGGAATGCCGACAGAACGTGCATTCACATTGACTGACCTATTTAGTGTGAACGCGCGTTCTGCCGCAGTTCCATAATTTGAACGCTGACCACCAGATCACTGTCATTGAGGGTCTTATTGCCTTATGTTCGACTAACGAGGCATGTTTAAAAAGTATAATCTTTTTAGGATGATAACTCTTATTATATAAATTCTATTATTATGTATAATATCACGTCTGTATTAGATGATGTAGAATGTGGCAGTGTTAAATCACACTCACACTTCACCAGTTATGTTTAGGTCCCACGGGATTGAGAGTGAGCCTATCACCATCTACCGGATATTTACTCGCAATTTTCTAAAAGAATATGCCCAAATATATACTTATTTAAATGTTCAGACACAAGGTATTGTACCAAAGTTTATAGTAAGTATAGGTATTGTGATATAGAACTTGCTAAATTATTGATTGATAAATGTTATTACTCAGTAACAGATTATCTAGACGACCAGTCATTGTAAATAAACATTTATTTTTCCGTGTTTTAATATAATTATGTTTGTTTGTACGTAATATTAAGTTGAAATTGTTATTCATTTTAACCTTGTTATTTACTTCTTATAAAATGTACCTTACAGGCAGAATGTACAGTCGGCCAATGAGTTGGGTATGCAGGGCAAAAACTTCTACGCCATAGTAAAAACTGACTGCAATAGATATGCAAGTTTGTATTTCATGTAATATACCCACTATTTAGATATATAACTCACTTATCCATAACTGGTGTCGTAAGTCTTTACTATGACTTAGAAGTTTTTGCCCTGCATATCCAACTCATTGGCCGACTGTACATGGCTTCCTTTAAAAATGTAATATCTTAATTGTAATACCTACATTCAATGCAATAAAATATGTGTATCTATTGGATTCTATTCTAATCTATTCAAATTCCACAGAATTAGCCTAACTAACTGATGTTATTTGGGCTAGGGTTCTGTTCTCGTTTGTAGTATCATGTGCGATATCTTGTTACTCGATTAATGCTGGAATTGCAACGTTCGCTGCAGTTCGTGTTCAATGCTTATTGATTCAGGCGACGGCGATGGAAGTCAGCCTTGTGTTTGTTGACGTGTATCTATTGGATTAGATCTGAGATTAAGTTTAACATGCATATGACCTACATAAGTCACTTGTGGACTTCTTAATAAATAATTCACCAAAAAAAACCCGATTTCAATTACAAAAAATGCACTAAAAAGTAAAAAATACTAATATGTAAAAAATAGTAATATTCAACGTCTCGCCTTATCTGTGTATAACTCAAAAAAATACAGTAAACGTATATTTTAGAAATTATTCTCAAATTGGTTCAGGCGGTTTATATAAAAAGAAATAAAAAAAAATACGATCGAAATGAGAACCTGCTCCTTTTTTTGAAGACCGACAATTAGTAATTATGTAAACAAATCAAGTCAACAAGAGTTTAAAATCATTTACGTAGTTTTTTAATGCTACAACCACGACAAAGGAGGATACCAACTAAAATTAAGGTTAGGTATGATAACCATACTTCAGCAACCATTTTCAGTTGATATACCTAGTTATTAGCACGATCTATGTCTAAAATACAGTTTTAATTTTAGCGGAAGAAAGTTAGTTTGTTTGTTTGTTAGCGCTAATCTTGGTAATTAAAGATCGGATTTTAATAATTATTTTTGTTAAGAATCTTTGATATTTAACATTACACTGAACTCCATGGAAGCGGGCAGTAACGTTTAATGTAGGTCAAAGCGCGGGAGCAGCTACTACTTAATATAATGAAATCCACGCGGACGAAGTCGCGAGTAAAAGCTAGTCTAAATATGAAACAGATAAGAAACAAAATATAGTTGTTTTGTTCCTTATCTGTTTTATATTCAGACTAAAGCGCTGTTTAAACTCACAAAGTTTCCAAAATGATACTTGAGCTAAGATTAAAGTTAGTTACACAAAGCTTCTTTTAAGTGTAAAGTGCTAAAACTGCAACAAAAGTTTATATATCTTTATACTTTGTTTGTTTATCCGAAAATAAAACAGTTTCATTGCATTTCATGTTCCATACATCGGTTATTATAACAACACCCCAAAGCATTCGTTCGACCTTTATAATGTCTGATGATATATCCGTGCAATAGTTTCGATACACGCAGCACCACTTACTCCTCCAATTTACACGAAGCTATCGTGAAATCCTTGGCCAGTGGTCTCCAGCGTGCAATACTCAATACATACATTTGTGAAGCTCTGAAGCAATATGAAAACTTAAGTGACACAGTTTTCCGGCTGCGGTTTTCTTGCAATTTTTCGCAATTTTTCGCTGATTTTGTACGAAATAATAAAAAAGTATTTTTGATACTGAAGCGGTTATTTTGCCAGATTGTATGAGGCAACTACAGCCAATAAACGATGTTATATCTGAAGAATACGATAGTATGCATTTGCTGTTCAATTAGTTATTATGTGTACAAATCATGAGAGATTCAAATCATTTACGTATTTATTTAATGCTTCAACTACCAAATGGGAGGATACGAACTAAAATTAAAGTAAGGTATAAAACTTATACTTCACCTAAAATTTTTCCTACATGCCCTATTTCACTTAGGTAAACAAAAAAGAACGAAAAAAATAAAGCGCCATTTCAACTCACAAAGAGCCCCAAATGTTACGTGAGCTAAGTTAGAAGAATGTAGGTTGAATAATGCTTCTATATAAATGTAAAGAACTAAAATTAAAACAATTTTTACATGCTTTTTTTTTATCCGAATATAAAACTGATAAGGAACAAAAAAACTTAAGCGCTATTAAAACTCACAAAGAGCTCAAAATGTTACTTGAGCTACGATAAGAGTAGTTAGTTACACAAAGCTTCTTTTTTAAGGGTAAAGAGCTAAAATGCAACAAATTTTATAAATCTTTATGCTTTGTTTGTTTATCCGAAAATAAAACAGTTCCATTTCCTGATCCATACATCGGTTATTATAACAACACCCCAAAGCATTCGTTCGACCTCTATAATGTCTGATGATATATCCGGCAAATAGTTTCGATACACGCAGCACCACTTACTCCTCCAATTTACACGAAGATATCGTGAAATCCTTGGCCAGTGGTCTCCAGCGTGCAATACTCAATACATACATTTGCGAAGCTCTGCAGCAGTACGAGAACTTAAGTGACTTAGTTTTCCGGCTGTGGTTTTCTTGCAATTTTTCGCTGATTTTTGTTCGAAATAAACAAAATTGTATTTATGATTCTAGTATTAGAACGTGTATTCCAGATTAAAAGAGGCAACTACAGTCCATAAACGATGTTATATCTGAAGACTACGATTAGATCGTACACATCAAGTCTAAGTGATTTGATATTATTAGTTAGATATCACTCGGTTGCATAGTAATGTAAATAAACTAAGATGGTACTTGTAAATAACACATCAAGCTGAAGCATTTGCAGTCTTCTTCTATAATGGTCCAATAAGTGGCCACTGTTATGGCGCTCTCGTCGGCGTTAATGAGCGCCTCTCTTGTGCAGGTGGTAGGGCATTTTGGACAGTCAGTAAGGTGGTCAAGGTTTTGACTTGCCATCGTGGTGAAAGGATTAGCCAATTCGCTTTGGAGAACTCGCGAATTGCCCAGGGTACGCCGGACGTAGGGAATTGTTGTGTACGTCACTTGGGAAGGCTCCTTTCATGCAGAGCATTTGCAGTATAAGATGGTCTCACATTGTTAAAACTTTAAGTGCAATGCGAGACCAGTTTTTAATAGAAATGCATCGCTTGATATGTAACAGAATGAGAGGACGGTTGGCGTAGTGGTTAAAGCGGTCGCCTCGCCGTTTTCAACTGTGTTGTGGGTTCGATCCCTACATGGGACAAATCTTTGTGTGATTCGCAAGGATTTGCTCAGACTCTGGGTTGTGTTTTGACACAGAAGTTATTCCTAAAGCAATTCGTTTGAAAAAAACTCATTTTATTATACTTTTCGTAATATTTGCATATTGTATGTATAGTTCCTAGGTTAAAAATAGGCGTACACCTGTACAGTTAAAATAGGTTTTTATAACAATTTCATATATCTAGAATCTTAGGTACATAATAAGATTATTTTGATATTCCTGAAATGTTGGCCTCTGTAGTACTCAGGCCGTAGCAGGCGGCTGCCTCAGAGATTTCAAGATAAGCTAAGACTCATTTAAGTATAACAATGTGCTAAACTTAGCTAAGTATTCGAGATTGTTCGCGGGTTACTAGTTGAATTAATATACAAGTTTGCGAATTGGTGATATTATACTAAAACTGAAATTCTAGCTTAGTATTGAGTGATTAATATATTTTTTTTAAAGTAATGGTAAGAATTCAAGGTGATTGTTAGGCAAAAACATATTTCTTGAATAACCGTGATGTTTATTGTGTATTTATCTACATAAATAATTCATATTTTTTAAATTACTGTACATTTTTAGTTTTTTATATGTATATTCAGTACGTAAAATTATTTTATGCAAACATACAAATTAAACATTATATTAGGGTATATTTTAAAATTTTACCAATACGCAGTCATTGAATAAATTTTTGCGGCTGTTCAAAAGAAATATAATAATTATTATTAAAGTTTACTTGTGAACTTCAACAGCCTAAAAAAAACATGAAAAGTAACCAAAATTAAATTAATTTAGGTTAGTAACATTTAAAAAAATATCTATTAAGATATCATGCAAAAAAACTGTCTCTAAATGACATTCCACGAGCATTGGCATGAAACGTAAATAAATTTTCTGAAGTTCACTATATTATTGTTGCCACACAAGCGAAACTTAAACGAATAGAGTTTAGTGTTACAATAATCAGGGAAGTCTCAAGCAAGTACGCTGCCAAATTAAATACGAGCAAAGTTTTACCGAACGCTGCGGTGCAGTGAATTGGCTCTCTTAGTCTAACTCATGCAATTTACTACTACGGACCCGCGCCTGATAGTCGAGTGTGCGTTTTGTAACTGGCTTGGTGGTTAAGTGGTTAGCGTATGCGCCTCTTACCATGAGGTCTCGGGTTCAATTCCCGAGGCAGGCAAAGTGTTATTTGCGAACTGTCCGTCAGGAGATACACAAAAGCAGCACGGAATTAGAATTTTGCCCGGTGGTAATAGGCTCACCCCCTATCTCATGGGATCAAAACATAACAGGGAAAATGTGGGTGTTGTACACGTCTGACACAGCCTTCTGGGTAATATAGGCGTGATGTTATGTATGTATGTAGTGTTTGTAAAACTATAATTTAACCAAAAGAAGTTTAAGTAACGTTATCAAATTAAATATGAGCAAAGTTTTACTGAGCGTCGCGGTGCAGAGAATAGGCTCACTTGGTCTAACTCGTGCAATTTACTACTACAGAGCCCGCGTCTGATAGTCGAGTGTGCGTTTTGTTGAATAATAATTATTGCTTGTCAGTTAGTTTCTGCAAAATGGCCTTTATACGCCGCGTGTTTCTCTGTTTGGCGATCAAAATAAGGATTATAGCGTTCTTGGATCTTGAAACTGTTGAATGCAAAGTTTTAAAATTTTCATTTCTTAGATATAAAAGTGCGATATTGAGAATCGGTACCGTATTTCAAAAAATGTAGTTATAGGTATACTTTGCCAAAAATTAAAGATGATAATAGATTATTTTTATATTTCACTACGTATAGTTAGGCGGGTACGTTGCGCACGTGTCCCCAATGAATTAGAACGTACCAGAGCAAGGGAGACGGACGCATACCGCGTTCCACTACCGTGAAATTTATAAAGATGAAGTTTTGAAGAGCAACTGGAAACGCACGTGACCCAGTGAATTAAAACTTACAAAAAAAATTAAGACGGACGAGGAACTACCAGTAGAGACATGTCTCTACTGAAACAAAATGCTATTAAAGACTATACTTTTAAGTACAGTCTATTTTCAATAGTTATGGTACAATATTATTATCACCAAGCTTGCCAACTTATATCATAATATTAATTCAACTAGTAACCCGCGAGCAATCTCGAGTACTTGGCTAAGTTTAGCACATTGTTAAGTTTAAATGAGTCTAAGTTTATCTTGAAATCTCTGAGGCAGCCGCCTGTTACGTTTACAGTACTAATTGTGGCTTATATTTCAGGCATTGTATCATTCTTGAACTAAAGCCAAAATTATTTTATTAACCGTTATGAATAAATCATATAATGGGCATAGAATCTGGATTAAAACATTACGAAAGCTTTTTTTTTATTTACATTTACAAATTCATAATACATTTTTACACATTTTTAAATGTAAATTGTGAAAGTAAATGTACATCTAAATTACCAAGCTATAAAATATAAGAAATATTTATATAAATACCTATACCTGGGTAATATATAGGCGTGATGTTATGTGCCTATATTACTTAGAAGAGTGTGTCAGAGGTGTACATAACCCACATTTCACCTGTTTTGGTTTAGCTCCCATAGTATAGGGGGTGAGCCTATTACCGTCCAACGGGCACAATTCCAATTATTAAAAGAAAGTACTAGAAAATTATGAAACCATTTAACAAATATTTCGTCCATGTAGTTTTAATATGTAAATTATTGAGGAATAATTAAACCTTTAAAATTTGACACATAATAATATCGATATGGAGAAGAAAATTTAAAAAAGAAAAATAAATAAAAAAACAGCTCTTAAATAGTTAAATATGAAATTTCATTTTATTACGAATATATTTTGTGACTTACATGAATATTTTCTATAATTATATTCATGTAATATAAATATATTTTACTTACAAATATATTTTCGATTTTATAGCTCTGCCAAAGCTTTACTGGTTCTTTTAATTCAATTTCTTTATTACGCAGCTATAAAAATAACTGCATCGGTCAATATTTTTTTCCATATTCGCCGTAACTCGATAATCCTCGAACAGTCCTCGAATAATCCTTTACAAAAAATGACAATGCGTTATTACTTCCTTACAATATAATTAAAAATGCAAAATTTAAATGTTTATTTATACTGATATTAATGAAATTTTACATAATGTCGATTTTAGCCTAGAACAAAAAATAGCATCATCGCTAGTGATACAAAATACTACATATATATAAAAATACTACATATACTGTACATATATGACCTGGCAAATTTTGTTTTGCCTTAAAATTAATCAGCTGTGTTACCGTAGTTTCTCTATCTATTAAATTATCGGCTCAGATGAATCCATCAAAGCATAAATCATTAAATTCGGTCGACCCGTTCTCGGGTTCAAAATGTTTTAACCTAAAGTTACGAGTCATCTATACCAGCGATTTTAGGATTTTACCTTAGATAGATAGATATATAGATAGATAGAGTAATCTTTATTGTACACCAATATTAACAAAGTTTATTTTGTAAACAAATGCACTTAAAAATTATGTTGCACAATGGGCGGCCCTATCGCTATAAGCAATTTCTTACAGGCAACCTTAAGATGGACAAGTAAGTAATGAGCAAAGTTATGGGCAGTTGTTGGTGCGTTAATTAAAGAAAAAAAGAAAAATAAAGATAAATGAAACGTCATTATAATGACATGACTACAATTATACATAGGTATTATACTAATGTAATGAATATGTACATAACCTTACCACAAAACAAGAATACAGTTCCAATCTAATCATACAGTGGCTGATTGTAGGAGAGTGTAACGGCGGTGATGCCTTCCTCGAGCTTATTCACAAAAATATTCATATTTCGAATGCTTTCAGAAACAATGGTTCAACTTAAACAATTTTATTCAAAGTCATAATTTATAAACTAGCAAATAGCAACGAGTAGCATTCCATTCAGTAATGTTAACTTCGAAAGACTAATGCACTTCTGAAATAACTTTGATTTATGTAATTACTTTCTAATTCAAGTTAATAAGTTAGTAGAATCGTGAGCCAACTTTTGAATAATTAAATTAAACTTGTATTGTCTTTTTTAACTTTATAAAGTTGGCGACTTAGCATCTAGTACAGGTGCCTACCGAAGAACCGACAGTTGTTGGACCAAACGAATCCTAGAATAGAGACCGCAACTCAAAACCTTAAGGTAGGACGCCCTTCGCCAGGTGGACTGACGACCTAATGAATGTCGCTGGAGTGGACTGGATGTGAAAGGCGGAGGACAGGGTGTTGTGGCGTAAACTAAGCGAGGCGTATGTCCAGATCATTCAGCCTCTTGTAGTCCGCTGGCTGGTCCACTACAAGATGCTGAATGATATGTTTATCAATATTGTCCGCAGAATGACTATCATCAAATGCCCACAACCTTTAGATATACAAATTTTTAGACTTGCTGGTCTCTAGCAAACGGTCCGTACTCACATACGGTACGGTCCTCGATAGTTTTACTACATGACGAGTAAAACTTAACGTGAGTACCGCGAGATAAAATACAAATTATAATTTCTTTGCACTGAATGTGTTGTCTTGATCTTGGCAGTTTAACTCGATCGATCAAAACCATATGTGAGTACGGAGCATTATATATTGCGACTGATTGTGGCAAGGATATAACTCAACGATCTTTCTGAGCAACTAACAGGCGCCGGGCATGTGGGCGCGTTAGCTGCACACACATCACACGGCAGCAACACGCGACGCCGTATGACGTGTGTGCAGCTAGCGCGCCCACATGCCCGACGATTGCGCACGCCTAATGTGGAATCAGCCTTACTAAGTCACGAACTGCTATTTACGTAACACAGAAGTATCAATTATTGAAATAAATACTCAGTCATCTACTGAATATCCGTAGTCATCGTACCTTAACCCGTAGACCAGCTACAAGCATGTGTTCTTCCCTCATAACTGTAAAATATTCTTGATAAAATGAAAGGAAAGTAGACACTAAAGTAGAAATAGCTTCTCATAACATAGAAATTATGAGTTTCTGAGCACAAAATGTGGAAGTGCAACGTAAATGTGAAGTGTACCTATGTTCATAAAAGCTATTCTTATATATCTTATCTTTTATTATGATATAAGATCCACGTTTTTGGACAAATTATTTAATATCCTAATGGTCTTGTAGTTAACTTTAAAGTGTATGCACATCTGTTTGAATCACCCATATAAAATTTTGAATTTACGATTGACTATCAAATATTTTTAGTATGAAAAGTCAAAGCTCGGATTATTGTTTAAGTTGATAGAACAACAGTTTTTATTCAGGTCAAATAAAGATATATACAACGATGTATCGCATGTAATTAATGCATATTAGGACCAGATTCCATACAAAAAGGGGGGAATCTCCTTCATTCATAAAAATTAGGCAACTTTCTGATATCTGTTTACACTAAAGGAAAATAACATGATACCCAATAATTAACATCTAATATTATGAGAAGTACTAGTGTTACCATGTATGTGAATTATCTCTAAGTGTAACTTATGTCATTTTTGTATATTTTATTGGGCGGATAAGAACTCGGCACCTCTAAAACAAGTCCTTACATATACAACATATATTAAGGAAAAGGAACTAAACCTTTATATTAATCCACTCACATTTATTTCACGACAAATATGGCCGCAAAAATATACCCAAAAATAAATCCTCACTAACAAAAGAGTTCTTTTATAAATCTCAACCTAATAAACCATTCTTTTATTCGAGCTAATCTCAAGTAATTTTATATGAGCCTCGAGGGAACAAGCTTCAGAGGATTAGTCATCTTGATTAATTAGCTCTAATAGTTTTTTTGTGTTCTCCACATTACCACCATTTTATTTTTTCATACTACCCTCACAACCATCCACATAAATTTAAACTTTATCTTTCGAGGCATAAGGTATATTTTTCATCGTGTTAAGGTACAATACTTTTTTCTGACATAGACTAATGTGCACGCATAACAAATTATAAAATTTTAATTGGCCCTCAGTTAAGTCAAGAAATGGTATTCGTGGCATGAACATGCCATCGAGATTAAAAATGCTATTAATAATGGCTAATGCCTGTAGTGTAAGTGGTAATTAAGGCTTTTAAATGGGTGCTATTTAAACAGGCTTCTTTTTAATACCATTATTCGCCCCCAAAAATGTATGTTGCCTTCTAAATTACTAAGTCAGCAACCTAACCTAACCTAACCCGTGGCTGAGTTAGTAATTTTGACGATAAAGTATAAATTTTGAAGCTTCACTTATTATTTCTCCTTTTAAATCTCAATTCCTTTGTTAAAACTATTTCAAATCTTAATTTAGTATTTATGGTTGGTGAATATAGTTGTGTAGTTTTAAAAGTATAATTTATGTTATGTGATTTTATTTTGGTATTCTGCCAAATAGTTCTAATAAGATTGTTTAGATAGTATGTTTGCATCGAAAGTAGATAGTATATTAAACTCTTTCTGTAATTGGATATTGAACATACATACATAAAATCACGACTTTATCCCAGGGGGGTAGGCAGATACGATATTATTGAACGCCATGTGTTTCACTTCTTACATACTTATTTGGCGTCCTCAACATTGATATATCTCGTCATACATCACCATCTTGCTAGTTTCATGAACCACGTATTTATTCTTTCTGAAAGATGTTATTTATCTGATTCCTTTATTTCTTTCGAAGACGACCTCTTCCAGGACTTTCAGCCACAACAGCGTTGTATAATCTCTTTCAGTAATTTATGTAATGTTAAAAGAATGAATGAAATCCATTTTATTAACATGGCCAAACCACTTAAGCATATCTTTCTCAATCCTAGTCACTATATCACTATATATTATTTACCTTCTATGCTCACCTTGCATTCCATCACATTATCATCCCTTTTAAAATTAGAACATTCAATTCAAATAATAATTATGTTATGTAATTTTAGCGCTTCTATTATTCCAATTTAAAATACTTAATACTAAACAAAAAGTTGCCTCAGTGCAGAACAATGCTATTTAAGAGTGTAGAAGACAAAACACTGTCGTCTAACTATATTAGTTTATAGATGTCATCGATCGACGTCAATTAATTATCAAGACGAAGAGAGAAGATCGATTAATAATCAAGACTTATGATTTTTCCTATAACAAAAAATAAAATATTTTAGAATAACACGTAAATTATTAAAATGAATAAGGAAGGAAGTCGTTGAAGGTCTGTGTTTGTGTTATTTCAAGCAGAAAATTACATTAAATCAATCGTTAATCCGCCCATCTACTTAATTCCGGAATGTAAAACCAAACCCATATTTCCTGATCCTAATAAGTTCTGAATATTTCCTGAATTATTTTTTCAATCTCCCGTCAAACGGACACCACAAAAGTGCATTTCATTAGCTGTCCACCAATAGATTGAAACCTTTCGGACAAGATACGAGTATAAATGGAATGAGAGCCGGAGTGAAATGAAAAAAAAAAACTATCATCACTAATGGGATTGATAGTAAAATTTTTCCTTATTAAGCGAGCTTGGGACGACTTTGATTTCTAAAGTGTCTTTTTAATGTCAAAATAAAAATGTTCTTTTTTTTTATTCTACGCCCACAGCGAACGAACGTGTAGTCCACCTGATGGTAAGTGAGGTACAGCCCATGGACATCAACAATCCACAAAAGCAGATTATAGATGCGTCGCTGCAGCTGAGGACTACGATGTTATGCCTCATGTGCCAGTAATTTCAGGACCTAATCTCACCACCAAACCGGAACACAGTAATGGAAGCACTACTATTTGGCGGTAGGTTAAAGGTAAGACGGTGGTGCTGCCGGCCTCGAGCTCATTCACAAGAGCTCTACCACCAGTCTTTTCAGTTGATATAGTTATTTGCACAATACTGACAATACCTAGGCCTAAAATATACTTTTATTTTTTGTCTATCTGTTTGTATTGGCTAATGTTCTAAACGACTAAACCAGGTTTTTTAGACCAAGTGTTTATTGATTTCAAGCATCTGCGCTTACTAAAATTCACACGGATTAAATCACGCCGATGAAGTTATTTACATTATAAATCATCATTAAGCTATCTACTATTAAACGAATTAACATTCACCAAACATCGCAGCCAAGTGTAAATCTCATAATACTTAGAGCCAGTATCAATTATAATGAAACAATATTTAGGCTGACAGGAACTGCGTTAAAATGCAAATCAGAATGAAGTCCTATTGTGCGTACGTATGTATCGCTGCGTAATAGTATTGTGATCTTTTAGGGTAGGGACTGAGTGTCACGAGCGGAGAGTGAGGATGTTTATGTTTTTTATGTCGCTTTTTTACCTCTGTCTCATCTGAGTCTTCGTTTTTTAATTGTTTCATAGTTAATTTTTTTGTTTTGTCTACCCAATTATTGGCTCCAAAACCACTGGACTGATTTGAATGAACATTGATGTTAGTTATAGGATCTAGACAAGACTTTGAACAATCTAATTGATAAGACTTTATAGGCCAGTAGTTTCAGGGGGTCTTGGGGCGTTTCGCACAACGAATAGTTTGTACCGCGGTGCGAATCAACCCAGGGCTATTTTTAAATGAGTTAGCACTACGTACGGTGCGAATCGGATAGAAATCATTAATTGGTAACTGGTTCCATAGTCTTGTGGTTAGCGTTTGCGCCTCTCACCGTGAGGTCTCGGGTTCGATTCCCGGGTCGGGCAAAGTATTATTTGTGAACTTTCCGTTAGGAAAATTACAATAGCAACACGGAGTTTGAATTGTGCGCGTTTTACCCCCTTCCCCATGGGACTTAAACCTAACAGGTGAAATGTGGGTGTTGTACACCTCTGCTATATCCTTCTGGGTAATATACCTACGTGTAATGTTATTTTATGGAATTATTAACACGGTGGTGATGTCTCTCTCAAACCCATTCAAAAGAACTTAACCATCTTCAAAATTTCAATTCAGTACAAATGATAAAATGTGTAAAATCACGGTGAATTTTAAATTACGAGTTTCAAGGTAAAAGTAATGCAAACGGTTATAAGGGCGGTAAATGTTGATGAAGAGACAAGATTTTCGCCTTAGCATTAATTAATTATTCGTGGTAAAATTTTGTTTAGTGTTTCTTTGGCCTCATTTGCGACGTATTTTAAAATTATTTTATTATTATTTAACTTTGATGCCGTTCATAATATAAGGTACTCGTCCGTGTTTAACCTATTCGAATTTATTGATTGAATATATTTAAGATTTGACAGATTTATATAATACAAATACAAATTCATTTAATGTTTAACACAGGTGAAAATACAGATGTTACACAACTCAATCAGTACTGCTGCAGTATACCTATTAGGCGTACAATAATAATATTTAGTTTTTGTTTAAAACTAATAAAATGTAAACATAATCATTATACCAAAATTATAACAATCATGTCCATTATTGTTATTAAGAGTGATAAATATCAATATAATACTGACTAATTACAATTTATAATTATAAAATAATCGTTATTTTTTATTCAGGAACTCATTTATAGAATAATAGGTATTCTCCAGTAAATATTGCTTAAGTTTATATTTTTGATGACATCTGGTAAGTTATTATATAATTATATAACAATGTTACTTTCCATAAAAGAAAGGATTGTCGTAAAATCACCAATTATAACACCCACGTTTCACTTGTTATATTTAGGTCACATGTGGTGGTACATGGGTGTGCCTATCGCTATTCACCTGACACAATCCAACTCCGTACTGATGTTGAGTTTTCTGACGGGAAAAACCCAAATACGGTATTTTTCGACTCGCGGTGAAAGGCGCATACGATTCTATGGGGTCAGTTTCTAGTCTAACGGATTAAGCTGAATATCAGTATTTTATGTGAAGCGACTGCCATCAGATCTCCTAATTGAATTATTTAATGGATTATGGATTAACAAAACTAATGAATAATAATGTACCGTACTATCCTCAAATTACCTGCCCACAAAACTGACTTCTATTCCTATTCCTTTTCCTTTTCCATGCAGTGAGACCGTGGAACTTACTTCTTGCTGAAATTAGAGGCTGTCCCACTTTGTATTCATTCAAAAAAAAATTTAAAGAACATTATCTGTACTCTGCCTGTTAACTCCTTATGACATAATTTAATTATAATAATTATAATTATTTTATGTATATATTTATGCATATTATATTTCTATTGTTATGTATGTATGATTTATTTAGTATAATATAATATAGTATGTATGCGTGTATAACCTATCCTTTTGTTTATTTCTATCACACATTGTTTTATTTCTTTTTTTCATAGTTATTACGATCTCATGTCGCGGGTCTGCTGGAAGAAATTTCTTTAAGAAATAAGCAGTGCCTTTGTACTTGTTGTTGTCAATATTGTATTTTATCCTTCTAACCATTCTTGTTTGTGTACATAAATTGTTAAATAAATGTTTTACTTGTAATATTTTAAAGCAAAATTTAGCTTTGCTATGCCTTTTTGTATACCCAGGGGGTGCAGGCAGTTTTAATATAATATAAAAATAATGTTTTAATTCTAAAATCCAACTAAAATACTCAACCAAATATACTCATCCAAAAAAATGGATCGCATTAGCCAACATTCCGTTAATAGCAGAACATAATCAAAATAAATATCCGAATCCACCCGCTAATCTGACATCATATGTCCTCACCGTATTTTCCGCATATAAATGAACTCATAACTCAGCAATATTCAGGTCAAGCGATCCTAAATCATTTGTGAGGGTTAGCATTACTTCAGCTGAAATGTCCTCGGCGAAATTAATATTGAACTGTCATCTGCTATTGTTGGAAAGGTAATTTTGTGAAAGTTTTCCTATTATTTATACTATTTTTATTTATACGATCACGTGGTCGCTAACCTACCCGCTGGTCAGACCTAGTTAAATCGCTTACTGGCCTATCAATAACCA
This sequence comes from Hypena proboscidalis, assembly GCA_905147285.1. Classification (NCBI taxonomy): domain Eukaryota; kingdom Metazoa; phylum Arthropoda; class Insecta; order Lepidoptera; family Erebidae; genus Hypena; species Hypena proboscidalis. The sequence goes on along the minus strand of LR990150.1, from coordinate 8,656,576 downwards.
AGGCTTTAAAGAACGCCGAGGACAGGAATACGTGGAGAAGCATGGTGCGTCGAGTGACCAACACTTCTAGCTAGACACGACCTTCAGCAATAAAGATAACGACTCAGAAGATACTATTTCTCCTTTCAGGACTTACATACAACTTATTATCTCAGTCCAACTTAAATGTGAAGAGGCAGGCTTGGCCGTGCATTATACCTCAAGCTGCTGCTATAAGCGAAAGAACACGCACATCTTCCACTACAACCAAAAGCCTTATGAAGCCTCTATCAACCCTTACCGCAATAGCTGATTACCTCACAAAGGCAAAGGTACAGCCAAGAGCACCTTTTATACCACTATTTCCTTAATAGTCAGCCCGAGATTTCTATATAAAAATACGACCCGTTTCAGTCGTCTTTACGACTAACAAGCTTTGTTGACTCTTACTTAAGAGGCATTTGCTTTAAAGGTACTTTTGGAAAACCCCGTAACTTCCTCAAAAGTGCCGCAAAACCCTTGAAGATATTATCCTTTTAAAATGGCCCACGCACGTACACATTTTACTGGTGAGCATATAATATGGGTCGTTCACTCAAGTGGGGTCCATGCCTCATTATTTTTTGAGGATATCATTTGCAACACAGCGTTTCCTTTGTTTGTTAGTAAGCCCTTTTTGGCAGTTTTTTGTGGACTGTTGGTTGGCGGCTAAGTGTGATAATGGCGCAATCGCTTTTCATATCGTGTGTTGCTTTTTTAGGCTGCGTGTAAATGTTTTCAGTACCTTATTCAAACAATTTGGCGTAAACAAATTGGTGTATTTAATTTAAATTAATGAATTAGGTTTTTGTGTTAGATTTTTTGTTGATTTATCGCTTTTGGTGAAATCATAACAAGTTTATTATTGACAATAGAGTATTTTGATAAATATGATACATTGTATTGCAAACAGTAGCAACAAACATTAATAACCATAATAGTTTTATATCTATTATATCTATATATATATATATATTTCTAAATGAATTGCTGTTCGTTAGTCTCGCTAAAACTCGAGGACGGCTGAACTGCTAAACAAGCTTCTCTGTTAAACAACAGATAGACTCAAGGGGACGGAAGACAGTGAAGCTACAAATAAAACACTATCTTTTAAGGTTAGTTATTTTCGAATCACTACATAGTATAAAACAAAGTCGCTTTCTCTGTCCCTATGTCCCTATATATGTACGCTTAGATCTTTAAAACTACGCAACGGATTTTAATGCGGTAATTCATATATAATACATGCATATTATAGTAGAGAAAAGCCTAGAAATTTAAAGATTTGTAATGTGATGTCGTAACAAACATATTTTTCTGCGCTTACATTGCAAACGCCACCCGTGCGAATCCGGAGCGGGCTGCTGTGTTTTTATATACAACGTTTACAGATTTTCTGTAGTGTATTTAGTATCAGCATTGTACCCGTGCGAAGCCGGGGCGGGTCGCTAGTACAATATATTCAATAAAAGAAAAATTACTTAATTGAATATTATAAGGATACAGGTCAAAGGTACAGTTTACACTTAATTTTGAAAGTAGACCACAACAATAATGTTCATTTGTGTGCGCTAATGACGATCCTACTCATAAGGTTTATCTGATAGTTGTTAAAGATTTGACGACCGGATGGCGGAGTGGGTAGTGTACCTGCCTGCGACGCCGAGGTCGCGGGTTCGATTCCCGCTTAAGACAAATATTTGTGTGCATGAACATGAGGGTTTGTCTTAGTCTGTGTGTTTTCTATGTATAATAAGTATGTATTTACAAAAGAAAAGTATATAATATGTATTAGTATCAGTTATTTTTGTACCCATAGTACAAGCTCTGCTTAGTTTGGGACTAGATGACGTTGTGCATAAGTTGCGAGACATATTATTATTATTTATTATTAAGGACCAATTTCTAAGGTGCCAGATAGCTTTAATCTTACCCATAAAATATAACCTGATCGAATTTAAATGTGACACAGGTAAAACTTAAAAAATAACACAGCCTCACTTTAATTTATGTGTGTTATTTAATCACCTGCCACTAAGGTTTATCTAACACCTCTGAAACTGGGTCTAAGACTAACAAAGCATTGTTAAATCTAATAAAGTCTTCACATAATCACTTTTTTACAACTTGTCTTTATTACAAGCTTGTAACTTATACGCTTTTAACAAGATCAATTAACTTGATATTAAAAATCCTAATTTTATTACCAACGGAATTAATATCCCAATTCGACGTCAAAAAAATTACTTAAGCCTATTTAAATTAAGAAAAATGTTTACTTGAGCCAGCAACGGCCGTCTTCATTACTAATTACTTACATTCATACTAATTTAATTTTGTAATGAAAATGTAAATAACACGACTCTATTTACTGGGCCGTTTTCAGCACCTTTTATAATTATGACCGTCATAAATAATTGTTAATCCCGACTTAAGTTCGTATCTTTGTCGGGAAAAATAAACAAAGTAGATTATTTTTGTTAAATGGTCAAGAAATGATAGAGTGAGGTCACTGGCTTTGTAAAACGGATATGAGTACGTCATTGTTTTAAACATAAAAATACATCAGATAAACTTAAATACTTTTTTAAACAGTTGCCTCATGAATGCTCGGGTCGGGTAGAAGTGTTTTTTTTAATTTTTTAAAAGTTTCGGATAGTTCATACCTCCCCCATCAATTATAACCTGACCGAATATAAAAGTGACTCAAATTACTCTTGAACACAGCTGTCACTTCAATTAAAATGTCTTATATGCTTATCCTGCCAATAAAGATTATCCAATACCTGTGAAATTGAAGCTAAGCCTAATAAAGTCTTCATAATCACTTTTTTACAACTTGACTTTATTACAAGCCTGTAACTTATACGCTTTTAGCAATATCAAATAACTTGATATTAAAAATCCTAATTTTATTACCAACGGAATTAATATCCCAATTCGACGTCAAAAAAATTACTTAAGCCTATATAAATTAAGAAAAATGTTTACTTGAGCCTTCAACGGCCGTCTTCATTACTAATTACTAGGGATGTTAGGGAGCTACGTAACCGTAACTGAAACTATCGGATATCCGATAAAAAAATATCCGTAACCTTAACCGAATCCGATAAACAAGTATCGGATTCGGTTCGGATAGTATCGGATAGGGGCGGAGTCTAATTGAAACACGTTATAACATTTTTTTTTGATCGGCCGGCCGTAATTCGTACAAAATGGTGACATAATAAATAAAACTATTTTACCAGCTATATGTATTTCATTTTTATATTCCTTAAAAATCTAACATCCTTAACCGATATTATCCAAAACTAACGGCTATTCCGAAATAAATTAATATCCGCATCCGAATCCGTATCCGGTATAAAAATCAATCTTATATCCGAAACCAATCCGTATCCGAAATTCATATCCATAACATCCATGCTAATTACTTACATTCATACTAATTTAATTTTGTAATGAAAATGTAAATAACACGACTCTATTTACTGGGCCGTTTTCAGCACCTTTTATAATTATGACCGTCATAAATAATTGTTAATCCCGACTTAAGTTCGTATCTTTGTCGGGAAAAATAAACAAAGTAGATTATTTTTGTTAAATGGTCAAGAAATGATAGAGTGAGGTCACTGGTTTTGTGAAACGGATATGAGTACGTCATTGTTTTAAACAGAAACATACATAAGATAAACTTAAAATCATTTTTTTTAATTTTTTTATTAAAACTGACGTGATTTTGTAACATTATTCAAATTATGAAATACGGGTGTTACTCACGTAATGTCGGTCTATTTAGTGCAAGACTGGTTGCGACTCAGGCGCGACGTGTCGCACTCTCTTGAAGATGCCTAAAAGTATAGTATTGGCGAAACCGCGGTCGACTAAATAGACCAACATTACGTGAGTAATACGGGTATTTCATAATTTGAATATTTTTTTAACAATAACGAAACAGTATTCCCAAAGAGCAGCATGGAGTTGGATTTGTGCCCGGTGGATGAGGACAGGATCACCCCCTCTATCTCATGGGACATAAACAAAACAGGTGTAGTGTGGGTGCACAACATCCTACTGGGTAATTTAAGCGTGATTTTATGTAATGTTAAAGCTTCATTAATATCAAAGAAATATGTCTTGGATTTTGTATTTGCTTTGGTGGCTTCACTTTTTCTTTTCGGTACACTCCATCTGCCTTTATTCTGTTATCTGAGGGTCAGTTGATCAAAATGTGAATGTAAAAATTAAACGTAACATAAAATAAAGTTTTCGTAAAAATAGTGTAGTAAATCTAGATACCGAATCACGAATTCAATTATATTATTATCCGCGGCACCATTCTAGTTAAAGGTTTTTTTACATTACTCATAGTGAACAAGTTTGAACTGGTCCAAAGTTTCACGTATACCTAATATTAATTTCTCTGGATTAGGTAACCTATTCTATTAGTTTTATACATATTTTACTATTTTTTATAAAAAAAAGCGCTAATCACTTCTGGAAACGTAAATTGAGTGCTCGGTTCGCCTCGTCGCTTTCAACTGCGCTGGTGTTGTGGGTTCGATCCCAACAAAGGACAAATCTTTCTGTGAGCCGCAAATATTGGTTCTGACCCAGGGGGTGCTTAGTGCGTTTGAAATTTATGATTTGGCGGTATCACAGATATAGATCTACATAGATAACGCAAGTATCACGATTTGTATTGAAACCAAGCGTGTCGACTTTTTAATACCTATTGTGACGTCACAGCCGAAATTTAGTGACGGGAAATCCAAACCGATTCAAAGACACCGATGCCGCCGATGCCCATCCGCCCAGTACGATTCAAACAGCCGTCCGCTATGATTTTCTCCAACAAAAGACGCGCGTGGACTGAATTTAGCGGCGACCAAACCTTGACGCTTGGTCGGGGTTCGGACCCGCGAAGTACATGCATTTGCGTTATCTAATATCTGTGGGCGGTATCCGCACATAATAAATGATAGATGACATTAACAACGTCAAGAAGTGACACACTCGTTACAACTGTCAAAGAGCGCTGAATCGCGATAGCGAAGTGTTCACAGCAAGTGTACATTGCGCTTACGCAAGCGCTGTGAAAGTAGTATATATTATATACTACCTACAAAGCGCTACAGTTGGACAGCTGCCTAGTCGGCAGATCCTCAATTGGTAGTGGAGTAACATCACAACCGTTCCTCTACAGTTAACATCCCAGCGGCATAGGAGATATTTCTATGCAGGCGATGTTTAAAAAAAATCTGATTTTTCTAACAAAATGCTTTGTTTAATTTTTGGAAATTGAACAACGAAGACTTGAATACTTGAATGTAATGTACATGTAGGTACAGACTACGCAACAAAAATGAAATGAAAGCCACACGGCAGTTTTTCATTTCCCTTTGTGTACTTTCCAACTTGTGTGGCATAATGAGCTAAATTTTAATGCGTCATGTTTTCTGTTTACCGGGAGATTGGTAGAAAATTTTAAGTACATAATCACGCGCTAAGCCGACTAAACCGTATTGGAACAATTTTAATTAATGAAACTTTTGATATACGATTTTAGTTAGCAGTAGGATTTTTTTTCTCGCCATTACATTCAAACGAGAACATAGTATCTATATCTATATTGGTGAAGGGATCTTCAATATATCTCTCTAATAAACGTGTAATTGTTTTCGGATGGGATCTTAGAACAATAATTTGCGGCCAGTTAGAGCGTTCTGAAAGGTAACGTAGAATATTAAATATAAAAAGCTAATAGACTTTTTCTTATAGTTGAAGAGTGACTAAAGATAACATTTTCAAGAATTTCCTTTCAATAAAGACCGATCTATTCAAACCTCTCCATTATTAAAACAATATAAGATGGATTCCAATATCTCAGAAGTCAACGGAAAATATAATTTAAAGACGCTGTGATTCCAGGTACTAAGTTTTTTCAGACTGGGAATTTCAATCAGGCTATCTTTCCAGCGGGGTTCCACAAAGGAATAAAAATCATTGTTAGGTAGAAATTGGAGCCCAAGTAATATCTTCAAACATGCAATTCTTATTTAAAAGAACCGCCGGCGAGCGAAGTGTTGAGAAATAAAATAGGCGGGGATAAGGCTCGGAATAACAAGCATTTGTTCCGTCCAAGCTTTAAGAAGTATAAAAGTACATTTTCTTTCAATTTGTATTTAAATGTAGTCAGACGGCGTTGTGGTTTTTTCATAAGATTTGTTTTTGTCATGAGGGTTTGGTTTGCCGTAAAGACCAGTTATTGTGAGGGAAAATATAAAAAAATCGTCTGTCGGTGACGAGACGTTTTATGCAAGTATGTCAAGGCTTATTTTTGGCAAAAAGTTTGCATAATAGTTATCTTATTTTGTCAGGAATATTCTCTTCACAACTTACTCTTCAATTTATTTAAGAAGTAAAATTTTAATTAAACCCATATTATAAGCTAATACGCCAGAGCCAGACAATTAAACGAGGAAGAAATAAAATCTGGCAAACTCTTATTCAACCTTTGTATTTTTTTAGATAGAATACACCACACCGTAAAAATTGGTCTAATTGATATCGACGTTTCATGGCATACAAGATCACACTTGATTTTTTAACAAGGTATAAAAGTGATCTCAAAATCTTGCAATTAACATGCACATATGCTGGATATTCATAAAGCTCCTTGTTTGTTTATACAACCACACAAGACAGGCTCATGCTTGTCCTTTCATGTCATCCAACGGCTTAAGCTGATCAGCCAGACATGCGACCAATCTTGTTTGTAAACAACTGCCGGCAGCGCTGTCTTGTCACAGATATAAGCATAAATCAGATCATGCTAAGCTGTATGTAAATAAAAATAATCGTGGTTCTACACTGTGTAGCTTGGATAACAATTACCAGGACCAAAGCTAAATGGTATAAATACCATTTAGCTTTGGTCCTGATTTACTAAAATTAACAATGAGGTCTTCAATAAAATTATAAATAAACAAAATAAGATTTCAACCGATAAAACAATCCAAAGCCACCTTTTAAGTATATTAATAAAAGCTTGTTTTAATTGAGTTTGTTATATATACATTTTAGGTTAGCGCCTCTCACCACGAGGTTTAGGGTTCGATTCTCGTATCGAGCAAATTATTATTTGTGAGCTTTTCACAATAGCAGCTCTGAGTTGGAATTGTGCCCGATGGTATGATGGTTATCGCTCCACGTAAAGTATTAATATTCAGCTAAATTTTTAAGACCCATTTTGACCCTTTCACGCAAAAACTACCAAGTTGATTTTGATTAAATTTTGCACAAAAATTCAGCTTATAGCCTAGATTATCATAAAATCTACTTTTTTTAACGATATACCACGCATGCGGCGCCGCGAGTGGTAGTTAGTTACATAATAAATAAATAATAACAGCAGCCCTGTATCTAATACAAGGCCAACTGCTGGGCTCGGGCCTCTTCTCATGATGAGAAGGATTAGGCCATAGTCCACCAAGCTGGCCTTCACCGTTAGCGAGCGATAATTTATATGATAAATACACACATATCTTCAGAAAGACGAATCTTAACGATTTATTGACAGAGGTGTGTGCCGTGTCTTCGCAGTCCTACGGTTTTCCAATCGGCTGTAGCTGCTTCAGTCACATCATAGTTACGTAATAAACTATTACTCGATATAACACAATAATATTGATTCGTGTTCGACACAGTTGTAGTGTGCTCTATACACTACAATTGCTCCCAACGTACACGATTTGCAAGTCGGTAAGAAGCTTACGAAACCAAAGTATGTAGCTTGTTTAACAGGCGCAGTTCAACTCACCACATTTTGAGCAATTGTATTTCGTATGCTTGAAATATTATATTTCCATTGAAACGTTAGGTTGTTATTGTTTTAGACTTTACTTTCCACATAAGTAATCTTTATTATCACATTATTGATTTTGGAAACAAGAATTCAGATATAAATTTAAGTAAAGTTTTATGGTGGATAGGCACGCGTTTGACAAAGATCTCATTTGATCGTCTTTTGGTGATGCGGTCTACGATGGAGTACGCTTATCTATAATATTACTCTAGGCAAGAAGAGACTTAATTAATATAAATATATTTTTGTAAAAGTACCTATACAATTTCCTAGTGTTCTTATTGGTGAGTAACAAGTTCACGACCGCTTCAACGTAACGATAACAGTATAGTATATAATAGTGCCAAATCCTTGGCAATATTGGCATAATGTTGCGTACATTATGCCAATATTGCCAAGGATTTGGCAGAAGACAGTTTAGGTCCCATGGGGTTGGGAGTAAGCATGTCGCCATCCACCGGGCACAACTCCAACTCCATGCTGCTATAGAGAATTTCCTGACGGAAAAATCCCAAATAACACATTCCGTCCGACCTTAATTTCAAACCCGAGACCTCACGGTGAATGATACAAAAATTAATCGCTAGATCAACGAGGCAGTTAAGTTGCATTCATTCGGAAATACAGATAATATTCAGAGAATGTTTACCCGTTAACAGACCGATTGCTCTAAGCGTAGATTAACCCAAATATTAATCGATCCGCATAATTGTTAGTAATATTATACCAAACCTAGAACTTATACCTACATACAATAGTAATCGTTTTATTAGAGCGAGAGCCCGTGGGCGGCCGTCTGTAATCTTATAAAATCTGAACGTTTCTCTTTGAATGAGATAGGTAAGAACGACTACCAAATATGGCATTTAAATCGCGGTGGGTTTGAGTAATAAAAGAAAAGTTGTAGAAAAATTACGTCTTAGTACGGTGTAATTGGATAATATTGGTTTGTTTTTCGGGCATAGCCGCGGTGGTCGCTGATGACGTATTCGCAGTTATGGCGGCCACCAACACGCGGCTCGACGGCACACGTCGGTGTTTTTAGTGGGTGAGGGCCGCACATAACCACACCGTACCGCTTAGCGCTGTGGTATACGGTCAGGTATTTTCATCGCCAAACAAAATGGAAAAAAAGGATTATATTGGTTTATGGTGACGGTAGAAAGCACCTTCACCTTTGGTCGACATTAACACCGATGCCAACTTCAGACTAATCATCTAAACATCTCACGCCTGATTAAAAAATGAAAATAGTGAAACCTTGATTGATGGAAATAATTTTTATTCGGTGATACACGCTTTTAACTGTTATAAAATGATGTAAGATGGCCGCGCACGAGCTCCTAGTCTATATAAACCATAAACAGTAAAGCATACAGGTAATAGGTGGATATTAATATCGAAATGGTATCCACGAATATCGTGATACAGAGTGATCATAAACACTGGATATAAGGATATTACTGCTCTGTTTTATTTGCAAGGGTGTTGTTTTTTGTTTGGGTTTATTAAATGTTATGTACTTGGAGGGGAGTCGTTTTCCTCTGGTATGGTTTATGGTTTAAGTGCTTTTTGTCCGATGTTTTTGCTATGGGAGTGCAATGTATGCTTGTATTATGTAATTTTGTACTTGAAGAAAAGTTTTACTTACCATTATTTTCACGTTGATCACATTTTGCAAAATTGATTTTTTCTTCATAATGACACATATTGCAAACGGACGTGCAGTCCACCTAATGTTGAGTAATAATTACAGCCCATGAAAATTAACAATCCTAAAAAGCAGATGGTAGATGCGAAGCAACATTTGAAGACAACTATGTTATGCCTTATGTGCTAGTAATGTCAGGACCTGATTTCACCACCGAACGAGAACACAGTATAGTACTGTTTGATACGTTTGTACAATGGTGTTTTTTACCCTCCAGCAAACTAACCAGAGCTCAACTACCATAAAAAAATGATCATTTATCAAATTGCAAACTTATCATGTCGTGACATAACAAAACATTACGCCTATAATACCCAAAAAGGTGTGGCACAGGTTTACAACATTCACACTTCATTATCTATGTTTAGGTGCCATAGGATAGGGGGTGAGCCTATCGCCATCCACTGTCCTCTAGAATATTGAGGCAGTACATATGATTGAAGCATTATTATTTTCAAGTACGTTACTAGTACTTTACAGTAGAATTTCATTCAGCGTTCACGATTTGCAAGTCTGTATCAGCCGTAAGGAGCTTACAAACCTTATGTAGCAAGTATTACTGGTGCAGTTGAACTTAACTGCAGCAACTGTTATACTTTTGACGGTAGAAAGCACTTTCACCATTAGACATTAACGTGGTTCCAACTTCGGACAGACAACCTTAAAGTTTCATAATTCCGTCAAGTTTATGGGTATCTTTTTTTTCCAAAATCATCAATTCGAATTCCATATTTGGTGACACACACTTTCAACTGTTATAAAATGACGTAAGTCGGCCGCGCACGAGCTCTTAGCCTATATATGCTATAATAGTAAAGCATACAGGCAATAGGCAGCATTCAGTGGCATTCAGCGTTCACAATTTGCAAGTCTGTAACAGCCGTAAGGAGCTTACAAACCTTATGTAGCAAGTATTACTGGTGCATTTGAACTCTATTTAGTACAGCAACTGTTATACATTTTAACAAGGATAAAAAACACCTAATTAAGCTAGTTTTTGATTGATTTTTATTGCCACAAATAACTAATCACTGCTTATACAAACATTTCTTTAGAAATTGGTATTACAGCTCTTATAATCGAGCTTGAGTTTGAAAGCTGTCTTTACCCTTTAACCTGCCACAATGGGGTGCATGAAAGGAGCCTCCCCGAGTGACGTACACAACGATTCCCTACGTCCGGCGCACCCCGGGCAATTTGCGAGCTCTCCAAAGCGAATTGGCTAATCCTTTCACCACGATGGCAAGTCAAAATAAAATTTGACTCAGCCATCGACACGACGAAGAAGAAGAAGAAGAAGACCTGCCATAAAATACTAAGTCAAAATTGTGGTGGTAGAGCTCTTCTGAACGAGTTCGAGTGCGGCAGTACCACCGTCTCACCTTTAGCCTGCCGCCAAATACTAGTGCTTGCACTACTGTGTTCCGGTTTGGTTATATATATATAAGGCACAACACCATAGTTCTCAGATGGAGGGCCGCTTCTATACTCAGCTTTTGAGAAGAGACATTTTAAATTCATATTATTAATAATAGACTCGCCCAAACGCTCCAAACAAACGGCTACATAGACGTGACGTCATTGTTTTGTAGCTTGTCAGCGAAGTTATGAATGTTGTTTGATAGCTATAAGAAATATTACGTTTATGAAATTGGTTTCATTACGGAAGTTGGTAAAAATTGTGTTGGTTATTCGACGTTTGCTTTTTTATATTTTTTTTAATAGTCTCGTGCATGATACTTTGCATGATTATAAGATGAGTTTGACTTAAAGTATGTATCTTAATGTTTGCAATTGGTTTCTGTTTATCTATATTTTGATAAGGTATTCATTTTATTACTTTCAAGGACTCAGTAATCATTCCTATTGTAGATTTTGATTGATGGTAGTTACCATTAACTATTAGGTGAACTGCACGCCTGTTCACTACATACGTCATCAAAAAGAACTGAAATATTTGACTAACAAAATTAACAATTACTTATCGTATTACCTACTAAAATTTACTAAGAGCGAAGCTACCGTTAGCTGTAATTAATTATTCCGTACAACCTTAGGACTTCGTACCGCTTCGAGCTATTTCCAGTTGTACATGGTAATTACCATTTTACATTATATAAAGCAGGTACAGAGTCGGAACTTCTTCGTTCCTTGTTAGTCTAGTGGATAGTGTATTCATGGCTTGAATTTACAAGTTGGGAAAAGGCTGAATTTAACCTAAATAAATAATATACATAATAGCTAATGGTCAGTAAAGCACAATATATTGTTCGTTTTTACATAAATAAAATCCTGTTTTTATCCTTTGGAGATAGATTTATGTACAACTTTTTCCGTCGTGCTGTTGTTCGTATAACATCCGCGCCCATTATCTTTATCATATTCTTTGAAGCTTGCAGTAAGAAACAAGCGTGACACGAGGAAAAAATGTGTGCGCTGACTTTCTATGCAAATAACATAAAGTTAACATACGTTGCGCGTAGACGCTGACGCTTGCTTCCAACTTAGTTTAAACGTGACGCGTTTGTGCCCGGTCTGTGGCGCGTCTTGGTCTCACGTTTTCTATCTTAAGGGCAGGATATGCTCTTAACATAAACGTCAACTTTAAGCAATGTTTGGAGATTAAATCAAATCAAATCATTATTTATCGTCTTGAAATATGGTACAAAGATAGTTCTTACAATGTATTATATATATAGTTTAAGATATATTTCACCTATAGTACAGGTATGCAAATGTTTCATAACTTATTTTATATTATATATGCTAACAATTTATGACTTATTTTAAATATACAACTACTATTCAGTATATCTCTAAATACAAGGGCAAAATGATATGTGATCGTGTAGAATTAATGAGGTTATTTATCTTCCATGAGAATAAGACGCAAGCAGAGCTACAAATTCAAAGGAATCCAATTTATCGATAGAATGTGCCGGCGCCAAGTTAATAATCGCGGAATGTTTATTTGTTTTTTACTCGGTTTGATACAAAGTTATAATGTCAGATCTCTTTCAACAGAATTCACTGATGGTATTTTTCATTGAGTTTGGAACATATTTTTTATGAAGAAAGTTATTTGTTATCAGTCTATATTTAAGCGTTCACTACAGCTCTTCCACTAAACTTTAGAGAAGAAATTTAAAGGAGATTGCGCCATCAATTCACTTATAATCCGCCAATAAATAGTGGTGATTGTACCACTATATTTCGACATTATAATTAAATTAGGACTTAATATTACAGGCACAGCATGCGAAGTATTTTGTTTTTAGATGTAGTAATACTTCTTATAGTGGGTAGTATCTATTTACCATCATGTGGAATACCAAATCGATTGCTACATTAAGAGAAATACAATTTATCGATAGAATGTCTGATATCTGATATCGTTTTTTATGCATTTTTTTTGTAATTTAAGCTTTTAAATAGTCAATTCACTTCTAATCTGCCACTAAATATAACAGCTTGTATTACTTACTTAAGGCCGGTTGTCTGATAAAATAAGACCATAATATTACAGGCACAAGAGGCATAGTATCAAGGTTTTATGATATATTCTGAAAAGCTGCTCCTGCGGATAAATTGTTCTAATTGTTGTCTCTTTTCTTTTATGATTTTTCTCTTGTTGTAATTTAATTGTAATTTTTTTCTGTTAATGCATGTATTTTATCAATGTAATTGGACCTGTACCGTTTTGATTAATAAATAAATAAATTAAGTCAAATACCATCTTATAAGTAGTTTGCACTTACCATCAGATGGAATAACAACTCGATTACTACATGCGTTGATCAAAAAAGTCGTTACCACAAATTGAAAGGAATCCAATTTATCGATAGATGTTCGGAGCCAAGTTAATGGTCGCGGAATGTTTATTTGTTTTTTACTCGGTTTGTTGATACAAAGTTATAATGTCCGATCTATTTCAACTGAATTCACCGATGGTATTCTTCATTGAGTTTAAAATTTGTTTTTATAAAGATTTTTTTTGTAACCGGTCTGTAGTTGAAGTTTTAGCTTGTTACTTCACTTTTAATCTGCCACTAAATATAAGTACTTTATACCGGTTTTATGATGAAATAAGGCCTTAATATTACAGAAGTAGGACCCCCTCGGCAAGATGGCACGACGATCTGCGTAAAATTGCTGGTAGCGATTGGATGCGTAAGGCACAGGACCGTGAACTCTGGCACACCTTGGGAGATGCCTATGTCCAGCAGTGGACTGCTACAAGCTAATGACTATGATGATGAAGGCCTTAATATTACAGGCAAAAGAGGCATACTATCATGGTTTTATAAAGTATTAAGGCAAATACCATCTTATAAGTAGTTTGCACTTACCATCAGATGGAAAACCAACTCGATTACTACATACGTTGATCAAATAAGTCGTTACCACAAATTGAAAGGAATCCAATTTATCGATAGATGTTCGGAGCCAAGTTAATGGTCCCGGAATGTTTATTTGTTTTTTACTCGGTTTGATACAAAGTTATAATGTCCGATCTCTTTCAACTGAATTCACTGATGGTATTCTTCATTGAGTTTGAAACATGTTTTAATTAAAAAAGTTTGAAATATTTTCGTTAGAATTAAATTATGTTTTTAACTGACTTACTTTACTTTCAGTCAGAGAGTATTCTTGTCATGTGGTATCATTCTCATTACGTCACGGTCTGATGATGGGATTCTAGAGAAATCGAGGGCAATACTCAAGTATTAAAGGCTTCTATAATGTTTTTTGTATGTTACCCAAAGCTATTCAATATTTGCATCTAACAGTCAGTATTTCTGTTGCTGAGCTGATGCTGAGTGGTACAACTCAAGATAGGGGATGAGCATATTGTTATCCACCGGGCATAATTCCTACTCCGTGCTGCTATTGAGAATTTCCTGACAAAGTTCACAAATAACACTCTCAGGCCTAAGATATTATGACTAAAGGACCTGTGACTTTAACGCCTAACCCATCCTACCCTATACCACAAACACGGCCATTTTGAACCAATTACGTATCTAAATATAGCACATTATTAAGTATGTAAGTACTAATTAATAAGCAGAATATGAAGTCTTCATTTCGAGTAGCAGCTATCGTTGTTCCTCATAAAATCATCTCATAAAACTGCCGCGACATAAAACATAATATTTATGATAAACATACCATAACATCTTAAAAACAGTGGTCAATCACTATAACTCCAGCTTTGATACATAATCATAAATCCTGTGTAAGTATCGTGTCGTATAATCCAGATCCTCTTTACTATGTATACAAAATACATTGATACAGAAGACCCACCCGCTAATGAATAGCGATAAAATTTTATAATTCAATTAATTCAAAATAAGGTAAAAAAATAACTTATTTCTGGGTCATAAAAAGGTAAGTTTTCACCAAATTTCGTGAAAAAAAAATTGTTTGTAAAAGATAAAAATAAAAACCCAAAAACTTGGTTTTTTGAATTTTTCACATAAATTTTAAGGTTATATGAAAAAGTGTAAATACAAAAATTTTAGATCTTTTTATTACCAACAACTTTGCCATACGACTTTTTTTCATAGGACTTTTAGTTTTGCCGGAAATCGAGACAAACCGTTTTTTACCCTTAAACCTCCCCCCTCTTCCCCTTCCCGACCTCAGATTGCCCGTAAATTATTTTTCCTTTAATTTTGATAATATTCTCCTCTTTTTCTAATGGGTTTCATCCAACTTTTTTTTTTCCTTTTTTTTTTTGGCCGTATTTTCAAAAAACTTGGCAACACTTGGGAAAGAGCGATGGGTATTCATTCATTCTTCTACATATTTTTTGTCATTTTAATGTGAGTGTAACGCAAAGTAGTTATAAACAAGCTTAATGGTTACTTATTAAAATCATGTGAAAAAAATTACCTGCCGCATGAATTGAGTGAACCTTCTGTCTCATTAATATTCTTTTCTACAGGATAGCATATCGCTGACCAAGGCGCGTATAAATTGTGCCTGTTTTCCATGAATCATTTTGGATAGAAAATGGAAGTGACATGAGATATTTACATTAAGGATGTTTTTTTCCGATTTTTTGCCTATTTGCTGATGTCGGTTATAGTAATGAGGAAGTTTTTTAAGGGAATATATCTGTATTCAATGGCTGGTTCTGTGTATTATTCATTTTCAATTGGCTTTGGTAGAAATGTGTGGGTAAAAACGATGTCTCATCGCTGCATGGGTAAAATGTCGATATTGGAGGGTACAATAGAATATTTCTTTTTTATATAATTTACGATTTTATTTACCTTTAAGTTTGCGTAGATATTTGTAATTATTTACAACGTACTACGTGGATAAAAATAAGTATTTTTATAACCAAAACATAGTATTCCTTTATTTCATTTTATCTTTGAAATTAAAATATTAAAGCTATTTATGGCCCGAAAAACTTTTAATATTAAATAATTCGTTGAACATTCCTATCCTAGTTTCATCATTCTGCTAAATTTATTATTGAGTAACTTCGAATTTCACTGATTTACAATATGAACACTAACATTTTATACAAAAATATAAAAATACCAACACTGTGAAAACAATAAATAACTACGTAGTTTATAAAAGTGTCAAGATAAAAAAGATTGAATGTTAAAATTGGACATTTTTTGATGCGGAATAATTTGAACATATTTTACAGAGAACTACCAACGAAATGATATGACGTTTATTATCTGATTAGTAAAAATATTAACAACGCCATCTATTGAATTTTTACGTCAACTCCCTTCATACTGAACAACCCTAAATTTCCCCTCTTGGGAATACAATTTTGAAAAACCCCGGTACAGAAATTCATTTATTTTTGATCAAGTTTAACTATACGAAATTTCATGCTTCAAAAATGACGGACTTCCATACGAACATTCGTCCCACTTTTCACCCTGTTAGAGGCCGAATTTCCAAAAATCTCTTCTTAGTGCACGCCTACGTCATAGAAGGAAGCTTTGTACAAAATTTCAAGTTCCTAGGCCAAGTGGTGTAGGCCCTGCGTTGATGAATCAGTCAATCGAGCGTACAATTATATGAGTATAGATCGCTAACTCTTGCTTGCAACTAAACCTGCACAGTACCCTCGTACATACGTTTAAATTAATTATTAATTCATAGACTTTTCATTGTATTACAACAAATTAATACGAACTTTTAAAAGCGATACTTGATTGAATAAAAATTCGAACAGTCAATTTAATCAAGTACCGGCTTTGGAAATTCATAAATGAGATGAGATCAGAAAAATAACAATAACAAATAATAAAGACAACAAGACCACTCAATGAAAAATGCTTGACTTTTGAAATGAGATTTCGATATTAATGACAAAGTTTCAAGTAATCATTACTGAAGAATATGCAATCAAACGTATCACGGGCAAATTAATATTGAAACTCAAATTACGATTCTTTTCGTGTAAACTTTTATGGAAGCGGCGGCATCTTTATTACATTACTACTTTCTTAAATCTTAAATTGAAAAGTGGAAACATTTTTGGGACATTACGATATTAACATTATTTAATAATGTTCTCTGTGTCATGTCTGTTGATATAAAAGTTTTTTTTATACTTATTTTTTTTTTCAACAAGATCGTATTACTGGTTTTATCACAACACTAAATGGAAAAAAAAAAACTACTGAGGTGTCAAGGGACACCCGGATGGAACGAAGTTCGGTAATTCCAAATAACAACAAATCAGGATTCGCACCCGAGATTGCAGTAAAAGGTATGCGACCTTAACCACTAAACAAATAAAACAGTCTATTTAATAAACTAAATATACGGTAACAAAAATTTAAACCAAATTAAAAAAAAACAAACATTAAGACAATTAAATTATCAAGCGTAGCAAGCGTACACACGATCATTCAGAATCACTTAATCATTCTCTTAAAATAATCGAATGATAATTTAAAATCATTGTGGAGATATTATCACAATACTCCTATAGGCTGAATGGCTACATAACAATATTTCCTGTGCCTTACACACTCAATTTCAAAATAATTCTTATCTTCGAACTTTCGCGCTATTCGAATTTCAAAATATCAAAAGCGAGGTTCATTCAAACACACGCATAGACTTATAATGCCTAGATCAATAAACTGCTTGTATGAATTTAAGTATAAAGTTAGGCTAAAAACAGATTGATTGAAAATTATAATGCGCCGCTTTGCGGACAGACAAACTAAATGAATATCTGATAAATAACCAATCCCAATGACATAATTAGATGTGTTCTAATCGGATATTCCATGAAATGTACATAACAAAATTAGTAAACATTCTGTGGTAATATTAAAAAATAATTTGCTTTTGAATTTAATATAGTTATGACGCGTACACTTGCTAAACACACAATAATGGAGAGATTATAACGCGTATGACTTGGTTAGCACAATAGTAAAGAAAGGTTATAATGCGTACTTGCATTTATTATTGTCTGTATAAAATCTCTACTTACCTAAATCCATCAGCAATATCCGGAACTTGTGCAAAAACACTGTCAGGATTCATTATTGTTACTATTTTTAATTATTTATTATGTACAAAACACCTGTATACACTCAACAAACGACAGGAATTGTATTTTTTTTTTAAGTTATGATAATAATTTTTTTTATTTACTTTATTATTCATAGAGAGACAAAACGAAAATATCTCGCTTGCTTTCTCTATGCGAGAGAGATATTTAGTACTGTAGCACCAATCAGTTGCGAAGCCGCGCGATAGATGGCGTTGGGATCGAATTAGATCGCGCTATGGTTTCGTTACAAAGTCCTATATATAAGGTCCACCGATTTAAAGTGTAAGTATGTTCTGCAGAACCAGTTGAGGATTAATGTGTACGGTATCGAGCTATTAATTCACTGTTATCTGACTAGAGCAGCGATCGTGTACGCCTGCGCGGACCTTTCGCAGCACGCCAGCGCCCCCTATTTTTGTAGAAACTCAACTCTAGTAATTTTTTTTTATCTTATTAGTTTTTTTTTTTTAAATTTAATTTATCTTTTTTTTTCTATAAGCAAGAGAGAGAAACGGACACAGAAAAATGCGCACGCCGTGCGGCGTGCGCATTTTTCTCTGGGTGTCTGATGATGTAGCACCGTAGCTGTAACGTAGCATGTAATTACTACGCCGCTACGAGAATTGCTACGAAAAGTGTCGTTACAACTTTTCGTTCCATTTTTTTCCGTCTAGCCCCCTTTCGCAACGCGCGATAAGGAACTTCGTTCCAAAATGTTTTTAAAATAATGATGGGAAACAGCCACATGTTTTAATTTCTGAAACTAATTTCAACAATGTCGTAGCGTAAGTTTTACTTGGTTCGTTGTTCGTAGACTGTAAAGCCTACGTCGTAGTTTTGTAGAGACACAACAAGTCTGAACTATCGCATCATTCTTGTATCCCTAACACATATTTTATATAGTTATCATTTTAATATTAGATATCACGGGATATTTACCATGTATTTTGTTGTAGTGAGCTATAATTTTGCAGCTGTTGCAAGCCGATTTTATCGTGAACAAGCGGCTTGCAACAGCTGAACGAAAAAGATGGTAATAGAAATTGAATGTTACGATGGTTTCTTATAGCTGGTTGTAATTGGAAGATATACTTCTGTGTCAAATGATAACTATGTAAGATTTGAGACTACACACGAATTGACCATTTAGTCAAATCTTACTAAGAACAAGCAACAACTGTTTTACTGGTGGTAGAGCTCTTGTGAAGGAGCTCGAGGGCGGCAGCACCACCGTCTCACCTTAACCTGCCGCCAAATAGTAGTGCTTCCATTACTATGTTCCGGTTTGGTGGTGAGATCAGACCCTGAAATTACTGGCACATGAGACATAACACCGTAGTCCTCAGCTGCAGCGACGACGCATCTATAATCTGCTTTTGTGGATTGTTGATGTCCATGGGCTGTACTCCACTTACCATCAGGTGGACTACACGTTGGTTCGCTGTGGGCGTAGTATATAAAAAAAAAAAAAAAAACAAGCCATCGTATCATTCAATATCAATTACAACCTTTTTATTGTCTAACAAAATGGCTGCGGTGAATCGTCAAATGCCATCGAGTTTCTTAGAACAATCGAATAACAATAAAAAAGCAATAATTTATCGGCGACTTACCGTTTCAAGAGAAGATTAACGATTTCACGAATTGAAAACGCCATTATTGTTTTCTATTTACGGTTACTGATTCGAAGGATAAAAGTATAATGTTAACTGTTTTGTATTATATATTGCTAAGTGTCTTCGTGACAATTTAGAAACAATCTAAGACAAAAAAGGTTTTAAAAATTGAATTTACCATCATCATCATCATTATTAATGTAGTGTAGTTACTCGATTAGTGTAGTGTGTGGCGGAAGTACATTAAATAATAAAAACTAACAAACGTGAGGGGGTGGTTTTCAAAAAAAAATCAACCTCACGAACGGAACCGGACTATACTGTATGTAGCTTAAAATAACACAAAGTTATTTACAAAGCAAATTTCACATCCCCTGAAAGACTTCTCCAATTATTTATATACCAGTTTTTGTTAAGAAAGCAATTAAAAAAAAGACACGCAAAATAAAACAGAATCTTCTCAAAACAAAACACTAACGAGCCTGTTATCGTATTAAAAGTATAAAAGAGAAACAAAAATTCGCAACAAGCGAATATTCCCAATGTGCCTAAGAATACCATTCCAGGCAGGTTTCCTTATTGTTTTAATACGAAACGTGCCCATTCCAAATCTAATTAACAGTATTGAATATACCACAATTCTTTGAATTAATATATTTACATATTTATGTCCTTTTGTAAAACATCCCCTTGTGCCAAGGATGTTGTTATTTCTCATCCCAAATTACCTCCCGGGGGTCCAAAAGGATTTTTAAAGCAGAATCGCGTGGCGATAAAGAAAGGAAAGTGTTGAATAAATAAAAAAGCTTTCATTTTTATTGCGTACATTTTTGGTACACCTATACTTTTTCTTTCGTTTTAAAAATGACGGGCGTAAAGTTGTTCTACTTAAAGTTGGATCCTGACTTATTATGGCGATTTGTCTTCACGGGAGTTTTCTGCCCTGACCTTTGTAGCGAAGCACCCCTATTTCATTAATATCTTAAATAAGGGTTCGGAGATTTCATTCCCATTGTGAGAGTTATGAAACGATCTTTGGTAGCAAGATTTGTTTTTATCTTCTTGTGCTCGAATTTTTAAAAAAATTGTGACGATCAAGTGAGGGTAGTGGACAATATCCGCGCTTCACGGAGACGACGCTGAGCTTCACCAGTCGGCTCGTGACCACGAATGATGCAAGTCATTTCGAAACGTCGAGCATAGGTATTTATTTACCTCTATAATAATTAAGCGATTTAGACCCCTTGTCTATTTTTTTTTAATTTTCTCAAATCGCGAAAGTTTTAAAACATTAACCCATATATTGTACAAGTTATAGCCTGTGTATTGTATTCTAAAACAAGATCCTTTTTACAAAAGGAGACACTTTTTATTAGCCATTTTCATGTAAAAATCATAACATACGAGGGAAATGAAGATAATTTATGAATAACAAGGTCGTTACCTTATTTGAACGATTTCTCGAATGTCTTATACTTTATTTTATAACTGTATTTTCCATGTCTCGCTGTTTGATCAACGCGTCTTATCTTTATCGTGACAAAAGTGATTTTTACATTATTTTACCAACGTGATATTAAAACCTTTATGTAAGATTGTGTGTTTTTGGTTATATATTATGTCATTTAATTTTATGAGCTCAAGTTGGTACTATGTGCGTTATAATGAAAGAATGTTAGTCTTAACGACATTTTGCGAAACCCTTGAAGTTTTTTTTAAATAGCATAACTCAAAATTTCTGAGCAAGACCTCACTAGAAACAGGCTTTTTGAGTGAAATTCATAAAACGAAGAAAAAAAACAGCTAACACATTTGCGCATTTCTTTTTTCTTTGTCTATTGTCGACACCCTACATCCCAGAAGTAATTTTGTAAAGTACCGGCGTCAGTTTGTGATACACAAAATTATTTCGTTCTACATTCCCGTTGATAAACTTGCAGTAATACTTGTGAAAAATGGTAATTGCGTTTTAATAGGAATGTTATGATATTTTAAACGAATTAGTTTTAATTTTCAATAGTTTTATTAAAGCTTATTTAAATCAAACATTAATAACATACATTTTGTATGAAAAATGTTTTTAAAATTATAAATTAACAGATGTACCACAAAGCTGTTTGCTATACGGACGCCACCATTGGCCATTCGTTTCGTGCTATGGCCCGAGCGTCATGCTCATGGTTGCATTCCGTTTACTGGTATTATGTTTTTTTTTTGTTTTCTCTGTTTTGTTTTGTAAAATTTTATTCTAGTTTGTTTTTTTTTTATTTTTTTAAATTTAATTTTAGATCTAACCTTTTTTTATTTATTGATGTTTATATGTACTCAATTTTTTAATTTATTATTATTTTTTATGTGATATCGTACGTCTTCTTACTGGCGCCATCAGATATCAGCGCTGCAGGGCTTTGTTGCTCTGCAGCATATGGTTGAGATGGTGTCCACTTCTGGCAAAAAAAATTGTTTAATATTATAAGTTTTATTTTCTTATTTATTTTTTGTCAGAATAAATATTATGTTTTTTTTCTGTCTTTCTTTCTTTCGAAGCTCGATATTCTTACTAATACTAATATTATAAATTAAAAAACAACTCTGTCTGTTATGCTTTCACGGCATGAACGGTATGAATAGAGGAGGGCCAAGAGAATAAAAAAAAAGCATCGTCGTAAGGTTGCCAGCCTATCGGTATTTTATAGGCTACATTTCGGAGAGTGTGCCGAGGAATTGCACAACCTTGTTCCTTCGTCCCCATTTCAACATCGGACTGCCAGGCAAATGACACTCCAGCAAGCGCACTCCACAAGCAAGCACCAAGCGTATCGCTTCGACATTCCTTATGCGAACCGTCAAAGAATGGAATGCCCTGCCTGTCTCTGTGTTTTCGCTTGAGTACAATCTGAGTATCTTCAAAGCAAGAGTAAAGAGGTATCTCAAAGGTAAGCGAACTCAACCGTAGACCGCATCATCCTCATCATCATCGACCATATCCACAGTAAAAAAGAAAAATGGATCCTGATAAACATTGGTATGGAGATAGTTTAAAACCTGAGGGAGGACCTAAGCTCCTTTTTATTGACATACCTAGCAGATGGATGGAGCCGCACGCAAAAGCTGAAAGTTGATAAGTACATATTATGTTCCACGTTACTGTGCTTTTGAGGTCTACCACCATCATTATTTTACATGAAAGGAGCCTCCCCGAGTGACGTACACAACGATTCCCTACGTCCGGCGCACCCTGGGCAATTTGAGAGTTCTCCAAAGCGAATTGGCTAATCCTTTCACCACGATGGCAAGTCAAAACCTTGACCACTACTGTCTGTCCAAAATGCCGTACCACCTGCACAAGAGACGCGATCATGAACGCCGACAAGAGCGCCATAACAGTGGCCACTTATTGGACCAATAAATTTTGACTCAGCCATCGACACGACGAAGAAGAAGAATTAATTTACAAATATCTACTGATTTAATACATAACCCATGCATTTACCATTAGTACCTTAAGAAGAATTGAACACTGCCAGTAAATACTTGCAATAAAAAACCACTGAACCTTCCATATATTCTGGTTACCGTACAAAATAAATACGGCCATTAATTGAGACGTACAAAGATCCCTTTAGCGTTTCCCTTTTCCGTATCCGTTGTGAATTATTAACATGTGTATCGATGCTTTAGTTTCGTATTTGCGTTTTTGACGCCTATCCCATTTGTCGGCCGTGCCAACATTTCGATCAATCAAATTCTGACAGTGCGTATACTGGAGGAACGAACCGCCAACAAATAGTAATCGGCCACTATGTGCAAATTGTTGTATCATTCTAAAATGATGGTGTTGTGGGTTATGGGATGATGTATTAGTTTGTGCGGATGTGAATTGATAAGAAAATAATCTAGTGCTAAGAATAAAATATTGGCTGTAAATATATCTTCAGCGCGCAGCTTTGCCCACGTGGTAGATCTATTGATAAAAATGTCACACTCCCTCCATACCAAATTTTGTTCAAATATCGCCTGTGATTCAAACATGTCACTGAACGAACGATATTTGAACAAAATCATTCAATTATGACAAAACGTCACAGAAATCCAGCAATTTTATTGGCTTTCAATAATCATGGCTTCACGCCAGTAACCAACAAACAGCACAAGGTTAGTTTTTTTTAATTGGTATGAATGTAATGTAAAGGACATCGAGGCTACTTTCATCAATATACCACAAGGACGGAAAAGCGCGATGAAGTTTTTAAAATATACTCATAATGATTTTCCCCTATAATATTCCTACTCTTAACAGGTGAAATGTGGGTGTTGTACACCTCTGCCACACCCTTCTGGGTAATACAGGAGTGATATTATCTTATGTTATGTTAATATTCCTATATCATGCCATAGATATACGTCTTTTCTTCACGTGAAAACCGTTTTATTGCTACATTTTCTCCGATAAATCTTTTCTTGCTGCCGTGTCATTTGTCAATCTTTATTTACCGTTAAAAAGCTTTCCTCGTTCAAAGAATCATTAATGACAGTAACGGTTAGGGTTTGATGGATGATTCTTTTTGAATACAGCTCTTGGACTAGAAAATTGCGATATTAATAGGAAATTTGGTGCTGTATTTTTTTCGGTGTAGTCTAAAGTGACGGCGATAGTTTGGTGACGTGTAAAAAGTTATCATTTACCACTAGCTTATTAACTTTATTAAAACTAAAACTAAATTTATTAACTTTTTTTCTAGAGAAGTCGAATCAGAAAGCTGTTATTTTTTAATTTTTTTTATTCTACGCCCACTGCGAACGTACGTGTAGTCCACCTGATGGTAAGTGGAGTACAGCCCATGGACATCAACAATCCACAAAAGCAGATTATAGATGCGTCGCTGCAGCTGAGGACTACGGTGTTATGCCTCATGTGCCAGTAATTTCAGGGCCTGATCTCACCACCAAACCGGAACACAGTAATGGAAGCACTACTATTTTGCGGCAGGTTAAAGGTGAGACGGTGGTGCTGCCGCCCTCGAGCTCATTCACAAGAGCTCTACCACCAGTAACTTATATTTACTTAAGAGATTCAAAAGCAAATAAGATTAAAAAAGAGTACACATTGCACTTTTATTCTTTGAATCAGTAACCGTAAAATGGAAACAATAATGGCGTTTTCAATTCGTGGTGTCGTTAGTCTCTTGAAACGGGAAGTCCTCAATAAATTATAGCTTTTTTATTGTTATTGGATTGCGCTGAGGATCTCGAAGGCTGTTGACGATTCACCGCAGCCATTTTGTTTGACGATAAAAAGGTGGTAATAGAAATTGAGTGATACGATGGCTTGTTATTGCCGATTGTGAATGGGATATATGTTTGTGTGACATGTGATATAAAATACGCGATGGAGAAACAGATATCTCACAAATAACCTTATAACTTTAGATAAATAAGTATAAAAAAAATATAAATATCGCACAAGCCATCTAATCCCAAACTAAGCAGAGCTTTTACTATGGGTACTCGAATAACTGATACTAATACATATACTTTTCTTTTGTAAATACATACTAATTATACATAGAAACACCCAGACTTAGACAAACCCTCATGTTCATGCACACAAAGATTTGTCTTAAGCGGGAGTCGAACCCGCGGCATCGTCGTCGCAGGCAGGTACGGTCGTCATAAATTCTTAATAGCAACACGAAGATGAATTGTTACCTAATCGTAACAGATGATGTTATTAACACGCTTATATTAGCTTCACCTGTATGTTATGTATGTAACCGACTCCTTTGGACTCGATTTTGACCCACTTTAAATGGACAGATTTCATTAAAATTTTGCACACCTGTCAAAGATCGATGACAATGCAATAATTCGTAAAAAAAAAAAAAAAAAACCAAACTAAAAAATGGAAAATAAATAATAGTTTAAAAAAACGTGGGGACTCTGTGCCATATTTTTCGTCTATCGAGCAACCCACGCTTTTTCACAATATACTAGTATTTTTTGTTCATTACCATTTTCAGCTTATATTAGAAATTATTTTTCACTTTTTAGTTAGAAGTACTTTAAAAGCGTGTTTTTAGTTTTTTTATTTTTATTGTATGTTTGCAAAACTTAAGACGTAGGCTCTACGTAGCTATGTTGCTATGAAGCTACGTAGCTCTACGCGTGACATAGCAAATAATGCTACGACTTGGATAGCTTTTATGCACAAACACTAGTTCGCTACTGATTGTAGTAAGAGAAGATAGCTGAAAAGTAGGTTTTTTTTTGTTGGTCGCTGATTTGATACTAATATTAATATATCATAACATCACGTCTATATTACCCCGAAGGGTGTGTCAGATGTGAACAACACCCACATTACACCTATGTTTCCGACCCATGGGATAGGGTGTGAGCCTATCGCCATTCATCGGGCACCATTCCAACTTCATGCTACTATTGTGAATTTCCTGACGGAAAGTTGACAAATAACACTTTGCTCGACCCAGAAAAGGCAGTTTTACTACCAGACTATCAAGACAGTACTAGACCATCAATGATATATTAATAGAATAAGCGCCTTCTAAGTATAATCACTGTTTTGTGAAAGAAAATATAAACTTTTAATAAAACTTTTTCGATAATTTTGCTCGCCTATTACGGGACTTTGGACAAAGTTAAGATAAAGTTATGTCGTAAAAAGCTTCTTCCTCAAAACATCCTTATGATCATAATGTGAGTTAACACACTAATTTTGTAGCTTAATTGATGACTTAAAACTTTGTAATTTATCGGCACATAATAATTTGAAATAAAAGATTTTTATTTGTCAAAATGCGGCATTGTATTTGCCCCGATCTTTCTGGTTTTAAGGGTAGACTCCCGAGCGCCGTGTATTCATACTAACGTAATATGGATTTAACTGAAATATTATTAAGTTTTTATCTACTTTCACTAACAAGTCATATCTAAAACACTAAAATGCATGTTTTTTCGTAGCCATTTTCTTCTATCTGGCAGTAAGTTGTTACTACAGCCTATGAATCAATCCCGAGACCTCGCTAACCAAGAGCTAACCACTAGACCATCGAGGCAGTCCAAAATCCAGATCCAGATTTTAATATATTAATGTTACAATTTTCTAGTCTAAGAGCTGTATCCAAAAAGAATCATCCATCAAACCCTAACCGTTACTGTCATTAATGATTCTTTGAACGAGGAAAGCTTTTTAACGGTAAATAAAGATTGACAAATGACACGGCAGCAAGAAAAGATTTATCGGAGAAAATGTAGCAATAAAACGGTTTTCATGTGAAGAAAAGACGTATATCTATAGCTTGATACTCAAGAAAAGTATGGGTGACGAACATTTTAAGTATATTTTGCCGGTTATGAAGCAATTTGTAAAGTCCCTATGAATTGTTAGTATGAAACCTTATCATAATTAACTTGTATTGTGTACAGTGAAACAAAGTTATAACTACTACTGTAGACTTATGGGCTTTAAAAACAATATATAATTTATAAAAAACCGATGTTGTTCTTCGATAAAATATTTGTATTGATTATAACCTCAATAATTTTGGTTGCTATCTACACAATATGGTTAGGCGCGCATCATACAGTCGAAAAAATCGTGGAGGAGGTGCGGGAGGTTGGATAGCTCAGTTTGTTAGAGCGGTAAAGTGGATTCCAAAGGCCGTGGGTTCATACGCTGCTGAAAAAAATATTTCACTATTATATATAACATAATTATTCAGTAATATTTTATCGTTGTTGTACCGGGTAAATCTACGCGCGGATGCTAGTATTGAATGTTTACCTATTAAAGCATTACAAAAAATCCGTTTATTATTCATACCCACAAAGACAATGTACTAATAATTTTCTCATTCACACATCCACCGAAAACTAATACATCATCCTAGAACCCCTAACACCATAATTTTAGGATGATACAACAATTTGCGCATAATAGCCGATGACTAGATGTTGGCGGTTCGTTCCTCCAGTATACACACTGTCAGAATTTGATTGATCGAAATGTTGGCACGGCCGACAAATGGGATAGGCGTCAAAAACGCAAATACGAAACTAAAGCATCAATAGACATGTTAATAATTCACAACGGATAAGGCAAAAAGAAAACGCTAAAGGGATCTTTGTGTGTCTCAATTATTGGTCTTATTTATTTGGTACGGCAAAGATATATGGAGGGTACAAAGGTTTTATTATTGCAAGCGTTGGCCCGTTTTAAATACATTTCAGTTTTTTTACCTGTTCTGCGTTAAATTATACAATTATTACCGAAAATTGTTTGACTAGCCAAGATATATAAGTTTTGATTTTCCATGTTTATTTATTGCAACATCGCATCGAAATAACTCGCTACAACAAACATACATGGTAAATATGCCGTGAATATTAAATAAGCCAAGGTATATTAAATTTTACTTTTTTTTTACTAAAAAGTATGTTTTTGAATTTGTAACAAGGATTAAACTTATTAAAAACGTTATATTATAGGGTGAAAATTGTCTTTAATTGAAATTATTATATTTTTTAGCACCAGTTTAAAATAACAGAACTCATACCTAACACAATAGTTACAAAACAAAGTACAAATTTATGATTTTCACCGTGAATGTTGCACGAAATAATTTTGTGTATCACAAACTGTCGCCGGTACTTTACAAAATTACTTCTGGGATGTAGGGTGTCGACAATAGACAAAGGAAAAAGAAATGCGCAAATATGTTTGCTGTTTTTTTCTCCGTTTTATGAATTTTGCTGAAAAAGGCCCGTGCTTGGGAAATGGCGTCGGTAGATTTGATGTTTAAAATCAAAATTTTTAACGTTCAAATTTCTCTACTTTCTCGAATCTAAGAAAATCAGTTTTTTTAATAAATTATATGAATTTACAGAAAAATAATCTAACTAAAAATAAATAATGACTAATAATAAAACTATATAACACACACACATACAATGAATAAATTAATAAAATGAAATAAAATAATAAATTACATTATGCGTCATAAAATTCCTCCGCATCGCTGTCCACAGCGGATACCGTGGCCAGAAGGCTGGCAGCATTGCCACATTGAATGGCAATGCTTATTCGCTGGGCGAAGTAAAAACCAGCCCTCCGGTCGCGAGAAGCGTCGATTATGCAATAAAAAGTTAAAAAGTTTTTTTATAATGTATTTATAAATAAGCTTGCAGCCAAAATATTTTTTTTTCATCAGCATTTCATTTGGTTCCATGTTTAAAAGAACACTGTCATAATATTTGTCGTACTATGAAGATTTCAAATGAATACAGTTTTTACAGTAAGTAAAAACTGTAAACTGTACATTTCCATATAAGTTTTTCCTGGTGGTAGAGCTCTTGTGAATGAGCTCGAGGGCGGCAGCACTACCGTCTCACCTTTAACCTGTAGTGCTCCCATTACTGTGTTCCGGTTTGGTGATGAGATCAGGCCCTGAAATTACTGGCACATGAGACATAACACCGTAGTCCTCAACTGCAGCGACGCATCTACAATCTGCTTTTGTGGATTGTTGATGTCCATTGGCTGTACTCCACTTACCATCAGGTAGACTACACGTTCGTTCGCTGTGGGCGTAGTATAAAAAAAAAAGTACGCTCCAATTTTGAATCCTACAAAAATAAGAAAATTGTCACACTACCTTTTATTTACTTCATAGCTGCCTAAATATAACATAACAAAGTAATATGTCATCGCAACTTTCGTCATATACATACTAAAGTGTTGATGAAACGCCAAGACGCGTCGAGACGGTAATGAAATAAAATATAACTCACTCAAGAGATTGACACAACAACTGTGTCCTTGGTATTAATAAAATATGGCTGCTGTTGATTTGCGTTGTACATTATCTTTATTTACATGATAAAACACTCTTATAAGTAAAAAAGTATGGGATTTGACATAGTTTGGATAACAGTCTTTATGACGTTTTATTATTAAGTGTATAGGTGCACTTTTTTGGTTACACTAAAGACAACAAAAATATTTCAAATTGTAACCTAAAAAGATATTATAAACCAAAAAAAGATTTGGTGGCTTCCTTATTCAATATCTCAAATTCGTTGAATATTTTTGGGTTTTTTTGACTTAAACTTTTAGATGCTTTTATTGTTTTTTATTCTCACACATCAAGGGAACATAATAATTGTTTTTACTCATAACATAACATAACATCACGCTTTTATTACCCAGAAGGGTGTGGCAGAGGTGTACAACACCCACATTTCATCTGTTGTGTTTTAGGTCCCATGGGATAGACAATGAGTCAATCGCCATCCACCGGGCTCAATTCCAACTCAGTGCTGCTATTGCACTTTGCCCAACGCGGGAAAAGAAACCAGACCTCGTAGAGAAAGGCGCATACACTTACCACTAGACCATCGAGGCAGTTGGTTTTATTCACAGCACAAAAAGAAAAAAAAATCTTCATTTCAAAGATCTTTTCATAATTTCCACAATGGGAATGAAATTTTCGAGGCCTTATTTAAGATATTAATGAAATAGGGGTGCTTCGCTACAAAGGTCAGGGCAGAGAACTCCCGTGAAGACAAATCGCCATAATAAGTCAGGATCCAACTTTAAGTAGAACAGCTTTACGCCCGTCATTTTTAAAACGAAAGAAAAAGTATAGGTGTACCAAAAATGTACGCAATAAAAATGAAAGCGTTTTTATTTATTCAACACTTTCCTTTCTTTATCGCCACGCGATTCTGCTTTAAAAATCCTTTTGGACCCCCGGGAGGTAATTTGGGATGAGAAATAACAACATCCTTGGCGCAAGGGGATGTTTCACAAAAGGACATAAATATGGTATTAATTCAAAGAATAGAGGTTTATTTAATACTGTTAATTACATTTGGAATGGGCACGTTTCGTATTAAACAATAAGGGAACCTGTGTGGAATATTATTATTAGCCACATTGGGAATATACGCTTGCTTCGAATTTTCGTTTCTCTTTAATTTAAGTTTACATACGGTGAAAGGCTTGCCCGAGTTTGTTTAAGCAAGTTATTGTTTATAAAAAGAGTTTAAAGATTTTTTAATATGAATTTAGTGTAGGTGAACAATATTATAAACATCAATGTTTAGAGTCAAAACATACAATGTGAATATGCGTTGTTTTATATAACATTATATGATTATTTGCCACTGTCTTTTTGGTTAAGTGGTTAGCATAATATTTTTTTGGTCTTTCACCGCAAGATCTCGGTTTGATTTACGTCCAGTGGGGCGCGCATCACGCAAAATCTACTGCATGAAATTAGATGCAGTTTTCAAAGTTGTGTAGCAGGAGGACTAACTCAAAAACTGGTATTTGTTTTATCTTTGTATTTTATTCATCTCTCTGCGGTCGGTCCCTCATGGCTGAGGATCGTGGTCATCATCGGATGTGGATGGCCTGCATCTGGCCTTAATAATCTGCTTCCACCGTATTTTATTCATAAGGGCAGTAAATTAGGGAGTGTAAGTTTATAAGTTAGGGTCGTCAATTTTAAAAGGAAATGCATGTAATTCTGCACAAAAGTTTTCCCCCACACAGACGTCATAAATTAACAAAAAGATATTTTTTTGAGGAAATTTGGAGAAATAGCATGGAACTATCAAATTCTACGCGGAAGAAGTCGCGAACAACAGCTAGTTTATTAATAACACAATCAATATAGTAATGAAAAGATATTCGTAAAAAAAGCAATTTAACAATAAGAAAATTATGTTCTAAGATAGTCTTTTTGCATATTCAAGATATTAAAGCACTTAATCTTGGAAGCCGAGGTCCCACAATAAATCCTCCTTGTGCCTCAGAAAAGGTATTCTCGTAATCTACGTCTTAATTTGATTGTGTGTACTTGTTTGTGTGTGGGTATTCGAATTAAAGACATGATTTTATTATGAGATTGGTCTAGTGGTTCAATTCCTAGGTTGGCCAAAAGGGTTATTTGGGATTTTTACATTTGGAATTTCTCCTTAAAACGCAAATTTTAGGGTTTTTTAATTATAATATAAAAATATTTGATTTCGTATCTTGCGTAACAATAATTGTTTCTTTTTGTTTTTTATGAATTAAGGATTTAGGAACATTTAATTGACAACATTTAGAAACATATTTTTTTTTTTAACACGAAAATTTTTTTTTTCTAAAAAAAATGTCTTTTCTTGAGAGTTTTAAAACGCGAAGTAAAAAGTAATGTATTAATAAAACATAAAACACAATATAATTTGCTCTATGCATATGTGAAATCCGGGGTCTGGTATTATGTGTTTAATTAGGAAATAAATGAATACGTTTATTTAACGCCGTACGTTAAATACACAACGTTAATTATGAAAAGGACCCTCGCCAAACAGTGGAATGAAGTAATAATTATCATGTTGCCTTTTGCGTCTAAAATGTTTCTAACATTATTATTCTCATTTAATATCGATTTATGCAACAGTTCAAAACTATTAGCTACTATTTTTAATAACCATACTAGTAATATTATTAAAACTGACGTGAGGTGAAGACAATACATTATTATTAAGAATACAGGTTACTCACGTCATTTTAGCCGGGATATGCCGACTAGTTTTGAATCTTTTACGAAGATTCATCAACTGGGCGATTAATCACAGTGCGAGACGTCGCGGTACGGCGACGCAACGCGATTATTTTAGCCGGGATATTTTTTTTAAATGATGTTTCGAAACTATTACGTAGATTCATTATCAGGCGATTAATCGAAAACCCGTATTCTCAATAACAACCATACTTGCAATTTACAAAAAAATATTAGTATTAATGTCCACTAACTCCAACTATGCTCATAATTAAGTTTTATGTCGGTGGTATGATGAGTCGAATTCAAACTGACGATCTCAAGATCGCATGTCTCACGCCCTATCCATTTCACTACATTTTGAGAAAGACTTATAAAGAATAATCAGTACTTTATACAATAGATTTGAGAAAGACTTATAAAGAATAATCAGTACTTTATACAATATTAAGCTTGAAAAATTAACTATCCAGCAGGATCTGAATCCCCCGGGTAAACGATCCTGGTGCTATGCCAACTAAGCCATGGATTTGTATGCAGATGGATTCGAAATTTCTTAACCCTTTTTTGTACTAACTTATTAGGTATATTCAGGCCTCCCCGAGCAACGTACACAATTAACCGCTACGTCCGGCCGCCTCTTTCTGAACCATTACGGTCTCACAGAAAGAGGCTACCGCCTTCCAAGCCTCTCGATCTGCCAACATCGCATCCACTACGGTTGGCAGAGAGAGGACTTGCCCGATCCGATTGACCAGGACTCGCCGCTCATTACTCCACGCCGAGCACTCCTCGAGTGTGTGCTGAGCGGCATCCCAGTCCACCCGCAATGCCGGCGCACTCTGGGCAGGCCGTATATTTACACCAAGCAGACTGGCAAATACTTCCACCACGATGTTATCGACACGAAGAAGAAAAAGATTAAAAAAATAAACAAAAACGTATTTTACACAGACGTTTTGTATCTTAAGATGTTACCGATACATTACATAATTCTAAGGATTCCAATACATTGTTACAAAGTATTTCTTTCAAAATCAGCGAGACAAAAAGAATATAGCACGATATTCCCCAACAAAATTGTCTATTCGGATACGACTGTTTTCCATAATAAAGTCTGCGAAAGCGAATCAATTCTTCAATTACATATTTGGCACATGTATGACGAAATGAAATCGGTATACATAGCGATAGCAATACCATTGGATATGTTTGTATTTAGAGATGTGACTGCAATGAATATTGAATTGAGGTGAATATTAGCAAAAAGAATACTACAAAAATTCATATTTTTGCTAATATTCCCCGAATATCTAAATTATATTTATACAAAATCATATTGGTCAAGGCAAAACTCACTTTGTACTTAAATCTTTTTTTATCGCAACGTATATACAGTGGCTCTTGAGTAAAATAGCCAAGAAAGTATCACACTCATACATAATAAAGCCACGTTTTTGTCCTAGGAAGGGCAGGCAGAGACCATTTATAAGGTACAACAAAAATACTAGTTATGTATTTATGTGTAGTCGAGAGTGCAATTGCTAGTTTTGTGTAGCATTTTTCTTAAATTACTTTATGATAGCATCTAAACTACGTAAATAATAGCAGCCCTGTATCTAATACATGTCCCAATGCTGGGCTCAGGCCTCTTCTCATGATGAGAACTATTAGGCCATAGTCCATCACGCTGGCCAAGTACGGATTTGTAGACTTCACACATCCTCGAGCACTTTTAGACATTCTCAGGTATATAGGTTTCCTCACGATGTTTTCCTTTACCGTTCTTGAGCGATAATTTATATGATAAATACACACATATCTTCTAAAAGATGAATCTTAACGATTTATTGAGAGAGGTGTGTGCCGTAAGTTCGAACACGAGACCTTTGACTTTGCAGCCCTACTAGGCTGTCGCTGCTTTAGCTTTTAATTAAGTTTTAACTTAAATAGTATTTGCTAATATGTGTATTTGTATTCGCTAAATACCAGCATCTTCTATGCGTATTTGTTAAATCGGTATTTCCACATCACTACTTACATTCAGCTTTCTACTTAATAAGTCCGATGGAATAGGAATTGTTTATTGTGACATCGTAAACGCTCCGTTTATTTCGGTACATTTATAAGAAGATAATACCGGCCCTATATTTGGGACGGAAATAAAAATGGTTGGTAGATTTCGTGTAGGCGGAGAGGTTTTGAAGGTGAATGTGTCGGAACGTTTAGTATTTACTCGAAATAAAAGTCCAATGTGACACCATTTTGTTCAATATTCAGTTTTAATAGGATTTTGCGCTCAGATTTTACGGACTTTCCAGCTTTTAGGAGCAAAATTTTAAATATCAGTTCCTATACCTAGTATAAAATACAAACTGCCTGTATGTGAGTTTCACCGCGAGGTATAGATTCCCGGGTTGGAAAAATTGTTATTTGTGCATTTTCTGTGTTGTGAACTATTGAGTTGGAATTGTGCCCGGTATAAAAATAAAGATGAATTTCACGTGCCATATTATAATTATGTAATACGGTCTCTGCCCAATTATACAGAACATTAGCTTTTATGTGAACAAAATAAATAGGTACATAATATTTGATATCATTAAATTGCAATGATAATTATAATGTTCGTTATGATTAGGATACGTTATTATAATTATAACTTCATCTCCCTGTTTGTGAAAGGGTCCTTTTATAATTAACGTTGTATATTTAGCGTAGATACGGCGTTCATACAATCTATTAATTTATTTCATAATTATACATAATAATATAATTCTACAAACCCTATGATATTAGAATATATTTATTTGAACATGTTAATTATATAATTCACGTTATAATTTATTATCATAACTACCCTTGATACTGTATTGTAACATAGGTAATACCTATTAGATGTGCAAAAATAATTCATAATTATTTTAATTGGCTTTGTCGTTTTTATAAGTAGATATAATTTACTTTTGTAAGCAATGGCACACCTACATTACCCAGAAGGGCATGGCAGAGGTGTACAACACCCACCCTTCACCTGTTATGTTTAGGTCCCATGGAATAAGGGGTGAGCCTATTGCCATCCACCGGGCACAATGACATCTCCGCGCTGCAATTAAGAATTTTACCAACGGAAATGTTCACAAATAACACTTTGCACTTGACAGGCGCTTAGGCTAACCAAAAGGAAGTTAAATTAAAATAAAGTTAACCAGCAAACTAATTACACCCCATTATTAATCCAAATCACCGTAATCCCAAACAAAAAAGTAATATAAGAATAAAGAAATATAAATATTTTTCGAGATAGGATCTTAATTTAAGAGCACCCAAGGGTCTTGTTCATAAAATAATATTTTAGGAAATAAGTAAACAAAGGGAGAACAAACGAATTCCTTTAACGACGATAATGAGGACCACAGACTTCACGCTAATGGTAGTAATATTATTTATAACACATTTACCTGTCCCAGGGACCGAATCTAAAACCTTACAACCAGCTGTAGATGCAAACACTAACCGCTAAACTAAGAATGTTTTTACATCTATATCGATAGCACGCGTGATGCGCTCTTATTGGTTATTTAAACGTCAAAACCTCAATCGTCAAAATCAAAATCTATTATCGATCAATGAATATGTGAAACACTATAACTAGCCGCATTTTAAATCACCTCTATAACAAAAATAGGTGGTAGTTACCTTTTATTCCAAAATTCTGGATAATGTATACGGTAATGATACGATGAATTATAAATTGGATGATTGTATGTTTTACCATATACCATGAGTGCATGGTTGGCGTAGTGGTTGAAGCGGTTGCCTCGCTGCTTTCAGCTGGTTTTGCGGGTTCGATTTCCTCACAGGACAAATCTTTGTGTGATCCGCAAAGATTTGTTCTGACTCTGGGTGTGCTTTGTGTGTGTGAAATGTATGTTTGTGAACACCCCCGCGACACAGATTATATACCTAGTGCGGGCGTAGTTTAAAAAATATATATTTATATCAATACATGCAGAAGCAAGTCTACATCAGAAAAAAAAGTCACTTTAATGTGAGAGAACGCTGTCCCTCAAATTTTTTCACAAGAACTCTACAGCGTTTATTGTTCGCTTCGTACATCAAATAAAAATATTTCCTTTCCTGAATGTTAGAATTTGAAGAACGCTTTTATATAATAGCATTTTTGTCGGACACTTAAACACGTTCGTCTTCAAAGGCTTGTGTTCTAAATGATTACATCTTGCGCGTGATTTGTTTCGATTTTACTTGTTAACCTCATTATTTTTATGCAAAATATAACAAGGGGGGAATTCGTTTCCCCCTTGTTATATTTTGCATGAAAACCCAATTTAATCGTGGTAACAGAAAAACGTTTCGTTCAAAGATCGCGTAGTATTACCAAACCGCGGGCTCAGAATGTGCTATACAAACGCGAAATAACATAATAACACAACATCACGCCTATATTACCCAAAAGGGTGTAATAGACGTGTACAACCCACATTTTAACTTTTGTGATTAGGTCTCACGGGATAGGGGGTGAGCCTATCACCATCCACGGGAAACAATTCAAGACTCCATACTGCTATTGAGAAATTCCCGACCAAAAAAAACTTAATTAATACTTTTCCAAACACGGGCACTGAACCTAAGCCCTCGCAGTAAGCGACTCACGAATTATACCGCTAAACCAACGAGGCAGTTTTACAATAATGCTCCTGCAGTTAATTGATTTAAAAAAAACTACTGCGGTGTCAAGGGACGACCGGATGGAACGAAGTTCCTTTCGATTAATTAGTAAAGAAATTTTTATTTTTCTTAGTTATAAAAAAAAAATCTTTTTTTAAGTTATAATAATATTTTTTTTATTATTAACAATTATAATGTAATATAAACTTAATCAGTAGGCTCAATTTTAGTAATAATTGGCTTGTGGTAACTGAAGTAGGAAACATATGTTTGGGATTCTATTTTATTTAAATGTCTTGAAAAAACTGCATCAATGGTAGTATTATATTTTGTTGTTGATTCTGCTGGATTATTGTTTATTCTTAAATCAAATTCTTCCTCTAGAAACTGTAGCAATGGTTTTGATTTTTCATTACTGAAGTTGATGTTAAAATCACACAGGGAAATGCGCACGCCGTGCGGCGTCCGCATTTTTCTTTGTGTGTCTGATGATGTAGCACCGTAGCTGTAACGTATCATGTAATTACTACGCCGCTACGAGAATTTGCTACGAAATGTGTCGTTACAACTTTTCGTCCCAATTTTTTTCGTCTAGCCCCCTTTCGCAACGCGCGATAAGGAACTTCGTTCCAAAAACCTTCGCATAAAAAGTCCTGTCGTAATAGATGTGACGTATTTTGTCCGGTCGAGAATCAAATGAAAATTTCTTCTAAATTAAACAAAATCTGAATTACCACCATTCAAACGAATTTCATTAAATTTGTCATTCAAATTGTACTAAGACATGTTATTTTTTTATGGGTAATTTTATTTCAATAAATAAAAATCTTTTTACTTGAGGCTTGACATATTTTAGTTCATCAACATCATGCACTTTAGACTATTATTCTTCTTTTATTATGTGGCAAGACATTAAAAATTACAAAAAATATCAATATAGAATACTTACAAAACATGTTTTTTTCGAAGCCCTCGTTTAAATCGCCGCCTACAGATGGTTTATATCGTGGTAGATGGTTATAAATAGCTGACACAGTCAATGTATTTAATCCAAAGATATCGATTGGTTGTAGAATATAGCGATGTAATACATGTCTATGATAACACTGGTGTATTGTGAAGTTGAGATAGTCGGCAGATAACTTATTCTTCAAACCAACCTATGTTCTAACTAGTTATTCAATATACACGTTGTAATCAAGGGAAGGTCTGGACATAGATCTTGTTCACCAGTCCTGATTGTGATTAGTTTGCGGATGAATGAGAATGTTTGATGTTTTGCGAGATGAGGTATACTAGAGAGTCTACAATTGTTTGTTAATTAATTGATTTAATTTATTAATGAATTATTTAATTATTTAATGTTTTTAAGTTCATTTATTTTAATTTCTTTTTTTTATTTTGTACTGTTATCAGTTATCACGAATTTATTGAATGTAATTAAGTTAATTCTATGTTAATTAATGTAATTGGTATCATACCGTGTTATTTAACTATAAACAATAAATAAATAAATAGCCCGTAGTCATATTATTATATATTTTATTCATATACAGTTTTTGACGACTGGATAGCTGAGTCAGTAGTATAACTGCCTGCTACGCAAAGATCGCGGGTTCGATTGCCGCTCAAGACAAATCTTTGTTTGCATGAACATAGAGGTTTGTCTTGGTCTGGGTGTTTCTATGTATTATAACTATGTATTTACAACAGAAAAAGTATATATGTATTAGTATCGGTTATTCTAGTACCCATAGTACAAGCTCTGCTTAGTTTCGGACTAGATGATGTTGTGTGATATTTATTTATTTATTTATCCTCAAGATTTTGTATAGCATTTAGAATATTCACGTTACATAACATATATATGTGTACATAACTGTGTAAAACAACTTACCTCAAGTAATTGCCGCTCTGAAAGAAAAATATTTTACATTTCGTTTCACCCATTATTTGGTCTGGAACGTCGTCAGGTAAAATTGTAAGTTTTGGAACCATTTCAGGAATTTTTAATATTCACTCACCAATAAAATGCGGAGCATGCAAGTGACCACTGACTGTAACAATGTCATTTTGGTCACTGTTGTCTCCTGTTTTAGCAATTTTTATATTTTCAACCGATTTCAAAAACGACATGATTATTAGTACATGGGCGGGAAGTGTTCTTTTTGAGTGCATCGATTTCGCCGAGATGCGTATACCACTTCCTTCCTTTTATTTAGTACATATATATTTTGTGCTTTTAGGTTGGATTTATATAAAATTTTGCTATGTCTCCACAGTGAGATTCGAAGATATGACACAAACCCTCTTTTAAACTGTCTGCTTAAATAGACGTATCTTATATTCAGTGACATTTTGATGGTAAAAACTAAGGTAACAACTGGTGGTTTCAAAAACAGTCACTTATGTACAATAACACAATAGGTATTATATTTGTCAATTTTAATTATCACTCACCAATAAAATGCAGAGCCATGCAGACGACCACTGACTGTAGCGATGTCATTTTGATCACTGTTGTTTCCTTTGATTCAGCAACTTTAACATTTTATTTGTTATTATCCACATCTATAAACTCGTCAACATTCATTTCCACTTCACTCACATGTTCACTGAAATCTACCGTTCACAAATCAAGTTCATCTTAGAGTCTATCGATTTCATTTGCTCAAGTGTCTTCGAACGAGAACTGATTTATAATCGATGTTTCACTAGACGAGGCCGAAATATCCGAGAGGTCTGCCACGTCTCAAGTTTCCTGAAACAAAGAGGAGTAATTTGATCAAGTCTAGGAATTTGAATACGATTTCCATATTGG
The DNA here is from genome assembly GCA_905147285.1 of Hypena proboscidalis. Classification (NCBI taxonomy): domain Eukaryota; kingdom Metazoa; phylum Arthropoda; class Insecta; order Lepidoptera; family Erebidae; genus Hypena; species Hypena proboscidalis. Next base: position 8,616,719 of record LR990150.1, on the reverse strand, counting down.
ATGCTTACACTCTGAACATTGGGTGGGCGCCAAAGATGTTCTTAGAAGATGCAGTACGATTTTCAATGCTTTTAGTAGTAGTGTTGAGGTTACATGAAACAAGACTTATGTGAAAATATAAGCAGCATTTGTGGATACTGAGTTTGTAGTAAGTATTATTAGTATTAAGCTGAAACGATTTTTGAGGTTATATTGAATATTTATTTAACAATTTATGTACACACACAAGAATGGTTAGAAGGACGAACACAATATAGAGAGCAACAAGTACGAAGTTATTGTTATTTTATTAACGTACTACTATAAATACTATATCCATAATCGATATCAAATATTTGTGATGTTGTGACTTAATAATAATTATAACATGCATAACAATTTGCTCTTGATTTATACTACCTAGAACCATAATATGGTTTGTTTAGCTCAATGGTCTGACTTACCATACCAAAAGCTAGAGATATTCAAATTACTATCATGATAGATCGATTGCTCAGCCTTGTGATGCAAGGGAGTGGCTCAATATGTTATTTATGGTTACCTATGCTATCCACGAAGCAACCAAGACAAAGGAATTTCAACCCGTACTCTAATCGATTGTAGAGTGATATTTAGTCACACATTATAACTGACTTTAAAAAAGGAGGATCTCAATTCGTTTTTTTTTTATTTTTGTGTTTATTACGCTTATATCATAACTTTCGACTGGGAAAAGCAATTTTAATGATTATTTTTTTATTTGAAAGCTTTTGCTTTCCGTGTGGTCTCATTTGAATTAAGTCCAGTTCTGACAATAACTCCCATGAGAATAAGTCTAAAATTATTGTAATTGAAGTACCTTTTTTTTTTTGAAAATTATTCAGTATGTAATCGACGATCGAATGGCCAAAAACTCGATGTCATTCAACTGTTTTAGTGACAATAAACTTTTTAGTAATCTATGACGCTACTGAAGCATTGATCGACGTCAATCGATTTCGGTATAACCACACCCTGAGTAAGTTGATAAATCATGAAAATTAAATGCAATTTGTCACCATTGGTTAGTATTTGTATTTACTTGTAGACAGAACCTAAAACAACAAATTCTGGAACTTGACCAGATCAACAATTACAACTTTTAAACCTAAAGTTTTGATGATTGATTAATTTCAAGGATTGGGCTAAATGAAAACAGTATCAGTTATGTCTGGCTTTAAATTTGTCTACAAGTAATTTTTGCTTGGTACTCAGATTCAATTACAATTTAATAGTTCTTTGTGATATAACTTTTAATAAAATTATAATAAAACTTGCTGTAATGTACGTCGCGTTTGCACCCGTACTTAACTACCATAATATAATTTTTATGTAATTGTACTATAATATTTTTCTCGAAACAAAGTATCCTACATTTTAATTCTGTCTATCAATGATTAATATAACAATTTTCATTAAGACAGGTTCATCCGTTTAGACACAAAATTTTGCCTTCATAGCATACAGTAGGATAGTAAAGTCATTTTACATACGTTTAGAATATTCATGGTCTACCTTTAAATATACGAGTAAATTGATTCGTATCGTAAATTTATCGCGACACGCAAGCAGAGCACTTTAACAACGCGCCGAGCGACCATCATTATCGTAAACGGTGACTTTTACGAACTTTGTAATTTCATTACAACGTAACCTACTTCTGAACTTGAAGCAAGTTATATTCTAAAATAAATATCAAGCCTATATTACCCAGAAGGGTGTGGCAGAGGTGTACAACACCCACATTTCACCTGTTATGTTTATGTCCAATGGGATAGGGGGTAAGCTTATCACCATCCACCAGGCACAATTCCAACTATGTGCTGCTATTGTGAATTTCCTGATGGAATTTTCACAAATAACACTTTGCCTGACCCGGGAATCGAACACGAAACCTCGCGGTTAGAGGCGCATACGCTAATTAAGTAGTACCAATGAGGCAGTTAAATAATATAAATATTTCAACAAAATTAATTTAAAATTTAGTTCTATAACTAGTTAATTTATTCACAACATCTGTTATTTTAAGATTTAAATCAAATACCTTATTTTGGCTTTAAATAAAAAGATTCTCACGCGTATAAAATGCAGGTAAAAATTGCTTCGTGTCGCGAATTAATCGCGTCACGCAAGCAGAGCACTTTGACAACACGCCGAGCGACCATCATTGTCGTAAACGGTGACTTTTACGAACCTTGTAATTTTATTACTTCTGAACTTAAGCAAGTTATTAAAAAAATAAATATCAAGTTATTAAAAAAATTAATATTACCCAGAAGGGTGTGGCAAAGGTGTACAACAACCACATTTCACCATGTTATGTTTATGTCCAATGGGATAGGGGTTAAGTCTATCGGCATCCACCGGGCGCAATTCCAACTATGTGCTGCTATTGTGAATTTCCTGATGTAGAGTTCACAAATAACACTTTGCTTGACTCGGGAATCGAAACCGAGATCTTGCGATGAGAAGCGCATACGCTAATCGCTAGACCAACGAGGCAGTTAAATCTATAAATATTTCAACAAAATTATCATAAAATTTAATTAATTCGAAATCAAGTAAATTTAAACAGAATAAAAAATATTAAAAACACTATAAAGTAAATACATCTGATACCTTAAAGAAACTTAGAGGAGGTTATTTCTTAAAGGAATATTTATGATTGTCACGCGTATAAAATGCAGGTATAAATTAATTGGTGTCGTGAATTTATCGCGACACGCAAGCAGAGCACTTTAACAGCACGCCGAGTGACCATCATTATTGTAAACGGTGACTTTTACGAACCTTGTAATTGAATTTCTGCGTAACCTACTTCAGAATTTTAAGGTGGAGCTTTTTTATTTTCATGTATTTTTAACCGACTACGGCGAAGCTAAAAGGAAGGGTAATGATTTTGCCAGTCTAAATTTGTATGTTTGTATGTTCCACCGTAGCGCCTAAAGTACTGAACGGATTTAAAAGATTGAGATGTCATTAGATTTGTAAGAATAGGCCGAGAGATATAGGTATAATTAAAATTTTATCTAACAGATATTAAAAGTTAGATTCTGACATGAAAAATACAAATATTACATAATCATGCTGTGTTTGCTATCATATTAGAGATCTAGACAAGCACATTACAAATATGTGTACTTATCATATTGGTTAAGTAAAAATCTATAGTTTTAATGCGCTCGTACAGTTCTCGCGGTCCTCTCTATGTCTATGTCTATAGGTTTATTCTTACGAATCTAATGACATCTCATTTATTAAAATCCGTTTAGTATTTTAAGCGCTCCGGTGGATCATACAAAACATACATACATAGACTGCCACATTCATTACCCTTCCTTTGAGCTTCGCCGTCGGGTAAAACCAAACAACTACCTTCCTAAAATAAAGTAACACAACATAATTTGTAATATAACCGTTGCATAATTACTCGTACCACGACGGAAGCCCGAAGTAGTTTTATGAATATTTCAGAGCCGCATAATTTTACGGTAAGATTGAGGAACAAACTTTGATGCAATGGTAATTTTACTACATGAAAATAAAACGGTGAAGGTGTGATAAGGTTTTATTAGAACAATGTGGTAATTATTTCCTTTCTGGTTAAAATAACAAATATAACATGACGTTTATACTATGAAGAAAAGTTCGTAATTATACAGGTTAAGATAACAGAATCAAACATCATGCCTATATTGTCAAGAATGTTGCGGCACAGATGTTTTATAATAACACCCAAATTTCACCATACCATATCAGTTATGTTTAGGCCCCATTTTATAGACTATAAAAGTAGTAATATTACTGTTTTAGATATTAAATAAATTTAATTAAATAATAATATTATGTTATTTCATCATCATCATCATCATTTAGCCTTTCATAGTCCACTATTATTATTGTTACATTCCAATGTTATTTACTATAGCTTAAATATATAAATATATTAGCTATTAGATGATATTTATTATTATATTATTAGATTAGCTAGATTTTTATTTATATTATATAATATAAATAAAAATCTATTGCTTCTCATTATACGCAAGTACTAAAATATAACTAAAATTAAAGTGACCCTACGCGCCATCGTCAAATTCAAATTCAAATTAAAATCATTTATTTTCATAGGCCCCAGGAGGCGCTTGAACACGTCAAAACATTACAAAAAATGATATAAAAATAAATCATAAATAATACTAAATTATTCTAATTACAATGATTTGAATAACCGGGGCTCAGATTAATTTTAATCAAACTTTTTAGAATGCTATTTACTGGCTTCCTTAGTTAACCTACTGTCTATATTGTGCCACAGATTCTGGACGGGGTTAGTGATGATTTCAACCGGTATTTTTTTGTATTTTCTTTTTATTTTCAGACTATGATATATTAGATGATGTTCAATCTGTTTTGAAATGTGTATTTTTAGGGTTCCGTACCTCAAAAGGTAAAAACGGAACCCTTATAGGATCACTTTGTTGTCCGTCTGTCTGTCTGTCTGTCAAGACCTTTTTTCTCAGGAACGCGTGGAGGTATCAAGCTGAAATTCATATCAAATACTCAAGTCTATGGTCTCTTGGAGCTGTGAAAAAATCAAACTTCTAAGTCAACGCGATCAAAAGATACTTCCGTTTATGCCGCAAATTTTCGACACTCGCAAGGGAATCAAAACCTACAGGGTACTTCCCGTGAACTCAGAATCTTGAAATTTGGTACGAAGCAACGTCTTATAACACAGATAAAGGAAAAATTGCGAAAAGCATAAATTTTTAGTTACATCATATAATAAAAATATTTTTAATAATTTTAAACTTATTACCCCTTTACTCATGAACGCGTAGTGGTATTATATTGAAATTCTTATCAAATACTCAAGTCTATAATATCTTTAAGCTGTAACAAAATCAAACTTCTACGTCAACGCAATCAAAAGATACAGCAATTAAAGCCGCATATTTTGAAACTCGCAACTACTCGCAAGGGAATCAAAACCTAAAGGATACTTCCAGACGACCTGGAATCTTGAAATTTGGCATGAAGCAACGTTATAAAGTACACATATAGGAAAAATTCCGAAAATCTTAAATTATGGATTTCATTTAGCAATAAAAATACCATAACTTTTACTTATATACCTACAGGTTTGTACGGAACCCTCGGTGCGCGAGTCTGACTCGCACTTGGCCGGTTTTTTTTTTTAAAGTAACTGGTGGCAATGTACACTGACCATAAGAAACTGTCAGAATATTTCTCAAACAAAGATTCACATTAACTACGTTACTTCCGAGTTGACAGTCCAGGAAATACGAGTGGAGGTGGAAAGGTAATAACAGTGAAATAAACTGAGTTACTGAAAGTTGAAAGCAAGTTATGATTCTATTCGCAAACTAGAAGTAACGATACGTACACACGACACATGCCAAGATACCTGCACCACAATAGATATAATCTAATAAAGTGTAAGCTATTGCTTAAGATATTTTACCCGCGAAAGGGTAATTTTAACCTAATTTACCGAGTAAACTGGAGAAGCTTTCTAACAAAATAATTGGAGTTATACTAAGAAACTGTTGAAAAAATTATGGGACCGGCAGGATTTGAATCTGTGACCTTCTGCACACCGGGTAGCGGCTGTTTCAGAGTATAAAGAATATTTGTTTATTTTAAAACTTTATTCTCAAAAATTGGTACATGGGCGGACTTGATGCCGTAGGCATTATCTACCAGTCAACCTTTGATGCAGAGATAACAAGTGGTAGGTGCAAGAGCTGAGAGTTGGATGGAAACTAGAACCATTAAAATAACTCAATCTAATAATAATATAAAAATAACATAAAAAATAATATAAATGCTATAAAAATAATCAATAAGAAGTTTAAATTGGAGTTGACTTCTAGTCCAATAGATTCAGTTCTTCAATTTACATATCAATCATGATTCTTCCAGAAAAAAGAAAAGCGCACTGCAGTTTTATTTTTATTTTTTTATTTTTTAATCCCGCTTACTCTCAGGCCCCAACCACATTTAACTAAAGCACCCAGTTGAGGTATAAATAGCTCACTTATCACAAACAGTATTAACAAATAACCAACCACAAAGACAGCGGTGGTACACGCAAGTCAATAAACCACTTCGAACACACACATCGTAAACTTTCAAACTTTTACCATGTTTCCGTGCAATTCAGTATTCTATCACTTAATCAAAAATACCGTGTGTGTATGTACGTCACCAAAGTTTCTTGAGTGCACGCCGTCAAAAAGAACGACAGTGAAATTTAAGCTTTGAAAAATAAATCTTAAAGCACCAAAAAGTTTCTATCACCCGATTTCTTATATTCTATAGGTTGATGATAAATTTAGCGCTAATCGACCGATATCAAATCGGTGTAGTAAGCGACATTTGGCTTGATACTTTATACTCAGGCCCTAAACCACATTCTACTCGAGTGTATTCAATGTATAAATAAATGGCTTACATAACACTTGTAGTACACGCAAGACATTAAAACCTCTTCAAACACACACATTGTTAATTTTTAAACAGTGTTTTTCGAACATTTGCTATGTTTCCGTGCATTTCTTTTAGTTCTTCTTAAACATAAATACCGTGTGTGCATGTCACCAGAGTATTTTGAGTACACGACTCCTAAATATCATTTTTTTTTTTTAAATAAATCTTAGAGCTTAGACTAAGCAGTTTCTATCAACCGAATGTTTCTAGTTACTGTCGATCAATAGAATAGTAGGGCTTATCGACCGATATCAAATTTTATTGTACACTGATTTGATATCGGTTGACCGCGCTTCTTTTTTCACATACAAAAATTAAGAACCTTACTTAAAATAATATCCACCGATTTAAAATCTATTTTTGAGGACTGAGAAATAACGATTCCAAATTTGAATCCAAAACAGCCTACATCTATTTTACTTGTGCTAAAAACTGCAAAGTTGTTACTTTATAAACAGTGGATATTAGAACCGATAATATCTAGCCAAAACTATCGTAAAGCGTGTTATTATTAGCCTAGGAGCCCGTGGGCGCACGAATAAAGTTATTTTATAGAATCGATGGTCTAGTGAAACTGCCTCGATGGTTTAGTGGTTAGAGTATGCGGCGCCTCTCACCGCGAGGTCTCGGGTTCGATTCCCGGTTCAGGTAAACAATAGCCGCACGGAGTTGGAATTGTGCCCTGTGGGTGGCGATAGAACCCTATCCAATGCGACATAAACATAACAGGTGAAGTGTGGGTGTTGTACACCTCTGCCGCACCCTTCTGGGTAAAATAGACGTGATGTTATGTTATGTAACTCAAACTTGGACTAGGACTAAAAGGACTGAGGTAATTATAAATGATATATTATTATTTACTGTAAAAAGTCCCAGATTTAGTAATCAGTGATAAAATAAATCATCTAAAGGTACAAAAATGTTATTAAAAAAAAGACAGTTCGTTTCTGTAGGATAATTGCTGAATGAGTCGCTGTTTTTTATAAAATCTGCTTTTTGATAAGGCTTTCTGTAGCTGTTCTCAATATAATAATATCAAACGTTTATAGGAATGTATAAATAAACGTTTGTGTAAGAATTGACCTTTGTTTTTTATTTTTGTCTGTCATTTAATATGATACGACCAATATGTAATATCCGAAAGAGATATAGATAAAATGTTAGGATTATTTTAGCCTGAAATTGATATGATTGCCTTGTTGGTCTGGAGGTTAGCGTATGCGGCCTCTCACTGTGAGGTCTTAGCTTTGATTCCCGGGCTCTTGATATTTCTTTTAGGGGTATTGCGTGAGGAAAATCGAGCTGCTAGAAAATAAAACTAGCTTAAATTGTTATTTTATTAGCTGTATTGATGCTAATCCGTCACAAATAAAAATAAATCTTCGTTACATATTTGTACGGTCGGAATTCTTATATCATAAATGTGATCACAATGAATCAGAGCTTAGATGAGCCAGGAATTGGTTGGCTGAATCCTACAAGCCACACAATAGATACTTTATCTGAACAGTCTGTGGTTTTCGCTTCGATAGTCATCATTTCACGTTTCATTCAACGGATTTTGGGGAGTATTATTTTTTATACGATAAGGAAACTGGTTTTTAGTTCACTTGATGAAATAGTCCAAGGAATTGCAAATAAGTCGCTTATTCTAAAAACTAGTTTTGGTAATAAAGAAAATATGTTTTTAAGTTTTAGTACCAGCCTCAGGAAATGTGTTGCATTGAGCTTAGCGCCGAACCTTGTATATCAATATCTCTCTCTCTTTCATTCATCATCATCATCAGCCTGTAGCAGCCCACTGCTGGACATAGGCCTCTTCCAAGGTGCACCAGAGTTTGAATTGAATGTTTGAAAAGGACAAAAAGAACCAAAAACGAGTTCAGTGGTAAACTCAGATTGATAAAATTATCCTTTAATCTCACAGCCAAAAATAAAAGATAAAACGTGTAACGTTAGTTCCTCCTTTTGATTAAAAAAAAACCGAGTCACCTAATTAAGAATAAGTACAAGAAGTCCTTCTACCTTTTAATCTAACTTCCACATTGAATTTTGATCAAGATAAAATTCGATTTAACCGAGATAATAATTATTTATTTTATTTTATTTATAATTTTATTTCAGATTTACATCCAGAGCTTTTTAGTAAAAATTATCTTATGATCTATGTTAGTAATTATTTCCATTTTTATTATTATAACTCCATGCTATTGCTACGTATAGCAACAACATGATTGCTTAGCAACCTTCTCACAATAAACGATCAAATTATTTGGCAATTAACTTCTCCATTAATAACTCGTTCATCAAAAGGCCTTTCTGCTATATAGAACAACACCATAGACGCTGTAATATAATTTGTAAAATCACTTAAATTGGCTATTAATTATACTAGCTGATGCCCACGACTTCGTCTGCGTGTTATTCGGTAAGTCAATGTTATTCTCTACAAAATTATGAAACTTCCCTCATACACTTTCTACCCTCAATTGAAGGAAGTGGAATTTTTAAAAAATATATAGGTATCTTGTAGTTAATTCATGTCATATCCACCTATGTTCAAATTTTCATGATTTTTCCCGTTTGAGATAAAGTACAAAGATGAAACATATACCAGTTTTTAAGTGTGACTGCCAGGTAAGAAACTGAGAAAACTGCATCCAATTCTATGTAATAGTTTTGCGTGATGCGAGAACGAACATATTAACAGACAGACAGACAATATTTTACTTAAATAATATGTTTTCTCTTTTACTGCTGTTATAAAGACACCTCGTTTTAATTGTTTTTGAAATTTCATTTTTTTTTTTAGCGACACACGCACTAATAATAACTCATGTGTTGCAGCAGTGTTCACAAACATACATTTCACACACACAGAGGGTGGGGAACTAGGTACCACGCGACGGTCAACGGCAACGAGAAAGGCCCAAACGGAGATGGCGGGACGACTTGAGTGCATTTCAGAACGATTGGCAAGAGATAGCAAATAACAGACAGACTTGGAAGCCATGGGGCCTTTGCCCAGCACACACCGCGATACCTGACCCCCCAGCAAAGTCTTGTAGACGGAACACACTAACCACTGACTCTGTCCGGATCAGTGGTATGCGTCAGGCATTTACCAGAATAAAAAAGGCTAGTAAAAATATAATTATGATATATTTGTGGCAAACATAATTTTTCACAAATATATCGATTAAAAAAATCGATCGCACTCAAAGTAGTATTTCGTCTTGGTTATCCGATAAAAAACGTATTGAAACTAAACAATCATGCATAAATATATTGGCACCGCAGCTCCGTACTGCGGCTTCGAGGAGATTATTCCTCGTAGCGAATTCCCGTAGGATTGTGTCCGATTCCCTTACATACACTGGACATTGTTCACATTGTACTACCGCGTATTGTGTCAAGGATGAGTTATGTTGGACATGGCTTCAATTTTGGGTGTGGTGTTTAGGGAATTTTGATTGGTTGGACATTGGAGAATTGAGATTGTTTGAGATTAACGACATAAATATATCTCGTTAAATAAGCAAGTTTAAGTTCATCATCATTTTCCGAGCCTTTATCCAATTTAAATTGAGGTTGGCTTGTCGTCTAACAGATTTAGTTGAATACAACTGTTTTACGTGAAACAATCAGACATCAGACCTCTAACGAAACCCAGTATAAGGTAAATAAATATTCATAAATAAATATTCCACAATCTCACACACAACACCATCTAGTCCCAAACTAAGCAGAGCTTGTACTATGGTTACTAGAATAACTGATACTAATACATATATACTTTTCTTTTGTAAATACATACTTATTATACATAGAAACACCCAGACTAAGACAAACCCCCATGTTCATGCACACAAAGATTTGTCTTAAGTGGGAATCGAACCCACGACCTCGGCGTCGCATGCAGGTACACTACCCACTCCGCCATCCGGTCGTCTAAAGGTAAAACAATACTCTTCGTTAGACAAGTTGTGAGTCTTTCTTGTCTTTGACTACCTACTATGATTGCCATATATCTTCAATTGGCAACTGAGACCGACGGTTTAATGTGCTCCCCGAGACATGTAGAAAACTTGATAGGTTAAGATTCAACGGCCAACCGCGGTAAGCATTTCTAAAACTGTATGACCATCGGTCCGCGTGGCTCCGACTTGAAACGAGCTCTTCAATCAAGTAAAAGTTCATATAAATATTAAAACAATGGAGTATCGAAGTACAAATTCGATAAAAAACTTATTCAAAAACACTTTGGTTGTTGTTTAATATGTTAGTGTTCCTATTGACGAGATTTGGAGAGTAGTGCGACAATAATATAGAACTAGTTTAAGCAAATATATTTTTGATCAAAACAACAAAACATTAACCTACCTACTCGGAATAATTGGAACATTGTTCAAAAATATGAAATATGTTATTTGAATGACAATTAACCCATGTTGGAGGTTCAACTGGCTACCGACACTTGATTTAATTAATTTTGACAATGTTGGTGGTTATTATCGTTTTTCATAGGTGTTACGTGAAATATATTGAACAATGGCTCGTGGTATACCAATTATTGTAACATTTTGAATTAGTTAAAAGTAATAGAGCTTTTATAAAGAAGACACGAGAGCCGCCTCATTCTTCTATAAACTGTCGTTAATTACAAAGTATTTTAGGCATCTTTTTTTTTGGGTAAAAACTAAAGAAACACTGCAGCTTGAAGCTCCAAGACTGTTTTTTTCACAATCTACATTTTCAATTATGCTTAATATTTATTCTTTGAGAAATACCTCTGAATTCATACAACGCAGACATTGTTCGTACTGCAGACATACACATCACGTTCCCCAGTACTCACTTACATAAGAATAGGGTATAAATACCGAATGAACACACCTCGTTCTGGGACTCTAGATGCACTAACGTAACTGAGTGATAGTAATAAAATGTCGGCATTGAAACTCAGATTGAAATGCTTCGTAAATATTTAAATAGTCCTTTGTTTTTTTCTGCGACAAAATGTAGCAAACATGCAGTAGCAGGTTTAGGTATAAGCATAGAAATCTTAATAATAAGGCAATAGAAATGTCAAAGACGCGTGACCTTGTCGCCGCGCATCTGTCTAGTCAAACACAAGTGCGAGTTGAGGAATTGTCGTCTTAATGTCATCGCAAAAAGAATAATTTTGTTTGCAGGAATACAAGCGCATTTGTCTAATCGAACACAAGTGCGAGTTGAGGAATTGTCGTCTTAATGTCATCGCCAAAAAGAATAATTTTGTTTGCAGAAATATACAAAAAGTGGTATTTGAAAACCGGCGACATGCGTCTCAGTGTTAAAAGATAATCGATAGCATTTCTATTGACTAGTTATTAAGATTTCTATGGGTATAAGCCTAGCCCTTAATAATATTTATTTAACAGTCTTATGCTACACACGCACACGCATACGCATGCGTGCGCCATTATTATTCCATGAAATACTTACCTTACAAAACATATATATTGTAACTAGTTTGGATAAAATTGATTACAATCTGATGTATGGGGGGGCCTGGTGCTCTAAGATTCAGGCTTTGCCTTAGTTTGGACACCAGATCACCCACAAATTACATATATATGTCACACCAAACTGTTATTGAAATAAGAAACTGTAAATATTGTAATTTGTGGAGATGAATAAAATACATTCTTATCTTATCTTATAAAGTAATCACTTTATTCCCGCTCTTTCAAACTTTAAACGAAAGAGATAGGAAAAGTATTTAGTAGCGTAAGCTATAAACTTAACTTAAAACGTTTGATGAAATTGCAACTAAATCTTGTTGCAAAAATCTCTTAACTGTTATCTACCGAAAATTCACTCCATAGCGCTCCAAATACTGCACCAAAATTGAAGCCATGTCCGACATAACTCATCCTTGACACAATACGCGAAAGTACAATGTCCAGTGTATGTAAGGGAAGCGGACACAATCCTACGGAAATTCTCTTCTAGGAATAATCTCCTCAAAGCTGCAGAACGTAGCTGCGGTACCAATATATTTATTGCATGCTCGTTTAGTTTCAATACGTGGTTTATCCGATAACCTTGTAGAAAAATTGCTTTAAACTTGAGAATATTATTATGTTTTTGAAATGGCTGTTTTTTTTCATTAACTATGTTATTTTAGGTAAATTATTTTTTTTTTCTCTTATTTTGTAGTCCAAATCTGGTTCATAAATTATTTTCAAAGCGTGGAACGATGAAAATCCTAAAATTTTCGCGCAGTATCGCGCGAAAATTGAAGCCATGTCCGACATAACTCATCCTTGACACAATACAGGGAAGTACAATGTCCAGTGTATGTAAGGGAAGCGGACACAATCCTACGGGATTTCTCTACAAGGAATAATCTCCTCAAATCTGTAGAACGGAGCTGCGGTGCCAATATATTTATTGCATGCTCGTTTAGTTTCAATACGTGGTTTATCCGATAGCCTTGTAGAAAAACTGCTTTAAATTTGACAATATTATTTTGTTTTTAAATGACTGTTTTTTGTACCCTAGCTGTGTGTAGCGATAGTAATAAAATGTCGTCATTGAAACACAGATTGATATGCTTCGTAAATATTTAAAATAGTATTAAAATTAGACAATATTATTTTATTTTTAAATGACTGTTTTTTGTACCTTGTTTAAGTTATTTAAAGTAGATCAACACTTTGTTATTTTATTTTGTTGCCTAAACCTTGTGCGTAAATGATTTTCAAAGTGTAAAACGATGAAAATCCTATAGATACGGCGCGAAAACTGAAGCCATGTCCAACATAACTCATCCTTGACACAATACGTGGAAACACAATGTCCAGTGTATGTAAAGGAAGCGGACACAATCCTACGGGAATTCTCTACAAGGAATAATCTCCTTAAAGCCGCAGTACGGAGCTGCGGTGCCAATATATTTATTGCATGCTCGTTTAGTTTCAATACGTGGTTTATCCGATAGCCTTGTAGAAAACCATTTTGAGTAAGATCTTTTTACTTAGAGTAGCTCGTATATTATAATATATTTAAATCAAAATAGTATTTGCTAGCCACTTAGGTTCGGTTTCACACAGTCTGAGTAAGAGATAATCGTCAGATAAATTAAAACTTGACCAAATTTATAAGTGGAACTATTCTAGCTGTCACTTCAATTTGTTTGTGTTATATTTTATTAATCATTTGAGTAACGTAAATACAAAGAATTAAAAACGTAATAAATAAAAGTTGATGTTTTGATTAACTTAAGTTTTAAAAAAGAACAACACACAGTTCGGAAAGTAGATACACACCACCATGCACAATACCACTTGTACTGATGTGTTACTAGGTACAGCTGAGTGCTGATTTTACCCAAAAAGGTTGCAAATAACTCTTTTATAACTAGTGAGACATAAATATCAAGAAAAGTTATCAAATGTTTGTACCTAAGAATGTCAAAATTCACCTATTGATGCAAAAAAAATATCTATGAAAGTCAAAATGCATACATCATTTCTGTTTTTACACGCTGACATTTCATATAAATGAGACAAGCAGTGTCTCTTTTATATGAAACCTCAGCTGCTGAGGTTTCATATAAAAGAGACATCTAAGCCGTTTTATATACTTATATCTATATACAAATTTTACAGAAAGTGTTAAACTTAAGTTTAACGTTAAACTAGTTCCATAATCTGTGAAAAAAACCTACTTTAATTATAAAAAATGCACTAAAAAGTAAAAAATACAATGTCTCGCCTCATCTGTATATTACTTAAGGGCCCTAAATTTAAAGAATTATCCCCATACTCCTTAACGTTGAAGAGTTGTTCCTTCCAGCATTAGCTCAGCAACATGAAATGCTGACTGCTAGATGCAAATATTTGAGTAGCTTTAACTATACAAAAAACAATATAGAAGCATTTAAAATTTGGGAGTTGCTCTCAATTTTTCTAGAATCCTATCATCAGATCGTGACCTGATAAAAATAGGATCACATGACAAAAATACTTTGACAAAAAAAAAAGAATTTCTCAAATCGGTCCAGGCGTCTTCAAGTAATCGGGGAACATAAACAAAAACATACAATTGAATTGAGAACCTCCTCCTTTTAAAAGTAGGTTAAAATACAACACACATGCAAAATGATAACTAATTTTGAACTTTATATCACCACTCAAAAGGTTCAAATGAAAAAAGCTCACAATTTACTACATCGTTATAAATAAACCAGGCTGTCACATCTCGTGGAGAATTTCATCTTTTAACGCAACCAACGTAATATGTAACACTGCATGTTCTAAATGTCGGCAGAAGTTAGTTGGATCTGAAATGGCCCGTGAGATTAATTTTGTAAAAATATACTTCAAATGTGACTGGGAGTAATGTGTGGCCTTTATTAGATTTTGCGGATAAGTAATGATCATCCTCACATATATAACATAGTCATTTGTTTTACGTGTTTACAAGACAACATATGATTTTATATTCAGACAGATAATTGGAAATCTCTAGAGGGGGCCTTCACCTTTGAGCAATGAGAAGTTCTTACTACTAGGAAAATGCAAAAGGTTTTATTAAATAGTTAGTATAGTTACGTAACGTATTATGTAATTAATTTAAGTTTTAGAGAGAAATAAAAGACTTTTTTTTTGTTCAGACAAAATTTGTTCATAATTCTGGCGAGTTGTATGTTCAACATGGTATGCCGGAGTGTTGATGAAGATTTATTTACGCATAGCAATACTCATATAAAGAAAAATATTGTGTGTTGCGGATTGGGTTAATACAAAGAAACCAGGAATAAAGGAAATAAACTATATTAGGAAAATAGGAAAATAAACTATAGAAAAACACTGAACCTATGACCTAGAACTAAAAGACTGACAAGAAACTTAAATGTCAAAAACAGAAAAACAAATTCTTATAAAAAAACTAAATATGTACAAAAAATATACAAAAAGGTCCGATTGGGCACATTCTGTAACTCTTTTTTTGAATTGTAACAATATAATGTATATATATTTATATCACCTATACCTATATATCTCTATAATCTTCTCTCTTTGCTTATACGTACTCTGTTATCTGTGAAAAATTTTAACTGGCCTTCTTGTTTTCTTTTAACTCTGTATAATAATGTATAATAATTTTAGCTTTTATTTTTCCTAAATGTGTAAAATAAAATATGCCAATTACAATATATTCGGCTGCTATTTTTTATGATAAGTAAAACGAGGCCAACATAGGATAAAAATAATTTGGTATATCAAAGATTTTTGATTGTTATGACCATTGTAGAATAAATTTCAGGTCAATCATAGCAATCAGATCACATATCATGATACATTATTACTTTGTTACTGTTTAATATGCCATGGGGTGCATGAAAGGAGCCTCCCCGAGTGACGTACACATCGATTCCCTACGTCCGGCGCACCCTGGGCAATTCGTGAGCTCTACAAAGCGAATTGGCTAATCCTTTCACCACGATGGCAAGTCAAAATAAAATTTGACTCAGCCATCGGAACGACGAAGAAGAAGAATATGCCATGAAAACTATATTTTTAAAAAAATACAACCAAATGGTTTAATAACATACACAGGGACCGTATAGAATCCATTCAACGTCGTTTCGTTAGGACTTTGTGCATGAAGTATGGCTTAAGACGTAAACTTGCCGATTATGAGGACCGTCTGCAGCATTTTCAAATGTTAAGTTTAGAGAAAAGGCGATGGATAAGCGACTTATGCACTCTACATAAGATTGTTAGCGGCTCCGTGGACAGCATTCTGATAAGCAGACTACTTTTTAAAACACCTACGCGATCTGTGCGCACTCCACAATTGTTTTCCATACCTGCGTGTAACAACAACGTATCGCAGAATGATCCACTCATTAGAATGTGCAAGCAATACAATGTTGTGTGCTCTGATGTCGACATATTTCACAACAAAATTAATTGCTTCAAAAAGCTTTATATAATTTATAGTTTTAAATTAGGCTTTTAATCTTAATCGTTTCTTATTTATTATATTACATAACCCTGTTCAATTACTTTTGAAGCTATATTATTGCATGTGTTGTGTATAGATGTTATAGAACTGCAGGTTTATAAATTGTATTTTGCATTATTTATTTTAAGAATTAATGTAATCTGTTGTCTGTATCTGTACCTATTAAATAAAATAAAATAAAATAAAATAAAATAACGATTTATCGAGTGTTGGGTTGCAATCGAGCGCAATAAAACATTGCGATACAAATAGAGGCAAGAATTTTATTTATAAACTAAATGTATACTATTTGTCAAATTAATGACATTATATTGCTTTTTTCCTGAACTATGCAGAGAGACAATGACAATAAAATGAAAAGCAATATAACACTTACATATTCATGTGAGTTCCATTGACAAACAACTCGACAACATTTTATTCGTGTCAAAGAGTCCGTAGAGGGAATACTGAGTAGAGGAAACGACTCGCCTAACGAACTCCTCTAATTTAATTATAATTAAATTCGTACGGGAATTCGGCGAGTGTTTTTGTGTAATGCTGAGAGGTAGCCTGTCTATGTCGTTATGCTTTTGGGAAAAACAATTTTACTGAGAATATTATTTAATATAGTGTAGCGTATACAGGGTGGCTGCAACGTATCGACATTTATGTAATTATATTAGTATGATCTATATAAGTATTAATTGCCACCGATTTATTAATGATTTGCAAAAAAACAAGTTAAACTTTGCGATCATGCAATATGTTAGGAAAAGGTGCTTTTTTTCGTTAAATATTAATTAACCGGTGAAAAATAATATGGACCATAATACAGGGTGTAAATGGCACGGTGATCAAGCCGCTTACATTTTAAGACACTGGAGTAAAAAAAGTATCACCGACAAATTCAACCAAGTATAGAGCTTTCCAGTGATAAACAACTTGACAACATTTTATTCGTGTCAAAGAGTCCGTAGAGGGAATACTGAGTAGAGGAAACGACTCGCCTAACGAACTCCTCTAATTTAATTATAATTGAATTCGTACTGGAATTCAGCGAGTGTTTTTGTGTAATGCTGAGAGCTAGCCTGACTATGTCGTTATGCTTTTGGGAAAAACAATTTTACTGAGAATATTATTTAATATAGTGTAGCGTATACAGGGTGGCTGCGACGTATCGACATTTATTGAAACCACAATAATTATGATCTATATAAGTATTAATTGTCACCGATTAATTAATGTTTTGCAAAAAAAACTAATTAAACATTGCGATCATCCAATTTGTTCGGAAAAGGTGTTGCTTTTTCGTTAAATATCAATTGAGCGGTAAAAAACAATATTGACCATAATACAGGGTGTAAATGGCACGGTGACGAAGCTGCTTACATTCTAAGACACTGGGGTAAAAAAAGAATCACCAACAAACTCAACCAAGTATAGAGCTTTCCAGTGATAAATAACTCGACATCATTTTATTCGTATCAAAGAGTCCGTAGAGGGAATACTGAGTAGAGGAAACGACTCGCCTAACGAACTCCTCTAATTTAATTATAATTGAATTCGTACGGGAATTCGGCGAGTGTTTTTGTGTAATGCTGAGAGGTAGCCTGTCTATGTCGTTATGCTTTTGGGAAAAACAATTTTACTGAGAATATTATTTAATATAGTGTAGCGTATACAGTGTGGCTGCAACGTATCGACATTTATGTAATTATATTAGTATGATCTATATAAGTATTAATTGCCACCGATTTATTAATGATTTGCAAAAAAACAAGTTAAACTTTGCGATCATGCAATATGTTAGGAAAAGGTGCTTTTTTCGTTAAATATTAATTAACCGGTGAAAAATAATATGGACCATAATACAGGGTGTAAATGGCACGGTGATCAAGCCGCTTACATTTTAAGACACTGGAGTAAAAAAAGTATCACCGACAAATTCAACCAAGTATAGAGCTTTCCAGTGACAATATTTTATTCGTGTCAAAGAGTCCGTAGAGGGAATACTGAGTAGAGGAAACGACTCGCCTAACGAACTCCTCTAATTTAATTATAATTGAATTCGTACGGGAATTCAGCGAGTGTTTTTGTGTAATGCTGAGAGGTAGCCTGTCTATGTCGTTATGCTTTTGGAAAATAACAATTTTATTGAAATAATTATTTTTTATAGTGTAGCGTATACTGAGTGGATGTGTTAAAGTGACATTTATTGAAATTAAAGTATAATATTGATTTTCACCGGTAAATTAATATTTTTCGAAAAAAAATATATAAACTAACCGTTAAAAATTAATACTGACCATAAACAGGGTGTAAATGACATGGTCACGAAGCCTCTTACCAGTGATTTACTACTCGTACGAATCAACTGTGCACTCCGTTGGAATGCGACCCCTCTCCCGCTTCCCCGCGCGGCTCCCTGCATTCGCCGTAAGCGCTCAGTAGCGATAGCATCTTTGTTACCGTTGCACGCGACTCGTTTTAATTATGTAAATACAGTTTATATCCCCTGTTGTCTTCCCCCATCAAAACGACCTTTTATCGACATAAAAAACAAGTGAATTAAATTAAAAATTTAAAAACCCGCAACGCAATATGTAATTCACCATTTTGGATTTTAAATTTATTTTAGTGCGCTGTATTCTACTAGTTAAACCCTTTCATTTGATACCCATATTGAGGGGGTAGAGGAGAAAAAAAAATAATCCGCCATTTTGTAGCGGCGGCCATCTTAGATCGATGGCATGGCTAAAACCACACAGACACACACACACACACACATACAGACAGACAGACAGACACGTCAAACTTATAACACCCCGTCGTTTTTGCGTCGGGGGATAAAAATGGTAATTTGTATTTTTTTAACATAGGTAATTCTCTTTTTTTTTGCAAACGATACCGTCCGGATGACGTCACAGAGCGAGGTGCACAGTTAATTCGTACGAGTTGTACACATGATTCTGAGACCCTAGGCAAAACAAATCACAGAAAAATTCAACCAAGTATAGAGCCTGTGGTTTTAATAAATACCGATATGTCGCAGCCATCCTATACAATAATTGTAGCTAATTGTTAACGGCCTACATTGCTGTTGTGGCGGTTTTCGCACATAATAAAATGACGGATGACATGGACAACATCAAGAAGTGACATACACACGTGACAACTGTCAAAAGAGCGCTGAATCGCGATAAAGAAATGTTCACAGTAAATGACTATATTATACCACTTCCAATACGCTACCGTTGGACAGCTATCCGCCATTTTATTGTGTATAATTTTGTTTTGTTTTGAATTAGGAAGACGTAGTGACGTAACGTCATAGATATTAAAAAAACTCGAGCATTATCACCGCATTTTTCTTCATTTGCCCATATTATTGAGCCACACTTCACTACCAAATACAAAAAGTAAGCATTGCATGGACGGGTTGGCACTATCAGGTTGGTCTCAAGTATTAAAAAATTTAAGCCTTTATTGCACTCCACAATGTTAAAAAGGTCTTATAAATAGGTTCAGTGTCAGTTATGAAAGAAAGAAAGAAAAATCATTTATTCTGGCAAATAAAATACATAATAAAACGTCTAAAGCTAAATAATTTAAAAAATCATTCTTAATGCCAGAAATGGTACGCAACTCAGCACAATACTGCAGCGCCAAAAAGCACCGCAGCGCTGATAATTCTGATGCGCCCAGAGAATGAGTAAAAGCAGTGTGACAACAGAAAAAATAAAAAATAAATAAATAATATCTAATAATTACATTTACAATTTTTTGTGTCAAATAACATTAACAAAACTCATTTTCAAAATTAACAAATACTATTTCCTATTAATGACAAAATATATTATTAAATTAAATGTGAAACCTGGAACGCACCCATACGCTTTTGTATAGTTATGGACCCTGGCGGGCACGGCAGAAGTAGGAGAGAGTGAGAACGAGCTCTTTGTGTTTAATTTTAAAATTGTTTTCCACTTTCTCCCACCCGGCATTCACTTGATTCACATATTATTATATATATACTTAAATGAAACATAAACTTGCCCGGCTCGATCGTGCAGCCGACCCACTTTTGTATGTAGCTAACACACAGAAACCATAAGTATCGCGTATTAAATGCTGCTAAAAACAACTCTTTACTCTTAACACTCTCAACTTTTAACTCGACATCATTCATCACAGAAGAATCTTCTTTACAAAAACTTAACTCTATGAGATAAACAATTCATAATTAAGTTTCTTAAGCACTTCATAATATTTTTCCATAATTTGAGCGGAAACTTCTTAGTGGCAATTGCATTTAATCATAGTTTAATGTGTTAAAATGTCTCCGCTATTCTTTGTTCTTAGTCCGTCGGGAGTTTCAACTTCTTATGCAAGGGGACACTTCCCGACTTTTTGCTTCATACTTTTACTATGCTACGTGGTAGCTAAGCATGAATACTTAAGATATTTTTTTACTTATTGTGATTAATATCACTAAAAAAGTTCAGAACAAAACTCTTTAAAGTTTTAAATAAATGACAGGCTTCCAGTTAGAACCCAACAAAAATAAATCAGTAACTATGTTTTCGAATTCTTACTTATAGCTTATGACGAAAATTCTAGAAGAAATACTATTTTAATAAAAAAATAAATATAAAAATACGTTAAATGCTATCTTCCAGGCTCGTCAATAAACTAAAAGTCACTCAGAATGCTATGGAGAGGTCGGCTCGTCGTTTCTCTTAGGGACCGTATCCAAATGTGGAGATACGCCGGAGAACCAGAGTCAGGGCTATGTCAGTACCCTGAGACTAAGCAAGGTGAAATGGCAATGGACTGGCCATATTAGTCGTAGAACTGATAACCGTTTAGATAAAGGTGTTCTGGAATGCAAACGTAATGTGGTACGCCTGTCGGTAAGATGGCGCGATGATCTGCGTAAAATTGCTGGGAGCGATTGGATGCGTAAGGCGTAGGAACGTGAACTTTGGCGCACCTTAGAATAGAATAGAGAATAGTCTTTATTTGCAGTAAAATATGGTAGGTACATAAGATATAACAAATATGATTAGCGATCAACACATCTTTGTCTAATAATATTGACATGCAAATAGTAATACAATTTTTTTTAAAACTAAGTCGATTATAGCATCGGTCACAACTATACATTAAGGTTTTCATTCATTATTCATCATACATTTTAATTTTACTTATACAATATAATTATTATACTCTATTGTGTTATCATTAACGTAGGTAATCGGTGAATTAATTAAATTATTCATTTTATTTAATACTATTTATCATTATTAAATTTGTAAAAATTTTCAACAGTATAAAAGCATTTATCTATCAACCAAACCTTCAGCTTTCTGAGAAACATATGTGGAATAGCATCTTTGGAGAGGCCTATGTCCAGCCGAGGACTGTTACGGGCTGATGCTGATGATTATGATGCAATCTTAATAGCTTAGTCTTTCTATTTCGGTATAAAATTTCATCTGAAATCTAAAAATGTATACCGAGATTAGATAAGAGAATTTTTTTACTACTAAGTTGTTTGAAGTCAAATTATTAGCAACAAGCACGCATTTATACTTATGAGAATATTATTATAAATTCCTTTCTGACATCACTCTTACATCACCGCATCATTACCACCAACGCAAAGGATACGCGCGATCATTTACAAATCATGAGCACTTACATCTCGTTTGCAATCGGTTTGGTACAGACAACACAACAGCCTATACATTACCAGTATAAGCTGGTCTCGCGTTGTATACAGGGTGTAAATGACATCGTGGCAAAGCCGCTTACCACTGATTCATTACATGATTTGTCCCTGGGTGCAATTTTTCTTGGTAATTTCTCTTTATCAGAAATTGGTCTTGCATAAATTTCAAGTCAAAAGAAAATTGCAAAAGTATTAAGAATAAGCGTGCAAAAACACTTTTCATCCAGAAGATAAGCTAAAAACATGATTTTGAAGCTCTAGGTACGAAAATGTTTGATTGAAAAATTCTACAAATATGGAAAATATTCATCGAAAAACACCAAAGCACAGTAAAATAACAAATGTATTGGAATAGTTTCAAGTAATGTTACTTTTCCATAATCTGTCATCAAAATTACAGAAAAATGAATTTTCCAGAGATATTTTTTGCATCCAGCACCCACCTCAGTTTGGATTTTTACATAGTTTGGATTTTTTACATTAGATAGAACGCCAGAAGCAATGTATTGTATAATTGGCCTTGTCTTTTGATACACTATTCAATGGTCTTAATGACAAGGCCAAATATACACATTCACTCACACAAGCACACCTAGTTTCAGGACAAATCATTGCGAATCACACAAAGATTTGTCCCATGTGGGGATCGTGCAGTAGAGAGCCGCGAGGCGACCGCTTAAACCACTACACCACATGTACAGACTCCTCAGTATCATGTACTAAGTTACTGTTAAGCGCCTTCGTCACCATGTCATACACCCTCTAGACATCCCGTGCAATGCTGAAACCAGCTTATACTGGCAATGTATAGGTTATTCAAATTATGAAATACGGGTGTTACTCACGTAATGTTGGTCTATTTATTCGTCTGCGGTTTCACCTATATTTTTAGGCATTTTAAAGAGAGTGTGATACGTGAGTATCACTGTGGTCGACTAAATAGACCAACATTTCGTGAGTAACACCCGTATGTCATAATTTGAATAATGTTACAAACTCACGTCAGTTTTAATAAAATAATGTATAGGTTGATCGGTAGTCGGTACTTTCGATTACCCATTGTGAACATTAGGTCCAATTCATTCCATTACCATTCGATACTCGTTGCGAACGCTTTTAAACTGTTTACCCGACAAAATTGAATTCGCTCGAGTTTATCTGGCGAACATCTTCCTGGGGGTAAACGTAATTTTGGCGTGTTTTAGTAAGCATACTCGAACGGTTACGTCTTAATGATGTAAAATGGTTCGAAAGGTTTCGAAATTGTGTTTATTTTTTGTACAAGTAACGTTAATGACATGTTAATTTAGGTATTGAGTTTTCTGGAAATACTACTTTGTTTGGGTAAATGATTTTATCGGGGCAACAGCGTGTAATAAGAGTAAATTGGGTTTTACGGCATTTCAATGATCGACAGGTTTCATCGCATTTACTTTTCAGTAAACGCATTGGTATATTTGTACTACTATTTAAATAAACATAACATGACGCCTGTATTACCTTGAAGGGTGTGGCAGAGGAATATAACACCCACATTTCACCTGTGGGTCCCATATGATATAGGGTAAGCCTATTGCCATCTACCGCCCACTATTCCAATTCCATTATGTTTTTGAGTATCTACTGACGAAAAAATCTTATATAACACTTTTGGCCGACCCGAGAGTTGAACTGTAGACGTCCTGGTGAGAGGCCATATACGCAAACCACTAGACCAACGAAGCAGTTACTCACATTGAAATTGATTATACAGATCGAATCTTTCGTTTACCAAATAGAAATCGGTCGTATAATCTGTATCTAGATCATTTTCCTAGAAGCATAATTAAATTTGAACCGACCTAAAATTCAATAAATTGAATATGTTTATTAATATTATAAAATTCTACTTCGGGTTGAAATTTTATCTGTATCTATTACAGACCCTAATTTCTACTTAAATGAGTATTTCTTTGAAAGGACCGGCCAAAAAAGTTGTTGGAAACTTCTCGATTAACACACAAAGTTATAAGCGGACTTCCGAAATAGGCTCTTCGCAGCCATTGAATTAAAAACTGTTAGAAAACAAGGCACATTTTTGACAAAGTTCTAAGTTTGGAATTACGTTACACTCCATTTACTTCCTTATTTAAGTTTCGCTTTAAATTAAATTAGAATATTCTGTCCAGTTTTCAGTGTGTCTTCTAGTTTTATTTTGCCTGGGTGATTTTCCAATAAAACAAATTGCAATCTTTTACAATAATTTATATTTAAACTATTCCTACGCATTTTTATATAATCTTTTGATATGAAATATTCATCGTATGTTTTTGTTAAAAGCTCATAAGTATCCTGCTGATTATAAATGTGAGCATTTACGTATAAGAGAACGAACATGCACCATTAAAAATTTAGACAACCTTACTTTTATTTCCCACCTCGTAATACCCGTGAATGAAGTCCTCCATCTTTTTCATAAAATACGAGCAACACTAAAGATACACACGAAATGGCCCGAGAAAGCTTAGGTGGTGCAATAAAAATACTAAAATACAGAAACGAACATTAGCACTAAGCGCCACGTCAGTTTTATTGTGACAAATTATCGGAAAATGTCGCCAGGTGGCGTTTATGATCTTTTAACGGACTAAAATCTAACCGCGTGACATTGTCGTTAATAGTTTTTCTATTTCATTTTAGTAGACATGACATTCTATAATTATTAGAGTATTAATAACTATTCAAACGATCTCACTCGTATTTATTACCTAGTATCCTCTTGGCTCCCAAGATACAGGTCTTGACCCAGTTTGGGATCAGTTTTAGTTACCTAATCTAAACTTACCAACATTTGTGAAAAATCTTATATAACAACCTAATGTTTTTTTTAT
Organism: Hypena proboscidalis; assembly: GCA_905147285.1. Classification (NCBI taxonomy): domain Eukaryota; kingdom Metazoa; phylum Arthropoda; class Insecta; order Lepidoptera; family Erebidae; genus Hypena; species Hypena proboscidalis. The sequence continues at coordinate 8,591,576 of LR990150.1, read as the reverse complement.
TTTTTTATTTTATTTTATAATCTTTTATTAAGATCTCAATTCTTTTCAGATAAAAATACGAGCGACACTAATAAACACTTAATAAAAATATTAAAATACAGCAACGAACAATAGCACTAAGCGCCACGTCAGGTTTATTGTGACAAATTATTAGAAAATGTCGCCAGGTGCGGTTATGACCTTTTAACGGACTGAAATCTAACCGCTTGACATTGGTGTTATAGTATCCGCGTTATCAACTGAGTCGTCAGGTCATAAAAGTCAAAAGAGATAGGAATGTGCAGATGTGCAGCGCGCCGGACCCTAGTCATCGATAAACGGCTACCTGCGCACGTGTTAACGATGTGTCACTAATTTCTACGATTCTGTTGGTCGGTTTCCATTGTAATTGCAGTGCCTTGTTTTTATTTTTTCCTATAAATGTGTTTACTGCAAAACAAAATACTATAATAAACATTACTGATCGATAATATGTCTTTTATTGTTACACCCTTCACTAGACGGCTCCATAGAACCCATAAGTGCAAGCGAGATAGATCTAGAGGAATGATTTATGGCCCTAACACTCAAATGATAACGAGCGCACTATAATAGTTTTCCTATTTTATTTTAGTAGTCAAGAAGAGAATATAATTATGTGATAATTGGAGTATTATTCACAATTCAAACGATCACACTCGTATTTCTCACCTAGTAATAACCTTGTATTAACCTCAATACTTTTCTGAAATACGAGCAACACTAAAGATACACACGAAATGGCCCGAGAAAGCTTAGGTGGTGCCATAAAAATACTAAAATACTGCAACGAACAATAGCACCAAGCGCCACGTCAAGTTTATTGTAATAAATTGTCAGAGAACAACGTCAGGTGGCGTTTATGATCTTTCAATGGACTGTAAACTGACCACAATGTTAATTTTAGATCAGAATATGCAATATTGTGGTATAAAAACTAAAGATATCATTTTAACTTTCTACGAAAACAAAAAGAAAAAAGGTTTACATCTTTTTTTTCAATTCTTCTTTTTAATTTGAGTCAATATAGGTAGAATAAATTTGAAACAATGTTCTGAGCCTCATAAAAAACATTTAATAAGCTTATTTTAGGGTAGCTAGGCTTTTATAGTTTTATTATGTTATTATAAAATAATAGATATATTTTCTTAATGCAAAGACGAGATTTTTATCTGTACTTACGAATATTTCATTCAAATAATTCATAATGCCTCGATGGTCTAGCTGTATTGGAACGAAGTTCCTTATCGCGCGTTGCGAAAGGGGGCTAGACGGAAAAAATTGGGACGAAAAGTTGTAACGACACATTTCGTAGCAATTCTCGTAGCGGCGTAGAAATTACATGCTACGTTACAGCTACGGTGCTACATCATCAGACACACAGAGTGAGTATTCGGTGAACCACATTAAGATTTTTTTATAACTAAGAAAAATAAAAATTTCTTTACTAATTAATCGAAAGGAACTTCGTTCCATCCGGGTGTCCCTTGACACCTCAGTAGTTTTTTTATTTGTGTATCGCTCACAGCGAGGTCGTGGGTTCCATTTCCGGGTCGGGCAAAGTGTTATTTGTAAACTTTCCGTCAGGCACTCAAAAGCAGCACGGAGTTGGAGTTGTTCCATAGGACCTAAACATGACATGTGAAATGTGGGTGTTGTACATCTCTGCCACACCGTTCTTAGTAATTTAGGGGTGATGCTATGTATGTATGTTATATGCCAAAATATAGTAACTTAGGTAGAAATTCAATTAGGAATGTTAGGCATACCTAAAGTGTGGCAAACTCCATTCGAAGCACCTGGCACCTGAACCAGGGCACCTCTGAAATCACATAACTGTCTTTGTAGTACGTGACTACGGCGACAATCCTTATCTCTAAATATATTATTATGGAAACTAAATACCTACAATCAATCGCAAAATATCAATATAACATAAAAACCGGCCAAGTGCGTGTCGGGCCACGCGCAATAGGGTTCCGTAGCTAGTCGTAACAACATTAACGTACCGATTACCGACAAATAGCCAAAATACCAACATTTTTTCGCCAGCAAAAATATCTTTGTTTTTCATAGTGTTTTATGGAATTTGTATCAATAACAAAGTTATAATTTGCGGTTGCTAAAAAGGTGCTATATCGCAAAAAATGCCAACTGTATCTCATTCAAAACAATTTTGGTTGAAAGTTCTTATTAAGATCTATAATATATATTTTTTTTAGATTTTTCACTCCTGTGGTTTAAAAGTTAGAGGGGGGGGGACACTCATTTTAGCACTTTGAAAGTGTCTATCTTTGGAACGATTGACATTGAAAAAAAATGGTTCTAGAAACCTCAATGTAATTTTTAAAGACCTATCTATAGACACCCCCCCACACGTATAGGTAGAATGAAAAAAAATAAAATTGTTGCAGTTCAATGTATGGAGAGCCCCCCTCTAATATTAATATTTTTTATTAATTTATTTATTTATTTTTATTTTATTAAAAAGAGGCTAAGTCAAAGCCGTGGACCAATCAATCTTGCAGCTTAAGCAATGTTAACCACGGTCGGTCGCGGATGGATGACCATCTTTAACATAACGAGTATTATTATTGAGAATACGGGTTACTCACGTTACTTTAGCCGGGATATGCCGACTAGTTTCGAATCTAGTACGTAGATTTCCACTACCCACCCCCCCTGCAACATCAAGCCGTGCGATACGTCGCGCGGAGGTGACGACACGCGAATAATAGCCCAGTTGATGAATCTACGTACTAGTTTCGAAACTAGTCGTCATATTCCGGCTAAAGTAACCCGTATTCTCAATAATAATGTCTTCACCTGACGTCGGTTTTAATAATATTTGAAATCTATTTCATGTTGACCTTTTTTTCATCAGCCACAGCGTATACCACTTCCAATAAGCTACCGTTGGACAGCTGTCCGCCAGGCAATACCACCGAGCCTTATCGGAGGATCCTGCCTTTGTGTTGGAGGAACAAAACATCTTGTTCCTCTACAATAACAATATAATATATATCAATTGGATCACAACCTCTGCTTAAAAGTAGTATAACAATGTTTTTTTATAGGTATCTATACGATATCAAACAGCCTTAACCAATAATGGTTGAATTAGAGCAGAGGGATGCTGTCCGTGAGCTGTCTGCCTGCAAATGACATCTCTCAATCACAGATTGATTGCTTTTGTTGTTAGCTAATGCCTTCAATTACTAGTTCAGTTGTTTTAGCTTTGAGTATTTTCTTTAACATAACATCACGCCTATATTACCCATAAGGGAAGGCAGAGATGTTTAATACTCACATTTCACCTGCTATGTTTAGGTCCCATGGGATAAGGGGTGAGCCTGTCGCCATCCACCGGGCACAATTCCAACTCCATGTGAATTGCCTGACGGACAGTTCATAAATAACATAAATAACTCTATACCTGAACCGTGAATCGAATCCGATGCCTCCGGTGTAAGGCGTATACGCTTACCATTAGACCATCGACCATTATTTTCTTTGATGTATAGTTAGTGTTGTCTAATATCATTTAAACCGACATTTTCATTCGCAAAACTTAAAATGAACCGCTAAAGAAAGTAGTCCAAGCGACGCAACGTTGCCCTTTTATAGACAAAAAATACAGCGCTACAAAATGCAGTTTAAAGTATTTGCTCTGTATAGTTTGAAATCTAACAGAGTAAGCGCAACCTACACCATTTCTTATTAAGAATCAACATTCGACAAAAGCAGATTGAAGATTTTTCGAATTAAAAATATATCTTATAAAATAATACACATGTAATCGATTACTATTAGATTTAATTCATCCAATTTTAAATATCAGAAATAATTTAGATTTTGAGAATTAAGTAAAAAAATGAGTTAGTGTGTAGCTGCTTCTGTTGCTGCCTGTACTTACAATGAACATGCTCAAGCTGTACACGAGAATGAGCACGGTGTGCATGAGCAGCTGGCCGCCGCGGCTCTGCGTTTATCACGACGTATGAATCAAACGGGTGTGTAATGTTTGATATAATAACAAATGCTCTAATTTTACTTGAAATAACGTTCATATGTTATAATTTTCATATGCTATAATATCAAATAACCTAATTTCATATGATATAATGTTTTATATGATATAATCTTCCTTTGATATAATAACATTTTGTATAAAGTTCATATGATATAATTTTCAAAATGCATAATATTCTTTTAATATAACTTTCATTTAACCTAATGTTCTTTTGACCTAATTTTCTGGTCGAGGTCGGACTTGGTCGACGGAGCCACGCTTCGCGTGGCTCCTACTTCTGGTTGGTTAAAAAAAAAACCACGAAGGGGATGGCGGGGTCGTAGACCCCGCCATCCCCTTCTAACCTAACCTATCCGAATCGGGGTGCCCTAAAGTCCAGATTGCATCCAGATCATCCTGGTAACAATAGTTGGGTGATGTATAGGGTATAAAGGGAAGAACAAAAACTTAATACAATAGCTATATTAGTTATTTAATCTTAACACATCAATTATAAATATAACATCTTATTTCAGTTTTAAGTTAGAGGCCAAAGCCCGAAGGAATTCGATTTCAGTGTATGTAAATAAATAATATACTAAACGAATGTTATGTCAAATGTGCATTATAAAAAGTGTTCATTATATCAAAAGAAATTAGATAAAATGAAATTATATCAACAGATCAATATGACAACTGATCGTTATATTAAATAAAATTATATTAAGTGATATTATGTCAAGTGACCGTTAGATTTTTTGTTATTATATCAACCGTTACACACCCGAATCAAACGGACATGTAATCCACCTGATGACTAATGACTACAAGCTACGAACAGTAATAATCCACTAATGGAGATTGTAGTAGCGTCACTTCATCTCAGGACTTCATAGTCCATGTATGTATGTCCATATCGGTAAAATTCCAAGAACTTGATTTATTTGCCGATGGATTAGGACATTTGTTTACTGATTTTTTTTTAACTGATATAAATAAGAAAAAATGAATATTATACTATTAGAATATTATTATGACTTGATTTGATACTAGGCATGCCGACATTCTATTCCTTATATTTTTATTATTTTTTTCATTTGAATTTATTCTTATCATTTCATTTGTATTGACATTAAAATTGTATTAAAAATGTAAAATGCAACGACCTGAAAACATTTTTTTTTTATATGTTTAATGTTTAATGTTTTTAGTATTGTCATAAAATTAATCTTGTGAACGTTTTGGATGTAACATCTGTTAGCTTGTAAGATAAAATGAATGAATAAATAACATCATACCGATATGCTCTTTAACGTCACGCCTATATTACTCAAAAGGGTGTGGCTGTTAAGTTTAGTTCGCATGTGATAGGGGGTGAGTTTATTGCCATTCCATTGCCACGGGACAACTATAAAAAGTATTGTTATCCCTCATCAAATGAAATGAGTTCAAATCATTTATTTCCATGGGCTCCAAGGGACGCTTGAACACGTCAAAACAAACATCAAAACACAAAAAATATAAAATTAAAATAAAACTTAGCTAACTAAATTATAATACTTATTGTAATAAAATGATTTGACACTTGAGCTTAGATTGACTTTAATTCAACTTAGAGATTTTAATTAAAATCAATCCAAGTACCAGCTCCGATGGGTATTGCATCATTAGAAGAGCTGGTGAGAAAATCACGTGCACCATCTTTTCAAATAATTCATACAATATTTGTTTGATTTTTGACAATAATTCTATGTGTAAGTTATAGCAACCAAAACAACATTATGGCTAAAGATAGAATGTATGGTATAAAGAAAGGTTATAAAGAAAATCATGTCAGGTCATGTCTCAGAAAGGGGCCCGTTTCATGAAAAAATACTAATCTAATATTGTTAGCCATTCTCTTAGTAAATCACCAACACAGTTTCATGAAATAAGTAGTCAGAAAAAGCTATTTTTTCATGAATCAAGGCCTTAATCTTACTACCACACAGATGTGATAGCACTTCTATTTGGCGGCGGGTTAAAAGTATTTATTATTATTATTATTATTTATTATTTATTTATTTGCCTTTTCTTTTTTCACACGGTTGCACGAACCAAAGCTCAAACAATTCTTTCATTGAAGTTCCACCCCCTACAATTTACAACTGTGGTGCTTCCATCCTCGAGCCGATTCACATTAACTCTACCATCATCAAAAGGTATACAAAGCAGTAAAGTGTAACCCCATTTCTCATTCAGAACTGAGGAAATGAGGTGAATTTGTTTCACGAAACGTTCTTGAGAACGCGTTTAATACTAAGTATTCATATTATAAATCCCTATGGAAATTGTGGGTTTTTTTTAACACTTACCTATATGGACTTGTAATGTGATGATAGGTATTTATAAGTGTGATGGGTTCTTGTTTTTGTCTTTGCTCTAATTTTATATACCTTATGGGCATATAACCTACATAAATTTAAGTGACAGCTGTGTTCTTTTTTAAATGTATCTATTGTCACTTTTAAATTCTGTCAAGTTATATTTAAATTATATTGTAACCAGAAACTCAGAAACTGGTCTTTAATGTCTTATTGTAGGTAAAATTTATACATAGTGTAAAACTGCTTAAATGCTTGCTTAGCTTAACTGTCATTGTGACTGCTTTATTTTACAAACGATCTAAAGCCTAGAAAAAACACAAAAGGAAAATATCTTAACGGGATATAATCCCACCGACACGCCCACCACTGTGACTCCTGTGACGCCAGGGTCTACAGCGGTAACCAACTGAAAGGCACCGTGCATGACACACGGGCAATCCCAGGGAGAGTTAAAATTGTCCTGGAACCCGCAACGAATTTAATCAGAAGTATATAGTTGGAGTTGGAAAGTATGTATCTTTACTTCTACTAAGGAAGATATCTGTTAATAATGGTTATAAGGTTTTGATAATGATGGTGATGATTACTTAAAAGATTATATTACGATAACTATTTAAATATATGTATAAAACAATGACATGTTTTATCCTTTGCAACGATTAATGTTTTCCCTTCTAGAACAATACAATAATAATTATACAAAATCGATCTTCACACGTCAGCCGTTTCACTGATACATTGCTAGTTTTGCTCTTATCTTATATTGTTTTGAGATACCCTAGCCTAGTCTGAGTTGTTTTCACAATGTAAACTTTGAAGTTATAACTTTAAGACTCATTCTTCAATACTTTGGACGTACAAACGGCTACCGATAAACCTGTACATGTCCGGTATAAGCTGACCTCGCGTTGTTAAGTTTGAGAATTGTATAGATTGATCAGTAGCCGTGTCTTGTAGGTCGAACTTCTCATAACTTTTGAACCGATCTAACAACCATCTAACGCTCGCAAATCACAAAACGGTCACTCTAAATCAATCTCGGCCGTTAAATCATTACTATCAACATACTAAATCTATTTTTCTTCACAATCGGACAAAAACATGTTTGTCTAGCGAAAATATTTGCCGGATTTCTGACGTCAACAATGGAACTTGGCAAAATGAGGCCTGCTGCATTAAAATTCGAGACGCGAATCTCGTAAAATGTTGTTTTTATAAAAGCTTTGCTCTTTAATTAAAGAAAACAGTTGTTGCGATTTTTTGGAAAGAAACCCCATCAAATCACCGACCTGCCTTAAAATACTTGTGTCTGTGTGACTCTTAATTGTTTTTTTAAGCACTTACTCCTTACTTGACTGCCTCAATGGGCTTGTGGTTAGTATCTTACCTTGAGGTTTAGGATTCGATTCTTGGATCGGGCAAAATGTTATTTGTAAACTTTCTGTCAGGAAATTCACAATAGCAGCACAGAGTTAACAATAAAAACAGTCGCATCAATTTTGACGGTATGACTCTTGTTCCCTGGAGGATGGGACGGCCTCTAGTGTGGGATGCTACTTGTGTAGACACAGTGGCGTCGTCACATCTTCCTAGGACTCAGGTGAGGGCTGGTGCGGCGGCAGAATCTGCAGAATGCCTCAAGAGGCGCAAATATGATCTACTTGATAGTGGATATATGTTTGTGCCTTTTGGGGTAGAGACATTAGGGCCATGGGGGTCGGAGGCGCTCAATCTGTACAAACAGATTTCAGCTCGCCTGTTCGAGGCCACACGTTCTCAGAGTGCTGGTATTTATTTTGGCCAGAAGTTGAGCATTGCCATACAACGTGGCAATGCTGCCAGCATTTTGGGAACGTTGCCCACTGGTAGCGGTCTTTTAGACTAAGTTTGTACATAGTTTTAGATGTAGTAATTTGTTTTTAGGTTAATAGGAATTTTGTTTTCTTTTCTTTTTATTTCTATTAAAAATAAATAATTTTATTTATTTGTATATGATAATAGAGTATTAGCATTGTTTGTCGTTACACTTGGTTATGTGTTACCTTTGGCTAAAGTACTAGTGATGAGCTTTTTGATATTGAATTTTCATGAACTACAATATTTTTCTTTAGAACGTAACTTACCTATATCTGGGCCAGCACGTAAAGCCCATTCGTATATTTCTATGTATGCTCGCTACACAGAAATCGTACTTTATTGTGTGTATAAAATAACTCAAGCAAGTTATTTATTTAAGTAATATACATTTGATTTTAGTATTCACGTGACAATATGTATCGTTTTCCGTATAAATTGAATGGTCTCAATGTTCAATTTAGACGGAAAACGCGATTTTCTTCGATAAAAAAAAACCGATGGAAATGAATAGTTAGGGTAAAAACAGCATATTTGCTCCGTTGGGTTGGGATGCATACCTCAGTTAGGGGCAAGTATCCGGCAAGGATATTTGCGCCGGTCGACGAATTGCAATAATTTGCAAAAAATATATTAACATCTATAGGATAGGTATGAAAGTTTGTTTTAATAATATAAATAAAAAATAAAAACTGATGATTAATTTGTAACTTACTAACTATCTAATAAAACACGAGGCAAGTATTCCCCGAAGCATTTTTAATGTAAGGCTTCTATCCGCGGAACAAGCAACTATCCCCTTACTGAAAGTTCTAGTAGAACACGATTTTCTCAAAAACTATATAACATAAAAACAGGGACTAATATGGAAAATTAAAGAGCTATTGATATAGATGTCAACATTATTTTTGGTTACAGAACTTTTTCGAAAAGTATGGCAACTATCCGTACTTTACCCTACTGAATATGCATAGAATCTTTAGTTTCAATAAATGTCGCTATATCACATCCACCCTGCATTTATTTTACCACACATTTTTTCTGCTTCAAAAACTAGGACTACAGAACTTTCAGAATGAGAAACGAGCCCGCACTTGCCAATTTTTTATGTAGCCTCTGCCAAACGATGGCCAACTTAGTTTTGATTAAAGCCTGCAAGTTATTGGAATTTCTACATGCCTACCAAATTACTAGACCGTATTTACTAGCCAACCTACAAAAAATATAGGTCTAGAATATTCGCAGATATATGAAAAATATTTTCGATGCTTCGGCATTTTTAACACCGTTTGTAAAACTGTTTATCTTAGCTGTTGCCTCAAACACTAGTACAGTCTAACACCTTCGTTCATGCCTCCTATGTCCCACCACCTGCACTATAGACAATCTGTGGAACGCCGCTGATGACGCTAAATTCTGGGCAGGAAAAAATTAAAAACTGGTTGTATTGCCATTGACGCGCAAATAAGTAAGTTATTAATATTATTATTTAATTTAATTTAAAAATTTTAAAACTGTCCTCCATAGGTATACTTTAAGATGAAACACCTACATTATTACTACCTATTTATAATTGCTTAAGCTCTCTTGTCCATCCAAAAATTGCCTGTAAGAAATTGCTTTTATAGCGATAAGGCCGCCGTACTATCTAAAGCATGTTCCATATACTACCACTACATGAACGCAGGCGCATAGCTGACATTATATATCTCCATAAAATAGTAAACGGTAAAGTAGACTGCCCTGAACTATTGGAGAAGATCGGTCTTGTTACTCATCCGACAAGGTTGAGGCAGCCCAAGCTTTTGCACATTCCTCTGGTGAGAAGCACATACAGGCAAAACTCATTTTTCATTCGAGTATGTAAATCATACAATTGCTTAGCACGTGACTATGACTTGGATCTATTTCATACCAGTGTTTCTCATCTAAAGCATATATTGGTGAAAAGCTTTTTCGGCTGATGTCTGCGGTATTAACTTGTTCTCCATTTCCTTTATTCACAATTTAAATTTGTATCTGTCATCTCATCTTCTCCTTGAATTTTGTAATTTGTAATTTTTTCCTCTAGATTTGATATGCTGTTTATTTTAATTTGTGTATTTAATATTTTGTATTGATGTAATCTTATATTTATATCTGTTACTCTGTACCGACCAGTATGTGTTTATTTTTTCTTTTAATGTGTATGTGTATAGCTGTAAGTTTTCCAAATAAAATAAAATAAAATAAAATAAAATGTGCTTCATGTAACTGACTTTCAAATAGATTTACTTACAATAAAGAGTTATCTATCTATCTATTTTCATGTCAAAAGACAATATTTTTATAATTAACTTTAAAAACAATCTTTTAACTCGGGACCGGACTTATCAATGTAATAAAATTGGTCAAGTAGCTAATCGTCTGCCAGACTATAAAATGTAAAACCGACGACTAATATCTTTATTTATTTTTTTAACTTCCTCTGCACTGTAATAACTCCTGTGTCGCGGTGTTCACAAACATACATTTCACACATAGATAAACTTATTGGACGTTAAAATTCAGTATTATTTCTCCATACGTAGCTATAAATACAGCAGCCGATCACGTCCGTAGAGGTCTATCTTCGGAAAGTTTTGAAAACTGTTCCACTTCGGCAAACCTATTATTGGCCTTTCTCTACGTGTGTGATAAACTATTTGTATTTAAACGAAATTACAGACGGTCAGTAATGGAGAAGACTGGCTCGTTGGTCAGTCAATAACGTTTGCTACTTCTGATCAGTCTGTGCGTTGCGTTAATTGAGAATTTTCCATTAGGATTTTTTAGGAACAGTAAATAGATTGGCTCTAGACTGTGGCTGTAGATGGCGATAGACTCATTCCTTTCACATGGGACCTAACAAGTGAAGTGTGGGCTATTACACATTTGTCTTAAACAAAAAGGTTGTAAATAAACTCTTTTATAGCTAGAGAGGCTTATATATCGAGAAAACGTAATCAAGTTTTTGTACCTATCTTATCTATCTATCTTTGACTGTCAAAATTCACCTATGTATGTCAAAAATGCATACATATATTTTGTATTTATATGTGAAAATTCACCTATGTATGTCAAAAATGCATACATATTTTTTGTATTTACATGTGTGGGTGAAGACACGCTGACGTTTCATATAAATAAGACAACTAAGCCGATCTATCTACTTCTACTTTTTTTCTGGTCATAACCCTTCTGGGTAGAAAATTTAGATGAACTGAAGAGAACTAGTTTCATGACGGTATTTAATATCTCATCTCATTCATCTGTATTTGATATTTGCAATAGAAAAATCAGTTCTCAGCATAGAGTGCATAATCACAAACACGACTATTCTCCTTGACTTAGTCCATTAAGATTGTGTAGACTTGTAAAGATTTCTAATCGACACCCTCGAAAGGTATCTGAACTGCAAACCACTCACAAAGGGTCTGTTGTCCTGGTATATTTATTTTATACTCAAAACTTAAAAGCAGTGTAATGTGAGAGTAAAAAAACACTAGGCAGATAAACTCATTATTTGAATTTATGTGTTATATTTTATACAAATATTTAACAATAAATAATACTAATTCAACTAATTGATTAAAACATAGATTTTGACAATTTCAGTCCCCAATGCATTTATAAGCAATAGTTTGGAAATATGGAATTCCACGCAGACAAAGTCGCTGGTAACAGCTAGTTTAATAATATAAATAAGATAAAGTCCATTAAACCCTCCTCTCAAATTAAACAAGAGCCAAGTTTTATCTATTTGAAAATACTTCATGCGGTATCCGTTTATCCGTTCCGAAATCTTCAAAGCCTTGTTTAGACGTATCTCTACTATCCTATGAACTTGAGCCAGCACAGTCAGCAACATAAGTCATTGAAAACTAAAAAAAAAACAAAGTTTTTTTTATTTCTAAAAATCTACATTATTTCATAATTTGATGAATTAAAACTTTAAGTAATCAATCTAATGTGCATTACTTTACATTAGTGATATTTTGATGTAAAACATTGTGAGTTGTATCGTATGGTAGTTTTAATTTTTTTAAGTGTTCAACTACTTATGTCGCTAACTGTACCTATCGCTATCTTAAGTCCTCTAAAACACATTCACTTATCTGATACGTGACACATAAAGGTTCTTGAAAATTCAGCCAAATAAAAGAGTACGTGAAATTGTTATTTCAGTCGTGAAATTCGACTGATAACGGAGTTGGAGTGAATTTTAATGCTGGTTTTTGTTTGTTAACAACTACTTCATTGAAGCAATAAGAAAATATAATATAAATTATTATACCCAGAAGGCTTTAGCAGAGGTTTTAATCAACCACATTGTACCTGTTAAAGTTTTTGAAAGGCTGGGGTATATATAATAGCCTTACAAATAAAGGTTCCCATAACGGTAATATAAAAATTTTTGTGCAAGTAATAAAAGCAAAGCAAATTGGCTAAACCTTTCACCACAATGGCAAGTCAAAATAAAATTAGACTCAGCCATCGACACAATGAAGAAGAAGAAGAAAAAGAAGATATATTATATTGAAGTATTATAGCAGGTCTTAATTGAGTACTTTTTCAACAATATGTCAAGTAATATTTGGCATGCACTATCGTAAGCTTACAAGCTACAAATCTGTCCGAATATCTAGCTCTATACATTATCTGTGAATCAAATAGACGTCACTCCCAATTTGTTCGATACATGGAAATGACGGTGACGCGTGTTGCTAAATTCAGCTGATTCAATCCGACATTTTTTATACCATTGAGTAATCAAACCCGTACATAGTCCGACAGGGATCTGTAGTCTTCATGTTTCATATAGTGAGATCAAACCGTATAATTTGCAGGCATAAGATTTTTTAATTTTAAATTTTAAATTAATTGTTACAAAATAATATATATGAATTTAATGTAATTTGCCCGTTGCATGGTAACCCAGCCGTAAAGGGGTACATTACATATTTTTTTAAATATGGCTCGTCTGTCTAAAAACTAATTATATATTTAAAACAATGTGTTGTCTACTAAACAAAATATCAGATCTTAATTCATTTTTATCATCAAAACGACTGCAATTTTGTTTATTTAAGACGTTTTGCTATTACTTTTTCTGAAGTAGCAGGGAAAAATATATTAATCCTTATACAACTGCAATATTTATAAATTCATATTATAAATCTATAGAAGATATAAGAGGAAAAGTTTTTAAATGCACCGACTGAGAGGATTGTTCTCATAAATTCCTTACAAATGACGTATTATTTAAAAAAAATATATTTTTAGGAATAAAATTTTGTGGTAATACACCAAATAAGTAATCATCATAATATGTTGGTTACTAATTTATAAACTTATATTTAATACAAACATGGGGTAAAAATTCGATGTTTGCTTTAATTTGTTTATAATTACTAAACTTTATGCTACTAAGCGCGAGGTTGATTTTATCGCTTTTTTGTCATATTTTTACGTGGCAAAACATTACAAAAACGCTACAAAGTCTATCTTCATCAGTATCGCATCAGAATTATCAGCGCTGCAGTGTTTTTAGCGCTGCAGTATAGTGCTGAGATGCGTACCATTTCCGTCGTTTTGAATAATATTTTTTTTTTTTTTTAGTTTTAGACACTTTGCAATCATGCCAGAATAAATGATTTTTTCTATATTTTCTTTCTTTTTTGCGCTCGTTTAGCTAGCCTGAATGGTTATTTTGTCGCAAAGTAATGTTTATAGACAGTCAGAAATAGTTTAAGTGTGAAACTTTTAATATCCATATACTTATCTTTAAGAAACAATATCTCATCCTGAACCGTTTCTGAAAGCTAAATTCTAACAAAGATCTTCGCTCCTCAGATATCAGACCCCAGTCACGAGCGCTATCAGCAAACGTCTTACCGACGTGGACAACATTTTAAAACGCAGTTTAAATCCGTACAAAGGATTTTAATGAACTATACTTACTATAAAAGACTAGCTACCATCCGCGGCTCCGTCCACTTCGTTAAAAGTCTTCGTCATAACATAACATAACATCACGCCTATATTACTCATAAGGGTTTGGCAGAGGTATTCAACACCCACACTTCACCTGTTATGTTTAGGTCCCATAGGATAAGGAGTTAGCCTATCGCCATTCACCGGGCGCAATTTCAACTCCGTGCTGCTATCGTGAATTTCCTTTACTAATATAACACAAGTCTTTCTATCCTAAAACGGAAAATTTATATTGTACCTTCACAAAACAGTTCGCATTGTTACAAACAATTTCAATTAAAACTACTTTCAGTTATAAAATCTTCCGTTTTGCATATTTGCTTATCATTGGCCACAATGCAGAGTTTGAGAGCAAAAAGTAATGAAACGCAACAATACAGTTCCGGGTTACCTACATCTTACGGCTTTACGTACCATTTTACTCGAAATGTAATTAGCGTTTTTCTGCATTCTTTGTGGCAAAGTCGGGTTGACGTCACCTTTCATGCATAGTTTGTGTAGTTAGTGCGAGTTGAATTTACAAATGATAAAAGTGGTAAAGCTTTTGTGGAACGAACCACTTTTCATATTTTAGCTACTACCAGTTTAGTTTGTTGTTTAGACTAGGCCTTGAAATAATAACAATAAGATTTGAAGTAACTGTTGGCTTAATAGTCCTTAGATTGATTTTTTTTGATTTTAAATGTCTTTATTAGTAAACATGTAGGTACATAAGATTTACAAATGATCTTATTCTATTTGCAAACACACATAAAATAAAATTGTTTTGCAGGCTGACTCACCTTTTAAAAACATTTTGACATCACGTTTAAATTAACACTTATCATCATAAAATTGTTTGATAAAAAGAAAGTTGGTTTAAACTTATGTAAGTCCTTAGATTAATCACTTATCAAATAATCTTTTGGCCTACACACCCATTCACTTCAATTACGTTACCGTGTAAATAAAGCTACATCAATATGTCTAATGGAACTTATTTAAAAACTAAAAAAAAATTACATTTATATTCAAGGTCTCAACCTCACTATGCAGTAAAGGATCGTTTTGATAAAATATTCTGATGTAAATTTCGGTGCTCGGTAATGAAACAAAAACCAAGCACCTAGATTTGTATAAAAATATTTTCCCTAACTATACTGCATAGACAGAAAAAGGCCTTATCGATTATTTTTAGCATCTTGTACCAGCCATTATAATGAAAAAATTAATATTCGCGTCGAATATAGATTTTTATCTCAAACTCGACCATTTTTACAGTATTTAAAAACCAATTCAAAAATGTGAAATTCTTGCCATATTTTTTCGATCTCATTCACTCTCAAGTTTTAGCACGAACTCGAGCCTCTAAAGTAGTTTGCGAGGAGTACTTGTTAGGACGGTGTCCAAGAGGCAATCTATATTGGCTCGGCGTCGCGTAGCCCCTTATCTGATGCGGCTGATTGCCAGTTTTTATTCTGAGTGAGCTAACTAGTGCACGAAATGTTGGACTTTATCTGTGGGTGTGTGAAAAACTATACAGTTATACAAGATGGATGCGATATATGCCATTTATAGATGAAGCGGCCATGGCGCAATGGATACGTCTTGCAATCGAGAGGTCGTAGGTTCGAATCCTGGAAATTACACCACGGACGTGAACTTCCTCCTAACACAATCAAATTAAGCTTAGCTGAAGGGGGTTAGCAAGAAATCTAGTAATTTGTATTTGCATTACTAGAAAGCTTTTTTTAACAAAAAAAAAACGATGTGGTCTGCATTAGGAAAAAAATAAGGAGGAAAGGTCACGTTTTCAAAGAATTTTTAATGATCTTAATGTCTAATTTAATTTGTTTGGGCACAGGAGAACTATACTTTTTTAACACGCGTATATTAGCTTCACCTGTATGAATGTATGTATGTATGTATGTAACCGACTCCTTTGGACTCGATTTTGACCCACTTTAAACGGACAGATTTCATTCAAATTTTGCACACCTGTAAAAGATCGATGACAATGCAATAATTTGAAAAAAAAGCAATAAAATAAAAAAATAAAAAAAAATAAAAAAACGCTCTTATAAATAAACCAAACTAAAAAATAGAAAATAAATAATCGTTTAAAAAAACTAAAAAACACGCTTTTAAAGTACTTCTAACTAAAAAGTGAAAAATAATTCCTAATATAAGCTGAAAATGGTAATGAACAAAAAATACACACACTTTCAATATAATATCATTATCACCCATCTTGATTAAAAATGTATGTAGTGTTGTTCAAGATCTAAAGAATTTTAAAGGCTAATTTTCACCGATATACCACGCAGGTATAAATAATAAAAACAGCAACTAGGTAACTTTTCACGAAGATATCAAGCATGTAGTTCGTATAAATAATGAAAACTGCTAAGAAACTATTGTTTGGACATGAACAACACGTACTGCACACAGTATTGCAATATTAAGTAACAACAATGTTTATTTCCTTTGTGTGTGTGTACAAACACGTAGTGTAAAGGCACACAAAATGACGGAAACGGATAGACTTGACTTGAAGTTTAACAATTTACTGCAGTAAAGCTTGTAAATAACTTAACGCCTATAATTTTATTGGCAAAAAGGGTGTGACAGTTTATAGGTATATAACACCCTCATTTCACTTGTTTTGTTAAATCCCATTGCATAGCAAAAAGATTGCTATTGACCGACAATTCCACACTCCATACTGTTACTGAGAAACGAAAAATTACCAATATCTGACAGTTTGGCCTCAACCGGTATTCTAACCTGAAATATCACGGTCGCAAATTACCGCAAGTTCACAAACCATTTACGTTGCAGCACTACAATATCAAGTAACAACAACATTTATTTCCTTTGTGTGCGTGCACGAACACGAAGTGTTACGTGTTTATAAACGCACACAAAGTGACGGAATCGGATAGTCTTTATGTTCAAGAATTTACCAGACTATACAGGTTTCACGTTATTATTGAGTAATAGTAAAAATTCTAATACCTATCAGGACCCGGCCTGAACCGGGTGTCTAACCTGAAACGTCACGGTCGATTATTATACCTACTGCTAAGCGATAAAGCAGTTACATTGCAGTACTGCAATATCTAGTAACAGCAACGTTTACTTCCATTGTGTGCGTGCACAAACACGAAGTGTTTTGTGTTTGTAAACGCACATAAAGTGACGGAAACGGATAGGCTTGATTTTCAACGATTTATTGGACTAAAGCTGTAACATAGCATAATGCCTATTAGTTTGCAGAGGTCTATAACACTCACATTTCTCCTGGGCACAATTCCAGACACGATTCTGTTACCGAGAAATTCCTAACGGAAAATGCTCACATGATACTTTTGCCCGAACTGGGGATCGAACTCAAACACAAATTTAACCGCTTGTCCGCAAGGCAGTTACGTTGCAGTTCTGCACTATCAAGTAACAGCAACGTTTATTTCCTTTGTGCGCGTGCACGAACACGAAGTATAACGAGTTTGTAAACGCGCATAAAGTGACGGAAACGGCCTATCCATTTCCGTCACTTTATGTTCAACGATTTACTGGTCTTCTGCTTTAACATAACATAACGCCTATATTGGCAAGAAGGGCGTGGCAGACTGTAGTACTGCTAGGCCATAAAGCAGTTACATTGCAGTACTGTAATATCAAGTAACAACAACGTTTATTTCCTTTGTGTGCGTGCACAAACACAACTTGTTACGTATTTGTAAACGCACATAAAGTGACGGCAACGGCCTATCGTTGCCGTAACGGATAGGCTTAATGTACAACAACAAAATTATTATGGGTAGAAGGAGTAATTGGTTAGCTGTTTTTCATACAAAGTAATATGAGTTTAACTTTAATATTATTAAGTTTTTATCTATTTT
This sequence comes from Hypena proboscidalis, assembly GCA_905147285.1. NCBI lineage: Eukaryota > Metazoa > Arthropoda > Insecta > Lepidoptera > Erebidae > Hypena > Hypena proboscidalis. Next base: position 8,573,427 of record LR990150.1, on the reverse strand, counting down.
TATAGACAGATCATATCTAAAACACTTAAATGCATGTGCTTATTTTTTCACTTTGTATGTAACTTAATTTTGGCCACGAAAAAACATGCATTGTAGTGTTTAAGATATGATTTGACAATAGATTAAACTAAAGTTAAACCCATATAACGTTAGTATGAGAACACATCGCTCGGGAGGAACTTGTGCTAAATTTTCTACATGATCATTTTGATATCTACTATACCGTTGTCTATGAAAACGAGAGTTGTAGCAATGAAACTGTAAAGCAAACGACGTCATTTATCAAAAGGTGTCGTTTATCATTCCGAAGACAACCCAAATTTGTTTGAAACCATTCCTCTTCTATAAAAGAATATAAAAGAAAGAAAACATTAGACAAAGTTTGTGAGTCGAAAATTTGAAGTGATAAGAGAATATTCTGAATTTTATGACAAAATTTGGTATAAGAATGAATACTTGAGATTACAAGTTTTGACTTGGACTTGGTCAATCTTTTTTTATTGTTAAATTCATTAAAATAATACCCAGAAGATACAGCAAAGGTAAATAGCACTCATACTTTACCTGAATGAGACAGTTTGTAGATTAAGGAACGTTTTACAGCCTTTATTATTATCATTAGATCTATTTAACTACCTAATAGCGGTAAACGGCATAGTATAGCTTTCTCTCTGTTCATATTTAAAAAATGTTTTACACTATAGCCCGTGTTTAACTGATGCCTTTGTAGAAAATTTCATGTTAATATTGATCAAATTTTTGGCGAATATTTTTGCACAATATTCTACCGCTAGCAAAGAGTATAATATTGCATTTCCTTTATACGCAACATGAAACCGTAGAGCGTTGATATCCGAACCTGTCAGTACTAAAAACAATTTAGTGTAGTTTTAGTACCAAAGCCACAGTTCAATATTTTGAACCGTGTTCAATAAATCTAGCAACCATTTACTCCAATCCCAGTACACTATCGTGCCTTTAGTCGATGGGATCAACCGAATCGTACGAATTTCACGTGCAAACACTATCTGAAAGCGTGCGCCTGATTCTGGCCCGGTCATATACGTTTACATATTACTAGTAAGCTTCTAAAAAAAAACAAGTCGTTATCTGTTTATTTCAGCATAATTTAATTACAAAAAATTACGGGAAATACAATATTAGTCAATTTTATTTTGTCACACTTTTACCCTTTTACTACTCAACTGCTCGTCATAGAAGACACTATTTAACTGGAGTTCCTATAGGCGTGAAATATTTGTCTAGTTTGCTTGCGAATGTTTTCACCCAATATTTTAAGCCAAAGCCAAATAGCGAACAAGCTGACCACTATCCCATATCCGCAAAATGAAATCGTAGACCGTTGATATCCAAACCTGTCGGTACTAAAAACAATTTAGTGTAGTTTTAGTACCAAAACTTCAGTCCGATATTTTGAACCGCGTTCAATAAATCTAGCAACAATTTACTTCAATCCTAAAACACCATTGTGCCTTTATTCGGAGATTAACCGAGATAAACCAAATTGTAGAAATCTCACGTTCAAATACACTATCTGAAAGCCAGCGCCTGATTCTGAAAGCAGCTAATATACTCCAGTTGATGGTTGAAGCGTCATAATAACACAAATGTGTGTTTCAGTTTTAGTATTAAACTTATTATCTTCTTCTTCTCTCTTCTTCTCTTCGGTTGAAAAAGATATGGGACCGGCAGGATTTGAACCTGCGACCTTACTGCACACCGGGCAGCCGCTTTAGGGCTCCGGTAAGAGGCGACCGTAGCTGGATGGCTAAAGCGGCTGCCCAGTGTGTAGTAAGGTCGCAGGTTCAAATCCTGCCGGTCCCATAACTTTTTCAACTGTTTCTTAGTATAATTTGATAAGCATAGCTAAATGCTATAAAAATAATCAATTAGAAATTTATTCATTAAAAAAAATAGCAATATCAAATAATAAAATCTAAATATCAAAAATAGCAATAGCATAGCAAAGCTAAAATTTGCTTTAAAATATTACAAGTATTTGATAAAAAATGCGTCATCTCTTGACTGTAACAGTATTGATCTTAATTCAAACTTACAGTATGTGAATAGTACTTATTACATCACATAGATGGCGCTAAAACCAAATAAGGTTCGTCTAGCTAAAAGCTGGCACAAAAAGAGTTGAGAAATTTCGAGTCCGGCAGCATACGAATCCATAGCTGAATTGGCAAAGCACTTGGGGCGTATACCCAAGAGGTGCAGGTTCGAGTCCTGCTGGATTCTTAATTTTTCAACTTTAATATTACATAAAATAAATGCATAGCAAAGCTAAAATTTGCTTTAAAATATTACAAGTATTAGAAATTTATTATCAAATGCTTTGCCTAGATTTGATTGGCACCCAGTATAACATTTATCTTGTTTGTTAGTGAATATTTCCACCCGATATTTTAAGCTAGCCAAGCTAGTACAGAGAACACTATTCTATATCCGCAACATAAAACCGTAGACCGTTGATATCCGAACCTGTTAGTACTAAAAACAATTTAGTGTAGTTTTAGTACCAAAGCCACAGTTCAATATTTTGAGCCGTTTTCAATAAATCTAGCAACCATTTACTCCAATCCCAATACTTTATCGTGCCTTAAGTCGATGGGATCAACCGAATCGTACAAATCTCACGTTCAATACACTATTTGAAAGCGTGCGCCTGATTCTGAAAGCAGCTAACTTAACTTGATGTGTTTGCTTTAAGGTGCCGTTGTTTTGCAAATAAACATTCCATAACGTGTAACGTTTATGCGCTATTATTTCATATTCGTATGACTATCACAAAAGAAACGTAAAGGAGAACATTGTTGGCAATTTGTAAGCATCCTTAAGACCCTAATAATGTTTATGTTTGTTGATTTTGTTGTTGTACTACTCCAGAGATCACAAATATAAATGCCCCACTTGTTGCGAATAGATTAAAAGTTAAGTTAAGAGTATTATTACAGTTAAAATTGTAGTATATTTACATCACATATAAAAATATATATCGACAGCGCCGTGACAGTGACTACATATTGGGCTACAAACATTTGACATGCCGCTTAACATTACGCGTTAAGTTTAACTTTCCACACAGAATCAAGATTTCAAAGCTGTTTTGGAATTCTAGCAAACGAATGTCGTTAGTGCATTGGCTTGAGCTACTATATTCAAAGCCACGCGCAGCCTCCATTTTGGTGGCAGCCGTTCTGAAATATGGAAGATGTGTAACTGAACATAGCTGAAATTTATACGCGGTTTCTGCACGAAAGTCGTACCGCATCATTGTTTGTACGTGTTTTTCTAAGAATTCTGGAGTATATTTTGTTATGAAGGAAGCTCGTAAGACAGTATGTAACCAATAAAATAAAACTACTATTACATTCAATTGTTAGCTTCTTTATCTGATTGTCCGTTTATTTATTATCACGTCACATATAAATTACTAAACGAATTGAAAAAATTTAGATAGATATAGATAAAAAAAAAAAAATATTTCATAAATAAGTACATACATTTTTAATCAGGCTCCACAAAACTAAATGATCGGTTTGTCTGTGGAAATACATTGCACTCGATTTAAAATCACCTTAACATTAATTAGTATCTAAACTACAACAACCTTTCACTTAGAGTTAGGGCCACTAATAGCCGGATAATATAAATAACCTATTCAGAACATTAATAAAAAAATAATGTCAATTTTGCATTCCTCTTCTTCTTCTGGGGTGCATGAAAGGAGCCTCCCCGAGTGACGTACATAACGATTCCCAACGTCCGGCGCACCCTGGGCAATTCACGAGTCCTCAAAAGCGAATTGGCTAATCCTTTCACCACGATGGCAAGTCAATATAAAATTTGACTCAGTCATCGACACGACGAAGAAGAAGAAGAATATCCGAAGTCTTCACAGAAACTGGTGAAATTGGCGCATAAACTAGCTGCCCACTGATTGGTCAACAGGTCATGGCGACCAACTTATGTTCCTCTATATGGTTCTAACTATCTCCAAAAATAACTACGTATGTATGAAACGTTTTAATCGAACGTCTTCTTAAAACTGGAAATATACGAAGCAAATGCTAGCAATGCCAAAGTTCACAACAGTAACTTAAACCTATAACACGAGTTAGACTAAAATCGCAAATTTTCCTACAGCAATATAAGTGTACGGCAAACTACCTGAACTAACGTACAAGAAACTTCAAATCTACACCGACATACATCTAATTACTTTTAACTTTCGTGTTCTTCCTATCCTTTTTTAATAATCACATAACATCACGCCTATATTACTTAAAAGGGTTTAGCAGAGGTGTACAACAACCACATTGCATCTGATAAGATTAGATTTCATGTGATAAGGGGTGAGTCTATCGACATCCACCGGGCACAATACCTACTACTTGAAAGAAAGAAAGAAAGAAAGAAAGAAACGTTTATTTTGGCAAATCATAGTTAAAGCTTAGTATCACTTCTAAAACTACTTATAATAAAAATTAAATTGATGTGCCAAAAGAGGTACACACCTCAGCATTCTACTGCAGCACATCAGCACTGCACTACAGCGCTGGTATTCTGGTGCGCCCTGATTGCGAATAAGGTAGTGCGACATTTGTCCTAATGATGACAAATTCCACCGTCACAACACTGTCAGACACTTTTATACAGAATATATAAAACAACTATAAATTATAGAAAAAATAAAACAGAAATAAAAAATAAATAAAAATACTCGATAATAAAAACAAATGGAAAAACAAAAACAAATATGGAACGCACCATAGAAATCTTAATAATAAGGCAATAGAAATGTCAAAGACGCTTGACCTTGTCGCCGCGCATCTGTCTAGTCAAACACAAGTGCGAGTTGAGGAATTGTCGCCTTAATGTCATCGCAAAAAGAATAATTTTGTTTGCAGGAATACAAAAAGTGGTATTTGAAAAACGGCGACATGCGTCCCAGTGTTAAAAGATAGTCGATAGCATTTCTATTGACTAGTTATTAAGATTAATATGGAACGCACCCATAGGGTTTGAGTGGATTGACATATGTCGCTAAAAGTTAAAATAGTCATTAGGTAAGCCATTCAAAACATTTGTTGTTGCTTTATTAGGTATCTTTTGTACACATTTTTAAAACCGAATACTGATTTATTATATTACTTCGTGTTACCGTGTGCAACTATTGAAACCTCCTGACGGAACAACACAAATATCTCTTTGTACGATCCGGGAATCGGTCTTGAGATATCGCTGTGAGTAACCAATAAAACAACGAGTAAAATAATCTCGTTATTTGTTATTCTACAATAGCTCCTTAAAGCGAAAAAAATCTAATAGTGGGATTTTTTGCCTGTTTCTTCATTGATAGCTCTAAGACAGGATTTAAAGCGCCACCTTTTCTTTAGGGTCGACACACACCAAAAGTGCGTCGAAGCGAAGCGCAGTTTCAGTGTCATATGAATTTTAACTTTATTTTCATTACTATAATACTTATTATCGCATGAAAAACTCTACGCTACTACTACTATGGAATTCGCCGGAATTCCCGCAGCGCCGCGGGCATCCGCGCGAATCGTTTGAGTTTCTCATGCGATAATAAGTATTATAGTTATGAAAATAAAGTTAAAATTCATATGACACTGAAACTGCGCTTCGCTTCGCTTCGCTTCGCTTCGCTTCGCTTCGCTTCGACGCGCTTTTGGTGTGTGTCGACCCTTATTCGATTTGTTGTGTATCAATCTGGTGAGAACACTGGCTGGAAATATGACACTGATATGTATTGCGGCTTGGATAGAGTCAAACGTGTTTGGAGTCAAATTGGATAACAAGTGGATACTAAGGTTTAAAAGGACTTTAGTAATATTTTTTTGTCGAGACTTAAAAATGATTATCTATTATATTAAGTATTTTATTTATTCTGGGACCAATTTCGTCAAAAATGTGTGATATTATTATCCTTACAGTAAACTGCTTATAGTTTGTCAGACTTATATTTATTTTGAAACAGGGCCATGATCTGATATAACATTGTAGTCGCAATAATAATATATCATATCAAACTGTAAATTGTAGTTATTTGTTGGCCAATCAAAAAGATATCAGTTTGTTTTATTTTAAAGCTTCTTGTTATCTCCCTCCAGCTAAACGTAATTTGCTTGTGTTAGGAGGAACTTTACGTCTGTACTGTAATGGTCAGAATTCGAACCCACGACTCCGATCGATTGTAAGTCCGATACCTACCGTATACATTGCGCCCTGGGAATGATTATTTCTAGAAATATTTTTAGATGTGAAAAAATTAATAAATTGTATTCAAATCCACATTGAATAACACATGAGTTAAGTTTCACGTAGTCTAATCTTTTTGGTGAAAAAGCCTCGTAAGAGTTGACGAGTGTCCAACTATTGTGGATATAGGCCTCTCTTATTTAACCGCTTACGTGAGGTAATTGCCAGTCCTAATGACCACTTAGAGCACGTTTGAATTCGTATCTAGGCGTATAAGTGCTTGCAAACTTTTTTGGTGACTTGGAGTGTAAGTTGGCAACGGAATTTCCGTTTTAGAGGCTCATTTTAGTTATTTTGGGTCAGTTTTTAGGCTCTGAAATTTAAATGTATCAATTAAGTTTGAAATTTCAAGGTTGCTTATAATGGTTTGTTTTAGTTATGAGTTAAATTGGACTTTTATCGGATAGACTTAAAAAAAGGAGGCGGTTCTAAATTAGATTGTATTTTTATTTTTTTTATCTTAGAATCTGACCTGATTAAAGTATGAAAAGTATTATAAGTTAAGCTATTCTCGCAATAATTAAAACAGATGTCGTGTAGAGAACAGGGTAGATAAAAACATGACATAACAACATTACACCTATATTACCTAAAAGGGTATCGCAGAGGTGTACCACACCCACACTTCACCTGTTATGATTTGGACCCATGGGATAGGAGGTAAGCCGATCGCCAACCACAGGGCAGATTTCCAACTTCGTGCTGCTATTATTACGAAGTTTACAAATAACACTTTGCCCAACCCGAGAATCGAACCCGATCGCAGTGAAAGGCGAATACGCTAACCACTAGACCATCAAGACAGTAGATACAAAAATGATGGTAAACCAATACCGATTTTTTTATAATATATCGATATGAAAAGTAAAAAAATCAAATAGGTTAGTCAATTTCAACCGCTAAACATGTAAGTATCTATAATTTAACACTTAGAAGAGCCTCAATACTTTTAGTGTCGTATTTCCAGCCAGTGTTCTCACCAGATTGAGACACAACAAATCGAATAAAAAGGAGGTGGCTCTAAAAAACACTTTCTCAGTGTTACAATGAAGAAACTCGAGAAGTGGGCCAAAGAAATGGAAAAGAAAATCCGACGATTAGGTTTCTTTTCTCGCTGTAAGGTACTATTGTAGTTTAAATATAACGAGATTATTATAATTAATGCGAGAACATCACGCCTATATATATATATATATATATATACTCAACAAAACAATACAAGCTTACGGGTTTACAACCAAATCGCTTATATGGTATAGGTACAATACAATGTCAAAACAAAAAAAGTATATTAAATTATCATACAACTAATACACGTTTAACAAGTAATACAAAATTCATCACACAGAAACAATTCAAATAATTAGTATTCAATAATTCTGATAATATTATAAGATGTATTTAGATATAACCTAATATCATGACATACGTTCCCGACTCTGCCACAATATAAATCAGTATCGGGGCTATACTTTATTAATTTATTTAGTGAGTTGATAGCCTTGGCAGATATAACACAGAAGGGTATGACAGAGGTGTACAACACCCACATTTCACCTGTTCTGTTTAAGTCCCATGGGATAGGGGTAAGCCTATCGCTATCTACCGGGCGCAATGCAAACTCCGTGCTGCTATTGTGAATTTCCTGACGGTTCACGGTTCACAAATAACACTTTGCCCGGCCCGGGAATTAAACCCCTCGCGGTGAGAGATACATACACTTATTACTAGAACATCAAAGCAGTTAAAGTCCAATGGATGTGATTTAACGATAGCATGGAAATCATTACTGAAGTTATCCATTTTTAACCGACTTCAAAAATAGGAGGAGGTTCTCAATTCAGTTGTTTTTTAATCGACTTCAAAAAAGGAGGAGGTTCTCAATTCGGTTGTTTTTTTTTTTTTTTTTATGTTTGTTCGCCGATTACTCGAAGACGCCTGGACCGATTTGAGAAATTCTTTTTTTGTTTCAAGGGATACACTTGTCATTTGGTCTCATTTTCTTCAAGTCACGTTCTGATGATGGAATCCTAAAGAAATCAAGGGCAACTCGCAAATTTAAAAGGTTTCTATATTGTTCTTTGTATATTATCTAAAGCTACTCGGATATTTTTATGTTGAAAACACTGTTTTTCTAATCAATCAATTCAGAATGAGTTTCAATTAATTTCAAAGACTTCCAAACTAAAGTATTCCTGATAAAATTAGCCTAGCAATTACCCGAAATATGATTTAACTGAAATTGAAACTAAATTAGGGTCGAGAGCGTTTCTACAGCTGCTTAGAAATTGCGTTGATTTCTGTAATTAATCTTACAAGATTTATTATAGTGCTTTACTCAGGTCTTATTCGAGGTTTCGTCTGTAGAATATCGTACTAACTTGTAACATTAGTAGTTAGTTTTACGTAGGATCAATCTAGGTATTCCAACGGTGATTTTGAATAATGACATACCGCCTGTGCAATTAAGGAATTAGATGAAATATATCTGCCAACATGAATCGTCATTTATTACGATTTGATCTATTTTAAGTAAAAATTTGTTAGGGTTGTTACACACATATTCGGGATGGCACGTTTTATGTTTCATTGCAGCGTTCATCTGAGTCAACTGCTGTAAGAATGAGATGGACGCTGAAATAAAACATCGAATGGTCCGACCCAAATATGGTGTAGTTACCCTAAAAGGTTTTTAGACTAGCAATGTAACGTAGCACATTAGATTTTGAGCATGATATTGTCGTTGTTGTCAGCCGACCAAAAACCGCGCGCTGTGGAAATCGATTGGTGAGGCCCATGTCCTACAGCTGATGATGATGATGATAACATTTCAAACTGCCTCCCAGACTGACCAGCATTTGCCTGCTTTCAGTGCTAAGTTGGTCTCCTACACAGGTATTATAATCAAATCTGTAACGTTACCTTACAAACGAATGCTCCTGGTCTAGGAACGCCAATAGACTACAAGCCTAACTACATACATAGTGTTTATGAACTCAATTTGGTCCCATTTCCTAACTCACTTGAGTCCCATTTCTCATCCCAAATCACCATCCCGAGATTTTACTCCAACAGGTCAGATCCAGTGCGACTTCAGCGCCCGCGAACAGACAATGTCTCACTTTCTAGAGTACCCTGAATGCCCGCACAGCTGTTTCATGGGTAATTTAAACACAACAGGAACACCACTAGACTACAAGCCTGACTACATACGTAGTGTTTAAAAACTCAAGTGAGCCGCTGCAGATACAATCGTGAAACATGAGGTTTTACTCAAACAGGTTAGATCCAGTGCGACTGCAGCGCCCGCGAATAGAGAGAGAGTGCCCTGATTGCCCTCACAGCTGTTCTATGAGCGATTTAAACAATGCTTATGAGAGTGCAGTTAAAGTGGCCACATAGTAGGCGGTAGTCATTTATTTTTAATGTTATTGAATCGAATTGAAGAATACGTAGTGTGAGAAAGAAATTTGCTTGACTATTAAAAGCTCCATAACATATCGGCATACGTGCCAAGCCAGTCTCTTCTTAACACAACAATTCTTCACAATAACAGCATAACAAATGGCAGCAAGGCGTTCGCAAATCACCTCTTTTGTTACCTAATTCGAAGCTTATGCCAGTAACACAGCTGTGTCCAATTTATAGCTTAACCTTTCTTCCCTCACGGATAGAATTGAAGACAATAAATAATGCTTCAAACCCAAATAAGGTTCGTAAGTTACGATCGCGAATATCAGTCTAATGGCCGATCTGATCAGATAGATAAGGGACTGTGAAAAATAATATAGAGTTCTGATAGTTATTGGACCATATTTTTTGTCTTTGTGATCTCTAAATGCTCCTTACCGCGAGGATTTGACTGTAATGAAAAGTGGCAGATAACAATTTAAAAAATAATAGTTTAAAAAAACTAAAAAACACGCTTTTAAAGTACTTCTAACTAAAAAGTGAAAAATAAATCCTAATATATAAGCTGAATTGCTGTTCATTACCATTTTCAGCTTATATTAGGATTTATTTTTCACTTTTTAGTTAGAAGTACCTACTTTAAAAGCGTGTTTTTTAGTTTTTTAAACTATTATTTATTTTCTACTTTATAGTTTGGTATATTTATAAGAGCGTTTTTTTTAATAATTATTTGTTTTATTTTATTTTTTATTTTTTTTATTTTTTTATCGAATTATTGCATTGTCATCGATCTTTGACAGGTGTGCAAAATCTTAATGAAATCTGTCTGTTTAAAGTGGGTCAAAATCGAGTCCAAAGAAGTCGGTTACATACATTTGTATTGTAGTACATTACTGTAATAACACGTCTCGATTCCTAATTGTAAATCTTTTGTAGCACTAAGGAGTGAGCCTGGAGATTTGTCACACAGGTTTCGAACCTACTACAAACTCCAGCTCTCACTAAGGTGTAACTAATACTGTACCTGTTTATTGATGTATGTTACCAATGTATGTACTTATACCTTTTTGAGAGAAATAAACTATTATATTATTATTATTATTATTATACATACATACAGGTGAAGCTAATATAAGCGTGTTAAAAATATATGTAATTTTATGTTTGTTCCTTCACTATCAATGATGTAATGTTTAATTACAGGTGAGTGTTGGCGGTGAGGGAGCACTATTAGAGAGAACAATTAGTTCGCTGTTTGCCATACAAAAATAATAGGTATGGGTTTAACGTTAATATTATTAAGTTTTTATCGTTTTTATAGACAAATGACATGTAAAACACTAAAATTCATGACACAGAGCATCACGCCTATATTACTGAGCATAACACCCACACATATTATAAAAACAAATAAGACACTAAACTTAAAAACTCTTATTCCGTTTGATACAAAGAATAACATCTTCTAACCAGTTTTTATTCGTTGCGTCATCAAAGCACTTGCAATTCAGCTCACAGCGACAGCTAAGTATTAAATGGGTTACTGCAAACGATCTTTGCAACATTGCACTTTGATATTGATAGCATTACCTATATAAACTATAACATAAGTATCCTCTTTCAATATCCTAGTGAGCCTATCGCGATCTACTAGGCACAAATTGAACTCCGTGCTGCTATTGAGAGTGACGGAAAAAACCCAACTATTACTTTTGCCCAACCCAGCCATTTTCTGCTCAACCCAGCAATAAATATGCAATGAAGGTATTCATAATCAAGATACTAGAAGATGAAATAACACTCTAAATAAATGAAATCACATGAATAAAACACACATATATTACCCAACATAACACCACAGTTCACCAGTTACAAACACAAACAATACATATAATTTAAAAACTCTTATTCCGTTTGATACAAAGACAACAGTTTTTATCCGTTGCATCATCAAAGCACTTTTCACAATTCAGCTCACAGCGACAGCTAAGTATTAAATGGGTTACTGCAGACGATCTTTGCAACATTGCACTTTGATATCGATAGCATTACCTAACGATACTATAATATCCAGTTTCAGAAGAAATTGACCGTAGAGGACCTAAAAATACTTAATGGGCGACATTATTAATTAAAATATTGAACTATAATGATTATTAAGATGTTAAATTTTACAACATTACATATTGAAAAAATAAAAAAGGATTTTTTTTAATCTGTAATTAGGAAAATGTATTGACTACCAACGAAAACAAAACACAAAATAAAAACTAAACCTAACCTAATCTAACAAATCGCAGCCAGTGGGCAACGTTCCCAAAATGCTGGCAGCATTCAGCATTGCCACGCTGGATGGCAATGCTAATTCGCTGTCCAAAATAAAAACCAGCATTTTTGCAACGTGTCGTATCAACCAGCCGCGTTGATATTTCTTTAAATAAAGAATAGGCCCCTGGTCCCCACGGCCCAAGCGTCTCAACCCTAAAAATAAAAAAAATATTAAAAAAAATATATTTATATACAATAATATGTACCTACACCAACGAAAAAAAAAAAAAATCATAATTATTTACAAAATTTTACACAGTTTAAAAAACCTTCTCCACATCGAAGTCAAAAGGTGAAGGGCCCAGAAGGCTCGCAGCATTGCCACGTTGTGGCTTATTCGTTGAGCTAAATAAAAACTAGCTAAGCTCGACCCCTATCACAAAGCAGGATACATGTCAATTTTACACACCTTTGCCACATCTTTCTCGGTAATATAAGGCGTGATGTTATGTTAAGTTATTATAACTGAAGGCAGACATTTAATATAAACTAATTTTTAAGTAATCTTTAAACATACTTACATTGACGGCCTGCGACGTCGAGTTCGGTCGATTCCCGCTTAAGACAAATCTTAGTGTGCATGAACATGGGGGTTTGTCTTAGTCTGGGTGTTTATATGTATAATAAGTATGTATTTACAAAAGAAAAGTATATATGTATTAGTATCAGTTATTCAAGTACCCATAGCACAAGCTCTGCTTAGTTTGGTACTAAATGGCGTTGTGTGTGAGTTATGTATTTTTTTTTTTAATATAACTGTCATTTTCACTTTTTTTCCCATTCATTAATTACATCATTTCAATGCGATGACCGAACTTTCTATCTTATTTTCTAAACCAAAAATTATAAAATTTACATTACCGTCCAAATATGAACAACCCTATAGCTACACATATAATTTGGCTTTCGCCGTCAACGATCCCGTGGTTACACCGTAATTTCTTAGGCACCCACCGCAAAATTGGGCCGAACCACAAAATATCTCTGTAAACCTCTCGCCCTCATTTCGGCGAAACACATTTCCCTAAAATGATATCGGGACAAGGATCCTCTTCAAAATATTAGAAATATATTTTTTTTAGGAAAATCTATTTCTAAGAAGTAGGCTTAAGGTATTAAGGAGATGGTTCTGTAAAAAGACTTTTAAAATATAACAAGATCTTGTTTTCCTAATTTATGGGTGTATTTTTGTTCAAATAATTGTAAGAAAAAGGTAAAATGCTCATAGCCTTTTTGGAAACAAAAATATTAAGATTAGTTAAATTGATCAGATGAATAGATAATATTCTAAAATAATATTCTTCGTGCTGAAAGAATTATATTTCGCAGTAATAAATTTACTTATTATGTTAAAAAATGTTTCAAAATACCCGTTTGTAAGCTTCCAACATTTCAAAAGGTACACGATAATAACAGTCAAATGAGGTATTATATCAGTTTACAAGAGAGATAGAGATGAATGCCTCGATGGTCTAGTGGTTAGCGTATACACCTCTCACCGCAAGGTCTCACGCTTGATTCTCGGGTCGGGCAAAGTGTTATTATCGATAGCAGCACGGAGTTGAAATTGTGCCCGGTGGATGGCGATAGACTCATCCATGGGACCTAAAGATAGCAGGTGTAATGTGGGTAATAAAAGCGTCATGTTATATTATAGAAGATTAGGTATGGCGAAGTGGAACGGGTAATGTTGCCCAAAACGAACCTAAACCAAACTAACCTATATCGATTGAACTAAATAGACACATATAGATTTGAACACACTCGATAGCGAAACAGTTGAGTTTATTTAGGAGACAACACACCAAACCGCTGTACAAGGAAAATTGATAAACGGCACTCGCGGCCCAGTGTTGGTTCGTTTGCTTTTCTGTGCACGGACGTTTGTTCTAATCAACGTTTAGTTTTGTGACTGAAGCAAGCGCTGAAGAGAACTGATGAGGACACGTAGCTTTTGTTTGAAAAGAAAGAGCCGAATTGATAAGTTTAATATTTAAAAAATAAAACTGTCCATACTTGATCTTGTTTTCAAAAACTCTATGCTATAATTTTACAAAAAAAAAACCGACATAAATTTCAAAACAGTCACTTAAAAGTAAAAAATACTTAAGTAATATTCAACGTCTCGCCTCATCTGTGTAAGGTCCTGAAGTTGCCTATATTTAAAGAATGATCCCCGTACACCTAACCATTGAGGAGTTGTACCTTTTAGCATCAGCTCAGCAAAATGAAATGCTGAATGTTTTAGTAATATACGGAGACAATATAGAAGCCTTTAAAATTTGAGGGTTGACTTTTTGAAATTTCTCTAGGACCTTATCATCAGATCGTGACGTAATGAAAATGGGACCACATGAAAAGTGTACTCTTTCAAGCAAAACAAAAATTTCTCAAATCGGTTTAGGCGTCTTCGAGTAATCGGCGAAAAAACAAAAAAAAAATCTACTGCTATTATGAAAACGAAAGATTTGTCGTTTGTTTTATTGCTTGTATTCAATAGGTTCAAATCAAATGATAAAAGTTAGTTATGTATAAAAGAAGTCTTATAAATAGAAATTTATTAGATTAGATCTATGGATGTTAAATAAACATTGTTTTATTACTAATCAACAAAATTTTCCAGATCGATTTCAGTATTTGGTATACAAGTAGCTAAGCTAAATTAATATATAGGCTACTTATATCGATGAAAAAAAAAATCCGTGCATTTAGTTCCGTTTCTGCCATACCTATTATAGCTATCAAATTTAGGCCTTATAGTTTTGTCACTGTCCGTGGTGTCTACACTCTTTCCATATAGACACTTTGTCTATATTTGGCATTACTCAGTCTCCCGCTTTGCTTTGGAGGGAAGTAAAGATACAAACTTTCCAGCTCCAACTATACCTATACTTCTGATTAAATTCGTTGCGGGTTCCAAGACAATTTTAACTCTCCCTTGGATTGCCCGTGTGTCTTGTTCGGTGCCTTTCAATCAGTTGGTTACCGCTGTAGATTCTGGCGTCACAGGAGTCACAGTGGTGCGCGTGTGGGTGGGATTATATCCCGTTAAAAAAAAACACCTCTATCACACCTTTTTGGGTAGTGAAAGCGTGATGTTATATGTAATGTAATGAGGGTTACGTAGTATTCATATTATTGTCGTAGTATGTACCCAATTACTAGGCTCGTCGCTGGTTCTTATCACCTAATTAGACAATATAGTGGTTGTTAGACAATGTGGTGCGGCAATAATAGTACTAATTCACATTGTTAATGGTGCATATTGTTATTGTTTGTGTATTTACCTGACCTAGCCTGGATAATTGGCTTGTTATTAAACGTGGCAATAATTATGATACTAGCAGAGACAAACCAAAAATTGTGATTTTAGATTTCATAAATTGATATTGCAAAAAAACAATATAAGTCCGTGACATTACTCCTGAAGCCTTCCCGAGTGACGTACACAACGATTCCCTACGTCCGGTGCTCCCTGGGCAATTCGCGAGTTCTCCAAAGCGAATTGGCTAATTCTTTCACCACGATGGCAAGTCAAAATAAAATTTGACTCAGCCATCGACACGACAAATAAAGAAAGATTACTCCTGAAAAAAAAAATTGTACTTTGTAATTTCTTTCTAATTCGATAATTAATAAAACAACATACTTTTAGTCTATAACACGTAATTATTAAAATAAAAAAGCTAGTTATTACTGAACTAATTACCACCGCTAATGAAACCGCTTCAAAAATGTACCAAAGCGTAACATAACATAACATCACGCCTATATTATCCAGAAGGGTATGGCAGAGGTGTACAACACCCATACTTCACCGGTTATGTCTCGGTCCCATGGGATAGGGGGTGAGCCTATCGCCATCCACCGGGCACAATACCAACTTCGTGCTGCTATGTGAATTTCCTGACGGAAAGTTCACAAATAACATTTCGGCTTACCCGGGAATCGAACCAGAGACCTCGCAGTGAGAGGCGCATACGCTAACCACTAGAACATCGAGGCAGTTGCATAGTAAATTATAAAAGCTAACGCGACATACTTTAAAAGCGTCTATTCCAATCTCGTTGCAGATTTTCCAATCTATTCTTCAACCATTTAAGTTTACTAAGCACCTCAGAAATCCCTCGAGAATTTGAAATAAGTAAGATTGAGGAAGTACCTATACAGTTTCGTGTTCTGGGATTGAATCTATCCATCACTCCCTTTGGGAGTTGAGAAATAGGAAGAGTTTGTAACAGCTATTTGTATTCTGCCAATGTCTGTGATGTTCTATTCATTTAAATAGCGAGGTGATAATGGAAAAACAATAAAATAACATTCCGTTTTTTTTTATATATATATTTGCCAATGCTTAGCAAACTATGTATAAAATTTAGGGTCCTGACTAGAAGAGACCGTAGCTTAGTGTTAAAGCAGCTGCCCAGTATGCAGAGGTCATAGGTTCGACACCTGCTGGTCCCATATTTTTTAAACTGTTTCTTAGTATAACATTCCGATAGTTCCATTACGAATTTAAACAGAGGCACGTTTAATTAAATATTATCTTCTGAGTACACTTTTACTGATTTCCATATTTTTTAAATAAATCACGCGAAATTTGAATTTCTGTCAATCAAATATCGACCGTATTTATATGACTGTAAGGATACACTGAATTGGCGCACCCGACAGTTTTTCTTCAGAATCGCGCCACCGTATTGCCATCCCTCTCTCTCAATCAATGTTTAAACGGGGCAAGGAGATCAAAAGCTGTATATATATGTATATAAGTGTTAACGTCGCTATAACATGTTGTAATCGGCACTGAATAAAAATACATAAACGATGGTATTCAGTTTTACACCTGGAATAATTTTCAGTTTGTCTATATAGTAAATAAATAAATATAATTTTGCAATGGCCGTTTTGTACAACATAAATAGTAGCAGCCGTAGCGAAACCCCATTACGTGACCAGGTTGTTAATCTATAAATATATTATAAAATTGTAAATTTGCTATCTGTACATTAAAAATAATACGAGGGAACTTAATAACAGCAGTAGAAGTCAAAACATTTTTTTAGAGGTTTTGTCTGTCTGTATGTTCGTATGCACATCGCGCTAAAACAACAGCATGGAATTGGTGCTGTTTACACAGTTGTATAGCTGGAAGTCTAACTCAAAAACTTATATTTGTTTAATCGTAGTATTTTATCCTTAAGAGCTAAATTAAGGCTAAGGTTCGTCATTCGTTTGAGAATGCCGCACATAGATTATTTACATGACGTTAATAAAATAAAGAATACATTTTTGGGGGGGTGAATTAGGGGTTGTAGGTTTATATTAAAGTTAGTCAAATTTAAAGATCATTACCTACACGAAATTCCGCACATTGGTTCATGACATACCTAAATTAATAATGAGATGGATTTTCTGGAAATAGTTGTCCGAAAGGGCTTGAAAATCTATAAGAAAAGTTCTTCAATTTTGTTTGAAACAGCACAGAAATATCAAATTTCACGCAAACGAAGTCGCGAGCAAAAGTTTGTAACGTATAAATGTTTAAATAATTCATGTAATTACTAATGAAGTACTTTTTCACTTCCCGACTTAAAATCCAACATAGCCTGCATCATTGCTTATCCATTAGCACGGGAAAATATAACGATGACAAATTATTCAACGTCAAATAAATTTAACAAGGTTGTTCAAGCTGCGTTACAAGATTAAATCGTAAAAATTAATAAAGGAAATTAAAAGAGCACCGATTGCATTTAGGTATTTAACGTACTAAATATCACTATTACAATCTTCAAAACTTGCAAGCGGGGGTGGCGGCCATTTTGAAAAACAAAGTTTTTAGCTAAAGCGCGGTGAGGGGGAGGGACATAAACTGACATGTGTCAATTAAATTAACAATAAATAATTAGAGTGTCACAAGAAGCTACATAAAATTACATATCATAATATGATATAAATTATGTATCCACTATATAGGTAATGATATATTTTTATTTTATTTCACTGGTGAATGAGCTCGAGGGCGGCAGCACCACCGTCTAACCTTTAACCTGCCGCCAAATAGTAGTGCTTCCATTACTGTGTTCCGGTTTGGTGGTGAGATCAGGCCCTGAAATTACTGGCACATAAAGGCCCTGAAATTACTGGCATATGAGGCATAACACCGTAGTCCTCAGCTGCAGCGACGCATCAATAATCTGTTTTTGTGGATTGTTGATGTCCATGGGCTGTAGGTACTCCACTTACCATCAGGTGAACTACACGTTTGTTCGCTGTGGGCGTAGTATAAAAAAAAAACAAAAAAAATGTAAATTTAGCAATAAAGTTAAAGATGTATCTTTAGACACCACTTATAGTTTTGCCGCGCGCTAAGCATGATGAAAATTTAAAATATGGAAACCACATAATAATGGTTGGTCCGTGCCCGAGGGGTTATCATTTTTGACAAAAAAGGCACTTGTTCGCATAGAATATACTAATACGAATTAAATCGCACAAATACCTCAACAAACCCTGGATACCACAGCCTCTGTGATCGAATACCTGGCACATGCCTGGTCTGACTTTCAGAGGATGTTGTCTCATCTCGAAATACAGCCTTAAAAACCGCCTGAGTGTTTGGACTTAATCACAGAAACTGAAAGACTTTTGTTTGATGAACTTACAGTACACAGAGATGAGAGAAACCAGATGTAACAATACCCTAAGAAAAAAAAATAGAATCTTCAGCAAATAACGCTGCTAGCCTATACTTATATACATAATAATTAGTATTTATGCTTAAACGCATTAAACATAAAATCTCTGTTGCCTTATTCTGTTCTACTTAAACGAAACCATACCAACTTCCTTAAACGTACACAATAAGTTACCACCCCTCAAATAAATTTGCCTAAGCAAGTGCTTCCGTCCATAAATGTTATTTTTATGTAGGAAATGGCCCATAGTTGGGGCGCACGCAACATTGTCTATCACTTAGTGCCTTGTTTGAGTAATTACTTATCTTTGTTTATGGCTCGACTTCAGTCACGGGGGAAACATAAATGTAGGGTTATTTGAATGTATTAACACATAAAGTTACCTCATTAAATGTGATGCAAAGGGTATGTAAATATTATAGTGTTTAAAGCTTAAGCACCAATTTCTGTGAAGTTCAGTTCACTTGATACATAACATCACGTATATATTACCTAGCACGGCGTGGTATATTACCTGTTCTGTGTAGGTCCCATGGGATAGGGGGTAAGCCTATCGCTATCCACCGAGGACAATTCCTACTCCGTGCTGCTATTGTGAATTTTCTGACGGAAAGTTCACAAATAACCCTGTCTGACCTGGGAATCGAACGCAAGACTTTACGGATAAAGCACATACCCTAACCACTAGACCACCTTTGACCATAAAGCTGTTTTTTTTTCTATAAAACGGTCATTAAAATTATCAGATTGGGAAAAGTCAACGATATTGTACAGTCAATGAGCCAGCTACATCAGGGAATACAGATACATTCATCATTCGGAGAGTTTTGCCTTTTTTCATATCAGAGAAAATATTTATATGGTCGAATAATGTAAAAATAATACCAAGTTTCAAAGCAATGAGACAGACATGTATAATACACAAAAAATATATATTCAAGCACACTTGACAAAATATTTAAATAGTTAGGCCAGGATAGCGTCCAAAAATCAGTAACTTTATAAATTTAATAGGAGTCTTCAATAAGAAATACACAATTTCGCAAAACCAGAAATGAATCGGTGAATCAGAAACGTGCCCATTTATCTGTCCCTGCTCAAATTTGATGCCATCAATCGCTCTCACTCCGTAATGGAAAAACGGCCATGATTTGAGTCTGTTGATTTAATCCTATAAAACGGACATTAAAATTGTCAGATTGGGAAAAGTCAACGATATTGTACAGTCAATGAGCCAGCTACAGCACGGATTACAGATACATTCATCATTCGGTAAGCTTTGCTTTGTTTCATAACAGAGAGGATATTTATATGATCGAATAATGTTAAAAAAAAAAAACTAATTTCAAAGCAGACAGATATATTTAAAACACAAAAAAACATTACTAATCTTAGCACGAAGGCCGATCTTTTAAAGATGTTCTTGAAAAAAATAACTTCTTATATCCCTCTATGTATTCAAGCACACTTGAAAAATATTAATATGGTAAGGCCAGAATAGCGTCCAAATTCAGTGTCTTTATAATTGAATCGTAGTCCTCAATAAGAAAAACACAACTTCACAAAACCAGAAATGAATCGGTGAATCAGAAACGTTCCCATTTATCTGTCCTTGTTCAAATTTGATGCCATCAATCGCTCTCACTTCGTAATGGAAAAACGGCCATGATTTGAGTCTGTTGATTTAATCCTATGAAACGGACATTAAAATTGTCAGATTGGGAAAAGTCAACGATATTGTACAGTCAATGAGCCAGCTAAAGGGATTACAGATACATTCGTCATTCGGAAAGCTTGGCGTTTTTCATAACAGAGAGAACTATTGAATGTATTGCTGAATACTTAAATGGTCGAATGATATGAAGTTAAAAACTACTTTATTCATATCAGTTAAAATAAATTAGATATTCAACTGCTGAAATAATGTGAACGAAAAATTTGTCTTCTTAAGCAATATTAAATTGATCTTCTTAAGCAATATTATTTCGAAGAATAGTAGCTTAACTTAACAGTCTCGATGGTGAAGTGGTTAGCATATACGCCTCTCACCGCGATTTCTCAGGTTCGATTTACGGGTCAGGCAAAGTACTATTTGTGAACTCCGTTAGGAAATTCACAATTGCAGCTTGGAGTTGGAATTGTGCACGATGAATGGCGATAGGCCATGGGGCCAAAACATAACACGTGAAATGTGGGTGTTGTACACCTCTTACATACCCTTATGGGTAACATAGGCGTGCTGTTATGTTATGTATTATTTAGTAGATTAAAAAATCTACAGTATCGTCTTATAATTTTAGTAAAAGTATCCACACAAATCCTCAAACAATCTTCTTCACTTTGAACTGGGATTTTAAATTCGTGTTTGTTTGCAATAACCCTTCATAAACATCGGGTTGTTACAAGCAATTGTCTTTCAGACTCCTTTTGAAGAAAGTCCCGCAGATTGTACTTCTCTGTGACAATACGTTTGAACGTTACTATATCTGTAATAAGGAATCTTGTTCGAAATGAAACAAACCCGTCAGGGTTCATGATTGATACTGTTACCTGTTTATAAAACCATTTTAACATTGTGGAGTGCAATAAAGACTTAAATACTTGAATACTTGAAACTGATAAAAAAATACAGTATGAATTCTATTGTTTAAATTTAAAAATGGGATCGAACCAGTGAATTTGAGTATAATAAAACGGACCGTTGCTTAAAAGATTTATACTTATATTATAAAAGAAGGAATATTTTTTGTTTGTTTTATTCGTACCCATTTGAAGTTTTGAACGAGGATCGACTAAGAGGCGGTTGGTAATCAAACACTGAGTTTGGGTTACTACGTGCGTATAACAACCGATACAGACGCGGTAACAAACTATAATTTATCATTCCTTTTATACTCATGCCAGTAACGAAACCATATCGCGATCTATCTCGACGCCAACGCCATCTAGTTGTAAAAACGGTACTAGAACCCGAAAAGTTAAAATTTTGTATTAATTAATCGCGATATGATTGCGTTGACCTATTCTTATGTAAAGACCAATAAGCTCCGAGTCTACAGGACAGGGAGATAGTTTAAGAACCCAGGAATGATATACTTAGGCTACTTTTTATCGATGTACGACGCAGGAAGGAGGAGCCTCAAATGAAAGCTTGTATACAATACTGAACGGATTACCATTCAGTTTTCATTATTTTTTTTAAGACGCTTATATATTAGCTTCACCTGTATGTATTATGTATGTAACCGACTCCTTTGGACTCGATTTTGACCCACTTCAAAAGGACAGATTTCATTCAAATTTTGCACACCTGTCAAAGATCGATGACAATGCAATAATTCGATAAAAAAAAAAAAAAAAAAAAAAAAACGCCCTTATAAATAAATCGTAGTATCGTTATCGTATTCCTAAAATAAGCTGAAAAAAGCGTGGGTTGCTCGATAGACGAAAAATATGGCACAGAGCGCCCCACGCTTTTTTTTTCAGCTTATATTAGGAATTATTTTTCACTTTTTAGTTAGAAGTACTTTAAAAGCGTGTTTTTTAGTTTTTTAAACTATTATTTATTTAATAGGAAAGTCTTTGTAGCAACACGCAGTCTTTATTCTGGTAGATGACGATGATTATTTCTTGTCTTATGGATCCTAAATTTAAAAGGTAAATGTATTATCGTTTTCTTATTAATTCGTGCGGGAGTGGTAAGATAAAATATTCTGATATAAATAACAGGTGCTAGGTACTGTAACAAAAAGTAAGCGCCTGTGAGAATATTGGCCCTGCAAGCAACCAGAAAACGGCCTTGTAGTTAATCTAAACTTATATAATTGTTTGCCCGACTGACTGATGCATCAACGCAGAGCCTAAAAAACTAGGGCTAGGAACTTGAAATTTTCCATGAAGGTTTCTTATATGGCGTAGAGGCGCACTAAGAAGGTATTTTTGGCAATTCCATTTCGAAGGGGGTAAAATGAGGTAGGAACGGCTGTATGTAGTAAAACTTGAATAAAAATAAATAAATTGCTGTACCGGGGTTTTTCTAAATTATTTTTCTAAGAGGGTGTATTTAAGGATTTTCAGTAAGAAGTGAGTTAGCAAAAAAATTCAAAAGATGGCGTTGTGATTTTTTTTAACTTGCGGGTACCGGCCAGAATAACTTTAAACGCGGGTGAAACCGCGCAGTGCCTCAAGTTTTATATACGCGTGATGATATGTTATTAACAGGGGTCGGAGTAGGTAGATTGATTTGGTTATTTACTTCAATTCTTTAGAGAGTCAGGATAATGAAGTAAATTATATAAATGAAGATTGAAAATATTTTTATCAATAAAGATGTTTATTTTGGTATAAGTCAATTTCGCTTTATTACTTGATATATAAGAAAAATAATTTTAAACGTTTAACTATCGCATTTTATTCAATAATATATAATTATACATTCACAATATTTGATGCAATCCCGTGAGTACCAAAATTAAATCCCGGAAAAAGGCTTATCCATGTTATGATTTATATGACTATTCATGATGCAAGTACGTAAAATCAATCTACCTACTCCGATACCTGGTTATTAATCATAATATAATTTCGTCACAGTTCGTTTCTCAAATCTAGGGACATAAGAGCCCGTCCGTACTTAAGTCCTTGCTGAAATTGTCTGTCGTGATCGAAATCGGGTAGGAGGAGATTATGAAGGGTAAGGATGTTCAACGATAATATACAACGTATAAAGGATATGACACTAAAAATGTTTGACTGAAATTTATTAGGCGTATTTCGTCTTGGTTCTGATTTTATCTGACGCGGTTCTTAGCAATACATAATGAAACAATCATATTTGTATTTAATTTAGCCACTTTTTCTTAAAATTATTTAGTGATTTGATGAATTAAAACTTTTTGTATTCGATAATTTTAGTGCATTACTTATATTAGGGATGTTTTTAATATTAAATCATGTGATTGGTATGGAAGATACTTATTTTTAAGTGCTCAGCTACTTTTTTGCTGACTTTACTTTACCTAAAATTTTATATAGCATAAAAAATCGGTCAAGTGCAATTCGGGCCCGAGCACGAATGGTTCCGTACGCTCCTCAAAAAATAATAGCTGTTTTCTTCTTTCTTAAAAAAAACCGACGCTCGCACTAGAAATAACTCCTGTGTCATAGGGGTTTTCACAAACATACATTCCACACACACAAAGGACACCCAGACTCAAATTACAAATATCTAGCTATCACGGTTCTTGAGATGCATGGTGACAGACGGACAGACCGACAGACGAACAGACGAACAGGCGAAGTCTAAATAATAGAGGTACGTTTTTACCCTTTGTGTACAGAACCCCAATAAAAGCATCGGTTTCATTTCTAAATCTCGAAACATAAAGTAAATAAACTGGTCTATTTATTTAACTACGCCTTATAATTACAAGTAACTAGTACTATAAACTGTAGTAATACCTTCGTAGGCATCGCGGCTGAAAGCCTATTTGCGAGTAATAACCAAAAATAACGTATCATTAAAGCTTTTAATGAAAAATTTAATTGCGTCGAGTGAAGTCGGTGAAAGATGTGGCCCATTTCACAAATGGGCATTACGCAACTCATCAGCGCTGGATTTTGTATTAAAAACTGAGGTCTAAAGGGTAAATAGCCACGTGGCTTAAATACTGTTATTAAGACTTGCTTTTTGTCTATTCTTCGCAAATTATGATTTACAGAATATTTATTATATTTGATTTTTGAATTTGTTGTTATAGCATCATCAGTTATACAGCATCTGTGAAAGTTTTAAATATTTAGTCATCACCATTCATGAGATACAGCCTGGTGACAGACGGACAGACCGACAGGCAAACAAACGAACAGACGGACAGCAAAGTCTTAGTAATAGGATCCCGATTTTTTAAAACATAAACTTAATAAACTGGTCTATTTATTTAACTACGCCTTTAACTACAAGTAACTAGTAATATAAACTGTAGTAATACCTTCGTAGGCATCGCGGCTGAAAGCCTATTTGCGAGTAATAACCAAAAATAACGTATCATTAAAGCTTTTAATGAAAAATTTAATTGCGTCGAGTGAAGTCAGTGAAAGATGTGGCCCATTTCACAAATGGGCATTACGCAACTCATCAGCGCTGAATTTTGTATTAAAAACTGAGGTCTAAAGGGTAAATAGTCTGCCACGTGGCTTAAATACTGTTATTAAGACTTGCTTTTTGTCTATTCTTCGCAAATTATGAACTTTCTTATATTTTCGTGTAAGATTCTTAAAAATGGAAATGACATCAATTTCAGTTTTAAACAGAGCATGAAAAAAATAAAGCTTATTTAGAACACGCTGGCCAAGTGCGGATCGATAGGCTTTACACATCTTCGAGCACTTTTTAGGCACTCTCAGGCATGCAGGTCATCCTCACGATGTTTTCCATCGTTAGCGAGCGATCATTTATAATTATGATAAATACAAACATACTTCGAAAAGTCGAATCTTAACGATTTATTTACAGAGGTGTGTGCCGTGGGTTTGAATTTGAACCCGCGATCTTTGACTTTGCAGTGCTACGGTCTCCCACTCGGCTATTGCTGCTTTATTAAAAACTGAGGTCTAAAGGGTAAATAGTCTGCCACGTGGCTTTAATACTGTTATAAAGACTAGCTTTTTGTCTATTCCTCGCAAATTATGAAGTTTCTAATGAAAAATTCTTATATTTTCATGTAAGCTACTAAAGAACTGATTTGCTTACAAAAATAGAAATGACATCAATTTCAGTTTTAAACAGAGCATGAAAAAAATTAAAACTTATTTAGAACACGCTGGCCAAGTGCGGTTATCTTCACACATCTTTGAGCTCTTTTTAGGCACTCTCAGGCATGCAGGTCATCCTCACTATTTTTTCCATCGTTAGCGAGCAATCAAAGATTCGTCTTTTCGAAGTATGTTTGTATTTATCATAATATATAAATTTTATATATTATGATAAATACAAACATACTTCGAAAAGACGAATCTTATCGATTTATTTACAGAGGTGTGTGCCGTGGGTTTCAATTCGAACCCGAGATCTTTGACTTCGCAGTCCTACGGTCTCCCACTCGGCTATTGCTGCTTTATTAAAAACTGAGGTCTCAAGGGTAAACAGTCTGCCACGTGGCTTTAATACTGTTATAAAGACTAGCTTTTTGTCTATTCCTCGCAAATTATGAAGTTTCTAATGAAAAATTCTTATATTTTCATGTAAGCTACTAAAGAACTGATTTGCTTACAAAAATAGAAATGACATCAATTTCAGTTTGTTTTAAACAGAGCATGAAAAAAATTAAAACTTATTTAGAACACGCTGGCCAAGTGCGGTTATCTTCACACATCTTTGAGCTCTTTTTAGGCACTCTCAGGCATGCAGGTCATCCTCACTATTTTTTCCATCGTTAGCGAGCAATCAAAGATTCGTCTTTTCGAAGTATGTTTGTATTTATCATAATATATAAATTTTATATATTATGATAAATACAAACATACTTCGAAAAGACGAATCTTATCGATTTATTTACAGAGGTGTGTGCCGTGGGTTTCAATTCGAACCCGAGATCTTTGACTTCGCAGTCCTACGGTCTCCCACTCGGCTATCACTGCTTTATTAAAAACTGAGGTCTCAAGGGTAAACAGTCTGCCACGTGGCTTTAATACTGTTATAAAGACTAGCTTTTTGTCTATTCCTCGCAAATTATGAAGTTTCTAATGAAAAATTCTTTTATTTTCGTGTAAGCTTCAAAAGAACTGATTTGCTTACAAAAATGGAAATGACATCAATTTTATTCCAGTCAGTTTTAAATAGAGCATTAAAGGAATTAAAACTTCTTTTGACAATTTTTTTTTTATTATGTTAATCATAACATAATAATAAAATAGTTAATTACTTCAGCTTTTATGGCATTTATTTTAAGGTAAGTAGACACGTTGTTTTTTTTTTCTTAGTTTGTGATACTTAATATAATAAATATTCACAACTTAATGAGAAAAACTGTTTTATGTTCAAATTGTTAAATGTATTATGTTAATATTAAATGTATTTAAAATAAGGGCTATTATATAAAGGTATATTATTTGAAGATAGTTCTGCCAAGCTATTTTCAAACTATTACGATCAGGACCTGGCTCAAATTTATTTAATATTATAGATTAAAAGCAGCTCTGTATCTAATACATGTCCCACTGCTGAGCTCAGGCCTCTTCTTATGATGAGCAGGGTTAAGCCATAGTCCACCACGCTGGCCAAGAGCGGATTGGTAGACTTCAGTGACCCTTGAGCACTTTTATGGCTATCTCAGGCATGCAGGTTTCCTCAAATTGTTTTCCTTCACCGTTAGCGAGCGATAACTCATATGATAAATAAACACATCTTCGAAAAGACAAATCTTAACGATTTATTGACAGCACACTCGCTGTGAGTTTGAACCCGAGACTTCACAGTCCCACAGTCGCCCACTTGGCTATCTCTACTTTTTTTTCAATTTCGATGATTACTATAAATGAAATCGGTTGGTAAATGACTGATAATATTAACAAAGCGTAAAGCTTTGAAAGTTTACTCAACCGTTAAATCACAAGTAAAATGATTAAATGAAGTTGAAATTTCGACAAAAACTTTTCAGGCTTTGTCCCAACCCTTTCACTCCACGAGTAAATGAAAAATAGATTTGTACGATTCGACCCGAATAAAAGCACGCTAATAAAAAACGCATAATAAGATATCCGTGAATCCTAAAATTCTCTCTGTACCTTTTACAATCTTCACAAAAAAGATTGTTCGTTGCCATCGTCATATTCGGGGGAAAACTGACACTCGTATTAGGTTCCCTCTCACGTTTCGTTTGTGTAGACGAAGCTTAAATAACGCATTGATACGTAGCTACCGTACAATTGTAACCGAGCTTTGTCCTTTCACAAAAATGAGAGGAGCATTTTCATTCCAGTCTCGGACAGATTTCACAGAATGATATTCGGTCAAATTATCCAGAGGCAACATTGAAGGAGAATGGCGAAATTGAATCAAATGCTGGCAACATTTTTACTTCAGAGTTTTATCTTCCTACTTGAAAACTAACTTAGTCTTCATGTCTTAAGAGGGAACAATTTATTGGGTGTTTTGTATACAAAATTCATATTGGTTCAACTTTAATATTAAATATTAAGTTTTTATCTATTTTTATTGAAATAGTAATCCGTACGTTTGTTGGCGCCCATTTTTTCATTTTAAAATTTAAAAAAAGTCAGTTTGTATGTAACTCAAATAATTTTCTTATGTGTATGTTTCTAATATATCTTTCAGGATAGCTAGTTATATTTCTTGAGTGGCTTTTATATGTAATGTCATAATGTGTGTTGTGTCTTGAATAATTTTAGGATGCGTGTTTGTTATAATTGATAATGTTTTATTTTGTATAGATTTGGTTTATATTCTTTTTTTTGTGTTCTGTACTATCGCATTGGCAATTGCCTGTAATTATAGTTGTGTGTGATTAATAAATAAATAAAAATATATTTAAAAAGTTTTGACAAAATGGCTACGAACAAACATGCATTTTAGTGTTTTATATATGATTTGTCTTTAAAAAATGAATAAAAACTTAATAATGTTAAAGTTAAATTCATATTAAGTTACTATGAAAACATGGCGCTTGGGAATCTACTCTTAACTAACAAATAACCAAAAAGATGCAAATTTACATCTCTCGCAACACGAAGTTTTAAAAAGTCTAATTTATGTCGGACAGCCACTGCAGCGCTGCCAGGTGTAAGTCTTTTAAGATTCAGCATCTCGAAAACTTTGTTCAAAAGAAGTGTATGCGCAAACATGGGATAAAAAGACTCGTTGCGTACAATGATACTATATTATATATTTTTATATTGTATAGTATGTATTTAAGTGTCTATGCACTCAAAATTTTATCTACTATTTAGTAATAGATTTTTTAGTTTTTAATGTTGACAAGCTTTGAGCAAAATAATAAAGAAAAACAATACAAATTAATAAAAAGAAAAACAAATCCAATGCAATAAACTACAGCAAATATCCATTCTATTATGTTTATCCTAAGGTTGCCTGGAAGAAATCGCGGCAAGCGATAAGACCGCCCTTTGTACGTTATAGTTTTAAGTACTTTTGTCTTTGTATGTTTGTTACAAATTTTATGTGGAAATAAAGTTTTCTCTAACAATGTATCTAATTATAGTGAAAATGCATTATGTTTGGCATTTCACACTTCAGGAACATTACCCTTTTTTTAGTATGTTTAGATTTTTTATTTCAAGTATATAGACAGAATAGAGAATGTCCAAAAGCGCTTTATTAAATATCTATGTTTCCACCTATAGACATATAATATAATTATATTCTAATGTTGTGATTTTATTTTATTTTATTAAATATTATTACAATGTAGTGTTTTACAATAATATTTTATTTTTTTAGGTTAAGCTAATATTTGTAATATAAGTTAATGAATGGCATGAAGTTCCTGAATGTTCGTTTTGTGTTTTTAATTATGATTATTAATATATTTTTTGATGTATTAAGGATTATGGACCTATGTTGTTTTAATAAATAAATAATTATTATTATAGATTACCCGCATAATTCTGGTCACTAACTTATTGTTATTAAAAAAATACATTTATCGCCACATGAAAATTGTCGTCAGATATCAGAATATTATACGTTAAATTTAAATATCTAAAACTAAAATATTAACAGTTCTGAGTTATTGTCCAAATTTTCTTGCATGTACCGAACAATTCAACACATTCTTATATACCGTTGAGGATTCCAGATGCCTCAACTAACTACAGGCAAAATAGTTGCTGTGCGTGCGAGCAGATTCTTTAATAAGCAGTTTGATATCGATCCATTAACAATAAGTTTGTCTGTAGCAAGAAGACGATTTAGTCTCGAGTCTTTTGAGTAAGTAGAATATCATATTTCTTTCTTTATATATTGTTGTATTTTTATATTTAAATCGTGCTTTCATTATAAGCTAATGAGCAGCGATGTTAGCCTTAGTTTTATTTATTTATTTAAACTTTTGCACATTTATAAGTACAGAGGCGGACTTAATGCCTAGTGGCATTCTCTAACAGTCAATCTAGGGTGGTGCAGAGAAAAGCAAGGGTAGGTGCAATATGAGCAAAGAACTGTTTTGTTCGCACTAAATTGTTATTGCGCCACTAGAAACGAAACTTGTAATTAGCTTTATGGTTCCTAAACTATTGTTATTAATGTTAAAATAGATGTAAGTTTTCCATATGATAAATAAACGTATAAATTATATTAAACGCAGCTTTTCTGGTACAGATAAAGGCGCTTTGTTACCTTAGGCGTATCTCGCAGAGTCAGGACAAAAGTAATTACAAATGTTAGTTCGCTGGCGTTCATTAATATGCTAATACGGTTGCGAGAGCACCATCGAACTTTGAATTGGCGCAAAGAACTCTGCAGCAAAAAATGGGGCTGAATTTAAAAAAGGGGCCAAATGTAGCTTATTTTGATGCTGTAACTGAGTAAGGTTAATGAATTCGTGTTTTTATTTGCATTACGTTGATTGTATTTCTGTTTTTCTATGCTGAGACAGTTTGTTTTAATTGTCAAAACGTTGTTTGAACACGAGATTTTGGTTTTGAAATTGGATTTTAGATGCAGGAGATTATGGAGTGAAAAGCTGACGCTTATGAAATTCTATTTCATAAAATTTAATTTGTCTAACTGTGTTTGTCTGAAACTGCTGAAGCTTGACCTAAATCTAACTTTGTGGTTTTAGGCTATTTCATTTTGCTGTTCATTTTTTGTCTTTTAATTATAGAAATAATTGGTTAAATTTAGCTCTACTATTTAGCTCTTGGATTCGATTTCTGGGTCGGGCAAAGTGTTATTTGTGAACACTCCGTCAGAAATAGCAGCACAGAGTTAGAATTGTACCCGGTGGATGGCGATAGGCTCACCCTCTATCCCATAGGACCTAAATATAACTGGTGATATATGGGTGTTGTACACCTCTGCCGCACCCTTCTGAGTAATATTAGGCGTGATGTAATGTTATATAAATTTCCATCGAAATACGACAAAATGTATAACGTTAAATGTATAATGTTATGTACAGTCGGCCAATGAGTTAGGTATGCAGGGCAAAAACTTATAAGTCATAGTAAAGACTTACGACACCAGTTATGGATAAGTGAGTTATATATCTAAATAGTGGGTATATTACACTTATTAAATATGAAATACAAACTTGCATATCTATTGCAGTCAGTTTTTACTATGGCGTAGAAGTTTTTGGCCTGTATACCTAATTGTTTGGCCCACTGTACGTCAAAACTATACATCACATAACTCACTCATAAAAATTAACTGTCACCGTTATGACAGTCACGAGACTTTGTTATACCCATAATAATATATATATAACTAGCTTATATCAACATGACGTGCTGATTTAAACAAATAATGCCTTAATGCCACTGCTGGGCTTGGGCCTCTTCTCATGATAAGAAGGGTAAGGCCGTAGTCCACCACGCTGGCCAAGAGCGGATTGGTATTAGACTTCACACAGCCTCGAGTACTTTTTAGGCACCCTCAGGCATGCAGGTTTCCTCACGATGTTTTCCTTTACCGTTAGCGAGCGATAATCCTAACTAATATTATAAATGCGAAAGTAACTCTGTCTGTCTGTCTGTTACGCTTTCCCGCTTAAACCTCGCGACCGATTTTGATGAAATTTGGTACAGACAATCTTTAGACCCTGAGACAGAACATAGGCTACTTTTTTTTAAAAAAAAAGGGATGAAGGGGTTGAAATAGAGGTTGAAAGTTTGTATGGGATTTCTTAATTTTAAAAGATAAATCCTAACTATCCTAACTAATATTATAAATGCGAAAGTAACTCTGTCTGTCTGTCTGTTACGCTTTCCCGCTTAAACCTCGCGACCGATTTTGATGAAATTTGGTACAGACAATCTTTAGACCCTGAGACAGAACATAGGCTACTTTTTTTTAAAAAAAAAGGGATGAAGGGGTTGAAATAGAGGTTGAAAGTTTGTATGGGATTTCTTAATTTTAAAAGATAAATCCTAACTATATATATATATATAATATTATAAATGCGAAAGTAACTCTGTCTGTCTGTCTGTCTGTCTGTCTGTTACGCTTTCCCGCTTAAACCTCGCGACCGATTTTGATGAAATTTGGTACAGACAATCTTTAGACCCTGAGACAGAACATAGGCTACTTTTTTTTAAAAAAAAAAGGGATGAAGGGGTTGAAATAGAGGTTGAAAGTTTGTATGGGATTTCTTAATTTTAAAAGATAAAACCATGAAACTTTATATTTTAGTACTTGATAAGAAATCATTCGCTTTTGAAGTTTAAATTCCTTTTGACGAATGCTCTGCATCGCCACCGCTGCCGTCGGTCGTAATCGCGTACATTCGCCGAAGTGTGGCGGCATCTGCGGCAGGCATCGTTGTCGGACGCATGCGATTAGACAAATTTGCGCTATAGAGAATTACATTTTTCGATCCAGTAAAATTATATTA
The DNA here is from genome assembly GCA_905147285.1 of Hypena proboscidalis. Taxonomy (NCBI): domain Eukaryota; kingdom Metazoa; phylum Arthropoda; class Insecta; order Lepidoptera; family Erebidae; genus Hypena; species Hypena proboscidalis. Next base: position 8,541,086 of record LR990150.1, on the reverse strand, counting down.
TTATTTCGTATAACTTTTTAAGTGTTTTTTATTAATTAGGTCCTGTAAATTTATTTTATTCATTTTGTTCATACTTGATATTTCTTTTAGTTTATAGTTATAAGTAGGTTAGATAGTTTCCTTTACTTTAAAAAAATCCGATTTGCTTTTATTTCCTTTTTTCCCTAATAGGGTATTTTTAATCTAATAGGTCGTAGTAGGTAATAATATACAATAAAATACAAACTTAACTTTGCGGTTTGCTCCCGAACCGCAAAGTTAAGTTTGTCGTAGGTTATTTCCTTTTTTCCCTAATAGGGTATTTTTAATCTAATAGGTCGTAGTAGGTAATAATATACAATAAAATACAAACTTAACTTTGCGGTTTGCTCCCGAACCGCAAAGTTAAGTTTGTCGTAGGTTATAAATGACCTATGACAAACTTATATTTGTGGTTCGACTTATAAAGATAAACCGAAAGGTTTCTTTTTATATAAGTCGTACTGTATAGATTTTAATTTTAAAGTATTGGTATAGGTAGTACCTATATTTGGTATTGTACGTAGTGACCGTAGGTTATTTTATAAAACTGTTAGGTAGGCTATGACATTCGTATAGATATTAGTTTATAGGGATTTTGCTTATTTATTGAGTTTAGATTAATTATTATCAGAAATAGGTTTATTTAGGTAGGTAGGAATTTTATTTTCTGTTATTGAGTTTTTTTATTGATGTACCTACCACACAGATGCAATCGTGGGAGATAGTTTGTTTGTTTGAAAGCGCTAAGTTTAAAAACAACTGGGTGAATTTTGATATTTAACATTACGCTAAACTCTACGGGCTGTCTCGGACGCACGTGTCGCAATTTCTATTAATTCGAAATTTGAAGTAGTTTCGAAGTAGGTACCTACATGAGTTGTTCCTATTTGTCTGTTTTGATTTGTTTGAATATTATTTTCCTTGAGTTTTTTTCGAATATTTGTTTTGGTCGGTTTGGTAATAGATAGGTTCTTCTTCTTCTTTGCGTGTCAATGGAAAACACATGGAAATGCTCAATATTTAAATTTTGTTTGACCAAAACTTTGCTACAAGAACGGCATTATCGGTGGCGCTCCACAGGTCGTCTATGGTACAGGTGGTGGGACTTAAGGGGCATGTAAGAAGGTGACCCATCGTTTGGGGACTGACACCGCATTCACAATCGGCGGAGTCTGCATAACCCCACCTTAAGTGCATGAGTTGTACCTACTATTGTTATATTGACATTGTTACCTTTAGCATTTTTTGTTCATAAAACGACATCCACGCGGACGAAGTCGCGGGTAACAGCTAGTAATATTATAAATGCGAAAGTAACTCTGTCTGTCTGTCTGTCTGTCTGTCTGTTACGCTTTCCCGCTTAAACCTCGCGACCGATTTTGATGAAATTTGGTACAGACAATCTTTAGACCCTGAGACAGAACATAGGCTACTTTTTTTTAAAAAAAAAAGGGATGAAGGGGTTGAAATAGAGGTTGAAAGTTTGTATGGGATTTCTTAATTTTAAAAGATAAAACCATGAAACTTTATATTTTAGTACTTGATAAGAAATCATTCGCTTTTGAAGTTTAAATTCCTTTTGACGAATGCTCTGCATCGCCACCGCTGCCGTCGGTCGTAATCGCGTACATTCGCCGAAGTGTGGCGGCATCTGCGGCAGGCATCGTTGTCGGACGCATGCGATTAGACAAATTTGCGCTATAGAGAATTACATTTTTCGATCCAGTAAAATTATTTTATTATTTCGTATAACTTTTTAAGTGTTTTTTATTAATTAGGTCCTGTAAATTTATTTTATTCATTTTGTTCATACTTGATATTTCTTTTAGTTTATAGTTATAAGTAGGTTAGATAGTTTCCTTTACTTTAAAAAAATCCGATTTGCTTTTATTTCCTTTTTTCCCTAATAGGGTATTTTTAATCTAATAGGTCGTAGTAGGTAATAATATACAATAAAATACAAACTTAACTTTGCGGTTTGCTCCCGAACCGCAAAGTTAAGTTTGTCGTAGGTTATTTCCTTTTTTCCCTAATAGGGTATTTTTAATCTAATAGGTCGTAGTAGGTAATAATATACAATAAAATACAAACTTAACTTTGCGGTTTGCTCCCGAACCGCAAAGTTAAGTTTGTCGTAGGTTATAAATGACCTATGACAAACTTATATTTGTGGTTCGACTTATAAAGATAAACCGAAAGGTTTCTTTTTATATAAGTCGTACTGTATAGATTTTAATTTTAAAGTATTGGTATAGGTAGTACCTATATTTGGTATTGTACGTAGTGACCGTAGGTTATTTTATAAAACTGTTAGGTAGGCTATGACATTCGTATAGATATTAGTTTATAGGGATTTTGCTTATTTATTGAGTTTAGATTAATTATTATCAGAAATAGGTTTATTTAGGTAGGTAGGAATTTTATTTTCTGTTATTGAGTTTTTTTATTGATGTACCTACCACACAGATGCAATCGTGGGAGATAGTTTGTTTGTTTGAAAGCGCTAAGTTTAAAAACAACTGGGTGAATTTTGATATTTAACATTACGCTAAACTCTACGGGCTGTCTCGGACGCACGTGTCGCAATTTCTATTAATTCGAAATTTGAAGTAGTTTCGAAGTAGGTACCTACATGAGTTGTTCCTATTTGTCTGTTTTGATTTGTTTGAATATTATTTTCCTTGAGTTTTTTTCGAATATTTGTTTTGGTCGGTTTGGTAATAGATAGGTTCTTCTTCTTCTTTGCGTGTCAATGGAAAACACATGGAAATGCTCAATATTTAAATTTTGTTTGACCAAAACTTTGCTACAAGAACGGCATTATCGGTGGCGCTCCACAGGTCGTCTATGGTACAGGTGGTGGGACTTAAGGGGCATGTAAGAAGGTGACCCATCGTTTGGGGACTGACACCGCATTCACAATCGGCGGAGTCTGCATAACCCCACCTTAAGTGCATGAGTTGTACCTACTATTGTTATATTGACATTGTTACCTTTAGCATTTTTTGTTCATAAAACGACATCCACGCGGACGAAGTCGCGGGTAACAGCTAGTAATATTATAAATGCGAAAGTAACTCTGTCTGTCTGTCTGTCTGTCTGTCTGTTACGCTTTCCCGCTTAAACCTCGCGACCGATTTTGATGAAATTTGGTACAGACAATCTTTAGACCCTGAGACAGAACATAGGCTACTTTTTTTTAAAAAAAAAAGGGATGAAGGGGTTGAAATAGAGGTTGAAAGTTTGTATGGGATTTCTTAATTTTAAAAGATAAAACCATGAAACTTTATATTTTAGTACTTGATAAGAAATCATTCGCTTTTGAAGTTTAAATTCCTTTTGACGAATGCTCTGCATCGCCACCGCTGCCGTCGGTCGTAATCGCGTACATTCGCCGAAGTGTGGCGGCATCTGCGGCAGGCATCGTTGTCGGACGCATGCGATTAGACAAATTTGCGCTATAGAGAATTACATTTTTCGATCCAGTAAAATTATTTTATTATTTCGTATAACTTTTTAAGTGTTTTTTATTAATTAGGTCCTGTAAATTTATTTTATTCATTTTGTTCATACTTGATATTTCTTTTAGTTTATAGTTATAAGTAGGTTAGATAGTTTCCTTTACTTTAAAAAAATCCGATTTGCTTTTATTTCCTTTTTTCCCTAATAGGGTATTTTTAATCTAATAGGTCGTAGTAGGTAATAATATACAATAAAATACAAACTTAACTTTGCGGTTTGCTCCCGAACCGCAAAGTTAAGTTTGTCGTAGGTTATTTCCTTTTTTCCCTAATAGGGTATTTTTAATCTAATAGGTCGTAGTAGGTAATAATATACAATAAAATACAAACTTAACTTTGCGGTTTGCTCCCGAACCGCAAAGTTAAGTTTGTCGTAGGTTATAAATGACCTATGACAAACTTATATTTGTGGTTCGACTTATAAAGATAAACCGAAAGGTTTCTTTTTATATAAGTCGTACTGTATAGATTTTAATTTTAAAGTATTGGTATAGGTAGTACCTATATTTGGTATTGTACGTAGTGACCGTAGGTTATTTTATAAAACTGTTAGGTAGGCTATGACATTCGTATAGATATTAGTTTATAGGGATTTTGCTTATTTATTGAGTTTAGATTAATTATTATCAGAAATAGGTTTATTTAGGTAGGTAGGAATTTTATTTTCTGTTATTGAGTTTTTTTATTGATGTACCTACCACACAGATGCAATCGTGGGAGATAGTTTGTTTGTTTGAAAGCGCTAAGTTTAAAAACAACTGGGTGAATTTTGATATTTAACATTACGCTAAACTCTACGGGCTGTCTCGGACGCACGTGTCGCAATTTCTATTAATTCGAAATTTGAAGTAGTTTCGAAGTAGGTACCTACATGAGTTGTTCCTATTTGTCTGTTTTGATTTGTTTGAATATTATTTTCCTTGAGTTTTTTTCGAATATTTGTTTTGGTCGGTTTGGTAATAGATAGGTTCTTCTTCTTCTTTGCGTGTCAATGGAAAACACATGGAAATGCTCAATATTTAAATTTTGTTTGACCAAAACTTTGCTACAAGAACGGCATTATCGGTGGCGCTCCACAGGTCGTCTATGGTACAGGTGGTGGGACTTAAGGGGCATGTAAGAAGGTGACCCATCGTTTGGGGACTGACACCGCATTCACAATCGGCGGAGTCTGCATAACCCCACCTTAAGTGCATGAGTTGTACCTACTATTGTTATATTGACATTGTTACCTTTAGCATTTTTTGTTCATAAAACGACATCCACGCGGACGAAGTCGCGGGTAACAGCTAGTTTATATGATAAATACACACATATCTTCAAAAAGACGAATCCTAACGATTTATTGACAGAGGTGTGTGCCGTGGGTTCAAACCCGAGTCTTCACAGTCCTGCGGTCTATCGCGCGGCTCTGTAATGCTCTGTATACCTACGTAAATACGTTTTTAAATGGCGTCGTTTCTTTTTATATCAAACTCCATATTTCAACAACAATGTGATTAAGTACAGAGAATAAGGATAGGGACACGTTCCCAATTATCGATAAGCGCTCTCAAGTACTTCTATCGGTGTTAAGACCAAGATTTTTATTAAAATGCATAAAAAAACCCTTATCATAAATTGTGATCAGTCGGGTAGCGATGAAAAATGTTGAATTACGTAACCTACATGATCATAAATAATGTTACATATTTGTTTGAGAAAATATCCGTTCCAGGACGTAAGAAAACCACGCGGTTCCGTCGAGCGAAGGTTAAGCAATGCCTACCGATGTCGGCTGCGGATGGGTGATCATTTTAACCTAATAAGGACAGCCCAAGCTGGTAAGCATCTCATCTCATTTACAAAATTTTATTCTCTTTACAAACAAAATCTGTGTTTTACTTTTTGTTATACAAGTACAGTCAGCAACAATATCCAAACTTCCATGCAAATCAAAATTTTCACATTAAAAACATCCCTTATATAAAATAATGCACTTACTATCGATTATTATTAGTTTTTATTTATGAAATCAAGAACGATTTTAGAAATAAGTGTCATTGATAATTTAGTTACTTCTGTCTGTTGTTCTGAATGTAAATTTGACAAAGCTGGAACGCCTACGATTTCGTTTACTTGCTAAACTGATACTCGTACAGAAAAACAATAAAATCCAGATGCAAGAGCCATTTCGTATTAACAAAAGTAGTATATTATAATATATTATAAGAAACTGTCGTTAGGTGAAGACATTATTATTGAGAATACGGGTTACTCACGTTATTTTAGCCGGGATATGCCGACTAGTTTCGAATCTAGTACGTAGATTCATCAACTGGGCGATTAATTGCGTGTCGGCATATCCCGACTAAAATAACGTGAGTAACCCGTATTCTCAATAATAATATATTATAATGGTTTATAATGTCATCCGTAGAGGATATCTATTCAACTCAATTGTAATATCAATTTCGTTGTTGTATGTAAGGTTTTAGAAGCATTTTTGCTTACGAGTGTATCTATACCGAAAAGCTTTGAAATACTCGTTACTTAGTATTTAGTATGCTTTTTTTATGCCAGAGAATATTTGGTGGAAAATTCGATCACCTAAACTAAACTGTTATTAAAAAAACATTCTATTTAGAATAATAATTATCTATTCTGTTAAATTTCCTACTAAATATTTGCTCTTTGCTACTACAATAAAACCAATTCCGTCGCGTTACGTTTGAAATTGACAGGCATAAATAATGCCAATTTTATTGCATTGACATGTCATTTGACGCCAACGACATTAAAAATCTGCTATAAGTAATATATATACAACATATTGCATATAGAATACTGATAGTTAGATTAGATTTTAAGATTTTAGATTTTATTATTTAAGTGGTATTATGATACCAATTAAATAATAAGATGGCACCAAAAAGGCGTGTAATTTAATGAATTCTATATATTATTTTAAATTAATTCATTTTGTTGTTTTTATGTAGAATTAATTTTGAGTATTCGCCTATTGTGACATTTAATCGAATACAATTTTAATTTTTTTTCAAATTCTTTCGTTACATATTACGCACTGTAATGACAATAAGATGTAATGATACGGCATCAGATGGTGGTATTTTTTTTTGTAAATGAGCTCCAGAACGGAAGCACCACCGCCTCACATTAAAATTTCACTTACTGCCAAATAGTTGCTAGCTTGTATTACTGTGTTCCGCTTAGTTAAATAACTGAAACACGAAACATTTAGCACCGTATTTCTCAGATAAATCGACGCATCTACAATTATTTACTTTTGTGGTCTCTATAATCACGCTATCATCTTACATACTGGTGGTAGAGCTCTTGTGAAGGAGCTCGAGGGCGGCAGCACCACCGTCTCACCTTAACCTGCCGCCAAATAGTAGTGCTTCCATTACTATGTTCCGGTTTGGTGGTGAGATCAGACCCTGAAATTACTGGCACATGAGGCATAACACCGGAGTCCTCAGCTGCAGCGACGACGCATCTATAATCTGCTTTTGTGGATTGTTGATGTCCATGGGCGGTACTCCACTTACCATCAGGTGAACTACACGTTCGATCGCTATCGGCGTAGTATACAAAAAATAATAATCTTAACAGACTCGCTCGCTACATACGTCGTAAATAGAAAAAAAAAAAAACTCATCACGTTGGTTGGTGATCTCGTGTTCATTTCCAAGTCCACTTTTTCCTCCAAAATTGATGTTCAATATGCAACTTTTATAGTCTATTCATATAGACTTGGCAAAAAAGATAAACAATAATGGCTGACGAAAAAAAATAGTGATGTGAATCATTTAATGAACTGTTGTGAACTACTCAAAATGGCGCTTCAACATTCATTCAGTGAATGATATTAATTAATTAAAAGTCGCTAAAGTCGGTTAAAAATGGACATTGGTTTAGTTATGTGTCGTTCGCGATTGAACGAATCTAAAACACCGAGTCGCGCGAACCGCACAGTCGAATGGGCCACTTTAACTGTAGAAAAGGATTAATTCGTTACGATTTGTTATTCACGATAAATAGATTAAATAAAATTTAATTTAATATAAGTACAGCTTTCAATAAATTTAAGAATGTTTTGAACAATTTAATTCATCATCACTGACAAAAACGTAAATCAATCCCAATCGTTCTTTCGTTCACTTGTTCCCATCCCTAAATCAAATGTCAAACTTCCATGTCGTTTTTTTAATCTGTGGTTTGAAGTCTCCTTGAAATAACGAAATTTGCAAAAAGAATACATTTGCACAGTGAATTTACAATGAATATAATATGTGAATATTAGTGTGTTGGTGTGTGAACTAGTTTATACAACTCAATGTGGTAACGTACAGTGTGTTATTCTTTCGCAATATCGTAATTTGTAATTGGGGGGGGGGTTTGTTTACTGTTTTTGCCAAGTCTAAATGAATCGACTATACTTTATACGACGCTAACGAAATCAAAAAACACCAACAACGCGTATGCAAGTTGATTGAATGATGGCTTTTGAATCTCACAAAGGCCTTTTACGTCCAATTTATCTATAATTTCAATTGATCAGGGAATAAAAGAGTAATGAAACGGATATAAATTATGTTAAGTGAAGCCTGCAGTTCTGAATGCACTGGGGGCGGTGAACTTTGCACAATATGATTCTAATGGACATCCTTCTTTGAGTCCCTTTGAGCAGATATCGGTAGCTGCATTGAAATTTGCTATACAGCATTTTTAATACGGGTATACCAGTGATAAGAAGAAAGAAACAAGCGGCCGTGGCGCAATGGATAAGGCATCGGTCTTACTATCGAGAGGTCGTGGGTTTGAATCCTGGCCATTACACCACGGACGTGAACTTCCTCCTAACACAAGCGAATTAAGCTTAGCCGGGGGTTTAACAAGAATACTAGTAATTTGTATTTACAAATTACTAGTAAGCTTTTTTTAAAAAAAATAAAAAAAATGTCGTATTGAAACCAATCCTATATTAATGAATTGACTTGATATTGAATTGATTTGATTAATTATTTGTATATTTTCCAAATTTATTTCTTACTTATGTTTCTTGCTATTTTAATGTTTATTTTTTATTTGTTGGATCACTCTACGCTGGCTGTAATATTTTTAACTACTACTTCTTATGGACATGGTCTGAAATAAACGTATTATTATTATTATTAGTATCATTGCAAATTTAAATTTTTTTGTTAATAGCTTTTGCCCGCGACTTTTTTCGCGTTGAATTCGTCCTGCGCATAGAAATCTTAATAATAAGGCAATAGAAATGTCAAAGACGCGTGACCTTGTCACCGCGCATCTGTCTAGTCAAACACAAGTGCGAGTTGAGGAATTGTCGTCTTAATGTCATCGCAAAAAGAATAATTTTGTTTGCAGTAATACAAGCGCATGAGTCTAATCGAACACAAGTGCGAGTTGAGGAATTGTCGTCTTAATGTCATCGCCAAAAAGAATAATTTTGTTTGCAGGAATACAAAAAGTGGTATTTGAAAAACGGCGACATGCGTCCCAGTGTTAAAAGATAGTCGATAGCATTTCTATTGACTAGTTATTAAGATTTCTATGGTCCTGCGTTTTGACTTGCGTTAAACCTGACTGCTCCGCTCCCGTGGAGTTAAGCGTCATGTTCAATATCTAAAGACCTTTACTAAGAATTGTAATACATAATACAAATGTGTAATACACAAAAAAAAATCGATCAGTAGTTGTCAAGATCAGTGCAGTTCGCGAAGTTCACAAAAAACCAAAAACCTAATTTTGTCCGACTCAGGAATTGAACCCGAGACCTTAAAGCGGCAGACGCTTTCACTAGACGCTAGACCACAAAGGCAGACTAATAGCCACAGATATAGATCTACATAGATAACGCAAATGCATGTACTTCCCGTGTCCGAACCCCGACCAAGCGTCAAGGTTGGTCGCCGCTAACTTCAGTCAACGCGCGTCTTTTGTTAGAGAAAATCATAGCGGACGGCTCCAGTTGAATCGTTTGAATCGTACTGCATCGGTGGCATCGGTGTCTTTGAATCGGTTTGGATTTCCCGTCACTAAATTTCAGCTGTGACGTCACAATAGGTATTAAAAAGTCGGCACGCTTGGTTTCAATACAAATCGTGATACTTGCGTTATCTATGTAGATCTATAGGTATCTGTGCTAATAGCATATTAGTAAGTGTCATTTAATTTAACTGCCTCAATGGTGTAGTGACCGTGAGGTCTCGGGCTCGATTCCCGGGTCGGGCAAAGTGTTATTTGTTAACTTTTCGACAAAATTCACAATAGCAGCGCAGAGTTGAAATTGTGCCCGTTGGATGGCGATAGGCGCTCACTCATCGGGCTTAAATATAACAGGTGAAGTGTGGGTGTTGTACACCTCTGCCACACCCTTCTGGATAATATAGGCGGGATGTTATGTTACTCTAATTTTGAATAACTGGAAATTTCTACAACCAGACTATTATGTTAATCCTAGATTGTTAGCCAGCTGTATAATTGCATACTTTTGTCCGAACCCTGTTAACGCGTAAATTCAGCCAGTCTTATCTTCCCCAAAAGTTTCTTCATTAGTAAAATACTAACGGTCTGTTAGAATCAAAGTTTTGAGCCGGGATAATTACAACGTTTACATACAACCTTAATACGACTGTAAGCTGCCATAATTTGTGAGTTGACAACCTTCGGATTTTAGTTTAGAGTAAATGTTTGGATGTTAAACATTTGAGTGCAATCATGATTATTTTTGTACGATTACAGTCCTACGAAAAGTACGAGTACCTACGCTTCATTTTGCTAAAACGTTTATTTTATTAAAGAGAAGAGAAAAGAGAGATATGCGGGTGCTGTACCGCTCTGCCACACCCTTCTGGATAATTAAATATAGGCGTGATGTTATGTAATGATATGTAAATAAACGTCGAAATACGACAAAGTTTATAAAAGTAAGTCAAAACTTTTGACTGGTGGTAGAGCTCTTGTGAATGAGCTCGAGGGCGGCAGCACCACCGTCTCACCTTTAACCTGCCGCCAAATAGTAGTGCTTCCATTACTGTGTTCCGGTTTGGTGGTGAGATCAGGCCGTGAAATAACTGGCACATGAGGCATAACACCGTAGTCCTCAGCTGCAGCGACGCATCTATAATCTGCTTTTGTGGATTGTTAATGTCTATGGGCTGTACTCCACTTACCATCAGGTGGACTACACGTTCGTTCGCTGTGGGCGTAGTAAAAAAAAAAAAAAAACTATACACCAAATTATTCACTCATAAAATAAATTGTCACATTCATGACACTCGCGAGACTTAGTTATAACTATATTTAACTAGTTGATTATATTTATGAGCTGATTCAAACAAAAAAGCCGGTCATAAATCACGTACCTAAATGCTCTGTACAAAAATAGCAGCCCTGTATCTAATACATGTCCCACTGCTGGGTTCGGGCCTCTTTTCTTGATGAAAAGGGTTATGCCATAGTCCACCACGCTGGCCAAGTGCGGATTGGTAGACTTCACACACCGTCAAGCACTTTTTAGGCACCCTCAGGCATGCAGGTTTCCTCACGATGTTTCCTTCACCGTTAGCGAGCGATAATTTATATGATAAATACACATATATCTTTGAAAAGACGAATCTTAACGATTTATTGACAGAGGTGTGTGCCGTGGGTTCGAACCCGTGATCTTTGACTTAGCAGTCCTACGGTTTCCCACTCGGCTATCGCTGCTTCGGGTGTTGAACATTTGAGCGTAATCATAATTAATTGTACGATTACGGTTATGGGTTGTCGCTTCATTTTGCTTGCTAAAACATTTGTTTTATTAAACGAGATGCCTCACTTAATTTAGAAGTTGAGTTTAAATCACTTCTGGTAATTTGTATATAGAAGCCGGATACACGTAAAAAGAGAAGCCATTTTTATGCCGATTCTGCTTAATACAACATACAAATCAGTTTTTTTTCGTGTGTGTGTCGATTGTCGGGGCTGCGTTATTTAAATTGTGTATGTGTGTGTACTTAATCAATGAAAAGAGGAAATTAAAGCAAATAAGTCGAAAAAAATCGCGAATCAACTTTAAATAAAAAAGGCAATCGGGTCTTTCAAGGCATGTCGTGAAAAAGCTATTTTGTGTCATGAAAGAGCCGATGACATATTTAACAGGCACAGAACTATCTTTCCTTAATCAAATACTGTAAATTATGTAACGAAAATCAGATTAATTAAAACTTACAAATTTCAATAAAAATCTTAGCTTTATACACTATCTTAGTCTAAAATAATATCCTCAGGAAATGTGCATAAAACCAAATGTTTAACCAAAGTGTTCCACGACCTATGTTAATGACTGTACTTTATACACTATCTGTGGATACCATAGACCTAGATGATACTATCTTGATAGACATATCACTCTTAGTGACTCTCTTCGAAATAATATTGCCTACTCATCATATATTAATACTAAAACCTTTTAAAGTCTAGAATATAGAAACAACGAGCCTTATATTCATAATATTACGACTATGAGCAACTGCTGAATAAATAATGGTTTATATCAAGGATTTATGTTCGAATTATAAAGCAGGATTAATGTTTTTAGTTGGAAGTTTATTGAACTGGCCTACCCTTTCATTGGTTCTCATCAAAGATTTACGGATTAAGTAAAGATATTTATCGTTTTAGGAAAGATCAACAACCTATGGGTTATCAGCACTCTTAAGGCAATCGCATGGCTGTTTTCCATACAAAAGTAATATGGGTTTTACTTTAATATTATACAGGTTTTATCTATTATTATACAAATTCTTGTTAAATGCCAATAATTTCTTATTATCTAAGCAAAAACTACCGCTTTATTTTCTTTCCAAAATGTCCATCCTAAGGTTGCCTGGAAGAAATCGCTTTAAGCGATAAGGCCGCCCTTTGTACATTTTTTCTGTTATTTTCTTTTTGTTGTTACCTCTTAAGTTTCTTTTGTCATGTGAAATTATGTATAAATAAAGTATTTTCTATCTATCTATCTAATATCTTAAACACTAAAATGCTTGTTTGTTTGTGGCCATTTTGTCAACATTATATACTAATTATTTATACCTTATATTAAATCTAGTTGATATGGTACAATAACATAACAATTTATGTATCTCATCCCCTATTGTATAGGTGTTACATAAAGACTAAAAACTACGTAGTACCTTATCTTTATCTTTTATCTTATCTCCTTTGACTAGCACAGACTAATGACACGACAATTCGGGGTTGGTTCCACAACGTATGCTAAACGATGAGACCGAAGGCGGTTTGGGTACGATTGCAAATTAAAACTATGATTAGAGTACTAAACAAAATTCAAGGCGATTCTAGTTTTAGTTGCCAAAATGCACTGTCTCAGTAACTCGGTTGAGTTTACGTTTTTTGTATGTCTCGTTTTTGTTTTTGCGAACTAATTATGAGCCACCTTAATTTGGCGTCAACTTTAATTAGGTTAAATAAATATATTTTAGAAGTTAACGAAATAAAAAAATAAAATGAAATGAGAAAGCCGTCCACTTTATAAATATTAGATATTTCTTAAACAAAATAACGATAAATAAAAAACACTTTAAATACACTAGATTTAAATTCATATATCTATTCGGTTTTCAAAAACTTCATAATTATGTCTCTCATCATCTATTGTAATCATAATATTATTTACACAAAGACAGAGAACTACGTTGTATCTTGCGAAGATCCGTATTCCTTTGACTAGCACAGACTAAAGACACGACAATTCGATTGGCGTAATTGTTCCACAACGTATGCTAAATGATGAGACCGAAGGCGGTTTGGGTACGGATAGGTAATTCTACGTAACTGAGTATTGTGAAACGAGAAATGGGAATTAATGTAAGCGAAACAGAAATTGACAAAGGGATATTATAGCCCAGTGCCGATAATTTTTAAGACCAAAAAAATAATAGTAGGATGAAACCCATTAGAAAAGGAGGAGAACATTATAAAAACTAAAGGAAAAATCATTTACGGGCGATCTGAGGTCGGGAAGAGGGGGGGGGTTTTAAGGGTAAAAAACGGATTTTCTCGATTTCCGGCAAAACTAAAAGTCCTATGGCAAAATTCGAATGGTAAGTTTTCACCAAATTTCGTGAAAAAAAAAAATTGTTTGTAAAAGATAAAAATAAAAAACCAAAAACTTGGTTTTTTGAATTTTTCACATAAATTTTGAGGTTATATGAAAAAAGTGTAAAAACAAAAGTTTTAGATCTTTTTATTACCAACAACTTTGCCATTCGACTTTTTTCCATAGGACTTTTAGTTTTGCCGGAAATCGAGAAAATCCGTTTTTTACCCTTAAAACCCCCCCTCCTCCTCTTCCCGACCTCAGATCGCCCGTAAATTATGTTTCCTTTAGTTTTTATAATATTCTCCTCCTTTTCTAATGGGTTTCATCCTACTATTATTTTTTAGACTTTTTATCATTTTTAAAGGGATCTTCTCTGGTCTATTAACTTAAAAATCTGATCAGAAATAAAAATGCCCTGCATCAGTATTGTTTTCAAATGCCTTTTTCTTACTTCTCTCCCACTCTTAACGTCTTAATATTATCAAAATGATGTTTTTTTTTCAGTTATATTATTATTCTATAATTCGACACCGTCGTTCAAAACTCAATAACCTCCAACTAAACAGTACTGGTTCAGTACGTAATAGACTTAATGCAGCTCTCTATAGAATTTTGTCTTACAACAATGCAGTTATAGTCAAATCCTCGAAGACGCTCCTAGGTTTGACTAATCAAACCTCAGGTCTGACTTGAACATGACGAAACATAAAAATCTGATCACCGGAGACAATTAAAACAAATGGACTAGTCATTTTCAGGTGTTCCTCGCTTCCAAATGTGGAAGAGTACTGCTTTTGCACTTCATATAAAACAAGATGTCAAATCATATATGCGCGGCACAATCTTTTCCCCTTCACTCCCCCGTGAGTTTTGGCAGACTTTGCTTTAATTTCCTTCCCATTTTGATTATTTCTCTTTGCCGAACCTCAATCCTAATAGAAGCAAAGCAATGGCCCTAATCTTACCAACCCGACTATAAAACCATAATTCACATAATTACATTCCACACAATATGACGCAACTATTTATCATAAGTTATCGCAAAACTTTATCTAGATTTCGTTGTATTTCTTTATTACCTGAATAAATTGCTTCTCATTGATGTAAATTACCCAATTAAAGTAATCATTTCGACCTAGAATGCGAACTTAATTTACTTGTAAAGCGTTGAAGGTTACTCTTCCTACAAAACATAACGCCTATATACCCAAAAGAGTGGAGCAGTGATGTATAACAGCCACCTTTCACCTGTTATTTATAAGTATCATGTGAAAGGGGATGAGCCTATCGCCATCCATTGGTCATTGAGTTCTGGTGTTGAGAATTACATGATGGAAAAAGCCCAATAACACGGTGAGAGATCGCAAATGCTAACCACTAGACTATCGAGGAAGTTTATCATACCAAAATAATAGGTGTGAATGCCCGTTTTTGGGGTTTGTCTTTCAGTTAGGTCTTTGTTTACGCGAGTGTTTATTTTGTAGGATTAACATGTGCGACACGATAATTTGTCACAAAAGTTCTGTTTTCATTTTAATTAAGTTTCAACAGAATATCCGTTTTATACATTACTAAATAGGAAATTCTGATAAAGCTACTGTTTTCATAGGATTTTTATTTCAAAATCTCATAAACAGTAGCTGAAATGAATTGGTTTTGAATAAAATAATCAGCTATTACTAGATGGTGATAGGGGCCGTTCAAATATTACGTAAGCAGATTTATTACAATTATTTACCCCCCCCCCATCCCCCTTGTCAGCGAAAGTAAGCAAAGCTTTTACCCCCTCCCCCCATGCTTACGTAAACATTTTTCAGATAAAAATATATTTTTAAACGTATGCGTGCGGGAATCCCCAAAAATGCGTTTCGTTTTCAAGCATAGACAATTCTTCTTGCAACTCTCCTGATTATAGTCTCTACGACTGATCGCAGTACACCAAAAGGAAAAAAATAATAATAAAAAAATGCATAGACAATGTGAGGGTTGCCATTCGTGTAAAAAAGTAAATAACTACCGATGACGTCATCATCATCTAGACTCCCCTACCCCCCATGTCATCCAAAATAAGCAAAACAAAGACCCCCCCACCCCCCCATAGTGCTTACGTAATACTTGAACGGCCCCATACAACTATAGATTTTTGGAAGCACGGCATGATGACAAATTTTTATTTTTGTATGTTATTGAAACACCTCTCGAGATAAGAAAAATCATTAAAATAATTATTTTGATATCACATAAACTTCCTGAGATAATACAATTTTAAATTCACATTAAAATCGACTCGCCCAAACAGTCCAAACAAAGGCTACATAGACGTAACGTCATTGTTATGTATACAAAATGCGAAGTTATGAATTTTGTTTGATGAAATATTGCGTTAATGAAAAAAAATTGCTAAAATAGTGTGGGTTTTTCAATAAAAATATTTTTTTTTACTATTTTGTACTTTAAAAAATGACTTGCCCATCTAAGTTTAAATGAAAAACAAAATATATTTTAGTTTTCAATAGCAAAAACATTTTTATAATCATATTTCAACAAATATAATAACTTTTGTTAAGAGTTGAAATAACTTCCTTAATATCAACATTTAGATATTTAAATAACCGAAAGTTATACCAATTATTTCGATCGCAAACTCCCTAAATACATCAAAATTTGCCGTATCTACGTACATATTCCGTATTCACGTATATTCCGTACCTACTTACCAATGTTACAAGAAAAACTTATTCTGAAATAACATACACGCGCGTGACGTATTCACTGAGGTGGAATTCCAAACAGAAATGTTCTCGGTTCGTTACGTATAAGCATAGAAAAAATATATTCCAGATTTGTATTACTTTGAATGTTTAGGCTCATGTTATTTTTGGATAGGTAAAAGCGTAATATTCGTCTTGTTTTACCTTTTTTGGGCAGGAAGTAGGTAGAAGGAATATTTTAAAAACTTAAATTATAACAGTACAGAAGAACTCATGCAAATACTTACATAATGATAATTATTTTTACCAAACCCCATCTATTATTGCATTATATTAAAAAAAAGTACTTCTTTTACAAATATATTATTTTTGAAATGGTTAATATAATAATAATATGTATATTTGTAGGTTTATATATATGTTCGTATTTATCTATTTATAATATGTTTGTATATTTATATAATTATGTATGGATATATATGTACATAGAAATAAACAAAAAAGACCTAAAAATTTAAATTAACTGTTTCTTACCTTCTGGTTTATATAAATGTTTGTAATTTGAGAAGAGGGGGGGGGGGGGTCTCCTAACACAGGTATTCTTTACTTAAAAGGAGACCTCATAATGTAATGTAAAACTAGCATGTAAGAAAAAGTAAATAAACTATTTTTTTTTATTTATTATTTATAAGGGCCCTCGCCAACGACGACTTTTTGTAGCGATGCTATCGCGCGTCTGCATTGATACAATCTCGAAGCGGTCGTTATCTATGTGTCCTCGCCCTCGGGCCCAAATCCGGTCGCGATGCAAACGCTACTCTGATGCTCAGTTCTCCACTCACGCCACCCGCCCTTTGTTCTCTCTCCGATGTCGTCCGACACGGTTGCGCGTTTGCATCGATACAGCCGCGATGCAGTCGGGCGCTGCAAATGCGACTAACACGCGTTAATAGCGATGCTGTCGCGCATTTACTAAACGCGCGACAGCATCGCTACAAAAAGTCGCCGTGGGCGAGGGCCCTAACGGTTTTGCTTTCAATAGGTTAGTATCATACTAGTAAATAATAATATGTGACTGAAGGCATAAACTGCCAAGAGATTTTATCGATTTAACTTTTCCTTAACTTTTATATAATTAGAAAGAAAGAAAGAAAGAAACGTTTATTTTGGCAAATCTTAAGCTTAGTGATACACTTTTAAAACTAATTAAAATAATAATTAAATTGATGTGCCAGAAAAGGTACACACCTCAGCATAATGATAGCTGAAAGATCAGATTCTGTGTTACTTGGCCGGTTTGTTGAACTTCATGTTAGAAGGAATAAGGCATGTAAGTAATAATTTTAATAAAAACTTTAATTTAATTTTAATTTTAATATAATTATGAATTTTATTGTAATTTGATTAATAATGATAATTGTAATTTATGTGTACTTCTATGGACTTTGTCTGAAAATAAACTATTTTATAATCCTGCAGCACACCAGCACTACAGCGCTGGTATTATGGTGCGCCCTGATTGAGAGTAAGGTAGTGTGACATTCGGCACTTTTTACAGAAAATACGAAATAAGTCATAAAAAAATACTCGATAATAAAAACAAATGACACCACCAAAATAAAACAAAACTTCAAATAGGTACCAAAAAGAATGAAACGCACCCATTGAGTGGTTTGACATTTATTATGTCGCTAAAAGTCAAAATTATATTTGGATTTTAATTTGTATATTATATATTTTACTGTAAAATAAATATTTACCTTGAGAGGTTAACGTTACTTGTCGGGTAAATCTAATACATTATCATGTCATGTTTAAATAACGTCACTTTATATTGTGGGTGTTTCTATGTAGTATAATAAGTATGTATTAACAAAAGAAAAGTATATATTATTATGTATTAGTATCAGGGACCGATTTATGCAAAAATGATCCAACCCACAATCTCGACAATTTCGAGTTTTTGTGACTTATGTACTCTAAATAAGGTATATTTTAACATATCAAAGACTCGGAACTCTATGTTAATAATTGACGAAAATCCGTATGGTCCAAACCACAACTGTCATAGCGAACATCATTTTTTCATAATGCATAAATGTTTCAAGCTATTAGAATCATTTTTGCATTTTCTTGGTTGCCCTGATATAGGTTTTTTGTTTTTTGCTAAACTACTTGGAACAATAATGCTTTTTATACAATATGGAAAATATTATAAAAATCATTCTGCTTAAATGTTCCAATAACCTTGAATCATTTTAACTCAATTCCAAATAACATTCGACTACAGAAGTATACTGATTCAGACCACATGACTATTCTATTTAATTAAAGAAAAACGAAAAATTCAATTCTTAAAAAACGATTCACGGTTAAATATAAAATTATCATTAATATCTCGGCTAAAAAGTAAACAAAATATTATTTTTATACCGAAAACTTTAATGAAATACGTATAACTATTTAAACCTTCTATCTTTTATTGCATTTTTTTGTACCTGCAATAAAATTGTATGTTTTGCATGAAATTTATTCTATTTTTTTAGAATAATGTGGTCATGTAGACAAACTTATTGAAGATCATTTTTGCATATTTCTAAACCAACCATTTCAAATGCGCTAAAGTTTTGCAAAAAAGATTCAAGTGAGGTGGATCGTTTTTGTAAAACTTTAAGCGCAGTGAAAAATTACTGTTAAAGTTTTACAAAAACGATCCACCTCACTTGAATCTTTTTTGCAAATAATGCTGCTGCGTGCTTTCTTCATTTAAATTTTAACACAAAATGAACTTCAGAGCTTGAAACGTTTTTGCAATTTTGAAATGAAAACTATATTATACTTTAATTGAATAAACAAAAAGGATCCACTTCGCAATTTATGGCAAATTTGTTTATTAAGTAATTGTTGAGTAAATACTATTGTGTCATTAAATATTTTTCAAAACAAAAAACTGCACTCATTGCAAACATTATTACTTTATTAGGTTGTGTGTAGGTACTTTAAATAAACTTACCTACTCGCGCCGCTGCAAACGCGTAATATGTGCGGCTGCAGCGGGCGTCGTCATTTCGTACTGATCTCGTCTATTGAAACGTTGTGTGAAATTTATTGCTGCGTAGTAAAAATAAAGAAAAGGGCATGAGTAACATCTCATTGTAATTGAATTTGTTAAATTGTGTTTTGTAAAGTTGGTGATTCGAGTTTTTATCAAAAGTTTAGTCTTAAACCTAGAAATGAATAGAAAAGATTCAATATTAAAAAGTGTACGTAAAAGAACAGATGCAGGGCAAAAAGATGATGGTAAGTAATTTTATTATTGTAGATAGCTACTGGTAATAATTATTAATATGTCTCGTAGATATTTTACGATCGCGTTGTGTTTATGTACCTACTCATATTCTTTTAAATTGTTTTCATTTCAGTAACTTCTGTGGTTTATGTATTTTATAATCATATTTTGTTACAATAATTACTATTACGTGCAGGTGACATTATCTACTTAATCTACGAATGAACTTTTAGGTATATTTAGCCGCTAAATAACCTTTATGCCCGGCTTGCTACCTATCCGTTTAACTCAGAATAAGTTGGTAGGTACCTAGAAACACAGCTATAGGTGAGCTCCAAATTATTTGGAACTAACCTACCTACTATCTAACTACAGCCGACCGTACGTACCTACTTACTTATTATTTACCTATTTGCATTTTTTTTGTTTTGCCGTAGAAGGTGGCGGTTCGCTTCTTAATTATTCACATCTCTCAAAGAAATATAAGAGGAGTGATAACATTATAAGGATGGTTCAGAAAGACTATTGCAATAAAAACTCTCGTCAAACCGCTCAAAGTAAGCTAGGTAAGAACACATAATACTAGGTATCTACTTATTTCCACATTGTTTTTAAAGTGTTTTTTAGAAAAAAAAACAGCTGTTTTATACAAAATGTTTATACCTACTTAACCAAAATGTGTGAAACAGCTGATTTGCTTTTTCGCGCTTTGTTTGAGACCCTATATTGAACGTGGCCCGACGTAATTTTAAATAGGTGGAACGTAAAGAGTTAAAGTACTTATCAGGGATACAAAAATATACACGACGGCTCCATATTGTTTCAGATGACGAAAATCAACAATCTTGTACGTCATCGCCAATCAGAGAAATGTCTCCAGAAACGGAGAAAATTTTCAACATTTTGACAAATGAGATGCTTGAAGAACCTTGTTTTTTTTTTTTTTTTTTTTTTTTTTTTTTTTATGATGTTTCTAAGCAATTAGATACGTCATAAAGATTACAATCTAGTCTAGATATAACATTAGAGACTAATGAGTAATTTAATTTTGACCTAAGCTACTAAATTAATTTATGCTAAGAATATGTCCATTAACACCTATCTTATTGTCTTTATTATCGAAAATGACACTTTGTTCTTGTGTTCTTTTAAGGTAGCACTAAACCACTTGAATCACTCATTTCACTGAACTAGCTCAAAAGGTTTCGTCCTTTTAAGTCTTCTAACTATGTCTGTGGTGTCAAGGAGCTGGATGGCCTCGACATTCACGTGTTGAAGAAGTCGTCGTTCATGAGCTTCAGCATACTGTTTTATTACACTGGCGACAAGGTTCACCTTCAGGTCACGATGGAGATCCTCATTTCTGATGTACCAGGGTGCATTCACGATTCCCCTTAATACTTTATTCTGAAACCTTTGGATTATTTGGATGTTACTTGTTTTGGTACAGCCCCAGAGCTGTATACCATAAGTCCACACTGGCATGAGGACTTGTTTATAAATTAGTATTTTGTTATGCACCGACAACGTAGAATATTTACCCAGCAACCAGTACATTTTTTTATAGCGAAGTTCCAACTCACTGCGTTTCTTTTTGACATGAGCCTTCCAGCGAAGTTTTGCGTCTAGTGTCATACCAAGGTACTTGGCTGAGTTCGCATACGGTATTATAAGGTGATTCAGATATACCGGTTGATAGTTGGCCTTTTTGTTGGTGAAGTCTATATGTATCGATTTGGATTCATTTAATTTAATACGCCACTTCTTTGTCCAGTAAACAATGGTATTGACGGCAGCTTGAACCTTTTCCACAGCTTCTGCATGAGTGACTCCTGTAGCCATGATAGCTGTGTCATCCGCGAATGTAGCAATTATATTGTTTTCTAGCTCTGGAATATCACAGGTGTACAGTAGGTACAGCACGGGACCAAGGACACTTCCCTGTGGTACTCCAGCTTTTATTGGCGTCAGTTGCGAATACGCATCTTCTTGTCTTACTCTAAACATCCTTTCTTTAAGGTATGATTCTAGTAACTCAACAAACTGTCTTGGAAGCATCTTTCTTAACTTAAAAGTTAAACCTACATGCCACACTTTGTCAAACGCTTGTGCTACGTCCAAGAAAACTGTAGAACAGACTTTCTTTTCTTCTAGAGCCTTTTCTATAGTATTGGTGATACGATGAATTTGATCAACTGTAGAGTGGTTAGCTCTGAATCCAAATTGGTAGTCAGGAATCAGTTTTCGTTCTTCTATTAGAGGCTTTAATCGTCTCAGTAGGAGCTTTTCTAGTAATTTTGAAGTGATTGGTAGAAGCGATATAGGTCTGTATGACGCAGCCTCATGTGGTGGTTTCCCTGGCTTGGGTATCATTATCACTTCAGCAACTTTCCAGGTTGTTGATACATGTTTCAATCTGAACGTAGCATTAATTAGCGTAGTTAGTTTGACAATAGCTCTTCGAGGAAGATTTTGAAGTACTTCACCCGTTATAAGATCATATCCAGGTGATTTCTTGTGGACTAGATGTTTTATCTCAAAGTAAACCTCTTTTGGCGTGACTAGTTTAATTTCTAATTCATCTGCTGATGTTTCGTCAAACAAAATATCTTCATCAATTTCTTCATCATTTGGTTGAAAAATTTGTTTCAGATGATCTGCGAATCTTGATGCTTTTTGTTGGTTATTTGTGGCCCACTGTCCATTAATTTGCTTGATGGGAGAAGCATGAACAATGGGTTTATTAAGATGTTTTGTAGCTTTCCATAGAGAGTAATCTGTCGCCTTAGAGCTTGTTAGTTGTCTGAGGTAGGTACTTGTGGTTTCGTCATTAAATGCCTGAATTTCTTTACTGAGTTTTTTTGTCAGGTTATTTAATAGGGTCTTATCGGGCGGGAATCTCGTTTGCTGCCACTTTCGTCGCTGTGCCCGTTTTTGAACTAAGAGATTTCTTATTTCAATGGGATAAGAATGACTCACCTGTTTTCTCTTAATTTCAGGTGTGTTTTGCCAAGCGCAGCGCTGGATATTAGACATGAATTCATATATTTCAGTATCTAGTTGCTGTGTGGTTTTAAGTGGTACTTTGAGATCAATAGAATCATTTAAGTCCAACTTGAAACTATCCCAATCAGTATTTTTATTTACTAAGGTGGGGTATTTTTCTCTAGGCATTATGTTCACACTGAGTGTTAAAATTATGGGGGAGTGGTCTGAATTCATGTCCATCATAACCTTCCTTGATGTGCAAGACTCCAGATGAGATATTTCTATATATAAAAAAATCTATCAAGTCTGGAATTTTTTGGTTATCGGTGGGCCAGTAAGTCGGTTTTCCTGTTGAAATGACGTTACACTTTGTTTCTCTAACAGCGCATAACAGTTCTTTTCCTTTTGTTGTGGTCAATCTAGATCCCCAGTGTGTGTTCTTAGCATTGAAATCTCCACCAAGTATGAAAGTGTTACCTAGATCATTTAAGACATTTTTGTATTGCTCAGTTTTTAGTGCATATTTTGGTGGAAAGTATATGGCCGCTACGGTGAGGTTATAGCGCTTGGTTTGAATGCATACAGCTACAGTTTGTACGAATTTATCTTCACACTTATGTTGAAAATAGTGATTAAGATCCTTCTTTATTATAACTGAGCTGCCACCTCTGGCAGTGTTATCTGGGTGCAATGCATGATAGCATTCGTAACCTTTAACTTTTATATAGGATTCTCTGGTGAAGTGTGACTCGGATATAAGGCACACATCGATGTTTTCCACATGTAGAACCGCTTCAAGCTCGTCACGATGCTTTAGCAGTCCATTTGCGTTCCACGCCATGATTTTCAAGTGCTTTTTCATTTTCATTTTGAAGTAAGTACCTTGGAGCTATATTCTAATTTCTTCAACCTTTCATCGAAAGTCGTTAAGAGGTTGAGAATTTTTTTGATATTATCATCAGTATTAGAGTTCGCTGGGTTGGGTTGCACCTGTGGTTGTTGGCGTTGTAAGTGTTGGTTTTTTGTCATTTCAGCATAGGATATACTGTTTGTGGTGCGCTGTGAATAGCGTGCTATATCTTTGGGAGCACTTTTAGGCTGAGGGGTGGGGGTAACTTTTTTCTGCTTAATAGCATTGTTTTTAAGGTTTTGTAGCTCCTTGGCAACCAAACACCCTCTGTAGTTAGCTGGGTGTGGTTCACCACAGTGAACACACTTTGGCTTAGAATCAGGCAGTTTCTGACAGTCAGCTGTTAAGTGTTTACCTGTACACTTTACACACCTGGGTTCTTTCGAACAGTATTTTTGGGTGTGGCCGTAAGCTTGACATCTTTTACACTGTGGAATAAGTGTAGATGTCTTTAGAGGTTGAATGTCTACTTTGCAACCCAATATAGACTTAATGCTATAGATTTTCTTAACATCTTCATCTTTATCGAATGAAAGCATAAACATGTTGAACGGGGTTTTGGTCCTCCAACTTAGTTTGTTTACTGCTTCCAGAATTTTGAATCCTTTCGATGCGACATCTTCTACGATTCTCTCCGGCAGACACGAAGAATGCAGGTTTTTTGCCATTACTCTTATCGGTCTGTCTTGTTTGTTTTCGTAAGAGTGCCAAAGACAGTTGTTTTGCGACATACATTTGGCGATCGACCTATACGAATCTTCATCTTTAGCATTGATTTTAACGACGTCTCCGTTTAAAGTTTTGGCTAAGAAAGAGTCTTTTGTAACATTCGTCGAAAGAATATCGTAGAACTTTTGGTAGTCCTTAATGTTCTCTACTACTATAGGTGGTGGCGGGGGTGGTTTTTTTACCTTAGGCTTTTCTAGTAGCTTTACGCTGGTGTCAGCTCCTTGTGGTTGTGGGGACAGTGAAGTATTCAGTTTCCTTTTTTTCCTGCTTTTTTGTCTTACCCACTCAGTCTCTCGCGCTAGATCTTCCTCATCAGTCATATATTCGACTTTATCAGAACATTTCTCACTGTCAGTGCATGGCACCACTGGATTTGCAATCTTTTGTTCCTGAATAACATGCAACTGTTGTTTAAGCATTTCTATTTGACCACGAAGGTCTTTGGTTTCTTCTACCAGTTGTAAGCGTGCTTCCTGCTCTTGCTTAAACCAGCCGAATAATTCATGTTCCAATTCGGTGCTCAATCTCAAAGTGACTTTGTTTGGCGAGGCCATGATTATCTATTACCAACTACCGCGCAGGCGGAGCCACGGACGGAAGTTGGTAAGTTATAAATAACTAAAAGATATGTTTATTAACATAAACACTCATGATTCACTATCGGTAACTGGGTCATCGCGACGACCGTGACGGCCACACGCGACGGAATTTGCAGCGTCAGCGTTTTACCCGAGCACAAGTATGACGCGACCGTTCTCGCTAGAAATCGAATGATCACGAAGAACCTTGTGAAGACTCTTTTGTTGAACGGTGCTCTGAAAATCCACTTCAGGGGATTGTTAGTATTAAAGATAGTTCACATTTTAATGAAAGGCAAACATATGTAGAAGCAAGCGACAGTAATGATGAGGAAACGGTATGCCCTTTTAAGCCAAAAGATGTCATAAACTCTATGTCGGGGTCAGAATGCACAGTAGTTCAGCGCATTGACAATACTCAAAGTCGACAAGAAACATATATCGAGACAAGTGATGACGAGGAATTAGCCTCTTGTTTACAGCGAGATTGCACGAATGAAGTACGTAACTTGAAAGATCGGGAAAGATCTTTTATTTTAGAGAATGCTATTGAAGAAACCGAAGTTAACAAATCGCCAATCAATGTTAGCCAAATGGCTTCTGGTGAAGTTTTCCAAAAACGAATATCTGAAGGTAAGGTACTATTTAATACCAGGACAGTAAAATGTTCGTTAGACTAAAGTTCAAAATACAATAATCAACATCTTAATTTTATTGCAATTAATCTTTCAGATAATGATGATGTCAGTAGTCCAACGCTACTATCCAATTTGTCAATTCCTCCGCCGTCATATTCACCTCTGACTCCTTATATAATGAAGAGTGTTCCTAATGATACGCACATTGCATTAGACCAAATAGTTGAAGAACCAATAATATAATAATAATAATAAATATTCTTTATTGTACACCACTAAAAAAATACAGTTAAGAAAATAACAAAAGACAATGTTGCACAATCGGCGGTCTTATCGCTAATAGCAATTTCTTCCAGACAACCTAAATGGACAAAAAATATAGGACATAATTTATAGCCATGGCATACCATACAGAACGAAAGAGAAACAATAAAAATAGATATTTACTCCTTAAATCTACTAACTTGTACTACATTGTACAAATATACATAATTATAGATACATGATATAATATATAATAATATATTTATAAAATACTTATATACACATTACATAAATAAATATAATATAATAAATACTTATACATAAATAAATATATAGTGAGCAGGAATGTACGAAGGACGCAATAACGACTCTATAGTCAAACTTACTAAATCACTTTTGTAATCAAGTAGTGCTCCTTAACTAATTTTTAACCAACATCACTAAGATTAGAAGATAATGATAACCTAACATATAACAGTGACGATAGCGTAAGAGATCCAGATTTTATAGCACAAGATACCACATATTCAGAAAGTGACACTGATTGTGATGAAGTAAGAATCAAAACCACACAGGCATTAATCCATTTTCCGAGTACGGCAACTGAAAAAAGAAAATCAACGGAGAGACTTAATGTTGAAGATGTTATGGAAGAAATAGAACGTGAAACAGAAAATAACACCGAAGGAAGTGAAGAAGCGGAAAAACAAATTAATTACCGACAAGAAATTGCTAACGATATCGTATGCAGTTTAGAGAATGCACCAGAAAACGAAAATGAAGGTCGTAAAAAAAGAGGAAGGAAACTCAAACAAAAATACAGTCGTCAGGAAATTAAAGAAAGGAAATACAAAAATTTACCTTACCAAACTAAAAAGAAGGAAGTATCATCTAAAAAATTCATAGATTTTAAATGTTCATGCAAAAAAGATTGTGCTAATTTAGTTTCAAAAGAAGATAGGGAACGAGAATTTCATAGATTCGTACATCTTGAATCGTACGCAGCTCAAGTTTTGTACATAACATCTAACATTACAGAAAGCAAAAAGAAACGAAGTTACGTTACATTATGCTCCCCGTCGAAGAGGAAACCTCGCGAATTTATTCGCACGTATACACTTGGCAATATACCTGTTTGTCGAGACATGTTTTGTAGAACTCTGCAAATAACACCTCAAAAAGTTACTGTCAGTCTTCGAAAAAAACGCAATGACAGAGAAATAAAAGATAAAAGAGGAGAAACAGCAGGCGGATGGAATAAAACGCCACAAAGACATATTGAGCTTATTATCGATGTTATCAAAAGGTTGCCAAAATACGAGTCACATTATCGTAGAGAAAAGAACAGCGATGCTTTATATCTGCAGCCAGGAATGACGGTACCAAAAATCTACGAATTGTTCAAAATAGAATTCGAAAAAGAATTTGGAAAAGATGAAAAATGTCCATCCTTCAATGTTGTTAGACATATTTTTGTACAAAAATTCAATTTGAGGTGCAAGAGCCTTAAGAAAGACACGTGTAACAAATGTGATCTTTATGAAATGACATTGAAAAATTCTACTACCTCAGCTGAAAGAG
Organism: Hypena proboscidalis; assembly: GCA_905147285.1. Taxonomy (NCBI): domain Eukaryota; kingdom Metazoa; phylum Arthropoda; class Insecta; order Lepidoptera; family Erebidae; genus Hypena; species Hypena proboscidalis. The sequence continues at coordinate 8,513,718 of LR990150.1, read as the reverse complement.
CAAATGCCCAAAGAGAAAAAGAAGAACACCAAAAAATTGCCGAAGATTTAAGGAAGAAGCTGAAGGAAGATTTTGAACAGGCTAAAACTTGTGAAGAAACTGAATGTCTGACTTACGATTTGGAGAAAACCTTGCCTTTACCTAGAATACCGACCAATATAGTTTTCTACAAAAGGCAGTTATGGGTATACAACTGCGGTATACACTCGGCTTCCAACGGTGTTGGGAATTGTTTTGTTTGGGCTGAAGGCGAGGCAGGCAGAGGGGCCCAAGAAGTGGGTTCATGTTTGAGGAAATATATTAAGTGCGTGCTACCTCCTACAGTAAAAAAATTGATTTTGTGGAGTGACTGTTGCGGAGGGCAAAACAGGAATATCAAAATCGTTTTGATTTTAAAGGCTTTATTAAATAGACACCCCACTCTCGAGACAATCAGCTTCCGTTACCTAGAATCAGGACACACTTTCCTACCAAATGACAACGACTTCGCTAAAATTGAGACTCGACTCAAGCAATATGAAAGGATATACTCCGTGGATGATTATATTGCCATTATGAAACAATGCAAAAACAAAAATCCTTTACAGGTCCATAAAATGGAAAGTTGTGATTTTGTTGGATCTCAAATTCTAGAAAAGAAAATAGTTAATAGAAAAATATTTAATGATAAGAGCAAAGTAAACTGGCTCAAAACAAAAGAAATTTTAATCACAAAAAAGACTCAACATTCTTTGTTCATGAGAACTTCCTGTAATGAGGACTACAAAGAACTGAATATTAAAAAGAAATTAAAAGGTGTTGATTTGGGTGTCATAGAAGAAGATTTGCAAGAATTATGGCCTTCAGGAAAACTGATTAACAAAAAGAAGTTAAACGATTTGAAATCGTTATTCCATCTCATACCAAATGATTGCATTGGTTATTATAAAAAACTGAAGGGAGACGATGCAATAATAGACGATATAGATGGTTATTGTGATGAACCCGACTTTGATTTGGATGAGGAGTAGGGTAACATTTGTGTTTTTTTAAATAAAATAAAAATAATAAACATTTTTAAGCTTTTATTTTTGTCATAGTTTGGAACATTTTTGCATTTTTCTTTCCGCAGCCTACACAGCTAATTCCATACAAAATGTATTATGTAATAATGATCCACGCGCAAGTTTTCTTGAATATCTACGAAACTATTAAAATTTATTTACTAAATACATGCATATAAATTAGTTTAGAACACTTAGAATAACATAAAATTAAAAACATAACATTTAGAACTACAAAGCCAGAGAAATACCGAAATAAACTTTAAACTCTATTATCTCGAAATGAGGTTAGTGTGGACTGAATCATTTTTGCTTAAATCGGTCCTTATTCTAGTACCCAAGAAACAAGCTCTGCTTAGTTTGGGACTAGATGGCGTTGTGTGTGAGTTGTGAAATATTTATTTATTTATTTATTTATTTTAAATATTTTATAATTGGTCAAATTATAATTTATATTTATCGACGGGTCTCGATGGTCTCGTGGTGAGCGTATGCGCCTCTCACCACGAGGTTTTGGGTTCGATTTCCGGGTCGGACAAAGTGTCATTTGTGAAAATTCACCAAAGCAGCACAGAGTTGGAATTGTGCCCGGTGGATGGCTATAGGATCACCTTTTATAAAAAAAAAAAAACATAAAAAGTGAAATGTAGGTGTTGTACACCCCTGCCACACCCTTCTGGGTTAAATAGGCGTGATGTAATGTTATGTTATTATCGACGGGTCCTACATACGTATACTAGCAAGTGCAAAACATAATTTCGTTATAAGTTAAGATTTTTTTTACATGACACATTATAACTATTATGTTGACTATACTAAGATTATCCCATTTTGAATTATGACATTGACATTATGATTATAATATATTAATATATATAATATATAATAATATATTATGATACTAATATTTGCACGCCTTGATTGGCAGAATATGATTATACTTTGTAATTAGTTTAAGTCACCTATTATGTACCATATTCATACAAATAAAGATTACTTACTTACTTACTTACTTATTATGCGTCTATTACATGACCTCTGTTTTCCATACAGAACAATTAAAATAAAAACAAATAAAACAGCTCGATGGATTTCACGAGGTATTCGAGTATGTAGTAAGAACCAACGTCATTTGTTATGGAAGTATAGGAAAACGCTCTCTAGCGAGAACAAAGACAGATTTACGAACTATTCCAAGAGATTCCGTAAAATTATTAAACTTACACAAAGGGCACAAAATAATCATTTTATAAATACATCCCTCAACAAATCTAAAGCGTCATGGGATATAATTAACAAAAAAACAAATACATTTGAGTCGATTGCTCGTATTACTACAGCAAACGCGTCTTTTGTAAATCCTGAGGACATTGCAAACATTTTTAATAACCATTTTGTAGACCAAACACTAGAATCTGTGCATAGCAAAGTAGCAGATATATCCACTGAATTTAAGTCCAAACCTAATTCTATGTTTGTACTACCGGTTCTTCCTGAGGACGTTATTAGGGTGATACGATCTCTAAAGAATACAAACAGTTGCGGTTATGATGGTATCTCCACAAAAGTTATAAAGTTTGTAGCGAACATTATTGCTGAACCTCTGTCACACATTATGAATTTATGTATCAGTGCCGGTGTCTTTCCTACCAGTCTAAAAACTGTTATAATTAGACCCTTATTCAAAAAAAACTTTAAAGAAGATGCAGCTAATTACAGACCAATTGCTTTACTCCCTATTTTTTCCAAGATTATAGAAAAAATACTATATGGATCCTTAAATACATTTTTATCCAAACAAAATATCTTATGTGATGAGCATAAAGGGTTTAGGAAGCATAAAGGGACAAATTTGGCGATTTATGATTTTTTAAGTACCATACTAAAAAATGTTGATAGTAGGATACCAATATGCGCATTATACACAGACATGACAAGGGCGTTTGACTGTTTTAAACACGACATTCTTTTAAAGAAATTAGATGAATACGGTATCAGAGGAAACATGCTGAATCTCATAAAATCTTACCTCAGTGACCGTATACAGTATACAGAAATCACAAGAATATGCGAACAAACTAAACGCGAGGTAAAATACTTGTCGGAGGGTAGAATCATCAAATACGGTGTGCCACAAGGAAGCGTTCTTGGCCCCCTCTTATTTTTGATCTATATAAACGACCTACCTAAGAAAATTCAGCATCCTATGGTCCTATTTGCTGATGACAGCACTGCCTTAATAAAATGCTCCAATATATTAAATTATGAAAATGATATTAATAATACATTAAGAGATCTAATACAATGGCTAGATAAAAATAATCTTGTTATAAATTTAAATAAGACAAATGTAATGCATTTTCACCAACGGCTGGCCCCTCCACAAGTAAATATTGTATTTGACGACGTTAAAATAGAGCCAGTAAAGGTTGCAAAATTTTTGGGCATATTTATTGATGATCAGCTAACCTGGAAACCGCAATCAGAGGAAGTATGCAAAAAACTGAGTACATCAGCATATGTACTCTACTCACTTTCTCAAAAAGTCAATATCAGGACGACATTCGTTGCGTATCATGGATTGGTTGAATCTGTGTTGCGTTACGGTATAATTTTCTGGGGAAATTCATGTCTAAGAGAACAGGTGTTCAGGGCTCAAAAGCGCTGTATTAGAGCAATGTGTAGGATTAAAAATACAGACAGCTGTGTACCTAAGTTTGTATCACTCAAGGTTCTTACATTTCCTTCACTTTACATTTTTGAATTGGCCGTCTTTGTTAAAAGCAATTTAAATTTATTTACCTTTGTAAGTGCAATGAGAAAAGGCCCCATTAGGAAACAATACCAAAACCAATTATATATAAACGCACACAATACTGCGCTTTATGAGAAAAATGTATTGGGTATGGCTACTATCATTTACAATAAAGTACCAGACATTATAAAAAACGAAACGTTATATGAATTTAAGAAAAAACTGACAGCCATACTTATTGAAAGATGTTACTATTCAATTAATGATTTTTTAAATGATAAGAATCTGAATATAATAAAATCTTAATTATTTTTTCATTTGTAATCCTAATTTGTTTTAATTGTTATGAATGGTCTTATAATGATTATATGTGTATGCACCTGACATTTTAATAATGATATTTGATAATGACAATTGTATAATGTAATCAAATCAATTTAATCTTTATGTATAATTTGACATTTGTTATAAGCTATTATTATTATTTTTTTGCATGCTTATTTAAAGCAGATTGTACTTGGCTTCCAAATTTTATTATGCTAACACCTAATTTTATGTACCTACATTCTATGCAAAATAAAGACATTCTATTCTATTCTATTCTATTCTATTCATTCTATTCTATTCTATTCTATGTCTATCAAAATATTTTTTTTTTTTCTGTCAGAGATTTCAATAAAACCCACACAACATGTCAAATCAATACTGTTGGTGTTATATTTGGATTTTTATTAAATAACGAAAAGCAAATAAAAATGTAATTCGTGACCTATATAAAATATAGTATTCATAAACAATTTCTTGGTATAATTCGTAACTAAAATAAAATAAAACACTCATGAACAATTTTTGGTATTTATTTTTGAATGAAAATGAAAAAACAACGATATGGCTAATAAAACTTTATTTTTTTTTATACTACTCCCACAGCGAACGAACGTGTAGTCCACCTGATGGTAAGTGGAGTACAGCTCATGGACATCAACAATCCACAAAAGCAGATTATAGATGCGTCGCTGCAGCTGAGGACTACGGTGTTATGCCTCATGTGCCAGTAATTTCAGGGTCTGATCTCACCACCATACCGGAACACAGCCCAAGTAGCATTATAAGCTGTATAAAAGCTGTACTAGAGCGTAATTTTATACTTAAAGCTGTATAATAGCTGTATAAAGACTGCATAAGCGCTTATACAGCCCTTATAAGTGTAAAATGGGCACAAATTATACAGCGTTTGGTGTTATAAGAGCTGTATAGTAGCTGTATAAAGGCTGTATTAGAGCTGTTATTTGTTGTCAAAAGAAACTACAATACTTTTGTAACTCTCTTATAACACTATTGTAGAACTTTAACTCTCCAGATGGTATCCTAAACGTAGCTTGTAAGAATTAAAGTTCTACAATAGTGTTATAAGAGAATTACAAAAGTATAGATATTTTAATGTACATCATATTTTTTATCTACATTATGCATATTATTATAATGGCAAATTACTTGCTAAGAAAAACATATTAATGATCTTGAACTTATTGGTTTAGTGAAAATAACGTGCAAACCAATATTTATTGTAAACCTGTTTAGGTTTTCGGTAAAATATTCGCGCGCCAGCATAAAAATCAAGAAAAACAAAAGAAATACTGAATATCGGTGAGTAAGTTTTTATTTTTTAAGGTTAGAATAACAACATTTTAATTTCAAGTAATAAGGAAAAGGCCAAGTTAATGTTATATAAGCTAGTAAACATGATACGGCTAAAGATAATGCAAAATAATGTCAATTCTTTTTGTTTTTAGAATCATCTAATATGTTTTTGTTTATTAGAAAATGGCGTCAATTTTAAACAGCCCTAACACTATTTGAAGAGCAATATAGCGCCAGTAGCTGTACTATGGAATAAATGAAGTGTATTGTACAGCTTTTAACTTCTAATTAGAGCAATTTTAGAATATTTTTATTCAATAGGCTGTATTATGCTCTTCATTTAGATAATAACTAATAACCTCTTTAGAGATACGTATAAAGAATTAAAATCTCTAAAACCATTTTGAAGATTATTTATTAAGGTATTTTCTTTATTTTTCAGAATAATAATATGTCGTTCAAGATAATAGAAACTGAAGAAAAATGCCAAAAAAACTTTGCATAGTGCCAAGTTCCTGGGAATCAAAAGGGGTGTTATGATGCGAAGGAAGCAATTAATAATGTTATTTTTATCTCCTTTTTTTTATTTATTTTTTCGTACGGAACCCTCATTGGAGCTATGGATTGTCGGTGTGGTTGAATGGTTTTTTCTTTCAGTCAATATTGGTTCACTATCATTACTGTTATTTAAGTTGTGATTCCTTATATTCAAATATTCCTTCTCAATCCATCTCCTGACTGCGACATTGATTTGACGTCTCCGTCAATAATTGAGACTAAAGCTGTACTATAGCTGTCATTTATCTTTTTAGTTCTATAATACTCTCTTAGAAGTAACTATTACAGCTTTAATACTTATAAGAGTGTTAAATTACACCATAAAAACTAGTGTTATAATGGAGTTAGCATATGCCTTTGTACAGCAACAAGTGTCAAGTAACACTATAATACAGCCTTTATACAACTTTAGCCGTAGAAATAAGCTTGGAGTGTTACACAATTATTAAAGCTGTATAGTAGAGTTGTAATATTCCGATATAACACCTTAAGTGTACGCAGATACCATAATAAAGCCTATATACAGCTGAGCTGTATAATAGCGGATTGTAACACTCTTATAACGCTTATTACCTTTCCTGACTCTCTTATACGTCTCTTATAACACTTTAAGTTCTATATTGGCTGTATAATTGATTCTGACGACACTTACGTGCTACTTGGGAGTAATGGAAGCACTACTATTTGGCGGCAGGTTAAAGGTGAGACGGTGGTGCTGCCACCCTCGAGCTCATTCACAAGAGCTCTACCACCAGTAGTTTAAACAAACAACACGTGTTGTGTTTAGAATATTAAACAGAATAAGGCCCAAAATGGTCGGCTCGCATAAACAGTAAAGTTCTCCCCTCACGCTCAAACAAACTTTTATTTTACACCTTTTAGATTTATCTAGATCACGATCTTATTCACGCAAGCTTAAGGGTCGATGCCCGAGCGCCGTGTTTTCATACTAACGTAATATGGGTTTATAATATTATTAAGTTTTATCTATTTTCATAGACAAATCATATCTTGAACAATAAAATGCATATTGTTCGTGGCCATTTTGTCAAAATTGTTTTAATCATTAATTGAGTTACATACAAGCTAAAAAAAAATATATTTTTTTTATTTTTTTATTTTTTTTAAAAAAAACGACGCCCGCACTAGGAATTACTCCTGTGTCGCGGGGGTGTTCACAAACATACACACAAAGCTCACCCAGAGTCAGAACAAATCATTGCGAATCACACAAAGATTTGTCCCATGTGGGAATCGAACCCACAACACCAGCGTAGTTGAAAGCGGCGAGGCGACCGCTTTAACCGCTACGCCAACCGTGCACTTTGATTTTAATTGAATTTTAATTTTTAAGATATGATTTTTAGCGATTTGTACTCATAATTATATATTATAGACATGGAACTTAATCGCGTAAATATTTTAAAGGTATAAATACGTTTTTTGCACGAAAGTTTCGATCGAATCACACCGCTTGGTCACGAACCGATTGGTGAAAACTCAGCATCGTCTTTAAAAAACGAGAGTTTTGTCCACTACCCTCACTTGGTTGTCACTATATTTATTTTTGTTTTTGTCTAAATAGTCAGTATTTTTATACACAACTCTAACGACATCTTCACAATGCGTATCTAAATATAAAATATTTACACGATTAAGACCCGTGTCTACAATATATAATTAAGATATGATTTGACTATGAAAAAAGTTAAACACTAAATAATATAAAAATAAACCTTTATTTCTTCTGTATAGAAAACAGCCAAGCAATTGTTTCCCTTTAAAGCTTAGCTTTTGACAGAGCGAAAATGGAATAAGCGTATGAAATTAATAAATTGTTTATTATTTTAACATTAAAAGGCTTTTCAGACGTATTTGGGATTTAATAAAGCTGTGGTAAAGGTTACCCTTGTATAAATAAACAAAATCCACAGTATTACGAACTGCCGCGATGGTTTAGTGGTAGGCGTAACACGAGGTCTCGGGTTCGCCTCCTGAGTCAGGCACAGTGATGTTAGTGAATATTCTGTCAGGAAATTCACAATAGTAGCACGGAGTTGGCATTGTGCCCTGTGGATGACGATAGACACACAGGTGAAGAGTGGGTGTTGTTCACCTCTGACACACCCTTCTAGGTAATATAGGCGTGTTATGTTATGTTACCTATACTAGGATAGATTTTTTAAATGCTGTGGTGTGCAATTTTGTCAAATAGACTTACAAATAAAAGTTATAATGACGGTAATGTGATAATTTTGGTGGGAGTACTACCGCAGGACTATACGAATTAATCGAAAAAAAACTTTTCCCTTTTTAAATGATATCGAAGCAGTATAAATAAATAAATAAATATTTCACAACTCACACACAACGCCATCTAGTCCCAAAATAAGCAGAGCTTGTACTATGGGTACTAGAATAACTGATACTAATACATAAAAACTTTTCTTTTTGTAAATACATACTTATTATACATAGAAACATCCAAACAAACCCCCATGTTTATGCACACAAAGATTTGTCTTAAGTGGGAATCGAACCCACGACCTCGGCGTCGCAGGCAGGTACACTAGCCACTCCGCCATCCGGTCGTCTGTTGTATTCTGAAGTATGTTGGTATTCCTACATATAATATCGCCTCTAAAAACACAGCACCGTTTTAATTACGTTCCTTTCTGCAACAAAACAGAACTGAACATAATACCAGTCATTATAATATTTTCTGAAACGTAAACTAACCAACAAGTAATTAGTTTAGTTAACAAATACGGTGTACTACTCATTTTGTGCAGAACCTAACCGCGGTAATTCACTCTATGAACGCTATTTACTGACCGAAAATGTACTGCCGACTTGCATTAGGATAGCTTTTCATTTATTTTTATAGACCAAAGAGTATCAATACAAATAAAATAAAGGGGTATGACCAATCGACTATCGGATTGTTTATCGCTGCTGTGCTATCTATTCCGTAGCTTTGTCAAGATAAAAACTGCTATCTTGTATGTAGAATAATATGAAAGTTTAATTTTAAGCCGGATATTTTCATAGTAAGCTGGGATGTCATGCAAAAGTTAGTAAACAAGTGCAAAAAAACGTGATAATTCTATCAAAACAAAATTAGATTCTAGTTCATCCTTCAAAATCTCTTTTGTTTATTAAATCCCGCTTAAGTTGTCTCTTACTACTAGATAATCGAATCGTCATACACAAAACTAGAAATTATTTGCTATCTTATATTCGTGACACAAGGGTTTTGGCGATACAGTTTCTGGGCATTGCCTTTTAAGTGTCAAAATAAAAATGTATTATCAGTTGATATTGTTATTTGCTCGATGCCTCTGCCTAAAATACAGTGTTTAAAATTGTTCTCTGTCTGTCTGACTTTTTCTATCGGCTTATCTTCTAAACGGTTGCACTAATTTTGATCAAATTTTATATGCAGGTAACAGACTACAAGGCGGTAACATAGGCTTCTTTTTATTGATGTACCTACCACGCAAACGAAACCGCGGGTGAAAGTTAGTTTGTTTGTTTGTTAGCGCTAATCTCGAGTACTAATGATTGGATTTTTATAATTCGTTTTGTGTTTTATAGTTTGACTATCCATTAAGGTTTTTTTATATTTAACATTACGCTGAACTCTATGGAAGCGAGGCAGTAACGTTTTAAGCGGGTCAAAGCGCTGGAGCAGCTGCTACTTAATATAACTAACTCCAAGCGGACGAAGTCGCGGGAAAAAACCAGTGGTTAATATAAAAGGTATAAATCTGTCAAAATGTAATTCATTGTAGTGACCTACTTGTATAATTTGATCAATGCCAAGTTCATTCTTAGTTTCGCGTTATTTATATTCGCCTCATAAATAATTACTTCACCAAATAAAACTGACACAAGTAACACTTGAAAATAGAACACAGTTGTCACTTTCATTTATGTGTGCTTTTTTGACACGAGGCCTAAAAGTTAAATTATTGTTTGCAGATGATACGATTCTACATTAAGTATGATATACTTTAAAACATAATCTTGTAACCTAATATTGTACTCTTATAGCCAATTTTTAAATAATAAATATTACATTGATCTAGACAAAAGCAGTACAAAGGAGTACAACAATAAATTCACAATACTTTCCAACTTGACAACTCCCCGATCAGCACAACAGCAAACGTAGAAACTACTGACATATCGTAATAAACGACCATACAGAATCAGTTAAACACTGCCATAGAGAATAGAATTACCATTTTTCACTGTGAGTCCGATAGCGTTCCTAGTCTATTCTATAAAAGTTTGACTCGAATAGTCTATGAATATGAAAAAGGTGCTGCATTATCCGAGTCTATATATCTTCTGTTGTTATAATATTTGAACATAACGTCACAGTAGTGTACAACACTCACGTTTCACCTGTTATGTTTTTTAGGTCCTATGGGATAAGGAGTGAGCCTATTGTTAGGCACAAATCCAACTCCGTGCTGCTATTGTAAATTTCCTGACTGCAAATTCACAAATAATACTTTTCCCGAGCTGGGAATCGAACTCGAGACCTCACGGTGGGTGCTGGCGTGTTAGTTGATACAAAAATATATTATCAAATCTCCATTAGAAAAAAATGGCTGCAATAAAAACGGCCTATTAAATTTATAAACCATTTTCGCATGCGATTTCATCAAACAAACACAATATCAAAAGAGTTGAAATTGCTTTGTGGGAACTTATTCTGAAATATAGTAATAAACAACCATACAGAATCAGTTAAACACTGCCATCGAGAATAGAATTTCCATTTTTCACTGCGAGTCCGATAGCATTCCACCTTCTACTCTATTCTATAAAAGTTCGATACAGCTACTCTATGAATATGAAAAAGTTGCTGCATTATCCGAGTCTCTCTTTTGTCACGAATAAATTTATTCCATTTTTAAACAAAGTTCGATACTTTAATGAAATAGATACGATTTTGTTTCTTTTTTTCTTGTTTATGGCGAGGTATAATATTCCTTTTTATATACATTGCTTTAACATGAACATAATCATGACATCACGCCATATATCCCATGTGAAAGGAAGTGAGCCTATCGCCATTCACCGGGCCCAGATCCAACTCCGTGCTGCTATTTAGAAACTCCTTACAGTAAAATCCCACATAATACTATTGCCCGACCCGGGAATCGAACCCAAAACGTGATGATACGCTAACCACTAGACCACCAGTTACGTTACTTTATAACTTGATTTACGTACTAGTAAAGTAAAAGACATGAAGATATTGTAGTTACTGCAAAGTAACACCGACGAATCGATCATCAATAATTTGGTGTTAGTATCGAAAGATTTTTATTGAAAAAAAATAAGGCAATATCAGATATTTTTTTTTCTCAATTAAGTACCTCAATTTATCCAATTTTAAAAAAAACATACGGTTGTGTATAAAAACTATAACTTACATACAAGCATTTCGTCTAAAGTACAGCCACAAACAGATTGATGTGTGCGTGAATTACGCTTGGCCGACACGCACACAAACATGAATCTGATGTGTACGGTGGACCAACGAGTTAGGTATGCATGGCAAAAACTTCTAAGTCATAGTAAAGACTTACTACAACAGTTATGGATAAGTGAGTTATATATAATAGTAGATTTATTACACTTATAAAATATGTTATTCACACATGCATATTTATTTCATTCAGTTTCCACTATAGTGTAGAAGTTTTTGACCTGCATACCCAATTGCTGGGGCCACTATACGTCTTGAGGCAACCAAAATAACGTAGATTTCTCTAAATACACAAGTGCGTGTGGTTCTGTATATATTAAACAGTATAATGGTTTTAGCAGCGATAGCCGAGTGGGAGGCCGTAGGACTGCGAAGTTAAAGGTCTCGGGTTCGAACCCACGGCACACACCTCTATCAATAAATCGTTAAGATTCGTCTTTTCGAAGATAAGTGTGTATTTATCATATAAAATATCGCTTGCTAACGGTGAAGGAAAACATCGTGAGGAAACCTGCATGCCTGAGAGTGCCTAAAAAGTGCTCGAGGGTGTGTGAAGTCTACCAATCCGCACTTGGTCAGCGTGGTGGACTATGGCATAACCCTTTTCATCAAGAGAAGAGGCCCGAGCCCAGCAGTGGGACATGTATTAGATACAGGGCTGCTAATATATCTAATGTTAATATATATAGTTTCTCTCTGGTCATTGTCCCTTGAACAAACACCTATACACAATAAAGATCACTGACAGTCCTCTCTGTCGAGGATGTCTTGACGCCGAAGAAACGGTCACCCACGTATCCTGGAATGTAGGGCCGTTGCTTCTCAACGGGCACAAATCCTCGGAACAGTGAGGTCACTCCGCGAAGCCTGTGAAGTCCCCAGGAAACTTCTGAGCTTCTGGGCGGAGTTAGGCAGGCTATGTTAGCCAGGACTCTCCACGCACAATGGACCAAATGAGAGTCTAAGTGCGGAAAAATGAGTCCACTTTCCATTCCATTCCATTATATTTGGTTTCTAACTGTAGCTGCGGTTTCACTTAATCTGTGCTCTAGAGTGACTACTGTTCTAGCAGTTAGCCGTTTACATTCGTGGTTATGGGCTGATACTGCGTGTCCACGGTTCGTGTAGTGTTTTAGTTAATATGCTAACTAAATGCTCAAACTATGCCATTCATTAAGTCTAAATTACGAAACAAATTGTATTAAAATTAATGAAATAGATACAAAACTTACTACTTACTTAAAATTATAGTATAATTCGTGCCACCCATCGCGAAATCTAGGGTTCGATTTCCGGGTCAGGCAATGTGTTAGGTATTTGTAAACTTTCTTTCAGGCAATTCTCAATAGCAGAACGTGATTAATGATTTTAATATATTTATTATAATTGATTGTTACTTTACAGTTAATTTATTAATGACATGTTATAAAATTTTGATTTTGTGCTTCCATATATTATAATGCCAGTGCTTGGCAATATTACAATGTATCATAAAAAATACCAGTTATACTTCAATCAATATTATATTGAAAGATATACAAAAATCGATAGAGTATTACATTGTTGTATTGCCAAGCACTGGAATTATAATATATGCACGTAATCAATAAATAAACAAGGAATATGTTATTAATATATTAATTATAAAGTATATAAGGCAAGTAAGTAATTATTAACTATATGGCATAAGAATATCATAACCAATAACGAAAACTTTCCTGAAAATAATAATACAAGTATTTAAAAGTAGAACAGATATTATAACTACCAAGCTTTTTTAACAGCTCAGCAAAAGTAAAACACGGATAGTTTCAGATAGGAATAAAAAAGATATATCTATTGTTCGGAAAGAAAATTCGACTAAAACGTATACCTTCTAAAAAACTATAAACAAATGTAATCCACTATTGTCCTCTCTCCTTCATCTTCTCCTATTATTAAAGTTAGTTAAAATGTCTCCTACATTATCCAGGCTAAAGTAAATTTAAATTAAAATCGGGTTTATTGTTTAAATGTTACGGAAGGAACAAACGTAAATACAAACAAACATAAACTATTAAAATACTTTATTTTGTCTTTACCGTAGTCGGCAAAAAAATTGGATAGTTCGCTGACAAGAATAAAGAAAGATAAATAGCCGTAATCTTTTACTCGTGAAGGGAAAACGGTAAAACATACGTTTTTACGCGTATCTTTTAAAAAAGCAATTGTTCAACACAGGAGCACTCGGTAAAAAAATATTGCTTACGATTCCGAACGTTGTTGCTGAATTGGACGTATGGGAGAGAAACATAATAATATAATATCTACTGTAGTGTGACCATGTTGCAATCAAAAAGGCGATTTTGCACTTTACTATGATACACTTGTGGTTGAAATTAGGTTGTTGTTAATAAACTGTATGTAAAATCTACCTTTTCAAAAATAAATTCTGTTATATTTATTTCTTAAACTAATTCGAATTTTAGCGACCAACTCTTTGCGTCATCTAGTCCCAAACTAAGCAAAGCTTATACTAAGGGTACTAGAACTATTGATACACGTACACATGTAATTTTATTTTGTAAATACATATTATTATTATTCAGTGTCTGTTTTTAATGTCAAAGTAACAATGTTTTTTCAGTTATTTGCACCATACCTATATCTAGTCTCAAATACAGTTTTTAAAATTATTGTCTGTCTGTCTGTCTGTCTGTTTGTATCGGCTAATCTTCTAAACGCCTTGACAGATTTTAATAAAAAATGCAGGTAACTGACTACAAGGCGCGTAACATATACTTTTTATTGATGTACCTACCACGCAGACGAAACTGCGGAAGAAAGTTAGTTTGTTTGTTTGTTAGCGCTTATTTCAGAATTTAATAATTAAATTTTAATAATTCTATTTTTGTTTGACAGTTTAACTATCCATTTAAGGGTTTTTGATATTTACCGTTACGCTAAACTCCATGGAAGCGGGGCAGTAACGTTTAAAGCGGGTCAACGCGTGGGAGCAGCTCCTACTTAACGTGGACGAAGTCGCGAGTAAAAGCTAGTTCAAAAATAATTACATTACAAAACGAGATCACAGCTATCTCTTACATTATTACAACAAATGATAATAAACGTTTATAAATCACAAAATACAAAAGCAGTCCTTAATTTCATTGGATATATTTAAGACTTCATTAATTCCGGTCGAGTAATGTATTTTTCAGCAATTTGACCATTCGTGAAGTGAAAAGAAAACTTATTCGGACTTTGGCAGGACGCCAGAGTATTTTTTGGGATGAAATAATTAATTTATTAGTTGCTGAATGAGTAATATAATAAAATCATATTGCTTGGTAGAAGGATAGGAAAAAGTTTAGTGGTAGCCATTTACTACAATGCTTTATTATTTATAGAAGGTTCATAATATATTTGAGAAAATGATCCACAAAAACTTTCTTGTCACTGAATCTGTATCTGTACCGCGCTACTTTTTTTTAGTTAAATGTTAAAATATGTTTGTGTTTTTTATATATATAAGTATAATATAGGCACGTAGTCCACCTGATGGTCCACTTACCATCAAAAAAAATACTGCCAGCAAAAACATCAATCCACAGTAACAGATTATGGATGCGTCGCTGCATCTGAAGATTATTTTGTTGCCATGCCTCATGTGCCAATAATGTTAAAGCTTCTAGAACAAACCAGCAAAAGTAATGCCATTGTTTAACTAAGGAAAGGTTTCACACGATGTGATTCGATCTCGTTCACTAATAGTTTTACTAACAAATAACAATTTATATTTTATTTACGACAAGCTTTTGCGAGAATTCGTCCGTGTGGAATTTATTGTTATAAGTAGTAGCCGCTCCCGCACTTTGACCAGCGTTAAACATTACTGCCCCGCTGCTATAGAGTTCAGCGTAATGTTAAATATAAAAAAAAAATAGTTACACTACCAAACACAAAAATAATTATTAAAATCCGACCATTAGTGCCCGAGATTAGCGCTGACAAACAAACAAACTTTCTCCCGCAGTTTCGTCTGCATGTTAGGTACATCAATAAAAAGTAGCCTATATTAGCCTTATAGTCAGTTAACTGCATATTAAATTGTATCAAAACCGGTTTAGCCGTTTAGAAGATTAGCCAATACAAACAGACAGACAGACAAAAATTTTAAAATCTATATTTTAGGCATAGGTATCGTGCAAATAACTATATCAACTGGAAAAACATTGTTATTTTGACATTAAAAACGGGCATTTCAATTTTATTTATTTGTATTGAAGACTATCCAATAAAAAGTAAAGCGGGTACACACTACACACGGCTACTCGACATCTAGTCGCCTTTATTTATAGCTCACTCTATACAAAGGGTGGTTACATGAACGAAATGTTTAACCCCCTAGCTACCCAATAGTGTAAGTTTTTTTTTTTTTTTTTATACTACGCCCACAGCGAGCATAAGTGTAGTCCACCTGATGGTAAGTGGAGTACAGCCCATGGACATCAACAATCCACAAAAGCAGATTATAGATGCGTCGTTGCAGCTGAAGACTACGGTGTTATGCCTCTGTGGCGAGTAAGCCAGTACAGTACACCGTTCAAACGCTCCTTAGAATCACGCCACCTTATGACTCATATCGTATGATGTTGGCGCGTGTAAGGGATTAGCGCGGTAGGCCCCGCCTACGGCAAGATGGCCGACGGCGCGCTATTGTTCTAGCTGCGCGCGCGCAAGATGGACGCCGCGCGCCTTTTGTTCTAAGTCACGCCTACATAGCAAAACAGTCGGGACCGGTTTGTAAAAGTGCCAGGCGTGATCGTTTTAGTTTTAAGTATAAATACCGGTTATGTTTTGTATGCAATTCATTACGCTTTCTATTTTTGTGCTACAACATTGTAATATTTATACTGTCTTTTGTAAATACAATCTATACAAGTTCTTACCGCTGCTTTCATTGGAATTCGCTTGCCTGCATCCTACTGCTTAACACGCAATTTGTAAGTGGTCCAACAAACCCACTTCACCTCATGTGCCAGCAACCCCTGTGCCCGATCTCACCAAAAAACCGGAACACAGTAATGGAAGCACTACTATTTGGCGGCAGGTTAAAGGTGAGACGGTGGTGCTGCCGCCCTCGAGCTCATTCACAAGAGCTCTACCACCATTTATAAGTGGTAACTACAAACCAAAAATATCAATCCACAGTAACCGATTATAGATGCGTCGTTGCATCTGAAGATTATTATGCAACAATGACTCATGTGCCAATAATTTTGAGACTTTTTGAACAAACCGAAAAATAGTGAAGCAAGCACTAATCAGACCACTGTTTAACTAATTCAAGGTTTCACATTGTACGAGCAAACCCGTACATCGCAATAGTTTTAGTTTTATGCTGACATAAACGCGCAGCGAAGTGAACAAAATACGTACATTTGACATAATAATCAGTAGTTGCAATCAATTGGTTCGGATAACATCAAATCGTTCCTTTCGCCGCGTGTCGGTCAATTAGCATTAGTTTTTAGTGTAATTTATCTGACTTTAAATACATTTCATTTATCTTCTGTTATGACTTATCATTTAGAGGTACCTTTCCCCGTACACACCTGATGTTTTCCTATCTCGTTTGCTAAAAGTTTTACAGAAAAAAAATGTCTGTCATTTTATATTTATTGACGAAGACTATCCAATAAAAAATAAAGCGGGTACACACTACACACGGCTACTCGACATCTAGTCGCCTTTATTTATAGCTCACTCTATCCAAAGGGTGGTACATGAACGAAATCTTTTACCCCCTTTATACCCAATAAGCATGTAGTCCACCTGATGGTCCACTTACCATCAAAAAAATTACTGCCAGCAAAAAACATCAATCCATAGTAACAGATTATAGATGCATCGCTGCATCTGAAGATTATTTTGTAGCCATGCCTCATGTGCCAATAATGTTAAGGCTTCTAGAACAAACCAGCAAAAGTTATACCACTGTTTAACTAAAAAAATGTTTCACACGATGTCTTCCTATCTCGTTTGCTAAAAGTTTTACAGACAAATAACATTTTGAATTTATTGACGAAGACTATCTACTATAAACTAAAGCGGGTACACACTACACACGGCTACTCGACATCTAGTCGCCTTTATTTATAGCTCACTCTATACAAAGGGTGGTTACATAAACGAAATGTTTTTATACTACCCTCTCCCCCGCAACCCGACGTATAAAAAATGTACGCAAAATTCGATTTTATTACTTACAGATTTATTGGTTCGTCCATTAGTGAATGTAGTAATTCTAAGAAAGCATACGTAATATTTTATTATTGTTCAGAGTAACAAAACATCCCGCCTATATTACCAAGAAGGGTGTGGCAGAGGGAAATAGCACTCACACTTCACCTATTATGCTCAGGTACCATGTAATAGGGGGTGAGCTTATTGCCATCAACCGAGCAAAAATCTAACTCGGTGCTACTATAGATAGTTTCCTGACAGAAAAATAAAATAAAAACACTTTTTCACGAATAAAATAAAAACACTTTTCACGTCCCGGGAATCGAACCCGAGACTTCGCGGTGAGTGATACACGAATTATACATTTATAACTTTATGATATTTTGTTTATGTATTTAGAAAACAAATAGATGTCTTTCTTTTTAACCGACTTCAAAAGGAGGAGGATATTTGAGTCTAAAATTATTGTTATTGAATTCGGTTTTTGTTTTTGGAAAATTATTGACTATCTATCTCATAGGAATAAAATGTGTTCTTCGCTATAAAATAAGTAATAATAATCTATAAATTAATAGGAAGGTGCTACGCCAGCAATAAAGATTATTAAAAATAAAACTGTATGATAGTTATTGTTTATGTGAACAAAAACAACAACGCATGTCCATTTTTTTAAATATTAACGGTCCAGTTCGTTCACAAGACCTCAACCGCCATCGAAATCAAATCATTATAATCTCTCATTAACAATAATTTATGTAAATATCATCTAAAGATGATATATATCAAGAATACAATATTATCTTGACGTATTATTCCCAAAGGAATCATCTATTCTCGCTACGAAATAAGTTATAAGATACTACGAAATGCTACGAAGTTGCTACGAGAAACATAATAAGGAGGTTCTATAGATATTCCACGTGTGTTTTTTCTAATCAAAACAAAGAGCCAGGTTTTTTAAGAAAAAGAAAGAAGCTTGAATATTTGAAGGTAGTTCATGCTTAATCTAGTAGATTACTTGTAAATGAAGCAGTATCATACTTTGTAGCAAGACTCACAGACAAACATGAATTGATGAACAAATGTTTGATTGCAAGGTTGGGCAAAGATTTGTATTTAGATTTTTTCCGTACGAAATGCCTTTAGGTTCACCGTGTATCACAAGGGATCCAAACATAACAGTAGAAGTGTAGGTGTTACATACCTCTGCCATCAATGCCTCTGCCACACTTTTGGGTGATATTGGCATGATTTTAGATTTCTAAGGACCTGTTTTACGATCGTCGAGTAAAACATAACTGTTTTAAATTATTATATATTTATTATTTTCAATATTATGTATTTTATTACGTATTTTATATAATAATAATATGTACTTCTTCTATTCACATATTAATAATTATTCCTCTGTCTAATCTGCACCTACCTATGCTTATCTCTGCACCACTCTAGGTTGACTGTTAGAGAATGCCATAAGGCATTAAGTCCACCTATTTACTATTTTTATGTGCAATAAGTTAAATAAATAAATAAAAACTGTTACACAAATTATAACTTGATGTTTACAAACTGAAAATAGTATCGTATGACCTGGTACTGGGTTGTGGAGGTCCGATGGTAAATAAAGGCTCCACGTAAAATACCGATATTCAGCCAAATCCGTTAGATAAGAAGCCGATCCTAATGTAATTGCGAAAAAGTTTGGGAGATGATGTTAATGAATAGAAAAGTGACTAAATATAAACATACAACTGAATACAGCCGTCATTTCAATTTGTTTGTGTTACATTTTATCCTGTGAGTAACGGTTGACGTTTAAACAATAGAAATTCCATCTTGACCTATACTAGTTAACAAAAACGCACCTACATCTATACTTATATTTATGAATTGTATATGTTTTTAAACTTTCGCGATTTGAGAACATTTTTCAAAAATTAGACAACGGGTCTAAATCGCGTAATTATTATTAAATAAATACCTATGCTCGACGTTTCGAATTACTTGCATCATTCTTGGTCACGAGGTATTTATTTACCTTTATAATAATTACACGATTTAGACACGTTGTCTAATTTTTGAAAAATTATATGAATAGTAGTACGAAAAGATGAAAGCGCGTCTATCTGAAGCAACTCGTTCTCGAAACGCTGCCATCATTTTGGGTACGAGGCCTTCTGACAGTGCTTAGTAAGTTTAGATTAAGTTATTAGGCTAGTTTAAATTTAGAGCAAACATGTATATTTTTCTGTAAATAAAGATACCTTTCTTAAATGGTATACACCTGAAATCACTTATCCCAAATCAAGGCTAGGCCAAGGTAATCAAACGCTGAACTTCACTGTCGCTACCGACACAGCAATTTAGTGTCATTACCGTAAATTAGAGACCGATATTTCTTTATCTGTCCCATTAATCTGATGATTTATTTCGTGAGTTAATCAAGTTATATTTAAGATATCTGAGGTATGCGCCTCTCACCGCAAGGTTATGGTTTCGATTCCAGGGCGGGCAAAGTGTTATTTGTGAATTTTCCGTCAGGAAATCTCACTTACCCCCTTCTTCTTCGTTGTGTCGATGGCTGAGTCAAATTTTATTGGTCCAATAAGTGGCCACTGTTATGGCTCTCTCGTCGGCGTTCATGAGCGCCTCTCTTGTGCAGGTGGTAGGGCATTTTGGACAGTCAGGTGGTCAAGGTTTTGACTTGCCATCGTGGTGAAAGGATTAGTCAATTCGCTTTTTAGAACTCGCAAATTGCCCAAGGTGCGCCGGACGTAGGGAATTTTTGTGTACGTCACTCAGGGAGGCTCCTTCCACTCACCCCCAATCCCATGGGACCTAAACATAACAGGTGAAATTTTGGTGTTATACCTCTGCCACATCCTTCTGGGTAAAAAGGCCTGATATTGTTATTTAATTTATTCACCACTATATAAAAGCCTTCAAACATGCTACAATAACAAATAGCTAATAGCTATTAATATTTCTGTTTTTGATGCTAGAAGCTCTGACGTTTAAATGCCGTTAAAAAAAAATTATATAGTCTATGTGACCCGGCCTATTCTTACAAATCTAATGACACCTCATTCATTAAAATCCGTTCAGTAGGTTACGCGCTACGATGGAACATACAAAAAACATACAAACATTCATACTCGTACATAGACTGCCAAAATCATTACCCTAACTTTTGGCTTCGCCGTAGTCGAGTAAAAAAGGTTGAATTATTGCCACTAAAGTATTTTTTTTATTATCCGCCTCCTTTCTGCGTACGCTAATCAAATGGTATCATTGTTTTGCATTACTTCAACTATTACAAATAGGTATTACAAAACAAAGCCTTATTCCTAGAACACTGAATCATTTCAATAACGTAACTGAATCGACAAAGGGCAATTCAATTAAATCACGATTGTCATTTCATTTTAATTAAGCGTATTGCTTCGGTACAGTTTTATATTTTAAAAGTATTAATAAAGTTAAAACATTTCTAGAATAAAGTTTGTAACTTAGTGATTGTAAGAATTTTTTCACCAGACGGTGCTAGGCATCGGATGAGTTAGTATTTTTATGAAATCGTTAATTCGATATTTTTTCTAATGTAGAAGAACTTTTAACTTCTTCTTCCTATGCCTTGGACAGCTTTAAAGAAAGCTGGCAGGAAAAAGCTACGGATAGAGGAGAAAAATATAAGTCTTTAGGTTAGACCATAGAAATCTTAATAATGAGGCAATAGAAATGTCAAAGACGCGTGACCTTGTCGCCGCGCATCTGTCAAGTCAAACACAAGTGCGAGTTGAGCAATTGTCGTCTTAATGTCATCGCAAAAAGAATAATTTTGTTTGCAGGAATACAAGCGCATTTGTCTAATCGAACACAAGTGCAAGTTGAGGAATTGTCGTCTTTATGTCATCGCCAAAAAGAATAATTTTGTTTGCAGGAATACAAAAAGTGGTATTTGAAAACCGGCGACATGCGTCCCAGTGTTAAAAGATAGTCGATAGCATTTCTATTGACTAGTTATTAAGATTTCTATGGGTTAGACCTTTTCCCAACAATGGGCCAATATAGGTTAAAAAAGAAGAAGTTATTTAAACGAGGTTAAATTAGAAACTGCCCTAAGTATTAATAACTATAAGTATATTCCACATAATCCTTAAATGATCACAAAAGAAAAAATATCATTTTAACCCAAAATGATTCTATTTTAAATATCCTTCACCATCAGAAAAAAATAAGCTTGTTCTTAATCTAAATATAAGTTAACATTTCCATAAGGCAATTTCTTAACGAAAACAGAGAGGGATAATGCTCTTTAATAGCAACAAAATCCAAGGTTAATCTCAATTCTAATGAATTTATTTAAATACCCATTGTTTTTAAGTACATTTTAAATGTTAAGCTATTCAGTAAATGCGTTTAAATCGTTAATTGTGCAAATAACATAAATAAAATGTAGGTAACATTACGCCTATATTACCCAAAAGAGAGTGTCAGAGGTATCACACCCACACTTCACCTGTGATTAAGTCTCATGGGATAGGCGTGAGCCTATTGTCATCTACCAGGCACAATTTGAGCTCCGTACTGCTATTAAGAAGAGCCTGACGGAAAGTTCACAAACTACAATTTTCCCGACCCGGGAATCGAACCCGAGACCTTGCGGTGAGAGGCGCATACGCCAACCACTAGACCATCGAGGCAGTTACATTAATAAATAAAATTGTATATATGATGAAGTGGATAAATTAGGTTCACGACATTGATAAAAATATATACATTGTTATTTAGAAACACACAATTAATTAAATTGTTTTCCGTGCCAAAAAGAATTCCTACTGGTTGTAATATTCAGTTGATGAATGTTATAGCAAAATACAAATAGCTGTAATATTTTGTTAACAGTGGTAACAATTTATGTTAACATAATCGTCATCATTATTAGTCCAAAGCCTGCTAAAAAACCTATCAAATGAATTACGCGCAGTCTTCGACCAATGTAATTTATATATTATAGAGGAATAGGGTGTGATGTTCCTCCACCACAAAGAGAGGATCCTCCGACCAGGCTCAGTGGTATTGCCTGGCGGAGAGCTGTCCAAAGGTAGCGTATTGGAAGTGGTATATATTTACACTTGCTGTGAAAATTTCAATATCGCGATTCAGCGCTCTTTGACAGTTGTGACGAGTGTTCCACTTCTTGACGTTGTCAATGTCAACCACCATCATTTGTAATGTGCGGAGAACGTCACATACAATATGAATTAACATGGGTGAAGTGTGGCAAGTGATCGATCACATCAAAAAGATGTGACAATGCTACGCAATACTAGTCTCACCTTAACTTACTCCATCGCATCGCAAAAGATACTAAAATAACTTGCCTAGTAAGGTAAGTAAAGCTTCGGTTTCCTAGCATAGCGGTGTGGAATAATGCGCTCGTAAAGATAACGGTACAATGACGTCACTAGAACGTTGCCTATGTAAAACAAATGTATAGGTTTCCTAGAGAGCGGTGATCGTGTCACGGTAATAATATTACGGCCGCATTATTCCACAACGCTTTCCTAGGAAATCGAAGCTTAAGTCCTTTGTTTTTTGTAATTAACCACACAATTGATACGGATAGCCAATCCCGAAACCATTCTCCATCCTCACGAGAATAACGCCCATAAATACCTTCAAAATGTGATTCATTGCTGGATCACCGCCGATTATTTCGCATCGCCACTTATCTAGTCTTAATGGGACAGATAAACAAGTAAGATTTGTATTTGTTTTTGGCTATCTATACGGTTGAGAGAGCGACGTAAGATGAGGATCTCTAGAATTAAATACTTTTTTATGAAACGAATTACATTGATAAATTACGTATGACTATATGACTCGAATTGCACTTATCAAAATCTTTAGTACTTCAAAATTAAATCCTATTTATTTATTTTAATACTTTATTGTACACTAAAGATTACAAGGCAATTAACATTATAATCTAACAGTATACACAAGGCGAGCTAAACTTATTGCTTGAGTTCTCTGGTAGCAAACCTAGGGCATTACAGAAGACGATAATGCCATGGGGGACAAGATAAGTATAAAACTTAAGTGGTCAAAGCAAAAGATCAATTTAATATAATTGATACATATTACATCCCACTTGAAATTGTATAAAATTGACAAAAAAAAACAACAAACAAATTAATCGTCTTGTCCACTTGTGTAAAATGTCGTCAATTTTGATTTCAAGTCTATGTTACATTTTTTGACGATCGCTTTTATAAAACTTGCAACTACAAAAAAACGAGTAAGTACTTTGTCATTTTGAAGATAATACCAAGCATAAATCATATAATTAAATTTCAAAACGCAGTCTTGAATCACAATATAAATAAAACTTTCTGAATCGTAACAAATAATTACAATAATTGAAATAAAACTAACGAAAATTTGAACCATCAATTAAATAAATGAATATCATTGAGGTCAATTATTACGCAATGTTATTAATAGTCAAGTAAAAACTACAAAACTACATACATACTAATAACCAGCATAGTTAACCTAAATCAATACTTTACTAGGCATTGAAATTAAATGCTTGGAATAAAAAGCACTTCTCAACACGGCAGACATTGTAAAAGAGGTCAACAACAACCTTCTCACTGTGAGTACAATCCAAAGCCATAGCTTTTGACTCACTATACGATTTGATTGTGTATATTTGTTGTGAGATTGTCTAATAATATAAGACGTACATTTTTTTATGAAACGCGGTCCCTTGGATCTGACATAAAACATCTGGTATAGTAAAGTAAATAAAATTTGCCGTACTATTCAAGATATCTGAGCAGAGGCTTAACGTATACCTACTGCAATAAACATGATAAAAAATCTTAAGCAAAAAATATCTTGTCGGTAAATAGGTCGCACCTGAGATAAATTGTATTTTTGTCTATTAAATCTTAATTCTATACCACGTTAAGTCACCGCAAACAATCACGTACCTAATTCTTTTTAATAAAAAATAAATCACCTGTTTAAAATAATATGTAGTGATCAACTACATAATTATATTAAGTTCAGTAAATATCTACAGTTATAATGCCTCTGCAAACACGTTACGCATATTAACAAAACCAAAACGAATCGTCGAAAACATTCCTTTTAATTAATTGCAATAAATTTATTTCACATGACTTAATTTAAACGAACGCAATCCTATTTAATGATCATCATAATAAATTATTGCAATCGTTTCAAATTAATGGTACAGTAGTAACCTTTCAATCAGCAAGGGATTAAAATTTTGATTGTGAAAAGGTTTCATTCGTTTTCATCAAAAATAAAGAAAAATATAACTATATTCCTTTTTAATTTAAAAAGCTAAATTCAAATTCTGAATACCAAAAAAACATGTATCAATATTCTCTGAAACTTACCGTTCACGTTCACATTATATCACAATCACTCACAAAATCACATCACAATTGCATATTTTCCCCGATCACGAATACAATTTCTATGTAAATCGTGCAATTCAAACACTGAGTACATCCAATTAATAATCTCACGTATCGTCAATTATCGGAATTGGTTTCGTTCGCCGACGGGACGTGCGACTACGTTCGCAGTCGCTTGGAGACTGAAGCAAATCTATCGCCTGAAACAGAAAATACGTACACATTCTCCAAACATTTTGCGCTGAGCAATGCATACCGCCGCTGTGTGCACTTTCCACTGCATATTTTTGATTTTGAACGTTCAAGAATTTACGTCTTTCAAGAATTAATAGAAGTTTTCTGCACAAAGGAAGTTTTTGAACGTACGCTGGGATATGTTAGCGTTTGTGAAGGAAGTAAGGACGGAAAAGACAGGACTCTTTTGATAAAATCTAGGCACAAACGCTTTGTTGATAATATTTGTGCAGTTAACCTTATAATGGGCGGTGAGCCTAAAGAGTTGATAGTTTGAATGATTGAAGCTTATTATTTGGTTTAGTTAATAATTATTTTCATATGACGTGACAACGTAGCGAGTATTTTAAAGACTTTGCATACAGGCAGCGTTTTTGTTTACGTTTTAGTTTGTTGCAAATAAGTGAGGTTGTAGAGCTGGTGGTAGAGCTCTTGTAAATGAACTTGAGGGTGGCAGCACCACCGTCTCACCTTTAACCCGCCGCCAAATAGTAGTACTTCCAACATTCAACATTTATTCAACATTCAAATCATTTATTTTCATAGGCCCCAGGAGGCGCTTGAACACGTCAAACTGCCGCCATTACTGTGTTCCGTTATGGTGGTGAAATTACTGGCACATAAGGCATAACACCGTATAGTCCTCAGCTGCAGCGACGCATCTATAATCTGCTTTTGTGGATTGTTAATGTCCATAGGCTGTACTCCACTTACCATCAGGTGGACTACACGTTCGTTCGCTGTCGGCGTAGTATAAATAATATAAATATAATATAAAAAAACCGGCCAAGTGCGTGTCGGGCCACGCGCAGTAGGGTTCCGTAGCTAGTCGTAACAACATATTTCGACTTAAAAGGGATTTACTATCTGTATTAAACAAGTAACATCATACAAGTCATTACTTTCAAAGGATGTATAAATATTGAAGAAGCGAAAGAAGTATGTAAGGAGCGAAACACATGGCATTCCATCGTCTCTGCCTACCCCCGTGGGATAAAGGCGTGATTTTATATATGTATTATGTATGTTTATTTATGTTTCAAGAATTTTGAACGAAATATTCTGAGTAACTGCATCTGACATTTCGGACCCCTATTCCTCTTGAACTAATGAAGTGAACTTATCCGCTATAGTTTTCCGTTAAAGTTCATTATATGTACTACCGACACAATTTTTTTCAGATTTTGGGATCCAGTAGTTTAGCTTTTAGAGGGGGGGGGGACGCTCTACTCGAACAAAAATTTGCTCTTTAAAGTTAATTATCTCGCAAACGGATCTCTAAATCAAAAAACTGTCTTAGCAACCCCTGAAAGTTTTTAAAAGTCCTATCTAACAATACCCCACACTATGGGGTAGGCGACAAAAAAAAAAATATCTCTACTTTACATGTAGGGGAGCTACCCGAAAAAAAAATATTTTTCCAAATATTATTCTACGACTTTCTTTGTATAGTTAACATACATGTTTATGCAAAATTTCAGTTTTCTAGCACCAACGGTTTCGTCGCTATGCCTCGGACAGACGGACGGACAGACGGACATGGCGAAACTATAAGGGTTCCTTGTAGGTACTACGGAACCCTAAAAAAAGGTTAAGTGTTGCACAATCGTCATGTAAACTTTACTCAAAGGATAAATTAATATAACACGAACAATTTGAAGTGACAGCTGCATTCGATTTTATATTTAAATTATTATTTTTCAAGTTAAAATTTATCTTTTGGTTACCTCTAAAGTTACGATAGTGATTTAGAATTTAGAATTTCGTTTTACTAATCTTTTCTTTTTTTTCCCTATTGCTTCGTCTTTCTGGTACGTCAATAAAAAAGTATCCTATATTTTCCAGGATTATTAAACTATCATACCAATTTTTATTGAACCGATCGTTTACACTGGCAACACGGTTAATACTATCACGGTGGACAGCGCTTGTATATTTTTGTAAAATACCCTATTTTGTATTGATAAAGCTTATTATTACTATCGTTCAGTGATTAAGTCGTGAATGCGTTACTGGACAACAAAGACAGTGTAGCGTACGACTGCTGACGCTACAAATTGTATTTAGACGCAAATGCGCTGTTGCTCGGCTCCGCAGTCGTCTCTCCACAATCACGCCGTTAGGTCATTAGGTTAAGTAAATAACATAAGTATGTATTTCTGGTACTAGTGAATAAAGTATATATTTAGCACGCGACCTTATTTATTAGGATTACCTTAGACGGGGCCCCAAGCAACCACTGATTTTCAGGGCCTTCGTTCTAATTAACCCCCTCTGCTCCCCCCATTTTTTAAATAGAAAAACAGACGAAAAAACTTACACAAGCGATCGAAGCGCCAACTTTCCGCGCGAAATACAGTTTTGAACTAATTTCATCATTTGAAAGCAATGAATAATTAAAAATGTACCTAAATGTAATTTTGTATTTTATTTTATTTAAAAAAATGTTTTTTTTTTATTTTGTAAAAATGTTTAAAAATTTCTACTTTCGGGGCCCCTGTCCAATTGCTTCCTATGCTTCCTGATAAATCCGCTACTGATCACTTGCACCCGCGATGATCTAATGCAGGCAAACAAAAAAGGGGTTGAAGTCGCCACCTACTGGTCTAAAACAGTATGAACAAGCCATTGACACGAAAAGAAGAAGAAGAAGTATAACATTTATTAAGGTGTTAATAACTGCATTATTAGAACTTATGATTGTTTCCACCTTAATACTTACTTCCAAAGTTATCGCAGCATTTATAGACAAATAGTTTCTCTTCATCCCACAGACCTACGTGACTGATTACCGCTTATTGCCCGGTGACCTTCACAACCAATTTACTTTAGCCCGTGTCAATGAACTGTGTAGGTAGTTGTTTCTCCCCCGTATTCGTTCCTTGAGCAAAAAAATCATTGTGATTTCGTCCATTAGGAATAACAATTACTTGGCTGTTTTCCATACAAAAGTAATATGGGTTTAACTGTAATATATTAAGTTTTTATCTATAACACTAGAATGCATTTTTGCAGGCACCCGCTTTTTTTCCGTTTCTATGTAACTCAGTTAATGATTAAAACAATTTTAACAAAATGGACTCGCGTTACAAACATGCGTTTGAGTGTTAAAGATGTGATTTGTCTTTAAAAAAGATAGAAACTTTATAACATTAAAGTTAATCTCATTGTTGTGGATAGGGTTAAGACAAAGAAACCAGGAATAAGTGGAGGAACATCCCATCCTGTTCCTCTACAAGGCTCACCCGTTATCACATGGGACCTAAACAGAACAGGTGAAGTGTGGGTATTATACACCTCTGCCACACCCTTCTGGATAAGCGTAATGCTATACTATGTTATACTTGCATTCATTTAAGCAACTCGAATCGTAGAAAATAAGGCTAAAAGTTAACAACTGCTTACAGACGCAATTGTTACCACAATATCGAAGGAAGGATGAAATAATCCATCCATCCGCTACGTACGTCATTAGGTTAGATCATACGGTGTCTGAATAGATGATATGTGCCTGAATTTCCTTTCCATTTGCTATCTCTAACAGCCGGAATGACCGTTTCTCCAAAATCGCTTAGTATGCGGTTTTGGTGGACAGCGGGCGCGGGGGAATTTACGAAAGCGATTTACCTATATCTGGCAAATAATATAAAATTTAAAGATTATGTTTGTTTGTTTGTATTGGCTCCAAAACTTCGGATCTGATCTGATCTTTGCTTAGAATGCATACTTTGGTTGTATATTGCAGACTTACTATGGAGTTTCTATATTTCTAATTGATGTATTATACTAAAAAAATGTTTGTTTATATTTAATGTATTCATAAACGCGAGGACCTTTAATCAAATATCTATCATCTATAGTTTTTTTTGTCAAATTAGAATATGTTGCTGAACCTCCATAAAGATAAAATAAATATATTTTGACCTTTTGTAATAATGTACATTGTGGATGTTTAAATTGTTCATAGGTTGTAATTGCCATTGAATTTTATAACAACATGGATGAACTTTAGTCCTTTGACTACACATCTACATAAAATGTTGTATAAACATGAAAAAAAAATACTTACAGCAAAAATCCTAGATTATATACTCGCATCTATTTTACGTGTTATATTTGTACCCCGTGTTATGACGGTCGGGGTTATTGGTAGCCACGCATAGCAATATTATGTTTTGAATGTAGATCAGACATTCTCAAAGTTTGCAAAGACCCTGTGGGGGCTCCGCGAGAAAGTAAGAACCAGGCTGAAAATATGTCAAATAATGTATCGTTTTTAGAAATCTCATCAGACAATCAGCATGGAGGCACTGTTAATATATTAACTGCTATCAAATAATGCCTCTTAATGAGTTTTGTTGCGGAATGCGTGATGAATCTGAGTACTACTTATCACAATAGCATTAAATGTTCTGATTTGTATTTTCTAAAGGTGTCCGTTACCACAAAAGTTTGGGAACTACTGAAAAAGATAGTAATTTATTATCTAAGGATTATATTGAGTCCTCACACGTGTTTAAAACTGCACCTACTATCTACATCTCTGCATCACCCAAAGGTTGACTGGTAGAGAATATTTTTAGGATTAAGTCTATCTTTGTACATTTTAGTGCATAAAGTTTAAATAAATAAATATAGGTATATAGTGTACAGGCTAGAGAGTATTATTAGTGCGAGTGTTGAGTGCTTTGACAATGTTAACCGGTTAGCGTTAACGAACTTATTGTCAATATTTGAGTTGAAAATATTATTTTGCAAGCTTCTGCCGGCGGTGCCACCTGCGTACCGTAACTATCATTTTTTACCAAGATTGGTTCAGTGTTTTAGCCTTGAAAATGGCACCTGAGTCGCAGCCAGTATCGCACTCTCTTGATAATGCCTAGACGTATAGGCGAAACCGCGGTCGACTAAATAGACCAAGATTACGTGAGTAACACCCGTATTTCATAATTTGAATAATGTTACAAACTCACGTCAGTTTTAATAAAAATATTGAAAATGGTTCTCTATTGTTTCGCATAATTTAATTTATCATACTTTCATTTGGTTACGTACGTATAATATTAATATTTATATATTATATATTATATATAATATTTATATATTAATATTATATATTATAATATTAAGTTACGTATAATATTAATTTGGCATTACTTTATTCGCATATATTTTATTTATACACTAAGCGTAATCATTGCTAGGCATAATGTGTTTTGGCATACTATTTTAATAATATCCTAATTCATCAAAATAATTTTCGTGTTTAAAATAACCAAGTGGCAGCTTAGGGGTGGCTCAAGAGCCTGATCTTGCCACCAAACTGGAATACAGTCGAGCAAGCACTACTATTTAGCGGCAGGTTAAAGGTAAGACGGTGGTGTTTCCACCATCAAGCTCTTTTCAAAAGATCTCTACCACCATTAAATTAAATTGTCTGAGCACGCTTGTCTTTGCTTTTTGAAGTTACCTCCCCGCTTTTCCTTTCTTACTATTGTAGTACCTTTACACTAATCAATGCCTACCTGATTCCTGATTGCCTCATCATATCCATACACCACAGTGATTAAGCTCGGATAGATGCGATCGATCCCTCTCTATTTGTGCTAGATGAGTATAAATGTATGATGTGTTATGGACTGGTGTTGGACCATCAGTCTCTACTTTGTGGATTTGATGCACAAGTAGGCAGAAATATCTAGGATTGCCCTGGAATTTTGCGTCTTGTCCCATGTAGTTTTGTAATTAGATTTGATAGTTCTGGAATTACCTAACATTTTAACAATACTGTGGCGGTATCCGCACATAATAAATGAAGGATGATACACACGTGACATATGTCGACGAGTGCTGAATCGCGATAACGAAATGTTTACAGCAAGTAACTATAAATACCACTTCCAATACGCTACCGTTGGACAGCTGTCCGCCAGGCAATACCACCGAGCCTGATCGGAGGATCCTCCCTTTGTGGTGGAGGAACGTCACACCCTGTTCCTCTACAATACAAACGAGTGACACATAGGACGGCTTGTACTAAACATCACCAATCTTTATCCATTACGACTCTCTCTTTATTTATTACGATCTTTATCCTTTGGCGACTGGATAGCGGAGTTGGTAGTGCAACTGCCTGCTACGCAAAGGTCGCGGGTATGATTCCCGCTCAAGACAAATCTTTGTGTGCATAAACATGGTGGTTTGTCTTGGTGTACGTGTTTCTATGTATAATAAGTATGTATTTAAAACAAGAAGGAAGCATGTATTAGTATCAGTTAGTCTAGTACCCATAGTACAAGCTCTGCTTAGTTTGGGACTAGGAGACGTTGAGTGAAAGTTGTGTGGTATTTATTTTATTACAAACTTATCCCAAAATCAGCAGAAACTCTCAATTTATGTCTTGAATTGACGCCAGCAATTCTGGCGATGCAAAAGTAAAATCAGAAGTAATATAGTTCTACTATCAGTAAATTTAAAATAGCTCGTCTTCATTGACAATTAGCTATTTTATAATAATATTACGGACATAACATTAGTTATTTGTGCTATGTTCGTATTTTCTGTCTTCGTAGTACTTTTTGAGTCCTGCATAGGCGAAAGATTCTACAGTAGAAACCCGATCGTAGCGAGTGATTCTTGTTAAAAATATTAAGCGTAGTGAGTGATTCAAGCACCAAATGTAAATAACTATAATTTCGTAAAGTACATACCATTTACCTCAGCAGCTCAAAAAGTTAAAAACTGAGAGCAATACTCGATTTTTATTATTACGATTACTTCTAAAATAACTCTTAGCAAAATAATTATATATATTATAAACAATAACAACTAGTTATACTCACTAAAACGACTCAAACCAAAATCGAGCTTTGCTCAATATTTTAACTCAACAAAGTAGCCCTTTTCGAGCAGCAGGTATAAAAAAAATGTATCTGTTATTAGCATTGATAGTTTAAAAGAAAATGTTCATGACTAAATCTACTAAACTAGGCCAGATCTGTTCGACCTGTTATAAAATAAAATAAGATATGGATAACAACAATATAAAAGATACATTTGCAACATTTAATATTAATAGAAACTGTAGGTACTTACACTTTATTAACTTCAATCAAACTTTACTCATAAAATCAAATTAACCTGCAAGGTATGATATGAATTCAAACTATGAGAATAATAACTGAGCATCTCTACTATAAATTAAACGTCTGTTTTGAAAAAGTAATATTCTGTAATTGGACTTCATTTGAATATGAATGCAATTGACAGCGAGACTTATTAGAAAATATTTCTTAACCTTTCGTTTTATTAAATTTTAAGAGCTATTCCTTTATTACCTATTTTTTGGTGTTTAACGTGCCCGAGAGATAGCAATAGGCTCACTCCTTATTTCATGGGACATAGCAGGTAAAGGGGTATGACCAATCGACTATGGGATTGTTTATCGCTGCTGTGCTACCTACTCCGTGGCTTTGTCAAGATAAAAACTGCTGTATTGTATGTAGAATAATATGAAAGTTTAATTTTAAGTTGCATAATTTCATAGTAAGCTGGGATGTCATAAAAAAGTTAGTAAACAAGTGCAAAAAACGTGATCAAAACAAAATTAGATTCTAGTTCATCCTTCATGTTTTAATAGAAAATCTCTTTTATTTATTAAATCCCGCTTAAGTTATGTCTCTTATTACTAGATAGTCGTCATACACAAAACTAGAAATTATTTACTATCTTATATTCGTGACACAAGGGTTTTGGCGATACAGTTTTTGGGCATTGCCATATACCACTGCTACACCCTTTTGAGAAATAAAGGCGAGATGTTATGTTATTTCATATTGTTTTATATTATTTATGCACTACACAAAACCGGACTGAAGAACTGCCTCGTTGGTCTTGTGGTTGGCGCATGCGTCTCTCACCGCGAGGTCTCGGGTTCGATTACCGTGCTGGGCAAAGTGTTATTTGTGAATTTTCCGTCAGGAAAATCTCAATAGCAGCACGGAGTTAGTATTGTGCCCGGTGGATGGCGACCTATGAGACCTAAACATAACAGGTGAAATGTGGCTGTTGTACACCTTTGCCACACCCTTTTGGGTAATATAAAGGTGATATTAGCACTGGTGGGAGAGCTCTTGTGAATGAGCTCGAGGGCGGCAGCGCCACCGTCTCACCTTTAACCTGCCGTAGTGCTTCCATTACTGTGTTCCGGTTTGGTGGTGAGATCAGGCCCTGAAATTCTGGCACATGAGGCATAACAACGTAGTCCTCAGCTGCAGCGACGCATCTATAATCTGCTTTTGTGGATTGTTGATGTCCATGTGCTGTACTCCACTTACCACCACGAACCACGTTCGTTCGCTGTGGGCGTAGTATAAAAAAAAAATGTTATGTACACTAAAACTTCAGTATAGAATTTAGTCATACCCCAAATACCCATGAAGTATTATCATCCACAAAAAACTACTCCCAATCTAAACCATCCCTTTTCCTCCCTCAAGTTGAAATACGAGCTAGAATCGGGATAATACATCCGAATCTATCCTCATGTTTCAATGAGGAAGTTCAGAATCGCATCAATTCACATAAGACAGTCTTCTGTATTTTACCCGTCTGCCCCATTAAGGGGTAATTCTGGATAAATTTTATTCGTTTATTGCCCTATAACAATTATTCTTCGTTATTTCATTTTGAGCCTGGTGTTTATTCGACGGCCCAAAGGGTGAAGTTTTAGATGTATGAATGGCGGTATAGATAGTTAGTTTAGTTTAGAAAGTTCTTTATTAGCATCAAATAAATACATGACAATAATATAACAATACATTGCACAAAATATAACATTGATTGATTTTGATAGACAATAGTCTTTATAAATCATTAAAACATAATTGGTAACATAATTTTACAAGATAGAACAATTTGATTTAAATATAAACAATCAATAAAAATAATCTATTCAGCTTGTTTTTACGCCAAAATAGATAAATCATGCAGAAATTATTATAATAATAATATAGCCTTAATTTTTATTCGTAAAAATCGAGTAGTAAAAGACAAATTAAAAAGGTATTTAAACATTAAAATGATTGAGAAATTAGATTTATAAAAATAATGTGGTAATTTTAAAATAATTCACTGCGAGTATTATCACGCTGTCGCATAATGATCGCCCGGTAGGTGAGCGTGCGATGGCCCAAAGGGTGAGGTTTTAGATGTATGAGTGGCGGTATAGATAGAGTAATCTTATTGTACACCAATATTAAGAAAGGTTATATTGTAAACATTTGCACAATGGGCGGCCTTATCGCTTTTTTATTTGCATTTTTTTACAGGTAACCTTAAGATGGACAAGTAAATAAATGAGCAAAGTATCGGACAGTTGTTGGTGTGTTAATTAATATCAAAGATAAATGAAACGTCATGATAATGGCAATTGAAATTATAAAATATAAAGAATACAGAAATTATAGTATACTACTAAATGATTTGTAGACTGCTGAACGTACATATACGTAGCATTATTTGTGAGTTTTTTTCAAGCTAGGTTACTATAATGTGTCGTAAAGACGCCTATATTACCCAGAAGGTTTGGGCAAAGGGTGTACAACACTCACATTTCACCCGCTATGTATACATACACATCCACCGGGCACAATTCCAACTCCGTGCTGTTATTGTGAATTTCCGGACGGAAAGTTCACAAATAACACTTTGCTGGACTAGAACGCGAGACCTCGCGGTGAAAGGCACATACGCGAACCACTAGACCATCGAGGCAGTTAGCAAGTAATTGTATGTTTTACTACCTAAATTGATGTTTACTTGTGTTCGTTTAACATCGGCTGGGGTTTAGAAAAGAATAGAATAGAATATTTATTTGTCTTGAAGCGTGGTACATTGAGTTCTTAAATTAATTATTTCCAGAGCCATAAACACTTTATCATATCGCTTGCTTATTGCAAGACCGACATAACGAAAAAAACATCATTTTACAGGACGGTAGTTTTAAACTTTGAATCTTTAGTATCTCAATAAAAAAACACTGTTTTTGTTCAGAAGTATTTTAATCAGTCTTGTACATTAAATAACTTTCATACTAAGTAGTCACGATGTGTTATCTTAAACACACTGTTTTCAAAAACCAAATTAAAAAAACAAGTTCCTCACTTATGTCATTGTTGAAGCAAAAAGTTACATAGAAAAAGTATTACTCGTAATTATGTCATCCTTACAATATAGAAAACATAATTTAAATTACTTTATGTTTAATTACAATAGTGACATAACACAAAATAATCCTACTTTGTAACAATATTTATTTAAAGAAAGGTACTTAGCATTTGCTGCAATATAGTATTATTCCAAAATATGACGTCCTTCACGAGCAAGATGCGTGCGTTGGCCTTGAAAACTTTGGTTTAACCACAGATAATATAATACTAGTAGTTTAACTGAGATGGAACGATATTGAAATTACAAACGATGCGCGTCGACAGCGCGCAATTTAGACATTTCTCGCCATCTGGCGAATTGGAATTGAAGCATGCTGTTGTCTTTAGATAAAGCTTTGTTTTTACATACTTATCTCAAAATATCAAGATTTTGAAATAAGTCGTTGTTGCAATAAGCAAGCGATATTAGTGACATGACATAAAACAAAAAATAAAATAAAAATTAAATGTTAGTGTTATTTCATTAATGATTAAAATTAATATTAACAATAATTATTATTGTTAGTTAGTTGTTTTATTTCTTTTAAATTTACATTTAAGAGTAATCTTCCAAGCGCCGTGTTTTCACCCTAACGTAATATGTGTTTTACTTTAGTATTATTAAGTTTCTAAACTTTTTTATATACCAATTATCACGCTAAAATGCATACATTTATTTATATTTAATAATACACATTAAAAAAAATGAACGCCAACATACAAGCATTTGAGTGCTTTAGATATGATTTGTCTATCAAAATAGATGAAAACTTTTTAAAATTAAAGTTAAACCCATATAACTGCCATCCAATTGTCCCCCTTAAATACTGCCAACTTTGTGTTTCGTCCAGTAGAGTGGTGAGATAGACCTGGACTTTGATCTGCTCTCCTACAACTTATGGTTTGTCTAAGTGACCTGAGCTATGAACGCTTTTCAGGTTAACTATCTCATTTAATTCCAAACGGAGTAATTCTCACTAATTCTTGAAATGGGAAAGCGGACCGGTCGGGAAAATGTTACCAATTTTTAAGGAGGAACAATTACTTCGCTGTTTTCCGTGCAAAAGTAATTATGGGTTTAACTTTAATTATGTTAAGTTTTCATCTATTAATGTACACAAATCATCTAAAACACTAAAATGCATGATTTCTAGCGCTCAATTCTCCAGTCCTGCAATTCAATGCAACTACAGGCTGAATACGTTCTCAATAAGAGCCTGTCGGTCATACAACACTGTGTGCCAGAGTGTTGACATCGATCTTTTCAACACTAATGCAACTACACTAAGGAAAACCATGTGTAACAACTTCTTTTGTAAATAATTGTGAGTGTATACTTTATTGACGTCTCACCTTTTTTTTTGTTTGATTTAATTATTTATTGTGACTTTTTAAAGTGAGTGCATGTTTTTAGTGTCGTATAGGATTACATAATCATTTATTTATCATTAGTGAAAACTTGTAATTGGCCATCACACAACATACATATTTTTATACCTTTCCTACTAGCTGTAAGTTTTCTGTATTTTAAAATAAAATAAAATAAAATAATGGCCACGAACAAACATGCATTTCAGTGTTAAAGATAATTCAAATTCAAATCATTTATTTTCATAGGCCCCTGAACACGTCAAAATATTACAAACAAATGATAAAAAATAAATTATAAGTAAAACTAAATTATAATAATACCAATGATTTGAATAACCGGGGCTTACATAAATTTTAATCCAACTATTTAGAATCAGATTAAAATCAAACCAAGTAGCAGCTCCGATGGGTATTGCATTATGAGAAGAGCTGCTGAGAAACTCATGTGCACCATCTTTTCATTATGGTTTGTTTATAAAAATAGATAACAACTTAATAATATTATTAAGTTGTTATATAATACCAACAAAATATGGGTTTACCATATTACGTTGGTATGAAAACACGGCGCTCAGAAGTCTATCCTCAAATACAGGTGCTAATGAAAATTTTCATTTTATGCCATTAGAGTGCATTCGGAAAAACGATAAAACTTAACATACATAACATAACGTCTATATTACCCAGAACAGTTTGGCAGCGGTGAATGACAACGACACTTCACCTATTATTTATTTATTTATTTAAACTTCATATACAGAATTTGTATACAAGGCGGACTTAATGCCATAGGCATTCTCTGCCAGACTTTTTTTTTATACTACCCCACAGCGAACGAACGTGTAGTCCACCTGATGATGGTAAGTGGAGTACAGCCCATGGACATCAACAATCCACAAAAGCATATTATAGATGCGTCGCTGCAGCTGAGGACTACGGTGTAATGCCTCATGTGCCAGTAATTTCAGGACCTGATCTCACCACGAAACCGGAACACAGTAATGGAAGCACTACTTTTTGGCGGCAGGTTAAAGGTGAGACGGTGTTGCTGCCGCCCTCGGGCTCTTTCACAAGAGTTTTACCACCAGTCTACCTTTGGATGATGCAGAGATTAACAAGGCAGGTGAAGTTATAAAATATAGCGTTTTTATTTGAAATGAAAGGTAATAAAAATCAAATTATGTGTAGTCCCATGTGATAGGGGGTGAGTGTATCGTCATCCACCAGCTCAAATCCATCTTCGTGACGCTATTGGGAATTGCCTGGCGGAATATACCCAAATTACACATTTGTGTACTCTTAACATAGTTAATCGACTTCAAAAAATAGGAGGACGTTCTCAATTTGTTTGCCGATTGCTTGAAGACGCCTGGACCGATTCAAAAAATTGTTTTGTTCTGAAAGAGTATACTTATCATGTGGTCATCCTAGAGAAATCGAGGGCAACCCACAAATTGTATAGGCTTCTATATTGTTTTTCGTACATTACCTAAAGCTATTGCATATTTGCATTTAGCAGTCAGCATTTCATGTTACTGAGCTAATTCTGGAAGGTACAACTCTTCAACGGATAGGAGTACGGGGATAATTCTTTTAGAGTGCATGAAAGGAGCCTCCACGAGTGACGTACACAACGATTTCCTACGTCCGGCGCATACTGGGCAATTCGCAAGTTCTCCAAAGCGAATTGGCTAATCCTTTCACCACGATGGCAAGTCAAAATAAAATTTGACTCAGCCATCGACACGACGAAGAAGAAGAAGATTCTATAAATATAGGCACATTAAGGCCGTTTACTGTATTATTTCAAGTTATACAAAAATGAGGCATGTTGTTGAATACTACTTATGTATTTCGTACATTTTAGTGCATTATTTTAAATCAAAGTCGGTTTGTTATTGTATATTTATTTAAATTTCATTTGTCAAAACATTAGGAGCTACAACTTAGTGTGTTTAAAGGAAGAAAAATTAACAAGGGAAGTTTATTTCATGAATAGATTGTTCTCTGTGCTTGTCTGGGGAAAATATCATTACCATCTAACTCGAGAAAAGGAGAAAAAATATCAATGGAGTCTAATACTAAAACTACCTTCTAAATTGTTACTTAATAAGGTAATACTATGCAATTAGAAACACATGTGAGCATCTGTATTTAATTGCAGAGCATTACCTAACGTTTATTAAAATGATATTGGACTACTGGCAGCAAAGCCTTTGTAGGTACATATTGGCTACAGTTGCTACTTTCACTCAGGAAAGCTACAATAACGGGCACTAGGTAGACTAGTCAAGTGCAAAAACACAATTTTGCGGAAGACCGCTTCTGGGCCAGTTTTATGGGCCAATATTCATCGCTCAAGATTGTTTTTCTCGTTTATCTCTGATTAATTTTTTAAACGAGACAGAGAGATTATAAACTGGGTTCAACAATGATCCCTGTAGGCACACAGTGCAATCGGCGCATTTATGTATTTAAGTAGATGCTTAAGTTTAGCCGCCCGGTTCGCCAGTCGCCTTTCCGTATCGCTTGAAATAGGTCGTAGTTAAGTTAGAATAATGTCAATAAGTTTATTGTATAATATGTACTCTGGTACTAGTAAATGTTACATTAATTATAGTGACCTATCGTTTCTCATTAACATCGAAAGATCCCAAAACAATAAAATATAATATGAACCCTGACAATCCCATTTTGGTATAATTTACTCTATTAAAAAAATAAAGACCTAGAGACCAGGCGCTAATAAGTACAAACAAACAAAATTTTTCTTCTTCCTTCCCTAAATTATTAGTATATAGACTAGCATAAAAGATTGAACAAAGTATATTTAAATAATTAATTTTAGTTTTCAAATTAACTGTATTGTGACTTCATGTTTAACTTACATTTTATCGTAAAAAACGTGAACATGTTTAGTGCATAAACTTTATTTTTGACTTATTGTTATTTTCTGTATTTCTTTTTGAGAAGAGTATAGCGTATGAACTAAAACACATTATACGAGTATGTCCCTTTTTAAGGCAGAGGCGATATATTTACCACCAACAAAAATGTTGCTTATCTTTCTATGTGAGTTAAAGAAGGAGTCCTAATTTGATGGCACTGGCAACTAAGGAGGCATGCTTTATTATTATTAAGAAAAAAAATGACGTTTGTGACATATTTTTTCATAGCGCTACTACCTGTCAAAAAATTGCGCCAATT
The DNA here is from genome assembly GCA_905147285.1 of Hypena proboscidalis. Taxonomy (NCBI): domain Eukaryota; kingdom Metazoa; phylum Arthropoda; class Insecta; order Lepidoptera; family Erebidae; genus Hypena; species Hypena proboscidalis. The sequence goes on along the minus strand of LR990150.1, from coordinate 8,473,504 downwards.
TTGAAAGAAAATTTGTTACTGCGAGTATCTTCATATTTTTTGTTTGAAAAAAGGTAAGAATCTGTTTTTTTATTATGTATTTATGTTTATTCTTCAAGTTGTTTGCTATACCATAGAAGTTTCTATCGTATTTAGATGTGAGGGGACTTTTTACTTGGTGGGAAAAATATTCCCGCTGCCCGTGGCGTGTTATGTACACTTGTTGAACTAGTATCTTCTTTTCTCAGATTTTCATGAAAAATGCCGCGCTATATGAATGATAATGATATTGAAAAGACATTGGAGCAGATTTTCGGCATTCCCGATGATGGCTCAGAAGACGGATTTGAGTCTGATGAGGCAGAATAGTTCAACGTGAATACAATACAACGGATACTTGAATCAGATGATGATTCAGGTAACCTGTTACAAAATTCGCCTGTTCATTTGAATTCTACACGTGATAATAGTTTAGAGTCAGGTACATCTACAATAGCACTATGTCCACATTTAGATGACTCGCAGCCAGAAGAGCCTGTGATTCAATCATCATCACCCTTAGAACAGGACTTAGAACTGACTGATGAATCTGAATGTGAAGATGAGTCATGGGGGAAGGATTTGTGGACATCCAGACCAGATTCCGATGAATTTGATAAGGTGACATATATAATATATATATATAGGTATATCAAAAAAGTGTAAATGCTGTACCTGAAGAACTGCGGTTTGTAAATGTAGGTGACCATATGCCGGCAGAGTTGGAGACTTACCGACGCTGTAAATTGTGCAGCACAAAGGTCAAAGATAAGCGTAGCAAAATAAAATGCAGTAAGTGTAATATCCCACTTTGCATTACGCCTTGTTTTGCACAATTTCACAGAAAATAATGTCACAAATTTAGTTTACATGTGGGTCTGTTGATGGGCGGTGGGAATATTTTTACCACCTATTTTTCCAAAACTTCCGTAATAATTAGTGTTTTTCTTTTAAGTTTATTTTTGTTATATAAATAAAAACATGCCAAAAATATAGCCGCAAGTTATTTTATTCCTCTGAATCCTTCTGCCTTAAAAAGGGTTAAAAAATAAAAAACACAGAGACAAAGCCTCGATTGCACGAATTCCTGACTCTAACAAATATAACATTTTATCCTGCAAAATAGAATTTTAAATAATGAATTTCTAGGAACCTGAGAAACTATTAGGTAGTAAATAAATAAAAGCAGTTATTAATTATGAATTAACATTAATTAGTTAAGTTTTATTGTCATATTATATATTTTGTATTTTGATGTTTGTTTTGACGTGTTCAATTGCCCCATGGAAATAAATGATTTGATTTCTTGAATTCTTTCTTAATAAATGTTTTTTTCTTTTATCGTGTAATAGCTGATACTTCGTCCGCGTGGAATTAGACATGTTTGGAACCCATAGAAATCTTAATAGACTAGTTATTAAGATTTCTATGTTGGAACCTATTGGAAAGTTTAATGCATTATGCTTTAAAATTGACCAACCTCCTATATAAACTTATTTTATTATATGTAAAGGTGAATTTCAAAGATAACCCACATAGATTCTGTAAATATTACGTATTTACCTATGAAATTGCCGTTTTGTATCCATGATGACGAAAAAGATTGAAATGCGATGAAAATGCAACACTACTCAATAAACAAATGACTACTTTTGGAAAAAGAATTCCATGTTTTTAAAATAAAATTAATTTGAAATTAGAATTCTTAGCCAAACACAAATTATTTTTATTTGAAATAGCCAGTATCTACTGCAAAACAGCAAATTTCATAGGTAAATACCTTTTATAAACTACTCACTAATAAGTTAGTACATAACACAATCTTAGTAAATTTTCCAAACTGGTATTTATTTACAATAAAAAAGGTGAAATAAAGAACATTTTATTCAGAATTATTCATTACCACCTTTAGATCAACGTCCAAAATTACACGATCTCGTCGCAAGGGTCGTCTCGACAGGTCTCTCTGTCATACTCGCCGCCTGACAGATGAGGTCGGTTCAGAGAACTTATATCTGCCGGTAAATTGCGAACTCATCTTTGCTGAAATAGTTTTAGCTGTTATCATTACGGACAGAGTATTAATACCGATTTAACGTAATATATAATATAATCTTTGATACATGAAATTAAACTAGTATGCTCTATATCACTCGATTCGGCTTAGTTTTTCCAGAGATTATCCAAACTCACAAACGTTACCTCTTTATAATAAAAAGATAGTTTTATATTAGTCTTATAAAATATTCTAAACTTAACATAGGTACATAAATTACATAATTATGTGTGAATGTGTGTGAATGTCCTGACGTTCACAAATAACACTTTGCCCGGCCCGGAAATCGAACCCGAGACCTCACGGTGCGAGGCGCATACGCTAACCACTTGACCGAGGTAGTCTTGGTATAAAATATTCCACCATAAAATACCACATTCAATTCCGATTTTAGTCAATGCCAATTACACGAAAGTATTGAAAGAGCTCTTCACTCTAAAAACCTTTCGACACGCATTTTCCTGCTTTCAATCCTTTTCTTAGACATTAACCACTAAGCGGAAACAATTGGAACGCCTGATTGATCACTATACATGCCTATAACCTCCTTCAAAAGCGGTAATCTATAATCAATATACCAGCACCTAACCTACAAAATTGACATACAAGATACGAATTAAATAAATAGAATAGCCTACAATTAGTACAAGTAAAACGTCCTCCATTATATTAATTTGCGAGGTAGTTTACCCAATAAAGGTGCATTTAAATTAGGTCAGCTATCCTAATTGGTGTCTCTTATCCGAGCGGAATCTAACCGCTAAATCCTTGTCTAAGTTAAAATCTTAACTTTAACGTGAGAAAGCCCTTTTATACATATTCTTAACATGTTGTTTCATTGTGTCATGTAATGTGTGTTACTATTTTAATGTAGTAAAAAATAATGCAGCGATAGAAGTACCTACCATACACCAATTCAATTCGAAAAAAATCCAATTACATAGAGGCATTGAACGAGCTCTTTATGCTAAGAACCTTTCGACACGCATCTCCCCCCTTTCAGTCCATTTCTTAGACATTAACCGTTGAGCGGAAACAATTGGAACCCCTGATTGATCACTATACATGCCTATAACCTCCTTCAAAAGCGGTAATCTGTAATCGATATCCCGGCACCTAACCTACAAAATTGAGGAACCCACAACGACCGAATAATGAAAATATGACACCATTTATTCCAGTTTTTGTCGGATAAGTTCATTAGGGACTTTAAAGTAACTTTGTGAAAGCCCGACATTGATGGATAGAGGGTACCAACTCCAATGATACTCGGTATTATAAACGAAGTTTGTTCAATGGATTCTCTTGTTCTATGAAATATGGACAGCTACGTCGACGTTGACAGTAATTTATCGAAATATTACCGTCAGAGTGCAAACAAAGTTTACTAACAAATTGAGTATTCAAGCAAGCGATAAAGTAACATCCTTTTGGACAACATAAATTTTATCAATTGAGTGAGGAAACTAAGGTAAGAGACACTAATTACTCAGCAAATAAGGTCAAAGTCTTTCAAACGCACAAAAAGATACAATTTATTTTCTTTAAAATTACGGCAACAATATATTTTTTAACTTGGTAACTTTGATTTTATCTTTGTTTAAATAACTTTTATACTACACCTACGTAGAAAGTACCTCTTTGCAGTATCTAATACGGAGAATATCTATCAAAGAAAGTTAGTCTTTTCAGACGAGTTCTGAAAAGCAACATTTAATGTATGTTAGAGGTCTGAAATATTACTCCTAAATTCATTACTCCGAGTAATGAACTTTTTTTAATTTTTTTTTTTTTTTCATTTTGTTTTCTGTACTTTTTGGTAAACTATAAATAAAAAAGAATATTAAAAGAATAAAATAACTACTTTTATAAAAATAAATAAATTAATGTAACTTAATTATATAATAACTCCATAAATAAACCACTAAAATCACTATTATTACCTGTTACAAAATAATTACAAACGTTTTTTCACAAATCAACTTCATAAAGTGTAGCTGGCTGCATGCGATTGTTTATTGTTACCCGTGTCTCTATGCGCGTATGAAAGAAGAAATTGTAAAAATTTTTGCATTTCGCTCCAAATTCCTCATCATTTTAAAACTTTTGAATAAACAAATAGTTGCAAGAACTTAATATGTCGAGTGATAGTGATACTGACGATTTATTGACTCCGGAGGAATTGAAAGTAACTGCTCAAGCAGTGATTGAGGACCTCTTACCACAAAAGTCAAGGATCAGATATAATAAAGCGTATGCAGATTTTCTGCAATGGAGAAGTGAGAAAAATGCACAATCTTTTTATTTTCCTTGTAGGTGTAGTATAAAGCACTATGTATAACTCGGGCGAAAGTTTGATTTCTTTTGGGTGTATTAAGGCCCTCAGATACGCTTCGGGCCTCAAACTACACCCTCAATGAAATCACTATTAATCTTAAGAAAATATTTGATCATATAAACACTTTTTGACCTTGCAATATATTATGATGATATTGAATGAACGTAACCTATGCCTACAAACAGGAATAAACATGTTTGAAATATCAAAAGGCTTGTCCATATTTAAGGTGACATAACAATGTAACGCAGACGAGGGTTTAGCGATTAGATTCCGCTCGGATAAGAGACACCAATTAGGATAGCCGACCAAATTTAAATGCACCTTTAGTGGGTAAACTACCTCGCAAATTAATATAATGGAGGGACGTTTTACTTCTACAAATGTTGGGCTTGTTTATTTGTTTTAGCTTGTATCTTGTAGGTAAGTTTGAGCGAGGTAGTTGAAATGGGTCAACAATATTTACGTTTACCTTGCTTATGTTATGTGATACATGATGTTAAGACGTGGTTGTTAATTTTGGACTTAGCTTCAAGACTTGGTCAGTGTTTTGTCAACATATAACCTCAAAGTGTAACTTTAGTTTGAGGTGTACTTTTGAGTAAATTATTTTAATAATATTATAAATGCGATAGTTGTGAAAGGATGTGTATGCCGTATATAGGTATGGGCGTTCGTGTGAATGTTAATCACTCTTGTCTGCAAAAAGGACTACTATGTTACCGTAATTGATTATTTTCAATCGACGCACCTAACTACCAAATAATATTATGATACGGTAAGTTGTTAGGCTCTACTTTTCGTCAACAACAATTTGTTACTAAACCAACGATGCAAAGGTGAAACATTGCGGGATCACCCATTAATATGTTATGAGTCCTAACGTGTGTTCTCGGAATGACGTCATCCCCTACGCATGACGAAGTAGCTGCTTCATGACCTGTTTAATATTTATTAAGTGCTTTAAGAACTTAGACTCTAAGGGGACGGTGACGTGAGTTATTTATAACTACATTTTGGACATCTTTGATACTTAAGATTTGGGAGTTATGAATTTGTAAAGAAGATTAAGTAGGCTTGACACGCAAAGCTTTATTTAAATTTCGTATAGGTTTCACCAGCTCCTGATAAAGTCCTTCTTCGATAAAGCTTCTTATAGCTTAATCTAACTCTAAAATGTCATAGTAATCCACAATTGGTGCAACTGACTCTAATTGACCTAGACGTGACAAAAAGTTTTAAGAGAGCATGCTGAGCATGTATGAAATCGTTTTAGACCCTTAATGACAAGCATTTAAGTCATATATTACTATCGATGTCAGGGTGTTATTGCACCCAAATCGATCGACGACGATCGATGCATTCAACTTTCAAAAGAGTCAATTAACAGCACACCACTTTGCATTGTTCGACGATCAAACGACATCAATGGATGGATCATGTGAGTGAATTTCAACAGGTCCTATAAAATCTTCATTTCCGTGGTTTTTTTTATCTTAAGGTTTTTTAATAAAACAAAACGCTTTGATTAAAGTTTTTGATAATGTTTATATTCTTGCTTAATGTCTAGCAGATAACTTAAAAAACTAACGAGATATCAGGATTCAAAATTTCTGTGCCACGGCGATGAAACATGCGAGCACGGCAATGAAACAAGCGTCCACGGCAATGAAAGAACTGTGCCATGGCAATGAAAGAATCTATCCACGGAAATTAAAAAAAAAATATCTATTGAGATGACAGATAGATAGAATCATAATGATTGTTCATAAGAGGTCTTGATTCCAACACTTGTATGGGAGTAAAATTTGGGTAAGGAGATATTACAAAAAAAGAATGAGAGTCTTCTTTTTCGTCGTGTCGATGGCTGAGTCAAATTTTATTTTGACTTGCCATCGTGGTGAAAGTATTAGCCAATTCGCTTTTGGTGAACTCGCGAAATGCCCAGGGTGCGCCGGACGTAGGAAATCGTTGTGTACGTCACGTAAACAAAACCTGTTGAATTACACTCGCAACACTACTTAGAGACTATATGATCAGGTATATTTTTGCACTTGACAAAACAAAATAGTCTCTTCAGAAAACGTATATTGTGAAATTTATTTTACCAAATGTTACATCATTTTGTAAGGTTAACATGAAAACATCTTTTTGTAGTTGACTGTACAGTAAAAAACTCATCAAGTCTGAAGAGAGACCAGAGAAAGAGAAAAAGAGTCGAGAGTTAACTTGACGAGTTTTGTTCTGAAAAGATGTTTTCTTTGACCAATCATACCATGGCTATGAAAACATAAGTCACGGAAATGAAATACCTGGCCACGGCAATGAAACTAAATTGTTTTACATAGCATGGCAATGAAATTTTTTTCATTTCCGTGTATTTTTTTTCATTGCCATAGCAAATTTAGGCCACGAAAACCACGGCAATGAAAGCACGGCGATGAAAATCAAGGCAAAAAATATAAATAACAAAAAATCTATTAACTATTCGAAGAAATAAACACTTCACAAATTAACATTATAACAAATGGTGTTCTATTGATTGCTTACTCATGAAGACAAACTTATACAAATATGAGTTATACTTATCCACGGCGATGAAAGAAAAAATGTCCAGTAACAAAAAAATTGAATATTTACATTTATGGCGGGAAAACGCAGGCACGTGTGTACGTCCTTCCACGTCGAGCACTTAGGCGGCACTAATATGCAACGTTTAGCATACCGGGAGGGGGGACGCAAGTCGTAGTTAAAACAATATCCTTGAACATGATTAGGACACGGCGATGAATGGTAGTTCTGGGACAAATGATTTTTTATTAACCATTCGTTGTATTGTTTAAATATTTGAATAAATGTATTCGGTAACAATACTTTAACTATTCATGTATCAAATAAAACTAGGTTTTAATAAAAATAACCAATAGATTTTTATCAATGAGGAATAATACACAACAAGGTGAAGTGTGGACAAACACGGTAATGAAAGATTTCAAGGTTTAATTTTTTTTTTTGGAGTATCCAATGATCCAATTAATAAAATATTTAGTGCCACACATAGATTACTATTTCACCTAACCGGAAAAAAATGTGAGAACATTATAACTATGTTTTTTAGTACCGATTTCATTGATGCCACGCAATTTTCGGTCCCGGGAAATTCACTCATGTATAATTACACCACTAGCCAACGTAAAAACGTTGTAGCGTTCAAACTTGCTATCTCACCTTCAATCTACTAACGATTCCTAAAATCACCAAACCAAACTAGAGTGCCATAATAACCAATTAAATGTATTACGTTCGGAAACTACACAATATGATCAAATGAACATTAGCATCAGTGATTAGTTTGATTTCCATCATGTGAACTCTTTCGATCACGCGACAAATATACCGTTTCTGGTTACGACATTTGGACTACATTTGAAATGTAAACAGACTTGAATCGAACTTATTAGGGTGTTAGCAGACTTACTGTAACTGCTGTAATTATTTATGTCCCAACCTTTGGCGTAGTGGTTTAAGCGGGCGTTGGTGCTCGCCACTGCACTGGTGTTGTAGGTTTGATCCCCACATGGGACAAATCTTTATTCTGAGACTTGAGTGTGCTTGTGTGAGACTGCGTGTACTGATGTGTGTAATTTGGCCTTGTCATTGGGACCATTGGATGGTGTAATTGCTTCTGGCGTTCAATCTTAGGTAAAAAATCCAAATTATTTATTTATTCAGTGACGACTAAGTGGCTCAAAATTGTATAAGTCCATAGCAGGAGAGTAAACTGAATTATTTCCATATAAATGTAGTATTATCCTGACAAAATATTTTAAAAAATAATGCATATAATATAAATTCATGTTCGTGTTGCTATTTGAGAATTTCTTGACAGTAAATTCCCAAAAAAACTTTTGCCCGAACCGGTAATAGAACCCGATATCTCGCGGCAAAAGGTTGCTTAGGATAACTACCAGATCAACGAGGCTTAAATCGTCTTTCACACTGACTTTGCTGTATTTATCTCACTAAAGTCTAAGGTCAGGTATATACTTGTATCATCAAAGTTTACATCGTTTAAATACTGTCTTTCTAATTTGCTTACAGCCTTAGTTATAAGTAAACTAAATATCATGTACTTTGTTTGCACTCTGGCGGAGACGTTTCAATAAATTACCGTCAACGTCGACGTAGCTGTCCATATTTCATAGAACAAGAGAATCCATTGAACAAACTTCGTTTATAATACCGAGTATCATTGGAGTTGGTACCCTCTATCCATCAATGTCGGGCTTTCACAAAGTTACTTTAAAGTCCCTAATGAACTTATCCGACAAAAACTGGAATAAATGGTGTCATATTTTCATTATTCGGTCGTTGTGGGTTCCTCAATTTTGTAGGTTAGGCGCCGGGATATCGATTATAGATTACCGCTTTTGAAGGAGGTTATAGGCATGTATAGTGATCAATCAGGGGTTCCAATTGTTTCCGCTCAACGGTTAATGTCTAAGAAAAGGATTGAAAGGAGGAAGATGCGTGTCAAAAGGTTCTTAGCATTAAGAGCTCGTTCAATGCCTTTATGTAATTGGAAGTCATTCGAATTGAATCGGTATATGGTACTTCTATCGCTGTATTATTTTCTAGTACATTAAAATTGTGAGACACACTACATGACACAATGAAACAACATTTTAAGAATATGTAAAAAAGGAACCACGTTAAAGTTAAGATTTTAACATGGTTTAGCGATTGGATTCCGCTCGGATAAGAGACACCAATTTGGGATAGCTGGCCTAATTTAAATGCACCCTTATTGGGTAAACTACCCCACAAATTGATATAATGGAGGACGTTTTACTGGTACTAATTGTAGGCTTGTTTATTTATTTTTAAATTGTATGTCAAGCCTCTCATCGCAAGGTTTGGCATCGGACAAAGTGTTGTTTGTGAGGATTCCATCAGGAAATTCTCAACCGCAAAACACGGAGTTAGAATTGTGTAAAACGAATGTGAATTAGCTGAGATAAGATATTATGCCTACAAAACATAATAAACCATCACGCCTATATTAATCAGAAGGGTGTAGCAGAGATGTACAACACCCACATTTCACCTGTTATGGGATAGGTGGTGAGCCTATCGTGAATTACCTGACGGTAAGTTCTCAAATAAAACTTTGTTCGATCCGGGTATATCTATAACGGGTATATCGGGTATACCTACATGCTATAAGTATCTATCTAGAGTAATATTTATTTATTACAGTAGGTATACATTCATCTATTTTTACTGTAAGAAATAGGTGGTCAAAAGCAATTTGTCACTCTAAACAAACCTAGTGGAGGTGAAACATTGCGGGATCACCCATTAATTCGTTATGAGTTCTAACGCGTGTTCTCGGCATGACGTCATCACCTACGCATGACGAAGTCCCTGTTTCATGAACTATTTAATATTTATTAAGTGCTTTAAGAACTAAGACCGTAAAGGGACGGTGACGTGGGTTAAATATGGTTTAATACTAACTACATTTTGGACATCTTCGTCGTAAAGATTATACGACGACTAGTTTTTAGTAAGGTAAATACTAATTTAATTTAATATTTTATATATTCTATTTATATGATGCAATAGTAATATTTAATATATTTACATTATTTATTATACTGTTTAAAAAATAACTATTAGAATAAACATTAATTAGGATTGTAAATTTATTTTCTTAAATTCTAAAAGCATCTACCATTATTATCTCTGCACCTCCTCATGGTTAACTGGTAGAGAATTCCTTAGGCATTAAGTCCGCCATTGTACTTGTGATGTGCATAAAGTTTAAAATAAATAAATATACATACATAAATATACATATAATAAACTTTATTGTCTTAAAAGTAGGTACTGATTTTATTTACCTCGGCCTTTGAACTAATGTGACTGATACTGTTAACACACTAATTCTTAGGGCCAGTCTCAGCAGTTCTGGATAGATCTTATCCAACCAACGATCTTATCCAACCGAAGATCGTTGTATCCAACCCATAAAATTTTCTAATTTCTTTACCAAATTTGAAAGTGACACTAGTTACACTTGAAAAAAGATCACAGCTGTCACTTTCATATATATGCGTGTAATATGCTTATTTGGCTTATAAGGTTGATTTAACACCTTTGAAATTGGAGCTTATTCTTATTTTTATCCGTCAAATCAATTGACATTACATTCCGACAGAATCTGGTTGCGAGCTCAGATTGAAGTTTTATGACAATTGTTTTGACTGATAACAATTATAATCGAATGTAGTGCAAACACGCTTTTAGTGAGGGCAAACCATTGTGTTTCATATAATCTGCTACAATTTTCATAATACAGTCAGCAATAAAAGTAGCTACACATAAACTAACTCACTTATTTCTTAAAATCGTTCTAATACATTTTATGGAAGTTTAAAAATACTAAAGTGTTTAGCAACTTTTGTTGCTGTCTGTACGTAAGTACTTGCAAAGTTGCACTTCTAATTTATCATGAAATACACTGCAAAATGTGGGTACACTATGTACGTGAACTAAGTCCTTGCACGCTGTTTGCGTGGACATATGTGATTAACAATGCGTAAAGTAGTCTTGAACACGTATTCACAAAAGACTTAATATCGCTCCCCGATTCGTACATAACATCCAATAAAACCTATTCAATAAAATAAAGTTTCAGCTCTGAATAAGTATATTTCTTTACTTACGCGTAATAAGCTTCAATCTATTGAGGCACGTAAGGACCCAGACTTTTGAGAAGAATAAAATAATGATGTGTAATTTTTCGTCCAATTTTCTTTTGCGACCGCTATTTAACAGAGAGATTATGACAACGCACTTTTTGAACCTTGACATGTGAAGATGGTCTGAAGGTTATTTTGTGCATTAGTATGTTTCTAAAGCAAAAGGCTATTAAATATTATGTACCTAAGGCAACTACTTCAGTTAAAACATGCTCTTTATTCTATGCTCCCATTATTTAAGTACAATGATCCACGATGAACTATGTTTATTCGTCAGAAGCTTAAATTCTCTCCTCCCATGCAGTTAAGCGTAAAATTAAATAGATATTAAAAACCTTTGTAGATAGACTTTCAAATACAAAAATAGTTATTGAAATCCAATCCGTAGTTTCCAAAAGTGGCGCTAATAACAAACTTTCGCCTGCGGTTTTGTCTGCGTGACGATATTATTTACATTTAGATGCACATAAGCAAATTTTCATTGATGTAAATTTTATTGATGTGTAGGTACATCAATAAAAATTTGCTTATGTTACGCGCCTTAAAGTCAGTTTCCTGCATCAAAATTTTAATAAAATCGGTCTAGCCGTAAAGAAGATTATTCAAAATTCAAAATTCAAATTTTAAAATAATTTATTTGTATAACATAGGTAATAATGTTACAACATGGTGGGGGGGTTTTAGGAAGGTAAACATTGTTTCACTATTTTTTGCCTCTGTAGACATACACATTTTACAAATACAAAAAGTTTTTGTTAGTTTTAATTTTAACAGGTAGATAATAAAAAAAAGTCAATTGATAAGGTAGGTATTATTATAGTGGTGGTGTTGTTATTATTATTATTGAAATACTGTGATTTGGTAAATAGGTATTTATTGGTGGCGTAATTAAAATATATTAAAATCTATTTCACGGCGCGCATGCGGCTTGGGTGACGGGTTAGATCGGACTGCCGCCGTGCGCAGGCGTTCGCGAGGCGATGCGCGCCGAACGTCGGCGAGGGGCGATGAACTCTGACCAGCGTGAATCGACATTAAGTACGGGTACCATAGCATCGAGACATATTATAGTATAGTAATTATTAGTATTAAATTATGTCAATAAGTAAATGAAATAAATGTCATTATAATTAACAATCATAACCAATTATTAGGGTACCATGTCAGTATGGCTAAGATAAACTAATAGGATCTAATACAAGAATTATCAGTGATTATCATTAGCCGATATAAACAGACAGATAGTCAACAATTTTAACAAAATTGTATTTTAGGCTCAAGTGTCTTGCAAATAACTATATCAACTTTATTAAATAAATAAAACAGACACTTCAATAGTATTTATTTGTATTGATAATACCTGTAACCTTTAACAAAGCTAGAGAAGTCTGTTAGTTCAAACAATTACTTTCGAACAAATGTAAGTTTCTTCGAAATAATACCTTTGAGACTTCCAAAATCTCGAAACTTCTATTTCTTTAGATATAATTTGGAAAGTTCCAAGAGGATTAAGAATAAACTAAATATACGTTTGTAAACTTGAAAGGTATTCAATTTCATAAGAATAAACTGCTTAAGGGATCGGTGCGTATTTGATTTATTTTGTATTTGTATTTGCTGATGTTTAATGTATTTTTAGAAAATATATCTTCAGTTTACATCGATTTATCAGTACGAAGGCACTTTGGATGTAAATGGGAGTTTCGCATTTTTGTTGTTGTAGTGTTTTAAATTTTAATACATAGTGTTAGTGAATCATCATTATTAAGACACTTTCAGCAGTTAGTTAGGTCCATGATAATTTCATTTTCATATTTCATATTTTTTATGTGATAAGCAATCCTCATCATCTATATTGTTTGAATATCTCTCACTTTAAATTACATTATTTGTGTAAGAAACCTTTTTTTGTCAAATAATAATTTTGGTATGTACTTAGTAATTGCTGTAAAACTAGCATTAAGACAATTATTTACTGGTGGTAGAGCTCTTGTAAATGACCTCGAGGGTGGCAGCACCACCGTCTCACCTTTAACCTGCCGCCAAATAGCAGTGCTTCCATTACTGTGTTCCGGTTTGGTAGTGAGATCAGGCCATGAAATTACTGGCACATGAGGCATAACACCGTAGTCCTCAGCTGCAGCGACGCATCTATAATCTCCTTTTGTGGATTGTTGATGTCCATGGGCTGTACTCCACTTACCATCAGGTGGACTACACGTTCGTTCGCTGTGGGCGTAGTATAAAAAAAAAAACCAATAAAAGGTTATACTAGAAATGTATAGCTTGATACGTAGCCTTGTGTACGCAGTATAAGCAGTGTAAGCAGTGCTTTAGTTGGAAAAATTCCGCAAAACGTCGTACGTAGTGATATTCCTAATGACCAATTTTACTAACCAAGTTAAAAAAACTCTTGTAATATTTTAATGCAAATTTTAGCTTTGCTATGCCTTTTTGTATTTTATATAATACTAGCTGCCCCGCGCGGCTTCGCCCTCGATAAAATGTTGCCCTCGAAAATATTTTAAAAGTGTCCTATGTCCTTCTCCCGGTTCTAAGCTACCTCCCCACCAATTTTCAGCCAAATCGGTTCAGCCGTTCTTGAGTTATAAATGGTGTAACTAACACGACTTTCTTTTATATATATAGATTAAAGTTGAAAACCAAGTGAGGTTTCGTCTAGCTAAAAAGGTATATATATATACCTATGACGCTGGCACAAAAAAAGTTGAGAAATTTCGAGTCCAGTAGCACACGAATCCATAGCTGAATTGGCAAAGCACTTGAGGCGTATACCCAAGGGGTGCAGGTTCGAGTCCTGCTGGATTCTTAATTTTTTTCAACTTTAATATTATTAAAAAAAAATCTATTTCTATTTAAATATAAAAGAATAATCAAAAATGTTAGCTTACCTCTCCAGCCAGTCATTTGTGTTTGTTTGTTTTATGACCAAAATTTGAACCCTCTTGATCGCAAGTGTGAATGGCCAACGATTCAACATAATAATATTACCAGTCATTTCTAAAACCACGATTTGATTTGTTTATTATTTATCCTTACTGTACATATACAATGTCATTTATCAAATCCCTAGCCCATATTATTTACAGATACACTAAATAATAATTTTACTGTAGCAGTTTATTTATTTGCTTCTATTGTATTCAGCTTTCATTAGGGCCTTCGTGATTGTATTAGATAGTTAAATAATAGAAGATATTATTAATCATACACAAAAGAAAGATTTATGTGTGTTTCAAATAAGAAGATAATGCGATTAAAATACCTTAAGGAGCTTCTAGACTGGGCGAGCCTGTAATGTAAACATTCAGATTTAATATTAAGCGTTAAGCGTAACGTTATAAATTGCCTTACAGATAGCGCAAGATTCGGTGCATTTTTTTTTTCCTCTTTTTATGCTACATATGTAGCGAACGGAATTACGGAACGGGAATTATTATTATTATTATGTAGCGAACGGACGTATAGCCTACCGATGGTAAGTGGTTACTATATCCCATAGACAACAATATTCCTCAAAACAAGATTGAATATGCGTCGCTTCATCTGAGGACGATGGTGTGCAAGACTGGCTGCGACTCAGGCGAGACGTGTCGCACTCTCTTGAAAATGCTTAAAAGTATAGTATAGGCGAAACCGCGGTCGACTAAATAGACCAACATTTCGTGAGTAACAACCGTATTTTATAATTTGAATGACTATGTTGTTATAACTCATGTGCCAGTAATTTCAGGGCCTGATCTCACCGTCGCCGTCGCGGCAAACCGAAACAATATTGCAAGAACTACTATTTAGCGGCAGGTTAAACTAAGGTGATACGGTGGTACTGCCGATTTCAAATGGGATAGGCGGTGAGCCTATCGCCATCCACCGGTGACAATTCCAACTTCGTGCTGCTATTGTGATTTTTTGCTGGAAAGTTCACAAATAACACTTTATTTGACCCGGGAATCGAACACTATACCTCGTGGTAAGAGGCGCATATTTCTACTTTTTTATCTGTAAAAACTTTTAATTGGCCTTCATTTTCACATCATCTATGTCTATTATATCATATTATATTAGCTGTAAATTAATAATAATAAATATAAATATCTCCCAACTTACACACAACGCCATCCAGTCCCAAACTTAGCAGAGCTTGTACTATGGGTACTAGAATAACTGATACTAATACATATACTTTTCTTTTGTAAATACATACTTATTATACATAGAAACACCCAGAATAAGACTAACTCCCATGTTCATGCACACAAATATTTGTCTTAAGCGGGAATCGAACCCGCGACTTCGGCGTAGCAGGCAGGTACACTAGCCACTCCGCCATCCGGTCGTCAAATTTGCCTCATATTGTTAAATAAAATAAAATATGCTAACCACTAGTCCATCGAGGCTGTAACTACATTCAATTTCTGTGGCCCGTGAGGTTTGTCATATTAAAGCTAGCGTTAGCATAGCTATCTGTCCTCGTGGAAAATTAAATCCATATTATTATCTAATAATAATAATAATAATAATTTTATTTATTAAGACAACATAGGTCCATAGTTCTTTACACATCGAAAAAAAAAACATAAATAATAATATTCAAAATTAAAAACACAATACAAACATTCACTAACTTCATGCCATTCATTAAATTACATTACAAAATACAAACTTAACCTAATTTATTAAAACCCAATTAATTTGCTTTTATTTTCATTTTGACATTACCTAAATTACACGACTAAGAAAAAATAAAACTATAATTGAAATTGATTAATAAGATAATAACAATAATGGAATTAAATTTTGTAATGTTAATACTTTTATAACCCACATTAAAGGTTTTGATGTTTTTCTTGATAAAATACTGAGCAAGTCTCAGTCCCCAGGTACCAGACAACTATATTAAGAAATAATATAAACAGATATTAAGAAGTTTTATGCTGCTAAAACTAAACTTTATCAAACAACTTTCATTGGATTCGGTTAGGAAGTTTCATTAAATAACATATATATCATTAAAATTATGAAATACGGGTGTTACTCACGTAATGTTGGTCTATTTAGTCGACCGCGGTTTCGCCTATACGTCTAGGCATTATCAAGAGATTGCGATACGTCGCGCCTGAGTCCGCGGTACGAAACCGCGGTCGACTAAATAGACCAACATTACGTGAGTAACACCCGTATTTCATAATTTTAATAATGTTATAAACTCACGTCAGTTTTAATAAAAATAACATATATATCTTACGATGCCAGAGACAATCTGGCCAACTGGGGATTTATCAACTGATCCAACACTAGTTTTAAATGTGGATCTCCTAGCCAGAGTATGGCCCATATGATGTCTTGCCCTTTACTACCCGCTACTTGCACCCGCGATGACCATATGCGGGCCAGCAAAGAAGGGGTTGAAGTTGCCACCTACTGCTCTATTGTACGGCCATTGGAATATAAAATAAACTACCTAATTATTTTAAAAATCTTATTATTACATAATTTAAAAGAAAATTATTCAACCTATTATTTAATAAATGTTATAAGATGACTCTTTCAATGAATATTGAAAATAAAATAATAATTCTTAAAAACAAATATTATAATTTTATTATTAGTAAGTAATTAATTATTTAAATTTTAAGTATGTGTGTTTATTAAAGTCAGTAAGTAAGTAAGTAAGTAATATGTATGAAACATAAGCATTATTGTTTGTTACACCTTATTGTACTACATTTTGACAAATAAATGATTATCTTATATTATCTAACGCAGTACAATTGAACAAGCCATTGACACTATAAGAAAAAGATACCTGTAGACGGTAAAATCTATATTCATAAATTATATTATGAAAATTAAATGGCATAAAGTATCAACTAGATAATCACCGGTTCATACAAAGCTTAATCCAACATTAAAACGTTCGCATTCAAAATGTCCGCCACAGATGGGCTCACCCTAAAAGATAAACATTAAAATAAACAGGAAAAACCGGTACCGTCACATGTAACGTCCGTGCGGTGAATTTATGCGGTTTCTGTCAAAATACGGTAAATACGATTCATAATTAATTTCGCCTGAAGGTGAAGGTTTGTTTTAGTTTAAATATGAAAGGGCTAACTTGTGTCTTTTATGAAGCCTTGGTTTAATTAAGCGTTAATAATAATAATAATAAATATTCTTTATTGTACACCGCAAAAAAAATACAGTTATGAAAATTACAAAAGACAATGTTGCATAATCGGCGGTCTTATCGCTAATAGCAATTTCTTTCAGACAACCTAAATGGACAAAAAATATAGGACATAATTTATAGCCTTGGCATACCATACAGAACGAAAGAGAAACAATAAAAATAGATATTTACTCCTTAAATCTACTAACTTGTACTACATTGTACAAATATACATAATTATAGATACATGAATATTATAATAATATATTTATAAATAGCGTTATTTAGGTACTGAAGCCACACAGCAGATAATCTTCTTCTTCTTCTTCGTCGTGTCGATGGCTGAGTCAAATTTTATTTTGACTTGCCATTGTGGTGAAAGGATTAGCCAATTCGCTTTGGAGAACTCGAGAATTGCCCAGGGTGCGCCGGACGTAGGGAATAGTTGTGTACGTCACTCGGGTCGAGGCTCCTTTATTTATTGTAATGTAAAGATGTATATTATAGCTGATACATATCATTATTTACTTCACACACTACATTGTTTTATAAAGACTGTTACGCAATGTGTATAAAAACTTTAATGAATTGCCCACAACTATAAAAAAATTGCCTCTAACGCAATTTAGTTTTACTTATAATTTATTTTTATATCATTTGTTTGTAATATTTTGACGTGTTCAAGCGCCTCCTGGGGCCTATGAAAATAAATGATTTGAATTTGAATTTGAATTTGCAATTTAATAAAAATAAAATAATTTTTAACAAAAAAAAACCGACTTCAAAAAGTAGGTAAACTAAAAAGCAAAAAATTAATTTACTTCGCACAAAATAATACGTTTTTTCATTTAGTAAAATAGAAATTATTTAATAATTATTTTACAATTCTGAAGTCGGTGCCAAGTAAATCGGATAATTAAGAACTAATATTCAGTCAGAAAATAGTTGTTAGAAAGATTAGTCTATACAGAGTTATTGTTTACTTGGCACCGACTTCAGAATTATAAAATAATTATTAAATAATTTCTATTTTACTAAATGAAAAAACGTATTATTTTGTGCGAAGTAAATTAATTTTTTGCTTTTTAGTTTACCTACTTTTTGAAGTCGGTTTTTTTTTTGTTAAAAATTATTTTATTTTACGATTTTAAGTGATGGGTAGACCAGAACGTTTCTCGAATGAGGAGACGACGGTTACTTGATACGGAAAACTTATTAATAATAATCCCCGTACTCCTAACCGTTGAGGAGTTGTACCTTCCAGCATCAGCTCAGCAACTTAAAATGCAAATATCCAAGTAGTTTTAGGTAATATGCGAAAAACAATATAGAAGCCTTTGAAATTTGAGGGTTACCCATGATTTCTCTAGGATCCCATCATCAAATCATGACCTCATATTATGAATATACATAAGTAATATTCAACGTCTCGCCTCATCTGTGTAGAACTTGAAAGAATACAGTAAACGGCCTCAAGGAGCCTATATTTAAAGAATTATCCCCGTACTCCTAACCGTTGAGGAGTTGTACCTTCCAGCATCAGCTCAGCAACATAAAATGCTGACTACTAGATGCAAATATCCGAGTAGCTTTAGATAATATAATAATATAAAAAACAATATGGAAGCCTTTTAAATTTGAGGGTTGCCCTCGATTTCTCTAGGATCCCATCATCAGAATGTGACTTGAAAAAAATGGGACCACATGACAAGTATATCCTATCAAACAAAAAAAGAATTTCTCAAATCGGTCCAGGCGTCTTCGAGTAATCGGTGAACAAACATAAAAAAAAAAATACAACCGATTTGAGAACCTCCTCCTTTTTTTGAAGTCGGTTAAAAAGTCAAAAATGTAGTAACTAAAACAAACTAATATATGCCTTTAATGATTTTATCACTGGCAATTACTAAAATATGAGAATTTATTAATGAAAAAGAGTAATTCTATTTATATTTTTTTGGAAATGCTATGAATATTAATATTTGAAATTTAATACAATAATATCCTAATTTATTGTCAAATTAAAAGTCTACAGTAAATTTTAAAATAATTATTTTAATTGTAACTTACTTAACTTATTATGCATGTTTAAAAGTTTGCATGCCCACAGACTGGCAAAATTGATAAGCTGTACATTATATTTATAAGATCTATTAAAAACCATTGTATCTCTATTTTGTGTAAATAAAAAGATCTTTATCTTTATATTTATCTTATCTTTATCATTACATCTTTTCATAGAGAATGTCATGAATGTCATGGTGTAGAAACTAAACATTATAGCTGTAGCATGTAGACCACATATTACAGCTATAATTACTATATTAGCTTTATTAACCATATATAACTGACGATTGCCGTGAAAACATGTAATAAGATGTACCGTGTTATATTAAAGGTATAATTATCTTTATGTCAAAGCTGTTGTCTGTGAAGTGCTTAAAAACGCTTATTTATGGAATAATTAACAGACTGACAATATGTAATTACACATATATTATATAATTATTTTTTTTCGTTTTTTTTTTTAAATACGACGCCCGCACTAGGAATAACTCCTGTGTCGCTGGGTTGTTCACAAACATATATTACACACACACACGCACAAAGCACACCAGGAAAAATCTTATATATTCCGATATTTGGTTCTATTTCCAAAAAAATATTACATTATTTCTTATTAGACAAACAATTTAATGCGTAAAAGCCAGCTTAGAAACACAACTCTTAAATTGTTGAAAGAAACCAACGGAGCGTTGAAGAAAAACACAGAAAGTACTTTTTAACATGTAGAAACAATGCTTTCTCACAATTTTATTTGGATTTTTGTTCGTGTTTCAATTCCAATAGCTAGCCAATTTCATGGTACATTACTGAAACACATGTCGATTGTGAACTCGATTGGTTCGCAACGCCTATACATATTTTGTTCTGCTTATTTCTTCTTAGAAATAATTTGTTTTGAGAGTTCTTTTTTCGAAGATAAATTGCGTTTTCCTGGAAATTGTTATAATGTATCAAAATATTACAAGTTCTTAGACTGCTTTATTTGGTTTGAATGATAAATATAAGTGGCACAATTGGTTAACTAGAAGCCGCGAGAATCAGTATCATGATAAAACGAATCACAATATATTTTTTTTTTTTTATACAAACCTGCAGCGAACGAACAAGTAGTCCACCTGATGGTAAGTGGAGTACAGCCCATGGACATCAACAATCCACAAAAGCAGATTGTAGATGCGTCACTGCAGCTGAGGACTACGGTGTTATGCCTCATATGCCAGTAATTTCAGGGCCTGATCTCACCACCAAACCGGTGGGCTTATTCGCTATTTGAGATTTTGGTTTCTTAACAAATAGTTTCTGTCAATTAGTAATTCTTTCACTCAAAACATGCATTTTTGACATAACGAAACCACGGATTACTCTCCTGGTTACTTGCCTGATATTAATACTTACGCTTAAAAACTCATTTCGAAATAGCAAAAAATCAGAGTGCGTGTTATTAATAATGGCTTACGACAATAGGCAAAACTGAATGGAAATGACCAATTTGTAAATTATTAACTGATATTAAATTATTTCTTATTTAATAGGACGAGGAATATACAAATTTATCCACTTTTATTGTTGTGTTATAGTTTTAATAGAAGTAAAAATTATTTTGTTTTACAGTTTTTTACTGAGTTGTGGCGCGCACTCTATTAGTTAATGATGTTTTATCTGTGGTTGAAATAACTTGAGTCGTAATAAAAGGTTTAATGGTTTTATTAATAATAGCTAATCCATACATATAATAAAATTTAAAATTATAAATGCCTGTTGAACACATTTAAGAAAAATCAATAAGAGGAGACTAGAACAGCAGTAGAAGCCGAAACATATTTTTTGGATTTTTGTCTGCCTGTATAATTATGTTAATAATTATGCTCCTTACAAGTAAATAAAATAAATTTTGTAGATGAATTTGGGATAGATTTTTTCGAAATGTAAATCCCAAAGGGGGTAAATTAGGCAGGTTTCTCAATTTTGAAAGATATAATAACTCAGAAATATCGAACTTAACGGGGACGAAGCCACGGGCAGAAGCTATTTAACAATAAAATAATACTTTTTAAACTACATTTGAAATTGATGTAAAGAGTGAAATATAACTTCTACATTTTTAAAAATATATTTTTGCAGTGAAAAGACGCCATAAAATTGCTGACTGTCACTTAAAAAAAAAAGAAAAATATTTTTAGTATTAAAACAGAGGTGAAATTTGCGGCCGCTTACCGTGAGGTTTCGCCATGTAGCTATAAAGAGTATAAACACAAAATCATAAAAATTAAGTTTTTGGGCTTTCAATATTTAACTTGAACTACTTTTCCCGCCACCTCGTTTGCGTGGAATTCATTATATTAGTAATAGCTACGCCCACGTTTTGACCCGCATTAAACCTTACAGCTCCACTCCCGTGACGTTTAGCGTAATCTCAAATATCAGTTCAATATTCAGTAGATCGCGAGAATAAAATAATAAAATTAACGAACTGACTTTCCCTCGCGGATTTGTCTGCGTGGTAGCTAAATAAATTAAAACTGGATTTTATAAATAAGTATCGTTCATATAACTATAAATATGTTGGCATTAAAATAAAAACAGACAATTCAATTTTATTTATTTGTATTGATAAAACCTTCTTGTTGACACCTACTAAAATGCATTTTTACTCTGTGGCAACTAATGTCTTTGACTGAAGAAAATTGGAACGTTTCATTACAACAAAAAGCATATAAATAGCTTTAAACTGAAATAAGAAAGTAACAAATTCAAACAATAAAACTCAAATTATTTAACTGATTATATCAAAAGAAAATTGTACATACTATAACAACAAACACAATATAAGTCATTATGGTAAGAGGTATTTTCGGAGAGATTTTCTCTTTAGTGTAAAACGAGTGCATAAAATTAAATAAAATAAGAATGGAACGCGATGTGATGGAAAAAAAAGTTATCCTTATTACAAAATAAAATATATCAAAGATCAAGATAATCTTTTAAGACAACTATAAAAACCATATATAAATGTGATTTTAACTCTTTGCTACTGCTATGTACTAGAAACAGTGAGTATGCGTTATAATTTCTACTTAGTCCTCCGTGACACGATGAAATTACATAAAATATCTCTCACATGTGTTGTAATGTTTTTTGTCTTTCAGGTACAATACACGAATATAGCACACCTATATTATAATAGTATTATGATAAAGATGATAGCGGCGGGTGATTTCAGAGCTAAACATTTTATAAGACTTAAGTTTCATCAGTGCAAGAACAGCGAACATTAGAAGAAATGTTCCTGAAATTCTGTGAAATAATAAAAATTTTCAAAACTTCTGATTTTTCTCTAATATATTCTTATTTCTCTTACATAATTATCATAGACATAGACACTACGTTACGTACATAAGAAATTATAAATGTAAACTCCAAATAAATTAATAATCGTGAATACAGAATGTAAGTAGTTACATTATCTGGTGCATAACCTGTATTGTCCCATTGTTGGGCAAAGGTCTCCACCATCCATGAAATGGAATGAATCAGGTTTTTCATTTTTTATTAAAGTATGTAACTAGATTTGACTACGTCGATAAAAAGCACTTACCCGTGTGCCAGAATTCATTAAAATTTGTTTAGTTTGGCGAGAAAGAGGAAGCCTACAACCTAGCTACATAATATTAATGTTTCAATATTTTGAAGATACATTATTTTCATTTAGTGCTTTTTATATCCCAGACTGGCATAATTCGTGCTACTTGTCATATTTATAAGTTTTCGTATGAAAAATCTCGAGATCTATGACTGAAAATAATATGACCTAAATTCTATTGCATTACGTATTTAATTAGTATTTTATGACATACATTAGTATTAAACAGTTATTGATTTGTTGTATAACGTTAATCTGAAGTAAAAGAACCTTTTAAATATCATTATTTTATCTCACCAAAGTACAAGAAATCACTGAGAAACTGCTCCATGACCAGTTTCCGATTTTGACATAAGAAATTGCGTTACTTGCCTGTAAAGCTGTCAAATCTGCAAGAGGATAGTAACTGGCAAGCTGTCAATTTTTTTGCCAAGCAGTTATCAACCGTATATGTATGGATATAAGGATGCACTAAATCCGAGATGAACCGGTTTCAAACGAAATTATTAATTGCTTTCGAAATCGACTGGAAATTAGTCACCTTTACGGAATAGCCATACGGAACACAGTAATGCAAGCACTACTATTTGGCGGATGGTTAAAGGTGAGACGGTGGTGCTGCCGCCCTCGAGCTTGTTCACAAGAGCTCTACCACCCGTATTATTATACATTATTCGTCAATATGAGAATAATACTGTCAAACAATCGGTTTAAAATCTTCCTCAACCGAACAAACATTCGAACAATCTTTATTCGAAATTCAAATTCAAACAGTCATTCCACTTCACGAACAAGGATCTCTCTATCGAAACAAAAATAAAAAAGTCTTCATTGAAAAATAAAAAGACTATTTTCAAAGTTTCTGTTCAACGAACATCTGCGACCAAACACCGTTCGCAGCACTATGTCTTTGAAAATGGTGAGCGGATTATTTTAAAGCTTATTTTAATGGTCGCATTTTGCAGAACTTATGTCCGGAAATGCGACAGTGTGCGCTAGGTGTTATACCGTAGACAATAATAATATGTTAGTGTTTGTTTTATCATCGTTTTATAGGATTTGTATTCTATAACGCTTAGAGATTGTATGAATTAATATTTTTAAACACGTGATCGAATCATTGCTTTGAAGTTTTAAAGATAACAGGTCATGTATGGTATAATTATGTTGTTTGCGTAATATGGGTGTTAAACTTAATTATTTTAAGTAAAGTATGTTGATACTAAGAAGCAGTTGAAAAAGATATGGGACCGGCAGGATTTGAACCTGAGACCTTCTGCACACAGGGCAATCACTTTAATAAACCAGCTACGGTCGCCTCTTGCCAAGACCCTAATTTCTCAACTGTATGTTACGACATTTCGTGACGTCACTTACACACACATATCTTTTTCAACTGTTTCTTAGTATAATTTGCTAAGCATAGTTAAATGCTATAAAATAATCAATAAGAAGTATGTTGATATTGAAAATCATTCAATAAGATTAGCAATATAATTGCATAGCAGACTGAGTTTATTCTCACTTTGTCTTACTAAAAGTATAATGCCTTAGTGACTGAAGCGTTGTCCTTTGTGACACGTTGTCCCAGATGAGTGACAAAAACATTGGCTTTTGTATGGCGCCGTGTTGCATTGTGACCCTTCGTCTCGATGCCACACGACTCATTTAAATTCCTTCGTTTTGATTGCGTTCGTCGTATGTTCTGTATGAATTGCGTCGTATCGTGTCGTGTTTAAGTGACAAACATTGATAGGTAATTTCATCTGTCGCTAGCTATCGCTTCATTGTTGAATTTACTGTATCAGGCTGAATCATAACAATAACTATATCAGTATAGGTGTTAGTTACCTGAACCTAATACAATAACAATCAGTCTATAATTAACTGAGTATTAATTACGTTATGAATAGTCACTAAAATAATATATTTTAACAAAACCTTCTTCAGTTACGGAAAATGCATTAAACAGTAAGGTATACATACCTAAGTTATATTCAACGGTTCGTCTCACATCATCTGTGTATAACTAGAAAGATTTGCTGTTGGTTTACACCAAAAGTTTATTAAATTCAAATCATTTAAATCGGTTAAAACTGTCACAGTAGTGGTCACAGTAGTTCATATTCAAACTCTCTAAAACAATTTTAGCTTCCAAATCTTTTAATAATCCAACGACAAAAGATCACGCATCATCCTCCACCTGCACCAAATAATATTCACAAGCGTTATACAAATACATGCTTTAAACGTTATCCAGAATTACGTGGAATTTCCTTTGGATCAGACAAGAAGCGTCGGAGCGGGTAACTTTCACATCTGTGCTCTGCATATTTGCATTCATCTTTATATTAATAGCTAGCTTAATTACTGTATTATAGACAAAGATATAAAATAACCTTTTTGTTGAGTCAACTAGTTCATAAGTCTATTTGTATACCAAATTTCAAAATATAATCGGCCCATCCATTTGAGCGTAAATAAGTAACAAATATTTATTCAATTTTGATTCCTGAAACAAATATTGGGTTAAAATGTTTTGAGAGTATTATTAATTAAACTGACTTCTTTAAAATTTCATTATTCACCTCTAAAAATTAATTGCCTTCTAAATTACTAAGTCAGCCACTTAATCTAATCTATGGCTGATTCAGTAACTGCGGTGATGATGTCTAAATTTTCCAGCTGCACTTATTCTTTCTCAAATCTTTTTAAATAATTTTGCATTAAAAATTCTGACGAAATAATGCTCATAATAAAAGCAACATTTAATATAACGTAGAATTTCCCTGGATATCACAAGAGGCGTCGGAGCGGCTAACACTCACATCTGCGTTCCGCACCTTCTGCATTCACGTTTTATAACAATAATTACACAGATTATAAAGGAACGATTTTGTGTTAAGATTTTTCTTCTTTACAGACAAATTATAAATACAAATTAAAAAAAATGTTTACAAATCACTGAGAGACATGTAAATTCTTACAGGAATATTGCCATCTCCCAGCCACAAATCTAAATTGCAACTGAGAATTTCCAACTAGAAAAGCCCTAAATAACAATTTTACTGTGGCGGTATCCGCAAATAAGAAATGACAGGTGACAATGCCCACGTGGCATATGTCAAAGAGCGCTGAATCGCGATAGCGAAGTGTTCACAGAGTGTGTACATATATACCACTTCTAATACGCTACCGTTGGACATCTGTCCGCCAGTTAATACCACCGAGCCAGGTCGGAGGAACCTCCCTTTGTGGTGGAGGATCATCACAGCCTGTTCCTCTACATTGGTGACCTCGACGTGATATCACCGCCACATTTACCAGAGAACCATGCCCGAGATTCCGCCGTCAAAAGGCAGTAAACAAAGTCGCAGGATCAATTTCCTATCGGAACGGAATCCTACGAAATCGTTATCCCATTGGACCTTATCATTAAAGAAGATAATCTTTTTATCTTTAACAAGGACTTTTATTATGAATATTACATCGTTGGTCCCGAGATTACGCTGCCCGATAAACCCTTTAAAATAAGTATAAAAGTGCATTTGAGAGTTGAAGAGAGCAGGGTTCAGTATAAACGGGCTCACTTTCTAACTATCCGTGTAATTTCACAAAGAAAATATTAAACAGTACGTTCTAAGTTTTCTCTTTGTACAAAGTCGGGCGCTCCACTTAAATCTGACTAGTTTATAAAAGAAATTTAATTGGGGTGCATGAAAGGAGCCTCCCCGAGTGACGTAGAAAGTGAACAAGTTTTCCCCAACGTCCGGCGCACCCTGGACACCTAGATTTCGGTAACGCAGGGTCTAGGTGACCAATCCTTTCACCACAATGGTACAAAGTAGTCCTGTCCAGGACACCACCCAAAAGGCTATTTTCAGAGCCAACCAACATCAAATGAGTGACCATCACCCACTCTCAAAATCCGCTTTAACAATAGTCTCTATTAACATCGAGGGCTTTTCTGAAACCAAGTCCAGCCTACTCTCAGAATTATACCACCAAACAAAATGTGATGTAATATGCGTGCAAGAAACCCACCGTGGCACTGAACACCAAAGACCACACTTTCCCGGCATGCAACTTGTTGTCGAGATACCACACTCAAAGTACGGCAGCGCCATTTTTGTGGATCCTAAAATCAAAATCCAGTCCGCCAGTTTCAACAACAATCACTTCATAGAAACACTGACTATAGATATTGGAACCTGCACAATAACATCTTTATACAAACCACCTAATCAGCCCTTTATATTTTCAAAAACAAACAATTTTGACAACCAAAAGACACAAATAGTTGTGGGTGACTTCAATAGCCATAACACCGCATGGGGTTACCGAACTACAAACAACGACGGGAAAGCAGTTGAAAAATGGGCTGAAACCTTGAACCTAACGCTCATTCACAATGCTAAACTACCCGCCTCTTTTAACAGCTGCCGATGGAAACGGGGTTATAATCCGGATTTGTTATTTGTAAGTAACAATATAAGGCATATGTGTTCCAAATCTATTTATACGCCTATTCCACATACCCAACACAGGCCTGTTATGTGTGAGATCTGGGCGGTAGTTAAACCAACCAAAACTATTTTTAGACGGCGATTTAACTTTAATAAAGCAAACTGGGACCTATTTTCAAAAAATGTCGATGAAAAGTTGAATAACATTGAACCTGTTCCCTCAAACTACGCTGACTTTATAAATATCGTGAGGAGTGTTTCACGCCGCTTTATACCTCGTGGCTGTTACTCACAATACATACCAGGGCTTAACAGAGAATCAGCTAAAACGCTTCAATTATACGAAGAACTGTATCAAAGAGACCCATTCTCAGAAGAAACTATAGAAGCAGGAGAACAGCTGCTAGATGTGATCGCTGAGTCTCGCAGACAGAAGTGGATTACCACCGTCACACAGTGTAATATGACCCACAATAGCAAAAAAGCTTGGTCCACTATACGGAAGCTTACTGGAGACCCACCCGAAGCATCTCACTTGGGATCAGTTACAGCCAACCAGGTGGCCCATCAACTTCTAATGAACGGCAAGCCACCATGCAGATTACCCAATCCGGTGAAGAAATGTCTGACTGACACTAACACGGATATAAGCAAGCCTTTCACTCTAACAGACATAATAGCAGGCATAAAATTACTTAAAAATGGCAAAGCAAGTGGCAATGATGACCTCACTGTAGAGCAAATCAAACATCTGGGCCCAGTAGCGGTATCTTGGCTTCTGGAATTATTCAACATCTGCCTATCTACATGTAAAGTTCCCAAATTGTGGCGACAAGCTAAAGTAATAGCCTTGCCCAAACCTGGTAAACCCCTCAGCGATCCTAAGAGTTATAGGCCAATATCCCTCTTGTGTCATACTTACAAACTGTTTGAGCGTCTTTTGCTGAACCGTTTAACAACAGTCATTGATCCAAAGCTCATCGCGGAACAGGCAGGATTTCGGCCTGGAAAATCATGCTCAAGTCAAGTTCTTTGCCTTACACAGTACATTGAAGATGGTTATGAGACCAAAAAAGTTACAGGAGCTGTATTTGTAGACCTTTCGGCTGCTTATGATACAGTAAACATTAAGAGCTTACTCCTCAAAGTCCGAGAGCTGACCAAAGATACGGGGTTTGTCAATATACTTGGTGAACTTATGAGAAACCGACGATACCAAGTCACACTCCACCAATCTAAGAGTAGATGGCGCTATCAAAAAAATGGTCTTCTGCAAGGTAGTGTCTTGGCACCTATGCTTTTTAATATGTATACAAACGACCAACCAAAGTGCCAGTACACGAAAAGCTTCCTTTATGCTGACGACCTAGCCTTAACAGCCCAAGCATCTACTTTCGAGGAGGTTGAACAACACCTGATGACAGCGCTGGAGGAACTTAGCAGCTACTATAAAAGTAATGCCCTTAGACCCAATCCTTCCAAGACACAGGCCTGCGCATTTCATTTGCACAATTCCTTAGCCAATAGAAAGCTTAGTATTACTTGGCAGGGTTCAAAAATTGATCACAACGTGTACCCCAAATACCTGGGCGTTACACTTGACAGAGCGCTGACCTATAAGAGGCAATGCGAATCGGTGAAGCAAAAAGTCAGTACCCGTAATAATCTACTTCGGCGTTTAACATCAACACACTGGGGGGCGGCTCCAGATGTTGTTCGCACTACCGGATTAGCATTGTGCTACTCGTCCGGTGAATTTGCGTGTCCAGTGTGGCATCGATCTGCCCATACCGGAAAAGTTGACTCCGCACTAAATGATACTTGCCGAATAGTGACAGGATGCCTGAAACCCACTCCGCTTACCAGGCTATATCCGCTGGCAGGCATTGCCCCACCGCGTGTCCGAAGAGACATTGCCTGCAGGATCGAAAAATCGAATCAGGAATGTGATGCCCGACACCCACTTTATGGCATCAAGACACCTCCAGTACGATTGAAAAGCCGCAAAAGTTTTTTGAAATGTACAGTCGCCATTGAAAATCAGCCTGCCATCGCCAGAACAGAACTGTGGCAACAAAAGTTTCCTCCACCAGCCAACTATATAAACGTGCAGGAGCACTTGCCCCCTGGGTCCGGTCTGCAGTGGCCCATATGGAAATCCTTAAATCGGTTGCGAGCTCAGGTTGGCCGCTGCAGACATAATCTGGAAAAATGGGGAATAATCCAGCCAGGCGAAACACACTGCGATTGTGGTGCTACTCAGCAAACAATGACACATCTCCTTGAATGCCCCAATTGCCCTGACAATTGCTCCTTAAGCGATTTGAATAACGCTACGGAGAATGCTATTAATGTGGCCACCTACTGGGCCGGGGTGGTATAAAAACTTTGACCATTGACTCGCAAGAAGAATAAAAGAAATGTGTACTTTAACGATAATTGTATTAAGATACTACAGCTGTTTTTCTATCTTTTTTGGCTTTTAAAGACTGTTCAGTTAAAGTGTTATCATTTGTCGGTAATGTAACGTTGCAGATTCGATTTTTCAAACTGCCTTTCAGACTGACCAGTATTAGCCTGTAATGTGACATTTTATCTAATGCTAGTTTTTTTATATAATTAGGCACTGTGAAGCTTGGTTTACCTCACACACCGATGTAAGATTAGCTTAGCTGGAAGGGGTTAAGTAAGCTAAATTTGCAAATTACTAATAAGCTTTAACAAAAAATTAATAAAATATGATAGATACATCAAGAATAAATAATAAATATATTTTATAAAAAAAAAACAAATTTTCATTTTACAAATTTGGTAACATACAACAAAAAAATATTATTAATGCTAGATCACCGAAATCTATATTTATATTCTCTCTTCTATATTATTATTTAGTTTTGACAAAAATGTGTTTTTTTTTTAATACAAAGAAGACGTTAATTATGAATAATGAAGCAATAATAGCCAATTATTTCATTTAACAAATAAACAATACATCACAACAATATTCACAGACTTGTTAACAAATGCTACGCAAATAAACAAAGTACGAACAAGTATTTATTTAAAAATAGGTTAACACTTTAGTTTAATAACTTGTCTAGACTAGTATTTCAGTTTGGTGACTTTGGAAAACTCAAAGTTTGAGGGTTTTCTAGACTCGTATTTCAGTTTGGTGACTTTGGAAAACTCAAAGTTTGAGGGTTTTCGTATTGAACGTTCGAGAAATCTCGATTTTGTGTTGAGGTTAGAGATTATTTATATTTCCATTAAAAACAATTTACTTACATGGTCAATATATCCTGTGATGTCCAGTTTCGCAGTCAACTAGGGCACAAAGCCAAGCTGTCTTCTAAAAAGCTTGGTGTTAATAAAACCTCAAGGCAGAGACTCATGCTTATCAAAGCATAAGGCAGGCCCCACATGGAGCACTGCTGCCACCTATGGACTGGAACACCTGAGTATTAGCTTGGGTCTTTTGACTCGGTCCAAAGACAATCTGTCTGGATAGTCGACGACCCCAAGCTAACAAACGGTATCGAACCTCTCAGTCTGAGGAGATAGCTACATTGTACAGACGGTAGAACACACAAAAGGGGGCTCTTTGAGTGTTTTACCGTCAGTATAATGAGCTGTGTTCTGAAGAACTGTTTGAAATGGTACCTACGGCTACGTTCTATCACCGTTCCTCTTGCCATTGACAGTGAGCTGATCCTCTATATGCTGAAGTAAATATAGTCGCGCATAGTACGATTCCAGAGAAATTTTCTTCCGCGCACGATCAAGTTCATGGGACAACATCATGGGGTTCTTCAAAAAAAGTGCAAATAGGTTTTTAAAGGGTCGGCAACGCACGAGTGATGCCATTGGTGTTGCAAGTGTTCATAGGCTACGGTAACTTACCATCAGGTATGCGTGTATTCCACCATAGTGAAATAAAAAAAAACGTGGGCACCTAAATATTATTGTAAGGTTTGGCGCATAAAAGATACCACACGGGCTTAGTTACAAGCTGAAGCTTGTTTTTTAAAACATTAAAAAACAAAACAAGTTCATATAACTTTTTAATGAGTTTCTTATTTCAGTTTGGTGACTAAGAAAATTTCAGAGATGGTACGTTTTTGGATTGAGTGAAGTCGATTTGATTCTCGCTTGCGTCTCGGAAAGAGTCGATCTTGAAAACGTATTGGAGGAGTTCTCTCTGGACTGAACCGAAGATCTGGACATCTGAAAAAAAGCGTGTATATGTTTTTATTAAGACAAGACAAGACTGGCTGCGACTCAGGCGCGACGTATTGTACTCTCTTGAAAATGCCTAAAAGTATAGGTGAAATCGCGGTCGACTAAATAGACCAACATTACGTGAGTAACACCCGTATTTCATAATTTGAATAACGTGTAAATGTTTGTGAAATGAATGAATGCACAACTGAATAGCAAAGAAATGTTACTTAGGATACCGAAATGCTTGAGTCGTTTAAAATGTAACTAGCTGTAATGTACTACAAAGCAGTATTATTGTTGGCCTACAACAGTGGTAGTGTATGCGACGCCGACGGCTCACTGTGAGGTCCCGTGTTTAATACCTGTGTCGGGCAAAAGTGTTAATTGGAATTATTCAGTCTGGAATTTCTCACTATAAAGATAAAAGATCAATTTGGATTTTTTACATTAGATAGAACGCCAGAAGCAAATACACTATCCAATGGTCCCAATGACAAGGCCACACAATACACACATTCACTCACACAAGCACACCCAGTCTCAGAACAAATATTTGCAAATTACACAAAGATTTGTCCCATGTGGGGATCGAACCCAGTGCAGTGGAGAACATCAACCTCACGATCTACAGACACGAACACTAACAAATAGACCAACGGACAGTATTAAAAAAAATATATTCCTAAAACTTTTTCGACGTCAAAGGCAGGATTATTTCCATAACATTTTATTGTTACTAATTCAGGCGAAAACCGATTTAAAGATTACATTTCCATAAGCTTGGAGAAAGGTTAACCTTTTATGGAAAAAAACTTGTCCTAAATCATTGTCTGAACAAATAACGAAGGGTCGGCCTTTTCGCACGTCAAGGAAAGTAACAGAATAGTTGTGACTAAATAGCGAATTTTGACGGCGTTATGTGTTTAAGTATTCGTAAGACGTTCTTCTTAGGGGAAGTAAGTAGTATTGGGATTGTTTCTGTCGATTCTCGAGTGAAGACGGTGGAAATACCAATCGAGTGTTGAGGAAAAAGAGACTGAAATCCTATTTCCTTAATAATGTTTAAGAGCTCGTTCATTTCGTGTGGATTTTTGTCTCTTTTGTTTTTGTAGTCGGCTGATTGATACAAGCGTTCTAATTTAGTGTGATGGGTACTTTGATAAATAATACAACAAGATAAGCGGTCGCAGCACTAAAAACGTTCTGGCAAATATACGCTCACTCCAGATGCGGGTGGATATTTTGTTTTGTTCGGGCTAATCACAGCCAACGCAAAGACGTCTCACGATGCCGCAATGCGTGCTTAGATATTGTAAAAATAATGAACGAAAGAAGAAGTTTTTGGACGGAGTATCCTATTTTTGGTAAGTAAATGTAGAATTAGTTACATTTAAACCTGAAAACTAATAAATAATAAAGATTTTAATGATCACGACCATGACTTGGTAATGTTTGGCCAATATAGCCAATAAATACTAGCACAAACATAATTATGTGTAACAGAACAGTAGAGATGCATGGAGTAGACTTTGAACTTGATATTAGTTATGTTTATTTAATATTTTCGGCAGTTGCCCGCGACTTTGTTCGCGTGGATTTCGTTTATATTTTATATTATATTATATATTATTATTATTATATTTTATTATAATTATATTATATTTTATATTATATTTTCAATTTGTTTATATTGTGTACTTTTGTCAATTTTGAACGTTAACTATGTTACTTAAATGAGAATAATAAAGTTTTTGAGTTTTAAAACTTCATCGTTTTGTTTATTATGTCTTTATAACCCTTACTGTGCGAATTCGACAAGTGTATTATGAATTGTAGTAGTGTTATCATCATAAAAAACGCATGACATTTTTATTTATATCAATATGTAACGACGACCACCTGGCCAACACAAACATTAATGCAACACGTAAAAACTGAAAATAATAGTAAAATATGTAAATAAAATATGAGTAAATACCTAAACAATATCCACTAAAAACTAATCTTAACCAAGAAAGTAAAGTTCTAAAATGGTACCTAAATTCTTACATTTAAAATTAAATGCGACTCCATTCCTCCTGAAGCCAAATGCAAAGAAGTTCCCAGAAACGATACAATTCGAAATTCGAATTATGATTTTCCGTGTTTAGTTTCTTTGCTAGTTTTTTATTACGAAAGATCTTAAGTGCAAGTTATTGTTACAGGGATTGCGATTTTATTTGTTAGGAGCTACAGTAGTAAATACTTTGATCTTTAAACGGCTTAAAAACATTGTTCTCTGTTTATTAACATGCAAGTGTACGGATGTGTACGGACAGAATTTTGTTTGAATTTGTAGGCCGACAACGAATCTTTTTCTATTATTCATCAAAGGATGGGTATTTTAAAATAATTGCAAATAAAATTAATATCAAATGTTTTCGCGTCTGCTTCGTTGATTCAGTGGTTAGACGTATACGGCATCTCACAGCGAGGTCTCGAGTTTGATTTCCGGGTCAACAAAAGTGTTATTTGGTATTTATCCGTCAGGAAATTCTCAATTAGTAGCATGGATTTGGTGGTTGTGCCCGGTGGATGTCGATAGCTTAACACCTATCTATCTCATGCAACCTGAATATGTAAAGTGAAGTGTGAGGTGAAGTATGGATACGTCAGACACACCATTTTGGGTAATATAGGCGTGATTATAAATTTTATATAATATTAAAGTTGAAAAATTAAGAATCCAGCAGGACTCGAACCTGCACTCCCTGGGTATACGCCCCAAGTGCTTTGCCAATTCAGCTATGAATTTGTATGCTGCCGGACTCGAAATTTCTCAACCAAGCCTTAGCTAGACGAACCTTATTTGGTTTTAGCGCCATCTATGTGATGTGATAAGACACTTGTCACAAACAGTAAGTTTGAATTAAGAGCAACACTATTACTGTGAAGAGATGACGCATTTTTATCAAATACTTGTAATATTTAAAGCAAATTTTAGCTTTGCTATGCCTTTTTGTATTTTATATAATATTACTGGTTCTGCTGGATTCTCAATTTTTCAACTTTAATATCATATAAAATACAAAAAGGCATAGCAAAGCTAAAATTTGCTTTAAATTATTACAAGTGATTATAAATTATTTACATGTTTAGGCTAAGAGAGAAAAACAGCAGTATAATAATGGCAGTATAACTACACAACCGGCATATAATAGACAGAGGTGTACAACACCCACATTTCACCTGATTTAGGTCTCTTAGGATAGGGCGACCGAACACAATTCCAATTCCTGAATTTCCTGACGGCACGTTCGCCACACGAGAATCGACCGGAGACCTCGCGATAAGACAGACAGGTATTTATTAATTTGTCTGCACGTGTGGTGTAATGGTTTAAGCGGTCGCCCCGCCGCTCTCCAATGCACTGGTGTTGTGGGTTCGATCCCACATGGGACCAATCTTTGTGTGATTCACAAAGATTTGTTCTGAGACTGGGTGTGCTTGTGTGAGTGATTGTGTATATTTGGCCTTGTCATTGGAAGCATTGGATAGTGTAATTGCTCCTGTCGTTCTATCTAATGTAAAAAATCCAAATTTATTTATTTTATTTATTTAATACTTACTTGTAAATCTCATTAGTAATGAAATTATCATTTTTACACCTCGTGGTCCACACCGACCAATATTTGAAACCTTCTTGCTGGTAAATCTTCACAGCGCAAGCTGTATCATCCCGTATGTCTTCATTCAGCAAATCTGTAGACAATAATTTCATAAGTTAACATAACATAACATCACGCCTATATTAGATAGTAATATTGTAGCAATATGTGTATACAAATATTCAACAAAATACCAAAAACATTAAGAGATCTGCCTTTTTAACGTTTCACATTAAGACTTAAAAACTGGCTAGTAGATAAATGTTTTTATACGGTAACTGAATTTATGCAATGTAAAGATAAATGAAAAAAGTAATTATTATGTATTATAAATATATTAATGTTATCAAGACGAATATCTTAAATAATATCATTATGAATGTTAACTTATTAATTAATTGTTTTGTCTATTTACTGAATGTTTTAATGACATAATAATATAATATTAATTTTAATAGCTAGATATTGTGTGACATTAATAAAAAAATAATTAAATTAAATCCATATCTAATATTTATTGACATTAATTTAGAAATTCTTAGTCATTAATTTCATGTACCTTTTAATTTATATATTTGCATGCCATATCTGTGTGGCGAAACATGATGTACCTTAACAAACAAATCAATTGTAAACCATGTTTTTTGCGAAATAAATGAACCTAAATCTAGATAGAGAAAACTTTATTTGCACATCAAATTTATAACAAACATAAAAAGAAATAGGTACTTAAAACTATAATGTACCTACAGAGGGCGACCTTGTCGCTTGACACGATCTCTTCCAGGCAACCTTAGGATGGACATAATAGAATGGATATTTGCAGTAGTTTATTGCATTAGATTTGTTGTTACTTTTTTACCCACAAGGGTGTGGCGGAAGCGTACAACACTCACATTTCACCTGTTATGTTTCGGTCCTATAGGATAGAGGGTGAGCCTATCGCCATCCACCGGGCACAATTCCATTTCCGTGCTGCTATTGTTAATTTCCTGATGAAAAGTTCACAAATAACACTTTAACCGAACCGGGAATCGAACCTGAGACCAGTGAGAGGCGCATACGCTAACCACTAGACCATCGCGGCAGTATATTATTATCGAATAGAATAGCTAGTTTCACAGCTATTTAACACCTTTGGAGCCGATGTAGCTACATTTTTAAAACAGTTCCTAGAGATATACACTGATCAGTCATTATTTCATTATTTTTTTTATTTTTTTTATAGATTGAGTATTTGAGATTATTTAAATTTTTATTAAAAAAATGAATAATAAAAAAAAATAAAAAAATATTTAATATTTAATAAATAAATAATACTAAATAATATTTTTTTATTATTGTATTCATTTTCATTATTTTATTTTTATTTATTTAAACTATTATTTAATCATCACCTATCATTATTATTGCCAGCAGTTAAAAAGTCTTACAATGGTTAATAAATCAATAAATAAATATCTCACAACTTACACAACGCTATCTAGTCCCAAACTAAGCAGAGCTCGTTTTATGGGTACTAGAATAAGTGATACTAATACATAATATATACTTTTCTTCTGTAAATACATACTTATTATACATAGAAACACCCAGACTATTACATATATTTTTTTAGCTTTTAAGCAACTAGAAGAAAGAAAGAAGAAAGAAAATTATTTTTATTTTCTTACATAACTAACATATATACATCAAAAACAGGTAAGTTATAAACAAAATGTAAGAAAACAGTGGCGGTTGCTCAGCTTTAATGCTGTGGAGTCTTGCATTTCTGCAAAACTTTCACAGCGCTGATTTTCAGCAACCACCACGGTTGACGGCACGAACAGAAAACAGGTACAGAAACATAATATAAAGAGACAGTGACGTAAAATTAAATTAAGCAAAGTTTGAGGAAATACACAAAAAATAATAGGTACATTATACGAGAGAATAATATATAATAAATAATAAAACATAAATTAGGTTATAAATACATGCATAGAAAATTATAATTTTATATATGGTTACAAAGTAGTTATAACTACATGCTTTATCCGTGATTTTAGACGTTTCGACATAGAAATAACCCAAAAAAACTAAGTCAGAAGTAATCTTTTACATTAGTTATTCTAATCAACTAATGCCATAAATGCGAGTCGGGCGTTCAAACCCGAGACCTTCAACTTAACACTCCCACTCAGCTGATTACGTCCTTGAAATAAAACAAGTCTAAGTCACACCTCATAAAACAGTATATCGCCCCAAAACTCCCCATTTCCTTAATCCGTCACAATGTTGCCATAATATTAAGTAACATCTCCTAAATACAAGCCAAAACTAACGAAATCAAATAAACTCAAGTAATGCTCGTAAAAATGTAGCTAAAGTTGCCGCCACTACAGAATCCTGATTTATACTTTCCTACTTTAATATTTCTACTCCAGCGGTACAAAGATAACTTGACCACTACTAAAGGTTTTCGTAATGTTTTTAATCATTACTAGAAATGTAAAAAGTAAATAAGTAAAATTATTGTTGTGAATGAAAATTCCAAAGATAGCAGGAAATCTTCATGGTATAGGGAAAGGGAAATCGTTTCACTCCAAATTTAACGCGTGCGGGCCACGGGCAGTTATGAATAAATCAAAACTACTGGATCGATTTTAATCATTTTTTCAGTGAGTGACATAGGCTATATATTTATACCCATGCGAATCCGGAGCGGGTCGCTGTGTTTTTATATACAACGTTCACAGTTTTTCTGTAGTGTATTTAGTATCAGCATTGTACCCGTGCGAAGCCGGGGCGGGTCGCTAGTAATTAATATGAGGACATAACAATTCTAATAACTATTGTTATCAATACTAAGCCGATTGGATTCTTAACGCTATGTCTAACTGTGTACCTTCTGTCATGCCCACTGCTACAGTAAATAATGGTAATATCAATAATACATAATAAAAAGCCCAACCTGCTTTAGAAAGATTTAATGACTACACCAAATAAGTCTTTACGAGTGAATGAACTGATCGATTACAATTAAATATTATTTCATGTTATTATTTTTAAAGATTTGTTTGTCATGAGATGGTCTGCCTGGCTGAAGTGGAACTGGGCTGGCGACGTTTACGGTATGAGTCCAGAGAGATGGGCCCAAAACACGACCAACTAGGTACCACGTAACGGTCAACGGTGACGAGAAAGGCCCATATGGAGATGGCGGGACTACTTGGACGTATTTCAGAACGATTGGCCAGGGATAGCAAATAACAGAACGATTTGGAAGTCATGGGAAGAGGCCACACCTGTAGGCGAGTTAAAAAAAAATTAAGAAGTATCTGAAATCTAAAACAAGTAGCATCCATAGCTTGAAATAGAAATAGGTTTAGTACAGCATTTTCCAATTGTATAAATACGGAAAGAAAACCTTAGCAAGTAACGTATATAAATCAAAAATATTATATGGCCGAGTACTGACTTGTTTTCGACAGTAGTACTTAGAGATTTATAGTAGCATGATAAGCGAAATTGCTTTATTTTGACGGAGTGCCAAACGTCGAAAAACTGGATCATAACCCGTCTTTATGTTTGCTAACATTACTTACGTCGCGCGATTCTAGTATGGTTATTCAGGACTTTACGGCAGACAATAATATCCTAAAAAAAGAGATTTTTCTGCCAATGGCAAATATTATTGAAAGCTCAGCCACTAGATGTCGCTATTTCTTATATGGACGAAATGGGCGGCTCTGATTAGTCAAGGAGACTAAAAAATGTCACACGATTTTGTTTACATGAGTCGTTATGGATAATTATGAGCATGTTTTTGACAACAGTAATATTTTTTTTTTTTTTTTAAGTTCACTTTTACCGGCCATAACACAGGATTTAAATTAACAATTAATTGTGATAAAACTAAATACTTAGTTTATGACCTTCTCGACGTGAACACATGCACTAAACTAACTTAAATTAAACAATATCGAATCGAGTAACACTAGTACTCCTAAAGTTACGATATCTATAACGTTATACAATATATACCACTTGACCAACCCATAAACTTGATGTAAAACGTGTCCCATAAAACGGTACGTCTCAGATTGCTCCGTCGTTCACAGTTGAGACTTTGCTGGTCAATTATTTACTTAGTATTACAACAGTTTGGTCGGTTTTTTGTTGTAATTAAATTAGTTACCATTTGATAAAAAATGTTATAGTAATTTGTAGTTTCTTTTCAATCAATCAAATCAAATAATTGCATTAATTTCAGTGTAAGATCATATTAAATCACTAACTTCAATGAATTAACGAAGCCCCTGTGCGGAGCTCCTACTCTTAGGTGGTTTAAAAAAATAATGAAGCCAGAATACAAATTATATACCTTTTGCCATCTTTATTTTTATCAAATAACACAATTACCAGTTCAATTAAATATATCCAAAATGTTATGCTATATATACCACTTGACCAATCCATAAACTTGATGTAAAACGTGTCCCATAAAACGGTACGTCTCAGATTGCTCCGTCGTTCACAGTTCAGTTCACTATGTTGGTCAATTATTTACTTTGTATTACAACAGCGTTATGTTTTATTACTTCTTTATGACTTCTTTGGTTAGTCTCTTAGTGTTTTGAAGTTATTTTTCCTGGAAATTTTGCTTTTACAATGATAATATATATTTTGAATAAACGTATACTTGGTAATTTTGGTTTATCTGCTAAAACGGCTGAGTAAATCTTATACAAAATCGGTTTCTTCATAATGCTTTTTCTCTCAACTGCATATTTTTGCAGAAATGTATTAATAATACACGACCACCAAACAAATAAACGGACGAAACACGAAGGCACTCATAAAGGTAAGGAACTCAAAAAACAAAACAAATCTTTGCGAAGGTGACTAAAGTTTAAATTGAAGCTACTTTCAACTTTTGGAATTTGATCAGATCTTCGAAAAATTTTAAATTCGGATGATATTTTCTTTTACACTAGAGAAAGTTTACAAAATTAACTTTGAAAATTACCTTCACATTTCATATTGCAGCCTCCTCCTTTTTTCTTTTCTTTGCACCATACAGCAGGTATCTGTAATAAATTAGCAACTTGTTATTTTGTTTTGCCAGATAAATACTAGGTACCTACTATTAATTAGGGTTTGCACTATATGTCTTTAAACGTTGGCGATTTGTGAACATCGGATATTGTCCACTACCCTCACTTGATCGTCACAATTTTTAGTAGTTCGACACACAATGCTAAGGGTATCAGTTGGTTTACGCGTAACAGTGGTTCGCCGAAAACGAAACATTGAGCATAGGGGTTTATCTACCTTTTTAACCGACTTCAAAAAAAGGAGGAGGTTCTCAATTCGGTTGTATGTTTTTTTTTTTTTTTTTTTTTTTTTTATGTTTGTTCGCCGATTACTCGAAGACGCCTGGACCGATTTGAGAAATTCTTTTTTTGTTTGAAAGGATATACTTGTCATGTGGTCCCATTTTTTTCAAGTCACGTTCTGATGATGGGATCTTAGAGAAATCGAGGGCAACCCTCAAATTTAAAAAGCTTCTATATTGTTTTTTGTATATTATCTAAAGCTACTCAAATATTTGCATCTAGTAGTCAGCATTTTGTTGCTGAGCTGATGCTGGAAGGTGCAACTCCTTAACGGTTAAGAGTACGGGTATAGTTCTTTAAATATAGGCTCCTTGAGGCCGTTTACTGTATTCTTTCAAGTGATACACAGATGCGGCGAGACGTTGAATATTACTTATGTATATTCATAATATGAGGTCATGATTTGATGACGGGATCCTAGAGAAATCATGGGAAACCCTTAAATTTTCTAAGACTTCTATTTTGTGTTTCGTATATTACCTAAAACTACTTGGATATTTGCATTTTAAGTTGCTGAGCTGATGCTGGAAGGTACAACTCTTCAACGGTTAGGAGTACGGGGATTATTATTAATAAGTTTTCCGTCTCAAGTAACCGTCGTCTCCTCATTCGAGAAACATTCTTGCTCGGTCTACCCATCACTTAAAATCGTAAAATAAAATAATTTTTAACAAAAAAAAAAACCGACTTCAAAAAGTAGGTAAACTAAAAAGCAATAAATAAATTTACTTCGCACAAAATAATACGTTTTTTCATTTAGTTAAATAGATATTATTAAATAATTATTTTATAATTCTGAAGTCGGTGCCAAGTAAACAATAACTCTGTAAAGATGATATCAATCTTTCTAACAACTATTTTCTGACTGAATATTAGTTCTTAATTATCCGATTTACCTACTAGGCACCGACTTCAGAACTATAAAATAACTATTTAATAATATCTATTTAACTAAATGAAAAAACGTATTATTTTGTGCGAAGTAAATTTATTTATTGCTTTTTAGTTTACCTACTTTTTGAAGTCGGTTTTTTTTTTTTTGTTAAAAATTATTTTTAATAATGTATTGTGTGTCGAACTACCGACGCGACGGTTCCGAACTAAATAAAAATAAAAATTGTGACGATCAAGTGAGGGTAGTGAAAACTATAGCAATCTTTTCATTCTATAATTACTCTGCTTTCGTTCAAACGACAGTCGGTTATGGCCTCGTCCTTCCTTACAGTTCAAGTTTGCTCTATATCTTGCATCAAAACTGGTTGAGTGGTATAGCAATGAAGGCTGACCAGAAAAACAAAGCTACGGTCACGATGTATAAAGACAAGAAAATAAACCAACCTGATACAATCCATAAAACTTCTTTCCACTGGGAGTAACAACAATCGCACCGGTGTTTCTATTACTCGCCTTTTCTATTAGACATACCCCTGAAACAAATTAAAAAGTTTAACAAAGTGTCGGCCATTTTAACACGATACAAAGTCTTTGAAAAGTTTTAATATCTGGCTAATAACGTCCCAGCGGCTTGTCAGTCACAGTAATTTATAGGGGTCAAAGTGTGATGCTACAAAAGATGTCTTGGTCTTGTTAAAGAAATATTATCCAAAATTGTATTACCGTGAGACCTATATCTAATTTAGTTGTCAGATGACCCGGATTTTTGGTACTGTCCTGAAATTTTGCGTCCTGTCTCATGTCCCGTTATTAATAATAATAATAATATTTTTTTTTTCAATGTTTATTGGGTAAACCAACAATATCACAATAAACAGATGGCTTACATAGTATGATTCTATACATATGAATAATTGTGACATCCACACCGTTTACCACGGTTGAGTAATAATTGAGTACAGGTTGGGTAGCTGTGAAACACAAAGTTTGAAATTCTAAGCAAAACTAAAATGATACATTTCTATAATTAAAATTTTTCTTTCTTTTTGTAATATTATACAGTCAACAGATGTTGTAGTTCCTCAGTTACTAGATTCCTAAAGATGCCTACACTATTCGCATGCACATCAATATGAGTAAAGTTATTGTTATAAAAATCCAGTACACGGCTAAT
Organism: Hypena proboscidalis; assembly: GCA_905147285.1. Classification (NCBI taxonomy): domain Eukaryota; kingdom Metazoa; phylum Arthropoda; class Insecta; order Lepidoptera; family Erebidae; genus Hypena; species Hypena proboscidalis. The sequence goes on along the minus strand of LR990150.1, from coordinate 8,430,645 downwards.
AGGTGCGCGCTTATATCCCCGATTTTAAAATCGGCTAGTGCTAGTCTGTTCAGAAGCAAGCTTACGAAATTAAAAGATGAAAATCGATTCGGCACTTAATGTAAAAATGTTCAATCCTTTCTGGGTTTAGATATATTTTTGTAGATTTTTGTCTATGATCCGCCGAGATCCAACTACCCCCTCTCCCCTAGGTTTGTCTCAGAATCAACGCCAGCAAATTTAGCAATACTCAAAAAAAAAGTATAATAATGTGAAGCTAATAGAATCACTGAATCAATTGATGCTACATAATTTAATGCTCATAAATAGCAAATTATACGATAACAACGACAACTGCTCAGAGTACTTTGCAATCGAAATGATAATACTAATTATTACGGCAATTAATTTTTTTGCCTGTATCAATCGAATAACCTATATTGTAACTATATCAGTCTGTAGAAAATATGCCAAGCTTAATTAAGCAAACACCATATACTTCAGCCAAAGATAATGTATATCAAAGGTCAAGGTCAAACGCGCAAGTATTAATAAGCGATATAATTATATTGACCCGAAACGTGAGATCCCTGCCTTTGCCAATTAACGCATATCGTTCACTCACATGACACAAATAACCAATTTATTTCCGATATTTTTAACGATTAATTATCTAGGCGATATTGATGGGTTCGACTTCGGCTACAGGAAAAAGAACCGAGTTTTATTTAGCAACTAACTGTTGCCCGCGAATTTATCCGCGTGGAATTCATTATTTATTTATTAAATGAGATACTCATTGCACTAACAGTAACCCAATACGCACAATAAGCTAGGTATACAATATTATGACATAAATAAACTTTTTGTATAAATACCTATTTTGGAGGAGAGGACACTAAAACGGAGGCTACCTTTATTATTTAATGAAATGCCCTACGAATTAAGATCCGAAAAGAACAAAAGAAAGTTTGCCATAGCTTATAATAAACATTTGTTTGATACATATAACGTAAATGAGTAGAACTTACCTACTTAAGTTATGTAAAGGTTCATACCTACAATAAAATATTGAATAAATTTAATGTTGGAAGCGAATAATACAAAGATATGTTAATTAAAGTGTAAGTGAAATGTTTTTTAATCCGAGTGCAATGTATTTCCACAGACAAACCGATCATTCGGTTTTGTGGAGCTTGTTTAAAAATGTATGTTTGTATTTATGAATAAAGCATTTTATCTATCTAAATAAATTTCATTATACAACAAAAAAATGGAGACATATTTTTAAAAATTCAGCAAACTTCATGCAAAACATATCGACATCCTGTTCTGGATGCTGAGCAATCAGTGTGTTGATCAATGCCATAGCGTGGTTGGTTGGCGCAAATTGTATTAATTAGTAGCTGCGCCCGCGCTTTGAGCCGCGTTAAACGTTACTGCCCCGCTTCCATGGAGTTCAGCGTAATATTAAATATCAAAAAAAGGAAGGTTAGACAGACTATCAAGCACAAAACAAATTATAAAAATACGATCATTAGTTCCCGAGATTTGCGCTAACAAACAAACAAACTAACTTTCACCTGCGGTTTCATCTGCGTGGTAGGTACACCAATGAAAAGTAACCTATGTTACGCGCCTTGTAGTCAGTTACCTGCTTATTAAATTTTATTGAAATCGGTCTAGCCGTTTAGAAGATTAGCCTATACAAACAGACAGACACACAAAAAAAATAAAAACTGTATTTTAGGCTTAAGCATCGTGCAAATAACTATATCATCTGTAAAAAACCTTGTTATTTTGACATTAAAACCAGACACTTCAATAACATTTATTACACACACACACACACACACACACACACACACACACACACACTGTATTTATGTCAATCCTGTCTGTATTGTAATCTACTTACCTATGTCTAAATTATTAATATTTTCTTTTCATTTTTTTATTTTTGTTATGAAAGAGCGGAGTCTTCTAATACAGGCATTATTTGCTTAAAAGAAGGCTCCAATCACAAACTAATTGGTGTAAACTTGTTATAGAAATAAACAATTTTAAAATTTGAAACATTGATAATATGTGTCTTATTTACATCAGTCATAAATCGATTGTGATTGAATATTTAACCGTTGGCAATGTTGGGTTTAAACATAGATTAGTTTTAGAATTTATTTCGTTTCTTAAAAACGACCAAAAAATAAATAAGTAATAAGTTTGCTTAAATTAACATAACTTATTTGACAGCTAGCTTATAATTTGAATTTCAGGTAAAATTTTCGACTTACTCAAGCTTTGTTTACATTCGATCTTTCGTTTTAAATTAATCTGAACTTCAGGCCTTCAACTTCCAGTAACTTCAATAATAATAACTGTTTAAATTGGAGTTTGTACATTTAATGCTCGAAGGACAAAGGTCACTCTCAAGCTCAAGGTCAATAACATAGAACAAGCGGGAAGTAATTAACGTAAGATAATGTCCCGGAGGTCCCCATTCAATTTGTGAAACATCTCAACACCGACAAATTGCCTTTAATGTGGTCTTTTAGATTCAAGAATGTGAAATGAGATAGTTATTTTGTATTTGGTTGGATATTGACATTACGATATTGGATTCTGGTTTGAAAATGTAAGTAAAATGTGCTATTTTCTTGGCAGAAAACTAACCTTTTTTGTTGTTTTATAGACATCTACTTAGTCATTTAATATCAGCGTCTTCTAGCGAAGAATTTTATTTACAGTTCATCTTTTTTCATACATTTCAAAAGAAACACTAATTTATTATGGAAAATCCGTTAGATACTTATCATATAATCACTTTAAGTGCAATGGTAAATACGTTGGCATCCATTTAATGACTTAATTGTATTCTTATAGGTGTATTAAAATAAACCAGCCAAGAGCAAGTCGGACTCGAACATGTAGGGTGCCGTACGAATATCTATAAAATCGGCAAAAATACATTGTCTTTTATTTTTCCTATTTATATTAAAGCAAATATTTAACTTAATATTCTGTGAATAGTTCAAGCATCTACCTGTTGCCATAATCGAGATAAAAAAAGAAAAATGTTGTTATAAGAAAGTTGTTTGGCAACAAGTATACGTCATCGGTGGAAATTTTAACTGTCTATCTAACACGGTTCATGAGATACAGTCTGGTGACAGAAAGACAGACGGACAGCAAAGTCTTAGTAATAGGGTTGCGTTTTTTACCCTTTGAATACGAAACCCTAAAATCTTTGACGTCGCGGCGTCGTGGGAAAAGATTCCAATGCCGTATTGTTTAAATGCAATGTGGAAAACCATTTTATTATTTTTTATATATTTTATATCATATATATAAAAAAATAGGTTACTACTAACTAGTAATAATTTATTTTAAGATATTTTAACTTTTAAAAACTTGTTTGACAGTAGGATACAAAGGAACCGTAAATCATATTATTATTATGAGAGAGAAAAACGTAAATATCGTGGGCAAAATTGAATTACTTTTTAGAATAAAAAAAAAATTGTTTTTAACTTTTTAGCTGTCAATCATCCGTCATTAGTTATTATTATTATTATTGGGACGAGGCTTTGGGTGTTCACGTCGACCTCCGTGGGTCTATTGTGATTTGAGCCTCATTATAGACTCTCCTTTAGGCCAATAGCCTCCATAAATTGAAGCAGTCGGCTGATAGGGAGTGACTTGACATCATCCGGCGCCAATATATGGCGTCCCAGAAAGATGTTTCGTCTATGGATCAGTGGCTCGCAGTCGCAAAAGAGGTGCAGCGGTGTTTCCGGTTCCTTTTTACAGAATCTGCAGTAGTCGTCGTCCGCATAGCCTAACCACCCAATCCGCCATTAGTTATAGCCAAATAAAATTTAGATAAAGTTATGATTATGAAATCTTTTAAGTTCTCCATTTGCTTGTAAAAAGCTATAAACTTCCACGACTAGTGGAATACATTTTTTTTTCACTTGAAGTAATTTTATAACAGTAGGTACTGAACCGCTCGTGCACATAATATTATTATGCAAAAGCCTTTTATAGCCCGCGACGTGACTTAAGTATTGCATACCTAAACAATACCTAGACGTTTTAACTTGTATCGAAAATATAATAAACACTTATAGTGAATATCAGTTTGTAATAGTTGGTGATTTCAATTTAAAGTCGTGTACCAAGTCTGTAAAAGCTCAATTTGAATTATTTTTGGATTACTGCAAACTCCAACAATGTAACAATATATCTAACAAACATGGATCCATGTTGGATTTGGTTTTGACGACTCTTGAATTTAATAATATCAGTGTTACAAGTAATTCTGAGCATCTAGTGCCGATGGACGCCTACCATCCTCCCTTGGAAATTTTAATTGATATGTCTAGTAACGACGCAGTAATTGAAATCCCAAGATCTAAACCAGAAGTTATTGAGTATACAGAATGGAATTTCCGTAAGGCGGACTTTAACGGATTGTATTCTGACATAGCGAATATTGACTGGACCGACCTTTTGTCGCAGCAGGATGTTAATAGAGCTGTAGATATGCTCTATGATAAACTAAATAATGTTATAAGTGTTCACGTCCCTAAAAAAAGCGTTCTTTCACACCGTAAATATTTGTATCCAATATGGTACACTCCTGACATAATAGGTTTTATAAAAATGAAATACTACAATCTAAAAATGTTTAAAATGTACGGCCAAGAGATTAATAGTGTGCTTTTTAGATATTATCGCAAAAAAGTGAAAGAATTAGTGTGTACAGCTTCAAAAATTACATGACAAAGGTTGAAAATAATATTTCATCCGATCCATCAGCCTTTTGGAAATATGTCAAGAGTAAACGGATGAACAGACAGCAAAATAGGGAATTCATCTTCCAAGATAAAATAGTGCATGGACAGCAGGCTGTTGATGCGTTTGCGCAATACTTTAACTCAGTATTTCATAAAAATACTCCATCCCTCGATCCAGTGAAAGCTGTGCAGGACGCAGCTAGTATAGCTTCTATAGACTGCATGTCCAATATAAGCATAGGACACATTAAACACAAAGAGTTTACTTTGGCAGTACGCCGCTTAAAGGCATCGTCTGCTGGAGGGCCTGATAAAATACCCGCTTTTTTGGTTAAGGATTGTTTTTCAGTTTTAGAGGAACCTCTCCTGTACCTATACAATCTCTCGGTACAAAATTGCTCGTACCCAAGCAAATGGAAGGTTTCAAGGGTCACGCCAGTACCTAAGACCGGATCACCAACTGCAATTACTAATTTCAGACCTATCGCAGTACTATCAGTATTTGGAAAATTGTTTGAGTCAATCATCAACAACTGCATCTTTAGACAGATTAGAGCATCTTTAAGTGATACCCAACATGGATTTCGGCCTGCGCGTTCCACTCTCACGAATCATCTCAATATTGTTGATTATGTTTCAACTAGAATGACGTCGGGCTGTCAAATTGACGCTGCTTATTTTGATTTTTCGAAGGCGTTCGATCTCGTTGATAATGATGTTCTTTTGTCTAAGTTTTACTCGATCGGATTCTCTACACAGTTAATAACATTCATGGCGGACTATCTTCGGGATCGTAAGCAGTACGTCACAATGAACAATTTCTCTTCGCAAGAGTATTACACTCGTTCTGGCATAAGTCAAGGTAGTACATTGGGGCCCACACAATTTCTTATTATGATAAATGATTTACCAAGTGTTCTACATAGAGCAGAATGTTTGATGTTCGCGGATGATTTAAAATTATACCTTTCGATAACCGACACCAATGACTGTGCTGCACTCCAGCGTGACATAGACGCAGTGGTCGATTGGAGTATAAAAAACAAATTATCATTTAATACGGCAAAATGCAAAACAATTACATTCACTCGATCCCGCTCTCCAATTACGACTACTTATGAGTTAGCTGGTGCACCGTTGGATCGGGTCTCCAACATCCGTGACCTAGGTCTGACTCTCGATAGCAAACTCAACTTTCACGAGCATATGATCCAACTTTGTAAGGATGCTAATAAAGCACTTGGCTTCATTATCAGAACTTCGTCACAATTTAATAATGTTAGTGTAATAATAGTCCTATACAATGCGTATGTACGTAGTCGCTTAGAGTACAATGCAATCGTGTGGAATCCACAAGAAAAGCTTTACTCGCTTATGATTGAAAGAATACAACGTAAATTTGCTAGATATTTGTACAAAAGACAGTATGGATATTATCCATATATCGACGGGTCCAAAGAACAAAATCGTATATGAAAAATGATCGACTTAAAGTATGAGGTTTTGAAGTTCTGTGTGAATGTAATCATCAACTATTAACGCAAATACAAAATAATTGCAAAAAAAAAGGTTTGAAAGCTGTTGAACAGCTTTATTACTTTATTAACATATTTTTTAAATTTAATTTAGTATCATTTTCGAATAAAACTAATTCTTATAATACAATAGGATTTTGTTCTTCGAAATGATCTGGTACGTATCTTTATATACGACTTTGTTCTTCGGAACTATCTAGCACGTATGTAAACATAGGGCTTTGTTATAGGGAATTGATGTTGTTCATTCATGTCTTATAAGATATTTCAACACATTTAGTAAAAAAAACAAAATAATATCTATAAAATCTTTAATCAAATAAAATCAACATTTTAATGAAATAAACACAAAGGAATATTTACGAGTATAATTATCAAAATAAGATATATTATAACATCATAATATTAAACTGAAATAAAGAATAAAATGTGTAGGTACGAGTATTTATATGTATAATGAATAGTAGTATATTATAAAATTATTAAAACGAACCATAACAAATTACAAAGAAAACAAATATAATATATATTTTTATCATAGCAAATTAAATGAGAAAAGATATATAAAAAAAAACCATCATAAAAAACAAAAATAATACTTTGTTTCTTATTTTATGATAGATCTATTTTAAATCAAATCACATTTTCAGTTACAATAAAGCTAGGTATGTAATAAAACCGTATACTTATTATAATATTTAAAAAAGGGACTTTTGAACTTTGGTAAATCACAATGACTTGAATAAATCGTTTTATTATAATTATTATGAGATCAATTTATGAAATCAATTAGATAGGATATTATTATTATAAGTAATTAAAAAAAATCGAATCTTCGTCACTAACGTCATTTCTTTGGTCATTACGGTCTGTAAAATGATGTGGTAAAGATCTAAAAAACATTGCATTGTTTGAATTAATGACTCCAGAATAGCACATACTTATTAAATCTTTATATTTAGACTTTGTCAGCTTCAGAGGTAACGAATAAGCATTTTCTAATACAGGTACTGCAGTTGAATTTCTTGTTTCAGTTCGAATAATCACACATTCATAGGTTTCTTGGTTTAAATCATACTTGCAATACAATTTACTAGGTGCCGATTTATGAACGAAAACTTCCTTAACTTTAGTCCACAATACTTTTTGTTTTCTAGAATTCTTATTCCATAATATGTCATTTACGTAAACTTTGAAGTTATAGAAGTTTTCCTGGATCATATTTTTTACTAAATACGGTTCTCCATCTGTCTTTGCCCACCCTACAAGTAAACGCCATTCATCTGGTGTATAAACTGTTTTTGAAAAAGATGAACGCTCTATGAGGGCATGCACGCTGTCACCTTCGTTTTGTGTGTGCCCTTTTTCAAGAAACCTATAGGTGATTGATACTTTGTACTTTTTAGCAACATATAGATAAAAAAAGAACACAAATCTGTTCCGATTTTGGCCAGCGCAATTGTTGGACCAAAATCAAAATTCTTTGGCTCCTTCTTCCACATAATCTGCAATATATTGTAATAAACAAGCTAGCAACTTCATTGGCACCGCGTTTTGCTACGGTCTCATAAAAAAAAGAAACCACAGGCTCTTCAAATTATTCTATATATATAGCTGGGGAGTTATTAATACTGGAGGGTACCTCAATGTTTAAAGGAGTAAGCACTTCGTCTGTATGCGGAGCTGGTGATAAATATACAGGTGGTGAAGCAACGTGGTTTCGGGTGAGGGAATTAGTATCTGGGTTGTTGATAATAGGATCTGGATTTTCGTCCAGTTTATCAGTTTCATTAAAAAGATCATGCCAATTTTAGCCATCTCGACATCAATATAAAATAATAATAAATATTTCACAACTTTCACACAACGCTATCTAGTCCCAAACTAAGCAAAGCTTGTACTGTGGGTACTAGAATAACTGATACTAATACATATATATACTTTTCTTTTGTAAATACATACTTATTATACATAGAAACACCCATAAAGAATATTCTTGGCTGCAAGTGGCAAAGGAGAGACGTTGACTTCGCGTTGACAGTTAGGTTCTTCTAGAAAGCAAACAGAAAGATATATGATTATGTTATAGTGATATTTATAACTAAAATTGTATTAGTTACTTATAAATAAAGTCATTTTCTAAAAAACTAATTAAATTACATAATTTAGAGTAGAATAAACACTCATGCTAGAAAGCTTTACAAAGAACAAAATTGTATTTTTACATACGACATTTTTTTTTATTTTTTTTTCCTTAAACAAAGTCGTATGTGCTCAAGCAATAAGTGACTTTTTGTAGAACTAAGACTTATTTGAAAATAATTAGGTAGAAAATAAATACGTCTAATAAAAAAAATGATATTTAGTTTTTCATTAAAAACATCAAATAGTTTGATAGGAATAATTTATATTAGTTACATTTACACTTTTTAGATTTAGTAGAACAACATAGTATAATAACTAACGACGAAAAGTAATGATGTTTTAGGTAATTTTGTTTAATTAGCTCTAACTTTTGAATATAACACTAATAAGCAAATTAATAGTACTTTATGTTAAACCTACACTATTACTTACCTTGTGTAGAGGTCTCAATACTGTTATTACATCTTCTACTAGGACTGAGGTTATTTTCATCTAAATGTAGGGCTAAATTTAATATTCGTTTTTTCCTTGACATACCAGCCATATTGTGCCACATACTTAATACTATAATATAATCCTTAAAATTACGATAGTTACAAAATTACTTTATTTTTGTCAATAAAGCGTCAAAGCGTCCGATTTTGTCGAGTACAAACTCGTAACCGATGTTAGGTCGCTGCGCGCGCGATGCATATTGGAATGAACAAGCTCATACGTGTCGATACATGTTTGTTCACGGGATTACATTTCTGATAAGACAATGTTCGATTGGTTATTTTACTAAATAAAAGAGTATGGAACAAAAAAAAAAGTGTTTTGTAGTTCTTGGTATGTAGAAGACGAATTCGTAATAAAATACATTTCGTCTTATTTTACCATAAGAGTTTGTTCTTTGGACCCGTCGATATGTATCCCTCAATGTTCGTTTCTGGGATGGTCGATCTAAATACTTTAGAATTCAGGCGGCAATTTACAAATATAATGCATTATTATCTTTTACTTAATGATCAAGTGGATAACCCATCTGTACGGGAATGCATTAGTTTATATGTACCTGATCAATACCTTAGAGCTACAGGTAGACGACGACACCAGCTACTCGCCTACCCAGTATCATGGCGGTCACTCCGCGCCAGTAGTAGCCCTACAGGTAGAGCAATTGAATCAATTAATAACTTTTTACAAAACACACCAAATACTGACATTTTCTTTGATCAAATTGGCAATGTAGCTGGAGCGTCGCGCTTTATTTAAATAATTTTAATTGTAATTCATGATTTATACTGTGTCTGACATTTATTGCTATAATTTTTTATTTAATTTTCTAATCCTAATCTATTGTAATCTATTTTTTTTTTTATTTTATTAATATAATAATTTGATGACGTTCTTATGTTAGATTACTTTTTTATGATGTGTTAATTGTATCTTCAATTTATGTGATTAGTTTTATATGGCTTTATTATTTCTTGTACTGTATGACTTGCATGTAAGCGACTTGGTTTTTAACTGTAAGCTAATGTGTGAATAAATGAATAAATAAATAAAATAAATAAATAATAACATGGCCCCGGGAAAAAAGATTGTAATTCCAGAACTTTTTTAAGATTGAATTTTATAAAGTCAAAGTTAAGTACAGCAAATTTTATGTGATACGCCCGTATTATATAAAATTTGCTGTACATAACTTATTAAAAGCAACATTTAAACATAATTCTGTTAATTCATTATTATTACTTGACTTTAAATTTTAATTATTATTTTTTTGTACATAGTTAGGTATTTTTCTAATTTAGTTTAAGAAATGTTATTAGAATTTATTAATTAATTGTAAAAAGATCAATAAACTTATAAAAAACTGTTAATGTAGCGAGTAATTTCAATATTTCGAAATTTCGGTATTTAACAACAAATACACATGGAAAATATCTCGTGATATTTAATATTTAGTAAGAAAATAACCATGTTTAGTCTCAAAACTCATAAAGGCAACATTGTAAAAAAAACTACATGCATGCTTAGGAGTCATATTTTCGTGAAGACTGTAATTAATAAATTATACAGGCAAGTTAAAACTTAAGACTTTCATTTATAGCTCTGCCTACATGAACTACCTTGTAGGGTTCCGTAGTATCTACAAGGAACTCTTGTACTTTCGACATGTGTAGTAAATAGAAGGTACCTTTATCATTTCGCCATGTCCATCTGTCCGTCTGTCTGTTTGTCCGAGGCATAGTGTCAAATTGTTAGTAAGTAGTAGACAGCTGAAATTTAGCATGGATATGTATGTTAACAATATCAAGAAAGTAGTAAAATAAAATAAAAATAAAATATCTTCAGCCGCGTACCCTATAATGGGGGGTTAAGGGCATCACATTGCTCGATGACCTTGAAGATCTGGCTGTTGTAACAGTGTTTAAAAATTAAGCGCCATCTAGTTACAAAGAATCATACTATAACAAAATTTACTGATGATTGTACAAGATTACAGATGCGACGCAATACTGTATAGTATTTGCCTAATTCATTCGGTCTCTGGGAGGCAGTAAGTACTTTTTCAAATGTAAAATGTAATTTATTTGTGCCCACATATACATTACGTATTTCTTTTGTTTGATATGAATACGTTGACTTCTAGCTATACCTGCTGAAGGTCTATGATGACCAGGTCAGCGCCCAACGGTTCTCAATATTGGAAATAGTCAGGAGAGACCAGTTTTCAAAATCTGCCTAATTGATCACGGTTGCTACTACAGAATACATGCTGAAGGTCTGATGATGACCAGGTTAGCGCCCAACGGTTCTCAATAATAGAATTAGTCAGGAGAAACCAGTTTTCAAAATCTGCCTTTTTGATCGCGGTTGCTACTACAAAATACATGCTGAAGGTATGAACCAAAAATATTCAATAAACCAAATTAATAATCTAAAATATACATATTTGAAATCAAATTCAACATGATTTGAACTTTGATGACCTCTTCCCACCAAATTCGCAAGTTATCTCAATTGAAATTTAAACTTTAACTCCTAAACTATTAAGATCATTTTCGTACGTGGAGCGGCGGGCCCGACCGAACGCCGAACGAACTGCCAAGCTGCGCATGCGCGCGGCCGGCTACTCATCGGCTAGAATAGTTTTGATTTTATGCGATTATGTGCTCTAGCTTTATTGATATAAAGATTCAATTGCTGTAAGTGATATTTTCAACTAAAAGAAAGTAATATCATAATTATAATCAGTTACTATTCGTAATTTGTAGTGCTTATTTTTTTTTTTTTTGATTCAAAACCTCGAACTTCCTTCTCTTGCAGGACAAGAGGTGTGTACGGCAAGTATTTTATTTGTTTGATTAATTTATTTGTGCTACTTTTTTTTTTTTTGTTTCAAAAACCTCGAACTTCCTTCTCTTGCAGGACAAGAGGTGTGTGCGGCAAGTATTTTATTTGTTTGATTAATTTATTTTTATTGTCATTGTTTAAATTTTTGGTTTTTTGTTTTTTTTTTTGAGGATATTTTGATTACGTGCTACTTTGTTTGTTGTGAATTATGTTGATTTTTGGTGACGAGTTTAATTAGACTTTGATGATGTTAATTGTTTGTTTATTTTGTTGAGGCGTGGTAGGTACATCGATAAAAAGTAGCCTATGTTACGCGCCTTGTAGTCAGGTACCTGCATCTAAAATTTTATCAAAATCGGTTCAGCCGTTTAGAAGATTAGCCGATACAAACAGACAGACAGACAGACAAAAATTTAAAATCTATATTTTAGGCAAATAACTATATCTGCTAAAAAAACATTGATATTTTGACATTAAAAACAGACACTTCAATTTTATTTATTTGTATTGACGATTACGGAATTTAAATGCAAATCACGAAAAATTTAAATTAAAATGTACTTAAAAACAATGAACTTTTAAATACGCCTAGGCCTAGCTATTCTCCTTTCCTATATTATACTATACTAGACAGTCCTAAGTCTGTTAAAGTATGAAGGAAAGTTCATTGAATTTAACCTAGCATCAAACTAATGCAACGATAGAACAAAATATTAAACGTCATTAACATCAACAATAAACCGAATCTCAAACCTGATAAAAAATATTAACTAATATTTTCAACCGTAAAAAATATCGATATTATATTCTGACTGTTAACGTTTAACCAATATAATATTTCAACCATATTATAGTCTATGATTATTTAAAAAATAAAACTTTAATAAAACTGGGTTTTATTACGCTTACAAACTTAACTACAATTTATACTAAATAAAAAGAATAATTGCTTTCCATTAAGACTATGAGTTCATTCAAGTAAAATAATTAATTCAAAATATTATTTGAAAAAAAAACGCACGTACATCCTCTCGTCGTAGGTGTCGTCAAGACACTGACAAGACAAATCCCGAGTAAGCGCCACGGGCATAGCGGGGGTGCTTGGTGGGGAACTTTGCAAAGATTCGGGTTATATTTGATTATTACAAAATATAAAAATAAAAACGTGAAAATAGCCAACACGAATTGTTAAATAGGGTTTTTTCTTTCTTTTAGTATAAATATGATACAGAATGACCCAGCCGTTATGTAGACAATTTGATATATAGTTTAAAAAAGACCCATGTTCTCAATTTTTTTGCCAACATTTGGACAAGTTTATAGAAAAAGTAAAGAATACAAAGTTTTTTTCATATACTCTAGTTTTTTTGTATATTTTTTTTATTGTAATAGCATGAAAGAATTCGTCTATAATCTGCGCTTTACCAAGCGTATTTTTCGGGTTCGATCGATGCAATCCCCTTAAGGGGTTTCTAAGACTTTTATATGTTAAAAGATTGGCGTTGGCGAGAAATTTAACTTTGAAGAGAACAATTTTTCCTCGAGTAGAGTGTTAACCCCTTCTTGCGCTTCTGGCGTTCTGGCGTTCTATCTAATGTAGAAAATGTATGTGTTGACATTTGTGAGCAAAATTTACTAATTAATTTTAATGATATTTGGCACGCGTCATTAGGCTGATAGGCTACGTTTTAACAAAACCCCGTGCAAACGGAACCACCAATGAAAACTAGTTAAATATTCACATCCCTATGTATATGAGTCAGTCAGACTTTAATAAGGAAGAAATTCATTTATATCAAAGAACGCATGGTATTGTATTACTGGAGGGTTAATTGAAAATTCTACTGACTTTTCTTTTATGAATATGTGTTTGAATGAATTGGATATGAGACATATACAAATAGAGTAAGAGTCCGTGGCGGCCGACTAGCGTGATTGTATAAAAGCCATTAAGTTATTTTTTTAAGCTGTGTATCTTTGGCATTTTGAAACGTTTGGGGGAGGCCTTTGCGCAGCAGTGGGACAGTGTTCACTAACGAAAAATAAAATTTGGAATTTTATAATCATTTATGCATGTCAAAAATGGTTCTAAGCACTTTACAATATAAAAAAAACAATAAAGCAAAACTTTTTAATCTGAGAAACATGCACAGTTATACCTTGTTTGTAACTCATAGCTTAATCATCAAATAAATATAATTTTACACAGCTCCTTAAATATCTATTTTATTTTATTTTAATTTAATTATTTACTTTTAAAGAAATGTATAAGGACCGGATGTTAGGGCGAAAATTGGGCAAGGCCTATTTTCAGCAGTAGATTACAAAAGGATGAAGGATAAAACAAATTCAACATAATTATAAGCTCATACAAATTGTTCGTCAAGCGTGATTATTTGTCTAGAACCTGTGTTTTAATAAATTTTAATATTCTATGGTCCATCCACCCTGTGTTGGATCCCGCGCACTGAATTATAATAATATGTATTAGTATCAGTTATTCTAGTACCCATAGTACAAGCTCTGCTTAGTTAAGGACTAGATGGCGTTGAGTGTGTTGTGTGATATTTATTTATTTACAATCCTAAATACTGCCTCGTGAGTACATGTACACGAAAACTTTTTTTTTATATATTATATACATATTTTCTTTTAATAATACGCATGTTTGTCAAATTTTGTACTCGCCATAACTAAAGTTACAATATGAATGCTATGCACACCTATGTAAAATTATATATAATTTAAGCAGATTAATGTTAATATTATGTATCTCTGTAATTTTACTGTTCGTAGTGCTTATAAATAAATAAATAAATTATAAAAAATCGATAATTACTCACACTGCCCAAGAAACATGTCACTAGGGACTCCCACCCTCATCAATTCCCTGACTAGCTTGCACCTAGTCTCAAATCGTTTAGCAAACACATCACTGGCACAATAACAAAACAACACAAACATCACACGTGTGATCCTCATGCCTCTTACTATGTTTATGAATACATTGAATACCGCAATTATGATATAAAAATTAGAAAAGACCTTATCGTTAAGACATAAGGGCTATTTTTGTTAGCTTTAAAGTTGAATGTCAATGTCAGCTGATTACATTATTATTCAGGATCTTAGTAGCACGTTTTTGCGGTTCAAGAAGTATTGATTAATGAATGAATGGCCTTCACGGTGACTATAAAAAGGTGGTTGTATCCTTCATCCTACACAAGGTCATGGGTAGGGATATTTAGTTTTTATGTCAGAAAGGGACGATTGTGACACAGCTATTTTTGATTAAGAAATAAGATTAGATAGAGCTGTCAAATATTGTATTATCACTATCACTATTAATAATAATCCTATTATCCTATATTAGCTTGGTCCCTGCATCCGATATCGGTGGAGTACCTACTATTTTTTATATTTTTAAATTTTTATTTAAACATGTAAAAAATGAGAAAAAGGAATAAATGAGAGAATAATCCTATTAAGTACATACTGTTTTTTAAAATTGTTATAAATAAGTTGGGTCGTAATTTTTTTTCCCTTTTTAGGGTTCCGTAGTACCTACAAGGAACCCTTATAGTTTCGCCATGTCCGTCTGTCTGTCCACGGCATAGCGACGAAACCGTTGGTGCTAGAAAACTGAAATTTTGCATAAACATGTATGTTAACTAAACAAAGAAAGTCGTAGAGTAAAATTTGGAAAAATTTTTTTTTTTCAGGTAGCTCCCCTACATGTAAAGTAGGGATGTTTTTTTTTTTTGTCGTCTACCCCATAGTGTGGGGTATTGTTAGATAGGACTTTTAAAAACGTTTAGGGGTTGCTAAGACAGTTTTTTGATTTAGGGATCCGTTTGCGAGATAATTAACTTTAAAGAGCAAATTTTTGTTCGAGTAGGGCGTCCCCCCCTCTCTAAAAGCTAAACTACTGGATCCTCAAATATGAAAAAAATTTTGTCGGTAGTACATGTAATGAACTTTAAAGGAAAACTATAGCGGATAAGTTCACTTCATTAGTTCAAGATGAATAGGGGTCCGAAATGTCAGATGCAGTTACTCAGAATATTTCGTTCAAAATTCTTGCAACATAAATAAACATACATACATATATAAAATCACGCCTTTATCCCACGGGGGTAGGCAGAGACGATGGAACGCCATGTGCTTCGCTCCTTACATATTTCTTTCGCTTCCTTAACATTCATACATCTCGTCATACGTGCTAGCTGGTTTCGTGTACTACAAACATTTCCTATCTGAGGGACGCTATTTATCTGGTTACTTTAACTTAATTAGTTCTAGAGTAATTGGGGTCCAAAGTGTAAAATGCAGTTACTTAGAATAATTCGTGCAAATTACAAAAACCTTTGAAAGTAATGACTTGTATGAAGATGTTACTTGTTTAATACAGATAGTAAATCCCTTTTAAGTCGAAATATGTTGTTACGACTAGCTACGGAAGCCTACTGCGCGTGGCCCGACACGCACTTGGCCGGTTTTTGTAAAAACGACGCCTGCACTAGAAATAAATCGCGGGGGTGTTCACAAACATACATTTTACACACACTAAGCACACACAGAGTCAGAACATTTTTTTACGGATCATACAAAGATTTGTCCCGTGTGGGGATCAAACCCACAAAACGAGCCCAGTTGAAAATGGCGAGGTGATCGCTTTAACCACTACGCCAACCGTGCACTCTGGTTGAAAAAAATGGTATAGTATGAAAACAATGCCTAGATTTTTTAATTTTGTTGTACCAACCAAAAATAGTATAAAAATAGTATGATTCGCGTTTAAGTTGAAAATAGATTAATAATATGGACAAAATTAGTTTCTATCTATTTATTATTAAATGAAATATACCTATTACAATAACAAACAATAAGGATTTAATTTGTCAACGTTTATCTCGAAGCATTGAAAACTGATATACATTAATCACTGCTAATATTATTCAAATATCAATTTCCATCATTTGTTTCTGTTACGCATTAATGTGCGTGACGATTCATAGATAAATTGCTTTTATTGTAACGTGTATATTAAATAGTACAGTGAGCCAAAGAAATAGTTAAGTATGCAGGTCAAAAACTTCTATGCCATATTGAAAACTGACAGCAATAGATATGTATGTGTGAATTACATATTTAATATGTGTAATATACCCACTATTCGGAAATAAGGGTCACTTATCCATAACTGGTGTAGTAAAGTCTTTACTATGACTTACATAAACTCAATCTACTTTAAAATATCTCGCAAAAAAAAAGAAAAAAAAAAACCGACTTCAAAAAGTATGTAAACTAAAAAGCATAAAATAAATTTACTTCGCACAAAATAATACGTTTTTTCATTTAGTAAAATAGAAATTATTAAATAATTATTTTATAATTCTGAAGTCGGTGCAGGTGAGGAGACGACGGTTACTTGAGACGGAAAACTTATTAATAATAATCCCCGTACTCCTAACCGTTGAGGAGTTGTACCTTCCAGCATCAGCTCAGCAACTTAAAATGCAAATATCCAAGAAGTTTTAGGTAATATACGAAAAACAATATAGAAGCCTTTGAAATTTGAGGGTTACCCATGATTTCTCTAGGATCCCATCATCAAATCATGACCTCATTATTATGAATGTACATGTAATATTCAACGTCTCGCCTCATCTGTGTATAACTTGAAAGAATACAGTAAACGGCCTCAAGGAGCCTATATTTAAAGAATTAACTGTTGAGTAGTTGTACCTTCCAGCATCAGCTCAGCAACATAAAATGCTGACTACTAGATGCAGATATCCGAGTAGCTTTAGATAATATATAAAAAACAATATAGAAGCCTTTTAAATTTGAGGGTTTCCCTCGATTTCTCTAGGATCCCATCATCAGAACGTGACTTGAAAAAAATGGGACCACATGACAAGTATATTCTATCAAACAAAAAAAGAATTTCTCAAATCGGTCCAGGCGTCTTCAAGTAATCGGCGAACAAACATAAAAAAAAAAAAAAAAAAAAAAAAACATACAACCGAATTGAGAACCTCCTCCTTTTTTTGAAGTCGGTTAAAAATAACTAGAGGATTAAACTTGTTCTAGTACTTTTAGTTAATTTCGTCTACGATGAAAATATCACTGTATTATGTTTATTAAACAAATAAACTTAGTTTAACGAATCTATATAGAAACTAACCACATTTCAGTTTATTATATTCGGAATAATGCTCCTAAATGTTAGTACTATCTAACTAAACTATAATTACATCAAATTAGGAACAATAAGAACATGCTATTTATTTTCCTCTTAGGTTTAAAATGATTTTTCTAGCAAAAAATAGACAGTTAATTAGTTTATTGTTTAGCGCTGACTCAAAATTAGTAAAATATAATATTTTATAGTTCACTTATTTTTGACTTATTAGTTGTTTTTGGTCGGTTTTAAATAGTACTTAAACTCTATTTACTTCAAAATACACCATTTAAATTTACACATTTTTACCATATTTTTAACTATCTTAGCTATTATTACCGTAGCCATAAAACTGTGAAATTTGTATTTTGCAAATATAATTATTATTATAAATATGTTTATTAAGCAATCAAAAAACAAATAAACTTACTTTAACCGATCTACATAATACCACATTACGGTTAATTATATTCGGAATAATCCTCCTAAATGTTAGTACTATCTAAACTAGAAGTACATCAATATACCGGTTCCAGTATTATACGCACTTAGTAGTTAGTAACAATAAGAACATGCTAGTGATTTTCCTCTTAGGTATAAAATGATTAATCTTTGTAAAAGTATAATTCCTTATTTTATATGATGAGTGTAGCGTAAACAAAAAATATGGTTTGTTTCTATTTCTTACAACAACTGTACACATAGTCGCTAGTATAAGGGGGTTTTAGCCTCCCCGAGTGACGTACACAACGATTCCCGACGTCCGGCGCACCCTGGGCAATTCGCGAGTTCTCCAAAGCGAATTGGCTAATCCTTTCACCACAATGGCAAGTCAAAATGAAGTTTGACTCAGCCATCGACACGAAGAAGAAGAAGGGGATATCGTATTTGACGACCGGATGGCGGAGTGGGTAGTGTACCTGACTGCGACGCCGAGGTCGTGGGTTCGATTCCCACTTAAGACAAATCTTTGTGTGCATGAACGTGGGGGTTTGTCTTAGTCTGGGTGTTTCTATGTATAATAAGTATGTATTTACAAAAGAAAAGTATATATGTATTAGTATCAGTTATTCTAGTACCCATAGTACAAGCTCTGCTTAGCTTGGGACTAGATGGCGTTGTGTGTGAGTTGTGGAATATTTATTTATTATTATTTATTTATTTCATATATACAGGCTACCCGTGAAATGAGAGACTATCTCATACTGGAAATCGTTTAGCGTTTGTGGTGCGCGACCCAACACACCATCTGGAGAAGTTTTTGAAAGAGGATTTCTGACCGGAGGGAGTCGCGTATCGCCGCTTTCGTAACCTTCCACAGGTTACACGAAACCTCGCAATTGCGCAACACTTCGCGGAAAAGTCTTAAATAGTTTGTAAGTTATTAAATACAAATATGTAAGTTAGGTATAAGGTTATTTATGTGTGGGCCCCGATGCCTGAAATAAAAATATATTTGATTTGATAGCAAACATATCAAAACTCATCTTATGAATCAAAATTATGGCAAATTGTATTTATTAAAGGCATCTTATTATTTTAGTCGATTAAACATCTTTTGAGGCACACGAGGTACAAAGATAAAATTATACGACAGTAAAGTAACAGAAAACACCGTTAGATATAATGTTTGATGTTTGTATTTTTTGTGGTCTGTTCCAACAGACACGATATAAAGATTAAGTTTCATGTCTTGGAGATGCACTATAATTACGAGTATTATTTATTTTTATCCTCTTACTTAACAAACGCATTATATTCTGGTTCTTTAAGACTATAGTAACTCACGCTTTATTCAAACGAAGTTAAACTATCCTAACACAGCTTCGATAATATTTTTTATTTTTTTTGTATGTTCTATATTTTAATTATGTAACTGTGTATATTTGTAAATTATGTTTATTATGAGAACTGAATTCAAAAAAGTATAATAAATAAATCTAAATTATACTCACAAGAACCCAAAAACGACTTTTGCATCAAATTTATTTTTTTCAATTCTTTTGCTAGCTGGCATCTTGTAAATACCTTGCCCTCACAACTTTTACACAACATTAAACACAAAATTAAAAAATACTGCTCAATCTTCATAGTAACTGCTTTACATATATTATATTTAAAAAATAGAATATACTGTGCTCATGTTCAAGATGTTTGTTTTTCCAAGACTCGAGCGTAATTGATTGTATCAGACAATAGATGAAAATATAATCTAGATAAGAATTGAAGGTATATGTACTATTATTGTTATCAGCAGGTATTCTCAAGATAGTATTTCTTAGAAAGGTACTCCTGTACTCTTCTTTCTATGTATGTATATCAATATAAGTGTTTGTTCGATAAAAAGATACATTTTTATCAGATTAAAAGTATTTAAATATTAGGTACTTCCGTTGTTATGAGATACAAATTTGATTATCATGATCAGATACTGAATATGATGATACGGAAAATTATTAACGCGAAAAAACACCAGTTCTTGTATTTGTTATGTCATTGTTTCTTAATATTTTACATAATTTTGTTAGGAGTTTATGTTGAGACCGGCTAAGTGAGACTATTTAGTTATTTGGATGATATAATATAGATATATATATTTAATCATCATGTGGAGGATTAGGATGTTATGTTTTTGCAACAAAAAAGAAAGGATCCTCGGACCAGCCAACACCGAGCCTGTTGGTATTGCCACCGAGCCTCCTTTTGTGTTGGAGGAACATCACACCCTGTTCCTCCACAATCACTGCTCCACCACGATGATGGTGATGATGATATAAGGTATACCTAAAGCAATAACCATTTAATTTACCGCCTTTTAATACTCAAATTAGGTCTATTTTATTATCTTGAAGTAGTGTTATCTAAGCTTATAATAGAATACTTACAAGTAAACATTGTTAATTGCTTTGAATCGTTATACTGACGTAGATCATTGAACCGATTTATAGATTAAATACTCGGAAGAATATTCTGAGATTGGTATTTATATAACATACATAATTATATATATTTTACTGCACGCACGTTGTCAGAGCAGAACCAAAGACGCATCAAATACTTCACAGTTTTTCAACAAATACTTTCAATACAAACTCTGCTTACAAAATAAACATAATACATACATAATACTTTTATTTTGAGATTTAATTGACATTGATATTATGATACAACTGTTTTTTTCTATGCATTCCGCGCACGTTTTGATAAACAGGATAACACGTGTGTGTGCACGTGTCTACTATGATGCTGGTAAGAAAAGTATTATGGTAATCTAGCATTTAATTTTACAAGAAATAAAGCATGCTGTGTTCACTTCGAGAAGGTCATACACTAAGTGTTTAGTTTTATCACCATTAATTGTTAATTTGAATCCTGTGTAATGGCCAGTTTAGTGAACCAAATCAAAAAAAAATAAAAAATAACACTGACAAAGCCGCTTACCAGTGATTCAGTTCGTGATTTTGAGACCCGGAATATCAACATTTTTTACTCATCTGAAAATCGGACATAATTTTAAGCACAAATAAGCAAAAAAAAAACAGTGATTAACACATCATTTTGAAGTTCTAAATGCAAAAATATATTTTGCATAAATAAAAAAATTCAGGTAAAAAAATAGCATACATTTTTCTATAGTAAACTTTTGTAGACCCCAGAGCAGGTAATCTTATAAATGACATGTAAAGAAGAAGATTAGCGGGTTCTAGTACTAGTTAACATGTTCTTCTTTTTCGTCGTGTCGATGGCTGAGTCAAATTTTATGTTGACTTGCCCTCGTGGTGAAAGGATTAGCCAATTCGCTTTGGAGGATTCGCGAATTGCCCAGGGTGCGCCGGACGCAGGGAATCGTTGTGTACGTCACTCGGGGAGGCTCCTTTAATGCACCCCATCCATAGTTAACATGTTAGTAAGCCTCAATATCACCCATGTGTTAAATCGATGTTTATAGCCGAACTACGATTTTCGACATTGAAATACGGTCTGCATAACACGTAAGAAAAGTGGGTACAACGTAAAAAGTCTTGCCTGATCTTGCTGCTGATATATTACTTGTATTGTATGAGTGAAATGGAATAGGTTTATCTCTGGTCAAGTTATTTATTATAATTACCTCCGCGTGTAAAGTTTAGAGGTTATCATTATTAATTAAAGCGGTCTATATATACAGAGTATAAATAATTTAATAAAGTTATACACACTATAACATGAAAGAGAATACATAACATAACATAAAAGTACACCATGGCTACACCCTTCTAGGAAGCGTTATGTTTATTATGTTTCATGTAATACAGCAAACTGCTTTTTAGTCCCAACTTATACGAGTGCACTTAATTTAACATGAAACTCTGCAACAGCAAGATAATGTACCACGCGCACGTTCTCCGATCAGATAATCTACTTAGAAACTAACAACGCTCCTGGTCACAAGGGAAATGTGATCTTTTACTCACTGATTGCTCGTCTCAGTTTTAAACGGCAATTTAAATAGATGTTAACAAAATCAATACTGGCTTTTTGAAATCCTTTAATAAAGAATATAATCCCGAAAATCCAAGTTTGGTCCGAAACGAGACCGCTCACAAAACTAATGGGCGATAGAAGGCATCTTCACTACCTTGGCATGGGCATAACCTTGATGATTTTCGACGTTGATCTTAGTATTTACATACAGGGTGTAAATGACATCGTGACTTAACCGCTTACCAGTGATTCAGTGCATGATTCTGAGACCCTGGGTGCGGAAATTTTGGAAATTTATTGGAATTTTTTCACACATTGGAAAATCGGTCTTGGAATATTTTGACGTCATGAAAATTCGCAAATTAAGAGAATAAACTTGCGAAAACACTTTGCAGTGATAAAAAAACATAATTTTGAAGCTCTATGTCTGAAAATAATTATCGGCAAAATCAGTATTTGGGAAAGGAAATTGGGTAATTTATTTGCAATTTACCGGTCAACTTGGGATTTCCCGATGTTTTTTTTTTCCTAAAATAATTATCGGCAAAATACTGATTTTGCCGATAGTTATTTTAGATAGATATAGAGCTTCAAGATTATGTTATAGATAGGGATAGTCTAAGGTAACGTTACGTATTTAGGGATAAGTACATGTTGAATAAATTCTGTCATAACGTTTAGGAATTGAATATAAGTATAAACCGCAGGACATTCGTTCGTTCTTTTATTACCTTCCTTATGGGTTATTAAAAAGATTTGTACATTTCTTAAATTCCTCATTGCTCCATAGACTACGAGTGAGCTCCAACTCCATCCTGAAGGTGATAGCTGGGAGATATGATTCACCGATAGTGCATTATAAGGAGATGTATCTTCCAGAAAAAACTTGTAATGAAATAAATACCCACGTTTGTTACTAACATACATTTAACATTATTGTTTACTAACCCACCCCTAACGTCTGAAATAAAAGTTATTTTATTTTTTTATTTATTATAATATTACGCATATATTACCAAAAAAAAATTGGCAAAACTGTAAATATAACACACAAGACAAGAGATTTAAGGTAAGCCTTACACAAGACACGTTTAAACGCATAGTTTAATCACGGCTCAGTCGAGTCTCAATAGAACTGCTTCGTCTAAAAAAAAGCTAAAAACAAATTTGTTGTACGCATAAAAACGCCACTTGACCCTCACGTACTTACACAAAATTTTGAGCCGCAACGGCACACTTAAATTGTATTTAGTCCATATGTACAATATTGTTTTTTTTTAAGCGCGCCCGCACTAGGAATAACTTCTGTGTTGTGGGGTGTTCACAAACATACATTTCACATGCAAACCCAGAGTCAAAACAATGCGGATCACACAAAGATTTGCCCCATGTTGGGATCGAACCCTCAACACCAGTGTAGTTGAAAGCGGCGAAGCGACCGCTTTAACCGCTACGCCAACTGTGTGCTCAATTATTTATGTAACAAGGATTTTGTTTTATTTAGGATTAAATAAAACAAAATCCCAAATTTCATATCCCATGGGCCACGGGATGTGTACCTACCATCAGTCCCATAGACATTAACGATGCAAGAAACAGACATCAAGATCTGACAGAGGCCATACAATGTCTAATGCCATTTACTGGTTACTACAAGTTATTTACCTGAAATAAAGCGATGACTGCAAACAACACCTAAAATATCCTGGATGGCTTTTGAGACAGGTTAAGGTTCGTTACTCTGTGTAACAAACTGTATCTAGACTAGATTGGCTTGTTGGCCTAAAAACACCACTCGAGACTTCTAATTTATTTTACTTAGTTATTTTATGTGAGACACATTTTGCCTTATAAATATGTACTAGCTGCACCACGCAGTTTCACTCGAAGACCAAACGTAACCGATGTTTTGCCCTAATGTTCCAGCTATCTACCAAAGGAAATGCCCTAATTTGGTAAGTAATAAGTACAAGTGATACGTTTACCCTCAAATAAGTAGTATTAGTGATACGAGCAAGTCATTGGATAAGTATTTTTATGGTAAACAAAAGTTGCTAAACAGTCGTTAAGGTGTGAATGCAAAACAGACGGACAGACTAAGTTACTGTTAGTTTTATAATGTAGGTTAGGAAGTAGGATTAGGATTTAACTAATATAATAATTAATTTGACTGTCATAAACTAAGGGTCGACACACACCAAAAGCGCGTCGAAGCGCAGCGAATCGAAGCGCAGTTTCAGTGTCATATGAATTCCAACTCTATTCTCACAACCATAATACTCATTATCGCATGAGAAACTCAAACGAGTCGCGCGGATGCCCGCGGCGCCGCGGGAATTCCGGCGAATTCCATAGTAGTAGTAGCGTAGAGTTTCTCATGCGATAATGAGTATTATGGTTGTGAGAATAGAGTTGGAATTCATATGACACTGAAACTGCGCTTCGATTCGCTGCGCTTCGACGCGCTTTTGGTGTGTGTCGACCCTAAGTCTTGCATAATACTTTAATTAATAATAATTGATAAAAATACTGACATGAAGAAAATCATTTTACATTTTGCAAGAGTTTTATAAGATACCATTGTGATAAGTTACCCTTTTACACTTATATTTTTCCATTTTTCTTTAGTCATAGGAAGTCAGTACCTAGAAAAATCAAACAAATAGAAAAACATTAAAATTTAATTGGAGTTGGAATTGGGCCCGGTGGATGGCGATAAGCTTACATCCTATCACATGAGACCTAAAAATAACAGGTGAAATGTGGATATTGTATATCTCTTTTTTTTTGTACTGGGAAATGCCTGACGCATACCACTGATCCGGACAGAGTCAGTGGTTATGTCCGAGTTCCACAGACTAAAATCAAGTGTGTTCCATCTACAATATTTTGCCGGGGTGCCAGGTATCGCTCGCGCATAGACGCTGATGTATTTGTATGTATGTGTTGAATTTACCTTATTTATAACAGCAATTGCATTAAATATGTACTATCTTATCCTGCAACACGATAAAAGGGAGTTAATTTGAAACGGTTCTAACTCAAATAAGATTCGTCTCCGTTTCTGATTTAAAACATTCAGCAATGCCCGTATCTTTCAATGTCTTAGAAAAGATTTTAATAGTTTATTTAGAACTTATTTAATTGCAAACGTCTGGACGACTTAGATTTTAATTGAATCTTTGAGAGAGAAGAAAGTAAAATTGTCATTGACTAAGTGAAGGGGTAACTGTTACATTAATAAAAATAATTTTATTAAATAGGTTTTACCGAAGACTAAAAATGAAAAAAGTAAAAAAAAAAGTAAAAAAGTAAAATGACTGCCTCGATGGTCTAGTGGTTAGCGTATGCGCCTCTCACTGCGAGGTCTCGGGTTCGATTCGGGTCGGGATAAGTGTTATTTGTTAGTTAACAAATAACACTTATTCCGAATTCCTTCAGAAAATTCATAATAGCAGCACGGAGCTATAATTGTGCCTGGTGGATGGCGATAGGTTCACCCCTTATCTCATAGGACCTAAAACCCATTAAAATCATGTCTGTTAATGTTTTTAAACTTTCGCGATTTGAGAACATTTTCCAAATAGAGACCATTTTCCAAAGAGACCGTAGGACTCCGAAGTCAAAGGTCTCGGGTTCGAACCCACGACACACACTCTGTCAATATATCGTTAAGATTTGTCTTTTCGAAGATATGTATTATTATCTATATAATTTATCGCTAGCTAACGGTGAAGGAAAACATCGTGAGGCAACCTACATGCCTGAGAGTGCCTAAAATTGCTCGAGGGTGTGTGAAGTCTACCAATCCGCATTTGGCCGTGGTGACTATGGCCTAACCCTTCTCATCATAAGATGAGACCCGAGCCCAGCAGTGGGACATGTATAAGATACAGGGCTGCTATTATAGAGGTCAGACAAAATGGAAGATCCTCAAACAAAGGGGTATTTCAACATATTTACACAATTCTATATTGTATTTACATTTTAAGTTACAATTTGATATATTTAGTTGGGCTATATACTATTTATGTTATGATTTGATTTTAGTACGTTGCTTGTCTGGGTCATTGACTTTGTTTACACTGTTTCAATGGTAAATGTTGAAGATGAAACTTTATAGTAATTCGTTTAGGATTTAAGTAGGAACAATTGCTTGGTTGTTTTATGTAAAACAACCACAAACACAACAACAACAAAAGTAATATGGTTTGAACTTTAATATTATCATGATTTTAGCTATTGTTATTGACAAATCATACACTAAAATGCATGTTTGTTCGATTTTGATTCGACTGTAAAAATAAATAAAAATTTTAAAAATTGAAAAAATAAATGAAACTTAAACCATATTTTACGTTAGTACGAAGACACGGCGCTCGGGAGTCTACCTATAGAGTCTTATCTATAGAAATACAATTTGAAACCTTTTAAAAACAACGAAAATAACCTTAAATATTTCACAACTGACACACAACGCCATCTAGTCCCAAACTAAGCAGAGCTTGTACTGTGGGTACTAGAATAACTGATACTAATACATATATACTTTTCTTTTGTAAATACATACTTATTATACATAGAAACACCCAGACTAAGACAAACTCCCATGTTCATGAACACAAAGATTTGTCTTAAGCGGGAATCGAACCCGCGACCTCAGCGTCGCAGGCAGGTACACTACCCACTCCGCCATCCGGTCGTCATAAGGGATAAGGAATAAGATACGTGATAAGAGATCACTGTGGTTTAAAATATTTCATAGTGCTTAGGATTTGAAAAAGGTAAGTCGTTTGGTTATATTGAAAGAATATAATGAAAGAAGATTAGGGAAAAAGATAATAAATATACAAAACAGATGTGGCTGAAAGTATTAGAAGAGGTCGTCCTCAAAAGACATAACTTATACGGGCCTGATAAACGCCGTCCTTCAGCATACTATTACACAAAACAGGCGAGCATTACGACGAGTTTGAATGTTGTGAAAGCGAAAAAAGTGGAGCGAAACACATGGCGTAACAACGTCTCAGCCTTTCCCCGTGGGATAAATGTATGTTTATATTTATAAATACGGTGCTAAAATGTAAAACCATTTTAGATTGTTTTGAAATTTAAATATAAATAAATAAATTAATATCTCACAATAATTAACACCCAACGTCATCTAGTCCCAAACTAAGCAGAGCTTGTACTATGGGTACTAGAATAACGCTACTAATACATATAGACTTTTATTTTGTAAATACGTACTTATTATACATATAAACACTCAGACTAAGAAAAACTGTCATGTTCATGCAAACAAAGATTTGTCTAAAGCGGGAATTGAACCCGCGACCTTGGCGTCGCAGGCCACTACTCGCTCCGCCATCCGGTCGTCAAATATAGTTTGATTATTTTATCCATTCCCTATAAATAAATCACACAGTAATTTTAAAAGTTGTATCATCTGCATAATAATTAGAAGTATGCACGCAGAGCGCAGATGTGTGTTGAAATTATTCCCAACTTGTTAGGTTCAAATGGATTCCTGGTAAACTAGTTACTGCATGCAATGGAGAAATTTATTACGGTTGTATCATGAAAATAAAGTTTTATTTGCAAGTAATTTATTGGAATAAATATTTTGACGAACGGATGGCGGAGTGAGTAGTGTACCTGCGACGCTTTGGACACGGGTTCGATTCCCACTCAAGAAATATCTTTGAGTTTATGAACATGGAGGTTTGTCTTGGTCTGGATGTTTCTATATATAATAAGTATAAATTTACAAACGAAAAGTATATATGTACTAATATTAGTTATCTAGTACCCATAGTATAATCTCTGCTTAGTTTGGGACTAGATGGCGTTGTGTGTATGCTGTGTGATATATTTATTTATTAATTTAAACGTCATGTTGAAAAGCTAATTGCGTTTTTATGCGGTGCATGTTGCAAAAGACTCAATTTACCTTGGTAAGTAATAAATTAGTGGTAGTTGTAAACAATAACCCTTTGAAAAATTAAACTCAATGCTTACCATTCATACCATTAAAGGTGGAAACAAATATTTACTTCGAAATATTGCCAAATCATTTCAGGTCCGAAACAAAACAAGTTGGTCTTTCCTTCTTCTTAGGTTACAAAGAATTTTATTTAAAGATATTCTCCTCGTAGATTAGATAAATGAATAAGGATAAGACAATCCTGTATGCAAATAGTCAAGTCTGCAGGTGTAGCCAGACTCCTTTGCTAATTAAAACTTTTTATCGTTGACTTTTGCCTTTTAACTTCTATACTCTTTACTTTACTTTACTTTTATTTATTTAAGATGTCTGCGTTGAACCAGACTAAGGCTGGGGTTCACGGTTTGATTTTTAATCTTTATAATGAGATCTTTTAGTCTTTCAGCCGGCTAATTCTCAGCTAACAATGCTGTTCGTCTAGATTTTGTGAAAGCTAGACTTTTGTTGTGACCTAACGAGGGCATTTATGCAATGACTCGCTTCCTCCTGTGGTTTCATCTGTGTGTTACGTCGATAAACCAGTTAAATGACAGTTTATTTTATTATTATGTTGTGCTGCATTTTATCTTAGAGATATATTTTTCTGTGATTGACAACGTTTTAAGGAAGTTAAGGTACAGGGTAAGATTCATAAGGATACTAAAATACAATTTTAGAAACAAAAATTATGGTATAAGTTAAACTTACTGCACAAACAAATTCCATAAGCATGAAGACTTTTTAAGTAGAACTATCAAAAACTCAATTTCATAATAATATAACTCAATCAACGGATTGAGGTATATGAAATTGAGTTTTTGATAGTTTAACTAACTAAACCAGTGCAATCGTACATCACCGATATCGGAATGAAAAGGTTTCATGTTTCAAAGCGCTCTAACAAATTCTCAGAATAAGTTGTGTAGCTGCGCCAATGCATGAGTTGCAGCGTAAACCTTGATTTATTACAGCATTAAACTTGTTTTGAGCCTGGAGAGAGAAAATGGGATGCCTAGATATTCCTAGGTGTCCTATTTACTATTTAAACTGGCTTAGTGATACTAAGGAGTATTTTTTACCGACGAAAAAAACGAAGGAGGTTTTTAAGTCAACGTTATTTATTTAACGGTATGTTTTAATTATTTTTTTTTATGTTAGACCACGCACAACTTTTTACGGAGGCGTTCGATTTTGATCATTCATAATTATTTCGATAAAATAAAATGTTAAGTTTTTCTATTTCCACGTAGTTGCAAAAAAAAGGTTCATAGTTTGGCGCCGACTCAAAATTAGTAAAATATAATATTTTTAGTTTATGTAACTAAGTTCAATACTCAAAACTTAAAATGTTTACTTATTATTTACATTTTGGTTCTTTTTTGTCGGTTTATTTTTTTGATATTTTTTGTACTTTAAACATTTTGCCTAATCATCATTTAAAAGCTAGCTATTTATTTATTTTTACTGTAGGATCAAACCTAGCTTTTGCCCTGAAAACAATCTTCCCATATGAACTGAGTTCGGTTTCTCGATACTGCACTAATAAATCAGACAAGTAGGCAGATAAAGTTTACACAAAACTATAGTAGAGCATCGACGGAACAGCTTAAAAGTTATCTCTTTGACTTTCAAACTGCTTGGCAGGGTTGACGAAAACTAAATTGAATTTAGATTAATCGAAGCTATAAAAAACTTTGAAAAGGTTTAAAAATTAACTGGGCTCTTGGAAAAACATTTTTATTATTTTGAGACCAGAAACTGCCAAATATGAAGTTAAAAATCAGAAATCAGAAATCAAATCATTTATTTCCATGGGCCCAAAGGGCCCTTGAACACGTCAAAATAAACATCAAAATACAAAATATTATGTTAAATTAAAATAAAACGTAACTTATCAAATTATAATAACTTATTGCATTAAAATTATTTGAACAACCGAAGCTATTATTAGTATAACACAATCTTTGGAGTGAGAGATTTTACATGGCTAATAAGCTAATGGTTTAGCAACTTTAGCAGATGCTAAGTCTCTAGCTAGTTTGTTTCTGTTACTTTGCTACTTGGTTATTAACTAAACTTTTGTATATGCCGAATTTAATTTGCTTTTAAATCTATGTTACATACTTAACATAACATTACGCCTATATTCCCAGAAGGGTATGGCAAACCCAGAATTCAGATTTTGATTTTTTTTTATACTACGCCCACAGCGAACGAACGTGTAGTCCACCTGATGGTAAGTGGAGTACAGCCCATGGACATCAACAATCCACAAAAGCAGATCATAGATGCGTCGCTGCAGCTGAGGACTAAGGTGTTATGCCTCATGTGCCAGTAATTTCAGGGCCTGATCTCATCACCAAACCGGAACACAGTAATGGAAACACTACTATTTGGCGGCAGGTTAAAGGTGAGGCGGCGGTGCTGCCGCCCTTAAGCTCGTTCACAAGAGCTCTACCACCAGTAACAATTATTACAGAAAAATTTAGAATCTTCAAAATCTGAATTTCTGGCAGTGTAAACTCGCTATTAGTCGTTATAAGTAATCTTTTAAATGACCTCAAAAACTGTTTAATTGATTGGAAACACAGCCCTACTCTTAATAACAGCACAAAATTTCACATCTAGCTGGTCTGCCGTCAATTTGAAAAGTAAATTGCATTGAACAAGTTCGAAGTCATCACTCCACATAAGTACACTCATGCCCGATTATTGGAAAATTTCTGAGCACATGTTGTAGTACAAATAAAAGGATTAATTTTATGGTTTTTCACTTTAGCTTTTGCTTATTTTATTTAATACAACTAATTGGCAGATTGGGTTTATGAAGCACTCAATAAACTTGGTCGCATATTGCTTTATTTTGGCAATATTTTTGACTGCGCCTCATAGATTTATATTTACACATAAATATGACCGAACAGTAAATGTGACAAAGACTTATTCCATTACCAATTTGCGAGGGTTATACTCTGAAATAGTCTATTTTGGGATCTTATGAGCTTCACCGCTATTTTGGAAATGGTGATTTAAGTATAGATGTTTAGTAATTGTGAATATTTAAATGTATTTACAAAAAAAAGGAATATGTATCTTCTATACTTATTATAATTGTTTGCCAGGCTGACTGGTTAATCAACGCAGAGCCTACACCGCTAGGGTTTGAAATTTTGCATGATGGTTCCTTACATAGCTTAGGGTCGCATTTAGAAGGAATTTTCGGAAACTTCATCCGGAAGGAGGTAAAATAAGGATTTATCAGTTGCATAGAAGTCCGTCATTTTTTAAATTAAAAGATTTTTTTTTAACTTGAATAACTTTAGACCGTGGAAGCGGTCGGCGAGTGCCAGAATCGAAATGCTTGCAAAGTACTAGATTGAAAAAATAAACTACCAGTAAAAGTTATAATTTCAATATTATAATCACATTTAGCAAATCATGTGGTAATTATTAATATTTTTCAATTTATCGGTTATTCTAGTACTCAATAGCACAAACTCTGCTTAGCTAGGAACTGGAGCGTTGTGTGAATGTTATGAGCTATAATGTATTTATTGTATTATTATTGTAATAACTACTAATAATAACATTTTGTAATCGAAAGAGTTTGCTAGGAAGTAATGTAAATATTGTAAGCAACTCAGGTACAGGAAATGAAATGATGAAATTATTTTAACCTACTAGATCGGTCTACATGAAAATTGAATAATTCAAATTAAATATCATGTGAATAATTGAATATTATTGGAATCGTCTTCAGAATACTTAATTAAATTTGTCTGAAATAATTCTAATAAAAAATTATAATATTAATATTCTCAGTATGGCCACAAAAATGTCATTAGTTTTACAATGCATTTAAATTATTGAATGTATTTGATAATGCCGTTTATAGGAATGATTAACAATTTAATCTCTGAACTGTTCCTATATATTTGTGACTGCGATATTCTGTGAAAAAAAATAGATATTCTGACACTCTTTTACGCAAAAACCTATTGTTTCGATTTTGATAATCTTTTGCACAAATGGTGCTTTTACAGCCGATTTACAAGCCTTTTCCCAATTGAATTGAGGTCGGCTTCTAGTCTAACAGATTAAACTGAATATAAATATTTTACGTGGAGCAACTGCCCTCAGACATTTAAAACCCAGTACATGGTGATAAGATACTCTTTTTAGACTTGTTGTCAGACTTTTTGTCCTTTGTAACGACTGCAATAGATCTTCAAAAGGCAACCGGGACCGACGGCTTAACCTGCTCTTCGCTCTTGCGGGCTTTGACAAAGCCATGAGCTCCT
Source organism: Hypena proboscidalis (assembly GCA_905147285.1). Classification (NCBI taxonomy): domain Eukaryota; kingdom Metazoa; phylum Arthropoda; class Insecta; order Lepidoptera; family Erebidae; genus Hypena; species Hypena proboscidalis. The sequence continues at coordinate 8,397,907 of LR990150.1, read as the reverse complement.
GCTTTTTGGACAAATGTAGCTTATAATATAAAAATAAACGTATTTTTATAATGTAGAGGCACTGGTGGAAAGTAGTAATAAATAAGAACAAGTCATCCTTTGTCGTAAATATGCAGATATTATCGTACAATACAAACCAAAACTGCCCATTTCCTTAACGTCATGATCAAACCAAGTACAAAATTACTGTCTAATTTCACATTCTAGAATCCAAAAGACAACATTAAAGGCGATTGGTCGGTGTTGAGATGTTTCATAAATTGAATGGGGACTTCCGGGACATTATCATTCGTAAATTGCTTCCCGCTTGTTCTATGACAATGTTGACCTTGATCTAAGGAGTGACCTTTGTCCTTCGGGCACTTAATGTACAAACTTTAATTTGAACAGTTTCTGCTATTGAAAGTGTAAGTTGTTCGCAAGACATTAATGGTACAGATTTGTTAGACTTAATCATAAATCAAGATTTCTTTGAGAATTACTAAAATTACTATCGGCGATAAATAGCTTCTTTGTTTAATAGCTATCGGCGATAAATAGCTTCTTTGTTTAATAAATAGCTTTTTTGTATCATGTTATTGAACGATATTCGTTAATTGGTACAGGCGGAAATCTCACGTTTCAGGTCAATATATCTCGCTTATTAATGTTTGTTTGACCTTGACCTTTGATATACATTTTCCTTTCTCGGTGTATTATGATGTTTGGTTAGTTAGGGGTATTTTTTTTTCAGATTATCTATTGATTTGCGGACGCAATTCTGTAGCTTTGGATTAGCTACATTAATAAATTACTTACTTACAGTACGATTGTATTTATTAGTTTTTTTTTACACAATATTTAAATGCAACTTTTTAAGTATAATCTAAAGTATGACTAACTTAATTACACCAAGAAACAAGAACAGTCAAAATGTAACTTAATTATCCAACATAGTCTGAACTGTGAACGACGGAGCAATCTGAGACGTACCGTTTTATGGGACACGTTTTAAATCAAGTTTATGAGTTGGTCAAGTGCTATCTATTGTATTATGACATTTTTGGACAGAACGTGAAATTTCAGAACGAATGGTAGTCGATGCAAAAATTTTAAAAAATACATGTTCTATTTATAGGATACAATAATCCGAGCGTGTCGATAAAAAGTAGTCTATTCTTTCTCAGATCTGGAGATGTGAAAACCAGATATAATATTAGTTAATATTGTCTTAAGAAGATAGTTGAATAAGTGGTTGTTTTAGTAGTCTAAAGTTTTATTGTACTGACTGTGGATTCTGGACACAAGCACAATTATTGTATAGCTCCGTACTCACATACAAATTTACTCAATCAAGTAAACCGTCGAGCGCGTCAACACATTTAGTACGAAGAAATAAATAAATAAATATCACACAACTTACACCACAACGCCATCTAGTCCCAAACTAAGCAGAGCTTGTCCTAGAATAACTGATACTAATACATAATTATACTTTTAATTTGTAAATACGTACTTAATATACATAGAAACACCCAGACTAAGGCAAACCCTCATGTATGAACACAAGATTAGTCTTAAGCAGGCATCGATCCCGCGACCTCGGCGTCGCAGGCAAGTACACTACCCACTCCTGGTCGTCAAATTTTCTCACATTTTCCACTCACCATCTTGGAGTGAAACTAAGAAGTTAAACCGTATGTGAGTACGGACCATATGGGAAGTGAAGGTCTCAAAATCGCTGTTTTTTCTCTCTTCTCATAAAAGCTTGTACATAATAACTAGAATTCGCACGACGAAGGTAATTTCAGCGAACATAAAGACGGGTTATGATCCAGTTTTTAGACGTTTGGCACTCCGTCAAAATAAAGCAATTTCGCTTATCATGCTACTATAAATCTCTGAGTCCTACTGTCGAAAACAACTCAGTACTCGGCCATATAATATTTTTGATTTATAGACACTACTTACTTAGATTTTCTTTCCCGTGGTCGGTCAAGTAGGAAATGCTGTATAATGCCCGGCAAAGATTTTATACCTGGAATCGAACATTTTGGCTGTTCAAAAGTTATTTATATATATTTGTACTTGATATTAAAAAAAAACATTTTTGATAATAATTTTAATAACAATTGAGTGGAAATAAATTATTGTTGAGGGCTGGATCGGCTAACATTTTTTGCACCAACCATGTACAGTGGGCCAATGAGTTAGCTATGCAGGGCAAAAACTTCTAAGTCATAGTTAAGACTTACTACACCAGTTATGGATAAATGAGTTATATATCTAAATAGTGGGTATATTACACTTATTAAATATGTAATTCACACATGCATATCTATTGCAGTCAGTTTGCACTATGGCATAGAAGTTTTTGCCCTGCATACCTAATTGCTTGGCCCACTGTACTAAACATAAGAAAACATATTGCAGTCTTTTAATTTCACCCAAAATGCATGGATTTACCAAGAAATATAAAGATTTTTTTAACTGATAACGAAATCCTAACCTATTCTATACATGTAGTATTTTAAAGCAAATTTAAGCTTTGCTATGTCTTTTTGTATTTTATATAATATACAATACTATTCTATACAATTGCTATTTCCCAATCAATGTCCAATTTTTTGCATTTTCTCACTAAAAAAACTATATAATCGCACCACCTAGTGCTATTAAATCATGTTTCATCATCACTGAAAAGTTTATTCGCAAATTTATGCTTATACATTTGTGATCTTCATAAGACGTGTAATTTTTTTTAGCCATGTCTCTATCTCATGTCTTTTTACATCTAATCATTGATTTGCAATAATTTAAACATGCCCATTACACTAAATTAGAACGCTTGTATCAATCAACTAACTACAAAAACAAAAGAGACAAAAATCCACACGAAATGAACGAGCTCTTAAACATTATTAAGGAAATGGGATTTCAGTCTCGTTTTCCTCAACACTCGATTGGTATTTCCACCGTCTTCACGCGAGAATCGACAGAAACAATCCCAATACTACTTACTTCCCCTAAGAAGAACGTCTTACGAATACTTAAACACATAACGCCGTCAAAATTCGCTATTTAGTCACAACTATTCTGTTACTTTCCTTGACGTGCGAAAAAGCCGACCCTTCGTTATTTGTTCAGACAATGATTTAGGACAAGTTTATTTCCATAAAAGGTTAACCTTTCTCCAAGCTTATGGAAATGTAATCTTAAAATCGGTTTTCGCCCGATTTAGTTACAATAAAATGTTATGGAAATAATCCCTAGTCTTCGGAGCTGAATTAATTTTAGGAATTGTTTTTAAAAATGAAAATGCGTTGGAATATTTGAATGTGGAAAGGCATTGTATTGTTATCGAGAGCTGGTTCAGCGAATTCAATAAAACGTTGTTCTACACACGAATCGTACCTCTGTGAGGGAATTTAAATAAACGTCTGCTTTTGTCGTTGAATTATGATAAAGAAGCCCGTTGTTGTGACTATACAATTCGGTATCAATACATTACAGTATATATATATATATATTATATAAGTGAAGACTTGTAATTGGCTGCCAGATTCCTTTACTACTACATACAATACTGTAAATTTAGCCGTAAGTCTTCCATATATCTTAAATAAATAAATAAATAAAAAAATAAATAAATATGCAATGTTTTTTTTTTTTTTTTACCCATGTTGTCCTACTGCTGAGCAAAGGTCTCCCAATATATACAATATACAGTATAAATTTTCTTGCTTAGCAACGTCGTAATAGTTGAGAAATTTGGGGTTCCGGCAAGAGACGACCGTAGCTAAGTGGTTTAAAAAGCGGCTGCTCGGTAAGCAGAGGTCACAGGTTCAAATCCTGCCATATGACCTGCATCTCGTATGACCTTTTGGAATAATCTAATGGACTAGCCATTGGGCTAGTTTCATTCAAGACAAACTGAAAGCTCGTAAACTCTAGCTAAATGCCCTGAAACAGGCAGATTGCAAGAACAAAATCAATTTAAAAAAAAAAAAAAAAGACCTACCAGTCCCATTATTTATTCAACTGTTTCTTAGTACAATACACAGTTGTTATAAATATTACAGTCCAAGGTAAATACAATATTTTTATATAATTTTTATGTTTCTGTAAGTACTTGTAGGACTGAGAATAGTTTGTGTTTAAGTTTGTTTTTATTTCGCTAGAGCCTCAACTTATGTTTTGTAATATAAAAGTACCAAAAGAATTTTCAAATCTATGAATGTGAAAAGTAAAGTTGTGGTGCTACTGCTAATTTTTGTGTTAGACTTCGTGTGGTTGTTTTTAATTACAAGGTCATCATATTTTCTAAAATAGAAACAAGTGAAACATTACGATTACGTGCAGCTGGTGGAAGAGCTCGAGAGTGTCTAGACCACCTTACTTTTATCCGGCCGCAAAATAGCAGTGCTTGGCAAATTGGCATTACAGTGTTCTGGTTTGGTAGTTATATCAGACCCTGAAATTACTGGTATATGAGGCATAACACGGAATGGGAAGAGAGAAAAAACAACGATCCAGCAACGTTCACTTTCCATATGGTCCGTACTCACATACGGTTTAACTCCTTAGTTTTACTCCAAGACGACGTGTTGAAAATATTTAAAAATTTGACGCCTGATTGGCGGAGTGGGTAGTGTACCTGCCTGCGACGCCGAGGTCGCGGGATCGATGCCCGCTTAAGACTAATCTTGTGTTCATACATGAGGGTTTGCCTGTTTCTATGTATATTAAGTACGTATTTACAAATGAAAAGTATATATGTATTAGTATCAGTTATTCTAGGACAAGCTCGTGTAAGTTGTGTGATATTTATTTATTTATTTCTTCACACTAACTGTGTTGACGCGCTCGACAGTTTACTTGATCGGGTAAAACTGTATGTGAGTATGGAGCTATACAATAAGTGTGTTTCTGTCCAGTAAAACAACTATTCGTCAACTATTATCTTCTAAAGACAATATTTAATAACACCGTAGTCTCAGCTGCAACAACGCATCTACAACCAGCTTTTGTAGATTGTTTATGTCCATGGGCTGTACTCCATTTACTATCAGGTGAACAACACGTTCGATCAATGCAGGCGTCGTAAATAAAAAAAAACAGACAGTTATTAAGCCATTAGTTTTAAGTATCTTTGCTTATAAACTACTAAATATTCGAATGCTAATAAAAGCCAGGGCAAATAAGGAAAATGACAAAAGTGATGATATTATGTTTCCTGCATCAATAATTCCGATATCAAATCTTACCACTTCAACTTTCGAGAACATTGGAAAAGCACGATATGTTTACCAAAAACATTTTAATTGTGCACTGAACTGCTATAAATCAGGGTTTAAGCTTTAAAACTCATACATTTGAGGACTAAAACAAGTTATACTGAGAATTTATTAGAGCGCTTTGAAACACGGAAACTTTTCATTTTGATATCGGCGATGTACGATTGCACTAGTCTTGGTTGATTGAGTTATTGGAAATCGCGTTTTCGATAGTTTTACCGTGTTATTATACTACTATACGTTGGCTTCTCCATTCGTTTATTTTCTTTTTGACACAAGCCTATGAATTACAGATTTTTTTTTACAGAGTTTATTAGATATAAAGTGCGTCTTAAATCAATTATTATTTCAAATCGAATCGGTAACGTGCGAAGGCATCACTAGTGGCGAAATGTCAAAAAGAAAATAAACGGTTAGACAAGGTATAGTCTTCGTGATTAAAAAAAGTTTTTTGAAATAAGTTTACATTTAAGATTTAATCAATTATAACTTTATTTAAAAATTATAGGAATTTACAGAAAATAATCTAACTAAAAAAATAATGACAAATAATATAACTATACGGGGTGGATGCGACATAGCGACATTTATTGAAACCACAGCTTCTTACATGGTAAGTATCAATTTCCACCGGATAAAAATTCTCTGGCGAAAAAAAAAAAATCACGTTCTACAAACAATTTGAACATTGCGATCGTGCAATTTGTTCGGAAGACGTGGATTTTTTTTTTCGCCAAAGAATTTTTTATCCGGTGGAAATGCATACTGGCCATGTATAGAAGCTGTGGTTTCAATAAATGTCGCTATGTCGCATCCACCCTGTATATAATAACACACACATACAATCAATAAATTTATAAAATGAAATAAAATAATAAATTACATTAGTTTACATTAATATGATTTAAGCGGGTAAAATTAAAAACTAACAAAAGTGAGGGTGGTTTTCAAAAAATCATGAACTTCACGCCCGTAACCGGGGCACAGAGTAACGAAGCACCGAAAGGTAAAAAATAATCGCGTTAATTCCCATTTCAATCATATTAATAAAATTGCAAAGTTTACATATCGAACTTTGTTTTTTTTAGAATCAGTTTCCTTGTAGCTAACAAATAGAAAAAAATATCTTGAGCTGAGGAAAAAAAAAAGGTCTAAAAAATTAAAAATAATGGACAGTTAAATGAATATTTTTTTTACTGCAGATTCTAAGGAGTAAAGTCTGTCAATTTGTTTATCAGGTGGAATACGTAATTGCAAATTGACTTCAAAAACCACGATTTATGTACACTGTACAGAAATCAGACTCATCTAGAATTCAATATCTAAACTAGATAATATAGACTGTCGATGGTCTAGTGGTTAGCGTATATGCCTCTCATCGCGAGATCTCAGGTTTGATTCCCGGGTAGAGCACAATACTTGGACAAGGACTTGGAATTGTGCCCGGTAGATGGCGATAAGCTCACCCCCTATCCCATGGGACCAAAACATAACAGGTGAAGCGTGGGTGTAGTACACCTCTGCCACACCCTTCTGGGTAATATTATATTAGCCTATAATAGGCGTGTTGTTATGTTATAATATTTCTGACTCCTTTTTAAAAACAAGCTTTTAAAAACGGTATTTTCACACTATTTTAATGGTCCTAAGATTTTTAACGGATCAATAATGTTCAAAAGATTAGTTTTTCTTCATAGTAAAACAAAAGTTACAACAAAAACTCTTAACTAGATAATATTCAGACCGCATTGTAAGCATAGAAGTTCCCAGCAAGTAAATTCTAAAAGATCTCATTATAAAGATTAAAAATCAAACCGTGAACCCCAGTCTTAGTCTGGTTCAACGCAGACATCTTAAATGCAAATGCTTACATTGAGTATAGAAGTTAAAAGGCAAAAGTCAACGATAAAAAGTTTTAATTAGCAAAGGAGTCTGGCTACACCTGCAGACTTGACTATTTGCATACAGGATTGTCTTATCCTAATTCATTTATCTAATCTACGAGGAGAATATCTAGATGGAAAGTTCTGTGAGGCACAGGATTTTTTTCTTGGTGGCGCTCTTCTAGTAGTACAGTTCTAGTATTCTTTTTATATAAATACCAAGTCAGTGGAACTTTATAGAAATTTGGAGTTTTATTTCAATACGCAGGTTAAATATGGATGTTGTACACCTCTGCCACTCTTTTCTGGAATATTTCGGCGTAATTTTGTGTTGATATGATATCTTTTTATCTGTTGATGATCTATAATAGTTAAGTAAAACGCCTAGTCAGTTTCACAAAACTATATATTCTCCTTCGATGTACAGAATTACAGTAAAAGGTTTGTATGCGATTGTTACATAGTCCGTGAGGTAGGTAAAAAGACTGACATAAGTAGGTATATATATATAAAATTTTTTCGAAAAAAGCTTACCCCGTATTGTATGTTTACCCTGTAAAATGTCCATTAACTTTACCCGCTTCCCTTCTTATTGACGACCAGATGGCGGAGTGGGTATTGTATGTACCTGCCTGGGAAGCTGAGGTCGCGGGTTCAATTCCCGCATAAGACAAATCTTTGTGTGCATGAACATGGGTGTTTGTCGTAGTCTGGGTGTTTCTGTGTATAATAAGTATGTATTTACAAAATAAAAGTATATATGTATTAGTATTAGTTATTCTAGTACCCATAGTACAAGTTCGCTTAGTTTGGGACTAGATGGCGTTGTGTGTAAGTTGTGAGATATTTATTATTATTTAATAAAGCGTGTAAATCATTATTTAAACAATTAGATAACATCTAAAAACAAAGGTTTTCATCATGGAAACTTATTTCATTTCTCAATTTTATGCAATAACTAGTTTACTAGGAATCCATTTGAACCTAACAAGCTGGGAATAGTTTTAGCACACATCTGCGCTCTGGGTGCACACAAGACTTCTAATTATTATCCGGATGATACAACTACTAAAATTAATGTGGAAGGATTTTGTCTGCACGTGTGGTGTAGTGGTTTGAGCGGTCGCCTCGCCGCTCTCCACTGCACTGGTGTTGTGAGTTCGATCCCCACATGGGACAGATCTTTGTGTAATTCGCAAATATTTGTTCTGAGACCGGGTGTGCTTGAGTGAGTGAATGTGTGTATTTTGCCTTGTCATTGGGACCATTGGATAGTGTAATTGCTTCTTGCATTCTATCTTATGTAAAAAAATCCAAATTTATAATTTATTTATTTTATTTTAATTTTAGCAAGGAAATAGTTATTATATTTGATAAAGCTCTCTATAAAATTATAACAAAACAATGATGAAAGGTTTAAACATGTTTAAATCAAAGAGCTGGCAATCATAATATAACATCACGACGTCTATATATATAACTTAAAATGGTATGGCAAAAGTGTAGGCATAATACTTACATTTCGCTTGTTATGGTTTAGGTCCTATAAAATCTGAATATAACACGTTCTTATATTCCATTGCGGATTCCAGATGCTTCAACTAATTACAGGCAGAATAGTTGCGTTGTGCGTGCGAGCAGATACTCTAATAAAGTGAGTAAGCAGTTTGATATCGATCCATTTACATATAAGTTTGTCTGCGGCAAGAAGACGGTTGAGTCTCGAATTCTTTAAATGAGCGGAGTATCATATTTCTTTTTTTTATGTGATGTTAAATTTCTATTTTATTTTTATTTTATTTTTTCATTTAAATCGCGCACTAATTTTAAGGTTATGAGCAAGCGATGTTTGCATTAGTTATGTTCGCACCAAATCGTTATACAGTCACTAGAAGCGAAAACTTGTTATTGGCTTTATGGTTCCTAAACTTATTGTTATTTAAGTTATACTAAGTGTAAGTTTTCCATACGATAAATAAATAAATAAATAATAAATATACAGTTTGCCATAACCTTCTGGGTAATATAGCCATGATGTTATGATATGTTATGTTATGTTATACAGGGTGATTCTATTGCCATACGCAGTCAGAGAAAATTTTGCTCCACCCGGTCATTGGTCCTGAGATCTTGAGGTGAAAGGTCGCAAATGCTTTCCATTTTAAACTAACGAGAGCTGGCGATTTTCATTTTAATTGAATTGTTTAAAATATTGAATAGTAAAATAAACTTTTTTTTCGTTGGTGGGTAGTTTAAGTAACAAGTCGGAATTTTATCTGCTCTAGATAAAATAGATAAATAAAATATTAATTAAATGGTTTTTGAATATTTTAATGTCTATAATATATAGTTGACAATAAATACCTGCCAGTAAAGTGTTATCTCCTCTCTTAAATTAACACCAACACAGATAATTACAACTACATTTACAACACCAAGATGAACCCCAAAGATGTTTCACTTCTGGATGTGTGCACTTATTTTGATGGGCGTATCGCTGAGTTTGAAGCTGAACTTGAGAAAAATCCATCTCCAGGCACAGACAAAATAGCCAAAGAGTTTGCACAGTTCAAGTCCTTTATCTACAGTATTCTTCAGACTTTCTCACAAAAAGTAGAAGAAGTTGCCCGGGATGTAGACAACTTAGAGATGCGCAGCCGTCGCAAGATCATTCTTCTTCATGGCATCAAGGAGCAGGACAATGAAGATACTGCCCAGGTGATAACAGATGTTGTGAAAAGGCACCTCAAAATTGAATCCTTTACATCTGCGGATATTAGACGCTGCCATAGGATGGGGCGACAGGCCTCCTCTGAGAAGCCAAGACCCGTTCTTGTGAAGTTCCAGACTGTTGCAGTACGGGACAGCTTGTGGTACTCAAAGAGCAAGCTCAAGGGGACTGGTGTAACACTGAGTGAGTTTCTTACACGTTCTCGCCACAGTGCGTTCCTTGCTGCACGCGAAAGGTATGGGCTGACAAAGACCTGGACCAGAGAAGGGTTTGTTTATGTCCTAGGTCCGGATGGCAAGCGGCACCGCATTGTTTCACTCGGCGATTTGGCGAAAATCCAAGCCGTCAAGGACGTCGAGACACTGCCGGCAAAACCAACAGCAGCCAAGACACGACGTGCAGCCGCAATTTCGAAGAAATAGGTTTTCCATTTCTTTTCTATAAGTTCAGGGTAATCTCATTTTCATTTAACTTTGCACCCACACACAACACAAATTATCATTGGAACAAAAATATTATTATTGTCAATGTTGACAATGTCATTCGTACTTCACTACTGTCATTTCTTAAGTTGCGTTCCATTTTAGACAATTTGGTGTGAGGTTTGGATACCGATATTTTGGCTATTTTAAATCCTTTTTATTGTTTTTAGTTGTATAATTTTTCTTTTTTTTTAATTCTTAGATTATATTTATTTTTAACGGAATGCCAAAAAAGGTTAAATTAACTTTAAGTTTTAAATTGTTATTGTAATATTAGTTTATTTGTTGTTAATAATTATCTGTATTTATTATTTTTCTCTTAACACGCATCTGGCGGGTGGACAAAATTAGTAACTTTAGACGTTTATTTGTTTTAATACTATCTATTATATTATTTATTTATTTTAAAATAGTATTATATTATATTTTATATATAACTATATATATATTTTTTTTTTTTCTATTTATATATTATATTATGATTGCTTCAGATAGCGATAATGATTCCTTTTTTACTGCTAGCAGCGATGACAGCTTTGTTAGTGTGCCTTCACTTGGTGAAACGCTTCAGTCTTATTTTGTTGATGTGCCTAAGAATTTCAATGTAGTCCATATTAATGCACAGAGTATCCCAGCTCATTACTCCGATATGCTGGCTAATCTAGACTGTAAGAACATACATGCTATTCTTGTTTCAGAGTCTTGGTTGAAACCATGTCTACCGTCTACTTCTTACTCTCTTCCTGGTTTCCGATTAATTAGGAATGACCGGACAACGCGCGTTTGTGGTGGTGTTTGTGTATATTTACGCGCGCATATACCTTTTCGCATTGTCAGTATGTCATCACAGCCACCGCCGGCGAATGCCGGTGAACATCTTTTCTTAGAGGTAGAACTTCGACACACTAAAGTCCTTCTAGGTGTGTACTATTCTCCTTCATCTAAAATTGACTTTTTCTCTTGCTTCGAACATCTTCTTGAAACCTTACTTCCATCCTACAGTCGCACTATCTTGATGGGAGATTTTAACACCTGCTTAGTGAAACAAGACTCACGCTCCTCTTCTCTCCGTCGTATCCTGGAATCTTGTGATCTTACCATTCTTCCTCTTCAAGCTACACATAACTTCCCTAACTCTGTTCCTTCACTCCTTGACTTGATCTTCGTTTCTGCACCACACCTTGTCGCTAAGCATGGACAATGCTCAGCCGACGCTTTTTCTTATCACGATCTTGTCTATGTGTCTTACAAAATCCGTCCACCCAAAATGAAACCCAAAGTTATCATGCAGCGTAATTTTAGTGGTATTGATCATAATAAACTTCGTGAGGATGTTGCCAAAATTGATTGGACACCTCTTTTGTCATCAAATTGCGTCGACACTAAGACTGAATATCTCACCACCAGCTTAATTCAGCTGTATGATGTACATGCGCCTCTCCGTCCGATTAAGCTGAAGCATCTGCCTGCTCCTTGGCTGACTGAAGATATTAAAAAAGCCATGTCAAAAAAAGCCACTGCCAAGGCAAGGTATAAGTGTCGACCAACGCAGCTTAATTTTGAAAAATATGTAGCTACTAGAAACTACTGCAACAAGGTGTGTAGGAAAGCAATACGCCAATATATTCATACCTCGGTCGAAAACAAAGATCCAGCTAAAGTCTGGAAGTTTCTTAATACACTGGGAGTTGGTAAGGCGCGACAAGAGTCTATTCCTAAAGACTTAAATATCGATGCTCTTAATGCACACTTCTCTTCTTCGTCCCATTTAGACGGGACAACTAAAGCGCGCACTTTACAAAATCTTTCAACTCAACCAACTCCTGAGTACTCTCCTTTTTTCTTCACGCAATTGTCCGCTTGTGATGTTAAAAGAGCCGTTCTAGCAATATCGTCCAATGCAGTTGGTAATGACTGTGTCAGCCGGAACATGATCCTCCCAATCCTAGATGAAATCCTACTTATCCTGTGTAATGTCCTTAATCATTCTCTCACCTGCAGTGTCTTTCCATCCACATGGAAAGATGCTCAAATAATCCCACTACCCAAAACTTCAAAACCTTGTAATTTTTCTGACTATCGTCCTATATCCATACTACCTTTCCTTTCAAAAATCCTAGAACGTCTTGTCCATACCCAGCTTAGCTCCTTCCTTAATAAACACTCTCTTTTGAACCCTTTCCAATCCGGCTTCCGCCCTGGCCACAGTACCACCACTGCATTAGTTCACATCACGGACGATATAAGACTAGGTATGGATCATGGAAATCTAACAATTTTAATTCTCCTTGACTTCAGCAGTGCATTCAACACTGTAGATTTCCATATCCTCCTGGGAATACTTCAATCAATTAACATATCTCCAACGGCAATTGACTGGTTTCATAGTTACCTATTTGGTCGCCGACAACGTATTCGTATCGAAGAATCATATTCTTCTTGGTGCGATACATCAGCCGGTGTACCACAGGGTGGCGTGCTTTCTCCTTTACTCTTCGCAATCTTTATCAATTCTATTTCTAATCAATTAATTTCCTCCTACCACCTTTACGCTGATGACCTTCAAATCTACACACAAGCTCCTGTAGAAAAATTGCCGGAAGCATTGAACAAAATCAATACAGATCTGTCAATAATTTGTGATTGGAGCAAGACTTTCGGACTTCTGGTGAACCCAACAAAAACACAATTTATGATAGTAGGCAGCTCCAGAATGGTCAATAAGATTGACTGGTCACAACTCCCAACGGTTTCTTTTGATGGAACCATTCTACCTGTTAGAAAAACTGTAAAGAACTTAGGGATTCACATAGACAGTATTATGTCGTGGGGACACCAGTTGCAAGAAACCAGTCGCAGGCTTTTTGCCTCTGCTGGTTCCTTAAGAAGGCTTAGCAATTTTCTGCCGACAGCCACTAAAATTACGCTTGCTCAGTCCATCCTTCTACCAATCTTGGACTATTCCGATGTCAGCTATCTTGACCTTACTGAGGAGCAACTTAATAAGCTTGAGCGACTCCAAAATTTCTGCATACGATTTATATTTGGCTTACGCAAATATGATCATGTCTCTGATTTCAGAAACAGACTCAAGTGGCTTCCAATTCGCCTTCGCCGGGATACTCACATTCTTTTCATGTTATTTAACATACTATTTAGTCCGACTAGTCCAACTTACCTCAAAAAACGTTTTACGTTTCTTCATGACACACATATGAGGTCCTTAAGGTCATCTGAAGATCTAAGACTGAAAATACCAGAACATTCAACAAGTTTCTTTGATAAATCTTTCTCTGTAAGAGCTGTGCGCTTGTGGAATGATTTGCCGGTTGATATCAAGCGTTCACAGACATTAGCTGTGTTTAAGAATAGAGTTAAGGAACTTTATCATAATAAATCCACCAAAAATTTATCATCGCTTTAAAATGTATTCTGAATTATGTATGTATATATTTATCTATAATATGTATTATATATATAATATTTATGTATATATTTATATATAATATTTATATATATATTTACATATAGATATTTAATATATATTTTATGTCGGCCTGTATGTATTTATTTAAGTATGTATGTAATGTGTATACATGTATGTATACACATTATTTTAGTTAAGTAAGTGCTTTCTTAATTTACTACACTACACCACTGACCATGTCTATTTACTTATTCCTGTCCATCCAAAGGTTGCCTGGAAGAGATCACTTTATAGTGATAAGGCCGCCCATTGTGCATGTTTCAATTTAGACTGTGTATCACAATTATGTACTTCTTCTTTGTGTACAATAAAGAATTCTCTATCTATCTATCTATCTATAAAAAAATATAAACCTAAACTCTAAAATCAAAATATCTGAAATTCAATAAGACAATGTTAAATAACGTCCCAAAATCAAATTACAGTACAAACAGTATCGCCGAATCAAATTAATCAAACAGTAAATATATTTAGTACACAAAATGTAAATACAATAGGGTCGTGTAAATAAGTTTAAATACCCCTTTGTTCGTGCATCACCTCAAGTTTCTAACCTCTAAACGATTTGAATATGTCCAAAGGACGTGTAGTATGCGGAGTCGAGTCGAGTCGCGCAAAAAAATAAGTCCGTACTTCGTCGCATCTTTTCGGATACTGATAAAAGCGACAACGTAGGGCATAAGTAAAGCTAAAAAAAATATATATTTATAAAACTAAAAAACACGAGTTTGAAGTACTTTTGTTTTATGTATAACGCTTTCTTGTTGAAGCTATATAATTGAAGTGTGTACAGATATAATTGGGCGTCAGATTTGTATTTGTTTTTCATGTAAAACATAATAATGTATGAAATGTTTAATCTGTCATCTGTTTCTGTACCTTTTAAATAAAATAAAATAAAAATAAAAAAATATAGAAAAAAGTTTAATAAATATACAACTTTTTAAATCATTATTTGCTCAAATTTGCAAAATAATTTAATTTGTGTTTGTGTAAATAAAGCAAATTACTCAAACAGTAGGTACGCATCAAACGTTTCAATAACCCTTTAACTAGTCAAGTGGATAAATGGTGGATTTTATTTAATCACGACTCAGACGATTTTAGAAACAAATCCTATATATATTTTTTTTACGTACGTACTAGCTACGGCGCACGACTCCGCCTGCGTGGTAGGTATGTCAATAAAAGTAGCTTTTGTTCTTATTTTTTTTTTTTTTTAATAAAGTTAAGTTTATTAAATTAAGCGTCAAGCGATAAGGCCGCCCTTTGTACATTTTAGTTTTGAGTACCTATTTCTTTGTATGTTTTTTACAAATTTGATGTGCAAATAAAGTTTTCTCTATCTCTATCTATCTATCTTTATTACAATTTTACAATTATTTAGGTATAATCATAAAAAAAAAACTAATTCATATTAAATTATTTAAGTTAATAAAAATAACAAATAACTATTTACAAATTTACGGGTAAGGTGTCATAGAATTCTTCCGCATCGACCTCGACTGCACGGAACGTGTTCAGAAGGCTGACAGCATTGCCACGTTGAATGGCAATGCTGATTCTTTAAGCCAAGTAAAATCCAGCTTGCCGATCACGTGAAGCGTCGATTAACCGCTTAGAAATATCTTTAAATAATAAGCGGGCACTCGGACCCCATGAACCTAGCGTCTCGACCCCAAACGGCGCAAATATGTAATCTCCTTTATTATGTCTTGAACTATTTCCATACCAATTATTATCAAGACCGATTCAGTAGCTTTACCGTAATAGCGTAACAGACAGACTAATAGACAGAAAGAGTTCAACTCGTTTGATTGCTCAGATTTCAGAAGTTCAAAATGAAATTAAAAATTGAGAATATTTTAACATAACATAACGTCACGCCTATATTACCCAGAAGAGTATGGCAGAAGTGTACAGCACCCACATTTCACCTGTTATGTTTAGGTCTCATGGGTAAGAAATAAGCCTATCGCCATACACCGGGCACAATTCCAACTCCGTGCTGCTATTATGAATTTCTTAACGGAAAGTTTACTAATAACACTCTGCCCAACCCGGGAATCACACCCGAGACCACAGATATAGATCTACATAGATAACGCAAGTATCACGATTTGTATTGAAATTAAGCATGCCGACTTTTTAATACCTATTGTGACGTCACAGCCGAAATTTAGTGACGGGAAATCCAAACCGATTCAAAGACACCGATGCCGCCGATGCCCATCCGCCCAGTACGTTCAGCTGGAGCCGTCCGCTATGATTTTCTCTGACAAAAGACGCGCGTGGACTGAAGTTAGCGGCGACCAACCTCGACGCTTGGTCGGGGTTGAGACACGCGAAGTACATGCATTTGCGTTATCTATGTAGATCTATATCTGTGCCCGAGACCTAGCCGTGAGAAGCGCATACGCTAACCACTAGACCATCGAAAATATTAAAGTATTTAATAAAACTAAAAGTCTCATCAATGTAAATGAAACGACAACTCTTTCACTTTGTCAATGACAATTTTATTTTCTTCTCTCTCAAAGGTTCAATTAAAACCATCTTAAGTTGTCCAGACGTTTGCAATTAAATTAGTACTAAATAAACGATTGAAACCTATTCTAAGACATTGAAAGATACGGGCTTTGCTGAATGCTCTCAATCAGAAACGCAGGGAAATCTTATTTGACTTAGAACCGTTTCAAAGTAATTCTTTTTCATCGTTTTGCAGGATAATATAGTACATAATTATTTAATGTT
This sequence comes from Hypena proboscidalis, assembly GCA_905147285.1. Classification (NCBI taxonomy): domain Eukaryota; kingdom Metazoa; phylum Arthropoda; class Insecta; order Lepidoptera; family Erebidae; genus Hypena; species Hypena proboscidalis. Next base: position 8,381,294 of record LR990150.1, on the reverse strand, counting down.
ATTAACACGCTTATATTAGCTTCATCTGTATGTATGTATGTATGTATGTATGTATGTATGTAACCGACTCCTTTGGATTCGATTTTGACCAACTTTAAACGGACAGATTTCATTTAAATTTTGCACACCTGTCAAAGATCGATGACAATGCAATAATTCGATAAAAAAAATTAAATAAAAAAAAAATAAAAAAAACGCTCTTAAAAATAAACCAAACTAAAAAGTAGAAAATAAATAATAGTTTAAAAAACTAAAAAACACGCTTTTAAAGTAATTTCTAACTAAAAAGTGAAAATAATTCCTAATATAAGCTGAAAATGGTAATGAACAAAAAATACTAGTTTTATTGTGAAAAAGCGTGGGTTGCTCGATAGACGAAAAATATGGCACAGAGCGCCCCACCCTTTTTAACATGTATGTTTAACTACTACTTTCGATTTTACTTTAAAATCGAAAGAAGTAATTATACATACATGTCTGCACGTGTGGTATATTGGTTTAAGATGTCGCCTCGCCGCTCTCCTCTTAACTGGTGTTGTTTGTTCGATCCTCACATGGGACAAATCTTTGTGCGATTCGCAAAGATTTGTTTTGAGACTGGGTGTGCTTGTGTCAGTGGATATATGTGTATTTGGTCTTGTCATTGGGATCGTTGGATAGTGTAATTGCTTCTGGCGTCTTATGTATAATATCCAACTTTTTTTTATTGGACATCCAACTTCCTGTGGTCCTCTCTTTTATTCTCAATAGTTTACGTTTACGTTTTACTCAACGTAGTGTCCCACCACATACATAGGTACGTTAACGTTATATAGAATAAGCTGTCTCTGAGAGTATTTCCAGGCCAATATAGGTCCACACTTCGTTACTCAAAGTAACAAACCGAAACGTATCTCAAAAGCCACCTCAAATCTTGGTATTGTTATTTTATATCTGAAAACCTCTTACTTGGCTAGAGTGACCTGGTAAGAAGATTAGGGTTGTGACCAGATACTTGAAAGAACGTATGATAACGCCTATATTATCCTGAAGGTTGTAGCAGAAGTGTACAATTCGCAAACTTCACCTGTAATGTTTATATTACCCATCCTACTTATCGCAGCATATTCAACGAGCAGTTTTTGTATTTACTAAGTACATGTTTAGGACGTCAAGCCGAAATCGGGCAATAGGGTAGCATTAAGAAAAAAATAATAATTCAAGTTCCATTCTTGAAAAATTATTGATTATTTTAATAAACTCGTAAAAAATTACACCTTGTTACGGATTTTACGCTGCTGCTACATAAGATATTTACATTTTTGTTTGTAACTCAACGAAAGATTAAAACTATGTTGACAAAATGGCTACGAACAAACATGTATTTAGGTAAGTTTTTCAGATATAATATGTCTATAAAAATGGGTAAAAACTTAATAATGTTAAAGTTTAACCAATATTATTAATCTATAGACGACAGCTAACCAATTGTGCCCTCTAAAGATTTTTAAATGTTTCTAGCTAATCACGCTCTAGTCCTCGGCATAGGCATTTTTGAGTACAACGCAGGGGGAAGTTAGCTGCTTAAAAAAGATTATAAAATCACCAACAACATGCGCAAATTATTCAAGGTGTAGCTGGTCTCTAAATCTCTTTAATTAAATATTCAGAAATTTCGTCAAACAGCCCGCGGCCTTTTTTCACTTTTATGTAAATTCTTAGATCAACGCCGAGAACCATCAAGGCTCAATCTCATTGAATATGCAAATCGCAGGTAAAATTGAAAATGCCTTCTATCGCCCATTAGTTTTGTAAGCGGTCTCGTTCCGGACCAAACTTGGATTTGCGGGATTATATTCTTTATTAAAGGATTTCCGAGAGCCGGTATTGATTTGGTTAACATCTATTTGAATTTCCGTTTAAAACTGAGACGAGCAATCAGTGAGTAAAAGATCATATTTCCCTTGTGACCAGGAGCGTTGTTAGTTTCTAAGTAGATTATCTGATCGGAGAACGTGTGCGAGGTACATTATCTTGCTGTTGTAAAGCTTTCTTTTAAATTAAGTGCATTCATATGGGGACTACTTCATGAGTTTATAACTAGGTTTTTTTTTTAAATAATGACTTGAGTTTATTTCGATTTTCAAATTTTTTAAAAAGTGACTGTAGGTGACTCTTATTGTACGGACATAAGTGGTAACTGTTAACATCATTCCCAAAATTGATGCAATACGAGTCTTTGTCTAAAAATAATAGTTTAAAAAAGCTAAAAAACACGCCTTTAAAGTACTTTTAACTAAAAAGTGAAAAATAATTCCTTATATACCTAACCTGAAAAAAGCGGGGGTTGCTCGATAGACGAAAAATATGGCACAGAGCGCCCCACGCTTTTTTCAGCTTATATTAGTAATTATGTTTTACTTTTTAGTTAGAAGTACTTTAAAAGCGTGTTTTTTAGTTTTTTAAACTATTATGTATTTTCTTCTTTTTAGTTTGGTTTATTTATAAGAGCGTTTTTTTTTTTTATTTTTTTTAGCAATGTGGTCAGTAAAAAACGAAAATTATATCTACAGCAAAACACTTCCGTCCAACACTCCTTATTTTCCTTAACACTGCATAATGCACAATTCGAAACAATGAAATCCAGGATAAGATAACAACAACGCCTCCATAATTCGCCGGCCATTAAAAAATAAACAAACAGACAAAACAAACGACTAGCGGATGAATATCACAGTCACGGACCACAAATTGTTTTTGTGGTCGCTCTAATTATTTCCACTTGATGACTTTGTACGGGAATAAAGATGGTGGAAGTGACATTCGCGGTGGATGCAATGTAACAACATTAATTTATTGAACAACTGAACCTTTACGTTGTTAGTGTTCATTTCCACTGGTTATTTTTTTAATGTACAAAAAGTTTTTTTAACGAAAAAATTGAATGATCCCTATGTTAAGGTTGTTCGGAAAACGTGTTTTTGCCCTGTATCAAATCAAAACTGTCAATGGTAAAATATCAACGATGTTCGTTGCCAGTTTTGAGTTAAAAAAATTATTAAATCAATAAATAAAATATCATGAACTTAATAACTGCATTCAGTATTTTTATTGTCTATGTAACTGCAGTAATCAATCTTTTTTTATTTTTTAATAATAATAATAATGTTTATTGACATAACTTTGTTACAATGGTTTTGAATTCCCTAACTAGTGTAAACTGTATTTCGGGATCAGTGTCTTCGCCTTATAATTATGTACATAATTATATAAAATATGAGACATCATTATGTCTCATATTTTATTTATTGTTTACATATTAACATCATGTGTGCGTATGTGCGTGTGAGTGTGTGTGTGTATTTGAGAGTGTGTGTGTGTGTGTGAGTGCCTGCGTGTTGAGTGTATGTGTGTGTTTATACAGCTTGAATTATTATATTAGATAACTTTTTTAATAATCATATTTTCAACATCGTCATAGCTAAATTCGCTAAGCCATTTAAATATAAAACGGGGATAGTTATTTAAATATAGGCACTTTAAGGCCGTTTACGGTATGCTTTCAAGTTATACACACATGAGGCGAGACGTTGAATATTACTTATATGTATTTCTTCTTTAAAATAAAAATCCATAAGATTATTATTTGACGAAAATATAAAGAAATAATTTAATTCATATTCAGAACATTTCTACATCTGCAACTTCATCCCTAAGCGTTACACCCGCATTAACATAAACGCAATACAGATGCAAAACTTGTCACCAAAGAGTATTTATAATTTTAGTTCCACACTTAATTCTTCTACCATGACCACGCTATTGTTGCTTGATAAGATAAAGATAAAGATAAAGATAAAGATAAAGATAAAGATCATTTTATTCACAAAAATAGAGTTACAATAGTTCTTAAAATATATAATATACAGTCCATCTATTTTGCCAGTCTGTGGGCATGCGAACATTTAAACATGCATTAACAAATTAGGATTTTATTATATTCAATTTTAAATAACAATATTAATGAAATTTCAAAATAATTATAATTATAAAATTAATAACACATTTTGAAAAAAAAAAAATATAAAAAATAAAAATAGTGTAATCAATCATCATCATATTATTTAATAATTCCCAGTGATAAAATCATTAATCGAATATATTAATTTTTGAAGTAACCAGTTCTTTAAAGTTTTTTTAAATTGTGTTAGAGGCAGTTCTTTTATGGTTGTAGGTAATTTATTAAAGATTTTTATACACATTGCGTAACAGTTTTTATTAAACAGTGTAGTGCGTGGTGTAAAATCCAAAACCAGTCGTTCACCACCCCTAGTGTTTCTTGGGTATATATCTTTTGCTTTTTTAAAAACATATGTATTCATCCTTACAAAAACACATACCTCAAAGATGTACATAGATGGCAAAGGTAAGATTTTAAATTGTTTAAAAAGTGGTTTACATGACTCATAAGGAGGGATACCTATAATAGCTCGAACACACCTTTTTTGAGCCAGAAATTTTTGAGCTCTCCAGAAATCCTTGTAGTATTCAGTACCTATTTAAAATATGAGCTCACAAGCTAACTAAGAGTAAGAGCCGATTTTACAATTTTTAACCGACTTCAAAAAAAAAAAAGAGGTTCTGTATTCGATCCGTATGTATGTATGTATGTATGTATGTATGTATGTATGTATGTATGTATGTATGTCACCTTTTTATGTTCGCGATTTTCTCGGAAACTACTGATCCGATTTGAATGCAGTTTTTGGTATTTTAATCCTTGTGTTTCAAGGAAGGTTTTAGTATATAATTTATCAGAATCTGATGAAGATCTTTGGAGACAGGCAACGGAACTCTTCAAAAACGAATAGCTAATGAACCACGTTTTGTGCAATCGTGTATCTATGTATTGTTTTCACCACTACATAACATAACATCATGCCTGTGTATGCTTTGAAGGGTAAGCAGAGACAGCCTACTTACCTACCCTTAAAGTACCGAAAGCTCTGCTTAGGTTTGGACGGGGCTTACGTTTCAGCATATTTGTTATTTTTAAACTACGGTTTAATTGACGACCGGGTGGCGGAGTGGATACTGTGACTGTGAGGATAAGATCGTGAAGTAGGTTCCCGCTCATTTCTTTCAAGTAAACCCATATTAAGTACAATACCACACAAAATACATAAAATGGAATAAATTATAAGTTATAACATTAGACAGGAATAAAATTGAAACCAAAAATCAAACATTAACCTATATAGGTACTATAGGTTACTTTTATCGACATACCACGCGGGCAGGACTGCGGGCAGAAGAAAGTGTTACAATAAAGTGGGCTACTATGTTTTGTTAAAAGGTTGTAAGAGTGATCACAAGATGCAGGTTAATTACAAGCTAGCAAACTTGAAGAAATATAAAAAAGTAGGTAGTTTTTTTCTTTTTTAAAAAAAAAGCTTACTAGCAATTTGCAAATACAAATTATTAGTATTCTTGTTAAACCCTTCAGCTAAGCTTAATTCACTTGTGTTAGGAGGAAGTTCACGTCCGTGGTGTAATGGCCAGGATTCGAACCCACGACCTCTCGATCGTAAGACCAATGCCTTATCCATTGCGCCACGGCCGCTTCGGTTTTTTATTTATTTTAGCAAAATATCAATCAGTTTTTTAAAAACCTATTTATTTCTCATTTTTATTTGGTAAACTTTTCACTTTCTAAATAATATTAAGCACCAGTATTTCATTTGCAGTCGAGATGAATTGAAAGTAATAAAATAATTTAATTATAATCATCGCGCCCCGCGAGCTGGGTTCAGGACTGGATAAGTTGACCAAATTTTAATATCCTTTCACCAGTGGCTAAATTCTTGAAATCTCTATTTAAATTTGACATATCATCTGTCAATTTTTTTTTGTGGGCAGGCGCAAATACTTCTCATATCTTGCTCAAAAAGACCAATTTTCTATATTGCTCGATAATCTTTAGCTATTTTTTTCTTAATAAAAGGCATCCACACTTAATTTTAATATAATGTGACTACAATTTAATTTTACTATAAAATACGTGTCGATAAAAAGTTTTGCAATGCCATTATGTCCTAAGTGAGAACAGGGCCGAGAATATTGACATCTTAAAAGCTTATAGTCTCCAAAGAAAAATACTTATGAGAAAATAACTTGAGATACACTTTTGGCTTAAATGTTAAAGATAAATGTACTATCTAAAGTTTCTTATCCGCCACTTACTGAGGTTTTGAGTTAAAGTGAAAAGGGTCCACTCAATTTCCGTTTCCTTTCGTCGCCGTTTGAATACATCATCTATCTCTTTCACTCTTTCTACTGTTTAGGCATGTTAGAACGAAAGATGAGAAGTTTAGTTTCAAACATGAGATAGTAACGTCAGAAACATTCTCCATTAAAATAGTTTCGCAGAAGTTAGTTGTCGAAAATGTGAGAGTTACGGCCAAATTATTTTACTTTGCGCTTTTGTGTTAAGAGCCTTTGTTTTCCTGTTCTTTTAAATATTGTATCACATTCACACTAGAAATTCCACGTATTCTGGCACTTTTCGTCTACACTTCGTTTAGTTTTGTACAAACATTCGACTGTTCAGAACCAAAACCCAGTAGCTCAAAATTTTAAGAAATTAATATTTTTTAATTTATTGACTCACCTCACTAGGCTCATTGGTAGTGGCAGTTTAAACAGCCATTTTACTTAAATTTTCGGAATCTCAAATTAGTAACTCAAGTTTATTTGTTATCTACTTTTAATTTTTGCCAAAAACCATATTTAAAAACTATATAGTAAGTCAGAAAGTAGTAACATCCATTTAAGTATAAAATGTACTAGGTAACAGTTCATACTTAAATGGGTGTTACTAGTTTTGAATTTGTGACATTCATATAAAATTTTATGCATCAATTTAGTAATGCTCTAAGATACTTAGAAGAACGACCTTCAGTGATTTTCTTTTGGGACGAACAGTATTTTATCCTAAAATATTTAATTAGTGGATTGCCCTCAAAAATAATTAAATATTGTTGATAAATTAATGAAAAAGTGCACAAAATATGGATTCTTTCATTTTATCTTGAAAATTATTTCAAGTAACGATTTGCTGTTTTTTTCTTCTCATCTTTTCAAAGATAGGTGAAAATGATTTATAATTTTATGTATAATGCATAAAAAGCACCAAGGCTTCTATTATTTTATCTTCAATAATGAAAATGTAAATTTTGCATTTTTAAAACCTGCCTAACTAGTAACTAAGTAAGTTTTTAAGAAGTTTATTTTAGGTTAGTTTATTTAGTTTATTTTTGTGTTTTTATTTCATTGGTGGTAAATTAGTTAATTTATTGATTCTATTTAACCACGTGTTCTTCATAATAATATTATCGCTACTAAGCAAGCAATTTATATTGTTTCTTACTAAATAGTTATCTAAAAACAAATAATTTTATGGTAAGTGACTTTTAATTTAAGATGTACTATTCCCTTTTTTTAAATACAGCATATTGGATATTGTAGTTGATTATATAACGCATTTATTGGTGTAAAAACCACAACTCTAACTTCAGTGGTTCAATTTGGGCAATCGATCAAAATCATAATCAAGGTCGCTTTTTGCGTCTAGTAAATAATTTTATAAACATGAGTTACTGGGTATTGATTTTGAACAGCCGCGTTACTGTTTCAACACAATTATAAAGTTTCTTATAAGAAATAGTAAACTATTTCGCGTTTTACTGTTTTTTCTATTGTGCTTCTTCATGCTTTTTTTATTACTTTTAAATATCTTACTTGTAATTCGCAAATACAAATAGAATAAGAATACTAGTAATTCTTGTTAACCCCCTCCAGCTAAGCTTAATTTGCTTGTGTTAGGAGGAAGCTCACGTAATGGCCAGTATACGAACGCATGACCTCTCAATCGTAGGACCGATCTTTATCCATTGCGCCACGGCTGCTTTATTGTTCATTTCTCAAAAAATACCAGTACTCAAAAAACATCTTTTAGGTTTCTTGTTCTAAATATAATTATGTTTTCAGTGATATTTCAATCACCAACTTACTAATAGATTTGTGAAGGTTGGTAAGCATTCATTTTAATTAATTTGCTCGTCATTTTTAAGACTTCTTCCACGTTTAGATCCTTTCAACGCAAAGGTGAAGGGACGGTATTTTTTGTTCTTGAATTAATTTGATATTGATTAGCTTCCTTGTACCTCCTCTTTTCATGGTAAATGGGAATATTGAAAAAGTTATTAAATTACGATTTGTAAAGCATGAGACCCTTGTATGAAATTTACTTCGGAATTCGTTTATTTGGCATTCGTTGTAATAACTTATACCTACTGCTCCGCTCCTCTGGAATTTAGCAAATTGTTAAGTAGAACCAAATAACTAAACCATCCTCAAAAAACATTGTTATCTTGACGATAAAAACAGATATTTATATAAAAAATATTTCCTATTTCTTTTGGTCACGACATTACGCGTGTACAGCTGGTTCGATTTTAAAGAAATTTAGTATGGAGGACGTTTTGGCCGGACATAGGCTACTTTTTGTCCGCAGTTAAAACTGTGGGTGCTGCACCCTCAGTTTTATAAACTTTATAAGTGAAGCTAAAATAATAACTTGATTCGAGTTAACGAAAGTGTTTTATTAGTGTACCACATCCACTCTCAGCACTTTTTTTTATTCCAAAACGACATTTACATTAGAGAAAAACAAACAAAATATCGTAAAGTCAAATGAGGTCTTCTCAATTAAGTTAATTGGGTTCCGTCGAAGAACATTTGTGATTGCAAATGCTCGGTTTATTGCCCAATGAATTGTAATTACGAATTAGTCGGTCACTGCCCTTTTAATGTGTGAACTTTATTTTACTAACCTCTGCCCCCTGTATCAACCTGTACTATTAATCGCCATCTTTGTAAAACTCGCAGAATTATAGTTGATGCAAATATTATATTATGTATTGGCATATATTTTGTAAGGAATCCGAATTTTTGAACATCTGCGTGTTCAAAATCCTTCTAAAAGATTTGCTGTTTAATAAAATTAATAAAAAATTATAATGTATCACACCAATATTAGAAAAGCATGAGGTGCATGAAAGGAGCCTCCCCGAGCGACGTACGCAATCAACCCCTACGTCCGGCGCACCCTGGGCAGTCTGCAAATTTCCACCAAGCAGACTGGCTAATCCTTTCACCACGATAGCAAGTCAACACCATGAGAATATGACTAGCGACTTATATGAGTAAGTATGTATGCTCATTATAATTTCAGGGACCCATTTTGGTGAAATTTAAATAGCTGTGATACCCTGGATAGAACATGTAGGCAATTTTTATCACGCGCTAGTATATAAAGAACTGGACGACTTCAACAAACTAAAAGAACAACAGATATTTGGTCACTAAATCCACAGTTCACTTCACCCAATAAAGCCAAAACAACAGCGCCACTGTTTGAAATTGCCGAACAGCACCAAACTTTCCGTGAAACTCAAATGACAGGCAGAAATATAACATTGAAGCCGTGCTCATAAGTTGTGGAGTGGCCTTAGTTGTTTAGAGCCCGTCATTGGCCGAGCCGACTCCGTCATAAAAAGCGGAGTACCGGCTAAGAGCCTCTCCACAACCATATTGCGCTCTTTCCCTCACAACAAAAAAATGGAAGCCTTCACTTATTACTATAGCAGTTTTCACACAAATATAATTTGTGGGTAACTCTAAAATGTCGTGTTTTGAATAAGTTTCCATTGAAATTGAAAGTTGTAATGGGATTTAAATTGAATAACTCGTTGAACTTTTAGCTTATTTTTACATAACTAGGTCACGTTTCGGGAGTTATATTTAAAATAGTTGGACTATTCACGTTGAAAATGATAAGTAGACATTTCGTCTTTTTATAGACCAGAGTTAATAAGAAGTAATGAAGTTTGCATAAAACGTTATCTATTATGTTCTGATTTCACAATGACAAACTGAATCAATACGACTCAAGGTCACACTCCGGTTCAGATACTCCGTAGGTAAAGATTGTTTTACAAAAATGTAAGGTAAATAATTGCGTGACGATATTCGATCCACAGCTGCATATACCTTAGCCAATAAATAAATACGCTGTGGGATTATGTAATACCTACATGAAAACCAAATATTATGGGTAAGTCTTTTAAAACAAAACAGTGAACATTTTGCTAGGCAGAAGTAGTACAAACTTCTGCGTGAAATTCACAACTTTTCATTACAACAAGGCGATAATTAATTTCTTTTTAGCATCTGAAACAACATAAACTTAATGAAACAACGAGAAACAGTTGAACACCCAAGCTGTTTATTCTGTTCAAGTTTTAAGATTAATCTTTCCAAAATGAAGGCTAACTACGACTAATTAACTGTTCTTTGACCTTTAGATTGAATTTCAAAGAGGCAATTCAAGTGAGGGCTGGCGAAAAATTTGCTGAAGTCCGTTTAGGATAGCCATTTACTGACTGACTTAGTTTTCAGTTTCTACAAACTTTTGAGATGGATGTAGGTGGTCTTAATAGAATTGATCGTACCAGTTTATTAAGTTCTATATTTATTTTTAACACTTCTAGTTTTATAATAAGAATAGAGATATAATAAGATCTAGATTTATATTTTGAGCTGTTAATAAGTCTTTTAAACTTTCGCGTTGCATATCTATTGAAATAATTGAAACAGAAATCAACGCTATTAATTTTATTTACCTTTCGGTGCTTCACGTTTTGACTTCAGTCTGCTTGCGACCATGACAAAGTGCAATCTTGTCGAAACGTCAAGCATCAAAAGGTTAAAAAAATAAACGCGTTAATTCCCGTTTAAATCATATCAATAAATATAAATAAGTCATCGCAAAGCATATACTCAAATAAAGTATGCTTAAAAAGAAGTATAGTATATGTAAGTGTATGTTGTTCTGATGGCAATTATAATACTCCATTAACGTACTCTTCATTTGCTAAAATATTACGTTTGCATGAAATATCACTTGGTCCCAGCTGCGTTCTCTACAAATATTTTGATAGAACCGTATTACTTCAACGTAAAACTTACTGCAATTTACCAAAACATGAGGAAAAAGCCACGAATTCATTGCCGTTCGTTGAATTATGATAATGAACGGCTACCGATCAACCTATACTTTTCCATTTTAAGCTGGTCTCGCATTGCACGGGAAGCCTTTACAACGCCAGACCATCCTATACTGGCATTATATAGGTTGATGGGTAGCCGTGTACACGTATGACAGATGTATAGCCATCCAATATGTCACGTGCCCATATGTGTTTGTCACTCGCTCCAGTCACTCAAAATGTCAGCTTCTGATGTTATTTGGATTGCTTAGATGTTTGTTTACTGAATAGTGAAGTGTTTTCCCTAAAGCTTCAGTTTCCTAGGAAAGCGGTGTGAAATAATGCGGCCGTTATATTATTACCGTGACACGATTAATATGTAATACGTTAGCTCGATCACCGCTCTCTAGGAAACCACTACATTTGTTTTACATAGGCAACGTTCTAGTGACATCATTGTACCGTTATCTTTACGACCGCATTATTCCACACCGCTATGCTAGGAAACCGAAGCTTTAGGTTATGGTGCCGCATTTTTATAAAAAAATAGATTATTTTTGCAAACTACTGTTGGTATTTTTACGCGCTACAACTAATGAGAATAATTCTTCAACACATTCGCACCAAATTGTAACGTTAGTGTTCAAACCGAATCGTTTCCTTCGCCCTTAATAATATGCGTTATCTACAAAATTTTCGTATTATTTTATAAAACCGCAATACACCATAAAAATATAGGTATCCGTTGAAAAAAAATTTAAATGCGCTTATTACTAAACAGCGCCGAACTTCAGTTTGTCAGCTGACCAATAGAATGAGGAATATTTTGTCTGTGCCTCGTCTTGTCTTGTTGGTCATTTATATTTGGTTCCGGCTATTACCTTCGGCGATGAGTGCTAGCGCGGAAATTATAACGTCCTTCACGCGCACACCACATGTGTTTGTCGCTCAAATGTCAGCTTTTTGATTGCTTAGATGTTTGTTTATTGATAGTGAAGACAGGTTTTATGGAGCAATTTTATAAATAGGATTTCTTAGATCATGCTGGCAAAGAATTTTCTAATATCGTAACCTAATAAATAATTACTTATAACTTGTTCTCGAAGTGCTGGCTTATATTTCGGCCAGCGACTAAGTATCGCAATACAACGCGGTAATGCTGCCAGCATTTTGGGTACAAGGCTTCTGACAGTGACTTTTTAGTTAAGATTAAGTTATTAGACTAATTTACTATTTAATATCTAAAAATATAAATGTTGTATATTTTTCTGTTAATAAAGATAAATATAAAATGTTTCCTCAATAGTCATTAATAAAAACGTTACAATACTTCTTACCCAGAAAAGCAGCATAATCCCAGCTCCAGCAAAAACAATCACGATATAGGCTGACGTCTAGACAGTGAGGATTAAAGCAGAACACATTTATGAGCTCCGGAACACTACGAATACGTCTCAAATCCCCGCGGAGTTTGCCCAACGTAATATTACGGCAACCACAATGTGCAGCGAAGAAAAATTCATTTTGTTTTTTGGCTACGCTTTTGGATTATGTAATAATGAAAAAGATTTTGTTTTTCGAATGTAAATTACGTCCTACTGTCCGTGCCCGAACGTCAAGGATTCGGCGGTTTTGCGTTGCACCGGATTTTTTTTTTTATTTGTACCCTTATAAAACCAGTCCAGATGAAAGTTGGTGTAGAGATTGTTCAAGACCCCATGTATCATGCGTGTGGAAACACAAAAGAACATTTTGTAGAGAATATAAAAATGCTCACCTCTATAAAACAAAGAGCAGTATAACTCATTTTCACTACGCAATAGAAATTGACCTCAGTTTGCTTTAATAAACTATGACCGCGTCATGCATTCAAACCAAAACTGCACGCAATCGATTTGTGGTTTCAGTCAAACGTTACTTAATGAAGAGATTCGGACTGCGTCTGTGCACTTCACTAGTATTAAGTGAACTTTCATTAGGATAGTATCAGAATAGTTGCATTTAAAATTCTTTGGTTCAATTAATTTTCCACATGATATTAAAATAGGCTGTGTCTTTGGTCTTGTAGTTAGTGTATGCGCCCGTCACCACGAGGTTTCGAGTTGATTCCTAGGTCAGGAAAATGTGTTATTCGTGATTTTTTTCATCAGGAAATTCTCAAATAGTAGGAAGTTAGTTTTTGCTCGACGGATGCATTCTCGTGGCAATTTACATTAGGCAGTAGAAATTGACCTCAGTTTGCTTTAATAAACTATGACCGCGTCATACGTTCAAACCAAAACCACATGCAGTAAATTTGTGGTTTCGGTCAAACGTTACTTAATGAAGAGATTCGGACTGCGTCTGTGCACTTCACTAGTATTAAGTGAACTGTCATTAGGATAGTTTCAGAATAAAAGTAGTTAAAATTCTATATTTCAATTAATTTACCACATGATAATAATATTCAAATATCTCTCTTTGGTCTCTTTGGTCTTGTAGTTAACCTATGCACCCCTCACCGTGAGGTTTCGAGTTGATTTCTGAGTCAGGAAAAAGTGTTATTTGTGATATTTTCAACAGGCAATTCTCAAATAGTAGGAAGTTAGAATTTTGCTCGGCGGATGCATACACGAGGTAATTTACATTAGGCAATAGAAATTGACCCCAGTTTGTTTTAATAAACTATGACCGCGTCATACGTTCAAACCAAAACCACATGCAGTCAAATTGTGGTTTCGGTCAAACGTTACTTAATGAAGAGATTCGGACTGCGTCTGTGCACTTCACTAGTATTAAGTGAACTGTCATTAGGATAGTTTCGGAGTAATAGTATTTAAAATTCTATATTTCAATTAATTTACCACATTATATTAAAATAGGCTGTCTCTTTGGTCTTGTGGTTAGCGTATGCGCCCCTTACCGTGAGTTCTCGAGTTGAATCCCGGGTCAGGCAATAGTTTTATATGTGATATTTTCACCAGGAAATTCTCAAATAGTACGAAGTTAGAATTTTGCAAGGCGGATGCATACTTGTGTCAATTTACATTAGGTAATAGGAATTGACCCCAGTTTGCTTTAATAAACTATCACCGCGTCATGCATTCTATCTGAAACCGCACGCAGTCAAATTGTGGTTTCGGTCAAACATTACTTAATGAAGAGATTCGGAGTGCGTCTGTGCACTTCACTAGTATTAAGTGAACCATCACGATAGTATTAAAATAATAGTATGTAAAATTCGCAAACCTTATATTTTTTTTCTTATGACCAATGACCACATTATAATCGTAATGAAATTTAAAATTTAAATAAGTAGGTAATATTTTAAAATTTAAAATTCCATATTTCAATTAATTTACCATATGATATTAAAAAAGGCTGCCTTTTTAGTCTTGTGGTTAGCGTATAACACTGCGTGGTCTTGAGTTGATTTTTGAGTCAGGCAAAAGTAATAATTGTGATTTTTTCATCAGGAAATTCTCAAATAGTAGGAAGATAGAATTTTGCAAAGCGGATGCATTCTCGTGGCAATTTAGATTAGGCAGTAGAAATCGACCTCAGTTTGCTTTAATAAACTATCACCGCGTCATGCATTGTACCTGAAACCGCACGCAGTCAAATTGTGGTTTCGGTCAAACGTTACTTAATGAAGAGATTTGGACTGCGTCTGTGCACTTCACTAGTATTAAGTGAACTTTCATTAGGATAGTATCAGAATAGTTGCATTTAAAATTCTTTGGTTCAATTAATTTTCCACATGATATTAAAATAGGCTGTGTCTTTGGTCTTGTAGTTAGTGTATGCGCCCGTCACCACGAGGTTTCGAGTTGATTCCTGAGGCAGGAAAAAGTGTTATTTGTGATATTTTCAACAGGAATTCTCAAATAGTAGGAAGTTAGAATTTTGCTCGGCGGATGCATACTTGTGGCAATTTACATTAGGTAATAGGAATTGACCTCAGTTTGCTTTAATAAACTATCACCGCGTCATGCATTCTATCTGAAACCGCACGCAGTCAAATTGTGGTTTCGGTCAAACATTACTTAATGAAGAGATTTGGACTGCGTCTGTGCACTTCACTAGTATTAAGTGGACTGTCATTAGGATAGTTTCAGAATAATAGTAGTTAAAATTCTATATTTCAATTAGTTTACCACATTATATTAAAATATTTATGCCTCTCTTTGGTCTTGCGGATAACGAAATTGGACCTAAAGGTTCTAAATCAAATACCGTGTTTCTTTTTTTCCGATACTTATCCGTTTAGTTTTTTAAATTCATACTTACTTGATTTTTTTAATTTACCCAAAATATACCAAAACACAATATCAAGCTTTCACGGGCGTTTTTAAATGACTCGAATGAAGAAGAATAAATAAAACGGCATTGTTACGTCACGGGTGATCCTAACGCCGTCTTTCTTAATTGTCGCCTTGAGGATTTTTGTTTATACGGTTACTGTGAAAAATTAAACAATTTTATCGCAGACGCATGTACTAATTTGTATGGTGATGTTTATTTTTGTGGGTATATTTCTGAATTCATGAAAAAAATCACGAGGATGGCTCGGCAAAAATGGACACATGAAAGAAAGAAAACAGGTGGACAAGATTTAATTGATTTACAGTTGGAACTCTAACTAGAAATAAAATGGCGAAAGGGTTTCGTAATGATTAGTCTGTAATTTACTTTACACTTTTTAATTTAAACATTCTCTTAAATAAAAATAATTGTCAAATTCGGTTCACAAATGATGGAGAAATCGCTGGACCGACATACAAAATATATGCGTTCAACATAAACCTTCTTCGTTTTGGAAGTCGGATAAAAAAAAGTGCATGCTTTATTTAATATAACTTTTTTTTATTAAGAAAAACCAAATCTATTTTATCTTAGTAACCCCTCAGTGTTTTATAAAGATACAACGATTTGTGTATAGGTTGACCGCTTAACTGAGACTTCGCCTGTTGGGTACAGGGGCGCGTGGGTATGGCGACAAAGGGGAATGAAACAGCTGCGGGCGGTGGGCAAATTTTTGTGATTGTTCATTACGTTCGCTACATGGGTAGCGATCGCATGTGTTAACTGTTGCAGACACCTTGTGAGAGGTACACATGTAATGATAATCTCAAGATGAATCGAAAAATCTTCAGACATAAAGTAAACAGTCAGTGCAAGCAAATGGCTTTTAACGTATACATAAATTTTAGAATAAAGAAACTGGACCCAAAAAAAGTTTTGACTTTCTTACGATTTAATTATATGTTTAGATAAAAAATAGTATAATAGTTTATTCTCAATTATTTTATTTACGTACATAAGTTTATTAAAATTTTGTATCTTCTTAACTATTTTTCATTTGATAAATCACTATTTCTTTTTTCCTATGATGTCACATATCTTAGGAAATATCTTGGTACATTTCATCTCCTGTATGTTTCATTAAGTGCCCCCACCGCCCGCAGCTGTTTCAGTCCCCGTTGTCGCCATACCCCCGCGCCCCTGTACCCCGTAGGCGAAGTCTCAGTTAAGCGGTCAGCCTATAGTTTGATTCTTAGAGTAGCGGGGCTCAGCTTTTTGTATGGACCGTACATCCATTTTTTTAAATTTTGGCTCACTATATTGATTGATAATACGATAGAGATAAGATAAATAATATGAGTGAGACGCGATGATACGTTGATTGATAACAGAGCGTGAACGCGAACTGATTTCAAAAATGAGTAATTTAATTAATTAGTAATTTGCTGACACCGCACTATATGTATGTCGGGCAATGACATGATGTACGAGGCTCGTACAGATTTTTACATTATATTTATTTTTACAGATTTTTTTGTATCGGTCGTCAGGCCCACCGAATGGCAGGTTTTTCCATATTATTAAACAAACAATGCAAATATCAGTTAGATATCAATTACAAACTTAATTTCTATACAATATAGGTATGTTTTATTTGTCCAATTGAATACGAATGCTTAGTATTCTACCAGTCTAATCCAGAACTTTATTAAAATTTACTTGATCTATCAAGTAGGTTTTTCAAGCGCCTACACAAATAATAATCGCAATACATGTTAAGTAAATTTTTAGTTTACCGTCTAATTTAAATATAGGAAATACAAAGTAATGTCTATCAAATTGTCTTTTTACATTTATTAACATTTCGTGTTCTCGAATATATAATGACAATATAGCTCACCTGAGAGGCTTATCAAACTAGATTAAACGTGGTCGGCTTTTAGAATTCTAGGTGTTCGTATTACAAGTAACATTCCTACCTAATAGTTCTGTCACTGCAGTAACGTAATGGATATTCCTGTGTCAACCAGAATTCTAGATACAAGATACGAGGCTACACAAACGCCATAAGATGAAACCTAAAGCCATAGGTGTGAATTGTGTGAAGATGACTAATTTGCTTAGCTGACCACTTCAAAACATGTTATTGTCAGAAAAGCTACGCACAACACTTTATTATCCTATTTAATAATTATAATAAAAAAATACTTTTACACGCAAAAAATACTGGTTATTTTATTTTGTAATACGTTTGGTATTGATAACTGGTTTGTAGCCCCTCAACTGTCGGCTGTCAAAAAACCTATATAGCCACATCTGTCACTATCGTCGAGGGTGGTCTCTCGCGATATCGCCGCGGCGCATTAAAATGACGATTACTTCATAATTGTATGAAAGATGTGTATAAAATTTATGTTATTAAATCTGTATGAAGTACACTAACAGAAATAATACAAATAAGTATTATTTTATTCTAAAATAATTTATTAAACCTTGATTGAAAATAGGTGAACGTTAGTGCATGCGAATAATTATCATATAATTAAAAATAAAAGACTAATTAATATTTATTTTATTTTTATTTACAAAAGAATATACAATTTACAATATTCCGTTAAAAAATAACACCTTTTCATACACTTTTTTTACACCACAAGCTTAACAATCACTTGACTCGGTAAACGGCGACCCGAGCGCAACACAAAAAACAAATGAGTTTCGATACTTCAATTTCGGAAACACTGAGTCAAGTGGCTAAAACCACTCATTTATTTTACAGTTTGGTTCGTAATCTAACGGTAAACAAAGTTTTAGCTATTAAAAACATTTACTTTACAAGTATCAAACAAAAAACCAAGCACTTGGAAATAAGCGCTAAAAAAACTGCTCTCAAAGTTAGCCTCACAATGCAAATTCTATTGAAGGTTTTTGTAATATGAATTTTAATTCTACAATTTCATGATCTGTACAAATCAAAAAATATAATAAAGGGCATACTGCCATACAAAATTACTTTAGAAATCTAAATTGAAACTTGACAAATTTTCTACACGTTTGCTTGAGGTTTCCCAGTCTGTCGATGTGCCATTAGACGGTCGATTTGTGTTGCGTAATAAAATTTTATAATTTTTTTAAATAGAAATGAGAATGTATCGATTAAATACAGTATACGTATGTAGTAAGATGACTAATATGATGTTACTAACTACATTTTGCTCTTATTTTAGTATTTATAAGCAAAACAAGTCAAAATATGCCTGTCTGTCAATCGGCCATTAGATGGTCGATTTGTGCTGCGTATTTTAGTTTTATTCATTTCGCAAAATAGAAATGAGAATGTACCGATTAAATACAGTAAACGTATGTAGTAAGATGTCTATATGATGTTACTAACTACATTTTGCTCCTATTGTAGTATATATATGCAAAAAAAGTCAAAATGTAGAGGGCAAGCACGCCAAAAGTCAGACATTGTTTTATAAACATATCACTTTCAACCAACAATCATAGTCTAAAACGCAAGTTATGAATTAAAAACTGTTTATTACTTACCTGCTCATGCATCACATTTAACTTTTTCCACTAAATCACAAGAATACTGCCAAAAACACACTCAAAACACTCGGGTCGTGTTCACCAACTACGCACTATGAAAGTCTCGACTTATACAAAAAAGTATTGTTGACATTAGCGGCTCAAGTGTCCCATGTGATGTTATATTCCATCCTTGTCGTATCGCCCGTACGTACGTATAAGTTAGAGCAGGATAAATATACTATCAATGCTTATTTGAGCCGTTAAAATACGGCGGGAATAATCGACCAGCAGCTGGCGTCTGACAGATGCGCGTGTTTTGACACCAGCCAGGAGCTGGTCGATCGACAGTTGAGGGGAGAAACTGTCCTGTGACAGTTATTTAATTATTTTCTGTTCATTCTTTTAACCATTTTAGATTAGGTCTTCAGAAATCTTTCTCTTTAACCCTCTACCGGTTGTTTAGGTGCACTCATTTAATCCACTGCTAGCTTATTTGGATGGTTTGAAATGCGGTTTCGGTACCCTTTGGTCTTTGCTGAAATTTCTTCCGTTATGGTTTTGTTGTAAACGTCGTCGTGGAGTCTGTCATTTGAAACATACCAAGATGCGGTCGTCATAGGTTTTAATGAAATATTTCACAAACGTAGCTTATAGTCTGAACTAACATACATGCTACATTTTTATCGATATACCACGCAGGCAGAGCCACGGGAAGAAGCTAGTCGTTTTAGAAAATATCTACCAGCATGTCTGTTCTGACTGTCTACTGTGTCTGTTCCAGCATAACGTTAACAAAAACAACATAGATGTAGCTACAGTACATCTAAATTATACTGTTTCCACCAGACCCATTAAAATTAATCGTACAGCCTTTTTATTATAGGCCTTCTAAGAAAAATATATACGAGGCAATTGTGGTTCTTATTGACATCTATCGTAAGCAAAAACAAATAATATTCAGAATAAAAATGTAACAGGATTATAGCTAATAAATAAACATTAGTCAATCAGGATTCGGAAGGAAATGTATATTTACGAGCACATTCCATTAGCACAAATGGAGCCATCAACTAAGAAAATAATCCAAATGAAGCTCAGATGAATCTTTTGACATACGAAAAATTATTTGACGGTAATAATGTTCTCGACACTAATGTTAACTACAATGGTAATAGCCAGCATTATTTTTTTAAATATAACTCGTCTATTAATCTACTAGAAAGGATTGCCTGAGTTGTAGAACGACCTCACTTCACCAATCATATTTATATGTGATAAATATCACTGTCACCATTTTACGGGCACATTACCTGTATCACCTAATTTGTAGCAAAAATGGAACATGCAAAAAACATAAGATAAATAGTATCACAACAATATCAGCAAAGGATATGGCAGACGAATATCACACCCATATTTCATCTTTTATGTTTAGGTCCCAAGTAGAAGGTTAGCCAATCGCCATCCACCGGGCACAATTCCAACTCCAGCAGCTATTAAGTTTTATTCGTCTTATAAATGCCAAATAACACTTATTCCCAACCCGGGAATCGATTCCGAGACGTAGCAGTAAGAGTCCGCATACGCGTACCAGTAGAATAACGGGGCAAATATGCCCAAAAGCCCAAGTGACCCCTTTAGTCTCCCATAGCCAGAGCTGCAATCTGACACGACCCGAGAGACCTCACGCGCGGGACCAACTTTACGTAATTTCCGTGACACGTACTTACAATACTGATACTACGAAAAAAAAACCGGCAAGTGCGTGTCGGGCCACGCGCAATAGGGTTCCTTAGCTAGTCGTAACAACATTAAACGTACCGATTACCGACAAATCGCCAAAATACCAATTTTTTTTGCCAGCAAAAAATAACTTTGTTTTTTATAGTGTTTTATGCAATTTGTATCAATAACAAAGTTATAATTTGCGGTTGCTGAAAAAGTGCTATATCTCAAAAACTGTCAACTGTATCTCATTCAAAACAATTTTGGTTGAAAGTTTTTATTAAGATCTAATATATATTTTTTTTTTAGATTTTTCACTCCTGTGGTTTAAAAGTTAGAGGGGGGGGGACACTCATTTTAGCACTTTGAAAGCGTCTATCTTTGGAACGATTGACATTGAAAAAAAATGGTTCTAAAAACCTCAATGTAATTTTTAAAGAACTATCTATAGACACCCACACGTATAGGTAGAATGAAAAAAAAAAAAAATTGTTACAGTTCAATGTATGGGGAGCCCCCCTCTAATATTAATATTAATTTTTTTGTGTAAAAATCGTAAAGCGGTTAACAGAATACATCTACCTACTTAGTTTCTTAATTGTGTAGTTCTAACAGTTTCGGAATAAAGTGGCTGTGACATACGGACGGACGGATGGACGGACAGACAGACAGACAGACATGACGAATTTATAAGGGTTCCGTTTTTTGCCATTCGGCTACGGAACCCAAAAAACTCTTATTTTGACATTAAAAACAGAAATTCAATTTTATTAATTTGTATTTCATCTTTTATTGATGTAAAGATATTTCTTAGTATTAGAAAAACTGGCTTGAAAAGCAAGAGCAGTCTGATGGTAACATAAACTAAAATTATATTACAAGATGATATAGATGGATAGAACAGCTGCGTATACTTACTGTAGGTCTTTCTTTACACAGATTATTATATGGACGTATGAAGTATTTATGAAGAACAAATGACTTAAACAAAGCCTCACGGGCTGATCGACGTATAGGGTAAGCTATACTAACTGCGGCGGTTGACCAATAGATGGGTGACCAATGTGACTATCTTAAAATAATAAATAATAATAATAGCAGCCCTGTATCTAATACATGACCCACAGCTGGGCTCGGGCCTCTTCTCATGATGAGAAGGGTTAGGCCATAGTCTACCACGCTAGCCAAGTGCGGATTGGTAGACTTAACACACCCTCGAGCACTTTTAGGCACTCTCAGACATTTAGGTTTCCTCACGATATTTTCCTTCACCGTTAGCGAGCGATAATTTATATGATAAATACACACATAACTTCGAAAAGACGAATCTTAACGATTTATTGACAGAGGTGTGTGCCGTGGGTTCGAACCCGAGACCTTTGACTTCGCAGTCCTACGGTCTCCCACTCGGCTATCGCTGCTGTGACCATCTTATTAAACGAGTTTTCCTTCGTGCTTCTAAAAGAAGTTTAGCAGTCAATCCCGCTTGTCATTTGAAATAGACTAAAATTCCAATGTTATTTGGAAGAAGGCTCTGCGAACGATAATGACATACGTACCAATCACAGTATTAACAATACACAATATTCACATAGCTATTGGTTTCACATAAGCCATCATGTACTCAGTATTGAGTATTGAGACGCTCTAATACGTTTGAAGCATGAAGCTATTTTCATTTTCCGATTGCACTGGACGCAGATCTGATTTGTCGAAGGGATTGACTATACGTACACTGCTTCTGAGTTTTTTATATCTAAGCATTATTTTTTTAAGATTTTAACCTTGAAATAATATTGTAATGTCATTTGTTTTTTTTTATTATTAGACTTATTTTATTACAACATAGTATTTTATAATTTCTATGATTTTTTTTATCTTAAAATATGTATTATTTTACCAATGTAATGTCATTAAGAATGTTTTTCTTATAACTTAGGACACAAATTACCGCAACTAAATTAACAATGATCTTTCGAGTTTTGTATTTGTTATATTATATAATTGTTAAATAAATAAAATCAAATAGATAATTATATAATTGTTATATAAATAATATTTATATAAAATCCAATAATTATATATTTTTATATAAATAATATATAAATAAAATCGATGACACTATCATAAAAACATTGTATCAGTTTTATTTAGTTTGAACAAAACGATAGCCGCCCCCGGGTGGACTCGAACCACCAACCTTTCGGTTAACAGCCGAACGCGCTAACCAATTGCGCCACGAAGGCGATGTATGTTTGTGTCAAAATACGATACAGTATCTATCTATAGATAAAAGTATTGTATATTTTTTTTATAATATTGGCTGCATGCCATGAGTAAATTCCTGTAGGCACTAAAAAGTGCGTATGGTAAATTGTATTTTAATACTGAACTAGCTTAAACACATGGCTTTGTCCGCAGAAAAATGTCGAAGTTTTCATTATTATAGCAATTTTAAACACGATGGGTTTAGTAGTTCTGTTATAAAAGTGTGACAAACGGAGTTATGTTATTTTTTTTTTTTATTTATCTTTCCTTGTGTGATATTAATGTATAAAATTATGTTGACCTAAACAATAATTTGATATAGCAAAAACCATACGGTAACATAACATAACATTTCCTGACGTAAAGTTCACAAATAACTTTTTGTTCGACCCGGGAATCGAACCCGAGACCTCACGGTGAGAGGCGCATACGCTAACCACTAGACCACCGAGAAATACTATATGGTTACTGCAACCCTATAGTATTTCTTTACAAACTAACGGTAATTAATTCGTAGAACGGGCCAAATACTGTTCAGCAAACTTTCTCGCGGAAAATGTTATATTTTTTTTTATTCCCACTTTTCATTTTACTGAAATATAAATAAAAAAGAAACAGTACTAATCTGCTTAGTAGTTTCGAAGATATTCGTAGACAAATATGCGTACACATAATTTAGCATAATTTAGTTTAATTTTACATAATTTAGAATTATTTAGTTTGGAGGAGCGTTCGAAAATGTATTATTATCACGTAATACGTGTCAAATTGATAACCTCCTCTGTATAGCTGGATATTTGATTTCTTTTCCTTAATAACTTAATATAAAGTATAAATACATTACTGTTTTTAAATACCTATCTTGTTTTATTAATCTGTTTTAACTGATAAGGGTAATCTTAAAGATATTAATAGCAAAATGTTTACAATTTGATAATGTTACGATAAGTTATCATAATAAGTACGATAAATATTAATGTATCTGCCCGCTAGGGTCAATGAACACAAAGATATTTTTGATAAGTATCTACTGAAGTCTTAATAATATAATGCTTAACAGAAAGACATACAGACAGACAAACGGATGGACAACCGCGATCCTATAAAATAAGGCGTGAAACCCATTTTATTTATTTATTTAAACTTTATTTATAATCAGAATTATTATACAAGGCGGACTTAATGCCAGAGGCATTCTCTGCCAGTCTACCTTTGGGTGATGCAGAGATTGACAAGGCAGGTGAAGTTATAAAATATAGCGTTTTGATTTGAAATGAAAGATAATAAAAATCAATAAATTTAATAAATACATAATGAAAATATATGCGTATATAATAGGTCTTTACCTATGAAATTGAGAATTCTAATTTCAAATTATTATTTTTTTTTGAATGAAAGATTTTTAATTGAGTTAGATACAAACTGAAAAATATATAACTTAAATATTTACAACTATACACTAAGAATTAAAAAAATAATAATAATATTTATATACAATAATATACATATAAAATATATTAGTGTTACATTTTCATCGCATTTCAATAGAATTCTAATTTCAAATTATTATTATTTTTTTTAATGAAAGATTTTTAATTGAGTTAGATACAAACTGAAAAATATATAACTTAAATATTTACAACTATACACTAAGAATTAAAAAAATAATAATAATATTTATATACAATAATATACATATAAAATATATTAGTGTTACATTTTCATCGCATTTCAATCTTTTTCGTTATCATGGATACGTTAAAAATTCGAGTAATTATGGAATATGAGTACAGTCGTGGCAGCAACGCGGCACAAGGGGCACGCAACATCAACATCTATCTTTACAGGCACTTTAACCTAATGCAATAAAATTCTAAATGTATGTAATAAATTGAATGTGGTTTACTTAAATATCGAATTAACATGTTTAAAAATTACTATTGCTATCATATTATGCAGCTATACATTATACCTATCATTAAAACATTTGACGAACATTGATACAACTAATAATAAAAATGATAAATGATTATCATATCTATTATCAGTCGTATCATAACAAACTAATGTGTGGAGCAATACAATCAAAGTCCCACCTTACTGACTGTCCAAAATGCCCTACCACCTACAAGAGAGGCGCTCATGAACGCCGATGAGAGCGCCATAACAGTGGCCACTTATTGGGCCAATAAAATTTGACTCAGCCATCGACACGTCGAAGAAGAGATAACAAACTATACAAAATGCAGCCTTAACAAACTAGAACCAATTACGGAAAGATGAATATACTATGAAGGGACACAGCTATATACCAGATTACCCAAAGAAATATCAAGCAGTAAAACAATGACTTTATCGTGAAACGACAAGACATTAAGAAACAGTTTTAGCGCTTGCCACAGTTATAAACATACCATTACGTCTGTATTACCCAAAAGGGTGTGGCAGAGGTTTACAACACCTACATTACAACTGTTATGATAAGGTCCCATATTATGTAAAATTGAAGAGTACAACAAATACACTTTTTTTGTATTTCTTTGTTCAGCGAAATATTATATAGTTCTTTTGAGAAAATATATATAATAAATAGAACCGGATATGCCTTTATATAATAGAACAGGCCTAAATCATCTTAATATGTCATGTTTTAAGCATAGATAAAAATATTAAATGTTTACATAAAAAAAAAATATTTATTTTTCATTTGTTAAAAAAATATACTAAAAGGCAGCAGCGTACGCATTCCACCTGACAATATTATGGAAATCGGATTATTCCGAAGCTTTCATACGTCCGACGATATTTTCACAAGGAATAAAATATTCGACAAGCTTTTGTTCAAGCGAACAATTTATAAAATATAATCCTTTTACCAAAACTGAAGGTAAAGTACATACACCTATATTTTATAAAACTAACCCATATTTTTGAAAACTCTTAGGTGTCTCCCACATTAGGCGTGCGCGATCGTCTGGGATCAGCCTTATATTTGACATTAATAATAATAATAATAATAGCAGCCCTGTATCTAATACATGTCCCGAAGCAGCCTGATGTGCCATGTTGTTGCACGAGTCTCCCCCACCCTCTGGAGTCGTCTGACGGAGGCGTCTGCTGTGTACATAGATATGCAGCGGATTAGGGTCGACGACCAGTCTCCCCTAGTCCAATGCTCCCTATGTTTGGGCTATGGGCACAGCAGACGTCTCTGCACGGAAACAGAGGAAGCCTGCAGCCACTGCGGTGGCCCACATCTGGGCAAAGATTGCCCAGAGGCACGGACCAATGCAGCCCCATCCTGCTGCAACTGCACCAGGGCCAAGATCGAAGGGCCGGCGCATAATGCGTTTAGCCCGGACTGCCCGGTGCGTCGCAGGTGGGATGCATTGGCCCGCGCTAAAATAGCGTACAGCTTATAGCTTACTGCTAAAGGTGCCACCGCAGAAACCATGGCAAGTAACATCTTGCAGGCTAACCTCCAAACCAAGAGCTCCCGGTGGGGGCGACTCAAAGAAGACAGCAAGAGAGAGGAACCGAGCGACAAATTGGAGGCGTCAGAATTGCGAGTGCTCGTTGGAGGCAGTCATGTCGTCGCAGCGGCGCACCCGGCGGGTCTTCTCAATCTGGTGTACCGATTAACAAGTGATGAGAGGCTAGACCACAACGGCAAAAAACTTAAAATTGTAGTGAACAATGGCGTAAAAGCAAATTGGGACCAGTTTCATGAGAAACTGGCCCAATTTCAAAAAGAACACAAACACCTTGCCGTTGTGGTCCGCAGAGCTCGACGTCTGGGAAAAAGAGATCACCACCAGAGGGAGAAGAGTCCGATGCGCCGCCTCAGTCTGTCAGACAGTCGTCGACAAATACCCGCAGCAAAGTGGCATCCCCAGCTACTCAAGTGCGACGCTGAAAAGTGCGACCAATCCGTGTCTGTGCTCTCTCTCGCAATCGTGGCGCGCCGGAACCTCAGCGGGGCTCTGACCCACGGCAAATATAAAAATTTGTACAGAATCAAAGCCCACGCCAAAATCGACGGTAACCGGTGCGCCAACGAGTTAGCCGGGGAAGTAGCGCTCTCGAGTCGGGGGGGCCCCTTAACGGCCGGCGTCCTGCTTCGCTCGTCAAGCATGAGCTGCGCAGCAGTTCACTTGGCGAGTGGAGCCGGAGGCATCGGGTGGGCGAGGCGGCCTCCGTCACGGGAGTGTTCCTACCGGGCGCGAAGGAGGCGCGCGGACGTGTGCACAAACGACACGCTAAAGAAGGCAATCAGCCTCATCGCATTTAAAGATCCTGCTCTTTATCAAACTTGCTAAATCTGCAAAATGTTAAACAAATATATGAAAATAGTAAAATATAAAAAAAGAAAATCTCTTCCAAATTTAAAAAATTGCGACTTATAAAATTAGAAAACCAAAACAATAGATAAATAACCCAATTAGCCCCTTCTTTATAAATTCATAAAATACATATATAGAATAAAATAAGTAAAAGCAAAAATATGAAATAAAATTAACAACTCCAGTTAGCTTCTTTACTTATATATTTATTAATACAACACATCATAACAAATAAAGCAACAACAAGAACAAAAGCACAACAAGGTCTCTATTACATTTAGGGGAACATTGGTAATAGAATCAACTAAGAAAAAAAAAAAAAAAAAAAAAAATACATGTCCCACTGCTGGGCTCGGGCTCTCATGATGAGAAGGGTTAGGGCCATAGTCCACCACGCTGGCTAAGTGCGGATTGGAAGACTTCACACGACCTCGAGTACCTTTTAGGTACTCTCTGGCATGCAGGTTTCCTCACGATGTTTTCCTTCACCGATAGCGAGCGATAATTTATATAATAAATACACACATATCTTCGAAAAGACAAATCTTAACGGTTTATTGACAAAGGTGTGTGCCGTGGGTTCGATCCCGAGACTTTTGACTTCGCAGTCCAACGGTCTCTCACTCGGCTATTGCTGATTTGACATTAGTCAAAGTCATTAGAAGTTGGGCCAGTTTAAACAGTTTCTAAAGTTTTACATATAATAATTAGGTACTTGTAATGTTAACTTTTAGTCAAAAGCATTATAATGAAAATAATGAAATAATGAAAATAATGAAAATATTTATTAGGTGCAAAGAATACAAAGAGACACACATGCATTCAGTATAGAAAGAGAAACAAATAAATACAGTATAGAAAGAGAAACAAATAAATACAGTAATTTGAAAGGCTGTATGCCCCAAAGCAAAAAAATATACTTACGAAAAAATTAGCATACTGTATCTGCATAAAAATTATTGAGGGTAAACAATAAAAGTGTAAGTGAGCGTTAGATATGTGATGTTATAACTAACCCGGATTCTTTTTTTTTAAACTACCGTCGACGAATCCAAAGGTGTATAGAAAAACCTAGTTAGGTTTATATTACACTGTTAAGCATGTCATTCTTTGTATATTAATTGTATTATTAAATAAATAAATACTGCCAGTTCACTCTTTACAATTTTGACATTTCACGAAAAAAAAACAAATTTCATCAAGATAACATATTCTTGTTACTTTTTCTTAAAATCATCTTAATATAACTCCACACAGTGCTGCAGCGGTTAAAGCGATGCAGCCAAAGCTATTGAAAAGTACTGAAAAGGATAGCGAAAGGCCTTCTGGCGGCAAAGAAGGTTTGACTATCGTTTATGTCATGTCTTTTGTCGATAATCATTGATTTTACATACAAAATGTGCCCGTGCAAAAAAAATACTTCCAAATTCATCCCCTTAAAAAGCACTGTGTATTAATGACTTAGCGGTGATATGATATATCAAAGTGTTATTTGTTCTGTCTCTTTTGGTAGTTTGTGAAATCTTTCAGCACACGATGAGGGATTTTGAAGTGTTTGACCGCTCGCGATGACAGCCATAACCACGGACAAAATCACTACGCGCTTGGTGTGCCACCATTGTGCCACCAGAAAGTATTACCATATTTATCGCGTGACAAGGCCTGTCCTAAATTTTATAGGTCTATGTCGGTAATTTCAATTATTTTAGAGTTGAAGTCTACAATCAATCGAACCCACATATTTTGGCCACTACCCGAAAGTTACTTATTCACCAAACTTTGCAGACCCATTATTTTGTTTCATGTAACTATTTATCAGTTACAGTTATCTATACACTGCGAGACGTGAACTATAAAATATTATTATCTGGGCTGTTAAAGTTATATCAGCGAAATTATGAGTATGTGTAGACTATTTTAGAACCGTTGGTATACTCGACTGAAATTGCACGAGCTTCACCTTGCCTGTTAATTCTATCCCGCATATACCTGTAGTTCGAACTTGATTCAGACATGTAAAAAAAAATGAGACAAAAATTTATATCATACAACTATGACGATCTTTATAAGAATGACCTTCAGCGCTAATAATAAGAAGAGCTAATTAAGAGGAAATATTTTTTGTTTGTTTGTTTGTACCCAAAAATCTTTGAATCTACCGATCTTAATGAAAATTCGTGTGGCGATAGTCGAAGACCCCAAAAATAATATCGACTACATTTTATTCACGTGCCGCGTGGACGGAAACCCGAACGGAAGCTTGTTCTAAATAAAGTTCTACCAATGTACTTTTGTCCAACGGAACTCATCTCTGACCAACAGAGGCAATATTAATCAACAAAATACAATAAATCTAATATTTTTGTTTGAGTTTTTTTACATTCGCCTCTTCATTGATTTGTGTTGTGTTGATGATTGTTGTGATGATTTATACTTGGTCATTTCTTTAACTGTGATACACAGTGGAAACATTGGTTAAATATAAGGGAAAATAATATTCAAAGTAAAGCCCCAAAAATACATACGATTCAACTAATTATTTGAGTGAGCAAGTACTTTCGAAATATGTATTATGAAAAATTTCGGGCAATTATATTTTTCCTTATCTTAAAAACACCGACTCTTATAATGAATCATGGTATTTCAAGAAAAATGTTTTTGTATGTTATCTCTAGCAAATGTGTTAAAGATTTTTTTTATATTATAGAGATCATTTTATTTTGTTTTACCTACTTATTTTTTGTTTAACATTATCAAGCATCAATCTCATGTATCTTTTAGGAAAATAAGTCTAGATATATGCCGAAATCAGTAAATTATGCTAAACTTGTACTTAAAATATTTAGGCCATATTCAATGTAAAACTACCTCGTTGGAATAGTTGTTAGCGCATGCGTCTGTCATCGCGAGGTCTCGGGTTCGATTCCCGGGTCGCGCAAAGTGTTATTTGTGAACTTTTTGTCAAGAAATTCTCAATAACGGCTTGGTGGTGGAATTGTGCCCGGTGGATGGCGATAACCCTATCCCATTGGACCTAAACATAACGTGTGAACTGTGGTGTATTACAACTCTGCACATCCTTCTGGTGGTAGAGCTCTTGTGAATGAGCTCGAGGGCGGCAGCACCACCGTCTCACCTTTAACCTGCTGCCAAATAGTAGTGCTTCCATTACTGTGTTCCGGTTTGGTGGTGAGATCAGGCCCTGTAATTACTGGCACGTGAGGCATAACACCGTAGTCCTTAGCTGCAGCGACGCATCTATAATCTGCTTTTGTGGATTGTTGATGTCCATGGGCTGTACTCCACTTACCATCAGGTGGACTACACGTTCGTTCGCTGTGGGCGTAGTATAAAAAAAATAATATAGGCTGTGACGTCTCAACCGCGCGCCCACCACTACCTCAAGATGCGCCCCCTAAATTGCAAATATAATATTAAATTTATTAAATTAAATATATAGTTAAGTTTCCACAAGTATAATAATATAATGTAATTTTAAATAAAATTAAAAAATGTAAAAACATAATTTCACTAAGCTTTGTATCTTTACTAATTTAATAAATCCAATGCGTTTGTTAAGTGGTTTATATAAACGCAATTATTATTTTAAACCGACTAACGACTTTAAATAAAGAAGGAGGTTCTAAATTCAATTATATTTCTTTTGCCCGTTTTATTTTTTTGTTCTGTGTACGATCTAATAATGGGGGATCCTAGAAAAATCGAGGGTAACTCTCAAATTATAAAGGCTTTTTTATTATTTTTCGTATAATTATTACCTAAAGCTACTCGGATAATTGCATCAAGCAGTCAGCATTTCATGTTGCTGAGTTGATACTGGAAGATACAACTCCTCAACAGTTAGGAGTACGGGTATAATTCTTTAAATATAGGCACCTTAGGGCCGATTATTGTATTTTTTTAAGTTATAAATACATAAAGCGTGACGTGGAATATTGCTCAAGTATTTCTTACCTTTTAGTGCATTTTTTATAGTTCAAGTCGTTTTTTTGTAAAATATTGATGATTGACTTAACACTACAACGGAACAAAGATAAGGTAAGTAATACTAATGCTAATAAGTAAAAACTAAGAACTGCGGTTTTACAGATAAATTTGTATGGGACAAAATAAATAAAACGGTAAATGTTTTTGCAAACATAGATTACAATATTAAATTTAGCTTCCAACTACAGCCTTCTGCAGCTGGCCAAAGACAACTACATCATCCAAATAAAAAGGGCGGGACAAAACAAAGAAAGATTTATCTCTCAAAGCATTGCGACACCCAAATACACATACACTTGGCACTTTCCCAACACGGAATAAGAGTAAGATAGATTCGAAAAACGAATTAACATCCAAAACAGTGGGGGATGGTGAAAATATTTTTATATTTCAACATGGTGATACGCCCCCCGCTGGGCGAACTCGGCTGCAATAACAAGCGCTTGGCAATCCCTTGAATACAGTGGAAATAAAAATATTACATGAACTATTCGTTTTGGTTAAGGATTTGTGTAGAGCTGTTTGAGTGTGACTGATGCTTGTATAGTGAGATTATTGAATAAACAATTATTTTATTATTTGTTTTTGTTTCATAATTATCGTTTGCATATGAACGGGACATTAAATACCAAATATATTTAAGGCGTGCCATATTTTTTAAAAAGGACATTTACTTCATTTACAGTCTCAGACTAAAACCCGATTGCACCAAACCCAGCTTGGCGCTGAATCAGGTTTTCGATCTCTTTTACTAGTTTAAACATTAAACAGAGAGAGATAAAAAACGTTTTAAACCAAGTTCAGTGTTAAATCCAGCTTACTATAAGTCAGTGGAATTGGCACATGTCATAACACCCAGGTTTATATAAACACGTATTAACGTTACAACTAAGTCAACGTGACAATTGTATTTATTTGATACAATTTGAAATTAAGGCCCGGTTAAATAACTTTTTTTTGTATAAGTCGATGCCTAATTAAACTAAATAAAATAAAAATAACAATTAACGAGCAGTTGAGCAACGAATAAAAACAATAAGGTAACATCAACTTTTTTTGGGATATAATCCCACCCGCACGCCCACCACTGTGACTCCTGTGACGCCAGGATCTACAGCGGTAACCAACTGAAAGGCACCGTGCATGACACACGGGCAATCCCAGGGAGAGTTAAAATTGTCTTGGAACCCGCAACGAATTTAATCAGAAGTAGGTATATGGTTGGAGTTGGAAACTGTGTATCTTTACATCAACTCATTGTAACATCAACTCTCTATACATACTCTATTTGTGCTCCTATCTAAGTTAATGTGGTGCTTAGGATATACTTGACTTACCGTATTAATATCACAAATGTATTGACTGAGGCTTCGCTGAGCCATCCGTTTTACACCACGACAAATTGTGTTTGCTCAACTGCTATAACTCGAAAAACTAATATTTTTAGAGCTGGGAATCTGTTTACTTATTAAATTGATTAGAAACTTGTTTTTCGAAGAAGTCATCATTTGGAAGGCTTATAACAAAGAATGTTCTGGCATATGGTTTTAATAAATGTAGGTAAGTGTTTACGAATATCTGTTTTCCTTAGATAATACAGAATTGCATCATCAAGTAGGTAACGCTCTTGGGAATAATGAATCTTTCTAATCGATCAAATGGCGAGGTAACTAAGTAATTAAAAACCGACCAAGTGTGTGTCAGGCTAGGCAATAGGGTTCCGTTAGTTTAACTAAAGGACTAAAAAGCAGCTATACTATCTATAATAAATAACAACTTCATACAAGTCATACTGTAATTTTTTAAGTTTTTTGTAAAGAAGATGTCAACGCCTACACGAAAATTGCGAAGCTTACATCATGTTGTGTCGCATCAAAATATCTGCAGGCGTTTCCTTAGTGCTTCCTTCATTTTTAACCGACTTCAAAAACAGGAGAAGGTTCTCAATTCGGTTGTATCTTTTTTTGTATGTTTGTTCGCCGTTTACTCGAAGACGCCTGGACCGATTTGAGAAATTCTTTTTCTGTAATTTGATACTGTAGAAAGCACCGGCACCTTGGCACCGACTTCAGAATTATAAAATAATTATTTAATAATTTCTATTTAACTACATGAAAAAACGTATTATTTTGTGCAAAGTATAAGTATATTTATAACTATAATAATAAATATAGTTTTTTGAAGCTGACAAGGCATTTAAATTGACTATCGTTACTGCTAAAGGAACAACTATTATATATTTTTTTATTATGTTATATATATATATATTTATTTTTAAAAAAAATGTGCTTTTAGTGGCGGGAAGGAACGCCCTACTCGAACAAAGGCACGATTTAGTTGTTGAAGTTGCCAAGGTTTTTCTATAAAACTACAGCAAAGGGCCCTTTAAAATAGAGTACAAATAGGTTTTTAAGGGAAAGCAACTCACGAGTCATGCCTCTGGCGATGCAAGTAACCATAGGCTGCGGTAACTGCTTACCATCAGGCGGGCCGTATGCTTGTTGGCTTCCTTAGTGGCATAAAAAAGGGAAAAACCGAGCTATGCTCATTAATGGTCAGCTCAGCCATCAGTTTTTATGGTTGAACTATTAAGTTTGATATAAAATAAAGATTCCCGAGGTCTACATTAACGAATCAAATAACAATTCTATTCATATCATTAAACAGGCACATACACCGATATATCGAATTACTAAAATGTTTTCCTTTCCTACATTTCTGTTAGTAAATACAACCGCAAAATATACTCAACAGATAATTATCGTTCATCACAAAGATGAACTGTCAGGAAAACCTCAAGAAAAGCCAAGAAAAATACTATATAAAGGCACACTTGAAGGACATAAAGGCACCCTTTCGTCTCCCAATGAGATGATAAAAAGCCATTGCAACCAAAACAACGATTCTTATATCCCGCATACATTTATTTTATTGTTATGAGCCTAAACACAAAAGCTACAGAGTTATATAAAGTCACATATCAGAACAACACATCTCTGTTTTGTCAGAAATCTCGATATGAAGGAGACAAGCAAACACGATAAATCATCTCCTGTAGTTATGTTACAAAATATTCTTACGGTGCTCCCAGACGGCTTGATACGTAACGCTGTAGTGACGAATATTTATTACAACCGGTATGGAAGACGAACAGAGCCGTACAGGGTGTAACCAGTAATGATACAATGCGTAATTTTTTGTTGCATCTCAACGTTACATTCAAGGCAAATTCTCACGAGCCCTGATAACACCTTCTAAATTCCTGATAAATAAACGGTAAGACCCCTAAGCGGTTGTCGCGGTGCTCTCAGTAGCGAGTGCCGCTTAGGGGTCTCGTCGGTGTGCATGTTTATGTGTGCGTGCCGTTTCGCACGTTTGTTGGCAGTTTCCGTACTGTTTGTACATATTTATACTGTGCCTATAGATTGAAGCATAATGTTTGGCATAGTTATAGTTTTTGTTAAGAATTAGGACTTCAAATGCAAAAATGTGCAAATCGTTTCTTAGAGGCGTCCAGAGAAACAAATGTATCGATAAAAATACTCTTGATTAACAAGACAAGCCTATAATTATACTTCCTATGTAACAATATATCATCAAAATCTAAACAACAGTTTTGCGTAAAAGAGTAACAAACATCCTCACTTCCTGACAAACTTTCGTATTTATAATATTGATAGGATAGGATTCGCGTTTTGATCTTGATACGTATTGTGTTGTTGACATGTTCAATCATGACATGCCCTTGATGGAAACGTATGGGTAGTGTAACTTTGATGTCATGAAAAACAAATATGGTTACATTTGCATGTACTACGTGTGTTGTTGTTCTAAGGCAGTTACAGCACAAAATAAATAAATAATAATAAATTAAACTCGGAAAAAGATTGATTACATGAAATGAAAAAAATCTAAATGTGCAGTACTAGTTTAATTACAAACTGGTTCCCAAACTAGTTTTACTTAAAAACATTAACATTACCACAAACATTAATTTCGAAAAATCTACAGTCTACTAGTCAAGAATTTCTTGTCTCTCTGCTGGAAGGCATTCATAAAAGTCAAATAATAAAACTATTAGGTATTCAATATTTATAACAAGACCACATTTATTTTTGAAAACAAACCATCAAATCACTTGCCATGACCTGGCGAAAAATCATTAGTTTTCAACGCAAACACTTGTACCCAAAAATTCAAGCCTCTAAGTATTCCAGGACCGTCTAGTTCTATCGTCACAAAGTTCTGTCCAATGCCACCACCTTTTATATGTGCCTCTCCCCATTTGTCAGGTCTTAAGTCCGTAATCTGGATAGCACTAATCACTTCACTCTTCGAACAATTTACTGTGAATTTGTCCCAACGCACCCAAATTGCTGGGTCCATCTCGTGGACTTTACTATAAATTAGTCTTGAAGTCAGATCTGGATATCCCAAAAATAGATCATTACAATCAGCTAAGACAAAAATGACGCAGGAAATCAAAATAATCTTAGAAGACATACTGAAACGTCTGTTCTTACTAATATTCGAAAAGTAAATGCCTAAGACCAAATGAATAATAAGAAAATTATGTATGTTTAAATGATTTATACCAATGTGCGAAAACATCGTTTGCTTGAATGGTTTATACGTTACCATACAGTAAATAAACATTACGCCTCAGAAGTACTCCATAAATGTTTTTAGCGACATAATTTCCTCGTAATGTGTATAACGTATTTACACCTTACATAAGAAACTGTGAATTGGTATAAGTGTATGATCTCATTCTTACGCTTCAGCTTCTATATAAGTAACTACATATCCAGATATTTCCATTAGCAAAACAGTATTCTTATATTTAACATGTTTTGATGCCAAAGACTCATACACTTTAAAATGTATACAAAATTTGTGTTAGTATTTTTATCATTATGGACGACAGTGGAATCAAATGATCTTATGGTAGGACATGCGACACCATTTTCGAAGAAAATTTACAGTGCTATCAAAGAAGCAAACCCAGCTTTATGGACTCGAAGAGACGATATTACAATCAACGCGCCATTCCAAGACTTTATAAGTGCTGTTTATGTTTCTGACCTGAGAGCGGACAAAGAGGGAGAAGCGTATATAGCTGCTGGTGGTATTGGGGCCAACACAGTCACCGTGGCTTTAAAAAGTCCTTCTATTTTGAGAGGGTATAAGTTTACCATTGATGTGTATGCAGAAAGTATTCATTCTTATGCTGCTGGTAATATGAGAACGTCTCTTAGTGGCTTGAGTGGAGTTGCAGCCTATCCTGGTACTTATCCTATGAGTAGTGCCACTTACCCGGTCGGAAGAGTAACATACCCAGGAAATGTCCAGTACCCTGTTGCTTCTTATCCCCAGGTTAATTACGGACGTTGAAGTTTATTTTTACGTAAACTATTTTAGACGACAGAATTATTATATTTATTAAATTATATTTAAGTTAACTTGTTTTATTTATGACGGTATTGTTTTAGCTTAGTATCTGAAACGATTTATTGATTTTATGAACAATTGTGTTTTTCCACCCACATAAAATTTTTGACTGCTTCTTAGTACTGAAGTACCTCACATAGGTAATTACGTAATTACACATTCAAAATAGCAGCATGGTATTAGAATTGTTCCCGTTGGTTGGCGATAGAAGCACCCCAATCACATTACATCATCTACACATAACAGGTAAATTGAGAGTGTTACACCTCTGCCACACCCGTTTGGGTAATAAAAGCGTGAAGTTATATTGGTTTAAATACTGAACCCGCTGATTTTAATTTATCTCTCTCTCTCTACTGGTGGTAGAGCTCTTGTGAATGAGCTCGAGGGCGGCAGCACCACCGTCTAACCTTTAACCTGCCGCCAAATAGTAGTACTTCCATTACTGCGTTCCGGTTTGGTGGTGAGATCAGGCCCTGAAATTACTGGCACATGAGGCATAACACCGTTGTCCTCAGCTGCAGCGACGCATCTATAATCTGCTTTTGTGGATTGTTGATGTCCATGGGCTGTACTCCACTTACCATCAGGTGGACTACACGTTCGTTCGCTGTGGGCGTAGTATAAAAAAAAATCTACTTATTTTAATAACAACTTTCAGTTCTATTTTAAAGTTAAATCCAAAGATTATTCTTCCAAATTACGGTTCTCGTAAAAAATACAAGAAAAAAATAAATCAGTGATGTTCAACGCGGCTAGAGTGTCCAATATTGGGTAAAATGTAATTGAGTTTTCCCTCAAGATAGATTCGCTCTTCATTGCATTTGCTTCTAACTGTAATAAAAATACACCGATGAAATACAAACCAATCTGTTAATTTTTTGTTGCGGATTATTTTTTAAAAACGCTATTTATGTTGCTGGGAATGTATATAATGCAAAATTATAAAATGAAGAATAAGAATCATTTATTGTGGCATAAAAACAATACAATAACGTCTAAAAAAACTAATATTTAAATATAAATACCTAAATATCACACAACGTCATCTAGCCCCAAACTAAGCAGAGCTCGTACTATGGGAAATAAAATAACTGATACTAATACGTATATACTTTTCTTTTTTAAATAAATACTTATTATACATAGAAACACCCATGGAGGTTTGTCTTGTACAAACCTCCATGTTCATACACACAAAGATTTGTGTTGAGCGGAAACCGAACCCGCAACCTCTGCGTTTCTGGCAGTTATACTACCGACTCCGCACCCGGTAGTCTATCTAAAATATTATTAATAATATGCTAGAAAAGGTACGCATCTCAGCACAATACTGCAGCGCTGAAAGCACCACAGCGCTGATAATTCTGATACGCCCAGTGAGTACGACCGTGTGACAAAAGAGAAAAAGTGATTATTTGTTTAAGAATAAGCAATAATCAAGAAAAACATAACAACTAAATAACATACAAGAACTAAAATTGTATCCTAGCTATTCATACATATAATAATACTTATACAGATCAAATACATATTTAAACTCATTTGTAATTTATAATATCCAAAACGTCATTCGTCACGTTTCATTTTGTGCATCACTTCTTTTAGAAGAACTTTTGACAAAATAAATTATAATTTACACACAAAATATGTTTGCTGTTTTATCTGAATCAAGCGGTCGTCACGTTGAAAATACTGATACCTTATAGCCTAGCATTATTTGAATTAATAACTAAGAAACTATCAAAGAGGAAAAGTATTACGAAACATTGATGATACAAATTACCTAACTACATTAAATCAATTCTGCTGTAAATTGTATCCAACTCTTGAAACCTTTTTTAATCCAAAGGAAAGAAAAGAAAACCGAAGTATTTTAAACAGTGATTACAAAGGCGTCCCGGACACTCAATAATATTATCTTTGGTCGGCTTGCCCGAAGAAATCCACTCGATACCGAGGGAAATTAAAAGCTTTGGCAAAATGAGAGTAGCTATTAGCCGGCACCTGTGTAGGTCTTTTTTGAACTAGTTAGTTAAGAGGTCCAGGTAAAATTTGCTGGGCCAATACGCTTTTATATGGATTTCCAAATGAATTTGGGATGTTAGTTGAAGTAGTTTTTACTCGTGTTCTGATTATAACGTGGAGTTTTAGAGGGATGAGAGTTAGTGAGTTAGTTCCTAACATTTTGATGTTTTAGAGTGGAACGTATCCGTATTTCGGATAATAATAAGTTGTTGAATATAAGGATGAAAAAGTTCGTTGTATTATTGCTTGCAAAGTAGTTTGAGCGGTATACTTATTTTAATTAGACTTTACGGCTTCCAAATTCATCTGACTAAATTTTGAAACAAGGTGATTCAGTATTGTTGCTAATAAGACCATTCGACTTTATGAGTGTAATTTATAATTTTTTTGAAGGCCCTCGCAATGGAGATATTATTTCCTAAGAGAAGTCGTGTTTTTCTGAAAGCTAAAGCCAATTATAACTTTAATTAACTCCTTACAACTTCAAAGTTATTGTCAATTGAAAGGTAAGTAAAATATTCAATGTTAACATTAACGAAACACTTAGTGAATTGAATTTATCAGCCTGTCTGATTCTGCATAGTCCACAAAATACCAGACAAAATATGATCATATTTCCCAACCACTTTAATAAAACGAAGGCAATCCTCCGAATAATCAAACGTCACAAGGTAGCTCAGCAAAACCAATACATTACGTTTCACGACTGCTGTGGAAGAAAATCGTTTTAATTTGGCCGACGCTATTTGCCGGCTTCGGCAAATATTGGCTCTGAGTATTGGTCCCGACAATCCGTGGAGGAACAATCGCACTTGAGTGCGACTTGAATCGCGCAGGACTTAGGAGCGGGCCGTGTCTGTTTGTTTGTATACGTCGGTAATCGCTTCAGTTGAGCTTGAAGTGATTGTCGGTGAGAGAAATAACGTTTATTATTATTTTCATTCGTGTAAAAATCTATTTGGTTTTTTATATTTTTTTTTATTTATATATTACTCAATTAGTATTTGCGAAAATTATGCGAAAGTACCTTTTAAATTATAACGGATCACTTTAATTTGTTAATGTAACTTCGCATCAATCAGTTTTTTTTGTTCGTGCCTATAGTGTCCCACTGCAGAGCAAAGGCCTCCCCATTCAGTTTACGCAACAAAATACTTGTCTTGTAATTCAAACACACCATTATTATCTTCATCAAAAAATTTCTTTGAAATGGGGATCGCTTAAATATTAAAGATTTTTTTAAGCGCATTTTAATAGCAGTACAATAGTATTAAGTATGCCTATGCCTATATTTGGTTAATTTATTTTTATAACCCTTATCTGGATATTGATGTACCCACCACGCCGACTAAACCGCGGGTAAAAGTTGTTTGTTAGCGCTAATCTTGGGCATTACTGGCAGGATTTTAATAATAATTTTTGTGTTTGATAGTCCAACTATCAAAAAAAGTTTTAAATATTTAACATTACGCTCAAATCCCCGGCAGCAGAGCAGTAAAGTTTAACGCGAGTTAAAGCGCGGTAGCAGCTTCTACTAAATACAACGAATTCCACACGAAGTCGCGGGTAAAAGCTAGTCTTCAATAAAAACGTCTAATAAAGTAATTGCCTCAATTTCTAAACCAAGCAAACCCCTACATTATATTAGAGTTGGCCATCTTTCTTGCGTCGATATATTTTTTGTTTCAAACGTGCCGTCCCGACGGGAGAGCAATTTATTTTATCTAACGCTGAGTCAATCAGCTTGATATGAGGTTACAAGAAAAATGTAACCACCTTCGCCTTCGCTCGAGATAACTAAAGTATTTTATTCTCATATTCAAAATATTCTCAGGAGATATACATGAAAAATTGTTTTTGTAACGTGTTTCAGATAATATTGCTTGATATGTTAAAGAATCGGTACTTATAGAAAGGTATTTATGATAATACGATGAATTTTATCATCTTTACTTCAACTATGATATTATGTAAACGCTCACATGTAAAAGCTGATGATAAATAAAAGACTTTTTCATTACTTATGTTACTATAACACATTGCTATAATACTGGTCTATAACATATTGGTTTGACTTACAGACTAAATTCTAGTAACAAAACATGTTATCATGTCTATATTACTCAGGAAATTATGAGGTTAGTTTGTTTTAATTTTATTGGTTGTAAATAAATTTTCTAAATAGGTTTATCATTAAAATTTTGGGGTGCATTAAAGGAGCCTCCCCGAGTGATGTACACAACGATTTTTACGTCCGGCGCACCCTGGGCAATTCCTTTCACCACGATGGCAAGTCAAAATAAAATTTGACACAGCCATCGACATGACGAGGAAGATTAAAATTTTAAAATATTGATTTTTATACAGCTCGAGCAGTATTTATTTATTTTATATTCTAATAATAATAACTTATGCTAAATCAAACGTTATTTAATTAATAGTAGAAATAGTAACTGATCTGAGTTCAGTAAAATAACCGCACAAACCGTAGTTGTTGGTTCAAACAAAATTATGTAACTTACAACAGCACTAATTGTCAAAATGAAAGATGTTAATTAATAACATTTAAATGACCTTTTATTTGAACAGTTGTGTATAGAAATATTGATTCTATTGGCGGTTAAACGCTTTCAATTTTCAAGATTGATCCAGTAAAATTATTTTAATATTGAACAAGGTTCAACATTCTTTACGTGACATTGTCTTGAACTTAATAGTAATACAACTTTTCAACAATTTTGTTTTAGGTGTAATAAAAATCAATACATACATATATATCTTATTACACAAGCATAGTAGAATTTGTCGCGGTCAAACAAGAAGATTTATATTTACTAAGTAAACGTTTCAGTTAGCTAACTTTTCTAATATTATTATAATTAAACTAGAACAAATAAGTACCAAAACATCGAGGTAGTAGGTTTTGCTTTGATGGTCTAGTGGTTAGCGTATACGCCTCTCACCGCGAGGTTTTAGGTTCAATTCCTGGGTCGGGCAAAGTGTTATTAGTTAACTTGCCATCAGAAAATTCACAATAGCAGCATGGAGTCAGAATTATGCTCGGTAAATGGCCATAGGCTTGTTCCCTATCCCATGTTGTACACCTCTGCCAAACCCTTCTGGGTAATATAGGCGTGATGTTATGTTATGTTGGGAAAAATAAATATTTCACTTGAAATATAAAATTCATCAATCATTGAATAAAATGCTTATTATAATAACAGTTACACCAATAGATTATTATATGTATATTTAGTTGCTTAATCAATCTAATACTTATTTAATATATGAGCAAAAAACATACACGTATGATAATTAAATGAATGATTCAATATTTGCCGTTTCAATACAGATTTAATGAGTTTTGGTTCATCAATTAATTAGAAATAATAATAATATTAAATTCTAATTACAAGTAGAATGATAATATCATGTATTAAAATATTTAAATTATTATCAATGTAATTATAATTAGAATCAAAGCAATTAAAACAAAAATAAAAACACCATTACTAATAACCAAATGTGAAATGAAAAATTAAAAAGGATTTTGTCATAAAAAAATTCACATTAATATTTCATTTTATGGACATGTCAATGACACAAATCAAGAAGTATTACCTATTCAAAACAAAAATAAACTTTATTTCTATCGCCAACAAATCACTTCCAAGTCCCGATTCAAGTCATTACCGAGGTATACAAATAAACAGAC
Organism: Hypena proboscidalis; assembly: GCA_905147285.1. Classification (NCBI taxonomy): domain Eukaryota; kingdom Metazoa; phylum Arthropoda; class Insecta; order Lepidoptera; family Erebidae; genus Hypena; species Hypena proboscidalis. The sequence continues at coordinate 8,338,845 of LR990150.1, read as the reverse complement.
ACGGCCGACTCCGTACGATTCAAGTCGCACTCAAGTGCGATTGTTCTTCCACGGATTGTCGGGACCAATACCCAGAGCCAATATTTGCCGAAGCCGGCAAATAGCGTCGGCCAAATTAAAACGATTTTCTTCCATAGCAGTCGTGAAACGTAATGTATTGTTTTTGCTGAGCTACCTTGTGACGTTTGATTATTCGAATGATAGTTTTCGTTTCATTAAATTGGTTGGGAAATATGATCACATTTGCTCTGGTATTTTGAGGACTGTACCTACAGATGGGATAATACATATAGTGCCAATTTCACAGGTGTTAGATAAAGTTTATTGGCAGAAAAAGCATATAACCCACATGAACGAAAGTGACAGCTGAGTTTTTTATTTAATTGTTACTTGTGGCACTTTTAAATTCGGTCAGGTTATGTTTTATGGTCGTATAAGATCCATCTGGAACTTCTGTAACTGGCTCTAAATTTGGTAGGTTTTTCGTCAGATATTTTTGAGGTACTGACTACCTTATTTACTTTACCTTTATTTTCTTCAGTGCTTTCGTATGTTGATTAAGATTGTTTTATTCTCGGTCTAACTTTATTTAGAAGAAAAACCGCCTACTCTAGGGAAATAACGTCTGTATCGTGCCTTTTGTGAATTTATAAATTACAGTAATAAACTTGAATGGTCTCATTTGCAACCGTTTCATGAAAGTACTGGTTTAGGTGGACTGGAAAAGATGGATATTGGTACAAAAATGGTTCAAAATAGTCCTCGAAAACCTTTACCAGCTTTTCGTTAAATGTTATTTTCGTTGTGAATTTTAAAATATTATAACCCGTTCACTTCAAATTGGCCAAATTTGTCCATCCGCTTTTTTATACTACACCTCTTGCCAATTTTTTTTGACTGTTTTACCATGTGATTTTTGATAATGAGCTTGGGAGAAGAGTATGGAGACGCGGGATGAGAAAATTTGGTCAATTCGTGTATATATGAAAGGTTAATATGTAGGTATATGTGATTGGAAAGTATTTTTTGAAAACAAATGATTTCCAGTAAAAAAAATTAATCGCTACCTAGCAGGGTACAGCAATAATAAACTCCATAACAATCGGTGAACGATAAATCATGCAATCCCAAAATATCAAAGCTACGTAGAGTACCGATCTACGAAGATACCAATATTTCTGGCTAACGCAAATCCAGATCAGGAAAAACATCGTTCGAAAACATGAAAAATACTAGGACCTAACTCAATAACTGCCGTCCTCCAATAAACTTACGTTCCAATCAGAAAATGGGTAAAACCTAACGGTAACTAACATCCCAAATTCATTTGGAAATCCCTATAAAAGCGTATTGGCTCAGCAAATTTTACCTGGACCTCTTAACTAACTAGTTAAAAAAAGACCTACACAGGTTCCGGCAAATAGCTACTCTCATTTTGCCAAAGCTTTTAATTTCCCTCGGTATCGAGTGGTTTTATTCAGGAAAGCCGACCAGAGATAATATTATTGAGTGTCCGGGACGCCTTTGTAATCACTGTTTAAAATACTTCAGTTTTCTTTTCTTTCCTTTGGATTAAAATAGGTTTCAAGAGTTAGATAAAAAGCAGATCTGATTTAATGTAGTTAGGTAATTTATATTATTCTGCGATGTATCGTGATACCTTTCCTCGTTGATAGTTTTTAGTTATTCATTTAAATAATGCTGGGCTTTAGGTGAATATTATAATATTATGGTTGAGTGTCAAGATGTCGTTGTTACAACTGTATACCAGAATTGAAATAAATTAAGGAGGAACAATTGATTGGCGGGTTGCCATAAAAAAGTAATATGATATTATTTTGTTTTTAATATGTTTATTGACAAATCATATCAAAAACACTTGTTCGTTGGAGCCCATGTCTTCAAAATTATTATTTTAATTTTTCAGTCCGTATGTTCATTTAATTATTCAAACAATTAAGACAAAATTACCATGAACAAACATGCATTTGAGTGTTTTAAATATGACTTGTTTTTAAAAATAGATTAAAACTTAATAATATTTAAGTAAAACATTATATTACGTTAGTAGTTTTTATTTTTGTTAAAAATCACAAGTTGGACTTTAAATAAATACAGTGCAAATTTTAATTAAGAGATGTAGGTATATTTCTCAAATAAAATTAAATGTTTTATTTTGTATGATTGCCATTTGCAAAATAAATCCACTACATTGAAACTCTTTGTTTTTGTAATAAGAAAGAGGTGAAAAAATATGGGACCGGCAGGATTTGAACCTGCGATCTTAGGAACCCCGGGCAGCCGCTTTACCCAACCAGCTATTATAATTAAATTATAATTTTTCAACTGTATGTTACGTCATTTCGTGACTTTATTTTTGTATTTTTTTTTTCAATTTAATTGATTGAACCACGTTTTAAAACCTAGAAAGCTACTAAAAATCTTGAGCTAAAATCGGTTTGTATCCGTAAATATTATGGACCTTTTCGTCGGTTACACATAATACTATTACAAGCAAATGCAATGAAGGACGGTTTTGTTGGTTAAAGGGCCAATCCAATTACATTTGACGACCGGATGGCGGAGTAGTGTACCTGCCTGCGACGCCGAGGTCGTGGGTTCAATTCCCACATAAGACAAATCTTTGTGTGCATGAACATGGGGGTTTGTCTTAGTCTGAGTGTTTCTATGTATAATAAGTATGTATTTACAAAAGAAAAGTATATATGTATTAGTATCAGTTATTCTAGTACCCATAGTACAAGCTCTGCTTAGTTTGGGACTAAATGGCGTTGTGTGTGAGTTGTGGAATATTTATTTATTTACTAGCTGACCCGGCGAACTTCGTACCGCCTGCCTTAGCGTAAATTTGATGCACTACTTTATTTTGTATAGCTGACCTATCTTATGTATGCGTACCTATTCAATTTGAACTGGAATCTATAATATCCTCCATATAAAAATGAATACCTATTTCCTTGGTCTCGTCATACCTGAGAAGGACTTTACTAATTTTATTAAATAAAAAACAAAATATTATCCCGTGCTGGCTGCTGTTATGATCGATGTGCACGAACACTTGTACGACTGTTATCATTATCAGCCTCTCGCTGGTCATTAGTGCGGTTGTTGGTGCGGTAATCTTATACTGGAAAAGTATACGTCAACGTATACTTTTCCAGTATAAATCAAATCAAATCAAATCAAATCATTTTTATTGCAGGCATCAAAGGCCCATATACATAACATTTAATTATTGTTGTTTTGATGTTTTGCACGTTGAGTCAGCGACGCGCGGCGCGGTGTCATGTAGCGTTCCTCGGAAACGCCGGAACACGACACCTCTCGGCCAGAAGTCCACGTTTGTGTATGTTTCTAGCCGTTCCGTCGGGATTCGCACCACAAACGAAGTAGAGATGATGACGTATATACAACGTAAGATGGTCTTACGTTGTATAGACTTCCAGTGCAATGTAATACCAGCTTATATTGGAAATGTATAGGTTGATCGGTAGCCGTGTGTACACTCTGACTGCATCAAGTATTACTTATTTATTTTTGGCTTGTATTTTTGCGTAGAACTTAATATTAAAGTATAATCTATTGGATAAACTTTTAAATATTAACGCGTCATATCGTAAGAGCCAGTGGCCGCCCGACTTACGTCATTTTAAATATATATTTATAATATATTTTATTACCATGTTAAGTATATAGAGTAGATGCGACGTAGCGACATTTATAGACAGTCTTCAATGACACCGGTATTGTTTTTTTTAAGAAAAACCCGTTTTCTGGACAAATTAAACATTGAAATCGTCCTTTTTGTACGGAAAAGATCTATTTGTTTTTTCTTTTAAGGATTTTCTAACGGTTGGAAAATGTGTTTTCAATAATAAATGTCGGTATGCCGAATCCATAGCATAACATGAGACTAAAATTTCTTAATAGTTAAATAACAACTGAGTTGAAATAATGTAATGTTGTTTATTATTATAATTATAAAAATGCACTTACACACTATACACCTTAAAATGAAACTTTTAATATTTATTTATAATTCAAACAAACGTCTCTTTTACCATTTCACCACCTCACCAAACAGGTAGATGATAGAGTAGTCGATTGCACCTCAAGACTATAACTTAGTAGTCCCCCATACACAACAGACATTGATATAGGAGAAAAATCCTTCAAACACTCGCTATCGAGATCCATTGATCGAGAAAACCTCTCTTGAAAGGTATCTACATGTCAACGTCATGTGAAGTATACCTTTAGGTTGGATGCGGCATTTATTTAAACTACAGTTTTATCTATCCTGCATACAAAATGCGACATAAATTGTTTCACAGTAAAGTAACAGCAGTGTTGATTATATCATGTTATGTTTTTACAAAATGTTCAATCCCTTTATAGAGTTTTAAAACGAAGTAAGTTGTGGGTATGCCCAGTTTCACAACAGACACACAAACAGCCGTGTTCTTACATTTTCAATAGCAACAAGGAGTCTGATAAACTAGATACATGATAAATAATTATTAATAATGTTAAATAACTGAAAGACTGTACACATGAACGTTCACGTTTATATCCTGTAATATAAACTTGTTCAAACAAACGCCAGCGATTCCTTTAACCACTTTACTAAACAGGTATATGATAGAGTAGTCGATTCCACCTCTAGACTACAAGTTGGTCGTCCTCCATAAACAACAGACATTGATGTAGAAGAGACATCCTTCAAACACCCGCTCTCGAGATCCATTGATCGTAAACCTCTCTTGAAACGGTGTATACACGTCAGCGTCATAATTATGAAGTATACAGAATGCGACTAAAATTGCTCCGCAGTAGCAACAGTGTCAAAATATCGTGTTGTTATTACGAGAATTCCATCTCGGGTTTGATTCCATACATTTCTATACATTTCGACATTTCTTGATATATCCAAGCAAATTGAAATGTAGCGATTAATCTGTGCAGACCACTCTGCTCAGATTTATTGATCGTGTGTATAAAATCGTTGCAGATTTATCGTTCATCTATGGGTTTTCAAATTATATCAGATACCGTTGTCGATTGGTGTGCACAGTTTTTGTGATGTGGAGAAAGTTTTTTTTTATTTATTTCTGGAATGTTTAATTTGACTGCACAGCTAAAGCTCTATGTGCTTTGTCCTGTATAGGTAATTAGTAACTATATCTCTTCCTAACCATACCACAACACCAAATCACACCCCGTAAAGTATAAAATTTGTTAGTCCAGTCGTCTGCGTTTTTTTTAGACGCTGCCATGATCATTATCATAATTCCGCCAGGACAGCATACACCAAATAAAAAGGCCTGTAATAAAATTATGCTTATCGATTTCCTTCGAAGCTCAGTTGTCAGTATTCCCTAAACGTTCAACAAATACCATAAACTTTACAAGCAATAACTCGCAAATGAATGTAAATTAAAAAAGCGGTCGTCAATAAATACCACCAGTTATTTTCAGTGGCATTTCAGTCTGCCAAATGCTAATAAAAGATGAGAGGCTATCGGTGATCTTTGCAATGAGTCTAATTCAGTTTGACAGACTCCTAAAAGATAAGTTATGCCCAACTTTTGGAGGTTCCTTGTCTCTTGAATAAATTTTCAATGAACTTCCTAAAACGAGTTTGCCAACTTTTGATTGGTGCGAATACTTAAAAAGATTTTATGCCGTGATTCCGGTAGTCTCTTCAAAAGATATTTATTATATTTTACATTTATTATGAAATTCGATTATTTTTTTAAATTATATTTTTAATTTATTTATGAAGTTTCCATGTTGAACGGTGGGGTTATTCGCTTATTGAGATTTTGGTTTCTTAACAAATAGTTTCTGTCAATTAGTAATTCTTTCACTCAAAACATGCATTTTTGACATAACGAAACCACGGATTACTCTCCTGGTTACTTGCCTGATATTAATACTTACGCTTAAAAACTCATTTCAAAATAGCAAAAAAATAGAGTGCGTGTTATTACTAATGGCTTACGACAATAGGCAAAACTAAATGGAAATGACCAATTTGTAAATTATTAACTGATATTAAATTATTTCTTATTTAATAGGACGAGGAATATACAAATTTATCAACTTTTATTGTTGTGTTATAGTTTTAATAGAAGTAAAAATTATTTTGGTTTTTAATTTTTTACTGAGTTGTGGCGCGCACTGTATTAGTTAATGATGTTTTATCTGTGGTTGAAATAACTTGAGTCGTAATAAAAGGTTTAATGGTTTTATGATTATTAGCTAATCCATACATATAATAAAATTTGAAATTATAAATGCCTGTTCATTAAAGACATTTAAGAAAAAAATAATAAGAGGAGACTAGAACAGCAGTAGAAGCCGAAACATATTTTTTGGATTTTTGTCTGTCTGTAAATATGTTCATAATTATAGGTAAAGTAAATAAAATAAATTTTGTAGATGAATTTGGGATAGATTTATTGGCAATTTAACTCCCAAAGGGGGTAAATTATGGGTTGCAAGTGTATAAGGAAGGTTTCTCAATTTTGAAAGATATAATAACTCAGAAATATCGAACTTAACGGGGATAAAACCACGGGCAGAAGCTATTTAACAATAAAATAATACTTTTTAAACTACATTTGAAATTGATGTAAAGAGTGAAATATAACTTCTACATTTTTAAAAATATATTTGAAAGTGAAAAGACGCCTTAAAATTGCTGCCTGCCACTTAGAAAAAAAATAAATATTTTTAGTATTACCTTAGAGGCAAAATTTGCGGCTGCTTACCGTGAGGTTTCGCCATGTAGCTATAAATAGTATAAACACAAAATCATAAATTAAGTTTTTGGGCTTTCAATATTTAACTTGAACATTCTCCATATATTTATTTATATAACTACTTTGCCTGCCACCTCGTTTGCGTGGAATTCATTATAAATTAGTAATAGCTACGCCCACGCTTTGACCCGCATTAAACCTTACAGCTCCATTCCCGTGACGTTTAGCGTAATCTCAAATATCAGTTCAATATTCAGTAGTTCGCGAGAATAAAACAATAAAATAAACGAACTGACTTTCGCTCGCGGATTTGTCTGCGTGGTAGCTAAATAAATTAAAACTGATTTTATAAATAAGTATCGAACAAATAACTATAACATTATATTAAAAATATTGTTGTTGTGACATTAAAATAAAAACAGACAATTCAATATTATTTATTTTTATTGATAAAACCTTCTTGTTGACACCTACTAAAATGCATGTTTACTCTGTGGCAACTAATGTCTTTGGCTGAAGAAAATTGGAACGTTTCATTACAACAAAAAGCATTTAAATAGCTTTAAACTGAATTTAAGAAAGCACCAAATTCAAACAATAAAATTCAAATTATTTAACTGATTATATCAATAGAAAATTGTACACATTATAACAACAAACACAATATAAGTCATTATGGTAAGAGGTATTTTCGGAGAGATTTTCTCTTTAGTATAAAACGAGTGCATAAAATTAAATTAAATAAGAATGGAACGCGATGTGATGGAAAAAAAAGTTATCCTTATTACAAAACAACTAACTAAGATCAAGACAGTATTTTAAGACAACTATAAAAACGATATATAAATGTGATTTTCACTCTTTGCTTCTGCTATGTACTAGAAACAGTGAGTATGCGTTATAATTTCTACTTAGTCCTCCGTGACACGATGAAATGAAATCTCTCACTTGTGTTGTAATGTTTTTTGTCTTTCAGGTGCAATACACGAATACAGCACACCTATATTATAATAGTATTATAATAAAGATGATAGTGGCGGGTGATTTCAGAGCTAAATATTTTTTAAGACTTAAGTTTCATCAGTGCAAGCCTAGCGAACATTAGCAAGAAAATAAATGTTCCTGAAATTCTGTGAAATAATAAAATTTTCAAAACTTCTGATTTTTCTTTAATATATTATTATTTCTCTCACATAATTATCATAAACATAGACACTACGTTATCTACGTACATAAGAAATTATAAATGTAAACTTTAAATAAATTAATAAACGTGAATACAGAATGTAAGCAGTTACATTATCTGGTGCATAACCTGTATTGTCCCATTGTTGGGCAAAGGTCTCCACCATCCTTGAAATGGAATGAATCAGGTTTTTCATTTTTTATTAAATTAAGTAACTAGATTTGAATTACGTCGATAAAAAGCACTTACCCGTGTGCCAGAATTCATTAAAATTTGTTTAGTTTGGCGAGAAAGAGGAAGCCTACAACCTAGCTACATAATATTATTGTTTCAATATTTTGAAGATACATTATTTTCATTTAGTGCTTTTTATATCCCAGACTGGCATAATTCGTGCTACTACTTGTCATATTTATTAGTTTTCGTATGAAAAATCTCGAGATCTATGACTGAAAATAATATGACCTAAATTCTATTGCATTACGTATTTAATTAGTATTTTATGACATACATAGTATTAAACAGTTATTGATTTGTTGTATAACGTTAATCTGAAGTAAAAAAACCTTTTAAATATCATTATTTTATCTCGCCAAAGTACAAGAAATTACTAAGAAACTGCTCCATGACCAGTTTCCGATTTTGACATAAGAAATTGCGTTACTTGCCTGTAAAGCTGTCAAATCTGCTAGAGGATAGTAACTGGCAAGCTGTCAATTTTTTTGCCAAGCAGTTATCAACCGTATCTGTATGGAAATAAGGATGTACTAAATCCGAGATGTACCGGTTACTTGCCAAACTATTAGTCGATTTCGAAAGCGACTGGAAATTAGTCACATTTACAGAATAGCATAGCGGGTTGGAAGGTAAATTAAAAATAGCTGGTGCTGCGGCGCATATTGAATAAAAGTTCGAGTTGGTGATTGGCCCGTATCGTTATTAAGTATTCAGCAAACAGCGGTTATTTTTTAAATAAATGTAAATTCAGTACACGCACAGCACACTAAGATAATTAATAATGTTTTTAAGACTGGTCGTGAATTAATCTGAAGCTGAATGTCACATGAACGATATTTTTATGTTTTCGTCATAAATTTGTTAAAAATTATTTGATTTTATACACATCTATTACAGTTACTTACTTTTGAAATTATAACCAGCTGATGATTGAAAATTTCTATAATATAACCAACTAGTCAGTAATTAATATTTGCATAATGCTCATAAGTAATTGTTAGTAGCTTCCTAACTTACCTCTATCTCAGATCATCTTTGACCCGACGAATACAAGCCACTCCTAAAACTGCTAGCTCGCAATAATAACTTCTAAATACACTGCTCCATTTTATACTTAATCCTTGCTAAAAGCAGAGTTAGCATTAACCCACATACCAAAGAAAAACAAAGACACTTTGAGATAGTAATATCAGACTTCAATAACCAACTATTTTGGAAGTCAAAACAGATTCTTAAAGTTTAGAACCTAAGAACTGCAAACATAACTTTATTAGACTGAATGTATGTAATAGTTCCATAAAAGTTAACTGCTATTTGCTTAAGTACCGGCGGAACGTACAGAAGTGTGACCAGAATACAAAGAGCTTTGGAGAGATACCAAGATGTTCCTAAAAATTCTCAGCTCGTACACGCGACGGCGACAAGGGAGGTCACGTTAATTTAGATTTTCTGCTCTCGAGGCGACGCCTTTCCACTCTTAGAACAAAAGCAAGAGCGACGTCTAACACTTGTAAAGACCGTGTGAACTGAAGAACAAGGTTCAGAATGGCTTAGCAAAGAATATGACCTTATAAGAATATTGGGTGACGAAAAGGTTTGCGAAAAGCGTGGAATGGATAAAGAAAAGATATCGTTTATAAGTTTATTAACGGTTCATTTCAGTTTTGTAATATTCCTGTTTGTTTTCTTTCCATTGCTTTTCTTGCGTAATATTCTCTGTGCAATAATGAAGAAAGTCTTTTTCATAATTTTATGACAAGAAAATTAAATAAATTAGACAGAAACCGCTGTTATTATGGGGTTGGTTTACTGGCAGATTACTTTTTATACGATTTTTATAAAACCTACATCTTACCACGTCACTATGTGTTGTAAAGTGAGTGACGGCAAGCGGCCAGCTGACCGGTCGGGCGGCCGTGCATCGCTCGCGCACGTTTTTAGTCGTTAGTTCATCTTATTTTTACCTACTTTATACGTGCATAATTAATGTAAATTCAAAGGCTGTTATGAATTAGTTTTTAAGATAACTATACAGTGACAACTATATTATGTAGATAATATTAGTCCTAAAAATAATTGATGGTGTATGTTTAAGAAACTTACTATAATGCTACCGACATTTTATCCGTCTTATTGTACACATAATCATAATTAGTGCTAAGTTTTTTGGAGGAAACATTAATCATGCATTTATTGTAATTAGCATAACAATGTTATTCTTAATTGTAAACTTTTTAAGCCAATAAAGATTTTTTTAAACTCACTTTTTACACAACGACTTTACAAACACTTCGTGATAATTCATTTGAAATGTGATACTATTTTTTTAAATGCTAATTGAGTCTTCATGTATTTACTGTTCCTTTAATTCTTTATGACATGCAACTCCTTAGTTTTCTGTGTGAATTTTCTCAGTTTTATCAAAAGTTTGGCAGTGGCAGAGTACAATTACTTACATTTGGTGGTGCAACCCCTTGAAATATGAAAATTGAATCCTGTTACGGGGTTTTTCGTCGTGACATCAATATATTTGTCGTGAAGCTCTGGCGATTTGCTCAGAGAATTTGAAATGGATTGTATCTGTTTCTTGACACGTTTTGTTAAATATTTCTCTTAGAGAGGTGGATTTATGAGAAGGATTTGGAAGTTTTAAAGTGTTATGGTTTCTAGGAATTTATAACTGTGTTGGTTTAGTAATTATTTTACTATACTGATTAAAATTTTGAAATTTTAATTTAGAAATAACTAGCTCCGTTAATCAGAATAGTTATGTAAGTAGTGAATTTGATTTTAGCTTGTATTTGGAGCTGCAATCTCATGAAGAATGAAAATTGTATTCTGTTTTCACAGTTACTGCAAAAACAGACAACAGGTGTGTCAGAGGTGTACAACACTCACATTTCACCTGTTATGTCTAGGTCCAATGGGATAGGGAGTGAGCCTATCGCCATACACCAGGCAAAATTGCAACTCTGTGCCGCTTGTGAATTTCCTGACGAAAATTGCCCTATCCGGGAATATTCCTCTCACGGGAAACCGGTGAGAGGCGCATACGATAACCACTAGACCATCGAGGCGATTAATTATTAAGAAATAATAAATCAGATATTCATATAAAAAAAGCTGGTCAGTTTAATGCAATGAAAACACTTTAAGCACTCTTTTTTGCTCTCAATTAATACTTCAGCATTAACAACTAAGTTCAAAGCAAAAGTAGGTCACCAAGTTTTCTAATAACAACTCTTAGGAACAACTGGTCAAAGATTGTTTAACCTATTTGGAATTATCTTCTTCTATTAAGGCTATAGAACACTACCTTAAGCATCGGCTATCGGTAAAGTTCTAACAGTGTGTAAGTCAGAAATAGATACTTTTCAAGAATAATAATCTTTTTGTGAAATGAAGGCAACCGAAGCTAATAAAATTATTTTGATTATCATAGTACAAATGTACTCGGTGATGATTTGATCCTATGAAAATCGTAATACTTATAAATATGTATATCTTATCCGTGGTTGCCTTCATATTATACAGATTTTTTACTTGTTGTATCCTACTTAAGATAGAACAAATCGATGAACGTAACGTCACGGAATGACGTAACATACCTATAGTTAGAAAATTTTAGCGTCCTGGCATAAGGCGATCGTAGCTGGTGGGTAAAGCGACTGCCCGGTGTGCAGAAGGCGCAGGTTCAAATCCTGCCCATATCTTTTTTCAACTGTTTCTTAGTATAGTTTTTTCACTGTCTTGAAATGTGGTTATTTTATACTTACACACTGTTAGAAATTTACAGTCGATTTGGCTCTCTTGATTTCCATCGAAACAGTTCGTTTAAATAAATAGCGGGATTAAGAGACCCGGAGCTGATTCACCAAACTTCAAGAAGGTTTTTTTTTTACACCTCACTCTCATTCAATTTTGATACGGGACAGACAGATCAAAAGCTGTGAGTTAAATTTTAATTTGACACGTGAAATTTAAAAAACAAAACATAATATCACTCATATAATACGCAGAGTGTGATTGAATTGTCATTACATCCACACTTTATCTGTTGTGATGAGGTTCCATGTGCTAGGTGAGCCTATCGCCATCCACCCATCCTCCGAGCGAGCACAGTTCTCCGTGCTGCTATTCAAGAAAAAAAAATCTCAATTAACACTATTGCCCTACCCGGACAAATACTTCAGAATTTTATTTCTTCATAACATCTCTGTCGTGTCCTAGTTACTATCAGACTAACCAGTGTTGTAATCACTGGCTTACAAAAAATGAAATATAATGAAAATTGTTCTAATGAATATTATCCTCCATGAAACTATTTATAACTAGCGTGGTAACGAAACCATAGCGTGATTCAGAAAATGGATACAACGCCATCTATCGAAGGGAAAAGTAGATTTACGCCCGAGAGAATATTTTTTAATTAGGAGTATTTTATTTGCACTCTCATAGGACTGATGTTATAGTATGTTTTGTTTTTTTTTAAAATATGCTATAGATGTAGCGACCATCCCCCGCGAGCGATGTGGCGACATAGAAAAAAAATGTGTTTTAGAAAAAACGATAGCCAAGTGGGAGACCGTAGGACTGCGAAGTCAAAGATTCGTCTTTTCGCAGATATATGTGTATTTATCATGATGTATTTATTTTTAACGGTGAATGAAAACATCGTGAGGAATCCTTCATGCCTGAGAGGGCCTAAAAAGTGCTCGAGAGTGTGGGACGTCTACCAATCCGCACTTGTCCAGCGTGGTGGACTATGGCCTAAACCTTCTCATTATGGGAAGAGGCCCGAGCCCAGCAGTGGGACATGAATGAGATACAGGGCTGCTATTATTGTTTTAATATTTAGGTTCTTTAGTTTGACAATTGACCACGAGAACTATAATATGTCCGCGTCGTAGAGAGTAGTTTCAGTAAGTTTTATTTGCATAATGAATTGCGAAGTGAGTGCTGATTGCGCTGTCTTGGTAATTAATTAATTAATTAACGTCGTGTTCATCCGTGCCTACTCTTTCGATAGGTACTAGAATAACTGATACTACTACATATTATTATATACTTTTCTTTTGTAAATACTTACTTATTAAAGAAATAACAGTTTCCTATATATAATAATAATGTTTATTGGAACCAAAATACACGTTATTCTCATCAAGACACGATCTGATGATGGGCTTCTAGAGAAGTAGAGGGCAACTCTCAAATTTTAAAGGTTTCTATATGTTTTTGTATATTACTTAAAGCTACTGAGGTATTTACATGCGGAAGGTACTCCCGTAACCCAAACTCCTCAACAGTTTTGAGTACGGGAATAGTTATTGAAATATAGGCAATTTAAGGCCAATTACTGTAATCTTTCAATTTATACACAGATGAAGCGAGACGTTAAATATTACTTAAGTATTTCTTACTTTTTAGTGCATGCTTTGTAATTGAAGTTGGTTTTATTGGTGTAAAATTATTTCAAATAAAGAACACTTATATGTCTATATACGTGTTCTTTATTTGAAATAATTTTCAGTATAATTATTTTTCCTTTAATTTTTATAATATTCTCCTCCTTTTGTAATGGGTTTCATCCTACTATTATTTTTTTTGGTCTTAAAAATTAACGGCACTGGGCTAATATCCATAACTGTCATTATAAAATTCTGACAAATATTTAGTATTAAACGTTGAAGATATTATATATTTTTAGCTTATATATTAGCAAAGATAAATTGTAAAATAATAGATAAATATTTTACTTGTATTGCATTTTTATTAAATTTTTTATCTCTTTTGCTTAACATTTATAACCATTACAACAAATTTAATATTTAACAACCATTTTTGTATATTATTAAATTACAAGTAAAGTGTTGTACACCTCTGTCACACCCTTCGCCATAATAACAGGCGTGATTTTACTACATTAACTTAACTACTTTAATACACGAATTCACAAAGAAATGAAACTTATTATAACATAATATAAATAAATCATAATTATGTGGAGTATTTTTTACAATATTATAAAATATGAAATTTTAATTGCATATAATATGCCTTGTTTTACGTTATTAAACAATTAATAAAATTAATATCATGAAAACTTAATATTCGAACTCGTCAAAGGCAAATTTATAACAAAAAATATATATTTTTTAATAAGATTTTTTTCATCATTTTTAAACGTATGAACGTTTTTTAATGAAAATGTTCTCGGCTACGGGCAAATTTTGAAATACTAAACAAGATGGTTCAATATTAACTGTCTTCTTGTCCGTCTGAGTTCCCGCCGGCCTCGAATGGCCAAAGTCCTTTTGTCTCGAGGAGGTGAGCCCCTGTTTGTCGTATACATCCAATCGGGACACCTGAAATGAAAGAAATTGCACGTTAGTTATTTTGACTGACTCGTTGGTATAGTGGTAAAATTTGCTTATCTGTTCCCGCGAGGTCTGGGGTTCAATCCCCGGGTCGGACAAAAGTGATACTTTGGATTTTTCAGTTAGGAAATTCTTAATAACAGAATGGAGTTAGAATTGTGCCCGGTGGATGGCGATAAATTCAACCCCTATAACATGGGATCTAAGCTTAATAGGTGAAATGTTACATGATAAAGTATCAATAATAAAATTAATGTTAACGAGAGTGGCAGCATCACCTTTGTCGCCAATTAGTTTGATGATGCATTATGGTCCATACTCACATACGGGTTTAATCGAAAGTTTAACTGCAAGACAAGAAAAACTTAACGAGTTGACCATGAGACTCGTTGGAAAACCAATGAAAATTCCTTCGCACTGAATGTGTAAGCAACCCCGACGGTTTTACTTGATCAATTAAAACCGTATGGCAGAACGGACCGACGTAGTATTCACGTGTAAAGAACTAAAGTGAACTCTCAGATGTTTGAATTTGCAATCTTGTAAAGATTATTTGCCAGATAAATAATAATTAATTATTTAAATAAGATGATCATTTTTACAACGTAATGAGGGCATAAGCCGTTGCTCCAAAACTCGCAATTAAATATTTATCTTAAATATATAATGTTGATTGTGTAATACCGTACTTTAGACTGACTACATTTAAACATTTGTAAATATTTACAAATTATGTACTTTTGTTTGTTTTTCTACTTCGCTTGCAGTGAACGAACGTGTAGTCCATCTGATGGTAAATGGAGTACAGCCCTTGGAGATATAACAATCCACAAGGGCAGATTATATTATAGATGCGTCGCTGCAGCTGAGGACTACGGTGTTATGCCTCATATGCGAGTAATTTCAGGGCCTGATCTCACCACCAAACCGAAACACAGTAATGCAAGCACTACCATTTGGCGGCAGGTTGTAGGTGAGACGGTGGTGTTGCCGCCCTCAAGCTCGTTTACAAGAGTACTACTAGTATTTTTACGGAACTTGTAAAATTGAACTTAATGGGAGGCAACACATTTCTTTTATTTGTACCGATTGTTTTTTTTTCTTTCCAACACAACTCCCGCACAAGGAAATACATATCCTTGTGCTATAGCGCATTTTAAATGTATGCAGTACGAGTATCAAATATAATTATTATGACTAATATAACTACAAGTTGTAACTACAGAAAATATATTGACCAAATAGATAAAGGCGTGGAACAACATAGACTACTTATCAACACTAACATGCGGACAATACCGCAGCCAGAAGCTAGAATCGGCTGCGGTATTGTCCGAATCGAAGCTAAGCTCGAATTTTGATATTTTTTTTTGATAGTATAACTCTCAATTATCCTCTAAAGATATTTAACATGACGCTAAACTCTACGAAGCAGTAAGGATGAACGCGTGTCAAAGCTCGGGAACAGCTACTACTTAATAAAACGATTTCCACGCAGACAAATTCGCGGGCAAAAACTAGCTTATAAATATAATCTAACAAATACGGCCGAATCCAAACAAAATTATGTTGAGACAGGCGATTGTTGTCGGGTCAACGATTCTGTTTGAATATGAATATATATAGGTATATAAATATATAATATATATATTTTGTCTACACGTGTGGTGTAGTGGTTTAAGCGGTCGCCTCGCCGCTCTCCACTGCACTGGTGTTGTGAGTTTGATCCCCACATGGGACAAATCTTTGTGTGATTTGCAAATATTTGTTATGAGACTGGGTGTGCTTGTGTGAGTTAATGTAATGTAATAGATTCTGTTTATTAAAATGTAATAAATGAGTCAAGAATATTATCTATCTAAGGGTCCTATTAGCGCAGTAGTGCACTCATATTGGTCCTTCAAACGTCAAATGCATTGTTCACGATCGATCGATTAAGATGTTATAACAACCAAAAGTAAGACCTTTTAATACCAAAAGTAAAATTTGAATAACAAAAGATTGCAATACATCAAACCAAATTAAAATACATGATTAGTGACCTTATCTTATATGCCTGTTTACTTGACTTAGCACACACATATTCGTGCCCCCAGATTCTCCATAATTGAAATCGAAGCAAGCAACGATATCGCAAAATAAAATAAAAAATAACGTTGTTATTTCGCATAACTACACCATAATCATAATCCATGACCACCAAGCAGTAGTAATCAGCCATAATAAATAATAATTTTGTTTTCTATACTTTCGGCTATTTTATCAACCCCGCAAGTGAGAGCGAGCGTTTACTGCGATAACATTTGCGCGTCTTACAGCTGCCGGCCGCTCTTCATTGACTAGACGCAGGTGGTTATCTACTCTTAGCCTCACAGGTTCATCGAGCAAGTCGTTTTTTCGCCCCCCCCCCCCCCCCTCCCTACTCGAGTCCGCGAGGCGACGTCGAACGCGATTCTTTGCTGCGCAAACGCTGCGGAGTGATATATCCACCATGTTATACTAACAAACAGTTATGCAACACCATATTATTATTGTACCCGACGATCAAACCTTGGCCACAAACTGAAATCTATGGCCACAAAGTAAATACAACAGATAGACAGACAGATACTAAGATAATGAGTATCTATTGAATAATTACGAATATGGTACGCCTTACCAAACGTTGGACGTAGAGATTTGCCCAAAACTACGGCAGTTGATATTGAGTCATTACTCTGATTACTAGATAATCGTCGAACACAAAACAATTATTTACTATCTTATATTAGTGCCACAAGGTTGGTGGCGATACAGTTTTTTGGCCATTGCCTTTTCATCAAAAATTACCAGTGCCACCGCCGGCGGCAGTGTCGGCGTACGCACCGACCCGATGCGATGGTCGACCGAGCACTGAAACCGGCCTTATTTTCAATTAAGCTTACAGTTGGAAGCAAGCGTCAGTGTCAACGCTCGACGTATGTTTACATATTGTTACGTCTGCGTGCGCATCTTTTTGTATGAAAATATGTAAGCAAGCTTTATTTTGCTTTACGAATACTTACTTTTCTATATCAGGCAGTACTTGTCCTTTACATCTTACTTCCCACTTCGGCCAGTACTTGAAACCTTCCATCTCGAAGATTTTCTTCGCGCATTGAGCATCATCTCTTATGTCGTCATCGAGTAAAGCTGTGAATAAAAAAAATTATTTATTACCTATATTATAACAACATAACATTTTCCAGAAAACAACCCGGCAGGCTATTGTAGAGTGATATAACATTCTTTATCTACACCCATGCTATAAATCCTCTATAAACGTTCTTGAAACAGTTAGCTAATTGCCAACATTAAAACAGCCAGTGTCATAATAACCATTATAACACCCAAACGGGTGTTATAATGTTGTACTGAAATTCATTATGCAACTCCTTTTTTACTCATCGAACAGCCACATTCTCATGGCATCTTTATGAATTTCAAAAAAAGAACATGTCATGCACGCCGCGCGTTTCACTACCACAGCGCCGTAATTTAAATAAAAACTTATTCGAATTTTTGAATTGACGTCGTATCCCGCCATTTTTGTTCAATAATAGTATTGAAAAAATACTTTTTAATAATTGTACGATCCAAAATGTAAATAATTATAACATTATATAATTATATTATTACCTATAAATCGTTTTTTTGTATTAGATACTCACTAATTAAACTTTCCATGAATTTACATAGAGTTCTTACAACACTGTACCCTAATACCCTATGGTTTCAGAACATTTATAGAGGATTCATATCATGGGTGTAGATAAAGTCTTGTATGCAACTGTTATAATTAGGTATTAAAGCACTCATGTGATACTATTATCACACTCGGCTTCGCCTCGTGTGATAAACCCACACTCGTGTTTTAATACCCCTCATTATAGAACAGTTGCATAAATAACTATTATCTGTCTTGTAATATTTAAAGCAAATTTTAGCTTTGCTATGCCTTTTTGTATTTATATAATATTAAAGTTGAAAAAATTAAGAATCCAGCAGGACTCGAACCTGCACCCCCTGGGTATACGCCCCAAGTGCTTCGAGTCTTCGAGAGAAATTTCGAGTCCGGCAGCATACGAATCCATAGCTGAATTGGCAAAGCACTTGGGGCGTATACCCAGGGGGTGCAGGTTCGAGTCCTGCTGGATTCTTAATTTTTTCAACTTTAATATTATATTATCTGTCTTTACGATGATGGATGAATACATCACATCATCCTATACATTCCCAGTGTAAGATGGTCGCGCATTGCACCGGCAGCCTATACAACATGAGACCATCTTATTCTGGAAACGTATAGGTTGTATAATATTGTAGTACCACGTAGTACTTAAATATAGTGATTCTCTTTGGTTATTTTAAAATTTACTAATGAAACGGTAATAGAATCACGCCTCCATTCCATGGATAGTGACAATGAAGCACGTGCACGTTTGGCGTGGTGGTTAAAGCCTTTGTAGCGTACGACTGTTTTAGACTACGGTAGTGTTGTGGGTTCGATCCCCACATGGGACAAATCTTTGTGTGATTCGCAAAGATTTGTTCTGACTCTGGGTGTGCTCTGTGTGTGTAAAATGTATGTTTGTGAACACCCCCGCGACACAGGAGTTATTCCTAGTGCGGGCGTCGTTTTATAAAGAAAAAAAAAATGAATCGCCACTACGATTTTTAAACATTTCTCTTGCTTCTCCAACATTCAGACATCCAGTCAAACATGCTGGCAGATTTCTTGTCGTGTGTTACTTCTCCTTTCTGAAGGACACCAAGAAAGATCTAGTCCAGTATGATTTCCAAGGACGACTTCCATGTTCTTCTAGCCACAACCGCATTGTAGGAATACTCTTTTGGCTAATCTACATGACACCTACGGCTATGTATTAATATTATCTATACAGGTATGGCAGAAAGGTATAACACTGAAACTCCACCTGTTATGTTTAGCTGCCATGTGACAGAGGGTGAGCATATCGCTATCGACCACCGCAATTACAACTTTATGCTGCTATTGAGAACTTCCTGATAAAAACAACCCAAATAGCACTTTTGTTCGACCCAGCAATGGAACCCGAGACCGTGTGGTGCGAGGCAATTTGGTTTAAAGCAATTCAATTACCGTATTCAGTACAAAACGCAGACGTTCGTTGGTTTAATTGAAACTGTGGGAGACGTGTCAGGTTCAGAGATCAGCTCGTGAATAATTAGTAATTCGCTCGACTAGTTGTTATTCTTACAACTGCTGTCTGAGTGAGAAACTCAATTGCATTCGTGAAATGTAAATCCCATTAAAAACATAAATGTAAAATGAGAGCCAAGTTTAATATTACGTATCAATAAGTGATATCTATATGGGTGCCAAGTTGAAAGTGTAAATAATTTGACTTGGCTTGACTTCGTCGCTGATTAGACGGCTATTCGGACGCTAGTTAATCAGCTAGCCGATTCAGCCCATCTCTAGTGTTACATTATCCTTCGCGCAAAGTATACTAGGCGATTGTGAAACAAGCCCGAAGAGCAAAAAGTTTCTTAACTCACATTCACACGTAATGTCACATTTTCCGCCCTTTTTGCCTTCTTTGCACCATTCACTGACAATCTGTAACAAAATATAAATAAAATAATATGCATATTTATAGAATTAACAAAATATAATTAACTAGCTTCCACCCGCGGCTCTGTTCACGTGGTAAGTCGATAAAAAGTAACCTATATGTTAAACCAGACTATATAACTACATCCTTGTAAAAAATCATCAAAATGGACTTAGTAGTTCTTGCGTTAAAGAGAAACAAACATCCACACATCCATAGTATTGTTATGAGATGAGAGACGTGATGAGATTTTATAAATCGGTAGGTTTTGACTTTAACTTGACCGCTTTGTTTACAGAAACAAACACCTGTCAGTCTGCAGCGCATCTATTTGAACTTAGATAAAGACAATAGATAACAAGAGCCAATGTATTAATGTGAAATGAGAAC
Source organism: Hypena proboscidalis (assembly GCA_905147285.1). Lineage (NCBI taxonomy): Eukaryota > Metazoa > Arthropoda > Insecta > Lepidoptera > Erebidae > Hypena > Hypena proboscidalis. The sequence continues at coordinate 8,318,252 of LR990150.1, read as the reverse complement.
TACGCAATTCCTTCTATTTATTACTGATTAATTAGCTGCAGTCACTTCCCTTATCTAACTTGAATGCGGCATAAAAATAGCAGCCCTGTATCTAATATATGCCCCACTGCTGGGCTTGGGCCTCTTCTCATGATGAGAAGGGTTAGGCCATAGTCCAACACGCAGGCCAATGTCGGATTGGTAGACTTAACACGACCTCGAGTACTTATTTTGCACTCTCAGGCATAAATTTATATATGCCAAATACATACTTAATATAATTTTGTAACACCTTTTAACCTATGATTGCAAATAAAATACTTTGTTTTTGTCTTTAGATGGTCAGGATGAGGCAAACCTACTAGGTTTGCCTCATCCTGACCAAAGATTGCGTAAAAGAAGATATGAAAGAGATGGGAGTAGGTGAATATGGAACTGCTGACATAGGAGAATCAAAGATTCCAAATAAAATGGGATAAGGGCAGGAAATAGAGAAAAATGTCTCTATTCAAGTGCTTGGCCTGTGCGACTGATTGTGAGTTCTTGGGTTCGATTTCAGGTCAGGCAATTATACGGGTATTTTTAGTCTCAAATCTAAACATAATTGGTTATATTTGGGTGTTAACTCCTATGCTATATCCTTTTGGGTAACATAGGCGTGATGTTATATAATGATACATATTTAAAAAAAAAATGGATAAACTTACACCAAAGAGTCCGTAATATTTTTTTCTTGCATTCTTCTCAACGAAGGCCGATGTATTTCGGCCACTCATCTGTTCTATAAGGCATACCCCTGAAGAGCACAAATATTCCATTTAATATTTTAGTATAATTAGTAAAGTAACTATATAATTATCTAATATCGTAAATATTTTAAGATTTCTTTAATTACTACTACGTACCTAATTCAAGAAATCTTAATTCATTCATTTCAAGCTGGTATTTTTTTTGCTTTGACCGTGTATTTTTTTTGGGTTCCGTACCCAAACGGTAACAACAGAACCCTATTACTAAGATTACGCTGTCTGTCCGTTTGTTCGTCTGTCACCAGGCTGTACCTCATAAACCGTGGTAGCTATTCAGTTGAAATTTTCACAGATAATGTATAACTGTTGCCGCTATAACAACAAATACTAAAATCGAAAAATAAATATTTAAGGGCCATACAACAAACGTGTTTTTTTTTGCCTACTTTCTCGATAGATATCTCATGATTCGTCATAGTTAGACAGTAGAAAATTTCAGAAATAATGTATAACTGTTGCTGCTTTAACAAAAAATACTTAAAATTAAATAAAATAAGTAATTAAGGGGGACTCCTATACAACAAACGTGGTTATTTTGCTCGTTTTGCTCGATCTCATGAACAGAGATAGCTAGACAGTTGAAATTTTCACAAGTGATGTATAACTGTTGCCACAATAATTGCCACAACACTAAAAACGAAATAAAACAATGATTTATATTTTTATAATCCCATACAACAGACAAGATTTTTTTGCCGTTTTTATACATAATGGTACAAAATTCTTTGTGCGCAAGTCTGACTCAACAAATTAGGAGCTTGCTAGAGGCATGGAGTAGGCGGACGGAATAAAAAAATGCCATTTTGAAGAAAACTGGTAATGAATATTGATAACAGTCCTTAAAATCATGTTTTTGTAGCGTTTACAAGTAAACAAATACAAAAACTAATACCTAACCACACAGGACATCCTGTCAAAATTAAGTACGTTGTTTGTTTTATTTTATATTGTCTTAGTTGTCAGCTGCGCATGACTGCGTATGTTTACCATTATGTTTACATAGTAAATTATGATAAAAATATTATATACTAAAATATAATGATGCACATAATAATTATGTAACTTCTCATATAAGTGCAGTATTTTAGTAAACAAGTCATGAATTGAATTGAAATGAGAATAATAGACCTGAAACAACAGGCTACAAGACCGATTATTTTTTGTTTGATAACCATAAACCATTGTAACATGAGACATATTTTTTAAAAATATTCAGTATTATGATAATGAATATTAGAAAAAATATGAATTTCTTAAAAACCTAATAAAATTGCACCTATTGTAACAAAATCATAATTATAGGTAATTATGATTTTTAACCATCATTATTATTTAATCATGGCACTATTTTAACATCCAGTAACTTAAAAACCCCTAAACAAATAAGAGTTCTTATATTTGACAGAGGCTCAAAAAGCAATAGTATATTATTATGCAAAACAATAATCTAAGGCGTAAACAAACACTTAAAGGGCTTAGAGAAATAAAAAAGGCAACTATTTTTTCTTGCAAATAAATACAAAGTTGTTCGTCCATCAAAAGTTAGTCTTACATATCTGACTAAACAGGAAAAATATGAAAAAAATATTCCATTGTAATCGCATGATGCCGACATGATAGGGGTATAACATTCTATTTTAATGTTATTTTTATGAATATGTGCGTGTTTTTCAATTTTGTTGTTACACTTTTGTTGTTTTTTTTGCAAAAATGGCGCTATACTGTATGGATACGACACAGAAGCATAAATTTTAAACACAGATTCTAAAATGGCATACTAAAATAAATAATTAGTGCTTAAATTCTATAGTCATCCAAGTATACGGGGTGAATACAAATTTACGGGCATTTTTAAACACAAATTCTAGGCGCTGTCACTTGGTCAGTAATCTATTTCACTGGTAAAAAAAAAAATTCACGATTTCCGAACAAAACGACTGAGCGACGATGAGCTTAGGTTTTCAATTTGTTCAGAAATGTTTTTTTTTTTAACTTTGTAGTTTCAAGGATGACTAAGGCTCAATTTCACAGGTGTAAGATAAACCCTATTGGCAGAATATACATATAACACACATTTACGGAAGTGACAGCTGTGTTTTTTTTTCAAATGTAACTTGTGTCACTTTTAAATTTGGTACGGTTATAGGTTGGAAAAAATCTATCCGTAACCTCAGAAACTGGTTCTAAGATCTGTATTATCTATTTTAACATACCTTAAACGCAACAATTATCACGCACATTCTACGAGTTATAAGGTCAAATGTAATTAAAATTGATTTTTGAGCTGAATTACAAAATATTCGAACGTACCCTTGCAATAATATAGACATCGAAGCAATGAACTCAGGATCAAAAATTCATAGTCCTTAACCATTAGACTAACATTGGAAAGATGGCTACAATCTCGAACAGCTAATAGTAACGGGCAAAGTCAACGGCAAACGTCCAAGAGGTCGCAGGCCGACTAGATGGTCGGACCAAATCCGCTCTGGCCTCAATCTGAATCTTCACGAGGCACTGCACGAAGCCAAGAACAGGAGCGGTTTTTTTTTTTTTTTTTTTTTTTTCTTAGGGTTTTTTATTTCTAATGTTCCCCTTAATGTAAAAGAGTCTTTTTTGTGCCATCGTTTTTGTTGCTTTTTATTATATTATGTGTATGTGTTAAATATATTTAATAAATGAATATATAAGAAGAAGCTATTTGGGTTGTTTGATTTTTATTTTATTTTTTGCTTAATTTATTTTATTGTTTGTGTGTATTTTAATGAATTTATAAATGGAGAGACTAATTTAATTGTTTTATTTATTATTGTATTTATGCTAATTTTTGTTTTTTACATTTTTATTGAATTTGGAAGAATTTGTACTTATTTTTATTTTACTATTTTTACTATTTTCGTATATACATTTTTACTTTTGCTGGTATTTTGAGCGGATTTGATGTAGATCGGCTTGGGTTTTTATTGGCGGTGAGGCTAGTTGCGATGAGTAGTATGCTTCTCTCTCGCGCCTCTGAGGCCAGCTCGTCGGCGCGCCGGTTACCATCAATTTTGGCGTGGGCTTTGATCGTGTACAAATGTATATATTTGCCATAGGGCAAAGCCCCGCTGAGGTGCCGGCGCGCTACGATTGCGAGGGAGTGCGCAGTCTCGGGTCGGTCGCGCTTTTCAGCGTCGCGCGTGAGTTGCAGAGGATGCCACTTAGTCGCAGGTTCTCGCTGACTACTGCCGGTCGACGGATTAGGGCGGCGCAACGGACTCTTCTCACTCCGGTGGTGATTTACTTTTGCCAGACGTCGGGCTCTGCGGACCACAACGACAAGGTGTTTATGTTCTTTTTGAAATTGGGCCAGTTTCTCATGAAGCTGGTCCCAATTTGCTTTTATGTCATTGTTTACTTTAGTTTTTAATTTATTGCCGTTGTGGTCTAGCCTCTCATTGCTTGTCCATCCATCCACCAGATTGAGAAGATCCGCTGGGCGTGCCTTCACGACACCATCAAACACCTGTAACCCTGACGCCTCTAATTTATTGCTCGATTCCTCTCCCTTGCTGTCTTCTTTGAGTCGCCCCCACCGGGAGCCCCTGGTTTGGAGGTTAGCCTGCAAGATTTTGGAATGGAAAGTGGACTCATTTTTCCGCACTTAGACTCTCATTTGGTCCATTGTGCGTGCCTGCAAGATGTTACATGCCATGGTTTCTGCGGTGGCGCCCTTGGCAATGAGCTACCCAAGTAGCACGTAAGTGTCGTCAGCATCAATAATACAGCCAATATAGAACTTAAAGTGTTATAAGAGCGGTATAAGAGAGTCAGGAAAGGTTATAAGCGTTATAAGAGTGTTACAATCCGCTATTATACAGCTCAGCTGTATATAGGCTTTATAATGGTATCTGCGTACACTTAAGGTGTTATATCGGAATATTACAACTCTACTATACAGCTTTAATAATTGTGTAACACTCCAAGCGTATTTCTACGGCTAAAGCTGTATAAAGGCTGTATTATAGTACTATTCACTCGCTTATTACAGCTTTAAGCTGTATTATAGTGTTACTTGACACTTGTTGCTGTACAAAGGCATATGCTAACTCCATTATAACACTAGTTTTTATGGTGTAATTTAACACTCTTATAAGTATTAAAGCTGTATTAGTTACTTCTAAGAGAGTATTATAGAACTAAAAAGATAAATGGCAGCTATAGTACAGCTTTAGTCTGTATTATTGACGGAGACGTCAAATCAATGTCGCAGTCAGGAGATGGATTGAGAAGGAATATTTGAATATAAGGAATTACAACTTAAATAACAGTAATGATAGTGAACCAATATTGACTGAAAGAAAAAACCATTCAACCACACCGACAATCCATAGCTCCAATGAGGGTTCCGTACGAAAAAAAAAAGAGAGAAAAAAAAAAAGGAGATAAAAATAACATTATTAATTGCTTCCTTCGCCATCATAACACCCCTTTTGATTCCCAGGAACTTGGCACTATGCAAAGTTTTTTTGACATTTTTCTTCAGTTTCTATTATCTTGAAAGACATATTATTCTGAAAAATAAAGAAAATACCTTAATAAATAATCGTCAAAATGGTTTTAAAGATTTTAATTCTTTATACGTATCTCTAAAGAGAATATTAGTTATTATCTAAATGAAGAGCATAATACAGCCTATTGAATAAAAATATTCTAAAATTACTCTAATTAGAAGTTAAAAGCTGTACAATACACTTCATTTATTCCATAGTACAGCTACTGGCGCTATATTGCTCTTCAAATAGTGTTAGGGCTGTTTAAAATTGACGCCATTTTCTAATAAACAAAAACATATTAGATGATTCTAAAAACAATAAGAATTGACATTATTTTGCATTATCTTTAGCCGTATCATGTTTACTAGCTTAAATAACGTTAACTTGGCCTTTTCCTTATTACTTGAAATTAAAATGTTGTTATTCTAACCTTAAAATACGAAAACTTACTTACCGATATTCAGTATTTCTTTTGTTTTTCTTGATTTTTATGCTGGCGCGCGAATATTTTACCGAAAACCATATACAGGTTTACAATAAATATTGGTTTGCACGTTATTTTCACCAAACCAATAAGTTCAAGATCATTTATATGTTTTTCTTAGCAAGTAATTTGCCATTATAATAATTTGCATAATGTAGATAAAAAATATGATGTACATTAAAATATCTATACTTTTGTAATTCTTTTATAACACTATTGTAGAACTTTAACTCTTACAAGATACGTTTAGGATACCATCTGGAGAGTTAAAGTTCTACAATAGTGTTATAAGAGAGTTACAAAAGTATTGTAGTTTCTTTTGACACCAAATAACAGCTCTAATACAGCCTTTATACAGCTACTATACAGCTCTTATAACACCAAACGCTGTATAACTTGTGCCCATTTTACACTTATAAGGGCTGTATAAGCGCTTATGCAGCCTTTATACAGCTACTATACAGCTTTAAGTATAAAATTACGCTCTAGTACAGCTTTTATACAGCTTGTAATGCTACTTGGGTATAAGCTGTAAGCTATTTTAGCGCGGGCCAATGCATCCCACTTGCGACGCACCGGGCAGTCCGGGCTGAACGCATTATGCGCCGGCCCTTCGAGCTTGGCCCTGGTGCAGTTGCAGCAAGATGGGGCTGCATTGGTCCGCGCCTCTGGGCAATCTTTGCCCAGATGTGGGCCACCGCAGTGGCTGCAGGCTTCCTCCGTCTCCGTGCAGAGACGTCTGCTGTGCCCATAGCCCAAACATAGGGAGCATTGGACTAGGGGAGACTGGTCGTCAACCCTAATCCGCTGCATATCTATGTACACAGCAGACGCCTCCGTCAGGCGACTCCAGAGGGTGGGGGAGACTCGTGCAACAACATGGCACATCAAGCTGCTTCGCGCCCGCTTTCGGTATATGACCGCAAAACGGTCGTCCTCAGCCGCCAGACCGGTGAAGAGCGAGGTGTTCTGTTTCCTCAGGGACTGCAACACGTCCTCGTCAGTGTTGTACGAGAGGACGTCCCTGAGGATGACGAGCGGGTCCAGGTTGGCTACGTCCTGCACGGTCAGTTGCTGATCGGCCGACCGTAGCTTCTCCCGAACCCTGCTCCGCTCCTCCTCGTTCCGGCAGCTGATGACGACCTTGCTATCTTTGGCCTTCCTGACTCTGTCGATGCAGTAGCCCCCTTCCCTGGCGTTGATGGCGGTGCGGACTCTGTCCAGCACCTCTGTCAGCGGACTCTGTCCAGAACAGGAGCGGTTGGAGGAGTGTCATCAGAAGCAAAATGATGCACCATCGGGGGAATCACGACCCTCAGCAATGAGGAGTAGGACGCGAGGAGGAGGAACCATTAGACTAGAATTGTATTGCTTCAAAACAGTAAATTACACAAATATCCTCCAATTCTTGAGCAAGATTTGTATAAACGAGATTTGCGCTCGGGGAAACCCCACATACATGAATGAATACGTGATTGAAGCCAGCATAACAACTATTAGCAATCAAATTCACCTTCGCTATTAAAGTCAATTGTACTATTTATCAAGTATTGTATCGCTGCATTGAAAGACTACGGAATAATGTCATCTGTGTCAGTTATTTCCAAGGAAGTTATTTCAGAGCAATAACAACAAATGCTCTATAAAAATAATTAGCAAAATAAAAAAACTGTAAAAAGTGCATGTTGGGCCACGTACAAGGGTTCCGTAGTCAGCCGTTACAACATATTCATGGACTCAAGACAGGTTTAATATTTTATTTTATTTTTATTTATTTGGGAAACACACAGAATTCTTAAAAACTATAATACACAAAAATATAGCTTCATCGCAATCCAAAAAAGTTTCCACAGTAAATTATATCTATATTGAACATTAACAACTTAATAAGTTGATGTATACCATGCCTATAAAAATAAAAAATTAGGTAGTAATAATTATTTTTAATACAGTCTGTGTATAAACCGAACATAAAATTGTAAAAAATACAGTGACTTAATAATAGCCAACAGCGTACAGCTAGACAGGTAAGTTATGTATGTAGCGAACTTTGACACTTTTGAATATAAAGTGGTTGAATATATTAGTAGAAGTATATTTAACTATTTGTGAAGCCGCGATAGCCAAGTGGGAACCGTACGACTGCGAAGTCAAAAGCCTCGGGTTCGAACCCACAGCACACACCTCTGTCAATAAATCGTTAAGATTCGTCTTTTCGAAGATATGTGTGTATTTATAATATAAATTATCGCTCGCTAACGGTGAAGGAAAACATCGTGAGGAAACCTGCATGCCTGAGAATACCAAAAATTACTCAAGATCGTGTGAAGTCTACCAATCCGCACTTGGCCAGCGTGGTAGACTAAGGCGTTCTTATCATGAGAAGAGGTCTAAGCCCAGCAGTGGGACATGTATTAGATACGGGGCTGCTATTATTATTATAACTATTTGCGTCCATCATTGTTTTTTTTAACTACTATCATCATGATAATGATTTGGTCTTGCAATTGACTCTCTCCATAATAAAACATTAAATAAATAAAAACTTGTTGGTGGTATACACCTCTGCCATATACCCTTCTACATAATAAGACGTGATAAAAATCAAGCTAGTAATAAATAAGTTATCAAGGTCCTAATTAGATATGACCACGTTCTTCTTCTTCTTCGTCGTGTCGATGGCTGAGTCAAATTATATTTTGACCTGCCATCGTGGTGAAAGGATTAGCCAATTCGCTCTGAAGAACTAGCGAATTGCCCAGGGTGCGCCGGACGTACGGAATCGTTGTGTACGTCTCTCGGGGAGGCTCCTTTCATGCACCCCGTATGACCACGTAATTTCTTTACACGCGTTAAACCGTAAAAAAACAAATGTAACCGTGGTACTTACATTGTTGGTTTCAGATTTGTTACGACCACGTTTGTAATTAACAAAATAAACAACAATATATTTATCATACGCTGGCTACCTAGGATGAGCGCCTGACATTTAGATGGGTTGACAACAATACCGAACCGGTCAGAACAATTTTTTATAGCTACTAAGTCCTGGTTTACCTTATTGATCGCTTCAGACATTTTCGACGCCTACCTGTGCATACAAATGCAATTTCCGTTTTGCGTTAGTTAGTTAGCTAACGATAATATAAATATAAATCAATAATAACAAATATCACACTAACAATAACAAACAAGCATCCACTCTCAATCCAAGCAATGCAAAAATTAATAAAAATATAACATTGACCATGTGAATCTGTGGTTTGAAAAAAATTCGCTATGTCGCATCCACCCTGCTTTTTTATTAGGTACAGACAGACATAAATATATTATTAGAATTAAAAACCGTATTCATGCTCACAAAATATTTGTTTTGAGTGGGAATCGAAGTCGTGACCTCTGCGTAGTAGGCAGTTGCGCTGCTGACTACGGCATCCGCGAGCGTATTTCATAATTGGAATCAGACGAAATTTGAATTTCTGTCAATCAAATATGGACCGTATATTTATAAGAATAAGGTTGCACTAAATTCTCGAAACCGGAAGTTTCCCTTACAGAATCGCACTACCAGTCGTCATTCATAATTTGTATTCTATTTTCTTGCGACAAAGCCACACAATACGTGACATAAAAGCAATAAAAAATGATAAAATTCTCACACTGAAGCTAGCACTCAAAAAACGCTTGTAAACATTAACAAAAAGTGGCCATGGATTTATAAGGAAAACCCATTGACGAACGATGACTCGCCACGCAATACAATGGTCATACTTATACACCATACATAATGAGTGCCGGCCGGTGTATGTATGTGTAGGTATTATAATTATTATGTAATTCGCACACCTACATCATTAGTCGAGGTTATGTATAGAAATTTAGGCTAAGGGCCACCACACAGGTTCCACATTAGTCCAAATAGGCTATTTGGAACTGATTTGACAGATAAAATAACAAATTTGTGTATTAAGAACTGATGAAGTCACCACTTTGCCTGCCAGCCCCCAGCCAAGGAGAATTTGATAACCATCTCTTTTTGTTCCAAACAAGGAGTTTGGTAGCATCTTTTTTTTGTTTATTGTTGAAAGAATAATGTATTTGTTTATTAGTTATTATTACAACATTAACAAAAAAAATTGACAGATAAAATGGCAAATTTGTGTATTAAGAAGTTATGAAGGCCTATTAGAGCCCAAGAGAATTTGTGAACCCTCTCTTTTTGTTGCAACCTCCTTGTTGTTTTTGTTCTTTTTAGGGTTCCGTAGTACCTACAAGGAACCCTTATAGTTTCGCCATGTCCGTCTGTCTGTCCACGGCTTAGCGACGAAACCGTTGGTGCTAGAAAACTGAAATTTTGCATAAACATGTATGTTAACTAAACAAAGAAAGTCGTAGAGTAAAATTTGGAAAAATATTTTTTTTTCAGGTAGCTCCCCTACATGTATAGTAGGGATGTTTTTTTTTTTTTTTCGCCTACCCCATAGTGTGGGGTATTGTTAGATAGGACTTTTAAAAACGTTTAGGAGTTGCTAAGACAGTTTTTTGATTTAGGGATCCGTTTGCGAGATAATTAACTTTAAAGAGCAAATTTTTGTTCGAGTAGGGCGTCCCCCCCCCCTCTAAAAGCTAAACTACTGGATCCCAAAATCTGAAAAAATTTGTGTCGGTAGTACATGTAATGAACTTTAAAGGAAAACTATAGCGGATAAGTTCACTTCATTAGTTCAAGAGGAATAGGGGTCCGAAATGTCAGATGCAGTTACTCAGAATATTTCGTTCAAAATTCTTGAAACATAAATAAACATACATAATACATATATAAAATCACGCCTTTATCCCACGGAGGTAGGCAGAGACGATGGCACGCCATGTGCTTCGCTCCTTACATACTTCTTTCGCTTCCTCAACATTCATACATCTCGTCATACGTGCTAGCTGGTTTCGTGTACTACAAACATTTCCTTTCTGAAGGACGCCATTTAGTTAAAAAGTAAAATTAAAAATATTTTTCTATGGAACCCTACTGCGCGTGGCCCGACACGCACTTGGCCGGTTTTTTATAGTAAAAAGATTATGTATTTGTTTTTACATTCACAAAATATTTCGTCGTTGGTCTTATGAAATTGTTTGATTAATAGTTACATTGTATGGACATTGTTTGTCGTTTAGAGACTAATTTATCACCTTGAGTTTAAATCTAATGGTAATAAATCAATATTTATTATTTGTCGAAAGCCTTGTTGACGTCATTGTGTTGTCTGTCTTAACTTTTATCTAAATGTACAAACAATACACATCAAGCTGTATAGTGGGCCAAGCAATTAGCTATGCAGGGCTAAAACTTCTACGTCGCGTCTTCTGCGTCTAGTATAATTTAGTTTTACTTATAATTAATTTGATATCATAAATCATTAAAATTGTAATTTACTAGTAATAATTAATTTTAAGTGTATATTTGCAAGCTGAAAAACGGCAAAATGTATTGTGGGCACAACTAACAACTTACCATCTTTGTTACATACATTTTATGCGAATAAATGATTTATTATTATTATTATTTTAATTTATTTTTATATTATTTGTTTGTAATATTTTGACGTGTTCAAGCGCCTGGGGCCTATGAAAATAAATGGTTTGAATTTGAATTTGAAAGTTCGCAGTGAAGACTGACTTTACTAGTTATGCATGTGTGAGTAACATATTTAAGAAGTATCATATACCCACTATTTAGGTATGTAACTCGTATATCCATAACTACTGCAATAAGTCTTTATTATGACGTAGAAGTTTTGTCCCTGCATACCTAATTGCTTGGCCCACTGTACATTTCCAGCATAAGCTATACAATGCGAGATTCTTACTGGAAATGTATAGCAAGATGTGTGGCCGGGTGTTCTTTGATTGTATGATAATGTAATAGTTAGCGTATGTATTAATACTATTCCATGATATGCATGATACAGCTATTATTACACCACTATTGTTACTACTACTATCATGCTGCTTTTCTTCATATCGAGTCTAAATAAAAATAAAAGATTAATGCAAAATAATTACATTATTTGGAAGCATAAAAAACCGGTTCTTTTAATTTTAATCAATTAAATGGCAGTAAGCCTTGATTATATTATTATGAAAATGATAAGGCCTTACTATTGTCCCATCCTATTGGTGCAAACAGGTTTGTGCAAACCTTAGTCTGACGACACGCTTCATTGTACCTGCACAAATACTTTATGCAATCATTTTGTTTTGCCGGCTACACGCTCAATCATGCGCAAATTGCAATTGTCTTACTTTAAAATTTGTTTAAACCAGCCGTAGCCTTCTGAAATAATGTCCATCTGTCCTAATATTTGTCACCTTTTTACTCGAAATAACAAACGAGACACTGGCGTATACAACAATAAATAACAGATGAACAAATTTTATATAAAAAAACTTATCATTAATTTGAATTAGAAAAAAGGCTATCTTCATTTATTAGCTGGCTAAATTAAATGCAGGAAACAAGATAAATGTCAAAGCAACCAGATTTTGGTACCACAAAACGAACAACAATATTAGCAATTATTTAACCGGTAAAACAACAAAACAGTCTACTTACAATTACTTAGAAAAGTCCTTTGAAACAGGTTATTTTTGAGCAGCTCCCGTGTCAACTGGCACCTAGTAAACACTTTAGCCTGTAGGCCGAAACATAGACTTAAAACTAAGGCTAATTGCAGGAGACGTGCACTCTCCATGATGGCAAGTTGTATACTGAGAGATATTCGAGTCTGTTTACCATTTCATGTTTATATTGATATGTAGATATGCGGCGTCTACGCTCCTTTGGCATTTATCATATTGGAAAATCAGACCGTGAGGATGCAAACTGGATTATTGGATGCCTTTGTTTAATTAGTTATAAGCTTTTTCCCGCGAATTCGTCCGCGTAGAATCCCTTAACACCAGTTTCAAAAGTCGCAGGGGAGCGGAGGGGTTTTTGTGCCGCGCATCTATGATTTGACAACTACTTTATATGACGTCTAAGAGCGGCGCTCTTTCACATTTGATAGTTTTGAGGCTGAGATCGATCCATTATAACAGAATAAACTCTGACAGGACTCGTAGTCAGAGCCGCGCGGACGGCTACGTTTTTATCAAGACCAGTCAATAAGACAGAATAAATCAAAAATGTAGTTTTTATTTTTCTTTATATGCTTGCAACTGCGATAATTGCTGTTTCCAAGTATTCGAGTAATTACTGTAATAACTACAATAGAAGTAAGATAATAAGTTCAGAGTGCAAGTTTTGCGTGCGTTTATGGTTACTTAAATCAGTTATAGATAAAATATTTCATATAAGACAATATTTAGACTAGTGTTTAAATAATATTTCCTGGTGTTGAATGTTTTACTCGTGATTTTGTTTTGTTTGTTTTTTTTATAGAGTTTTATTACAAGAGTTCGAGATTTTTATATTTTTTTTACATTAGATAGAACGATGCAATTAAACTATCCAATGGCAAGGCCAAATACACACATTCATTCACACAAGCGCACCCAGTCTCAGAACAAATCTTTGCGAATTACACAAAGATTTGTCCCATGTGGGCATCGAACCCACAACACCAGTGCAGTGGAGAGCGGCGAGGCGACCGCTTAAACCTTTTTACTGGTGGTAGAGCTCTTGTGAATGAGCTCGAGGGCGGCAGCACCACCGTCTCACCTTTAACCTGCCGCCAATTAGTAGTGCTTCCATTACTGTGTTCCGGTTTGGTGGTGAGATCAGGCCCTGCAATTACTGGCACATGAGGCATAACACAGTAGTCCTCAGCTGCAGCGACGTATCTATAATCTGCTTAAGTGGATTGTTGATGTCCATTTGCTGTACTCCACTTACCATCAGGTGGACTACACGTTCGTTCGCCGTGGGGGTGGTATAAAAAAAAGAACCATTACACCACACGTGCAGACAAAGGATAACCGTCCCACCTTTAACCATCTGCATTTTTTTTTGTGTAGGTGTTATGGTTACATTAGAGCCTGTAATTACAAGCCCAGTTGATAATAATATTTTTTTTTGCCTTAGGGTCGACACACACCAAAAGCGCGTCGAAGCGAAGCGCAGTTTCAGTGTCATATGAATTTTAACTTTATTTTCATAACTATAATACCTATTATCGCATGAGAAACTCAAACGAGTCGCGCGGATGCCCGCGGCGCCGCGGGAATTCCGGCGAATTCCATAGTAGTAGTAGCGTAGAGTTTCTGCGCTTCGCTTCGCTGCGCTTCGACGCGCTTTTGGTGTGTGTCGACCCTTACTGTGGACTTATTGCATACTACTACTATACTACTACTATTGTTATCAGCAATAATATTGCTATTCCTGTTATGCCATGTCGGTATTATAGTCTTCAAATTCAGCGAAGGATCCGCAATTTTGTTCGCATATCTATAGCAGCGTATTCAGAAGTCCAACTGCCTCCTACGCAGATGTCGAGGCTTCGATTCCCACATTTTCCAACATTTTGGAAAACGTCTATCAAAAAATGGGCTAGCATAACTAGTGATATAGATAATGATGAGATATGTCATATTGTTTTATAGAGAAACATGACAAAAACGCGACAAGTCTCGCGCTTGATATGCTATTCTGGCGGAAAAGGAAAATGATGATAAAGAAAAACATTCAAATTCACAATGACTACACTTTATTAAATAACAAAATATCAGAGCCTCGTGTTAATATTATTAGTACTTTGTAACGTATCAGGAATATACATCTTCACAGAAGATATATATTTATTTTAGTAAAGAAGCTCGCCAAAGTTTAAGTTAAAGCCGCAATTCCGGAACTATAAACGTAAGATTACGACTATATAACAGAGAGGTGGGGCAGAGGTGTAATATACCCACATTTTACCCGTTATATTTTAAGCTTGCGAATGATAGCGTCATACCCGACGTATGTTAACATATTTTTTACATATACATATCTTTTTAGTATTAAAATATGCCGACACGCTGCGCTCCGGTATGCTCCGCTACCAGTCAACTGCGACCCTTAGTCCCCATATGATAGTGGGGTGAGCCTAGCGCTATCCACGCGTCACAATTCCAACTCCAAGCTGCTATTGAGAATTACATGATAAATATAAAATATTTACTAGTTTTAAAGTAAGATATTTACTTGGTCGCTGAACATTGAGAAAACAACAAGTTATAAATTTTATCTCTTTCTTATAGAATAACTTAATTAAGATTTATTTCTTTTATTTGCTGATAGATAATAAATAGTTAAAAATAAATGCTTAATTAGGACCACTCAGGTTGCTGATAGGTACTTGGTAAGCCTATTCAAAACCTATTTGACAGATAAAATGTCTGATTGGTATACAGTTATAGGGTGGATAATTTGCTAAAACTTTATCAGAAACTGGTACAATCGGCCTCTACTCTCGTAAAATATACATCCGCGGAATTGCAGCGTCGAGAAATTCAGTCGTTTTTAAGACTAACGAGAATTTAGTAATATATTATTTTTACACACTTAAACCTTATTTATTAGAATTAATTACAAAATAATAATAACAAAAATTAAGTATTTATTACAATAATAATAATTAAAGTCTTACAAATATATCTCTTATCACAAACAAGAGGTTTGTAAATTGTAAACATTTCTTAGAATTCGTTATTACTGTTAAACAGTACTATTTATAATTTATGACTATATTTAAATTATCCCGTCTATTTTGTTGTACTTTGCTGTCAATATCTTGATTTGCGAGAACATTTCCAAATTGCTCGTTATGCCAGGAATACTAGTATCACAGTACATGTACTGTGTTAGTATGAACTCGAAGGCCCGCTTTTCAATAAAGCATTTGTATAACCAATTAGGTTTCGTTATCGAAGCTAGGCAGAGAGGAAATGTGAAAATAATTAAACCTGATTCATCACCTGGCAACATCGCCTTGCCTCTCCACTTTTGTGGAAACCGGGCCTTACTTAGGCCTAGCAGGCTCTCAGCTAGACATGGATTAGAAAAATAACACATTCGGCGCATTTCATGTGAAGAGACTTACGTTCACCTGAGCCGAACCTTTCAATTCTTATGGCCATAGCATACATCGCTACTTTTGACATCGGCAATCAGTGATTTGACGATTAAATCAATCAACTGCTTCAATGGCATCAAAATCGCGTGTTTTAGCGACTAAAAGTATATTGATATGGCTCTAAATCTATTCACGACATTTGTAATGAGGCCTTGAAGTACCATCATCTTGAAGCGTGTATTGTTAATAAAAAATTGCTGAAGATTTTCTGTCGATGGCAAATAAGTAAATGAAAAGTTTAAGATGGCATCCACATTTGAAACATTCGTTAGGATCGTTTCAAAGTTTTGAAACATGGTTCATTTCACATTATCGTTGCTGAAAACTTTTCCCTTACTTATTTGCCATCGATAACTTATTGGCGCATTTTGGGTTTTTTCTGTTGAACCTACTGTAACTAATTTGATCCTGTCATATATCCGATAACACAAAAAGAACATGATCTACCTATTTAAATCGCAACTGTTAAATAATTTAAATCGAATCACTGAATTGCGATTTCCAATAATTACAATACATATTCCAATTAATACTTCATTAATAACCAAATATATTATTATTATTTCACGACTAGTAAAACAAAACTCGTCCACAAAATTTACACTTTCGAAGTAGCAGTTAGCATTACATAATTTGCTCTGGGAGTTTCTTCCTGTACTGGTTCTTGTCTAAAGCACCGATGAGGTTCAAATACAGCTGGTTTCTTTAACATTTTTCTCACAAACCACACCAAACCAATCACTATAACCATTAAACCGAGAGCTACTCCAATCAGGGCCGTGTTCAGACTCTTGAAACTGGCCTTCATTTCCAAAGTACCAAGGGATTCAATTACTTGAGGTACGACGCAGATTGTTCGCGATTCATCGATTTTATGCTTCGAGATTGCGGCGCAAACTTCATAAGGTCCTCGAACAAAACCTTCCATGGATATCTCTAGCGTCGATTGGCACGGGGTGTCCTTTTGCGCGACAAGAGATCCGTGTGAAAGGACGGCTAGGACCACGTAGCAGTTTCCTATGGGTCTGACTTCGGTGCTGGATAGTCTTTGGGAGCGAGGTAGACTGAATTGAGGACGTTGGGGAAGACCCATCACTGATATTAGGACAGTGAGGATTCCTTCGCTGGTGACGTTTGATCGGACTTCAGATACCCTGAAACAAAACAATTACACAGTTAACTAGACGATGCATAAACTTGATGACGTCTGATAAAGATTTCAAAAGATCAAGGTCTTTTTGTGACTCTTAAACGTTTTAAAATGCCTAATCATACATTTTGAATTTTGACCTGTTGCCTACAGCAAATATATTTTATTTATAGGCAAAATAAAAAGCATTATGTTAAACAGATTTTCTTACCGACTGTATTAATGGTTAACTGCTAAAGAAAGGCGAAATAAGATTGACACAATGTCAGTCTTTTTAACATCAAACAATTACCTCAAGTGATTAACCTCGGGTGCTCGAGTGACCACGATGGGGATGACGGTAGCGAAGGTGGCACGTTGTCGAACTGGCTGTGGGTCTCCACAACCCAGGACTAGAGATAATGGTACATCAGAACTGTCCATTTCTTCTAGGGCGATGCAGAAACTAGAAAAATATAATAGATATGAAATGAAATGAAACGTTCTGGACTTAGAAACTTGAACTTTTGTAGAGAGGTCCCTACATGACGTAGTCGCGTCGACGTCCCCCTTTATGGATAGAATGCCCAAAACTGTATGAAGGTAAAATAAGGTTTGAAACCATTCATGGAACTCTGTCATTTTTAAGTCTGAACCACGAAATTTCGTACACTAAACAGGGTTACCCAAAAAATACTCCCAAGAGTGTAATTAAGGGGATTTTAAAGTTAATAGGGAGCTAACATGGAAACGCAATAGACGGCGCAGTGTACTTTTTTTAAAATGCGATTAACTCATAGGAACAAAGTAAAGCATTTGTCGGGTATAAGTGCGGGATTTACGAATCTCACGCGGCCGAAGTCGCGGACAGCTTAGTTTCACATAATAAGCTAGCTTGGTGTTCTTATAAAGAGAGTTTATGGATAAATTATATCAATACGGCTATCTTACAAGCAGCACCAATTCCTTAAACATTTACCACAAAGACGTTGCATGCATCTATGTTATGTCACAGAATAAGAATGTTATGTATCAAATTTCAAAAGCGCCTGCGCACCTTGCACGATCGTTTTGTGTTAAGAATGCGTGTTGAATGTAGAGCAAACCTCTATAGATAGGTGCTGCAATAATAAATAAATAATAATATAATAATAATTTATTGACACATAAAATTACACGATTGGGTATGAGTCCTCTGACCCCTGAACTAGAGCTAATAAAATACTTAATAATTAAAGATACCATGCCATACTGTAACCACATTGTATACATACTTTAATTATATTAATTATCAAAGAGCTCGTTTGGTAATTCTCAAGAAACAATAACCAATTTAAGTTGTTACTTAATTATTTTCTAAGAATAACATTGAGATTTCCAAGATGTTTCTTATAATTTTAAAGAACTTGAACCAACATTAAGATAAACATTAAATTTTACCCTTTTATTTATCTTTGTGGTAATTGTTTTATAATTCAAGTAAATAAAATTTGGTTCTATTGACTTCGGGTTCTGCGAAGCACTACGAAGTAATTAAATCTTTACTGTAAGTTGGTCGAAATAACGTTTTCCTACAAACAAAAGTAAAATAACGTTTACATTAAAGTCAAATAAATAATTTTTGCACATCCTTCTTTCTCAATCTCATGAAATAAAATTTGTTTGTTTTGATTTATTTTTTGTTTAAAAAAAAGACGACGCCCGCACTAGAAATAGTTCCTGTGTCGCGGGGGTGTTTACAAACATACATTTCACACACACAGAGCACACCCAAGCAAGATTTTGTTAAAAACTTTCGTAATATATTTAGCTTTTTATACATTTTCGCAGATTAACCACTAAAAATACCTGGATGGAAATTAAAGTAAAGATAGTTCTCATTTCCAAAACAAACATAGATTAACTCTTTTTGAGAGGGGAAGCTGGGTACTGAATGAAGTGGTTTAATAAACTCGACAACTTACGTATATTGATCAACAGGGTCAATCTTTAATCCTCTCAGCACAACATTGACCGGAGCAGCTCTATGGCAAGCGACATGCTTCGGTAGTCCACCAGCTCTTGATGCTGTGACTCCAGTGCATCTGTACCGGTGCGTTGAAGGAGGATCTAGCACCCAGGAAAGGTGGACCTCTTCGTCGTCGTACCAGGCGTCTTGGAGACGAACCTGTTGATAGAAAACATGGTAAGCTGATAAACATTTGCTAATGGATATAAAGAATATATTCCTGACAGGGAGCAAACGAGCTTAGCAGGAAGGGTTTATTGAGGATTTAGCCAGAGCTGTATTCATCTGAAATTAAAATATCCTCCACCTCGCGAAGTGTGATATATTTGCCTACGATAATATGTCTGACGGGTCGGCACAAATATGCGAAACGAGGATGCATTTGTTTTTATACGTCGAATTTAATTTCGATGCGGACAGTTGTACGTTCCTAAAAAATCAAGCCAGTAGACTAACGAGCTGTGTAAGAAAGTTCTACAGTAATAAAGTCAAAACAATACCAAATAATAAAAAGCACCACATTGATATTTAAACTCATAAATAAATTATCACACCTACGAGAACAAGACAGTCTGTTGTAAAGATTCTAAGAATATTCAATGACTTATCTTTGAATTGCAATCCCACGCATATTAAGTAATTACTATTAATTGCTATATTGGCGTGTCCTGTTTGGCACGTCGATTCATGAGAAAAGGATTGATGAATGATTTAAATTTTAATAAATTTAAAGTAAAGCAATTATACTTGAGTTATTTGGCGGCATCTTCTCAGTAGTGTCCTAAGCTATTATGTTATGTATGTATGTTATTTTGTGTTAAAGGTTATGTAATGTATGTTATTGTATTTATGTATTAAATAGTAATTAAGTATAAGTCAAGTATGTGTAATATTTTGATTTATTATACAATAAAGTAATTACTCTTACTTTTATTTTATGCACCTACCAATTAATCTCTGCACCACCCTAAGGGTTGACTGACAGATAATGCCTTCGGCATTAAGTCCGCCTTTGTTACAAATATTGTGCAAGAAGTTTTTAAATAAATAAATAATATAATTATAGCAAAATAATAAGAAAAAGGTGGTTAAAACTGGCTACTCCGTAGTCCAGCTAAGCCACTGGTTATACAAACATTTACATTATAAGCCATACTATTAAATGGGTAGCGATAATAATATAACAAATTCGCGTTCACTTACCTTAGCTTCTGAAATAGGCAGATCCTCTTCCCCTGGAACTTCAAATTCTTCATCATAAAGATCATCATCCAATCCCTCCTGCTTATCTACATAGACATCTTCACTATCTACATTAATCTTATAATCATTAACAATCGAATTTGCTAACACTTTATGGAAATCGTAGTTCGTATCTTTTTGTTTCAAGTCTGTGTGTTCTATATCATCGCAGAGCTTATTCTTTGATAGTCTTGAGAGTAATCCACCTTCCAGATGTGGGGGGGTAGCACATACGGCAGCAGATTTATCAGTCTGGGGCAGCAATTTTGCCTCCCGCAGCCACCTCGCGAATCCAGCCATTAGGCAATCGCAATTAAGAGGATTATCTGGAAAAGAGCAAATTTATCTTTATGGAGAATTAATGTGGGTAAAGTTTGTGCGTTATGAGTAATTAGTAACATTAGTACTTTTGAGGAATTTATCAAAGGTTTCGTATCTATGTAACATTATATTTAATACATAAATAAAACTAAGCTGCAATTTTGACGTGTTAGGAACACAGCTTAATTAATTAAGATAACAGTTTAATTCGGTTATTTAGGAGATTGATTGAGTCTTCGTGTGACCAGAAGGCTGGATTCTACTTTAGACAACGGATCAGCATTGCCATTCAACGTAGCAATGTCGCCAGTCATCTGGGCACTAATAACCCGCGGCAGACATCGATGCAATTATTTTCAACGCGCGAAGATTTTTATGTGTTGTATTTCATATTTATCTTTTATTTGCTGTACCTATATAGTTAGTCAGGTATACCAATACTATGTTTAGTTAAAATAGGTTAAGATGTAAGAAGTGTAGTAAGTAAGTATAGGTTATATTGTTTTGTTCTGTATAAATAAATGAACAAATTTTTTTTTTTGTTAGTAACGATTTTATTTAACAATTTTTACAATAAAATAAATTTTCTAATTAATATTTAATTAATTAATTATATCTAAGTTAATAAAAATAAAAAAATACAAATAACTATTTACAAATTTACAGGTAAGGTGTCAAAGAATTCCTCCGCATCGACCTCGACTGCAGGGAATGTGTTCATTATTTAATTTTAATTTAGAGAATTTATCTATCTCTATGTTTTTAATAATATTTCTTACAAGTCAAAAAAGAAACAATATTCTGGAATACAATTTCATTTTCAAAACTCACATTCACCACCAAATAAAAGAAGAAAAATGAAGTGACAAAAGTGTCAGTGGCCAGGATTATTCGCAGAAAGAGGAAATCATAAAGAAGGCTACAAAGGCAAAATAGTTAAAAGTCACGCAACAATATAACATCGACGTAATCGATGAGGGAACAAAGACGCATCGAGTACCACAAATATCTGTGCGAGACACACAGGAAGTGGCGATTGGCGAATCATTCCGGTGTCGAACTGCCCTGCTATATACAGACTGTGACTGACAAGAGATATTTGGAAGTGGTCTATTAGATTTTAATATGATGGCTATGCAGACTGTTTTAAAAGCGATTACCCTTGTGTCGCATTATTTTATTATTTTGTTATATTATTTTCTTTTTAGGTTTTATATATTGTTGATCTTGATTCAGCCTTATCATTTATTTCTAATATTTAGTTATTTTTTAATCAATATCTAAAGAACATTCCGTTCGATATTAAAAAGAACCCGTTTTGTTTCAAATAGGTACTGCTTCAAACATCCAAAAAACAGAACGCCGTTTTTTAAACCAGTATGTTTATTTAAGGACTTGTTATCGTTCCATCATTACCTTCATTAGTGAATCGCTTGAGGTCCTTATGTAGAGTCAATTAAGACACCTTCATTGATCATAGAGATTGTCCTTTTAGCGTAAAATATAAACAGTGTACCATAAAATTTCTATTTTTACATAAAAAAATGGTCAATGGCGTTTGTGTAAGTACATACTGGTTTTATCACCCAAAAAACCAGTACGCCGTTCTTAAAACCAGTATGTCCGTCAAAAGTGCGTGTCATCTTTCCGTCATTACCTTCAATGGTGAATCGCGCGAGGTCCTTATGTAGAGCCAAGGCACCGTCATCGATCATAGAAATGTCGTTATCATGGAGTAGGAGCTCAGTCAAGAGTCGGAGAGACTTGAGGGGTTCCGCTGAGAGGGAACGGAGGAAATTGTGTGACAGATCCAGGTGGATCAGGTTTGTTAGCTGGGCTAAAGATGCACCTGTAAAAAAATATTGTTTTTATTATGTTGTTTGTCAAAAAAGCACATACACACACACACGCACACACGTACACATGTTCACGTTAAAAATAATAATATTTACTTATTAACTACCTAGGTTACATGTTAAAAATGTTGTAATACTGCAATTATGTCTACATACTTACTTAACTAAATATTTTTTTTGTAAAATAAAATCTTATTTATCTACTCAATTACCTTTAAAATAACTACTAAAACAATTACAAAAATGTTTACAAAATCACTTAGTTCAAAATATAACATCATTTCCTCAAATCTAATATGAAAGTAAAAAAATACTGTTCTCTTTATTTCCGGCGCTCACGGACTGAGATTTTTCCGGAAATTAAAACGTCACGGAATTGACTAAAAGCTTGTAATGGAAATTATCCCCTCAAACCCTTTACACCATAAAACCGATGGAATTCTAAAGGATAATAAGGCCATTTTACAATTTGGGAATTTTGTTTGGCAAGTCTTTTAATAGACAATTAAAATTTGAGTAATGAATGAAAATATAAAGAGTTTTTAACACGCTTATATTAGCTTCACCTGTATGTTTGTTTGTTTGTTTGTTTGTTTGTTTGTATGTAACCGACTCCTTTGGACTCGATTTTGACCCACTTTAAACGGACAGATTTAATTCAAACTTTCTACACTTGTAAAGAATCAGCGACAATATAATAATTTCATAAATTTATCTCATTATCCTGATTAGGATCGCCAGGATTAAAAAAAAACTAAAAAACACGCTTTTAAATAACATCAAACTAAAAAGTGAAAAATAAATATAGTTTAAAAAAACTAAAAAAACACGCTTTTAAAGCACATCAAACTAAAAAGTGAAAAATAATTCTTATTATAACCTGAAAATAATAATAAACGAAAAATACTAGTACTATTGTGAAAAAAAGCGTGGGTCGCTCGATAGACGAAAAATATGGCACAGAGCGCCCCACGGTTTTTTTCACAATAGTACTAGTATTTTTCGTTTATTATTATTTTCAGGTTATAATAAGAATTATTTTTCACTTTTTAGTTTGATGTGCTTTAAAAGCGTGTTTTTTTAGTTTTTTTAAACTATATTTATTTTAATAAGCTAGATGTCTATCCGAGTTTTTATTAACCATGAGTAAAATTATTAATAATTACTATTTACTTCTACAATTTAAGAAGCACGGTCTCAATTCATGAAATGAAGAGACTTATTATTTTAATATTATATTATACCAAACGTCAATCATTTTGGTGGCTCGCGAGAGCGTAAGCAAGATGTACGTTAAGTGTGAACCAATGAATGAAAAATTGCACTTTCTCAGTCACTCGTGTAGTGACTGAGAAAGTGCATTTTATGACTCAATCTTTGATTTTACATTTTCCCAGGATATACATCTATTACTAGCCATATTTTAGATTTCTTGACCCGAGATTATTTATTTATTATTAACACGCTTATATTAGCTTCACCTGTATGTATGTATGACTGTATGTATGTATGTATGTATGTATGTATGTATGTATGTATGTAACCGACTCCTTTGGACTCGATTTTGAACCACTTTAAACGGACAGATTTCATTCAAATTTTGCACACCTGTCAAAGATCGATGACAAAGCAATAATTCGATAAAAAAATTAAAATAATAATTAAAAAAAAATTTTTTTTTTTAAACGCTCTTATAAATAAACCAAACTAAAATGTAGAAAATAAATAATAGTTTAAAAAACTAAAAAACACGCTTTTAAAGTACTTATAACTAAAAAGTGAAAAATAATTCCTAATATAAGCTGAAAATGGTAATGAACAAAAATACTATAGGTTGACCGCTTAACTGAGACTTCGCCTGCGGGGTACAGGGGCG
The DNA here is from genome assembly GCA_905147285.1 of Hypena proboscidalis. Lineage (NCBI taxonomy): Eukaryota > Metazoa > Arthropoda > Insecta > Lepidoptera > Erebidae > Hypena > Hypena proboscidalis. Next base: position 8,293,904 of record LR990150.1, on the reverse strand, counting down.
CGGGGGTATGGCGACAAAGGGGAATGAAACAGGTGCGGGCGGTGGGCAAATTTTTGTGATTGTTCATTACGTTCGCTACATGGGTAGCGATCGCATGTGTTAACTGTTGCGGACACCTTGTGAGAGGTACACATGTAATGACAATCTCAAGATGAATCGAAAAATCTTCAGACATGTAGTAAACAGTCAGTGCAAGCAAATGGCTTTTAACGTATACATAAATTTTAGAAAAAAGAAACTGGACCCAAAAAAAAGTTTTGACTTTCTTACGATTTAATTATATGTTTAGATAAAAAATATTATAATAGTTTATTCTCAATTATTTTATTTACGTACATAAGTTTATTAAAATTTTGTATCTTCTTAACTATTTTTCATTTGATAAATCACTATTTCTTTTTTCCTATGATGTCACATATCTTAGGAAATATCTTGGTACATTTCATCTCCTGTATGTTTCATTAAGTGCCCCCACCGCCCGCAGCTGTTTCAGTCCCCTTTGTCGCCATACTCCCGCGCCCCTGTACCCCGCAGGCGAAGTCTCAGTTAAGCGGTCAGCCTATAGTATTTTTGTGAAAAAGCGTGGGTTGCTCGATAGACGAAAAATATGGCACAGAGCGCCATATTTTTCGTCTATCAAAAATCGTTAAAAGCGTGTTTTTTTGTTTTTTAAACTATTATTTATTAGATTTTTAGACTTCTTGAGGCCGTTCCGTCGTTAGTCGGTGCGGGAGGGACCCACGTCTCACCAGTCATGGAGAAAACTGAACATATTTGTAGTATGCAATACTTGAAAATATGTTGTGTATTTAAGAAAGAAAGAAAGAAAGAAAAATAATTATTTGTGTTATTGTTAAAATTATAATTAAAAACATTGAGAATTTAACAAAAAAAAAATTTTTCAAATGCAAGTATTAATTATAAATTAAAAAAAAATATGGTGCTTTACCTGATACAGCAACAATCTCATTATGAGACAGATCCAGGTGCGTTAAGTTAGCGAGGTGCTTGAAAGCGTAGTCCTCCAACACGTCTATTTGGTTGTTGTGCAAGTTCAAATGAGTTAAGTTTGCCAAACCTGGAACAAACATCGTTAATAAAGGATGAAAACTCGTTCTGGTTCCTAGTTTTAGATGGTTATGTTTTCTGAGGTGTGTTTAAGAACAAATAGTAGACATTTATTTGACATAATTGTACGGATATTGGCATTTATTCTTGGCACGACTCACTCTTACCTCATTAGAAGGAGACAGGTGACAAATTATAGTTAGACAAAATTAAATCTTACTAAAACCTGTTAGATGTTTAGACGTGAAGTAAAACGCGGCAACTAAAACTATGCGTGAATTACGCATGTGGTCACAGTTTTAGTGTGACGTTATTTTCTGAAGCACCGATAGCCGATTGAGAGATCGTAGGACTGCGAATTCAAAGGTCTATGGTTCGAACCCACGGCACACACTTCTGTCAATGAATAGTCAACATTCGTCTTTTCGAAGATATGTGTATTATCATATAAATTTTCGCTTGCTAACGTGAAGGAAAAGGTGAAGGAAAACATCGTGAGAGTGTCTAAAAAGTGCTCGATGGTGTGTGGAGTCAACCAATCTGCATTTGGCTAGCGTGGTAGACTATGGTTACCCTTCTCGTCATGAGAAAAGGCCTGAGCCCAGCAGAGGGACATGTATTTAGCTACAGGGCTGCTATTATTAATCTCCTCAAACTATAACTATAACTGTCTGCACGTGTGGCGTAGAGGTTTAAGCGGTCGCCTCGCCGCTCTCCCCTGCACTGGTGTTGTGGGTTCGATCCCCACATGGGACAAATCTTTGTGTGATTCGCAAAGATTTGTTCTGAGACTGGATGTGCTTGTGTGAGTGAATGTGTTTGGCCTTGTCATTGGGACCATTGGATAGTGTAATTGCTTCTGGCGTTCTATCTAATGTAAAAATTCAAATTATTATAACTTATCATCTGTCCCCTTCCAAAGAGATTCAAGAGGGTGAAATGCATGTTCTAAATTTTTTTTTATAGTTTTGATACTGATTCGGGGTATTGTCCTGTGTTGTGTACATGTTAAAACTGTTACTAAAAAGGTTTGCTGAAAAAATAACCTTTTAGGTCTTAAGCTCGCCTCTGTACATAAGCATCAATATGTATAATTATACTTTGTGTATAATAAATAACTCATTTGATTTGAACAACTTCTACAACATTGCATGTCATGGCTATGTTTGACCTGTATTATAATATCTAAATATCGAGGTTACAGTTACACACCGCTCTAGGCACTAGTACATGTTAAATAAGAAACGGGAACAATATTTTTTGTCTGCGATAAATATATTTGTCTAATTGTATTTTTTTCAGCAAAATAATATATCTGCATAAAAAAAATTCATCAGCAAATGAATAGATTTGCCAGCAGGAAATAGATCCATCAGCACAATAATAGATTTGTCAGGCAAAAAAAACAATAAAATGACAATTCTTTCATCTTGCTGACAAATTAATTATTTCGCTGTCTGAAATATAGTAACAGATAAAATAACACCCGTAAAAACCTCCTTACTGTACGCTTAAGTGAAGTAAAGTGAGGCGGCTTAGTGGAGGTAAAGTATTACCTCTCTTACCCTCTTATTAATTCTTACCCCTTAGTAACTTACTAATGGGCAATTCGCGAGTTCTCCAAAGCAAATTGGCTAATCCTTTCACCACGATGGCAAGTCAAAATAAAATTTGACTCAGTCATCGACACGACAAAGAAGAAGTAACTTACTTTCATACCCCGTTATGTTATGGTTACGTTACGTTTATGGTAAAGTGTCCTCTATTCGTAAATGAAAAATGCCAAAACACAAAATACTATTCAAAAGTGTGTAAAGCTCACCCGCCAAAGCTCCTCTCCGTATGCTTGCAAAGGTGTTGTCAGCCAAGTGCAGTGAAGTGAGGCGGCTCAGTGGAGGCACGGTGTTCGTCCCAAGTGGCCCTTCCAGAGCGTTGCTTGATAAGTCTAGGTCCCGGAGCATGTGCGCCTCCTAAAATTAAAACGTTTTACGTGAATGCGATCTGTGATGCTATTTTGTCCAGTTTTGAGAGAGTAATTTGAACTAAACAGTCTTTGAATAGACCAGAGATAAGATGTCAAGATGTAGTTAACATGAAAAAAAATACATACATAATACAATTAAATATTTTATTTGTCAAAATGTGGTTTTTACAGGTGTTATGGTACAATAATTTAGTTCTATACATTTGCCATGTAATATTATGCCATACAAACATAAACTTACAAACTAGAAATATTTACTTTGCAATATATCAGTATTGTAATATATCTTTGGGGATATATTAAGAATACGGACGGCGAACCACAACAAACCACTTGAAGTACTAAGAATTATTTATTGATTATAAACGTATTGACAGAAATGACTACAAAACTAGAACAAACACGACAAACGCATCCCAGTGTGGAAGTACGAATGAGTGTATGAGAGTAGCGAGGTTAGAGGCTCTGTACCGTCCCAAGTATTGGAAGCGGCCCGAGCGCACTAGTCCGGCTGTCCGACTGTATTGTGGCACCGCTGCGCTCGGCTTATATAGCCGCAGCGCGAGGCGCAGGGCGAGGCGCGGGGCGGCGATCGGCTCCACTAGGCATTGTTCGGCGGCGGTCGGCAGCGCGCGCGCCGTCGTAGGTATGCGACGGGTGGGAGTTTGTTTACAGTATTACTTATATTCTAATTACATCTTATATTTTAAGAACTCATCCACAGAATAGAAACATTTTTCACGTAGAAACCTAAATAACTGGCTTCTAAATTTATTTTCTGGTAAGTTTCGTACATCACGGGGTAGATGGTTAAATATTCGAATAGCCATTACGTAGGCGTTACGTCTACATAGTATACATTTATGGCCGCAGGGTGTTGTTTTCCGTCGCTTCCGCGGAACTATACCCCAAGACTTAGTGCAAAGAAAGTAAATTTATAATTATGTATTTTTAGGTTAAGGTATTTATCTATGGGCCTATGCAGCCTGAAATAAATGATTTATTATATTTATTATTATTTATAGTTTTGCAACAATTGTACTGTCAAATTTTCCCCGGGCCGGGTACAAGCAGTCAAAACACATAAATTTCTACATTTTGACGTGAATTTTATCTGGAACGCGCAGCTTCTTTTGCGCAGTGGATACAATGTCAAAAACTTATAGTTCTTAGTTAAATGCATGCTCTCTGGAATAGACAGTAGTAGATCATTGATAACAGACTAACTCATTTTAAAATTATGTCTTTAGAATCGCGTCGTGCGCTCGGTGATCTGTTTGTTCTGTACAAACTATTGAATAACCACATTGATTGCGCAAGTCTTCTTCAGGAAATAAAAATAAACGTGCCTGCCAGAATTCCTCGTTATCCATGCTCATTATTAGCAGCACCACGTCATTGAACTAATTAGGGCAAACATTCACCAATCGTAAGATTATCATATCTTTATAACGGTGTGTCGGAATCAGTAAAATGGACATCTTTAGCAAGTTAAGTTAACTTAAGTTTGTCTTTTTTTGCATGCATTTTAGTATTTATTAATTTCAACTTTATTGAATTTTATTTCTCCTCTAATTGAGGAAACACATAATTTAAATATTGTGAATGTTAGTATTAATAATGTGTTATGTATTTCTAATTGGAGATCCTATAAATAAATAGAGAGTATAACATGGGTGTATTGAAAAGAAGATACTATTCCAATAAGGTTTTATTTATCTGATTAAACTCAAATCTCGATTCAATATAATAAAAACTGGCATAAGTTCAATTTCATTTTATCATTAATCTAACAAAAAAATTGAAACGTAGTACTATTGAAACAGAAAATCATAACTTAGATAAAATATTTGTATTGCAAAAGTAATTGAATTATAATCAAAGTAACCCTGGTCCCTCGTTGGGCGCCAAAGTTAACAATATCAGATGTAATTATGTAAGTTTAATGGGGTTAATCAATTTATTAGTCCCATTAATTTGGGTTCACGTAAGCATTCTTGTTGTTAACATTTTCAGTTAAGTATAATAATATATTTGTAATTAATATTAAATGTTGAAAAGATAAATCAGAAATATTATTTTGATCTTCAATGGTGAATGAATTTGGGTTAAGCTTAGACCTTTCTAATACTTCGTCTTTTCTAATATAGTAAGACCATAGAAATCTTAATAACTAAGTAGTCAATAGAAATGCTATCGACTATCTTTTAACACTGGGACGCAAGTCGCCGGTTTTCAAATACCACTTTTTGTATTCCTGCAAACAAAATTATTCTTTTTGGCGATGACATTAAGACGACAATTCCTCAACTAGCACTTGTGTTCGATTAGACTGATGCGCTTGTATTCCTGCAAACAAAATTATTCTTTTTGCGATGACATTAAGACGACAATTCCTGAACTCGCACTTGTGTTTGACTAGACAGATGCGCGGCGACAAGGTCACGCGTCTTTGACATTTCTATTGCCTTATTATTAAGATTTCTATGAGTAAGACTATTCTAATACAAAAAGAAAACATCTGATTATTTTCGCTTCAGCTATAATTGAGTTCCATTGGTTATCATTTGATATTACGTGATCTCCTTCTCCTCTAAAATAAAAATGAATACAATAACAAAACGTGACATACCATCACGTCTATAAACCCAGGAGTGTGTGACTGATGATAGTACTACACCCATATTTTACCTGTTATGATTAGGTCCCATTGGATAGGGGGTGAGCCTATCACCATCCATTGGGCACAACTTCGTGCTGCTATTGTGAATTTTCTGATGGAAACTTCACAAATAACACTTTGCCCGACTCGGAATCGAGCCCAAGACCTTGCAGTGAGAGGCGCATACGCTAAGCACTAGACCATCGAGGCAGAGAATGTAAAAGAAACACGAATCTAACAGTAGTTTTTTCTCTTCATGTAAGTCAATAGCTTATATATTGTAAGCTTTTTATTGAAGTTAAAGTTTATTATAACAACGTTTTAATATTAATGTATTACAGCTTACCTTCAAATTGACCAACGCCGGTACTTTGAGCAGGTTTCCCCTAAGCCTTAATACGCTGAGTTTGACTAGAGGCTTGAACGCGTCGGCCGATATATCCGTCAGCTGGTTGTCGCTTATGTCCAAGAATGTTAAGTTGCTTATTCCCTGTATACGAGAAAAATAACAAAATGATTATAAAAAAAAGAATATCGCTTGCCCTAGGCATAATTTATTGTTGTGTCGCGGTAGTTTTCACAAACATACATTTTACACGCAAAGTACATAGTCCAGTGAATAAAGGAGTTCAGAAGGAAATACTTAGATTTAAGCTCACTCACTTATACACCTCCTTTTTTGCTATACCTTGGTTGATTTAACATCCATATTCAGTACAAATTTTTGGGGACCATACAAAGAGTGTGGCAATCAAATCCACAACACTAGTTCAGTGGAGAACGACGAGGCAACCACCGTGTAAACTAAACCATTCGCCAACTACTACGCCATTTTAATAGTTGTTGTAAAAAAAACTTAACTTTCTCATTTTAATTGACTTTTGAGCTTTAAATATCATTTGTTTTTGGAATTAAATTCTAACCAAAGTTACCTTAAATGAATTGGGATCCAAAGTGTATATCTTATTGTTAGACAAGTCTAGACGGTCTAAGTTCCATAATCTTGTTAATGCCTCTGTTGGTACTGACGGCAACTGGTTATTTGGGAGACCTGAAAATAATAGGATTAATTAAAACAATTTCAAAAATGTAAATATAGTTCGAACTTGTTGCTTAGTGACGTTTGTGTAGTAAATTTAACGTTTAGGCGATATTTACCTAACTGCCGAGGAAGGGTAATGTTATTGGCAGTTGCCCGAACCGATTTATTGCAACTACTGATTATTGTGTCGAATGCATGTATTTTGTTCACTTCGCTGCGTGTTGATGTCAGCATAAAACTAAAACTATTGCGTTGTACGGGTTTGCTCGTACAGTATGTATTTGTATTGTATGTATGTCTGCACGTGTGGTGTAGTGGTTTTAACGGTCGCCACGCCGCTCTCCACTGCACTGGTGTTGTGGGTTCGATCCCCACATGGGACAAATCTTTGTGTGATTAGCAAAGATTTGTTCTGAGACTGGGTGTGCTTGTGTGAGTGAATGTTTGTATTTGGCCTTGTCATTGCGACCATTGGATAGTGTAATTGCTTCTGGCGTTCTATCTAATATAAAAAAAATCCAAATTACAGCCGTCTGTAGTGAGTATTAATTCGTTAATCACCCTTATTCGGTAAACACATTTTAAAACATGTGCAAAACCGATTATAATGCGACAATAATTATGTTCACAGAGTTAAGATAGATCTACTTTTAGGTGAAATATCAGCAGTTAAATAATGCCAAAAACGACATTGTAAAACAACTATGCGCTATTTCAATATGCGATAAAATTGAACATCATAAATTAAGTAACTTATAAAAGTCAATGGCCCCAAATTCGCTGAGTCAGCACGACCGATCTTGAATTGGATGGCGCTGAAATTAATCGGTAAAACTTACAGTTTTATATTCGATATAATATGAAAACTTGTGCCACGAAATATATATTTTATAATATAATATTAAGGTGCTCCCAGACCACCTGAAATAGAACGTTGTAGATACGATTTATTATTATTATTATAGCCTTTTAATTCGTTCATTTTAAATTATAATTCATTTCTAATAGTAAGCTAATTCAAATTAAATAATCTAATTAAAACAAAATAAAATAATTCTTACAATTTATAACGGTTCATTACTAATTATATTTTACTTAAATACTACTTGTCCAGATATTAATAATATTATAAATTTATCCACCCTGTATGTATGTCTACTCGCAATAAACTCAAAAACTACAAAATGGATTAGTGGTCAAAGTTACCTTGACAAAAATTGAACAAGATAAACCAAGTCCGCCATTGTACATTTATTACGTGCAGAAAGTTTTAAAATAAAAATCTTATTTATGAAAATAAGATTTTTATTCTCGTGTCACAATGTTAGTTACCTCCTCCTCCTCCGAAACGGCTTTACTGATTTTAACCAAATTTTATATGGATATGTAGTAAGTTTGAGAATCGGCTATTATCAATTTTTCATAACCCTAAGTTTTAAGGGTTGTTCACCCTTAACATTTTTTTAAAATTTTTTCTATAATGTGGCATTAAAAATACATACAACCTTAAATGTTTACCCTTTTATCACCAACCCCTATTTTTAATAGCCATTTTAGTAATTTAATATTTTTTTATCCCGCTCAATAACTGATCAATTATCGTCTTTTTTGTAAATGTTTTTCACTCTATTAAATACCTAGAAATAATTTATATGGCAAAACAACGTTTGCTGGGTCAGCTAGTAATATGAATAAAAACCTATCAACACATTTCCTAAACTTAACACCATTAACTAGAATTTACCAAAATGCCGACGTTAATTAACGTGAAGACATACTTAATTAACTAATTTATTAACTAACCATTCTCTTACATTAGAGAAACATTGAAAATTATTAAATCGGAACTATACGAGAAACTTCCCTTCAATTATGATCCCGTGTGCTCTCGGGAAATCAGTTAGTGCCGCGAAATTATGTAATTATTAAAACCATGTATGGGAAGTAGGTTGTTTGATTTTGCATTAAAATGTACTTATTTTTAGTATAGTTTTAGTCAATAAATAAGCTGTGGTATTTACTAAAGGCTCGATCTTATTTATTTAATTAAATAAGTACATGTAGAAATCACCGGCTGCCTCGTTGGCCTAGTGGTTAACGAAAGCGCCTCTCACCGCGGTGTCTCGGTTTCAATTCCCGGGTCAGGCAAAGTGTTTCGTGTTTTTTTTTTAACGACGCCCGACATGGAATAACTCCAGTGTCGCGGGGGTGTTCACAAACATACATTTCACATACACAAAGCACACCCCGAGTCAGACCAAATCTTGCGAATCACACAAAGATTTGTCTCACATGGGACAAATCTTTATGTGCTTCGCAAAGATTTGGTCTGAGACTGGGTGTGCGTGTGTGAGTGAATGTGTGTATTTGGCCTTGTCATTGGGACCATTTGATAGTGTAATTGCTTCTGGCGTTCTATCTCATGTAAAAAATACAAATTTATCTTAATTTATATTCTCCTAATGTCTATCTAGCTAGAAACGGAGGTAGTAAAGATAACTCTGATTTATAAGCATTCGTTTACCCCCGTGGGATAATCTTAAACTAATTGGGTAGTAAATTCATATGAACTAAAACCTGCAAATATTCACCTGATATATTGAAGTAAGCTTTTATTGAATTTTGCTATTAGGCGATGAGCTTATGCCACCAAATGGTAAATGGTAACTATATCATACACATTCTTACGAAAGTTTACACGTTTGTTAACACTTTCTTAGACAGTCTCAATTTTTAACCGACTTCAAAGAGAAGGAGGAGGTTCTCTCTTTTTTTTTGTATTTATGTTTATTCGCCGATTACTCGAAGACGCCTGAACCGATTTGAGAAATTATTTTTTGTCATGTGGTCCTATTCTTATCAGGTCACGATCTGATGATGGAATCTTAAAGAAATGGAGGACAACCCTCAAATTTTAAAGGTTTCTATATTGTTTTTCGTATATTACCTAAAACTACTCGGAAATTTGCATATAACAGTCAGCATTTCATGTTGCTGAGCTGATCCTGGAAGGTACAAATCCTCAACGATTAAGGAGCACGGGGATATTTTCTTAAGGCCGTTTACTGTATTTTTCAAGTTATACATAAATGAGGCGAGATCGTGCTTAGCTGAGTTAACAAAAGTTCTGGTAATTTGTATTTGCAAATTGCTAGAACACGAAAAAGAAGCGAATGCTCGCGATTTGGGGAGCACCAAACAAATTGTGTTGCATGTATAATAGAAGACGTTGTAAAAATAATGATTAAACGATTAATCATGTCTCGATATCGGCACATAATAGCTATACATTATTTATATTTAGTCTATGCAATGTAGGTATTCGGCAAGCATCAAACTATTGATATGTAGATAACTTACCCAACGCAAATAAAGTAGTAGAAACACTGCTAAACGCTCCTTGCTGAACTCTTCTGATATCTCCAGAAGATATGACTAGACCATGTAAGCCGACCCCAGCCAGCTCGGACACAGAAGCTGATGATAGTACGGAGACACCTCGAAGAGCGCAGTCTAAGAGAGATACCGCTGTGTTCTTGTACTTCGCTTTTTGCTCTCGAAGGTGTCGGCCGATTATCTGAAAAGAAATAATTTTTTTAGAAGGTGGAAGAATTAAATTAAAACTTTTTTATTTAGTGAATGTTTATGAGTGTGTATATTTGTATGATGAAGAATAAAGCTCGAACGATTGGACCGATTTTTGGTATACCATTGCCCGTCCTAAGTCCTTTACGTAATAACGTAACGTACCCAAAGGGTGTCAACTGACAATGGAACTCAACAGACATCATTTCAGCACATACCTTCCTAGTCAAGTCATATTTCACGCAATAGATTCATCTGAGATATTATTGAGGTTGTTCAATGAGTACATAGATCAAATAAAAAAGACAAATGAAGTGCACCGAACACGCCAGTGAAGCTACAAAGCAATTACGAAATCTATGACATTAGTGAACTCAGCATGCTCATCACCGCGATACGGCACAACAACGCTTACGGTATAAAGTACAAAGAAGAATGCACAAGCGTTGTGTCCTTAAGTTAAGCGTCAACTTTAAATAAGTACTTCAATATTAACCTCCTACAACAATTCTATAAATAAAACAGGAGTAGTACTCACTAAACACCCATCCCATTTCATTAACAGTTAACCAAAGTCAAAGTAAAAGTATTTTATTTGTAAACATAAGATAAAAGTTGTTACAAAAATTACAAAATGTCCTGCTATGTTTGACCTAAGGCATACAAATACAGATATTTAGATACTAATAATATAAATAAAACATAAATTCAAAAATTATAAATAATAATAGAAAAAAATAATGTCCCGCAGTTAAATAAACATGTCTTAAAATTTTTGTCAATTCAATTATCATTTCAATTTGTCAATTAGTTTTATGTTATTGAAAATGTATGTTCACAATTATACTGTCCACCTTCAGACTGAATAGTTAAAGGTCATGGCTTTTAAATGATAAAAGGAATAGATTCAAAGATTCGATTAATTTACCTCTTGAGCGCCAAGGGCTTCCAGAAAATGTCAAGTACCCTCAAATTACAAATGAAATAAAATGATCTAAGAAATTAATTTAAGTGTCTTAAAATATACCTACTATACTGTATCTGAAAATTCGCAAAATGTTTTTGGTTGACAAACACAGAGTTACGATATAGCTGTAAAATGAAAATTTATGCTTACATTTTTAGGTAGGCCCACTGCTCCAATTTATGGAGGCTATTGGCCTAAAAGAGAGTCTATAATGAGACTATAATCACAATTAGACCTACGGAGTTCGATGTGAACACCTAAAGGCTCGTCCCAAAAATAATAATAGGTTAGGTAGCCTGCGCTATCAAAAATTAGGGGTGATTATGTAATCAATCATCAATCAATCACTACTTGTATAATTGTTCGCCCGACTGACTGATTCATTAACGCAGGGCCTAAACCACTGGGCCTAGAATCTTGTAATTTTGCACAAAGATTCCTTACATAACGCTGGCGCGCACTAAAAAGGGAAATTTGGCAATCCTATTTCAGAGAGGGTAAAATGAGGGATGAATGGTTGTATGGAAATCCGTCATTTTGTAAGTTACAAGCACAATATTTGGTATAGTAAAACTTCAATAAAAATAAATTAAATTCTGTAACGGTGTTTTTCTAAATTTTAATCCCAAGAAGGTGAATATAGGGTTTTTTAGTTAGTAGTGAGTTTACGCAAAAACAAAAGATGGCGTTGTGAATATTTTTTAATCGGGTACATCGCGCGGGTCATCTAGTCAACTATAATATTCTAAATACACTTCCACAACTGTTTAGTCATGATTTGCACTGCCACTGAACCGATCTTGATAAACATAGGCGTAAAGATAAAATTTTCATTAGGTTCAAATTGGCGTAATTGAACGTGGCTACTGTTCATCGTTTTGCCATGCCACGTAAGTGAAGCCACGGGAAAAAAACTTATTAGTTAGCTAGCTAGCATAATTTTTTGATCGTGACACTTTATATCTTTACTATCTTCCACGCGCGGCCCCTTATATAGTAAGAATTAAGATTTAAAGAAGATAATAATATTAAAAAGAGCACAAGAGTAGAAAATACTATCGTGAAATTAAGCACATTAAAAAACAATTACACCTTTATTGAAATTCCGATAAAACATTTATAAATTCCAGTGATTTCTTGCGAGAATTTGTTCCACGGAATAATTTAAAATGGATTCCTGCTAAGTAATGATATTCCAGGTGCCGGAACATTTTAATTATACACTAGTAAAACAGGACCTTTCATTAATTAATGATAGAATCAATTACGTGAAAAATATTTAATTTCAGCCCTCGGTTATTGACGACTTAATTAAACTAAATGTGGAGTTCGGGTTTTAGGTGTGAAATTATTTGCGGAGTAATTTTTGACTGCGGTTTGTGGGCTATTGGTGGTTAGATTTAATTGTATATAAAGCTATTTAGGTACGTTTTGGTACTTTCTGGTTAAATTTACCTATTTATTTATTTATTAATTTATAATCACTACCAACAGCAAAATTACAGAGACACTTAATATTAACATTAATTCGCTTAAATTATAATGTAATTTTACAAATAATAGGTGTGCATAGCATTCACATTGTAAATTTAGTTATTGCGAGTACAAAATTTGACAAACATGCGTACAACTATCACCAAACAAAACTTATAATAAACAAACAAGGCAAGACAATTAACTATCTTTTTACTATTTACATGTTTTCTTACTTCTTTTTTATGCACTAATATTCGAAACTTCTTAAGAATTTTTGTATAGAAACAGTTTTAAGGTTAATTAAATAACAAAATTAACAAAAAAAAACCGACTTCAAAAAGTAGGTAAACTAAAAAGCAAAAAATAAATTTACTTCGCACAAAATAATACGTTGTTTCATCTAGTTAAATAGACATTATTAAATAATTATTTATAATTCTGAAGTCGGTGCCAAGTAAATCGGATAATTAAAAACTAATATTCAGTCATAAAATACTTGTTAGAAAGATTGATATTATAATACAGAGTTATTGTTTACTTGACACCGACTTCAGAATTATAAAATAATTATTTAATAATGTCTATTTAACTAAATGAAAAAACGTATTATTTTGTGCGAAGTAAATTTATTTTTTGCTTTTTAGTTTACCTACTTTTTGAAGTCGGTTTTTTTTTGTTAAAAAATATTTTATTTTACGATTTTAAGTGATGGGTAGACCGAGCAAGAATGTTTCTCGAATGAGGAGACGACGGTTACTTGAGCCGTTGAGGAGTTGTACCTTCCAGCATCAGCTCAGCAACATAAAATGCTGATTACTAGATGCAAATATCCGAGTAGCTTTAGATAATATACAAAAAACAATATAGAAGCCTTTTAAATTTGAGGGTTGCCCTCGATTTCTCTAAGATACCATCATCAGAACGTGACTGGAAAAAAATGGGACCACATGAGAAGTAGATCCTTTCAAACAAAAAAGAATTTCTCAAATCGGTCCAGGCGTCTTCGAGTAATCGGCGAACGAACATAAAAAAAAAAAAAAAAAAAAAACATACAACCGAATTGAGAACCTCCTCCTTTTTTTGAAGTCGGTTAAAAAAACAAGACGAGGCACAGCGATGCCAGCAGATGCAAAACATTACTTTAACTTAAACTGCCATTTCTTACAGTAATCGTTAAACCAATATACCTACATAACTTACTGACAAACGTGGCTAATTTTCGTTAAAGTAATTTTATAAATAAATCCATCTAACACAAACAGGACTGAAACACCTTTTCTCCTACGAACATAAAGTTGGAATAAAATCAATACACAACAAGGTAGGTGCCTACACAAATTCAATATTGGAGTAAACAAAATATTTGTCGCAAAACAGCGCTGGTACACAGATGCCTATTTGTAACACTCGTATTGTACAATATGACAATTTGTCAGAGGTTGGCCGACATATTGGTAGGGTTGTCATATTAATATTTTCCTGATTATTTTGACAGTATGGAGTTGGTATTTCGCCCGGTGGATGGCGATAAGCACACAACGCATGGAACTTAAAACAAAACAGTTTAAATGTGAGTGCTAAACACCTGTGGCGTAATATAGGCGTGATGTTGTTATGTAAATTTTGATCTTAAGGCTATACACACCGCTCCTTGCGCCCCGAAATTCAACGCGAGCGCACGTCGGTTACGTAAAAAAGTGCCACAATTCAGTGTTGCATTCAAAACTTCAGGTAAGTGTGATTATTTTATTATTAAAAAGTTTCATATTTTGTGTTTTGCATTTTAGCTCAATATAGTTCTAATATTATATAATATAAAAGTGCCATATTTTTTAAAAAAACGTCCGTTATGCATTCAAACACATTTGATTATAACTATTTGTTATAATCAAATTGTATAATTCTAGGTATTCTTTCAATGGTGCGATGTGTTGGCAATCTTTCGTGGCCTTTAATGGACTTTACTTTATACTTCATTTATTAATTGCAAACATGAGTAGGGTACATTGGTGTTATAACATTATTATTACAGTATAACTCCACATTTTGCTTCTAATCATGCAACATTAACACATATTAATAAACACTTATAACAAAAAAAAAACATACCAGTAACTTTAAACTTTAGTTACCATGTTGGCAATTTTGCACTTTGTTTTCTCTGTAATAAACAAAGGTTCAAAGCTGCCAACTATATATACTATATAACTATATATTCTTGGCCGTGTCATCGCATAAAACAATTTTATCAAATATTGCGAAAGCTTAAAAGCCAGTGCCAGCCCTAGGCACCTCAGTGGCCGTGGTCTAAAGCGGCTTGTCGTAATCCTTGCGAAGTACTACAATTTCTGCCAACACGTTTGTTTGTTTGACGATCGCCGAATCGGCTAAGATATTGTAATAGTTGCAGCGAAATTGTCGATTGTTAACAAAGCAATAAATTGTTGCATCTTACTTTTATGACTTACGAACTTAATTTTACGTCTACATATTTACAAATATTTAAAAAAAAAAATATTGTGGTAATTTGGAGACATATAGGCCCAATTTCACCAGTTCCTGATAAAGATTTTGATAGTTAAGTGCCTAATTCTAAAATAATCTGCAATATTCGACCTTATATTTGTCCATAAAGTTCCGAATAGACTATTATCTACCAAGGACTTATCCAGTACTGCTGAAACTGGCCTTAAATTTATTCAACTGTTAAACAACTAAAAATCGCATTTTGAAAATCATTGAGATCATAGAAATCATCGGTTGTGCACAATTATTAAAAGCAACATTATTTTAGTTTTTATTTTTTTTTATATTATATAATTATTTCTTAATGTTATTCAATAGAATGTAACAAACTCATGGCTGGACAAATACTATTTAGAATTCCTAAATATCATTTTTCGAATCATAACTTTATACTCTTCTTAGTCTATCCTAATTACGAAAAATTCTGGAAAAGAAGAGTACTTTAATTTGACATAGTTAAGTTTTTAGGCCCAATAATTTGAAATAAAACAAACTTTGCAATGAAATATTACTTCCAATTTTTTCCTTGACAGTAAATTTTCCGCTTAAGCTGCAAAAGCCCAATAAGTAATTATAAAAGACCTCAAGTTTTATTAGCCGTAGTATTTCTCGATGACTCGGCAAAATGAAAGATTCTAATTAGTTCAGTGATTCGAGAAAATATAATATTTCAAAAAATCTCACTTATTTTTGGAGTTGAAATTAAACATCCTAATATTGTCTTCCGCTTAAAAATTTTACCGTCTTATAGGTATAAAATAAGTTGTTTGTTACATTTAACAGCCAAACCAATTTATTTTACTTATTTTATCCATCATACGATTTAGTCCATCTGACTAAATGTATTGTTATATATTTGCGGGATGGACCGACGGACACACTAGATTTTCTAGGCGCTAGATTCTGGTTAAAAGATTTAGATTTCCTTTACTAGAATTAGGTACAAATAGTTTCTGAATACCGTTAGTTTCCGCTACTATAAAAATAACAAATAGTCAAATGTCGAAATTGCACGACTCGAGTTCACAAGATACGTACATAAGTATTTTGTAAAAAAAGTCTTCTCCGGGCACTCTGAAAAAAATCATGAAAATGATCCCCTATTTCTTCGTAATCGGTCAAACGTATTAACTCTATACGTTAAGACGTTTATTGCCGTCAAGACGTGGAAGATCACAGACCCTACTCAAAGTCTCACCCTCACCTGCCAATCGATAGCTTTTGTTTACTGAGCGCCTCTCGACTCGACTACTCAATTCTGGAGCGTGTAACATTACCATTGAAAATATTCTCGAAGATATCTCGAAACGTTCATAACTCGATGATCGCGAAGTCACTTGTCGTCAGTTTAAAAAAACATTATTTAAGGTGAATTGATTTTTTGCTTTTTTGCGTAGTCCATAAATTTTGTAACAGTGCGCATAGTACTGCAGGCAGCTGAGTTGATTTGGTAGTTATTGAGGCAACAGCTTTAGACAAAGACGTTTGACGATTATGTGACACCTTGTGACAACTTGGCTCACATCGGCTGTCAATAGAGTAATTAGATCCGATTCTGCATCACAAAAAAACTAAATTCCATTTAAGTTTATGCATCCCCAGCTTGTAAGAACTGAAACTGAGTCTTCTATATACTCATATTGATCGTTCATATACATAACTGGCCAGTTACACATATTCACTCAACTAAATTCAAGTAAATCAACTCAATTGTTACTGTTCCAAGAGATATAGAATATGTTACCTATTTAGTCCAAAATAAGAGACGAATTCTATCGGAAACTCTTCTTTTGAAGTTCAAAGCCAACAATTTACCCGATGACCGTTGAATCGGATTCCCGAAATCACAGTGCAGGACTACGTCAATATCGTTTAAATATATTCAGCTTCAATTTTGACGATTTCTTGGAAATCGTAGTAGGGGCAATCAAAAGGTATTGTTTGAGAATCAACGTCCGTCGGTGCTGTGCAAACGGCTACCGATTAACCTATACATATCCCATCCGCCCATTGACCAGATATGTAAAGCTTGATGTGGCTGCCATGTATACAAATACTCTTACTATAATATACCTCAGCGTTTTGCCATTGAATAATATTACACAATGTGTTGCGCACAACTATTCAACACTTGTCTTGTCGATGCTCTTGATAATACAACGGGTACGTTGTTGGTTTACTGTATAGTAGAGTCGGCATAGTCTATGCTGTCTTCTTCTAGAGCTATTGTTATTCTATGGCTCTATATCTGTCTCAGAATGTTGACAAATAATTTTGTCATAAATGAAAGACAGATATATTAGATTAGTACCTCGGCAATTCCGTGAACCTTGTCTGCGTTGAGTCTGGCTGGTTCTTTTGTTTGCTATTTAACAAGAAATTCTAGGCTATACAAGTAAAGTCAACCTAGACTTTTACTAAATACCTGATGAATAGAATTCTCGGAATCAGAGCGCAGGACTAGATCAATGCCCTTTTAATATATTCAGCTAGATTTTTTAGAACTCATAGTGAGGGCAATCAAAGGTATTGTCTTAGAATCAACGTCCGTTGGTGCTCTACAAATACTCTCACTTTAAAACGTCAGCTTTTAATCATTGGATATCACATAATGTGTTGTGCGCATCTATTCAACACTTGTTTTGTCGGTGCTTCTTGTTACTTGATTTATGTTATACAATTTTGTCATTTTTGTAAGACAGATATATTAGTACCTCGGAAATTCCGTGGGCCTTGTCTGCGTCGAGCGCAGCTGGTTCTTTTGTTTGCTATTTGACTAGTAGATGTTACCTATCCAGTCCTAAATAAGTGACGAATTCTATCGGTAACTCTTTCGTTGAAGTTCAGACCCAACGAGCGAATAGTTAAATTTACCCGATGACTGTTGAATCGAACTCCCGGCATTAGAGCGCAGGGCCTATTGAATCTCGCTTCAATATATTCAGATAGATTTCTTAGAACTCATGGTAGGGGTAATCGAAAGGTATTGTCTTAGAATCAACGTCGGTCGGTGCTGTACAAATACTCTCGCTGTACTACGTCAGCTTTTGACCATTGGATATTAAACAATGTGTTGTGTACTACTATTCAACACTTGTCTTGTGTGTGCTTCTGTTACTTGATTCATGTTAGTGATACAACGGGCACGTTTACAAGAGCTCATGTATCAGCAAAGGTAAGGCTGGTTACAGAATGCTACCGGCTATCGGTGCGTACGTCGGTCGCGCTTATCATTTGTTTGATAGTTCAGAAAAATACGCGTCCTAACGGTTGGTCAAGCACTAAATGATTTATAAGTTTCCATACAAACCACAAATGCGACCGACGCGACGTACCGTGTGCGACGCGCTGACGGCCGGATGAGCACTTAAAGTACAGTTACTATAGTAGTTGTTCCTATAACTTACTGTTTTGACAAGTACTTATAGTATTATTTAATTAAATGTCTTCTCTAATTAGAGTCTGCAATAATATCCTTCCACGAAAGGAAGCCCGTTTGACGGCAATAAACATATTACCGAATAGAGCTATAGGTAAAATCAGAGATTTTCTCGACTTTGAAGTAAGCCGCGAATGAAATGTCACGTGGACCGGTATTGATCACGCTCGTGGACGGGACTCGTCGATTGGTCAAGCAGCCATCTGCAGCTAACTTCAAAACGGTCAAGATA
Source organism: Hypena proboscidalis (assembly GCA_905147285.1). Lineage (NCBI taxonomy): Eukaryota > Metazoa > Arthropoda > Insecta > Lepidoptera > Erebidae > Hypena > Hypena proboscidalis. Next base: position 8,274,923 of record LR990150.1, on the reverse strand, counting down.
CTAACTACCGTTCCAATAATCGTCATTATAATGTAAGCTGGCTATAAAAGCCTTCAGATGTTTTATGATTAACAAACGATACCCGTTCCTAGAATAAATTAGACTGAGGTTAATTCATGTTATGATATTATTGATTGGTTGATCGGTTTGTTGTTGTTATATTGCATGTTTGCCATGAATTACAATTATTTATTACAAACTTGCGGTTTAATATCTGAACCATAATTGGCTTCTTAAAATCTTTTGTTCAAATAAAAAAGCAAGACAATCAAATACCCAATTTAAATAGACTCTTCAGTAATTCCTAAATTTGCATAAAAAAATGTATTTAAAAAGTCCCTTCAAGTCTTTGCTCAACCCGTTTTATAAAAAGAGTGAAAGATAAATATCCCTCGGAATTTTGGACGCACCAGCATTTAAACACCAAACTAGGGTCTCAAACGAATTTGGAAAATTCAAACAAATGCCTGCAGGGCCTTTGTAAATAAAAAGTTGATGGTCTGTCTGTGTGAAGAGGACAAAATTATCGTTGTACCTAAATGTCCCCTAACAATACTTAATTTGGACACAAGTGGGTACTTGAAATATAAGTGGTCAAAGGGCTTGTTACATACGAAATACCTACTACATAATTGGTTTTATAATATTTAGCATACTATTTTCATAAGCCCTGAAGATACGACACACACACACTTAGCTCCAGGCAGCGCCATTGAGTGTAGTTTATACAATTACCAGTAGCGTACTAAGTGCAGTTTATACATTAACCTGTAGCGCAATATAGTCCCCGTTGTAGCGCACTAAGCGTAGCTTATACAGTTACCTATATCGCAGTATGTTTTCTGTTGTAGCGCGTGCTTATATGGTTAACTTTAGCGCAGTATGGTCCCTGTTGCAACACAGCGTGTGCAGACCACTCAGTAGTAGGGGACGCGCTGAGCTCCAAACAACCCCGCTGAGCGTACATTATAAAGTTACCAGTAGTATAGTTGATAGAGTTACCTGTAGCGCAGTATGGTCCCCGTTGCAGCGAAGCGTGTGTGGCAGATCGCACGAGCACTCAGCAGCAGGGCGCGCGCTAAGCCCCGGACAGCGCCACTGAGCACTCGCCACGACGCACCAGCATAGCACGCATAACGCGCGCGTCACCCACATTCTGAAAAAAAGATAACATATTTAAATTAAAAACACTAACACAATATTAAATTAATATTTTAATATTTAACAATACGACCGACATACATACGCAATAAAACAATTTCTCAAATCTGACCACTAATCAAACCTCGCATTTTGCAGCAGTATGCCCAGATACAATTGAAAAGATCCGTTAATATGCCGTATTTGATTTAAATAAATCAATATCTGATTGATTTGCGCAAAACTCCTTTAAATAAAAAAGGGAATAATTTATTACTGTTGCAATGATTTATATCTTTATCTACACTATGTCAAAATTATCCTTCCAAGCTATCTTTATTAAATTTATTTTAAAACTTTTTGCATTATCTGTGGAGGCTTTTAAAAAGCAATCTTTTCTTAAATTTATGTATTGTAATATTCAAATTTTGTTATTAGACTGTAAGCCTTCCTAAAAACAATAAAAAAAAAAAAAATTAATATATAGTACAACGGTAGCCATAGACATTTTCTACCAGTAGAAAGAACAAAGGAAAAAAAATATGTGCTAACAATGTGAATACATACATAGAATACTTACTAATTATGTATTTTAAAAACATAGCCCTACATAATCTATATAGTTGAACTAATTTAGATGAAAATTGCCATGAATATAGATGCAAGTCCTGGCAAAGGAAATAAAATACTGTTGATCGATAAAGCGCTCAACAATTCGAAAAATGATCAAAGTCTAATTCACCAATTCCCACCCCACTTAGCAAGTTTCTACTAAACAAAAAGTCGCAAAATTGTCACTGTAACTAAGTTACGAGTAGCTCTGTAAGTACATGTGAAGTGGCTATTCCGGTCATAACGCGGTACTTGCGAAGAGTCGGGCATGCGTGTGCTTACGACGTAATGGGACGTTTCCACTGAGTGACGACCGGACGAAGGGGAAAGGGGACAAGGGAGAAGAGAAAAGCGGAGATTTTTTTTGTTTTTGGACTATTTTATTTCGTAGTCCAAAAACTAAATTCTCTCCGCACTCATTGCAATATCTGGTATTAAAATTTTGGTAAATACAAAAACAAGCACACTAAAAACCTTTTTCAATGATAGATTTCCTGCAAATAACATTTTAATGAATTTTAAAGAGACGTTTCTTTTCTAGTGGATAGGCGTTTGACCACAATTTCACCTGGTGGTAAGTGATTATGCGCTTAACTATGAAGCACACTTGCCTTTGTACCAATTAACGCTTGCTTTGAAAATTGCCAGATTGTACTCATACGGTAACACAGACGCCGGCGTTTTAGGTTGGGTTTGGTTTAGAATAATTATGCATAAGCATAAATATAGACTATACTATATGAAGAGACAAAGAAAGATTTGGAGGGACCCAAGGGACCATAATTTGGAAAATTGGTGACCAGCATGACCCCATAAGTAAATGTACTATCACGTACTAAAAATACACGATAAAGAACCAAACGCGCTACATCTTATCCCTTATTCCTTATCTATAATCGCTGGGAACGAGAGTGAATTACTTGACTATTGATAACAGTAGGTGACGGACGATCGTTGACCTGCCACTGCAGTTACCATTTGTTAATGTTGCCAACCTAATGGTACTTGCAAGGGACTTTAAGTAATATTGTTAGTGCAAAACAAAGTTCGATTCTAACTCGTGTTTAAAGCAATCATACAACAATATGACTGGCGGTAGAAGTTCTTGTGAACGAGTTCGAGGGCGACAGTACCACCGTCTCACTTTAAACCTGCTAAAAATAGTAGTGCTTGCATTACTGTGTTCCGGTTTGGTGATGAGATCAGACCCTGAAATTACTGGTATATGAGACATAACACCGTAGTCCTCAGATGCAGCGAAGCATCTACAATCTGCTTTTGAGGATTGTTGACGTTTATGGGCTGTACACCACTTACCATCAGGTGGACTACACGTTCGTTTGCTGCAGTATTTTATTGTTATTAACAGAAAATTATTTTGAGGTTTTAATTCAAGAATTTCAAGACGTCATTGTTCTTGATCGATTCCAAATAAATTTTATTGGAACTTTAAGTTCCAAATTGAAAGTCTGTAAAAACATTCACATAAGAATGTTTTATATGTTACCATAATCTCTATTAATTCATATTAGGCCCCCAACCGCCATTAATAAGTAAAGGCCGAATGTTTACATTAAAATTGTCGATTAAGACTAGTGTCAATACTTATATCTATCAATTTTGAATAATTTCTTTATATTGTTAATAATTTATATTGTTTTTTAACTTATTTATCAGAAACAAAGGTTCTCTTTGAAGCAATTTTTAAATGTGTATTCATGTTTCACTAAAGGTCTTTAACTAAAATTTGTTGGTGAACTCATTATAATATCTAGATTTGGGAGCTTAAGTGTGTGAACTGAGGGACCCACTCAAGGCGATATATCTTTTGAATTATGTTTATTCTTGTTATGTCTTTTCTTTTACTAAGCACTATTGTTAGTTAAACTGCTAAATTCCGCAAAAACAAAAGTGGACTCTCAGTACATACATACACAATTATGACGATAAATGACGATGTGTGACAATGTTATTTGGTAATGGTGCATGAAAGGAGCCTCCCCGAGTGACGTACACAACGATTCCCTTCGTCCGGCGCACCCTGGGCAATTTGCAAGTTCTCCAAAGCGAATTGGCTAATCCTTTCACCACGATAGGGCAAGTCAAAAAAAAATTTTACTCAGCCATCGACACGACGAAGAGAAGAATGTTATTTTTATTTTTTGTTCCAGAAAAACACGAAACTGAATAGAGATGTTTATCCCGAGCTTCTCAATCAGAGTAATAAGTAGAATCAGCATTGAGTATACTCGTAAATCATCTCAGCACATACTCAATGAAGAGGCGAGGGTGAAAAATAACTGTAACACAAAGATATTAGATTTATTGTGTTTTGTTGATTAATGGTGCCTCTGTTGGCAAGTCGGAAGAATTACTAGCATGGAGGTGAAATATCTTATATGCTTATGCAATACTTTGTTCATCATTTATTTATTTATTTGATTAAAACGGCTACAAGTTCCCAATTATGTTAATCACAATTTATAAGAATATATTACTGACATTCGGATTCGGATGGCGGAGTGGGTAGTATACCTACATGCGACACTGAGGTCGCGGGTTCGATTCCCGCTCGCGGAAAATCTTTGTGTGCGTGAACATGGAAGTTTGTCTTGGTTTTAGAGTTTCTATGTATAATAAGAAGGTATTTGTCTGTTTGTTTGTTTGTTTCTATGTATGAATTGCGAACATTTATTTAACCACAGAATCTATCTAGATATTGTAAATTCAATTAATATCGCTACCTATGTCGTATCCATCAAGGCTCAAACAAAATATGTGATTTAAAAATGTAAAGAAAAAGCTTTTTATTTTGGATTTCAGTACTAACTGAGTTCTGAGTTGTAACTGAGTTTTTAAACTGAGGCTGGTAGCAATAAACATGCTTAACATTATTAAAACCGACGTGAGGTGAAGACATTATTAATGAGAATACGGATTACTCACGTTATTTTAGCCGGTATATGCCGACTAAAATAACGCGCGATGGCGACATACGCAATTTATCGCCCAGTTGATGAATTTACATAATAGATTCGAAACTAGTCTGTATATCCCGTCTAAAATAACGTGAGTAACCCGTAATCTCAATAATAATAATAAAAATATGTTTAGTTAAATTATGCGAAAAAATGATGAATCCCTATAGATTCGCGTAGATGTACTGCAATAAAATTCTAGAACAAAAAATAATTAAGTAATATTCAGTCTTTCATAATTATGTTTCGTACTGACCACGGGTCTCAACGAGAAAATAATACATCTTTATATCTTGTTAATTCTCATGAGTCGCTTAGAATCATAATAAGGAGAAATTTAAATAATTTTGCGTAGACATTTGAACATCCTCCCTAAACATTTTCATAATAGGCCCCAGTATAAGTACGTAGGCAACCCCAATTAAAATTTTAATAAGATTTTTTTTAATATCAGAAGAGAATGTATCTTGCCTTGGCATTACAATTTGTTTTGTTTGTAGGAGTATAAAAACATGTAAACGGCAAAATATTACAGATTTACAGTCGCCATCGATTCCAATTTATTAAGGTGTCAATCGATTGTTGAAATAACATCCTATTCTGAAGATAAATATTATATTGAATGTTTACTTATCCAAACCTTAATTTCGAAAGTGTCAGATAAACCTTTTTGGCAGGATAAGCATAATTATAACAAACATTAATTAAAGTGACATCTGTGTTATTTTTTCAAGTGTTACTAGTGTCACCTTTAAATTTGGTCATGTTATATTGTATGGGTCGGATAAGAACTATTCGGTTCCTCAAAAACAGGGCTTAAATATACCAGAGGAAAAATGTTTTTATCTATCATAATGATACCTTATAATGAAAACTGACCACGGCCCGGCAGCTATTACAAAATATGGACTAAAAATGGGTAAAATATCTGTAGTGAATATTAATATAAGTCATTATTTTCAAAGGCTTTTGTATTTTGTACAAAATATTTCAAGTAAGTGCATTTTTAAGAGTCATATCTAATGATACCCCACACTATGTGGCAGGCGTATTCAAGCGTCCTTTGGGCCCATGGAAATAAATAATTAAATTTAGTTTTTTTTTTGTTATTTACCTCTTTACTTTGAGGGAAGTACATGAAAATAATTTTTCAACATTCTAACTTTCTTGACATAGTTAACACTAGATATGTGTGTTCATTAAAAATTTTGGAAATTATGCCTCGGACAGATGGACAAGGAACCCAAATATGAGATACATTTCGGAATCAGAGGATACGGGGTATAACTATTAGCCTGAATAAAACACAGATAACTAGGGTGACAACATATCATTTTCCTCATTTTTTAAAATATTTCGGCATAGAAGTTCATGGAAAAAAAACTTTGTTTTGTTTTTGTAATTTGACTTTAATGATGTTATAGTATGTGCCTGAGTACAAATCCCTCAATTTACAAAAGAAACCGGCATTTTTACAAAAGGCCAGGAAAAAGACCTGTTTCATTTTTCTTTTCACTGTCTGCTATAACGAGTATCACATTACCTTCCAAGTACAAAACAAATCCATCAAGTTCGTCAAAGTAGAAATTACAGCTAAACCCCTTTAAATGAATACACGTTCGTGTCACTCATATTCAAATCAAAGGAAATTGTCTCACACTTAAAAAAAATATCAAAGAAATGTCGTTAAAGTATTTACGAGAACGGTATACTTGACACGTTCCCCGTATATCATTTTGTCATTTTTTTTAAGTATAACCCTTGAAGATGATTGGTGTGACAGGTACTGGTGAGTGGAAAAGTGTTACACAGATTTTGTTTTTTAGGTTTCGTCTTCTTTTTGCTTAGAAAAAAATACAAAGCATTTTATGTATGAATGCTAAATGTTAAGAAATGTCTGTAAATTTGTCTCGATGGTCTAGTGGTTAGCGTATGTTCTTCTCACAGCACGGTCCCGGGTTCGATTTCCGGGTCGGGCAAAGTGTTATTTGTGAACATTCCGTAAGGAAATTCACAATAGCAGCACGGAGTTGGAATTGTGCCCGGTGGATGGCGATAGGCTCACCCCCTATCTCATGGGACCTAAACATAACAGGGGAAATGTATTTTGTACACCTCTGCCACACCTTTCCGGGTAATAATAGGCGTGATGTTATGTACAATTTTTTTTTGACACAATGTTGAATTCATGGCATTAAAAAAATACTATGTTTAATTACAAACCCATTAGGAATTGTATAAACCTACAAGCAAGCCGCTGAGCATCTTTCAGTAATAATAATAAAGGGAATTGCGGTAATATAACTAATGAGTTATTACATTCACGAAAACATCAATGTAATTTAAATGACATGAATGGTGGAGCAAGGAAACTCTATTTTGCAAAATTATAACCATTATAATACATGTTACATAATTAGAGACGAACAACAACCTTTTGGGTATAATTTCAGATGCGAGCGAGTCTAAATAAACCGGGTATTTTATTAAAATTTCAACAGCGCATGTCTATCTACGTTAAAAATATTTTTTATCTAAATAATACTATATAATTGTATTATTGGCATCGGCTTATATTTATGTTAACAGTTAAATGAACAAAGGAACAAATAAAAATAGAATAAACTAATCACAATTAAATTTTGTTATAATAAGTCTCAAAAGAAAAATCAAGATGAATCCAAAGAAATCTTTTGAAAATGAAACCATTTTATGAAAACATTTAGTTTGTTACTAATTTACGATGAAAAAAACATTGCTATTATGTCCAACTTAATATTTAATAGATTGAATACATTTTAAGACCCAATTTATTCAAACAAATAAAGATTTATTTTGATTCACTGGTCCATTCAACTGTACCTATTAAACTCTCGCATACAATGGTTTTGGCATTAGATATCCAATATCATTTCCATCACCATGGAGGATACTTACAGAACGTTCCACCGAGTTCTATCCTTTGCCGGGATCTCAATCTTTGCCAAAGACAACTGGGACTCTAAGCGATGGTTGTCTTTGCAAATCTTCAACTTTATTATTGGAGTATTCTGTTTCATCTTTACCACTGGTTTTGTCGCTACCAACTTCTCTGACTTTCTGCCTTGGATTCAAGGAGCTTGTATCTGGACAACTGGAGTTATTATGAGCATCACCTTAGGTGTATGCCTGGTTTTCCGAAATCATTTTCGCACCTTTCTGGAGGAGATGGTTTTTAGAGATGCTATGTTGGATATGCCTTTGGTGGAACACCTTTTGCTGGTGCCTCATCAAAGTAAAAGATTGAAAGAGTTGAGAGAGATGGTGGTGGATTCTCAACAGAAATTGTTTAAGTACACAGGGCTCTTGCTGAAGACGTATGTGGCGTCTGTGTTCCTCTGCGTTACTCTTTACCTTTGCGGTCCAATTTATTTGATGATCAATAGGGAAGATGAGTCGTTGCGTCTGATGGGTGAGTTGACTTTTGGATTAATATCACTCCTTTCTCAAATAGCTTTGAACCTGATCACAGAAGTCATTCAGAAGAAGAAGTCTGAGAAACAAACCTTATAAGTAATTTTTTGAATGCAAATGGCGCTCAGATATTTTAACGTGATTTCTTTCATCACTTAGAGAAGCTTTCAGTCTGCTATTGTGCATTTTGGATACAAAAGAGGTGCAGAATATTAACGGAAGCCTTTGCTATTTGTTTATTATAACATTGTGCATAATATTCTGCGGTATTTTGTATGTATTTTGTTGCATTTCAGCATTCGATATGTGGTATCCGTGGAGTTTACAGAACATGAATGTTTACATCATCTCATTAATATTTAACGTGTACAGTGCTTACTTGTGTTGCATTGGTAAGTACTATTTAATTACCTAATGTTCTAATGGTGTACATTCTAAATAATTTATTAGAGCAATGTGTAATCAGGCAAATATTTTGGACAATTAAATTCAAACCAATTCAAACCTGAATTCAACATGAACTGGGGGCAGCAAATGTTGCTCCACGTATAAATTGTATAACCTAATAAACAGTTTTTATATTTAAACAAATTAAAGAAAAAAAATAACACGAAAATTTTAAAACAAAATGAATTTAGGTTTTAAATTTACAAAGAGACATGTTGTGAATGTCAATATACTGGCTATGTGTGTTGTAAAGACGGCTTTTTTGAGATTATGAACACTGTCTTTGCCTACCTTTATGGGCTTAAGGCATGACTTTTTTGTATTTATTGTATTGTCTACTAGTTTTTGGCTATCTATTCGCAGCAAATTTAAAATTAATTCTCTTCTTTTTAGCTTACCCAGGACTGCAATCAACTATAATATTGTTACTGGGCCAAGTTATCCGTCAGTTAAGAATTCTGTCTTTCATACTTCTGCATATCAATGAATTGGTGTTGGAGATAACCAAGGTACCAGACGAGAGGTGGCAGATTTATTGTACCAACTTATTGTCTCAGTGCATTCGTCATTACGTGAAAATAAAGAAGTAAGTCGTGAGATTATCACTTTAAATACAGGTAACTCACGTAATTCTAACCGGATTAAGTGAGTTACGGTAGACAAGTTTTTTTCCGTCGCATCGCAAGCTGAACGCACTGATAAGTGAGTTTTTTTAATAAAAAACTTTTTAAAAAAAATTTAAAACTAATCGGCTAAATCCAACTAAAATGAATAGACTATTCATTTTATAATGATTACATAGTCATTAAATTATTTACAACTCATTACTGTTACCATCGCCACATCATTTTATCTTTGAACTTGGCTTGCCACGCTACCGTGTGTTTGGATTTACCGTATACAAAATAGTTTTGCTTGATATTACCACAAAAAAATAAATAAAAGTATTACGTATTTTTAAGGTGTGATACTATGAGTCCAACTTATTTCTCAAGAATAGAATTTTTACTGCAATTCCCGAAATATAGCTGTTACTTTTTTCAGGTTTAGCAACAGATTGAATGTTATCTGCCGGCCTTTTTACTTAGCATTGATATTAGTAGCTATAATGTTGGTCTGCGTATGTTCAGTCAAAATTGCTATATCGGTAAGTTATCATGCAAAGTAAAAGTTATGTAGGGTGTAAACTATGAGCATATAGATTCTTACTTTTTATCATGATAAACGTTTTACTAGGTTGGTCATCGAAATTAATATAAGTCAATCACATAGTGAGTAATATACATGTGAACTTCTTGTTCATATTATAATATTAATCTTCATAAAAAGCTTTAATTAATGATTATTATATGAATACAATTTAAGTTTCGTTAAAAGTTTTTAAACAATTACCTACTACACTAGAGTGCACGGTTGGCGTGGTGGTAAAAGCGGTCGCCTCGCCGCTTTCAACTGCGCTGGTGTTGTGGGTTCGATCCTTCTCGGGACAAATCATTGTGTGATCCGCAAAGATCAGTTCCGACTCTAGGTGTGTGTGAAATGTATGTTTGTGAACACCCCCGCGACACAGGAGTTATTTCTAGTGAGAGCGCCGTTTTTTAAAATTAATTAAAAAAATATATATAAATAAATGCAAGTAGATCTATAATATTATTGCCAAGAGTAAATGTGTGAGCCTTTCTTTTACCCCTTAGAAAAAAGATTTGCAAAATAATATAAATTCATGTTTGCAGAATAAAGCATCATTAGACACAATGAAATATTATCTCCATGAGTTTTGTTTTATACTCGTCGTACTGAGTTTTTGTTTGATGGGGCAGCAAGTTGAAAATGAGGTAATATTTTTTTGCCTTATTCCTTTATACTTATTTACCTTCTTCGTCGTGTCGATGGCTGAGTCAAATTTAATTGGCCCAATAAGTGGTCACTGTTATAGCGCTCTCATCGGCGTTCATGAGCGCCTTGGTCAAGGTTTTGACTTGCCATCGTGGTGAAAGAATTAGCCAATTCGCTTTGAAGAATTCGCGAACTGCCCAGGGTGAACCAGACGTAGGGCATCATTGTGTACGTCACTCGGGGAGGCTCCTTTTATGCACTTCAAGAAGAATAAGAAGATGAAGACTTATTTACCTACAAACATGTAGGTTATGCAATTAATAAGTAAAGCATAATGATTAGGTGCCCTTTAACTTCCCTTAATTAAAAGTTGTGTAAGACTGTTTAATTAGCTAGCATAATATAAAATTAGAGACTTTCCTATTTAACCTTAAAGGTCTCGTTAAAATCCCGGATTAAACAAAAATAATTGGTTTTGGACTCAAATGAAGGAGAACCTTGATAGAACAAAACAAAAATCTATTATATCTTTTTCATTCTTTTACAATATTTTTACTTTGAAGAGAAAGACATATTATATGAACGCTATGTTTCTTGATGTCAATGCAAATGTCAGTGTACATACATAGTGCGTGACGTGGAATCAGTACGTTTTTAACGTACATGTGCCAGAGAACATAGAACGAGCGGAGCGAGTGATGCTTTGTCTATGACATGTGCCTCCGATTTGGTAACGATTTGACAGGCTTTATGTCGGTTCTATGCTTTAAGTCAAATTTATTTGGTTTAGGATTTTGGCGTCGGAAGCTTTCGCAATTATAGCGCTAACATACTTCAGTTTTACTTACATCTTTGCTTATATATATTAAGAGATATTATTTGAACATCGACTTATTATATTTTATACAATATGTCTGATAATAGGTGTTTAAAACCTAACAATTTCTTACAGTGTGAAATACTAGAAAAGGCTGTAACGGAAAAATGGTACATATATAACAAAACTCACAAGAAAAACATATTGATCTTCAACATGGCGCTTAGTCAGAGAATGCCTATTTACATATTTGGAACTATCACTTTGTCATTGCCGACGTTTACTTGGGTAAGTTAAAAAAAAGTTAAAAGTTTAAACAATAATAAGATAAATTAAATATTATTCGTTTTTATTTTTCACGACGCGACCGTGTAGGAAAAGTGATAACTTCAGCACATGTTCGTCAACAATTTACAAAATCAGTAGATTCGTCGCTTGACCTGTGGACTATGGGTTAATACCTCATGTGCCAGTAATTTCAGGACTTTTAATCGTGTTTTGGAAAGGAGTCTTTACCTTATTATATATTTTTTTGGACCCATGATGTCCCACTGCTGAGCAAAGGGTATATTATAAACTATCTTACAATATTTACTGAGTTGTATTTTTTTCAGTTCATAAGAACAGGAATGTCTTTCTTCACGCTAGTAATGTCGGTTTTAGAAAACGAAGAATAGATATATTTATATCATAGAAACATAGAATGTAAATCTTATTTTATGCCACTGTTAGAAAATTTGGAGAAATATATTGTTTTGCACACGTTATGGTATTTTATTTCAATCGCTATTTTATTTGACTAAGAATAAATTTTCTAGATATATAAGTTTATGTTTTGGCAACCACAATCGCGATTAAAAACCGCCGAACAATGCCTACTTAAACATATTAACAGAAACAAATAAGCGGCCATGGCGCAATGGACAAATCCGGTCTTATGATCGAAAGGTCGTTAGTTCGAATTCTGGTCATTACAACACGGACGTGCACTTCCTCCTAACATAAGTGAATTAAGCTTAGCTAGAGGGGGTTAACACTAATACTAGTAATTTTTATTTCAAAATTACTAGTAAGAATTAAAAAAAAAAAACCGGCCAAGTGCGTGTCGGGCCACGCGCAGTAGGGTTTCGTACCTAGTCGTAACAACATATTTCGACTTAAAAGGGATTTACTTCTGTATTAAACAAGTAACATCTTCATACAAGTCATTACTTTCAAAGGTTTTTGTAATTTGCACGAATTATTCTAAGTAACTGCATTTTACACTTTGGACCCCTATTCCTCTTGAACTAATGAAGTGATAAGTTATCCTTTCCGCTATAGTTTTCCTTTAAAGTTCATTACATGTACTACCGACACAATTTTTTTCAGATTTTGGGATCCAGTAGTTTAGCTTTTAAAGGGGGGGGGACGCTCTACTCGAACAAAATTTGCTCTTTAAAGTTAATTATCTCGCAAACGGATCTCTAAATCAAAAAACTGTCTTAGCAATCCCTAAACGTTTTTGAAAGTCCTATCTAACAATACCCCACATTATGGGGTAGGCGACAAAAAAAAAAACATCCCTACTTTACATGTAGGGCAGCTACCCGAAAAAAAAAATATTTTTCCAAATTTTATTCTACGACTTTCTTTGTATAGTTAACATACATGTTTATGCAAAATTTCAGACGGACGGACAGACGGACATGGCGAAACTATAAGGGTTCCTTGTAGGTACTACGGAACCCTAGAAAGATTTATTACACCCACCCTTGCTCTAAATTACAAAGAACCTTAAAGTCTGTAATATTTTTGCAATACACCTTTTACATTATAGTTTATCCATTATCTTTTAGTATGGTGTTCTCATACTGTTATGATTGCAGAACCTTAGAGAACCTTTGCACACACTTTTATTGGACTTATTTCGAACGTTATGATAAAATCTTATAACCCTTTTAGTTGCATAATCTTGTAAAATAGTCCTCTCACGTAAAGGTAAATTTTCCAGTGAGCTGAAACATAACATGATCGAGTTTTGTCCTGCAGCTGCAACGATCTCAAGCCAATAAAAGAGTAACAAATTAGATAAGTACAGTGCGTTACTATTCTTTGTCACCATTCACACACTCTTCTCTTAAGGGCAAGCTGTTTGCTGTTAAACCAATTATTATTTTTTTTATAGCTGCCCCGTATTTAATACATGTCCCACTGCTGGGCTCAGGCCTCTTCTCATGATGAGAAGGGTTAGGCCATAGTCCACCACGCTGGCCAAGTGCGGATTGGTAGACTTCACACACCCTCGAGCACTTTTTAGGCACTCTCAGGCATGTAGGTTTCCTCACGATGTTTTCCTTCACCGTTAGCGAGCGATAATTAATATGATATATCTTCAAAAAGACGAGAGGTGTGTGCCGTGGGTTCGAACCCGAGACCTTTAACTTCGTAGTCCTACGGTCTCCCACTCGGCTATCGCGGCTCTTAACCAATTTTTATACTTATAGATTATATATACCTTTTACTCGCAATCAGGGCGCACCAGAATACAAGCGCTGTAGTACTGATGTGCTGCAGTAGTATGCTGAGGTGTGTACCTTTTTTGGCACACTAAATACATTAAATTTATTAAATTTATTACATTAAATTTTTATTATAAGTAGTTTTAAGTTATTATTATTAAGATTATGATTTGCCAAAATAAATGTTTCTTTCTTTCTTTCTATTATTATTGACGGAGCAGATTTTTATGGAGCAACGATGCACCAGCAAATCTGTTTCCTGTAGACGTCTAAGAGTTACTTTTACTAAAATATCTAACAGCTTAGAAATCAGATCATTTATTTCCATGGGCCCTGCCCCAAAAGGCGTTTCAACGCGTCAAAACAAACATCAAAATACAAAATATATATATACTATATATACTAGCCCTGTATCTAATACATGTCCCACTGCTGGGCTCGGGCCTCTTCTCATGAGGAGAAGGGTTAGGCCATAGTCCACCACGCTGGCCAAGTGCGGATTGGCAGACTTCACACACCCTTGAGCACTTTTTAGGCACTCTTAGGCATGTAGGTTTCCTCACGATGTTTTCCTTCACCGTTAGCAAGCGACAATTTATATGATAAATACACACTTATCTTCGAAAAGACGAATCTAAACGATTTATTGACAGCGGTGTGTGCCGTGGGTTTGAACCCGAGACCTTTGACTTCGCAGTCCTACGGTCTCCCACACGGCTATCGCTGCTTGATAAACTTAACTAAAACTAAAATAAACTTAACTAATTAAATTATAATATTTATTGCAATAAAATGATTTGACACTGGAGCTTAGATTGATTTTAATTCAACTTGGAAATATGAAATAAAATCAATCCAAGTACCAGCTCTAATGGGTATTGCATCATGAGAAAAGCTTGTGAGAAACTCACGAGCACCATCTTTTCCAATAATTCATAGAATATTTGTTTGTTTTTTGACAATCATTCTATGAGTAAGCAACACAAGCTAGTATAGCTTATTTTCTGCCCAAAAATATTTATTTTTTTAATATTTGTACACCACAGACATTTAAACAGCAGTGAATGATATCGCATTATAAGAAGAGCTGGTAAGAAACTTACACCACCATCTTTTCAAATTTAGACTGAACGACCTTATGACCCATATTTTGGGGTTTATTTTAATTTCCCTACTTTTGAGAGGACAGGACTGGCCACACGATATATCACACAACGTTTGTGGTCCTGACAAGGGACCCACAGAGTTTCACAAACACTGTTTTACCGCCAGTTATCATTTGCACTGTGATTTAGGTTTGGTGACCTTTTTAAATGGGGTTCATTATGGTTTCGAGGCTTTTAATACGATGTATTAAAATGAAAATTAAAAGTACAAGTAATTTGCCTCGTTTTGTTAATAACATCAAACAGAAAACGTTTAGTTTTGTGAATGAGACCCAGTAACTAAAACAAAGTACCATATATATATACCATTATTTTTGAGTTTTCATTTTTCTTTTTATATACTGTTAAAATTATTAAGATACTTAATTCTAGGTGGAATCATTTGTGTATGGTCAGGGTCTTCATACCTAAAAGTAAAAAATTAGGAAGAAAATTATTTATAAAAACGAAACAGCTGCTTTGGTATAAGTTTTAAAAGTTAGAGCCACAGATATAGATCTACATAGATAACGCAAGTATCACGATTTGTATTGAAATCAAGCGTGCCGACTTTTTAATACCTTTTGTGACGTCACAGCCGAAATTTAGTGACGGGAAATCCAAACCGATTCAAAGACACCGATGCCGCCGATGCCCAACCGCCCAGTACGTTCAACTGGAGCCGTCCGCTATGATCTTCTCTAACAAAAGACGCGCGTGGACTGAAGTTAGCGGCGACCAACCTTGACGCTTGGTCGGGGTTCGGACACGCGAAGTACATGCATTTGCGTTATCTATGTAGATCTATATCTGTGGTTAGAGCCTAAACAAACACGTCATGTAGTAGTTATAACAATTTACTTATTTATTTTAGTCTGGGTGTTTCTATGTATAATAAGTATGTGTTTACAAAAGAAAAGTATACATGTATCAATATTAGTTATTCTAATACCCATAGTACAATATCTGCTTAGTTTGGGACTAAATGGCGTTGTGTGTAAGTTGTGAGATATTTATTTATTTATTTACACCGTCACTTTACAGTTTTGAACTTTCTTTTGAAATAAATAGCCTCCCGAGTCAATTCATCTAGTTTGAAATAAAAATCTTTCCGAACCAATCCTGTCAATAATCCCGGTCCCAAATTTTAAGATGATATTTGAGAAACGACTAATTAAAAATATCTTTGTCTTTTTTTATTAATTGACTCCCAATTAAAAGCACAACTGTTTCCCTTAATCTAGTAGAATTTACTCACGCTGATATGAACAGTTTATTTGCCTATAAATATGAATTAAGAGTAACTTCATGTTCTACATTTAGCTTAAAGATAAAATTAAGTTAACTTCCTATTGATTATTGTTATAGCATTTAGCTATGCTTGGCAAATTATACTAAGAAACAGTTGAAATAATTTTGGGACCGGCAGGATTTGAACCTGCGACCTTCTGCACACCGGGCAGCCGCTTTAAACAACCAGCTTCAGTAGCCTCTTGCCAGGGCCCTATATTTCTCAACAGTATGTTACGTCATTTCGTGACGTCACCTTAATCCGTTTATTCTTATCTTAGTTAGGAAACTTAATTTATTTAAAATCTGCATGCCTGAGAGTGCCTAAAAAGTGCTCGAGAGTGTGAGAAGTCTACCAATCCGCACTTGGCCAGAGCGTGGTGGACTATGGCCTAACCCTTCTCATCATGAGAAGAGGCCCGAGCCCAGCAGTGGGACATGTATTAGATACAGGGCTGCTATTGTATATTATATTATTATATAACACAAACACTACACATACTGTAGTGTTTTACTTAGCTGAAATAACTGTAACTAAGCTAGACACTATTCCAGTTGCTCAAGAAATTCAAATAAAAGAAAAATAATTCATTCTGTACCCAAGACAAAATCTGTAATACAATTTGAGTTTGCAATGGCCCTATTAAGGAGCATTGAAAGAATCGGTACAGCTCCGGTCCCATAACGAGAAGGTCTTCACTTCTCCGGTTCTCATCGCGATCAGTTATCGCGACTATTCCTCGTTTATTTTATTGTTTTATCCTATTGATTTTACTCTGTATAAAAGAAGGTAATAGCTTTAGAAACACAGACACCAAATGTCATATTTTAAGCCACATACCTAAAGACTTAGTTAAACCTTAAAGTTGGACCGTTATCTGGTAACTCAACACGGGCTTAGCGGGTTAAATATTGTCATACAAAATAGCACCAAAACAAAAAACCAAGCGCGCTTATTTCTATAAGAATATTTAGCTGCACCACTTCTTCTCTGAGTACCTAATTACAAAATGGCTTCGACAATCTTATATATAAAATTCTCGTGTCACAATGTTACCTACCTTACTCCTTCGAAACGGCTTAACAGATTTTTACCACATTTTATATGCATATTCAGTAGGTCTGAGAATTGGCTACTATCTATTTTTCATACCCCTAAGTGATAAGGGTTTTCATTATTTTTGGACAAAAAATTTGGACAAAAAATTTGGACAAAACATTAAAAAATACATACAACCCTGAATTTTCACCTTTTTATCACTTACCACTATTTTTTAATAGCCATTTTAGTAATTTAATCATTTTTCATCCCGCGCAATAACTGATCAATTATCGTCTTTTTTGTAGATGTTTTTCAGTCTATTTCGATTTAAATTTCCCTGAGCTTATGGTAAATCTATTTTTGTATGGTAATTTATATGGCAAAACAATGTTTTCCGGGTCAGCTAGTATATTTCTATTAGAATATTTGATTGCTCTACTCCTACACTCAGTAATTAGAAAAAGGGCTTCGACGGTTCTATATAAATGTTATGTTACATATCCTGCACAGAACGCGAATATGATACAAAATTGCATCCTCACAATCCACCAACATTCTGCTTCAAACAGCTGTGCCGAATTCAAACAACGCTACAAACATACACAAAACACTCCGTAGTCGTACACAAACACACAAACACGGCGAACACATCGTGTCTGAAAAACGCAGAGCATTTCTACTGCGCTTCCACGTTCCTAAAAACAACACAGGTTCGTTCAGAAAATACAGTACTGCATTCTTTTTAAAGTGTTATTTTACATATTAACAGACAAACTATTGACTGTTTAAAGATTGTGGACTCACGGATAAATACTTATATAATAATAATATCTCTCTCATAATACGATAAGACTCTTATTACAATTAAATGAAATATTCATAGTTAGTATTGTGGTGCATATTTGTGGCATTTGCACAGCAATGTGAGCATTACCTTTCAACTTAGTTTTCTCGTGATGTTTTACTTTGGTCTTAGCGAACAATAATATCTACAATCACCCATCGAGAACAGAAACAGCTTTACAGAAGTCATGCGTACAATAAAATTATTATTCCTTTAGCAGTACTAGGATATTGCGCTACATTTCAACCAGCCTTATTAAACACAAACTTACAATAAATCACGTCTGAACTGTAAATCATCCTTTTGTAATGAGGTCAGATAGGTTTTGTAGGATCCCTTCTAGTTTTCTATTATCCGGCTTTCCAGTTCATTATTAAGCCTTTGTCAAGCAATGAATAGAGCTAAAGAGAAATACAAACATTTGGGCAACAATATTGTTATTTCATCGAATTCTAGCTCGGTGGGGTAACAAGTCGCTATTCAAGTTTTGTTTTAATAATATTCGAGTCCATTAACGTTGGTCTAGCTCGATAGTATCAAGACATTGTTGCTAAAGCCTAATTGTTAAGGCTCACAAAAGCAAAGTAACTTTCTACCTGAAATAGTAGAACCATTAAAAATAACAGTAATTATTTAAAGCAATAAAATATTACTTGAATAATGTATGTTTTGTAACATTCAGTCTCAGTTTATTCTACTGGTGCTAATTACTGATAAATATAATTCAAAGATTTGCCAATGAATTGAATTCAATCACAAACTGGAATTTACCAAATCAATTTCGGCAAAGAGCTCATTTTGAGCAATAGATATTTATGAGAAGATAAAAAGCGAGTAAATACGATTGTCTTGTAGATAGGTGAGCGTGACTTGAATGGTTTATTTACCTTTGAGGGTAGAAAAACAACTTCTGTGTCTATTAAGTCTTTAGGCTCTATAGTTGACACGATTTGCTACTTTTATTGAGGACAAAAGAACTTTATCAGTCTGTATAATGACTACAATATTTTCTGTTCCTTTTTTACCAAATAAAAAGAAGTTAATTCTTTTTAGGGTTCCGTTGCCAAATTGCAAAAAACGGAACCCTTAATGAGTCGTCATGTCTGTCCGTCTGTCCGTCCGTATGTCACAGCCACGTTTTTGTGTATTTTAGCGCACACTACTGAATATAAATACTTTGCTCAAAAAATGTGTAGATATAATAGATTCATGAATTACTTGATATGTTTTCGACTACTGGAAGAAATTTTGAAGTAATTACTAACTTAAATCTAAGTCAAACATTTTATTCAGTATTTGAAGACTTAATTATATTTGAGGGCTGCCTGGGAACTTTATTCCGTAATTATTAAGATTCCCACGTTAATCTCAACATTTCAGATGCATCCAAGATGTAAATCTTTTTATTTAAATGATTTTATACTCTCGACAAACACCAAACTTATATGATACCGATACTATAAAAATAAAACTATTTTTAAAACTCAACTCAATATCAAACAAAAACATCAAACATTGATCCAAGAAACAACAACTTCTAGTTTATTGTTGGTACAACAGCATAATAGTAATTCAGTGTTTACTCTGCGAGGAAATGGTAGTCGAAGTAAATTCTCTTGGGGCCAGCTACCGTCCACTGAAGACATAGAACGCAGAATAAGGGTAGAACCGCCTCTCCCACGTAAATGCTTCATTAAAATTCAATCACAAGGTCGATAGCTTTCAATCGAATATAACATGACTCTCACATCCGAAAAAAAATCACCAAAAATCCTACCGCGGCAATCAACTAAAGACTTGCCACACCAGTTATGGCTAAGTGAATTACATGCCTTAATAGTAGGTATATTACACTTATTACAT
Organism: Hypena proboscidalis; assembly: GCA_905147285.1. Taxonomy (NCBI): domain Eukaryota; kingdom Metazoa; phylum Arthropoda; class Insecta; order Lepidoptera; family Erebidae; genus Hypena; species Hypena proboscidalis. The sequence goes on along the minus strand of LR990150.1, from coordinate 8,254,955 downwards.
ATGTAATTCACACGTGCATATCTATTGCAGTCAGTTTTCACTAAAGCGTAGAAGTTTTTGTCCTGCATACCTAATTGCTTGGCCCACTGTACAAATAGATGGATTGAGATGGATGAATGAATTTTGTACTTGCTGAAAACTATAATTTGCAACTATGTGTAAGTGTTGTTAAAAAAATAACATAATGTTTTGAACATATATTATGGATTTGAAGGCAATTGACAATTTATTGTTATCTACAAAAATGGTTGTATGTGATTGCTACCGTGTTCCTTGTTCTGTAGCTGGATACATTCAATTTAGTGTTTGTTTCCACAGCAAGTTTATAGGAACTACAGTTCGGTCACTTCGGTCACTTCGGTCTCACCTGGCTTGTAACTCTGCTAAGTGAAATTTTGGTCCAACATCTTGCAAGCTGAATAGCTGATTATCGCTTGTATTGTACGCCAGGTCAAGTTTGGTCGCAAATAGATTTAGTTTAGGCAAAGTTTTGGTTGAGAGACGTTAACGGTAGCTGACAGGTCACAGGCCAAATGTCTAGAATAACTTAATCAATCTATATAATATAGTATAATGATCCACGACATAATTATTATTTAACAAAAACATTTTGTGATCTACAAAGTTGCAAACTGTCCTGTCCCAAAAGTCAAATAGTTACGCTAAAAAATCTTACAGTACACCTACTAAGTGGATTCCTCATTAAGAAAGATCAGACTATGTTCAACTATGTGACTATGCTTTGAGATATTTTTCGACAACCAGAGGGGCAACGAAGCTTGTTAGAGTCAATCGAGCCTTTTGAAGCTAAAACGCACGAAATCTGACAGTTAAAAACCTAGGTAGATGGTATTTGTTCGGCAAATTGGTCAACATAATGGTTCAAATCTCTTTGAAAAAGAGCTGAGTTTGTGAAAGGTAAAAAGGAAAGCTGAGTGTGTGTGAAAAGATCGTGTTTTTGTTCAGTATTGAAAACATTTTTTTAAGATACGTTTTATATTATTTTTTATTGAGATTAGATAGCTTATGGTAAAAATACGTAAGTGATTAAAATAAAAAACTTTTACGAAAGTTTTAAGGCAAAATCCGAATCAAAATCAAATCACTTGAAATACCTAATTGGCGGAGTAAACGTCTATGAAAATTAAAATAAAGTGTAAAATATCGTAGTCATTATATAGACTGATAAAGAGCTCTTTTGTCTTCAATAAAATCGTGTCAATTCAACAATCGTTCAATTAAGGACTTATTAGACACAGAAATTGTTGTTTGTGCTCAAAGATTAATAAAAAATTCATGTCACGCTGACCTATCTAGAAGACATTCGTATTTATTCGCCTTTTACCTTCTCATAAATATCTACTGCTCAAAATGAGCTCTTTGCCGAAATTGTTTCAGTGAATTCTAGTTAGTGATTGAATTTAACTGATTGACAAATCGTTGAATGATAATGTATTATCTCTCTTTTAACTTAGTGACGTAGGTTAAGATTGAATATAAAATCAGTATTTTCTAACCTATCTGATAGACTGAAACAGTGTATTTGTAAAACAATAATGGTATACTTCAGCAAAAGTACCGAAGCACGAATAAAAGGCTTGTATTTTCTAAACAAAACCGTGTGTTGTTTCTAAGAATGTGTGAGTGCAGTAGGAACGCTCTGCGTTTTTTAAACACGAGGTTTACGCCGTGTTTGTGTTTGTGTACGACTACGAAGTAGTGTTTTGTGTATGTTTGTAGCGTTGATTGTATTTGACAAAATCGTTCGTGACAGAACACTAGTGACTTTTGTGTGTGGCTTATATGATTTTAAGTGATTTTTGTGTCTTGTCCAATAATCAATATCTTTTAAGAGGCTTTCGGCGCAATTGTCTTGTTTATCTGCTAATTATCATAAAATCCACAACATTAAAAGTTCGCGAATCACATGTTAGTAAATGTATTTGTAAAACATCAAATCGTAATCTTCGGTAACGGAACTGTGTTGTTTTTTGCCATGTGGAAGCGTAGCAGAAATGTTTTGAGTTTTTCAGACACTAAGTGTTCGCCGTGTTTGTGTGTTTGTGTACGACTACGGAGCGTTTTGTGTACGTTTGTAACGTTGATTGAATTTGACACAGATGTTTGTGGGTTGAGAGGATACGATTTTAAATTATGCGTCTCGAGACAACATTCATATACTTGAGTGTCTGTGTCATCTGCCTGTGATGATCGATGAATCGATTAATACAGTTAAATAAGCATTATAACATTCTTTTGTCAGTGTTCAATGGATTGTCTTACTTTAGAAGCTATATTCCAATTTTAAATTTAAAAACTAAAACTATAAAATACAACCATTTTTCGGATTCGCAATAGTGATATTCGAAAGTTATTAATTTTATTTTATTGCATTTAAAAAATTTACATTTGTACTCCTTTACGTTACATAGAATAAACTGTAAAATAAAAGCGGAATAGTTTAGATAACCGATCGCGATGAGAACCGGAGAAGTGAAGCTATTTCCTAAATGTTCTCGATATGGGACCGGAGCGCTGCTGATTTCTTCTACGCTCCTTAATAGAATGGGTCATTGCAAAGTGAAATTGTATATACTTATAGATTTTGTCTTGGGTAGAGAATAAATTAGTTTACCTTCAATTGAATTTCTTGAGCTACTGAAGTTGGTATTTTCGAAGGAACTTGATTGCTGCACGGTTGTTTTTTAGAACATTTTTCTACCATTCTCATTAGGCTAAGATCTAATTATGTGATCTAAAATCGAGGGCCACCCTCAAATCAAAACCCTCAAAAAAGTTTATTAGGATTTGTGTATGTATGGGTGTCTGAACGTTTTTAACTTTTTCACGAAAAAACTACTGGATAAATTTTGATTGAGCTTACCAGTTAACTAATTCAGGCTGGATTGACATATAGGCTGCTTTTGGTCACATACTGAATGAAATCACGTTCTAGTTTAGAATAAATAAGACTTTACAAAAAGCTTCTCCTTAAGTCCTATGCGTTACAATTGCGTGCAATGGACTAAGTAGATAATTGGGGTACCGCAGCCACTGTTCCCGCGGAGGACTGCGCAGGCGCAAGTGCAACCAACGCTCTGCAAGCACAAATAGAGTAAGTACTGTTAAAATATTTTTAAATAATTATAATTGTCTATAGACCATATTTTTTGTCAATCATTACTTTAATAGGATTCAGGAAACGACATTTTTTTTACCGGCCTTTTTCTGTCTAATTTTTAGAGGCAAAAAATAAATGGTAATTCTAATGATACCCAGTCTAGAAAGTATTTTAACTAATATTATTTCAACTGATACCTAAATTGAAGTAGGTACTGGTAATTATATATTTTTCTTAATTTGTATATTTTATAAAATTTAACGTGTAATTTATTTACAATCAAAGAAAACAAAACACAAAAAAAACTAAATAAACTAACCTAAAATAAACTACTTAAAAACTAGCGTTAAAAGAACCTAATCTAACAAATCGCAGCCAGTGGGCAACGTTCCCAAAATGCTGGCAGCATTGCCACGCTAGATGGCTATGTAGGTATATCTATACTAACATTATGGATAGGATTGTTTTTTTTTGTTTATTGTCTAGTTGACTTCAACATTTTAAAAATTTCAAGGTCAAAATTTTACATAATCCCCGACTGGACTGAATCTAATGAAAATTTGTGTGGAGATAGTTCAAGCCTTAGAAAAATTAAAGGCTACTTTTCCCAGCCACGTACCACGCGTTCAGAAGATAGTTAGGTAAATAATACCGATGTACATTTTTTTTTTTAATAATAATGCTATAATAGAAAAATGAGTCCAATAGCAAACTAACTAGATTTTTACTGTAATAAACTGCCCCAGTAAGCAATGTTCAGATTCCAAATATTTCTGATATCAAAAAATGTATCAATAATTACAAAAAATAATGAGAGAGTTTCTCTCGTAAATATTAAAAACTAAAAATAACAATTTTTGGTACTAAAACCAATAAAAAGTCAGCAAACAATAGACTTTTTCAGCTTGCCGAAGCCATATTTTGGTAAAGTATATAGAACAATAGGTATCTATTGTTTAACTAGCACAAACAATCTAGCTATTTAGCGAACTAATCCATACAAAATATTTTTGATTTTTTATTTTCAATTACAAATCGAGTAGAATCGAGAAGTTGAACATTTGCTAGTTCAATGTTTTATGTAAGCAAATTATTACGTTTGAAGAAAATATAGTTATAAAACGACGACCGAATGGCGGAGTGGGTAGTGTACCTGCCTGCGACGCCGAGGTCGCGGGTTCGATTCCCGCTTAAGACAAATCTTTGTGTGCATGAACATGGGGGTTTGTGTTAGTCTGTGCTGTGGGGTGTTTTTATGTATAATAAGTATTAGTATGGGACTAGATTACGTTGTGTGTAAGTTGTGTGATATTTATTATTATTATGTGATATTTTAAAACATGTGATATGTGGGTGTTACACACTTTTGATACACACTTCTAGGCGTGACGGTTTATCATGAATAATTGTTTTCTGAACATACCTATTAGTTCTTATTATGTTAGCTACCAGTTAGCTTTCTTCTTCTCTTTGTCGTGTTGATGGCTGAGTCAAATTTTATTTTGACTGCGTGGTGAAAGGATTAGCCAATTTGCTTTGGAGAACTTGCGAATTGCCCAGGGTGCGCCGGACGTAGGGAATCGTTGTGTACGTCACTCGGGGAGGCTCCTTTCATGCACCCCCAGTTAGCTTTTAATTTGCGTTACGCTTCACCTAAGGTATACGCCTCTTACTGCGAGATCTCTGGTTCGAATCCTGGATCGGGCAAAGATCAGGTCAGGAAATTTTCAAAAGCAGCATGGAGTTGGTATTGTGCCCGATGAATGGCGATAGGCTCTCCTCCTGTCTCATGGGACTTAAACATAAAAGGTGAAGTGTTGGTGTTGTACACCTCTGCCACACGTTTCTGGACAATTTGGGCGTGATATTAGGTATAGTTATGTCTAAAGCGCTATTTTCTCAGATGCGCGAAATAATTAAAATCAACTTTTTACGTATTGTTATATTTCATAGATTTAAATCATGACCACATAAATTTTAGCTATAATAGCTATAAAAATTTAAAAATCTTTGTCGATTCCTATTGACGTCTCGACCTCTTCCGTAACGTTTAATGATGTAGACAAGTTTAATCATAGAAAAACAAATAAATTCCATAGTTAAATTAAAATCTGCATGATTTATAAGCAATTTTGCCAATAAAAACATCAATCTGATTTTAACTATTTGTTCAGGTGACAGTGATTGCCGGTCAACTTAATTATGATACAATGCTATGCATAATAAAACAAAAATAACATTTACGATGTAACCAATAAATTAAACTATTTTTTAATAAATATTCAATCACCGAATTCACTCACCAAACAAATAAACCAACGCAATCATAAAATTGTTTATACCAATAAAAAGTTTGTTTTATACAAGTATTTTGTTTAAAATTTAAAATTGTTTTAATATTATTGCATATTGACACCACTATTTGTATAACTAACGCTCAGATTCCATCATAAAAGACGAATGTAGTAGAGTTCATGTTTAAAGAACCAATAGAAATTCGTTATTCACCATAGAAATATACTTTATAAGTCAATGTTATTCACTCATCTCGTCTCCACTCAGCTTCTGTGGAGACCACTAAGCGGAGATGCGGAGATAGTGGTATGGGGCGATGGAAGCGGAGATGAGAACTGTTTCTTGTCAGCGCCAGCCTACCCAACACACGCCAGGACGTATCTACCCACAGCTTTGGTGGATACGCCCTAGCTTAAAAATATATTTTCTCGTCTCCGTTTCGGTCATCTCCGCACATCTCCGGTGGCGTCTGGGCCATCATTACAGTATTTTCTCTGGGACTCTTGCCCACGACCGATACTCAATGACCGATTTAAAAAAATCTTCAAATAGACACGAACAGAGCAGTGAAGACCAGAATAAGTCTAGTGATTGACCGGTAAAAGGAAAAAAAACCGTTAATTTACGGGTACCTAATTGAAACTTGGGTGTTATACGTCTCTGCTAAGCCCTTCTAGATAATATAGGCGTGATGTTATGTAATGTTACTACATACGCAAGCTATCTTCTGATTAAACGTTGCCCAAAGAAAATCTACATAGACTATTATAATCTGCGCTGTTGCATCCGCTTTCTAACGGCAGATTTTACAACAGTTAAAAGCAGCATTATCTCTTTGACTCGACATAATATTACTAATTGTACGTATGACGTAGTTTCGTACAAGCTGGTACATTTAACATGTTTTATTTAATGATTGTCTCTGCGAGCCGGCGTTCTGCAAATTTGGGTTTGTTTGCATTGCACTTTGTATTATTTTTTTATTTTTAAAAACCACGCCTGGGGGTGTCCGCAAAAATACATTACATACACACAAATCACACCAATCACACAGAGTCAGAATAAATCTTTGCGGACCACACAATGATTTGCCGACTCTGAAAGGGATGTTGGCTGTGATTAAATTCAATTTCTAATACTAGTAGCGATTGAAAATCAGTAATGGAAAGTTAAGGCAATCTCATCTATACAACCCAGGAGGTTATCTTGATTGTATTGCAGAGGTGATTCACACCCAAATATCACCTGTTATAGTCCCATTTATAAGGGGGTGAGCCTACCGCCATCCATTAAACACAATTTCAACTCTTCTCTGCTCCTGAGAATTTCCTAACGCAAATAACATTTTTGCCCGACCTGATAATAAAACCTATTAATTATCAATTATTATTAATTTATCTTTTATTATTTATTTATTTATCTATTAATTTACTTATTAATTATCATAAAAATGTACGGTTATCTCTTATAATTCCTTCATGTGCATTATTAAGGCAAACAATCGATATTTTCGTATCGTCCAAATGAATGGACTCAAGCCCCAACGCTTAGCACATATTAATTAGCGAGCGCATATACCTGAGTGCAGTTAATTTGAACGTTGTAGCTGTTTAACATTGAATGAGATGGCTCTGCTCTGCCCTGCTCTTTACGTTATTGATTTAAAGTGGAACTGAACAGTTTTAATTAGGATATTCATAAAAGAGGCGCGATTGGAAGAGAAGCTTATGCGTGCGGTTCCGGTCGCGTAGTAGGTATGTTGAAAAAGTAGGTAATATTCTTACCCAGGTCTTTGAATCAGTTGTTCCATTGAAGGTCTTGAATTATTTAATACTAATTTTCATCAGGATACAATCAGTTGTTCAGCCGTGAAAGCCTAAAAGATAGACACAGTAGAGAACTAGCTGTTGTGCGCGACTTCGTCCGCGTGGAATTCGATATGTCTATGCTATTTACTTTAACATTAAGGAACTTCCGTCATACACTTACACTTTCATCAATTAATGTACCCCCTTAGGTTAGTTAATTTAATAAACTATAATAATATGAAACAAGTAACTCCTTAGAGATTTGAATTTCCAAAAAAAAATGTGTACATCAACCCTTAGCCGAGTTTCCACCAAAACGGAGATTAGAGGAGATGTTTTGTTTGTATAACTACTTTAACGAGATATATTCCCATCCACACGCCCACCACTGTGACTCCTGTGACGCCAGGATCTACAGCGGCAACGAACTGAAAGGCACCGTGCATGACACACGGGCAATCCCAGGGAGAGTTAAAATTGTCTTGGAACCCGCAACGTATTTAATCAGAAGTATATAGTTGGAGTTGGAAAGTATGTAAATTGTATAACTACTGTCTTCTTATTTATTATTTTATAGCATTTAACTATGCTTAGCAAATTATACTTAGAAACAGATGAAAAACTTATGGGACCGGCAGGATTAGAACCTTTGACCTCTGCATACTTTAGTCGCTTTAACCACTAAGCTACTTATGATAGGTACATGTGGATGATCGTGACGTCACGTAATGATGTAACATACAGTTGAGTCATTCAGATCTCGTTACCGAAGCAAAGCAACGAGGAGATTTGAATCAAAAAATCAAGAACTTTATTCGTTTAAAACACGTTACAAGATGTTGTTATAATTATATCGGGTAGGTACAGCATGTCTTGCCCTTTAATTGAGAGCGTGCAAATATTTTATACATAAAATTACATTTACAATCATTATATTTATATTCTTAGAACAATTAAACATAAATTAAGTACTATAGCTATTAATGAATAGCAATTTAATAAGTAAAAGTATTAAATTGAATTATTAATATAGAAAATTGAAATAACTGAAACCTGATTGGCTGTTCAAACACATTTCCTTGACGACCGGATGGCGGAGTGGGTAGTGTACCTGCCTGCGACGCCGAGGTCGCGGGTTCGATTCCCGCTTAAGACAAATCTTTGTGTGCATGAACATGGGGGTTTGTCTTAGTCCGGGTGTTTCTATGTATAATAAGTATGTATTTACAAAAGAAAAGTATATGTATTAGTATCAGTTATTCTAGTACCCACAGTACAAGCTCTGCTTAGTTTGGGACTAGATGGCGTTGTGTGTAAGTTGTGAAATATTTATTTATTATTACTTTGGTAGGAGTCGTGCCTTATCCTCATTTAAAATCAGTGACCATTAACATACTACAAACTTTAGTAGCACGGGTCGGTGCAATAATTGGAAATGCACTTATAATCCTTGTTGCAAGTGCGATAACTATGTAAACTCCGCTAGTTCCGAAATATCTGAAAACAAATGCCTGCAGCGGAGTTCCGTTCCATAACTTGCTCTTATCCGGAGCTTAAGGTTAAGTACGCATTTGCTGCTAAAAAGGGTGATTATGGATTTGCAACTGCAATAAAATTTTAGACTGTAGGTATTTTTGGACGAAAAGATTTTCTAGCTAATTACAATTAATGCAGTTTCAGCGGCAAGTGCTAGACTTATTTAAAAAAAACCATACATGCTTGAGCAGTTTTCCAGTAATTCATTGTAACCTCATAAGGTCGATCTCTGAGATAATTTATTGGCTTGAAAAAAAGAAAGATGCCAATCTTTGCACTTTTACTCAAATTATATCTATCAATTTTTCCTACTCGAAAACGTTCACTTTTAAAATACCAACCCAAAAAAATATACCTATGTACCAACGTTATAACATTTACTTAAGTATTTTCCTTTAAAATCAAAATACATCCAAAAAAATAGATTTAAATTGATCCAACTCTCTGGCAGCTTTGATGCTAAAAACAAGCATAAACCTTTAATACCTTTCATTTATATTAGTTATTACCCTGAAATCGATTGACATCAATCGATGCATTTAACGTGTACAGAGCTAATAAGAGCATACCACTAATTACTGCGCTGTTCGACGAATTATCGACCGCGATAGATTTCGATGTAATGAATAATAAAATAAAATATAAAGCGTTTCATTTCTTACTAAAACTTTAATTCATTACAAAATAAGTTAACTAACTATTCTTATAATAAACACTAATATAAACAATTTAATAAAACCATTTGCATTTTGCTGGTATTAAGTACCCCTTATTGCTTGAAGGCCTCCTCTAGAGATTTCCAAGCGTCTGTATCTTACGCTCTACTCATCCAATGTGGACCAGCCACTTGTGCTATGCCGTCTGCCCATCTGGTAATTGGTCTGCCTCTTTTGTGGTGCCATTTATCGACCGTCTTTTAGCCTAGAAATGCCACGCACAATGTACCAAATGAGAGTCTAAGTGCGGAAAAATGAGTCCACTTTCCATAGCCTAGAAATGTGACCAGCCCATCGCCACTTTAACTTCTTACTGAGACGTAAAGCATCTGCATCACGATTGCGATGTTATTAACCTAAATATGCTCAGCTCCTAGACCGCATTTGCTTTTAATATGCAGTGTCCCTTACTCGCACGTTCTGCACAAAGAGTTGCTCTCTCTGGCTCATCGCTTTAATTGAGTTTCAAGTTTTTGATGCTCAACCACCCTCTTGTTTTACACTGTGATTTTGTTCGCCATTGTTCAGATTTAACACAAACTAGGTGTTTGGGAATGGCGAGGTGTTACGGAAAAAGTTACGGCCTGAATAATACAGCGTTTAAATTGAAAAGTTAAAGGGTTTGCTTGAAAATTGAGACATAATTTTAGGATTTAACTATTTGAAAAGCTGGCAGATGATATTAGAGATTCTTCATTGGGGATTTTTATGCATCCTTTTGATAATAATGATAGAAAATAAATTCGAATACTTTTGAGTTGGTATGTCATGCAATCACAACGTCAAAGTAGCACCTAAAACGATGGCACGCTGAAAAAAGGAGTACGAATATAATCTTTTTCTCCGTGATGGTTGCATTTCAAATTCTCGCAAAATATATGTTATTTTAGATTATATACGGCAGAGCACTTTGTTGTTAAAATTTAAAAAAAAATGTGATTATATTGGTTAAAAACTTGAGCAAAGTCGACTCTTCGCTTATTATATCAATCAATCAACTTTCGGATGACAATGGCACATAACACCTACATTTCACCTGTTACTAGACATTGTAGAGAGTGAGCCCAGTGCCATCAACCGTTTATTGTTCAATTCCAAACTTTCAGGCAGGACGAGGCAGTTCAATCCAGTTTAATATACTATTTAAGACTCTGTCTGTGTAATCTAAATCTTTATGTCATTTCATTTATTCAATCGGACGCAGGATTAACTTGTTTGTCTCTTCTTTTCTCGTAACCCCATCCCATGAATTGTCTTGCCAAACAAAATGAATGCAAGCTCGTATCTAACTGCGTTCATATATTATGCATTACGTTGCATCAGCTTGTTGACACCATGCACCAGACTAAGGTTGTAGCCTAACTAGACAGAATTTATACGCAACGCTACCAAAAATTTTGTCATTTACCTATCATTTTGGTATTATTTGACCACCTTTGTGAAAAAAATCGTAGTACCATCAGAGAAGTTTATGCAAGCTCACTTTTGAAAATATACCCGTTAAGCGTATCTGTGCAACAAGGAACGTTTTACAACGCGCTACAAGAACGGTGTTAAGCAATTATCACCTAAAGGTGGGCATGCGTAAACTTTCCTGACACTACATAAGAGTATGAGTAAATATTATTTAAGAATGAGGGTATAGAAAGATATTATTATGGTCCAATTTTCGTGCCTCGGAGAGCACGTTAAGCCGTCGGCCGGTTGCCATTTGAACATCTATAGCAGTCGTTACGGGAAGTCGGAGGCCAGAAAGTCTAAGGGTTGTGGATAGTGTTCAGTTGCCCAGCAAGAGTCTTGCAAGTCTTGCAATTACCTATAAGGCTTTTGCTATTTATTAAAGTTTACTTTAGATCTTAGAAAAACTTATTTAAATAGGAACATTTTGAGCTTGAATTAACATAGCCATAGTAAAGACCAACCAGATTAATACATTTCTAAAGATTAATTTAATGAGAAATTCAAAAAATCAACTGCCACATGGTTATCAACTAAGCTATATGCCGTTTCCCACGGGCGTAACTGTTTCTTAATAAACATTTACGTAATCAGTATAATGAATTCGTTTCCATTCTAACATTCTGAAACTTACTTTATTCTTTGGATGGAACCCCTGTATTCCGAAATTCGAAATTTGTGTGTTCGTGTTCGTGGTTTGCAAGACTTGCAAGACTCTTGCTGGGCAACACTAGTTGTGGAGGTCTGATGGCAGTCGCTCCCCGTAAAATACTGATACTCAGCTAGACCATAATGTAATTGGTAAAAGGCTCGGCAGATTGATTATGGTCCCCAAGTAAAGCACCATTAAAAAGCTTTGTAATAAGTCTACGTTATAATCGCTGATAAATCAAAAGAGTTGGTAAGGTATACAATTAATGCAGATCAGCTTTGCATAGATGTTTTACGGCTAAGATCAGCGACAAATATACAGCTCAGTGCAAACTAGCACCAAAGCTTATTCTATTGTCTCACTTAAGAAAATTTCATTACGCTTGAAAGACCTGCGTCGCCGTCATTCTGCTATTCATATTTGTGTAGCCTTTGTTTTGCTTTCAAATTAGAAATGCAACGGTTTTATTCAATGGTATTCTTGATGCGTTGAAATTATATTTGAAAAACAAAAATATTTGTAAAAGTTAACTGTAATGAACTTCAAAAGTTAATTAACCAAATACCAAAATTACTAGAGGTTCATACAAGACAAGTAAAGGGATAAGAGAGATGATAGATTGATAGTAGCAAATCTCTTATGAGCTCAAGGATGGCAGTACCACTGTCTCACCTTGAAACTGCCACTAAATAGTAGATAGATAGATAGATAGAAAATACTACATACTACATAATTTCCGTACATGAAAAACTAATTAACAAAGCTACAATTAAATAAACTAGCAACATCCGATTTAAATAAATAGAGTTTAATATTACGGCCTGTCATATTTTACTTCATAAAGAAAGAGCCAGATTAAGGGTAGACCTCCAAGCGCCACGTTTTCATGCTAATGTATTATGGGTTCAACTATAATATTATTAAGTTTTTATCTATTTTCATACACAAATCATATTATCTTTAACACTAAAATACATCTTTGTTCGTGGTCATTTTGTCAAAATTGTATTATTTATTAATTAAGTTAAATACAAACTAAAAAAATAAAAGTAATAATTTTGAAAAAATGACCGCCAACAAACATGCATTTTCGTGTTATAACTATCTATGATTAGTCTACAATAATAGATAAAAACTTGATAATATTCAAATTAAACCCATACTACTTACTTGTGTATGAAAAACAGCCAGACAATTGTTCGCCCTTAAGTTTAAATTTGAAATTGAGCGACCAATCTTAAAGTTCCGAGTAATTTTACACATGTTTAACTAAAAAACACTAAACAGCTATCTGTAAACATTTCAAACAAGCAGCGAGCTAACCACAAAGTTGAAATGACGAAACATCATCACAAGCTTGTAAAACGAAACATTTAATTAATAGCTAAAATAACATTTGGTCGTTTGTTCAACGCTACGATTCGGTGCAATGCTATTACGAACAGACATCTACACATCAACCTGTACATACATTTCCAGTAAAAGCTGGTCTCGCATTTGCCCTGAAAGTTTGTAAAACGGGAGACCATCTTATGCTGGAAATGAATACGTTGATGCGTAACCGTGTGAACCGTCTGTAGCTCGTAACTGGATGCTTTACCCTATTTAATAAGTGTTTGTGTTGTTTCTAGTTGCAAAATTCACCTATTTTCCAACTAGAATGTGAACGACAATTTTGTTTTCATGTTAAGTGTTTTTTTTTAATTGAAGAGTAGATAAAGTCTATCTAATCCAGTTCCAAGAAAAGACCACTAGGTTGTCATCAAATCTTGTGGTGCGAAGCGCCCTATTCAAAAAAATTCCTTGGGCAATTCATACCGCGGTACAAACCCCTTGTGGTATGAACAGTCCCAGTACCCGATAAATTGACTAAGTCGGACTATTTAAGGTTAATCAAATACCTACGTTAAACAATTGTGAAAAAAAAAGGTTTTATAATACACAGCCAATTTAACGTAAGGTTTTTCTATCAAATTTCTCAAAGATCAACTGGAATTTTAGACATCTTCAAATAACGCTGATCGCAATACTCTCGAAACCTTTGCAATAAAATCTTGACCAGATCGAGATCAAGTACCGCACTCATGCCCTTAGATTTAAATCAGACAATCATATTTGAAGTGGTAATAAAAAGTACTATTCAAATAAATTAACTGACCGTAAAATTAAATTTATTGGTTACAAGAAAATTGTAGCAAAATCTTTGCTATAACTTTTTAGTTGGAGTCACCTTTTCATTACTTTATTATGCGAACCAATTTAGTTTAATCATTATTGCTATGAGCGTTTTCTTTAAGTTTTAAAAGGCTATTTTACTCCTGAAAAGTGCACCCTTAGGTAATATGAGCTCCCAAATGAAACGATTAAGAAAATAGTAAATTTTAATACTACAAAAGAAAAATTAGCTCTGTAGGTACGAATCAGCTCTAAGTATATATTGAAAATTTCATAAATGACTCGAAGAAAGAATAATATACTATCATAGAAACATAAATTGCTTAAGTTTTAAAGCCCTACTCTTAGCTCAGTCTACTTATAAATCATTAGATCTATATAACGCTAAATACAAATTATCTTTGGTAAATGAAGTATGGTACTCCACCTCTACCACAACATTTTGATATATACATGTTTGCTACTTTTGTTTGACTATGATATGAATATTATTTTTTCAGAATGGCTCGTGTATCTCATCTGGTTCTACTATTCGTGACGCTGAGCGCAGTGCACCGCTCGCAAGCCCATGCTCGCTCTTTCACGCGATGCCAGCTGTCCCGAGAGCTGCTTCGGTACAACTTTCCCAGGAGTATGATACCGCATTGTAAGTATATCAGAGTATAGTCCATCTCATGACGCTGATCGCAACGCACCGCTCGCAAGCTCTTGTTCGTTCATTCACGCTTATCATGCCAGCTCCCCCGAGAGCTGCTGTGCTACAACTGCCCCAAACTACCTATGTCACCTTAGACCACGCCCTGGGTCTGTGGGTAAAGATCCTTTCTTTTTCAATTATAATAGAGAATACAAGTTACATGAAAACTTTTTTACATTAAAGTCAAATCGTTTTTAAAAATGACATCCTGAAATCTAAGAAACTACCAGCCCTATTTATACAAAATGAATACTTTCCTAACATTAAACAGTTACCTTCGTAACAATATACGTGCCTCCTGTAAATGCAGAAAATCTAGTATACCTACCCGTCTTTGAAGTGCACCCGGGTGTAAACGTATCGGCTACGTTTAAGTGGGTTAATCATGTATGCTTTATCGTAGCACAAGAGGCTTGATTCAGAGGTACTATAGTAAAGTAATAGTATAACTCGTGAGCACGGTAGAATGTTTAATGAATGTAAAATAATTTTCTTTCCTTGTCCTTATTCTCCCTTTTTTATACTGGGAAATGCCTGACGCATACCACTGATCCGGACAGAGTCAGTGGTTATGTCCGAGTTGCATGGACTAAAACCCAGTGTGTTCCGCCTACAAGACTTTGCCGGGTGCCAGGTAACGCTCACGCATAGACGCTGACACCCACGAGTCACAACCGCCGTGCAACATGGCGGCCCATCATTTTGGAGGGCCTAACCCTCCTCCTTCTTGAAAGGCGCGCGGTCCTTAATTATTCTCCCTGTGTTATCAACAATCAAAACACGGTAAAATAATTTTTCCCTCTTGAAAATGCTGCAAATCAGCGTGGCTCTGCCAGCGAGAAACGTCAACAAAAGCCTATAAATTAATCGGTAAATAATAAATTAAAATCGGTCCATCCATTATTACCGGATAGCGGAGTGGGTAGTGTACCTGCCTGCGATTCCCGCTTAAGACAAATCTTTTTGTACATGAACATGGGGGTTTGTCTTAGTCAGGGTGTTTCTATGTATAATAAGTATGTATTTACAAAAGAAAAGTATATGTATTAGTATCAGTTAATCTGGTACCCATAGTACAAGCTCTGCTTAGTTTTGAACTAGATGGCGTTGTGTGTAAGTTGTGAGATATTTATTTATTATTATTCATTTATTTATAATAGCGTTAAGAAGTTATAAAGTTACACACACTAATACAAACTTAGGCATTTATAATATTAGTAGAATTAAAGCAGACCTTTGTCAATTAAAACATCGAACCATTTCAAAGTTAAATGAAAAGGGATCTTGGATGTTTTGTCGTTTGAAAACGTCCTTTTTATGCAAATACAAGTCTTTGTAAGAAAAGTTTCGCAAAGACGGTTTAGGTAACTACTCTATTGATGAGCTAAGCGATGTTTTATTGTAGCAGTTATGCAAAATATGTAGTCGTTTGAAATGTAAACATTTTCACTGCCAAAAAAGAAAGAGCATATGAACAAACGATGGTATTTTGTGATTACACTGAGAAACTGTAAAGAGATTTAGACAGAGAAACGTAAAAAGTATAGATTTATTTATTTACCCTCGACACAAAGGATTGACATACAGGCCATGTCAGACTTGATCTAGAGGTGCTTCTGAATTTTTGTCAAAGTTGAGTGAAACCTTGCTTACCACATTTGTGTTCTAGTACTGACTGGCTGAACATTAAAGTTGGTAATATAGTGCAGAATATATAGTTTTCTTCGCCTTTCCAGTACCAAAAGAGTACCAAAGTACTGAGTAAGCACCCTGCAAATAGCTCAATAAACATAGTTCAACTTTTTGTAAAATTGCTTCTCAAGGTCTCACTAGATTCATTTAGTGGCCCGATTTAAAGACATAATTCGAATTAAGAATAAATAAGTGCCCCGACAAATTGGTTTAGGGACTAAGCTGTATATGCCAAGATAGAATATCCTAATGGTACAATCAGGTAAAAGGACTTAAGTGTTAAATAATACGTGAGTAAAATGATCAACAGACATAAAACACCATATTAACAAAACCATAAATGAAAATCAATATTTAAGCATGATTGTTTTTCATAGGCACCATTAATAAGAAGAATTTTTTATTAGTAAAAGAAATTGATTCAATAACGTAAAATTATTTTTTTTACAGACATCCTTTTTAAATGTAAAAATCACCTCTTATCAGCGCTAAGTTCTTAAAATCACGTTTAAAATTAAATTTCCTGTTGATAAGTTCTGTATTTTTTTTATGATATTGAATTATATTTTGGTAAAATTGTAATCTCAGTGAGATTGCCGCTTTATTTTGCTTTGTCGGATTAATCTAAGCGAGCCGAATCCTTGACATAATTTGTGATTTTGGGAGCTCAACATCTTGACTTTTATCTGCAATATTTTGGAATCTTTAGGAAAAACCAAGGGATTAAAAATAATTATAAATCAAGATCAAAATAAAGCGAACAAGTAATCAATGGATTGAACAGCATTTTTAAAGGTATTGTTATTCAAAACCCTATGACTATGTGGTGTAAAATATTGTATTTACGTAATAACCAAATATTATCTAGCACCTAAATTCCCCTTCTTTTCTTTTTGTAAGAAAAATATTGTATATTTTTAGAGGTTTGTGAGGATTACATTAAATAATCTTTACGTGGAGGTGGTGTATAAGAAAATATCTCGACTGTGCTACGCCAGTAAATGATAAATAGATGATCTCGTGTTGTATAGGATTTCCTTGTGATGCAAGATCAGCTTATACTGGAAATGTGTATCTAGATATGTAGCCATGTGTACAATATTTAGGTATGTAATCTTCTAAATATTACTACGTCCTTCTCATACCACTGGTTTTGTAAATTCTTCCTTCCCTGTCCAATCTATTCTTCTTTGGAATGCCCTCGCTCTCGAAATTAGGACCGCCACCAGTCGATGGGTGTTTCTTCAAATCAGCAAAAAACTATGTTCAAGTCTTATAAAAAAATGCAGGCAGTCAAATTTCTACGACAAAGGCAGAAAATAGCATCCTACTATTATATAGAAGAAAGGCAAATCATTTTTGTAGACATAAATAGTCAAATTCTAATTCGAATTCATAAAACCTCACAAATTGTCATTGCCCACAACGTTCAAATCACGCACATTCTTACAATATCAAAAATATTTGAATATCGGTTCATGAATAACCAATTTAATGTACATACATGTAATAATAGTATTATATTTTCTCATTTTATGAAGAAACAAAGACCGATTTAAAACACTTTATGTGTTATTTCAGTCTTTAAACGTTTGGCATCCATTTTCTGTCATTACACGCAACAGAATATGAAAGTGAAAAAAGTGCAACATTTTGTTCAACCCGCAATCCTGTGCGACGCCCCCCCGCTGCGCCTCACGCGTAGTTTAGTCATCAATGATTTATTATCCGACGTGCACGTTAATTTTGTGAATAAAATTGAAAAAAAGTGTTTCTTCGAAGCCTTCGACGAGACAATCATCATTACCGAAACCTAAGATTAATCGGTGAGTTATTTATGTATTACATTTTCATTAATTTCAGTGTTCCATACATAATAATACCTTGAAACTGCCAATAAATATGTTGTTCTTCATGACAATTTTTAACAGGTTCAAACATGTTTCAATTGAAATCGTCATTGCCAGTAACATCATTGCCGGGATATTTCGTGTTGTGGGTAAGTTAAGGTAATGACATGTTTTATGTAATTTCACAACTTTCACAAGATTTTCCACAAACAAAACCTAATGTACCGAAAACTATAACATCTAAACCGTCTTGCAGCAAAATCCAGAATACAACTGGTAAACATAAAGATGCAGATGTAGAAAACCAGCCATCATGCTCTAAAAGCGTTATTACTCCGAATAAAGAAACACAATACCACCTGGAAAAAGAATATATATTTTACAAGATATAACAATCAAGGATGTTAATCAGCTAAATAAGAAGAAGAAGATTAGAAAATAAGAACTACAATGATTGTAAACAACAACGAAAGATGAAAATCAGCTAATAAAGAAGAAGAAGACCTTAAGATTAGAAGAATAAAAGCAAGAATGACTCAATTAAACAACAATCAAGGGCGAAAATCCGCTAAATAAGAAGATTATATTTTAAGTTAAGAGAACAAGAGCTAGTGATTAAATAAAAGATGTAAATCAACCAAATATGAAAAAGACATTGAGTTAGTTAAACCTTTTTAAGAAATATTAATATTAAAGACAAGAGTGGAAGAGAACATAAGAGACCGAAATAATTAATTAATAGTAAGTGTTGGTATAAATAAAGAAAATTTTTACATTGATCATAATCATGAAAATTTTTGTTTTAATTAATGTGAAAGAAAAAAATATGTTTTTTTTTAACTGTTTTACTTTGGGTACTTGGTTACTGAAAACTGATTACAATCCTACAATAAAAACAAAGATTTGTTAAATGCTTTTCTTATTTAATCATCATTCCCAGGAACATAAAATCATTACCAGCAACACAGATTTCATTACCAGAAACATAATGTCATTACCATCAACAATAAAAATATTTGATGCTATTTTTCTCACTTGTACTGCTTTAATTTCAATGCCTTATTCACATAATTATCTTAACTACTTGTAACATAGATTCATATCCTTACTGCAATAACTTTCAATTTAGACCAAAATGTAAAAACACAGAAAAAGTGCAAAATAAATTGAAACTCAAAGAAACACCCCGATACGCCTTTAAATTCAAGGTTCGGAATCTTATCCTCAACAAAAATGCATAGCCATCATAATATTTATTATTAGTTTATATATTTATATATTACTTATATTTAAGTATTTTGTTATATAGCATCATCATAAAGCAATCTTTTCTGAAATTTATGAACTGTAATATTCACATTTTGTTATTAGACTGTAAGCTTTCCTAAAAACCAAAAAAAAGAAATATATATATATATTTTATTTCAAATCAAAACGCTATATTTAATAACTTCACCTGCCTTGTTAATCTCTGCATCACCCAAAGGTATACTGGCAGGGAATGCCTATGGCATTAAATCCGCCTTGTATACCTACAAATTTTGTATATGAAGTTTAAATAAATAAATACACAGACCTGTATATAGAGCTGAACCGGTGAGTTTACGTCATTCGCGTTTACATTATTTGCGTGCCAACGGTTAACCAAATCGGCTTAACATTCCTAGTACAAAATGATCGCGAGACGTTGTATTGTTCATTTGTTTTGTTAGTAAAAATTGACACGCTTGGTTTTCATACAATTGAACGAACTTACTGGATATATCTATATACATAATCTGTGTATATTACTCACATATCCATAACTTGTGAAGTTAGTTTTTACTGTGATATAAAAGATTTTGCTATACATACCTAATTGCTTTGCCCTCTGTACATCTTCGGTATAAAAAAATTATAGTGTTTATGCTTTTCCAGGGGTGTGTTTGATCGAGCACGCGAGTGACAGGACGACGGACAAAGTCACCAACCACAACAACTCTTACACGAGCTACGGACTGTTCCAGGTAAGATATTAAGTCATTTAATTCGTTAAGTAGTTTTAGTTTTAGTTTAAGCTATATTTTGAGGTGAAAAGTATTTGTTTAGTTTAGTTTAATACTTTATTCTACACATAAATTACATTAAAAGAATTACAAAAAAGTGGTGATTACAAAAGGTGAACTTAACTCAAAAATGAGCTGTATTATTTGTTTTTACCACATCTGAGGATTTTCATCTGTGAGGTTAATATTCAGTGCATGGTTGGCGCAGTGGTTAAAGTCGCTTTCAACTACGCTGGTGTTGTGGGTTCGATCGGACAATATTTTGTGTGATCCGCAAAGATTTGTTCTGACTCTGGCTTTAGTGTGATTTGTGTGTGTGTGTGTGTGTGTGTGAAATGTGTGTTTGTGAACACCCCCGCAACACAGGAGTTATTATTAGTGCAAGCGTTTTTTTTTAGTGAAATATTTTTCTTTAATAATTATTTTAAAAGAATATTTCTAAGTAACTATATCAAAACTGATTATTATATTTTCGCCACATTTGAGACGCGTGACGCGCCATTACTCTACAACATTTAATAGAGATAATCTCCTAATTACAATGTAATTATTAGTTCATATGCCGCATACCACATCGCTAGTGTTCACATAACGGCAGCGCAATTACTTGACTTTAGTACACTATAATTAATGAGCTTATTAACAGTTATAATGTTATCAATTTCAGGAGGGTAGCTAGACTTGGTTAGTAATTTACCTGTTGAGACTTTGGATGGTGGTGGGGCTTTTGTAAACGAGCTAGAGATTGGAAGCACCACTATTTTTATTTTGAATAACAGCGGTCATTTTGCTTTTTGTAGGTACCTGCAACAATATAACAATATCATTAGTAATGTATGAATTTCACACAAGCCTGAAGGTGAAAACTTAAACAACATTTGAAATCATTTGAATTTCACACGTCTACCTAGTTATTAAAACTGACGTGAGTTTGTAACATTATTCAAATTATGAAATACGGGTGTTACTCACGTAATGTTGGTCTATTTAGTCGACCGCGGTTTCGCCTATACGTCGCGCCTGAGTCGCAGCAAGTCTTGTAAGACTGGCTGCGACTCAGGCTCGACGTATTGCACTCTCTTGATAATGCCTAGACGTATAGGCGAAACCGCGGTCGACTAAATAGACCAACATTACGTGAGTAACACCCGTATTTCATAATTTGAATAACGTCTACCTATGGCAAAATAGGTTGGCCAAAATTATCTTTTTAAGACCATTATGTATGTACCCTATTTCTGTGGAATAAATGAATATGAAATGAATATGAAATATGAACAATTTTAATGAGTATATTTTTAGAAAGTCTAGAAAGTTAAGATTCTAGTATTATAAAGTGTGATGGAACACTTTTAACAGCACGCACGATTCTAAAAACTTCGAGTGCATACTCGAAGTTTAGATAGAATTTTCGTATAATTCGTCTATTATCACCATAATAATAATACTGATTTCCAATTGAAGTCCCTCCTGCGTGGTACGTCAAAAAAACCCTTTAAATCAATCTAGGATCTAAGCTTTGATATTTTGATGAAATTTTATTAAAACTCGAACGAGCATGAAGAAGTAACTATCAGAGAAAAGATAAAGATAAAGTCCTATTTTTGGAGCAGTTAGTGAAATTATGGTTCTATTATACACATCGAGCGTCCAGTAATCACGTGAAACCCTGCTTTATTATCAGAATAAGCTTCACAATAACTTTACGAGCGCCACCAGTTACACTGCCAAACATTATACCGTTCTACTGTCATATTTTATCCTAAAAACGGTCACAAAACGTCAGTGATCAGTCCCAGAATCTGTGTCCAGCAGTGTCCATACCGAACATAAATCTACATCACATTAGTTATCCGACAGGATATTTGCATGATTGCCCACACTAATCACTCGGTTTGACATTATTCGTAAATTACCCTAATAAATAGTCCTCAACTTGAATTTCAAATGCTGCGAGATTTTCATCGGAATTGTATCTATGGGACGAATGAATTTAAACTCATGGAACTAAAGTTTTGCGGCTTAATCTACATAAGTGGTCAAACGGAATATTCTCTGTAGTAACGACGGGCATTATGTCATTTTAATAGTGATTATACATCTACACTTACTATGTTTGCTGGTGAGATTTGTCAAAGGAGACTTAATACATAATAGCTATGAGGCTCTGAATATGCAATGCTTTAAAGATGTTAATGGGCAGTTATTTTTTTGTTGTAGTTAACAAAATACCATCAAAAGAAAGGATTATTTTATGAATAATTCTATTTTATTGCAATTATTAACAAGAAAAACAGATCAAAAAGACTCATTCACTTTAAAAAAGACTGACTATACAAGGACACTACTTGACAAAATAGATGTAGATTGCAAAAAGTCATCAAGCTGAAATGCTTTACGCTCAATTATTTTATTATTCCTTCTGCATATAGGAAACGTGTTGCTTTTTAATATAAGGAATGCTATAAGCATTTAAATTCGGTAGATTTGTATAAGAACGATCGGTCGATGTAATAAACAATGATACTCTGACCACTGAATTTAGACGTGTATTTATCGTATTCAGTGCTCTCACACGGAGCCGTTCTCACATAATTTATAACTGTCTAATCAGCTGATTAACCAGTTATATTTTCTCATTTTTAGAAACATCATCCTCATCTTCATCGTCCAATCCTTGATTTTCGATCCTCCTATAAGTATACACGACAAAGATGAAATAAGCTTCCAATAAAACTGCGATGAAAATCTTGAAACAAGCCCATGTCATCGAAGGGCATTTTCTCTTCTTCTTCGAAGTCGTTTCAGTAAAATAAAGAACTAACATCGCGAGGATACATGCAACAATGGTTACAATCTGAATCTTCGTGAACAGTATTGTAGCGTATTCGTCATCCACACATAAGCCGACGATGAAATACAGTCCACCCATAAAACATATCACTCCTAGGACAATGTTAAGAATGAAAAGGAAATTAATGGCAGACGGTGGATGGCATTTTAAGGTTGAGGTTGGAAAAGCACCTATGGCTATGAGAAGATGAAGGAATCCTATGTAATAGCAGCCAGGTTTCAGGACGATGCAGCCACAGCACTTTTCTGCCATTTTCCTCTTAGGATATTATATTGTCCGATTAGTTATTGGCATTGTAACGTTTGATTCTTTTTACGTTTTACTGTTTACGTGAATTAAGATAAGTTTTAGTAATATATAGCGTAAACCAAAATACAGAGATTAGAATTTAGACAGAGGAGAATATATGACATTTATGCATCATTTATGACATGTCAAATGAATGTCAGTACTAAAGAGAAAATCAATAAAAGGTTTTATGAAGAAGTCGTCTTTTGATGGTTTTGCTCAAGTTTATTTATAAATCATGTGATTATAATGCCCTTTCTGAAACCTATAACTATCGTTTGTCCCATTTGCACAAAGAGTATACTAATATATTGGGGTAAATTTGCATCAAAATTAATTTGAACAAGTTGTTACATTTACGTTTAAAAACCGGTAAGAATATTTTATATTACGCAATTTTTATTCAAAAAAACATCTTCTCATTAGTTGATAGCTTTGATATCTCTATTCGGCAGAAATTATCCTTTGAAAATAACTTTTATGGGTCTCAATCAATAAAAAGATATCTTTTAGTCAAACCCTTCGCTTTGGTGGCAACCGAACTTAAGTGTGATTAATTAGTTCACTGGTTTACTTTAAAAAATACCAAAAAACATACATACATACACTGCCCCACTTATAATATTATTAAGAAAATCCAGTCACCTCTAGCATACAGTTCCGGGCCACTCTAAGCCGTACAAAGCCGCAAACTAGTAGTGATAGCCTTTGAGCAACACTTAGGTAATTTCAGGTAGGTAGTGAACTCGCCTACACACTGAGGAACGTAATGATAATGTTATATAACTACGGAACTATGTAGAAACTACCCAAAAACGACTCAGCTAAATTTGGCTAAGTTTATAGAAATGAAAGTAATCTAAAGTGAAGTCAGAAGTTGCGTATAAAATTTTCTCTATTTTTATTATGTACTTATCAATTGGCATAAAAAGTATCATCATCATTATCATCATCATTCAGCCGCTCGTAGTCCACTGCTGGACATAGGCCTCTCCTAATTTGCGCCACAACACCCAGCCAATAATATGTATAAAAAACTAAACATAGGTATAATTTTAACATAACATCACGCCTATATTACCCAGTAGATTGTGTCCAAGATGTACAACAATCACACTTCACCTGTTATGTTCCTGGTCCCATGGGATAGGGAGTAAGCATATCGCCATCCACCGGGCACAATTCCAACTCCGTGCTGTGACTTTCTTTCTTGACTATATGACACGGGAATCAAACCCGAGACCTAAACCTCGAGGCAGTCACAACAAACAACATACACACATACACTTTACCATTTATAATATTAGTAAGTAAACCCAGTCACCTCTAGCATACAGTTCCGGGCCACTCTAAGCCGTACAAAGCCGCAAACTAGTAGTGATAGTCTTTGAGCAACACTTAGGTAATTTCAGTGAGCTCGCCTACACACTGAGGAACTTAATGATAATGTTATATAACTACGAAACTATGTAGTAACCACCCCGCATCGACTCAGTTGAATTTTGCTAAGTTTATAGAAATGAAAGTAATCTAAAGTAAATTAAGAAGTTGCGTATAAAATGACTATTTTTAACTTCTCATTGATTATTTTATAAAACTACGTAACTATGTAGCAACTACCCACCAACGACTCAGCTGAATTTGGCTAAATTTATAGAAATGAAAATAGTCTAAAGTAAAGTGAGAAGTTGCGTATAAAATGACTATTTTAAAATTCTAATTGATTATGTTTATAGCATTTAGCTATGCTTAGCAAATCGTACTAAGAAACAGTTGAAAAAGGACCGGCAGGATTTGAACCATCCAGCTACGGTTGCCTCTTACCAGAACCCTAAATTTCTCAACTGTATGATACGTCATTTCGTGACGTCACGTTCATCTATTTGTTCCTATCCTAAGCAGGTTCAAAACCTGCCGGTCCCATATCTTTTTCAACTGTTTCTTAGTATGACTATTTTTATTTCGAACTTATCAACTGGAATAAAAAGTATGCATAGGTATAATTATATATAACATATTACCCAGAAGGGTGTGGCAGAGGTGTACGACACCCACATTTCACCTGTTACCTTTAGGTCCCATGGGATAAGGGGTGAGTCTATCGCCATCCGCCGGGCACAATTCGAACGCCGAGCTGCTATTGTGAATTTCTTGACTTAAAGTTCATAAATCACACTTTTCTCAACAAGGGATCCGAACCCGAGATCATGCGGTGAGAAGCGCATACGCTAACCACTAAACCATCGAATCATATATATATTTATTTATATATGTATTTATATATACCACTGGGTTATTGACTACGTAACTTGTTTCAAATGATAGGTAACCCTGTGCCTGAACCTCATATTTATAAATCCAGGGAATTTAAGGAAATATCTGTCGTTCCATGCAGTCAAACTCATGCAAAATATTACACTTAAGCTTTACCATTTATTTACATGAATCTCAAGTGTATATTTGAAAAAAAAGATTATCACTTCGATTTTTCTCATAACTTTTCCACCCAATTCCACACATATATGCATCCGATGGTACCTTAAAATTGAAACCGGCAATATCTTCCGTACAAAAGTACTCCCTCATCGGCAATATCAGCGATTTGTTGAACACAAACATGATTGAGTAAAGACGAAGCACATAGGGGATCATTTACTTTTCAAATACACGTATGGTTGATCATGACGACAGAGGCTTGAGATTAGCAATCTCTTGAGAAAGTATCAGCAAGACGTTATTTACAGAACGCCCGCCTCATTTCAATCGGGACTTCGATTTGCAGAGTGGAAAGCTTCTTAGATAGTGAAGGGCCAAATATCGATATTTTGAGGTATCGATAAGCTTAAATATGAGTAGACAATATTTTTTTTTTACTAGCCTACGGGTTTGTCCTACTGCTGAGCAAATGCCTCTCCTCATGATTTCCAAGTCTTTCTGTTATTTGCTATCTCTGTGGTCACTTTTTAGGCCCACCTCTTTGAACTCATACGCCAAACGTGGCCAGCCCAGTCTCACTTCAGCCTGGCAGACTTTTGCCGTACTTCGTGACAAGCAATTTTATGTTTTTGGTGATCTGTTCTCCTCACCCCAAGGATGCTACGCTCCATAGTTCTTTGGCAAATCTTCAGTTTTGACTTCTGAATTTCCGTCAGGGACCATGTTTGGGCACCATAAGTTAGAACAATCATACTTAAAAATAAAATGCTAAAACAAAGTCGCTTACCACCATCTGCATCAGTATTTTATTTAATAACGCCACTGTATTTAATTCCTTTTACCCGACTACGGCGAAGTCAAAATGAAGGGTAGTTATTTTGGCAGTCTTTGTATGTATGTTTGTATGTTTATTTGTATGTTACACCATGGGGCCTAAACTACTGAACAAATTATAATTAATAAGATGTCAATAGATTTGTAAAATGGGCCGGGTGACATAGGCTATATAAGTTTTATCAAATAACTATAATCAATTTTAATCAATTAAAATTTAAATGTTAGATACCTTAAAAAAAGTGAGATAATTATGACGTTTTTGGTATCAAATGAAAGGTATTGGCAGGAATTACAAATGTGTTTAAAGGTTATACTGTTTAAGTCAAAATATTTTTTTAAAACGGAAAACTAATAGATCAAAAAATCAGTCAAAAACTAAAACCTGACTACGTAAATTAGGGACCACGGCGCCGCTGTCTTGACCATTTTATTCCAACGCATTTTTAAATTTCTATCTGAAATATTTTCTAGTTTCCTTCCCTATACATGGTTGGGTTATTGATTTTACAATGAATTTTATTTCCGTCAATAGATTACAAAGAGGAGACGGGTTGTTAGTATGTTACACTTAATATTGAAACGCTTTAAACACCGCTCTCGTGAAACCTCGGTAAGGTTGCGGTCCAACTTTTCTATCCATATAATAACATTAATAACAAACTCAAAACAATTAGTTTCAAACCAACGTACAAACGAAACTTCACTATTAAATTTAGAACTATCGACATTGCACAATAAAATGATGCATGCTTTAGTGCAGTATATTATTATATTCCTGCATAGAAGTTAAGTATCTGCAATTTATTTGTAGATATTAATTGCATGCAGTTTATAGTTTTGTAATTCAAGAAGGCAAATCGACTTTACTTGTGTTCAACAATCTCTACACCTAAGTCAATTTAATTCAATTCTTTATTGCGTTCCACAAAGTAGGTATTCTTAGGTGGTAAGATTTAACATTAATATGAGTCATTAGTCGAACCCTGTTGGGCATTGGAAAAATAGAGAGAGGATGATAATTGTATTATGGTAAAATTGGAATAGCCAATCATAGTGTATGTGAGGCCCAAAAAAACAAAAGCTTGCCGTTTGCCACCAACACTCGCATTGTGCATGTACGGTCAAGGTAACAAGTTAATTACATAAATTGTATAAAATTTTATCTATCGATACGGCACAATAGATAGTAAGTTCATCCCTTTTCGCAGTATATTATTATCTGTCTGCAATTCTGCACAGAAGCGAATTGATCCCGCCGCGGCAGTAACGAGCGGTAGGCGACAATGCAAATTGCAGCGCTGCAATACATATTTAAATAGATATTGCACTAACTAATTGGGATTTTGCATTACTTTCATTGCTAAGTTATATTGTATATTGGAAAATAAATTAAGTAAGACAAATGATGACGCTGATTATAAATTAAAAACTTAAAAAATCTTCCAAAAGAAATAAAATGTTTAAAAGATATAGTCGTTAGAGGTAAAATATAGAACTTCGTGATCAAGTTGAAAATTGTTTATGTTTGTTTTAGAAAGGCCCATTTACATGTGTAGCTTTAATATCTACCTTAGTGTGTGTATCTTTGAAGAATATGTCGACACTTTGAAGGCACATCACTAAAATTAATAACTTCTAACTTCAAACGTGCAGATATGGAATATTGGCAATCGGTTATAAAACTCGTATTAAAACGTGCGTTGACGCCTAAAATACGAGAAAAAAATACGGAAAGAACCTTTTAACGACTAAATAAGAAATAAATAACTGTTATGCCTCAAAAGCCTCAGAAAGTACGGCTGAAACGGAGATTATTATACCTAAAACAGAGATATTATATTCTTGGAAGGAAATGCCTTACATCTGGGTTGAAGTATGCAATAATGTCTTATTCTTATATGTGACTAATGTAACGAAGTATAACTATAGGCCTGTATTTGTATTTTCTTCCAAAGTGAGTATGACAGTAGTATGTTTTTTTTCTGAGACCGACCTTTGAAAGAGGAGGTTTACAATTTTATCTTACCCATTTTATTTAAAGGGTTTTTTTTATTATTGATAGGCACGCATTTGACCACGATCTCACCTGATGACAAGTTAGTGATGATGTGGTCTACGGTGGAGCACGTTTACCTATGAGATACCTATTAACTCTTGCTTTGAAGAGATCTAAGATGTACTCATGCGGAAACACAGACTCGGCAAGGCGTTCCATTTTTCGGCAGTTCGCTTTTTGGGTCAGAGCTAAACGTTTTTTTCTCTTCAATAAGTCGTCTCATTATCACTCCCTTCCTTCTCTTTCAATCAATCCTATCCATATCAATCATAGTCATATTAAAAATAAGACAAAAATATACATATTTACTTGAAAACCTCCTCCTTTTTTCTCGACGGTCAATAATTTTAAGTGACGACTAGTTTCATAAAGAGTGAATCCTTCACCAGCTTTCATCTAACACTCCCGTCGCACATTATGTAGATGTGTTACAGAGATGACGTTTATTTGACGTTTGACGCGAGTCTGCACCACGTCTGCTCTCGAGACGCTTCATTCGATATTTCGTAATGCGACACATCGATATGATCGAATTTGAATATCGATTTTGATGACTGCACTTTATAAAATTAAAATACGATTTTAGTTTTTTATCAGGCACGAAGACTTAATATCTGCCTTATGGCAAACCTATGTTTGGTAATGTCCGTCTATGTATGGATAAACATAGTCTTATCTTATTAAGTTTCAGAGCTCTTAAGTACAAAACAAATTTTTGAATAACTTACAATATATTAATAAAAAGCTTCTTTCATGTGACAATCCCGTAGCACATTATGTAGATGTGCTGCAAAGATGACGTTTATTTGACGTTTGACGGGAGTCTGCACCACGTCTGCTCTCGGGACGCTTCATTCGATATTTCGTAATGCGACACATCGATATGATCGAATTTGAATATCGATTTTGAAAATACGATTTTAGTTTATTAAGACATCAGGCACAAAGACTAAATATGTGCTTTATGGTAAGCTTGGCAATGTCCATTTATGTAAGGATAACCATAGTCTTATCTTATTAAGTTTCAGAGCTCTTAGGTACAAAACAGACTTTTGAATGACTTACAATATATTAAGGAAAGAATATTTTATGTGACAATCCCGCAGCACATTATGTAAATAAACTGCAGAGATGACGTTTATTTGACATTTGACGCGAGTCTGCACCACGTCTGCTCTCGGGACGCTTCATTCGATATTTCGTAATGCGACACATCGATATGATCGAATTGATGCCATTTGAATATCGATTTTAAACACTGGATTTCATGAAATTCACAGCTTCAGTTCTATTGCGAAATCAAAATATCAATCGAATAAAAACTTATAACTTAAAAAAACGATTAACTTAGTACCATCAAATTATCAAACTATGACTTAACTACTTAAAAAAAAAATATTTTTGAGATACAAATATTAAAATATATATATAATTATTAAGCTTATGATCCCGTCTTCAATCTTATTCAAAATTATATACCGAAACAACTTAATGTTAACTCAGAATACAAAGAAACTGAAAATCAACCCTAGTTTTAGTTTGAAAATTTTAGTTCAGACAAAGATATTTATTTCAAAGCCACCGATAACTTCAAATATTTAATTATTAAATGTTATAGACATGTACAGAGTAAATATTACAAATGTATCAATTTGGTTTCGGTACAGTGATAATTAATGACTACACGAGTCCTCAAATGATGACGCGATCAAAACAAAATACCAACAGTCATCGCGAATTTATTATTGCAAATTAATATGAGATTATTTGAGAGTTAAGTCAGAAGTTCTACGCAATTAAATAATGTTTGTACTGTGGGTACTGTTAATTAAAGTGAATCTTGCCTAATATTATAATAAGTGAGGAAAGTTTGTGTGGGTGTTTGCTACTACCCTAGAATTATTACACTTAGAAACCGAATACACGCTTGAAAAGTGAAGCCTGAATTCTGCCAATTCAGCTTAATACGACTTGAAAGTACAGTGGGCCAAAGAGTTAAGTATGCTGAGCAAAAACTTCTAAGTCATAGTAAAAACTTAATACACCAATTATGGATAAGTGAGTTATATATCTAAATAGTGGGTATATTACACATCTTAAATACGTAATTCACACATACATATCTATTGCAGTCAGTTTTTACTATGGCGTTGAAGTTTTGGCCCTGCATATCTAATTGCTTGGCACACTGTACATAACAGATTTTTGTTTGTGTGCATGTTGACTAAGCGGAGGTATTATTAATCTAGCTACTGCACAAAAGTGCTGCACGCCAAAACTATAGAAGGATTGTGAGATTTGCCGCGGGTAGGTTGTAGTTACTTCCATAAATTTATTAATTTTATTATTTATGCATTATAGCATTTTTTTCTTTTTAATTTGTAGTCTTGAGTAAGTTTTATTTAAAAACAATTTGAATTGTGGATACTTTATGCACCTACCCGAACATATCTCTGCACCACCTTAAGGTTGACTGGTAGAAAATGCCTTTGGCATTAAGTCCGCCTTCGTCACATGTATCTGTGCGAGAAGTTAAATAAATAAATAAATAAAAAAATGTCTACTTCGAGATTATGAATATAGGCGCACCATTGTTATATTTAGGCTTTAGTAAAATCTATTAAGTCCAACAAAACACTGTACAGATCTATCTCATCAGCAATATTGCGATTGATAAGATTATTGTGATTTAATTTGAATCATGTGTCAAATTTTAAACCAAATATTGACATTACGAATCTAATTCAATCACAATCAAATGCCAATTTTTATAATTGTCATGAAGTTAATTAATGTATATGTTCGTGATAGTAATATTAATTTTGTTATAACTATGTTTAGTATATAAAGGACATTTTTCATTTATAGACTCAAGATGTATAATAAATAAATAAATAAAATAAATAATATAATAATATTAATGAATATCTGAATGATAAGACTCTAATATAATAGTACTATTTAAAATAAAAAAAACATAATTATATAAAATATTAAGTTTGTTTATAAAAGATAATGCCGTCCTCTCTTCTAAGTTGCTTTGCCCGACAGGGTCCACAAAGATCCGTATTCACTTTTTTAGAGACCTTTAAACACTGTGGAATGCAATAAATATTGAGTATTGAAATAAAAATCAGCATCAATCCTAATCATCAAAGGTGAATGTTGTGTTAGTCGAACTGAAACCAATCCCATATTCTCTGAAAACCAATTCGTTAGTGTATGCTCTATGCACAACTCATAACCGTACGGAATCCATTGAATGTTGGCATTCTCGGTATTAGATTCGGTCGATGGATGGATTTTTTTATTCAGTAACATGCTCTAGCACATTTTGAACAAAATTTGTTCCCGATCAGGCTGATAGTAGGAGCCTAACATAGGCAAAATTATTTTGTATGTAACATAACTAATTATTCCTATATATATATTGTAATTGTACCTATGTTCATCATTTCATAATTCCCTGAGCCGCATTGCCAAACTATACCAATTTAAGGTATAATTATGGTCAAGAAAACTCTATTGAATATTCAAGGAAAAGACCATAATACAAATTACGGACTTTTCGGATTACACGATATTGAAATCGCTTCACCTGTTTTGGAGGTACAACACTACGGACAAAAAAACAAACAAATAACCTCAAACCTTTGAAAAAAATGTTTTTGGTAAAATCAAGTTGTACTTGTACTTCTCTCATTAAATACAAATGAAATTCAACGCACGCAATATAAACCAAAATAAACTATAACTGCATTTATTACTGAAATTATTAAAATGAATTTCATAGTTATTATAATTTGAATGTTGCATTCAAATTGATAAAATGTGATCCAATATTATTTGAATTATTTATATGTATCGCAGTGAATAGCTAATACTATTGGTAAATAACAGTATGTATTTTTATTGTCGCATTGATTTAAATCAAACAACTATTTTTCTTTTGTCTTATTAACGTCAACCTTTATATTGGGTTAAGGGCTTCAAACAACAAATAGATTAAGTAAATTCTCATTAAAATACATTTATTTTAAGACAACTAAAATAGAACACACATTTCGTGACACACGTTAGACAAAGACAAGCTACTCATAAAACATAGACTAAGGTATTTTTATTTATTTTATTTTAACTATGGGCAAGTATCTAATTTACCTTGTGAACTTTAGGTAATATTTTAAAGGCATTCAATTTTTTTTTTTTTAAAAACGACGCCCGCACTAGGAATAACTCCTGTGTCGCGGGGGTGTTCACAAACATACATTTCACACACACACAGCACACCCAGAGTCAGAACAAATCTTTGCGATTCACACAAAGATTTGTTCTATGTGGGGATCGAGCCCACAACACCAGCGTAGTTGAAAGCGGCGAGGCGACCGCTTTAACCGCTACGCCAACCGTGCACTCAATGCCGTGCGTCAATAAACGAAGACAATACAAGAAACATGTTCTTTTAATCCTGACCAAGTATTTACCCCAACGCATCACACAGTCAACCTTAGGATGGACATAGTATAATGAATATTTGCGGTAGTTTATTGCATTGCATTTGTTGATTTAAAGATTTTTTTACAATTATTCTAGTGACACAAATACGCATAATTTGTTTTTAATAAGTAGTAGTATTGAGATTTATTAGGTTAAACTCGCGTCTTTAGCGTTTAGAAAGACACAGTGTAGTGCATAGGTCTCCTAGATGAATTATTAAGTTGCTTATACCGCCGGTGTTCCATCGTCAGACAGATCCTCAGGGATTAAACACCGAAGGCGTATTAAGTGCTCAGTTCAGGTACGTCGTACTGCAGGCGATATTAGTGCACCTATATACCTTCTAATAAACTATCTAGGTACTAGTTTGCAGCACACCTACTGAAAATGTATCATGGGCTTAAATTTGGTCAAAACATAGAGCTGAAAACGTTTTCGGGCTTTCCCTTTTTATAAAGACTTAAATACACTGTCTGTCATATTCTATAGAATGCAACTAAAATGTTCAGGCCCCTAAAAAAAATCCAACTAATTGTTTCATTAGATAAAATGACAGGTGTGCAAAATTTAATGAAATCTGAACGTTTAAAGTGGGTCAAAGTAGCGTCCAAAGGAGTCAGTTACATACAAACAAACAAACAAACATATAAGTGAAGCTAATATAAAGCGTGTAAAAACACAGTCTTCTGTCAAAAACTTTTTTTTATATCAAGTATTATTTGAGATGTAAACGACACAACTACAAAGACGTTTCGTGACGTCGAATAAAACGCTTTGTGCGAAAACCCTCTTACTTATTTCCCTATCGGTGGCATGGTGTGTGGTCCGCAAAAAGTACCTCCTCTCATTAACATTGTGGCCGCGGTATTAATAGCCGTCGCAATTCCATTGAATTATTTTACATATTGTCACGGGCCTCCTACAAAACTGTGCTACTGTGTCTCGTTAAATTTACATTTCCGAAAAGTTTTTTTTAATTAATGACGTTTTCGAAGTCTGTAAAAAAGAGGACAGGATTTAAATGTCAGGAATAATTTTTGTGGATAAAACATACTGTCTGTTGAAAGTTCTACCCGTTGCTGAATCTTTTTAATACCTTAAGTGAATTGAACTATCGAATACCTAGATGTTTCAACGATTACTAATAGTTTTTGAATGTTTATGGAAATCATAAGATTAAATTTTATTTAAGTACTTCTAATTTCAAGAGGTAGTTAGATTGTAGTAAAGGTATGAGAACATCTAACATCAGGTAGAGAAATCCTTAATGCCGTATCGGTAGAACAGATAATTAAAAAAAACTTCATTTAAAAATTATCCATTGATCAAAAACCATCTTAAAACCGCATTTGTGCCGGTCCACTGGCTTTAAAAGCGTCTAAAATACAGTCAAAACGCAAGTAAAATCCACATTCGGATTCACAATTAACGAATCAGTATGCTAGTCGCGTGGTACAAAAATCCTTTACGCGTTTATCCATGAAGAGAGCCGTGTAAATGCAAAACGCAAACACGTTTTTAATTAATTCGCTTATTTCCCGGAATATGTATGGGATATTTATTGGAAAATTTCGGGATTTTGATCAAGTATTGGTTTCAACATTGAACATTCATCAGTCTCGCATAATCAGGATAAAATTTAAAAAATGGTGCAATTTTTACACTTGCCTAAAACTCTGGTCGCGTCTAATTATGGTTAAATAATCTATTATTATAGAGAATACGGGTTACTCACGTTATATAAGCCGGGATATGTCGGCTAGTTTCGGGTTACCTGTATTCTTAATGTTCGCGCCGCTTCCAATACACTCCACAGCAGTTACAAAACGCATTCACCGACACTTCACACGCATGCTCACATGCATACCACTCTCACGCACACGTCACTATTCATTCGCCAATCACAGCACAGCAACGACACTATTCCCAATATGGCGCCGATGCGCCACTCTTCTAACAATTTCTACGCTATGCGCAGTGTGCGCTCCTATATTTTACCACGTCAATTTCAACATTTCAACAATAAAAGTATTGTAAACCATTTACAATGAGTTTTAATGTTCGTACTGGACATTAAGTGGCGACCGTGACAGGACTGCAGGATATCGGACTTCGAGGATCTGTTGCCACGCGAATCGCGCCAGACAAACGCCGCGCCGAGAGGAAGAAATGGCCGTCGCGATTCTCACAACAATATCTGCCTTTCTATGAAGAATCTCAACGAAGATCCAATGCAATCCACGAAAATATGCTCCAGAATCTAAACACATGAAAAGGAAATCCATCCACTGCCTCAATCACTACCAGGAATAGCTACCAAGAAAGAGGATGTTCCACGTGCATCGCATGGTGTGACCGCATGTCTGCCCGATAATATTGTGAGCCCGTTCCATTCTCCTTCCTACCTAATTTCTAGCTTCTAGGTTTTTAGGGATTTGTGTGCCTCAAAAAGGTTTGGTGATTTATTGTGCCAATTTGCAGTGTTATGTCTATGCCTACATGCTACCTACTTACTTCATAGCACCGCGCCTATTACAATATTCATCATTCTAGTGCCTTAACCTAGCACAGCCTTTCTAGCACGAATCTAGCCCATACTTAGGTAACCTAAACGCCTTACATGTGATTCTGTTGCACTTTTAGTAACCTATTTCATTTATCCAATTATTAAAACTAATTTTAAACGAATTTAACTCACTAAAGCTCTCTTATTTTCACTGCACTGCATTCCACAACAGTTTTAATAGCATAGCAAACTTTAAATTTTATCCCTCATTTGTAAACAAAGCTATTTGTTTGGTTATGGCTGCTTTCTAAGCTTGTTGAAACAATCTATTCCAGTGACATTGTCTGTCGTTCGCCGCCTGCGCCGGCGCCGTGCCCTTGTTCGCGGATAGCGTGTCTATCTAGCCGACGACGCAGCGTCTCCCAGCTGAGCGGTCAACGCCCTGACAGCTGAGTGTGGAACGTCAAAACGAGGATTGTCGTACGCATAAAAACTTTGTTTACTTTATTCGAGTGCATTTTATCGCTAGTTCAAAATGTGTAGTGAAGAATTAACATATAAAGATTTAATTGCTAAACGTAGTTCTATTAAAGGACGCGTTACCAAGTTTAAAAATAATTTAGAAATTTTAAAATCATTAGATAGCATTTCCAAATTTGAACTAAGCAAACTTGCGATAAAACTACCGAATTTTGAAGCTTTATTCACTGAATTTGATGAGCTGCAGTGTCAAATAGAAATTATTAATGGTGATAAGCATAGAGTACATAAAAAAAGCAGGAGAGAATGTCACATAGAAAATGATTGAAGCACCAAAATGGCAGCGGTCTGTTTATGTGTGCGTGTGTTAGGGGTTACCAGCCATGAGAAATATTACCCACATTTTTACAATAATTTAAATAAATATTTTAGAGGTTTAGTTCTTATATTTTTTTATTTGCTGCTTTTTACCATCAAACATGATATAGGTAGTTTTATACTACCGTGGCCAAAAACCAAACAATATAAAACAACTTTATGATTGAATTTCGAAACAAAGTTGATTTTATATTTCTAGCAGTCGATGCCTGCAGCTGGAAGTTGTTTGTTTTTATTAAGAGAATATGTACAAAATTCGTTGCTCTGGGCACTTCTGACGCAAGGCAGCGAAGATGCTTTAGTGCAGCTACCCAGTTTTTGGAAAATATTTTAAAATTACGACTCCTACGGCGCTTCCTGATTCTTAGATGGTGAAGATGCTTTAGTGATATACAGGGTGTCCCAGTTTAGGACCTGGAGCCGAAATTGGATAGTAGGGTAAGTTATGGCAGTTATCAAAAAAACAAAAATTCTCCATTACATAAACTATCAGAAAGTGCTTGAAAACGTCAACAAAATGTACAAACCAAATAAAATATCTAAGTTAAACTAAACCAACAATCACGAAGCTTAGATTCACTTACATGCGATTTTTCAATATTTCAAATAAATATTGGCAAATAAAAAATAAAGAAAAAAATAATAATAAACTAAACTAAGAAATAAAAAGTTTTAGATTAAAGTACTGGTATTTATTAATTTAATACTTTATTTAAAACAATATACTATTGTTTTACCTTTTTTGGTACGGCAAAGCTGACAATGCGAATAAGTCCACCTTTTGTTTTATATACATAAATCAATTTCCTCGAAGTGTATACTGCAGACTACACTATAGTTTGATGGATACCAACTGTTATCATTTCTGCAGTTTCTAATTATTTTTATCCAATAATTTTTCCATGCGTCGTTTGCAGCAGGAAATCTATAAAACATAGAATAATAATTTATACTAAATGTATTATACTACTAAAAAATATTTACCCAAATTCAGGGTAAATGAAAATATTTATTGACTGTCAACACTGATAGTTTTGGTATATTTTTTTACGAAAACAATATAATTTCGGCAATAAGCTGAATATATTACTTGCTTACCTATGAAAAATGATCCCCTGGTTTTTTTTTATCGAGGCGCTATGGTTTCGGCAGCTTTTCACAACACAAGACGACATTTTTAATTATTTTACTTGAACATCCGAGCAACAGCACAGTCCAAAGCGTAATGGCGGGCGATTGACTTACTATTGTGTCAATGTGTGTGTTCTGTGTGTACGTGTGACTTACTATGGGTGCTTCAGTAAGTGTTTCAAGAGACGGAGTCCTGCCTTTTTTATGTAGTCAATGGTGATAAGCAAGATAGTGAGTTAGCTATCAGAGATTTAATCGAACAAGATTTCTACCATTGCATAGCGTTGGCTAAATCATTCTTAGAGAGCGAGGTTGATTTACACCCACGTCCTAACTCTCCACATTCATTGGCACACTCTTGTTGTCATCATAATGACAATGGATCAGTCGGGTTTCGTTTGCCTGAGCTCAGAATTCCAAATTATGATGGCAGCTACTTCCGATGGTTGGAATTCAAAGATATATTTACTTCTTTAGTTCACAATAATCAAAATATAAAGAATATTCATAAATTCCAATATCTAAACTCTTACCTCATCGGAGAGGCTTCTCGAGTGATTTCTAACTTTGAAATTTCTGACCACAATTACACTGAGGCTTGGAAGATTCTATGTGAGCGTTATGACAACAAACGTCAATTAATTAACTACCATTTAAAGTCATTGTTAGATATTGAGTCTGTGCGTGAAACAGATAAGTCGCTAAGGTTTATTATTGACCATGTCACAAAGAATCTTCGAGCTCTCTCTAGCCTAGGCCTACCTACAGATAAGTGGGATGCTCTTATTATATTTATTATAGCTGGCAAGTTAGATAATAACACTTACCTTAAGTGGGAAGAAAATAGGAATCACTTACCCGACATACCAACTTTGCAACAATTCTTTTCTTTTTTGAAAGGCCGTGCTGATGTTTTGGAAACTTCATTCAATAGATCTAAACAAGATAAACCTAAATATATTCAAAACAATCAAACCCACAAGGGTCAAACTAAAGCATTAGTTACTACTTCTTCTAGGGAGAATACAAATTCTTCTCAAACCAATTCTTCGCTGAATTGTCTAGTCTGTAATAATAAACATTTTCTGCATCGATGCAATGTGTTTAAGAGCAAGTCAGTAGAAGATAGAATCAACTTTATTAATTCAAACAATTTATGTCAAAACTGTCTCCGAGGTGGTCATAAACTGACACAATGCAAACTTTTAGGAACTTGTAAAATCTGTAAGAAGCAACACAACTCACTGCTTCATAAGGAACCTGAAAATAACAATGAGTCTATCGCCATGTCAGCTATATCTTCTCCTGAAGTTCTACTTTGTACCGCCAAGGTCCAGTTAACCAATCCTATAACTAAGGACACAGCCACTGTGCGTGCCCTCCTAGACAGTGGGAGCCAGTCTACTTTTATAACTGAAGCTGTTAGGCAGATGTTAAACCTATCTCCCCAGTCATCTAATACTGAAGTAGTAGGTATAGGTAACATGTCTCTGAAAACAAATATCCAACGGTGTTCAGTACAACTATTATCCAAAAATAGTTCATTCAATGTTGTATTGTCTTGTTTAATCTTACCTACTATTTCAGGAAAAATACCTAAGGTTGCTCTTGACATAAGGCACCTCAACCTATCAAATTTCAGCCTAGCGGATCCTAACTTCAATGAACCTTCTACTCTGGATATGCTCATCGGAGCAGATCTCTTTTGGGACTTAGTGGGTTCAGAGCAACATTCCCTAGGGCCAAGAAATCCTATTTTAAGTAGCTCTAAGCTCGGTTGGCTTATTGCTGGTCCAATATATAATCCAAAGCCGATCAAAGGCTCCAAAAAGGTGATGTGCAATTTTCTATTACATGAAAACTCATCTCCAAATCTACATGATGAATTATCTAAGTTCTGGGAACTCGAAAACTTCCCACAAGTTAAAGCTCTCAGCAAAGAAGAAAAACTTTGCGAGCAGCACTTTTTAACTAACACTACACGAACCCACCCAGATGGTCGTTTTTGTGTAGCTTTACCTCTCCGCGAGGACCCGATTGTTTTGGGCGATTCTTATGGTCTTGCGAAGAAGCGTTTTTTTAGTTTAGAAGCTCGCTTCCGTAAGCAACCAGAAACAAAACAAGCCTATACCAACTTTATAAATGAATATCAAGCCCTCGGGCACTTAACTAAAATTAAATCAACTGAACTTCACAGAAATGCCTACTACCTGCCGCATCATCCGGTAATCAAACAGAATAGTGAATCAACCCGTCTTCGTGTTGTCTTTGATGGCTCCGCCAAAACCACTTCAGGTATATCGGTCAATGACCTGCAAATGGTAGGACCGATCGTTCAAGATTCACTCTTTAACATACTAGTGCGTTTTCGGCAACATAAGTTCGTATTTTCTGCTGACATCGAAAAAATGTTTCGAGCTATTTTAGTACGAGATTCAGATCGTCATCTTCAACAAATTTTATGGCGTGAAAACGAAAATGATCCTATACAAGTTTTACAATTAAATACCGTGACTTATGGTTTCTCAAGTGCTAGTTTCCTTGCAACTCGCTGCATAATTGAAGTCGGGGAGCAGTGTAGCAACTCTACAATTAAAACTGTAATTAAAAACGATTTGTATGTCGACGATATCCTTTCAGGAGCAGATACAGAGAAAGAAATGCAGTTTATTCAACAATCAGTATCTAAAGAATTAGCCAATCACGGTTTTCATCTTCGTAAATACCGATCAAACTTACCTACTCAATTATTTGCAGATTCTATTGATCTCCAACATGACGATCTGATGCTCAGCAACGCCACTAGTACCTTAGGTGTAGGATGGACTCCATCTTCTGATGAGTTCCATTTCGATATTCAATATTCTAAACCAAATATTCTAACAAAGAGATTGATACTTTCATCTACATTCAAAATTTTTGATCCACTTGGTCTATTATCGCTTTGTACAATCAAGTCTAAAATTCTTTTCCAAGACATTTGTCGACTTGAACTAGACTGGGACCAACCAGTACCCCCAGACATTGAAAAATCTTGGTTAAAATTTACAGAAAAGCTTTCAGAACTCTCTTCACTAAGAATACCTAGATGTATTTTAATTAACAATTTTTCTACAATTGAATTACACTGTTTCACTGATGCCTCTCAAAGAGCCTATGGAACTACAATTTACCTTAGATCGCTTGATTCTAATGGCAATGCCAATGTCTCTCTAGTATGTGCCAAGTCACGAGTAAGTCCTATAAAACCAACAAATACTATACCACGTCTAGAGTTGGCCGCCGCACTCTTAGGTGCTCAGCTTGCCAGTACAGTGCTACAAGCCCTAAGATGTTCAATCAGTCGTCAGGTATATTGGACTGACTCAACTGTCGTACTCGGCTGGATTAAGTCCCCTAACAAAACAAAGACATTCGTCGCAAACAGAGTTGCTGCAATTAATGACATGACCGATCCCAGTTCTTGGCGTCATGTGCCTACTTCAAAAAATCCAGCAGACCTTGTTTCTCGTGGGGTAAGCCCCGATCAGGTTAAATCTACTTTGTGGTGGCACGGACCCGACTTTCTATTACAACCCGAAGACTGGTGGCCTACAGGTCCTACGTCAGTAATTGATTTGCCTGAAATGAAAGCGAATCCCGCTTTCATCGGGGAGACTACACTGCCCAGCAGTGGCAAATTCATAGACATAGAAAAATACTCAAAACTTTTATTTTTACAAAATGTATCGGCTAGAATATTAAGATTTATTCACAATATCAAATTTCCATCAACTAAAATAGTAGGACCCCTATCAACTGAAGAAAGGGCTGCAGCTATGACTCACTTAATAAAATTATCACAACAACAATCATTTTCTAAAGAAATTTACAATTTAACTATTAATAAACCACTAAAATCGAATGTTGCTCTGAATTCTCTCAACCCTTTTCTAGACTCAGAGGGTATCCTTAGAGTGGGAGGTCGCATCGACACCTCTACTTATCCCTACGATAAAAAGCATCCTATTGTTTTAAAATCTGACAATCATTTAACTAAATTAATATTCCAGTACGAACATCACCGTCTCTTGCATGCTGGCCCACAACTTTTACTCGCATCAGTCAGGGAACGGTACTGGCCCTTAGGTGGACGAAACCTAGCTAGGCGCGTATGCCACACATGCCTCGTATGTCGTCGATTTAGAGGAAAATCGATGAGCCAAATGATGGGCAACCTACCTTCTGATCGCGTAGAGCCAGACTATCCGTTTTACACAGTAGGTACTGATTTTGCAGGACCGTTTCTAATAACGGATCGTAAAGGACGTGGGTGTAAAATAACAAAATGCTATATGTGCATATTTATTTGCTTCCGCTACAAATGCATTCACCTAGAAGCGGTAAGCGACCTATCTAAAGATGCATTTTTATTAACTCTTAACAGGTTCATTGCTCGCCGGGGCATTTGTAAAACTATTTACTGTGACAATGGTAGAAATTTTGTCGCAGCAGCGAAGGAAATCAATTCTTTCTTGAATAATAATAAAGACGCTATCATTGACGCTTCAGCTGCTCAGGGTATTGAATTTCGCTTCTCGCCTGCGTACGCTCCTCATTTTGGCGGTCTGTGGGAGGCTGGAGTCAAAAGTGCTAAATATTTTACACATAAAATACTAAAAAACACTCATCTTACCTATGAGGAACT
Organism: Hypena proboscidalis; assembly: GCA_905147285.1. Classification (NCBI taxonomy): domain Eukaryota; kingdom Metazoa; phylum Arthropoda; class Insecta; order Lepidoptera; family Erebidae; genus Hypena; species Hypena proboscidalis. The sequence goes on along the minus strand of LR990150.1, from coordinate 8,212,760 downwards.
CTCATCTTTATTTACCCAAATAGAGGCCATCCTCAACAGCCGCCCCCTATGTCCTCTCAGTCCTTCGCCCGATGATTTCTCTCCGCTAACCCCGGGACACTTTATAATCGGTAGACCACTCACTGCGCTTCCGTCTCCGAGTCTTCTTGAAACCAATATGAACCGCTTAGACCGTTACCAGCGTTTGGAGCAAGCAAGACAACACTTTAGGAAACGCTGGTCAAACGAGTACATCGCCGAGCTTCAACAACGCACCAAGTGGCGCACTCAATGCGCTACTCTCAAGATAGACGACCTAGTCCTCATCAAAGAAGACGGCACATCTCCCATGTGTTGGCGCCTTGGAAGGATTTCTAAGCTATTTCCTGGTAGTGATGGACTGCCACGCGTCGCTGACGTCTCTACAACCCAAGGACTCGTGCGACGTGCCATCAATCGCTTGTGCCTGCTCCCAGCAGGTGAAGACCTTCATTGAAAGGCCTGTAGCCTTTCAACGCCCGGGACGATGTTCGCGCCGCTTCCAATACACTCCACAGCAGTTACAAAACGCATTCACCGACACTTCACACGCATGCTCACATGCATACCACTCTCACGCACACGTCACTATTCATTCGCCAATCACAGCACAGCAACGACACTATTCCCAATATGGCGCCGATGCGCCACTCTTCTAACAATTTCTACGCTATGCGCAGTGTGCGCTCCTATATTTTACCACGTCAATTTCAACATTTCAACAATAAAAGTATTGTAAACCATTTACAATGAGTTTTAATGTTCGTACTGGACACTTAATAATAATGTCTTCACCTCACGTCAATTTTAATCATATTTTGAAATATCTAAGTAGTTCTCAGAAACCAATATTGTTATAAAAGTTGCGTATAGCATGCTTCTAAAGATTTATACCCCCATGAAGTTGCAGAATATGCTGCCTGCCGTGGTTTTATCCAAAAGATAATGGCATGGGGTCCTTCAAAAAGGTTTGGACTGCAAATAGGTTTTTACATGGTTGATAGGTACGCATGAATGATGCATCTGATTTTGTTATAGTACTAAGGCCCGTATTTGCTACATTAGTATCATAAAAAAAACACAAAAACCTTTAAAAACACGTCAGTACGCATGTTACGCCGGTAATGTTTCCACTCTCGAACTCGTTCACAAGAGCTCTACTGCGTGAGTAAAAATCCTTTACGCGTTTATCCATGAAGCGCCGTGTAAATGTAAATTTTCACGGCGTCACGGCAGCCCGCCGCGTCCTGTATTTTGTCAGCAAACACGTTTTTAATTAATTCGCTTATTTATTTGAGCCTTCAGTGATGGGAAACTTATTGCCCGGGATTTTCGATTGAATATTGGTTTGAGTGTTTACCTCTGATTCTATTTCGCGCTGGTGATTTAGAAAGACCATTTGACTACAGATAGATGTCATTTATTTATTTATTAAATGAGAAACTCATTGCGCTAACAGTAACCCAATACGCACAATAAGCTAGGTATACCTACAATATTATGACATAAATAAATTACATAATATTACAAAAAAAATGGAAACATATTTTTAAAAATTCAGGAAGCTTTATGTAAAAAATATCGTAATCTGGATGCTGAGCAATCAGTGTGTTGATCAATGCCATAGCGTAGTTGAATGGCGCAAATTGTGCAGTGCACGTCCGAATGGGTGCTATCACCATGAGACGGTGCGAGCGCAGCCGCGTGTACTGGTTAGGAGCTGATAAAGAGCAACGTGATAACGCAGTTGCATTGTCAATATTATTATTTGTTAATGAGTAATAATGAATTAATAAAGCACACTGCCGGCGTAATTATAACGAATCGATTATAGACTAATTATATGGGTAACTAAACTACATTCAGATATATTCAGATTTTCTAGACCAAAAAAATATCGTATTAAGCGAAGTACATTGCTATATTATTATGACAAAATTGTGATACACCATTTGGTACGCCGCTCGTTTGTTTGCTACATACGTTAGGTATGTAATCGTGTAACTAAATTCTGATGGTTTCTAAAAATGCTTCAACAAAATGTTTCAAAATTCAAATCATCCTATAAAACAGTCAACTATAACACAATATTCCTAACACATGACACAAATACCAGTTAACACGATCACACATTAACTTCACAACGAATTATAAAATATAACACATCCTAAATATTCTAATCCCAAACTCGTTCACACATATTCGCGAACAAAATAGCTGAATCCCGCATAAATTGTCACACAAAATAGTGCTGAATCCCGCATAAATTGTAATTGTTCCCGGTAAAGGGATTGTTGGGTAGTAGCACTAGTGTATTGATGTCACCTCGGGCGATATTATCCATTTGACTACTTATTTATGGTAGTGTTGATTGGCTACACTGTGACGTGATTATGATCTTTGTTATTTATTATTTACCTATGATCCGCAATACAGGGCATACAGAGATAACTTTGAAAAGTTGTATATTATGTGAATAATAATATTATGACTGCCTCGATGGTCTAGTGATTAGCGTATGAGCCTCTAGCCATGAGGTCTCGAGTTCGATTCCCGGGTCGGGCAAAGTGTTATTTGTGAACTTTCCGTCGGGAAATTCACGGCTTGGAGTTGGGATTGTGACCGGTGGATGGCGATAAGCTCACCCCCTATCCCATGGGACCTAAACATAACAGGTGAAATATGGGTGTTGTACACATCTGCCGCACCCTTCTGGTAATAAACTCTGAAACCCGTAAAAGCGTAATAGACAAACGGAGTTAAGTCAAAAGTTGTGGAAGAAGTAATTAATTTCATATAGCAATAGATGTTTCTTACAGTATTATTTTTAAACACTTTTAGAAATAATATTATTAAGATATCATAATACGCCTATATTAGGCGTATTATGATATCTCTCTCTCTCTCTAATAATATTATTAAGATATCATAATCATAATACGCCTATATTAGGCGTATTATGATATCTTAATAATATTATTTCTAAAAGTGTTTAAAAATAATACTGTAAGAAACATCTATTGCTATATGAAATTAATTACTTCTTCCACAACTTTTGACTTAACTCCGTTTGTCTATTACGCTTTTACGGGTTTCAGAGTTTATTACTGAACTGATCTTGATAAAAATTTCTTTGGAGATAGGTCAAAACTTGAGGAGGAGGCGGGCAGAGCCGCGCGCATCAGCCTTCATTCATTCCTAAAAAAATATGTCAGATCTTTTCCCACGGCTTTGCGGACTCTAAAAGCCTTAAATCAATATAACTATAAACCACCCATATAAAATACATCAATAAAATTAGTTGGTGGAAGTTATGCCTGCCATGTGGTCTCCATTCACTATCACGGATGTCGAAACAGACAATTAAGGTATTATGCCGACTGCGTAGGATGAAATTCACTACTTATGCTAATTCAATTTTATCCAATGGCCAAATTCCGACTACTAATGGCCTAGTAACGTACATTTGTTCAGTGTTCACACTCATTTGATATCTAATGAAAATGAAAAGAGCTGAGTTTCCAAAAAATCTTTGAAAATGCTAGCAATGTATTCAACCAGCTTGCGTTTTACCCGATAAAAATGATAACTACGGGCTATAAATATCCATAGAATATTCATAAAACGCCTCTCTACCACATTTTTTGGATGCCCACTGTTCATGGGTTACATTGGTATGGTTCTTTAGTCGATAAACATCTGAATCAGTATAAAATGCAGATGCGTCACTGGAAATCGATATTATGCCACTTTTATCAGTAATTTTAACAACGAATTGCACCAAAAATAGCTCAGTGCACGCACTGTTTAGTAGCGGCAGACTAAACGTGAGTTGAGCCCACCAACTTTGACATAATCATAAAACCCAATTTTTTTAAACAAAAACGAATAAAATAATCGTAATTGAAACTTTTTAATTATGTAATTACTTGTCTACAGATCCACAACAAAGACTGGTGCAAGAAGGGAAGAAAAGGAGGTCACTGCAGCATCAAATGCGAAGGTGCTAATTCAATCTCGTTCATTAGTTCATTTGCACATTAACGTTCATTCATTTCATTCATCGCGGAATGTTAATTAATTTCTGTTGGCAAACCAAATGCGAATTTATATTTCGAATTAGGTTTCTGCGTTTCTGCATTTGCGCTCGACTTTTAATGATTTATAGGTAACACACGTGCATAGAAAATAATAATTTATGGTAATAATAAATATGTGCACTAGTTTTTGCTAGCGCCGTTGTGTGAAAAAGCTGTTTGAGGTTTGAAATAGCAGATTGCTTTAATGTAAATTGAAATCTATTTTGTTTTAAATTTTACTCGTTATTTTTGTCATTATTGATAAATTAATAGTCTAACTACCTAATAACAAATCTTTATTCCAGCCAATATAAAAAAAAACATTGTTTTTTATATTGGCTGGAATAAAGATTTGTTTGACAAAATTGCACAGTTTCTCATCTATTAGTCAGAGCTAGAGGAAAAAAAGTTATATATAGATTTACTTTCAGTTATATTGTTGACAGTAAAATGCGAGTCAAAAGTTAATTAATGCAAGTTTGGGCTACGTAGGTGCAATTTCTCGAATTGTATTATTATGTCGTTTGAAAAAAAGGTTATCTGACATCCATCGTCATAGATTCTATGTTTGTTGCAGACACAAGTGTGGGTCCATATTTGTGAACTAAAATACCTCCCGTTACCAAACGATTTAATGACCAAACTTTACTTACAAAACAGACAGCTACACAGACCTGTACATTTTTTGTATAAGATGGCATCGGGTTGTATAAGTTTAGGTGTTTTTTTTATAATTAGCTTTATGTAATTATCTTATTCTTTTTTTATACTGCATGTTGTGCTCCTCTTTAAGTATTGAGACGCTAAGCCTTAAGTACACAATGTATACCTTTAATTAATGTATCAGAGTACTCATTGTTGAAGAGCCAAATAAATAAATAAGCTTCCCATGCAATGTTATACTGGAAATGTGAAGCTTATACTGGAAATGTATATAGGTGTGAATCAGTATCCGTGAGTACATTTAAACATCATTCATCACCTTTTTTTTCAGACCTTATAAACGAAGACCTGGCCGACGACGTGCGATGTGCCAAGCGCATCTACGACCGCGTAGGCTTCAAGGCCTGGCCGGTGTCCCACGCGCACTGCCAGGAGAACAAAATGCCTGATCTATCTAAGTGCTAAGATTCTTTGAGATATTTAACCAAATGTGTTCAACTTTTTAGTATTAAGTTGGGAATGAGTTGAATGGATTTTGAGAGAATTTAAATTGGAATGAAGAGAAGAAGGAAGGAGAGAAAAGCGAATCACAAAGCTGTGATACCTATGTGGCGGTATCCAACCATAATAAATGACAAACGACATTGACAACGTCAAGTAGTGACACACACACGTGACATAATGTCAAAAAGCGCTGAATCGCGATAACGAAGTGTTCACCACTTCCAATACGCTACCGTTAGACAGCTGTCCGCCAGGCAATACCACCGAGCCTGGTCGGAGGATCCTCCCTTTGTGGTGGAGGAACATCACACCCTGTTCCTCTACACCCTCATTTCACCTGTTCTAAAATGCTATTCCTATGGGTCGTATGCTTGTTTGTCACCATAGTGGTATCAAAAAGAAACAAGTTGGTAAGAATGGCAGTAGTTACCAATTTTAAAGACAGAAGGTTTTTCGTTGGTATGTATGCAGTAGTATAGAAGTTTGATTTAATTTGGCTCATTCCCGTACTATAGACATAAAATTATATTTAGTTGACATTTTTTATTGAAATAATTAAGTATTTCTTTTATTAAAGCGATTGGACTAAAAGTTACGAAAAGTTCTATAAATAGCAAAATATATTTTTTAATATTTCATGAAAATTCTATAATCCCGATTAAAACAAATATTTCAGTTTCCTGAAGAAAAAAAAATAACAAAAGGTTGAATTTTATCTGACTACAATGCTTTGAAACAGTTCTCTTCGCTTTAATGAGACAATATCTATTCTTTTTGTAATGAAATGTAGTTTTAATTATGCCTCCTTTAGTAACTTAGCTTTAAATTAAATTCATAATCTGCATAATTATCTTTGAAGTGAATGTATAATATTTACGTGACTTTATTAGTATGGAAATTACTAATTTAGTAATTATTCAGATAAGGTTTGAATGTTATACTAAATTCATTGTTTTATCTATTTACTGATACGATCTTTTATATATTTTTACTTAGGAGATAGGTTTTTGTTGGAATAAAGTTTAGAGTTGGTACATTTGTTTTTAATTTACCTACAACATGCCCTTTTCAGGGTGCCCCCTCCCCCCTCGTAACTACCAAAATAAGGGAATGATAAATGTAAAAATAATATAATGATGTACATTACCATGCAAACTTCCACTTAAAATTGGTTTGAACTAGATCTAACAATTAGTTTTTTTTAATACGTAATAAACCGTAAGCGCAGCATCCTTGGGGTGAGAAGAACAGACCATATCAGAAACACAGAATTGCGTTTTAAAACCGGTGTCACGGATGTAGGACAAAAATCTGCCAGGCTAAAGTGGGACTGGGCAGGCCATGTTTGCCGTATGAGTCCAGAGAGGTGGGCCCAAAAAGCGACCAACTGGGTACCACGTGACGGTCAACGGCGACGAGGAAGGCCCAAACGGAGATGGCGAGATAACTTGGATGAATTTCAGAACGATTGGCCAGAGATAGTAAATAACAGAAAGGCTTGCAAGTCATGGGGAGAGGCCTTTGCCCAGCAGTGGGACACACCCGCAGGCTAGTAAAAAGAAAAACCGTAAACCGCATTTTACCTTTTAGTCAATCAACTCCAATACAATAAAGAATTAAGAAAAACATTTATTTAGATGTATAGTGGTACGGAACCCTACGTGCGCGAGTCCGAGTCGCACTTGGCCGGTTTTTTATTTTTAAGTTTGACGCATACCACCGACCTGGGCAGAGTCTGTCCATATCAGTGTTATTTCTGAGTTGCAAGGGTTAAAACCCAGTGTATTTTCGGAGTGGCAGAGGTGTACACTACTTGTCTTAGACAATAATAGCTACTTTGGTGGTAAAATGTATGAGTGGGTGGGAGACATTGGCCCAAATCATGCCTAAAGTAGAAGACCACCATAGATAACTTTCATACAATGTACTACTACAATTTGCGCCAACCTACCACGCTATGGCATTGATCAACACACTGATTGCTCAGCATCCAGAGGTTGATATTTTTTACATGAATTTTGCTGAATTTTTAAAAATATGTGTCCAATTTTTTGTAATATTATGTAATTTATTTATGTTATAAAAATGTATTACCTAGCTTATTGTGCGTATTGGGTAATACTGTTAGCGCAATGAGTATCTAATTTAATAAATAAATAATAATGATACAATTAAATTATATTATACCTATAGTATATGTATAATATAAGTTATATTTATTTGAAATATGGCAATGTTGACTACTCATAATCTCATTTATAAAAGTTTGCATATCTAATTTCAATTTCAAAGTTCTGCGACACAGCGCCTAGTAACTTTACAAGCTTAACTCGTGTGTGACTTATTGCTAAAAGTTATTACGCAGGCGCTCAAATCTCGTTCACCGAAATATTCTAAAACTTATCTCTCTTATATTCTATACATGTAAAGGCCTTTGATACTGAATATTATGCTCTCGTTTCACATATAAATTTTTATTCGCGAACTAAATCTTGCCTGTGAACGCGGATTTAAAGCGAAGCGTACAAAATCGGATTTTATTAAACTCTATACTATTTTATTTGGGTGCAAAACATGTTTGACATACTCAAACGATGCTTTCCAAGAAATGAGGTGGTTGGAATAGTATGCACACATAATAAAAATATATCTTTTTATATTGGTGTCGCAATGTCTAAAGATTCTTCGGGGAAAAACCAAAAATACAATTTCTTACATATTGTCCAAAGATTTTTCGAAACGTCCTCTAGTGATTTGAATTTTTAGTAAATGGTTTTCTTTCAAATGTCTTTTATACGTCCTAAACTAATACCGGACAAGTAAAAGTAGTTATTTTTACTAATAACTTAATTGAGTACGGCATGTACTAATAATCAAACAATACAACAAATTAATACTTTGATCATATCAAAATCATCAAACCTAAACGAATTTAAACGTGACGCAAGTTATACTTGAAAAAGAACTGAGACAGCTGTCACTTTCATTTTTTTTTTTTTATACTACGCCTACAGCGAGCGAACGTGTAGTCCACCTGATGTTAAGTGGAGTACAGCCCATGGACATCAACAATCCACAAAAGCAGATTATAGATGCGTCGCTGCAGCTGAGGACTACGGTGTTATGCCTCATGTGCCAGTAATTTCAGGGCCTGATCTCACCACCAAACCGGCACACAGTAATGGAAGCCTATTTGGCGGCAGGTGAAAGGTGAGACGGTGGTGCTGCCGCCCTCGAGCTCATTCACAAGAGCTCTACCACCAGTAATTTATGTGTGTTTCGCTTATCCTGCCAATAAGGTTTGTCTAACACCGTCGCGCACAGTGCGGTTCGCGAGGAATTTTCTCCCACGCACGATAAAGTTGTGGAATGAGCTCCCAAGAGAATACAGCATGGGGTTCTTTAAAAAGAGTACAAATAAGTTTTTAAAGGGTCGGCAACGCACGAGTGATGCCCCTGGCGTTGCAAGTGTCTATAGGCTACGGTAACTGTTTACCATCAGGCGGGCCGTATGCTTGTTTGCCACCTCAGTGGAATAAAAAAAGAAAAAAAACACCTTAAATCTGCTAATCCTTTTAAGTTTTGAGCTCGATATTTTTGTGCGTACAAAATGGTTAAGTTAACTGCATTATTTGTATGATAAGCCCATAGAAATCTTAATAATAAGGCAATAGAAATGTCAAAGACGCGTGACCTTGTCGCCGCGCATCTCTCTAGTCAAACACAAGTGCGAGTTGAGGAATTGTCGTCTTAATGTCATCGCAAAAAGAATAATTTTGTTTGCAGGAATACAAGCGCATGAGTCTAATCGAACACAAGTGCGAGTTGAGGAATTGTCGTCTTAATGTCATCGCAAAAAGAATAATTTTGTTTGCAGGAATACAAGCGCATGAGTCTAATCGAACACAAGTGCGAGTTGAGGAATTGTCGTCTTAGGGCCTTATCATACTAGCGGATTGCGAGCGGATTCAAAGCGGAGCGGGCGCGCAAGGGATTCGTTGCGGGCGCGCAACGAACACGCCGCGCATTCGCCATTTTGTACTGTCTCGTACAAACGCCAGCCAACCAACCTTATACAATTTTTTTTTCAAATGTTCAATTATTTTGCATCATAACGGATTCTTGCGGGATTTTATCTTGCTTAAATATTTTATGTTTGTTTTATGGTAGGTAGGAACGAAATTTTTTTAATCGTTTGCAAAACAACACAAATTAGTCGCTCTCTTCCATTCGATTAATTGATAATGGATCTTCCCAAATTCGTCGATGCTTTCGTTTTCGTCGCCGGCGTTTCCGAAGTAACAAAGCCAACAGCAGTGTTTCCTCGTCGGAATCAATTTTGTTACTGAGTGTATTGTACGTCGTAAATTCGCTACAAACACGCGACGAAAACGTAGCGTATCCGCCACGCGTCCACGACGTCTCCGCTGCGCAGCCGCTGCGTGTTCGCGACGCATTCGCTGCGCGCCCGCTCCGCTTTGAATCCGCTCGCAATCCGCTAGTATGATAAGGCACTTAATGTCATCGCCAAAAAGAATAATTTTGTTTGCAGGAATACAAAAAGTGGTATTTGAAAAACGGCGACATGCGTCCCAGTGTTAAAAGATAGTCGATAGCATTTCTATTGACTAGTCATTAAGATTTCTAGGGATAAGCCTAAACTTCGCCGTCAGAATCTACTTATGCATTATGCCTGAATAAGTTTTACCTACTTTCATTATATTTACATAATCGCTAAATGTACTGGTATAAAGACCGTCTGGCAATTTTGTTAGTATCTTTTACTTATTCTGTAAATATTGATCCTTCTTTTTACTTGTCTGTTTTGGGTTTTAGTGAATTCTTATCAACTGTCAGTGAATCGTTGTTAATTTAATTTTAACACGATTGGTTACAAGTTGATGAATCTACGTAATAGATTCGAAACTAGTCGGCATATCCCGGCTAAAATAACGTGAGTATCCCGTATTCTCAATAATAATACGATTGAATATTAGGAAGAAATTGTTAAACCTATAAAATGATGATTATTTTTAAAGAATTTAGCTATGCTTAGCAAATTATACTAAGAAACTTGAAATTGTATGTGACGTCACGGACACGAAATGACAACATACAATTGAGAAATTTTGGAAACTGGCAAAAGGCGACCGTAACTGGTAGGTTAAGTGGCTGCCCGGTGTGCAGAAGGTCGCAGGTTCAAATCCTGCCAGTCCCATTATTTTCTCAACTGTTTCTCATTAGAAAATGATGTCAGGCTAAGAAGAAATCCATTGGTATTGTTATCTAGATGTACTATCAGCAAAGTTGTTTCATGTACTATTTGGCAAAAATATCCTTTGACATTGCCAAAGTCGATAAGGTTAACATTTTTGATAGAACAAGCGAATTGAGATTAAGTGTTTTGAAATATCTATACTAAAATAGTATTACGGTGGACCATCAGTCTGATAGTGCTTTGTAGATAAATGTAGTAATATCTGCTTATAGGACTTTCAATATGTATGATAATTGTTTTATATTATTCATTTCATTTGAAAAGATGGTGCACATGAGTTTCTCACCAGCTCTTCTCAAAATGCAATACCCATCGGAGCTGGTACTTGGATTGATTTTAATCTGATTCTAAACAGTTGGATTAAAATTAATCTAAGCCCCGGTTATTCAAATCATTGTAATTAGTATAATTTAGTTTTACATAAAAAATATTTTTATATCATTTGTTTGTAATATTTTGACGTGTTCAAGCGCCTCCTGGGGCCTATGAAAATAAATGATTTGAATTTGAATTTGAATTTATGAACAAAAACTTTTTACTGCGAGAAAAAAAAATGCGTATTGAAGTTTTGATTTAGGCAACATATTTCTATAGTGCTAAATAATGCTGGAGCCTTTCAACCTTTTCAAAATGTAGACTCCTATTTTACGGTTGAAAAGCTCCAAGATAAACTCGTAAGCTTTATCTATTAGTAACGCTTCTTTTTTTTTTATTTAAAAAGTATACTGCTTCGATGGTCTAGTGGTTAGCGTATGCGGCTCTCACTGCGAGGTCTCGGGTTCGATTCCCGGGTTGCACAAAGTGTTATTGTGAACTTTCCATCAGAAAACTTACAATAGCAGCACGGTGTTGGAATTGTGGCCGGTGAATGGCTATAGGCTTTTCCCCTATACCATTGGATAGAGGGTGAAAGTAAGCTGAATAGATTATTTTAAAATGATTATTTATATATAATTTGAATTGTTCTATCATTTAAAATTACATGGTTAATTGGTAAAATTATGTTTTAATGTTTTATAAAGACTAACGAATTTCATTCATTCCTTTTTTTTAAGGCGGCGCCCGCACTAGGAATAACTCCTGTGTCGCGGGGGTGTTCACAAACATACATTTCATATACACAGAGCACACACAGAGTAAGAACAAATATTTGCGAATCACACAAAGATTTGTCCCATGTGGGGATCGAACCCACAACACCAGCGCAGTTGAAAGCGGCGAGGCGACGCCAACCGTGCACTCAATTTAATATTAATGTTATATTCCTTCAATTTATTGTTATATTATTGTCATGTATTGATTTTATGCTAATAAAGAGCTTTCTAAATAAAATGAATATCCCATAAGACCTAAACATAACAGGTGAAATGTGGGTGTTATACACCTCTGTCACACCCTTCTGGGTAATATAGGCGTGATGATATGTTATGTAAAAAAAGTATAAAGCTACAAACTAATAAAAGGAGGTAATATGGAACCTTTTCTCAGGTTCAATAAAAATTTAGGTACGAAAATGTAGTGGACGTAATATTTCAGTTTACGACTACAGTAATAAAAGCTGTTACTAACAGGATATAAGGACGCGAATTAACGTCCTTTCTAGCCTATTCGTGCAGCCTTAAAACTTTAATGATTGCGAGAATACTATACTATGTTTATACTGGATAGATGCGATATACGACATTTATTGAAACAACAGATTCTATACTAAGAAACAGTTGACTTTACTGCAGACCAGGCAGCCGCTTTAGCCATCCGGCTACGGTCGACTCTTACCAGAACCCTACATTTCTACCTTCCACATTTCCTACTTAAGATAGGAACAAATGGATGAACGTGACGTCACGAAATGACGTATCATACAGTTGAGAAATGTAAGGTTCTGGTAAGAGTCGACCGCAGCCGGATGGCTAAAGTGGCTGCCTGGTCTGCAGTAAAGTCAAATGTTTCTTAGTATAGAATCTGGTGTTTCAATAAATGTCGTATATCGCATCTATTCTGTATAAACATATATCGTAGCTGGATGGCTAAAGTGGCTGCCTGGTGTAAAGTAAGTTCGCAGGTTGAAATCCTGCCGGTCCCATATCTTTTTCAACTGTTTCTTAGTATAATTTGCTAAGGATAGCTAAATGCTATAAAAATAATCAATTAGAAGTTGAAACAGATTCTAGATTTAATTTGTATTTTTTTTACTGGTGGAAATAATCACTAACCGTGTCTAAAAACTATGGTTTCTACAAATAGATAGATATATAGATAAAACTTTATTTGCATACCATTCCATTACAAACTAAAGATAACTATCAAAAGATAATAACAATATGCAAAGGGCGTCCTTATCGCTTGACGCAATTTCTGCCTTTGGATGGACAGATTTAAAAGAAAAAGCGTTGTATTAGTTTCAGGGTGTGTGGAACTTAGAAACATTTTTAATGTTTCCATTTGCTTAAAGTAAAGATAGGTAAAGACAATATGTCGTATCCACCCTGTATGACTACAGCTCAATTATAGTTCTAGGAATATTCGTAGTGCTTTTGTTGGAAAGGCTTTGTCTTTCCATCAAAAGCGCTACTTTTACTTGAGATACCACAAATTTTTATTTATATAACATCACGGCTTTATTACCCAGATGGGTGTGGCAGAGGTGTACAACACCCACACTTCACCTGCTATGTTTAAGTCCCAAGGGATAGGGCGTGAGCCTATCACCATCCACCGGGCACAATTCCAACTCCGTGCTGCTATTGTGAATTTCCTGACGGGAAGTTCACAAATAACACTTTTCCCGACCCGGGACTCGAACCACATGATCATCGAGGCAGATATTGATTATTTATTGCAGCCATTGTAATTAATACATGTCTTATCCCTGGGCACGAGTTTCTCTCCATGGTGAGAAGGGTTAGGTTAGACATAGTCCACCGCACTAATCAAGTGTGAATTCGAAAACTTCTCTTATCCTGGAGCACTTCAGGCCAGCTCCCTCAGCACGTTTTGCCACTCTAGACATTTAATTAGATTCGACTATGACGTAATTATCAACCTAGAAACTTCAAAAGCGTTTGACGTTTACGTGTCCATGTGTAAGTTTAGCTAACTAGCTGTGCATTGCGCGATGCGATGCGATGCGAGTGCGATGAATAGTCACGTACAGTGGCCCGCGCAGGAGCATGCCCTCAGCGGGGCGGTGCGCACGGTTGTCGGTCTTATTATCTCGGGATATAGACTAGTATGGCCGTGCACACTGTACGCGCGGTGGCTATGTACCTGTCGTCAAACTTGTTGTCTGCTAATGACCGATCTTTTGTTCCTGTTGCTAATGAGTTTATTATTTTACTGCCCACAAACGATTATCGTTTTGTTTTAATACCTACTTTTTAAATGTGTTATTATATGTTTGTCTTAATATTTACGCTCGCATTTACTTGCTATTTATGTTTTGTATCTACTTAGGTATGCAAATAAATGTAATGCTTTACTAAAGCTTGCATGAAATATGTACAATGTTCTCACAATATTTTTATAATGTATGTAATGTGTTATGTTTATGTCTAAAAATTCGGAAAAAAGCGCACTAGCTTTGTGTAATGTAATCTACTTTATAATTTGTTAACTTCTAGGATTAATTTACACTAGATTTGTTACGTTTGATGTTTATTTTTATGCAATAAAGATCTTCAAAAACTCAAAACTGTGCATTGCGCGCAGCAAATACTGAGCTAGATCCCTTGCCGCACATTTTATGTGAACTATTTTCTATTTCGTGTAAACTGTTTTTTTAAATGTAAGATAATGTGTGGCAAATAAATGGTTTAAATGGTTTAAGGGGGCAGGTATTTAGATACAGGTTTCTTCATGATGTTTCCTTTATGGTTTCAATTTGTTTTGTGAAGCTAAATACTGATATACATCGACTGTGTTTCGCAATCCTTCAGGTAGCTTAATCTCGACAAAAAGCCAAAATCTAGAAAACCCATCTCAAAATTACTCGTAATTCTAATCCGTCAATACCGTCATACTGCGCTTTGAAATTGTATAACGCGATCAAATTAAAACGTAGCAGCCTAAGCCCCGGACGGACTGCACTCGTTACGTACTTCAAAGAGCCGGATATTACTACGCGCTGTTATGTGCACTTTTATTTTTATACTAGAAGTGGAGCCAGGGTTGCTACGAAATATTTGAAAAATAATTTGGTGTTTGTAACAATTTTTTTTCTATAGAACCTGGACTAAGAAACAGTTGACAAAGATATAGGACCGGCAGGATTTGAACCTGCAATCTTCTGCACACCGGGCATTCGCGGTGAATGAACGTGACGTCACGAAATAACGGAACATACATTTGAGAATTTTAATTAATTTTGTCCTGGCGCGATGCGACCGTAGCTGGTTGGTAAAGCGACTGCCCGGTGATCAGAAGGTCGCAGTTTCAAATCCTGCTGGTCCCATATATTTTCAACTGTTACTTAGAAAAAATTGCTTAGCATAGCTAAATGCTATAAAAATAATCAATAAGAAGTTAAAACCTGGTATTTCTACACATTAGTATATAGCAAGCTTTTAAACCTCAGTTTTACCCACCATAATAGTTAAACTGTCATTTATCAATTGAATCACTGCTAAATGGAATTTTATAAATCATGAAAATCTAATTGCACCTTGAGAACAATATGGATAAGAAAATCGTTTATCTAAAGAAGCAATCAAAATTAAATATACGTTACAGACTCATTGTATTCTGTATCCAATTATAACGTTTTCTTAATTGTATTTAATTTGCGAACAACAAATAAATGAATGCCTACACAAATTTATTCGAAGAAGACTTAAACTGAAACTTGAATGAAGTGTTTGCACTTGTTTTAAGACTATATACAACAGTCAACAACCTACAAGTATCAGTCATAAGTAGCACTAACTTGCCTCCAGCGATGCTGAATTGCCCACGACTTTTCAATGAAGTACTTCAGTAATTTTTACACATATAGAGGTCACCGGTTTATACCGGTTCGGCTAGTGCTCAGTACGCATGGATTTTGTTTTGTTTTAAAACAAAGTATGGTATAGTCGTGTCATACGTTCACAAGTGATATCATTATGGTTTATTGTAATGTGTGACTGAAAAATAAAACATACCTTATATTTTTTAAGTATCCCAAAGATTGTATAATTACGTAATTGTAATTTATCCTTCCATGCCAACCCTACCAAAATGATACACATTTTGCTCGCTCTTTAGAAACTAAGCATCTGTTAGTTATTTAATCACGTGCATAGGTGGTGTTAGAGTTCAAACACACACTCTGAGAACACACGATACACATGTTGTCAACGACAACCATTGACACTAGTTGACGGAGCCGCTAACGCGTCGACAGCTGCTGTCGACGGCCTCCAAGACGTTGACAGTAGCCGCCAGGACAACATGCCATTCGTGTGTTTTGCAAAGCTCTAAGACAAAAGTCTTTGTTAAAATTCTGCATTGGTTAGTGCAAAACCTTTTTGTCAAAAACCTGCATTTATAATATTAGAAAGATAAAAGTGGCAACCCTATAAAAGTTATGGCATATCCCGGCTGCAAGCCGCGAGTGTATGCGTCCAGTTGAGTGTAATCTGGTATTACTTTAACTTACGGCTTAGATATAAGAACGTCCGTTTTTACAAGCCAGGCTTCTACGTCACATAAATACTGGATTATCGGTTTATCTATGTTTTCAATTAGGCTTTTCCAACAGAGTATACGTATAGCGGTACACTTTTACCTTTTTACCTTCTAAACTTCAGGCTTAGCTTAAAAGCTTTGAAGAGTTCTATAACGTGAACCTTAATGTAGAGATAACTTTAAATGACAGGATATGGTATATATTTTTTTTTTATACTACGCTCACAGCGAACGAACGTGTAGTCCACCTCATGGTAAGTGGAGTACAGCCCATGGACATCAACAATCCACAAAAGCAGATTATAGATGCGTCGCTGCAGCTGAGGACTACGGTGTTATGCCTCATGTGCCAGTAATTTCAGGGCCTGATCTCACCACCAAACCGGAACACATAATGGAAGCACTACTACTTGGCGGTAGGTTAAAGGTGAGACGGTGGTGCTGCCGCCCTCGATCTCATTCACAAGAACTCTAGCACCAGTGAACCATAGTATTTTATTTTACGTGATGATAAGTTGATGCGGTCTACGGTGGAACACGATTACCTATGAGATAGCTGTTTACTCTTGCTTTGAACACACCTAGATTGTACTTATGCGGACACAGACTCGGGCAGGGCATTTTATTCTTTGGCAGTTCGCATGATGATGTTTTTATAGCTAGACTTGTATTGAAAAAGGCACGCTAATAGGATTTGGTCATGTTTAAAGTAGATTAGTGAAAGCTGTGTACAATGCAGAAGTGGCTGGAAGTGATACAGACATAATTATATAGGGACCTGATAAGTTGCGTCCTTCGAAAAGTAGGTAGTACGTAGTACGAAGGGGTATGAATGTTGAGTAAGGAGCGTAGCATATTATGGCATTCCATCATCTCTGCCTTCCCCGATGAAAAAAGGTGTGATTTTATGTATGTATGTAACCATCAATATATGTATAAATAAATAAATATCTTACAACTTACACACAACACCATCTAGTCCCACACTAAGCAGAGCTTGTAATATGGGTACTAGAATAACTGATACTAATACATATATTATACTGTTTTTTTGTAAATACATACTAATGATACATAGAAACACCCAGACTAAGACAAACCCCCATGTTCATGCACACAAAGATTTGTCTTAAGCGGGAATTGAACCTGCGACCTCGTCCTCGCAAATAGGAACACGATCCACTCCGCTATCCGGTCGTCCATTAAAAATAAAAAAAAATACACAAGCTAAAAGAATTGCTACTTGACAAGTGTTACCATAATATTAACTACCACCTCAAAGATGAAACTTCAAAATAAATATATAAATATGAATAATTTAATCAAAAAATATTTAAAAAAAATATTATATTACTATATTTAACCTTAAAATGAGAATATTAAATTATAATAATGAAATTTGAGCATTTTATAAATTATACCTTCTCTCTCCTAATTTTGCTTGCCCGACCATAGTGACATAGTAAAAATAGATTACTATGATAGTGATCTAATTTTTGTAATACCTAACATAATATGTAATGCAATAAGATAAGATAATTCTTTATTTGCCATAACATGTGTATACATACTGACGCATGCAAGATATAACGTATTGTATAATAAACGTATTTAGTATTGTTTTTAACTAAAACTTCAACTAACCAATAGGGACAGGCACATCAACAGGATAGAACTCTAACTATCAAGGACAGAGGGATTTGAAAAACAAATAAATACCGTTACATTTCAGCTTTCAGTCCACAGATAATTTGTTTCACGTTGACGCGTGTTATTGAGCTATTTTTTGTTCCACTCGCTCGCATGTTCTTTCAAAGTTGCCAATCATCGGTTTATTTGAATATTGGTTTTTCAAGCGTCGAGCGCGCGGTACTGACAACTGACGATTTGCACTTGACAAGTAACGACACATCTCTATCATTGGAGTTCTACACTAATCTACACGAATGGTCTACAGAAGAGATATAGTGCAATTCTTCATAAAGTGCACGTATGGAAAATATTGGATCCAGATTTCATCTTCAAGCTGTCTAATTGATTATTTTTATAGCGTTTAGCTTATGCTTATGACGTCACGAAATGACGTATCATACAGTTGAAAAATTTAGGGTTTTGGTAAGAGTCGACCGTAGCTGGATGGGTCAAGCGGCTGCCCGGTGTGCAGTAAGGTCACAGGTTCAAATCCTGCCGGTCCCATATCTTTTTCAACTGTATCTAAGAATAAAAAAATCTCTTTTTTTTGGACAATGGACTTTGTTTAGATCCTCAAAAATACGGTTATACTTGGGATACAGATGTGTAATTTATATTGTTTTGAGCTTATTAAATACAAATTGAAGTCGGTTACTAGAGTCATTAAGACGTTTCATCAACTCATCAGCATATTATATTTCTTTTCACTGGAATTTGCTGAGGTGTGGTGAATAAAACCAACATAGCTGATAATTTGTCATAATTTTTTAATATTTTGATTTCCACTACTGAATTTCTCAATTCAAAGCAAAAGTTATATTTTTTTTATACATAATGTATTAACGAAAACCTGCATAATGTAAAAATATTTTTGAAATACAGGATCGTAGGACATTAGTTACCGAATTTTATATAATGCATAAATTTGTGCGACAAGGATTTTATTTGAAAACCCTCACACAGATTTTAACAGCGTCTATTTTTTTATTAAATTTGATATTTACTATATATTTTTTTAAATACAAGAAACAGAACAAACTTAGGTAATATAATTCTGATTTCTGTACGTGACTTGTATCTTAAATCTTTTTTCTCCTTAAATTGCCTTGATTCGCACATATTTCTAAATTCCAGTCGGATCGTGTGAAAATATTGGTGATGGTTGGTATAAAGGAACAGACTTGTGTAGCGAACGGCTTCCGATACTCAAATTTCCGGCCGGTCAGAGGGGAGACGGTCAAGTGTAAAAAAATTCTCTTTTATACTTAATAGGGATGAGATATGTACAAGTTGTATATATGTTGCGTTAAATGTGATAATTTGAAAATCATTATTAGTAACCGGTGATTTTTAATAATAACGATTTAATAAAAAAAACCACTGCAACGATTTTATAATCATTTCCACTATTAAAATGCTAGTTATACTATATTTACGCTGGACGCGCGTAGTAAAAAATTGATTTTCTACAATTTTCGCGTAGGTACAGCCTAAAAAAATAAAAATATAACGAACTTTGCCAACTTACTTCAAATATTTAAAATACCTATATAATATAATAAAATACAGCCAACTTACTGGATCATTGTATTAATTTAATGGAAATGATCAAAAATACAATATTGTAGATTTTTGATAAGCCCGGATTACGAAAATCTTATTAGGGACTAAAACAGGTACTACTAACATCGGATTACCGTATTATTCTTAGACATAGAATAATCCATTATTCAAATCGATAGAAAATCGGTTGGTATCGAATAAAGATTATAGAGGCTATGTATTAAATTATTGTAATGAAACCTACGCACCACGAAATAACGGAATTGCCCGCCAAGCTTTCCCATAGGAAAGAACCGTAAAATTACGTAGGCAATAGAAAATTATTGACGCGGACAATCTTTTCTTTTGGCGCAATCTTCATATTTTATTCGGATCGAAAAGACATTTGTAATAAATTGATTTTTTATTTGGGATGAAAAGGATGAGATGAATATAATAAAGTTACCACTATCTTGAAACTTGATAATTATGCCAAATAATTGCTATAATTAATGTGTGCCGATTTCTAGATTTAGTTAAATCCCAAAAATTTTTGGCGGTTCTGGAGTTAGCTGCGAAAATAGCGCTGTCTCACACGCTCATGTATTATTCACGCATTAGGCGAGGCGCCTGTTTGGCGTCAACTATACTGCAAAATAGCTGTAGTAGATGTTAACTACAGGCTTCTAATCTGCGAGCTCACTTGCTGTATTTAGCTCCAATTTTACAGGTGTTAGATAAAACTTATTGGCAAGATAAGCTTATTCTTCTTTTTTGTTTATGGCAACTGAACTGGCGTCTCGACGGTGTGCATGTTTATGTGTGCGTGCCGTTTCGCACGTTTGTAGGCAGTTTCCGTACTGTTTGTACATATTTATACTGTGCTAATACTGAGGAACACACATAAACGAAAGTGACAGCGGTGTCCTTTTTTCAAGTACCACTACCAGTACCACTTTTAATTTTTAATGTTTATGTACTTTAATGGTCGGATAAGATTTATCTGGAATCTCTAAAACTGGTCCTTACTGTTAAAAAACAGGGCGGCAACAAGCACACATTCTAATTATTTCCATAATAGTAATGGTCAGGTTCCCTTTATATTGCAATTAAAATAATCGTTTCTGATATTCGTAACTTGAACTGCCTAACATTAGCCAACTACTTAAGATTAAAATATTCAAATAGATGCATAAGTTGGGCTTGTTTCCCACCTTAGCTTTTGGAAATGTTAGTTAGAATGAAAATACAACAGCAACCAAAGAATCTGAGTTTAAAAAACCAGCGGAGAAGAATTCTAAGGGTATCAATTCACCAATCGCTCAATGGCAAAATAGCAGAAAGTCATATGATTGTTTTAGTGAATAAAATATCATTTAATATATTAAACCAATCGACCGATCGGTGTAATAGCACCCTTAGGATTAAAAAATAAGCAGAGATCAGAACCGTATGTATTATTTACCAATGTCTCGTACTGTACAATATGTATAATGCTGAAAGGCAACAAATCTAGTTAAAAACGGCACTCAGGCACCGCTTCACGGTAGGTAATGTAATACACTAATACGCACAAAGCGTTTCGCCTCTAGATTTCTTATGCGAACAGCCAAAGAATGGAACGCCTTGCCCGAATCTGTTTCCGCATGAGTACAGGTCGCGCGGTGGTTTATGATCGCTCGGCAAAAGTGGAAAGGGATGCGCAGTGTTCAATTTTAAGGTCTATTTGAAGGCGTGCGGAGTGAGGGGGGCGGGTGTGCGCCGACGGCGAGCGATCTTCATCCATCGCGCGACCTGTACAACTTGGATCTCTTCAAAGCAAGAGTTAATAGGTATCTCATAGGTAAGCGTGCTCCACCGTAGACCGCATCATTATTACTTACCATCGAGTGAGTGTGGTTTTACAGTGACGCTTACCGTCCGCGCGGGTGGTAAGCGCGGCCCGTAAGCGCGCGGGTGACCCGCTCCAAACTATAAAACGAGTTTTAGAGTCGCACGGTCTGCTGTCTCGTATAGTCGCGATCGGTTAGCCGCCCGCCTCATACAGTCACGATGAGACTTCTCGTATTAATTATACTATATTACATATGGAAAAAAAGGCAACGAGGACGACGTATACAAGTACATCCTTACAATGCTACTAGATTGCTGAGAGGCGCGTTCTCTACTTCGTTCTTGGATTTAAGAGAACATAGTGACAAGTTCTTTAAACATTTTCATCTATCTATAACAACGGTCGACAGCGAACTTCTTTAATCAGTCGTCCCGTATCGATGTAATTAGCATTCATTTTGACGACGACAGTACGCATGCGCGCGTCTGACCAGCGAGACTGTGCAACGCGCACTGAACACAATGACTCCTCGCCCGCGCGCGGTTGACAAGCGCGGCCGAATTGCTGTCAGCGCGGGCCATCCGTGCGTTTTGATTAAACTATGTAACGATCCAAGAGACGCGAACCTCGTGGCCCGCGACGCGGGTCAACCGCGCTGGCGTAAGCGTCACTGTAAAACCACACTGAGATAGTGGTCAAACGCGTGCCTATCCCCTATGTAACCTTCGCATATTAGCATATTAACTTATTTTAGTATTATACCTATTATTATTTCTTTCCTCTTTTTTCGTTACTGTCTAAAACTACCTTCTGTAAATCTTTTACACTAATGTCCATCCAAAGGTTGCCTGGAAGAAATCGCGTTAAGCGATAAGGCCGCCCTTTGTGCATATATTGTAATTGAAACTTTCGTACAAAATGTATTTCCTATGTCTTATGCACAAATAAAGTTTTTATCTATCTATCTATTAATCTTCTTTTATTCAAAATACGCTTAATTAATTAAAAGCGATTCTAAAAATGTAATCATCGGCATTCGATAAAAATTCAAATGTCATCGAACCTTAATCCTAAAGTGTATTAAGTGTCCAATGTACCGCGATATATTGACCACATCAACGTGAATAATGAATTTAAATATATACAAGAGATGGCAGCGCAATGTGAGGTCTCAATTTAAAAGATTATGCTCAAGATTAGATTACAGCCTTTATTAAAACATGGCACTGATTTCAATGTCAGCCAAGAAGTATTACTACACTACTTTTTAACTCTCACGTTGCATATTTATTGGTATATATATATGTTGGTTTTAATTTTTCGATGTACATATGGAAAAATTAAAAAAAAACAATAGTGAGAGTGGTTTTCAAAAAATCATCAACCTCACGAACGGCAATCAGTATGCAAAGTGCAATCTTGACGAAACGTCAAGCACCGAAAGGTAAATAAAATTAATCGCGTTAATTCCCGTTAAAATCATATCAAAGTAAGTATCACTACATTCTTGTTTTATTACCTGAACAGTATATTACTATGCGAAAAGCCATTTTTTCGTCATAATTCGTTTTCAAAACGACCCGGATGGACGACTAAATTATTTCCAAGACATATAGCATCCTATTGCGTACAAAGTTGAATATCGTTGAAATATTCAGGCCAGAAGGTAGTCGCTACTAATAATTATAAATACGAAAGTTTGTTACTCTTTCACACAAAAACCACTGGAACGATATTGATGATTTTTTACACATGTAGCTTATATCCTGGAATAACATTAAAAACTACTTTTTATCGACACGCGGGCAGAGCCGCGGGTAAAATCTAAGTACTCTTTAAATAAACGAAAAGAAAAGTTGGTATAAAATAACCTCTACACACACAGTAAACAATCTATATTTAGATCATTATTTTCCTTTAAAATCATGAAATAATAACCTCACAACAATATGAACTCTTCCAAGAACGATGAAACTTATGAAACTCGAGTATTTTAAAACAAAACTTCGCTCGTTAGCTCAGCAGAAGTATTGCAGGAATCGATAGCAAAAACAATCGCGAGCCGATACATCAGACGTCAATGACCGATCAGGGTACGTGGGAATCCTGTCCTGTCCTGGCGACAATCGACATCAAGGACTCATCGGCATTTTGGCTTTGAAAACCAAGGAAAAATGTCCCCCGTAGCGCGAGAATGTTGACTTTTCATATCAAACGTTGGCGGCAAGTTATATTTGGCCTTGGTAATGTTTTATTAATGTATTGGAATGTTGGTTACATTGTTGGTTAGAAAAACTGGATTTTGGAAGTTTGGTTGAAAAGAAGTGTATGAATCATATCGGAAACTCCCCGTGGCGAATTTGGGGTAGTTGGCTGAATATTAATTTAATAACAATGGTTTTGAACTTTTGAAGAAGATCTCGTAAAAAAAATTGGTACAAGCATTTAACATTTCCAGCCTTTAATCAGTATGTTTTAGTAGTCATTAACAGTCACCTTCATTAATTAACTAAGATTCTGAATAAATGTATCGGGCGGGCAGCTTCGAACGGCAAAATTCTTCATTAATACAGCTTGGGCTCTATGGTAAAAGAATTCGAGGAAGGTATTATATGGCTTGCACTGCACTATTGTGCTGCAATTTCGTGGTTAAAGATAAAGATGAGACGTAGAAATGACTGGCATTTGCAGCATCACATCATAGTCCAACGTTGTGTCCTATCATATTTTTGTGGATTTTAGATATAAATGAGCATAATAAGCTCTAGTTGCTAATCAGAAATCAGATAGACAACACGCCTTTTTTCTTCTTATGTCACGTAAAATAGACAATAATAAAACTGTTGTCTTTTTTAAATTTATTACAAGCCTCAAAATTTAGCCACCATTCTCACCGTCATATTTTTATTCTCCCACAACTAATAAATTATTCATAGCCTTACGTCTAGTTATTAGCAGTCACATGTAAGCTAGTTCTGACTGTTCTGAGTGAGCATCTATCAGTACATAGATTGCTATATCCGTCGCATTGTCACGGGGCTAGGGGTGTCAGACAACAAAGGTATATAACAATAGGTGATGTTGTTTGTGTTAAAAATGTTAGTACAGTCCAAATATAAATAAAAATCTTGTTAAATTAGGCAAGGTAGTAACTAAAAAAGGAAAATGTGGCTTAAGAAATCTTTGCAATGGTAGTGTCTCTGATACTAAATTGTGTCCTTGATCGTATTACATCGTCTATAAATTTAATAAAATTGTAAATTAGTAATGTCTGTGCATTGAGGATTTCAAGAAAAATAGTACGAGAGGACTTTATGACAGCAGTAAAGGCCAAAACATATTTTTGTAGATTTTTGGACTGTACACAAATGTATTATAAAAATTTCACAATTTTCAAGGAAATAGCATGGAAATATGGAATTCTACGTAGATGCAGTTGCGAAAAAAAATCTAGTTGTTATTACAGGTGAATTGGTGTTAAGTTGAAAATAGAGCATTTTAATTTTTAATTAGATTTTGCCTTAGGCTCGTAACTCAAAAATATACCCAGATTAACTTAAATATGTAAATTGAAATGTGTGTGTAAGCCTAAGTGCCGCGAAAAGAGATTTATGAAGTAAAATGAAAAAATCGTTCGGGTAGTATGTTCTATAAACAGTGTTTGTTGTCGAACTCGACGTATTTAAAGTATTATGTATGTACCATATATATGTATTAATATGTCATTGTACTCGATTGCTAGTACTATCGAAACGCACCTACGAAACCACCCTAGGTTGACTGTTAGAGAATGCCAAAGCATGTCCGCACGTTGTGTGTAAAAGTTAAATAAATAAATAAATTTTATAAATAAGTAATTTCCTGTAGGACCTAACTAGGTGATATTAACGTAACACGCACGCAGCGCCATGAGCGTACGCTAGTAACAATATACCTTTTTAAATGTTCGAAATTCACTTTTGTTTCATTTTCATTGCAACAGAATCCTTACTTTTTTTTTTTTTTTTTTTTTTTTTTTTTTTTTTTCGCGGGGAAATGCTTTTACGCATACCACCCCACCCGTGGGGGGACGGGCAGAGTGGCTATGTGGGACTCCCGTGCCTACGATGTTAAACGGCACAGAATACCCACTAAAACCCCGCGGTGTGCCCTCGTCGCCGAAAGATGGTGGTCGGCGAGCCCCGGATCGATATTATATCCACAGGGCTCGCCGCGGCGACAGTGCCCAGTTCGACCTCTGACCGGGCACCCGACTCTACTCAGTCCTACTCTCGTAGCGACGCCCCGGGCACACCCAGGGCGTCACTCCGTCGCGGAAGGCATCAGCGGGCGGCGGAAAACCCCCTCCACCGCCCGCGGCCTCGCTTAGGGCGGCATTAGGCTCGCGGCGTACGCGCGCCTTCGCCGCCCAGCTCGCCGGGGCGGCGGAGCGGATCAGCCAGGAGTGAGTCCTCCCTGATCCGCTCCGCCGCCTCAACAGAATCCTTACTTGAATCAACCCTACTGATGACCATAGAAGGAATGTCGTCAAGTTCGGCTTTTTCTAACTATGTACAGTCTACGGATCAACCTATACATTTCCAGGATAAGCTGGTCTTGCATTGCACGGGAAACCTATACAACTCGAGTCCATCTTATACTGGCAATGTTCTATCTGATGTGTAGTATCTGTACTTACAAGGGTTGCTTTTTGTGCGAAGACATTCGAGGCATGCATTCGTGTTGATTTCGCCAATTAATTGTTTTGAGATAAGTCTTTGCGATGTATTGGTAAAATGGCGAACAAGGTGAATTGTATTACTGCTTTTGGGTTTGTTGCAAATTCCACGAAAGTTTTTAGCCATGTATCGAGTCGGTCAAAGCGGTCAGTTAATATTCTGGTATATTCATTAAAAAATATAGGACTTCTCTACTAATTTAATCGTACTAATTATACTTTTGTGTGTGTTTGTGTGTGCTAATTTCATATCGTATCAGGCTACCTAAAAATAGCCAGTAGAAAAACTAGACCTTTTAGTCAGCTTTCGTCTGCAAGAAGTTAAGTGAATTTAAATGATTGAGATCGAAACGTATATGTAATGATTGGACATTGGTCAAAACAACAATATTGATTCAAATGTTTTTTTCCATTGACCCTAGATCGATATCAAGATTAGTGCATAGAGTTGACAAACACTAAATTAGCCAAAAGATGCGGCAAGACACATACGACATACACACATAAAATAGATAAAATCACGTATTTATCTCATTGGGGGTAAGCAGAGACGATGGATAGCAATGTTCTACGCTCTTAACATACTTCTTACGCTTTCTCAACGACATAGAAAGTCATTAATATTGAACAAAAAAAAAACAAAAAATTAAAAGAAGGTTATTAAAATTATCTTATCTGTTAATAAATAAGGTTATTAATGTTTTATTAAGCTGAACAAACAAAGAAGTAACAGCTGTTTTATCAGATGCATCGGAAAAGACAGGTTTTGTGGCAACGTTGATGTTGTTAACGATTTGAATAAGTTTTACTGCTACGTTAGTTGCATCACTTTATAATTTATCGTTTAGAATGTTGTCTTATTGATGATTTTATACATATATTTTAGATTTTAGGCCTTCGTTTCTTGTGACATATAAAAACTCTTTAAGTTAAACTTGAGTGTTTTGTGGTGTTTTCGGCATTGTAAATTTTAAGCATGAAGGAGTAGATTAAAAAAAATACTTAGGTATCTCTAGGTCATATGTGTTAAAACATATAAGAAAAAAATTGCGAAGATCTGACAAGTGAAATTCAAATTCAAATTCAAATCATTTATTTTCATAGGCCCCAGGAGGCGCTTGAACACGTCAAAATATTACAAACAAATGATATAAAAATAAATTATAAGTAAAACTAAATTATACTAATTACAATGATTTGAATAACCGGGGCTTAGATTAATTTTAATCCAACTGTTTAAAATCAGATTAAAATTACGACGAAAGCAAACATTTTGTGACTGTTAAAATCAATCGATAAATTAAATAAGAACGGGAAGAAAGAACCTAAAGTTATATTTTAAGTTTTATCTATGCATGAAGGCTGATCTGTGTCACTAAAAAAATACTATGGGCCAATTTCAAAGCTTCTGAATAGCTTTTATCTACCCATAAAAACAAACATTCCGTATATAAAGTGACACAGGTTACACTTGAAAAAATAACACAGAGGTAATTTTCATTTTTGTAAGTTATTGGCTTATCTTGCCGTTAAGCTTTATCTAACACCTCTGAAATATGATAAAATGTGACAAAAACTTGTAGAACTTCCTTATATGAGCCAAAAGGAGAGGAGACTGTCCCCCCAGTTTCTAAAACAATGGAGCTTGCAAAGCGACATAGCAAGTCATAGCAATTTAGACCCTGAAATTACAAGCAAAAGGCCTATATTAATATCATAGTCCTCCAGTACAGCCGAGCATACCGACATATTTTATAGGTGTTCTGGTAATAGCACTTAAGCTAAAAGATTCTAACATGATGAAAGCTCAATCAATTTTATCTTAGGATGGAGTGTCAACTAATAAAAGTAAATTCAAGTTGCTGCAAATGGTGCACGGGGTAAATTCATCTTTGTTTCAAAGTCAAAGTCAACTCATTTATTTTTATAAACCCCTAAGAGCGCTTGAACACGTCAACAAACATCATTATTACAGAGCAAATAAAATAATTCTAAATAAATACATTTTTTACTAAAGTTTGCTACTTTACTCTTTCCATCAGATGAACTGTTTCTCAAATGGGGCACAGAACAACACAATGTGATGCTGCACCAGCACGATGCCAACTTTGGCAACAAAAAGCCACTCTGCCTACCCCCTTTGTTCCAAACGAGGAGAACCTACCACCTGGCCATAAACTGCCTAAGCTGATTTGGAAGTCCCTCAACAAGCTTCGAGCTCAAATTGGCCGAAGCAAAGACAACATGATACGATGGGGTTTCGCAGATAAAACAAATATAAACGAATGTGGGGCTATACAAACCATGGTCCATAATTCTAACTTGTCCTGCGTGACCCACTACCTGCACGAAAGCGCAGTTCAGGTAGACACATACTGGGCTAATAAAATTTGACTTTGCCGTCGACTCGATTGAATACAACATAACGTACAAAATCGAACCTACATCATAAAATGCTCTGATAATAAAATCGTGATAAGACCACTAAAACTCCTAAGTGCCACGTAATTAGATAACCATTAAAAACGATACCATTATAACCGTTAAAACATTCCCATATTTGGATATAGTCCACTTTCAACGGCTTCCAATAGGTGCTTATTTCTTAACTAATTTGAATAAATAGTGGATATTTGTTATAATAATGATGTATTTTAGAGGCTACTGTTTTATTCATAAGCGGAAGCGGAGCGGGGTAAGTTTGGAATATTCTAAGGGTGCAATCGTAGTTTTATACTGATAAAAAACAAAACAGTTGATTAAAGATACTTTTATGTCGCATGTGTTAAGACATTTGAGTAAAAAAAGAGCGAAAATTTTACAAGCATGACGTAAGCAAAAAGTTTGAGTTGTGCATAAATTATTAATATAAATATCAAACAACATTTACACAACGCCATCAAGAGACAAATTAAGCAGAGCTTGTAATATGAGTACTAGAATAACTGATACTAATACATATAATACATTAACTTATGTATTTTCGTCTCATTAACTCAATTGATTACAAGGCTTATTTGTTGCATTACATAGTAGCATACAATTTTACGTATTAGACATATTTTTTTATTAACTTTGAAAGAAATGAAAATAATACGCAGAAACCGAATAAACGAACCTAAAAATAAACTACTTAATAACAACGCAACAAAGAAAGAGATTGCCAAATTCTAACTCATTTTGTATTTTGTGATTGGGACTTGTTAATATTTTCTTACACTAATTAGGAGAAACCTAATTAGCAGTAATTATTCGTAACTAACTACTACAATGTTACAGTAACAAAATGCCCAATTATATGATGGAAATAATAATATTTTGGTTATTAATTCAATATAATTCACTAGAAGATATATTTTCATTTCTGTCTATAATAATAATTAAATTATCTAGCAAGCTAGCGTTCAATATAGTTAGGTATTGTCGAGTTCATTAATTTATTAGCAGATTTTATACTTATTATTCAAAACTCGATATTTACTCTTTTCATAAGCAGTTGGATTACGTAGGTATATCAAACGAACGTAGTACGATCCTATATTAAACTTTTACGAATGGTATTATTACCGATTACATGTCATTCACGAATTCTTTCTTTTTGAGATTTGCAATAAATATATATTGACGACCTGATGGCGGAGTGGGTAGTGTACCTGCCTGCGACGCCGAGGTCGTGGGTTCGATTCCCACTTAAGACAAATCTTTGTGTGCATGAACATGGGGGTTTGTCTTAGTCTGGATGTTTCTATGTATAATATGTATGTATTTACAAAAGAAAAAGTATATATGTATTAATATCAGTTATTCTAGTACCCATAGTACAAGCTCTGCTTAGTTTGGGACTAGATGGCGTTGTGTGAGTTATGAAATATTTATTTATTTATTTATTTATTGAGAATAAAAAATAAACTTAAGTATCATAACCTTATACCAACTTACATACCTACTGTTTACAGAAAATCGTTTGACAACTCAATAAAACATCATTAAGTTTGTAACGTTTAAGCAAATATAATAAATTACTGATTAATTCGAGACTATAAAGCCACTTAAACTGATATTTAACGTAAAACAAACGTTTTCTATCACTCTGTCCCTTTCAAACACTGAATAAACCGCGAATAAAGAAGTTTGATGGAAATGGGACGTAGAACTTTTGTAGACGGGGTTGAGAAAATAACCTCTACCCTTTCTCATTTTAACTCCTCAGTTATAATAGCAGCCCTATATCTAATACATATCCCACTGCAGGGCTCGGGCCTCTTCTCATGATGAGAAGGGTTAAGCCATAGTTCATCACGCAGGCCAAGTGCGGATTGGTAGACTTCACACACCCTCGAGCACTTTTTAGGCACTCTCAGGCATGAAGGTTTCCTCACGATGTTTTCCTTTACACACATATCTTCGAAAAAACGAATCGTAACGATTTATTGACAGAGGTGTGTGCAGCGGGTTCGAACACTATAATAACATAATTTCCCGCTACCGCTTATCACCCCGCCGTTACCCATAAGTTCTCAAGTGGCAACACTATCGTTGCTGTCATTGTGTTGCTCCCACGCACGCGTGGGCGGGGCAGGCGCACCTTTACTTTCCAATTTTAGATGCTATATCACTAAAACTTATTTGGTTATACAAGATATAATTAAATGTACTTTGGTACTGAAGGTTTAAGGTCTAAAGTTGATAAGCAGATGTATTTGATGATTCTACTGTGTTATGTTCTAGTGGGTGCAAGTGCGATAGCTGACTTTGGAGTCTTGGGATCAATCACCGGGTTGGGATCAGCATTTATGCGAACTGGTGTGTAATATATAATTAAGTTAAGGGCAAATTGAATTATTATTAATTACTACGTACTAATAAGTTAAATTATTAGATCAACACAAATAAATAAAAAAAGAATCACGCGAATCGGTCCATTAACCGCGGGCGTTATCGATGTACATACATAGAAAAAACCACAACATACCGGCCGAATTGAGAACCTCATCCTTTTTTGGAAGTCGGTTAAAAATTGAAGTGTCTGTTTTAACGTCAAAATAACAATGTTTTTTTCAGTTGATGCCTAAAAACAGTTTTAAATGTATTGTCTTTCTGTCTGTCTGTTTGTATCGGCTAATCTTCTAAACGGCTAAACCGATTTTAATTAAATTTTACATGTAGGTCACTGACTACAAGTCGCGTAACATAGGGTACTTTTTATTGATGTACAGTGGGCCAAGCAGTCAGGTATGCAGGACAACAACTTTAACGTGTTAGTGAAGACTGACTACACCAATTATAAATATGCGAGTTACGTACTTAAATAGTGGGTATATTACACTTTTTAAATATGATACTCACGTCAGTCGTCATTGTGACGTCAAAGTTTTTGCCCTGCATACCTAACTGCTTGTCCCACTGTACCTACCACGCAGACGAAACCGCACACGTAAGGTAAGTTTGTTTGTTTGTTAGCGGCAACTAATGATCGGATTTTAATAACTCTTTTTGTTTTTGATAATTTAACTATCCATTACGGTTTTTTGATTTTTAACATTACGCTGAACTCCATAGAAGCGTGGCAGTAACGATTAACGCGGGTCAAAGCGTGGGACCACCTACTACCTTATATAACAAAAACCACGCGGACGAAGTCGGGCGTAAAAGGTAGTTAAAAAAAAAGGCAATAGCATTAAAAGTGTGATAATATTGTGGATTCATACTTGTAACACAAAAGTGTCAGTTGTGGTAAAATTTATGAATAACAATTGTCAAGTAATAGGTTTATAGCCACAGTCGAGTACAAATTAGTGTAAACTGTACCACATAACGCAAATGTGGTAAATGAAAACATGCACTATTTATTGCTAGAATTAAATGTTTCCGTATAGTTGCATATTTTTTTAACCAGAATGTTTTGCTATTTCATTTTTTACATGAGGGCGAAAGACTTTTGCACAATGTATTCATGGATGAACTACATATTTAATTTTGCTCTAAAATCTAAAATTTGAAACTTCTGTACAATTTTCAAGTTTTGTGTTGTTTTTGTTTTATAATTCACATTGTTTTATTTCAAACAACTCAATATACTTTTTGTACGTAGATTCAAACCTCTACTGTCTAGTGCCTTGGAGGTATCCAAGGCACTGTCTATTCCAATCCCTAGAGCCTTTCCATACTTCAGTTAAGTATTATCTATATACCAGCATTACCTGAAACAAACAGAAAAACATTACTAATCAGAAACTCAGAAAATTATAGATACAACATAGGTATATTGTGCTATCACACTAGTTGATTTAAGACCCACACAACTTTCCAGTCGTATAATTTTATTTTTTATTTTAAAACGCCCGCACTATGAATAACTCAGGTGTCGCGGGGTGTTCACAAACATGCATTTCATACACACATATTATGAAGTAGCTATTGGCTTGTTTAAATGAGATTTTGGAAACAAGTTGTCAGTTTATACGCATGGTGCGGTAGCGGCTTTATTGATGACTGTAGATACTTATGAAACTTAACATCTTGATTGATAGACAACCTTTTAGATGGTTTATATAGCCAGCCTGCACAGAAATTGCACGATCTTGGAAACCATAATAATGATGAAATGTCAACAACCGTGGCAATTTTGATAAAATATCTCTGAAAGAATAACTACAATTTTGGATATTAAATATCCTTACTCCTACGCAAATCCTGCCCACCAAGTTCAAAGGTAAACGGTTTATTATTAAATAGTCCAAATAAATTTTAACTGATAACTTTACGTTTTAATCACAAAACAATTTAAAACGTTTGAAGTCAAAATCAATTGCAATGGAAAGTACGTTTGTTATCGCAATCGTATCATTAAAATACATTCCTTATCTCGATAAAGTATAGTGCTGAAATGCCTGTCCATCATCGATTTAACTTTAGTCCAATTTTGGTAACCCATCTTCACTAAACAAAAACAAATTCCTGTCATTCCTGCCAAGGTTTAAATAAATATTTCTTTCTTTCTTTCTATTGTGGAATGTTCGATTGAATATGAAGGACGAGCTGAAGGCCAATGCTTCTTAATTATGTCTGACAAATTAAAGCAGGCTTTTTGTTTAACCATTTGCGGTTAGGATGCTTCGAGAAGTGATCTTCAAATGAGTAGAATTATTGGTGATAGCGCTTACCCGTGACTTTGTCTGCGTGGAGTTCGTTAAATTAGGTATTAGCTGCTCCTGCACTTTGATCCGCGTTAAACGTTACTGCCCCGCTTCCATGGAATACAGCGTAATGTTAAATATCAAAAAACTTTAATGGATAGCTAAACTATCAAACACAAAAATTATTATTCAAATTCGATCATAAGCTGCCGAGATTAGCGCTAACAAACAAACAAACTAACTTTTTCCCGTGGTTTCGTCTGCGTGGTATGTATATCAATAAAAAGTAGCCTATGTTACGCGCCTTGTAGTCAGTTAAGTGCATATAAAATCTTATTAAAATTGGTTTAGCCGTTTAGAAGATTAGCCTATACAAACAGACAGACAGACAGACAGACAGACCAAAATTTAAAAAAAACTGTATTTTAGGCTGTATCGTGCTGATCAACATAGTTATTTTGACGTTAAAAACAGAAACTTTAATTTTATTTATTTGTATTGATTATAATTATATGGCGATGTTGCTTTAGTTTGATCCGCTTTAGGAGATGTGCAAAAAATATTTATAAACGTATCTTACGGCTATCTACAATACTAAAATTACTATTTCTTTTTGTACCTTTGAATGCCTCTTCAGTTGTTAGTAAAAACTCCAATTATGTAAAGATGTGGATAATCTACGAGGCTCTTCAAGAACCTAAACATACTAAAAAATATGTCTTTATTGCTGAACTTAAAACTGTGAATTTGTATGTAATTAATTTACATTGTGATAATCAAAGTGCCTTGAAATTAGCCTCTAGTGTTCACTGTCAGCAGGTCAGAGCACATAGATGTGCTTTATCATTAGAGTATTATTTATTATTTATTGAAAAAACACTAAAGAAATATAAAGTTACATTAAATAAATTGAAATTATATCATTATATTACAAAATTAGAAATGTTATTAATGATAAGATTATTAATATTAAATATGTTACTACTGAGGAAATGCCTGCAGACATTCTAACAAAGTGTTTGGTACATAATGAAATAAACTTTATTATTATGTTAAACTCAAAAAAAAAAAAAAATTATTGTTTTAATCGACAACCGGTTTTAGCACTCAGCTGGCCTTTTGACATACTAAACGTACTAAAGACAAAATAAATATAAAATATCTCTTCGGAAGAGCACCTGAACCAATCAAATGAACCACCCGAAACGGATGTTGACCGCCGAAATCAAGATCTATGCCATTAATTATATTAAGTCAAATACAAAATTCTTTGATTATTATTTCCTCTGAGACAAAATTATCCGATTTCACTCAGATTACCGCTTATCTTGTTTTGTAATAACTATTAAGTTGTCAAAACCAGCATTAGAGAGATTGTTTTGCGTCCTTCATTCGCCACAATCCTCTATAGTTATCAAATTATTAATAGTCATTCGCTAATTTATCCTGAATATAATGCGGTTGGATTTCACATGATTAATTTAGTCGTTGATGAATGAGATCATTAGTCATCCATCACGGATTGCACACATTTATACCCAAAATAGATGGCTCATAAATACATTACATACCCAAAATAGATATTCACATTAGCTACACTAATGTTAGTGATGCTTGTCTAATCATTATGTGTGATAATATATATGTGTGTTTATTTTGTTAGTATTTAATTTGATGGTGTTATTATCATTCATATTGTGCACCTAAAAAGCACTTTCTCGTATTACCTAAAATTAGAACGAATTATGATCAAAAATGTTTAACACACACAGCTATGTAATAGATTACCTTCCATAATAAAAAATGTAAACTCAATTAACGTATTCAAATGCAAACTCGCTGAATACTTAATGGTTGATAACTCTCTTTTAGATAAATAAGCTGGGTAAGCATAGTAATATGTTAAAGGAGTTAGTTTAGTAGTTCTTGTAATGTAATATTTTTAAGGCTAAAACGGAAAAAATATGATATTTTTACTTTAAGTTTAATTATGTTCTCATAGAAGTTACTTAATTGTAGTCTTATTTGAGAATAAATATTATTATTATTAAAGGTCGCTACACACATACAAAGGTGACACCGGCACATTTTACATTAAATTGCAACGTCCATCTGAGTCAACTGTCACTTTACTGAGATGGACCGTACAATCAATACAAATAAATAAAATTGACGTGTCTGTTTTAAATGTATATATAACAATGTATTTTTCAGCTGGTATAGTTATTTGCACGATAACAAATTTGTCTGTCTATCCATCTGTCTATTCGAATCGGCTAATCTCCTAAACGGCTGCTCCGATTTTATAAAATTTCAGAGGCAGGTTAACCACAAGGCGCGTAACATAGGCTACTTTTTACTATAGGATTAAATTTATATATTTATAATTAAATTTATATATTTATAATTATAAAATTTTGTAAATTTTCGTGCTAGATCGGCTATTCTCAAGAAATGTTTAAGTATATTTAATATCACGCTAAAGTCCACGGGGGGGCGGAGCAGTAAGCTTTAAAGGTGGGTACTGACCAACGTTACGAGTGTAATGTAACATTCGCATCAAGCTTGAACGCATCGAGCATGTTACGCTGTGTTTTAAAATCGGCGTAACATGCTCGTCAAAACTCGGTGCTCCGCTTTCGCCGTTAGTTCACTCAAGATGGCTGTTAGCGAGGACCCGTTGGTATCTTTGATTCTACTTTTTTTGTTTCATCCAAATTAAGAAGAAGAAAAAACGTTACTGGACATGAAACTAATTTAAAAACAGAGGCGTATGTGGTGGTTTGTCATTGATAGCAATTTTAAAAATCCAAATGATTACTGGACAGTATAAAAACTTTGTACGCATGTCTCCGATCGATTTTGGAGAACTCGTGAATTTAATTGTGCCTTTCATTCGTTGTTTCTTTGTGCCACTCTATGTTTTAAGAAATAAATACGAGAGAAACAACGTGTGATTACTACGCAAGAGCGTACTGACCGAACTGCGTAACACTCAAAGGATTCGCCAAAAAACATACAACTGGGTGGAGCATACAAAGCGAGCAACGAGCGGCTCGTTGCTCGCTGGTTTCCCCGTAACACGACGTACTGACTGCACGAATTCTCGCGGTGTAAAACCACAGTATAAGTGGTAAAACGTTACATTACGCCCCGTTACCTTAACGCGAATTCCACGGGTAAAAGCTAGTATAACACAAAATGTACCGGCCCGAACGTTCCGGCCTGCCTATGTTATAGCGACCTTAAAACAACTGGACGTCGTTTTATCATTGTCTATAAACTTATATCCAAACATACAAGCTCATCTTCCAACCTTATTAATTAATTTACATGCCCATAAAACATCGGAATTCTTATAATATTCAATTTAACATATTCATACAATAGGGCCTGTTGGACAAAGTCATTTTATTATTATTTCTATGTCACTAAAAGCCAAAGATACATCTTTATTACTTTTTTATTATATTTTTTTATTGTCGTTTGTATAAAAATATCACAGTGATACAAATCCGAATGCAGAGTTGGGATTACAACACTGTATGGTAATCTATTGATGTTGTGATATGCTCTGTTTGTTTGTAGGGCTGTATCGATAAAATTGTTTTAGTGAATCGATGTTGATACGGATAGTGTATGGATGTTTTTAACATAACATAATAGCTATATTACCTAGAAGGGTATGGCAGATGTGCACAACACCCACATTTAAATAGCTGGATAACTTATTTTATACAACAAAAAATATGTATGACTTGGACCGCTTGGACGTGTTTTTGAGAACCCCGCTCTTCCCCGAATTTCTTTGTTGACAATTATTATTTATGTTAGTCAAAAGCGTATGGGTGCGTTCCGGGTTTCACATTTAATTTAATAATATATTAGTCATTAATACGAGATAGTATTTGTTAATTTTGAAAATGTGCTTTGTTAATGTAATGCTTTATTATTGTATAGGTTTAGTTGTAGTTGTTTTATATTAATATAATTTAGTTGTTAATCCATAAATATATTGTTATATTGTGACACAAAAATTGTGAATGTAATTATTAGATATTATTTATTTATTTATTTTTTGTCACACTGCTTTCTACTTATTCTCTGGGCGCATCAGAATTATCAGCGCTGCGGTGCTTTTTAGCGCTGCAGTATTGTGCTGAGATGCGTACCATTTCTGGCATTATGAATTATATTTTAAATTGTTTAGTTTTAGACGCCCTATTATGTATTTTATTTTGCTAGAATAAATTATTTTTCTTTCTTTCTTTCTTTCTTTCTTATTTCTCCTGTTATGTATAAGTCCCATGGGATAGGGGATGGGCCTATAGTCATCCACCGGGCACAATTCCAACTCCGTGCTGCTATTGTGAATTTCCTGACAGAAAGTTCACAAATAACACTTTACCCGATCGAACACGAAACCTCGCGGTGAGAGCCGCGTACGCTAACCACTAGACCATCGAGGCAGTTGTTGATGGATGTTTTTGACTCTGAAATACATTGTTTCCATTTTTTTGTGAATTAGTTTTAGAGAAGCAGCACCACATTTTTAAACTTTCAGTATTAATAAAACTTATATTAAAACTTTATCCTGTACCTAATTAATTTACTATGTAAAGTAGTCACGTCATATTATTATCATCTAAATACATAACCAATAGAACTCGATTACTTGATAACTTATTTTTTTATAGTAATATAATTGAAAACACCTCTCGATGTTAGAAACATCTTTAAAAATTAATAATTGATATCTCATTAGCTTCCTGAGATAATACTATTTTTTTTATGAAATGGCACAATAAGTAAATATTCATAATGTTTGCAATAATTTCAATAACGTGTTACACTTATTTAACTTACTAGCTGACCCGGCGAACTTCGTACCGCCTTAGCGTAAATTTGATGCACTACTTTATTTTGTATAGCTGACCTATCTTATGTATGCGTACCTATTCAATTTGAGCTGGAATCTATAATATCCCACATATAAAAATGAATACTTTTTTTTTTTTTTTTTAATTTTTTTTGCCGTAACAACCTTGTACAGAGTATTAGAAAACTACAAAAAAAAAAACAGCCAAATCGGTCAAGCCGTTTTCATGCCAAGTCGTGACAACGGAAAACGGGTTTCATTTTTATATATAATATAATTGAAAACACCTCTCGATGTTAGAAACATCTTTAAAAATTAATAATTGATATCTCATTAGCTTCCTGAGATAATACTATTTTTTTTATGAAATGGCACAATAAGTAAATATTCATAATGTTTGCAATAATTTCAATAACGTGTTACACTTATTTAACTTACTAGCTGACCCGGCGAACTTCGTACCGCCTTAGCGTAAATTTGATGCACTACTTTATTTTGTATAGCTGACCTATCTTATGTATGCGTACCTATTCAATTTGAGCTGGAATCTATAATATCCCCCATATAAAAATGAATACTTTTTTTTTTTTTTTTTAATTTTTTTTGCCGTAACAACCTTGTACAGAGTATTAGAAAACTACAAAAAAAAAAACAGCCAAATCGGTCAAGCCGTTTTCATGCCAAGTCGTGACAACGGAAAACGGGTTTCATTTTTATATATAATATAATTGAAAACACCTCTCGATGTTAGAAACATCTTTAAAAATTAATAATTGATATCTCATTAGCTTCCTGAGATAATACTATTTTTTTTATGAAATGGCACAATAAGTAAATATTCATAATGTTTGCAATAATTTCAATAACGTGTTACACTTATTTAACTTACTAGCTGACCCGGCGAACTTCGTACCGCCTTAGCGTAAATTTGATGCACTACTTTATTTTGTATAGCTGACCTATCTTATGTATGCGTACCTATTCAATTTGAGCTGGAATCTATAATATCCCCCATATAAAAATGAATACTTTTTTTTTTTTTTTAATTTTTTTTGCCGTAACAACCTTGTACAGAGTATTAGAAAACTACAAAAAAAAAAACAGCCAAATCGGTCAAGCCGTTTTCATGCCAAGTCGTGACAACGGAAAACGGGTTTCATTTTTATATATAATATAATTGAAAACACCTCTCGATGTTAGAAACATCTTTAAAAATTAATAATTGATATCTCATTAGCTTCCTGAGATAATACTATTTTAAATTCACATTAATTATAGACTCGCCCAAACGCTGGCGTGACGTCATCGATTTGTAGCTTGTTTGCGAAGTTATGAAGTTATTTTGTTTGATAGCTAGATGAAATATTGTGTTTATGAAAATGGTTTTATTGCGAAAGTTGCTAAAATTGTGTGTTATTAAATAAAAAATCTTTTTTAATAATTTTGTGCTTTAAAAATGGACTTGCCTATGAAACTTTGAATGATAAGTTTAAGATTTTTATAAGATAAGTTTGACTTAAAGAAGGTAACTAAAATCGTTTGCTTGGTTTATATTTCGATTAGGTTTTAATTTGATCTGTATAATAAGTATTTATGTATATATTAGTAGTATTAGTAACATTTATTCTAGTACTCATTGTACAAGCGTATTTAGTGTGATATATTTCTTTTTTTTATCATAATTTTATTACATTCGCGGACTCAGTCAACATCCCTATTATCTAACTTCAATGCTCGATACTATCGACTACACAACATCGATCATCGATCCTCACTAGTTTCATTGATCGGCCCTCCATTCACCGCTCTCATAGCGTGGGCCCCCGCCCGCGGGCCCATTGTACTCGTGTAGGCGGCTTTATAATCATCAATAATTACACGACCCGCAAACCGTTGACATGCAAATTAACGCCTTTATCGATACTATTCGATATCTCGGCTCTAGTTCGATCGTAAATCGATATGTAATTGATTGATAGAAGACGTTCCCACGCGTTTCCGGAGGTCCGATGTTTACTTTTTAATTAGAAGATGCAGTATGAATTAACACTTTTGGTTAAACATTTGAAGCTCAGTAGTCTTAAAATATTTCTGAAACGAGTCGAAAGTATAAAAAAGCAATAATATACATAATGTTTAGTAATAATAGCAGCCCTGTATCTAATACATGTCCCACTACTGGGCTCGGGTCTCTTCTCATGATGAGAAGGGTTAGGTCATAGTCCACCACGCTGGCCAAGTGCGGATTGGTAGACTTCACACAACCTCGAGCACTTTTTAGGCACTCTTAGGCATTTAGTCCTCACGATGTTGGCCTTCACCGTTAGCGAGCGATAATTTATATGATAAATACACACATATCTTTGAAAAGACGAATCTTAACGATTTAGTGTAAATAATTGGCTACAACATTTCTTATTCGAATTACCTATGAGTGGAATTCCTTCCCCGCATCTGCTTTTCCGCAAGAGGACAATTAATTTAGGTATCTTCATAGGAAGAGTAAATAGGTACCTCATAGATAAGCGTACTCCACCACCGTAGACTGCATTATCACTTACCAGATCAAATGCGTGCCTATTCATCATAAAAAAATTCTTTATTAGGTGAGTTATTAGTAAGCAATTCTGTACGATGGGACTTACAACCTGGAATAGATTACCTATATAATAAATGCCGTAGTTATACTGCCGCTGTTGAGTACCCGAAGGTTCTATTAATTATCAATTATTCTAATACCCATAGTACAAGCTCTGCTTAGTTTGGGACTAGATGACGTTGTGTATCAGTTGTGTAGTACTTAATATTTATTATTATTACTTTTTCTGCCCCAGACAAGTACCTACGGCTACATCATTTAACATTATTTATATACCACACACTGAGCTTTTATTAATTCAGTTCTTTAATAAATTAATAACCTCAACAACTATCTCACAATTTAATGTAGTAAATTCCCACTCTGGTCTAGAACATAACTATCAAACTTAAGAGCACAATCAAAAGGGCCCAAATTAACACAAATACATACGAAATAAGCCCACGCCCACAAATCTATTTTCTCAAACACCGGATATTGCGTACGCGAATATAATTTGAACACGTAGTTAAATATGAATTTTATCGAAGCTTTCGTTTTGGTGGGAACAGCAGTTTATAATATGTCACCGCAAGGTCTCGTGTTCAATTCCAGGTCAGGCAAAGAATATGCTATACTCATGACAATTTCCTGACGTTTCTGTCAGCACAGATTTGGAATGATTATGGTAATTTCAAATGGGTTCATGGTTGGACTAGTGGTTAAAGCGGTCGCTTGGTCGGACAAATCTTTGTGTGATCCTCAAAGATTTGTTCTGACTCTGGGTCTGCTTTGTGTTTGTGAAATGTATGTTGGTAAACACCCCCGCGACACAGCAGTTATGCCTAGTGCGAACGCCGTAAGAAAACTAAAAAAATGTGGTTCCTTTTAATGGTTACTAAGCCAGCATATTAATTATACTGCAAATGTAGTATATTGAATATTCCATTCAACTGTTTTAATCATTATTTCTTTTGTGATTAACTGTGATAAATAATTATGGTGGAAAAGCTTTTTTGATCCTTTGTTTAGGGGACAGCTTTACCTAAATGACGTGAAGGGAATAGGCGGGGAGTCTCAACAGGGGGTAGGGGGTATCTCAACAGGGGGTAGAGGGAGTCAAAAAATCTATGAATGACATATCGAGTCACATGTGTTGATTTAAAATTCTATGGGTTACGAGATTAGTTTTAACACCTTCATAGATATAATAATGACTATAAATAATATAGAAATCATATCTCAAGCCCACAATCTTCGTCCCAAATCGCAGTGACAGGTACAGTCGCCTACAGCATTCTTATGCCACCATGTAAATGATGTAAATATGGGAGCAAGTTTCCGCCGCAGCTCGCGCAGATGCAACAGCAAGTAGGTGTCAGGGCTGACACTCAACCAAAATAACCTGCGTTATTGTGTAATTATTGAGTATATAGTTTTTTTTTTTTTTTATTTTATCTTAATATACACTATCGCACATAGGCGGACTTAATGCCATAGGCATTCTCTACCAGTCAACCTTTGGGTGACGCTGAGAGTAGGGTAGTAGGTGCAAAAGTGGAAGAGTAGAAAAATAAAATAATTATGAGTACACATAGGTACTTAACACATACATATAGATATAATTACACAAATAACAAAATATATAAAAATATAAATGATACATAAACATATACAATAAATACATAATTGAAATACAGATCATACATATACAATATACATAATAATACATAATATACTTATACATATAACATATAATACT
Organism: Hypena proboscidalis; assembly: GCA_905147285.1. Taxonomy (NCBI): domain Eukaryota; kingdom Metazoa; phylum Arthropoda; class Insecta; order Lepidoptera; family Erebidae; genus Hypena; species Hypena proboscidalis. The sequence continues at coordinate 8,170,414 of LR990150.1, read as the reverse complement.
AACTATGATGAGATGATTCCTTAAATTCGTCAATTATGAGAGCACGTTTATTCATGTACCTTTAAAAATAGCTAGGGCACAAAACATATTAACAGATTATAATATAACATTTAACAGAACATAACATAATATCACGCCTATATTACCCAAAAGGACGTGGCAGAGGTGTACAACACCCACATTTCACCTGTTATGTTTGGATACCATGGGATGGGGTGAGCCTATCGCTATCCACCAGGCACAATTCCGACTCCTTGCTGATATTGTGAATTTCCTGATAGAAAGTTCACCAATAACACTTACCCTGACCCGGGAATCGAACCCGAGACCGCGAGGTAATAGGCGCATACGCTAACCACAAGACTATCGAGGCAGTATTTGTAATAGGGCCAACTTCACCAAACTGAATCTACGGTTATATTTAACCCCTATTTGCATTTCTCACTTTCATTAAATTTTGAACGGGACAGAGAGATCAAAAACTTTAGCTCAGCGTTAATCTTAAGTTTAACAAATTGGTTAAATCAGCAACCACGCATTCTTAATCCTTACCTTATAGTAAACCACTTTAGTTTAGTTTAGTTCCTAAAAGCCGCCAAGAAGTTTGCATTTAAGCACAAATTATAATACAGTACCTAAAACAAAGAACAGTAGAAACTATTTTTGGACTTAAAGCGGGATTTGATTTGATTTGCTTTACCACTCACCCATCCAAGCCCAAATCCATAAATCATTTTACTGTATGCATCGTCTTGCCGGACGCTTCGCTCAAGTCGGCCAACGAGTTCGCTATGCAGGCCACACTACTATATAAGTTTGTGTGAGTAACGTATAACTAGTGTATTATTACCAGGGCTCGGAATTAGGTAGAGTTTTTCATGTACTTACACTGATTTCATACAGCGAAAGAATAAAGTGGATATGCTTCAAATCCCGAGATTAATTTTAAAGAGCAGAAAAAAATCCCATGTTTTTTTAAATAAAAAGTTATTTACTTTTTTACACAATTTAAACTACTGCACGCGTGACTAAATATTTTAATTCTCACAAAATTTATACAGTAATGTCGGAAGCGAACACTTCAAATCTTACTGGTAATGAATCGGACGAAAAAAAATGATTCTGATGGGCCGTTTGAATAAGCAAAACCTCACGAGTCTAGGCTAAAAGCAAAAGTATTTGCTCGTATTTATAAAAAAGGCGAAATATGCGTATGAGAATTTACTACAGACTTTCAACAATTTGTATTGTGAATTAATGTAAACTAATAAAAAAAATATGTTAATTATCTTTGTTTTATTTGTCTATCTCTGAGGTTTTTATTATTATTTATTCGTAATATTGTTAGCCACACGGGATTGTCCATTAGAAATCCCGGGAAGGTCCACATTAATATCAACATTTCGATGCAAGTACATAAAAAACTCTACCTAATTCCGAGCCCTGATTATTACTTACTTACACGCATAAATACTCCTAACCTATTACACATTTTTACACTCACACAATTGTATACTATTCCAAAACATGCATTATTAGAATTGTAATTGCCTATATCAAATTTTAGTTATTGTATTTAAACACACCACTAGAAAGAAAATTCTAAAATGCCTGTTAAATTCTGTTTACTTGCCAGCCCTAAGTTGTGACGTCACAAGCTATGACGAAACGTAGTGAAAACTCAAGACTGATTAAAATTCGGAGTCAATGGGAACGGAATGTCCGAACTTAAAGGTATCGGAAATATTGAGACGGGACTGGTTTCGGTTTGTTTGTAAACGTCGGTTACTCACATAATTAATTAAGTTTTAAGTAATTTACTGATTACTGTGGGAGTTACAATGTAAGCTTGTTGGTTTTTAATATTATGAAGCAATTTGGTAATGTTTACCTTTTTAATGGGTTGCAGATTTATTGTAAGAGCTCTATGCAATGAATATACATATCTATATAGAGCCGCGTTAATGCTTAGTGCTCCGCTCCCGTGGAGTTTAGCGTAGTATTAAATATCTAAAGACCTTAATTGAGAGTTAGAGTATCAAACACAAAAATTATTATTAAAATTCGACCAGAAGTTCTCAAAATAAGCCTACAGACACACAAACTAACTTGCTCCCGCTGTTTCGTCTGCGTGGCAGGTACATCGATAAAAAGTAGCTTATTTTACGCGCCTTGCTTATTTTGCAAGCATAATTTTTTTAAAATTAAAATCGGTGCAGCCATTTTAAAGATTAGCTGATACAAACAGACGGACAGACAGACAAAAAAAATAATAACTGTTTTTTTAGGAAAGGTATAATTAAATCAACTATAAAAACATTGTTATTTTCACATTAAAAACGGACCCTATAATTGTATTTATTTGTATTGAAACGCTACATACCTAATGACCAGAACTAATATTACGTGTCCTAAACCAATTCTTTCAGATTCTGAACTTACCACTAAATTGGGATACAGTTTTTTACAGCATGTTAAGTTAATGATCGCGCTTCCTTTATGAACCTCGATGGAAAAGCTCGCCCACGAGTTTGGTAGTGTTTAGATCGTAGGGTTTAAATCAAAAAGTTTTATCACCTCAAAAATAAATGTCTTCATAAAAGTTTTGGACGTTTGACACCCACATTCCACCAGTTATGTTCAGGGCCCTCGTAGTAGGCGAGTTTATTGTCATTTATCGGACACGACGAACACTAATGCACGTTGGACTGTGAGAATTTTTGCTCCAAGTATAAAAAAAATAAAAATTTCGGCAGTATCGCAAACACAACGCAAGTAATGCATTATTCATGTTACGTATCAGCAAACTCAAATTAACTACTTCACTATCACTTACACTGACCAATAAGTCCAATAACAATTATAAGAAAGAGATAGAACATACAGAATACGAACAACATAAAACAGGTAGCTAACTCCACACAAATAAAATGCAATGCATTGAAAAGATTGATAGAACGGATGCACGGCGCATATCTACAGTTGTTACGGTCGCTGAGCACAAAATACCTCGGGTTATAGCGACAAATAGTACTGCTATGTGATGCTATTTGTAAATCTAAATAAAAAATAGGTGGTTGTAGGACTATTAGGAACAATAGCTCGAAGACGGCAGCAACACCGTGTCGCCTTCAACGTGCCTGTGGTGAAATCTTGTTTTTTACTGCCACTTGAGACATACACCGTATTATAGTCCTTAGATGAAGAGACTCATCTGCCACCAGATTTTAACCGACTTTAAAAAAGGAGGAGGTTCTCAATTCGTCTGTTTATATATTTTTTTTTTGTTTGTTACCTCGTAACTTTCAACTGGGCGAAGCGATTTTATTGATTCTTTTTTATATGGATTGATTATGGCCTTTAGCTACCACACATCATAGCTATACATGCAAACACACCAACACACTCACGCACATACACCATAATATAACAAACTCAACACACACTTACACATCTAATTACACAACATCATTACACATCACACACACTTCGCTGATTTATTTCTTTATTTTATTATTCATTATTATTTTTCATTACTTTCTGGTTTTGTTTTTTTTTTTTCTTTTAAATTTTAATTTAAAATTTTTGTTATTACCAGATTAATTGTTAATGTAAAATAGCAATTTTGGCTAATCAAAATACAGGAAAACCTAGTAAGGTAGCCACTATTTAAAATAATGTACTGTAATAAAGTTTTTTTTTTTTTTACTTACCATCAGGAGGACTATATTATACGGGGTGGATGCGACATAGCGATAAAAATTCTCTGTCGAAAAAAAAAAATCACGTTCTCCGAACAATTTGAACATTGCGATCGTGCAATTTGTTCGGAAGACGTGGATTTTTTTTTTCGCCAGAGAATTTTTTATCCGGTGGAAATGCATACTGGCCATGTATAGAAGCTGTGGTTTCAATAAATGTCGCTATGTCGCATCCACCCTGTATATCCTGTTGCTACAAACATCGTTAAACATAACAAAACATCACGCCTATATTACCCAGAAGGGTATAGAAGAGGTGTACAACACCAAAATTTAACCTGTTCTGTGTAGGTCCCATGGGATAGAGGGTGAGCCTATCACCATCTTCCGGGCACAATTCCAACTCCGTGCTGCTATTGTAAATTTTACTAACGGAAAGTTTACACATAACACTTTACCCGACCCGGGAATCGAACCAGAGACCTCGCGGTGAGAAGCACATACGCTAACCACTAGACTATCGAGGCAATGTGAATTAAGAGTTATTTTCTCTAAATAAAGTTGTAGACCATCTAATGGAAAGAGGCTATTTCCCATTTTCAGATACATGAAGTTGTGATATATGTTTTTAAACTTTCGCGATTTGAAAACATTTTTCAAAAATTAGACAACGGATCTAAATCGCGTAATTATTATGAAGGTAAATAAATACCTATGCTCGACGTTTCGAATGACTTGCATCATTCTTGGTCACGAGCCGATATTTCAAATTAATATTATAAATATCCAATATTATAAATTGTGATTAAAGTATATTTTATTACGCGATTTAGACCCGTTGTCTAATTTTTGAAAAATGAAGTTGTGAGTTTTTGACCACTCTAAGCCTCTAACGCTAAACACGGATTGTCTCATTATCATTCAATGTTTGAACGGGACAGAGTAATCAAAAACTTTTGTTTAGCGTTAAACATCATTCTGTTTAACACGTTGGTGAAATTAAGGCTGGCGAAAAGATCCCACATGGCTTACTATGTAAATGTATATACAGGGTGGATGCGACATAGCGACATTTATTGAAACCACAGCTTCTATACATGGCCAGTATGCATTTCCACCGGATAAAAAATTCTCTGGCGAAAAAAAAAATCCACGTCTGCCGAACAAATTGCACGATCGCAATGTTCAAATTGTTCGCAGAACGTGATTTTTTTTTTTTCGCCAGATTATTTTTATCCGGTGGAAATTGATACTTACCATGTATAGAAGCTGTGGTTTCAATAAATGTCGCTATGTCGCATCAACCCCGTATGTGTATAATTGGCAATTTAATTATTCTAAGAAACAGTTAAAAATTATGGGACCGGCAGGAACCTGTGACTTGCGACCGGCACACCGCGGGCAGCCGCTTTTATACCATTTTTTTTTCAACTCTTTCCTAGTATAATTTGCTAAGCATAGCTAAATGCTTTAATAATAATCAATAAGAAATTCAATTACTGTTTGAAATTCATACAATTTGAAAATACATTTCTGAAAACCAACTTATTAATTTGTAAGTAAGATTTCTTTTATTGAACAATGCCGAAGTCACAATTTCAATGCATATTTTCCAGATTTTCATGATGATATTAAAATAATGGACAAAAGAAAGGTGCAATATTGTTATTATTAAACTTTAATCGAGTGCGGTAAAAGTACAATATGTTCTTTGTAAAATTTTATACAGTTTTAATAAAAACTGGCGGTGGAAAAGGAATTTTATCATTATACAGTTTTCGGTTTTAAAAATATGGTTCTGCAGAAAAGTATTTTTTATGGACAATACCTATAGAGAATTGTATGGAATGTTCATCATTTTTAGGGTTCCGTACCTCAAAAGGTAAAAACGGAACCCTTATAGGATCACTTTGTTGTCCGTCTGTCTGTCTGTCTGTCTGTCTGTCTGTCTGTCAAGACCTTTTTTCTCAGGAACGCGTGGAGGTATCAAGCTGAAATTCATATCAAATACTCAAGTCTATGGTCTCTTGGAGCTGTGAAAAAATCAAACTTCTAAGTCAACGCGATCAAAAGATACTCCCGTTTATGCCGCAAATTTTCGACACTCGCAAGGGAATCAAAACCTACAGGGTACTTCCCGTGAACTCAGAATCTTGAAATTTGGTACGAAGCAACGTCTTATAACACAGATAAAGGAAAAATTGCGAAAAGCATAAATTTTTAGTTACATCATATAATAAAAATATTTTAAATAATTTTAAACTTATTACCCCTTTACTCATGAACGCGTAGTGGTATTATATTGAAATTCTTAACAAATACTCAAGTCTATAATATCTTTAAGCTGTAACAAAATCAAACTTCTACGTCAACGCAATCAAAAGATACAGCAATTAAAGCCGCATATTTTGAAACTCGCAACTACTCGCAAGGGAATCAAAACCTAAAGGATACTTCCAGACGACCTGGAATCTTGAAATTTGGCATGAAGCAACGTTATAAAGTACACATATAGGAAAAATTCCGAAAATCTTAAATTTTTAGTTACATCACATAGTATATTTTTTTTAATAATCATAAACTTACTAGCTGACCCAGCAAACGTTGTTCAGCGATTAAAAAAAAAAAACAGATGTTGGCCGATTCTCAGACCTACCCGATATGCACACAAAATTTCATGCAAATCGGTTCAGCCGTTTCGGAGGAGTTTGGAAACAAACACCGCAACACGAGAATTTTATATATTAGACTTGCTGAACCAGCAAACGTTGTTATGCGATTAACAAAAAAAAATAAAAAAATAGATTTTGGCCGATTCTCAGACCTACCCGATATGCACACAAAATTTCATGCAAATTGGTTCAGCCATTTCGGAGGAGTTTGGAAACAAACACCGCAAAATAAAGGATTACTGAGAGACCTTTGTCTTACATTTTATGCTCCTCCAGCTCAAACTCAAACTCAAACTCAAAGCATTTATTTCAAATAAACCATTTACAGGCACTTTTGAATTGTCAATAAGTCGGTCAGTCAGAAAAAGGAAGCTAGTTGCACATTCCAAGGAGTAGATCTCGATGGAGAAGAACGTGCAAGAAACTCCATGGACACTCTTTTAAACCATGATTATGTATTACAGAAATTCTGGTTACATGTCTTATTACTTCTAATATATGAGAACAATGCTAATTAAAAATTACATTAACAATAAAATTAAAATAAGCTAGTGGCAGTTGAGAGATGACCAGTCTCAACTGATGGCGCCCGTTCACGAACATGACGCGTGGATCAGCACTACTCAGCTCAACCATATTGAAGGGAACCGAATGACCCAACACACGTGCCACCATCAGCGAGACATTTGAGTGAGCATGACAAACTCTCAATTGCCATGCTCGTTCATGTCATAAAAAAAAAACAAAAACAGTTACATTATATTACACGTGGTACTCATATTTACAAAATAAATAAAAAATGCTTCGAAGTTATACAATACTATAACTTTTCAAAAGATAAAAATAAAAAGATTAAACATTTACTCCAAAAAAAAAAAAATACGATTTAAAAAAAAAAAAAAAAACATGTTTATAAAAATAAAAGGGAGAGCATCTCTTCCAAATATAAAATAAAAGAAAACTAATTAGTGGACCCAAGTGGCTGTGACTGTGGAGCAGGACCAGCATTAAGCCAAGCTTTTTTATCAAGGATATAATCCTCTAATTTATAATATGCTTGTCTACATAGTGTGCGTTTTATGCATGTTTTAAATTTTGTCTCGTTCAGTTGTAGAATCCGCAGTGGTATTTTATTATAAAATTTTACACAATTCCCCATAAAAGAATTTCGTACCTTAGCCAATCTAAACCGAGATTGATCCAAATTGTGCCTATTTCTAGTATTAAAATTATGTCTATCACTTCTCTTCTTAAAGAGATGAAGATTTTTCCGAACATACATAATGTTTTCATATATGTATTGACAAGGTACCGTCAGCTTTCCACATTGTTATGTTATGGATTTCATTTAGCAATAAAAATACCATAACTTTTACTTATATACCTACAGGTTTGTACGGAACCCTCGGTGCGCGAGTCTGACTCGCACTTGGCCGGTTTTTTATCTTTATTTACCATTTTATATTCACTTAAAAACGCCATCGAATAAGCCTCTAAAAGGAAATAAAATACGTATTAAATTATCAAAATCCAAATGAATGCTGTAAAAATTTGCTGTTTCGTAGCTTTATCTGTTTAGTCTTCAATAAAATACCTACACTATTTTTTTACTAGCAAAGAGTATTTAATCCTCTCTTACTAACCTAAATTGGCTTATAGTCACCGAGTTTTCACAATGTAATCCAAACACTTTGCCAAAAATTTCACCTCTATTTCAATACAACATAGTACCACAATATAACGGCTTTTACCTCCACCACGTATAGACCCAAACAAAATCTAATTCAGGCATTAGTAACAGAAAAAATCGTGTTCATAGCACCGTGGGGAGCAATCGTGGGCTTACACTGGCGTCTATTAGAACTGTATATTTCTATTAATCCCAGCCATGGGACCATGGGAGCCTGTAACTTATGGCTCGATTCTATTCACTCGGTAAAAGGAAAACTGTTGCACTGTTTGCTATATTTTATAGTGGGAAAGAACATTGTTTTTAGAGGGCCTTTGCTTTCCATTGCACATATACACATATACTAAGGTTGCCTGGCAGAAACTGCGTCAAGCGATAAGGCCGCCCTTTGCATATTGTTATGGTCTTTTTAACACGCTTATATTAGCTTCACCTGTATGTTTGTTTGTTTGTTTGTTTGTTTGTTTGTATGTAACCGACTCCTTTGGACTCGATTTTGACCCACTTTAAACGGACAGATTTCATTCAAATTTTGCACACCTGTCAAAGATCGATGACAAGGCAATAATTCGATAAAAAAAATTAAAAATATATAAAAAAAAAAAAAAAAAAAAAACTAAAAAGTAGAAAATAAATAATAGTTTAAAAAAACTAAAAAACACGCTTTTAAAGTACTTCTAACTAAAAAGTGAAAAATAATTCCTAATATAAGCTGAAAAAAGCGTGGGGCGCTCTGTGCCATATTTTTCGTCTATCGAGCAACCCACGCTTTTTTCAGCTTATATTAGGAATTATTTTTCACTTTTTAGTTAGAAGTACTTTAAAAGCGTGTTTTTTAGTTTTTTTTTATAATTGTCTTTAGTTTGTAATGAAATGGTATGCAAATAAAGTTTTATCTACCTATCTATATACAAACAAATTATCCCATTATTATGTGTGATTTGGAGAATGGCAATTGTTAAAAAGAAAATGGTTTATTGGTTTCTAGTGAAAGATAATATTCTTTTAAGTTAGCTGTACCTTTGCGTACGAAAGAGAACTTATTAACTAACTTAAGTATGTCAAACTATTGCATTGGTTTAGAGAAATTATAGTATCACAACTTTATTTCAATGCCGATCACCACTACGTATAGAATTTTTCACATACGATGTTTTAGGTGACACATGTTCGGAGATATTGGATCTCTGAGCGTTTTAGAATGACTTATGCTAAGAGAATATAGATAAATCATGCATGCTACGGAAAATCTTGGTCTATCAATACCGATATTTTAAAGCTGCTTAGACTTAGTACTTGATACTTGTGTTAATTACGCTAGTGAAGTCGACACAGTCTAGGTTGTGCCCTGTACGGGTCCACCCGTATAATGCATAATATATTTTTATGTAAAGTAAGCAGATTTGTACCGCGTGCGCAATTTACTTAGTTCGCGTTTGGTCATCGCCGCGTGTACTCTTCATAAATTGTTATAAGTTTATTGATAGAATTCTTGTATAATCAACGCAGGCAATGCGCGATAGAGCGTTAACAACTCAGCGTTGTTGTTAACGCTCTATCGCGCATTGCCTGCGTTGATTCTACAACAAACTTGAGTACTACAAAAGTACACAACAAGACATGACGTGACAAGTTGTTTCCTATTAGTTGACCAGTAAACAGCAACAACTCGCTTGAATTCACTCGAACGCTTTTCAGCATTATCTGACCGATAGTACGAGAGCCCACGACCAAAACCATGTCTCATAGCAATACGGCAAAAACCCTATAAAATCGTTAGATTGTATGATTCTGTACCCGACTAGGTGTGTAGTAACGGTCCAAAGTGTAGCAAATGCGTGGGAGGCCATTTCTGCTGTGTCAAAAATAAAAGACAGTCGGTATTATAGCAATACGTCTGATAGAGAAAATGTACATAGATTTTATAATTGTATTACGAAAAAGTTTGTTTTCAGACATTTTGCGCGTAGCATATAGCCTGAGCGCATTTTTGAAAATGTCAACAAATTTAGCCGACCTGTATCATAGCAATACGGATAATTTTTTTTTCAACTTTTCGTATTGCTGCCATGATTACCAAAAACCTGTTTTCAGACACTTTAAGTGTAGCATATACTCCCAAAAACGAAAATAACGTTTCGGAGTCGCCTGGCCGACGCCTCTGTTAAATGTTTTTTTAAATTTACAGCCTTCATAGATATTCAAGAATCTCCCTTGTCTATTATATGTACTTTGACAGATGACAGATGTCATTACTTATTTCTTTTGTAAAAGTTACTCAAGTGTGCTTTAAATAAAACCAAAACTATCAAATCAATCAGTATTTAATTTCAACAGCCTCAGCGCTTGTTACGCTCCTGCCCCTTTCTTACTATTATACAGCTCACTCGCCAGCTTCCTTTTGTGCGATTTATTTCAGTCCTTCAACTTCAATGTTACGGTTTCGGGTAAATTCTTTGTTAATTATCATCTAATAAATTCAGGGTCGCAACGTATTCATTGGTTTGTAACAGAAAATTCAAGATGCCTCAATACGATTTTTAAATGATATCTGAGTATCGAAAAGTTGTCTGATAGAGAAGGTGCTACACTTAATTTGTCTGATATAAATTTTTTGCACATGTGGACAACTTATTTTATCATGTCCAACAATTTTCAGACATATTGCTGTGATACCGATCGGTAAAATTTGTTAACATTTTCAAAAAGGTCTCAAAATTTAATGCGTTCACATTTCCGTCTGAAAATTGTTTTGTTCGCATCAAATAACCAAAATTTACTATTAAAAAAGATTTTCAGACGTATTGCTATGAGACATTTTTTTTGTCTCATTTTTAATTTTTTTAAGTGATTTTACGGGTTTGCGCTACACCACTAACGTCTGAAAAATATGTTTCCGGTATCTCAGAACTATCATTCAACTACAGTCTGCAAATCAGACATATTGCTATGATGCAGTTCGGTAAAATTCTTTGAAAATTTTGAAAATTCGGTCAGATCAAACGCTACGCGGAAAATGTCTGATATTGGTATTTTCGAGTTCAGGATAATCGTATCTATCGATTTGATGCGGTTTTGGCCGTATTGCTATGAGACAAAAATTTTGGTCGTGGGCTCTCGTACTACGAGGTCACTTAGAGTATTTACTATCAATGCGCTAGTCAAACATGACAAAATGCTAAGTACCTAGTAACAGGCTATTTTTAATCTCGTTCAATATGGTCATTTGCTCCAAGTTTACCTAATATCCCTATTTATTCATACTTGCAGTCACATGTTAAAAATGTGACATCCAAAGCACTCAAAAAGGGTATACCAGAGCTAAGGTATAAGCAGTACGGGCAAAATTAAGCTAACTCGAAGCGAACACCTAGAATATAATAACTATAGAATAAACAGGTACAGAAAGCAAGCTAAATACAACGCACACATATACATCCCTCACAGACACGATTTCTAAGACCACCACCAAATAGCTTAAGAGCCAGTGGCCGCCCGACTTACGTCTTTTAAAAGCTGAAAGTTTTCTTGTTTGTGGCTCTGATAGAGGTTATTACGATCACCAAATATGCAATTCGGATCTTGATGACTTTTGGAGATATTATAAAAAGTTACTCTTACCATTGACACCTTAAATTTACAAACATTAAAGGTGTCAGTCATGGGGTTGGAACCAAGTTAAGTGTTTGCCAATGGTGGGAAATGGTTTATATTTCTTCCATCCAAAAATTACGGATATACTATGACATAACTTTTTCACAATTTATTTTTATATCTTTTAAAGCCACAAACGATCACGTTCGTTTTTACCTTGATAAAAGGCACAAACAGGGAAACTTAAACTTTAAAATTACGTAAATCAAGTAAAATGGTGGCTACTAAATCTTAGGCTTATATCAAAATGCATTCACACGAGCACTGCCCCCGGTCCACTCGCGCGATCCCCAAGCGTAGGTATAAAAGTGAGGTAGGTACATACATAAGCTTGCCTACTGTACCTTATTATTTTGTGGTAAAACCTAGTTGTCTACGCGACGAGGTGATGACCTCGCGTCTCGTAGGTATCACAGAATGACGCCTGCCGCCCACTGCTACCACAGAATACTGAGGACGTACCGGATGCAAATTCATTCATTAATTAGTAAATATACTTCTCAATGTCTTGATATTGTGGTCTAGAGGTGAATTACTTTTCGCATTTCGCACTGGATTAGTTGACGGAGCTCCACATGATTACAAATATAAACAACCTACACATAACATAATCTAGTCCCAAACTAAGCAGAGCTTGTACTATGGGTACTAGAATCACTGATACATCTATACTTTCTTTTGTAAATACATACTTATTATGCACACAAATATTTGTCTTAAGCAGGAATCAAACCCGTGACCTTGGCGTCGCCAACATTCGTCAAAAGTCTATTGAATTCCTCGTTTATTTACTTTAGGCTGTATTGCAATTGATCATTGTAATGTGATCTAATAGGATTATCCAATAGTTGGATCGTACTCTGTGCTTCCAGTTCAACCGTCCACCATTCAGCGCATTAAACCATTTTGAATCATGAGTCCGGAAGTAAAAGCTCATTTTTCATTGATGACTCTATTAGTAAGATTTACACCATTATGAAAGAACTGTTTACCTTCGAAAAGCCGCTGCGCTGGCCTACTTAAAAAAATATTCTGTTTAACATTATACTCACTTCCTGTCGTTTCCGTTTAGTAAAGAAATGTAATGATTTCAAAGTCACGCTTCTTCATGCGTGTTATGCAATTATACTTGTACCTTTATATTTTAAATAGCTTTGACATAATTTTGTCGCCTTTATTTTTTATCCGGATTAGTTTTCTTTTCAAAATTAATATTTTACTTTTTTTGTGTAAATAGTTAGGTATTTGGTCAATTAAGTTAAAAAGGGTTATTTTAATTTATGTATTGCATTGTAAAAATATCAATAACAAAACATCTGCGGTCGACATCCATGCGGACGTATTTTTTGACACCTGAATTTTTTACTGTTAGGTATTTATTTAATTAGTTTAAAATATTAAATTATAGTTAGGTTGGTAATTTTAAATATTTAAATAAAAGTTATGTAAACAACAACAATGTGAAAAACCCATGTTTGCAAAAAAAAATATTTATTTGCACAATTATATGAATTTTAACTTGCAAAATGCATTTTATACCAATTTGAACTTATTTACAAAAGTGAACCTTTTTGTAGAAGGTGAATGGGACAACAACGGTCCAATTTTATTGGCTATTCTTCGATTTAGTGAGTGGAGGACGACGTAACTTTGTCTTTTATCGACAAGAAAAAGGCTTGAATGGCTGTGAGTGTGACTCATAATAATATGCGGCCGCGTCAGTAGTTGAGTTAGATTTATAACCGACTTCAAAAAAGGAGGAGGTTACAATTCATCTGTATTTATTTTTTATGTTTGTTACCTTTTAATATAACTTTCGACAGGGTGAAGTGATTTCAATGATTCTTCTTTATTTGAAAGCTGGTGCTTCAGTTAGAGAGTCAATATAAGGCTCTGATGATAATCACCTTTTTTTTTAAATAATTTATTTTCATAATTATAAACATACAATTATATACATTTAAGTTGCAGACCAAAAACTACAGTGGTTTGTCCGGACTGCACGTACTGATCAATTAAATCTATAAATTACAAAAACATGCGGTGGTAGCGCTCTTGTGAATGAGCTCAAGGGCGGCAGCACCACCGTCTCACCTTTTAACCTGCTGCCAAATAGTAGTGCTTCCATTACTGTGTTCCAATTTGGTGGTGAGATACTTTGATGTGTCGCCGTCTGTCATACCTTACAAAACTTTCCCATAACATTTTGATTAATTCATGCACAACTTTGTTAGCACACCCACGCACACAAAAATCGTGCGACAAGCGTCTAATTAACATTATTTATAAGATTAACATAATTAAGTGACAGTTAAAAGTGATCGGTTGATTTTGTAAATTTGTAGTCCATTGTTTCTTAAAAACCTTGTCAGAAAAGCCTTGGGTGTTTAGCTCTTGGCTAAGTCAAAGCTTTGCAGATTAACAGATCAACAAGTTTTAAAGCAAGCAGTGCCGTAATGCGGCCGTGGCGCAATGTATAAGGCATCGGTCTTACGATTGAGAGGTTGTGAGTTCGAATTCTGGCCATTACACCACGGACGTGAACTTCCTCCAAATAAATATAGTTTAAAAAAACTAAAAAAACACGCTTTTAAAGCACATCAAACTAAAAAGTGAAAAATAATTCTTATTATAACCTGAAAATAATAATAAACGAAAAATACTAGTACTATTGTGAAAAAAAGCGTGGGGCGCTCTGTGCCATATTTTTCGTCTATCGAGCGACCCACGCTTTTTTTCACAATAGTACTAGTATTTTTCGTTTATTATTATTTTCAGGTTATAATAAGAATTATTTTTCACTTTTTAGTTTGATGTGCTTTAAAAGCGTGTTTTTTTAGTTTTTTTAAACTATATTTATTTTTCACTTTTTAGTTTTTTTTTAATCCTGGCGATCCTAATCAGGATAATGAGATAAATTTATGAAATTATTATATTGTCGCTGATTCTTTACAAGTGTAGAAAGTTTGAATTAAATCTGTCCGTTTAAAGTGGGTCAAAATCGAGTCCAAAGGAGTCGGTTACATACAAACAAACAAACAAACAAACAAACAAACATACAGGTGAAGCTAATATAAGCGTGTTAACAAAAGCGAATTAAGCTTATCTGAAGGGGGTTAACAAGAATACTAATAATTTTTATTTGAAAATTACTAGTAAGCTTAAATTTAAAAAAAGGGAAAGATAAAAGTAAAGTCTGTTTCGCAGTTGATTAGGGTGGATGCGCCACCGCTGATTATAATAGAAAAGACATCAACGCATCAACCCGGCAAATGCTGATATTCGGTAGGTTTTGAGAACGTTTGAACATCATTATTTATATTAGTTTTTAACCAACTTCAAAAAAAGGAGGAGGTTCTCAATTCGTTTTTAGTTAAATAGAAATTATTAAATAATTATTTTATAATTTTCAAGTCGGTGCCAAGTAAACAATAACTCTGTATAGATAATTTCAATCTTTCTAACAACTATTTTCTGACTGAATATTAGTTAAATTTCTGTGGTAATTTCTGTAATTTGATATTGTAGAAAGGTTTAAGGTAGCTTTTACTTGGCACCGACTTCAGAATTATAAAATAATTATTTAATAATTTCTATTTAACTAAATGAAAAAACGTATTATTTGTGCGAAGTAAATTTATTTTTTGCTTTTTAGTTTACCTACTTTTTGAAGTCGGTTTTTTTTTAGCAGTACTGATATTTGATGATTGTTGCTGTATGAATGCTAAGAATAACTGGTAACTTTTCAAATTGCTTTATTCGACCTAAAGGCGATCATAATCATACCTACTGTGACATTAATTAAATGGTCAAAAGCCTTATGTTCAGTCTCTTTGGTCAACAGCATACCTTACCCCATAAAATAACGTGATCTTAAAAAAATCCTTCTATCACGTGTGCTCATAACTACTTATACATAAACAAGAAAGTCTGTTTTACATCGATCCAAGGTAGACCTTGGAACGATGTAAAACAGATAACAAAACCGTTCAATCACTATCAAAGTAACAAATATTAATTTTATTTAAATTAACTGTTACATTGTAAAACAAATCTTTGACCAGCCTACGCGAACCCCGCCCACCAGTTGTGAAAGTTCCAACTTGATCAAAATTATGAATGGACCCGAACAGTTATGAATGTGCCCCTTAGATCACAATAGCGTAATAATTAGAGCTAGAGATAAATCTACTACCTACAAGGATAGCCATAATGTAGTTTACATAGTAGTACTACTACCGCTTATTAGTCGCAATGCAACTGTCACAAGACGCAATGTATCACACATACTTGTAAAACATCGTACAATGCAATAACGTCACTAATACGTTTTTATCAAAACTGAAGGGTGGAACAGGGTGCATGAAAGTAGCCTTCCCGAGTGACGTACACCACGATTCCCTACGTCCGGCGCACCCTGGGCAATTCGCGAGTTCTCCAAAGCGAATTGGCTAATTCTTTCACCACGATGGCAAGTCAAAATAAAATTTGACTCAGCCATCGACACGACGAAGAAGAAGATCAAAACTGAACAGATTATGAGAAAAATATTTTGAAAATATCGAACCGACTTCTAAAACTCAAAAGCATCTAAATAATACCTAAAATAGATTTTGATTTTATTTAAATGTTTTTGGGTTTTGAAGTCGATTCTCATACTCCGATTAGTTTTGGCGAAAATTTGCATAAGTGACGATATTGCATTGCATGCGGTATTTTAGGTTTAAAGATACTTTATTCTCATAATACGAATTACATTATTTACATGAGAACATTGTTGAACATAATATAATTTTTACATTCGTCGTCATTAAACAAAACAAAAGTAAAATATCAAAAGCATGTAGGTAGTGCACTAAAACTAAATAAGATTAAAATTTACCAACGATTCTATGAACCAAGCATAAACTCGTCAAAAACGCATTCGCCTGTGGTATTTAGGTACTTACTAGATGCTAGTTTATATTACCTATGTCTAATAAATATTGGGCAAGTTGTTTTTTAAATATATTTGACGAACTTATACTTTTAAGGTTTGTGGGTAGTTTGTTGTAAAGTTGCGCTCCTTCATATGTTAGCATTGTTTTGCCGTAATTCGTTCGAATACGCGGCAACGCTAGATAACTTGCCCGGCGAGTACGAATGCAGTGGTTAGCAACCTTTTTTGTGTTGTGAATTGTAAATTTGTGTGAATGTTTTTATTTTTAGCTTTATGTATGAAAATGCAACAGTTATATGAGTAAAGTTGTTTGGTTATATATTTTCGAATATTATTATGTCTTTTAAAAACAGTGAGTCACTAAAACTAAATTTTTATTAAGAGATTGGTTGGCGAGATGTAACGTTGTTTAAGATAGCGCCCACTAGATTTCGTATTGCAGCATTGGCGTTTCGTGTTCCCCAATTACTCATGACGAACATAAAATAACATCATCACGCCTATATTACCCAGAAGGGTGTGGCAGAGGTGTTAAACACCCTATTTTACCTGTAATGCTTAGGTGCCATGGTATACGAGTCATCGCCTAACCTAAAGCTCACGCCTATCGCCATCCATTGGGCATAATTCCAATTCCGTCCTGCTATTGTGAATTTCCTGACGGAAAGTTACTAAATAACACTTTGCTCAACCCGGTAAACAAACCCGAGACTTTGCGATGAGACGCGCATACTCTAACCACTGGACCACCGAGGCAGTCGACGAACATAAATAAAAAAAATAAATAAAAATACGTACATTTTATGCTTCTTATAATTATGTAAGAAGCATAAAATGAAAATAATACGTAGAAAAAAAACGTAGGGAATAAATTCTCGAGGTTTTAGGTATTTTAACCGACTTCAAAAAAAGGAGGTTCTCATTTTAGTTGTAGTTAAAGTTTAAAAGAGAGAAGAACATGGTAGTTGTTTTTTTTTACTTTAATGGTAGGTAAATTATATGCATGTAACTTCCTAGTGTTTACAAATATTATAAATGCGAAAGTTTGTAAAAACTATGGATGTACCTATGTTTGTAACTCTGTCACGCAAATGAATGTGTGTTACTCAATGTTTATTAAATCATTAACCAATCTAATAATACAATACAAAAAAAATATATTTTCATGCACTAAAAATAAAAAAATAGTAAAAAAAAAAATCTATGATAATGAAATGCTTTAACAAAATAAACATATGAAATATAAATTGATTCAGATAATCTGGAATTAAATTGTTATTTTTAAAAATCTATTTAACTAATAAGCATTGCCATTCAACGTGACAATGCTTACTTATTCACAGTACATACAGCCAGCTACAGTTTTATATACCAAAGGAGAACGCCATCTCAACAATAGATGCAATTTGCTTAGTGAAGGAATGTCGTAGGTACTCCTACACTGACATTATTATACATGCAGAACGTTAGCTGCTGTTAGCTGTTACCGTATCTTTGATCAAGTGAACCGTGCATATAACCAGGGTTTCCAAAAGAAGGAGTAAGTAAAATTTTTCACTTAATTAAAGATAATAACTTTGATTTAAAATCGACTACGATATTATTTCACTACCTACTTGAAATAAGAAGAATTTTTATAAACAAAATCTTTAAATGAAGTCAAACCACGATTGACAACACAAAGAAAATAACATTTTATAAAGCCAGCATAATAAATAATAATTTACCTGTTATGTTTAGGTCCCATGGGATAGAGGGTAAACCTATCGCCATCCACCGGGCACAATGCCAATTCCGTGCTGATATTGTGATTTCCTAATGGAAAGTTCATAAATAACACTTTTTTTTTTTTTGACCCGGGAATCAAACCCGAGACCTCACGGTGAGAGGTGCATACGCTATCCACTAGACCACTGAGTTCAGTTTTTTTTTCAGTTTCCTTAGATCAAGCTCCTAATTAGCCCACATACGTTTATTAGCACAGACAGTTCATTTAAACCAGGCCAAGCGTAGACCACTAAAATCAATAGGCTTCATAAAAAGCCATGAAACTCGAACAAAGTTACAATAATGAACAAAGACTCGGTCATAGGACATTATATCCACATACATATATTATACAAACCTTTGTTTTTGCCCGCGTCCCTGTTCTACCAAACAATAGACTATAGAGTACACCGTCCACTCTAGTGT
Source organism: Hypena proboscidalis (assembly GCA_905147285.1). Classification (NCBI taxonomy): domain Eukaryota; kingdom Metazoa; phylum Arthropoda; class Insecta; order Lepidoptera; family Erebidae; genus Hypena; species Hypena proboscidalis. The sequence goes on along the minus strand of LR990150.1, from coordinate 8,151,565 downwards.
TGGGACACGCCGGAACATCCCGGGATGTGAGTGTAACTCTGCACTACTGAATTTTGAGTAGAGGGCAAATTGATTCGTTGTTCTAAACTAAGAACAATACTTGTATAGTATGGCCAAGCAGGATACGGGATAACCTAGATTTTGAATTATTGTAATAAAAACTTAGTTGTTTTTTAATATTGCAGAAATTTAAATAGGGTTTTTTTTCGATTTAAAATGAAATAATTTTTATTATTTATCTTTTTTTTTTAAATAGTTAAATATTTGATCGTAAAGGACCGTCAAAAAATATTAGTGATTTTTACTTCAACAATTAGTGTAATAAATAAATAAATTACTAATATTAATATGATTATAAAAGTTTGTGTATTATATAATTTATTTAAATTAATTTACAGAAGAAGCAGCGATAGCCGAGTGGGAGACCGTAGGACTGCTAAGTAAAAGGTCTCGGGTTCGAACCCAAGGCACACACCTCTCGTCTTTTCGAAGATATGTGTGTATTTATCATATAAATTATCGCTTGCTAACGGTGAAGGAAAATATCGTGAGGAAACCTACATGCCTTAGAGTGCCTAATAAGTGTTCGACTATGGCCTAACCCTTCTCATCATGAGAAGAGGCCCGAGCCCAGCAGTGGGACATGTATTAGATACAGGGCTGCTATTATTATTATTTTTAATTTTATTTACTGCCTCAGTGGTTTGCGTATGCGCCTCTAACCGCGAGGTCTCGGGTCGGGCAAAATGTTATCTGTATGTGAGTATATGTGTACATTCCGTCAGGATATTCTCAATAGCAGCATGGAGTTGGAATTTTGGTACATGGCGATAGGCTCACCCCCATGGGACCTAAACATAACAGGTGAAGTGTGGGTGTTGTACACCTCTGCCACACCCTTCTGGGTAATACAGGTGTGATGTTATATTATGTTATGTATTTGTACTTGTACTTTAGTATTATTCTCGAAACGGTCCAAAATAATTAAATCCCCTCATCAAATCTTGTAATAATAATAGATAATATTAATTCATTTCACTTTTTGCAATAATTTTAATAATTTAATCAATCATTTTGATAATCATAATGATTAACAGCAGCATTAGGAGACTTCGGTCATAAAAAAATTCAAAAAGAATCCCTACTACCAATGTATAGTAAGCTTACTAATGTATAATATAGAAGCTGCCATAACAGTCAAAGTATCTACGGAATGTGTTGCCGTTAATATAATGCAAACACACGCTGCATGTGTGTAATTCTTCACGCTAATGACCGAATGTAGGTTAATCAGAGATAATAGACACGCCATTAGAACAGCAAATACTGACTGCAGGTTATCCAGAGCAAGTGGCCAAAAATAGACATGATGTTTTTTTTTAAATTTAGTGTGGTCAAATATCTCTCCATATTAGAAACATCAAAACTTAGTTAACACAGTAATCTTTCTAGGATAATAGATAATAACATAAATAATAGATTCTATATAATTGCATTTATTTATTTTCTTTTGTTTATATTTACCTATATTTTGTTAAGGTATCTTATATTTTACTATCTATGGATCAGTAACCATATTGAGGTTTTCGAATGTACAGATGATGCTCGGTATTGTTGGGCAAAAGCTTTAATAATCTAAGTCTCTCTAAGTTCTGAGGTGGCTTCTACAGGTAAGGTTTTAGAATTCATGGCATATCCTCCAAAAATTAAAGTGCACTTTCGTCAGTGCCTGGTGTAGTTTCAGGAAGATAACAGCCAGTGTATTCTTTTGAATTTGACATTTTATCTGACAAATAAGTCCCAATCTTACAAGGCGGCTTAGATGTCATAAAGAAGAAGAAGAAGCTGGCACTAAGTTCGAGTATGTTTTGATTTATAAATTAAATCAAACAATATACTATATATGATTTAATTTATACATCTTTTCAGTTCTGTAGAAAAATTAGGTATAATTGACTGACAACAAACTAAAAGCTTAATTACTAAAGTTTTTTGGCTCACTGAAAAAAGGTTAGATTAAGTATTGCATGCAATGAATGGTGGGTAGAATTGAATCTGATTTAGACTAACCTTATTTTTAGCATGGTTTTATTTGCTTCATCTGTAACTTAACCAAATTGGTAGACGAATACAGAAAGTCGAATTTAATAAACTTTTTAAAGTCATAAATGGTTTCAAATAAATTGTTCAAAATTCATATTAAAGTTCTTTGTAGCTGTACTGGCGATGAAAACATGAAAATGTTTAAAGCAATTTTGAACTTCTATTAGAAAATCCATTGCGGTTTGGCTTAGAAACTGTATTAAAAAGCATTTTATATCCCCCGTGATTTCCCGGTAAAATCCCGGTATATCCCGGACTATCGTACAGCACTACATTCAATAGGTTGACTATTATAATATTTTTGCGCCTCCAGGGAGCGCGTTGATTGGATGCTGCGTCGAGATAAACTCTCTACTGTTTATGATGTTAATGGACCGGAGATGCTGTACGGCCTGCTGCACTGCTAATTTTGTATGCAATTTAGTGGCAAGCTTTTGTGAACATGCTAGAGGGAGTAAGCAAGCCTTATCTATAATTTGAAGGCAATAAGTTCGGTATAATTAGTTGGAACATGACCAAAAATCGATTACTGAATTTTTCGACGCAATGATATGGCGGAGCTCGGTGCATGCATACCTACTGGAGAATCTATAGTTTGATTCGGTACAATATTGAACTCATCTAATTTAACATAGTGGGTTTTCGTTCTATAGAATGTTCATGGGAAATATTTAAAACCTGACTGCCGGCAACTTTTGCTTTGTAGAGCAATTCAGTTGCGTATCCCCTTTAAATAAATTTAATGTTTATAACTAATGTATGCGTAATTTATGATTTTGGTTTAGATTATATAAGCATACAGACACAAGTTTCATCTTTGTGTCCCGAGTTTTCCCCATTCAGACTAATGAAGAGTGGGTAATCAATATTAATGTCTCACCAGATAAGTCTTTTAGTATCTAAAGCTATGGTTATGTCTTGTAAACGTTTAATGAAGTGAAAATTATGGCCGACGATAAATCAAGAAAAAAATAAGTAATTTGTATAAATCTGAAGTGGTCATTAAATAGCTGACTTAAAGATTAACCACTTTGTTGGAAATATTTCTAATTATCATACTCGTTGAGTGTAATGTTGTACCACCCAAGACGACATGTCCATTACCTTTAGTGATGGTAGGATGACTTATGATGAAAGGCGCTTCTTGCAAGTGAACTCGAATGATACAGGAATACTGAACAATCCTTAATTTAAGTGTCTGTATGACATTATTGAAACTGACGTAAGCTGAGATGGTAATTTTAATTCTATTTCGTCGAGATCTAGCTAAGAGTCAAATGCTTCGATGTAAATAACTTTGGCAAACCGAGAACGACTAAATAAAATTATACCAATCTTGGCGAGTAGAACCGTCGGTTCGTTTATGCCGACTAATCTTCAAAATGGCTGGTTCAATATTGATATGAGTGAAAAGTAGCCAATAAAGAGGCTTTAGCTTTGCTTGACTGTTTTATCGATTAGGTTAGAACAATATTCTAACTGGATTATATTCAAATAGTTTCACACCCCTTCCAAGTTTCTTTACCCGTCTAATCCCATTCAACCCATGAATAATCTAATTAACTACAATATTCCCACGCAATACACCACAATAAGTTCGCAATAAGTTAAGCTTGTGGACACCAATTTCCGCATGGAATGTACACTACTCATCATGTTATACATTTCTGATATAAGCAGACCTCGCATTGCAAGAAAAGGCTATAAATATAATCTTATACTGGAAATGTCTAGCTTCACATGTAACTGTGTGGTTTCATTATGCTATCCGCGATTATCACCAAAGCTTTTAAGCATGAACAGCATTATTCTGAGGTCGTATGCACACACAATGCATTTAAATCGCATGCATACCACTGAGAGTAAAGACGTGTATTGTAATTAGGTAGTAAGTCACTAGTAACTAAGTTGAATGCATCCGTAATCCTTCGACTGACAATCAACCAACGCGATTTGAGATAGGTATTTTAACTTTTTCTGCACTCAGCGAATACTATTGTTATTATGGTCCCTGACTCCTTATTCTTGGGAATTAGGGACCATAATAACAATATGTTAAGACCTTTTTTTAGAAATGTAACCATCAATATAAAGCCTCTGCTATATCTTCATGACAGTTTACCAGATTAGTTTACCTTACTGGATGTACTTAGAACATAGGAAGTAGCAGCTATTTTTTTTAAATCTTTTATTTAGCTTGCAATGTGGGTATTTTGTATGTATGTTTACGAGTTACAAATATTGCAAAGAATTTTACGACTTCTCGTCACTCGATCAAGCTAAAAATTGGCACACTTGTTGTGTTATTCCGGTGCTGATACAAAAATATGACAAAAATTGTCTGATGATGCAGCCAGGAGTGTCTTTTCGTGAGGGAAATCTTTGCACGGTATTCAGTTATTGTGGTAATATACGAAATATCGCACACAAACGCATACATACGCGCAGACACTTCTAGAAGCTGTGGCAAGGGATGAAAAACAATACTAAAAAGCGTGTTACATGACATGAGTAGTTTGCAACACGCTTTTGTTTTTGGAAAATGGATTGAATTATCGGTTGTCAGCCTATTTTCACATTTTAAGTACAATCAAAAATAAACCTTATATAGCCTGGATTTAAATGTTTATCGACTTATCACTTGTCTGCACGTGTGGTGTAGTGGTTTAAGCGGTCGCCTCGCCGCTCTCCACTGCACTGGTGTTGTGGGTTCGATCCCCACATGGGACAAATCTTTGTGTAATTCGCAAATATTTGTTCTAAGATTGGGTGTGCTTGTGTGAGTGAATGAGTGTATTTGGCCTAGTCATTGGGACCATTGGATAGTGTAATTGCTTTTGGCGTTCTATCTAATGTAAAAATCCAAATTTATCTTTATCTTATCTTTTTATCACGCGGACGAAGCGAGCAGAAATTAGCACTGAATATAGGGCGAAGCCGCTATTCTCGTAACTTATAAACTATGTCGTATATTGATGAACAAACAACAGTGGATATAGGTAACTATACGTTGACACTTCCACCAGACTTGGAGCAACTTGGACTTTGATATATTATGAAGATTGTTCGTACGCTAAGTTAGAACAACACGAGTGTGGCGATAACTTGAACAAAGGCTTATGGGAAGTACGTAAATATGTTTAAATGTCTTTGTGCTTATGAAGTGAAGTTATAGGCTGTATCAATATATGTTATCTTCCCTTCTGCCTGCGGCTCCAACCGCGTGATAGGTCGACAAATAAATAAATAAATATTTCACAACTTACACACAACGCCGTCTAGTTCCCAAACTAAGCAGAGCTTGTACTATGGGTACTAGAATAACTGATACTAATATATTATATACTTTTCTTTTGTAAATACATACTTATTATACATAGAAACACCCAGACTAAGACAAACCCCCATGTTCATGCACACAAAGATTTGTCTTAAGTGGGAATCGAACCAACGACCTCGGCGTAGCAGGCAGGTACACTACCCACCCCGCCATCCGGCCGATAAAAGAAAAGATGTTGAAAAAATTAAACGACTTCAAAATAAGTAAGTCTAATAATAGTTCTTAAAGTCTGTGCAGATCATTTTCTTCCAAATTAAAGGGAAATATTACAAATAAAGGAATACAGTTATGTATGAAATAGGGAAATTTTGTATCGCGTCTGTCATCGGTAACCTTCATAATGTACTATGACAGCCGCGAGCGATGCGACAATAGTTCGATGTATGAAAATGCAATGATGTGCGACAGACGCGCGCGGCTGCGATCGGCCGTGATCCACGGAATTGAACCTTTACCTTTACGGTGTCGTTCAACTGTTACGTTTTTGGAGAAATGCGGAAACCTAACGCCAAATATGAATAAGGTTGAATCATCCCAAATGAAGACAAAAGCCTTACCTAGATTTCAAAGATGATTCACTGATTCCGAGAACGATGAAATCTTCGATATGTCTTGTATTTCTTCGTGTCTACTTAAAGTAACAGATTTCAAGGCAAATATATTATACGCTCATTTTAATTTTCAACGCAATTACGATGACTGTACTTTGTGATAATCACTAGGAAGGCCATCCACGGTCAAGTCGAATTGTCAAGTATGCCGCGTGTTTGAAGTGGCATCCAGAAAACTTGATCGTGTACGGCTTGCACCTTCCGTTTACTGGACGCCGCCGCTTCCTTCGCTTAATTTTGATAAACCTACTTGATCGTGGGTGTCCCACAGGGAAATAGTTAAAATACCTCTTTGATAAGTAACCCCCCACACTTCACATAAGAATCTAGTGGGATAGGAACAGAAACGGAAAATCGCACTGGCTTTTTACTATTTCTAAAGCATAAGTGGTTGTTGGTGCTGCACCTAAGGCAAGACAAGGGGCTTTTGTAATCTAGCTCATTGGAGGTCTTGCGCCTAATGTCAAAACAATGTGTTTACTTCCAGACAAGAATCCCCTTCTGACCTACCTAGTGTTATCCTTAAGATTTCTTTACTCCACGTTATGATCCCTTCATAACACCAAACAACCAATATAACAAAGATACACCAAACACATCAATGCTTTTACTACGTTTCTATATTAGCTCAATCATCAAACTTCAGAACCAATAAGTAATTTAACTTTTGAACTTACGCGTTGGATGATTAAGTAAAATCTAACGGGTATTAACGTGATCATGCAGTGTAATCTGTCTGCCGAAACGTCAAGCCTAAAAGCACAGTATAAATATGTACAAACGTGCGAAACGGCACGCACACATAAACATGCACACCGACGAGACGCCTAAGCGGTTGTCGCGGTGCTCTCAGTAGCGAGTGCCGCTTAGGGGTCTCGTCGGTGTGCATGTTTATGTGTGCGTGCCGTTTCGCACGTTTGTAGGCAGTTTCCGTACTGTTTGTACATATTTATACTGTGCTAAAAGGTAGATAATGCATGATCGCGTTAATGCCCGTTAGATTTTACTTAATCAATAAACAACTTAACCTTACCAATACAATAGAATCCCATTAAGCCATTACTGGTTATAAACGTATATTGTTTTATTAAATTATGTAGATATCCACATTATACGGAGTCGGATCGCACGCGCAATGTTTCGAAATGTCAAGCCATGGTCTATTACATTCACCCACGCTGGTCGCCCATTCGGGTCTGCATGGCTAAACCAGTTCTGAACGAACGATTTTAGTATAAAACATTGTATTTTTCCTTTTATACGATTCTGGTGAATTGTTGTATGGAAACCGTGCAATGGAGAACTGATTTTTAACAGACCGAACAAACAAAGGTGTACTATACAAACAACTTATATAAAACTTTGAAGTCAATACCTAACAAGATATTAATTAATTGCCTCAATCCTAAATCACAAACAATGATTCATAAAGAGTATATTTTAAAACTTTTTCATGTAATTATCATACTAAGAAACAGTTGAAATAAATATTGGACCGGCAGGATTTAAACCTGCGACCTTCTTCACACCGGGTGCTGCTTTAACTAACCAGCAACGGTTGCCTCTTGCCAGGACTCTAAATTTTTCAACTGTATGTTACGTCACTTCGTGTCGTCACGTTCATTCATTTGTTCCTATCTTAAGTAGGCTAAATGCTATTAAAATAATCAATACGAAGTTGTAAATAACATGTCAACAAATTTAACATGAGATTTTGGTACGAGACATCACAAAGTCACAATATCATATATCTTACATACACATGTATGAGGACATAAGTGTCCAAGCAATAGCTAAGCTTGCAAGACTGAGCATTGCCGTTGCAGCACTAAGCCGTATGTGACATGCACTTAAACTGTGAAATATCTGTGAGCTTTAGCTTATGTCACCGGTAACTTGGTAGTATAAATACTCATTTAACTGTGAGACACTTATTTATACAAGTCTAAGCTAAGCTTGCAAGACTGAGCTTTGCCGTCGCAGTTTTAAGTCGATTGTGACGTGCACTTAAAACTGTGCCAAATCTCTGACTGGTAACTTGATAGTATAAATAGTTATATTGAACTGCGAGACACTTATACAAGACTTTCCAATATCATTTGTCCTGCAATAGCTAAGCTTGCAAGAATGGACATTGCTGAAGTAGCACTAAGCCTAACTAAGTATGTGACGTGCGCTTAAAACTGTGCCAAATCTCTGACTGGTAACTTGATAGTATAAATAGTTATATTGAACTGCGAGACACTTATACAAGACTTTCCAATATCATTTGTCCTGCAATAGCTAAGCTTGCAAGAATGGACATTGCTGAAGTAGCACTAAGCCTAACTAAGTATGTGACGTGCGCTTAAAACTGTGACAAATCTCTGACTGGTAACTTGATAGTTTATATAGTTATATTGAACTGCGAGACACTTATACAAGACGTTCCAATATCATTTGTCCTGCAATAGCTAAGCTTGCAAGAATGGACATTGCTGAAGTAGCACTAAGCCTAACTAAGTATGTGACGTGCGCTTAAAACTGTGACAAATCTGTGACTGGTAACTTGATAATATAAATAGTCATATTAAACTGTGTGAAACTTATACAAGACGTTCCAATATCATTTGTCCTGCAATAGCTAAGCTTGCAAGAATGGACATTGCTGAAGTAGCACTAAGCCTAACTAAGTATGTGACGTGCGCTTAAAACTGTGACAAATCTGTGACTGGTAACTTGATAGTTTATATAGTTATATTGAACTGCGAGACACTTATACAAGACGTTCCAATATCATTTGTCCTGCAATAGCTAAGCTTGCAAGAATGGACATTGCTGAAGTAGCACTAAGCCTAACTAAGTATGTGACGTGCGCTTAAAACTGTGACAAATCTGTGACTGGTAACTTGATAGTTTATATAGTTATATTGAACTGCGAGACACTTATACAAGACGTTCCAATATCATTTGTCCTGCAATAGCTAAGCTTGCAAGAATGGACATTGCTGAAGTAGCACTAAGCCTAACTAAGTATGTGACGTGCGCTTAAAACTGTGACAAATCTGTGACTGGTAACTTGATAATATAAATAGTCATATTAAACTGTGTGAAACTTATACAAGACGTTCCAATATCATTTGTCCTGCAATAGCTAAGCTTGCAAGAATGGACATTGCAAAAGTAGCACTAAGCCGTATGTGACGTGCACTTAAAACTGTGACAAATCTCTGACTGGTAACTTGATAATATAAATAGTCACATTAAACTGTGTGAAACTTATACAAGATGTTCCAATATCATATATCTTACATACACATGATGACATAAGTGTGCAAGCAATAGCAAAGCTTGCAAGACTGAGCATTGCCGTTGCAGGACTAAGCCGTATGTGACATGCACTTAAACTGTGACATATCTCTGAGCTTTAGTTTATGTCACCGGTAACTTGATAGTATAAATACTCATTTAACTGTGAGACACTTATACAAGTCGTTCAAATATCATTTGTCTTGCAATAGCTAAGCTTGCAAGACTGAGCATTGCTGTCGCAGTTCTAAGTCGTATGTGACGTGCACTTAAAACTGTGAATATCTCTGCGCTTTGGCTTATGACACCGGTAACTTTTCAATACGTTCCAATATCATTTGTACTGCAATAGCTAAACTTGCAAGAATGGACATTGCTGGCGAAGCACTAAACCGTAAGTGACATGCACTTCAATCTGCGTCTTATACATACATCTGATATCTGGGTGCATGAAAGGAGCTTCCCTGAGTGACGTACACAACGATTCCCCACGTCCGGCGCACCCTGGGCAATCCGCGAGTTCTCCAAAGCGAATTGGCTAATCCTTTCACCACGATGGCAAGTTAAAATAAAATTTGACTCAGCCATCGACACGACGAAGAAGAAGATCTGATTTCTGAGCTCTGACTTATTTGACATTTTATAAGACGTTTCTATATTACGTTTTGTTGCACTATAGTCAAAACCGCCACTCATTATCGACGCCCATAGTCGATACTAAATGTAAATTAACAATAGGCGTAGGTCTAGACAAAATATGCCACAGTCTATTGGTCAGCTGTTAACCTGAAGCGTGGTGCTCATCGGTAATTAGTGCAAGACTGAACATTAGTTGCGTATAACTAAGCTGTATCTGACGTGCACTTTATTCTCTGTCATATCGCTGATCTTTGTCTTATGATACCACTATTTAGAATTCTAGATAGTATACACTCTTATTTTACTAATAGACACTTTATAAGACGTAGCAATATCATGTGTCTTGCAATATCTAAGCTTGCAAGAATGGCATTGCTGACGAAGCACTAAAGCCGTACGTGGCGTGTACTTTAATCTGCGTATCTCAGTGTTCTCAGCTTACTTAACGCCACTATCTAGCTAGGGCTAGTAGCAACTCTTGTCTAGTATTTAAATGTTCGTTACTATACTAGCCACTGGATTGTAGAATGTCCTCAATCCATTAAATCTATTGAAAACGCCTGACTTTACCCTAAACAAAGCCGGACGCCTTTTTTCCATCTCGTATGTATAATTCTTAAAGTGTAAGTGGTACCAGCAACCCACGAACAACTACATAATATTGCGAATGCTGCGGTAAGTTTGACAAATCTGATATTATGGCTTCTGTGCCAGTAATTTCAGACCTAAAACGAACTCAAGTCCCTCGAGCTCGTTCTCAAACGTTTTCTCCTCTACTACCTAGATGGTATGAGCCTATAACAAAGCTGCAAATAACTGATAACTTAATTAATTTGACTCAATTACTATTAAAGATACAATTCAATTTCACACGGAACGTAAACAAACATTACTAATCCGGTTCGCCATAGTGGACTGATTTCATTTAATCAGCAAAGCTTTGCGAGCTAATGTTGAGTTTAATTCAACTAGTTATTAATTTCGGTGACAATTAACATGAAATTCACTGGTATATGGACCACATTACCAACAATTTTCGTATGTAAGTGTGTAGGCGATTTCGTTATTAATTTATCCAGTACAATAGTTGGTTTGGCACCATAGATCGGTTTCAGATTAATAATTTCGTCGCGTTTTACGGTTTCGGTATACACGCGGCAATGCGCTCATGATTGTGTTCGGTCTCTTTTGTGGAATGCATAAACAAAACTATAGCTATTGCGCGTTTTCTATGGACTGTCCATGTGATATTTTCTGTCCTTGAATAAATCAAATAAATCTCAAGAAAGAAATAGTTAAAAAAAAAAAGTTCAAAGTGATAATGAAGTCTGTGAAGAAATAACAACGGTAGACTATGAGGTAGGCTATTTGATAACTTGATAGCCACAAAACTATGATGAATTATTAAAATTGAATACTAAATATAGGTCTTGTAATATTTTAGAGCAAGTTTTAGCTTTGCAATGCCTTTTTGTATTTTATATAATATTAAAGTTGAAAAATTAAGAATCCAGCAGGCACAAAAGAGTTGAGAAATTTCGAGTCTAGCAGCATACGAATCCATAGCTGAATTGGCAAAGCACTTGGAGCGTATACCCAGGGGGTGCAGGTTCGAGTCTTAATTCGATTCGGAATTAAGGTTCGAGTCGATTTTATTTTTTTTAACTTTAATATTATATAAAATGTAGGTCTGTGATAATAACAGTCGTTCACACCAGAAATCGTTCAGATGTTCGAAGACTCAGACTAAAAACCAATATGGACACGCAATGAACGCAAATATCTATGCAAATAATGCTGCCAAAACTCGCAGGGGAGTAGGGGGGTAAATTAATTCGCGCTAGTGTCAAATCATAGGATTTGACAATAGTTTTTTATCGCGTGCAAGAGCGACGTTTTTTACACGCTTTACTCCTATTTGGACACCTGAAAATGACAACTCTGCTTGGCTTATTGCTCTGAGGTCAAAGACCATGTTTATTGTTTGTCTATGGAACCATTAAGCAGTGATCTCCATTTTCAAATTCTCATTATCTTCTAAATTAATTTCTTACTAGTGTTGCACCACATTCTTCGAAAGAGCTAAGTCGAGATTCTAGTTCAATCTAGTTAGTTAAACGGACTCGTGTCGTGGGCTAGATGGTCGTGGGTGTTGTACAAATATGCAAGTGACATGCCACGGCACGGCACGATTACCTATCTGTTGATTGTAGGTCATACAAAAACTTAGTGCGGCTATATTTAGGGTTTGCGTACGTCGACATTCCAAGTAGTGAATTTATGTGTATAGTAGAATATACATTAGATAATTATGTTGAATAAGTATTTGTAAGTCCAATTATACTTTGAGCTACTGATATGGATAAGACCTTTTGACTTATATATTTATTTTCATATTGTTATCTATAATGTTAGCTAGAAACGGTGAGTTTATAAATCTTCAAAAACGGCGTCCTAAAAATGGATTGATAAATACATAATAAATGTTAATAAAACCTCTACCTCTCCATTTCTCTTCATACACTTCAAATGTATGGTTTGTAATAAAAGTTATAAATTAATAAATTGTATTTTTTTTACATTAGGTAGATAGAACGCCAGAAGCAATAACACTACCCAATGGTCCCAATGACAAGGCCATATACACATTCACACATGCATGCATTCAAACATACAGCATGAAACATAATTATGATTTTCAACGTTAATGCTGAAGACAACACCCTTTCATATTTATTTTTAATATGAAAGAAAATACTTGTGAGTTGTGTACAGATCTCATGATTTTGTCAAAAATATTATCTTTGACAAAGCATGTGACCTGTATTGCCGGAACAAAATAATAAATTTAATATTATGTTGACGATATTTACATACAAAGAACACTGTTTAGCATTAAATATACCTAGTTGAGAAAATTACAGTTAATTTCGGTTCTGTTTACTTTATATACAGACAATTTCGTAGAATTTAACAACATAATTTTGTTTCATAACATCCAATTTTGCTAAATGATGCTCGTTGTAATACACTGTAATTAACATTTAATTAATATCTAAATCTCGTATAACATTTCCCACACAATGAGTTCCTAGAAAAGTATTTCGAGTATCAGTTCATAACATAGGTTAAATGTTGTCATTATGAATCGGTAGCATCAACATAATGGGCAGACAAATATTTTGTTAACAGTATGTAATGAGTTAGTCATTAGTTTCTTTACACTTACCTTTCCTCTCTAATGAGCGCTCATTGTCAACAAATCGCCCACCGCTCGAACTGGCGCAGGCACAACACTATTCATGACGTCACTTCCTCACACTTCATTCATAAACTAAATCGATCGACTTAGTGATATCGTTGGCCGCACTATTAAAATTCGTATTTCGAACCCCTCGCACTAAGCACTGTTTTCGAAAACGGAACACGTATTTTTTGTTCGTTTTGTTTTTACTTTTTTAGTTTTAGTTTTTTTAGTAAGCGCGTGTGTGTCAGTCGAAGCGCGCGCACGTTTGAGCACGCGCCGAAGCCTCCGTGTATCGCCCCCGCGATTTTTGTGCGTGGGCGCGCCAGCCGAACAGCCGGCCCCGAATTTGCGTAATAATATAAGCAATAAAACAACTCAGATATCGCTCCTCAGTATTATCAGTCCCTACAATGATGTTAAACGACCGCCGTCAGCAGGGGACCGCATGAAAATGGCGAGCTTTCTTTATAAGCGTATGTTAGAATTTTAAATGAGTATCGAATAATGCATTCGACATAAAAAGCTATCGGCGTCTGCTAACAATATTATGTGAGCCGGTGCGTTGGGAAGCGACTTGTCGAGGAGTACCTTGTATGGAGAAACGGGTTCGTCTGCAGTCCCACACGTTTCGACTTTTTGCCGTTCAGTGCAGGGACGCCAGCGACCAGCGTGTGTTGACCTCCCTCGTCCCTGAGTCGCGAGTGCAGTCCTTGGATAGTTGCAGTAACAAAAGCAGAAGCAGGTGTCTGGGCTGAATGGTCATTTTCTGCTATGGAAGGAGCATTGTACAGACGGTGTGCTTGCGAGCCACGTCTCTGCTTCATACATTTGTAATGAAATCGTCGCGTCCTCGCTGAGTCCTAATTAGACGTCTCCTATGGTGCCGGGGAACTGGCCCCGTAATGTTTTGGCATCCTAAATAGCTTCTCTTTGCTAAGTGCTGTCTTTTTGCTGCGTGCTGATGGGAAAATAAGATGAAAGTATTCTGTGAAGAATAAAATTAAATCACTTTATATTTATATTGTACCTTTACTTACCAGTGCATGTAGGTGTTGGTAGTGCACCTCAGTGGGTAATGAAATCGACAGCCAATGAACCTTAATAAAGTTTGTCTGCACGTGTGGTGTAGTGGTTTAAGCGGTCGCCTTGCCGCTCTCCACTGCACTGGTGTTGTGGGTTCGATCTCCACATGGGACAAATCTTTGTGTGATTAGCAAAGATTTGTTCTGAGACTGGGTGTGCTTGTGTGAGTGAATGTGTGTATTTGGCCTTGTCATTGGGACCATTGGATAGTGTAATTGCTCCTGGCGTTCTATCTGTACAGAATAATAACTTACATACCTATTATGCAAGTAATTTCAGGACCTTATAACCAACATTATCGTAAAACTACGTATTTTAATGTAGGTAGTACTGTCTTCAATAACATTTGCCACTCTTGACATTTCGATTCGACTATGACGTAGTTATCGACGTCAAAAGACAAACAAAACTGCCTCGATGGTCTAGCGGTTAGCATATGCGCCTCTCTGCGCGAGATCTCCAGTTCAATTCCCGGGTCAAGCAAAGTGTTATTTGTGAACTTTCCGTCAGGAACTTCTCAATAGCAGCATGGCGTTGGATTTGTGCAGGGTGGATGGCGATAGGCTCACCCTCTATTCCATGGGATCTAAACATAACTGGTGAAGTGTAGGTTTTGTACACCTCTGCCACAACCGTCTGGGTTTTATAAGCGTGATGTTATTATTTGCCATGTTGATAACTACGTCATAGTCGAATCGAAATGTCAATAATGACGGAGAGCTGGTGCTTTCGGTAACTTAGAAGATTTTAAAAACTTTTCTTGCCATTGAGTCTAAAAGTCTAGTCTATGACTGTAAAAACACATTTATTTTATAGTTGACAAACCACAAGTCTACGATCAGCGAGTAAAGGTTAATGATTCAAACCATGGCGTAATGAGACCATAATGTGTTGTAAATTCGCCCACCTAGCTCGTTCATTATTAATAGCAATTACTAGACTATTCTCAGGAGTGAAGGAAGGTCGGACAGTCGGTACTTCATCATTGTAAGACTATCTCGTTAGTCTGCTTACCTGAGGAGGACGGAAAGACCCGATTTTAGAATCGAAGCCATGAAGGGCTTTCACGGCTTCGATTCTCAATTCGGGTCTTTCCGTCAGAAGTTTACCGGTAACGGCAGTAGCTCCACGGAAAAACCCACTAGATAAATTTAAAATTAATTTGAAAAAATGTTTAAGATGATTATATTAGTGGTAATAATACTAGTAGATAGAAAAATATTAGTTTTAATTAGTTATTTATCTTACTTCGTGTTATACAATCTTTATTATTTTAATTTTGTTATTCTTATAATAAAATTTGGTAGTAAATAGTTTTAAACAAAAATTGTAATAAGTACCTATTATACTTATAGATTTAAGTAGGATCTGTATTGCATGCCTTAGGGTAAAATATGGTGGTCTTTATCTACTATTTTGTAACATCTATTTATACCCATATTTGCAATAAAAATATTGAAGTTTGAAGTCTAGATCTGTACCCAATAGATAGCGATAGGCTAATCCTATCACATTGGACCTAAGCATAACAGATGAAATATAGGTATTGAACACCTACGCCTATTGCTTCTGAGAAACATGGGCGTCATGTTGATGTTATACAACTATATAATGTATATTTTTATTAGAACTGACGTGAGTTTGTAATATTATTTAAATTATGAAATATGGGTGTTTCTCACGTAATGTTGGTCTATTTAATCGACCGCGGTTTCACCTATACTTTCAGGCATTTTCAAGAGAGTGCGACACGTCGCGCCTGCGTCGCAGCCAGACTTGCACGACTGGCTGCGATTCAGGCGCGTGACATTACGTGAGTAACACCCGTATTTCATAATTTGAATAACTATATTATGTATGTTGGCAACGGGTATGCAGTTGGGCTGATGTCAAAACATTGCATATGGAATGGATCGCTACATCTGAGATACAATATTATACAGTTTTTTTTTATGGTTGATACTGTTGATAGGCACGCGTTTGACCACGAGCTCTTGGTAAGCGATGATGCGGTCTACGGTGGAGCACGCTTACCTATGAGATACCTATTAACTCTTGCTTTGAAGAGATCCAAGTTGTACTCATGCGGAAACACAGACTCGCTCGGGCAAGGCGTTTCATTCTTTGGCAGTTTGCATAAGAAATGTAGAGGCAAAACGCTTAGTACGTTTTGGTGGAATATCTACCGTGAAGCAATGCCTGAGTGCCGTTTGTCTGGTAGTCCGATGGTGAACCTTGTTGGTTGCTGCAATTTCCTATGAATAACCAAGCAAAAAAACAAAGAAGTGGAATTCTATAGAACGCACCGCATTCAACAGAATCTGAAGAAACTATAGCACTTCATTATTCATACAGTCTCACCCGATTTGCGATCGTTGACATTCTCACAGTTCAACTGTAAAATTATACGGTTTCTACAGTTATTGTCGTTTATTAAGAAAATGCTGGTGGCGCCATGACTGCGCCTGGTTTGGTCTAGTGGTAAGCGTATGCGTCTCTGACCGCGATGTCTCGGGTTCGATTCCCCGGGCGGGTAAAAGTTTTTTTTTGAGATTTTACCAGCAAGAAATCCTCAATAGTTGCATAGAGTTGGATTTGTATCCGGTGGATGGCGATTAGCCTCTTATCACATGGGACCTAAGGCGAAGTTTGGGTGTTATACATTGTACATCTCAGCCACACCCTTGCCGGTATAGAAATAACGTTCGCATTTTCGATATAGTATTGAGGCCGGGCCTTAAAGGACTATATTACTTCGATATAGGCACTCATCTGCAATCTACCGTAGACTAGACTACTACTAGACCGAGACTATAAATAAGTAGTCATCACATTCAGGCCGCGCGGGTTCGATTCCCGCTCAAGACGAATATTTGTGTGCATGAATATGGAGGTTTGTCTTAATTTGGGTGTTTCTATATAAAATAAGTATTTATTTAAAAAAGAAAAAGTATATTATATGTATTACTATTAGTTATTCTAGTACCCATAGTACAAGCTCTGCTTAGTTTGGGACTAGATGATGTTGTGTGAAAGTGGAGTGATATTTATTTATTTATTAATTCTCAGGTGGAATTACCAAGACAAGTACCTGCCTAACTATACTCTGCGCATTGCGTGCAAACCGAAAGGGAAGATCCCATGCTGCAAAAGAAGTTAGTGCAAGCGAGAGGTCCGATGTTATCCGATGTTTGTTGTGAACGAGCTACAGTATATTTGTCGACTATTATAATTATCAGACATGGCTGTATAATGTTTTTTTTTATACTACGCCCACAGCGAACGAACGTGTAGTCCACCTAATGGTAAGTGGAGTACAGCCCATGGACATCAACAATCCACAAAAGCAGATTATAGATGCGTCGCTGCAGCTGAGGTCTACGGTGTTATGCCTCATGTGCCAGTAATTTCAGGGCCTGATCTCACCACCAAACCGGAACACAGTAATGGAAGCACTACTATTTGGCGGCAGGTTAAAGGTGAGACGGTAGTGCTGCCGCCCTCGAGCTCATTTACAAGAGCTCTACCACCAGTAAAACTATGCATTTAATTTATGCATTTTATTGATCAAACAGACGCTAAAAACTCCGGTAGTATTTAATTTGAATATATCAACAGCAGTCGAATGTCAAAGGTGATCGTAGGCGTATTGACATTAAATGTTAAGAGCCGTGTGTTTCTATATCTTAAGATGTTTAAGCTACTGAGTGCCGATTGCACCAACGCGTTGAACTCAAGATTAACGCGGAAGTAAGTAAAGTAAAGTAAAGTAAACATTATTTATTAGATCACCATCAAATTATTATTAAAAATTAAAATCAAAATAAAAATCAAATTTAGACACTAAAAAATAAAAATACATAGGTACAGAACAATTTATAATTATATCTTTATCTGTGGAGGCTTTTCAAAAGCAATCTTTTCTTAATTTATGAATATTCACATTTTGTTATTAGACTGTAAGCCTTCCTAAAAACAATAAAAAAAATAAAAAAAGAAAAAAAATAATAGAATCGTACCATGAAGTAAATACAAAGAGGAGGTGCCCTAACGGCGAAACTCTAAGCAGGCATGAGATAGCAGATTGCGGGGCGAAGAGGGGGATTACGCATGCGCAGTAACGCCGATACAACCAATGCCACCTAGAGGCGAGTTGAACGAAAGAGACAAGCGTGATATTACAAAAAAGTCATTAAAAGTTCTGCTATTCATCGATAGATGGCAAAACTAAAAAGAATCACCGCTGTGCCGGTCGGAGTGGGGGGTGTTAGGTTATTTTCGTTACGGAATTTTTTGGATTCGGTCTCCACGCTCAAGGCCCGCGATAGAAGCTATTCAATAGCTTCAAAATAATGTGCTTTTATAGACAAGCTGCAACTGTGTTTATGTCTCAGACTTGCTAAAGTACATCTTTCGATCTCTATATCCCGGACAAAGATAAGATAACATAACATAAAATCATGTCTACATTACCCAGAAGGGTGTGTCAGAGGTGTACAACACCCACACTTCACCTGTTATGTTTAGGTCCCATGGAATAGTGGGTGAGCCTATCGCCATCTACCGGGCACAATTCCAACTCCGTGCAGCTACACATTGATACTTGGGCAATAACACTTGGAAATGAACCCGAGACCTCGCGGTAAGAGGCGCATACGCTAACCACTACACCATCGAAGCAGTTACGAACATAAGATGAGAGAGAGAGATGCAAACACGTGTTTAATTAAACGCGTAGATTAAGAAGTTTGGTGTAATCGGGCCTGAGAATAGCTTCGTATTGGTCATTTATATATTTATAATCGTGGGAAAGGTTTGTTAAAAGAAATACAAGCAAACGGGTTGACAGACCACCTGATGGTAAGTTGGAACTGTACTTGTAATTCTACAAAATATGACTAGGTAACTTTTTTATGCTAGGGGTCTACCTGAGAGTATTGCTTAATGTGCTTGCTGCTGTTTGAGGTCTAAAAAAACACATTTAAAGGAATAGAGTGGTTTTTAACGAGCTCAAGAAACACCGTCTTATTTACCTTTAACTTGCAGTCAAATTTTGACTGCACGGTTTGCGTAGCGGTCGCCGCTTTCAACTGCGCTGGTGTTGTGGGTTCGATCCCTACATGGGATAAATCTTTGTGTGATTCGCAAAGATTTGTTCTAATTCTGGGTGTGCTTTGTGTGTGTGAAATATATGTTTGTGGACACCTGTGTTATTCCTAGAGCGGGTGTCGTTTTTTTTTATAAAAAGTAAATAAATTGACAAAACATGTATTGCCTGAAAAATATAGTAGTAATTTGTGCAAACCCTTTATTACTTACTTTTTATGTGTTGCTACTATTAAAAATAGCTTACCTGTGAACATACCTGATGTAGAATCATAGCTTTAAAATTAAATAATAATACTAATAATACTAATAATAACCCCTCTGGGACAGTCGTTACCTCACGATGAGGATAGCGCAACACCCGGAGGCATATTAGGCTGCTTTTTAAACTTTTACATTTGATATAAACAAAAAATGTATCTAATGGTCGATAAAGAGCATACAAACCGCAGGGCAGCTTGTGGCGAGCTGAATGTGAGTGGCGACACTGCGGTCCTGATTCCCCAGAGAGTCGGTCAGGGACTCGTCTCCGGCTTGCCTTCATTGGCCGGTTGGAGTGGAAACCCAAGAGCGCCCGCAGGACTCTCAGCTCTGTTCTTGCCTTGGTCGGCTGGTCAGAGAGGGGTCGCCAGAGCAGAGATGCTCGGGGGTGGAAGTGTCATTTTCAAGGGCATAACTACGAGGAAACCCGCTCTTGGTTATTGGGCTACTACTAAGGTATTAGCCCAATAACCTCGATGGTGAAATCGGCGCCGCACCGCTCGACACCCCAAGCCGCTCACGGCAATGTTGCGCCCTGTCGCCCGTATGGCTTTGCCTTAGGTGATAGTTTGGGGGGCCCATATAGTGAGTTGGCGAGTCACCGTCTGCTCATTTGTCCGTGTTCATTCATGTGTTTCAGGGCAGGCGTTAGTTTTTTTTAATCCATAGTCTGAGACTTCCGGTCCATAAGCATCTCACAACAATAGACCAGATTTTTAGTTACCATAGTTTGCAATAGTTTAACACAAACCGAAGGTTGTCCTTGGGTGCATTTCTATAGTGTAAACAGGGATGATCGTCGGTTTGTGCCCCATCACATTTAGATTAATGCGTTAATCGGGCCTCTGCGCTGTTGGCTTCGGCCCCACGCATGCCTTCCAAAGGTCCGGGAATCCATATTCCCGAGATACGGAAACGTTAACCACATACTAATAATAATACTAATAATACTAATAATAATACTTTTATCTACTTTTTTTACTTTTTTCTAATACTTTTCAATAAACCGCTTTATGCGCTATGCAATAGCGCATAAAGCAGTTTATTATTATTGAGCGCTTTGCTATACTATAATTAACAGGCGCGTATAAAACTTTAATTAATGCCTCGGTTTATTTGAGTGTTTTGTTTATATTGAAAAACAAAACACGAGATGAGAGAGTTTTTTGTAATACGTTTGGATCGAACTTCACTTCATTAGTATATTAGATTTTCAAAAAGAGAATCCACTGATATATGTAGAATATCACCAAACTCAATTTATTCACTTTTGCATGTTATTAGGTTTACTGGTGGTAGGGCTCTTGTGAATGAGCTCGAGGGCGGCAGCACCACCGTCTCACCTTTAATCTTCCGCCAAATAGCAATAGTACTGCTTCCATTACTGTGTTCCGGTTTGGTGGTGAGATCAGGCCCTGAAATTACTGGCACATGAGGCGTAACACCGTAGTCCTCAGCTGCAGTAACGCATCTATAATCTGCTTTTGTGGATTGTTGATGTCCATGGGCTGTACTCCACTTACCATCAGGTGAACTACACGTTCGTTCGCTATGGGCGTAGTATAAAAAAAAATTAGGCTGGTAAAGGTACTATCAAAAAATGTTCATGACCCATTTGACAAATATTTTCTTTAAAATTGTCAAAGTTGATAAGGTTGAGATTTTGCAAAAATAGTATTAAGGTGGATCATGAATCTGCTTTGTTGATAATACATTTCTTCTAAAGCTCGATGATGAAATCTCTACAATTTCTAATACCACTGTCATCTACATGTATTTCATTCCATCATCGGAATGCGTCACGGCATCTTTATTAAAACAGGTGATACTCCCGCGCAACATTAATGACCGTAAAATGAAATAACACAGATCTTATCCGATAAGATTGGCTCCGGTTTGGATAATGGAGTGTCATCACATTTATCTGAATGGGGTTATCGATAAATAAACTACTATAAAAATGCAGTTACATGTGGATATTATCATTAGGTGCTTTATTTCACCTTTTTATGTTTAACGGTATATACAAACTGTATCTTTTTTTACTAAAGACTTTGTGGATATATTTATTTCAACAAGTAATACACACACATTCATAATTTGTATCTTTAAATAACATGCTCTGTGTTTCCTCAGTTTAAGAGGCCACAGCGTTTGTAAATAATAAAAAAAATCAGTCTAGGCATAATGATAATATATAAAATAAAAAAAAATACAAAAAGTTAAATTACATTACGTACACATTCCGATAAACAATAATAAAGATTAAGATAAATGCAGTCCTTCTGGGTACGTTACCTGCGGTCGACATCGATGCGGACGTATTTTTCGACACCTGAATTTTTTACGTGTTTTGGTTTATTTAATAATTTTATACTATTCTTTTATTCAATGTTTATATAGTTAGGTATTTATTTAATTAGTTTAAAATATTAAATTATGGGTATGTTAGTATTGTAAATATTTAAATAAAATATTGTTTTCCGATAAACAATAATAAATATAAAGATAAAGATAAATGCAGTCAAAATTATATAAGTGACGGATGTAAGGATAACACAAAAGATAAAATTTTTGTGAAAAACGATAAGAATATGTCAATAACTAAAATTATTATGAATTATAAATGATCATTATAACAGAATTGAAAGTAAAATTAAATTAATCTAATATTGAATTTATTAGTAGATATCAGTTAGCTTAATCCTTTATTGGAGGCAATTGGCCAAAAGGAGAGTCTATAATAATAATAATAATAATCATTATAGTCATTCTGTTTCTATAATGAGGCTACAATCACAATAGACCCACAGAGGTCGACGTGAACACCTAAAGCCTCGTCCCAACAATAATAATAGCTTATTCCTTATTAACATCAGTGCCGGATTAGGCATATAGCAAGAGTAGCAAATGCTACGGGCCGCGCGAATTAGAGAGCCCCGCGCTCCAACGCCTGTCTGACCGTAAAAATTATTAAATTTAAATAGTAGCGTAAAATATCTTGCTTGTAAGAACAAATTTGTGTATGTTTTGTAAGTACAGACTTGCCCATACTGACCGATATAAATGAGCCAGCTTGTAGAGCATGATTTGCTTAAAGAACTAGATTAAAACGTTATATCTAAATTTTCCCATATTAAATCAAAAAAAGTTGTTTTATAATTAATTGTTAATAGTTATGTTTTATTTAATACCATAAACTTTAAAACCTAAAGCAGGCCAAAGGCCCCATAATATGTAAAAATTATTGTAGGTCCCCCTGACAGATTTTGCTAAAGGCCCCGCGCTGGCTTAATCCGGCACTGGTTAACATAGGTCTAGTTTGGCACATACCTCTCATCACATTTGAAAAGAATTATATGTCTACAATCAAACTTGCCTGTGTTATCATAATCTACCTAGGATTATCCACCTGGGTTGTGTAGAGGAACAGGGTGTGATGTTCCTCCACCACAAAGGGAGGATCCTCCGACCAGGCTCGGTGGTATTGCCTGGCGGACAGCTATCCAACGGTAGTGTATTGGAAGTGGTATATATAGTTACTTGCTGTGAACATTTCAATATCGCGATTCAGCACTCGTCGATATATGTCACGTGACTGGTTATGTGCGAATACCGCCACAGGTTGCTTCTAGGTTCACCCAAAGATACCATTATCCCACAACCGTATTCTACAAACGTTAACTTCCTTACTCAGTCAAACTATCAATTATATATCGAAACCTCAACAGCCCGCCTAGCTCAAAGGCTGTATCGGAATTCTCAAGTTCTCAGAACTTGTACTTACTTGTACAGGCTTCAAACAAAATGTATTTAATTGGATTCCGAAATAAACTGTCACATGTAATCGAATCTGATAAGTGTTGAGTTCTTAACGTTAATGGGAAATTCTGATACTGTTGATAGGAAATATTGTTTTAGTTTCCTGCTAAAATGTAACTTAATTAATCCGATGAAATTGTTGAGCATCTTGTGTTATCATAGTTTAGGAGTAGGTATGCTAGCTTATGAAGCAGCGATAGCCGAGTGGGAGACCGTATTCGAACCCACGGCACACACCTCTGTCAATAAATCGTTAAGATTCGTCTTTTCGAAGATAAGTGTGAATTTATCATATAAATTATCGCTCGCTAACGAAGTCCACCAATCCGCACTTGGCCAGCGTGATGGACTATGCCTT
This sequence comes from Hypena proboscidalis, assembly GCA_905147285.1. NCBI lineage: Eukaryota > Metazoa > Arthropoda > Insecta > Lepidoptera > Erebidae > Hypena > Hypena proboscidalis. The sequence goes on along the minus strand of LR990150.1, from coordinate 8,127,707 downwards.
TACCCTTCTCATCATGAGAAGAGTCCCGAGTCTTGGGACATGTATTAGATACAGGGCTGTTATTATTTTTGACGACCGGATGGCGGAGTGGGTAGTGTACCTGCATGCGACACCGAGGTCGTGGGTTCGATTCCCACTTAGAACAAAATCTTCGTGTGCATGGACATGGGGGTAAGTCTTATTCTGGGTGTTTCTATGTATAATAAGTATGTATTTACAAAAGAAAAGTATATATGTATTAGTATCAGTTATCCTAGTACCCATAGTACAAGCTCTGCTTAGTTTGGGACTAGATGGCGTTGTGTGTGAGTTGTGAAATATATTTATTTATTATTAGTATTGTATCTATCGTACTTCATACCTAAATTCTTGTTTGTCACTCCTTTACACAAAAACTTCCGAGTCGATTTTTATGTAATTTTGCACACAAGATACGCATCCGTCAATTATACATAGTATAACCACAGAGTAACGAACAGAGGCTAACCTTTTAAAGAACGTCTAAAATATTTACCTATTTTGCTAGGGTTGGCACTTGGCAGTGTTGGCACAACAGGACAAACCATGTGACTAGTACAATTACTACACTGGCGGCATAGTGGTGTTTTAAACGATGCAGCGGTTTTTTTTATTGTATTACCTGTACCTAATCATAATAAATCAATCGCTAATAATAAGGGTAGATAGGTATTTTTTACATATTTCAACAAGTCAAAAAAGTAATAAAAGTCTTTAAGTATAATCCTCTCTAATTGGTACCTAATGTGATAAGTAGAACCTTTTTCAATTTAATTTTAACGTACCTACCTACCTATTAACGAGTACCGAAGAGTGCATGAAATTGCGCTTAAGAACTTGAGAACTGTCATTCTCATACATCTATACAATTATATGTATAAAAAGATAAGACCCCAGAAATAATATAGGCTACATCGACGTACCACGCGGTTGGAGCCGCGCGTAGAAGCTAGTGACTCATAAGTAGGAATATATAGCTGTGAATTGTGTCAAGGTTCCATCGCATTACAAACACGGCACAGATTTAAATTTGCTTTGATATTGATGTAGGTACACTAGGTTACTATGTAAGTAGGTACATAGGTAGGTACCTATGTAATTATGTGTGAAGTATCTATCTACCCCACTAAAATAAATTGAATAGGTATATAATAAAAATAGCTACTCTTTTACTATCAATTTACTACTCACCTAGTAGATTCCTTGGGATAGAAAAAAAAAGATATGTTCTTAATTCGATGATTATTGTTCTTACACACAGTACAGTACATTTTGTATTATTAAATTATAACGCGCGTCGTGCCCTTTAGGACGAGATTTGCGAGTGAGCATACGGGCGTGCGCGCACCGCGGCTGCGCTGGACTACTGTAGACTGCACATCACACTGCACACTCACAGGGTACATTTATGTGAGCTGCGGTAGTGTCCGCGAGCCGCGCCGAGAGCGCGCGAGAGCCCTTCGCTAAGGCACTTACGAGCCGGTAGAAACCGGTTTCGCCTCGTACGTGATAGGGCCGCAAGTGGACACGCACACAGACGTCTTATGCTTGTGTGAGTGGACTTATCTGAGCGCGGTTGTATGAAGCTTAGTCTCTGTTTACTCTGTGGTATAGCCCGAGTTAACGATGCCTAAGAGCAGCGCTGCACCGCCACGCGATATAAAGATGTCCATCGCTAATGCGCGGCACGCAAGCGTGCCAGCAGGAGCACGGCCCCATGCCTGCTAATTCGGGCGCTCCCGAAACTTCTATTGCGGGGCACGACTTCATACGGGCGCTCCGGGATCCATAGCTGTATGAGAGTTTTCAACAAACGGTCTTTCAATTCAGGCCTTCTTGGACACATAATAATTATAGGCTACTTTTTAACCAACTGCAAAAAAGGAGGAGGTTTGAATTTCGTTATTATCGCCGTACCACATGGAAGCTATAATGTTGAAAATCAAAATTTACTGTGTAGTATATTTCTAATTTCTTTTGTTTTTTGTCATTTATGTTTGCGCATAGCTAATCGAAATCAACCATAATATGATAGGTATATTCAAACACTGCAAGAAAGGAAATACGTCTAGATAATATATTTATGTATGTTTGTTATATTGGCTGGATTAGGTCTGGTATTTGATCTAGACTTCCAATCTAGTCTGAGGCTGATTAGTGTTTACTCAAAGCTGTCGGCGCTGGTCTGCAATCAGCTGTGGTGAGTCCGATATCCGACACTACTTATTACTCAACGGATTAAGTATTTATATCTAAGACAAGATTAAATTAAAATGACATCTTAGAAACTCGGGTTGTGGTGTGGTATATAGATCTTGAAAATCAATGGATAAAAAGGATTTCAACACACTTGCCCATAAAGCATCTATGGTACGAGGACATTTGTGAATACTCGAAGGAAAAGTATCATCACCTCACGATAACGTATTTGTATTTACTAAAATATTCAGGTTTAAAAATTCTTCTTTGGCCTTCCTCTCGAAATTAGGACCGCCACCAATAGATACGCCTTCAAAATCAAGGTTCGGAATCTTCTCCTCAACAAGAATGATTCGCCACCTTAATATTTCTCATTCGTTCATATATTTATACTATATATTTTATTTATTAAATATTTACTTGAATTTAAGTATTTTGTTATGTAGGTATTATGCATATATTTACGCATATATTTTCATTACGTATATAAATATTTTCATTAATTGTATTGATTTTTATTAAATTTTATTTCTAATCAAAACACTATATTTTATTACTTCACCTGCCTTGTTAATCTCTGCATCACCCAAAGGTAGACTGGTAGAGAATACCTATGGCATTAAGTCCACCTTGTATACAAGTTTGTATATGAAGTTTTAAATAAATAAATAAATAAAAAAATAAGAAGCCAGCAGCACCTGGGGCGTTCACTGGGGGGTGAAGGTTCAAATCCTGCTAGAATCTAGCTAATTTTTATAAAATTCAGAATAGGTATATTTGATATAATGGCTGGATTAGGTCTAACGTCTGGTATATGATCTAGATTTCCAATCTAGGTTGAGACTGATTAGTGTTTACTCAAAGCTGTCAGCGCTGGTCTGCAATCAGCTGTGGTGAGTCCGATATCCAACATCCGAGTCAATTTCTATTACGAGGTTATTTAATATTACAATAACATTTAAACAAGGGGTGAGGTACATAAATCCTGAAAATAAATGGTGGAAATATTATAACATATTTGTTCATTAAGTGAACGGTTCGCTGCCCTGAGTGTGTTTCCGCCTTAGTATAAGTTTATAGTCTCCCCGAACGACCGACGTACGCAATCAACCCTTACGTCCAGTGCACCCTGAAATAAAATAAAAATATAAAAAAAAAGCTTTATTAATGCCTTACAGTTGGAATGAAAAAAAGAAATATTTTAAAGTATAGCATAACACAGTATTTTGAGTATGTAGTTTAATTAAATGCTAAAATTAGTGTATTAGTAATTATGTTTTTAAGTTTAAAATTCTTAAAACATAATATTATATTTTATTAGCTGGTTAGTAATTTCCTGTTTTTCCTCGTAAGGACAGCCTATGGCGGTGAAAGCCTTCTCCAAATGTTTCAAATGTGCCAAATGTTCCCAACCGGCGCACCCTTGGCAGTCTGCAAATTTCCACCAAGCAGACTGGCGAATCCTTTCGACACGATGGCAAGTCAACACCATGAGAATATGACTACAGCCATCGATTCGAAAAAAGAAGAAGTATAAATTTATATAAGTTTAAGATTTATCTCGCACCTTTGCTTGAATGATCTGATCTGAGTATCTGTGCATATATAAAATTATTTTCTTTATCCTTTTTTCTTCCTCTTTCTATTAATTGAGTCTTAAGGCAAGACGTAAATAGGTATATCTAAGATAAACGTTCTTCACCGTAGACTTCTGTCTACGGTGAAGAACGTTTATCTTAGATATACCTAAAATAATTTTATAAGCACAGATCGGTTACCATCATGTGAGATCGTGGACATCCACGTTTAATATGTTTTTAACCTTCGCGATTTGAGAACATTTTTCTAAAATTAGACAACGGGTCTAAATCGCGTAATTGTTATACAGGTAAATAAATACCTATGCTCGACGTTTCGAATGACTTGCATCATTCTTGGTCCAAGTGACGGTAGTGGACAATATCCGCGCTTCACGGAGACGACGCTGAGCTTCACCAGTCGGCTCGTGACTAAGAATGATGCAAGTCATTCGAAACGTCGAGCACAGGTATTTATTTACCTTAATAATAATTACGCGATTTAGACCCGTTGTCTAATTTGTGAAAAATCCACGTACAATATTCGTTCTTCGTATTCCCCTTTCATAGCGCAATTTTCCGACTTTCATACCTTTACTCACAAACTCAATTACACAATATATAAAGCCTTCGAAACATTTCGTAACAAAGTCTCATTATACTGGAATTTCCTTCCATTCAACAATTCACACATGCTACACAAAAGTCTTTTGACGCAAATAATTCACTTCATCGCGACGATTCAATTCAGAATGAAACAAAAGCTACCTATTAAACATTGTATGTACTATGTACTGTTTGATTAAAAGAATAAGGAACAACGTAGAAATCGAACTTGTGCTATTTTTTTTTAACAGTGACATTTGCGGGGGTGTTCACAAACATACATTTCACACACACAAAGCACACCAAGAGTCGGAACAAATCTTTGCGTATCACACAAAGATTTGTCCCGTGGGGGGATCGAACCCACGACAGCCTATTTGAAAGCAGCGAGGCAACCGCTTTATCTAATACGCCAACCAATTAATTAATTTGTTCATTATTAAACAGAGAAGAGACCAATAATAATTACAATCAAACAAAGCAAATTCTCATATTTGCAGTTTTCTAAATGACTAGCTGACCCGGCGAACTTCGTACCGCCTTAGCGTAAATTTGATGCACTACTTTATTTTGTATAAAAAGTAGCCTATATGTTAATCCAAGCTATAAGCTACATGTGTGCAAAATTTAATCAATATCGATCCGGTAGTTTTTGCGTGAAAGAGTAACAAACATCCATACATCCATTCCTACAAACTTTCACATTTATAATATTAGTAAGGATTTATGCCATCTCGATGGTATTATGGGACAATTTTGGACACATCATTACATTTGCCTGTACATAAAAAATCTGCGTTAAATACATTTTTGTATAATTCATAGGGTAGGGCGGCATAAATTCTAGGGTAAAGTCAGGCTAACCATAATTTTGTCATCACAAAATTTAATTAACCAAGAGTTGAGCGTTTGCGTGCTAAAGAGACACGAGTCGCATGGCTGCAATTGCTACTGTATTCTATGTTCTGCGGTTCCTCTCGACTCTTGTGAGTCACAATCGCATTTATTGACAAAGCTCCGACATCTGGCTCCCATTGGATCAGTCCAATTAAGTATCTGCACACAACTTTAATGCAAAGCCAAACCATTCCAAATTAAACTCTAGCTTTATAGCTTTAAAGATCTTCTTGTGAGCAAATATCTTCATAGCAGGAATGCAGGTCTCTTCCCTCATTTTAATGCCAATTTGCAAGATGAAAATGTTATTGTAATACTGAATGTTTCCGTTTTGAATATAGTTGAATCAAAGGCGACATTTAATTAATTTACTCTGAATTTGAAACAGTATCTTCAAGTCTCTGAAATCTCGCGTTTCATTCGCAAATGTTTTATTAACTTTGGTTAATTAAAGACATGTTTTCGTAGCTGTGTACTTCGTAATTTGGCGCTAGTTTTGCTTTAATGTTAACATTTCTTACCCTTCTACTCGTGAGATTTGTTATTCTGAAGAAAATCACGTAATTACTACGTAAATTAATAATGCTGCGAGTTGGAGTTAAATTGATACGTATACGTGGAAAATTTTGATATAAGCATAATACCTTAGTTGATGAAGGTAATATAGTCCTATAAAAGTTATAAATACGTAACATATTTGTGACGAATATTATTTGTAAGAAAAGTTATGGAAAATAAGACTTTTTTTTATTGCCTCCGGTATCAAACAAGACCTATTCTTGATTTTACAGGCACAGAAAGCGATAGTTGTTCTTGAATACTCTTAGACTACACTATTTTTACTTACTCGTGTGTCGCGGGGGTGTTTGAAGACACATTTCACACGCACAAAGCACACCCTTAGTGCAACTATTACTGATTACGACCAATCTTAGGCTTCAGAGAGATCAACGAATCTTTCATGTAGGTAATCTAGTATTCATACATGAAATACCTACTCACAAAATTGGATACGCAAAGTAAGCATTGCCAATCGAATACGGCTTGCATAAAATCAGTGCAACGCCAGCAAGACTGGTCCTGTCCGTCCAGTCCTCAGATATCCGATCCAATTGATATGATAAATCGTTGTTCATTGTTCTACTAATTGCTTCTGGAAACAATACTGTTATGGTAATGACTAGATAGATATGAATAATTACTAATACATAAATAAATAAATAAATATCTCACAACTTACCTACACACAACGCCATCTAGTCCCAAACTAAGCAGAGCTTGTATTTTGGGTACTAGAATAACTGATATTAATACATATATACTTTTATTTGGTAAATACATACTTATTATACATAGAAACACCCAGACTAAGACAAACCTCCATGTTCATGCACACAAACATTTGTCTTAAGCGGGAATCGAACTACTTCATGTACTCTACCCACTCCGCCATCCGGTCTTCTAATACATATCCTCATAAGCTTAATAAAAGAGGTTGTTGGTACTTTTGCATGGGAGAAAAAAACCATTTTTCATTTTTTTTTGTAACGCTGCCCGCACTCCGAATAACTCCTGTGTCGCGGGGGTGTTCAAAAAATCTTTGCGGATCGCACAATGATTCGTCCCGTGTGGGGATCGAACCTACAATACCAGCGCAGTTAAAAACGGTGAGGCGACGGCTTTAACCCCTACGCCAACAGTGCACTCTATAGTGATCAAATTTATTCGACATGCTTTCGACATTTTTGCCATCCGACGGCACTTGATGAAAAACCTAGGTCAATGATGGTACTTAAAACATCTGCGACACATAACTTGTATTGGTATGTAGTTTAGTTAAGAATATTAGCTAAACAGATAAACAGATAAACACAGATAAACACTTTTAATGATAATGATTAATTATACGTCATAGCATTTTTAGCGTCATAGCACATACAAAATCATGAAAATAAATGAATCGATCATAAAAACAATGGCATCAACATATACTAAATATACTACAGTGCTATAATGCTACTTAAATATACTACAGTAATTGAATACAAGTAATGAATAAATAAAAAAATCATTATCTAGATAAATGGTATCATTACATAACATAACATCACGCCTACATTAACCAGAAGGGTGTGGCAGAGGTGTACAGCACCCACATTTCACCTGTTATGTTTAGGTCCCATGGAATAGGAGGTGAATCTATCGCCATCCATGCTATTTTGAATTTCCTGACGGAAAGTTAACAAATAACACTTTGCCCGACCCGGGCATCGAACCCGAGACCTCGCAGCGAGAGGCGCATACGCTAACCACTAGACCATCGAGGAAGTCTATCAAATGGTAGTACTTAGTCTATCAAAATATTGCCTTATTTGTGTTGCATTAAGTGTTATTTACAGGCCATCCATAATCACAGAGTAAGCACACAATAATGCAAGTGATGAGGATCGTATTCTAACAAACAGCATTTTGTTAGGGTTCCGTAAGTTCCGTTCGCTACACACAAACATCTTCTACGTAAATTAGTACCATTTTTTTTTATTTTTTATACTACGCCCACAGCGAGCGAACGTGTAGTCCACCTGATGGTAAGTGGAGTACAGCCCATGGACATCAACAATCCACAAAAGCAGATTATAGATGCGTCGCTGCAGCTGAGGACCACGGTGTTATGCCTCAAGTGCCAGTAATTTCAGGGCCTGATCTCACCACCAAACTGGAACACAGTAATGGAAGCACTTCTATTTGGCGACAGGTTAAAGGTGAGACGGTGGTGCTGCCGCCCTCGAGCTCATTCACAAGAGCTATACCACCAATTTCACCAAACATCTTAATCCACGGTTCTCATAAACCCTAAGAATATTATTTTTTCCTACTTGCACACAATGCCGTCTAGTCCCAAACTTGCAGCTATCAAACTAAGCAGAGCTTGTACTATGGGTACTAGAATAACTAATACTAATACATATTATTATATACTTTTCTTTTGTAAATACATACTTATTATACATAGAAACACCCAGACTAAGACAAACCTCCAAGTTTATGCACACAAAGATATTTCTTAAACGGGAATCGAACCCGCGACCTCGGCGTCGGAGCCAGGTATACACTACTCACTCCACTATCCGGTCGTCGTGCGTATTAATTGTCAAAATATGAACAACCACAACAAAAAACATAGTAAAGTGCTTAAATTAAGACCTAAGTATTTCGATATCTTTCTCTCTTTCTCTCTCTTGATGATAGATGTCTCTTTATAATTGAAAATACGGGTTAATCACGTTAATTTAGCCGGGATATGCTGACTAGTTTTGAATCTAGTACGTAGATTCATCAACTGGGCTATTAATCGCGTGTCGTCGCCTCCGCGCGACTACTACAGAAACTAGTCGGCATATCCCGGCTTGAATAACGTGAGTAACCCGTATTCTCAATTATAATGTCTTCACCTCACGTCGGTTTTGATAATATAGATGTCTCTGTCTAAATTCTCTAAAAAAATTCGTGAATAGAATAGAAAAATGGTTATGCTAAATTATATTAATAAGACGTGCCATTTTGTATTATCTTCACGTAATTAGTTCATTAATATCAAATCTACGTCATGAACTCATGATTCGTCATTAAAGGGGCAGTGACCCAATGGATAACTGACAGAACTTGATATCTCGATCGAGAGGTTTTGAGTTCGAAGCCTGGCTGGACAAGTGGAGAAGTTTTCACGTCAGTTAAGACTGACGTGAAAACTTCTCCTAATACTTGCTTAACTAGAGAAAGTAAACAAGAATACTTGTAATTTCCCATCAAATGTGGGAATTTTTTTAAGATATTTACTTATCCAGGCGCTTTTTTTCTTGTTACAAAATGTTATTGATAGAAACCCTCTTTGTGACAATTATATTATCATTATTGCGACACATATACTGATTCATTCATTTCCCAGAACATCATCGAATGATTTCTAATAAATAATAACAATTTTTGTACGCAAATGTGATATGCTTTTTGATAAATGAAATGAACAGTAGCTGCTAAAGTTGGAAGGCGAACTTTGTGAGAAATAACTCGGTACGAAGACAGTTTTGTTGTAACCAATTTTTTTTTTGTCGATTAGGTGCTTCTTGCTAAAACCTTCGTCTGTATCTCGGCTAGCCCAGTAAGTACTCGATGAAACTGATGAGAAGTTATATTAGAGTAACTTGATTATGATTTCAAATGCCTTCATTGAATACCTGATACTCTGCGAATTGTTTATTTAAATATTCATTCATTTTGAACGAAAATCTTTGTTATTTTCCACGTGATATTCAACAGACCAGAGGATTACGAAACAATTAGCATTAGCCCATAATTGAAGTAAACAAAATCAAACAATGGTAATTATTTCCATAGCTCATTAGAACAATTGTGCTAGACATAAGCATTATTACTATACGGGACCCAAACTAAAAAGTCAGTGTCAATACAGTCGGTAACCCGACCCGTCGGTTTCCGCAGTCCCCTCACCCTATCCACCAAGTGTTAGCGTACACCGTATATTTAATACAATAATTAATATGTCCACATTTTGAGTCAGTTCCGCCATCATGTCCCGATAATATTGTTTGTTGTGACCCCAAAACTTTGACCCCTTCGATAAGAAATCTTAGCGTGAGTTATTTGTCGTTCGGCGTGCGAATCGGATGGTCTACCATGGACAAATGATTGGTGCAACATGAATCTGTGTGTGATTTTTGTGTGTTTGTGCATCGCCAGTACTGTGTACGGATCGCCAAGTAAGTACTTGAAGTATTTTAATCTCTTTTTAACTTAAAATAAGCAGTAAAGATATAAATTAAAGATTGATTGCAAGGTCTTTAAATTTCAAGATAAGTAACAAATTTAATAGTCGCTGTCAGTAGCTTATCAATGGGGTATTAATCCAAATATTTTACTTTATTTTTAAAAATAAGCTTACGGAATTAATTAATACGTAGTCAAATTAATAATGTTGCCTTTATACCGGATGTTTAACGAGCACCAAAGAGAGCACGAGGCGGCGAAAACTCATAACGATACAAATTTTATATTAAACATCTATACTTAACATCGTCGTGGGTACTTCCGGTCAAAAATTAACTTGATTGGTGATTGCATCAATAGCGACTTGGGTCTGATGAGCCCGCATGATTTAAATTAAATCTCAAGCGGCAAGCATCCATCAGTTAGGTATTGCATAGTTCTTGAGATAACAAATACCTACATACTTGACGCATCTTTCAGACCGGCCTTGTCAGACTTGTCAGGTCGCGGTTACGTACGCTGCGGTCAAGACACATTTTTATCTATTTGTGTGCCTGTTTACGTTGTTGTTCTTTAATTCTATTATATTTGCCCACTTAAAGTAAAGAGCTGCCTTGTTCCATGATCCTTTATAGACTAGTTCGGAGATCTGTAACTTTATCTTCATCATAGATTGGTGTCGTTGTCTAGGTTTTCAAGTCTTCTTTTACTGCTTCTAACTCATTATGTAGGTAATTGAATTGATATAGCCCATAGCTAAAATTGATCATATCTACGTAGGACAGATTACCACTGCAATCAGTTCTACGTGAATTGAACTACCTATCAATCTATAGCTACATTTAATATAGCTATCGAAACCTCCACATTCATCCGACTAAAACCAATTTCAAAACTTTGAAATTAATCTAACAAAACCACATAATCCAATAGAAAAGTTAGAGTAATTTGATAACTAAGTACATAACTACTTTTTTAATAAAAACTTTTGCGATTTGTTGATCGGATTAATGCGAAATGCGAACGGTTATATTGGCCAATATTTCATTATAAGTTTGTTTGTTTTTCTAAACCTATTGGAAACAAAAAGGGTGATTAAAGCTAAAACTAATGTTATTCGTTGATAAATCAATATTTTAAATGATTGTGGTTAATTAAACGCCGCATAGTTCAATTGATAGGTTAAGTTAAGATGGATCGCGGATGGGTGAACTACTGACAATATCGTTTCGTCAGTCGTCAGAGTTCAGAAAATCTGTATAAACCGTTTTTACTCACTAGTTAGGAAAAGTGATTCAAATTTTGAAACAAAAATCCAATGAATAGGCGCTGGAAAAACAAAGCACCATGTAGGTTAGTAATAAACTTCATTGACATCAATTTTATTAAATAACTACAAACTATACGTTTTAATTACTTTAAATTATATAAATACACGCTTATTTAGTATTTTAATGTTTTTATATTCGTGATTGACCATTTAATTAATTAAAATCAGGCACTTAATATTAGACTCTATAAATAAATGTTACGGAACGAATTTCCGCACGCATTTTTTTTAAAAAAAAGGCTGTGTCTGTGTCAGTCATCGCGGGCAACTATAAATTCTTTTCAGTTTATGTTTAATTGTTTACTGGAACTCTTTAACAAAAAAATAATGAATCCAGTGATTAAGAACTTTGTGGAACTCCAAAAGAGTTACGACAACTTGCTTCTAACACAGATGTTTGCTTTGTACCAGAAAAATCACGTGAAAAGTATTTGAAAGCGTATGACATATTTAACAAGTGGCGACTTACAAAGGCCCTAAACGCATTCTGAATCGGTATTACTGTCGTATTCCATGGTAGAAGTAGTTTTTATTAGAATCACTCGCTACGCTCGTGATTCAATTCAAGACTCCTTCGCTAGCTCAAGATTTAAAATTGGCACTCACAACAGAAATATAAACATTTTCTCGCTTGTACCATAAATAACTATTACTTAATTTCATTGAATACGCTCAACCCGGATTCGAAAACTTGCTCTCGCTTGCATTCAGTGTATGAGCGGGACAAAGACATCGATATCATGCGTTCAACGCTTAACGTCGGATTGACTACTGTAACAGATAAATTATGGTCTTAGTAATAGGGTGCCGTTTTTACTCTTCCGATACAAGAAAAAAATTAAGAACCATGTAGATTTATTAGCAATTTTTTTCAAAAATATCGACTAACCATCGTATAAAACATCACACGGTGAGTCACTGCCATAGGATTCATGCCACCTTGAACAGAGTGCAGTTAGCAAAGAGTATACTAATATATTGGGGATAGTTAGCCGACCACATTATGAACGGGAAAATCAGAGATAGATATAGATATACCTACTATAAACTGACCAAAAAAAGGCAGAGCAGGTAGATAGTTTGATGAGTGTGGAATATTGTAGTAAAAACCGGCCAAGTGCGTGTCGGGCCACGCGCAGTAGGGTTCCGTAGCTAGTCGTAACAACATATTTCGACTTAAAAGGGATTTACAATCTGTATTAAACAAGTAACATCTTCGTACAAGTCATTACTTTCAAAGGTTTTTGTAATAATTGCATCTGACATTTCGGACTCCTATTCCTCTTGAACTAATGAATGAAGTGAACTTATCCGCTATAGTTTTCCTTTAAAGTTCATTACATGTACTACCGACACATTTTTTTTTCAGATTTTGGGATCCAGTAGTTTAGCTTTTAGAGGGGGGGGGGGGGGGACGCTCTACTCGAACAAAAATTTGCTCTTTAAAGTTAATTATCTCGCAAACGAATCTCTAAATCAAAAAACTGTCTTAGCAACCCCTAAACGTTTTTAAAAGTCCTATCTAACAATACCCCACACTATGGGGTAGACGACAAAAAAAAAACATCCCTACTTTACATGTAGGGCAGCTACCCGAAAAAAAAATATTTTTCCAAATTTTATTCTACGACTTTCTTTGTATAGTTAACATACATGTTTATGCAAAATTTCAGTTTTCTAGCACCAACGGTTTCGTCGCTATGCCTCGGACAGACGGACGGACAGACGGACATGGCGAAACTATAAGGGTTCCTTGTAGGTACTACGGAACCCTAAAAATGGTTTAGTGGCGACATCACCCCAAACAGAGTTAGGGTACTGTGACTGAGTAACAGTTATCTTAAAAAATATATTTATAACTTTGGAAGCTATTCTTACTAACATTAGGTCGATGTACTATAATGTAAGTTAGTAGGTAAATTGAACCACGTGTTTACTTGCGTCAGTCTAATTTTATCATCATTGTTTCTGAATGAGATTGTTGAAGTTATCTTTTGAATGTTTTACGTCGTGTCGTCGAGATAGGCGAGACGAGATAAACAGAAAAAAGCGACCTGAAATAAAAAGTATCTATCTACATAACTGTATTCTGTATAATTATGTTCTTTGAGTAATCTTATTATAATCATTTTCGATAAATTTATTTTTAACAAATGTACATTATAAAACAATAATATTTTTCTCGACACTGGACTGCAATTACTTAATATTTAGTGATAATCTAATTAGTGCAGTTAAATGGGATACATTGGATCCGTTTTTTAGGATTCCATGGTACCTACCTACAAGGAATCCGGAAATTGTTTATTACAGACAGTAACGTTATATTATGTCGCCGCAGAGGCTATTTGGCATTAAAAACATAAACCTTCAATTTACGTTTTATCGTGAATCTAATAATCACTAAATTAATAAGCCGAATTTTCGATTCGCTATGATTTAAATCTGTTATTAATTATTACTGTATTATTTCATAATAGTTTGTTAATTGGACAATAAATTGAAGTTTAGTGTCTACAATGTAAGACGACACAGTAGTTAGTCGATTTAATTTATGTGATGCCTTTTGGCCATTTGATTACGTGTTAATTCATCTTTAATTGCAATTAGATTTAAAGGGAATCAAGAAACAATTTAAAGGGTTCATTTGAAAAATGTTCCAATTAAAAGCTAAGTATGTAAATTTAATCTTACCATGTTTTCATGCTATTTACTTGTGTGTTAAATTAGCTTTAATTCCTGTTTAATTAATAGAGAATTGCTTATGTATTTACAACAGCTATTTAACATATTGATTGTTATTAGAAGCTAAATTTATTGCACCGGCGCGGTGCGTCTGCAGCGCCGTCTGTCGATAGCTTGTTGAATTATTGTGAATGGCGGGAGTGACGGTGCGTACGCTAACTTCGTTTTGAAAATGGCGGATTTTGATTCACTTTTGCTCCCGTCGTCCAACTGAAAGGTCGTAACCGTTTTATTATTCTGTTACTGATTTCTGTCTGTTTAAAGTTTTATAATAACATAATTCAACGCTTGTTTGTACTAAAATATAAGCTGTGTTTCTATACGGACAAAAGTGTTTTGCTTCTTAATTGTATAATAACAGTGTTTCGTTTTAATTTGAGTCCCTGATAATTATCTTATGGATAATTTGGAAGGCAGTATCGATGACTCACAGGGAGCCATCGATGCTGTGCTTTTTAAAAATCCCCGTAACATCGAAAACCCGATCTCAGAAGTGGGATCGTTTTAGCGATCTCTTTCTGCCGGCCAATATATGTTTCAGATTGCAATAGACTTCGCCTCGAGCACCGTGGCGCGCGCCGCGATGGGCCCTGGCGAAGGTACATCGTCATCGGCGGCCAATGTAGCAGGCGCGTCCACCCGTGCTGGCCTGTTAACGCAGCCCCTGTAGGTAGGTAGTGTGCCGCCCGAATTCTACATGCAGATGGACATGATGTGGAATATGAGCCAGCGACTTCTTCAGCAAACAGGTGACAAAGTTAAAATTACTTATGTGTTTTTGCTTTCGTATGACCCTGATGGTAATGTTGGTGTGCGCGAGTGGTGTGACCACATTTCCACTGCAAAGTCTACCTACAAACTGAGTGACTACGATATTCGCATGAAGGTGACCACCAGGGCCCTACGTCTATTCCGATTGAAAGCTAATGCTTATCGTTCGTCGTATTCGGTACTTTCCGAAATGTTTAAGTAAAAAAATAGTACCGTAAAGGCTACAGAGAAATCTTGAATTTCTTTCAGCGTATTGCCAGCAGGGCCCTTCTCAGTTTTTAGGGTCAAGACCAATATAACTTATTATCCCGCTTAGCGGTGTTTTAGTACCGTCGAAATACCTTGGTTTTATTTTAAAATAATTATTGATTCATGAGGAATATACCTTCAAAACTTTTATCTAGCCAGCAGGGCCCTTTTTTGTTTGTACACTTTCAGACCAAATAGTTATATTTTTTATTAGCATTTTATTAGTACTTTTCAAACAATCATACTTTCTGATCATATTTTATGTATGTATATTATATAAGTAATAATAATTATTTTCATCTTATAATGAAACAATTTCTAAGCAGATTAATTGCGTGTTTATTGATTTTACATTGGCAGGAAATAAGTAAAATCAATAAGTACGCGATTAATCCGGTTAAAAATAGTTTCATTTTAAAATACAGTGATCGTGAATACCTTTATTACTAACATAATCTTTTGAAGTTTACATTTATATCGTACCTATATAAACATAAAATCTGGTCAGAGGTGCAAAACCTTGGGTGTCAGAAGTTTCCGTTACGTTTTTACATACTTATATTAAAATATCTTAAGAACAATGCAGCTGTTTTGCGTTATCCTTTGTTTTCTATACAAGTTTTAATCTATACTAGACTGTGCCTACTGCTCTGCTCGCGTCGGCTAGGTGTAAGTTTTTTTTTTGTTGAAGATTTAAAATTATATGGAGAAAACTTATACCACGGCGGTCTCGCCGTTGGCCACGAAAAATGACGCGGACTCTAGTAAGTACTGCTGTGAATGACTACACCCTAGGGTCCGAAACGCTAATTATCAAATTTTGTATGCACTACTCTGTGGTGTGTGCGATTTTAGTCAAAGCTAAATCCAAACCGTTAATGAAGAATGTTACCTAATTTTGATTATTAGTAGTCCATATTCTCTGTCAACAATAAAAAATACTAGTGAAAGAATTACTTCGATACGTCAATTAGTTTCCGATTTAGAAGTAAAAAAGAAGGTTACGGTGTGACGTCATTGCACTGCACTCTCTGTCTGGCTCACTTAGTCCACTCGCAGTCGCGCGCCCTTGCCGTCAAAATTATACTTAATACTTTTAAAAATGTCCAATCCAAATACTAGGAAATCATGTGTTGTGCCTAAATGTAAAAATACAGCTACCAATTTGCCGGAAAAGTTGTTTTTTATAGTTCCAAAAGACGTTAAAATGCGTAAAAATAAGATAAAATTAAGCCATGAATAGTTTAGATCCATTTGGAGATAAAAGTACAGTTAATTGTTGTGAAGACCATTTTAACGTTAGTATAGTGATCATATTTTATGTATGTATATTATAAAAGTAATAATAATTATTTTCATCTTATAATGAAACAATTTCTAAGCAGATTAATTGCGTGTTTATTGATTTTACATTGGCAGGAAATAAGTAAAATCAATAAGTACGCGATTAATCCGGTTAAAAATAGTTTCATTTTAAAATAGTGATCGTGAATACCTTTATTACTAATATAATCTTTTGTAGTTTACATTTATATCATACCTATATAAACATAAAATCTGGTCAGAGGTGCAAAACCTTTGGTGTCAGAAGTTTCCGTTAGTTAGGTATTTTGTTTTGATAAAACAATTTAAAACAGATAAAAAATATTAAGCGTATGTAGTAGCACGGAAAGGTCTCACACCTTTGCATTTTTATTTCTCGCCGGCAACGAAATCACTATTTGTTGATAAATAATGCGTAACCATTAATCCATCTATATTAGGTAGATTATCTGATTGCCCTTTTTCGAATCCTTTATCCATTTTATTAATCGAATAATATTTACTATTATTTATTAGACTATTAACTTAATACTCTGACGAAAACACAACAAACTGGCGACTTAATACTAAGCGGGCCGCGGCCCGCGCGGCGCGATGCAGATATGACGTCACAAGCGGTCACGTGACTGTTAGCGGCACTCGATATTTTTCGAAACTTTGAACGCCTATAAAATCAAAACTACTTGGTATTTTTGACTACAACAAAAACAATTGTATTTGTATACATACAGGCTTTACTGAGAAAAAATTTCAAGCGATTTGGCACACCTAGTAACATTCTTCATTGTAATTTTAATTATTTTATTTATTTTTTTATTTTATTCAATTATTTTTAATGATAAAGAACGCAAATCAAATAAATATGTCATAATCTAGTCCGTCGCCCGTTTCGTTTGCCGGGTTCGACAAATAATCATAATTATAATTAATTTAATTACTCGATTATAATTATAATTAATTCCAATTTATAAGTTTTTCTGACCTAACTCATCTAGTCTACCAACGAATCAAATACAAATAATACAATAACATTATATTATTATGAAATGTCAATCTTCATCTGTCAATGTAGTACTAGAGTCCGCGCCAAAAATCATGGCCGAAGGCTAGTAAGAACTGAAAGTAAGTATTAATGACCAATAGTGTCTGAAATATTAATAAAATGGACAAATTATTCTTCATGCTATTTGCCAAAGGCCAGTTGTCAAAAAAGCACGGCGCTGATCTGCCATGATTGGTGGCAAGCGCTTAGATATTATGGCTGTCGTGATATACATTTTAAAGCAAATTATCTGGCAAAATAAAAACTTTTCGAACTACATATATATGTAAAGTTATTTGAAAAGTACTATTAAAATGCTAATAAAAAATATAACTATTTGGTCTGAAAGTGTACAAACAAAAAAGGGCCCTGCTGGCTGGATACAAGTTTTAAAGGTATATTCCTCATGAATCAATAATTATTTTAAAATAAAACCAAGGTATTTCGACGGTACTAAAACACCGCTAAGCGGGATAATAAGTTATATTGGTCTTGACCCTAAAAACTGAGAAGGGCCCTGCTGGCAATACGCTGAAAGAAATTCAAGATTTCTCTGTAGCCTTTACGGTACTATTTTTTTACATTTCGGAAAGTACCGAATACGACGAACGATAAGCATTAGCTTTCAATCGGAATAGACGTAGGGCCCTGGTGGGTATACGGACACGTAAAAAAGTAGGTCACAAATCTAATGAATGTCAGACAGGGGGTACCGTTCACGAGTCAAATGTTCAATCTGGTGAGAAGAGCCCTGTGAATCCAAATTCAAATAAAGCTACGTCGAATACCAAGAATGTTTGTACGTTTTGTTCTAAGCCTAGTCATACGTTTGACAATTGTTTTCGCCGCGAGAAGCAATTGACAGTGTGCGTTACCCCAGCAAAATAATGTCGAAAATTGTAATTTTAATCTTACAGATTTTTAGTTGTCCATCTTCTGTAATTGTTGCGCACATTTTTAAATTTGTTGCACTAATAGTTTTTTAGTTATTTCAAAAAAACTATTCCTGCTGGGGTAACGTTACTGCAGGCAGACATTTTCCTTTTTAATGGGAATATTGAAATAAATATTAACTATATAATTAGTTGTCTAAACGAGGTAAATGTTGCAAATAATTTTGTAATTGTTCTTTCTTCGGCTGCGAAGTTATTCGAGAGCCTGCTGGAGTAACGTTTGTGGTTTTGCTGGATCTCTGAAACGGTCAAGCGGATTCTTATCATCTTTTGTACATGATCTTTTAAGAATTAGTTTCAATTTGTTGGGCAATAAAAAAATTAAATTAAAGAACCTTTCAAAAGTTATTTAATGAAATATAAAAATACTTAAATATGTCCTAACACCTTAAATAAGAACTTTAAAGACTTACTTTAAACGTTATTTTGTAGCTTTTAACTGCCTTCAAATGTATGTAAAGTTTCATTAGTATCCTGTGAGTAAATAACAAGTTATGATCAAATTCAGTTTACGGTCTCAATGCGTGTGGAGTTATTTGGCCACAGATAAACCTGTATGTGGATATATCAACTGAGTGATACGTCAATAATTAGTTGCTTAGTTCAGTTATATACCTGCAAAATTTTAGCGCAGTACATGCAATAATTTACTAGATAATACATAAAAAGTCATTAGGAAGTGCAAGACCGTGGTAACCCGACCATGTTTAGGTGGTTACAAAAATGCGACCGCGTAGTACATTATGGTATATTCTTAAATATGTAGGATAGTGTAACAAGTTTAGTACAGATATGTACACAATTGTTTTAAAAAACTATGTTTCTTAAAGAATATTTATTTACAGGTTCAGTACACAAATTCTGCAGATCTTTCTTACATTCATTTAAATTAAAAAACAATAACAGATTAATATTATAGGAAAAAATTCTGCTTTTATGGCATTTTTTATTTTGTTTTAAATGAATTAATTTAGTTAACGTACATTTTCTCAATAAAATATTAATTTAACTTAAAACAATAACAGATATATATATAAAAGATATCAATTTTGCTTTTATGGCATTCTCCATTATTTTATTAAATTATTGATTTCATTTAACTTATACTATGATACTTATCTAATAAGTAGCCGAAAGATGATAATTATAATGTTTTCATAGTTCAGATATTATTATATTGTTATGTACTATTTAATCGGTATTTAACAGTGTACGCGTCTGTACCGAACTTGTAAGGTGTATGATACTAAACATTTTAAAAGATACCATAATGTACTACGTGGTCGTTTTTTTGTAACCAACTAAACATGGCCGGGTTACCACGGTCATGTACTTCCTTATGACTTTTTATTATCTCGTAAATTATTGTATATACTGCGCTGAAATTTTGCAGGTATATAACTGAACTAAGCAACTAATTATTGACGTATCATTCAGTTGATATATCCACATACAGGGCTGTCTGTGGCCAAATAACTCCACGCACATTGAAACCGTAAACTGAATTAATCATAACTTGTTAATTACACACAGGATACTAATGAAACTTCACATACATTTAAAGGCAGTTATAAGCTACAAAATAACGTTTAAAGTAAGTCTTTAAAGTTCTTATTTAAGGTGTTAGGACATATTTAAGTGTTTTTATATTTCATTAAATAACTTTTGAACGGTTCATTAATTTCATTTTTTTATTTCCCAACAAATTGAAACTAATTCTTAAAAGATCATGTACAAAAGATGATAAGAATCCGCTTGACCGTTTCAGAGATCCAGCAAAACCACAAACGTTACTCCAGCAGGATCTTGAATAACTTCGCAGCCGAAGAAAGAACAATTACAAAATTATTTGCAACATTTAATTCGTTTAGACAACTAGTTATATAGCTAATATTTATTTCAATATTCCCATTAAAAAGGAAAATGTCTGGCTGCAGTAACGTTACCCCAGCAGGAATAGTTTTTTTGAAATAACTAAAAAACTATAAGTGCAACAAATTAAAAAATGTGCGCAACAATTACAGAAGATGGACAACTAAAAATCTGTAAGATTAAAATTACAATTTTCGACATTATTTTGCTGGGGTAACGCACACCAATTGACATCAAACGTTAATATCGTATAAAAAAAAAATTGAGACTTATTACTATGCGTACCATGCCTATTCGTGTGAGCAATTTAGCGATTAATACCATTTTTGATTGTGTGCATGTCGCGGTGCTCTCAGTAGCGAGTGCCGCTTAGGGGTCTCGTCGGTGTGCATGTTTATGTGTGCGTGCCGTTTCGCACGTTTGTAGGCAGTTTCCGTACTGTTTGTACATATTTATACTGTGGTATTGGTCCATTTACAGTGATTGCCATAAGTACCTTTACTGCCGTATGCGTTATTGATAATATTAACGTAGAAATGTTGTTTCACATCTTGTTTGATCAAAAATAACCCCAAGAACCAAACATCTTTGGACTTAAAATTGTGTGTGCCTTATGAAGTTCACAGAGTTCTGAACCACGACCGATACCTTGTGAAGAAGGTTATTGGTCACCATGGGCGCCCACGCCAGGTCGCACACGACCAACTGCGACGTGCCCCGCAACCGGATGCCATTCAGGCAACCGTGTCGCCCCCATAAGAGCAGCAAGCTGGACCTTCCGGCATCGCCACTTCGGTGTCACAACCACGCAGTGACACTAGTGTCACCGCTGCCACCACTGCTACTGCCGAGCAAGCAGGCGAGGGCTCGCACACGAACCGAGGCACCCGTGAATAATTGAACAATTATATCCGGTGAGCATATTTCATTATGGTTTTACCTTTTCTAAAACACATTCATTACATTACAAAACACACAAGGAGCCGTTCAATGACCAAACTAAAAGATGTTATTTGACGTATTAGTCAATAACCAATAATCCTATCCTGAAAGAATAATAGTCCCCTGTGTACCACGGCGCTCAGGACCGCCCAGAGCACAGCATCGACCTTAACCCTATATCCCATAGGACCTCTGTATTTTTACAACATCAACCTCTCACCGACCTATCCTCCCCTTACACAATTATATTACAAATAATTTTAACTGTTGTCATGTGGAATGAGCAGTTAGTGAATTATATTAATAAACAGTTGTCATGTGGAATGAGCAGTTAGTAAATTATAGTAATAAACTGTTGTCGCGTGGAGCGGACAGTAATTACATCTTCTATTTTATGTATTGATTAACTGTTGTCACATTGAGTGAACAGTATTACAAGAAACTCACATGTACTTGCATGCATACATAATTATTTCTTAGCTGTTGTCGCGCGGAGCGACAGTGGTACAGTGGGCCAAGCAATTAGGTATGCAGGGCAAAAACTTCTACGCCATACTGAAAACTGACTGCAATAGATATGCATGTGTGAAATTCATATTTAATTGTGTAATATACCCACTATTTAGATATGTAACTCAGTTATCCATAACTGGTGTAGTAAGTCTTTACTATGACATCGAAGTTTTTGCCCTGCATAGCTAACTCGTTGGCCCACTGTACATAAAACTGATAAATGCATGCTTAAAGATAATCTCATTATTATATGTCGTCGCGTGTGCGTTACCCTAGCAAAATAATGTTGAAAATTGTAATTTTAATCTTACAGATTTTTAGTTGTCCATCTTCTGCAATTGTTGCGCACATTTTTAAATTTGTTGCACTTATAGTTTTTTAGTTATTTCAAAAAAACTATTCCTGCTGGGGTAACGTTACTGCAGCCAGACATTTTCTTTTTTAATGGGAATATTGAAATAAATATTAGCTATATAATTAGTTGTCTAAACGAGGTAAATGTTGCAAATAATTTTGTAATTGTTCTTTCTTCGGCTGCGAAGTTATTCGAGTTCCTGCTGGAGTAACGTTTGTGGTTTTGCTGGATCTCTGAAACGGTCAAGCGGATTCTTATCATCTTTTGTACATGATCTTTTAAGAATTAGTTTCAATTTGTTGGGAAATAAAAAAATGAAATTAATGAACCGTTCAAAAGTTATTTAATGAAATATAAAAACACTTAAATATGTCCTAACACCTTAAATAAGAACTTTAAAGACTTACTTTAAACGTTATTTTGTAGCTTATAACTGCCTTTAAATGTATGTGAAATTTCATTAGTATCATGTGTGTAATTAACAAGTTATGATCAATTCAGTTTACGGTCTCAATGCGCGTAGAGTTATTTGGCCACAGATAACCCTGTATGTGGATATATCAACTGAGTGATACGTCAATAATTAGTTGCTTAGTTCAGTTATATACCTGCAAAATTTTAGCGCAGTACATGCAATAATTTACTAGATAATAAATAAAAAGTCATTAGGAAGTGCAAGACCGTGGTAACCCGATCATGTTTAGGTGGTTACAAAAATGCGACCGCGTAGTACATTATGGTATCTTCTAAAATGTTTAGTATCATACACCTTACAAGTTTGATACAGACGCGTACACTGTTTAATACCGACTGTCTTTTTCGTGCTGGTGTGGTGAAAACTACTTTATAGATGTTTAGACAATAGCACGGCACAACAAGCTTAACCTTGAGATCGCCAATTCCGTCCATCTTAGAGATGGCATTCATTATTAATTTATCAATCATTTATTTAATATTATCATTGATCTGTGATTTATACATGATATAATATGTAGGTATTAGTAAGCATAGGTAAGTATAGTGTGAACTGAACACATTTTATATTATATCTGTTATTTTATTATCTATGGTTGTTTAAAATTTTAATATATATTTTAAAAGTTATTTTTTTATTTTTTAAAGAGAAAGTGTCCGTTAACTGAAATTATTCATTTAAAAATAATGTATAATGCTATAAAAGCAAAGATGATATCTCTAATATATATCTTTTATTGTTTTAAGTTAAATTAATATTTTAAATTTTATTTATTTAAGAGAAAGTGTAAGTTAATTGAAATCATTAATTAAAAAAACAATGGAGAATGCCATAAAAGTAAAATTGATATCTCTTATATATATATCTGTTATTGTTTTAAGTTAAATTAATATTTTATTGAGAAAGTGTAAGTTAACTAAATTAATTCATTTAAAAACAAAATGGAAAATGCCATAAAAGCAGAATTGCTACCTTTAATATTTTTTCTGTTATTGTTTTTAAGTTAAATGAATGTAAAAAAGTTCTGCAGAATTTGTATACTGAACCTTTAAATAAATATTATTTAAGAAACATATAGTTTTTTAAAACACTTGTGTACACATCTGTACTAAACTTTTACACTATCTTACATATTTAAGAATATACCATAATGTACTACGCGGTCGCATTTTTGTAACCACCTAAACATGGTCGGCTTACCACGGTCTTGCACTTCCTAATGACTTTTTATTTATTATCTAGTAAATTATTGCATGTACTGCGCTGAAATTTTGCAGGTATATAACTGAACTAAGCAACTAATTATTGACGTATCACTCAGTTGATATATTCACATACAGGTTTATCTGTGGCCAAATAACTCCACACGCATTGAGACCGTAAACTGAATTTGATCATAATTTGTTATTTACTCACAGGATACTAATGAAACTTTACATACATTTGAAGGCAGTTATAAGCTACAAAATAACGTTTAAAGTAAGTCTTTAAATTTCTTATTTAAGGAGTTAGGAGCTATTTAAGTGTTTTTATATTTAATGAAATAACTTTTCAACGGTTCATTAATTTTATTTTTTTATTGCACAACAAATTACAACTAATTCTTAAAAGATCATGTACAAAAGATGATACGAATCCGCTTGACCGTTTCAGAGATCCAGAATAACCACAAACGTTACTCCAGCAGGATCTCGAATAACTTCGCAGCCGAAGAAAGAACAATTACAAAATTAATTGCAACATTTACCTCGTTTAGACAACTAATTATTTAGCTAATATTTATTTCAATATTTCCATTAAAAAGGAAAATGTCTGGCTGCAGTAACGTTACCCCAGCAGGATTAGTTTTTTTTAAATAACTAAAAAACTATAACTGCAACAAATTTAAAAAAGTGCGCAACAATTACAGAAGATGGACAACTAAAAATCTGTAATAGTCTACTCGATAAGTTGAAAATGGTACAAAATCGAGATACTGGTCTTAAAATTATGTGCGTAGCTCATTGGATTCGGTATGACGCCTTGAAAAATGTGCCAAAATCATGTATTAGCACATAAAAAATTGCAAAAGTTATAAACAATTAAAGATAAACGAAAAATGACATTTAGTTTTTTGCCAATGTCTCAAACTATTAATATTAAAGAAATTTCAAATTTGAAAGAGGAGAAAATTTCCAATAAAAAACTCCTCGCTTTTGGAACTCTATCTCCATTGTTTATAATTTTAATTTAACGCTGAAAATAGGTCTGCGCGCGACTTTTTTAGGTTGCACGCGTGGCGTCAAAAGCGAGTACGGCACATTAATTAATTAATTTAAGGTATTGAATATTTTTTCTTAAATTTGAAAAAAATATGGTGTGTTTTGAATACTATAAATAATTTATTCCCGTTGGAAATTTTATTTAAAGTTATTTTTTCAAAAAGTTAAACGAAATTTTCTCGAACTACGTCTTATTTGTAAGTGAAAAAAAAAGTTTAAATAATGCTCGTAAAAAATGTTTGCTTCGTAGAGCCTTTCTTGCATATATACTTAACAAGATCGTGCCATTAAAGTTCAAAAAATATTTATACTTTGTTTATAACAATTTTTTTACTTTACCAAAAACTTAAAAATCCAAGTTATTTATAGTATTCAGAACACACCATATTTTTTTCAAATTTAAGAAAAAATATTCAATACCTTAAATTAATTAATTAATGTGCCGTACTCGCTTTTGACGCCACGCGTGCAACCTAAACAAGTCGCGCGCAGACCTATTTTCAGCGTTAAATTAAAATTATAAATTTTCATTTATTTGCATTTATTTGCATAAAATGTGGTATTAAAAGGTGACAAATAATATAAATAATGTACAGTGACACATTTCGCCATTTGGAAGTAGCATGCAAAAACTTAATAAAGACATATTATGAGATATATACTACAATATAGATAATAACAATTGTATCAGCTGTTAACATCTTATCAAAACAATACAAAGAATTAATACTACATATTTAGCAATTATTAATGAACGCCATATCAAATATATAATTAATAGATAATGAACAGAACAAAAAATACTATTATTGCAATATAAATAACATTTATAACACTTGACATTAAATTAGTCAATAATTTTTATTACAGTGCATTCCTAAAATGATATGAACGACATGACGATTTTTTAAGAAAATCTTTAACTGAGTAAAAAGATTCTGTCACTAACCATTTGTGCAGCTGCTGATTACAAAACTTATTGTACGGTAGTTCAATAATCCACTCAGGCAATGAATTAAAAATAAGTGGAGCCATGTAAACACAACCATGTCTAAATAATTCTAGTTTAGGTACTGGTAATTCTAGGTATGTGTGAGTAGCTTTTCGTTTGTTTGTGTTATGGAGATAGAGTTACAAAAGTTAGGAGTTTTTTATTGGAAATTTTCTCCTCTTTCAGAATCTTTTTTTGAAATTTCTTAAATATTAATAGTTTTTGTTTATCTTTAATTGTTTATAACTTTTGCAATTTTTTATGTGCTAATACATGATTTTGGCACATTTTTCTAGGCGTCATTCCGAATCCAATGAGCTATCGCACATAATTTTAAGACCAGTATCTCTATTTTGTACCATTTTCAACTTATCGAGTAGACTATAAGATTAAAATTACTATTTTCGACATTATTTTGCTGGGGTAACGCACACTGTCGTCGCGTGGAGCGAACGGCTATATATAGAACCAGTTTCTTAATATTTTAATATTGGATTTAGCCTTGGTCTAAGGAAGTCCTCAATAACCAATTTAAAAAAGTTTAGGTTAGGCTGCGGAAGTACCTAACCACAATTTATTTTCCTCTATTTTAGCAACACCTGGGACTGTTCAGAGGGAAGCGCCGCAGAGCACGCGTCGCACATCAGTCTGGCCGTGTCGCCGCAGAGGCTATTTGGCATTAAAAACATAAACCTTCAATTTACGTTTTATCGTGAATCTAATAATCACTAAATTAATAAGCCGAATTTTCGATTCGCTATGATTTAAATCTGTTATTATTACTGTATTATTTCATAATAGTTTGTTAATTGGACAATAAATTGAAGTATAGTGTCTACAATGTAAGACGACACAGTTAGTCGATTTAATTTATGTGATGCCTTTTGGCCATTTGATTACGTCTGTTTAAAAAGTTTTATAATAACATAATTCAACGCTTGTTTGTACTAAAATATAAGCTGTGTTTTTATACGGACAAAAGTGTTTTGCTTCTTAATTGTATAATAACAGTGTTTCGTTTTAATTTGAGTCCCTGATAATTATCTTAGGGATAATTTGGAAGGCAGTATCGATGACTCACAGGGAGCCATCGATGCTGTGCTTTTTAAAAATCCCTGTAACATCGAAAACCCGATCTATATAAAAATCACTGTATATTAAATCCCTTTTAACTCTAAATAATTATGTTGTAACGACTAGTTAACAACGAAACCCTATTGAGCGTTGCCTGGCACGCAATAGACCGATATTAGTGCGTAAAATGGAAAGTTTAAACTTGACAGATGTCTGTGTGACATTTAATTTTGTCATTCCGTTTAACACTGACAGTTTGTTACACCACGCGTTATTTGTTAGTAAACAAAGCATGTTTTTAAACCGGCATTAGTTATAACGTTACTTCACCTAAAATAAGCCTTTTTCTATTACAGATTCACTGAGAGATCCATACATTTGTGGTTCCCCATCATGCGCACGTAAGTAAATTCTGTGACTCATTAAAATACATCCACAAACAAGTTTCTTATTGGTTTCTATTAGATCGTTTTTTTCTATTAGTATTTTTGAAACAAATACGTTATTTCTGACTAGAAACACTATAAGAAAAGGCCTCATCACAATCCCATTCAAGTTAATACGCTTTCACTGTACCTAAATATTGTAACTTGTTCTTCCAGCGTCCGAGAAATTCAAGTACTTATCAGATGTGATCTACCACTATGAATACAAAGTGAATGTTGAGACTTACTTCGCCGGCTCCAGTAACAACAGATCTACGTTAGAAGTCAGAGCTGTTGTAAGTATATTTCTAATATTTTTATTTTTAGAAAGACACATTGATTGCCAGCCAGTCAGGGTTGAGCCATTTATTATCTACTGGACTCTGTAGCAGTAGCAGCCTATCTCCACGCCTTGTACTTAAATGATATGTATAATTATAAGACGAAAACTCAGATACAAAATAAAGGCAGTGTGCCCGTGTATTCAATTTGAAGAATTTTTGTGCTGTAAAAGGCTGATGAGAATGCCATGCTTTCTAATGTCGAGGATTTTGTTTTTACTTTGGTGGCTTTACTTGCATGTTAGGTGCATTCTATCTGCATTTATTCTGTAATCTGAGGACGGAATACTCTTCAATCTCTTTGAGTTTGTATTATATATTTGAGGCATATTTTACATTGTATTATTGTATTTGAATAAATAAATAAAATAAATTAAAAAATTAAGATGGAATGGAACAGAAATTTCATATTCCATGTACTCTCAAAATAGATATCTTTTGTGGATGCATGCTAAATCTATAATGGTTCTAATAACAACAAGCAGATACATAAATATCCTGATTCTTAATTACAGCCAAAGATCCAGTTTGTAAGTCCTTGTGAAGGATTGCTGCAGGTAACAGATGTCACCCTCCAGGATCAAGACGAGAGCTACCCTGTTGAGAGAGCAGAGAAGTTCATTCATGCCCTCTCTTTGCATGATCTCAGGTAAGAACAATATAATAATAGCAGCCCTGTATCTAATACATGTCCCACTGGTGGGCTCGGGCCTCTTCTCACGATCAAAAGGGTTGAGCCATAGTCCACTACGCTAGACAAGCACTTTTAGGCAATCTCAGGCATACAAGGTTTCATACGATGTTTCCCTTCATCGCCAGCAAGCGACAATTTAGATGATAAATACGCATATCTTCAAAAGACGTATCTTAAAGATTTATTGACAGTCATGTACGGTGGGTTCAAACTCGAAACCTTTGACCTCGAAGTCTTGCAGTCCCCCCCTCGGCTATCGCTGCTCCACAATGTTAGTTATTCAGATATGGCTTAACCTATTTTTTAGCAATTTTTCGTGCGTGTTTGTTAGATCTGAGAATAAGCGGAGTTTGTAAGCTATTTTTTTTATTTTTTTTTTTTGTATTTATTTATTATCAAAAAGGGTTACATTTTGTAGGTTTACAATTTTTCTGCCAAACTGCTTAGCAGTTTGTCGGCAAAGAGTTCTCTTCTGTTTACAAGTTATTTAGTATATAAATCAAATGTAATTAAGAGCTAAGATTGTACAATGCACATAACAATGTTGTACTCGTAATGTCGATACTTATACAATTGGCAAAAACTATAAACAAATCTACAGTCCTTATGTATATAATTTGTATGACGTAGTAATTCTAAAACAGCAAATACACCATGTCTGTTCATTAAAGAAAATTTACATAAAAACTCGTATACTTAGGTATGTTTAGGCATCAGTGAGGACACCAAAATACATAATTTTGTCCATGCCCGTTTCATAGTGCCGGCACGCATGCATTCATGGTGTTGCATGCGGGCCGGCCCATACGCTACGGGCATAGTGACATGTAGTGCTTCAACAACATTTTTTTCAATTGAAATTTTGAGTTAATACCATGTTCAAAATCTGTAGGCAATTCATTTATCAATGTTGGTGTGATCCATTTTCTGGTACGCTTACCGAAATAATTTTTAATTTTAGGTACATTCAGCTTATTCTTTTTAGCCATACGGGTTGGGTAGTTATGAATCCGTTTCTGTTTGTTTATTGTGACATAAAATTGTTCCATTATAATAGACATTTTAGCTTTTTGTTGTATAGGCAAAATATTACATATCTTAAATAGTTTATCGTAATCTTTACATAGGCTTTTCTTAACTTTCGATATAACTAATAATTTTAAAAATCTTATTTGCAAAGTTTTGATTTTATTGATATGAGTGTTGAATGTAAGACCATATGCACCTATCCCATAATTGATAATCGAATCTACCAGTGAATAGTACACCATGAACATTGTTCCTTTTGTAAGAACTGGTTTTAAAGCCCACATTTTACAAAGCATCGTCCTTAACTTATTGCAAACTATGTCTATATGATGATTCCAATTGAAGTTGATGTCAATTGTTAAGCCTAGGTATTTATAGGTTGTAACTTGTTCTAAATCCGCACAAATACAGTTATGGTTATTACTATGTAAACAGTCATAAGTGTGACCTTTAATTTTTATTTTTATATTTTTTGTATGCGTATAAGGGGAAAATATTGGCATACATTTGGTCTTATTAATATTAATGATAATTCCATTATCGTGCGCCCATCTGATAATGTTATTGAGATCTTCTTGCATTTCATTTTGAATTGTATTGAGATCCTTACCGCCAGCTACAAGGCAAGTGTCATCAGCGAACATATATGGTGTGCAATGTTTGATAACATTTCTCATACTGTTGACATGCATTATGTATCCGATTGGGCCAAAAACTGAACCGGTAGGTACACCGTATTTAGTTTCACCAGGCTCACTCTCCGACTCACACACCAATACCTTAATTATTCTTTTATGGAGATATAAACGGAACCAATTATTTAATGGACCTCTGATACCACATTCCTCCATAGCCTTTAACAATCCTTCGTGTTCCAGGGTATCAAACGCTTTTTTAAAATCTATATAAATAACTACAACAAAATTTTGTAAATCTAATTCACTGTTAATTTGGTCCGAGAATTTTACTAATGCAGTCGCTGTGCTTCTGTTAGGGCGAAAGCCATGTTGAATGTCATCAATTAAGTTATTATTCTCCAAAAACTTGGTTATTTGGCCAACAATATTTTTTTCAACAATTTTATTTATCGTGTTTAGTATTGCTATAGGTCTGTAATTGCTGTAATCGGTGTGCGAGCCCTGCTTATAGATAGGTCGTATTATGGATGTTTTTAACTCACTCGGATACACACATTGTTTAATACATAGATTTATAAAATGTGCAATAACGGGGCTGATTGATTTATTTATACCTTTAAGGTCCATGATTCTAATGCCATCTGAACCAGGCTTATACTGAGCGTATTGTAGCGAGAAGCACCACCTTGGTCTCTGTTACAAGATTGGTTGGCTAAGCGTGAGCTATCTCTCTATCCCTTTCAAAGAATGCATAAGAGATTGAATTAGTTGGTTTTACAAAATGTTAGTTTAACACATTGGTGAAAGCACCACTTATTATTTCATATCGGTATTCAGTATGTCATTACACATAATACCGACTGATACTGACCTTGGTTGCATGTACAGTGTTTACATTAGATAAAGATATTCTAGACTAAGACGGATCTGTAATGTAAATAATATGTATGTGTCACCTACATTTCTAAGAATCTGAATGTTTTTTTGAATCTTAATTATAGGATATTAATTCAACATAAACAATATCAATAACAAATAAAACTTAAATATATAAAATCAAACATCTTTTTAGGCGGTAATGAAAATATACTAAGAAACAATTGAAAATTATGGGACTGGCAGTATTTTAACCCGCACCCTCTGCATACTGTTTAGCCACTTTAACCACTAAGCTACGGTCGCCTTTTGCGACCCTTTATTGCCTTAGTTTCTTAGTATATTTGCTGCCAAATGTTATAAAACTAATCAGTAAGAAGTTGGTAATGAAATTGGCTACAAATGGGTCACGTATTTGCTTTGAATGACTACTGAAGTGCAGCACAGCCATCTGCAGCTAACTTCCACTACAGCCTAGATGCTTTATTTTACCTATAATTAATTATTTATCTCTAAATAGCACTTGTACTGATGATACACAAATGTGAATATTGGTCAGATCAGTTTTATTTATTTCTTCAAGAATCTGCTAATGGTTAAGGTGCTATTGTTAATGGATATAATTTCAATACTTTGTATTTTTTGTTGTAGGTTCGCGTTCCACGATGGCGCGATATCAGAGATATGCCCTGATGAGTTGGAAGAGGACTGGGTGCTTAACTTCAAGAGAGCCATACTGGCGCTGTTCCAGAACACCATGAAACGGTTTGACATACACTTCCATGGAGTTGAGGTAAAGTTAATATTTTTTTACTCTTAATTTCTAATCCTATAGAAATTATACATAAAAATAATTTGCCTTAGGTATGAGCTTTTAAAAAAGTTGATAATAGCAAGCAAATAGATTGTGATATCTATATTTATACTCTATACCTAAATATAAAGAGGAAAGACTTTTTGTTTGTTTGTTTGTACCCAAAAATCTACGAATCTAGTGGACTGATCTTAATGAAAACTTGTGTGAAAATAGTTGAAGACCTCAGAAATAAAATAGGCTACCGTTTATCTACGTTCCAC
Organism: Hypena proboscidalis; assembly: GCA_905147285.1. NCBI lineage: Eukaryota > Metazoa > Arthropoda > Insecta > Lepidoptera > Erebidae > Hypena > Hypena proboscidalis. The sequence goes on along the minus strand of LR990150.1, from coordinate 8,095,649 downwards.
GCGGACGCAGCCGCGCGTTGAAGCTAGTGACATATAACTGCATACTCACTGCTTAAGAGACTTAAACACTATACTTTTCATTTTACAGCATGATATCCACGGAACATGCAATGTGGAATACGAAGTCCGCGGCCAAGAGAACACCAGCTTGGTGCTGGTGAAGACTCGTGACCTCTCGCAGTGCAGCAATAGATACAAGTACATGTCTATTCTGCAAACAGTGAGATACGACTTTCAGAGCGTAAGTAATGTTTTGATATTTGAAAAGTCAAGGTCATTTATTTCCTCTTTCTCCTCTTTGTTTAACAAAAAACGACGCCCGCATTAGGAATAACTCCTGTGTCGCGGGGGTGTTCACAAACATACATTTAACAAACGCAAAGCAAACCCAGAGTTAGAACAAATCTTTGCGAATCACACAAAGATTTGTCACATGTGGGCATCGAACCGCATTTGAAAGCGGCGAGGCGACCGCTTCAACCATGTAGGGACACAGTGCAAACGGCGCATATGTATTTAAGTGGATCCTTAAGTTTAGCCGCCCGGTTCGCCAGTCGCCTTCCCGTATCGCTAGAGATAGGTCGTAGTTAAGATAGAATAATGTAGTCAATAAGTTTATTATATAATAATAATATGAACTCTGGTACCAGTTAATTAAACATTTACTATAGTTTAGTAATCGTTTCAATCTCTTCAACATCATAATGTACAACAAATAAGCAACCCCACAAACCACTAATTTCAGAATGGCTAGAGTCACCTTGTCAAACTGCGTAAAGTCCTTTGATTTATTATATTCTACCTGATGAGATTGACCTATTGTCTTCTGTAGTTATATAATAATAATAGCAGCCCTGTATATAATGCATGTCCCACTTCTGGGCTCGGGCCTCTTCTGATGAGAAGGGATAGACCAAAGTACACCACGCTGGCCAAATGCGGATTGGTAGACTTCACACGACTTTGAGTACTTTTTAGACACTCTCAGGCATGCAGGTTTCCTTACGATGTTTCCTTCACTGTTAGCGAGCGATAACTTATATGCTAAATATACACATATCTTCTAAAAGACGAATCTTAAAGATATATGAGGTGTGTGCCGTGGGTTCGAACCCGAGACCTTTGACTTCGCAGTCCTACGGTCTCTCACTCGGCTATCGCTGCTCTGAGGTTATATACATTCCTTCAATTCAGTGTGTATGTACTCGCTTAGTACTCATACACTGTCCCTGAAATACAGTTAGCACTGATTCAGGGGGTTTGTGTTTTTCTTTATGTCAATAAATAATTTATTATTATTATTACTATAACGATTGATCCTGTCAACTTATACTATTCTTTTTTTTTACAGAAATTCCAAACATGGCCTGTCCTAAAATCGGAAAGCAAATGTCGCATCACAGTAGACCATCACATCTACAAATCAGTGAACTGCCGAGAGCGCCATCTCTTCGAGCCCTTCTCTGGCAAGAACTCGGGCGCCATGACGACTGTGATACAAGACCTCGTACTGATAAAGGAAATGAACAAAACTGATTCGGAGATTGTTGAGATGCAGCCCAGTATGTAATAAATAAATAGATATCACACAACTTACACATAAGGCCATCTAATCCCAAACTAAGCAGAGCTTGTACTATGGGTACTTGAATAACTGATACTTTTACATATATACTTTTCTTTTGTAAATACATGTTCATGCACACAAACCCCCATGTTCATGCACACAAAGATTTGTCTTAAGTGGCAATCGAACCCGCGACCTCGGCGTCGCAGGCCGGTACACTACCCACTCCGCCAGCCGGTCGTCAAAAACAAGCAATAATTATTTGCTTTAATCCAATCTTTTTATGTCTTATTTATTGGTGGGTGACCGTAATGTATTGAGATTTATTAAGTCTCATTATCAGTATTTTATGTCTAGAGAATCTAGTAGTCAAGTTTTCTGGGTTCTGTCTACTAAAGTCTTTTTCAGGCAACGGTGTTTAGCTTACGAGCACGACAATATTAAAAATGTTTATCTTCTATCTGCTATTCTTATATAATTGTTCGCCCGACCGACTGATTTATCAACGCAGAGCCTAAACCACTACCGCTAGAAAACTTGAATTTTTTTATGAAGGTTCCTTAAAGGCGTTAGGGCGCACTAAGAAAAGATTTTTGGCAATTCCACCGTGAAGGGGGTAAAATAAAGGTTGAACGAATGTATGGGATGCCGTCATTTTTGCATTTAGGAGCACGAAATTTCGTATAATTAAACTTGAACTTGAATGAAAATGAATTTTTGTAACGGGGCTTTCTAAATTTTATTCCATGAGGGTGAATTTAGGGGTTTAAGTTAGAAGTAACTTTACGCAAAAAATCAATAGATGGCGTTATGCATATTTATAACTCGCACCCAACAGAATAACGTTTGAGGCGGGTAAATCTCTCGGGTCATCTAGTTGATAATAGCATTTTGTTTGCAGCGTGGGCGGCGATATCAAAAAGAGCGAACCTGATGCACCACTTTGCTCCGTATGTCGGAGATAACACAGGAGGACTGAAGCCTGCCAGAGATGTACTGAAACTGCTATGCATGTAAGTTATTTTTTAGAACTTCAATGAAAAGAGTTATAACTTTTATACTTGTTGCTTTAGATATTTATATTTAGTTTATTTTGTGTTTTTGGCTACTTTGTACCTCTTTCGACGGTATAGCCACAGTATAAATATGTACAAACAGTACGGAAACTGCCTACAAACGTGCGAAACGGCACGCACACATAAACATGCACACCGACGAGACCACTAAGCGGCACTTGCTACTGAGAGCACCGCGACAATCGCTTAGGGGTCTCGTCGGTGTGCATGTTTATGTGTGCGTGCCGTTTCGCACGTTTGTAGGCAGTTTCCGTACTGTTTGTACATATTTATACTGTGGTATAGCTAGGCCCTGTAATGAGAACAGGTATTTCCCGTGTTAATTTATTTATTTATTTTTATTTTATTTATTTTATTTTTTGGAACGTATAACAGTTATACATTAGGTACATTGCTATTATAAATCTAAAGTATATCATAAAAAGTAAATGTATAACCCACACCTATGTCCGCAAAATAAGATTATACAGGTGTAAGTCATCCATTTACAAAAATATGTATTATATAATGTCAATTATTTACATAAAAAAAAAATAAAAAAAAATTAACACTATGCAACATTGGACGCATTTCAAAACGATTCAGGTACGATTCGATAACAGAAAGACTTGTAAGTCATGGCGAGAGTAGCCTTTGCCTAGCTGTGGAACACACCCGTGGGATAGTAAACAAAATGAAAAAAAATGCAACATTCCACTTTCTATATAATATTAAAGTTGAATAATTATTAAGAATCCAGCAGGACTCGAACCTGCACCCCCTGGGTATACGCCCCAAGTGCTCTGCCAATTCAGCTATGGATTCGTATTTCTTAACTCTTTGTGCCAGCGTCATTGCTGGATTCTTAATAATTTTTCAACTCTAATATTATATAAAATACAAAAAGGCATAGCAAAGCTAAACTTTGCTTTAAAATATTACAAGTATTCCACTTTCTATTGCATAAAAATTTGCGATGAAATGGGCTCAAGCATAAAATATAAAAAACTTTAAAACCTAATTAATATTTTTCTCTTTCAGGGTAAAAGACTCAACGACAGAATCTCACGCTTCCAACGTAGACGCAAAAATGGACAGCAGTTCTACAGTGGGTCTATGGGGGAGGCTCGTCCGATCTTCACGACCTTTGGACTATCCTGCGTTGTCACAGCTGTTGGCACGAGCTCCTACTATATGTCAAGCTGCTACGTAAGTGATAGATTTAATTTGATTTTGAATTCATCACATTAATTAAAAATTGACATTATTACTATTATTTCGTTATTAATAAGCTTTATTATTGCATTTAATAAGAATTTTGTTATTTAATAAGCTTAATTATTGCATGAATTCATATTATTATTATTATTATGGGTTCTTTTTGTTTTTCTCGGCTTGGGCCGGTTTGACTGATGGCACGGACCTAAGCCAAGTGTTCATCAGTGGGATTGCTGGTTTGAATAGTAATGTGTGTGGGTGTTGCAAGTGTTGATGAATGTGTGTTGCTTTGTTCAGAGTCGTGTGTGATTGAATGTGTAGTATCTGGTTCGCATTGTAAAAATTTCCTGACCAATCTGCAAGTGTTTAATATAACTGCCTTCTGCATTAATTGGTAAGTGTTTGGTGAAAGTTGCAAACTATTCAGAGACTGGTGTAGTTGTTTTGGTATGACGCCTGTACTAGATATGACTATTGGAACTATCGTAACTTTTACTAGATGCCAAAGCCTTGTTATTTCGTCTTTGAGTTCTATGTACTTGGTGAGTTTTTATGCAATGTTAGTCTGTAGATTGTGTGTATTAGGTATGGCGATGTCTATAAGATAACCTGTTTTATTTATTTTGTTAATAAGAGTTATGTCTGGTCTATTGTAATGAATCGTTTTATCCGTGAGAATGGCTCGGTCGTAATACAACTTTGTCGTTGAATTTTCTAGTACTGTTTGAGGGTTGTATTTATAGTATGGATGGATAGAATCTACAAATTTAAATGGTATGCTAGTTTCTGGTGAACAATATTAGCAACTTGGTCATGTCGGTGCTTATAATCGGTCTGTGCTATGGATTTTCAAGCACCTGTAATATGTTGAATCGTTTCTGGAGAGCTGTTACATTTTCTGCAGGTGTCAAAAGGTAAATTTTTAATAATATATTTTCTGTAATTTCTAGTTTCTATTACTTGGTCTTGTATAGCAATAGCAATCATGAAGCCTTCCGTCTCTGGGAACAATTCACCTCGATTTAGCTATGCGTTCGATGCATCTTTATCGACGTTTTGTTGGCATAAATCTAGGCGATGTCTCCCATGTAGCGCTTTTTGTGTCCAATTTCCTATTTTTACAGTGTCATCTATTACTTTTTCATTTTTCTGTTCTCTTTTGTCCTTTAAATTGACTGGGGTAAAGTTTTTGTCATTTTGTACTATAGTCTTGTGAAGCTTACATGATTCAGCTTTTTTAAAGAAATACTGTCTGAGGGATCTGATTTGTTTATTGTGTAAGTTAATTATGTCAACAATGCCTCTGCCTCCTTCTTTTCTGGATAGTGTTAGTCTTTGTAAACACGATCTAGGATGATGTTTGCGGAATTTGTCAATGTCGTGTTAATCTTACGTCGTAGGTTTGTCAGGTCTGTCTTAGTCCAGTTTATAATACCAAATGAATATGTAAGTACGGGAATAACAAATGTGTTAATTGCCTTAACGGTGTTTCGCGAGTCATTATAGTGTTTAGACGGTGTTGGAATTCTTGTGTGAGTTTTTGTTTAGTGTCTTTGTGATTAATTTGTAGTGATTGCCTATAGCCTAAATATTTATAAGTGTCTTGTTTACCTAGTGCTTTAATTTGTTCTCCGGTGCCTAAAACATATTGGTGTTGATAGTTCTGTCCTGCTCTAATATAATTTATTTTACATTTGTCTATTCCAAACTCCATATGTCGTTGGTAAACTGTTCCGTTAAACTAGCTAAGTCGTTAATTTCATTCTCAGTGTTGGCATATAATTTTATGTCGTCCATATAAAGTAAATGATTTATCTTAAAGTCTTGAATGTCAATCTGTCCGTTAGTTGGAGACATTTTAAAATCGTATCCTATTGGTGTTGCATTTAATATATTAGAGAGCGGATTTAAAGCAAGACAGAACCACAACGGACTCAATGCATCACCCTGAAAAAGTCCTCTATTTATTTGAATTGAGTTTGTTTCAACCGTGTGAGTAACCGTTGAAATAGCTAATTTTGTTGACCATCTTGTCATTGTTGTTTTTAGAAAAGAAACTATTGTAGGTTGAATTTTGTAAATCTCTAGTACTTGAAGCAACCATGAATGAGGAACCGAGTCATATGCTTTTTTGTAGTCGATGTACATGCTGAATAAGTCTGAATGAGTTTTTTGTACTTGAGTAAGAATAACTGAGTCTATAACTAACTGTTCTTTGCAGCCCTGGCAAAATTTTCGACACCCCTTCTGTTGTTCAGCCAAGATGTTATTGGCATCAGCGTGTTGGTATATTAGTTCTGATATACAAGAACTAATAATTTTGTACAAAGTTTGTAAACATGTGATCGGTCTATATTTAGCGGGATTAGTGAGATCATTGTGATCTTTTGGTATCATGAATGTTTTGCCTAATGTCAATTATGTTGGTATCGTGTTTGGGTCTTGTATGAATATGTTGATAAATTTGTGTAGATGACTGTGTACGTAAGTATTTTTTTTATACCAATAGCTTTGAACAAAATCTGACCCTGGTGACTTCCAGTTGTGCAAATGACGTAAGACTCTTTGAAAAATTTCTACTGAAATATATTCGAACTCCATTGTTTGTATACTTGAAGTATTAGTTGTACATTCTTTTTGTATCCACTCAGCTTCGGTGTTATGCTAAACAAGGTCTGACCAAATTCGTGCCCAAAAGTCATGTAGTTCTTCAGATGTAGGAGTAGAAGTAGAGTTTGAGTTGTTTTGTTGAGTGTTCATAGTTGACTGTTTGATGTTACGATAAAAAACTTTTTCATTATTGCTGAATTGCGAATTTTGTTGCTTTCTTTGGGTGCATGCTTTATACCTTTTAATTCTACCTGTAACAACCGCTAGTTTTTTCTTGAGAGTATCTAATGTATGAATAGGTTGAGTATTTGGATCTTTAAATTCTTTATTGTACAAATAAAAAATAAACAATACAATAATATAAAATACAATTTTAAATTTATGTACAAAGGCGTATCTTCGTGTATAGTGTGAGTCTTGTACTGCTCTATAATACTTTTTGCATATTAAACTACATTTTTGCTTCTATTTCCCTTAATGTATTGTGTTAAACGACTTATTTTTGTGCGTAAGTTTGTAAGTTTTCGTTCTAGACGTCTTTGCCAATTCGGTTTATAGTCTCTTTTGTAGTTGGTGAGAAGTATTTCCTTGTAGAGTTATCTTGGCTCCGTTTATTTTTGCTGCGGTCCAGGGGGCACAATAAATTGCAGTTTGAAGTTTATGAAAGTTAGTATCCTCCTTGATGACTTCAGGAAAAATTACTTCGTTGAGGTGATTAACTATTTTTGCAAGCTTTTTGGAAGGTCTTTGTTTAGGGATAAAGGTCCGACTGGTAGGTTCTGTATCTTTATAGTATTCAAATGCCTGTTGAAATGTTTCGTCGATTGGTGGTTGTCTATCTAAAACTGATTCTTCAGCAAATTTCAAAACTTCAAAAATTTATGTTTCTGTATCTTGTACATTTTGGAATTGAGATCTTTCATGAATACTTTCGCTATGGTTTTCAACATTGTCAGAGTTGTTGGGTAAGGCTATGATGTTGTTGTTGGTAGCGAGTTCAATTGATATTTCCTGCCATAATACGTCTAATCTGTCATTGCTTAAGTATTTATTATTTATAATAGCTCGTCTCTGGTCTGCTATACGTTGTTCACTTACATGAGATAAGTCAGGGAATTTCGCAATGAAGTCTTCGAACATTAATTTTCTATAAGCAGTTTGATTTGCTTCCAGATTTGTGACTCGGTAATAGGATCGCATTATCTCTTCGTTTTGTCTTGTGGTCCATCTCATTCTGGTCTGTGTTGTGTTTTCTGTAACTATTCTGCTTATAGGTTGTTTGTGTTGGTTGCAGTAATGTTGAATTTTGCGAAGTTGCAATATTTTGAGAAAAGTGTTGTGAGGTTAAGTTCAAAGATGTGTGAATATCTGTTTGTAGGTCTAGTTCTGTTTTAACTTCATCATATATGTCATCGATAGTTTTTTGGGGTAGTAACCTATTGCGTATTATAGCTCTACGTTGGTCTCCTAAACGTTGACGACTTACTTCTATGTTAGGTAATTTCTCAATAAACTTAAGGTGCAATGGTTCTAGGTAGGTACTCGTATCTGTATCTAGTGCAGTTAGTTGGAGATAAGTGCGTAGTATGAACTTGTTCAATCAAGCAGGTCGGTAGCCGGGGTCTTCCACGCTGATGATGTGAGGAATTTGCGAGTGATCCGACAAGTGTTTAATATCGTGGCTTTTTGCATAAGATGCAGCGAGTGCTTTGGCATATGCAGGGTTCTTAGGCTCTGGGTGAGAGATTTAGGTATCACGCCAGTTGATGACAGAACTATTGGCACTATGTGGACTATATTTGCCTTCCATTGCGTTTTCAGTTCTATTGCTAGATCTTGGTATTTTGCCAGTTTATCAGAGATGGTAGTTTGGACATTGTGCGTATTGGGTATGGCTATATCGATAATGTAGACACTGTTATCAATTTTATTGTGAAGTGTTATATCTGGTCTATTGAAATGAATAGTCTTGTCGGTAATAATAGTTCGGTCCCAGTATATTTTAGATGTTCTATTGTCAAGAATGGTCTCCGGCTTGTATTTATAGTAAGGAACCTTTTTGTCTATAAATTTGTTGTAATGAGCAAGATGTTGATGAACAATTGCAGCTACCTGGTCGTGGCGGTGCTTGTAATCAGTCTGTACGAGAGATTTACAAGCGCCCGTTATATGCTGAATAGTTTCGGAGGCAGATAGACAGTGTCTACATAAATCTGATTGCTGGTTGGGATCTTTTATAATAAACTTCCTGTAATTTCGTGTAGGGATGACTTGATCTTGTATCGCACAAATAAATCCCTCGGTCTCCGGAAACAGTTCCCCTTTCTTAAGCCACTCGTTCGACTTTTCTTTGTCGACATTATTTTGGGCTAAATCGGTTCGGTGTCTTCTTTCAAAACTTCTGTTCATTGGTAACAAGATCTTCACTTGTTTGAGTTTGACTATCTCGGAGGTTAAGTGGTGTAAGTTTATTGTCAATGTATGTAATATTTCTGTGAAGAGATGAATGAAGGGCTTTAGTATGAAAGTAGTGTCTGAGAGATGTGATCTGTTTGTTATGTAGGTTATTGATATCAATAAGTCCTCTTCCTCCTTCTTTGCGAGGTATTGTGAGTCTTTCTATGGATGATTTTGGGTGATGTTTTCGGTGTTTTGTCATGTATGTGTTAATTGTACGCTGCAAACTTTTTAAATCTTGACTTTGACCAACAAATGATTCCAAATGAGTAGGTTAATATTGGGATAGCAAATGTGTTAATAGCCTTTATTATATTTCTAGAAGTTAAATGTGTTTTTAATATTGAATTGAGACGATACTTGAATTGCCTACTTAGCTCTTGCTTAGTTTCTTTTTGTTGGATTCGTCGTAATTGCTTAAAGCCTAAATATTTATACGTGCTCAAATCATCCATCGGTTCAATAATCTCACCAGTTTCGAGGCTGTATGGGTTATCTTCTACTTTGCCGTTATTAATTGAAAGTATTTTACATTTTTCTACTCCAAACTCCATACAAATATCATTAGAAAACCGTTGAGATACATCTGCTAGAAGGAAGAGATCCTGTTTATTGCTGGCAAATAGTTTAATGTCATCCATATATAAAAGGTGTGACAAAAGAAATCAGGAGTCACTAGATTTTAAAACAATGCCAGTATTACTATTATTAAGAAGAGTTGAAAGTGGATTGAGTGCTAAGCAGAACCAGAGTGGGCTAAGTGCGTCTCCTTGATAGATCCCACGACATATACGAATCGGTTCAGTAGTTATTGAAGCGTTTTGTCTTAATTTTAGTATGGTTTGCCAGTTTTGCATGGATGATTGTAAAAAAGTTATAATGGTAGGGTTGATCTTATATATGTGGAGTGTCTCTAGGAACCAACTGTGTGGTACTGAGTCAAAAGCCTTTCGATAGTCTATGAACATGCTGTGTATATTCTTTTTATTTCTATAAGCTTCATTGATTACGATCGAGTCAATAGTAAGCTGTTCTTTACACCCTTGGCTATGCTTTCTGCATCCCTTTTGCTGTTCAGCCAGAATGCCAAATGCTTCTAAATGTTTGTTTATTAATTCACTTATACAAGCTGATAAAAATTTGTAAATAGTCTGCAGGCAAGTAATGGGTCTATATTTCGATGGGTCTTGTGTGTCTTGTTCTTTGGGCAGCATGTAAGTTACTCCATGTGTGATGTATTCAGGCATTATATGAGGTGATTGAATGAATGTGTTAAGGTGGTTGTGTAAGTGTGGCTGAAAACATGTAAATTTCTTGTACCAATAGTTATGGATATTATCAGTTCCAGGTGATTTCCAATTATGTGTACGTTTGATGACTTGTATAAATGTGTCTATTGGGATATGCTCGAATTCCATTTCTGTAATGCTACTGGTATTATCATTAATAGTAGTTATCCATTCCGTTTCTGTATTGTGTTGTAGAGGGGTTTCACAAATATCAGCCCAAAATCGACGCAGCCTTTCTGGTGTTAGTGTTCTTAGTTGACCTACGTTTGCATTTTGGTTTCCGTGAGCCAGATTTCTATAGAAAACCTTTTCATTGGTTGTAAACTGAGCATTTTGTTTTTTCCTTAAAGAACAAGTTAGATACCTTTTAAGCCTACTTGCTGCTGCATTTAGCTTTTGCTTTAATGTATCTAAAATGTGCTCTAACTCTGTGTTATTGTTTTCATATTGTGCATGAATTAAGTATTTATTTCTGATTGCCTCTACAGCTACTGTGATTCTATTACTTCTATTGCCTCTAATGTATTGTGTCAAGTGTGCTATTTCTAATCTGAATTTATTTATTTTATTTTCTAATCTCCTTTGCCAAAACGGCTTATAATCTAAAATGGTGTGTGCTCTATAAGGCATTTCAATTTTTGTTCCATTGCAAACTACAGCAGTATAGGCGGCTGCATAGATGATGGTCTGTAGCATAAGAAAGTCTAGGTTTACATCTAACACTTTAGGGACTATACTTTCATTTAAGTACTGAACAATTAATGCTAGTTTTCGGGATCGTTTTTGTTTGGGTAAATAGGGTCTCGATGTTGGATCAGTATTTCTAAATTTATCTAATGCATTCTGGAACTGTTGAAGAATATTATCAGTATCTATATGCGTAGCTATCGGAATTCGGTTGTTGTCACAATATGATTGAGTAATTTCTTCTTCTACAACTGTTAAATCTGCAGTTGTCTGTGACAAATTGGCTTGTGAATCATCAATGTGTGAAAGACTCTCATAGTGAGGGTAAGATGTTTGGATTTCATTTTCAACTTCGCTTCTTATTTGTTGTATTCTGGCTTCATCTATCATTTTATTATTTATTATGACCCTCAGTTGATCCGATATTATTTGTTCAGACAAATGAGATAGTTCCGGGTATGTTACTATAAATTCACTATGTATGTTTCTTCTGTATGCCGTCAAATTTGTTTCAAGTTCCGTAACCTTGTAATAAATGCGTAGTATACTCTCATTGATTTCATTTGACCATCTCATTCTTGATGAAGTCTGTGTGAACGTAAGTGGTGGTTGCACATGTTGTTCGAGATAGCTCGCTACATCACATTTAATTTCATTGATCGTGTCCATTGGAAGTAATTTATTGTTAATTATCGCCCTGCGTTGGTCTCCTACGCTTTGTTTTGTAGCGTTCATGCCTGGATATTTTTCTGTGAAAGCCTTGTGGATCCATCCAAGTATTGCGCCAAATGAACATATTCATTTCTATGGTCCATTTTCTTCTCGCGCGTGTTTGAGCAGTAGTGGGTCCAGAACTAACGGCGTTCGCCTCTTGGACAACATCTACTGTCATTGAAGTGGATGATATGGTTGATGGTGATGAATGTGGTATGCGTCTATTTAATTTATTATTAAATTAAAACTATTTGCATGCTACATGGCTGAATGTGCATGAATCAAACAACCTCTGTACCATCTTTATGTACCCATATTCGCAAATGAATAAATAAATAAATAAATAGATATAGATATACAGATAATTTATAATAATAATAATACTCACGGCAATGTTGTGCCCTATCACCCGTATGGCTTTGTCTGCACGTGTGGTGTAGTGGTTTAAGCGGTCGCCTTGCCGCTCTCCACTGCACTGGTGTTGTGGGTTCGATCCCCACATGGGACAAATCTTTGTGTGAGTCGCAAAGATTTGTTCTGAGACTGGGTGTGCTTGTGTGAGTGAATGTGTGTATTTGGCCTTGTCATCGGGACTATTGGATAGTGTAATTGCTTCTGGCATTCTATCTAATGTAAAAAATCCAAATTTATTTATTTATTTAAGTGACCGTTTAGGGGGCCCATATAGTGAGTTGGCGAGTCACCGTCTGCCCCTTTTTCCGTGTACAACATGTGTTTCAGGGCGGGCATCAGTTTTACCTACCATAAACCAGAATACCCAGTCCATTAGCACCTCAACACAATAGCTCTTATCATTTAGTCTCCATTTTCTGCAATAGGTCTGCTCAAACCGAGGATTGTCCTTGGGTGTATTTTTATAATGTGAACAGGGATAATCGCCGGTTTGTGCCTCGTTACATCTAGAGTAAAGTGTTTAACGGGCCTCTGTGCTGTTGGCTTCGGCCCCACACATGCCTACCAAAGTTCCGGGACTCTGTAGTCCCGAGATATGGTAACATAAACCACAAATAATAATAATAATAATTTGGATTTTTTACATTAGATATAACGCCAGAAGCAAAAAAATACACTTTCCAATGGTCCCAATGACAAGGCCAAATACACACATTCACTCACACAAGCACACCCAGTCTCAGAACAAATCTTTGCTAATCACACAAAGATTTGTCCCATGTGGGGATCGAACCCACAACACCAGTGCAGAGGAGAGCGGCGAGGCGACCGCTTAAACGCTTATATTTGCTGACAACATTTTCAAAGTATTGACGTTTCATTTAAACAAAATTTCACGATTAGTTTGCGATTTCGAAGATTCAGCTACTACAAGTTGCTACGTAAGTGATAAGTATAGAGATATACAGTGTGGCAAAATAGAAATGGAAACTATTTTTTTATTTGCTGTCAATATTGTCAAAGTATTGACTTTAGATTTAGATTTAGATTCATTTATTCACAAGAATGTAGTTAGTAGTACATAGGTGTTACATTACATATTAATACACTGTGACATTCTATCATAACAATGATGTGCAAATTTTAATTAGTAATTAATTTTAAGTATTAAGTAAATTTTAAGTAGTAGCATAATTATTAAAATTAGTAATTGAATGTCAAAATTAAATTCTAGTTAAATATTAATTCATTATATAATGTCATGATAAATACGTAATTATAATGTCAATGAATTTATGAAATGTCCAGTTAATGTCAGCTAAAATAATGTTGTTAAAAAATAAAATATTACAAGTCTTAATTTTATTAATGATTAAATTAAGCAATAATCCATACATATTAATATAATAAGTTAATAAAATGTAACATTGATATTAAAAGGTACATGTCATAAATTCTTTCAGGGTGTAAAAACATTTTTCTGCAAGCCACAACGTTAATTTCTTTTTAAATAAGTTCAAGGTCGGTTCTTTAAATTGATTTGATAGTTAATTGTAAACTTCTACAGCTTTATTATACACATTTCTTTCATATATTATCTAAATGACATCTAGGACGGTAAAGTTACTTATTTCTATTATTTCTACTAGCAGTTTCTGAGTGCATACTGAAATATTGGGGTGTGTAACGGTTGATATAATAACAAAAAATCTAACGGTCACTTGACATAATATCACTTAATATAATTTTATTTAATATAACGATCAGTTGTCATATTGATCTGTTGATATAATTTCATTTTATCTAATTTCTTTTGATATAATGAACACTTTTTATAATGCACATTTGACATAACATTCGTTTAGTATATTATTTATTTACTATAATACACTGAAATCGAATTCCTTCGGGCTTTGGCCTCTAACTTAAAACTGAAATAAGATGTTATATTTATAATTGATGTGTTAAGATTAAATAACTAATATAGCTATTGTATTAAGTTTTTGTTCTTCCCTTTATACCCTATACATCACCCAACTATTGTTACCAGGAGGATCTGGATGCAATCTGGACTTTAGGGCACCCCGACTCGGATAGGTTAGGTTAGAAGGGGATGGCGGGGTCTACGACCCCGCCATCCCCTTCGTGGTTTTTTTTTTAACCAACCAGAAGTAGGAGCCCCGCGAAGCGGGGCTCCGTCGACCAAGTCCGACCTCGACCAGAAAATTAGGTCAAAAGAACATTAGGTTAAATGAAAGTTATATTAAAAGAATATTATGCATTTTGAAAATTATATCATATGAACTTTATACAAAATGTTATTATATCAAAGGAAGATTATATCATATAAAACATTATATCATATGAAATTAGGTTATTTGATATTATAGCATATGAAAATTATAACATATGAACGTTATTTCAAGTAAAATTAGAGCATTTGTTATTATATCAAACATTACACACCCGAAATATTGTGGGTGCAGTTTGACAAAAACACAGATTTCTCTAATATACATGCAGACCAGCGGTAAGATTCTAAATTTCCCAAACAATGGTTTACAACTATCTGTAAACCATGCTCCACATATTGCTCTAGCGCATTGCTTTTGAACCCTGAACACTTTTTCGATTTCGCATGAGTTACCCCATAGCAACAGCCCATATGTCAAAACTGAGGACACATATCCATGATAAGCTTGGAGTGCCGCCTCCATGGATACTGTTTGTCGCAATCTTTTTATTGCAAACACAAAACGGTCCAGCTTACTGCAGACATACTCCACATGTGCCTTCCAGTTGCAATGCCTATCAAGTATTACCCATAGTAAAAATTTTGCAGTCTCAACCTCTTTTATTCTTATATTATTATACGTGATATTTAATTCAGTTGTATTGTTTCTGTAACTTTTGAACTGAATGAGCTGCGTTTTATTAAGGTTTACTTTTAAATTATTGTTTTCTAGCCAAGTGACTGTGTTATTAAACGTTGTATTGATATCCTGTACATATGTATCTCTGTTTTCACATTTTACTATTAAAGTTGTATCATCGGCAAATAACACAGTTCTATGATGAGTGATATTGGGTAGGTCATTTATATATATAAGGAATAAGAATGGCCCCAAAACACTCCCTTGTGGAACACCAAATTTATTAGGCATAAAGTTTGATCTACTCACTACTTTTGTATCGTTCTCTATTTTGCCTATTTCAACACATTGATATCGGTCTGTTAAGTAGCTGTTAATCCATTGACGCTTCATTTAAACAAAATTTCACGATGGATTTACGATTTCCAAGATATTTAAATTCGTTGATTTGTAATTTGAACAGATGCCGCATGAACAGTACAATATAGACCATTATTATTATTACTTTTTAACCGACTTCAAAAAAAGGAGGTTCTCAATTCGGTTTTATTTTTTTTTTTTATGTTTGTTCACCGATTACTCGAAGACGCCAGGACCGATTTGAGAAATTCTTTTTTTGTTTGATAGGATATACTTGTCATGTGGTCCCATTTTTTTCCAGTCACGTTTTGATGATGGGATCCTAGAGAAATCGAGGGCAAATTCAAATTTAAAAGGCTTCTATATTGTTTTTTGTATATTATCTAAAGCTACTTGGATATTTGCATCTAGTAGCCAGCATTTTGTTGCTGAGCTGATGCTGGAAGGTACAACTCCTCAACGGTTAGGAGTACGGGGATAATTCTTTAAATATTGGCTCCTTGAGGCCGTTTACTGTATTCTTTCAAGTTATTCACAGATGAGGCGAGACGTTGAATATTACTTGTGTATATTCATAATATGAGGTCATGATTTAATGATGGGATCCTAGAGAAATCATGGGTCAATCAAGCTTCTATATTGTGTTTCGTATATTTCCTAAAACTACTTGGATATTTTATAATTCTGAAGTCGGTGCTAAGTAACCAATAACTAGATAATAAGTATAAATCTTTCTAACAACTATTTTCTGACAGAATATTAGTTCTTAATTATCCGATTTACTTGGCACCGACTTCAGAATTATAAAATAATTATTTAATAATTTCTATTTAACGAAATGAAAAAACGTATTATTTGTGCGAAGTAAATTTATTTTATGCTTTTTAGTTTACCTACTTTTTGAAGTCGGTTTTTTTTTTGTTAAAAATTATTTTTATTGCAATTGTATGTGTGAAATCCAGGTATTGAATATAATTTCCAAGAATGTAGGTATATATTTTGAGCTCATTGCGGAAATGTGCTAAATGATAATTGTAAAATTAATATAAACACACATCTGTCGGTACATGGTGCCGGAAAACCGCTTTGCCGGATGCCTTCTTCTTGGTGGTTTAAGAAGTTGTCGAAGGCTGTTGCAGAAACCGATTGGTTGGATTAAAATTGTGTTACTATACGAACAGTACAGTGGCGCCCTCATTACTTCTACTTCTTCTTCTTCTTCTTTGTCGTGTCAATTGCTAAGTCAAATTTTATTTTGACTTGCCATCGTGGTGAAAGGATTAGCCAATTCGCTTTGGAGAACTCGCGAATTGCCCAGGGTGCGCCGGACGTAGGGAATCGTACGTCACTCGGGGAGGCTCCTTTCATGCACCCCCTTCTACTTATTTTTGCCAAGATGTATGTTGAACATGTTTTCTGAATACCTGTTATAATTAATGTTATTTTCTTACTGCCTCGTTGGTCTAGCGGTATAATTTGCGTATTGATCACTGTGAAAGCTCGGGTTCGATGCCCGGGTCGGGCATAAGTGTGATTTGAAATTTTTCGTTACGCAATTCTCAATAGCAACACGGAGTTGGATTTATGTCTGATGAAAGGCAAAAGGACACACATAGGACCTAAGTATAATAGGTGAAATGTGGGTGTTGTACACCTCGGCCACACCCTTCAGGGCAACATAGGTGTGATGTTATGTTATGTGTATTTTTTGTCATGTTTTAGCAAACACATCCTTGACGCTCTGCCGTACATCGCAAGTCCGGGCTCAGTGGAGCTCATCAAGGACATGATTATGAAGAACGCCGTGGACAAGGAGACCAGACATGAGTGGCTCATGTCCATGGCCATGATACCTAGGTAAGTAAATACATCTTTAGTATAGAATAGACACTTGAAGTCATCTTGGCGCGCGGTTGTATATATGCGTGTCAACGCGCACATAGCTAGACGCACTTGGATTAGTAACTTAGCCCACGCGACTGACACAAACACTTCTTCTTCTTCGTCGCGTCGATGGCTTAGTCAAATTTTATTTTGACTTGCCACCGTGGTGAAAGGATTAGCCAATTCGCTTTGGAGAACTCGCGAATCGCCCAGGGTGCGCCGGACGTAGGGAATCGTTGTGTACGTCACTCGGGGAGGCTCCTTTCATGCACCCCGACACAAACACTGAAATCCAAACTGTATAATATTTAAAAGCACACGCACACGTAGACCAACGCGTCAAGATGAGTTGATGTACCATCAGCAAAGTAGATTCATGCTCCACATTAATATTATTTTTATTTAGACATTTAAAAACACTAAGGTCGATATTTGCTTGGTTGATTAACAAATGTCAACCTTATCGACTTTGACAGCTTCAAAGGAAATATTTGACAAATGGGTCATGCATGAATCAACTTTGCTGATGTAACTACCGATAGTCAAAGTCAAATAATCTATTTTCATAAACCCCAATTCTATTATACAATTTATTATTACTATACAATTCCAATATATTTTTGACATTTTACTTATTACTAAAATACTGATGCATGCTTAACATTGACATTGTGTAATTTTAATTTATATAAATTTTATATTTGTACGCCTCGCATGGCAAAACATGTTGTTACATAACCAATACCACCAATACAACTGTTATAGAATGAAATATTCTGTCCACCTGTCCTGTAATGTTCTGACCACACATGTTTAAAGCAAAGAAATATATCTTTATCTTTATCCCAAGGGGCGCTTAAACTCGTCAATAATACATAATTACAAAGCAAATAAAAATAATCTAAGCCAGTGGTTCCCAATTAGTGGTACGCGTACCCCCAGGGGTACGCGAGATGGCATCAAGGGGTACGCGCAGCAATCTCTAAACTAAAATCCTTAAAAAACAATAATTCAATATACCATCTCATGCAACAGTAGACTCCAACCAAAGTTGTTTTGCGGAACAATCATTGCTTAGTTTTTGGGCTGGTCTTAAAGACGTCTTAAGATTAAAGCTGATCAACATGCAACCAGATTTTGTCGAGTTGTGTAAAGATAAACGTGCACATTTGCCACATTTATACTTAATACATGTTCTCTGTCATTAGAATAGCTTTTGATGATAATGAAAATACAATTGGTACACCTGATTTAATTTTTTTATTTAATATTCCTAATAAAGGGGTACGCAAGTTGGAGGTCTTTCTTAAAGTGGTACGTAGAGAAAACTAATTGGGAACCACTGATCTAAGCAATTAAATAAATTAAAATTTTACTTATCAAAATAATATGATTTGAACTACCAAAGCTTAGATCAATTTTCTATTCGAATTGATTAAAATCAATCTAAAATTAAGCGGCCGTGGCGCAATGGATAAGGCATCGGTCTTACGATCGAGAGGTCGTTCGAATCCTGGCCATTACACCACGGACGTAAACGTCCTCCTAACACAAGCGAATTAAGCTTAGCTGGAGGGGGTTAACAAGAATACTAGTAATTTGTATTTGCAAATTGCTAGTAAGCTTTTATAAAAAAAAAAAAAAAAAAAAACTGAGTACTGTTGTATATGCTGCTCAAATAATGTACCAAAATCTTTTCATCCAACTTTTTTATGGTTTTGTTTTTTTATTTAATTTACTTTTATTCTCTCAGACCAAAGAAACAGATGTTGGACAGCATGTTGGAGCTACTACGCCAACAGAAGAGCGACAAAGTGATCAGTTTCACTGTTTCTTCTATGGTGCATTCTTATTGCAAACACAGTGGCAAAAAGTGTGAGTATTTGTGATACGCAGCAGATATATTTTACATTAAGTAATTATATTTCTTGTGCAAAAATGTTAACGTAACTATACAAAAATAGGTCTAAATTAATTAATCACTAAAAAAGTAAGAAATCCGTTAATAAATGACTGAGTTATTGATTAACTTTGAAACATACTTCTGTATTCTGTATTCTTTATTCTTTATATTTTATAATTTCAACTGTCATTATCATGACTTTTCATTTTATACTTTTATTTTTATTTAATTAACGCACCAACAACTTTGCTCATTTACTTACTTGTCCATCCTAAGGTTACCTGTAAGAAATTGCTTATAGCGATAAGGCCGCCCATTGTGCAACATAGTTTTTAAGTGCTATTGTTTACAACATATTTTCTTTGTTAATATTGGTGTACAATAAAGATTACTCTATCTATCTATCCATCTTACGCGTTGCATGCTTAAGTAAAATAATCTGTATACCAAAACGTCAAGCTTAAAAGGTATTTTTTTGTTTTATGTCAAATATAATCATTACTAAATATTTCAGTAAGGGAATGCTGCGAAGAAGATACTCCAATGGCAATTATGGAAGTGTTCCAAGACATTGTCAAAGAAATCAAGAGCAAAGACGTCATTAAAACCAGAGAGGACCGAGATAAGGTAAGAATAATTTGCGTCATAGTTTCCGTTATACCCGTACCGCAACTCCTTCTTTTTCCTTTTGCAGTGGAAATCAAGAGATAAATCTTTTTGTTAGTAGAAACGTAAAACTATCTTTTTAAAAGGGCCATTTACTGCCCATCCCTTTCACTGTGGAAAACCCGCTTAAATATCGGCAATCTTATCATATTATTATATACATATAACATATACAATAGCAGCGATAGCCGAGTGGGAGACCGTAGGACTGCGAAGTCAAAGGTCTCGGGTTCGAACCCACGGCACACACCTCTGTCAATAAATCGTTAAGATTCGTCTCTTCCAAGATATGTGTGTATTTATCATATCAATTATCGCTCGCTAACGGTGAAATATAACATCGTGTGGAAACCAACAT
Source organism: Hypena proboscidalis (assembly GCA_905147285.1). Classification (NCBI taxonomy): domain Eukaryota; kingdom Metazoa; phylum Arthropoda; class Insecta; order Lepidoptera; family Erebidae; genus Hypena; species Hypena proboscidalis. The sequence goes on along the minus strand of LR990150.1, from coordinate 8,075,594 downwards.
GCCTGAGAGTGCCTAAAATGTGCTCGAGGGTGTGTGAAGTCCACCAATCCGCACTTGGCAAGCGTGGTGGACAATGGCCAAACCCTTCTCATTATGAGAAAAGGCCCGAGCCTGGCAGTGGGACATGTATTAGATACAGGGCTGCTATTATCATTACGTATCATTTTAACTTATTACTTATATTCCTGAACTATAATGATATATTATATTCTCATCTCATTCTCATTTGACGAACGGATGGCGGAGTGGGTAGTGTACCTGCCTGCGACGCCGAGGTCGCGGGTTCGATTCCCGCTTAAGACACATCTTTGTGTGCATGAACATTGGGGTTTGTCTTAGTCTAGGTGTTTCTATGTATCATAAGTATGTTTTCACAAAAAGAAAAGTATATATGTATTAGTATCAGTTATTTTAGTACCCACAGCACAAGCTCTGCTTAGTTTGGGACTAGATAAATAAATAATAAATAAATATTTCACAACTCACACACAACGCCATCTAGTCCCAAACTAAGCAGAGCTTGTAATATGGGTACTAGAATAACTGATACTAATACATAATTATTATATACTTTTCTTTTGTAAATATGTACATACATTTTGTATAGATGGCGTTGTGTGTAAGTTGTGAAATATTTATTTATTTATTTATTTCAGATAAAAATCGCCATCAAAGCTTTGGGCAACATCGGGGGCTTCAAGCAACCGTTTGCAGACGTCCTGATGAGTATTATAGGAGACAGTTACATCCCTGTGCCGGTCAGACTGTCTGCTGTGGATGCTTTTAGACGAACGCCCTGTACTGAGACTCGGTGAGTTGTAGATAATTATAGCATATCAAGTCTGAGACATAAACTGATTTGCAACTTGTGTATAAAGGCACTTAATTTTTGTTTTTTTTATAATTGTTCTATATGTATTTTTATTTGTAAGTTTCTAAATTTGTTTCATATTTTTAACACGCTTATATTAGCTTCACCTGTATGTATGTATGTATGCATGCATGTATGTACGTATGTACATACATGCATGCATACATGCATGTACCTGTATGTACTGTATGTAATGTATGTACCCTGTATATGTATAAATGTATAATATATATAATTTTTTAGTTTTTTCAGTTATTTTGATGGTGATCTAATATATTATAATTTTTACTTAAAAAAAAATCAAGTTTCTTTTTACCTTTCGGTACTTGATACTTTGACTAAATTGCTGAGGTCGCGAGTAGACTAACATAACATAACATCACGCCTTTATTACTCAGTAGGGTGTGGCAGAGGTGAGCAACACCCACACTTCACCTGTTATGTTTAGGTCCCATGGGATAAGTAGACTAGTGGAATCTAAAAGCGTCAAGTACCAAAAGATAAATAAAATTACACTATTTTGTTAGTTTCCGGTAAAGTTATATTAATGAAGATCCAGTTTCAGAGGTGTCAAATAAACCTTATTGGCATATAGCATCATAAATGAAAGGTACAGTTGTGTTCTTTTTAACACGCTTATTAGCTGTATGTGTATGTATGTAACCGACTCCTTTGGACTCGATTTTGACCCACTTTAAACGGACAGATTTCATTAAAATTTTGCACACCTGTCAAAGATCGATGACAATGCAATAATTCGATAAAAAAAATTTAAAAAAAAATTAAATTAAAAAAAAATTAAAAAGAACGCTCTTATAAATAAACCAAACTTAAAAGTAAAAAATAAATATTATTTAAAAAAAAAATTAAAAAACACGCTTTTAAAGTACTTCTAACTAAAAAGTGAAAAATAATTCGTAATATAAGCTGAAAATGGTAATGAACACAAAATACCAGTATTATTGTGAATAAGCGTGGGGCGCTCTGTGCCATATTTTTCGTCTATCGAGCAACCTACGCCTTTTTACAATAATACTAGTTTTTTTAAACTTACTTTTAGTTTTTCTAAACTATTATTTTTAGGTATAACATATATCAGTTCTATAGTCAGTCAGGTAAAACGCTATCCAGTTCTTCTATAACTGGCCCTAAAAGACTGCTTTGAGAACTTTTTTGAAAGATTAAATAATGTTTAATTATGTACATTGTTTCATATTTATTTGTATGTTTTAGGGAATATTTCTTGGAAACATTCCGCGCGGACTACATGAACATAGAAGTACGTCTGGCTTCCTACCTCCAAGTCATGAAATGTCCCGACTTGGGCACGTTACGGAAGATATTCCACACGCTTAGACACGAAGCTGTTAATCAAGGTAACATCATCATTTCTGTATCTGGCGGAGTGGGTAGTGTACCTGCCTGCGACACCGAGGTCGTGGGTTCGATTCCCACTTAAGACAAATATTTGTGTGCATGAACATGGTGGTTTGTCTTAGTCTGGGTGTTTCTATGTATAATAAGTATGTATTTACAAAAGAAAAGTATATATGTATTAGTATCAGTTTCTAGTACCCATAGTACAAGCTCTGCTTAGTTTGGGACTAGATGGCGTTGTGTGTGAATTGTGGAATATTTATTATTTATTTATTTATTTATCAATATTAAAACAAGACTGCTTTCAATGTTTTTTTTTTCTTTTTCTACAAAATATACACAGAGACAGACTTTATATTTTAAATTTCACCTTTCCTTACCAAATAAAAATTAACTTAAAACATCATGAATTAACATCATCAATTTTTACACACAAAACTGGGTTTTAGTCCTTGCAACTCGGACATAATCACTGACTTTGCCCTGATCAGTGGTATGAGTCAGGGCATTGCCCAGTATAAAAAAAAATGGTGTACTATGGCTTCGGCAGGTTGAATTTTAATATCTATGTCTATTTCTGCTTGCTTAGTTAACTTTCCTTTACTTTGTGGTTCAATACAATCTAATATTAAACTCTTTTACAGCGACAACATTCGTATGGAGTCACCTGAAAAACCTTGGCGAGTCTTCTTTACCATCCAGGGTGGAAATTCAAGGTCTTCTGACAGGCAACCAGATCCCACACCTCGACGACAGCCCGGACTTTAGGATGTTTAGTAGGAACTACGAACAGAGCGTTTTCTTTGACCAGTATAATGCAGGTATGTATATTTTCCACCACATCAAATCATAGACTTATGGACCAACAATTTATATTACTTAATTAAATTCATTTATTTTGAGTAACAAGACCCATATGAAGCAATATCAAAACAAAACATTACAGTTTCACACAAATTATTGTTATAAAACAATAAGGTACATTAAAAGTTGTACACTCAACTTTACTCTTGCCTAATCTTCTTTTTCTTCTTTTCCTCTACGGGTCAAAGGTTTGCTGGTAGAAAATTCAATATTGAATTAAGCTCGCCTTTGTACCCAATATTTTAACTGTTTTTTCTATTATGTTACTGTAAATTCTGTGTGTGTACAATAAAGTATTTGAAGGTACATTAATTTAACTCATTTGAATAAAATAAGATTAAAATTAAATTAAGATTTTAAACTTTTAATAATCATTCTTGTATTTAAAATAAAATTTGACAGCCTAATTAGAAAATTCAATATTTATTGGCCTAATTTTGTTCACAGGTGGTAACTACGAAGCTAACGTGATCTTCTCTCCCGACTCCTATATCCCGAGATCTGTGTCACTCAATCTCACGGTGGATATGTTTGGAGAATCCATCAATTTGTTTGAGGTATGTCTTAGGCCGATTTCAGTGTTTGACCGACCGTGTCGGTGACGATGGCCGAATCGCGACCGATGCGGCGACGTACGCACCGACGATCGGTCGAGCACTGCAACCAGCCTTACATTTAAAATCGTTAATTTTAAAATATTGTTCATCTAGTGTTGATTTTTTTTTGTGGCAGAGCTTTTGTAAACGAGCATGAAGACGGATACAACACTGTCTGACCTTTTACCTTCTGTCAAATAATAGGACTTGTATTGAATGTTTTGACCTTAGAATTTCATGGATTACTTTATTGTAATTTTATTTTATTTATTAAGGATTGTTTACATTACTAACACCTTAAACACTTAACAAAGAAAGTTATTAAGCTTAATGGATTTAGTGTTGTAATACTTACAGTTAACCACGACATTACATTAAAGAATTAAACAAAAGCTATTTTAAATAATTGTTAAATATTGATAATACGTAAACTTCTAAACTGATTGTAAAACAAACAGTTTTAAGGTTTAAGCGTTATATTATTATGTTAATGTCCTTGGTTTAAAATTTGGTTTGATCTTGTTATTTGACATTACACTGGTGTTGTGGGTTCGATTCTCACATGGGACAAATCTTTGTGTTATTCGCTAAAGTGAATGTGTGTATTTGTCCTTTTCATTGCGACCTTTGGATAGTGTAATTGATTCTAGCGTTCTATCTAATGTAAAAAAAAACTAAATTATTAATCTAAATTATGGTTAGAAGTAAAAAAGTAGATGATACACAATTAAAATTTGGTTAGCTCTTAAAAATAAAAAGTAAAACGTAAAGTAACTTCTAATTTAATGTTTTATATTTTATTTATTTATTGTGGGATATTAAACAGCTACAATGCATATTTATAACAATGTGTAGTGGTGTAAGATGTTGACAATATTGCAGCCCACTGCATTATCTTCAGATTGACAAAAAAAATGTATATGATATCTAAGGTAACAACAGCTACTTATAAATTAGTAAAAAATAAATATAAAAAATGCAATAGGATAATATATTAAATTAAATTTAAAAATAAATGGCTTATAATTAAAAAAATAAAAAAATAATAACATATATAATGAAGAATTTAAATACCAATATTATTATAATTGTAGACTATACCAACAACTTTTATATACGTTATAATCTTACCAGATTGATCTTAATCGCCTTCGCTACATTTGTAAATCTAGCCATACATATAAACTTACATTTCATTCCTCCTACAGATGAAAGCCCGCGCGGAAGGCTTCGAGCGGTACTTCGAGCGTTTCTTCGGAGACAACGGTCCTCTCAACAAAAACAAATTCACGGACAAACTGAGTAACTTGCGTGTGTTCCGATCTGCCAGCGAAGCTGACCAGGTCCGAGAGAAGATTGATGACCTTGAATATAAGAATGAAGCTCTCAAACATAGGTGAGTTCCATAAATGAATTAATTTAGATTTTTCTATTAGATAGAACGCCAGAAGCAATTGCACTATCCAATGGTCCCAATGACAAGGCCAAATACTCAATACTCAATTCTTTATTGCATTCCACAATGTTTCGTTAGATGGTAAACATATTACATTGTATCAATTATGGACCCCGTCGGATCCAGCAAAAGTGTAGGAGAGAGGATGAAGGGCGCTTAACTTATTTTTAAATTTAATAAATTAAAATATATTTGTTTAAACTAGTATAGATGGTAACATTTTTATACTTTTTAAAACTTACTTAGTTGTGTAGGTGTGATGTGTTATGAAAATTAATTATAATATTAATACACACATTCATTCACACAAGCACACCCAATCTCAGAACAAATCTTTGCGAATCACGCAAAGATTTGTTCCATGTGAAAATCGAACCCACAACACTAGTGTAATAGAAACCGGCGAGGCGACCGCTTAAACCACTACACCATAGTCGCTGACAATTATGTTTAGGTCCCATGGGATAGGGTGTGAGCCATCCTATCTGCTATTGTAAATTTCCTGGCGGAAAGTCCACAAATAACACTTTGCCCGACCCGGGAATCAAACTCGAGACCTCGCGAGAAAAATCTTAATCCTCTACAACCTGTGGTTTCAATAAATATCGCTACATCGCATCAGTAAATCTCAGGCTATAAACGACATGGCTGCCATTCATTCGTTATTGTTCAAGTGCTAATAGTGTTAATGCTACTCACTCTATATTGTTTTTGCTTTCCATCCTAATATCTATTTTCCCATAGGTTCCCCATGGCAGAATTAGGCATCAAAGTATTCGGCAACGAGATCTCCTATTGGAACGCTGAGGGGGATGAAGAAATCATGAAGACTTTGGCCAGAATGAACCCGCAACTACGAGTGCTGGAAATATTGTCTGGCAAGGTAAAATTCATACTTTTATAAAAGCCTGCTGTAATAGATATAAAAACATAATAGTTATTTATGGTACATACAAGTGAGAAAAAGTTTATATTTCTGTTGTGAATGCCAATTTTAAATCTTGATCTTGCGAAGTAGTCTTGAATTGAATCACGAGTGTAGCGAGTTGCAAGCAAGTTGTCGCAACTCTTTTGGAGTTCCACAAAGTTCTTCATCACTGGATTCACTATTTTTTTGTTAAAAAGTTCCAGTAAACAATTAAACATAAACTAAAAAGAATTTATAGTTGCCTGCGATGACTGACACAGACACAGACTTTTTTTTAAGAATGCGGTCGGAATTTCGTTCATAACATTTATTTATAGAGTCTAATATTAAGTACCTGATTTAAATTCATTTATTGGTCAATCACGAATATAAACACGAATAAAAAATACTAAATAAGCGTGTATTTATATAATTTAAAATAATTAAAACGTATCGTTTGTAGTTATTTAATAAAATTTATGTCAATGTTTATTACTAACCTACATGGTGGCTGCTTTGTTTTTTTTTCAGCGCCTATTCATTGGAAGGATTTTGAGTTTCGAAATATGAATCACTTTGCCTCACTAGTGCTCGCGGGTTCGATTCCCGCTTAAGACAAATCTTTGCGTGCATGAACATGGGGGTTTGTCTTAGTCTGGGTGCTAATATGTATTATAAGTATGTATTCACAAAAGTATATATGTATTAGTATCATTTATTCTAGTACCCATAGTACCAGCTCTGCTTAGTTTGGGACTAGATGGCGTTGTGTGTAAGTTGTGAGATATTTATATTTCGTGATTTATCGGTATCCATATTTCTTTTATGTCAAGTATATATTGTGACATTACAACTTATTTTTTTTAAAGCCTTAAATGTTCTTCTGAGTAAACTTTCAAGAATCTAAAAACTCACTTTAATTACTATAATTTTAGACGTATAGATATGGTTTTCTCATGGGTGCCATTGTCAGAACTGGACCAATTGTAATGGAACCATATAGGAAGCACTAGCTTTCAAATAAAAAAGAATAATTAAAATCGCTTTGCCCTGTTGAAAGTTATGAAGTTCAACCATGAATAAAAGACGAATTTAGAACCACCTACTTTTTTGAAGTCGGTTAAAAATATAGCTTTACACAGTTGTTCATTTTTAAAGCAATAAGTTATGATTAAAATATATATCTCTACACAGGAAATCTCCTACAACAAAGCATCTCTGTTCCTGGACACAACGTTCTCCGTACCGACGGGCTGCGGTTTGCCAATGAACATGAACCTCATGGGCACCAGCTATGTCAACACCAAGATGTCTGGCACCGTCACTGATAAGTTCACGCAGTCAGGCAACCTCGACTTCGAAGGGAAATTGAGACCCAGGTAACATTTTTTCAAATAATCTAAATATTTGCAAACACATCCAACACTAGTTGCGAATGTGGATCGCCCACCCAAAATATGGCCCATTTGTTGTCCTGCCCATTACTGCCCACCCTTTGTACCATAAAAGACCTTATGCAGGCCAACCAAAAAGGCATCCTAGTTGCATCCTATTGGTCTAAAACCATATAGATAGAAGAAAAAACATTTTTACTATAGTCATTGACACGACAAGAAGAAGTATTTACCAGGCAAAACGATACTCTCGCTCTCAACTCAATTTCTAGCTTCTGACTACCTGAACAGCCATAGATCTTCGATTTGAGTGCACGGTTGGCGTAGTGGTTAAAGCGGTCGTCTCGCAACTGCGCTGGTGTTGTGGGTTCGATCCCCACACGGGACAAATCTTTGTGTGATTCGCAAAGATTTGTTCTGACTCTGGGTGTGTTTTATGTGTGTGAAATGTATGTTTGTGAACACCCGCGACACAGAAGTTTCTCCTAGTGCGGGCTCGTTAAAAAACAAAAAAAGGTAACCTATCCAAATACCGACTATGATTAGCATTACTTAACCTAAAGATCGGCTTTAAGATCAGTCTTTGAATAAGCTGCGAGCTCTCTAGCCCGCCCGGCTAATATTATTTTTGGTTTATAACAGTGTGTAAAACGTTATTGTCTGTTCGAAATATAATTTTAAACATATTGTGTAGGGTTAACTCTTAATATATTATAATGAGCTCAGAAATAAGTACACGTTGACACTTTTAAATCACTTTATTTTACAGTTATAATGGCACTTTTTACACTATTATATTAAAAGTACATGACATGTCCGCTCAGGTCAGCGTCTTACAATCAACTGTCTTGTACAGCGCACGTGCTACTGCCCACTACAACGTGTACGTTACGCCAGCAAGAAAGTGTCACCTAGAGTGATATGAGTAGAACGTATAATTAGTACGCAATCTGCTGTAAATGTGCGCCGCATAAAAAATTTGTGCGTCTTGTAGTTTTGAAAAAAAAACATAAAACCGATTCCTGCTGGAGTAACGTTGTTCTAGCAAAGTTTTTAAAAAAATTCTGAATTTATTTTAATAACTATTTTCTACTGCACTGTACTCGGGCACAATACGTTTCAACCAGTTAGCGAGTAAAGTTAAGAAGGTCATCGATACGTATGAATCTGTCGCTTTTTTGTAGTCATTCGAATTTGGTCGGATAACCTACGCCGAATAACTGTTTTTTGTTTAGTATTAATATTTACTTAATACGAAACAGTTGAAGCTGGATATTTTTACAATATATATTATTTGATAAAGGCACTAATTTTTGGTGTACATCTACAAATCTTCGGTTGAGCTAGTTTCTTGTTTGATGGCGTCAAAGTTATGATGCCGTCGTTTTGACTTTTAGTAATATTATTCATTAGCGCTTGTAGGTTCTGTTTTGAAACTTTTTATGGTAATTATAAACGTCAAGATGGAACGAATACAGTTTTTAGCGAGCTTATACGTCGTCTCATTTAGGCGCTACAATATTTTTTTAAGTTTTCAATAAAGCGCGATTACTTGAAAATTATAAATATTATCTGGCTTCTAATTATGTCACAAATATGCACAAATTAAGAGCTATTCGTGTATGTTCATTCTACAGGCGCACATAAAATGGTCTTAGAGATACACGAATTCGCAAAACGTTACTCCAGCGGGAAACGCAATATCTCGAAAACCTGAAGACGCACAAATTATATTTATGGCGCACATATTTGCACACATATAAGCTCTCTGCCTATGTATGTATTTTATCTCTCCGATAATTCGTCTAGAATTTTCTTGCTAGATTAAGCACTAATTATACGTTCTACTCATATCACTCTCGGTGACACTTTCTTACTGGCGTAACGTACACCACTACAATTACTTGACAGTTAAAACGAAAAAAACAAGCAACGGAAGTTAAAATTAATTATTCCGGAAACAGTGCGTGCGCTAGTACAATTACTTTAGAAAAACATGTTCAAATATTTTATATTTTATACATATATTTACTTTATGTATTTATTGACTAACTAATTACAATTATTCAGTATTTTATTTTATTCTATTAAACCGGAAGCACCGACTGGAAAATATAAAATCACTGTGAATATTTAATAATAGAATGGTGATAGTTAAATGTATTCTAACAATATTGTGTCTTCATAATACTATAATTTATTTATTCTTTGAGTAACAAACAACTTTTAACACAAACAATAAAATAACTTATACAAATACAACATAAACAAGCCAATTGACATTTTTGGCTTATATGCATAGCTAAGTTCGAAACTTACATATTCAAAATAAATAACATGTTCTAAATACTTGTAATCTTTTAAAGCAAATTTCAGCTTTGCTATGCATTTATTTTATATAATATTAAAGTTGAAATTAAAGGTGCAGGTTCGAGTCCTGCTGAATTCTTAATTTTTCAACTTTAATATTATATGTTCTAAATAATTCAAATATGATAATAATAAAATTAACATGTCGACAGGAAACAAATAAATAAAAATAATAAATAAAATATATAACGGTGCAATTACAATTAACCGACTGATGTCACACTTTTTAAAAAAACACCCTGGCTGGAGATTACCCTTCTCCGTCATATATTATCATTATTACGGATTAAAAAATTGTTTTGTTATTATATTGCGAAACTGAGCGTGGATGTTGAATATGTCTAAATATTCAAATATGATGATGAAGTTTTACCCTCAAATATTATTAAGGAAATTATAACGTTAATTCTTTCAGTGTGGCAGTAAACATAGCAGCAACAATGAGTGTAGACGCGGGCGGTCTGAGTTCAAGTGGAATTCGAGTCAACTGGCGATTATACACTGCCACAGCGGTGGAGGCGAGGCTCAGTGTACGAGGGGTCACTCTGGTGCGACTCGATCTGTCGCTGCCCATTGATAAGCAGGAGATATTTGCTGCCAAGTGAGTATTATACCTTTCTACTTTGTTTTTTTTTTTGGATACCATAAGTCCAGACAGGCATCAATACCTGTTTGTATAAAAGGACTTTGTTATGTACTGATAGAGGTGACTGTCTACCTAGTAACCAGTACATTCTCCTGTAGCGTATGTCTAATTCTTCACGTTTCTTCTTGACATGTGCCTTCCAGCGCAGTTTGGCGTCAAGCGTCATGCCGACTTGGACATGAAGCAGCATTTGGTAAGCAGCGATAGCCGAGTGAGTGACCGTAGGACTGCAAAGTCAAAGGTCTCGGGTACAAACCCACGGCACACACCTTTGTCAATAAATCGTTAGATTCGTCTTTTCGAAGATATGTGTGTATTTATCATATAAATTATCGCTCGCTAATGGTGAACGAAAACATCGTGAGGAAACCTGCATGCCTGAGAGTGCCTAAAAAGTACTCGAGGTCGTGTGAGGTCCACCAATCCGCACTTGGCTAGCGTGGTGGACTATGGCCTAACCCTTCTCATCATGTGATGAGGGCCGAGCCTAACAGTGGTGCATGTACTAGATACAGGGCAGCTATTATTATTACTTCGACATTAGTCTACGGGAGACGTGAAAAGTTGTTTGTGTAACACTTGAGTGAAGGTTTTTTAATCGTTGTGATGTTAAACCCACAGTAGGTAATTGAGATGATTAAGATGAATCTACTACCTGAATCACTTGCTACGCTCATGATAGACAACTTTCAAAACTCGAGATTGTAAGATCAAATAAAATAACTATTCTCTCTCGCTTATATTCCTTTTTAAAAATGATATTTATTTTAGATCAGAGCTGATAATCCTGCACGGCAGCAAAGAAATGCAGCAACAAGGACTCAACAGGAACAGAATAGAACAAAACACATGCAGCTGGAGTACCTTTGATAAAGCTATCGGAATCAAGATGTGTGCTTCTTATCATGTAAGTTATGTTTTTTTATTTACCTTAATTATAACGGTTATTACACCAATTAATATAATTTAAGATAGTTGTGTACTTAATTAACACAATTAAGTACGTAACAGAGAATACAAGAGATATCTTTTGGAAACAATATTTAAAAAAAAAAGAAATAAACCCACATAACAAACCCAAATGAAAATTCATACATCTCTTTCGCAAAAACAAATCAGTCAGGGTTGGAATCCAACCCTGACTGTGATGAGGATGAGTAGTTGGTGATGAGGAACACTCTGGGTTTTTAGTGGGTAGGCCGCCCCTCGGCAGAGAGCCCCACATATCCATAAGACTGGATTTTTCCCAGAATAAAAAAAATAAAAAGGGTTGGAATCCAGGAGAGTGTTGAATGCAGAGAGGGTGTGTGGTGTTGGTGACTGAGCCCGTGCCACGGTGCGACACGCTGGCACAGCAAAATAACACATGCTGGCGATTTAATATGGGACTCGCTGTTAGGAATGCTTGTGTAACGTGACGTCTCCGAAATGTCAAATGTCACTATTAGCGGGTTGACTATCGGTCATAGAGTTTATAAGTGTCTATAGAGGCACAGCTCTTTAAGGTGTTCTGAAGACAAACTTTTACGAGTAGCTGAGAACGCACTTGTGCATAGGCACGTATGAGAGCAAGAGAGGCGGATGTATTGTATGACCCTACTTGAAATTGAGACAAAAACCGTTCTTTATAATTTTTGTTCTATAATATTTTGGTCTTCAAGAAGCCCTAAAGAACTGTGCCTCTATAAAAACGTATTAACTCAATAAGATATAAGTCAATGTCTGTCAACAAAACTTTGACAGACCAGTGGCGCCACTTGATGAGCCAAAAAATCTTAGCTCTCATTGACGCTACTAGGTCTTGATTCCTTTCAAAAACAGTTTAATCCAATTTAGTCTAGTCTAGTGCTTAGCATATATGACTGCTAATCGTGAACTTTTGGTTTATGAGTTTGGCAATTAGCAAAGGGAATTAAATATAATTGATGAAGTGTGGGTGTCAAATAGTAATACACCTCTGTCTGGTTATTATAGGCGTGATGTTATTCTATTTATAATATTTTGAAATGGTTTTCTTTTCCAGTTCCCGAACATGACGGATCTCCGCAACGCGCCATATTTCCTAATGAGCGGTCCTGCTAAATACGTTCTGTCTTTGGAAAAGGCAGATCCCAGCGCGAACTCGTACGCCTTCCAGTACAAATGGGATAAAAACGACACTTCCAATGTTGTCAGCTTTTCATTCGATACGCCTGATAGTAAAGTAAGTGGAAAACATATTAATAATAGCAGCCCTGTATCTAATACATGTCTCACTGCAGGCCTCTTCTCATGATGAGAAGTGGTTGACGACGCTGGCCAAGTGCGGATTGGTAGACTTCACACGACCTCGAGAACTTTTCAGGCATGCAGGTTTCCTCACGATGTTTTCCTTCACCGTAAGCGAGCGATAATTTATATTATTAATATTTAATATTCAGAAAATCTTTTCGTATCCGTAATATTTTTAATGATATTTTGAACTCTTTTTGTGCCAGCTTTTAGCTAGACGAACCTTATTTGGTTTTAGCGCCATCTATGTGATGTGATAAGTCACTATTCACATACTGTAAGTTTGAATTAAGATCAACACTGTTACTATCAAGAGATGACGCATTTTTATCAAATACTTGTAATATTTTAAAGCAAATTTTAGCTTTGCTATGCCTTTTTGTAATTTATAAAATATTAAAGTTGAAAAATTAAGAATCCAGCAGGACTCGAACCTGCACCCCCTGGGTATACGCCCCAAGTGCTTTGCCAATTCAACTATGGATTCGTATGCTGCCGGACTCGAAATTTCTCAACTCTTTTTGTGCCAGCTTTTAGCTAGACGAACCTTATTTGGTTTTAGCGCCATCTATGTGATGTGATAAGTCACTATTCACATACTGTAAGTTTGAATTAAGATCAACACTGTTACTGTCAAGAGATGACGCATTGCAAGCACTGTGGGCGTATACCCAGGGGGTGCAGGTTTGAGTCCTGCTGGATTCTTAATTTTTCAACTCAAATATTTTATAAATTACAAAAAGGCATAGCAAAGCTAAAATTTGCTTTAAAATATTACAGATATTTTGAACCTTTTTCTTGATACATCAAAGTTGTGATTTCCCTATGTTTTGGCATTTTTTGCAGCGTCTGGAGTCACGGGTAGAGTAAAATCAGCAATCCGTAATAATTAGTATTATTCACGTAAACATTAGGATACCTTAGAACAAAGAGCCCAGACTTATTTTTATAGCATTTAACTAGATTTGAACCTGCTACTTCTACAAACGATCGCATCTTGCCAGTACCCTAAATTTCTTAACTGTATATTACGTAATGACGTAACATATTGTTGAGAAATTAAATTGTAATGTCACAAAATGATGACGTCACAGTTTAAATCCTGCTGGTCCCAAAATATTTCCAACTGTTTCTTAGTATAATGAAATTAATCACTTACTTTTAAGTTATAAGAACGCCTCTTTCGTGCGTGCTCGCATGTTTTATTGTAGCGTAAATCTCATTGACTCTAAACAGACATAGCGTCGCCTATGTGTGATGTGTGTAGCGACGTACGATTTAAAAAAGATAGAATCGTTAATAATTTTATTCTACCTAATTTACAGGAAAAGCGAATGATCAACGCAGTCGTTTCCCTCTCCAACACGACCAGCTCAGCATCCCTTATCCTCCAATCAGAGAAGAGCACATTAAAAGCAAATGCGATGTACCGCAACATGCCGTACGACAAATCTCTATCGGCCAGTCTAGACGTGGATGGCAGGAAACAATTCGATACTGTGATGTCGTTGAAGAGACACGATATTAAATACGGATTTGTTTGGATACCGCACGCGTATTGGGTTGTGGATAATGAAAGAGTTGCTGAACTATCTGGTAAGATATTTAACATCATACCTGTTTTACCTAGAGGGTGTTACAGAGGTCTATAACACCCATACATCACCAGTTATATATTTTGTTTTTTTTTTTAAAAAAAAATGACGCCCGCACTAGGAATAACTCCTGTGTCGCGGGGGTGTTCACAAACATACATTTCACACACACAAAGCACACCCAGAGTCAGAACAAATCTTTGCGAATCACACAAAGATTTGTCCCATGTGGGGATCGAACCCACAACACCAGCGTAGTTGAAAGCAGTGAGGCGACTTCTTGAACCGTTAGCCAACCGTGCACTCTGCCGCTAATTGCTTCTGGCGTTCTATCTAATGTACAAAAATACAAATTTTATTTATTTATTTTATTCTTGTACTTACTAAATGTATATTTTATTTAGATGTTACTATGATTTTTTAATTTAACTTCGCCCCTTAATTAGGCTTTTAGACAAACTGGTGAATCTTAATTACAGAATAAGAAAAAGACTAGAAAAATATTAGGCGACCGCTTTAACCGCTACGACAACCGCGCACTCAATTAGGTCCTATCTGTTTGTCGTATATTGCCATATATCGGGCACAATCCCAAACTCTGTGCTGTTACTGAAAATTTCACTTTTCTCTGACCCGGGGTCGATCCCAAAAGCAGTCGAATATACTAATTACTAGAGGCAGGTAAGTTACTACACCTATTTAAAGTATCTACATGTCATCATCTACGTTCTCTATCGGCCAGTCTAGACATGGATGGCAGGAAACAATTCAATACTGTGATGTCGTTGAAGAGACACGATATTACATACGGACTAATGAAAGAGTCGCTGAATAGTCTGGTGAGTGGTTTATTATAACATCACGCCTACAGAGGTGTATAAAACTCACACTTCACCCGTCATGTTCAGGTTCTATGTGAAAAGGGCCGATTGCCATCTCCCAGGCACAATGGCAAACCTTTTCACGCACGGAAAATCCCAAATAACACTTTTGCTTTAACCGGGGATTGTACCTGAGACCTCTAAATTCGCTGTTTATATACTGCTGCTACTACTACAGTGTATTTCAGGCATCAGTTATTTGTCTATTTAGTATCGTTACTGTTACTGTATCGTTCGATACGGAACGTCTGCTATAGGACCTTACCATATTGTAGGGTAGTGAGAAACCCGTTAATATAGTCAACATTTTCGAGAAACATCGAGAATGGCGAAGTGTAGAATCTTCACGACGTATTTTTGTAAAATATGCTTCTTTCTTCCAGGCGTAATAAAAGTAAAAACCAAAGGCAGTGTGACCCAAAGCGACATAGAAGCGGAGTTCCAAACGAAACAGCTAGCCAGCCACCTCACAGGATACTACACCATTAACGGACCGACCCATGGGACCAAGCTGCACTTCGACTATCAGTTCTATAAGAGTCCTAAACAAACTATCAAGATAGAAGGAGTGTATAGTGAGAAGAGTGGCGGGTACAGACATGATCTGTATGGAGATCTGTCTATGCAGTTTACGGCTTACCCTGGATATAACTTCTATACTGTTTTGAAAAATATTGTGAGTATTTTTATATATAGTTTCATTTTTTTTTTATCAAATCAAATCATTTATTTTGCAAGAATGTAATACAAATACAGGTGTTAGTAATTAAACAATGGTTCAATACATTCTACCATAACAATGGCGTGCAAAAAAATAAAAATATAAGGAGTCATGCAGTAGAAATTCAACTTTCTTAGATTAAATTTTAACAATAATTATTATAATATTAATTTCATTATCAATTCAATTATTCATTATTACATAATTATTAATATCATTCTTTATATGTCATATAATCTTTAATACAGTAAAAACATTTATCTAATAACCATTTAGATACTTAATTTATTTTTAAACATTGGTACCTGACCATTGACCTGAGAGAAGCGCATAGGATAACCACTAGATGCCATCGGGGCAATTGAAAGCAAAGGCAAATTAATAAAAAAACTAATTCTATCTTTTCAGAAAACTCAAAGCCACACGGACGTAGGTTTCAACGTGTCCGCATCGCGAGAGACTCGCCACGATCCAGCCTTCACGTTCACGTTCCAAAGCGCTGAACGGTTGACTGGAATGAACTTAGATACGAGACTCACGCTGAATCGACCAAGGCTCATTGATATGAAGTTCATGTTTGAAGGGGTAAGTATATTTCATAGCACTTTAACAAAAATATACTAAATATAAGACTACCTCATTTCTTGCATATTCAGTAGGTCTGAGAATTGGCTACTATCTATTTTTCATACCCCTAAGTGATGATAAGGATTGCTCACCCTTAACATTTTTTTTTAATTATTGGATTAACATTTTTGTTTTTATTTTTCTATAATGTGGCATTAAAAAATACATACAACCCTAAACTTTTACCCTTTTATCACCAACCCCTATTTTATAATAGCCATTTTTGTAACCTTAGCGCTTTTGACAATATGAACTTTTTTAATGTATCTTTATGGGGTTTGACATAAGTAACAGTGAAAATGACAGAAAAGTGACATAATTAAATATGTATTTATAAAAATAAGTACATATTATAATTATCTGTATTAGTATCAGTTATTCTAGTACCCATAGTACAAGCTCTGCTTAGTTTGGGACTAGATGACGTTGTGTGTTAGTTGTTAGATAGTTGTGAGATATTTGCGAGATATATATTTGTGAGATATTCATAAAGATTACAATCTAGTCTAGATATAACATTAAAGACAAATGAGTATTTCAATTTTGACCCAAGCTACTAAAATTTAACCAAAACCTTTATGTTATGTTTTTATTTATATTGACATCAGACATCCAATACTCATACAGACATACTAAGATTAATATATATTTGTATTAACAGATCGGACCGAAGTACACAGCATTAGCCCTACTCAACTTCAACCCCAAATCTCGTGAAATTGTACTATCTGGCTACCTATTCTTCCCGCCCGGCACACAACTGTACTTAGATGCGGAATTGAACATGACATTACCAACACTACATCCCTGTGTTATCAAGACTAAGGTGCATGAAAAACAGCCAAATGAGTTCCAGGTAAGTCACCAAATTATATGTCCTCTAGGTTTATACAAAATATACATATATAATTATCATTATTAAAAATATCATTGTGGGAGACTGGTGCTCGTATTTCAGGTCACAAGTTCACCTGCCCGGTCAACAATTGATACAATTTGATACATTTACCGTATGATGTTGCTTTATAAAAACGTTCTTATTTTTTTTTTCTTTATAATAAAATTCTTTATTTCGGATTTTACAATTTACAACAATAAATAGTAATTATCCATAGCAATATAAAATAAGATTAAATTTTACACGTCAATATTCATTAATTACAATAGCTTAGCCTAAAAATAATATAGTTGTCAAAAGTGTCATCATTAAATTATTACATTATTTAATTTTGGAAGCGTTTGGATTAGTATAGGCGTATGTTATTGTGTGTTTTTTTTAGACTTGGAAAAATAGGATCCTGATGGTCGGTTCCCGTATGTCGGGCTCAGTTGTAATACCGACTAAAAAAACCAACTCTACTCTCTGACTTCCTTTAATTCCCCGCGAAAACATCGTAAGGTTATACTTCGCTAAAGCTTCGGTTTCCTAGGCAAGCGGTGTGGACTAATACAACCGTAAAGATAACGGTAGAATGACGTCACTAGAACGTTGCCTATGTAAAGTAAATGTAGTGGTTTCCTAGAGAGCGGTGATCGACAAAACGTAACACGTACTAATCGTGTTACGGCCATAATATTACGGCCGCATTATTCCACACCGCTTTCCTAGGAAACTGAAGCTTTATGGAAGGATTTAGCAATGGCTATCTCTGGTGTGGGTGTTTAATTTAATTATTGGTCGGAGAGATCAATATATAATGGATATTGGAGTATCTGGTGCATTATTTTAGATCTGTTAAGATATTTTTATCAACTGTAAATAAAATAAAATTCCGTACATTGTGCTTCAGGCGATAAGGCGTACCTGTGAAGCTTACTAAAATTATATGACAATTAAAACTAAACTATATTTTTTTAAAGCTTTAAAGCACATAAGTTTTTATTAATATTAAAAAAAGTAAACTTCACTTTCAACTCAAAAAGATAATTGTGGCCCATGAGGGGATCGAACCCGCGACCTTCGCGTTATTAGCACGACGCTCTAACCAACTGAGCTAATGGGCCGGCTGGAAGCAGTTCCGAAATTTACGACCAGATGTATTATCTTTCCAACGTACAAACATTCTCTTGAACCAAATTTTATGAAGCCATATAAATATCGATTTTATCTCAAGATAAATTGAAGAGCAAAGTATTACGTAAATTAATTCATTGCATCCATGAATAATTTCTTTATGACTAACTATGTTGCTTTAATCCTAAAGATAAAGCTAAAAATAAACGCATTGGCCATTTATTTTGGGATAAAGCATAGTTATTAGCTAGAATTATCGATAGGTCAATTTAAAAAATAAATTAAAATCAGATTGTCAAAAAGCTTTTACTACATAAATGATTATAGTACAATTTGGAAATTAATTGCTCTATGTGACTTTAAATATGCAAAATACTAATTGTTATATTTTTCATTTGAAAAGATCGTGCACCAGCTCTTCTCATGGTGTAATATCTATCGAAGCTGGTGCTTAGATTGGTTGTAATCTGATTCTTATTAGGAGTTTGAGTTCTTATTTGAGTTGGATTAAAATTTATCTAAGCCCTGGTTATTCAAATAATTGTTATTAGTATAATTTTAATTTTATTTATATATTTTATTAATTTATTTATTGGAAGACCAACAGCAGTAACAATAAATATTTACATATAATTAATTTAAAATCTATTATTAATATAAGTAATGTTTTGACGTGTTCAAGCGCCACCTGGGGCCTATGAAAATTAATAATGTAAATCTTGAATATTATTATTGTAGGTATATAACATATTTTGCCTTGAAAATTGAAATCATGAAGTCTGATACCTTGTTTTATTCCAAAGGTTAGGTGTCTCCATCTGGGTATAGTATTAAATTCTTTGGTCTCAATACTGTCAATATTAATTAAATGCCTCATGTTATTTAATTAATTTCTTGACTTTTCAGGTGAACGCTTTCGGAGTATGGTTCACGGGTGTAGACTTCAACGTGGATGCACTTTATCAAGATCAGTCCAAAACCAACTTGGCGTCGCATAGGTAATACTTTCATTCTTGGGCGTGCTTGTGTGCGTGAATTTGTGTATTTGGTCTTGTCATTGGGGACCATTGGACAGTGTAATTTTTTTTTTTTTTTTTAAACGACGCCCGCACTATGAATTACTTCTGTGTCGCGGGGGTGTTCACAAACATACATATCACTCACACAAAGCACACCCAGAGTCAGAACAAATCTTTTCGAATCACACAAAGATTTGTCCCATGTGGGGATCGAACCCACAACACCAGCGTAGTTGAAAGCAGTGAGGCGACTTCTTGAACCGTTAGCCAACCGTGCACTCTGCCGCTAATTGCTTCTGGCGTTCTATCTAATGTACAAAAATACAAATTTTATTTATTTATTTTATTCTTGTACTTACTAAATGTATATTTTATTTAGATGTTACTATGATTTTTTAATTTAACTTCGCCCCTTAATTAGGCTTTTAGACAAACTGGTGAATCTTAATTACAGAATAAGAAAAAGACTAGAAAAATATTGGCTTATTTTTTTTACAGATTGAAGGCATTAATCAGCAGCAGTCATTTCAAAAACATTGCCATGGACGCAAGATTTACCCAAGATAACCGACAAATCACGTTTATTGGACAGGTAATATTTATTTTTTATATTCAATACATAGAAGAGACAATACCCCTACATATTATATATATATATAGCTTTTGTGCGAGGAACCGCCCGCGTGCTAAATAGATAAAACTTTCCTGTGTTCTTCCTTGTATCTTAAATACTTGGAAATTGACCAATTGAAAATTGGTATTCCAACACCAATTTTCTGTAAAAAATTGTTCTGTAGTTTCAAAGCCTTTTGGGTCCAAACAAACGGACAATATAATCGACACACCGTAACTTGTCTCTCCATTAAATATCAAGTTTAACTATACTTTCTAAAAATTCAGTTCAGGTAGAAATGGTGATAAACAGCATTGAATTATGTTTAAAAAAATAGCACCTTTGCTAAATAATATCTTAACATAACATAACATAAAAGCCTATATAACCCAGTAGGGTGTGGCAGAGGTGTACAACACCCACATTTCACCTGTTATATTTAGGTCCCATGGGATAGGGGGTGGGTGCGCCTATCGCTATCCACCGAGCACAATTTCGAGCTGCTATTGTGAATTACCTGATAAACAACATTTGCCCAACCCGGGAATCAAACCCGGTGAGTGGCGCATACGCTAACCACTAGACCATCAATGCAGTAATGTGTATTAATTCAAAAATACCTATTTCTCAGGGCGAATACAACGATGACAAGTACCGCACATTAATCCGGTACATACTGCTCTCGGAACAAAACTTCACTACGTACGTGGAGGTGGACATCAGCGGCAAGGCGTATAGCGTCAACCTGGATGCGGATCTCAGTAATAATACGAATGTTAACATGGATATACATTTTGATCAGTGAGTATCTCTTCACTTTATAACATACCATACTTGTTAATAATTTGTGTTTAAGCGCCTCCTGGGGCCTATGAAAATAAATGATTTGAATTTGAATTTGAAATAGATATAAAAATTGACGACCGGATGGCGGAGTGGGTAGTGTACCTGCCTGCGACGCCGAGGTCGTGGGTTTCGATTCCCACTTAAGACAAATCTTTGTTTGCATGAACATGGAGGTTTGTCTTAGTCTGGGTGTTTCTATATATAATAAGTATGTATGTATTAGTATCAGTTATTCTACTGCTTATACTTTGTCCATTCCTTTATTTTCTTTTTGACAGATCACGCCTATGAATTACCGTTTTTTTTTGTCAGATTAATGTACTACAATAATAATGTACTTTATTGACAAGCGGCACTTTTTAGGGAAGTTCACTGTTTGTCACAAACAACCACAGACTATAAATCAAATCGTGAAATGAAATAAATCGATCATTATGAAAAAGAATAATTTGACTTTTTTTGTGTATTGTCTGTATTTTTATAAAAAAAAGAATATAATAATAGTATCATGATTCCATGAATAATTATTTGCAAGAAATCAAGTTGAAATCTTGGAATTAAAAATGAATATGTAAACAAAGGTAACTAGGAAGTCGTCATAGACTAAGTATGTGAAATTATTATTATATTATTATTTTGTATATTTATTTCATCTAATAAAAACTACTAATAAACGAATAATTAATAATGAACTAAAACCATTTCGATGTAATTAATCGATTGAAAGTTCTTCGTGGACAACATTGATTATGATTTCAAATCGAATCAGTAACGTGTGAAGGCATCCCTAAATGTAATCTGTCAAAAATAAAATAAAGAAATGGACAGAGTATAGTTTGGGACTAGATGGCGTTGTGTGTGAGTTGTGGAATATTTATTTATTTATTATTTAGTTTATTATAATGAAGCAACATGTGCAAATATTATTTCGTACTTTTTTTCTTCTTCAACTTCCATGAGACATGCTCGCCCGTTTCGTATTAATTTAATTACCTGGAGACGGAGCTCACTCTCATGACTCTCATAGTCCAATGTACAGCTAAAATCTAATCGAGCCTTACCGGAGATATTATTTCATACTGGCCTTCATTATAATTTCTAGTTAAATATACAGTTTTCAGTAGTGTGCTCTCATTTTTAACCGACTTAAAAAAAAAAAGGAGGAGGTTCTCAATTCGTCTGTATTTTTTTTAATGTTTGTTACCTCATAACTTTCGACTGTGCAAAGCGATTTGAATTATTCTTATTTTATTTTAAAGCTGAGGTTTCCTGTGTGGTCCCGTCACAATTTGGTTCTGACAATGGCACCCATGAGAAAACCATATAAGTCTAAAATTATTGTAATTGAAGTCGAATTAATTTATTTATAATTATTAATATAAACATAGCTATCCAATGTAGCTATGTATTCATTGTCATTTGTTATATGAAAAGCAAATAACTATCTGTATATAAAGACACAGTATGCTCATATATTTTACTAAATAATTATTTCAAGCATTTAACTTTCAATTCAGACTTCGCGACCTCCACTTCTCATACAAGCGCTGGGCCACAGCCGTCCAAAAGCGTCTCTCGGCCGCCTTCAACTGGGACATGAACCGCGACCCCTCGCAGAAAGTCAGCGTGGACATACAACTGGACAACAAGGGACCGTGGCACCACGCCGGCAGCGTCTCGCTGTACTATCCCGGGAGAATGCTTACAGGCAATGGAGAATTTCTTTTGAAAGGTCAGTTTGATACATTTTAATTAAATTAACATTTAGCGAACATAGAAAACAATTAACAGAAAAATATAAAATGTACACAAAAAATTTGTATTTGCTGCGCGTAATGCACAGCACAGATTTTCTAGTCCCTGCCAGAAAGAACAACACAGTAGATCAACGCTCACAAGAAAATATAAACAAAGAAATATTTTAATCAAACAGACAAGAAAAATAAACTAAAAATAAAAATTAGTAGATACAAATAGAGAACAAAAGGAGAACTGGATATTATAAATGTATTACATATTATATAAAAAAAATTGAGAAATTTAAAACATGCCCAACTCAAACTAAAGCAATTTATAATATAGTAGTAATATTATAGTAGTTTTAACAAATTGTGTTCTTGACAAAACTTTCTTATTTATCCAAATATGATAGCATAATAACTCCAAATTGAATGTCGTGAGTATGCACGTTTATCCGAACTTTTATTGCGTACGTAGTCGCAGTGTCGCCATATACATTATGTCATGTGACTGTTACTCACACGGCCGCTGCAATGGATTATAAAATGTGCTGACCCTTACATATCCTATCTGTTAATTGTCGGTAAAGTATTAGATCAAAAACCGGCATATCATTTTCTTTATTATGTATAAGGTAACGTCTCTTTGACCACTCTAGTAGCTTTTCAACTTCATTATGTAAAGAGGTTCCTGTTCAAAGAGATGTATTAATAAATAATAAAAATAATAGCCGCTCTGTATGTAATATATGTCCCACTGCTGGGCTCGGGCCTCTTCTTATAATGAGAAGGTTTAGGCCATAGTCCACTGGAATTGGATTGGAAGACCTCACACGACCTCGAGTACTTATTAGGCACTCTCAAGCATGCAGATTTCCTCACGATGTTTTCCTTCACCGTTAGCGAGCGATAATTTATATGATAAATACACACATATCTTGGCAAAGACGAATCTTAACTATTTATTGACAGAGGTGTGTGTCGTGGGTTCGAACCCGAGACCTTTGATTGACCTACGGTCCCACTCGGCTATCGCGGCTATTGTGTAACTAAAATTTAATTTAAATTTACCTGTTTTCCAGATTGGTTTTGCCAATGGCACGTCCGTATGGGCTGGTCAAGCGATGCCAACATACTTTGGCGAGTCAAGATGTACTCGGAAGCTCACGAAGAAACTGTATACGCGTTGTTGTCTAGTTTGAATACGCCTTTTGCGTCTTGGAAGGATACCAGCTTCAATGTTATGTAAGTTTTTTAATTAGCTTATTTTCTTACTTTATAGAGTCATA
Source organism: Hypena proboscidalis (assembly GCA_905147285.1). Taxonomy (NCBI): domain Eukaryota; kingdom Metazoa; phylum Arthropoda; class Insecta; order Lepidoptera; family Erebidae; genus Hypena; species Hypena proboscidalis. The sequence continues at coordinate 8,051,498 of LR990150.1, read as the reverse complement.
GATGATGAAGCCGCAACTACAGCTTGGCAAAATAGTCCAAAAAAGCAAGCTATTTTCTGTTTACGCTAAGAAACAGTTAAAAAAATTATGGGATCGGCAGGATTTCAACCTGCGACCTGCTTTAAATAACCAGCTACGATCGCCTCTTGCCAGGAGCCCAAATTTCTCAACTGACTGTATGTTACGTCATTTCGTGACGTCACGTTCATCCATTTGTCTCTTATTACTTTTCAACTGTTTCATAGTATAATTTGTGAAGCATAGCTAAATTATATTAAAATAATGAATGAGAAATATTTTTTTGTTTGCTGTTACATTGTCAAAGTAATTGGTTCACGATTTCGAACTTTTTAAATTAGGATGCGCTGATTGGTTGATTTGCAATTTTTGTTGCGTAGAGTCGCCCCAGTTAATTTCTACTCTTTTTTTGCCAAGTTGCAGAACCTGGTCCAATGGCTTTAGAACTAACCCAGATGCTAAGTTTGAGAAACATTTATTATATCAAGTGTCGGCCATGAGATTTTTACAAACCATTGTGAAGTAATATAATATTTTTGGTTGGACCAGTTGACCTTTATCCGGCTTCTGATTTATCTGGGAATAAAAAAATAAAAATAAAATAAAATATAAAATTTACCTTAACTTACACACAACGCCATCTAGTAAGCAAACTAAGCAGAGTTTGTACTATGGGTACTAGAGTAACTAATACTAATACATAATATACTTTTCTTTTGTAAATACATACTTATTATACATAAAAAAACCCAGACTTATTAATATTAAATTAATCAACTTATTTAATGTTTATTAAATAAGTTGATTGATATGACAACAGAGATTGTGGTTTTTTTTTCAAGTAGATTTTTAACATAATAATATCAGTATAGTCACTTAACTTGAACTTTTCTCTCTTATAAGGTGGCGATACCATGACAATCTTCAAGCTATAAACGGCAGCATGAACTGGCAAGAAGACCACCTAGCCTTCAGTCTCCTAGCTGACTATCTCTTCAAGACCAACGAGTTCTACGGCGAAATCAACGCAGTAGTGAATTCTACCATACCGACGCTGCCCAAGGCCGCTGCTATAGCGAAACATAGAGTTGTTTGGAAGAAAAGTGCTGATACACTGCTTAGTTTTCAAGTAAGTGAATACTAGTGCAAACTGGTCGGTAAACTGACTAGTTGGCCTCAGTTACTGTTGTTTCAGCCATTCGAACGCCAACTAGTCGGTACATCTCAAGTGAAAACCTTATAAGTAAACGTAACTAGCGTAACGTAGGTAAAGGTAACGTTAATCTTCTCCTCTTTTTTTTTTAAACTTATTTAAATCTATTTTATTTTGACAGTATAACGAAGATGGTCTGCTTATGATCAATTCGTCTTGGACATTGAACAGAGGACCGAACGAGAATAACATCACTGGCAGAGTCAAATTGCTTACACCTTTCCAGGTCAGTATATAAATATATATAAATACGCATAAGTAGATATGTTTATTCTAGACTTTTTTTAAAGTTAATGATCAGAAGAAATGGACCTAATATTGAACCTTGAAGGACACCTGCATTAATGAACCGATTTGAAAGTAGGCACTTTTGACATCAATTTAGATGCTTCAATCTTTCAGTAGACTGGCAATCTAGTTGTGCAGTCTCACTGAGATTCTACGAAAAGAGAGTTTTATTGTAAAAGCTCTATTATGGACCATGTCAAATGCCATTGCTAAGTCAAAACTATCTTAAATTCGTGATATTTAATTTGTAAGAAATCGAAATCAATTGACCTTTTTTTATTCAGGGCTATAAAAAAGGTTTCCTTCGCACGGAGTTCGTCCTGGGCCACAAACGAGACATCAACGGTATCACTTACTTAGATCTGGAAGAAAAAGTGCTCAAGATTTATGTCACTGGTATGTATATATATATATATGGTTTATTGCTTTGGGGTAGTGCCGCGGATATAGATTCAATATTTGTGCTCCAGAAACGAGCTATTCGAGCTATCTATATGATGAGTCCCAAGGAGACACTAAGAAATAAATTTAAAGAGATACATATTATGACGTTACATTCTCAATACATTTACGAAAATTTAATGTACGTTCACAAAAACCAAACGAAATTTAAGAAAAATAGTGATCTCCATAAATTAAATCTAAGGAACAAAAACAAACTCGCTGTGCCTACTACTAGGCTCCATAAAATCTCTAACTCGTTTCCAGGTCAATGTATACGCTTTTACAATAAACTTCCTTTAGACGCAATAGAATTATCAATAGGTAAATTTAAAAAATATGTTAAAACTAAATTATGTCAAAAAGCTTACTATAGTATTTCAGACTACATAAATGATAATAGTATTTGGAAATGAATTGCTCTTCTTATGTGATTTTTTTTATGTACTTTTATATTGTTATATTTTTCATTTTAAAAGATGGTGCACATGAGTTTCTCACCAGCTCTTCTCATAATGCAATACCCATCGGAGCTGGTACTTAGATTGATTTTAATTCGATTCTAAACAGTTTGATTAAAATTAATCTGAGCCCCGGTTATTCAAATCATTGTAATTATTATAATTTAGTATTATTTATTATTTACTTTTATATCATTTTTTGTAATGTTTTGACGTGTTCAAGCGCCTCCTGGGGCCTATGAAAATAAATGATTTGAATTTTGAATTTGAATTTGTATTTATATTTAATACCCCGAATATCTTACAAACTGAACTGAACTGTATTTTTAATTCGAGTTATATAAATCGCCCCGATAGTTGCCGAGATTTTGAAGACCCAAGATATGGCGTGGACCATAAAACAAATATATTTATATTAAGTACGCATTTCCATTGAAGAGAGTGAAGCGGACTAGAGACTGGGGTGAAGCAGAGCCGGGTGATCATATTTTTTTTTTTTTTAAGTTTGCTCGATCCTACTTTTCTTGGTCCAACTCGGGACCACGCGTGCATTTATTGTAAGTTCGTTGTTTTATTTGAAAACTGATCCGTGCTCTACTCTACCCACTGCACTCCGCTCCGTTTACACAGTTTTGTCTTTTTTTGCGAGCACTGATAGGACTACTCCGCTGCAATGTAAACGCAGCCTAAGCCTTGATATTAGGAATATTTTGTTACACTAAATTGTTTTCTTCCATAGGTCACATGCGTCGTATAACCAACTGTATGCTAGTGGTAAACGTGACCAGCCCGATGATAGAATTCCCGCAGATGACGGCAAGGTTCGGCTTCGTTGAGGCTGACAGACATCTGGTGGCAATGGTTGTTACCACCAACTCTACAACTGGTAAGTTAATATAACTTTGATTCGTAGTCATCTTACGTATTTGAAATAATACAATAATTGTTTTTTCTTCTCTTTTCTTAAACCTAATCTAATTTACAGAATGTCTGGCTATTCCATAAGTTCTGTAGATCAGTCGAAAATATTTTTTTCAAATACTTTATTGTACACACACAGAATTTACAATAACATAATAGAAAAGAAACAGTTAAAATATTAGGTACAAAGGCGAGCTTAATTCAATATTGAATTTTCTACCAGCAAACCTTTGAGCCGTAGAGGAAAAGAAGATATAGAAGACTAGGCAAGAGTAAAGTTGAGTGTACAACTACAAAGTAATAATATTAAATTTTGTTATGTTGCATTCTAAAGTAAAAACAAAACAATGCTTTTGGTCTAAACTAATCTAACATAAACATGTGGTGAAAAAAATAATTTGAAGAAAACAAAAAAAAATAATATTTTTTTAATAATTTTATAAAAGGAACGAAAATAGATATAGTGGATATAAGAGAATTATTATTAACTTCCATTTCCTTTAACAATGTAACTTGGACGAGTAAAACCCTGAGTTTGATGAATTGTAATCATAAAACTAACAAATTAAACACAAACCAAAAAAAGGCATGGACCAAAGAGTGTGATAACTGAATTTCATTATAAAAAAAACAAGTGAAAAGTGGGTGTTGTACACCTCTGCCACACCCTTCTGGTTATATAGGACTGATATTATGTTATATACTTTAAACATAAAGAAATGTATCCATTTTTAGGGTTCCGTAGTACCTACAAGGAACCCTTATAGTTTCGCCATGTCCGTCTGTCCGTCTGTCCACGGCATAGCGACGAAACCGTTGGTGCTAGAAAACTGAAATTTTGCATAAACATGTATGTTAACTAAACAAAGAAAGTCGTAGAGTAAAATTTGGAAAAATATTTTTTTTTCAGGTAGCTCCCCTACATGTAAAGTAGGGATGTTTTTTTTTTTTGTCGCCTACCCCATAGTGTGGGGTATTGTTAGATAGGACTTTTAAAAACGTTTAGGGGTTGCTAAGACAGTTTTTTTATTTAGGGATCCGTTTGCGAGATAATTAACTTTAAAGAGCAAATTTTTGTTCGAGTAGGGCGTCCCCCCCCCTCTAAAAGCTAAACTACTGGATCCTAAAATCTGAAAAAAATTGTGTCGGTAGTACATGTAATGAACTTTAAAGGAAAACTATAGCGGATAAGTTCACTTCATTAGTTCAAGAGGAATAGGGGTCCGAAATGTCAGATGCAGTTACTCAGAATATTTCGTTCAAAATTCTTGAAACATAAATAAACATACATAATACATATATAAAATCACGCCTTTATCCCACGGAGGTAGGCAGAGACGATGGAACGCCATGTGCTTCGCTCCTTACATATTTCTTTCGCTTCCTCAACATTCATACATCTCGTCATACGTGCTAGCTGGTTTCGTGTACTACAAACATTTCCTTTCTGAAGGACGCCATTTAGTTAAAAAGTATTTTTCTATGGAACCCTACTGCGCGTGGCCCGACACGCACTTGGCCGGTTTTTTTAAACCAAAACGTGGGTATTTTCAGCTTTAGTTCTACATGGCTGACATATTAAATTAAATTTGTTTCTGCACAGGTATCGAAGTCCTACTAAAACTGATATCGCTGCAAGACTTCCACGTGTTCGGACATGTTGCGTTGCCCATACAGTACCTGAATAGAGCCATGATCATCGCCAAACGGGCGCCAGAAGAGGTTACAATATTTATAGTTTGTTTGCTGTATGTGGTACCTTCTGTGCCGAGTTGTATAATGTTCTGTACTGAATATGTATTGTGTACCACCCATTCACCTCGAATTAGCCAAATTTTCAACTCATCTCGCATAAACCCCTTTTGATTGTTTTGACTATGTAATTTTTGACATACAAGGGTTTAGTGAAGTGGTACGGAAAATTGGCAATTTGAAGTGAACGTATAGTATTTGTATCTTCTTGACTACTCTCTATTGATTTTATAAATATGATAACTGCTTTAATTCAAACAATCGTTTATCAGGTGGACTTTCGAGTAGGCTGGGGTAACATGGACTTCGGTTTCACGGGCATCTGGCATTGGCACTCACCCATCAATTTCGTGTACCTATACAAGCTGTACACACCCCTTGAAGGATTTGAGGAGAACGGCTTGGTGCTCAAGAATATTTACGGAAATGGACTTGATTTGGAGTTGTCTATGAGATTGTCTACGCATAAGGTAAGTTTTCGATATTATATTTTCGATTTTGACAACAACCCTACCTATAAAGTTCGTTCGCGTTTAGAATGCAGTGAGTCATCATTGTCCACCGGCCTAGCCCGCCCCCTAACCAATCAAATCTTTTCAAATTACAAGGTCACGTTCACAGTAACCAATTGAAGATATTGCTTCTAACGTAACGCTTGTGTCCTGACATTTGTGTTAACTGATTTAAATTTTAAATTTAAACTCACTGCATTCTTAACGCGAACGATCTATAGTAACATTATGAAATTTAAAATTTTCTTCGCATCAGTTGTTTGCTATCCAAACTGTCCATAAACTGAAAAAACTACAAGATAGTTTGCTATATCGATAGTTTGGCAGCAACGGCACCTAAAAAGTTAAAGTGCCTTATTTTTTTACGAAATTTCTTGCCAAAAAACTCTGACAAACATCTTAACAATAAAGTGTAAAAATTGCAGTGAAACTTAAAAAACATTTGTATGCAGTGGTATTATTTTTATTATAGAGCTTAAATAAATAAAGTAATATTATAAACATATTCTCTCAGTTCGGCATAGCGATTCTTCTCAAAGACAACGGCAAGGGCCTGTTGGATGTGCTGAAAGAAAAGTTCCAACACAACCCACAAGCGCCGCAATCTGACATGTTCCTTGAAAACTTTGATACGAAAGCTAAAGTCGTACTGGACACATTATACTACCCGACTATTACATTCAATGCTCATCTTATGAAGGTAAGTAATTATTTATAGAATTTTTAGGGATGCAATTAAATCAAAGCTGAGCTTTACTCTGTCCATTCCTTTATTTTAAATCATAATCGATGTTGTCTAAGAAGAACTTTCAATCGATTAATTACATCGAAATGGTTTTAGTTCATTATTAATTATTCGTTTATTAGTAGTTTTTATTAGATGAAATAAATATACAAAATAATAATATAATAATAATAATGTCACATACTTAGTCTATGACGGTTTCCTAGTTACCTTTGTTTACATTTTGATATGTCATTCTGAAATATAATTATTCAATAAAAGATGTGTAATATTGATTAGTAATATAAAAATAGAAAAAGAAAAAAAATAATAAGAAAATTAAAAAAATTATAACAAAAAAATACAGACAATTCACAAAAAAAATATTCTTTTTTTAATAATGATCGATTTATTTCATTTCACGATTTGATTTATAGTCTGTGGTTGTTTGTTACAAACAGTGAACTTCCATAAAAAGTGTCGCTTATCAAAAAAGTACATACATATCTGACAAAAAAAAACGGTAATTCATAGGCGTGATCTATCAAAAAGAAAATAAAGGAATGCTCAAAGTATAGGAGACTTGTAGTATATCCTCAAATCTTCTTATTGATTATTTTTATAGCATTTAGCTATGCTTAGCAAATTATACTAAGAAATAGTTGAAAAAATTATGGGACCGGCAGGATTTGAGCCTGCGACCTTCTGCACACCGGGCAGTCGCTTTAACCAACCACCTACGGTCGCCTATTGCCAGGAACCTAAATTTCTCAACTGTATGTTACGTCGTTTGTGTCCTCAAATGTTAACAACTAGATTAAACTTTCAAGTCATTGAAAGATCACTGCAAATATATTATTATGGGTTCTTTTTGAAATCTTTACTGACTATATTCTTAGTAAATCTAAGACAGATATAGATAGATCTTACAACCAGTAACTCGGTGTTTCTTAGCGATGGAGATTGAAGCGTTTTTTGAAGAAAATGTAGAGAAAGTGTATTTAATTTGTTTTTGGGTTGAAGTTTGACCATTTACGCTTTGAATTCTTATTGCATATAAAATAACTTTTTCGTTGTAGAATTTTTACTAGATTTGTATTTGAAGCATATAAGAAAATGTGTAATTTTGTACGTCATCATTAAAATAACAAAATCATGTTACGTTCTTAATAAGGAAGGATTAATCTTTCTTTATTAGTTTTGAGACCGTCACTTAATGAACAACTTTGTATATTTTTTTCTCGATAACTATTTAATTTAATTCAATAATTTATTCTGTTATATATTTTGTTTATTTAAGATGGACTATAGAATAGAAAAAAAGAGAGAGAACTAGAATTTTGCTAATTTTGCTTCTTTAATAAAGTTATCTCGTTAACAAAAACATGTCCGCTTCCAAGCGATTCTAAAAGACTGTTTAAGCTGTTACCAATAAATATTGTATGTTCTAGTTCGTTGGCCTTGAGGAGGAAGACATATTAGAAGTAAACGCTACATTATACCTGCCGGACAAGCCGCCGATAGTGCTCACCGATGTGTTCATATTGGAGGTAACCAAATATTCTCAACAGCTTATTACACAGCATAATATTATACTCTTTCTTTTGCATTTACTATGATATTTTGGTGTTCTTTTTAAACAACAACTTCTAGCGCCAACTTCACAGGTACATACACAAATAAATGAAAGTGACAGCTGTGTTCTCTTTTTTAAGTGTAGCTGTTGTCACTTCTTAATTTGGACAGGTTATATTTTTATTAACCTCAGAAACTGACACTTATACTCTTCTTCTTCTTTTATTTAATGGCAACTGGGTCTCCTTGCGGTGACCATTTCTGCCAGTGTCAAGTGTGAAATATTATTAAAGTTATTGTAAGCGTCCAAAATGGCGGGCGATATACTCGGACTCCGACGATGGCGGCGCAGGCGAACACGCGCTGTCAACGTGCACTCACCCACGCCGCCACCGCCAAAGTATACTCCCCACTTATACTCTGTCCATTTCTTTATTTTCTTTTTGACAATCATATTACATTTAGGGATGCCTTCACACGTTACTGATTCGATTTGAAATCATAATCGATGTTGTCTAAGAAGAACTTTCAATCGATTAATTACATCGAAATGGTATGGTTCATTATTAATTATTCGTTAATTAGTAGTTTTTATTAGATGAAATAAATATAAAAAATAATAATATAATAATAATGTCACATACTTAGTCTATGACGGTTTCCTAGTTACCTTTGTTTACATTTTCATTTTTAATTCTAAGATTTCGACTTAATTTCTTGCAAATAATAATTCATGGAATCATGATACTATTATTATATTCTTTTTTTTATATAAATACAGACAATACACAAAAAAAAAGCCAAATTATTCTTTTTCATAATGATCGATTTATTTCATTTCACGACTTGATTTATAGTCTGTGGTTGTTTGTTACAAACAGTGAACTTCCCTAAAAAGTGCCGCTTGTCAATAAAGTACATTATTATTGTAGTACATTAATCTGACAAAAAGAAACGGTAATTCATAGGCGTGATCTGTCAAAAAGAAAATAAAGGAATGGACAAAGTATAATAGTGTATAACTGATCATCATTTTGATTGAAGAATAGAAGTATAATATTAAGTTTATCCGGTAGAAAACGTCACTGGTATGATTTATTTTTTAAATACTATGTACTAACTGCCTCATTGGTCTAGTGGGTAGCGAATGCGCCACTCACCGCGAAGTCTCGGGCAAAGTATTTTTTGGTATGTTTCCGTTAGGAAATTCTCAATAGCAGCACGGAGTTCGATTTGTGCCCAGTGGATAGCAATAGGCTCATCCCCTATCACATGAGATTTAAATATAACAGGTGAAGTGTGGGTGACATACACCTTTTCTTTTTTATACTACGCCTGCAGCCAACGAACGTGTAGTCCACCTGATGGTAAATGGAGTACAGCTCATGGACATCAAAAATCCACAAAAGCAGATTATAGATGCGTCGCTGCAGCTAAGGACTACGGTGTTATGCCTCATGTGCCAGTAATTTCAGGGCCTGATCTCACCACCAAACCGGAACACAGTAATGGAAGCACTACTATTTGGCGGCAGGTTAAAGGTGAGACGGTGGTGCTGCCGCCCTCGAGCTCATTCACAAGAGCTCTACCACCAGAAAAACCACCTCTGTAATATAGGCGTGATGTTATGTTAGGTTACAATGTACGAAAATGTATTTTTAATTGTAGACGTATACAGAGATGCGCAACACTCTAAACCTGGTGACCCCGTTCCAAGCCGTGAAGGAACTGAAGTCTGTGTACACCGTGGATATTGTGATGGGAGAGAAGATCAACGTCACCTGTCTAGTGTTACTGTACAACGGCACTTATTGGCATGAGGTAAGCAGAATAGAGTACTCGGTAGTTATATTTATTTATTTTGGGCAACAAACAGCTTTTAAAAACAAACAATTAAATAACCTAAATAACTAACAACGTAAGCCAATTGACAGTTTCCGCTTATGTGTATGGCTAAGTTCGAAACTTACGTACTAAAATAAATAACATGATCTAATAATAATTCACAATATATATGGTATAATAATAATTAATATGTCGATAGTATATAATAAATTAGAATAACAGTTAATAAAAATAAATTATCATTATTATTATGGATCGAAAAATTGTTTCGTTATTACATTGCGGAACTGAGTATGGTCGTTAAATATATATATATCCTTGAGATATATTCTCGGATGTTTCGATTTGGTCTCGTTTACAAATAAAAACACTGCAAATAATAATATTATGATCTCTATTGATTTGTGTGTATATTATAAATAAATAAATATATTTGGATTTTTTACATTAGATAGAACGCCAGAAGCTATTACACTATCCAATGGTGGGACCATTGGATAGTGTAATAGCTTCTGGCGTTCTGATGACAAGGCCAAATACACACATTCACTCACACAAGCACACCCAGTCTCAGAACAAATATTTGCGAATTACACAAAGATTTGTCCCATGTGGGGATCGAACCCACAACACCAGTGCAGTGGAGAGCGGCGAGGCGACCGCTTAAACCACTTCACCACACGTGCAGACAATTCATTAATTACACGTTAATTATACAAATTTAAACACACTTGTATTTCGTATTTTTGAAGCCACTTTCTAAGGTTAAAAGTATTCGGATTGTTAAAAAACGTTGCACTCGTTTTTTGGGCAATCGTAAAAAAATAGAATAGTAGAGATACTTGGCTAACAAATAAAAAATGTTAAAAGGTTTCTAAATGTTATCGATTAAACAAGATTACCCAAACTATTCATTACCTTAGAATAAGTAAACACGATTTTTAAGCTTTTGGCAACATAACATATTTTTTTAACATAGACTAAAAATTGCTTCGATGGTCTAGTGGTTTGCGTATGCGTCTGTCACCATGAGGTCTCCGGTTCGATTTCCGAGTCGGGCAAAGTGTTATTTGTGAACATTCCGTTAGAAAATTTACCATAGCTGCACGGAGTTGAAATTTTGCCCAATGGACAGCGATAGGCTTACTTATCACATTAAACTTAAACATAACAGGTGAAATGTGGGTGTTGTACACCTCTGCCACACCCTTCTGGATAATTTAGGCGTAAAGTTATGTTATGTTATAACTAAAAACTATGCCATTTTCAGATCTCCTACAAACTATACTATGAATACGAATGCGGTGAAGACGACACCTACCAATCTTACATAGCGTCCGTGGGCATAGCGACACCGCTCACTGTGCTACCAGCTTTAGAAGCAAGAGTGGCTGCTCGGTTAGAAGACGCGCTGTGGAAAATGAACGCTGATATTGGAATGCCGGCCTTCACTATTACTGCTCTCGCTAGTTTGGAGGTAAGAATATAACAACACAATCTATATACTTGTGGAGAAACAATTATGAAAATTACACTGCGGTAGTATATAGGTCAGTTACGACCTATATAACGACGCCTACCAATCTTACATAGCGTCCGTGGGCATAGCGACCCCGCTCACTGTGCTACCAGCTTGAGTAGTACTACTAGTACTAAGAGTGGCCGCTCGGTTAGAAGACGAGCTGTGGAAAATGAACGCTGATATTGGAATGCCGGCCTTCACTATTACTGCTCTCGCTAGTTTGGAGGTAAGAATATAACAACATAATCTTCAAACTTTTGGAGATTACAACTACCCTTAGGACTAGGGTAGTTTTTTTTTAAATCTTGATTATGTCGATTGTAGATATGTTTTTACTAAGACCTACTATACTGACCCATATTAGTATATAAAAAATCTTCTTCCTGGTGGTCTAGTGGAGTAATCAGCGCCCGCTCACCGTGAGGTCTCGAGTTCAATGCCCAGGTCAGGCAAGGTGTTATTTCTGAACTTGCCGCCAGGAAATTTACAACAGCAGCACGGAGTTGGAATTGTGCCCGGTGGATGGCGACAGGCTCACCACCCATGTGACCTACACCTAACACACCTCTACCAAAGCCTTGTTACATTGGGAATGCGTAATTTCGTTAAGTAAATGACAATAGACACACACTATTTCACATGGCACTCAATTCACTTGAATAACTATGGTCACTTATCAAAGAATCTTTTTTATAGCTGGACGACCCGTTCGTGGAAACTTCAGGTAGTCTGAACCTAACATCGTCGTACTTAGAAGACTACTTCATCAAGATGCAGTTCAAGAAAGATTTCTCAGATGTGGAGAACGTCGTCGGTGGAGGAATACAGATCCAACAGGGAGATCAAAATAACTATGTGAGTATGCAAATAGTGTAAGTTACCAAAATAATAATAAAAAAAGAACTAACATGTTTTTTTTCTATATTTATGCAATATATTTATCGTGAAAGCTTGCATTTCGAGGCAAGTGTCAGCGTCAGCGCCCGGCGTATGTTAACATATTTTTATACATAAAAGATGCGCACGCAGACGTGACGATTGCGTGCGCTTTTGGTATGAAAAATTTCAGGGTGGCACGGCCTCTTAACTGCGACCCTTAATCAATTTGGACAGGAAATGAACGGAATATCTATGCAAATAAGTCTGCCAATACTCGCGGGACTGGTACTTTGTTCCGCGCAACTATGAATTGACAACTAGTTTTAAATTACGTCTAATAGCGGCGCGCTGCCACAATTTGCAGCGAAAGACGTTACATAAATAAAAAGTTTCTAGAACGAGTTACATATTCACCAGTGAAATACAAAATATCATCATCTCCAAACTATTATAAAAGTAGTTTTATTTTTCAGCAATTTGTAATTTTGATTTGCCAGGTGTTTGCCGACGTAGTATGGCGTCCCGCTCCGAACCGTCACATTCGCTTCAAGTCCCGCGGAGCTCTGGCCCCAGTATTGCCCCCTGCGGAATTCAACCTTGAATATGGCGATGAATCCTCACAACACACGCTTTCCATGGATTTCAACTGTGAAGAAAATTATTATTCTCTAAACGCTGATCAGAGTCAGACTTCTATTAGTGTGGCTCTTAGCAGTCCGCATAAAGGATTCAGGTATGATGTGATTGAATGTGTCGAATGCTTTAATGAAAATCATATCAATGAGTCCTGTCAAGTGCAAAAACACAATTTTGACTTAAACCACTTCAGGGCCAATTTAACCGGCCCAGATTCATCGCTGAACCCGGTTTACGGTCTCTAGATGTCATTAAATTTTTAAACGGGACAAAGAGATCAAAAACAGGGTTCTGCGTTGGCTTGGAGTCGGTTAGAATGACCCTGAAGTGGTCTACGTCAAAATTGTGTTTTTGCAATTGACAGTCTACGTAAGACTCGTTGATATGACTTTATTTTTATATAATTATGCGTAGTATTTTGTTATTCTATGCATATTGTAAACGAGCCGATATCACGCTTGGTAAGTGCTAACTGTGGCCCATGAATTATAGACAGACTAAAAACGTTTGAGCTAATAACTAATAATAATATATTTAGCCTCTTTGTGTCAGTGATTTCATGGTGTCACCTCACTTTCAAACTGGCGTCCATAATTCCGCAGTGTGTTTGAAAGTTATACTGTGGCTCCATAAAGCTGTTTTACTAAAGGTGCGTTCACATCTGACGGCAAATATATCGCGACTACAGATATTAAGATAAAACGTTCGAAGGATCATCGTTTAACTATTATCAAAATATGTGTTTGATGTGTCGTTGCGACCGATAAAATGCGACACATTTCCATTGTCAAATGTGAACACGCCCTAAAGCTGTACTATTTTTAATGTCATGCTTTTTTCTGTATTAGAGCAATGAAGATCATCGGTGAGTTCGACAAGGATGACATCCGAGGTTCTTTCGTGACGGACTCCACAGAGTACAGCATCAACGGCAAAGTCTTGAATAGAGATCCTATGGAGGTGAGTCAAAACAACATCAAAGACTATAGACCATCAAACAAAATAGTCCCAATAACTTTTTATATATAGTTCCTCATTTATAATGGGTAAAAATTCAATGCTACTATTTCTTCATTAAATCCTAATAAATTGACTAGTAGTTAGCGTATGCGGCCTCTCATCGGTTTTTGGGTTCGATTCTCGGGTCGAGCGTAAGTGTATTTTGGGATTTATTTAGCGGTCAGTAAATTTTCGATGATGATGGATGATGATAAAATTCTCGATGGCGATAGTTTGACCTCTTAACACAAGAGACTTAAACAAAACAGGTGAAATATAGGTGTTATACACCTCTGCCACACCCTTCTGGGTTATAAGGCGTAATGTTATCTTATTAAATGTCATTTCTGTTCTAGATGGCCTTAACATTAGTACCAAAGGGTCAAGGCGAGAGCGTGTCCATCCGCATCAAGTACGAGAACACTCCCACCGCATACACTATGTCTGCACACTTCACGGGACCCGTCACTGCTACCTTACGAGCCAAGGCCGAGATGGAAGCTAATTTCACTGATATCAATATTAAAGTAAGTAAATAAATAAATAATAAATATCTCGCTACTTACACTCAACGCCATTTAGTCCCAAACTAAGCAGAGTTTGTAATATGGGTATTAGAATAACTGATACTAATACATATATACTTTTCTTTTGTAAATACATACTTATTATACATAGAAACACCCAGACTAAGACAAACCTCCATGTTTATACACACAAAGATTTGTCTTAAGCGGGAATCGAACCCGCGACCTCAGCGCCGCAGGCAGGTACACTACCCACTCCGCCATCCGGTCGTCAAAGTATTATTATAAGTATAGATTTTTTACGCCAGAAGCAATAACACTATCCAATGGTCCCAATAACATGGACAAAAACACTCTTACACATATTATAATCACACCATTTTACTGAAATATATTTTCAAAAATCTTATAAGTAGTGCAGTTTAATAGTTAAGATTCGTCTTTTTAAAGATATGTGTGTATTTATCATATAAATTATCGCTGGCTAACGGTGAAGGAAATCATCGTGAGGAAACCTGCATGCCTGAGAGTGCCTAAGAAGTACTTGAAGTCGTGTGAAGTCTACCAATCCGCACTTGGCCAGCGTGGTGGACTACGGCCTAATCCTTCTCATCATGAGAAGAGGCCCGAGTCCAGCAGTGTGACATGTATTAGATACAGGGCTGCTATTATGATAATGCAGTTTAAATTAACTATAATATCAAAATGATGCTTGGTTTTGGTAAAAATTACAGAACCTAGCAAATAAAGGTAATCGGCTTTTACTTAGAATCTAAACCGGAGAAAACCAATATAAAACATCTGCCCAGATTATTTATTTCGGGTTCATCCAAAAAAAAGACAATATAATCTATGTTTGTTTTTATAAAACATTACAGATAATAATTTTTATTGTATTTATTACCACTTCTACAGTTAGACATCCCAGATTCAACTAAATACAAGGACATTTACTTCAAATCTCGTGTGGACAACTATGAAGGACTTCGGAAAGTACTGAGCGTGCAAGCTGCCACGCCGTTGAAGAGGCTGAAACATGTCAAAGGAGATACCGACTTTTTGTGAGTACATAAATTCATAGCCGTAGTCTGCGTGATGAAAATTTCACAAATAACCCGCGTTGCCCGACCTGGGAATCGAACCCAAGAACTCGCAGTGAGAGGCGCATACTCTAAACACAAGACCGCCGAGGCAGTCTCAATGTCGATTTAAAAAAGTATTATTAAAATAAACTAATGTGATTATTTTATAGGTTTGGTCCAAAAACGGGA
Source organism: Hypena proboscidalis (assembly GCA_905147285.1). Taxonomy (NCBI): domain Eukaryota; kingdom Metazoa; phylum Arthropoda; class Insecta; order Lepidoptera; family Erebidae; genus Hypena; species Hypena proboscidalis. Next base: position 8,035,914 of record LR990150.1, on the reverse strand, counting down.
TATCTCCTATGCAAGTACGAGCTGCCTGATATGCGCGGTGAAGGTGATCTGAAATGGAGCTTCCTCATCGGAGATCTCTTTATAAGAGTAAGTCAATCTTTCTTCGTTCTTTCTTTCTTTCTCTTCATCTTTCTTATTCTCCACATAATTATTTTGTTTGGGTCTTGGCTTTTGTCGTAAAAACTAGCTGTTGTTCACGTGGCAAATGTTTTGCTATCTTCCTGTGTGTTAGTCGCACGATACAACAAATGTGCACAAATATTAAATATAAATAAATATCACACAACATACACACAACGCCTTCTAGACCCAATAAAAGCAGAGCTTGTACTATGGGTACTAGAATAACTGATACTAATAACATTACACACTTTTCTTTTGTAAATACTTACTTATTATACATAGAAACATCCAGACTAAGACAAACTACCATGTTCATGCACACAAAGATTTGTATTAAGCGGGAATCGAACCCACGACCTCGGCGTCACAAGCTCGACCACTACTCACTCCGCCATCCGGTCGTCAAGAAGTATAGAAGTTAAAAAAAATATATGTTCAGCTACTTTTGTTGACGGAGCCGCAGGCAGAAGTAATAGATCATCAAATCACATTCGTAATATAAAAATATAAATTAATGTATCATCTAATTCAAAAGATAACTAATAGATAAATATAAGATATTTAAAGGATAGTCTCTGGTGAGCTCGGACAGTTTGCTGAATGCACACAAAGGAACCTGCGACCCCTGCGTCGCATGCAGGGACACTACCTACTCCGCCATCCGGTCGTCAAAGATAATTCAATTCAATTCAATTTATTTATTCAATAAACAAGTTTTACATTGTGTTTGAATATTACATAAAAGGAAAAATAGAAACATGAAAATAAAAATAGAATAAATTGGAACAAATTAAAAAAACAATTTCATTCAAACATACGATAGGAGTATACATGCAATTTAACAACATTTACAACATTTAATTGAACTTACTGCAACTAATTGCACTTTGATGTAAATTCCTACCAACTTATAAACCCTTAATTACACACTTTGGAGTAACTTTGGAAAAACCCTGTTTCTGAAGAACATATTTTCTTATTGAAGACCAAGTGCAAAATTTTATATCTTGAACAAGCTAATTTGACCCTTATTTTGTAGGCATTAGGGCACCAGCACGTGGAGAGCATAGAGAAAAGTGTGGACTTAGATATTTACTTCGGCAACAGTACTACTCCTGACTACATGGAGATCACGGACGCCGGCTTCAAGATGGACCTTGATAATGTTTGGCAGTAAGTACTTTTAGACATAAACATTCATAATATCTTTTTTTTTTTTTTTATTTATTAGGAACAACAAACAATTACACAATAAATGATACACATTTAGAGTACTTAAAAGAATGACAATTGTGCAATCCACAACATTATTCACAAAATACATTGAAAAATATATGAATTCAATTTAAGATACTATATATATGTATATTTCTCTGTATATAAAGATGTTAAGCCTAGGAGGAAACAACTAACTCCCTTGTTGTTTGTATAGCAAGTTTGCGAAATTGTCCAGGAGACAAAGAGAAAATATCTAACCCAAGGAAGTACTTATTATAATTATTCATCAAGCCTATATTACCCAGAACGGTGTGTCAGAGGTGCATAACACCCACATTTCACCTGTTATGTTTTAGTTGTATCACCATCCACCGGACACTGTCCTAACTCGTGCTCTCGAGAATTTCCTGACGGAAATATAAAAATAACACTTGCCTGACCTTGAATAAGAACTTGAGATTTCTTTATCATAAAATAGAGCTCGGTACAAAGTATCAGCTATTGTATTTTTCTGGCTTGAGGGCTCTTAGACGTATTTAACATAATTGTACCGTAGTGTCCATTTTTGATTAAACCAGTCTTTGTTATTTTCATCAAAACTAACGTGAGTTTGTAACATTATTCAAATTATGAAATACGGGTGTTACTCACGTAATGTTGGTCTATTTAGTCGACCGCGGTTTCGCCTATACGTCTAGGCATTATCAAGAGAGTGCGACTCAGGCGCGACGTCGAACACCCGTATTTCATAATCAGTCTTTGTTACTTTCATGTTCTCGATGTTTAACATATACCAAATGGGTGACCAAACGCGAGATAGATTTTAACACATTTTTCATATATTTTTGTATGGAGCAACATGACAAAAAATGCAACAATATTGATCTCACACCCGTTTTCCTAGCTTGACTGGTTTAGCTAATTTTCTGACCCATGAAAATTGACTTCAGAATCGGCGGCAACGCTTCCTTCGGCTATATAATGGGCAAGCGAGTGAATCTCCTAATAAACGCCATCCTCCCCAAACCCAACGTAGACGTGCACACCTTACAAATATCAGGAGAGATGGCTGACAGCACGCAACCACTCAACACTCTGGAGGCGCAGTACAGGACTGATGTCACTAAAATAATTACTGGCATTAAAGGCAATGTAAGTATTTGAGAGGTAGGGGGTGGAAGGTGGGGTCTTACTTAGGCCCGTCTTTGAGACGCCGCTTAGAGCTCTTAAAAATGTAAAAATAATTACAAGCGTGCTCCACCGTAGATCGCATCATCACTTACCACCAGGTGAGATCGTCGTCAATCGCGTGCCTATCCACCATAAAAAAAAGCTACACCGTTATTAACTCGCCATCAAATTTACTAAGTCGTCACTGGTTAGTTTAGTAATTTTTTTGCTACTTTACTTACTATTTTTTTGGACTGGCTTAGTAATTTTTTTAATTAACACCCAAAATATAAATTTCTGGCACCAATGACTGGGCCCTTAGGGGTGGCAAGCCCCGGGCAGCAACATAAAACGGAATGAATGTGAAACGGAAAAATTAGTAATACAATTACTTTCTTCAGCCTACACCAGAGTTTATTTTTAATAAACTACTAAGACTCTTTCCTGATTACTCGGTGCGGTACAATACGCTCATAGAATTATAAATACTCGGTTTTTAATTTTTGTACAGTCAGCAACAGAAGTTATTTCATTATTATTGAGAATACGGGATCTCACGTTATTTTAGCCGGACACATGCCGACTAGTTTCGAATCTATTACGTAGATTCATGAACTGGGCGATTGTCGCCGTCGCGCGTTGTCTCGCACTGAAAATCGTAATTATTTCGTAGTTATATGGAAGTTTATTAATTGTTTAGCAACTTTTGTTACCCTCGTAGTACAAGTATATAGATCCTGCACCGCTTGTACCAACCAGTCAGGCATCTCTTAACGTAACTTTTTTTTTAGGTGTTAATGCTTCCCGAAAGTTTCGATTCAAACTCCACGATTACCTGGACCTCGAGTGCCGGGTACGACCACATCGATAACTTGATCGATTACAAGTGGGACGTCAACGGCTCGCATTACATTGACTACACGTTGATATCTCCTATGTACGAGGACGTCGCTACGATTAAAGTCAAGGGATCGTATCAGAAAGAAATGGTGCACGACTATCATGTTGTCAAGTAAGTTAATATTACATTACACAGTTAATATTATTAGAAGTAAGATAATATTGTCTTTGTATTTGCCAGGTACCTTTTGTATTTATACACATTTTTTTTAAATATAAGTTATAACGCCAGAAGCAATTACACTATCCAATGATCGCAATTACAAAGCCACACAAAATACACACTTTCACTCACACAAGCACACCCAAAATAAATATAAATAACCATAAATATTTTTTTCTTTCTAATGTTAAGGTTTGCTGTCCGAACATTCAGTTATGAATTAATCTCGCCTTTGTATTTACATGCCTCACATTTGTATTTAATTATTGTTCATGTAATTTTCTTGTGTGCAATAAAGAATTAAGGTTAAAAAAAATATATTACTTGATTTTTTGTGTTGAAGTGGTACTTGAGCCCGCAAGAAGAAGAAGAAGACAAACAGACAGACATACAGACAGACAAGCAGTTAAATAACTGCATTTTACGCATGGGTATCGTGCAAATAACTATATCAACTGATTTTTTTTTTTTATTTTGTCATTAAAAACAGACACTTCAATTTTATTAATTTGTATTCATGTTGTTTTTTAGGGGTGTAATGCATCGTCCCGGCAACAGTCAGATTGGAGAGCTAGATCTGCGCTACGGGGGCATGAAGCACACAGACGGACACTTCAATTTTAGTACGCCTTTCCGAAGACTGCCCTGGCTTAAGTCTATATTTGATGTGAGTATGAACTATAAAAACATGATATATTTAATTCTACTCGTGAGAAATAATAATAATAGCAGCCAGCGTACAAGTCCCACTGCTGGGCTCGGGCCTCTTCTCACTGTCGTCACTGTTCTCACTATTTTGATATATTCTGTTTGCGACTTTATGAATAACTTCTTAATATAATATTAGAATCACTCGCTACGCTCATGATCAAATTTTAGATAACTTCACAAGCTTAGGATCCATAACCAGCATCCACAATGAAATATCAGACTTCCCCTCTAATTACCATAAATAACTGTTGTTGTAATTATAATACTTTATTCAGATAAACAACGCAGAAGAACAATCAGACAACAAAGTGGACCTCTTCTGGTCGAACAAAACAGCCGCCGTCAACACAACGCACCGCTACCACAAACAAGACGCAGGGTTCACACAAAACGGACAAATATCACTTTCCATTCCATTGAGCACTCAGCATTTAGTCAACACGGAGTACTACTACGTGCAAGATGAATCTCGCAGCAATGGAAACGCAACAATAGATTTGGATAAAGAACGGTTCGTAAAGGGATCGTTCAATCAGATTCTTAGTAAGAGCGAAAGGAATTTGGACCTTGCTACAATGGATATAGAGGTGGAAAATGTGCATACTCCTGTGGGGATCAAATATATCCATGAGTATGATGGAACAGGAAACATTGTAAGTATTTTTTGTCTCTTTTCATTTAAAAGTTGTCAGCGGTAATTAATTATTTTAATCAAATGTCATCTCTCACGTTCCTTAAGATTCGAAAGGCCTTCGAGGCACATTTGTACTTTTTTACATTAACTTGTTTATTTTACGTTTGGATGTACATGTTTATGAGTAACACACCTATAATCTGTCTTGGTGTATTTATTTCATTCGGGTTTTCAAGCTATGATTTGAAGTACTTTACTATGTTACTGAATATTTATATTATCTTTTTCTAATTGTTTTTATAAAACATTATAAAAAATATATTTAAAATATAAAACATACAATACAATACAAACAGTCGACATTTTTTTGACCTGAAGTGCGGTTTGAACATCAAAACTTAGGATTTCGTCCTATCGCTCTTCCATCTGGATATCCAAGCAACATTCCAAATCAATGAATTTTTTGACTGTATGGTGCACGTCGTTCCGGACGTCCAGTGTCATCCATTGTAGCTACATATTAGTAGGTACCAACCAACATGATTGATGTTACAATCAATACAAATGTTGTATCAATAAACACGATCGGTTCTTTAAATTTTAATTGATTTTTATATCATCATTAAGCCATGCTTAGTAATCTAATGCTAAGAAACCGGCGAAAAATTCTATCCTTAATTTCTTTATCCTCCATTGTCTTTCTTTTTGATACAACTAAAACATTTAATTAACAATTTCATAAACTTCTTTGAAACTCTTTCAGGACGTAAAACAAGCAACAGTATTCCACCTCCACAACGCCACAAAGTTCAACGTAACAGGCAAACTCGATGTATTCACTTACGAAATAGGAAAGGACCTCAAGGTGACGGCCATGCACGGGAACAGAACCTGGACCTTCGACAATAAGTACGAGGCGGTGGACAAGGAGCTCATGCAAGGAAGCAAGATCAAATGGGCGGAGGATGTGTGGTTTAACTATGATATACATGTCACTAATATGACTTCGGTAAGTATTATTCACAATTTACTTTACTCTTTACTCTTTACCCGACTGCGCTACGGACGTTGCAATGGCAAAAACACAATTTTCAGGTAGACCATTTAAAGCTTTTTCACTTGCTGCTACAATCTTAATCACTCAATGCTTTTGTACTTTTAGTTTACGTAGGACCCGTTGAAAATATATTTTCCAGTCAAAATAGACTAAATTACGATTCCAGTTTGCATTAATTCCCAACAAGCTGGATTTTTGTGCAGGCCTTGAATACGTCATTACAAATGATATGTCAAAAGTCCACATCGATAACGCTTGTGCGTTGTTTGCGTATATCTCTGAAACAACGAGAGCTATCGAAAAATGGTTCAAACAAAGTTTGTAGATCGTAAAATTTTCTACAAAAAAGATTTCAACACTTTTCTTCTACAAAGCATCGCTTTAATCTTCGCATCAATTAGCGTAGGATAACGGGAGAATCCCGAAGTTTCTGCTGTGCATAGGAATAGAACCTGGACTTTCGACAATAAGTACGAGGCGATGGATAAAGGAGAAACATCAATTGTGGTTTAAATATTTTTATTTTTATTTTATTTATTTGGAATAACAAACAATTACACAATAAGTAATACAAGTTTTTAAAGCAAACTAAACTTAAATAATAAAAACAAAATACAATAGCGTAAACGTTATCCACAAAATAAATAAAATAATTATGATATACATGTCACTAAAATGACTTCGGTTAGTATTATTCACAATATACTTTACTCCCTACCCAACTGCGCTACGGAATTGAGGTTATTGTGTTGAGTAGACTAAGGCTTTTTTTATATATTATATTCGGATTAGTCCCTGATAGGCCTATTAAGAATCCACTAAGGTAAATCTCAAATAAAATTTATTTGTTAGTTTCTAAATTAGTTTTTTTTTTATTTTCATTTTTTTGATGGTGATCTAATCAATATTTTTTACTTGCTGAATTGGCAAAAGCATTTAGGCCGTATACCCAGGGGGTGCAGGTTCGAGTCCTGCTGGATTCTTAATTTTTCAACTTTAATATTATATAAAATACAAAAAGGCATAGCAAAGCTAAAATTTGCTTTAAAAATATTACAAGTATCTTTCTTCTTCTTCAGGACGAGACTGAATCCCAGCAGCTAGTAATGAACGTGTGGTACCCTCTCCGCACATTCAACTTAGTCGCGTTATACAACCTGCAAGACACGCTGTTGGACGGCAAAGCGACGCTCAACTGGAACGTCAAGGACGAGAATAAGACGGCAGAATTGAGAGGGCGGTGGGAAAACCCGCCCGTTACTGAAGGAAATCTGCATAATGTGGACTTGTCGCTGGCTCATCCGTCATTCAGAAAGGTATTGTGATTATTTAAATGCACTAATGCGCTATTCATATTATTATTTTTAAGAGGCATCGCTCTGGATCTTCTTACTTCATATCTAAGCGATAGGATTCAGAGAGTAGATGTCAATGGAAAGCGTTCGCATGGATCAGCTGTAGCAATGGGGGTGCCACAAGGCTCTATTTTAGGGCTTTTCCTGTTTCTCTTGTATATTAATGATTTACCTCATCTTGTTAAGGATAATCATGAGATAGTATTGTTTGCGGATGACACTTCTTTAGTTATTAAGGTAAAAAGACAACAATCAGTAATTGACGATGTAAACAATGCTTTATCAAAGATAGTGAACTGGTTTAGTGCTAATAACTTGCTTTTAAATGGTAGTAAAACAAAATATATTAGATTTTTTACAAAAAATGTTAAGCAAGTCAAAACTAGTGTGGTGATGGACAATGAGGAATTGGAAATGGTCAATAAGGTTGTCTTTCTTGGTATAACATTAGACTCTAAATTACAATGGGGCCCACATATAGAAACGTTGTCTGGTAGACTCAGCTCAGCAGCTTACGCCGTAAAAACAATTCGTCAACTGACCGATGTTGACACTGCGCGTTTAGTTTATTTTAGCTATTTTCACAGTATAATGTCATATGGTTTATTGCTTTGGGGTAGTGCCGTGGATATAGATTCAATATTTGTGCTCCAGAAACGAGCTATTCGAGCTATCTATATGATATATTATGACGTTACATTCTCAATACATTTACGAAAATTTAATGTACGTTCACAAAAACCAAACGAAATTTAAGAAAAATAGTAATCTCCATAAATTAAATCTAAGGAACAAAAACAAACTCGCTGTGCCCACTACTAGGCTCCATAAAATCTCTAACTCGTTTCCAGGTCAATGTATACGCTTATACAATAAACTTCCTTTAGACGCAATAGATATCGATAGGTAAATTTAAAAAATATGTTAAAATTAAATTATGTCATAAAGCTTACTATAGTATTTCAGACTACATAAATGATAATAGTATTTTGAAATGAATTGCTCTTCTTATGTGATTTTTTTATGTACTTTTATATTGTTATATTTTTCATTTTAAAAGATGGTGCACATGAGTTTCTCACCAGCTCTTCTCATAATGCAATACCCATCGGAGCTGGTACTTAGATTGATTTTAATTCGATTCTAAACAGTTTGATTAAAATTAATCTGAGCCCCGGTTATTCAAATCATTGTAATTAGTATAATTTAGTATTATTTATTATTTACTTTTATATCATTTTTTGTAATGTTTTGACGTGTTCAAGCGCCTCCTGGGGCCTATGAAAATAAATGATTTGAATTTGAATTTATTATTTTTTAGTAAATTATAGGAATTTACAGAAAAATAATCTAACTCTAAACTCCACTTACTGGTGGTAGAGCTCTTGTGAATGAGCTCGAGGGCGGCAGCACCACCGTCTCACCTTTAACCTGGCGCCAAATAGTAGTACTTCCATTACTGTGTTCCGGTTTGGTGGTGAGATCAGGCCCTGAAATTACTGGCACATGAGGCATAACACCGTTGTCCTCAGCTATAGCGACGCATCTTTAATCAGCTTGAGTGGATTGTTGATGTCCATGAGCTGTACTCCACTTACTATCAGGTGGACTACACGTTCGTTCGCTGTGGGCGTAGTATAAAAAAAAACTATTAAATAAACTATTATACTCTTCTATTATATTCATATTAAACAACCAGCTGTTGCCCGCGACTTCGTCCGCGTAGAATTCATTATATTAAGTAGAAGCTGCTCCCGCGCTTTGACCAGCGTTAAACGTTACTGCCCCGCTCCCATGCAGTTCAGAGTAATGTCAAATATCAAAAAACCTAAATTGATAGTTCGACTATCAAACACAAAAAGAATTATTATAATCCAATCATAAGTTGCTGAGGTTAGCGCTAACAAACAAACAAACTAACTTTCGCCCGTGGTTTCGTATGCGTGCTACACCAATAAAAAGTAGCCTATGTTACGCGCCTTGTAGTCAGTTACATGCATATAAAATTTAATCGAAATCGGTCTGGCCGTTTAACAAAAAATAAAAATAAAAATGCGTATCTGACACAAATAAAGTATATACATATTTTTCAGTTATCTTGTTGTTTGGCGCTATTCTTTTACATATGTACAAAGTAAAGGTACTAATAAAGGTATAGGTTTAGAAGATTATCCGATTTAAACAGACAGATAGACAGACAAACATTTTAAAAACTGTAATTTAGGCATAGGTATCGTGGAAATTACTATATTAACTGGAAAAACATAGTTATTTTGACATTAAAAATAGACACTTCAATTTTGTTTATTTGTATTGATGGCAAATAGCGAACACCAAACAACAAACGCCAGCATGTGGACGCGTGGTAGGTGTTTGCCTGTTCACGTTTGTGTTCGCCAGTGCTCTGTGGTGCGATTCTGTAAGCGAAACTGACGGTTTCGAAAATTTTGTACAATCTTATCTTCACATAAATATGGCCGATATTTGATTATCAGATTTTCAAATTACGTGTGATTTCACATTCGCACGCGGGTCGGTGTCTGAAAATTGTAAAACATATACCAAAATGTTAAGTCGGGTACTCTCTTAATCTGTAACCGTAACCGTTACATCTATTGTAACCGAAAAAAAACATAGTGTGTGCAAACACCACACACTATGCTGTTTTAGTTCGCTAGTGAGTAGTCGACTTTATACAACCTTTGCAATTATTCGATTAGCAAAATCATTGATTTTGAACTAAATAACTAATTATTTATTTCTAAATCTCACAACGTCGCGTAATTCCAAACTAAGCAGATCTTGTACTATAGGTATGTAAAGATTTAATTTTATGTATCTTTTCTAATATTGTTATTTTTTTCAGGACGTAACGCTCAAAGGCCAATACCTGAGCACACCATCAGTGATGTCCAACATTTCTCTAGAACTGCAATACTCGGACTACGAAAACGAATATCTACAACTCAAATCGATTCTCACAGACAACTCGAATGGGCCCTTGCGCGACTATCGATTTGCTTTAACATGTATTCATCCTTCTACGAACTTAGATCTCAATATGAAATCGGATATCAATATTCGTAGTAGATGGTACTATTTCAATAATTACTATGCTTTCCAAAAGACGCCATTTTATAGGAAACTGAGACAAAATAAACTGTTGATCGATATGGCGAATAGTACTATTAACTGGGAGGTAAGATTGATCATAATTATACTTTTTTAAACTGTTGTTCTAAATATTTCTGCCTCGATGGTCTTGTGGTTAGCGTATGCGTTTCTCACCGCGAGGTCTCGGGTTCGATTCCCTGGTCGGGTATAGTGTTATTTGTGAACTTTCCGTCAAGAAGTTGACAATAGCAGCACGGAGTTGGAATTGTGCCCGGTGGATGGCGATAGGCTCACCCTTTATCCAATGATAACAGGTGTTGTACATCTCTGCCACACCCTTTTGGGTAATATAGGTGTTATGTGTTCTTAATATTTATTATTTCTCCTATGTTATAAACGTTCTTTCTGTTATGCTCTATCGGCTAAACTATTAAATCAATCTTGGTACGGAGATAGTTTTAGTGTTCTAAATTGCTCCCACGAACACATAATATCCTACTTTAACAGTCGATCATCAACGGCAGAGGATACGTTTAATAGCTATACCACCCATCAATAAATGTAAAAAAAAACCGGGTATTCACAATATGAAAAGTGAAGTCTACCAACTCGCATTTAACCTGATCAAAATACGTCTTAACTCTTAACTACAGGTCCTTAATCAGACACCAATATTTAGGTTAATACAACAGACAAGTTTAATCCATTATTTTCAACCTTAACGTAAAAATAAATGTTTATGATTGTACAGTGGGCCAACGAGTTAGGTATCCAGGGCAAAATCTTATAAGTCATAGTTAAGACTTACTACACCAGTTATGGATGAGTGAGTTAGCTATCTAAATTGTGCGTATATTACACTTATTAAATAAGTAATTTACACATGCATATCTATTGCAGTCAGTTTTTGCCCTGCATACTTAATTGCTTGGCGTACAGTGGGCCAATCAACAAGGTTAATTCATGATCCATTTGACAAATATTTCCTTTGAAGTTGTCAAAGTCGATAAGATTGACATTTGTTGATAGAACACGCTAATTTAGAGTTTCAAAATGTCTATACAAAAAGAGTATTAAGGTGGATCATGAATCTACTTTGTTAATGGTACCTTGCAGAAAGACATCGTTTATAATAATAATCTATAAATTTATTTTTCTTGTAGCGAGCCAACGAAACCTACTACTACAAAGTAAACGGTACCTGGGAGCTCATCTACCCGGAATACAAACTGAGGACCTCCGTGATTCGCCCCACCGGCAACGACACCGGACTCGCTACGCTGTCCATGCTCGACCGCTCACTGGTCGCGCACTTCAACAGTACTGACGGTCAGTCAAACAAGATACTATAGAATAGTGAACATTTCAAAATGTTTATTTTCTTAGTCACTAGAGGGCGCAGATATTTTATTTATTTATTTATTTTACAACTTTTTGCACATAAAATAGTACAACGGCGGACTTAATGCCATAGGCATTTTCTACCAGTCAACCTTAAGGTGATGCAGAGAGAACAAAGGTAGGTGCATAAATAAATTAAAATAATGTGAAAATAATGTTATATCAACAATTCGAATACATAAATATGGTAACAAATATACTAATAAATACATTAAAATAATATAATATTATAATATTTACACAGTAGATATTAAGCTTTTAATGATTCTGCTGTCGATTCACTTAGGACAAGATGACGTACTCTGGTTTTGAAAGTGTCCCGGGTGGTGCACATCCTGATCTCAAGAGGGAGTGCATTCCAAAGAAGGATAGATTGAATGTAGAATGAAGAATGAACTAAAGAAGAGGTATGAGAAGGACAAAAGAGAAGAAGGTTGTTAGTAGAGCGCAGATTTTTTTCGTGACTGGAGCAAAGATACTGAAAGTGAGATTTTAAATAAGTAGGAGAGTGTGGTGATTTAAGAATAGAAAAAAGTGTGGTCAGAGTACGCAAACTGCGACGCTGCCGGATAGGCAACCATCTCAATTGAGAACGGTAAGACGATATATGGTCATACTTGCGAAGATTAAATACGAACCGAATGCAATTATTGAGAAGTCGATCAAGTTTATTAAGAAGATCTGCATTCAGGTCGAGATAGCATATATCACCATAGTCAATTATGGGAAGTATCAAAGCCTGCACAAGCATTGTTTTAGTTTTGGATGGAAGGAAATTCTTCAGGCGGTAGAGAACCCGCAGGCACCCAGTAACTTTTCGACTGATATTAGCAATTTGAGTACACCAATCAAGATTCGCATCTATATAAATTCCTAGATCTTTAACGTTAGAGGTAATGGGAATGACGGCACCGTTAAAAATAATTGGACAAATGTTCTTTTGATTGACTTTAGCCATGGTGCGGCTACTACCTACAATGATTGCCTGGCATTTGTTAGGGTTCACTGACAAGCCAAACCGAGCAGACCAATTTTGTATGGTTTCAAGATCCCTATTGATGTCATCGATCGCTGAATCCAAGCAATCGATCCCAGTCTGTGTGTACAGTTGCAGATCATCGGCGTACAAGTGATACGTGCAGCGAAGGTTAAGAGTGATAAGATTGATGAATATAGAAAACAAAAGAGGAGAAAGAATACCGCCTTGTGGAACACCAGAGCCGAGATTACACCAACTTGATGTGATCTAAATATATTGTGGAATAAATTGGTGGAAAAATGTTCTGTACATATACCTACGTGAAAAGATATGATTTTTGGACCTTATATACAACTACACAGCGTTCATCATAATACTGAGAATACAGCACTCAGTTTGTAAAGTTGCGCGCACGTGTAGTAGAAACAAAAATTTCTTGGTGATGCTGTGACAAAGTAATAAACAGGTTCAAACTTCTGCCAAAAATAAAATGTACCTTGAACAAACATTATTAATTTATTTAGCTTGAAGTAAACGTAAGGGAAATAAAAGTCCATTCACAGTATGCTAGTTTAGCAAAACTATTCTAATGCTTGTTTTATCGCGATTATAAATGCAAAGATGGCAAGAGAATAGGACTTGCAAATCTTGCTTCTTGCAAATTAGGTATGCAGGGCCAAAACTTCTACGTCATAATAAAGACTTTTTGCAGTAGTTAGATATACGGGTTACATACCTAAATAGTGGGTATATTATACTTCTTAAATATGTTACTCACACATGCATAACCAGTAAATTCAGTCTTCACTGCGACGTAGAAGTTTTAGCCCTGCATAGCTAATTGCTTTGCCCACTGTAATATTAAATAAATAATAAACGAACTATAATACCAAATATATTCACAGATATATCCTACCACATGATCGGCCAAATCGTGGACACTCGCTTCGCCAAATTCGACTCATGGCGTAACTTCGATGACGTCACCACCGTCGATCTAGCCTCTTACATCCGTCTGAACCACTCTAGGCTCCTAACCAGCAATGTAAAATGGCGCCCAGAGATATTTGGAGAAGTCAAATCTTCAGCTGTTTATACTCTTAAAATATTATACGGTCAAGTCAATGACACGTTAGTTATCATCAAAGAAATGCCAATGGAAGCACACACAGCTCTTAAAAAGATATGGAATGATGCCAAACCAAGGATACGAGACTTTTTAGACGATTTGAACGATCTACACGTGATTAAAGACGACCTGGACGAGTTTGAGAAGTTCTTGAACCAGTCGTACAGCCACAACGACTTCTATGTCAAAGATATAGTCGAATTCACCTATTACGTGTTAGACGAAATGGCTATACGTAACCATTTGGAGAGTCTACCAGGCATTGTTAATGACATGTGGGGCATGATGGGGAATACAAGTCAATCTATCAAGCAAAGTTTGACATACATCGTCGATTCCATAAAGAAGGCGTATGCTAACTTTTTGGAATCGGTCAATAAAGTTCTTCAAGCTGATTTCATGGAGCTAGTATCGGAGAGACTGGAAACTATGATTTTGCAGTACGATAACTTTATAAGAGATTTGCATATGAAATTCTTGGAGTACTGGGAAGAAACTTGGGTGAATGCGACGAATAGATTATCTAAATACTGGCATGATTTGTTGAGGTCTATCGAGCCGCTGTTCTTCAAAGTGTTGCACTATACAGAATCTTTCGTTTTTACTGTATGGAAGGGCGTTATGGACTTCTTTTACAATAGGACTCAAGAGCTGACTGATTCGCCGTACTTCAATTATGTGTCGACGTTTGGACATGAGATGGATCGGTGAGTATTTTATAATAATGCATATATTCAGGTATTTATTGTTTACCTGGTTCATTCATTCATTCAAAATATAATCCTCATTGGTTATTCTTTATTTCCACCCTCGATAAACAATAACATAACAACATAACATCACGCCTATATTACCCAGAATGGCGTGTCAGAGACGTACAAAACCCACACTTCATCTGTTATGTTTAGGTCCCATGGGATAGGAGGTGACCCTATCGCCATCCACCGGGCACAATTCCAATTCCGTGCTGCTATTGTTAATTTCCTGACGGTAATTTCACAAATAACATTATGCCCAGTCCGGTAATCGAACCATTAGAACATCGAGGCAGTGATATACCTTAAATTAATTTAACTTTTGAAGTTTTTTATCTTTAGTGTTTTAAGTACTAGTCTCTAAATAGATAATTTGATTGAAATTTTAGATGTTTTGCAATTAATTTATATGGCCACATTAGGCAAAACTTTTTACTTGAACATTTTTTTTTACAGCATTTACAAAGACCTAATGAACAACGACCTAATAACGAACATAAAGAAATACAGTAAGAAATTGTTCAACGTAGTATGGAGTAAGATTGAGAAGTACATTCCATTCAAAGATGAGTTCACGCAGCTGTACACAGAGTTCAAAAACGCTTGGCAGAACTTCTTGAAGACGAAACAAGTCGTCTATGTTAGAGAGAAGGTAAGATATACTTCTTAAAAATTTTCAAATAAATAAATAAATATCACACTTCTTCTTCTTCTTCTTCTTGTGTCAATGGCTTGTTCAATTATACTGTCTTAAGCTTCGGTTTCCTAGCATAGCGGTGTGGAATAATGCGGTCGTAAAGATAACGGTACAATGACGTCACTAAAACGTTGCCTATGTAAAACAAATGTAGTGGTTTCCTAGAGAGCGGTGATCGACCTAACGTATTACATATTAATCGTTTCACGGTAATAATATTACGGCCGCATTATTCCACACCGCTTTCCTAGGAAACTGAAGCTTTAGACCAGTAGGTGGCGACTTCAACCCCTTCTTTGTTTGCCTGCATGAGGTCATCGCGGGTGTAAGTGGCGGGTAGTAAAGGGCAAGACATCAGATGGGCCATACTCTGGCTAGGGGATTCACATTCGCAACTAGTATTGGATAAGTTGATAACTCCCCACTTGGCCAGATTGTCTCTGCAACGGCCGACATATATCACACTACATACACACAACGCCGTCTAATCCGAAACTAAGCAGAGCTTGTACTATGGGTACTAGAATAATTGATACTAATACATATATACTTTTCTTTTGTAAATAATTACTTATTATACATAGAAACACTCAGGCCAAGCCAAACCTTCATGTTCGTGCACACAAAGATATGTCTTGAGCGGGAATCGAACCTGCGACCTCAGCTTCTGACTACCCACAAGTCTATAAATTTGTCAACTGCTCTAACTGAAAAGTGACACGTTCCCATAAAGTGCCGTTAGTCCATAGCAGTCACTTTTCATAAAGTACTGATATTCAGCCGTGAGTATTGTAATTTAATTTAAAAAATGTTTTAGTATCAAGAAGCCTACGTGCGTCTGAAATGGTGGTACGACTACTTCCTGATAGGTGAGGCACTCGACACTGTCGGAGAGATCTTGTACGCTAAATTAACGGACATGGCCAAGACTGCGCTGCAGTATGAAGAACTGTAAGTTAACTATCATATACTCATTTAAAATCGGTCAATGTCGGACCCCTAGACATGATTCAGATGATGAAATACGGGTGTTACTCACGTAATGTTGGTCTATTTAGTCGACCGCGGTTTCGCCTAAACTTTAAGGCATTTTCTAGAGAGTGGCATTTTATTTTATGAGACAAAAATAATTTTACTTATTTTTTTCTATTTATTCGGATTATTTCATATGTCATCCTCATCATTATGTGCTAATTTGTAATAATAATTTCTATAAATATTTGCATGCCAGCTTAAGGTGAAATATGTTAAGCTACTTAATTTCAGTTAAACACCAAAAAATACCTATATTTCATGCAAATAAATCATTAATTCATAAATCTTAGCCAAATCTAAGTACTCTCAATAGATCTCAGCCAGATAAAGATAACAAAATGTATCCTTATTTTAGCCATCGTACACCAAAAACGAACTTCATCTTCGACCCCCGCACTGGTGAAATTCTTCTAGAACAGAAGCTGCCAATGTCCTGGCACGCGTTCAACAGAACACCAGACTTCACCGAAATATCAGAATATAGAGCTGTCAAAGACTTCATGGACGAATGGCTGACCACTAACAAGAGTATTTGGAGCTTCTACTATGATATCAGACCTTATATGGACTTTGATAACTTGATGCCGCCTTTTACAGGTAATATTATAGTTATAATATTCTTTTCTTTACTGAGATAGTGGAATATGCCTGACCTAAGACAAATTTATGACCTCTATATGACGTATTCGTTAAATTTTCGTTAAATTTCTGAAGGCGTTATTATTTCGTTAAATTTCTGAAGGCGAGTTTTTTTTTTACAATATAGAGTAATAGGAAAATGATCGCCTAACGTTGATAAATTATGGTTCTGATATTTTAAACTTAAATTGATAGATAGATAGAAAATTATTTATTGTACACACAGATTAAATACAATTTATAGAAGACTCTTATCTAACATGGTCTTATCCATCCACAATGGGCGGCCTTATCACTATTAAGTGATCTCTTGCAGGCAACCTTTGGATGGACAGGAATGAGTTAATTTACATATTAGTCAGTGGTGTAGTTAAAAAAATAGAAAGTCCTTCAAACTAAAATAAATGATGAATACATACATGTATGTACAGTAAACTTATTGAGAGGCAATGAGAGGCATAGGAAAATTGAAAGATGTTAGAGATTATGCATATATAATATAAAATCTAATCTAAAATAATCTACGCTAATTATTAATAATTTTTTTAACTTATCGCATTCACCGTCATACATATAATAAGTCGTGTTTATAACCCACCTACACTTTAAATATATACCAAGGGTTGCATGGAAGAAATATGTAATAATAAGGCCGCACATTGTGCATGTTTAAATGGAATTTTGTGAATATTAAATATTTTGTATTTATCTACCCCCCCCCCCCATGCCGCTAGATGTTAGAACAGCTAGTCTATGACATTATTTATAAAGATTCCACTTATTCCTGTTGCGACATAGTGATTTTGTATATACTGGTATTCAAAACTTATGCATTTTGTACAGGAATGGCAATGATGACGAGCCAAGGCACCCTAGTGACCTTCGACAAGAAAATATTCACCATATCGGAGGCTGGCACCTTCCTACTGTCCAGAGACTACAGACTCGGCAACTTCACAGTTCTTATGGAGAGCAACGATCAGGGCCGGTACAACCTCATCGTGTTGACGAGAAGGAACTTGATTCATATTGATTTACATCGAGAGGTAAGTTGCTTTTGAGCCTTGAACAAACTGTCAAAACACTGAATGATATTACTTAACAGGAAATGTTTCTATGATAGTTCGAGTGATTTACTGTATGTGAGCGGTTGGCGTAGTAGTTAGAGCGGTCGCCTCGCCGCTTTCAACTGCACTGGTGTTGTGGGTTCCATCCCCCCACACGGGACAAATCTTTGTGTGATCCGCAAAGATTTGTTCTGACTCTGGGTGTGCTTTGTGTGTGTGAAATGTAAGAAAGAAAAAAAAACAAAATAATCCAGTATTTTAAATAATTATGATCACATATGACTTGGGCCACCGCCAAATACGATCGTTGCGCGGACTTGCGCGCTCGCATCCTTTGTGCGAATGAAATAATGTAAATATACCCACACCAGGTCGTTTCTTAATTTGTATTTAAGTTTTAAATTGTTTTCTCATGTAAGCGAAGATTGTCTTTTCGAGAAATAAAGTGTTTTTAAACCGAAACGTATGATTGTGAACACCCCCGCGACACAGGAGCAATTCCTAGTGCGGGCGTCGTTTTTCAAAAAAGAAAAAAAAAATGTGCTTGTGGCCCTCTACGCCGAGTTAAACGTAATGTTGCCTATGCGAGCGCAAGACAAGTATGCTAAATTAATATGGATTTGCTGCTAGAGGCGCTTATGTAGCGTGAGGTCTCCAAAATTTCAAATGTCCTGTGTGCGGGTTGGCTGTCATGCCTGTCATTGAGTTTATAAGTGTCTATAGAGTCACAGTTCTTTAGGGTGATTTAAAGACGAACTTTTTACGAGCGACAGAAAACGTACGTGTTCATTAGGCACGTATAAGCTAGAGACACGGGTGTATTAATGTCTATATATAGCAATACGTTAGAATAATTATGGCAAAAAACGATAACCCTCATTCAGACGATTTGATTGTTTTGAATGTTCGCGTAAATTCAGTCGCTGCAGCTTTATTAGATACCTACAGGAACAAATCAGATGCAGAAACATTGATATGCTTTTATTTTGTAATTTTATCTGATTTTTTTTGTTGTTTGTTTATAGGAAGTATCGCTGGGTGGGTCAGCCCTGAGCCTGCCAGTGTTGATCGACGGTCTGGTCGTAGACAGACAGACGGACACGCTCAGCGTGCAAGGACACAACGGTCTTGAAATACAGTGTAACCTGCTATTCCATACATGCAAGCTGCAAGTTTCAGGTAACTGTATTTTTTTTTTAAGAATAAGAATAAGAATCATTTTTAGTTTCTGTCTATAATTTGTATAACAGCTAAATGTCGTGGACAGAAATTCCTCTCTCATCCCTTATCTCATTATCTCTTACCATAGCTACGATGAAGGCATTTTTTACTGCAAAGAACAAGCTAACATACAAAGTTGCGATATAATTAAATTAAATCAGTAGCAGTGTGGCGAAAAGCCTTATGTTCAGCAACATTTTTAACATAACTCTTTGACAGTTTAGACGTCTTATTAAGTACCACTGTGTGAATTTATCATATGAATAAATAAAATAAATAAATAAATATATAATATTATCGCTCGCTAACGGTGAAAGAAACGTCGTGAGGAAACGTGCGCCTGAGAGTGCCTAAAAAATCCTCAAGGGTAGTGTGAAGTCTACCAATCCGCACTTGGCCAGCGTGGTGGACTATGGCCTAACCCTTCTCATCATGAGAAGGGGCCTGAGCCTATTAGGAGTGCTATTTTTTTTTTTTCATTCATTTTCTACAATCTGGATCTCTTCAAAGCAAGAGTTAATAGGTATCTCATAGGTAAGCGTGCTCCATCGTAGACCGCATCATCACTTACCATCAGGTGAGGTCGTGGTCAAACGCGTGCCTATCCACCATAAAAAAAAAAAAAAATCTCTCATTTTTTATAATTATGTTTAAATGTGACTTAGAAAAGTAAATTACATTTAAAAATATAAAACTATAAAATTCTACATTTTTAAATATAAAGTACAAAAAAATATTTTAAAACATAAAAAATAGTACCCCCCCCCCCACCGGCATATTATTTATTATTATTATTATGTGCCACTATATCAGTATTTTATACGACCACCAAAATCTGATACTACAATTTTCAATATTTTTTTTTAGGCTGGTACTACACGACCTTGGGTGGTCTCCTGGGTACATACAACAACGAGCAATACGACGATTTGCAACTCCCCAACAGTACCTACACAACCTCGATCCCACTGCTGGGTCACAGCTGGAACCTCGCTCGCAGTGAAACGCCCACTTATATCGAGAATAAGGACTTGAAGAATGATACACAGTGCGAGAAATTCTTCTTGAATAAGGTTTCGCCTTTGAATGCGTGCTTCTCTGTGGTAAGTGCTTTTTTTCCAATTTTTTTCCAATGTTGCCAATTGTTTTTAAAATAATATGTATGTCAATTCAGAATTTTATCTCATTTGAGTCTAAATAGTATTATGCTGTCTCCCTCTAGCAATAGCCCTATTAGCCCTATTCTACTGTCTCAAAATAGCAAAATAAACTTTTTTCATTATTACGTGGGCTTACCGCCAAAGCGTGGCGGAGCGAAGAAGTGCCCGAAGCTGACAGGTAATTTTCACTAAAGCGGAGAGGAGAGGAGCGGAGAGAAGCGGATAAAAATCTACGACTGTATTTTACAACTCTTTCGATTTCTGAAAAATAATGAGTGTTCAACATTATTGTTCCGTTATTAATTATTATTATCAGGCATTCAAAAATGTATAATTTTATTTTTTGTCGACTATAATTCGAGTGTAATGATTAGTCAAAATACTCAACAGACTTCCTAGTATCGTAATAAAGTATTATTTAATTGTTATATTTCCATCCAGATCCCGGCGCGGCCGTTCTACACGGAATGTGTCGCGGGCGGTACGGCGTGCGCGCTCGCCAGTGCGTACCGGCAGCTGTGCCTGCACCAACATGTACCGACGCACATGCCTGACCATTGTCACCAGTATGTATACTACTTATCAGATTTTATAATAAAAAGTTAACTTGTTGTTTTTTGCTTTAGATTAACGACGTCGTGTTACGTTTTTTTTTTTTTGCATATGACAATTTTATTACAATTATTATCACGCCTCGTTAGTCTAGTGATCAGCGTATTGGATCCCCCGTCTTGTTCAATTCCCGGGTTGGAAAAAAGTACTATCTAAGATTTTCCCTCCCAAAATGTTCAATAGTAGCACTGAATCAGAAAGTTGGATAGCGATAAGCTCGCTCCCTGGGACCTAAACGTAACAGGTGAAATGTAAGCTTTATATACGTCTGCCGTGAAAGGTGTTATGTTTTCACCACGCCTGGAGTTATAAATATTTTTTGACAATACAAGCGAGGTATAAGATATAGATAAGCGTGCTCCACCGTAGACCGCATCATCACTTACCATCAGATGATATCGTGGTCAAACGCGAGCCTATGCACCATAAAAAAAAAATAAGAAAAAATGTAAGGAAAGGTAGAAGACTAACGAAGATTATATTTACTTCACAGATGTACAACTCCTCAAGGTGACATAATCGAGGAAGGTTCGTTCCACATACTGCAATACGTACCGAACTCCACCGATGTCGTATTCATAGTGGAAGCGCAGCATTGCAACAAGAACCTGCGCAAGACTAAGAATATGGACATGTTCATTGAAGCTTTCGACACTGAGCTGCAGGCTAAAGGACTGTCAGATAACAGGTAAAGTAGCTTCGATAGACAGTAAATGCGATTATGAAGATAAATAATGAGTCTGATAGCGTCCGAAGCAGCGATAGCCAAGTGAAAGAAAGAAGAAAGGAAATAAATTTATTTAGTGCCAACAAATGGGACACAGAATGTTAACAATATTCAGATTATGAAAAATACACAACATTTAGTTAGAAATATGCCCCATGGTTGCACTAAATAAATTAAGTCCTGATTCAGCATATTGTCAGACTCAGGTCTGACACTGATTTTCAATCTGGCCTAAGTGACAACACGGATATCAATATGCTTCTTAATAATAAAACGCATCAAAACAACAAAATATACAGCAGATACATAAACCAGATACATAAAATAGTAGGCAGAAATAAAAGAAAAATAAACAACAAAAAAACAAAACAAAAGATATAAAAAGACTGAAGCAAGTAACATAAAACAAAAAATTAAAAAGGCTACTGTGATGCGTATAAAAAAAAGAGTAAACAAATGCAGAACTAGTATTTAGTTAAGTAGGTGTGATATAAACTGATAAACAATCTTCTTCTATGAGTACTTACTTTTTAAAAGAGCTTTACATCTTAAGATCTTATTTTCAAAGAAGTGGGAGACCGTAGGACTGCGAAGTCAAAGGTCTCGGGTTCGAACCACGGCATACACCTCTGTCAATAAATCGTTCAGATTCGTCTTTTCGAAGATAAGTGTGTATTTATCATAATTATACATGTATCGCTCGCTAACGGTAAAGGAAAACATCGTGAGGAAACCTGTAAGCTTGAGAGTGCCTAAAACAGTACTTGAAGTCGTGTGAAGTCTACCAATCCGCACTTGGCCAGCGTGGTGGACTATGGCCTAATCCTTCTCATCATGAGAAGAGGCCCAAGCCCAGCAGTGGGACATGCATTAGATACAGGGCTGCTGCTATATAAGTAGCCCAAAATATCATGATTTATGTAAGGTCCCTGCTATAAATCACAGGCTGGCGAAGTAGTCTAGACGCATGAGTATCGTGAAAGAGTTTCTGGCTCGAATTTTTGTACCTAAATTAAATATTCTCGTTATAGGGAAGCTTGGAAGCTTATTTCTATGTCAATAAACCGAAAGATAACAGTGTTGAATCTTCTGTAGGCTTCTAAGCTTTAAGTTAAAAGTCAATGTCGAAGTATTTTATTTGTGAATATAGGTTAAAAGTTATTCAAATTATGAAATACGGGTGTTACTCACGTAATGTTGGTCTTGCAGTGCAAGACATGCTGTGACTCAGCCGCGACGTATCGCACTCTCTTGAAAATGCCTAAAAGTAGGTAGGTGAAACCGCGGTTGACTAAATAGACCAACATTACACGTAATTTTGGTCTATTTAGTCGACCGCAGTACTCACGAGTAACACCCGTATTTCATAATTTGAATAATGTTACAAACTCACGTCAGTTTTGAGGCATACAAATACAGATATTTAGATTCCAATAATATAAATAAAACATAAATTATGAAATATCTGTATGAAGTATCTGTAATTGTCTTTTAATTAGCCTTGCTTTTAATTCTCCAAAAACTTTCAAGATTTGATACAAGTTGATGTTCCATAGATACGCCATCGTAGGCTTCGGCGGCCGCGGCGTGTACCGGCGTCCCCGCGCGCTGTACGTCAACAATAAAGCGTTCACCAACTCCATTGAAGTCTCGCAGCACTTCGACAACTTCGTTATTGGTAAGGACCGTGCAAATACATGTAATGGTGGTAATACAGTATTCTGTTTTTTTTTTTGTTTTTTTTTCTTATCCTGCAATCAGTCATTTAGACTATAAGCGGATAGGGTGTGTATTGTTTGGCGTGTGAAGTTTCTGAAAAAAAAAACCTTCATACTTTTTGCAATGTAACAAGGGATTGAGATATATTTTTCTTGGAGTAACTATCTAGTTTGCTTGAAATTTATTTTGTCAATTCCTAGTCAATATGAAAATTTTTAGTCTCTGTCATATAAGACAAGGGATAATTAAACTTAGATGGTTGTTAAGGGGGGAAACAGAAAGAGAAGGAATAAAGCAAAAATGATTAAGTAAAAATGTATAAAGAACGTAGCTATCTTGGCGAAGAATTATCCAACTATGACTCTTTTCGCAGACAAGTCGGACCTGGTCCGCGGCAACCGCTCGGCGCGCACGGACATGTTCGGCGCGCTGTCGTTCGCCACGCGCCTGGCCTTCCGCGCCGCCGTGCCCAAGACCTTCGTGCTGCTGCCCTGCTCCAAGTGCGACAACGGATTCATGCGGGTAAATATCTTACTGTCGCCGAGTCTCTTCTGCATGTTTTCGAATAGGGCGCAGTCGTCGAAACGTCATGCCGTGTCTTGTCCGCGCCCTGTCTTTCTTGTTTCTTTTCTGTCGTGATGCTTCTTCAACCTTATTTTTACTTTATTAGAAACCTGACAACCGTTTGGTCAGAATCAGTAATTAAGGTTTTAACGAGTACCTAAATACAAAAAAAAACACGTTTTCATGCAAACTAAACATTCCAAATTAGTCATGTGTCCGCTATACCAAAACGTAACTGAAAACGGGTATCATCTCTCTAACGTACCGTATCGGTATTAAAATAGTTACCAACGGTTATCAGGTATTAGTATGAAACTATGAAGTAACTACCGAATCACGGCGTCCCCGCGTCAACGTAGTTTGAAAACCGAACCCACATCATATCTAATAACTAAATAACTGACAACCAAAACCAACTGAATCCACGCAACCGATCAAAAGTAACTAAATTATCTATCTCTCTCTTACAAGTGATAATATTATCGCATGCAAAAAGAAAAGGGGCGAGAGCGGCGCAAACCATTCAAGGTTATTGTTATAAGCCAAAGCTTATAATCCGTAGCGCAGTAGATTTATATCTACTAATCAAACTGTAAACGAGTGCGGTCGCTCTTGCTACCTTAGCTTAAAACGTTTGTAAACGCTATAGCTAGAATAAATGTAGTAACTGTACCTAAATACCGTTATTTGGCAACGGTTGTCTATACCGGTATGGTATCACCATACCGGTGTAATACCGGTTACCAAAAATATCTAATAACGCCCATGACTATTCCAAATGGTTGAAACGTTGTATGTATGTTAAAAAACTGACGGAACTGATGGCTCTTTGTATCTAGTAGAGAGTAGATTGTATTGATTTTTGTATGAATTATGTAATATGTATTATGTATGTATATAGGATATTAATAAAGTATAGATATATAGATAAATGTATATAGTATAGTTTATATAGGATATTTATTATAATAGTTTTAGGATTAGACTTTTCTCATTTAATTGGCACATTTATAACTGCACCTACCTTTGTTATCTCTGCACCACCTTACGATTGACTGGTAAAGAATGCCTATGGCATTAAGTCCGCCATAGTTCACTTATTATGTGCAAGAAGTTAAAAAGAAAAGAAAAAAAATACTGCTGTGGCTTGGTTGTTTTCTCCAAAAACAGACTAATAACCAGTTATTATATATTTGTTTGCAGTTGGACTACTCGACCATATACCACAACCTAATGGACAGTTCAGTGACGCTGCACATTTTGATGGACGACGACTTCATGCTGTCCAAGAAACGAGTTGCCAAACATTTGTTCGGTGAGTATTCATTCAGTGATCGACGTTTCTAAAGAATATATTTTATTAAATTTAAGATTGGCATACTGAGAGTGCAAAGGCAGATAAGCTGCTATATTGAGTAGGCTAAAACTATGGGACTGGTTTAAAAAAATACTCCTTTGTTGTCTTTGAGCCAACATTTGTGACTTCCGTGCCTTTTTCACATCCAGTGATAAAATCGTGATAAAAGTTTGTTAGACAAGGACCTTTTGATCTTTAAATGGCAAAATGGACTTATTAAATCACGAAAGAACACGCGATATGTTATAAAACTACCTAGCTTAAAGCAATGGTGAATTACGTATTAAAATAATATTTGTTTTTAGGCGTGGACAGTCAGCTTGCGTACACGTACAAAGATTACGAAAGACTGCATGGTGACTCAGCGCTCAGGAAACAAGTCAAACTGCCCAAAGAAAAATTGGGATTGTGCACTTCACTCGCTTTGGAGACTAATGGTAAGATTATTCAATTCAATTCAATTCAATTCAATTTATTTATTTGCGAATATGGGTTTTACAATGTTGTTACATGATAGATGAGTATCACCATAATCAGCCTGTCAGCATGCAAAATAATATTAATAATTTAAAAAAACATTGAAATACAATCACTACATTCAAGAAAATGTCACAAAATCATAATTAAAGTCATGTCAAGTATAAAAATTGAGAAGTAAAATATAATATAATTATAATAACAATCAATTGAATGCAATAACAATTAAATCAAAGATTAGTTATTTATGCAACTGTTCTATAATGAGGGGTATTAAAACACGAGTGTGGGTTTATCACACGAGGCGAAGCCGAGTGTGATAATAGTATCACATGAGTGTTTTAATACCTAATTATAACAGTTGCATACAAGACTTTATCTACACCCATGATATGAATCCTCTATAAATGTTCTGAAACCATAGGGTATTAGGGTACAGTGTTGTAAGATCTCTATGTAAATTCATGGAAAGTTTAATTAGTGAGTATCTAATACAAAAAACTATGTATAGGTAATAATATAATTATTTATTGTAATAATTATTTACATTTTGGATCGTACAATTATTAAAAAGTATTTTTTCAATACTATTGTTGAACAAAAATGGCGGGATACGACGTCAATTCAAAAATTCGAATAAGTTTTTATTTAAATTACGGCGCTGTGGTAGTGAAAGGCGCGTGCATGACATGTTCTTTTTTTGAAATTCATAAAGATGCCATGAGAATGTGGCTGTTCGATGAGTAAAAAAGGAGTTGCATAATGAATTTCAGTACAACATTATAACACCCGTTTGGGTGTTATAATGGTTATTATGACACTGGCTGTTTTAATGTTGGCAATTAGCTAACTATTTCAAGAACGTTTATAGAGGATTTATAGCATGGGTGTAGATAAAATAAAATTTCATTCTATATTAATTTATCAGCTAGGTATTCTTTGACTGAGTAGTAACATTTCGCCACAAGCAACCTCTTGACAGTATTCTTAAATACATGAAATTTTGTAATTTCTAAAATAGCATTTGGCAAATGGTTATAGAGGCGTGGGATCATACAGAACAGACTTTTATTTAGTAAAGCAGTTTTATTTGCTGGAAAACATATTTTTAACTTGTGCCTTCGACTATGCAGCTTATCAAACATATTGATATTACTCCTTGTGAATAACACTACTTCGAGTATATAGATACATGGGAGTGTTAACAAGCTAAATTGTATGAAAAAAGGTTTACAACTGTCAATTGGCTGCAGTTTAAAAATTGCTCTTATACATCGCTTTTGTGATTTGAATACCGCTTCCTTATCCGTGGAATTGCCCCAGAACATAACCCCGTACCTAAGAAGAGATGTAACATGACCGTGGTATGCTGTTATGACTGTTGATGTATCGACCGTTTTATTTAAGTTAAACAGTGCATATGAAAACTGGTTAAGTCTAGAAATTACTGAGTTTATGTGTGGAGCCCATGTAAGTTTACAGTCAATGTTTATACCTTAAAAATTTTGTTTCCTCAACTTCTTCAATTTTGTGTCCCGAATAATTAATGTTCATATTATTTAATTTGTTTACCCGATTCCGAAATGTCATGAAATTAGTTTTTGCAAAATTATTTTTTAAATTATTCAATGTCAACCACTCGATGATAATGCTGAGAGTGTTGTTTATGTCTTGCTCTAATTGTGAAGCATTTGTTCCAGTAAATATAACTGTGCTATCATCAGCGAACAATATAGATTGATGGTGTATTGATTTTGGCAAATCATTCAAGTAAATAATAAATAGTAATGGTCCCAACACACTGCCCTGAGGGACTCCAAAGAAAACTTGATTGTATTGTGATGAGTAGTTGATTACCTTTTTCTCAATAGGGCATATTTTTGTTAACTGCGTGGATTGAAATCTATCACTAAGGTAAGATTTTATAAGATCTAGTATATTGCCGCGAACACCATAGGCATCTAACTTATCCAGCAAAATTCTAAAATCAACGTGATCAAAAGCTTTCGTTAGATCCATAAACAGTGCACATGAAAAATTCTTCTTATCAATTTTTTTGTTGACTGTACTGAGTAAATTATAAACGGCCATATTAATGCCTTGATTTTTTCTAAAGCCATATTGCTCAGGAGAGAATAGGTTATTGACCTCAAAGAAACCGTATATGCTATCATAAATCACCTTTTCAAATATTTTTGAGAAAACGGGTACCAAAGCTATCGGGCGGTAACATGCAATATCATGTTTGTCATTCTTTTTAAATAGAGGTTTGATAATGGTAAATTTTAATTTTTCTGGAAATACACCGTTTAAGATTGATACATTTATTAAATGGCTAAGAATAAAAGACAATTTCTCTGACACTGTTTTTACAATTTTTGTTGATATTTCATCATACCCAGTGCTTTCGGTATTTTTTAAATTTGTTATAATTCTATTTATGTCGCTTGGTATTGTCGGAAGTACAAAGAGTTTTTTATGATACCTCGGAATAGGAGCAATAGGCTCAGAAGTTAGATTGTTTATTTGATTTGTGTAAAAGTTATTAAATTCACTTGCTATTTGTTTTGGGTCAGTTATGTTATTACCTTGCACGCATATACTTTGGATTTGTTCTGAAAAGTATTTAATTTATAATTATTAAAATATTCCATGTAGCTTTGCACTGTTTTGAGATTTTTGTGTCAATTTGGTTATTTTGTTAAGTCTTGATGACAGGGCCTTGTAACGTGCTCTGCTACTTGGATTGTGACTTCTTCTATATTCCCATAAAAGTTGCCTTTTACGTTTACAACATCTCCTAATACCCTATGCCCATTTTGGTCTGATATTGGCGGATACTTTTATTAGTATTTTTGGAAAGCACAGGTTATAAAACAAACTAAAAAGTTCAAAGAATTCATTAAATGCAGTATTAGGGTTCTCACAATTTAAGGCTTCATCAAAACTGAGGGCATTTATACAGTCCTGGAATTTATAAATATTCTCCCTACTATAATCCCGCCTTTCTACGTACCAGTGCTTTAAGGAACAACTTTTATTAACAGGACATGATAAAAACTGTGCTGTATGATCAGATAGTGCAAATTCGTACAATTTAGTTTTACAACCCCTTGCATTATAAGCGATATTGTCAATACACGTGTTACTTGATAACCGCGTAGGTTCCTTAAAACCCAGTTTAAGATTGCATCTTAGTAGTATTTGGGTGAATTCAGTTGATTGTCTGGTTTTTTTAAGGATATCAATATTGAAATCACCACATAGAATTATTTTCTTCTTATTGCAGCAAAATTTGCTAAGTAATAAATCCAATTTTAGACAAAACTGACTAAAATCCTCTACAATTACCTTTATACGTTTTTGACAGATAGAAGACCCTTGCCAGGTATTAACAATGCAATTACTTTGGCTAGTCTCCAGGATTTTGGGATCATGCACTATTGTAGGTGTACTACAGGGCACATTTTTGGTCCTCGCTTTATATTCGGCATGTTACATGGTAACTAGGTATACATATTGTGTTGATTTGTGAGTGTAAATATACCTCTGTTGCTCATACTCTGGGTAATATTAATTTATCTTACACGTGACGTCGTATCACGGGACGGTATTGAAGAGATAGTGGTGTGCACAGGTACGATATTCGCGGGCGCCAAGCTCCGCAGCGACCGGCCCACGGCGCGCCGCTTCGCCACGGTGTTCGGCGCGCGGGCCGCCAGCTCGCCGGCGCGCTGTGCCGCCGCGCCGCGCTGCGAGTGCGCCGACGGCCGCCTCGCCTGCCGCCCCTGCGCCGACACGCAGCGCCTCGTACGTGTACTTACTTAATAACATACTAATTAAAATAGTGACGTCTATTTATCTATCTAACAAGCTTTTTGACATTTTCAACAGTTCTATCCATCGTGTCGCCTTTCTCACCTAATTTAGCGCCCGCTTATTGACGGCGCCCAATTGTTTAGGCTGGTTTTATCGTCCCGCCGCTAGACGCGGCTGTTAACAGTTATAATTATACACTGTTAACATTGAACGGCGCTGCTCAAGCGCGCGACTTTGAAACGCAACTACTACCCCATACATCTGCGAACGCGCGGTCCCCAACGGCGCTGCCGAAACGCGTAACGATAAAACCAGCCTTAGCTATCAGTAGAAATACCCTTTTCTTCAATTTTGGCGCACCCGTTAAAGACGGTGAAAGAGTGACGGCGTTTGATACAGTCGCATTCTTCACCCTACGTCATAGAACCGGCCCTAACTACAATACCAATAATTATAAAAAATCGTATGGAGATCACTAATCACCACTATATAAAGTGATACTGATCCACATGTTGACCTCAGACCTCAGACCTGGAAAATATCAGAAATCTGGAAAATATCAGAAATCTGGACAATGAGCCAAAGTGACAAAAATAGAGTGGCGATCTTCACTGGAAGAAGCTTACTACAAACGCCAATACAATAAACCCATCCGCTTATAGTCTAGGACTGATCGCGGATCCAACGCAGAAGAAAAAAAAAAAAAAAAAAAAAAAAACATGTTGACCTGACCCTTAACAGATATGAGACATTACATTATAATTATCTATATTTTGCACAAGAAATCAAAAACATCAATGTTTGATATAGCTTAAATGAAAATGTCGCTATCTTGAAATATGGTTGAATCGTTTGTGGGAAGCCAAAGGTTATCAATGTATCTCACAAAACGTGAATACTATGTATTCTGAGAAGATAGATTTTATCAACATACATAAATTATACTCTAACATTTTCAAAATTATTTTCTTTGCATTAAGATTACTATAGGCTGACCGCTTAACTGAGACTTCGCCTACGGGGTACAGGGGCGCGGGGGTATGGCGACAACGGGGACTGAAACAGCTGCGGGCGGTGGGGGCACTTAATGAAACATACAGGAGATGAAATGTACCAAGATATTTCCTAAGATATGTGACATCATAGGAAAAAAGAAATAGTGATTTATCAAATGAAAAATAGTTAAGAAGATACAAAATTTTAATAAACTTATGTACGTAAATAAAATAATTGAGAATAAACTATTATACTATTTTTTATCTAAACATATTATAATTAAATCGTAAGAAAGTCAAAACTTTTTTTGGGTCCAGTTTCATTTTTCTAAAATTTATGTATACGTTAAAAGCCATTTGCTTGCACTGACTGTTTACTTTGTCTGAAGATTTTTTGATTCATCTTGAGATTATCATTACATGTGTACCTCTCACAAGGTGTCTGCAACAGTTAACACATGCGATCGCTACCCATGTAGCGAACGTAATGAACAATCACAAAAATTTGCCCACCGCCCGCAGCTGTTTCATTCCCCTTTGTCGCCATACCCCCGCGCCCCTGTACCCCGCAGGCGAAGTCTCAGTTAAGCGGTCAACCTATAGCTCTTAGTTCCAATTTTAAAGGTGTTAGACACTCCTTATTGGCGGGATAAGCATATAACAAACATAAATTAAAGTGACAGCTGTGTTATTTTTCAAGTGTAGCTTGTCACTTCTAAATTTCGGTCACGTTATATTTTATGGGTCGTATAGATCTATCCGGAACCTGAGAAACTGGCCCTTTGTGTCTCGGGACTAATCTGCCTTGTTGGTCCAGTGGTAGTGTATGATACTGTTGGTCTCGGTTTCAATCCTCGGGCTAGTACCCGTGTCTCTCAGTAGCAGCACGGAATCTGGAATAATACCCAGAAGGGAGGGGCAACAGTGGCAACATCCGCGCTTCACCTGTTATGTTTAGGTCCCATGAGACAGGGGGTGAGCCTATCGCCATCCACCGGGCACAATTCCAACTCCGTGCTGCTACTATGAATTTCCTAAGGGAAAGTTCACAAAAATAACACTTGCCCCGCATACGCTAACCACTAGATTTATTTTATTAAATGCTGAAAATCACGTTTTAAATACTAATCTAACATTTTTTACAGTTGGAGTTATCATTCTTCAATTCTGACGACATCGATGATCTGATAGACCTCGCGATGGAACCGCCTACACTACCATCTTTTAGATGATACCCAACTACCTTAGACTAGATAAATACTAAACTTAGTACTATTTATATTATAGATCAGACTTACTTAATTGTGCCATTGGACTGTATGTAAGTTAGGTATGAGATAGATATGGTATGAAAAGATTCAGGCAGTTGATAACTTATATACTTTTTGTTTATCAATGTGATGAATATTTTCTAAGCAACAGTGTTTAAATTATAGCCAGGACTATAATAAATATGTTTAATAATTTCTATCGGTATGGTTTTAGACCAATAGGAAACAGGACACCTTTTTAGTTTGCCTGCATAAGGTGTTTTAGGGTACAACGGGTGGAAAGTAATGGGCAGGACAACAGATGGGCCATATTGAATGGGTGATCCACATCATTCCATCATTTGTTGATAGATTTTTAATTAAAAAGTAACAAGTAGTTATTTGACAAAATCTTGGATTCTGAAACCTGAATCTTATTGTTTGCACAATTTAATATGATCAAATGTGAAGAATTCGGACCTAATGACCTAAAACTTGTGTAAATATTTATGAGTAATTAATTAGGTAGGTGTATGACATACAATAGTAAAATTTATTATATGGCAATAAAATATTTTTATAAATTTATGATGGCTTTTATTTTTGTTGTGATTATGGTGGTCGGACTAGAGAAGTTGCAGGATAGAGGCCCATTAACACATTGCAATTGCTGCAAGACAATTCTAATGCTAGCTTTATTGATCACAATAAAAAAGACAGAGACGGTAACAGAATTTTAACTGCAAAACTTGCAATGTGTCATTTACACGATGCAAGTGTCAGCAAAAGGCCTTAAGGCAAATCAATTTGGTAAAATGAAAATAAATTTTAATTTTTTACATTAGATAGAACACCAGAAGCAATTATCTATCCAATGGTCCCAATGACAAGGCCAAATTCACTCAAGCACACCCAGTCTCGGAACAAATCATTGCAAATAACACTAAGATTTGTCCCATGTGGGGTTCGAACCTACAACACCAGTGCAGTGGAGAGCGGCGAGGCGACCACTTAAACCATTTCACCACATGTGGTATGAGTTTGCTTAAAAATGAAACAGCAAATAACAAAACAGACTTTATTCATAACTAATCAAGTCTTAAATTATTTAGTCTTATAAAATAAAGGAATCACTATTTCCTACTACTCTAGTTTTTGGAAAGGATAGTTAACAATTATATTTTTATTTCTCTACTGAGTTAGTAACAGTTATACTATCATTTGAGGTAAAATAACTATTGATACAATTTTTAAGTATACTCTATTTCAACCTACATCTAAGTACATTTGTTATGTATGGTGTTCTAAAGACATGAAACATGACAATAGACTCTTAAAAACATGTATCAACTTATTTATGAATCTTATAAGCTATGACTACACCAACCACAACAAATGCTACAGCGGATACCTTTGAAAGAATGTTAAAAAGTACCTTATTCTGTCCTCCAACAGAATTAACAATGAGGTTGTTCATAACAAAGACATTATTACTCTCTTCAATAAATGCTTCTTTTTCAGCATCTGTCATAGTTTCAGCGATCTCATTTGTGGCTTGCCTGAAGTCTTTCTTCAGCTGAGCAATGTCAGTGCCTGTGAAATCCGTCACCTTATCTGTGTATGTGTCTTCTTTTGAATTGCCTGTAAAGAATTATTTAAATATTATATTATCCATTCTCTTTGTTATTTTCTGCTATTGTTTGTTATTTAGAACATGCTAAATGGATGCTATATACACCAACTCTAAAAGACTTAGTGGTAATGCCATTATACATTTGCAAATATTAAAATTTATTTCTGAATCTTTGGTAGTTAACTAGTATTGCATATTATTATATTAAATAAAAAATCTACAAATAGGCGGATTAAAGAAACATTTACCTTACAAAAGTTTTTAAAGACAAAAATAAATTACCTTGGCCAAACATCCTCCGTTTCTTGGCTAGAATCTGTCCACCGCTGAGCAGTCCCAAGTACAAATGGTACACATACGCCAACAGTAGTTTTGGGTTGTCTCGCTCCAGTGCCTGAAGGTGCTCTAGGTAATTCTCCAGAGCCATTGCTTTTGGGATTGACTTCCAGTCAGATCCAAGGTAATGTGTTAGGTCCTCTTCGAAAGCGCTTTTTCTGTGATAAAAGGAAATAAGTAAAGTTTGATTTCACTACATATTAGATAAACTTGCTGCAGTGCTAGTTTTTCATAAGGATGGTTTAAGTATAAAAATTTGTTATTGTTAACATTACACAATGCTGGGTGCAAGGAATTGTTTATAATGATATTTTAACCCCTTCTATGAGGTTCTCCCATGAATAATGTTTAGTGTATGGTATGATTTGTGCCATGTACACAAATATTCATAAATAGGCATTATCTGTAGTTATTGATAGGCACGGTAGGCAGGTATATAAATACCTATTTAAAATTAGCCATATATACAATAACACCTGATTTACATTTATTCAGGAAAGTACTAGCAATCTTGTGAACTGACTGGCATTAGAGATTACAAGATAGTTTATCATAAATGAGCTAAGCTGAAAGCTCCGGTGATCCAAATAATTTTGCAATTCAATCAGTATTATAATTTAAATATTTTGTATTTTGATGTTTGTTTTGACATGTTCAAGCTCCCTTTGGAGGGAGCCCATAGAAATAAAATACTTGATTTGATTTGAATGTACTTGCTGAAGATACAAACCTGTAAAGTGCCTTGTGAACAAACATCTTATCAAAATCAGGCATATTCAGCCTAGCTTTGGCATCTTCTAGGTAACCGAAGATGTAGTAGAATATGAACAAACCACCACCCCACACTTGTTCATCTCTCAAAGCTGAAAAAAGAGATAATTCTATTTAGATTTAATAATAATTTTATAAATAGCTTTAGCCTATAGCTTTTGAGGCTTAATAATAGTGTAAATTGACAGTAAAATATATAAAAGTGAATTCAATTGAATATTCTATATTTTGATAATCACAAACACCTTTTCTTCTTTGTTTACTAAAAGCCGGCAATAAGTGCGTAAATTGAGAAATTCCTGAAAAGAAGTGACTGATGAAATTATTGTTAGAATAAAATGGCGCATGAAAAGAGACTTGCAAAATTATACAAATTATTTCATAGCTAAAATAAATTCTTGAACTATAAAGAATAATGAACTTACCAATAGCGAACTTGGCATTTACGAGGGCATCGCTGATATTATGTATTTTCCTCGTCGCTTTTCTCATGCGAGTCGTGAAAAGATCTGGACTTTCCGACATTCTTCTGCCTTAATCTTCAGTATTCTAAAACAATATTTCGAAAATTAGACTGAAATCGCAAAGCGATAAACTATAACCCCAAAACTAGTATCAGACAGAATGACTAAGAAAATTAAAAACAATGCGATATTAGCGATATGGATCATTCACCTAACCCTTTCAGTGCAAGCTTTCAAAATTGTTACAAATGTTGTCGATAATTGTCAAAATTTATTATATTGAAAAGTGTACTGAAAAAAATACTACAGATAGTTACCAGTACTTATATTAATATATACCAGTTCCATAGGGGGTAGTTTCTTCTTAAATTTCTTGTGAAACACAAATCACCGTACGAAATTTTATTATTATTTATTCTTACTAAGTCTAATTCACGAAAGTGTACCAGTGCGAGCAATATGCAATAATATGACTCAAAGAGAATTTAATATTATAAATTTTAGAAATATGACTGTTGAAAAAAAATACCCTGTTGAATTATTTTAGCTAGAGTTCTGAGTGTTCTGACCAGCCAGCCACTTTAGGGTTAACAAACAAATCAGCTGTTACAAAAAATTACAGAATAGCGATGACAGTGACAGATGACGGCACGGTCTTATTTTAGTTTACGTTTAGTTATTTTATTATTAAATTCAGTAAAAAGATGCTTGTTCAAATTAAGTTCGATTACAATAATAAAATATTGTAATAAAGAAAAATGTGATTCAACTTAAGTTCAATTACAATTTTTATCAGAGTAATATAATTAAATGTAATTGCAATTCTAACTTTAAGTCCCTGACTACCTTGAATTTACGTTTTATTTATTCAAATGATCTATATTTACTATATTTTTAAGCTGTGGGTGGAACTGAGGAAATGAAAATGAATGAAATCCAAATAAATCCAATCAAATCAAGTGGCAAAGCAGGAAGTTGAATATTGCTACGTTTCTGTGACTTTAAATGAAATTCTTATCACTCTTAGGCCACATTTAGAGCGGTGTAAATATATAACGTTTTTGTTTTGTTCGGGGACTGATAAAATCAGCAGTAGATAATTAAGGACAATGGGTGACTCCGGTAAAATAAAGGTAATTTTTTAATATCTTTGTTATTACTTAATTTTAACATTGAAAACATTTTTTTTTATAAAATGATAATTTAGAACATAATAATAACATTTTGGTTTGTAAATCACTGATATTAATAAAAAAAAGTATGATAACGTGTTTGTTTATAAATTGATAACCTATCATTCTGACTTTGACATTTGTCGAATTGTTATCTAACCTCACAAAATTGTATGTGAACCGAAATTATTTATCCGAGATGGCTTACGACTTAAAACAAGAAGAAGAAGTAAAGGATTACTTAGAGAACCTCGGTATTGAATATCGCTTCGGATGTTTTAAAGAGAAAAAGCCAGAGGTGTGTCACCTTTTAGGTGATTACCTGGAGGCAATAAAGAAAGATTTTGATAAGGCTGGGAAGGTGTTTAAAAGCAATTGTTTGGATTATAAGTTTGGGAAATCATGCCTAAAGATCGGCAATTACTGTTTGGTGGGACGCGGGCGTGAGAAAGGTGACGCTGCGGAAGCTTTGAATTACTTCGAAAAAGGGTGTGATTTGAACGAGCCCGGAGCGTGCTTGCACGCAGGGATGCTTCTAACTGCGACGGGCGCCGGCGTTAATATTAAAAGAGATATTCCAAAAGGTTTGTGACCATATATTACTCTTAAAACAACTATAGATTATTAAAAATGAAATGTTACCTCCTAGTGAAGTGTTTTGACTTGTGACACTATTTACTGAAGTATAGAGAGACAATGCTAAAGACAGTTAAATATTACTTAATATATAGACAACAAAAACACTGATAAAATTAGTACTTTTCAAAGTTACCTGGATTTTTTTTTATGTTGTTTGAATTGAGACCATGAATATTTTTCAGGCTACAATTACTTGAAGAAAAGCTGTGACCTTAATGATGACATGGCCTGCCACTACCTCTCTGGAATGTACCTGACTGGTGTACCCAAAAATGTAGCTGACTTCAACCCACACAATCTTGCCAAAAACAAAAACATAGAATTCCTCATAAAATCCGACAAGAGCCAAGCATTTAAATTTGCCAAAAAAGCTTGTGAACTTGGTAACATGTATGCATGTGCCAATGTCAGTATGATGTACAAAAAGGGTGATGGAGTGGAACTAAATGCTGAAGAATCTAAGAAATACTTCCAGCTTGCACAAAATATACAAAAAGCTCATGAAACTACAAAAGAAGTGAAGTTCCAACAAGGGCTGGAAACCAAATAGTATTAAATGGAATGTTGGGAAAACGCATTTAGGACAATTTAGGTTGAATGTTTAGTTTATAGAGAATCAATGTACTATAACTCATTATAAAATTAAATAGGTATATTCTTGTTTACGAAACCATGTATTTTTATTACCCTGTAATCTTGATGTCTTTTTTCTACTAATCCAAAGACCTGTTTCACAATTTTATTATTGTCAAGTAAGAGTTTTTGAAAGGATTATTTCTGAAAGATTGAGTATTATCACATTATATTAAGTAATATATGATTTGTAAGCTCTTTAAAGAACTGGATTGGAGCCCAATTGGATAAAATTAAGTAGTCTTTTCGGTGTGTTCGAATATTTATCAATATTTTCAAAGATAGCAGTCAGCTAAAAATGATTGTCAAATCATTGTTGCTTGTTCTATTCTATTGAACCCATAAGAGAGAGTATAAGTAAATAATATCTTGACACTACCTAACCAAAAGACTGGTAGAAATTCCCTGGGCATTAAGTCTGCTTTTGTCACATTGTTTAGGTTTTCACACAAGAAAATATTGAAAAA
The DNA here is from genome assembly GCA_905147285.1 of Hypena proboscidalis. NCBI lineage: Eukaryota > Metazoa > Arthropoda > Insecta > Lepidoptera > Erebidae > Hypena > Hypena proboscidalis. Next base: position 7,997,751 of record LR990150.1, on the reverse strand, counting down.
TAACAAGAATCCTACATCTGAAAATACTTCTGATTTCTTCTAAATCACTGGTAATAGTATTCATTGGCGCTGGAAGGGGGGTGCCAGGGGGTGCACTTCCCTTGGGAATCTCGGGATCAACAGCCGTCATCAACATAAAAAGCCGTCTGTTGGGAATCATTTTTTTTATTAACAATAATTAAATAGTAGGCAGTAATTACACAATTCTCATTTAAAAAGCAACTGCAGCCGGCGGGGTTTTTGACCGAACTTATTAATTACGTTTTCTATAAAGTTATCATTATTGTCCTTCAAAGATTGTAAGAAAACTAAAATCTGTACCACCTGGAAATTATTTCTGCCGGCGCCCTTGATAGTATCCTGTATTTAATCAAACTACCTATATGTATAGCACTCAGTGAAGTAATGATATTGAGATAATGTGATTACAAAATGACGATAAAAAACCGGCAGATAGGCATCATCGGTGGTTCCGGGTTCGATGACCCTACGTTGTTCGAGAACCAAGTGGAGAAGGTGGTGACCACGCCCTTCGGCAACCCTTCCGATGTGCTGATCGAGGGTCAGATCAAAGGAGTGCCGTGTGTGCTGCTTGCGAGGCACGGCAGAAAGCATCAATATCAGCCAAGGTAATATGAACATTTGTGTTACCTTCTAAACATTCAATTTATTTAATATTATTATATTTTTTTTTATTATACAATTATTATTTTATTGCTAACAGTTTTAAACCTAACGCAACAAAATGTTAAAACATTATAAATTAAATACAATATTTATTAATGTTCAACAGGTATGAATTAGTAATAAAATTAAACTTTCTAAAATTAATCAATAAACACGTAAAAATTAAATTATATGAAACAAAAAATAGTAATTACATGAAAAATAACAATATTATTAAAATAACACATAAATCCAACTTGATATAAAATATTCTAATAAAGCATAATTCCAATTTGATGATATTATTATTATGCTTATTCTACTAACTAATGAGGTATACTGCTGCCAATGCATAATTTCTCAATATACCGCACTGCTATATCAAGAAACCTGTTCTCGGAGCAAGTGAAAATATTTAGGCTATCGTAGTTGCGTCAAAATATCGTGTACGTTACGCCAGCAAGAAAGTGTCACTTAAAGTGATATGAGTAGAACGTATAATTAGTGCGCAATCTGCTGTAAATGTGCGCCGCATAAAAAATTTGTGCGTCTTGTAGTTTTGAAAAAAAAACGTAAAAACGATTCCTGCTGGAGTAACGTTGTTCTAGCAAGAAAATCCTAGACGAATTATCGGAGATATAAAATACATACATGAGCAGAGAGCTTATATTTGTGCAAATTTGTGCGCCATAAATATAATTTGTGCGTCTTCAGGTTTTCGAGATATTGCGTTTCCCGCTGGAGTAACGTTTTGCGAATTCGTGTATCTCAAAGACCATTATATGTGCGCCTGTAGAATGAACATACACGAATAGCTCTTAATTTGTGCATATTTGTGACATAATTAGATGCCAGATAATATTTATAATTTTCAAGTAATCGCGCTTTATTGAAAACTTAAAAAAATATTGTAGCGCCTAAATGAGAAGACGTATAAACTCGCTAAAAACTGTATTCGTTCCATCTTGACGTTTATAATTACCATAAAAAGTTTCAAAACAGAACCTACAAGCGCTAATGAATAATATTACTAAAAGTCAAAACGACGGCATCATAACTTTGACGCCATCAAACAAGAAACTGGCTCAACCTAAGATGTGTAAATGTAAACCAAAAATTAGTGCATTTATCAAATAATATATAGTAAAAATATCCAGCTTCAACTGTTTCGTATTAAGTAAATATTAAGACTAAACCAAAACAGTTATTCGGCGCAGGTTATCCGACCAAATTCGAATGACTACAAAAAAGCGACGGATTCATACGTATTGATGACCTTCTTAACTTTACTCGCTAACTGGTTGAAACGTATTGTGCCCGAGTACAGTGCAGTAGAAATAGTTATTAAAATAAATTCAGATTTTTTTTTTGATTAGAATAAATAAATTTAGCCATTTGCATTTATTATATCAGTAGAAAAACGAATTATAAAAAACATGAATATTATTGGTTCTTGTTTTTATGTTCAAGACATGTGTGATGAATACTACAAAAACCCCACAACAGTAAAAAAATACACAAAGCATTATACATGCTTTGTGTATTTTAATTTAGATATATATCAACTTTTAAGTTTTTTATCATTAATAGATTTAATTTTTTCGCTTTGTTTCTGTTTACCGGGTCCCGCGCCACCCGCTGCACTGGGCAGAAAGTGAGACAGATAGCAAGCGTACGGTCTTAGTGTGACAAGAGACAGATACATAAACGTCGCTCTATCATCAAAAGTGCGTTTGGGTTATCACTTGGTAAACAGTAGCCGTTATGACGTCAAGTGCACTAGCGTTGAGTCACCGCGATATTATTGTTTGTTTACTTTTGTTGTTTGTTTGAAAGTAGTGTCAATCAAAGTTTAGACTGTGACATAATTTTTTGTGGTACTGTGCACTCTTTTACGGCATTATTGTGTTTGAGAGGTGTCCGTTTATAAATGAACCTAAGATAATTTTGTGTTCAAGCCGTTCATACGTAGAATTCCAGTCAGAGGTACTCGTTGAATCGCTGCCGTGCGGTGTATTGAACATGACGAACCTGCTTAAATACTTTGCAACAAGATTAGAAACTTGGACACAACGTATTCACACAGCCGCCCGAGACGATGCGACATAATTACCATGTCACAATATCATTAGTATTGTCCATATTTGGACATTTAATGACGATTTACGCGACGATGGCACGCTCTGCAATCGTAAGTTTAATTGGATAGTTTGAATTCCCTTTTTATCAGTATTGCGCTTACACAACTACCTCCGTGGCGCAGTGGATAGTGATATCGACTGCGGCGCGTGGGGTCGTGGGTTCGATTCCCACCCAGGACTGACAATTAACAATACTTACCTGCCTCTTACCATCGAAATAAATAATAAGGAGTACACAATTCTATCTGTAATAGAATATCAGCCTACTTTAGAATACAGCCTGCTATAGAAAAAATAGTAATTTTTTTGAATGTTACGATGACCTATATAGTAAAATCCAACGGCGCGGGAACTATAATATTATGCCACATATAATAGTCTATTTGTTAGAATAACATGGTTTATCTGAATTTAGCATTTGATTACCCTTAAGAAAATTATTTATCTATGATTTAAAATTTGTTAAATATTTACATAGTTTATATAGCTTTATGTTAATATTATATTATTATTAATGTTATACTTAAAACTGTGATTTTCTGTGATAAAGGTTCAGTACCATCATAACGGGAAATTCAAGTATAAAGTAGTTACCTATTTGTTGGCCGAGATATAATTTAGTTTTGGATATGATAGTATGATACGCGAACGTAGTATAGACCGGTTAAAATTATTATCAGCTTATGTTTCTTAAAAATTAGCCTAATTTGAAAACCCAAACCTAAGCAGCCCGATATGTGAAACTTGGGTTGAAGTTTTCAAATCCGGCTATTTTTTAAGAAACAAACTCATAACAAAATATAACGCTCTATAGGTATTTATTACGTTCGCGTACTATACAATCATACCCAAAACTTAATTATATCTCGGCCAAAACAACAACTACTTAATATTTAAATTTCACGCCATGATGGTACTGAGCCACTTTAAGTGATTTTATTGTTTGTGTACTATTTAAGTAAATGAAAAACTGATCTGTGATTTTAAATAATACCAAATGACTATACAAGGTACAAATAGTTTAATTGAACAATGTTTGTTTTAATATTTATAGGTAGGAAATTTAATCTGTGATTTGATGCCATAATTACTTTAAGAATCATGATTATGATAATAAAAATAATATTTTTTTAAACCAACAAGCTCTTTGATTTCATATGATCAGAAAGTACATTTAATACATATAATATTTTTATTAGGTCATTGTAATAATAATTCCCAACGAACATTTGAGCGTGACTGTACGAACACAGTTTAGGTGTAATACGTTTAATAAAGGTGGTCATCGATACGTATGAATCCGTCGCTTTTTTGTAGTCATTCGAATTTGGTCGGATAACCTGCGCCGAATAACTGTTTTGGTTTAGTCTTAATATTTACTTAATACGAAACAGTTGAAGCTGGATATTTTTACTATATATTATTTGATAAATGCACTAATTTTTGGTTTACATTTACACATCTTAGGTTGAGCCAGTTTCATGTTTGATGGCGTCAAAGTTATGATGCCGTCGTTTTGACTTTTAGTAATATTATTCATTAGCGCTTGTAGGTTCTGTTTTGAAACTTTTTATGGTAATTATAAACGTCAAGATGGAACGAATACAGTTTTTAGCGAGTTTATACGTCTTCTCATTTAGGCGCTACAATATTTTTTTAAGTTTTCAATAAAGCGCGATTACTTGAAAATTATAAATATTATCTGGCATCTAATTATGTCACAAATATGCACAAATTAAGAGCTATTCGTGTATGTTCATTCTACAGGCGCACATATAATGGTCTTTGAGATACACGAATTCGCAAAACGTTACTCCAGCGGGAAACGCAATATCTCGAAAACCTGAAGACGCACAAATTATATTTATGGCGCACAAATTTGCACAAATATAAGCTCTCTGCTCATGTATGTATTTTATATCTCCGATAATTCGTCTAGGATTTTCTTGCTAGAACAACGTTACTCCAGCAGGAATCGTTTTTACGTTTTTTTTTCAAAACTACAAGACGCACAAATTTTTTATGCGGCGCACATTTACAGCAGATTGCGCACTAATTATACGTTCTACTCATATCACTCTAGGTGACACTTTCTTGCTGGCGTAACGTACACCAAAATATCATTGATGTAGGTACCCGAGTGCTCGGGGCAGGGCGGCGGAGCTAGCAATACAATATTAAGATTGTTTGTAAATACGACTTGCCGCATAGCATAGATAGCCTGGGATAATGATCGCTAAGTTCGTTACTCTCATCTATGCTGCCTATCCAGTGTGAAATGAGCCTTAGGGTCGACACACACCAGAAGAGCGGCGAAGGGCAGCGAAGCGCAGCGACCCGCTCGGTAGAGAAGGCGCGCGGATTCCCGCGACTGCTCGAGAAGTCGCTGGAATGCTCGAGAAGTCGCGGGACTCCGCGCGCCTTCTTGGGCCTGCCCGCGATGAATTTACGGGTCGCTCTCCTATGCGCAGTTCACTTTCAACAAAACTCGAGTAAACTTGTGTATAAGCAGTGAAAATGGGTATTTTGGATTTAATTATTATTGCACATATAATTGAAGAAGAAGAGGAAGCGGCCGAAGAGATAAAGAGGAAAAGATTTATTTTTTTCATCCATTTCCATCACTTCTGTATTCGTTGCACTGCAAGGAGTGAATGTGAATGCTCACGCGCATCAGACGCGCGCGGGGAGCGGGGCGAGGGGCGGGATATTGCCAGCGGCCGCTTGCGACTGCTCGAGCATTCTCGGGAATTCCCGCGACTTCTCGCGCAGTCGCACGGCTCCGTTTATGGAATTCGCCGGAATTCCCGCGGCGCCGCGGGCATCCGCGCGAATCGTTTGAGTTTCTCATGCGATAATAAGTATTATAGTAATGAAAATAAAGTTAAAATTCATATGACACTGAAACTGCGCTTCGATTCGCTGCCCTTCGCCGCTCTTTTGGTGTGTGTCGACCCTTAGCTATCCCCGTACTTAATGTTCCTTTCCACAGTGACGTGAACTACCGCGCAAACATCTGGGCGTTGAAGCAGGTGGGATGCACTCACATCCTCGCCACCACAGCCACGGGCTCCCTTCGAGAGGACTACAAGCCTGGAGATCTGGTCATACTCGACGATTTCATTGACAGGTATCACACAAACGGCTAGATTTAAAAATACCGTAAAAAGCTCCATTTGTAAAAACCCGATTAACCCAATAAATTATGCTCGACTTCTCCTATTTTGTCACAGTTCCATAACTGATAAGATAAGAAAAATGTAGGTACTGTGTTAATGAAGCGGACTCCTTATAGTTCGAACGATTCTTTTATTGAATCTAATATAAGAATAATTCGAACATTCATCCTAAGACCTGTCCATACTCGGTATAGATAAAGTCAAGTTTCTAGGCGGCTCAAAAGAACTGCGAAATACGCTACCTCAATCCCTCCGACTTGCTTTACGAACTGCAAGCAACTTAGACAGTGCATTTTACTGTTAACTTGAGCCGCCTAGAAACTTGATTTTATCTAAGTATACCATATTTCATATGGTTACTTATTTATTTATTTTGTTTTAATTTGAAACTTATCTCCGTCCAGGACATGGGGTCGTAAATGCACGTTCTACGATCGCACCGAGGGCGGCCCCAAAGGCGTGTGCCATCTTCCAATGCGCCCTGCCTTCTGCGAGCGAGCGAGACAGGCGATGTACGCCGCGGCTCAGGCGAGAGGGTATACCTGCCATGAGAGCGGGACCGCTGTTGTTATACAGGGACCTAGGTTTGGACATTTTCTTATGATAGGGGAGACCTAGGTGAGTTGTGACAGAGGAGAGTTGTTACAAAGACGATTTCGTGAAACCTATGACCGTTAGCGAGCTGACAACGTCGCGCAATAGTCATTTAGAGACGAGCTACTTGACGCATTTTGGCTCGTTTATAAAACTAATAATAATAATAGCAGCCCTGTAACAAATACAAAATACAAAAATGAGCCGTGAGTTCGAACCTGAGACCTTCGTCTTATCCTACGGTCTAACTCGGCTATCACTGCCTATAAAAGCAGTCATCATGTAATTTATATTTTTTTCTAAATGAATATAGGTACAGTTTCCAATTCAGGTCCTATTGTTTCATTTAAACAACAATATCTTTGTTTTAATATGCTAAGTAATTGTCTCATTATTTTTACGAGCACAGTTAATTTGAATTACCTATGGTTTTAACTTAACTAATATCCAATTGCGCCATTATAATGATTGCCTTGGCAACAAATTTTGTACGTCAAAGTTAACTAAAGAAAACTGTACCTAACATAACATCACGCCTATTTTATCCTGAAGGGTGTTTCAGAGGTGTTTTACACCACACTTCACTTGTTATGTGATATGTAGGTCCCATGTGACAAGAGATAAGCCTATCGCCAAAAAGTATGCCAAAAAAAGTTCCTGCTATATTATTAAATCACATCAGCTAACCTACCTGCCGGTCTATTGGACGCTTCTTCAAGAAGTCTTTTCAGTAAAAAACAAGTTTTGCCCGCGTGATATGACTATTCCTCATCTAACTCCATAACAAATTTCATCAAAATCGATCCAGGCGTGGCAGCGTAACAAACAGACTTTCCGATTAATAATATTAGTCATGAATGATGTTTTACAATAACAAGATTGGAAAATTACAGGTTTTCGAGCAGAGCTGAAAGTTTGATGCACCGTCAGTGGGGAGGCCATCTCGTCAACATGACCACAGTTCCTGAGGTAAGTAGTCAAATTGAAATGTCACAAATGCAGTTTTATTTTACCTGAACTTATGTTACGTCTTACGTCTACTCTATTCAGTGATTTGTATGTAAAAATATGAATTTATTTGACGCCTTTTGGCGGGTGACCATTTTTTTCACTCCAATTTTTATTTTGCGACTTTTATTGGCGTTCTGACGGACCTCGCTTACGTTGTTATCAGTAGGTTTATTTTTGCAGGTGGTCCTGGCAAAGGAAGCTGGCTTGAGCTACGCTGCCGTGGCGCTTGTCACAGACTACGACTGCTGGAGGGAGAACGAAACCTCGGTAAATATTCACTAAACAGTTTATTGTACCATCGTGACATTGGATTTATGACTGTATGGAGTCATAAATCCAATAAATAAAATATTTATTTGCCATCAAACATTGATGTAGAATAAGATCGAAATTCTCCATTCCGTTACTGACGTGTATAAAATTATACTGTGCTGTTCATGAATCAGATTGATTTATAGTAGGATGGGTGTGCCAGTCCCAAACCAGGTACCAGTGATTGACCAACCGCATGCTAAATTGAATAAATTAAGAAATGGCGGGCATTTTTTATGAATTCAATTGTTTTGTAAGGTTGCCCAGACTGTTACCAAACTTCAGAGCGTACTTTTTGCGAGAGTGAAATAAAAATATAGCTAGCTTGTTCTTTTTATTACACCAGTACCTCATTTAGTTGCCTTCCAGCCGCCATTACAGTTAGAAGTGCACGTTTACATAGTAAGCGAAATCCTTCAAAATCACCTATGTTTGCGTAATTTTGTTTAGAAAATGGTATTATTTAAAAAGAAGTGTGTTTATTTAACTGCTATAAGCTATTATTTTTAATAAATAATGACATTATTACGTATTTCCAACGATGGTTAACTTCTGGAGCACACTTTGTACTGAGTTCCTATTGTTGACCAACTGGTTTGCAACTGGTTGTCTATAGTGTTTTGTTTATTTATTATTTTTTTCAAAGCGATGCCTTTGTATGACAATTTAGTGCTTCAAGCCTATCTTTATAGTCGTTATAAGCAATGTGCTCTAGTAATTGACCACTGGTTTGCTAATGGAACATAGTAAAAAAAAAAGTGTTCTTATGTATGACCAGATTAGAATTATAAGTTTGTTGCTCTTTTTTTAGATTGAGGATGCTTCCGAAAAAAGTATTTTTTCATGGCCAGAGTTTTTCATGGCTACATTGCCAATACGTTACTACCAGCATTACGGCAATCCAATGTCGTTTCCAGTTCTTTTTCTAATAGATGGTCACAAATCGCATATAACTTACGAAGTCAGTTAACTTTGTAATGAAAATCAAATTATTTTGTATGCCCTACATCTTAATGCGACTCATATAATTCAGCCAGCGGATGTGTCGGTTTTTAGACCATTAAAAAATTCATGGAAAAAGATTGTCCATAAGTGGAAATCTGAGACTGGAAACAGAGTTGTAACCAGGGCTCAATTTGCTCCATTACTAAGAATTGCAATGAAAGCTGCAACTCCTGCAATTATTTGCAATGGATTTCGCAAATGCGGTTTGTATCCATTCAATGTTGATGCTATAGACTACACCAAATGCATGAGCAATATAAGCAGACACAGTGCCATAGATAAACCTGCTGAAATAAGCGTAGAACACGCTCTGTATTTTGAATCTCTTATGTCGCGAAGGCTTGTACAAGAATTCCGAGCCGTCAATACTAATGAACCGTGGACTGGAGAAGAATCAGCGAAAGAACTTTTCTATGTATGGCGTAAAATCAGACAGAACTTTCAAGAAACCGAAGGTACTGCTTTATTACCTTGTGCAGATAATCAGATAGAAGAACATGGTAGTATTCTTGAAACCGAGATTTCCGGCAGTCCTGCAATTCTAAGAGAGCAACGAACACCGAGTCCGATTTCTCCCAGTTTATTACAGGTAGCATCTTTAATTGATTTTGGACCAGGACCATCAAATCAACAGCCAGAAGAAAATGTAGTTAACCTACCCCCACAAAATAATCTTGGAACAACACCACCAAAAGCCAAAGGTACCCTAGGCCCGGATCGGCATTATAGATAAACATTTAATTAATACATTAATAAAGTAAATTTTTGTCAAATAGTCGTGTTTTATTTTGAATTAACTACCTTTTCTACATAACTTTTTCGGTGGTCAACTATTGGTGCAAAAGTATGATCATTCATTGGAGCACACTGGTCAAAAATAGGCACACTCCCATTTTTTATATGTTTCATGGTATAAATAAAAAGCTTTAATATTTGGACTCAAATAATCTATCATTCTGGCAGCGTAAGTAAACAATAAACAACTTTGTATGTACTTTTCTACACGAAAGCTACATATTTCCAAATAAGAGCTTTTCAAAATGAAAATTTTCCTTAACTGGTTTGCGACTGGTACGCCCATCCTACTTACCGAATCTTTTGGTCTGTGATAGCCATCTTTTGCATAAAATATATATTTTATAGGTGTCAGTAAGCGAAGTGCTAGCGATGTTCGCAAAGAACGTGAAGAAGGCAGCTGACGTGATCATCGACGCAATACAAATAATCGCTGCGGAGACCGAGCAAGATTATTTGAATACTCATAAGGTGAGATCAATATAATTTTTTATTACCATTTTTAATATTTAACGAAGCAAGGAGAACCTTGTCAAATGGGAATATCTTGACACAAACATAAATTGCGAATGTGGAGCAATACAATCAATGTCCACCTTACTGACTGTCCAAAATGGCCTACCACCTGCTCAAGAGAGGCGCTCATGGACGCCGATGAGAGCGCCATAACAGTGGCCGCTTCTTGGGCCAATAAAATTTGTCTCAGCTATAAGAAGAATATTTATTAAACAATTATCGTTCTAAATGTTTCAACCGACTTGATACTGTAACCGTTTAACCGTTTATTAATCTTTGCAGGAAAACGTGGCGTCCGCAATAATGCTGAAAGAATGATAGCAACGCATTTTTTATAACATTTACTACTATCATGTCTCTGCCTGCCCTCAAGGGATAAAGGCGTTATTTTGTAATGTATAAATGTACATTCATGTATAAACTTCATTGTATGTATAATCAATAAGGATATTAAAATAAAACAACATATACTTAGCATTATGCATTTATTTGTAGCCTAGCTTAAAAACACATCATATAAAATGATCGGACCTTTATAATCTAACATTTCACTCAAACACCGTCCCCACAGAGTGTAGCATTGTCACTGCTGGCCAAAAATATAAACAAGTTAAAAATATATAAAAATACATTATCTGTGTATCCTAAATAGAACATAAAGTATCAATATCTTTTCATTTAAATCATTTGTGCCGATTATTGGCTATACATAACAAATAAATGGTATTACATTGAGTTGTGTACTAACGTGCGCGTACAACTATTTCTCGCTAACGAACCAGTGAGGTGATATAAAAATGCTTTGCACATTTATTATCAAAATGTTGGTCAGAGGGCGCAGCGCATTACGAACATTTGAACAACGTGAGTCTTTGCAATAATCATCCATACTTGTCCAATAATTTTATTTGGAAGTTAACTGCCTTTGGGGCTAATAAGTTTCATCATTACTATAATGACTTACTTAGAAAATTCTTAATCAAAACTAATGATAAATTGTCTGTAAAAAAATATTACATTTCGTCATAAAAGTCGAGATTTTCAAACACGTTAGTACACCTCAATGTGATATAACAATTTTGATTTGTTTAGAAGAATATTGGTCAGCATGTAACTATTGAGATCTTAAATGTCCTGAATAGCACACAATGATGAATTGATGAGTATGTCATTAAAAACTAGTCTAAGCCATTTTACGTATTTAAATCTTGTGCATCAATTTGTTAAACGTTGAAAAATGTCCTTAACTCTAATTATTCTAGTTTATGATCTATGTTTCTCCTTAGAAATGCATTCTTTCACTGTGTATTAAGAATGTATGTAGTTCGTTTCTAGCTTTTGATTCCTTTTGAAAATCTTACACCAAACTCTTTTAATACTAACAGTATGTAGGCTGGAGACGTAATCTAATTTAAGCATTTGAAACGATTTCCATAAACCATATTCACTTAGGATATTTAAACCACACATTTTTTATTTGTTATTATTCTACATAGCCGATCTTATGGTTAACTTAATAATTGATTTATTCTGATCATTAAACAAAAAATCATCAACAGTTGATAAAAAAAAGTCCCTTAAAGAAGTGTAAATTCAAGTCAAACTGTGAGTACAATCAACTGATTGATTTTTAACGACAAAACCTTATCATTAAAATCAATTAATCATCATATGAATTGATTGAAAAGTGCCTGGTCTCCAAACTAAATGCCGTGAGTATAACAAAAACAAATTAAGCTTAATATTAGTAAAATTTCCATAATAATTTTCCCTTGCGGAACAATGATCAGGCTTAAGTAAAATCTCTGGTATTTTCATTAAGAATTCAAGTTACTGTTACACTCCAGAGTGATAAATTGTTCATCACTGATTCTTCAGATTTCGTCGCATCTGTAAAGATTAAAGCTTTATTGGATGATGAAAATAAAATCATAAGTAAAATCACGGTTGGCGTAGTGGTTAAGGCGGTTGTCTCGCCGATTTCAACAGCGCTGGTGTTCTGGGTGGGCTGTTAAAATCAACACGGGACAAATCTTTATGTGATACGCAAAAAAAATGTGACTCTGGGTAAAATGTATCTTTGTGAAGACATATGCGACACAGGAGTAAATCCTGGTGCAGGCGTCTTAAAAAAAAATAGTCGCAGAATACATGGCGACCAAAACTAAAATCAGATCATTTATTTCCATGGGCCCCAAAGGGCGCTTGAACACATCAAAATACAAAAAATTAAAATAAAACTTAGCTAACTAATTAAATTACAATACTTATTGCAATAAAATGATTTGACACAGTAGCTTAGGTTGACTTTAATTCAACTTCGAAATTTGAATTAAAACAAAATATAATTCCTTTTCTGGAATTTTAATTCAGTTTTGCTTTCTGACCAACGATAGCTAAGCGCAGTTTATACAAAGATTGATCCATAGATGAGTGGTTACCTTAGTTCTTGGTCCATGGGTTCCGTGGGTGCTGTCCGGGGATCATGTCGAGGAGGTACTGCCTCTGCGCCTCCGCCACGCGCTGCATCTCCGCCATGGCGGCCGCGCCCCCTCCGCCCCCCGCACCGCCCTTGCCCGCTAAAGAAGTAATGCACGCTTATTCTACTATCCACTGGATAGTCTCAATGGATAGTAACAAACTGTATTAGGAGAATCAAATAAGAATAGATTTTTTTTTATGTAGATTTATATTATAATATATGTTTTAGTGTTCCACTGTCCCAATTTTAAACGAAATGTTAAAATCATTAAAATGACGGCCAAATTTATTCTTAATTAAGTTTTACTTTCAGTAGTTCATGGACTTCCTAACGTAGGTATTTTCTTTAGTCATAATAAAAAATTACTGTGTGATGGGAAACAAAATGTTGCCATTAACGATATTTTCTACACAACAAATTTACATGATTTTACGAACACTGATATAAAATGTATTTCTATCCAAAACTACAAGTGCGTAACATATAAAATACATCGATTAAATTGCATCAAACGAATCAATGAATGAATGTTTTTTTTTGGCAAACAAGTACCAAGTGACCGTATTCGTTATCGTAGATATGAAACAGTTGGGCTAGGAAATCACGACGCGGTTAACCAAATGTAATGAATCTGTGACGTGAGTTCCTAGTCTTGGTTCGGCACATACAGCTGGTAAAACCGGATCTCCTGAGACACAAAAACAACCTAACAATTAAACAATCAAACAAATTATTTTCTGCCTGCAGAATCTTCAACTTTTACACTTTCGCGTTGCATATTTATTGATATGATGTGTAAGAGCATTAACGCGATTGATTTATTTACCTTTCGGTGCTTGACGTTTCGACATGGATACACTTTGACATGGTCGTAAGCAGACTATCAATGAAAGTCTGATAAATCATAATGTTCCCGTAGAAGTCATATAAATAAATCTTCAAAACTTCCATCAGAAAAGACTAATATCATTTAATGTAAGGTTATTTTTGATCACAGGAGAACCGGCATAACACACAAAGGCCAGGAATGACCGAGTGAATGAATGAATGAATGATGTAAAAGACAAAGATGGCATACGTACAACGCTTACCGAGAGCGGAGGCTTGCGCCATCGCTAGCTGATACGTGTAGATGAGAGGAGAGAATTGCATCATGGCCGCCGCCGCCGCCGCCGACGACATGCCGCTGGAGCCGCCCGCGCCGCTCAGACCTGGTGACAAGCAACCGTTAGCTAATATCTATGGTCTAGGACAAAGACACACTACACGACAAATGGGCGCTTAAGCCCTATTTTTATTTCTTTAATTGTCTTTGAAGGTGTCTGTTTATAAGATAATTCTACCTATTGTAAATTCTTTCCTTTAATAATATAATTATGTATCTTGTGTTGTGTGACGAGATTATTTAAACCTCAGTCTCCGATGATGAGTTAAAATGGGCGACTCTGATTAGTTGAGAAAACTACAAATGACGTCACCTCAGCAGCCTCGTTGGTTCAGCGGTATTTTTTATGTATCGCTCACCGCGAAGTCTCGGGTTCGATTCCCGGGTTGGGCATAGTGTTTTAGCAAACTTTCCGTCAGGGAATTCTCAATAGAAGTATAGAGTTGGAATTGTGCCTGGTGTATGGCTATAGGCTCACCCGGTCCCATTGGACCTAAACGTAAGTGAATTGTGGGTGTTGGACACCTCTGCCTCACCCTCCAGGGTAATATTGGATCGAGCTTATGTTATGTCAACCCAGATGCTCAGATGATGGACCATAATATATGGCAATGAGCATGATTGTCTACGTTTGTAAACTTCTCCATTGAAAATGTCTCAATTTAATCATAGTGTTTAACAATAAAAAGCAATGGCTGACCTCTGAGCAGTTGGTGCTGCAGCGCTTGCATGGCCGCCGCGCTGTGCTGCTCGAACGCCATCTGCGCCGCCGCCGCCGCCGCCAGCTGCTGCCACGGGACAACCACTTATTATCTACCATATCGATTACTACCTACTACATTGTCTAAGGCCATTTACGTACTATGCGATTAAAGAAAGAGAGAAACATATTTATTCTGACATAAATAATAATAATACTAGTAGAAAATAAAAATAAAACTTACAATACTAAACAATTATTTTTTTGTCAGAAATGGACACAAACAACAAAGCCTAGCAGCGCTGATTTTTTTTTAGCGCCAGAGAGAGGACGGACGGTATTACATTAAAGAAAAAATAATAATAAACTAAAACTTAAGTTAATACATATCAATAAACAGCAAAAATTTAAAAAGTAAAATCTAAATTAAACTAAAAAAATACTGGAATAAATCTTACAATATAAAACAGAGAAAACAGAAAAAAAAATAGTAAACAGACCGCAACCATGGCGCTCGGACCAAACGAGATGGCGCCAAACGAACGGCTAATGGCGTTCGTACAACTAACAAAAGTGCAATCGCCAATCGCTTCAATTATCACTTTGAGCTATGCTCAAAATAAATGATAGAGAGCGCTACGATTGGCGGGCACGTCGTTGCTATTTCTACTCTATTTGTTATTTTATTTTTTTTTCTTAGGAAAACAAACAGTCTTTCTATAAACTAAGTTAATAACTAAAATTCTATCTAAAGACCATGTAACAGTTTTCGCATATTATTACATATTATTACTACCAACTACATTGTCTAAGGCCATTTACGTAATATGCGGTTAGCCGCAAATTTAAAATAAGAACGACAATTGCAACCGCAACAGAGCGAATAAAAACTACTTTTCCATATAAATATTTGATTGCTGTCAACTAGACGGCTAACCGCATAATAGAAAGGGCCTAAGGATTCCCTGTACACCACATTTACCTGGTGTTGCTTGCTATTGCTGCTGTTCTGGCTGGTGCTACTGGATGACGATCCTGAAACACGTTTGATGTATTACATTATGTGAATAAATATTTCATGTTCAAATCTCAAAGTTCGATGTTCAAACTTCTACCGGTAAAAACAATAATGTATTAAAGTTTTTGAGTGATTACCTTTTCCTTTCTTGGCGGGCACTTCACTGGTTTCTCTCGCTCGCTCCGAGTGGTGACTACGCAGCGACTCCGATGATGTCATTGGTCTGAAATATTCAGTCATTTTAATGAAGCTATTTTCATAATTATCATACACTTGTTAAATTTAACATTGCTGCAAACAAGCGAACGGGATGGCGGCGCACTGTGGATGCCCTCTGCCCCATCTAGGGGACACAGGACCTTAAGTCAAGTAAGTCAAGCAAACAAATAATATCAGCATTGAGAGTGTATGAAGAGAAGAAGAAAAGTATTTTTATTTCACACTCAGATACATACATTGTATTGTTTGCGAAAATTTGTGTTTTTGTGTCTCACCACCAATACTACGCGTAGTAATAAAATATAGGCGATTTTATCCTTTTTTTAGACCTGACATTTCAGGGCTGCTGCCTTGTAGGCGTCATTTCAGAAAGCCATCATTCGCTTAGGACGTCAGGGACCGATGTTCTTTTTCTGTACCTCCCAGAGCACGAAAACATCTCAATATATTATGGACGGTCCAAGTCAAGCCGGGAATCTAGCTTTCTTCATTTGATGGTCGATTCAGACAGTTTTCTCATTGGTCGGTATTTTTTTACCGAAAAAGGAGTAAAAGGGATGTTAAATTTGATTGATATCGATCGTCATGTCTGTGTGTAGTAGTGGTAATGTAAAAAAATAAAGTACCGTGGCGCAGGCGGTGGAGCAGGAGTCTTGGCGGGAGCCGGAGACGATGCTGCGGCGCTGCGAGACGAACTGCGCGATACGGACATCTGAGGAGGATACACCATATAGAAAAATTGCGGCAATGGAAACATATCGAATATGTTGAACCATGTCGTAACTCAGTATAAATATAACTTAGAACTCTAACTCGATCCTATTCCTTGAAATAACAAAAGACAATGACGTGATGCACGATAGCGCTATTCAATCACTGAATTTTATCAGGTATACATGGCTACTGATGAATCCATAAATTGTCAGTATAAGATTTGCAATTTATGGGTTGATGTGAGTGTCATTTGTGGCTGACTTGAGCTTCTATCATTCCTTTTTAATTTGTTCGTCACAACGGCGCACAGTGGACGGAAAAACAAGCTTCCCTTTCATAGGATTTTTTAAAAATAAAATGTTTTATTTGATAGTTTCAAGTATACAGCTTTGTCGAGTACATTGAATCATTGAATAAATTTGTAGTGACAGGATTTTGTTTCGAGTCTATACCATAGAAAAACGACTTTATATATTTCAAATGTATTAATAATCGATTTCTATTAATCGACTCGGAGTCTATGTACAAGTACGTCACTACGCGGCGGTGACAAAAAAGGCGCGAACGGAGGAGCGTTACGGGATGACAGCTGTCAGTGGCTAAGTTTTCGTTCAATGGAATAACATTGCTTGTGCCGGTTATCGTATAATTTCCAGGTAAATAATACCTTTAACAGTTCAGAAGTGGGATAAATATACTTCCGTAGGCCTATCACGTTCGGTATTAACATCCAGTTCGTGAAATTGTAAACTTTGAGGAGGTAATTTCTGTGTGAAAAAACGGTGTGAAGCGTCGTTTGGACAAAAGACGCTTTGTTTAAAAGTGCAATAAAAACCCGTAACATTTGTGATTGTTGGTGAGTGATACAACAAAATGGGACGTCATCACAAAAGGCACCGTTCTTCCAGTCACAGTTGCAGTTCCAGTTCAGAGGACATTGATAAGGGTGGTAAGAGATTAACAAAACGTTTAGAACGAAAGGACAGTAGGATACGAGCTCTGGAGAAACTAGTGAGAGAACTTAGGCAGACTCATAATCAACATACTGAGACCATCGGTCCAGCTAGCACTGCAATGGTTACTGAGGATTCATCTGCTTTATTCACTCCAGCCACTAACCATGACAATAGTGGGAATATTTCAATTAGATATTTGGGACGCAGTGACTTTCTACCAGAATTTGATCCTCAAACATCTTCGGTATCAGTGGAACATTGGATTAGAACATTGGAAAATATTGCAAGCATGTATGGATGGGATGAGAGAACTTTGGTGTGTAACTGCACATCTAAACTAAGAGGTTATGCTAAAGGATGGTATGAGAGACAAGTAACATATGATGTGAGCTGGGAAGAATGGAAAACACGACTTATAAAAGCATTTCCATTCACCCAGAATAAACTGACACAAATTAGAGAGTTAGTAAACAAGGTGAGAACATCAAATGAAGATCCAATCAAATTTTATTATGACAAGTTAGGCATTGGTATGTCTTGTGGAATTTCCGATGACCTGACCACAGAAGCTATTATTGGCACACTGGGTGATAAAATACTAGAGATGGGTGCTGTGTCTGCGGGTTGTTGTGACACTACTTCTCTTCTAAAATATTTAGCCAGTGCCAAGACTTCTATGGTGACAACTCAAACACAAAACAGCTCCAAGGACAAACTTAAAACATTGGAATGTTATAACTGTGGTAATCTGGGACATAAAGCTATGGTCTGTAAACAAGAGAGGAAGATTGGTAACAGTTGCACATATTGTAAAAGATCAGGTCATGATGAAACTGATTGCTATCGTAAGAAAAATAATGCAAAGATATGCACTTTTTGTAATTTTAAAGGTCATACTGTGGAGGATTGTAGGAAGAGAACAAAACTGTAAGAAGAATGCATGCTTATTGTTCTGACTCTTCGGATAAAAAAATATTATAAGACATTAAAAATCAATGGTGTTCACGCTAATGCTTTAATTGATTTTGGAAGTTCATGTAATACTATGACAGAAACGTTTTGTAAACAATTATATCTTCACTTAAACAGAAATGACTCACTGGTCATAAAAGGATATGGAGATGCCCTTACTATTCCAATAGGCACTGTTAATGCACAATTAATAGTTCATGAAGTTAGAAGATTAACAGACTTCTATGTGGTGTCTGACACAGTCCAATAATTTGATGCTCTTGTTGGACAGCCATTTACTGAGGCCACAAATGTAATAATAGTCTTAAACCTCGACAGAACTTAATATTCTGAATGTGGAGCATGATATTGATTTAACAGGCTTGTGTCAAAATTAAAAAAAAAATAAATATAACAGGATGTCCTACCATGAGAGATAGATTGTGAGACAAAAAGTCAAAGAATTGTTGGCAGCTGGTATTATAGCTGTATCAAAATCACCATATGCTAGCCCGGTGCTATTAGTCAAGAAGAAAGATGGTGATTATCGCATGTGTTTTGACTACAGAGGATTGAATAAAATCACTGAAAAGGAAAGATATCCACTACCAGTAATTCAGGATTTGAAGGATGCAGCAGACGAAATACAAAACAATGCTGTGCGCATGAAAAGATGCTTCGGCAAGGGTCGACGCATCGTGAAACCCGTTGCCTTGGGTACTCTGGTAATGGTAGAGCGAAGGATATTAAGACCTGGGCTGACAAGTGGTAAACTTCTGCCACCATATGCAGGACCCTATAAGGTGACAGCTGTGTTACCAAATGATAGATACGAGGTAACTTCTGCAGACAAAGGGAGAAAGGGATACAAGAACATTGTAGTCCGTGATAAAATTAAAAGGTGGCAGGCAAGGTCAAGGCAGATGACCTCATCTGATGAGGAATCTTAACTGCAATTATTAGTTCTTTATTATGTTTGTTTATGATGATTAAAATTTAAGTTTCCTCCAAGGCTGTTTTGGTTATTTAACAGCATATCTGCCATCTCTCTATCCTCTGTGGATCTAGCCGACAGGGGCACAATACATAAGCCGTCAGGGGCATGATACACAAGCCGTTAGGGGCATGATATACAAGCCGTCAGGGGCACATTACACAAGCCGTCAGGGGCACAATACATAAGCCGTCAGGGGCATGATACACAAGCCGTTAGGGGCATGATATACAAGCCGTCAGGGGCACAATACATAAGCCGTCAGGGGCATGATACACAAGCCGTTAGGGGCATGATATACAAGCCGTCAGGGGCACATTACACAAGCCGTCAGGGGCACAATACATAAGCCGTCAGGGGCATGATACACAAGCCGTTAGGGGCATGATATACAAGCCGTCAGGGGCACAATACATAAGCCGTCAGGGGCATGATACACAAGCCGTTAGGGGCATGATATACAAGCCGTCAGGGGCACGTTACACAAGCCGTCAGGGGCACAATACATCAGCCGTCAGGGGCACGATATACAAGCCGTCAGGGGCACGTTACACAAGCCGTCAGGGGCACAATACATAAGCCGTCAGGGGCATGATATACAAGCCGTCAGGGGCACGTTACACAAGCCGTCAGGGGCACAATACACAAGCCGTCAGGGGCATGATAAACAAGCCGTCAGGGGCACGATATACAAGCCGTCAGGGGCACGTTACACAAGCCGTCAGGGGCACAATACATAAGCCGTCAGGGGCATGATATACAAGCCGTCAGGGGCACGTTACACAAGCCGTCAGGGGCACAATACACAAGCCGTCAGGGGCATGATAAACAAGCCGTCAGGGGCACGATATACAAGCCGTCAGGGGCACAATACACAAGCCGTCAGGGGCACAATACATAAGCCGTCAGGGGCATGATATACAAGCCGTCAGGGGCACGATATACAAGCCGTCAGGGGCACGATATACAAGCCGTCAGGGGCACGTTACACAAGCCGTCAGGGGCACAATACATAAGCCGTCAGGGGCATGATATACAAGCCGTCAGGGGCACGATATACAAGCCGTCAGGGGCACGTTACACAAGCCGTCAGGGGCACAATGCATAAGCCGCCTGGGGCACAATACACAAGTTGCCAGGGGCGCAATACATAAGCCACCAGGGGCACAGTACAAAAGTCACCGTGAGGACACTGCAAGGCCGCCAGGGGCACGATACTTAACCCGTGAAGAGCACATCACAACGGCCGTAAGGGGCATAACAGAACAGCCGTGAGGGGCATGGCAGGCTGTGCGAAGCCGCCACACCAATAATGCCGTGAGTATTCACTAAACTTTATGTATATGCCGTAAGGGGCAGGCAGTATTAATAAACTTTATTATAGCTCGCTTCTTATCGCCTTTGTAAAAGAAGACTGCAGTGACACTTACACTAGAAGGGGGTGCCTGTTGAGAACTCCTGCGAGGACGCTGGAGTGTCAGGAAGGCCGAACTAATAATCGATTTCTATTAATCGACTCGGAGTCTATGTACAAGTACGTCACTACGCGGCGGTGACAAAAAAGGCGCGAACGGAGGAGCGTTACGGGATGACAGCTGTCAGTGGCTAAGTTTTCGTTCAATGGAATAACATTGCTTGTGCCGGTTATCGTATAATTTCCAGGTAAATAATACCTTTAACAGTATGAAAATGGAATTAGTTTTCCTCATAACTTTTTTCTGTCTTGGATTGTAAAGCTGAAACTTATAGATATTGTTGCCGAGGCTATACAAAAGCCACCTGACTTGTGACCTTGACCCCGACCTTCCCCGTTCAAAAGATATGAATGAATTAAAAATGCATATTTGGACGATGTTTTTACACGCTTTAATGTACCTCAAACATATATTTTTACTCATCATTGATCCCTGATAGACAACACTCCTATATGACTATCGATATTAACGCAAAACGTACTTATTCATACAGTATAAATAAATTAATAATTGAATTTACACAACAAATAATGCGATATGAATGAATCAATTATATTTATTCGCAAGCGTAAAGGTTTCTAACAAAAGTTCTTAAGCTATAGGTATCAAAAATACTTAGATTTTACATCTTGTTTATGTTAGCATGCAGTATACATTAAGTAACTAGCAAATATGCATAACAACAGTAATAGTAATTTCAAATATGAAAGAAATAATTCGTGAGAAGAACCAATCACAGTTAAATTAGTCAGAATCACAGTCAGACAAGTTACCTACGTCTACAAAGTCTATATTGTTTTTATCTGAACTTTAAGGTAATAACATTTTGGCTTCATTTGATAGAGGTTTAGTACCAAATTGCCTTATTTTAGGTCTGAAACTAGAGAGATATGCTGCCGTGGTATAACTAAAATGCCGTTATCTGCTCAAACCATTTTTTTGGATACCAAATTAAAACTGAAAATGGTTTGAAAACAAAAAAATGGTTTGAGCAGATAACGGCATTTTAGTTATACCACGGCAGCATATCTCTCTAGTTTCAGACCTAAAATAAGGCAATTTGGTACTAAACCTCTATCAAATGAAGCCAAAATGTTATTACCTTAAAGTTCAGATAAAAACAATATAGACTTTGTAGACGTAGGTAACTTGTCTGACTGTGATTCTGACTAATTTAACTGTGATTGGTTCTTCTCACGAATTATTTCTTTCATATTTGAAATTACTATTACTGTTGTTATGCATATTTGCTAGTTACTTAATGTATACTGCATGCTAACATAAACAAGATGTAAAATCTAAGTATTTTTGATACCTATAGCTTAAGAACTTTTGTTAGAAACCTTTACGCTTGCGAATAAATATAATTGATTCATTCATATCGCATTATTTGTTGTGTAAATTCAATTATTAATTTATTTATACTGTATGAATAAGTACGTTTTGCGTTAATATCGATAGTCATATAGGAGTGTTGTCTATCAGGGATCAATGATGAGTAAAAATATATGTTTGAGGTACATTAAAGCGTGTAAAAACATCGTCCAAATATGCATTTTTAATTCATTCATATCTTTTGAACGGGGAAGGTCGGGGTCAAGGTCACAAGTCAGGTGGCTTTTGTATAGCCTCGGCAACAATATCTATAAGTTTCAGCTTTACAATCCAAGACAGAAAAAAGTTATGAGGAAAACTAATTCCATTTTCATACATTTGAAATATATAAAGTCGTTTTTCTATGGTATAGACTCGAAACAAAATCCTGTCACTACAAATTTATTCAATGATTCAATGTACTCGACAAAGCTGTATACTTGAAACTATCAAATAAAACATTTTATTTTTAAAAAATCCTATGAAAGGGAAGCTTGTTTTTCCGTCCACTGTGCGGCGCATCCTCGATCTTTTGATGGTTCTCATTTTGAGGCGTAGACGTGTGACGCGTTCCCAACTGTTGCTATGAAAATAAACTAATCGGTTTTCTACTCCGGTAGTAAGTAATGTGTACGAAGAAGCCGGGTTACAATATTTTGTGGAGCGTAATATGTGTAATATAAAGGTTCGGTTCGGCGGTACCTGCAAGGGGCGGTGCTGGTGCGCATGCGCGGGCGGCGGCGCGGCGTGCGCGGGCGGCGCGGCGGCGGGCGGCGGCGAGGCGCCGGGCCCGGCCAGGCGCCGCTCGATCTCCTGCTCCTGCTGCAAAGCACGCACGAACGCTGTCTTTAGGCGCGCCGTGTGCTCCGCCTGCACAGAACAACGCCGGTGAGAGGGGGCCGCGCGGGGGCGGGGGGCGGGGGGCGCGGGGCGGCGCTTACCTTGAGCGCGCGCTTGACGTTGCCGGACACGCACAGCTCGCACAGGCGGCGGGCGGCGGCGGGCGCGGGCGCGGGGGCGAAGGTGGCGTCCCCGCGCCGCGCGCCCCCGCCCCCCTGCCCCCGCTCCCAGCGCCACACGGGCGTGAAGTCGCAGCCGCACTGCGCGCACACGGCCGGCACGGACGAGCGCGGCATGCTGCGGACAACGACGCCAACGCGTGAGTCATTGCCGACGCTTCACTGCGTGTACTCTAGCGTCTGACTGCTCGTCGCTGATACCATCTCCGTCAAACAAAATGCTTAATAAGACAGCACGCAATTCGAACACCCCCGAGCCAGTTGAAGCTTGTAACTAGTTAGACCGGTGTACCGCCGTTTGCCAGAATTTCATTTGCCCGAATTTTATTTGCTATAATACTCACCTGACATATTATTGTTTCTCATAATTTTATTTGTCATATTCATTGTTTACTATATTAGTCACGTGCTAGAAACTTTGTTTCCCATAAAGTTAATTGCCATAACATCATTTGTTATAATCATTGTTTCCCATAAAATCAATTTCCATAACATCATTTGTTATAATCATTGTAAGCCGTAATTATCATATGCCATAACATCATTTCCTACCAAAATTGCTTGTAAAATAGGTTAAAATAATTATAAAAAATAATAGGTAGGTTAGGTTAGAAACATGAAAGACAACGCACGAGCCGAGCGAGCGAAGCGAGCGTGCCACGGCAGCGGGCGGCGAAGTGCCAGTATAATCATTGTAAGACGTAATTATCATATACCATAACATCATTACCCACCAAAATTGCTTGTAAAAAAGTTTAAAATAATTATTAAAATTAATAGGTAGGTTAGGTTAGAAACATGAAAGACAACGCACGAGCCGAGCGAGCGAAGCGAGCGTGCCGCGGCAGCGGCCGGCGAAGTGCCAGTATAATCATTGTAAGACGTAATTATCATATACCATAACATCATTTCCCACCAAAATTGCTTGTAAAAAAGTTTAAAATAATTATTAAAATTAATAGGTAGGTTAGGTAAGAAACATGAAAGACAATCGCTTTTTAGGACAAAGGCGTTAGGTTAAATTTGTACGGAAGCGACTTAGACTGATTATAGTGATAAGTAGGTATTAAAAATAAATCAATTTTAATACTATAATCATACTTTATTTATATCCAGTTATACTCTTGTCAATAAATATCGCCTACAAATATTTTTCCTACACACTAATTTGTAATTACTTAAGTTTTTAAATAATTTTAGAGCGCCTGTTAAAATTTCATGAGCAAATAAATACCTTAGATAGATTGGAAATTAATTTAGTATGGCGTTTGAAAATTCTGTTGCATACTATTATTGCAATTAAAAGTATGGATAACAATAATACGTATGGCATTCGAATCATTATGTAATCAAATGTTCGGGCAGAAAATATTATTGCAATTGAAAGTATGGAAAACAATACGTATGGCATTCGAATCATTATGAAATCTAATGTTCGGGCAAATAACAGTATGTCACATGTCTTTTATGGTAAACAAAACATTCGGGCAAATGAAATTCGGGTAAATGAAATTCGGGCATATGAATATTATGGCATATATTCTTCGGGCAAACAACAGACAACCAGTTAGACCTTAATTACATAATACAGCCCACTCAATAAACGAAAAAAGACTCACAACAGCGTTATAGTCCATGAGAACCTTACGTAACCGTATAATATTTACCCACAATGAAGATTACAATAACCCAATCCAATAAAACATTAAGAACATGAAGTTTCCCAGACAGAACTCCCAAAAATATAAATAATAGTTATCATACCGATCCTCGTTGGTAAGATAGTCCACAACGTGTTCCAGTCCCACCAGATACACGAAATCAGTGTTGCTGGGGGACGGGATGAAGTTCATCTCCGGCGGGGGAGGTTTGGGAGGGGGGATCTGGGGAAAAACACACAGTCAATATGTATTATGGCAATGAAATATACAAAAATGTTAGTCCTTCGAGCCAAACATACATTATTTTATTGAATTCATTCTATTAATAAAAATCTATAAAAATAGCATGTCTAACCTTAATTTATATGTACTACACTTTTGCTTTGTCTTGAAAATTACTTGCAGCACATACCTCGAAATATAGGATACCTTATCAAACCAAATGGAAGGATTTTTAGATACATACTATGAATCTAACTCATTTATATAACCATTCCAAGTTTCATGGGCAAATCCATTTATCATTAAATTACCCAAATATTTATAACGACTTTAGCAAGAAAACCATTTTCATAAACGCAATATTTAGTGTAACTATCGAACGAAATGTATAACTTCACATACAAAACACTCAAGCATGACGTCACGACATTGTATCCATTTGTAAGGAGCGTTTAAACGAGTCTATTATTAATGTAAACTAAAGATAGTATTTTATCAGGAAGCTTATGTGATACCAAAATAATTATTTTAAATGTGTTACTAATATGGAGAGGTGTTTTAATTACATACGAAAAAAAAATTTACATCATACCTACCACAAATATTTTCCATACTAAGAAACAGTTAAAAAAGATATGGGACCGGCAGGATTTAAACCTGCGACCTTACTGCACACCGGGCAGCCGCTTTTTTGTATCTTACTTAAGATAGGAACAAATGGATGAACGTGACGTCACGAAATGACGTATCATACAGTTGACAAATTTAGGGTTAGTAAGAGGCGACCGTAGCTGGATGGCTAAATGCGACTGCCCGGTGTGCAGTAAAGTCACAGGTTCAAATCCTGCCGGTCCCATAACTTTATCAACTGTTTCTTAGTATAATTTGCTAAGCATAGCTAAATGCTATAAAAATAATCAATTAGAAGTTTTCCCTTCATTTTTATCAATCATTTTAAAAGTCGTTAACTACATTTACTAAATGTTATGTCGCACATTCTCATCTAAATTTATGTATTCATTTTGGGCATTCCATTTTTGAGATATATAAAAACAAAAAGAAATCAAAAGTTTCATACTTGCAGCAATGTTTTCTCGAGTTGTTTACGCAACGCAAGCTTGGCGGCGGCCTGGCGTTGCGCGGGGGTTTGAGTGTCCTCCGAACTGCGGGAACTTGCCTGTGAGAATTAGATATAAATACAATAATATATTATATATAACTGCTTTATACAAATATCGGTTCTTATATTACTGTTATGTGGTATCTCATTATGGTATATATAGTAGAAGTCATCGGCTGTTTGCCGTGCCACCATGTCGTACTGCTTCTCGTGTCTCTTCTCCTATAATACCACGCGCACTTATCTCTCTCAACAATCTCATGGACTATACAGAAATTGATTTGTTTTCAAATGAATACGGTGTATTATTGGTGTTTTTGCAACAATTTTGTGAATATCAGTAATATATATATATTTTTTTTGTTATGTATATATTGTGATTAATATAATTGGTTCCAGTAGCCGTTTTAATCAAATAAATAAATAAATAAATGGCTGGATTAGCAGCCAATACAGTTTACTCTTTAGGGCTATAACACACAAGCTACTTTTAGTCGCGCTTTTCGGATGCCGCGGTTTTGATAGAAACAGTCAATTTAATGTTTTGATGGCAACAGTCGCCAAATCGCCAGTAGCGCGTGTGGTATGGCACTCACTTCTTGGAATTACCGAAGTCACAGCTATCTTCTGAGGACGTTTTAGGGCTCTAGTTACCATTTTTTACCAGATGGCTTATCTCAGTTCAAAACATCTTATTTAAATGAATGCATGAAAATAGTCCTTACAAAATGTTAAATCTAAATGTATAGTATAAAAAATATGAGTGAATTTGACATCACATTTCCATACTCACTGCATCACTCGTACTACTGGTCACTGAAGAATTGTCCTGAGACGGCTTGTAAGATAACGATACACGTAAATATATACAATACCAACCAACAATACTACTGTTCATTATGTTTCATTTAAATCTAATAGCAGTAGTTATATTCTAAACATCAAAAAAGGTACTCTCTAAGGCTTGTACGCTCACCGCAAGCATTCGTCTGTAAAGCCAATTACCAACGTAATGTATCATGTATTGTAACACACATTGATAGAATTAGCTATCCACATTGTCGTAATGGCTATCCTGCAATGTGCCATAGCGCGGATGCCTTTCGAGCACACTATGAGCATGAACAGAGCAATACAACTCGTGTTAGCCGCAATCCACCCTTTCTCAGTTTCTCGTGGGGCAAGGCCTGCAGTACTCGAAGCCCGGTATAGACTGGCTCCTTTATTATTAGATGTTACGTTACATCAGTCTGTATCCAGCTTAATGTAACATGCTGATTTGATTTTAAGCAATATGTAAAGGGGCGTCTAAACGGGCCATATTTTACGACAATTTGTGGCTGCAATTATTGGCAAACATTGCCCAGCCATCAATAAAACATTTTAGTGCACTTTATTTATGGCTGAGCAATCAATTGCAGGCAACGTGTTGTAATATGGCTGCAATAGTATGGCCTTTGATTCAGAACCCTTTAACGAGCCACACAATCCAGCAACAATGGCCGACAAGAAGACAAGAATCATAAAATTTACATTATCTTTGACAAGAATGACAGCTGTATTGATGGACGTCGCAGCACTCGCAGCACACTTCACGTCGCGCAGAAAGTGAAACGCAAAGTACTTCACGTCGCAGGGAGAAAGGGACGCGCATATACAGTAAAACAGAACAACAATATAGATGGCCCAGATATATTGCAGTATTTTCGATTGCGAGGCGATCGTTCGGCCACACGCCGCCGGCAACACATAAAAACATTTTGACATACCAAAAAATATGTGGCTTTAATGCCGGGCCATCCTTAAAATATTGCATAGTGTGGCTGGTATTGCTAGCAATGTTGCCGGCCACAGTATTGCAGCCACAAATTGTCGTAAAATATGGCCCGTTTAGACGCCCCTTTACAATACTGCTTCAACGACTGACAAGCATTTGCCTGTAGTATACCATTTCAGCTTGAATTTTTGATTCCACTGTAATGTTCAGTCCTTCTCTGTCACTGATGTTATGTTCGAATTTGTAACGTTACATTATAGATTAACGCTGGCAGTGATGAGCGCCTTAATATAAAATATGTTATGTATCCAAAGTCGGTAGCAGATACGCATGTATGTATATTGGGCATCTATTTATATGCTATTAAATGGATATGATTTGTTATGGATGATTATTATTATACAGAAAAATAAAGATACCTTAGAAGACGCATGTTGAGTGGTGGGTGGTGGGGCGGGCGTTATCGTCACCGAAGGAGTTATGCTTGCGCCGCCGCTCGTAGATGTCTGAAACGATATATCATAACATTATATTTGTCACGTCTCTACTGTAGAAATGCTCGGTCACAAAATAAATAGGTATAGCTCATAATATATCCTGTAATAATATAGCATAATTGCAACGGACTATTAATGTCGATTGTAATAATAATGATCGTATTGATTCGGTTATGTATAAGTACATTATATTTCTTTTAATTGTTTAGCCAATTGATTTGTATCAGCAAGAATAAGTACTTCCCGTGCACTAGTTTATATTTGTACTATACATCATCTTCTTTTTTTTCTGTATATTTATTTTTCCTTGGTGTGCAATAAAGGTTTTCATTACATACTGGTCTGACAAGTGTCATTTCAATCCAGGGATTTGGTTGATGTGTCATGCTTGACCCTGGGTACTCTGATGCAGTGATGAGTGCGAAGGTTTTTTTTTATGGTGGATAGGCACGCGTTTGACCACGATCTCACCTGATGGTAAGTGATGTTGCGGTCTACGGCGGAGCACGCTTACCTATGAGATTAACTCTTGCTCTGAAGAGATCCAGGTTGTTCTCATGCGGAAACACAGACTCGGGCAAGGCGTTTCCCTTCTTTTGGCGTTTCATAAGAAATGTAAAGGCGAAACGCTTAGTGCGTATTAGTGGAATATCTACCGTGAAGCGGTGCCTGAGTGCCGCTTGTCTGGTAGTCCGATGGTGAAACAGGGACGGAGGGATAAGATTTTATCTAATTTCTTTTATTATAATGCATGTTGTGCTCCTCTATAAGTAGTGTAGACTTAGAATTAAGTTCACAATGTTAACCCTTATTTAATGTAACAGTGCACTCATTGTTGAAGAGCCAAATAATAAATAAATAAATAAGGTTGTGTATTTCTCGTCACACTCTCCGAAATGTATCGTATAAAAGACTGTATGGGGAATAGTATCAGCTGTGATTGAATACCTGCGAGCGGTAGGGGCCGGGCGTGAGCGTGGCGCCGCCGGGCAGGCTGGACGTGCGCCGCGACGCGCCCGCCGCCGACGCGCTGCTGCTGCTGCGCTAAGGACGACAAACAAACAACATTTTATTTTACTTTATTAGGAAAACTTACAGCTAAATAGATATAATATACAGAGATGATGAGAAAATGAAGGCCAATTAAAAGTTTTCACAGATAATATAGTAGATATACATAAAGAAATTAGACATTTACATATAGGTATAACAAATAATAAACGAAACGAAATAGCAAGAAAAAGACACTAGTAGATTTTTTTAGTTATGATAGAAAGAAAGAATTACACAATGTTTTTTTAAGTTGACCGCTACTTTGAGCAAACAAATCTAAATCTAAATTCTTATCAACACGCCAGCATGCCGCGATAAACGTACGGCTAGCTTGAAGCAAGAATGAGTTTTGCCTGTAAGTTGTATTCACTGTTGCAAGTGTGGTCTACGTAAAAATGCAGATGGCACACGCAGCTCTATTTTGCTTACTAGCTCACTCACGTCCACCGACCCCCTCGCCACACTTGAGAGTAATGAAGGAGTAATGAAACATTGTGAGTAATCGGATTTAAGGTGTTAGTGTAACATATAAGCTCTTGCGCAGCAGTGAAATTTACAAACAGGGAAGGATAAAAAAAAAACAAAAATGAACATAATATAGTATGTTATACATCAAATGAGATCTGGCCCAGGTCCTGAACCAAATTACTTAATCTACGCTATTATCAAACTCATATTTGCATCTCCCTCTCTCATTCAATGTTTATACTGGACAAAGGTATCGAAAATTGTAAATAAGCGTAAACTTACGTTTAACACATTGGTGAAACTGGCACTTAAAAATAGAGGCTCTTTAGACTTTAGATCAGGGTAACATAAGACAGGTGAATACATACCTTACTCTGTTGATGCGCAGGGGGAGGCGCGGGGGTCACGGTGACCCCGGGGGGCACAACGCACCCGCTGCCGGCCAGAGCTGTGCCCGTCGATGTGTCCTGGATAACACAATAACGTTTTGTTCAGGGTTCAAAGAGATCATTAGCATTGATAATAATTAACTTGTCAATTATTAGTAACATAAATTATCTGTGGAGGATTTGATATTTTGGAACTTAAAGGGTGTATCCAGCCACTAAGTATGTTGTCGAAAATTCAATGATGAGTTTTTGGCGCTTAAAAGGTGTACAGCCTAACCTGGACCCGTGACATTTCATTTGCGGCCAACTTCAAACCCGCCAAGATCTTTGATTTTATGCAAACGTTAAACCAAGTCCACTAATAAGAATGCGTAAAAAGTATAATTTAGTATGCTCTCAAACATATATTTTTCAGGACATACTCAATAAATTTAAATCATCATTGTGTAATTTAGAATCTTCATAGTGATAAACTAATTTACTTTAGGTACCTAATTTGATCATTTTATCTTATAATTTAGTTGTTAAATTCCTTTTGTTCTTTGTTTAACGTACTACCTTTCTTGTTGAAGCTATTTAATTGAAGTGCTGTGTACAGATATAATTGGGCGTCAGATATGCAAAGTTTTTTTCATGTAAATCATAATTATGTATGAATTGTTTAATCTGTCATCTGTTTCTGTAACTTCTAAATAAAATAAAATAAATAAGTTGATACAGTGCTAACGCTAGCTGCCAGTCTCACTGGCGACTTGGTATTGGCAGCGCGAAAACAGTTTTTCGAGGCAAATCACTAAACAAGAGAGCGCCCGTCTACTTTTGCCAGCGCTGACATATCTGTAGACTGGCACTGTATAAACTGTGATTTATGGCGCATAGAATACGATAACGAATGAAGTAGTAGTAACCTTGGCGGGCGCCGGCGCCGGCGCCTGCTGCGACTGGCGCAGCTTCCTCAGCAGCACGAGCCGCGTCTCCTCGGCGCGCAGCTTCTCCCGCAGCGCGCGCAGGCGCCGCTCGCGCTCCCACACCTCCGTGCTCGACAGCTCCTGCAACACGTGCGAGGTTAATACGAAACATAAGATATCAGCCTACGTAACCTAGAAGGGTGGGGCAGAGGTTTTAAAGATATTATGTTCTGACTCAATTCCTATTAACTTCTAATTGATTATTTTTATAGCATTTAGCTATGCTTAGCAAATTATACTAAGAATGGAATCGTACTTAAGATAGGAACAAATGGATGAACGTGACGTCACGAAATGGCGAGTAAGAGGCGACCGTAGCTGGATGGCTAAAGCGGCTGCCCGGTGTGCAGTAAGGTCGCAGGTTCAAATCCTGCCAGTCCCATCTTTTTCAACTGTTTCTTATCAATTCCTTTTTTTGAAAAAACAAAAGGCAATCAAGCAATTCATGATAGGGTTTCCCATTTACTGTATTTTGCTTTCATGTACCCAAATTGAGCTTCTATCATACTTTTTTTAATTCGTCCGTCACAGTGACACATGCCTTTTGTCTTTTGTTTTTACATTTTTATTCCGAGTCGTGGCTTCGAGACGCGTTCCTACTTTGTCTATGAAGATAAACTACTCGGTATATCTTTACCCTGCTATTACGTTTAGTATGACAGGGAACACAATACCAGTTAATTTAATATAGTTATTTTAATACCAAAATTGAAAACTGGATATCATAAAGTATCAGCATATTATGTACTTTACAATTTTTTAGGTTATGAATTTAGGTTGGTGCACATCTGCATACTTATCACATAACCTTGGTGGTGAGATTAGTACTAGGATATGTAGTGGAGCGTTGTGGACTGTAATAGTTTCCTTACCATCAGCCACCTAAACACAGCTTCCCTTGACATTAGCTCGTAATTATAAGCATTAACATATCAGAAGGCAAAAAAGAATAACGTTTCCAAATTAAAGATTACGTCATTATCGTATTTAAATTTTAAGACTGAGAAGCCGTGCTAAGGGTGCTTTAAGATACAGGCTCGTTCGCAACATATGTATAAAATGTGTATTACAGTGTATAATGCAGTTCCAGACGAAATTAAAATGTTATCCAACCAACGTTTATCACAAGAACTTCGCAAATGGCTTCTTAAAATGAACTTTTATTCTGTAGCTGATTTTTACCACTAAATATAAATAATAATATAATAATGTATCCTATATTGCTCAGTATTTTAAGAGCTGTGTTGTGTTGTTTGTGTAGTTATAATTACAAAAATAATAATGAAATTAATTTTATTTTAATTTATGTAACTAATATTAGAACACGAATTTTATAATGTTATGAACCCATTTAATGTAATTATGATTGTTAATATTAATTTTAATCATTAATGAAATAACACTAACATTTAATTTTTATTTTTATTTTTTGTTTTATGTCATGTTATTAATATGATAAAGTGTTTATGGCTCTGGAAATTATTAATTTAAGAACTTAATGTACCACGCTTAAAGACAATAAATATTCTATTCTATTCTATTCTAAAAAATGTATAACTTTGTACATCACTTGGACTCACTCTATGTCCAGGTATCGGCAGCGGCGGTTCATTCTCATCTTCCTCCGAGTCCTCGTCATCACGGGGGTCGCGGGGGGACTCCGGCGCGGGGGCGGGGAGCGTGCTCGGCGTTATCGACACGTTTACACCGCCAGAGTTCAGCTTGCTGCTCACGTCTGCAAACAATGTTTATACCCACATTAGCGAAAGCACTAGGTTGCAAGAGAATGGGGCAGTTTAATAAAAACTTAACCACCAGATGTCGCCCAGATGATGAGTCAAATTGTACGGCTCTGATTGGTCAAGAAAGAAGGAAATCAGATCATTTATTTGCATGGCATAAGAAGCGCTTGAACACGTCAAAACAAACATCAAAATATAAAATTAAAATAAAACGTAACTAATTAAATTATAATACTTATTGCAATAAAATGATTTGACACCGGAGCTTAGATTGATTTTAATTCAACTTAGAAATTTGAATCAATCAATTTAATTCAACTCATTTCTAATAATTCGAGAAGATCGAGAAGAGATACAGATGATGAGTTGAAATTGTGGACACAAGCATGTTTGTCTATTGTAACTAATGGACTGTAAACTTATTTATTACAAATGCAAACTAATTGTGCACTCGGAACAAATATTGTTGGATTACACAAAGATTTATTTGATGCTTTCCATTGCTTCTTGAGCCATAAAGAATTCCCCGAAGAATGCCACGAAGAAATTTATTAATCATTCGTGTTACCAATATCATGCAAGAGGTGTTAGTCTGTAAGTAGTTGTTACACTTAGAAATTATATATATATATATATATATATATAATATATATATATACTGGTGTAGCTTTGAAAAACACACTTAAAACATTACATGTGCCTATAAAATTCGAAGGTTTCCCTCGATTTCTCTAAGATCCCATCATCAGATCACGACATGCTGACAATGGAACCTCTTTGGAATCATCTCCTGTCCAACAAAAAAAGAATCATCAAAATCAGTTCATAAACGACGGAGATATCCGTGAACAAACATAAAAAAAAGCAACATATATACTATATTATTTATTTTTATATATATATATATATATATATATATATATATATATATATATACAGGGTGTCCCATATTTAATGGATAATCCTTTACCTGCAGATTGGGGGCATCACGCCTGATAGGAAAATGCAAAATTTGTAGAAAAAAAGTATCATGGATTTTTAAATATCGAACATTTTAGATTTTTTCACAAATTAGCCACTTTCGTCCACTCTTCTTGATGCCATGTTCGTAAATCTCAGATTTTTTCAAGTCTGTTTTTGGAATTCAATTCTTGAATAGATGTACTATCAAATTTACTATCTCATTATTGTACAATTATTTCATTTAAAAAACTACAAAGATAAATAAAAAAAAAATTACATGACATTTTTTTTTACAAAAAGTTTGAACCCTCATGGTGTAAAAAAAATGTATGGAGACCTGTGTGCCCATCACGGAAAAAATATGCCAGTTTCATTGTGATTCTAAAATGGTATAAAATATTTTATATTTTTTTTTATTTAAAAAAATAATGTGAGAAATTATGACCAGGGTCCGATTTTTTTTAAATCACTTTCTACCAAAATGATATCCTAGTTGATAATACTAACTACTTAAGCGTATTAAACTAAACTAAATAATTACGAATCGTTCCAAATACTGTTTTTTGTAAAAGTTATGCTTGATAACTTTTACAAAAAACAGTATTTGGAACGATTGACAGCGATTATAAATCTTATAATACCTATCTATGAAAGTATCGATTAAGATCAAAATACTGAAAGTAATTAAACAATATTTTTTTTAATTTTGCTCATCACTTATCTGGGTAACGAAAAAAAAACGCTGACACTCAAATGTGTTCTGTAAAAAAGGCGCGCAAAATTTTTAAATTTGCGGATGCGAAATTTTCAGTTTTCTCTAAAAGATTTTATGATATTGTGCTGTGACTTCAGACTTGTTTTTTGCTACTTGAATTTGGACTTATCAACATCGGCAAATTAACAAAAAACGTTCGGAAACCTTTCTCGGTAGAGCAAAGCATTTGTGTATACTCTCCTGGTGTATACAGATATCGCGGCATTTTACGAAAGAAGATAACAAGTCTCAATTCTCGTAGCAAAAACAAATCCAAAGTCACAGCACAATATCGTTTGTTAATTTGCCGATGTTGATAAGTCCAAATTCAAGTAGCAAAAAACAAGTCTGAAGTCACAGCACAATATTATAAAATCTTTTAGAGAGAACTGAAAATTTCACATCCGCAAATTTAAAAATTTTGCGCGCCTTTTTTACAGAACACATTTGAGTGTCAGCGTTTTTTTTTTCGTTACCCAGATAAGTGATGAGCAAAATTAAAAAAAATATTGTTTAATTACTTTCAGTATTTTGATCTTAATCGATACTTTCATAGATAGGTATTATAAGATTTATAATCGCTGTCAATCGTTCCAAAAACTGTTTTTTGTAAAAGTTATCAAGCATAACTTTTACAAAAAACAGTATTTGGAACGATTCGTAATTATTTAGTTTAGTTTAATACGCTTAAGTAGTTAGTATTATCAACTAGGATATCATTTTGGTAGAAAGTGATTTAAAAAAAATCGGACCCTGGTCATAATTTCTCACATTATTTTTTTAAATAAAAAAAAATATAAAATATTTTATACCATTTTAGAATCACAATGAAACTGGCATATTTTTTCCGTGATGGGCACACAGGTCTCCATACATTTTTTTTACACCATGAGGGTTCAAACTTTTTGTAAAAAAAAATGTCATGTAATTTTTTTTTTATTTATCTTTGTAGTTTTTTAAATGAAATAATTGTACAATAATGAGATAGTAAATTTGATAGTACATCTATTCAAGAATTGAATTCCAAAAACAGACTTGAAAAAATCTGAGATTTACGAACATGGCATCAAGAAGAGTGGACGAAAGTGGCTAATTTGTGAAAAAATCTAAAATGTTCGATATTTAAAAATCCATGATACTTTTTTTCTACAAATTTTGCATTTTACTATCAGGCGTGATGCCCCCAATCTGCAGGTAAAGGATTATCCATTAAATATGGGACACCCTGTATATATATATATATATATAATTATATATGATTTATATATTATATTTATATATATTTTTTTTATTTTATTATTACATATATAATATATGAGCATGTTCATTTTAAATGTAATGGTGTAAACAAACTGTAGACTAGCCTTAAATAAATAAACTCAATATGTTACGAATGGTCAAACATCCGTGGTGAACAAATGTCGTAAGTATTGCTTGACGATCGATCGTTTCTCGTGGCTTCTACTTATCACTTACCCCCTTACAATATACAAACAAGTATTAAATAAGAAATAGTAGCACTAACCACTAAAAGGTGCTGGCGTGGGCATAGATGGCTTGCGATGCGGCGGCGCGGCGGGCAGCAGCACGATGTCCGGGCTCTCTGCATAGCTGCGCTGCTCCGAACGGGGGCGAAGCACTCTCTTGCCGCCAGAGCCCTGATAAACGTTATATTATTTATAGTTATTGTACTGCTATTTTTTTTTATCTTAGTATACATTTGCAAATACAAATGACTAGTTTTTTTAACCACCTAAGTCTAATTCGCTTATGTTAGGAGCAAGTGCACGTCCGTTGTGTATTGGCCAGGATTCGAATCCACAACCTCTCGATCGTAAGACCGATGCCTTATCCATTGCGCCTTGGCCGCTTCAATTTGTCTTGGGTATTTTTATATTTCTAATTTATTTGATTGAAATGTTTAAGGTTTTTTATTTAATGCTTCTCTTTAAACACTATCCTTTCTACCCCTTGTATCCCTTCCATACTAATGTCACAGTATAAATATGTACAAACAGTACGGAAACTGCCTACAAACGTGCGAAACGGCACGCACACATAAACATGCACACCGACGAGACCCATAAGCGGCACTCGCTACTGAGAGCACCGCGACAATCGCTTAGGGGTCTCGTCGGTGTGCATGTTTATGTGTGCGTGCCGTTTCGCACGTTTGTAGGCAGTTTCCGTACTGTTTATTGTACATATTTATACTGTGCTAATGTACAACACACTTATACTGCCCCATATCAGTTATTTTTATTTATTAAAAGGTTGCCTCTGTAAGACATTGCTTTTTAGCAATAAGACAATCATACATGTCGTTATGCTTAATAATGTTATTTTTGTATTTATTTTGGTGTGCAATAAAGGTTATTCTTACTATCTATCTAACACTTTAAACTACATTGTTTAAGATTTAAGACTTTTTGATGTTGTTACAACAGATTAGATAGAAATACAGATCGTTTTTTGAAATTACATTGAACATTGGTAAAAAGAGTACTTTGAAATATGTTTTTAATTTTTATTGATTTATAGCATTTAGCTATGCTAAGAAAATTATACTAAGAAACAGATGAAAAAGGTTTGTATCCTACTTAAGACAAGCAGACCTGGCAAGAGACGACCGTAGCTGATTGGTAAAGCGACTGCTCGGTGTGCAGAAGGTCACAGGTTCAAATCCTGCTGGTCCTATATCTTTCAACTGTTTCTTAGTATACGTTTTTATTTGTTTTAGAGAATAACCACTAGACTGACTGGACCATGTTATTAATATTATAAAAACTAACAATATCAAGCAAGTACTCATATCCAAACTCATTAAGTAATGAGTTTTATCTATTCTGTGTATACTTTATTGTTTGCTGACCCATGGATTACAAACATTATTATCACATTAACCTACTTTCTTAGATCTACGTGTAGGTATTCTCTCACTATTATCAATTAATTCTTCTTGGCATTTACCTCTCAGATCTTATAAGTTGTTGATGAACAAAAATATTATAATTTCCCTGTATTTTGTAGTTAGACTGAGTTGTAATTTTATCTTAATTTAATCTGTAGTTCTCAACTCACTGACATATTTATGGTAGGTACTAACTAACCTCTTAGAGCTAGAAAGCAAAATATTGCATAGAGATTTTCTTTATAATGCATGAAGATAAAGAAAAGGAAAGAGAAAGAAGTTTGAAGATTCGAACCCCAATGTTTGAAAGGGGTTTTCAATGGTTTACTACACATTCTATATAACAATGAAGGCTATCGTGTTTTGTCTCACCATGTAGCGCTACTGTAGAGATACGGCGGTCAAAGTTTGTTAAAAGACATTGATTTATCCAAACCATGGATTTAAGACGATTTTATAGAGGCACTGTTTTTTTGAAAACAAACATTTTAGAACAAAAATTATTAAGAAGTACGGATTAAAGCTTCAATTTCAAGTGGAGACATTAATACGCCCGTCTCACTAATCAAAATCAAATCAAATAATTTATTTCCATGGGCCCCAAGGGGCGCTTGAACACGTCAAAACAAACATCAAAATACAAAAAATATAAAATTGAAATAAAACTTAGCTAACTAAATTATAATACTTATTGTAATAAAATGATTTGACACCAGAGCTTAGATTGACTTTTTGTTTTTTGACAATAATTCTATGTGTTAGTTATAGCAACCAAAACAACATTATGGCTCTCATACGTGTCTGATGCACACGTACGTTCTTTGTCGCTCGTAAAAAGATCGCCTTCAAATCACTCTAAAGAACTATAAAGATAAAGATAAAGATAAATTTGGATTTTTTACATTAAATAGAACGCCAGAAGCAATTACACTATCCAATGGTCCCAATGACAAGGCCAATACACACATTCACTCACACAAGCACACCCAGTCTCAGAACAAATCTTTGCGAATCACACAAAGATTGGTCCTATGTGGGGATCGAACCCACAACACCAGTGCAGTGGTGAGCGAACTATGCCTCTATAGATACTTATAAACTCAATAACCAACCCGCAAATAGTAGCATTTAACATTTCGGAGACCCCATGTTACACAAGCACCCATTGAGACGAATACATACGCGATAGCCCTAATTGAATTAGCAATGGAGGGAAAAAAGAATCCCACAATGTGGCTTAATATCATTCCTTCACTAAGGCTGTTAAGACAAACTTTAAAATAAAATACATTATAAGGAACTTACCCTTTCAATCTTACAAAGGAAAGCAGTAAAATAGAATAATGTGTGTAATTAATTATATTTTACATGGTACAGTGTACTCAATAATTTGTTGGTAGGCTTTAAAAAAACATGCTAGGAATCAAATCTGACTCAAGTAAACCAACATCACAAAATTTTATTTACAGTTTAAATGTTGTTTATATGGACATTATAAATATTTTCCTTATACATAAATACAATATTAAGTGTGTTTAGTGCTATCTATACTATGCAGGAAACCAAAACAATTATTGAAGAAATGTAAAACGAACTTTAATAACAACTGCAGTTTTATAGCCCTTATTATGCACTTTTCATGGGTAGTGAAGAAATTTTTAATATAAATAATCAATATTAAGTTGAAAAAAATTAAAGCTTTTATTAAAATTATTAATCGTTAATTGTATTTATTTTCCAAGGCTCGCCCTGTGGCATGCCCACAACAGACAGATAATCCGGAGGATCTAATTCCATGTATTACAACTTGTTGAACTCTGTCACGAAGGTGAAGGGCACTAGGCAACTAGATGAAGTGCAATATCCCTTACTCCATAGTGCCTGAGTTTTCGCAAAAGTATTTGGTGTTAAATGCAATCAAATGCTTTAAATAAGTTACAGAATACGACTATAGCATCTTTCCCATTTTCCCAGGCATTGAAGATATATTTTTTAAGTATTGAACCTGCCTCTAGGCTTTTGTGAAACCATACTGCTCATTATGAAACAAAGTATAAATATTTAAATGACTCTCTAATTGCTGCAACATTATCTTCTTCAAAGTTTTTACTATATATGCTGGCAAGATTGAGCTGGGTCTTAAATTACATGGTTCGTTCTTAGACCAAGTCTTGAATAATGGTATGAACTTACTATTTTTCATAAGATCAGGAAATAAACCTATATCTACACATTTGTTAAATATAACAGCTAAATGTAGTGCTAGTTTTCACCTTCTCATTGGGGGCCTATATAATAGAATTTGTACAAAATATCACACTCTAGGCTCACCCCTTAACCTATGGGACCTAAACAAATGCGTCAATTTTAGATAAAGCTTGCTATCTCATTTAAGCACTTTATTTCTCAGTACATGATGTCAAAGTCAGGTGATTGAGTTTTGGGACACCCAGTCTAAATGTATTTGTTTTGTATCTGTAGTTCAAAGGCATTATTTTTCCATAAGTATTTGCTGCAATAATATTTGTCACAATATTTTCTTTTTAACCCTTATACCTGCAAAATTATTTTACTGCAAAGTCTTTAGTTTCTCCTAATGAAATGAAGTAAACACAATTTATGTATAACCAACTCAAATAATTTGATACCTACTTTAGTTATAAAACAAAAATAGAACAAATCTATTTTTGGATCTCCAGCAGAGATCAATAGTTGGATTAGAATAATTAATCATCCTGTTTCATTTTTTTGTATTGTATTGCAAACGAATTTTGTAACTTACATGTGGTGGAGGTTGTGCAGGAGTTATGGTAAGTCCACTGGCCGTCAGAGCCCTCAATTCACTCAGCTCAGGTGGTAATGACCTGCCCAACAAATAAAATTACATAATTTATACAACAAACAATGTAAACAAAAATGTTGATTTCACCAAAAATCACCTGACGCTCAGGTCGACCGCCGAGTCGTCTACGTCCATTATTGTTAGTCACCTCTGTAACAATTACGTATTACAAATTAGCATCAATTATTTAGAAAAGCAATCAATATAAACAATACATATTTTAGATATGTCACTGCATATAAACGTGGTGGCAGATTAGCCTATGTTGCGAAACACGTTTAGCAAATGATAATGTCGACATAACAATGAAATTGATAATCATTTAGATCGATTTTTTGTTCAAATGTAATGCACACGCACGCATCACCGGGATGACAATTGACCAGACAATAGAATAAAATATTACACACGACAAAATAATTGTAAATTATTACCTAGTTTCTAACACAGGACACTTATCACTTAATTTGTTGGCACTATTTTATGTTTAATTTGGTAAATTTAACTGATTAATAACAGTCACAACAGACAGGATTCCCGAAAGCTATCGCGGCCATTGATTGACCACAGATAACAATAACCAACAAAAACACAGACAAAATCTTAAGGTAGGTAAATGGATAAATAAATCAAAATGGATTTATTTGTAGATTAAAATAATTTCAACATTTTCAACCCGGTAAAATAGCAGGATGGTGAATGACCAAAAAATATTCACTTACAATTTTTCGGTCGCCGACATGCTGATGAACTAATTATACGACTTAAAATTATTGTTTGTTGGGTTGACAATTTTGACAACCAGAAAAAAATTGTCAATTTGACAATATCTCGCCGTGTCAAGTTTGTCTGTTTACTAATCGAAATCCCATGTGCATTTAATTAATTTATTTCAGTAATATCAAAAAGGTTTCCATTGTTATTTGCGTTATGTATGCAGATCAAGTTGAGAAATAATCAAACTATAGCTTAACTTAGTTACATAAAATGCCGGGCCCTGATCTGCTATCAAGTCAGGGGCTACGCCTGGATGGCCGCAGACCCAACGAGCTACGTCGTATCAGATGCAAACTTGGGGTATTCACACAACCAGACGGTAGTGCCTATTTAGAACAAGGAAACACGAAAGTATTGGTGGCTGTTTACGGACCACATCAAGTAAGATCAAAGTGTCATACTAACGAAGAAAATGCATTCATTTTTGAAAATGAGTTTTTTATCATATCTTAATATCAGTCTTTTTGTGTTCTAGCTGCAAAATGATTGTTAAAAGATTTTTTTTTATTTGTTTGTCTTCGTATTTTTCAACTAAAACCTCCATGTGTTCTAGGCAGCCAAAAGCAAAAGCTTGCAAGATGGAGTGGTGGTCAATTGTCAATACAGTATGGCTACCTTTTCTACAGGTAAATCTATATCCATTTTTTTTTTACTGTTAGAAATAAACAAATGATTAATTAACACTTGTTGAGTAGTGGGAATTGGCAAGCACTGCTGCCCTTCCAATTCTGACCATTGTCTGACCAAAATGACTAAGATAAGTCGCAGTTTTTATACAAACTTACTAATCTAATAGCCGGACAGACCAGCCAGATTAGCTGGACATTTATATCTTCTACATGTCAAGTGTTTTAAATTAAATTCAATGTCTGTCAACATAATATTATTATAATCTGTTGCAATCTTTAACCTTATAAGGGCCAAGGAAATAACTCATTTAACATTTGTGGTATGTCCTGGGATGGCAAAGTTTTGCTGACTAATAGTAATGAGTTCTGAAATGTAATCTAAACGTTTATTTGGGGCGGACATGCAATCAAAAAGCCTATAACTTGGCATGCTACCTTTGTCCATGAAGTCTAATGATAACCAATGTTCATATCCATTTTAGGAGAAAGAAAGAACAGACCCAGAGGAGATCGCAAATCTCAGGAAATGTCCATGCACTTGAGACAGGCCCTGACAGCAGCTATTAAAACAGAACTGTACCCTCGCTCGCAGATAGATATCTATGTTGAAGTTCTACAGGTGAGTTAAAAAAAATGAGCTTAAAATCTTTTTCTCATTGTACATATTTGCACAGGTCATATGCATACTAGTGCAAGTGCAAAAACAGTGATTTAGGACCAACTTTACCTGCCTAACTTCTATGCTAAACCTAGTTTTTGATCACTCCCTCTCATCTAGTGTCTGAATAAATTAAAGATCAAAAAATGGCCCTAACCAACTCTAACTCATGCCTGTTAAATTGGCCCTAAATCAAGTATGTGTAAATGTAGTATGTGTCGAAATAATCATTATGGAAAGGGATCAACGCAGATTAGGAACTGATTTATATTAAACTAGAGACCAGCCTGGCTTTGCTCCTGAGTAGGCATTGAAAACATACCTATGTGCGGCCAGTACCCTAGGTAATCATCAAAAAAAATAAAAAACAATCTTTATCATTTATTTATATAAACTATGTATTTATCTAATAATTAAAGTTGTTTTGTAATTTTAAATACACATACCTAAAGAAATATATCACAAACCAAGCTATAAAAAACTTTTTAATCAGAAATGGAAAGGGTCTCTTTATACAGGGTGTAAATGACACCAGTGATTGTAGGTGCAAAAAGTGTCCATCGGCAAATTCATGATTTTGTCAGGTTCTCTCAGGAACTCACTACAGAAGAGTAATGTTACCCTAGACTATAACATTTGAGATTTTCCATTGCGATTGATGTTCAATGCATAGAGCTTGAAAATTATTGAATAAAATGTAATGAATAATGTTTTTATTCTAGGCAGACGGTGGAGCGTACTGCGCAAGCGTGAACGCAGCGACCCTCGCTCTGATCGACGCGGGCATTCCTCTCCGAGCGTAC
This sequence comes from Hypena proboscidalis, assembly GCA_905147285.1. Taxonomy (NCBI): domain Eukaryota; kingdom Metazoa; phylum Arthropoda; class Insecta; order Lepidoptera; family Erebidae; genus Hypena; species Hypena proboscidalis. The sequence continues at coordinate 7,954,231 of LR990150.1, read as the reverse complement.
GCCTGCGCTTGCTCCGCCTCGATGGCATGGAGCAAGGGCGAGCCCGAGCCGCTGGTCGACGTGGGGCACGTGGAGGAGGCTGCAGGTGGTGTGGTGCTCACTGTTGCTAGTCTACCAAGTACAGGTGAGCAACAGGATAAAGGAAATCAACCTAGTGTAGTTTTGGCTGGTACCTGGTAGTGGTATTATTGATTGCAGATAGAAAAAGCTTAGTTCCAGAATGTCAATATTATCCAACATCAGTCTCACTTAACTATTTTGCGGTCAAGCGATCAAGATCTTCTGTCCGTCTAACTCTCGTCTGGACACCTTGAACCTTTTTAGGACGCCTATAGTGAGCGACCACATCTTCGTTCCGATGTCTTTACTGACGACACACACTGATAAGAGCCACCTAGTCGCGGGCTTTAACTTTCTAGTGGGCGTGCCACAAATGCACACTGTCATCAATCATTTATTTACATAAACCCCAAGGGGCCTTTGAAATGTAACTTAATGTATTTAATGTATAAAATATTTGAACACTCTCATAAAAGGGCAAAACATTCTGTACCTACCAAATAATAACTACATATTGGGCGAATAAAGTTCTTGATTCTTGATAACATGAGCAGTTAGATAATAAAGCTTGACAACTTCTTAGGTGATATAATCCCATGGTTCGCGCGAGGTAGCTGGGAGGACCTTTACGCAGGATTGCCTAAAAATCAATTAAGTACACAATAGCGAGAAATACGGGCTCCGCGCTTCTCTCTCTATTATTGTGTACTCAATTGTTTTTTTGAGCCCACTCATCTGTGACATGAATATAACATACTTATCATAACTGCCTCGATGGTCTAGTGGTAAGCGTTTGCGCCTTTCCGTCAGGAAATTCTAAATAGCACCATCTATCTATATTGTAAGAAGTTATCAGCAGCTGGCCAGTTTGTATCCTAACGCTTGGCAAATCCATAAAATCGTTGGGACTCTGCTCTGCCAGGGATCTGGCGCGACCGGTTGTGTTGAATATAATGATTGTGATTTACTATTATTTTTGTTTACAGGCAGCATAGGACTATTGGAAATGTCCCACAGGCTTCACATGGATTACTTTGAAGTAGTACTGAGCAGGGCTTTGCAAGGATGTAGAGATATTGAGGTAAGTTGCAACATTCATTTATTTATTTTGTTTTGCTGCTCGTCGCGTGCATAGAACTTATCTGATTTTTTTTTTATTCCACTGAGGCGGCAAACAAGCATACGGCCCGCCTGATGGTAAGCAGTTACCGTAGCCTATGGACCACAGATATAGATCTACATAGATAACGCAAATGCATGTACTATCGGCTGCAGATAAGCATGCCCACTTTAGAAAATATTCCTGCGACAGCGCAGGTAGTAACGCACACATTGAACCAACGAATCAGAGGCATTTTTTTATTTGTGTGAGTGCAAGCTCAATAGCCACACTTCCTTACCCCACCCCCTTTGAGACAATTGTATTTGTGTGAGTGCAGTGGGCAAAATATAAACAATAGCCGAAATGTGCAACGTTTTGTAAGTGCATTGTTTAGTCAAATTTCTCAGAACTTAAACAATAGCTATTTTTTTTGTGTTAGAAGCCGATAAATGATGGTTAAAACATGTTAAACAATATTGCACCTTATCTACTTAACAACTATGGTAAGGTGATTCAAAATCGCTAACAATGCTTGTCGGCATGTTTTATTGAACTTCTTACGATTTAAAACAATAGTTAACTCGGTTTTTAATATTGGCAAAATCGCCGACAATATCCCGTGATAAAATCTACTTTTAACTAACTTAAAATGAATTTACTAGTATATAATTTAACACATTTAATTTATTTAACAAATAATAAGCAATCAAGACAGTTATTTCACCCCCATTAAACGCATCAATATAAAAATCCTATTTACAAATACTTGCATATCAATCCATTCATCTTTTAACACAATGATGATATTACGATATTCAATGCGCCCGCGCCGTTGGAATCAGTTTTATCAGAGATTTATTTATACATTCCATTTAAGATTTCTTCACAGATTAACTTAACACTTGTTCGAAGACTTGAGCAGCCTCTGTTAAAATATATTATTTCAATTGAAGCCCAAAAATAACCCAAGGATAGTTATCAATTTATTTCTTTTAACATAATCTAGTCACTAAGAAATTTTTAATAAATAAAAAAAGATAAAACTAAAATAAATTGTTGAATAAATTAATTCTTATCAAAAATAAAATTTGTTTCAGAAAGTTCAAATAATCATTTGAATATATTTGGCAATACCAATATATTTTTTTTATCTAAACATTTAAGATAGTAATAAGTTCAAAATTGTTTCTCGCTGGCAATAACACTATTCATAACAAGGAGCTCACGCGGATGGGATTTACATTTATTTAAAAATCATCTACAATTAACCGAGCGCACACTCGCTTAGTGTGAGTGTAACAATTATACATATAGATATTTATACGCATACAACTCGAATATCGTTCGCGCTCCCCATTGGTCAGAACGTTAGCATCGAGTATACACGCCGTGAGCGGTGCTATGCGATTACCGTCTTAAAGGTGGGCATGCGGAACTGCTTTCGATAGTACTTCGCGTGTCCGAACCCCGACCAAGTGTCAAGGTTGGTCGCCGCTAACTTCAGTCCACGCGCGTCTTTTGTTAGAGAAAATCATAGCGGACGGCCGTTTGAATCGTACTGGGCGGATGGGCATCGGCGGCATCGGTGTCTTTGAATCGGTTTGGATTTCCCGTCACTAAATTTCGGCTGTGACGTCACAATAGGTATTAAAAAGTCGGCACGCTTGGTTTCAATACAAATCGTGATACTTGCGTTATCTATGTAGATCTATATCTGTGCTATGGACACTTGCAACGCCAGGGGCATCACGCGTGCGATGCCGACCCTTCAAAAACCTATTTGCACTCTTTTTAAAGAACCCCATGCTGGTGTACGTTACGCCAGCAAGAAAGTGTCACCTAGAGTGATATGAGTAGAACGTATAATTAGTGCGCAATCTGCTGTAAATGTGCGCCGCATAAAAAATTTGTGCGTCTTGTAGTTTTGAAAAAAAAAACGTAAAAACGATTCCTGCTGGAGTAACGTTGTTCTAGCAAGAAAATTCTAGACGAATCATCGGAGATATAAAATACATACATGGGCAGAGAGCTTATATTTGTGCAAATTTGTGCGCCATAAATATAATTTGTGCGTCTTCAGGTTTTCGAGATATTGCGTTTCCCGCTGGAGTAACGTTTTGCGAATTCGTGTATCTCAAAGACCATTATATGTGCGCCTGTAGAATGAACATACACGAATAGCTCTTAATTTGTGCATATTTGTGACATAATTAGATGCCAGATAATATTTATAATTTTCAAGTAATCGCGCTTTATTGAAAACTTAAAAAAATATTGTAGCGCCTAAATGAGAAGACGTATAAACTCGCTAAAAACTGTATTCGTTCCATCTTGACGTTTATAATTACCATAAAAAGTTTCAAAACAGAACCTACAAGCGCTAATGAATAATATTACTAAAAGTCAAAACAACGGCATCATAACTTTGACGCCATCAAACAAGAAACTGGCTCAACCTAAGATGTGTAAATGTAAACCAAAAATTAGTGCATTTATCAAATAATATACGGGGTGGATGCGACATAGCGACATTTATTGAAACCACGGCTTCTATACATGGTAAGTATTAATTTCCACCGGATAAAAATTCTCTGGCGAAAAAAAAAAAATCTATACTATGTTCGCGTATCATACTATCATATCCAAAACTAAATTATATCTCGGCCAACAAATAGGTAACTACTTTATACTTGAATTTCCCGTTATGATGGTACTGAACCTTTATCACAGAAAATCACAGTTTTTTCGTTTTTCTACTGATATAATAAATGCAAATGGCTAAATTTATTTATGTCTAATCAAAAAAAAAAATCTGAATTTATTTTAATAACTATTTCTACTGCACTGTACTCGGGCACAATACGTTTCAACCAGTTAGCGAGTAAAGTTAAGAAGGTCATCGATACGTATGAATCCGTCGCTTTTTTGTAGTCATTCGAATTTGGTCGGATAACCTGCGCCGAATAACTGTTTTGGTTTAGTCTTAATATTTACCTAATACGAAACAGTTGAAGCTGGATATTTTTACTATATATTATTTGATAAATGCACTAATTTTTGGTTTACATTTACACATCTTAGGTTGAGCCAGTTTCTTGTTTGATGGCGTCAAAGATATGATGCCGTCGTTTTGACTTTTAGTAATATTATTCATTAGCGCTTGTAGGTTCTGTTTTGAAACTTTTTATGGTAATTATAAACGTCAAGATGGAACGAATACAGTTTTTAGCGAGTTTATACGTCTTCTCATTTAGGCGCTACAATATTTTTTTAAGTTTTCAATAAAGCGCGATTACTTGAAAATTATAAATATTATCTGGCATCTAATTATGTCACAAATATGCACAAATTAAGAGCTATTCGTGTATGTTCATTCTACAGGCGCACATATAATGGTCTTTGAGATACACGAATTCGCAAAACGTTACTCCAGCGGGAAACGCAATATCTCGAAAACCTGAAGACGCACAAATTATATTTATGGCGCACAAATTTGCACAAATATAAGCTCTCTGCCCATGTATGTATTTTATATCTCCGATGATTCGTCTAGAATTTTCTTGCTAGAACAACGTTACTCCAGCAGGAATCGTTTTTACGTTTTTTTTTTCAAAACTACAAGACGCACAAATTTTTTATGCGGCGCACATTTACAGCAGATTGCGCACTAATTATACGTTCTACTCATATCACTCTAGGTGACACTTTCTTGCTGGCGTAACGTACACCCCCATGCTGTAGTATCTAGGAAAAACCTTGGCAGGGAGCTCATTCCACAACTTATAGTGCGTGGGAGAAAATTCCTCGCGAACCGCACTGTGCGCGACGATATTGGTTTTAGTGTGTGAGGATGAGCTCGCTGTCGATGGCGAGAGGTACGGTGGTAAAACGTAGCCGTAGGTACCATGTCAAACAGTTCTTCAGAACACAGCCCATTATACAGGCGGTAGAACACACAAAGGGAGTCTAGGTCTCTCATCAGACTGAGAGGCTTGATACCGTCTGTGAGCTTGGGATCGTCGACTATCCTGATAGCTCGTCTTTGATTTCATTTAAATTGTTTCAGGTAATCTTAGACAAGGCAGTAAGGGAGCATTTAGCAGAGGGCTGGACCAAACAAGATGGCATAACTATAAATATATGAAATAAACAAATACTTTTAAATCTGCTTTTATTAATTATAAAATAGATTAACATATCCATCCATGCCTCCACTAAAATATAAAAAGAAAACAAACAAAATAGACTTACATATTTATTAGAGATCTGAACAAAATAAGAAATTAAATTATATGTACAGTCTATGTTAAAACTAACTAAATTAGAGGTAAGTTAATAGGTACACACTTTTTCCATTACTTTGCTTATTGTATGGTGAACAAAAAACCTTAATTTTAGAATCGAAACATTCTATGGCAAACGGAAAAGTGACGTAACGTAATCAGCAAATTAAATTGTTACAGCAATAGCCAGCAAAACTAATGCCGAGAAAAAACAAAAATAAATATACTTTGAAAAAAATATCGGATGTAAAATATCAGTCCACCCGTTCCTGTGATTGCACAAACGAAATAAATAAATGTATCTTCGAATAAATAAAAAGTACTAAATTGTACTCAATGGGAGTCCTCTTGTACAAAATGACAATATTGCACACCAAAGAACATACTAATTCAATATAAATATTGCTTCATCCTAAGCGTTTGTTAAAACAGTTATTAATATTACAATTATTTAAAAATGTATAAAACTTTTTCGACATTACCGCGTAACATAATATGCAACATTTTAAAACAACTTGACCGTATAAAATATGCGTATAACATGACATTGCAAACAACCAATGTTGCTTAAGACCAAAATATTATTACGGGATATAAAAACGTTATCTTAATACACTGAGTTGCTAAGGCACTCATCTACAATTATCATCTATATATAGAAAAAACTTTATGCGTAAGCAAAAGAGAAAAAAAAGTGGGCATTTGAAAAAAAATATCTCGTCCATTGCGTTACATGCAAAACAAATATCTCTCAATTCCAAAGGAGACTTAACCTAGTTGTATAATACGAATAAATGTTTTGTCACATCCCTATGGCTCCGATGTAATGCTATCGAATTAGCGACTAACGGCGCTTTCCGTCGCACGGGAAGGACGGATCAGTCTTCGCTACAATCCGTCGATTCTTTGTATAAAAAATATAAGACCAAGTCCTATATGTGATGCTGTAAACTACTCTGACAATAAGTCGTAAAAATTGACTAACGTTAAACTAAAATTGCACTTGGCTACTAGTGAGTGATGTTCGCAACTGCTTGGGCCTATAACAATAACAACAGTAAATAAATAAGGTATATGATGTATATGGACGCCGCGGTGCCCGTCGCTCGCTAACCCGAGAGCGGCTTACGACACTAAAGACAGCTATGGTAGAAAAGTCTAAGCTTTAATGAACTTGTGACGCAGTCGTTAGTTGGCCGCGACCGCTTCCGGCACCGACACTTTTTGACTAGGATCGTCCGCTGCCACATCTGCAACCAAACAATTACACATTTATAAACGTAATGCACAAGCTTATAACACAGTAACTTTACTATTCACGTTAGTCATTCACAAAATGTTTAAAACTATGTTTTTGTAAATTAACTGACCATTGCTAGTCTTGTTAGGGGAGTTGTGAGGCGAACTGTTCTGCGATTCGCTGGTGCTGCCTTCCGCCTCGCCAGTCTCTCCCGCAGACGACGCCGCCTGGAATCAAACGAACCATTATTATCGGATATGCGACCTTTTACATAGTAAAGAACAACAGACTGTTGGGGAATGCTGCCCTAAATAAAAAAATGAAAATAAGCTTTGGGTACAGGTCTACAAGTTGATTTATTTTGTTATATCAAGACGCTTTTTGTGATGTACGTAGAAGTTTTTGCCCTGCATACCCAACTCATTGGCCGACTGTACATCTTCTTAGAACATTAATTATGCTTCTCTAGGTAAAACATAGAAAAAATTTTTTTGTTAGAATTTGAATCATGATGCACTTACTCTATTTTTTCTAGGAATTCTTGGTTTAGGACCTTTGGGCTCTTTAGCAGGGTCGAAATGGCAGTCAAATATCTCAATCAGTTCTTTTATGTCTTCCTCCTTCGCCGACACATTCAGTCCGGCTAATTGTTCCTCTAAACCTGGAAATTAAAATTACACATCAGTTTATTTGAACTTTGAGGATGCGAAAGAAGTATGTAAAGAGCAAAGCTCATGACATTCTTTTATCTACCTCTGCTTACCCCATTGGAATAAAAGTGTGATTTTATGTATGTAGTTTATGCAAGTTGATGACATAATGTATTTTTTCGTCATATGTATTTTTTTTTAATAGTTGAAGGAGTAGTAAATTTATAAATTTGAAGATTAATTTCAGGTAATTTGTATATACAAAAGATTTGACTGTTTAAAGACACACACGTGATGGATGTGAAGGCATTACCCGTGAGCTTCTGGTCCTGCCAGGCGTCCTTGAGCTGGTCGTAGAGCAGGCCGGCGTCGGCCAGCAGGCGCCGCAGCTGCGTCATGCGCTTGCGCTCCGGCCGCGCCGAGCGCAGCAGCGGCGCGAACACGGGGCGGAACGTGTTCTGGCGCTCCAGCAGCTGCTTCAGCGCCGCCAGCGCCGCCAGCTCCGTGCCCACGGGCCGCGCCCAGCGCCGGGCCGTGTCCACCATGGCGCTGCTGGCCGCCGCGCCCTCGCCGCCCGCGCCCACCTCCTGCTGCTCGCCTGCGCCGCAAACACTCATGTAATCACTACAGCACTGTAATGTACAGTCGGGCCACATACAATAGGGTTCCGAAGTAAGATGCTACAAAATATTTTTGGCTTCATAGGAGTATACTAAAGGGTATTGATTTGTTATTATAGCAGCAACAGTTTTACATCATCTGTGAAAATTTATAACGGTTCATGAGATTCAGCCTGGTGACAGACAGACAGACGGTCAGCGAAGTCTCTGTAATAGGCTTCCGTTTTTACTCCTTGGATATGGAAACCCAATATAAATATACTTCAGGTATGAAATAACAATCAACCCAAATACATAATATGAAACAAGATGTAGCAGTAACTACATGTTAGCTTAGCTAACAATATAAGTGCTAATATTAAGTTACATACCTTGAGCAAGATGTTCAACAATCCTATAGGCAGCCGTAGCTCTCTCTAAGGCACTATCTACAGACAGCGAGTCGGCGTCGAGCAGCACTCTCGCAAGTACTCGCAGTGACACGGACTTCACGGTAGCTTTGCATTTGTCAGCCGCGAGGGCGTAACTGTCTGCGAAACCAGCTACTATGGATTTGAAGCGGTCGAGAAGCTTGTACCTGGTAGAAAGAGTTTGTAAAGTCTGATTTATGATTAAGATTAGCATAATTCTTCTTCTTCGCATCTTCGTAACGCATGAGAAAAATTTAATTTCCAGTTTGTGACCTCTTAAAATCTTTCGCTTGCGAAGTAGTCTTTATTAGAATCACTCGCTGCGCTCGTGATTCAATTTAAGACTACTACGCGAGCTCAAGATTTAAAATTGGCACTCACAACAGAAATGTAAACTTTTTCTCACTTGTACCATAAATAACTATTAATATAAAAAGAAAATATTGCTAGAAATATTTACTAGTTCACAAAAAACTTCAATTTTTATATTATCTTACCTGGTGAGTGCTTCAAGTAGCATGGTGGGACTAAGCCGGCGCGGCTCGTGGTAAATGAGGATAACGCTACCGTCGCCCTTCTCCTTCTCTAGCCAGTCCAGGAAATCTGTCAGAGCGGAGATCTCAGACTTTGTTTTCAATATCTGGAAATTTAAATGTGATTAAATCAATGTCCAGATCTCAAGACCAGTACCTGCATAAATATGCTAAGCAGAGAAGCTAGCATAAAGGGCGCGGGATAGATTGTATGTGTCATATTTGTATAGGGAATCATGACAAAAACGCGCCCAAATCTATCTCACGCTCGTAATGGCCTAGGTCCCGCAGAGTAGCCATATTTTCTTACCTTGTGAGTATTAGTGTCTTTGAGCATGCGGTACCGTCCTACGGTCACCACGCGCACGTTGTGGCGGCGGCGAGCACCGGGGTTCAAATCTCCGTATGGCATTATGTACTGCGAGTACGATTGCTTCGGCGTGTAAGCCGCTATCTGGCATATCTGTAACAATGGAGATGATTAAAATCATATGTTTCTATAGACATGACATTGATAACACAAGTGTGATTTTTTTTACGCGAATTTTTATATTAATAACTCATGTCATTTCTACTACTATTATGTAATTTTTTTCGATTTAAAACACAGTAAATTCATTAATTACTAACATTAATATATACAATGCAATATATAAAATATTAAATATAAAAAGGAAAGATAGAAAAAGAAGCACTGATATAAGAAATATAACAAACGTCATCGACGCCATACAACACTGTAAAAAACTTAAATGGAAGTGGGCTGGCCACGTAACGCGCATGAACAGCGACAGATGGGCTAAAAAGATCACTACGTGGAATGGACCACCCAACAAAAGAAACAGAGGAAGACCAAAAGAACGATGGGTTGATGAAATTAATATGCTGGCTGGCAAAGATTGGATAACCAAAGCACAGAACAGACAAAATTGGAATAAAGTGGAGGAGGCCTTTACTCGTTGAGAGGTCCTTAATTACAATCAAATTACTAGAATTTCCATAAAATTAATTAATTATTTAAAATGCATGAATATTGAAATTATTTAAATAATTATTTTTTTAATGTACAATTCTAATCAATTTATAACTAAATTTTCATTATAATTATACTATTAATCTTAGTTTTAATCGGGTTTTTAAGGAATTATTATATTAATAAATAGTATTAAGCAAAATATAATTAGTAATGAATCATTATAAATTGTAAGAATTATTTTATTTTGTTTTGATTGGATTATTTAATTTGAATTAGCTTACTATTAGAAATTAATTATAATTTTAAATTAAGGAATTAAAAGGCTATAATAATAATATACAATGCATAACTAAGAAAAGAAGGGTGGCTGCAAGATTAATCTTTTGCATAAAGTTTTAAAACTTGAGTAGAGTATTTTGTTAATGGGGTTCACTAAGATTAAAAATAACTTTTATGATGGTCTTAAAGCATAGATAAACATTATGTTAAACATAACAATGACATCATCATATATTACCCAAAAGGGTGTGACTAAAAACCAAAAATCATTAAAAAACGGAAAAAAATCGGTTAGATAGTTTATGTAGTTGTGTTGATAAATTGCAAAATGGAGGATTAGACCTGATGATAATGGAACCACATGACCAGTATACTTTTCCGACAAAAAAATAATTTCCAAAATAAGTCCAGGCATTTTCGAGTAATCTGCGAACAAACATAACGGTACATTGAGCTAATTATTTTTCTCGTGACCGAGGACCGAATGTTATAGGATTTTTAGAGTTACTGTTTCCTTACAGTAATTATGCAGCCTAGCCGCAACAAAACTTTTTTTTTAGTGTAATTCAGAAATGCATAGTGCCCTGTACTATACGCGTAAATTGGAACTCATAGTTCGTACAGGGCTTATAACAGACATCATACAAAGATAACGTGTTGTCTGAGTGTAATCGTTATGTTTATTAAGTCTCCAAACTATACAATAAATATACGCTATCTTAAAATCATTAAGTTGTCTTTAGACAAGGAATTTAGATAAAATTTTACTGTTTCAAAACAACCTTCATAATTCAGTAGAATTGGTTGTTTATAATACTCTACAATTTAACTGATTACTGTTCTCTCATAGCTCATGTGAATATTGTATTATTTATTTTGCCATGGGGTACTCGTTAATATAAATAATAGCAGCCCCATATTATGTCCCACTGCTGGGCTCGGGCCTCTTCTCATGATGAGAAGGGTAAGGCCATAGTCCACCACGCTGGCCAAGTGCGGATTGGTAGACTTCACACACACCATCAAGCACTTTTTATGCACTCTTAGGCATGCAGGTTTCTTCACGATTTTTTCCTTCACCGTTAGCGAGCGATAATATAATTGATATGATAAATACACACATATCTTCGAAAAGACGAATCTTAACGATTTATTGACGAGAGGTGTGTGCAGTGGGTTCGAACCCGAGACCTTTGACTTCTTGCTTTTGAGCAGTAGTTTATCATCAACAATCAAACAATATCTTCAAAATTTTGTCATACAATGCATAATAATTTATGTTTACAGAAAAACTACCGTTTGGAAATGTTTGTCAACTTTTGCTGGTGACTAACCCAGAGACTTCGTAGAGATTTGCTTGCATCAACAATAGTATAGTTCCGTCCTTGATCTCTGAACTTATAGACAGACAATTATCGCTAAAACACCTGACTTATTATATTACACTTAATAAATTATTTAATCTCTCCTCAATTTAAAAGGGCAGGCTTTCTAAAAATTACCACCAATTCCTGAAAATTAGTGTGGAGAGTTTTTAATCCTGATAAAGGACATAAGCTACTTTTTATCATATCACACGGGCGGCGCGCAGAAGCTAGTAGACAAATAACTTAAACACGGCTGCCAGTTCAGCTAAGAATACTTCATCAAAACCAGTGGTTGGACAAAAGCGACATTATATTAATATGGATAATAGACTAGTGTCGATAATATTTTACACCAAACAAATAATAGTAGGATGAAACCCATTAGTAAACAAAGAGGAAAAAATAAAATTACACGCGTTTTGAGGTTAGGAAGTGGAGGGCGGGGAGGGTTGAAGGGTAAAAAAACGATTTATCTTAACTGCCGGCAAAACTACAAATCCTATGGGAAAAAGTTTATCGGCAAAATTGTACGTAATAAAAGGACCTACAGGATTGTATTAACACTTCTTTCAGATAACCTATTTTTTTTTGTGAAAAAAAAAAAACAAACAAGTTTTCTTTTTTTTTTTATCTTCTACAATATTTTTTTCTTGGAATTTGATGGAATCTTATATTATGATGTCCACATACACATTGTATTTATTTATTTTAAAATATTCATCTTTGAACCTTATATTGACTTTGATTGATTATAATTATGACTAATTTGATTACAGAAAATTTCATTAAGGTTTTTTTTTAAATGTAATTTCACCCGTCTCTAAAAGCTTAAAAATGCCTACTTTTTAACCTCTGACCTTTCGGACATTTAGAACCGTCATTTAATAGAGCAAGAAAGAGAACGGGATTGCTTAATAGGCAGCGGAATCTCGGGAATTGCAGAGTGGAATCAGACCATTGATCATAAGCATAACCTACCTCAGGGCTGTCCAAACAAAGGCCCGCGGGCCGCATGCGGCCCGCGGCTTGTTTTCATGCGGCCCGCGACACACATTTTAATCTAAAAATAGTTTTGGACACAAATAGTTTTTGGATAATATAATTCGTTGTCAAAACATGTACTCAATACTTGGTATGGGTGATTCCTGGGAAGCTTGATTTTGACGGTCACATCGTAATATTATCTAAAATAATAGACATACATAACATAATTAGCACTCATACGATTCCTTGACTATTATAGTAATGAGGCCTATTGATTAAAATAACAATGTAAAACTGAAAATTGGTTTAAAATCCATTTGAAACTGAAAAACGGGGTGATTTAGCTTGAATTTTACGTGTCACACGCGTTACCTGTACTTTGTAATGACGATTTATTTTGTCTACGCTTATAGCTTTATATTAATTCATATATTTTTGAATACCTAGAAAGTGCTGCTATCCTATTATAATCAAACTGTTATAAAAAAATAAAACTTATAGTAGCTATAGTCATTCAAAAACATGTCACGCGGCGGGCGTCGTTTCAACCGTGCGACGTAAAATAGCAACCAAATTCGGTTCGAACGTGGTAGGCATCTCGCGATTGGTTCGACACATCGCCAGTTTACTGGCAGTGCTCAGACGTAAAGGTGGTGTCGCTCAATTTCGCGCAAAATAAGTTAGGTGAGTTCTTTGACTACTACACGTTTTGGTCCTACAGGTTTGATACATTCCATAGCTTGTTTTACTACGTAGTTGAAAATACTTTCACCTTAATGCTTTAAGATCATGAATACTTATATCCTTGAGTAAACTTTCAAGTAAAAATATGTATAATATTATTAATAGATTCATTGTTATATCCTAAAATGTAAATTGTCGTGAGATCCGTGGGCGCAGATCCGTGGGTTTTAAGCCACGGATCTTTGTTTTCGGCCATGAATCTTTGTCCTGTACGCTGGCGAGTTCTGCCAAAGGTACTACCTTGTAGACTGACACTGTTCTTGCTATTTATCTATTTACTAATGATGTCAATTAATGAAAGTGTTTTTTAGAGTTCCGTATTATCTACTAGAAAGCCATATAGTTTCACTATGTTTGTCTGTCCGGGCCCTAGTATCTAGACTGTTAGTGCCGGTAAGCTGAAATTTTGTAAACATATGTATGATAACTATGGCTACAAAGCATAGAAATCTTAATAACTAGTCAATAGAAATGCTATCGACTATCTTTTAACACTGGGACGCATGTCGCCGGTTTTCAAATACCACTTTTTGTATTCCTGCAAACAAAATTATTCTTTTTGCGATGACATTAAGACGACAATTCCTCAACTCGCACTTATGTTCGATTAGACAAATGCGCTTGTATTCCTGCAAACAAAATTATTCTTTTTGCGATGACATTAAGACGACAATTCCTCAACTCGCACTTGTGTTTGACTTGACAGATGCGCGGCGACAAGGTCACGCGTCTTTGACATTTCTATTGCCTTATTATTAAGATTTCTATGCTACAAAGTCATAAAATTAAATCTTGAAGAAAAAAAAAATTGGGGTAGGTACTTTTGCTTAGAGTAAAGGGGTTTTTTTTTCTTTCACGTACCTCTTAATGTAGAGTATCATTAAATAGGTCTTTTAAAAGCATTAAGGGTATGCAAAGGTAATTTTTTACTCTGAGATCTGCTAAAAATATTTTTAACCATGGATAGTATTTTTTTGTTTAAATAGCCCTCCCCCTCTAAAAGCTAAACAATTGGCTCAAGAAATACAGAATAATTCGTTACTGTGGTATTGCTGAATACGGTACAGAAGACATGCTACATACGTTGCGCGCTCTATGTTTGCGTTGCTCGGCCATCGCTCACAGACACAATTTCTAAGACTACTTTCGTTCGCACGCGTACGGCCCCTGGACCCCCGCGTGCCCGCCGAGTGTAGGTATAGCAACTTAGGTATATGCATGAGCTAGTTTTCTGTAGCCAACGATTTTGTGGTAGTATTATAATATAATGAAGGAAAAGTGTCACGGCTAAGTCCGAATTGAAAAATGCAATTACTTGAAATAATTCGTACAAAATCCATAACCTCTGTTAATAATGAATTGTTTGAAGTTGTTACTTATTTAATAAAATTAATTAATACAAGTATATTTAATACAGGTAGGTCAAGCAGTGAGCCCCTCTTAAATCTGTATTACTAGGTATGTTCTAACGGTTGATTATGGAACCCTACACTGCATTTGGCCCAACAAGCACTTGGCCGGTTTATAATTATACTTTTCCATCACTGGGAAAAAAAAAAACGGTAGTCCAGCATTATTAGAGTCCTCAATTGTCTAGTTTTTATATTTACTTTATACGACGTATGTAGCGAACGAGCATGTAGTTCACCTGATGTTATATGTAGCTGTAGCCCATTAATATATCTACAATCCACAAAGCAGATTGTAGATGCGTCGCTTCATCTGAGGGCTACGGTGCTTTGCTTCATGTACCTGTAATTTCAGGACCTGATTTCACCACCGAACTGGATCACAGTAGTGAAAGCATTCATATTAGGTGGTAGTTTAAGGTAGGATGGCGGCTTTACCACCCCTTGAGCTCCTCTACCACCATCCCTGACTTACCTTTATTATTTGTTAAAATTAAACACGTTTTTATAATTATTCTAACTTTTGTTGATTTTGTTTTTGCTGATTAAGTGAATAAAAATATTATTACTAGACAAATGATGTTTTATTTACTATTTCGTTTAATATTCTTTAAAATAAACGACTTTTAAGCTATGCCGCCTCGTATTTCATATGCTACCTAAGATCCATGGCTTTTTATGTGAGATCCGTGGCGACCCAAAACAAACATATTTTTATTTCCGAAACTATTATGTTTACGTGAGTGCCTTATGGACAGAAAAGTTTGTTTTTAAGCTCTCTTTTGCTACATATTTTTTTTCCATTTTGCAAAGAACTTTATAGCGAAATAGAAGGATGCAATTTTTCGGACCACCTCCAGTATATCGACGAGGTAATATTTGAATTTGAGCGGTTTTGCTGATTTCAAAGGATTAGAGAGCGATTTATCTCTTTTTACGAATCCATTAACAGTTGAAAAAATAAGCGTAAAGACTGAATACCAGTCAGGTCCCTTTTTCAAGGGTAGAAAAGAGACAGGAATGGATTTTTTTAAGATCCTTGGCGACCGTTTCCCCAAGCTAAAAAATTTTGGCTTGAAAATGGGATCGATGATGGGCAGCACTTATTTATGTGAAAGTGCATATTCAACAATGAATTTTATAAGATCCAAGTATAGATCTTCACTGTCAGATAAATCGCTTCTTCAAGCAATGCGCCTGGCAACAACGAATGTTGACGTGGATATCGATACTATTGTTAAAGATAAATTAACGAAAAATCAATAAACATATAGAAAGACAAAATTACCCTGTATTTTATTTACTTGACAACTGAAAATATTTTTCTGGCCCTCCAGCTTTTGTATGAAATTTAATTAGCCCGCGAAGGTGTATAGTTTGGACAGCCCTGACCTACCTCATCAATAAGTCTTCTGCCCGTAGTATCCATGTCCCAGCCAACAAGCGAGTACTTGCCGGGCGGCAGGCCCGCCGGCTTCTCAGCCAGTGCCGGCGGCAGTTCGTTTGTCGTCTCCATCTCTCCGCCATTCACCTTCGCTTCGGACACCATGGCCATGTAATTTACGTCGCGCTGTGGAACAAATAGGTAATTATTTTAACTTACAAATTCACTTATTTGATGCTTAATCAGGCAGACTACATACATAGCAGCTGAATTATGCTGCCTTTTATTAAAGTCCTAACTTATGATTACTTAGATACAATATATCCATGAATGATTGTTTTAAAAGGAAATGAAAATTTCAGTAAGACCGATTTTTAGTTTAAGTTTCGTTCTTACCACTATCTTACCTCTTTGTTTTAAGTTACTATTTAATTTGATCTTAATCGTAGAGTAATAGATCCCTGCTACTAAAAATCCTTGAGTATTTTTAGAGTTAATTCAATAAATCAAAAGTTTAGAACTAAATAGTTGGTCTATTTATAATATCAACATGATTACTAATTAATCTAATGATGATTGACTCAAAATATTTGTCTTGTATTTGACTGATTCATCGGCTTTAAAATGACGTCGCCAACGCTATACACCGATAACATTAACAAAGACGCTTATTATATAATACACAAGTTTTGCTATTGCTTAAATAAGTGGCACAACAGATATTTTTTTTCTATACAAGCTCAGAATATGAGTTGACTTATTTTCAAGTGACCAATCTATAGAATCTATAGATATGTTTACAAGCTATAAAGCTGTCCCTATAATCCTGAATTTCGTTTCTTTCCTAAAATTATTTACAACATATGTTATCAGATAAATACATTCGATGTCTGTGATAAACAGATAAAACCTATGTATAGCCAAAGTTGAATGACTTCATGCTTAATATCGTACAAGTAGGTATAATTGATGAGCAAAACATAGTCAATATTTGTGAATGTTTGCTTGAAATCTTTTAAATTTACAATGAGACTTATTACAAAATCAATTACCCCAGGGTTTGAACTACCCACACCTTATCTTTAAAAATTAAATAACATCTCCAACTGCACTGAATACTACAAACATCGTAAACTTAAGAATATTGTTAAGCATCTAAACATGAAAGTAATTTAAATGACCATAATTTAAATTAAAAAAAAAACAGTGCATCCAAATTTTTAGTCATTCAAAATGAAAATTTTTAAATCTTGGTATTTCATTATTTTGGTCAAAACCTTAGCAACCTTTTATCTTAAAAACAGAGTCAAACAATAATCGGGGGATTTTTTTAAACATCTACAAAACAAAATTTTATATTGTGGGAATCCCCCACATTGACTTAAGCCAAAAGAAATCAAATATATTATCTATAATGGCACTTGTAACAGATAAACTTTGTGAAGGTATAGACCTACAACAGCTTTTACCTGACATCCCACTGCAAAATTTTGTAGATATTATTGGAACGAAGTTCCTTATCGCGCGTTGCGAAAGGGGGCTAGACGGAAAAAAATTGCTACGAAAAGTGTAACTACACATTTCGTAGCCATTCTCGTAGTGGCGTAGTAATTACATGCTACGTTACAGCTACGGTGCTACATCATCAGACACACAGAGTGAATATTCGGTGAACCACATTAAGATTGTTTTATAACTTAGAAAAATAAAAATTTCTTCTTCGTTCCATCCGGGTGTCCCTTGACACCTCAATAGTTTTTTAATTTTTGCCAAATGGAAACATTCAACTAACAAGGGCTGCCAGCTCTCAGCCAGTCGCAATTTATTTTTAAAAGCTTTTGCCACAAGATATTTAGATTTTATTGAAGTTTTATGGAATATATTATCCCTTCAACTTTAGAAAAGGGTAAAGTAAAACGCTTTAAGCTAAACAGTAGTTCTGATGATCAAAATCTTGAAAGGCAACAACTTGGAATTAAGAGTCCAGCAACCGGACTGCAAATTTACCATTCAAGCAAGTGCAAAAATCAGACAGAGAAGTGCTATTTCTGTTTGGTTCATGTGCGCTTACATTTATCCCCAGCGAGGAGAAGCATCACTACCACTGTCCGAAAAACTGGCCCTTATCTGCTAGATAACAGGGCTTTACTACCAGCATCCAAGATACTTATAACTTTGTGTACACTCAACAGTACACAAGCTCTCTAAAATGTAGCCAAGCTATCAGTGAATTTAAACCAAACAAGTCTGTCAACCACTTGAAGCAAACAGGAAAAAACAAGAATATAACAAGGTACCTATTGAAAGCAACAAAATATAAATCCTGTTTGTCCCGAAAGAACACAATAGATATTTTCAAAGAAGTTAGCTGGTAAACTGACATCACCTGTCATATTTGGGGTGAGGTGTTAACAGGTGGACTTTATATTATATAGACATTCAATTCATTCTTTTTTGAAAATGGAGCGAATAAATTTATTATTATACATAAAGGAATCATTTCAAGAGTCCCCAAAAAAAGCAACAGGTTCTCAGCAATTGATTTTGTGAAGTATTGGATTTTTGATTGCTAAGTGAATGCATAAATATGGGATTTACAATGAGTCAGCTAAATGGGAAGATTTACTATGTTGCACAAATATAGTTTAGTGTTGAACTATTTCTGTAAAATGCAAATATACCTATAGCAGAAAATATAATATTATTATCATGTAGGTATTACAAAGTGTTTAATGTTTGGTCACATGGTCAGGCATATTATTATCATTTATTTAATTAGTAAGTGGGAATAAAAGATGAAATTGACAAAAAGGCATTGTTAGTTGGAATTGGAATGCTTTATAAAACTGCACATTGTTTCAGAGGTATCATTTGTACATCAAATTTATCAGAATTAATCATCAGTTTGATATTATATTAGTAAAAAAACTATTAAACTTTGTTTAATACATATTCATAATGCTGAAAATGTAGGTAAACAACAACAAAATACAACTACCCACACAAACATCACAAAACAAAAACGTGTCCACTAACCATATTTTAATAAAATTACTTCATATATACCTGGTTAAAATAAAGTAAACTACAATTTTTGAACTGTAAGTACTAACCGTATCTGATCTACCTTCAATTAAAAAATCTAGTTTACTATTATATGTAACAGATGATGAATGATAACCTAATCTAATATTTTTTTAGATTATTCATCATTAAATTGAACGAGCATTGCAAAATTAAAAAACTATTTTGATATATTTACCGAAACGTTAAGTGCTATTATGGTTGGAAAGGTTAGAATAAAATAAATAAATAAAATATTTTATTTACTACACATGGGATTCTGCCGATTAGTTAATTCAAAATCGAGTGATGTTTAACGAAGGAGCTTGGAAATATGCATGCACAAGTAAAAAATACCGGCACCCAAAAATAATCGATCATGTGAAAACAAAATATAATTACGGCGAACATAGACTACAACTCTTCGAAGTATAGAAAATTAAAATATATTCTCTGGCATCGTGGATCCTCGCTATACTGATTGCTTATTCTATTTTAACCTTAAAATAAACATATTAAGAAGAAATATTAAAATATAGGACACGTGGCGGTCTTTTTCTAGAGACATTTTGCCCCACCCCAACACGTCAAAATAATTTAATTTCATACTTACAATCTAAAAGGAGTGATGATCGGATGTTTTCAATCAATATATGTTTACAGGAGACTTTTTGCGACGTCCCGCTAGCGCTGCAAAGTAAAATAATTTGGTAAAAATATCACAAAATCTCAGCACGTGTGCGGCAAATGGCAAACCGCAATAATGAGTGATGGGAATTTGAGAAAATATTCGATTATCGACTTTTCAACTTGCATGTTCGATAATAAAGAAGAACTAAATATTATTGTGTCAAAGTCAAATTAATATTGAAGATTTGTTTTAGACGTTTTAATTTATTTAAGACTAGCTTTTACCCCCGTCTTTGTCCGCATCGATTTCGTTTTGTAAGTAATTGCTGGTCCCGCGCATTAATTTAAATTCATAAATTAATATACTACCGTACTTTTCCTCTCACGAACTCTCACAAAACACCAGACATACTTGTAAAATTACCTTCCATTCGTCCATAAACACATCATGATCATATTCAGGATTTGTACTCAGGAGGATGTTGCGCGTTTCTAGGATGCGACATACTGGAGACTTTGCGCTTGCGATAGTATTACATACAGTATAGAATTTGATGTATTAGTATCATATATTCTAATACCCACAGTACAAGCTCTGATTAGTTTGGAACTATATGGCGTTGTGTGTAAGTTGTGTAATGTTTATTAATTTTATGTTTATACATTTAATAAATAATGGCAAGACGCAAAATAATATCGTTTTCATGTGAAATATATGATTAAAACATTACATTTATGTAAAATGAGAAGAGTAACAATGTTGGTACTTTAGTAATTACTATTTTTTATAATTATATTATTGCGAAATAAAAATAGATGGAACGAAAAATATTTTCATCCACCAGTATGACTAGTGACGTATCATAATATATGCTGGTGTTAATGTTAGACATATAGAAATCAGCGGTAATTTTATACATTTTACGGTTTAATAATGAGGTTCTTGCCCAACTTTTAGGAAACTTACTTCTGGTAAGTTTCCTAAAAATGGAGCAAGAACCTACCAAAACTTTGTGTTGATATAGTAGAAACATTTTTTCTAGCAAAATAACAGTATTTTGACTGCAGAAAATGGAAATTAGTAAGTATTGGGCATAGAGTACATGTAGTCTATGGTATTGGGTCGCTACTCAACACTTACTTATTTCCATTTTCTGCAGTTGAACACTTTCAAAAAAAGTTTATAATAGTCAAACTTTGTGTTTCACTGTAAAATAATATACAAATAGCAATTATTTCAGATCTACATTAGAATCGTATTACGACAACGCAATAAACTTTACCTAACGACAGGACAGTTGTGATAGTAGGCTGTTAAACAGTGTATTAGATCTTTGCCCATATTAAAACTCTAGTGCTATTTATAATAAAAAAATACTTGAATACTTTCTATAAATGTTTTTCGAAGCCTATGTAAAACTTATTTGGTGGAAATAAATTTCAAGCAGATGCCTCTTAATCACTGAACAAATTAATAACAATGCATTAAAGCATAATAGGTACTGTCCTCATAACCATAAGAACGTCTCAATATTTAAATATCAATGACGTATGAGTGACAGTCAATAGTGCTAATAATACTGCCCTTTTTGGTGCGAAAATTGATACTGATAGTTTCATTTATGTAGTCAATGGTTTCAGATTGCATTTTTTGGCAATCAATTGAATAATAATTATTTTTAGCGAACCTAACATCTTTTTAACATGGTCTATTTATAGAGCATTAACTACGTTTACTCAAAAATAAAATACCACATGTTCCTTATTTAATTTAAATGTCAAATAATTATGAGATGACTGTGGCATAATGATATTAGGACGGCTTCTGCATCTACACTTAGCTTGAGTTGGACATAGATTTAGAATTTTAAAATAAAGCCAAATTGAAAAAATCTTTTATTAGATTTGCTTTTCCATGTGGGTGATTTCATTTACAGCCAATGGTTTTTTTTATTAACGTAAGTAAATAATCAGAAGCAAATCAAAATTGAGACGTCTGCTGAGCTGAACTTAGCTGAGTGAGACTTTATATTTTTGAAGTTGGAAGAGATGCTAAAGATATATCAATTTTATTGTAAGTCTGTAACGCATGCAGTAACTATCCTTGCGGTCCCAATCGCTTATTTATTTGAGCTACTTTACAATCGTAAACTAGCAGGTCCGAAATCGAGAGCGGCCTAAAAGTGCTTATAGACTACTATCAGCGCGCCAAAGAGTATACTAATATATTGGGGAACAGCGCGCTAACGATTTCGGACCAGCTTTCAGAACGTCAACACATAGTCTGTGACGTCAACTGTCATCTATAAAGAATGTTCTGTACGACACTGGCTAAAAGTTACAACAAATAGCCATAAAAAAAAAAAAAAAAAAAAAAAAAAAAAAAAATGTTCTGTGCTATATAGTCACTACCATAGAGTATAGTAATAATTAGGGTAGTCACCATAGAGTACATAGTCACTACCATAGAGTACATAAAAAAAGCAGGAGAGAATGTCACCTATAAAATGATGGAAGCACCAAAATGGCGGCGGTCTGTTTATGTGTGCGTGTGTTAGGGGCTACCAGCCATGAGAAATATTACCCACATTTTTACAATAATTTAAATAAATATTTTAAAGGTTTAGTTCTTATATTTTTTTATTTGCTGCTTTTTACCATCAAACATGATATAGGTAGTTTTATACTACCGTGGCCAAAAACCAAACAATATAAAACAACTTTATGTTTGAATTTCGAAACAAAGTTGATTTTATATTTCTAGCAGTCGATGCGGGCCTGCAGGTGAAAGCATCTTTACCATCTAAGAATCAGAAAGCGCCGTAGGAGTCGTAATTTTAAAATATTTTCCAAAAACTGGGTAGCTGCACTAAAGCATCTTCGCTGCCTTGCGTCAGGAGTGCCCAAAGCAACGAATTTTGTACATAATATATTATGTAAGTTCCTTCCTGATTCTTAGATGGTAAAGATGCTTTAGTGATATACAGGGTGTCTCAGTTTAGGACCTGGAGCCGAAATCGGATAGTAGGATAAGTTATGGCAGTTAGCAAAAAAATTAAAAACAATTTAAAATCAAAAATTCTTTATTACATAAACTATCAGAAAGTGCTTGAAAACGTCAACAAAATGTACAAACCAAATAAAATATCTAAGTTAAAATAAACAAACAATTGCGGAGCTTATATTCACTTACATGCGATTTTTCAATATTTAAAGAAATATTGGCAATTAAAATAATCGAGAAAATTTACACCCTGTGACGGACTTCCCGCTTCATTTCACCTAAATTCTTTTATCGTTTCGTTTTAACATGGCTGCCACGAAATCTCAAACTCGTATGACATTCTGCGGGCCCTTGATTTGAAGGTCAACATTCGTATTCGCAAATGTGAGAAATCATACGATTTGTTACATCACATCGTACATGTGTTTTACACAATAATCAACGAAATATTCATTTTTATTAACAGTTTTTTTGACTATTTCAAAAATAAAAATCTTTATTGACCACTAGCATCCTTAACTTGTGAATCCCCTAACGCCTGCACGAGTAATAACTGGGTTGCAGGAGATAGCGTCTTCCCCGTACAGCAGACACTATTACATTTAATGTTATGAATAGGACAATTTAAATCAAATTTTACAAAAAAAAATTCTTCGTAAAATTGTTTTTTTATAAATTAACTTCTTTTGTAATTATTACTAACATTTATTTTTAATTTTATTGTGCAAATGTTCAAGCAATAATTGCTTTAACATTAGCACAGTAAAATTAATTGTGTCGTTCCATTTTTTTACAATAAATAATAATGATCAGTGGTGTGCTTTTCAATTAATTACAATCTCTTATGCTGATTTAATTTTACCAACTGTTATAATTTCTGCAGTTTCTAATTATTTCTACCCAAAAATATTTCCATGCGTCGTTTGCCGCAGGAAATCTATAAAACATAGAATAATAATTTATACTAAATGTATTATACTACTAAAAAATATTTACCCAAATTCAGGGTAAATGAAAATATTTATTGACTGTCAACACTGATAGTTTTGGTATATTATTTTACGAAAACAATATAATTTCGGCAATAAGCTGAATATATTACTTGCTTACCTATGAAAAGTGATCCCCTGGTTTTTTTTTATCGAGGCGCTATGGTTTCGGCAGCTTTTCACAACACAAGACGGCATTTTTAATTATTTTACTTGAACATCCGAGCAACAGCACAGTCCAAAGCGTAATGGCGGGCGATTGACTTACTATTGTGTCAATGTGTGTGTTCTGTGTGTACGTGTGACTTACTATGGGTGCTTCAGTAAGTGTTTCAAGAGACGGAGTCCTGCCTTTTTTTATGTAGTCAATGGTCACTACATAATAATAGTTGACCTAGACCGTAGACAGAGAAACCAAGACCTAGATACTCTCTGATTTGTATTGGCAGAGAAAGATTTTGAATATATTGTAAACCTTGGTAAACCGAATAAAGTTCCTTCTTAGAAATAGTAAATAATTTTATTTTTTTAAATTAAACTAATCCTACAAAGTACTTGTAACAAACGTCAGTTTGACATTTCGCTTACAGTTGTTAATAACGTCACTTTATGTCTGTGTCAAAGTCAAGACAAAATGCGTAGGGTTATCCAGTTTTCGTATAATTTTAAATAATTTATTTATTTAAGATGACTGATAATATAGAATATTATCGAAATCAAATTGCCTTAGCCAGAACAGAAATAAGAAACTTGCGGTAAGTCAAAAATCTGAGCTGCTGATTATTGGTTGTATTTTATGGTTTTGTCAACTAATAATGCAAATTATATGTTAGGCAGCAAATATCATCACTGAAACACGATCATTTAAAGGATTTAAAACACGTGAAGAATAGTTTGGAGAGTGCCCGATGCTCCAGTTGCGGTGATGCAGGTGTGTAAACGATGCTATCAAATTAAATTCTATTCTGAGATTTTTATGCAATTTTACGGTTGTGTGCATTTGTGTACCGCAATGAATAAGTTTTAGTGCGAAAATAACTGCAATTGCTTTTGCCTATGCAGCTTTGTCCAAGACAACTTTCATTCTGTAACAACTTATTGACACCTAAAATACACAATGTGAGTTTTTATGTAATTAATAGTATATTGATGTATTTTATTTGTATGTTTAATATCAAAGCCCATGGTAGAGACTAATATATGAAGTTCATTAATCATAAAATTTTATTAAATTGTTTCCACAGCCGCATCTCTCACCGTACAACACAATGGAGGTGACACATCGCCTGTTGACCCAGATACCATCTCATTTCGACCCATAGGAGTGATAGAAACATCATTCCAGAACAAACGAGGGGTGCCTCGACAGCCTACCGTGATGGCTAGGGCACGAGGAGCTGTTGCAATAGACTCAAGTGTGTTTAACAACCCTGAACATGCGCTGAGTGGTCTGGAGGAGTTTTCGCATATGTGGTGAGTAAGGCTTAGCATTAGTGAAACCATCCAGTCTAGCTTTAAAGGTTCTAAAGTTTAATTAATGGAAGCAAAATATTCCAATAACATACAATTTTAGCTAATTAATGGAAAATGTTACTGAAAACTTAGCTATGAGATGTTGCTTGATGATGGTCATGAGCCAAAATGTAAAGAAATGAGCATGTTTGTCTTATGTACTGTCAAATAATGCCATAATTATTTGAGGGTAAAATTCTCCATTTGCTACTGAACTTTTGAGGTGTGTGTGTAGTAAATTGGAACCATAAATAAATAAAAACTGAAAGAAGTTCAAGGAATGCGATTGGCTATCACAGGTCAGATTGATTAGCTTGCTTGTCTCAAGAGGGAATTTCATAAAAAAAAATATTTAAACATAGCATAGGTATAATTTCTGTGCTGTAGCGTTTTCTTAGACATTTAACACACAAACTGTAGTTATCGTGTTAAATGTCAAGAGAAGAAAAAAAATTAGCATGATTTTTCAAAGTAAATATGAATTTCGGATTCCACCCCGTAAATCTCAGGACTTCAAAATATGTACTTTAAAGTACATTATCCCATAAACATATCTCTAATTTAAAAAAATGTCTTAAAAACCCATCAGTGTTTATTAAAAACCTATTAAACAATATCCCACACTATAGAAATAAATCATCCCTAATTTACATACAGTGAAAAAAATGAATTACTAAGATTTTAATTTACCACTTTTTTGGTCTTGTATGTTAATACATATCCCTGCAAAATTTCAGCTTTCTGGCACTAGCAATTTCGACACTAGACCTCAGTCAGTACTAATATAATCAATACAATCTTAAGGGTTGTTCACCTCAAATTGCTTGAACTAAAGAAAATAATATGTTTTTCAGGATAATATTTCACTTCCATGCAACAGAGAGCACTAGCGTACCAGCTAAAGTGGCGCCTCCTAGGCTCGGCGGGGAAAGACGCGGCGTGTTCTCAACCAGATCTCCACATCGACCCTGCCCTATTGGATTGTCTCTTGTTAAGATACAGAGCATTGAAGGTAAGTGAATCAGAGCTATCGCATATATATTCGCCGCTAGGGTTTCTTGTGTATGTGAGAGCTTGGGTATGGGTGCGCCAAACTACACCTAAAGTTTCAACTCCGATAATTGGAAATCCGAAAATGTTCTTCCTAATATTTTTCATCCTAACAATTACAATTCCTGACTACTATGTTACTAATTCGAAGCATTCAACTTCCTGATGTCGGTAGCAATAAACATCTATTGTACTTTTATTAGTTTTCCTATATTTTTTCAACATAACCATCTTTGACACTATTATTCAAAGTCATATCTTTTTCGTTTAGGTTTCTTTTTATTCATAAATAATAATCAGTATTATATACATTAATTTTACGTAACTTTTACAGTTTTAGTTATTTATTTATTTTCACATAACATGTATAACATATAAGACTAATAGTACCATGCTACATGTAGTTAAATACATGTTTCAATTAGATTAGTTTAATATTAGCGGCTATAGCTTTAAAATATTCACTTTTATTGGTGTATTCTTGTTTTGATTAGGTTAGAACAGTGACCACAACGACTAAACCAATAACACAGAACCGAATCGGTCCTATAGTTATTGGTTTAGGTACGGTTAAAACTGTGGTATAAACTCCCAGGCAATAAACATAACCGTAAATGTGTCGTGTTTGATGAATTTTATTCATTTAAGACAAAAATCAGTGAAACGACCTTTAACTCAAAGTGTCTATAGGGGTACAGTTCCTTATGTCTTTTTGAAGACTAACTTTTTGCGAGCGACAGAGAACGCACTCGTGTAAAGGTACGTATAAGAGCAAGAGCGAAGTACGTATTAATAAATTTTGTTCCAAAAAGTTAGTCTTTAAAAGGCCCTTAAGAGCTGTGTGTGTCTCTATAAAAACGTATAAACGCAATGGCGATCTATATAATGTATCAATCTCTGTCAACAAAATTTGTAAGACCTTACTCTACTGTGGCGCCACCTGGTGAGACAAAAAACTATAGCCCTCATTGGACTAATTTGTCTAATTTATTTAATAGAAAAATGTGTTGGTTTAAATGAGTTGTAAATTGGTAGCCTAAATTATATATGAAGAGTATTCATTAATGTCTATATAGTCGACCACAGTTACCATAAACAGAAGAAATGCGTGTTGTTATGGGCACAATCCAATGAATCCAATGATCAATCAACACACTTAGCCCTTGAGCATGCAAACCGATAATCGATAATTTATCGATAATCGGTTTTTTTCTCCCGTCGATAATTATCGAAAAAATCCGATAAAATTACCGATAAACGATAAAAAAATATTTTATTAAATTAATCGATTATTTGATACAAATTTGTCGCATCATTACCGATAAACGATAAAAAAATATTTTATTAAATTAATCGATTATTTGATACAAATTTGTCGCATCAATCATTCATTTATTCAGCCGCCATTTTGGTTAGTTGTTTATCTGCGTCTGCATGAAGATTTTATTTTTGTGCAATGGTTGATTAGGATTTAGGTTTTTCTCATTGTGATCTCGATATTTTATTTAGATAATAAGTCGTTTACTTAAAATTTATAATATAATGTTAGTATATTACTGAGTTAAAATTTATTCCTTAATTGTATATTTTTTTTGACCTCAGCTAAACATTAGCTGGTTAGTTTTGTTTGTTTTAAAGCTCGTGTATGAAAAGTTTAACCCAATGTTACCTACGTATGTTAGATATTAAGTTATTTGACTAAGTAAAAATAAAGGCTGATTGTTTGTTCCTAATTCTTAAATGATTATTTATCGTTGTTACCAAACAAATTAATAAATATCTTTATTTCAAGAGAAATTTTATATTTTAGACTAAGCGTTTATTAGAGTTAGCTAAATGGAAACATTAAGGCAGATTTTTCATTCTGCATGAAGATTTTATAAAGAGAACATTTTTAAATTACTTGTGGTTTCATTTAATTCTGATGTTTTTCTGAATAATCCGGTTATTATCGAAAAATAAATCGATAATTATCGATTATCGAAAACTTTCGATAATTGCATGCTCTACTTAGCCCTGACTTCACTGATAAAGTTTTAGATACTTAACCACCTGATAACTGTATACAAATTTGCCTTTCTATCTGTAAAAAAAATTCTGATTAGGTTTATCAGGAATGTGTGAGACTGACCCTTAATCTGTCCTTACTCTTTTTTTACAGGCAACAAAATAAACTTTCTCGGTGTTGACATGGTGAATGGCACTCCTGTTCTTGACATTAAGCCATACATTCCCCAGTATGACTACCCAGCCCAAGAGATGGCAAACAGCATGTCATCGTTAGAAAGACCACCAACAGAGGGCATCAGTGATGTCGCTGAAATTGCTAACTTACAACTGGATGATGAAGCACTTGATATGAGGAGGTGTGTTTAAATAAGTGTCTTTAGTACTGTAGCTATTATTATGTAACCAATGTTTGTATATGTAACAAATTAAGTATGCAAGCTAGTCCAAAATCAACTTATAGTAAGTTGGTTATTAAACAAAAAAACAAGATGTTTTCCACAGTATAAGCTGCAATAGATAGTTTAGTACCTTTGACTTTGCAAGAGACACAAAAATTAAAGTTGGGAGAGAAATCATGGGAGTAAAGAGTTTAAACTAAGATTTCCACAGACTCATAAGCATGTATTTCATTTACAGATCAACGGTAGATCTCGATACATGTAGTCCAGTCGCCCGTTCGCCTTTCGAAGACGATCCTTCGCCGGAGCAGCCAAGCAATATCATCACACCCGTGTCTCCTTCTTCTGAATCGCCTCCAAGCGTGGACCTACTCGACGGAACTTACCGAACACCTCCGATCAGACGGCCTGACACGGAAAGAGGGGCACCCGATGGCCAGGAAAGATATACTCCACCACAGTCAGCACATCTAATCAGTATAGCCCACGATGGAATCAGGGTTGCGCCTTGGATAACTAACCCCCCTTCACAGAACTACGAAGTCAGATTCACTGAAGATGCCCTGGTCCGGCTTAATGACTTAATTGGAGACAGAGCGCAGGCTTTTAAGGCAAATATCGAATGCTTGCTGTCAGAAGACCCTCGGTCTCATTACGTGAGAACCAGGTACGCTGACCATGAATACAGTTGTGTATTAGAAGATTTGTCTATTAGTTGTGTGTTTGATTCTAATTCGTCAGTATGCACAATCATTGCTGTAAGGAACGCTGACGATTTGCAGACTTAGTGTAGAACTGGCCTAATATTTTTAGTTTGAGAGCACTTGAAATTATGAGCACATTTTAGAATTTTATTGTGAATAAAATAAAAATCAATTGATTATATAAATATATAATTTTATTTTTACATTTTTAGATTACATTAACTCAAATAACAAAAATAATATGTTTTTTAATATAAAAGAATTTAAATAATAATATAAAAATATAACTAAATAATGGTTAAATCATTTAATGCCCTATAAATACTGCTAGTAAGCCATTACACAGCCATAAAAGAGTAGATAGTAATATTAGTCTCCGACCGAAGATTCGGTTTCGGCCATATATTTCGGTCGGAAAAACAAGTAAAATAAAATAAACCTAGATTATTAAATATTATTGTAAACACATGATTGTATTTTATGAGTAGTCTATACAACTTTTAAAATATTTAAATGCATTACATGCAGTGTATGAAAGTACTTTATGTGCTGGTGTCAAAATATAAGAAAAACCTATGAGTAAACTCACTTTTTAACTTTTTTATAAAACAAAATTCGCTTACCAGAGCCAAAACCACCAACAGCATCTATAATGTGTAACTCTACAAATCTCATTGCTTGCCCTTGTAACACTATAGTTTTTATAGTTCCATCTCTAGTCCAGTTAATATCGTCAGACATGGGGCTCCATTGTAGACCGTCATTAGAAAATCGGTATTGAATACGAAGCATGGTCCCATTGCCGGCATCTTCTCTTGGTATGTATTCAATTTTCTCGATTTCGTACGTATATCCAAGGTCAAAGTTTAAAATGATCTTCTTACCTTTCAAGGGATTGGCTTGGTCTGGTTTACACCATTTTGTGTGCCACAAGGAATTGGGTTCTCCACCAGTGAGCAGGCTCACTTCCTGGCATGGCTGACAAGGGATGTTACAAGAAACTTTAACACCTTTTACAGTGTCTGAATGAGGATCCTCCTTCGTCGATACGGTTATATAATAACTCCACTTCGAAACTCCCTCGTCATCAACCGATCTGATTCTAAAGGAATGTTCAGAATTGAATTTGAAGCCGTCGAAGTTGAACTCAGTGTCAGTGATGTTTGTGAATAAGGTTCCATCTCTCTCAA
Organism: Hypena proboscidalis; assembly: GCA_905147285.1. NCBI lineage: Eukaryota > Metazoa > Arthropoda > Insecta > Lepidoptera > Erebidae > Hypena > Hypena proboscidalis. The sequence goes on along the minus strand of LR990150.1, from coordinate 7,923,640 downwards.
TTTCGTAAAAAACATTTTCCCGAGCTTCCCAACGTAGGCAAATACTTGTGGGTGTAATATCTTCGTCTAATACTGTGAATCTTGCCGGTGCGCGTAGAGAAGTCTTTAGTTTTGTACCACTCCCATGTATCCTTCCACTGTTTTGAAATCCTTTAATTTTAATATGAATATCACTCTCCGTTACATCTATTTTTTCAACCTTGATCATTAAACACTTTTGTATTAAGGCAGGGCCTCCTACATCTCTAAGATATGGGTTAACAATGTACTCTTCATTAAAATAATAAGCATTGTCTTTTGCGAGAAACTCTGTTACAGTTTCGACCTTTGGAATCTGAATAGTTTTGTTTTTTATTGTTGCTTTTATGTGATGAATGTCTTTCGAAGCCATTATTCTGAACAGCGTTGACCTCTCTTTGACCATGTTATTGTAAGACCCTTTAGTTTTATGTACTTGTACGTACAAGTCGCCATGTCCATTTGAATTAGGGCCAATAACGGTAATCTTTGTTTTGGCCTGATGACCTTGCAGGTAATCGGGCGACTTGCCGTCATCCTCATAAACCGTAAAGTTTGTTTCACTGTTCGGATAAATATTGAAGATCCTATTATGCCTTTCGACTTCATTAGGATTGTTATTAGGATTAACCATAGGAATAATAGCACCGTCTTTGATAAAAATAGGTATTTTCCACAAGGGTGTTTCTAAATTGTTCCATATTTTTCCACCTTGATATTTTTCTCCACTTAATAGATCGACCCAAACTTGATTGGGGTCGGGCAAGTAGACGCCATGACGGACCCAATCCTTAGTTTTATTATATTGTTCCTTGTAAACCGGAGCGACTAACACGTAAGGTCCCCACATATACTGGTATTGGGCATCTTGTGTATAGCCGCATTTTTCGTCGGGAAATTCTAAGAACATTGCTCTGATCATCGGTAAAGCATGCGTTGATTGGTGACTTATAGTGTAGTTATAAGGCAAAAACATTGACTTTAATTTCAAATATGCTCGAATAATAAGCGTAGCCTCTTCGTCATAACAAAACGGCACTTTCTGAGCTTTGCCCCAACCATCCATGTTTAGTTGAAGGGGTGTAAAAGTTTTCCATTGATAATCGCGTACATTCACTTCTTTGTCACCGCCTCCATAAATGCCATCCATATCGGAACCAACAATAGGCATTCCGGAAAGCCCAGATCCGATATACGTAGGTATGTGGAAACGGATGTATTCCCATTGTCCACCGGTTTGGTCGCCGCTCCATATCCCTGCATATCGTTGAGTACCAGCCCATCCATCGACCATTATAATCATTGTTCTAGTTTTATGGTTCGCCCCTTTTTCAAATATTTCAGTGGCATTATCTACGGCAGATAAGCCAAAGGAATATCCGTCCCCGATCCAAGCCACGTCACATTTTAGTGCTACCACTCCTGCTACACCGACTTCTTTGTTCAAATCGCGATCCCCTTTTTTGGGATGTTCGGGATCTTTAGGTTCCAAGTTTGATTCCGTCCACAATGCCGCTTCCACGCCCTTTTTTCTTGCATAATCCGCGAATTCTGTCAAATTTTGTATGTCGCCTTCTAGAGAATCAGTTTGTCCATAGCCACAGCCGTATCCATCATTAGGGAGAAACCATCCTAGAGGCATATCATGCCTTTCGTATCGATCAATCATAGCTCTTGCTGAAAATTGGTAATTGTTTTTCTCTCCATTCAAAGATTCTAGAATCCCTTCCTTATCATGTAAGTCTTTAGGTTGATAGCATTTGTAATAAAATCCGTCTTCGAACAATATAGCGTTAGAAGTATCCTTATCTACTTTTACCCAATAATCACGATTGAAAGCGTTTAAGTGAGCCTCGTAAAATGCGAACTCAGGCATAAAAATCGGTCGGCCAGTCAACTCGAAATAATCTTTTAAAATGTTTTTGGCGTTGGAGCCAATGAAAAAGAATGCATCGAAATCCTCTCCTAGATGTGCCGCTTCTACAATATCAGAGTTTTCGGTACCGAAGTCATACACACCCGGCTGCCATGTATTCCTCAAAATAGCGTAACCTTTAGTTGACCAGTAAAATGGACAAGGAGAGGTGACGCCACCATCCACCCAGTCATTCGAATTCAGAATAGATATTTTTTCTCCTTTGTGAGAAAACCTTCCGTTTTGCATTCCGCCGCCGAAGAAATATTCATCTTCGTGTTGTTTTAATGTTTGTTTGGTTAACTTGTTATCGTAGTACAAAGGTTCGGTTTCGATCAACACATCTTGGTTGGTACTTAAATCTTGAACTGTCATAGTACCGCGGTTCTTATCGAAGCTAATGATTATTTTATTTGTATAGACCTCGTAATACTGTTCCGTTTGTTTTAGTATTGAATACTCAAAGGGTTTGGTATCATAATCAGTTATTTTCTTAACGTTAATCTTAGCTTTATCGTCGGGGTTGATCGGTTTCGGGTAGTCGTGGAAATCGCCTGTTGGTGACATGTAGAACTTGAAAACATGACTGTTCAATATATTGAGCATAGCTAGTTCTCCAGTATCGTATTGCATCAAGTATTCTGTATCGGTTTTAATAAAGGACGCTATGCCGCCCAACGTTACCGCCATTTTGTTGCCTAGTTGTTATAATTCTTCGGCAGGTAATCTGAAACCAAATATTAAGAATGTTAGAAGTGAAAGAGATATAAAACACAGATGCGGCTGGAAGTACTGGAAGAGGTCGTCCTCGAAAGACTTCAGAAAGGACAAGTACGTACACAAAACTAGCGAGCATGTAAGGAGCGAAACACATGGCGTTCCATCGTCTGCCTACCCCCGCGGTATAAAGGCGTGATTGTTTGTATTTATGTTTTGAAATGTGGATGACGATAAATCCAACTGCCTAGGTATTAAATATTATAAATGCAAAAGTTAGTGAGGATGTGTATTCAAAAACTACCGGATAGATTACGAAGAAATTTTGCACAGATTTAGATGTAATGGGTAAAAGTTAGTATATTATAGTATAATATTATTATTTTAGAGTCTTCGGCACAACAACCGATATGCTGTTATGGGAGACGGAGGGGATTATTGGCTATCAAAGTTTTGGGTTACTTTTAAATGAATATTTTTGGTTAATTTAAAAAAAAAAAAAAAAAAAATTTAATGAACATGCAATAATCATTAGAAAAATCAAAACCTAGTAACGAAAAGATATGCATCGTCTTTACAAGAGTATAGTTTACAATTGATTTTTATTGTTTTTGTTTACTCTTAAAATACTGGTTGATTTTTTTTCTTTTGGTGAACTATGTACCAATGTTATGGTCACAAAACTCTTGTTGAGATAAGCAGACTATCCAACAGTCCTATTAGTAATATTAATTAAATAAGCAACTAAAACAAAACTATAAAAATCTATTAAAACCTTTATGCTTATAACATGCAAAACTCAATAAATACTTTTTCAATTGGCAAACATTTACAAAAAATATAAATTGACTACAAATATTTATTCAAAAGTAAATTTGATGCAGTTTATGGATGATTTTATTACTATTTCTTTATTCATTTTTGTTTTCTTTCATTTATTATTGAAGTCTTTACTTTTTCAATTACTTAACAAAATTTTATAAAAAATATAAATTGACCAAAAATATAAATTTGAAAGGCACTTTGATGCAGTTTTGATGGAATATGTACCATGCCAGCAAAGTAGTAATTACTTTGCTGGCATGGTACATATTCCCACTGATGGACACATACACTGCACTCTAATATAAATTGACCAAAAATATAAATTTGAAAGGCACTTTGATGCAGTTTATGTGTCCATCAGTGGGAATATGTACCATGCCAGCAAAGTAATTACTACTTTGCTGGCATGGTACATATTCATGCAATATTTCACCTTTCTAGCATTAACTATAAGCATGCCTTGTAGGTATATACTTAAAATAAGAAATAAGTTATTTTACAGCTATACTAATAATCAGGGGTCGGAGTAGGTATATTGATTTGGAGTCAATGAACTGGCACATATATATTAATATGGATATGCATTTAGGATTCCGGGATTTAGATGACAACTAGAAAATATTGAAAAACTTATGGTATTTATTTTAATTGTTTAAAGAGTCAGGATAATGAAGTAAATTATATAAACTGAATGCGATAAAATATTAAGGAGTATAAAAAGTTATTTTATTTATTTATTCATGAATATAATATGTATTAATTACAAACAGCTGGTTATAAAGTTGCAAGAAGTAACTACTAAATTAGTAATTTGTAGGTTACGAATTGACGCACAAAAGTAAATTTCACTTTATTACTTGATAAATAAGAAAAAATAATTTTAAATGTTTCACTATGGCATTTTATTAAATTATAAATATTAAATTTCAAATGTAGTAGTTTATTTCATTATATTCACAATATTTGATGCAATCCCGTGAGTACAAAAATGAAAGCCTGGAAAAAGGCTTATCTATGTAATGATTTCTATGACTATTCATGATGCAAGTACGTAAAATCAATCTACTCTGACCCCTGCTAATAACGTAAAGCATTGGTTCCCATAGGGGGCGATAACGCCCCCTTGTGGGCGCTGCAGGTCTCAAGGGGGGCGGTATGAGAGCCAGAAAAAAAAATAGAGGCGTTGTGTAGAGGCCTGAGGTGAATAAATGGGGGCGCTAAAAAAATATTTATTCTCAAAGTGGGCAGTAGAGAAAATAAGTTTGGGAACCACTGACGTAAAGGGAAGGATTTCTTATTATATTTATCAATTTCAATGTTATTACAAATTTACATTACCTTAAAATACCTAGCTATTTAGGAACATAATTTAAGTATAATAGTTAAGTTTTCTTTTGGTGGTTAATGTCTGGTTGAATTTTGATAATTCTCTTTGTGTTTGCTAGTCTCATTCTTCAGAAAGGTCAAAGATATTTCACAGTATGTCCATAAAAAGTAGCCCATGTTGTTCTTGGGGTCCTGATTTGACAAACGCGTGCCAATCCATCATTAAAAGATCAGTCTAGTAGCTACTAGCTGTTAGTCCTTCAACTTCTTTTGTTGTCTTTATACCTACTGTTATTGGTAAAACCGATAGTAATTGGAGTATAGGAAAATCCATTATGCCCATTTGTGCCACAAGGTCATGCAGATAAACAAACATACTAGTTGATTGATAATGCAATTACTGCGCGTTTATTTTTAAAATAGATACGCATTAGTAATGTTAATGCGGGGCGACTAAACTTAAGGATCCACTTACATAATGTAGTCAATAAGTTTAATATACATTATGTATCCTGGTACCAGTAAATATAAACATTTAGTATGGTGACCTATCGTTTCTATTAATCCAACATCTGAAGAAAAAGAAAGCCCATACACAATAAAATAATATTTTATTGTGAAGAAAAAGAAAGCCCATACACAATAGAATAATATTTTATTGTGTATGGGCTTTCTTTTTCTTCAGATGTTGGATTAATAGAAACGATAGGTCACCATACTAAATGTTTATATTTACTGGTACCAGGATACATAATGTATATTAAACTTATTGACTACATTATGTAAGTGGATCCTTAAGTTTAGTCGCCCCGCCCGGTTCGGCAGTCGCCTTCCCGTATCGCTAAAGATAGGTTGTAGTTAACTACGAAGGCGACTAGCGAACCGGGCGACTAAACTAAAGGATCCACTTAAATACATATGCGCCAGTTGCATTGTGTCCCTACACATGTCAACTTCTAAATACATATAAACGGGCTGATGACAGCTAATGATCACTTGTATCCCCATAACAGTTTGTCGGTCATTACACCGAACACCCTTTATGGGCAAGTTTATTAACATTACTAATGCGTATCTATTTTAAAAATAAACGCGCAGTAATTGCATTATCAATCAACTAGTATGTTTGTTTATCTGCATGACCTTGTGGCACAAATGGGCATAATGGATTTTCCTATACTCCAATTACTATCGGTTTTACCAATAACAGTAGGTATAAAGACAACAAAAGAAGTTGAAGGACTAACAGCTAGTAGCTACTAGACTGATCTTTTAATGATGGATTGGCACGCGTTTGTCAAATCAGGACCCCAAGAACAACATGGGCTACTTTTTATGGACATACTGTGAAATATCTTTGACCTTTCTGAAGAATGAGACTAGCAAACACAAAGAGAATTATCAAAATTCAACCAGACATTAACCACCAAAAGAAAACTTAACTATTATACTTAAATTATGTTCCTAAATAGCTAGGTATTTTAAGGTAATGTAAATTTGTAATAACATTGAAATTGATAAATATAATAAGAAATCCTTCCCTTTACGTCAGTGGTTCCCAAACTTATTTTCTCTACTGCCCACTTTGAGAATAAATATTTTTTTAGCGCCCCCATTTATTCACCTCAGGCCTCTACACAACGCCTCTATTTTTTTTTCTGGCTCTCATACCGCCCCCCTTGAGACCTGCAGCGCCCACAAGGGGGCGTTATCGCCCCCTATGGGAACCAATGCTTTACGTTATTAGCAGGGGTCAGAGTAGATTGATTTTACGTACTTGCATCATGAATAGTCATAGAAATCATTACATAGATAAGCCTTTTTCCAGGCTTTCATTTTTGTACTCACGGGATTGCATCAAATATTGTGAATATAATGAAATAAACTACTACATTTGAAATTTAATATTTATAATTTAATAAAATGCCATAGTGAAACATTTAAAATTATTTTTTCTTATTTATCAAGTAATAAAGTGAAATTTACTTTTGTGCGTCAATTCGTAACCTACAAATTACTAATTTAGTAGTTACTTCTTGCAACTTTATAACCAGCTGTTTATAATTAATACATATTATATTCATGAATAAATAAATAAAATAACTTTTTATACTCCTTAATATTTTATCGCATTCAGTTTATATAATTTACTTCATTATCCTGACTCTTTAAACAATTAAAATAAATACCATAAGTTTTTCAATATTTTCTAGTTGTCATCTAAATCCCGGAATCCTAAAGGCATATCCATATTAATATATATGTGCCAGTTCATTGACTCCAAATCAATATACCTACTCCGACCCCTGATTATTAGTATAGCTGTAAAATAACTTATTTCTTATTTTAAGTATATACCTACAAGGCATGCTTATAGTTAATGCTAGAAAGGTGAAATATTGCATGAATATGTACCATGCCAGCAAAGTAGTAATTACTTTGCTGGCATGGTACATATTCCCACTGATGGACACATAAACTGCATCAAAGTGCCTTTCAAATTTATATTTTTGGTCAATTTATATTAGAGTGCAGTGTATGTGTCCATCAGTGGGAATATGTACCATGCCAGCAAAGTAATTACTACTTTGCTGGCATGGTACATATTCCATCAAAACTGCATCAAAGTGCCTTTCAAATTTATATTTTTGGTCAATTTATATTTTTTATAAAATTTTGTTAAGTAATTGAAAAAGTAAAGACTTCAATAATAAATGAAAGAAAACAAAAATGAATAAAGAAATAGTAATAAAATCATCCATAAACTGCATCAAATTTACTTTTAAATAAATATTTGTAGTCAATTTATATTTTTTGTAAATGTTTGCCAATTGAAAAAGTATTTATTGAGTTTTGCATGTTATAAGCATAAAGGTTTTAATAGATTTTTATAGTTTTGTTTTAGTTGCTTATTTAATTAATATTACTAATAGGACTGTTGGATAGTCTGCTTATCTCAACAAGAGTTTTGTGACCATAACATTGGTACATAGTTCACCAAAAGAAAAAAAATCAACCAGTATTTTAAGAGTAAACAAAAACAATAAAAATCAATAATAATTGTAAACTATACTCTTGTAAAGACGATGCATATCTTTTCGTTACTAGGTTTTGATTTTTCTAATGATTATTGCATGTTCATTAAATTTTTTTTTTTTTTTTTTTTTAAATTAACCAAAAATATTCATTTAAAAGTAACCCAAAACTTTGATGCAGTTTAGGTGGCCATCAGTGTTTAAAATCATATAATATATATTTTTTTATATCCTACATTTAAAATGGGGATGTTTACTTTACTGTTTTCCCTATTGTGTGGATTATCATTAGGTAGGTCTTTTAAAAAAATTAGGGGATGCTAAGATATTGTTTTGAATAAGAGATCTGTTTGCAAGATAATAAAAAAGTACTTTTATTTTAAAATAAAAGTTTAAAAAGTTCTAGTAGTTAATTAAGTTAACTTTGTGAATGCATTTTTTTAAAACTAAATACCTGCAAAGAATGCGTTTTCTATTTATTGGTCCAGAGCTACATACAGCCCGGCACCTCTTGGTTCACAAAAACTCACCTAATTAAATCTTTAACAACATAAGACATGTAACATGCATGCTAACTTCTTATTCTGATTTTGATATAATCATGGTTATAATTTTATAAAACTGTGATAAGGACAGTAGTCAAATTGAAACAGTAAACATTTAAATTAAATAATTAATAACTATACTTACCAATCAAACATTGACACTCGGCTGTGCAATACTTAAAATGATTTGTATGAATTTGGTAATATTACTGTTGACCTCATAATTATGATATACAATACAATTATTTACACTTAAAATAAATAACTTATTGTTGATAACAGTTTTGTCGTCTGAATACTTTGAACAACTTGAAATAGTTGGCAAAGAGGCCGGTTCGTTGGACAGTTTTATTTATTTATCTGGAGTTATCTGTCATTAGTGTCATTCACGGAATAGGAATACCAAAGGAAATGGTATATGACACAATTAGTACCTATGTAAACTGCTGTCGCCAAACTCACACAAATAAACCAATAATCATACTTCGCACTACACACAAAGAATTCATTTGATTGGTCGTTTTTATTTTAGTAAAAATAAGCATAAAGCACATGCTTTATATTTGAAAATATACCTTCACTGCTTTTGATAAGCTTTATTTTGATAAACTGCAAAAAGTACTTACGACGTTTTGTTATCTTAGTAATGTATTTTTTTTTTTTTTTTTTTTTTTTTGGCATTTGCACATTTTTGTGCTTGTATGCCATTTTCAAGTTAAAAACGGGGAAACGTATAGAAATTAAAAAACAAGGAATTTGGAATTAGGACTGGATTAAGAATGATGTTATAGAGATTAGTCTAAAATATATATGTAAATATAATAATTTTACTAGGATATAAAAATATGGGTAAAAGTTTGTAAATAGGAAGGTAAATATAATAATTACATATATTCAAATTTTTATATTATTACGTAAAATAAATTGGGCAATAACTTTATAAATATTAATATTAAAGTTAGAAAGGAGGCAAGATGCCGATGTAGGGAAAGGAACATGTAAATTTATTAAATTGCTAAAAAAGGAGGCATAGTCATTTATAGGACAGGCAAATAGAATGTGATTTAAATCTCCCACACCAGTTCCGCAGAGGCAGTCAGGGCTATTAATTACGTTAATACGCGCTAAATGAGATTGAGTGCAGTTGTGTCCAAGTCTCATACGTATTATAATAGATGTGACTAATTTATTAAAGAGACATTTGGAAAACCACGGTTTTGCTGGTATATTATGTTGTATGCTCCGGTAAAACTTTCCTTTTAAATTATCCTCAGCCCAAAATTTATTCCAGGATTCCTGCAAATAAACCCTGGGTAAGGTAGACAAATCATGATGGTAGTTCACATAAGGAAAAATGTCACCACACACTACTGCATCCTTCGCCAAAAGATCCGCCTTTTCATTTCCTGAGATACCACAGTGGGCCGGGACCCAGGCGAAGCTGACTGAATAACCCTTTAATGTGCATTTATGTAAAAGTCGACGGATATCAAAGATGATGGGTTTATTTTGATTATAAAACGGAAATTTAGCTAATGATTGTAAGGCACTCTTACAATCTGTTACAATTAATGATCTCTGTAGTCCCATCAACAAAACATATTCAACCGCTTTATACAGCCCAAAGCACTCTCCGGTGTAAACGGAGGATTCTGGGGGGAGTTTTATTTTTTCAATTATATTATATTGAAGGTGATATATTCCAATACCCACACAACTAGCGCCCTGTTTAGAGGCGTCAGTGAATATGTAGTGGCAACCCAGCCAATCTCTGTCTATTGTGTAGTTAAAGTTTGAATTGTGACATATGTCATCCTTAAAGATACCAATATTGTATTGAATGTTGGGGTCTAAAACGAGTTCATGGTAATTGCAATGAAATATGGGTAGTAACTCGGATTGATGAGCTGGAGCTTCAATGGCTTTCCATTTTGAGAGGCTTTCTATAAGACAAGGAGCAGATCTTTTTGCCCAATATCTGGATGTGGCCACTTCCTCAGAAAGATCAGCTACTCTTTTGGATAGAGGATGATTTACAAACTGTTGACACCTAAACACAAATCTATCCGACAAATATTGACGTCTTAACCGCAGGGGAGGATCACCACATTCTACTTGTAGGCAATTTATCGGACTTGATTTCATTGCACCCGAAACAATTCTCAGAGCCTTTGACTGTACTTTATCCAGTTTCTGAAAGCCAGCAACACTACCAGGCTCCAACAAAAAAGTTCCGTAGTCTAATACACTTCGTATCAAAGCATTGTAAATAAGCTTCAATGAAAATGGGTGGGCACCCCACCAGACCCCTGAGAGGCATCTAATAATGTTGATGTTTTTTTCACATTTTGCTGCAATATATTCACAATGATTAAGGCCTGTAAGATGAGAGTCTAAAATCACGCCCAAGAACTTTACTTGATTTTTTACTGGTAATGGTTTTTGATCGAACTGTACACTAACATTAGGTGGTTTACGCATTCTAGTAAATAATACAACATTACTTTTATTTACAGATAAATCCAAACCATTTCTTAAAAGCCATGAGTTTAATAGAGACAATGATGATGTTAAATTGTCACCTATTTTGTTTACAGATTGCCCACTGCAGTATAAAAGTAAATCATCGGCATACTGAAGCACCTGCACAGATCCATTGAGAGACGTTTCTAAATCATAAGTATAAATATTATAAAGAATAGGGCTTAGGACTGATCCTTGGGGAAGGCCCTTCCATACCAGTCTACTAACTTTAGTGTTATCAAGGTAAAGATTTATTGATCTTTCAGATAACATATTTAAAATGAAATTTGAGAGCATAACTGGAACATTTAATAAATTAAGTTTTTGTTTCAGGACTGACAAGAGTACACTGTCATATGCTGAACTGACATCCAAGAAAGCTGCAATTACATGTTCATTTCTAGTAAAGGCTAAACGAATGTCAGTGACAAACACACTCAGGCTGTCTAAAGTACCCCTTCCTTTTCTGAATCCAAATTGAGTGGGAGCAATTAGCTTGTTACTTTCAACAAACCATTCTAAACGAATTTTAACTAGGTGTTCTGCAATTTTAGCCAAAACAGAAGAAAGAGCAATAGGGCGGTAAGAAGAAGCTTCACAAGATGGTTTGTGTGGTTTTAAAATTGGAATAATTGTTTGAGATTTCCAGGAATAAGGAATATTACCAGAAGTCATGATAGTATTAATAAGATCTAAATATTTGTTAAGAACTGGTTCACTCAAATTTGCAATGAAGGAATATGGGATACCATCATCTCCTGGGGCAGAATCTTTAACATGTGAAAGAACACCTTTTAATTCATTAAAAGAAAAGGGGGAATTTAGTCCAAATGGGTCATTATTATTAGAAATGGATAATGGTATTGAAATAAAACTATTTTCTGGAACATAAGGTGGAGCCAACTGATCCATAAATTGATTAACTAATTCTGAAGGAATTTTATTGTGTGTAGAATTGTTAATGGCAGATTTAAACCGTCTTATATTACGCCAAACAACAGATGGACAGACATCAGGGCAGATAGAAGTGCAATATTTTCGCCATCCATCAAATTTCTTTTTTTTAAGCAATTTCCTTGTGTCACGAGAAACTTGCAAGAAATTTTCGAAATTCTCATTAGTCATCATAGTACAATATTTTTTTTCTGCCTTTTTCCTCTTTTTGACAGCCTGAGTACATTCATCATCCCACCAAGGTGGGGAGGGTATTCTACCAGAAGTTATATTTTTAAGAGGGAATGTTTGGTCAGCAGCTTCTATCAAAATGTTTGATAATAGATCAGAACATTGTTTTTCATTCCCTGAACATGTTTTAGGAATTCTATGCATTTTCTGCTCAACACAATGTTTAAATGTACTCCAATCAACATTTGTCAGTCTGTATTTCAGTCGAGGAGTGGGAGTTGTAACACTTGGTCTATTATAGGGAAAAGAAATGGTTAAAGGAAAATGATCACTGCCATAGGAAGAGGGTAAGGGCGCCCATGATAGAGATGAAGCCAAATCAGGAGTGCAGACAGACAAGTCTGGGGCACTTATGCCTTCATCTGGGTTTGTGTGGCGAGTTGGAAGGCAGGTGTTTAAAATACATAGATTAAGGGAATCAAAAACTTCTAATAATTGTTCACCATAATAATTTGTGGTTGAACTACCCCAGCATTGATGCTGAGAATTAAAATCTCCCATTACTAAAAATGGCTTAGGTAATACAAAAAATAAATTATAAATTTCAGAAAAAATATTTACAGAAGGGCGAGCGAAATAAAGAGAGACTATACAAACACTATTTACAACAGCAGCAACGACAGATATGTCATCACTATGAGGAGGAAGAGGAAAAGGTTTATGAGAAAGTGTATTTTTGATAAGTATGGCAACCCCGCCATACCCATCAGGTCTGTCAGCTCTTAGGCAGACATAGCCAGAGATTCTAAATGAGAATCCTGGTTTAAGCCATGTCTCTGAAAGAGCAAGTGCAATTGGTTCATATTTATTTATAATATGTATCAATTCACACTTTTTATTTATTACACTTCTGCAATTCCATTGAAGAATTTTCGCTTGATTGTCCATTATTAATGAGTTGTATGAAAGTTTGAATTAATGAGGCAACGTTGGACGGTAAAGAATTCGATAGAGATAAAGATTTAAATAAAGCTAATATTACATCAATGATTTGTTTGTCGTTATTATTTACATCATTATTATTTATATTATTATTTTTCAGGGCACACCCATTAGAGGGAGATGGACCATCATAATCTTTAATAAGGGACTGGTGTGTTTCACGGTCATATCCTCTTGTAAATTTAGGCAGTGGTTTTGGCTGTAGGAAGACGGTCTTTTTGTAAGATTTATTTGGTGATGATGGTGATGACGGATGTGTTGAGGGTGATTTATCATGGTTGGAATTATTGTGAGAAGTGGAAGTTAATATCTCGGCATATGATTTGGAAGGAGGAGGATGTAATTTTAATGCCTCAGAATATGACACACTATTCTGGGCCATGTAAATTTTGATTCGTTTTTGTCTTTCCAACTCTTGACAAGATTTATTAGTAGCAAAATGTAGGCCGCCACAAAGGAAGCATTTTGCACAGTCCTCCTCCAAGTCACATGTGTCAGCTGTATGGTTTTGCCCACACTTGTAACATCGAGGAGAAGACTTGCACTGCATCTTAGTGTGACCGAATCTGCAGCAATTAAAACATTGGATCGTTGGGAACGTATATAATTCTACCGACAGGGCATTATAACATAAGAAAACCCGTTTGGGTAACACTTGTCCGTCGAATGTAAGAACAACCGTTTGAGATGGTTTCCATACTGGAGCTGAACCATGGACTTTATAATTTAATCGTCTGGCTTTGATTACTTTGCCACAACCAATGGGAACGGATATATTTTCAATGATATCATCCACAGTCCATTCAGTAGGTACACCACGGACTAAACCCATCCGTGTTATACTAAAGGAGGGAATATAAGCTTTTAAGTTATGTTTTGTTAGCGATGAGTCATTAATAAATGAATTTGCATCTTGGTATTTATTAAAAGATAATGTAATTCGGTTTCTTCCAATCCTCTTTAGACTACCATTAATAATACTTTTGTACAAGTTTTGTTTTAAAAAGTGTCCAAAGGCGACAGGATGAAGTGTTGCAGTGTTGTCAGAAGATTCTTTTTGTACATGCACAATAAAAGGAGATGCATCGGTTGATTCGTATTGAGTCCTTACTACCTGCTGAGGTGGCTGTGGGGGAGTTATATTTTGAGAGCAAGTTGAATCTTTAGACCCAATGTCTAGAGATTCAACCCGATTACTTTTATTGGTAATTTTAACAGGTGATCTTTCTCTGATACTACATTGTGTTTCATTCACAATGTCACAATTGCAGTCCGACGGTTTATTCTTATGGGAATGCTTATGCTTCCTTCTTTTATTGCAATTCTTGCATACTTTACGGGGCGACCGAATTCTTTTTCTATCGGATCTTAAAGAGCTATCCGTAGCAGTACTGGAGTCAGTTAACATATGCTCATTATCAATAATAATATTTAAACCGACCGGGGGAATATCCCCCGGGTCGGGCGGCTCATTCATCACCACAAAAAAGAATAAAAAACTTACAGAATCTCCTCGAAATACTATTTACAGAAACTAAATAAAATAATAAACTAACATATATACTATTATTTACACTACTAATCTCTAATAACTAATAATAATTAAAATTAATTTCAGAAACGAGAAAAATCACGTCCGCCAAAATCAAGTTTCCCGCGCTTTTTCTAGTAATGTATTACATTTGACTGACGAGATAATTCCGCTACTTGAGTAGAGATGGCAGTATTTTAGATGGACGCAATTTTAACCTTAAACACGTACGACATAAGGATGAGATTTTGTTTCAGAGATTGATTTTTAGCGCTATTCACCCAGTGATGCGCAATATTGAATTTTATAATTACATTATCGATATCGATAGATACATGGTTTCTTATTTGAGCTAACGAGTTTTATATGTGAAAATGTTGCATTTAGTATAATATAGTTTCTTACTATTTTTTATTAATAGACTCGACACTCGCACAATGGTACCAGTAGCTACCGCTCGCGTTTTTTAACTGAATCTTTGTGTAACAATACTTAACATGTTGTGTAGCTCATTTTAAATAATCTGGATAAAATAAGAATACTTTATTTTTTAACCCCCGATAACCGAACCCAGCTAACTTTATGTCAGATTAGATCAGATTGAATGTAGAAAGGTAACACTGTTTGTTACCTTTTTACATTAAAAGACAGAATAACTATCGAATTTGTAATATTATATTGTGATTACTTTTCTTTTTTAAGTCTATCGATAAACTCAGTATTGTACGAACTCAGACATCACTAAACGAGTAGCGTAGAATCATGGTACAAAAAACTCAGATATGCTCAAGACTGACATATGCCACCATATTTGTGCCAGGTTCTATGAAAATTTGACAACACTCATACATTCCTGGCACAACATACTGAACTGTCATCGTGGTGAGGAGACCTATCTTATTATATCATGCGTAGAATATTCTGTAGAATATTCTAGATGTTTTTAGTAAGTTAACGAAACATGATTTTTATAAGAAATCATACTTACCGATGGTATGAAACACCTCCATTCATGAGATTTTTTCTTCTACTATCATTTTTACACTCCAGAATAGCACAATACGGCATGGTTAAAGAAATATAAAATAAATACGCAAGATTAGCAACTTGACGCGCTGTCAGAACACGACTGGTCATAGACATGGATTGATTAAGCGTAGCTACGCTTAATTGTGGCACGCGAACCACGCCTACTTCACATTTCCTTTGGATTCCTATTCCGTGGTGTCATTTCTGTGAGTATTGTGTTGCCAACTCCAGAATTTACATGTCGCTTGATTACCAAAACCTCCACTCATTGCCGACGGCAATAGCCGGAACTAAATGTTAATAAATAAATAAAATATATTTTAATTCGAAACACATTTGATTCATATAATGTTAGTGACAAAAAATGACTTCAAAACTATGTTAGTACACAAAACTTGATATAAAAGGAAAATAAAGAATATTAACATTAATTATTTCGAGACCAACTGTGCGACAGACATGCATCTCTACGCATACAGTGGTTCGAAATAGGAGAGTCATACCTCTCAGCAATCATTCGCAGAATGCTATTGGAGCTGGCCCGCAGCCTGCAGAGCATTGCAAAAAAGTCATTTGTATGGCTTTGTGCAAACATACCTGATAATGACCAGACCAATAGGCGTACGTACGAATAGACAAAATATTCATTATTCTTTTGGTCAGCTTATGAGCGCCAAGCTTCAGGTTGACAACCTGAAGCTTGGCGCTCATAAGTAAGTAAATATCAATTCTTATATTTCTAAATGCATTAAAAGTCGGCGTTCCGTACTCTTGGTGGCAAATATGCTTCGGTGCCACTGCTTTCGTTTTTTAATGAAATTTCGTGGAACTCGGCGCCTTAGGCACTTCCTCGCTCGGCACTCGGCGCCTTCACTTGACGGCAAAGATATTTTTGTGGCACTAGTTTAGTTTTTTTTTCTTGGTGGCAAAGATAGGTCCTCAGTTGCCACAGAGAAGTCGGCATCGTTACTTTCGGCGGTAAAGTGACTTTGGTGGTAAAATACATATAAAGTCACTTTCTAACTTGGTGGCAAAGATGCTTCGGTGCCACTTTTTTGGTTGCTGTCCTAATTTTATTTATTTGCAACACTAGTGATGAGTGATGGTTTTAACTTTTAACATATAAGCTCATCAGGTGCAGAAGTGTGGGATCTTATCCCACATTTCTGTACCTAATGAGCTTAAACTCTTGGAATTCGCTAGACTCGCGGAGACGCACAATCACCGCGAGTGACGGGTGATGCACGTCAACGGGCACGAGCGGCTCGTCTGCCGCCACTACAACTTATTTGATTGGCATACTAAATGATTCAAACTGGAGGAATAAATTAATAGTTAGTGATGGTTAGTAATTAAACATTAGAATTTAAAACTTGAGGTTAAAAACTGATAGTGTTGAAATAAAGATCATCAGTTGCAGGGATCTTGCATCTGGGATCTAGCGACTTTTGGCACTGGATGTAGCAAATGAAAATTTTGGAACTGGCAACACTGATTTGACATTTCATTCAGCAAATTTTGTTTGGTGTTTGACGTGACTGTCGGAAGTTCGGAACAGCCAAAATTTTGATTACTCATTTCGCTCTAACTATTCAATTTTGTGTTAAATCTGTTGGTATTCTGTAAAAGAACAATTCAAGGTGCGTATGTAATAGCATAATTCAGAATTTGGATAAATATAGAGATTATTTTTTTACGAAATGCTTTGTCATGGTCTCTAACCTAGACCGGTGAGTGAAAACATTTCTACTTTCAGATGTTTCTTACACGATCTGAGTACGACCGTGGTGTCAACACCTTCAGCCCTGAAGGAAGGTTGTTCCAAGTGGAATATGCCATTGAGGCGATAAAGCTTGGTTCTACGGCGATCGGCATTTGCACTTCGGAAGGAGTAGTCTTGGCAGTTGAAAAAAGGATTACTTCTCCGCTGATGGAGCCCACTACTATTGAGAAGATCGTAGAGGTCGATAAGCATATTGCTTGTGCTGTATCTGGGTTAATGGCTGACTCCAGGTAAGATTTTTTTGTGTATCCTGTTTGTATGCATTATTGAAAGCTAGTGATAAGTATAAGTTCCTCGTTCATATTACTTATATCAAAGTTCTGGCAATAGATTTCTGTATTAAAGTTTAATTGTTAGATTACAAACCTATGAAATTGATTTTTTAATGACTAACATTTTCAATTATTTATTTGAAGAATCTCTTTAAAACTTGCCACCTATGATATTGCTGTGAATCTACTGGAAAAAAAGTACTTAATTGGTTTTCTGTATGCTGAAAAATTATGTGCTAATCTTAAAATGGCACAATAAAATCTAAAATGTTATCACATAAAATCTTTATGATATATACATATATGATAGAACCTTTTAGGCAGACAGATGTTAAAGGTAAATAACGCATGATCACTTTAATTCCCGTTACATTTTACTTAATCATGCAACACGTAAGTTTATAAGTTAATCTGACATTACATATTTTAGGACTCTAGTGGAACGTGCCCGTGTTGAAAGCCAGAACCATTGGTTTGTTTACAATGAGCAGATGAGGGTGGAGTCCTGTGCCCAGGCGGTGTCAAACCTAGCTATTCAGTTTGGAGACAGTGATGATGATAGCGGCACTGCTATGTCCAGGCCATTTGGAGTTGCTGTTATGTTTGCTGGTTAGTACTATTCATAGAAATCTTAATAATAAGGCAATAGAAATGTCAAAGACGCGTGACCTTGTCGCCGCGCATCTGTCTAGTCAAACACAAGTGCGAGTTGAGGAATTGTCGTCTTAATGTCATCGCAAAAAGAATAATTTTGTTTGCAGGAATACAAGCGCATTTGTCTAATCGAACACAAGTGCGAGTTGAGGAATTGTCGTCTTAATGTCATCGCCAAAAAGAATAATTTTGTTTGCAGGAATACAAGCGCATTTGTCTAATCGAACACAAGTGCGAGTTGAGGAATTGTCGTCTTAATGTCATCGCCAAAAAGAATAATTTTGTTTGCAGGTATACAAAAAGTGGTATTTGAAAACCGGCGACATGCGTCCCAGTGTTAAAAGATAGTCGATAGCATTTCTATTGACTAGTTATTAAGATTTCTATGGTCCTATTTGAATAGTTTATACCTGCATTTTCTCAAAGGCTCAGCCTTAATTTTGTGTTACATCCAAATTACATTTGGAGTTTGATAAACGGAAAATATCCATCTAGTAATAAGTAACTTACTGATATTAAAGGTTTTTGGGATTAATGGACAGATTAAAAATGAAGCAATATATTGGAAATAACGTAACATAACATAATATCACATGATTCCGTCATTAGGTCCCATAGGATAGGGGGTGAGCCTATTGCTAACTACCGGGCACAATTCCAACTCCTATTGTAAATTTCCAACCCGCAAATCGTGAACGTCAAGATGGCGGGACCTCGCCAGATTTTGTGAATATCATGCGATAAGGATTTAGTACACTTTTCCTACTATTTCATACTTTCATAGTAAAATTCTACACCCATAAAATTACTAAATTTTCTACAAAGAAAGTGGTCCCGCTATTTTGATGTCATAATGGCGGGACCACTATTAAATTAAAGAAAAAACATGGCGTGATCTTAAACTAACCACACCAAATTTTAATACGATTTAGTACAACTACATTTGAATCATTGTTATACTTATAAAACTGCAATTTCAATAAGAAACACGTTAATTATGTTTACATTAGAAAAGCGCCTGAAGAAAAAGTATCAAAGACAATAATTAACATAAGTATGTATTATTTTATGTACTTACAATTTGTACAGGCGTTAGTTATATTTTGGAAGGGTTATTCTAGAATGCATTTATAATAGTGCATATTTGCCTAAAAAATAAAAGTTACTTTTTATTAATTAAAATTTGCCATAAGAAAAAAAACTGGTACATACACTGGCGAGCAAAAAAATCGACTCACTTCATACTTTCGCACTCAAAGTGGTCTAGTTTTAAAATTAAGACCTAAATCTTAACTTAGGCCTTAAATTATTTAAGTTCTAGATCTTAGCTTTAAAATGAGTACAAATACTCTTACTACTACGTTTCGTTTCTATGAGCCAATATTAGCGCTTAAAATCGCGATATGGTGTGCTCTTATTGGTTATTATAAACGTCAGAATAGTATAATAATATTGTGACAAGGTTCTATCCCATTCCCAATTTGGTGGAGAAAGTTATTAATATATTGACAAAATCATTTTGCTGGGCGGGTCACTAACTCGCCTTACGAACCTATACTACGCTCGGGAGTGACTAAACAGCGCATTTTCGGAGTTCATTCTACCCGCCTAGAAAAATGAGTTTATCGATACACGTCTATAATATTGAAGCCTTTGAGCTATGCGGTGTAAGCGCCCGAAACTTATCTGGTCTATCCTTATCTTAAATTATGTCACAGCTGTTTTTCTTTAAGATTTACTTAATAAAATTATTCGTTGGAATGATCTGTTTTAATCGCTGGCAGTACGTGAAGCAAGTGATAGCGACAGACAATGCATCATTCCAATAGTATTTCATTACTTGTAGTTTATTTTTTTATCGATCATCTTATAATGTTCAGTTATTATCTCCTCTTAAATTATGTTATTGTTGATTCGTTTATTTTATTAGAGATTTACTTAATTTATGCAGTAGTTTTGTTTTTATAGATTTTCACGTAGAATCATGGTCACCCCATCAGTTGTAATATACGATAATTTTGATTCAATTTATCTTTTAAAATAGTAATACTGTTGAATCGCTATATATTTAGAACGAATGTTCTCCTTAAATGTAATTCAGGAAGATGAATTTTGTAAACAAATATGTCAAATTAAAAAAGATATTGGCGGCTATTTATAGAGGGCCGTGCTGAATGAACGAAAAATGATATTTTTTTTATATAATTTAGCAAGTTTTATGAGAAGCTAATGCGGTACATATGATACTTGCCAAAAACCAATTAATTTTAAATAGTTTTTGGCTAAGGATGATTAATATTTTTTACACATTTTCTTAAAAACAAAAATTTCAGCACAGTCCCTTTTTACATCGATATTTCATTTTGTTATCACGAATTCAGAATATCTTTTGCGGAACATATATTCTGTTTATAGAGTACATTCCTCGAGTATATGAAACTTTTGAATTCGCTGTATAGTTTTCAAGATACACGGGGGCCGTGCCAGCCAAACGATTGCAGCACGGCCCCCTTTCTTTCCGTTTTTCTTCAAAAATACAGCGGTACATTAAAAAAAAAGCGGTACATATTCTTCTAGAGGCGAGTACATTTCTTTGGTGCACACCTAAAGTGCCAATTTCCCCATTTGAAAAGGGCCGTGCTGGGCAAACGAACGTTAAAAAAGCTCTGATAAAATTTATTTTCACAAACATTCTGGTTTTGTGTTCAAACAACTTTTATTTTTTATGCAAATATGCACTATTATAAATGCATTTTAGAATAACCCTTCCAAAATATAACTAACGCCTGTACAAATTGTAAGTACATAAAATAATACATACTTATGTTAATTATTGTCTTTGATACTTTTTCTTCAGGCGCTTTTCTAATGTAAACATAATTAACGTGTTTCTTATTGAAATTGCAGTTTTATAAGTATAACAATGATTCAAATGTAGTTGTACTAAATCGTATTAAAATTTGGTGTGGTTAGTTTAATATCACGCCATGTTTTTTCTTTAATTTAATAGTGGTCCCGCCATTATGACATCAAAATAGCGGGACCACTTTCTTTGTAGGATATTTAGTAATTTTATGGGTGTAGAATTTTACTATGAAAGTATGAAATAGTAGGAAAAGTGTACTAAATCCTTATCGCATGATATTCACAAAATCTGGCAGGGTCCCGCCATCTTGACGTTCACCGCAAATCGAAACCTAGACCCGTCGTTGAGAGGTGCATACGCTAACCACTAGACCATCGAGGCAGTATTGGATAAAAAAAAATAAAAACCTTCACTAAAGCAAGTCTGACAAATGTTCAAATATTTAACTTTAATTACAGGTATTGATGAGAAGGGACCTCAGTTGTTCCATATGGATCCTTCTGGAACGTTTGTACAGTATGATGCTAAAGCCATTGGATCTGGCAGTGAAGGTGCTCAGCAAAGCTTGAAGGTAAGTTTAATATTTTAACTTCCTTTTATATTTGACACTGATCCCCAAAATACATTTTACACTACTTCGGGAGGTCAGGGAATTCAAAACCATTGTAACAAAGTTATGTCAATAAACATTATTATTATTATGTTGTTTATGTTCCCATAACACGGGACTATGGAGTCCCGGTACTTTGAAAGGCATGCATGGGGCCGAAGCCAACAGCGCAGAGGCCTGATAAACATTTTAATCTAAATGCGAAATGGGACTATTATAAAATAGCTTCTGCCTGTGGTGCATAAATGAAAATAAGCCTATATGTTTATTTGTACATTTATACACTAAATTGTGCAAAATTTTAATCAAAATTCATTCAGAAGTTTTTGTTTAAATATGCAACATTCACATTACAATATATAATATATGTAGATTTCTAACATTAACTGTCAGATTTAAATAGACACATTTTAGGTAAGAAAGTGTTTTTCCTCAAACTTACTTGAATCTGTTAAAATTAGTAAAGCAATTTTTTTTGGTATGGGGTAACCAGAAACAGAAATGCTTTTACATACCTCTTGCTTCTCCAACCTAATAAAATATAACCATTTTGCTTTACAGGAAATCTACCATAAGTCAATGACTCTGAAAGAGGCTATCAAATCAGCTCTGACGATCCTCAAGCAAGTAATGGAAGAGAAGTTATCAGAAAACAATGTGGAGGTAGTGACCATGACTCCAGGCTCAATGTTCCACATGTTCACACGGGAACAGCTGGCCGAGGTTATTAAAGACATACCTTAAGTTGTAATGTAAGAGATATCTGAGCTTGTTACCATGATGCAGGATTATACTGCTTTCACATTAGCTGTGCGTCTAACGCTCGTTTGCAGATGATTATAATATTTATCAACTGGCGCGTTCGTAGCGCGATTGTATTTTATAAAAATATCTTCAAACGCACGTTACACGCACGATTCATGTGAAAGCAGTTTTTAATAAATTAAACTAGACCTGGATGCAAAATGTTACTTAAAAAGTCATCTTTTGTAAAAAAAACAACCAACTTGCATTGTGTGATTGAAATAATATGGTAAAGCTCAGATTAAAATAGAAGTATATTTAGAAGTAATGTTTGAAGTAAATTGTATTATCTATACATCTGTAGGTATACTGTAGAATATTTCAGTTAATCATCTGGTAAATTATTATTATCTGTACTAGTAGTTTATTTAAAAATATTATAAAGCTATAAAAAGTGAATTACATTCCAACTGGACATCTTAGGATTTGGCGTAAAACTTTAATATTGATTAAATTATGTAAAAAATGTATTTATTTAAATCCAAATCATGATAAAAATAAAGCTTTTATAAGTTTTAGATAATGTGTTAGTTTATGTATATCATCATATTCTATACAGTAAATACTGCCTAATATGTAATTTATTTCAAACGATACTGTACTGTAAGGAGTGGGAGACATTTTGAATCTTAAAGTAAGTATTCATTTGTTTAATAAAAGAAACATACATTTTTATTATGTTGTATTTATTTATCGGTACCTAGAATGTAGGGATTAAGTCCCATATTTATACTTATTCACATCAAAAGAACTTATGCAACTTAACCCATCTTTTCAATTATTTGATTGTAGACTAGATATAATGAAGGCTTTACCCAGCCTTCATTATATTTTAGTCTAAAACTAGAATAGTTAATTTAGTAGTGGGTAGTTAGATTTTTTTTTTTTTTTAGAAGCTAGACGAACTTTTTCAACTTTAATGCAAAAAGGCATAGCAAAGCTAAAATTTTCTTTAAATATTACAAGTATTGATAAAAATGCGTCATCTCTCGACAGTAATGTGTTGATCTTAATTCAAACGTACTGTATGCGATTATGTGAATAAGTAACTTATTACATCGCATAGATGGCGCTAAAACCAAGTAATGGTTCGTCTAGCTTCGGCTGGCACAAAAAGAGTTGAGAAATTTCGAGTCCGGCAGCATACGAATCCATAGCTGAATTGGCAAAGCACTTGGGGCGTATACCCAGGGGGTGCAGGTTCGAGTCCTGCTGGATTCTTAATTTTTTCAACTTTAATATTATATAAACATTATGTTGTCATTATAATTTACTAGCCTACGTGGGCAGTAGCTATTAATCCAGGCTATACATGTGTGCAAAATTTAAATTATCTGAATCAACCCAATTGTTTTTGTGTGATAGAGTAACAAACATCCGTAAGGACAAAAACACATAGTCTTTGGTAAGGATTAGCTAAGTCAAAGCTATGCGGACTAATCAATCTTCAGATTAAGTATGCTTACCGCGGTCGGCCATTCGAGGGTGAACATTTTAACATAACGAGTTTTCCTCCGTGCCTTACAATGACGTTCTATTGGCACAGATGAAACAATATTTTTACGAGATTGTAGCCGGCGTGATGGTGCGTGGTAAATTAGCTCATCATATAATATTGCTGACTAGCTACTCCACGCGGTTTCACCAGCAGACAAAAATTAGCCTATGTCCGGCCTAAAAGTTCCATCTACATTCATACAAAATTTCCTCAATATCGATCAAGAAGTTTACGCGTGCTGTTGTGACTAAGGGAAATTGGATTCATTTTAATGTGTTATTTACATCGAAAGACCACGATGTTATACCAGTAATTTTGGGCCACCATAACACAGTAGTGCAAGACAAGTAGTGTTTCGCTCCCTAACCATGGTAACAAAGGTCTACTACTATATTACGTCTGCTAACCCTTTTCCCTACGCACAGATAATATCATCGATCCCAGAGCTTCAAGCAAGCGAGACCAGCTCGCGGAACACTATTCAAGATTTGTCCAAACTAAGACTGGGACGGCAAACTGTTTAACTACTTGTCAAATAAGCTTCTAAATATATTGCGTGGTTTTTAACGATGTTTTATTACTGTAAAATATTACCAAAAAAGCTAAACTGAAACTGACGTGAGTTTGTAACATTATTCAAATTATGAAATTCGGGTGTTACTTACGTAATGTTGGTCTATTTAGGGCATTCGCTGCGTTAAGCGGGTGTCCGTCGCGGATGCCCGCCGCGGACGTCCGCGCCGTGCGCCCGCTTGCTCTGTCGCGGGCGCCCGTCTATCGCAGCGCCGCCAGTATAATTTCGATCGCGTAGGTATACTCCTTACAAATTCCAAGTCATGCAGCTTGACGTGCATCCCTATTTTTGTTTAAGTCATTAGACATATCCCATAAAACGGGACGACATTGTACTGCCAAAATAACACGTTCTGTATCAATAACACTCATTGTGACTGTACAAGCACGGCGCGTGCGATACGGATAACGTAGCGGCGTTGATTGATTTGTGTACGTTACGCCAGCAAGAAAGTGTCACCTAGAGTGATATGAGTAGAACGTATAATTAGTGCGCAATCTGCTGTAAATGTGCGCCGCATAAAAAATTTGTGCGTCTTGTAGTTTTGAAAAAAAAACGTAAAAACGATTCCTGCTGGAGTAACGTTGTTCTAGCAAGAAAATTCTAGACCAATCATCGGAGATATAAAATACATACATGGGCAGAGAGCTTATATTTGTGCAAATTTGTGCGCCATAAATATAATTTGTGCGTCTTCAGGTTTTCGAGATATTGCGTTTCCCGCTGGAGTAACGTTTTGCGAATTCGTGTATCTCAAAGACCATTATATGTGCGCCTGTAGAATGAACATACACGAATAGCTCTTAATTTGTGCATATTTGTGACATAATTAGATGCCAGATAATATTTATAATTTTCAAGTAATCGCGCTTTATTGAAAACTTAAAAAAATATTGTAGCGCCTAAATGAGAAGACGTATAAACTCGCTAAAAACTGTATTCGTTCCATCTTGACGTTTATAATTACCATAAAAAGTTTCAAAACAGAACCTACAAGCGCTAATGAATAATATTACTAAAAGTCAAAACGACGGCATCATAACTTTGACGCCATCAAACAAGAAACTGGCTCAACCTAAGATGTGTAAATGTAAACCAAAAATTAGTGCATTTATCAAATAATATATATAAAAATATCCAGCTTCAACTGTTTCGTATTAAGTAAATATTAAGACTAAACCAAAACAGTTATTCGGCGCAGGTTATCCGACCAAATTCGAATGACTACAAAAAAGCGACGGATTCATACGTATCGATGACCTTCTTAACTTTACTCGCTAACTGGTTGAAACGTATTGTGCCCGAGTACAGTGCAGTAGAAATAGTTATTAAAATAAATTCAGATTTTTTTTTTGATTAGACATAAATAAATTTAGCCATTTGCATTTATTATATCAGTAGAAAAACGAAAAAACTGTGATTTTCTGTGATAAAGGTTCAGTACCATCATAACGGGAAATTCAAGTATAAAGTAGTTACCTATTTGTTGGCCGAGATATAATTTAGTTTTGGATATTATAGTATGATACGCGAACGTAGTATAGACCGGTTAAAATTATTATCAGCTTATGTTTCTTAAAAATTAGCCTAATTTGAAAACCCAAACCTAAGCAGCCCGATATGTGAAACTTGGGTTGAAGTTTTCAAATCCGGCTATTTTTTAAGAAACATAAACTCATAACAAAATATAACGCTCTATAGGTATTTATTACGTTCGCGTACTATACAATCATACCCAAAACTTAATTATATCTCGGCCAAAACAACAACTACTCAATATTTAAATTTCACGCCATGATGGTACTGAGCCACTTTAAGTGATTTTATTGTTTGTGTATTTAAGTAAATGAAAAACTGATCTGTGATTTTAAATAATATCTACCAAATGACTATACAAGGTACAAATAGTTTAATTGAACAATGTTTGTTTTAATATTTATAGGTAGGAAATTTGATCTGTGATTTGATGCCATAATTACTTTAAGAATCATGATTATGATAATAAAAATAATATTTTTTTAAACCAACAAGCTCTTTGATTTCATATGATCAGAAAGTACATTTAATATATATTATATTTTTATTAGGTCATTGTAATAATAATTCCCAACGAACATTTGAGCGTGACTGTAAGAACACAGTTTAGGTGTATAATACGTTTAATAAAGGTGGTCATCGATACGTATGAATCCGTCGCTTTTTTGTAGTCATTCGAATTTGGTCGGATAACCTGCGCCGAATAACTGTTTTGGTTTAGTCTTAATATTTACTTAATACGAAACAGTTGAAGCTGGATATTTTTACTATATATTATTTGATAAATGCACTAATTTTTGGTTTACATTTACACATCTTAGGTTGAGCCAGTTTCTTGTTTGATGGCGTCAAAGTTATGATGCCGTCGTTTTGACTTTTAGTAATATTATTCATTAGCGCTTGTAGGTTCTGTTTTGAAACTTTTTATGGTAATTATAAACGTCAAGATGGAACGAATACAGTTTTTAGCGAGTTTATACGTCTTCTCATTTAGGCGCTACAATATTTTTTTAAGTTTTCAATAAAGCGCGATTACTTGAAAATTATAAATATTATCTGGCATCTAATTATGTCACAAATATGCACAAATTAAGAGCTATTCGTGTATGTTCATTCTACAGGCGCACATATAATGGTCTTTGAGATACACGAATTCGCAAAACGTTACTCCAGCGGGAAACGCAATATCTCGAAAACCTGAAGACGCACAAATTATATTTATGGCGCACAAATTTGCACAAATATAAGCTCTCTGCCCATGTATGTATTTTATATCTCCGATGATTGGTCTAGAATTTTCTTGCTAGAACAACGTTACTCCAGCAGGAATCGTTTTTACGTTTTTTTTTCAAAACTACAAGACGCACAAATTTTTTATGCGGCGCACATTTACAGCAGATTGCGCACTAATTATACGTTCTACTTATATCACTCTAGGTGACACTTTCTTGCTGGCGTAACGTACACGATTGATTTTGTAGAAACAGCTCCGCTCGCGTGCTCCGTCGCGCATACTCCGTCGCCCGCGCCGCGCGTCCCGTCAGCCGCCCCGCGTGCGACGGATACCCGCCTCACGCAGCGCTGCTACATCAAATGACATGAAACAAGCACACAAAGCGGCCGCACGCGCCGTGCGTCCGCTTAACGCAGCGAATGCCCTTAGGGTCGACACACACCAAAAGAGCGGCGAAGGGCAGCGACCCGCTCGGTAGAGAAGGCGCGCGGATTCCCGCGACTGCTCGAGAAGTCGCTGGAATGCTCGAGAAGTCGCGGGACTCCGCGCGCCTTCTTGGGCCTGCCCGCGATGTATTTACGGGTCGCTCTCCTATGCGCAGTTCACTTTCAACAAAACTCAAGTAAACTTGTGTATAAGCAGTGAAAATGGGTATTTTGGATTTATTTATTATTGCACATATAATTGAAGAAGAAGAGGAAGCGGCCGAAGAGATAAAGAGGAAAAGATTTATTTTTTTCATCCATTTCCATCACTTCTGTGTTCGTTGCACTGCAAGGAGTGAATACGAATGCTCACGCGCAACAGACGCGCGCGGGGAGCGGGGCGAGGGGCGGGATATTGCCAGCGGCCGCTTGCGACTGCTCGAGCATTCTCGGGAATTCCCGCGACTTCTCGCGCAGTCGCACGGCTCCGTTTATGGAATTCGCCGGAATTCCCGCGGCGCCGCGGGCATCCGCGCGAATCGTTTGAGTTTCTCATGCGATAATAAGTATTATAGTAATGAAAATAAAGTTAAAATTCATATGACACTGAAACTGCGCTTCGATTCGCTGCGCTTTGACGCGCTTTTGGTGTGTGTCGACCCGTAGTCGACCGCGGTTTCGCCTATAGATGTTATACTTTTAGTCATTTTCAAGAGAGTAACACCCGTATTTCATCATTTGAATAAAGCTTGAAAAATCTTTCGTTTTTTTAATAAAGATTCTTTGTATTTTAATATTTCTTCTCAGTTAATATCTTCATTGCTGAAATTGTGTCTAGCTAGAAGTGTTGGTACTCGATGAACTATGCTTCTTCACGTATTCCTGTCCTTGGCAGTCTTTGCAGCCCTGGTTATTGATAAGCCAGTGGGCCATTTAACTAGGTTTGACCAGCGGGTAGGTGAGCGACCGCGTGATCTTCAACCTGGCCAACTACCATCAAATTAATATAGATCATATAAATTTACGAAGTTTTTTGTCTTATAGGACACGACGAAGGTACGTATATTTTACCTGATCGTAAGTGGCTACCATCATAGCCGATCCTCGATAGATTGCAGATATGTTCCTGCAACTGCAGACAATGGTCTATGGTGTGTCATATGTGTCAGTAATGTCATGCCTAATCATTTCACTCACGGACATTGTAGTTCAGCTGGTTCAGCGGTGATGGAACAACACACATTCGACATAAATAAATAAAAGATCAAATACGTTTTGAGGGCTTTTTAACAAATGCCTAATTTTTATTTTCACTATTGATTCAATATTAATGTCTTCAAGTTTTAGCTTATATCTATTACAGATTTTTAACAAATATAACTAATAAATGCATCTTAATTGTAATTGTAACAAAATCGGTAAATTATATCACATTATATTGCCTATAAAATATAAGATATAGAAAATAATCACATAATTTTGAGTTAACAGCTACCTTGCATTGTCATGTAAAAAATAGTAATAAAGATACTCAAAAAAATATAATAATATTAAGTCTTTAGGTTTATTACATCACTATAATATATTGAAATACAGAAAACCTTGTAAGTATTACATCAAAATAGATTTTAAAACTTACGCTTCTATGTCTTAATCAAAAAATTACCAATATTTGGCCAAAAATGGTTCCAACTCGATCGGATTTACATTGGGAGCGAATCTTGCAACGGGAACTCCTCGCCTATCAATAATAAATTTAGAAAAGTTCCATTTGATGAAATCGCCCATGGTCCCGCCTTGCGATTCCTTCAGGAACTGCCACAGAGGGTGAGTATTTTCTCCATTCACCTCTATTTTCTCAAACATGTCAAATTTAACGCTCCTTTTTTGCGAAAACTGTAATATCTCTTCTAGGGTCCCTGGTTCTTGGCCTCCAAACTGATTGCAAGGGAAAGCCAGTATACTAAGACCTTTCTTCTCGTATAAGTCATACAATCTATTGAGCTGTGTATAATGTGTGTCAGTAAGACCACATTGGGACGCTACATTGACAATGATAAGTACTTGGCCCTTGTATTTTTCTAAGCTCACTTCATTTCCTTTGATGTCCTTGACTGTGAAATCGTAGACAGTTTTTGTGTTCTTTGATTCAGACGTCTTTTGGGGTTGTTCTGAGCCTTTGCTGTAAAACAATATCAATTGTTAGTGTTGCTACTAGAACATTGTTACGAAAAAATTCAATCACATTTGGTTTGGTCAGGGAATCGGACCCGAGGCATCGCGCTAACCACTAAGGCCCGGTTGCCATTAAAGTGGAGAGGAGAGGAGATGTGGTTAAATAACCAATCTGGTGCATGAAAGGAGCCTCCCCGAGTGACGTACACAACGATTCCCTACGTCCGGCGCACCCTGGGCAATTCGCGAGTTCACTAAAGCGAATTGGCTAATCCTTTCACCACGATGGCAAGTCAAAATAAAATATGACTCAGCCATCGACACGACGAAAAAAAAAAACCAATCTGGTTTCGTTATTTCCACACCTCTGCTTAGCTTCGCTAACGAAAGTTTGTTCAATCTACTCTCGTTTCCACCTTGGTAAAAAAAAGTACAACACCCACATTTCACCTGTTATGTTACCTATCCCATGCCCGGTGGATGTCGATAGGCTCACCCCCTGGTGAACCTATCGCCATCTACCGAGCACAATTCCAACTCCGTGCGACTTTGCCCAACCCGGGATCGAACTCGAGACCTCGCGTTGAGAGGCGCATACTCTAACCACTAGACCATCGAGGCAGTCATTTGTTTAACTAAAACCGGCAAAACCTTACCTTTGTGTATTGAACTCAATGGCGAACTGTCTGAAGGCAGTCACAGCATCATAGATATCCTTAGCCAGTATCTGAGGCAGTTCCATAGCCGGGAAATGGCCACCGTCTTCCACAATCGTGCTTTGTAAATAGTTTGTGTACTTCATCTTCAGTATACGGTCGGGTGTGAAGTACAGTTCGTTTTTGAACTTGATACCCCAGGTTGGCACTGCAGTTGGTACCCTGAAATTAGTATTGTAGTAAAAGTATTTTATTTTGGGTGGTAATTAGAGAAGAGATATAAAAAAGATAGAGAGAAATTCGACTAAATAGACCAACATTACGTGAGTAACACTATGGGTGTTTCACAATTTGAATTATGTCACAAATTATGTCAGTTTCAATAAAAATAGAGTGAGATAAGAAGTCACTATTTAATAGTTATTGAAATAAATAATACTTTGCTTGACTCAAATTAACAATGCGTTCAGCCATTTGAATCGACGCGATGCACTGTTTCTTGATTTGACCAATTTTTCGAGTGCAGTCGAACTTATTATACCAGCGTTATTTCCTTTCAGTAGCTTACAACTATCTTCAGACACTTTTTTCATTAGGATCAGAAAAGTAGTTTATAGGTTGTCATGTTGCCACTGGCGACGCTCGCGTGATATGTTAATCAGAAAAGCTTAAACGCTTTTCAAGGTTAAATCCATTTTTTTTCAAAATTGGTTCAGTAAATCATAAAAACCTAACAAACAGACTGGACATCCAGAGTTCTGTTCCTTTTTGGATATTTTCTTATTCATATTAGTAGATAAGGATACTTACTGGTCCATCCTATACATCTCCAAATGGTATCCCACATAAGATCTCATACTCGTGGTGATAGAATTAGTGACCCAGTATATCATGACGTTGTCCAATAGATGGGTTAAAGAGTACTTGGCTAGTAGACCACCGTCCGAAGATTTCTGGTACTCTAAATTGGTCCATGTTGAGAACTTCTCCAGGATATATGCGGCTAGACCAGCTGGTGATTCTGATAGACCAATACCTGAAATAGAAGAAATATAGTAATGATAAAATCCAACATATAAGATAAGTGTTTCAAATAATTTTAATGCAGTATTATAATTTTAATTGAGAATACGGGTTACTCACATTATTTTAGCCGGGATATAACGACTAGTTTCGAATCTATTACGTAAATTCATCAACTGGGCAATTCATCGCGTTTCGTCGCCGTCTCGCGAAGTCTCGCACTTTTATTCGTAACGTGAGTAACCCGTATTCTCAATAATAATGTCTGGCACCTTACGTCGGTTTAATAATATTATTATAATTTTATTAGCTAAGTTTTATTTTAATTATATTTAAAATAATTAAAACGTATCGTTTGTAGTTTTTAAATAAAATTGATGTCAAACAACAAAACAGCCACCATGTAGGTTATAACCTACATGGTGGCTGTTTTGTTTTTATTAGCGCCTATTCATTGGAAGGATTTAGTGTTTCGAAATTTAAATCACTTTGCCTCACTAGTGAGTAATAAGCGTTATTACTCACTAAATTCTCGCAAGCAAACGATCTTTTTCGTGCTGGTGTGGTGAAAATTATATTAATACACGCTTATTTAGTATTTTAATGTTTTTATATTCGTGATTAACCATTACATTTAATAAAAAATAAGTATTTAATATTAGACTCCATACATAAATGTTAAGGAACGAATTTCCAAACGCATTCTTAAAAAAAAAAGTGTGTCTGTATCAGTGTCATTCATCGCAGGGAACTTTAAATTCTTTTCAGTTTATGTTTAATTGTTGACTGCAATTTTTTAACAAAAAAATGAATGTGTGAATCAAGTGCTAAAGAACTTTGTGGAACTTCAGAATAGTTGAAACAACTTGCTAGTAGAAGCAAGTTAGAAGCTAGTACACAGAAGTTTGCTTTTTACCAGAAAAATCACGTGAGAAGTATTTGAAAGCATACGACATATTTAATAAGTGGCGACTTTCAGAAGGCGCTAAAACGCATTCTAAATCGGTATTCTCTACTGTCGTATTAAATAGAATTATCCAAAGTTAAGCAATCGAGTACGAGTTTATTTAAATCTTAATATTTTCTCACTGGAAGAGGTGAAAAGTTTTGTATGTAACGCGTAAGAAAAATTTAATTTCCAGTTCGTGACCTCTTAAATCTCTCACTTGCGAAGTAGTCTTTATTAGAATCACTCGCTACGCTCGTGATTTAATTCAAGACTACTTCGCAAGCTCAAGATTTAAAATTGGCACTCACAACAGAAATATAAACTTTTTCTCACTTGTACCATAAATAACTATTATTTTAATTTTGTATTTTGATGTTCGTTATGACGTGTTCAAGCGCCCTATGGGACCAATGGTAATAAATGATTTGATATCTGATTTCAACATCTAGGCGGTGGCAAAGATGGCTGTGCTGCACTGGGTCCAATCAGAGCAAACGCATGACATTTGCGGCCAACTTCATTATCACCTATATATCTAGGGCTCTTGTAATCGCCGTTGACTAGTACTGTTTACACTTCTGTATTCCTGGGGACAAGAATACAAGCGCGAGAAAGATGTAGTCAAGTTTTTGTCATATTTTTATACTGGGAAACATGACAACCTGGGCTGGTAACTGATTGTTGTCCCCCTCCCCTTTGTCAGCAAATAATATAATTATGTTCTGGTTACTGATACCTCATTTTTTATGAAGCATAGCAGTCTGCCCCTAAGTGTGCTTACGCAATACTTGAATAGTCTAACTAAGGCACTTGTCTCACCGGCAACGATTAACGAGTAACGAGTAGAGCTAGAACTAGAAACGAGTTAGCGAGACACGGGGAGCGAGTGCGTAGTTCCGATATTTGTGTAGCTCGGCTATAAGCGAGTGCTCGCCGGCAGTGTGAACAGTCAGCGATCAACTGTTTGTATATGCATCTCTTTTGTTTACACGGAAAGTATATCTATTGTACATTTCTTGAGCGAGAAAATAGCCGATAGTTAGTCGTTTTCTCGTCGTTGGTGGGACAACTGCCTTATAAACCTCCACATTATGTGAACCAATAAGTGAACCAATAAGTAAACCATCACAACTTACCAACAGTGTCGGGCTTAGTAGCTTGTATGTGGGAGTAGCCAGTCTCCTTCACAATGTTCTTCACTTTAGTACTCAGAGGATATAAGCGATCTTGCAGCTCAGGCTCCACTATCCACGAGCGCCACAAATGACCTATAACGTAAAGGAAAATATGCTTACTTTAATATTAATACTCATAGAAATCTTAATAACAAGGCAATAGAAATGTCAAAGACGCGTGACCTTGTCGCCGCGCATGTGTCTAGTCGAACACAAGTGCGAGTTGAGGAGTTGTCGTGGTTACCAGTGTTGTTTGGGACGCCTAAAGATTATTCGTTTTTAGAAAATATTGCTTAATGTCATCGCAAAAAGAATAATTTTGTTTGCAGGAATACAAAATGTATGTGTAAGCGAAATTGTGTTTTTATTGTTTGGTTATGTAGTGGTATTTGAAAACCGGCGACATGCGTCCCAGTGTTAAAAGATAGTCGATAGCATTTCTATTGACTAGTTATTAAAGACTTCTATGTTAATACTACTAGTTTGCTACAAGGTTTTGCCGTCTCGCTTCTACATGCCTCACCTCTAGTAAGGTCAAAGCAGACAAGACATTTATAAGAGACTAGCTGACCCGGCGAACTTCGTACCGCCTTAGCGTAAATTTGATGCACTACTTTATTTTGTATAGCTGACCTATCTTATGTATGCGTACCTATTCAATTTGAACTGGAATCTATAATATCCTCCATATAAAAATGAATACCTATTTCCCTGGTCTCGTCATACCTGAGAAGGACTTTACTAATTTTATTAAATAAAAAACAAAATATATATTTTCACAGCTCGCGGTTATGTCTGTGGTGTTATATTATAAGATCCCAATCCGCGGACAGACAGAAACACGCTCTTGTTAAATAAGATTTATTTTAAGTGACTTGTAGAATTTCAACTAGAGAAATAAATGAATTCTGAATCTGAATCTGAATCTGTGGTGTTATAGATCACCACAGAGTTTTTTGTTTTAAATTGAATGACGTTGACATTCGTAACGCGCTTTTATTTAAATATGCAAAATTAAATGTATATTTTTCAATCTTTCTGAGAGATTTTCTTACTATTTTTTTCCGTAAGAACCTTCAGAGTATTAGAAAACTACAAAAAAAATATCAGCCAAATCGGTCAAGCCGTTTTCATGCTATGTCGTGACAACGGAAAACGGGTTTCATTTTTATATATATAGATGGGGTCTGGGGTATAGGGGAAAATATATTTAGATATTATTTTATTATTAAGTCGCGGGTGGCAGCTATTTTCTAATAAATAGAAAATAGTGCTTAACCTGAGGAGCAATCAATCTACTCTAGATTGATTGCTCCATAATACTGAATAATACATACCAATAAATCTACAAAGCGCACTGTACGGCGTCCACATGGTGACGGGCATACTAGCATGTAGTCCTTTAACATTGTCAGGGAATACGGTAGCCATTATAGAAGCGATTGAACCTCCAAAGTCTCCTCCGTGTATGTAGTATTGTTCATGTCCAATTCGCTTCATGAGATTGTTGAGTACGGCCGCGATAGCCTTTGGACCCATACCGGGCCTGGTTGGTGCCTGTGGTAAAAAAAACAAATAAACCTCTAAGAGTTAAAGTCTAATAGCGCCAGAAGTGTTGTTCTGATTTATTAATAATATTTCTTATTATAACAGCATTACCTGAGAAAATCCAAATCCTGGTAGGCTAGGCACAATGACTTCAAAAACGAAGTTACGGTCAGGTTGTTGTGCAGTCAGCAATGGTACAATCTCATAGAAGTCCCTGAAGGATGTCGGCCAGCTGTGGATCATCAGTATTGGGATCACCTGGGAATATGAATGCTAGAATTAGTTGATTTTATCAGTACCTTTTATTGTTGAATCTGTTGCTAATGGTATGGTTCAATGTAAAACAATAGAGGTACATCTACAAAATTCACGAAAATAATGTCTCATTATGTCAACTTACATAAACATAGATTTCATGTTTAGAAGTATAAATAACTCACAAACGAATTTAAATTTTATGTCAATACTTTTTCTTCAATACTGACTATTTTAGTTTGCAACAAATTTGATGACTTTTAGCGTTAGAGGTTTTATAGTTCAGAGGTTTTTTACGTCAATGGTATGGTTTAACACTGGTTCAGGAGTCCCATCTAAGGGTGTTATTACATCAATCGACGCAAAACGGCGCAAGGCTACGAACTTATTAGCTCCTTAACCATCAAATTAATCAATTGATTTAGATTTTTTTTTATATTATTTATTAACCACACCTTATCTTTACAGGAACTTAAACCTAATGCGATAGATTAGAAAATCTAAATGAATATAATACATTTAAGTTATTATGTAGTACTTAAATATCTAATTAACATTTTTACATTACACATATCACTAAAAACATTAATACATGAAAATCAAAATTATTATAATATCTATAAACTGACATATCATAGCAAACTATACAATATGCTGCCCTTGTGAACCCAACACCCTAAATCCTGCAATGAAGCACATATCTACAAATATTGGCAGATATTCAAGGGCTCTTTTTGTTGGGTGCATGAAAGGAGCCTTCCCGAGTGACATACACAACAATTCCCCACGTCCAGCGCACCCTGGGCAATTCGCAAGTTCTCCAAAGCGAATTGGCTAATCCTTTCACCACAATAGCAAGTCAAAATAAAATTTGACTCAGCCATCGAAATAACAAAGAAGAAGGGCTCTGATGTTGCATATCAATCAATTACAAGCGAAAGACAACTGTTATACTTACAACAACATTAGGCTCCGGTTTCGGCTGCACATGCATGTAATGGATATCCAATCCCTGGATAGACGTCACAAAATGGTACACGAGTGAGATAGACTGTGTTGAAGCCATATTGAAAACCAGAATCTTCTAAAGGTGGTGCAAAGGGAACACGATGAAGAAGACGTTCTTTGAGGTCATTTACAATCTGTGACAGAGAAATACTTTTGTGAATATATGAAAAATATTTTTTTACGTAAAATCAGGGCTTTTAACGGTTTTCAAGTTTTTATATTGTCTTGTGCTCTGCTTTTTGATACGAATGAAATGTCACAGGTCGGTATTGGCCATGCTCGAGTACTGCGCTTGTCGATTGGTGTAGCAGTCATCCCCCTGCAGCCATACCTATAAATAGGGTATGTTTTGCAATATTATCCTGACCCGTAGTCATGATTTATTTGTTGATAAAAGAATAATATTTGGGCAAATTTTATTAAGAAGAGTGCTACAATTCTGACTAATGAAAGCCCAACTTTTCATAATGCAAATGGTTATTTTAAACAGTTACATTTTATCAGAACTTACCACTTCAGGAAACTCAATGGTATAAGGTCTGCTTGAGTTATCTTGTTTCATATCCATGGGGTATGGTCCCCACCATGCTTCAGAATCAACAGTAGGTACAACAATATCATCCTGCGCTGAAAGCTTGTATGTATAATAAGCTAATAGCGGTAACACCAAAAAAGTTGTGATGTATACTGCCCAGGTGACCTAAGAGAAAAAAAGTTTTATTTTATTTAAATACTTTTGTAAATATGCAACTCTTAGGGCCCGTTTCTGAGGTTGTGGATTGCTCTTATCTGACCCATAAAATGTAACCTGACCAAATTTAAAAGTGACACAAGTTACACTTGAAATAAGAACACAGCTATCACTTTTATTTATGTAAGTTATATACTTATCTCAGTAACTGTTGTTTCAAAAAGTGTATTTGAGTGTAGTGTAGGATAGCCCACTTATAGATAGATGAAGGCATGTTTGGGGAGTCACAAAGCCCCAATTTAACAGGTGTTAAATAAACCTTATTTTTTCCCTGATAACCTATTCGGAATTTTTTTTTGGCTAAAATGGCAAATTTGTATAGAAATTTACAGAATTAATCTGTAACAGTTAATAACAACCCAATTTCAACTGTTCCTGATAATGTTAAGGATGTTAACCTTGTCAGGAACAGTTGAAATTGGGTCTTAACATTGAAACTGTAGTATGATCAATGTAAATGCCTCAATGGACTAATGGTTTTACCGTGAGGTCTCATATTCAATTTACGGGTCGGGCAAAGTGTTATTTGTGAACTTTCCACAAGGTAATTCACAATAGCAGCACAGAGTTGGAATTGTGCGCGGCGGATGGCGATAGGCTCACCCCCATGGCACCTAAATATAACTCTAAATGTTGGTAATGAAAAGCTCTGTCACACACTTCTGGATAATATAAGCTTAATGTTTTGTAGTATGATTAAAACTATGGCCCAAGTCTAGAAATATAATAAGTTTTCTGTACTAACACTATCAAATCTTCTCTGGTTACATTGCTCCCTCGGTGCTCTTAGTTTTGACGATTTAGGTTGAGTTTTAGTGCTCATTTTTCTGCTTTTGCTGCAAACGTAAAAGAATATTATCTTATAGCATGAATGAAGCGATGATACATAACAAAAGACACGCGATGAACCTAAAAGTAAAACTATGCTTTGATATAAGCTTGGTGAATGCTGCCAGCTCACTATAACATAACTATTCTCAAGTAAAATTAATCATCTCCAAAAAAACCGGTGCACGGACGGTGAAGGGAAAAAAAACAACAACACTTTCGACAGTTTTAGTCCTCGGTTTGTTAAGTGCATACATACCTTATTACTTCAGTATCCTTAATATAGAAAATTATGATGATTTATTGTACTTATTACAACTTTTCTCCTTGTTATTAATTAATTTGAAGATATAGCAGTTTACAGTTAAATTTTAATGTCACTAAAATGTCATGTCTAATGTCTATTGTCAAAATTAGGGATGGACCGATGAACACTCGATTTTACAGTAAGTTCAAATCGATTAAGGAATAGTATCGATACTTGAAACTAAAATTTATACATTTGATTAAATTACCTTGTTGGTATAATTTGTGTATCGCTCACCGCGAACTCACGCTGAACTTTCCATCTAGAAATTCACAATAGCGGCTCGAAGTTGGAATTGTGCCCTATCCCACGAGACTTAAACATAACATGATTGTGACAAAATGATTACCTTTTATGGTAGGATTAGCATAGGGGTAAAATACTATTATAATCAATCATAATATCACTTGTGAACTTAAAATGCTATATCTGTCCATCTCTACAAGGCATAGCGTCAAAACCGTTAGTGCTGGAAAGATGAAATTTGGTATAAATATGCAAATTAGCAATAGTATCAAAGTAGTGAGACAAAATCTTGAAAAAATAATAATTTCTTTGGGTCTATATTTAAAATCGGGATGTTATTTCCGTTGGGTTGCTAGGTCAGTTTATTGATATAGAGATCCATTGGCGAAATAATTAACTTTAACGAACAATTTTTACTTGAGTAGGCAGAGTAGGGCACATTTTCTTCTTTATCTATCACTAGCGACCCACCCCGGCTTCGCACGGGTACAATGCTGATACTAAATATACTACAGAAAAACTGTGAACGTTATATATAAAAACACAGCGGCCCACTCCGGATTCGCACGGGTATATAATATATAGCCTATGTCACTCACTGAAAAAATGATTAAAATCGATCCAGTAGTTTGATTTATTCATTACTGCCCGTGGCCCGCACGTGTTAAATTTGGAGTAAAACAATTCCCCCTTTTTCTATACCATGAAGATTTCCTGCTATCTTTGGAATATACACAAAATTTTTACTTATTTACTTTTTACATTTCTCAGCTCTATATCTATCCCGAAGCTGACTGAGTCGAGCCTAACGCACTACTGACGATTCTCTGTCCCTCTGAACAGGCTCGCTCCCGCCGCCCCGACCGGCCGATACCGCCGCAAACGCTACGTCCCGCAATTTTTAAATCTGTAATATCTTCGAAAATATTCATTTAAATAACATGCTGTAAAGGGCAATTTTGATCTACATGAAATGCACAACGTATCTAATGTATTTAATTGGATAAGGAATGATACTGTATCGTTTAAAATAGCTTGGTAAATAACCCATATTTTTTTTGTAATATGTAAAAGATAAAAATGGTTACTCTGGGTTATCCTTAGGAGATAAACATATGCTGTTGCGGATTTTTTTATTTATTTTTTTAAGATATACAATTCCGTAGTACA
This sequence comes from Hypena proboscidalis, assembly GCA_905147285.1. Taxonomy (NCBI): domain Eukaryota; kingdom Metazoa; phylum Arthropoda; class Insecta; order Lepidoptera; family Erebidae; genus Hypena; species Hypena proboscidalis. Next base: position 7,883,702 of record LR990150.1, on the reverse strand, counting down.
TAAATTTGATCTATCTCGTAAGGTTAAGCCAGCGTTTGCAATGTAAGCGCAGAAAAATATGTTTGTTACGACATCACATTGCAAATCTTTAAATTTCTCGGCTTTTCTCTACTATAATATGCATGTATTATACATAAAAACCTTCCTCTTGAATCATTCTATCTATTGCAAAAAACCGCATCAAAATCCATTGCGTAGTTTTAAAGATTTAAGCGCACATAGGGACAGAAAAGGCGACTTTGTTTTATACTATGTAGTGATAGTGATAGTGATAGTGATTTATTTAACAATTAATGTACACACACAAGAATGGTTAGAAGGACAAACACAATATAGAGCAACAAGTAGAAAGGCACTGCTTATTTTTTAATGAAATTTCTTCCAGCAGACCCTCGAGAGGAGATCGTAATAATTATGAAAAAAGAAATAATACCATGTGTGATAGAATTAAACAAAAGCATAGGTTATATAACAATAAATAATATATATATATATATATATATATATATGTGACGGGTAGTCAAACAGTCAAGACATACTTTTTTCTCTCCGCGGAATAAATATTATATTTCTGTATAAATCATATCTACCAAGAATATATGGCGTAAAACTTATAGTAAAATGTGCAACGCAGGCGTGATAGTGTTCGCGTAGTGATCAGTGACTAAATTCAATCAAAAACTTGAAAATAAACTCTGTGAAAATCGACTATGTTTGTGCAACAATTTGTTAATGTGGGTGGTTCATAAAAACTTTGTCCAAAGTTATTAATGTCATTATACTTGATTCACCTATCGCCAGTTGGACTCATGACAAACTTATACTATAAATTGGACGCCCTGTCTAAGATCACTCGTGGCTGAGTGCGCACAGTGTCGCTTCCGCTTCAATTAATTCGAGTTCGATCCCCGAACAAAATTATCTTTTTGTGATTTGTTCGGAGTCGGTGTGGCCCTGTGATCAATTCCTACGAACAGAATTTTGTTTTTGAGAATTATTCCGGCTTTTTTTTCTTTGCAAAAATGATTTGTGCAGCATGCCAGGGTTCAATTCTCGTGACAAACAAACGAATTAAATGCTGTGTTAGCAAATGTGCTCTGCAGTATCACTTGGAATGCGTGAAATATGAAGAGACATCAACACCTAGGTCGAAATGGGCCTGTCCTAACTGTGTTTCTAATCGGCCCAAGGTTGATAACACAAATACACCTATCCACGCCAAAGCCCATTCTACTGATCGCCTTGCTCCTGGAGCTGCCTCGGCAGTTGCCTCGAAGTCACTCTCGCTGGAATCGTCTCCAATAGCACAAGGAAATACAGAAGTCAACTTGCAGGAATCTATTCTACTTGAAATCCGTAATCTACGTAAAGAAATGAATGAAAAATTTGACAGCCAGCGCGTTTCTTTGGAGAAGTTTGAAACAGCCCTTGGTATAGTCCGAAAGGAACTAAACGACTTATCCTCGAAATTTTCTTCAATGCGTCAAGATTTGGATGAATTCAAAACTACTGTAATTTTCTTATCTGACTGTCACGACGCACAAGAAGTGCTGAATCAGAAAAACAACAATGTTATCGCCGATCTCGTTAAAAATAACACCGCATTAAGGAGTCAAGTTAGAGATCTGGAGATAAAAATTCAACAAATAGATCAAACAGCACGTGAAAGCAACATCGAGATACAATGTGTTCCTGAACACAAAACTGAAAACTTACTTACGGTTATTAAACAACTGGGTAGAGCTGTTGGAAATGAGTTACAGGAAAATGAGATTCAGTCGTTCCATCGTGTTGCGAAATTAAACACCGATTCGAATCGCCCACGAAACATAGTTGTCAAATTATCTAGTCCTCGGATACGTGATAACCTACTGGCTGCTGTCAGAGATTATAATAAGAAAAACTTATCAGAGAAGCTTAACAGCAGTCATTTGGGCATTGGAGGTGAAAAGCAGCCGATATTTGTTACAGAAAACTTGTCCGTGGCGAACAAACAACTACACGCAGCAACAAGAATCGCTGCGAAAGCTAAGAAATATAACTTCGTTTGGGTTCGAAATGGCCGCATATTTGTTCGAAAAGACATAACTTCTAAATCTTTAATAGTGAAAAATGTAGAATGCTTGGATTCCCTGTAAAATTATAAATAATATAACAATTAATATGAATGTCTACAATGATATAGGTTAAAATTCAATTTTAAAATTTACTATCAAAATGTACGAGGCTTAAGAACCAAGACTGATGATTTTTACACTTCTGCTTTATGTGCTAACTACGACATTATTGTAATTACTGAAAGTTGGCTTAATGACACTGTGCTTGATCATGAGGTTATAGACAATCGTTATAGGGTTTTTAGGCGGGATAGATCATCAACAATAACTTCAAGTATTAAAAAGGATGGTGGAGGCGTTTTAATTGCAACATTGGAGCGGTATGAGGTTATACGTAGAGTAAATTGGGAATCACATTGCGAGGAATTATGGATCACCATTAAGTGTGAAAATGGCTTTAACTTTAATATTTGTGCAGTTTATATTCCACCTCCTATTAAGCATGACTACCTTAACGTTCTTTTCAATAATTTCACGGAAGTAATCAACAAAAATAGCACTGCCAAATCAATAAACTTATTGGTCGGTGATTTTAATATGGGAAGCATCATGTGGGAATATAATTCTGATTCTGGTATCTTGGTCCCTAAGGGATCTAGTGGTATCATAGAAAGTGAATTTCTGGATATGCTTGCGTTCAATGATTTACAACAATGTAACACAATTGCTAATGCCTCAAATCGAGTTTTGGACCTAGTTCTCAGCAGCAACAACAAAAATGCCCCTGTAGTATCTCGAGCAATTGTTCCTTTTGTTCCTACCGATCCACATCATCCAGCTTTAGAAATCGAACTAGTAAATAGCCGTAATAACCCAGTTATACAAAATAAAGTGCCTTATTTAAATTTTTATCTTTGTGATTATAACACTGTTAATGAAGAATTATCTAAAATTGTTTGGAGCGATAAATGGGCAAACATTAGCGATGTCAACGAAATGTTATCAATATTTTACAAAGTACTTATGCGCATCATCAAACAGTATACCCCTTTAACCAAACCACGCGATGAACGTTACCCAGTCTGGTACAGTAGAGCTCTGTTGAGAGTTATCAAAGAGAAAGCTAAATATCATAAGATGTACAAAAAATATCAGAACCCTAGAGACAAACTTACCTATGAATGCTTGAGATCGCGATGCAATTTATTAATTAAAGAGTGTTATGCAAACTTCAAAACTGATATTGCAATTAATTTGCGTATTAACCCTAAACATGTATGGAGATATTTTAAAAATAAGCAAGCAAGTAATCATCACATACCTAACAAAATGACTTTAAATAACTCCAAAAGTGCAAGAGGCGGTCAAGAAATTTGCAATTTATTTTCAGATCATTTTCAATCAATTTATAACTTAACTAATAGTGCTGGTTACTCAGGGATGGTTGTATCTAGCGATAATAATACCTTTAGCAAATGTACACTTAGTATAAGAGAGGTTACTAATCATCTTTCCTCCTTAAACTGTGATAAAGGACCAGGACCTGACGCAATTCCACCACTTTTCCTCAGAAAATGTGCCGAGAATCTTGCATTCCCATTGACCACGATCTTCAATCAATCTCTTTCCCAAGGACTTTTTCCAAATGAATGGAAAATCGCTCACATCACACCAATTTTAAAATCAGGTTGCCCTAGTAATGTTGCCAATTATCGACCAGTGTCAATTCTTTCAGCCTGTGGTAAGTCTATGGAATCCCTAGTGCAGAAGAAAATGTTTTCTCATTTTAAAAATGCCTTAGATGTTAATCAACATGGCTTTCGTCCCAAAAAATCAACAGCTTCCAACCTTGTTGAATATACTTCTTTTATATCCGCTGAGTTAGATGCCGGCAGAGAGGTTCACGCAATTTATACCGACTTTCAAAAAGCCTTCGATTTGGTAAATCATAATTTACTTCTTGCAAAATTGGAGGGCTTGGGCGTACATGGATCTCTACTGCGTTGGTGTGAATCGTACTTAAAAAACCGATCCCAGTTAGTACACCTTAAAGGCTTCAAATCTAATCAGTGCATCATACCATCTGGAGTACCCCAAGGCTCACACCTAGGGCCCCTGTTTTTCCTTATTTTTATGAATGATTTAGGTAGTATAATTAATTCTAAATTTAAATTATTTGCTGACGATTTAAAATTATACCGAACGATAAACAATGAATCGGATATTTTTCAACTACAACTAGATTTGAATAACTTGTATGATTGGTGTGTAAAAAACATGATGGTCCTGAATTTAAGTAAATGTTATTCCATTAAATTTAGTCGAAGAAAAAACAAGTGTCCAGCCAATTACTTAATAAATAACAGTTTACTGAAAGAAGTTAATAGCATAAGAGACCTAGGTATTATTATAGATAGTAATCTTCATTTCAGGAATCACTTTGATTTAATAATCGGTAAAGCATCTAAGCTTTCTGGATTTATAGTTAGAGAAATGAAAATTTTCAAAGAACCTACTTTAACTATTTGTATATACAACAGTATTATTAGGAGCATATTAGAATACTGCAGCATTGTCTGGAGTCCATCCTACCAAGTACACTCCGATAGAATAGAGCGCGTTCAAAAGAGATTTTTGTATCACTTAGCCTACTCAGAAAACAAATGTCGTAGCCTTAATTCATATGAACTTAGACTAAGGCACTATAATGTAAAATCGTTAAGTAGCCGTAGGAAGTGCCTTGATATTATGTTTCTATTTAAATTAATTAACGGCCATATAGACTCACCTCAACTTTTAGCTAATCTCAATATTTGCACACCCCGCACCAGCAGTCGATTATTAAATCGAAAAACATTTGCTATACCTCACAGTCGCACGAACATAGGCCAATTTTCACCCATATCTCGTATGGTTTCGTTAGGCAATTCGATACGTAATGACATAGATATGTTCAACGGTTCTGTAGCTTCAGTTAAGTCTAAACTTGCAACTTTGATTCATTAGTAACTAGTTACTAGATATTTATTTTTATTCTGCCATAGCACTAATTTTAGTTTAATTTAATGTATAATTTAATTTCTATTCGAGTGTGTCCTTGATCTTGCATGTTGGATTCACATCTAGTAGGTGTCAGTCAGGTGCATTAATTTTAGCATGTTAATTAATAAGTCAGATTGTACACCAGTTTTGTGAATTATAATAAAAAAAAAAAAAAAAATATATATATATATCTATATATATATATACATAAATATATACGTAAAATAATTATAATATTAAATCATGTCATACATAAGGAGTTAACAGGAAAAGGACAGATAAATGATCTTTAACTTTCTTTTTGAATTAATGCTAAGTGGGACAGTCTCGAATTTCAGCAGTAGGTAAGTAAGTTCCACAGTCTTACTGCATGAACGGAAAAGGAATATGCAAATATCCGATTTGCTTTAGATTTAGATTAGATTATCATCTTCTTCTGCCGTCTGTGTGTCTGCAACGGGTTGTGATGCGGTTTTTTTAATAGATAAAATAGTTCAAGAAATACTGATCATGAAATATACCCATTTATTGCGCTTACATTGCAAACGCTGCCTGACCTTTAAGAGAGAAATCGAAATCATATAGATACAACTTAGTCGTATCCCCGATTTCTTTATGAACCCTGGGCAATTCGCGGGTTCTCCAAAGCGAATTGGCTAATCCTTTCACCACGATGGCAAGTCAAAATATAATTTGACTCAACCATCGACACGACGAAAAAGAAGAATGAACCCTCAATTTTTTTAAGTTTTTATATTGTTTTTCGCATTTTACCTAAAGCTAATCGGAGTAATCGGATATTTGCATCTAGCAGTCAGCATCTCATGTTGCTGAACTAATACTGGAAGGTACAACTGCTCAACAGTTAGGAGTACGGGAATAATTATTTAGATAAAAGCACCTTAACACCGTTTACTGTCTTCTTTTAAGTTATACACAGATGAGACGAGACGTTGAATATTACTTAAGTATATTCATATAGGAAGTTAAGAGTAACAAAGTAATGACATGGGATAAATTGTTATTCGTACCCGTCCTTCTGATTGCTGGACAAGCCTCACTTCAAAGTACCTTGATAAAGCATTTAATAACGCAAATAGTTGAAATAGTTCTTAAAGTCTGTGCTAATAAATTCTTATCGTTTTACAATCAGATTAAAAGTTTACATATTATCAATATTTAAGAATTGTTTAAATATATTTAGTTTAATTCTTTAATGTAATGTCGTGGTTGTCTGTAAGATTAATGCCTAATAATTTTCTTTGTTAATTTAAGGTGTTAGTAATGTCGACAATCCTTAATAAATAAATAAGTGAAAGAATATGATCAGCACCTATTCAATTTTTTTTTATCGACGTAGGTACCACGTGGGCGAAAGGAAGCTTCAAGTTCTTCATAAAGTTTTTCCTCTCCCAACATTTTACAAACATCGGCATATTTAAATAAAATAATGAAGAAATTACTGACGTGTGAAACGAACGCGCAAAATAAATCCGAATGAGAACGAATGAATGGAAGCTGTCACAATGGGGCCGCAAGCCGACGTTAATTGAACTTGTGGGGCCAATATGGATGCCCGATTTTTTATTTTTCCACTCACCGCTGGATACACGTTTGTAAGGGCTGACACTTTAATTAAGTTGAAACTATAATTGATTTATATACACAAATATAACATAACATACATACCTACATACATAAAATCACACCTTTATCTCACGGGGGTTGGCAGAGACGATGGAATGCCATGTGCTTCGCTCCTTACATACTTCTTTCGCTTCCTCAACATTTATACATATCGTCATACATGCTCGTCGGTTTCATGCACTACGTACTTGTCCTTTCTATAGCACGTCATTTATCTGTTCCCTTTATCATAACATTACCCAGAAAGGAGTGGCAGAGGTTTATAAGTGTCATTTGATATGGTGTGCGCCTATCGCCATCTACCGGGCTCTATATCAGATGCTGTGCTGCTACCGAGAATTTCCTGACGAAAAACTCTCAAATAACACTATTTCTCGGCCTGGTGATCATACCCTTATGATCAGCAGTAGCAAACGTCGTGTTGTTTTATATATTTTTTTAACACGCTTATATTAGCTTCACCTGTAATGATGTATGTATGTATGTAACCGACTCCTTTGGACTCGATTTTGACCCACTTTAAACGGACACTTTAAAACTAATTAAAAAAAATATATATAGTTTAAAAAAACTAAAAACACGCTTTTAAAGTACTTCTAACTAAAAAGTGAAAAATAATTCCTAATATAAGCTGAAAATGGTAATGAACATATTTTTCATCTATCGAGCAACCCACGCTTTTTCACAATAATACTAATAGTATTTTTTGTTCATTACTAGAGACCGGATAATATGCAACTTAAAAAGCTTGAAATATGCATGCAAATATGCATGAGAAATGCCTAAAATATGCACGAAAACTGACAGAATATGCAACATTAAATGAGTTTTTTTTGTTTTGTAAATATTATTCCTTTAGATTTAAGTATTTTGTTAGTAAATACTTGTCTTATTTATGTTTTACTTTATTATGTATGTATCTTTTTAATTTATTGTTATTTGATAAAATAAAAAAACTATTAAGTTTTATATTTTTTATTAAAAAATCAGCATACATTTATAGAAAACTATCCACGAAGACACACTTTTTTTTTCGGGAGGCATTGTACACACACAAAAACTTTTAACTGCAGGTGAATTATCCGAGCACGAGCGTGTCAACAATCAAAGTAATAATGACATGCATAATAGGTGGGAGTAGCGCGGTAGGCAAGCGCGCGGCGGCGCGATCATTTGTCTCTTTCATTTTTTGAGTACCTACCAAAACAAAATACGCGCGGCTGCCGAGTGCGCTACGCTCGAAAAATACCTACCTACTGTAAATTATAGCAATAATATGCATCATCACTAGATATTAGTAAAAATATGCTATTAGCCTTGAAAATCGCTTAAATATGCAAATGCATATGCAAATATGCAAATGCATATTATCCGGTCTCTATTCATTACCATTTTCATCTTATATTAGGAATTATTTTTCACTTTTTAGTTAGAAGTACTTTAAAATCGTGTTTTTTAGTTTTTTTTTTCAATATAAAGGCAGGAAGAAAACAACTTAAACAAGGGATGAGTTTAATTAAATTAGGCAAAGGCTAATTTCCACTACTAGACTTGATGATGGTAGAAAAAATATAAAATACTTTTCGGTAGAGCTATAGTAGAATAGATACCACGACTCGGCAACCTTAAGCTGTGCCCGTACCTGCGGAAAGCGGAGCAACGCGTGTTGTGGTTCAAATTGGGAAAGGCGCTGCCAGAGTCTGAATTGAGAGACTAAAGCAGGTTGTTGTGAGTTGTGCTAAATAGTAAGGGTCAAAGTGTGTTACATTGTATTCTTGTAAAGAGACAACGATACAAAGTAAAAAACTCAATATATATGTTTTCCACTGCGGCAAAATAGAACAATGATTCTTAAAATATATAAATAAATTGAGTGCACGGTTGGCGTAGCGGTTAAAGCGGTCGCCTCGCCGCTTTCAACTACGCTGGTGTTGTGGGTTCGATCCCCACATGGGACAAATCTTTGTGTGATTCGCAAAGATTTGTTCTGACTCTGGGTGTGCTTTGTGTGTGAAATGTATGTTTGTGAACACCCCCGCGACACAGGAGTTATTCCTAGTGCGGGCGTCGTTTTTTTAAAAAAAAAAATATATATTAATAATTAAAATTTATCAATAGTGGCGTCGGTCGCAGCCCTACCGCTCACCACCCACCACGCTTCCACAGCGCTATCACGGCTCTCAGTCCTGTCAACGTTTTCCAATTTTTCCCACCCGCCCTTATATTTACTGAAAACATTTTAAATCTCAACATGCTCACTCAAAAGTGAACTTTAAAAGCAGTGAAATAAGTACAATTTATTTAAAATTCTAACGAAACTTAGTACTGCACTTTCGTCTTTTCTATTAATTTTGGGTTTAGCGATGCGGTTTTTCGAATGAAAATCTCTTTCGGTGGAATTGACATCCAAATTTAATATCGGTTTTAGCTGTTAATAATATTATTGAATATGGACAGTTGGATAGTATGCGGTTACTGTGTAAAGTGAGATAATGGACGTAAATGACTATTTATCGTGCAATTTTGATGGGCTTAATTTATTATTCTGATAGTTTCATTTTTTAATTAACTGTAGCGAAGCTGTCATTTTTAACGAAAGATCCGGCTCGAAGGATCATAATATCACGAGTGTTTTGGAAAATAACGGAGCACATTCAATTTTGTTTTTAATATGTTTATTAAATATTCTCAACATTGCAAACATAGCGACTTATTAAATGTTGTTCGCTTATTCACGAAAGGCTTTGATTGCTATTTCAAAGTATAAGGCGTTGACTTGCTAGGTACAGGTAGGTAGGTAGCTGTTTAGGTATTGCCCGCGACTTAACCCTACACCTAAAATTTTATCAAAACTCTGTTCAGTCGTTCAGAAGATTATTTTAAAAACTGTAGACACTGCCTAAAGGCTTAGGTTCGCAATTTAGGTATAACAAAGTCATTTGCACGATACCTTTGTTATTTAGACATTCAAAAAGACTTTCTTATTTAGACTTTAAAACTGACTAGCTTTGCTCGCGACTTCGAACCCTTGAAAAATTATATTGACAAGAAACTATCTTACAGTTTATTTACGTCATGTGAGAAACCTATTTGGAGCATTTCATGCATTTTCTTTAAAATTGACGAATCTCCCATACACACTTACACCCCCTAATCTACCCCCTTTTTGGTGAAACACAGAAATAAAACATATATTATATATAGTTTTTATGTTCGACCTCCAGATTATAATAATATTATAAAATCGTATATTTTGAATGACTGCTGTAACAACTTGAATAAAAATATATACGCAGTCTAGACTAGAAAGAAACTTTAAGTTTCCTTATCATAAACATCAGCTAGCTACCAAGAATGTTTTTTAAGATTCTTCCACTTTGAGGAGCGAAGGAAGTTGTTTGCAAAAAGGTTATAAAATGTCTCCAGTAATCTGCTATCAAATACGAGGTTATTCCTTGAACACCCCATAATTGTAACACGTCAGAAACCGTACCTTACGTTCACAAACTTATCATTATGTGACAGCGAATCCCTTGATTATGTACCCACAAATTTATCCCTAAGCCTGCAATATAGAGAGAATTGAGACTTTAATCTTTATTCGTTAAGCTATAGAGTTCAAAATTGCGCTGTGTTTAAAGAAGGAGTTGTGCTGGAAGTTGGTAGAAGATGTATGCGGGGAGGTTTTAAGTGGGGTGCGATAAAGTCACAGGTCGAGGCTTAGCGGTTACGAGTCGCGCTTGACGCTCCGTTTCAGAGGGATGGGGATTTTGGCGTTATTGGCTCAAGCTAGGGTACTCACGCAAAATATTTTCACAAAATTTTCGAGGCTTACCTTTGCTACAGGATATTTTCTGCTTGTTACTAATTTTGCTATCTTTAATTTAGGTGTCTTTGAGCATTCAAACTTATTTAATTCTAATAATAAACTGTATAATTTACCAGAAAATAAACCGACTTCAATTAAAATAATTTCAGACTTATATGTTTTTCTCATGGGTGCCATTGTCAGAACTGTATATGTATATTGAATGTGTATACTGAATATTGAAATGGGATCACACGGGAATTCCAAATTAAAAAAAAAAACATTAATATCGCTTCGCGCAGTCGAAAGTTATGAGTTATGAGGTAAAAAGAAAAAAAATACAGACGAATTTAGAACCTCTTTCTTTCTGAAGTTGGTGTGTTATATGTCTTTGCAATGTATGTGTTACAATATTTAGACAGGTCCAGTGTGTTACATGTAAGTAATGTAGTTACTAGTCAGTCTATTCACTGTCACTAATAAACTGTTTTAACTCACGTGTAACGTAATAGGTAAGACGCTATGCTCGAAAGAACACAGCAAGCCGTCAAATGTTAAACAGAATGACACCAGGCTTTACATCATTTAGGCGTAATTTGAGCAAAAAAGCAAGCATTGTTTTTTGATGTGCTTGATAAAAAGTACGCAATATTACCTATAAGATGTCTGCGTAAGAGCAGGTACGTAAGTCATCCGTAATGCTAACTATAAAATAAAGATGATATTCTGTTACGTAAGCTATACGTAACCAGACATTAGTCGAGATATTATTTACTAAAGTATGTGCTACAGAAGACATTGTTATATATCACTTTGTTACATCTTCGGGACACCACGTGACACGTTTTTTGCAATATTTTTAACAACACATTCGAAGATACACAACATGTACTTAAATTTTATATAATATTAAAGTTGAAAAATTAAGAATCCAGCAGGACTCAAACCTGCACCCCCTGTGTAAACGCCCTAAGTGCTTATAGTTATATATATACCTATGACGCTGGCACAAATGAGTTGAGAAATTTCGAGTCTAGCAGCATACGAATCCATAGCTGAATTGGCAAAGCACTTGGGGCGTATACCCAGAGGGTGCTGGTTCGAGTCCTGCTTTATTCTTAATTTTTCAACTTTAATATTATATAAAATACAAAAAGGCATAGCAAAGCTAAAATTTGCTTTAAAATATTACATGTACTTGAATTGTAAATTTTAAAATCACGTCTATAGAGCCTAATCATCTTCATTCTCTTAGCCTTTTTGCAATAACATTAAGGTCATAGTACCTATCATAAATAACGTTAAAAACTATTTTCGCCAGCCCTAAGCATCTCGTTACGTAGCAAGTTGCTTGCCTCTCCACGGAGTCATCAGATAAGAGACGGGCGCTCAAGTTTAATTGAATTTCATCGCAAAGTTTCCGGCGTGCCACCCCTGGCCGCCGCGCTCCCTGATTGGAGCGGCGTCGACCGCGCTCAAAGACATTGTTCCCCGGACCGAAGCTAGGGCTGTGCCTATGTACCGATCACCGATATACATGAATGCTTACTAAGCTATTGTTTCTTATGTATTGAAACGTTGGGAACTGAGAAGTTATTTTTTATGTAGTCTTAACTTAAATGTGGACCTGATTGACTATTTTATGATATAAAAGATAAATTATATTTGGTTGATGTGACTTATTAATGCTTACTTGACTTAACTGTGACCGAAAGAGTTAAGAGAAATGCCTATTATATGTCTCTAAAACTATATAAACAATTCAAATTAAAATTCAAATTCTTTATTTAACTACCAAGGTAACCTTAAAATTAAATACAGAGTGCATGAAATTTACCAGTACACACTTATTTACTTAAAACTAAGGTTGAGACTGTATCTCAGAAGGTTCATCAGTTATAATAATATTTTATCTTATAAAAATATGTGGAGATGGTAAGAAATATATTGATGTTAGGAAACGTTTGTGCAATCTTTTTGGAATACAGAAACAAATAAAAATAAAAAACAAAAATCAAATAAAAATAAAATTAGATCTAAACACAAATAATTTTTGAGGTATCAAGAAAGTATTCAGTATCATCATACTTTAAAGTTTTTAAATATTTAAATATAGCTTGTTTACAATTTATTTTAGATAAATTAGGTAAGTTAGGTATAATTTATAAGTCTATTATATAGAAAAGGTCCGAGAAAAAGTGAAAAACGTTGTGCAAAAGTAGTTCTACATAATGGGGCTATAATTAGAAAGACGTTGATGCGATTATTGAAAATTAAAAATATTATAATATGAAAGATTACCTAGATGCTAAATATGTATATAAAAAAGAAACTCGTTGAAGAAAATTAGAAAAATGTATTTGCACGCCATTGTATGGTAGAATATGTTGAACTTTAAATTTTTGTACTGTAAGATTGTACATACCATATTTAAGCAAATAAATTATATTCTTTCCTTTTGAAATTATCAAAATATAGGGAGTGACAACGGAAGGGAACCCTATTACTTATTACTATTATTATACAAGTTGAAGTTGCAAAGTTAATCAAAGAGGATTAATTTGTTTAAAATCTTATAGTTTAAGCAATATCTTAATTTGATGAAGCCAAAGATAAATGGTTACAATTAAATCACAGGGCGCGCGTGCAAAACGCGTGTATTCTATTAATTACTTTAAGTACCAACTTTGGACACTCTGTCTACCCACGGTGACGGATAATAATTATAATTGCTTCAGCACCTTTCATTTACAATTAAATCATTTTAGACTTTGTGTTAATAGTAATAGGGCTTTAGTATCTATATGATATCCCATCAAAAATATAAATGTGAAATTAGAGCCAAGGTCAATATTACGCCTACAAAACAATTTATGGGGTGTGGGTAATAAAATTTGTTCAAAAATTAGACAATGGGTCTGAATCGCGAAAGTTTGAAAGAAACATTTGACTTTTTAATATTAGTTATTAAATAGTAACAGAAATCTGGTTTTTGAACGATAATATTTCAATACCTGTTTGAGATATGTTTATGAAATGATGGCTTCTGGGTATTCTAATGGAGTTCAATGCTTATGTCAACTACTAGTATGTGGGTTAAATAGGTTTCTAGTTGTGAAGGGGTTAAAATTACTGCGAAATGTTTCGTGTAAATATACATCCTCTGCGTTGAGTCTGGTAGATGGCGATAGGCTCACCCCCAGTCACATGGGAACTAAAAAAAATACAGGTGAAATAAAGGTTAGCAAATGCTCTATGGGTGTTACACGTCGCTGCCACACCCTTCTGGGTATAAAGGCGTGATGTAACGTATGAACATGTTACACGAATATTACACTAAAGGAATGCCTGTAAATTCATTGTAATAAATCGCTATAAAAAGCACGGACGTATAAGTTATCAATGCATGTCGAATTCAAGTCGTTGGATTCATTAGTTATAATTACAGCGAACAAACCGGCCAAGTGTGGGTTGGGCCACGCGGGTTCCGTAGTCAGGCTTCTACGTAACATCTAAATTTCATCATAGTGTACCTTCTTGGACGCCGCGATTGCGGGTTCGATACCCGGATAAGACAAATCTTTGTGTGCATGAACTTGGGGGTTTGTCTTAGTCTGGGTGTTACTATGTATAATAAGTATGTATTTACAAACAAAAAATATATATGTATTAGTTTCAGTTATTCTAGTACCCATAGAACAAGCTCTGCTTAGTTTGGGACAAGATGGCGTTGTGCGTAAGTTGTGAGATAAATATTTATTTGTAATTTCATCTTCCTTGTTCTTTGAACATAGTATGCATAAGTAGTCTTACTACACGTTTTAAAGGAGTAATAAATTAAACATTTAACATGTTGAGGTGCATTTTAAAAGATGAGCGATAATTTTTTTTCTCTTCTATACGTCTTATATTATAATTACGAAAGTTTGTGATTGTGCTTTCACACAAAAATTACCAGGCCGATTTTGATAAGATTTTGCACATGCTAGCTTTTATTTTGGATTAACATATAAGCTTCTTTTTATCAACATACCACGCGAGTGGAGCTGCGATCGGCAGCTGGTACATAATAATTGTTCGCCCGACTGACGGATAGATCAGCACAGCTGGGTCTAGAATTATTTTTTTTACAAAGGTTCCTTACATGACGAAACGCGCACTAAAAAAATTAAGATATTTGGAAATTCTACCCCGATGGTGGTAAAATAAGGGTTAAACGGTTATATACAACTTTTAACCTCAACCGTTGAGCAAAACTCAACTAGGTATGCTTCAAGCGAGTACAAAACTCGAGGCAAAATCGAGTATAGCTAACATAATAGCTTCGAAACAAAATCGAGTTTTGATGTTTTCATACAAAAAAAGAACAACTTTTCGAGCTGCTGAGGTAAAAAATATTTTTTTCGAGTTTTCATTTCAGTTTCAAAATATCCGTAATGATATTTTTTTAAACAATAGTCAGCTTTTGAACGTCCTAGCTAGCTAGCTCGACATTAGGATCCCATAGACTCGGTGAAACAAGGGTTCTTCATAAAGCTACGGAACTCTAAATCAGAGATCAATTAAACATGTAATAACTTCACGCGCCACTATCTCTGTAATTCAATAATTTATTGAAATTGTTATGAAACTTGTATTACTGGCTACTTACTTTGTATCGGGGATGCATGAACCCGGTGGCTTTATGGAGCCTAAATAGGCTTGCTGTTATTTTATCCCAACTCCACTAATCCACTGAATTATATATTCATACTAGATGCCCCGCGCGGTTTCACCCGCGTCAAACGTTAATCTGACTGGTACCCGTAAGTTAAAAAAATATTTACAACGATCACACTAATCACACTATAACTATCACAAATAATCACAACTATTGAATTTTTGCGACAACTCATTTCTAACTGAAAAACCCTAAATTCCACCTCTTAGAAATCAAATTTAGAAAAACCCCGGTACTGAAATTAATTTATTTTTATTCAAGTTTAACTATACGAAATTTCATGCTTGTAACTGCAAATATGACGGACTTCCATACAACCGTTCATTCCTCATTTTACCCCCTTCAAAATGGAACTGCCAAAAATCCATTCTTAGTGCGCCCCTACGCCATATAAGGAACTTCATAGACAATTTTAAGTTCCTAGCTCTAGTGGTTTAGGCACTGCGTTGATGAATCAGTCAGTCGGGCGAACAATTATATAAGTTTACATTATATAGCTCCCAAATTCACCTGTTATGTTTATGCCCCAGTGATAGGCGATCACCATCCACCGGACAGAATTCTAGACTCCGTGCTCTAAGTATTTCCTAACAGACAATCCTAAATAATACTTTTTCACCTCAGCAGCTCGAAATGGCGTACTTTGATGTGTGCAGCAAAGCTTTATTTTGCTACGAGCGTGAGGAAAAAGACTTCGAAATTTGAAAGTTATTGATGTCATTTCAGAGTCCGCGGAGTCTTACACAAGCTTAGCGAAAATGTGAAATACGTTGGTTCTAGTATTTCTGTCTCTTTCACTTCGGTAGTAAAAAGAAAGAGAAGGCAAATTATTCAATCATTACATTTGGGTTTAATAGTAGATCCCATTTTCATCCCATCTTTTATATATAGCAGGACCAACACAGATTCAAAACAACGTTCAGAAACTCGTATATGTATGTTATCTTATTTGCTAAAAAAATTCAATTATTTTTTTGATAAAATAAATAAAACGTTAAAATATTTGATGTATTTATTTATGAATTAAAAATTATTAAGCTCAAAAAGGTTTGACATATTTGAGTTTGAAATGATTTCTACATTTTGCAAACTTTATCGTTGTTATCGAATATGAGTATCCGAACGGACCCGAACGGATTAACTAGCGATCCGCCCCGGCTTCGCACGGGTACAATGCTGATACTAAATACACTACAGAAAAACTGTGAACGTTGTATATAAAAACACAGCGGCCCGCTCCGGATTCGCACGGGTATATAATATATAGCCTATGTCACTCACTGAAAAAATGATTAAAATCGATCCAGTAGTTTGATTTATTCATTACTGCCCGTGGCCCGCACGCGTTAAATTTGGAGTAAAACAATTCCCTCTTTCTATGCATGTATTATACATAAAAACCTTCCTCTTGAATCACTCTATCTATTGGAAAAAACCGCATCAAAATCCGTTGCGTAGTTTTAAATATTTAAGCGCACATAGGGACAGAAAAGGCGACTTTGTTTTATACTATGTAGTGATATTCAAATTAAAAAAAATGTTATATTGTACTAGCCTCGAAGGAGTAGAAAAAGACTATAGAGGATGCAGAGTCAGGTTATATATCCACCATATCCTTTATTCCTAAGCATTATTTTCTCACTGCTGAGGTGATAAGTTGTATGTGCGACACCAGAACAAAGTTATTTACATCTCATGCTTTTGAGTGCCCCACTACGCCCAGGATTCTAACATTTCTAACCAAGAATCTTTCACTTATTCGGGACTCAAAATTAGCACTTGAAGCAAATACGTTATTATGCTCTCGATCAAGGACGTTTAAAAAAGCTCTCGATCAAGATCTTATTTTATTTTGACACGATTAGGAAATGTATTAATTATAGGATCTTGAATACAAACCTCCCCTGTAATTTGAAGTTTTATATGCCATAGGCATTTTGCATAGACAAAACTTTTACAAAAGAAGATTGCGACAATGTTTTCTAAGGAAGTTGAACTGAGAAATTCTGTATAGAAACGTCAAGTTTATTGAGAAGAAAATGGCAACATCACCAGAAGATATAAGTTGGTAATTTGTCTATGAAAAGCGCTTCAAAATCATTGTCGGGCCATGTCAATATTCTGTCAGGTCGGCAATGTAAATTTTGGAAAATAGGGTTATGATTTCAATGTAATTAATTAACACAATTGCCACATTTGGATACCATTTATTCCAAAATGTGGCAAATGAACTGTACTGTCGGCAAATGCTGCTATTCTGTGCCGTTAAAAATTGGATGCTTCATTATAGCTATTCTCTACTTACTTATATACGCACTGATCGGATCCTTTGCCATTTTTCAAGAAAAAAAATGTTTTGAAGAAACTCTTCAGACTATTGGTATCGTAATCGCTGCGATATGCGTTGTGGCATCGATCATTTTCATAGTGGGACTTTGCATGGACTGGTGGCTGCCGACGAATTTGTTTATGATAGCTCAGATTATTGCTATTATTGGGTCGATATTTATAGCTCTCGTACTACTGGGAGTGATCCCATTGGATGGAGCAAAGGAAGAGGAGCCGGCGGCGGAACGCAGGACACGCAGACAACTGAGAGATGAGGAAGAAGGAGAGAAGGCTGACGACAGCTGTCCATCCCCAGAGAGCTTTGGCTGGGGAAACGTCGGGAGTCTTGTCTTTCATCTGTATTGCCTATTGATTGTGAATAGCTACAGATTCCGTGAAGACATCTCTTAACTGTGAATGTTTATTGGCGTTGTCATCAAAACCTTAGATTTGAAGAGCTGCAGTTTGAGGAATTTAAAGTTCTAAATTAAATAGTTACTTCGTAACTGATATTACTTGGTTAATTAATTTAAAAAGTGAGATTTTGATAAAAAATAAACGCTGAAAATCGACTTCAAAATCTCCAGGTGCTCCAGTCTTGTTGTATGTCCTAATAAAATTTAAAGAGTTTATATACTTATTCTCGTTTATTATTTAAGATACTCACCGTAGCCGGATCGTCAAACACATCCCTGTGGTACCACAGGGATGTACAATTCACTCTTTTTTCCTAAGGTTAAATAATAATACTATTATTTAACCTTAGGAAAAAGGAGTACGAAGTTGGAATTATGTACCTATACATACAGATGGTGTGTGCGTGTGTTATACATCTCTGCCACTTTCTTCAAGGTAATATAGGCGTGATGTTATGATGACGTTGCTTAGGAATCGATCGATCCGTAGATACTTCCATTTTATTTGTATACTTGTTGACATCATATTATATTTAGCTGGCATATAACTTTCTTACCTACCATTTGCAATTACAAAACAGAGCACAGGGTTAGACTGAACTAACTTGCATGCCAAATTAGACCTTATTAATATTAATTAATACTGTTTTTGATGTGTTGATACAAGAACCACGTAGTGATAGGAATATGAAGATTCTTTGACCTAAATTATTGAACCTTTTTGGGGTCAGAACGTGACTATCACGAGCGAAACCTTGATGTATTATGATTGTGTTTGACTTGGATGTCACTCTCCCGTGGACCGATAACAGTAAGCATGGCTTAACCTGACAAGCGATTGTGTGAAGTTATAACACATAACATAACACATAGCATAACATCACGCCTATATTACCCAGAAGGGTATGGCACAGGTGTACAACATCTACATTTCACCTCTTTTTTTTTTTATTTCCCATGGGATAGAGTTTGAGCCTATCGCCATCTGTGCTGCTATTGTGAATTTCCTGACGGGAAGTTTTTTTTTTTTTTTTTTTTTATACTACGCTCGCAGCGAACGAACCTGATGGTAAGTGGAGTACAGCCCATGGACATCAGCAATCCATATAGCAGATTGTAGATGCGTCGCTGCAGCTGAGGACTATGGTGTTATGCCTGAAGTGCCAGTAATTTCAGGGCCTGATCTCACCACCAAACCGGAACACAGTAATGGAAGCACTACTATTTGGCGGCAGGTTAAAGGTGAGACGGTGGTGCTGCCGCCCTCGAGCTCATTCACAAGAGCTCTACCACCAGTTCACAAATAACTGTCTGGCTGACCCGGGAATCGAACCCGAGACCTCGCGGTGTCTGTCTGTCTACTCCTAATAAACTCGAAAACTACTGAACAGATTAGCATCACAAATTTGTCATGATCGATATACCACGCAGGAGCTGCGGGAGGGAACTAGTTAATATGTTAAGTATCTTTCTTTATATGTAAAGTACTAAAAAAACGCAAAATATTAAGATCGTGCTTGTTATGTCACTCGAATAAATAATTAATTTGTAGGTCTTATGTATTTTAATTATTATTATAATAAGACACCGAGTGACGGTATTTTCCAGATTTCATTAACATTTCTGGTTAACGGAATTTTTATATTTGTAAATATGCAATATGGTTAAGCTCACTATAGAATTATATTAATGAATAGCTGATGTGTATCTTAGTCACTACGACGTAACTACTGGGCCGATCTTGATAAGTTTTTGGAGATACTTTAATGACATAGTAGACGAAACAGCGGGCAAAGACAGAGGGTATGTAATAATATATATATACAGGCATCATTTACTGCCTTGTAGCATAGTAAAGATTAGTAGTTTAACTAAGGTAAATTGCCTACTCTCGCTGATGCATAGCGACCTATTCTATGGAGGTAACCTACTGTCTATACTGTGCTCGTAGTCTAACGGTATGATCTAATAAAAGTGTCTTGAGTTTCTCTGTAGCAGTCCTAAGTTTGCAAATGCGACCAGTAGATGACGATACGCTCACTCTCTATCTTAACACATAAACAGGACGTAAACATAACAGGTGTATAATACTCATCTGCCAAACTCTTCTGGATATTATGGGCGTGATGTTATGTATTATCTACAGAGAGAATAGATTAAAAATATCAGCTGCTAAATTATTGATGTAATTAACATACAGTTTATTTGAAGATGCGTCATTATTACGATGATGAATTTATAATTCATTGAATAAGAAATTGGTTGAATATAATTTTACGGAAAAATGTAAAAGTGGAACAATACCATTAGTTTAACCCAATGAATACATTTCCGGTTTGATGTTAAATTTGAATAATTGCTATTAGCCTGATACCTACTTACATATTTGTGTAGCTTTGATTTGTTAATATTGTATTTGTATATATGGTTATGCATTATTTAATTTGTCTATTTTTACTATGAAACAGTTGAAAAAATTATGGACTTTCGCATACCGGACAGCCGCTTTAACCAACCAGCTACGGTCGTCTTTTTTTTTTATCGGGATATAATCCCACCCACACGCCTACCCCTGTGACTCCTGTGACGTCAGGATCTACAGCGGTAACCAACTGAAAGGCACCGTGCATGACACACGGGCAATCCCAGGGAGAGTTAAAATTGTCTTGGAACCCACAACGAATTTAATCAGAAGTATATAGTTGGAGTTGGAAAGTATGTATCTTTACTTCCCTCCAAAGCAAAGCGGGAGACTGAGTAATGCCAAATATAGACAAAGTGTCTATATGGAAAGAGTGTAGACACCACGGACAGTGACAAAACTATGGGGCCTAAATTTGATTGCTATAATAGGTATGGCAGAAACGGCTAAATGCACGGAAATTTATTCGGTCGCCTCTTGCCAGGACCTTAAATTTCTCAACTGTATGTTACGTCATTTCGTGACGTCACGTTCATCCATTTGTTCCTAACGTAAGGATACGAACCAGCATGGCGAAGTTACACGCAACCAAACATTCAACACTAATGTTGTAAAGAATGAACGCACGTTATTTCATATTATTGATTATTTTTATAGCATTTAGCTTTGAAAATTATACTAATAAACAGTTTAAAAAAATATGGGACCAGCAGGATTTGAACCTGCGACCTTTTGCACACCGGGCAGCCGCCCTACCGTCCTGCCGGACCCATAATTCTTTGAACTGTTTCATAGTATAATTTGCTAAGCATAGCTAAATGCTATAAAAGTGATCAAAAGAATTTGTCTTTTTTTCTTTTAAAGGAAACTTTGGAGAGTTTTCCAAGTAACAGCGCGTCCTTTTCTTGTGTCTCCATTTTACCTTCGGACATAGAAATCTTAATAACTAGTCAATAGAAATGCTATCGACTATCTTTTAACACTGGGACGCATGTCGCCGTTTTTCAAATACTACTTTTTGTATTCCTGCAAACAAAATTATTCTTTTTGGCGATGACATTAAGACGACAATTCCTCAACTCGCACTTATGTTCGATTAGACAAATGCGCTTGTATTCCTGCAAACAAAATTATTCTTTTTGCGATGACATTAAGACGACAATTCCTCAACTCG
Source organism: Hypena proboscidalis (assembly GCA_905147285.1). Taxonomy (NCBI): domain Eukaryota; kingdom Metazoa; phylum Arthropoda; class Insecta; order Lepidoptera; family Erebidae; genus Hypena; species Hypena proboscidalis. Next base: position 7,862,088 of record LR990150.1, on the reverse strand, counting down.
CACTTGTGTTTGACTTGACAGATGAACGGCGACAAGGTCACGCGTCTTTGACATTTCTATTGCCTTATTATTAAGATTTCTATGCCTTCGGACTATGTGGGATGTAAGTGGTCCTTAATATGATTTAGTTGCAGCTAAGAGTAAGACGATAATGATTTCTTTGGCTATCGATTTAACAAATTATGATGATGGTAAATAAATTACAAGAATTGGAACCGTAACGAAATGTTCGATAAATAGACCTTGTAGAATTGCACAAGACTGGTTTGACTAGGTTGTACTCCGTTGTACTGGTACCGCTCATCTATAATTTACTAGCTTATGCCCGCGACTGCGCCCGAGTGGAATTCTATGTATTATTATGAAAATATACTTTCAACCCCTAATTCACCTCCTTAAGGAGTGAAATTACCAAAAACTCTATCTTATAGCTCGTAAACGTCATTAAAGGACCTATGTGCAGTCTGCCTTCAAAATTGTGAAACGTTCCATATTTATTTTCCATTTCCCATGGGATGGCGGCGAGGCGATGAACTGTGTGCTCATCTCGCTTTTTTATAATAAGTTTCTAATTGTATCGTTTACTAACATAGTTTATAAGCTCTACTAACATTATGAGTCATTAGTCAGTTGAATAAATATATTTTATTATTATTATTATATTATTTACTTTTAACCACTACTTTACCCCATTCTTTTATTACGTCATGTGAGAGAATATTTTTGCAAAATTTCATGCTATTCCCTTCAAAATTGACTACCTTTTCATTTAAATTTACAACTCCTAATTCTACCCCTTAGGGTTAAAATACCAAGATAAAAGATTTTAGGTAAGGACAGTTTTTAGGTAAGACCTTCAGCTACACAACTGTGAAAACCGCATCAGGTTTCATGCAAGAGTTTATGTGTGATACACGAAAATACATTCAAAAATTCTTAAAAATATGTTTTGACTTCTACTGCTGTTATAAAGACCCTTCATTCATCGAGGTTCTTCTCGTAGACCTCCTAGGGGTCTTGGGGTATCCAGTCCAGGCATTGGCCTGTCTTGGTGGTGTCACCGCCGGCTGCAAGGACAGCCGGGTCGTTGGGGGGGGGGGTCCGGGTGGGTCCGTTGGTCAGTCCGGGTAAGTGACTCATCATTAAATTTTTTCTTAAAATATCTCCAATGTACACACATGGCAAATTTTCAATTTTATTTTATGAATAGATTACTAGGTATTACGAATAATAATAATAATAATAATAATAAATCATTTATTTCAGGCTGCATAGGCCCATAGATATATACCTTAACCTAAAATACATAATTATAAATTCACTTCCTTTGCACTAAGTTTTTGTGCGTTCCTGGGGTATAGTTCCGCGGAAGCGACGGAAAACAACACCCTGCGGCCAAAAGCTTTCATCAAGCACCTGTTCCAGCATACAGGTCGGCACTCGCACCACGAACGCCTTGAAGTTGACGTTGCGGCGCAACTCCAACAGCTGCACTCTTAGCACATGATTCAGCTTCTGGCTGACATATCTCGCGATATCCTCTGCCTCGGTGGTGTAGTGCAGGCGCGAGATAAATAATAGCTACAACATCCATCTATGTCTATTGCGATCATGATTACACCTACACTTTACTGGTTACGTAAGTTTAGTGTTTTAAATTCCGTTAAGCACTACTTATTGTTTCATTCTCATTCATGGTCTACCAAGTGATTAGCGTATGCTTAGCGTGAGATTTTAGGTTCGTTTGTCGAATGGGGCTGGACCTGGATGGATATTAATTATGTGGATTTTTTCAATAGCTGCATGGAATCTGGAACGGTGCCCGATGGCAATAGCCTCTCCCACTCACCTCTTATCACAAGGACTCTAAACATGTGGTGCTAGTTACACCTAGAGAAAAGTAGCGACTAGACAAGTATCTGCTATCTCTTTGATTACACCTCTGCCTTATACTAAGAAACAATTGAAAAAGATATGGTACCGGCAGGATTTGAACCTGCGACCTTACTGCACACCGGGCAGCCGCTTTTGCCATCCAGCTACGGTCGCCTCTTACCAGAACCCTAAATTTCTCAACTGTATGATACGTCATTTCCGGTGTGCAGTATGGTCGCAGGTTCAAATCCTGCCGGTCCCATATCTCTTTCAATTGTTTCTTAGTATAATTTGCTAAGCATTGCTAAATGCTATAAAAATAACCTCTGCCTTATTCTTTAGGTAAACAAAATTATAATATTATGCCCCAATTTCACAGGTGTTGGATAACACGACACACAGGTGTTTGAGTGCACGGTTAACGTAGAGCTTAAAGCGGTCGCCTCGCCGCTTTCAACTGCGCTAGTGTTGTGGGTTCGATCCCCACATGGGACAAACGTTTGTGTAAAAAAAAATCCCTTTGTGTAAAATGAAAGTGACACCTGTGTTCTTTTTTCAAGTCCAACTTGAGCCACTTTTAAATTCTTTCGGGCTATATTTTAAGGGTCGGATAAGAACTATCTGGAATCTCAGAAACTGGTCCTTAGTATTTGAACGGACTTCTAAAAAAGAGCACAGTACATTCTGAGGCTACCTTCATTATTTAATGAAATGCCCTATGAATTAAGATTTGTTTGATACATATATTCTATTTTTTTTTATTTTTTTTTTTACTAACATTATATGAATCCAATGTGTTTCGAAGTAAAAGATATTTTATTTTATTTTATTTATGTAACGTGAATGAGTCATAGAACTTACTTAAGTTATGTAAAGGTTATCTTAATACCTACAATAAAATATTGAATTACTTTGATGTTGAAAGCAAATAATACAAAGAGTCTTAATTATGAGAAATGTTGTTCTAATCCGAGTGCAATGTATTTCCACAGACAAACCAATCATTCGGTTTTGTCTCAGAAGAACGGTTTTGTGGAGCCTGTTTAAAAATGTATATTTTTATTTATGAATAAAGCATTTATCTAGTTGATCGGTCATTTATAATTACAAAGTTTAACTACATATATACGGCAATGATACTTCATAACTGGAGCTCGTTCGCAATTGCTTTTAGACTTTTTTCGGTCTTCTATAAAAGAACAATAAAACAAGCCTACTCTCATCACGACTATACTTACTCGAAAATGTGTGTTATATCACATAACGTTACATCAAAGTAATTAATAGAAACCTCACGTAGTATAAATAAAAAAAAAAATAATATATATAGTTACATGATACGTTGCGAAAGGCTGCAATTAAGGTAGGCTTTACATTTTTTCTTTTTTGTTGGACTGGTTTTCCATTAGAAGACAAGTGTGAGATAGGAGATTTAGTATATCTACAGTTTAAGTGTGATCGAGTTTGGTGGAGGTTTTCGACACCCACATTTAGAATTGATAGTGCAGCTGCCTAGTATGCAGAGGTCACGAGGGTCACAAGTTCGATTCCCGCTCAGGACAAATCTTTGCGAGCATAAACATGGAGGTTTGTCTTGGTCTGGATGTTATGTATAAAAACTATGTATTAACAAAAAAACAAATATACATGTATTAGGATCAGTTATTCAAGTATTCATAGTACATGCTTTGCTTAGTTTGGGACTAGATATCGATATGTGAATGTTGTGTGATATTTTTTTACTTTACATTTTGATTAAGTCTCATTTCATGTATTAGAGCGTGAGCATAATAATAATTATTATCAATCGGATACAATGTCAGACTCTACTGCTCATTGCCGGTGCTGTGTTATTAAAGATTTTTGGCAGCAAATCCAAAATAACTATTTTGTCCAATACGGGTATTAATGCTGAGATATGTCGTTGAGTTGACATTGTCGTTTGTCATATAAATTATCGCTCACTAACGGTGAAGGAAAACATGGTGAGGAAACCTGAGAGTGCTTAAAGTGCGCGAGGGTGTGTGAAGTCTACCAATCCGCACTTGGCCAGCTTGGTGGACTAAGGCCTAACCCTTCTTATCATGAGAAGTGGCCCAAGCCCAGCAGTGGGACTTGTAATAGATACAGGGCTGCTATAATAAAAAAAAAAATATAATAATGTCGTTGAGTAGTCACTTATCCCGTTTCGATAAATGATAGTGCTTACGTTAACTATTACCTAAGGCGCAGTAGGTAAGATTTCATGTTGGTTTAAAATAAATTAATACAGATTCTTGTACAAGTTCTTTTCGCTAATTTTAACCTCATTTATCAGCCTTAAAAACATGTAAGTTTAACCTTTTAGTTTCGTCTTATTACAAGACATTAAAATTCGTACAGATATTCATAACAGTTCTCCACTTTCAACTGTATTTGCATTTAATGTTCTTAATTAACACAATAAACATAAAACTGGAGCTGATTATGATCTGATTTAATTAAAATATTGATTAAAATTCGCTGTTTCTGCATTTTTTGTACCAGAAAGGAAAGGGCAGTAGTTCATTTGATGAGAAATGGTAACGACTCGCCAAGATCCAATTACATATTGGAAATGAAAGTTACAACTGGAACAATGTTGAGTTCCGGTTTGGTAGTTGCATTAGGACCTGAAGTCTCAGTACGGTAGTGAGATTAGCACTGAATTAAACTTTAAAGATTGCTATAGAGGTATAATAATGATGTCCTCGTAGCCGAATTTCGACTACGGCGGCCAATCTCAACGGATATCTCCTTCGCGGGACACAAACGGCACTCTCATATCCCGATGGACCGTTGGATTGGATATCAGGCTTTCTTCAAAGAATCCACCATCTTTTTTACCCTATTGATTGGGGCACTGAACTCTTCTATTATCTTTCTCAATCTTTATTGTGTTATGGATGATTATGATCACTTAATGATCAGTGGTATAGAAACCTGTAGTTGCCACTATCAAACTTTTATGCAATTATTCGATTATAATTCTACAATTTATTAAATGATTGTAGTATCCTTATCGATAGCCGTGGCATTTCGTTGTGGACGTAGGTCGTAGGGTCCTTAATCGTAAAACATTCAATACTTATTTAATATGATGCCTTATTGGTCTTGTGGTAAAAAAAAAAATTAATCATATTCCCCATAATTTTAGAGCAATGACGTTTAATAAAATGAAATCACAATTGACATATTGGCTTAGTGAAAGGTGTTTTTATTAGTATACATGAGTTTTTTCAATATAAATTATGAATTATTTTAATGATAAAATTGTATGAATTGTTATTATTGATGGAATTATTTTTATTACTAATTATGACGTGTTATTATATATTGTGGTAATTTTACTATATTTATTTGAATTAATGAATATCTTGATCACTGTATAGATTATTATATTAGAGACAATTATATAATGAAATTTTTGCATGTCATAATTATGGAACAACATTGCTGAACATGTATTTAATATTAAGACCATAATAATTGCACCATTGTTTTAAGCAAAATAAATTATCTTATTTTATCTTAGCGTATATGATTGGTGATCATGAGGTCTAGGATTGGCATGTCGGGTCGGACAAAAGAGATTTTTCCGTCACAAAATTCATATCGGCTGTCTTGTGACATAGAACCTAAGCATAACTGGAATATGGGTATACAACCGTTAAATAAATAAATAAATAATAATCATTTATTTGCCTTAAAGTTGGTACAATGTAGATCTTACATACTACAGATAGTTCATGCAACTTCAGTCAAATGTATTGACATGCAAATATTATTAACTAAGGTATACATGCGAACATGCACATGCATTGTCATGTTTGGATACTTTAAGCTGCACATAAATGAATTAAATTGTAATATAAATTTGTTAATGTCAGTTACAATATCATTAAAAATTATCGTTTCTATCTATCTGGGTAATACAGACGTGATTTAATAGAAATTGCCACTACCGACAAACATTGTGCGACTATGTTTCATTTACAAACGGCAGCTTAGCACGATTTGTTAGCAAAATGACTATATTTATTTCTCGTGTCATAACTACAGAGCCATACTTAGCCGAACGAGTTTCTCCGATGGGAAACGACATGGCATTTTTAGCATCGTATTAGGATTTCCCGTTGGTGCGGAAGTGGTAACCGGATCGGTTGAAGCATGGCACTGAGACAGGAACATACAAATTGCTGGCTTAAGGGCGTGACCGAGGCGGCAAGAACAGTTTTTGCGATTGAGTTCAAGAGAGGATGAACTATCTCTCTTACCCTGATACTAAATACCCCTGTTTGGTGATAGCAACCACATTTCACCTGTTATGTTTAGGTTTCTTGTGAAAGGAGGTGAGAATTTCGCAATCAACCGGGCAGAATTCCAACTGACTAGATTAACAAGGCAGTCTGATGATATTATGAACCGAAGTTAATAGTATCGTAGTTATCAGATGTAGGGACCAACCAGCAGTTTTTTTAAGAATTGTGAATGTTTTACATGTTTAGTTGCTACATTACTTCGTCCACTGACCTCGTTCCCTAGAGGTATATCCGACGATGAATATATCCACAACTTACGTAAGGTTTTTACTTATCCCTGGTTGCTTCTATTAATATATTCTGTGTATGGGTGCCGATAGAATTATTTTCAGATGGCGTGCACCTTCTTCTAATGATGAAAGATGTTCCTTAAATTCGTAGAAGGTGCATACTCAGCTCCTTGGACCTCCCGGTTCCTCCCAGCTCTGTACGCGCCGTTATTAGCTACAGCTCGTCATATCTTTTGCATCATAACTATAATGAATGACAGGACTAGTGTGTGTAATACCTGTCTGGGACAGTTACTCAACTGCCAATCAGCGATCTGTAATGACTACCTTCCTTCAGCCTTCCGTGGGCGTACATAATATATTGTATGATGTAAAAAAGGTTCTGTATTCGACTCTAAAAGAAAGAAAACTACTAATCCAATTTAGATGGATTTTTGCTGTTGCAGCTCGATGTCTGCCTGAAGGCAATTGTTAGAAAACTCCTTTGACGTTAAGTAACTTTTTGTGCATAAAGTTTAACACGCGACATCGCTTCGTCGTTATCATATACTTAGTCAGTATGCCTATGCCCTGTATTTCATTTCTGTAAAAACTTTGGTAAATAATTAAACTTAACACTTTCTTAGGACAGATTCCAATCATCCAGTTAGTAGGTTAATAATGACACATGACGCATCATGTGCCAGTAATTTCAGGGACTGATTTCACCACCAAACTGGAACACAATACTGCAAGCACTACAATTTGGCGAGGGTTGTGCTGTCGCCCTCGACCTTGTTCTCAATAGCTCTACCATCATCTCCATAACTATCCCCTATCACTTTTCTGACAACTAGTAAAGACAAGAAAAAGGTAACTATTATAGAATTCGTAAGCTTTTGCGTAACAATTCTATCGCAATTTAGCTATTTAATGCATCGATCAATGACTAAATATTATTCCTAGCTTATTTCATCTCTAGCAACTTGAAATTATGGAGTAATTGATTTATAATGTCAATAATTTTGATCAGAACTCATTATGAAACTGTTCACGGTACAACAGAACTTGTTTACTGACTTTAAAAAAGCAATTATAAATTTTAACCATATGTTTGTAATCTAATTTGCCTTTGTGTGTACAGCCAAGTTTTGTGTGCTTTTAAACGTGCTGGTTAGTCACCTAATTACGGTATCCGCTAATTCTATCGCATTCCATTTCTATCCATTTTCCAAAAATATACATATTAGATCTTAAATTAAACTAGTCGAATAACTAAATCTTATCTTAATAAGTCACTGTCAGAAGGCCTCGTACCCAAAATGCTGGCAGCATTACCGCGTTGTATTGCGATACTAAGTCGCTGGCCGAAATACAAGCCAGCATAAATTACAAATTACATCAGGAAGTAAATACTGAGACTACGTCTGATAGGATAATATGAAATAATAAATAATTTTGCGCCGACCCTTAGTCATTGGGTTCTGGGCAGGTATAGGCATATAATTGTCATCATCATTGACAATTCAACTTGCAATGATTACGATAATTTTTCTCAGTGCAAGTAACTTAGTAAATCAGAAAATCGATATTTTTGTGTGTTCCCAGAGCGAATTCGCAAAAACCACATTACATTATAATATGCTACGGTTGTGATTAATTTATAGGTAGTAAAATAGTGTTGCATCGATTTGTTTTTAAAATTGTAAATATTTCTTGATATATATTTCTATTATTTTTTATTTTTTGAAATTGTTAAATGTAAGATGTATCTTTTGGTATATTTTTTAAATGTGTCCTTATTAGTGTTAAGATTTCGTAAATTGTGTATGTTATGTTAATTTAGTCTAATTTCATTGATGTTGTTACTTATATTTTGTCTTATGTCATAAACTATCGCATTGGGAATTTCCTGTCATGGTAGTTGAGTGTACGATAAATAAATAAATAAACTTGCTAAAGCTCCCTGCCTTGGAAAGCATGTTATAAACCATCCAGCCATCCCAGTTGCCATTTGAAGAATTATGGCTGTCGTTACGGGTATTCAGAAACCAGAAAGTCTGATGTCAATTCTAACAAAGATTGTTACATTGTCTTGTACTGTGTTGTGTAGGTCTGATAACAGTCGCTTCACGTTAAAAAACAACTTGCCCAATATTTATTAGACACTAGCTGACCCGGCGAACTTCGTACCGCCTAGCGTAAATTTGATGCACTACTTTATTTTGTATAGTTGACCTATCTTATGTATGCGTACCTATTCAATTTGAACTGGAATCTATAATATCCTCCATATAAATATGAATACCTCTTTTTTTTTTTTTCCGTAAGTTCCTTGTACAGAGTATTAGAAAACTACAAAAAAAAATCAGTCAAATCGGTCAAGCCGTTTTCATGCTATGTCGTGACAACGAAAAACGGGTTTCATTTTTATATTAGACATAAACTAGCATCTAGTAAGTACCTAATTACCACGGGCGAATACGTTTATGACGAGTTTATGCTTAGTTTGTGGAATCGTTGGTAAATTTTAATCTGATTTAGTTTTAGTGCACTAAAACCATACCTACATACTTTTGATATTTTACTTTTGTTTAATGACGACGAAAGTAAAAATTATGTTATGTCATTCAACAATGTTCTCATGTAAATGATGTTATTCGTATTATGAGAATAAAGTATCTTTTAACCAAAAATGTTGATATTTATTTGAATCCGTTAGCCTAGAAGAGAACACCAATGTAATTGGCAAAACGATCGGAGAATGATGAAGTAAATTATTATCATATCTGCAAGTATTACTCTCTCTGTAAAGTCTTCTTCATCAGCGATTGCCGAGTGGAGCAGCGATAGCCGAGTGGCAGACCGTAGGATGGTCTCGGGTTCGAACACACGGCACACACCTCTGTCAATAATATGTGTGTATAATTGTCGCTCGCTAACGGTGAAGGAAAACATCGTGAGGAAACCTGCATGCCTGAGAGTGCCTAAAAAGTGTTCGAGGGTATGTAAAGTCTACCAATCCGCACTTGGCCAGCGTGGTGGACTATGGTCTAACCCTTCTCATCATGAAAAGAGGCCCGAGCCCAGCAGTGGGACATGTATTAGATACAGGCTGCTAATATTAAAGTCTTCTTTGCAGTTTTTACGCAAAAAGTAGCAAAACAAGACTTGTCAATTAACGAGGCAGGCGTCATTAGCAAATTGAAATTTATAAATTTTGGTTGATGTAACATGCAATTATGTACATTTGCACCAAATAAAAATCGCTAATGGGCAGGTTGCTGAATTATTAAATTTGAGTTATTTAAATTTTATTGTGGGTTATTCAATCTTTCTGTATTTTGTACAATGTAAACTAGGCAAGTTATTCGTTAATGAACCAAACCTATTCACATACCTAATGTATCTAAACTGTAACTGCAAAAATAGAAAATAAGCTAACTATTTGACCTGGTGCCACCGTGACACCGCTATAGGGTTCACGCTTACCATCTGGATAAGATCTCGGGAATCAGAGTCCACTTCCTGTGTTAATTTTGTGCACGTTCCTGCAAGCTCCGGAATGTCCGAGGTGATTCCCGAGTGTTATGACATGTCCTTCTTCAAACGAAAAGTTTAAAGAGAGCAATCCTTTCTCAGTGGACAGCGGTATCGTGTTGCCGAAGTCCATGAGCAGCGGTTATCGTTAAAAATATGCAATAATGAATATATAAATGGTAAAGCTCTTATGACCCACATCGAGAAAGAAAGCATCACCACTTCATTTGCTGCCTCACGAAGTCATTTAATATAATAGTCCATGCATGTTAGTGTTTATCCAGCTGCACAAAACTTCATCGAAAGCGACCCAGTAGTTTTGTGTGAAGGAGTAGTGGACTTAAAATCCATATATTTGTTTTACTGATGATTCCAGGTGCGTGTGCTCATTTACCGTCAATTAGACTACCGCAGGATTTTTGTTTTTTTTTTATACTACGCCCACAGCGAACATACGTGTAGTCCACCTGATGGTAAGTGGAGTACAGCCCATGGACATCAACAATCCACAAAAGCAGATTATAGATGCGTCGCTGCAGCTGAGGACTACGGGGTTATGCTACACGTGCCAGTAATTTCAGGGCCTGATCTCACCACCAAACCGGAACACAGTAATGGAAGCACTACTATTTGGCGGCAGGTTAAAGGTGAGACGGTGGTGCTGCCGCCCTCGAGCTTATTCACAAGAGCTCTACCACCAGTTTTAGGTTTACTTTCGGTTTACTTGCTACATCTTCATTAGTGGCATAAAAATGGAAGTTGTTTGAAATAAATCAAATAAATTGATCAAGGTTGCACTAAGTATACATTGTGCAATTGTAACATTCATCATCAAAAGTGCATCGATCAAATCCTACCACTCGAATGCTCGAGTCAAGTTCATAATTATCTCTCAAATCGATATTATTGAGTTACAACATCTGATATTTAGCTATTCTAACTAAATGTGACTGGCTCTCAAGGATTTCAATGATGGTTCTAAAAAATAAATAGAGTTGAAGAGTTGTAACGAGGCAGTACTTTTCGGTATTCGAATACTTCCGTATCTGTTTCAAAAGAATAACGTCGCGACTGGCAAAGAGAAATTAAAAAAAGTTTTCAAATATTGAATGCTGTTTTTGATACTCAAATATTGAACTGCGGTTGAACGCATTCATTAACTGTATTTTCGAAATTCTTAGGTGCCAGGCAGTAGGCCAGCTATAGATAGTTGAAATTAGAAGTTTGGCTACTCTCGTCTCTTTCTAACTCGGCGGCTAATAAGAGCTAAGTTATTACAGGTAGTGGCCAGAGTACAATGCACTCGAATCTTGTATTCTAATACTAGTATAATAATAATAAAAATATTCGTATTGTGTATTCGAGTAAGACTTATCACATCTCTAGCTACATCCGCTGTTGGGATTGCTAATAGCTTATTAAGAAAACAATGCCTTATATGTTAAAGTGGTGATTGTTATCTGTAAATTATTTTGTTTTGACAAACCTAAATGGATTTGTCATGAAATATTTTGTAATGCACATGCACAATGTTTATTTAGTTTATTTAGATATATAAAATATCTTGGCGGTTTTAAAGTTGGCAAATGAAATGTCATGGGTCGGAATATGTCACGTCCAAGTATGGTAGCGTCCATTGGTCGAACAGCCATCTGCAGTTATCTATATATGTTATTTTATACCTCTTATGTCGCATTTAACACCGGACACAATTCCAAATTTCCATTTTTTTGAGATATAAAACACTAATTGACCATGAGAGTATTTATTCCTTAAGGCAAAAACTTTTAAAAGTTACTAGTGTACCGAAAATCCTTACTATTTGTTTATTTGTTTACTTATATTAAACCGGTAATTACACCAATTACAATAATTTAAGATAGTTGTATTCATAACTAACACAGTTCAATTAACCATACGGAAAATACAAAAGATATCACACCTAACTTAGGCACCAGTCTCACCACAATATAACTGACAAAGTAGGATAAGGTCATCAGTATTTGTGTTCTTCAAATATTGTGGTAAGAAAATAAATGCTTTTTATCTTTTATTTAAGAAAGATGCATAAAATAAATGAGAACAAACTAGTTAAAACTGTTACGTATTTACCATAAATCGACAGACTATCGCCGTAGAGACTGCAGACCGGCTGATCTATTATTTATCCAATAGATAAAATATAGACAGTCCGGCTTAGATATTGAAACTGGCTGATTCTTGCGGCAACGCTTCCTGGTACCGTACACCGACTCACTGTACCATATTATTTATTCTACTGACTAGAACTGTTTAGAAATAACACGGATATACTACACAATAGACACCGCATGTTTGTCCCAAAATTGGCACTTATTCGCTAGTAAGGATGATGATTTACAAAAAAAAAATTTGTTTGATATTTGAGCGATCAGAGTGTTTCAATTTCGTTAATAGTTCTTTGAAATCGGCAGCAGGAGAGTTTTTGTAGTTGGCAGTCGAAGATCCACTGCTTGTTAGCTCCCTGGATTATTGCATTGACCTGTTGGAGGTTCTAGTACCATATAACTGCAGGAGGAAACCGAGAGCTAATTACGTTACAAGTAGATAGTGCAACTTGTGCACAGATGTTAGTTAGTGCAGTGACTAAACTTTAAGTCTTGTACATTTTGAACCTTAATTACAAGAGGAACTTAACGTCAAAAAGGTGTTTAGCAACATTAAGGAGGCTATCCGTAATAAGACTCATTCATTAAAATCGAAACTTATGTAAATTTAACTATTATAATTATGTAGATCTATTAACAAGTCCAACCATATTATTATTGTTTTCCTATTTGTGAGCGATGATATTCATGAAAAGCATTATAACATGGTTTTTTGTAGCAGTAAGTATATTTGGTGGTCTTGTGAATGCCTCGGTGGTCTAGTGGTTAGCGTATGCGCCTCTGATTGCGAGGTCTCGGGTTTGACTGCCGGGTCGGGCAAAGTGTTATTAATAAACTTTCCGTCAGGAAATTCACAATAGCAGCACGGAGTTGGAATTGTGTTCGGTGGATGGCGAGAGGCTCACCCCCTATCCCACAGAACCTACAGATAACAGGTGAAGTGTGGGTGTTGTACACCTCTGCCACACCCTTCTGAGTAATATAGGCGTAATGTTTTTGTTTTTCAGATATTCTAATGTAATACGATTTTTGCGTCTCGTGTAGTCAGTAGACTATTATTGTTTATCCTCCACTGTGCCAGTCTACAGAAAACCGGACTGAAACCTGGCAATCGAACCCGAGAACCTACTGAGCTGGTGCGATATCTACTGGCATGTTAGTCAGTGCAAATATTTTGCAAAACTAGTTATTTAAATTGGGGACGGCGTTTCCATCCTACACTGAGTGACTAAAGTTTCATCTTTCTGAACCACTTTTTAAATATTAAGTAATAAGTAAATGTACGAAACTACTGTGCAATATTAAATGATGATACAATTTCATTGCTTACTGCAAAATAATTAAAAAATAAGCCGGTTGCATAAATAAAAGAATTTAAAGTTGTGGAATTTTATTATTACGTAATTCGCGGTAATGTTCCTACACGTTCGGAATCGCGTTGATTTTATTTTTATTATTTATACATTAGATATTATTGTAATTAATTTAATTTAAGAGGTAACAGGAAATAGTATTGTTATAGAATAACACAGTAGGTACGAGGTGGTTAGTTTTAGTTTATACAATGAAGTACAAAAAGATCTTATTCTATTTGCATTCAAACATAATTTCAAGTGTTATTTAGACTAGATCACCTTTATTAACATATAAACATGATTAAAGTAGGTAGTTATCGACATAAATTTACACTGGTTAAAATATCATTAAAAATATTAAATGAATGTGTGACTTACGATGTCCACATTTTAACTCACCTGGGCATTAACACTACACATATTCAATAAAACTAGGCACTTTACAAGTAAAGTAATTACAATAAGGTACGAGGTGGTAAAAAAATCTTGCATTAAAACTGGTTGCAGAGTTAGTATAAACGCCGTATCATAACATAACATCACGCCTATGTTACCCTGAAGAGTGTGGCAGAGGTGTATGACACCCACATTGGTAGTTGTATTGATTTTAATTCAAATTTCTAAGTTAAATTAAAGTCATTCAGAACGCCGGTGAATCAAATCATTTTAATGCAATAAATAGTATAATTTAATTAGTTAAATTTTATTTTTATTTTACATATATTATTGTATTTTGATGTTTGTTTTGACGTGATCGCGTTTCAAGCGCCCTTTGGGGTCCATGGAAATAAATTATTTGATTTCTGATTTCTGATTTAACCTGTTATGTTTAGGTCATTAGGACGTGAGTCTATCGCCATCCACCGGGTACAAATTCAACTCCATGCTGTTATTTGCTATTGAGAATTTAATTTTCTGACCGCAATAATACCTGACCCGGGAATCGAACTCAAGACCTTCCTGTAAGAGGTCGCAGCCTCTAACCACTGTCGTAATAATATATATAAATAAATAAATATCTCACAACTTACACACAGCGCCATCTAGTCCCAAACTAAGCAGAGCTTGTACTATGGGTTTCAGAATAACTGACACTACTACATTATATACTTTTTTTTTGTAAATACATACTTATTATACAAAGAAACATCCAGACTAAGACAAACCCCCATGTTCATGCACACAAAGCAGGAATCGAACCCGCGACCTTGGCGTCGCAGGCAGGTACACTACCCACTCCGCCATGCGGTCGTCAATATGTACAATAAATCGTAATGTAGTACAATAAATTAACTATAGACGTCAGATGTTGAACACTCTCATCCATTGCCAATAAAGATTAAAGATTATTATGATTTATGATTATGTAAATATGAGCTAAAGTCAAGGTCGTTTTGACTGTTAAGTTTCAGTGAGGAGATAGTACCCAGGCCACAATCACTCTTACTGGTGTGGGTGATACTGAGGTCATACTTGTGAAACGATGGTCGTGAAAATCAGACGTGCTCTAATAAACTGGCTATTTAACGGTAAAATAATAATTATGTTACATCACCCGCATGCTACATAAGTACCGTTGGTGTGGCAGAGGCGTTTAACACACAGATTTCATGGTGTAGGTACGTCTCATCTGATAAGAAAGCTCATCGCAATTACTACTTTTACTTTCTACCATTGAGCAAAATAAAAAAGAAAAAGTGACAACAAATCAATGCAATAAACTACCGCAAATATCCATTATATTATGTCCATCCTAAGGTTGCCTGGAAGAGATCGCGTCAAGCGATAAGGCCGCCCTTTGTACATTATAGTTTTATGTACCTATTTCTCTGTATGTTTGTTACAAATTTGATGTGCAAATAAAGTTTTCTCTATCTATCTATCTATAAAATACAACTGTGAGATAATGAACTTAAAAAACAATATAATTTTTTACATACATTTATTTGCTCATTAATCTAGGTATACATATCTTTTATTTAAATATTTACAATACAAACCTAATTTAATATTTTGAACTAATTAAATAAATACCTAACTATATATACATTGAATAAAAAAATAATATAAAATTATTAAACAAACCAAAACTCGTAAAAAATTTAGGTGTCAAAAAATACGTCCGCATCGATGTCGACCGCAGGTAACGTGCCCAGAAGGCTGGCGGCATAGAATGGCGTGGCAGAGGTAAACAACACCTACATATAACCTGTAATGTTTAGGTCCCATGTTTTATCTATCTAGCGCCATCCAACGATCACAACTCCATCATCTTGCTGCTACTGAGAATTTGATTCCGCTAGGCTAGACCAACGAAGAAGTCTTTACAAATTTGCGGTTGGTTAAGTAAGAAAACTGGACATTAATTAGCAAAATCTTTTATTTCAAAAAACTATATATTATATAAATTTCTGTGTTACATTCAGATTATGATCATCTGTCACTTGCAATCAGCTGTCACACTTGACGTCCGCATCGGAAAAGACCGCTTATACCATTTAGTAGCACTGCTCGGTCTTGGTCTACTGGCCGTAATAAATGGTTTGAACGTCTGATTGATGATTTAATCAGCGATAACGTGCTTAATACTTCGATAACACGCCGTAATGCGTTACGTGGTTATGCAGATTAAGTAGGTAAATGAGTGCATTCTGTGTGAAAAATTGTAACCTAACACGATGTGCTACGATAATATGCATTTATTTTTAGAAAGAGAGTATAGGATCCATTATATTTATTTATTTATTGCGAGCCTGCCCCACTGCAGGGCAAAGGCCTCCCCTCCTTTTTTCCACTTGTCTCTGTCTGTGGTTTGTAGTGTCCAGTCAATTTGCCATGAATCCAATTCATCCCGCCAACTCTGTCTGGATCTATCACGTATATATTAAATTATAGCCTTTTAATTCCTCAATTTCAAATTACAATTCATTTTATATAAATTACTTACTTTTAAATACATGCAAATCAAATATTTTTTTGTTACAATATATCTCTTATAAATAATTTCTAAAACTCATGCAAATCAAATTAAGTAAATCAGATAAATATTCTGAAGATTCATTTTTATTTTAAATTAACGAAGTATCCATTATAAAGGCTAAAATAAGTTAAATAATGTGAGAGGCAATTTAATTATATTATACTTTTATATTTAAGCCTTGAAATCCATGATTCATGTCTTATTGAGCCTAGTTCAGTTTAAATTACATATAAATTGGCTGAAAGAGTAGTTTTAATCAACAATAAATAGGTCTAATCAGAGACCACTTATCAGCAATATCTTTGCAATTAATCAATAAAACGTTGTAGTGGCAAAATACCCGTAAACACTTTGAAATACGGAGCGCATTGATGTCTTTTCTTAGAAAACATTTGCAGATACAATCTTTATTTCCTTGAGCTACTTTAAAAAGTTATATTTAACACTGTCCCACGTTTACAGTCTTTAATTTAACACGATCCTCAACATCACTATAACTATAAACTATTTATTTATTTATTAATCAAAACGGTACAGGACCAATTACATTGATTAAATACATGCATCAACAGAAACAATTTACAATTAAATTATAACAGAAAAAAAAGGTAAGGACATAAGAAAAAAACTATAAAACAAAGCCACTTAATTCCCACCGTCTGTCTGTCTGTCTGTCTGTCGCTATGTATGCTTAGATCTTTAAAAGTACGCAACACATTTTCATGCGGTTTTTTTCAATATGCAGAATGATTCATAACAAAGGTTTTCATGTATAAAACATGCATATTATAGTACAACATAGTACCTGCAGTAGAGCCAGGACGGATCGCTAGGGTTTTATAAAGCAACACTATAATACACGTTTGGTGTTGATATATAGAATAAGGACATTGGGAGATATTTCACCAATATTCCTGTCATAATTCAAAATTATATATATCATAACATAAATCACGTCTATATTACCTAGAAGGGTCTGCCAAAGGTGTAGAAAACCCACACTTCACCTGTTATGTTTAAGTCCCATGGGATAGGGAGTGCCATCCACCGGGCCCGATTCTAACTCCGTACTGCGATTGTGAATTGCCTGTCGAAAAATTTTACAAATAACACTTTGCACGGGAATCGAACCCGATACCAGTCTGTGAGAGGCGCATATGCTAACCACTAACCACCGAGGCAATTAATAAAAAAAGAAAATATATTTGTTTGAGTAAATCATGCAAATGGTTATTACGTGAACAATAAATTAATGTGCAGTTGTTGAATTGATAGCAATTCATAAATTTAATATTTGAGTCGGTCGTTACCTTAATTTTTCCTGTTTAATGAATAAGAACACTGGTGATGTAAATTAGTATAGATAGCGAAATATTGGACCAACGTTGGTGCCAACCAGGCTAATAATTATAAGGTCTAATACATTTTCTCCATCAAATTGCATCAGGATATTGCAGCTTTAAAGGTATACAATCGCACACATATATATGAGAGTATTGTTGTCTCTATCGGCCTATGATTTATATGCGTGTGTGAAAATACGTGTTGATGTTCAATATTGTTACTAAACGGGGCAATTACTCGGATCTGTTGTTTGATAAGTCGGACGATTTTCAACAAAGCTTCGTTGCTATGGTAACAATGACGAGATTTGTATGTGGAACAGGGATGTGTACAGTTCCGCAGTCAGCTGCATTATGCACAAGTCGACCGACAAGTCGACTAAAAAATGTCGGTCCCTTGTCCCTCATAAAATCTGTCCCACATCATAAAAAACGCAACAAACAATATCATGAGCAACAGGTTAAAACCACGTTTTTTTACGAGTGTGTGACAGTTTTACGAAACATTTAGCAATAGTGGTCACGCTTAAAGCATTTGTGTTTCAATAACTTAAATAATGAAACTTGTTACAACATTGAATACTTGATCAACATGAGATAACTTCTTTATATATAGTACAATTGAATCAGTGTTTGTTCGTTTGCGCGCTTAAATTTAAACTACACAACTGATTTTAATAAATAATTAAAATAATTTGGATTTTAGGTACATTAGATATAACGCCAGTAGCAATTACACTATCCAATGGCCCCAATGACAAGGCCGAATACACACAATCACTCTCACGAGTACATCTAGTCTCAAAGTAATCTTTGCTGATCACACAAAGATAAGTCCAATGTGGGACTCGAACCCACAACACCAGCGCAGTAGTGATGTATTGATATTATTTTCTTTTTAGATCGACGACGTATGTTATAAAGCGTAGGTACAGAATAAGTTATAGTCCGAAGTGGAGGACGGAATGGCGCTCTCCGTGAAGAATGACAAGACTTATTCTGAAAAGTAATTAGTTCACTCTTTTGACTATTTATATCAGTTCACAGGAATCACAGTTCACCTGATGGCACGTTAAATGGCCACTACAGCTAAATGGGTTGTACATTCACAATTCCCAAACGACAGTAGCTCCTTTGCTATCTAAGGACTATGATATATCACGTGCCAGTTATTTTGAAGGCCTAATATCTCATCACGTGTAAGAAAAGGTAGGATAAAGATAAGAAGATGGTCTTTCTACCCTCGATCTCGTTCACAAGAGCTTAACCTCCATTCAATAAATGTTATGACACTATCTTTATTATTATACTATAAACTGGTCTTGTTTTTGTAACATTGCACTCAAGCAGTTTCCAAATCATGCATGATTCATGAAATGCATCAAATTGTGCATAACATTAATATTATTAATATAAGTAGATAGGATATTAAATTATGTAATATATAACATTATATCATAGGCGGTCTTTATTTTATTATTAAACATAATAGATTTAGAAATTGGCCTTGTAGAAATTTGATGGAAAATAACAGAAAAAGTTAATAACAAAAACAAAATGTTTTTAAATGCGCTAATCTCTGATTGTGTCGAAATCTTTTTGGAATTGCCTTATGCATTTATTGTCAATACTTTACATAGGCTATACGCTTTACATAGGCTATACGCAATTTAGTATTTAGTTATTGGGTGTGTTCTGTGTGTGTGAAATGTATGTTTGTGAAAACAAAAAAATAGTCTTACATGGCAATACTTGTGACAATATTTCCAAAAGAAATCAGTCAAAAACTAAACCTTGGCAAGTAAACTGTAAAATAATCGAGTTAATATACCTAATTGATTCCTGTGATCGATTTATAACTTTAAAGGTAACGTAATATTTTTTAATAGCTCCAATTTTAAAAAGTATGGTGTGAATAGTGAAGCAAATACAAAATGACTCGCAATAATTGTACGGCGTTACTTATGTGCCAATAATGTGTGATCGTGACGAAATTACTGTGTCGAATGCGATGCGCATCGCTGACACATTTTATTTGTAACAGAAGTATTTGCAAGAAATGTTTCATGAACCTGCCTTATTTTTCTAGTGGTTATCGTATACGTCTGCTCGTTGTGTAGTTTCCGTAAAGAAAAGTTTTATTTAGTTATGATTTTTTTACAAAAGTCGAGTAAATTTCCTAGCAGCTAGCAGCGTAGTCATTTACTAGCGTGGGTGTCAGGGATTCTATTATAAATTATGCCTATGAAGTCACTATTATGTCAACAAAGAATGTTATTATTATTATTTGTAGTTAATGTTTCTATTACACGGGACTATGGAGTCCCGGTACTTTGGAAGGCATACGTGAGGCCGAAGCCAATAGCACAGAGGCCTGCTAAACATTTTATAAATCTTAAATGGGACACCAACCGACATATACTATATAATTGCACCCTAGGACAGTCTACGGTTCGTATTGAACTATTACAGAATAATGGAGACTAAATAATCGGATCTATGTATGTTGTATCTATGTATGTTTTAGACGCAATAGAATTATCGATAGGTAAATTTAAAAAATATGTTAAAACTAAATTATGTCAAAAAGCTTACTATAGTATTTCAGACTACATAAATGATAATAGTATTTGGAAATGAATTGCTCTTCTTATGTGATTTTTTTATGTACTTTTATATTGTTATATTTTTCATTTTAAAAGATGGTGCACATGAGTTTCTCACCAGCTCTTCTCATAATGCAATACCCATCGGAGCTGGTACTTAGATTGATTTTAATTCGATTCTAAACAGTTTGATTAAAATTAATCTGAGCCCCGGTTATTCAAATCATTGTAATTAGTATAATTTAGTATTATTTATTATTTACTTTTATATAATTTTTTGTAATGTTTTGACGTGTTCAAGCGCCTCCTGGGGCCTATGAAAATAAATGATTTGAATTTTGAATTTTGAATTTTTTTTTATGGTAGTGCTAATTGAATCAAAACTAGTAGTGATTAACTATGTTATTATTATTATTTGTAGTTTATGTTTCCATAACACGGGACTGTGGAGTCCCGGTACTTTGGAATGCAAACGTGGGGCCGAAGCCACTGTTATTATTTGTTCAAAGAAAGAAATATTCATCCTTCTGAGAGACTGTCATACTAATGACACTTAATCCAAGATTCTTGCCTAAAATCCTGAGCATCTGGAGTTACGTTTACTGGTCCGGCGAGATAGTAAATGATACAATTTCTTAAGCGCCGAAAACGTGTGATGTTTTCACAAGTGTGTCAAATTCGAATCTCGTAATTCTGTTTTGATCTTAATTATTATTGCTATTAAAAGCTATTAAACACTGTGTTTACAAAACTCGTGTAATCGCGTGAGTGCACAATGGTGTAGGATCGCTATTTAATTGTTGGAAAATTGTACGGATTAGAAGCTTTTTTCTCATGTTCTATACTCACTTTGGCCTGCTAGTCGTAATAACATTTTGTTACATCATCACATTCTTTTGATGATAGTTCGCTATGTAGACAAATCATATTATAATTTTAGCAGAAGACAGCCGGCCAGAAATAACATTGTAATAACTGCCTCGTGATTTAGCAGTAAAATAATTAGCGACCATAATAACTATGGCGTGAGGTCAGGAATTCGAGCCCGGGTTGGGTATAGTAGTTATTTCCGAAATTCTCAGTAGCAGCACGGAGTCTGTAATGGGGCCTGGTAGATGGTGACATGCTCACATGGGATCAAAGCATTTAAGATGTGGGTATTATTCACCCTTCTAGTAAATACTGGCGTTATGTTATGTTGTTATCCGTGTTACATACATCATCCTGTTCCTCCGATTACTGACAAGCGGTCAAGACAAGACAAAAAATAGACCATATTATAATTATAGCAGAGAAAAACGGCAGATAGCGGTATAATTTTCTTACGGGTACGGGTACGGGTACGATCCCCAGGTCGGGCAGAACTGTAATTTTGAATTTTCCATTTGAACATTCAGTAGCTGCACGGAATTGTGTTCGTAGATGGTAATAAGCTTACATATCTTATAACAATTGGGCAGTTTACTGAAAACTCAAGCCACCACATGTCGCTCAGATGACAGCCGAAATGGACAGCTGTCAAAATCAGCCACCAAATGTGTAAGGAAATGGGTATGTTTGTGTAGGAACCATTTGGCAGGAACAATGTACATTAGACCCTAACATAACTTGAAAAATGTGATTGTTCTACAGCTTTTTCAGAGCCTACTCGGTAATATATAGGTTAGATGTTATGTTATGTAATATAGTAATGATAGATAGGTGTTTGCACAATGATAAAGATTTCTTGATCGAACTTCCATCTGAAAGCATTAGTATCTGTATATCTCAGGAACACTATATTATGCCCCTGTGCCATTAATGTTTAGGCCTAATCAATCAGGCACTATTTGACAAGTACGGTGAGACGATGATACCTTCTCCTTTGAGCTTATTCACGAGGGCTCTACCACCGGTAAAACTAAACTGTCGAAAAATCCATGAATGAGTTACTATTTTCCATTCATATAAGGGTTTTGCAAGTTAGTAACTCTGTTAAGGTTACTACAGTCGTTACGTAACTACATGTAAGTGCCTATGTGCGTTTGGTGAAATGACAACCGTGAATGAGTTTTGTAATACGAACGGAAATAAACTGACAGTTTGAAATGGACTTGTCATAATTATTGCGTTGAATTTGACGTTATGTTACAGTCAGACAATTAAAACGATTATGTTCATTTTTTAATAGTAAATTGATATTATGATTGAGAATTCGGGTTGGGTTACTCACGTTATTTTAGCCGGGATATGCCGACTAGTTTCGAATCTAGTACGTAGATTCATTAACTGGGCGATTAATCGCGTGTCGTCGCCGTCGCGCGACGTCTCGCACTGTCGAATCTACGTACTAGATTCCGGCTAAAATAACGTGAGTAACCCAACCCGAATTCTCAATTATAATGACTTCACCTCACGTCGGTTTTAATAGAAAATCGATAGGTTTAGACTCTACAATTTCACACGCTGATTATTGCTTTTTATTCTCTTATTGACTCAAACATAACGAGAAGAAGTTAGAGTGACTTACTCTGTAAGTTGCATTATATTACATTACGGGCAAGCTTAGTTACTTCAATTTATGTTATTGATATCGTCTGATAGCTCACAAATAGCACACTGTGCTACTTTTGGAAGAGCTTTATTAAACGGTGAAAGTACCTTCAGGGCTGGTCCTAGAATTATTGTATGACGATGCGAAATTTATAGTTGGCTTGTTATCGGCACATGATCTTTTTTTGACATTATCAACAGTTTTCCTATACATCGTGTATCGTGACACCTTTTTCACCTAATAAGTAGTTGCCCAACAATTTTGCAACAAGTTTTGCAATCCCTAGAAGTACCTACTCTTTTTTTTTGGTTTTGGCGCCCTCTTGGTGACGCCGCTAGCTGCCGTCGCACCCCTCGCCCCACCCTACGACTGTCCCTGACTACCTTTTACCTGTCACCAAATTGGTGGTTAGATTAGGCCCTACCAGGAATCTTCAGAATTTATCTGCTCGTGTGGAGTAGAAGTTTAAGCGGTCGCACTGGTGTTTGTGGGTTCGATCCCCACATGGGACAAATCATCGTGTGATTCGCAAAGATTTGTTCTGAGACTGAGTGCTTGTGTGAGTAAATGTGTTGGAACACATTTACTCACACAAGCACACCCATTGGGACATTGGGACCATTGGATAGTGTAATTGCTTCTGGCGTTCTATCTAATATAAAAAATCCAAATTAATATTAAATTTTTATTATTATTTATTCTTTTATGTATGTTTATAGGACGTGGTTGGCACTTCCCGTTATTTGTAACGACGCAAATCTCCTATATTTGACGATTTTTAAGTACATTGCGTTGTAACCTTTTACGGAAGCGATTTTAGTAGCCTTGTGGACGAAAAGGCTTAGGTACTCTTTAGCAGTCCATAGAATAGAGTATTGCTTTAGTATTTTCTCATGATTCAAAGATAAAACAAAGTACTTGCTTGCACAGTGGCGTGGGTTGCATCACAAGCTTAGTTAGTGTTATGTAATTTAATATCGGATTACTCACAATTAGAGCACTGTGCGACTTTACGTAAAGGCTTGTAAGACGTATCTTTGATATATCTCTTAGTAGTATTTTTATCTGTTTGTAAGCAGTAATTAAATATGACAACAACTTTACTGCCTCGATGATATAGTGATTAGCATATACGCCTCTCACAGCGAGGTCACGGGTTCTATTCCCATGTCGGTAAAAGTGGTATTTGGGATTTATCGACAGAATATTCTCAATAGCAGTACGAAGTTGGATTTGTGCCTAATAGATGGAGATAAGCTCATCCCCTTGAGAACTAAACATAACTGGTGAAACTGCGACACCCTTCTGACTAATATACCTAGGTGTAATGTTATGTTTTGTTATGAAATAATTCATCTTAATATTATGTTTTACGTAGCACCATGGATGTGCTCAGTTTTTGGTCCAGGGTAGTCCACGGGTAGCAAATCAAACAAATTTTGATATTTTTATCGACTGCAGTATGTAAGTAAATACATACATAAACATACGAATGCCGGGGAGGGGTCAAGGCAGGGCTTCGGCTTACCCCCCTGCGTATGCCCATGCATAGGACCGCTATGCTGGTAGTATTCATTGGTGGTAGAGTCTTTGTGAACGAGCCCGAGAGAGCGAGCACTGTTGTGAGCATGCTTGTAGCTGAGTAGTGGTATGGTTTGGGAAAACTATGGCTAATGATATACGTCACGACATCTGCAACCCATAAATAAAATTATCCTTACTAATATTATAAATGAGGAAGCTTCTAACCTCTAGCTACGATACGATATGATGCCTCATGTGCCATTTACTGGTAGAAATGGCAAATGCACTCCTAGTTGCCATAATCGTTAAGACTGTATTATATATGCGTATATTTCTTACAAGAATAATAATTATGCAGGAAGCTTTGTGTAACATAACATTGCGCTTCTTCAAGTATAGATAGGCAGAGGAGTTAACACGAGTCACAAAACGTACGAGGAAAAACATAACCCTTTCTTGGCAGTTGGGTAAAATTATTTTAAAGTCGTCGTCGTTACATTTTGTTTAGGTGTGAAAGTGTGACAAATAAACATACATTTTACAAAAATGTTAGCCTTGCAGATTATAATTTGCCAATATCTATCATTTGACATGCCTTTTTACGATTTCAACAAAAGTTTGAAGATTGTATCTCTTTAAAGAGTTAGAACTATAAGATGTTATGCCTTCTATGTCAGTTATTTTAGGAACGACCACAAATATAATATTATATAATAATATATGAAAAATATTTAGGAAAAAGTTTTTTTTAGTTTTTTTGTCTGTTCGTCTGTATGCTCATACGGGCATCACGCAGATACGCATGGAATTGGATGCCGTTTTCACAATTGTGTTGCTGGCAGTCTAACTTAAAAACTGGTATAAGTGTTATCTTTGTATTTTATCGCCAAGAGAATAAATTAGAGGGTGTTGGTTTATATGCTTACCATCAGGCGGTTTGCTTGTTTGCCACCTCAGTGGAATAAAAAAAAAAAAATATAGGAGATTAGTAAATTATAACGGCAAATGCATGAAATTCGGCACATAGGTTCCCTACATAACATAAATGAACTGTAAGTTTTTTTTTAAATATCCTCATTTTATGTGAAGTTAGTCAATTTAGACAATATTGAAGAAAATTTCACGAAATTCTGCACATAGTTTCCCTACACGACATAAATTTACAATAAGATAGTTTTTTTTGGAAATACTGCTTCCCAAGGAGTTCAATTTGTGGTCGAAAGTGTATGAGAGGAGTTTCATAATTTTCTAGGAAATAGCATGAAAATATTGAATTCCACGCGGAAGTCGCGGGCTAGTAGCTTACTAAACCAGCAAATTAAAATAACGAACTAAAAATTTAATAAAATAAAAATAAAATGACATTAATCAGTAAAAAACGAAAACAAGTACAAATAATTCAATATTTTCTTTGTATACTTGAGATAGCATGCTCTGAGAACTTGGTATTTTTCTGGATTTTCTATAGGATATCCTTGGGGCATCTTGGCTGGAAATAAAGCGAAGCTAGATCATAACAAATTAAAAAAAACGGAAAAAAGAAAGTAAACCATCCTGAGGATCTTTGATATTCGGCCTTGGCCAAAACAACATACTTGATACTTGGAATGGAATGGAAAGTGGACTCATTTTTCCGCACTTAGACTCTCATTTGGTCCATTGTGCGTGGAGAGTCCTGGCTAACATAGCCAGCCTAACTCCGCCCAGAAGCTCAGAAGTTTCCTGGGGACTTCACAGGCTTCGCGGAGTGACCTCACTGTTCCGAGGATTTGTTCCCGTTGAGAAGCAACGGCCCTACATTCCAGGACTACGTGGGAGACCGTTTCTTCGGCGTCAAGACATCCTCGACAGAGAGGACTGTCAGTGATCTTTATTGTGTATAGGTGTTTGTTCAAGGGACAATGACCCGTTATTGACCCTATCATTATTTTTAGGTTTGTTCTGTTTAGTCTTAGGAGGTTTTTTGTGAGTCGATGATTGGCTTGAGGTATTGTAAGTTTGGCTTGCCGACATTCAGCGATATCTGACCATCGTTGGTTTTGGGTCTCTATCGATCTTTGGCGGATCCAGGTCCGGTATTGCGTGAAGGGGATTGGAAGAAGAGGTTGCGGGCCTTGTACTGTCGTATCTGATCCCCTTCTCGCTAGTTCATCTGCAATGTCGTTACCAAGAGATCCACTGTGCCCTTTGATCCATTGCAGGGTGACCTGATTTCTGGAGCAAATTTTTTCTAGGGCATCGTGACATTCTATAATTAGTTTGTTGTTGGTTTTATTGTTAAGAAGAGCTTTGAGAACTGCTGCGCTATCAGAAATGAGCCTGATGCCTATTCCCTCCACTTGCCGTTTGTGAATGGCTTTTGCGGCGAGTGTTAGTGCAACACATTCACATTGAAATATTGAGCTGTGATTTCCCAGAGGAATGTGGATGTTTATGTTGAGGTCAAAGGAGTGTACGCCAGCTCCTGAACCACTATCCGTTTTGGAACCATCTGTATATACGCGTACTTCGTTGGCTCCTGATTGATCCTTTGCCTCCTCAATTAATTCTATGTTGTAATTTTTGTTGAAGTTGTATACAGGAAGAGTCCTATCACATGGAGCAGCAATGAGTGGTTGTAACTCGATTGCCTGGTTCAGGATGTTCGTGTGTGGACTCGTGTGGTTTTTTCCCCATAGACCTAGGTGCATAAGCCGAACAGCGGCTATTGCTGCTTCTTGCTGTATGTAGAGGTCTAGGGGTAATATTTGTAGGGCCATCTCGATCGCTGTCGTGGGGGTTGTTTTCATACAGCCGCAGATAGAAGCACAAGCTAGCCTTTGGAAGCTTCTTAGTTTTGATATAGCGGTTGCTAGGACTGTCCTAGGCCACCATACTAGAGCACCGTAGGTCAGCATCGGTCTTATTACGGCTGTGTACAGCCATAACGTGATTTTCGGTGATGGTCCCCAGTTTATTCCTATCATTTTCTTGCATTGGTAAAAAGCAATCGTGCTTTTGTTTATTTTGTGTTCGAGGTGTTTATTCCAGAGTAGTTTGCAGTCTAGTATTACACCCAAATACTTGACTTCCTCTTTGAGCTTAAGTTCGGTATTGAAGAGTCTCGGTAGCCTGTATGGGCCAGGTATTCTTCTGTTAGTGAAAAGGATGAGTTCTGTTTTAGTTGGATTAACCGAGAGTTCATGTTCCGAGCACCATCTCTCGATTAATTTGAAGGCTTTTCTCATCAGATCGCAGAGGATGCCCTCAAATTGGCCTGATATTAATATTGCTATGTCATCTGCATAACCTACCGTGTAGAGGTTGTGAACATTGAGCTCCGTGATGAGTTCATTGACCACCATGTTCCATAGCAGAGGTGATAACACACCCCCCTGCGGACATCCTCTTCCTACGATGCCTCGAGTGGTAGTATTTACAGTGAACTGAATAGCGCGTTGTTTTAGCATGTTGTGTATCCATTGCACGAGCGTTGGTGCCACTCCGTGTGCGGTTAGGGCTCGGTTTATGCTGGTGAAGTTCGTCTTGTCAAAAGCTCCTTCAATGTCAATGAAGGCACCCAGGGTTGGCTGTTTTGACTTTAGAGAATTGCCAATACGAGTTACCACGCAATGGAGTGCTGATTCAGTGGATTTGCCTTCACTATAGGCATGTTGATTGGGATGCAGGGGCTTGTGGACTGTCAGTTGGCCTCTGATCTTTCTATCGCATAGTCTTTCCATCACCTTTAGTAGGCACGATGTGAGACTAATTGGTCTGAAGGACTTTGGCTGCGTGTAGTCGCCTCTGCCTGGTTTGGGGATGAATATGATTTTAACTTCCCGCCATTTTAGAGGAATGTAACGATGCGCTAGGCAGGCCTGGAAAACCTTGATAAGGTAATCGACGATTACGTTCCCGCTCCATTTTAGAAGTCCTGGGAAAATGCCGTCCAGCCCAGCTGCCTTGAATGGCAGGAATGTGTTTAGTGCCCATAGGACTTTTTCTTTGTTGATTACTTGTTTTGCTACGTTCCAGTCAGTACTAGTGGTTGCTCTTTCTTCGTATGCCTGCCACGATTGTTCATCAGCAATCTGGCAGCCTGGGAAGTGAGTCGTCAGAAGCAGTTCACTGGTTTCCACGTCGTTTTTTGTGTATGTTTCATCTGGTTTTTTAAGACAACCTATTGTATGATCAGTCTCTTTCGAGAGACATGATTTCACTTTGATTGCCTGATTATTGTTTTCTATACTAGAGCAAAACCGTCTCCAGCTGTCTTGTTTGCGTTGTCGTAATAGTTTCTTATAGGTTTTCCTCGCTGCGTTGTAATTGTCCCATAGCTCTGGGGATCTATTGTTCATTGCTCTATTGAACAGTCTTCTCACTTTGCGGCGGTGCCGTTCTAGTTCTAGGCACCACCAGTGTCTCCCACCATGGCGTCTTGGCGTCGAGAGAGGACACGACTGTTCGAAGCATGAGATAAGCGTGGACGTAATGTTGTTTACCTGGTTTTCTAGTTCATTTAATGTTAGTTTGTCTGGCAAAGGGGGTTGTCTGCCCAACTCTGAGATGACCAAGTTCCGGAATTTGGTTTGGTCTGTCTTACGAGGCAACCTTCTCGGTTGCGGTTTGGGCAGGTCCATGTCAATGTTATAGCGTATCCATCTGTGATCTGAGCATGATAGTT
Organism: Hypena proboscidalis; assembly: GCA_905147285.1. Lineage (NCBI taxonomy): Eukaryota > Metazoa > Arthropoda > Insecta > Lepidoptera > Erebidae > Hypena > Hypena proboscidalis. The sequence continues at coordinate 7,832,970 of LR990150.1, read as the reverse complement.
CATTGGATACATGCCAGTCGCGGATGGATGGTGCAATATTCGTCGTTGTTAGTGTTACGTCAATTATTGTTCTTGATCTACGGTTAGTAAATGTTGGTTCCGCACCAGTGTTAAGTAAGATTAGATTTTTGTTTAAAATGAAATGAAGGAGATCCTCACCTCGGATGTTTGACTTAGCATTGCCCCAAAGGGTGTGGTGTGCGTTTGCATCGGCCCCGATGATCAGCTCCAGTTTTTCCCTCGCGCAGTACTCAACCAGCTGGTCGAGTTCTGGGGTTGGGACGTCTCCGTCACTAGGTAGGTACGCAGAGGCGAAGACGACGTCTGGGAGCTGTTGGTGCTTCCTAGCTACTAAGACAGCTGTCAGATCTCTAGAGCAGAATTCATTGATTAGTAGTGTTGGTGTGTGTTTGGGCATAAGTATGCATGATCTAGGGTTACTCACGGAGGGATCCACAAGTAGTTTGCCTCCAGTGTTGCCCAGCCCGCATATTTTTCCCTTCCTAACCCACGGCTCCTGGATTAGGGCGATTGTTTGGGTGTTGAGTTCCAGCACTCTGCGCAGTGAAGCCGTCGCAGTTTGGCTGTGCTGGATGTTGCACTGGATGATTTTAGTCTTCTCGAAGCGGGGAGGAGTAGAGGTTGCTCTCGCTGAGCTCGCTCTCCCCTCCCGCCTCTTGAAAGAACTCCTCATCGGATGTGAGTGCAGGTGATGGGGGCGGTTGCGTGTCCATTTCCACTGGTGTTTCTGTGGGTGCTGCCGCGATCACAGTCACCTCCGTGGAATTCGTCGACGGTGGATTTGCAGGCGGCGGATCTGTTGCTGCTTGTGGCTGTGTTGCCACTGCAGCAGGGGGCGGTACCGTGGACGTCGCGGGTACCAGTTGCCTGGCATCCGTGTCCCGAAACCGCATGTAGATCAGCCCCATTTTGTAGTGGATCTGGCGATCTTGGTTTTTAAGTTGTGTCGCCTCAGGCTCTGTGATGCGCAGAAGTAGGCTGGTTCCCGGAGGGTCCTGCCTAACTTTTTCATGCACCACAGTCCAAGACTTGATGTTCAGGTTCCTGTTCTGTCTAGATAGTAGCGTCCGCAGCTTGTCCAGTTCACCTGTCCAACCTGGGACGAACAGGGTGCAGGCTATCTTCTTCGGTATAGCTGCCTGGGGACGTACTATTAGGGTTGTGTTAGTGATGGGTGACACCAGTTTGGCCGTTGTTCTGGTGAGCCACTCGCGCGTGAAAGTGTCAAAGCACCAAGCTTTGAGGACACCATCCGCGAAGTGCGCTCTACCTTTGAACCTGATGTCATTTGGTTCTTCTTCGAGGGTGGCCTCAGGTGTAGCCCACATTTCCTCGCACAGTTTGTCCTCGATGGCCTTCTGAACTGCCTCTGCTTGCTGTTGCGTCATGTCCGCAAACGGCTCGGTCATGACGGCAACACAGAGGTCGTTTGCCAGGTATGAAGCCGCTGCTTCGGCGTACGTTGCAGCGGAACCATCCGCCGCTCGGGGTTTGACAGTTTTGGTTTTCTTGCCCACCCCGGTCGGCGTAATGGAATCCTCCGGTCGCGTACGCTTCTGCGCTCTCGGCTCCTGCCTGGATCCATCGGTGTTTTGATGTTGATGTTGTTGTTGTTGCTTAGTGGGCCTCTTACGGCCTCTGGGTTTCATGCTGCGCTTATGTGGTCCGGCGCGAGGTGCTGCGTTAGCGCTGGTGTCTCCGGAAGTCCTAGCAGCGGTAGCCCCCTTGGTGGAGGTGGCCGCCGCCGCGGACTCCAGACTCTCCAGGCGCCTCACAGCGTCTGTTGCAACCGCCCGTTGAGCAGCAGCTTTCGCTTTTGCTTTTAAGCGTTGTTTCTTTGAGGACGTTAGCTTTTTGGTGTGTAACGTCCAGGATTCTTCTGGGTGTATGGCATCCCGCAGGGAGGTCATGTCCAGTGTGGTGGGTGTTGTTGATGATGCAGTCCCTGGTGGAGCATCTCCCGCCACGATCTCCGTCAGCTTCTCCGAACTCCCCACTGACAGCACACTCATTGACGCAGTCAGGTTTGACGCATCTTTGAGCGTAGCTGTTCTCGGTTGATCCGGATTGGCTTCCCGAGGCGTAGCGGTAGATGCCACTCTTGCGGGTGCATCCTTGGACCCCGACATAGATGTAGCCGCTAGAGACGCAGCCTGGTTCGGCGCGCCTCCAGCAGGCCCCATCCCTGTCGTGTCCTTGGACGCGACCATTGTGGGTGCATTTGTGTGTGCATGTCTAGGGGCATCAGTGGACGCAGCATTCCGCTGTTGTCGCGTCAGCGCATCTAGAGACGCAACCCTAGGAGAGTGTAGTGTTGTAGGCGCATCTTGAGACGCAGCCCGGATAGTGGTGTGTTTTGGCGCATCTTTAGACGCGGCCTTTGTTGTTGGTTTTGGTTTTTGTTTAGTAGTCTCATAAGAATCCATAGGTTATTGTTTAGAAACTTCACCTTAGGAGCTCCCCACCCTCCATGGAGCCCTCACGTCGGGGACGCCATGCGTTCGGACGCATGGTCGTCAGGGATACTCCTTCGGTATAGGTTCAGTTTGCTGGAATCGCAGACGGTCCGCACCCAACGAGAAAAATTCGATCCCGCTCGCAGCACGAGACAATGCCGCAAGTAGGAGTCGAGTTCGCGCTGTGTCGATCATCCGCGTCCAGCTCGCCGAACCTCGCTTGACAGCCCGCTTATGGGATGTCGCAGCCGATTGATCGTGATTAGCTACTTCACGACCGCCCGTGTGGGTGGAAATCCAGACCAAAGAGGTGTGTTGTGTGCAGCGTGCAACTACTGCCGGCTCACTACTCCACTCAACCTCCAGGACTCCTTCATCCCACCGTACGGGTCCCCGCGCACGGCACAAACACGCGGGAGATCACTGACTATCCAGCATCGGGTCTAGTTCGATGGTGAACACGCAGGAACGTGACCTCGTAGTCCCTGCATTCTACCGACCTATAAATACATATATTAAACATATATACGCACATATACATATACATAATTTTTTTTGGGGCAAGGTAGGAAATGGAGGAATGTGAGGGTGAGTGGAGTGGTGATGCACATCGCAGAGGAAGTATGGATCATAGGATGAGGGTGAGGTTTGGTAACTCTTACATGGGATATAGGTGAGAGCTACCCTTCCTTTGTCCGGGGTCCACACCTTGGACGTTCCCCATAACATGCTAAAAATTTGCATGGTATGGGGCGGGCTATCCGCAACCTGCCCACCCGCTCGGTAGCTTAGGAAGATAGCTCCCCCGTAGAAAGCCATGCAGTGCCTACAAAGCGTCAGGAAGAAGCAGGGTGTGCAAAGCAAAACTTAAAACGAGCCCGATACTTGATACTTATTAACCGACTTCAAAAGAAAGGAGCAGGTTTTTAATTCTATTATAATACTTATTGTTTTTTAGATATTAAATTATTAGCTCTCTGCTTATTTTAGGTTTCTTATAAATGTCTAATAAATGTGTTGCAGTTTGGTGGTAACAATAGACCTTATGTTTACTGGCACAGGAGGCACACGATCATTGTTCATTAATTATAATTATTCATGAGATGTAATCACCACCAGATGGTGTGAAATTCGTTATACGCAGTGGTAGAGCGAAATTGTATCCGATAGTAGCAATAAGGGCTAATTTTACCACCTGAGTTCTACGCTGAACGAACGTTTCCGATTTCTCTGTCCCGTTTAAACATTGAATGTTTTACATTCAAAATAAAAGTTCGGAATCTCCTCCGTGATAAGTTGTCGGCATCGTCACATCATTAGGTTACCACGCTCTGTATGATTTTATATTTACCATCCAATATTTCTATTATATATGTATATATGTTATATGTATTTATATATGTATATATAATAGTTAAGTATGTTAATATAGTATTTGATTTTTACTATAAAAAGTATATATTATCATTTTATATTATTTATTTGTATTTATAAGTTTTGTAATATTTGTTTTTTTTTGTTTTTTACTATCTTTACAAGTGCACCTATGATGTTAAAGCTCTGCACCACCCTAGGTTGACTGGTGGAGAATGCCTTTGGCATTAAGTCCGCCTCTGTACAAATTGTGCATAAAGTTTTAAATAAATAAATAAATAAACAAATAAATAAATAAATAAATAATGAAAAAAAAAGAGATAAAAGGCAGGGTAAACGTTGAACGCGATTAAAGACTTTGGTGAAGTTAGGACTGGGTATGGTGGCCTCTTTGCACCATGCTGATATTTAACTTATTCTTTGTATTTTTTTTCTTTTCATCTTTTTCAATGTTTTACTCTGAAGTAGGTGGCAACCACTTCATCCTTCTTAAAAGCCTGGTATTTATTTAAATTCAATACTTGTATTTAATACTTGTAATATTTAGGTTTCAGTTCAGAGGTTCCGGATAGATCTTATTCGACTTACAAAATACAACCTGGCCGAATTAAAAGTGACACAAATTACACTTGAAGAAAAAACACAGCTGTGACTTACATTTATATGGATTTGTAATGTATTTTTTTACATTAAATAGAACGCCAGAAGCAATTACACTATCCAATGGTCCCAATGACAAGGCCAAATATACACATTCACTCACTCAAGCACACCCAGTCTCAGAACAAATCATTGCGAATTACACAAAGATTTGTCCCATGTGGGGATCGAACCCACAACACCAGTGCAGTGGAGAGCGGCGAGGCGACCGCTTAAACCACTACACCACACGTGTAGACATTAACATTTATGTTTGTCATGCTTGTTTAACCAATAAGATTTATCTAACACTGTTAAATCGGGGCTTCTCTAAACACCTTTAAGATTAGCTAGAATGTATAAATATATTCACTCACCAAGATTTGTTTTGATTCAAATCGTATTCATTATCTGCATGCTTTCGGAGAAAATAAAGGTATTACATAATAATGATACGTTAGAGCAGAATTATATTTGCTTTGTATTTTGCAATACTAACTAGTGCTTGAAACAAGGCTGAAGTAGTTTCGTGACTTGTAACATAATATAACATTACGTCTATATTACCCATAAGAGAGTAGCAGAGATCTACAACACCCAAAACCTGCTATGTTTAGGAATACGCGTGTCACTATCTGCCAGGCGCAATTCCAACTCCGAAATCCTAAGTATAACCTAATTAAACTGCCTCATTGGTCTAGTTAGAGTATGCAACCTCTCACCGCAAGGTCTCAGATTTGATTCCCGAGTCCCACAAAACTGTTGTTTGCGATGTTTCCGTGAAGAAATTCACAATACAGAGTTGGATTTGTGCTTTGTGGATAGCGATAGGCCCACCCACCGAAGTGTGGGTGTTATACACATCTGTCACACCTTCTGATGATATCATGATAGACTACCGCCAAGATCATCATGATACAAGCGTTTTGTCTAAAATGAAGCCAAAACAGATTTATGTATGCATCAAAATTGCACCGCGCCCACTTAACTGTGTGCATATTGTGCAATCGATATTAATTTATTAAATTCAAAGATTCAAGTGTTAGAATAAGGTCATTATTACCTCTCAAATTAATTATGTCCAGTCACTTTTATGATCGCTAACTAAAATTACCTTATCATAATTAATATCTTTCGTGACCTCTAAATTGCATTCAAGAATCATTTGGTAAAAAGATTGATTTAAACGTTTTCAATGAAAATGATTGGAAATTCGATATATAAATTAAATTACGCATAATTTAATTATTTATTTTATTTATTAATTCTGTATCTTGTAAATTGTTATTATTAGCTTAGTCATTAGATATTTTCAGTTACATTTTTTTTAATAATAATATTAATATTTTACAAAAAGGTAATGTATTGTTAAAATAAATATATTTTTTACATTTCCAGTCCAATGGTCCCAATGACAATGCCAAATATGTACTCATATTCACACACAAGCACACCCAGTCTCTGACAAATCTTTCTTTCAGAATGAAGATAAATCGTTTCATGTGAGGACTACGGTGTTATGTATCAGGTGCCAGTAATTTCAAAGTCTGATCTCACCACTGAACTGGAACACAGTAATGCAAGCACTACTGTTTGGTGGCAGGTTAAAGGTGAGACGGTGGTGCTGCCGCCCTCGAACTTGTTTACAAGAGTTCTAACATCATGAAGTTGAAATTGTCGCCTTTCAATTCTCCACTGCATTCACGAAAGAGACCATTCTTCATGTAAAATTTCAAAATGAGCAGTGTATTTGTAAGGAGACCAAATTATAATATACGTAATATTCACACTTCCTCTGATTATATTATCTTATATAGTCATACATAATTGTATCAATTCTTGAAACTCTAGATAGCCATATTAATATTCGCATTTCCGCAATATGTAATCTTCTTCTTTTACGTGACATTCCAATCCATTTATTGTAACAAGAGTTGTAACGGATTGATAGATTACAAGATGTCTGATATCTGATATCATGGGTTAAGTAGGCATGTGATAATTGTATAACAGTGAGTCTAAAAATAGAGACAGATCATAAACCACACAGCCCAAAGAGTATCGCCCAGAGATAATAGATATCAAGACACTTTCGCAACAATTGGACTGTTCAATTTTAAAGACTATTTTCCCCGGGCCGGTGATAGCTGTCAAAACCCATACATTTCTAAACCTTGACGTGAATTTTATCTCTAGTTAAAAGATGCTCTCTGGTATCGCTTATTACCAAAAATTTCTCTCGATTTCATCCAACAAAACCTAACTAGGATAGCATTATGGTAGGCATAGTGTCTTACATGAATCGGATGTATATTAGTTCTTTAGGCGAAGTATCTAACTTTTGCAATCATATATACATAAGAATAAGATCAGCTGTCTAAAATTCGGGCTACCCTTAATGATCTTCTATATTTTATGATCACCTAGGACTAGAACACAAATGACATGTTCTCCAAGTTACAAAGGAGTTTTTAAAAAGGACACCCATCCTCAGAGGTAAGCGTAGCTTAACCTAGATCTTGATAAGTAATCTATAGACATTACTTAGCCATGAGCTCCTCACAGACAATAATAACATTCGTTTATAAAATTAGGTATTACATTAGTATTGTTACTTAATATCAAATTTTGGTATTTTAGCAATAGTAGAACTTAACCGGTTTTCTTTGACACACATAATAATCCTTGAAGGAATATCTTTCAAATATTGATCATTATTTTCAGCTTCATTTAAATGCCAATAACTCATTTCAATAATAATTCAAATTATGTTAATCGAGTTCCAATAAATGCATCACAGTTCTAAAATCAAAAATTAAAAAAAAGAGAGTAGTTCAATGTTATGAAAGAATAATCAAATCAAAAATTGATTGTTCGTTCGAATTAGAACATCCTTCTGCTCCAGTTTAAAAATGGAATGCAAGATTGTAGTGTAAGTTAGTCGAGTTACAATTATTAATACATGTCATTATTGGGCCCAGGCGTTCACCCTTCTTTGGCTGTGTCTTAGCGCAGTTCAAAAAGTGGGAGGGACGCTATATAACCTGATGGTAACATACAACGACCACACAACCAGTCTTCGGCGAACGAACGAAGACACACAGCAACATGAAGTTTTTGGTGAGTCTCAAATAGTGCAGTGCCAGTGTTGTGCCAAAAAGTGTGAAAATAGGATTCCTTTTTCAAAAAAATAGAAAGTGCGACCAGTTTTAAAGATTACTTCTTAATCGATGTTCTATTGGTTTAGGCGTTAATAATGATTTAATCGAGATGCTAATCGAGAATTAATAGTGCGGTTATTACAAGTAATCTAATTTGGAAATCTTTAGCAAAACAGGATTTTGCTTATTTGCTCTGGAATGCGTAAGTGAAGGGTTGATTTTGTTCATATTGCAAATTTATATCCCCATGATAATTTGCTATTTTTTAGTAATACAATTCAGCCCTTCAAAAGCTTACGACAAATTTCTCATCTAGAATCTGATAAATAAATTTAAGCTCTCTATTTCTAAAATCTAGAGAAGACAAGAAATCGAATCGAGACAATTTCAAAAACTTTCAAATACTTAATAATTTCAACATATACAAGTATATATAACACCTCTATCTCGTACATACATTTAAAAATAAACAGAGCAAACGCGTGAAATATTAGGTACAAAGTTACATAAAAGTGTAGGTATTAAAAAGATATATACAAAAAACATTAACATCACGATCTTACTTAGATAAAAGTAAAACCGCTCATTATAATCATAAATCCAAAGAAAACCAAAAGCATTAACTTAACTTCCGTATCTAATTACTTGAAGTCCGTAATGTTAGTCGTTTCGTTTAATATAATTTTCTTCCTCATATAACCAGTTGGTGCAATTTTCACCCGACTGCGCCAGAAGGAGGGTTATGTTTTCACTATCCAACAAAAACTAGAAAGTATCGAAATTGTATGTTGTGAGATACGCTACATAGATACAAATTGCTAACGGTTCAGGTATAATCATTAACCGCCCGCATATAAAAAAAGAAGGGTTATGTGTGTTAAGACATTGTAGATTGCTGCTACAAAGACCTGCCAAAAACAGTTAATATCAAGATAAACAGTTATACCGGATGTTTTGAGCTCTAGACAAAACAACTTAATTCATGGTGCATTTCTCGACATAGACATGCAAATCTCGGTAATAAAGCAATTTTCTCAATAATTCTCGTAAGTGGCTATGTATTATGAAACCAGAACGCTGTACGCGGAGCTTTCCGTGTTCTATGTCAACTATAGCTTTGGAATGTGTTGTTTTAACATTACGTTAGGTATTCAGTATTATTGTTTTTGTGTCTAAGGGGAACCATAATAACTGCAAAAATGAGTTTGCGTGGTTTTATGCCTATGCATAAACACCACACGAGCAAAGTCAGAGAAAACTTTGTTAATTTTTATGCTTTATTTATTATTTTATTACTGATACTTTACTTGACGTAACAGGCTAAATGTCTATGTAATGTGTGTTATTTGATTACTCCTAAAGTCTTATTAACGTAGACTATTACCAATTAACAAGCCAAAAATACAAAATCTTGATTTTTGTCCCAAAAACATTGCGTTTGCTAATATTGATCTTTCTAATAATTTTAGAAAGCTTTATCTTTAAACGATTCAAAAAGTATGTGTTGTATATATTTTAATATTGATAAACATTTTTGCACTGTGCGATCATCCGAAATTAATTTTAATCGCTTAATCGCGAGTATATAAATAAAATCAACGAAAGTTTATTTGTTCATCTGAAGTTTTATAAATTGCATTGTAATCAAAATTCAATTAATTTAATTTTTTTTTAACTATCGCAAGACTAACTAAAGTATTCAATTTATTAAACGAATTTCAATGATTTTACCGAACCCATCAAAATCACAGTTAAATAATTTCGCGAAAAAAAACACCTATTTCGGACTACTTTGTTAAGTCCATAACAAGCAAAACGACAAAGTAAACAAAGCAAAAAATCGTAATTAAAATTGTGAATCGATGCGGTCAATAGATCGATTACAACGATTCCAATCATGCACTACTGCTCTAATTTTGACACTAGTGCGTAACACAGATAATCGGCTAATTACATAAACGTCATGCACTGCGCATGCGCGTCCCGCCATTATGCAGTATTATTAACAACATTACGAAATATGCGGATGAATCTGTTGATAATTTATAATCACGCCGCTTAATAACCTGTAACGTAATATAATCACATACGTTTTGATTCCATAATACAATTTGTTTAATCTAACTTGTAAATATCGTTACGTCATAACCGTTTTGTCAGTCTGATTTGGCGCCAAAACGAGTGACATATACGTGACAGATGAATTTTTAAATTAAAATATTATAAGCAATGGCACACTTAAATATTTAATCAGCGATTAAAATGAATAAGTAATTCTGATTTAAATAAATGCTTATGAATTTTTTTTAACAACCAAGAGAAACGTAACAAAAGCAAAATATTGCACATAACTATTTTACTATTTAATATTCGCTACTTTCAAATGGTCACGTGTTTATTATCTTCATGTATAAGATCGTTTTTGACAACCTAACAATTTAAAAAGTTTTAATGCTTTTGCCAAAACATTATAGCCTCGACTGCAGATAACCTTTTAACACAATGCCCATTATTTTATTACAAATGTTATCTAGTTTTTTCTAAGTAATTCGTATGTATAACGTCGGTTGTTTTCGCCATTGCGGTAAACCTCACACGCATAGGTGAATTCTGATCACAAACTGGTCTAGAGAGCATTGACACTGGAAACTTGATCTAAGCACACGACGGATACAATTACTATCGACACTCGTTTAAATTTCACTTCTAAAGGAAATGTTTCATTTATCTAGAAAGTGAGATTTTAATACTCTTTGATTAAGAACTTAATTTGAAAATATTAATCGCTCAACGTTACACTAACGAAGTATGAAATTTTATCTGTAGTGACAGCTTATATTTTAGCCGGGTTTGTGTTTAGGTAGCCAAATGGAAACAGAGAAAATTCAATAACTCTCAAATTAGTACTATTGTTATTGAAATTTAGAAATATAAATATATCTACACGATGAAGGTTATAACATAGAATAAAGTAGCTCTTTGCTCTAAAAATCTCATAGAAATATCGCGTACAATCCAAAACCCATGGTAGAGGCGTTACGTGTAAATTCACTATACTTTCACTAGCTTGTAATTAATAACAGACAGTGCACATCGAGCACACGTTGTTGTTTGTTACCTTGATGACCCATTGTATTGGGTGTGCATTCAAGCTTTAGGATTGAGACCTCATTTTACGAACTTGTTTGAAACAGTATGCAGTAATTTCATTATAATATCGGTCATCACCCGCATAAGTAGGAATGGAATAAAAAAATGGACTAAAGAAATTATGAAATCTTCCAAAATTAGGCGTCAATATCTTAAACATTTGCACAATAACAAAATTAGGTACCGTTTCAGACAATTATAGTTCTCGGCTTAATAGTTTTATCAAATAAACCTATTCATATTTTAAGTGGACTTGATAAAAGTGACCAATGATATAATGATAAATCTCATAACTCGCAATAATTTATCATTTGAAGTGTAGAAACCGGTAATGCTGTAATAGTTACATTTGCACTATTTTCTCGCCTCCTCCGGGTTGTCAGTACATAAATCATCACAATCACTTCCTGCAAGAAATTGTCCAGCTTACTACACTTCTTAAATTCTAACAACGTTGAGTCAAACATCTATAAATCAATGTAGTTTAACCATTTTTTTTAAATCTATCTAATAAAGTAAAGCCGGTTTGTGTTTATGAGGACATTAAAATACGCGACCAAGTATTATGTCAAAGACAGGAAGATAATATAGGAAGTATTACATAACCAGACCACAAGAATGTAGTTAAATGGTATATATTGAAAAGGAAAGTGATCTAAAACTGACATAGTTGTCTAAATACATTTATTATCATGCCATGGACATAAGATTTTCCCATATTACGTAATATGGCGCTTAACATTCATCTAAGTTTCATCGAGCGTGTTTAAAATGCATTTGACCGTTTATTTTATTTAAATCATGATGAACTCGCAAGTTTTATAGACAAGACTGTCATCGTTTATAATTTCATTATTTAATCCATTATTTAAGGCCAGTGATGTTTGATTGGGAATCCGTGTCAATATTATGATAGTTAACATTAAATATGCATGTCCCTTAGATTATGTCGTCGTACATAATTCAACTAAATTAATTGTGTAACTTATTTTAGGATTTTGTGCCATCAATGACACAGTAGCATTAATTTTAAATTGTTGCATCTTATTAGTCTAAATTTAATCCATATTTGGTGTTTACATACCTACTTTCGTTTGTCCTACATTGATTACTACTCGCAACTCTTGTTATGTTTGTAATTTATCATACAGGCAAACCAGTCTTATGTGCATACATATATCTATGTTATTAAGACTGTTTTAGGCTAGGTCAATATCACTATTGACCACTCTTGATTTATCTCTTTAATTTCTAGGTCAATAATATTACTTTACTTAATTACGATTAAGAGTGTTATTAATCAGTTATCGGGCAAAGTGAGTTTAGTTTGGTTGAAATAAACTGCCTTTCAATTAGTAAGGTAACACCTTCTAGCCATTGTAATTACGCAACATAATCTTCTTAAAAACTTATTTTCAATTTCCAACCTACTTATCAGAAAGCAGTAACACTTGTCCGATAATCGGGTCTGTAATTGCAAAGTGCATTACGAAACGGTAAACAAAAGTATACCTGATTTTATCTTCTAATTGTAGGCATTGCACAATGTGATATAATTCATGTTCGTTACGACATCATGTTATCGCAACTTAGGTAATCTTGTATGCACTTTATATATTACAAGTGATCTAATAAAAAACATGACATCATTCATTTAAGATAAGCCTAAACGTTTCAACCGCCTTCAACACAATAGACAATCACAAAAAGTCGCCACAATGATATTACGCAACACATTTTTGCTGCATACTCTGCATACTTGCACTCTTTGTTAATTAACAAAAGCTGAATAGCTTAGGAAGAGAAACAACGCATTTTTTAGCAATAAACTCTAACAATGTCTTTGGGAATTGAGTCTTTATAAAATGAAGAGAAAGCGCGAATTTATTAGTATTCCGGATCGATATGAGTGTAAACTGGTCCGATGCAACTTTTACTTTGTTGCGTATTCGAAGATTAGGGGAGCAGATTAGGATTCAGAACTGATGGTTACCCAACTTCCAAGGAAGTGTGACACGATTGCGAAATGACAAAGCTTCTTGGAAAGGTTAACAAGTATAACTCACATGACTTGGCACTTGTGTATTGAAAGTGAGTCAAGACAAAGTTTGAAAATATGTATACTAATGCAATGTTTTGTTGGCAGGTTGTTTTGGTCGCAGCGTTGGCCGTGGTGGCCTATGCTGAGGAAAAAGCAGCAGAGCCCAAACAGGCCGCAGCCGAAGATAAGAAACAGGAGAAGAGAGGCATCTACGACATCGGACACTACGGCGGCAGCAGCGGTGGTGACGGTGGCTACGGCGGTCACAGCTTCGGCGGCGATGGTGGATACGGTGGTCACGGCGGAGAAGGCGGCTACGGCGGTCAAGGTGGATTCGGCGGTCAAGGACATGAGAGCATAAGCTTCGGACACGGCCACGAAGGTGGTGGTGACTTCGGCGGACATTCTGAGTTCGGCGGTGGCAGCAGCGGTGGCAGCAGCGGTGGCTGGAAACCCATCGCTGATGAGGGACACCACCACCATCAGCACCATCATCACGAGCACATCAAGACCATCGAAGTCATCAAGAAGGTGCCCGTCCCCTACACCGTAGAAAAGCACGTTCCATACACCGTTGAGAAGAAAGTACCTTATGAAGTCAAGGTCCCCGTACCTCAGCCCTACACTGTCGAAAAGAAGGTCCCCGTCACTGTAAAGGAGTACGTCAAATACCCAGTGTACGTGCCCGAACCCTACACCGTTGAGAAGAAGGTGCCCTATGAAGTCAAGGTCCACGTTGACAAGCCTTATGAAGTGAAAGTTAAAGTGCCCACTCCTTATACCGTCGAAAAGAAGGTGCCTTATGAAGTCAAGGTCCCATATCCCCAACCCTACACCGTTGAGAAGAAGGTGCCCTACCCCGTCAAATACGAAGTTAAAGTACCTCAACCTTACGAAGTTGTCAAGAAGGTGCCTTATGAAGTGAAGGTCCCCGTCGACAAGCCCTACCACGTGTACGTGCCCAAACCTTACCCCGTTGCTGTCGAAAAGCCTTACCCCGTGACCGTTCACAAGCCAGTCCCATATGAAGTCAAGGTTCCAGTTGACAGGCCCTACAAGGTTGAGGTTGAGAAGCCCTACCCCGTGCATATTAAGGTGCCAGTACCCAAGCCTTATAATGTGTACAAGAAGATCCCCTACACCGTCGAGAAGGAAGTACCCTATGAAGTGAAGGTGCCCATCGACAAGCCTTACCCCGTGTACAAGGATGTGCCAGTGCCCCTCTTGAAGGAGGTCCCCTACCCCGTGAAGGTGCATGTTCCTATCTACTTTAAGAAGGAGGTCGAGCATCACGGTCACCACTACGGACACGAACAACAACAACAACAACAACAACAACAACAACAGCACCACGGCTGGCATTAAGCTCGTTTAGGTTAGCTCTCACACCAGTACCTTGTAGGCTAAGTTCAGAAATGTGATCATTTAGTATTTTTAGTGTTTATATGTATTGCTAAATTGTATGAATGTCTTGCAGCTGTTCACTCACACTGTTGAAGTTGTGTTGTTGAAGTAGCCAAGGTGTAGCATAGTGTTGGAAAATGTTGAGCACCACGTTTTTTACCTGAAACTGTCGTCGATACATCGATTTCTACCTGTTACTTTCTTCATAGATGTTGACCAAAACCAACAATATCAAAGACTTGTTCCTGTAGTTGAAAACTGTTTGAGCGCCGCTTAGCATTGTCACGCTCACGATGCGCGGCAAATTGTAGATAGTAATCTGTTATTACTTGTTTAGCTTTATATGCTTGTTATAATATACTTGACGAAGTACATGTACTTTGAGTTGAGGCTGATTTAAATAAAAAAATAAGTGAAGTATTTACATTTGTTTTATTACTTAATCGAGAATTCTAAAATGTCCAGTCATATATTTTATAAGTCGTAAAAATATAAATGAGACATCAAAAAACTTTCGCCTTGATTGCGTAGCGAAAATAATAAAACAATAATGTCGTTAGGTAATTACAATTTATTTTTATTACTCACAATATTCTAACAATAAAATAGTTCAATCAGAAGTAGAACAATAAAGTTGCAATTGGCATTACATTTATTGCAAGATACGACTGAAAATATGAAGAAAGTTGACTATTCGAGCATTCGTACGAAACGTGTAGAAATAGAAATGAATTATGTTGCAATGATATTTAATAAACGAAAGAGATATAAAAAGATTTTATGTGAGTAATACTAATTGTGTCCATTGAAACATACACATATACTTTTTATCGTAACTATCAATGTTATGCAATGATAATAATATAATTATAAAAAGACGGTTACATTAAAAGCTTTGTTTTAGTGGCAGAATAGATTATGATACGAAAAAGTGTGCTTAATTATGTTTAGTTAGTTTTAATTCTATTATATTACGACTCAAAAAGTTGTAAAGTAACAGACAACAAACATAATTAAATTTGTATTTATTTATGATCAACTTAAATGCAGTTATTTCAAAACGACGATGCTTTGTTAATAACAGCTAAAGAACATTTCATTTTATAATACCTAGCTCCCGCTCATTAAATATTTACTTGCGGTATTATGTTCAACCTTAGTCCACCTAATACCTCCTTATCACCAACCTAGGTATTCTCATCCGTCTACATACCTATTCAGTCAGTTAATCAATTAGTCTAGAAAGCTGAGAAATATTACATACTCGTAAGACTTTGTAAATCTCAACTTTGAAGTGACGAAACTTTCTATGATGATGATACGTAAGTATCTATAGAGATTGGAAATAGGTCTTCCGTTTTTGTATCATGTGCGATGTCATTGTTTATTCATGCCATGTATATCGAAGTATACGCGATTTGCTGCGTTATTGCCATAAAATGCGGTCTCACCATGAAAATCGTTGGACGATCATGATTATTTTAATATTTAAAGGTCTACTGAAAACTTCTTGGTCGCTTTTCTAGGCCTAAGACTATGCCACACTATTTCTTTTTTAGTTCGGTCCTGTAGTAGAATGCTAGATTGTCGTATAAAAAATATTTTTTCATCAACTCAAATTGAGTTGATGAAAATATATTTACTAGCAGTAGATTGCGTCCAAAGCATCAGTGCAAGACGATCCTTATCAGATCTCTATGCCCCAATTGCCTTAAAAGTGCAACACTTACAAAATAACCGGTCGGAATTTTTATAGCCAACAAAGAACTATAAAATTATTACTTGTGATTGGTATTGCTCACATTGAAAGTGTAAGTGTTGTTGCTCAATCGTGTGTGGGCTTATCTTTTAGTCATTTTCTCGGTATTTTTTGGTCAAGGGTGGACCACTCTTCATTTTTATCCTATAGCCTGATATAGGGCTTAGACTAATATGTTGCGAATGCGTAGTCCGTAAAAAATCTATTTTTTTTATTGCAAGTACTATTGTTAGGATTAAGGAGGTAAGGATGCACTAAAATTTCGAAATCGACTGTTTCATTTACAGAATGGCATCACCGCTGCACTGGTTGAGGCCTTGAAATTACTGGTATACGGTGGACAATATCGTAGTCCGACTATATACCAACGTATCATCTGCAATCGTTAGTGGATTTCGAATGTTCATGGGCTGTGTAGCTATGTAGTTTTTGCCAATTAAAAATGATTAGGTAAAGTTAATGCAGCGTCTGTTACATTGACATCGTTAAATATTATTGATTCTGAGTAATACTCGTGTTGGTTGTTACGTAGTCAGCTATGTTAGATGAGAAAATTTACTTGTAAAATGTCTACCTATAATGTTTGTTGATTACTTATTACAACTACGGAATGTCGAAATAAATATTTCGTTTATTTGTTTATTTATCCTTTCAGATAAACTGAAATCATAATATTATGTCAAAATAAAAGATTATTTTCCTAAAAAAAAATCGACTTCAATTACAATAATTTTAGACTTATATGGTTTTCTCATGGGTGCCATTGTCCGAACTGGACTTAATTAAAATAGGCACACGGAAAGCACCAGCTTTCAAATAAAAAACATTAAAATCGCTTTGACCGGTCAAAAGTAAAAAAAATACAGACGAATTGACACCTCCTCCTTTTTTGAAGTCGGTTAAAAAGAACTGTTATAGGCATTGCTCACCAAACTTAAAATCAGTGCCTTGAAATAAACTAAATGATCTCAAGATTTTGATTTACAAGGAAGAAGAGTGTGTGTTTTGGCAAAGATGAGTTAAATTCAAATTCAAATCATTTATTTTCATAGGCCCAAGGAGGCGCTTGAACACGTCAAAATATTACAAACAAGTGATATAAAAATAAATTATAAGTAAAACTAAATTATACTAATTAAAATGATTTGAATAACCGGGGCTTAGATTAATTTTAATCCAACGGTTTAGAATCAGATTAAAATTAAACTAAGTACCAGCGATGGGTATTGCATTATGAGAAGAGCTGGTGAGAAACTCATGTGCACCATCTTTTCAAATGAAATGAAATGAGTTAAATTTTGAGATCAAGTTTGGTTGACTTAATAGTGTCCAAATTTGTCCGTCCATAACAAAACAGGTATTCTGCAAGTATTTATAATATTTGCCGGTTGGTAATTTTATGATGAAGTTTATGGGACGACATTGCTGCATTGAGTACAATGCAATGCCTAATAACTTGAATAATTAAGCTCATTGACTTGTACTTGTTACATTCGAAATAAAATGTTAGTACAGGATAATTGACAAATAAGGTATTGCCAAATGGTGGCTATGAAGGTGAGCGTATTGAGTAAGTTATTTTTCACGTCTTCAGCTCGAAAAGTCCTTCTTTGTTATATGAAAATAGTTAGCAAAACTCTATTTTGCTTCAAGTAAAGTTGAGTTTTGTTCACTGCTCGTCTATATTTTGTTTTTGTTTTTCTAATGTCACCCAACTTTTACACCATTTCGTCTTGTACTAAACTATGCAGAACTTGTACTATGGATACTATTTTGAGCTGCTGAGGTGAAAAGTTGTATTTGCGAAACGAGATCAAAGTTATTTCCATCTCGTGCTTTTGAGTCCCTCACTACGATCTAGATTTAAACCTAAACAGTGAATACTATAGAATTTTTCGATTATTCGGTACTCAAAATAATCACTCAAAGAAAATTCGAACTTCACGCTCTTGTTGCACAAATAAATCCTTTATGCTGTAAAGAACACATTAAGTTTCAAAGTTTACATTTTCAAAAGATAATTGCAATAAACCTTGACAAATGTATGGAAGAGCAAATATCCAAAAACCTATAGGGTATTTCCCGTCTATCTAGAATCTTGAAATTTAGCATGAGTATAGGCCTTATAGAAAAATGATTAGGTAAAGTTAATGCAGCGTCTGTTACATTGACATCGTTAAATATTATTGATTCTGAGTAATAATCGTGTTGCTTGTTACGTAGTACAGCTATGTAAGATGAGAAAATTTACTTGTTAAATGTCTACCTATAATGTTTGTTGATTACTTATTACAACTACGGAATGTCGAAATAAATAATTAGTTTCTTTGTATTTATACTTTCAGATACACTGAAATCATAATGTTATGTCCAAATAAAAGATATAATTTTCCTAAAAAAAACTGACTTCAATTACAATAATTTTAGACTCATATGGTTTTCTCATGGGTGCCATTGTCAGAACTGGACCAAATTGAAATTGGACCACACGGAAAGCATCAGTTTTCAAATAAAAAACATTAAAATCACATCGCCCGGTCGAAAGTAAAAAAAAACCAGACGAATTGAGAACTTCCTTCTTTTTTGATTTCGGTTAATAATAACTGTTATGGGCATTGCTCACCAAACTTAAAGTCAGTGCCTTGATATAAACTAAATGATCTCAAGATTTTGATTTACAAGGAAAGAGGGAGTGTGTTTTGGCAAAGATGAGTTAAATTTATAAACAAACATTGATCTCAATTTTTACTTTTGTTTTGATTACTAGATTTTAATTTAGAAATAATAATATTACGACATATTTTGTACTTATAAATATACCGCCATTACAAACAAAATGTAATTTATAAAATAAAACCTTCTGCAGGACAGGCCAAGCTTAGTGCAGGCGTTTTTTAGCAATTTACTTAATTCTTTACAAAAAGGAATATCTGAACAATAAGTTTTTAATGTAAAGGGTTTGAACCCGAGACCTTTGACTTCGCAGTCCTACGGTCTCCCACACGCCTATCGCTGCTTCTCTATATTTTATTTTGAGATCAAGATTTTTTAAGGTTGACTTAATAATAGTGTCCAAATTTATCCGTCCATAACAAAACAGGTATTCTGCAAGTGTTTATAATATTAACCAGTTGGTAGTTTTATGATGAAGTTTATGGGACGACATTGCTGCATTTAGTACAATGCAATGCCTAATAACTTGTATAATTAAGCTCATTGACTTGTACTTGTTACATTTGAAATAAAATGTTAGTACAGGATAATTGACAAATAAGGTATTTCCAAATATTGGCTATGAAGGTGAGCGTATTGACTAAGTTATTTTTACGTCAGGAGCTCGAAAAGTCTTTATTTGTTATATGAAAATAGTTAGCAAAACTCTATTTTACTTCGGGTTTCGTTGTGTTTTGTTCACTGCTCGTCTATATTTTGTTTTTGTTTCTTTAATGTCATCCAACTTTTACACCATTTCGTCTAGTACTAAACTATGCAGAACTTGTACTATGGATACTATTTTGAGCTGCTGATGTGAAAAGTTGTATGTGCAACACGAGATCAAAATTATTTACATCTCGTGCTTTTAAGTCCCCCACTACGCTCTAGATTAAAACCTAAACAGTGAATGAATACTATAGAATTTTTCGATTATTCGGTACTCAAAATAATCACTCTAGAAAATACGAACTCACGCTCTTGTTGCACAAATAAATATCTATTGTTTTTTTTTACTTGTAATTCTTACTAAAGTATTGTTGACTAATATACACATCCTTACTATATAATATTATAAAGGCGAAACTAAATGATCAATGAAAGTTTGTAAGTATGGATGTATGTATGGATGTTTGTTACTCTTTCACGCCAAAACTACCGGGTCGATTTCGATGAAATTTTGCACACATGTAGCTTATAGTCTGGATTAACATATAGGCTACTTTTAATTGACATACCACGCGGGCGGAGCCGCGGGCGGAAGCTAGTATTACATATTTCTGAACATTCCTTAGTACTTGTTAGGCTGTTACAACGCTACATGTTTTATACACATTGATCTACATTTGTAGATCAATGTTTATCCTTACTAATATTATAAATGCGAAAGTTTGTAAGTATGGATGTATGGATGTTTGTTACTCTTTCACGCCAAAACTACCGGGTCGATTTCGATGAAATTTTGCACACATGTAGCTTATAGTCTGGATTAACATATAGGCTACTTTTAATTGACATACCACGCGAGCGGAGCCGCGGGCGGAAGCTAGTACATAATACAGGTGATGGACGCTTTGTTTGACAGCGTTCATTTGGCGTTAATCGCTTCGCGTAGCTTAGGACTTAGAATAGAATAGAATAGAATAGAATAGAATCCTTATTTGATTAACGATCAACACATCTTTGTCTAATAATATTGACATGCAAATAGTAATACAATAATTCTTAAAACTAAGTCTAATTTAGCATCGGTTACAAACTTTACACAAACTATACTTGACGCGTAATGTCGCTCACGTAGGACATACATGCGCGCAACACTAGTTTCTTTCAAACGCTTTCTCGCACAGCGTTGGCGTAAACGCAGCCTAATTCTTAACATAGTGACCGTATATTATATTAGTCAACTAAATAATTAAGTTTCAAAACTGCTAATTTAGCAGTGCGTGGTCTAAGTTATTTCCTAAGATAGATTACGTACCTTCTTATTAGTGGTAACCTTTCTTAATTCTATCTACTTTAATGTTACTTGTTTAGGATGTGGCAAATTGCTTACAATTACTTAGATAGTAGAGCTTTTGTGAGCATGCTTAGCGATGGTGGTATCATCGTCTTAGCTATAACTAGTTTTCGCCCTTGGCCTTGCTCGCGTGGTATTTGGTAATAAGTAACATCTCTTTAAATAAGAAGATAACTTAACATTTGAACAACGTACAAAACTAGTTTTAGAAATGTCTAATAATAATATATAGATAGTAAGAACATAATTTCTCTTTTAAAATTTAAGAACTCATATTGTCCAATGATTTTAACTTGCCAAGTTGCCTTTCCTATATATGTAACAATACCTTCAATTAAAGATAAATTTGGATTTTATAGATTTGATAGAACGCCAGAAACAATTACAGTATTCAATGGTCCCAATGACAAGGCCAAATACACACATTCACTCACTCAAGCACACCCAGTCTCAGAACAAAACTTTGCGATTCACACAAAGATTTGTCCCATGTGGGGATCGAACCCACAACACCAGTGCAGCGGCGAGGCGACCGCTTAAACCACTACACCACACGTGCAGACAAATTAGGCAAACCATGTTTTATTCTTTTTAAAACTTAAGACTGATAACTAGACTAATTACATAATAAATAGCAGAATACAAATTACACAACTAAGATAGCTAAAACATATAAATTGCTCTACATTTTGCAATGCTTAGATTACCTTAGCAAATTATACGCAAAAAGTACGTAACTTTTTAATCTGAGATCAGTGAAAACTACTTTACAATTACGTGATTATAATATATTGACTGAATATCGTGGTCTAGATAAAAATGTATGACGTGAGTTACCTTTTATATTATAACTCGGTTGCGCCCGCGGCTCTGTCCACGTGGAACTTCGACGGAAAGAAACCCATCATTATGTTAATTTAGGCTATAAGCTAAATATATACATAAAAAACATAACACCATCACACCCTTCTGGCAAGTGCAGTGTTCGGCGAACAAATGTTACGCGTAAACCATCTGATACCGTTAGTAAGCATTGTGTGTCGAACTACCGACGGTTCCGAACTAAATAAAAATAATAAAGAATAGTTTAAAAAAAACTAAAATGGTAATGAACAAAAATTACTAGTATTATTGTGAAAAAGCGTGGGTTGCTCGATAGACGAAAAATATGGCACAGAGCGCCACACGCTTTTTCCCAATAATACTAGTATTTTTTGTTTAAATTACCATTTTAGTTTTTTTAAACTATTATTTATTTTCTACTTTTTAGTTTGGTTTATTTATAAAAGCGTTTTTTTTTAAATTTTTTTTAATTTTTTTTTTTTAATTTTTTAATTTTATTTATCGAATTATTGCATTGTCATCGATCTTTGGCAGGTGTGCTTAATTTTAATGAAATCTGTCCGTTTAAAGTGGGTCAAAATCGAGTCCAAAGGAGACGGTTACATACATACATACTTACATACATACGTACAGGTGAAGCTAATATAAGCGTGTTAAAAATTGTGACGACCAAGTCAGGGTAGTGGACAATATCCGCGCTTCACGGAGACGACGCTGAGCTTCACCAGTCGGCTCGTGACCACGAATGATGCAAGTCATTCGAAACGTTGAGCATAGGTATTTATTTACCTTTATAATAATTACGCGATTTAGACCAGTTGTCTAATTTTTTAAAAACACCCTTCTGGGTTATATAAAATAATATCACGCCTATATTATCCAGGAGGTCCTATAGGATAATGCGCCATCCACCAGGCACTCTCTATATATTGAAAGTTATGATAATTATAATTGGAAAGCTTTGTCATAATATCACTCTTAGATAACACGCAATTTCATTACATTTGATTATAATTTTATTGTTCTACGTTTGATTACATATCGTATTGTAATTGGGGCACCATTACAGTTAATTTAGCTATATTATTAGACTTACTCATTCAAACTAGATCAAATTATATACTCTTACGTGTCGTAGAAAGTGAGGTTTGTTGACTTCCTACAAGTAGGTACCTACTTGTGGATGCGGAACCCTTTTCCCCAACATATTTCTTCTTCGTCGTGTCGATAGCTGAGTCAAATTTTATTTTTACTTGCCATCGTGGTGAAAGGATTAGCCAATTCCACCCCAAACTTGTATCAGTAAATTCAGTGCCCAACCACAGACCACAGATCTTTATCATCAAGCTGGAACACAGTAAGCAAGTACTGATACGGAAAGTAGGAGGTGATACAGAGATGGTTTCCTGTATGATCTTGTAATAACTAAGAACTACCTCGATCGATTCTTTTGATCGATTTTCGGGTTATTTGGGACGTTCTTGCACGAATTTCTCAATAGCAGCACGAAGTCTTAATTGTGCCTGGTGATAGCACCCTGCATCGCATGAGACCTAAACAAAACAGATAAATGAGGGTGTTACAGACCTGTGCCACATCCTTTTGGCTTATATAGGCATGATGTTAAATTATAGTACTATAAGAAAACTTTTTGCTTCTAGCAAAAAGTTGACGAACAGCGAAAACGTGAGGAATTTTAGTGGTGGTAGAGCTCTTGTGAATGAGCTCGAGGGTTGTAGCACCACCTTTAACCTCACCTTTAACCTGCCGCCAAATAGTAGTGCTTCCATTACTGTGTTCCGGTTAGGTGGTGAGATCGGCCCTTAAATTACTGGCACATGAGGCATAACACCGTAGTCCTCAGCTGCAGCGACGCATCTATAATCTGCTTTTGTGGATTGTTGATGTCCATGGGCTGTACTCCACTTACCATCAGGTGGACTACACGTTCTTTCGCTGTGGGCTTAGTATAAAAAAAACTAGAATTTTACTGTCAAAAGGTTCCATAGGTAAACATAGATACTTATTATCACTTTTGACTTATCACTTAAATGACTGACTGAATGATAAATCATTTCGATGTTCAAGGCAATCATTAGTTGCTATTCTTAAAAAAAAACCTGACATGTAGTAGCATAGCATTATTGTTTTTTAATTACGAACGCAAGCAAGCCAGCATGAAGTAACATCTCCATGGTTGCTCCATCAGAATTCGCACGACACGACCACTTGACACATACGCACCATAACGAGGTGCTGACACAATGAGTTATCGTAACGCGCGATGACACGTTACGATACATACCTAATTACAGAGCACCACAAGAATTACACGTCTGCCAATCAGTTGTGAGCATTTTCCCAAGCTGTTGTGAATGGTGATGTAATATCATGCCTGAGCTTCCCTGAAGGGTTAGGCAGATGTTAATCGTACCCACAGCTTGGTTTGTTTTAAGTTACTGAACAAATGGTAACTTAATGCAAGAATATCCTCAAAAAATATTCCCTTACTTAGAAATAGTCGAAAACATTTTTGGACTTGACGCGGGATTTGAACCCGCAGCTATAGGATCAGGATATCCAGCCTCTCGCTTTACTACTCAGTCATTCAAGATCTTTTGACTGTATGTATCGTCTTTCAAGTCCAAAAATGTATGCTATATGTAAATCAATTAGATATTATTCCCTTGATCCAATTTCACCAAACGTTTTAATCTATGGTTTTATTAAACATGTATTGGCATCTCTCTTTCTCTCCCTCAATTTTCGTACAGGATGAAGAGATCGAAAGCTTTAGTTAAACGTTAATCTTGAGTATAATTAAAAGTAGGTGAAACCGGAACATTACCGAAAATATGCATCATAATGCCAATTATTTTAGACCCTTATCTTACCCTAAGGACCACAGCACTACTACTTGGCACGGTATAGGTAAAACCTTTTTCCTCACCTTAATATTTCACAAAAACTCTGCCACTCGTAAAGTATACATATTATTTTCCAAATCATATTCATTAAGATTAATATCTCCGTAACAACCGAGACTAAATACAAAGTAAGTAAATGTAATTATCATTTTAATTATTACTCGAAGTCATACATCTCTGTATTGTGGTCACTTTATACATTCTAAACACTTCATAATTGTAAACCACGGTAGACACAAGAAAGTAACAATATATAATGCAAGTTATATACTTATAGCTCTTGTTTATGGATATCTTTGCATTATTTATGTGATGGACATTTAACGTTGTTGATTATCTTCCTCATCGTCGAAATGTGTAATTTCAGCTTGCAGGAGATACGGTCATCGAAGAATACAATGCTAACAGTCTGTGCTCATTGCTATAGACACACACATTTATGGATGGATTAATAAAATACTATAATAGTTATTTACTTATTATAACTTTATTTTGTTGATAATAAATTCATTTTATGTAATAAGCAATGCTTATCATCTATATTTTTTAAATAGCTATATCTCACTATATATTACACTTAATTAGAACATTTGATGGTTCTATCTTTTATAGTTTAGGCAGCGTACGCAAAATAAGTAATTTTTCTGGTTGATTTTTGCCGAAAAACCCAAATATCTTACGGAACCCTATTTTTTTCCAAATTAAAATTTAGCCTATGTTGGTCGTGGATAATGTAGCTTTCGAATGGTGAAAGAATTTTCTAAAAACGGTCCAGTAGTTTTTAAGCCTATTCATTACAACAAAACAAACAAACTTTTCCTCTTTATAATATAAGTATAGATTGACTTATTTTTTAAGAAACCTTTTTTGTCAAAATAAAACTTTTGGTACTTCAGTAATTACTGTAAACTAGAATTAAGACAAATCAGGTGGTAATACTCCTGGAGATCTGAACCACAGGTCTATCCAAAATCAGACACCAGTCTCTGTTTGTACAACATTGTAATGTATTTTTTTACCAATTTGTGAAAGAGAAATAAAATATTTTTTTAATATTAATTTACAATATACGCGATGTGCTGACATACAACGGAAGCTAAAAACTATTAAAATACATCAAATTGAAAGACAACATAAGATAATATCAGAGTGTGGCCGGAGTGTGTATCAACCACACTTCTCCTGTTATGTTTAGGTCCCATATGATAGGGGGTGAGCCTACCGCCATCCATCGGGCACAGTTACACCTTGCTGCTACTAAGATAAGCCTTTTCCCGATCCAAGAACTCGCAGTGTCCAAATAAAAATACCTATAATAAATAAGCTCTTAAGTTGCTAAATTTAAATGTTTCTGCAGTTCATACAGTATTAGAGGCAAGCAGAAACACTTTCGTTTTACAACATTAGTACGTATTTACGGTAAATCTGCATTAGTTTTTACTACATTTTAATGTATGAAAAATTTCACCGTCTTTACCTTAAGTAATGATAAGCCTCGATTCCACTATAGTTCTTAATCTACACTAAGCTACAGCTTTATCAGACTTGTTTTTGAATGGGTAAAGAGACCGAATGCTACAGCTTAGCGATGAATTTCGGTTAATTTGCTGGTGAAAATGGTCCATAAAGTAAATTACATCACAATGGTTACTTTCCAAGGTATTATTTGTTTATAATTATTATTGTTTATAAACTTTAATGTGTGCATAATTGCTAGAAACCTTTCTTACTTATTCTCATCGCCAAACAAAAAGAATTTCTCCACATTCTACGTTTCACGTGATCGGGACTCGAATCCAATACGTTTCAATCGTCAGCCCTTTTGATATATAGATATTATATAGATATTATTATATATATATTTTTTTTTTATTGACAATGAGTGGTAAAAGTGATGGTAAAACCACAAAATAATCGTATGCCTCCTGTGCCTATAATATCAGGATACAACGAAACCGGAAAACAGTAATCCACGCACTACCACTTTTCTGCAGATTTTAATGAGAGAATCTCAATGAAAGAACAAACAATGCAATTTCACAACTCAAATTATATGTTGAAACTCTTTCAAGTTCATTTTGGAATGATGCGCACGCGCATTCTTATCTTTCCGCCCTGGTTCTGTACTAAATTGAAGGACAGATTGCGTTTACTCGGCCTACCGAGCCTGCAATGTATAAATAGCTAGATATATAGATAAAAATGTGAATGTGTGGTTGCTCTACAAACGGGTTGCTTGAATAAAAAAAAAACTAAATAAAATGAAGACAATTTTAAACTACGCAAATAAGGTTTACATTTGGTTATATTATATACAGTGAAACTTGGTTAAGTGGGACCTGGATAAGTGAGAAACCTCCATAACTGGAACTCATGCTGAGGTCCCAACACTTTGGCACTGAATTACCTCTGTTAGTGGGACGAGGTAAGCCTCTATATCTGGGATTTGTTATTTCGATTTATCATCATAGTTACCTCTATAACTGAGACAGCGAGTAAATTTTATATGCATAAACCTCTTTAACTGAGATAACATTGTTTGTTTACTCATTCTTATTCTACCCACAAATTTCACACGTAATTCCAAGTACGTAAGTACAAATTTTGAGCTTCAATTACCTTCAGTTTCAGTTTCGCTTTACTATCATACAGATGTTTATTTGAAAAATGCCAAAACGAAAGCTACAATCGTTATCATTACGTGAAAAACTGAAGTTAATATCCGTTTATGAAAGTGGGAAGACACGCGAAGAAGTTTGTGCCGAATTTAATGTGCCAAAATCGACTCTTTGTAGAATAATTCAGAGTAAACATAAAATTATTACATTACATTAAATACATAACACGTTATTTTATTTAATGATCGCACCTGTATAACTGAAATAACCTGTATTCTCACCTCTATTAATGGAAACCTCTGTAAATGAGACAGATATTTATTTATACCTGTATATCTGAGACACTGGGTAAGTGGAATACCTCTATAAGTGAAACGACATTGCATGTCCCTTGATGTCTCACTTAACCAGGTTTCACTGTAATAATATAAATATATATATGTATACACATTACTATACAGACTAGGTACATTTTACTATTCTGTGCATATTATTTTTTTTAAACAGTTTTTTGTGAGCGCGTTGATGTCTTTTGGGCAAAAAGTCTACTATGCTACGTCGTAGCGATATCTGTTCGTTCTCTGAATACTGTGAGAAATTAAAAAATGCAAACGATCTGGAAAATTCGACTAAAATTAAAAAAAAAAACATTTTTTACACTAAGGAATTTTACTTTAGAAAAGTTGGCGATTGCTAAATAAACATACTTAAAAGACATAAAACCAATTATTACCGTGTAAATTAACGAAATTTTCGCAATTGCTCAAAAGAGAAATCTATGTATTTATAGTTATTTGTGTTTATATTTAAGTGTACCAGCAAATACCTAAGAATTGTGATATTTATGTTAGTAGGAAGTAAACAGAGCTGCCCCGCGGCACTGAGGCGATATAATACACGTAAGTATGTCTCTTCAATAGCGACTAAAAAGTCTTATATACAAATATATTTCAGGTAGTATAAATAAACTATATCAATTTATTTATTCCCTTGGACATCAAAAAGCACTTTTAAAAATTAACGTTATGAATAGCTATTGTTAAGTTGTAACTTAAGTCATGTTACCTGCGTCTCAATTTAAAGAACAAACCATATTGCTACTATCTACTTTCGAATAAAGTTTAATAAAATTGTTTAAATTGTTAGAAAGAAAAAATAAACATTTTATTGACACAAAAAAAGAAACAATATAGGAAATACAGTGAAATATAGTAATACAGTCTGTACCAAAAGGCCAGCAGCTCAGCATAATGCTAAGTGACTGCAATGAAATATAGTCACCTAACGCTGATTTTCAGCTGCAGCCCACGAGTGCCGTACACTCAAAACTACCGAGAGGAAATTTAATTATGTTATATAAATGCTCGTTGAATTTTAAAAAAGAATAAGTAAGCATACACCATAAATAAATAAATAAAACTGTTTACGAATTAAAAAAAACACAAAATTAATTTAACAAAAGAAAAAAATAAGAAAAAAAATAATTAAGTAGGTAAGTACTTTTTTTTTTTTTATACTACGCCCTCAGCGAACGAACGTGTAGTCCACCTGATGGTAAGTGGAGTACAGCCCATGGACTTCAACAATCCACAAAAGCAGATTATAGATGCGTCGCTGCAGCTGAGGACTACGGTGTTACGCCTCATGTGCCAGTACATAATGAAAAATTACTTTTAAAAGATTAAGCTAAACACTGCTAAATAATAATGTTATCATTTATTTAAATATTAAATACAAAATTTTAGTGTTTGGGTTGCAGGAAAGACGGCTTTAAATTAATATTTTCATTTAAAATGATTAATTATTTCACTGATTAATATTTTCTCGTGTCAACTTTCCGACAAGTCGCACAATGAACAGCCGTATATTAAAGCCGGCTATAAACGTTCCGACATAGCAAATACCTTCCCAGTATTACGCATACATTGAGTAACATGATATAGAGAGTAATTGTCGGCTGATGACGAAGCCTACTGATTGATAGCTCTGTTATAAAAGCTCTACGTAATCGCATGTAATGAACTTATGGAGTTAGTACATTACTTTTAATACTCATTAACAATTTTAAGTGTTAATAGTTATGACTGTTATGTTACTGCCTTGTTGGTCTTGTGTTTAGCATATGCGCCTTTCTCCGCGAGGTCTCAAGTTAGATTCCTAGTTTGGCAAAAGTGTTATTCGTAAGGAAATTCATAATAGCAGCACGGAATTGGAATTGTGCCCGGTGGATGGCGATAGGGACTATCCTATGGGAACTAAACATAACAGGTGAAGTGTGGGTTTTGTATACCTCTACCATACTCTTCTGGGTAATATAGGCGTGATGTTATGTTATGTTTAAATTCCCGTTAAATGATATTCAAGTGGGTGATATTTATATCATAATATAAGTGTCTTAACATAACGATATAATGTTAGAGCTGTTGTAAGTAAACTCTAAGACGTAAGCTCCGTCGTGTCACTGACCTGCCGTCAAATAGTAGAATTTGCGCTACTGAGTTTCGGTTTGGTACACGGTACCATTCGTAGTCCTCTGATGTATTTATCTGATTATCTGATTTCACTATTGTTCTTCTTCTTCGTCGTTTCGATGGCTGAGTCAAATTTTATTTTGACTTGCCATCGTGGTGAAAGAATTAGCCAATTCGCTTTGGAGAACTCGCGAATTGCCCAGTATTGTTTCATGGCATGTTGTTACGACTTACCATCTGGTGGACAACACGCCTGTTTGTTAAATCCATCGTATTTATTTATTTATTTATAGAAATTAAAACAAGAAATACACAACACATTATTAATAATAACATTCACAATATTTAAATTATGTGTTTCCTCAATTAGAGGAGACCACAGCGTCTACATTTATAAGAACAGAAATAAAATTTGAAATTAATAAATACTAAAATGCACGCAAAAACAGACAAACTTAAAATCTACACAACATGTCATATTACATTATAATTGGAAGTAGAAATATAAATTAAAATTAAGATGTATAATTGAAATAAATAAGTTATTAAATAATTAATGAAAGAGAAACTCCTTCGTCGCAGTCTTCTTTTTGCTAGCGGCCAAACGATCGTTAGCGTGTCGATCTCTTAATGCGGTATCATATAGGTTACATTATCAGCTCAAAATGACATTCAAATGCTGGCCAAATTGAAGTTAAATTAAGTAAGTTTAGTTTCCTGAAATTGGATTTGTCATATTTATCAGAGAAATCGAGATAAACACTGCTTTGTGGATGACTATAGGCTCACCCCTTTTCCAATGAGACCTAAAACATAACAGGTGATATGTCGGAGTTATACACCTCCGCAACTCTCTTCTCGGTGATATATATGTAACACCGTAGTCCTCAGCTGCAGCGACGCATCTATAATCTGCTTTTGTGGATTGTTGATGTCCATGGGCTGTACTTCACTTACCATCAGGTGGACTACACGTTCGTTCGCTGTGGGCGTAGTATAAAAAAAATAGGCTATATGTTGTGCTCTTTTATGTCGAGATAAACATTAACTGTATGTAATGAAAGTATGAAGTAAACAGTATTGATATTATATTGAAAGGTTTGTTGCTCAAAGACACAAATATATTGATGTCAAATAACAATGCAACACAGTGTTGCGACAACTTTAACTACGGTGCAAAGGTTAATAAGGTAGTTTGTCAAATGGCAAAGATGGCAGAGTTGAGAAATTAAGTGGCAGTTAATTATTGTAAAATGTGAGTACATTGTTGTCAATTCTCAATTACATAATGAATTATAGGGAGTACTAGTATTTTTATTATTTATTTATTTGAATCAGGCGTTGGGACCCATATCAAATACAACAATCACTACATATTATAAAAGTTGCCCTTTACAGCAAGTGATTTAAATGAATATTTTCGAAGATATTACAGATTTAAGAATTGCGGGACGTAGCGTTTGCGGCGGTATCGGCCAGTCGGGGCGGCGGGAGCGAGGCTGTTCAGAGGGACAGAGAATCGTCAGTAGAGCGTAAGGCTCGACTCAGTCAGCTTCGGGATAGATATAGAGCTGAGAAATGTAAAAAGTAAATAAGTAAAAATGTTGTGTATGAATATTCCAAAGATAGCGGGCAATCTTCATGGTATAGGGAAAGGGGAATTGTTTTACTCCAAATTTAACGCGTGCGGGCTACGGGCAGTAATGAATAAATCAAAACTACTAATCATTTTTTCAGTGAGTGACATAGGCTATATATTTTATACTCGTGCGAATCCGGAGAGGGCCGCTGTGTTTTTATATACAATGTTCACAATTTTTCTGTAGTGTATTTAGTATCAGCATTGTAGCCGTGCGAAGCCGGGTCGGGTCGCTAGTACAATATAAAATATACCTCATAAATGCTATATACATATATACTTCAATTATAATAACACTATTATGATGATCACTGACGTATGTCATAGTGCCAGTGACCCGTCTTAGAGACGAGCGTTGATGTACGGTGGTGTTTTAGTGGGTGAGGAGAACACACCACATGATCCAACCACACCGTCTTCCCGAATGGTGTAGTATACGGTCGGATGGCTCGGCAATATAATGATTTGGATAAAAAAACAAAACACTCGATATTTTTGAATACATAATATAATAAAATTATGTTATAAAATTCATTACTCGTATCAAAGACATCCTTCATGCAGTCCCAGTTTTTGTATTTTTATTTTCGTATTAATTATTATATTAGTGTCCATATTACTTTTACTATTACTTATTATATTGTATTTTTTTTCATTTTCGTTCATCTAATTAACTTTACAATATTTAACTCCCTTAAAGGCTACGATATGGAGCCTTTTGTGCCACTAATTTCAGGGCCTAATATCACTACCAAACCGGTAGGTGAATATTGTATTACCTAGTAGATGATGTATTCAAGAAAAGAAGAATTGTTGACTTACCTGGAATCTCTGTGGATGCATCATTGACGGCAGGTTAAATGTGAGGGCGTGATTACTAAAACCTTCGTAAACTTCTAAAACCTCACTATTCTTTAAAAATAAGGTTGCTTGAGACACTTAAATATTCAGGTTGTTTACTTCTTAGGTCTCTCGGATAGCCTAGACAGTATTTCTTACATAAGTACCTATACCTACATACTTAATTCGGTTTTTCTCTTTCAAAGTAACAACTAATAATAATGATATCCGGAACTCAACATAATCGCCACACGAGATGAAAACAAAATTATGTATTGCGTAAGTACAATATGTGCTACAGATTAGAAATCTAAATAAAACAAAAGACAGCACGCGTCTCGTTAGAAATTAAGGTTACCCAAGATCAACACAAACTTATTATCAACTCTATGTATTTACTACTAAAGTCTATTTTTATTTGTAAGATTATTGGATTATGCTAGCTAAGGGTTACAGAAAAATCTGATTTAAGTTACATGAGAATAAGGTAGAATTTTGTATGTTAGCGAACGGTAGTTAAAATGAAACGAGAGCAAACGTGAAAAAAAGTTTAATCATTGGAAATAACAACAAATTGATATGTAAGTAAAAGTACGCAATTTGTCTAAAAGTGGATGTTTAGACTTAGTTTTATGTAATAAGGCGGAAGAAGACTCATTTAGCGCTTTACTATGCTAAACCTTCGAATATTCGTGGATTGCGTTGTAATAGGAATCAAGTGGGCTAGGTTTGAACTAGTTAAATAACGTAAACAGACATTTTTTTAATGTTTAATTCTTAAAAATATATTTTTTAAATTTTGCCTAAATCGTTGGTTCTGATATAGGGCACAGAAGTGGTATATCAGTATTTCAGTTCATGTACAAAATTTACTAGTGTTATGGAGCTGCAATAAGCACTTATCACCAGAAAAAATAGGGACCGTTTAGGACGTTTTTGACTTCACATCACTCCGCTTTGAATACCAATCTGATGTAAATTGGACTGCCAAATGAATATCATCAACCAATTTGTCCAAACTTCCTTTTGTTTATCTTATCCTTTTCCCATTCCTTTGCCACTTCCGCTGAATTGAAACTAATTGTGGGAGTCTAAGCAGCTGATTACGAATTTCCTCCTCAAGTTAAACAAAGGGTTAACAAATCAACCAATCTTTAACAAAACGCCTAATTTGAACTAGTCGCAATAATTCGAAACGAATAACTCAATCGGCCAGGTGTAACTCGAGGGTATAAAAAACCTTTTATTTGTTCATCCCCTTTAAAGACCTCGTTACTACCCTCTAATCGGTTGATTAAACGGCTCAGATAAGGGTTGAAAATGTTTTACTTGTGATCGTGAGTGATAATATTTCAATGATTATATTTTATTGGAGTATAAAACTATTTTAAGGCAAAGATAAATGTTTGCTGTAGGTTAACAATGCTCTACCAATTCTGTATAATAGGTAATTAGTAATCCAAGTACTAAATAATATGTTAATATAAATATGTAAAAAAATTTGTAATTAATCTTTTTTTTTTTTTTAATAAAATTGTATAGCCACGAATGAGCGGAATCTTCTACCACAGGCTTTTTCAGCTTAAAAGGAGACTCCAATCAATTTTTGTAACACTCGATTGTTATTGAAATAAAAATATTTTTCATTTTTCATTTCAAGTACTGCTTCGATGCTCTAGTGGTTAGCGTATACGACCTTTCGCCGTGAGGTCTTGGGTTTAAGCAAGTGATATTTTTTTTTCATCAGAAAATTCTTAATAACAGCATGGAGTTGGAATAATTATGCCCGGTGGATGGCGCTAGGATCACCGCCTATCACATGGGACCTAAACAAAACAAGTGTGGGTAATATACGCCTCTGCCTTATCTTTCTGGGTAATATATGCTATCTTATGTGACCCGTATGTATCAATAGTATGGATCTTAAATTAATAACTTTTTTTTCTTTTAAAAAATGACGCCCGCACTAGGAGTAACTCCTGTGTCGCGGGGTGTTCACAAACATACATTTCACACACACATAGTACATCCAGAGTCAGAACAAATCTTTGCGGATCACACAAAGATTTGTCCCGTGTAGGGATCGTACCCACAACACAAGCGCAGTTGAAAGTGGCGAGGCGATCGCTTTAACCACTACGCCAACCGTGCACTCAATGACCGATAGTAGAGTCTCTAAGGCACGGGGAGCAAGTAAGAAAACTGGATATTATTATATAATTCCTCGCCCATCATTGGATTGACAATAGTTATGTTATCATTAACTACGAGTTCTTAACTTCGGTTGAAGCCTTTCGGTTGTGGAATGCATTACCCCTTAATATCAGACGAGCACAATCCTTGAATATATTCAAAAAACTGTTAAATGAGCATTATTTATCATTATAATAATTTATTTTGTAGTGTATATAAAGTATGTATATGCTTTTATGTATATGTATCTATTGTATATAGTATGTATTTATGTATTGTATGTATTTTTATATTGTATTGTGTGTATTTAACTGTAATTTCAATTGTCAATATTTCATGTACTATTAAGTATTTTAATTATTTATTTATTTTATTTTAGTCTTTAATCTTGACAAGCCTTGAGTAAAAGTAAAAACAAATCCAATGTAATAAACTACCGCAAATATCCATTCTATTATGTCCATCCTAAGGTTGCCTGGAAGAGATCGCGTCAAGCGATAAGGCCACCCTTTGTACATTATAGTTTTAAGTACCTATTTCTTTGTATATTTGTTACAAATTTGATGTGCAAATAAAGTTTTCTCTATCTATCTATCTACGAGCTCTTTATCATATAAACCAATTACATTTATAGTGTGGTAATACCTATGGCCACTGCAATCGGTCAGCATTTGATGTTGTACGTCCTTACACGTTAACTACGTTGATATATAGATAACTGGCACCTGTTGGGTTCCACCAGTGGCTTTAAGATGGTTAGAGTTGCGTTTTAAGAATTAATTTGCAGGCGCAAAAAGATAAATATTGATAGATAATAATAATAAATAATAAATAGGTATCTCACAACTTACACACAACGCCATCTAGTCCCAAACTAAGCAGAGCTTGTACAATGGGTACTAAAATAACTGATACTAATACTTATTATACATAGAAACACTCAGACTAAGACAAACCCCATGTTCATGCACACAAAGATTTGTCTTAAGCGGGAATCGAACCCGCGACCTCGGCGTCGCAGGAAGGTACGATACCCACTCCGCCATCCGGTCGTCAAAGATAATATAAGTAAGATAATATTTAATATCGTATATTTATTATCATAAGTATTTGAATATCCTAATAAGATACTTTTTTATTTATTATATTACTGATATATTTTTTTATCATTAAATATTATTAATACATATTTGGTGATATTAGAATTAAGTAGGTAATGAAATTCCTAAACAGTTTCACACGTATGATTGTATGGCGGCGAAGATCCTTCGCAGTATGGATTTAAGTTATTTATTTAAGTAATCCGTCTTCGTGATTTATTACTAAGTAGTAGAAATCTTAGCATCATAATTATACCTAAAACAAAAAACCAGAATGAATTGTATTAAGAAAATTATACTAAAAACTTAACTCAAATTCAATGATGATGTCTCTTCTTACACTTTGTTAACTCTACACCCATCACTAATGTTTCACATGACCACATTTTGTGAACATTCGACAGTATTAGACGGAATTGTATCGCGATGCTTATCTTACTCAAAGAATTCCCGGCCCATATTATTTCATTACCTCTGTCCCTATTACTTTATACTGCTAATAAACAACGTATAAAAACTTTCAATTATGCTGTAAATCATCTATAAATTAGTCTCAATGGTTTTTTGGCGTGTTCCTTTAAATTTAGACGCTATAAGCTAGCTTTATTGATGTAAAAGTAACCATAAAAGTTGATGAAAGCTGTTTCGCCTGATTGAAAAGTTATTGCAATAATCGTGTAGCATTTTGTTGCTACCATAATTTTGGGCAGGCGTATGGTAAACTTTTATAGTTGATTAAAGATTGTAGTAGGCGCTTTTATTTGTAACCTAGAATTGAATATGTTATTATTTTCCAAATTACTAGTAATTTTGGTGGAACATAAAATGTCATGGTTAAAATGTTAGACTGAATAGAAACTTTAAATAAATAATATCTAATAATTAAATAATAAATAACTTTACTGTAAACTGAAAGCCTTTAGATATAAATCCTAGCCTATAGATTTGGATATAAAAGTGTAAGAGCAAAGTTCCTTAATTTTGTAGGAAATAGCATAGAAACATTGAATTCCACGCGGACGAAGTCACGGACAACAACTAGTAAACACAAATTTTATTTAAGGTTCAAAAATAATTTAAAATGCGTGTTGACGATGATCAGACCGCAAAATGTTTAGAATATCATGCCTAAGTGAAGGATCTAATTAAAAGCAAAAGTTTCTATAAATATATTCTTTTTTAAGCACCTAAGCATAATCTTAACTTTTATCTTAAATTAGCTCTAATGAAAGAATAGTGTTATGGTTAACCAGAAGCGAAACGAATTAAACCACCTGACCCTAAAACGCGGTGTTTCAAAGTCATTTTATTACAAATTTTATTAAGCTCTCGGTGCTCTGAACAAGGAATTTTCGTTTGACACCAAGACCGAGTATTCAAACTCATATTAAAAAAATAAAATGTCACCCTTTCCCGCCAATTAGCGATCAATAAACATCCTAAAGTCGGACTTTACTTCATTCACGCTTCAAAAATCCACTATTAAAATATATCGATAAAAATCTGTTTGTGTAAGTAGTTATTTTAAGAATGTCTCGGTCCTATAACTTTCTGATGGTCGATTTGGTATTTTTTTAGCTACTGTTTTGATTTTTATCGGTCGATTTTGTAGGTGGGAATAAGTTTTAAAGCCTGATTTGAATGTGGTCCGGTTTGGCAGTTAGAAAAGTTTCATTTAGAAACTTGTTGATCGTGCATGTCTTACAATTTGTAAATCAAACGTTATGGTGTAATTTGCCATCTGTTTCCATGATTTGATGTGTTTATCATTAATTTATACATAGTTGATCAATGTTAAAGAAATCGAGGTAATTTGGAACATACTGGAATGACTTATTGACCTATTTAACTATGACTAGATGGCGTCAAAAATTAAAAAAAAATACTAAAGTAATAAGTGATTTGTGATATTATGATAATGATGCCTACGACTAAGATTATAAAATAAACAATTATTCTATTATCTGTCAACAATTTTTCACTCTGTACCCCACAAACGTAATTCCACAGGAAGCTTGACTTGATTATCACAGCAACTATTCGTTTTTTAAATAAGTAAACGTGCCATAAAATACTGTTCGCCCAACAGCATCTTACTTAAAGCTCGTAAATTTTAATGGGAACGGTTCCTTGTTAGATTCAGTTCGATAAAATCGCTCATGAATCAGTGATTCGCCGGTCGGCGCAGAATTAGTGGCTTATGGGCGATTTTATCATTTCGGGACACGTTACTAATGCCACCTATAGTGGTCTGCTATTAGCTGATACCATAAAATAATTAACCCAAATGCATATCATTTTCTATCAACTTGATTCTGTTTATTGCTTAAATTTAATGCTGCTGCTATTGATAGAATTACGACTTATTTTTGCATTTCATTTTTCTTCTAATTTGTCTTGCAAATCATGCGTTTTCCACAAAATTTCAGAGTCTTATTTCATCTTGAAACAAGAACACAACAGAGACTATTTAGTGGCAGATTAAAAATGGGTTGGTGCGGTAGTCTTTTAAATAGTTCATAAAAAGTTACCGTGTTTAAAACCACGCATGAATTTGAATTAGTAGATCACAGCAGTGAGAGATGAACCAATGAATTTGAATTATACTTACTTAAAGCTTGGCAAAAAAAAGCGGCAATTAGTGGTACCGCTACTGTGTTCTTCATATTATTACAAACCCAATTATTACAAATCAACCAAACAGCACAATCGAATTAAAAATTAGTTTCCGTTTCTATTTTGCAAATCGATATCGAATCGATACTTAGTCTGTACTATTTTTAAATTGTCAACTTAGCATAAATACTTAACGAAAGCGTCGCGTTCCTTTGTGTTTATTATCTGTGATACTCCTTTTTATTTTTTTCTGCTCATGAAATGGAGCGTAAACCTATGGAAACAAAACCACCTCGTGTCGGCACGTTTTAAAATCAAACGTGTTGATTTGCGACAGATAAAGTTTGGCGACAGTTTTTTTATGTCCGGTTTATGGCAAATGACATTCTACTTTTTTATTTGGTAGATATTATTGACTGCCTATTTGGTGCTGTGATTTAATAATGAGGTTTGGGTGTAATATTTTTTCTGACATACTTAATAATTTCGGATTTGATTTAGTTTTCAGCATTTCTACAAATAAACAGGTTGGTTAAGTGGCGTTTAGCATTTTAAGGTTGAAATAAAAGATTCTTGTGGATGGCTCTGCTAACTACTTTTGTAGCTTTCAAACCTTTGTATGAAATATTGGCTAGGATCAATCACATAGTGTAATGTAATATAATGTGATAAGATATGATACTGTATCTGGCGAAAAATGTTATGAAAAATAAATCATTAGTTAGTAACAATAATATTGGCTCTTTGAGATCTGCTTTCTTATCAATATTATTATAACAAAAGAACAATAAAATATGTCTTAAATATTTATTTTTACTAAGTTTTGCTCATCTCATTTTGCTAGGCGCTACTTTACATTTTACTCTTCTAATACACCAAAGAAGTTTCACTACTCAATTTAACAGAACCATAATGTCCTTTTGTTTCAAACAGCATTAAATCAAGTATAGGTAACTCAAGTCTATTAAAACATCACTAAGTAGCCGATGGGGTCGTCAAAATTACCATAACAAAACCTCGACGATTGCTCCTACTGGGGACCAAATGGGACCATACTGGGGTCCTGGGGTCCTGTGGTCCCCGCTGTGCATACAAGTCACACAAGCCACCCCGATTGTGTAAGGAGGTCGGTGTATTTTACTTTTGTTTAAAGCTTGACAGTTTATAACCGGCGTCAGACTAAAAAAATGGTGATCTTTGCTGATTAAGGATGCGGTTTCTTTCGGCTTGTGTTAGAATTGAAAGATCTATGTTATATGAGTTGATAATGGCACTGATAAAGTTTGTATAAATATTATAGTCTACAACTTTTAAAAATTGTTATATTTATTAAATTAACAATTACATTATAGAGAACTCGGGCCTGGCCACCCAGAGAGAAGAATCCTTTGCTTTGAGAAAAATCCGTGCCCACCGTAACAAACTAAGTAGGTACATATCTAATATAATTGTTATAGTCTACATTCTGGTAAAACGTAAAGCCCGAATAGATATTTAAAGCAAGGATCTCATTTTTCGGATACCTATTTGCTACATTTAAATCGATTTTTTATGGCCGATATTATTGTGCCTATGGTTATGCAAAATTACATGAAATACGTTCAATATAACTATTGAACGTACACAAATCTGGCAGTTTATTCTAAAAGAAACTGCCAGATTTGTGCACGAACCCGAAGAAAACAATAGATAATGGACTATCAGACATGTCTCTCTTGCACCTGCATAAAAAAAATCAAAGGCACGAGACTAAAATACGATTATTACATGCTTATTATAACCATTTAATAACCTTTGAGAGACCAAAAACATCAAATAAACTTAAAGAAACGTTCACAAAAACTAAGTGAGTCGTCTTCCCGGCAGGGGGCGCTACTGCGCGATAAGACGACGAAATAATTTAGTTGCACGCTCATCGCACGTCCCTCTTTATAGGCCCTTTTGTTTTTGTTAGATTTATGACACTTCGGTTTTGTGTCCAACGCAAAAAAGGGAATTATTTTTTTATTGGAAAAAAGTGGGTTCGATCCTTTTTGTGATAAGGACGTTTAGTGTGTAATAAAATTGTTGCGAATGAGATACTCTTGTAAAAGCGGTTGTAAGGTAGAGCCTTTGTGAACGAGGGACATCAGCCCAATCACCAACATGTAGTGCAACCACTACATGTTAGTGATTGGGCTGATATCCCTCGTTGTAGCTCTTCAATAAAAAAAGCACTTCTGTGTTCTGATTTATTGACTTAAAAACCTAAAATCTCATACCATACTCTCAACCATAAATCATCATATTTTAGTCTCTGAGTTTTATTACTGATTTAACCGACTTCAAAAAGAAGGAGGAGGTTCTCAATTTATTTTTTTGTTCCCCATTACTCAAAGACGCCTGGACCGATTTAAGAAATTCTTCTTTTGTCTGGAAACCTTGTCATGTGGTCCCATTTTTATCAGGGCACGATCTGATGATGGGAGCCTAGAGAAATCGAGGCAACCCTCATATTTTAAAGGACTCTTTATTGTTTTTCGTATATTAAATAAAGCTACTCGGATATTAACATCTAGCAATCAGCATTTTATTTTGCCGAGCTTTGCTGAAATGTACAACTCCTGTATCCATTAACATTACGAATAT
Source organism: Hypena proboscidalis (assembly GCA_905147285.1). Classification (NCBI taxonomy): domain Eukaryota; kingdom Metazoa; phylum Arthropoda; class Insecta; order Lepidoptera; family Erebidae; genus Hypena; species Hypena proboscidalis. The sequence continues at coordinate 7,792,358 of LR990150.1, read as the reverse complement.
ATTACCCAGAGGGATATAGCAGAGACATATTAGCCCTTACCCCTTGGTTTAGGTCCTATGCAGTGCCGGATTAGCCATATAGCAAGAGCAGCAAATGCTACGGGCCCCGCTAATTGGAAGGCCCCGCGCTCCAACGCCGTAGAATAATAAAATTTAAATAATAGCGTAACATATCTTGCTTGTAAGAACAAATTTTTGTATGTTTTGTAAATACAGACTTGACCATACTGACCGATATAAATGAGCCAGCTTGTAGAGCCTGATTTGCTTAAAGAACTAGATATGGAAAACAAAATATCTAAATTTGCCCACATTAAATCAAAAAAAGTTGTTTTATAATTCATTGTTAATAGTGAAAATGAAAATGAAAAATGAAAAAATGTTTATTTCTCACCAGTTTCACATTGATATAAGTAGTAGTATAATACAATTAATTTACTAAAAGGTAAATTATACAATATTATGTGTAGTACATAGTAGTTTGGTGGTAAAATTTTAACTAATAAATGGTGATTCTATCTTCTGAACTAGGTTGTAGCCTTATTTAAGTTAGTAGGTAGGTAGTAGGTAGTAAGTAATAGTTAAGTTTTATTTAATACCATAAACTTTAAAACCTAAAGCAGGCCAACGGCCTATAATATATAAAAATTATTGAAGGTCCCCCTGACTGATTTTGCTACAGGCCGCTGGCCTAATCCGGCACTGGTCCATAGGACCAGTGCCGGATTAAGCCAGCGGCCTAGGTAATGAGCCTAATGAGGTAATGAGCCTATCGCTACATAAAATTTCTTGACGACAAAATCCTAACTCACCGTTTTGCCCAAAGCTTCACGATCGGCAGTCACAAACGCAGTCATTTCAGGTAATTATTAAAAATATATAGTTTTAGAAATGTTTATTTACTCTCTTCACAGGGCAGCGATAGCCGCGTGGGAGTCCGTAGGTCTGTGAAGTCATAGGTCTCGCGTTCGAACCCACGGCACACACCTCCAGCAGTAAATCGTTAAGATTCATCTTTTTGAAGATATGTGTGTATTTATCATATAAATTATCGCTCGCTAATGGTGAAGGAAAACATCGTGAGGAAATCTGCATGACTGAGAGTGCCTAAAAAGTGCTCGACGGTGTGTGAAGTCAACCAATTCGCACTTGGCCAGCGTGGTGGACTATGGCCTAAGCCTTCTTATCATGAGAAGAGGTCCGAGCCCAGCAGTGGGACATAAATATATTAGATACAGGGTTGCAATTATTACTCTCTTCACACTTGTTAACAAGAGCTGCATATGTTGACACCATCCCCATTGAAATAGCACCCCAAATAAGTAAAGTGGGGTGAAAAGCCATTGCTCAATTACCTCATTATTTTTGTGGTACGCGTCATTTGACTTGCGATCTATACAGGGTGGTTGTGTAGAGTATTTTTATTTGAAAGGATCCATCCATATTTATTTCTTAATCGGGTACTGAAAACGAAGAACATTAAATAGTATGCACATATATGTAGATTCTGAGTAATTAATAAACGGCATTACCTTCTTACAAAGCCCACACAGGATTAGTCCGAACCGATTAAGTACTTCAACTTCTTATTGATTATTTTTATAGCATTTAGCTATGCTTAGCAAATTATACTAAGAAACAGTTGAAAAAGATATGGGACCGGCACGATTTTTTTAAGATAGGAACAAATGGATGAACGTGACGTCACGAAATGATGTAGCATACAGTTGAGAAATTTAGTGTCCTAGCAAGAGACAACCGTAGCTGAGTGGTTATAGCAGCTGCCCGGTATTCAGAGGTAGCTGTTTCATATCCTGCGTGTGCCCAATCGGAGCTCTTTGTATATTTTTGTACATAATATTTAGTTTTTTATAAGAACTTGATTTTGTTTTGACTTTTAAGTTCTATGTCTTTAGTTTTTCTTCCTTAGGTTCAATGTACTTTTTAGTTCTTCCTATTTTCCTAATACAATTTATTACCTTTATTTCTAGTTTCTTTTGCCTCAACCCAATCCACAACACTGCGGATCCCATAATTTTTCAACTGCTTCTTGGTAGCATAGCTAAAAGCTATAAAAATAATCAAAAATAAAGGGTATGGAATCTAAAAATCATTAACCAGTAACCACCCTGTATAACCAACACTTGCGTCGCACACACCAGTATATAAGACCCCTAGTCTAATTCAACACAAACAAAACTGCATACTTTTGTAAGGGAGAGAAGGGTCAATTCATACTGGTGATCTAATTAATGGTGGTTACAGATGTGGTGACAGGTCCTGTGGTGTTTGTAATGTGTTTATTCATTTATTTATGTGTTTATCTGTTTACGAAGACCGCAAATGCGCGTATAATGATCTGCGGTGATGGAATAATAGTGTGGTGTTGTTTGGTTCGGTATAACAATGTATCCAAGTGCTCTGTAGATACATTTGGAGTCGCGTGACTCCATAAAATTCAGTGTGACAGAGTTTGTAATACGACGTATGTAGCAAACGGACTTGTAGTTCACCTGAAGGTTAGAGATAAAACCTATGAAAATCAACAATTCACAAAAGCAGATTGTCTCGCTTCAACTGAGAAAACTATGGTGTTATGCCTCATGAGCCTGTAACTTCAGGACTTGATCTGACAACCAAACCGGTACACAGTAGTTCAAGCACTACTATTTGGCAGCAGGTTAAAGGTGAGACTGTCGCCTCAAGCTCGTGCTCAAGCGCTCAACCACCAACAACGTGTTTGACTTGGCGAAATACTTGTGACGAATATCATAGAGGAGATGCAATGGTACTTATATTAGCAGTATTTTAGTTTAAATTGATATCATTCGTTCATCTCTAATCTTAAGTGAAATTAAAGGATTGACCCTCAAATAAGCATCTGCCCTCTGATTCTTCCATTCAACCGCCTCCGAGAACCGGGTATCAATCTAAAACTTGTCAAGCCACGCGACTAAATTGATTTTATGTAATCCCCGGTCCATTGATTTAGGAGATGACTGGCATTTTACTGCAGCTTCGTTTAGTTCTTGCACCTTTTTACACATTCACGAGTGCTACTTTGGAAGATCTTTTCCGTTACATTTTAACCTTTTGAAATGACAGCTTTCTAGGCTAGATTTAGGGCATCAGATGGTGACCTAACACATAAAAGGGTTTTAATCCGCCTGCCCTTATCCCAAAGATTTAGGGTGGACACAATGTTTCATGCTTCTATGTACACTTGTAAACTTCTAAGTCATAGTAAAGACTTACGACACCAGTTATGGATAAGTGAGTTATATATCTAAATAGTGTGTATATTACACTTATTAAATATGAAATGCAAACTTGCATATCTATTGCAGACAGTTACTACTAAAGAAGTGTTTGCCCTGCATACCCAACTCATTGGCCGACTGTACCTACCTATCAGACGTCATTTCATCACTTACACACACATTCTTTCCAGCCATGTCACCTTTTACACAATCGAACCATCTTTTCCTCGGTCTTTTTCAAAACATAAATAGATAAACTATAAAATCTCCGATGTTTTACCGGTAAACTTCGATACACATAGGCATGGAATATAGAAGAAACGTGTAACCTCTTCTATGACAAAAACTTCTATACTTATATAAAGCAGACCAATTCCGTTTACATCGACGATCAACCATCGGCCAAATCCTAATAAAAAAGATAAAATACTTATCCTAGATCTTTAATTAACCGACAAAAAGCATCTGCCCCTAATTCTTCCGCTGGCCGCATTCGACAAGCAGTGTCTTTCAAACATAAACGTCAAAATGTGCGCTCAAAACGCGCCACGCGACTAAATTAACTTCACCTAATACCCATTGATATCCCTATCGGACGAAACATTCGCTAAAGTTTTTATAATAGTTAATTCGGATTAGATAATGTCCCATGGGTGGTCTTTGCCCCGTGGAGGGTCACACCCCGCTGGTATGGTGACAGGTTGAAGGGAGCATTTAACGATAGATTTAATGTTACGGCATTGTAATATTTGGATTAAATCGAATTGTGGTCACTGATTTTTGTTTAGATTCTTCTCATTGATATGGTTGGATTTTCTCATGGTTTTATGGTAAGGGTAGTAATGAGACCCCATATTCGAGTAGCTGTAAATATTGCTAAAAGGGTAATTCTTCTAGAAACGTTTTTTAAGCGGCAACGCCTTAAAAGAATATAAATTGAAAAGTCAGCAAGCCACATTTTTTTTCGGGAAAATCTTTCATCTTCTCCTATTTGGGTTATTAATTATTATTCGATTATCTATATATTTAATATCATAAAAAAATTAAAACACCCCCATTCTTTGATTTTCGTGGAGTGTCCCAAACCCCGATCCAGTTACTTAGTAAATTATATATTTTAAATTAAACGGTACATACTTATCAAAAATAAAACATAAAGTCCTAAGAAGTTGACAATGCTATGAAAAAAAAGATCATAGTCCTTAAATGATTACATTAAATAAAAAAAATAAAAATGTTACTGTCCCGGGGTAGTTACTGATTTGCGTGGATCATTGTAAATTCACTTGTACATCCCTAACTTCGCGGCCCGATGGTGCCTCATCCTAATTCATGTTATAAACTAGCCGCGCTCCGGCGGCCGCGCAGAATGCTTGTATGACAACGCGTTGAGATTCCGAAAAATTGAGGTAAGAACCTCGTTTCGTGGGTATGGTTTCTCAAAACTTTGATTTGCGTGGTACAATTTTCTCCGGTGTCTGTGAATTTTCTTATTGAATTAAATATTGTAGCTAACAAATTTATGGTAACGTAACTTATATTCAAAACACAGTACGTTTGCTTTAAAGGTTTTTATATATTTTCAGAATAAAAGATTTATTTTGATTTCCGTGGTCGTGATTTACGTGGTTTACGTGGTAGTTTAGACCCACGTAAATCAATTATTCACCATGCAAGTGAAATAACTTTGAGTTTTGTTATAGTATGGTATGAAAATATGTTTTTATTACTTTCATTAAATATAAATTTGTTTAAATCAGACTTAAAATGACAAAGCTGATGAGGTTCTGATTTTGTCAGTACCTAATAATAATAGAAATAGTATCAGATTAACTAAAATTTTATTGTAATAAATTATTTATTAGACCAAAATGCCATTAACAAGAGAGGAAAAATTAGAAAGAAAGAAGCTATCTGAAAGAAGAAGAAGAGAGAGGCCTAAAATAATGAAGAGTTGAAGGCCCAAAACCGGGCAAGATATTATAAAAGAAAAGCTGAAGAAAAAAATATTTAGTATTCATGACTTAAACCGTCGCGAACAAAAAGCTAGACGAGCGAAAAGTCGAATAAGTGCCCGAAAATATAACTTGAAGAAAAAAAGTCAAGCTAAACATTGTCTTAATGAAAAACTTAATAAGTTTTTCAATAATATAAAAGTACCGGCAATTCACCCGTGATCCATGGAAGAAACTTCAACTCCATATCTTTTGACTGATTCTATTATAAATAAAGCTTTAAAAAAACGATTTCTGTGTTATTTACTTACTTATGCTTTTACCTGATGACTTAATGACTTATTTGAGAAAGTTACATTTAAAAAAAATCATTGTTTGGAGTGTTTTGTGATTTGCGTGGCAACCATTTTTTTAAACTCGATTATATATGTAAGTATATCGCTCATTGAGGTGCCACTTCTATAAAAAATATTACTTTTACGTATATTTTAAGAAACTGATGCCGATTTAAGATAAATATTTAATTTAAAAATTGCCACGCAAATCACCAAAGAATGCCTTGCTCGAAGAAGCACCCAAAAACGATCCTAAGATTGAGCTGTGATCAAAATTAACGATTTTTTATATAACTTATGGAAATTGAGGGCAATATATATATATTACTCAAAAGAATTAGGTTTCTATCAAGTTGCAATGGGCTAACTTTTACTTGTCGTATATTTTTTTAACGTATATAAACTTTGTGTCATTAAAAGAAATATCAACAAATATTGCGATTTACTCGTAGTACGGTACTATATGAAAAATATAATGATTTTTTTTATATATGATTTGGCTTAAAGAAGATTAAAAACAGTTACTTTCAACACAAATTGTACGTAATGTGTTTAACTACAATGTATGTGGGTTTAGGAAGCTTTCTACCTTTGTATTGTATTGTTGGTAGCAAATGAACATTAATTTCCTTTAATTTTATTGAGCAAGATTACCGAAAGGTTTATTGAATGATTGCTTGTGGCGATATTATATTATAGGCTGGGAGTTTGATGTAAAGTTTTTGTAACATATTTGAAAGATCAAGTTTTATGGACTTATTTGCTGCCGCGAATTTTCTTAATATATATATTCACCAATTCTAAATCAGGGTTTTCTAAATAAAAGCTTTTTAAGTACCTTTTCAATAAATCATTGCTGCAGCTTAGCTTAACTTTTGTAATACATATTAAGTTTCCTTCGAATTATTAGTTGTTTAAATTAATTTGAACAATAATAATTATTAATATTATGAAAACCGACGTGAGGTGAAGACAATATTATTAGGAATACGCGTTACTCACGTTATTTTAGACGGGATATGCCGAATAGTTTCGAATCTATTTCGTAGATTCATCAACTGGGCAATTAATCGCGTTTCGTCGCCGTCGTATTCTCAACAATAACAATCATTATTCAGAATGCACTCCGTGTTTTAAATTAAATCGTACAAAATCCACTCGTGATAGTTTCTTATTTTACATCTACAGGTCACTACAAAGGCACAGAAAGGCACAAAACAAAGGCACAAAACAAGATGTGTGATTAAACCCTCTATAATAAATAAAGATTAAAAAAAACAAGATGTCCTCTATCATTTGCCATCTGATATCATCTCATATCTCAACTCGTCACAATCTTATCAAAACTTTTTCTACCAACAAAGCACTTGATTCAATAACGTACAGATGCTAAGCTCCTAACTAACGAACAAAATATTAAATTATTTTGGTAGGGTTGTAATAGAAGAATAAATAATTAGGTACGTAATAATACAATCTTTGGCACAATTAAAAAATGTTAAGGTATGATTTATTTTTCATACAAATAGTACGATAAACTATAATAGTATCAATAGTGATCTTAAAACACGACTATACCATACTCTCTTTTTAGACAAAATTAAATCATCGCATACTGCGAGCCCTACGCTAGTCCACTAGCGGTATAAACTGGTTTTGCTCCGTAAGTAACTAAGGCGCTAGTGGACACGCACACAGACGCGCCAAGCTTATAATGGTGTACCTATCAGAGGGCTGTAGTATTAAGCTTAGCCTCTGTTAACTATCTACTCATGTGCAACAATAGGCTATCAGAGAATCGAACCTCAATATTATTCCAAACGCATTCCATTTCCAAAGACAATATTTCGCTTCATTAAAAGTTCAAAGGAGTTTTTACTCGAATTATTCGATTATCTTCATTCGGTGATCGTTAGTTGCTGGCAGCATCGCCTTTATAGCATAACTGGTATTTGGCAACAGGTATATGGTACCTATGATATAGTACAAATGATGAATTATGTATATTTGATTTGAAGCTAATCTATTTTGTTTCGTATTATATATGCGAAAGTTTGCGAGAGTTGATTTTCCTGCAAAAAAAATAAATTCTTCACATTTGTAGCTACACTAGATTATATATAGGCAACTTTAATCGATTATTTTATAGCATTTAGCTATGCTTAGCAAACTATACTAAGAAAAAGTCGAAAAAGATATGGGACCGGCAGGATTTGAACCTGCGACCTTACTGCACACCGGATGAACGTGACCACAAATGGATGAACATGACATCACGAAATGACGTATCATACAGTTGAGAAATTTAGAGTTCTGGTAAGAGGCGACCGTAGCGGGATGGCTAAAGCGGCTGCCCGGTGTACAGTAAGGTCGCAGGTTCAAATCCTGCCGGTCCCATATCGTTTTCAACTGTTTCTTAGTATAACTTTAATCGACATGGCATAATATAATCTGAATACTTTTAGCGTATTTATATAATATTAAAATTAAAAAAATAAGAATCCAGCAGGACTCGAACCTGCTAAGGTTCGTCTTGCTAAGGGTATATTTATATACATATGACGCTAGCACAAAAAGAGTTGGGAATCCACTGCTGAATTGGCAAAGCATGGGGCGTTTACCAAAAGGGTGCAGGTTCGAAACCTGCTGGATTCTTAATTTTTTAACTTTAATATTATATAAAATACAAAAACGCATAGCAAAGGTATACTTTGCTTTAAAATATTACGAGTACTTTCAGCGTAGACGAATCGGGCCTTCATTGCGAGTGTGGTGCTGTACAGACTATGTCCCATCTCATGACCTGTCCCACTTGCTCCACCACCTGCACAAATGAAGATTTCATGCAAGCCGATGCAAGTGGTTTTCGCGTGGCCACTCACTGCGCTGATAGAATATGACTGCAGCCATCGACACGAAAGAAGAAGAAGCGTTCTAAAAAAAGTAAAGCTTTGGAACCTTTAGGCTCTTAGACTATGAACGCAGACATCTTGTATCTTTTACCTCCTGTAATGCACGAGCTTTTCACCGCCCTGTCATTATCTTTAACACATATCGTGTTTTGGATGTAACAACGAAATGTATGACATCATTGATATAAGTGCTGATTTGGATTAATTGAGAGCTCAAATGTATATAATTACCGTTTGGATTTACGTGATTCACCGTAAGCGGTATTACAAAGTATCATCGTAAAGAGGAACTACAAGTAAATATTTTTTTAGCGGACTTAAAGAAAAAGGAGGAGGCTCTCAATTCGATTGTTTTTTTTATGTTTGTACACCGATTACTCAAAGACGCCTGGAATGATTCGATTAAATTATTTGTTGTCTGAAAGAGTATAATTGTCATGTTATCATGTTCAACAGGTCACGATCTGATGATGGGGTCGTAGAGAAATCGAGTGCAACCCTCAAATTTTAAAAGGCTTTTATATTCTATTCTATACTCGGATATTTACATCAAGCAGTCAGCATTTAATGTTACTGAGCTAATGCTGGAAGATACAACTCCTCAACGGTTAGGAGTACGGGAATAATAATTTAAATAAAGGCACTTCTTTCAAATTATACACAGGTAAGGCGAGACGTTGAATATTACTTAAGTATTTCTTACTTTATAATGCATTTTTGTACTCGAAATATTTTCAACAGCCATTTACCGCAATTTGCAAAAACTGCATCGTACTTGCTATAAAGGTTCTTGCTTATTATGGTTCTATTAAGCGGATTGCTCTAATTCTCATTCTGTGTATGTAATAATATGTAATATTAAAAAAAAACGATATTATGTCTAAATATTAATACTAAAAATAAAAGTGGTGCTATAATTTATGTATGAAATAAGGTGGGGTATAGGTATTTAAAGATAAGCTAGTATCTTGTGTTCATCATTTGTCAGATTCATCTCAACCTAAAGACGACCACTGTTGGACATCATCATTGGCCTTACCCGATTGCCGCCATAATGCGCGGTTCTTGGCCGCCTGAACCAATATATTTTTTTTTTTTTTTTGTATCCTACGCCCACAGCGAACGAACGTGTAGTCCACCTGATGGTAAGTGGAGTACAGCCCATGGACATCAACAATCCACAAAAGCAGATTATAGATGCGTCGCTGCAGCTGAGGTCTACGGTGGTATGCCAGTAATTTCAGGGCCTGATCTCACCCCCAAACCGGAACACAGTAATGGAAGCACTACTATTTGGCGGCAGGTTAAAGGTGAGACGGTGGTGCTGCCGCCCTCGAGCTCTTTCACAAGAGCTCTACCACATCTAGAAGAGATTTGACATAATATTGCCGATGGTAGTTACTGCTTAGCATTAGTGTCATGTACAACTGGTTCCTACATCGCCTGCAAAAAATACACACTACCCGCAGAGTTCCTGCCTAATTGTACTTCATTCCTTTGCAGCCTTACAATTACCTCCGATAATAAATTCCGTCTATTTGCCGCGGTACTTACTTAAGAACAAGGTAAGGTAAGGGCATACAATTAGATAAAACACCACGTCGGTAAACGGACGATGACAGGGTAGGAGCCCTGCAGGGCATTGATTAATAAGACAAAGTAAGGAGACAATCAATTGAAATGATTTTTCGGGTGGCAAGAGTGTGGAGACGGCTTTATATAAAGGCTTGGTAAATTCAGTTACATGTGATTTTTTTATACGATCATACAGAGTGGATGCAACATAGCGAAATTTATTGAAAACACAGCTCGCAGCATTCACCTTATATAAAGAACGACCCTGGTACCTATTGATAATAAGTGTATCTTTAACATTATGTTCGACGGTTTTACTGGCGATACATACATAATTTTATTTTGGTATGTAATTGAAACACTTCTCGATATTAGAAACATCAATAAAAGAATTACTTTGATATCACATAAACTTCCCCAGATAATTCTATTTGATATTTACTTTAATATTAGACTCGGCAAAACGCTCCAAACAAACGTCATACATCATAGCTTTTCTAAAAGAAAGAATGTTTTTTTTAAGTTCAAGTATTCTTGTAAACTCTCCCAACCAAGCCTAATTGACCAGGATTCAAGCTCACGACCTCTCAATCGAAAGACCAATGCCCTATACATTTTGCCACGGCCTTCATTAAGAATTACTTTTTAGTATTGTTTCAGTAAACGCAGTTTACAAGATAGGCACAAGGCAATGCTTATACAACAAACCAGTTGTCTGAACGCGTTGATATCTTCAAAAGCGCACGGGCAGGTTGTAAGTCAAAAGTACTCTACGTAGGTAACTATATTCATCCTGGTATTCATCGATTTTTTACCAATCCAAAATAACAGGAACTCGATAAGAAAAATGAAAGAAACGATAAATATTCTATTAATACGGCTTGGTATTCATTTCCATAAGTATATTATGTTGTTTGATGGAATATGCATATATGCATTGATACTTCATGAAGCCATCTCTACAATATCGCTAACAAAACGTCCGCTAGAGGCTCTCACACGTGGAACTAATTCATAATGACGTCGAAAACATCACGACGCGAATGCTACCTCCTTATTAGAGAGTTAGGACGGATTTTGGCAGAAGTATCTAACTTTTTTCATATGACGTGTGTAGTAACGAGCGGCTATATAATTTTAAGTGGCAACTACATACATAACATAACCTCATGCCTATATTATCCACAAGGGTGTAGCAGAGGTGTTTAATTCTTACATTTCACGTGTTATGTTTATGTCCCATGTGAGAGGGTGAGCCTATCGCCATCCACCGGACGCAATCCCAACTCCATGCTGCTTTTGAGAATTTCCTGACGATAAAATCCTAAATGACACTTTTGCCCAAACCGGCCAGTGAACCCAAGACCTCGTGATGTAAGGCGCATGGGAACACCCAAATACTCCGAAATATTTAATTCCGAATTTTGATGTTCCGATTTTCAAATGTCCGAATTTCATAACACCTAAGAATCATAATGTCTATTATTAAAAATCACGAATTTTATTTTACCGAAAGTCGATATTGCGATTTGTTAGTTTTCCGATTTTCATACGTTCGAAGAATCAAATTCTCGGAAGGTTCTCGGTCCGAAAAACTACATTCCGATTTTCAATACTTCGAATAAACTAAACCGTCAACATGTTGTGCCAAAAAATTTTGTAACAAAAACGAATCGCTGCAAAACCGACTTCACGCAGTCTTGTCTGCCCTACCCTAGAGTGTAATTTAACGAACAAATTTAAAGATTTGAAGCAATAGCTTGCAATAATTCCACATGTGAGTATTCCGGGATTTCTTTTAGAATACCTTCAATTTTTTGTAACTTATGCTCATTCTTGGATTTCCTTTTCTTGTTTGTAAAATAGGTTCAAATAATTTTAAAAATTATTAGGTAGGTTAGGTTAGAAACATGAAAGACAACGCACGAGCCGAGCGAGCGAAGCGAGCGTGCCGCGGCAGCGGCCGGCGAAGTGCCAGTAAAATCATTGTAAGCCGTAACTACCATATGCCATAACATCATTTCCCACCAAAATTGCTTGTAAGAAAGTTTAAAATAATTATAAAAATTAATAGGTAGGTTAGGTTAGAAACCGCGTGCCGCGGCAGCGGCCGGCGAAGTGCCTGTCTAATCATTGTAAGCTGTAACTATCAAATGCCATAACATCATTTAGGAACAATTTTGAATGTCCCGTCCATGATCCAATATTCACTTTTTGCTAAGTAGGTCATTAAGGCTTTAGTGCTAAACAGCATTACTCTTTTATTTCCGAAAACTTTGCTTTTAATTAAAAATAATTCCCCGTCTCCAGTTGTAACTGCTTCTTCGTTAACTACAAAATCAAATTTTGTTGGTTCTTTAATAGTCAACATAGCTTTCTTTTTTTCACGATTAACTATTTGTCTCAGGGCGTCTTTTGATGGTAAATTAATTGAAATGTCAATCTGTATTTTAAATAATCGGTATTCGTATTTTTGATGTTTCGAATTATCATTAAGTCGGACTTTTTATTATTCGATCTATTGAAATTCGGTATTTCACTAATAGTAATTATAAACGTTAGGAATATTAAAATGTAGTATTTATAAAAATAGGAGTAATGATAAGTCGGAGTTCTTATATTCGGAATTTTGAACCATTCGGAATTATGAATATCGGTATTTTGAAATTCGTGATGGTGACTTTCGGAATAAAGTTTTTCGTATTTATGTAGTGTACCCAAGGCGCATACACTAACCACTAGATTCACCAGGCAGTGGCAACTATAGTCCATGCGAATAAACAAAAGATTGCAAAATACGTCGCTACATAGTGCAAACACTTTTAACTTTTAAAATAACAGTTTATAAGTGATATCTCTGTTATCGTGCTTCCTTCTAAAAGCCTCTTCACAAGAGCTCCACCATTGTTATAATTACTATGTTTATACGTATTTAGGTCAAAGCATCGCTGCAGGTATAAAAGTTATCAATTTGATGGTTAGTTAAGACACGTCCGGACTACCTAACATATTCCCAACCTTCAAATTTACACAAACAAACCATTCGCTACATAAAGGACAACTAGGTACAAAGTTACAAGACACTACATTTATTATTAAGTTAACTACAGAGATTTGTATCCGAACTGATTTGGTGGCTGATAAATTTCGACTGGCGTTTTTATTTCGCAAGAGCTTCTCCACATCTTATATCTTGCTCTATCTAATTAAATATTAATTACCGATAGTATCTACCACACCAAATCAAACTACTACGAACCACCAGAAAATATGACGCCTTAATCAATTAGTCAATTCTTAGCATTCATATTTTATCATAACATGAAATCTTAGCCCGTTATAGTACCAACCTCCATCCTTTCTTCATACCCGTAATCTCCGAAAGAATCTATGTATCATTGTTAGAGACCAGTCCTGGCTGTTATGATACAACTTCAGAACACCATGCTGATCAAAATCGACTTCAATACTGAGTTTTTACGAGCAGCCCGAGATGAGCATTCATACATTTTTCATACGGCGTATGTGGCAAAACACTGACTGCCAATCAAATATGCCGTTTGTACAAGCAAAATTGAACCTTATAGGTTTTAATATAGGAAGTTTTTAGTGTGTAAATGTTTGTATGTTTGTCTGTTTGATCGCAATTAAAGCGCAGAAACGCACATCATTAGTGCGTACGGCAATATTCCACGGTGTTCTTGCACCGCTACGAAGTATCACAGACTTATACCGTGTCGGTAATGCGATATTTTGATTGGTGTTTTGATGAGGCCCAGGTATTTTATTATGACTTCATGCCTGGCTTTTTGCTCTGGAATTGGTTAAAAATGAGATGGATGTGATTGTTGATTGCTAGACGTAATACGAAAGGTTTTTGTTGTGAGTAAATGTTTTGTGAGCTTGTGGCTCCAGGGAGGAAGTTATCGCTACCTCCTTACTTCTTACGTTCTGCGTTACAGATGATGTCGTTAGTTTGTTGGCAGTTTTGAACATTACAACATATTAATGAACTTGACTGTATCATACCGCATTGACAATATTAGTATATCTGATGTCATCTCGCCGTAGACTATTTTTACTTGACTTTTCTCTAAGTAGAAACTAACTCGCAAAGATAAAGATAAAGATCATTTATTTGTCACAACATGCGTACATTAAGCTGTTAAAAGCAAACCGGCAAAAAAACAACACACATGGGGTTATTTGGTGCGAGTCTGCAATAGATACTGTCGATTTAGACATTTTTGTGCACACCTTCATATAAATACGGTCGATATTCTATTTATAGAATACGCACGTCTGTTTACGAATGTTATATTTCTGGGCTTAGTCATCTCACCACTAGCTATCTCAGCACTATTTAGCAGCAGGTTAAAGGTGAGATCATTATATTATCAATAATTTTATTCTTACTGTCGTAATGAGAGCTATGACATAAGAGTGGGTGGAAGCCATTGTTTTCAAAAAGCTTCAATCACAATAAAATCTAGTAATGAAGTCTTTGTAAGTGTGGCGCCTTGTCGGCACATCAAATGTTGTTGGTCGATTTTTCTCCACCGCGTTTGTTTATAAAAGCCACTCCAAAAACCGTTCAAATTCATCAGTTACGAGAATCAACACCGAATAAGGGTAAAATCCTACAAAAATACAATCGTTTTTGGGTTACTCGGTATTGTCACATGTAAGGCATTAGTTTTTGCCTAGGCCGGGTCATTCCCACACTCGCTGTGACCATTCCGAGGCCTACCAGAGACAATCGACTTACTTTTTCTAAAACCACACTGGAAGTAAAATAACTTGAAGAAGGGGTTTACTACGGGTTGAAAAGATTACGACGACTTCTCGCTTCTCGCGAAAATTACAGATGCACCGCAACGAAAGGAGATATTTACACTTCGATTAAAGACGAGATGATCGTATTTCTTCCTTTCAACTCATTCATGCATGAAAGGAGCCTCCCCGAGTGACGTACACAACGTTTCCCTACGTCCGGCGCACCCTGGGCAATTCGCGAGTTCTCCAAAGCGAATTGGCTAATCCTTTCACCACGATGGCAAGTCAAATTAAAATTTGACTAAGCCATCGACACGACGTAGAAGAAGAAGACTCATTCATATGAACTATTTGCTCTACTTTCTACCTTAACCTTTCTAATACGTACTGAAATGTTACATAACCAGATAAGCAATCTCGGATTAAAGAAATCACGAAACAAAAAGGCAGAAACAGTTCTGTCATGACCGTTCCAGTCATCCATTTCATATCTAATTTAAGTTAAAATTCAAATCATTTATTTTCATAGGCCATTACAAACAATATTATAAAAATAAATTATACTAACTACAATGATTTGAATAACCGGGGCTTAGATTAATTTTAATCCACTGTTTAGAATCAGATTAAAATCAATCTAAGTACCAGCTCCGATGGGTATTGTATTATGAGAAGAGCTGGTGAGAAATTCATATGCACCATCTTTTCGAATGAAAATAAAAAATCTAACAATTATTAAACATATTAAAAGTCAGATAAGAAGAGCATATCTTATCATTATTCTCATTATCTTATATTCGCTACTCGAATGGAGACCATAGTATCCCTCATCCGTGCATCGGTCATTCCACCGTGCCCGTCGCCAATCATATCTCGATATTTATAACATCGAGTATTCGATTGCGAAAAAATTTCGTCGACAATACAACGAATCTTTTTACGATTCTTTCCGTCTCGCATTTTTCTGACAAAACTGATTGTTTAGCGGAAAAAATTACGTCTGTTAGTCATAAATAAAAGATGGGGCCGGGGAATTTTGATTCGGTACTTTTTGCTAAGTAGATACCGATTGTGGAGGATGGAGTAAAAACAGGACGATGTACGATTGAGAAAGGAACGTGGTGTCAAGTGAGCCTCAGGTTTTGTGTAAGGCGCTTCATACTGGATTGGGTTTAAATTATTCTAAATATGTATAATCTATAAATATAATAAAATTGTAAATTTGCCTTATTGTACATTGAAGATATTTAAGAATAACCCTCCTTCTGATGCAGAAAAAATAGTACGAGGGGTCGTTTTTACAGCAGTAGAAGCAAAACATATTTTTACTCGATTGCGTCAGACTAAGGGTTATGATTTTCGAGCGTATGTATGTGTGTATGTATTCAGTCCAAACAGCTAGACGGATTTTGACAAATGAGATGTCGTTGAATTTATCCAAATAGTAGTAGATGTTTATTAATAATTCGATGTTTTTTCTTTCATAGGCCCCAAGTGGCACTTGAACACATCAAAACATTACAGATAAGAATATAAAAATACAATAAAACTAAATTATACACAAAATTACAATAAAATGACTTAAATTAAAAAAAAAAAAGTAAAACGGAGGCTGAGATCAATTTTAATCTAACTGTTTAGATTCAGATTAAACCGATCTAAGTACCAGCTCTGATGAGAACACATCACCCGAACTTAAATACTGCAAAAATCCTCAGAAGTAATTGCTATACGTTCATGACCTGAAACTCTCAACAATTAGAAACACTACGCAAAATCCATTACTACGAACATCAAATTTACTACGTATAGTAAAAGACGTGCACTAGTAATATAAAATAGTGATGTAAAGAATACGAAGAGTAGAATATATTTTAATAATTTAATATTAATACTATAATAATAAATTGTTTTTTTTTGAGAGGAATATCCTCTCAAAAAAAGAAGAATGTATTTGATCTAATTTCGTTGAAACAACAAACAATATTCATATAACTAAATGCAACACAAAATAATTATCAACCACTCTATCAACGAAATTCAACAGGAGAAAAATAGTAGATTTATCACCATATATACTGTCGTGAATGCCGTACACTGTTTTAAATAAAGATTTTAAATCGGAAATTTCGCATCCAAAAAATATAGTTAAACTTTTGAAGACTGGAGTCGAAAAAGATGGGAAAATCTTTTTCTATTCAGCATTTTCAGAAAATACATATATTCGTTTTACTTTCTACGAATACGAATATTCCTATTTATTGCATCTCTATTATAAAATCTATAGGTCTATAATTGCGATTTTGATTCGCGTATCAAACCGGGCATCGGCAGTGTAGCAGGGCTTTACTTGTGAAATTTTAACTGCTGTAATAAGCGGCAAATACACTTAAATTAACGGAGTCTTTATTATTAAAAGTGGTGAAGAAATAAGTAACAAAATAGACAATATTTTATGTTTTTATTGGACGTACTAGAATGTGTGTGTGTGTATCCTACTTAAGATAGGAACAAATGAATGAACGTGACGTCACGAAATGAGGTTACGTCATATAGTTGAAAAATGTAGGGTCCTGGCAAGAGGCGACCGTAGCTGGTTGGTTAAAGCGATTGCCCGGTGTTTAGAAGGTCGCAGTTTCAAATCCTGCCGGTCCCATATCTTTTTCAACTGTTTCTTAGTATAATTGCTAAGCATAGCTTAATGCTATAAAAATAATCAAAAATAGGGTTGTTATAACTTTAATCACTTTGTCTGTGTCTGTCCGCGTGTATGTCTACGGTGCTAATGAGAGACACAGATGAACAGACACTAGGACTACACTAGCTTTTCAACGGGTGAACCTATTTAGACGTTGATTTTTGTTGCTAATAATAAAATGTGTCATCTTGATATATCAATGTGTGAAAATTGATTTGTGTTGATTATGTAACAGATTGTGAATATATGCAGTTTTTAGCATTCATCCAATTAATTAAATCATTGAATAATCATTGACTGATTATCTCTAACTGCTGCATTCATTGGAATTTGGAATCATTTTTTTTTGTTTCCGGAGAGTATTTTGTATTTTAATTTTATTAACAGGAACAATAGAACTTCGAAGTCAATCATTAAGTTTTATAATAAATCCATAAACTATTCCGTGGTGCGATTCTGTAAATGAAACGGTTGATTTCGATTTTTAGTACATACATCCTTTCCTTCTAATAAATATGGTTTATAATTGATGGTCAAAAATTTGAATTTTATTCTATTGAATTTACGGAATACGCGTGTCGATTCTGTTTATATGGGAACTTTTATAAGTATTCCATTTCGATACAAAATTAGTTTTCACTGCTTTTTGTTTATGTTTGCGTTTTTCTGATAGGCGATTGTAAGTTCCTGTCAATAATATGTTTTAGAATTCAAACTATGCTATTGCATAATACATTTAATTTCATATTGCACGCTTATACATTTCATTCATGTTAGTATTTTTCCTGTATGCAATGCATTTAGCATTGGGAAAAAATAAAGATGAAATGTGTAGAAAATAAATAAATGTTATCGAAAGCTTTACACTGATTGTCAATATATTCAAGCGAAACCTGGGATGGAGCACTAGTGTTCGATACAGTAAGGTGTGAAATGTGATGGCGTGCATAAGAAGGCTTCACACCTGTTGACTAAACCATGGTGATTATATTATTATAGGCATTATAGTCTCGCGTAAACACATTATAGGGCTTTTAGATTTTAGTTTAGGTACTTAAATAAAATACCGCTCAGTGGTTTCGTCAAATGACCCTCGATTCCTTTTACAGAATAGGAATTATGACTTAGCTGCTTTATTTTTATTCGACGTATGTAGCGAACCATTAAACGTTGAGTAAGGAAGTAAGAGTAAGTTAACTTGAATAGTTTATTTTATTAACTAAACGAATATAATAATATGAATTGAAGTCGCTAAAAATATTGATGCGTTCATCATTAAAGGAGTGAGATATTATGCTTGCTATGATAGCAATTTCAGGGCCTCATTGCACGACCACAACACGAAAAAAAATGACCTTCCCAAAATTCTCTAAAACAAAAAAAAATAGGAAAAAGTATTATAAAAAAGTTGTTCCTCTTTCGTTGTGGTTATGCAGTTTGGTGACCACTAAATGATGGCAGTTAAATTGTGGTCGTCCGTGACTGGGCACGTGCGATCTTAACCACATGCACCTATGTTGCCAGGGTTAATTATTCAAAACTCCGTAGAAAACAAAAATGGAAATGGATTGAAGAAAATCACTTGTTAGTTCGGTTGTGGGCTGATTTACACCTGATAGATATGAGATTAGTCCAGCCAGTAAGCAACTTGGCTCACGGCGAAGTTTTCTGGCATGGTCCTCGCCACTGTGCACCATGCTTCAACCTATTTATAGTTTCAATGCACAGAAATATTTATTTATCTGGGAAATATAATAAATTAGAAGGTTTACCTAAAACAGCGTTCGTATTGCCATCACCTAAAAATGTTCCTAAAAGTCGGGCTATTTTCGACAACTGGCAACACTCACATAATTTGGGATGGCTGTTCCTGTGCAGTTTACGAAGTTCATTTATAATCTGTCCTACCGTGGCTTTTGAGATGAGTCTCAATTATTGTCAGGAATTGTTTCAAGGAATTAGTTAAGAACTGCCAGTAACTGTGGTTTTCATTTTGACATTTAGCTTTAGGTATTTCGGCAGCATTACAATGTCATAAAGTAGATCAGAGCGTGTGTGTCGGATGGCTCCTGAACCCTTATAAGGCCATAACAACACAAGACAGCAGTCTTGTGTTTAATTATGATTGACATAATTATTGTCGACCCCAGAGGCAGACACGGCAGTACATGTCGTGATCGCCAACTGTTAATGCAAGATCTAGCTAATTGGATTGGGGTGCATGAAAGGAGCCTCCCCGAGTGAGGTACACAACGATTCCCTACGTCCGGCGCACCCTGGGCAATTCGCGAGTTCTCCAAAGCGAATTGGCTAATCCTTTCACCACGATGGCAAGTCAAAATAAAATTTGACTCAGCCATCGACACGACGAAGAAGAAGAAGTTAATTGGATCAACGTGGTATTTAGTGGTGTCTGATTGGATTGTAAAGATTGGACTAGGCGAGCTTTAGTAAAAAAGGACTGCAGTAACACCTTCTGCCAAATAGCAAGCACGAATTGCAGTCTGATTACAAGAGTAGGTACGAATTACTGGCAAATACTGGCAAACATCGTAGCCCATGGCAAGGCATCTGCAGCCTTTTAATAATTTTCAGATATTGTAGTAACCAGTTATATTATTAATAAATCTTTTAGGATAAATTTTTAATTTAAAACAATTTATTTTACTTTAAAATGATTGTACTTGATAACTAAAAGTATAAAAATAAACGTATTGTTTTTTGCGGCATTCGAAAATCGTTGGACTTAATGAGTGTTTTATTCTCTACAATTTACAAAACGTTATCATGATTTTAAATACAAATAATACCAAACAAATAAAAGCCTTCTTTGAATCTTTAAAAAAAAACAATCATTTCCGTCTTTATAACTATCAGTACAATAATTTTAAAGCAAACTGGCTTGTAGCCGCCTGTTTGCTACTTTGTTGATATAACAAAAATGTGTTCAATATAATTAAATAATACATTTTAATTTTGAACAAAAGAAAACGACTTAAAATTTAAAACCTTTCCTTACTAACAAAAACCAATAACTATTAAAGTAGGTACTCATTGAGTGTACTTAAGGACTGCACCCAGAAAATATAACGAAATTATGACCACATTATTAGAACTAAGGAAATAATTTGGAAATATTTCGAAGGACCAGAAACAAGCGTTTAAGGCTAAATTATTCTAAAGAAGCAATTAAATTTTCGGTAAAAACAGCCATCCGACTGGCCACCCTGTATGATTAGTTGATAATTTTTGTGTTGGCAGCATTGCCGCCCGCGGCGCGGACCTGCGCACGCGACTGGCGCGCGCCCATTACGCACATGCGATTGGTCCACGCGTTTTCAAATTTCGAACAAAATAGTTTTCAAAATTAAAATAATAGTAACGATTTATCTTTTCACACTCTTGTATCAGGGCAGGTGGTTTGATCATTCGGTAGCAATTTTGAAAGAAATAAAATGAGGTATTATTTATTTTGTTTTTATTCGCATGTCAATCTCCCTCACCAATCTCTATTCGAATCTAGCGTCTCGACGTAACCATAAAAGACTCTATCTGCAAGTAGGTATTAACTGTACTAGTTTTTTAGATACCGTCTACCCTCTTGGACTTGTCCCCTAAATTAAAAGCTCTCTCAACTTCTTAGTTGCCAACAACATAAAATTATCTTCACTTTAGCAGTCTTAAGATCTCTCATTGTATTAAACATTGATGAAAACATCTTCATCCACATCGCATACAAAATAATGCATTATCATAAACGATACTTAATAACCACTTATATCGCTATCGATATAATAATAAGTAAACAACATGAGCTTACAGCGTTAAACAAATCACCTCTCGTCTGCAATCGAGTAATTACGCGATGCATCGAATAATGATGCGATGTCTTGTAATCGATTATGTCAATTTTTAATACATTTTGCTTTAAATTATAATGCCTTGGGGACGTCATGAGTATCGATGCTCGTATGATCGATATGCCTGTACTTATCTACCTGTTTGAGTAGGATCTTGTTTGTTTTTCAGTAGGTACTTTGTGGTACTGATTATAGTACAAAGGGTAAGAAAATTACGGGCTGGTCCACTCATTTCGCCTTGGAGCACACTTAACCAAAAATCTAATTTGTTTTTAGAGACTGACGCGTGTACCATAAGCTGCAATAGCGAAATCTCTACATGAACGCACTATAATGTACAAAGGTTATGAAATCATGCTACAGCCGATCTTCCGAAGACCCTAACTCAGTCAAGAGAACGTTGCGATTTTGAGCCTTTTATCACAAGCTCAAGCTAAGGAAACCTCGTAACTCTCACAAGTCTTGTGATCATGTCACAGTTTATCTCGCGAAATCACAACTCGCTCGAGGGCGCGCAATGTGCCATGGAGCAGAAAATCCGTAGTGTCGTATGTCAGCTGTCTGTTTGCTCGTCACGGCTGACAGGAGGCGGGAGCAAAGGCGTGGGAGTGCGAAAGTAATAGTTATTATTAATATTTAAAAAAAAACACTATTATTATACTAAAGCTGCATCGTTGATCTAATGAATTCTAGGTGTTAGTCTTAAAAGAAGAAGAAAGCAGAAGTCTGGATGTTATTCCCGGGTCAGACAAAGATGTTGTTTTTTTTTTTGATACTACGCCCACAGCGAACGAACGTGTAGTCCACCTGATGGTAAGTGGAGTACAGCCCATGGACATCAACAATCCACAAAAGCAGATTATAGATGCGTCGCTGCAGCTGAGGACTACGGTGTTATGCCTCATGTGCCAGTAATTTCAGGGCCTGATCTCACCACCAAACCGGAACACAGTAATGTAAGCACACAAATAAGTAAGTAACGGAACACAGTACTATTTGGCGGCAGGTTAAAGGTGTGACGGTGGTGCTGCCGCCCTCGAGCTCATTCACAAGAGCTCTACCACCAATAGTTTGGCATTTTTTCCGACAGGAAAAAGGAAATGTGGAAGTACTTCAACCGAAACCGTCAGGAAAATATAGGTTTAATAAACATTATCTTTCAAACTTACACTGAGCAATAAGCTTTAAAAAGGTACACCACGCACGTCAAGTGTGAATTAAAGCTTTTTTGTTTATTCATTGTTATACCTATATGTAAATGTATAGTTTCTTTTATGTATTCCTACTTTATTATCTGTGAAAACTTTTAATTGGCCTTCATTTTCATTAAAATAAAATAAAATAAAATAAAAAGTTATTATACCACACTTATTTTCACACAGTCTCTCAATAAGTCCCTTTTGATTCGGGATTGTAACAAAAAGCTGTGGAAGCCAGTCATGCGCCACAGAATATTTATGAGAGTTAGGTCGATCGTATCAGATTGATTGCGTATGTGGGAGCAATACCGTGCGATGTGTCGAGGACAGACGACTGGCGATACGGTACGTATAAAGCGAGTGAGAATAAAAATGTTACTTGGAGACGAGAATAAAGAGAAAACGTCCTTGGCTGATTTATTAGATATCATAGAATCATTATGCTATTTAAAAAATCTGACCAGTGACATAGACTATAGATTGTCGAGACATGTCTGGTTTTTAGGGATTCGTAACTTCTCAAAAGTATTTATTTATTTAAGATATATGGAAGACTTACAGCTAAATTAACAGTATTGTATATGTAGTAGTAAAGGAATCTGGCAGCCATAATTATTGTAATTGTATGTAAAACAGAATAAAAACAAACGTAAACAGTAAAAAATCAGAACAAAATAAATCTTAAGCTAAATTTGTAAGTACCTATATAAATACTTACCACACACTAATGTTACCATATACTGACCAATCACGCCTCCACTGCACCCTTAAAAAGTCAAGGCTCAACCACCTTTGCACCAAGTAGTTTAATTAATTGAATTTTAAAACTCTTTTTTTAATTATTTTAAAATGTTTTTTCGTGTTCAAATATGACTAGGCTAATTAATTACATAATAACGTGAATCACATTCAGGCATGCCTGGAAGCTTAGATTTTTGGGACCTTTCTTTCTGTTATTGCTCTCGGTAAAAACGTATCGCTTTTCGGTTCCACGTTATGCCTAATAACATTTTTTATTGTAATTAGTAATATAGGATAATTGGCAACAAAATATGGAAAAAAATCTGACAAAAATATTATTTATAGAATAGAATAAGCTTTATTTTTCAGAATATGGTGGTTTACAGGTGTTAAAAGTTTTTTACAGCATATTCTGCCATATTAGGCGTGTAAATATTTAGGTCACACAAAAATACACAACATTGTCATTAAATCATATTATATATCTACACACTAACAAATTTATAATAAAATTAAATTTTACACAACAATTTTTCATTTGCAATCTTTTACACTAAACATTACGCTAAGCTAACAACCTAAACCAATAACTAATCTTCACCCCTAATTGTTACGAACCCGTGCCACTTTCCACCCTCAGCTTTCAACCCTCCGATTCCCTAGTGTACGGAACCCACTCACCCCATCATGAGGATTACACCAGTCAAGAGATCAGTGGTGTTGGCGATAACAATTATTAGATCTGATGATAAATTGGGTGATTGAAATTAGGGATGTTTTGACTAGGGTAATCAGATTATGGATAACTTGAGAGAAAGTATAGATTTTTTATACTAAGAAACCGTTGTAAAATTATGGGAGTGGCAGGATTTGAACCTGCGACCGTGAATTTTTATTGATTATTTTTATAGCATAGCATAACTAGATGCTATAAAAATTATCAATAAATGATGAATGTAACTTCACCTTGTTGGTATACATGTATCCTACGTAAGATAGGAACAAATGGATGAATGTGACGTTGCGAAATGACGTAACGTACAATTGAGAAATTTAGTGTCCTGGCAAGAGGCGACGGTAGCTGGTTGGTTAAAGCGGCTGCCGAGTGTGCTCGCAAGCTCACCTGTCGGCCCCATAATTTTTCAACTGTGTCTTAGTATAATTAGCTAAGCATACCTAAATAATCAATAAGAATTATAGATTTTTTGTTGTACTTCTACTTATACTGCCTCGTGGTTTATTGGTATAATTTACGACCGCTCAACGTGAGGTCTTGTGTTAAATCCCCGAGTTAGGCATAAAGTTTTGTTTATGTTTCTGTTATAAAACTATCAAGAGCAGCCCCGAATCTAGAATTGTGTCCGTTAATATGGCGATAGATTCTTTCATAACTCTTTGTACACGACACCTTTCTGGGGAATATTTTTATAAGCGTGATTACTATGTTATGTTACTCCTGATCCTGCTTATATTTACCTACTCACCCCATCATGAGGATTACACCAGTCAACAGATCAGTGGTGTTGACGATAATAACAATTAGATCTGATGATGAACAGGAGTGTGGCGGCGATTAAAAAGGGATATTTTGATAATAATTTGTGTAATAACTACTTAGTAATATGTGTTGAAATAGATTATGTTTTTTTTCGTGGGAATTTTTTTTATAATACTGCATTTATAAAAAAAAATGCCCAAAATCGGACTACTCAGTAAATTTTTTTGCGTGGTGTTAAATAAAAATAAATAAAAATATACACGTTGACTTGAGAAACTCCTCCATTTTTTTTTACGGTAAAAAATGGCTGCAATATTGCACCTACATTACAGTTGTATTCTATGTAATGTATGTAGGAAATACTTATATATTATTTATAAGAACGTAGCGAAAGAACGTAGCTAAAGTTGACCATAATATATGGTAAGTGGTGACTGTAGCCCATGAACAGCCGAAATCTACAAATCTACAGGTATGTTGTTACATCTAGATAAATTAGACAAATTTTGCAGATGAGTAGGTATTCTTATTCGAACATAACTTATTTGTAAAACTGTAAGGTGCTGGTAATTACAGCAAAGGATTTCCTATTATAAGTACTAGCAAAACATTATATTATGTTGATTTCTTTTGTACCTATATTAAGTGTTTTTTTTTGCGTGACAAATAAAGATTTACATATTTACTAACTTATCTGGCTTTAGTAATTTCAGGTCCCGATCTTCGCAACAAACGGAAGTAAAGTTTTTTAAGCAGTAGGTACAACAACGCATGAGCTTCTCTCTCGGGCTTTTCACGAGATCTTATTCGTCAGTAAAAGTACTTCTTCTTCTTCGTCGTGTCGATGGCTGAGTTAAATTTTATTTTGACTTGCCATCGTGGTGAAAGGATTAGCCAATTCGCTTTGAAGAACTCGCGAATTGCCCAGGGTGCGCCGGACGTAGGGAATCGTTGTGTACGTCACTCAGGAAGGCTCTTTTCATGTACCCCAGTAAAAGTACTACTTATCATTAAGTAGCCTAATTCATTATTTTTAAGGAAGAAGCCCAAAAGTTCAAACATTAATCTCAATCTTACTTAACACGATGAATCGAAAATATAGTCATATATATTCCAAAATGAAAGACCACACAACCGACAATTTAAATTAGCTAGTATCTCACTAATAGTATTACAATTAAGGTAACCACAGACATGTGCGGCCGCGCGTGCGCACCTGCGATCGATCCGATAATGCCGGCCTGTCGATGGGCGCCTTTAGCTGTGGGCGCTCCGACTAATGGGACACTGAGCTTCATTTGGTGATTGCAGGGTGACTTTTGACGACATTTTTTATTGTAAGTGACGGTTTGGTATTAATGACAGCCAGCAGCTTATTTGTTGGTAAAATTTGCTTAAAGATAGCGAAAATCTAAGTCTAGACTACAATTAAGTCTATTATCGCTAAAGCAGTGCTTTCGTTTGTAATTCAACAAACATTTTTACTGAGCCATGAAAGTGAAATCTAGAATTATCGAACGAGATTGTCTGTAGAAGAATGTAGACGAACTTACCTTAACGCAACGTCATGCATTGACTGCTGACTCTTCAGATCTTGGATTCTCATATGGATGGTATAACATTCATTAATCAATATTTTTGTTTAATTTGGTCAAACGTAAAAATATTGTTTTTTGTCGTGATTAGTTGATGAAGTCGTCCAATTTCTTTGAGCAAACGTACATTGGATAAAAATCTTTGGTAAATGTAATACCACCCTAAGATAGAGGGCTCTACCGGAGTTTGCTTTACACATTTCAAAATAGTTTTTATCGATATTTATCTTTATTGAAATATTAAATAATACACAACAAAATCATACCTTACTGTGTACAGCTGAAAGAGAATAAATAAAAAAAAAATGTGTCAAATAATACTTTATAATATATCTTCTACATTCCGTTTTTATCTTATCTAGACATTTGATAAAGCTCATCATCACGCGTTCTAGTACCAACCAGTGCATAAGCCAGTCCATAAAAAAGTTCCCACCACTCTACTTCCAAATGCAAAAGTAGTCCGCAAACCACGGACAACAAAACCTCGAAATTGTATAAATCATTAACTCCCGTAAGGCTCCACACACTTCCGCTCATTACTAAATAAAGATTTCGCAATAAAACAATAAATAACTGTTGCAGTCCGATTGTGCCTCCAATTCTATAATTTGATGTAGGTAATGTTCTCTCGTAAATTCTCCGACGCGCGCCTGCAAACCCGTTTGAACTCGGTCGATTGAAGAGAAGTGTTTCGTGTTGGAGATCTAGATTTGTTGAGTTTTCTTCATAGTATTGTCCTGTAAAATTGCCTGTTATAAATTTAAACTATAATTACATTAAAGATAAAGTATCGGGCATCACTAGTTCAAATAAACAAGATAACTAACATATGACGGGGTGCATAAAAGGAGACTCCCTGAGTGACGTACACAAAGATTCCATATGTCCAGCGCACCCTGAGTAATTCGCGAGTTCTTCAAAGCGAATTGGCTGATCCTTTCACCACGATGGCAAGTCAAAATAAAATTTGACTAAGCCATCGACACGACGAAGAAGAAGAACATATGACCGCAGTTCCACTCCACAGTTGATTGTATAATATACATATCATCACTCCTATATTGTCCAGAAGGGTATGGCAGAGGTGTACAACACCTGTTATGTGTGTAGGTCCCTTTGAGATCCACCGGCGTAATTCCAACTCCGCGCTGCTACCATGAATTCCCTGACGGAAAGTTCACAAATAACACTTTGTCCGACCCGGGAATCGAACCCGAGACCCGAGGTGAGAGGCGCATACACTAATCACTAGAACCATCGAGGCAGCAAGAAATAATTATTACAGAATTAATAACTAAATGGCCATAGATTATAAATAAATCCAAAAATAATTGTACTAAATAAAAACACATTAAAAAACACAACATTGCGTTCACTAAACCAAAATGCAAGGCAACTCAAAACCTACTGACTATAGTATAGTATATATAATAAAATAGTTTGTACAACGTGTGTAAATGAAAAATAATAAAGCCATTTATTCATAGTACTGTAACCTGAAATCTCTAATGACTTTGATCTTAAATAAATAATAGTAAAAGTCTTTGACGGCCTTTCAAAGTGTAAGTAAAAACTTACACAAATTGTTATAAATTAAACAGCTATTTACAACCTCATAAAAAAGACTTATCAATTAACCAACAAACAGAATTGAATACTTCCTTCCAATAATTCGTGTATTAGAACTAACGGCATATTTATTTAACATAATGTCTTGTAAATTAAAAACGCATGTTTAGTCTAAAGCTATTTGAATAACTTTCAATGACATATTGAAAAAGGTAGTATTTCAATTAAATATTTAAATAGGCGAGCGATGCCACCTGCGTTTAACATGGTTTTATAATGTTTCATAGACTGGTAGTACGGGGTACGTTGAAATAGGTGAATACATACAGCCGAGATATAAAACACTTCGAAGAAAAGTTTATCAAATCTTCACAATGTTAACAACTTCACAGATAAGAAGCTCTTATTATCAATCTCATTGACATTTAGATTCGACTATCACGCAGTTCTTAATCAAATAATTTTACAAAAAAAAAACGACTTCAGTTACAACAAATGCTGTTAAAAGTCAGAAATACTTAATAGGCCAGTCATTAAAGCCTAGGACCCGTAAGTTAAAATATAGTATTAAAAACAATGAAATTTGTTGATAACAAAGGTAAAAACATAATAATAATAAAACGCTGCAAATTCAAAAGTTGCTACAAAATGCTGTAAATGAGGTAATTACAAATTTACAGCGAGTTATATTTTTTTTAACCCCCTCTAGTTAACAAATTTCATTGTTTTTGTAATAATAAACAATGTTCCGTATGTTGCAAGACGTTGCAAATGTTTCAAAATAGTAAGAACAACATAATTCTTAATTTACAGCGTGTTACAAATTTTTTTGACGATGTTATTAACAAAGAACAGTTTTCACCTCTTTTCAACCCGTTACGTACACCCCAGAACGCTGCAAAATCACGTGGTAAGTTATTCTACCTCCTTTAACGAAACCTCAAAATTTGAGCGAGTTACTAATTATTTACGGGTTTGAGACTTTAATGACTGGCCTATAAGTCATATTCGACGTCTCGCCTCATCTGTGTATTACTTGAAAGAATACAGTAAACGGCCTTATATATTTAAAGAATTAACCCCGTACTCTTAACCGTTGAGACCATTCAGCATTAGCTCAGTTACATAAAATACTGACTGCTAAATGCAAATATCTGAGTAGATTTAGGTTATATACGAAAAACTTTGAGGGTTGCCGTCGACTTTACATTAGGTATATTATTATTATGTAGAATATGTAAGTATGTAGATATACATAGCCTAGTTCTTTTATTTAAGTATCTTTTTATTTTTTCATCTCTCTTTGTTTGTACACTTCACTCTCACATATTACGAGTGTCTTTTTCCTCTAGCCCTCAAAGGTTTGCTGGCAGAAAACTCATTTTTGAGTTAAGTTCACCTTTTGTCATCACCACTCTTATGTAATTGTATTATTGTAATTTATGTTACAATAAAGTATTAAACTAAACTTTTCTAGGATCATAAAAAAACCTCCTCATTTTTTTTAAAGTCGGTTCAAAAGAAATGTCACTTTCGTTTATCTTTTGACGTTTGGGTGGCAAGCCATGCTAAAGGGGCAGGCCCGTAGACAGAGAACTATCCTTCATCCAAGGGCAGGCCTAATCTACCATCAAACCGAAACACAGTTGTTCACTTTTCAATTCGTTACATAGTTTAGGTACTACTATTTGGTAATGGGCTAAAGGTGATCTTAAGCTAATTACCAAAAGCTATGGTAGAGAAAAATAAAACGTGTTTCCTTTTAAAAATAAAATAAATAAATGGCACAGTGAACATTACAAACATGGCATATAATAAGCCGGTCGCGGGTGTGATGCTCATGCGCACCCACTTCAATTAAGATTAATGCCGCTGCCACAGAATATAGAATAAGACAGACACCGCATCCGCTGCGAAGCATGCCTTTCTTGCACGCAAATGCTCAATGAGAAAAACAGTCTCTACGTTAGTCGTTTCCAATATTAGGTTGGTTTCAAATCTCAAACGTAGTCCCGAAATTCACCCACAAAAAACGTCAACAATGAAATATAAACTGTCATTGTTTCGATAGAATAGATGTTTAGATAGAATCTTCGCCAATTAGTTTATATCTCATAAACTAATTGACGAATATGTGAATCTTCACACACACAGGCTATTATATACCATTTTAAAAAAATATATTAATTTCGTCGAGCATGGGTATTTATTTACCTTTACAATTATAACGTGATTTAGACACCCGGCAAAGTCACACATTTAGCAGTAAGTTAAACTAAAAGATTAATCTCAGAACGCAAGTGGTGACAAAGGCTCTAATAAGTATGGGTTTATAAACTTCTTCATTCTGTGGCTTTTGCGATCCGTGTAATAAATTACCTGTCTATGTGCTTCACAGTCGCGTCTAATTATTTTGATAGATCGCCGCAAATTTTATTACTCGGGCATTTTATAGCAATATATCAGCCAAGCTTTGCAACCACGTTACGCAAATTACGCCTGGGAACCCGGTTTCTGGAGGTCACTGTTGTTTTTTACGTGACCTTGCAGTTCTGCTGATGCCAAGAGATGTCGGTCAATGAACTTTATATGTAGTTTGTCATCTGAGGAAGAAGTACAAAATTTTTGTTGCCTTATCGTGGGTCAATAGTGTCTTGGACTTCTGGAAGGCTCGCGTGGCCGAAGCCAACAGCGCAGGGGCCAGAAATTATGCTTTGCTATTATAACTCTACCATCTTCGATTTTGAGATATTAGATGGTAAATAAATACCTAATATCAATTATGTCAGATACGGAAATGTAATATATTTTTTTTATTCAAACTGTACACATAATAAAGAGTCTCTCTTCATAAAATACTGATAATATAATCAACTGAATACATTAGACTAGAATTGGACCCCAAAGTGATTGGAAAAAGTCTCGGAGAATTATGACATACATGTAAAGAGTGTATAAAGTAACAGGAAACAAAGTATTAATAAAAAAATACTTTATTAGACTAACAGCGATACAATGTTAATACTAAAACAATAATCAACTTAATTCTAAAACTATTGGCTATTTATTATACTTAATTGCTAAATTGACAATATTAATTAGTAGGTACCTAACAGATGTTGGTGGGAGTAGCAGTGCTGACAAAGCTGATGTTAGTCGAGTCAGCAGACTTAACTAGTGCAAGAGGCGGCCGTAATGCCGGTGGCATTAATTTGATGTGACGTGTGATATGTAAAGTTTAACATGACAAATATGTTAGTTACTAGCTGACCCGGCAACCGTTGTTTTGCCATATAAATTATTTCTAGGTAATTTAAGCGGGATGAAAAATGATTAAATTACTAAAATGGCTATTAAAAAATAGGAGTTAGTGATAAAAAGGTAAAAATTTAGGGATGCATGTATTTTTTAATGTCACGTTATAAAAAAATAAAACGAAAAGAATTGTCCAAAAATTAAAAAAATAATGTTAAGGGTGAACAACCCTTATCACTTAGGGGCATGAAAAACAGATAGTAGCCGATTCTCAGACCTACTGAATATGCATATAAAATTTGGTAAAAATCAGTAAAGCCGTTTCGGAGGAGTAAGGTAACTAACATTATGACACGAGAATTTTATATATTAGATAAAATTGGCATCACGTTGGACATGAAATAAGAAGCATACCAAGGATATCTTAGTTGAAAAACTAAACCAAGACTACTTTCTAATTAAGATGAGTACATGTCCAACCAAGTAACAACTCTCTCATCTCACAAAAAAACTGTAACAGGTGCTTTTGAAAACGTTAATCGGCTATTTAAATCTAAGCAATCATACAGCAATAAAACAGGACTTAAGCATGCGAATACCGAACTCATAAGCTTGTTACTCCTAAAAACATCAAATTAAAATGTTTCCAAGCCTAATTTGACAGGTGGCTGTTGACAGATGATCTTGGAGACTTTTTGTGATCTGCTCATTGATTTGGAAGCCTAAGGATCGAGGGGTAAAAAATCTGTCAAATTGGCCAGTTTGATGAATATTTTGAATAGTCATTTCTTGTAGCAAAGCATGAGATGATGAAGTAAAGGAATATATTAGAATGTCTTATTAAAGAGATGAAATCGTTTTTGGTCGAAAGAATATTTCATTTTATTGTTTAAATTTTGTCAAAAGAGGCAATAAGGTGCAGGGAAGAAAAAACAACCGTCACTTTACACGTTAATGGCACATGAGGCATAATATCGTGACCTCTGATGTAGAGTAGTGCTACACTTTATTTAAAACCCTATTTGGATATTACAACGGCAGTACAAACCTGTTTCATATGCGACGAATGAAAATCCTCGTCATTGTCTCCTTTAGATTGACAGTTATCTACAAACTACTTGCACAAAAGAGGAGCTCATGAAATCAGACGACAGCGTCAAAAAAGAGTCTACTCATTTAATTTTGGTGCCTGAAACTACGAGAGAATGACACGCATTCGACACGGCGCAGAAGAAGTTCATTAACTTAAGTATATTCCTTTAGATCAAGTGAAGGTAGTGGACAATATCCGCGCTTCACGGAGACGATGCTGAGCTTCACCAGTTGGCTCCTGACCTCAAATGATGCCAGTCATTTTGAAACGTCGAGCATAGGTATTTATTTAACTTTATAATATCTTTATTTACAGAAAATATACATATCTTAAATTAAAATAGTCTAATAAATTAATCTAAACTTAATAAGTCACTGTCAGACTTTTTTTTTACTTCATAATTATTATAATGTAACGCGATATAGACTAGCTGTCAAATTTTTGAAAATTTTTTTCATTTCGCGAAAGTTTAAAAAAAATATATTAACTATATACTCGCTTTCATAAAAAAACAGTTTTTCCTACAAACTCACTGAGGAGAATCAAACCCTCAAAGGACAGTTATCTAAAACTTGTAATTTATAATCAATTAGGAGTCAAGGTGCGGTCTCTGATGTGACGGTTTGTATGGCACGTGGTCAAAAAACTCACGGCACACTCCTCTAGGCAAAAAATGTACGAGTAATGCAATGGTGCGGGATAATGTGAGTGATAATGATGTTTCTTGTTGATGTGTGCGTGTGTGTGTTCTGTTAATGTTGAGACCGCTACACATCAACCTATAATTTCTAGTTTAAGATGGTTTCGCGTTGAATGGGTTCCCTTGAAATGCAAGACCAGCTGATTTTGGAAATGCATGGACTAATTAGTAGCAGTAGATAATAATTAGCCTTGAAATATGAATCTTTTACCTATGTCTGCACGTGTGGTGTAGTGGTTTAAGCGGTCGCCTCGCCGCTCTCCACTGCACTGGTGTTGTGGGTTCGATCCCCACATGGGACAAATCTTTGTGTAATTCGCAAATATTTGTTCCGAGACTGGGTGTGCTTGAGTGAGTGTGTGTATTTGGCCTTGTCATTGGGACCTTTGGATAGTGTAATTGCTTCTGGCGTTCTATCTAATGTAAAAAATCCAAATTTATCTTATCTTTATCTATCACTGCTTCTGGTAAGTCTAACTACTAAACGATATATTTGGCCAACTGTATACTTTATATTAAAGTTTTTGGTAATGTCTTTCATAACCTCACTGGTTATGAAAGACATTACCAAAAACTTTAATATAAAGTATACAGTTGGCCAAATATATCGTTTCCTTCCTTCGCCATCATAACACCCCTTTTGATTCCCAGGAACTTGGCACTATGCAAAGTTTTTTTGACATTTTTCTTTAGTTTCTATTATCTTGAAAGACATATTATTCTGAAAAATAAAGAAAATACCTTAATAAATAATCGTCAAAATGGTTTTAAAGATTTTAATTCTTTAAACGTATCTCTAAAGAGGTTATTAGTTATTATCTAAATTAAGAGCATAAAACAGCCTATTGAATAAAAATATTCTATAATTACTCTAATTAGAAGTTAAAAGCTGTACAATACACTTCATTTATTCCATAGTACAGCTACTGGCGCTATATTGCTCTTCAAATAGTGTTAGGGCTGTTTAAAATTGACGCCATTTTCTAATAAACAAAAACATATTAGATGATTCTAAAAACAATAAGAATTGACATTATTTTGCATTATCTTTAGCCGTATCATGTTTACTAGCTTAAATAACGTTAACTTGGCCTTTTCCTTATTACTTGAAATTAAAATGTTGTTATTCTAACCTTAAAATACAAAAACTTACTTACCGATATTCAGTATTTCTTTTGTTTTTCTTGATTTTTATGCTGGCGCGCGAATATTTTACCGAAAACCATATACAGGTTTACAATAAATATTGGTTTGCACGTTATTTTCACCAAACCAATAAGTTCAAGATCATTTATATGTTTTTCTTAGCAAGTAATTTGCCATTATAATAATATGCATAATGTAGATAAAAAATATGATGTACATTAAAATATCTATACTTTTGTAATTCTTTTATAACACTATTGTAGAACTTTAACTCTTACAAGATACGTTTAGGATACCATCTGGAGAGTTGTAGTTGATTTTTACACCAAATAACAGCTCTAATACAGCCTTTATACAGCTACTATACAGCTCTTATAACACCAAACGCTGTATAATTTGTGCCCATTTTACACTTATAAGGGCTGTATAAGCGCTTATGCAGCCTTTATACAGCTACTATACAGCTTTAAGTATAAAATTACGCTCTAGTACAGCTTTTATACAGCTTGTAATGCTACTTGGGAATGCCTCGATGGTCTAGTGGTTAGTGTATACGCCTCTCACCGCGAGGGGTTCGATTCCCCGGGCAAAGCGTTATTTGTGAACTTTTCTTCAAGCAATTCACAATAGCAGCGGGGTTGGCATTTTGCCTGGTGGAAAGCTCACCTCCTATCCCATGGGGCCTATACATAACAGGTGAAGTGTGGGTGTTTTACACCTCTACTACACCCTTCTTGATAATAGGCTTGATGTTATGTTACGTAGTTATAAATATAGAAAAGTCAATTTCTTTTGCTTTTAGAAGTATCTATGTTGATATCTACGTCTTAGTCAAATCTAAATGTCAAGAGTGTAAAACCGGGCTAAGAGGACAGTCGAATACGCTACATAGACCAACAAGAACCCTTAAAATTGGTAAAAAAAAAAAAAAAAATCATAACTTTGAGTGAATGTAGCGACTCAAAATGAACCCAAATTAAATCGACGTAGGAGTCCATCTTTTTCAATTATATCTAGTTATTAATAGCTATAAAGAAGGGATTATCAAAAGCTTTCATTTCAAATTATCATAATCAATTTATTCTTCAATGTGAAGTTAAAACTTTGATGAACCGAATAATTTATTCAAAGATAAATAGCCTCACGCCTGCTACGCTACAGATAGTTAGGCAGAGGTGTTTCACGCTTATATTTAGTTAGACAGAGAGAAAAGATATACGAGAGGTAAAGTTTTAATGAATTAAAACTAGGAATAATAATATCTATTACTGCATTTTAAGTCAAATTGTCTTCTATTTTTCTTGCGATTGTATCTTATGGTGTAAATCCATAATTTTGTCATTATTGCCAGTCTTTAATAGTATCATGGGTTGCCACTACATGGTAGACCTGATCGATAGTTAATTTCTTGCATTAGTTCTCCTTAGATGGCCACCGGCGTGGAAACAGACAGAGAAGAAGTTGGTGTGACGATCCACCAACCATAACAACTAGTTGGAAGCAGCAAGGGCCAAGGGGAACTAAAAAAAAAATAGGGCAGACCTTTGCCCAGCTGTGGGAGAGTACAGATAGAAAAAAAAACTTTTGATGTCTTTGCGAATTAAAAATGAAAGTTTAGCCTTGCGTAACTGTCCCACTTAGACCATAACTAAGCAACAATTCATTCAATTACATTAATTGCATTACTTTTACATACAATACCTTTAATAATTTTATTCGCTAAAAAACCGAAGCGCATACATGAATAAGAGTTCATTAACAAAAGGTCGCCAGAGATAGAATTAGCGACGTTTTTCTATTCGACCGTAACGAATGTAAATAAAAACAAGTTCGGAAGCGCCCTGCGTCACCGTTTTATCTATTTAGGCACGCCTTTTTATATGACGATGTAACAAACTACATCTATCTCACTCTATTCTATTACATTTGGAATGTCTGTCTCAGTTTCGCGGAATAGATGCGCCGGAATTGAATAAGGTTGTAAGTGCATTATCTGTGCTGTAAATGTGGACTTTTTGTCGATGGTTGTTTGTGACGAGTTAACAAGTGATAGCGCTTTAATGAGATTAGGCGATGTGTTTCAATAAAAGCTGGCGATATTAAAAGGATAGTAAGTATATCTATTTTATTTTTAGGTCGATATTAGTACATTAACGCATTTTTTTTCAGGTGGAAAATTTAAAAGCTTCTTCTATATCGTCTACACGTATTACAGTAGGTCATCTAACTACTGATTTGATTCCAGGTTCTAGACACAGAATATATTATGTTATTTACAAGATTTGTTCCGAGTGCCGATGGCTTTTGTGATTTACAACAAAGAAGAGTAGAATGTTTTGCTTTCGGGCTAAATTATACAAGAGAATTGAAAAAATAAAACATTTCTCAGCTTTATTTAATTATAACTCAATGAAGCAATGTAATGTGTATGATGTAATAATCATTACATTGCACATTGTCTTAATTACTATAACTTTCATAAATTGAATTCTAAAAATTACTGCAATTATCTTGCTCAAAAAAACTTCATAAACGACATGTACAACACATTTTGTGGTTCTTGAAACTCTTAATGCCATTTGTACCCAAAAAGTAATGTGATAAAGTAAGTTTTCCAGGTGAGAGCAATTAGGGCACCTAAGTGTTTGGTCACCGGGCTATCGGACAATAATCTGTTTGTGGCCACCCTCAAATTAAGGGGGAATCATGTACATCGTGGATGGCACACGAAAACTGTGGACGACGGAAAAAATCGATTCGTTGGTGAAACGAGATTTGATTTATTTATATTATACTAGCTGACCCGGCGAACTTCGTACCGCCTTAGCGTAAATTTGATGCACTACTTTATTTTGTATAAAAAGTAGCCTATATGTTAATCCAAGCTATAAGCTACATGTGTGCAAAATTAAATCAAAATCGATCCGGTAGTTTTTGCGTGAAAGAGTAACAAACATCCATACATCCATTCTTACAAACTTTCACATTTATAATATTAGTAAGGATGTTGCTTTTGTATTCATGGATTGTAAGAGCGAGCTCGGTGATGCGATTCTGTAAAGGAAACGGTAGATTTCGATGTTTGAATGCACCCTTACCTCCAGATAAATACGGCCGATTTTTCATTGACTGAAATTTAAATGTGATTCTATATATGGAATACATGCGTATTCCATAAATAGAATCACATTTAAATGTAATTTGATGCCGATTGATGTAATTATCTGAGAACTGCTTCAGGAAAACAGACGTGGAACTATGCCACTATTTGTTTTAATTTGTATTAAAAAGTAACGACGCCCGCACTTAGAATAACTCCTGTGTCGCGGGGTTGTTCACAAACATACATTTCACACACACCCAGGGACAGAACAATTGTTTGCGGATCACACAAAGATTGGACAAATCCTGTAATGGTTCTTCTTCTTCTTCTTTGTCGTGTAGATGGCTGAGTCAAATTTTATTTTGACTTGCCCTCGTGCTGAAAGGATTAGCCAATTCGCTTTGGAGAACTCGCGAAATTGCCCAGGGAGCGCTGGACATAGGGAATCGTTGTGTACGTCTCTCGGGGAGCCTCCTTTCATGTCGACCGGATGGCGGAGTGGGTAGTGTACCTGCCTGCGACGCCGAGGTCGTGGGTTCGATTCCCACTTAAGACAAATCTTTGTGTGCATGAACATGGGGGTTTGTCTTAGTCTGGGTGTTTCTATGTACCTATAATAAGTATGTATTCACAAAAGAAAAGTATATATATGTATTAGTATCAGTTATTCTAGTACCCATATTACAAGCTCTGCTTAGTTTGGGACTAGATGGTGTTGCGTGTGAGTTGTGAAATATTTATTTATTATGCACCCCACTCGGGGAGGCTCCTTTCATGCAATGGTGACAAAGATGACTAAATCATAATTACGTTACAAGTAATAACTCAAATTAAATTTCATTTAACGTTAAAATTACAAAAAGATTTTATTTATTTTGTCGAAGTCCACATTATCGCAGGCTTCGGAAAAGCACGTAACATTTGTAACGTCACACGCATCTGCCTTCCGTCCAAGCACCGAGGTACCAATTACACACAAATAACAACCGCCGCCATTTTAAGTACTTTTCTTTGCGACACGAAGCATTAACGTCAAAATATATAACTTAATGAGTTATCCGTTCAACATCTCTTTGAGCAGATGCGGATTTTATGAACCAAATAAATAAGTACGTCGTATTTAAACAGAATTATCCGTTGTACTGAGGCTCTGGTTTTTTGTTTAGCCATGAGCACGCGCCAAAAACTTACATGCAATTACAGTAACAAAAATTACAATTACAAAATGCCAACCTCTAATAATCTCGACTGCAATGCTTAAGTAAATTACTTTCGACTGACGAATTTAATTACTTTAACAATTATATATTTTTTAATACTGCGTGCAGACACGGGCAAAGTTATCCAATTTCCCCTTTTCTCTGCCTAATCCAAATCCTAGATCTGTGCCTGAGTATGTTTTACTATATCACCAATTTCCATCATGATCGTTTCAGTGGTTCGAAGCGTAACAAAAAACAAACACACGTACAGTCGGCCAACGAGTTCGCTATGCAGGCCACACTACTATGTAAGCTAGTGTGAGTAACGTTTAACTAGTGTATTATTACTGTACGTAAGTACACGCATATTTATAAATATCGGTATAGCCATTTTCAATTGATGCCAACAAACTTTCAATTTCATTTTATGATGTCCAATTATTATCACATATCTTCATTCGTGTCCCAAGCCCCAATTACTGTTATCTCCTCATCTAATCAATATTATTACGACGCTAATTATAGTTATAACTTGGTAGGCAGAGACTGTGACGATTTTCGACAAGGGGCTTCAGGGCCAATGGGGAAATATTTTTTAGATGACGCATGGAGTAAACGTATTATTAGTTAGTTAGACAGTTGATAACTGAATAGGTATCTACACAAATTTGCAGATAAGTTGAGTTGTTACAAGAGACAGAAAATAATCCACCTGTCCTAGTAATTTACAAGCCTTTATTGCCACCATATCAAACTATTATTTGCCAAGTGACTTTTTACATTTGACAAACTAAATAAATGCTGTTAGTGATGGAAACGGATTCTCTGGATGGTATCCAATACCATTAATACCTTAAACAATCAGCATGGTTAGAGATGTGCCGCTCTAATATTTAGAAAAATGTTATTATTCCGTAGATGATTACCTACGTGATCAACTGTAAAAATGTTGCACAGTTTAGTTCTATGTTTTATTATTTATTTATTTATTTATTTATTTATTTATAAAAACTTCATATACAGCAGTGTATATAGGCGGACTTAATGCCTATGGCATTCTCTACCAGTCTACCTTCAGGTGGTGCAGAGATAACAAAGTAGGCGAAGTCAAGTACTCGATAGTTCAATAAGAGTAAATCAATAAATATTATAATTAGAAACATAAAATATAAATACTAACCATAAATAGATATAATGTGATAAATATACACATAAACATACATAAATACTTAAAACAATACATAAATACAAATTATACCACAGTCTGTTGTGACAATTCTGCCATATTCTTAAGGAATAGTTGGCGAACTTTCATTTTGAATGCATAACGACTCGTAGCCGTCCTGATCTCAAGAGTTCTGTGTTTCTGATTTCTGAGTCTCTGATTATTATGTGTAGTTTTAGATAATCTCATTATTGTATTTCACTATTGTATCCTAGTATTTAGTTTCTAATTTATTGCATGCCACAAGGTAAATACAGTGTTCCTTAAATGTATTTATATGAACCTAACATCCCATGTACACTGTATTTGCATCAGAATAAATGAATTGAATTGAATCTTACTTCTTAGTGCATTTTTTCAAACTGAAGTTTTTCTTTGTATATCTATTAAATTTAAGGGTCATTTGGCTATGGGGCCGTGGTGCCATGGGGGTATGTGCCTATCAGACAGCTCATGGCAATGAGCTCGTACCGAGAAACGCTGCGTGACGGACGATGGTGTTTAAACACCGTGACCGATGTCGTCGTGTCCTGTCTCACGCGGTACAATGTGAAGGAGAAAGCGGTAAAATAATGGCGATTATTGATTAGTGAAATTTTCATTATAAAGAATGTCAGTTAGGAAATTTAGCATATCATATACAAATATATTTAATGTATACTCATATAATTATTATAAAGAGGTTATCATAAATAATAACGAAGGACTGCCGTAGCTTTAGACAATAACTCCAAAATGATAGGCGCTACTACGCTCTATCTTACTATTTTTTAATAAAATAATAAACAAATAAATATTTCACAACTCACACACAACGCCATCTAGTCCCAAACTAAGCAGAGCTTGTACTATGGTTACTAGAATTACTGATACTAATACATTTATACTTTTCTTTTGTAAATACATACTTATTATACATAGAAACACCCAGGCTAAGACAAACCCCCATGTTCATGCACTCAAAGATTTGTCTTAAGTGGGAATCGAACCCATGACCTCGGCGTCGCAGGCAGGTACACTACCCACTCCGCCATCCGGTCGCCATCCGGTCGCCATCCAGTCGACTATACACAATTTCTTTTCCTAGTATGCTATTTCTCGTTATTTCCCAGCCTGAACAATACTTAGTTGCAGGAAATATCAACCTTTCAATCTAACTTTTTTAAAGATTTTTTTAAAGATGCCAGTTTCAGCAACCGGAAACTTTCAAAATGTTAATACTTGTCGTAATTAAGGTGCTTTGTTTACAAAATTTATCGTATTTCACTTATCACTTGTACCACTCAACATTCCAGTGTCACCAGACAGAAGCGTAACGCCATTGCACTCGCAAATATGAACATTCAACGTCATGTAATTAGACCTCACATAGATACATCTATTACTCCAATACTGGTGGTAGAGCTCTTGTAAATGAGCTCGAGGGCGGCAGCACCACCGTCTCACCTTTAACCTGCCGCCAAATAGTAGTGCTTCCATTACTGTGTTCCGGTTTGGTGGTGAGATCAGGCCCTGAAATGAAACTGGCACATTTAGTTAGTAACGAAGACATTGAATACTTGAAAAAAATATTACAGACGTAAATGTGGCAAGAAATCACTATTATATGTGGAGCTCTAACAACAAGCTAAGATTCAGATTTTTGCTAACGAGTCATTTTAATTGGACATAATGGATTTATTCGGTGTATTTATTATTTTATTGTAATTGTTATGAATTCTGACTTTATTGTAAACTGTGGCAATATAGGTAATGCTGTAAACTTTATAATATTATTACTAATTGAATGCTAATTGTATTCTCAATGATTTTCTGTATAATCTGTTGTCTGTATCTGGTTATTAATGTAAATTAATAATTTCATTTTGACTAACATAGATACTAAGTTTCACTTACTAACAATATTATTATACGGATTTTTATCTGAAATAAATGTTTAATAATAAATAAATAAATAGCGACTGGGCTCGTTACGAGACACCTCAGCCCCGATTTCACTAGAATTCTTAATCTAGTGTTCATTAATACCATATTCTACATCTGTCTTACATTTAAGGGTAGACTCCCGAGCGTCACAAAAAAAACACGAATTTCCATAAAATGGGTGCCAACAAACAAACATGTTAATGTTTAAGATATGATTTGTCTATAAAAATTGATAAAAGTTAATAATATTAAAGTTAAAACCATATTACTATTGCATAAAAAAACAGCCAAGCAATTTTTGTTGACCGATAAATAGCGAAAAACTATAACTTTCCTCGAAAAAATCATGAACTTAACGGTGAAAAATTATGCACCCGATAAAAGTAAAATAAAAAAATATATTGGTTAGTATTAATGGTTCACGAACATTAAAGCGCAGTCACTTTCTTGTTGTAATAAAAATACTTTATATGGTTGTTATTAGGACTACAAATTACAATAAATTGCAATAATTTAAATAACGTAGCATGCTACGAGTAATGTAGGTAAGTAAATAGCGTGTACCGAAAAAACGTAGCGCGTAGCATTTCGTAGTTATTGTCTACGGCTACGAAGGTATGCAACTTCTAGGTAATTATGATTATTTAAGAAAATTATTGAAAAAAATGTTTTTGTTAAAATTTTATAAACATTTTTTATAGCACACACATAGTTAAATAAGGAATATTGTCGGCTCACTTAGAATTCAACTCAAGTTTATAATGTCTATTAATATTTTAGTTTAAAGTATTAGCTGAGACATTACATGACATATAAAAACATGTTATAAATAAACTTGTTTTTCCGTATTTTATTAAATTTTTTTAAATATCCTCCGACGAAGCTCCTTTTGAAGTTGGTTAGAAATATTTTAGATTAGT
Source organism: Hypena proboscidalis (assembly GCA_905147285.1). Lineage (NCBI taxonomy): Eukaryota > Metazoa > Arthropoda > Insecta > Lepidoptera > Erebidae > Hypena > Hypena proboscidalis. The sequence goes on along the minus strand of LR990150.1, from coordinate 7,749,812 downwards.
TGCGACACAAACGTTCTTTAATATTATGATTTCTGTATTGGAATTTGTTAACCCAATATTCATTCAAAAAGCGGAAGAATTGTTCAAAAATATTGTTTACAAAAGCTCTACCTTTATTATTAAAAACTGAAACCCTTTTAAAATTTTTCTTTGATATTAAAACTAACAATCAATGAAAAATACAATTCAGATTACATATTTCATATAAATTCTTCGTTCTCCTTAACAAAATATTCTACTTTAAATAAACATAAACGCTTTGAAAAGCGGTCCCTCCAAATTAGCACTCTCTAAGCCATTCAACACATAAATATCTATACAAATGTATATGCAATATTATCTATTAAGTCTTCAGCTCTCCGCCCCGCGAATACCAGACATTCACTTACCACCCAGAAACATTAAAGAAAACACCTTTATTTCTAACAGAATTAAGTTCAAAATTGTGTGCACTATCTTATTAATCCGTTACAGACACCGTCTAAACTAACAAGAACTCTCAAAGCTTAACAATTACGTGTTAAAACTCGAGATTTGTTAGCAAAGGGCGGGGTGGAGGAGGTCATTAGAGAGCGGTCGTTCTAGTAGGTATGAGGGAAGTGTGAAGACGCTAAGAGGTGTATCCCCACCGTTCCGTTCCGCGGTAGGCGGAGCCACGGACACGGTCTGGCCGTTACAAGCACTCCACGCATCGCGCCGAGCTTACGCGCAAAGCTTGGAACGGAACGCACGCTTTTCAAGTCGGAAAGCGATTCTTTTTTCAAGTGTTTTGACTTTTAATAGTTTTTATTCAGTGAAGTTTAATATTTTTTTAGTTCTCGAGTTCTCATTTTGAATTTAGTTTTGAATTATTATTTTTAATTGTGTGTAAAATAAGTTTGTATATAAACTTTTTGATTGGACTTTTTAATTAGGGTTAGTTTAGAGTGTAATTAAATGTTCGAATAATGGACTTTTATCTTCGCGTAAAGAACTGAAACTGATTGCTTTACAGTGAGGTGAGTTTTATTTAACTTTTATTATTACTTTATAGTTAATACCAATTATTTATTTATACGATCACATTAAATTTAGTAACATCGGCTATTGCTTCCAGACTGGAAGCTATCATCTATAAGATATATATTATCTTCTACTAAAAAAAAATTACTATTATTTTACAAATAAAATAGATTTAATATAGCCTCATTTCCTATTAGCTTCTTCAATACATACTACCTACGTTAAAAATACCTTTTTTAATACGAAACAAAAAAAAACAATTTTCAAATTGATCTTTTTAGTTATATTTATGTAGTTATAAAGAAAAGACATCAACGCGCGCACTTTACGTTGCGTTTTTAGATCAGATTCCGATAAGATTAAAAAAAAAACTTATGAATATTTAATATTTGGGTATGGTTGTTGTGTATATTAATGAGAAACATTTAAAGGTCTATAGGTTCAGTGGTTAATGCGTCGGACGTGCAATAAAAAATAGAATCGATTTTACGACAAAAAAAAATACTTCTCTCTATTTTTCCATGTTCTATTTGTGTAAGTATTGTAGCAAAAACCTGCAGTCTACCTAATATATATATAATAATAACATTGTGAATTTACCATGTCTGTATATTGAAGACATTAAACAAAAAATAAGACGACGGTTCTTAAAACAGCAGTATAAGAAAAATCCTTATTTATTTATTTTGGTTCACTACGCGGCATACATTAACACTAAAATAGTATTTTTTCAAAGAAATGAAGAAGGTAAAAATTTTATTCAAGAGGGAAGTTCCTCAATTTTGTAGGAAATAGCATGGAAATATCAAATGTCATGCGGACGAAATCACTAAAAGCAGCTATTCGTAAATAATAAATACAGCCGATGAATACCCACAAATATTTGCAGAGGGGTACCTAAACCTACATTTTTGTGTCATTAATTTCGGGGTCTGATTTCACCACCACGTATAACGCAATATTGTACAAGCATTAACGCTTTAGACTCAGATCAAATTTGAGTTAGAGGTAATCCAAATAAAATGAGTTAGTAATGTACATAAATATCCCTAGGGCTTATTCGCAAAAGTTCTGCCTTCGAAAGATTTTTATGGACTTTGTCAATCTCAACACTAGCATCTAGATATAATAATACCACACCGACGGCTATTTAAGCTTGCCTGAAAACATTCAGTATCAAATTCATAATACTAATACATAAAGTTATATAATTAAGTTAAGCCTAGGCTCTTGAAATATATCCACACCAATTTTCATTAAGATTGCTCTAGAAGATACAAAAATTTTTTAATACACAAAAATATCTAAGAGAAGAGAAAGAAGACGACCGGATGGCGGAGTGGGTAGTGTACCTGCCTGCGACGCCGAGGTCGTGGGTTCGATTCCCACTTAAGACAAATCTTTGTGTGCATGAACATGGTGGTTTGTCTTAGTCTGGGTGTTTCTATGTGTAATAAGTATGTATTTACAAAAGAAAATATATAATATATATGTATTAGTATCAGTTATTCTAGAGCCCATAGTACAAGCTCTGCTTAGTTTGGGACTAGATAGCGTTGTGTGTGAGTTGTGAAATATATATTTATTTATTATTTATTATTATTATCTTGCCTCTTTATATATTGGTATAGATAGGCTTAATTGGCCATTTGCCTGTTTCACAAGTGTAGAGCTCGTGTAAACGAACTCGAGGACGGAAGCACCACCGTCTCACCTTTAACCTGTCGCAAAATAGTAGTACTTGCACTACTGTGTTCTGCTTTGGTGTTGAGATCAGCTCCTGAAATTACTGGCACATGAGGCATGACACCGTTGTCCTCAGATAAAGCGAGGAATCTACTCATCTGCTTTTGTGGATTGTTGATGTTCATGGGCTGTACTCTTACTTACCATCAGGCAGACTACATGTACACAAAGAAAAACATTAAGGCCATAGCGCACACGACACTTTAACACGGTGATTTGGTGACTGTTTCCATCAAAACAAATCATTTAGGATCAGCAAAATGTCCACATTTTGACCGTTTTTATCGAAACAATTTGATAGCGGTATCGGTATCGCGCGTTCTAGTGAATAAAAGTATCGTGTGGTTTTTAGAATCCCCTTGCCAAACTTGCACCGTGTAAATGGGCCTTCATTTTATAGAGATGTGTGTAATTTTACAAGATAATAATGAGACTGCCCGGTGCCCTTCGTATGTAAATCAAATTACAAATAAACCAAAGAGCACAACCCAATTTAAAAGTCTACAAAATGGTGAACCAATCCAGAACTAAACATTAATAAAACGTACGTCACATACTTTCCAACTCCAACAATATACTTCTGATTAAATTCGTTGCGGGTTCCAAAACAATTTTAACTCTCCCCGGGATTGCCCGTGTGTCATGCACGGTGCCTTTCAGTTGGTTACCGCTATAGATCCTGGCGTCACAGGAGTCACAGTGGTGGGCGTGTGGGTGGGATTATATCCTGTAAAAAAAAATTTAATAAAACGTTGAAACTTTGATAAGTTTGACATTATGTTGCCAGCAGACATACATTAGTTTCTGTTTCTAGACTAATTAGCCAAGCTGTAATGAAAATTACTGTGTCCTGCAGCATAATATATCATTGAAGACTTTCAGCAAACTCATGTTGAAAATTCGTGGTGGTTTATACGAAGTATGTAGTTATCGGAGATGTAGTGCACCTGATGGTAAGTGGTACAGCTCATAGCCATCAACAACCCACAAAAGCAGATTGTAGACGCGTCACGTCATCTGAGGTCAACTGCGTTATGCCTCATGTGCCAGAAATTTCAGGCCTTGATTTCTCCACCAATCTGAAACACTAAGCCCTACTATTTGGCAATAGGTTAAAGGTAAAACGGTGGTGCTGCCGCCCTCGAGTTCGTTCACAAGAGCTCTACCACTATCAAGACTGTAAGCTACAATTAGCATTAACCTGAAAATCTTGATTCTCAAACAAATCTAGCTTTCTTACTAACCGACAGATAAGTCATGCATTGTATGAACAAGTATGTATGTAATTGTGTATGAAACGTCACGGTGTCACCCCGCGTGGGATTGTACTTGTCTATTAGATGCAATTGTTATACACTTTTATAAGCGTAAGCGCTTTTAATGTTTGACTAATGTTGTGGTAAAAGGTATAAGCGGAAGCGGAAGCGGGAAAGAGAACAAATGAGCTAGATGATGGACCGATGTCTGCCACTTATTTCAGTTTGAAGATAACTAGATTACATAAAGGTACTCCCAGACCGCGAGCAATAGTCTGTAATGTTATGTTGCAGATTCAATTTTGAGCATTACGATACCAACTGCCTCCCTGGTTGACGACTGAGGAGCATATAATTTTTTCAAATAAAAATAAAAATTTCGAATTGTGTAATTACAAGTTGCGCACTGTAATGCTCGTTTCTCCTCCTATATTTGTGTTATGTTTGAATCTGTAACGTTATATATTACAAGCGAATGCTCGCAGACTGGAAGCACCTTTCAATACATTTTTTTTTCTATGGACGATCAGATGAGAGCTTCTATTAATATTACTAATTAAGAGGCTTTACGGATAAATTATAAGACCCCGTACTCTTACAACTCGTTAAGTAAGCATCAACTAGGTTGTCGTTCAATGCCAGTCGCTTTGCATAATCTTCTGATATTCAACCGCATTTATCTAAAAAAACACTAAATTATAGAAATCGTTCAAAAAAAGAAGATCGGCCAAAGGCCTCTCTCTCTCTCTCATTCAACGTGTGTACAGGACAGAGAGATCGAAAGCTGTTGCTTAGCGAGTGCTTGCTTAGTTAAACTTGGTTAAATCGGCAATTAATCGCTTATATCTCCTAAATTAGACCACACATCAAACAGCCGCGCTAACTTTGATGAGACCGCCATCTAATTCGAAGTGGATAAACGCAAATTTAGTTTTGCATGCTTTACTATCTAACTTTGTTCTCACAAAAAAACCTGAGATAATCACGCGTGTGGTGAATAACTATTACAAATAACTTAATTTTTACAACGTATTTACTTATTTTTATGAGTAACGGGGGTTGGTTAAACGGTTAACTGCTCGTAACCGGGGTGAAGTGTTACACCTGTTTTTTAACTAGGGTATTAATTTTTTTGGGTTGTTTATATTTGAGGTTAAATGAAGCCTTTTTTTATAACAACGATTCCCGCACTGGGAATTACGCCTATGTCGCGGGGGTGTTCACAAACATACATTTCACACACAGAAAGCGCACCCAGAGTCAGAACAAATCTTTGCGAATGACACAAAGATTTGTTTCATGTGGGGATCGAACCCACAACACCAGCGTTTTTGAAATCCGCGAGGCGACCGCTTTAACCACTACGCCAACCATGCACTTTTGATGAGATTGAGTGTTTTTGACTAATTATTTATGAGTGTGTTTAGTTACTTTCCTCTTAAACTTTTAAAATCATTGATATTATTACTTTTACTAAAATGACTCTTTTGGAATTTTGTATGAATGTGTTAATGTGCTTTTCTACGCTTATAAATAGGTAGAATGGTACATTGTTAATTAATAACTCGCCTACCATTGTCCTAATTATTAAGTGTTGTAATAATCTTAGTTTTATTTATATAACTTTAATATTATTAACTTTTTAAAAATCTTATTTATAGACTTTTGTAATTATTATACCTATATGCAAAAAAAAAACAAAAAAAATGCATCATTATTTTGAAGATTATATTATAAATAAAATAAAATGAGCTGAATATGGTGAGAATAAAAACAGTGTGGCGTAAAAGAACATCAAAAATATACATATCTTCGAGTACAATGACTGTTTCGTGCAATACAAAAATGCTTTAATAAGGTGCGTGAAGTTCACAAACTCGCACTTGGCTAGTGATCGGGTAAACCATTCATTACGAGAAGAAGCCCGTGCCAGCATCGAGACATGTTTAATTCACAATTTTTTTGCAAGTTACCGCCCCATTCTTCAAAAATTACCTTTGCATTCATAACTAAGCAGCAGATGTATCTCTTGTTCTGTAACAAGGTGCTTAATAGCCCTCCTTAGCACACCTTCATGGTATTTCGATAGCTCCGGGTATAATGAAGGATGAGGCTCCGGTCGCGTGTGCTTCACACTCAAATCTGACATAACAAGCCATAACGAGCCTCATACACTTTTAGCACCCAATCTTCTCACTTTCGACGCACTGCTCCCTGTAATTCGGCGCAATTAGCGCCAAATATGAGCTAAAACACCTTAAATGAATCGGCGTTCATTCACATTAACTGCCGAAATTTGAGGAAAGTAAGAGCTTGTACAACTTTAACTTTACAGTCGAGAAATCTACTTCTCAGTAGCTTCTTCTTAGTATGAATAGTTTAACAATTGCAAGAGTAAGTTGGCTGCAGGATGCCTACAGGCGAAAGCCGTCGGCAGTCGGCGGTGTCAACTAACAAGAGTGATTGTCAAATTGCAAAAAGCGTCAAAATCACAGTGTTAACTACATGCCAAGTGCTGGTTAGTGACGGCTTTACCCACCTTCCTCCAGGCGTTTCATCGCTACTGGTAGAAATTACTACTGTTATTAAGCAATATTAAAAGGTAACAGCTGCATGGAAGCTGTCGTTTGGGATGTGCGGTATTATTACATACAGCCTAATTTGGTCTTAATTTTATTTAATAAAATCTCGCCGGCGCAAAGGTATCAATCATTTTATTCATTTCAGATCCAGTTTTGTAATACTCGTGTATAATTTATATGTCCATGTCTTATGTTTGTGTATTATGGTCCTTGTCCTAGTAGAGTAGTAACCATTCATGTCATAATAAGCCGCCAGATCCGATTCAACATAACTAATGCTCCAGTTAAATCAACATGATTCAGTTTGTCAGGAATTCATGTTTATTGAATTATGAATACCATGAATAAGGTCTTGCTAGAAATATCTCAAATATAAAGAATAAGTTTGGAGTTTTGAAATATTAATTAAGTATATTTTTTAAGTATTAAATAAAATTAATGTTTTTTGACTTTGGTGAACTGAACAAAATAGAAAATTTACATAATTATATTCTGTAAACTGTTTTTTTTTGGTTAAATTTAGATACTTGGTTGTAATTTTCCGAAAATATCTCTTTTAGTCCCGATTTTACCAAACTGCTTAATCTATGGTTTTATTAAACTCGTATTTTTGCATCTTTTTAATCACATTAGACCCACGGAGGTCGCGGTCATTCTATTTTTAACCGACCGAAAAAAGAGGAGGTTCTCAATTCGATTCGTATACATATATGTTGCTTTTATTTATGTTTGTTCACGGCTGGCTTCGTCGTTTTTGTACGGAGCAATGAGATCAAATGCTGTAGCATAGCATTAAACTTGAGTTGGTAAAAACAGCACTTAGTGTCTGTGTATCCATTAGATACACAAATATTTTTTTTTCTAAAATTCTATGCCGCACTAGGCATAACTCCTGTGTCGCGGGGGTGTTCACAAACATACATTTGACAAACACAAAGCACACCCAAAGTCAGAACAAATCTGCGGATCACACAAAGATTTGTCCCATTGAATTTTTGGTAGCCTACTAACAACGGTCGATGTGAACTTTTGGCTATCTTTCCCATCTTTAATTAGGGCATAAAAAGGTAAAAATTATAATATAACATACATATTGAAAATCTTCTTTAAAAGTTAACTTATAATAACATACAATTACAATGACATACTTAAGATAAATCTATATTATATAACGTACCTATACTTATAATTCATAGGCGTAAGTTTTACCAGAACGTCGAAGTATTTTGCATTTAATTAAAATAAACTTTTGTAAAAAAACTCTTGTGCATGGATTCCTGTATAATTTTTTGTATTTTTTTTTTATGTTTAACTTGTATTTATTTGGTGCTATTCATATGTGTAAATTTGCACACATAAAAGGTAGAATGAGACAGACTGCAATTGTAACAATAAAAACTTCTATAACTCATGTTCATGCAAATAAATGATTCTTATTCTTATTCTTTACTTGAACCACACTTCTAATGGCAATACTAAAGGGCGATACTTCCAGCGCCACATTATTTTTATCCGAAGTCCGTTTGTATGGCGCGCGAAACAATTCATAAGACAGCTAATTAGATTGTAATGTTCTAGGTAGTAAATACGCGAGTCCATAGAAACATGCTAAAATGCCGCAAGCGGCTTGAAGATGTCTGTTCTCTCATTTACAGAATCTAGAGCTAATAAACCTTAACATAACTAGCATTATAGATTATTCTATAGATTCAATACACCATTAGACCCCCTGGTAGACGAAGGCGTTATAATAAATCTATTAAACCCGTTCTAAACCAGTGTGAGCTCTCATTAATGTAAGAAAATATTAATACGCAAGCTATAAAAAGCTAATTTTGAAGTGGACGAGCGTGTTTAAGCGATAATAAGGGGAAAGGCTTATCTGTAATCTGCTACAAAAGTGCTTATACTACTGTTTAGAATATATAACCAGAATTTAAGATTCAAGCGACAACATTTTGTCATATTAAATTATATATTTACTAAAGATGGCTAAAACTTGTCAAAGCGGTCACGGATTAAAATGGTAAACTAATAACATTTATATGAAATTGCATGTCTGTGTGTGAATTGTAATGATAAGTTAATATGAGCGGCGGCAAAAAGTCCAAATTCGGTGTCCCCCTTAAACTCGTTCATATGAACACAAACATTTTTTTAAATTATATTTTTTTCTTCTCTAGTGTAACAATGAATCTGCATTTAACACATAACCCATCGCAAATGTCTACCATACTAAAAAAGAGGGTTTATTTTCACACTATAAATTATTATTTGTATGGAAAACTCAGTATAATAGATTAGAAGCCCTTGGGTAGCTCGAGGGCGGCAGCACCACCGTCTTACCTTTAACCTGCCACCAAATAGTAGTGCTTCCATTACTGTGTTCCGGTTTGGTGGTGAGATCAGGTCCTGAAATTACTGGCACATGAGGCATAACACCGTAGTCCTCAGCTGCAGCGACGCATCTATAATCTGCTTTTGTGGATTGTCGATGTTCATGGGCTGTACTCCACCAACCATCAGGTGGACTACACGTTCGTTCGCTGTGGGAGTAGTATAAAAAAAAAACATACAAATAAGGAATTTGGATCATGAAATTGGAAATTGGTATTGAGAAATATTAAAAATAAGTTGTAAAATAAAAAAGTTACGTCATAGTATGAAGCGTAAATTTGTTATGTTTTAATATGATAATGGTGATGGTAAAAAGTACCCCTTTGCTTTTGGCCGACACTTGGTTCCAACCCCAGACAGACACCTTCAAACCTTCAGAAATTATGAATCTTTAAGGAGAGCATGCACATATGGAAACTTAGCTTTTACAAATTGTCGTAAGTCGGCCGCCCACGGGCTCTCACCTATCTCTAAGCTTAAATTACTGCTTACCGTGACTTGGCTGCTTATTTGCTAAAACCACGGTACAAATAATCTAAAAACTCTACACGCTGAATATAATCCTAATAAAAATGAAGTTATTACAGCACTAGTACAAATTCTTTGTTATATAGCCAAACGTATGCATTAAAAGTGTACCGTACTTAATCCTCGTGTAATAATTATAGAGTACATACGAGCACAAAACTTATAGTGAAAATAAAAAAAAATGTTATGACGTTCGTGCGTGTCATAAAGACACTAGCGAGAAGGCGTTCATAAAATTATAAACACGTATACCAAATCCTACTTATATTTTGCAACTCACTCGATTAAAATTTAATATTGCACTTCTATATCAGAAGGTGCAGAGTCGAATTTTGTGGTGTAAGTGGACAAGGTTATTGTTAAAAAGATGGTTACATAGAACAATATCCTTTTTTTATCATCACTCATCATCTAAGCGAATTCGGTGCCTGAGACTGCTGTTATCTACCCCATTCCTGTAATATAGCTTTTCCGGCAGCAGATATAAATGAAGGTAGAATGTAATTAAAAGCATTATAGCACAAACTAATTTATTAATATTTAATTCATTCAGGTGGGATCAAAATTATTTTATTGCCAAACTCAGAGATAACAATCTCTTTGGCCAAACTAATGAAATCAAATATTTCAATAGAAAAATGAACTCTAATACCTCTATTTCGAGCTTCTGCAACTTTGACCAATTAAAAATAATATGGCCAATTTTGAATGACGCAACTTGCCGTGGGAACAAATTGAGAAACATAAAATTAACTCACTTTATAAGAAAAGGTTAAAAATCAATCATATAATCCAATGTTAGTTGAAACAGGACAAAAAATATCCCTGCCAATCAAGGTAAAAAAACATTGTAGAAAGTCCTAGAAAATTAATTTAATTGACTCAAAACGACGATCACAAAATGGATTGTAAAAAATATGAACTAAAGAGAAATTAACAGTGTTTATAGTAAAAAAATAAATAGAAGATATACTATAAATTGCGATAGACAAAGGGAGAAAGTAACATAAATGTTGTATTCTTTTTATAAAAAACAAGAATCACAATATGTGTCAATCTCAAACTCTGCCCCAACTTCCCAAACTACAAACAAAACAAAGAACAAAATATAAGTCTTATTTGATTGGATGAGTCGTAGGAGGGGTCAAAGCCATGGGTGCTCCCAATCCCCGATACACAAAGTGACGGGGTCAGGCTGAGGGGTGAAACACCGACTGTCGAACGAGATAGGAGACATTCACAATTGTTCACCGGATCTCACGACCTAAAGCTCTTCAACCCACACTGCAGCTCTTAATTGGCGCTTCAATACAGAATCCACTTACATCTTCACGGGATTTGAGGTGATAGTGTATTTAAATTTCTTCACCAGTCGATAATGTGCCGTTATTATTGTAAAAATAGTAAATTACGCATAGCAGAGCTTACATTGCAGTAAGATTTACCCTAATAATAAACATTTTTCTTTACTGTTTAATTAAGTTGTTAAATTATATATCCATTTCACTATGCAAAGAAGTCATAGCAATTTCTTTAGGCATGTCAGTTCAGATCAAGTCATAAAAACTACAGGCTCTCATGGTGTAGAAAGATGTGCAGCGTATGATTCAATATTTCTTTCCGACTACCGCCAAAGATTGTACTGATTGTACGTACCAAGAAGTAATTTCGTTGATTAGTCGAATCATCTTTGAACATAAAACTTCAAAAGTAAGACATAGCCTTTGGTTTCAAATAAATTGTTCAAGAAACTACCAAATTACGTAATGGAGAATCCGTTTAGCTACTGCCGCTACTGGCATCGAGGCAGCTCGTCTTGTTTAAATAATTGGGCATAATGATGACTGCCGTAGGGAAATGTGCCCAAAACCCAAAAAGAATTGGATGAATAACGAAGCATTATTAGTGATTTTGGTATTGATTGGTTTTTGCTTTGGTCGTTTGACAAAGAAATTGGTTCGTCACGATGTTGCACGGCTCGTAACTCGGCAGACCCTGCACGATATCATTACATCTGTCTGTTTTGTATCTGATATCTTATTTGTACGATTGAAAGAGAACTTGCAAATAACACTCATTAAAATTTTAGCATACAATTTCTTTTTTTTTTAAACTACGACTAGGAATAACTTCCTGTGTCACGGGGGTGTTCACAAACATACACTTAACACACACAGAGCCCACCCAGAGTCAGAACAAATCTTTGCGGATAATACAAAGATTTGTCTCGTGTGGGGATCAAACCCACAACACCAGCGCAGTTGAACGCGGCGACCGCTGTAACCACTACGCCAATAGTCACCGCCCACCAACTCAAACTATTTTTAAAAACATTAGTGCCTAAACAATTGGCAATCTATAACACATTTTAACCATGAAATTGAGTGTATTCAGTTATAGCGTGAAAAAATTTTCCTTTAATTCTACAAACCTAATATGAATCTTGCATGGTGGACGTCTGACGTTTCACAGGCTTAAACCAAATAGCAAACGCTCGACCGGACGTCCCAAAAACACGATAAAACGAATAACACCAGAAAACAGTGTTATAAATCACCTGCAAAACATTTTGTATCCGACTGTACCGTATTAATTATAAAATTGGAGCAGCTTACCGCGCGCATGTAAATTTTGTGCGAATTCATTAAAAAATTTTAGTGTTTAACTTCTACCCGTATCAAGGCTTTTCATGCCACACGAAAATGCAAATTTCCGAGCTGTTTTCTTCATGTCAAGCTAAATAATGAGCGGGTTTTTGTATCGCTGCTGGTCGCTTAATTAGAACTTTGGCTTTTTATTTTGATAAGTTTAAAGTTTCTGATATTTTTGATGGGTGTAAATATAAAATATGTGTATGTAGGTTACACACCAACTGCACAATATATAATACTTATATTAAAAACATATGTGATGTGGACCAATCGTTATGTAAACTTGTCAACAACATCTTATTCTTGCTTTTGTTTTAGACGGATGGATTAGCGCCGATTTCACCAGCTGTTTAACTTTATGTTAAACTAAAAATTGACATAAAGCTACAGCTTTCAATTACTCTGTTTCGTACAAACATTGAATAAGATAGAGAGATTAATTAGTGGTGGTAGAGCTCTTGTGAATGAGCTCGAGGGCGGCAGCACCACCGTCTCACCTTTAACCTGCCGCCAAATAGTAGTGCTTTATTGCGTTACTGTGTTCCGGTTTAGTGGTGTGATCAGGCCTTGAAATTACTGGCACATGAGGCATAACACCGTAATCCTCAGTTGCAGCGACGCATCTATAATCCGCTTTTGTGGATTGTTGATGTCCATGGGCTGTACTCCACTTACCATCAGGTGGACTACACGTTCGTTCGCTGTGGGCGTAGTATAAAAAAAAGGTAAATAGGGTAAATAATAAAAGCGTATATTGAGAAGTTTCGTGGAATTTGCCCAAAACAGCATCTTTGTGGCAGTAATATAAATCCATTACACTTACATGTTTGGCATTTAAGAATATAGCATAACATAACATCACGCCTATATTACCCAAGAGGGTATCGCCGAGGTATACAACACCCACACTTCACCTGTTATGTTTAGGTATCGTGGGATAGAGGGTGAGCCTATCGCCATTCACTATACACCGTACAATACCAACTCCATGCTCAATTATAAATTTCCTGACGGAAAGTTTACAAATAATACTTTGCCCGACCCGGGAATCGAACCCAAGACCTCGTGGTGAGAGGCGCTTACGCTAACCACTACATCATCGACGCAGTAAGAATAAAATATACGCAAACAATCTATAGCCAGTAACAAGATTAAAAATTAACTTAATCAGTAAGTAGTATTGCAAAATACAGTGAGAAATCAGGCGTAAGAAGGCTTCGCGAGAACGTTTTTTCCTTTAGGAACAAAAAATGAATGCTGTGCAATGTAAGATTAGATAGATATCACAACAAAATATCATTTTCCACACTTCTTGTTCTTCTTCTTTCGTATCGATGGCTCATGGCTGTAGTCATATTCTCGTGGTGTTGACTTGCCATCGTGGTGAAAGGATTCGCGTCTGCTTGGTGGAAATTTGCAGACTGCCCAGGGTGCGCCGAGGGTTGATTGTGTACGTATCGCTCGGGGAGGCTCCTTTCCCCTTTTCCACACTGCCAACATTATAGTTTGGTATATATTTAATCTCTTATTCCATTATTTTCGTTAAATAAACCAAAACCCTCTTACCCTCGGTAAGGGTGCCGATGCCATTGGAAAGGGATTAACTTCCATCTGCATACTTTTAAACCTTGTTGCATGTCTCTCATTTTTGATACTCTAATCCGTAAAACTTTGGCCAGTTATTGACTCAATTACCTACTTTCATTTTTTTTTAATGTTACACGGATTGAACTTCCATAGTTAAAGATAAAACCAAATATCTAGGCGGAAATGAAGTTGGCTGCAGACGGCACTCGAGCAAGCGCGTTATATTTTATTTGAAGCCAACTTCACTAGCGTCTAGATGTTTGTTTTTATTTATAACATTTTATTTATTTATTTCATACAGGCACTTCACAGCTTACAGGCAGTAGGTAAATAATTTACATTGGAACAGTACGCCAATTACGAAGCACACAATAATACATTAACAATGTTATCCTAGCTAGAGTGAAAAAAAAATATTGGCATGCAAATGTAAGTAATACAAAAATATGGATGTTAAAAGATGTATAAATGTCTGTGTAGTGAACTTTCTGTGCCTGATGAATTTATCATGATTATTATTGTGTTATCCAAAGTAATGTCTGAGGATTGAGTGTATATGTTTTTATACATTTTATTTTATTTTTTTCTTACGCTTTTATAAAAAGAGATTTAAAGATTCGTTTTCATATCTTGTCCTAGATTTTGAATTTGAATGTATTTCAACATTCAAATTCAAAATCTAGGACAAGATATCAAAACGAATCTTTTTTTTAAATCTAGAGATATCAGAATACAGCAGAAACAATAATACAGTCTTTATGATAAAGTGTTAAAAGAAGTCAGTCGCCACGCGAGCATCGAACGCGCTCGCAAAAAGAAAACGAGTTTTGCCCTCGCCAAATTATCCTTGATACAAATACAGAACGGACTGCTGTTTGTTTCGTGGTCTCTTTTACAATGTAAGAGGTGTAGGTATAACAACCACACTTCACCTGTTCAAATTCAAATTCCAAATTCAAATTAAAATTCAAATCATTTATTTTCATGGGCCCAAGAGGCGCTTGACCACGTCAAAACATTACAAACAATAATATTAAAATAAATTATAAGTAAAACTAAATAATACTAATTACAATGATTTGAATAACCGAGGCTTAGATTAATTTTAATTAAACTGTTTAGAATCAGATTAGAATGTTATTTTTAGGTCCCATGTGAGCCAATCGCCATCGAGCGTGCAAAATTCCAACTCCGTGCATTTCTTTAAGAGTTTCTTAATGGAAAAAAGTAAGTAAGTAAGTGTTATAGGGCACTTTTGCTCGACCTAGGAATTGAATCCTAGACCTCGCGGTGAAACGTGTATACGTTAACCACTAGACCAACAAGGTAGTTTTGCTAACATTGTAAATTCAAAAGTAACTCTGCCTTTCAATCTTTAACGCTTTAATGGTTAAACTACTGAATTGTTTGATGGAAGTTCTTATGGAGATAATAGTTAACCCAAAAAAGAGGAAGCTTCTCTTTATCGTCAGTAATTTGTAAAATATATCAAATAATTTCTTCCCTCTACTATCGTCTAATGGTAGCAACAACAACATCCATAAACTTCTATAAAAAAATCAAGCAGGCGTGGCTATATCGACAGATTTTTATCTGAAAACATCCAAAAACATCCCGACTCAAACCCGTTTGGCAAAATATTGTCTCTCTAAATCCCGTGCCATACAAATTGTGATGTTTGAAACTAAGTAATATAATCCTAATCAGCAAAAAAAACGATAAGTAGTTTTTTAAAGTTTCAAAGCTCTTTCACATCATTTGTTTTTATTCAACTTATCCAACTCTAGTTGCGAATGTGGATCGCCCACCCAAAGAATGACCCATCTGTTGTCCTGCCCAGTACTTCCTACCCCTTGTACCCTAAAAGACATTATGCAGACCAACCAAAAAGGCGTCCTAGTCGCATCCTATTGGTCTTAAACTGTATAAATAGAAAATATTAAACAGAATTACCATAGTCATTACTCCTTTATTTTCTGCTTGAAGTGTAAGATATTGCAACCTTATATACTATGGATTTATTTATAATAATTTAATTGCATTTCTATATTTAAGTTTATTTTCTCTTTAACCATATTTAGTTATAATGTTGTTTTGGTTGCTATAACTTACACATAGAATTATTGTCAAAAAACAAACAAATATTGTATGAATTATTTGAAAAGATGGTGCACATGAGTTTCTCACCAGCTCTTCTCATGATGCAATACCCATCGGAGCTGGTACTTGGATTGATTTTAATTCAATTTCTCTAAGTTGAATTAAAGTCAATCTAAGCTCCGGTGTCAAATCATTTTATTACAATAAGTATTATAATTTAGTTAGCTAAGTTTTATTTTAATTTTAATTTTTTGTTTTTAGATGTTTGTTTTGACGTGTTCAAGCGCCCCTTGGGGCCCATGGAAATAAATGATTTGATTTGATTTGATTTGACACGACAAGAAAAAGATTCAACTTATATCAAACTATCCTTAATTAAGAAAACACAGACACTCTTATATTTCAATCCCTAATCCATTTCATAGACTTTGTTAATCTCAAACCCGTTCACCATATCCTGCTGATTAACCCCACCGTAAAAATCGAGTGATAAAAGAGGTGAAAATTGCCGCAAGTGTGGTCTCCCTGTGTGGCAAAATGCAAATACGGTGGTGTCGCCACTGTCGACGTGTCGTGCTATCTTTATCTGCGGCCGCCTGTGACACCGACCTGTAATGTTCCGGCCTGACTGATTAGTTCATTAGTTTAGTTAGTTGGTTGGTTGGACGTGTGTGGCTAATGATGTTGTGTGCCATTTATTTTGTGTGTAGGTGTTGCCTGTAATAGGCTGGCTTGTTTGAGTTTAATGTACGCTTACATTTGACTTGGGTTGATAAAATACTTGTAAACTAGACTTTATAGTGAATTATTAGTTAAGTAACAGGTAATAGCTACCTCAGCATCACATAATAATACATACATTACGACGTTCATTATTTGTCATGAAATCCATGGAAATTATTTGACAATAAATTACATGCATAGTTATCTACAAACTTTGTTAGTTATATGCTTTATTAAAATACTTTACATAAATAACTAGTTGTAAGAATGTCAGATTATGAATAAACAAATAGTTTCAAGTATTATTTAATGAATATTTGCAATGTATATTACGTGGTATATTCTGTGTAAATTACACAGAATATACCACGCTGATAGGACCGCATATCAATCATACAGGCATGCCGGTTTGCTAATTTAATTAATAATTTAGGTAATTTTAATGCGATCATTACAAACTTTATCTTTTAACAGTCATACATGCTTGCATGCATACATGCTTATTTAAAGCATAATAATATTCATAATCTGAACGTAGTGAATTGTCGTACCATTATATTAACCAGGCTGACTAATGTATATGATAGATTCATTGCTTCAGCACGCTCAGCAGCAATTTCATCAATGTTGAAAATGAAATCATCATCCCAAACTAAAATAAATCTTAACTATTTGTCCGTTGCGACACACAACGGTGTAAATGCGTCCAGCTCCTGGAAGGCGTTCGCGTTACTAGTATCGTATAATGAAGATATATTCTACAGCTACCGCTAAACGATCTACGAAACCTACACGGTGTGTCCCACCCTTAATTATAAAGAAAAACAATTAACACGGGAATAAATAAGTATTTACTACTGTTAATTACGCCATATAATTTTTTTTACGGTAATGGTTATTTAATGGTAGTGGTAACGAAGACGTAAAGAATTCTTATTTATAACCAGTCACTATTTACGCTTCACGTGATCAGAAGGCTGGCTTTTACTTGGCTCAAAGAATCAGCATTGCCATTCAACGTGGCAATACCTTCAGCCTTCTAAACACGTTCCCTGCAGTCGAGGACGATGCAAAGAAATTCTATGACACCTTACCTGTAAATTTGTAAATAGTTATTAGTTATTTTTAGTCACTTTTTATCTATCTACATTTTTATGAGTTGTGTTTGTAAGTGTAGACCAAAAACTATAACATGGTCGACCTGAGCGTCGCAATAATAACCAGAACACTATCGTAACGCCAAAACCAGCCAGAAATATTATAAAGATTTTAATACAAACACAACTTAAGGTGTGTGGAATGGCATTTCTCTTCTAAAAGGGAGAGCAGTCCTCAATTTATTGTATTCATATTCTTTACACAATTCAACCAATTAAAAAAGTTCATGCGTTCTTCCGAGAAGGTGTACAAACGCACGGGTGTATAAAGAAATTAGTTATGTTTTATCAAAGGCGGAGCTTAGGCAGAACAAAAAGGGACGAACCATCAAATATGGATGCTAAAAGTGGGTGTTTCCATACATATACGAGCTACCAGCCCACAATTAAAAATGTTTTACAAACAAAGAAACCTCGCACGGAGGTTGATTACCAATAAGGTTGCATTCGATGCAAACTCAATCTTTTTGTACAAATTCTTTATCTGTTTTCTGTGCAAAGCGCCTAAAAATGAAAATGCCGTTGTCCGTATTTTGGTGGAATTGACGAGGTAGAATAAGTAATTTGAGGCCAGGTTGTTGTCAGACAGCCGTTACTGCCTATATTTAGTTGTTTATATGTTATCAAACAGCTGTATATTATCGCATGTTCTTACGATTCATAAATATTCTAGACTCGATGTTTTAGGCCGAGCCATGAAATAATACAAACTTGACGAACATACTTGATGTAATCAACAACAACTTTCAGAGATTATTAGCCAGTCAATCATCAATATCTTAGTCAAGAATCCAGATTGCGTCATCCTAATTGGTAATGTTGAGGCCATTTTGCCGAATGTCCAGGAATATTAAATTAGTATTACATTGATCTAACTGCTCACTGCTGCACTTCAATAAACAAATTACTATGTCAATTTTGTCCGCAATATTTGTTTTAACAATTGTATGAGTAGATGTGCGTAGTGTATGTTATAATGTCTTAATAGTAACACGGAATGGTTCACCAGTAATTCCATAGAATTCACATTGACTCGTTGTGCGTTAATTTCCCGTACACATTTAAGGCTTGATTGAGGATTCCTTTCATCGGCCGCAGTCGCAATCTGGCGAGTAAGCAATTGATTAATTAGTAACAATTTATTCTGCCGATGTTCCTTCAACATCATTAGCTTTTTTCTCTTGATATCGGAACTTGAAACACGAAGAACACGGCGTAGACTGACGGATAGCCGTAGATTTGTCTAAAAGAAAAACATGACTGTTGTAGACGTTTACCCTGAATTACCGTATTCGTCATCGACTGTAAAGGGACTTAAGGACTTATTTAAGGCACGTGACATGATTCAAGATCTAATTAGTAATATTGTTTTTACCTGTTCCACTGTTGGGCACGGACTTCATCGGATGAGATTAACTCGAATGATAAACATTTCTAGGAGTTGTCCTGTGTGACCATTAACAATTAAGTAAGCTTTTATTTATGAAACCAAAACACACCCAAACACACCCTGAATACTGCTTAAATGTGTACTATCATATAATATGTATTTTGATGTCAAGACACATGGATGGAGTGGTTATAAATACATAAAATTAAATTGAATTAACGTTACTCAAGGTGCAAAATTATAGCAATAAAAAAGTTTCGTGAGACGACAAACGGATTTAAGTCCAGTTAATCATGTACTGTTTTCACAAATAATAATTACTAATATTTCACCCATATCGTTGTACTCACAACATTAGCGTGCGGTCAGGAGCTATAAAACACATTAGACCACATTGACATCCGTTAAAATGAGCTTCCAAATAGAAAAGATAGCCAATCAAAAGCTTAACCCTGATCACTTAACCAAAAGACGCCTGTTTATCCCTAAATGACGTCATCGACCCATGAGTACAAAAGAAAAGGAAAACTGCTTCCAGAGGCATCTAGTATAAAATTCAGCATGAAATACGTGGCAGCCTTCATCGTGATAATATGTGAGCTTAGCAGGCAAAAGGCTTAATTGAGGAACAAAGTGACCCCCCATTATGCGTGAAATAGATTATTCTTTAAAAATAATAGTCCAAGTTGAATAAGAGACTAAAAACAAAACCCTGAGGAACACCGAAGTAGGAGCTGACCAAGAATAATAAACACAACAATAACATGAGTGCAATGCAATGAGCTGCAATGAGACAACATAGTTTTTTTGGTGACTACAGTACCCGTGGACGCTCTAGTGGATAAGCCACTTCGCTTTTAGCGCAATCAACCCATGATGAAATGAAAGAGCTTTCTTATACAACAACCTGTAGAACGATCACTAATTAACCCAATCGAAAGCCTAACCCTGATCATTCAACCAAAAAATGACGTCATCGACCCATTAGTACAAAAGAAAAGCAAAACGGACTCCCGAGGCGTCTAGTATAAAATTCAGCATAAAATACGCGGCGGCCTTCATCGCGATAAGGCGTTACCTCACCAGGCAAAGACAAGTGGCTTAATTGAGAGGCGAGCCGTGGGGGGTCCCGCAAGGCGTCGATTATGCTAATCAATTCAAGCAGTTTGTTTTTTAAACCACAATCGCCACCGGAATCGAAGCTTTTTACTGCTTTTTACTCGTTTTTGAAGGTCTGTTTGGTTCTGTGATTGATTTTGTGTTTGAAACGGTTTGGTAGCCAAACCGTTTGGCTACGGCTTTTAGGTTCTTGGAGGACAACATCTTGATAGGTGATGCATCCGCTCAATCTTCTAAATTTTAAATTTTCTTTGCACAGCTATTTAAGTTCAACTTTACCAATTTAAGCAAATACTGCCTTGAACTTTACCGAAAAAAATAATCATATCTTGTCCTTTTATATTTCATTCATGTCAAAGTTAAATGTTTTGTATCTTAATTAATTGTATGCGAGAAAAAGTTAATCTTAATCAGTAAGCGATAAAGCCTCCTTTATTCGGAACTTTATACAAAAAAGTCACTCGATGAAACGTAATTTAGTTGTATTTATGTTCTGTACGCGGAACCCACCACTTTTAGGAATCACGCCATAGATACAATATTGTTTGGTTTTGCCGGGAACGGATATAATGTGGGCTCTATAATCTGTATTTGGCCAGTTAATTTACTTCTTCTTTTAATGAATTTGGTCGATACTTTTTTCAAATATTGTTTATAAATAAAATCACACTTTTCAATTAAACCCTTGATAAATATTGCGAAAATAAAACCAAAAACAAATTACCATTTTGATGGTTCTACGTTTTAATTCACGAAGACATAAATTGAAATCACTTCTATACATGTTACGTAATAATTACAATCAGACGAAATCCATTAAATAAAATCGAACGACCCATAACAATTAGAAACATCCCATCTTCCAGTGAGTAGCAACCCTGAAACAAAGCCTTGACTGACTAAACACGTAATAAACATAAAACTGAACGATCCTAGGGTTGCCGCGATAAAAAAATATTAAAGTGTAAAATATGCACAAATTATTAATAACACGCACTTGGCTTCACGCGAAACCTTAGGCTTTGATACGGATTCTTTAAATCGCGTCGGTCACGCGTTTTTGAGGAATTGAGACTAATAGTTTAGATTTGAATGGCTTAATAATAAAATGTTGAGTTGACATGCCAATTTTGGCTACTGTTGCTAGTGAGCAACAGATCGTTTTACCTTGAAATTGTAGTGCTTATGAGTATATCTATACTAATATTATAAAGAGGTAAAGTTTGTGTGTTTGTTAAATTGTCAGGGGTAATCTCGGAATCTACTGCACCGATTTTAAAAATTCTTTCACTAATAGAAAGCCACATTATCGCTGAGTGTCATAGGCTATATAAAAAACCGAAAAATTAAAAGGTTTTTACGTGGTAGTCCGTTTTGTAAAGAGAATCGGAGAAAAACTCATCGTTATACGTGAAGGCCACAGCAGCGCGGCAACGGCGCGCGATGGTTTCGGCTTATTTCGGTTCGCGTTCGTGCTCACTTTGGAAGAAGGAGGCGTGACCTTCCTTTTACATCTGAGAGGTAGGTACCCGCGCGGCTCATTCGCGCGGTCGGCTCTTTACGCAGCGGACGTCCCCAAAATTGAATTTTTCGTAACACACTTTCGACATTCATTAATTTTATTTTCGGTACATTAAAAAAAAAATAAGACACATTATTGCTGAGTGTCATAGGTTATACATATAAAAAACCGAAAAATAAAAAGGCTTTTACATGGTAGTCCGTTTTGCAAAGTGAATCGGCGAAAAAACATTCGAATGAAAACATTTCTTACGAACGCTGCCTTAACTATGAAAGATATATATTTTTGAACATTATGCCCAACGAAGTGGGCACGGGTCAGCTAGTCGTTAATAAAGAACTTATTTTATATGGAACTAGTAAACGAAATACATTCAAAACTAGAGTGCGTCATCTTCTCCAAAGTGAAACGACAGCAGAGTCATTAAAAGCTTAATATCTCCTGTGTAAATATATATTATATTATTTTTATAGTATAATATATATTAGTATGTATTAGTATATTTCCTACCATATTTATTTATTCTTTGTATGTATTCACATTTTTAGCACTTATATCTTAATTTCTTATGTACCTACTTTTGTCCCCTCTTCATCACCTTAAGGTTGACTGGTAGAAAATTATATATATCGCCGTTTTACAATATTATATTAAGTGCAAGAAGTTTTAATAAAATAAACGAATTTAAACTCTAACTAGTTGAGAAGAACAATATAAATTGAAAGCAATTTTAAAGAAGTTTAGAGACCCCTTAGTTATTTCTGTCTGTAATATAAATTTATTGGTTTCACTGAAATTTTCACGCAAAACAGCTTTAGTGACGTTGCGCATATTAATTGCATATTTAAATTATTTCATCTTCTCAGATGATTGATTTATTAATAATATATCACGTGATATGGTATATATTAAGGTATTGATATAAAAATGGCAGAATCTAGATTGGCATAAATTATCATTTGTCTTTGATTAAATTATAATATCTTATACATAAATTGTTGTTGCCTTAACTGCCTCTTCATCTTAGTTCCGTTTCTTTATAAAATATATTTTCTGCGTCTATCAAATATCATCTTCTTCGTTAATCCATCGCTGTGAACATTTCACTTCGGCTCATATGATCATGAACCAAAACAGAAATGAAACCATTATTTGCATTTGTTTTTTTATAGTAATTTTTTAAGCCTTTTCTTCAATATTCTTACCGTCAAAAACAAAATAGGTACTTTGAAAGTGTCTCTATATACAATGTCCAATGAAAATAATGCTGCTACTTCAACAGGATTTACAGCCATTGTTATTTCCATTTCCCTCATCGAATTGTTCAATCTTCATCTAAATAAATCATCTCAATATTACCTTACAAGTATATCACGAATCCAGCCATTAGTGGCAACAATTCGGTCATTTATTCCCTCCACTGTAGCGTGTCGGTCACCGCAAGCTTGTAATTTAAGTATTTTGTTGTATACCATTATGCTAATATTTCATAACACTTTTTGATACGGTCACCCTTTGCTGCATGGAGTTAGGCTTTTATTCCATGGTCATAATATTTTCTGTTGTTTCCGGCCTTTTGGGACATTTAAGGGAGTTTTTCGGGTTCAGCTTTTTGCTGTTTTGTTTAATATTTACTAATCAAATTGTTACTTATAACTTAAAGTTTATAAATGTTCTTTATTGATTTATTAAATGGTAAACAACAGCTCACAGTCACGTTACTTTACTTATGTTTATCTAGCACTTGCCACATAATAATATACAGACGTTAGAAGATTACCTAACTACTTTAACAACTTCATTTGTAACTTTTACTGTTACAAACAAAGATTGACTAAATGGCACCACAAAAAAAAACTTTGTTATTTTAATGTGGCAACATTAGTCAGAGAAATCTCGAATATCTATAGCGATATTCAAACAAGAATTAATAATCTGATGATCAAAAATCTTGTTTAAAAAATAAGAAAGAAAACAACATTCTCATAAATCAATCTGTCAAAGATGCCTCAACTTTTGGATATCAATATGTTATTGCTAAAGTTGCCTCAACATTTCGGACAGCGAGCACATTATACAAAACCATATCGCCTTCTAAATAAAATACGACGGCTCTATACTTGAATATTCATAACAAAGAGCTAAAATTCATCCGAATCACAAAGCAATAAATTCCAGTATCGACACTTCCGACAATATCTGCGGCAAATCTCCATTTTTGTTCATCAGGATGTCGTATCTCACGAACCGATATATCAAGCATGAACTAGATACATGTTAAGTGCGAAACAAACGTAATTTAGGATCAATTTATAATTAATTAAGTTTCAAAATCCGGCCCCACCATGTGAGCGAGCATTTCGTAGGTTGGCGTGACACTTGGATCATTAGTGATGGGAATCTATCGGTCCATTGTCGATATTGTTGTTGCACATTGTTTTTAAGCTTTTCGTTTTACGTAAGTATTATTAAGCGAAAATAAATTAACTTTTTTTAGTTTATGATGTGTGACGTAAGCTGAAATGGCCGGTAATAGGTACAAAATATCAACACCGACTGCAGGGGGTTAATATAATGTTAATATTCTGTTATAATGCTGATAATATTATTATTAATAAAAAATATTTTGTGGCGGCTTATAATGCAAAGAGGTGACGTTTAATATGCATATTATTTTATTGTATACTTTAATATACTATCTAATTAGATAGAAAAACAACAATGCAGGTATTGTGTAGTAAAGGCATTTATGGAAACTTTCTTGGACCTCCCGACCTACATGCAGTCCACACCTCGGCACAAATTTATCGATATAACTCGAGTAGGAGGAACATCACTAAACAATGCTGTTATGCTAAACAGAAGGCAGCGAACACTATCTGATCGGTGACCGGCGTGGCCACGATTATTTACGGACAAAATAATTATAAATTACTAAAACGTTGAGCGTTTAACCACCGCGGTGGGATCAGCGTGGGTGAAATGAGAGGTACTTCTGGCACTTTAGGACAAAGGAACCGGGTGGTGATTAAGTAGGTACGAATAATTAGGTTTAAAGGAATATTCGATTTAGCTAAGATCGTTTTAAGATTAAAGAGAAGGTTTAGTCATAGACCACGAGAGAGAAATCGTCACTCAACCTGACCAGCTTTTTTTTATACTACGCTAGCTGCAAACGATCGTGTAGTCCACCTGATGATATGTGGAGTATAGCCCATGAACATCAACACTCTTTAAAAGTAGATTGTAAATGCGTCGCTGCAGCTGAGGACGGTGTTATGCTTCATATGCCAATAATTTCAGGGCCTGGTCTCACCACCGAACCGTGACACAGTTATGCAACCACTTCTATTTGACATCAGGTTAAAGGTGAGGTGGTGGCTATACCACCAGAAGCAAGAGGGTTGCACTTGTTCCTGTGTAATGATGCGTTTTGATCTTATAGCCAAGAAGACGAACAAAATTATAAAAAATCTTTGTTCAAAATGAAGCTTTTTATGTCCAAAAAATTATCCGAGCCGTTGATGGCTTTAAATCAGAACTTCTTCTTACTTCTATATTTAGCATATAAAATTATTTTCAACAGAAAATTAAACCGTCGAAATAGAACTACAAAGTCTTGGGTATTGAAATAAACTATGAAATATTATATTTTACAATTTTTGAGTCGGTGCCAAATAATAAACTAATTGACCGTCAAAGATAACATCTAGTTAACGTCGTATTCATTTTTTTTATTAATAGCTTTAAGATTAGCTTTTCCGTGTTTCAGCACGCTTTTGCGAGACCAACAGCGTTATTTTGCCGTTAAATATTTGAAAATGAGCTTTTGTTACATGTCAGATATTTAAAAATTTTCTATTCTGTATTTAGCACAAGCTTCTCTAAAAAGAGTAAAAACTTAAAACAGACATTAGCGTGCGTTTCTTACTCTTACCTTTTGTATTTTCACGGTGATCGGGGCCATGATACCATCGATTTTGTGACCACACGCACCTACTCACTTAAATCAAGATTTACACCGCATCATATTTTGATAAGTATTTTTAATTTGAATAAATTATTATTTAAGGGTGTTATCGCGTAATGGCCGCTTGTAATCAGAGCCGTGCTTTTGTTTTGTCACGGATTGTAACCAGTTACAGTTAGGAATATTCGGTAATTTGTAGGGAAGTTACATGTGTTTGTTTTGGAGTTGCATACAAGGTTTCGTGTTAATTGTTAATTGGTATAGCTTTAAATCATATGAAATAAATATATGTCGAGTTTTCAATAAATAATTTAAAACGTCACCATTAAATGTAAGTAACAACAAAACATAACATTACCCAGAAAAGTGCCAGAAATGTACAAAACCCACATTTCACCTGTTATGTTTAGGTCCCATGGGAAAGGAGTGAGCCTATCGCCATTTAATTTTAATAAATTATTTTGCCCGAACCGGGAATAAATACGCATACGCTAACCACTAGACCATCGAAGCAGTATATTACTATTTATATAACATATAATGAGGTAGTTGTGGTCTCATCATGTGGACGACCGGATGGCGGAGTGGGTAGTGTGCCTGCCTGCAACGCCGAGGTCGTGGGCTCGAAGACAAATCTTTGTGTGCATGAACATGGGAGTTTGTCTTAGTCTGGGTGTTTCTATGTATAAAAAGTATGTATTTACGAAAGAAAAGTATATATATATATAAGTATCAGTTATTCTAGTACACATAGTACATGCTCTGCTTAGTTTGGGACTAGAAAGCGTTGTGTGTGAGTTGTGAAATATTTATTTATTACTTATTTATCTCTGGGAACTCATCAATATGAGGGGGCACCGCCGCGTTTCTTCAGACTCTGCAATGAGGTAACAAACAAGCGCACAGTAGACAGTTTTAAGCAATCAGATTGCAGATAGTTCTTTTTTTTGTTTATGTTTCCTTGTCTCTGGTTCTAAGGATGTACCTAAAATATTTTTCATTTATTGTTCCTAATCATGTGCAAGACATACATTATTTTTTTCAGTAGATGTACTTTATTCAGAATGTAAGTCATAATTGTAAGTGTAGTTGTGCAATTTATGAAACGATTTTATTATTTATTTTATTCTCTGACCATTTAGTATAAGTATAATCATTTATCATCGTGTAAACTAAGCCAGATATTTTAAAAATAAAATGAAAAATAATATTATTTCATAGTTATCTAACCGTAACTTTATTTTTAAAAATAAAACTCAAAATTAACTTTGAAAAGCATGTAATAGTAGATAATACAATAAGCACTTCCTCTTACATAATGGTGATAAAAAACCTCTACGGTTAAAAACCACTTTACTTCTTAAAAATAGTTTTAATCACCGCTTACATAAGTTAGCTTAATATTTCAAAACTATCATCTAATTAAACTTCAGTCAAGCGAAACCAAAAACAAAAGAAAATCACTTCTTTGTTCTATAACCCCTACCACGGTCCCACCTTACTTTTTACTCTATGGTTATCGTTAGAAAACTCGATATAGATGTCACGGCCCTTAATTTCCCCCCGAAAGCGATTATTTCCTAAGATTACCATGTTTACGTGACAAAACTAAAATTATTTATGAACCGAATAAATTTTGAGCGACTTTTTACAGTTAAATTCACGAATTTTATACTTGTGACGGGATTTTTATGAGTTTGTTAATGTTGGTGCGGTTGCCGCTAAGCAACTAAGTTTAAAACTATTAAACGATTGTCAAATTTAATTATTGGAGCTTTAAAATTTATATATAAGTAACCAGGTTTCTTAGCCTACTTTAGACTTGAAAAGTTATTAAAAGCGGAGTGGGTACAAGTTTTCCTACTTGTATTTAAAGATTTAAACACAACTTTGGGACTTGTCCCTCTAATCAATTTAATTTTGAACTTAAGACATTATATATGCATAAAATTTCTGTATATCTTTTCTTATGATCATGAAAGAGAAAATTGAAATGCAAATTTAAAACCTTTTGTCGTCTCTGTACCAAAAGGTTGACTGTATCTTTTGCCTTGAACATCTTGAATAAAAAGATGAAATAAAAATATATAAATTTTAAATTGCCACAAAGATAGCCTCAAGTTAGAAATAAGGACATATTCTCATCTCAGTATTCTTATTAACAAATAAAAGTATTTTATTGAATCCAGCAATACATACTTTTGGTGAAACTACTGGTGCTAATGTAATATTTGTAACCGACTTAAAAAAAAAGGAGGCAGGTTTTCAATGATTCTTTGTTATCTATGTTCATTTGAAAAAATATTTTTTAGTCTGAAAGGGTATACTTGTCATGTAGTCCCATTTTTATCATGTCACGATCTGATGATTGGATACTAGAGAAATCGAGGGCAACCCTAAAATTTTAAAGGCTTCTATATTGTTTTTCGTATAATACCTTAAGTTAATCGAATATTTGCATTTAGCAGTCAGCATTTCATGTTGCTGAGCTGATGCTGGAAGCTACTCCTCAACGGTTAGGAGTACGGGGATAATAATTTAAATAAAGGCACCTTGAGGCCGTTTACTGTATTCTTTCACAAAAGTCGATTTGTTTTTGGAAAATTATTACTAATACAAGCAATATGTTCGTTTGTTTGTTTAGTTCATCTAACCCTCGACATTTACGATGTGAAGGGGACAGGTGACACATATTTATCATCTTTTTCTCTTCTAATTAATTATGACGTGTATAAATTAATAGCTTCTTTTTTGTTGCAGAATATTCCCGTCCGGAATGCCGCATACAGGTACATGAATTTTAATTTCTTTATTTCTACTTGTGGTAGAGCTCTTGTGAACGAGCTCTAGGGCGCCAAATAGTAGTGCATGCATTACTGTGTTCCGGTTTGGTGGTGAAGTCAGGCCTTGAAATTACTGGCATATGAGGCATAACACCGTAGCCCTCAGCTGCAGCGATGCATGTACAATCTTTATACTTTGTCAGAAACTAGAAAGTTGGACTACGATATGACATAGAATATCGTCTAGGAAAGAAGTTTAATCACAGAAATTTAATAAAATTCTTGGGCTTGATAGAAAGCGCTTCAAAAAAGTTAAATATTCTAAATGTGTCTTTATTTAATTATAAGCATATATACAAATAAGATTCTGTATATTTTATTTATATAATAATAGCAGCCCTGTATCTAATACATGTCCCACGGCTGCGCTCGGGTCTCTTCTCATGATGAGAAAGGTTAGGCCATAGTCCACCACGCTGGCCAAGTGCGGATTGGTAGACTTTCTACACGATGTTTCCTTCACCTTTAGCAAGCGACATTTTATATGATAAATACACACATATCTTCGAAGAGACGAATCTTAACTGAACAACGTTAATCAAAATTATTAGTTATTTTTAGTTATATTATTTTTCTGTTAATTCTTTGTAATTTTAATAAATAAATAAACTTTATATATCAAAATCAATTTATTATTTATATAATAAAATAATAAAGCAAGTATTGTACACTACAAACATCTTCGATGTGGGCAGTGATTTGGAAAGCAATTTATATAAAAGTTACTTTTAATTTCATTTCATTTATAGATATAATTACTTAATTATGCATCGAACAAAGATAAACATAAGAATATATCTACAAAGATATGAGCATCCTAAAACAAGACAGGTAGCAATATTCAAATCAATCAGATAAAAACCCCAACAAATTCGTGATACCACACAGCGCCGCTTCACCGGCAAAACACTGTATCCACAAAAATAATCTCCCTTATCACCAGCTCTACTAAGTACTACCGTATATCAGTATTCAACTGGTAGCTAATAATGCAGCCAATGCTCAGATCTTAATTAACTCGGTCGGACATAAAAGAACCCGAAAAGCTTGTCTTATCGGCCGACAAGAATTTACCTCACGCGTCGAAATCATAAGCGTTTCAAAGAACCCTAAGATTCGGGTGCCAAGGTTTTCTGATGAAGGAGACAATCCTTCTAAATCAGAGGTCTTATTTGGGCTGTGTTCTTAATGCATATTGCGATATGAAAAACTTTATCGTGTTTCGTTATGCTTTTTTAACCTTTTTATAAGGTTTTACTCTTGATATAATTTGGCATTTTATCATGTTATTTTATTATCAGACTTAAAAAAAAGGAGAAGGTTCTCTATTTTATTGTATTTTTTCTCTTTGTTTGCCGATACCTTGAATGTTTTTTTTTTATTTTTTAATATTTCACAACTAACACACAACGCCATCTAGTCCCAAACTAAGCAGTCCTTGTATTATGGGTTCTAAAATAACTGATAATACATATATACTTTTCTTTTGTAAATACATATTTATTTATTTTTATTTTATTTTAAAACTTAATGTACAATATCGCACATAGGCGGACTTAATGCCATAGGCATTCTCTACCAGTCAACCTTTGGGTGATGCTGAGAGTAGGGTAGTAGGTGCAAAAGTGTATATACATATCTACTTATTATATATTATATTATATAGAGACAGAGAGAAACACCCAGACTAAGACTCACCCCGATGTTCATGCACACAAAGATTTGTCTTAAGTGGGAATCGAACCCACGACCTCGGCGTCGTAGGCAGGTACACTACCCACTCCGCCATCCAGTCGTCAATTCGAGAATATTTTTTTGCCATAACGATTATACTTGTCATGTGGTCCCATTTATCATTAGGTCACGATCTGATGATGGGATTCTAGAGAAATTGTGGACAACTCTCAATTTTATTCATTTATTGTAAATTACCTAAAGCTACTCGGATATTTGCATCTAGCAGTCAGCATTTCATGTTGCAAAGCTTATGCTGGAAGGTACAACTCCTCATCAGTTAGGAGTACGGGGATAATTCTTTAAATAAAGTCAGTTTGAAGCCGTTTACTGTATTCTTTTAAGTTATACACAGATGAGGCGAGACGTTGAATAATAATTAAATATATATCTTACTTTTAAGTGCATTTTTTTTTAATTGAAGTCGGTTTTTTTTTTTAAATTATTATTTAGGTCTTGTTATAGCATACCGTTTAATTGCTATGCTTGATTTAATTTAGGTATGCTTGGCCGTAGTTTTTTTGGGCTTGTAGTCTATACACACATCACTCAAAGTTAATGGTGACGCATCATTAAAACTAGACCAGCCGTGAGAAGCAATAACTTTGTCAAAATAAATCCACATTTCCTATAAAAGTATTAATCATTAATATTTTACAGATGTTTTGATAGTTTTGATTTGTGACATTTATAATTGCGCATAAGCAATCAAAGTTTTATGATGGTGTCATATTTTTTTTAACACTTTTATTTGGTGTGAAATATTTGTAAACGCATAGTGCGACTAATTCTCATCTTGTTTTAACCAATTTAGTATTCATGTGTGCATTTGTAGAGGAACAGGGTGTGATGTTCCTCCACCACAAAGGGAGGATCCTCCGACCAGGCTCGGTGGTATTGCCTGGCAGACAGCTGTCCAACGGTAGCGTATTGGAAGTGGTATATATGTACACTCTCTGTGAACACTTCGTTATCGCGATTCAGCGCTCTTTGACATATGTGACTTGTGTGTCACTACTTGACGTTGCATGTGCGGACACCGCCACATATTCATTTGGCGGTAAATATAAATTATATAACAAAAACACATCAAAGATAAGAAACCAGTCATCAAATACTTTAGGTTTAAACCGGAGCACAATAATCAAACCCATTTGGCCAATTCCTACCGGTAAAAGCTTGTCGATAAGGAACACTATCTACCAAATTGTAAAATCAAAATTAAGCTAATTATATTCGCCTTAATTAAAACCAAAATCGTTTTTTAATAACCGGCATTACAATTAATATAATGCTAAATATTAATATCGGCAAACTTGTAAGCGAAATCTTACAATCGGTTTGTAATCGTAACAAAGTACTAATGTAACCACATTCACTACAAACTTACATAAGTTTTATTCGGGACGGTCTCAAAGGCCCGCCAGCATACTTACCCTTGTACCTTACTACCGTCTCTGCCCATTAACGGTAATTAAAAAAATCGAGAGTCAAATCTCGAATCGAGATAAAATCGGATCCATATCGAGTCGGGCCACCCGCATCACCACTCACTCCTCTAATACATTATACATGCTTTGGTCACATTAGTTCCTTATTAACATCAAGTATAGTATCAAAAATCATCTCGCGCCATTTTCAACCTTATTTCCATAGACAAAAAGAGGTTAAAATCATCAACTCGCGTTATTGGCAATAAAATATCATTTTCATGATACATATCTCATATGTAGCAGTTATTTCTAAAAAGTGATGATATCAGAGCATATTATATGATTTGTGTTGTTTAGAAGATCACACACGATGTTTCCGGCCCTAATTTGAATATATACAACGTTTAATATTCTGTAATAGTCTCTAATTAAATGTACGATATATTGTTGGAAAGTTATTGGCAATAGAAAATTGGGTGAATTTAACAAAATTGGATAGACAGAATTTTTTTTTTGAATTTTCTGAATAATTTAATAGTTAATAGACGCATTTGCATATGAGTTAATTATACTAACGTGGTAGGTGAGGAAACTTAACTAAAATGCCGTTATAAGTGTACAGGGTCATGATTTAGTATAAACCACTTTTTATAAAAAATAAATCTTAGTCTTTTTTTTTTAGATACGAAATCATTGCCTCGGTGGTCTAGTGGTTAGCGTATGCGCCTCTGACCGCGAGGTCTCGGGATCGATTCCCGGGTCGGGCAAAGTGTTATTTGAGAACTTTCCGTCAGGAAATTTACAATAGCAGCACGGAGTTGGAAATGTACCCGGTGGATTGGGATAGGCCCTCCTATCCTATAGAACCTAAACATAACAGGTGAAGTGTGAGTGTTGTACACCTCTGCCACACCCTTCTGAGTAATATAGGCGTGATGTAATTGTTTTTCAGATATTCTTATACGATTTTTGCGTCTCGTGTTGTCAGTAGACTATTATTGTTTATCCTCCACAGCGCCAGTGTACAGAAAACCCGAGCTAAAACCCGGAAATCGAACCCTCACACCACCCAATCGATCATCGAGGCGGTCATCTTAAATATCAAATGATACATGTGGCTTAGCCGACACCTCCGCGTTATCGCGTCGATCTATCGGCTCGGCGTAACGCAACGCTTGGCGACTAAACGCGACAAGTCGTCGCGATCGACGCCAAATTAACTTATTGATCAGACTTGGGCGGGCCGCGATGGGAGAGGATGGTTTTGTGTGGATACGCCTATGCGAGTAGTTTAAAACAGGTGGTTTTTTAACGCATTCTATAAACATCATCGCTTAAGACCCAATTATATGATGCAAGTTTTGCAAGGCAATTGTCTTGGCATCTCTATATTTTTAATCACGATAAACAAAGCAAGCATTCGAATTGCAAAATTTGCTTCGGTCTGCAATGGGTCTTTAGGAAATAAGAATTTGCTGTCCAGTATTCATTGACGGAAAAATTTTGTACTGTGCCTTTAAAACTTGTGTTTGCAGTTTTAACTTCCCATGTTACTGAAATGGTGACCAAAACTTTGAACACAGAATTTTAAGTTCTATCAGTGCTTTTTTTTTAAGTATACCCTGTTTTCCGTACAACAACATTAGTATAATTATGTAAGTAATTTTTTTATTCACTTCTCGGTCAAAAACCATGTTGACAAAGGCGGACTTTATGCCATTTTCTACCAGTCTTATTTTACGGTCCGTACCTAAAAAAAAATAAATGTCTAATATTATATTGTAATAAAATAAAGAATAAATAGTGTCACGTGTATGGATTATTCATTAAATAAATATAGTGTAAATAAAATTTGCATGCCGTCCAACAATATTTGAAAGTCAAAACAAAATTTAAATATGATTAATTAACTTGATTAAACATAGATGACATAAAATAATAAATTAATTCGCCAAGGTATAATATCATTATCATCTAAATAACTTTGAATTCTAAAGAATTATTATTATTTAAATACTTATTGAGTAAATTAAAAAAGCATAATAAAATAATAGAAATAAACATTACCAAACGACACGAGACAGCAGGGCAGCAGCGATGGCTGAGTGGCAGACCGTAGGACTGCGAAGTCAACGGAGATGTGTGTATTTATCATATAAATTATCGCTCGCTAACGGTGAAGGAAAACATCGTGAGGAAACCTGCATGCCTGAGAGTGCCTAAAGGGTGCTTAAGGGTGTGTGAAGTCTACCAATCCGCACTTGGCCAGCGTGGTAAACTATGGCCTAACCCTCTTCTCATCATCAGAAGAGGCCCGAGCCCAGCAGTGGGACATGTATTAGGTACAGGGCTGCTATTATATTATATTATAAACGACACGAATAGCCCAACTAACTGACATTTTGAATGAGTTTCAATTAAGGCGTTTGGTAAGAATTTCATTTGGATAATAAAACATTAAGCCTACGATCATGACTTTCAAATTGTATTCAGGAAATAAATAGGTAAATAAAATAATAATTATTTGTTTAATTTTCTTAACATTTTCATAAATCACACACGTCTACATCAAATAATCTAAACTTGACAGTAAAATATTAAAATTAATTAAATATTCATCCATAAATTAAATAGTTATATTTTATTATACGTATATATTTTTATCACGAATTTTTGAAGCAAAAAATAATTTTAACTAAATATGAATAAAAAGATTAGATACGAAAAATATTTTTTTGGTAAAGAACTTGAAAATTTGCTGTAAAGACAGCTTTGTATGTTTTAAATTAGTTTACCATTAAGAATAATGTCTAAATGCAATAAGCTCAAATACCTACCGTCAACTGGGCTGATTCTTTCTTAATCCCGGTTTGACCTGTTGATAAGTCATGTTATTATTATATACAAAAAAAATCGAATTAACTGACACTTAACAATCCGAATCTTTATCAGGAACTCATGTAACTGAGCCTAAATCACTTATTTTTACACAACTGTTGGATATATTAACTTGGTAGTTTAAGTAACCGAAATAACTTTATTGATATAAAACTTAACTAAAACCCTCAATAAATGGAATATTTTTATTTAAACTGACATGAGTTTGTAACATTATTCAAATTATGAAATACGGGTGTTACTCACGTAATGTTGGTCTATTTAGTCGACCGCGGTTTCGCTTATACGTCTAGGCATTATCAAGAGAGTGCGCGATACGTCGCGCCTGAGTCGCAGCCAGTCTTGCACTATTGGAATATTTTAATAGCTATTTATAGATGTTAAGGTTAAATCAAAATAGCAAACCAATTAATTAATTATCACTTTGATTTAAGCGACGCATATCAGTATAACTTCCTGTCGAGATTTTGTCTAAGTGGGATTTGGTTTTTTTTGTTATGAACTTGGCGAAAAATTATTGTTAGCAATATTTATATTAATGAAGATAAAATTTTTAATCTTCGGGACATGTAATGACTAACCTTTAACTTGAATTATCTTTATTAATCTTCAATTCAATCACAGCTTAGTGCAAGCATCCAAAACTAGCATAACATTTAAAAAAATACCTTAATAATACAAATTAGTTTCGTAATTATTCATTTACAATGCATCATATCCACATTAAGTCCAACCCCGGCTTATATCAAATGAATCTAAGCATCAGATTCGATTTTCTAGTCCGATGTTTACAACTGTGTTACAATTTCATATCATAAAGTTTATTTCCTTTTATTATTGTTCATTAATTACTGCTTCAAACTTGTCTAGTGGCTCATAAAGATGTTTATCGACGAATTAACGGTATACGTATGTAGAATTTTAGACTACATATAGAGCTTTGCTCGTAAAATGTTTTTGTGTAAGATTTAGCTGAGTTATATTTTACTGATCTATTTACATATTACAAGCTTACTATGAGATGCTAGAATGAAGAACAAAATTAAATTTAAATATAATTTAAAAAGTGGTAGAGTACGGTAATCGTTTATTTAATAGATAGAGTAAGCTTTAAACTTTGACTTGAGCTTTAAAACTACCTCGACTCGGGTTCGATTCCCGGGTCGGGCCAAGTGCTATTTCAGTCAGGAAATTCACAATAGCAGCACGGAGTTGCAGTTGTGCCGTGGATGGCGATAGGCTCACCCCTAGCCCATAGGACTAAAACATAACAGGTGAAGTGTGGATGTTGTACATCTCTGCCACACTGTTCTGGGAAGTATAGGCGTATGTAAAATTTGGCTTTTTCGCAACATTGCAATGTGAGCATATTAATAGCGGGTTTTCGTTTGTAGTTAGGTTTTAATCCCTAACTAAAGATTTCAAAAGCTTTCTAACAGTTTCCTTTTCGAAAAACAGTAAATAAAACTACAGAATTTTTGATTAACAATTTTTATTGACAGCTTTATTCAAAGTTGAAATATCTACTAAAAAAATAAATTGAAAAGAAGTACGTGGACACCAATAAAGAAAGTGAACCCCCCATAAATTCCGCAAAGTTATCCTGCGTATAAAAAACAGAATAATTAAAAAATATTAATATACTGTGTATAGTGTGTATGGGTAGGTATACAGAACTCTCTGCGAAACAGTGTAAACTGTTTTACATTATGGGGTAGCTTCACTGACATCGCATTTGTACGGAGTCATGTATGGACACCACATCTCCTGGATCTCCTGGCTTCGGCTGGACAGCTTCCCAGGGTCTTGAGGGGGTGTCCTCAGCCACGCCTTGACTTTTAAGAAACGACGGTCATGGGGAGAAATGCCGTTCTTCACCCACGCTGTTCTGTATTGAGACCCTGTTAAGAAGAGATTAGATTGTAAAAACTTAATAATTTATCTGAGCGTGGCTCAAGATTATATTTCCAGACAATGCACAATTTTTAAATTGGCATAATTTATATTCAATGACTATCAGGTAGTATGCAAATTTCAAATTATGCCGCGTATAGAAGAAAGGAGAAAGTTTACCAGCTTTTAACATAGATCACTTCGAATTTTGATGACCGGATGGCGGAGTTGGTGGTGAACCTGCCTGCAATGCTGAGGTCTAGGGTTTGATTCCCGCTCAAGACAAATCTTTGTGTGTATGAACATGAAGGTTTGTCTTGGTCTGGGTGCTTCTATATATAATAAGTATGTGTTTACAAAAGAAAAAAGTATATAAGTATTAGTACCAGTTATTCTAGTACCTATATTATGTCTTGACGTTTTGTGTATGTTGTGTGATATTTATTTATATATATTTTATCTTAGTTATGGTTGCCTATAATCACAATCATAATTTGCACAGCCCATATGGAAGCTAAGCTCATGAGACAATGGCAGATAGGTAAGCAGACGAGACTATCGAGTCAGTAAGCACGCCTCCAGGTGCCCAGTATCCGCGTGTATTAATGTGTAATGAATTGATCCTCCAAGACAAATCATCTCGATTAGTACTCACTGCCGCTTAACGTTTCACCTGCTCAAACGGCAGTCTAGATAGAAGATATCGACATATAATCCATGTCAATGTAGTTTTTAATAGTTTTTAACCGACTTAAAAAGGAGGATCTCAAATCCATTGTATTTTTTTGTTTTTTTTTTTATGTCTGTTTCCCGATTATATGAAGTCAATTGGACCAATTTGAGAAATTCTTTATTGTCTGAAAGAGTAGACTTGTCATGTGGTCCCATTTACATCAGGTCACGATCGGATGATGGGGTCCTAGAATAATAGAGGGCAACCTCTTAAATTTTAAAGGCTTCTATATTGTTTTTCGTATATTATCTAAGGCTACTCGAATATTTGCATTTAACAGTCAGCATTGCCTGTTGCTGTGCTGATGCTGGAAGGTACAACTCCTCAACGAATAGGAGTACGGGGATAATTCTTTAAAGATAGGTACCTTAGGGCCGTTTGCTGTATTATTTTAAGTTATACACAGATGTCGCGAGACGTTGAATATTACTTAAGTATTTCTTACTTTTAGTGTATTTTTTGTAATAGAAGTCTTTTTTTTTTTAATTATTCTCTACATATTAAATCAACTTGTAGTTCTGTAGTTCTTTGCATTTTATCATCATTGAGGTGTGTCTGCTTTTCTATTTAACTTTCTGTTGGCTGTCGCGGAAGAAGTGTGCTTCAAGTTACTATGTATTTGAAGTTAATTCTGCCGTTAATGATAACCCGGCAGTGTGAAGATATATGTATCTCCTTACCTTTTCTGCGGTCAATTTGTAAAGAATCATTCGCCAGAAACAATTCAGAACTGACGACTGAGACTAAACTCTAATAAAAAGTTACTAATATGGTTGCAACAAACTTACAGCTATTTTCAAACCAAATTTTAACATGGTCCGTTGAGGGATCGCACTGCGAAAGTGCAACAGATAAAATAATAATCATATTATGTGTGGCCTGTCGTGTAAGGACACGACAGGCCACACATAGCTATATCAGTTCTAAAGATCAACCTTTATTAACTAATAAGGACATAAATACAGCTTTCAACAACTTACTGTCGAATCTTTCAGAGATATGAGGCGGCAGGGCGCCGAGGGTGTAGAACTTCAATTTCTTGACAGCTGCGGCATACTCCTCGCAACGACACCGGTCCATCACAATTACACTAAATATACACTTTAGCGATAATTTTTACGTGTAAAAATATTTAAAAAACATGTTGGCTTCGCACTGTCAAAATTTTGAGGGAGATGTGACCATAGATTGCTAATACCTTTTTAAATTGGACAATGGAGGTTTTAATTTCAAGTTTTAATAGATAACTATATTTTTATAATACCTCAATGCAATAAGCCAAGCGGAGGTGTCATTGTAAGGCGTGCCCGATGCCAAATGTGTAAGACCGTCGATCATACACGTGGTATAAAACTAGTTGTCGAGTCATCGATGCGCGGTATACCCCTCCGCTTCCCCGCGAGTTTTGGCAGACATATTTGCAGAGATGTTTGTTTTTATTTCCTCTGCATATTGATTAAGTGTTTGTTAAAACACTCATCTTCATTTAGATATTCGTATATTAGTATAGTGTCATTAATAATAATGACAATATACCACTTATAATTTTGACGGGAATTAACGCGAAACATGCATATTATTTACCTTTTGGCTATACGTTTCGGCAACGGGTTACACCGGCCGTTTTCTATAGCGTACTGAATCAGCAACTCTCCGCCTCCGCCAGTGATGTCGATGAATGTTCATCCACCCTCACTTTTTGATTTTTTGATGTGAAGCCCTTACACACTACACTAACCTTTAACAAGATTTTTATCGAAAAATTTAAAACAAAATGTTGCAAAGCAAAGGTGACCGTGAAAAAAATATACAAAGAATGACTTTATACAATAGATTATTTAACCTAAACAACATTGTCTGGCTCAATCATCCTCGGCGCCAACCTAGACAATTTACTACCAAAACAAAGTCTGAAGGCACTGACATCTAAATCACTATCAAGTAAACTGCGAGGCGAAACCCTGCTCCTGTGCCTAACGCGGCCAATCTTCGGCGTTGTAAAATCAGTCACAAGCTGTAAAACATGCTATAACTTTGACGATATATTGGCGATACACGAACAAAAAAACCTCAGGTTTACTACCTACCGACTGTAAAACCGAAGCTTTAACGTTATAGCGATCTCAGACGCGTGCAATTCGTATCTTAAATGTGTTCTGCGAAATACGTGCGCTAGATTTGTTGAGCTTCATGGCTGCTTTTTTTATTATCTACCAAATTACAAAAGAATAAGTTCCAAGGAGGAAGAACCGACTTAGCTTCAGCCGATTAGTAGTTGTAGATGTGGTTTCATCCAAATAATCTTAGTTCTTTGGTTTACCACACATCATCAGTGTCTTTGTGGAAAGCCTAAATGAAATATTAGTTGTAAGCAAAGGCAGCTCGTACATTGCTTCAGTCAGATACGAAGCTGACATAAACCAATAATGTGGTTAAAACTGATTTGTGTGGTTATTAACTAATTCGAAAGACAGATGACACATGCATG
The DNA here is from genome assembly GCA_905147285.1 of Hypena proboscidalis. NCBI lineage: Eukaryota > Metazoa > Arthropoda > Insecta > Lepidoptera > Erebidae > Hypena > Hypena proboscidalis. Next base: position 7,710,060 of record LR990150.1, on the reverse strand, counting down.
TTGTTACCTACTACCGACAAAATCATACAAAAGTCTCTAAAACCATATTTTCCCAACCACAATTTCTACACCTTCCAGCACCTTTTGATATAAGTTTCGCACGTTGATAGTTCAGCTACCGGCTATAAAAGAGAACTGTAAAGTTTACAATTAATGTTGAGGCTGAAGGCTGTATTCGCTGGATTGCCGAGAAATGAAGGCTACCGGTATTGTGAGGTCGGGTTCGACGCATACTGAGCCCGAAAAGCGCTCGGGCAGTTTTATACCTGCCTACTGTCACATATAAAAGTTATTGCCTAATCATAGAAAATGCAATCTCATTGCCGTCGGCGCAAACAGTTGTCAATTTTTGAACCATGACTAATTTACAACAAATTTATATATGTATTTTTTTTATGGAACTAGCAGTCAATAATAAATGCTCACAAATATAATGTCTCTATATAGTTCCTTCTACTTTTTCAGATACATATTTTTATTTTCTTCTTTTAGTCTTTGCTTTATTTGAATATCATGGTTAAAATGGTTATTGATCATAATTTAAAATTTTGCTATAATTACTTATCCAGTACTTTTGCTGACAAAAGCTTTTATAGAGAATGACTATAACCATTTACCTAATAAATATTACTAAGAATCCTTAGTAGCCGCGATAACGACTCATTTAGTTATCTAAATATAAATATATAGCAATCATTACAGGGTTATGTAAACGGGCAGTGAAAAAAAATACCGCTTAAACGCCGTGGCAAGCGGTGAAAACGTCAGCGCCTGGCTGACGTTTTCACCGCTTGCCACGGCGTTTAAGCGGTATTTTTTTTCAGTATGCGTTAAGCTTTACACGTTTACGATCGCTTTACTAAATGAGATTTTATCTGCGCATGTTCTTTTTTACTTTTACTCTGACGTTGTGAAGACCTCACCGGTATGAAAAGAGAAATGCTGGCTTTTAGTGTTTTGGCACTTTATAGCGATGAGCTGACGCAGAGTTATTGTTCTTACGTTTAAAAAAAGCATTGTAATTTACCAGTCAGTTTACCTATTTGTAGATTAATGAGACGTAAGCTTAGCTACGCTTTTTTGTATTATTCATTGGCCATGCGTATAGAGGCATAATAATATTAATAGAGAAGTTCATTCGGTTTTTATGTTGAAGTTCTAGGAATGCGGATCCAGTATTCCTAGGACGCAATCGATCGCAAAGTAATCAGTATAAGCACGATTAGACCTACCGTTTCGCGGAACTAGGAGCATCTGCAAAGACTTTTCTTTCTTTATTAGCACTTACCGTCAAACAAAATTAAAGTTGACTAGTTCACAATAAAGTATCATTTTCTTTGAATCGATACAATCATTACAAGTTGTCGTAAAGCAAGGGAAGTAATTTGCATCTGTGGACGGCGCGACAGTATGCGTGAAATCGCGTATAGGCGGTGGCTTCTCACTTAAAAGTAAAATGTCATAAACTCAAATTACTGCAGACAAATTAGAACGCAAATTTTATGTGTATTAAGGTTGTAAACGGCTTGGCATTGAATTGTTTTATTACTCTGTAATGGTCCTTCGAGCCGGACTCTGGATTTAAATCTGTGGAATCGTCTAGAGTGGGATTGGTATAGAGATTGATTTTTCTCATTAGTGATCTATGGCCAGGAAGTTGTTTTATTGCCGAATTAGAGAGATTTCATTATTATAATCGGATTATGTACTTATATGGATGTGTGAAGTCGTTTTGGCAAGTCCGTAGCAAAATGGTGTTTTTTAATAGTTAGATACTTATATGGTAAGGTGTTTATGAATGAGCCTACTATTTCGACTTATAGCTACTTTAATTATGAATGAATGACATACAATGGGTGTGGAAAATTTTATGTTCTAGTTGTTGTGTAATGTTTGAATCATGCAAAATATTGAATATATTATTTTTACTTGAAAGTAGAACATGGATGTTGTATTTGGTTTTGATAGCATCAAACATTAATGTAAAACAATAAATGTATAAGGAACAAATACCTGAAGAAAAAATGTCATTCCAAAACGAAAAAAAACGTCCCCCACAACTAATAATACAATGGATAGACAACCTCATTATTCCTTAATTAATGAGTTTGACCATAAATTTTAACGACAATATCTCCGATCTTCATTTTTTTTTCAAAATGGCGGCCTTAACTGTCTTCAAGTGGGAGTGATACGAATTTGGCAATCAAATAAATATTAGGACGGAATTGGGACAGGTGTAAGGGCTCATGTAATTGAGATATAAACGTTGTTTTTGATTAACTACAGTCGCTTTATTTCGCGTTTGTGAATTTACGTTCAAGTTATTTGGTTTTGTAATAACCTGGTATGGGGTAATTTGGACTTAATGGTAGCTTTAGTCATAATTTAAGTTAATTTGACAGCTTATTGTTGTTCCTGACAAGGATATGTACATCATACTGTACATTAGCGGATAATAATTTATTATTATCTCGAATATAATATTCATTTATTTTATTTTGATATATCCTAGTGTTTTGAAAGCTATAGTTTTTATAAACGAGTTAGAAAAGGCCAACACTACCGTCTCACCATTCATCTGCCAGATCAAGCAAATGTATTTGCGCAATTATAGTCTGTGTGGTAATGAGATTACGTCCTTAAATAAAATAAATGTGATAAGCCACCTTCTGTAGGTAAAACAATCTTCAGTCCCGGATTTCACCAAAGCGTAGACTAGGAGAAATGTTTTGTAGTCTGGCCCTCACATCTGATTATGAACATATTTGCCAACCAATCTAAAACCTTGATTCCTGCAAACTTCCGTCTGTATTGGCTATTTCATTTCATGTTTAGTTGATTTCTGGCAGCAGGAGACCCAACTCTAGTCAGAAAAAAAAGCATGACAATCCTTGCCGCCTCTCCTCATAATATTATAACCGTGTAATATCCACTTATCGTGCCTATCCTATTACTACGGTGGCTGTCAAAGGCCCATTAGTGCAGCTTCACGACCATTAACCATTAAGATTTCAATGACTACTGAAATCTGGTAGTTATACGCCGGTGACTTTCAAAAGAGGAGGATTTTTCCCATAGAATCTTGATTAGCGGTTCCTTTTAAGTAATATTAATTTTGCAATTAGCTTCCACTCACAGTTTTTCCATAGTATATGTTTATAAAATACTTTTTCCTTCCTGATGCTCAGTAAACTATACTACCATCGCGCCAATTTTATCAAGTTCGATTCAGTAGTTTACACAGTGTAACTAAATATGACTCGAGCTTAGTGAAACTATTTTAGGATATATAGGTAGGTAATATACTAATAATTGTGGTCAAATGAAAATATCACGTCAGAAAGGCTCGTTTGAGGTCTCCATACCGTAAAAAACATGGCCAATGAAATGGTGGGCTTGCCGTGTTTTGGGACTTGGGTATTTGTACACGTTAGTAAAATACTTCAAAAATAACACCCGAAATCTCTGCTTCATCAGTAAATATTAACGTTTAGGTAAAAAAATTATTGTATTATTTTTAGACACCAATTATTTTAAATGTCCTTTCAAAGTTACATGCGTTTTATTTAGTAATGAACGGACACGGTGGAGGAAAATCTCCTAGATTAGGTTATATTCACTTTGAAAACTTATAAAATAGGACTTGACAGATTTTTCTTTTTCACGGGTATTAAAACAATGCGTCTTTTTTTTATACATATAACATAAAATTACGCCTATATAACCTAAAAGGTTGCAGCAGAGGTGTACAACACCCACACTTCACCTGTTTTGTTTAAGTCCCATGGGATAGGGAGTGAGCCTATTAATATCCACCGGTTACAATTCCAACTCCGTGCCGCTATTGTGATTTTCCTGACGAAAAGTTCACTAGTTGGTAATAGTCCCTTTTAGAAGTAAGTTTATATATCCCGGTGTCCAAAATATTAAAATAACCTTTTTAATTCTTCAGAAAAGTTATGATCGACACTTCACGTGATCAGAAGGCTGGTTTTTACTTTGCTCAAAGGTTGAGCATTGCAATTCAACGCGGCAATGCCGCCAGCCTTCTGGGCACGTCACCCGCATTTGACATTGATGCGGAAGTATTTTTTGACGCATAACTTTTAAAAAATTTTAGTTCTATTTTTCTTACAGCTGTACAGTCGCGATCAAAAGTCCCACCCACACTTCACCTGTTTTGTTTAAGTCCCATGGGATAGGGAGTGAGCCTATTAATATCCACCGGTTACAATTCCAACTCCGTGCCGCTATTGTGATTTTCCTGACGAAAAGTTCACTAGTTGGTAATAGTCCCTTTTAGAAGTAAGTTTATATATCCCGGTGTCCAAAATATTAAAATAACCTTTTTAATTCTTCAGAAAAGTTATGATCGACACTTCACGTGATCAGAAGGCTGGTTTTTACTTTGCTCAAAGGTTGAGCATTGCAATTCAACGCGGCAATGCCGCCAGCCTTCTGGGCACGTCACCCGCATTTGACATTGATGCGGAAGTATTTTTTGACGCATAACTTTTAAAAAATTTTAGTTCTATTTTTCTTACAGCTGTACAGTCGCGATCAAAAGTCCATAAGCAATCTCAAAAGGCAATAGTTTGAAGTGTAGTTTGACTTACGACCTTCTATTTCCAAGAAATAGACACATGTTGTTAACAAATAATTGTAGTTCATAATTTCAACCACAACGTAAGTGACAAGATGGCCGAGCGGTTAAGGCATGCAGTTAGATGCGTTTATCGATTCACTGCAGGTTCCAATCTCACTCGGTTACTTTTATACTTTTTGAAGTTTTTACTCGATTAGAAGGAATGGGTAAATATAGTATTCTTTATCTTGTTCACTTTGTTCACACATTTGTAAATATATAGAAAATGTATGGGGTTTGATGGTGCAAAGGTGGGGAGTCACGGGATGAAAGGTGTATACAACAGTTAAAAACCCATTGCATGGAAGTGTGGGAAAACTTAAGAGGAACCAGTATATGTGCTAATATTGTAGGGTCCATGCGCAAACGTCTACTTGACTGCATTGAAAATAATGGGGGTTATACGAAATATTAATAATGTTATAATTATTTAAGATTAATTTAAGATGTTTTGTAACTGCATATTAGCACTTCTGTAAATATTTAATAATCTTCAATGGAGGTTTAGTTTCCTTCTTCTTTTCGTCCAGACAAGCTGTAACCTCAATACATTTATTGTGACGTTACATAAAAAAAAACATCTTCATAAAGTGTAAATCATAATATTAGTCTTTAATAAACGCTGCTGTATTGTATACCAATACCTATTATAAGTGGGTATCAACAATAATATTTTTGTTATTAGAACATCCTGTCCTTGTTGTCATTGTGAATCAATTTAGTAATATTTGTATTATCAATCTTATGAGTTGACTAAGTGGGTTACAATAAAAAATCTTATAAACGGTTACAAGGGAACTTTTTTATTTAGGTAGGAATGTGACGTCACAATTCTCTTGACATAAAATGTATTAATTTATTGTATAAATAAATAAAACGAATACACATTTTTACCATCATTCAACATAACTTTTTTATTTCTACCTTACAACAATGACAATAAAAAAAACGTAAGTAGTTTAATAATAATAACATATTTAATTTATTAGTTATTATATTAATCAAAAATCTTATAAACGGTTACAAGGGAACTTTTTTTATTTACGTAGGAATGTGACGTCACAATGCTCTTAAAAGTTTATTAATTGTATAAATAAATAAAACGAATAAACATTGTTATCATCATTCAGCGTGACTTTTTTTATTTCTACCTTACAACAATGAAAATAAAAATAAAAAATTACGTAAATTGTTAAATAATAATAACATATTTAACGTATTAGTTATTATATCAATCTGTAACTATTTATGTATTGTATACATGTATTGTATCGCAATTAAAGCATGAATACCTAACAAGTTTGTGCTTAAAATGTTACAAATATTATTATGATTTCGTAAAAACAAAATACCACCACAAATCAACTAAGCTTCAAACTCAGATTTAGTTGATCGTGATCCCAATGTTTACCCGATATACCTAGCTACCTATCTGCTCATGATAAATAGATGCGTATTCAAAGAACCGGTCGCCACTGTGACGCGTTTAGTACTAATGCGACAACATTTCATTAGTGTGTGTTATCTTATAAACTGCTAAACACGCACGCGACTTCGTTAGTGTGTGTACTGGCTGTATCGGGCTCGTACCGTTCATAGCAATGTAATCCTTAGCGTGCCTATGGACTTCTGAGCGTTTACTGTACATAGGTAGGTATGATTTTGTTTTTTTGTTTAAGTTATTAGACTATTATAATTTAAGATCCAATATTATAAATTGTGATTAATATTAAATTAATAGAGAAAATAAATATCTAGAAACCCCAAAAAAAAATAAAAAAGTTACATCAAATTCTACTTAATATTAGCAAAATAATATAATAATCATAACTAAAAATTGTGTTTAGAAATCGCACTAATTTACACCGTATATCCTAAACCTCTTAACAGATTCGTATTTCCGCAGGCCAAGCGGGCGTCAACCAACTTGGGGGCGTTTTTGTAAATGGACGTCCCCTCCCCGATGTGGTGCGGAAGAGAATCGTGGAGCTGGCCATCATGGGCGTCAGGCCCTGTGACATCAGCAGGCAGCTACTGGTGTCCCATGGTTGCGTCTCCAAGATCCTCACCAGATTCTACGAGACTGGGTCGATTAGACCTGGGTCTATCGGCGGCAGTAAGACTAAGGTAAGCTTTTTAAAAAGATAATTATAATACTTAGTAACTAATTTACTGCAATATTATTTAAACCATTTTCTTCAAACATTGCAACCTCTCATTTAAGAGCTGCAAAAGAGGCCTTAATATATTTTCAGTCTTAGAATGAAACAAAAATGATTTATATTAATAATAATTTCTAAATCATCTTTTAATTTCGCATTGACAACGTGCATTCCCAAAAACACGAACGTAAAAAGCGCCAAGATCATCAAGACATTTTAGAAATGTTCCAAAAATGTGAACCCTTTAGCAAGCGTTTGGGAAAAAAAGTAAATCAACAGTGGAACTGGCGGATCACAGGTCACGCCGGCAATCACTGGTAATTATAAACTATAAAATTTTACCGGCACTGGCTTTCGGCTTCTTGAGATGGCGTTTCGACACGGTCTGGCCCAAGTGATCGGGAAGTTGTCGAGGTTCCGTACGGATCTATATAGATTATAGAAGCAATGATTGGGTGGTCAAATTTATTATTGATATGTTTAGTTGAAAGTTTTTTGCGGGTGTTTAACTTAGACACGTCATTACTTTTCAGTTATTAAAATTTTAAAGGGTGTGTGTAAGAGTCCAATGTAACCACAAAAAATTAAAAGCTTGTTTATTTGATTTGAATTGAAGGTTCGACAGGCAAATCGTTTTTTTCGAGGTGAAGCATCTAGAAATTCGTATCAAAAAGGAATAGGAAACTAAAATACGTAAAGATTGGAGTCGTAGTTAACAGAAAGATAACTGAAGAAGATCAAAACAGCCTAACGCAAACAGGTGATGGATATTTTTAAACTCACTTACAAAAAAACTACAGTTCTAAAAATAGAGGCAAGTCCACAAATAGCTAGTACCGTTCACTTGGTTTCTTTATCCCACCGACCCCTAAGCGAAGTCCGGTAAGCGTATTCGATACCGACCTCACTAAATTCGGTACGCTAATAAAACAACCATTTGTTCGTCCACAAACGGACGCCGACATCAAAAAATTGATTACTACAAAATACCTCAAATCACCGAATACTTTTATTGGCGGTGTTATGGGAACACTTAATTGACTACTAATCAACATGCTCAATCGTCACGTTCGACTCGATTCCATCCATCGAGATAATCGATCCTCATATCGATACGACAGTGATCTCATCGCACCGATTGTGAATTATGTAAAACGGTTTGGTAATTATATTTTTGCGTTTCTTCAGATTTTATGGTTACATATTGCTTTTTATATGTTGATTGAATAAATAATAGCGTGACCTTTTATTTTTGAAACTTGGCCATTTTTTTACTTTCTAAACACAGGTTTCATTACAATGTTTTTAATAAATCATTTTTGTAAAATTGATTGTGAAAATATGCTTTCACGTTCGTCTAGAAATTGATCAAATCAAATCACGCTAATTACAGTCGTGGGAAAATATTAACTGATGTTTTGGAAAGCTAAACTAAATTAATTTAATTAAAAAATGTTTTGGGATTTAACTAAACGGCAATTGGACTGACTTGCATAAGAAGTATTGCCAATGAGTAGTATGGTAATAACCATAAGATATAACTTTATTATAACCGCATAGTAATTAGAAGTGTCATTAGTGTGTGAGAAGATACGAAGTCATTCATGTGCAGTACTTTATTAGAAACAGGGCAATGTTATTAGATATTTCATAAAAATAACGCTAGTAGATAATTATTATACAATGCCATAACTATTTACACTTTGGACTTTGTATCCAAACACAAGCTTGTAAATTTGAAAGCACTGTCTTACTAAGTGGCGGTTACATTAACGTCCTAAATTTACTGAAGTGATAAGTCCACCAGTAGTAATCTAAGGCTAAATACCTAGGAACTATTATTACTACTATTTGCAAATACTAATTACTCTTGCTAACCCCTCCAGCTAAGCTTAATTCGCTTGTGTTAGGATGAAGTTCAAGTCAGTGGTGTAATGGCCAGGATTCGAACCTACGACCTCTCGATCGTAAGACAATGTATTTATGTGATTTTTTGTAGAATAGATGTTCAAGAACAAGTATATGCTTGCTTTTAACGACTGAAATATAAGCTGATGATGAGACATTATTACTCAGTGTAGTGAGTACATGGTTGGCGAAGTGGTGCCTAGCCGCTATCAACTGCGCTGGTGTTGTGAGTTCGATCCTACACGGGACCAATCTTTGTGTGATACGCAAAGATTGTTTTTAACTCTGGCTGTGCTTTGTGTGCGTGAAATGTATGATTGTGAACATCGCCGCGACACAGCAGTTATTCAGTGCGGGAGTCGTTTTTAAAAAGCATAAAAATATAAATAATTCGACTGTAAATTTTGGTAGAATGACTGTATCTGTATCAATTATTAAATAAGTGATACAGAAGTGCAACAACCTCAATCAGCATCAAAGGCACATAAACAAGAATAATGATTTCTCTGTGAAAAATCGTTTGATTGGATGCCCCGACAATTAGCAGCCTTCGTCAAAAGGTTACAGCAATATTGGAGGCACCTTGGATCGAACGCCATTTTGGGCGATATACTGTTAATATTTCCTCTCTAAATAACAGTTTACAACACATTATTCTCGGAATATTATATATATGTAAATTGCCAATAAAATGTTAGGTATAGGTTTCTTAAGAAATAAATCGATTCTTACCTAACCATATTCGGAGCTTAGTTTTTGTGAGGTTTGAAGATATAAGTTTTTAAAACTAATTAGTTACAAATATTTGTACTAGAGGAAAAAAAATAGAGATGTATAGAAGAAAAATAATAAAGCAGAAAATTAATTTACTGCAGACTGCAAAAAAATATTGACACGTCACTCGGGTGAAAACGACTAAATTACATATTTTCTTGAATTTTTAAAAACTAAAAAAAAAAAACTAGTGTGTCTAAAAACTAGTTATATTTTTTCAAATCATGTGTTGTTTACTAATTAACAAAATATCAGATCTTAATACCAATAAGTATCAGAAAAAATCACCTGTCATGATTTTGATCATCAGAACGACTGCTTTCTTTTTCTAGGCGTTTAGCTACAACTTCGAGAGATAAAAGAGAGAGATATATCTCACACAACTTCAATAAAATCTATATAATAATATGTAAAAATAGAAGATATAAAGAAAAAAGCAAATTTACTGACTGAGAGCTGACAGCACCAATTTTTTTTTTTTTCAATGGCAATCAGCCGACACTTTTTGCCAGTGTTTTAGCACATGGGGTTTTAACACTAATTTATAATATATTATTTACAACATATCAGTTAGGAGACCATTGATGCTTGGATCTACAACAACAGAAATTAGTTGGATTGTTCTCATAATTGCCTTTCAAATGACGTATCATTTATCAAGAAATATACAGATATAAAATTTTGCGGTGGGATCTCAAGTTATAAATTGAACGGTACGTGTTTGCTGGCCATAACACACTTTGTACATAACAATCATATAACAATAAAATAAGAACACGTACTGCCATCAATACGATTGCTCTAAACGTAACAACATTAAAAATAACATGAAACACATAAAAATCATACATATCTACTAATTTGACCAACTCAAATCACTAGTGTGGGAACACACGCTAGCTTTTACGATGTTTTTTCCAACAAATATTTACTGTTATTACACCTGCTACGAATAGCGAAAACTCGAGATAAATGCTCGATTATACCGTGTAGCGATTATAAAAATATGTTACGCTTTTTCTAAAATAATTGTTCATAACTTCAGAAGCATATTTCTAAAGTTTTAAGGCCGGTTGAGCTTCCACCTTTAATTAAAATTAAAATCATTACAACCTGTTTCCGAACGTTCGTTAATATTAACTGTGGTTCAACACGAAAGTTTTATCATCTGTAATAGTTCGAATTTTAAATGGTAAACAAATGAATCGCTTTGAGTTTTGATTTTATATTGTCTATGCTTTAGCTTTAGAGATCCGTGAACTTCTTTTATAGTAGAAGGTATCAAGTATTAAATGATGTCGAAAAGCTCGGATGTAGGTACCTAAAGTAAATCGATTAATGTACAACATATTATCTGAAGATCAATACGATGTACAATTTTCTTTTAAGGAACTGTTCCATCAATCGAAAATTAGTTTTTTAGGTAACATCCATTAACAAAGCTTGCAGATCTCATTTAAATATTTAGTTGACACATTTATTGAGGATACGACTGTTTTGGTCAGATCCATATTAATGGCATCTGATCACGCCGCTCATCGCCGATTTATGACATAATCCGTCATAAAATCAGGAAATAAATCGTATAAATAATAAACAAATTAAAATCGTGAATACTATTTTTTGTTACTAAACAGAATCAGCAATTTATGCATCCCCGGAACATTTGCATATTTTATTTTGTCATTACAACTATATAATTAAGTGCAATGAAATATCATAAAGATGTTATTAAGTAGGTTTACAATTTCACACTTTCATGTTGTGCTAAATTGATGTTGTTTTTTGGCAATTAAAAAACTCGTGAGATAGTTTTGCTGCAGCAAAAAAAAATGCTAAATTACCGCATATTTTTTTTGTAGCTCTTCAAGCTATATTTTTTCCTTGTCATGTCCATTAAAAACATTGTTTTTGTAGCTAAAACTACTGATTTCTGAAAACGTTCACTTCGCGGGAACATACAATCCATAACCAACTTTTCTCCCTCACTTCGCTAGGATAACCAGAACTCAAAGATTTGCATGCCGTACATATCTCTTTTACGAGCGAAGTTATGGCCTTTATGATCGATGGCCACCATTTATGGCCAAATGGTGGCCAAATTACTGTAATTAGCGGCCGAATACGGCCAACACCAGCCTTTATAGAGGCGGCGGCCGATTGAAGATTTCACACTGAATTTTTAGTGTTTCAAACGGTTGTATTTGTTCTGCTCAGGTTTCATTAAGCGGTACGTTTTAGGATTAAGAAGAGTTAAGTATTTTTTTTTAAACTGTTTCAGTATAGCTTTTTTAAATAGATTTAGAGCCTATGGTAAGTACTGATGCTCAGATAAAGAGATCTATTATCATGGAAAATTCGTATTCGTACACAACAATTCCCTACGTCCGGCGCACTCTGGGCAATTCGCGAGTTCTCCAAAGCGAATTGGCTAATCCTTTCACCTCGATGGCAAGTCAAAATAAAATTAGACTCAGCCATCGACACGACGAAGAAGAAGTATCTATAAAACCTCATATCCTTGCTCCTTCGTGTAATTAATATCCGTAACACATAGATTACTTCTAAGCTACAATATTATTAAAAAAATATGCCCAAACAACATACCATTGTTACAGATTTACATTAGAATTAGTTCCGTTAACCATCAGACCCCATACGCCACGTAATGTTTCATCACCATGGCATTCGATAGCTCATGGTGTATGGTAACGAATCGCCTATTGCGCTAACCTCGGCAAATGCTCTGCTATACGGCGACGAATTGAAAGGTACATTTCGACATACATGGTCCGAATCGACCAAATGCTGAATGTCGATTATAATGTAAGGCCTGTATTTGTAGTACCGCATGTAAAATTGTTTCTGATTCGATTTTTAAACAATAATGAAGCAAATATTTTTTTTACTGGGTGGATGCGACCAGAGAGCATGCATTTAACTAGAGACAACTATAAGTTTTAATAACATTATGCCCACTGCGCGAGCTGAGCGGCGCGTTCCAGATAAAATTCATATTGAAGTTTAGAAATATATGGGATTTGACAGGATTTACCCAGCCCGGGGATTTTTTTTTATGAAATTTGACAGTCCAATCGTTGCAAAAGTATAACCTCAAAATTTCTTCATGTTACATCTTGACATCTATTATCTCTGGATGCGACTCATGCTGGGTCCACACCTGACCAACGAAGGCCAACGAACGGCTAAGGATGTTACAAAATTATTCGCTTGACATATATCGATTAGTGTTTATTCGATTATTAATAACTTACATAAGTTAATAATCAAGTGGCAATTACTTATTTTTAACTATTGATGCCATTTCGAGTGGATTATTCGCGAGTCCCGTCAGTCTTCATCGTTTACTTGGTCCAATACACATTCAAACATAAGCTACACACAAATTCAAATCGAATGAAACGTAATGTATATAGGTGATGCGAATAACTTTATCACATCCCTAGCCTTCGTTGGTCGTTCGTTGGCTCGGTGTGGACCCAGCAATAGGAGCATGAGTTAAAACCACAGATTCTAAACGTGATCCGTCTTTATTGTCATCAGTTAAAAATAAATTTACGAATAATAAATAATCTCAATGTTCAATTCATTCGGCAAGCGGTAATTTTTTTTTCGTTAATTTATTTTTACAGTTGAACAATGCTACAAATGAACAATGACCACGTTTAGAATTTGTGGTTTCAATTAATTCCCTTATGTCGCATCCACCCTACATGGGTTTTTACTTTATTTTCAACAACAGCTTAAAAACTGCTTACTGCCAATGCTGCCAATAAACGGTTTGATGGTGAAGTAGTCACTGACATTACTGCCATTGTATGTTTCTCCTTTGATATAGTATTTCAATTGCGAACTATAACTACATCTACATCAATATATCTTTAAAGAATTATCATTTGACGGTATCTACTTTTCATACAATGAAGCTTCTCATCGGCACAATCAAGCAGTTATTTCATCCCGAAAAAAGGCTAATGTCCTACACAATACACAACAGTTACGAAACTCAGACAAGTTCAAGGAATCTCAGACGAGGAATTTGTGAAAATTCCCGAGTTTCGGATATGACCAAATCGGGAAACACCTTTCTAGAGTTTCTGGAAACTGATTGTCTTGCATTCTTTAAAATACTACGCACGATTCTACAGACATTGTACAAAAAGTCTTAATTTACTTAAAACCCAAAAAGTAGACTGATAGTAAAGTTTTGTGAACAAACTTGTGGGCATCATTGTCTCACCTTCAACTTATGGCGAAATATTGGTGGTTGAACTACTGAATACAGGTTTGGGCATTTATTAGCACAAGACCCCGTAGTCTTCTGATGTAGCTAAAGTTTATATATATATATACTACAAAATTTAGAACATTTTCATAAACTGTAATAATCACTTATTCCCAGATGGACTATTAGTAAGGATACATTAAAAAACGACCTAGACTGATATGCTTAGTCTTATCCATTTTTGTTGACGCCCTATCAATGTATGTTAAGAAACGTATTATTGTTCTTTTTGATATAGTAAAGTAAAAAAAATATAGTAAGTGGTTTCATCCGGAAAGCATATCGGTGTAGGTCGTTTTTCTACGTATCCTCCATTAAATATTAAGGTTGAGAGCTGAGCATCACATGCAAGTTATTCTCTCTAGCTTACTAAATCCATGATATCTCGGTGAAAATCCCAGCTATTCTTCATATATCAGGCTCAGCAGTAAACGTCATGCCATAACGAAGGTGTGCGCGTTTGCACAGACTTCCTAATTGGCCATAAAGTATTAGAGATGCTGCTGTAACACCTAAGATTGTGCTGTACGGGTCTGTGCAGACTAGCCACCATTGTCGATAAAACAGTAGCCAAACTAATTATTAAAGCCAAATTTACATTACGAAACTAGTTGCACGAAATTAATGCATGCATTTGAAGTTAGAAACTTATATCTTGATATTAATTTCCTAATGTTAATTAGCCTTCATTGTAGAAGGTGGGTAGCATACTTTCTGGATGTCCAGCTGATCGTAAGTGATTAAATATAATCCGTAAACCGCCACAAATAATGCATTTCGAAGGCCTATTACAACCTTCTGGCTTGGGCCTCTCTGTAAAAGTTCTTCAATTATTTAGTAAGTTATGTTTAAATAGGACTATAAAAAAATGCAATCGAATTGAGAACCGCCACCATGTTTTTGAAGACGTTTAAAACTAATGCAAGTTCGTCCATCACATCAATTAAATTAGAAAAACTACATAGATCTAAAAGCCATGAAAAGACAGAAGTTTTCTTTGACAATACTGTTGTCTAGTCTGAATAAACATTTCTGTTAATGAGTAGAGAGGTGTAACTGTATGTTTCATTGTGCATATTGGCGGCAAGCGTCAGTTCAGGAAGTGAGGTGAATATAATAAAAAACTTAAAAAAACCTACATACTTAATGGTGTGAGGTTTCTTAACTGCAAATATATAGGAAAAATACAGAAGAATGCACTATTAAGTAATAAATACTTAAGTAATATACAAACGTCTCGCCTCATCTGTCTATAACTTGAAGGAACAGAAGTAAACAGTATGCAATAAACGGCTTGAAGGTGTCTTTATTTGAATAATTATCCCCGTACCGTGGAGGAGTTGTTCCTTCCAGCATCAGCTCAGCAACATGCAATGCTGACTGCTAGATGAAAATACATTATATGGCAAAAATAGTATGATATAAATTATTTCTGCCAGAAGACCACGCGCGACATGACTTGGTGAACCTACGCCAAAGCGTGTTAGTTCATAAATTAATGATTTTTTAAGACTTAAAGAAAATAACAATATGATTGTATTTCCCCTTAAAAAATGCAGCTCCAGAATGAAAAAGTCAACCCCTAAATGTAACAAACGCAACAATTCCCATAGGTATTTCCGAATAGAGATCTAAAGAGATATGCAATGAGCGTTCAAACCGCTCAGGTAAAAATTAACCCTTGATCGTGACGGACGATGTATTATCATGTTATTTAGATAATCGGTGTCCCCTAATCAGGGTTGCCAGACTTTCGGGCAGAATTGGGACAAAAAATTTTACAGTTTAAGAATAAAGTTAAAAAAAAGGATGAAGTTAGAACTGAGATCGTTGTCAAACGCGTACCAAGCTACTATTTAAAAAACAAGTATAGAAGGGATTCATCTCTATAAGAGACATAGGATTAATTATTTAATATAACAGGCACTAAATACGTTACGTCCTGTTTTAGCCTACACGTAGAAAGAATCGTAAATTTGGTTTGTCTCTTGTCTCTGTCGACGTTTCTATGTTAATAACTACATTATAGTCGATCAATGCGAACCCTTGAAGATGCAACTGTCATTATTTCATAAAATAAAATAATAACGCGGCCACGACGTGCCCAATTCAAGGAACTCATGGATTTCGCGTGCCAAATTATTTATGCTGCGTACCATAATATATGTAGCACACGTGCCAATAGTTCGCCATCATAGTAAAATAATCGAATCGTCAAGAGTGGCATACCGTGCTTAGTGGGCAGAACGTCCAGCAAAGCTTGGGATATTCGTCACCCTACTCCTCCGGATATTAGGGTTGATCGGATGTATTGTATTTAATTGGTTCGTGAGGGTTGTATTTGTATAATAAACGTTGTACTTTTGTAATACGCGACACTTTTATAATCGATATGCATTTAGTACGATTTACTATGGGAAAACTTGTAATAAGGTTTTTGTTTTAAGATTTTAGATAAACAAACGATTAGAAGAGCGTCTTCTTAGGACTATACGATATTAATTATTATGCGTCCCATCAGTAGACAATTTATTTGTGATGATTAGTCCCTGATAGCCTATTTTGGCAGATTTTCGACGCATAAAATGTCGAATTTGTATTAAGATATCATGCTCAACTATCTGAAACTCTATAAAATTCGACCATTGGTGGCAACAAAAAATTGGGTAGACGAAAGTTTATTTACAATTGGTACAATGCTTTCTTAAAGAAGAAATAATTCTTAAAGACAATATAAAGATATTGTCTTCAGTAACTAAGTTATAAGTTATTATAAATCTCTTGAAAGACCTTCTGAAGAAAAACGTAAGTTAACTATTTCTTTTTTGACAATAATAAAATATAAGACACACATTATAAATCTACTATTACGATTAAATCGGATAAGCACTTGTAAACAACATTATCCGATTAACCAGAATGTAGAACGATTTTTATGAATTTAAATTGCCTAATAATAATAGTATATTATTGAAAAAAAAAAAGATAAACATCGCCTGATCGCCATGACATGCCAAACTGACATTAACAGCTTTGTCAAACAATATAACCCGGTGATATTAAATATTCATCGCTGGCAACACATTACCCGTACGTGGTTTTAATTGATCTGGCAACACCGAAGAGTTGTTCGGAAAACTATTCAACACTATACGTGGGCATTTTTTAATTGTTGTTAAACAATAAATAACCGTTTTAAAGCAAAACGTTCGTTTCGATCGATAAGGTAACACGGAAGGTTGTTCTACTATTATTTTATACCTACCTATTATAGTCAATCAATCTGCAGTTGATCTGACTAAATGATAACAACAACCCAAAAACAATAAAACAATTTATTCGGCATTTAAAATGTATTTTAAAAAGCGCGGTAATTACAGCTGGACTTTAAAAAATTTATCCGCAGTGATGAAGATAAATCCCTTATACACCCTTAAATTATAAAAAACTGGTTGAAAAAAAAACCTGAATGTGGAGACGGAATCGCAATAGTGGAGAGACATATCAGTTTACATAAATCCGTACCAAAACGAATCTAATCTTCGTTTTTTGCTTTGCTCCTATTAAAAGTGACAAAGAATCCTTTATTCGGACAATCAGTATCAGTAGAATAGGAGATATCCTGCCGCACCCGAGATAATAATGTCGAGGACTTACATAATCGTGACAAATGCCAAGAATACAGCAATATCTTAGCTATTAGTCAAATATAGTTAACTTGTAAATCAACTTTATATACCATTACGGGTGTTAATATTACATCTGAACAATTGACATTAATAGCGCACGAAAGTACAGTATTTTAACTGACATATCTCTGAAAACTTACATCTGCAATTGAATTTAACAAACAGAACCTACTTTTTCGACTACGGAAGGGGTGATGATTTTGGCAGTCTATGTATGTATGTTTGTATGTTCCACCGTAGCCCTTTATTAAACTACTGAACGGATTTTAATGAATTAGGTGTCAATAGATTCGGGCCGGGTGACATAGACTATATAAATTATATTTTTATTATATTTCACGTTAATCAAAACAATAGCTCGCAATCGTGGCGATAATTAAAAAAATAATTACAGTCATTCAATGATTATGTACAACTTATTTTTTTTAATACTTCCATTTCTCGGCGATAACAGAATGTCAGTCAGATTACAAAAAAGAAAACAAAAACGTTCAAAATTCGAACGTCGGTCGTGTAATTAGGTCTTCCGTACACAATCGGGGGTCGGATCAAAGGGTAATTTGTAACAATAATGGCGATTGGTCAGGCGGGTCATGGGACTGCGCACCTGTCAACCGATGTCAAACTATCGCCTCTGTTATCTGTTTAAGGCTTAATCACACGTGGAAGTATGGACAGGATACGGGAATTTGACCGTATGAAGTGGGCTTAAGCGCTCATTTGAGGTTTTCAAACTGTTTGGTTGTATGCAACTTTATGGCAACGAAAAGTTAGCTTACCTTTACACTTGCGGCGGTCAGATTTTATAAGTTCATTAAACTTCTCATTTATAGTCTGAATAATAGGTGAAAAAGGCAGATCTTGGCAATCTAAATTAAACTAGCGATATAAAAAATAGTAAGTAAAATAGCTAAAGCTTCTATTACACACAATCCTGATTTATATGTAAAAATCCACACAACATAAACGGCAACCTAAACCAGATAGTGCCTAGCAAAAAACCGTACCAATAAAACCATATCGTAGTATTATCATAAAACTCAAAAGTTTACACTTATTAATACTTAAATATTAGCAGTAAACAGCCGCCTACTCTCTGAAATAGACATCTTACTTATACTATCTGTGGTTGCTATATAATCTGTGGTTTATATTTTATCTGTGATACTGCACAAAGGCGGCAATTTCAACCGATGATGAAGTGGACATATCGACAATAATTTCCAATATGTTTTATGAACCAGCTTTACGGTATTAAGAGGCGCGTAATAATATTGACAATATAATCCAGGGAGGGAACCATAAACTGAATATTATCGGTGCAAATCCGACTTAAGTTGCGAAAATCCTGACGATCTATTCAGTACTAGGTACTGTCGACAGCGAAAGCTTTACCAAATTCAAATAAATTCTAAACTATTATCTTCAAATTACTGCTTAAAAAACATTATCGTAAGACCTAAGGACCACCGGTTTCCCACCATCTGAACCAAAACCGCAGAAGGAAACCAAGAAGAAACTTACCATAATCGCAGACCATAATCAAACCGTTTAGTTATTAATTCATTTACGTCTGAAAACAAATAGTACGTTTTCTCATTAGTTTAAATCAAAATTAGTAATAATAATAATTGGACTGGTTATTAAACAATAGCTGTACCTACCAATACAATACGTGTCTATTATTTTTTTATAACAAAAGAACGATTGACTTTTGGTGCCGTCTGTACAACACGAATACACATGATTTAGATATGTACACGAGTAAACGTTCGATATTATTGGTACTGGTAGTTTGATAGATATTATTATCTAGAGATTAGATATTATACGAGTGTGCAAGTGTAAGTACATGTTTTTTAAAGTGTTAAACTTTTTTTTTACTTAATGACGTGATTCCCTAGCTTCCACCCGCGGGTCCGGTCCGGCATCACATCATTAATATATTATTATTAATCGCCCAGTTGATGGATCTATGTTATAGATTCGAAACTAGTCGGCATATCCCGGCTAAAATAACGTGAGTTCTCAATAATAATATTTTATTATTTTATAATATTTTGTAGCTACATTTCGCGAATTTGTCTTTCATCCTATAATCATAATAATAAACCTTGAAAGCTAGGCGCCATCGCACTCATTCACAAGATCTCTTTAATGTCTCATAAAAACATAATTAAAGAGTTTCCGCTAAGAGGTAAGGCACGTTAAGTTGATAATTACTTGCAATCCGGCCTTCGTCCGTGGCCTTCGGGGGCACGTTACCCTGGACAGGATTTATTTTGGTCTGATGAGATTTATGAAAGAAATTGAATCTGTCCTTATTTTAAAGTACCTAGTTGAAATTAAAATTTTGCCGTCACTGAGGCCGGCCGAGAAAATGCTGGTGCATTTACTTGGATGACTTTCTAGAGGGGGTTAGACATGGTTCAACATAGGGAGTGGAAATTCTTGGGGTAGATTTTTGCCCAGCAAAGGAACTCTACAGGTTATAACTTGTTGAAATTAAAATGGAGACAAAAAAAAATTTTTGGCTGCATCTCCCTAATTATAACCACAAAGCGCACGAATATCCGCTAAAGATAGCGGATACGTATCTGAACTACATCTGATATAATTGGTGTGCCTTCTACATCTGATATAAATGGTGTGCCTTCTATGCCCAACATTACACCTAAGTACACAGGCATTACTATTTGGTGGCAATGATGATTTCTTTCTCAACGTCTTCTACAAAATTATTATATTGTAGAACACGTTAAGAAAGATCTCTATTAATTTATTTTAGCATGATTAATACCTTTTTCGCTTTTAATAGGTATTGGACAACAAATGCTCAATGACTTTCTTTACGAGGAATAGTAAACAAATTCTGGACTCGGTGGGTGTCAGGTATGCCTATAACGAGCTCGACATACCTGTATAGTCGATGCTTGATGCTTTGAATGGTTTATAGAAAAAAACATAGCCATGATTGGAAGGGAATCTATACTATGTCTAAACGATGCTTATTGAAGAGGAGACGCTTAGCTTCTGTATAATAAGCTGATTAAAATGTTGCGTAATTAAAATTATAACAAGAAATTTTGAAAAGGTGCGTGTTTGTTCTAAACAAATAAACACGCACTTTTTCAAAATTTACCTTAGGTTAATAACGTTATTTGGGTCTGCCCACCAGTTATTTTTCAGTAGCTACAAGAAGTCTGGAATTATGCCCGGTAAATGACGATAGGCTAACCGCTTATCACATGGGACTTAAACATAACAGGTGAAATGTAGGCATTATACAACTTTGCCTTTGCTATGTTATTAACTATTTATTTCTGCAAGCGATGTAGGAAAAGTGTTCAAATAGACATAACATTGGAAATTACGCAATCAAAATACATCTGAAAGTCTCACATCATCTCCATTCTAAATCGTTTCGAATCCAACACTCGATCATTTACAGAGCACGTTATAAACTGCGTCGAACAAATGAACTCCGCAAACGCGCGCGCATTCCCCGCCGCGTCACGGACGGTTCCGTTGCACGCAGTTTTTGTCCTCGCGCACATCAATCATAGCCTGACACATCCAATATAACGTTTTTGCACACCGGTACACGATGCCGCAACCTACCCACTAACTGTCCAGCCACGATTAGTCTTTCTTATTACCGATTTCTATTAGACTTTCCACGTTTGATGGGGTGAAAGATAATTTGCCGGGGCGTGAGACCGTTGCTTTAATGGCAGATTGATTCGAAATTAATAAGAGGGAAGTTAATATAGCTTAATGCAGCAGGTGTCTAGGAGTTGACAAGCGTTTTTTTCTCGGGTAATAAATGGGTCATAGCGCTCATTAAGCTTATATCCTATCAGGAACTAAGGAGTAATTATAGAGTAGTGCAGAAGCGATCAGCTGTATGGAAGTCATCTATAAATCATTAGGTGATACTTTTTGTATGACCAGGAAATTGCGAATAATTAATTTTGAGATTAAAAGGTGACTTGTGCCGTGAATAAAGGCATGATTAGCAATGTATTATATCTAAAGTTTTGTAGCTGTTACGTTGATACTAGAGTTATTTATTTATTTTGAAACTAGCTGTTGCTCGCGGGTCCGCCTGTGGTATAAAAATAGCTATTCTCAGACCTACCAAAGATACACGAAAAATACATAAAATTTGGTAAAGCTGGTTTGAAGGAGTTCAATAACTGTCACACATGATTTTTATTGAAGTATAATAAAGGAAAGGATTGGGCCGCGAGATATGTTTACGCGATCGCTATGGCGTTGTAACTCGCGGTGACAATATTTTTATCAGAATCGTTAAATATCTTAATCTTAAATAAAAGAAAGCTAAGGCAGGTACGCTCCTATAGAAGACATCAACGCGTGCCGTCCTAAAAGTATCAATTTGGTTTATAAATGAACGCGCACGCTTCGTATGGGCCAAATTTACCCGTCCGATATAAAAGTCTAATTTGACTTTTTTAATCGTGTAATTTTTTACATGTTAGTAACTTACCATGTCAGGCCTGAAGACGGGACAGGTAAACTTAGCTGTCTTAATAAATAATTAAATAAACCACAATAATAATTTTCATACAGTTAACTTACATACTATTTCACAGATTATTGTGGGGAGACTGATGCGCAAGCTAGTTACAATCTGTATTTCAGGTCACCAGGCACCTTGGTGGAAGGCTTACGGATTATTTGTCAATGTTTGACAAAAAAATCTTGAAACATACGGGTAGTATTTTAACGCGAAAATAATTATTTCCTCTGAGCACTGTATATTGTTCTACATACTACTACTACTACAAAATCCAGATAAGTCACAGATTTTCGACACGGAACAATTTGTCAACCAGAAAACGTAAATCACAAGCATATAACATTGCAATGCTGATCGTTAGCAAACCATTAAACGTGATATTTCCTATCTCCGTTACGATATGGTATGAGACGCGTGCCTTTTGCTTTCATCATCTCTGTGCTATACATCAATGTTAATGTTGCTAGCTATGCAACTGTATTACGTAGGTACAACACATTCTAATACTTCAGGCATTATGTTGAGCTTCAATTTAAACTGGTAACTGACTTTTTAAACTGATGTCAAAGAGAATACCTAAGGCTGTTTCTTGATTAACCGGTGTATGGTAAAATATTCTCATATAAATATAGGTGCTTGGCTTTTGTTTCGGTTCCAAGCGCCTGATAATTTGATGAAAATATTTTAACGCTCCAATTAATCTGAAAACGAACTAGGAGTTAAAAGGTGCATTGTAGCAATATCTTCAAGTATCCAGTCTCTGTAGTTTTAGATCTGAAACATGGAAAGTAGTTTACCTAAGCAATAATATATTATGGCTATATTTGTTGTGAAACACATTACCCTCCTTCTGGTAGTACCTAATCTTCAGTCAGGTTATAAAAAATAAATATCACTAACATTCACACCGCATCCTCTAGTCCCGAACTAAACAGAGCTTTTTGGTAAGGCTATTGATGTTACTTCATAAAACTTGTTTGCGAAATGCTCTTCCATGTTCCAAAGACTAGGTAATGAGTCAAAAATCGCGCGAAAGAAAGTAACCGTTGAGTTTGAAACATAAAAGGCCAGTCAAAATATTCGTGGTTTTAAAGAAGCTCACCATTTTCTTTTTTTAATATAATTGCACCAATTTCCGGACATCACACCGCATCTGTTGAATCAAATCAATAACTTCGTCAATTATCAAAATTCGGACCAAAAATCCATTAAACCATTCTCCTACTTTATTTTTTTACTGTGACTTCCACGCATGTGGTTTTAAAAAATAATTATAGGACTTTTAAGTAGCCTGTCAAAGTTAATGTGTAAATAGTGGGTTACGGAGTAGAGGTGTGGCGAAGATCCCTGGCTGAATGCAAGGCGTCAATTTTAAAGGGAAACCGATCATTACACCATTAGATGTTCAATCGATATTCCTATTGAACGATTATATGGCTGAATGCTCGCACGCCTGTGCCCGTTTAAAAAGGAGCGCATGTTTTTTTTTTTTTTGCTAAGGTCGGTAGAGATTATGCCAATTATAAAATCTCTTTGCATGAAATAAATAACATCCAATGGACAGATTATTAAAAAAAATACACTTCTGCAAGTTCTTATTTAAATTTGGAAATGGTTTGATATTACACTTTAACGTGTAACCTGCTTGCTATGTTATCGTTATTTGAAAATACATAAATATTTTAATACGACAAATTGTCCTTGAACTACTCGACTAAAGAAAACCACACTGTGCTCTGCTTCTACCGGAACCCAGTAAAAGCCCCAATTAAAACTTTTTTATTTCAAAGCGCGCGTTTATCCACAGGGGTGGGTATAAAGCCTATAATTATACAGGGTGCGTTCGGAACACTTGTGTCAAAATATTGAACGTTTCGCACTTTCCGTTAGGGCAATGCAATTATTGTATCAAAAATCTGTCAGTGTGAATCCTGATTTTATAATTCTAATAGCCATTATTCTCGTGAGAATTATCGATAACGGAACTGTATAATAAGACGATTTACTTATTCTACTTTTTAACTGTTTTCTTAGTTTTTTTTATGACTAATTGCAACAGAAAACTAATTTTATCCATACTTTTAATGTAATAGTGCAGACGTAACTGAAATATAAGGACTTTGCATAGAAATCTTAATAATAAGGCAATAGAAATGTCAAAGACGCGTGACCTTGTCGCCGCGCATCTGTCTAGTCAAACACAAGTGCGAGTTGAGGAATTGTCGTCTTAATGTCATCGCGAAAAGAATAATTTTGTTTGCAGGAATACAAGCGCATGAGTCTAATCGAACACAAGTGCGAGTTGAGGAATTGTCGTCTTAATGTCATCGCCAAAAAGAATAATTTTGTTTGCAGGAATACAAAAAGTGGTATTTGAAAACCGGCGACATGCGTCCCAGTGTTAAAAGATAGTCGATAGCATTTCTATTGACTAGTTATTAAGATTTCTATGGGACTTTGATTTTTCGAATGAGGTTTTAATTCTTAACTAATAGGATTAGATATTACGGTAAGCTCAGCCACCAGAAGTTGCTCAGAAGATGAGGTGAAATGGGTGACTTATTTTTATATTGCTCGAGATCGAGAATAAAATTCAGCCTTCAGTTCAGACAAAAACCCAATATGTATGGAAATGAGCATGTTTGTCTATGGCCCCATTTGTAAGAAAACTTCTTGTTGGGGCTATCTCGTCGTTGACTGTAACCCCGCTATCCCGATTGTATGTTAGTTGTTGTTGTGAGAAGGTAGCTTGTAGTAACACCAAAATCACTTCAGGTTAAAGGGTTTATTGTAAATGGTTAAGTTAAAGTTAGTTATATTGTTAGTTGTTTTTACGTTTAGTAGAATGAGTCACGTTTATGTACAATATCTGTTCACCAAACACGCGTTTATTCGTTACGATTATTTGGTAGCGACTGTCGTAAACGTCTGTTTATTGTATATCGTATGATTCGCTGTACGAGCAGTATTGGCTTGTACACTTCTTCATGAGCATATTTTTTTTCTTTTATTAAAGTCTGTGTTTGTGACTTCCATTGCCAGTGTAGGTAACTTACGTACATTTAATAAATATGCACTTCAAAATTACATATACATGTACAGCCAATATCTTTGGTAGTCTTGACTGTCATCGTGGACAACCAACAAAAGGCTAACCAAAAGATCGACCGACGGCTGCTACTTAATCAGAAGCTTCTTTAATATAGACAACAGTTCTAAAGTGCTTATCAAACATATCGATATACAAACATAACTACCAAAGTTTATTAGTGTAGGAATTTTCATAACGCTCTATCGCCTATTCGGCTATCAGCGAAATGAAAGTCCATGAGAATGTTCAGGTGGTAGTAATGACTTAGTACGTCGGCTTTGCTCATTAGTCGACAGTCGAGTGGTCGATAGTCGATATATCAGATTCGATTCGACTACCGGGGGTCAATCGCTTTATCTCTGCACTAGCGTGAGAGGCTTCGCGCTTTTATTAAACGATGGTTATCTTTTGTTTTTTTTAAGTTCGCAGTACACCAAAGAGTTTTACGGTCGTCATAATATGTTTTAATGTCAGATTTTTTTTATTCAGCTTTATGTAGCTCTTTGTAGTCTACCTGGTGGTAATTATAATTGGTAGGTAACTATTTTTTTATATCCATAGCATGAACACCCACCACAGACAGCAGATGTGTAGTTACATTTCAATACTACAGTATTATTCCAGGAAATTTCTAAAAAATAACTTGAAATTTAATAAATAACTATAAAGTATTCATATTCATATTCATTTAATTTCATAAAGTCAATTTACACGTCATGTTTTCTAATATCCACTTATATTATATAATTATTTTATATTATTTCATTGTATATGTCAATTTTAATCACATACATCCAAATTAATTTTAAAATAACAAGTCCGAGAATTTAGTCAAGTAAATACAATGTCAATAAATATTATAATATATAAAAATGAAACCTCGTCAGCTAGTAAATATAATAAAGTTGTTAGATTTTTGATCATTCTATGTAGCTAAGTAATATTGTGGATTCACGCCGGTTTTGTTGACTATATACAGTAACAGAAACGTACTTCCTACGAAGGATCGCTCTGTGCTGTAACTGTGTGTTTAATGTTTTATACGCACATTTTAATACATTACACCATTAATAACTCAGTAAAGGTAATCAATTGTCATGACGGGTAGTTTTTTCGTCATACTTTTTGATCCGTGCCGGAACCGGGAATCGCATGGCGAATTCTTTGGTGGAGTCCGGCATGCCTTTACTTGGGTGGTCGAAAGGAAACGACACACATTGCTTATACTTTTTGTTATTCGTATAGGTAGGTATAGCAAATGAGCCTTTAATCCATTTGGTGAGAACAGAGTTACAGATTTCCATAGACTAATGAGGAAACTCAGGGCT
This sequence comes from Hypena proboscidalis, assembly GCA_905147285.1. NCBI lineage: Eukaryota > Metazoa > Arthropoda > Insecta > Lepidoptera > Erebidae > Hypena > Hypena proboscidalis. The sequence goes on along the minus strand of LR990150.1, from coordinate 7,683,608 downwards.
TCTTTCTATGAAGAATTAGTAAGAGTGGCAACAGTGTAGTGGCTCATCTCATCTCATATTATGCAATATGTGAAATTTTAGAATTAAGATGTTAGAATTTAAGTTTATAGTTTGTAATTTTACTATGGGTAGTTATGCCTGAAATAAATGTTTATTATTATTATTATTAATACACACTTGTAATCGTACGCCTAGTGTAACAAGATTGCCGGTAAAATCGTGATTGTCCTAGAATTGCGCGTCTTATCCCGTACCCCGTAAATATACTATATTGCTCTGAAACCCGTAATCGTATCATGTAATTGTCATGGATATGATATTTTCATGAGGATATTTTATCGTACTGCTCCCGCATCGATTAATCGAGAAACGACCTTACATGTTGATGTAGTGACGCTACTTATGGACAGCCTCAATAAAAAAAGATCCGCTAGTCGATGGTCCGAAGCGTGAATGTAGGAAACATGGTCTCAAGACGGTAATTTCACAGACTTTCACACCGAAGCATATAAATGATAAATAAATGATGGCGCTTCCCAGTAATCGTTATTGCGGCGACATTACACTGGCTTCCTACTGCCAACTACTGTTTTAACTGTTGCGGTCCTGTTATAATGAAAATCTATACAAGTCTCTTTGTTTTGATCTTACGTCAAAATATTACCAACAGCGACACTCTAGGATATTTTTTGGGCGTTACGAGATCTTGGGCTTTTGTCGTAGAGAAGTTATCACTGATATTATGCCGTTCCTCTTTGCCCAATTTTCCCTTTCCTTTTGCATATCAATTTGAGTTGTAGTTGTAGATTAGATGACATGTGGTGAAATTGAAATGAACACATTAAGCCTCGATTTCACAAAACTTCTTAATCAACTGTTTTATTAAACGCGTATTCGCATCTCTCTCTGTCTCTCATTGAATGTTTTTACGCGACAGAGATAATAATATCGTAACTTTTGTTGATGATAAATATGATTAATCTTTCAACCTAAAAGATCTTATTTGCATATCTCTTAATATTTTTCTTCTTTAGCCTAACATTTTTTTTTCTTTTCAGCAAGTGGCAACTCCCACAGTGGTAAAGAAGATCCTCCGCCTCAAGCAGGAGAACCCCGGCATGTTCGCATGGGAGATCCGAGAGAGACTGCTGAGCGCCAGGGTGTGTGAGCCCCACTCCATACCCTCGGTGTCCAGTGTCAACAGGATCCTTAGAAACAGCGGCCTCGCGTGGAGTGATGATGATACTAGAAGTGCTCATGGTAAGACCATTGATTTTACCCGACAACGGTGAAGCCAAAATTAAAGGGTTATGATTTTGGCAGTCTATGTATATGTATGTATGTTCAAACATAGCACCTAAACTACTAAACCGATTTTAATGAATGAGGTGTCAATAGATTCGTAAGAAAGGCTCAGCTGACCTATTAAGGTATATTAACTATCTAAAAATTTTAAATAAAGAAGGGAACAATAGATAGATTTCTTAAGACACATTTAGCTCGCCGTTTGCTATTTTAAACTTTATTAATTTTATTATTATTTCTCTAAGATTTACTGATGACCATTAATTACTCCGATACCTTTAACCCATTAGACATTAACCTTAATCAAAAAGCATTTAATGAGACATCTGATCTCTATTTATCGAATTAGAGTCGAATCATCAACATTATGAAGCAATATTAGCTTCTTAAATGACCAAAATATCAATGTTTATAAATTCGTTAACACATGTCCAAACGCTTCATTAAAACTAAAACATTAACAGCTTCTTCTTAAATTTAAAACTTTAAAAGGTCGTAATTCAAAACATCAAATTCAAATAAACAACGCGAGTTGCCAGCATTAAAATATACTGAATAATTAACTAATTAATGACATATTATATGAATGGATGGACATAAATTGTCGCCACCTACTGCGACAGGTGTCGGAAAACTAGTGATAAAAAATGTTTACTTTTTTATTTAATTATACGTAAATAATTGGACAGAAGAAACTTTAAATCACAGATATGCTATGTGGAGGTCGTGGGCAGCTATAGGCATGTTGGAAGCATTTCCCGCCTGTGGCACAGATATTATCTTTAGTCACATTTGTAAATCGTTTTTGTCTGATAGATTTTTATACAAAGTGATATAAATGCTACCCAAATTATTTCGTTAAATACATTTAAATAGACACAAATAGTTATTATAATATTATCAGTGTTCTTGTAAGAATCGACCATCCAATGACGTAATATCAAGCCCATGGCTTTTATTGGATATTTTTATCAGACAGAAAGACTCACTCGCTCGATTAGAGAACTTCAAATTGATTTATTGCCTTTTTTTATGGGCTCTATCAAAAGCTTAAGTTTGCTGACTAAATGCTAGAACTAACTAGAATTTTCTTTCTTGCAGAAGCTTACCCTCACCCGGACCTGCCACCAAACATGATGGAGTACATGTCCTTGAAGACTTCTTTACCACCAACGCCGATGCCGACGCAGCAAAGTCCGCCATATTTCGCTCATTCAGCCGTCAGGGTCCCGCCACCACAACACACAGACCCTACACTCTACGACAGACGACTAGCCACATCCTGGCTCCTAGCCAACCAAGTTCAGGCCCAGGGTCTCCTTAAACCCTACCCTATCAACCCTTGGCAAAGAATAATGATGCCGTACCACGAATCCAAAAATTTCTCCCCATATGCTCTCAATCTGCATAACGATCTTTTAAACAGAATAAACCCTGATGAAGTGAAGTCGGAACATTCAGAACACATTTCTGTAGAAGCCAGTGATGACAGCACTGATCGACCTGATGTGGACGAAGAACAGAAAACGCAGAATAAAGAAAAGAAAAAGAATCCTTACTCTATTGAGGAACTCCTGAAGAAACCGGACAAGATGGTCAGCGCAAATCCCATTGGGTTCCAGAACTTTCTTCGACAGCCCAGTGGAAGTATGATAGAGAGCACTCAGGATAGCAACAGGAGTTCTCCAGCGAGTTTCTGCTCAGTACAGAGCGGAGTCTCAAATGACTGCTTCTCTGAATCTGCTAGTTCTGAAATCAAGGCCGGTAATTAGGTATCATAGTTATCTAGTCCAATTTGTAATATCAGACAGATATAGAAAATATATAGATACTTTTAGAAAACTGTCTGTATATTATTAATTGTTATGTACTTTGATCTGCATACTTGCTTCGAAGAAAATAAAGGTTTTTATCCCCCAGATATAAAAACATACCCTCTTGCCGATAGTAAAGAGATTATTAATTGTAAATAATAATAATAAATATGTTTAAGTAATATTAATTGGAATACTATGAAATGTGGTTTTATTATATAAGTTATTAAGATGCATAACGGAACGCCATCTATCGGTTTAAAAATAAAGTGTAAGTTGTAATAAAAAAAGTTTTCAGGCTTTTAATGATGCCATACTTTTGATTATGAGTTACGTGTCCATAAAATTGTTAAATATAATTAAGTACCTAATAATGTTGTAATAAATTATTTTGTTGGTATTTAAAATAATTATAGATAAATAGATTATATTTTATTTCTATTTAGATATTATCAAAGGTGATTAAACATTTTAAGTTTTCTGAATAAAACAAAACACAGCCCTAGAAAATCGAATCAAGATCGATTTTGTACAATCCAATGAAAAGTGTTAACATTTGGAAGTCACTATTATTTTTATTCGATTAAATTATGAATAATCACCTTTGTATCCAATTATATTACGTAATTATGATTCTGTGATATCGTAGGATATGTTTATACTCTAGTATTAGTGAAATTCCTTAATAATTAATCATTCCTTTACTTATAATGTTTTCATTTAGTGTCGTAGAGTTAATTTACAGTAGTATTAGTTACGATTGTAAATAAGGTAATCACGGTAGTTGTTTATTTATGAAAAAGCACAATAAACCAAATACAAATAGTTATTCGCTTTTTACTTAATTATCATTCGAACCTTAAATACCTATATATCTAAAGGATTTTCAGATTACGAGGACCTCTATCATTTTGAAATTAGTAGGCAACTGCCTAGTGGTTAGCGTATGCGATCCCTAACCGCGAGGTCTCAGGTTCGATGCCGGGGTTCATGCAAAAGTGTTATTTGGGATTTTTCTGTCAAGAAATTTTCAAGCTCGATGTTGGAATTGTGCCCGTTGGATGGCAAGGCATGTTATACACCTTGGCTAATATAAGCGTGGTGTTACGAGTATAATACTTACCATTCGGCCATTTTTACTGGTATAGTTAAAGTGCTACCTCACTTGATCACATTGACAAAAGCTCTACCAGTAGTATAGAAAGAAAAGAAAGAAAGAAAGAATTATTTTGGCAGATCTTAAGCTTAGTATCACTTCTAAAACTACTTATAATAAAAATTAAATTGATGTGCCAAAAAAGGTACACACCTCAGCATACTACTGCAGCACATCAGCACTACAGCGCTGCTATTCTGGTCATTTCTGGTGCGCCCTGATTGCGAGTAAGGTAGTGCGACAGAAAGAATATACAATATAATTAAGTATGAGCTAATAAAACTAATGATCAGAAAAATAGTCTCCTATTACCAATAGGCTTCATTTCCAATCTTAATTTTGCTAGTTTTCTTTTCACGCTACATTATAAATAACTGTCGGTTAAGAAACATTGGAACTACGCTTTGATTTTAGATTACACTTCGAATAATTATAGAGCCATCGATACAGCATAATTCATATTACGAAAATCGACGAGGTTAAATTAAAAGGTACGAAATAATTACATATCGGTAGCATTAATTTCCAAGCCTGATTCTGTTAATGCATAAACACTTACTCGATTCATTTTTGTGTCATGGACATATTATGTCAAATAAACGATTTATTTTACAAAGCCCCATATGCCCACATGTTTATCTAATAAAATTTTAAAGGAATGAGAATAAATAATAAATAATGAAGACCGCATGAACTAACATTCTACTATGTTGTTCTGACTTATATAGATATATGATTTATCACTTAAAAATGCAAGCTTTCGTTGCATTCCATGTTTTGTTTAATAATAGCAGCCCTGTATCTAATACATGTCCCACTGCTGGGCTCGTGCCTCTTCTCATGATGAGAAGGGTTAGGCCATAGTCCACCATGCTGGTCCATTGCGGATTTCTAGACTTCACACACCCTTGAGCACTTTTTAGGCACTCTCAGGCATGTGTCCATTTATTTGTTTCCCACTGTTTTCCTTCACCTTTAGCGAGCGACAATTTATATGATAAATACACATATCTTCAAAAATACGAATCTTAACAATTTATTGACAGATGTGCGTAGCTTTGACATCGCAGTCTTTCGGTTTCCCACTCGGCTATCGCTGCTTATATTTGTTTAAAATAAATATTTTAATTAAGTATAACTTGTACTTACATTTATGCCTATTGAACAATTATTTGTATACATTTTTTTTCTAAAATTTATTTCGATAAAAGATTAAATTATTATGTACCTAATGTCAATTCAGGTAAAATAGCAGAATCAGAGCCCAGATTATTCCGTGCGTAATCAGTTGTAATCACCCCAACGTATGCAAATTGTGTGTAATAGATGTATTATGGAAATACGCTCCTGGCCGGAAACTCGGTAATTTCATAGATTTTGTTTTGCTTTACTTGAATTAGTCATTTCATGCGACATTTCCAGGGAATTAGAATATACCCCTACTATCAAAGATTCATTTTAATTCAAATGTGTGGTTAATAATTGCGTGTTTCAACTCAGGTTTTTACACTAATGTGTGCAAAGAATTAGGTCAAGTGGTATTGTTTTAATTATTCATAAAATGTCAGAGCAAACTTTACTCGACACAATAATTATATTATGAAGCCTAATGCAAGATGCTAGAGAGAACATTATCACTGCCTGTTTACCAGATGTAATGCTGGATTTTGTGACGCCCGAAATTTCGTACTGAACCCGGTCAATTTAGTATTAGACTGATTAGTTATTCTTTTTATTGCGTACAGTCCGAGAAACAAGCATAGTAGAATCTAAACATGAAGGGCACTTTATAATTAAGTTCTTTCATAATGAGGCGAGTGATGTAGTTAGCTGCATAGTTATAACTATGTCATTTAAATTATTGAAAAACCTAGAACTCACTGTGAACTAGTATTCCTAATTACTACTTACTTGAGCTAATTTGGTACCTCAAGCTAGACTAGGCTAGACTAGGTGACTGTAAATTCAAGTTTATCTTATCTTTCTCACTATACAGACTGCCCCATCTAGTAAGATAATAACATGTTATAACTCTCATATTTATAACTTTATACTAGATAGCGCTCATGTTAGTCACAAACATTGGCTGACAACAGTGTGACACTAAAATATCGATAAGGATATGAATCAATTAAGCATATCGAATAGTATTGAATTCTTTCACATCACTAAAGTACGTCAATTTTTGAATTTTTGACAATGACATTGATGTCAAATGTATTGTATTAATGTATTTCAATACTTGCGCATGGAAATGTTATGATGAATAAACTTTGAAATATTAAAGAAAACTAAAATAAAATAACAATTTGTTAGACTAATTTATAATGGATAGTGACAATCTAACGAAACAGGTATGTTATATTTATATATACGTTTGTTATTATGCATTATTTGTCCAAGTTATGTTAGTCTAATAGAGGTGCATTTTAATCTCAATTTACGTTATTGTTTTTACTAGGCTGAAGAAGTGGAGGCTCTTAGCTCAATTTATGGTAAAGACTGGGTCACAGACAGCGAAGCACTGAGGTCGTACAGCATCACAATAGAGGAGAATAAAAACGAAGTAAAATTATTTGTAACTATGCCAGAACATTATCCAAGCCTTTCGCCTCCAAAATATGAATTATCTGCCCCTTGGATGGACAGAAAAGCTAAAGAAAGGCTTCACAAAGAATTAGATGAAGTTTATTTGTAAGTGTTTAACATTTTATTTACATGCAGATGCAGTTTTCTAAAGCAGTGTCTACCAAGGGCTATGTTTCCTGAACCTAACCTACTATTTTAACTTATGTTAGCTTTCTGTATAAACATTAATGATAAAAATCAAAAGTTACCAACTAACAAACCAAGGTACAATCAATGTTTGACAACCGGATGGTGGAATGCATATTGTACCTGCCTTCAACACCGAGGTTGTGGGTTTGATTCCCACTTAAAACAAATATTTGTGTGCATGAACATGAGGGTTTGATTTTAGTCAGGGTGTTTATATGTATCTTCTTCTTCGTCATGTCGATGGCTAAGTCAAATTTTATTTTGACTTGCCATCGTGGTGAAAGGATTAGCCAATTCGCTTTAGAGAAGTCATGAATTGCCCAGGGTGCGCCGGACGTAGGGGATCGTTGTCTACGACACTCGGGGAGGCTCCTTTCATGTATAATAAGTATGTATTTACAAAATAAAAGTATATAATATATTAGTACCCATAGTACATAGTGCTCTGCTTAGTTCGGGACTTGCTTACTTGTGTGTAAGTGGTGAGATATCTATTTATTATATTTATAATTTACATTTAAAACAAAAGGTATGTACAGTAAAGTGGACTGATCATAAGCAATAGGTAATGCCTTATAAATCTAAAATCCTCCCTATTCCACCTCTCACCTATCACCTTAACAACAAGGAGTTTACACTGTCCTCATGCTTATTTCAGAGAATCTGTAGGAGAAACAGTGGTGTTCCAGTGGGTAGAGAAGATAAGAGAAGTGCTGCAAGCTATTAAATCTAATGAGAAGAAACCAGAGCCTAAACCAGAAGCCGTGGAGTCATTAGATTTGGCACTTGTGAGTTTTGTAAACCATTTATATACATAATATTTATTACACTCAAGGCAGCGATCCGAGTGGGAGACCGTAGGACTGCGAAGTTAAAGGTCTTGGGTTCGAATCCACGGCACACACCTCTCGTCTTTTCGAAAATACGTGTGTATTTATCATATAAATTATCGCTCGCTAACGGTGAAGGAAAACATTGTGGGGAAACCTACATGTTAGGCATGTGTGTGCCTAATAAGTACTCGAGGTTGTGTGAAGTCTACCAATCCGCACTTGGCCAGCGTAGTGGACAATGGCCTAACCCTTCTCATCATGAGAAGAGGCCCGAGCCCAGCAGTGGGACATGTATTAGATACAGGGCTGGTATTATATTACACTGTTAATAATTTATCATAATTATTGTTATGTCAGAAATGTGGATGCTAATCCATCCCTACCATACCTTTCAGGGCTAAGTAGTTGTGATGTTATATTATTATGATTGCAAAATAACATCTCACCTACAGATTTTTTTTGTATTTTATCATAAACAGCTTCTTCCTTGACTGCAGTACACTGTGGCACAATGAAAAAGGCATCGGACTTACAATCATGAGGTTTTGGGTTTGAATCTTGGCCATTACACCACGGATGTGAACTTCCTCCTAACACAAGCGAATCAAGCTTAGCTGGAGGAGGTTAACAAGCATACTAGTAATTTGTATTTGCATATTACTAGTAAGGTTTATATAGAAAAATATAATAATAATAATAATATAATAAAGCCTTTTATTTCCCAATTAACAAAGGTTATTTACTTACATAAATTGTTTTCTAAACTAACTTAACTACTTCACTTTAATGTAATATTTACAGTTTATTATTTTAATTTTATTTTATAATATTATATGGGCTAAACATAAATGGGGAACAGCTAACCCACCTACGTTTCGCCGACGACATCATATTATTCGCCATAACGTTAGAAGACTTACAAAATATGCTCTCAGATCTGGCAAGAGAAAGCTGCAAAGTAGGGTTAACAATGAACCTCTCGAAAACCAAAGCCATGACAAACGCATCTGTAGGCACAATAGCTATCAACGGAGAGCCAATAGAATTTGTCGAAGAGTACACCTACCTTGGCCAGCAAATCTCAACCACCAATGTGATGTCGAAAGAAATAGACACTAGAATTGGAAAAGCATGGAAAAGCTACTGGGGGTTCAAAGAAATTATGAAGAACCCGGAAACCAAGATGTCAGTAAAAGCTAAACTATACAACACCTGTATACTACCAGTATTAACCTATGGCTGCCAAACTTGGGCACTCACCAAAGAACAAACTAGGAAACTGAAAACCTGCCAGACAGCCATGGAAAGGAGCATGCTCAATATAAGGAGAGTGGACAGAATAAGTAACAAAAAGATCAGAAAATGCACAAAGATTGAAGATGTAACAAAAAGAATAAATAAACTGAAATGGAGATGGTCCGCCACATAGTAAGGGGAAAAGACAAGTGGAACAAGAACATATTATTTTGGCATCCAAGAAATAGGAAAAGAAATCGAGGAAGACAATATAAAAGGTGGGAAGATGAGATAAGAGATATGGGTGGGAAAATCTGGACCAGAGAAGCCCAAAACAGAGAGAAATGGAAAGAAATGGAGGAGGCCTTTGCCAATACTGGGCACACAGACATATAACTCCAAAGTACTTAATTAATGCATGCAATAAATAACAATTGAATACGGATTAAGAACTTCAACTAAAACAATATTAATATTATAATTGAATTTAATCTAATGATAATATATAAATGTAATTTAATGAATTTATTAATAATGAATTGTAAAATATGTATGTCTGAATAAAGGCTTATATTATTATTATTATTTTAATTTTATTGGGGAATCCAACTTCGGACAAAGGCCTCCTCCAAATCATGCCATTCAGTTCTATCGGCAGCTAGTCTTGTCCAGGTACCTTTTGCAACCCGTATGACATCATCACTCCAACGACGTCTTGGACGGCCTCGACGTCGCCTGTCTTCTCGGGGCCACCAGTGAAGCACTCGCTCACTCCAGCGACTGTCAGTAGCTCGTGCTACATGGCCTGCCCATCGCCATTTATATCGACAAGCTAATTCAGCGGCATCTTTAACCTTAGTTCTGTCTCGTAGAAAAATATAGTTTTATTTTATAATTATTTTATTAACACACAATATGAGCAATGCAGTAACTCGACTCCTTAAAAAATTTCAGCTAGACATCAACTGCCCTGACATAACTCATGGGGAGGTGATTATCGACAGGAAAAGCTCCTTCCAAGGACATGCCGCCGAAGTACACTGTCTAGATGATGTCACGTAAGTAAAATATCATGTAAATTTGATGACAACCACTGCCCACATTTTCGATCAACATGCAGTTTATGGAGTGCCTTATGTCCATGAAAAATTATTTGAAAGTTTGAAGCTTCCTGCGTGCAGCTACCAATTTATAATGCAAGAAGGCAGACATATTGTTGCTATCGCATCCTCTGTTGCTCAACTCTCATAGTCAATCAGACTAGCAAATCCTAAAATATGATGAGGGATCAGGCACAGAGCCAGTCTTGCAGAATAATATTATGTATAGCGTGTTAAGCTGGATATGTATGATCTGGACGATATTTTTTCTTCCTGTCCTTATGCCATTTTATTTGGGTCGGCTAATCCTTTCACCACGATGGGAAGTCAAAACCTTGACCACCTTACTGACTGTCCAAAATGCCCTACCACCTGCACAAGAGAGGCGCTCATTAACGCCGACGAGAGCGCTATAACAGTGAACCCTTATTGGACCAATCAAATTTGACTCAGCCATCGACACGACGAAGAAGAAGAATTTGGGTCGGCGCAAAACTTCTTTTTCTTTGATTTCCAAAACTGAATATTTATTGGGCTATATCAAAACTGAATATTGATTTATCACATCCTTTCAATCTGCCGCTTCATGTACTGGCCACCAGACTAACTAATATACAATGATATACTGTACTAAACATATGATTCTTGTTCCACTATTCCAGAGCCGTGTTAACGAAATTGAAACTAAACAAAAAGATTTATAACGCCACTCATAATATGTATGCATACCGCATAGAACGGAAGACAGCTAAAAGCACGAGTATATTGCAAGACTGTGATGATGACGGAGAAGCGCACGCGGGAGGCAGAATGCTGCATCTATTGCAGATATTAGATCAGAAGAATACATTAGTTGTGGTTTCGAGATGGTGAGTCAAGATTTTCTTTGCATAGCGATGTAGCAACTTAGTTGTGGCAACTGTAAACTTTTTTAAGGAATTAGTTCCTAGAGCAAGTTTCAGGCATTTTTAACACGCTTATATTAGCTTCACCTGTATGTTTGTTTGTTTGTTTGTTTGTTTGTTTGTTTGTTTGTATGTAACCGACTCCTTTGGACTCGATTTTGACCCACTTTAAACGGACAGATTTCATTCAAATTTTGCACACCTGTCAAAGATCGATGACAATGCAATAATTCGATAAAAAAAATTAAAAATATATAAAAAAAAAAAAAAAAAAAACTAAAAAGTAGAAAATAAATAATAGTTTAAAAAAACTAAAAAACACGCTTTTAAAGTACTTCTAACTAAAAAGTGAAAAATAATTCCTAATATAAGCTGAAAAAAGCGTGGGGCGCTCTGTGCCATATTTTTCGTCTATCGAGCAACCCACGCTTTTTTCAGCTTATATTAGGAATTATTTTTCACTTTTTAGTTAGAAGTACTTTAAAAGCGTGTTTTTTAGTTTTTTTTTTTTTCCTTTGAAAACTATGAGTTAACGACATAAATAGACTCCTTTAATCATTCACACGAACTCAAATGTAGACTAAAGCACTATGGACTAACTAAAGGCGTCCCCCACATTAGGTGTGCGCGATCATCGAGCTTGTGGGCGCGCTGGCTTAACACACAGCACACGGCGTCGCGTGTTGCTGCCGTGTGACGTGTGTGTACAGACTACGCGGCCACACGCTTGACGATCGCGCACGCTTAAAGTGGGGTAAAGCCTAAGAGCATCAAATTCTAGCATTCAGAATTTTAATCCGTGACTTATGTTCTTAAAATTGAGTGTATTGAATGCTATAACTTTCCTGAGGAAGATTTAGTCGCGTATTTATCATGCTTACCCATATAATATCACAAAACGCGGCAAAATATATCTCGTGCTCATTATGCTAGTCTTCATATTGTTATGTGAAACCAACATAAAACATTTATCAATATAAACATTTCAGGTACGGCGGTATCCAGCTAGGGCCCGACAGATTTCGTCACATCAACAACGCCACGAGACAAGTGATACAGCAAGCTGGGTTATTAAAGAAATGACGACTAGCGTAACTTATGTTGTAAGATAATAAAGGCTCATTTACACTAAGCAAGGCAATAAATTCTCATGTCATCTAAACAATGTACAGCGACTTGTCTTGCAAAACTGGCATGGTGTAAATGGGCCTTAATGAAGGTGATTCTGTTGAGCAATAAGTAGGGATATCTTCTTTTCTTACTGTAGAGAAAACAGAGAGATACCATAAACCACTGTATATTATACAAGTACAAGAAAGGGTAAAGACAGTCCCTTAGGATTTATGCTGATTCCAAGTGCGGTTTGACCGCAGCTTAGTTCATAGTTGGCAGCGCTAGCTATACTGGAGGATATCTGTCTCTCTTGCTCTCGTACATTCAGTCGCGCGACCGCCACGCCACCATGCGTCAATTTGGGTCGCGAAAAGTTTGTCTTCAAGGCGCCCCCGTACGAACTGTTCTAAATTTCAAATGTAGCTGTTGCACAACAGAATTGCCACTCTCACTTGACAAGTGTTGTAAATGCAATTAAAAAGAATCTTATATAGACAATTTGTTAAATTTAATATTTATGAAGGTTACAAATAGATAACTATGAAAAAAAAATACTTTTATGAGCTTACATTTTGTATGGATCGATTTGAAAAACTAATTTGGAATCCTAATTAAATTCAGACTATTTAGCTATACAGCTGGCAAAAGTACTTAGGCTCGGCTCCAGGATCGAGCTTAGTTCTAATAATCAGCCACTTTGTAAATGATTTATAGCATCAATTATTTATATGAAGTTGTATATTTATGGCTAATAGTGTCTTTTTATACTCCACTTTATAGTATGACGCTGTTACAACAAATAAAAATAAAAACATGGTCAAATAAATTGTTATAAAAATGAAAAAAACACCTGTTTACTTTTAATTTTTGGCGATTACTTAAAGTTCAACCACTGGAGATGTCGCTCAATTGATAAGTCAAAATGGGTAGCTCTGATTGGTCGAGAATCAAACTCAGATGACGGTTTTTTTTATTACTGACCGTAGCTACATCCTTCGACAATATTTAAATGTAGTATAAATAAATATTATAATAAATGTTTTATATGAAATATTTGTATTATACTAGAAACCCGTGCTAATAATAAATAGATCCGTATGTACATACGGCTCCACATCAAGCTATACATAGCCAGTATAAGATGGTCTCGTATTGAAAAGGTTTCATAAACTCATAAACTTATTTATTAGTAATAATAATTACACGTTATTACAGTAAGTAGCATTAGATAAATTAAAACAATTAAATAACAAAACAATAATAATAAGATAGAAATAAAAAATTAAATAACAAAAAGTGCATAAAGTCATTGTTATAAAAAAGAATAAATCAAATAAATGTCAAGTCATAATTATTATTTAGTTCTTGGAAAACTCTTGAACAGAAACGCTTATTCGGCGAGCCATCGCTTCAGTCGACTTTTAAAGCCGGCATCCGTTGAGGCGTGTCTTATAAGGTGATGATAACTTATGTATTAGTATCATTTATTTTAGTACCCATAGTACAAGCTCAGCTTAGTTTGGGACTAGATAGCGTTGTGTGTAAGTTGTGAAATATTTATATTTTGTGATTTATCGGTATCCATATCTCTTTTATGTCCAGTAGTTTAGTAGTTTTTTAAACCCTTAAAGGTTAACTTCTAATAAACTCTCAAGACTACCCAATTATTACTGAAATTTATATAATTTTCCAAAAAAACTCACTTTAATTATAATAATTTAAGACGTATATGGTTGCCATTGTCAGAACTGGACCAAGTTGAAATGGGACCACAGCTTTCAAATAAAAAAAGAATAATTAAAATCGCTTTGCCCAGTCTAAAGTTACGTAGAAACATTAAAAAAAGACGAATTGAGAACTTCTCCCTTTTTTGAAGTCTGTTAAAATACAGCTTTACACACTTCATAATTTTTGAAAAAATAAGTTATAATTAAAATATATATCTCTACACAGGAAATCTCCTACAACAAAGCATCTCTGTTCCTGGACACAACGTTCTCCGTACCGACGGGCTGCGGTCTGCCAATGAACATGAACCTCATGGGCACCAGCTATGTCAACACCAAGATATCTGGCACCGTCACTGATAAGTTCACGCAGTCTGGCAACCTCGACTTCGAAGGGAAATTGAGACCCAGGTAACATTTTTTCAAATAATCTAAATATTTGCAAACACATCCAACACTAGTTGCGAATGTGGATCGTCTACCCAAAATATGGCCCATTTGTTGTCCTGCCCATTACTTTCCACCCTTTGTACCATAAAGGACCTTATGCAGGCCAACCAAAAAGGCATCCTAGTTGCATCCTATTGGTCTAAAACCATATAGATAGAAGAAAAAACATTTTTACTATAGTCATTGACACGACAAAAAGAAGAAGTATTTATCAGGCGAAACGATACTCTAGCTCTCAACTCAATTTCTAGCTTCTGACTACCTGTAACAGCCATAGATCTTCAATTTGAATGCACCGTTGGCGTAGTGCTTAAAGCGGTCGCCTCGCTGCGCTGGTGTTGTGGGTTCGATCCCCACACGGAACAAATCTTTTTGTGATTCGCAAATATTTGTTCTGACTCTGGGTGTGTTTTATGTTTGTGAACACCCGCGACACAGAAGTTTCTCCTAGTGCGGGCTCGTTAAAAAACAAAAAAAAAGGTAACCTATCCAAATACCGACTATGATTAGCATTACTTAACCTAATGATCGGCTTTAAGATCAGTCTATGAATAAGCTGCGAGCTCTCTAGCCCGCCCGGCTAATATTATTTTTGGTTAATAGCAGTGTGTAAAACGTTATTGTCTGTTCGAAATATCATTTTAAAAATATTTTGTAGGGTTAACTCTTAATATATTGTGTCTTCATAATACTATAATTTATTTATTCTTTGAGAAACAAATAACTTTTAACACAAACAATAAAATAACTTATACAAATACAACGTAAGCCAATTGACATTTTCGGCTTATATGCATAGCTAAGTTCGAAACTTACATATTCAAAATAAATAACATTGTTCAAAATATATCATATAATTCAAATATAATAATAATTTACATGTCGTCAGGAAACAAATAAATTAAAATAATAGTAAATAAAAATATATTATCATTATTACGGATTGAAAAATTGTTTTGTTCAACAAAACAATTTTTCAATCCGTAATAATGATAATATATTATCACTAGCTGACCCGTGCCCACTTCGTTGGGCATAATGTTCAAAAATATATATCTTTCATAGTTAAGGCAGCGTTCGTAAGAAATAAATTAATATCTACACGAAACAAACTTAATACCTACCTATAACCTAAATTAATATCTACATGAAACTAATTTAATACCTACCTATAACCTAAATTAATATCTACACAAAACAAACTTAATACCTACCTATAACCTAAATTAATATCTACATGAAACTAACTTAATACCTATAACCTAATTTAATATCTAGGTACATGAAACAAACTTAATGCCTATCTATAACCTAAATTAAATGAAAACTATATAAACATAAAAGATTTTTTTTTAATGTACCGAAAATAAAATTAATGAATGTCGAAAGTGTGTTACGAAAAATTCAATTTTGGGGACGTCCGCTGCGTAAAGAGCCGACCGCGCGAATGAGCCGCGCGGGTACCTACCTCTCAGATGTAAAAGGAAGGTCACGCCTCCTTCTTCCGAAGTGAGCACGAACGCGAACCGAAATAAGCCGAAACCATCGCGCGCCGCTGCCGCGCTGCTGTGGCCTTCACGTATAACGATGAGTTTTTCTCCGATTCTCTTTACAAAACGGACTACCACGTAAAAACCTTTTAATTTTTCGGTTTTTTATATAGCCTATGACACTCAGCTATAATGTGGCTTTCTATTAGTGAAAGAATTTTTAAAATCGGTGCAGTAGATTCCGAGATTACCCCTGACAATTTAACAAACACACAAACTTTACCTCTTTATAATATTAGTATAGATTATTACGGATTGAAAAATTGTTTTGTTGAACATGCATGAACAATGCATATAAGCCGAAAATGTCAATTGGCTTACGTTGTATTTGTATAAGTTATTTTATTGTTTGTGTTAAAAGTTGTTTGTTTCTCAAAGAATAAATAAATTATAGTATTATGAAGACACAATATATTAAGAGTTAACCCTACAAAATATTTTTAAAATGATATTTCGAACAGACAATAACGTTTTACACACTGCTATTAACCAAAAATAATATTAGCCGGGCGGGCTAGAGAGCTCGCAGCTTATTCATAGACTGATCTTAAAGCCGATCATTAGGTTAAGTAATGCTAATCATAGTCGGTATTTGGATAGGTTACCTTTTTTTTTGTTTTTTAACGAGCCCGCACTAGGAGAAACTTCTGTGTCGCGGGTGTTCACAAACATAAAACACACCCAGAGTCAGAACAAATATTTGCGAATCACAAAAAGATTTGTTCCGTGTGGGGATCGAACCCACAACACCAGCGCAGCGAGGCGACCGCTTTAAGCACTACGCCAACGGTGCATTCAAATTGAAGATCTATGGCTGTTACAGGTAGTCAGAAGCTAGAAATTGAGTTGAGAGCTAGAGTATCGTTTCGCCTGATAAATACTTCTTCTTTTTGTCGTGTCAATGACTATAGTAAAAATGTTTTTTCTTCTATCTATATGGTTTTAGACCAATAGGATGCAACTAGGATGCCTTTTTGGTTGGCCTGCATAAGGTCCTTTATGGTACAAAGGGTGGAAAGTAATGGGCAGGACAACAAATGGGCCATATTTTGGGTGGACGATCCACATTCGCAACTAGTGTTGGATGTGTTTGCAAATATTTAGATTATTTGAAAAAATGTTACCTGGGTCTCAATTTCCCTTCGAAGTCGAGGTTGCCAGACTGCGTGAACTTATCAGTGACGGTGCCAGATATCTTGGTGTTGACATAGCTGGTGCCCATGAGGTTCATGTTCATTGGCAGACCGCAGCCCGTCGGTACGGAGAACGTTGTGTCCAGGAACAGAGATGCTTTGTTGTAGGAGATTTCCTGTGTAGAGATATATATTTTAATTATAACTTATTTTTTCAAAAATTATGAAGTGTGTAAAGCTGTATTTTAACAGACTTCAAAAAAGGGAGAAGTTCTCAATTCGTCTTTTTTTAATGTTTCTACGTAACTTTAGACTGGGCAAAGCGATTTTAATTATTCTTTTTTTATTTGAAAGCTGTGGTCCCATTTCAACTTGGTCCAGTTCTGACAATGGCAACCATATACGTCTTAAATTATTATAATTAAAGTGAGTTTTTTTGGAAAATTATATAAATTTCAGTAATAATTGGGTAGAGTCTTGAGAGTTTATTAGAAGTTAACCTTTAAGGGTTTAAAAAACTACTAAACTACTGGACATAAAAGAGATATGGATACCGATAAATCACAAAATATAAATATTTCACAACTTACACACAACGCTATCTAGTCCCAAACTAAGCTGAGCTTGTACTATGGGTACTAAAATAAATGATACTAATACATATATACTTTGGTGAATACATACTTATTATACATATTAGCACCCAGACTAAGACAAACCCCCATGTTCATGCACGCAAAGATTTGTCTTAAGCGGAAATCGAACCCGCGAGCACTAGTGAGGCAAAGTGATTCATATTTCGAAACTCAAAATCCTTCCAATGAATAGGCGCTGAAAAAAAAACAAAGCAGCCACCATGTAGGTTAGTAATAAACATTGACATCAATTTTATTCAATAACTACAAACGATACGTTTTAATTATTTTAAATTATATAAATACACGCTTATTTAGTATTTTTTATTCGTGTTTATATTCGTGATTGACCATTAAATGAATTTAAATCAGGTACTTAATATTAGACTCTATAAATAAATGTTACGGAACGAAATTCCGAACGCATTCTTAAAAAAAAGTCTGTGTCAGTCATCGCAGGCAACTATAAATTCTTTTTAGTTTATGTTTAATTGTTTACTGGAATAGTGAATCCAGTGATGAAGAACTTTGTGGAACTCCAAAAGAGTTGCGACAACTTGCTTGCAACTCGCTACACTCGTGATTCAATTCAAGACTAGTTCGCAAGATCAAGATTTAAAATTGGCACTCACAACAGAAATATAAACTTTTTCTCACTTGTATGTACCATAAATAACTATTATGTTTTTATATCTATTACAGCAGGCTTTTATAAAAGTATGAATTTTACCTTGCCAGACAATATTTCCAGCACTCGTAGTTGCGGGTTCATTCTGGCCAAAGTCTTCATGATTTCTTCATCCCCCTCAGCGTTCCAATAGGAGATCTCGTTACTTTGATGCCTAATTCTGCCATGGGGAATCTTTGGGAAATAGATATTTAGATGGAAAGCAAAAATAGTATAGAGTGAGTAGCATTAAAACTATTAGCACTTGAACAATAACAAATGAATGGCAGCCATGTCGTTTATAGCCTGAGATTTACTGATGCGATGTAGCGATATTTATTGAAACCACAGGTTGTAGAGGATTAAGATTTTTCTCGCGAGGTCTCGAGTTTGATTCCCGGGTCGGGCAAAGTGTTATTTGTGAACTTTCCGCCAGGAAATTTACAATAGCAGATAGGATGGCTCACACCCTATCCCATGGGACCTAAACAATTGTCTGCATCTGTGGTGTAGTGGTTAAAGCGGTCGCCTCGCCGCTTTCTATTACACCAGTGTTGTGAGTTCGATCTTCACATGGAACAAATCTTTGTGTGATTCGCAAAGATTTGTTCTGAGATTGGGTGTGATTGTGTGAATGAATGTGTGTATTAATATTATAATTAATTTTCATAACACATCACACCTACACAACTAAGTAAGTTTTTAAAAGTATAAAAATGTTACCATCTATACTAGTTTAAACAAATATATTTTATATAATATTAAAGTTGAAAAAATTAAGAATCCAGCAGGACTCGAACCTGCACCCCCTGGGTATACGCCCCAAGTGCTTTTTTATTATATAAATTTTTTCAACTTTAATATTATATAAATACAAAAAGGCATAGCAAAGCTAAAATTTGCTTTAAATATTACAAATATATTTTAATTTTTTAAATTTAAAAATAAGTTAAGCGCCCTTCATCCTCTCTCCTACACTTTTGCTGTGCCCGACAGGGTCCATAATTGATACAATGTAATATGTTTACCGCCTAACAAAACGTTGTGGAATGCACTAAAGAATTGAGTATTGAGTATTTGGCCTTGTCATTGGGACCATTGGATAGTGCAATTGCTTCTGGCGTTCTATCTAATGGAAAAATCTAAATTAATTCATTTATGGAACTCACCTATGTTTGAGAGCTTCATTCTTATATTCAAGGTCATCAATCTTCTCTCGGACCTGGTCAGCTTCGCTGGCAGATCGGAACACACGCAAGTTACTCAGTTTGTCCGTGAATTTGTTTTTGTTGAGAGGACCGTTGTCTCCGAAGAAACGCTCGAAGTACCGCTCGAAGCCTTCCGCGCGGGCTTTCATCTGTAGGAGGAATGAAATGTAAGTTTATATGTATGGCTAGATTTACAAATGTAGCGAAGGCGATTAAGATCAATCTGGTAAGATTATAACGTATATAAAAGTTGTTGGTATAGTCTACAATTATAATATTATTGGTATTTAAATTCTTCATTATATATGTTATTATTTTTTATTTTTTTAATTATAAGCCATTTATTTTTAAATTTAATTTAATATATTATCCTATTGCATTTTTTATATTTATTTTTTACTAATTTATAAGTAGCTGTTGTTACCTTAGATATCATATACATTTTTTTTGTCAATCTGAAGATAATGCAGTGGGCTGCAATATTGTCAACATCTTACACCACTACACATTGTTATAAATATGCATTGTAGCTGTTTAATATCCCACAATAAATAAATAAAATATAAAACATTAAATTAGAAGTTACTTTACGTTTTACTTTTTATTTTTAAGAGCTAACCAAATTTTAATTGTGTATCATCTAACTTTTTACTTCTAACCATAATTTAGATTAATAATTTAGTTTTTTTTTACATTAGATAGAACGCTAGAATCAATTACACTATCCAAAGGTCGCAATGAAAAGGACAAATACACACATTCACTTTAGCGAATAACACAAAGATTTGTCCCATGTGAGAATCGAACCCACAACACCAGTGTAATGTCAAATAACAAGATCAAACCAAATTTTAAACCAAGGACATTAACATAATAATATAACGCTTAAACCTTAAAACTGTTTGTTTTACAATCAGTTTAGAAGTTTACGTATTATCAATATTTAACAATTATTTAAAATAGCTTTTGTTTAATTCTTTAATGTAATGTCGTGGTTAACTGTAAGTATTACAACACTAAATCCATTAAGCTTAATAACTTTCTTTGTTAAGTGTTTAAGGTGTTAGTAATGTAAACAATCCTTAATAAATAAAATAAAATTACAATAAAGTAATCCATGAAATTCTAAGGTCAAAACATTCAATACAAGTCCTATTATTTGACAGAAGGTAAAAGGTCAGACAGTGTTGTATCCGTCTTCATGCTCGTTTACAAAAGCTCTGCCACCAAAAAAAAAATCAACACTAGATGAACAATATTTTAAAATTAGTGCTCGACCGATCGTCGGTGCGTACGTCGCCGCATCGGTCGCGATTCGGCCATCAGTCACCGACGGTCGGTCAAACACTGAAATCGCCTTAAGACTTACCTCAAACAAGTTGATGGATTCTCCAAACATATCCACCGTGAGATTGAGTGACACAGATCTCGGGATATAGGAGTCGGGAGAGAAGATCACGTTAGCTTCGTAGTTACCACCTGTGAACAAAATTAGGCCAATAAATATTGAAATTTCTAATTAGGCTTTCAAATTTTATTTTAAATACAAGAATGATTATTAAAAGTTTAAAATCTTAATTTAATTTTAATCTTATTTTATTCAAATGAGTTAAATTAATGTACCTTCAAATACTTTATTGTACACACACAGAATTTACAGTAACATAATAGAAAAAACAGTTAAAATATTGGGTACAAAGGCGAGCTTAATTCAATATTGAATTTTCTACCAGCAAACCTTTGACCCATAGAGGAAAAGAAGAAAAAGAAGATTAGGCAAGAGTAAAGTTGAGTGTACAACTTTTAATGTACCTTATTGTTTTATAACAATAATTTGTGTGAAACTGTAATGTTTTGTTTTGATATTGCTTCATATGGGTCTTGTTACTCAAAATAAATGAATTTAATTAAGTAATATAAATTGTTGGTCCATAAGTCTATGATTTGATGTGGTGGAAAATATACATACCTGCATTATACTGGTCAAAGAAAACGCTCTGTTCGTAGTTCCTACTAAACATCCTGAAGTCCGGGCTGTCGTCGAGGTGTGGGATCTGGTTGCCTGTCAGAAGACCTTGAATTTCCACCCTGGATGGTAAAGAAGACTCGCCAAGGTTTTTCAGGTGACTCCATACGAAAGTTGTCGCTGTAAAAGAGTTTAATATTAGATTGTATTGAACCACAAAGTAAAGGAAAGTTAACTAAGCAAGCAGAAATAGACATAGATATTAAAATTCAACCTGCCGAAGCCATAGTACACATTTTTTTTAATACTGGGTAATGCCAGACTCATCATACCACTGATAAGGGCAAAGTCAGTGATTATGTCCGAGTTGCAAGGACTAAAACCCAGTTTTGTGTGTAAAAATTGATGATGTTAATTCATGATGTTTTAAGTTAATTTTTATTTGGTAAGGAAAGGTGAAATTTTAAATATAAAGTCTGTCTCTGTGTATATTTTGTAGAAAAAGAAAAAAAAACATTGAAAGCAGTATTTTTTTAATATTGATAAATAAATAATAAATATTCCACAATTCACACACAACGCCATCTAGTCCCAAACTAAGCAGAGCTTGTACTATGGGTACTAGAATAACTGATACTAATACATATATACTTTTCTTTTGTAAATACATACTTATTATACATAGAAACACCCAGACTAAGACAAACCACCATGTTCATGCACACAAATATTTGTCTTAAGTGGGAATCGAACCCACGACCTCGGCGTCGCAGGCAGGGACACTACCCACTCCGCCAGATACAGAAATAATGATTTCACCTTGATTAACAGCTTCGTGTCTAAGCGTGTGGAATATCTTCCGTTACGTGCCCAAGTCGGGACATTTCATGACTTGGAGGTAGGAAGCCAGACGTACTGCTATGTTCATGTAGTCCGCGCGGAATGTTTCCAAGAAATATTCCCTAAAACATACAAACAAATATGAAACAATGTACAGTAGGCCAAGCAATTAGGTATGCAGTGCAAAAACTTCTATACCATAGTGCAAACTGACTGCAGTAGATATGTATGTGTGAATTACATATGTAATAAGTGTAATATACCCACTATTTAGATATGTAACTCACTTATCTATAACTGGTGTAGTAAGTCTTTACTATGACTTTTGCCCTGCATAGCTAACTCGTTGGCCCACTGTGCTTAAACATTATTTAAACTTTCAAAAAAGTTCAAAAAGCAGTCTTATAGGGCTAGTTATAGAAGAACTGGATAGCATTTCACCGCCCCATAAATTATAACCTGACTGACTATAGAACTGATACATGTTACAACTAAATAAATAATAGTTTAAAAAAACTAAAAAACATGCTTTTAAAGTACTTCTAACTAAAAAGTGAAAAATAATTCCTAATATAAGCTGAAAATCGTAATGAACAAAAAATACTAGTGTTATTGTGAAAAAGTGTGTGGCGCTCTGTGCCATATTTTTCGTCTATCGAGCAAGAAGTACTTTAAAAGCGTTTTTTTTAGTTTTTTAAACTATTATTTATTTTCTACTTTTTAGTTTGGTTTATTTATAAGAGCGTTTTTTTTTAATTTTTTTTTTAATTTTTTTTTATCGATATATTGCATTGTCATCGATCTTTGGCAAGTGTGCAAAATTTTAATGAAATCTGTCCGTTTAAAGTGGGTCAAAATCGAGTCCAAAGGAGTCGGTTGGTTACATACATACAGGTGAAGCTAATATAAGCGTGTTAAAAAGAAAACAGCTGTCCCTTTCATTTATGTATGCTATTTGCTAATAAGATTTATTTAACACCTCTGAAATGGACCTTCATCAATATAATTTTACCGGAAACTAACAAAATAGTGTATTTTTATTTATCTTTTGGTACTTGACGCTTTTAGATTTCACTAGTCTACTTATCCCATAGGATCTAAACATAATAGGTGAAATACGGGTGTTGCTCACCTCTGCCACAACCTTCTGAGTAAAAAAGGCGTTATGTTATGTTAGTCTACTCGCGACTACGGTAATTTAGTCAAAGCATCAAGTACCGAAAGGTAAAAAGAAACTTGTTTTTTTTTTTAAGTAAAGATTATATATTAGATCACCAATAAAAATTAAAATCAAAAATAAGAAACAAATTTAGAAACTTACAAATAAAAATATATACAGAACAATTATAAAAAAATAAAACAAGTGCCTTTAAACACAAGTTGCAAATCAGTTTATGTCTCAGACTTGATATCATAGTTAGAAGACTTCAAAGGACGAAACCTTTTGAGCTAGTTTAGTGAAATGAGTGATTCAAGTGGTTTAGTGCTACCTTAAAAGAACACAAGAACAGAGTGTCATTTTCGATAATAGAGACAATAAGATAGGTGTTAATGGACATATTCTTAGCATAAATTAATTTAGTTGCTTAGGCTGTCAAAATTAAATTACTCATTAGTCTAATCTTATATCTAGACTAGATTGTAATCTTTATGACGTATTTATTTATTTATTTATTTAAAACTTTATGCACAATTTGTACAGAAGCGGACTTAATGCCAAAGGCATTCTCTACCAGTCAACCAAGGGTGGTGCAGGACTTTAACATGGTAGGTGCACTTGTAAAGATAGTAAAAAAAACAAAACTAACAAAAACTTACAAATAAAATAAAATAATATAAAATGATAATATACTTTCTAAAGTATAAATCAAATACTATATAAACATACTTAACTATTATATATACATATATAAATACATATAACATATATACACAATATATAATAGAAATATTGGATGATAAATATAAAATCATACACAGTGTGGTAACCTAATGATGTGACGATTCCGACAACTTATCACGGAGGAGATTTCGAACTTTTATTTTGAATGTAAAACGGTTAGTGGACATCCTGATTTCGAGAGGGAGCGCATTCCACAAAAGAACAGATTGAACGAAAAAGGAAGAATTTAGAAACCCAGAAGTGTGAGATGGACATAGAAGGAGTAAATTATTTGACGAGCGAAGATCACGCTCGTAATTGGAGCATAGAAATTGGAAATAAGGAGCTAAGTAACTAGGAGGAGATGGAGAATTAAGGAAACTGTACAGAGTGGTAAGAGCACGTAAATTCCGACGCTGACGGATGGGCAACCAAGTTAATTGAGAACGGTAAGTAGACACGTGGTCATACTTTCGAAGATTATATATAAATCGAATGCAGTTATTGAGAAGACGGTCTAACTTATTGAGAAGATCTGCATTCAGGTCGAAATAGCATACATCACCATAGTCGATCATGGGGAACACCAAGGTCTGCACAAGCATTATCTTTGTTCTAGAAGGTAGAAAGTTCTTTAACCTATATAAAGCACGAAGAGTACCAGTAACTTTTTGACTGATGTGAGCAGTTTGTTTTTGCCAGTTAAGAGTGAAGTCTATATGAAGTCCAAGATCTTTAACTGAGGCACTCACCGGTATAATCGTTCCGTTAAATACAACTGGTGGAAGAACTGAAGTGTTTATTCTACTCATCATACGACTACTACCGACAATAATGGCTTGGCATTTTGCAGGGTTGACAGAAAGACCAAACCTGCCAGACCAGTTCCTTATAGCTTCAAGGTCTTTATTAATGCTATCTATGGCAGTTGATATATTATCCACATTTGCTTGTGAATACAGCTGCAAGTCATCGGCATACAGATGGTACGAACATTGAAGGTCTAAGGTAATGAGATTAATAAACAAAGAAAATAATAATGGAGATAAAATACCGCCTTGAGGGACGCCGTCCTCTAGATCAACCCAGCTTGAGTTAGCTTCGTTGACCCGAACAGATTGCTGGCGGCCCTGAAGATAGGATGAAAGCCATTCCAGCGCTTCTGACGAGACCATTAGGTAGGATAGGATGGACAGAAGGAGGTCATGACTGACGTCATTAAAGGCGTTCGAAAAGTCAACCAAAGCTATCACTGTAACTTTGGTTTCCTCCATGCCCGCCCTAATGTCGCCAGTCACTTTAAGAAGCGCGGTAACGGTACTATACCCGGGCCTAAAGCCGGATTGTAAAGGGCTTAACTGATGGTTGCGATAAACAAAACCGCAGAGCTGCTTATGTACGCATGCTTCCAGCACCTTAGAGAGGAATGGGAGTATCGATATGGGACGGAAATGGCTAGGTAGGGAAGGGTTACTTATTTTAGGTAATGGGACAATGTAGGCTTTACGCCATTGGGAAGGGAACATACCTGAGTGTAGTGAGAAGTTCACGATATGGGTGATGACGGGAAGGAGGATATCAAGGATGGTGGTGATCATGCGGCGACTGATCTGATCACAGCCAACCGCATTTGATTTTATGGAAAGGATAACCTTTTTGACCTCGCCTGGAGCAACTGGAGAAAATTTAAAAGGACTAATATCAGGACAGGAGAGAGGGCGCTACTGTGCTCATGTTTACATCGGATCTGATACTAAATTGCGTTAAATAAATATACCAAGTGCATAAATCAACCTGAAAAACGAATAAAGTGTAAATATAAATAGTGAAGTTACCAGAGGAATGTTATACATTCTGGATATTCTCAAATTATTAACAAATAAATGAAAACAGTGCTATCAAACAAAGTCGAACTTTATTATTAAATACAAAGTTTTGAATAGAAAAGGATACACTTTGGATAACAATAAGGTCAGTCCATCATAGTAAAGAATAAAATAAGTTGCAAAAAGGCTATCTTGAGAACTTGGTGTGAATTATAACCTCAAAGTTTGTAATACATAAAAAGTACAAATCATCATTAGAAGCAAATTTTCAATAGCGCCATCTAGTGTCAAATAGCAATACTACTTGCAAATCTATATTCCTGCGCAAGCAACCAACACCTGGAAAGCCAATAGGGGGCACTAGTAACTTATTTATTTATTTACAATGGACGATATTGTAAAAATTTTAAAAAACATACAAGATGACCTAGCCATTCAAAAACAAGATATGAAAGAGATGGAACAAAATATTAAGGATTCTATTAACAAGAATATAGACGAAAAATTTAACTTTATTGAAACCAAAACCAAAAACCTGGAAATAAAAATTGAACAGCAGCAGAAAACCATCGATATCCTGGATAAGCAAATGAGAAGAAAAAATGTTATTTTCTTTGGCCTAGAAGAAAAGGAAAGAGGTTATGAAAACCTACTTTATATGGTATTAGATTTAATAAATAACAAAATGGAAATACAATGTCAGAAATGGGAAATTGAAAATGTGAATAGAATCGGGAAAAACTCGGGAAAAATTAGACCCGTAGTGGTGACACTAACAACAACCGGCAGGAAAATAGATATTCTGAAAAAGAAAAAAATGCTTAGTCAAACAAATATCTACCTAAAAGAAGATTTTCCACCTAACGTGTTACAGAAACGAAAAGAGTTACAGGAAGACCTGAAGCGCGAGCGTGAGTCAGGAAATAGAGTCATTCTACGCTATGATAAAATTGTGAGGCTGAAAACACAAGATATTGAACCACTTACACCAATCGAAAAGAACATGAACAAACGATTGATGTCTACCTCACCCGAAGAAGTACAAAATGAAAGTAGAAAATATGCTAATGAGGGGACGAAACAAGCACCCAAAAAAAACAAATCACAAAATATAACCAATTTTTTACGCCCATCGCAGCTGAACCTTAACAATCAGACTCTATCTAGTGAGGATACTCAAAAAAACTAACTTGCACCTCTTCAACCTCTCTACCTTCTTCAAGCCGACCGGTCATCGTGAAGAAGTCAGACCAATACCTCCTAAATCAAAAGCAAACCCAACTAAGCAAGAATAATGAAACCAATAATACAAGATTAAAATCACAAAACTTCTACATAGCAAGTATCAATGTAAGAACTTTAATGTCGGATACTAGAATCGAAGAATTAAAATACGCCATTAATAACTTAAAGTGGGATATTATAGGGTTGTGTGAGACAAGAAGGGGTAATGAACTAATAGAAGAATACCCCGACTTCATACTATACCATACATCTGGAACCAATGGCAGAAATGGAGTTGGTTTCTTAATAAAAAAATATTTGAAAAATAATATAGTGACCATCAAAAGCTTTTCCGATCGCGTTGCTTTACTGGAAATATGTCTAACTGACAACTCTACCTGGGCGTGTGTTCAAGTATATGCGCCTACGGAAGCATATTCTAAAGAGGATATAGAAATTTTCTACCAAACAGTACAATCTGCCTTGGACTCAATTCAAACAAAAAATATTATCTTACTCGGCGACTTCAACGCAAAAATTGGTAAAGCCCAAAACAATGAAGGAAAAAACATAGGCAAGTACGCACACGGCAAAAGGAGCACACATGGTCAGAAATTAGTTGATTTTACACTTGAGAATAATTTTTTTATTTTAAACAGCATGTTTCCATGTAACCCACGCAAAAAATGGACGTGGCGATCCCCGAACGGTTCTCAATTTAACGAGATTGACTACATACTTACGAACCAACCAACATCTATGAGGAAATTTGATATTATTAAGAATTTAAACTTTAACACCGATCACAGGATGATAAGATGTGAGATATCATTAAACTCCAAACGTAAAAGAAGGAAAATAAAACCCACTGACTATTCTAGAGACCTACTAACTATATCACAAGAGGACTCTGGTTATTGGGAAAACAGATTTATGGAAGCTGTTAACGCGTCCTCTGATGTGCAATATCAATACGATAAATTAGAAATAGAGCTGCAAGAACTTTTGAAACAGTTACCACGAAAAAAGACACACATAAATAATTATATCAACGAAGAAACAAAGGGTCTACTAGAATACAGAAAAGATTTATACAACAGTAAAAGAACAAGATACGTAAAAACGGAAATCACAAGAGTAAGCAAAAAAATTAATAGAAATATTTCACAAGAAAGGAAGAAAAAACGACAAAATAGCTTTGAAAAATTTATAAACAAATCAGGGGCTTTACGTAAAGCATATAAAGAACTGAGCGACAAGAAGGTATGGACAGGAAAACTGAAAGATAAGCATGGGAATATCAAATCTACACGTCCTGACATTATAAATGAAGCGACAAAGTTCTACACAAAACTCTACAACACTGAACATGTTACCTACCCTTGTCCTTACTATAAACTGAATGAGCAGAATAAAAGTAATATAATTACAGAAACACCAAGCATTCTCAGATCTGAAATTGAACACGCAATAAAATCACAAAAAAACGATAAGACCCCAGGTATAGACAATATCGCCAATGAAGTGCTGAAATCGGTATCTATATCGCTTCTGAAACCTCTACAAGTGCTTTTTAATAATATTCTCTGTACGGAGATCACACCGGATCAATGGTCTAAGTCTACCATTATATTACTTCACAAGAAAGGGGACAGAAGCGATCTAGGAAACTATAGGCCAATTAGCCTTACGACAAACATATATAAAATCTTTTCAAAGGTTATTCTGAATAGAATAACCAACAGCTTGGAAGAAAATCAACCACGCGAGCAAGCGGGTTTTCGCAAAGGGTACTCTACTGTAGACCACATACAAGTGATAACACAACTTATAGAAAAAGCAAAGGAATACAGAAAAACGTTATATATGTGTTTTATAGATTATTTGAAAGCTTTTGACTCGCTCAATTTCGACGCTATATGGACATCACTCAGGCAACAAGGAGTGAACCCAAAATACATTCATATAATAAGCAACATCTACTCAAAATGTTACGCTAAAGTGCGATTAGAACGAGAAGGTGAGGAATTCCCGATAAAAAGAGGAGTAAGACAAGGGGACCCACTCTCCCCAAAAAATTTTTCATCAGTTCTGGAATCCATCTTTAGGCGTTTGGATTGGGAAACGAAGGGCATAATAGTTAACGGAGAACTCTTATCCCACCTACGTTTTGCGGATGACATTGTGGTTTTTGCGGAAAGCGCCTCAGAACTAGAAAGCATGCTCCAGGATCTAGTACTAGAGAGCCAAAGAGTGGGATTATCAATGAACACATTGAAAACAAAGGTCTTAACAAATGGAGAGCCTCAAAACATTATAGTGGGCATGGAAAAAATAGAATATGTGAACGAATATATATATCTAGGGCAGCTAGTGTCGTTTCAAAATAATACTGAAAAAGAAATTCAGCGTAGGATAGCTCTAGCTTGGAAAAAGTATTGGGGACTGAAAGAAATAATGAAAAATAGCACCGTAAGTTTAAATATAAAGAAAAAAATCTACGAAGTCACAATACTACCATGTCTAACCTATGGTTGCCAAACGTGGTCATTAAGAAAAGAAGATGAAGAAAATATTGCTATTTGCCAACGTAAAATGGAGAGGAGTATGCTTGGCATTAAATTATCAGACAAAATATGCAACAATTATATCAGGAGTAAAACAAAAATAATAGACGTAAAGAAACGTGTTAGATTATTAAAATGGCACTGGGCGGGACATATCTGTAGGATGAATAATAATAGATGGACTAAGCGATTAACAGAATGGGTACCAAGAGACAAAAAAAGGAACAAAGGAAGACCAAGGAAAAGATGGAGAGATATATTTAACAACAGATGTGGATCAAATTGGATGCAAAAGGCAAGGGATAGAGATGAGTGGAGAGGTTTAGGAGAGGCCTACGCCGCTGAGGCGACTACTACAAATTTACTTTAAAATACTTAGTTAATTTAATGTCTTTTGTTTATATTGTAATGTAAAGTTTATTGTATAAGTTAATTAGTGTATAGTTTTATTTTGTAGTAGAATAATAAAGGCTATTTTTATTTTTATTTTATTTTATTTAATATCAGGACATGGGAGGCTAGCCAGGTAATCTACTGTACGACACTTGGTTTGGTGATCTAAACGAATGGAAAAGGCGAAATGACGATTAATTTCATCCAAACCAATCGTCCCCAGCAGATCCTGGCGTTGTTTTTTGCCAATACCAAGGGTCCCGAGGAACCTCCAGATACCGGCAGGAGAGGAACAAGCAATGTTATCTAGAATATGTCGGCGTTTGGCGTTTCGTATTATCTGATTACACCGATTCCTTGCAGCCTTAAAAAGCTTCCATGTGTCTTCGGAGCGATCCTTTTTATAAATTCGAAAGGCCTTATCTCTGCGCCGCATAGCCATCTTGACAGCATTAGACATCCATGGTGCAGGAGGACGTCTTAGTTTAACCTTTTTGATCGGTGCATGGATGTCATAGAGTTTAACTAATGCCATGTTGAAAGCATCCACCATCAAATCTACTGTGGAAGAAGAATAAACATTTCCCCAATGAAGTTTGGAAGCATCCATACGCAACTCATCCACATTCATGCGACCAAAGCAACGCATATGCAGAACCTTGGGTGGGGATTTTGGAGGTTTCAGGATATACGAAAGGAAGATGAGGTCATGACGGGAGAAACCAGGAGCTAGGAACTGACCATGAGTGGATACCAGGGAAGGGTTAGAGGTAATCATTAAGTCGAGCCATGTATCAGCTCCCTCCGTGTTATGATGTGTGGGATGTAGTGGTAAGATATGCAAACTGGCTGACTCAATCATATGGAGTAACTTACGGGAACGTGGAGAAAGTGGGACAAGAAGATCGGTATTAAAGTCGCCCATGATGATGTGATGCTCATATTCCGACCCTATAGATTCCAGAACTGTTTCCAGACTGGAGAAGTAGTCGACTGCGGGAGGACAATAAACGACACCTAAGATGGCAATAGCTCCATTGACACAAACCTCAAGGAAAAGGAATTCAGCTGTAGCAGTATAGTTAGCAGGTGAAGAGGCTAAGATTTTAAAGGGTAAAGAACTACGTATGTAAAAGCAAATACCGCCCGCTCCTTTGTCTATTCTATCATTTGTGACTAGAACAAAACCGGGCAGAGGGTAGTATGTAGAAGGAAGATGAGGTTTGAGCCAACTCTCGGAAACCAGGATGGCATGAACGTTGGTGTCAGTGAAAGCTTCAGTCAAGTCGCTGTAATGACTGGGAATGCTCTGAGCATTTATGTGACACACATTTAAAAGACGCTTAGATGTCTTGTCAAAAGTCCGTCTCAAACAATCACCCAGAGTGTCGGGCAGCGAACTAAAACTATCATCATCAGATGAAGAAACAGATTCATTGGCGGAATGATAGAAATCATCATCATAATTGTTCATAAATAAATATTATGTATATAATGTGATAAATATTCTATAAAATAAAATATGTATAAAATAAACTTAAAATAAAAACATAAAAAGCACGTAATTAGGAACGACAATATGTCTCTCTGCTCCACCCACCAGCATATTACAATCATTATTAAAAAGATATACAAGAGAAAATATAGTTAGAAGTTATAAAATTAAAAAAAAACAGCAGTTAACAAAATTTAAACAAAAAAAAATAAAAAACGTATCTAATTGCTTAGAAACATCATTAATAAAAAAAAAAGACAGGCGCAGGACCGGGTGTTGTGGCGCACATTGAGAGAGGCCTATGTCCAACAGGTGGACTACGAGAGGCTAAATGATGATGATGATGATGATGATGATGGTAAAATGTTATTGGTGCCTACATCTACCGTGTTTTTTAGTAAATTGCATAAATTCGTTTATAAAGTTAATATTTTTATTGCGTTTCGTTTACTTTGTAATAGATAGATCGCGAAATGGCTACACTTAGTGTTTACTTTCAAAATGTACGTGGCGTGCGCACTAAGACGAATAGTGTGTTTCACAGGGTCTGTGTAAATTCTTACGACCTAATAATTTTTGTTGAGACTTGGCTGGTGGATGATATTAATAATAGTGAGTTGTTTGACGGTCGGTATGTGGTTTGGAGACGAGATCGTGAGTATTCTCGTACGGCTCAGAGCAGGGGTGGAGGTGTGCTAATTGCTGTAAAAAAAGAACTGATTGCTGTGGAAATGAAAGACTGGCGTAGCTCTGCCGAAGATATTTGGATTTCTCTCACTCTGAAGAGGTCTAGGCCCCAGGTTAGTTATAGATTACATATTTGTGCTTTATATCTTTGCAAAGAGAATCTTGGTAATTCGTACAATACTCAGTTAATTAATTTTACAAATACTCTCAATCATTTAGTTAACACACGCCCTCTGGATAAATTTATGATATTAGGTGATTTTAATTTTGGAAACGATGTAGATTGGTGTATGAGCAACAATAATAGTAATGAATTAATTCCGCAAAATATATCGTCTCAACATATTGTACAATTCTTTGACACGATTAAAATTCTCAACTTTGCCAGTACAATTCTGCTCGCAATATTAATAATCGATTATTGGATCTGGTATTTTCTAACGATACCATAACTGTTATGGAAAGTAGTGACGCGCTTGCACTACCCATAGATTTGCATCATAAACCTCTTATTATTGAGGCAAAATTTGTAGAAATTCATAAACTCAATGACAATTTAACTAAAAAGTATATCTATACACGGGGTGATTATGATGCAATTAAAAATGATCTTGGCCAAACAAATTGGAATGTACTATTGTGCACAGAATCTTTGGAGGACGCCGTCCAAATTTTTTACAATAAATTGTATGATCTTAGGGACAAATATATACCAGTTAAATCAGTTATTAAATCGTCACACCCTCCATGGTTCAATCCTGCCTTAATCAAAATTCTGAAAGAAAAATATAAATACCATAGGAAATTTAAAACATACAAAAACATATCCGACTATCATTCATTCTCAATACTCCGTAGTAGGGCAATTAATTTGGAAAAGTCATGCTTCGAGTCGTATATGGAACGAATAGAATCCTCCATCATAAAAAACCCTAAATCTTTTTGGTCATACGTGAAGAGCAAAGGGGGCACAGGCTCTTACCCTAGCGAAATGCATTACAGAGACGTATCGGCAAGCACGGGTGAGGAGATAAGTAACTTATTCGCGAGCTACTTCCAGTCCACCTTTCAACAGTCTGACTCTGCCTCCACGTCAGGGACAAATGTACATTGCGCACCGCCTATCGTGGATAATACTGCGGCGTCTATAGGTACGATTGAAATATGTCCCCATCGAGTTTTAAAGTTGTTAAACTCTTTAGATCTTTCTAAATCAGGCGGTCCGGACATGATACCACCCTTGTTTATTGTGAATTGCGCTGATAGTATTACCACACCGATTTGTATTCTTTTTAAGCGATCACTCTCTGAAGGAATAGTGCCAAAAATATGGAAATCTGCGTTGGTAACTCCTGTGTTTAAGAAAGGTGACAAAACGGACATAGAAAACTACCGCCCCATTTCTAACATATGCCTTTTTTCAAAGATACTCGAGCGAATAGTATACACAGACGTTTACGCGGCAGTTAAGTGTTATATGGGGGATGAACAGCACGGATTTCTTAAAAAGCGCTCCACCACGTCCAACCTAGTTCTATCACATGATTTTATATCAGAGGGCATGGAACAACGAGCGCAAGTTGACGTAATCTACACCGATTACAGCAAGTGTTTTGATCGAATTGACCACGGAGTGCTTTTGCACAAGTTACAATCTGCTGGCATCCACGGCGATCTGTATCGGTGGTTCGCATCTTATATAGAGAACCGTTCACAGGCTGTAGTTCTCCAAGGCTACACTTCTGGTTGGAATTCAGTCCCATCCGGTGTCCCTCAGGGTTCAATTCTTGGGCCCCTTCTATTTATACTTTTCATTGCTGACATCAAAACATGCTTTAGGCATTCTTATGTTTTATTATTTGCGGACGATATGAAAATTCATAAGCTCGTACGTACAATATCAGATGCACAGGAGTTACAATGTGACCTTAATCGATTCCAAAGTTACTGCATTCTTAACAAGCTACAGCTTAATGTGTCTAAATGCTACCACCTATGCTTTACGCGTCAGAAATCCTTACTTAACACAAGGTATACCCTTAATAATCAAATAGTAAACCAGGTTAGCTCTATTAAAGATTTAGGCATTATACTGGACAATAAGCTGATATTTGATAAACATGTCGAGAGTATAGTGAATAAGGCATCCAAGGCTCTAGGATTTATAATAAGGACAACTGATTGTTTTCGTTCTCTCAAACCTATAAAAATATTATACTGCTCCTTTGTGCGTAGCCACTTGGAATATGCTTCTGAAGTTTGGAACCCTCAATACGATGTTTATAAAACGCGTATTGAGGGGATCCAAAGGAGATTTATGCGTTATCTCGATTTCAAGGCACAGCAAAGATCGATAGATTACGAACATCGCTGCAAAAGGTACCATTTTTTACCTCTTGAATGTAGGCGAAATATTAGTGACATTTGTTACTTATCCAAAATTTTTAACAATTCTATCGACTGTCCCGAACTTGTATCTAAATTTAATATACGCACTAATCAAATCAGTTTTCGTCAAAGACCACTGCTACAGGTTCCTTTTGCCATTACTAACTACAGGCGCAATGCATATTGCATTCGAGCTGCGTTAGGCTTCAATAAACTGCCAATACACCTAAACTTTGATTTGTTCTGCACTAGTGCTGACACAGTGAGGAAACGTTTAGCTAATGAGTACTTTTTAGATACATCCGAACAATAGCGGCACTCAAACTGTTTGTTTTTCTTTTTGTTATTTTTAATACTATTATCTAATATTGTTCTACTTATGTTTTTTTTTTTCATGCTACTTAATTGTGGAGGCTTGTTATTAGCAATATGTTCATCTAAGTTATATGTACTATATATATATTTGTGTAATTAGTCTGTAAGCCTTCTCTAAAAGAAAATAAATAAATAAATAAATAAATGATGATACACAAGTTGTAAATCAGTTTATGTCTCAGACTTGATATGCTATCTACAACTCACCGAGTCTCAGTACAGGGCGTTCGTCTGAAAGCATCCACAGCAGACAGTCTGACCGGCACAGGGATGTAACTGTCTCCTATAATACTCATCAGGACGTCTGCAAACGGTTGCTTGAAGCCCCCGATGTTGCCCAAAGCTTTGATGGCGATTTTTATCTGAAATAAATAAATAAATAAATATTTCACAACTTACACACAACGCCATCTATACAAAATGTATGTACATATTTACAAAAGAAAAGTATATAATAATTATGTATTAGTATCAGTTATTCTAGTACCCATATTACAAGCTCTGCTTAGTTTGGGACTAGATGGCGTTGTGTGTGAGTTGTGAAATATTTATTTATTATTTATTTATCTAGTCCCAAACTAAGCAGAGCTTGTGCTGTGGGTACTAAAATAACTGATACTAATACATATATACGTTTATTTTTGTGAATACATACTTATGATACATAGAAACACTCAGACTAAGACAAACCCCCATGTTCATGCACACAAAGATGTGTCTTAAGCGGGAATCGAACCCGCGACCTCGGCGTCGCAGGCAGGTACTCCGCCATTCGTTCGTCAAATGAGAATGAGAATGAGATGAGAATATAATCTATCAATATAGTTTAAGAATTAGTTAAAATGATACGTAGGTAATTATAATAGCAGCCCTGTATCTAATACATGTCCCACTGCCGGGCTCGGGCCATTTCTCATAATGAGAAGGGTTAGGCCATAGTCCACCACGCTGGCCAAGTGCGGATTGGTAGACTACACACACTCGAGCACGATGTTTTCTTCACCGTAAGCGAGCGATAATTTATATGATAAATACACAAATATCTTCGAAAAGACGAATCTTAACGATTTATTGAAAGAGGTATGCCGTGGGTTCGAACCCGAGACCTTTGACTTCGCAGTCCTACGGTCTCCCACTCGGCTATCGCTGCTATTGTATATGTTATATGTATATAATAATATGTAAAGATTGCCGATATTTAAGCGGGTTTTCCACAGTGATAGGGATGGGTAGTAAATGGCCCTTTTAAAAAAATAGTTTTACGTTTCTACTAACAAAAAGATTTGTCTCTTGATTTCCACTGTAAAAGGAAAAAGAAGGAGTTGCGGTACGGGTATAACGGAAACTATGACGCAAATTATTCTTACCTT
Source organism: Hypena proboscidalis (assembly GCA_905147285.1). NCBI lineage: Eukaryota > Metazoa > Arthropoda > Insecta > Lepidoptera > Erebidae > Hypena > Hypena proboscidalis. Next base: position 7,646,985 of record LR990150.1, on the reverse strand, counting down.
ATCTCGGTCCTCTCTGGTTTTAATGACGTCTTTGCTCTTGATTTCTTTGACAATGTCTTGGAACACTTCCATAATTGCCATTGGAGTATCTTCTTCGAAGCATTCCCTTACTGAAATATTTAGTAATGATTAGATTTGACATAAAACAAAAAAATACCTTTTAAGCTTGACGTTTTGGTATACAGATTATTTTACTTAAGCATGCAACGCGTAAGATGGATAGATCGATACAGTAATCTTTATTGTACACCAATATTAACAAAGAAAATATGTTGTAAACAATAGCACATAAAAACTATGTTGCACAATGGGCGGCCTTATCGCTATAAGCAATTTCTTACAGGTAACCTTAGGATGGACAAGTAAGTAAATGAGCAAAGTTGTTGGTGCGTTAATTAAATAAAAATAAAAGTATAAAAATAAAAGTATAAAATGAAAAGTCATGATAATGAAAGTTGAAATTATAAAATATAAAGAATACAGAATACAGAAGTATGTTTCAAAGTTAATCAATAACTCAGTCATTTATTAACGGATTTCTTAATTTTTTTGTGATTAATTAATTTAGACCTATTTTTATGTATAGTTACGTTAACATTTTTGCACAAGAAATATAATAACTTAATGTAAAATATATCTGCTGCGTATCACAAATACTCACACTTTTTGCCACTATGTTTGCAATAAGAATGCAGCATAGAAGAAACAGTGAAACTGATCACTTTGTCGCTCTTCTGTTGGCGTAGTAGCTCCAACATGCTGTCCAACATCTGTTTCTTTGGTCTGAGAGAATAAAAGTAAATTAAATAAACAAACAAAAGCATTAAAAAGCTGAATGGAAAGATTTTGGTACATTGTTTGAGCAGCATATACAGCAGTACTCAGATTGATTTTAATCAATTCGAATAGAATATTGATCTAAGCTTTGGTAGTTCAAATCATATTATTTTGATAAGTAAAATTTTAATTTATTTAATTGCTTAGATTATTTTTATTTGCTTTGTAATTATGTATTATTGACGAGTTTAAGCGCCCCTTGGGATAAAGATAAAGATATATTTCTTTGCTTTAAACATGTGTGGTCAGAACATTACAGGACAGGTGGACAGAATATTTCATTCTATAACAGTTGTATTGGTGGTAATAATAATAATAATAATAAATATTCTTTATTGTACACCAAAATACAAAAGAAAGATACATAAAACAAACACTTAAAACTAGTTGTACAAGCGGCGGTGTTATTGCTTAAAGCAATTTCTTCCACACAACCTGGTGGTATTGGTTATGTAACAACATGTTTTGCCATGCGAGGCGTACAAATATAAAATTTTTATAAATTAAAATTACACAATGTCAATGTTAAGCATGCATCAGTATTTTAGTAATAAAGTAAAATTATAGAAATGTCAAAATATATCAGAATAAAAAAAAAATGTCAAAAATATATTGGAATTGTATAGTAATAATAAATTGTATAATAGAATTGGGGTTTATGAAAATAGATTATTTGACTTTGACTATCGGTAGGTACATCAGCAAAGTTGATTCATGCATGACCCATTTGTCAAATATTTCCTTTGAAGCTGTCAAAGTCGATAAGGTTGACATTTGTTAATCAACCAAGCAAATATCGACCTTAGTGTTTTTAAATGTCTAAATAAAAATAATATTAATGTGGAGCATGAATCTACTTTGCTGATGGTACATCAACTCATCTTGACGCGTTGGTCTACGTGTGCGTGTGCTTATAAATATTATACAGTTTGGATTTCAGTGTTTGTGTCGGGGTGCATGAAAGGAGCCTCCCCGAGTGACGTACACAACGATTTCCTACGTCCGGCGCACCCTGGGCGATTCGCGAGTTCTGCAAAGCGAATTGGCTAATCCTTTCCCCACGGTGGCAAGTCAAAATAAAATTTGACTAAGCCATCGACACGACGAAGAAGAAGAAGTGTTTGTGTCAGTCGCGTGGGCCAAGTTACTAATCCAAGTGCGTCTAGCTATGTGCGCGTTGACACGCATAATATATACAACCGTGCGCCAAGATGACTTCAAGTATATATTCTATATTAAAGATGTACTTACCTAGGTATCATGGCCATGGACATGAGCCACTCATGTCTGGTCTCCTTGTCCACGGCGTTCCTCATGATCATGTCCTTGATGAGCTCCACTGAGCCCGGACTTGCGATGTACGGCAGAGCGTCAAGGATGTGTTTGCTAAAACATGACAAAAAATGCACATAACATAACATCACACCTATGTTGCCCTGAAGGGTGTGGCCGAGGTGTACAACACCCACATTTCACCTATTATACTTAGGTCCTATGTGTGTCCTTTCGCCTTTCATCAGACATAAATCCAACTCCGTGTTGCAATTGAGAATTGCGTAACGAAAAATTTCAAATCACACTCAAGCCCGACCCGGGCATCGAACCCGAGCTTTCACAGTAAGCAATACGCAAATTATACTGCTATACCAACGAGGCAGTAAAAATAACATTAATTATATCAGGTATTCAGAAAAAATGTTAAACATACGAGTACATCTTGGCAAAAATAAGTAGAAGTAATGAGGGCGCCACTGTACTGTTCGTATAGTAACACAATTTTAATCCAACCAATCGGTTTCTGCCACAGCCTTCGACAACTTCTTAAACCACCAAGAAGAAGGCATCCGGCAAAGCGGTTTTCCGGCACCATGTACCGACAGATGTGTGTTTATATTAATTTTACAATTATCATTTAGCACATTTCCGCAATGAGCTCAAAATTATATACCTACATTCTTGGAAATTATATTCAATACCTGGATTTCACACATACAATTGCAATAAAAATAATTTTTAACAAAAAAAAAAACCGACTTCAAAAAGTAGGTAAACTAAAAAGCATAAAATAAATTTACTTCGCACAAATAATACGTTTTTTCATTTAGTTAAATAGAAATTATTAAATAATTATTTTATAATTCTGAAGTCGGTGCCAAGTAAATCGGATAATTAAGAACTAATATTCGTCAGAAAATAGTTGTTAGAAAGATTTATACTTATTATCTAGTTATTGGTTACTTGGCACCGACTTCAGAATTATAAAATAATTATTTAATAATTTCTATTTAACTAAATGAAAAAACGTATTATTTGTGCGAAGTAAATTTATTTTATGCTTTTTAGTTTACCTACTTTTTGAAGTCGGTTTTTTTTTTGTTAAAAATTATTTATTTTACGATTTTAAGTGATGGGTAGACCGAGCAAGAATGTTTCGCGAATGAGGAGACGACGGTTACTTGAGACGGAAAACTTATTAATAATAATCCCCGTACTCCTAACCGTTGAGGAGTTGTACCTTCCAGCATCAGCTCTGCAACTTAAAATGCAAATATCCAAGTAGTTTTAGGTAATATACGAAACACAATATAGAAGCTTGATTGACCCATGATTTCTCTAGGATCCCATCATTAAATCATGACCTCATATTATGAATATACATAAGTAATATTCAACGTCTCGCCTCATCTGTGTATAACTTGAAAGAATACAGTAAACGGCCTCAAGGAGCCTATATTTAAAGAATTATCCCCGTACTCCTATTACCGGTGAGGAGTTGTACCTTCCAGCATCAGCTCAGCAACATAAAATGCTGGCTACTAGATGCAAATATCCAAGTAGCTTTAGATAATATACAAAAAACAATATAGAAGCCTTTTAAATTTGAGGGTTGCCCTCGATTTCTCTAGGATCCCATCATCAAAACGTGACTGGAAAAAAATGGGACCACATGACAAGTATATCCTATCAAACAAAAAAAGAATTTCTCAAATCGGTCCTGGCGTCTTCGAGTAATCGGTGAACAAACATAAAAAAAAAAAAAAAAAAAAATACAACCGAATTGAGAACCTCCTCCTTTTTTTGAAGTCGGTTAAAAAGTAATAATAATAATGGTCTATATTGTACTGTTCATACGGCATCTGTTCAAATTACAAATCAACGAATTTAAATATCTTGGAAATCGTAAATCCATCGTGAAATTTTGTTTAAATGAAGCGTCAATGGATTAACAGCTACCTAACAGACCGATATCAATGTGTTGAAATAGGCAAAATAGAGAACGATACAAAAGTAGTGAGTAGATCAAACTTTATGCCTAATAAATTTGGTGTTCCACAAGGGAGTGTTTTGGGGCCATTCTTATTCCTTATATATATAAATGACCTACCCAATATCACTCATCATAGAACTGTGTTATTTGCCGATGATACAACTTTAATAGTAAAATGTGAAAACAGAGATACATATGTACAGGATATCAATACAACGTTTAATAACACAGTCACTTGGCTAGAAAACAATAATTTAAAAGTAAACCTTAATAAAACGCAGCTCATTCAGTTCAAAAGTTACAGAAACAATACAATTGAATTAAATATCACGTATAATAATATAAAAATAAAAGAGGTTGAGACTGCAAAATTTTTACTATGGGTAATACTTGATAGGCATTGCAACTGGAAGGCACATGTGGAGTATGTCTGCAGTAAGCTGGACCGTTTTGTGTTTGCAATAAAAAGATTGCGACAAACAGTATCCATGGAGGCGGCACTGCAAGCTTATCATGGATATGTGTCCTCAGTTTTGACATATGGGCTGTTGCTATGGGGTAACTCATGCGAAATCGAAAAAGTGTTCAGGGTTCAAAAGAAATGCGCTAGAGCAATATGTGGAGCATGGTTTACAGATAGTTGTAAACCATTGTTTGGGAAATTTAGAATCTTACCGCTGGTCTGCATGTATATTAGAGAAATCTGTGTTTTTGTCAAACTGCACCCACAATATTTCAGTATGCACTCAGAAACTGCTAGTAGAAATAATAGAAATAAGTAACTTTACCGTCCTAGATGTCATTTAGATAATATATGAAAGAAATGTGTATAATAAAGCTGTAGAAGTTTACAATAAACTACCAAATCAATTTAAAGAACTGACCTTGAACTTATTTAAAAAGAAATTAACGTTGTGGCTTGCAGAAAAATGTTTTTACACCCTGAAAGAATTTATGACATGTACCTTTTAATATCAATGTTATATTTTATTAACTTATTATATTAATATGTATGGATTATTGCTTAATTTAATCATTAATAAAATTAGACTTGTAATATTTTATTTTTTAACAACATTATTTTAGCTGACATTAACTGGACATTTCATAAATTCATTGACATTATAATTACGTATTTATCATGACATTATATAATGAATTAATATTTAACTAGAATTTAATTTTGACATTTAATTACTAGTTTTAATGTGATGACAAGGCCAAATACACACATTCACTCACACAAGCACACCCAGTCTCGGAACAAATCTTTGCGACTCACACAAAGATTTGTCCCATGTGGGGATCGAACCCACAACACCAGTGCAGTGGAGAGCGGCAAGGCGACCGCTTAAACCACTACACCACACGTGCAGACAAAGCCATACGGGTGATAGGGCACAACATTGCCGTGAGTATTATTATTATTATAAATTATCTGTATATCTATATCTATTTATTTATTTATTTATTCATTTGCGAATATGGGTACATAAAGATGGTACAGAGGTTGTTTGATTCATCCACATTCAGCCATGTAGCATGCAAATAGTTTTAATTTAATAATAAATTAAATAGACGCATACCACATTCATCACCATCAACCATATCATCCACTTCAATGACAGTAGATGTTGTCCAAGAGGCGAACGCCGTTAGTTCTGGACCCACTACTGCTCAAACACGCGCGAGAAGAAAATGGACCATAGAAATTAATATGTTCATTTGGCGCGATACTTGGATCCATTACATAAGGCTTTCACAGAAAAATATCCAGACATGAACGCTACAAAACAAAGCGTAGGAGACCAACGCAGGGCGATAATTAACAATAAATTACTTCCAATGGACACGATCAATGAAATTAAATGTGATGTAGCGAGCTATCTCGAACAACATGTGCAACCACCACTTACGCTCACACAGACTTCATCAAGAATGAGATGGTCAAATGAAATCAATGAGAGTATACTATGCATTTATTACAAGGTTACGGAACTTGAAACAAATTTGACGGCATACAGAAGCAACATACATAGTGAATTTATAGTAACATACCCGGAACTATCTCATTTGTCTGAACAAAGAATATCGGATCAACTGAGGGTCATAATAAATAATAAAATGATAGATGAAGCCAGAATACAACAAATAAGAAGCGAAGTTGAAAATGAAATCCAAACATCTTACCCTCACTATTTATTTTTATTTTTTATTTATTTTTATTTATTTCTCTTTACAAATGGATCAGTACACATTATTTCTTACACTTATTCGGAAGTCATTATACATTTGTAAGAGACTAGTGCCTGAATTAGGTATATAAACACCTGTGTTACAGGTCACTAGCCTCACTATGAGAGTCTTTCACACATTGATGATTCACAAGCCAATTTGTTACAGACAACTGCAGATTTAACAGTTGTAGAAGAAGAAATTACTCAATCATATTGTGACCGAATTCCGATAGCTACGCATATAGATACTGATAATATTCTTCAACAGTTCCAGAATGCATTAGATAAATTTAGAAATACTGATCCCACATCGAGACCCTATTTACCCAAACAAAAACCATCCCGAAAACTAGCATTAATAGTTCAGTACTTAAATGAAAGTATAGTCCCTAAAGTGTTAGATGTAAACCTAGACTTTCTTATGCTACAGACCATCATCTATGCAGCCGCCTATACTGCTGTAGTTTGCAATGGAACAAAAATTGCAATGCCTGATAGAGCACACACCACTTTAGATTATAAGCCGTTTTGGCAAAGGAGATTAGAAAATAAAATAAATAAATTCAGATTAGAAATAGCACACTTGACACAATACATTAGAGGCAATAGAAGTAATAGAATCACAGTAGCTGTAGAGGCAATCAGAAATAAATACTTAATTCATGCACAATATGAAAACAATAACACAGAGTTAGAGCACTTTTTAGATACATTAAAGCAAAAGCTAAATGCAGCAGCAAGTAGGCTTAAAAGGTATCTAACTTGTTCTTTAAGGAAAAAACAAAATGCTCAGTTTACCACCAATGAAAAGGTTTTCTATAGAAATCTGGCTCACGGAAACCAAAATGCAAACGTAGGTCAACTAAGAACACTAACACCAGAAAGGCTGCGTCGATTTTGGGCTGATATTTGGGAAACCCCTCTACAACACAATACAGAAACGGAATGGATAACTACTATTAAAGATAATACCAGTAGCATTACAGAAATGGAATTCTAGCATATCCCAATAGACACATTTAGACAAGTCATCAAACGTACACATAATTGGAAATCACCTGGAACTGATAATATCCATAACTATTGCTACAAGAAATTTACATGTTTTCAGCCACACTTACACATGGAGTAACTTACATGCTGCCCAAAGAACAAGACACACAAGACCCATCGAAATATAGACCCATTACTTGCCTGCAGACTATTTACAAAATTTTATCAGCTTGTATAAGTGAATTAATAAACAAACATTTAGAAGCATTTGGCATTCTGGCTGAACAGCAAAAGGGATGCAGAAAGCATAGCCAAGGGTGTAAAGAACAGCTTACTATTGACTCGATCGTAATCAATGAAGCTTATAGAAATAAAAAGAATATACACAGCATGTTCATAGACTATCGAAAGGCTTTTGACTCAGTACCACACAGTTGGCTCCTAGAGACACTCCACATATATAAGATCAACCCTACCATTATAACTTTGTTACAATCATCCATGCAAAACTGGCAAACCATACTAAAATTAAGACAAAACGCTTCAATAACTACTGAACCGATTCGTATATGTCGTGGGATCTATCAAGGAGACGCACTTAGCCCACTCTGGTTCTGCTTAGCACTCAATCCACTTTTAACTCTTCTTAATAATAGTAATACTGGCATTGTTTTAAAATCTAGTGACTCCTGATTTCTTTTGTCACACCTTTTATATATGGATGACATTAAACTATTTGCCAGCAATAAACAGGATCTCTTCCTTCTAGCAGATGTATCTCAACGGTTTTCTAATGATATTTGTATGGAGTTTGGAGTAGAAAAATGTAAAATACTTTCAATTAATAACGGCAAAGTAGAAGATAACCCATACAGCCTCGAAACTGGTGAGATTATTGAACCGATGGATGATTTGAGCACGTATAAATATTTAGGCTTTAAGCAATTACGACGAATCCAACAAAAAGAAACTAAGCAAGAGCTAAGTAGGCAATTCAAGTATCGTCTCAATTCAATATTAAAAACACATTTAACTTCTAGAAATATAATAAAGGCTATTAACACATTTGCTATCCCAATATTAACCTACTCATTTGGAATCATTTGTTGGTCAAAGTCAGATTTAAAAAGTTTGCAGCGTACAATTAACACATACATGACAAAACACCGAAAACATCACCCAAAATCATCCATAGAAAGACTCACAATACCTCGCAAAGAAGGAGGAAGAGAACTTATTGATATCAATAATCTACATAACAAACAGATCACATCTCTCAGACACTACTTTCATACTAAAGCCCTTCATTCATCTTTTCACAGACATATTACATACATTGACAATAAACTTACACCACTTAAACTCCGAGATAGTCAAACTCAAACAAGTGAAGATCTTGTTACCAATGAACAGAAGTTTTGAAAGAAGACACCGAACCGATTTAGCCCAAAATAATGTCGACAAAAAAAAGTCGAACGAGTGGCTTAAGAAAGGGGAACTGTTTCCGGAGACCGAGGGATTAATTTGCGCGATACAAGATCAAGTCATCCCTACACGAAATTACAGGAAGTTTATTATAAAAGATCCCAACCAGCAATCAGATTTATGTAGACACTGTCTATCTGCCTCCGAAACTATTCAGCATATAACGGGCGCTTGTAAATCTCTCGTACAGACTGATTACAAGCACCGCCACGACCAGGTAGCTGCAATTGTTCATCAACATCTTGCTCATTACAACAAATTTATAGACAAAAAGTTTCCTTACTATAAATACAAGCCGGAGACCATTCTTGACAATAGAACATCTAAAATATACTGGGACCGAACTATTATTACCGACAAGACTATTCATTTCAATAGACCAGATATGACACTTCACAATAAAATTGATAACAGTGTCTACATTATCGATATAGCCATACCCAATACGCACAATGTCCAAACTACCATCTCTGATAAACTGCCAAAATACCAACATCTAGCAATAGAACTGAAAACGCAATGGAAGGCAAATATAGTCCACATAGTGCCAATAGTTCTGTCATCAACTGGCGTGATACCTAAATCTCTCACCCAGAGCCTAAGAACCCTGCATATGCCAAAGCACTCGCTGCATCTTATGCAAAAAGCCACGATATTAAACACTTGTCGGATCACTCGCAAATTCCTCACATCATCATCAATTTCATCAAACTACTCTATATAACGTGTTATGCTTGGTCGAGGCCCGCATAGCATTTAATTTACTCCTCTAAAAAAGGAAGATAAAAATCTATAAAAATAATAATAATATAATAATAATACCTGGCAACACTTCATGTCAGTTACATCAAAAATCAATCGCAATATTTAAAATTTTAATTTAGTTACTGTTAGTCCAATTTTATCCATTTAAACGCTTCTCCATATAAATTAAAATAATAAAAATAATAAAAATAAATTATACAAAACAACCGATTCACAAGAATAGCAAGTAAAAATAGTAATATAAAGAAAAATGAAGACGAATCAAAGTTTGACAAGCAACGTCAAACAGTTGACAAATTATCAAAACAAAGCTACGATAATATTGTGATGATATCGATGTAACAAAAATGATAACGAGAGCAAGAGCCAGAGAGGCAGCAACAGCACACCCATCATCCTCGGACCCGTCACTCAGCTCCGCCTCGCAACCGCCGACACCCGCAACTGCGACATCCGGCAATACAGAGACGTCGAGCTCTTCGAGTGACGAGTATTTCTCCCCACTGACGTCGCCATTACCTGTACGTCGGCGTGGAAGACCCCGGCTACCGACCTGCTTGATTGAACAAGTTCATACTACGCACTTATCTTCAACTAACTGCACTAGATACAGATACGAGTACCTACCTAGAACCATTGCACCTTAAGTTTATTGAGAAATTCCCTAACATAGAAGTAAGTCGTCAACGTTTAGGAGACCAACGTAGAGCTATAATACGCAATAGGTTACTACCCCAAAAAACTATCGATGACATATATGATGAAGTTAAAACAGAACTAGACCTACAAACAGATATTCACACATCTTTGAACTTAACCTCACAACACTTTTCTCAAAATATTGCAACTTCGCAAAATTCAACATTACTGCAACCAACACAAACAACCTATAAGCAGAATAGTTACACAAAAAAACAGACTTCAAAAAGTAGGTAAACTAAAAAGCAATAAATAAATTTACTTCGCACAAAATAATACGTTTTTTCATTTATTTAAATAGATATTATTAAATAATTATTTTATAGTTCTGAAGTCGGTGCCAAGTAAATCGGATAATTTAGAACCAATATTCAGTCAGAAAAAAGTTGTTAGAAAGATTGATATCATCTATACAATAACTCTGTATACAGAGTTATTGTTTACTTGGCACCGACTTCAGAATTATAAAATAATTATTTAATAATATCTATTTAAATAAATGAAAAAACGTATTATTTTGTGCGAAGTAAATTTATTTATTGCTTTTTAGTTTACCTACTTTTTGAAGTCGGTTTTTTTTTTTTGTTAAAAATTATTTTATTTTACGATTTTAAGTGATGGGTAGACCGAGCAAGAATGTTTCTCGAATGAGGAGACGACGGTTACTTGAGACGGAAAACTTATTAATAATAATCCCCGTACTCCTAACCGTTGAGGAGTTGTAACTTCCAGCATCAGCTCAGCAACTTAAAATGCAAATATCCAAGTAGTTTTAGGTAATATACGAAACACAATATAGAAGCTTGATTGACCCATGATTTCTCTAGGATCCCATCATTAAATCATGACCTCATATTATGAATATACATAAGTAATATTCAACGTCTCGCCTCATCTGTGTATTACTTGAAAGAATACAGTAAACGGCCTCAAGGAGCCTATATTTGAAGAATTATCCCCGTACTCCTAACCGTTGAGGAGTTGTACCTTCCAGCATCAGCTCAGCAACATAAAATGCTGGCTACTAGATGCAAATATCCAAGTAACTTTAGATAATATACAAAAAACTATATAGAAGCCTTTTAAATTTGAGGGTTGCCCTCGATTTCTCTAGGATCCCATCATCAGAACGTGACTGGAAAAAAACGGGACCACATGACAAGTATATCCTATCAAACAAAAAAAGAATTTCTCAAATCGGTCCAGGCGTCTTCGAGTAATCGGTGAACAAACATAAAAAAAAAAAAAATACAACCGAATTGAGAACCTCCTCCTTTTTTGAAGTCGGTTAAACACAACAGACCAGAATGAGATGGACCACAAGATAAAACGAAGAGATAATGCGATCCTATTACCGAGTCACAAATCTGGAAGCAAATCAAACTGCTTATAGAAAATTAATGTTCGAAGACTTCATTGCGAAATTCCCTGACTTATCCCATGTAAGTGAACAACGTATAGCAGACCAGAGACGAGCTATTATAAATAATAAATACTTAAGCAATGACAGATTAGACGTATTAAGGCAGGAAATATCAATTGAACTCGCTACCAACAACAACATCATAGCCTTACCCAACAACTCTGACAATGTTGAAAACCATAGCGAAAGTATTCATGAAAGATCTCAATTCCAAAATGTACAAGATACAGAAACATCAATTTTTGAAGTTTTGAAATTTGCTGAAGAATCAGTTTTAGATAGACAACCACCAATCGACGAAACATTTCAACAGGCATTTGAATACTATAAAGATACAGAACCTACCAGTCGGACCTTTATCCCTAAACAAAGACCTTCCAAAAAGCTTGCAAAAATAGTTAATCACCTCAACGAAGTAATTTTTCCTGAAGTCATCAAGAAAGATACTGACTTTCATAAACTTCAAACTGCAATTTATTGTGCCGCCTGGACCGCAGCAAAAATAAACGGAGCCAAGATAACTCTACAAGGAAATACTTCTCACCAACCAGACAAAAGAGACTATAAACCGAATTGGCAAAGACGTCTAGAACGAAAACTTACAAACTTACGCACAAAAATAAGTCATTTAACACAATACATTAAGGGAAATAGAAGCAGAAATGTAGTTAAATATGCAAAAAGTATTATAGAGCAGTACAAGACTCACACTATACACGAAGATACGCCTTTGTACATAAATTTAAAATTGTATTTTATATTATTGTATTGTTTATTTTTTATTTGTACAATAAAGAATTTAAAGAATTTAAAGATCCAAATACTCAACCTATTCATACATTAGATACTCTCAAGCAAAAACTAGCGGTTGTTAAAGGTAGAATTAAAAGGTATAAAGCATGCACCCAAAGAAAGCAACAAAATTCGCAATTCAGCAATAATGAAAAAGTTTTTTATCGTAACATCAAACAGTCAACTATGAACACTCAACAAAACAACTCAAACTCTTATTCTACTCCTACATCTGAAGAACTACATGACTTTTGGGCACGAATTTGGTCAGACTCTGTTCAGCATAACACCGAAGCTGAGTGGATACAAAAAGAATGTACAACTAATACTTCAAGTATACAAACAATGGAGTTCGAATATATTTCAGTAGAAATTTTTCAAAGAGTCTTACGTCATTTGCACAACTGGAAGTCACCAGGGTCAGATTTTGTTCAAAGCTATTGGTATAAAAAAATTACTTACGTACACAGTCATCTACACAAATTTATCAACATATTCATACAAGACCCAAACACGATACCAACATATTTGACATTAGGCAAAACATTCATGATACCAAAAGATCACAATGATCTCACTAATCCCGCTAAATATAGACCGATCACATGTTTACAAACTTTGTACAAAATTATTACTTCTTGTATATCAGAACTAATATACCAACACGCTGATGCCAATAACATCTTGGCTGAACAACAGAAGGGGTGTCGAAAATTTTGCCAGGGCTGCAAAGAACAGTTAGTTATAGACTCAGTTATTCTTACTCAAGTACAAAAAACTCATTCAGACTTATTCAGCATGTACATCGACTACAAAAAAGCATATGACTCGGTTCCTCATTCATGGTTGCTTCAAGTACTAGAGATTTACAAAGTTCACCCTACAATAGTTTCTTTTCTAAAAACAACAATGACAAGATGGTCAACAAAATTAGCTATTTCAACGGTTACTCACACGGTTGAAACAAACTCAATTCAAATAAATAGAGGACTTTTTCAGGGTGATGCATTGAGTCCGTTGTGGTTCTGTCTTGCTTTAAATCCGCTCTCTAATATATTAAATGCAACACCAATAGGATACGATTTTAAAATGTTCAACTAACGGACAGACTGACATTCAAGACTTTAAGATAAATCATTTACTTTATATGGACGACATAAAATTATATGCCAACACTGAGAATGAAATTAACGACTTAGCTAGTTTAACGGAACAGTTTACCAACGACATACATATGGAGTTTGGAATAGACAAATGTAAAATAAATTCTATTAGAGCAGGACAGAACTATCAACACCAATATGTTTTAGGCACCGGAGAACAAATTAAAGCACTAGGTAAACAAGACACTTATAAATATTTAGGCTATAGGCAATCACTACAAATTAATCACAAAGACACTAAACAAAAACTCACACAAGAATTCCAACACCGTCTAAACACTATAATGAAAACACAGCTGAACTCGCGAAACACCGTTAAGGCAATTAACACATTTGTTATTCCCGTACTTACATATTCATTTGGTATTATAAACTGGACTAAGACAGACCTGACAAACCTACGACGTAAGATTAACACGACATTGACAAAATTCCGCAAACATCATCCTAGATCGTGTTTACAAAGACTAACACTATCCAGAAAAGAAGGAGGCAGAGGCATTTTTGACATAATTAACTTACACAATAAACAAATCAGATCCCTCAGACAGTATTTCTTTAAAAAAGCTGAATCATGTAAGCTTCACAAGACTATAGTACAAAATGACAAAAACTTTACCCCACTCAATTTAAAGGACAATAGAGAACAGAAAAATGAAAAAGTAATAGATGACACTGTAAAAATAGGAAATTGGACACAAAAAGCGCTACATGGGAGACATCGCCTAGATTTATGCCAACAAAACGTCGATAAAGATGCATCGAACGCATGGCTAAATCGAGGTGAATTGTTCTCAGAGACGGAAGGCTTCATGATTGCTATACAAGACCAAGTAATAGAAACTAGAAATTACAGAAAATATATTATTAAAAATTTACCTTTTGACACCTGCAGAAAATGTAACAGCTTTCCAGAAACGATTCAACATATTACAGGTGCTTGCAAATCCATAGCACAGACCGATTATAAGCACCGACATGACCAAGTTGCTAATATTGTTCACCAGAAACTAGCATACCATTTTAAATTTGTAGATTCTATCCATCCATACTATAAATACAACCCTCAAACAGTACTAGAAAATTCAACTACAAAGTTGTATTACGACCGAGCCATTCTCACGGATAAAACGATTCATTACAATAGACCAGACATAACTCTTATTAACAAAATAAATAAAACAGGTTATCTTATAGACATCGCCATACCTAATACACACAATCTACAGACTACCATTGCACAAAAACTCACCAAGTACATAGAACTCAAAGACGAAATAACAAGGCTTTGGCATCTAGAAAAAGTTACGAAAGTTCCGCTAGTCATCTCTAGTACAAGCGTCATACCAAAACAACTACACCAGTCTCTGAATAGTTTGCAACTTTCACCAAACACTTACCAATTAATGCAGAAGGCAGTTATATTAAACACTTGCAGATTGGTCTGGAAATTTTTACAATGCGAACCAGATACTACACATTCAATCACACACGACTCTGAACAAAGCAACACACATTCATCAACACTTGCAATACCCACACACATTACTATTCAAACCAGCAATCCCACTGATGAACACTTGGCTTAGGCCCGTGCCATCAGTCAAACCGGCCCAAGCCGAGAAAAACAAAAAGAACCCATAATAATAATAATAATATGAATTTATGCAATAATTAAGCTTATTAAATAACAAAATTCTTATTAAATGCAATAATAAAGCTTATTAATAACGAAATAATAGTAATAATGTCAATTTTTAATTAATGTGATGAATTCAAAATTAAATTAAATCTATCACTTACGTAGCTTGACATATAGTAGGAGCTCGTGCCAACAGCTGTGACAACGCAGGATAGTCCAAAGGTCGTGAAGATCGGACGAGCCTCCCCCATAGACCCACTGTAGAACTGCTGTCCATTTTTGCGTCTACGTTGGAAGCGTGAGATTCTGTCGTCGAGTCTTTTACCCTGAAAGAGAAAAATATTAATTAGGTTTTAAAGTTTTTTATATTTTATGCTTGAGCCCATTTCATCGCAAATTCTTATGCAATAGAAAGTGGAATACTTGTAATATTTTAAAGCAAAGTTTAGCTTTGCTATGCCTTTTTGTATTTTATATAATACAAGCTTCCGCCCGCGGCTCCGCCCGCGTGGTATGTCAATTAAAAGTAGCCTATATGTTAATCCAGACTATAAGCTACATGTGTGCAAAATTTCATCGAAATCGACCCGGTAGTTTTGGCGTGAAAGAGTAACAAACATCCATCCATACATCCATACTTACAAACTTTCGCCTTTATAATATTAGTAAGGATTAAAGTTGAAAAATTATTAAGAATCCAGCAATGACGCTGGCACAAAGAGTTAAGAAATACGAATCCATAGCTGAATTGGCAAAGCACTTGGGGCGTATACGCAGGGGGTGCAGGTTCGAGTTCTGCTGGATTCTTAATAATTATTCAACTTTAATATTATATAGAAAGTGGAATGTTGCATTTTTTTTCATTTTATTTACTATCCCACGGGTGTGTCCCACAGCTAGGCAAAGGCTACTCTTACTCTCCCCATGACTTACAAGTCTTTTTGTTATCGAATCGTACCTGAATCGTTTTGAAATGCGTCCAATGTTGCAGTGTTAATTTTTTTTAATGTAAATAATTGACATTATATAATAATACATATTTTTCTAAATGGATGACTTACACCTGTATAATCTTATTTTGGGTACATAGGTGTGGGTTATACATTTACTTTTTATGATATACTTTAGATTTATAATAGCAATGTACCTAATGTATAACTTATACGTTCCAAATATATAACTTATACCCTTAAACGGGACTATAATAAAGATAATATATGCAAATTTAAATCCTATTTAAGTAGCTTAAGTTTTTCTGATGTTTATGAAGCCAATGAAACAAATGTTGCATACAACACATTTATAGAAATATTTTCATTTTTATATGGCCAGTGTTTTCCTGAAACCCTTTTTACTGTAAATATCATGAAAAGGCAGAAATGGATATCTCGCGGTATCAAGACATGCAGTTTAAAGAAACGTCATTACTATGGCAGGCACGGTTCAAACCAACTCGGCAAAATGAGGATCGATTTAAGACTTATTCTAAGCGATACAGAAAAATCATACAATTAACTCAACGCGCACAAAATAATCACAAAATCACAACAGCCAAAAATAAATCGAAAGCCACTTGGCAAATAATAAATCAAAACCAACTGAACATACCAAAGAACTATATTAAGACCATTCAAGAAAATGGTACAACTATTGTAGAGCCGAGACATATTGCAAATTTGTTTAACAACCACTTTATTGATAAGATTCAGCCTAAAACTAGTACCGGGACCGAAGCCACAAAATACATCTTAAGCAAAAAAAACTCCTTGTTTATGGCCCCTTGCTTACCACAGGACGTACTGAAAATAATCTCGAACCTCAATAATACACATAGCACAGGATACGATGGTATACAAACAAAAATAATTAAAGCAGTAGCTAATCAAATCTGTGAACCATTAGCTCACATAATTAATTTAAATATTTGTGAAGGTACCTTTCCTGATGCTTTAAAAAAAGTCAATAGTAAAACCATTACATAAAAAGTCAGATAAAGAGCTAAAAGAAAACTACAGACCAATTTCCCTTATCTCAATATTTTCTAAAATATTTGAAGCCTATATTTATAAAGAACTTAGTACATACATAGAAAAAAATAGTATACTCTGTAACGAACAAAAAGGTTTTAGGAAAAATAAAACAATAAATATGGCAATCTACGACTTTTTATACACTGTCATGACAAATATGGATAAAAATAACCCAGTTTGCGCTAATTTTTGTGATATGTCTCAAGCATTTGACTACGTTCAACATGAAATTTTAATAAAAAAAGCTTGAATGTTATGGTATTCGAGGTAATGTACTTAAACTTTTACAATCGTACTTACACGATAGGAAACAAGTAACGGAAATAAGTAGGATAAATAGCGCGACTAAACGAGAGGAAACAATCCAATCTGAAGAACGTACTGTTATCTACGGTGTACCTCAAGGAAGTGTACTAGAACCATCTCTCTTTACGCTATATATTAACGATTTGCCGAGATCTATTAATCACCCTATGACATTATTTGCAGACGACAGTACAATCACAATACCTTGTGGCCATCGAGATTTCTATGAAGAAGAGGTAAATAATACGTTAGATAAAACAATCGAATGGATGGATAATAATAATTTGAAAATTAATATTAATAAAACAGTAATTATACATTTTGGCCAACGTGCATTGACATTTCCTAAATTTGACATTAAATATAATGATAATACTATTGACGCTGTTTATACGACAAAATTTCTAGGCTTAACAATTGACCGCAATTTGAATTGGAAACCTCATGTAGAGACTATTTGTAAGCGAATAAGTAGCACGGCTTTTGCTCTTTACACAATGTCTAGGACACTAAATATTGACGGATTGCTAACAGCGTATTACGGGCTAACTGAGTCCATTTTAAGATACGGCGTGATCTTTTGGGGTAATTCAACCAACAAAGACATCGCATTTAAAGCTCAAAAGCGATGTATAAGGTCAATGTTTCGATTGGACGTTAGAGATTCTTGCAAGCCGTATTTGTATGCGCTATAAGATTCTAACGCTACCGTCACTATACATATTGGAAACTGCGTTATTCGTCAAACGGAACCCAAATTTATTTCCTCGTATGGCAGATGTTATTCCCCGAAATAGGCGCAATAAAAATAAACTATGTCTGCATCAATCTAGGACAGCCCTTATGCGCGAAAGTGTTATCTGCATGGCTCCGATTATTTATAACAAATTTTCTAAAAGCTGGCAAGATTTAAGTAGCGAAGCATTTAAGCAGAAAGTAAAGTCATTTCTGGTTGGAAAAGCCTATTATAATATAAGAGACTTTTTAAATGACAAATTTGATTTGACATAGTAAAAATTTCAGATGACTTAATTTAATATTTTAATTGAATAGGTATACAATAAATTATTTGACTTTGTTTATATTATTTTTTAGATTTATAATTATTAAATTACTTATTAAATATTATTATTAAATACTTCATGTTGCTTGTTTAAAATCATGTTTTAGTTATAGAAATGGATTGCTGGTGAAAATGTACATTATATAATGAGAATAAAATTGTATCTACATATTTGCATGCCATTCTACATGGCAAACATGTCTTGAACTTCATGTATCTTTATAACTTGCATGCGATTTTATTATTGTATGTACACATGTGTTTGGGCAAATAAATAAATTATCTTATCTTATCTTATCAAAAAATAAAATAAATAAAATAAAAATAAATAAATAAATTAACGCGGGAAATACCTGTTCTCATTACAGGGCCTAGCTATACCGTCGAAAGAGGTACAAAGTAGCCAAAAACACAAAATAAACTAAATATAAATATCTAAAGCAACAAGTATAAAAGTTATAACTCTTTTCATTGTTGTTCTAAAAAATAACTTACATGCATAGCAGTTTCAGTACATCTCTGGCAGGCTTCAGTCCTCCTGTGTTATCTCCGACATACGGAGCAAAGTGGTGCATCAGGTTCGCTCTTTTTGATATCGCCGGCCACGCTGCAAACAAAATGCTATTATCAACTAGATGACCCGAGAGATTTACCCGCCTCAAACGTTATTCTGTTGGGTGCGAGTTATAAATATGCATAACGCCATCTATTGATTTTTTGCGTAAAGTTACTTCTAACTTAAACCCCTAAATTCACCCACCCTCATGGAATAAAATTTAGAAAACCCCGTTACAAAAATTCATTTTCATTCAAGTTCAAGTTTAATTATACGAAATTTCGTGCTCCTAATTGCAAAAATGACGGCATCCCATACATTCGTTCAACCTTTATTTTACCCCCTTCACGGTGGAATTGCCAAAAATCTTTTCTTAGTGCGCCCTAACGCCTTTAAGGAACCTTCATAAAAAAAATCAAGTTTTCTAGCGGTAGTGGTTTAGGCTCTGCGTTGATAAATCAGTCGGTCGGGCGAACAATTATATAAGAATAGCAGATAGAAGATAAATATTTTTAATATTGTCGTGCTCGTAAGCTAAACACCGTTGCCTGAAAAAGACTTTAGTAGACAGAACCCAGAAAACTTGACTACTAGATTCTCTAGACATAAAATACTGATAATAAGACTTAATAAATCTCAATACATTACGGTCACCCACCAATAAAATAAGACATAAAAAGATTGGATTAAAGCTAATAATTATTGCTTGTTTTTGACGACCGGCTGGCGGAGTGGGTAGTGTACCGGCCTGCGACGCCGAGGTCGCGGGTTCGATTGCCACTTAAGACAAATCTTTGTGTGCATGAACATTGGGGTTTGTCTTATTCTGGGTGTTTCTATGTATAATAAGTATGTATTTACAAAAGAAAAGTACATATGGCGTTATGTGTAAGTTGTGTGATATTTATTTAATACATACTGGGCTGCATCTCAACAATCTCCGAATCAGTTTTGTTCATTTCCTTTATCAGTACGAGGTCTTGTATCACAGTCGTCATGGCGCCCGAGTTCTTGCCAGAGAAGGGCTCGAAGAGGTGGCGCTCTCGGCAGTTCACTGATTTGTAGATGTGATGGTCTACTGTGATGCGACATTTGCTTTCCGATTTTAGGACAGGCCATGTTTGGAATTTCTGTAAAAAAAAAGAATAGTATAAGTTGACAGGATCAATCGTTATAGTAATAATAATAATAAATTATTTATTGACATAAAGAAAAACACAAACCCCCTGAATCAGTGCTAACTGTATTTCAGGGACAGTAGTAGGTTTGATCAGTACGAGTACTAAGCGAGTACATACACACTGAATTGAAGGAATGTATATAACCTCAGAGCAGCGATAGCCGAGTGAGAGACCGTAGGACTGCGAAGTCAAAGGTCTCGGGTTCGAACCCACGGCACACACCTCATATATCTTTAAGATTCGTCTTTTAGAAGATATGTGCATATTTAGCATATAAGTTATCGCTCGCTAACAGTGAAGGAAACATCGTAAGGAAACCTGCATGCCTGAGAGTGTCTAAAAAGTACTCGAAGTCGTGTGAAGTCTACCAATCCGCATTTGGCCAGCGTGGTGTACTTTGGTCTATCCCTTCTCATCAGAAGAGGCCCGAGCCCAGAAGTGGGACATGTATTATATACAGGGCTGCTATTATTATTATAGAACTCCAGAAAATAGGTCAATCTCATCAGGTAGAGTATAATACATCAAAGGACTTTACGCAGTTAGACAAGGTGACTCCAGCCATTCTGAAATCAGTGGTTTGTGGGGTTGCTTATTTCTTGTACATTATGATGTTGAGATTGAAACGATTACTAAACTATACTAAATGTTTAATTAACTGGTACCAGAGTTCATATTATATAATAAACTTATTGACTACATTATTCTATCTTAACTACATTATTCTATCTTAACTCTTAACGGTTCGATCCCCACATGTGACAAATCTTTGTGTGATTCGCAAAGATTTGTTCTAACTCTGGGTTTGCTTTGCGTTTGTTAAATGTATGTTTGTGAACACCCCCGCGACACAGGAGTTATTCCTAATGCGGGCGTCGTTTTTTGTTAAACAAAGAGGAGAAAGAGGAAATAAATGACCTTGACTTTTCAAATATCAAAACATTACTTACGCTCTGAAAGTCGTATCTCACTGTTTGCAGAATAGACATGTACTTGTATCTATTGCTGCACTGCGAGAGGTCGCGAGTCTTCACCAGCACCAAGCTGGTGTTCTCTTGGCCGCGGACTTCGTATTCCACATTGCATGTTCCGTGGATATCATGCTGTAAAATTAAAAGTATAGTGTTTAAGTCTCTTAAGCAGTGAGTATGCAGTTATATGTCACTAGCTTCAACGCGCGGCTGCGTCCGCGTGGAACGTAGATAAACGGTAGCCTATTTTATTTCTGAGGTCTTCAACTATTTTCACACAAGTTTTCATTAAGATCAGTCCACTAGATTCGTAGATTTTTGGGTACAAACAAACAAACAAAAAGTCTTTCCTCTTTATATTTATGTATAGAGTATAAATATAGATATCACAATCTATTTGCTTGCTATTATCAACTTTTTTAAAAGCTCATACCTAAGGCAAATTATTTTTATGTATAATTTCTATAGGATTAGAAATTAAGAGTAAAAAAATATTAACTTTACCTCAACTCCATGGAAGTGTATGTCAAACCGTTTCATGGTGTTCTGGAACAGCGCCAGTATGGCTCTCTTGAAGTTAAGCACCCAGTCCTCTTCCAACTCATCAGGGCATATCTCTGATATCGCGCCATCGTGGAACGCGAACCTACAACAAAAAATACAAAGTATTGAAATTATATCCATTAACAATAGCACCTTAACCATTAGCAGATTCTTGAAGAAATAAATTAAAACTGATCTGACCAATATTCACATTTGTGTATCATCAGTATAAGTGCTATTTAGAGATAAATAATTAATTATAGGTAAAATAAAGCATCTAGGCTGTAGTGGAAGTTAGCTGCAGATGGCTGTACTGCACTTCAGTAGTCATTCAAAGCAAATACGTGACCCATTTGCAGCCAATTTCATTACCAACTTCTTACTGATTAGTTTTATAACATTTGGCAGCAAATATACTAAGAAACTAAGGCAATAAAGGGTCGCAAGAGGCGACCGTAGCTTAGTGGTTAAAGTGGCTACCCAGTATGCAGAGGGTGCGGGTTAAAATACTGCCAGTCCCATAATTTTCAAATGTTTCTTAGTATATTTTCATTACCGCCTTAAAAGATGTTTGATTTTATATATAAGTTTTATTTGTTATTGATATTGTTTATGTTGAATTAATATCCTATAATTAAGATTCAAAAAAACATTCAGATTCTTAGAAATGTAGGTGACACATACATATTATTTACATTACAGATCCGTCTTAAAGTCTAGAATATCTTTATCTAATGTAAACACTGTACATGCAACCAAGGTCAGTATCAGTCGGTATTATATAAATAAATATAATACCGAATAAATAATAAGTGGTGCTTTCACCAATGTGTTAAACTAACATTTTGTTAAACCAACTAATTCAATCTCTTATGCATTCTTTGAAAGGGATAGAGAGATAGCTCACGCTTAGCCACCAATTTGTATACCAAATTGGTGGCTAAGCGTGAGCTATCTCTCTCAAATTAAAATACAGTATTAAGTATCTTGTAACAGAGACCAAGGTGGTGCTTCTCGTTACAATACGCTCAGTATAAAAAAAAATAGCTTACAAACTCCGCTTATTCTCAGATCTAACAAACACGCACGAAAAATTGCTAAAAAATAGGTTAAGCCATATCTGAATAACTAACATTGTGGAGCAGCGATAGCCGAGGGGGGGCCGCAAGACTTCGAAGTCAAAGGTTTCGAGTTTGAACCCACCGTACATGACTGTCAATAAATCTTTAAGATACGTCTTTTGAAGATATGCGTATATAACATCTAAATTGTCGCTTGCTGGCGATGAAGGGAAACATCGTATTAAACCTTGTATGCCTGAGATTGCCTAAAAGTGCTTGTCTAGCGTAGTGGACTATGGCTCAACCCTTTTGATTGTGAGAAGAGGCCCGAGCCCACCAGTGGGACATGTATTAGATACTGGGCTGCTATTATTATATTGTTCTTACCTGAGATCATGCAAAGAGAGGGCATGAATGAACTTCTCTGCTCTCTCAACAGGGTAGCTCTCATTTTGATCCTGGAGGGTGACATCTGTTACCTGCAGCAATCCTTCACAAGGACTTACAAACTGGATCTTTGGCTGTAATTAAGAATCAGGATATTTAAGTATCTGCTTGTTGTTATTAGAACCATTATAGATTTAGCATGCATCCACAACAGATATCTATTTTGAGAGTACATGGAATATGAAATTTCTGTTCCATTTCATCTTAATTTTTTAATTTATTTTATTTATTTATTCAAATACAATAATACAATATAAAATATGCCTCAAATATATAATACAAACTCAAAGAGATTGAAGAGTATTCCGTCCGCAGATTACAGAATAAATGCAGATAGAATGCACCTAACATGCAAGTAAAGCCACCAAAGTAAAAACAAAATCCTCGACATTAGAAAACATGGCATTCTCATCAGCCTTTTACAGCACAAAAATTCTTCAAATTGAATACACAGGCACACTTTATCTGCCTTTATTTTGTATCTGAGTTTTCGTCTTATAATTATATATATCATTTAAGTACAAGGCGTGGAGATAGGCTGCTACTGCTACAGAGTCCAGTAGATAATAAATGGCTCAACCCTGACTGGCTGGCAATCAATGTGTCTTTCTAAAAATAAAAATATTAGAAATATACTTACAACAGCTCTGACTTCTAACGTAGATCTGTTGTTACTGGAGCCGGCGAAGTAAGTCTCAACATTCACTTTGTATTCATAGTGGTAGACCACATCTGATAAGTACTTGAATTTCTCGGACGCTGGAAGAACAAGTTACAATATTTAGGTACAGTGAAAGCGTATTAACTTGAATGGAATTGTGATGAGGCCTTTTCTTATAGTGTTTCTAGTCAGAAATAACGTATTTGTTTCAAAAATACTAATAGAAAAAAACGATCTAATAGAAACCAACAAGAAACTTGTTTATTGATGTATTTTAATGAGTCACAGAATTTACTTACGTGCACATGATGGGGCACCACAAATGTATGGATCTCTCAGTGAATCTGTAATAGAAAAAGGCTTATTTCAGGTGAAGTAACGTTATAACTAATGCCGGTTTAAAAACATGCTTTGTTTACTAACAAATAACGCGTGGTGTAACAAACTGTCAGTAGTGTCAGTGTTAAACGGAATGACAAAATGAATTGTCACACAGACATCTGTCAAGTTTAAACTTTCCATTTTACGCACTGAATATCGGTCTATTGCGTGCCAGGCAACGCTCAATAGGGTGCCGTTGTTAACTAGTCGTTACAACATAATTATTTAGAGTTAAAAGGGATTTAATATACAATGATTTTTATATAGATCGGGTTTTCGATGTTACGGGGATTTTTAAAAAGCACAGCATCGATGGCTCCCTGTGAGTCATCGATACTGCCTTCCAAATTATCCATAAGATAATTATCAGGGACTCAAATTAAAACGAAACACTGTTATTATACAATTAAGAAGCAAAACACTTTTGTCCGTATAAAAACACAGCATATATTTTAGAACAAACAAGCGTTGAATTATGTTATTATAAAACTTTTTAAACAGACGTAATCAAATGGCCAAAAGGCATCACATAAATTAAATCGACTAACTGTACCATAATGTACTACGCGCATTTTTGTAACCACCTAAACATGATCAGTTTACCACGGTCTTGCACTTCCTAATGACTTTTTATTTATTATCTAGTAAATTATTGCGTGTACTGCGCTAAAATTTTGCAGGTATATAACTGAACTAAGCAACTAATTATTGACGTATCATTCAGTTGATATATCCACATACAGGGTTATCTGTGGCCAAATAACTCCACGCGCATTGAGACCGTAAACTGAATTGATCATAACTTGTTAATTACACACAGGATACTAATGAAACTTCACATACATTTAAAAACAGTTATAAGCTACAAAATAACGTTTAAAATAAGTCTTTAAAGTTCTTATTTAAGGTGTTAGGACATATTTAAGTGTTTTTATATTTCATTAAATAACTTTTGAATGGTTCATTAATTTCATTTTTTTATTGTCCAACAATTCAAAACTAATTCTTAAAATATCATGTAGGTACAAAAGATGATAAGAATCCGCTTGACCGTTTCAGAGATCCAGCAAAACCACAAACGTTACTCCAGCAGGATCTCGAATAACTTCGCAGCCGAAGAAGGAACAATTACAAAATTATTTGCAACATTTACCTCGTTTAGACAACTAATTATATAGCTAATATTTATTTCAATATTTCCATTAAAAAAGAAAATGTCTGGCTGCAGTAACGTTACCCCAACAGGAATAGTTTTTTTGAAATAACTAAAAAACTTAGTGCAACAAATTTAAAAATGTGCGCAACAATTACAGAAGATGGACAACTAAAAATCTGTAAGATTAAAATTACAATTTTCGACATTATTTTGCTGAGGTAACGCACACGCGACGACATATAATAATGAGATTATCTTTAAGCATGCTATCAGTTTTATGTAGTACCACTGTCGCTCCGCGCGACAACAGCTAAGAAATAATTATGTATGCATGCAAGTACATGTGAGTTTCTTGTAATACCGTTCACTCAATGTGACAACAGTTAATCAATACATAAAATAGAAGATGTAATTACTGTCCGCTCCACGCGACAACAGTTTATTACTATAATTTACTAACTGCTCATTCTACATGACAACAGTTTATTAATATAATTCACTAACTGCTCATTCCACATGACAACAGTTAAAATTATTTGTAATATAATTGGGTAAGGGGAGGATAGGTCGGTGAGAGGTTGATGCTGTAAAAATACAGAGGTCCTATGGGATATAGGGTTAAGGTCGATGCTGTGCTCTGGGCGGTCCTGAGCGCCGTGGTACACAGGGGACTATTATTCTTTCAGGATAGGATTATTGGTTATTGACTAATACGTCAAATAACATCTTTTGATGGTTTTTTTTTATATTTTGTTTGTGTGTTCTGTAATGTAATGAATGTGTTTTAGAAAAGGTAAAACCATAATGAAATATGCTCACCGGATATAATTGTTCAATTATTCACGGGTGCCTCGGTTCGTGTGCGAGCCCTCGCCTGCTTGCTCGGCAGTAGCAGTGGTGGCAGCGGCGACACTAGTGTCACTGCGTGGTTGTGACACCGAAGTGGCGATGCCGGAAGGTCCAGCTTGCTGCTCTTATGGGGGCGACACGGTTGCCTGAATGGCATCCGGTTGCGGGGCACGTCGCAGTTGGTCGTGTGCGACCTTGCGTGGGCGCCCATGGTGACCAATAACCTTCTTCACAAGGCATCGGTCGTGGTCCAGAACTCTGAACTTCATAAGGCACACACAATTTTATGTCCAAAGATGTTTGGTTCTTGGGGTATTTTTGATCAAACAAGATGTGAAACAACATTTCTACGTTAATATTATCAATAACGCATACGGCAGTAAAGATACATACGGCAATCACTGTAAATGGACCAATACCACGTAAATGATTTACTACAAGGTGCCTACGCCCTGGTAACTTATTAGATACTGATTCACGCATGAGGGCACATGCACATGCACACAATCAAAAATGGTATTAATCGCTAAATTGCTCACACGAATAGGCATGGTACGCATAGTAATAAGTCTCAATTTTTTTTATACGATATTAACGTTTGATGTCAATTGGTGTGCGTTACCCCAGCAAAATAATGTCGAAAATTGTAATTTTAATCTTACAGATTTTTAGTTGTCCATCTTCTGTAATTGTTGCGCACATTTTTAAATTTGTTGCACTTATAGTTTTTTAGTTATTTCTTAAAAACTATTCCTGCTGGGGTAACGTTACTGCAGCCAGACATTTTCCTTTTTAATGGGAATATTGAAATAAATATTAGCTATATAATTAGTTGTCTAAACGAGGTAAATGTTGCAAATAATTATGTAATTGTTCTTTCTTCGGCTGCGAAGTTATTCGAGATCCTGCTGGAGTAACGTTTGTGGTTTTGCTGGATCTCTGAAACGGTCAAGCGGATTCTTATCATCTTTTGTACGTGATCTTTTAAGAATTAGTTTCAATTTGTTAGGCAATAAAAAAATTAAATTAATGTACCGTTCAAAAGTTATTTAATGAAATATAAAAACACTTAAATAGGTCCTAACACCTTAAATAAGAACTTTAAAGACTTACTTTAAACGTTATTTTGTAGCTTATAACTGTCTTCAAATGTATGTGAAGTTTCATTAGTATCCTGTGTGTTATTAACAAGTTATGATCAAATCAGTTTACGGTTTCAATGTGCGTGGAGTTATTTGGCCACAGACAGCCCTGTATGTGGATATATCAACTGAATGATACGTCAATAATTAGTTGCTTAGTTCAGTTATATACCTGCAAAATTTCAGCGCAGTACATACAATAATTTACGAGATAATAAATAAAAAGTCATAAGGAAGTACATGACCGTGGTAACCCGGCCATGTTTAGTTGGTTACAAAAAAACGACCACGTAGTACATTATGGTATCTTTTAAAATGTTTAGTATCATACACCTTACAAGTTCGGTACAGACGCGTACACTGTTAAATACCGATTAAATAGTACATAACAATATAATAATATCTGAACTATGAAAACATTATAATTATCATCTTTCGGCTACTTATTAGATAAGTATCATAGTATAAGTTAAATGAAATCAATAATTTAATAAAATAATGGAGAATGCCATAAAAGCAAAATTGATATCTCTTATATATATATCTGTTATTGTTTTAAGTTAAATTAATATTTGATTGAGAAAGTGTAAGTTAACTAAATTAATTCGTTTAAAACAAAATGAAAAATGCCATAAAAGCAGAATTGCTTCCTATAATATTTATCTGTTATTGTTTTTTAATTTAAATGAACCTGTAAATAAATATTCTTTAAGAAACATATAGTTTTTTAAAACACTTGTGTACATATCTGTACTAAACTTGTTACACTATCCTACATATTTAAGAATATACCATAATGTACTACGCGGTCGCATTTTTGTAACCACCTAAACATGGTCGGGTTACCACGGTCTTGCACTTCCTAATGACTTTTTATTTATTATCTAGTAAATTATTGCATGTACTGCGCTGAAATTTTGCAGGTATATAACTGAACTAAGCAACTAATTATTGACGTATCACTCAGTTGATATATCCACATACAGGTTTATCTGTGGCCAAATAACTCCACGCGCATTGAGACCGTAAACTGAATTGATCATAACTTGTTAATTACACACCGGATACTAATGAAACTTCACAAAAATTTAAAACAATTATAAGCTACAAAATAACGTTTAAAGCAAGTCTTTAAAGTTCTTATTTAAGGTGTTAGGACCTATTTAAGTGTTTTTATATTTCATTAAATAACTTTTGAACGGTACATTAATTTCATTTTTTTATTGCCCAACAAATTGAAACTAATTCTTAAAAGATCATGTACAAAAGATGATAAGAATCCGCTTGACCGTTTCAGAGATCCAGCAAAACCACAAACGTTACTCCAGCAGGATCTCGAATAACTTCGCAGCCGAAGAAATAACAATTACATAATTATTTGCAACATTTACCTCGTTTAGACAACTAATTATATAGCTAATATTTATTTCAATATTCCCATTAAAAAGGAAAATGTCTGGCTGCAGTAACGTTACCCCAGCAGGAATAGTTTTTTTGAAATAACTAAAAAACTATAAGTGCAACAAATTTAAAAATGTGCGCAACAATTACAGAAGATGGACAACTAAAAATCTATAAGATTAAAATTACAATTTTCGACATTATTTTGCTGGGGTAACGCACACTGTCAATTGCTTCTCGCGGCGAAAACAATTGTCAAACGTATGACCAGGCTTAGAACAAAACGTACAAACATTCTTGGTATTCGACGGAGCTTTATTTGAATTTGGATCCACAGGGCTCTTCTCACCAGATTGAACATTTGACTCGTGAACGGTACCCCCTGTCTGACATTCATTAGATTTGTGACCTATTTTTTACGTGTCCGTATACCCACCAGGGCCCTACGTCTATTCCGATTGAAAGCTAATGCTTATCGTTCGTCGTATTCGGTTGAGAGCGCCATAACAGTGGCCACTTATTGGGCCAATAAAATTTGACTCAGCCATCGACACGACGAAGAAGAAGTCGTATTCGGTACTTTCCGAAATGTTTAAGTAAAAAAATAGTACCGTAAAGGCTACAGAGAAATCTTGAATTTCTTTCAGCGTATTGCCAGCAGGGCGCTTCTCAGTTTTTAGGGTCAAGACCAATATTACTTATTATCCCGCTTAGCGGTGTTTTAGTACCGTCGAAATACCTTGGTTTTATTTTAAAATAATTATTGATTCATGAGGAATATACCTTTAAAACTTGTATCCAGCCAGCAGGGCCCTTTTTTGTTTGTACACTTTCAGACCAAATAGTTATATTTTTATTAGCATTTTAATAGTACTTTTCAAATAACTTTACATAATATATGTAGTTCGAAAAGTTTTTATTTTGGCAGATAATTTGCTTTAAAATGTATATCACGACAGCCATAATATCTAAGCGCTACAGTGCTTGCCACCAATCATGGCAAATCAGCGCCGTGCTTTTTTTGACAACTGGCCTTTGGCAAATAGCATGAAGAATAATTTGTCCATTTTATTAATATTTCAGACACTATTGGTCATTAATACTTACTTTCAGTTCTTACTAGCCTTCGGCCATGATTTTTGGCGCGGACTCTAGTACTACATTGACAGATGAAGATTGACATTTTGTAATAACATAATGTTGTATTATTTGTATTTGATTCGTTGGTAGACTAGATGAGTTAGGTCAGAAAAACTTATTGGAATTAATTATAATTATAATCGATTAATTAAATTAATTATAATTATCATTATTTGTCGAACCCGGCAAACGAAACGGGCGGCGGACTAGATTATGACATATTTATTTGATTTGCGTTCTTTATCATTAAAAATAATTGAATAAAATAAAAAAATAAATAAAATAATTAAAATTACAATGAAGAATGTTACTAGGTGTGCCAAATCGCTTGAAATTTTTCTCAGTAAAGCCTGTATGTAAACAAATACAATTGTTTTTGTTGTAGTCAAAAATACCAAGTAGTTTTGATTTTATAGGCGTTCAAAGTTTCGAAAAATATCGAGTGCCGCTAACAGTCACGTGACCGCTTGTGACGTCATATCTGCATCGCGCCGCGCGGGCCGCGGCCCGCTTAGTATTAAGTCGCCAGTTTGTTGTGTTTTCGTCAGAGTATTAAGTTAATAGTCTAATAAATAATAGTAAATATTATTCGATTAATAAAATGGATAAAGGATTCGAAAAAGGGCAATCAGATAATCTACCTAATATAGATGGATTAATGGTTACGCATTATTTATCAACAAATAGTGATTTCGTTGCCGGCGAGAAATAAAAATGCAAAGGTGTGAGACCTTTCCGTGCTACTACATACGCTTAATATTTTTTATCTGTTCTAAATTGTTTTATCAAAACAAAATACCTAACTAACGGAAACTTCTGACACCAAAGGTTTTGCACCTCTGACCAGATTTTATGTTTATATAGGTATGATATAAATGTAAACTTCAAAAGATTATATTAGTAATAAAGGTATTCACGATCACTGTATTTTAAAATGAAACTATTTTTAACCGGATTAATCGCGTACTTATTGATTTTACTTATTTCCTGCCAATGTAAAATCAATTAACACGCAATTAATCTGCTTAGAAATTGTTTCATTATAAGACGAAAATAATTATTATTACTTATATAATATACCTACATAAAATATGATCACTATACTAACGTCAAAATGGTCTTCACAACAATTAACTGTACTTTTATCTCCAAATGGATGTAACCTCTTCATGGCTTAATTTTATCCTATTTTTACGCATTTTAACGTCTTTTGGAACTATAAAAAACAACTTTTCCGGCAAATTGGTAGCTGTATTTTTACATTTAGGCACAACACATTATTTCCTAGTATTTGGATTGGACATTATAAAGTATGTAGTATAATTTTGACGGCAAGGGCGCGCGACTGCGAGTGGACTAAGTGAGCCAGACAGAGAGTGCAGTGCAATGACGTCACACCGTAACCTTCTTTTTTACTTCTAAATCGGAAACTAATTGACGTATCGAAGTAATTCTTTCACTAGTATTTTTTATTGTTGACAGAGAATATGGACTACTAATAATCAAAATTAGGTAACATTCTTCATTAACGGTTTGGATTTAGCTTTGACTAAAATCGCACACACCACAGAGCAGTGCATACAAAATTTAATAATTAGCGTTTCGGACCCTAGGGTGTAGTCATTCACAGCAGTACTTACTAGAGTCCGCGTCATTTTTCGTGGCCAACGGCGAGACCGCCGTGGTACAAGTTTTCTCCATATAATTTTAAATCTTCAACAAAAAAAAACTTACACCTAGCCGACGCGAGCAGAGCAGTAGGCACAGTCTAGTATAGATTAAAATTTGTATAGAAAACAAAGGATAACGCAAAACAGTTGCATTGTTCTTAAGATATTTTAATAATATGTTATTCTATGTAAAAACGTAACGAAAACTTCTGACACCAAAGGTTTTGCACCTCTGACCAGATTTTATGTCTAAATAGGTATGATATAAATGTAAACTTCAAAAGATTATATTAGTAATAAAGGTATTCACGATCACTGTATTTTAAAATGAAACTATTTTTAACCGGATTAATCGCGTACTTATTGATTTTACTTATTTCCTGCCAATGTAAAATCAATTAACACGCAATTAATCTGCTTAAAAATTGTTTCATTATAAGATGAAAATAATTATTATTACTTTTATAATATACATACATAAAATATGATCACTATACTAACGTTAAAATGGTCTTCACAACAATTAACTGTACTTTTATCTCCAAATGGATCTAAACTCTTCATGGCTTAATTTTATCCTATTTTTACGCATTTTAACGTCTTTTGGAACTATAAAAAACAACTTTTCCGGCAAATTGGTAGCTGTATTTTTACATTTAGGCACAACACATGATTTCCTAGTATTTGGATTGGACATTTTTAAAAGTATTAAGTATAATTTTGACGGCAAGGGCGCGCGACTGCGAGTGGACTAAGTGAGCCAGACAGAGTGCAGTGCAATGACGTCACACCGTAACCTTCTTTTTTACTTCTAAATCGGAAACTAATTGACGTATCGAAGTAATTCTTTCACTAGTATTTTTTATTGTTGACAGAGAATATGGACTACTAATAATCAAAATTAGGTAACATTCTTCATTAACGGTTTGGATTTAGCTTTGACTAAAATCGCACACACCACAGAGCAGTGCATACAAAATTTGATAATTAGCGTTTCGGACCCTAGTGTAGTCATTCACAGCAGTACTTACAAGAGTCCGCGTCATTTTTCGTGGCCAACGGCGAGACCACCGTGGTATAAGTTTTCTCCATATAATTTTAAATCTTCAACAAAAAAAAACTTACACCTAGCCGACGCGAGCAGAGCAGTAGGCACAGTCTAGTATAGATTAAAACTTGTATAGAAAACAAAGGATAACGCAAAACAGCTGCATTGTTCTTAAGATATTTTAATATGTTATTCTATGTAAAAACGTAACGGAAACTTCTGACACCAAAGGTTTTGCACCTCTGACCAGATTTTATGTTTATATAGGTATGATATAAATGTAAACTTCAAAAGATTATATTAGTAATAAAGGTATTCACGATCACTGTATTTTAAAATGAAACTATTTTTAACCGGATTAATCGCGTACTTATTGATTTTACTTATTTCCTGCCAATGTAAAATCAATTAACACGCAATTAATCTGCTTAAAAATTGTTTCATTATAAGATGAAAATAATTATTATTACTTTTATAATATACATACATAAAATATGATCACTATACTAACGTTAAAATGGTCTTCACAACAATTAACTGTACTTTTATCTCCAAATGGATCTAAACTCTTCATGGCTTAATTTTATCCTATTTTTACGCATTTTAACGTCTTTTGGAACTATAAAAAACAACTTTTCCGGCAAATTGGTAGCTGTATTTTTACATTTAGGCACAACACATGATTTCCTAGTATTTGGATTGGACATTTTTAAAAGTATTAAGTATAATTTTGACGGCAAGGGCGCGCGACTGCGAGTGGACTAAGTGAGCCAGACAGAGTGCAGTGCAATGACGTCACACCGTAACCTTCTTTTTTACTTCTAAATCGGAAACTAATTGACGTATCGAAGTAATTCTTTCACTAGTATTTTTTATTGTTGACAGAGAATATGGACTACTAATAATCAAAATTAGGTAACATTCTTCATTAACGGTTTGGATTTAGCTTTGACTAAAATCGCACACACCACAGAGCAGTGCATACAAAATTTGATAATTAGCGTTTCGGACCCTAGTGTAGTCATTCACAGCAGTACTTACAAGAGTCCGCGTCATTTTTCGTGGCCAACGGCGAGACCACCGTGGTATAAGTTTTCTCCATATAATTTTAAATCTTCAACAAAAAAAAACTTACACCTAGCCGACGCGAGCAGAGCAGTAGGCACAGTCTAGTATAGATTAAAACTTGTATAGAAAACAAAGGATAACGCAAAACAGCTGCATTGTTCTTAAGATATTTTAATATGTTATTCTATGTAAAAACGTAACGGAAACTTCTGACACCAAAGGTTTTGCACCTCTGACCAGATTTTATGTTTATATAGGTATGATATAAATGTAAACTTCAAAAGATTATATTAGTAATAAAGGTATTCACGATCACTGTATTTTAAAATGAAACTATTTTTAACCGGATTAATCGCGTACTTATTGATTTTACTTATTTCCTGCCAATGTAAAATCAATAAACACACAATTAATCTGCTTAGAAATTGTTTCATTATAAGATAAAAATAATTATTATTACTTATATAATATACATACATAAAATATGATCAGAAAGTATGATTGTTTGAAAAGTACTAATAAAATGCTAATAAAAAATATAACTATTTGGTCTGAAAGTGTACAAACAAAAAAGGGCCCTGCTGGCTAGATAAAAGTTTTGAAGGTATATTCATCATGAATCAATAATTATTTTAAAATAAAACCAAGGTATTTCGACGGTACTAAAACACCGCTAAGCGGGATAATAAGTTATATTGGTCTTGACCCTAAAAACTGAGAAGCGCCCTGCTGGCAATACGCTGAAAGAAATTCAAGATTTCTCTGTAGCCTTTACGGTACTATTTTTTTACTTAAACATTTCGGAAAGTACCGAATACGACGAACGATAAGCATTAGCTTTCAATAGGAATAGACGTAGGGCCCTGGTGGTCACCTTCATGCGAATATCGTAGTCACTCAGTTTGTAGGTAGACTTTGCAGTGGAAATGTGGTCACACCACTCGCGCACACCAACATTACCATCAGGGTCATACGAAAGCAAAAACACATAAGTAATTTTAACTTTGTCACCTGTTTGCTGAAGAAGTCGCTGGCTCATATTCCGCATCATGTCCATCATATGCATGTAGAATTCGGGCGGCACACTACCTGCCTACAGGGGCTGCGTTAACAGGCCAGCACGGGTGGACGCGCCTGCTACATTGGCCGCCGATGACGATGTACCTTCGCCAGGGCCCATCGCGGCGCGCGCCACGGTGCTCGAGGCGAAGTCTATTGCAATCTGAAACATATTGGCCGGCAGAAAGGGATCGCTGAAACGATCCCACTTCTGAGATCGGGTTTTCGATGTTACGGGGATTTTTAAAAAGCACAGCATCGATGGCTCCCTGTGAGTCATCGATACTGCCTTCCAAATTATCCATAAGATAATTATCAGGGACTCAAATTAAAACGAAACACTGTTATTATACAATTAAGAAGCAAAACACTTTTGTCCGTATAGAAACACAGCTTATATTTTAGTACAAACAAGCGTTGAATTATGTTATTAGAAAACTTTTTAAACAGACAGAAATCAGTAACAGAATAATAAAACGGTTACGACCTTTCCGACCTTTCAGTTGGACGACGGGAGCAAAAGTGAATCAAAATCCGCCATTTTCAAAACGAAGTTAGCGTACGCACCGTCACTCCCGCCATTCACAATAATTCAACAAGCTATCGACAGACGGCGCTGCAGACGCACCGCCGGTGCAATAAATTTAGCTTCTAATAACAATCAATATGTTAAATAGCTGTTGTAAATACATAAGCAATTCTCTATTAATTAAACAGGAATTAAAGCTAATTTAACACACAAGTAAATAGCATGAAAACATGGTAAGATTAAATTTACATACTTAGCTTTTAATTGGAACATTTTTCAAATGAACCCTTTAAATTGTTTCTTGATTCACTTTAAATCTAATTGCAATTAAAGATGAATTAACACTTAATCAAATGGCCAAAAGGCATCACATAAATTAAATCGACTATAGGCTGTCAAGAAAGAGTAGATTTGGAACTAATTTTTTTGTCTGTTAGCAACATTGTCAAAATAATGACAGATGTCAATAAATAATGTAAACAGAGTTTACGCATTGGTAAATTTTATTTATAAGAGTATAAAACGGCAATTAAAACAGGAAAAAAGTAATAAACAATGAATAAAACTATCCTAAGATGTTTAATGGAATATGAGGCAAAAAAAATTCGTTCGGATATCGGCAATGTTTATCAAAGAACCGCTGATATGACCGGTATGTGAGAGTTTAACATGTTGTTTTTAGTCAAATCAAGTATAGGTAATGGATAAAACCAAAGCTGTTTTGAATTTGTTGCTAAAATAAGCGGATTATTTAATAATTAAAACTAGCACATTGGTTTAGTTGACGTTTGTTGTACTCAGTGTTGCGGTATAGCGCGACTAGGTTAATGTTGATACTTGAGTATAGTTTATGTAAATAACATAAAATAATATCACGCATGGGCGTAGCCAGGGGAGTTGTTTAGGGGTTCAACCCTCCCCTCACTCCGAAATGGCTCGGACTGCTTTATCTTTTCTGCTATATCTATGATTTTTACTTAATTCAGGTAAATCAGTAAGTACTATTCGAAGAATT
Organism: Hypena proboscidalis; assembly: GCA_905147285.1. Classification (NCBI taxonomy): domain Eukaryota; kingdom Metazoa; phylum Arthropoda; class Insecta; order Lepidoptera; family Erebidae; genus Hypena; species Hypena proboscidalis. The sequence goes on along the minus strand of LR990150.1, from coordinate 7,610,404 downwards.
GCACGAGGAGGAGCACAAAATAGAGGCGTATTTCTTACACCAGGAAAAAACCGAAGAGGTCGTCCGAAGAAAGTGTTAGATATCTATGATTTGTGTGCTATTAGACAAAAAGATCAATTTTTTTAACGCTAACCCCTAGACCAACGAGGCAGTTTAATAATATGTACAGAAAGAAAAGATTTATTCAAATACTTTTTTGGTAATTGATAAAAACAGAGGACAGTAAAACCACAAATCAGCTTGGCAAAATAGTCTGGAAACGGAAACTAATTTATGGCTGCTTGCTGTACAAATTAATTACATTATTTTTACTATTACTTAGTGCCAATTTCATCGTGTTAAACCGACGTTTAACGCTTAGCTACAGCTTTTGATACAATGGGTAATAATAGAATATTTTTTTATTTTTTATTTTATATACAGCTAAGTATCAAGTCCTGGGAAGTGAACTACCTATATGGGTTGCCATACGAACAGTAGAACAGCACTCTAGCGCCCCTATTAATTTCAACTCTTTCTTGACAGCCTGTATATGAAAATATTAGTGTTCACGTCTTTATGATAATAAAAGTTGTATTACAATTAATACTATCGTAAAAAGGTAATATATCTAAGTTGTTGTTACATCTAATTCGATTGACCGTTGATCGATGCTTTTGACATTAAAGCTTTGCAGTTGGAAGCAAGCGTCGGCGTCAACGTCTGGCGTATGTTAACATATTTTCATACAAAAAGATGCGCGTGCAGACGTGACAACATGACACGTTTTCGCGCCCACCTTTTTGCTTTTTGCTTACTTCCAACCACTTCCAACTGCACGCTTTAAAGAGCCAATAAGAGCGCACCACTGCGCTGATTTGCGTCAATCGATGCATCGGTCGATGTAGATGTAATAGCACCCATGCAGTGGCATAGTGTGCCTTGGTGGGCCGCCGAATAAAAAAAAAATTGGGGTTCATGAAGGATAAAAAATTTGCACTAAAGAAAATTTTATTTGCATACAATTAAAATAAATATTTATTTATGATGATCTATCTGTTACTTTTACCAGAATTTTTACAAAAATATTAAATTAATTATACACTCCTTCCCTTTTTTACAGCTAGCTGATTTATTAAATCATTTATAGCTGATGATGAATTTATTTTCTAAAGTTTCTGCCTTTATGGACTATACTGAGAGTCTGACAGGCGTGCATGTCCCATCGAAGTTCTAAGGTAATTTTTTACTTTCTTACTTACGCACTTTGGGGACCCTCGTATACCGGGGGGCCCCGTATAATTGTTACGGCGGTAGCTACGCCACTGCACCCATGTGAATCTATTCATATAAAGGTTACTTATACAAAAGGTCTAGACATCGTCAGTTACTATCTAGTCTAACTATGAGCCTTTGTAGTGATTTACATGTCTAAAGACTTTAAAGTAAATAAAATACTTACTTTTCGATCTTCCACAGCTATGAACAGTTAAAATTGTGACTGATACGATCTCGTTTGATGTAAAGAAAAGGCTGTTGAATTATATGTTATATCTATCCCAATATATACAATGTATTATCTCAGAACTAAAGGTCCATTTACACGTGATGATTAAACGACAGAAGGCAAGATTGCCAAACTTAATCTAATATATGTCCCAATGCTGGGCACGGGCCTCTTTTCATGATTTGAAGGGTTAGGCCATAGTCCACCACGCTCGCGCTGGCCAAGTCCGGATTGGTAGAGTTCACACACCCTCAAGCACTTTTTAGGCACTCTCAGGCATGTAGGTTTCCTCACGATGTTTTCCTTCACCGTTAGCAAGCTATATTTTTTATATGATAAATACACATTTATCTTCGAAAAGACGAATCTTAACGATTTATTGACAGAGGTGCGTGTGCCGTGGGTTCGAACCCGAGACCTTTGACTTTTGACTTCGCAGTCCTACGGTCTCCCACTCTGCTATCGCTGCCAAAATTACAATGTGTTAATTGACCTTTAGACTGCTACCCTTTGTTTCTCATGTTGTTGTCCATTTATTTGACTGTTATTCATTTTTGTCTATGAATAAGTCTTAATATAAGGTATTTTATTACATTATTAAAAGGATTTTACAAAATATTTACTTGTTTTATTATACTACTCTGCATAGTAACAATCAAAATCTTATTGATTATTGTATAGCATTTAGCTATGCTTAGCAAATTATACTAAGAAACAGTTGAATAATTATGGGACCGGCAGGTATTGACGTCACGGAATGACGTAACATTCAGTTGAGAAATTTAGGGTCCTGGCAAGAGTCGACCGTTGCTTAGAGGTTAAAGTGGCTGCCCATTATGCAGAGGTCGCAGGTTCAAATCCTACCGGTCCCATAATATAACAAATAAAATTAGGTTGTAAGTATATATAGGTGCCAATGGGAAATATAATATAACTGAAGGATCAGGCATCAGATGAAGCGTAGATGTAGGTTGCTCTGATTGGTCGAGGATACGGCATATACTTATGAAACAGTTGAAAGGTGTGGAAATGGCCATGTATGTCAATGGAACCCCCTTTGTTTCCTCTGAGGGAACCCCCTTATCTTATCCATAAATCTTTCGAATTTTATTTATCTAAAAACTTTATATTCAAAATTTGTATACAAGGCGTGTGCATTCTCTATCAGTCTATCTTTAGGTGATACAGAGATTAACAAAGCAGATGAAGTTATAAAATATAGGGTTTTCATTCGAAATAAAAGGTACATTATGTTTATATTATCACTAAAAAATGCGTATAATAAATATAACTAATAAATACATAATGAAAATATATGCATAATACCTACATACCACAATACTAAAACGGAATATTAATAAATAAATAAAATATATGTAAATATATAAACGAATGAGTAATATTAATGTGACGATTAATTCTTGATAAGAAGAAGATGCCGAACCGAATTTTTATTAAGTATAATAAATGCAAAACGAACTTTTACACAGGCGTATTTTATTCAGTTACGAGCAAAACCACGACTAGCTAGCTAGTTGCAACTAAAAACCGACGTTATAGTTATATCATTATCAATATTTAAAAACACACGTCCGCAATAGAAGATCAAATTATGTTTAGATAGAATTTGTACGAAAAATAAACATATTTCAAAACAATAACAATCCTATTGATTGCAAAAAGCAAAATCTATATAAATATAACAACTATGATTCAGTTGCTTGACATACGTTTTTTCGTGTGTTTTACGGTTGTTGGGACGAGGCTTTGGGTGTTCACGTCGACCTCCGTGGGTCTATTGTGATATTGTTTTACGGTTGTGCAGTGAGAGGGAAAAGAGAAATAGTAGAAATGCTTGTTCTTTTCGTAATTTTATTGAAAGGTATGTTTACTTTTTACTATTCCGTAAGTTTTATTAAATTGAGACAGTTTCACCAGATAAGTCTTTACTTTAGTAACTTATTTGCCAAATGAAATGTCAAATTTGTATAAAAATTTATACAATTAACCAGCATTCCGAAATCTTATCAAGACCTGGAGGCATTAGGTTTCTATTGTCGATTATCAGAAACCGAATCAATAGTTTATTACATAACATAACATCACGCCTATATTACTCAGAAGGGTGTGGCAGAGGTGTACAACACCCACATTTCACCAGCTATGTTTAGGTCCTATTGGATAGGGGGTGAGCCCATCGCCATCCACCGCGCACAATTTCAATTCCATGCTGCTATTGCGAGTTTCCTGACAGACGGTTCACAATAACAGTTTGCCCGACCCGGGCCTCGAACCCCGAGACCTTGCAATGAAAGGAGCATACGACACAGGCGTACATAACCACTAGACGAACGAGTCAATAGTTCATTACATAATTATTAACGAAGTTCTAACAAAATAATCTGCAATTATATAATATTTTACAGGGCTAACAGATATACTACGTCTTCGACTTATTTTCTTATAGCAGTAACTTCAGCAAAAATGGATTTCATGGGATGCGGGATTGACCATGATACGACAGCCCCAGATGGTGACGTGGAAGTGTCGAAGTACCCCTGGCTTGGAGTATTGTATTATGCTGACTGTTAGTATATTATTTTTTTTATCCCTACATTATTATAAAAGAAAGTCCCTCGCCCCATTTATCTGTATGTCTGCTCGAAAACTATTTAGCGAATTACTTATCATGCAGTTATCACCAATCCTTACTAAAAGTAACTCTGTACCGTATGTCACGGCTAAACTACTAAACAGTTCTTGATGAAAGTTGGTATGGAGATAGTGTAAGTCCCGAGGTTGGTCAGACGGAACTTCGTGCAGAAGCTTGCGTTTAATAATTTCAGGCTTCCTAGACGGGGGCGAGGACACGCGAGCGGTGACTCCAGTCTGCCTCATCCACAGGAATTTCGTGGTGGGATCCTCTGCCGAGATTGCTCCAATGCCCAAGAGAGATTTTAGGTAAATTGAAGACTTTACTTCTACTCATGAGAATAAGTCCGTAGCTAACTTTTTTGTTTGCGTTGTATTACTAATTAACATCCACCTATACTCGCAAAGACCTCATTCAGGTAACAAAAGAGGCGGTTGATATCAGAGAGCATGCATTTTACTAGAGAGAACTATCTATAAGTTTTAAATTACATTTTTCCCACTCCGTGAGCAAAGCTGCGCGTTCCAGATAAAGTTCACGCGAAAGTTGAAATGTATGGGTTTTGACAGCTTTCACCCGGCCCGGGGAAAAACGTCTATGAAATTTGACAGTTCAATTGTTGAAAAAGTTTATCCGTCAATACCGTAGACAGACTATCCTTCATCCAAGGTCAATACTCTTCATGTTACATCTTAACATCATTATCTCTGGTTAACCTACTGGTCTAATATACAATGTACCTAAGTCTTAGTCATTGACACGAAAAGAAGCTTAAAAACTTACATGCTTATAAAATATAGTTTGTTTTCTTTTTCTAAACGAATATTATATATTTTTATGTCTTTATATGTTTTTTCAAATACTATTCACAAAAATAAAAGTTTTCTGAAATGATAATTTAGTCAATTTCTAAATGCATCCCCTACGTTATAAGTGTTATAACTTAAAAAAAACATAAACCTTCCTTGCAGTCGGGTAAAATTTATAAGATTTTTGTCCACTCAAAAATGTATGTTACGTTTCAGGAAGAATGCCCGCGTCCTGCTAGGCCAAAGCTGGGCAAGCGAAGGCTGGCGAGTTCACAAGTATTACTTGCACCCGGAATACACGGATACAGCCAACACCATCTGCTTGGTACAACTTAGGCCTTTTACTATTATACGTAAGAACTTCTTATTTGTAAGTACACACTGCTACCGATCAACCTATACATTGCCAGTATAAGCTGGACTCGCATTGTATAGGAACACAGATATAGATCTACATAGATAACGCAAGTATCACGATTTGTATTGAAACCAAGCGTGCCGACTTTTTAATACCTATTGTGACGTCACAGCCGAAATTTAGTGACAGGAAATCCAAACCGATTCAAAGAGACCGATGCCGCCGATGCCCATCCGCCCAGTACGTGCAACTGGAGCCGTCCGCTATGATTTTCTCTGACAAAAGACGCGCGTGGACCGAAGTTAGCGGCGACCAACCTCGACGCTTGGTCGGGGTTGAGACACGCGAAGTACATGCATTTGCGTTATCTATGTAGATCTATATCTGTGTATAGGAAGCTTGTACAACGCCAAACCATCTTATACTTTTTTTTTTTTTTAAATAAATCTTACTAGTAATTTGCAATTACAAATTACTAGTATTCTTGTTAACCCCCTCCAGCTAAGCTTAATTCGCTTGTGTTAGGAGGAAGTTCACGTCCGTGGTGTAATGGCCATAGGATTCGAACCCAGGACCTCTCGATCGTAAGACCGATGCCTTATCCATTGCGCCACGGCCGCTTCTAATATACTGGCAATTCATAGGTTGATTGGTAGCCGTGTGGACAATATCCACAACAATCATACACAGGATCGCACTGGATTTTAATGGCCCAAATAGCAGTTCACAATGGGCTTGACCCTTCGTCTCAATAATGGCGGGGAAGGGATTGTTCTATCAGGCAATTATGCTTTTATTTATGGTCTGGTGAAAGGATCTCAGTGGGAGTGGGACCTGAATGTAGCCCGACCCGACGTTGATCACACTATCAAACACACGCTTGGGTAAAAAGCAACATTCTTATTCTCTGAGCCTAGTTCTACCGGCTTCTAACTAACGGATTCAGCTAAATATTAGAATTGACACGAGCTGATGTCCGTCATAAAATTAAAAATTATTATAGATTTTTTTTTTTCCCAATTTTCAGCCAATATCCGGCATCTCTGCCCACCTCCATTGATTTTACAAGACCCCGACTTTCACATCGTAAAACTGAAGGAAGGTAACAACCTTTGATTATATTACTAACCTGTTGCATTATTTGGTACCAAATAACTCGATTCTATAATTTCCAGACTTACGCGAACTGAAGAAAGAAATTTTCAGAGCTATTCACATACCCGCTGAACTGTGCAAAAAATATTACGTAGCTGCTAATGTAAGGATATGTATTTTTTAAATACGTAGTCCCTCATGGCAATCGCCAATTAAAAATGGTCTTATTTCTTAGGGGGTTGCAAACACTATTACATTTAAACATTACGTTATCAATCAAAGTGTAAGTAGGTACGTCAAAACGATCCATTTTCCATTTCAAACCGCTCTCCCGCGCCTCGGACGTTTATATAGTTACCTACCTTACAAAAATAAGGCCTACTTAGGCACTAACATACAAATGTTTCCTCTTTATCAGACGAAAGAAAAAATGAGGAAGTTCTCAAGTCAACAGGAACCTTTTTTTCTATTAATATTAGTGTCTCTATTTGATTGATTTTGATCATTTTATTTGATTTGAATGTGTCCATAACCTATTTTCAGTACAGCAAAGCGATGAGTCACTTGCGTGAAACTTGTGCTGTGACGTTGTACTCAAATGAAGCATGCCATTGGGACTCGGGAGCGCTTTTAGTAACACGGGATTGGCGGGGCCGGTGGATACTGGTCAGTCGAATTCAGGATAATCTTTTACATTCTCTGTTCAAACGATAGTCTCCACAAGATGGCACATTGTCGAAAACAACGGCACAGTCAAATGGTTGAATAAAAATATATAATATATGCCATTAATATATTATATTATCATTTCCATTCATTTTGATCTTATCATCTGAGTGACTTCTGGAGGGTGATTTTGATGTGTATGATGATTATGTATGTATGTTTGTCTGTCTATTGTTTTCGAACAATCAAAGCAGCCCATTTCGGAACATCATCTGAGCGACATCTGGTGGCTAGGTTTGCAGTTAACTTCACTTCAATTCACTTATATTGTGTGATGTTACCTGCGACGAGGTTCCATCGCTCATTGTCATCTGCTCCTATTGGCTCTTAATCTGCCATAAACGACAAAAAATATGTATAGGTATATAGTACTGTGTCTATATAATAATATTTATGAACATATATCATATGACATATTTATATTTTTTTAAATCTATTGTTATACAAAATATATACATGTCTTACCATGGTAAACTTTGATTGCACCTACCAATTTTAATCTCTGCATCACCCTAGGTCAGTCAGACATTGCCTCAGGCATTAAATCCACCTTGCACACTTTTGTGCTGAAGTTAAATAAATAAATAATTAACCAATGAGCTGAACTTTATTTCAGCTAAAACCAGGTATAGATAAAATTAAGATCTGACGGTTTTAAAGTTGGGTGTTCGACTAATCGACTCGAGTAGATACTCGTGCGTGCCCAATACCGAGCCGTGACACTTCATTTGCGGCCAACTTCAAAACCGCCAAGATCCTTGCCTTTATTTATAAAAACATTTTGAGTTTACATTTTTCAGCTCGGCATAGGCATCCAAGGGCCAGGTTGTGGAGCACCGTCCCGTTTCCTTGACATGATGACGTACTATCCCTGGATACATCATATCCTGCCCAGGCTGAAACGAATGGCAACCGCTAAGAGATATTATCGGAGATCTATATGTTTTACGAAGTACGTTTTGAACAAGCCTTTTTTACGAAGTTGTACTGTTATCTGCCCCCTTAGCACGGCTTGACACTCTTGACATTTCGATTTGACTATGACGTAGTTTTTATCAACATAGAAACGTCAATTTTTTGTCTTTTGATTTTTATGTTGTATTTTGTTGATATACGTCATAATAATTACATAGTGTCCAAAATATCCATGAAATCCAAGATGATAGCGTCTTGGTTTAAGAATATACTGCCCAAGTTTCAAAGATCAGCCATAACCACGATTGGTGGATCTAAGAAACTATATACAGTGGTTGGGTTCCAATACAAAAAAAATCGGATATTTTTCCGCAGGCACTGGTGTCGACTGAACATGAAGAGCCTGCATGGATTAAGATAAACAAGCAAAAGATTATCTATCGTCCCGCACTCCAAGTTGTCCATAGACTAAGAGTTGTAAACAAAACTTCGAAGAGGCGGGAGCGTTTTTTTTTAAAATTTAAAATTATTTAAAATTAAATTTAACAAAAAGTGATCAGATAAGTTTTCCTAAAATTTTTTACTACGACACTGGCTAAAAGTTACAACAAATAGCCATAAAAAAAAAGAGTTGTAAAAAGTCGGGCGAATTTCAACCATAGAGACGATCAGAAGTCATTTTGCATCATCAATGGAGAAGTTTACAGTCAAATGGTTCCATAGACAAACATGCTCATTTCCATACATTTTGGCTTATGATAAGAGCGACATCTGTTGGTTGAATTTGAATCTCGACCAATCAGAGCCGCCCATTTCGATCATCATTTGAGCGACATCTGGTGGCTAAGCTTTGAGTAATTTCATATGTTCATTACGCCAAAGATTTGTAAAGAATTATGTAGAAATACTAGGTTTAAATAAAAATGTTGTATAAATACACAATAGTATAAAACTTTATTAATATAAAAACATAATATACAACCTGGAATGCTTAGTTACAATGTCTTGAAGTGTACTATTTATTTATTAATAACTTTATAATATATACAAAAAGGTATATGTATTGTGGTAGAAAACGTTGCTTGGTAACGAATTTCTGTTGGCGAATATTATTCGAGCATCTGCTACAAAAAAAAAGTATGTTTTTTTTTTAATTTTGGAGCCTCGCAGGATTACATTCTATGCAAAAAATAATAAATAAGCCAACAAAATATTTATTGCTTATCTTTGAAAGGAACTGTGATTACGTTGCAATGTTTTCTACTATTTAACGTATGTTAGTTACTTAGGTATTTACGTACAAAGACATACATCTTTTAGCAAAAGCGAAACGAATTAAAAATATATAAACATAAATATTATTTTTCTAATTTATTTATTTTATGTCCGAATATGTACCTACGTATTTTATTTTAATTAAAAGATATGTGACTATTATTATTGCTTAATCTTTAAATACATAATATCTTTCGAACCTGGAGTATTCTACAGAAAATTGAGCGTAAAGTAAATAAATAAATAAATATTAAAAATAAATGTTTGAGTAATTGATACTTATGATTGACTATCCTAATTAATTAAACATATTATCATTATTATGATTATTTACGAATATTAAACTTTGAATATTCTCTTTAATTTTTAATCACTCGTGAAGAAGTGATGCGTCACACTTTATTGAATGAAATCACATTATTACATCAAATTATATCTGAATTACAATACAAAATGTACAGTTTGGCAAAAAATAGTACAATATAATGGAGACGAAACGGAACCCTTAGTATGGCAAATCAATTTAAAAATCTACGAACTCGCAAACCATTGCTTAGCTTTGTTACGATGAGAAGTTATTATTTTGCGAAAATTGTTTACGTTCCCATACTTTCCAAAGCTGTAAGTATTTTTTTTTATTATTATATTTTAATGGTTTCTTAAATCATTAGCTGCACTTTTGCTATAAATTAAATTGATTCATGCTTATATTCTTTTTAATATGGTATTTTAAAAATACAATCTGCACGATAATTTGATTGCATAAAAAAGGATTATGAGTGCAGGATGTTCCTAAGATAGCGTTTCGGGGTGTTAATAGAACAACCTGTATAATACAATGTCATGCTTAATGAATGACAAAAAAAGATAAATATATTTTTGAAGGTACTTAGCACCAAATAAGAAAAAACACAATTATATTAAGCTCTTTGGTTAAACACTTACACATATTTACGAAGAAAAAGGCACTGTTCAAAAATAACAATTAATATAGTGTCAACCACTATATTTTTATCAATATAAAATAACTTGAAGTTATTTTTAATATTATATCACTAGCTTCCATGCGTGATGTCGATAAAAACAAACCTAATATTAATCCCGGAGTTGAACTTTTTCCATACCAATTTTCATTATGGTTAAGGTGACGTAGATTCCAAGATTTTTGGGTACAAACAAACGCACAAACAAACATAAATATCTTAACTTTCCACTTTACAATATTAGTGTAGATTAGTAAATGGCATCACTCGTAATTTTAACCTGGAGACTGAGACACTTAATAGTTAATTAATTACAATTATTTTTCCCATCTAATTGCTGTCGGATTTTGACCCTTGGCATGGAGAACTACTAACATAATATGTAGAGTAATAGACCAGGACTGCCCAACTTCTTTGGCAGTTTTATTCAGAGATTTTGTCCCGGCGCACTCAGGTACTAAAATGTATAGGAACCTCTATGTTTAAAGGCAAAATATCCCGCTTTTAGTATTGTTTGGGAACCGCTAGTATAAACTATCAAAAAGTATCTATTCATATTGCAACAAGGAATGTACAGGAATACCATCTGGAATGTTCTGCCGCCCATTCAGCGAGGTGAGTTCGATCACGAGGAGGCATCCAATGACTTCTGCGCCACAACTCTTGAGGAGCTGGCTCGCAGCTGTGAGCGAACCGCCCGTGGCTATCAGGTCGTCGATTAATAGGCACTTCAGGCCGGGACGGACGGCACCTTTTTGTACTTCTAGGATGTCCTGAAATTTTGGTAAAACAACATTGATTTATTAAAATTTTAAGCAAAATAGAAAAACTTAAATCTCCAGCAGCCATATTTTAATATTTTACGTCCTCACAACCAAATCGGGCACACGGAGGAAAGACGGTAATGATTCTTCCCTAGAACACATGTTTGCAAAAGTTCTGCCAAAGTAAGTCAATCAAGCATAAAAATAATTATTATGCAATAAAATTAGAACAGATTTCTCGGCCATTTTGAACGTGTTCCATTCTCCCTATAATGTACGATATATTTTCGAAAGGCACATGGATCTTTTTTCGAATAATTCTATCATATTCTGGCGAATGAAACACATTTAAAAAAGCGAAAAATCTGCTCTTTTGATTCGCATAGTATGCACGGCTCATTTCTAACATTAAAAAGATTCGTCATAATAACATTACGGCCATCAAATTAATGTATAAACGTCATATTAGTTATAGATAACGCAAGTTAAAATAATCTTAGCTATGACCTACGGCATTCTGGCTCTCATAGTTACGCACGCATATCAAATCTTCTATAATAACAGTGATAACAACTATACAAATTAGATTATTCACGCAGTTTCCGGGTTATACCGATTTCCTTTTTCGATTTGTGGTAAATGAATGGTTTATCTTACAAAAAGTACTGATTAGATTTTTATAAAAATAAAGGCGCGGGCCCACTGCAACCCTGGCTGGCAGCGTGGCTTGCTCGAATACGAATAGGCTGATAGTCGTGGGTCATATTCGTGTACTCCAGTGGAAACGTAGACCCACATTTTGAAACAAATTAAAACACGCAGGTAAATTGCGCCGCGTGCCCGTGCACAGTGTGCGCCGCGGTTTGCCCGCGCCTTTAGGCCCGATTACACCAGATCGTAGGCTGTAGCTTAGCGTTGAATTTGAGTTTTACACACAGACTGATTACATCACAGACAACATAGAATATTTTTTTTACGTACCTAATATGCGGGTGCAAGCTAGGTCAGGCGCGGATCAAGGGAGGATAACATAACATGAAAACAGTATTATTTTTATCAAGTTATTTTCATTATTGGTGAAATAAATAAATCGAATTTGTTTGTTCATGTGACCTCCCCTCTGCAAAACTTGATCCGTCCTTGAGCTAGGTAAATAATTTAACTTACCGATCCATATTCCAAATCGTACTTATATGACACAACTTCACCAGGTAGCTTCCCCTTTTTCCTGACAGGCAGACATCCAACACCAAGTTCATTCGCCAATGAAAAAGAGAAGAGGAATCCTCGAGATTCCAAACCAACTAAAGCTTCCACTTCCGGGAATTTGGACCTTATGGTATCTACTAATAGGCCCTGAAGTAGTTTGCATGTTGGACCGTCGGATATTGCAGAAAATATGTCCCTGAAGAGTAGATGCGATATTATTAGGTATTATAAATGCAGCATGTATACATTCATGAATCAATAGTACATTGTACACCAAGGGATGAAAGTAGTTGATTTCATTGAGGGTGTAGTTTGAGGCCCGAAGCGTAGCTGAGGGCCTTAATACACCCGAAAGAAATCAAACTTTCGCCCGAGTTATACATAGTGCTTTATACTACACCTACAAGGAAAATAAAAAGATTGTGCATTTTTCTCACTTCTCCATTGCAGAAAATCTGCATACGCTTTATTATATCTGATCCTTGACTTTTGTGGTAAGAGGTCCTCAATCACTGCTTGAGCAGTTACTTTCAATTCCTCCGGAGTCAATAAATCGTCAGTATCACTATCACTCGACATATGAAGTTCTTGCAACAAATTGTTTATTCAAAAGTTTTAAAATGATGAGGAATTTGGAGCGAAATGCAAAAAATTTCACAATTTCTTCTTTCATATGCGCATAGAGACACGGGTAACAATCGCATGCAGCCAGCTACACTTTATGATGTTGATTTGTGAAAAAACGTTTGTAATTATTTTGTAACATAGCGATTTTAGTGGTTTATATAAGGAGTTATTATATAATTAAGTTACATTAATTTATTTATTTTTATAAAGGTGGTTATTTTATTCTTTTAATATTCTTTTTTATTTATGGTTTACCAAAAAGTACAGAAAACAAAATGAAAAAAAAAAGAAATTTAAAAAAAAGTTCATTACTCCCATGGGAGTAATGAATTAAGGAGTAATATTTCAGACCTCTAACATATCTTACATGTTGCTTTTCGGAACTCGTCTGAAAAGACTAACTTTCTTTGATAGATATTCTCCGTATTAGATACTGCAAAGAGGTAGGTACTTTCTACGTAGGTGTAGTATAAATAAATTATTCTCCTCCATCTCTCTGCCCGACAATGTATCCCACATGCTAGTGTTATCAGTATTCCTTGTTGACATCTTCCATTTCAATCTATCCTCGACATAATCGTAAATTAGCAAGACTTAATTACTAACTTCAAATCAATCTTCAACCACCAAACTGGAATACAGAAGCAGTGGTGCTTCGCCTGTCCCCAAACTGTGTACGTTACGCCAGCAAGAAAGTGTCACCTAGAGTGATATGAGTAGAACGTATAATTAGTGCGCAATCTGCTGTAAATGTGCGCCGCATAAAAAATTTGTGCGTCTTGTAGTCTTGAAAAAAAAACGTAAAAACGATTCCTGCTGGAGTAACGTTGTTCTAGCAAGAAAATTCTAGACGAATCATCGGAGATATAAAATACATACATGGGCAGAGAGCTTATATTTGTGCAAATTTGTGCGCCATAAATATAATTTGTGCGTCTTCAGGTTTTCGAGATATTGCGTTTCCCGCTGGAGTAACGTTTTGCGAATTCGTGTATCTCAAAGACCATTATATGTGCGCCTGTAGAATGAACATACACGAATAGCTCTTAATTTGTACATATTTGTGACATAATTAGATGCCAGATAATATTTATAATTTTCAAGTAATCGCGCTTTATTGAAAACTTAAAAAAATATTGTAGCGCCTAAATGAGAAGACGTATAAACTCGCTAAAAACTGTATTCGTTCCATCTTGACGTTTATAATTACCATACAAAGTTTCAAAACAGAACCTACAAGCGCTAATGAATAATATTACTAAAAGTCAAAACGACGGCATCATAACTTTGACGCCATCAAACAAGAAACTGGCTCAACCTAAGATGTGTAAATGTAAACCAAAAATTAGTGCATTTATCAAATAATATATAGTAAAAATATCCAGCTTCAACTGTTTCGTATTAAGTAAATATTAAGACTAAACCAAAACAGTTATTCGGCGCAGGTTATCCGACCAAATTCGAATGACTACAAAAAAGCGACGGATTCATACGTATCGATGACCTTCTTAACTTTACTCGCTAACTGGTTGAAACGTATTGTGCCCGAGTACAGTGCAGTAGAAATAGTTATTAAAATAAATTCAGTTTTTTTTTTTTGATTAGACATAAATAAATTTAGCCATTTGCATTTATTATATCAGCAGAAAAACGAAAAAACTGTGATTTTCTGTGATAAAGGTTCAGTACCATCATAACGGGAAATTCAAGTATAAAGTAGTTACCTATTTGTTGGCCGAGATATAATTTAGTTTTGGATATGATAGTATGATACGCGAACGTAGTATAGACCGGTTAAAATTATTATCAGCTTATGTTTCTTAAAAATTAGCCTAATTTGAAAACCCAAACCTAAGCAGCCCGATATGTGAAACTTGGGTTGAAGTTTTCAAATCCGGCTTTTTTTTAAGAAACATAAACTCATAACAAAATATAACGCTCTATAGGTATTTATTACGTTCGCGTACTATACAATCATACCCAAAACTTAATTATATCTCGGCCAAAACAACAACTACTCAATATTTAAATTTCACGCCATGATGGTACTGAGCCACTTTAAGTGATTTTATTGTTTGTGTATTTAAGTAAATGAAAAACTGATCTGTGATTTTAAATAATACCAAATGACTATACAAGGTACAAATAGTTTAATTGAACAATGTTTGTTTTAATATTTATAGGTAGGAAATTTGATCTGTGATTTGATGCCATAATTACTTTAAGAATCATGATTATGATAATAAAAATAATATTTTTTTAAACCAACAAGCTCTTTGATTTCATATGATCAGAAAGTACATTTAATATATATTATATTTTTATTAGGTCATTGTAATAATAATTCCCAACGAACATTTGAGCGTGACTGTACGAACACAGTTTAGGTGTAATACGTTTAATAAAGGTGGTCATCGATACGTATGAATCCGTCGCTTTTTTGTAGTCATTCGAATTTGGTCGGATAACCTACGCCGAATAACTGTTTTGGTTTAGTCTTAATATTTACTTAATACGAAACAGTTGAAGCTGGATATTTTTACAATATATTATTTGATAAATGCACTAATTTTTGGTTTACATTTACACATCTTAGGTTGAGCCAGTTTCTTGTTTGATGGCGTCAAAGTTATGATGCCGTCGTTTTGACTTTTAGTAATATTATTCATTAGCGCTTGTAGGTTCTGTTTTGAAACTTTTTATGGTAATTATAAACGTCAAGATGGAACGAATACAGTTTTTAGCGAGTTTATACGTCTTCTCATTTAGGCGCTACAATATTTTTTTAAGTTTTCAATAAAGCGCGATTACTTGAAAATTATAAATATTATCTGGCATCTAATTATGTCACAAATATGCACAAATTAAGAGCTATTCGTGTATGTTCATTCTACCGGCGCACATATAATGGTCTTTGAGATACACGAATTCGCAAAACGTTACTCCAGCGGGAAACGCAATATCTCGAAAACCTGAAGACGCACAAATTATATTTATGGTGCACAAATTTGCACAAATATAAGCTCTCTGCCCATGTATGTATTTTATATCTCCGATGATTGGTCTAGAATTTTCTTGCTAGAACAACGTTACTCCAGCAGGAATCGTTTTTACGTTTTTTTTTCAAAACTACAAGACGCACAAATTTTTTATGCGGCGCACATTTACAGCAGATTGCGCACTAATTATACGTTCTACTCATATCACTCTAGGTGACACTTTCTTGCTGGCGTAACGTACACCCCCAAACTCGTTAACAAAAGCTTAATTTTCTCTAAATACTACTCCTCATTAGATGGCACTAGCAAAGCCATCCCCTGGCCTTTTTCCATCGCTCCAAAAATAAATGTAGCTACTCTACAATAGATGGCACTACTCACTATCAGTTCTTAACAATTTGGTAGAAAAATAACTTATATGCTTTTACATAACGTTTACAAAAATAAATTATCATAACTTACCAAAATAGAATGCCTGGCTTAGGAAAATCAGGAAAGCTTTTTATTTTCTCCCTCAACAGAGCAATTTTCTTTTTGTGAGCCGTTTCCATATCCAATATTTTATTCGTTTCTTTGTTTTGAACTGAAATAGAAAATGAAATAAGTAGTTTAATACATAAATTAAATTACTTCATACAACATGTAATTGTACTTACTTCCAATTAGCAAAACGATAAAAGATAATGTAAATTGAGCATTTTGCGTGATGTTTTAAGGTTATCAAATTGTCAGTGTCAATTGTCAAATACTGTCAAAGTTTCTAAACAAAACGTGACGTTTAGAAACAGACACAAGATTGGTTGTTCCACACTCGTTACATTTTCCTCAAACTGGGGTATTTTTTTAAGTAGACAATCTTGACAGTCACTTGACATTCTGAGGAATTTTCATCTATAAGATTTAATATGAATAAAGTTCAAGTAAAGTGCAAAATTAATTTAAACAAAATAAGCATACAACATTACAATTTAACACTTTAATTAAAGCTATGTTTAATAGCTTCCAGTGAAAGATTAATTAATTGAAAATATTAAAGCTTGGTAAAAGTTGCTGATATATATAAACGGAGAACATGCGTTCCGTTTAACTTAACTGTTTTTATTTTGGAAATATAGACACCGCACAGGGACAATGCGACTAGACATGGGCAAAACAGTACCCCGTACTGTAATGGAACATGTCACATTACACTGGCCGAAGTTCCATCACCCGCAACCATGTCTCAGTACGCGTAACATTACTCGAATGAAAAAATGAAATGGACATGAAATGGTATGTATAACATACCATTTCATGTCCATTTCATTTTTTGTCAGTAATGTCGGCTTGAGGATAGGCGTAACTTTATAAATTCATTCCGTACGAATATAGAAATACTAAATTTAATATTATTAGTTATTTTTATATGTACAAAATATGATTATGGAAATAATACCTATTAATAACTATATTAACCGTAAGATGTACCTTTTTCATGTGTATCTAAACTTCCGATTGAGTTTGAAGACATTGCTAGTACCTTCGAGCAATGTTGACATTTGGCCCTTGTTGTTATATTTACACTATTACACAATAAAAAAGTCATTAAGATTCGCCACTAACAACAACAAACAACTAAAATAAGGATGGTATTTAAAAGTGCTTCAATTTATTCCCATATAATTTAACTCATTTTGCCTTTGTTCCACCAAATATACTGAATGTGCACCAAAATATGTTCACTAACATAATATTTCATAGTGAGCACCTATTTAAGAACTGTTGCAAATTTGTAAAAATAGTACTACACCTATTTTAAAAACAGATTGATTCTGTGTTATGGTCGCAGTTCTAACCTAACCTAACCTACTACTTTACCCATAATTGACCTATGCTATAACTATAGCTTTTATTTTGTGTAACAATCAGGAATATTTGGTGCACGAGAAGTTTTTTTCGTGGAAGAATAAAATAATTATTGTTACAATAGAATATTTGCAGCGCACTAGAATAAAAAAGTGTTATATCTTGGTGATAATTTGGAATTTGTTTGGTGTAACATATTTTGTTGGCCGAGTAGTTTAATTATAGCAAAATAATGAAACGGGTTTAAGAATAATATTTTAGAAATGCGTATATAGGTGTACCTTTAGATTTTTGGTGAACACAAAAATATTATCCCTAAAATAATAACAACAAAATAAAAAAAAAAACTTGTGCTGTTTTGTTCGCGACATTTGCAATGTTTACAAGTAATAACAGGTATCTACTTGCACGTGTTTCATTTGACGAAGCTAATAAAAATGACCCCTATGGCGTACACAATAAGTTTCAATACTTTAAATTCAAAGCTATAAATCTATCTCGCTTGTTCATACTATTCATTCAATGACTCTGTTTCGCATCGTTCCATGACTCGTCGAGGAGAATACGCGTACCGAGACATGGTGCCATGGTGCAATGGTTAAAACTCTCGCGTGATGTGTACTGTATCATGTCGCAGCCGCGTAGCGCTACCCGAGTTTCATTACACGCATTACTTACCCAACTCTAAATGCGACCCGATCACCTGGCAACACTAGCCTGTCACTACTGTGAAAAGCCTTTGTAGCCATAACAAAAAATATTATTAAAAAAAAAGTACTATGTAAATGTAAAAGTGTCAAAAGAAATTCAAATTTGTATATATTTGTAAACGATTTTTTATTTTAAAATAAAGTTATCTTCATTGAAAATGTATTAATGTAACTCTAAGAGTGAAATACATAAACACTATACGAGAGTAGCGTTATATTGAAAAGAAACTGGTGCAATTACAGTTCAATACCGATAATAATTTCCCGCGGAAAATAAGTAAAACTTTCGCCACATCGTTTACAATAGCACAATGCTATCTACATGTAACATAGAAAGGCTAATTGCGGTGAAAAGGCGTGAGATAGAGAAGGAGAAAACGCTGCTTGGTCTTTCTCCAGAGAAACATGAACATACGGTGAGTTTGTACACTGTTTATCAACACATTACCTGTTGCTGTTTGCCGCGGAGGTACGTGCGATATATTGATTTTTCGCTGCCTCAGTTTCAGTTGATAAATAACGTCGTATTGATTATGTACGCTGTCTGGAGGTGCTCCGTTTTGTGATTAATGACACAGACAAGGTTCAAAGCTTTTTGTGTATTTTGTATGTAAAAGTTCCTCTTTATTTTGTAATTGTGGATTGTGATGTAATTGATCTCATTGTATAATAGCCGGTCGGTGCACAAAAAAAGGTTAGTATTTACTTTGTTTATCTAAACTTTGTTGTGCTTTCTCATGAATATTGTTTGTTTTGTTTATTTTTTCAAATTACTAGTGATAGCTTATTTTCTTGAAAAATTTACAGATAATCAGCTCTAAGATTCTGTGAAATATTTTATTAGTTATTTAATTTTAATAACATTTATAGTTTTGTGAAATAAAATATGTAGGTATTGCTCTTTTATCAATACAAGTAAATTAATTTGAAGTGTCTTGTTTTTTATGTCAAATAACAGTGTTTTTTCAAGCTGGTTTAGTTATTTGCACCATACCTTTGCCTAAAATACAGTTTTAAAAATGTTTTCTGTTTATCTATCTGACTGTTCGTTTGTCTAGTCTTTTATATGGCTGGACTGATTAGAATTTACTTTTAGAAGCAGGTAACTGACCACAAGGCATGAGCAACTAGTTTTAAGTGTTTGTTTTTTTTGTACCATTCTTTTGTTTTTTTGGTGTATAATAAAGAGTAATTATTATTACTAAAGGCTACTTTTTATTTATGTACCTAGTGCACATCTCGAGAACAACTGGTAGAATTTTCTTAATTCCTTTTCTGTATAATAGTCTTACTTCACGTACAACGGTCCCATAGGAGGACTAAGTGTAGATACTGCCCAGGAAAACTAAATAGTCTTACTTTCAATAAAGGTCTCTAGATATTTCACATTACACTAAACTCTATGGGAGCGGGACAGTAAGTTTGAAAGCGGGCCATAGTGCTTATGCAGGCACTATTTAATACCACTAATTCCATGCGGTCAAAGTCCCGGGCAAAAGCTAGTGCTTATAATAATCAAGCTTGATGGTAGTTCTATAAAAAGCAGCCTATGTTCTTTTCAGGTCTTAAACTATCTCCACACTAAGTCTTGTAAATGGATATTTGTAGGGGCACCTTATTTTGATAAGAGTTTTAGTCCCAATTTCACAGGTGTAAGATAAACCCTAATATTATTATAACCAACGTGAGGTGAAGACATTATTATTGAGAAAACGGGTTACTCACGTTACTTTAGCTGGGATATGCCGACTAGTTTCGAATCTAGTACGTAGATTCATCAACTGGGCTATTAATCGCGTGTCGTCGCCTCCGCGCGACGTCTCGCACTACTTCGCGCCTACCGATAAGATAAACCTTTTTGGTAGGATAAGCATATAATACATAAATGAAAGTGACAGGCTGTACCAAGTTCTTTCACAGTTCAAATGTAACTTGTGTCACTTTTAAATTCGGTCAGGTTATATTTTATGGGTTGGATCTATCTGGAACCTCGAAACTGGCCCTTAAACTTCCAATGATAGTTAAATAATAAATTGATCATACATTGCCTGGCCTGATTCAATACCTCCTTACATAATAAATATCTAATTGGTAAAGTCGAAAAGAGGCCAAGAAACTCATTTCATGTTCCGTCATTCATTTTTCAAATGGCATCAAATGCCAAGAACTATTGATTAGACATCAGTAGTTCAATGCACCATAGTTCATAACTGCCAGGGCTTTACCTGAAAACAGTTGCTTATTGAGGTCATACTAGAACTGGTAATTGACATACTTTTTTGTCTAGATCTAAATCAGTGTGGGGAATATTATGTAAGGAGGTGGTCAGCCTAGTTGTATGTTCTTATTTTGTTACATGTGAGATGTTGTAAGATAAAGTTGGTTTAGAGAAATGGTACTGGATCATAAAATATAGATATATAGATTTTGATATAACATTACATCACGCTTATAATACCCAGAGGGGGGTGGCAGAGGTGTACAACACCCACATTTCACTTGTTATGTTTAGGAACCCTATCGCCATCCACAATCCACCGGGCGCAATTCCAACTCCGTGCTGCCTATGGTGAATTGCCTGAAAGAAGGTTCACAAATAACACTTTGCCGAACCCGGGAATCGAACCCGAGAGCTCACGGTGAGAGGCGCATATGCTGACCACTAGACTATTGAGGCATTGATTCGAATATATTTTATTGGTACTTTTAATTAGGTAATTAATCATTCAATTTACAAAAACATATTTTGGCCCACTGAAAAAAGTATTACACTCATTTTCCATTCAATTAATTATATTATTATAATTCTATTCTTATTTAGGCTATAAATAAAAATATAATTATATATTCTGACCAGAATTTGATACTTTTGGGCTTTTTAGACTTAAATCCATGGCTCACAAGGTGTAGGCATCCTAATGTGCCGAGTGATTAAAAAAAGTACTCAAATCAAATCAAATCATTTATTTCCATGGGCTCCAAGGGGCGCCTGAAAACGTCAAAACAAACATCAAAATACAAAAAAAAAATAAAATAAAAATAAAAATTTTCTAACTAAATTATAATACTTATTGTAATAAAATGATTTGACACCGGAGCTTAGATTGACTTTAATTCAACTTAGAGATATGAATTAAAATCAATCCAAGTACCAGCTCCGATGGGTATTGCATCATGAGAAGAGCTGGTGAGAAACGCCCAAGCATTTATTAGTTTAGGATCCTCAGGTCCTAGTTACACTTCTGCTGCTGCCTCATTATTGTAGCTATTAATTTCGTGTTGAAACTATTATTATTATTATATGTTACTTATTATATATTACTATTATTATTATTGTTCCAGCCCACCGAAAACAAAGAAAATGCGTCTATTCCCGAGAAACCTAAGAAGCAAGTAAAGTTCGCAAGCAAGCCACTCTGCGACCGCAATGACTCCTCAAAAGTTGAAGAAGAGAAAGCTCCAGAGACGCACAAAGACTTAGATGACTTCATACCGGCAGATCTAGAGAGATACATTAGGGTGAGTCTCATTATTATATTTAGCTTAATACTTCTTATTCTTCTTCTTCTTCGTCGTGTCGTGGCTGAGTCAAATATTATTGGTCTAATAAATGGCCACTGTTATGACGCTCTCGTCGGCGTTCATGAGCGCCTTCCTTGTGCAGGTGGTAGGGCATTTTGGACAGTCAGTAAGGTGGTCAAGGTTTTGACTTGCCATCGTGGTTAAAAGGATTAGCCAATTCGCTTTTAAGAACTCGTGAATTGCCCAGGGTGCGCCGGACGTAGGGAATTGTTGTGTACGTCACTCGGGGAGGCTCCTTTCATGCACCCCAGCTGATACTGTGTGTGATGGTGGGAACTGTGTACCAGAAGCTGTTAGCGAAGGAGCGCCAAACAACATATTACTAGTATTCGCAATCTTAGCACAGCTTTGAGGTTTAAAAACATTCATTTTCTGATGAATATTATATGAAATTACTAATTCTATGTGTAAGGCACAATAAAATTAACACATTAGTGAAGTGGAGTTATTATTATTTATTTAAAACTTCATGGCAAAAACTTCTAAGTCATAGTAAAGACTCACGACACCAGTTATGGATAAGTGAGTTATATATCTTAATAGTGGGTATATTACACTTATTAAATATGAAATACAAACTTGCATATTTATTGCAGTCAGTTTTTACTATGGCCATAGTTTTACTATGCTATGGCGTAGAAGTTTTTGCCCTGCATACCCAACTCATTGGCCGACTGTACAATGATATTGTACATTCAGGCATCAGGCATTCTCTACAAGTCAACCTGTGGGTGATGCTGAGAGTGGGGTAGTAGGTGCAAAAGTGGAAGTTTTAATTAAGAGAATAAAGTAGTTGTTATTTTTAATGTGTCTTAAACCCAAAGTAGATGTACTACTCCCATACACAATAAATATGTCAATAGGGCTGTTTCATTACAAACATCGCTTCGCTCGTTAAAATAATCGAGGGTGTAATAACTAAAGTTACGAAACCATGCACGGAATGAAACTACTTGAACTAAATAAGAATGGTTAAAATGCCATGAACTTATTGATTAATAAATTTTCCTTGATTTATTTAATAGACCACTTAAGAATTACGAGGTTTGCCCACGATTTCATTCAAAGAATTATTTACTTGTTCTTTTTATTTTATTACGTTATTTCAAGGCGTTACAGCATCGGCACTACTGCTAAATGAATCTGGACTTAAAAAAAGTCTATGAAAACATCTAGATATATATAATTAATAAGTCATAAGGAATTCAAATGAATTCACATGAGAGGGAGATGTATGTGTATTTTGGTGCAGGGCATGGAACGGACATTCTGGAGTTTCTAGGCGGTCCGCGTGAGCTGTGAATATCTGAAAATAAAACACGTCACTCGCAGTACGCTAAGCATGAGAGCGACTGAGACAGCGTATTTTCGCAGCTTACTCCAGAATCAACTAGAAACCTGACTTTATGTATAATAACATCACTATTCGAACAACGATCCTATTTAATACTCATTAATTTAATATGAGTGGTGTGGCTAGTGTGCTTAGGCTATGATTAATCAGACCATTAATAAATCATATTGACAGCAGTAATGTTTAGTCGGAAACATTTAATTAATTGATGTTCAAGTCAAACTGAGTTGGCATTACGTGTTCCTATTATATTAAATTGAACGGCAGGCGAGCTTAATAAATTATCATACATTTACTGTTATAAAAGAAAAGAAAATTAAATGCCTGCCTACTACTTACTACGTATATCTATTAAGAATGCTTGTTTTATGCGATTTTCCTTTGTGACCATCCATAAATCACATACGGGTCGTCCATACGCTGAAGCGACGGCGGCGTCCTCTTACGCCACACATAGGCTGCTACTTGCTACTTCTTTAGTTTTTAATAAAAAATAAAAAAAGTCACTGTCTGGGTATATTGTCAAAACGCATTCCGTCGCTCTTGGCGGCAAAGCGCTCTAGTGCAATGCCTTGATTTCTTAGGAAGTTATTAGAAAAGTCGGCGCTACGAGACTTTAGGGATCATGGAGACGCTTTAGTGCGAATTCTTAGTTTTTCTAACAAAATATTTTAATCGCAAAAATGTGATCTCGCTCCAACTAAAATGTGGCTTTGGGCCTGTACTGCGTATAAAATTGTATGGTTGCTATGTAACATTCAAATGACTCTGACATGTGGGTACAGATAAAATTTATGTGCCCTGATAATATAATCGGTGAACAGATTCGGTTCATCGACCACCTAGCTATTGATAATGCTGAGCTGGTCGACCTCTGCTAAACGATAAGCTATGGGAATTGATGTTATAATAACTTTTAAACTCTCGGGTTGTGTGTGCTTGCGACCATGACAAAGTGCAACCTTGTCGAAACGTAAACCGAAAGGTAAATAAAAAATAATCGCGTTAATGCCCGTTCAAATCATAACAATAATTCATGTTATGTCTACAGGACTATAAGAAATGGTATTTCGCGTTACTTAAGGATATTAAAACACCAATCGTTCGACGTGGATCGACAGTTCATCGATCGACGTCGATCCGTTGGTTTAATAACAACCTAACATAGCGAGCTGTCTATTCTGTCTAAGAAAGTTAATTGAGTTCTGTAAAGCTCTTGCGAACGAACGAGCTCGAAGGACTGAGCACCAGTGTCTTCTTTACCTTTAACTTGTGGCCTTGAGGCCAAAAAGAGTTGCCAACTACTGTGTTCCGGTTTGGCACTGCGATTAGATCCTGTACTTATGAGATGATGCATTCTACCGTGCTCTGATGTAGTGACGAATATGCAATATTTTGAAATTTGTGGACGTTCATGGGCTGTACTTTAATCTGTAATTACCACTTCCCATCAATTTGACTACACGACCGATCGCTACATACTTTTTTATTATTATTTATTTGGAATAACAAACAATTACACAATAATTGTTTAAAGCAAGCTAAACTTAATTAATAAAAATACAATTGCGTAATCGACGACGTTATCCACAAAATACATATTTAAACATAATTTTAAAGCCGTAAGCTATTTATTTTTTTTATAAATCTTTAAAATTAACCATAATTTAATTAAATATATAATATTATTATGTCTAAAAAAACAATAAAATAGTAAAACCAAAAACAAAGAAATGAACGAAAGCATAATACTTGTTATACTTCGTATATACTACAAGCTATATTTTCAAGTGATGTCACAAAATGTATTAGAGTGTATTTGAGTCAATACCGTAATCAAACATAGTGGCTAGTGCACACAGTCATAACGAGGTGTAATAATAACAAATGACAACTGCCACTGTCAATGTCATATCAACTAAACACTGGATGTACCTACCCACATACATGCAGATTGACGTGAATGTGAATTGTAGGTTCGTAAACACTGGTTTAATTTTATGAGGCCAGATTTGATTGATATGAGGACTAATGGGTGTTTTTGCTCTGTAATGTGCGTGTAGTGAACAGAAAAACGCTTTGCTGGTAAATTGGATTTGAAATGTTTCAGTATATTCTCAGGTATCAGGAAAATGGTTGACGTTGACGGTTGTAAGATGACATATCCATTATTTTTTTAGATCCGACGCTGCCTGAGTGCTTCCATGTTATCGAGCGCAATCAAGCAGCATGCTGCTTTATTGCTGCATGCCTGCTGCATGCTTGCTGCATGGAAAATGTATAAGGTGTTTTTATTTCGGCGTTATAATAATCGGAATTCGTGTTTTTGATATTTCGGATTTATAACTAAGTCGAACTTATTATTATTAATCGATTTTGAAACTTGATATTATGAGAATAGTAATTATAAACGTTAGGAATATTGAAATTTTGGACTTTTGAAACGTATATAAATGATAAATCGGGAGTTGTTATATTAGGAATGTTGAACCATTCGGTATTACGAAGACCGGTTTATTGAAATTCGTAATTGTGACTATCGGTATATAAAGTTTTTCGTCTTAATGTTGTGTATCCGATCCTTTGGTGAAATAACCCTCTTATGCCTCTTATACCACAAAACCAAAACAAATTCAATAATTACTTCTTTGGTGGCAGATGAAATTTCCATGTTAGTGCTTTCTCTATGGGACTCGTCTAAAAGGTCGATCACCAATCTTTTCAGCAACTGCATTCACTGTAATTTAAGTAGCTAAAGTTTTATCACGCCACATCTAGCCCAGAATAAAAAACCTTTTGAATCAAAAGTCAACATTTCTCTCAAATTTACCCGTAGTCGTGAAACATTTTTCAGGCTTGGCTTTAATGTGCGCAACTTTACAATTATTTTCATACTCTGCAATATTTCATTCACAGTAGGTCAATGGAAGTGTGTATCGCTTATCTAGACTTTAATTCAACAGTAACAAACACATACAAAACCTATTATGTGGAAGAAAATATTCAATCGCACGCAACCAAAGCAATTTACTTTGCTTTTTAGGGTTCCGTACTGTACCGTAAGGTAGTATTTTGTTTCAACATCATAAACTTGTGAACTCACCTCTTGTCGGTGAAGCAATTTCCATTCTTCTCGTCTTGCCGCCATTACCTTACTCCTGATAAGTTTTTTGTAAACGGTAGTGTTATGATATTATACTAAGAAGCAGAAGAAAAGTTATGGGATTGGCAGAATTTTTGGATTTTTTTATTATAAGAAATCAATTATTAAAATTATGATATCTTATTTACATTACAATCTAGCCTATCAAGACTAATAAGTAACATTATGTTAACCTAAATTGCTACGTTATAATATAATCTAAGAATGCGTCCATTAACACTTTTCTTAGTTTTTGTTAAGGGGAAGTCACTTTGTTCATGTGTTCTTTATAACGACACTTATCGCACTAATTTATTTGTCACTTATCACTACACTAACTCGAAAGGTTTCGTTCGTTTTTGTCTTTTCACTAGTTCCGTGTTATCAAGGAGCTGGATTGCCTCGGAAATGACGTAACATACAGTTGATACATTTTTAAGGTCCTGGCAAGAGGCGACCGTAGCTGGTTGGTTAAGCGGCTGCCCGGTGTATAATTTGCTAAGCATAGCTAAATGCTGTAATAATGATCAAAAATATGTTATGATGTTGTCTTGTGTTCCCCATTGCCATTTGTCACCAAAGTTCTTTGGTGGACGATCTTGAGAAGAGAATCTGCCGTAAAGTTGGGTCTAATGCTTGTTCTATCTACTGAGCTTCTGTTTTGTGTTAGAGGGATGTATTGTAGCAACACGTTTGCGACATTTTGTGACTGTTTATGGGGTGAATTTACCACTTACCATTAGGCGTGCGGTATAAAAAATCAAGTTCTTTATATGTACATTGTTTGTACGGAACTCACGCTGCCCAACATTAACTTATGCTTAGCCAATTTTAATATTTTATTTCTAAATAAAGGGACCTAACAAGTACTAGATAATTCTTTAATGTTTAGAATACGTAGATTTACGTAAATACACTTAGGAAAATGAGGCACATTATCGTGAAATATTGAGGAATCACTAATGATCGATGGTTTACGGCGAACAAAGGCTTGACAGGCAGGTATCTATTTCAGGCTAATTATACCTAACAAGTTCACCACATACATTTTTTATTTACGTTTTATAGAATTGCTTTGTTACTAATTTTACTTAATGCCATAAAACCTCTGTACGACTGTTTGATACACTTCCAACACTGCTAAATTATTGGCTAGAGTATGAAAATTGGTAAGGAAATATTTCTTCGTTTTGGCCTTTTACCCAGTTTATTTGGAGCTGGCGCAATACGTTTTTCTCCATTCTCCTTTTAATCGTCTTGCTTTTACTTTCTGTCGCAAATCCAATACCTTTTGGTTTCAAATAGGTCACTTAAAATTTGTCTATAGCTACCAAGCAGACAGACATTGAGCTATATTTCACTAAAAGTTACCACAAAATAGGTCGAGCTCATCCTGCGTGATCGCGCACAGACATGCAAACTACAAAGTACGATCATTATCTTCAATCGTTGTTCTTTCTATTTTGGTTTACTTATAAAGTACAGTATTTTATTTATCAATGGGCAATCGGACGTTTTCATGCGAGTTACTTATTAGCTGATAGATATACTTAGGGGCTGTCCATTATATGGTGAAAAAATATATATATGTTACTATAGTAAATCTTCACAGAAAATGCAAAACAAAGATCGTAAAAAACTATTAATATATAATTAATATATACACTATATACAATTTTGAGCTATTTACAAACAAATAAGTTAATAAAATTAATATTTTATCAATGTAACATGTAATCTTACGTTTTTCGAGTAATTAAAGTGTAAATTTTAATAAATAACTCAAAATTGTATATGTTAATTACAATGATATTATAGAACTATAGATATGTTACGTTCATAGAAATTACGATTTAAATCCGTTCCGAGCTATTCCAAATTGCACACATTGACAAATGTCCGCAGCGCACGCATCCTTATCGCTCTAACGTCAAAACAATATCGCTTTCTCTTTCTTAACTTGAACATGGCGCATGGCGTCTGGCACGTGACTGCGCTCGACGCAGGCCACACGCAAACTAAACACAAGACGTCCCAATTGGGACGTATTTGAGTATTCACAGCGCGAGCGCTTATAACATATCTGCTTTTGTTTTTATATAATATCATTGGTTAATTATATATTAATAGTTTTTTTCGATCTTTGTTTTGCATTTTCTGTGAAGATTTACTATAGTAACATATATAATATTTTTTCACCATCGGAAAGAAGACATTTTAACAAACTAAAACCATACCAACTTTTTTAAAAAAGCTGATATTTTGACAAGTGAATTTTCGATCGAAAATAAGGGTAAAAATCGATATTATTTAAAAAAAAAGGTGAAAAAATAAATATTTCTAATCAAATAAATTACAGCGTATTTGGGACATAAAAAGGTGAGTTTTCACCAAATTTCGTGAAAAAAAATTTTTGTTTGTAAAAGATAAAAATAAAAAGCCAAAAACTTGGTTTTTTGAATTTTTCACATAAATTTTGGGGTTATATGAAAAAAGTGTAAATACAAATGTTTTAGATCTTTTTATTACCAACAACTTTGCCATTGGACTTTTTTCCATAGGACTTTTAGTTTTGCCGGAAATCGAGAAAATACGTTTTTTACCCTTAAACCCCCCCCCCCCCTCCCCCTCTTCCCGACCTCAGATCGCCCGTAAATTATTTTGCCTTAAATTTTTATAATATTCTCCTCCTTTTCTAATGGGTTTCATCCTACTATTAATTTTTTTGGTCTTAAAAATTAACGGCACTGGGCTATATAGCTTGGGTTCAACTATTAGTCTAACTAGCACCATGAAGGCGGCAAATGCAACTTAGCCTAAATCGAACTGTAACATAAGGAAATATGGCCATGGACCCAGCATTATTTCTAACTGCTTTAATGCTGGGTCCTTCAAAATACAGAAAAGTTTGCATAAAAGAACCTGTGACGATGATTTGTTTAACTAAACCTAGTAAATTAATATTCGCGATTCCCTTGTTCAGACAGTTTTACGTGTAGACATATTTTGAAGTTACAAATTAAATCCCACCGAATGTATAATTTATCTAAACGGTACAAGGTTAACCACCACATAAATAAGGGTTGAGACGTTCGAGGTCGATCGAAGAGTTAAATCGTCATCCCTGCGAAATAGAACAAAAGAGTTTAGCGCGTCAATGTACCAGGCTGGCAGACCCGCGTAGGAGTTAGACAATTTAGTACTCGAGCTGAATCTGTACAGGCGACATGATAGTGGCGTGTTTTTCTTATAAATCAATGCATACTGCTGGTGCGCCGATTATATCCGATGGCCTTATGATGGCCTAGTAGTTGAAATGTTAATTACAATACTTTTGTTTGGAAGTTAATTGTCTGTTTGTAGTGTTTAGAAAAGTGACAGTGATTTGTTACCGATGAACGATAATAATAACAATGTAAGTAAAGTACCATTATAATGTCTTTATTTTGATATTAAGGCCAGAATTTGTATCCCAAAAGGTAACGTTTGTAGAAAGTCGTTAATTCATTATTCATGTATTCGATCGCAGACCGGTGTTTTTGTAACCGTCTGAAGGATTGACCACTTGATATAACTTTGTTGTGACATGTGAAGTGTAGAGTTGTAGACACACAGTATGTTTTCCAAAACAAATAATTTTCTAAAATAAATAAGGTGAATGTCAACATTCCATAAATCTTTTAAAATGAGGTATGAAAATTCGAGTCTATTTATTCACCGGTAGTCACATAAACTGACACAACCATTGCTTCAATCCCCTGTAAAGATGCTTTGGCCAATGATGATGAGATCAGCTTAGGTATATGACGTAACATTCATGTCTATCTGCATTTTATATTTCTACACAAACAATCGCACTCCTTACGAGTCAGATCTTTGCTGGTCTACTGCCTTTCTGTACCGTGTGTGCAATCCAAGGTACTCTAACTATTCAAAGGTGCGATAAGACGATAAGTAGGGGGTATTATTACCGCCTCTATTTCACGCTATTATGCACCTACCCTGGCGTTACGAAGGACGCCAATTTCCTGAAAGCTTTAGGTATCGCCGATTCACGGTGACGAAGTTGACTTGGCAGTTTTTCAGGTTAATTTGGGCTTTTTGTAGACTAATTTGGGAGTGTGTTTTAAATTGGACCTGCTATTAGAACTTTTTCTAGGTCAGGGACAGACATGATCTGATGGTTATTGGTGGTGATGGTAGATTAACCTTCTTCCAAGCTAAATATAATGCGTTTTCTTAGTACCCTAGGTATCATGCTTTAATACTTGAATCTGACTTGTTATGAGTTATATTACCAAATTTACTTTATAGGAGACAAACCCTTACAAAAAATTTGCCCAATAACCTATATTTTCATAATACTGTAACAATTTGTTTATCAGATTGTCATTGAATACCCACGCTTATTCAAAATTAGGTATATGCCGAAATGAAGCGGATATTATCAGGAAAGAGCCGTATCTGATAAGAATGAAAGCTTTATAATGCCGTGACTCTACAATTTTGACGGCTTATAACATCTATTAATTAAGGTATATCATCAAAACAGTGCTTCTAAGATCGAGCTAATCTATTTGGATGCTTTTATTCCTTCATATTTTTAACCGACTTCAAAAAAGGAGGAGGTTCTCAATTCGTCTTTCTTTTTTTTTAACACGCTCATATTAGCTTCACTTTGTATGTATGTATGTAACCGACTCCTTTGGACTCGATTTTGACCCACTTTAAACGGACAGATTTCATTCAAATTTTGCACACCTGTCAAAGATCGATGACAATGTAATAATTCGATAAAAAAAACAAAAAAAAATTAAAAAAAATAAACCAAAAACCTCTTATAAATAAACCAAACTAAAAAGTAGAAAATAAATAATAGTTTAAAAAACTAAAAAACACGCTTTTAAAGTACTTCTAACTAAAAAGTGAAAAATAATTCCTAATATAAGCTGAAAAAAGCGTGGGGCGCTCTGTGCCATATTTTTCGTCTATCGAGCAACCTACGCTTTTTTCAGCTTATATTAGGAATTATTTTTCACTTTTTAGTTAGAAGTACTTTAAAAGCGTGTTTTTTTAGTTTTTTAAACTATTATTTATTATATTTGTAACTTTCGACTGGGCGAAGCCATTTTAATGATTCTATTTTTAATTGAAAGCTAATGCTTCCTATGTGGTCCTATTTCAATTTGATCCATTTCTGACAATGGCACCCATGAATGAGAGAACCGTAAATCTAAAATTATTGTATTTGAAGTCGGTTTTTTTTTGGCTAATTATTGCTCCACGAGTTATCTCTTGTGATTGCCTCACTGCGGCTGCTGATGTAGACGTCCCGGTTTCGGTCCTAGTTAAAAAACAAATTCTAAAACGTTTCTAGACGCCTAACAAGTTATTGTATTAGTATTCGAACGGCTATTTTTGTATGAATCAAACGGCACGCGCCAGAATTTATTCATATCGCTTACAATTCATAATTGTGTGGTCAATGCCATGTTGTATGAAGCACCCATAAAGAGCTTCTTCATTATCAACTGTCAGGCTACATGAATATGAATGCAACGATAAATTATCGCAAACTTGGCGAAACCATGAGTCTTTAGTATTGTAGTTGGTTTTGTTTTGTTTTTTAAATTTCTTTATCTATCTATCTTATATATAAAAATTAAACCCGTTTTCCGTTGTCACGACTTGGCATGAAAACGGCTTGACCGATTTGGCTGATATTTTTTTGTAGTTTTCTAATACTCTGTACAAGGTTGTTACGGCAAAAAAAAATTAAAAAAAAAAAAAAAGTATTCATTTTTATATGGGGGATATTATAGATTCCAGTTCAAATTGAATAGGTACGCATACATAAGATAGGCATATATAGACATCAGCTATACAAAATAAAGTAGTGCATCAAATTTACGCTAAGGCGGTACGAGGTTCGCCGGGTCAGCTAGTTCAATAATAAAATACATTGATTTATGTACTAATCTAGTGTAAGTTTAATCCTAGATGTACAAAATATTATTATTATATGATTTTACAAGTACATGAAACTTATTTAAAAACTTATAGCACGTACATAATTATAAATGGATCATTAAATTATTGCAATTGTAATTCAAATATTAAATAACATAAATATAGAATTGTACAAATTCTTTAGTGATAGAAATTCGTTTACAACAATGATAATCATAATAATTATTATGTTAAAATAATAGGTGACGGTACTTTACGACTTTGTAGTAATGTTGTTATTATAGGTGTAGCTAGGCATTGTTTTTTAATGGGGCATGAGTAACTTTTTTTATTATTAATTTCTGCACTTGTTATTATTTTAACTAGATAGGTGGGTATTATAGGCAATTTTTTTAAGTGAACGTAATGGGATCTTAAAGAAAACTGCGGAACAGGAATATAGATAGTATAGATAATAGTTATTAAAATAAATATTGTTGTGTTAAAATATCACTATGAAAAAAAAAGTGGAAGCTGGTAAAGGCATACATTTCAAAACGGTCTAATTAACTGCCTCGATGGTCTAGTGGTTAAAGTATGCGCCTCTCACCACGAGGTCTCGGGTATGATTCCCGGGTCAGGCAAAGTATTATTTTTTTTTAATTTTTAATTCTCCGTCAGAAAATTTACAATAGCAGCACGGAATTGGAATCGTGCCCGGTGATATCGATAGGCTCACCACCTATCCCATGGGTAATAGGGGCACAAACAGGAAAACTTTCAGCTTTTACAAAATGACGCAAGTCGAGCGGCTACTGGCTCTTAGGCTATTGCAACGTATTCATGTTATTTTATGAGGAGTATTGTAACATGCAATAAAAGTGCAATACTTTTAACGCAAGAGGTTATTGGCATACATTCCTAACGCATCTGCTACGTAATGTGTTATCGAATGGTAATGTGGATTATTGTTGGATTTATCGATTCTAGTTCAATTTGTCCGCACCACCCGATTTTCTGGACCCGGCCAAACAACTGCCTCCTAGAAATAAATTGTTGTGGCCAATCTGAAGTCCCTGAACCGTCTCCGGACCTAAGTTGGTCACTGCAAAGACAACCTGGCCAAGTAAGGATTTACAAACGCATCAAACACTAGTTGCGAATCTGGATCACCCACCCGAAATATGACCCATCTGTTGTCCTGCCCATTACTTCCTAACCCTTGTACCAAGACCTTATCCAGGCCAACCAAAAAAGCGTCCTAGTCGCATCCTATTGATCTAAAACTAAACAGAATTACTATAGTCATTTCATTGACAAAACAAGAAGAAGAAGTAGTTTCTATTTGCTTCTGGAGTTTTCAAATTATCCCGTTTCGCTTCTGCATCGGTTACTTCTTGTAATGCGTTTATATGTCAAGAATGACAATCTAAAGTAATTTAGAAGCTTGGTAAATATCGAACCAAATTCATTTAGACCCAATTTCACCAATTCCTGATAAAGGTTTAGAAAATTACCATCAGATACTACATAATTATAACTCTATACAAATTTGACTTATTACCCGTCAAAGAGTTTTAAATAGATATTTAAAACTTCTTCACTACATAGTATAAAACAAAGTCGCCTTTTCTGTCCCTATGTGCGCTTAAATCTTTAAAACTACGCAACGGATTTTGATGCGGTTTTTTCCAATAGATAGAGTGATTCAAGAGGAAGGTTTTTATGTATAATACATGCATAGAAAGGGGAAATTGTTTTACTCCAAATTTAACGCGTGCGGGCCACGGGCAGTAATGAATAAATCAAACTACTGGATCGATTTTAATCATTTTTTCAGTGAGTGACATAGGCTATATATTATATACCCGTGCGAATCCGGAGTGGGCCGCTGTGTTTTTATATACAACGTTCACAGTTTTTCTGTAGTGTATTTAGTATCAGCATTGTACCCGTGTGAAGCCGGGGCGGGTCGCTAGTTGACATATAAACGACTTATCAGATAAGTGTGAAACTGGCTCTTATAAATCTTAAACTGCACATAACTTAAAGTTACAAGGACTAATAATTTCTGTTGGCCATCTGCCATATTATTTAGGTGAATCTTTTTATCCCGAATCGTTACGGAACGTCAGGAATTCCATTTGGTTCTCACCGTTCCATGAAAGAACTGGATTTCAGGGTATAAAGTTTCCTTTCTAAACGGTCGCTTGACAATTGTAAGGAGTCATCACCATGACCTGATATCATATTATAGTACATTTACCCTTTATTTACGCATGTAAGTAAAGTAAAAGTAAAGTAAAAATGATTTATTAGATAATCATCAAATTATTATTAAAAAATAAAAACAAATTTTGGAACTAAAAAATAAAAATAAATATTGAACAAATATAAAAAAAAGTGTGACGGGATTTTATTTCTTTGTTGAAATATAACTTCTATATGGTTTTTCGTATATTACCTAAAACTACTTGGATATTTGCATCTAGCAGTCAGCATTTTAAGTTGCTGAGCTGATGCTGGAAGGTACAACACCTCAACGGTTAGGAGTACAGGGATTATTATTAATAAGTTTTCCGTCTCAAGTAACCGTCGTCTCCTCATTCGATTAACATTCTTGCTCGGTCTACCCATCACTTTAAATCGTAAAATGAAATAATTTTTAACAAAAAAAAAAACCGACTTCAAAAAGTAGGTAAACTAAAAAGCAAAATATAAATTTACTTCGCACAAAATAATACGTTTTTTAGTTAAATATAAATCATCAAATAATTATTTTATAATTCTGAAGTCGGTGCCAAGTAAACAATAACTCTGTATAGATAATATCAATCTTTCTAACAACTATTTTCTGACTGAATATTAGTTCTTAATTATCCGATTTACTTGGCACCGACTTCAGAATTATAAAATAATTATTTAATAATTTCTATTTAACTAAATGAAAAAAACGTATTATTTTGTGCGAAGTAAATTTATTTTTTGCTTTTTAGTTTACCTACTTTTTGAAGTCGGTTTTTTTTTTGTTAAAAATTATTTTCTGTTAAATTTAATGTTAATAAATCCATGTTGGCATGTGTATCAAAGGTAAAGTTAGTTGGTGAGTGGCCACTGGTCGCACTATTATCCAGTTATAAAGTTTAGAAAGATATGTGGCTGTAAACTTGTAAGTATTTCTTGCTTTTTATTACTAGGAATCTAATGTTTTAAACTTAATATTTTAAATATCAATAACTTTATTTCACATAAAGAAGTTTTAAAAACAAACATACAATTATTTGAAGAACAAGAATAAATTAAATAAGAGAAAGGTTGATTCTTAAATAATCGTTTGTTTCCAAAACCGAACGCATACTTATAAAATACTTAGGTAAAATGTATACGCCATACCATTTAGATTTCCAGAAAGTTTGCCAAACATTTTTGTCGGAAGCCAACCTAAATATTATCTATCATGTTGGCAGCAATATTTCCAGTAATTTAGCTAATGCTTCAGTTAATGTAGCCCCGCCCCGGTGGCGCTCCCAGTGGCGTGAGCGTGAGGCGCTAGGCCGCACCTAAGCATTGTCTTTCCAATGCGACAAACGGTGTTGTATGTCAGCAAAACTAATATTTCATAATTTTATATCCTGAAAACATCAAATTCAAATTCAAATCATTTATAGCCCAATTTCTTAGGCCTCAAGAGGCGCTTGAACACGTCAAATCATTACAAACAATAATATATAAACAAATTATACGCAAAACTAAATTATAAATCATATACATCTTTTTAGGTACTTCAATACCTTCAGGTACAAAAATATCCGATCTTGAAACTTATTTGAAATTATTAGTTTCACTGTCTTTTTGTTTTGTTTTACTGCACTGCTCTTAAGCATTGTCGCATTCCTTAGAATACGACAACTTTACTTGTAGTAGAGCTCGAAAAAGTAAGCACTACCGTGTCACCTGTAATGTAACCAGCCGCTAATTAATTGTTCATCAATATTTAGTCAATATATTTAATAAATTGAATTATTTGCCGAAAAATCCAACTTCAATTGAAAGAAAGAAATACATAAGTAATATTCAACATCTCGCCTCATCTGTGTGTAACTTGTAAGAATACAGGAAATGGCCTAAAGTTGCATATATATAAAGATTTATCCCCGTACTCCTAACCGTTGAGGAGTTGTACCTTCCAGCATCAGCTCAGCAACATGAAATGCTGACTGCTCAATGCCAATATCCGCGTAGTTTTAGGTAATATACAAAAAAACAATATAGAAGCCTTTAAAATTTGAGCTTTGTTCTCGCTTTCTCTGGGATCCCATCATCAGATCGTGACCTGATGAGAATGGGACCATATGACCAGCATAATCTTTTGTAATTTCAGACAAAAAAAAAAGAATTTCTCAAATCGGTCCAGGCGTCTTCGAGTAATCGGCAAACAATCATAGAAAAAAAAAATAAGATCCTCCGACTTTTTTTAAGTCGGTTAGAAATACGCGGCGGATTAGTAGATATTAATTCTACGGCACAACCACCCGCCCCTATTAATCTATGCCTCTGCAAGATTGTCAGTTAAGAGGGTACGGTAGTGAGCCCCGTCAAGACGAGTCAGCGGCGGAAGGGTTGATCAAACTTTAGGATAATGAATCAGATCATAACATAGGCCATAATTAGACAAAATATCTAGGCACAGCGTAGGTTAGCTACGAAAAGGCAAAATAATTATCTTTAAAAGCCGACAAAGAAATTAAATTATCTCAAAGTTCTATTCAATCCAACAACATAATGGCTTAATAACTATGCAAATATGTAAAGTGCTAAGTGGTAACACGGCTGCTGAACATTCTGATAGGAAAAGGAACATAATTACAAGAATTATGTATGCAAGAGTAAATATGCTAATTCTAATTATATGGTACATAATTACGCACGTGTGTGACAAAAAACTGCTTAATTAGCTCAGTGATTGCACTCGCAATCGCGTTTATTGGGTATTAGGCGAATACCGGTATTGAACTGATAATTGCTCTTCTTATGCATAAAAATTGCTATACATATTTTTTATTTTAAAAGATGGTGCACACGAGTTTCTCACTCGCTCTTCTCCTAATGCAATACCCATCGAAGCTGGTACTTTGATGGATTTTAAGCAGTTTTGTTAAAATTAGTCTAAGCCCCGGTTATTCAAATCATTGCTATTAGTATTATTTAGTTTTAATTCAAATTTATTTTAATATTATTGTTTGTAAAGTTTTGACGTGTTCAAGCGCCTCCTGTGGCTTATGAAAATAAATGATTTGAATTTGAATTTGATGTTTTCAGGATATAAAATTATTGAAGATTTAAATTTGAAAAAAAGAAATAATTTGAACATTTAAATTATCTTAGTTAAAAGATTCAGTTAATGTATGATGATTCTGAAATGACTAGCACGAGAGCGTGCGTGGCATTAGTATCATATCCCGCTATGCGTTATGATTTTAGATTTAGATAATCTATACATAATATTGCTGAACCTTCTGCATATTGCATAGATAGTATCTATTACTTTTTAAAACCGACTTCATAAAGGAGGAGGTTCTCGATCTGTTTTCGTCTGTTTTTTTTTCTATGTTTATTACCGTGTGGTTCCATTTCAATTTGGTCCAGTTCTGACAACGGAAGGTAGGTAATGAGAGAACCACATAAATCTAAAATTATTGTAATTGAACTTGGATTTCTTTGGAAAATTATTTTCGTCGGATTTGTTGGAGAGGCGGTGATCTTTTCTCCCTAGACCTTATTCACCATTTTAAAGAAGGTAATTTATCCATATTACATTTGTATTTTATCGACAAAAACGGTATCAAAAGGCCTACCACATCAGTTTCCAATACATCTATCGCAAAGGATTCACGTTCAATTATTTGAAAAGAAGTATGACGATTACATGAAATGTGCAATAAAGACTTGACTGCGCTGCATCTTCTGAGGTCTCAATTCATTCATTAGCACATCCCGTGTGCCAATATTGGGGACTTAGTCATACCGACAATACTTGGCATCTAAAACGTTTAAAGATTGAAGAAGAATATTACCCTCAATTGCCAAATGGAGTTGAAGTAGCGCTCAATATTAGGATGACTTTGAAATAGCCATAACAATAAAATATTATTGTACGACTTGGACTGAAACGTCGAGACTGCGCGTGTGACCTTTATTATGAAATGTGTCGCGGCCTACCCGACTACGGCGAAGCCAAAAGTAAAGGGTAATGATTTTGGCAGTATATGTATGTTTGTATGTTCCACCGTAGCGACTAAACTACTGAACGGATTTTAATGAATGAGGTATCATTAGATTCGTAAAAATAGGCCGGGTGACATAGGACTATATAATTGTTTTTAAATTTCATCTCACAGAATTTTAACGTCAGATTCTGATATGATTTTTTTTTATATAATCTTGACGTGTTTGGTGTTAAATTAAAGGTCTTGGCGAGCACATTACAAATATATTATACTTATCATAATTATCGCTTAAGTTAAAAATCTATGGTTTAAATGCGGGCGTACAGTTCTCGCGGTCCTCTCTGTGTAGCAAACCAACATTAATTACAATATTATTACGTAGTTGGGTTATAGTTTTTAAACTTAACTTGTTTGAGTTAATGCGAGAGTTTGATTGTTTGGATAGACGATCTCGTGGGAGAGCATAATGTGAACGAGCTTGAAGGAAAAGCACCACATTTTCACCTTTATTTTGCCAATACATTTACAAAGTCCGAAGGCCCTGAAATGACTAGCACAAAACCCGTATTCTTGTAAGCTTCAGATCTTACGACGCATCGGCTTGTGTTTGTAAATGTTTATGGGATGTAGAAATTACTATCAGGTGGACTAAGTAGCCAGTAGCAGTCAGTCAGATATAATATGTAATAACTACAAACGATACGTTTTAATTATTTTAAATTATATAATTTTACAGAAAAAAACCGACTTCAATTACAAATAATGCTTATAAAATAAAAACTACTAGACCAAACTGAAAGAAACTTTTATAGGACCCCCTGGCAGCTATTTCGCGTCGAACAAAAAAAGAATCACGCGAATCGGTCCATTAACCGCGGCGTAATCGATGTACATACATAGAAAAAAACATACCGGCCGAATTGAGAACCTCCTCCTTTTTGGGAAGTCGGTTAAAAAGAGGAAAAAATGCTAATAAATCCCAATTATAACAGTTTTGATGGATGAGATCTTATTACGTTTATTATAGGCCAACATGAATTACTTAATTCAGCGTCCATTAACATTCGTACATTATTATTAGTATTGTAATGATTACATACGGTGCCAGGAAATGAACCGAAAGCAGTTAAAAGTTCGCGCAAACCTTGCTCGTGAAAACTCTATTAAGCTACAATAGTGATGGGGCAATAGTTTCCTACCTACTTTGAAAAACATAAACATTATTTATATTGAATTGTTCTAGCACAATAAAAGATCCATTTTCAGACTAAAGTGTGAAGGTTATGGTGCTGTAACTTGCCAAAAGTCGACGGGATACGCGTATACAAAAGTTCTGATACATTTAACTAGGTAAGAACTTGTATTCCCTTCGTTTTCTCGTACTTTTTAGCTTTTAGAAGACCTGAAATCCACCTAAGGTCTATTTATTGTTTTATTTAATTATGTAAAGACTATATACAGGGTTATTGGGTAAGTCGACCTAGATCCGTTAAGAGGTGGTAGTTCCCATCATTTCTGACTGATCTGACTATGAAACACCCCACCCTAAACCTAACCGTTTTCGAGATATTGGACTTAGAAGGTTTTTTTAAAAAATATCCCGATTTCTTAACTATAGCCTATTTTTTTTGTATCCTATGCCTTTTATTTTTTTTTAATTCTGATTTTTGTGTGCCAGATAAGTTTGTTTATAATTCTCAACCCAAAAAGTGCAAGTATCTGAACCAATGGGATCGTAGTAGACGATTGATACCGTAAAAAAGTAATTAATTTGAAAAAAAAAAATTGTTTCTTTTAGTAATATTTAAAAAAAAATCTATGGCGTTAGTTCTGCAGATGTTTTAAATAATATCTACGTTCCATTAGCTATCCAACAAGGTATCACAAGCTAAGGTCTTATCACAATTCATAGAAAAAAAATCGATAAAAGGCTCTCAGGTAGCAGTACAAATTTGGGTTCTTTGGTCCTATTGTTCTTCCACGGAGCTGTGGTGCGTGCGAGCGGGACAAACTGACCAGGTGCAAGCGAGATAAAATAATCCCGGCCAATTTGTTGTTATTGTTTCGTTTTAGTCTGCTTCCGTGATTCGTCCGTAGTAGATGCGATATTTAGTGCTCTTCATTTCTTACCCGACTTGGCTTGTATTTCTGGACTGTTTCCTACAAATTGTGACTGTGCTTGTTAACTGGACTTTGAATTGTGCTTCTGAATTGGAACTGTTGAAGATGGCAACCTTCACGAACGAGGAATACGCGGATATTCTACTTTGTTATGGGTACTGCAATGGTGTTTCTGCACGAGCTCGTGACGAATACATTGCACGTTATCCCGGCCGCCGAATACCGGATGTCACTGTCTTTGACGGCGCTTACCGGCGACTCAGAGAGACTGGCTCTGTTTTAAGGCGTCGAGCAGACCTAGGCCAACCACGGATCATTGTTGATGATGAAGATGAAGATAATCAAATAGTTCAACGGTTTAGAGCGGATCCAACTACTTCAACTAATGCTGTTGCCCGAGAACTTGGACTCTCGCAGTGGAAAGTGTGGTTTACGGTGAATACTGCAGGCCTCTACCCCTATCACTACACGCCAGTACAGTCATGTTATCGAAGAGGGAGATCCAGTGAGGAGGTTAGACTTTTGTAGATTTATGCTTCATGGAGATTTAGAAGACCCAGCATTTTTAAAACAAATCTTGTGGACAGATGAATCAAAATTTGATAAAGATGGAATTACAAATTACCACAACGCTCATTATTGGGCCCCAAAAGCGCAAAAAAATCCTAACCAGAAGAGGACAAAAGCCGCACAAAGAAGATTTAGTTTAAATGTCTGGATGGGAATCATAGCAAACAAATTAATTGGGCCCTTCTTTCTACCTGATAATTTAAACGGAGAATTTTACGAACATTTTCTAAGAGAAGAGTTACCAAATTTATTAGAGGATTTACCCCTAAATCTGATTAGAAACATGAAGTTCCAACACGACGGTTGCCCTGCACATTACAGAAGAGGGGTCAGGGAATGGCTAGACAACGAGTATCCTAATAGGTGGATCGGAAGAGGTGGACCCATACCGTGGCCAGCAAGAAGTCCTGACCTGACTCCCATGGATTTTTATGTGTGGGGACACATGAAGACATTAGTCTACAATGAGAATAATCCAATTGAAACTATTGACATATTAAGACAGAAGATTATTGAGGCTGCTGACGAAATTCGAAGAGACTTAACGACTGTAGTAGTTAAAAGCGGACTAAGACACCGAATGAGAGTGTGTGTGCGAAACAGAGGCGGCCATGTAGAACAAGATTTATAAATTTAAATAAATGTTGTTTAATAATTATTTGTATTGTTTTATTTCGTTTCCTGGCCCAAAAGAGAAGTTTAATCTTAAGTACCATTGTTTTTTTTTACTACCTGGGAGCCTTTTATCGATTTTTTTTCTATGAATTGTGATAAGACCCTAGCTTGTGATACCTTGTTGGATAGCTAATGGAACGTAGATATTATTTAAAATATCTGCAGAACTAACGCCATAGATATTTTTTTAAATATTACTAAAAGAAACAATTTTTTTTTTCAAATTAATTACTTTTTTACGGTATCAATCGTCTACTACGATCCCATTGGTTCAGATACTTGCACTTTTTGGGTTGAGAATTATAAACAAACTTATCTGGCACACAAAAATCAGAATTAAAAAAAAATAAAAGGCATAGGATACAAAAAAAGTAGGCTATAGTTAAGAAATCGGGATATTTTTTAAAAAAACCTTCTAAGTCCAATATCTCGAAAACGGTTAGGTTTAGGGTGGGGTGTTTCATAGTCAGATCAGTCAGAAATGATGGGAACTACCACCTCTTAACGGATCTAGGTCGACTTACCCAATAACCCTGTATACATTTGTATACAAGGCGGACTTAATGCCCGTAGGCATTCTCTAACAGTATCCCTTTGGGTGATGCAGAGAATAATCAAGCAGGTGAACTAATAAAATATAGCGTTTTCATTTGAAATAAAAGGTATATTATGTTTATAGTATATAGTATCACTAAGGAATAATAATAATAATCGATACAATTCATAAATACAAATTCTTATAATAGGATACAACTTCTCTTCTCAATGCCCTCAAAATCCAATCATCCTCAATTTTCCTTGTTTGTAACATTAATGATGTTACAAACAAGGAAAATTGAGCATGATTGGATCATTTACTGTTACGGTGATAAACCTATAATACCTGACGACTGCTGACCTAATAATGACTAATGTACGCGACGTCGCGCGGAGGCGACGACACGCGTTTAATAGCCCAGTTGATGAATCTACGTACTAGATTCGAAACTAGTGGGCATATCCCGGCTAAAGTAACGTGAGTGACCCGTATTCTCAATTATAATGTCTTCACCTCACGTCGGTTTAAATAATATTATGACTAATGTAATAACAAATATATGACCTTTAGACAAGTGTGTCAGTTTGACAAAAATACACAGTGGTTGGAACCTGTTGGAACATAATGGACATTTGGGCTCTCTCGACCAAATTGTAAACTAGCCATTAAATATCTATCAAGGGCCTTTTATGCCTATTTAAATAAGAGATTTACATAATAAAGAGGTTTGTATTTACCTTAAACCACTATAGCAAGTTACCTATTGGAAAAGTATTACTGTAATGTCAGTTTCATAGTACATCAAAACGGATTGCTGCTGTCAATTTGACGACAAAACTGGATTCGGCGTGAAAAATTGTATATCTCGAAACTAGCCTGTAATTTATATATAATATCATAATAGTTATGTAGTTTAATATTAAAATGATGTTCGAAGAAGACGGATGATTACTGCTATCTTAATTTGGTTGGACATGGTTAGTCCCGAAAAAATTGGTTATGGTACTGACTTATCGTAGGGTTATTAAACCGAAATCAGTTGATGTCGATCGATGCACCACTGCGCTGTGCTATTCGTGTAATAGATTTTGCTGTTAGAACACCTATTCGGCAACATGGTATGAAAAAAAATCACAATAGCACCCCATCCCTATTGCCGAATAAAGTTGTCCCACGCTCCACACCCAGCCTGCCTCCAAAACGGGTCATCGCGTGCGACCCGTACTTTCAGTTATTTCAGTTTCGCGAATAACTCCATGGGAGCAAGTTCGGTGCTCGGGCGGTACAAGCGTACAAGGACGGCTTCAAGGTTCAGTTCTGCGGTATTTTGTGAACTATGTAGTGTGTTTTATGGATTGCTCGATGAAATTCTCGTAAGGTATGTTATGAAAGTATTTGCATTTTGGTCTAGTTACCGTGAAAGTCCCACTTTTTTAAAAGATTTTTATTTTATAAAAGGTACCTAGTATTTTGCACGGTTGGCGTAGTGATTTAAGCGGTGGCCTCGCTGATTTCGACTGCGCTGGTGTTGTGGGTTCGATTCCCACACGGGACAAATCTTTGTGTGATTCGCAATGTTTTGTTCTGACTTTGGGTGTGCTCTGTGTGTGTGAAATGTATGTTTGTGAACACCTCCGCGACACAGG
This sequence comes from Hypena proboscidalis, assembly GCA_905147285.1. Classification (NCBI taxonomy): domain Eukaryota; kingdom Metazoa; phylum Arthropoda; class Insecta; order Lepidoptera; family Erebidae; genus Hypena; species Hypena proboscidalis. Next base: position 7,566,146 of record LR990150.1, on the reverse strand, counting down.
AGAAATTTCTTGTGCGAGCGTCGTATTTAATAAAAGAATAATGAAACACTTTGCAAATACATGCTAGAATTATTGTTAATTCCCTCGTCGTTAAGTTCACGTCCGTGGTGTAATAGCCAGGATTCGAACCCACGACCTCTCGATCGTAAGACCGATGCATTATCCATTGCGCCACGGCTGCTTAGTTTTCATAATAGCTAAGTGTTTGAGTCAGGCCCACTTATTCTTTTGAGAAAATTGTAAAGGATTCTTGCAGTTCCTTTACTATTTGTAAACAGGCTTTGTTTGGTATTGGAGATTTGATGCGTCTAACATTAATTACGAAACCTAAACAGAACTGGCGTACCGTGAGTTCAATAAATATTTGTTTGATTTGTTGCATGTGCAACAGTGCATTATATTTTTGGACTTTATTTGATTTATTGAATTTGCTGTTTTTTTTTCATTTATAAAGTTTGCCATAATCATTAAACTAACATAGCTTCAGCCTTCCCTGTTAGCCTTACACGCAGTATCGAAAGTAAATTTTCTGATACCCATCTCTTAATAGCTTATTTCCTGCTCAAAATCAATTTAGCCATTTATCTGGTGTTGCATTGTATGTTAATCGTTTTCGGTGTGGTTTTAAATTCTTTTCGCCAATAGTACGCAGTTTATGGTTTAACTTTCTCTGGTTATCGTAGACGACTGTTAACTTTAACTGTATCTAACGAGGTAAAATTACTAAATAGTTTTTTATGTAAAGGCAGGTAGTAAAATAACCATCAAACATTTTATATAGTATTATATTTCTTTATCTGTATATTTATATTCTATATCACTATTTTATTTATATATTATATCAGTAGAATTGTATTAGTATTTCTTCTGGAATTGAGCGTCCTCAATTTTATTAATGAGAACAGAAGAATATGTATGACAATGTTCAACCGTCTTCATAATTGTCCACAAAATATAATTAATTTTAACAATAAACCCTGCGTACATTTTTCACGGATATTTTGAACTAGGAAAAAAGTTGCAAATTAACCCTTTCATTCATTCAATAAAAGATCTCTCTCAGATTTGCGATTGAACTGAAAGATAACTTTAGCATTAATAACCAAATGAACCTTCACCAGTCGGCTTTTTAGTTCTTTTTAACGATACATTGATTAATTATTCTGCTCGTTACTGGAAGAAGTAAAATCACTTGTTTTTGTCCAACCCTACATTCGATTAATAAAAAGTAAATAAGGCCAAGATCACAATCTTTTTTTCAAACACGCCGATTAAATCGTAAACAATTTGTCACTAGAACATTTTCATCGTGTATTTTCTTGACGTTTTTTCGCTTGAGTAAAGAGAATGTATGCGCATAATGGTTGTGTCAATTAATAGAGCTGTTAGAGTCGCTACGTTAATTAATGGCCGATGCTCACGCTTCAGTTAGGGCGAGGCTGCGCACCGCGGGGTAGGATGTGACTATCTAGCTTTTGCTGAAAATTTTACTGCCACGTCACGAGCACTACTTACCTAGCCCGCTCTCAAAGCGCAGCTCAAATAAGACAAGTATAAAATTCTGCTGGGTCAGCGACGGAAAGGTACTAATAAAAAACTGAAAGCGCTCAAAGAATCTTTATCAAAACGGAATCCCAAATTGAAAACGCACTAAAGAAGAATTACAGTTGCCCGTTCTAGTTATAAATGAATGCCTAATCTTAGTAATTAAAATTTTCTTATTTTTATGTTACGACTAATTACTACCACTCAATAACAAATACTCACAAAATAATCATACAAATATAAATATTTTTTTAGTACAATATTTTAATTATTATAATAATAAGGTATTACAATAACAATAGAATCGAAGTCTTATTTTTATTTTTTTTATTATATAAAACAAAATGCATTTTCAAGTGTTAGCCATCTAACATATTTTTTAATATTTATGAATATAATAATAATTATAATAACCTAAATGTATATGAACCTAGTGTCTATAATACAAGTTATTTTATAATAACTCAGCAAAGATACACCTCCACCACCGTATGAAAGACTTTAATTACTTGTCAACTAATAAAAACTAAATATATATCGAGAAATTTGGTATGCACCTTAAATAGCCAATATTTATGTGGTGAAAATAAACAAAACATAAGCATGCATCTTATCTTAATCCATCCCTACTATCGGTATACTTCGGTCCGAATTTGAGTTTACACGATTATTATCTTGCGCTCCAAATTGTATACTTGTTCGGCATTTCGGACTGTGTTTTCGCGCTTTCAGCACAATAAATCATAGAAACAAGCCCTAACCCAAATCTTGGCGACGTCATCATTATTTTTTATTTTCCGAGTGCTTTCATGTTTCTTTCAGGAGCACTGTTAAATGATGTCATAACGCAGCTCAAAAAGAAAGCATAAGATTAAAAATTTATAAAATTAAAAAATGCAACAATATATTTTCTGTCAGAAATTCGTCAAAAAATTAAAAATTATGGGACCGGCAGAATTTGAACCAGCAACCTCTGCATTCCAGACTGAAACAATTTAAACAGTTTTTAGACAACATTCTCATAATATAGCATAAACAACAAAAGTATTACAAACAGTCAGCTGCAAACTATTAGCCGAATCCACAATCGCACACTCGTCACTGGTGGGTGAAGTATTAGCATGTTGTTGACACTCGTCGGCAGTTTCCCTTTTGTTCAGCTCAGTTGAGCGCGGATTACGGCACTTAGCTTTGTACACTGTGATGTCTGTGAAGTTATTTTTTTTTTGAACTTGGCTCTTTTAATATACATGTTTTTGTGAGAAACAATTGAAACAATAGTTTTGCAATCGAAAGCTTTTGAATATCTCTTAGGAAAACAGGATTATAAAATACTGATGAGTGAGTAGTGGAGTAGATATTGATAAATTTGTATTATGGATTTGTATGATGCTGCCGGGAGTCAGTGTCCCGGCAGCATGAGCTACACAGTCCATTACCAGTCAGTCAAATTACCAGTGTAATATAGCCAGATCTTTCCATAACAGCCTTGTGGCGTACGAACTTCTCGTGGAGTCCGTACCTCCACTCTATATATTTCATTGCAGTTCTGCTATGAAACAACTAAATAGAAAGAAAAATCAGATCACCAAAAACACAGAAGAATCTTTTTGAGGCAAATCATCTAACAATTTATAAACTACAACTCAAATGAAACATTGTTTGGCTTTTAACCAAAATCACGAACTTATGCAATCTTTATTGACATGTAGTAAGCTATATAATGCAGCCGATAATATTTAGTTTATCAAAATAGATGACAAAAATTAATTATACGTGCTTTTAAAAAGCACCGCAGCAGGTAGTTTATCCTAAACCTTGCTCGTACGTCATATATCTCATGAGAATATCTTATATATAAAATTCTTGTGTCACAATATTAGTTACCTTACTTTTTTACCAAATTGTATATGCATATTCAGTAGGTCTGAGAATCGGCTACTATCTATTTTTCATACCCCTAAGTGATAAGGGTTGTTCACCCTTAAAGTTTTATGTTTGTTTTGGACAATCTTTTTTGTTTTATTTTTTTTATAATGTGGCATTAAAAATACATACAACCCTAAATAAATTGTTTGTCTTTTACCACCCTATTTTTTAATAGCAATTTTAGTAACCTTAGCGCTTTTGATAATATGAACTTTTTGAATGTACCTTTATGGGGTTTGACATAGAGAATGTATGCATAGTTAAGACAGGACAACGTCTGTCGGGTCAGCTTGTTACTTATAATATATTTCCCATCGTTTCAGCGCTACATAGGCCTGCCCGGTATGCTAAAGGCGGGTGAGTACTCCCCAAACAACCCACTGGTGCGAGCCGAGCGAGCGGCGGGCGATGCGCTGCTCGGACTTGGCGAGTATGAGAGGCGAAGGAACACGCTGCGGAAGATACGACAGCAGCAGTACAGGGAATACTTGGATCAGGTGAATAAGAGACAAATTTAAAATAAATTTTAAGGTATTGGAGGTCTAACGTTCAAGAATCAAGGACTTTATTCGCATAAAACACGGTTATAGAGTATTAGAGGGAAAGAGATAATTTTTAAAAATGATTTTAGTGAACTTTTACCTAAGTATAAAAATAAATTTTACGAACTCTGGAAGGAATATTTTAATGAAATATCTAGAAATAAAGGGATTTGGTATAAAACAATAGCATCGGAGCCTCCTCAGTAGAAATCTTGTCATCATCGCTCACAGATTGAGATCTGGACATGTGCCGCTCAATAAGTTTGGCTTCTTAATGAAAAAGACCAATTCACCTAATTGCAAAGTGTGTGGAACAATAGAGGATGTATCACACCTATTGACGGTATGCACCAGGTTCCAACACGGTTACAATATTATGTTGTTATAATTATGTCGGGTAGATACAGCATGTTTTGCCCTTTAATTGAAAACGTGCAAATATTTAATACATTAAATTACATTGACAATCATTATTTTTATATGCTTAAAACAATTAAAATAAATTATAGTAATTAATGAATAGCAATTTAATAAGTATGAAAAAACGCTATGCTTGTCTCTGTGTGCTTGGCTTGATGCACTAACCGTGCTCGCTCCCAGAAATATATAGGTCGTATATGCACAGCACAGTTCGGATTAAGTCGACAATCCGTACCCGATTACAGATTGTCGACTGAAACTGTGTAAGTTAACAAGAATATGGCAACTCCATAAAACGAAAGTTAATTACGAAAAATTAAAGCCAGGCCAGCCAGCCAAGAGTGCAATCTCATCTGGTATGATCAGAAAGTTTCCAATCTTGTCAAATAAGAAAAAAATAGATACTAATGTAGATTGCCTCAATGGTAAGGTAAGCATATATTATGCGACTCTTACCGCGAGGTCTTGGGTTCGAGTCCCGGGTCCGGCAAAGTGTTATTTGAGAACTTTCCGACAAGAAATTCACAATTGCAGCACGGAGTTGGAATGGCGTCCGGTCGATGGCGATAGGCTCACCCCCTATCCCATGGGACCTAAATATATTTTTTTTTATTTTTATACTACGCCCACAGCGAACGAACGTGTAGTCCACCTGATGGTAAGTGGAGTACAGCCCATGGACATCAACAATCCACAAAAGCAGATTATAGATGCGTCGCTGCAGCTGAGGACTACGGTGCTATGTCTCATGTGCCAGTAATTTCAGGGCCTGATCTCACCACCAAACCGGAACACAGTAATGGAAGCACTACTATTTGGCGGTAGGTTAATGGTGAGACGGTGGTGCTGCCGCCCTCGAGCTCATTCACAAGAGCTCTACCACCAGTAAAATATAACAGGTGAAATGTGGGTGCTGTACACCTCTGCCACACCTTTCTTTGTAATATAGGCGTGATGTTATGTTAGATACTAATAAATCCAACTACTCAATTTCAGCAAGCCAAAAAGAAGCAAGAAGCGAAAGAACAAGCGGAACGCGAGCGCCGAGAACGGGAACAACGTGAAAGGGAACGAGAAGAACGGGATAGAGAACTAATACAAGAGCGAGACAGATACAGTCCTGATCGAAGACGTAGTGTACAACAGCAGGGAGAAGAGAGATACAGCCCCGAGAGGCGGCGCAGTGTACAACTGCAGGCGGTGAATTCGTCGAGAGATCAGAGTGTGCAGTATGTGCAACCTCCTGGGAATTGGCAGAACAAGTATGTTTAAGTATTTTATATAATATTAAAGATGAAAAATTAAGAATCCAGCCGGACTCGAACCTGCACCCCCTGGGTATACAAAGCACTTGGGGCGTATACCCAGGGGGTGCAGGTTCGAGTCCTGCTGGATTCTTAATTTTTCAACTTTCATATTATATAAAATACAAAAAGGCATAGCAAAGCTAAAATTTGCTTCAAAATATTATATTTAAGTTGTTCAATTTGTCTTTATACTTTTTTAAAAAGCACTAATAATAGTCATTTCGCAGACAAATCTTTGTGTGATCCGCAAACTTATATATTATGTTCTTGGTCTGTATCAGCGTGCGTTGTGTATATGACTTTGTGTGCGTTTTGTTGTGTTTTGTTATTCAGTAACAATTTTTACATTGTGTGCGAATGTTTTTAACTAATTTAAAATTTCTAATAAATAACACATAACATTAATAACAAATTCAGCAATTTCATGTTCATTAATTAAATATAAAAGTAATAATAAAATAATATAAAACATTGATAGCACCACAATTACAATCATGCATTACATGTCAATTAATTAATTGTTACAAGTGATAAATTCATAAAATCAATAAAATGTCAATACTAAGAATAAAATACATTATCATGTCAAGCCAACAAAAACGAAAAAAACATTTAATAAAAATCAAATGTCAATTAATAAACTAAAAAATAATAATGCAACTAATAAATTCTTTAACAATAATATCATAGCTTTGAAATTTTATCTGTAGATAATTTTTAGTACTTAAATTTGTCAAACGCCCATTTTATTTTATCGTACAAAAGCAAATATCTCCTTGGAAGGGAAATTAGTAATTTATGACATTATTTTTTTCAGTAAAGTGGACACAGGAGTACAAGTAGACGGCTTCTCTAGACCGCTGTCGGTAGCCGTGCAAACCGACGAAACAGAATTATTTCGAGTAAGTAATATTTGTATAATTAATAAATTTTTTTATATTGTCTACTTATGCTCAAAATAAGTAAATTTGCAAATTATTTTGTATTATATAGCCTCGATGGTCTAGTGGTTAGCGAATGCGTAACTCACTGCGAGGATTCGGGTTCGATGCCCAGGTCGTGCAAAGTATTATTTGTGTGGAGTGGAGAAATTGGAGTTGGATTTGTGCCCCATGGATGGCTAGGATAGACTAACCCCCTATCCTATGGGACCTAGACACAACAGGTGAAATGTGGGTGCTGTTCACCTCTGCCAAGTGGAGTTCACCCTATTCGGAAATATAGGCATGATGTTATAGTATGTTGTATTGTATTTTTTTTTTTTTTTTTTATATAAAAGCTTACTAGTAATTTGCAAATACAAATTACTAGTATTCTTGTTAACCCCCTCCAGCTAAGCTTAATTCGCTTGTGTTAGGAGGAAGTTCACGTCCGTAGTGTAATGGCCAGGTTTCGAACCTACGACTTCTCGATCGTAAGACCGATGCCTTGTCCATTGCGCCACGGCCGCTTTGATTTGTATGAATGATTTACCAGTTATCGCCATCGCCCACGGCATGCGGGCGCACGGAGGCGGAGCGCGAGCTGTCCCCCCGCAGCGTGCACGCCTGGACGCCCGGCGCTCACGCACACGAGAGGAGGAGAAGTTATGGCGATTATGATGGTGAGAAATTTATTCATGTTATATTTCTAAATTTGTATTATGTTTCATTAAAGGCACTTTATTGAAGCATCAGAGACAGAATATTATTACTTTAAAATAGAACTGCGCGTAGGGCAACCTAGAAAATAGGGTTCCACCGCACAGAGCACGCGGATGCTCCTAGGGCCGTCAATATAATGCCTTGTCTCGATCTAAATGCACCTCTAAGCCGCATTTTAGTCTTTACGTACTGGGGCCGTGTCAACACCGGTCGTCTGTGGCAGTCTACATTCTTGAGTCACGATAGCGTCATCAGATTACAAGAGACGCCAATGGAATCATGGTCTTAGAAAATATGACACTCTCATTAAAAACTGAGTAGACGATTGCAGGCTTTTTATAAACTCGCACAATATTTTTCAAAAATTAGACAACGGGTCCAAATTGCATAATTATTGGAAAGGCAAAATACCTATGACTCGACGTTTTGAAATGACTTGCATCATTCGTGGTCACGAGCCAACTGGTGAAGCTCAGCGTCGTCCGAGAAGCGCGGATATTGTCCACTGCCCTCACTTTATCGTCACAATTTTTATGTTTATTTTTAAAAACATACACACATTATTGTAATTGAAATCACCTTTAAGCTACCTTTAAGGGTCAATTTCACTAACGTGTTAAACTAAGGAGTAACTCTAAACAATAGAAGAAAGAAGAAGAAAGAAAATAAATTTATAGCTTTCGATCTCTGTCTACAAACCCGTCCCTTACAAATAATAAATCATCATCATCATCATGATCATCATCATCGTCATCATCATCATCACCATCATCATCATCATCATTATCATCATCATCATTATTTCAGCCCAACGACGTCCACTGTTGGAAATAGACCTCACCTAATTTCCGCCACGACGCACGCGCGGATTTGGGCCGCCTGAAGCCAACGGCACTCCGTGATCTTAACCAGATCCTCCGTCTGGCTGGCTGGCAACGAACCGGCAGGCGCAGCGTGACTCGCCTCCGAATATTAAATGTGAAAGAAAAATACAGTATTAATTCTTCTTCTTCTTCGTCGTCTCGATGGCTGGGTCAAATTTTATTTTGACTTGCCATCGTGGTGAAAGGATTAGCCAATTCGCTTTGGAGAACTCGCGAATTGCCCAGGTTGCGTCAGACGTGGGGAATCGTTGTGTACGTCACTCGGGGAGGCTCCTTTCATGCACCCCATTATTATTAATACCCATACCCCAGTATTAATAAAACCGTAGATTGGGTTGAATTCCCCCCTTGGTCTTCCACTAGTAATTTCAAATTACCCTTTACATATTTCAGAGCGTTCCTGCCTCCTAAAGAAATGCAGTCGCGACAAGTTGACAACAGACCTGCGCCATTCGTACATGCCGTCTCTCTTCGACGCCGAGGCCATACAACTCAGGAACGTCCAGGCTGAGAAGGAAGCCGCCGAGCGTCGGCAGTTCTATCAACAGGAGTTAAGGAATCAAATACTGGAGCAGCAGAGGATTCGAGAGGAGAGGAAAACTAGAGAGAAGTGAGTTTGTTATTTACTTGCCGTTTGTATATAATTTTAACAAGTAACATTTATCGTAATTCACAGCCTTCTTAATTCTTCTTGTCGAGTCAATGACTATAATAAAAAAGTTTTACTCCTATCTCCTCCTATATATGGTTTTAGACCAATAGGATGCAACTGTGACGCCTTTTTGGTTGGCCTGCATAAGGTCTTTTATGGTACAAAGGGTGGGAAGATGTGGACAGGACAACAAATGGGTCATATTTTGGGTGGGCGATCCACATTCGCAACTAATGTTGGATGTGCCTTCTTAATAGAGGCTGTAGTATAGAGGTCTCTCTCTTATTGCCATTTGCACCCTGCGATAATATCCTTGATCCATCTTGTTGCAGGACGACCAAAGTTTCTCTTTACATCTCCTGACCACCACTCAGTCAACACCCTACTTCATTAGTCATCACTTCATATATAACACCAATATATATTATATTTCCCGATTTTCATATTGATATTTTAATTGACACCTGTCGAACTAAAAAAATATGTTATCATTGCATACCACAGTTTTTTCGCGACCATATACGGTACAATATACGGCTTTAACGGGTATATGGCCGAGTCTTTGGGGCCATTGGATAGTGTAATTGCTATGCTTCTATCTTATGTAAAAAAAATCCTACAATTTGATAAATCCTTATCATTTCAGAATGTTGGAGAAGGCAGAGATGCGTCGTTTAGAAGAGCAGCTGCGAATGTTAAGAGTAGCACAAGATAGAGAGAGAGGAAAACAACACGATGTCATTGTAGCTGTAAGTTTTTAACTTTTTTTCGCAACCAATTCATATCTGAATCAAAATTTCTTATCGTATAAATGGTATGCATCATATAAATGATTTAGATTTCTAGAATAATGTTCAAATTAGAACCTAAGACCTATCAATAAGAGAATGATAAGTGGTTTGGCGTACTCAAGTCAATATTTGTGCAGTATATAAGATTAAATTATCATCCATTTTGCCCTTTCTTACAGATGAAAGAAAACACCTCAGAATACAACATCAAGCGATCAGAACTGCAGCGAGAAATCGACATGGAGCAGCAAAAATTTCTGCGAGCCACCTCTCAGCCTACCTCCCACATTCCTAAAAGAGTCACACACACTTCAAACAGCGAAATCACTCACTCCCAACTACCTTTGTACTACCCCAAAACACACGAGAAAGATAAAAAACCGTACTCTATGAATATACCAGATAACTCTATATTTTCATCGAACTATGATGTCGATAGCTATTTGAGAAAGAATCTAAACTTCAACAAAGAAAAAGTCAATATATTTGAGAAGGATAGTACTGAGAATACGGCGTTTGAGATACCCATAGAAAATACAAGGATACAACGTCCGAAATTTGATGAAAGGTCACAAGAACGTATACAAGAGAAACAGCATTTCTCATCGCAACAGAAGAAACCGTCATCGTTGATACACGAACGCCACGCCCGTCCTGAATTGACCAAAGAACCGTCCAGAATTGAAAATGACGACTTATTACCTATACCTGTGTTACGACACTCGCCTGTAACTCAAAGGAACGTAGAAAACACTATGAGTGATGCTATGAAGAAAGTAGATGATAAATGGAAAGTGCCTGCCGTTCAAAAGAATATTTTAAAGGTTTTGCCAAATGAGGAGGGAAAGAATGTTAGTATATTGACGCAGCTCGGGTCTATAAGACGACAACTGCAGTTGGAACAGATAAAATTGGATGGGATGCTGTCCAAAGATGATACGTGAATTGGTTGGATGAAAATTCTGCTTAACTAAACGCGCAATTAATAGAGAGAGCTATAATGGATCTAAGTTTTATGTAAAATATCGGTATAATAACATTTTAGCTTAATAAGATCAATTAAATATTAAATATAAGTAAAGAGTGTTTCTTCATGGATGATATATTCAGATAAAAATTGTTTCTACTGAAAATGCTCGACGTCTTACAAAAAAAAGGTTTTAATATTTAAAAAGTTTTCAAACCGGAACATACTTAAACAGCTCGATTGGAAGCGCGACACAAAGGTTCTTCAGTAATGAAATTAAGATAAATAAGTACATATTAAACAATTTTAAACAATTGTATAAAAGCAGCGATAGCCGAGTGGGAGACCGTAGGCCTGCTAGGTCAAAGGTCTCGGGTTCGAACCCACGGCACACACCTCTGTCAATAAATCGTTAAGATTTCGTCTTTTCGAAGATATGTGTGTATTTAACATAATTATAAATTATAGCTCGCTAACGATGAAGGAAAACATCGTGAGGAAACCTACATGCCTGAGAGTGCCTAAAAAGTACTCAAGGCTGTGTGAAGTCTACCAATCCGCCTAGACCTAACCCTTCTCATCATGACAAAAGGCCCGAGCCCAGCAGTGGGACATGTATTAGATACAGGGCTGCTATTATATACAATTGTAGCAATCTCTACTCGAAAATCCATTTAGTTAAGCAGAGTTTTTTTAATAATTATTAGTTAATCTAATATAATCCAAGCTTTGCTAATAATCAATAGTAATTCGGCCAACGCAACTGTAAGTAGCTGAAATCATACTGATATTCGTAATTACAATGTAATATACTATTGTAATATGAAAATCAATCCTATAACTTCATATTTAAAGGTGCAATTTGATTAAATGTATAATTTTCCTTGTATTCTTAAGTAAAATCGTTTTATAATGTTATTTTTGTATTTAGCAACATAATTTCATATGGGAATCTACTGTTAATATTAATTTTTTTATTATGTTAAACCTTTGGCTGTGGGTGCAGCCTATCATTGTCATTTATATTATGTTTGTGATTTGTAAAGAAAATAAAATTTTACTTTGGTTATGTTTACTGCCAAAATGATTCTTAAATTGTGTATTTACATAATTTAGACGCTGCCAACATATTAAAAGGCAAAAATCACAAAAATATTTTGTAGATACCCATACTTTGCTGGTTTTGACTAACTAACATAACAACACGACTATATTACCCAGTAGGGTGTGGCAGAGGTGTACAACACCCACATGTCACCTGTTATGTTTAGGTCCTATGGGATAGGTTGAATAACTAATTTAAAATACAGTTTGTTATCTGTTAACCAACTTTGCCGCGGCAAAGTGTTGTTTCAGTATTGTTATATTTAAGTTTGTGCATGTTAATTGTTAATTGTTTAAGCCTAAAGCAAATTACCGGTATGTTAGATTATTTACTCCTAAATCCTAATTTCATCTACGTGTTACTTACCTTTTAATAAACGATCGCTTTCAATCTCTCTGTCCCACTAAAACATTGAATGAGAAAGAGATTGAATTCGGTTTTGCGTTAACATCAGTTTAAGAAGTTTGGTGAAATTAGATCTAAAGGTCGTAGCATTGGTTGTATAGGAATTCTAATCACATTTGAATTATTTCAGCCCTAGTGTATTAACCTTTGATGTACAAAGTAATGTCGTCATGTTTGTATGTTAATTTTCTAAAATCAAAGTTAAAAAAGGGAAATTTTTAAAAAGGTACTGTATTATTATAACTGTTATTTATTGCCTTTTCAATTATTGTCTGCCGTATCTTTGCTTTGGGTTTATATTAAATTGATTGTAATTTATATATTTTGTGAACATGTCGAAAAAATGGTGAATGTCGTTGTTTTTTTACATCTAGTCTATCCTTTTATAATTTCACTCTAATTTTAGCCAAGAACATAATAATTTATCTTATCTATAATCACCTATTTTCATTATGCTATACCTTTCTCTCCTGTCGGTTCTTAAATGTTTTATCTGAAACAATATAACAAATTTCCACCAACTTTCCTAAAGGATATTCGCCATTTTATCGACAGTTTTACAAAGTATAACATTTTAAAAGATGTCTGTTTTTTCCATTCGGCAAGAGAGGTGATACAAACTGTTTTGATGTAGAAATTGACGTTTTGATTATCCCTGTCTTGCCACTATAGCTATCTCTGTCTTGCTATACAGTCTTCTGTTTACAGACATTATCTACAGTTTATGGAATTTAGTTATTTATTGTTAAATACCAACGAGACTTTGAAAATATTCATAAGCTACGCCATATTTTACTATCTATGTGTTTTTAAAATTTTCAAGTTTTGTCGCGATTTGAGATGAGAACTTTAAAAAAAATAGACTACGGGTGTATATCGCGTTATTATTATAAAGGTAAACTCGAAGTTTCGAATTATTCGAGCATAGGTTTTTATTTACCTTTTATCTATTTATTAGGTAAATCCACAGAAAATATATACGGGGTGGATGTGACATAGCGACATTTATTGAAACCACAGCCTCTATACATGGCCAGTATGCATTTCCACCGGATAAAAATTCTCTGGCGAAAAATCCACGTCTTCCGAACAAATAGCACGATCGCAATGTTCAAATTTTTCGGAGAAAGTGATTTTTTTTTTTTCGCCAGAGAATTTTTTATCCGGTGGAAATGCATACTGGCCATGTATAGAAGCTGTGGTTTCAATAAATGTCGCTATGTCGCATCCACCCTGTATAACATTTGTACAATAAGATGTCTTGAATAATATGGTTGATAAATTTTCCAATTACGGACTAACCAGCATGCATTTGTTAGTGCGACACATAATAATGAAAAATTTAAAACTAAAACTAATTTTTTAAATTTAAAAACTAAATTGTAAACATTGTAAAATTTTAATTAAAGGGTATAAAAAACCTTACCTTTATAATAATTACGTGATTTAGACCCGTTGTCTAATTTTTCATCAATCTTTGCGTTCATTCTGTTCTATTACTTGCTATCGCGTATGAATTCGCGCGTCTTATTTTCTTATTTTATATAATTAACTTTTAAAATATTTTCGTTGCTTTAATTATATAATTTCATTACTTAAGTAATTATATTTTATAAGTTTCGTTGGATATATGCCAATAGAGGTTTATTTTGTAATAAGTAGTGCCAAATGTAGAAAACTTCCTGAACTGTCCCTTTTGTAACTAGAATTAAATCAACTATTTGCACGTTTCCAGATTACCATTATTATAACTAATCATAGATGTATTTATAATTTGAGGCACAGTTATATTTGAAGTAGGTATTTTTTTATAGCCGGATTTTGATAATTTAACTTACTTTTCGGTGGAAATAAATCCACATATTAACGTTCTTAATTAACAAAAGATGATCATAATACCAACAAAATAATTATACACTTGTATAGTGTGCTTGGAACTCTACACAATGTTCTATTAAAAGAAAGATGGACCACTAAATGTAATATACAGGGTGGATGCGACATAGCGACATTTATTGAAACCACAGCTTCTATACATGGTAAGTATCAATTTCCACCGGATAAAAATTCTGTGGCGAAAAAAAAAAAATCACGTTCTCCGAACAATTTGAGCATTGCGATCGTGCAATTTGTTCGGAAGACGTGGATTTTTTTTTTTCGCCAGAGAATTTTTTATCCGGTGGAAATGCATACTAGCCATGTATAGAAGCTGTGGTTTCAATAAATGTCGCTATGTCGCATCCACCCTGTATGTGCCTCAAGTTCTAGAACCATCGATAGTCTATATCTGGAATTAGTCAAAAGCTTGGAGGCATTTTTATAATAATTTGTTTATTTTGCACAATTTGGAATAAGCGTTGAAAGACTGTACGATTGCGTAAGAAGGAGCTTGCAAAAGTGAGATTATTGATAAGGTGTAACTTTTTATGTTATTTTTTTACAATAGTCGATTATATTTTTACATGTTTACGCTTTTATGTGTCAGACGGTGTTTGTTAGACGTTCGTTCAAAATGTACATGGATAAAGTACAATAGATACTAAGAAACAGTGAAAAAAAATATGGAAGGGGCAGGCTTTTTACCAGCGATCTTCCGCGCACCGGGCAGCCGCTTTAACTAACCAGCTACGGTCTTTTCTTAGTATAATTTGCTAAGCCCAGCTAAATGCTGTAAAAATAACCAATAAGAAGTATAAAAAATTAAGAATCCAGCAGGACTCGAACCTGCACTCCCTGGGTATACGTCCCAAGTGCTTTGCCTGGATTCGTATGCTGCTAGACTCGAAATTTCTCAATTCTTTGTGCCAGCGTCATAGGTAAATTTATATACCCTATCTAGACGAACCTTACTTGGTTTTATACCCAGGGGCGCAGGTTCGAGTCCTGCTGGATTCTTAATTTTTCAACTTTATTATTATATAAAATACTAAGAAGTATAGCAAAGCTAAAATTTGCTTTAAAATATTACAAGTACAATAAATGTTTATATGGCGATTTGAGCGAGCCATTGAATATTGCAAGTTCTAGGAATTGATATTTGAACTACTGATGTACGACGCGTTCATACATTAGATACTTGTAATATAATACGTTGATAATTATCTCCTTGATAAATACTGTATACTAGAATTTTCTAGCAGACACCGTTGACATATCTAGTTATTTTTATTGAGAGCACGCTATTACTAGATACATAATGTAAATGTAACGAGCATCATTCGAAAATTGTACAATAATTTCGTCCTGTTATACTTACTGGTGTTAACACTGTAAAGGGTTTAACGAATTCTAAATGAATTTATAAAGTTAAGGATGTTTTTACACCTAAGTCGACCGATCGTCAAACAGCGCAGTGGTGCGCTAAAAAAGTAATTAGAAACTAAGTATTAATAAAAAAAAATACTTTATTAGAACAGCGTTACAATGTTATTATAACTAAAACAATAATCAACTTCTTATATATAAAATTCTCGTGTCACAATGTTAGTTACCTTACTCCTCTGAAACGGCTTTACTGATTTTTACCAAATTTTATATGCATATTCAGTAGGTCTGAGAATCGGCTAAGTGATAAGGGTTGTTCACCCTTAACAATTTTTTTTATTAATTTTTGTAGAAAAAATTTTGTTTTTGTTTCTATAATGTGGCATTAAAAATACAAACAACCCAAATTTTTACCCTTTTATCACCAACCCCTATTTTTTATTAGCCATTTTAGTAATTTAAAAATTTTTCATCCCGCTCGATAACTGATCAATTATCGTCTTTTTTGTAAATGTTTTTCACTCTATTTCGATTAAAATATCCCTGAGCTTAACAATAATAAATGACTAATGTACTTTAGTTTTTAACTTGTTATTTCTAATAAACAAATTAATTTAATACATTCCAAAATCTGCTTATTTATTGCCTTTAAGGCGGAACAGAGTTCGCCGGCTCAGCTAGTAATTCTATAAGTATTGGCTATTTATATAATGAATTGTAAAATTGACAATGTTGGTACCTAACGGATGTAAATGGGAGTAGCAGTGCTGACAAAGCTGATATCAGTGTCGTGTCAGCAGACTTATTGGCTCTTAACGCCAAATGCATAGATAGACGGCGATCGAATTAGGTGTAATAATAACGTGAACGGGCTAAACTGTTAAGTTAAGGCCTTGGTTGTTGCACTAACCCTACGTACACCGGCGTGATTTATATAATGTGTATGTTTAATTACACTTACGATATATAACATTGTTCATAATTTTATAAAATCTTTGTGCGTATTAATAGTACTTATGTTAAGTTAAATTTCGGGTCTATAAAGACATGTGTGTCCTTTTAATTTATTAATTATTCTACTTTATGTCTTCTTTAATTATTTATTAAGAAATTTTTGATATTTATTATCACTAAGAAATTTTTACTTACACAACTAATATAGCAACGCAATGTAAAATAATCGAAATGTTTTATTTTTACGCACAAAGATGGTCACAAGAAACAGTTAAAAAATCGAATCGTTGTAAATAAGCGACATTTTATTAATAAAACCATTCCAATTTGAAATCTGTTTTATTTATTTAAACTTATGCACTAAAATGTACAAAGGCAATACTTGCAGTATTCTCTACCAACCCAAAGGTTACCTTTGGGTGATGCAGAGATGTAGATAGTAGGCGTTTTAAACACGTGTGAGGAATAGATATTAATTTGAAGTTTTATTTATTCAAGCAAAATTTTGTCCTTTTATCTGCAATCGGAATGGTGGAACATGTTGCTAAAAAATAAGCTGTGATTTAGTAATATTGCTACCTTCCTACATTTTTCCTTTTTTTTTTATAGTTTTTGTGTAAAAAAACTGTATTACCAAAACGTTGAAACTACTTTTGGTACGGAATGTTTTTTTTATGGTTCTTTTTTTTATTTTAATTGTTTTAACTACATGCATAAGTTTGTACATTAAATTACATTTGTAAAGTGTGAAGTATGGAGTTCGTGTATTAAACGAAACAATACGAATCGCCTGGCACAGGGCTGTCTCAACGGATAATAGCAAAGCTACTCTGCCGCTTACAACACCCCGCCAAGAACGAAAGTCGTCTACAGACTATTCCGAGCCCCGACATCGAACTGAGCTACGTTTGTACCTGTGGAGCCATGATGCACAATATTCTCTGAGCATCGATCTCCGCGGTACAATAGGCTTTGACATCGCACCTCACGCGGTGAAGAACGACTAGAAAAGTCACATTGTTTAGAGCCTCCCGACTCTCGGGGCTCCATTAGATATATCGTTGCCGAATTTGCCTAGACAGGTTTCTCCCTTAAATGCGTTCAGAGATTATCCCGCGGATGGTAGCCTCGCACCATCGGCCGCTCGGCCGAGTGCGACACCAAATGTCCGACACTGGTGTTATAGTCAAAATAAACAGTATTACTATCGCAACGACCTGCCATCAGTAGGGTAAAACTAACCTGTCTCACGACGGTCTAAACCCAGCTCACGTTCCCTGTTAGTGGGTGAACAATCCAACGCTTTGTAACTTTTGCTTCACAATGATAGGAAGAGCCGACATCGAAGGATCAAAAAGCAACGTCGCTATGGACGCTTGGCTGCCACAAACCAGTTATCCCTGTGGTAACTTTTCTGGCACCTCTTGCTAAAAACTCTTTATTCAAAAGGATCGATAGGCCGTGCTTTCGCATTCCCTATGCGTACTGAACATTTGGATCAAGCCAGCTTTTGCCCTTTTGCTCTACGCGAGGTTTCCGTCCTCGCTGAGCTGGCCTTAGGACACCTGCGTTATTCTTTGACAGGTGTACCGCCCCAGTCAAACTCCCCGCCTGGCAGTGTCCTCGAACCGGATCACGCGACAGTCATGGCGACAAGCGTTCCCGCTACGTCGACAATCTGCGCGCTTGAATCAGAAATCCGTGCCGGCGATATATTAATCATATCAACCGCGCGACGGTCCCGCTCCACCGAGTTAGTAACTTAACATGAAAGCAGTGGTTTTTCATGAACGATCGCGTGAACGATCTCCCACCTATGCTACAACTTTCAAGTCTCCTTACAATACCAGACTAGAGTCAAGCTCAACAGGGTCTTCTTTCCCCGCTGATTCTCCCAAGCCCGTTCCCTTGGCTGTGGTTTCGCTAGATAGTAGATAGGGACAGCGAGAATCTCGTTAATCCATTCGTGCGCGTCACTAATTAGATGACGAGGCATTTGGCTACCTTAGAAGAGTCATAGTTACTCCTGCCGTTTACCCGCGCTTATAAGAATTTCTTCAGTTTGACATTCGAAGCACTGGGCAGAAATCACATTGCGTCAACACCCGCGAGGGCCATCGCAATGCTTTGTTTTTATTAGACAGTCGGATTCTCCTTGTCCGTGCCAGTTCTGAGCTGACCGTTAAATGGCGGTCGTAGAGTCATTTCAACGGCGTACAAGACGAAATCGACATGACTCTAAAACTAGGCAGATCCACGGCTGTAATGCACAAGCAAGTATCGAACAACGTATCCCTAGAGACGCATGAACGACAAAGCTCGGCTTCACACGCTTCACAACCAAGACCGACACGCCTCGGCCCTCAGAGCCAATCCTTGTCCCGAAGTTACGGATCTAGTTTGCCGACTTCCCTTACCTACATTATTCTATCGACTAGAGGCTCTTCACCTTGGAGACCTGCTGCGGAAATAGGTACGAACCGGCGCGACAACTCCACGTACATTCCTCACCTGAATTTTCAAGGTCCGCTGAGAGTTTCCGGACACCGTGACATACCCGGTGCTCTTCGCGTTCCGAACCATTTCTCCCTACAATAGGATTCCATGGAGCTCGAACGCTTAGGCAGAAAAGAAAACTCTTCCCAGAACTCCTAGCGGCGTCTTCAGGTCACTTTGGGTTACCCCGTCGAACTCTCGTGTAAAACGAGGGACGAAATTTTAAACGGTTCCGCTGCCGGGTTCCGGAATAAGAACCGGATTCCCTTTCGCTCAAAGTGCGTCAATATGTAAAACACGCCGCATCGTCATAAGATTTCTCCTTGAGCTTAGGATCGACTGACTCGCGCACAAATACTGTTCACGCGAAACCCTTCTCCACATCAGTCCTCCAGGCTCTCACTGGAGTATTTGCTACTACCACCAAGATCTGCACCGACGGAGGCTCCAGGCAGGCTCACGCCCAGACCCTTCAGCGCTCTCCGTCGCGCACGTCCTACTCGTTACGGCTTAATGAAATCTAAAATGACGCATATGCTCGTAACGGTAGTGTATCGGCAAATCGCTTAAGCGCCATCCATTTTCAGAGCAAATCACCTCACTATGACAGGTGAGTTATTAAACACTCCTTAGCGGATTCCGACTTCCATGGCCACCGTCCTGGTGTCTAAGGTGATTCACCTCTTTCAGAGTAACCTTGAGCGATTTTTGGGCGCCTTAACACTACGTTTGGTTCATCCCACAGCGCCAGTTCTGCTTACCAAAATTGGCCCACTTGGCATCGTCATCGGTCCTCCGGCTTCAACGTTCAAGTAAGCCGGAGTACTCACCCATTTAAAGTTTGAGAATAGGTTGAAGTCCTTTCGACTCCAATGCCTCTAATCATTCGCTTTACCGGATGAGACTGATTAATCGACGCCAGCTATCCTGAGGGAAACTTCGGACGGAACCAGCTATTAGATGGTTCGATTAGTCTTTCGCCCCTATACCCAGTTCCGACGATCGATTTGCACGTCAGAATCGCTGCGGTCCTCCATCCTGGTTTCCCTGGACTTCAACCTGACCAGGCATAGTTCACCATCTTTCGGGTCCCAGCGTGTATGCTCAGAGCGTGACTCTTTCACAAATTGGAAACGAGACACCTCGAGAGTGCGAGAGATCGACCGAGATCGATGCTCTATCCTCCCTAAGTACGCGAGTGCGTACCTTTACTTTCGTTGCGCCTGTCAATTTTATCATCTCAATGACTCGCATACATGCTAGACTCCTTGGTCCGTGTTTCAAGACGGGTCCTGCGAGTGCCCGAAACGATCATCGCAGACAAACGCGCACAGTCCAAGTCTTATACATTGCGCTGTCGTGTCGCGTAGATAGCACACTTTGGTGTTATTTCGAAACCGACATAGCTAATGTATAATAGAACGCGTTATGTACGCGTGCGCGTGCAGTCAGTACCGTCCGACAGCCGATCGGCAGCCATCACAGTTCCAGATCCTCATGAAAAAGGTGCTCCGAACGAGGCGCTTAGATCGACATCGAATGGGTCGCGATATATTTACTAAGAGAAAAGTGCATGCCACCTGTGTACGTCGACGGACGTGCATCGTGTATATCGGACGAGCCGAAGACATCGAGCTGCGCGCTCTGCCGTCACAGGCGACATTGAATTTCTCCGTTCGTTCATTCGAGTTTCGCAGGTTTACCCCTGAACGGTTTCACGTACTCTTGAACTCTCTCTTCAAAGTTCTTTTCAACTTTCCCTCACGGTACTTGTTCGCTATCGGTCTCGCGGTAATATTTAGCCTTAGATGGAGTTTACCACCCACTTAGGGCTGCATTCTCAAGCAGCCCGACTCTAAGGAGAGTCCCTCTCGCCGCAGTGCACCGGTGATACGGGCCTATCACCCTCTACGGGAATCGGCACCATTCAAGGATGACTTAGATCGATGCGGATGCAACGAGAATGGGACCTCCCAAACACCACATCTCCCGTCGCTTCAAGAACAACGCGATTCAGTGCTGGGCTTTTTCCTGTTCGCTCGCCGCTACTAAGGAAATCCTGGTTAGTTTCTTTTCCTCCGCTTACTGATATGCTTAAGTTCAGCGGGTGATCCTCCCTGATCTGAGGCTAACGGTTTGAATCGAGGCAGTCGCGTTATTCGCGATACTCACGATGTCCGTCCGCGATACGATTCACTCTCGCTACAATACAACGTACGTTGCATCGAGTGACAGCATTATCGACCCACTAGACATCAAGATCTGCCTTCTGTAACACACAAGTGATGTCTTAGCTACAACAATCATAAGAAATTGTATCGTCGAGTAACAGTGCACGTGGCCACTCAACTCTCACAGTCACACGGGCTACGAAGAGTCAAGTTTGCCGTGAGCACTTCAGCAAATACACACGGTGTATGCGCCGTCGCGCTGGCGGCGCACTGTTGCTCGACACAACATCTTACTTTATCGTAGGACCATTGACTTGTTAGTATATTTAAACGGACTTAAAACGAGCCGCACTCACGTGCTTCAAGTTTAAGAGCCGTCAAAAGCGCTGACGCGCAATGTAGCGTTTATTTCATTATAGTCAGCCCTCAGACAGGAGTGGTCCTTAATATGTATTACGGACCGCAATGTGCGTTCGAAATGTCGATGTTCAAGTGTTGCAGTTCACACTATATCGCGCAGTTAGCTGCGTTCTTCATCGACCCGCGAGCCAAGTGATCCACCGATCAGGGTAATAGTTTTTCCAACTTTTGTTGGAGTTGGTATTGTTACAGGTATAAAAGGTAATTGTGTCGTACTCAGGGTATACTCCCATGTTATATTCTAGTTTTATTGTCTCTTTTTAAGTTTTGGTGCCGTGTTCACCTTCGCCTCAGCGTATTCTATACGATTTCGCCCTAATAAGGAACGATTTCATATGTATTAGACAAGTCGGTTGGTTCAGTGCATTACGTCATCGCATGCCCACTTCATGCGATAACTTGTTTTAAAACTTCAGCTTTACATCGCGGCACTATACGACTAGCTCGACTCATTTTCCTGTTTCAATGAACCATACGAATGCGAGGCACAACATTTGCGAGCTCGCTACGGCTTTACGGCTTAAAAAAAATGAGAAAATTAAGAAAAATTAATTACAAAATATTTTGTAATTACGATATGAACTCTTTGTCCACTTTACGTGGCCAAAGAGCGCAAATTACGGCATTTTCCAAACGACGTCTTTTTTTTCTTCTCCTAGGCTTGCAAAGAGCCCTTGTTCTCCTTTCTCAATCCCAATTTTAACATTATTTTCTATATTATAAGCCAAAATCAATTTTCAAATGCATCGTCGATGTCGTTCTGATTACGCAATATTTTGTATCGAGTCGATGACGTCAGTCATTGATCAAGTCGTTGTAATTCCGTGGCATAACATGTAACTAAAGCAATTTACAATGTTTATCCATCTAATCTACGAGTGGTAAAGCTCGAGTTCTAGGTGGTAGAGCTTTTGTAAGTGACTGACCGATGGCTCGGCCCTACCTAGCGCCTCACAAATAAATTGCCGCAATTATTAACCTTCGTTTACGCACGTGAGCGGCTAAGAACCGGTTTGATGGTATGTAACAAAAGGGATCCGACCTGCGAGCGATTGAACAGGTTTTAAGCATCGTACAGTCGGCTCTTTATATATAGTCACGAACAAAGTATCCAGATAATAGGAACGCTAAAACTGATCAATGACATCAGTACAACCAAAGTTTTCATATTGTATAAATCACCCATCTTGCACAAATATATCCGAACATAGACACCTTCAAATAGATGACTGCATTCAAAATGTCCAAATTTTAGTAACAAACACAGCGCCAATGGTTTCAAAGCATACAAAGTATTAAATATGAAGCAATAAATGAAAATGAATTTAATCGCTATATATTTATTGGGTACTTTTGATAGAGCCATAGTCTTACGATTTCGACCGTATAAAAACTGTGTCCTGTCAAATCCCGTGTCAAATAATGTCAAATGACAATGCCTTGCGTATTCTTAACAAATGACAAAAGTAGCATTTCAGAGAGTCCCTCAAATACTTGGATGAAGGATAGTACTGGATTTGGCATGGCTCGTAACCATAGTAACCATAGTACTTTAAAAAGAGATGGCCATACACAATATCAGTAGAAACGACAGAGAAAGCAATATTATTTTTTTGTCTCTGTCACCGTACAGCTTTTTATTGTTTGCCCAATTTGAATTTGCCTAACCTATATTGTGTCGGTAGTGGAAAGAAGTCGTTTTTTTCCTAGTTTAAACTAGTTACATAGCCATATTCCGTGTCCTAAACATATCGTAGTGACTGTAGTGAACAATAAACATGGTGCAGTGTTGTATAATTGGCTGCAAAAGCCGCAGTGAGCGTAAACAGGAAAATATAACTTTTCACAAGTAAGTATCACTTCAAACCTTAGGATAGCTTGTTTTCAGTTAGTAATGCATCCCCTTAGAATCTGGTTGCCCGACAATTCTCAAATCAATACAAATAAACAGTTAATTTCAGTAATATAAGTTTTCTAAAAAATCACGTTTTGTTGTATAACACTACCAAATGTAGTATGCCGTTGTGACAGTTAAAAATTTTATCGTTAGAATAATGTCGTATTATTTGCTCCATTTTTACTGTCAACATACAACTTCACACCAAAGAATTCGATAAAACTATGAAATATTTACCATAAACTTATTGTTATCATAAAAACATGTGAATTTGCCATTGGTATAGTTACTTTTCTGTTTGGCTGGGTTATATATTCTCTAGGGATACCTGCCCAAAAGTGGAAACTTTCCCTGGAATTTGGGAATGAGTAGAAAGTTTAATTCGTGTATAATTTTTTTCATTGTGATAAATAATAATATTCAAGATATCAATAAAGACTAGAATAATTAAATAACTTAATTTTTATATAGTTTTTATAATTGATTGTAAATCTTTTTTTAGATTTCCCAAAGAAGCCCACGTACGACATAATTATGTGGATAATATCTACAGGACGACAAGATTGAGAACCAACTAAGCACTCTAAAATATGTTCAAGACATTTTGAAAATAGATGTTTTAGAAAGACCCAACGAATGACCTATCTTTATGAATTTTCAGTATCGACACTTTACATATGTAATGTAAGTATGCTTCTTACTAGTCGTGCGTATTTTTGTCGTGTTAGATTTACTTAAGTAGCGCATTATAATTTACAGAACCCACCAACAATAGATATACTTTCTACATCAGTAGGTATACTATCACACATAATGTATGTGTCTATACAAACAAATTGCATACAAATTAATTATGTATTTTTACTGTATAATTTGTTTTAGTTTCTTATCTATTGTGCAAATCTGTCCAATGGCTGATGAAGCTTTGACTACTTCTATTACTAACCCAAGTCGGGAATTGCAGTAGGGACGGTGGATATTTACTGTTTAATTGATCATAAAAAAAAAAATCTTAGTTTCTGAATACTGAAGTAAATGTTACACCTGTTCTTCCTTCTGCTGGAAATAGTGGCCGATCATTCAATGTAAGTATTAGTAAAATTATTACATTGTCAAGATATACCTACTCGCATTTCTTGTCAATATAATATACTCAGTAGGATATATTAATTTAATAAGCTTATCTTATCTTATCAGTTTCAATGTTTTAACTTTAAGTAGAAAATGATGCGTAGATCAGAGTCCGAAGTGATAATTTATCATTGATATTATAAAAAGTATCTGAATGTACGCATTCATTATTGGACAAAAAAATCCAAGACAAGCAAGTAAAAATTAGAAATTTTTATACTAAGTTGATTTTGTTTAAGGGATAGTAATACAAATCATATTTAATTTTGAGTTTTATTTAACCCACTTCTTCATCATTTGACTTCACAATTAAACGCTGGTTCCAACGTCTATTGGTCTTATTTAATATATTTTTTATTATATTTGTTCTTTTGCAAGTACCTTATTTTTTATTTATGTATGAATGTTGAGAAAGCGAAAAAAAACACAGCGAACGAACGTGTAGTCCACCTGATGGTAAGTGGAGTACAGCCCATGAACATCAACAATCCACAAAAGCAGATTATAGTTGCATCGCTGCAGCTGAGGACTACGGTGTTATGCCTCATGTGCCAGTAATTTTAGCCGCTTTAGTACTGCAAAATATAACTTCTTTGCCTAGTACATTGACAAATGGAAAAGGTCTAGCATAACAATATTATTTCGGGGAAAATTGGGTACCACTGGTAACCCCATGAAATGTCTGTACTTTCTTGCCGTCCTTTACGGGTGTATGCAACTTAGATGCTCATGTCATCTCTACCTAATACTTACTCTAAGCTCAAATACATAGATATAGAGTCATTTTCATTTATTGCTTCATATTTTTTAATACTTTGGAAGCTTCGAATCCATTGGTTTGATCCATGTTCCGATATATTTGCGCAAGATGGGTGATATATAGGTATAAAATTAAGATTTTGCTTGTACTGAAATCATTGATCAGTTTAGCCGTTTCACTATATCTGGATATTTTGTCTGTGACTATACGGGGTGGATGCGACATAGCGACATTTATTGAAACCACAGCTTCTATACATGGTAAGTATCAATTTCCACCGGATAAAAATTCTCTGGCGAAAAAAAAAAATCACGTTCTCCGAACAATTTGAACATTGCGATCGTGCAATTTGTTCGGAAGACGTGGATTTTTTTTTTCGCCAGAGAATTTTTAATCCGGTGGAAATGCATACTAGCTATGTATAGAAGCTGTGGTTTCAATAAATGTCGCTATGTCGCATCCACCCTGTATATGGAGCCGACTGTATATGGAAGCTGTTATTCCTACCAGTCGTATGACATTCTACGGGTGATGAAATCTTTCAACTAATTCAATAGGCCAATTTTGATGATTTAGTAAAACTGAGAAGATTTTTCTTTTTAATGTTTGTCGGAAATCTCTTAAATACGAGCGAGGGGCAGCAAGGCATTGGTTTTGTCTGTTATTAAACACTGATAGGATTACAAACGTGCGAACTGAAGCGCAAGTTGTCGGAGCAAAACAACAATCATTACCTCACCGACGCACGGGAGACGTGGGGGGGCGGTAGGCCGGTCCTATTCAACGCGGCAAGTAGCGCTTTAAGGCATCGAGAATTCGAGACTTCACTTCACTTGGCTTCGCGAACCCACCCGTGACACTCGCTGTATTCAAACCTAGCCAATATAACTTTACGTATTACAGTTCACTTTTATATAACTCTCCAGCAAGCTAGGAACCCCGTAACAAGTTGTTAGTGCAAGCGAGTGCTTCGAAAACGTTTGCAATTTTTTTATACAAACTGTAGAAGTCGTTTTTTATTTTTATTTGTCTCTCTATATGAATGTTGGTACGCGCATCATGCAAATGCTACTGCATGTAATTGGATGCGGTTTTTCTCAGTTGTGTAGCTGGAGGTCTAACTCAAAAACTGGTATTTGTTTTATTTTTGTCGAATGTGTATATGGGTGGTTCGTGAATTTTATAGGATAATGCATGAAAGGATGCGCGCCAGATATCCGTGTGCCGTTTGACTGCTGGTTGATGACGGCTGTTGAAGGGACGGTGCACCCTGGGTCGGGAGATGGTGTTCTCCTAAGGTTATCGATGCGTGGAGCAGCGAGGCGGTGATCCCGGGGGAAAACCATGTCCCGTTGTAATTCTGGAATGGCGGCCCACCGCGTGTCCCTCTGATCATCAGAGGGCACAGTGGTGGGGCAAAGGAGGGCTTGGTGGTGTGACGTCGCAATGCCGCTCCCACTGCCATCTGAAGCTGCGCTCCCCACTGCAGACCCCTGTAGGCTATAAATAGGAGGTGCGCGCGTGACGCGGCCTCTCTTTTCTGCGGTCATCAGCCAATTAAGTGTTCTACCAACTTCGCTACGCCAGGATTCTAATTACTATCACTTAATATAATAAAATACATACAAACATAACTTTTACGAAACAAAAACAACTAAGTAAACATAGCACGCGTCGAGCTAGTTTTCTCGTATTACCTAAAATTAGAACGAATTATGGTTAAAAATGTTTAACATACCAAGGAGCACAGCTATATAATAGATTACCTTCCATAATAAAAAATGTAAGCTCAATTAACGTATTCAAATGCAAACTCGCTGAATACTTAATGGTTGATAAATAAGCTGGGTAAGCATTGTAATATGTTTAAGGAGTTAGTTTAGTTGTTCTGCTAATGTAATATTTTTAAGGCAAAACGGAAAAATTTGATATTTTTACTTTAAGTTTAATGATGTTCTCATAGAAGTGACTTGTAGTCTTATTTGAGAATAAATGTCTTTAAACCTAATAGAAGACTACGTTACAGTGGGACTGTGGGATACTGGGCACCTGAAGTCCTACCAAGTGAGGTGAGTGGTGTACTTCTCCACACCACCAGCAAGTGAGTTCATGGGCTTTAATGTAGTTACTACTTACCATCTATTCGCATAACGCTAGTTCATTAGACTTCATTCTCGGTTGGGTAAATAAAAATACATATATATAAAAAAAATCCTTATATTTCATTCATCTTAGGTACCGTAAACTTATTCTATTTTGTAATACTATGGACGGTTATCTAATTCATTCGGTTCTGATTTATTATTTCGTAGTTAATTAATTAATGTCAAAGTTAGAATTACATACTATAGTATACAGATTATTATGGTACAATAGATATTTTATAGTTAAGCCTATCACTAAGGCTCTTTTATACAAAAATAATTATCTTTACAATAACATATTTGTTTAAGAATTAACCAATTTTTAAATATTTCAAATTACAATACAATTCTTATAATTAATTCTGCTATTCTAATGTAGATTGCGTTTACTTCGCCATATTATTTTTCTACTTTACGTTATTCTTTATTTTATTCAGTGTAATATACCTTTATATTCTGGTATAACGTATGAACATATTGCAGCATTATACCTACAATTTAGATCATACTCGGACTATAGAATTATACTTCGTCAACGCCATCTGCTGGATAAGTAGAGTAGTAAATTTTAACCATTTTCTGAAATGAGTGTTTACTAACGATGTCCATATCTTTAGTTAATTAAATAAATTCCTATATAATCTCCAACAGGATCTAATCGTTGAGAAATGATAAATGATCACCTTGAAGAATTGACATTTAATACACATGATGATAAACTGACTGGTGTTTTTTTTTCAAACAGGGTCCCAGTATCATGTACTGAATTACTGGCAAGGGACTTAATCAACATGTCGTTAACACCCTGTTTATTATGATCATCTCCACTCATGACTGCTAACAGGGCACAGTTTCCTCGCGGCAACACACAATATGTCTCTTTGTTTGAGACAATGGGCATGGTGACTTTTCCAAAAAGTAAAATATTGGATACCTTATCAAAATATAGTTGAACATAAACTCAACGTGCAAAACAACAAAATAATAATTAACTATGGTATTTATGTATTTTGCCTTTGATGTCTGCAATAAAAAAAATATTTGATTTGATTTGATAAAGCAAATGCAATTTTTTGTTACATACTAAAACTAACTAATTTTATGATCATTCAAAGTTTTATAGACGAGTCCATTTTTGAAGTACGTAATTATCAAAAAATAATTTTATGATTAAATTACCCACACAATTTATAGCAACTTTTGTAATAAAACCATTTTCATAAGCTATCAAACAAATATAAAACAAAATTCATAGCTTCATATAACAAGATACATAAAAGTGACGTCACGCATATGTAGCCGTTTGTTTAGGGGAGTTTGGGCGAGTCTATTATTAATGTAAATTTAAAATTGTATTATCTCAGGTAGTTTACATGTTAACAGAGTAAATATTTTAATGATGTTTTTAATATCGAGAGATGTTTCAATTATTATTGCATATAAAATTTAAGTTAATCATCATGTCTATTGTAAGAGCAAATACCCATAAAATAATATCTAAAACAATATTATAAAATCTCATAATTATGTTGATTATAAATTGCTGCTAGAAAGTTGCTGATATAAGATTTTTCTTAGTTAGAAATAGCTTTTAATTCTAAAATTATACTTAAAATATTTGTTCTTTAATTCTAGTTGTGCAATTTACAGCGAGTCGTAACATAATATTTACATTATTTTTTAGAGAAGATAATAATATATTAAGTACGATAATTATATTATTATTAGATGTGAAAATAACTTATTTTTAAAACTGTGACATGAGACTAGATCTGGTTTGGAAATAAAAAATATAAAATCGTTATTGTGAAAATAAAAATCTTAAAAATAATTCGGTGCATAAGTATTGTAGAATTAAGTACGTTGGTAACTAAATGTAATCAGAATTCACCGTAGTCTCCGTCAAAAATCTGGAAAAAAAACAAATTCAAATTCAACTCAAATTTTTTATCAAAATTTTGTTAAAATATTTGTTGCATTAATTTTGTATGTTAATAATTTTAAGTTAATTGAATGGCACGCGAGTAGCAAACGCGTTACTGCCCATTGGTAGATGGCATATTATCTACACAAATTGTAGATTCGTTGCTACACCTATATTATGCACCATTTGCCAATGATTTCGGAGTAAAAAATATTACAATTAATCAGCATAATACGGTTATAAAGATACTAAAGCTTTTTGATTAGAAGCCAATAATTAATTAATAAAAAGTATACCAACAGCAAAATATCTAAACCCGCTAGAATCATGCTAAATACCACCAGTTCTATCTAATGTCACTAGATGGCGTTGTTAGTGAAAAGCCAAAGCTAAAAACTATGGCGCTTTTGAATGAAGCCAAATGAGAGAAATTTTATTTTAGAGTAGCATTAAATTGATCAAATTGAACTCTTCTACAAAATAAAGCTAAAACCCATCTAGACACTCGCCAAATTCCAATCGTTTGGCTTCACCTTAGAGGCTGGACAAACAGAAAATACGTGAGACTAAGATGCGTCGCAGACAGGCCACAGAAATGCCGCGGTTAAAGTATAGGACAGGGTGCGAATGAGACAGGAACACCTGCATGGGCGCGCAAGTACCACGTGCTCATATTAACGAAGCGCATCTCTTACTGCCACGTTTTATTAAGGCGCAGACATCAAAGCATTGTGCCTGCGTCTTGTCCGCGCCCCGTTTTTAGCACTTTGTATGAATATTCTCAGCTCTCTATGAGAAGTCTTATGATATGACTTTTGTCATTAATATATATTTTGTTCACCCAAAATTCATACATTTTCGGCTTTGTATTAACGATTAACTGGAATATTAGAATTAAGTATAATCTAAAATGAAACCTTATTTACGCACGGAATCTTATATAAAGCATAGTTCACACTCGAGCTCCATTTTTTTTTAACTTGTCCCCCCGGACACAATTCGATTATTTTGTAAAACAACTATGTAGCTAATATTATTACAATGATTTTTTTTTTAACAAAACAACCAAATTGTATCCTGGGCCGTGCAAAATTCACTTCATGATATGTTTTTAAATTTTCATTTGGGTGCTACTATAATTACTTGCTAAAACAAAGAAAACAACTTTACACAACTAGATAGTACAAAATTAAAAGCGAGATTCCAAGCCAATACAAAGCATTTTGCGGTGCCACATAAGCTACGTGCAGTAGGTGCATAATTCTATTTACTAAGCATTAATATCGTCACCTTCATGGCAAACTTACGAATCTGCAGTTTTAGAGAAATCGATGTTGTGATGAAAAACTATACATAATGTGATAACTATACCTACATTGTGGCAAAATTACCTATATCTTATTTAGAAGTTTATATATAGTATTGAGATTGTCCGAATCTGCATTTTATATTCTTACACCGAGGAAACTTACCAAACAAAATTGATATCGGAACTTCCAGAAAAGGAGGTTAATTTTTGCAGATTCGTAAGTTTGCCGTGGAGGTATTTAAGGTATATATAACCAAACTACGCAACGCAATATTAAACGGGATAGTTTAACAAATACATCAGTAAAATAACGTGGCATCTCTGGTGGATACGCACCCTTATAGCCTTTTAATATTGCACTCATCATATGATATCATAAATTGAAAACAAAAATTAATTATAAATTATTAGACGTTTTAGTACTGGCACTAAATAAAGCGTTAACAATAAAACTCATTTTTGCAATAACGTTTTCTTTAAAATAACTACTAAGCTCTGACAAAACTAATTCTACAACTAATCGTACCCGGAATATCCCAATTGTAATATAATACTATTTTACATTTTAATTGTACTATTTTTTATTAAAGTTCAAATCAACAAATTACCTAAATGTGTATTGTATAAGTGTACAATTTGTACGTACCTGCATTTCTTGGGTAACTAGTTACTTACATATTAAATTTATTAACAATTAAAAAATAATTACAAGAGAATATTTATAAAGCATATCCAATTTGTACCAAGCGTCCCTTCATCTCTACAACAAGCAAAATGTGATCGAACTACTAAATACTTTTATTTCTGTAAACTGTTCAAAACAACTGGCTTAATATATAGCTTATTTACTTTAGATACTAAAATCTATGTTTACTTGCGTAATCTGTAACAGTTATACAACACATTTTAAAGTAAAAATAAGTAAGTAATCTGATCACACTGCTCATCTTTAGTAGTTACAGTTTATATCTAGTCTAATCTCAATACTATACGCAACCCAATCTCTCATTTTCGCTAATTTTATTTTTAAATTTTGATGATGTTTCCCTTCTTATTATATACATCCACTTTACTGCCTCTAACCGTCCACACAAGTTGTGGGCCACAACGGGTATTGTATCTTATGGTGTTGTGGGTTCGCTTCCCACATGGGACCAATCTTTGTGTGATTCGCAAAGATTCGTTCTGAGATTAAATGTGCTTTTGAGTGAGTAAATATGTGTCTTTGGCCTTGTCATTGGGACCATTGGATAGTTTAATTGCTTTTTCATACTATCTAATGTAAAAAATCCAAATTTATTTATTTATTTATCTACCCAAAATGCCTTCTAGGCAGTATACCTACTCCTACTCATCCATTAGATACTCAATGTACCCACGTCATAATTTCCTCTACAGAGTCTACAGTTACCTATAATCGACGTATATTCCAACAACTTCACCTTTCACGCCTCTGTCCCTCTACCAAGACGTATTATTGCCACTCAAATGCTATACAAACAATAGATTGATAGATAGATGAAACTTTATTTGTATACCATTTCATTACAAACTAAAGACAACTATTGAAAGACAATAACAATATGCAAAGGGCGGCCTTATCGCTTGACGCAATTTCTGCCAGGTAACCTTTGTATGGACATATTTAAAAGCGTGAGAAAGTTTCAGGATGTGTGGAACTTTGAAACATTTTAAAATGTTTCATTTTGTTTAAACAACAATATGATAATACGGCCCCAATCTTTCCTATATACATCCCATAGCCTCTATTCCATACATAAATCTACAGTTGTCTATCTCTATAATCGACGTATACTCTAACAACTTCACCTTCGTATTTTCGCTGCGACGGCATGAAGTAGAAGTCGGGGTTCGCTGACAGACCTGCCTCTGGTCTTCCCCCTCGGGGGAGGGAGTATGTGGCTCGCTCTGGTCGACCCGTGTAACTGGAATTTAACAAAAAATAAGACAACAATGGAAGGCTGTATAATGAAGTTGGTTAGTTTTAAAATATTCTAAAATGTATGAAAATATAACAGGTGAAATGTGGGTGTAGTACTCCTCTGCCTCACCTTTCTGGGTAATAAAGGCATGATGTATTTTAATTTTATCAATTTTTTTGTCAACTCATTAATTTTGATAAAACTATTTTTACATGTTTGGGCATAAAGGATATTGTTAATGTCCTGTACTTAACTTTGTTCTTAATATTTTATACATTTTAACTATACCTACACAGAAATTACAAAAAAAACTAATCTTTTTCTAAATACAACTCTTTCGTATA
This sequence comes from Hypena proboscidalis, assembly GCA_905147285.1. Classification (NCBI taxonomy): domain Eukaryota; kingdom Metazoa; phylum Arthropoda; class Insecta; order Lepidoptera; family Erebidae; genus Hypena; species Hypena proboscidalis. The sequence continues at coordinate 7,533,199 of LR990150.1, read as the reverse complement.
ATACCTCGCTGCGGTAAAAATAAATTTCAAATACACCGACAATAACGTACAAATACCAAAAAGTTATTTTATTTGCGACCGTGACAGGACTCGAACCTGCAATCTTCGGATCCGAAGTCCGACGCCTTATCCATTAGGCCACACGGTCCTATACGAGTAGCGTCGAAATTATTGATCAATTTAGGAGTGTACATTCCACCCCTACGAAACTCACCCTTATGTCAATAGGGTAAAGCCGAGAATTCAACAAAAAATTTGCTTATCAAATATCAAACATAGGACTAGTATATAAGGTCGAATTTGGAATAAAATGTACCGTTGCTATTGAATTTTGTTTGTGTGACGCGATTGATAAGGGCGTTTGAAATTTTCGCTGGAGCAAATATAAAGTGTGACGTCATAATTATTGCGCAATAGGGTTTTATGTTTATTTTGCTACACAATGTTTAATGTTTGCTTGCGTTTAAAATTTAATGAAGAATAGAAAAGAATAATATTTAACATAGTTGTGGGTCAAACAACGGGGGTTTTAAATGTTTGATGAGTGTATCAGATCTGTGGCTTATGTATATTATGTATAGCACATAAATTCGATTGCACTTTTTTGGGGTTGAAAGGAGCCTCCCTGAGTGACGTATACAACAACTCCCTACGTCCGGCGCACCCTGGGCAATTCGCGAGTTCTTAAAAGCGAATGCACCTACCTATGCTTATCTCTGCACCACCCTAGGTTGACTGTAAGAGAATGCCATAAGGCATTAAGTCCGCCTATGTACTATTTATTTGTGCAAAAGTTAAATAAATAAATAAATAAATAAATTGGCTAATCCTTTCACCACGATGGCAAGTCAAAACCTTGACTACCTTACTGACTGTCCAAAATGCCTTTCCACCTGCACAAGAGAGGCGCTCATGAACGCGGACGAGAGCGCCATAACAGTGGCCACTTATTGGGCCAATAAAATTTGACTCAGCCATCGACACGACGAAGAAGAAGAAGACATAAATTCGATTGTAATAGTTTTTTAATTGGGATGGTCGTTTCTAGCTTTTTACAGTTTTAGTAACAGTAGCAACGAAAGTCGATTAACACTGTATATTTTTAAACTTTAGTCATGGATTTTTCCTCAAACATGGTATCACTTATTAATGTACCTCTCTTCATAACTAAATTATAAATTGAAAATGTAGTTTTTAGGGTTCCGTACCCAAAGGGTAAAACGGAACCCTATTACAAAGACTTTGCTGTCCCTCCGTCACCAGGCTGTATCTCATGAACCGTTCCTGAGACCTCTTCCAAGAACCCTTCCTGCGCGTGTCCGACTCGCACTTAACCGGTTTTAATATACGGGGTGGATGCGACATAGCGACATTTATTGAAACCACAGCTTCTATAAATGGTAAGTATCAATTTCCACCGGATAAAAATTCTATGGCGAAAAAAAAAAAATCACGTTCTCCGAACAATTTGAACATCGCGATCGTGCAATTTGTTCGGAAGACGTGGATTTTTTTTTTCGCCAGAGAATTTTTTATCCGGTGGAAATGCATACTGGCCATGTATAGAAGCTGTGGTTTCAATAAATGTCGCTATGTCGCATCCACCCTGTATAAGTAAGGGGTTTAGTTGCTGTCAGGTACATAAATGAAGAGAGTAGCATTACCCGTACTGTCCCGGCGGCTGCTGCTGGTGTCGCGGGCGCTGCAAGGAGCGCGTCTCGTGGTAGTACTGCGCCGCGCTGCTCTGCTTCGGGGGCACGCGGCCGGACGGGTGAGCGCCGTGAGCGCCGTGAGCGCCGTTCGTCTGGAAAACATACATTAGTATTTTAATATTAGCTTGTCAACACCATAAATACTAACTTCTAATTATTTTTATAGCATTTAGCTATGCTTAGCAAATTATACTAAGAAACAGTTGAAAAAGATATGGGACCGGCAGGATTTGAACCTGCGACCTTACTGCACACCGGGCAGCCGCTCTTAGCCATTCAGCTACGGTCGCCTCTTACCAGAACCCTAAATTCCTCAACTGTGTATGATACGTCATTTCGTGACGTCACGTTCATCCATTTGTTCCTATCTTAAGTAGGATACAAAATACTAGCTACCATAAATACTAGCTCTAAAATCGAAGGAATTATAAAAAATGCCAGTGACCTTGCACCACCAAAAATACTGAGGGTACTTAAACGTCATTCTTACTTTTTAACCGACTTCCCAAAAAGGAGGAGGTTCTCAATTCGGCCGGTATGATTTTATTTTCTATGTATATACATCGATTACGCCGCGGTTAATGGACGGGTTCGCGTGATTTTTTTTTTCGACGCGAACTAGCTGCCAGATAAAAATTACTTTCAGATTGTTCTAGTAGTTTTTATCATAAGTATGATTATAATCATAAATTTATATTGTATAGACACATTTATTTTATTTATTATTTCTAATGATGTAATCTTACTCTATTTCATTATTTTCTTTTTTTTTTTGTGTTTGTTGTGTTTTACAAAATTGAGTTCCATTATTGTTATTATTTTATTTATTTATTTCAATTATATTTTTATTTTGTCTAAGGATATTATACGTTTAATTGAATGTCAGTATAATAGTTATTAATAAAGCCTCAAACGACCTTACCTTGGGAGTCATTCTTCCGTTATGTCCATTATGACCATTGTGTTGTCCGTTATGTTGTCCGTTATGTTGTCCGTTATGTTGTCCGTTATGTTGTCCATTATGCTGTCCGTTATGTTGTCCATTATGCTGTCCGTTATGCTGTCCATTATATTTGCCAGCACTGCCCGGCCTCGGCGGCGGAGGGTCGGTGGGGCGTATGGGACCGGGCTCGGACGAGCGGATCGGAGTGGAGCGGTGTCGCAGCGGAGCGGTGGAAGCTGTACTGTTGTATTTCTCGTCATTTTCGAATGTCTCGAAGGCATAGTTTGTGTTCGCGTTGGAATAGTCTTTCCACGCTGAGTTGGGGATTAGTTGGTCCTGGAAAACGAAAATATGATTTAATTGGGCATATAAATATGTGCGTGTGTGCGCGTATGCGTGTGTGTGTGTGTGTGTTTGAGTATGTGCGTGTGTGTGCGTGTGTGTGTGTGTGGTGTGAAGGCTTTCTTGACCTCTGCGATATAGTTACCTTAGCCTTAACTCCATGACTCTTAGCTCTATACAGGGTGCAGCCTGCTTGCAGTAACGCCACCAACAGTAAAGCGGCGACGCACGCCACCACCACCCACAGCTTGGTCTCCGCCAGACCGAAGAACGTGCGAGCGTTGCCTGGTGTCTCTTCGTTAGGACGGGATGACAGTACTGAAAGTAATAATAAAAATAAAAAAATAGAAAAATATTAAAACTGACTTCAAGGTCAAGAAAGGTCTTCGAAATCCAAACTACAATACTGATCAATACTATAAATGAAAAAAAAAATGTTTATCGATTTATCTGAATATCTGTGTTTTACTTAGAGCAAATCGCTTCAGAACTCCACAACCTTGTACAGGGCGATACTCTTTTTGTTAGACTAATTGTAAGATTTTCTGACGTCTTACCATTGACGTACTATGCGTCTTACTCTAATCCACGCTTCCATTATTTGCTGACGGCAATAGACTGAACTAAACGTAAATGACGAAATGAGGAATATACAGCATTTTCATCCGTTTCGTCGTTAGTCTAAACTATTGCCGTCGGCAATGAGTGGCGACACGGGCTCCTACAGAAATGACTGACATCGGTGTTCAAATAAAAACTGGGACCGGCACGGAGGAAAAATCATTATGATAAGATGGTCATCCAACTAAATAATAATAATCCATAGTCTGAGAGTGCCGGTCCATAAGCATCTCACTACAATAGACCAGATTTTTAGTTACCATATATTGCAATAGTTTAACACAAACCGAGGGTTATCCTTGGGTGCATTTCTATAGTGTAAACAGGGATGATCGTCGGTTTGTGCCCCATCACATTTAGATTAACTATCTTATATACTAACTATGTTTATTTTATTTTAACATTATGCACCAGTGGTTAAACAATCCAAAGGTGTTAATCTGACAACAGTTAAAATCATTTGGTTCTTACATTTAAACAAACTATCTCTAAATTTAGCTGCACGATGGCGGATCAATGCATCAAGCCCCGGCAAACCGGCCTCGGCAAACATAAGCGATGCGCTACAGTATCTAGGGAGGCGGAACAGCACCCTATATAGGCGTCATTGTATTGTACCTTTACAGACCGGTACTGCTGTTTAGTGAAGTAAAGGCCTACCGCGGTAAGCATTGCTTAACCTTGCACGATTGTTTGGTCTACACGGCTCTGACTAAGCCACAAGCTCCTCTGTACTACTGGAAACTGACTTCAAGACCAATGACGGCCATGTAGTAAAAATGGTTGGAACTAATAAGTTTTGCCGGTGTGATAAGAAGTCGCGAGAATTACGAGAAACAAAGTATGACATCACTTTACAGGCAGATTTAATTTGTGATTCATACATAATAACAAATACCTACTAATTCTCATACTAATAATATTTTCCTCCTCAATTTCAACAAATACGTATTTATTTATGACGACCGGATGGCGGAGTGGGTAGTGTGCCTGCCTGCGACGCCAAGGTCGTGGGTTCGATTCCCACTTAAGACAAATCTTTGTGTCATGTTCATCATAGGGGTTTGTCTCAGTCTAAGTGTTTCTATGTATAATAAATATGTATTTACGAAAGAAAGTATATATGTATTAGTATCAGTTATTCTAGTACCCATAGTACAAGCTCTCCTTAGTTTGGGACTAGATAGCGTTGTGTGAGTTGTGAAATATTTATATTTATATTAATTACATCTTCATAATTTTAAGCAAATTAAAAATTTTAATCGTGAGGAAACTTGCATGCCTGAGAGTGCCTAAAAAGTGCTCGAGAGCGTGTGAAGTCTACCAAATCGCAGTTGGCCAGCGTGGAGGACTATGGCCTAACCAATCTCATCATGAGAAGAGGCCCTTTCCCAGCAGTGGGACATGTATTAGATATCTACAGGGCTGCTATTATTATAAATATTATATAAATTTTCATAACTTTTATCATAATCAAAATGAGGGAGTAAAACACCTCCGCCACACCCATCTAAGTAATATAGACGTGATGTTATGTTTATCAAAATTAACAACGATGGGAACACGACTACAATCTAATCTCATTAGAAAAAAAACGTAAACATATAAAGCTACAAAATTCTGGATCGACCTCCACGAAGGTCGTCCTCGCGGCGAGGTCGTGTGGCCTCAAGCAAGGCCGCGTGGCCTCAAGCAAGGGCGCCTCGAAGGTCGACCTCGACGTGACATTGACCTTGAGATGCGGCCGTGGGAGAAGGTCGTGGATATTGGCTCGGATTTATCCTCGCGTTGATGTTATATACGGAAGTTATATGTGTTTATGAATAGATGACGCATACGTAGGTATGTGTATCAAGCAGTGGTGTTTGGAATTGTTTTTTGTAGTCATTTGCAAATACAAATTACTAGTATTCTTTATTATTGAGAATACGGGTTACTTGCGTTATTTTTTTTTTTATTGTTTCGCAAAACTGGATACATTCCTGGCTATACTAATTTATGATATATATCTAGATGTATATAAATCTAAGAATTATCCTACTAGTTGTAAATACATATTTTAGCCGGGATATGCCGACTAGTTTCGAATCTATTACGTAGATTCATCAACTGGGCGTTTAATCGTGTTTCTAGTACTAGTATTCTTCGAGCCCTCCAGTTTAGCTTAATTAGTTAAATCGTCCGTGGTGTAATGGCCAGGATTTGAACCCACGATGCCTTGTCAATTGCCCCATGGCCGCTTCTAATTGTACCTAGTGGATGACGATAGGCTCACCTCATATCTCATGGGACTTCAATATAACAGTTCAAGTGGGTGTTAAACACCTCTGCACACCCTTTTGGGTAATAAAGGCATGATATTATTTTATTTATTTACTTATTTATACACTTTATTGTACACCTGGAGTTTACAATATGAACTTATTTCTAGTGATAACAGTACAATGGGCGGCCTTATCACTAATAGTGATTTCTGCCAGGCAACCTTAGGATGGAAATAAATTTAGAATTTGGTGTAGTTGTTTGTGTACAAGAAAAATATATAAACGAAACAAAATATTAATATAATTATAGCAACAAATAAATTTTATGACATTTTAAACAATTCAAAAAAAAATTTGACGAGATGAATTGAAGTAAAAACGACTAAGTTAAAGATAAAAAGTGCTCCTTGACCTATGATTTAAAAATAGGTAGTGACTTGGCACGCCTAATATCTACTGGTAACGCATTCCACAGACGTATAGCTGTCACAGTAAAGGAGTTATCATAAAACGTCGTGGAATGCGATGGCATTCTTAGCTTCAGGTTATCCGATGATCTAAGATATCTATTGAGAGTATCATGAAGGTAGTAGTAGTATTATCTTTATGTTCAACTAATTTTACGTCGACGTAACATTGACCTTGAGATCCGACCGTGGAGCCACGTTAGAAGGTCAAGTGTAATATTGGCACGGGTGTATCTCTGCGTTGATTATATTATTATGCGGAAGTTGTATGAAGTGTGAACGAACTGATGACGCGTTGGTGTGTGATTACGAGTTTTATGAACGTTGAGTTATTATATCGTGATAATTATTACGTTTATGTTGTGTTGTGTAGTTTAAAATTGATCTGAAAAATGATTATTAGTAAAGCGTATTACAGTGTTAAAGAATACTTAGAAGATAATATTTGTGGCAATATTACTAGTAAACAGAAAAAAATGCTTGAATTTTCTTGTTTCTTTGTTTAATTAATCTTACTTAGTGTTTTACAATATTATTATTTTTTTTATTATTGTGTAAATTGGCGATAATCTGGTTATAAATAGTTTCTAAGAAAAGTGTAATAAGTACCTATAATACTTATAAATTTAAGTATGATCTGTATTACATGCCTAAGGGTAAAAATGGTGGACTTTACTACTTTGTTACATTAATGTATAGCCATATTGCAATAAAAATATTAAAGTTTGAAGTTTAATGTTTATAAAACTTAGCATTTATAACTTTACTGTCTTATCGTTATGAAACTTAACCAAATGCGTGAAATATCGATGACAATACAGTTCAGATGAGCTAATTCAATAAATGGATAACTCAAGCTTTTATAAAAATGTGCCTTTTGATATTAAATAAATAAATATAATAAAAGATAATGATTTTTACACTTATACTTAATTTCTAGGGTTAGTATGATTATGCTTTAAATTCTAATTGTTAGTAAGCTTTGTAAATAATAAATGTCTGAAAAAAAATCTCTTTAATAATCTATACTACTAGCACCTGTTCACAGGTAGACAAAAAAACTTTTTATATTGCCAATTATAAAATAAATGGATAACATTTTAATACTCACATCCTTGCGGTTCAAAAACCAAAAACTCGGGGTCCACATTGAGGTTCCCCACTCTCCCTTGCGCGAGGGTCTCCCTGACGGCTTTCTCCCACTTTAGGGCCGCGTCCTCCATCTCCTCGGTAGAGTTCTTAGCGGTAGAGTCTAAAGATCTACCGGTAGAGCCCTCGATTGAGTTCGATTCGATTGATTTTAAGGTTAGTTCTGCGATTATTGCTTTGGTTTCATTTCTGAAAAAAAAAACATAAAATGTTGAACTTTTTTAAATTAATTTAGGTTAAAGTATAGTGCACTTATTTGTGGAGCTTTGAGTTTCTTAATATTGTGGTATTTTAGTATTTTAGTACGTAAGGGTAACTGGCGATTACAGACCATGAATATGAAAAATCGATCCACAAAAGATTGCAAGCGCGCGCTTCATCTAAGGGACTACTACTATATGCCTCATGTGCCTATGATTTCAAGACCTAATATGATAAGACTGGCAGTAGGTTAAAGGTAAGTAAATGACGGTTCTCACTCCATCAATCTCGTTGCCAAAAGCTCTACCACTATCTAACAAGATTCAAGGTGAAATTTCCTTAATTCAGATTGATTTATGGTTAAAATAATATTAATTTAGAGGCAATCAACAATTTTTAGACTATTGACAATCTAGATACTATCGACAGTCAAAAGACTATCGACAATCTAGAGACTATCAACAATCCTGAGACTATCGACAATCTAGGGACTATCGAAAATCTAGAGACTATCGACAATCTAGAGACTATTGACAATTAAGAGACTATTGTCAATCTAGAGACTTTTTGGAGCTCTCATTACTCAATACTCACTGGCTGAATCCATTGAGTACAAGTCCATGGTACCCCTTGTTCCTACTCATTTCAGACGAGAGGCTGTTGAGCACCTGTTGGCTGAGCTCCTCGTACTCCTTGCTGCCCGGCGCGGGAGGCTTGAAGCTGTCTGCCAGGTTCGTGATGCGGATCAGCATTGTGTATGACGTTTGACCAGGGAGGACTGGTTCGGTAGTCACTTCTTCTTCGGGCGGTTCTGAGGGCCAAATAGTGTTCGGTAAATAAATCAATAAAAAAAAACATAATAATTAATGAAACAGCATTTATATTAAATTTTAACATCTCCAGTAAATAATATCGTACTTCGATCTTACTTAGATGGGAATTCTTTAATGCCTCCTGAATTTTGATTCTCAGGTCTTCACGAAAATATTACCTGAACCTATATCTTAGTATTCTGAATGTTGAACTCGAGTATGAAGCAGGTAAGTATTATTGGCACATGAGGATTCGTATTTTTAAATTATTTTAAGTAGATAATGATCTAACCAGGTCCACAAGGTCTGATGCAGACCCTCTCGTCAGTAACAATGGGAGTGATCAAATGCTTGCTGGTTCGCTTGTTCATGGCGTCAAAGCCACCACCGTGGGTTATGAACATCATGTAGAGGCACTGACTGTCTGTGAACGCCAGGTCCTGAAATGAAAATATGATTTTTAAATAAAATTCCGTATACATAATATGTATTGTAGAGAATTAGTTGCTAAATGTGTTGCGAAACTTAAAATTCAGGCAGGTTCTTTATGAAGAGAGACCAATGGAAAAGTCGCACGTTAAAGATCATCTTCTTCGGGTCAACCAAATAGACAATATTTATTTATTTATTCATTTATTTTGGGAAGCAAACAGCTTTTAAAACAATCAATTTAATAACTCATATAAATAACAACGTAAGCCAATTGATAGTTTCCGCTTATGTGTATTGCTAAGTTCAAAACTTACGTATTGAAATAAATAACATGATCTAAAATCTAAATAATTCACAGGTGGTATAATAATAATTAATATGTCGATATTATGAAATACCTTTCGCAGATGTTGTCACATTTTAATTTGGGTAATTAATTATGGTTGCAACACTATAATTGTAAATAGTAAATAATAAAATTATGTGTGTGGCCTTTCTTACCTTCTGATCGCCAGTATCCCTTTTCCTCACAAAGCTGAGCGTGGTGACTCCATCAATGAGACTGCCTGACTCCTTGGACAGATCCTGCCTTGGATCCACTCTGGGGGCGGAGTATCCTGACACCCATGTGTCCATGATGAACGGGCGATTTGTCCGGGAGTCTACCCAACCGATTATAGCGTCTGATTGAGACTGGAATACAAAGATTAATGTATTTTAATTTTAATACTCAATTTGGCTGTAGAAAATCAATATTAATTTGATGATATAAAAAGTTCCTTCCTTCAGTTAAACATTCTTAGATATTTGAATTACCAAAGAAACCCACCTACTGAACCTAAGAAGTCTTCTCCTTTCTTCTGACCTAGTACTCCCTGCTGACTACATAGTCACATAATGACATTATACTTAAAATATTATAAGAAAGGTTTACCATTTTCTTACTATCGTTGAACCAATTCCAATCCAGTATTTGCTTTGCTTATATAGTATAGTGAACCTTATAATAGTATTTGCCTCTCGTCTGTCTAAGGTACTCCTAATTAGCTTAGTAGTCAAAGATAAATAAATAAATATCTCACAACTTATACACAACGCCATCTAGTCCTAAACTAAGCAGAGCTTGTATTATGGGTACTAGAATAACTGATACTAATACATATATACTTTTCATAGAATTTTTTACATAGAAACACCCAGGCTAGGTCAAATAAAGTCCCCCATGTTCATGCACATAAAGATTTGTCTTCAGCGGGAAACCATTATAAACCAAATGACATTACACTTTAAATGTTAAAAAGAAGATTCTTACCATTTTCTTATTATCGCTGAACCCAATACCAGTCCAGTGTTTGCTCTGTTTGGTAGTAATAGTGAACCTCACGGAGTCCTTGCCTCTCTTCTGTCCGAGGTACTCCCAGCTGGCTACGTAGTCACATGTGATGTTGGTCTTGCCGGCGGGATCGCAGTCAGCAGGGAGACGCCATTGGTGACCACATTTGTCGGGCAGCGGGTGAATGCCGCCTGAGATTGATACTTTGGTTTCTTCTGCAAAAAAAAAGTATTATTGATATTTTTGTAATTTAACTAAATGTTTAGGGATATTTTTTTTTTTAATGAAAATTGAAGCTAGAATAGAAGTCTTCGTAAAGAAAACTAATTATTTGGAGGACAACATAATCGTTCAGATAACGCTTGCATTGCAATAAATAAATAAATTTCTTCACGCCATTATCCAGATTATTCAATCCGTGCTGCTACTTAAAAATTTCCTCATGAAAAAATGCCAAATACTAGTTTTGTCCGACCCGGGCATCGAAACCGAGACCGTCCGATAAATCAAAGATGATTTACCCCCAATTTTTTACTTACCACTTTACAAAAAGCAAGATCTAAATATTAACTTACCAAAGAAGTTAATACTAGCGACGCCTCGCTGACTTCCGTGCCCGTGGTACTTGATCTCATCAGGTCGGTAGAAGTCGCCGGTGCCCGCCGTGCCCCGCTCTATGCCCGAGGGCGGAGAGTGCACGTACTTGCCCGGCTGCTGCCCGCGTGCCCAGATCACGTGCATCGCGTCGTCTACTATTGAGTGGTCTGTTGGTTCTTTGGCCTGAAAAGGACATTAAAGTATTAAACTATCTTGGAGTTCCAACTGTTCAATAGTTGAGTCATGGTCACACTTAGACGGGTTGGCTTTTTTGAGCCAGTACATTTAATGTTCCATCGCAGCGTCCATCTCAGTAGAATGACAGTTGACTCAGATGGACGCTGCAATTGAAATTAAAATATGCCGCCTATGCGTGTAGTGACGCTAACAAAAGCAGAAGTATATAATAACAAGCTTCCGCCCGCGGCTCCGCCCGCGTGGTATGTCAATTAAAAGTAGCCTATATGTTAATCCAGACTATAAGCTACATGTGTGCAAAATTTCATCGAAATCGACCCGGTAGTTTTGGCGTGAAAGAGTAACAAACATCCATCCATACATCCATACTTACAAACTTTCGCCTTTATAATATTAGTAAGGATAGAGCTCTTTATTTATCTTACAAAGTTACTAAATGGGTCAATTTCAACAAGCGACTATTTTTTGTCATTTCGGCGGACTTTTTTAATTTCAATGCTATCTATATATTTTAAGTGAAAAATTAAACTTTAGTCTATTTATAACATTGTGTGTGAGTGGACATCAAATAACATCAAAACTTACATAATAATTAAAGGATGAATTTTTTAGAGTCCACTGAAATGAAAAGTGTCTACCGAAATGATAAAAATACCCACCGAAATGATAGACTGTGCACCGGAATGAATTAAATCCACCGAAATGATACAGCTAAGAACAACCATGCCGGGCAGCCAGGGTTCCGTACTTAGGTAGGTTTGATTTTAACTAATTTTAGATAAACACTTAGACAGGACAGTACACAGTTATTTTAATATCATCATTAATATACAGATATTACAGTTAGTAATATATATATAATTATTTGAGGTTACAATAACCTCAAATAATTATATATATAACATATTAATGTAATGTAATGTTTATTATTTTTTGTGGTTATTGTTGGGTGAAAATGTTGGAAAACTGTATCGTATCGTAACCATACATATATATTTTTGTATGTTTATGAACTAATATTAAACGAATATTAAGATTATTCCATTTTGAATTATGACATTGACATAATGATTATAAAAATTTTAATTTTGACATTGATATTAATAATTGACTTGTAATTCTGGAATGAAATTAATTGAACTGCATGTGGAAGAGGCTGACATTAAGATAAGCATCTGATCATAATTATTTAAAATTTATATACCTACTAATATTTGCACGCCTTGATTGGCAGAATATGATGATACTTTGTAATTAGTTTATGTCACCTATTATGTACCATATTCATACAAATAAAGATTACTTACTTACTTACTTACTTACTAATACTAATTTACTTTATATTTTAAAAAGAGTGAACGAAGCGCTATTAGAAAGCTTTAAATTTCTGATAATTATGATGGCGCCGACTTCAAAAAAATATAATTAATTGGTATAACATAATTATTTGGGTTTATTGTTTTAAACAAATGAATATAAAGGTAAGCAAAGTTTAGCGAATATTTTATTTTTACTTTTGAGTTTTTTTTCATATAACGTTTTATTTTATTTACTTATTTATTTCGTATAATTTTATCAGATATAACGTTCACTTAATCGAAAATCATTAGGTATAATGTTAAAAATATATATAAATCCCTTCAATATGGTTAACACCCTGACTCAGAGCACCCCTAGGACAGGTTAGCCTATCCCGCTTGAGCTTTCGTGGTTATTTTTTTTTACCACCAAGAAATAGATACCACATCAATAGGGGTTCTGTCGGGCTCAACTGACAGATGCCAAGTGTTGCACAGGTTAGTATTTATGATAAAAAATTCTATGATAAATCTATTAACCGTGATATAAGTTTAAATTAGGCGTTTTTATCATATTATAAATATTTATTTTGTCTTTTGAGTAGTATATCAAATGATTTTAGAGACAACATATCAACTATTTGACTATCATTAACTACTAACTAACTGATATTGACTGATCATTATATTTATTTTTTATTTTTTTATTTATTTAACTTTTTGCACAAATAAATAGTACATAGGCGGACTTAATGCCTTATGGCATTCTCTTACAGTCAACCTAGGGTGGTGCAGAGATAAGCATAGGTAGGTGCAGATAAGACAAATGAATAATTATTGAAATGTAAATAGACGAAGTACATATTATATAAAATATGATAATATTTTCGATCAAATAAAACCATTTTTGTTTGTTTATCTTCTTTCTCATGGATTTGACAGGCAGTCAACTTTTGTCCGGCAAAAAGTTATCATTTTGGAGGACAGTAAGTTTTAGTAAAATAACCACGTCAAAATTGCGTTGTTACGCCCCTCTCACCTTTCTTCACTTCGGATCAGTCCGGCTCGAGCTCTCGGCGCGTACGCACCGGCCCCAACGTCTTGCAGTTTCCCGCCAAAAAAGTAAGTTTATCATTTCAGTAATATGGGGACAAAAATATGCTCATTTCGGTGGCTGTTATAGCTCGTGCTATTTTCGTTTAATTTGTTTCAAAATTGTGTATTTTATTCGCCGTAAGTACTGTTTTGTTTGAGTAGTGTTCATATTTTTTTAAATTATTTTATTTCGGAGTAAATGTAGAACTGAAAATACTGTCTAATGTGATTGTTTTTGGGAACTCTGATTGTCGCTGTTTGCCAACGCCCAAAGATCCAAGGAATTTCCAGACATTAGCGGGGGAAGAATTAGATATGTTGTTGAGAATATGGCGGCGTTTAGTAAGTACAATTATTATTTATTTGTTATATCTAATAAAATTTTGAAATTTGTTATTATATCAAATAGTATTTACTCATTATAAATTATATAAAAATAAAGGTTAGTTAAAAACTTAAAATGAATGTAAACGCTCGAAAAAATATTTAATATAAAAATAAAATAAAAATATTTAATAATTAATCTACACTGTCGTGACTCACACACTCATCACATTATCGTTTAGCCGAACAAATTGAATGTGTAAGTAAAGTATACACATGTACTAACTACATAGATATATATATATATATATATATATTATATATCTTAAACAAAAATATTACACAACAAATACACTCGAATAATCTAATCTGCACTAGTAAAAGTACATAACAAAACTATGACTTTGTATTTGACACAAGGATCTCTAAAACTGTATGGTTTTATCATTTCGGAGATACATTTCATTCCGGTGGACTGTAATTGGTATAACAGTCCACCGAATCCACTGAAATGATAACAAGGAGATGATAAAATAGAGGTTAGTTCTACATTTACTCCGAAATAAAATAATTTAAAAAAATATGAACACTACTCAAACAAAACAGTACTTACGGCGAATAAAATACACAATTTTGAAACAAATTAAACGAAAATAGCACGAGCTATAACAGCCACCGAAATGAGCATATTTTTGTCCCCATATTACTGAAATGATAAACTTACTTTTTTGGCGGGAAACTGCAAGACGTTGGGGCCGGTGCGTACGCGCCGAGAGCTCGAGCCGGACTGATCCGAAGTGAAGAAAGGTGAGAGGGGCGTAACAACGCAATTTTGACGTGGTTATTTTACTAAAACTTACTGTCCTCCAAAATGATAACTTTTTGCCGGACAAAAGTTGACTGCCTGTCAAATCCATGAGAAAGAAGATAAACAAACAAAAATGGTTTTATTTGATCGAATATATTATAATTTAATGATAAAACAACCGATTTAAATCCATATTATGAATATATTTGCAGGGGAAGGTATTTTATGAGCGGATTTGGGTGCGGGACAGGCCACCGTGATGATAAAATGACACTTTGTAATTTTTTTTCTGGTATAATTATTGGGTAGAAATCAATGATTTTTTTTGCCAAGGTAGGGAAGTACTTACTTTATTGAGAAAAAATATATAAAATAAAAAATCAGCACATTGCACTACCATTCTCAGGTTTGCCATGTATTTTTATTGCTTGTGCAATTCACCCAAATACAAACTTGTTTGATACCGGTTTCTAAAAGATAAAAGGCCTCCACTTAAGCTTGCCATGATGATCGATCATGCGTTCTTCTTCTCCACAGTCCTTATTGCTCCAGCTATCTTTTAGAGACCATATCTTCAGGGTTGACTCTGTTTTTCACTATAAAAGTTTACTTAATTTAAAAATCAAACGTCATTGGTGCAGTTACCTTAATCTTCTTCCTGAATATGATGGTGGTGACTCCATTCTCCTCAAACCCTGAAGCCGCGGTGATATCATCGTGCCCGCCCCAGAAGGTGTCCACGCGAGGTGTTGACCTAAGGATGCCAAGCGAATTAGTGCAATAAAATGTTCTGATCTCACTGATTATCTCGCTAGACTCAACACTTTCTAGCAGCTGATAGTAAGTTGAACTCAACATTTGAGCAGAGTTCAATGGTGATCCCGATTTTTTAAACTCTCTCTTTCTCTCTCTCTCTCTCTCATACATTTATATTAGCTGCAGTGATAACGTTCACTATAGATTTACATAATAAATTGTAAACTGTAATATCGTGTCACAAAACACGACTGTCCAAATGCAACCTTTCGCTTAGTTTAGGAGACAGTATCAGTATCTAAAGTACAATACATTTACATGTGTCTTAATTTTAACGAATTTACCTATATAATAATATGTATTATTTGTGACAATAAAGACTAAACAAAAAAAAATACAATGTATCAACAGAGAAATCGAAAACGGTCCAGGTTTGAACTCGGACCCGTAAAATTCGTCCTTATTGTATGAAGTTGTAGGAAAATATGTACATCGATTTAGTATCAACCAATTTACTTTACACCTTTCTAACAATTTTAGTTTTTTTTTTAATTAAACGACGCCCGCACTAGGGATAATTCCTGTGTCGCGGGAATGTTCTCAAACATACATTTCACACAAACAAAGCACACGCAGAATCAGAACAAATCTTTGCGTACCACACAAAGATTTGTCCCGTGTGGGGATCGAACCCATAACACCAGCGCAGTTAAAAACCGCTTTAACCAGTACACCAACCGTGCACTCGTTTTCAATTCAATCATTTATTTAGCAAATTTCACTGATTAATTAAAATTAATATCATCACTACTAGTATTAAATTACAAATTATAATTATTTATTTTCCGCCAATAAAACTATAAACTATCAACCAAGTTTTCCTCTCTCTTTTTTTACTCACCTGTCTCTAGTATAATAATCCAGCACCCTATGGTAGTTCCCTTTGGCCGTGCCAATGACGATATCAGTGCAATCCATGGGGTTGAATTCATACTTCGGCACATATTCGTGCTCGGGGAAGTAGCCTAAAATATTGAACAAGGATTTATTAATATCTTATAGAGATTTAGATGAGACCTTGCTGGAAAAAGGTTATTACATTAACATCACGTCGATTGTACCCAGGAGGAAACATTTACGAAAAAAATATCTTATCAACTGAAATGATTTTGATTAACTATTCTTGTTGGTTCATTTCTTGATAAGGATACTTACTAAATTGATGATAACTGGCAGACTAATAAACTGTTTATTAAGAATAAAACTGTCAAATATACAAAATGCGAATATAATAAACAAAGACGTTGATTCATTCTCAAGTTGAAATACAAACAAACTTCACAAAGCATACAAATAAAGAAAGAAGTCACCATTTTACCTGCTCCTCAAAATTAATCAAATTTTAATGTTTAACACACTTCATATTACTTTGTTATTCACACTTTACTTACTAATAAACATTGTATTATTTCTAATCAGTATTTTTTATTCAAAAAAGAAGAAAACAAATCAGTATGGGTAAAAAGATCAGGTCTACAATGTTTATCAGTAAGAACTTTTTTGTTATATTCCACTATACAGGTAATTAAAAAAGTAAGTCACCTTTCTCAACACACTCATCTCTCACAAAACTTTTAGGAAGTTTAAGTTAGAATTGAATTAAATAGAAAGGTAAAGTAAGTAGGAGTCAGAAAAAATATTTACAGATACAGGTGAAGAACAAAGAGTGGAAGGTATTCACAAATTAAAAGTTAAAAGTTAAAATAAAACGCCGAAAGGAAAGTAACAAATGCAACTCAGTAAAATAAAGAAGTAAGTATCATAAGTAGGGTCTGAAAGACAATTAACAGGAACATGGATGGACAAGACTAAAATAATTTTACAAAAAACAACCGACTTCAATTCAAAAAAAATGCACTAAAAAGTAAGTAATATTCAACGTCTCGCCTCATCTGTATATAACTTGAAAGAATACAGTAAACAGCCTTAAGGTGTCTATGTTTAAAGAATTATCCCAATACTCTTAACCGTTGAGATGTACCTTCCAGCATCAGCTACGCAACATGAAATGCTGACTGCTAGATGCAACTAACCCAGTAGTTTTAGGTAATGTATAAAATATAAAACAGATTTCTTTAAAATTTGAGGGTTGCCCTCGATTTCTCTAGGATCTTTAGGACCTGATAAAATGGGACCACATGAAAAGTACTACAATAATGAAAAAGAAAATCGAATCGCGAACCTCTTCTTTTTTTTGAAGTCGGTTAAATCTGATGGGTTTGGGATCTAGGGGATATAAGGAGGTAAATAGGCACTACGCAAAGCCTAGGGCTAAGCTGACTATTATGAAGCAGAATTTAAGAAGCTAAAAACATGCAAGAAACTACACAAGGAATAAGGATGCAAGAATATGATCATGCAAGAAGAAAATTCTCATATGCAAGAGAAATAATGATGGTATGGAAAATAAGATGTTAGTTAGAAATGGATTATCATTCACAAAGAGACATTCAAAATTATTTTGAGGCAAAATCATTGCTGAAAGTGTATAAAAGATTATGCCTAAAAATAAACCCCTACTTTTAATTACTGATTTCAAAATTGATTTCAATTTCAATCTTATAGATGTAATATATCCACCTACCAATTTTCATCCAAATCGGTAGGTACAGCGATTTTTTAATACTTTTTTTTTTTACTTAATATTGATTTTATTAGATTCTAAACAGTTGGATTAAAATTAATCTAAGCCCCGATTATTCAAATCTTTGTAATTAGAATAATTTAGTTTTACTTATAATTTATTTTTATATTATTGTTTGTAATGTTTTGGTGTGTTCAAGCGCCCCCTAGGGCCTATGAAAATAAATGATTTGGATTTGAATTTTATCTATGTATATTATGTACGCTGAACAACTTACTCAAAAAATCGCGCAGGGATTTGCTCACGCACTCTACAAAATCTTTTTAAACGAATACATATATGATTTTAATTAATTATTTGATTTAATGAAATCATAGATAAGTAGGGAGGGTTAAATCATCATTCACACATGTCCTACGATGTTGAAGCATTCCATTACATATTAGTACAAACATTAAATCAACACATAATTATTGACACAGTGCTACTAAATTGCTATACAAATACATCTAATTTACTACATTCAAACGTATTCATTGGTATCCTCAGGATAGAAAACACGCGATTTTGGTCAGGCGTATCGCCTGTTAAGTTTAATCTCAGATTTTTTAAATTATCGTTTTATTTTTATTTAAAGAAAAATAATTTTTTTTGCTTCCAAGATGCGATTTTGCCGATTTTTTTAGTACAAACTGTAAGGACCTTATTTAAAGGTTATTATTTAATGAAATTTATAAAATATGATACCAATACATACGTTAAATTTGTGCAAAGCATGTGGCGTTACCTGCTTCTTCAGTAAGTCCCTTCACTAGCAATGTCTCGGGTTCCAATTCTGCGGTGGGTTCGGGTTCTGGGTGGGGTTCAGATGTGGGTTCAGGTTCTGAGGTCGGTTCTGGTTCCGACTTGGGTTCGGGTGAAGGTTCGGGTTCGGACTTTGGTTCAGGAGATGGTTCAGGTTCTGATTTAGGTTCTGGTGAGGGCTCTGGTTCCGATTTGGGTTCAGGTGTATGTTTAGTCTCTGACTTGGGTTCTGGTGTAGGTTCTGGCTCTGATTTAGGTTCAGGAGAAGGTTCTGGCTCAGATTTAGGCTCAGAGGTTGGTTCGGGTTCTGACTTAGGTTCGGGTGTGGGTTCAGGTTCTGACTTAGGTTCAGGTGTGGGTTCAGGTTCTGACTTAGGTTCAGGTGTGGGTTCAGGTTCTGATTTAAGTTCAGGGGAGAGTTTGGGTTCCGCTTTAAGATTGGACAATGATTTAGCTTTAGCACGAGGCTCTGATACTGATTTTGGTTCTGGAGATGGCACTGGTAGAGAGTTAGGTTCCGGAGTTGGTTCCGCTTTGGGTTCAGCAGTCGGTTCAGGCTCGGATTTGGGTTCCAGGGTGGGTTCCGGTTCGGATTTTGGTTCAGCGGTGGGTTCCGGTTCAGATTTTGGTTCAGGAGTAGGTTCTGGCTCAGCTTTTGGTTCTGGCTCTGATATGGGTTCAGGGACAGAAGTTGGTTCTGATTTTGGTTCAGGACTGGGTTCAGGTAATGATTTGGGTACCGCAGTCGGTTTAGGTTCGGAGGTCGGTTCAGGTTCCGATTTAGGTTCGGGACTAGGTTCGGGTTCTGAAGTCGGTTCAGGTTTGGGTTCTATAGTTGTTTCAACTTTAGGTTCAGGAGTGGGTACTGGGGTTGTAGTGGTTGTAGTAGTAATTTGTTTAGACTTTGGTTTCCACTTTGGTTTAGTCGTGGGTTTTGATTTTGGTTCATGGGTCGGTATGGTTTCTGTTGTGGGTAGTACATTGTGGTAATGGGATAAAATAGCTGTCGTAGTGTCCAAATCTGTAAAAATAATGTCATCATGCAGCATTTATATACATAAGAGCTGGCTCTAACACTGCCTGATTATATTTAAAAGACAGAAGATAGAAATATTGAACAAAATGAATCATGAATGTAACCATTTTTAATTTGTTGACTTTCACCGTGATAACATTTGAACATAAATAACGTGATACTTTCAGAGCATAACCATACATTCATTTTTTATTTTGCATGCACGTTGCAAAAGGTAGAGCGAATCTAGGCGAAATAGGCAATAGATACCTACCCGTCTAGATTAGTTAAAGGTTTTTCATAAATACCAACACCGACGACTGAATTTTTTTTTTAAATGCATTTTGATCGTATTGCATTACATATCATAGCATGCGAAATGTACTACATGGATAAAAATGCAAAGATCTGAACTTTTTTTTAAATTGTTGTATTATTTTTTGGTGTTTTTTAAATCAGGCAGTAATAGAACAAAACACGCCGTTAGTATGCCAATTCTAAAATAATAAAATGCCAATAAAAATAATATGCCAATAATAATAATAGCCAATTATACTATAAAATGTGCAGTAGTTTTGCATGTGGCGTCCGTGTATTAGCGTTATGTTATGTGTGGTGCGGAAGAGGAACCCTTCTTTAGCAGTCGGGCAAGGTTAGTGCGGTTTACTTACTTGTCTCGTTTACAGCTCTCTTTTTACGACCTGAAATATAGATTGGAGTCAGATAATATGGTAATGAATGTTTACCAGAAGAAGGCTCATGCGACACAAAACCACGGGTCTGCCAAATAATAATATTTTGCATATTGGGTTACATACTATTTTATAATCTTGACTACACTAACACTTTATAAAAAAAAAAAAATATTAATTAATTTTTATTAATTATTATTAATTTTTATTATAAATAACAATTGTTTTCAAACTTCACTACTTTTTAAGTATAAATAGAAAATATGACCCTTCTTACCTTTAGAACTGGACACTTTGTACGACACACTAGTTTTAACTGTGACATCATCACCCAAATTCTTGAAATCGAATCCATCAAGAGAGTGCATAGCCACTCTCTTATTTCTATTATCGTTCTCGCTTACTCGCGTCGTCGTTTCTGCTTTGGGTTCCGGTTCTGGTTCGGGTTCAGCACTGGGTTCTGGTTCAGCGACGGGTTCTGGGTGCGGTTCAGCACTGGGTTCTGGTTCTGGGGCCGGTTCGGGTTCAGCATTAGGTTCCGGACTCACTTCTGGTTCTGATTTGGGTTCCGGTTCCGGTAACGGTTCAGGCTTTTGTGTGCTGACTGGAAATTAAAATCGAATTGTACAACTTATAAAATTCAAAATTTCATTCGAAGTAGCGTATACGCAGCGTAAGTGAAACCAAATATAAAAATAATATAAATAGCTCACCTTTTTGTCCCATAGGAGAGCCTAATACTGGGAAGTTCTTGCACTGTTTAGTCAAGCCGCTTGGGCGCCAACCGATTCCTGGAAAATAAACATACACAAGTTTAATTTACACATATAAAACATACAGTGAACCTTTTTATGCTTTGTTTAAGCTTACTGTCAAATGGTTGCATGAAAAGAACATGCTCATTGCCGTCATTGCCATACAAATAAGCTTATCTGAGCGACATCTGGTGGCGAACTTTCAGTAATTTCGTCCATAAAGTAAAAGGGCAAGCTATATTCAGGTATTTTGTTATCATAAATCAACACTCTATTTCTGACTACAATAATTGTTTAAGAGCGTGTATTCCTTTTCAAAATGTAACTGTCAATTTTTGTAGTGTTTTGGGAATATTTCGTAAAAACTGAATGAAAGTATGATTTTATTCAACTAACTTTTTAGAATGTGGGCTTTAAAAGGTAAATATGACAATTACATTTAATAACTAAAGCATACTTTTCTATTTTATCAGTTGAAAGAGTATTAACTGTTAAGTTGTTATATTACAAAATTATGCTGTATTTACGAATGAAATTGTTATATTTACCTTTCAAAACATGCATTCTAAAAAGTTAGTTGAATAAAATCATACTTTCATTCAGTTTTTACGAAATATTCCCAAAACACTACAAAAATTGACAGTTACATTTTGAAAAGGAATAAACGCTCTTAATATATATACCTAAATCACACATTCACAACACACCTTTATTTATGTCTATTAGTGTATTTCCCCCTTTATTAGAAAATGGGTTAATAACTGTCACTGTCAAGTGTCAAAAACCGGAAGATATTTCCGAACGAACTCTATCGTGTCAGTGTATGCGTAGACGAAGAAAAAATAGTCTATGTCTATGGTGCGGGGACTTTTGAACAGAAATGGCGGATTGATCTAAAAATTACGAACTTTATTAACTTCATTAGCATCATCTATCCAAACGAGTCCAAAGTGCAGTAAAACTATTCCGGAATTGTGGTGAGTGTAGGCAATAAGTTATTGTATGTATTTTATTATCTTCCTACAATCTTACACCTCTAGCACGACGAACGGCGATAAACCACAGAAAGCTTCGGAGCCAGTTATTTCGGTAATGTTGGTCGCATAGATCAAACAATAATATTAAAATACCTGCATAAGACGTGCCGTTAACCATCATAATGAATTCAATCTCGGCATCTTCCTTCATAACTCTCCAGTACAGTCTGAATTCTTTGGATAATTCCTTTTTGCTGTACAGGCCCAGGTTCACATTCTTGTCCTTCCATGGCGCTTCTGGAAATATAAAACCAATTATGTAACGAATAGATTCTAAGCTGACCAATTTGAGCCTGAGATAACGTTTCTCAAAAGTATTGCAATTGATAACTACAGAACCATAATTGGATTTTGGATCGTTAACATTAGGATTTTAATATTAATAGGGTTTATAGATTTCCTGAGAAGTTAATTTATAGTTACAGACACACGTTAAAGACCAAGTCCAAAATATGTATAAGTTTTCTTTGGACAATGAGTTATTGTCATGACATTTCCGGTTTTCAGCGGGAATCGAGCACATTTAAGTGGCATTTGCAATAATATTTAATAAAATTTGTTTTTATAGTACACATTAACACAATAACTGAATAATGTTAATTATATTCTATAACTAGCTGCTCCGCGCGGCTTCGCCCTCGATAAAATATTGCCCTCGAAAATATTTTAGAAGTATCCTATGTCCTTCTCCCGGTTCTAAGCTACCTCCCCACCAATTTTCAGCCAAATCGGTTCAGCCGTTCTTGAGTTATAAATGGTGTAACTAACACGACTTTCTTTTATATATATAGATGTTAGTATGTAGTGGCAACATTAAGGACCTGTTTCACTTGTTACTTTGGCTTAAAGGTCTTGTAACCAAGCAATAAAAGCTCAAAAAAAAAATCACTTGTTACTTAAATACAGTCTGTATGAATGTCACCTTTCATCTTGGCATTCATGTTATAATTTATGCTGTTTTGTATGTCTTAGTTTCAAAAAAGTATTTTTTTTAATTCTCTTCAACGGTGATTCGATAGGATTCATAAAAGCTAAGAAACCAAATACTCACTCTTATTACAACCCTTGCCGTAGAACCCGAAAGGACAATAACACATTTTGGTGGGCGATTCCGTGGCGTTGACATCAACACATTTGCCCCTGAGTCCGCAGTCGTTGTCCTCGGAGCATTCGTCACTGAACTGACACTTCGGACCGGAGTACATCTTGCTACATTTGCATCGGCCGAGGATGTAGAAACCGTGGCCTGAGCAAGTCTCGTGGTATTCTTTACCTGTAAACAAAGCACATATTTATTATAATTGGAACTGGCTAAAGTTGAAAAGATGTCTTATAGGGTAGGCAAGAAAGTAGACTTATTTTTTATAGCTTAAAAAAAACAATAGTAAAAAAGATTACAACAAATTTGCAAATACAAATTACTAGTACTCTTGTTAACCCTCTCAGCTGAGCTTAATTATAGGCTGACCGTTTAACTCGCGTATCGCCCGCGCGGTGAGAAGGGGGCGGGGCGAGATGTTACCGGGTGGGTGAGCGGGGTGCGCGGTGCAAAGAGCTCACGTCAAGCGCGGCAGTGCGCTGGCAGTGCTCGCAGCGCACGGTTGGTTTTTTTGTTACGGACACTTAGACATTAACGCACAAGGTAAACGGTTTGCCAAGATTAATCCCAAGATGAATTGCTCTTCATATTTTGCAAATAAAAAACAACAAGCAAGCTAAACAAATAGCATATAATATGTATTCCTTTTTTAAAGCCAGAAAACAAGATCATAGTTCTACGGAGTATCTTCAAGACGTAAACGTAAACAAACTTGTTGCTGAAGCTACAGGACTCTCGGTGACTACCATAAGTAAAATAGTAAAAGAAGGAAATGAACTGAGAGATGGACAAAGTCAAAAATAAACAAATCCGAAAGATAAAAAATGAAGTAGACGGTTTTACAGAGGGACACGGACTTTTGGACACGGCACGCATCGTGAGGAGGTTCCTCTCTCTGGAGCCCTAACCATCGGCAGCTTGGTCCCTGCACCTGATGTCGGTGGGACACTGTTTTTTATATTTTAAATGTTTTTTTTCTATTTTTTATAAATCATATTTTAAAATATATAAAATAAGTTAAGAAATAAATAAAGAGAAATAATAATAATAATTTTTCTTTAGTAAGTTATTTTTTCTTACTTTCTACATTAAAACCAAATTCATCATTATCTTATTAGTATACCGCCATATTGCGCCTATTGCTGGTATTCTGTGTTTAAAGGACACTACACCGGTTCTGACACTCCAGCGAAATAGTTAGCATTCCAGCATCAAGGAATCCAGTTGCAAAACCAAACAACATTATAATTCAGTATCGCAATACAAACATGACACTTATTATATTAGAATGTTACGCATTGATTATTGTTAAGAATTAATGATAACAGATTAACTAACGGCCTTGTCCATCAAAACAATCTGATTGCACTATCTAATTTATTTTAATGAGATGCGCGTTATGGATTCGACAGAGACACAGTAGTGGTAGTGACAGTTTGGTGAATGTAGTAATGCATAAATACATTATAAAGGTGGTGGTAGTAAGCATTTCTGTACATGCTTTTTTTATTTTTATTTAATGGTAAGTTAAATGTACACAGTTTGTAATTTCTCACTTGAAAGATAATAATGGCATACACGGCACAGCATAGATATCGCATCGTCACGATGCATTTGCAATTATTCTTCATATTCAGTGCTTGTATGTACCTATCCTTAACCATTAGTTGGACGAAGGACTGGACCAAACTACGTTTATATTTTTAAAAGTTGTAGTTTAAATCTACATTTTATTTTGCTACATTATCTCTATGCTCGATTATTGTTCTGCTTGTTCAGAAAGCACACAAAAAGACTTCTTTACAAAAATAGTATCTATTTTCACTATTCAACACGTATGTAATCTATGAACATAACCAAACATAACGCCTATATTACCTAGAAGGGAGTGGCAGAGTTATACGATACCCACACTTCACCTGTTATGTTAAGGTCCCATGGGATAGGGTGAGCCTATCGCCATCCAACAGGCACAAATCCAACTCCGTGCTGCTATTGTAAATTTTCTGGCGGCAAGTTCACAAATAACACTTTGGCCGGGAATCGAACCCGAGTCTTGCGCTAACTACTAAACTATCGAGGCAGCAATGCATCAAATTACACGCTATTACATGTGACATCGCGTTCGCAATTACAAACACGTTTGGTCATGTATGCTAATTCATTAATAACAAATTATTGACTACCAGATGTAATCACGCCTATATTACCCAAAAGGGTGTGCCAGAAGTGTTCGACATCCACATTTCACCTTCCCAGGGATAGGGGGTGAGCCTATCGCCATCCAACAGGCACAAATCAAACTCTGGTACTGCTTTTGTAAATTTTCTGGCGTCAAGTTCACAAATAACACTTTGTCCGGGAATCGAACCCGAGTCTCGCGCTAACTACTACACTATCGAGGCAGCAATGCAACAAATTACAAGCGATTACATGTGACATCGCTTTCGCAATTACAAACACGTTTAGTCATGTATGCTAATTCATTAATAACAAATTATTGACTACCAGATGAACAATGGGCTAAGCAATTAGGTATGCAGGGCAAAATCTTCTGCGCCATAGTGAAAACTGAGTGCAATAGATATACATGTGTGAATAACATATTTAAGAAGTGTAATTAATATACTCACTATTCAGATATTTATTTATTTATTTATTTGGGACAAAAAACAGTTACATGATACAGTTTAGGGTGGCGCAAAAGTAGTGGCACTAAAGAAAATACTTTTTTTTTTTTTATATGACATTTTCTGTCATTCTGTTGTTGAAAATTGTGTAGTGAACAAATGTAAAATACACTGAAAATAAACATGGACCGTTTTACTCCCCAAGAACGTGGAATAATTGTGTCAATGTTCTTACGGAATAATTCATCAGTGATAAGAACACAACGTGAATTTCGTCGACGATTTCCCCACCGTCCGGCACCGATTGGTCGCACAATTCGACGCTTTGCCACACGCCTTGAAGCAACTGGCTCAACATTGGATAGACCTAAGTCTGGGAGACCAAGAACAGGCCGTTCAGCTGAAAATATCGATGCTGTGCGCGAAGATGTGGAAGAGTGTCCAGAAACATCAACGAGGCGACGTGCCACGCAATTGGGCATTTCCAGACGGACCCTGCAGCGTATTTTGGTGAAAGACTTAAAGATGTTCCCGTATAAAACTCAAATGACTCATCAGCTGCTGCCTGCTGACCACCGAGCTCGTCTAGATTACTGCCAGCGCGTCATAAACCTCAACCTTGAAGAGGATGATTTTCCTTCAAAATTGGTTATGAGTGACGAAGCGCATTTCCATCTCTCAGGGCATGTCAATAAGCAGAATACTCGGTTCTGGGGCACTGATAATCCGCGCATTATTCAAGAAACACCTCTACACCCACTAAAAGTTACTGTATGGTGTGGCATCTGTGTTGACAGAGTGATCGGACCCTATTTTTTCGAAGACGCTGGAGGCAATGCGATAACTGTCACTGGAGAACGCTACAGAACCATGTTACGTGAGTTTTTGATACCCAGTTTGGACGAATTGGGGCTGGAGCACATCTGGTTTCAACAAGACGGCGCTACGGCACACACAGCGCGCGACACTATGGACTTAGTGAGGGACGCTTTTCCAGACCGAGTTATCTCTCCTTTTGGCGATTTGCCTTGGCCTGCAAGATCACCCGATCTGACCAGTCCAGACTTCTTTCTTTGGGGTTTTTTGAAATCTCGGGTGTATGTGAACAAGCCACAGACTCTCGCAGCTCTAAAAGAAAACATTCGTCAAGAAATAACGAACATATCGCAGGAAGTGTTACGGCAAGTTATGCAAAATGTCATAAATAGGGCTCAAATGTGTATCAACTCTGGAGGTCACCATTTAAAAGACATCATCTTTAAATCCTAATGGTACAAAATTTAATGGCACAAATATACATTTAAAAAAATCTAAATCTAGTTTTCTAATTTAGAAAAAATGTTATAGCTGAACCAAATAGGGTCTTTACTTTTGCGCCACCCAGTACAAAAAGAGATACGATGGTTAGCTTTGTTTATCACATAACCCACAACATTGTCCACGAATTGACAATATTTGTGATTGGGAGCGATCATTGTTGGACGTTGTCAATAAGTGTTAACGTTATTGGATTGAGTACAAAATGAACGTAAATAATAAAAAAAAAAAACAGAAATAAAAAGTACAATTTTAAGAATGGTCGGCAAGCAGAGCAATAGCATTATATTTAAATTTAAAGTGAGATTCGGCAAAAATATCTATGGCAGTAAAATCCGTGTTATATAAGTTTACTAAACTACGAAGCGGCGCGGCGCTCGTTCACCCGCATTTGTTCTGCACTTTGCAGTATGGAACAAACGCGGCGCACGCACCCCGCGCATAATAGTTGTCCTAGGTACTACATAGCACAGTTTATTGGTAAGAGATGTACAGTCATACCTATTATTACATAATCCATGTAACATCATGACTTTGAGCAGTTTGCGTCGGGACTCCAGAGTCAGAAGTTTATATCTATGCAACAGTTCTACGTATGGTATTCTTGAATGGAAACATTTGTAGTGCATAGCACGCAAGAACTTTTTTTGAACCATTTCCAGGCTTTGTGAATATTTATTGTAATAGGGACTCCATACAGGGACAGCGTACTCTAACTGTGATCGAACTAAAGTTCTATAAAGGTGTAAAAATGTGGAGGGCCTCTTAAATTCTTTAGACGATCTCATAACAAAACCATATAAGCGGAAGGCCTTTGCAGTAATGCTGTCAATGTGCACATCTAAGTGTAGTTTTTGATCTAGTAATACACCGAGGTCGCGAGCAACCTCGATAGATTTAAGGGGAGTGCCATCTAGAGTATATGTAGTGCTAATATTAGTTTTGTTTTTAGTAAAAGTTATATGATTGCATTTTGGTAGACTTAGGTGCAGCTTGTTGTCCTTACAGTATGTGGCAAGTCGATTAAGATCTTCCTGAAGTAACCTACAGTCCTCCACTCCAGTACATGACCTATAAACCTTTATATCATCGGCGAACATTAAAAAATTTGAATTTTGAAAGCATACTTTGACGTAATTAATGAAAATAATGAATAATATGTAAATCATTTCTCCCTAACTAACGTATTAAGTATTTACGATGACTTTAAAGTTTTTAGCTAACTCGTTGGCCCACTGTACATGTATATATTATAATGTACAACCGTATGTATAATCATAATCATTTAAAGGAGAATGTAAGCCAAGGCACAGTTTTTCTGTGGCCAAGGTGAGCATAATACTAAATAATCTAAATATGTAATGTAATTTGTTATAATAGACAACATCATTTGGATGGCGTAACATCAGATGATTAAACTTAGATTAAATACTGTAATTATTATTAAGTAATTACTGTGTAAGTAATTTTTTTTTTTGTTGGGGAAATTAGTAGTTTCCTGTCTAATGCTAAGAAATAGCGCTGCGGCGCTTTTAGCGCTGCAGTATTGTGCTGAGATGCGTACCATTTCTGGCATTATGAATAATATTTTAAAATTATTTAGTTTTAGACGCTATAAAACGAGTTTTCTTGTGGCAGAATAAATTAATTTTCTTTCTTTCTTTCAAACAATCGAAATTTTCTGGACTTGAAGCTGGATTAGCACCCGCTGCTATAGCATTAGTATATTTTTCGCCTGTTTCTTAGAAAGAAAGAAATAAAAATCTAAAGAATAGCTATAGCTAATATTTACAAAAACAGAGATAACCTACTACAAGGGTGGAGCCGCGCGTAGATGTTAGATAGAAATAAAATATGTTAGACTTACGTGGTAGAATGTCGATGTCGGCACAGGACCAGAATCTGTAGTTGGAGCCCCATTCACCTGCTTCTCGTTGTAGTTGTAACGTACAGTTCTCACATGAAAAGTCACTGGGTAGACGCACTTCGTATTTCTGGGCTCTGAAATGGTAAGAAATAACATGACATCTCGCTTATATTACCCAGAAGGGTGCAACAGAGGTCTTAACACAACACTTTATCTTTGTTTAGACACCACTTGACAAGCCTTGAGCAAAATTAAAAAGAAAAAAAGAAACAACAAATCCAATGCAATTAACTACCGCAAATATCCATTCTATTATGTCCATCCTAAGGTTGCCTGGAAGAGATCGCGTCAAGCGATAAGGCCGCCCTTTGTACGTTATAGTTTTAAGTACCTATTTCTTTGTATGTTTGTTACAATGATATTATATAAAAACAAATAATATCATTGGTTTGTTACAAATTTGATGTGCAAATAAAGTTTTCTCTATTTATCTATCTATCTATCAATCACTTAAGATCCCATATGAGTGTCAGTGAGTTTATCGTCATCTATCTGGCTCCGAGCGGTAACAGAGTGATTACTTAAAATTACTTTTGCTTGAGCCGGAGATCGAACCCGAGACAACACAGTTAGTTAATATATTTAATATACCTATTAAATAAGGTGAACACAATCACGGCGAAAGCGAGGTCTTAAGAATCAAGAGCTTTATTCGCTTAAAACACGGTAACAATATGTTGTTATAATTATGTCGGGTAGATACAGCATGTTTGCTCTTTAATTGAGTGTGCAAATATTTAATACATTAAATACATTAAATTACATTTACAATCATGTTTCTGGGCACCAGTCTCCCACAATAACAAATTTTACTGTACTTTTATCTTAGCAAATGACTATCTGTATTTAATTTTTGTTGTGGTGAGAAAATAAATATAAATATATTGTTTATATTCTTAAAACAATTAAAATAAATAAGTAATAGCTATTAATTAATAGCAATTTAATAAGTAAAAGTATTGAATTGAATTATTAATAAAGAAAATGCAAATGTCAATAGGATTATTATAATAAATAAATTGTATAAGTCAATTGAAATAATTATTTGTTAATGTCAGTTCTTATTATTGAGATATTTATTGACACCATAAAAACATTTGTTCACCAACCAATCAAATAATTTTCTCTTAAATAATCAACATTATTGCAATGATTTTTATCGTTTGATAGTTTATTGTACACTTTATTTGCCATTCAATAAAATTATCTGTCATCTAAAATTCGTAATTATTTAATTCAGTATTTAATTACGCCATAATTTAATACAAATATCCTCGTAGTCATGCTTATGATTACAAATATAAATTACATAAAAAAGATTGAT
Organism: Hypena proboscidalis; assembly: GCA_905147285.1. Taxonomy (NCBI): domain Eukaryota; kingdom Metazoa; phylum Arthropoda; class Insecta; order Lepidoptera; family Erebidae; genus Hypena; species Hypena proboscidalis. Next base: position 7,502,603 of record LR990150.1, on the reverse strand, counting down.
TGTATATTAACAGACTTTAAGTATAAAAAAACACTTACGTAACATCATCTCGAACAAACTCTGAGCCTCCAGCTCTTGGTGTTAAGTCCAGAAGTGGCCTTTCCAATTCGTCCAATATCCTCAAACTAAATCCACCCTGAAAAAGAAAAATAAATTGAGTGCAAAAAGATTTCGCCCAACGTGGGGCTCGAACCCACGACCCTGAGATTAAGAGTCTCATGCTCTACCGACTGAGCTAGCCGGGCTGGTGACAGTATAAGTAAAATTAATGTTCACTTACTCGATGCGCGTAAGCTAAGTGCCAGTGTACTGTGAAATTTGAACCCGCTAAAAATGAGGTTTTCAGTGTTCCTGAAACAAAAATAAAATAAAATTAAATTGAGATTGATCAACTTTATTTATTATGTCAAACTGACGCAAATAAAGCGTTAATTTAGAAAAAGAAATTAATTAGTATTAGTATTAATAACAAAATAATTATTATCTAACCAAAGAATGCTTACAATTTATTTCTCTCTCAAGGCACAGTATAAATATATGTACAATGTGTATTTATACTGTGCTCAAGGTCTCGATTGGTTTATTGACTTGTCTTAAATTTATGTCAGCGCCATCTATAAAGAATGGTGTCAACCTACTTGTCTCATTTACATAGTATTGCGTAATAGAGTATAGATGGCGTAACCTGTTCTAAAAGGTTGATTAATAAAACTATGTATCTTGTTCTTGTTGTGTAATCTATAAACGAGTTGTGCTATGGTATGGTTAGCCATTATTACTTACTGGTTTCTACTTTTTTATTGCATAAGGTGCAGTTATTGTGATTAATTGTGTCATGCTTCACATGTCGATGGCAGGTGGTATCGTTGCTACTAACTTTGCTACCTCATCAGAGACTTTTCCTCGAAATAATGCAAAATGTAGGCAAAGGAATATAATTGAAGTGTCGGTTTTATCAACGTGTTAAATTTTCGATATCTCAGTCCCGTACAAATATAGAATGAAAGAGAGAAATGCAAAAACGGGTTTACTAAAATCGTAGATTAACTCTTTTAGTCACACTTTTGAATAGATCATAATAGAAATAATAAATAAAAAAATATAAAACAAAATTTAAAAAAGCAGTAACCAAATTATTTAAATTTCGAAAAAAAAAATATTTGCTAATATGCAGCGGTTACGTAGGTACTTTGGTTTTTTTTTCAGTTTTAATCAATTTATCAATAAAATACTTTATAATATGGTTTTATATGCTGTAAGAAGGTGGTTAACATCTCTAACCAAGAAGACTGAAAGAGTTAGGAAGTTTAGTGAAATCGGAGCTAAAGTCTAATAATCGAATCTACTACAAATCGTCTTTTATGAGTCACAGCGATGGTTTATTTACTGGGATCCAGTTTGGGAATCGTTTGTCTGTATTAGTATTCTTTAATCTGTAGCAGTAGCTTTTGGTATTGCTAACCACTAAAATACAAAAATAAAATAATTAAAAAGAATAATTAACCGACTTCCAAATTTGCTTTCTTTTCATGCTTGGATTCCAAAGTGAAAAAAATAGTTAGGATGTGGCAAGCCCGTATCCTTTATTTTGCATAACAAAAGTATTTTATTAAATACTAGCGACCCGCCCCGGCTTCGCACGGTTACAATGCTGATACTAAATACACTACAGAAAAACTGTTGTCACTCACTGAAAAAATGATTAAAATCGATCCAGTAGTTTGATTTATTCATTGTGTGGCCCGCACGCGTTAAATTTGGAGTAAAACAATTCCCCCTTTCTATGCATGTATTATACATAAAACCTTCCTCTTGAATCACTCTATCTATTGGAAAAAACCGCATCAAAATCCGTTGCGTAGTTTTAAAGATTTAAGCGCACATAGGGACAGAAAAGGCGACTTTGTTTTATACTATGTAGTGATGAAATGATGATGATAGTGAAAATCAGTATGCTTGACCTAAACATTCAGATTTAAATGTACAAAATTTCATGTTTTTTACTTCAACACTGAACAAAACTTTACATGTACCTGATACGGCCGATATGATACTTTTTTATAAAAGTATCGACAGTACCCGCGACCGTGACAGGACTCGAACCTGCAATCTTCGGATCCGAAGTCCGACGCCTTATCCATTAGGCCACACGGTCTTATATAAATTTCTATTACTGGGGGGTTGATTCGACATGGGTGCGCGCGCAAAGGAAGCTTCAGGGTACGAGAGAAAATATGGGTCAAAATATTTAGGTCAGCACTGACTGGTTCTATCTGGTTCTGTGCACCTTATTAATATGGAGAGGAAATAAAAGCAAATGAGTCTGCCATAACTAGCAGCTGTCGCTGCTTACCTAGCGAGCTTGTTAATGTAATGCTTTATTATTGTATAGGTTTAGTTGTAGTTGTTTCATATAAAGATAATTTAGTTGTTAATGCATGAAAAATATATTTTTTGATTGTGACACAAAAATTGTGAATGTTGTTATTAGATATTATTTATTTATTTATTTTCTCTTGTCACACTGCTTTCTACTCATTCTCTGGGCGCATCAGAATTATCAGCGCTGCGGTGCTTTTTAGCGCTGCAGTATTGTGCTGAGATGCGTACAATTTCTGGCATTGAATATAATGGCAATATTTTAAATTATTTAGTTTTAGACGCCTTATTATGTATTTTATTTTGCCAGAATAAATTATTTTTCTCTCTTTCTTCTTTCTTTCGATAGCCGAGTGAAATACTGTAGGACTGCGAAGTCAAAGGCCTCGGGTTCGAGCCCACGGCACATACCTCTGTCAATAATTCGTTAAGATTCGTCTTTTCAAATATATACGTGTGTATTTGTCATATAAATTATCGCTCGCTAACGGTGACGGAAAACATCGTGAGGAAACCTGCATGCCTGAGAGTGCCTAAAAAGTGCTCGAGGGAATGTGAAGTCTACCAATCCGCACTTGGCCAGCGTGGTGGACTATGGCCTAACCCCTCTCATTGTATGTAGTCCCTGTATTAGATACAGGGCTGCTATTATAGCTATTATATAACTCGCTAGGTTGCAGGCGTGCAGACTATTTCTCAATGATTAAGCATGCGCATCTATGATTTGAGAACTCGTTTTATATGACGTGCGTACTACGCTCAAGTAAATTTAGCAGCGGGGAACGCCTGACAATGACTACTCCTATTGGTTTAATGGTCTAATGTCAGGTTGGTACAGGAAGATGTGAAGAGTTGGCAGTACGCCTTTAAGATTCCGTGGTTAAAATTGATTGATTTGGCAAATTAAAGTTTTGATTATTAACCTGTCGCATGTCGCCGTAGTATGCATTGTTGTTTTTGATGGAATTATTACACAAATACAATGTACAAAACAAATGTATTAAAAAAAACTATTTATTGAAAAGTTTTAGGTACCTTTAATACATACAAAATAAAAAAACAAACAACAAATCATAATATCGTCCCAACTAATGAACACTTGTGAATATCAGTAGATGACGACGCGCCACAGAGGACGTAAACAACATTCACACTATTCCACACCAATAGATCGAAGAAACGGATTTTTTCAATATACCCACTTATGCACACTATAAAATAATATTATTATTTCGTTTTAGTTAAGTTTTTGCTATTTTTAAGCCTGCATTCAATGGGTGAGTGATTGTAATGCTGGAACATTACAATGTCGTTAAAAAGTAGGTATTGTGATGTAATGTATAGTTGTAGTGTAATGTTTGTGTATGTATATCTTCTTCTTCTTCGTCGCGTCGATGGCTGAGTCAAATTCTATTTTGACTTGCCATCGTGGTGAAAGGATTAGCCAATTCGCTTTGGAGAACTCGTGAATTGCCCAGGGTGCGCCGGACGTAGGGGATTGTTGTCTACGTCACTCTATCGTCTTGCGATGAATCGGATGTGCGGCGGCAAAATCCCTCGGCTCACTCGGATTTATGTTGCATTCGCTGTAGTTTTTAATGTATCTTTGTAATGTTTTTTATAAATAAATAAACAATTTAAATGAGTATTTAAAATCTATTGCATAAATAAATTTCAGTCTCTGAAATTTGTTCAAATTAGGTGGTTCAGGAAGTCTTATCCAAAGCCTCAATATAGCTTTAATATATTTATTATGTATCTCAGTGTCTTTTAGGGTTCCGTTTACATAATAAAAATAAGTGGCAAAATCATCTCGGTATCTGTCTAAATATTAAGGGCTAAACTTTACGAAATTAATAACCAAATGATTTTTTTTCAAAACAACGGACTGTTATCATCACTTAAATAACTAAAATTATAAAGCTAAAGAGTTTGTTTGTTTGGATGTCTGAACGCGCTTATCCAGAAAAATTAGTCCGAATTGAATTATTCTTTTTTTGTTGGATAACTCATTAATTGTGGAAGGCTAGGCTATACATTAAACTACGATTAATAGAAGCGGAGCAGCAATTAAATTTGTCGTGAGAACGAGAAACATAACGCCACGGGTAGCGACAGGAGCAGAGCAGTAAAAATGAAAAGGGATTAAAAAATAAGCACGGATAAAATAGCGAATACTACTTGGACGTAAAGTGACCACGAATGATGCAAGTCAATTTAAAACGTCGAGCATAGGTATTTTATTTACCTTTATATTAACTACGCGAGATTGATACGTTGTCTAATTTTTAAAAAAATACTTGGACGAAGGACGCGGCTAACAGCTTGTATTACATAAAACACTAATGATATGCCTACTAATCTAAAATCTTTTTATAATTAGTCATATAATTATTACACCTAGAAACCAAGAACACTCATGAAAAGTGAAGCCACTTTATTGATCCGTTTTGGCTTGATACGAGTCGTGTCGGCAAAACCGCACGGAGTTATTTTCCCTGTGTATGTGATTGGTTTTTGGCTACACTTGAGATGAAGCGCTTGTATCTAGGTGTCTTAAATTTATGTAATTAGTTTATTATACGTGTCTAAAACAAATCGTTTTCTATTGATTTTATAAGCAAACACGCCGATCCATCATAGACATCGTAGTCTGCTTGTTGTATATTATTACTATTCTGTAAAGCTGTAATTACACTTGTATCTTACTTGCGACTTGAGTACCTACATCCATTTACTTTTTTTTTTTAATAACTTGTTATATTAAACATCGCATCAGCCTTAAGCCCTAATATTCTTTTACCTTTATTTTCGCATCTCCAAATTTGTAGTACAGCAGAACCCATAATTATTAAACACTTACGACTCGCACTTAAAATCCCCTCCTGCTTTTTACAAAATGTTAAGGGTCAGAACAACTGTAGTGTAATTTTGACCTCCTGCTACCAGCAGTCGTGGCCGAGTGGTTAAGGCGTCTGACTCGAAATCAGATTCCCTCTGGGAGCGTAGGTTCGAATCCTACCGGCTGCGAAAACTTTTTGAGCATCCTTTTACTGCTTTTACTAAATAATTAGGGCATTATGGAGAATATTGTTGTGTGTCTGAACTGAACTTTTGTTTGAGCAAGGAATCACTTCGTTTATTAGTAAGGCGCGTAATATTGAGACCAAAACTAAACCTGCAACTTGTTTGTATAAATACCTGCTACAACCATTTTTCTTACGGTCGTGAGGATATGAAAGGACATTGCAAGGGCGCCCTTGACGAACTGGTACATCGCAGCATTCTAGAAGGTGCCTCGAGTGACTCATGCAATTATGATTTCTGAGATTATTTAGATAAGGTATACAATTAGAATAATCACAGTGTCTAATGTTTTGAAGATTGTGGGTATGTTTTCGGGGGGTTTTTATTTGGAACATGTGAAACAGTTTTTGAAATTACGTTAGAATCTTTTTTAGCTATTTCCTTTCTTATACATAATAACAATCAAAATTATTTGTTTTTGAAGTAGGGAGAATAGACAAAAAGAATAAGAATCAGTTTTCATACAAACCCTTCTAATTTTACATAGTTTGTACTCCGAAACAGCCTTTCTGAAGATTCTTAAGTTTCCAGTTGCAAGTTTATTTCACACGATTTAAAAAGTGAATTAGTTTATAAATATCCTGGGACCTATCAAACGAGAAACTAATTTTGGCGATTCTTTAAGGCCATAAAAATGAAGAAATCAAATCAAATCAAATATTTTTTTATTGCATAAATACCATAGACTAACATACATAACATTTAATTATTATTATTATTTTAATGTTTTGCACGTTGATTCGGCGTTGATAAAACATATAAATAAAAAAATATATTAAAAAAAAACAGACTTTTTGAAGACGGTGCCAAACTTTGAATTTAATCAGTTTCAAGGACTATCTTACTGACTTTACGCGTTATTTACGATTTAAGTTTTTTTTTAATTTCGTTTTTTTTTAAGACGGGTTTGAGTTTTTTTTTTTGGTGAAGTAGCTTTACATTTCAACGTTCTCATTTAAGGCAGTATGTGGAACAATTACGATAAACATGTAGATATTAGGTTATGAACGTCTACGTAGAATTATCTACATACTCCTAACCGTTGAGGAGATATACCTTCCACCATCAGCTATCAGATCCTAGCTTGGTGACAATAAAACCAATTCCCAGACATATTCACTCAAATCGATGATCCTTTTTGGAATTCTGTTAAAAACAAAATGAAATACAATTTAAATATCGAACCGTAACCCGTAACTAAGGAAAGAATTCCAATTTATCATGGCGCAGCAATTTAGAAACCGAAAACAACCTACCTCAATCCTCACTAACAAAACATGATGATTCACAGGACATTGACCTCGAGGTCGCGCATAAAACAGCACTAAAGACTCGTCAAGCAAGTCTAGATTTTCGGCTTGACTGACCCGTCTGCCATCGCTGTTGTAACAGCCACCGGTTGATTTGTGACGCTATTTGCGTTGATCAATGTGATTTTCAATATCTCTTTAATTTGGTTAAGTCAATAGGAAATTAATAATAACCAGAAAACAGTTATTTTACGAAACAAACTAGGTACCAGCCAAACTAAATAAATTTTAGTAAAAGTAACGTTCTTGGTCATATTAAATTAAACGCAAATTATTATTTTTCCAAATTCTTATGGACAAGAAAGACAGAAAAATGAAAAAGGGCAGGTGGAATGCATCACGTGATCCGGCACAACGCCTACGGTACTCAGTTACGAGACAAAGAAAGAAGGCATGCTAGGTTTGCTTGTGTCATGAATTTTGTATTTGCTTTGTGGTTTCACTTTGCGTGTTCAGTACACGTACTCTATCTGCTTTTATTCTGTAATCCGAGGGACAAGGTTATTGTTGATGGTTCCATCTCCTTTTTACCATCGACTCATTATCGGAGCGGCATCAGATGACTGGGTTTTTATCTATCACATCACTCTCATCACCATTAAAATATAAAAAATATTATTTACTACAGCATGACGGAAAACTGTATTAAAATGTTTTGTTAATAACTAAATAGATACTACCTAGTCTACAATTTTACAATTTTTTCTTTTTTGACATTAATATAAAATAATTAATGATGCATTGGCAAATAACTGCAAGTGGAATTTTAATTATTTATTACGTTAGGAAAAACTGCATGTTGAAGAGGCTGACATTGTTTTGTGTAGCTTATTAATAATAATAATAATTTCAATTTTATGTATTAATATTTGCACGCCTTGATTGGCAGAATAATATATGATGATACGTTGTAATTAGTTTAAGTCACCTTATGTACCATATTCATACAAATAAATATTTACTTTACTTTACTTTACTTTACCTACCTGCCTGCCTGAAGCCGTGTGCGGGGACAGATCGACAACGGAGATTGATAAACCCGCACACGTCTCCGCGTTTGGGTGTTAATGGCCAGCAGGCCGGTAACACTTTGGGTGGAGGAGGGAATGAGTCTAATTAATGTACCTTATTGTTATAATACTGTAATAATTTGTGTGAAGCTGGAATGTTTTTTTTTATGTTTTGGTGTTGCTTTACATGGGTCTTGTTACTCGAAATAAATGAATTTTAATTTTAATTTTAATTTACCTACCTGCCTATTTCAAGAAATAATTTTGTGGCAAATTAATTTATATTTACTTTTTATTTATATATCTACTTTTGTAATTTTCAGTGGTCACGGTCGCAATAATCTAGAAATTGTGGAATAATTAATTTAGTTGTGTATTTTAATTCAATGTTAGAATAGCAACTACATCTTATGCAATAAAAAGTTGTAATGTTGAAATATCTTCCGCAATTTAATTTCCGTACACGAAAACCAGCCTTCTTACCAGCATGAAAGTGTGCGTAAAAATGCTTATGTTTAGTATGTTAACGTTATGGATGCTTCTAATATTCTAATTAATATATTATGCTCTAAATTATAGTCTGATTTTAATTTTTTATTTAAACGAAGTACATACTGTCATTGTTAATTATAATGACGTTTCAGTCAAAGATGGATAGAGAGCGTGCCTTCTTGCATCATATTTTTTCTTATTTTAATAGGGTTATGATCACGGGCGTACACAGTAGTATACTTTACTGCTGCTGTCGATATATTATATAAATAAATTTCAATTAATCAAATAACTTTTTTTTGTGATGCCTCAACAGTATGAAAAGCGGCAAAACATCTAAAACGAGATTTTCGTGTATTTTTATTTTCCGTAGAATTGTTGACAAAAGGCGGCAGTGGCAATAATACCATTAATGGATTAATTGGCTCATAAATTGTACACTTATTGTAAACATTCAGTAAAAACAGATGGCGTTACTTTTTTTGTCATACAACTTTATTGGAATATAATTAAGAATAATATAATGAAGAAATATTAGAATTAGAATAAAGCAGTAGCTCGTTTGTCACATCTTGAAGTCTAACTAAAGCCGGACAGGCCGGACACTGTTTATTTTGCTTAGACACGCAAACAAAAACCCTGACTATGTCCGGCTTTATCCGGACGCCTGGCAACCCTAGTCACACAATTGTTTATAAATAAAAATAGATTTAGAAATCAGACTATAGTCTTAGTTATTGGTCTCGTTGACAATCTATTCTTGTCCTGTCTTTGTTAAAATACTGCCACCCTTAAAATGATGAATGAAATTAATTTCTTACCTCTCGGCATTCCACATGGCGGTTTTGTTCTGGAATTATCCAAAAAATCCAAATCAAATCTCCTTGCTGGAGGATATGTCAATGCCACGTGTCCATTCACATCTAACCATACACAACTAAACACTACACAGCACACAACACTAATCAAAGACGCCATCTTTGATTCTCTCATTTTTTATGTTAGCACCTTCCACATCACTTCTGAATTTGAATTGAGAACGTTCTAACCATGGTAGAGATTCACTTTTTTTAGTTTTAGTTCCTCATTGTATTTGTTTTCTTTTTTCTTGGCTGCGACTCTCCGGATGTTGATGTTGTCTGAAACAAAAAAAAAATTAAATTTATAAGGCAATCAAACCAGATACAATTTTTAAGGATTCTACCTTTTTTTCACGTTAAAATGTTATTTCATCGCCTCTTGTATTTTTTTGCATCTTTTGAATTAATTTATTTATCTAACTCAATAAACTTAAGGCAAAAACAACAGAAGTACATGAAATTTGCCCAAACACTCGTGTTCAAAGTTATACTCAGAGTTAGGTAACTTTGATTAATATTTTTTTGTGGGATGTGAAAACCCTCGAATATTTTAAAGATTAAAAAAAAGTGTTCGATTTCAATTATAATTTTGTCTCTTTTATATTCGTCAGAGCAAAAAGCACTTCCATCAACCACACCACGGCAAAGTCAATAATTTTCAAAATTATGATTTCAACTGTTTATTTTGTTTTTGTTTGTTAGCTACACACATATTACCGATTCTTTTTACACAGTTAATATAATGGATAATTATATCAATAAGTTTTTGTCAAATTAATTTAGAAATAATATATCACAAGTTTTTTCCAATATTTGAATGTCATCGATCTTTTTTCTTATTTATATTCAAGTCGATATTTTAAACACAATTATAATACACAAATTACTCTCTCGGATGTTATGCACAGCAATTTAATAGGTTTCTTTTTAAAATCTAAAATCGATGAGCAGTAACGTAACTTAGCCAGCGTGGTTACAAAGATAAGTGTGACAAAACTACGTGCTTTTTAAGGCATACATATTAACTTGCAATCAACGATTTTAGTGCCACGCCACATTTTATTCGTCCTACATTTTCTAAACAACTTGTTTTAAAATAAGAATGAGCGGTTTATTTATTCCATTTACGAATAAACTCATTTTGGCGCCCATTACCACAGACAATACCATGACCATAGAGAGGTACTGAGTAGTCTGAGTACACTCTTCATACGTTCACAATACGTAGGATGTAAGCGAAGTTTCAAGGAAACTGCAAATGCATGCTATTGTGTGGAGGAATGGTACCCGACCGTGACGTATAAGATATTAGTGGTGTTTAACAACCAAAGCAATACACGTCACGTAAGCCTTAAAATAGGAAAAAAAACAGCCAGGTATTTCAGAAATAGGACCTTAATTTTAGTTGCCCCAGTCAGGTCCTTTATCTATACTTATATAATTGTACGCCCGACTGGCTGATTTATCAACGCAGGGCCTAAACCACTAGGCCTAGGAACTTGAAGTTTTGTGCAAAACTTCCTTCCATGACGTAGGCGCACTAAGTAGGGATTTTTGGAAATTCGGCCTCTAACAGGGTGAAAAGTGGGACGAAAGTTTGTATGGAAGTTCGTAATTTTTGAAGTTACAAGCACGAAATTTCGTATAGTTAAACTTGAATAATAATAAATGAATTTCTGTACGGGGGTTTTTCTAATTTTTATTCCCAAGAGGGGGAATTTAGGGTTTTACAGTACGAAGCGAGTTGACGCAAAAATTCAATAGGTGGCGTTGTTAATATTTTTTAACTTGCGGGCACCGGCCAGAATAACGTTTGACGCGGGTGAAACCGCGCAGGGCATCTAGTAATATACATAATATTTTAAAGGGTCTAGATTACCTTAATTAAAACCACACCAATCTGGTCTGCAGGTTCTTTAGACAGTACATAATTAATACCTAAGAATATAAAACGCAGCGAAGGAGTCTGTATAAATCAGTGGTCTATAGAAAACGCGAATCAAAAAATCAACCCTTTGTTATCTTGTTATTACTCCCACAACATAACTACCTTTCACAAAAATAATTGAAATTAATCTAAATTACATTCGAAATAACTTTCTAAAGCAAAACAAGAGATATTTCAACAAGAGCAAACGAAATTGATCCTATTTACTGATACGGGTTTCCGAACGTGTAATCCGACATGATTATGTGCAATCATCGGCTTGTTATACCATTGTTGAACGAGCGTTCCAATTTTAAATTGTGTTTTCCTTGTGGATATGATATAAAACAAATTGCTTTATAAATAATAATATCTACTGGTTTCTAATGCGGACTTTTCTTTTACTGGAAATAAATTAACAAATTTCACTCACTAACTTTAATGAAGAAGATTACTTAGAAGAGCTCAGTCACCAGATATTGTTCTGATAAAGAGTCGAAAAGGGAGTCAATCAGAGAGCATGCCTAAAACTAGAGAGAACTATACGTTTTAAATGACAATTAATGACATTATTCCCACTGCGCGAGTAAAGCTGCGCGTTCAAGATAAAATCCACGTCATAGTTTAGAAATGTATGGGTATTGATAGTTTTTACCCGGGCCGGGGCAATTATTTATGAAATGTGACAGTCAAAGTATAGTAAGTAAGTCAGACACAAGTATAACCGTCAATATTCTTCATGTTCATTCATGTTACATCTTGACGTCTATTATCTCTGGGTCGAGCATCAAACTCAGCCAATAGCTATGTCACTCAGATGACGTGCCAAAATGTATGAAAATGACACAGAGATAAGAAATGAGCTCAAATAAAGACCTTCATCTGAGGAAATGAGCATGTTTGTCTAAGGAACCATTTGACAGTTACATTTTTTTATTGCAAGGTTACAACGTTCTTAATCTAAGCTCACTAACAAAAACTCATTACTTATTATTACAATATTGTTATGCACCTAGCTGCTATACTAGTAAATAAATTCTTGCACTCATTATATAAATACAGGATATTGACTTCCTCTGCACAAAGTATGACTGAGTGTATATTGTCATTGCTACAGTGCGATGCTTATAATTTTTAAACATCGACGCCATTTTAAATTTTGCTATGTGTTTGGTAAACAAAGGAACTGAAAGAATCACGACTATGTTACCTGCCAGGATGTGGCAGTGTAAGTCCTATGTAGGTAAGCCAATCGCCATCTACCAGGCTAGTACTAAGAATTGCCTAAACTAAGAATCCAAAGTAACACTTTAGATCACATTACTCTACCCGGGAGTCGAAAACACGGCATTATGTTTGTCGATTCTGATAAATTTACGATGTAATTTCAAAGCTAGATAAGCTCGATAGGAAAGCGCGGTGGATAGCGATAGGCTCACCTAATATCCCATAGGATCTAAACATAACAGGTGAAATGTGGGTGTTGTACACATCTGCCTCACCCTTCTGGATAATAAAGGCGCGATGTTATGTAGTTAGTTAATAAGATATTTATTGTTGAATTTTGTCCATATTTTTAGGTTTGAAACACCTCAATGGAAAGTCGGTTCTCTCAAATAAAATCAATTTCACGTTTCGTTTTTCATTATTCGTTGGTCAATTGTCTGATTTAATAATGTTTATTGAAATAACGTTTTATTACGAAAAAAGTAACCATAAAGTGACGCTACATTTTAGAACACACAAAGGAGATCGATATTCAAAATTGAAATTGGAAGTATCGCGTGGTTAAAGAGGTTGTTAATTGAGTTTGACGACCGGATGGCGGAGTGGGTGGTGTACCTGTCTGACACGCCGAGGTCGCGGGTTCGATTCCCGCTTTAGACAAATCTTTGTGTGCAAAGAAGAAACATGGAGGTTTGTCTAAGTCTGGGTGTTCTATGTATAATAAGTATGTATTTACAAAAGAAAAGTATATATGTATTAGTATCGGTTATTCTAGTACCCATAATACAAGCTCTGCTTAGTTTGGGACTAGATAGCGTTGTGTGTAAGTTGTGAGATATTTATGATTATTATTAATTGTGATAACTTAAAATTAAATGTTGTATTTGAATTAATTTTAATTATTAATACACATACATGATGAATAAGGTTGCTAATGGACATAATTACTGTCAAAGTAGCCTCAATAGAAAATATGCTCATTTCAATACATTTCGACTTATCATCTAAAGCGACATCTAGTGGCCGAGTCTTCAGTTATCTACCCATTGTTATTATCACTTTGATGTAAAAAAATTATAATTAATAAATTAATAAATAAATATTTCACAACTTACACACAACGTCATCTAGTCCCAAACTAAGCAGAGCTTGTACTATGGGTACTAGAATAACTGATACTAATACAGATATACTTTTCTTTTGTAAATACATACTTATTATACAAAGAAACACCCAGACCAAGACAAATCCCCATGTTCATGCACACTAAGATATGTCTTGAGCGGGAAAAGAACTTGCGACCTCTTGCCTCTGCGTAGCGACCACTTGCAATGTTTTTGTTTTTTAAATGTCTTCATTAAATAATAAAATACATTGATTTATGTACTAATCTAGTGTAAGTTTAATCCTAGATGTACAAAAAAAATAATTATATATGATTTTACAAGTAATATCTATGAAAACTTATTTAAAAACTTATCGCATGTTCATAATTATAAATTGATTATTAAATTATAGCAAATTGTAATTTAGATATTAAATAACATAGATATATAATTGTACAAATTCTTTAGTGATAGCAATTCGTTTATAACAATGATAAATCAACCATTTGCACTACCGGTACCGCTATCCGGTCGTCATTCGTTATTCTACCCCATTGTTTGTTACTTTTATATAATTTTTATAATTAATCCAGTCAAGCTCATTCACAAGAACTCCACCACCTAATACTGATTGACTCTTGATGCTTATCTTGAACCTTGTTAACCCTGTGGACAAAGGTCGTTTATCAGTCGTCCGTCACAGTCCCCGACCACCATCTCAACGATCTCAAGTAATGGCGGCACTTTCACCGCACGATCTGAACAACACTTTTGTTTTCAATCAGCGCGCCATTATCTATCATTATCGGTACTGTGATAGTGTTACGTAAGATGTTTTGTACCACGAGCTTTGATGATGGCAATAAGTGGGGTAGGTACCTAGACGGGAAACTCACACCTGCCGCAGGGGCAGTCATGCAATACTAAAAAAAAAGAAAAAAAATAGCCCAGTCTAAAACAAAATTAAATGCAGATACATTAGATAAAGATTGCCTGGCAGAAATTGCGTCAAGCGATAAGGCCGCCCTTTGCATATTGTTATTATCTTTCAATAGTTATCTTTAGTTTGTAATGGAATGGTATGCAAATAAAGTTTTATCTATCTATCTATACATTGTAGCATCTGAAGACTATTAAATTATTCCTACTGTACCAGTAACTCCTTATCTTCCCACCAAACCGGAACACAATTACTAATCTTATCTTAACGCCTTCGAACTCGTTCAAAAGAGCTCTTCCTTGATATGTATACTATGTGTTCAAACCATTCACAAACAGTGAGTTAATACAGTTTACATAACATTCGGCCATGTTATTGTTTCGCGTGTCACACCCAATGCTTTAATTTGGACATAGCTGGGAATTGATGAACAGTGTCACATTCATACTCAATTTGGTGGGAAACTCGACAGATAATTGTGGATGTATAGCCTATTAGGCCGTAGCCAGGATTATTCTAGGAGTCTAGAATTAAACCTCCAAAATTATAATGATTTTGGGAAACCATCTCCCTCGCACTGAACGCTGAGAGCCAGTAACTGTAGTTGAGCTCCCACTAGAACTAAACACTAACCTACTGTGAAACAGTTCAGGGATGTTATGTCAAGCAAGTCTTGGTTAGGCCTGCCCTGCCATTTCGCGACGCATCTTCAATCTATTGTGGATGATGTGAGCATCAAGTGGCATATAAGTCGTTGCATAAGTTGCATGGAATACAAATTGATTAAGAGAGTATTACCGATTACGTAGAATACCCTAATAAAAGTGGGAACTACAAACAGAACTATGTGTGTACATTTATAACATTTAAGCAAACATCATGTCTACTTAATAAATCGCAACTTATACTGTCACTTAGATTCTATTCTATTCTATCTTATAGACTGTTGCAAGTGCTCGTTAACAAAACCCCTAGGTATCTCTATTTCCCATCAGAAGCAACATTCCATAGACCCCATAGCATTGATAGTCATTTGAATGGAATTCGGCCGAAGTATTCGCTTCCCGGAGTCGTTGAAGCAGCTAATGCTACTATTACACAATACTACCAGTTTGGTAGACGCCGCTATTACTATACTGGTAGTGTTGGTACCTGTCCAATGAACATTCCCAATTTAGTAGGAATTTCTTGTTTATTACTTGTGCCTAACAAGCTATGTATTTAAGAGTTTTGTAAGCGGATTATTGTACGCCCGACTGACTGATTCATCAACGCAGGCGCGCATTATGAAGGGATTTTTTGAAAATCGTCCTCTAACAGAAGAAGTCTGGGACGAAAGTTTGTATGAAAGTCCGTCATTTTTGAAGTTACAAGCATGAAATTTCGTATAATTAAACTTGGATAAAAATAAATGAATTTCTGTACCGGGATTTTCTAAATTTTATTCCCAAGAGAAATTTTATTTTTTTTAACTCTCTGGCTCGGGCCAGAATATCGTTTGGCGCGGGTGGAACCGCGCAGGGCATCTAGTATCTTATAAGCTAGTAATTTGGTGCATGGTCTAATCTTCTCTAGTCTAGTCTTCTTCTCAGTCTTAATCTTCATTGTTGAAGGTCGTGGCTAGCTAGAAGTGTTGGTCAAGCACTATGCTTTACCACGTATTCCTGTCCTCGACGGTCTTTATGGCCTTGGTTATTGATAGGCCAGTGAGCGATTTAACTAGGTCTGACCAGCGGCTAGCTGAGCGACCGCGTGAACCTGGCTCGCCTCTGATTCTAGTACTACTTAGCAAAATACTTCTTCTTCTTTGTATCAATAACGACTTTTTCAAATTTAATTTTAGATAATTCCCGCCCCATATTTTCTGTAGACTGCATTAGGCCTTCGTAGTTAGAGGTTGTGGAAGGCGGTAGGCATGAGAGAAGATGGGCCAAATATGGTTGGGAAAACCAAAATAGGTTTCTCGTTGTCCATCGGATATGGAAGTGGTAACTTACTAAAAGATGACCGAAATATCACTAATCTTAGTACCAAATCGGTACATAGCACTGCTATTTGGAGGCAGAATAAAGGCGAGAAGTTAAATTAATCCTATAAAAGTTCTACTTCCTACATTATATCAGAGCATTTCTATTTATTACATAGATGCCGGAAATAATGCCTTTAAAAAGTAAAGTGCAGCATTAAGTCATACATAAATACTAGTGTTATTGTTATGCACATTACCTCATTTTTTTCATTGTTCTTGCTATGATATGTCTTAAGAGCGATCTTGCTCAATTCTTGGTACTGTATACAATAATTTCATCACAAAACTGGGTATTAATAACCGTAATCTGGTAGTGTGTAACTAGGTTATTAAGATTTTAGTTATTAACATACGTACGTAACGTATGTCTGCCTAATCTGCCTATTTCTATTAAAAGTATGAAATTGTAAATCGGTTTTTTTTTTTTTCACAGATTTCTCGAAAATTTAAAAAAAATATTTTTCATATCATTAAATAAATAAATATCTCACAACTTTCACACAACGCCATCTAGTCCCAAACTAAGCTAGAGCTTGTACTATGGGTACTAGAATAACTGATACTAATACATATAATATTTTTCTTTTGTAAATACATACTTATTATACATAGAAACACCCAGACTAAGACAAACCCTCCATGTTCATGCATACAAAAATTTGTCTTAAGCGGGAATCGAACCCTCGACCTCGGCGTAGCAGGTACACTACGCACTCCGCCATCCGATCGTCATATCAGTAATGCCCATTCGCTTCTAATTTTATTCGTGGTCATTCGTGGTAGTGATGGTGAGCATCCCCGCCCCCTAACGGCAAAATAAATAGCTGGCGTTTTAGACATCTATGTAATTTCATAATGCGGTAATAAATGTACTTTCTAATTAGTGACGCTCTTTTGTTCTAAATCTAAATTCTACTTATTTTTTCTTACAATGAATGTATGTAAGAAAAAAAAGTAGAATTTAAATATCTACATTATTCTAACAATATACTATACAGTTAATATTCTAATGAGCACAAAGATTACGCAACGCCATCTAACAGCGAGTAGCGTTAATTGTCACTTTATCTCCGGTGCTAGCAGGGTTCTTATCGGAGTGCAATCAGTGTGAGAAAGGCGTTGTGTGTGCAAGCTTCGATAGAGGTAACAAGCAAAATGAAGTAACTATTTTATAATCACTGAGATGTAACAGTTTTATTAATTTTGTATCTCAATAGGTTAATTTAGATTATGAAGTAAAATCTAATTTCATTTGATAAAGTAGGGTGTCTCTTTCATATTTGGTTTTGGGACAAAAATAACCTTAAGTGTTAATATTTCTTATAGGCATTCTATCTGATAGTACACTGTAGGAATGCAATATTATTACCATTTCTATGACTATTCTAGTCTAGCAAGACACGTAAGTTTTCAAGTTGATAGGTCAAAACATGAATGAACTTATTTTCTCAATCTCACTCAAATTACTTCTGACTACACACAAACAACTATAATAAGTAAACAACATTAGAACATTCAAATTCATTTTAGTTATAAGAGCAAAAAAATGGTACGCTAAAAACATTTTAATGTAGGCATGTTTTCTCAAGTTATAATTGTATTTACCTTATTCTTCAATAAAAATGTTATGTTATTGAAGTTGATAAAAATGGATTGATAGATTAATGGATTATGAAGCGTTGAAAATCAACTCATTTTTCTTTCGATACGCGATCGATCTATTGTAATTTAAATTTAAATTTAAATCATTGACAAAATTTGTCACTTATTTTTTTCATTTGTATTTGTTTTTATTTTCAGACATCTGTAATCCAAAAATCGAGATGGGAAACGGTTGAAGCTATTGCAATAATTAACATTAATCAATATCAATGAAAACTGTAAAATAAACAAAAAACTTTGATCAATCCCGACTTCACACTTCAAGTACTTAAAACCAAACCCTATTCAGATTATATTAAAGTATATATTTGATCAAATTGATATCAATAAATTTGCACCGTCACGAGGTTATAATTTGCCGTCATTTGTATCTTATAACCAGCAATATTAAGCCTATTTTGCTCTGCTTGTTTAAATTTATTACCTAGTAAAGTATAGGAACTAGCGTAGTTCCGTCATGTCTTTTCATGGCATGATAGATATAATCGTATGCGACAGTTAATGAAAACTCCTTTGAATATGTGGAAGTAAGATTTATGTTGAAAGTGGCGACAATGCAATTTTCTTAAAAATAAAGTTGCAAATTGATTTTTTAAAGATGAGACAACCATAGGTAATCTCCGTAAACAAATACCAATTCTTACACCAGCTTTAAAACCGGAATCGCTGATGTTGGCAATAAGCCAACCAAAGTAAAATACGAGTGGGTAAGACTTGTCTAAGGTATGCATCTATGGGTAGGTGGACGTAGGTCCTATATCACGCAGTAGCTTCTTGAAAATGGATAGTGTAGTCAAGGCTTGATATATTTAAACACGCAAAAAGCAGATAGGCCAACGGTTTGGCCGAGTAAGGAAGATAAATGGGTACAGTGAGATCTAACTCACTGTACAGTCTACTAGCATAACAACCGTGAGATAGATTTCGTTACGTTTTTAACATATTTTTGTATAGGGAAATATGACTAAAATACGATAAAATCTATCTCACGTTCTTTAAATAAATAATACACATAATAATATCCGCTTAAACCTGGCAGGTCAGTTACCTTATGTTAAGCAATCACCAGTCTGAAATACGCTAGCGGTTTTAACGATGTGTTTCTTCAACATTTACAAACAAGAGACGTAGTATCTTGCCCAAAGATGCTTTAGGACGAAAAGGTTAAGTAATAACCTGTTGTACTGTACTGTATACAGATTATCAAGTCTGTGCATAAAATTTCTATATTTATTTTTAGAGAACATTTATGGTGTATATTTTCCATTCACACGAGAGAGGAACATAATAATCCATTGAACTATTACCGATATAAAGTTAAACCACCCGAATTGGGCATTGTTTCAATCGACATTTTAGATAGTTGATTGGCGCCAAAATCAATTCTATTTCTGGTAGGTCTCGTTACCTTTTGGTAATTTATTTGAAATTGAACAATCCCTTTAGTGTCGTTTTAAAATAAAAAATAAACGTAAATAATTGGTCGAGAGACTGCGACCTTTTGTTACAATACTAAACCAAGGTGAATTGCCAGCAGCTATAGAAAATTGCAATGTTTATCTTAATGGTACAAATTATGCAAGTTGGTACGGTACCAAATATGGAAAGTTGACATTAGTATTTTATTTATTTAATAGCATTATTAACTTCATGATTTTAACAAGTATGTTTTATCTCACAATCTACATTTTAAAAGATGTTAACGTTATAACTTAAATTGTACCTACAAACTTTTACTAAAATTTATTTTACTTATTACCCAATAGTTAATTCAAAAATGTTGTCAAATAAATAAATAAATATTTCACAATGCGGCGTAATTTAAATGAAATTGATAGAATAATTCAAGCATGACGACAAGTTCAGGGTTCAACTCAAATCGAAACGTCTCGATTCTTTACAAAAAAAAAACAAAATTAAATTGAATTTCAACGAAACACTAGCAGCAGGTACAGGTGGAGAATTTCAAGATGTTACACTGAGCTCAGGTTATTTGGTAACATCAAACATTGTAGAATGGTTACTTCAATGGCTTATGTTACTAAATAACTTTTACGATAATCAAGTTGAAATGAAGAATATCTTATATTTTGACTGTTATTTCAGCTCTAAAAATAATAGTCTAAGAGCCAGTGGCTGCCTACGTCAATTTATAAAATCTGAAAGTTTTTCTGTTTGTGCCTCTGATATAGGTTGAAACTATAACCAAATATGGAATTTGGATGGTGGCTAGGCTAGGCTATATATATTGTACTCTGATATCATCTCATCTCCTACCGTCTGTTAGCCAACACCAATTCAGTTGTATGACGAATGATCGTTCTGATGCATTTATCAGAATGTCGAAGATAGACTTAGCCAGAGATAAAATAATTCTAGTGAGACAGACTTTGCTGGTAAGATACTTGGTTATTTACCGAAGTGTGCTATATTGTGTTACAAAAATAAACCATCCTAGTTCAGGGTCAAAGAGTAAGTAATAATGTTTTCAAAAAATTACTTCAACTATGGAGTTTCAAGACTAACCTCCTTAGTTATGGACTAATAATATTAAAATTCATTAGGCAACAATCAAGCTAAACTACAATAAAGTACACAACATAATAATGAAATTTGCATACTTATTAAAAATTATTCACACAAATTAAAATTTCACAAATAAATAAACTAATTTAGTTACATTAAGTAACGTCTCTATCATGCCACAGTCAATAAATTTGAATTTCGAACAGTGATGGATTGCCAAATTTATCGAGTGAGTACGATAGTGTTGGCCAATTTTTTTAATTACTATTTTGCACACCTTGTCTATGATATTTATTACTTTTTAAAGTGTATGGGTTCGTTTCGCCATACGTTTTGAAATATGGCATGCAGTTTTAGAAGTGGTTATTGATGTTTGATAGCTCTATTATTGAGACCGCAGTAATAACATTTTCAATTTCCTTGACGATTTAAATATATCGTCTAAACACCATACATAATTATCATTATTAACTAATTATAATTTTTTGTTAATATGTTTTTAACTAGTTTCTCACGCTTTAAAACAAGCAGCAATTACTTATATTACACATAACATTAAAATATGTGTATGAATAAAAAATACACTTACATAAACAACATAATAAAACTTGATAAAATTTCAGCAAACTATATAATTGAGTCATAAAACATATTTTCTTTTTTTTTACTTCGTGGTAACAACGTTTAATTGCTTAAATCTTAATTATTAGATTAATACACTATGAATTCAATAATCAACCGATTCACTTGCGTTTTCTTTTTTTTTTATTTATTTATAAACACATTACAAAGATACATAAAAAACTACAGCGAATGCAACATAAATCCGAGGGATTTTTCCGCACATCCGATACATCGCAAGACGGTAAGCGTACGATAAAATGTTTGTGTATGTACTATCAACAAAGCAGATTTATGATCCACCTTAATACTATATTTGTATAGACATTTCAAAACATTTAAGTCTAAATTCGCTTGTTCTATCAACAAATGTCAACCTTATCGACTTTGACAATTTCAAAGGAAATGTTTGTCAAATGGGTCATGAATCAACTTTGCTGATAGTACATACACAAACATTTTATCACAATACCTATACTCTTTAACAACATAACAATAAGTACACTTTTTTTTTTATTATGAATAATGTTTTAATTTAATAAATAAGTTGATTTTGGTATTATTGCATGAAATAATCTCTTCCCTTCAACATGATCCATCTTCGTCCATCCAAAAAAGCCGCTTATTTAAAAACATTCATACTCTTCAATCAATTTTCACCTTCATTTCATTACCACAACTTGGTCATACCGCGGACGTATCAATGAGTGAAATTCCATCGGTCGGACGCGTGTGAAATGTGTAAGTGTAGGTAAGGCATGCTATGCGCGGTCTAAACAGTAGGACAAACAAACTTTCGCTTACACGTAACAAAACGCGTAGTTATGTGTTCGCACTCACTGGGAAAAAGTAGATGCAGAAAACAAAAAACAAAATAAATATTGTCCGTTTCCTTCCAACAATATTCATACACCAATTCCCTATTATTTTAACGGATAGAATTGTTAAATATGACTGAAAATACTAAACGACTAAAATACTGAATGACTGAAAATACTGCCTTTATTTAATTATTATAGGTATTTAGTTATATTCACCCTATCGCTAAATAAATATTTTAATCTAAGTCGTAATCTATCAGAAAAAAAAATGTGAAATGTATTTTGTATACACCCTAAACATTCTAAATAAATCCTGTGTCGCGGCACAGGAGATATTTAGGAATAACCCTTGTGTCGCGAGTGCGAGCGTCAACTTTAAAAAAAAAAGTTCTCCTCCAAGCTGTCAAGTAATTTTCGCGAACTATCAAATGGTACGGTTGCGTTTTGTTACCATTGTTTCTCTCAGTGTCATATTTTATGGTCAACCCATAGCAATACTTTATACGTCAATGGGTCAACCTCATATTTTTTTAATTTTGGAATCTTATCTATTGAACAATAGATGGCGCGAAAATCAAATTTGCATTGGAAAGCGTTGCTCGTGAAGTGGGGCGTACGTGAGTTTGTCCCGCGAACGTCATCTCCGAAAGTGTTCACAAAAATATACCATTTGTTTGCATATTTTTTATTTACATAGAAATTCCAAATGAAAGTCACTATTTCGTATTTTTGTTATGTACAGCGGGCCAACGAGTTATGTATGCAGGGCAAAAACTTCTAAGTGATAGTAAAGATTTACTACACCAGTTATGGATAAGTGAGTTTCATATCTAAATAGTGGTCATATTACACGTATTAAATATGTAATTCACACATGCATATCTATTGCAGTCAGTTTGCACTATGGCATAGAAGTTTTTGCCCTGCATACCTAATTGCATGGCCCACTGTACGTAGTAATGCTATTATTATCAAAGTTTGGTCATTTGGTGTGTGTATTTGAAATTCTGATTGTTAAGGTAGGTTGGGCGCCAGCGCAACGCAAATGCGTGCGTAACATATAATTAATGAGCTCATTCAATTTTTAATATTTGTATTTATTTTGTAACCTAATTAACCTACAGTCCTACACAATTGCAAAAGATAGGCGTATTCAAAACTATTTTAATTTGTGGCATATTACAATATGCGGCTTACCGTAATCAATTAGACAGAATGGGCCTAAATGAAGGTATTTCTTAACATACTCTCTTTTTATCTTCTGCAGCCTGACTATTAGACAATGTGAAGTCAAGATTTTTACATTGTTCCAAGCTACAATTAAAATATCTCCACGAATCACCTTTCTGTCACCTCGACTTATCTAAATGGATATCATTGCTCTGTAATAAGTGCATTAAAACAATCGCAAGGTTAATTATACAAAATTGTACGCGATATTATCGTTAGAAACATATAAATATGTGAATTTCTTTGTGAAAGTGGCAGCGTCTGGCAATGATAGTGGTAGCGTTTTTACAGACGGCGACATCGTACCTACAATGCGGTGGAATATCTCAATTTTTGTTGTTTTATGAACTGTAATCACAAGTGTTACAACTTACGGTAATGTGCTGTAATAAAATAGTTTAAAAACTAAAAACACGCTTTATATGGCAAACCAAACTAAAAAATAGACAATATTTTTTTATTTCAAAAAAAGCGTGGGGGTGCTTTTTAAGATATTATCGAAATGATAATCCTTCTTCTCATGTCTGTCAATGAAATATTTATAACTATTGACCCATGCACCCACGCTTTTTTTGAAATAACATAATTATTTTCTACTTTTTAGTTTGGTTTATTTATAAGAGCGTTTTTGTAATAAAAAAATAATAATAATAATAATTAAAAAAAAAAAGAATTGAAAAAAAAAAAATTTTTTAAACGAATTATTGCATTGTCATCGGTCTTTGACAGGTGTGCAAAATTTGAATGAAATCTGAACGTTTAAAGTGGGTCAAAATAGCGTCCAAAGGAGTCGGTTACATACAAACAAACAAACAAACATACAAGTGAAGCTAATATAAAGCGTGTAAAAAGTCTACCACTTCTAAATTCAAATCTTAGGTCTAAGAAAAAAAACTGACATTGCTATTGCTTCCAAAACAAACAACTGAGTGTTTGTCCTTGAATTTGTTACCAAAAAATGAAAACTTTTTTATTTAGACATTTAATTTCGTTTGTATTTATTTATATTATTCAACGATTCTTGTACAATTAACATTATAACTAATTAATGTTTAATTAAGTTTTTAAGTACATAATTGTTTCTCTAATACTTTTACAGTAATTAATAGAGATGTGGATATGAAAGTGTATTATTAAATAAGCTCACAAAGTGTGTAAATATTTTAGGAGAAATATTAATTGTTGACATAGCTAAATACTGTAGAAAAATTGCTATGGTGAAATTTGTAATGAGTGATAACGTAATTCTAGCAAACTTGAGTGCACGGTTGGTGTAGTGGTTAACGCGGTCGCCTCGCTGCTTTCGACTGCGTTGGTGTTGTGGGTTCGATCCCCACACGAGACAAATCTGTGTGTCATTCGCAAATATTTGTTCTGACTTTGGGTGTGGTTTGTTTGTGAACACTCCCGCGATACAGAAGTCATTCATAGTGAGGGCGTTAAAAAAAAAACAAGAAAATGGTGTTATTGGTTTACTCCATAGTTATTTTTACCTGGCAATTAAAACTTATATTTTGCTTTCTGTTACCGTTCATGGTATCTAAAAACCTACCAACCAACAAGATATAGAATTTTGATCTAGAACATAAAAAACAAAATTAGATGATCTTCTATGATAGTAATAGAAATAACCATCTATACATGATGATTTTCAATTAGATTTTCTCTAATTAAATATGACTGTATAGATTTAATACTATAAAAATTATTTCTTAATTAAAACATGATTCTGGGCTAACAGCCGCTAACGTTATCTCAATTATTTTTTATAGGCAACACCGCATGCTCTGTTAACACTGCCCATTACCTCCAATTGCAATACAAGTACGTCTATATAATAGGCCTATCAGACCTTTGCATTACTCAATACATAATAATTACATAATATCTCAATACGCACTGTCTGCGTTTAGAATATGAGACAGATCAACACGCCCACATGGAAATGGTATAGGTCAAATCAGGGATCTTGACGATATGAAGATAGCCGCAAATGAAATGTCAAGTTCGGTGCTTGTCAATTGGTCAAGCGGCAATCTGCAGCTAACTTCAAACCCGTCAAAATTTTACCTACATTATAAGATAACGTGACAAGGAGACACGCCTTGATAAATACACACATATCTTCAAAAAGACGAATCTTAACGATTTATTGACAGAGGTGTGTGCGGTGGGCTCGAACTCGACTCGAGACCGTAGGATTGCGAAGTCAAAAACTTCGCAGTCCTACGGTCTACCTTTCAGCTATCGCTGCTTTTTACTTGACTACGGCAAAGATATTATAATATGGGTAAAATAAAATGTTACACTAACTGACACCAGTTTGAAGTTTAAGGTGAAGTTTAAAATAAATAATTATCCCACAACTTACACACAACGCCATCTAGTCCCAAAATAAGCAGAGCTTTTACTATGGGTAATAAAATAACTGATACTAATACATATATACTTTTTTTTGTAAGAGAAACCTCTATGTTCATGCACACAAAGATTTGTCTTAAGCGGGAATCGAACCTGCGATTTCGGCGGCACAGGCACACTATCCACTTTGCCATCCGGTCGTCAAAATATAAAATATATTGGTCATCTGATTAACTGGCCACATGGTCCATCAAAATCAGTCTACGCGCAGAGAGAACCTTGTATCTAACTAACGCACGCAATGGTAAAATAGTTCAAGCACGGTTTACAATAATTTACATCTATTGCATTACCGACGTGAACCTACTCAAACAAACAAACATAGGTACTTGTTTGAGGTATTATTAACATGGCCATGTCAATAACAAAACATGATTTGTAACCCAAATTGTTTTTAGAAATAGTTAAAAGACAACCGCCTTCATCTGCTTACAACACGCCAAAGATAATGACTTATGTCAATACAACATGACATAGCTGTTGCTAAACCATAGCTAGAGAGAGATAGCTGTGGTGGTATACACGCATATAATAAATGACTAAATGACGGATCACATTGACAACGTCAAGTAGTGACACACACGTCAAATATGTCAATGAGCGCTGAATCGCGATAACGAAGTGTTCACAGAGAGTGTACAGTGAACACCAAAAGTCGATGAACAGAATCAACTTAACAAAACACCTGATCACAATAAAATGCCATAAGTTATAGTCGCAACTAGGAAACAAAATAGCCTGTACACCAGAAATTTACAAAAGTCGTTAAACACGACTATTTCAAAAGTATCTGTGCACTAGTATTCTTAAAGTCGCTGTACACCATCAATCCAAATGTCGCTGAACATCAAAAGTCACTAAACGGCAGTAAAGACAAAATTAGGTTAACAAAGTATATTTTTAATGTTGCCGTGTGTTAATATTCTTTTGTCGCTTATGTTGTTCAGCTGCTTTTGGGACAGTTCTTGCTTATCCTTAACAATGTATGTTAACACGTTAGTATCTATTTCAATACTTATTAACAAAACAATTATATTTTATTATCAATAATCATATCTATAATATGAAAAATAAATCTACGAAGCGATTATAGTGACGGTACTTGTAATTTACTTTGCGCAAATCTTACAAAACCTACCTTTCTTTAATTTTTTATTTACATATTATTTCTGTTTTATTTGTGATAATTTTAGTCTAGCGTATTATTGTCGTAGTCTGAAAAGTATGTAATATATAACACTTCCAACATGTTACCGTTGGACAGCTGTCCGCCAGGCAATACCACCGAGCCTGGTCGGAGGATCCTCCCTTTGTGGTGGAAGAACGTCACACCCCGTTCCTCTACAGAGCCATTGCGGAGCATTTGTTGGAAGTAGGATACAACCACTGGATCGAACTGCATAAACTACAGGTGTTTTCTACTGAGCGGCACTATTATTCCAGAATAGTACGTGAAGCGGAAATCAAGAAGTACATACAAAAATTTCAACCGCGAAGATGGTACAACCTCTCAACAGCCTGGAATCCTGTGTGAATACGCATCAGTGTGAAGACGTCGTTGGTGTTGTGTGTTAAATAAATATGTATGTTTATTATAACTCGTATCTATTCACAGTTAGGATTTATATTGTATGTTTTTAATTAAATTTATTGTTTTACTCTTTCTTATGACTACTCTCTGTGTCATGACTTCGCCTACTTTGTTATCTCTACACCATCTGAAGGTAGACTGGTAGAGAATGCCCTAGGCATTAAGTCCGCTAATATACACGTGTATATGAAGTTTTTAAAATAAATTAATCAATAAAAATACCGGCAAATTGGACTAAAAAAAGTGACGACCAAGTGAGGGTAGGGGACAAAACCCTCGATTCTCGGAGACGAAGCTAAGCCTTCACCAGTCGGCTCGTGACTCCGTGACCACGATCGGTGTGATTCAATCGGAACTGTCGAGCAAAAAAGGTATTTATGCCTTTAAAAATATTTACGCGACCGTGTCTACAATATACAATTATTCATAGCTAGAGAGATAAAATCGGTAACTTGTTCCACAACAACAGCTTATTGCAAACAATTCCACCTGTAGAACGTGTTAATTATGACAACTTTCCCTTTGACTCAAGAACGTTGTGCTAGGAAGACGGTATATGGGCAATCGAGACAGACTGCCAATGTTTTCTAATGTGTGGTGAAATTACCGAAGATAACTCGGCAAAATAAACAATTGCATGTGTAACGTCTTTAACGTCTATGTATATGTAGGTATTAAATAAATAATAGTTTAAAAAAACTAAAAAACACGCTTTTAAAGTACTTCTAACTAAAAAGTGAAAAATAATTCCTAATATAAGCTGAAAATGGTAATGAACAAAAAATATATTGTATTATTGTGAAAAAGCGTGGGTTGCTCGATAGACGAAAAATATGGCACAGAGCGCCCCACGCTTTTTTCACTTTTTTGTTAGAAGTAGGTACTTTAAAAGCGTGTTTTTTAGTTTTTTTAAACTATTATTTATTTTCTACTTTTAAGTTTGGTTTATTTTTAAGAGCGTTTTTGTTTTAAGTTTTTCAATATTTTTTTTTATTATTTTTTTTATCCAATTATTGCATTGTCATCGATCTTTGACAGGTGTGCAAAATTTGAATGAAATCTGTCCGTTTAAAGTGGGTCAAAATCGAGTCCATAGGAGTCGGTTACATACATACATACATACATACATACAGGTGAAGCTAATATAAGCGTGTTAAAATTACAGCACACAAATATATTATTTCTTATTATATTCCTATTTATATATGACTGCATCAATGGTCTAGTGGTTAGCGTAAGCGCTTCTCACCGCGAGGTCTCGGGTTTGATTTTCGGGTCGTACAAAGTGTTATTTGTGAGCTTTCTGTCAGGAAATTCACAATAGCAGAATGGAGTTGGAATTGTGTCCGAGGGAACACCCACACTTCACCTGTCATATTTAGGTCCCATGGTATAGGGGGTGAGCCTATCGCCATCTACCGGCCACAATTCTAACTCCGTGTTGCTATTAAAGTATTTCCTGGTGGATATTCACAAAAAACACTTCGCCCGAGGCGCATACGCTATCCATCTTCTTCTTCGTCGTGTCGATGGCTGAGTCAAATTTTATTGGTCCAATAAGTGGCCACTGTTATGGCGCTCTCGTCGGCGTTCATGAGCACCTCTCTTGTGCAGGTGGTAGGCATTTTGGACAGTCAGTAAGGTGGTCAAGGTTTTGACTTGCCATCGTGGTGAAAGGATTAGCCAATTCGCTTTTAAGAACTCGCGAATTGCCCAGGGTGCGCCGGACGTAGGGAATTGTTGTGTACGTCACTCGGGGAAGCTCCTTTCATGCACGCTATCCATCGAGGCAGTTATAAAAGATGTTAGGTATTAACTTGAAACAGTTAGTATTTCCGCAATAAGTCCTAGGCATTAGGCATATCGTAACTTATTTACGATGTGTTTGAGTCTGCGAATAGTAATGACGTTGGTGCTTCATGGCATCCTAGTACATTATGTACAATACATAATAACAATAGGTAGTAAAATGCGAGTATAAATCAATAATATACGACTCTTTGGAAAAACATGAGGTAAAAGTGTAGTCTGTTCTTTATGGTTAGGGCGATTGGATTGGTATTATTATCAATACAAATACGTAAAATATTATATAAAAGAACTATTTTAATAATTTTAATAAAAAATGGTATTTTAAATGTAATACATAAAATTGAAGTGTGTGTTTTAATGTGAATATAACAATGTTTTTTTAAGCTGGTATTGTTTGCCGATACCTTTGCCTGTACAGCTAATAAAATCATCTGATACCATAGAATTAAATAAATCTATATTATTATACTGAACAAATCGATCATCATTACGCCATACTCTATCAATTCATGTACATACTTCGTAATACGATAAAAGATTGAATATTCAATTATCTTATTTTACTAAAAGTACAATACTTCGAATGTCTTGTTTTTTTTATTTTATCTTGATTTTGATTTTAATCATACAATGTATTTCAATCAAATTGATATTTGATTGAACAGCATCAATGTTAATAATGAAATACAAAAATTCTGCAACACTTACGAAATATTTTTTTACACTGGCAAGCTTTGTAACTTTTGTTACGCGTACCGTTTTGGCGGCAAATTAAAGTTAAAATCAGGTTGATGAGCTTTTTACTTAAATTAAAATTCTAATAGATTTAAAAAAAAGTTTTAATTAGTTACTATTACAGAAAGGTGTGGTAGAGGTGTGCAACACCCACACTTCACTTGTTATGTTTAGGTCTCAGGGTTGAACGACCCGGGAATCGAACCTAAGACCTCGCAGTAAGAGGCGCATACGCTAACCACAATACCATCGCGGCAGTGAACTGTTACATCCCTACACTGTTTATTGAAATGCTGACCAGATGCTGACTCAGCATCTCTATGAGCGGGGGTGTCGTCCTGCCTCTAGGCTGGTCACCATCACCTCAGTTCGGGATAGACGGTCTAACGAGTAAGACCAGTCCAGTAATTTTGGGCATTAACAAGTCTCTAAACTTTTTCTTTTGGATTCATTCTTTTAAAAAAAAAAACGATTAATATCCTCGGTATAACAGAACGTATGGGCTAAGATAACGAGACAATTAGTGAACGCACTAGTTGCTGTGATTGCCACTATGCTCCAATTATGTTGTAACGGTTTTAACAAATGTAGAGTGGCTTCCATTTTAATTTACTGTAGTAAATGACATAAATTGAAAGTTTTATAGGTAGGTACAATCAACAAAGCATATTCATGATCCATATATTAATACTATTTGTAATGACATTTCAAAACACTTAAGTCTAAATTAGCTTGTTCTTTAACAAATGTCAACCTTATCGACTTTGACAATTTTAAAAGAAATATTTGTCAAAAATCAAAGGTTATCGAAAGTCATTCATATCAAAAATTAATACGTTTCCGACGCAACCATCCATTGGAAGGGCTATTGAATGGTGGCACCTGCTTTGCTTTCCTCGTTGCATAACCACTGGTAACAGTAACCGATTACGTGTCGCAGTCGCGGTTCTTGGCCATGTTTATCTCGAGATTCTTACTCGGTCCGAATCAGGAACAAACGAAACACGGAAATATAAGTGCCGTGCATTATTAGGTCTAGAATTTTAATGGCCACTACTTTCAGATGTTAGTTATTTAGGTTCGTGTGTGGAATAATTGCTTGCTGTGTTAAAGAAAGAGTTGGTCAATTATATGATTTTTTCAAAAAAAAGACAACAGGTCTTAATTGCTCTAAATTCTTCATCATCATCATCATCATTCAGCCGCTCGTAGTCCACTGCTGGACATAGGCGGGCATTTCTTCAAAAGTGATTTAAAATCTCTTCCGACGAAATATTTTAACGTACGAATTTTTTTATTACACCATTTATTTGTCTCAAATACTAACATAGTATTATCTCGTTGGTTGCTAAGCTTAAAATACCATTAGTATAGATTTCAAGAAAATAAAGTGATGTAAAGATCGCCAAATGTCATTATACTACTATTCCGTTTATGGTCTCTTGACGCAAAATATGTTTAAAAATATTCATTATCTATTTTAGTATACTGAGTACATGAGCACGATAAAGTTTATTAAATTATTTACCATTTTATGTAAAAAACCTTTTAAAATACTTGTAATTCATTAATTTAAACTGAAGTCAAAATTTTGTTACGATAAAAACGTCATTTGTCGCAGCAACATTGGTTTATTTTTTTACTGCAACATTGAATTCCGAACGCATCTTTAATATTCGTTTACGGGTGCGCGGGAGGGGTCTTTATTCGTTGGGGAACATTCAGTGAGTGAAGACGTGTGTATCGAGAAACTGTAAGTACATTTTGTTAGTTCTTCACATTTTGTCAGCAAAAATATCATTCGTGTTTTAATGCATATTCTTTAAATGCGTTTATTTTAACGGTGTCACTTGTTTTTGTATAGTAGCTGTTAGTAAATGATTTAACGTGGTAATGTCGTTTTGGAGGTTATGTGGTCAGAGCAAAATCTGGGAATGTTTTATTCGCAACTGATCATTCTGTGCTACATCATTCTAGGCAACTTAGTGTTACAAAGAATGACACTTTGTTGCGCATAATGATAACCTCCTTGCTTATAATGATGTGCTGTTACGAAGGATGATTTTTGGTGATATTGGCAGATATTTTTTTATACTAATATTTAAAAAAAAATGCGCAAAAAAGCGGTCTCGTGAATTAACACTTCCACTACAGCAGCGGCACGATAGATAATAGCTCCGTGAGTTCTTTCGATAAGAGAACGGTGATTTTGCACTTCAAAAAAATATTGATTGATTGATTCAATCGAGGACGACATTTAGATAATAGTATCTAATTTATGGCGTTTGGGTTAGGTTATGCGCATGATAAACATGAACTATTTCAATTTTTTTTTTTTACTTTTAGCATAAAAATGCCACAAACCAAAGAACAACGCTTAGCGCAACAACGATTGTGCAAAAGAAAACGGTACAATGAAATAAAAAATGATCCGGAGCTACTTGCCATTGAGGAAGAAAGACGAAGAAATCAATATCTTAAAAGAAAAGAAGAGAAAAAGGTGGTGTCAATCAAAAATAAAACTCCTCGAGCTCAAAGAGAACAAAGGAAAAAATGGAAAAAAAATTCTAAAAAGTACAGAGACAATAAAAAGACAAATCTTAATCAAGAACTCCAAGTAGAAAGTGTTCATGTTGAAGCTGCTTCATTCCCAAACGAACCTATCCAAGCTGAGCAGAATTTGCCAGAAAATGAAGACCCTTTGCAACACGACACATGTCCAGCAGTTAAACGAGCAGTACGAAAAATTAGATATATAGAATTTAAGAAAAGAAAGGCATTGATATCAATAATAGCTGCATTACGAAAGAAAAATGACTCACAAAGAAAAATTATAGCCAGTCTACACAAAAAAATTAAACATATTAAAGAATTACCACTACAAAATATTAAAAAAATAATAAAACATACAGAAAAGTACACAGGTCGTAAAAACCGTATAACAGAAATTAAAGACTCGATCATAGCATTTTATTGTGATGATGAAAACAGCACCGTTGCTGCAGGAAAAAAGGAGTTCGTCACAAGAAATAAAAAAAGAATGCAAAAGCGATATATAACTGCTCCATTGATAGATTTACATAAAAAATTTATGTTTAAAACCAAGCACACCGTACACTATTCATTTTTTTGTAGAAATCGACCTTTCTGGGTAGTACATCCTAAGCCAGCTAATAGAGAAACTTGTTTGTGTGCTCTTCACGTGAACATGGACTTGCTTGTAAGTGCTTTATATAAGGCATCAATAATAAATGAGAGAAAAAGTGAGGAAGTACTAAATACGCTGTGTTGCAATGCCTATGAGGTAACTTGCTTGCAACGAGTTTGCGAAAATTGTGCCTTTAAAACTCTGTCCTACAAAGAGTTTAACAATGCAATTGATTTAACAATATTTCAATGGCAGAAAGTAAAAAAAGAAATAGTTTTAGAAAATGGAACTAAGAAAACGCAAATGTTAACCGAGAAAAAGAAGATGTTCATGAAACCCCTAGAAGCCAAGTCCAAATTAGAAGCTGAGCTACCGAAGTACTTCGACCATGTAACTAAAATCGTGAATCAATACAAAACTATTAAGACCCTTAAAAATAATTTGAATATCCAAGAAGCTATCATACACGTCGATTTTTCTGAAAATTATAATTTAAAATATGCGGAGGAAGTTCAATCATTTCACTTCGGAGGGAGTCGGCAGCAAGTATCGCTTCACACAGTGGTGATTTATACTCACAGTTTTGCTACTGGACTTGTCAACCCGACATGTATGTGTACTTTAAGTTCCTGTCTACGACATGACGCTGCATCAATTTGGGCACATTTGCTCCCTGTTATTGACAAAGTAATAGAACTGAATCCCTTTGTGGATACACTTCATTTTGTGTCAGACTCACCATCGTCACAATATCGTAATAAATATATGTTTTTTATAATCACTCAATTGTCATCCGAACATACAAATATAACCAGAATAACTTGGAACTATTCTGAAGCCGGGCACGGTAAGGGTGCTCCTGATGGCGTAGGTGCTACTATTAAAAGGGTTGCGGATCAGATGGTACATTTTGGTTCTGATGTTGGAAATTTTGAACAATTTTATGAAATAATGGAGTCAAGATTACAAAATGTCATCATTAAAAAAGTATCAGAACAAGAGATAAATCAGAGGGAAAGACTAATTCCGAAGCAGTTAAAGCCATTCAAGGGCACACTTGCCGTGCACCAGGTGTTATGGGACAAATTTAAATCAAAAACTACTTTAAGAAATATGAGTTGCTTTTTATGTGACGTTGGTGAAATCTGTGCACATGGGAAGCATATAGGTTACATCAATAGTACTAATAATGTTATGCCTCTTAATCCAGCTGCTGATCGTGATATTTCAAATGTAACTCCCTTATCAAGTTTGCGCAATACGAGAAAACAAAAAAAAATCACAATAATTTCCAATATTCTTCTTGATATCACCAATACTACTAGATCCGATCTGTAACCTTTGTAAACCTTTAAAAAAAATTTTTACTTCGGCTTTCTTATGGGTCGATTAATGTACCTACTTAATTATATTCTAAGTACTGTTACCGTGTTAATAACTTTAGAAGACTGATTTTACTATGAAGATTATATAATCGTGTTATTATTTTAGATGATTGTACAACTGTTATCGAAAATAGATTTAAATAAGAATATCTAGTAGTAGGAGTATTGTAGTAGAAGTTAATTTTTAAGTTAATAAGTACTGTGATTTTTTAAATAATTATCAAAAACAAGTGACTTTTAAATAATTATACCTGATTAGAATATTAAGTTGTATCGTAATTGAGATGACCTAATTTTAAGTGTTCGAATTTGTATTCGAGACTTGTATCTTGCGTGACTTTAGTTACGTTTAAATTTAAGACCTACTGTGATGTTTTTTAATAATTGCCAAAGAATGTGATTGCCAAGATTTTTAATAATTATTACCAGACTAGCTAAACTAAGCAAATAGCTAATTTAAAATTATTGATAAATGACCTATTTTTTTAAAACCTAATAAAAATCTAAGTTAGTATTTAATATTATGTTATTTCGTAGATCTTTTTTTAATTATTAATAGAAAAAAAATACCGGATTGAGTTGAGTAATGATAATTGAGATGATTACATTTATTGTGTTCAATTTAACTATGTATGTACAAGTCTTGAGCGCATCTTAAACCTGCTTACGAATTTAAATACATATTATGTTTGTAAAAGTAATATTATAATAGTTGTTTTTTCTGTGTCTTTTATAATTATTGTGTTGAAGTTGATCATAAATGATTATTTGTTGATTTAAAAAGTGTTTTCTTTAAAGTACATCTAATAAAAAGCTTTACTGTCATTCTCGGCAACAATGTGTCATTTTCTTCAACGCTAAAGTCATTCTTATCATAATTTGTCATTATTCTCAACATGAAAAATTCTAAATTTATGAATATCTCGTCCTATATCCAAAATAAACAGGTGCCTCTACTACCACAATCAAATTTAGTATGCATAGATTACATTTAGCGTATTAAAAATTGTTTACATAAGGGTTCTAAAAAAAATACGATAAAATCGATAAGAATAATAAATTTCGAAGAAGTGCCCAGGCCTCTCCCAATTTGCGCCACAACACCCGGTCCTGCGCCTTCTGCATCCAGGCCCCACATTCTTCGCTTAAAATCTAAATTCATAATTATTACACGATTTAGACCTGTTGTCTAATTTTTGAAAAATGTTCTCAAATCGCGAAAGTTAAAAAGGAAATTAAAATATTCTGTTTGCATTGTTCTTCAATAAAAAGTAGACTAGGTATACATAGTGTAGATTCAGGCCTTTATTGTGTGTTAAATTAAACAAGATATTCAATAGTTTTTTGCGTAAAAGAGTAACAATCAGCCATACATTCCCGAAAACAGTCGCATTAATGAATATTAGTATATTAATAGATTTATAAAGTACTCGAGGTCGTGTGAAGTCCACCAATTCGCACTTGGCCAGCGTGGTGGACTATGGCCTAACCCTTCTCATCATGAAAGGAGGCCCGAGCCCAGCAGTGGGACATGTATTAGATACAGGGCTGCTATAATAATAATAAATAAAACTAAAAAGCAAAAAATAAATTACTTCGCACAAAATAATACGTTTTTTCATTTAGTTAAATAGAAATTATTAAATATTTATTTTATAATTCTGAAGTCGGTGCCAAGTAAAAACAAAGGTTGTTTTTACAATATCAAATTACAGTTCACACAAAAAGGGAGGCGTAGGTGTTCTAGTGCGCGGTCGCCCAGTATTGGTACTTACCACAGAAATATAACTAATATTCAGTCAGAAAAAAGTTGTTAGAACGATTGATATTATCTATACAGAGTTATTAATTGTTTACTTGGCACCAACTTCAGAATTATAAAATAAATATTTAATAATTTCTATTTAACTAAATGAAAAAACGTATTATTTTGTGCGAAGTAAATTTATTTTTTGCTTTTTAGTTTACCTATTTTTTGAAGTCGGTTTTTTTTTTGTTAAATATTATTTTATTTTACGATTTTAAGTGATGGGTAGACCGAGCAAGAATGTTTCTCGAATGAGGAGACGACGGTTACTTGAGACGGAAAACTTATTAATAATAGACAAGAATTAGATCCTTTCGCCTGACTATTGAAGGTCACGACCTTCCATCATCAGCTCATTTGACACAATAACTAGCAGTAGGAATACGCGTACAGTAGTGAAAGAATTATCCTTTAACTCCTAACCATTGAGGAGTTGACCTTCCATCATCAGCTCATCCACATAAAAATACGTAAAAACTGGTGCAGCTTTGAAAAACACACTAAAAACATTACATGTGCCTATAAAATTCGAGGGTTGCCCTCGATTTCTCTGAGATCTCATCATCAGATCACGACATGCTGACGATGGGACCCTTTTGGAATCATCTCCTATCCAACAAAAAAAGAATCATCAAAATCAGTTCATAAACGACGGAGATATCCGTGAACAAACATAAAAAAAAAAAGCAACATATATACGAATCGAATTGAGAACCTCCTCCTTTTTTAGAAGTCGGTTAAAAATAGATTTATGCCTTTGATTTGTCTTTTACCGCGAGGATTGGGGTTTGAATCCCGGATCGGGTAAACTGTTATTTGTGAACTTTCCGTCAGAAAATTATTAATAGCAGCACGGAGTTGGAATTGTGCCCGGTGGATGGCGATAGGCCCCTATCCCATGCAACCTAAACATAACAGGTGGAGTGGGTGTTGTACACCTCTGCCACACCCTTCTGGGTAATATAGGCGTGATGTTATGTTATGTAACAGATTTATTAGTCATACATTGCCAATTTTGAAATCTTTAGGCCCATGCCATATCTTTTTAGGAAGATCTCAGTAAGGAGTTATCCGTTAATCATGCATATTGCCTAATAATTTAGTCTCCACGTAAACAATTAACCATTGATATTCAAACACCGTGGGCCCTTAACGATTTACAAATTAAACACCTATTATAATCGAAGGTCATCACTAAATATTTCTCTGCATCTTCTTAGTAGGCGGTATTTGATGGCAAACAATGAACGGCCCACACCACAGCCTGTGCAAGGTCGATATGCACCTACGACCTACGAACGTAGGTATGTAACGTGTAACACTTTACATGTAATGTGTTAGCCACGATTATATACGTTGGTGAACTGGGTTGTGACTTATAATCAAATCAAATCATTTATTTCAATGGGCCCCAAGGGGCGCTTGAACACGTCAAAACAAACATCAAAATAAAAATAATATAAAATTAAAATAAAACTTAGCTAACTAAATTATAATACTTATTGTAATAAAATGATTTGACACGCTTAGATTGATTTTAATACAACTTAGAGATATGAATTAAAATCAATCCAAGTACCAGCTCCGATGGGTATTGCATCATGAGAAGAGCTGGTGAGAAACTCATGTGCATCTTTTCAAATAATTCATACAATATTTGTTTGTTTTTTTGACAATAATTCTATGTAAGTTATAATAATCTCATCACTAAGAACAGTCGAAAACATTTTTGGACTTGAAGCGGGATTCAAACCAACTATAGCGTATCGCTTTATCACTTAGCCATACAAGCCCCCTGCTAAATGATAAATGCTGTATAGAAGTCAATTAGAAATTATAATCTTTTTGTTTTAAAAATTAGATCCTATGCGAAGGCTAAGGGGATACATTAATATTATTATATCATTTCATATAAATATGTATATATTTAAAAATGTATAATTTATCTTTATATTTATTTATTTAACTTGTATTATTTATTATATTTTATTTATTTATATTAGGTACAATCTTACCTTTTAATTTATGCACTATTTTAAAATAGATAACAAAAAATATATAATTAGAAAATTACTTTTCTTAGATTATTACCACTATAATTTATTATACCTACTACACTTTCTTTTTCCTGTCTGTCCATCCAAAGGTTGCCTGGAAGAGATTGCTTTAAGCGATAAGGCCGCCCTTTGCATATTGTTGCTGTCTTTGTATTTTTGTAAAAATGGTATGTATGCAAATAAAGTTTTTCTATTCTATTCTATTCTATTCTATTAACATCAGGGTCAGCTTGTTGGCGGTATAATACAACTTGAGGGTCGACATATCCAAGCTAAGAACATAATACTAACTTGAGTCCAATCCCTTCCTTATCTTCAAACCAGAAGCGGTTACAACAAAGACCTAGCTCTCAAAGCGCTTTAACAAGTCATCACGTCATCCATCAGTCACACTTCATCACGAAAGTCGTAAGAGTAAATTTGCAAACGTAAGTGATAAATCTCTTGAGATATCATCAGGAACGCCGGTTTCCTTGAAAATGTACAAAAAGACCTGTCCGACTGGTCCACAGTGAAACTGCTGTTTCGACGAAATTCATCATCGAGTTATGACAACATTTCAGGGCTGGCAAAAAAAAAGACTGTCAATATTTTTTATAGTAATAAAACTAATAAACCAAAAAAATACTCTTACATTTCAAAAGTAAAGCGTTATGGAATGATATAAAAGAGACTGATTAAAAAATATGAAGAATTTACGGCACAGGTAATATTTAGTTATAATCTTATAAATTAGAAGTGTAGATTTTTGCCCGTGATATTTAAAGGTAAAGCAGAAGATAGCCACTCTTTGTCATAATTATTATAAATTCTTATTGATTATTTAACAGCATTTAGCTATCCTTAGCAAATTAAACTAAGAAAGAGTTGAAAAATTATGGGACCTACTTAAGATAGGAACAAAAAGATGAACGTGACGTCACGAAATTACGTAACATACAGTTGAAAAATTTGGGGTCTTGGCAAGAGGCTATCGTAGCTGGTTGGTTAAAGCGACTGCCCGGTGTGCAAAAGGTCACAAGTTCATATCCTGCCGGTTTTAGAAGAACGGGGTGTAATGTTCTTCCACTACAAAGGGAGGATCCTCCGATCAGGCCTGGCGGATAGCTGTCCAACGGTAGCGTCTTGGAAGTGGGATATATATGTATACTCTCTGTGAACACTTCAGCGCTCTTAGTGACACGACATTTGTGACGTGTGTGTCTTCTTGACGTTGTCAATTTCATGCCATCTTGGTGAAAAGATTAGCCAATTCGCTTTGGAGAACTCGCGGATTGCCCAGGGTGCGCCGGACGTAGGGAATCGTTGTGTACGTCACTCGGGGAGGCTCCTTTCATGCACCCCTGTTTCTTAGTATAATTATTAAAGTGAGTGCCAACCCTGATTTCATTTATTTCAAGTAAGAGGCAATAAAGTAATATTTTGAAAGGTGCCGGGACAAGTGCATGAAGTAATTCAATCTACATGCTGATACGAAGTGATTTAGGTAATGTTTTATCGTGTAAACTTTATAACTCATAAAGTTACTCAAAATGTGTTAATATGACTTACATTTTTATGTATAAATCTGTTTACAACTGTTTCTTAATTAAATTATATATTACAATTTATACTTATAATAAGACTGTTGAGGTTCCAATTCTGTACATTGCAGATATTTTGTGTTTTTTTTATTGGAGGACGTTTTGCTACCGATACTGAAGCAAAAATAAAAATAAATGTTTGTCTGTCTTGACACTTTTATCGCCTAAAGTACTGAACGGATTCTAATGAAACTTGGCATGGGTGTGTAGTCCTTACAATGTTTTAACATTTTGGCAAACTTCTATACCGAATTTAAAAACGCGGGCGGAGTCGCGGATGAAAGTTATTTCGTTTCTTTGAATACGCTTATCTCGGCAAGTATTGGTCGGATTTGCACAATTCTTGTTTTGTTGGATAGCCCATTTATTACTAAAGGTTATAAAATATTGTACTACCATCAATAGGAGTGAAGCAGTAGTTAAATATGTCGCAAAAAGGAGCGGAGCAGTAGGTAGGCAATAACCTATAACGCGAGTAAAAACGTGAGGAGCAACTAACATAAAATAATATAACATCACGCCTATATATTTTCTAGAAGGGTTTAGCAGAGGTATATAAAGCCTATCGCCATCCAGCGGCCACAATTCTAACACTTTCCTGCAATTTAAAGAATTTCCTGACGAAAAAATCCCAAATCACACTTTGGCTCGACCCAGAAATCGAACACGAGACCTCGCAGTTAGAAGCGCATCGTAACCACTACACCAACAAGGCAGTTTATGTTCATTATTCAAATTCATTTTCTTAAATTTAAATCATTTATTTTTATAGGCCCCAGGAGGCGCATGAACACGTCAAATTCTTTATTAATTCGCGGAATTTGAACGAATGTATCACGTTGATTATATTTCTTAGTAATTCATTAGTAGCTCGAACTCAATGGCGATTGCCTTATTTTACAAATACTTACAATTTTCCTTTCTTACTTCACACAAATATTTTGACGAAAACCCGCTATCTTTAAGCAAAGAAAAGCAAGCAAGACCTAATCATTGGACACTGACTATGAGAAAATTGTCTGTATGAACATCATACCTTATCGAAGTAATAAAAAGAATAAACAGGCTGATGAATTCTGTAAAACTATATTTTATGCTAAAATTCAAGGGAACTTACAAACTAGGCACAAAGACTTTAGCCAAAAATAGAAATGAAACAAGCATAAAAAACTGTAGAGACCCAGTAACACTATAACTAAACTGCCCTGAAAAAGAAAATAAACAAGACCTCTGCAAATGATCTTGAAATATACCGATCGCGTCCTCGTTTATAATAACGACATGAAAACGTTAAACATCACGTAATATTTGAATCAATAAAAAATACAATAGACACAGACATGTCAAATCTGTCACGAACTATTCAGTTATATTGAAACCGTGACAAAAACGTAAATATAGACTCCTTCTAGCCTACCTAGAAATCGATAGGCTGTGTGTAAAGATAGGGAAAATTAAGTTAATGTACTATCAAGATGTGTTTGATCAGATAAAAGAGATCGAGTTAGAAATTGATAACAGAAATCTAATGAAAGCACGTTTTTCTTGTTTGACCAGACATTGAAGTGATCAATTTTTACCCGACGACGGACGGTGAAGCTAGAAGGACGGGTAATGATTTTGGCAGTCTATGTATGTTTGTATGTTCTACCGTAGCTCCTAAACTACTACTAGCCGCGGTCGCAACGGATATTTTCCTACCATGAACGTTTAATAAAGTTTCAATTAAGTTACTAATAAATACTTTCTTGGGTTAGATATTTTCTCTTTGTCTCCTGGACAATTTCGCAAACTTGCTTCATAAACAACAAGGGAGTTAGTTGTTCCCTCCTAGACTTAAAATATATAATATATTTAAGACTTTTGTATGCTCACTGTACAAAATTGTTCCTATTAGTAATAATATTTTTTAGTGTTATTAATATAGTCGTGTTACTATTATTTCGTATTTTGCGAATAACGTTGTTGATTACACAATTGTCATTCTTTTATTATAATGTTATGTATCATTTATTGTGCAATTGTTTGTTGCTCCGAATAAATAAAAATGAAAATAAAAAATGAAATAACCTACTGTCTACACTTTGGCAATACAAGTACAAACAATAAGCAGTAATCATTTAGCTCTTTTTATAAGACCAATGGTTGGATTGGTTGGCCAATACGTCCGTTCGCACGCCATGCTTTGCTTTCGAACAATAACTTAATAAGTTGAGAAATAATACTGATATTTGATCTTTTAATGGGTTTTGTTGAAAAAGAGCTCGGGAATTGAGAACGAGCGCGGTAGATTATTAATTGGTGTTTTTGTATGATTTTTAGGGTTCCGTACCTCAAAAGGTAAAAACGGAACCCTTATAGGATCACTTTGTTGTCCGTCTGTCTGTCTGTCTGTCTGTCTGTCAAGACCTTTTTTCTCAGGAACGCGTGGAGGTATCAAGCTGAAATTCATATCTAATACTCAAGTCTATGGTCTCTTGGAGCTGTGAAAAAATCAAACTTCTAAGTCAACGCGATCAAAAGATACTCCCGTTTATGCCGCAAATTTTCGACACTCGCAAGGGAATCAAAACCTACAGGGTACTTCCCGTGAACTCAGAATCTTGAAATTTGGTACGAAGCAACGTCTTATAACACAGATAAAGGAAAAATTGCGAAAAGCATAAATTTTTAGTTACATCATATAATAAAAATATTTTTAATAATTTTAAACTTATTACCCCTTTACTCATGAACGCGTAGTGGTATTATATTGAAATTCTTAACAAATACTCAAGTCTATAATATCTTTAAGCTGTAACAAAATCAAACTTCTACGTCAACGCAATCAAAAGATACAGCAATTAAAGCCGCATATTTTGAAACTCGCAACTACTCGCAAGGGAATCAAAACCTAAAGAATACTTCCAGACGACCTGGAATCTTGAAATTTGGCATGAAGCAACGTTATAAAGTACACATATAGGAAAAATTCCGAAAATCTTAAATTTTTAGTTACATCACATAGTATATTTTTTTTAATAATCATAAACTTACTAGCTGACCCAGCAAACGTTGTTCAGCGATTAAAAAAAAAAAAACAGATTTTGGCCGATTCTCAGACCTACCCGATATGCACACAAAATTTCATGCAAATCGGTTCAGCCGTTTCGGAGGAGTTTGGAAACAAACACCGCAACACGAGAATTTTATATATTAGACTTGCTGACCCAGCAAACGTTGTTATGCGATTAACAAAAAAAAATAAAAAAATAGATTTTGGCCGATTCTCAGACCTACCCGATATGCACACAAAATTTCATGCAAATTGGTTCAGCCATTTCGGAGGAGTTTGGAAACAAACACCGCGACACGAGAATTTTGCTTCCCATTCCCTCTCGCTCCACACCATGGTCTGAACCAGGGGCCCGGCCCTACGAGAGGTCGCTGCCGCCGATCGCCTCCACGAGGACACGGCGATGCTCCGCCCAAGAGTGAGCATGACAAACTCTCAATTGCCATGCTCGTTCATGTCAAAAAAAAAAAACAAAAACAGTTACATTATATTACACGTGGTACTCATATTTACAAAATAAATAAAAAATGCTTCGAAGTTATACAATACTATAACTTTTCAAAAGTTAAAAATAAAAAGATTAAACATTTACTCCAAAAAAAAAAAAATACGATTTAAAAAAAAAAAAAAAAAAACCATGTTTATAAAAATAAAAGGGAGAGCATCTCTTCCAAATATAAAATAAAAGAAAACTAATTAGTGGACCCAAGTGGCTGTGACTGTGGAGCAGGACCAGCATTAAGCCAAGCTTTTTTATCAAGGATATAATCCTCTAATTTATAATTTGCTTGTCTACATAGTGTGCGTTTTATGCATGTTTTAAATTTTGTCTCGTTCAGTTGTAGAATCCGCAGTGGTATTTTATTATAAAATTTTACACAATTCCCCATAAAAGAATTTCGTACCTTAGCCAATCTAAACCGAGATTGATCCAAATTGTGCCTATTTCTAGTATTAAAATTATGTCTATCACTTCTCTTCTTAAAGAGATGAAGATTTTTCCGAACATACATAATGTTTTCATATATGTATTGACAAGGTACCGTCAGCTTTCCACATTGTTATGTTATGGATTTCATTTAGCAATAAAAATACCATAACTTTTACTTATATACCTACAGGTTTGTACGGAACCCTCGGTGCGCGAGTCTGACTCGCACTTGGCCGGTTTTTTTGTACTATAATAATAATAATAATATTTTTAGTACTTATATTTAAAAATGTAGAATTTTATACTTTTATATTTTTAAATGTACTTTACTTTTATAATTTATATTTAAACATATAAAAAATGAGAAAAAGGATTAAATGAGTGAATAAATATTTCACAGCTCACACACAACGCCATCTAGTCCCAAACTAAGCAGAGCTTGTACTATGGTTACTAGAATAACTGATACTAATACATATATATACTTTTCTTTTTGTAAATACATACTTATTATACATAGAAACACCCAGACTAAGACAAACTCCCATGTTCATGCACACAATGATTTGTCTTAAGTGGGAATCGAACCTCGGCGTCGCAGGCAGGCACACTACCAGCTCCGCCATCGAGTCGTCAAAAAATATGACCTGACCGAATGTAAAAGTGACACAAGTTACACTTCAAAGAAGAAAACAGCTGTCACTTGAATAGATGTGTGTTATATATATGCTTATACTGGGGTGCATGAAAGGAGTGACGTACACCCTCCTCCCCAAATGACGTACACAATGATTCCCTACGTCCAGCGCACCCTGGGCAATTCGCGAGTTCTTCAAAGCGAATTGGCTAATCCTTTCACCACAATGGCAAGTCAAAATAAAATTTGACTCAGCCATCGACACGACGAAGAAGAAGAATTATATGCTTATCCTGCTCATAAGGTTTATCTAACAGTTGAGAAATTGGGGCAAGTCTTAAAGTCTTAAGTCTGAACCTAGAGTTTATTTTTAAATTTTAATTCTTACTCATACACCAAGGTAGGTATTAA
The DNA here is from genome assembly GCA_905147285.1 of Hypena proboscidalis. Lineage (NCBI taxonomy): Eukaryota > Metazoa > Arthropoda > Insecta > Lepidoptera > Erebidae > Hypena > Hypena proboscidalis. The sequence continues at coordinate 7,457,803 of LR990150.1, read as the reverse complement.
CTTAATTAAATATACATTATCTGGTATTAATTAATAATTTTCATAGCAGCCAAAATACTAATAAAATAGCCAGTATAATCCCATACGGCCTTATACTGGCCTTAGTACATTTATTTTTACTATGTTAGTACATTACATAATTCTCTTATTGTTGTTTAAACCTATACCACGATTAAATTCATTCGTGTACACATAAAATGTACAATTCTCAACCTTATTTTTATTTGAAATAAGATCAATTTTGTGTATGGCAATGCTTTTGTATTACCAAAGCGGTAAACACCATCCGTCTTGGACTTCGTTAAAGATGGCCTATCGATAAGCTAACGGTTTTCGGTTTGGTTGTTTAGAATTTAAGATGACGAAATAAGATAAAAAAAAACAATAATGGCCAGTTTTAAAGGTGCCGGATACTTCTTCTTCTTCTTCTTCTTCTTTTATTTAATGGCAACTGGGTCTCCTTGCGGTGACCATTTCTGCCAGTGTCAAGTGTGAAATATAATTAAAATTATTGTAAGCGTCCAAAATGGCGGGTGATATACTCGGACTCTGACGATGGCGGCGCAGGCGAACACGCGCTGTCAACGTGCACTCACCCACGCCGCCACCGCCAAAGTCCCGGATACTTCTTATCCGCCTCACAAAATATAACCTAACCGAATATAAGAGTGACATAAGGTGCATTTGAAATAAAGAACATCTGTCACTTTCATTTCTATGATTAACCAGCCAATAAAGTTAATCGGACACCTCTGAAATTGGGTCTAAGCGTTCTTAAACACGCCACTGAAATTGTACTTACATCCTTATGAATTCAACTCCAGGGTAGATCCAAACTGAAATGGAAACAAAACAAAATATTAAGACGATAAAAAAATACATAATACAAGAATCAATTTAAAACTAACAATTAAACGCAATTTTTATTTGAATTATCATTATCACATCACACAATAAAACTATGAGACCCATTTGTTGATTAGTACTTCTTAACAATAGATGGCGTTGCAATCAATTTTGTCAGCGGTCTATTTGTGAAATGTCGCACGCACTGCGGCGGAATGCGAGTATTGCGGGTTGTGAAATTTAGTAGCGATTTAATTACCGGTCTTATTACTATTTATGAATGTAAACAATCGCAGATACTATGATACAGACGTGGGCTGGCTGGTAAAGACATTTCATTGTTCGAGTTGATGGAATTTGCATACGCGTTAGCATTTCGCAACGTACGCCAGGTGCGTATAGATTGATAGTTGCAACATAAAACTTCTAGCAAACAGGTTCTTTGCCCCGAGATGATGCAAAATGTTATAAAAAATGTTAAAATAAAAGAAAAACGAACCAAAATAATTGCCCCGGGTGAGGATCGAACTCACGACCTTAAGATTATGAGACTTACGCGCTGCCTACTGCGCCACCGAGGCCGGCGGTATATTGCATAGAATTACGGATTACGTTGAACAATAAGTTGAATGTATTTTTATTTTACTACTGTGGCAAACAAGCATACGGTCTGCTTGATGGTAACCATTGTCTAACAAGATTGTTTGTTGATTTCGCTTGTCTGATTACATTACTATAGTGTTTACAAAAAAAAATATATCGCGCCAAAAAGCATAGGTATTACGTTCGTCATAAACTCCAAATTCTGTAATCAATATTTCAAATTCCGAACGTTGGCTAATCTCACGTCATTCACTTTCACTGGACGCCATCTTCATTCGTTCAGAAACGCTTTTGTTTTACAAGTACGTTGTTTATCGGTGAAAGTAATGATGATTGGCTGTTCAATGGAGTTATAGTAATACGATAATTTGTTTGGTATTAAACGTTATTGCGTATTACTGGACGGAGTAATAAGTGGTAATATAATGGAGATATTGGCTAATTAAATGTTAATCGAATGTGGTAAGAAGCAAGTTTAAGAGTTGCTTAGTTTTGCTTCCAGCACTGCCGAGCGGGCGCGTCTGCTGGCTGTGGGGGAATGGGAGTCGGGACTATGGCTTCACGCATTACCATCGTCCAACATTGGTACTATGCTGGACGATGCTACATTTCGCTTTGCCACCTGTCTGCGTTTAGGTGTTTCTTGTGTTTCTCCGCATCGCTGTCACTGCGGTGAAGCCGTTGAAAGCCTAGGACACCACGGTCTCTCATGCAGTAGAAGTGCCGGTCGATTATCGCGACACGCCCACATCAATGACATAATCCGTCGTGCTCTTGTTACCGCCGGAGTGCCAGCCGTACTTGAACCCAATGGTTTAGCGCGCGACGATGGCAAGAGACCAGATGGTATGTCGTTACTGCCATGGAAGATGGGTAGGCCTTTGGTGTGGGACGCAACATGCGTCGACACCCTCGCGCCATCACACCTTCCAAGCACATCAGCTTGTGCCGGCGCTGCTGCTGCTTCAGCGGAGACTCTTAAGCGGCGCAAATACAATAATCTAATTGGGAATTATGTATTTGAGCCGTTTGGGGTCGAGACGCTGGGACCGTGGGGTCCTCGCGCTCGTTCTCTTTTCAAAGAGATAACCAAAAGACTAGTCGACTCTTCACGTGACCATAAGGCTGGCTTCTATTTTGGACAAAGGATCAGCATTGCGATACAACGTGGCAATGCTGCCAGCCTTCTGGGCACGTTACCTGCGGTCGACATCGATGCGGACGTATTTTTTGACACCTGATTTTATATATTTTTTTTTTTTACGAGATTTGTTTTATTTAATAATTTATATTATTGTTAGGTGTATATAGTTAGGTATTTATTTCATTAGTTTAAAATATTAAATTATAGTTAGATTAGTATTGTAAATATTTAATAAGCAATATGTAACTGAATATGTAAATAAGTTTGATTAGTTGAGAAAAGCAGTTTTGCGTTTCTTGATTTCAATCCTGATGAGTGATAACTGACTTGTTGGTATGGTTGGTATCACCACCGCGAGTTTCGGCTCGATCCCGAGTCGGGCTTTTTTAGGACTTTTTCGCCAGGAAATGAAGAAGCACGCACACGGTATGTTGGGTTGGGCATGGGCCCGGTAGATAGCGAATGATGAATTGTTACTCGCGAAATACCCCATCACATGAGATTTAATAGATGAAATGTCGATGTTATAACATCGGGCTTTTGAGGTTTATAAACCTCAAAAGTCCAACAGCTCAAATTTTCATAATCCCCAAAGGGCGCTTACACGTCAAAAAACATTATAATTATAATTCAAATAAAAAATAAAAAAATAAATATAATAAAAAATATACTTAATAAAATAAAATACATAATATGATTTGAATCACCGAGGCTTAGATCAAAATATAATCGAACTGTTTAGTTTCAAATAAAAATCAATCTAAGTATACACCCTGTGTATGTGAAATGTATGTTTGTGAACACCCCCGCGACACAGGATTTATTCCTAGTGCGGGCGTTGTTTAAAAAAAAAAAAGAATATTGTATCGCAATATCGTATACTTATGTATCGCTTGTTTAAACAGTCATTTATTTCACAAATAAAACGAACAGTCACTTGCGAAAAATAAAAAGTAAATCTACTCATCTCTCACTCATCTTTTTTTTTATTGGAGGACCCTCCAATAAGAAAAAAACAAAATATCTTCAATGTATAGAATTGGACCGTCAACAGACATATTCATAGTATAGATTGCGTATGTGTTAAAATATTTCCATCCCTACACTAGGTCATATTTGCTGACCAAACATGGCAACAACAGTCACATAACATTTTCCTTGGTGACCTCAAAAGACTGGTCAAGGTAGTTCTTACGTTACGTTCCTTCATTCACATGATTTATATGACCTATTGGTATTATAATTACAGCTTGATACATCATACATACATTATCATGTGGGAATATTTGAGGTATGTGTAAAGAGAGACTATCTAAATATAATTGCAGGTGAATCGCTTCCATATCAATAAGAGGTATCAATTTTAGGATTAGTATAAAATAAAGAAATAAATTGTTTACTAAGTCGGATACGAAGTGTCGTGGCCAGGTGTAGAATAAACTGAATCATTTTAGCCGATCCTCATAACGTCATTTCTACGAACTACTACGACATATTTTGCTGATTCGTAAGTTTGCAGTAGAGGTAGACGTTAGTAGGATTTTTTTTGCCTTTTGGATATTTCTTTTTGCTAGAGGGGGTTTGGGTCATAGTGGTGTCACTTTTTCTTTCTCTAGTGGCCAGCAATCAAAGCCTCTCCTCTTTATTCTTTGACAGTAGTCCTTACAAAGACGTCAAATCTTTGGTACGTAGCAAAGATAATAGATGTCAAGATGTAAAAGGAAAAAAAAGGTATATTTTTGCAACGTTTGGACTGTCAAATTTCATAGATTAATTCCCCGGGCCGGGTAAAAGCTGTCAAAACCTATAAATATCTAAACTTTGACGTGAATTTTATCTAGAATTAATTTCTTATTTCCTATACATTATTTCGATGACCTATCGTAGTAATTGCAGCACAGAGAGCATGACTAAAGGCGTAAGTGTCAGGGCTAGCTTTACTTAAGGGTGTGGCAATGAAGATTGCATTGACCTACCGATGTGTGGCTTACGCAACTTATGTGTGGAGTTTTTCCTCTAGATGTACTTTTTATTGATCGCAAGTGACTGCTCGTTTTATTTGTGAAATAAATGACTGTTTAAACAAGCCAACGATACATAAGTATACGATATTGCGATACAATATTCTTTTTTTTTTTAACGACGCCCGCACTAGGAATAAATCCTGTGTCGCGGGGGTGTTCACAAACATACATTTCACATACACAGGATGTATACTTAGATTGATTTTTATTTGAAACTAAACAGTTCGATTATATTTGATCTAAGCCTCGGTGATTCAAATCATATTATTTTATTTTATTAAGTATATTTTTTATTATATTTTTATTTATTTTTTATTTGAATTGTAATTATATTATAATACCAATAGGTCACATAAATCATATGAATGCCGCCAGCCTTCTGCGGGCACGTTACCTGCGGTCGACACTCGACATCGATGCGGACGTATTTTTGGTTTATTTAATAATGTAGGTATTTATCTAATTAGTTTTAAAGATTAAATTGTAGTTATGTTAGTAATGTAAATATAGAATGCAATATTTACTTTATTTGTTGCTATTCTCACACAAACAGGAAACACTAGAATTTTACGAGTCATTCCTAGGCTCTAATTCGCCTAAACAACTTCAGAATGTGTAGATAAATCCTATTTTGTTAAAATCGAGTTGCCATATTGGTTCGCGCCGTTTTTAGATGTCCGCCATATTAAAACTAAGTACATATTCAGTGTGAGCTGGAATCGAAGTTGTTATAGATACTGTTGCCTTTCTTGTGAAGTATAAAAATATTCAAAGATTACTTAAAAGGACATTATTGTAAAGCTGGTTCATTAGCTAGATTTGTTTTAGAAGTTTTATTCGTGGGATATAGTGCTAAGTTACCAGATTGTGGAAAATTATAACAGAGATTTGACACGTGGAGGCGTCTTGAGCCTACATTATACTCCTCTAATCCTCTTACTAACTACATTGACGATAGTGAAACACGAAAAGGCAATAAAAAATATATAGATATACACGTTGACTTGAGAACCTCCTCCTTTTTTTTCGACGATAAATCATTGGCAAACGTTTTAAACTGCAATCGAAACTGCTCAGATGAAATAATCTAGAGAGTTTTCGCGAAATTGGATGTGCTTCTTCGTCGTGTCGATGGCAACGGCAACTTCATTTGAATCATATTTTAGAGGCCCAATGAATGGACACTATTATAGCGTCCACATTGGCATTGGGAAGTTTGTTCAAGGCTTTACAGGCCCATCTCTGAATCCGATAGATCGTCGGTATCGTCATTCAGGGACAATTTATTTCTCATCAATATAAAGCTAAATGATCAAAAACCCCAAATCTGTTTGTTCTAAACTTGCCCACAAGGCATCAAATTGATCACTTAATTTTACAGTGACAGATATAATTAAAGTAAAGGTCGACGAAGATAGAAGACTGCAGAGCGAGACATTTAAAGGTTACCTACCAGAAGACAAGCTGATTAATTGTATCACATTCGGCTTAATAGTTGACAAATACATAGTTTGTCAAAAGGTTTTATAGTTTGTACTATTCAGTATTTTTAGAGGTGAGAAGGGAGTGAGTGATAGCGAGACGACTATCAGAGGAGAATGGAGGGAAAAGACATTCAGCGCCGACTTCAAATAAAGCGGGACAATGGCAAGAAGACTGTTGACTGTGACGTTTTTGACTAAAAAGTATTCGTATTAATAAACTGCATCTCAATGCTATTTAGGACTTATAAAATAATATAAAATAAGAAATATTCCCAGTTCATTCAGAAAGAGCTCAAAGAGCTATTCTAAAAGTAGCCACTCATCGACCTTTCCTATTTCCCACTAACCTCCTCTATAATTCCTGTAACGTACTAACAGTTAGACAGTTATTTATTTTGAATACATTACTTAAACAGCACGCAAGTCTTCCCTTTAATCCTGACCATACTAACAAAAGACGAAAAGATATTGTTTGCATCCAAAAAATCAGATTCAAACACGCTTTTACATCAAAATTTTATATATTTCTTGGCCCGCTACTCTACAATAGGCTAAATGCCATGCGTTACATTTATCCACTTAATCATAATGACTGTAAGAAAGCTATCAAAGAACTGCTCCAAAAAATGTCTTATGAAGATACAGAAAAGTTACTTATAGTGTTAAAATAAGTATCTATTTAAATTAAATTAATTTATATAATTGATAAATAAATAAAGTTAAGTTAGTTAGTTAGTTACTCCAATTTATCTTAAGAGTTGACTACCTCCTAAAAATATATTTCCTTTTCCTTTTGTTTTCTTTTTACAAGATTATTTAATTTTAAGACCATTTTTGTAATACTAGTCTATTAGCCTGAAACACAGGATTACCTAGTTCAGGCACCGAATTGTTTATATATACACTTATGTATATACAATAATATTAAATGTTGTTATCGCTTATGTATTTGACCAATGTATTTTAATAAATGAATTTTATTTATTTATTATTTATTTATTTATTCGGCCATTTCATACGAAAAAACTTGTAGGTATCCTATAAGATAGGAACAAATGGATGAACGTGACGTCACGAAATGAGGTAACATACAGTTGAGAAATATAGGTTCCTGGCTGGTTGGTTAAAGCGACTGCCCGGTGTGCAGAAGGTTGCCGGTCCTGCCAGTCCCATAATTTGTTCAATTGTTCGCTATAATATTATAGTATAATTTGCTAAGCATAGCTAAATGCTATAAAAATAATCAATTAGAACTAAAAACTTTGCTTGCTGTTCATATTCCATGTTTGTATTTACTGTCTTATTTGATCCCACAGACAGACATGCGAAGCAACCATAATAAGCAGTATCCATATCCACAAAAAGTATGCCTACAGACATAATAACATACAAATCGTGACTATTTGATCCAAGTTTTTGCTGCCACGACTCAAGTCTCAATTATAGATATTTTCAACGCCCACCTGCCGTTCAATCTTAATGATGCTCATCTTCTTCAAGTATTTCGTGAATAATACGAGTTTTTGCTAGCATTCCAGCATAAATGAAGCTATCAATCAAAACTGCAGAGCATACTTATTGTACTAATTCTGGAGTAATGGACGGTTCGTTAGCAGCATATCATCGGCAAACATCTTGCTGAACAAAATGGCGAATTTAATTTATAGTTCTTGTTCAGTTTTATGGGATGCATGAAAGGAGCCTCCCCGAGTGACGTACACAACGATTCCCTGCGTCCGGCGCACCCTGGGCAATATGATAGTTTCCAAAGCGAATAGGCTAATCCTTTCACCACGATGGCAAGTCAAATTAAAATTTGACTCAGCCATCGACACGACGAAGAAGAAGAAGTTTAGTTTTATGTATTTACATATTTTGTCAATGATTGTCATGAAAAAGCAGCCCATATTGTTTTCCAGATCAACAGCTATCTCGAAACCAATTTTCATGAACATCCTTCCAGCGATTTAGCTGTTAAGGCATAACAAAGAGACTTTCGTATCTAGTAAGACAATTTCTTGTACAAATATACAACAGTGGAATCCGTGGAATTTATGCCCGAGGCGTGCTACATCCACACTCCACACCTAAATGACATTATTTGCAATCGTTTAAGGCGGCATACCCTACCTAACTGCTTGAACTGGTTTCAGGAATTCAAGATTCAACAATAAGTAAGTAATATACCTACATAACATCACGTACGTCTATATTATTCAAAGAGGTGCGAAGTATTTTCTTTTTTTTTTATATACTACGCCCACAGCGAACGAACGTGTAGTCCACCTGATGGTAAGTGGAGTACAGCACATAGAAATCAACAATCCACAAAATCAGATTATAGATGCGTCGCTGCAGCTGAGGACTAAGGTGTTATGCCTCATGTGCCAGTAATTTCAGGGCCTGATCTCACCAAAAAACCGGAACACAGTAATGGAAGCACTACTATTTGGCGGCAGGTTAGAGGTGAGACGGTGGTGCTGCCGCCCTCGAGGTCGTTCACAAGGGCTCTACGACCATTCGACTGGAGGTGAGCTACTAGACTTTTTTTTTTTAAACGACGCCCGCACTAGGAATAACTCCTGTGTCGCGGGGGTGTTCACAAACATACATTTCACACACACAAAGCACTCACAGAGTCAAAACAAATCTTTGCGAAGATCTACTCGACATTCACATACCTCGTTAAGGTATGTGTACAATTTAAGTCCAGTCACTCCGTTCTTCTACATAAATCCCAGTTAACACAATAGGTTAGTAAAAAACCTAAGAATATACACACTAAACGACCTTTAATTGTCATTTCAGTATTATCAGCGCTGCGGTGCTTTTTGGCGCTGCAGTATTGTGCTGAGATGCGAACCATTTCTGGCACTAAGAATGATTATTTATTTTTTTTAGTTTTAGACGTTTTATTATGTATTTTATTATTAAATGATTTTTCTTTCTTTCTTTCTTTCTTATTTCGATGAATTTGTCACGACACCACAATTACTTCTGAATGTATTTTATTGGCCCAAAAAGAACCTGAATCAAATCCTTAGTTAAATCATTTATTTTCATAAACCCCAGAGGGCGCTTGAACACGTCAAAAAACATTATAGTTACAGAGCAAATAAAAATAATCTAACGTGTTAAATAAATTAAAATTAAACTAATAAAAGTAATATGATTTGAATAACCGAAACTAATGTCAACTTTAGGTTTTAATTAAAAATAAATCCAAGTACCAGATCCGATGGGTATCGCATCATTGAGAAGAGCTGGTGAGAAACTCATGCGCACCATCTTTTCAAATAATACAAATTTGTTTGTTTTAAACAATATTTAAGGTAAGTGTAAGTAATCAATCGCATAGTTAGTACAATAAGACTAAAATTTACAGTTCAATAATATTTAGTTACAGGTGAACGGCCTCGTTAACACGAGTACACAGATACAAATGATATAGTACACAAGTCGTGTCTTGCAACACCTACGGGAAGTGATCGGCTACAACACACTTTATTTTATTGGAACCTCTGTTTTATATTTATTGTGCAGATAAATACAGAACAAGTTGATTTTATCGCAAAAGTAACGATTAATAACTTTGCCAGTTCTTGGGAATAGAAAAGTTATTTTACTAACCCGCGACTTCGCCCGCGTAGGATTCGTCGTATTAAGTAGTGACTATCCCCGCGCTTTGAGCCGCGTTCGACCTTACTGCTCCGCTCCTATAGAGTTAAGCGTAATGTGAAATACCTAAAGACTTTTATTGAGAGTTAGACTATCAAACACAAATAGAATTATCAAAATTTGACCAGTAGTTTTCGAGATTAGCGCTATCAAACATACAATCTAACTTTCACCCGCGTTTTCGTCTTCGAGGTACATCGATAAAAAGTAGCCTATGTTAGGCGTCTTGTAGTTAGTTACCTGCATCTAAAATTTTATTAAAATCGGTCCAGCCGTTTAGCAGACCCGATTTAAATAAATATTTCTCTCTCATTCAATGGACAGAAAGATCGAAAAAACTTAAGTTCAACATTTTGGTGAAATCACCAAGAGGAATCTCTTGCTTCACTAGTAGTTAAAATAACTATAAAAATAAATGTTCTAAATATAAATAAATAAACATCCTTGAAAGGCACCATAAAGCAAATCAATTAACATTTTATATTTATTTAATACAATTTAAAATTCCATAAAACCTATTTATTTACTCAGCTAATGGATATTGTGGTACACTCTGCATATAATTATACCGTACAAGTTAGAACGGAACTACATAATATCTACGCGTAATGAATAATATAAATATGATGTCATAAATATGTCTCCCCAAGGACCTAGGCAGAAGCACAGTTAATTATTATAGTGCGTTAATAGTCTAACCATAGTATTGGGTCGACCATTTTTTTAAACCTATAGAGTCCCATTCATTGTTGTGCAAAGGTATCCTACAAAGACTTCCATTCTTCTCTATCCGTAGCTCTTTTCTGCTAGCTTTCCAGAAAGGTGTCCAGGTCATCGCACCAGCGTTTCCTCGGCCGGCCTCGGCGACGACACCGAATAGTATATATCCGAATGTATAATTACATTAATTTATTTTCGCCTTATGATTTGATTATCCACCTTTGTTCGCCACCGCAGGACTAAGGAGGAGGATGATCAGCTATTATTAGCTAATTATTCTTGGTGGTGTTACGACTCTCTCATAAATGTGCTCTATCATAAAATATCTACCACCTTCAAAATTTAGAAACCTACTAAATGTCGATTATTTTCAATATTTGATTCGCAAACATCATTTTCGAGGCACTAGAAGGTATTTTCGCAAAGGCAAACGCAAAAGATATGTGTGGAATGTCTCGAGTCAACAGCCATCTTATTTCCATCGTATCATAGACAATCACGTAGCAAGGTCTCCATGAGTAGATGTTGTCGATGGCACTTTTATGTAAATAGTGTTGTAACCCTAAGTGGGTCGACTCGAGTCGAGCATTCGAGTTTTGTCAATCGATTACCGCAATGGTATTATATGGGCATACTAATGAGTCTAATGATGGAGTTTTTCTATTTGATGTATTGGTCAAGTTGCTCATGTGATGAATATTTGCCTAGCTGGATGGAATTGACCCAGATGCCCAGATCGAGACGGGTGGTCCTGCATAAATTGAATATTAATTTTCTACGAAAGTATAACACTTATATAACTTTTAGGCTGAGATGTTTAATGTGCATTTACATATCTAGTTTGAACATATATTTGCAAGTTTAATTAGTTCTATTATTGCCCGTCAATCACCAACCGCGGAAAAAATAAGAAATATGGGAGACAAATGAAGGTCCCAGTGCTTTAGAGATAATTAAGTTAAGTTATATTGGTAGTCGCAGCATATCTTGAAGAAAATAAATCGTCAGCTGGACAAGGCACGGTGGGTTATATGTCAGCTGGTAGCTAAAGCGTGTTAAAAAGAACTACTATAAACTTCATTATACAAATCCCTTTAATCATTATGCAAAGTATAGCTTGACATGAAATAATTGACAAAAAAACCAGCTGGCCCACGGTCTGTCAGCACCAATACAAAGTCTTAGAAGAAATCTTAGAATGTACTTCGGTGGCAGCACTATCGCTACATTACCTCATTGAAGTATTCTATGAAAGCACTTGCACAATAAGTTTTACCTATGACGCCTGAACGAGTCGAAGTAATAAACAAAACACTTCTATACCATGTTCAGGCATGTTCGTTCCATTCACCGGTCACATCTTACACCTGCTCGCTAACCTTAGGGTCAGGGAGTTCAACATAAGCAATTCCCATAGCAAGTCATCGTAAACAAATGAAGTTATTAGCTAAGGTCGGAGAGGTCCTTAATGGTCTACCGGTCACGGACGATATCTTAACGGTAGATAATACTATTCACGAATGCATATTAGGATTCTTTTTTTGAAAACCATTGAGTTGGCATCCATGGCCTAAAGTAAAGGGTCTAATTATCTATTTTCCACTGAAACGGGCAGAAGAGGCGATATGTGTTTTAAAAAAATAATCAATCAGGTTTCGTAATTGCCACAACTCCTCTCTAGTTCTTCTTTTTAACCGACCTCAAAAAAGGAGGCGGTTCTCAATTCGTCTGTCGTTTTGTTTTTATATTTGTTACGTCATAACTTTCGATTGGGCAAAGCTATTTTAATGATTCTTCAATTCTTCTAACGTGTCGATGATTTAATCAGGTAAGTCAACATTTATTAGTCCATGAATAATCTGCTTAGCTTCGGTAATTAAACCTTATGATAAACTTAAACAGATCAACTCCTCTATCAATTTGGTGGACATCTGACCTTAAGGGGTACCTTAAGGTATGAAAACTACCTAGAAATATTGTAAGTTCTTACGCTGATAATACCAGAGATGTCGTCACTCATGAGTTGCTTTATACTCTTCATAAAGTTATTACCAATGCTGCCCTTAATGATCTGCCGGTCATGGAGGATGCCTTAGCGGTTGGTATTGCCATTAAACATTGTATGTAAGGGTTTTTATTGTTGTGATGATGCAAACCAGATAGATACAACCCAAAAAAAGAAGAAGTATATAAAATGGCTTATTTGTCTCCACCCATACATATAAATACAGAAATGATGTATGCATTTTTAACTCTAAGCTGCACGGAGTTGAAATGGTAATCGCGTGATGTCGATAGGCTCACTCCCTACATAGGATGATGGATGCATTTTTAACTTTCATAGGTAGATTTTTGACATTAATAGGTGAATTTTGACATTCACAGGGGCACAAATTTTAAGACGCTTTCTTTTTTTTCAAACTTCAAACTTCAAAATTATTTATTGCGAACATGGGTGTTACAGAGTTGTTACAGAGATTATTCCGCCACATTCTACTTTCTTAATATTTATACCTCTCTAGTTGTAAAAGAGTTATTTACAATCTCCTAGGATACGACCCACTTGCGACGCTTGAGCTAAAGATTCACACGCAGATCCCATATTATTGGTATAAATATGTAGTAAACGATTATGCAGTATCACTCTGATGGTAAGGTATATCATGCCATGGGATATCGATATCGGAAGGTATTTGTATATTGCCTTCACATTATTGCAGTACTTGCAGTTTGACCTTATCATCAAACCGGAACAGAAGTGCAGCTGTACGCGTGGGAAATCAAGCAAAATTACTTTTATAATAAATATGAGCTTTTTTTTATTTTAGCCTGCGTTGTCCCACAGCTGGGCAAGGCCTCCCCCAAACGTTTCCAATCCTCTCTATCTCCTGCAGTTTCCCACCAGTTGTGGTTGTAGGCATCTAGGTCGTCCCGCCAGCGCCTCCTAGGTTTACCCTAGGTCCTTACTCCTAGGTCTAAAATATGAGCTAACAGCGATAAAATATTTACTTAATGAAATCACCTACAATACAAGCTACAATGAGATAAATTCAAAAGAATAGAGTGATTTTATTGAACTCACATGCTTGCAATTATTTCCTTGGGCCTTTTTTTTCAATTCTCAAGAAAACTGTATGTATGTAATGTATACATTAATGTCACTGTCTTACTCACGATCAGGGTGTACGTACATTGCTTAACCTGCGAGATCGATCTGTACGCGCGGCTTCGACTTAGCTACGAGCTGCACTGTAAAATCCGACTAAATGTTAAAACTTGTATGTTCCCAAATGCACTTTTTAACTGGACCGAACCGGGCAGTAACACATATACTCAATGTAAACTCAAAAACACATGTATTTTACGATCAAAAGACGTAACAAAGGTAAGAGGCCGTCCTTCCTGGCAATGACAGTACACACGTCACCAGCAACGCTTGGCTGGCTTCTCCTTGGCCACGACACAAACCCTTGTAAGTCTTGTTACACGCGCTAGAAGATTACCTTCGTGACCACACCTCTTTCTAGCGAGGAAGTCGATTTATCAGGCGCATTATGCCATCAAGTCACAAACAAACATTTTATCCAATTACCATAACTTGGTTCACGCGTGACCGTAGGTGCAAAAGTCTTTGCTAAGTTTTTGAGTCGACTCAAGAAAAACTGATTCGCAGTTCGCAAATCAGTTATGTTACTGCACACTACTTCACAGTCCACAGTCCATTACGTATAAATATTTATCTAAATGGTGCAATCACGGATCTTTCCATAAGTTGACCATGTCAATACAACTATTTGCTGTAGGTACACATATCACACATAGTCGAAGTGGTTGGAGAACAAGTTATAGAGACATAACCGCGAATACCATTCTATAAGAATAGTCCATGTTCCACAAGGTCATAATATCTCATACAACGTTTCAATCAGGTAGGGCTGCCACTTGCCTGATTAAATAGTGGTGCTTGCATTGCAGTGTCCAGTTTGGTAATGAGATCAGATCCCGCAATTCAACATAATTAAGTAACAACTTATAATTATTATGCAATGGTTTCTGGATATTGAGGAATTTATAACTATATATTATGTATACACACATAGAATTATTGTTAAAAAACAAACAAATATTGTATGAATTATTAGAAAAGATGGTGCACATTAGTTTTTCTCCAGCTCTTCGAATGATGGAATACCCATCGGAACTGATACTTGGATTGATTTGAATTCAAATTTCTAAGTTGAATCTGAGCTCCGGTGTCAAATCATTTTATTGCAATAAGTATTATAATTTAATTAGTTTAGAGTTAATTCAATTTTATATTTTTTGTATTTTGATGTTTTGACGTGTTCAAGCGCCACTTGGGGCCCATGGAAATGATTTGATTTCTGATTTTTATAGTAGATCTGCAGCCAGTAGGTAAGTTAACACAGTTGATTTCTAAATCAACTTCGAGTCAGATCGTATACAACAAGACACGTTTTAATATGGGTGTGTATATGTATCATAAGTATGTATTTACAAAAGAAAAGTATATATGTATTAGTATCAGTTATTCTAGTACCCATATTACATACAAGCTCTGCTTAGTTTGGGACAAGTAGACTATGGCATTGTGTGTAAGTTGTGAGATATTTATTTATTTAATAAGCGAATCAGATAAGGAGCAGGTACTAGCTTTTTTCCTACTCCTATAGGATAGCGGTTTGAATATGCATGTGTCTTAATGTGTATCCGGATATCGTCTTGAACAGGCATGTGTCTATCCGGATATCTGTCAGTTGTTGTCAGCCCTACACCTGCGGATGTTCGTCAGATGCTGAGATGTTACTCAAAGTATAATTATTACAAACGGTGTTCGCAGCCTTGTGCGCGGGTCACGATCTACCATAGACTAAACCTACTTGTTTTTATGAGGTGTAATCAAAAAGGTTTGAAATGTGAGATCATTGGAGGAAAAAAATATACATCTTGGTATCAGGTACGTATAGTATTGCTATTGTTGTGTGCCTTTGAAGGATTGGACAGAGATATATTAAATGTGATTCCCAAAATAGCTTAAGAGTCTTAAAATATTATCGAGTCTTCAGGGGTCTGGATATGATAGAATTATAGAATAGATAGATAGATAGAATTATCTTTATTGCGCACCAAAATATTACCATTTATTGAAAGAAAAGAAAAAGAAAGAAAATAAATTTATTTAGTTCCGACAATAATATTATTTCTTTTTTATTCTTTACGTATACAATAATATTGCATACTTAAAGAACATTATTGAGCATAAAGACATGTACAGTGGGCGGCCTTATCGCTAAAAAGCAATGTCTCACAGGCTATGTCCGAATGTAATCTATATTTTAAGGTTTGAGCCACATATTATTATGGTTTCACACCGCCCCGTCCCATTTGCTATGACTCCCCTAGGACCCTACCTATGCGTCCAGCCCTCTTTCAGTTTTTTTACTATATTTTACCGTAGTAACGTTACTGCTTGATACTAAACATACCTTTAGCTGGCAATTAACTTTTTAATTTGAATCTTATTTCTTCTTCTGCCTGCCCTTATCCCTTTTGGAGTCTAATCGTCTTTTTCCATTCTCCTCTGTCAGCAGCCTCGCTATCACTCACTCCCTTCTCTTTCACATCTTCGTTCACGCAACCAACCAACCTTAGTCCCACATAGGCATTATTATTCCAAAAAATACAAGAGTTTATGTCAAGGATTTATTAAAACCAAAACAAACTTTCGTCTTCGTTACACTCGAGTAATTAAACAACTTCCTGCATTGAACGGTTGTGTAAAAAAACAGTGACCAAAATATGCACAGCAAAAAAACGTAATGAACAACTTTGTCAACTCCGGTGACAAGGTGGAACGTGTCAGAATTAATTAGATATATGCCTTTGATATTACTGTATATATCTATAAGCAAGCTTAAATGGCAATGGGAAAGCCATATCGCTTTAAGAACCGACAACCGATGGGGAAGAAAGGTTTTCGAGTGGCGAGTTCGAATATATAAAACATTTATAATGAATATAACGTTAATTAATTAAACACAAAAACGTTTTGTTATTAACTAACACGGATGAATTACGTGCCGAACACTTTAGAAGCGACAGCAGATCACGAACTGTGTATAATAAATCGTGATGTAAATTAATTATGTTTTGATTTGATTATCTCATTTAATGTTTATATTGTACGAGATAGGGAGAACAAAACCTGTAGCTTAGCTTAATCTTGAGTTAAACACAATGGGGGAGTGGCTAGTGTACCTGCCTGTGACGACGAGGTCGTGGATGCGATTCCCACTTAAGACAAATCTTTGTGTGCATGAACATGGGGTTTGTCTTAGTCTGGGTGTTTCTATGTATAATAAGTATGTATTTACAAAAGAAAAGTATATATATGTATTAGTATCAGTTATTTTAGTACCCATATTACAAGCTCTGCTTAGTTTGGGACTAGATGGCTAAACTAGCTTTGGCCGCGAATTCGTCCGCATGAAATTCCTTGTATAGTTACTATTATAGTTAGTAGTAGTTGCTCCCGCGTCTTGACCCGCATTCACACATACTGCCCTGCTTCCGTGTAGTTTAGCGTAATGCTAAATATCTAAAGACCTTTATTGAGAGTTAGACTAAAAAAAATAATTATCAAAATTGGACCAGTAGTTCTCGATTAGCCTTATCAAACAAACGAACTAACTTTCGTCCACCGTTACGTCTGCGTGGTAGATTACATGAATAAAAAGTAGCCTATGTTGCGCGCTTTGTGGTCAGATAATAATAATAATAAAGCTTCATTTAATTCCACACAAACAAAATACTAAAAAGAATAAATTTATAAACCTAAACTTAAAAAATAGTCATGCTTATTAATTCAATAATAATATATAATACAATTCCATTCAAAATTCAAAATCAAATTTGTTAAAACATTTAAACTACAATATTACTTAGTACAATTAGCCGCTACTATCTTTCAGACAAACAATTCAAAACTGGGTTTTAGGCAAAGGTTTCGTGCAAACAAAGAACTATACCAGCTTGAAAAAACATTGTTCTTTTGACTTTAAAAACAGACATTTTTATTTATTTCTTTTGATGTGTAGAGGAAAAGGGTATGATGTTCCTCCACCACAAAGGGAGGATCCTCCGACCAGGCTCAGTGGTATTGCCTGGCGGACAGCTGTCCGACGGTATCGTATTGGAAGTGGTATATATAGTCACTTGCTGTGAACATTTCGATATCGCGATTCAGCACTCGCGGTCACGTGACATTTATTATGTGCGGATACCGCCACAGATGTGTTGATTGGTCGTTAGAACAACTTTTTTACCTAAAGCCTGCTGCCATTTCACAATCTATCCGCCATTTTCTATTCGATTGTGGACTTAATTAAGCAACGAACTATAAATAATACAGAAACGTTAATTTACTGCTTTGGTAAACTGAGAAAAACTTGACTAATTAAAATGCTGACACAATTCCTGTGCGCCATTGCACATTCTATGTCGTATTACTCCATGTAGCATTAAAATATGTCGCCTTGCCGAGCCGTACGTGTTACTAGAACGGAATAATGTTGATTTTTTGCTAATAAATAGGAGATTTATTCTTTTAAAAGTTCTCCTAACTCAGTTTTCTGGCAATATTAATAAATAATAAATAAATAAATATTCCACAATTCACACAAAACGCCATCTAGTCCCAAACTAAGCCGAGCTTGTACTATGGGTACTAGAATAACTGATACTAATACATATATACTTTTCTTTTGTAAATACATACTTACTAGACATAGAAACACCCAAACTAAGACAAACCCCCATGTTCATGCACACAAAGATTCGAACCCACTCCGCCATTCGGTCGTCAATAATAATATTAATTAAATTAAAAAAGATTATCCGACCCATAAAATATAACCTGACCGAGTATAAAAGTGACACAAGTTACACTAGAAAATAGAACACAGCTATCACTTTGATTTATGTGTGTATATGCTTATTCTGCCAATAAGGTTTATCGTACACCTGTTAATTGGGGGCTTGAAGGTTCCAGTTGGAAAAAAGCGTCAGCGTCAACGCCCGACGTATGCAATTGAGTCGTGTCGTCACGTCTGCGTGCGCATCTTTATCTACCTTTTCCTAAAAAAATATGTTACAATACGTCTAGCGTTGACGCTGACGCTTGTTTCCAACTGCAAGCTTAAACCTAGGAAGAGTCGCGGCACGGATCCTGAGCGCTGAAATCTATGGTCACGGTGTAGAGAGTAAAGGCGACTGGAGACTAAAGGCTTGATAAATGATAACAGGTCAAAAAACTGTAATTTCGTTCTATGGATATCAGTACACGAGCAGATGTTGATATGACACTATAATTACTTTCAGCAGTGTCAATAATAGATAGAGATAAAAAAACGTACTAACAATTCTACTGGTGGTAGTGGTGGTAGAGCTCTTGTGAATGAGCTCGGGGGCGGCAGCACCACCGTCTCACCTTTAACCTGCCGCCAAATAGTAGTGCTTCCATTACTGTGTTCCGGTTTGGTGTTAGGTGGTGAGATCAGGCCCTGAAATTACTGGCACATGAGGCATAACACCGAAGTCCTCAGCTGCAGCGACGCATCTATAATCTGCTTTTGTGGATTGTTGTTGTTGATGTCCATGGGCTGTACTCCACTTACCATCAGGTGGACTACACGTTCGTTCGCTGTGGGCGTAGTATAAAAAAAAAAAAATACGATTTGTTCAGTTCAGTGCGAGGAGTACCACTGAACTGAACAAATCGTAATTTTTTTTTTTAAAGGAGATATGAGACTCGGAAAATCACACCTAAAATTAATTTTCAACAGTGTAAAAAAACATACAAACAGTTACAATTTAAATCGTAGGATTGTACACGTAATATTAAGTATCATAACTTGATACGGTAAGAGAGAGGCGAGAAAAAACAATGTTATGGACCATTCTTCATAACGAGTCACTCACAGACACATAGAAAAAGTTGTTATGCTATATTATGTAAATATTACTTTGAACATCTTTGAACGCTTGGGAAAAGTGTGTACCATTGCAAAACAATGAATCCGTATAACTTACACTAACTTAACGTAACTTAAAACGAACTTTCCCCATAACATTGAGAAAAAGAAATGTTACTATTATTTGAATACATCCATACTCTATTATTAAGATTACGAGTTACTCACGTAATTTTAGCCGGGATATGCCGATTAGTTTCGAATCTAGTACGTAGATTCACAAACTGGGCGATTTTAACTAATCGGCATATCCCGGCTAAAATAACGTGAGTGTGAGTAACCCGTATTTTCTATAATAATGTCTTTACCTCACGTCGGTTTTAATAATATTACATCCATACTCCATACTAATAATATTATAAATTCGAAAGTTAATCTGTCCGTTTGCCTGTTCCGACTTCACGGCTATTCCGCTGAACCGATTTTGATCAAAATTGGTACGGAGATAGTTCAACAACCCAGGATAGACATAGGCTAGTTTTTATCGACGTACCACGCGTGCGGAGTCAAAGCTAGTATGTCGGTATATAATATGCATTTAAGTAGTACGTTCACATACAATTTTAAATGTACGCATTTCGCAAGTCGATAAAAAATATAATTTTCAAGGCACTTTGTTTTTACCTAATCGATTGCAAAATCGAGAATAGAAAACTGAATTCTGAGAAATATAGACATAACAGGTATGTGAGGCATTTTGATTGTGTCAAATTAATCATGATAGAAAAATAAAATACCTTTAAAGATTTTAGTTATCTAAACTAATGGTATGGGTCTCAAGTCTCTCGTCTGAGATCTATGCAGATAAGATATTTAACGAGGACATCCAAGTCCCACCAGCACCACTATATGTACTTGTAGATATAGACCACTAGATTTCTAATGATATCCTGTTACGAAATGCTTAAAAAAGCACATAGTCAAGTAGACACAAACTGGTCTACTGAACACCTCAACATCGAACTTATTTAATCCAATCCTACTAATATTATATCATAAATGAGAAAGTATATCTGTCTGTCAGTCTCTTACGCTTTCATGACTAAACTACTGAACCAAACTTAATGAAAATTGGTATAAGAATAGATAAGACCCGAAAAAGGACATAGGCTACTGTTATCGATATATAGAAGCTAGTAAAAAATACAAGAAAATATAATTAGAGTGTCTATTTTTAATGTCAATTTAACTATGCTTTTTAATGAGGTAAGTTAGCTTGACTAGAAAAATGGGAACCAGCTTGATCGAAGCTTGATTGAAGTCCAGATTACCCCGAGCCTGCATCTTTTAGTACATACGATTTCATAACACATTAAATCCGCTTTTTTTATAGTTCAATTAAAACTAACACACGCACGCTACGGACATATTAGATGTCGGCCTCAAACCTGTTCCTTGCATACCAGAGACGGGTTGCGTCACCGCGCATGCGCCAACTTACAAAAAAACACCCACTCTTGGCTTGCTTAAGTTTAAACATGTGATTCAGTCTCCATGAGACAGCCAGAGGTGAAATACCTACTTACTCACATTATATTTATAATACAAGTGTAATTAGTAGTTTAAGGTAGTAGTTTAAGGAGGTATTAACAAAATGAAAATACAAAAAAAAAACAATTTAATAATGCCGTCACATCTTCCTAGGACTCAGGTAAAGGCTGGTGCGGCGGCAGAATCTGCAGAATGCCTTAAGAGGCGCAAATATTGTCTTCTTGATAGTGGATATAATTATGTTTGTGCCTTTTGGGGTAGGGCCGTGGGGACCAGAAGCGCTCAATCTGTACAAACAGATTTAAACTCGCCTGTTTGAGGCCACACGTTCTCAGAATGCTGGTATTTATTTTGGCCAGAAGTTGAGCATTGCCATACAACGTGGCAATGCTGCCAGCATTTTGGGAACGTTGCCCACTGTTAGCGGTCTTTTAGACTAGGTTTGTACATAGATTTAGATTTAGTCATTTTTAGGTTAGTAGGAATTTTATTTTTATTTTTATTTTCGTGGTAAGTCTGTAATTATCAGGAATAAATATATTTAATAAAAATGTATTATAATTAAACGCATCTAAGAGCTGATAATAAAAAATATAACTTTAGTACATTCAGTTTTGCAATAACTCAACCTTTTTTGTTTTGGCCCTTCGATTTTAATTGTCTTTTAAAATGTCACAGTAATTAAATTACATACTACAATAGGTAGAGGAGGATTTGTGAAGGAGCTCAAAGAACCATCATATCCCTGGACTCATCTTCAACCTGCCGCCTGTAATCTTTATGTTACTATTTCGATAGCCGCTAAAATTAGATTCTGATCCTAAAGTTACTGGGTAATGGACGTAAATATTGTAAATCTTCGCCTTATCTCGATACCAGCATTTTCTTCTGACTTAGGGGGAAATGCTAAAATCAGATCTGGCTCAGGAGTCCTAAGCCTATTATTGCAAGACCTAATGAGCCTGAGCCCCCAACTAGCAGATTGCAAGCCTACTTGAAACCAGGTAAAAGGTGATACGGTGGCACTTCTTCCCTTGAGCCCTTGCGTTCTCAAAATTTAACCACTCTCAGTGTTTTAATTACACATAATCAAAATATTAATCCCTCACAATTTACTGGAACCAGAGTGCTATGTAAGAATTCACTACAAATCTAATTTCTTTGTTGCAACAATACTTAATCTAAGGATATGTGGAATTTACCTAATATTAACTTAACAGCGGCAAAATGACATGACATAAACTATGGTGCTTGTGAAATGTCGAGGTAACTAGATAAGTAGCCAGCTTTACTTATGTTCCGCTATGTAAAAACTGTATGTCATTTTCTTGTCACGTTAAGCCGTAGGTAATGGTCAGCTTTTAGAGAAGCAGTAGACTCAGAAAAACTTAGAGGCAAAAACTGATGGAATTTACCATTTGGCAGCGTTTAGGTTGTCATCGTTATAGATAATTGAGCATGGAAAAGTGAAGCAGTTAAGTGCTAAATGTAATGATAAATAATGAAAATGACTTTAATGAGAGGGATTTTTTTAACTAAATTGTATGTTGTGACTACTTAACTACAGGTACAGAGAGACATAAAACATGCCTGAACAAAAAATCGCTTTGACACGCGTTCAACCTTACTGCTTCACTCCTGCAGAGTTTAGCATGATGTTAAATATCTAAAGACCTTTATTGAGAGTTAAACTAAAGACCACAAAAATAATTATCAAAATTCAACCAGTAGTTCTCGAGATTAGCGCTATCAAACAAACAAACTAACTTTCTCGCGCGATTTCGTCTCCGTGGTAGGTAATTCAATAAAAAGTAGCCTATGTTACACGCCTTGTAGTCAGTTACCTGAATATAAAATTTTATTAAAATCGGTCAAACCGTTTAGTAGATTAACCGATACAAACAGACAGTATTTTTTTTAAAAGCTGTATTTTAGATAAAGTCATCGTGCAAACAAATAAACCAGCTTGAAAAAACATTGTTATTTATTTGTATTGACAATTAACAAACTAATGAAAACAACACAGTAAATGACTGTTTTAAAATTTTGCACTTAGCTATTATAGCGCATATTTTACGACATGGCATAATTGACATACCTGATGCATAGCAATTTTGGAAATAGTAAGGATTATTAAATATCTCAATGACATATGACGTGCATTACATGACAAAATATGTAACAATAAGGGTCGACACACACCAAAAGCGCGTCGAAGCGCAGCGAATCGAAGCGCAGTTTCAGTGTTATATGAATTCCAACTCTATTCTTACCACCATAATACTCATTATCGCATGAGAAACTCAAACGAGTCGCGCGGATGCCCGCGGCGCCGCGGGAATGCCGGCGAATTCCATAGTAGTAGTAGCGTAGAGTTTCTCATGCGATAATGAGTATTATAGCTGTGAGAATAGAGTTGGAATTCATATGACACTGAAACTGCGCTTCGATTCGCTGCGCTTCGACGCGCTTTTGGTGTGTGTCGACCCTAAGTGCGTAAGTATGATAATAAGCGGTTAGTCGATCTACCTACCTACCTACAAAGATTATGATCGTAATGCAAGCCATTCTTGCAAATAGTGCGGTTTGTTTTGCAACTACTACTGGAAGCCGGTAGCTGGGTACTACACCATAATGAGGACTATTAGGTTAAAACTGTATGTCGCAATGTTCATAATGATGCATTTAATGACTAAAGAATTTAGTTTTGAACAAAATATACCAGGTCAAATGATGGACACAAATCTCAAATTTTTCACAGCTCTCGACGAAGTTGCGCGTTGACATTATTACATCATCGAGGTATGACAATCGTGTTAGTAGGTTACTATTCCTCGAAAAATAAGAAATCCTAACGTCTCAATAACTATTAAACATAGATTTCCAAGCAATTTTCATTTATAAATCAAATTACTTCTAAAAAAGGTGAATAATTCGAAGTCGCGTTAGGTTTCAAAATATAATGTCAATAGCATTATATTTTAAGACATTCCAATACAATAGCATTATATTATGTTGATATTTGTGTTGTCACGAAGGCCTTATCGAAAACCAGCGTCAATTTTGAGTCTGACATAATGCTGAATCAGTACCTATTTGTATGTGTATTTGGTGCAACTGCGGACATAATGTTAAATATTCTTTTGTTAATGTTTTTGTGTTATTTATCTGTGTCCCGCTGGTTGTAACTAAATAAATTTATTTTCATTCTTTCATATTATAAGACACTACAATTAAATCCTATTAGGTACAGACAATTGAGGCAATAAGGTAGTACCAAAACAACTGACGATTCAAATAACAAGCTGTAAAACAGAAAACTTCTGACATAATGCTCACTATTTCCTGCACCAAATAGCACAGAGCAGTGCGGTATGCACATACGAGTGGTTAGTGCTTAGTAATTAGCTTATATTACTGGTTTATCTACCTAAGCACTTACTTCACTATGTTCCGCGTTCACTTTAAGTCAGGAAAGTTACACACATAGCGTAACGCTATTCAGATTCTTTATGACTTCCCAGATGGTGTTGGAGCAATAAATAGCGAATGGACAGTCAGCTGCAGAGAAATATCACCCCCTTATGTACTTTTTTGCACTTCATAGGGGTGAGTTTACTCTGCAGCTCACTGTACCTAATTTTACAATATTTTAAGTGTAGTATTGAAGCTAAAAACTGTCAAAGTTCCGAGAAGAGCTCGTGGAAAAGTAAAAATCTTTACGTATGGAACATAGTAGCCAAAAGCAAATTTGTAACATAGCAATCTTCGAGTAGCTCTTAGCAAAAGCTGCAGTGCCGAAATAACTGGGCTTGGTGTGATGATCAGCTCAGAATACATGCTGACAGAGGTGATTTCAGTCTCTTTAGGCGATATTGAAACCAACTTCGCGTACCGAGTCACGCGAGATGTAGAGACAGGGTGACTTCTTGCGCGTAGATCTCAAGTTAGAGGCACTTCGGTTAACGATGTTATTGCTCTGTGGCTGTTCGCCAATTTTGAATTCCCAATAGTAGCGGTACGGGTAGGACGCAAGACGAGACTTTTACCATGTTTTAATAGAATTGTAATCATATCTGCCCAAATTCAAATCATACATGGTTCAAAAATAAATAAATAAATAAATATTTCACAACTCACACACAACGCCATCTAGTCCCAAACTAAGCAGAGCTTATACTATGGGTACTAGAATAACTGAAAATGGGACCAAGCATTTGCCTAAATTAGAAAAGTGCAATGTTTCTTATTTATTTTAACAAAAAAATTGCGTACATTCGCCACAATTTCTGTTGCGTATTTCATTACAATATTATGATAATGCGTCGCTATAGCCGCTATTTCTCAACAAAATGTCGACCGTCATTCTTAGGTACTCGGCATCCAGTAGACATGAGAAATTGCGCGAGCTCTCACGCCCTCCGCCTCATTATCTAATACGTGATCTGGCCATACGTTGTAGAGGCGAGGTGATTCTGTCAGCGATGAGCGGCAAATGAAAGGCCAAAAACCCGTATTAGATTGAAATGAATGGTAATTATCATCGAAGCTCTACTATATTACAAATAATCTACCTCAATATCTAAATAATCTACCAGTTTTAATGCCAAGCACAAGAATCGACCGATATATTAATAAATTGGTCTACCCAACCCAAGAAGGCAAAGAGATTGCTGATGGCTCTCTCTACCAACACTCTTTAAACAGAGATTATCTGCGTTTATTTATTGTTGTTATGTAATATGAAAGCACGTCGTCCCAATGGCAAAACTTTATTAATTGCCATCTTCACAGTCACTCGCTACTCGCTCGCAATAGGACCGCATCCTTACTGACAAAATAACAAAATTCAACACGACACGTGCTGCAACGATTATTTACAATTTAAATCGATCCTTGTACCTTTCGATTTGAGTGTCGATTTCTATTCAAGTGGCATCGGGAGAAATTGCACTTGCACACACAGTTGTTATCATAATTTCTAAGAATCCTGATTCAGCATGTTTTATATGCTATGCTAAATTTAATTATGAGGTTCATATTTTTTTAAACTGACACAAACAAACGAGGTTGTAGTCCACCTGACGTAGCTGCAGCCGTAATCGATGGATAAAAAAGTTGCTAATTCAAATGTGGAATGCCCTCAGAGTTTTTAATTCATTTTCCTTTAATTACTTCTAAATTGCATTTCGAAGATCGCTTTAGAGGACTGGTGGACGGAGAACCAGGTGTTGTGGCGGTAATTGGGCGATGCCTATGTCCAGCAGTGGTCTATAAGAGGCTAGATGAGGATGATGATAATGACTTCAAAAAGCTTTCATTAAATAGTTTAAGCTTTCCAATTGAACTCGACCACATTATGGCCTACCTCTTCGAACCCTGTCAACATTCACTTATGCCTGCCTCATTTCTTATAAGGTTATTGCCATACACCCGGCCATTTTTCTTGCCATAATTAATTGCATCAATCGACTGTAAGTACGTAACGGTTATTTTTTGTGCTGGCAACACAAACAATTCATGGCTATGTATGGGAGCCGTTTGCATGGGAATGTTTCTACTTATTTATTTTCATGAACAATCGTTTGGCTACAATCACAATGAATTTCCGTGTGTATAAAGTTTGCTAATATTTATAACTATGCGATGTTGTTGTTACATTTTTACGAAATTTTGGTGGGGTTACCATGATTGTATTGCCGAAATGCCGGACTGAACGGATGAATGATGAATGTCAATGATTATTGTTAATTGTGAATGAAATTGAAATCAAAGAACGAATAGAAATTTTATACTTTCAATTATCTTTTTGACAAGTTAAGAAGTCAGTACAAAGTGGTGACCCGGTGGATGGCAATAACCCTCTGTACTATGGCACGTAAACATAACAGATGAAATGTGGATGTTGTACACCTCTGCCAAACCCTTCTGAGTAATATAGGCGTGATGTTATGTTATGTTATGATTATGAAGAATAAAATAAATAACAAAATAACTAAAGTAATGCATTCTTTAATCTTTATTTTGAAATTATTTAAAAAAAATGACAAACTAACTTCAACACAATAACTTAAACTTCTTCACAATTGATTTATAATACATTTATTACCCGCTTAGACATAACTGCTTGCAATTTTTACTGGGGGACTCCAATCTGTTCTGCCAGTTTAACTCAGATGTGTCAAATTCATCCATTCTTATCTCATTATTTTCATTCATACATATCAAATGAAAGTAAGATAATAACAACGTTTAACTAACATGGTATGTTGCGTAATAAATAGTTAACAACATAACCGGCCCTCCCTTATTAAATAGTTAATGGCATACGATAAATGCCAATTACATCTGTAAATAGCCATTAATTAAAACTTGCTATCTTGGCCTTCAAGGAACTATAAAGTATGGCGTTTACTTCTTATGGATGTGAAAGAGAAATCTTGTATTCCACGTCCATGATCATAATTTCGATTATTAGATTATTATTATTTAATATTATTAGATATCACGGGATATTTACCGTGTATTTTGTTTTAGCGAGTTTTTCGATATTTCGCAGCTGTTGCAAGCCGCTTGTTCACGATAAAACTGAGATTTAATATTTTTTAACAATAACCGAAAATTTTGAGAGATGTAGTATGTAGAATCTAGTTCATTTATCCTCCTATATCTGTTGGACACTGTTTAAAAGTTTCTTGCCGAGTCTGCTAATAATATAATTATAAATACCCAATTAAGTAACATTTAGAAATATTCAATCTTTTGATATAAGAGAACTGTATATTTGTTATCATTAATTTTAAAGAAAAAAAATGTCTTTGACGTCTTGTACAAATAAAAAAGTTACTTACGACATGTCATATGAGTAGCTTGAAATAACTCAATGATACACTTACAAGAGTCACAAACTATCTATTTTGTCATCACACATAATTCTCATGCATATTTCTCAGCGTACACAATTAACTATTTATCATAAAATATCTCCAGGCCTACTCGCACAAATACTTCGTAATAGATTGCCTAACAGCGTCTTCAATGAAGTGGGATGATCTAATGGTTCCGTACCTATTGTTTTAGACGACAATGAGTTTTGGTTACAAGTGCAATTAGCATTTTTAAGGATAATTGCCTCGATGATCTAGTGGGCGTTAGTATTGCTACGCAACCATATAAAGGTCGTTTTGGCCAATTGTCTCTATAAGATTCGCTCATTCTGAAGCTCCAGCTTTCATAGAGATGAGATTTTTTTTCTATATTTATTGACTTTGAGTAATACTTGATAAAATTCTCCGATTTGTTATTTTTAATTAATTTGGATGTATATAATTTAAATTAACATAAACTATGCAATTCTTTTATTGACATCTTATAGTGTATTGTGAATGATCAATAAGTGGATATTGGAAAACTAGACATGGAAATTGGCTTTATAAAATTAAATTATTATGATCATAAAGATATTGGTGAAAAGTAAAGTTTAATAAATAAGTTCGTAACAAAAAGTTACATTATGCAATTAACTACTTAACTGAAAAAGGTAATAATAGTCATATTTTCTTCAATTAATTATATTTATTTATTGTTTGATTTCATATTAATTATACTGCAGGAAACCCACCGCATCCGTTAAAATACGGATATTATTATATGCTTAGTTTTAGTTTCATATTTCTTATATCTTAAAATAAACAGAGCTGTTATCTACTGACACATCCTAAATAAACACTAATTAACCTAACTTATTTATTTAAATTATTTATTTATTATAATTAATATAAGATTTGATATTTGCGGTACCCAAACCGCAAGCATGTAAGTGATATCACCGGATTGCGGAGCCGGGCCGCAGCCGGTGCGCGAGGCGTGGCGAGAAAGAGATTAACGCGTCTCTCATTTACATAAACTACTCTTACGTAAGGGAAAGTTGCTAAACTTAAGAATAAGAAAATTTATACATGTCGCGTGTTTAAATAACCATGTTTATTGTTGAGTTTCTATGATGACAAAACATCACTTATCGTCTGATTTTTGAAAGATGAGAGTCTTTATTTTTATTATGAATTATGTTATTTTTCACATATATTATTCCTTTTTAGGTTTTAACATACAATGGTGTACAGTAGTATTAATAGAAGTATGTAAACGTTGCTACAATCCGTGCAATGTTATATTAAGAAAGTTTATTTTAAAAATGTATTTAATTCCACATTCCACGCCAATACACGTTCAGCGAGTCTCGTAGTTGGCCATGATGCGCAATGTACCCAGTTCCTTATCCTGTTTACTTACTAGTACTTGTTTTCTTTGAGATGCTGTAAAATCCTTGAGATTAAAATCCTAAGATCATGAGAAAACCGGCAAAGCTAATCTATTAAAATATCTCTTTTCTATCTGTTTAAATAATTGGTTTTACTTATAATTACTTACTTACTTATTATACTACTTATTTAAGACCAATTGATCATAATAGGTATTAGAAATTGACTACTACTTTACATTGACTTCAATGTTAAATTGTAATAATGAAAACTTAAAAAAAATATATTTTAACCAACTTTTCATTGAAACAGTTTTGTTAAAGCTTAAGATTGCATAGATCTGAAAATAATTATTTAAGTAGGTATTTATGTTTCGAAGCATCCAATAGGTTAACGTTTACGCAGTTAAATTGTTAGCTACGATCCGTTCGAATACTGTTTTTTTATAGTCGCTCTAAAAGCAGAAGAATTTCGTACCCTTAATAAACAATATCGATGAGAGATAATGAATTTACCACATAAAATATCCATACTCATTTGCTTAGGCATAACTTTAACATATCATTTGCACAAATGTGTGGATATCAATAAGTAAGACATGAGTCATAATCTCATAATGTAATTATTTGTGGGCATTACGTAATGCTCGATCGATACTCGCAGGTACAAAAACTTGTGGCTTGAAAAAGTATGTGCAAGTTGTTGGAGAAGTTGCGTAAAGTTAATGTTAAGTTATTTACTTACTCTTATCCGCCTTACACTCTCTTTCTTTGGAAGTTAAACTGGACCAATAACTGGACGACCTTTGAAAGATTTCGAGAATTGCGAGAGAACACCATGATTACAAATAACAAAATATTAGTGAAAAATGTCGCAAAATGGACGAATACGTGCCGAAACTGACAAATTGACTACATTTAATTTGATCAGGACCTGGAATAAGCTACGACAAACCGGGGCAGAATTAAATACACGTTGGTATATTCAATTTGTTCTTGTCTATTATTAACCTAGTTAGAATTTTTACTCAAGTTTGAATTACGAAAGAATACACTTAAACTTTAAAACGGAATAAAAATACGTATAGTCATTAATTTTGAGGTCATCAAGAAAGTATGAATTAGTATAAAACTGAATGAATATTTTATACCGCTAAACATTTATGAAATCTTTTTTTTGACTCGAAAATTACAAGGTTTCCCTTCTAATGTAATGTTTAGAATTTTTAATTGTTTTAGTGATGATTTCATAATATTTTATGTATATCTTCTAGACGAAGGTTGTAACTACGTTATATTAATAAAAATCAATCTCAAAGAGACTAATCAATCTCATCGTGCAGCAAAAAAGAGATAGTGGAAAAAGATCTTAACATCAAACTTTGTTTTATGATTTATTTTTTTATGATTATCATGCGTATTTAGTACTTAGTGAACTTTACCGAGCTCTAAAAGAATGACCGACTCTTCAAAAAATTGCTGAATTGCATTTCAATAACTAATAGTAATTTTCCTTTAACTGCACGCATGAACAAAATTTATCTCCATATTGGATAATAGATACACGCGATATGCTCTTAAATCTCCATCTTGATTAAAACAGGTATCGGTACCATAAACAATGGTGATTATTCTTTGAACTAAGTCTCGGGAGGTATTGGAAACTTTCACAGTATTTATGTTGCTGGAGTTGAATGAAAACTGGTGTGGCTCTTTAGGTAAGTACATAAGATCATCATACCTAGAAATTGTACATATAGGTAGGCAGGTGAAGTAATGCCGGCGAGAAAAGGTGCGGCTTGTATGTTATGTACCTACTACTGTAAGAATAAATAGTAATTGTTATCAAGTTAAAGCATATTACGTATTATTATTATGTATCGCTTGCTTGTAGTGAAGGAAACATCGTGAGGAAATCTGCATGCCTGAGAGTGCCTAAAATGTGCTCGAGGTTAGTGTGAAGTCTACCAATCCGCACTTGGCCAGCGTGGTAGACTATGACTTAACCTTTCTCATCTCACCTGTATCTAATATAAGTCCCGCTGCTGGGCAAGAGGACCACTGAGGACTTATATTAGATACAGGGCTGTTATTATTAAGCATATTGTTTAGAAAAGGCATATTAGTAGAGTCTCTGGGCTCACGGGAGCAAGTTCGGGTGTTCCGACATACAAAATAGATAGTCTAAAAAATCGACCATCCTTTTAAAAAAGTAATATAGTAAACAGGTACTATCAGCTGCAGATAAGCATGCCCACTTAAGAAAATATTCCTGCGACAGCGCAGGTAGTAACGCACACATTGAACCATCGAATTAGAGGCATTTTTTTATTTGTGTGAGTGCAAGCTCAATAGCCACACTTCCTTGCCCCACCCCCTTTGAGACAATTGTATTTGTGTGAGTGCAGTGGCAGGCAATAGCCAAAATATAAACAATAGCCGAAATGTGCAACATTTTGTATGTGCATTGTTTTGTAAAATTTCTCATAACTTAAACAATAGCTAAATTTTTTTTTTGTGTGAAGTCTTAAACCGATAAATGATGTTTAAAAAATGTTAAACAATATTGCACCTTATCTACTTAACAACTATGGTAAGGTGATTCAAAATCGAAAACAATGGCTTGTCGGCATGTTTTGTTGAACTTCTTACGATTTAAAACAATAGGTAACTCGGTTTTTAATATTAGCAAAATCGCCGACAATATTCAGTGATAAAAGCCGCTATTAACTAACTTAAAATGAATTTACTAACATATAACATATAATTTAACACATATAATTTAATTAACATATAATAAAAAAATAATAAGCAAGCAAGACAGTTATTTCGCCCCCATTAAATGCATCAATATAAAAATCCTATTTACAAATACTTGCATATCAATCCATTCATCTTTTAATCCATAGGCGCAATGATGACATTACTATATTCAATGCGCCCGCGCCGTTGGACTCAATTGTTGTTGGACGAAGTTTAAACGTTTTATCACAGATTTATACTTTCCATTTAAGATTTCTTAGCAAATTAACTTAACACTTGTTCGAAAACTTGAGCAGCCTCTGTAACATATTATTTTAATTTAAGCCTAAAAATAACCCAAGTATTATAAATAGGAATAAACAAAATCAATTTATTTCTTTTAACACTAAGATATTTTGACCTTTGACTATCATTTTGCGAAAAAAGTATTTTTTGCCCTATATAATAATATTAGTAGATAAAATTAGAATAAATTGTTGAATAAATTAATTCTTATCAAAAATAAAATTTGTTTCAGAAAGTGCAAATAATCATTTGAATATATTTGGCAATACCAATATATTTTTTTTATCTAAACATAAGATAGTAATAAATTCGAAATTGTTTCTCGCTGGCAATAAAACTATTCATAATAAGGAGCTCACGCGAATGGGATTTACATTTATTTAAAATCATCTACAATTAACCGAGCGCAGCACTCGCTTAGTGTGAGTGTAACAATTATACATATAGATATTTATACGCATACAACTCGAATATCGTTCGCGCACCCTATTGGTCAGAACGTGAGCATCGAGTAAACACGCCGTGAGCGGTGCTATGCGATTACCGTCTTAAAGGTGGGCATGCGGAACTGCTTTCGATAGTACCTTATTTACAAGCAGTTCTTGGAACGGACCTTGGCAATTGATTTTGCAAGTTATCTACACCTACCTAATCTGCAGCTTATGATAAAATGATTCATATTGCCGTGTCCTGTTTTAACTACAAAAATCATGGTCACTGTCTTTATTTTACAACTCACGTGACGTCTCATTCATTTCATTGATGGGTTTAAATTTAAGGGCTATTATGGGAGGAATTTGTTCCATCCATGCGTAATTATTTTGTAGATCAAATAAAAAAATATGAACAAAGCGATGTGCAAAACCAACAGCTCTTTGTTTTAAAATTAATTACGTAAATACGTACAATTTCAGTAGTCATTCCATTACTTAAATAAAATTGTAAGGAAAGTACTTATCGAACGAATACTTTCTGTCATTCTTATGTTAATTTTTTATTTTATAATGTTAACTTACCTTGCCAGTTGGAATCCAGTAAGAATGTCGATAACTTCAAATAACCATCCAAATATTATGGACAAGCAAGCAATACTTTAACTGCAACAAACTTATTTCAAATCCATATAAACAAACTATGGGAACGGGACTCTTTCGCAAGTTACCTATAAAATTCCTTAGAAAACGCACTGAGTTATGTAAAAAATCTTGCTGATTTCACTAAATTATATCATTTAGATTGTCGAAGTTAATATTTACACTCACTGCAAGTTTTTTTGTTCAAATTTAGAAACGTTCACTTCAGCTTTACTGCGCATGCGCGAAACAAACGCTCTTTCCTTCGGCGACCACGAGACTGTTTGACAGCGCTAAAGCCAATCGGCGACGGCAAGTTGCATTCTCCTAAGATCGAGTATTACACAAACAAGTTCGAATGGTAGTCAGCTGTCGTAAATAAGTTACATTGAGTGTACATTCCCGTGAAACCGGCTAATACGTTTGTTGCTTATTTATTGCAACCTAATATGAACCTTAACGCCTGTGTTAAAAGTTCACAAAAGCTTTGATAAAAGATACTGTTTTCTTGAAGTGTTGACATACAATTGCTTACGGGAATTGAAATTACTGATGGTAGATATAAGATGTATATTCATTTAACAAGCTAAGGAATGAATGAGAAAACTTGTGCAGGATTTTAGGCCTTAAGTCATGAGCAGTAATTTATAAATTGCCATGTTTATGTTTACAGCAACTTGATCACCTTAAAAGAAATGCTGTGGCCTCGAGAAGTATGTGCGGTGCATAGTTGAGTGGCCCGAAAGCCCGCACAGAATCTTGATACCTATTTTATCAAAGAATTACGTCATACCTACCTGTTAAACTTTTCTATTGTTTAACAATTCATGACTTTCAAGTTGGGAAATTATAGGGGATTGTCTTTAGCTTAGAACATACCTACGATTTTTTTGTTATCGAAATCTAGATAAGTTTGCTGCAATAAGTTTGCCGAATAGCTAGCGACATCTGTTGGAGAGAGGCCACAAATTAAAATGCAATTTGTTTCATTTTTAAATTACAAAAATTTAATTACCTATTATTACTTTTGTAAAAAGTCAGTCGAAAATAATGGTAAGCTCGTAATTTGGTTACATAAAAAAAACATGAACATCTTAATTTACTAGTACAACTTTTGGTCGCTAGATGGCGGTTTAGCAAACTTTTAATTTGGTCCGAAAGTTGAGTAATTTTACTTCTGCAATTAGAACCAATTACAATATATCTAATCACCAATAATTCTAGCCTCCTATGTTAAATGAGTCACAAATGGTCGTCATATAGAAACCAGTTACATACACTGTCACTCACGTACGAATACGGTTCCTCACTTCCGTCAACATAAATACGTGACTGGTATATAATTGCACGTCCATAACTCAACTAACTTTGCTAATATTGGCAAAAGGCGCCAACTGTAAACGTATTACAATATGGTTATGCCCACCAAAGCCAGCATCGAATGACACATAAAGGTGTTCCCAGACTGTGAGCATTTGCTTGTAATGCCTCTAAAGTTCAGATTCGAATACACCGAAGTGGGATGCAAACTGAGCATTACAGTGCCAATCGAATAGAAAATTGCTTACAGAAATTGTCACATTAATAATAGCAGTCCTATATCTAATACATGTCCCACTGCTGGGCTCGGGCCTCTTCTCATGATGAGAAGGGTCAGGCCATAGTCCACCACGCTGGCCAAGTGCGGATTGGTAGACTTCACACACCCTCGAGCACTTTTTATTATATGATAAATACACATATATCTTCGAAAAGACGAATCTAACGATTTATTGACAGAGGTGAGTGGACGTGGCAACGAACCCGAGACCTTTTGGCTTCGCAGTCCTATGGTGCTCATGCTATTGTTACATTACAGGCTATTAATGCTTATTAATCTGGGAGACAGTTTGTAACGTAATATAAAACAAATCATATTTGTAGCCATACTCCACAATACCTGTGCTATGGGTGCATGAAAGGAGCCTCCCCGAGTGACGTACACAACGATTCCCTACGTCCGGCGCACCCTGGGCAATTCGCGAGTTCTCCAAAGCGAATTGGCTAATCCTTTCACCACGATGGCAAGTCAAAATAAAATTTGACTCAGCCATCGACACGACGAAGAAGAAGACAATACCTACCTTTCTATCTAAAAGCTGATTACATAACCAAGACGTAAGGTCCAGCGAAACGTTGAACGGTAGATAATTACTAATTGCAGGCTAATGTCATACATACATGCCTAATGAATTGCGGAAGACGAGCCTTATGTAATGTTGAAAAGTATACGGTAAATTAGACATGATTGATTCTTTGGGTAGAAGATAGCTAAGGTTATTTTTAATTTGTCTTTTTATTAGCTTTTTAAAAGTAGCGATAAGATATACATTTGCATTTTTTTGCAAACGACGCAAGTATAGTCTGTGGTCATCTTCAAAAGACTAGATACGTCCTCTACAATATATACATTTTTGGCTTTTTACTGGTGGTAGAGCTGTTGTGAATGAGCTCGAAGGTGGCACCACCACAACCTGCCACCAATTTTACTGTGTGCCGGTTTGGTGGTGAGATCAGGCCCTGAAATTACTGGCAGAACACCGTAGTCCTCAGATGCAGCGACGCATCTACAATCTGCGTTTGTGGATTGTTCAGGTCCATGGGCTGTATTCCATTTACCATCAGGTTGACTACACGTTCGAAGCAGGCGTAGTTGAAAAAAAACAATGTTTCTTGTGTCAGGGCACGATCTTACCACCAATGCTGAACATTACTGTGCAGGAGAGACGGCACATCGCGTCGGTTCTACCTCTGTTTCAAGAGCTCTCTCCCATAATATCACACCTACATTGTCCAGAAGCGTGTGACAGAGGTGTATAAAATAAACTTTCCTGGTCAAGGGACTATAGTAAACGAAACACCAGAGCCTCGGCCTACCTTTTAGTAACACCTAAGCATAGAACGACAGCATTTAGAGGTAGTTTCAAATTCTCTGCTAGTCGCTGCTGGAACGATCTGCCACCGCCGATACGTGCTGCTAAAACTGTGGATACTTTTAAGTTAAATTTTAAAAAATATTTATTAATTCAACAAATACAAAACACCTAGAATAAATCCCAGCTTTGTAACGACACTAGTATGAATTTGAATTAAGCAGTGTAGGGACACAGGGCAACCGGCGCATATGTATTTAAGTGGATACACTGGATACTTAAGTTTAGCCGCCCGGTTCGCCAGTCGCCTTCCCGTATCGCTAGAGATAGGTCGTAGTTAAGATAGAATAATGTAGTCGATAAGTTTATTATGTAATATTTACTCTGGTACCAGTTAATTAAAGCATTTAGTTTAGTGACCTATCGTTTCAATCTTATCAACTATCAATTCAACAAAGCAAATCTAACAACTAAGAGACCCCCACATTGGTGACCCTCGACAAAGAACACGCAACTTTCTACACCGTGGCGTTCCTGACACGACATCATGGGAGACGACTCGCCCTTCTCAAAGTGCACATCTAGAAGGACTCCTACGACGACCTAGCCAATCTACAACAAGAAGCACTGGAACGCACGGAATTTACAATGAAGATCTACTGCTAAGCGATTTCTCCGACGTGGTCAAGTAAGTGAAGACACGTGGCTGCCATGCATAGCGAAATCAAGTAGCGACCACGGCAGGCCACACAATTTTAAGCGATGACCTTTTGGATTTCCGGACGACGAGCACGTGGTGCATTCGTCGCGTAATTTAACGAATTATATACCCTGCGGTTGCGTTGGCACCAGGATGAGAATGCTTACTACAGCATTTCCGGACTATACGGCATCGTAACAATATCTATATTTGGAGGCGAGGACAAATATCCCTTCAAGAAGACATTAATTGTCAATTAAGTCATCCATCGGAGACGTGGACTACAATTGGAGCAAATACATCGCTAGCAGACTTGGAGCAAAACATACGGAATTATCTGCTTTGCATCTTCGTACGTATCGCCGACTCTTGAAGCGCCTTACGAAGAGCAACGTCAAGAAAACGTATTAAGTGTTTGTAATAAATAAACCCATTTGGTTTGACAAGTTTAAGTTTTAAATTCCATAATTTTTTAGATGTAAGATCTCAAATCACGTCAATAACTTATGTGTGTATTTTTTTTGTGAACGACACTTTCGTTGAAAACAATTTGTTTAGCTCTCTCAAAGCACTTGAGATTGTGACCTTTTTTTTTATATAAGCATCAGTGCTAGGAACTACTTAAATAATGTATCCCTTATTTTTATTGGAATCGTAGAAAGAATTTTGTTTGTGACAATGTTATGTAATTTTCGTTTATACTCAAAATAATTTTGCAAATTATTTTTTGTGTAAAGGGGGAAATGGTGTAGGGACACAGCGCCCTTATGTTCAAGACACTTGAAGGGTCGATTTCAAATTTGGGGCCAAAAAAGTGTGAATTGCATGATATTAGAAAAATGTAAAAAAAAAATATGTTTAAATATCTAGGTGCATTAATTAAATAAAAAAACACACGCTAATCAAACAAACCTTTAATTTCTTCCATTAATAGGGAAAATACAAATTTTTGAGTGACACGAATGAGCAACATAATTTCTCTAATGATATTTTGTGATTTACTAATGAGATCTCTGGTTACACTAATGAAAGTAAATATTTTTTATTTTTCTATGTTACTAAACAATCAACATAATATAAAATATTTGTCATTAGCATTATTTGTAGGTGCAGTGGCCAGCGCATCAACCTAACCCTCAACCTACTGTCAAATTACTTTGAATGATTTTCAATTTACTGCAACAACTTTGACAGATTGGATTAGGTTGATGTGCTGACCACCGTAATACAGATATTAATTATTTTAAACTTAATTCCAAAACATAACAAGAACTTAATCAACTTAGCTAATCAATGGTATACATTTCTGATTTCAGTCTTCAAAATATAATTCGTTAACGCTAATCGTTTTTCATTGCGGATACAATAACAATATCCATATTATTAATACCTACTTAATTAATCAATCTGATAAGGGATCTTCATCATCATCTTCACATTTCTTTAAAAATTCAAGGAATTCTTTTTCATGACCTATCGCTTTTGTTTGATTCTTTATAAAAGATTTGTTGGTCCAGGAGTGTCGAACACTGCGTAGACTTGAAGTTGATGGCTCGTTGTCATATAACATTGGATCGGTATTGGCATAGTGAATGGTAACATCACTAAGTACCT
This sequence comes from Hypena proboscidalis, assembly GCA_905147285.1. NCBI lineage: Eukaryota > Metazoa > Arthropoda > Insecta > Lepidoptera > Erebidae > Hypena > Hypena proboscidalis. The sequence continues at coordinate 7,419,153 of LR990150.1, read as the reverse complement.
TAATTCTTTTGTGTTCTGGGATGACCTTTATATTTTCCATTGTAGGTTCAATGGGAATATTATATAATTTAAAAAATCTCATATGTTTGCCATGTTTACAAGCAACATTTAAACATTCGAAACAGCTTTGTTTTCTGAATTCTAGATAGGCAGAATCGGCAGACCAAACGACCTGAAGAAAAACAATATGTATTATTATTACATTTTGTATGGTAACGTCAGTATATTTAATTATAATATTTTTATTTATATAAACATATACCTGATGAACTATCATAGTCCCCTTGAAAGTAGCGATATCTTTAGGTAACATTAATTCCTTTAATTTGATTTCGTGCTCCTGAATAATACCAATTTCTACATTTTTTATATTTTTTCGTATGATGTTAACAAAGGCATCAAAATCGCCGACATCCTGATGACACCTTAATTCATAATCCGCAGTCCTTTTGATCACTGCTCCAATGCCATCAGGGGCACCCTTGCCGTGCCCAGCTTCTTGGTAATTCCATGTGACAAGATTTAATTCTGGGAAGTCAATCCTTAATTGGGTTAAAATATAAAATATATACTTATTTCTATACTGGCTAGAGGGACTATCAGTTAAAATGTGAATGCGATTAATTCGCGATGATTTGTTAAACACAAATTTAATTAAATAATTTACATGAGCCCACACTGCCGCTGCATCATGACGGGTGCATTCACTGACTGTACAAATAGAGTAGGCTTGAGTAGCATTGGAATCATTTTTAAATAAATCACTGCTGTATGAAGTGTGACTTGACCACGGCTGCCACCAAAGTGCATGCTTTGTACTTCTTCCGCATATTTATAAGAATAATTTTCAGAAAAATCCATATGAATTAAGGCTTCATTGATAGTTAGAGCTTCTTTCAAACATTTAATAGTAGCATACTGGTTGACAATGTTACTCGTGTGTGATAAAAATGTTGGTAACATATTTTCCAATTTAAATATCAGGTTACGTGGATCAGACCTCTTTGCTTTCTTCTTGATTATTTTTATTTCTTTAGTATCTACTCTTTTTATATCTCTTTCCCACACCATGTATTGTATTTCTTTATCATTTCGGAATTCTTTGTATGGTACTATTTTATCCTTACATGAAGCACATTTGCGATTAAGACAATCTAGGCTATATTTATCACAACATATTTCCTTTGTCAAATTCTGACTATCTTTTACACAAAGAATATCATTTTTGTTAAGAGCCGCTATTAATAAGTTAAAATTTGTGTGTAACAAGCAGGCACACGTATCACGGTCGTCAGTTGGAAGAAAGACCCAAAATGGTCGGAGTCTTGTAAAAGTCGTGTAACTAATTTTGATGTTAGTATTTTCAGCCAAAAATTTATTGTGTAAGTTTTTCATAGAATCTAAAAGATATCTGACTTGTTTAACGGTTCCATGTTTCTTCTTATATTGTTTCTTGCCTGGAGTAATGCGACTGTTAATGTCGTCTTCGTAAAACTTTTCCACTAATTGTTGAGCGTTGGGGTTATTTCGTGCATTTTTCTTAAATCGTTCTCGAAGATGAACTTTGCGAAGGTCAGTAGCAACCTTAAATTTTTTAAACTTCTCTTTATCAATTAAGTTAGTGATAACGCGTTTGTCTTTCCTTTTTGTAGTTGTTGCAAATTTCCGTGTTATTTCAGCACTTAAAAGTCTATCAAATAATTGTTTCTTATCTTCATCTTTCGTATTTCCTGAATCATTACTTATTTTGCTTGTTAGTGAAGATATTTTTCTTTTTAAATAATTTATTCTGAATCTGTATCTGTTTAATAATAATATATAATTTCGTTTCTCTTTCTCGTGCTGCATTTTCATTGTTTTGATTTTTTTAATTAGTTTTTGTTCACGCATACTTAGTTTTGATTTTATTTCTAGTTTTTCTATGTTTAAGGGATCTCTATTCGAATCAACATTTTCAATATCACAACTTTCTTCAGTTACTGCAACGTTTTCTATCATTCTTTGACTAACTTTCTTTCTATAAAACTTTTTGGCACTCTCTTTCCATTTTCGTCTTTGAATTCTTTGTTCGCGTGGACTCATTGCGTTAATACTTTTAATTTTTTTATTTTCCTTAGCTTTTAAGTAATATTGTCTTTTTTTTTCTTGCTCAGCAGCATATAACTTAGGATTTTTTTTAATAGCTTGATATTTTTGTCTTCTAGCTATTCTACGTCTCTCTAATTCTTCCTCACTTCTCCGTTTTTTGGGTTTCGCCATTATTAAATACTTAATAATCTAAAAATAAAAAAAATATCATTAGTGTGACTTCAATATAATTCGTGTGACTCGTGAATCGACACAAATGAGAGTGCCACGAATGAGATTTTTGGTAGTAATTCGAATTTATTTCTTAAATGGAACGTTCGAGAATATACCGTACATTAGAAACTAAATATGCTCTCAATGGTCTATTAGCCAGCCAAATCAAAAATAAAAAATACATTTAACTAAACACGATATGTGACAAACACTAATGATACAAATTTGTTACCAAAGTCAAAATCTTACCTGAAATTTGGAATTTCTCTTAAAATATCGACACACACACCTGTTGACTACGCGCGTTCGGCGACGACTGAGCACACGGGATGCGCGCGGGGCAAAGGGCAGGGTAAATCAGGGACAAATTCGGTTTACTGGTGCATTTGAAAACGGTCACACAAATGATACTTTAAAAACAATCATTTTTAGAAAGCTAAAAAAACTTATTTTTTATTACTTAGCATTGGTTTTAATGTCTAATTATTCATCTTTAAAGTGTATACAAAACAGTAATACGTTAAAATTTGAATTTCCTCGACGCGTTTCCGTTTTATAGACAAATGAAAAAAAAATACGACTTTGGAGCATTGACACTAATGAGAAATAGGTATAAGATTTAGATCTATCTTTTTAATGAACAATCATAAAAGATTCGTTCTAACTGACGTTTGGGCGTCTCATAATACTACATTATTTAAAATAATTTTAGTTACGATAAATTCTACATCATGAGAAATAAATGAAAATATATGCTTTTGGCCCCAAATTTGAAATCCACCCTGAAACACGACTCGCTAGTTTCGGCAGTCGACATCTCGCGCCCACTCAATTAGGTCGTTTCCTATTTTTATAATAAGTTCGACACTGTATTACTTTTAAGTTGCGCATATAATATAATATAGTGAGTTAAATAACTTCACGTGTTTTAATTAATCATCGACTCAAGAACATCAAAATAAAACCCTCAATTGGTGACCCTAATAAGACTCAAAAAGCAGATTATACTAGGTGGCAGTTATCATATTATATAATTATAGTGCTTGTACATATTTATTTAGGTATTAATATATTTTCTATTATAATTATATTATCTTATAAATTATATATAAATCTTATTGACCATAGTGTCAATACATAGGTGCTATCTGAAAATCAGCGCTGTAGTATTTAAACTGCAGCAATTGCTGAGATAGTCTCCTTTTTAGTCTCGTACAGGAGTGTTCCACTTGTTTACGATGTCTTATATGTGCTTATTTTTAATTTTATTGTTCTTTTTTGTTTAAGTTTACTTTTGTATGCCTTATTTTTACCATAGTACTCCTTTTATGAGTCTAATTAAATGCTTTATCTTTCTTTATTTCTTATATCTCCCACATTTCACCTGTTATGTTTGAGGGCCCATGTGATAAAGGGTGAGCCTATCGCTATTCACTCGGAAAAATTCCAACACCATGCTGCTATTAAGGATTGCCCTAATTAACGAATCGAACCCGAGTTTGCATAAGATTAATGAGTCTTAATTAGAAAAAACCCTCTTACAATAATTAAATATAGGTAATTAAAATTTGTTTGTGTCTAGCATTTTGCAAGAAATAAAACAAAATATGCAGTCTGTATTGTATTTTATTGATAACTTTAAATTTTTGAATACTGTAATTAAAAAATAAGACACACAATTTTATTCATACATGAAATTAAAATGCAATTTACGTATTTTAGAAACACATAGCCAACATTTTTGAGATCAATAATTTACCAATAAAATTAATTTAACTGTTGATGTGACTAATATCTATAACACTTTTTGGGAATTAATTATATTGTAGAATTTAATACTTTATTTAGGAAACTAAATAGATTTTGGTAACTTTGATGGTTATAGAGTACTTAAATAACACACACACACCCACACAATCATTTTTCTCAAAGGCCCCAATATTTAATCAAAAAATAAAATAATGATAAATCAATATTTAAAAAAACTCAGCGGATAAAAATCATATTATCACAAATAAAACCTAATCTTGTGATGAATGTAATTTTGTACTAAAATAATTTTAAATACATATTAATACTTCTTAAGTAACCTCGTGGCTAAAGCTTCGATTTCCTAGGAAAGCGGTGTGGAATAATGCGGCCGTAATATTATGGCCGTAACACGATTAGTACGTAATACGTTATGTCGATCACCGCTCTTTAGGAAACCACTACATTTACTTTACATGGGCAACGTTCTAGTGACGTCATTCAACCGTTATCTTTACGGCCGCTTTATTCCACACCGCTTTCCTAGGAAACCGAAGCTTATGGGTTAAATCACACAGGAACGGCAGCGAAGCGGCCTACCGTTGTAGTATCATTGAATTTTAAACTACTTTTGCGTAATACACGATATCGCTTGACAAATTTGAAAACCGCGCGGCTGCGCTTGCACTCCGGCGACCCCACGCAGCTTAAACAATAATGTGCTTTACGACTATCAAAATAAAGTGTAAAATTCAATGACACTGAAACGATTGGCTAGACTTCCGTTCCGGTGTGATTTGAGCCTAAGTCAAAGCCGCTCTTGCAGGTTAAGCAATGCTAACCGCGGTCGGCCGTGGATGGGTGTCCATCTTCAACATAACGAGTTTTCTTCCGTGCCTCGGGGAGCACGTTAAGCCGTCGGTCCCGGTTGCCATTGAACATCTATGGCAGTCGTTACGGGTAGTAAGAGACCAGAGAGTCTGACAACTAGTCTAACAAAGAGTATCTTATTAGCTCGTACTGGGTTGTGTAGGCCTGATGGTAGTCGCTCCACGTAAAATACTGTTTTTTTTTTTTTTTTTTTTTTCCTGATGGTTAGTGGAGTACAGCCCATGGACATCAACATCCACAAAAACAGATTATAGATGCGTCGCTGCAGCTGAGGACTACGGTGTTATGCCTCATGTGCCAGTAATTTCAGGGCCTGATCTCACCACCAAACCGGAACACAGTAATGCAAGCACTACTATTTGGCGGCAGGTTAAAGGTGAGACGGTGGTGCTGCCGCCCTCGAGCTCATTCACAAGAGCTCTACCACCAGTAAATATTCAGCTAAATCTGTTAGACTAGAAGCCGACCAATCAGGAATAAGGCTCGGAAGATAATGAAGTATCCCTGATTAAGACTAGATGTACACCAAACTACTTTTCTATATAAAAAATCTACTTATATTCGAATTCCTTTATATATTATTAGGGCGTCTGCACACAGTGCAAGTAACTAAAACTGTCTATAAACTATGAAGATACTGATCTATATTATACCCTTATATTGTGATTACAAGATAATAAATGTCTAGTCGATATCGAAGGATTGCCCGAACTATGCGGTATCGTCACCTCGAAGGGAAACTTACGAATCTGCAATAAATGAATCTGTTTTTCTGGAAGTTCCGATATCAATTTTACCAATTTGTGAAAGAGATTTTTTTATTTTTTTTTTATTTGGTAAGTTTTCTATGCGTGTAAGAATATAGAAGATTCGGACAATCTCAATACTTAACTTCAGAAAATAGGTAATTTTGCCACAATGTATAGTTTTCACATTATGTACAGTTTTCATCACAACATCGATTTCTCTAAAACTGCAGATTCGTAAGTTTGCCGTGGAGATGACGATATTTGGTATACATTTTGGTACCTGAGTGCCACACAACACCATTATTGTATCTAATTGCGCCACGACAAAATATCAAAACTAAAGTACGAACAAATAAAGTTTGGGAACTCATGCAATATCCGTAAAACCAGGTTAAACTTACTGAGGCCATAATCGTAACCATTGCATCGAATGAAACCAAAAAAACATATTGTACACGTAGTTTGCGGGTGTTCGCGAGCAGCTCATCACGTACAGTGAGCAAAGCAGTTAGGTATCCAGGGCAAAAACTTCAACTTGTTAGTGAAGACTGACTACACACTATACATAGATATGTGAGTTAGATACCTGAATAGTGGATAGATTACATTCTTTTATATTTTTTGTTTTTGAAAAAGCTTACTAGCAATTTGCAAATACAAATTACTAGTATTCTTGTTAACCCCCCTCCAGCTAAGTTTAATTCGCTTGTGTTAGGAGGAAGTTCACGTCCGTGGTGTAATGGCCAGGATTCGAACCCACGACCTCTCGATCGTAAGACCGATGCCTTATCCATTGCGCCACGGCCGCTTAGATGTAACTAACACATGATTATCTGGTGTAGATAGTCGTAATTGTGACGTGAAAGTCTTTGCCCTGCATACCTAATTGCTTGGCCCACTGTACTATACTCATTTGGTTAATGTAGCTGCAACGGTTACAGTTTCAACTCACCGGGCTCACTGAGTATCCGGCTTTATAAGTAAAAACATAATAATATAGACGAAATCAAAATATCTTAGGACGCTACGGCTTAAAACAAAAGCTGAAGCCTGTTTTGAATTAAATAGAGTACTAATAATAATTCACATTCTTTTGACTTCCACAAAAACACTAACATAATATAATAATATAATATAAGCTTAAAAGTAAAACACACAGGCTATATGAGGCAGTGGGCGCTTGACCTACGTCATTTTATAAAAGCTGGAAGTTTCCCTGTTTGTGCCTCAGACGTAGGATGAGCGGCCACTGGCTCCTCGTCCTAGGCTACTAGATCACACTCAACATAAAACTTGCACGCAATAGGACAAAATGTACATACAAAGAGTGGGCTAAATGCTAATTAATAAATACTAAACAATACAAATACAGTGCATACTTAATAAGCTCCATGGAGAAGAGAAAATATAGCCACAAATTGAACTGTGCAATCTTGCATATTTGCAAACGTAAAATATAGACTTGGGGAAAAATTAAGATTCCTTGGGCTAAGTACCAGATACTATATAAAACTTTATTTTAAATAATAGTTATACATTCATAGATATCGTATCTACTTAGATACGCTACATATCTACTTAGATACGAGACCCTTTGATACACAAAATTGATATCGTATCTACTTAGATACGCTACATATCTACTTAGATACGAGACGCTTTGATACACAAAATTGATGTCGTATCTACTTAGATACGCTACATATCAACTTACATACGAGACCCTTTGATTCACAAAATTGATATCGTGTCTACTTAGATACGCTACATATCTACTTAGATACGAGACCCTTTGATACACAAAATTGATATCGTATCTACTGAGATACGCTACATATCTACTTAGATACGAGATCCTTTGATACACAAAATTGATATTGTATCTACTTAGATACGCTACATATCTACTAAGATACGAGACCCTTTGATTCACAAAATTGATATCGTATCTACTTAGATACGCTACATATCTACTTAGATACGAGACCCTTTGATACACAAAATTGATATCGTATCTACTTAGATACGCTACATATCTACTTAGATACGAGATCCTTTGATTCACAAAATTGATATCGTATCTACTTAGATACTCTACATATCTACTTAGATACGAGACCCTTTGATACACAAAATTGATATCGTATCTACTTAGATACACTACATATCAACTTAGATACGATACCCTTAATACATAAAATTAATAATTCCACCATACACGGTATTGTCAAAGTATAATAAATATGTTTAATACTAACAGAGATATTTTAAGTCGTGAAATAACGTTTTTAAAATTACCAAGTATTATAAGATTTTAGAGAGGTTTCTCTGTACATAATGCTTACAAAATAATTAGTTATTTACTTGTCAACATAAATTCTACTTCGCGCATGCAGAAATACTAATAGATTTTTTTTAAAGACACGACTTTTTAACTAACATAACACTGAGGTGTATAAAACGCAGATTTTAACTGTTATGTTTAGGTACCATGTGATCGGGAGTGAGCCTATTGCCATCCACAGGGCACAATGCCAATTCCGTGCTGCTATTCAAAATTTCTTGACAGAAAGATTACATTTAACGGGAATAGAATACGCTCATTTCCTAGCCCAGCGAGGTAGTTACCAAACACTCAGTAAATTTAAAAAAAATCTTGTTGGTCTCACATAACCTCGTCGCACCCTTTTCATTCAGCGAGGTATCTTCTTGAAGATTTCCCCCCTCGACAAAAAAAAGAAAAGAAAAAAAAATAATTGGTTAGCGTATGCGCCTCTTACCGCGATGTCCCAAATTCGATTCTCAGATCTGGCAAAGTGATATTTGTAAACTTTCCGTCCGGCAATTCTCAATAGCAGCACTGAGTTGCCCCTATCCCATGGGACCTAAACATAACAGGTGAAATGTGGGTGTTGTACAGCTCTGCCACACCCTTCTGGGTAATACAGGCGTGATGTTATGTTAGTACATATTTTCGTATATTATTGCGGTACGACTAGACCACACAAGTATTACAAAACTAAAACTACTATATAAGTACATACATATCTATAGCTACATCACAATACTATATTTCATGCACCTTATTAGGGTTAAAAATCGTATATAATCACATTTGATTCCGTACACAGGCAGAGTAGGGAAATAACTTCAAACACTGTAGACTGGATACACTCAGTGCCGGATTAATCCTTAGTCAAATTAGGCGACTGCCTAGGGCCCGCATCATATAGGGCCCCGTGTACGAAGGAAAAAATAAAATAAAAATATTTCAACGAGTGGAAATTTAATTAAAAGATTTGTATTCAAAATGATAATAATTATTGCTAGTAAGCCAACTACTAAAACCATGTTTAAATATCTAAATAGTGTTTTTGTATGATGTATAGGCATGCATTTTATAAATTATGCAACCATAAGAGTTCTTCCCTAAATTACCACCATGTCATACATATTACCTATGTTATACAAATAAACTATTTTGAATGCTACTCGGTAATTAATGGCGGCGGCACGGCTTTTAGGGCATTCTGATCGAAAAATTGAGGTATTTTAGAAGTTACACAAATAGGGCCCAAAAATAGTATTGCCTATGGGCCTCGACATTATTAATCCGGCACTGGATACACTAAGGACCAGTTCCCGAGGTTCTGGATATATTTTATCCCATCCATAAAATAAAACCTGATCGAATAACAAATGACACAAGTTACACTTTAAAAAAGAACACAGCAGTAGCTTTCATTTATGTGTGTTATATGCCGTCAGTCTTCAGCATGACGTAGAAGTTCTGGCCTGTATACCTAATTACTTCGTCCTCTGTACATAATATATTAAACTTGTTTAAATAATGAAATGGTTAAACCTGCTCACTGCCAAAGTTATTACTCGTCACGTGTTCACTCGGGAGGTAATCCACCATATTGATTAGCATGTTATTGTAACCTATGAGATAGGCCTGGTTTTCGCCAAAGTGGAGAGGAGAGGAGATGTATTTGAGTTATCAATAAGGTTTTGTTAACGGAGGGAAGCAGACAGAAGATGTGCCAATAACGAAACATGCAACATGGGTGTGCTGGTTTGAGTGAATATGTGTATTTGGACCATTGGATAGTGTTATTGCTTCTGGCGTTCTATCTTAAGTAAAAAATCCAAACCCAAAAATATAAATTTAAGTTTAAAATTTTTTTTTTGGTCAAACACATTAGGAGTAGCTAAAAAAACATCGTTCCATGCCACACTTGAACTTTACACGCTATGTGTGTGTAGTTTTTAATAATAACGACAAGGCATATTGATGATAGCTATTATCGAGGAACGAGAGTGATTTTATTTAAAAGCGCCATCTATTGGCTGAGATATGACTTCTTTTATACATAAAAGAGAAATGGCTAGATGGCAGTATTATCAACATTGAGAGCATAACTTGGAATAATGAGTTTTGTCACACAAAATAAATTAGACCTGTGTTGCACGAAAATAAAATTAAAGATATAATTATCTTATAATGAGGAAAATTGCGGGTGTTATTTTTGTTTTTTTCATGCATTAATTATTATTTAGTAATTGCCATCGGGCACAGACTATTAAAATACACTTAATAGTTTTTGTTTATAGGTGTATTATAATATTAATTTAACCTAATCAATGAATACATTTGTACTTTTATGCCAAATAGCTTAATTTAAAGTAGAGTAAGTGAATAGATTGCATGCATACATTGCAATTGAATGCAGTGAAAAATGTTGGACAATTTACTATGTAAGATCATTATGTAATCATGCTTTCGCAAATAAATATATAGATTGAGAGATTGATTGTTAGATAGATTTTGGTGAAATTATAAAAGAAAGATATTTAAAATTTAAATGGAAAATTTGATCTTAAGAAGGCAAAAAAAAGTTGTAGCTGAGTTAGAATATCTGTTAAAAATACATTATAATAAATAATTACTTGATAATATATTACGGAGTTCACTACTAAAGTATATTTTAACGCAATCCTAGTCAGATCTCAATCTACTAGCTTATACTATTGAGAGGAACTATATATTTCTACTAAAAATAGATTAGATAGATTCAAAATTATTGGCAGCGCTGTACATCTTACGTTTCAATTTAAAGATTACAATAATAGCTATTTGTAAGTGTTTGGCAAGATAGATAATTTACCGGCATTAAAATACATTGAAGTATCTACCTCTTCCAAAAACAAAATGTGAAATATCCGACAGACCGACAGAATTGCGAATGTGGATCGCCCACCCAAAATATGCCCCATTTGTTGTCCTGCCCATTACTTCCCACCATTTGTACCGTAAAAGACCTTATGCATTCCGGGTGTTGATGGGACTGCCTCGCTATTGCAGTGCGTCAGCGATGTTTGCAGATGCACGCGTTATCACGCCATCATCAGAAAAAGAGTGGCATCATTGATGCGCAGTGTGAGAGACAGTCCCAACAGCTACCTGAGGACTATTGTTATGCATATTGAAAGTCCTATCTGGAGGCATTGGATTAGGCTTCATGTCGAGTCAAATTAATTTAATTTTTGTTTTTATTTTTTTTTATCTCTGTATTACTAACATAATTTCTAAGCTTTCATTGTATTACTAACACTATATGGACCTGGTCTGAAATAAAGATATATTATTTATTATCATGCAGGCCAACCAAAAAGGCATCCTAGTCGCATCCTATTGGTCTAAAACCATATAGATAGAAGAAAATATTTTTTAATATAGTCATTGAACACGACAAGAAGAAGAATCCGACAGACCGGACTCTGATCGGATTATTTTCGTATTTGTCCTAGCGTAGTTTTTTTGGTTTGGGCACACGTTTGACCACAATCTCACCAGATGGGAAGTCAAGATGCGGTCTACGGTGGAGCACGCTTACCTATAAGATACCTATTTATTCTTGCTTTGAAGACACTCAGATTGTACTCATGCGGAAACATAGACTCGGGTAGGACATTGCATTCTTTAGCGATTCCGGAGAGCCGTTTGTCTTCCTTCAATGATCGGTTAGTTTTCGTCGCAGTTATGTACAGTTGCCAATAAAATTGAATCTACTAATACCTTCCTAACACTACTCAGTCCTTTTCTTGTTTAATCTTCAATCTGGCACCGTCCAGCTGTCATAGATGTACTGCCAGTCTATATGCTTGAAGTAAGGGTGGCGTTTTATCTCCTCTATTCCGTCCTTGCCGGCACCCAGTCGTTCTGACGGATCGTAGGTTAAGAGCTGAAAATGTAAGAAATGTTTGAGATATACGCAGATAATTTTTTTTAAAAAGAAGGTGGTCAAGCCTTTGTATAGGAGATAGGCAATGGTGAAGTGTGGGTGACGTACCTCTCAGTCCGTTTCATTGAAAAAACCTAGGCGTTATTATAAATTGAAATTTTCAATTTAAAACATTACATTAGTGCAGTTCTTTGTCATTTTCTATATTAAATCAGTTTTTTAGGTTTAAAGCATTAAATAATACATGTTAACTTTATTAAAATAAATGAATAAAACACCAACTAAATAAAAAGTAAGAAAAAACAAAAAGATGTCATGGCCCATGAGGGGATCGAACCCGCGACCTTCGCGTTATTAGCACGACGCTCTAACCAACTGAGCTAATGGGCCGATATTTCAGATGACGAAATAGCGGATTAACTCCTGAATAACATCTCATAACCATATTATTATTTATTTGTTTTGATTGGTCTCATAAAATAATAATGATTATGTCGTTTTGATATCAGTACAATATTGCAGTTATTAAATTATTTTTTTATTATTACAGAAATATTTTTTTTTATTATTTTAAGATATTATTTTATATATTAGAATGATAAGGAAAAAGCTTGACCTGTGTGGTCAAGCTTTGTCCGTTAATACGTTTCATGGATCACGTTTGGATGTTCGGTAATGGTCAAACGAAATTGTTATTTCAATGGTACCGACATTTTCCATCTCAAGTGGTCTAACTATCAATAAAATCTATTTTCTGCCACAGAATTAAGAGCCCATTTTACCCCAAATTAACTGAAATAAAGGCCCAAACAGAATTTAACCTTATAATTTATTTATTGGACCGGATGGCGGATTGGATAGTGTACCTGCCTGCGACGCCGAGGTCGTGGGTTCGATTCCCACTTAAGACAAATCTTTGTGTGCATGAACATGGGGGTTTGTCTTAGTCTGGGTGTTTCTATGTATAATATGAATGTATTTACAAAAGAAAAAGTATATATGTATTAGTATCAGTTATTTAGTACCCATAGTACAAGCTCTGCTTAGTTTGGGACTAGATGGCGTTGTGTGTGAGTTGTGAAATATTTATTTATTATTTATTATTTATTATTAAAATGCATAATATCTTTAAATTTTTATTGCCTTTATCTAATTTGTATACTTTATTATTTTTAATTGTTACTCCAGATTATCCATTGTTATTTAATCTGAGTTATTTTTATATTTTTTATTTTTATTTTCATAATGTTTTTATTTAGAATTTAAGTTTAACCAAACCGTGCAAGTGGTGTTAGCTTTTAATTGGTTGTTACACTTAGCATGATTCAACTGTGTTAAATTTGTTTCTAATATTACTACTGTAAACAATCGTAAGCTAACCTAAATAAATAAATAAACTTTAAATGCTAAGATAATTAGTAATTAGTAGTGGCATTACCTGTGTGAGAAGAGATTGTTCTTCAACCGACAGGCCATCTGGAAGATGCAGTATGGTGTGTGTTGTAAATATACTTCTGTGGTAGACCGACAGCGGCTGTGGAAAAAGAGAGAGAAATGTAAGCTTCAGAAAAAGGAGTATGCAGTCTAAGTATAACAAGTGATGTGCGGATTTTACATCTCTGCCACACCCTTCTAGGGAATATAGTCGTGATGTTAATAATAATAATAGCAGCCCTGTATCTAATACATGTCCCACTGCTGGGATCGGGCCTCTTCTCGTGATAAGAAGGGATAGTCCAACCACGCTGGCAAAGTGCGGATTGGTAGACTTCACACGACCTCAAGTACTTTTTGACACTCTCAGGCATGCAGGTTTCCTCACGATGTTTTTCCTTCACCGTTAGCGAGCGATAATTTATGTGATAAATTCACACATATGTTCGAAAAGACAAATCTTAACGATTTATTGACAGAGGTGTGTGCCGTGGGTTGGAACCCGAGACCTTTGCCTTCGCAGTCCTACGGTCTGCCACTCAGCTATCGCTGCTATTAACTCAGGGGTCAGTTTACTTCGAGGGTAGCCAGTTTAGTCGAGCTGGTCTGGTTTGACTGTCAATCAGATGTACCTTATCCTGTAATGGTGGGTAAAACCTGGTGATTTTAATCTAATTCTAAACAGTTGGATTAAAGTTAACCTAAGCAGGTTATTCAAATAATTGTAATTATTATAATTTAGTTTTACTTATAATTTATTTTTATATCATTTGTTTGTAATATTTTGACGTGTTCAAGCGTCTCCTGGGGCCTATGAAAATAAATGATTTGAATTTGAAACAGTGATATGATACGTGATGTTATGTTAAACATAAATAAATAGTTTTAGAGACTCACTTCTCCACACACAAAAATCACACACTTTATTGTCAGTCTTCCAAATTGTCAAATAGTTTAGAAGCTATGAACATGTTGTATGTCTTTGTATGTTTGTAAGCTACAAGATAACACTCAGTTTTTAATTGACTTATATAAAGCATCTTGCTATGCATAGTAATATAATAATTAGAACAGTAAAAATTTTTTTTTACTAAAAATGGCTACCCACTAATATGTAGGTACAATAGATGACGCGAGGCGCCCGGAAAGACGATGCATACAGTCAAAAGATTCGTGAATTTGCAGCTGGGCTTAGATGGTAAAGCGATAGGCTGGAATCCTATTGTTGCGGGTTCAATACAACTTCAAGCACAAAAAAAAATCGACCGTTCTTAGTATAAGATAACACTCCCTTCTCCACACACTCTATCGAGCGAGTCCACTAAATTGTCGAAAATTTCTGAAACTATATACTATCAGCAAAATTGATTCATGACCAATTTGACAAATATTTACTTTGAAATTGTCAAAGTCGATAAGGGCGACATTTTTTGATAGAACAAGCTAATTTAGACTTTAGTGTTCTGTAATGTCTGTACAAAAATAGTAGAAATATTAAGGTATTCACCTTAATACTTCTACTATTTTTGTACGGATTATGGATCTATTTTGTTACCAGTACATATTGTATGACGTTGTATGAAAGGTTTGTATAACACTCACTTCTCCACACAGCAGCTCATACATGACGGCGCCGAAGGACCAGAAGTCGCACACTCTATCGAGCGAGTCCACTAAATTGTCGAACAATTCAGGAGCTATATACATGTTGTAAGTGCTCAGTTTGTGCAGTCGCATGTCGACGCCTGGGTAGTGGATGTAGTATGTCAGGATGATCTGCCCGTGGTCGCCTAGGAGGATGTTTGACGGGTTCAAGTCTCTGAAAAAAAAAATAAAGGTATTATTAAACATTTTTGTGGAAGTCTCGTTTGTAGCACTTTTTTTTTTTATAAATCTACGTCCACACTGTGAATAACTCCTGTGTCGCGGGGTTTATAGTGTATTCTTATTTCTTACATAGCTCTCTGGTTCAAGAAAATTTTGAGGGATTAATATATTCATTATTTGGAATTAAAACACAGAAAGGTAAAATTTTGGGAATGTAAGGGCTCTAGTGAAGAATTTCTAACATATCACCTTTAACCTGGTTTTTATTCTTCTTTTTTTTTATGAAAACGACGTCCGCACAAGGCATAACAATATTTGCGGATCACACAAAGATTTGTCCCGTGTGGGGATCGAACCCACAACACCAGGGCAGTTAAAACAGCGGGGCGACCGTTTTAACCGTCATAGTTAAAACGGTCGCCCCGCTATTTCAACCGTGCACTCTAGTTTAGTAGTAGAAGTCGATCGATGTCGGTCGATAGTGAAACTGCACAGTGCACTTTTTCTGGCACTAGGCGTCAAATTCATCGATTGATTTCGGTGTACAATCACCCTTAGTCCAACCACTTCATGGTAACTTTTTTTACGGGATATAATCCCACCCACACGCCCACCACTATGACTCCTGTGACGCCAGGATCTACAGCGATAACCAACTGAAGGCACCGTGCATGACACACGGGCAATCCCAGGGAGAGTTAAAATTGTCTTGGAACCCGCAACGAATTTAATCAGAAGTATATAGTTGGAGTTGGAAAGTATTTATCTTTACTTCCCTCCAAAGCAAAGCGGGAGACTGAGTAATGCCAAATATAGACAAAGTAACATGGTAACTACAGACAACAAGTACTTAATTATGTACAGTCAGTTGCTGAGAATTCTCACCCCCATAAGTACTTTTTTGCAGATCAAAAGGGTGATTGTACATCCCTAAATCCGCCACAACTAACAATAACATTACAATATGCTTTCTTTCATTAATTTGAGGGTTTACTTTTTAGGTTATCTCTGCCAAATTGGATTACTACTTGACGGAGTTTTGATATGATGAAATATTGAATTGAGTCCCATCACAAAAGCTCATTAAAAATGAAATGAAAATATCTTTATCCCTCAGACTTCACAAAGCACTTAAAATTGTCAAACAACAATTCCCCTTAACAAAAACTAAGAAAAGTGTTAATGGACGCATTCTTAGATTATATTATAAATTTATAACGTAGCAATTTAGGTTAATATAATATTACTTATTAGTCTTGATAGGCTAGATTGTAATGTAAATAAGATATCATAATTTTAATTATTGATTTCTTATAATAAAAAAAAAAATACAAAAATAATTCTACTTAATATTCGCGTAGCTTAAACTCAGTTTCATCAATCAGCACAATATATTTATTGTAAAAGTGAATTTAATAATAAAAATAATAAAGTAGGGTAGCGGAAAGAATTGTGGCGGTATCAGCACATAACAAAGGACGTATGACATTGACAACGTCAAGAAGTGACACACGTGACATAATTATGTCAAAGAGCGCTGAATCGCGATAACGAAATGTTCACAGAGAGTGTACATATATACCACTTCCAATACGCTACCGTTGGACAGCTGTCCGCCAGGCAATACCACCGAGCCTGGTCGGAGGATCCTCCTTTTGTGGTGGAGGAACATCACACCCTGTTCTTCTACAGAATATTGGTAGATAATTTGTATGTTACCTGCATATAACGCCACAGTTGTGTAAACTCTCCAATGCGGTTAGTATCTCAGCTCCCCATTTACAGACGGCTGATGGCGGTATTATTTCCCGTCCTCGGATTGTTAACTGAAAAATACAATGCTTTAAGAGTGAAAAATACAATGCTATTACATAGAAGCCCTTGTATCTTATACATGTCCCACTGCTGGGCTCGAGCTTCTTCTCAGGATAATAAGGGTTAGGCCATAGTCCACCACGTTGGCCAAGTGCGGATTGGTAGACTTCACATTCCCTCGAGTACTTTTTAGGCACTCTCAGGCATGCAGGTTTCCTCACGATGTTTTCCTTCACCGTTAGCGAGCGATAATTTATATGATAAATACACACACTGCCGTGGTATAACTAAAATGCCGTTATCTGCTCAAAACATTTTTTTGGATAAAAAATAAAAACCGTAGAAAAAAGACTTATTTGAGATTCAAAGGTACCAAAACATAGATAAAATAAGTTTTGTCATCGAAAAGTTACATCGGTTTAAATTTTTCCGCGGTTTGTATTTGGTATCCAAAAAAATGTTCTGAGCAGATAACGGCATTTTAGTTATACCACGGCAGCACATATCTTCGAAAAGACAAACTTAACGATTTATTGACAGAGGTGTGGGCCGTTGGTTCGATCTACTAAATGTTATATTATATTATATTATCATGTAACTGGCTTTGTATTTTTGAGAATAAATGATTTAATCCTAATAAGTCACTGTCCGAAGGCCTCCTACAAAAAATGCTGGTAGCATAACCGCGTTGAAAAATATATATTGTGTAATTAAGAATCTGCAGAGTTATAAACTATTTAACTTTAGGTACCTAATTTAATTTCAATTTTATCTTATAATTTATACTAAGAAACAGTTGAAAAAAGTTATTATTATGGGACCGGCAGGATTATCTTCGAAAAGACGAACATAAGATAGGAACAAATGGATTAACGTGACGTCACGAAATGACGTATCATACAGTTGAGAAATTTAGGGTTCTGGTAAGCAGTAAGTAAGCAGGTTCAAATCCAGCCGGTCCCATATCTTTTTCAACTGTTTCTCAGTATAATTTGCTAAGCATAGCTAAATGCTTTAAAAATAATCAATTAGAAGTCATATAATTTAGTTGTTAAATTACTTTTGTTCTTTGTTTAACGTACTACCTTTCTTGTTGAAGCTATTTAATTGAAGTGCTGTGTACAGATATAATTGGGCGTCAGATTTGTAATTTGTTTTCATGTAAAACATAATTATGTATGAAGTGATTATTATTTATTTTTTTTACACTACGCCCACAGCAAACGAACGTGTAGTCCACCTGATGGTAAGTGGAGTACAGCCCATGGACATCTACAATCCACAAAAGCAGATTATAGATGCGTCGCTACAGCTGAGGACTACGGTGTTATGCCTCATGTGCCAGTAATTTCAGGGCCTGATCTCACCACCAAACCGGAAATCTTTCATCTGTTTCTGTACCTTCTAAATAAAAAAAAATTAATATTACCAACCTTATTAGTAGTAGGCGTACCAAGATTATCAACCTTATCCTCAACAACAGTTTCCTCAGTCTTCTCCGTCAGCACCTTATCGACATTCTTCAGCAGCTTCTGAGAGTTCACCACCAGCTGATTCACCGACAATTCTTCTCCATTATTATTTTCTACTGAATCATCTATATTGACAGTATCTGTGGTTTCAACATTTTTATTTTTTGGTTCTGTGAACACATTTTCGAGATTGACCGCTCTCGCTGGAGTAGTGGGTACAGATTTCGAGTAGTTTTTGATATAATCAAGTAGTTTTTTCCCTGGTGCGTATGATAGGATGAGGAATATCAAGTTGGCTGTTTCTATGTATGCGTGTAAAGGCACCATGTATGGTATGACGGTCGGGAGAATTGGTTGTCGAGTTTCGTTGGTCCGCTGTAGGAAGTACTCGTCGAATTCTGTTAGGTTGCTAGGCACTTTTTGGATAACCTGTGAAAGGAGAATAAATTTGATTAACAATATTAATATCTTTATTTACACACAACGCCATCTAGTCCCAAACTATGCAGAGCTTGTACTATGGGCACTAGTATAACCACAGATATAGATCTACATAGATAACGCAAATGCATGTACTTCGCGTGTCTCAACCCCGACCAAGCGTCGAGGTTGGTCGCCGCTAACTTCAGTCCACGCGCGTCTTTTGTCAGAGAAAATCATAGCGGACGGCTCCAGTTGAACGTACTGGACGGATGGGCATCGGCGGCATCGGTGTCTTTGAATTGGTTTGGATTTCCCGTCACTAAATTTCGGCTGTGACGTCACAATAGGTATTAAAAAGTCGGCACGCTTGGTTTCAATACAAATCGTGATACTTGCGTTATCTATGTCAAGGGCGTCGCCAGCCGATGGCGCAGGGGGGGGCAAGTTGACTTTACCTACTACAATTCATACTTTTCCTATTCTCTATGAATAATTTACGGGCGATCTGAGGTCGGGAAGGGGAAGAGGGGGGGGAGGGTTTAAGGGTAAAAAACGGTTTTTCTCCATTTCCGGCAAAACTAAAAGTCCTATGGAAAAAAATCGAACAGCAAAGTTGTTGGTAATAAAAAGATCTAAACCTTTTGTATTAATTTTTTTTTCATATAACCTCAAAATTTATGTAAAAATTCAAAAAAACAAATTTTTGGTTTTTTATTTTAATCTTTTACAAACAATTATTTTTTTTCACGAAATTTGGTGAAAACTTACCTTTTTTGCTCCAAATACGCTGTAATTCATTTGATTAGAAATATTTATTTTTTTTACCTTATTTTGAATTAATATCGAAAAAGCACCCTAATTTCAAAATATCAGCTTTTTTCAAAAAGTTTGTATAAAATTTCTGTTCGTTCAAATCTCTACTTTCCGATGGTGCAAAATATACATAATTATGTTACATAGTAAATCTTCACAGAAAATGCAAAATAAAGATCGAAACAACTATTAATATATACAATTTTGAGCTATTTACAAACAAATAAGTACCTAAGTTTAAGATACCTCTTATTTATCTTATCTTCACCAGTTCCAATGGTGTTTCGAAGTGGCGAGTATGCCTGCTGCTTCCCCACTCCCCCTCTCCCGCTTCAACGATAGAGTAGAGCAGAGCGTAGTTGAGCGTACGGAATATTAGGAGTGGAATTGGTGAATTCATTCGAGTTTCGACGTACGGGAATGATTGTTCAAGGCTTGAACTTCAAGCAAATCAACTCAAAGACTTAGGACTTTGGTTGCATTATATTTGGCAACATTTTAGAATCTCTAGGGGGGGGCAACTGCCCCTCCCTGCCCCCCCTTGGCGACGCCCTTGATCTATGTAGATCTATATCTGTGAGTATAACTGATACTTATACATATATACTTTTTCTTTTGTAAATATATACTTATTATATACACAGAAACACCCAGACTAAGACAAACCCCCATGTTCATGCACATAAAGATTTATGTTAAGCGGGTATCCGCCAACCGATCGTCATTTATCTATGCTTAGCTAATTATACTGAGAAACAGTTGAGAAATCCTATCCTGTGTAATATCACACTATATTTAACTTTGATTATTTTTATAGCATTTAGCTATGCTTAGCAAATTATACTGAGAAACAGTTGAGAAATCCTATCCTGTGTAATATCACACTATATTTAACTTTGATTATTTTTATAGCATTTAGCTATGCTTAGCAAATTATACTGAGAAACAGTTGAGAAATCCTATCCTGTGTAATATCACACTATATTTAACTTTGATTATTTTTATAGCATTTAGCTATGCTTAGCAAATTATACTGAGAAACAGTTGAGAAATCCTATCCTGTGTAATATCACACTATATTTAACTTTGATTATTTTTATAGCATTTAGCTATGCTTAGCAAATTATACTGAGAAACAGTTGAGAAATCCTATCCTGTGTAATATCACACTATATTTAACTTTGATTATTTTTATAGCATTTAGCTATGCTTAGCAAATTATACTGAGAAACAGTTGAGAAATCCTATCCTGTGTAATATCACACTATATTTAACTTTGATTATTTTTATAGCATTTAGCTATGCTTAGCAAATTATACTGAGAAACAGTTGAGAAATCCTATCCTGTGTAATATCACACTATATTTAACTTTGATTATTTTTATAGCATTTAGCTATGCTTAGCAAATTATACTGAGAAACAGTTGAGAAATCCTATCCTGTGTAATATCACACTATATTTAACTTTGATTATTTTTATAGCATTTAGCTATGCTTAGCAAATTATACTGAGAAACAGTTGAGAAATCCTATCCTGTGTAATATCACACTATATTTAACTTTGATTATTTTTATAGCATTTAGCTATGCTTAGCAAATTATACTGAGAAACAGTTGAGAAATCCTATCCTGTGTAATATCACACTATATTTAACTTTGATTATTTTTATAGCATTTAGCTATGCTTAGCAAATTATACTGAGAAACAGTTGAGAAATCCTATCCTGTGTAATATCACACTATATTTAACTTTGATTATTTTTATAGCATTTAGCTATGCTTACCAAATTATACTAAGAAACAGTTGAAAAAGATATGGGACCGGCAGGATTTGAACCTGCGACCTTACTGCACACCGGGCAGTCGCTCTTAGCCATCCAGCTACGGTCGCCTCTTACCAGCACCCTAAATTTCTCAACTGTATGCACACCGGGCAGTCGCTCTTAGCCATCCAGCTACGGTCGCCTCTTACCAGCACCCTAAATTTCTCAACTGTTAATTTGCTAAGCATAGCTAAATGCTATAAAAATAATCAAAGTTAAAATATCGTACACGTTCATTCGTTACAACATTTGTGCTGAATGTAACTTCGCCATGTTGGTTTGTATCCTACCTAAGATAGGAACAAATGGATGAATGTGACGTCACGAAATGACGTATCATACAGTTGAGAAATTTAGGGTGGTGGTAAGAGGCGACCGTAGCTGGATGGCTAAGAGCGACTGCCCGGTGTGCAGTAAGGTCGCAGGTTCAAATCCTGCCGGTCCCATATCTTTTTCAACTGTTTCTTAGTATCACACTATATTTGTCCCATGTGGGGATCGAACTCACAACACCAGCTCAGTTGAAAGTAAGGAGGCGACCACTTTGACCACTACGCCATCCGTGCACTATCATATTAATCTCTATCAAATTGAATCGAACTTTACTCACTAAAGAGAGCATAAAAGGAACCTGTTATCAATGCTATCAGTTATCTTCTCTGTCATAGGCCTTTGAACTCTTTTGGCTTAACCCACTGAGATACGGCTTATCATCACTATCACTACATAGTATAAAACAAAGTCGCCTTTTCTGTCCCTATGTGCGCTTAAATCTTTAAAACTACGCAACGGATTTTGATGCGGTTTTTTCCAATAGATAGAGTGATTCAAGAGGAAGGTTTTTATGTATAATACATGCATAGAAAGGGGGAATTGTTTTACTCCAAATTTAACGCGTGCGGGCCACGGGCAGTAATGAATAAATCAAACTACTGGAACGATTTTAATCATTTTTTCAGTGAGTGACATAGGCTATATATTATATAACCGTGCGAATCCGGAGCGGGCCGCTGTGTTTTTATATACAACGTTCACAGTTTTTCTGTAGTGTATTTAGTATCAGCATTGTACCCGTGCGAAGCCGGGGCGGGTCGCTAGTATAGAATAAAACAAAGTCGTTCCCTGTTGTCTGTCTGTTTGTCCCTATGTATACTTAGATCTTTGAAATTACGTAACGGATTTTGATACGGTTTTTTAGTAGATATAATTATTCTTAACGGAGTTTTTTATGTATAAAACTTATTATATTACCACATAGTGCTCGAAGCAAAGCCAGGGCGGGTCGCAAGTAATAAATTATATAAATATATATTTAAAGATAAATATGATAGTATTAAAGAAGAGCCAGTTTCACCATCATCAGATATTGCTATTTTATTTACCAACCTTAATAATGGTGAACGTTTTTGAGTTATAAAATCAAGATACATGGTCACATAATTATAATTTATACTTATAATGTCTGTTGTTAGGTGAAAGGCTAACCCCCTATCCCATGGGACGTAAACATAACAGGTGAAATGTGGGTGTTGTACACCTCTGCCACACCCTTCTGGGTAATATAGGCGTGATGTTATGTTGTGTTATGATTATAGAAATGACAATAACGTAGATATCAAGAAAATATTTTAAACAATTAAGCTTGTAATTTTTTGTTTTGTTTTCTTTTTAACACGCTTATATTAGCTTCACCTGTATGTATGTATATATGTATGTATGTATGTAACCGACTACTTTGGACTCGATTTTGACCCACTTTAAATGGACAGACTTCATTAAAATTTTGCACACCGGTCAAAGATCGATGACAATGCAATAATTCGATAAAAAAAAACAAAAATAAAATTAATATAAATATAGTTTAAAAAAACTAAAAAACACGCTTTTAAAGCACTTCTAACTAAAAAGTGAAAAATAATTCCTAATATAAGCTGAAAATGGTAATGAACAAAAAATACTAGTATTATTGTGAAAAAACGTGGGTTGCTCGATAGACGAAAAATATGGCACATATATAATTATTGTGTTTTTTAGTTTTTTTATCTATATTTTTTATATTCCTTACCTTCATAGCATAATAAGCTTGTTCCTTTCTATGCACCAGCATAATACTAGATCCGAGTATAGCCAGTACTCTGTACAGTGACAGATCTTCGTACGGCCGCTTTAACATCGATAGAGGAATAGGACAGTGGAGAGGTCGGATGTTGTCATCTCGCTCTGGTAGTAACTGAAAAATGAATTAGTTGTTTAATTAGGACGTATAATATTATTGCAAATTCGAATTCAAATTCAAATTCAAATCATTTATTTTCATAGGCCCCAGGAGGCGCTTGAACACGTCAAAACATTACAAAAAATGATATAAAAGTAAATAATAAATAATACTAAATTATACTAATTACAATGATTTGAATAACCGGGGCTCAGATTATTATTATGATATTATTGCAAAATTAAATTTAAGCGATAAGAAAACGATGCGTGTCTTGTCCGTAACTTAAGATCGAAAAGATGCCTCAAGAGTAAATCGCCTGTACTTTCTTATACTGTGTTAATATTTAGGTTAAATAATCTTACGAACGAAACAACGGGGGTAGTGTTTACAATGAGCCGGCTAATTTAGGAGTCAGTATTGGCCAAGGTAAACTGTTAATATAGGTCTTTTAAAAAGTAACTTTATAGGTACTCTTAACAAGCGCGAGATAGATTTCATCACTTTTTGTCATATTTCCTCATACAATATGAGTTAATATAACAAAAACGCGACAAAATCTACCTCGGGCTTGTTACAATAGCCTAGCAAATTGATTTTTTTAAGTAAATTGACTATCTTATATAAGTATGGTTAATTAATAAAGTCAGGATCGGTAACAGCAGGCCTATTGTACTGTATAATTGCTGTGACCATGTTCTTTCTTAAAGATGCGCACACTTAGTACATTATTATTCAAATTATGAAATCCGGATGTTACTTACGTAATGTTGGTCTATTTAGTCGACCGCGGTTTCACCACTTTTAGGCATTTTCAGGAGAGTGCGACACGTCGCGCCTGAGTCGCAGCCAGTCTTGCACTGCGGTCGACTAAATAGACCAATTCATAATTTGAATAATGTTACAAACTCACATCAGTTTTAATAAAAGTACGTTATTAGAAGAGATAAAACTCACACACTGATCCACATCACACAGATGGTTCCTGTGTATTTCTTCTGCGTAAGATAAGTATTTGTTTGTTTTCTCCTTTATCAGCGCTCGTCGCTGTGGGTCGGAGTCACCTGCAATCAAAAATACATGTCATAGACAATATTTTTTTTTTCTTGTATTACTATTTGGTCCTAACTTTTGTTTTTAACACGCTTATATTAGCTTCACCTGTATGTATGTATGTATGTTTGGACTTGACTTGATTTTGACCCACTTTAAACGAGCGCTCTGTGCCATATTTTCGTCTACCGAGCAACCCACGCTTTTTTCAGCTTATATTAGGAATTATTACTTATTTTCACTTTTTAGTTAGAAGTACTTGAAAAGCGTGTTTTTTAGATTTTTTAACCTATTATTTATTTTATATTTTCCTGTGAGCTGGTTGATCTACTGTGTTGTCCGTTCTGGCAGGTACTAGCTGAAAATCAGTGGTGTGCATTGCGCGCAGCAAATACTGAGCTAGATCCCTTGCCGCACATTTTCTGTGTACTATTTGTATTCTCTGTTAACTGTTTAATAATGTGTGGTGAATAAATTGTATAAGTATTTTTTTTTTAAATAGGTAGGTCACACGTCCTAGATATAAGATGAGCTATCTTTTTACGACTATGGTGCCACGAGATACACGAGTTGTATTTGGAACATGGATTTAGATTTTGGGTAGTTTTTTTTAGGATAAGGGTACTATTAGGGGTTATTAGGTGAGTTGTAATTATTTGTAGGTATTTGAAACTGTCCCGGATCTAGATATAGAAATAGGACTATCATATCCCAACGCCATCTAGTCTTAACCTAAGAAGAGCTTATATAATGCGTACTTGAATAACCAATACTAATACATACTATTTTTGTAAATACATAAGTACTTGTTATTCATAGAAACACTCAAACCAAGACATATTCATGCACAAAAAGATTTGTTTTGAGCGGGAAGCGATCCCGCGACCTCCGCGTTGCAGGTACCCTACCCATTCCGCCATCCGGTCGTCAAATACTATAATACTATCGCCATTATTTATTTATTTATTTACTTATACATATGTACAACTTTACAGTTTTACACCAAGACGTTATACATAGAAGAAAAAAACCACACATAAAATAATATTTCACAATAATCAAAAAGAAGAAAATACAAACAATAAAAACAATTACACACGACACAAACTATACAAATAATAACAACAATGGTTAAACTTTATCCAAGGTTTCAAAAAAAGACAATATTTCACTACATACATCTATCCAAGACGAAGCAAATAGATCACACTCCGATTTTGATGTCATAAGGTTATTGAACAGTGTTAAGGAACGTATGAGCGGAGAGTGGCATTAGCCACGGTGCGTGCATCGGGTATGGCAAAAAGTGGATGTTTACATGCACGAAACGAGTAAAGCAATAAATATATAATTATAATATTTATTGCTTTACTCTCATTGAACTATCGAGTACTTGACTTCGCCTACTTTGTTATCTCTGCACCACCTGAAGGTAGACTGGTAGAGAATGCCCTAGGCATTAAGTCCGCCTATATACACTGCTGTATATGAAGTTTTATAAATAAATAAATAAATAAATTCGTAATTATACATGGTTGAGCAGTTTCTTTCAGGTCCTGGATGTCCCACGATAGTGAGGTTGAGTCTTTTGGCTGGCGACCAGTCATTACTCTTAATGATGTGTCGTGGATTTGTATTTCTGAGGGCTTCAACTAATAGCCTTACTATTAAGCTAACATCCCAGTACAAATCTTTTTGTGATCCGAAATATTTGTACCGACTCTGTGAGTGCTTTGTGTGTGTGGAATGTATGTTTGTGAACACCCCCGCGATACAGGAATTATTCCAAGAACGGGCTAACAACGAATTGCGTTTATTCTCTGTATAAGCCTTATCGTGTAAATTTGGTGCAAATATAATGTTAACTTCTAATTGATTATTTTTATAGCATTTAGCTATGCTTAGCAAATTATACTAAGAAACAGTTCAAAAAGATATGGGTCCTATTGTATCCTACTTAAGATAGGAACAAATGAATAAACGTGACGTCACGAAATGACGTATCATACAGTTGAGAAATTTAGGGTTCCGGTAAGAGGCGACCGTAGCTGGATGGCTAAGAGCGGCTGCCCGGTGTGCAGTAAGGTCGCATGTTCAAATCCTGTCGGTCCCATATCTTTTTCAACTGTTTCTTAGTACAAATATAATGTTTCTTCTTCTCTGTCGTTTCGCTCTTGGCCGAGCGGTCGTGGTCACGTTGAGGCGTCCACATCGGAGGCAGTAGTGGACAAAGCTTACCGCACGATTTTTCGCCATCTCTCCCTGTTGGCAGTCTTCGGATATGCGGTTTCCTATTGCAGATTTAATTTGGTCAGTCCAGCGCATAGGTGACCTGCCGCGTGCTCTGGTTCCCTCCACTTTTCCCTGAATAACCAGTCGCTCTATGGAGTCGTTGTCTCGCCTAGAGACATGGCCAAAGTACTGCAGTATACGTGATTGTACAACGGCTGATAGGCGCTGCTTGATACCGAGCTCCTGGAGGATGGACACGTTGGTGCGAAACTCCGTCCATGATATTCCGAGTTAATATATATAATTTACTGGAAATTAATCTTATGTTCGGCTAGTCTAGCTGTCAAATCGTCTTATCTAAAAACGTTTTGTGGATAAGTAATAATAAAACAATTTGATTTTAATCTTAAGTCAAGGCAACATCTTGGCAATTCATGCAACATTATTTTTATTAGAGTTCAAAAATAGGTAGTCTCGATGGTCTAGTGGTTAACGTATGCGCCTTTCACTGTGAGGTTCACTCACACCCTGGGCAATTCGCGAGTTCTCCAAAGCGAATTGGCTAATCTTTTCACCACGATGGCCACGGGGGTCACGCACAATGGACCAAATGAGAGTCTAAGTGAGGAAAAATGAGTCCACTTTCCATTCACCACGATGGCAAGTCAAAATAAAATTTGATTCAGCCATCGACTCGACGAAGAAGACTATAATTCTAGAAGTTATCATTTCAATAACAAAATTAAGGCGTTGTTTTTTTTTTGTTTATGAAAATGTTTTAGAAGCACTCACCATTTTCACACTCATCTGGTACACTATCATACACTTTTAAATACTGGCACAAATGCAGAAAATCCATCGTTTTCAGCTCAGACACGACGCGTCGACGTCACCGATCGGCGAATAGCTAACGACTAACTGCTATCAATAACGGGTCTTATCGCAAACTTACTTAAAATGTAATCTCGGGTGAGTTTCGAAATATTATTAAATTTGTGTGTGGTAATCTGTATGCTTGTTTACTTCCGGTCCCTTTTTTACCTAACTATGGTAAAGCCAAAAGGACTTTGGCAGTATATGTCTGTCTGCATGGGCATTTTGACTAATTTACGTATTTTTTTAAGTTTTGTCACTGCTAAGTGTAATTATCAAGTCTATAAAATAAGATTGTACATTACTACGTTAACTAAAGTAAATAAAAAACCAGCCAAATGTGTCGGACTCGCGCACGTAGGGTTCCGTACCACTATACATCTAAATAAATGTTTTCTTAATTCTTTATTATATTGGAGTTGATTGAATGAAAGGTAAAATGTTGTTTACTATTAAAAAAACCAATTCTAGGTTCTAACCAATTATAAGTGGAAGTTTACATGGTAATGTACATCATTATATTATTATTTTTACATTTATCATTCCCTTATTTTAGAAGTTACGGGGGAGGGGGGCAATTAATTATATTTACACAAAATTTTCCACAAAGTATTCAGTTTAGATAAAAAATATATTGGAAACCTCAATATCATTTTTAAAGACCTATCCATAGATACCACACGTATGGCTTTGATGAAAAAAATATATAGTTACGGAAAAAAGTGGCTGTGACATACGGACGGACAGACGGACAGACATGACGACTCATTAAGGGTTCCGTTTTTTGCAACGGCAACGGAACCCTACAAATACAATAGAAAATGTTATTTTTTTGCTGATATAATTTCTGATGAATTCAAAGACAAGACATTTCTGTCTTTCATGTCATAGGACTGCTTTGTAAGTGACAGATTCATGCTCATGTCCCTCCTAGCGATTCATGCGTGCATTCTTCTTTTTGGGCCGTTGTGTCAGATATGCCAGGTTTCCTTGTATTATAAATTTCGTGGCTTCACTTTGCATGTTCGGTACACTCCATCTGCCTTAATTCTGTAATCTGAGTCTGTATCATACAGAGAAAGACTGGCAAAATTGGCTGTACAGACTGTATGTATGATTCATGTTCCACCAAAAGGCCTAAACTACTGAATCGTTTTTAATAAATAAGGTGTCAATAGATTCGTTAAAGCCTGGGTAACATAGGCTATATAAATTGTGTAAACATTTCATATGATGGCATTTAAACCTACTTCCAATGCGCGCTATAATTCTCTCTTATTGGCACTTAAAGCGTCAAATAAGTAAACTATTACTAACATTATTCAAATTATGAAATACGGGTGTTACTCACGTAATGTTGGTCTATTTAGTCGACCGCGGTTTCGCCTATACGTTTAGGCATTATCAAGAGAGTGCGATACGTCGCGCCTGAGTTGCAGCCAGTCTTGCACGTGAGTAACACCCGTATTTCATAATTTGAATAATGTTACAAACTCACGTCATTTTTAATAAAAAAAACTATTACTAAGTTCTATCCCATTACCAATTTGCGATTGTGTATTTTAGATTCTGTGATTTAGCGTAAGTGATAGTTTTTTCATAAAAAAAGGGTATAAAACGTTTGGGATACAACACGAAAAAAAATACACGGACGAAGTCGCCCGCAGAAGCTCGCGTGAAAATAAAATGAGCAGCTGACATGATTGTGTTCCTATAATAGTCGAAATAATCGAACTAATTTAAATCGATCATAAAACGATTAGCTTATCAATAACACAATATTAGATCTCGACCAGTTCTTGGAATTACAACTATGAATAACTGCCGAATGATGAGCAATTTAAGAAAAACAATTCTTTAGATGGACATGAGACAAAGATGAATAAAAAGGGAAAGGCCAAAAGCTACCAGATAGCGATCATCTTAAGGGTGACTTTGGTTGGTGGCGAAGAAGGATGTTCTTTGTAGAAATATCAAAGTATTAGGCCGTAATAAATACAATACTCTTGATGTAAATCAAATAAAACAGAAAGATTATATATTTTTTTACTATTTTTATCTACTTTCTATTTGACGTAAACAATACTTACTCTGTACACCAATGAGCATCTTCTCAATACCACTTTTATAGCACTCAAACGCTCTTTGATAATCGCCCATATCTTCACAGCGAGCCGCCAAGTTCAACATGTAACCCGCTTCAAACACATAACTATCTTCCGTCTTAGTCTTACACTCCGCGTTAGAAAGGGACAAAACACTTTTACTATACATCGACACACCCGAACTACTTCGTCTAGAATCCACGTCATAAGAACTAGTAGAACACACATTTGAATTTAACGAAACGGTATCCGTATCAGTCTTTTTTGTTCTATATTCGAATTTGGAAGTGGATGGCGCGTCAAAGTTTATTAAGTCTGGCAACACTGATTTGATTTTGATACACGGCCTCTTTTCCACTGTTAGTTTGTTAAGTTCTTCGTAGATGTCGCTGTCTATGCTTTCTAGAGAGTTGATGGATTCGAAACTGCTTGCTTCTGAGACCTTTTTGGGTGATTGTCGGATTTCTACATCTGCTGCCTCGTATATTGGTATTTGTGCTATGAAATCCGTTTCGTCTCTGGATAGGGAAGGGCTACCTGGAGTCTCAGTTGCAGGTCGAGCTGTAATATAAAAGTGGGTCCTTAATTACTTTTTAGTATTGAAAAGATTAAAGTGGAACATTCCTTTAGTGCAGTAATGAAAGCCGTGTACATTTGATTTGAGCAAAGACCTGTACAAAGCTCTTTGCCGTGTCCCCCGATTTATTTAATGTGATAGCAACTCAATGAAATAATATTATACAATTAATAAATCTATAACAAGATATTTTGCAAATACTTATACTCCTCTTGTTTACACTTTTCCTTCACATTATCATGTGTCCCATGAGATGTGTCCCATGGTAAAGGGACTACCAACCCTTGATTTTTGACCAATTTCTAACCAACTTATAAGTTTAGTTTCAATTTATTTTTAAAGTTTCACGCCATCATTAACGGTGTTAATACCCCGAAATATAGGAATTTGTAAAAATATAGGATGAGGACAAAAATCTCTGCTCTTCTGTCAAGCGAACTCTTTGGAACCTAACCAATATGCGTCAACACTGGCAGCATGATATTGAACATCGACTTCATTTGTTTATACTCAGAATTGATTTGTAAAAAAAAGAATACTGATTTAAAATGAATTTCTTTTTTTAAATTAAAGAATATTAGAAACATGGCCAAGTTTTTGTGTCACAGGTTTCCAATGGGCCTGTGCCCATGGAAAGAGGCAAGTTTCACTGTGAGTTCAAATTCTCTTTCACGATAAATCATTCTGTGATTGACTCGTGTTTGTTCTTGATGTAGAGTTATTTCTGCTTCGTTGGGCGAGGGCTGAGGTTCGATCCCGGGTCGGGCAAAAGTGTTATTTGGGATTTTTCCGTCAGGATATTCTCAATAGCAGCACGGAGTTAGTATTGTGCCCGGTGGATGGCGATAGACTCACCCCCTATATCATGGGACCTAAACATATAAGGTGAAATGTCGGTGTTGTACACCTCTGCCACACCCTTCTGGGAAATATAGGCGTGATGTTATGCCAAGTGGTGTGAGAAAAAGAACCTTACCAACACGCGCAGGGCTGCCAGCATCGTCATCGTCCGTCTGGTACTCAAGTGGAGGACTCTCTTCGATAGGAAGATGCAGAGATGACCGTATGGCGTTGATCACGCCGCGCGCTTGGCTTTGGGGTTCCGGGTAGCCGGTCTAGAAGGCAAATAATATTAATAAGTTTATTTCACCACAATTACAGAAATATTACATAGTTTTAAAATATTACTAATAAAACTACAAATCCTTAAAATTATTACAGTCTCACATTATGTGGCACACCTTTGCTAAGTTGTTAAAAACAACTTGTATTAAAGGCACCGGGCCCGTATCCCTGAAATAACATTTTTATAACAATTTGGACTTAATTTAGTAATTGTATGTAATAAATAATTCAAATCATGTACTATAGGAACCTTTTTTTTTGTAAAGTAAAATAAAATATTAACAGTAAACAAGCAGTACAGTGGGCCAACGAGCTAACTCGTTGCATGCAGGGCAAAATCTTTAAAGTCATCGTAAATACTTAATACGCCAGTAAGGGAGAAATGATTTACATATCTGAATAGTGAGTATATTACACTTCTTAAATATATAATTCACACATGTATATCTATTGCATTCAGTTTTCAGTATGGCGTAGAAGATTTTGCCCTGCATACCTAATTGCTTGGCCCACTGTACATCATAAGGGTAGTACATGCTTAATGCGTGTGATACTGTGTGGTATTGGTATTAATAATTGTGTGCGAGTGAGTGAGTACCTATGTGTGGTAAGTGGTGAGTATGTGGTGTGTGTGTTTGTTTGATATGCAAGCGTGTGTTCATGGATTCGTCCCTAAGGGACTAATAGTAATAGTAATTATAAATAAAATATTAAATAACGGCATAATATTTCATTGCATTTATATCCTGGGCAATATAGTTTATGTTGCAGGAGACCAACCTCACAATGTGTTATGGTTTTGGATGTTCTGCACGCAAGAACCTCACGCGGTAAAAACAGATTCATAATACGAGCATGCAGCTGTTACAATAATACATTCAATAATATTGATATTTTTAATGAAAAGTAATTTTTTTTCACAGCCATCTTCAAATGCGGCATACCTGATTTAGGTACGTTTGTTCTATTTAATGTACCTATATTAAATTTATATATAAACGAATACACACATATATGAAATCTCATATTGTTACAATGTAATATTTATCGGTGCGATTAATTAAGCCGTCGAGTGTAATTTAGTTTTTAGAAACTTTATTGGTGACAGTGTATATATTTTTTCAGTAATTGTTCTTGTTTATAATACTGTTTGTTTCTTGTACCACGTAGGGACACAGTGCAACCGGCGCATTTTTGTATTAAGTGGATACTTAAGTTTAGTCGCCCGATTCGCCAGTCGCCTTCCCGTATCGCTAGAGATAGGTCGTAGTTAAGTTAGAATTATGTAGTCGATAAGTTTATTATATAATATGA
This sequence comes from Hypena proboscidalis, assembly GCA_905147285.1. Taxonomy (NCBI): domain Eukaryota; kingdom Metazoa; phylum Arthropoda; class Insecta; order Lepidoptera; family Erebidae; genus Hypena; species Hypena proboscidalis. Next base: position 7,386,114 of record LR990150.1, on the reverse strand, counting down.
ACTCTGGTACCAGTTAATTAAAGCATTTAGTATAGTGACCTATCGTTTCAATCTTATCAACAATCAATTAACAAATTAAATCTAACAACAACATATGAAGCACCCCCCCATACCACAATATATAAAAAAAAATAAAATTGCACACCCTAGGCCAGCGATAGCGCACCATTGGAACGCAGCAAAACTAACTTGGCAAGCAAAATCCAAAAATTCGTCAGAGTGGGCACGCCACCACCACCCATTATCGTTTGTTTAAAAAATAATATGGCATGTGCATCAATAAAGGTTTGCCATCTCTGCCTCAGCCTACGTAGGCAATTCATTATAACAGTCTATTCGTATATTTTAAATTACCTTGTGTTATTAATTTCGTTTACCCAACTTTGAAGACTTTTCAAGAAATGGTAAATTTAAAAAAAAAACTTATTGGTACAACGCAGAGTCAATTATTTAATTAAACTTATTAATAGTTCTTTATTTAAAGTTACAAAAGAGTTACCTGTAAAAAGTTGACGAACTCTGTACTAGTGAAGAGTAACCGATGCCCAGCGATGAATTCTAGTAAAATCTTGATGGTTTTGGCTCTCTCTTCTATCACCTAAAACATTTAACAATATTTCCCTAAGTTTAACAATAAAACTATTATAGAAAACTATTAATGAAAATTGAAAATTTGACATGCGGGATGTCAAATTTTCAATTTTCATTCAAATATGAGCTTTACTTCCTGCACTGTGGGTATAATTTACATTGACAACAAAGATTGGGAATTGCTAGATCCTAGCAAGCTTATTTGACACTGAAATTATATTATATATTAGGGTTAGTGTTCAATTTCCAATAAATAAAACATACTGTCTGTACATCATTACCATGAAAAAAAGAATTTTATGTGAAATATACTTAAAGGAAATAAAGATTTTGATCACAAGAAAATATGAGACTACCTCTTTCTGAAATCTTTTGAAGAAGCTATGCCGGGGCAATGCAGGGAAGGTCCCTTGTAGATGGAGGCCAGCATGCAGTGACCGCATACTCTTGTGAAGTCTCTGGACGTCGCTGTATCTCTTCCATACTGATATTTCTGTTAAGGCCTCTGGAGATTCAATGGGGAAGAGCTGAAAGTAGAAGCCATGCAGATATATTGATAGTCAGCAGATAGCCCTTAACAACCCATGTATGGAGACTTTTAAATTTCAATTTCATTTATTCACACATCATAAGCTTACAGTTAATAACGAAGTCGCTTACATGCAAGTCATACAGTAAAAGAAAGAAAAAATAAAGCCATATAAAAACAAATTACATACATTGAAGATACAATTAAATAACAAAAATACATCATAAAAAGTAACGAATATAAGTATGTCATCAAATTATTACATTAATGTTAGTCCTATAATATATCACATTAAATAAGAAATAGATTAGAATACATTAGGATTGGAAAAAAACTATAATAATTATTATAGCAATAAATGTCAAACACAAAACAAATTTAATCATTAATTACGATAAAAATTATTTAAATAAAGTGCGACAGCTCCAGTTTTAAGTTTCCTTAAGTGTTTATGTGTTCTATGACTATAGGGGGAGCAGAAGGCCAAAGAAAAGATGGATTGATTGTGTGAAAGATGACATGGCTGCAAAAGGGTGTGAGTGCTGAGATGATGTCAGATTAGGGGAAGGCACTGAAAGATGAAACATATTACACCAATCCTATGGAATTGGGATAACGGCAGGGGGATGATGATAAAATATGTTCTAACAATGTTTATGGCTTTATAGTATTCAAATGGTTACTATTATTTATTCAGGTGGGTATAAATTATTGAAGTTAACACTTGTCTTGCTAAAATATTTCTTACTTCATGTAAATATTTAACTTAGGTAGGTATCACCACAGTGCGCGTTTCTCTAGTAATAAACAAACTGCATATCATTGGATAAATATTTCAATAACTAAAAAGATATTATCAGATACTTATTTCTACTTCAGCCATGAGGAACTCAATATTTCCATGCTATTTCATTTACATCAACAATCCACAAAAGCAGATTATAGATGCGTCGCTGCAGCTGAGGACTACAGTGTTATGCCTCAAGTGCCAGTAATTTCAGGGCCTGATCTCACCACCAAACCGGAAACACAGAAGCACTACTATTTGGCAGCAGGTTAAAGGTGGACGGTGGTGCTGCCGCCCTCGAGCTCATTCACAAGTTTCTACTGCTGTTATAAGGACACCACTCATTATTTTTTCTTAAATATCTTCAATGTACAAACATGACAACTTCTAAATAAAACCGGGAAGTCCAAGCCTTTAAGGAAAAAATAGTAAAGGAAATTAAATTTAATATGCCTATATTCTGCCTACTCCTTATCTGTACCAAATTTAAACAGAAAACATTGGTAGATATTGTGAATTATACTATCCATAATCTAACTAACAGTTATATAACAGCATTTAAAAAAGCAAAAGAGTTTCTACAGAGCCATATTATTTAATTTGCAATTGTGTGGCAACAGTAATTATTTGCATAAAAAAAGTTTTAGTTTTACTGTATTATATACACTTTCTCTTTGAATTTTAGTCTGGAAATATTTTAAGAACATGTTATTTTACATTACATGATTCAGTCTGCCTGAGATATTCTAGATTTGAATTAGTAAGCTTTTATAATGACTTGTTTTGATGATATAAGGTTTCTTGGAGAGAAGTTTTTCCACATAAAAGAAATGGGAGACAATGTGGTGATATGAGAATGTACCAAGTGAGATGGCACCAAGCTCAGTGTATTGACAAGGCACCTAGCCCAGTGCCTAGTCTCTAAGTTCTTCTTCCACATTTGTGTCAACAGCAAAGTCAAATTTTGTTAGTCCAGTATGTGGCTACCTTAACAGTGCTTTCATCCGCATTCATTAGCGCGTCCTTCATGCAGGTAGTGGGGTACGCAGGACCAGTTAGAATATGGACCATGGTAGGAGTCTCTAAGTACGAAGCCACCTAGCCTGGTACCTAGTGACAAGACTCCAAGTGACAAAGAAACCAGCCACATTCTTAATGTGAATGTGATGTTACTTTTAAGATGGTTTATTCCTAATAACTGAATTTGTTAGTCTGTGCAGAAGTAAACAACATTATTAGATTAACAAGACAATATTGTTTCAAATTTATATGTTATCTATAAAGTAAAGGAAGGTATGGCTATTAGGATGCTACTGAAAGTACTTTATGATTAAAAGCTGATGATAAATTCTACAAAAAATATTAGTGAAAAAGAAACTAAATCTTAGAATTTGAAAACTTAGGTAATATGAGAGATGAAGGTATACATTCTAATAAGATTTGTAATGGAAGCACATTTAAATCTAATGGGAATATTTTATTTTAATAATCCTTAATGCAATTAAGTATTGTGCAATTTCTGAATCATACATCTAATCCCAATACATAAGTTTTAGAAAATACAAGTACAGTTACTAACCTACATACTATTATGAGACTTAATGTATTCTTACAGCTATTCAGTTACGTATAGAAACACAAAACAATAGTTGTCCTACATTTATCAGTGAGAGTAGAAAGGAAAACAAACAAAAAACAAAGATCTATAAAGGCATGTATAGTTAATGAAACCAATCACAATAATATAAAATTACATAAAATATTAATATAATTATTTACCACAGACGTGATCTTGTAAATAGTGAACCCATTCTTGTGTTTTTCTTTTTCATCTACGGAAAACCGGCGAACCCACTTGTCCTTAGACGACATTTTATAAACACCACTTAATCTTATTTAAACACTATCACATCATTAAGTACTTATGGTATGGAGTGTGTGCAATTCGTAGGTCGAAATAATTAGGGACAAAGTTTCGTGTAATCGCTATATTTCACAAAACACAAATATTAAACTGCTTCAACGAACGAAACTTGCACAAAAATCACAGTGTGTTCCAGCTCAAGTTTGAGCTTTAATCTAATTCCACGCATAAATATGACATTTCCTTACATTTTTAGCATTACGTTGAGTTTTGGTGTCTTCTTTACACAATATCCACGTATAGGTTTGTCTCGCTCTTAAAATGTCAGTTATGTCCAAATTTTTTTTTCAGGAATGGTCTGACAGTCACGTTTCTTTCTACAGTACCATCATAATATTAAATAATACCAAATTAAACGCAAGGTGTAAAATAAACTGATATTTTTAAATAAGCTTATGTGTCATTAATTATGAAATAAAAATATGACTAACAGTTAAGTCTATTGTAATTTGGATTATATTACAAACGCAACGTTATAAGTAAAATCTAAGATCTTGGCACGTCGTACAATGTATTGTCTCAGTCACTCGTGTAGGGTTCACGCTTTACGTATCTCGCGCTCTCGCTCTCGCGAGCCGCTAAGAAATTTGACGTTTGGTTTAACTGGGTAAAGCTCAGAACAAGTAGTATTCCTTCATCAGAAAGGAACGCATTCAGTGTGGAAGTCCATTTCGTTGTTCCATTGCAACTTTGGTTAGAATAAAAATCGTAGAAGTACATAACTAATACGCTAGATGGCACTTTATTTAGTTTCAAATACCAGTAACTAGATGGGTCTCTGTATTGTCAAGTTGTCTCTGTACGTGAAGTTTTGGTAGCAGGAATTTGCAACTTCAATTTGTTTACTTAACAGTGTTTGTGACTGTTTATCGTATTTTAGGGTATTTGAAAAATGGGCAGAAAAATAACAGTAAAAGTAAAAGAGTTGCAACGTAAATGCTCTAAGTCAAGCTTGCAGCTTCATTACTTACCCCCACTCTGAGTCACTTAACCGAATGGCGCGCGGCGAGAGGTTGTGCCAGCTCGTGTATCGTCCGTTCCGTGTCGTGTTTCTCGCGTCCTCGAGTACTTTGCAATAATACTTTTCCTTTGAGACATGAATGGAATTAGTGCTACGCTAACGGTCCAGTCTTAACGACAGTTGTTGCACAAGGACTTTATTCAAACAATGTGTTGCGAGTAACGAGTGATTTGTTTTTTGTGTAGTGTACTAAAAAATAAGTAAACAACCGGATATCAACAAGATGGGTTCAAAAATCGAGTACGTAGATTCATCACACCTGTACGCCACCAACTATGTCCGCAATTCGAAAGCTATCGGTGTACTTTGGGCAATTTTTACGATCTGCTACGCGATTATAAGCGTTGTTGCATTCGTAACACCAGAATGGATCGGAGATTTGGAAACGGAGTACCCCAGAAAGTTTGGACTATGGCAGATATGTAGAGCAGATGATGCCCTCGAGGACTGTAAGGGCCGCATTGACGATTTCCTATCGATAAATGGACTTGTGTTTAAAATTGCGACTGTGTTAGTAGGGTTAGCGGTCGCCCTGGCCCTGTTTACGATCTGTGCAATGTTGTTATTCTTCTTTTGTCAATCCACGACGGTGTTCCATATATGCGGATGGTTGCAGATATTATCTGGTGAGTGTAACAATATGACTATAACAATTAATCTTAGCGCTAAGTAATTTTAAAGTGTCAACATACCCACTAACTGCTGTCTAATTATCAGAATGTGGTGCTAACGGAGCTTGTAGACATTAAAGAAAGAAAACATGACCTTCCATTAAAAAAAAAAAAACAAATGTGAAACTGGCACGCGAGACCAAAATGTTCATAATTTAAACACATTTCCAAAACAGAATGGACCATAAACAATCTGCAGTGAAAGTTTACTTCAATATACTCGACTTCGATTGACCTTGCTCTGGGTTGGTTGTAAAACAAGTCTTGAGAGTAGAACAGACATAGGTTATAATACAAACCAACAGCTTATTCACTAGACAGGTGTGTAGCTCTAAACATCCGGTAAGAAGCAGGTGCTGAATTCCTACAAAGTTTATCCTTAACGGCAAAAATGAAAGGCGTGTATAATGGCAAAGTTGACGTGACTAACAAATAAGTGAGGACATTGAACAAGATTCATAGTATAAATATTGATTTGATTATAATAAATAAAGTATTGAAATTTCAAGGCTTTGGGTCGACTCAACAAAGGTTTTTATTCTCTACCTGAGAAAGACATTTTGGAAAAAGGTCCAATAGCAACAAAAGTCTGTGACCATTGCTGCTATACCTGCTAATACACTGAAATTTCAAAACGAAATAATAGACGACCGGATAGCGGAGTCGGTAGTGCAGCTGCCTGCTACACAGAGGTCATGGGTTCGATTCCCGCTCAAGACAAATCTTTGTGTGCATGAACATGAAGGTTTGTCTTGGTCTGTGTGTTTCTATGTATAATAAGTATGTATTTACAAAAGAAACCGCATATCGTCGTTGTCAAACCAAAATCTGCTATGTGCACTTTTGTAAGATTTCTACTTTAAACCTCTTTATATAGTTCGCTGCTATATCCTACCATATAAAAAACTATAATGTGCTTATGACCATTATATGACGATCTACGACCTCTTATTGACGACCTCTTGCCTACAATCCCTTGAATGCAGGAGACCTTTTTTTGTCAATTTCTCAAAACTATGATTTCTGCACATAGCAGATTTTGGTTTGACAACGACGATATTATGTATTCATATCAGTTATTCTGGTACCCATAGTACAAGCTCTGCTTAGTTTGGGACTAGATGACGTTGTGAAATTTGTCTTATATTTATTTAAAGAACTCACTATATTTGTCGAAACCAGTTTCTAAGAATACGTCAAAGAATATCAAATGTCACCTGGGTTGTTGCTAATGTAAACTGCTTACAAGCAGTATGTTTAACTGTAATCCAATATTACCCACTTGCCTTGACATAAATTAAATGACTGTACAAGAGAGCTTGTACTAATAATCGCAAAGATGTGACTACGTTTGAAAACCAATAGAGTTCAATGTTCGAAAATCCTCGATATAAAGACAAAATGATATGAAATAATAGTTTAAATATCCGTTTGACTGGTTTTATTAATTTTTAATTACCCCAAATCGTATAGCATTCACTTTTATTTTAAATCATTGCCATTTCTATGATACTTCTAGCTGGTTTCTGTCTATGAGCAAAAAAAAACGTTTTGGTATAGCAAAAAAATATCAATTTAACAAAACAAGTATATTCCCACAGACAAAAAAGAATTTCTAAAATCCGTCCAAGCGTCTTTGAGTAATCTGGGAATATATATAAAAAAAAAAAAACAACTTGAATCGAATTGAGAACAGGCCTTAATAAGTCTGTAAAAACGGATATTTAAGATCAAAACTATTTTTCAACGAAGTTGTAACTAATGTAACCAAATCAGCCATCAAATTAATACAATAACGGTGTATTTATTCGGGAGCTATGAACTTAAACGTTTTTCCTGTATGCACGACTTCCTGTCCAAAAATGGAAATTGACAATTTCACCAATAAAATGCAGTACATTTTCACTTTTTTTCAAGTATTGCGTTATAGCATAAACGCATTAGTATTCACTTATTCAGTATTGCAAAAACCATGTCAACCAGGTTTCATTCCAAGCTACGTAAGTTACATCGTGATTAAATACTGACAACCATTTACGAGTAAAAGGGACGAAATTTGAATGATGTCTTGATTTGTTTGTATAAGGAGTTCCACAGCAGCCCTGTATCTATACATGACCCACCGCTGGGCTCAGGCCTCTTCTCATGATGAGAAGAGTTAGGCCATAGTCCACCACGCTGGCCAAGTGCGGATTGGTAGATTTCACACACCCTCGAGCACTTATTAGGCACTCTCAGGCATGCGTGTTTCCTCACGATGTTTCCTTCACCGTTAGCGAGCGATAATTTATGTGACAAATACACACATATCTAACGAAGGATTTGATCGTTATATTAAATTAAATAAAAATTAATTAGTATAAATTTAGTGACAGACGTGTGTGCCGTGGGTTCGAACACGAGACCGTTTCCCAACTCGGACTGCAGATCACTGCTTTTTTTAATAATGAAAAAAAATATATATTCAATTGGTTGGGAAACAAATGAACATGTTCTAATAATGACGAATACCTTTGACACCTACTATTTATATACAATTAATCAAATAATATTCTTAATTATGTAAACATCAATGTAATTAATGACTATTATGTTCTGAGTTATTTATGACTCAGTGTGTTAATTATATTATTAAGAATGTATATGAATATTTTAGATCTTTAAATAACATGTTAATGATTATTCTGTGCTTATGTATAATTTCGCATGCCAATAATGGTCGATATGTGTACCATTTATATTTTATAAGACCTTGTTAACCCATGATTTGAAATATCCAAAAATCAGTAAATGGTGCCAAATGTAGCACTTCTAGTATGAATTGGACTAGTATCGATCTACACATTTTATTTACGATGCATAGACCATTCAAATTGAATTACGCAGCTTTTTATTCGAACGTGTATAACGAGACCCGCTCAAAGAAACCGGTAAATCGTCTTCATCATGCAACAAAAATTCCGTATAAAAAAAACTAAAAAAACACGCTTTTAAAGCACATCAAACTAAAAAGTGAAAAATAATTCTTATTATAACCTGAAAATAATAATAAACGAAAAATACTAGTACTATTGTGAAAAAAAGCGTGGGTCGCTCGATAGACGAAAAATATGGCACAGAGCGCCCCACGCTTTTTTTCACAATAGTACTAGTATTTTTCGTTTATTATTATTTTCAGGTTATAATAAGAATTATTTTTCACTTTTTAGTTTGATGTGCTTTAAAAGCGTGTTTTTTTAGTTTTTTTAAACTATATTTACTTTTCACTTTTTAGTTTGATGTTATTTAAAAGCGTGTTTTTTAGTTTTTTTTTAATCCTGGCGATCCTAATCAGGATAATGAGATAAATTTATGAAATTATTATATTGTCGCTGATTCTTTACAAGTGTAGAAAGTTTGAATTAAATCTGTCCGTTTAAAGTGGGTCAAAATCGAGTCCAAAGGAGTCGGTTACATACAAACAAACAAACAAACAAACAAACAAACATACAGGTGAAGCTAATATAAGCGTGTTAAAAATGAGGCACACACAACCAACCATAATTGGTAAAGAAGCTTAAATATAACCGTATTTTGGCAAAGTCTTTCGAAGTAACCAATGATATTATAGAACTATAGATATGTTACGTTCATAGAAATTACGATTTAAATCCGTTCCGAGCTATTCCAAATTGCACAAATGTCCGCAGCGCACGCATCCTTATCGCTCTAACGTCAAAACAATATCGCTTTCTCTTTCTTAACTTGAACATGGCGCATGGCGTCTGGCACGTGACTGCGCTCGACGCAGGCCACACGCAAACTAAACACAAGACGTCCCAATTGGGACGTATTTGAGTATTCACAGCGCGAGCGCTTATAACATATCTGCTTTTGTTTTTATATAATATCATTGGAAGTAACCTAATTGTTATTTGAGGAATACCATTGATGAACTCATTACGTAATACTAGGAAAAATGTTGTTCTCTAATGGCTAATAACCCGAGATTATTTTTCGACATTCTTTCCGTATGACTCCTGTCGTGGGTATGAGCTTTCACTTGTGCAAATTCATTTGCCGAAAGAGCAATAACCTTTCCAGGATTCATAAGTTTGTATTTACACAATATAACTATATATATTGTATTGTATTAGTATCAGTTATTCTAGTACCCATAATACAAGCTCTGCTTTGTTTAGGACTAGATGGCGTTGTGTGTAAGTTGTGAGATATTTATATTATATTATATTCATTTGAAGTCAATGAATTTTGGTATAGATTCTCTTTTGTTATGACAAAACATGAATCCTGGACACTCCTAGCAATTTCAAAAATTCAAGAATAGAGATTTGTTTTTCTAGAACGCGCATACAGATAAAGACATCATTATATACGTACTTCATTCATTCATTCAGACCCATGTTAACATGTTCACATAACATCGTACGATCGAGAAGCCCCATGCGTGTGACCTCATCAGTTCTTGAGTTCACTTAACCGCTACGTGACCGGAAAAAAAAACTATTGGCTTGAAGTGAGCTACATATTCCAAACTTGTGATAATTGGCAAATGGAAAACTGTGAGGAAGTAAAAGTTGATGGCAAGAGTTACTGTGAATCATATCCATGAAATTATCAGACAAAACAATTAACACTATAAAAAACATAACAACACGCCTATATTACCCAGGAGGGTGTGACAGAGGTGTACCACACCCACATTTCACCGGTTATGTTTAGGTCCCATGGGATAGGAGGTGAGCCTATCGCCATCCCCCGGACACAATTCCAACCCCGTGCTGTTATCGAGAATTTCCTGACGGAAAGTTCTCACTTTGCCCGACTCGGGAATCGAACCCGTGACGACGCGGTAAGAGACGCATACCTAACTAGACCATCAAGACAAAAAATAACTGCTTAAATATTTAAAAAAATCAAGATGCGTCTAGGTGACACTCGTCAACGTTATGTAAAGTAGATGCAATGTGATTAGATAAGTACAATATAAACTAACATTATAACAACATTATGCCTTAAGGGCGAGACATAGCTGAACTTAGTGTCCTAAGAACATCTGTATGATGCATGATTGTACATACCAACCTATCTATGATCTTATGAAAATAAATGAATTATGAATTAACACACAACTGCAAAACAAAGCATTTGTATAAAGCATAACGATCAAGGTTTGTAACACTTGTGACCTTTTCGAAGAAAGGTATTCACTACTCAAGTATCAGTTTTAACACCAACGCGTTTAACCTAGTTGGAGAGAAAACGGATTAGAAGGACCACTGCGCTATTGTCGCTTTGAATTATTAATGTTACTCGAATTTTGGAGTACGGTCACGGTGTTAAGTTAGTGCAGAAAGGTTATTGTACAGCAAACTTATCTGGCTCGGTGTCTTTGTCAATTTTTGGAACGAAGTTCCTTATCGCGCGTTGCGAAAGGGGGCTAGACGGAAAAATTGGGACGAAAAGTTGTAACGACACATTTCGTAGCAATTCTCGTAGCGGCTTAGTAATTACATGCTACGTTACAGCTACGGTGCTACATCATTCATATTAAGATTTTTTTTATAACTTAGAAAAATAAAAATTTCTTTACTAATTAATCGAAAGGAACTTCGTTCCATCCGGGTGTCCCTTGACACCTCAGTAGTTTTTTCTATTGAAAATTTGGTACGGGTCGGAGGACTGGATACTCTAACGAGCTTATTACACTATAAGAATCTAAAATAGATTTACACTACAAGTAATTCGAAGGTGAATAATATATTTTTCAATGCACTCAGGCACCTGTAATAATTTAATTGAAGCAATGTGGTCATAACAGAAACTAAATAAAACAGTATATTGCAATTCAAGACACAAATACAAAAGCAAGACGGCCTTTCCAATAACTTATTACAATCAACATGTGCAATTTGTCATTGGGAATGTAGAAGATTGCGTAAGAACTATAACTATTAAAAATAAATAGTAAACGCACGTACAGCGATTTAGCCGCCGAATCCAATTTGGTATAATAAAAAGTAAAAGTCTAATGTGATATAATGACAGACAGACAGACATTAAAGTTATGAACCATGATAAAGTACATGCAAGTACGTTTTAATGGCACAATTCATTCATACCCACAATCATTCTCATTGCTTTATGAGTGTACGGGCATCGTCACATAAAGGTACAGTTACACATGCTCGTTATTAGCATGCTTTTTAGTATGCTCATTAGCATACGTGTTTCGAGCATGCTCTACACTTGTCTACATTTGCTAAATATAAGCATGCCCATTTTAAGTATGCTCCTGAAAGAGCATGCTCAAAGCAAACACTCCGGTACACATGCCATTTTCAAGCGTGCTTTCTGTCAGTTCAAACAAAACCATGGACAATCAAACAGCCATTCGTATGGAGTTGTATAGAATTATTCTTTTGGTGGCGTTGCAATGCGTCCAAAAACTTCAAAATTGAAATTTGAAATTGCGCATAATTGAGCACGCGCACCTGCTGCTAACGACTGATCGATACTAGCATGCTCAATAAGCAAACCTCACACACGCTATAAGCACGCCCCCTTCCACCCGCGCTGCAGGAAGCATGCCCAAAAATCGCACGACCGTCGATTTTTGAGTAAACTCGAATTTAGCATGCTCATTATTAGCAATGTTTCGACACACATACCACTTTGTAGCAATTGCTCAAAAGAAGCATGCTTTCGTGTTGATAACGAGCATGTGTAACTGTACCTTTATATCAATAGTTTTACTTTTTACCACATTAAGCATTTATTTACGCTGTATCGCACGTACGCTGACTTCACATTTTACATGATTTGACTATATTTATGAGTGTGCAATAAACTTACGTTTTATACGAATACAAACAGTGATTTTACTTTTCTCTGTACACATCCCGTGATTGACAACACATTTCTCACTCACTACTCTACAACATATTCATGTACGAGTAATCTGCCCGTACAATGAGGGCTATTATAAGTGCAAAGAGTATTTACATCGCCATTTATTATTAAAATTGTTATGAAACCTTATAGGGCTGTTTACTAATCACTTACTCTTTTATTGTATTTTTGACCGACTTCAAAAAAGGAGGAGGTTCTCAATTTTTGTTGCCTGATAACTTTCGACTGGGCGAAGCGATTTGAATGATTCTTTTTTTAATTGAAAACTGGTGCTTTCCGTGTGGTGCCATTTTAATTTGGTTCAGTCCTGACAATGACACCCATTAGAAAACCATATAAGAAGTTGTTTTTTTTTTTTTAATTATTTAATTTTGATGTAGATATTGCATCAGCCATACATAGTATATGATGTATCGTTATAATTTAAGTTTTTTTTCGTGAAATATATCTTTATGAAAAATCTGTGGGTTTTGTTTAGCTACAGCGCCCTCTTTCGCCGTAAAATGCATACTCATAATGCTTTGTCGGATATATTCGAGATATCGGTATTTTTACATGTAATTACCGTGAGAAATATGTCCGTCCGTTATTCATAATTGCATTGAAGATGCATCGTTAGCAGTATCGTTTACAATGCACAGAATATCCATTGTCTTGTGGTCTCCACAACACCTAAGCTATTTAAAAGCTCTCTACTAAATTAACGGATTATTTTAATGAGGTTCATCGAAATGGGACCAATATAATTAAATTAGATATACCAGCGGTTGTCTTCACTCCCGCTTCTCCTTTATTCAAAAATTAAAATAGAGAGAGATAGAAACGGTATTAAACTGAGTTCAGCGTTGAACCCAGTTCCACACGTTCGTGCGTTCAGTGAAATTGTTTTAGTCCTTTTCGATGTTTTTGGTCGAACATTCTAAGAAATCGTCATTCCTTGCATCGATCATTCTTCTCGAGCATAATCTTCGAAGATAATATAAGAGAGCATGCATTTAACTAAAGACAACTATAAGTTTAAAATTACATTATTCCCACTGCGCGTTCCAGATAATATACAAGGCAAAGTTTAGAAATATATGGAACTTGACAGCTTCTACCCGGCCCGGGGAAACAGTGACAGTCCAATTATTGCAAAATTATAACCGTCAATTTTCTTCATATTATATCTTGACATCTATTATGTCTGGATAATATGCATTCATGCATTCATGCATTCTGTCTTTTACATAAAATAACGTCTTTCTGTTTTTATTTTCGAAAAGAATGATCGAATGACCGCGCTTAGCAAGGAGGTAGGTATGTGTAGCAAGGATATGCAAACTTTTGTTGATGAGCATAAAAGATGATGTATGTAATTCTACGATAACCTGCCATTATTAAAAAATAATACTTCGAATTAATATGCTGCCTCGCAAACTATTCAATTAAGTCTTGAAACTTCATTTAAAAACTCTTTTTGTGTGGTCATCCTTACTAATTAAATGAATGTAAAAGCAATTTTTAACCGACTTCAAAAAAAAAAAAAAGGTTCTGTATTCGATCCGTATGTATGTATGTATGTATGTATGTATGTCACCTTTTTATGTTCGCGATTTTCTCGGAAACTACTGATCCGATTTGAATGCAGTTTTCGGTATTTTAATCCTTGTGTTTCAAGGAAGGTTTTAGTATATAATTTATCAGAATCTGACGAAGATCTTTGGAGACAGGCAACGGAACTCTTCAAAAACGAATAGCTAATGAACCACGTTTTGTGCAATCGTGTATCTATGTATTGTTTTCACCACTACATAACATAACATCATGCCTGTGTATGCTTTGAAGGGTAAGCAGAGACAGCCTACTTACCTACCCTTAAAGTACCGAAAGCTCTACTTAGGTTTGGACGGGGCTTACGTTTCAGCACATTTGTTATTATCGTAGTGATAACTTATGATCATGAAAATCTCAGAAAGAATTTTTTGATTATTTTGATTGTTTCTATTGTGTTTCATGCGTAATGATGCCTTAGTATTTCTTCCTAACCCCATCGTTAAATCTAAAAAACTATGACACTAAAAAGCTTGAAATAAAAAAATAAAATAAAAAAAACAAATAAAAAAAAATAAAATAAAAAAAACTAATTAAAAAAAGAATATTCTTAACTCGAGCGTATTCTAAATATTATAATTATGTACTAATTTTTTTCAAAGAAAAAGGAACCGCCTTCAAAAACTCAAAAGTAAAAAATAAAATATTCGCTAAACTTTGCTTACCTTTTTATTAATTTGTTTAAAACAATAAACCCAAATAATTATGTAATACCAATTAATTATATTTTTTTGAAGTCGGCGCCAAATTACAAAATCAAATACCAATTCAATTGGTATTTGATTTTGTGATTTTTTCAACAATTAATTCGGTAAATACGGTTTTAATTGGTATTTGATTTTGTAATTTGGCGCCGACTTCAAAAAAATATAATTAATTGGTATTACATAATTATTTGGGTTTATTGTTTTAAACAAATTAATATAAAGGTAAGCAAAGTTTAGCGAATATTTTATTTTTTACTTTTGAGTTTTTGAAGGCAGTTCCTTTTTCTTTGAAAAAAATTAGTACATAATTATAATATTTAGAATACGCTCGAGTTAAGAATATTCTTTTTTTTAATTAGTTTTTTTTATTTTATTTTTTTTTTGTCTGATACGCTTTCTTGACTAAATCACTGAACCGAACTTAATGAAAATTGTTAAGTATGGAAATTGATTTATGTAAAGCCGTCTCCTGCTAGGCGTTTAGCTGCACAATTGAACAGCCAATCAAAATGCTTGATTTCGGCTCACTTTTTTTTTTAAACAAACCTTGCCCGCACTATGAATAACTTCAGTGTTTCGAGGCTGTTCACAAACATATACTATATAAGCACTTTAACGACTACGTCAACCGTGCACTCATCACAGAAATCGAATGATATCGTTCAAATATCGATCGTTTTACAACATTATGGGCTCGCAGGAGACATTCCTTAAGATCTACTTATAAACCTCTGAGCCGATGTATGCCTCAAAGTAGCCGATGTACAGACGGCTACACATGGCTTCTGATCAACCTATATATTTCCAGTATAAGCCGGTTTCGCATTGCACGGGAACCCTATACAACGCGAGACCATCCTATACTGGAAATGTATCTATATTCAGATCGGTAGCCGTGTGTAGCCGTCTGTACATCGACTACTTCGACAAACCCTATAAGCAAGCAAAGCAGTGCACATAGCTATTTAATAACAAATAACTTTTTAAACTACTTTTACTGGTGGTAGAGCTCTTGTGAATGAGCTCGAGGGCGGCAGCACCACCGTCTCACCTTTAACCTGCCGCCAAATAGTAGTGCTTCCATTACTGTGTTCCGGTTTGGTGATGTGATCAGGCCCTGAAATTACTGGCACATGAGGCATAACACCGTAGTCCTCAGCTGCAGCGACGCATCTATAATCTGCTTTTGTAGATTGTTGATGTCCATGGGCTGTGCTCCAATTACCATCAGGTGGACTACACGTTCGTTCGCTGTGGGCGTAGAATAAAAAAAAAATAAGAAAATGTGAAAGGTCTTCCAATTCCATGTAACTTAGTCGTAACTTTAGAAAATACTTCCGCGATCCCGTATCGAATGACGAACTAATCTATCAATAAATCGATTCCGCATAGTTAAAGACCTTTATAATTGAAGATGGTTTAAAGCCCATTGACTGGAGAAATTGCCGGTTTTATATATTAATAAATAGCTTTAAGGAGGAAGGAGGAACATGGTATCTATAACTACTACCATCTTGACAGCTGGCTTTTTATCCTCTTAGCACAGTTCTTTTAAAGGGGCTCGTGATAGGGATCACCACCGTGACCGCCCTTCGCCAGGGCCGGAATTCAAGTATTCAAGTCTTTATTGCACTCCACAATGTTAAAATTGTCTTGTGAATAGGTAGTGTCAATTATGGACCCTGACAGGCACGGCAAAAGTAGGAGAGAGGAATAAAAAGCTCTTTGTGTTTATATAAAAAATATTTAAATTTTAAAATTGTAGATATCTTACAATTTTATATTATTTTATTTATTTTTTCGCCTTTAAATACGTAAATATTATACTTATAATTAATTGAATACATATATAAATATATCCAAAATATATAATTCTGTAATTTACAGCTTGCATAAGGTGTACATTTTTAAAAGTTTTGTTATCCACCGTGCCTTTCTATCATTATTTGGCGCCTCCTTATTGAAGGACAACCCCAGCTCAACAGTTTTGCACTCCCAAGAAGCATCAAGAAGTGAAGCAGCCCCCTCGCGACCCCTGTGACGGCGCTAGGTGTGGTCGCACCCCATCTCCCCCACCGCCTTTGGATCGGCCCTGCCTGTAATGTCCTTCCTACTTATTACTGCTGTTAGTTGTTGGATTGGACGAGTCAGTTCTCAAGTGGCATAAACTATGAACATCCGTATTATATTTTTTTATAAAAATATAGTTGTGCAATAAGAAATAAATAAACGCAGCACCTATCGCAAGTTGAATCAAAATGAAATATTTATGTCTGACATTGAACATCGATAAAGGCCTCATAGTTATGTAAAGGAAATAAAAAATAATTAAAAAACAGGTGCGCAAAGGAAGCCATTCATAACAACGAGTTACACAAACATGTTGGAAGTTCATTTCCTTCATATAAATAGCCTGAAGATTTTTAGCGCTATTGAACAAGATTGTATATTTTTTATTGGATGTTGGAGGTAGGAGGTATTAGGAAATAAATAACGTGAATAAGTTTTGAAGGCGATTCTGAGTAGGTGAGCAGCGAAAGCCGAGTGGCAGACTTTAGAACTGCGAAGTCAAGGGTTTCAGGTTCGAACCTACGGCCCACAGCTCTGTCAGTAAATCGTTTAGATTCGTCTTTTCGAAGATATAGGTTTACTTATCATAAAATTATAAATTATCGCTCACTAACGGTGAAGGAAAACATCGTAAGAAAACCAGCTTGCAAATAGTGCCCGGGGTTTGGAATTCTACCAATCCGCACTTGTCCAGCGTGGTGAACCTTTCTTATCATGAGAAGAGGCCCGAGCCTAGCAGTGGGACATGTATTAGATACAGGGCTGCTATTATTAATGCTTTCGTGAGAGTTCGCGGTGTATAAAGTTGTATGATATGCATATGTTCAGTCGATTATTAGTTCATTCACTACTGTGTTCCTGTTTGGCAGAGAAGTTAACTGATGTGACCAGCCCAATAGGTAATAGATATAGTTATATCTGGTCAGCAGTTACCATACTATCACGAAGACTGTACACTTATCCAAGTTTTGTTTAATATCTTAGTAGTCATTAGATTAAGATTTAAATTAAGTAGTGAGGTAATCCCTCAGCCTAACTCCCGTAACATTTGTCTCATATCGACAAATACATGAGATTCCTATCCCTTCCTGTTTAGTAGGAAAACGCGGCGGATACGAACTCGCCAAGAAACCTTATAAGGAGACAGACATCCTGTAACTGATAGTTCCACTTGCAGACCCGGTATAAACCACTTTCTAGGCTTGTACTGCAATGGTGACGATTTCAAATGACGATGTGCGCACACGCCTACATTTATGAAGGAAACTTCACAGATATAGCTATGTCCTACTTTCTTCTAGATAGATAGATAGAGAACACATTTGCACATCAAATTTGTAACAAACATACAAATAAATAGGTACTTAAAACTATAACGTACAAAGGGCGGCCTTATCGCTTGACGCGATCTCTTCCAGGCAACCTAGGATGGACATAATTAAACGGATATTTGCGGTAGTTTATTGCATTGAATTTGTTGATTTAAAGTTTTTTTTTTTCTTTCTTCTAATGTCATAAATGCGAAAGTTTGAGAGGATACGTCGGGGTGTTGTGACTTTAATGCTTGGCACACTTTATCATGTCGCTAATAGGCTAGGCAAGATTGGTTACTGATCTAATAAGAATATGGTCTGCTCGTTGCGATGACACTGTTATTTCGTGTGCCGGGAATGTATGAGTGGCACGTCACATTTTCATAAAACCCGGCACAAAAATGGCGCGGTATTTCAGATTTGAGCATACCCGTAGTATAAATTTATCCTGACTACGTTTACTCCAATAGGCTCTTAATTTTATCAAGAGCCAAAATCCTTCTTCCTAGCCACTAGGAAGATAAAGGCATTGCAGTAGATGTGGTATATTACACAATAATTTTCCTCATTTGCTCGTAAATAGCATGGTTCACCACAAATCTAACCTTTCACTCATTGTATTGTGCTCATCTTTGGCAAGAATGACGTAATGTTGCACTCGTGCTCACCAACTTAACATTTTATTCTGGTATTAGTAAATTGTATAGGCAGGTACTTCAGGCAGCCTAAAGAGTCCATAATTCGATAACATAATCTTTAAACACAATAAGGATATGTGAAAACTAAATATATACCTAACTATATAAAAAATAATACAAACTTATTGAATAAAATAGATCTAATAAAAAGTTCAGCTGTCAAAAAATACGTCTGCATCATGTCTGCATCGATTTCGACCGCGGGTAACGTGCCCAGAAGGCTGGCGGCATTGCCACGTTGTATGGCAATGCTGATCCTTTATGCAAAGTAGAAACCATATAATATTTAGTTTTCACGTATTAAATAATATAGTGTAATTTTTAATGATTAATTGTATATAAGATCTCATATAAATATTTTTTTTTTGTAAATAAGGATATTTACAAAAAAAATTTCATGCTTCGACGTTAGGGATTACTTATTAACTTTTGCATGATTAGAAGAACCTTAGATGTAAACATGCAAATTAGAAATTCGTGATTGCCTAACTAACGACCAATTAAATACCGTACCTAAATTAAGTGTTAGCCTGGGAATTCGTCAAAATATTATGTAATCAGCACTTTCTTGATATTTTATTTGTGATTCAACTGATTATACCCACCTTTTTTAAACTTTGTAATAGGCATTGGGTTAATGTTTACTTATATACTTGATAAGGTATCCTATATTTTACTATTTATGGACATACCGTGCCTATTCTTAGCAAAGATGGTATTTTTTTTTATTCTGATTATTTGATATTATGTGCTAATTTGTAGTTATAATTTCTTTGAATATTTGCATGCCAGCTTATATGGATACATTTTAAGTTACTTAAACACCAGAATGTATCTATGTTTCATGCAAATAAATTATTAATTCATTCTTACATTCACCACTAGTTAACGTATTTTTTTTATGAAGGATTCGTGCTGTTTACTTGCTAGTTTTTAGACATATATAATATACCACCTATTAAATGAAATCCATGCATTTTTGAATATCACTATAGACTCGTCACATAATGGCGAAATCATCTACACAAAGGTATCTATCTACCACTTTAAATCCTTTCCTTTTGCAATCCTTACCGATTTATTTTATCAGATCACTATTTCTTAATACATAAAGTTCCCATCATAAAACACCAGTTACGCAAGTAACCACATTCTGCACTAACGCTAATCAATAACGAGTTCAAAATAACATGTTTTTTTCATAAAAACTATGTGTATCTGCTATTTGATTAAATCATGGGCAATCTATTCACTGAATATTAGTGATGTACCGATTACGAAAACAACATAGCAAGCAAATTGTAGGTTATATAGTAGTAGATTTAATTCAGGATCGTAGCACCCGTAGCTATTCTTTTTCAGAGGCGATCGAACTAGAGACCAATAGAACATAACATCACGTCTATATTACCCAGAAGGGTGTGGCAGAGGTGTACAACACCCACACTTCAACTGTTATGTTTAGGTCCTATTGGATAGGGGGTGAGCCTAAAGACCAATATAAACTATTGCCATTTTAAATTTTTAAATAGTTGTGCAATTTCAGGAGGCGGCCATGATTTACCGTGATTGGCGAATATAAATACAATAAGTACTAAAATGATTTATAACAAAACCCTTTCTTGGCAGCCGGATAAAATTGCCTTTATTGTCATCAACAAGAGTGTTTTCGTCGGTTCGAGATCTTTTAAATAATTTTGAATTAACGAATATCGCTTTGTTATTCGTATATTATGAATACTCTATCTTATAAATACGAGTAGTCCATCACTAGTCTGAATATATGGGAAGATGGTGTTTCATACAAAAGGTCACTGTATCGTCGTATTGTTAAAAGTTCACATCGTCCGTGAGACTCGTATTGTTTAGTAATCTATCTTCTTTCAAGTTTTTGTGTCAGTAATGGAAGGTTCCTTTTTAATAGGTTTCCGTTTCCGTAAACGATTGCATCATAACGGCATGCAAATAGTAACTGAAAAAGCTAGTTTTAGTAGTTGTTAACCAAAAATTATACCGTAGCAAATAGTTTCGTCCGGGCGGATACGTGAAATATAGTTGATAATTTGATATCAGGATATGAAATGCTTATTTTTTATTTTATCACTGAATTTAATGTACTGTAGATGCACACTCAAAATGAAATAACATTGCTGTAGTGATTTTGCCACAAGAATATCAACGAGTTAAATACATAATGTTAACAGTCTACATAATATTAGGATTATGTTCATGTAGCAACACATGAACATAATCCTCATATTATTAAATATATTAAATTATAATTTAAATTCCATGGGCGTTTAGTGTAAATTAAAAGTGATTACTCACTGATAATTTATTGTACAGTATTGTTTATCAATAATCACAAATAAGGTTGATTTATCTAATGAAAGGTAAGTGATTGCGACTGGCCCGTAGACAGATTTTGACTGACTGTCAATTTCACATTTAATATCATGTCATTTTAGTGAATTTTAAGAGACATTTTTTGTGTTTAATTAGGTTTATTTTATAATTATTTTCATTGGTGTTGTTTCTAAATTCATAATACTCATAATGGCCGGTCCAGGCATGACGTGTCCGGACATTTGTCCGACTGACAAATCAGGTACAAAGCAGAATTTCTTAGAAGCAGGTGCTCTTCGAACTGAAACAAATCCACACGCTATGCCGTATACTCCTGGAATGATTACACCGTTAAGTAAAAAGACCTATCCTTCCGATGCACCACCACGATTTCTCCCTCAACCCTCGGATAGTTCTAGTGGAGATACGCTCGGCATGGGACCCGTCGGACCCTGGGCTGGTGGCCATATAGATTGGACTCCACAAGCAGGCATGACAGGCGTAAGACCCGTCGTAGATAAGTACTCAATGACACGCTACGCTACAGGAGAATGGAGAAATACGAACCAGTTCACCCTGACACCTAGAGCAACAGACAAAGCTAAGGCACTTGATATAAACACACAAAGTGCCGTCAAAAAAGCTAATACGGGTATGGACAACAATCAAGCTGATAGTAACAAAAATTTAAAGAAAAGAATTAAAGACCTTTCTTATTGGAAGAAGAAGGTAGAGGACACGCTTCAAGCTATAACCGATGAAATTGATACTTTAGATTATGATAGAACTAAGCTTAAAGGCGCCTGCAGGATCCTTATGATGCCGGAGGCTATATCAAAAGAGTGTTTAGAATTACGCTCGCATCGATATGAACCTGATATGGTTAGAGATGACGCTGAGCAAGAGCTAATCAAAGAGGTGGCTATTGTAGGAGAAATCAGGAAATTATTTCAAGATACTCTAGCGAAAGTTGAGACACAAATGGAAAACAACAAAGCCGCTAAAGTCTGTATTGAATCTGATTGGAGTGACAAAATGGAGGCATTGAGGAATGATCGTCAAAATTTGAGTCTTACTAACGAATCCAATCTGATACTTTATCACCCAGGCGTTGCTCGATGGCCAGAAAATGCGTCGTCCTTAGAATACTGGGAGCACTATTGCTCAGAAAGTATACGGAACTGTGAAGAAGTCAGACAAAAGTCAGCAGATCTGCGAGAGCTTTTGAAATCTATCATCGCACAAGGTTCACAGGACATGAAAATTCAAGCTGAAAGAACGAATATTGCTCTTGCTGAAACAATCGAGGTCACTCAACAAATGGTTGATAAATTAGAAGAAACGTTAAAAGATAATTTACAAACTATTTGTAATATTGAAAATTTGATAGATTACTTGAAGGAACAGCTAAGGCAGATAGATGAACGAAACAAGTTGGTGATGACGCGATTGCACGTGAGGAACTACCACCGAACAAATGTGGAGAATTGCCGTGATGAAGCCCAGTACGCTTTGATGGCTGAAGCTAAATTCATTAAGGAGTCAGCAGCGTCCTTTGCCGATAAAATGCGAGAAGCCGAGGCTGTGAGGTCAGAATTGATGAAATACAGGGGTGAATTGGAAAAGGATATTGCTTGTAAGCGGAAGAGTCTTTTGATTGATGAGGATAGACTTGCTAGGGCTCGAGCTCATATGCCCACACCTGAAGAGTTTGCAGCAGGCTAACTCCAACACTTTCACAAAACGTTGATGAAGTTGAAAGGCTGGTTGAAAATTGCAGTGCTAATTAAATAATTACTTTTTGAATTGTGCAAATATATCTGTTGTGTTACTAACACGGTAATATTATTATCAAAGTATTTTAATTTATCATCCAGTACCATTGTCTAGTTTATTAAAACATTCGCGTTGAGCCATTGCGACCCACTTTTATTTGTGTGAAAATGATGTAAGTTTGATCTCAATCTCGGTAAAGAAACATTATTCTGTTGATTTGCAAAACATTAGATTTAGATAAAAATATAAAATTTGTATCTTATGACATCGTTAAGTTTATTAACGAGTCGCTCTTGCATAGTTATAGTTGAAATTAATTTATACCGTATTCTCATTTTAACTTCATCTTCACACAATAATATCTTCCAAGTCGATACTAGTTTGTAGGATTAGGTACTTATTTAAGTACTTGACCACGTTAATGTCGATATTTTGACAAAATAGGTTTCAAATAAAACTAGGTATGGACGTGTCGTTTTGTGTTCAACATCTGCAATGTGTTCTTGCTTGTTATTTTATTGAAAAACCTCCATCCTCCATCCTCCTTTATTGTTAAGATCTTCATCAACAACTTAATGTTTTTGCATTTCCTATATTTTGTCGTGTTTTTGTTTATTCAGTGATGCACACTTGTGGTCAGTGAGTCACTAAAGATCTCCAGTTTATCTGCAGATTGATATCACCGTAGGCATATAATAATTTAATATAATGTGGCATATACGTGATACATGAGATTACGTGCCTCTGTAAAGACATCCGTC
Source organism: Hypena proboscidalis (assembly GCA_905147285.1). Lineage (NCBI taxonomy): Eukaryota > Metazoa > Arthropoda > Insecta > Lepidoptera > Erebidae > Hypena > Hypena proboscidalis. Next base: position 7,362,415 of record LR990150.1, on the reverse strand, counting down.
ACGTAATCCGTGCGCGTCGTTTAGAGGACTTACAGTAATAACTACCTTTCAAGATAAATGCACAATTTAAGTAACCGTTAAAAGTATGTGAAGAAAGTTGGACAGAAATTTCCTGTTCAGCTTTTCTTACTACGATTTTCATAGAATTATGCTGGTAAAATTATATTATGGTGATTTGGATGTTATAGTTGTTATCTACTTCTAGACGTCTCGCGAGAGCAAGAGTGAGATATACTTAGCGTGAATCCTACATGAGAGGCTGAGATAGTGCATTTTGCGACCCGCCAACTTATTTGGTTACTACCATAACTAACTAATGAGCTTCCGACAGTAATACCTATTAATTACATAAATTACCACAGATGGCGCAATATCAAGCTCCTTTTTATCCGGCTTTTAAAAAGGAAGGTTCTGTATTCGACCCGTGTGTATGTATGTATGTATGTAACTTTGTATGTTCGCTATTTTCTCGGAAATGGTCCGATTTTGATGCGTTTTTCGGTATTTTTACTTCTTATAGCATAAGGATAGTTTTAGTATATAATTTATCACTATCCGATGAATAACTTCGAGGACAGGCAATGGAACTCTTACTAACAGCTGATGAACCGTGTTTTTTGCAATCGTATGTCTATGTATTTTTTTACCATTACATAACATAAAGCGTCCATCTTTATAGTGCCACGAAACCTTCTACTTCTTTATTAGCAAAAAAGTTTTTGATTTCAGTGCTCCTAGATTGCGAATTATGAAAAATATTGATGCCGTTATTTAAATGATTTTTAGTCTTAGTAAGTAGTCGTTTCTAATTTTATATTTATTGTTACAATATTTACCTACTCGTCTCTAGCCTGTAGCCAGTCGTTCCGAAATGCCCCTCCAATCTTCGTCATCTTTGTTGGCACATTACCTATAGAGACTTTTTCTTCGTATCCAACCAACTAGGTGCAGCATACTAAGCAAACTGTAATCATGACGTAAGAACTGAATATGCTAACTCAATACATTGCCATTACAAGATATAAAGATGTTTATCTCTTTGTAAATATTGTAAAACTCGTTACAGTGCTCTCGGCTACTGATCAACCTATACCTTGCCAGTATAAACTTCTCGCATTATATCGACTTACTATGCAATGCGAGACCATCTTGTACTGTTAATGTATAGGTTGACGTGTACCCATTTGTTCGTTTCAATGTTTTATGAAACTTTGCGTAATGTCTAGCGAAAGAAGGAAGTAATACGTTGCAGTTAATTCGTAATTGCATAAAGGTGTTGATTTGTTGTAATTTTCTTTCATTATTAGTCATCATTATATTATTATCTATTCGCAGATTGTACCGTCTTCTTGGTCTAGTGGTAAGCGTATACGGCCTTTCACCGCGAGGTTTTGAATACGCTGTTAGGTGAAAATGGTTGTCAGGGTTTTTTTCGTCAGATAATTCTCAATAACAGCACGGAATGGAATTGTGCCCGTTGGATGGCCATAGGCTCCCATAGGACTTAATCATAATGGTTAAAGTGTGGGTGTAATCCACCTCTGTCATACTCTTGTATTATGTGATGTTTACGTATCAACAAAATATATGTTTTTTCCTTGGACATTGTGAGCGTATAATTTTGTGTTTGACATTAAAAGGACTTGTAGTGGGGAGTGTCATCTCATTTCAGTGTGGGGAAGGAGATAAGTGGATGTCATGTTCTATAGTTATTTTACTATATATCCAAATTTGGGATTAGTATAGAATTTCCAACCACATTATGCAGTTCTTGATTTTTATAGGCACTGGCGTGGTGTAATCCAGATAGATTTCTTTGTCTCTAGTAGGTTTAGGTAGGTCGTTGTGGTTAGTTGCTTTTTTAAATTATGTGACTGTAGGTAATGGTAGTTTTCTTAGGAATCCTAATTCTGTAAAATCCTAATCACGTCATCTATTCCAATATATAAAGTGGAAAGATTATTTAATTTGTTTGTTTGTTTGTTAGTTCGTACCCTAAAATCTTAGAATCTACTGGGCCGATCTTAATAATAATTGGACTGGAGATAGTTTAAAACCCCAGAAATAATATAGGCTCCTTTTTTTGCTCACGCGGGCGGATCCGCGCGTAGAAGTTAGTCATTTATATCTCAACATCATTTCCTTTTGTTCCGAATGACCGAAACCGCAAGCATGTTGCGATCGATATAATTATAATACTATGATGTAAGAAACACATTTTACTTTATAACATAGATCTACTACATAAAATCTGTGTTACACACGATGTCCGGACCGAGACACAAATTGTCTCTCAATCGAGTTGTAATCGATTGTAAATTATAACAGGTGATTTATGTAACAGTCATGCTTAATCGATCTACGCCGACTTCTTTAGTTTGATGTAATAATAAGGGTAAAGAATACAAATAAATTTGTATCCAATCATCTACATCGGCAAAAATATTTTGTTTTGTTTTTGTTTAAGCAGTTAATTGAGTTAATTCCCTGACTAAAGTGATGATAACTTACTATATGCTTTGAAGATCCACAAAAGATTGCAGATTCAATGCTTATCACTACATATTATTAGGTTGTATACTTTGAGGTGAGCTTAATTGCCCCATATTGTTGACGACATTAAGTCGATATTTATTTAAATACTTTTGCTAAGAAATCCTCCTCTTTATTCTATTAGAGGCTAAGCTTACCTAATACAATTTCACTCTGATAGCTTCACCACCACCGCGTGTCCTGTCCACTAGCGGCTCTGTCGCGTACGGAGCGAAACCGGTTTATACCGGCTCGGCTAGTGGACTAGCGCAGGGCTTGCAGCATGCGTCGTGTTTGTTTTAAAAGATAGTATAGTTGTCGTGTTCTATTTATTATTTCCATGTTCTAAGTTCACAAGCTGTGTTCCATGGGCGATTTAAACAATGCTTCAGAGAGTGCAGTTAAAGTTACCACATACTGGGCGGGAGTCATATATTTTTTGTACTATTGAATCGAAAAGAAGAAGAAGTTTACAAGCTTCGACCAAATATTTTACAAGCGATATTATTATGTTTTATTGTGCTGTGTGCATTAAAAATAAAACACGTATTGATAACGTCATTGTATTTTATCCTTCCGTGCCAACCCTACTAAAATAGGTAAACATTATACTCGTTTTTTAGAAGCTTAGCATCTGTACGGTATTAAATCATGTGCTGCTCTCTCCTCCGAGCTCGGTCACAAAAGCTCTAGTCTCGAGTTAAATCCCGTGAACGCGTTGATATCTTTTCTATGGAACTCGTCTTATACTTCCTCTTACCCTGAGCGCGGTGTGGTGGTTAGATTGAATTTCATTGAACATTATATAAGCGTCTGGTTTGTATGGTTGTTATGAATAAATAAATAAATGAATGAATGAATCTTTATTTGCAGAAATATGTTAGATAAGTAGTAGTCATATTTTATCAGTATCACATATTTCGTCGGCTTAATCCAACATGCAAATCTTAAAAAATATACTATTGATTATTTGTATGGTTGTTGAATAAATAAATAAATGAATGAATGAATGAATCTTTATTTGCAGAAATATGTTAGTTAAGTAGTAGTAATATTTTATCAGTATCACATATTTCGTCGGCTTAATCCAACATGCAAATCTTAAAAAATATACTATTGATTATATGAATACTTATTTCAAGCACAATTACGCATCCCGTATTATTAAATTATATATTAGGTTATATGAAATCACAATAAAATGTCCAATAATAATAATATGTCCAATAATCACAAAAAAAAAGAGTTTTGAAATTGTTTGTCAATCGTCTTTTGATACTTATATAACTGAACGTCTTGCAAAACGCCTTGGCATTAGGTACGTCAAGTTGGCAAGGATCTTGTTTTTAAAGTTTGTAGACAATAGTGGAATACTAATGCAGTTATATGGTCTGATAAAATCATCAATTTAAATACCATGATGAAATGTAAAGTTAGTAAATAGATATACAATCTAAGGACCAGTTTCTGAAGTTCAGTGTGGTTCTTATCCGACTCATAAAATATAACACGACCGAATGTAAAAGGGACACAAGTAACACTTGAAAATAGAACACAGCTGCCACTTTCATTTATGTGTGTTATTTGCTTATCCTACCAATAAGGTTTATCTGACACCTGTAAAATTGGGGCTAAGTCAAATTTTAAAGTGTTAGTTGGTACGACGTCATTCCTCGGCCGCATATTTTAAAATTATCATGAACCTATCTCACTTCTGAAGATCCTGACTTCTCTTTTTTAAAAAGGTACAAGTGCTTTAAATGATTATTACTGTTGCTATTTAAATAATAATAATAATTTATTTATTTCAATAATATACATGGAGCAATACAAAGCAAGTACATATTACATAAATCCAAATATTACAAAATGTTGTATCGTCGGCACCTGTACTAGTGAAAACAACTATGACAGGTACCAGCGCCTTCCATTTCTATCAACAAGATAATGAACGGTGTACTGTATTATTATAACATAACAAAGTTTACATGAATAAACTATTGTAGGTATTTAGTAATTTGTATATTATTATAAATTATAAATTAGCATGCAAAAATCATCAATATAGATTTAGATTTAACTTAGTTTTTTTAGTTTTTTTTATTATTTAATTTTTATATTAACATCAAACTCGGTCAAATTATAACACACACAAACACACACATACAATCAATAAATTAATTAATAAAATGAAATAAAATAATTAAACACATTATGCGTCATAAAATTCCTCCGCATCACTGTCCACAGCGGATACCGTGGCCAGAAGGCTGGCAGCATTGCCACGTTGAATGGCAATGCTTATTCGCTGGGCGAAGTAAAAACCAGCCCTCTGGTCGCGAGAAGCGTCGATTAGGCGCTTTGAAATATCTTTAAATAAAGCCCGAGCACTCGGACCCCATGGTCCTAAAGTTTCAACCCCAAACGGCTCAAATATATAACCACTGACGAGATTTATTTATTTAATTATTTAGTTTATTTAGTTAAGCAAACAATTTAGTTAAAGTTGATTTGATACAAAAGGGAAATAATTTTAGTAGCAAAACTAGCATACCATACATTTATTTATTTAAATGGGTGCTGTAAGTAGAATCCCCGTAAGCTTTGCAAGTAAACCGCGACGGCAACGAAAGTGGTCTAGAAAGCAGGTGGTAATAACCACTAGATGACGATTATGATTATATTGAACTTTGTCGTAAACAGCTAAGCGTGATGGAACTATTTCTGCTGGATGTGGGAAAGCTGGATATTATTTTTGTCATGGCCTAGCGGTGGCTAGTGGTATTGATAACCAAGTAAATTTATTAAAAAGAAAACCGACTTCAAAAAGTAGGTAAACTAAAAAGCAAAAAATAAATTTACTTTGCAAAAAATAATACGTTTTTTCATTTAGTTAAATAGATATTATTAAATAATTATTTTATAATTCTGAAGTCGGTGTCGGAATCATCTCCTGTCCAACAAAAAAAGAATTATCAAAATCAGTTCATAAACGACGAAGCTAGCCGTGAACAAACATAAAAAAGCAACATATATACGAATCGAATTGAGAACCTCCTCCTTTTTTTAAAGTCGGTTAAAAAGAAATCTGGTCACCTTAAACTTTATTTAAACTGACGTGAGTTTGTAACATTATTCAAATTATGAGATACGGGTGTTACTCACGTAATGTTGGTCTATTTAGTCGACCGCGGTGCAAGACTGGCTGCGACTCAGGCGCGACGTGTCGCACTCTCTTGAAAATGCCTAAAAGTATAGTATAGGCGAAACCGCGGTCGACTAAATAGACCAATGTTGGTCTGGTACGTGAGTAACACCCGTATTTCATAATTTGAATAACCTTTATACTTGCTACTTAAGAAATCTATTACATTTTGCATCTTTATAATAGACACGACAAGATACTTTTACATGCGCTTATATCAGGTAAATGATTTAATTCATAGAAAATAACACGTAACATAACATAATATAGGCGATATTACCCAAGGGTGTGGCAGAGGTATAAAATACCCACACTTCACCTGTTATGATTAGGTCCCATGGGATAGGAGCTGAGCCTATTGCCATCCACCGGGCACACTTCCGACTCCGTTGAGATTGAGAATTTCCTAACACTTCCCGGCCCAGGAATTGAACCCGAGACCACGCGGTGAGAGGCGCATACGCTAACCACTAGACCATCGAGGCAGTAATAGAAAATATCATCTAAAGTATAGGGTACCATTATGTTGGACAACTGATCGCCATGGGCCGTCCAAAAGCGTCATGATTTCTAAACGTTACAGTTGATGGCCTCGGTTACGTAGTCCAATCTTTATGTGTACCGCCCGTGTCGGGGAATCGAACCCTGATAATTGCGATACGCATCTGTTAAATGTTATAGTGGTCACTGGACCATTCAGTTGCAGGCCTACAGGTAGGTACAGGTAACCTGTTGTCAAAGTGCTTAGTAATTTAAATTGATCCATCTAACTGATCTCACCTATGAGCAGCGTTGTGTTAAATTGCATATTCTTCCTTTGCATGAAAGACGAAACATTTCGGACATAACTTTTCTTCTCAATATTGCCCAGGGTATGATTGACTGTCCTGAGCTTCTCTCAAAGATTAAGTTGCGAATACCACAAAGAAATTTACGCAAAAATCTCTTGTTATACAGACCTCCGAGCCGCTCAAACTTTAGAATAAATAGCTTTATGCCTAGTGTTTTGTGAATTTAACAAATTGAATGTTGACAGTCATTTTGATCTTTTTACTACTAGTAAACATTCTGCTAGAACCCATCTAACGAATTACTTTGTTAAAAATGTATAGATTTGTAATTACTAAATTTAATTTTAGATACTGTTGTGTGTATTTTTTGTAGGCATGTGAAACCTTTTTTTCATTTTTTTTAATATTAAGTTTTAAGGTGTCAGTTGGGTACTCTTTTCTTTTAACAACTATATAGTGATTTAATTTAAAATTTTGTAATGTTACCATTATGTTGCTGACTGTATGTGGAAGCTTGTAATTGGCGTTTTCTGACCTATTTTGTTCAATTATTTGTGTGTGGCTTTTAGCTCCCCTAATAAAATAAAATAAAATAAAATAAATGTGGTAATGGATTAAGAGGTTTCAGGTTTGAGACCCGGGTCAGGCAACCTACTTACCTGTAGGCTTTATCTTCTAATTGCCTCAGAAGTTGGCGATGTTTCATCCCTGGTCTCGGCAAGCACGTGAAGTCTGGTCTTGCGCCAGGGCCATTGAGTGTTTACGCCCTCATATTGGTTCCTATTTTTAGCTTTGTTAAGAAATATCATAGCAACAAAAAATTCTACCTCGTATTGTGCCTGACTACTATTGTGTAAGACTGCGGATAAAAAGTTACAAAATAATTACTACTTATTTGATAAATGCACTTGGGGTTCCATCGTCGCCGCCGGGTCTACCCGCATGAGATAACGGCGTGATTATCTGTACCTATATGTAACGGTAAATGTGATAAATAATAAATGACTAATAATTACTTGTAATATTTAAAGCAAATTTTAGCTTTGCTATGCCTTTTTGTATTTTTATATAATATTAAAGTTGAAAAAAAACCAAGTAATGGTTCGTCTAGCTTCGGCTGGCACAAAAGAGTTGAGAAATTTCGAGTCCGGCAGCATACGAATCCATAGCTGAATTGGCAAAGCACTTGGGGCGTATACCCAGGGGGTGCAGGTTCGAGTCCTGCTGGATTCTTAATTTTTCAACTTTAATATTATATAAAAATTACTAATAATTACTAAAAAACGAGGTAAAAGTAATAAATTAATCACATCTATCGCGTCTTTCGCGTATCGCTCATTATAAAAAAATTACCACAGTAACGATAAATGTAATACATTTTCAAAAAAAAAACGTATATGTGTATGTTATTTGATAAATTGGATACAATAGTAATAACGTTTACACGCGACCAAGAAAGCTAAAACGTCGAGTAATCAATCAATCAAAAAAAGTCAGTAAGTGAAAAATCGCGAGAGAATCCGTAAAATTGTAGTGTTAGTTAGGTAATGATGACGTACAAGAAGCATGAAACGGCCAATAGTTAAATGAACTTTAATTCTACAATGTTGTCCGGCACGGGTGACTAATCAAACCAGTTGGAAAGTGAGGAAAATTGCAGCTCCTAGCTTTCATAAAGAAAATTAATGGAAGACGCTAAGTTATATCTCAAAGGTAATCTATTTTATGCATGATTGCAGGACGTTGTCTGCAACTGCATTAAGTCTGCTTTTAAACTATTTGAAGTTGAATGTTGATTGATGCTGCTAATTGATGAAGATGAGATTTAAAAATTAATCAGTTTAAGAGCAATCATTGTTTATACAACAGCAGCTAAAAAGTCGTTGTTTATTGTATGAAAACAGTGAACTCTTTGCTTTAGGTTTAGTTTTGCTCACTGCTAGCCTGTTTTCTTTTTTAAATGTCACAAAACTTTCACACCACGTCATCTAGACTCAAACTTAGCAGGGCTTGTAATATTAAAAAAAAAAAAACAAAAATCTTTGAGAGCAGTTTAAATTACTTCTAAAATAAAATTAAGTCTACTTTCTGGTCTCTACATCTACACTATTTGAGATACTTACTCCATGTGACATGTCCGTGGGGCAACCTGTAGCAGCATAGAACGAATACAGCATCATCATCGGCGTCAACTACATACCACTGCCATCTAGTAGACTACAATTTCATACTACTTTCATCACAAAAACATCTGGACTTAAATCATAACCACTTCATAACTATAATAAACCAATAAACCGTTAAAACTAGGTCTACCGATTATGCAGTATTTATGCTCTCAAAAAAAACCGCCAGAAAGAAAATAGCAAAGGTGATGGATGCCGTCATTATAACACAAGTTATGTAATACATTGCTTCATTTGTACAACTAAAAACTGTTACTCTATCGTGACTTGCGAACTTGTGACCGATATAATATTGGTTTTAAAAGCAGGCCACGTCTATCTTCTTTACAACTATACAATAGTAAGAAGCAGTTGAAAAAATATAGGACTAGATTTGAAACTGCGACCTCTGCATTCCGGGCAACCGCTTTAACCACTAAGCTACAGTCGTCTCTTGCCAGGACCTTAAATTTCTCAACTGTATGTTACGTCATTACGTGACGTCACGTTTATCCATTTGTACCTATCTTAACTAGGATGCAAACCAACATGGCGAAGTTACATTCAGCACAAATGTTGTAAAGAATGAACGCGTGCCTTATTTCAACTTCATAGGATACAATAACCTTTTAAAATTGTTTAGCAAGCGGGGAAGATGCGACAAAGCTACATTTATCAAATACAACAGTTTGTTTCTACACATTATATAATACGCATTATATTTAATAAATGGAAAAATCACGTTTTTCGATCAAATTGAACATTGCGATGATCCAATTGGTTCGGCAAAGATTTTCTTTTCCTATTTAAAATATTAACCAGTGCAAATTAATACTGACTATTACCACAACTACTCTGTATATCCAGTCAGTCTGTAAACCAGGCGGTAGAGTAAGGAAATAGGAGTAAGAAAGGGTAGAACGCGTTGACGACTTTTTTTTTTCATAAAAAATTAAATCACCTATCTGCCCAATGCTTGAGACATCAAAGATACATTCTCTTTTATCACTTCGATGCGAAATTTCTTTATTGTGAATCTATAGAGTGAGTCCTAGAGTCTAGGTCAATAAAATGTGGTACAGTCTTATCTCACTTTGGTAATTATTAAGCAATTATAAAAACCGTAAAACTGCGGAGTCAAAAGTCTCGGGCTCGAACCCACAGCACACACCTCTGTCAATATATCGTTAAGATTCGTCTTTTCGAAGATATTTGTGTATTAATCATATATCGCTCGCTAACGGTGAAGGAAAACATCGTGAGGAAACCTGCATGCCTGAGAGTGCCTAAAAAGAACTCGAAGTCGTGTGAAGTCCACCAATCTGCACTTGGCCAGCGTGGTGGACTATGGCCTAACGCTTCTCATTATGAGAAGAGGCCCGAGCCCAGCAGTGGGACATTTAGTATTAGAAACAGGGCTGCTATTATTATAAAAGTAATAGCGGAGAGCACTTATTACGTTAAGCGATGTTACATTTTCAATTTGCGTTTAAACTGAAATTTTGCATAAACATGTATGTTAACTATACAAAGAAAGTCGTAGAATAAAATTTGGAAAAAATTTTTTTTTCGGGTAGTTCCCCTACATGTAAAGTAGGGATGTTTTTTTTTTGTCGCCTTCCCCAAAGTGTGGGGTATTGTAAGATAGGACTTTTAAAAACGTTTAGGGGTTGCTAAGACAGTTTTTTGATTTAGAGATCCGTTTGCGAGATAATTAACTTTAAAGAGCAAATTTTTGTTCGAGTAGAGCGTCCCCCCCCTCTAAAAGCTAAACTACTGGATCCCAAAATCTGAAAAAAATTGTGTCGGTAGTACATGTAATGAACTTTAAAGGAAAACTATAGCGGATAAGTTCACTTCATTAGTTCAAGAGGAATAGGGGTCCAAAGTGTAAAATGCAGTTACTTAGAATAATTCGTGTAAATTACAAAAACCTTTGAAAGTAATGACTTGTATGAAGATGTTACTTGTTTAATACAGATAGTAATCCCTTTTAAGTCGAAATATGTTGTTACGACTAGCTACGGAACCCTACTGCGCGTGGCCCGACACGCACTTGGCCGGTTTTTTATCTGATTTATAAGCGTGTGAAAATTACTAACCGTCCGCAATAGGATATCCCCATCTTTTTATTTGTTTTACATCAAAGATATCTAGTTCTAGGCGGCAGGACTTTCTAGCTGCGTCCGGTTTTGAATATATGCACATATGCACATTATTTATTCGAAAAAGTGCAATAATATCGTTTTATTATTTTGGAAAGTGAAATGTCTGGCATGTCAAACACCGCTGCCAACTGGTTGAAGAGGCATACTGTTCCGGTGCCAGATTGTAAGGTAGAGACAATAACAATAACTTACAAGCGAGGAGCAAAAGACTGCCATGTGAGGTTGGCGTCATAGGTCAAATTTCAGACGTAACATAATGAATGATTGTGTTATAAATAGGCACTATATCAGAAAGCCTTTCAACTAATCCGAAGTGTTACTTACATTATTACTATTACACTTAATTACATGAATGACTAGTACTTGTCGCCTCTTCACATAATTTAGGACATGGCATCCTTTTAACATGATCTTCTAAAAAAGAAATGAATATGTAAAATTGTATGTACCTAATTAGTTATGATTTGTTTATTAATACAATTTTTTTATTATTATTATATAAAATATAATATTTGCATACTATGTACCTGAATGGCTAAATATGTCGGACTGTAAATACGTTATTTAAGAGTTTTATGTAACTATGTTTAAGAGCAAATAAATTCTATTCTAATCTATTCTATGGTCTTCTACTTTAATCTAAAATTCTGCTAAAGAAATGAGGTAATATTTATCAGAACATAAACGATATTGCAGCTTTCGTGGACTTGAACGGACAAAAAATGGATGTTCGTGGAGGATCTTCTTCTTCTTTCGTGTCGATGGCTGCAGTCATACCTATTCTCATGGACTTGCCATCGTGGTGAAAGGATTCGCCAGTCTGCTTGGTGGAAATTTGCAGACTGCCCAGGGTGCGCCGGACGTAGGGGTTGATTGTGTCGTGGAGGATTATTATCGCTGATCCTTTTCCAAATTACATTCGGGTCATTTCTAGTCACGGATTCAGCTGAATATCAGAATTTTACGCGGAGCAACTGCCATCAGATCTTCACAACCTAGTACGTAAATGTTAAATGACAATTTCTATACCTTTAAACTTTGTCAACTTGTACAACATATGGTCAGAATTTATAGTGATTCTCCATACCTTAGCGTAAACAACAACATTAAGTAATTTCTGCATAATGTATTAAGCAGATTGTATTAGACATAATACCTTATAATACGGCAGGCATATAACTACGAAGCAATAATTGCTGGTTCGTGAGCATTGCGTCATGGTCTAAGGAGCTCTGTGGGAATTATGAGTTAATATTAGCTGAGCTGAGTGAAATGTGGTAAAACTGTTGGCTGTAACAGTAGTTTTGTTGAAATTAAACCGGATGATGACTAACTACAATTTGTTAACCGATGGTGTAACTTTGTGAACGATCTTGAGGGCGACAGCTCCACCATTTTACCTCAAACTTGCTACCAAACAGTAGTAGTTAGTAGTAGAAATTAGGCCTTAAAATTACTGACACAAAAGGCATAACACCGTCATAGTCCTCAGATGCAACGACGCATGTAAAATCTGCTATTGTGGATTGTTGAATTCCATGAACGGTAGTTACCGCTTACCCGGAGTTAAACTACTAATTCCCAATTGCACAGGTGTTAGATAAACTTTAAATAGAAAATACTTTATTTGTACATAATTTCTATTACATGAAAAACATAAAAGGTAACAACAAATAGAAAAATAAAAGAAAAAATGTACAATGGGCGCTTAAAGCAATTTCTTCCAGGCAAGATAGGCCAAGAACACACAAAAATTAAAATGACATCTGTGTTCTTTATTTGAGTGTTACTTGTGTAACTTTTATATTCGTTAAGGTTATATTTATGGGCCAAATTCTCTCTGAAATTAGCCCTTAGTGTATTAAATCTGTCTTCCGATTACTACAATCGGAAATCATAAAGTGTCAATTCCACTTTCTGTGACTTCAGACATACAACAGCAATAGTGATATTACGAGACTGAATGTCAAAAGATTCAATAAATCTTCTCATAAACTCAGAATATTACGTCCGAACAATAAACTCCGAAAATAATGATACCTCTGCCGTCAAATTTTCACTTTCCACAAGATTTTCTCGTCGGTCGAAGCATGAGCGTGAAATAATAGTTATTATGATTGTCATTGAAAGTGTTGTATGCCGTAGAGAGAGAGGTACGCCGAGCAGTCACGGTGGCCGACCAAGAAAGCCTACCCTTGATTTCACTTCTTGCACTAATGAAGGGAAATCATTTACATACTAAGCAAATAAGTATTGTTATATGCTTCTATCATCATTATACACTGTGATACTGTCAACACGGTTAATACATAAATATCATTTTTCGTTATCCAGCACAAAATAGCGAAGTTTGTCCTCGTAGCATACATAGCAATTTATACTAGAGGTCTCCTTAAACTGGATATATATAGCTACTGCGACTTTATACGGGAAAGTGCATCTGCTATCAAATACCTTGAACCTTGAACCGATCACACCGTAGTATATACTAGTAGGTATATTAAGATATCTAGGGTAATTTAAATAATACTAATAACCTCTTAAGCATCGCTGAGAACAATTTTTGTTCACTACTTTAGAAATATTCAATACATTTCATACAAACGATTGTTTGCCTAAAAAGTTATTTTAAATTCAACTCTATAAATCTACAATTTGCGTGATCAGCTGATGATTTAACATAGTTCCTTATGCGAGCAAATTTGTGCACACACTGTAGAGCAGTGAAATACCATTTGTAAAAAAAAAAATATTCTGATGAATGAAAACGATAAAAACAGATGAATCCGCAGAAGTGTGCAGAAGATCCCGTGAAAGATGCCCGCACTAGAAATAACACCTGTGTCGTGGGGGTGTTCACAAATATACATTTCACACACAGAGCACACCCAGAGTCAGAATATTTGTGGATCACATAAAAAAAATCCCGTGTGAGGATCGAACTTACAACACCAGCGCAGTTGCAAACGGCGAGGCGACAGCTTTAATCACTACGCCCAACGTGCACTCAACACTATTAGATATATTATTTTTTAAACGACCCTGTAGTACAATTACAACAATGCGTGTAAAACAATAGCGGCTAAGTTAGATTCCCAGTGGTCGTTGATTGGATAAGGCAACTTTATCTTTGTAACGTGAGGTATCTTTGCGTAAAAGTATGTGATGGGAACTTATTGTTATGGTGTACTGACCGACTGTATAAAACATAGAATGGTAGATAATTTAATTAATAAATAGATATGATGTAGAATACTGTTGTACTATCAACGGGCCAACTTAATTACAAAATTATTAAATTGACTATACTCGACTGACCCATAGCGATCAAATTTCATGTATTTTAGGCATTTATCGAATGACATTCGGCAACTCATATACATATAGAGATATATGTTTATAATATACTGTTAATAAAGTTACGTAAGCGGTTGATAGGTGTGGATCGAGTACAGTTTTTGTGGAACTTTGAACAACATATTACGAAATATGGTCTTTGTCTTATTAGGGCAACTCAAAATTCAAAAAACCCGATTCAAACTCATGGTGAACTAAGTTCTCGGCTATATTTCATCTGATTAGACGACATTTAATAGAAATAAATATGAACCACTTCGGTTGGTGCAATTCATGTTTTTGCAATAGCTATGTAAGATGTCTATAATATCATGTTCCTAACTGATCTTAACCGGTTACATTCATTTGTTTCAGCACTGAGCATGGTAGCTGGAGTGGCAGTATACCCAGCAGGTTGGAGTGAAACAGCCGTACAGGAGACATGCGGTCCCACAGCTGATCAGTATAATATTGGTAAGTTCTAACCACACTGCCCATCTTTACTAAAAGGATCTAGACGTCTTCAATCTCCTTGGAACTATCAGTCGGACTTTAGATTTAGCCGACTTATATCTAGGCAGCTTTCTTTTGCATTATACTTCGATTTTCACGAAGTACGAAAGAGATTTATATGGCTGTAGAGAATTAAGCAATAAAAAAAGAATGTGTAAAACGTGAAATGGTTAAGAAAGTCTCAAGATTTTGTAGGAAAGATAAAATGGGCGAGGAAACGCTTCGATGGATAGATCTATCGGACTGGGCCTGGAGAGCCCGGATGGCATAATATGGCATCTTACAAAGGGCCCGCGGGACTCAGTGCTGGCGGAGATGGGAAGAGGGCCTGAGGGTCGTCTTCAAGCCAGTACAAAGTAGGCCCGGCTGCCTATTACCACCATGAAGACCGACCTGCCTAATTTGTCTTCAACTTTGTATTGTAATACATAAAATGCGATCATTAATGCTTAAAAATATGTGTTAATTATACTTCTGCTAGAATCGGGCAAGACACTTCCATTGTGGCTAGATTTCTCACAGTACACAGTAACATTATTATGAAAGAAACTCGGTAAACTGAAAGTACCTCACCACATCTCGAAATATTTAATTATAAAAGAACCAGATGTTACAGATTGCAAAGACCTTGGAATAAATAGATGATTAAATATTTGAGGTGCAAAAGTGAATGGTCCAATTTTTTATCTTAATTTATAATTAAAGCCTCATCTTAAACAGTTTTGATTGATTTGCCCTTTTAAAAGTAAATCTTGTTGAAGTTGATGGGTTAAATAACTGCTGGTAAGTCTGGTAAGTAGCATGTTTTCTTATGAAATTTTGTCTGCATTAATATGTGGTGTAACTGATATATGTACTTAAAACCAATTTTACCAAACTTCTTTATCTACGGTTTGATTAAACTCGTATTTGCATCTGTCTCTCTCAATCGAGACAGATATATCGAAATTAATCTAATAGGTTTAGTAAAAATAAAATAGAAAGAGAAAAGTTGGCAAGCAAGGTTACTGACACAGATGTCAAAGATTGAGCGAAGTGAAGAGAGAAAACTAGGAAGGCTGACTACTACCAGATGGGATTAATAATGGCCAGGTAGAGAGAGGTTTAGTAAAAATATTCAGCAAGAAGTTTATGGTATCCAACAACCGATTGCAACAGGCGATGAGTATGATTGTGTGATATAGGCAATTAATTAAAACAAATTTTACTGTAACAACACATTTAGTCACCAAAAACAATTCTAACGTTAGGACGAGGACTTTACTTTTCACAATTTATCTTACAACAATTTCATATAATTTTCTTTGATTGCTGTCATTTTACGTTTTTAGTTGACGTATTAGTTCTTGTTATCTTCACAACTGCTTGATTTTTCAACAGCAGTGATTGCTGCTAAATTACCTTGGTCGTATATGAGACAAGACGTCTTTACATTCTCTTAAGCTGTCTGCACTTATTATTTGATCTTTTGACCTTAAACAAATCAATCCAAGTTTAATGACAGGCGATATTTTTTTTTTCTGAAATCTTTTAATGAAATTCTGTCTTTTTTGCAATATCGACTAGTTTCTCCTAATAAATCGGAATTTATTAGGAGAAACTATAGCCAATTATTTACATTTCTCCGATCCATGCAAATAGCAGGTCAGAAGTGCAACAACTCGCAAAAGCCAGCATCAGCATTCCAAGTGCTTACGCATTTAATTGTCCATAATCTAGCGGAGAAAATCCTGTTGCTTTGATACTGACTTGAAGCTTCTCCTTTATGTCCGGGTGAACCATGAGCTTGGTGGATCTAGGGCTAACCCTAATCTCGCTATCACTGACATTTTTGTGTCGATCTTTCACAACATCCCATCCTATCTCTGGGCACACCACATCTTTCTCCCTTCCTAGACTTAAGCCAGCAGACCATAGTGGTAGATTTGGCCTCCTTTACGAGAGCTCCTCTGTTGATATATCTTCATCAGGAAACCAAGGTGCTGGGGATGTCAACGCCATAGTTATTAAATGGCTTATTTGCACACATTTTAGATGAACGATAAGTAAGAATAATATTACGGTAGTGAAGAACGTGCTTAAGCAGTAGACGAGTTTCAGCATTATTTTGTAATCATACTGGCAAATTTTGAGCCAAACATATCAATGTCAAAATTGTATTTATTGACATTTTGGTATTTTATAGTTTTTTCTATTTCCTTGTTTTTGATTTTAATAAAAAGTTTTCTCTTTCTTATCTATTACATTATGAATAACCCGTTTTTACAAGAAAGTGTCGTTTTGGCTTGACTCAGATGAATGAAATCAGCACTTATATACTACAGCGAAGATTTACCGATTTATGACAAAAAATTATGACTTTTGTATTTGTATTTTTGTATTTATTTATTATAAAAAAGGGTTACATTTTGTAGGTTTACAATTTTTCTGCCAAACTGCTTAGCAGTTTGTCGGCAAAGAGTTCTCTTCTGTTTACAAGTTATTTAGTATATAAATCAAATGTAATTAAGAGCTAAGATTGTACAATGCACATAACGATGTTGTACTCGTAATGTCAATACTTATACAATTGGCAAAAACTATAAACAAATCTACAGTCCTTATGTATATAATTTGTATGACGAAATAATTCTAAAACAGCAAATACACCATGTCTGTTCATTAAAGAAAATTTACATAAAAACTCGTATACCTAGGTATGTTTAGGGATCAGTGAGGACATCAAAATACATAAATTTGTCCATGCCCGTTTCATAGTGCCGGCACGCATGCATTCATGGTGTTGCATGCGGGCCGGCCCATACGGCCCATACGCTACGGGCATAGTGACAGCTCTCTTCGAGGATAAAGGACAGCAATTATGCTATTTCATCAGACTATGAACATGAAAACAACATTACAAAGGGGTACCCACCTAATGTCTCCAGCGTGAGACTGGCATGTATTAAGATTCGACGATGTGATGGATCTTTGTAGTCAGAATCTTCTTTTTTATGCTCAGCTTAGTGCTGGTTATTGGCATAATCCAGCGTTAACATTCCAAGCGTTTACTTAGCGTACGGTGTCCATACCAGGATAAAGATATATTTACACTGTCCATCTTCAGATACAGGAAAAATACCCTTCTAAATTGAAGTTTCTCCTTTATGTTAGCCAAACCGTGGTCCGTGGTTATTCCTTATTCACCAGGAATCCAAGGCTCTGGAGAAGTGACCGCGTGAGTAGTCAGGTAGCTCACTCGCACACATCTTAGATGCACTATGAGCAGGAATATGACGATGGTGAGCAGAAACGTGGTCAGGCAATAAACGAGGGTGATCATTTTGTAATCATGCTGCTGAATTTCAATACTTGCACATTCCACTTTAGAATTTGTCGAGAATTTTGTGCCAAATAAACTACTGACATATTTTTCGATTGACGTAAATTGACACATCGACGTGATTGATATATTTCTGTCATTTTTTACAGCATAGATAATGAATATTTGTTTATGATAATTGTTTAGTATTCAATAAGAAGTTTTATTTAAAAATAAATGTCGATAAAAGCCATCATGAAAGCTATATTATATTTAGACAATGCGGTCAGAGTTTTGACTTCTGCGTTCCGCGTCCACTATTCATTCTGTAAAAGCCGGCAGTTAGGTTGGCGCCTTACAGTTGTTTTCATAATGTTATCTTCTTTGCAGAAAAAGTCGCGGGGAACTAACAGATATATTTTTAACCACAACCTAATACCAATTCTTCTTCGTTCCACAGGTCGATGTCACATACGCTGGGCCTATCTCCTGGCTGTAATAGGCTGCTTGGACGGCATCGTGCTATCAGCACTGGCGTTTATCCTGGCGACCAGACATGTCCGTTTGCAGCCAGACAGCGGGTACCCACCACCTTCTTTGTACAAAGGTATTACCGATTTATTTTAGATAACACATAAAATAAAAACAACATCACGCTTATATTACACAGTAGGGTGTGGCAGAGGTGTACAACCTCCACATTTCACCAGTTATGTTTAAGGTCCCATGGGATAGGAGGTAAGCCTATCGCCATTCATCAGGCACAATTCCAACTCCGTGCTGCTATTGTGAATTTCCTGACAGAAAGTTCACAAATAACACATTGCCCGACCCGGGAATCAAACCCGCGTTGCATAGCATACGCTAACCACTAAACCATCGATGCAGATAACGGCTTGATCTAAAGTCTATCACTAAGTTGCTACGTCTGCAAAGCGCCTTAAATGTAACTTAAGCCGCGATAGCCTAATAGGAGAGCCCTTAGCCCATTACAGCCCAGCAGTTTGACATATATTAATGTTATAGTACCCTACAAATGTTCGGTACTTAAATGTTTGTGTACAAGTCTGAGGGAGACACGAAATAAAAGAACGTACCAACAAAGATATGTAGTAACGAAAAAATGTTTTTTATAGGTACATATTGTCCGGAATGTAACCTAGTCAAAAGAAATTATATAATAGATCACCAAAAAAAAAATAGACTTAATCAACCAACCTAAAGAGAACAAAACTACGTAAACTCAACCAGCTTTTTAAGAACATCTATTAGGTCACATTGTCTTTATCTCTATTTCTCTAAACCAAGATCTAGATTTCCACCGACCTAGCTGAAACAAAGTCTGCGAACCAGTCTAGAACAAACATTACGAGATGATTATGTCAGTTTCTAGCCTAATTACCGTACGACACGGGACACGGTACTGAACATTAGTGCGGACGTGTGCGTGTGTATAGGGCTGACTACACGTTGAAAAATATTTTAAATCATAAAATAAAACTTACTATAATAAAAGACGCACTCGTAAGCAATAGCGATTATTTAACGTCCATTTGATTTGAGTGCACGGTTGGCATAGCGGTTAAAGCGGTCGCCTCGCCGCTTTCAACTACGTGTTGTGGGTTCGATCCCCACATGGGACAAATCTTTGTGTGATTCGTAATGATTTGTTCTGACTCTGGGTGTGCTTTGTGTGTGTGAAATGTATGTTTGTGAACACCCCCGCGACACAGGAGTTATTCCTAGTGCGGACGTCGTTCTAAAAAAAAAAAAACATTTTCATTTGAGTATCTAAATTGTGAAACCAGATGTGCAAATGTGGCTGGAAGTACTGAAAGTGGTCGTCTGCGAAAGACATACATGGATAAGATAAGTGGCGTCCATCAGAAAGGAGAAGTACGTAGTACACCAAACCGGCGATCATGTATGACGATATTTATGAATTTTGAGGAAGCGATAGAAGTATGTAAGGAGCGTAGGAATTGGCGTTTCGTCGTCTCTGTCTACCTCCGCGGTATTAGGGCGAGATTTAATGTACATTATTTCTCTCCTTAATACACCAACGCGTTCGCGGCCAATGAGCCCAACCTTTCATGTATTTTCCCTCCTTCTTACGTGAGTACACTTTACTACGAACTTCGTCGTTTACCTCTCTTTCCCTTACCAACTCTAGTTGGCATAGATTTAGAATTTATTTGATTACCATTAATAGCCATTTAATTTAGGCGTTTGGGTGTAGAGCAAATGCCCCATTGTCCATAGTCCCAATAGAAACTACGTAGTACTTACTTCATATTTATCTATTCATTTTTGTCAGCCGATGTACTAAACTCCTAGAAGTTTTCTAGTACCTTGACAACGTCATGTACACACGTCACATATGTCAAAGAGCGCTGAATCGCGATTACGAAATGTTCACAGAGAGTGTACATGTATATATACCACTTCCAATACGCTATCGTTGGACAGCTGTCCGCCAGGCAATACCACCGAGCCTCTCTTTGTGGTGGAGGAACATCACACCCCGTTCCTTTACAACCTTATATAGGTACATATACCAAGTGCGTACTGCGTATTGCATAGGTTATTCTACTTTAATCTAATGCATTCATGACTAAACCACAACCCACACAATGCATTGGCCAACAAACCATTTTCTTTCAAAGCTTTTCACGGACGCCATGGGTTTCAAAACACCATGACATCATTTAAACAGATTAGTGACGCACAAGTACAATATAAGCCCCTAATTTTATCTATGGGATTGATTTTATCGTTATTGTTATTAAGTGCTTAAAACTTGAAAGGGCTCCGTGATTCTTAGTACGGTTTATTGATTTGTGACTATACTTAATTTATATATATACAACACTTGCTTCTGTCCGTTCTAACCCGCTTGGTACAGCGATAAAATATTTTTGTCACGTTTTGTCAAATTTTTTATCGTCATGACAAAAGAACGCGACTAAATCTATCTCGCGCTTGTTACAGTAGACCGACTCAGGTATGTAACTATTTGCACATCAACACTGTCGATACGATGTTGATCAAAAATTGTGTTAAGTTGGTTGTAAGCTTCAGTAATGTGTTTTTTGTCGACATACCACGCAGGCGGTGCTGCGGGGTGAAGCTAGTAACTTTTAATTAACGTAAGACGGTGGTGTTACGGGCGCGTTATACAAGATCTCCTTTCTCAAATAAAAAAAATACATAATAAAAAAAACTCATTAAGTTTGTACACAGCCCTTAAATTAATACGAATTTAAATGACAGTGAAAGTCGAGTGAATCCGTAGATTATGTATAAAAGCTGTATAATATCATTGTTTAGAAGTAAAAACAATGGAAAGAGCTGTGAACAACACACACACGAAAATTTGTGAAAACGTGGAAGCAGCATCATGTAATAGTGACCCACTCGAATGTTTGACTCGTTACTTTGATAGTAATTGCAATGGGAAAACATGAGAGGTGATTTTTATGTGTACTATTGAATATGACCACTTAAATGTGAGGTTGCTTATTTACAGTATTTATCAAGGCGATTACCCAAAGAATTAGCCGAAGAGCATATTAATTGAATATGGAGAGAAAACGAAAGCAACTATCTGCATCATGCATATTAGTGCGTTAAACCCCGTTAATTGAATTATTCTATGGTTATTTGTGCCGCGCATCTATTTTTTACTATTATATAGATGCACGGTATATAATACCGTGCATCTATTTAGATTTTACAACTAGTTTTATATGAAAGTGGGCACACATTTGGCAACGGGGGACGCCCGACAATGGCTAGTCCTATTGGTTTAATTGTCTGGGTTATGCCTGCGAAGCTTGATATTAACGGTCACATCGTAATATTACTACTTTGGCTACTTTATATTTTTGTCCGACAGTAATAGACAATTATATTCCTGAGTAAACTTAAAAGTAAAAAATCAAGAATCCAAATCGGTGCTTGAAAACGTCAAAACAAACATCAAAATACAAAATAATTATAAAAAAAATTAAAAAACGAATCTAATTAAATATGTTGTATTGTTGAATTTTTGAAATTCGTTAACAAAAGCTTTGCCTACCTATGAAAATATTGATTATAATTACCAATCTTATTTATTTTCGCCTTCAATGGCCCGTAAAGACCCTACATGCAAATACGTCCTATTGGTCAGTTCGGTCACCCATTTACAATCAGATCGTGGGAAACGATCCATACCGCAATACTTTTTAGTCGCAAAACAAGTCTCATTGCAGTGTATTTCGAATGCCATAGCTATCATATACAGCAACAATCTAAGCTGGTATGTTATAATTGCTCAGGTAATAGTCCACTTGGCGGTTGTTTAGTCTCTCTTTAAGTATTTTCTTTCTATTAAGACTCATTAGTGTTTGTGTTAGATCTTGAACATTGTGGCGGAGATAACAGTTTTAGTAAGTGAGCAATTGCAGTCCTACTGAATCATTGTTAGTTTCCGTGTGGCTGGACCAAAAAAACCCAAATTTTGCCTGAAATTCTATCCTTTTGGACTTTTTCATCTCTTGCCGCTAGAAACTGCTGCTGAAGATGATTTCGGTGTAGAACATCTGAATTGTCAACCAACTCGTCCCTCGTTCGCTCTCCCATCCTTTTGTCCTCGACGTCTCTCTTTCTGGCTACAGCCTGGTTATCAGTACCAACACAATCGAGCCCGCATTCCCAACATGCCTCACGTTCCTTTGAAGTATGCCTTAGGTCAGGTCTCAGACATATGCGCCGGCGACATTGGTGGTAAGGCTTTAGGAATCACCACCTCTTTACCTTAAATCTGCCTCCACCTTTTTATACTTCGATGAGATATTGTCCTGAAATGACTGGCACGATATCATAAACCAAAGAAACAATATATTAGGCAGGCTAGGTCCACAGATCTAGTGACATAGATGCAGTTATTTTATAGATATTCATGAGCTGTAGCTACAAAATTCCAAGGTACTGTACCTTCGGCCAATAAGTTGGGTATGCAGGGCAAAAACTTCTAAGTCATAGTAAAGACTTACGACACTAGTTATGGATAAGTGAGTTATATATCTAAATAGTGGGTATATTACACTTATTAAATATGAAATACAAACTTGCATATCTATTGCAGACAGTTTTTACTATGGCGTAGAAGTTTTTGCCCTGCATACCCAACTCATTGGCCGACTACATGAGGCATAATATTTTAGTTCTTAGATATTGCGACGCAACTGCTAACTTATATGGCTGATCATGGTCTGCAGTTACCTTACGATTTACCATCAAGCAGACTATAAGCCCATTGGCTAAAATATCCGTAACCCACACAATCCGCCGCCCGCATTCCCACCATAGCACACGTTCCATTGATGTATGTCGCTCATGTCTCATGAATATGCGCCGGCGACCGACACAGTTACCGAGCATAACTTATGAGGACCATGGCCACTACAAATGGTGCTGGCTGCTACACAGCAATCTATACATTACCAGTATAAAACGGTCTGGCATTGTATTGGCTGCCTGTGCATTGCGAGACCAGCTTATGCTAGAAATGAATAGGTTAATCGGTAGCCGTGTGTTGTTCAAACTGTTATTCGTTTATTTTAAACATCTATAGCTATGCTAAAAATCTTTATTTACAGAAAATATACATATAGGATCTTAAATTAAATAAGTCTAATAACTTAATCTAAACTTAATAAGTCACTGTCAGAAGGCCTCGTTCCCAAAATGCTGGCAGTATTACCGCGTTGTATTGCGATACTAAGTCGCTGTTTATTATGTTTATGGGATGTTTTTAAAGGTATGTTTTTAATAAAAAAGGAGGTAGCCTTGCCGTTAAAAGATTGTAGAAATCTGTTCAGCAGTTTTTGAGATAGGCTTTGTAAGACCATGGACACTGCAAATGGTACTTAAAACTGTTGTTTGTATGAGTTTATGACTTTTTTAAAGATATTTAGACTTTATTATCTACTGTGCAGAAGTTACGCTGTTTGGATTTGAAAAGACTGTTGAAGTCCGTAAAGCAAGCTTTTAATATAAGCCTTTATAGACTTTCATAAATAGTTACTTCGTATAATTTAAATACCTACTCCTGGCCACTTGGTATGCCGATAAAAAAATAGAATAATGTCTTTCCAGCCGGGCAAGCATACGAGCGCAAGAAAGATTTTGTAGCGTTTTCGTCATGTTTCCCCATATTAAAATATGACAAAAACGTAACTAAATCTATCTCGCACTCGTATGCTTGCTCCTCTGGGATCTTTAGCTATCTCTAAATCTATTCTTATTGATATTATACATTTTCATTAAGATCTATTCGGTGATGAATGTTTAACAGATAGACAGGCCGAGATATTTGCGAATTTTTAATAGGACTGAAACAGATTACGTTCTCGTCACTGATCACGTCTTTGTTAAATATATTCGTAATTTGTTTATAAATGTGAATAAAACCAGTTTTATGAAGTTGACCTTTGAGCGATTTCATTAGCATTTATATTTACGACTATTATGTCCAAATTGTACAAAAGTGAAGTTAAACTATTTTTAAATTATGGTTTTTGAAGGACTTGTGTTTGTTATTCAATTCTAAATAGTAACACCTACGTTATGTGGAGTTACATATTTTACCTAGGTTAATGAAGATCTGTCTCGATAATATTATGTTTATTTAAAACAACCTGCATAGGATTAAATACATTGGTTAGCTAAACTTGAATGTTTTCTTGTTTCCCACCACACCTTAAATAAGCATAACTAGTAATCATTAGGTACGCAGATTGCAGAATTCCAGCCCACGCGGACGCCTTTCTTTATCATTCGTTCTCATTTAATTTTCTGTGCTTCCAGGTGAAGTGAACAACGGCTACGTGACCGACGCGACATCTGTCTCCGGCTCGAGGAAGTCCCTCGCTCTCCAACCAGTTTTAATCATGCACCCACACGCCACCATGGACATGGACACCTACTCCCACTACTCAGGAAGAACTGCTAGGTCTAAACACGGAATATATGCCAATACCATGCATAACTATCAGCTGTAACAACTAAAAATGTAGAATTCTTCTCCTCATAATTTTGTACTTAATAGTTATACCTCTTGCCGGTAGATGGCGTTGTATTAAGTTAGGAATTTTATATGTACAACTTGCCGATAGATGGCAGTGATTTAAATTATTCTGATAATACAAAATATTTTTAGAAGATTTATTAATAGAGTGTAAATATCTTCTATCAAACATGGTTATAATGTTTTAAATGTATATTATATTAATTGTAATATAGTTTAGATAACCTCTACAATGATTTTATCCCTCCTATCCATCCCTTTTGTTTAAGATAAAGATTTTCATGTTTCTGTGTTGAATAGTAATTCTATTGTTCTATTTCCTTCGCCACGTTTTTATTGAATACTAATACTACGCCAATATAATATTAGACAACATATTATTAAACTCGTTATTAAGTACAGAAACAATTTACAAAACCTGCTCAATATGCTTTCTATTTCTCTTTAGAATATTTAAACTGACCTGACATATTTATAATAAAATTGTCATTTATTTATAAAACACAATAATTCCATTTTATGATACGATCTTATAAATATTTTATATACGATTTAAGATTGTACCAAACTATAAATTGCTGTACCATATTTGATGACTTGTGCGTTAACAACAAAGATATACAACGAGTATGATAGTGCCTTGTAGAAAGCGTAGTTTGTTATAATTTTATAAATAAATAAGTTTTGTACATTTGGTGTGTTTATTTACTTTCCCTTAATACATTATAATTATAAGTAGATTTACATACAACAATCTGATAAATTAAAATAATAGTTGGGGTATTAGTAAATGGGTACGATGAAATGCACCTAAAGAAAAAAAATAACAATAATAATATTAACGTAACAACCCGATAACGTTTCTACTGAAAATTTTTCCTTTGTTCTCTTTTAAGCTTTATCTACAGAAAGTAAAAATATGTATCCAAGACCCTGCCATTTAGTTCTTGGTCATTCTTAGCATGGAGATTTCAATTTATTTATTGCATTTCATAATGTATAATTATAGGTGATCGGCTCAGGAATAGGTAACAATTATGAAACCTGTCGGACAGCACTATTAAAGAGATCTTATGTTAAGACTAAAATAAACAACTTGAAAGTCAATGCAGTTGTGCAGAGCAACCATGCACTCAACAATGTTTATTTGTATAAAAGGTTGTATTAATTAATATTTATTTTTATGGTAAGTTGCAGCTACTGCCCATGAACATCCCCAACTAACCAAACTAAATTTCTATTGACCGAGACATGTGGCATTTGTTCCATGGCCTAATTGTGCCAAGACCATACCGGGACCGGTAGTGCAAACAAAAGTACTATTTGGCGGCAGGCTAATGGTAAGACGATGCTCCCTTTTCGAGTTCTGTGAAGACTTGCAACTTCAGCTGTTCTTAACAAATATAAGTAAATCAACTCTTCAACAAATAAATAAAATTTAAGTGTCTGTTTTTAATATCAAAATAACAATGTTTTTTAAGCTGGTATAGTTCTTTGCACAATACATTTGCCTTGGATACAGTCTTTTGGATCTTCTTAGACGCAGTAGAATTATCGATATAGGTAAATTTAAGAAATTTATTAAAATCAGATTGTCTCAAAAAGCTTATTACAATATTTTAGACTACATAAACGATAATAGTATTTGGAAATGAACTGCTCTTTTTATGTGACTTTCAATATGTATGATAATTGTTATATTTTATTCATTTCATTTGAAAAGATGGTGCACATGAGTTTCTCACCAGCTCTTCTCATAATGCAATACCCATCGGAGCTGATACTTGGATTGATTTTAATCTGATTCTAAACAGTTGGATTAAAATTAATCTAAGCCCCGGCTATTCAAATCATTGTACCTAATGTAATTAGTATAATTTAGTTTTAATAATTAATTAATTTATAATTAATTTTTATATCATTTAATATTTTGACGTGTTCAAGCGCCTCCTGTAAAATAAATGATTTGAATTTGAATTAAACGGTTGAACCGATTTTCATAAAATTTTTGATGCAGGACTACAAAACTCCACTCGTCTTTTCGAAGATATGTGTGTATTTGTCATATAAATTATCGGTCGCTAACGGTGAAGGAAAACATCGTGAGTATAACTTGCATGCCTGAGAGTGCCTAAAAGTACTCCTCGAGTACGAGTGTGTGAAGTCTACCAATCCGCATTTGGCCAGCGTGGTGGACTATGGCCCAAACCTTTTCATCATGAGAAGAGGCCCGAGCCCAGCAGTGGGACGTGTATTAAATACAGGGCTGCTATTTTTATTATAATCACAAGCGATGGAATTGGGTCTAGTCTATTCTATGAGAAGAAGTACCGTTAGTATTGTTAACAATATGCTTTAATTTAATTAAGTAGTTTCCAAACAGTGGTGTGAGTAAAACCGTTGTTTTCCATCGCGCTGTCCTTCGGCAGTGAGTATCTAGCTAGTAACGACATTCGGCTTCGTCTCTTCTCTGTGAGTCCGTGTCTGCCCGGGTCTCCGATTAATATCTGAGAAAATAGTAAAAAGGTGTTAGTATTATGATTAACGGTTTGACTAATTAGTTATTATATACATACATAATTTTCTTATTAATATATATTATTAAATGCTTAATGTTACCCGTTTAAACCATGTTTTAGTTATAGAAATTGATTACTGATGGAAATTTACATTATAGAATGTGTATTATATATGTTCATATTTGCATGCCATTCTACATGGCAAACATGTCTTGAACTTTATATATCTTTAAACCTTGCATGCGTTTGAGCAAATAAATAACTAACCTTATCTTATCTTATTTAGTTTACAAAAAAATCGCGAAACAGACTATGGAGCGAGCTATACTCGGTGTTTTTTAAAAGGATAAAATCCGTAATGAGGTCATCGACATAGCTCGCAAAATAAGCTGGCTGAAGTGGCAATAGGCTGGCCACGTCTGCCGAAAAGGACCGACAGCCGATGGAGCCAACGAGTCCTGGAAACGAAAAAACGACTTCTAACTGCGTCCTTAGTTAAGACGCCCCACCGCCATGTGAACTGACGACCTGAAGAAGGTCGCTGGAGGGGACTTGATAAGGAAGGCCGAGGACCGGGTGTTGTGGCGCGTATTGGGAGAAGCCTTTGTAGCAGTGGACTACGATAGGCTGAATGATGATATTTAGGTATGATTTGAATGAAATAGATGCTAAAACGACATGTAAATAGTATTAAAATATAGTGATGCAAAGAAATTCACACTCACTAATATTAATTTGTACTTATTTTACTATTTGGCGAATAGGTAAGTAGGTGTTGGACTTTCAAACATAATTTATTAATCGTAAGTTCCCGGCTATACGCTCCATCTTACTTGCGTGAAAAGAGTTTTGCAAACAAATATTTTATATTTGCGCAAGTTAAAATGTAAAACATATGATATTTGCACAAACCGTTTGCACAAAGCCACAAACTGTTCATGCAATAAGTCCGTGGAAACCGAATACATATTTCTACGTAGGTATTCGTTGCAGGATACGAGTAAAAAATAAATGCTTTTAATATAGGCAGAAATGTTTGTGTAAAACCAGTCTTATGACGGCAGGTTAAGTATTTAGGTTACTTATTGGTTCACAAAAGCTCTATGTACCATCTTCAAGAGTTGATGAGAAATACTTACAGTTTTCCCGCCTTTGCTTAATCTATGCAGCCATATAAACAAAATATTTGCAAATTCTTCATCATAGAACATATCGCCAATTAAAATCGTATCGAAATCTTCACATTCGTCCCCAATCAAGTTTTCTGTACTTGTTTGAACAGAGACATTATTTAATTCAGCATTGATATGCGTAGCGGTAACTGCATCTGAAATTGAACAGAACTTTTGGTCCATAAGGTAACTGGGGATGTAGCTCAGTGGTAGAGCGTTCGCTTTGCATGTGAAAGGCCCCGGGTTCGATCCCCGGCATCTCCAAATTTTGCACCTCCGTGTTTCAACTTTTGTATTTTTTTCATTTTTATGTAAGCAATATTTATTTATCAATTAAATTTAAGATGAAATTTTGATTCCTGTTTATTATATAATATAAAATTGTTTACTATTATATACTATTAAATACATTATATGTAACTAGATATAGCAATGTTTGTAGGAATAGCTTACATGGATCAATGTCGTTGGCCATCACCCGTTTAGAGTTCATTCTTGCAGCCGCGATAGAACCAGCTCCGCAGCCACAGCCGATGTCTAGAACTTGTCGGTTTTTAACTATGTGTTCATTATCTAAAATGTACCTGCCAAATAATGGAATCGTTATAGAAAAGTTATAAATATTTTAAATATTTCAGAAAAATACCTGACGCCATCGTAGAATCATAGTGTAATTATTATATTTAATTTTAATAAATTAATAAACGCCATCTATTCTCTAGCCGGTGAGGCGCCACTCAAGCGGTTACACAAATTTAAATAAGCGTTAGCATCGTTTTGAAACGCAGGAAGCATACATTAAATGTTACAAGAATAGGATAATAGATGGCGTTCAATTTTTTAAATGAAGAAGTTTTAAGCTTGCAATTTTGCGATTTTTTTATTTGTTTATAAAACTAAATAAAGCCAAAAAATATACAATGTATAATAATATGCTTCTTTGAAGTTGAAACTACGGCTACGAAACATTTCATCAAAACAGGTTGGAAATGTTATACGTCACCTATTGATGAATAGAAGAACTAAATATATAGTACCTGACTATTCTATAACAGATGGCGTTTGCTGAACTTCAGCCACGGCCAATTTTACCGATTTATTTTGGAACCGTGTTTATCCTAAACTACAGATAACTTTTTATAGGAATACTACCCAAATGACATTTTAATATTAATTATATAATTTAATATTATTTAATTCGTGTTCAGACATTATTTTGTACATTAAGTTAAACAAGATTTGTATACTTTTTTGGTAAACTGTAGTGAACATAATTTATTATAACACCTCTAATAAAATAATACCTACAATTACAAATAAAGAGTATTTCTATTTCTATGAATGTTTTATGTCCCGCCGATCTCCACCTGCTTCTCTCTTCTCTTCTCCGCTAGTTATGTCACAGAAATGGACACCAGTAAATGTAACCTTAACAAAATAAAAATACCAATTTTTTTACCCCCATATAAAATCTAATCCACTTTGGTTTAAAGCGCCATTCAACTAGTTGATTTTATTAAATAAGTTCGAAAAATCGTTAAATGTGCTCTACAAAACATAATTGATATTTATTCAAGTTTTTTTTATAGCTGCATTTCACATTCAACATTACTGTATTTTTTCACGGGAAATCAAATATTTTTTACGTATATTCTCTCAGTTCCAATGGAGCATTTAATTCCCAAAAACAAACGCGAAAGCGTTCTTTACTTCTCGGTAGCCATTTCACTGACACTAGAGTTCAATACAGTTCATTTCTTCGTATTTGTTTATGTTAGTGTTTTCTGAGGATTTACATAATATTATATCTATAATCCATTTACTAGGAATTCTCCCTTATAGCGGATGAAGGGGGTGGAACCTCCACCCTTTAGGTCGTATTCGCACTGGACGTATGATTGATAGAACCGTTTTTTTAGCAAAATTAAGATAATTTTATTATTATAATATATGTATTTGCTGTGCACATTTAAAGAATAGTTTGATGCATATTTTGAGGATGTATTTTTTGTATTTCATGTTCAAAATGTTGTGTGTAATTTAAATTACATTAATCTAACTCGCAGGTAAAAAAAGAAATGTTTTTTTTAACAACATGCATTATTGTTATCTAATACAATAATATAATAGTACTTTACACCGATTGAAACATCCACCTTTGGAAAAGCATAATTACCATAGAGTTCGGTCAGGTTTATCAGGTATAATTATAGTCTAGCTAATTAGCTATGTTCATAATATTTACTTTCTGCTAGCTTGAGAGATATCCACTTAGCTTTATGTAGATCCGCCCTTAGCATAAGTGTAGGGGGTTAATTCTAGGAATGTAGACGTGTTGTTGGCTGACAAGGTTGCAGACGAGTTTTCTAGGAACTGGCTCGGTTCTAGCACTTTCTAGTATTCATAGTATTTATGCTATTGTGGGTGTCTAAGCATTTCTCTCGAGGCATAACGTGAAGGAATAAAACTTATAGGTCTGGATGTGGCTTAATAATATATTCGTCATTATTGTATTCTCACATTATTATTAACTGAGCAAATAAAAAACCTACCTATAATTGATGAAGTCAAATGATAATTAATAGAGATGTACCGACTATCGGTTCGGCCGAGTAGTCGGCTAGACGATTAGTTGGCGTACGAACGGATCGTTAGATTGGGTCAAATTAACGATTTTAAATGCATCTAAAACCTAATTATATTTCATATAGTTCGTCGCACAAATAATTACAAAGTACCACAAGTTATGAATAGTGATACATAGCTTGTGGAACTTTGTAATTATTTACTACGGCGTTACTATAATTCCAATGATTTAGGATTGGAAGTGTCCAATCCTAAATCATTGGAATTATATTAACGCCGACTTGTCGGCACATCTCTAATATTTAATAATATACATATCTAATTTGGAGACTTGCAATACACTTTTATATAATTTTGAGAGAATTCATAGTTAAATCAACAATTAGTATTTTATTTTTTTTATTACTGGTAGGTAAATGTAGGTTTATTTCATTTAACAGCACGTAATGTAAAATACATTTTTATTTAATGATTCTTCGTTATGTAGTGAACTACATCACAAAGTTTCGTCATAATCTGTTAGTACTATTATATCGTTGAAAGTCGAGGAATCCAAAGATTAGCGTCTAGTATAAACTGGTGCGGTATTTCTCAATATTTATTTAGTATTGCTTTGTTATCTACACTTCTAGATTACGCTTGTTTGGCGGCTCTTTTTGCAATTCATTCTTGGTGATAATTGAGGGTGCCGCACCGAAAGCGTGCTAACGGAACACTATTTTGTAGCCAGCTCCATCCAAATATCTATCTAATTTTCAGCGCACTATAATCTCATAAACGCTACTATGGTTGAAGATTTGAAATGTCATGTGAAAAACAACCATAAAGAAAAACAAAATGTTTTTTTTACTTGATGATACGGATGTCTTTATGTTACAGTCTTGGGGATTTAAGCCAGCGCTGCAGCAGCCAGAGCGGTGCTACGCGCTTATCACCACCAAGAAAGCATGCGGATTTTTTTGAGTACACCTTGAAAATCTTTGTTGGATGGGTTTTCACGCGATTTTTCATGGAACATACGCCTTTTCCAAGGACAACAGAACCATAGACAATATTTATGTATTTTCTACCTTTGTAAAGCTTGCTATAGTCGTCAGTTCTGAGTACTACATACCTACTACTTTGCTCTTTAAGGGTCAATAAATTTTAACTTACATTCATACATAAAATCACGCCTTTATTCCACGAGAGTAGGCAGAGAAAAACGCTAAGAGGGTAGAATTTCAAGTTATTTAAAAAAAATAGTTCTATGATCTTTCTTATGTTTTTTCGTCATCTTTCAATTCAACAGTTACTCTATCTTTTTGACGACCGGATAGTGTACCTGCCTGCGACACCGATGTCGTGGGTTCGATTCCCGCTTAAGACAAATCTTTGTGTGCATGAACATGAGGGTTTGTCTTAGTCTGGGTGTTTCTATGTATAATAAGTATGTATTTACAAAAGAAAAGTATATTATGTATTAGTATCAGTTATTCTAGAACCCATATTACAAGCTCTGCTTAGTTTGGAACTAGATGACGTTGTGTGTAAGTTGTGAGATATTTATTTATTTATCTATAACCTCATTCCCTTGTTCGCAAAAGCTCTTCCATATCCTACACCCATTTCCTCAATCATATTACATTCAATAAATCACACAATACAACCTATTAAATAACGTTATCGTTCAATGACTCACAGGTCTGCGGTGTTTGCCCCCTGAGGTCTAGGTCGCGTCGAAGGACGGGCCGTGACCCAGAGTGATTCACCTTGGGGGAGGCAAGAGGTTGTCATAACAACGGAGGGGTGGGCGTTGTTTGATTTGGTGTTGAGGAGATCATATCGATCGTGAGTCAAAGGTATGTTTCGTTGGTATAGCACACTAGCTAGTAGCTAGCGGTTGCTATTGTAAAGTTTTGGGATCTCAATCAGGAAATTCACAGAACGGAATCCGGAATTGTGCCCGGATGGCGTTAGCCTTTACAAGGAGCTAAACTAAACAGGTGAAGTGTGGGTGTGTCTTGGTTATATCGAAGGTCAGCCCACGACCTCCATGATTCACCTTGGGTGACTCAAGAGGTTGCCATGGAAATGAAGGCGTGGTTTGTTTTGGTGTTGGGGAATTGACATCGATCGTAAGTAAAAGGTTATTAGACCGACATCAGAGCGCTCCAATGCATTCGATTAAGATAAATCAGTGTTGATCGATTTTGTTGAAATAACACCTTAAAGGTTCCATTGTAAATTACTTTCGCATGTTTTCTATGAGACCGCCACGGTGGAAATCATATTTACTTGATTTTTCTTTTCATCAATATTTGCTCTTTTAAAGCCCTGCCACACAAACAAACGTCAATCTCAGAATAGGGAAGAGATTGATTGATATTGAATAGACAAAATTAAACTTCTAGGCAGAAATTATTCTATATTGTTTTTCATATATTACCTAAAGCTACCGGATATTTTCATCTAGCAGTCGGCATTTCATGTTGCTGAGCTGATACTGGTAGGTACAACTCCTTAACTGTTAGGAGTACGGGGATAATTATTTTAATATAGGCATCTTAGGGCCGTTTACTTTTATGTTCGTATTCTTTCAAGTTATACACAGATGAGGCGAGACATTGAATATTAATTAGGTATTTCTCTTTCTCGTTAGTGCATTTTTTGTAATTACAGTCGGTTCTCTTTTTGAAAATTATGTGTAGATACCAACAAATATGTACAACACTCAATTAGTAACTATTAACAGTAGTTACTTGTATAATGTATTTGTTCCACTAGTACTTTAACTCAAGATCTATTGATCGCAAGTTGGTTCAATTATTATATAATGTTTAATAGACCCCAGTGCATAGCTCTTAGAATTTGATGATGCTATAACACTTGAACTGCCTGCTGATATCCACGATGTTATTGCATGATTGCATTCGGACACTTAATAAACAATAATATAATCTTTATAATCTTTCATAAAGTGTTTCTTGACATTCAAACTATTTATGAGTGAATTTTGTATGTGTGTGTCTATAAAGAATGTCTGTGTAGCAATTTTTTATTTTTATGTATAAAAAAACTACGCCGGCACTAGGAATTACTCCTGTGTCGCGAGGGTGCTTACAAACATATTCACACACACAAAGCACACCCAGTCAGAACAAATCTTTGCGGATCATCCCGTGTGGGGATCGAACCCACAACACCAGCGCAGTTGAAAGCGGCGATGCGACCGCTTTAACCACATAGTAACTACTACACGTTAGCTTCATGCTGGCCGATTTTTTTCGTTACGCTTCTCCATTCTTCACAATAAACCCACAAGTCACAAATACACTCACACTCACACACAAACACGCACATATACACATACACAGTGAGGTCTCGGGTTTGATTGCCGGGTCGGGCAATTTGCGAACTTTCCGTCAGGAAATTCTCAATAGCAGCACGGAATTGGTATTGTGTTGTGGTTGGCGATAGGCACACCCCCTATCCCATGGGACCTAAACATAACAGGTGAAATGTGGGTGTCGTACACCTCTACCACACCATTCTGAGTAATGTAATATAGACGTGATGTTATGTTAAGTTATGAGTATTTATTATAAACAAATTACTTGGAAAGATAACAGGAAAATCTATTTATATTATTTGTTGATTGTTTGCCTTTAATTTGTACAGACAGGTGATTCATTCTATTTAGATAAGATAAAATCTATTAATAGTATTTGTAATTAGACCACCATGATTAGCATGCATACAATTGTCTTTCTGGCTATAAGGGGCGGGGAAGACCGAAAATTGGATTGGATGGATTGATTTCGTGCAAGATTACATACAGGGCTGGAAATGGTTGTGAGTGGAAAATTATTCAGAAGCCCTTTCCTTTTAAGTTAATATTTCTAGAAAACTAGATACCTACGATATGCAATAAACTTGTGGCATTTTCAGCATTTTAGATTGCATTGCACCCACCACCAACAGTCATAAAGAGTCAAAGTGAAATGGTAGGTGGATAGTTCTCTGGTCCAGCGGCTCAGCATACGCGACTGCTTTCAAAGCAGGTCAAGAGTTCTATTCCCGGGTCGGGCAAAGGGGTGTTGTGTTTCCATAAAGAAAGCCTGATACTGGGTGGCGCAAAAGTAAAGACCCTATTTGGTTCAGCTATAACATTTTTTCTAAATTAGAAAACTAGATTTAGATTTTTTTAAATGTATATTTGTGCCATTAAATTTCGTACCATTAGGATTTAAAGATGATGTCTTTTAAATGGTGACCTCCAGAGTTGATACACATTTGAGCCCTATTTATGACATTTTGCATAACTTGCCGTAACACTTCCTGCGATATGTTCGTTATTTCTTGACGAATGTTTTCTTTTAGAGCTGCGAGAGTCTGTGGCTTGTTCACATACACCCGAGATTTCAAAAAACCCCAAAGAAAGAAGTCTGGACTGGTCAGATCGGGTGATCTTGCAGGCCAAGGCAAATCGCCAAAACGAGAGATAACTCGGTTTGGAAAAGCGTCCCTCACTAAGTCCATAGTGTCGCGCGCTGTGTGTGCCGTAGCGCCGTATTGTTGAAACCAGATGTGCTCCAGCCCCAATTCGTCCAAACTGGGTATCAAAAACTCACGTAACATGGTTCTGTAGCGTTCTCCAGTGACAGTTATCGCATTGCCTCCAGCGTCTTCGAAAAAATAGGGTCCGATCACTCTGTCAACACAGATGCCACACCATACAGTAACTTTTAGTGGGTGTAGAGGTGTTTCTTGAATAATGCGCGGATTATCAGTGCCCCAGAACCGAGTATTCTGCTTATTGACATGCCCTGAGAGATGGAAATGCGCTTCGTCACTCATAACCAATTTTGAAGGAAAATCATCCTCTTCAAGGTTGAGGTTTATGACGCGCTGGCAGTAATCTAGACGAGCTCGGTGGTCAGCAGGCAGCAGCTGATGAGTCATTTGAGTTTTATACGGGAACATCTTTAAGTCTTTCACCAAAATACGCTGCAGGGTCCGTCTGGAAATGCCCAATTGCGTGGCACGTCGCCTCGTTGATGTTTCTGGACACTCTTCCACATCTTCGCGCACAGCATCGATATTTTCAGCTGAACGGCCTGTTCTTGGTCTCCCAGACTTAGGTCTATCCAATGTTGAGCCAGTTGCTTCAAGGCGTGTGGCAAAGCGTCGAATTGTGCGACCAATCGGTGCCGGACGGTGGGGAAATCGTCGACGAAATTCACGTTGTGTTCTTATCACTGATGAATTATTCCGTAAGAACATTGACACAATTATTCCACGTTCTTGGGGAGTAAAACGGTCCATGTTTATTTTCAGTGTATTTTACATTTGTTCACTACACAATTTTCAACAACAGAATGACAGAAAATGTCATATAAAAAAAAAAAAAGTATTTTCTTTAGTGCCACTACTTTTGCGCCACCCAGTATAACACCCCCTAAGTGTTATTTGTAAATTTTCTGTCAGGAAATTCGCAAAAGCTGCAAGGAGTTGGCATTGTGTCCAGTGGATGGCGATAGGCTCATCCCTTATCCCATGGGACCTAAACATAGCAGGTGAAGTGTGGGTGTCACATCTGCCAAACCCTTCTGGGTAATATAGGCATTATGTTATGTTATGTTTATTATTATTTGTACTATTAACAAACTATGCCGAATATTAGAAATGTCGATTTATCTAACCAATGATAACATAAGTGTTGATTTTGGGCTTTTCAGAGATAAACTTGTAAATAAACATTAACCTACATTATGGACAAAGTAACGAAGGTCTGCGAACTGATGACCTAGAATTATTTATCAGTTATCTATTTGGCAAACAGTTTGATTATTTATGATGCAATCTACATTAAATTTTGTAATACTGCATTCGCTCTAAAAATCTAGAACTCAGAAATCAAATCATTTATTTCCATGGGCCCCAAGGGGCGCTTGAACACGTCAAAACAAACATCAAAATAAAAAAAATAAATAAAAATAAAACTTAACTAATTAAATTATAATACTTATTGCAGTACCTACAATGATTTGACACCGGAGCTTAGTTTGACTTTAATTCAACTTAACTAATGTGCACCATATTTTTTATTACAACATTTGTTTGTTTTTTGACAATGAGTCTATGTGAAAGTTTTAGCAACTTAAACACAACTAAAGGTAATTAAAGAGCTAATTAGTAATTTTATTTTATCATATCATTGTGCCTCTAAGTACTTATTTCACCAACGAGAAGCTAGAGTATTCAATCTCTCTGTCCCGTACACACATTGAATGAGAGCACGAGAGATGTAAATACCGGATTCAAAAAACCGTAGATTATAAAGTTTTTTTCATACCACTTGTTCAAAAAAGTGACATTCTATGCCACAAAAAGCGAACATACAATAGTCAAAACAACAATAGTCATTTTCAATCTGTTAAAAACAGGGAAAGAAAATTGTACTGAATTTCATTCATCCTCTAGGGGGAGAATGTGATTTAAATTTGGAATAATTAGCGAAATTTATACTGAACTATAATTGAGTTTGTAATAAGCATTATACATCTTTTTGAAAAAGGAATACGCATTTATTATGCAGTTATGAAATTAAATTACGAA
Source organism: Hypena proboscidalis (assembly GCA_905147285.1). Lineage (NCBI taxonomy): Eukaryota > Metazoa > Arthropoda > Insecta > Lepidoptera > Erebidae > Hypena > Hypena proboscidalis. The sequence goes on along the minus strand of LR990150.1, from coordinate 7,324,452 downwards.
AACCGACTAGGCCGTATGAGCTTGATGCCTTTGCTTTTCCGACAAAAAAATATTAGTCTAGGAATTTTGGTGTTTGTTTACCTATATTTTGGTAAGGTATTTATTTTATTACTTACGGGGAGTCATCATCCCTATTGTTTAGTTAATTAAGATGTTTATCGTTAAGAATAATACCTAATATCCAATAATCTAATCTATCAATTCTCTTGATATTTTTTTCGCAAATGGTACGAAAAGTATAGTATTTTCCTCGGTGATAAGGCTGTCTTAGTCTTGGGTGAACTTAAATCCCTCGCTACACTCAGGACTCGTCTTAAATCCCTCGTTTCGCTCGTGATTTAAGTTTTTAACACCCTCGCTGCGCTCGGGAGTAAACCTCGGGTCCTTCGTTGCGCTCGCGATTTAAATCGTCACCCGCGAAAGAAGACACTGCTTTATCTCCTTGGTTAATAATCTACTTTTGAAATACGGGGTTTATTTAATAGTTTTTCGCTTTGCAGTTTCTTACAGTAATGGATAACGCTGAGCGATATCGGATATAGCGGATGTAACTTTGACTGTATTATTTATATTATTGTTTATTTTCATTTTTTATTCTGCTTTTGATTTCTTTATGTGATTAGTTTTTAGATTTGTGCTGGAATAAAAATATTTTCTTTCTTTATTTTTCTTTAGTATTTTTGTTGACACCCTCCAGTTCAGCTTAATTCACTTGTGTTAGTAAGAAGTTCACGTCCGTGGTGTAATGGCCAGGATTCGACCCCACGACGACCTGTCGATCATAAAAATGCCTAAGAAAAAATTATATAAAAAAAGAATATCTTTCTACCTTAGCTCTAAATCTTACCCCTCCATTTTCTTTTTCATAAATTATACGTTTATCGGCTAATTATTCGATAAATTATCAAATAAAATGTTTAAGTTAGCGCTTCTCAGAATATGACTCATAGCAATAGTATCCTGAAAATTTATACCATGTTTAGTGACTCATATCTTTCGTCTCTTTTCTTCATATAAAAAAATCTTACTATCTCTCTCTTAGGTTATAATCTTAATAGCGCTGTCCCTTTTTTGTGGTGAAAATTCGTTTTCTGTCTTACTCTATCGTACAATGCGGTTATGTTCAATGGTTTCGTTTTTTTGGGACTAATCTATAGTAAGGACATTGTTTTGAAGTTATTAGGTCTGAAGTTTTCATAATTCGTTTTTCGGGTTATTCTAAATTTCAATTTCATAACATAACATAGCATCGCGGCCATATTACCCAGAACGATATGGCAGAGGAGTACAACCCCACACTTTACCTGTTATGTTTAGGTCCCATGGGGTGAGCCTATTGCCACCCATCGGGCACAATTCTAACTCCGTGCTGCTATTGAGGATTTCCTGACGGAAAGTTTACTCTTTGCCCAAATCGGCAATCGAACCCAACACCTCGCGGTGAGATACGCTAACCATTTAACCTTCGAGGCAGTTTTAATTAGAAAGATTGTTTAACATCAAATAATCACGTTGACGTGTTGTTTATTTTACCGATGCTTAAAAACACCTTGGGGTTTTTATTACCATTTGCATATATAGGACAGTTTTTTAGATTGTTTTTTTTAATTCCAATATTTGTGATTGTGTATTATAAGTTCATATTATGTTGCGAAATGGGTTAAGCCGGCACGTCAGATTGTTTGAATTGCAAATTAACACTTTACAATATTTCGCCTTGGATAAATTAAATCTGTAAATAACGCAACTAACTATTTACGTATGTTATTGAAATTATTACAAAATAATGTTTTACAATGTCTGCACTATGAATGAAACCAGAAAAACCCGCGTGTGACTCACTCACACGTGGTATTTTGTCATTATTAAAATGAACTTTATATGAATGAGTCTAAGGTTTAAACTTTGATATCTGTAGTATTTTTCAACTTTTATGAATGAACGAACTCTAAATAAAATTCGAGCATGCCGAATTATACTTTATTGACATTGTTATAGAGAATAAATTAGATTGCTTGAGACATACTTCTTTATAGTTTCAAAGCGTGTGTAGATAGGTCGTGGAATTCGGTATATTGGAATGTTGGATTTTTTCACAGATAATGTCAATGAGAAAAAGATTATTCTGTACAGATAAAAAATGGGTTTTTATCAATCATAAAAGTTTTAGTTTCCAAACAAAACTATATTATATTGTGTTAATCAATTGATTTTTCTAAGAAGTTCGTAAAATTTCTTTAATTTGTTTCTACATAATTATGAACATAGTTTTATAGCAGTGGCATAGTATAAAAAAAAATTGGGGGCCCTTTCTTACTTACGCATTTTGGGGCTCTCGTATGCCGGGGGCCCCGTATAATTGATACGGCAGATACAGCGGTACCTACGCCCGTTTCACAGGTACAAACAATTAAATATTGTAACAAACTTTTTTGTATTTTCCTACTAAGAGAATAAGTAAAGGTAAATTCCCGAGTAGTGCTGTCTGTCTGTATACACCCTCGTAATACAAATTACTTGTTTTTTAGTCGGGGATTTTACACTTATCGTATTTTCCTTCATTATCGGCAAATAATGAAGCTAGCACACTTTTGTGTGACCGCGCACTCAAGGCCGTTTTTTTCGTACGATTCTTTTCAGGAAATGCTCAACAGCAGTCTGGAATTATGTCTGGTGAATGGCGATAGGCTTACCCTGTATCACATGAGATTTAAATATAAAGGGTGAAGTGTGGGTGTTTTACACCGTTGTCACAAACTATGTTGGTATGTCTCTTCTCAACACGTTTAGCCATAACATTTACACAGTTACATATTGCAGAATCTACATCAAGTTTGATCTAGTCTCTTTTGGACTTAATTTTTTTGCGGATTTATTTTTTTTTTGACTGTTCATAGTATTAAATTACTAAGCATGGCTTAATGCTGTATAAAAAAATAAAAAGTGAAAAATAATTCCTAATAGAAGCTGAAAAAAGCGTGGGTTGCTCGATAAACGAAAAATATGGCACAGAGCGCCCCACGCTTTTTTCAGCTTATATTACGAATTATTTTTACATATTTTAAAAGTGTGTTTTTTAGTTTTTTTAAACTATTATTTATTTTCTACTTTTTAGTTTGGTTTATTTATAGGAGCGTTTTTTTTATTTTTTTTATTTATTTTATCGAATTATTGCATTGTCATCGATCTTTGGTAGGTGTGCAAAATTTTAATGAAATCTGTCCGTTTAAAGTGGGTCGAAATCGAGTCCAAAGGAGTCGGTTACATACATACATACATACATACAGGTGAAGCTAATATAAGCGTGTTAAAAATAAATTATAAATTACCTAGTCTCTGTTCTACAAAGAAAAACAAAGAGCACTACCAGACTCTAGAATCGAACCCAAACCTCTGGCACCACAACAGCCATTAGTAAATATTAAATCAAGTTTTTTACTATTTTTTTTTTACTTACCCATGATGTCCCACTGTTGAGCAATGTTTTTATTATAATAATTAACATTTTCCTTCGTAACTAGTCCAAGTACACTGCCCCGGGTTTTTCTTGTACTACATTGCACTTAGCAACTTATACCGGTTTGTGAGAAACGGTTTATCAATACTAAGCCATCGAAAAACAGGTGATTGTGTGAGTTGAGAGGCTGTTCACGGTAGCTATGGGGAAAATGTTATTGTGAATAAATGAGAAGTTGTGAGTCATCTTTGGTAAGATAGTGTGTAAAATTATAAAATAAAATACCGACTTCCAAAACGTATTAAAATTACACCAGAAATACTTCTAATTGATTATTTTTATAGCATTTAGCTATGCTTAGCAAATTATACTAAGAAACAGCTGAAAAAGATATGGGACCGGCAGGATTTGAACCTGCGACCACCTACTGCATTATAATCAATTAGAAGTTGAAATTAACGTACGCGTTCATTGTTTGCAACTTTTGTGCTGAATATAACTTTACCATGTTGGTTTGAAATGGATAAACGTGACGTCACAAAACGACGTAACATACAGTTCAGAAATTTAGTTTAATGTATTACTTTACTATGCATTTTAAATATTTACAACTATACATTTTGAATTAAGAAAATTAATTATATAAAATAATATACATAAAAAATATAAAAAGATATTTACAAATTAATCACTGAGAAAAACCGCAGTTGTTATAATTGTACTATTAATTTTAATGAAACGTCTTTCGTCATACTCGTTTACCAATAAATTTATCTGATATTCCATATTATCATTTAATTGTTTTGTTATTTTGCTCTCATTCATTTTTCATTATTTTAATATTATATAGGTGTTTAGTATAGTTGTTTCTGATGTGATTTAGTTGTAATATTTCGTAAAATATTGTTTGTTTGTGACACGAAAAAATATAGATACATAGATAAAACTTTATTTGCATACCATTCCATTACAAAATAAAGATAACTATTGAAAGATAATGACAATATGCAAAGGGCGGCCTTATCGCTTGACGCAATTTCTGCCAGGCAACCTTAGGATGGACAGATTTAGAAGAAAAAGCGTTGTAGTTTTAGGGTGTGTTAGAAACATTTTTATTTGTTTTTCCATTTGCTTAAAGTTATAAGTATTAAGCTTAAATATAATAATTATGTAATCTTTTTTTTGTTTTGTCACACTGCTACTTACTCACTGGGTGCATCAGAATTATCAGCGCTGCGGTGCTATTAGCGCTGCAGTATTGTGTTGAGATGCGTACAATCTCTGCTATTATCACAGAATAATACACACTTAGGTACACATAGACATAGTACACTATTATGAATAAAAGTTTGTAATCATTTAGTTTAAGACGCTTTGAATGTTTTTTTTTCTTATGCCAGAATTAATGATTCTATTATTTTTTTTCTTTTTCATATTATTTTATCTGCTACCAAATACTAAGCCTTAATACACCAAACTTCTTTATCTACGGTTTTATAAAACCGTGTTTGCATTTCTTTCTCACATTCAATGTTTGTACGGGACAGAGAGATCAAAAGCTTTAGCTTAGTGTTAAACTTGAGTTTAATACGTTGTTCGTTGTTGAAATCGTTAATTAATATTATTAATTATTAGTAAAGGAAATAATTCCTGAATTTGTAATTATAATAATTTGTACATAATATATTTGCAATAATAAATTGTTTTCACAGAAAAACCGCAGCTGTTATAATTGTATTATTAATTGTATGTAAATGTAAATAATTATGAAACGTCTTTCGTCATACTTGTTTACCAATCGATTATCTTATATTTAACTTTATTTAATTGTTTTGTAATTTTTTTACACGACATAAATTAGTAAGCGTGACTGTCTTAGTTGGGTTCTAAAGTCCATAATCATCCAAAGAAAATTAAAGATAAAGAAGAATAGAAACAACGCCTTATGCTAGTCATTTCAGGGTTTTATCTCACCACCAAATCAAAACACAATATGAAAATCAGCAAGCCACCGCAGATTAAAACAGTTACTGAGTACACCTAACGAGTGTCCAAAATTAACCGACTTCAAAAAAAGGAGGAGGTTCTCAATATGATTATGTTTTTAATGGCAAAAAACGGAACCCTTAATGAGTCGTCATGTCCGTCCGTATGTCACAGCCACTTTTTTCCGTAACTGTAAGAGCTATACTGTGGAAACCTGTTAAGTAGATGTTTTCGGTTAATTAAGATTATTATACAATTCCCATACTGTCCCATATTTCGAACTGAAACTCAATTTTTTTTTCATCACACCCATTCATTCAATCAACTCCAAATAAATAATAAAGAAAAACATTTATTTAGATGTAAACTGGTACGGGACCCTACGTGCGCGAGTCCGACTCGCACTTGGCCGGTTTTTAAGGTTAGTTTCCCGTTTACTCGAAGATGCCTGAAAGACTATACTTGTCATGTGGTCCCATTTTTATCAAGTCGAGATCTAATGATGGGATCCTAGAGAAATCGAGGGCAACCCTCTTTAATAGGGTTCTTCTTTTTAAAGGCTTCTATATTGTTTTTCGTTTATTACAAAAGGTACTAAGATATTTGCATCTAGCAGTTAGCATTTTATGTTGCTGAGCTGATGCTGGAAGGTACCACTTCTCAACTTTTACGAGTAAGGTGCCTATATATAAAGAATTATTCTTTATATATAGGTACCTTGAGGTCGTTTACTTCCTTTCAAGTTGTACACAGATGAAGCGAGACGTTGAATATTATTTAAGTATTTCTTACTTTTAGTGCATTTACTGGTGGTAGAGCTCTTGTGAATGAGCTCGAGGACGGCAGCACCACCGTCTCACCTTTAACCTGCCGCCTAATAGTAGTGCTTCCATTAGTGTTCCGGTTTGGTGGTGAGATCAGGCCCTGAAATTACTGGCACATGAGGCATACCACCGTAGTCCTCAGCTGCAGCGACGCATCTACAATCTGCTTTTGTGGATTGTTGATGTCCATGGGCTGTACTCCACTTACCATCAGGTGGACTACACGTTCGTTCGCTGTGTGCGTAGTATAAAAAAAAATATTTAGATGTATAGTGGTACGGAACCCTACGTGCGCGAGTCCGACTCGCAATTGGCGGGTTTTTTGTCATTGAAGTCGGTTTCGAAATACATTAGCCACATGTTTAGCCACTTACCACCCTGGCTGACAAAAGTTTAATTGCCAAATAACTATTATACATGATTGTGCCTGGTTACACCGACCCGCTTTCTAACAAAGCAAATAATATTCCTTCCACGTAGCATGAGTCACCGGGGTAGGCCGCAAGGAGGCCGTTCATCCTATCCCGGTGAGTCATACATGCATCCCTTTTCAGGATTCGGTCTCTTTCTACCATACGGTGAATCACCCGGTTTGTTCAATTGAGTTTACTGCTTTTGAACTGTTTTTTTTATAACATTTGTGCTATGCTTAACAAATTATATCTTTGGAACGGTATCCTGGGATGAAGTCCTGCCCAATGACAGTTGTTCAATTGTTTCTTAATATTACTTTTAACTAGTTTTTTGGGTAATACACGCTGACTGAATAATCAAATAATTAAAAAAAAACTGACTTCATTTACAAAAATTGAGCTTTAAAGTAAGAAATACAAAAAAAAAACATCAAATTGAGAACCTCCTCCTTTTTTTGAAGTCGGTTTAAAAACGGCATAAGTATTAGATACTATAGATACTGAAAAAAGTGCATTATCATTTATCAATTTTGCTTTAAGCAAACTGTTTAAATTCAATAGTATTCGTCGCATCACTAGTTTGTGTAAGATATGCTGAAAGAGAATTCAAAATTGAGTTAAGCTCGCCTTTATTGTTTATTGTGTCTGTATGTATTGTTTTTCTGTTAAAATTGTGTACAGTAAAAAGTGTTAAACTAAACTAGTTTCAGAAACGACTTTTCATAAAACGCATTTGAAAAAAAAACACCATGAATGTCAACACCATTTAATAACATTTCGATAGTTAAACAGCAGGTACCAGCGTACCAACACGTTAAGATTATTATAGTTTTTTGCAATTCAATGCAACGATTAAGTCGGGGACGTCGTCGGTGACAAGCTGGACTTGTTTGATTTATTTCCGTTCATTATCTCAGTCAAGAATTGCCACCAAAAATACAATTGATTTGAACACTCAACATCTTTACTAATCACTAAATATCTCGATGGCACTGTTCGATTACTCAAAGGGAAGTTAAAAACATCTTCAAACATAGCCATAGAATCTAAGTTTCTTATATAAGAAGGCGAATTATCTAAAGATGTAGTAGGAGCATAAACTGCACTCATATTGTTTTTGTCGAAACTTGCCGAATTCAAACATACCGCGAATTTTGCTACAGCCAGAGACCCAAGTCTTTTATCTGAGTTGTACTTGTTGATCACTTGTAAAACGTTCATGTTCTCTCGAAAAGACCAGAGCTCATTCCAGGACAAGACTACGACATGACCTATGTCAGTTTCATGATTTTTCGCCTCAAAATATCTTGATAAGCAGTCAAGTTCAACAGCTCTTCTAACAATATTGTATGCCTTTACAAGAGATGGATAATTAAATGGAAAGAATCTTACGTTCAAGTGCACATCTGCACGGGAATTCAACTCTTGTATGACATCTTCAGATTCTGCTAAGGTACTGTCATATACTGTAAAATCGGTGATACCAACCATCTGATTGTAATCCAAGTACTCGAAGAATGATTCTATTGAAATAAAACTAGTTCTATCAGGTATAACACAAACAGCTGCCTTGGTTGACTTAAAGTTAGGAACTCTATCGTTATTAACTTCTATAAGTTTATTTATAGCTGTGTACAAATAATCTGTTTTCTCTTCAAAAATATTATTATGAAAGCCAATGCCTTCTGGTCTTCCCAAGTTCTTGTCAATGGAGCATCGGAAAATGTACAGGCGAAACGGTTTCCAGGCATCTGATAAATATTGTACTGTGACTCTTCCAGTTTTAGGTTTGCGTGTATTTTTTAGCCAAATTTTGCAGCGGAAGTGGGATACTATTTGTGTTCTTCCAATGACTATAGTGTCTATTATGTGATGCGTTTCTTTTTGATCTGATCTTAGAAATGATGAGTAGGAATATAGGTCGTCACCAATCTGCTGGAACACGGGAAGAATGTCTGATGCCATCGTCTTATTGAAACGACTATACACGTTATGGTCAGATATATTTATTACCTTCAAGGCGTTGGCAAGTGTGTGGTATTTGTTGGTGTACATGAGTAAAGTAATCATGGTAATAAAACATGCTATAGGAGGTAGCAGTTGCCAATACATCATTATTGCTATAAACTTTGAAGATTATCGAGTTTCTGTTTTTAATTGGCATTTAATCATATTAGTCCTTTATAAAATTGAATTTTCACAGTTCAGATGAATTATTCTTATAATAGAAAATAGTTTTTTGGTTTCATAAAATTAAATAATATCCAAAACACAAACTAAAAAGCAATCAAAGTAAAGGGGTTTGACGATTTGACACTCTCTGATGTTTTAATATCAAAGATAAAATTTAATAACTCCACCATAGATGATACATTTATTAACGCAAAGGATTTAATGCATAATTATGGTCTCTGATTGCCACCGTGCTCGTCCCCATAGGTGGTCTTGATTTCGGTTTTACAAGATAATATAAATTATGTAGCAAATATTTAAGAGGCGCCAAGTATCTATGTACTGTAGTAAGAATTAATAATAGTGCGGCTTTTTCCAAAGACTCAATACCTGGTAATACTGATACACGAGTAGTATACAATACAGGTAACATACAACAATAAAATAATGGTTGAGTTCTATTCTAAGTAGCGCGCCACGCGGCAAACTTTGACGTATTTTGGCGCCCCGGGTGTTCAATTTATTTAATACTGGGTTACTACCAACCTGAGGTAACCAAAAATAATTAAATGAGCACAAATACTTCCAACTTTTCCACTTCTTTGTCTCTGGTATTCTTATAACGTCAAATTTCGTCATCTTGGTCATCTTTTATTGATAATTTTATAACTTTTGTGCACTTTGTGTTTGTTGGTGTTTTTATACAAATACGTTTTATGAAATCAATTAGTTTATTTTCTTTCTAAATATTTATATTTTGCTCTGAATGAACGAATCTTATGCGCTATATGCCATTAAATAATCAAAACCCAGCAAAGTTTAAGTGATGAGAAAATATTACCAAGTTATATTTCTCGCAGTATATTTTATTAGCGTATTAAGATTTCTCGAATACTACCACGAATACCGCAGACTTGCAGTGTTTAAAGTTTTGAATACATCTGAACATTCAGTTTTGAGAAATATTGAGCCCAGTATCAATACGACAACCTCGCCATACATAATTCGAAGCTATATAACTTTCTCAGAGATATTTCCCATATTTCAGCAGATTGATAACAGGTTTTACACATTCTCCTCATTTGTGAGATCAAACCAAAAGTGTGAGATGTTCACGGAAGAAAATCACATCATAGATACGATAATCATCGGGCAAATGGAAATTGTTACTAACATTGGTTGCAACATTTGGATGGACAATGCACCTACACCTAAACGAGGCAAATTCACTTACAAATATGTTGCCGAACTCACCAACGGTTTTCGCCCGTGCATTTTCCGATGTTTCATCAACAAGTATTTAGGGAACCCGAGAGGAGTCAGTTTTTATATCAATGATTATAAAACAAATCCTTTATGCACACCAGCAAATAAACTCACTGCAGTTAATAATAAAAGGTTTCATAATGTAAAGCCAATTAAGTTAGCCATTTGTGTTGTACCGGATATAATAACTATGGTTTCAAGAAAATTATTTAAAGAGTTCTTAGATTTTCACAACACGTTAGGAATCAACGACTTCACGATATATGACAGTACAATATCTGAAGAAATCACACACTGGTTGAGTACATTTAGAGGTAAAGAATGGAACATACAGTACTTTCCGCTGAATTATCCATATGTGTTTACTAAATCCTACAGCATTATTTCGAGTGCTGTTGAGTTAGATTGCATTTCTAGATATTTTGGGAAGAATAATGAAGTATTGGATATAAGCCATGTTGTAGTCTTGTCGTGGAATGAATTTTTGTCACTTCGAGGGTACACCAACGTAGCAGAAGTAATCAATATGATTGACCCGAAAAGAAAAGTCAGCGCTCTAAAACTTACAAAAATAGTTGTCTGTTTGAATCCGGACGATGTTAAGAAGAATATATTTCCCAATCTCATTAATTATAAAGATAAAGCACCTGCTTTTATAATTAACTTGGAAACTACGGTTGTATTTGATGATATTTTCACCCTTCGATCAAACAATCTTTCATTGCCGACCAGTAATTTTGCGATCTTTAAATATGTAGAATGTACAGATCCGCGAGGCGATAACATTATTACTGAAGAATGGTTTAGTGATTAAGATTGGCTTTCATACGGAACAAAAGAAAAGGGGTTCAAATAAAACAACCTTTTATCTAATTTCTAAGTATTCGTGAAGAATGAAGGAATATAGACCTAAGAAAATTAAATAATCCTCTAAGAAATTCTAACAACGGTAAAACATCAACATTATTAAATATAGTGTGATAAACATTCATACATCCACATTTTACCAATAAATTCTGCAATATAATTTAATTGTTATTTAATTTGTCGACTGCAAGGGCTTGTATTGGTTGACTCAATCTAATGATCGCTCATATTATCTCTCTCATAGTAGATCAAAATTTCTAATGCCAAGAAAATTGCTTGCTGATAAAATTCTAGTTCACTATTGCATTTAACACAAAAATATGGCTTAGAAAAATCCTAACGTAAATAAGACAAAGACGTGTCTATTCTATAACGTTATGAGAACACCCAGGATGCCTTTCTGTTGAAAGTTGCCGCATAGTATTCCCTAGAACTCGTCCTTAGTTGTGGGTATTTTGTCATGTATCATTTTGGCGATTTGGGAGCTTTGAAAGAAGCCGCAAAATTATTTTCCTAGCTTCTTGTTTATTCTTGTAATATGTGTTCAACAACAATGACGGGTATAAAGACCTCCAAGTGGTATTGTTTGTCTTTTGAATTAATCTTGTCTTTGACAATTTATTTTGACGCAAATTTGACGTGTTTTTTTTTATCATTTCTGGTCATTTCTGATTGCTTTGTTTAAGTTTTGGGTGGATTCATGTTTGGTTTGGTTCTGGGTTTACAGAATTTCTTAATCCTTATGGAATCTGGTACGATATTATGGCATAAAAAAATTAAAATCATGAAATTCTAAGTGATGAGAAAATACTACCAACTTCTACCTCTTAGCACGTGTTTTATTAGCCTTATTACATTACAAATATACTACCAAGAGTACCGCAGGCAGTTAAATATCTCATTACAATCAGGCTTTAAAACGAATGTGAGTTGTAGTATTTGTTACAATACGACAGCTTCCTCGGATTTTTTTCGCTCGCCAAATGTCCCAGAGATAATGCCTATATTTCAGCAGTTTGGTGATAAGTTTTATTTATTCTCGTCATTTCTAAGATCAAATGAGAAATATGAAATGTTCACAGAAAAGCATCACATCATAGATACCATAGTCATCGGGGAAGCACAAGTTGTATCTAACATTCGTTGCAAGATTTGGCTCAAGAATGTACGGAAACCTAAAACTGGCCGGTTCACTTGCAAATATGTAGTCCATCTACCACAGGGTGATTTTCGCCTGTACATATTCCGATGTTCTATAAAGAGGAACTTAGGGCACCCAACACGAGTCAGCTTTTACGTCAATGATTATAAAATAAATCCTTTATTTACACCTGTAAATAAACTTTTTGAAGTTAATAACAAGAGGAATCTAAAAGAAAAGCCTCTAAAGCTAGCTATTTGTGTAGTACCAGAAGAAACATCTTTGGTTTCAAGAGAATCATTTAGAGAGTTTTTGGATTTTCATCAGATGGTTGGTATCAACGATTTCATAATATATGACAGTATGATATCTGAAGATATCCCAAAATGGTTGAATTCATTTGGCAATAAAAAATTGAACATACAATACTTTCCGTTGAATTATCCATACGTTTTTTCCAAATCGTACGGGATTATTAGGAGTGCTGTTGAACTAGATTGCATATCTAGATATTTTGATGAGAAAAATAAAGAATTGTATATAACTCATGTTGTAGTTTTGTCGTGGAACGAGTTTTTGTCACCTCGAGGGCACACAAACGTTACTGAAGTGATCAATGAGTATGATCCAAAGAAACATCTCAGGACAATAGTAGTGCAAAAGATTCTAGTCTGCATGAACCCAGATGACGTTGATACGAATTCCCTTGTAGAACATCATGTCTTTAGATATCTGGATAAATCACCCGCTTTAATAAAGAGCTTGGATTCCGTAGCCATGTTTGATGATATCTTTAATTTTAATATGAGCTTTCGTATAGTGCCGTCAGGATATTTAGCAATTAATAAGTATGTGGAATGTACAGATCCTAGAGGTATGGCAATTCTTATGGAAGCATGGATTAAACATCTAAAACAGTTTCCTACCCCCATGGGATAAGGGCACAATTTTATGCATCTATATAAATGATTATTATTTAATATTGTATCTTCTCTTAATAATATATATATGTAGTTGAGAGGAAAATTAAGTAAAAACTTGCAAGAATCATTATTTTTATTTTTCATTTTATTATTTTCTTCTGAAACATTTAGAAAGTTTAATTAAATACTGTACAAAACTATAGCTTCATATCATAATATGTATATGTTTGCAATTTTATTAAGGAGAATATTTTTTTTAGAGTGTCATCCAATTTTAAAGATACCTTTTACTTTTTCTTTCAAGTCCGTATATTCCCGTACATTGTTTTTGCAGTTACCGCCTTCGTGAATCACCACAGGAGTCCCAGGGGCGGCAACGACAAAAGTTAGATACGCATTAATGATTGTTTGTACCATTGCCTATTGGGAGTGACAATAGAAGAAGCGGAAAATATTTTTTTTCCTATCTCTAATTACTGTCGTAAAGCCATATATTGCTGTTTCTAAGGACCGTAAAATCCAAAATCTTAACAAAGGGTTCAATGAATCAGCTTGATTTTTTTCGATGTGGTTAAACCCCGGGAGTTCCCATATAAAACGATTTAGGCCTCGGTTAGCGGAAACTGCACGTTCAATTGTTATAACTGATTACAATGGATGATTAAACTTTGTTTTGATTTTATGATTCTTTGTACGGCTTTTTCGTAGTGAATTTTATTGTTAATGTCTTGGCGTAAAATACTACGATGTGAAATGATCATCTAGCTGAAAAAGCGAGGGAAGGTCACCCATTTTTAAGGAGGTTCTCAATACATCTGTTTTTTTTTATGTTAGTTACCTCATAACTTTCGACTAGGCGAAGTGATTGTAATGATTCTTTTTTATATTAAAGCTAGTGCTTCCCCTGTGGTCCTATTTTAATTGTCCTGTTCTGACAATAACACCCATGAGAAAACCATATAAGTCTAAAATTATTGTAACTGAAGTCGGTTATTTTTTGAAAAAATATTATTCATCATTAACCTTGCAGTATCCGCTCTGCTAGGCCACTAGAATGCCTTTAAAGGTCCTTTAAAGGGATTAGGTTTTTGGTGATTCAGAATGAATTTTCGTATCATTCTAAGGACTTTAACTTCTCCTTTAGGTACATATATACTCACCTAGCCGTAGCCTGACCTCCAGGCCAATAGAAGGCCCAAAATGGATCTTGAAAAGGCACATCTTTTTCCTTAGCTCTCCACAAAGGGCATTCAGGAGTTATAAGCCGTAAAGCCAGCTCAGGAGTAAGGTGTCTTCGAGAAACCAGCGTGTGCTTCAGAATTTGCGAGGAGAGTTCTTTCAGCATTGTACCTGTGAAATAACAGTATTTTTAAATATATTTTTCTGAAAGATAAAAGACGTGCCGTTCTGTGTATCCAATAATTTTCTTTTGACATTATAAAAGCGAAAGTTTATAGGATGTAGACTATGTGTGATTTGTTACTCGTTCACGCATATACCGTATCGATTTCAATAAAATTTTGCATGGATTTACATAATTATAGTCTAGTCTACTTTTCACAGACGTACAACGTGGATGGAGCTGGAGGAAGCTAGTAGATTAACAAAGTTTTTTATATGTAAATCTTAAGTAAACTTTGTTGGTAAACAATCTTGCTAGTCGAAATACTGATAATTTACTTTTACTTCTGGTATAACTTTTGTGACTGTACTTGGATTAGGAATCCCTCCAGCCTCGCTCACTGTTTTTCGGAGATTTGGTCTAAGCACAGATAGTATTAATAATAATACAATCGCCTTCAGTTGTGGCTTCGCATCTGAATTCTTGGCCTACAACATCGCAGATATCTTTTTTATTACAATAAAAAATTCTCATAAGTTTAATTTTTTCTATTACATGGCTATTTTCTCATCAGTGTCGTTTCTCTTATGATTTGGTCGTGACCACGGAGCAAAAATATTACGTGGTCACGGCCGGTCTTTCCCGTTGGTCAGATCAATGGTTAGATGCAAGCATGCTGTGATTCACATAAACCAGTTTAAACTCTACAGTCTGTTGCTCAGTAGGAGTCACACCTTATTGGAGGTGTGTCACCGGCACAATACAAACACTACCGTTATCGGTATTGCATAATACCAGTATAAGACAAGTAAGTAACCGCTGACGTAAACGTGTAGTAAATGGTGCATCTTTTCTAGTAAGGAGTTTGTTTTGGTCTACTGACTAACTAATATAATTATTTTGGCTGTGTTGTGACGCACGTGTCATTTATTGCTCTAATAAATAATGCCGAAGTCAAAGCTCACGAGGGACTTGTCTTCTTCAATACAAACAATACCGTTATCGATATTGCATAATACCGGTATAGTAAGAACAACGACTTGTATATTTGACGTCGACGTAAATATTTGACGTCAATTCCTTAATCAATATGCGACACCGAGTGCGACGTTAGAAAGTATTGTTGTACAAACAGGATATTTTTTTTAATGCAGTGCGTACTACTTGGTCTGCATTTTTATCTCTTGTTTATTTTTTGTGCGAATGCCACGCTCTTCACGCTTATTTAACCCAGAAGGCTATGGCTGATGTTTATAACACCCACACTGCACCTGTTACGTTTAGTTCTAATGTGGAATAATAAATAGAGAGTGAGCCTATCGCCATCCACCGGACACAATTACAACTCCGTGCTGCCATTGAGAATTTACTGTACTGAAATAAACAAATAGAAATCTAGGTGTCATTATCAAGAACGACACAGCGTTTTATAAATAAACAACACAAGGTAAAGTACGAATCACTAGTTATCAGATAAAATGTTTTGATGTCGATGACCCTCACCGGCTTACCTTGCCAGCTGTAAAACTGTACCATGCTGTAATTGCGTCTGATGTTGACTTGTTTTCTGTTATTGTATGCGATCTATTGGTCAAAACATCAGGCGACATTATTGTAGTTTGTTTTAGGGTACTTCTGTCTTCTGTCACCAGGTGTTCTTTTTGCTCGTTTTTGTTCTATATTGGTCACCGGGCTGTAACTCATGACCTGTGATAGCTAGACAATTGATATTTTTACCGATGATGTCTATTTTTGGCGCTATAAAAACAAATACAAATACTAAAAACCGAATACAATAAACATTTAGGGGGGAGCTCCCATACAACAAAACGTGTTTTCTTTACTCGTTTCAACTCGATATTGGTAATGGTAACAGGTAGACGCTTGAAATATTCACAAAATATTTAGTAATAAATTGACTTACAAAATAAATAATTAAATTAAAATAAAATGAATATTTAACCGAGGCGCCCATACTACAGACCTGACTTTTTTCCGTTTTTATTTTATTATTATTTATTTATTTAATAATAGATACAATTAATATACAAAGAATGGCATGCTTAACAGTGTAATATAAACCTAACTAGGTTTTCTATACACCTTTGGATTCGTCGACGGTAGT
This sequence comes from Hypena proboscidalis, assembly GCA_905147285.1. Lineage (NCBI taxonomy): Eukaryota > Metazoa > Arthropoda > Insecta > Lepidoptera > Erebidae > Hypena > Hypena proboscidalis. The sequence goes on along the minus strand of LR990150.1, from coordinate 7,307,936 downwards.
TTAAAAAAAAATCCGGGTTAGTTAGAACATCACATAACTAACGCTCACTTACACTTTTATTGTTTACCCTCAATAATTTTTATGCAGATACATATTATGGTACACTTAAATATTACATAAGCAAGATGTGGATTGTTTCTACGTACTTCATAGATTCCTACTATCGGAAAATCAAATAAAAACTAAAGGAAATATCCTTTATGATAATAAGGTAGGAAAATCTTGAGACCAGAGGTTCAGACTGCCGCCGCGCCGTGCGTCATGTGACGTCACAGAATTAACATGGCGGTCGGTGAGACGCACGAGTGTGAATTATTGTGAACTTGTCAAGTGCCTGTGCGCAAATTAGATAATATGGTACTTTATTAATTGCCAAGTGTTTTCAATTTCAATTATCTATGAAATGTTAATGTTATCTATGAAAATAGGTGATTGGAGCGTCGATCGTAACTAAAACTTAAGGGGCCATTCAGGGTTTAATAAATTATCATTGTCCTGTTATTAGTGTTATTACTTAATTAACTATTCAATTATTTATTTATTATTTTATTAACAGATACTGTATAACTTATAGTAACCAGAGTGCCACAATTTTGTTGTTTATCTGTGGATATATACATATATATCATAGATCGTGTCGCAACGCAACTCGACTTGACTCCTAAATTACGGCAGGAAAGTGTGTAAGCCCGTATAAGAACATTAAGAAGTCCAGCAGATGTTCACTTGCCAAGTCCGAATTATAATATAAATTAAAGACTTCTACTTACTAGTTGTGACGTCACATTAACATGTGTGATAAACTGGTTGTACGCGCATGATAATATCTAATAGCGGTACTGAAAGGAAGAAAGAAAGAAAGAAACATTTATTTTGGCAAATCATAATCTTAATATCACTTATACAACTACTTTTAATAAAAATTTAATTGATGTGCCAAAAAAGGTACACACCTCAGCATACTACTGCAGCACATCAGCACTACAGCGCTGGTATTCTGGTGCGCCCTGATTGCGAGTAAGGTAGTCGACATTCGTCCTAATGATGACAAATTTTACAGAATATACAAATATAATTATAATTACAAGTTATAGAAAAATAAAAGAAATAAAAAATAAAAATAAAAATAATAATAATAAAAATACTCGACAATAAAAACAAATGACACCACAAAACCTCAAAACTGTGGTCACATGTATCATTTTAGTATCCGTTTTGTGTTCCACTTGCTTGTTAAAGAAGATGTTTACATTTGTCTGGATACGTGCACGATTTACTCGAATATTAGTCAGACGAATCACGACACAAGTAATTAGGGTCGTTGCCTTATAACAGCTCTAAAACATTCGGAATGGTGCTAATTGAATCGTCGCGTCTTATATACTAGAACAATTATTTGACTACTATTACTTATATAGACAGCAATACAAAATTGTATGCCTTGTTTGTACTCAATCACGAGGTAACAAAGAAATAAAATAAAAAAAAAAGTGAACAAAGAGATTGCAACATCCCTGAAATATCGAAATATCTTGGGTACAACAAATATACATGGTCAATATCCCGTTATATCTAATATTTAGTAAGAAAATAACCATGTTAAGTTTCAAAACTTAAAAAGAAATAATACTCTGTAGATTGATTTGGTCGTATTTTTGGTCGGTAATTTCTATAAATATGACAAAAGTTGCATTGGAAGATCCCAAAGTCGACCGGCAAATTGCAAATGTATTGGGATAGTTCAGGCTAACGTTACTCAGCTATAATAAGAAAATCACAAAAACCTAAAGTGTCCTCGGCAAAATCAGGAATTTTCCGGTGAAAAGCTTTTGCATTTTTTTTTTATATATTATTTGCAAAGTTCTGAATTACTTGGTAAACGGCTTCGACAAGAAGGCATTAGCACCTTGTATTATTATTGTTATCGACGATTTTGGTCGACATGAATAGCAATACATACTATTGTTTTTATCAACACTTAGCGAAGTCATGTTGATACAGTTCCTTTTCAGGTGACCTAAAATATGTATCAGCGCTATCAGCTAAATGTTTGTTATTGCCATACCTTTCTAATATTGCAACAGCTAAAAGCATTGATAAATAAATGGAATAATAAAGTTATCTGCTATGCAGTACAATTTTGGAGACAACATAATAAAATATGTAGCTTTCTCGAACACTACACGGATTCATGTAGAATGATGTTGATTACTTTACACAAACTTAATATAACTTTTAGGAGGTTTTTTTTTTATTATTCTACGCCCACAGCGAACGAACGTGTAGTCCACATGATGGTAAGTGGAGTACAGCCCATGGACATCAACAATCCACAAAAGCAGATTATAGATGCGTCGCTGCAGCTGAGGACTACGGTGTTATGCCTCATGTGCCAGTAATTTCAGAGCCTGATCTCACCACCAAACCGGAACACAGTAATGGAAGCACTACTATTTGGCGGCAGGTTAAAGGTGAGACGGTGGTGCTGCCGCCCTCGAGCTCATTCACAAGAGCTCTACCACCAGTAAATTTAGTTCGCATTTAGCATTTAGTTCGTTAGTGGTACGATTTGTGGATCGTTCACCGCGAGGTCCCGGGTTCGATTCCCGAGTCGGGCAAACGTGTTATTTAGAATTTTCTGTTAGCGAAGTCTCAATAGCAGCACAGAGTTGGAATTGTGCCCGGTGGATGGCGATTTTGGCCATAGGCTCACCTATCAGATGGGACTTAAAATAGTAGGTGAAGTGTGGGTGTTATTCACCTCTGTAATACCCTTCTGGGTAATATAGGCGAGATGTTATGCAACACTTTGCTTGAAGATGGCGCAAAACGGTCAGGAGGCATTACCTCGCATCAAACATTAAAAACGCAAAATTATCATCATAAGTTGAATAAAATATGCGAATGCTACACTATCTCGTAAATTCTAAAATAGCAGGTATCACGTGGACTCGTCATCTAGCAAATACCATTATCTCTATCCAAATAAGTCATTTATTTGTAGAAAATTAGTACGTCAAAGCCTCGAAACCCTAACGCACTATTACAAACGAATTGTAAAAATCTGGTGGTTACTTTTAAAACGTTAAGTAAAATGTCACTGGTGGTACTTTGTGAAGTATTCAGGGAATAAGCACCATAATCTCACTTTTGGCCTGCCACCAAATTGAAGTGCTGGAATTTTTTTTCACGTTTACCGTACAAATTGAACATTGAGATCATAAAATTGTTAGAAAAACGTGATATATTTTATCGAAATTTTATTTTTACGCAATACAAATAAACACTGACTACGTCTAGAAACTGTCTTCTCAATAAATTTATGTTGGATCCATTCTGTATATAAATACAGTGAACTAGATTCTGTCAGGTTAGGTTAGAAATCCAATATGATGAATGGCGCGTGCGCGGGAAACACGCGACGCGCCGTTGTGTGGGTCGCGGCCATTTTGATAAGAACAGCTGTTTGTTGACCTCGTGCAAGTTCAGTGACGCGCCAGCTCATTAACTGACAGTTCAAAAGTAAAACAAGGGCTTTTTAGGCACAACGGGTGTGCTGACGCTGCTTTCTTTTTCTTTTACGTTCATTGCCTGTAAATAATATTATGTATCAGTTGAACGTGTCGGTAATTTCTGGCTCTTCTTGGCCACCAAATAGGAACACTAAATTGTTTTTAAAAATATAATAAAGTATTTTTCAATAAAATCTCCTATCTACAAGTAAAATCCTGTATAACGAACTAGGTACGAGTATAATATTATTATATGCTATAAGCACAATAGGTACGTCGTATTTAAAAGTGTATATTCTTCTTGCTGCCCTTATCCCATTCTATTTGGGGTCAGCGCAAAACGTCTATTGCCGCTATTCTCCTCTGTCAGCCGCAACGCAATCCATTCATCTTTTCTTCGACATTTAAACTGATCACTCTTTTAGTCACGTGCCTTTCATCCCTTCTCATCACATGCCCATATTAAGATAAACGATTGCCTTTCAGCTTTTCTGTCACTGGTAGAACTTCCAGGCTTCCTCTCACATACTCATTCCTAATTTTATCCCGTCTTGTTTCTCCACACATCTATCTTGACATTCGCTTTCCGCTACGTGTTTTATATGTGACTCAAATTATTCCCCGAGACAATTTAAATTGTTCCCCAATAATTTTTGAATGAATTGCTCATCCAAATTTGTTCCTCGGATTTCCCTGATCTGCGTAACAGAGTCCTGATGTTCCACAGCGCCAACGCACTTGGAGTCATTTGCAAATAATGGTTTCAAAATATGGAAATTACGCTTCATATTTATTTCATGTACCTACTAGTTCACAAGTTAAATATTTGTTTATGACTCCCTGGCCTTTCCAAGAACGGATCCAACTATCGAGCAAGGATCTCACATGGACAATATTCGAGTACTTAATTTTAAATTACTGTTTTCCTAGGCCCAGATAAGGCTCAACCACTACGGGGCATTGACAATTATAACCTCTATCCTGAATCCGCTGCTGAATGCGCCTGTAGAGTTCTTAGTACAATATTGATAAACATATTAAAAAAAAGAGGTTTTACCAAAAGGAAAAGACTTAGTAAATATAAAAAAGAGGTTCTTAGAATGCATTTGCACGTAACTTTAAAATATTGTCGATACAATGGCTACAGGTTTCTTGTGTCGCCTAAAAAGGCACGCAAGAACAGCACAACAATAATGACTTCATTATCCAGAGGTAACAACGTAACTAGACATCAAGCGTCGCATCCAAGGTTTAAAAATAACTGGCGAGACGCAGAGTGTGTATATATGTATACACGAACCAATTACATAGTAATTTTTTTGTTGTTTGTTGTACTTTTGACCTCATCACATCTAGAAACTCATTTAACCTACATACTTGAAATTTCACATATGTATTGAAATCCATTAGTTTACTCAGAATCGAAAATTACATAAAAATTGCTCAAACAGGTATCGAAATATGAACGTCTTAAAAGCCAGAATTTTTGTGACTAAGTTAAATGTTCAGCTTGGATTTATTTTATTTACACAGAACTTGGCACCCATATAGATATCTATAATACGGTAATGTTGACCTTGTAATTGATTATTTTTATAGCATTTAGCTATGCATAGCAAATTATAATAAGAAACAGTTGAAAAAGATATGGGACCGGCAGGATTTGAACCTGCGACTTTACTGCACACCGGGCAGCCGCTTTAGCCGTCCAGCTACGGTCGCCTCTTACCAGAACCCTAAATTTCTCAACTGTATGATACGTCATTTCGTGACGTCACGTTCATCCATTTGTTCCTATCTTAAGTAGAATACATAGGCTGTCCGGTGTGCAGTAAGGTTCAAATCCTGCCGGTCCCATATCTTTTTCAACTGTGTCTTAGTATATTTACCTTGGCCCTTATTTCACATTTATGTTTTTGATGGGATAATATACCAACCTATACATTGCCAGTATATAAGTAAGCTTATCTCGCAGTGCACGGGAAAGCTATGCAACGCAAGACCATTATATACTCCAATTGTAAAGCAGTAGCCGTGTGTAAGTACATTTATTTATTTATTTAATTAATTATGGATCTCCAACCAGAGCTATACACATTATTGACAAATAACAAACACAATGAAACATTTTAGTGTATTCTCTCAATTAAAGGAGACCACAGCTCACAAGCATTAGATAAAAAGTTCAAGAATAAAATAAAAATAAAAAAATACATATTATGAGATCAAAACATACAATTACAATTACATTTATAAAGAAAATATTATTATTTTTTAACAGGACGTTATTTTACTTGAGGTTCGAAAAACAATTTTAAGTTATCAATCAAATTCATGTTGCTTTCACTGCATCTTGGAGATTGCGTTTAAATACGGATAGCGAGGTGCCCAGGTCTAAGTCACTAGATTTTGACAAAATGTTGTACTGTGTGCAGAGACGAGGCACGGCGGCGGCGCGGCGGCGCGGCGCGCGGCAGCGTAATGACCAAGGTTGGTACAAGAAGTGACAATGGTAGCAATGCTGCCGCCCCCATCCTGAATGTTTGTCGAGTCCAACTCTGGTAAACTTAAAGGGCTACCATCCATTAACGATTTTCTCAAAACTTCAACGCGTTCATCCTTGACAAGCCATATTACTACAGTTTTCCTTAGAAGTCGCTCTGGTATTGAACACACTTTGAATATTAATTGGCTACAAACGCGTATTTGGAAACATACGCGGGTTTTACCTGCAGGCAAATTAAGCAAATAAATAACTACATTGTATTTGTTTAAGATTTGTTATTTCGTTGAGGTAAACCAACTTTAATATAATAACATTTTTTAATTGGGTTGCTCTATAGACGAAAAATATGGCACAGAGCGCCCCACGCTTTTTCACAATAATACTAGTATTTTTTGTTCATTACCATTTTCAGCTTATATTAGGATTTTTTTTTTCACTTTTTAGTTAGAAGTACTTTAAAAGCGTGTTTTTTAGTTTTTTAACTATTATTTTTTTTTCACTACGTCTAACTCATTTTGTATAATTGGCAATACCAGACGCCTTTCTACCACAATTCCAACGAAACACTATTGAGAGACCATTGGAGACCATTGTTAATTTACTAGATTACGAACTTTTGGCACAATGATAATTGTTATGTGTCAAAATGACAAATCGCTTAAAATTAGCAGACTTGGTCCCTTGGAAGTGTGCCCGGTGGATGGCTTACCTCTTATCACATTTATTTATTTATTAAAATCACTTACAATAAAGTCTTACAAAAATTACAACAACATAGTGTAACATAAACCAGTTTAGGTTTTTCCGTACACCAATTCGTCGACGGTACATGCTAAAAAATCTATCGGATTTACACACAGCGCAGCGCGCGCGTAAACAAATAAAATTATTATCCACCTTCAAAGCAAAATGCATTTGTACAGCGTGTTTGAACTAAGTTTCATTGGAATATACAATGAAATTATTTGCTATTTATGTTGTTAATAAAGTATTGTTTTAATTTATAATTTATGTTCTTTTCAGATTGTGGTAATCTATTAATTATGTCGGGAATAATATTGACAAGCCGTTGGCGTCCGTAGAAATTTTTGTAACATGGTTTAATTCAATTTGTATGCCAACTTCTCAATGTATTATAATAAAATGGGATATATAAAATGGGAACTGGACATAACAAGTTAAGTGTCGCTGCCACACCATCCCGGGAATATAGACATGATGTTCTGATATGTTTATGTTATGTTATGTTATGTATAACAATTGATTGAACAGTTGTATTATTTTATTTATTTCACAATGCCTTTTCTCAACAGTTGTAAATTGTTATGTAATAGTTTTTTATTCAACGGATGTACGTAATGACTTCGCAGTCTATCAGATGGTAAGTGGTAGGTAGGAATTCTAACAAGCCATGAGTTTGCAGAAAACCTTGTAGATTAATTCGTTACTAAACAGTGAACACGAGGAATCATCATAAATACAAATAAGTAAAATTGAAGAGTCTGTTTTTAATGTCAAAATAATTTTCCAATAAAAAACCGACTTCAATTACTAATAATGCTTATAAAATAAAAACTACTAGACCAAACTGAAAGAAATTTTTATGGGATCACCTGGCAGCTATTTCGCGTCGAACAAAAAAAGAATCACGCGAATCGGTCTATTAACCGCGACGTAATCGATGTACATACATAGAAAAAAAAACATACCGGCCGAATTGAGAACCTCCTCCATTTTGGGAAGTCGGTTAATAACAATGTTTTTTCGGTTGATATAGTAATTTGCAGGATACCTATGCCTAAAATAAAGATTTTAAAAATGTTGTCCGGCTGTCTGTCTGTCTGTTTGTATCGGCTAATCTTTACGACCTGACCGATTTTAATAAAATTTTATATGCAGGTAACTGACTACAAGGCGCGTAACATAGGCATACATTTTTATTGATGTAACAACCACGCAGACGAAACCGCGGCAGAAAGTTAGTTTGTATGTTTGTTAGCGCTAATCTCGACAACTTATGATCGGATTTTAATAATTCTTTTTGTGTTTGATAGTTTTAATATCCATTAAGGTTTTTTGATACTTAACATTACGCTGAACTCCATAGAAGCGGGGCTGTAACGTTTAACGCCGGTCAAAGCGCGGGAACAGCTAGTTTGCAATATAATCTAACAATGCATTACCGGGAATACTATCGCATGATTGAGCTAATTTTTACGTTTTATTTTATGTTGTACCATGGGGTATCATTAGGAACATTAGATTTTTACTTCTTGAAATTTTCCATAGATGGCGTTATGTGTAGCAATTCAAAAATAATAAATTGTTATAAACGCTATTATTCAAATTTTGACCAAAATATGGTTTTTAAAAAATAAAGCACGTATATATAAAACGTTAAAAGCATTCTTCAATTAATTCAAAGTGATTTGAGAGAAAAAATAAATCTATGTCTTTAACTTCTCAGTCGCCGTCTTGGATACGGCACAAAATGTAAAATTTCATGCGGTTAGGTTATTTGTGGCTAATAGATGGCGCTTATTTCAATTTTATTTTAACATTGTATTAGTGTGTGAGTGTATATTGAGTTATAAACAAATTAGAGTTCGACGCTTTTGTCACTAAACATCTTAATGGACATTCACTTACGATGACGCGTTTAGTTTCTGAGTCTACGATTGCCTTCCAATAGTAGTTAGATATAAAATCATCATCGAACTTTTTAAATTATATAGATATTAAATACATGTTTTTCTAATAATTTATGTAATCAAATGTATTTTATTTTTTTATAATCTAAAATAATATAGATATCAATTGCCATGTGATGTACTTCGAACAGAAACAAAACGTTTTTCTGCAATGTTACTCAATGTTTATTTACAAATAAACGGGCGCGTGTTTCCTTCACTTCGGTAGAAGTTTTCGGATTGTATGTGTGCTCTTGTGGATATTTTATGCGAGATGTTTTTCTGATCTTTTTACAATTAAATAAATAAATAATTAATATATTTATATTGACATTATGGATATCAATAAAGTAAATAACGTAACACTCAAAATGAAGAAATTCATAAAAAAAAGAACAAACAAATGTATGAATAAAAATAATTAGGAGTTGAAAAGAATGATCGGTATCATTAAGAAAAACTATAGGTAATATAAGAAAATAATAGGATAAAAGATGTGAATGAAAAACAATATTATTAATGCCAATGAGTATGAAGAAAAATGTTATTAATAACAAATTCGGAAAATAATTGCGATTTTATGAAGATTTTTTTTTATGAAAAACAAAGCGCACCCTTAGATACACTAGTGGTAGTACCTATGTACATGTTTTTTGTACTGAGTGATATGACTAAAACCTCCCTTGTCTTCTTCCTTCAAAGCAATCTTAGTCTAGCTAAAAATTTCGATAGTAAGATTGCTACAAAAATATGAACAATGCTAAGCAAACATGATTGCACGTTTTTGTATAAACAGATTTTAGATTTTTCGATCAAACTTTACCAGAAATAAATAAAGATTTTTTTTTGCAACTATGTTTTTGACTTTAGACGTTTAAATTGTGTTTGCATTAATGTTGAAATTATTATTTGAAGTAGGTATAGGCAAAATAAGTAACAAAGTTAAGTAGGTATCATATCGTCCTTGGGAACAACAGAAGATTCACTCCCTAACGAAAGTCAAGTAAATGTAAAAATTATACCTACACCTCGCATGAGGTACCCACGTGCACGCAAAATTGAAACTTATAACAGCGCGCGAACTGTGAATGTTCTATAGTCGCTTCTATAGTTCCAGATAAGTAAAGAATAAAAATCACTGATCCGACTTCTACCAAAAAGTCAATAAAATTACGATAGCGATCGGCGGTCATTAAAAACTGTCGCTAACTGCATCGATCGAGTTTCATAATACCGGTTAATCTCTTATCGCAAGGTATTAAGTAAGAAATACGTAAATTAGGGGCATAATTTGTGGTATTTTTTCATGTTCAAAAATATAGGTATATTAAAACAATGAAATATGTAATTGCTATTGTTTACGTAATTCAAAAATAATTAATTTATAAATATTATAAATTATGTAAATTGTATAAGTTTTCAACTTATGTATCAATCAAAGAACATGCCATCATTACATTTATTTATTTAACTGTAACTAATTTTCATAGAAGTATACAATTAATTATAAAATAACCGAATTTTTAATTTCTTAACAAAAAATAAGATTTTTTGGGTTAAGCCCGCATACTCGGCGCTGAGTGTGACGTCAGAGTGAGTCAGGGGTGCTCAATCCAATAAAGCTCGTATGATGGGCCGACACTAAAAGGCACGTTGCTCGACACAATACTACATTTAAATTAAATGATTTTAAAACATTATTTAATGATGCCTTCAATCAGGTAACGCCTGAAAAATGGCACAATAGGCATGGTGACTGATCTATAGATAGTAAAATATAGGATACCTTATCAAACTATAGGTAAACATAAACCAATTGAAATAATTTTTTGTTACATACTATAAATCTAACTTATTTTATGATCATTCAAAGTTTCATGGACGAGTTCATTTTTAAAATACGAAATTATTCGATTTTTTTTTATCATTAAATTACATACACAATTTATAGCAATATTTGTAATAAAACCATTTTTATAAACGCAATATTTCGTATAGCTATCAAACAAAATTCATAACTTCACATACAAAATACTCAAGCGTGACGTCACGCTTGAGTAGCCTTTTGTTTGGAGCGTTTGGGCGAGTCTATTATTAATGTGAATTTGAAATTGTATTATCTCAGGAAGTTTATGTTAGGTCAAAGTAATTCTTGTAATGATGTTTCTTATATCAAGAGGTGTTTCAATTACATACAAAAATAAAAATTAGTCATCATGCCTATTGTGTCGAGCACGTCAAAAAAGAAGCAGCCGTGATTAGAGGTCTTGACCATCAAATAGACAAAACAGCCAATCGCTTTATTATAAATGTAACAGACACTTCAAAAAGTTAAAGTTCCTCGAGTGGCACAGACATAGATTCTGAATTCTCTATTTAAAAAAAAATCTATTTATAACTATGTGCTTGTACCTATGTGTTTGTACTCGTTTGAAATAAATGAGTTGAATTTGATTTAAAAGTTTTATTGAGTACTAACATTCCGAAATAAATACGACTAAATAAAAAAGGTTCAAGGTTTTGAACAAAAGGTTTGTGACTCACGCCAAGTGAGCGCGACAAGGACACCCTTTACCGCGATACCTTTGTTTTGCTCGTTTTAGCGACACTTCCCTTATATTTTTTAGTTTAGTCTAAATCAAAATCAATTGCAATAGAAAGTAATCATTATTTTATTACATTACATTTCATTTAAAACTTTAAAAATATCGTTTGATATTTTGAATGCAGCAGTGCGTTGTAGAAGGTCAAACGTAATGGTAATGTACATACTGACACGCACACATGCAGATAATAATATATTGACAGCTTTGGCACGCACACAGACACATTCTTACGCACACAAGGACGTCATGTACCTATGTTACCTTTTGCAAAAGCTAGATGGCGTTGAGGTAGCGCGGTTGAGACTACTCACAAGTACGGCCATCTATTGGCATAAAAAATGAATTAAAATAGCCCCCAGAATAATATTTTTTAGGGTGGCGTCAATTTTTTGTATGAGATTGGGTATCTGTACTAGTATTATATTATCTGTGGTTGTACTTACATACACGCCATAATTGTATTTATGTTTTATCATTGTTTTCTTTTATTTTTTTGTTTGTTTGAAAATTTGTGTCACTGGGGGATTGGTTGAAAACCAGCGCCAAGCTTCAGTTTGGCATAATAATATGCTGCTTTGGGGAATACAGCCTTTCAAATTACTGAATTTATTTGTTTATCTTTCTATACTGAATGCATGTGTGTCTCATTGTTTTCTTTGCACCTAATAAATATTTTCATTTTCATTTTCATTTTCTAATACCTTCTAGGTTAAACAGATCGTAATATAAAAATATTGAATTTTAAATTATGATAAGCAAAAGGTTCAAGGCAACTACGGGACGTAAAAGTTTCCATACTTAATTTTTACGTAATTTTTTTTGTGCCGGCAGTTTTATTATTAGGTCTCGGCTTCCCGGGTTGGGCAAAGTGTTATTTGGGAACTTTAATCAGAAAATTGACAATAGCAGCACGGAGTTGGAATTGTGTCTGATGGATGGCGATAGGCTCACTCCCTATCCCATGGGACCTAAACATAACAGGTGTAAAGTGTTGTACACCTCTGCCACACCCTTCTGGGTAAAATAGGCGTGATTGTATGTTATGTTTGTTTTTTTTTTTTTTATAAAAATCTTACTAATAATTTAAAAAAAAGGCTTACTAGTAATTTGCAAATACAAATTACTAGTATTCTTGTTAACCCCTCCCCCAGCTAAGCTTAATTCCCTTGTGTTAGGAGGCAGTTCACGATCGTACTTGCAATTACCTTCATTAAACTTTGATAACTTTACACTTAGGTGAATAAATGAACTGTGAGATGTATTTCTGCAAAATATACACAATTATTGCAAAGTTCTCTCTAAAAGATATATACCTAAATATTCTACTTCAATATTTGCCTTTACATTGTTCTTAATGAACTAAAACAATACAATGTACAGTGAGCAGCTGAGTGTAAAATAATTAAATAAATAAATTTACGTTATGTTTGTACTATTTAATGTACACCTACTTCAATACAATTACGAAAGAAAAACACAAGCCACACCAGTTGGCCACAATCAACTAATAATTTTATTATGGTTGATATGTTTTGACGAGAACATACCTCCTACTGACGTATATCACTACATAGTATAAAACAAAGTCGCCTTTTCTGTCCCTATGTGCGCTTAAATCTTTAAAACTACGCAACGGATTTTGATGCGGTTTTTTCCAATAGATAGAGTGATTCAAGAGGAAGGTTTTTATGTATAATACATGCATAGAAAGGGGGAATTGTTTTACTCCAAATTTAACGCGTGCGGGCCACGGGCAGTAATGAATAAATCAAACTACTGGATCGATTTTAATCATTTTTTCAGTGAGTGACATAGGCTATATATTATATACCCGAGCGAATCCGGAGCGGGCCGCTGTGTTTTTATATACAACGTTCACAGTTTTTCTGTAGTGTATTTAGTATCAGCATTGTACCCGTGCGAATCCGGAGCGGGCCGCTGTGTTTTTATATACAACGACGTTCACAGTTTTTCTGTAGTGTATTTAGTATCAGCATTGTACCCGTGCGAATCCGGAGCGGGCCGCTGTGTTTTTATATACAACGACGTTCACAGTTTTTCTGTAGTGTATTTAGTATCAGCATTGTACCCGTGCGAATCCGGAGCGGGCCGCTGTGTTTTTATATACAACGACGTTCACAGTTTTTCTGTAGTGTATTTAGTATCAGCATTGTACCCGTGCGAATCCGGAGCGGGCCGCTGTGTTTTTATATACAACGACGTTCACAGTTTTTCTGTAGTGTATTTAGTATCAGCATTGTACCCGTGCGAATCCGGAGCGGGCCGCTGTGTTTTTATATACAACGACGTTCACAGTTTTTCTGTAGTGTATTTAGTATCAGCATTGTACCCGTGCGAATCCGGAGCGGGCCGCTGTGTTTTTATATACAACGACGTTCACAGTTTTTCTGTAGTGTATTTAGTATCAGCATTGTACCCGTGCGAATCCGGAGCGGGCCGCTGTGTTTTTATATACAACGACGTTCACAGTTTTTCTGTAGTGTATTTAGTATCAGCATTGTACCCGTGCGAATCCGGAGCGGGCCGCTGTGTTTTTATATACAACGACGTTCACAGTTTTTCTGTAGTGTATTTAGTATCAGCATTGTACCCGTGCGAATCCGGAGCGGGCCGCTGTGTTTTTATATACAACGACGTTCACAGTTTTTCTGTAGTGTTTTTAGTATCAGCATTGTACCCGTGCGAATCCGGAGCGGGCCGCTGTGTTTTTATATACAACGACGTTCACAGTTTTTCTGTAGTGTATTTAGTATCAGCATTGTACCCGTGCGAATCCGGAGCGGGCCGCTGTGTTTTTATATACAACGACGTTCACAGTTTTTCTGTAGTGTATTTAGTATCAGCATTGTACCCGTGCGAAGCTGGAGCGGGCCGCTGTGTTTTTATATACAACGACGTTCACAGTTTTTCTGTAGTGTATTTAGTATCAGCATTGTACCCGTGCGAATCCGGAGCGGGCCGCTGTGTTTTTATATACAACGACGTTCACAGTTTTTCTGTAGTGTTTTTAGTATCAGCATTGTACCCGTGCGAATCCGGAGCGGGCCGCTGTGTTTTTATATACAACGACGTTCACAGTTTTTCTGTAGTGTATTTAGTATCAGCATTGTACCCGTGCGAATCCGGAGCGGGCCGCTGTGTTTTTATATACAACGACGTTCACAGTTTTTCTGTAGTGTATTTAGTATCAGCATTGTACCCGTGCGAATCCGGAGCGGGCCGCTGTGTTTTTATATACAACGACGTTCACAGTTTTTCTGTAGTGTTTTTAGTATCAGCATTGTACCCGTGCGAATCCGGAGCGGGCCGCTGTGTTTTTATATACAACGACGTTCACAGTTTTTCTGTAGTGTATTTAGTATCAGCATTGTACCCGTGCGAAGCCGGAGCGGGCCGCTGTGTTTTTATATACAACGACGTTCACAGTTTTTCTGTAGTGTATTTAGTATCAGCATTGTACCCGTGCGAAGCCGGGGCGGGTCGCTAGTGAGATATAAGATAGACAGTACACATGACTACCGATTACCTATTTCCAGTATTAGCTGGACTCACATTGCACGGGAACCTATACAACGCGGGACCATCCTATACTGGAATTGTAAAGGTTGATCGGTAACACAATACTTCGTGTGTATGTACAATACTTCGTCATAATTATTGTGATTATTATGTTTTATGTGTCTATCAGTTCATTCATATTTGGCAGTTGTAAACAAATTAATTTGTACATTGCGTTTGCGTCAGAAAAATGTTGTAAATAGTTTAAACATAAACACTATGGGATGGGAACCTCGATAGTAGTATCATGAAATGAGTTAATATTTTTCATAAAAGAGGTCAATAATACACTTTCATTGTAATGCTGCCAGCATTTTGGGTACGAGGCCTTCTTATAGTGACATAATTAAGTTTAGATCAAGTTATTAAATTTAAGATTATTTTTTTATTTTTTTTTATTTTGCCGTAAATAAAGATATCCTATAATATAATATATCCTATGATTCGCCTAACCCGCTGACAAATTTTCGTCACTAATAGCTTAAGAGCCAGGGGTCGCCCGACTTACGTCATTTTATAAAAACTGAAAGTTTCCCTGTTTGTGCCTGTAATATCGTTAGCAAGCGACAATTTATATGATAAATACACACATATCTTAGAAAAGACGAATCTTAACGATTTATTGACAGAGGTGTGAAGGTCGTTCCAATCTGCCGAGGGTTCGAACGCGAGACCTTTGACTTTGCAGTCCTACAGTCCCCCACTCGGCTATTACTGCATTACAAACAGTATAACTCCATACTTTATCTTTATCTAAATTGATTATGGCGTATTATCGTAATATTAGTTTAAAGAAGCAAACAAACCTGTTATCTTTAATAAATACACACGAGTAAGCATGATTCAGCGAGTAAAAGGT
This sequence comes from Hypena proboscidalis, assembly GCA_905147285.1. Taxonomy (NCBI): domain Eukaryota; kingdom Metazoa; phylum Arthropoda; class Insecta; order Lepidoptera; family Erebidae; genus Hypena; species Hypena proboscidalis. The sequence goes on along the minus strand of LR990150.1, from coordinate 7,292,184 downwards.
CAGCTGATGTGTTAATTGTATTATTATCAAACTATTGTCTGTATTCTATAGTTAAATTATTTGTTTTGGATGTAGCTTATTAGCTATAAACATCTTATTTGACAGAAAAATATAAATGTTGGATCTTAAATTAAACTAGTGTAATAACTTAATCTAAACTTAATAAATCACTGTCAGAAGGCCTCGTACCTAAAATGCTGGCAACATTACCGCGTTGTATTGCGATACTATGTAAATAGTTAGCTTGTTTTTCACTTTATGGTAGATAGTATCAGCAGCTCAAGACAAATCTTCTAGGCTAAACATTACTATATATTACACCGTCCCGTAGCGCGATACTGTAAGGAAAACTGTTGGTTGCCAATTTAGTGCATCCTTACTATGATATAAATATGGTCGATATTTGATTGACAGAAATTCAAATTTCGTGTGATTTTATTTATGGAATACCCACGCGGGTGTCCCGCATTGTCGTTGCGGTGGGGCTTAGGCGCTTTGCAGATGAGCAACAATTATTAATTTAACTATACATAATTATAAATCCTAATTTGTAGCATCTGGCAACATCCAAAGCTTCCTTTAGAGGCTGTGGACCCCAAATAATATTTACTCCTCTGGCTTGAGGCCAAAAACCATGATAGGACGGTCCACAGGTTTTAGTGTCTTCCATATGGCGATAGGTAAGTAAACGCAGGGTAGGACTGAGCTCCAAGGGCCCGTATGGCATCCCATAATGGGCTCAGGACTCAGATGACGGTCCTTTTTGCCACCCCGCAAACGGGGGGTGGCTAGCAAAGCTCCACATGGGGGCGGTCGGCTGGCCATGGCCAAGTAGTTATGACCAGTCTGAGAAAGCATGAGCGTTCCCACGCTCCAGCAACCACGCGGTGGAGAAAATTCCTCATGGTGATTTGAGTCGGTCCAACACCACCTAACCCAAAAACCTTGTCACTTTTTCCTCAATTGACATTAATATTATTCAACAATACATTAGTAGGCGGATATCGCACATAATATTCTATGTAACAGTGACATACAGACAGTGGTATCCGTAGCCATACCATCGGTGACTGTTACCATCGCGCACGAGCACGTGATAAGCTTCACACGAAATAGATAACACGGGAAAATCTACTCAAATATCACAACAAAGTAATTACGCATTTGACGTTAGTTTTAGTGGCAAACTTGTTTTTTTATGGCCTTGCTCGAGACATATTATCCGATTACTATCTCTTATCTATGTGTTCTGCCTTATATTGCATGTTTTTTTCGTTTGACAAGAAATTATGAGCACGGATTAAAACAAAACGCATCTATTGTACGCATATATAGGCACGCGAAAGATGGAAGATCTCAAGCAACATAATATAACATAACATCACGCCTATATTACCCAGAAGGGTGAGGCAGAGGTTTACAACACCCACATTTCACCTTTCGCCCATACGGGATAAGTGTCTGTTTAGCTTGCAGTGTCCTGTGAAGGGACCTGATGGCAAGAGACAACTTGTTCCTACTAAGTAACAACAGCTCAGTCGGTGAAGCTTTTGCTGTGATTAATTCCTTGACTCTATTACCAGTGGTTGAAAGCAACACCTTAGTATCTAAGATCCTTTTTGCAACTTAAAAGAATAATCTTCAAAAGATAAGAACAATTGAACAACATATTATGAATGTATATGTCATCTCAAACTAAAAACAACAGCCGCAATTCTAATTCATTGTCCAAAATTTAAGCTATCATTTCAAGAACCAATTGCTTCAATCAGCTATCACCACCCCCTTTTAGCACAGATATAATAATTATCTTTTAGTCAAAATACGTTATTTACATAGACGCCTACAAAAATATTCCTGGAACAAGGGAGGCGTAATTCGGACTTCACACCCAGACAAACAGAGACAGATTCCCAGAGACATCGGCGGCTGTCACCACCGAGCACGAGATAAAATTCATAATAAAAACGATACGCAAATCTGATCGCTAAATACCCACAGCAAAAACATATCAAATGACCGTGATGTCGTACGTACTTGATGATAGCTATTTTGTTTGTAAACAAAACACAACGTGAAATTCACAATGGAGTAGATTTAAGTTAAGAACAAACAAATCTTAATTTACATCAAAAATTAAATGAGGTTTTCAGTAACCTGTTTTTCTGATTATTTTCTTGATAGGCATAGGCTCTAATAAATTAAGTCAAATATCTGTTTCTGGTAAGGAAATAGACAAAATAGTTAATGAAGTGGGAAAATATATTATGTCAACTGAAGAGTGGAACAGATTTCAGGATGTTATCAGATTCATCAATATTTGAGCAGTAGGTATTTTTATAATATTTGAAACAAACTAAACATGGTAATTTACTTACGACAAAACAACTGCGAAATATCGGAAAATCCGCAACAACAAATTAAATGGTAAACATCAAAACATCGTGATATCTAATATTTCGTAGGTATTTTTAGTTTTCAACTTTCGACATACGCCGCTTGTCGAAAGCATTTTAATCTTTTGATCTTATTGGATTAGGTTGTCTGGTGTATGTTAATATTTGCAATAGTATTAACAAAAAACACGTTTTCTCGTGTCTTTTGACTCGAACGCATAAAACACGAAGTCGGTCAAATAGAGTGATAAACTGATAATAATAGCAGCTCTGTTAAAAACCGGTTGGTGAGGTGTTTGGTTACAAACAAAAGTGATTCGGTCATTTTATTTGACAACGTAAAGAACGATGACGATCGGAAGTACCCATGACGTCTTAGTTATTACGAAAAATATCTAAAGGTCAAGTTAGATACGTATTATATTAGATTTGGCTTAATAGGTCTGAGGTAAATTAATAAATATTAACGAGGATAGATACAAAGTTTAATAAGTTAAGTGGTTTTAAAGCAATCGGATAACATGTTGTAGTAATAACTATGACATCTGAGGCCTCCTGACGTCATTGTCCATTTTAATGTCCAAATCAAGAATGATTTCTATTCTTAACAATACCTTATTGTTAAAACAGAACTATTAACCAGTTTGGGTATTATATCGTTAGAGATTACATATTATTATTCTTGTTGTACATTACGAATAGTCCTAAAATTTAGGAATTTTGTGACCTACTATCCTATGAACCCACGCGCATTTAGACGCGAGTCTCTTGCCCTATAAACTCGTTACCTACACTACGATATATTGCATCGTGTTACGAGTCACGGATCTTCTATCTACGAGCTACGGGAACCAGCACTACCAGTTATCAGTATGCAGAGCGTCGACCTCCGAAAAACCCGGTCGCAATAAAAGTGAAATGTGAGTGAAGTATTCAATGAACGTAATATTGAGCAGTATTGACGTCAAACGCTGCGCACGCGACTAGGATCTGTCGAAATACGGATCTTCGATCTACCGTGGTTGTTGCAGTTGCAAATGTTGCTGGATTTTTTTTTGAAATAGATTCAAATTAAATATTTTTATTGTTAGCGGCCTTCTTCTTCTTCTTTTCGTTTTAATAGTCAAAGTTTTATATACGTAGCCAAGGTAATAGCGCTCTCTGTGGACTAGCGGTAGTATGCGTGGTCCTACTTTAAATCCCCGAGGCAAAAGGCGAAATTTGGAACATTTTTGTGAGGAGGATCTTAGTGGTAGCACGGCATCAGGAATTGTGTCCGATAAACGACGATAGGTTGTTATCATGGTACTTCAACATAACGGGTGAAATGTTGAAAATATACCCATGCATGCATATTAAGTATTATTGACGTCAAACGCAGAAGGATCTGTCGAAATACGGATCTGATGCGTTGGCCGCGTTGCCGTGTTGGAAAAGATTCTAGCGATATGGTCAAGTGGTCGTATATATAATGTTGCAACCGTTTATAATTGAAATAATTATATAGATCATATTATTATTATATTTGTATGGTTCCGTTACTTTTGTACAAATAGGTCATTTTACAGGATGACTTTGTTGTCAACAGATCTTTTTGAGGATCTAAATTACTCAATATAAACCAAACTTTTGTCATATGAGTCATATAAAATCAAAGGCATCAACATTTATTGTTTTTATTCGACTCAATCTACATCTCTTCGGCACAATCTATAATAATATAGTGCCCCAATTGCCCTGATATGCTCGTTGGATGACCTAAACAAGGCTACAGAGAACGCTATTACCGTGGCTACGTACCTACTGCGCCCATCGGAGCTGGTACTTGGATTGATTTTAATTCAAATCTCTAAGTTGAATTTAGGTCAATCTAAGCTCCGGTGTCAAATCATTTTATTACAATAAGTATTATAATTTAGTTAGCTAAGTTTTATTTTAATTTTATATTTTTTGTATTTGATGTTTGTTTTGACGTGTTCAAGTGTAGGTACAGTGTATATTATTAATTTATTATGTTAACAAAAACATAGTTTAAAATGTAAACAATAGCGGCAGCTGCGCCCGCCACTCAAGTCAGTCGTGAATACAAACAGTTTGCGTGAACACGTATCATCTATTATTTATATTCCAATTACCTTTCTCAACAAAATACTAAAGAAAAACCTATATTGGTGACCCTTGTAAACTGTGTTCGTAAATAGTTAGTTTTTGGAATTTTGGGCAATGGCTACTCCAGTATACTCAGAAGTGAACACACCAGTGATACAAGCACAGGCGCCGAACAATGAGCCACATATCGAGGATGTGTCGGCGTTGGCTAGTATTACGGTTTCCTCGCGTGTTCCTGATTTTTGGGCGGACCAACCGCGACTCTGGTTCGTTCAATTTGAGGCAGTTGTAGCAAATCAGAGATTGAGTGAGGCTGCAAAACAAAACTTAGTCATAACGAAGCTGAACAAAAGTGCTATTCAACAAGTAAGTGATTTACTTTTGGCCCCAGCGGAGACTAAAAAGTACGACACGCTGAAAGACAGACTACTACAAGTTTTCGAAGAATCAGAGACTCGCCAGTTCCAGAAACTACTTGGAGAAATGGAGCTGGGAAATCAAAAGCCATCACAACTCTTGAGGCGAATGAGAGATTTGGCACGTGCGAAAATGCCAGACTCGACCCTGCAAATTATGTGGAACAGTCACCTGCCGGCGGCAGTTCAGGCGGTACTGGCGGTCACAGAAGTCAAGGAGTTGGACAATCTGGCGGTGGTAGCTGACAAGGTGATGGAGGCGACCCGTCCAGCAGAAGTGGCGGCGGTGACGTCAAACCCCACCCCCAGGGACACCAGCGTGACGACGGATTTAGCAGCGGCAGTACAAAAACTTAGCCTCGAAGTTGCAGAGCTACGACGTGGTAGGCAATATCAACGTCGTAACGAAAATATACAATCAAGTTCACACTCTAGAAATGTAAGTAGAAGTCGAAAGGATCCTAATTGGCTGTGCTATTATCACTATAAATTTAGATCCAAATCTACTAAGTGTGTGGAGCCGTGTAATTGGAAAACTTCAAAGGACAATGCGAAGCCGACGGAAAACTAGCGGCGATACAGCCTGTGGCGGAGGTTTGTATCAATACCTATAATCGCCTATGTGTGTTAGATAGTAATAGTAGACTTAAGTTTTTGATTGACACGGGTGCAAATGTTTCGGTAATTCCGGTTGCTAAAATTAATTCTAAAAAACTCGAAAGCGATAGTTACACGTTGTATGCGGCTAATGGTAGCGAGATACAAACTTACGGTGTACGTAGTTTAGTTTTAAATCTTGGTTTAAGAAGAGCTTTCCGATGGACCTTCATTGTTGCGGCTGTTAAACAACCGATAATAGGGGCAGATTTTTTAACCCATTATAAGTTGTTAGTTGATTTAAGCGCGCGAAAGTTAATCGATCAAGTTACTCGTTTAAATGTTATCGCTTCAGTTGTGTGCCATGACGTACGTGAGTCATTAGTTCAAACATTAATAAATGATAATGTATGGCATAAATTACTATCAAAATACCCAGACATTACCAGACCAATATCGTTCAAAGAAGTTCCTAAACATTCGGTGTGCCATTATATTGAAACCTCAGGACCACCGGTATACGCTAAGGCAAGGCCACTACCACCGGATAGATTTAAAAAAGTTAAGGCTGAATTTCAGAATATGTTAGAATTAGGAATTTGTCGACCCTCCAAAAGCCCTTGGGCGAGCCCGCTTCACGTGGTACCCAAGAAAAATGGAGATATTAGACCGTGTGGGGATTATAGGCGGCTTAATGCAATAACAAAGCCGGATCGTTATCCCATTCCACGAATAAATGATTTTAAATATTTATTTGCAGGTAATAAGACTGTATTCAGTAAGTTAGATTTAAATAGAGCATATCATTTTATACCTGTAGCCCTTGAAGATATCGAAAAAACTGCAATCATTACTCCTTTCGGATTATTCGAATTCCCACGTATGACTTTCGGTTTGCGGAACGCAGCGCAATCGTTCCAGAGATTTATGGATACGGTAGTTCTTAATGGTCTTGATTTCGTATATAATTATATTGACGATTTGTGCATAGTATCGGAATCCGAAGAAATTCATAAAAAGCATTTAAATGCGGTATTTCAAAGGTTTAACGAATTTGGTGTCACAATTAACATTTCCAAATGTGTGTTTGGAGTATCAAAATTAAACTTTTTAGGTTACGAGGTGTCAACAGACGGCATTCGTCCACTCGATGATAAGGTACAGGCAATTGTAAATTTTCCGAAACCTGAAAATATCGAACAATTGCGTCGTTTTCTCGGTATGGTCAATTTCTATCGTTCGCATATACCTAATGCAGTCGATAGTCAGGCAGAGTTAAATAGTTATCTGCATAATAGCAAAAAGCGGGACAAAACCGTGATAAAATGGACTGATAAGGCCATCGAGGCATTCGAGAAATGTAAGGTGAGCTTAAAAAGCGCCGTTACATTGTCGTATCCAATGTCTGATGCTAATTTATCTTTGATGTGTGATGCTTCAAATACTAGTGTAGGCGCGGTTTTACAGCAACAAATAGATACCAATTGGAAACCACTTGGATATTTTTCTAAAAAATTATCACCTACGGAAATGAAATACTCTACTTATGATCGTGAATTATTGGCTATATATATGGCAATAAGACATTTTAAACATTTAGTGGAAGGTCGGGCATTAACGATATTCACAGATCATAAACCTATCGTATACGCATTCAGTAAAGTAAATAGCGATAAAGAAAGTCCTAGACGTATTCGTCAACTTTCCTACATAAGCGAATTCAGTACTGACATTCGGTATATCAGCGGTGATCAAAACGTAGTAGCAGACGCTTTATCTCGGATAGAGACAGTAAGTTGTCCCACGATACTAGATTATGCGGCATTAGCAGAAACCCAATCTAGTGACGTATACTTACGAGAGGCATTGCAAGTAACAGATAGTAATTTACAGTTTAAGCAATTTTACTTACCAGGTTGTGATAAACAAGTATATTGTGATATTTCATCGAATAGAATTAGGCCATATTTAACTGAAAATTTTAGATTAATCGCATTTCATTCAATTCATGACCTTAGCCACCCTGGAATTAAATGTACTAAACAGATGGTTAAACAAAAGTTCTTTTGGCCGAATATGGATAGAGATGTTACCAAATGGGCTAGAACTTGTCCTATTTGTCAGAAAGTAAAAATCAATAGACATACTGTTTCCGGTGTAGGTAGTTTTGAACGGGCTGAACGTTTTCAGCACCTACACATTGACATAGTCGGACCTTTAACGATATCACCTGATGGTTATAGATATTGCGTAACTCTTATAGATCGTACAACGGGTTGGCCAGAGGCCGTTCCTGTTAAAAATATTACAGCGGAGACCGTGGCTAGAGTCGTTTTTGAGTGCTGGATCTCACGTTTTGGATGCCCTTCAAAGCTAACAAGCGACCAGGGTAGACAATTTGAGAGTGATATGTTTAAAAACCTTATGAAATATTTAGGTATACATAAAATACGCACAAGTCCGTATAATCCAAAAAGCAACGGCGTCATTGAGCGTTGGCATAGAGCACTAAAAGTATCCCTTATGGCACGTTTACAAGATGACAAGTCTTGGGTGGACGAGCTTCCGATCGCATTATTAGGACTGCGTGCAGCTATCAGAAGTGATAGCGGAGTAAGCGCAGCGGAATTGACCTACGGTAAAACAATTCGATTGCCGGGTGATTTTTATGATGAAAGTAAAATATGCATGTCGGACTATGAATATTTACAGGTACTTAGAGATTCTATAAATAAATTGAAACCACGACCACCATGTCATAGTAATTCACGTTCGCTATTCATATCCAACGATCTTAATACGTGTAAAAGTGTGTTCGTTAGAATTGATTTAATGCGTAAGTGTCTTCAACCACCATATGACGGTCCATACAATGTCGTAAAAAGACAAGGAAAGACTTTCACTATCAAGGTAGGCGATAAAGATAAGTGTATTTCCATAGACAGACTGAAACCTGCCTATGTAATTGATAGCGATTGTAAAAACTCTACCGACAATAGTTTTAATTTAGATTGTAACTTGAACGATAAGCAAAGCGCAGCGACAAAAGTTAGTCATAACAAAACAACGCGTTTTGGCCGACTAATCAAAACACCATTGAGATTCGTAGAATAAACAACATAAGTAGCGTTTGACACAAAGGAATTATTATAACACTTTTAGTTATAAACACTTTTATTGTTTTGTTTAAATATACTTTTGTGTAAGCTATTCATAGGTTTCGAAATGTTTATTGTTTATTTTAAATATACTTTTGTATAAGCTAATCATAGGTTAAGACATTTTTACTGTTTATTTATATAATAAAAACTTATGTGTATTTTTTTTTTGTGAACAAGGCTTTCGTTGAGTAGCAGTTTGTTTAGCTCTCACAAAGCGCTTGAGATTAAGCAGGCGGCAACCGCATTTATCTACAAGTAAAGTGTTTTAAGAAAATATGTTAGCTTAACCCTTTAATTACTTATTAAATATTTGTTACTTTTTTTGTTTTAAAAAGGGGGGAATGGTGTAGGTACAGTGTATATTATTAATTTATTATGTTAACAAAAACATAGTTTAAAATGTAAACAATAGCGGCAGCTGCGCCCGCCACTCAAGTCAGTCGTGAATACAAACAGTTTGCGTGAACACGTATCATCTATTATTTATATTCCAATTACCTTTCTCAACAAAATACCAAAGTAAAACCTATATCAAGCGCCCTTTGAGGCCCATGGAAATAAATGATTTGATTTGATTTGGGCAGGGTTATATAAAACGTTGACCATTGAAACGAAAATAAGAATCTTCCTCTTATTTTTGTAGAAACTAAAATAGGAAATGGGTTTTACGAGATTTACCGCACCAGTTAAGTAAATAGCCTTAAATAAATATTTGTTCTGTTCTGAAACCCTTTTATATACAGTAGTATACACACATTGTTTTTACTCCTTTATTTTCTGCTTGAAGTGTAAGATATTGCAACATTATATACTATGGATTTATTTATAATAATTTAATTGCATTTCTATATTTAAGTTCATTTTCTCTTTATAACCATATGTAGCTATAATGTTGTTTTGGTTGCTATAACTTACACATAGAATGATTGTCAAAAAACAAAAATATTGTATGAATTATTTGAAAAGATGGTGCATATAGGCTTTACTTTGGTATTTTGTTGAGAAAGGTAATTGGAATATAAATAATAGATGATACGTGTTCACGCAAACTGTTTGTATTCACGACTGAGTTAAGTGACGGGTCGCAGCCGCGTCGCTAGTTGTTTACATTTTAAACTATGTTTATGTTAACATAATAAATTAATAATATACACTGTACCTACACCATTCCCCCCTTTTTTAAAACAAAAAAGTAACAAATATTTAATAAGTAATTAAAGGGTAAAGCTAACATATTTTCTTAAAACACTTTATTTGTAGATAAATGCGGTTGCCGCCTGATTAATCTCAAGCGCTTTGTGAGAGCTAAACAAACTGCTACTCAACGAAAGCGTTGTTTACAAAAAAATACACATAAGTTTTTATTATATAAATAAACAATAAAAATGTCTTAACCTATGATTAGCTTATACAAAAGTATATTTAAAATAAACAATAAACATTTCGAAACCTATGAATAGCTTACACAAAAGTTTATTTAAACAAAACAATAAAAGTGTTTATACTAAATAGTGTTATAATAATTCCTTTGTGTCAAACGCTACTTATGTTGTTTATTCTACGAATCTCAATGGTGTTTTGATTACTCGGCCAAAACGCGTTGTTTTGTTATGACTAACCTTTGCCGCTGCGCTTTGTTTATCGTTTAAGTTACAATCTAAATTAAAACTATTGTCGGTAGGGTTTTTACAATCGCTATCAATTACATAGGCAGGTTTCAGTCTGTCTTTCAGCGTGTCGTACTTTTTAGTCTCCGCTGGGGCCAAAAGTAAATCACTTACTTGTTGTATAGCACTTTTGTTCAGCTTCGTTATGACCAAGTTTTGTTTTGCAGCCTCACTCAATCTCTGATTTGCTACAACTGCCTCAAATTGAACGAACCAGAGTCGTGGTTGGTCCGCCCAAAAATCAGGAACACGCGAGGAAACCGTAATACTAGCCAACGCCGACACATCCTCGATATGTGGCTCATTGTTCGGCGCCTGTGCTTGTATCACTGGTGTGTTGACTCCTGAGTATACTGGAGTAGCCATTGCCCAAAATACCAAAAACTAACTATTATTAAATAGCACAGTTTACAGGGGTCACCAATATAGGCTTTACTTTGGTATTTTGTTGAGAAAGGTAATTGGAATATAAATAATAGATGATACGTGTTCACGCAAACTGTTTGTATTCACGACTGAGTTAGGTGACGGGTCGCAGCCGCGTCGCTAGTTGTTTACATTTTAAACTATGTTTATGTTAACATAATAAATTAATAATATACACTGTACCTACAGTGCACATGAGTTTCTCACCAGCTCTTCTCATGATGCAATACCCATCGGAGCTGGTACTTGGATTGATTTTAATTCAATTCTCTAAGTTGAGTTAAAGTCAATCTAAGCTCCGGTGTCAAATCATTTTATTACAATAAGAATTATAATTTAATTAGCTAAGTTTTATTTTAATTTTATATTTTTTGTGTTTTGATGTTTGTTTTGACGTGTTCAAGCGCCCCTTGGGGCCCATGGAAATGAATGATTTGATTTGATTTGATTTGATTTGCCTGCCTAGCTTGTACGAAGGATATAATTAATGATGTATAAATGTAAATTTATTAGCACGTAATGTTTGTTTCTCAGTTTCTTACAATCTGTCATGGAAACTAAACAACTATGCTTAATAAGAATCGGCAAGACACGAGACTATTTAAATGAGAAAAACGGACTAATGGAAATATAAGTCTTTAAGGAAAATTCATTCGGGAAAACTTTACGCGATGTAATTCAAGATAATTGTTTTGTTTAGGCGTCTGCTGCCGGTATTGGCTTTTAAGTAAAGGAAAAGTTTCTTGTTTTAAATTGTTTACATAATTCTGAAGAATGTATTCACCAATAGAATCCATAATAATTTAGCTGTCATGATCGGCATGTCGAAAGCACTGAATTATCTTTTTAACCGACTTTAGAAATTGAGGAGATTCTCAATTCGATTGCTTTTTTTTCATTTTTAGGGTTCCGTAGCCGAATGGCAAAAAACGGAACCCTTATAAATTCGTCATGTCTGTCTGTCTGTCTGTCCGTCCGTCCATATGTCACAGCCACTTTATTCCGAAACTATTAGGACTACACAATTGAAACTAAGTAGGTAGATGTATTCTGTTAACCGCTTTATGATTTTTACACAAAAAAAATAAAATATTAATATTAGAGGGGGGCTCCCCATACATTGAACTGAAACAATTTTTTTTTTTTTCATTCTACCTATACGCGTGGGGTGTCTATAGATAGGTCTTTAAAAATTACATTGAGGTTTCTAGAACCATTTTTTTTCAATGTCAATCGTTCCAAAGATAGACACTTTCAAAGTGCTAAAATGAGTGTCCCCCCCCCCTCTAACTTTTAGACCACAGGAGTGAAAAATCTAAAAAAAATATAAATTATAGATCTTAATAAAAACTTTCAACAAAAATTGTTTTGAATGAGATACAGTCGGCAGTTTTTGAGATATAGCACTTTTTCAGCAACCGCAAATTATAACTTTGTTATTGATACAAATTCCATAAAACACTATGAAAAACAAAGTTACTTTTGCTGGCAAAAAAATGTTGGTATTTTGGCTATTTGTCGGTAATCGGTACGTTTATTTATTTATTTATGTTTATTTACGGAACCCTATAGCGCGTGGTCCGACACGCACTTGGCCGGTTTTTTTGTTTCTCGATTACTAGAAGACGTCTGGACCGATTTGACAATTTTTTTTTTGTCTTGGACAGTATACTTGTCATGTGGTACCACTTTCATCAGGTCACGATCTGATGATGGGATCCTAGAACAATCGAGGGCTACCCTCAAATTTTGAAGGCTTCTATTATTTTATATATTTTTTTTTTCGAATCAGTCAGCATTTTATGTTGCTGAGTTGATGCTGGCAGGTAGAACTCCTCAACGTTTAGGAGTACGGGGATAATTCTTTAAATTTCTAATTATACACAGATGAGGCGAGACGTTGAATATTACTTAAGTATTTTTTACTTTTTAGTGTATTTTTGTAGTTGAAGTCAGTTTTTTTTTAAAGTTATGTTATTATTTATCCGATTCGGTTATAGCAAAGGTGCGGGCATTCTGATTCTGAGAGATGATAGAAATAAAATTCACACATAAGCTAAGAATAATGACATTTATTTTCAATTAGAAACATGGAGCTATACAAAGTAAGTACATATGTATTAGATTAATCCAAATATTACAAAAGGTTGTATCGTTGGCACCTGTACTAGTGAAAACCACTGTATCACAGGTACCAGCGCCTTCCATTTCTATCAACAAAATAATGAACGGTGTACTGTATATAACATAACAAAGTTTACATGAATAAACTATTGTAGGTATTTAATAATAATTTGTATAATATAAATTAGCATGCAAAAATCATTAATATAGATTTAGATTACTTAGTTTATATAGTCATCGAGGATGTAGACTTCTGTGAGTGGATTTCAAGTAGCTCAACATCACGCCTACATTACCCAGAAGGGTTTGCCAGAAGTGTATAGGAGAGCGATACAGATGAGAATTTCCTGATGGAAACATCCCAAATGACACTTTGCCCGACCTGGAAATTGAACCCTAGACCATACGGTGAGAGGCGAATACGCTAACGATTAAACTAACGAGATAGTTTAAAGTTTTTTATTTTATTAATGGAAATCTTTTTTTTTTTAATAAATATCTCACAACTTGCACACAACGTCATCTAGTTCCAAACTAAGCAGAGCTTGTAATATGGGTACTAGAATAACTGATTCTAATACATATATATTTCTATCTTTTTGCAAATACATACTTATTATACATAGAAACACCCAGACTAAGACAAACCCTCATGTTCATGCACACAAAGATTTGTCTTAAGCGGGCATCGAACCCGCGACCTCGGCGTCGCAGGCAGGTACCTACACTAACCCACTCCGCCATCAGGTCGTCTACTAAATCTATTTAATTAATACTTTGAAGTGTAGACTTTTGGAATGATTAAGGCAAATTAATCAAGGAAATCTTATATAAATAATTAATTATATTCCATACGTATGTTATCTTGGAAGTGTACTCGGGTAACTTCTTAGCGTATATGGATATATACTTCTTATATGGATTGTATGTTATTGTGATTACATATTAGACGGGAAAGATTTCTGCACCTGTGCATCGTGCAAGGTAAATAAACTTTATATGCTTTGGAATGTAACTGATGATTATGATAATGTAGAGATTTTAAGATTAGTGGACGAAAGTTTAAAAAAAAAACAAGACATTTTTTTTATACTGCCTCGTTACTCTAGTCTAGATTATGCGACCACTCACTGCGAGGTCTCGGGTTCCTTTCCAGATATTCTCAATAGCAGCACAGACAGTTACCTATAAATAAGTTTAGACATGCAATGTTTTCTTGGCTTTTGGACAAATGTTTCTACTCAGTTAAAGATTTTATGGATTATAAATTGTAATAATAAAAGTAGAAAAAAATATTAACATGGCAAAAAACGGAACCCTTATAAATTCGTCATGTCTGTCTGTCTGTCTGTCTGTCTGTCTATCTGTAGTCTGTAGAGGGGGGCTCCCCATACATTGAACTGAAACAATTTTTTTTTTTCATTCTAACTATACGTGTGGGGTCTATAGATAGGTCTTTAAAAATTACATTGAGGTTTCTAGAACCATTTTTTTTCAATGTCAATCGTTCCAAAGATAGACACTTTCAAAGTGCTAAAATGAGTGTCCCCCCCCCCTCTAACTTTTAAACCACTGGAGTGAAAAACCTAAAAAAAATATATATTATAGATCTTAATAAAAACTTTCAACCAAAATTATTTTGAATGAGATACAGTCGGCACTTTTTTAGATATAGCACTTTTTCAGCAACCGCAAAATATAACTTTGTTATTGATACAAATTCCATAAAACACTATGAAAAACAAAGTTATTTCTGCTGGCGAACAAAATGTTGGTATTTTGGCTATTTGTTGGTAATCGGTACGTTTATTTATATATTTATGTTTATATACGGAACCCTATTGCGCGTGGCCCGACACGCACTTGGCCGGTTTTTTTGTCAAGATAAGGTAAAATTTTTAGTATTTCTACACCGGCTACGGTAGTATATGTGAACCATTTGTATTAATTGTAAGACCTGTAATACCATATACTCAGAAATAAATGATATTCTATTCTATTCTATTCTAAAGTTGAAATTGTGACCGGTGGATGGCGATAGGCTCACCCTTAACTAAGCAAGTGAAGTGTGGGTGTTATTATTATTATCATTTGCCACAACCTTCTAGGTAGAATGGCAATTCTATCGATTCTATTACTATAAGAATATTATTTTAATCCAATTGACTTGAATTCTTTATATTAGAGATTTATTTATTTATATTAAGACTTTATATTATTTTATCATTAAGGAAAACTATTGAATATCACGTGCGGATTCTGTGCGTGTTTTATCTTGGTACTGGGGTATATTACAAGCGTATATGGATTGCAGTTTATTATGTTTGCATATTAGAACAGGAAAAATTTTGCATCTGCCTGGTACGGACAGGTCAAGTGCTTTGGAATTTGACAACTCATTTACCAAAAGAGATTGCAGAGATAAATATTGACATTTATAAGTCAAGTAGCCTTCGCTGCAACAAGCCCGATGGTAAGCTGTTACCGCAGCCTATGGACACTTGCAACACTAGAGACAAAACTCATGCGTTGCCGACACTTTAAAAACCTTTTACTGGTGGTTTGTACACCGATGTGATTGTGATTCATTTCATGTGATTTGTTCTGTGATTAGATCTGTTATTTCTTTTTTATTTTAACGAATCCCTATTTTAAAGTTAGTATAATTAGATTTAGCCTAAATGGTGCATAATTACTTTTGTTGATTGTTTTTCGACTATTTTTTTATTTTCTAGTTAGTACTTATATTATTTACAAACAAGTGTTACCAATGAAACAACTGTGATTTTATAAATACAAATAGATAATATTATATTCATAAGACGAATACTAAGACTTTGAAAATCAAACTGTGACTGTGTAATAAAACTTTTTTTAATGTTATCTAAAATTTAATGTTTAGCGTACTTCGTTACTGTAAAACAATAGTAATATTTACAAGACTTATTATTAATCAAACTGTGATTGTTATATTGAACTGTGATTGTTTAAATAAAACTTATTTTTAGATAAAAACAATTTCATATTTTAAGTTGTAGTACTTTGTTACTGTATTAAAACTGTGATTTTTTAATAGAAATAGATAATAATTATTTTATATAAAAGACTTTTAATCTAACTGTTATTGTTATTAAAGAACTATTTTTTTAAATGCTAACAATGGTTATTTTAGAATATTTATCAGCGTAACTAATTCGTTAAATAAAACTTTTTCCGTGTACTGTTTGTTTTATTTATTTTATAATACCATTGTTCTGCTGACTGTACTTTGAATGTATCTGCATTAAGGGGTGAACGGGTACTGCTCTTTTTTCAAGGAGTGTACGGGCACTTATTCCTAATTAGGGGTGAACATTGAGGAGTGTACGGGCTCGTAGCCAGATAAACAAGTCTTTTACTCGCCTGTTTCGAAGTCTAAAACCGTATATAACCATAAAATAATAAAATTATTCCACAGAGTTTTAATTAAATTAGGCTGATGTTCTTAATTTTCTAGACTAGACTATTAAAACTGCAAGCTACCCTTTAATGCTAGCGATATCGGAGAAGCTGTATTTAGGATATACCCAGCTCATTCACCTGATGATTTAATGAAGCTTTTACCCAGAAAATTGAACCTAGGTGCTAGTCAGGTAGATCAATCGTGCAGGTGCTTGCTTTCCTCTTCAGGATAAGTGGTTAATGCTGTCGATAAAATAATCTAAAAATAAACATGTTGCTTTATGTTTCATCATGGGTGTGGCAATATTGCATGTTGCATCATGATGCCACGTTTCAGATATTTTGTTGGCACTCAGACAATGTAACATTAATAAGACTTTAGTAGACATAGCAACTAGGTTGCGGCAAATATCAACTTAAACAAACAACTATAAATATAAACAGTTGCTTGCTGCAACTTGTAGCTGGCAACTTTGAAAGATGCTACGTTTGCAATGGGAATGGGCCTAAAATATTCATCTTTTATGTCTTCTATAAACAAGTTTAGTATCAAAAACAAGTTAAGATAGTTTACATTTTCCACAGAGATAGTAATAAGAAAATCTTGGGTTAAACAAATAATACGTGATCACGAATTAGCGAACAGTTGTTACAGTACAATGTACTCCTTTTATTTATATCTCACGGCCGTTTATATTTAGATAGCTGATTCAGTTTAAATTTTAGTAACTGTTTCATCATTATTATACAATTTCACGACTTTTGGACCCAAATCCCAAAATACTTTTTTTAGTCTTTAAATTTCATTCGGGCGATACATGAGATAGCGATGTCAAATATTAAAAAAATACGGAATTTTTCGTATTTGCAATAAATTTAGATATTCCCTGGTCAGTCAGTACATAAAGTAAGTTTGATAGATCCTTTAGGAAGATCCTACAAGTTTTAATTTTATTTATATCGTGAAAATATGTTTCCATAATATATCAAGGGCAAATAATTTAATGGTAATCGATAGTATCTCTTCTTCAACAATGAGGCCAAATAATAAATAAATTAATTAATAATGTTAATTGTTGATACATAATATTTATCCATTAGTCTATTAATAACTAATTAATTGTTATGATTTGTTATTAAACCACATTTCATCATTGTGGTCACGAGAAACACCGACTCATCCCGCATAATGTATTTTTATACGAAGTAATAATTTAATCACGTAATTATGTACTTTAAATGTAAATAACCTTGCTAGTATTCGATGTACAAGTTATGTTTTAACGTCTAATTGACAGCATTGAATTGACAGCTTGCGAGAGCGGGAGAGAGATGTACTTAAAGCGTGAACCATTCACGACTGACTGAGAAAGTGCCTATATGCCATCAGGCGGACTGCACTTACCGACAAGCTGATACACACATGATCTGGAAGTCACTTAACCGTCTTCGGACCCAGGTAGGTCGCTGCAAGGACAACCTGGCCAAGTGGGGATTCACAAATACTTCCAACATTAGTTGCGAATGTGGATCGCCGACCCAAAATATGGCCCATTTGTTGTCCTGCCCACATCTTCCCATCCTTTGTACCATAAAAGACCTTATGCAGGCCAACCAAAAAGGCGTCACAGTCGCATCCTATTGGTCTAAAACCATATAGACATTGACACGATAAGAAGAAGAAGAATTATAGCTGATTAAAGATTTCTATTTGACGTTATGTTATAGGCATTGCTATGGTGTCATTTCTAATCTTAATAGAAAAAAAATGCTTTCATGTCGCATCATGGGCGCCACGCTGGCACTTTTTTGTTGAGATTTCGTGCGTTAGACAGAGTACCTAATGATTCAGATTCTTACTTACATTAGAGACAATACTGATTTACGTATGACTTAGGTATTAAACCATAAATAAATAAACAAGTTGCTCGTATGTTGCATCATGAACGCCACGTTGGAACTATATTGTTGACACTTCATGCGATGGCCAGTGAAATGATTCAGATTTTCAATAAATTATCAAGTTTCGCGCATGTTGCATCATAGCTGCCACGTTGGAGATATTTTGTTGGTCCTATAAGCTATAGACACGTAAGGTTGGTGAAGTTAGGCAAAAACTATGTTACAGAGTGTTTTTTTATAAAATTAATTGCTTTCCTCTTCAGGATAAGTGGTTAATTCTGTCGATAAAATATGTGGGTAAATCTAAAAATAAAGATGTTGCTTTGCTTCATGTTTCATCATGGCTGTGGCAATATTGCATGTTGCATCTTGCCACGTTTGAGATATTTTGTTGGCACTCGGACAATGTAACATTAATTAGACTTTTAGGACTTTTTTAATGCAGTGATTGTACCGGGCAAATGTGAATAAAATTTGTATGACATATTATCAGCCATTTCGGCATGTAAACATAAACTTTTACAATGCATGCATTAATTTTATGACACTAATTTCATAAAGTACTCAAATGAAATTAGGTGTAACAAGTTGCTGGTATGTTGCAATATGGCTGCCGCGTTGGAGACATTTCTGGCACTTTTAGACGTAACAAAGGAAATGGAAAATTATCTTTTGATACAATTAGCTTAAGCTGGTGCAACCGATAACTACAATCTGAAAAAAACAAGTTGCACGCATGTTGCATCACTGTGCCGCGTTGGAGATATTTTGTTGGAGCTTTGTCGTAGGATTGACACGTCATTATTGTGGCCATTTATTTCTGTTTAGGTACTAAAGTTAAGTTAACTGTTATGTGAGAATGTACTGTTATTCTTTTCTTTGTGAGATTTTCCTTGAAGGAAATAGTTCTTTGTTCATTTAGCTTGGAGTCTTTAACTCTCTTTGCGAGTTTAGGGTTCATACCGTTTTTTTAGTTTATTTACCGTTCAATTTCTTTGTTTTTCTCGTAGTCATAGTAAAGATCGATAGGTACTTTATAATAATAATTGAGTGTACGGTTGGCGTAGAGGTTAAAGCGGTCGAATCGCCGCTTTCAACTGCGCTGGCGTAGTGGGTTCGATCCCCACATGGGACAAATCTTGGGGTGATTCGCAAAGATTTGTTCTGACTCTGGGTGTGCTCTGTGTGTGTGAAATGTATGTTTGTGAACACCCCCGCGACACAGGAGTTATTCCTAGTGCGGGTGTCATATTTTAAATAAAAAAAAAAAAAAAAATACGTTGTCCATATTATAAAGTACCTAATTCTATTTCTTAACATTTTTTTATTAAAAAAATAAAAGTCTTACTAGTAATTTTCAAATAAAAATTTCTAGTATTCTTGTTGACCCCATTCAGCTAAGCTTGCGATTTAAGCTGTCAGGAGGAAGTTTTACGTCCGTAGTGTATTGGCCAGGATTCAAACCCACGACCTTCTGATCGTAAGACCGATGCCTTATCCATTGCGCCATGGCCCCCTTACCTTTACAGCAATCCTTTTGTAAGTGTCGTCACAAAATCGTACTACGCAGTAAATTCATTTAGAAACCAAAAATAATTGTGCTTACGATGCTAATAAAGTTAATTTTGGTTTGATACTGATAACTTTATCAGATAAGGTAGGTGTGTCTTCGATTAGATAAAATTTAAACACGTGTTTTTTTGCAAAATTGTTCTATTTTTTAATCTGAATCAGGCTAGACATTATTTCACAGAAAAATGAATATTTTAAAACAACTGATAAAGATTATCTTTTTAATACATATTAATAACATATTTTATCTACAATATCTTTAAAAAGTATATCATTCATAAACACCACTTTTAGGTTTCCGTAGTACCTACAATGAACCCTTACAGTTTCGCCATGTCCGTACCTATGTCACAGTATAAATAATTTATACTGTGCCTATGTCCTGTAGCTGTCCGTAGCTGAAATTTCATGGATAATATGTATCTTAAGTATGTCAAGATGGTATGTAGTAAATAAAATTTAAAAAATGTTTAATAGGCTATCATTCAATAGTTACATGTTGTGTACGGACAAAGATTGCTTACTTAAGTATAAACGGATAAATGGATAATCAGTCTGTAATTAGTGCTGTGAACTTTGGTCTTGGAAAAATTGCTGATATGACTATCATACAAGGTTTTACCACGTTTTGACCTTTACCAGTAGGTAATTTAAAGATGAAGGAGACAGAAGGTGTTAACGTTTCACCTGAATCCTACCGCTGACCAAATAGGGATGCATTAATGACTTAAGAATAAAATTATAGGAGAAAGAAAGTAAACATTACTTGCTTAAATAAATGACACGGTGCGATGATGCCTTTATAGGGTTAGTTATACTTAAAAGTACTCTACATAAGCGTTATTTTATGTGTAGAAAATGGATCCTATATCCTGTTACATAGAAGATCCATTTTTGTAAACACATAAAATAGCTAGTACTAGGTCGCTAGGCTGTTTCCACTTTCCTTCGAGGGCTCTTACTTGTACTAAACAAGTTTTGATTTATTGATAAAACTATCCCCCTGGCAGAATTAATTCTGTTCGACATTATAATTCGTCTAAATCTAAATTCATGATAGTTTCTGCAAGGGGCATACTGATAGGAAAAGGTATGGAAAAATCTGTTTGTTCCATTTGTGCAATCTACTTAAAAATCTTTCTTGGCTAGGATCAGGTACACAAACAAGTTTACTTTCTTCGCAGCAGACTAAAAACGATTCAGACTGATAATGTTTAAAAAAGATAAGAATACTTCGCAGTGTTCTAGGTACCTCCCTCACCTTAAAATTGCGTTTTAGCGTTACGAAGATCTCAGCTGTATTTCGGCTAACTAGCGCACTACACCCTTGCGTTGTCGGCTAATCTCCCGAGGCCAGAATCAGGTGATGTATAAATGATAAAGACTTTCTTTTGAGACCATGATAAAGGTAATCTACTGAATAAAAATACTGCATAGTAAAGTACTCGAGCACCGAATTGAGAATTTATTTATTTATTTATTTATTCATTATATCTTATAAGCTAACAGACACATCCAAAACGCTTACAAGATTTACGCGATTTCTGACGCAGGAAGTAGGTAGGTATAGTAGTTTTCATTCACAGTATTTTTAAATGTTCCGATGTAAACCTAGGGCTATTAGCGCGCTCTTTTAATAAATTTCATTTATTTATAAGATTTGTTTACAAACGTCAGAATTACAAATAAAGCACGTGTAATAAAAATAATCATGATGACGATACTGAAATATATCTCTTGATAATTGCTGATATTGATTTTAGATTGAAATAAGGAGTAAATTATTTTGTTCTATCAATAAAATCACTACTTTGAATAATTTGTCAACAAAGATGGCAATCGGAGTCAACAAAGATTCTTTATTTTATATCAATGATAGCAATAGTTATTATATATATAATAGCATAAAGTAATTATGATTAGAATCTATATAATATTTAGTTAGTTTAGTTATGTAACTTAAAACTATAAATAACAAATTCTTTCAAAATTTTTCAAGTGTCTGAGAAAATAGCGATACGAAGTTACAGAATTGTCATCTCGTCCTGTCTCGTACGTAAAACCCTATCTTTTCTAGATCGATGTAAATTTTGACAATTTAAAAAACAAATCTGAAATTTAACTCTAAGTAGAAATCTAGTTTTCCTGTTTGTTTCAATTTCACGAAATTCTCATGACCTACTTTTTGTTCCTCGATTTGTTGCGACCGGCCTCGAGACGAGACTCAAGACTAAGCGCCGATTTCACCAGCATGTTAAACTCAAGATTAAGACTTAGCTACGGCTCTCGAACTCTCTGTCCAGTACGAACACTGAATGAGAGAGAGGGAAATGCAAATACAGGATTAACAAAACCGTAGATTAAGAGGCTTGGTGAAATCTAAACATGAATTAATCGGTGTACCGCCGTTTGCCAGAATTTCATTTGCCCGAATTTTATTTGCTATAATACTCACCTGACATATTATTGTTTCTCATAATTTTATTTGTCATATTCATTGTTTACTATATTAGTCACGTGCTCGAAACTTTGTTTCCCATAAAGTTAATTGCCATAACATCATTTGTTATAATCATTGTTTCCCATAAAATCAATTTCCATAACATCATTTGTTATAATCATTGTAAGCCGTAATTATCATATTCCCACCAAAATTGCTTGTAAAATAGGTTAAAATAATTATAAAAAATAATAGGTAGGTTAGGTTAGAAACATGAAAGACAACGCACGAGCCGAGCGAGCGAAGCGAGCGTGCCGCGGCAGCGGCCGGCGAAGTGCCAGTATAATCATTGTAAGCCGTAATTATCATATGCCATAACATCATTTCTCACCAAAATTGCTTGTAAAATAGGTTAAAATAATTATAAAAAATAATAGGTAGGTTAGGTTAGAAACATGAAAGACAACGCACGAGCCGAGCGAGCGAAGCGAGCGTGCCGCGGCAGCGGCCGGCGAAGTGCCAGTATAATCATTGTAAGCCGTAATTGTCATATGCCATAACATCATTTCCCACCAAAATTGCTTGTAAAAAGTTTAAAATAATTATAAAAATTAATAGGTAGGTTAGGTTAGAAACATGAAAGACAACGCACGAGCCGAGCGAGCGAAGCGAGCGTGCCGCGGCAGCGGCCGGCGAAGTGCCAGAATAATCATTGTAAGCCGTAACTATCATATGCCATAACATCATTTCCTACCAAAATTCCTTGTAAAATAGGTTAAAATAATTATAAAAAATAATAGGTTAGGTTAGGTTAGAAACATGAACCCCACCAACGGGTCCCGCGTTGTCGTCGCGGTGGGGCTTAGTACCCGTGGTGCCTCCACACCACGGCGAAGCCAAGTGGACCCCAGAGGGGGGCTGCTCTTCGGGCTTTGGGCAGCGAAGCCCTTGTGGAGCAGCCCATGTTGCAGGGCCCTTATGGGGGGGCTCTGCAACAGGAGGGCCTGTGTTGGCGTGAGTCGGCACTGCGGCCGAGGAGTTGCGGGGCCGCGGCGGGAGAGGACTGTCGGTGTTTCGTTGCCGCTTTCCCTACCTTCCGCGGTCCCGGCGGGGCCGCAGCCGTTAGTACTGCGGTGTGGTGGGCGGTGGGACGAACATCTGTCTCACCGCGGAGGGCCAGGCCGTCGGATACGAAAGTGTCTGACGGCTTTGCACGCGGTCCTCGGTGCCGGTCCCCCCACATTTTGGGGGCCATGAGGGGCCTGCCTAGGCGGGCGAGAGCCGGGCTGCGGTGTTGGCGCAAGCTGACACCGTGACCGGGTGGTTTACGGGGCCGCGGCGGGAGAGGACTGTTGGTGTTTCGTTGCCACTTTCCCTGCCTTCCGCGGTCCCGGCGGGGCCGCAGCCGTTGAACTGCGGCGTGGTGGGCGGCGGGACCGACCACCTGTCTCGCCGCGAGAGGACCAGGCCGTCGGACATGGGGAATGTCCGATGGCTTTGCACGCGGTCCTCGGCGCCGGTCCCCCCACATTTTGGGGGCCATGAGGGGCCTGCTTCGGCGGGCATCGCCGGGGGGGTTGTGGACGTAAAGGCTGTGCCAGATTCCCATGACCCCCCCATCAAGGCGAGTGCGGGAGCACCGTGGGGTTTTAGTGGGTATTCCCGTGCCGTTTACCATCTTTAGGCACGGGCGAGTCCCACATAACCACTCTGCCCTTCCCCGGGGTGGGGTGGTATGCGTAAATGCATTTCCCCACGTTAAAAAAAAAAAAAAAAAAAAGGTTAGAAACATGAAAGACAATCGCTTAAATATTAGGACAAAGGCGTTAGGTTAAATTTGTACGGAAGCGACTTGGACTGAATAGAGTGATAAGTAGGTATTAGAAATAAATCAATTTTAATACTATAATCATACTTTATTTATATCCAGTTATACTCTTGTCAATAAATATCGCCTACAAATATTTTTCCTACCCACTAATTTGTAATTACTTAAGTTTTTAAATAATTTTAGAGCGCCTGTTAAAATTTCATGAGCAAATACATACCTTAGATAGATTGGAAATTAATTTAGTATGGCGTTTGAAAATTCTGTTGCATAATATTATTGCAATTAAATGTATGGATTAATACGTATGGCATTCGAATCATTATGTAATCTAATGTTCGGGCAAATAATATTATTGCAATTGAAAGTATGGAAAACAATACGTATGGCATTCGAATCATTATGAAATCTAATGTTCGGGCAAATAACAGTATGTCACATGTCTTTTATGGTAAACAAAACATTCGGGCAAATGAAATTCGGGTAAATGAAATTCGGGCATATGAATATTATGGCATATATTCTTCGGGCAAACAACAGACAACCGAATTAATCATGTTATAAAGACATTGACACGAGACACGTCTTTTTAGCTTGTTTACAAACAAATAATGTGAATTGTATTTGAAAGGATAATAAGGAAATACGAAAGGAAAGTGCGAATACAATTACAAATAGTGTGTGTTGTACTTTCAGACAACATAAGGAAATAAGTGTAAGATTTCCTCGCGTAGAAGTTGTTACTTATTCTGTGGTAGAAGCTTGTTTACCTGCAGCTAGGCAACTAAATAACATGTAAAATTTAGGCTTTTCTTCTTCTTCTTCGTTCGTCGCGCCCAGGGTGCGCCGGACGTAAGGAATCGTTGTGTACGTCACTCGGGGAGGCTCCTTTCATGCACCCCTTTTATGCAGGCTTTATAAACCTCTTTTTGTTAATATAGGCGTGGTATTATGTTGGGGATATTATGTTTTTATAAGTATAGCTTAAAAGTGAAAGCAAAAAAGAAGTTATTGGAACCTGGTCTTAATTTATTTGTATGGCAGTGATCTGCGACTAAGTTCCATCGTGCGTTCGTCGCACTCTCTTATACTATCATATATATAAAGGTAAAAAGTAAATAATTACAAGGTTCCATCGCATTACTAATTTGTTGTTATTTAACAATTCTGATTGTAGAAATTAAAGTTTATCAATCACTTTATTAATTGGCCTCGTGTTTGTTGGAATGAGCACGAGTTTTTAATTAAGATAAGAGAGATAGTATTGTAGGTCACAATCATGTCTACTATGTAATAAATACAAAATGTAATTGCCAAACACATTTAACTGATTGTAATGTAATTACAAAGAACTTTAAATTTAGTTTTAAAGGCTGGCTAAACTATTCAAGTTATTATATTCAATCTTAGCAGCAACCGAGCTATTAGTCTTCCTGAATGCTTGCTCCTGAATCACGCCTATATTATCCTGAAGGGTGTGACAGAGGTGTACAACACCCACATTTCACCTGTTATGTTTAGGTCCCAAGGGGTGAGCCTATATAGCCTACGGGGCATAATTTCAACTCCGTGCTGGTATTGTGAATTTCCGGACGGAAAGTTTACAAATAACAGTTTTGCCTGAACCGGGAATCGACGCCGAGACCTCGTGGTGGGAGGCGCATACGCTAACCACTAGACCATCGAAGCATAAAATGCTTATTAAGAGATTTATCATTCACGAAAAACACTTCGCGTTGTTTCCTCGAAGCTGGGCTGGCTAACGAACGAGACGAATCATTTTCTTGGCGCGTTCCTTTGACCGATGATATTTTTTTTAATTCTTACTATTTCTATTTTATCTCTTGCTTCAAAATTGTTTGCCAAACTTGTCGGATGAGTTAATTTGTGACATAGACATAAGCCCTTCTGTACAAGTGCAGGTCCCTTCCTCAAAGGATACGGTGCTTGCATCCGCGGCGCTATTTTAAAAACAAAGCTAAACCAATTAACCGAAAACGCTGAAGGAAAATCTCAATTGTTTATACACACCTCCAATTTTACTGTTAAAATTTCACACTTTGACTCGTTTTCGTGATGGTTTTACAAGACAAAGCGGATAATATAGACAATAATACTATAGGTATACATACGGGTAGTCAAAGCTTTTTCTCTGGAGCTCGTTTTCAATCGCTCTACCATCCTTTTTCACCTTTAACTACCGCGTAATACCACGAACTACAAAAAAGTGCATTATACTGTTAACACTTGTAGCGTTAACAGCAAATATTAATAAAGATAACGTGATAAGATAGCGTATCTTTAGAAGTACATATGCAATGTTAAAACACTTTTTCTACAAATATACGGATTCAAGCATAACAATTCGTACAACCACATTGATGTTTTTAGCAAAAAGCAAGTAACTTATATCAACTCTGTAAAAGCAATCGCATGTTCATCCCATTCACAATTTTTCTAAATAGTATTTATGTAATGTTGAAACTTTAAATCTAAAATATATATATACATACAAGAACTGTTATAATTAACAGTTCTTGTAATATTAGTAATTATATAAAATGTTATGTTCTTTCTTTTTTTTCGATTTGTTCACACTATGTATAATGTTATTGTGAAAACTTTGTTGGCTTCTGTTTTAATTTATGTCACTATACTATCTGTACTAATAATGCTGTATGTTTTCCTTAAAGTAAATAAATAAATAAATAAATTCAGGTGACAATGACAGGTGACCAGACACGTTCCTGCCATCATGCGGGAGAAGGAGATCGTGGTGGTTTTAGTCGGTAGGCCGGGTTTGCCGACAAACCAGAGTCCGACAAAACCTCTTCAGTGGCCCTACGCTGAGAGGTATCCATACGAGGTAGACGACCGGATGGCGGAGTGGGTAGTGTACCTGCCTGCGACGCCGAGGTCGTGGGTTCGATTCCCACTTAAGACAAATCTTTGTGTGCATGAACATGGGGGTTTGTCTTAGTCTGGGTGTTTCTATGTATAATAAGTATGTATTTACAAAAGAAAAGTATATATATGTATTAGTATCAGTTATTCTAGTACCCATAGTACAAGCTCTGCTTAGTTTGGGACTAGATGGCGTTGTGTGTGAGTTGTGGAATATTTATTATTATTATTATTATAAAGCATTTACGTTAAAAAAAATAGGTGACCATACACGGGTCACATTTTAAACTAGGTTTTTAAATGTTCAAACTAAACTATCATTAGAAATAGTAGATACTACCTGTGATTTTAGAGAGCTCAATAACCGTAACCGAAACTATCGGATTATCGGATAACCGATATAAAAAAATATCCATAACCGTAACCGAATCCACAATAAAAGTTTCGGATAGGGGCGGAGCCTAATTGAGTCACGTTATTACAAGTTGTTTGATCGGCCGGCCGTAATTCGTACTAAATGGTGACATTTAAATAAATAATTTAATTAGCTATATATTTCACTTTTATATTCCTTAAGAATCTAATATCGGTAACCGAAATTATCCGAAAGTAACGGATAATCCGAAATAAATTAATATCCGCATCAGAATCCGTATCCGGTATATTTATCAGTCTTATATCCGTAACCAATCCGTATGCGAAATTTCATATCCATAATATCCCTGGTTACTACTATGCGTAGTAGTGAGTCTAATACCCTAACATACATAAACGTATTACACCAAATAACTTGTAATAGTCATAATTATACTCTGTCCATTCCTTTATTTTCTTTTTGACAGATCACGCCTATGAATTACATTTTTTTTGTCAGATTAATGAACTACAATAATAATGTAGGTACTTTATTGACAAGCGACACTTTTTAGGGAAGTTCACTGTTTGTAACAAACAACCACAGACTATAAATCAAATCGTGAAATGAAATAAATCGATCATTATGAAAAAGAATAATTTGACTATTTTTGTGTATTGTCTGTATTTTTATAAAAAAAAAAGAACATAATAATAGTATCATGATTCCATGAATAATTATTTGCAAGAAATTAAGTCGAAATCTTGGAATTAAAAATTAAAAATGAATTAAATAAATAAAAAATTGACATTATTATTATATTATTATTTTGTATATTTATTTCATCTAATAAAAACTACTAATAAACGAATTATTAATAATGAACTTAAACCATTTCGATGTAATTAATCGATTGAAAGTTCTTCTTAGACAACATCGATTATGATTTCAAATCGAATCAATTACGTGTGAAGGTATCCCTAAATGTAATCTGTCAAAAAGAAATTAACAAAAAAAAAAACCGACTTCAAAAAGTAGGTAAACTAAAAAGCAAAAAATAAATTTACTTCGCACAAAATAATACGTTTTTTCATTTAGTTAAATAGAAATTATTAAATAATTATTTTATAATTCTGAAGTCGGTGCCAAGTAAA
This sequence comes from Hypena proboscidalis, assembly GCA_905147285.1. Classification (NCBI taxonomy): domain Eukaryota; kingdom Metazoa; phylum Arthropoda; class Insecta; order Lepidoptera; family Erebidae; genus Hypena; species Hypena proboscidalis. Next base: position 7,263,692 of record LR990150.1, on the reverse strand, counting down.
CAATTAATAACTCTGTATAGATAATATCAATCGTTCTAACAACATTTTTCTAACTGAATATTAGTTATATTTCTGTGGTAAGTACCAATACTGGGCGACCGCGCACTAGCACAACTACGCCTCCCTTTTTGTGTGAACTGTAATTTGATATTGTAGAAAGGTTGTTTTTACTTGGCACCGACTTCAGAATTATAAAATAATTATTTAATAATTTCTATTTAACTAAATGAAAAAACGTATTATTTTGTGCGAAGTAAATTTATTTTTTGCTTTTTAGTTTACCTACTTTTTGAAGTCGGTTTTTTTTTTGTTAAAAATTATTTTATTTTACGATTTTAAGTGATGGGTAGACCGAGCAAGAATGTTTCTCGAATGAGGAGACGATGGTTACTTGAGACGGAAAACTTATTTATAATAAACAAGAATTAAATCCTTTCTCCTGACTATTGAGGGTCACGACCTTCCATCATCAGCTCATTTTACACAATAACTAGCAGTAGGAATATGCGTACAGTAGTGAAAGAATTATCCTTTAACTCCTAACTATTGAGGAGTTGACCTTCCATCATCAGCTCAACCACATAAAATTATTGCGACCAAGCGTAAATCCTGGCCTCGATTAATAAAATATGAGGGGTGCCCCCGATTTCTCTGGGGTCTCATCATCAGATCATGACATGCTGACAATGGGACCACCTTTGAAATATCTCCGTTCCAACAGCTCACTTGACGTCATAACTAGCAGTCTGAATATGTGTACAGTAGTGAAAGAATTATCCTTTAACTCCTAACCATTGAGGAGTTGACTTTCCATCATCAGCTCATCCACATAAAAATACGTAAATACTGGTGTGACTTTGAAAAACACACTAAAAACATAACATGTGCCTATAAAATTCGAGGGTTGCCCTCGATTTCTCTGAGATCCCATCATCAGATCACGACATGCTGACCATGGTACCCCTTTGGAATCATCTCCTGTCCAACAAAAAAAGAATCATCAAAATCAGTTCATAAACGACGGAGATATCCGTGAACAAACATAAAAAAAAAAAAAAAAAGCAACATATTATTATATACGAATCGAATTGAGAACCTCCTCAAGAGGTCGGTTAATAAAGGAATGGACAGAGTATAATATTATATTCCAGTTACACTTTAAACAACACAGTAACTGTAAATCTGTGAACGATTCTATTTCTTCGAATTGTGTTAAACAAACAGGATATTGCTAAAATTCAAGATCTGGCGTGTAAATACTTATGTTACAATACACAGAAGTATAATGAGGTGTTTGAAGACCTTTGACAATCAGAATCAATTCAATTCAATTCATTTATTTCGTAAAACATAGCGCACCTTCGGTAGGACAAGGGCCGAAGTGCTAATTTTAAAATTTTTCAGGACAGTCGTTTTAAGGTTTTTATAGATTGATATTGTGTTTTTCTGCCCATATTAATGTAAAATACTATTTTATTTTTTAGCAGAAATAAACCTTATACAATTGTGAATATAAATATGTAATTTAAAACTGTGAGTTATTTATTTATTTATACTATATTTAATAAAATATTAAAGTATGCATACAATTATGCCCTTATTTCCCCAACATTTAAATAATTATGCAATTGTGACCAAATTACACATTATTTTGAAATGATTTATTCAATGAAAATACTACTTATTTTGTACTTCTTTATTCTTCTTCTTAAGAACATCTTTATCACTGACAAAAAAAAACACTACAATTAATAACTTTACTTAAAAAAATAACATAAAAGTCACTTCTAAAAAGTTTACATAAAATCTGTAAAATGCCATGTTAATGCGTAAGACTTATTTATACTGTTATTCTAAAATCAGTCAGTAATCACAGCATTTGTGAAATCACAATTTGTTTCTTATAAGATAATCACAAAGTTAACTAGTATAGAATATGAAAACAATATTCATAAGAACATTTTATTACAATCAACTAAGTATCTAGGTATAGATAACTTTTTTGCATAATACTTTCAAAACCTAAATACTTAAAAATCTTTTTAAATTATTAACAAAAATAGTCATCTAAATTAGACACAAATCATTAGTGCTACTAAAACTTTATAAAAACAAAACAGTAACTATAAAAATAATAAAAATCAATGAAAGGTGGATACTTATATTTACATGTTCACTGGAATGTAGGTATTATTGAAATAAACTATTATAAAATTGTTCGTAAAATTTTGGAACTATGTTTGAAGCAAATAGTTGACGGATATCTTACAGACCCTAATTTCTTGTGAATCTATTAAAAAATAATAGGTCGAATTTGATTTTCTAGGTGGCTTAATACGAGTGTTATTGTCGGTCATTTTGACTCTTCGATTTGCAGGCGGAATCAGTTTCACACAAGATGCGAGAAAGTCTCTTTGCCTCATGTGTGCTCCACGCTCCCAGTAGGATTGAAATTTTTTTTTGCCTCGAGATTCCATTTTTATTCCCTAAAGCGAAAATTATCAGACATTTAGTTCGGTTAATTAATCATCAGAACAAAAATAACATACGTCAAACCTATAAGAACCTTTTTTTTTGCATCGGGGGTTAATAAATGGCAAAAATGGCATCGGAATTATCTTTCAGATCAATAAATAGACACAAGATTTTGTAAAGAAAACGACGGAAATGTTATAAATTTTACATAGAAAGTAAAGCGGTTGGAATGACAAAGTCTTAAATACTATTATAGTTATCTGTATAAGACAAAATTGGAATGCCAAGGTTAGATTTCGTTTAAAGACTAGGTAATGTTGGACTCACAAAGGCACAACTACCAAAACGATTTTGTTCTGTCAAATATGTGCTCTAAAATAAGGCATAAGTACACGAAATGTGACCATGTCTATCCAAAATATAAAACAAAAAAGGGCATATTTACCTTAATGACTTTGACGCTCCAGTTCACAACCACTACTCACGCGGACGATGCCGCAACTGACCAATGAGATTTTGTCGCGCCAATATCATTTAAAAAACGTACGAATGGTACAAAGGCAACTAGTGCCATCTGGCGAAAATAAACTGAATCTAGTGAATGTCTTTGTTCCTACAGGTAGAAATTAGTTTTTAAGTGACTTTGGCATATTTAACTCATTTTCAGAAATTTTAGCACTTCGGCCCTTGTCTTACCGAAGGTGCGTAGGTTACAAGGATGTTACAGTGTTACAAAAAGTTCTTCTATGATTCGCCGAATGGCATACGAAAATTAAAATAATAATGTTAGTTCGACAGGCATTCAAATCAATTTAAGATTACAATGTTATATTTTAAAAAGAGCTTAACAAATAAATTAATTGTATTAGATGCATGTCAAATAAGTAATAAAATGTCGATGATAAAATGTCAGTGATTACAATAATTATAAGATTTTTCTACTGATAGATTAGGATGTCACAACAATGTTAATTACCAATGTCGTGTAAAAATTCATTCATGGAGTAATTAATATACCTTATCCGCCAAAAAATTAAAATGTTTTTTGTTTGTATTCTCTGGTATTTTTACACTTCCTACTTTCTTTAGGTAACTTATTATAAACTTTCGGAGCCATTGCATTATATGCTTTTATGTAGAAACGTTGTGTTCGATTTTAACAAGTGAAGTGTGTTAGAGCGACGTTGACTTTCCACTTTTTCAAATAGGTGCATATTCGATTTTACGAACATGCTTACTTCAAAGATATATAAATATGGTAAAGTTAGTATTCTTAACTTGTTAAAGTAGGGTTTGCATGTATCTCAATAAGGCAAACATCACAATAAACCAAATCAAATCAACCAAACACAATGACTGCTTGGCCAGCCGACCCTGTGAACCAAAAACATCCTATAATGTGATAATGGATTTTTATTAAGATTCACTCGCAATATTGCTACAAAAAATTTAGAACTCAATACTATGAACCGTTATAACTTTGTAATTGCTTATCACCAAACTTTCGAGTACCACCTCAAAGTACCCCTGAATATTAAACGCACAAAGCAAAACAAAACATCCGCTGGAGAAAGATTTGCATGTTGGAAAACCCTACACTGAATGTCGTTACTGCAAAGGGTCTTTATTTTCTTAGTACTCTCTTTATGCAGCTATATATTATTTTGTGTTTCCCCATCATGCTCAAATATTTCTTTGAAATTTAAGACTACCCTCTTATTTCAAGTTTGTGGTCCCCTCACACTCCGATTCCAAAGACTTCGTCCAGCCTTGTTAATAATTTTGTTTTTTTTTTTATTTTAATTAAATAAGGAAAACGTTTTTACAAGGTAATTGCACCTTACCGTTTCTGTGTACCCGTAGTAGTTAAAATCGTTTAAATCGTAGTTAATAGGTTTCTCTGTATGCCTATCATCAAATAATGTCATACCAGTCATTCATAGAAACGTATCAATACATTAATATCCGATTAAAATCATATCAAACAACTTTTCTCACTAACTATTACCACTACCAACTTTCTAGCTGAATAACGAATTCCCACGAACGAATCGACAAATAGTTTCAGTAGAATTTCTCGATACACAAACCGATTTTACCGATTAGCGATTACTGGGCTAGGGTGAGACCTTGACATCGATACACGAGAAATCGATACTAAAGGTCAAAGGGTAGCAACTAGGTCTACTTATCTACTATGTTCGAAGCCGTTGACCGTAGAGTATGTTTAATGCGAAGTAGGGAATACGTTGTTTATATCATGTTAAACATTACTAACATAATATTTGAATTTGACATTAGAGTGCTCGATTTTTGTCCCACTGATTTTGGTACAGAGTATACTTGGTTCTAAATGATTTAAAGATGATGAAAAACTAGTTGGTAACCTAAAATCAATTAACATGCAGTTACTTAATCAATAAAATTAAATATACATTTAAATTAAATATATAATTGAATTAAATGTAATCTAATCCCCGGTTATTCAAATCATTGTTATTAGTATAATTTAGTATTATCTATAATTTATTTTTATATAATTTTTTGTAATGTTTTGACGTGTTCAAGCGCCTCCTGGTGCCTATGAAAATAAATGATTTGAATTTGAATTTTTATATAATTCATAACTAAAGGTAGCTATTGACTAAACTCACAAATTAATTCAATGATATGGAATGGAATTACTACCAATCGATCGATATACACTATCGATTTAAATCCTCTAAAATCTATGACCGGATATCATATTATTTTGGAATGTATTAGAGTCTAATACATTCCAAAATAATATGATATCCGGTCATAGATTTCTGTGTAATATAACTAATAATTAATAATCGTTTAGTTAAGTGCAGCGGTCGGCAACCTGCGGCCCGCGGGTATCATCCTCGTGGCCGTGATTGTTTTCATAATTAGTCATTAATTATTGATCTGTATTAATTCACTATCTTTAAAGCAGGCGCGTTCCTTTTCAAAAACAAAAGGAGGTTCTTATGTTATTTAAGAAAAAGCGTAAAAAAGTCAGTGGAGGAAATTGCATCCTTTCCTGGGTGGTATAGATAATTCAGTGCCACTTTTTTCGTGTTTTATAGAAAATGCGTGATAAAACTTACATCTTTAGCGCTTTATTTGTCGTGGCGGCCTTTGCCAATACTTCGGTGCCATTCTATTGCTTTTTTTAAGAGAACGCGTAAAAGCATCGGTGCTACTTGTTTTATTTTTATAGAGATATCACAAAAAAAATGCTCCATCAGCGCATTTTTACTGCAGATGGCATAGATGCTCAAAGAGGTATCATAGGTACCTAAAAAAATATAAAAAGTAGACGCCTTTCTATTTTCGACTTTTCAATATTGATGATGATCAACAACTACCCCAAAGCCTACGTAGTACTCGCACGTTGAGTTTCTCGTTCTTCTCTAGCTTTCCATTTATTTTATCACTATGTGGCCTTTGTCTGCAAAAAGGTTGCAGACCGCTGTTTTAGTGTATTTGACTGATTTGAGTCTTTTCATTTTTTTTGTATTAAAAAAAAAAAAAAAAAAGAGCTAAAAAATCAAGCTAAGCTTAACTCGCTTGTGTTAGGAGGAAGTTCACGTCCGTGGTGTAATGGCCAGGATTCGAACCCACGACCTCTCGATCGTAAGACCGATGCGCCACGGCCGCTTTAATACTTCTTGATACTATATTTTCTTATTTATCTTCGATATCATAAAAATTCGCGGTAATGTTTATTAAAAAGATAGTCCTAGTATAGATTGATCGGACGTGAAACAAATATCAATATTTACGATCTCGACTTCCTCAATTCAATCGTGAATCGCATGATAAATTATTAGCACGATGTCCGCGATGTGATAACGCATTTGGACTAAAATCTCACAATGTACAAATCAAACTATTCATTTCCAGTCTTCTTCTTCTTCGTCGTGTCGATGGCTGAGTCAAATTTATTGGTCCAATAAGTGGCCACTGTTATGGCGCTCTCGTCGGTTCATGAGCGCCTCTCCTGTGCAGGTGGTAGGGCATTTTGGACAGTCAGTAAGGTGGTCAAGGTTTTGACTTGCCATCGTGGTGAAAGGATTAGCCAATTCGCTTTTAAGAACTCGCGAAATGCCCAGGGTGCGCCGGACGTAGGGAATTGTTGTGTACGTCACTCGGGGAGGCTCCTTTCATGCATTTCCAGTATAAGCTGGACTCGCTTTCCACGGGAAGTCTATACAACGCGACACCATCTTGTACTGGAAATGTATAGGTTGATTTGTAGCCGTATTGTATGTAATCTTATTATTATCATAAAGCCAATTTAATATTATTGACGACCGGATGGCGGAGAGGGTAGTGTACCTGCCTGCGACGCCGAGGTCGTGGGTTCAATTCCCACTTAAGACAAATCTTTGTGTGCATGAACATGGAAGTTTGTCTTAATCTGGGTGTTTCTATGTATAAGAAGTGTGCCTTTACATAAGAAAAGTATATATGTATTAGTATCAGTTATTCTAGTACCCATAGTACAACCTCTGCTTAGTTTGGGACTAGATGGTGTTGTGTGGGAGTTGTGGAATATTTATTTATTTATTATTGCATAATTATAAGGCGATCGATTGTTATAATATCAGTAACTGCTTCTTTGGACATCAGAGCCCACGCTTAGCGACAGATAATATTATTTAATGAAAATCTTAGGCTACTTGTAATAGCACATTGTTCGCGCGTGTCATTATTGAATTGTCTATAACGAGGTATTTATTAACAGATAACACGAAGCATGTTTATATTGTATAATATTATAATAGTGCTCATCGAGACGAGAAATGGTACAAATAAAATATTTTAAGGTTATGCATGAGTGACATTCGGATATCAAACGCTAAAACCGATGCAAAATTTTTTTTTTTAATTTTGCGTTTTATTTCATCTTCTTATTACTGCAAAAATGTATTTTGCTTTCTGATGCTCGTCGTATAAAAATGCTTCTGCGAAGGTTTTGACCTAGTTATACTGACAACTAGCTTCCGCCAGTGGCTCCGTCCGCGCGGTACATCGATAAAAAATAGCCAACGACCTACTAAATATCGTCATCATCAAATTCTAACAAATGAAACATTAAAGCACATTGGTCGTTAGGTAGCGGTTGATCAAAAAACCTTTTGCCCGCATTTTTTCATTTTAACCAGTGGCGGCGATCAACACTGGCCATGTCTAGAATCAGTGTTGAAATTGAATACCTACCTCTGTAGCTATGTCTCATTTATCCTGTATGTATACTCGAACGTCGTGTTTATTATTGTTATTGTAAGGAAAAGTTTAAGGGGTATATAAATAGATCAAAATTAATCCCTGTAAAGAATTTGACAGTTTTATCTTTGACGTCCAGGAATGTAACGCAAAAAGAGTTTGTAAGTGCGTTCTTGGCTATTTTTCTTAGGTGAATGCTCTGCTTTTAAAACACAGTTTTTGCGTTGCAACGATATTCAGACATTTACTTTAAAAATACGTTTGACGTTATCTAAGAACGAAATAAAACGCATAAAAAATGTTAATAAATATTTTCTAATAAAGTGCGTTTTTCTTTTGTTTTTGTTTATTTGGTAAATGTTCTCTTTTTAAACTCTTTTGCGTTACAATACCAGTCATACTTATTTTGAAAAGATTTGACATTATCTTGAACGTTCGCAAACAAAACGTAATTCGAAAATAGAATCATATTTTTAAAAAATTATTACGTTTCATTGTTCTGGATACAACATTATTATTACTTTACTAAAATCCTAAAAGTAGTTCGTTTAGAATTAATTCACTATGTCTTTCATATTTTTCTTATATAAAATGTGTTATGATTCTTGTTACTGATTTTGCACAAACTGCTTTGGATTTAGTTGTAAATTGTTGTATTGTTTTTTTTTCTTATCAATTTTTGTTTATGATAGAATGTTGTTCATACTTGGACATCCTTAAGAGCACATGTTTTATTTTAAATTGTTATCGATTTCTCAATAAATGTTTTGATCGGTTTGAACCACATTTTGAGGTCGCTGGCTTTATCCTTATTATTTACTATTGTACTATACTTTGTTTAGTAGCTGTGGCACTTACGTCAAATACTTGGTAGAGAGATAATATTTCATTGTGGTGTGTATTAAATTAGTCCGGCATTGCTAATTAAAACTAAATACGTACGGTTGTTATAATTTTAATTGGCCGAATACTTTACTTCCTGAAAATTGCGTACGCACTTTAGTTTCAATATCAAACGAGTCTTATGCTATTTGCAATTTTTATCGCAAATACCCGGCGAAAATTTTCGTCAGCAGACTTCCAGAATAATGTGCTGATTCACTGGAAAGCGACTTCTTTACATGTTATTTATTTATACCTACCCTGTAAAGTCCTGGTCGGAGGCGTGGACAGTTTTTGGCAATTTCTACCACAGTGCAATCCAAATTTACTTCAAATTTGGCAAATTTGCCCGTCTCCGTATCTCACTTAATTGGCTGTTTTGAACATGTCATTTTAGACATGCTAGGAGCTTACATAATAATTAACAAATAATAGCAGATTAGTACTTTACATTTTATTATTAACATTTCTTTTTTTCAATTAAGTTAGTGTTTAACTTTAAATTAATGTTAGTAATTCACATAATGTTAGTACATTGATATAACATTATATTTTGTTTACCGATTATCCGGTGAAACATGTTGCGTCCTCTTATTTTATTGCACCATCTATTTGTTACCATGTTTTTGGCAAATAAACGTTTTGTATTTCTATTTCTACACAAGAGGTGAGATATATGGAAAAGCGGCATGGGAAAATTTGGTCGTCTTAAAGCAAATAGGTACACTTCACTCATGCATACATTTATGTTGGCAAGTTCCTTTGATAGTCAAGGTTACTTTCTTTTTTCAAGTCTCGACTCTTCTTTTTTCAAGTTATTTAGTTGTAAACATAACATAACACCACGCCTATATTATCCAGAAGGGTGTGGCAGAGGTGTACAACACCCACACTTTACCTGTTATGTTTAGGTCATATGGGATAGGGAGTGAGCGCATATCGCTATCCACCGAGCACAATTCCAACTCCGGGCTGCTAATGTGAATTGCCTCACGGAGAATTCACAAATAACACTTTAATGTAAACACAAATAAAACTAGTAATGTATAATAAGTTTAAAAAAAAAAATGTTGGTGTGCTTGAGATTTAGCGAGATGACTGAGAAGTAATTAAAATTATTGTTTTTTAAAGCTGCTCCTGCGGATAACTTATTCTAATTGTATTGTCTCTTTTTTATGTTTTTTTTTTGTTGTAATTTAATTGTAAATTGTTTCTGTTGATGCATGTGTTTAATCAATGTAATAAATCATAAATAAATAAATAAAGTCCAAAGAACCAGATTTTTCTTTTGACGTTTTTAATTGTCATTAAAATTTAAATGTCATCATATCAGTTACTTTTTGTACTATCAAACAAGTTGTTAACCATTAAAAATGACTTTAATAATAATAAACATTTAATTAATTATCTTTAAATATTTGTTATTTATTTACCTTTCGCATAACTTAATTATATTATTTTAATGAGCTCTATAAATAGATCGGTCAGTGTTGACTGGGTTTTTCTATCAGGAAATTCTTATCTTAATTAATTATCTCGTACTGGTGGTAGAGCTCTTGTGAATGAGCTCGAGGGCGGCAGCACCACCGTCTCACCTTTAACCTGCCGCCAAATAGTAGTGCTTCCATTACTGTGTTCCGGTTTGGTGGTGAGATCAGGCCCTGAAATTACTGGCACATGAGGCATAACATCGTAGTCCTCAGCTGCAGCGACGCATCTATAATCTGCTTTTGTGGATTGTTGATGTCCATGGGCTGTACTCCACTTACCATCAGGTGGACTACACGTTCGTTCGCTGTGGGCGTAGTATAAAAAAAAAACTCTTAGTGTTTTGCGGCTTGGCGGCACTCAGTTCGATAGATAGAAGATAAACTTGGTATTCCTACAATAAAAGTAACATAACATGACGCGTCACACTCACACTTCACCTGTTGTGTTTGTTTAGGTCCTATACATGAACCTATTGTCATTTACCGGTCACTGTTCCAGACCCCGTGCTTCTTATGAAAACTAAACGCGAATAGGGCCCTTTAAACAGAAGTAATTAACCTCATTTGCATATAATAAATCGAAAAATTCAGTTCAGATTTCCATAACTACCAAAGAACCTAACATTCACAACTTTATTCCTTGGCCAAACAAGCCTGTATAAAAATTCTCATTGAATATGCGTGACACGACTTAGTCATATGATTCGCCACATGTTAACTGCTAAAAAGGTTAGTATGTCAATGCCGATAAATTGTGCACTAAGCCTTTAAAAAAAAGTTTAGATGCATAGATTTGGACCAAGGAACAAGACTGATGCTGCTTACAAAATCAGAGAGACAAAAATGGAACTCCAAAACAAAATGTAGTTCACGAATACATACATTTCACTCTGATTTTAGTACAGAGTATACAATTAAACTAAAAGAAAACAATCAAAATACAACAAACAAAAGAAAAATGGGATATAAAATTATAAAGCAGAAGGACCCTTTAACAAAGAATTTGTCTCAGAATGCGACAACAATTTATTTTTAATATACCAGCGAAAAAGAAAGTTCCACTTTCAATGACGTCAAAGGGCTTATTAAAAACAAGTAAAGCACTGGAATTCCCAACACTGCCCAGTAAAGCAAAATAACATACAAAAAACAAAGTTCACTACAAACCGGTCACAACGCACTTAGCGTTATTGAATAAACAGTAATATTGTTGCATAATACTGAACCAGACGAATGAGGACATTATGTATTGTGTTGGTTATGAATAACGGTACAAAACAAACAATACCTACTTTTGAAGAATGTGGGGCAAGATGAATGCGTAGATATGAAATGAGGACTATCGTTCTAGGAATGTAAAGATATGATTATGACATGAGTATATATATATATATATATTTTTATACTACGCCCACAGAAAACGATCATGTAGTCCACCTGATGGTAAGTGGAGTACAGCCTATGGACATCAACAATCCACATAAGCAGATTATAGATGCGTCGCTGCAGCTGAGAACTACGGTGTTATGCCTCATGGGCCAGTAATTTCAGGGCCTGATCTCACCACCAATCCGGAACACAGTTATGAAAGCGCTACTATTTGGCGGCAGGTTAAAGGTGAGACGGTGGGGCTGCTGCCCTTGAGCTTATTTACAAGAGCTCTACCACCCGTAAATATTTTTTGATATGTATAGATTGGAACGCAGAAAGACAATATTATGCAAAGATAAGACTTCAAGATATTGAACGACATTCATTTATATCTATGGAATACATCTATAACGTATAAGTAACATGTTAAGGAAACTTTTTCTAAAATGTTCTGCAGAATACCATTGACGCAGATCGTTTGCCGTTATATTTCAAGGTCATGAGATGTAAAATTTTGAGCAATAATGTAAATAGATTTAGGATTTGTTCACTTCTGGTACCAAGTAATGTAATTGGAAACATAGTTGAAGCTAACAATAAACCGCTTAAATTGGTAAGGAAAGGAAATGAAATGAAACTAATGCAAGAGATTGTCAAAGTTATGGATTGAAGAACGTAATTTATGTTGGCTTTCTTATGGAACTCGTTATCTGTGCTGTTCCCCAGTTATTGGCATGGGAAATAGGGGTATCTTTTCGCAATGATGTATTTAAGATCAAGTTTCTTCAAGTCCGTTCACGTTTGCGCAGCAAGAATGGTAAATAGTCTGAAAATATGATAGTAAAAAAAATGCAACTAAATTGTCTGCTTGTAATTAAGTCGAGCCATTATCAGATAATTAATACACTAACCAAAAACTTGTAATAATTATGATAAGATAATTAGAATATAATAATACAATACATTCTTGATTAGCGTAATGACAGCAATATTGCAGCTGGTTTTAAAACTTGACCAAGAAAACCGTGAAATTTAGTATCCGCTACCAAATTAAACCAAACAAATGCAATCAAACAGTTTCCTCCGACAAATAAAACCCAAGCTAGCGGGAATTCCGAATGCCACGGATAAAACGCACACAGCACGAGCCACCTAGCAGCCGATTACCAAGTCTGCCGATATCAGTTAACGCCCCCTTTGACACCGTAATTCTGAGCACTACGGGGGGCGAGGAAGGCCACCCAACTTAGCCGTTCCACGAACACGTTGCGACCCGTCCGCTTCCAACGCACACATCTACTCACCCTCGTCAATATACTGCTGTACGTACACGCAACACTCGAGTAAGTCACTCACACAGAGAAATTTGCACGCGAGATTCGGAGAATTCCCGTCTACACCGACCGAGTGCCGCACGCACACTGGCAAACCCGCGCGCATGCGTGGTAACCTCTATAAAAAGGTGACGCTTCGTCATAGCGCCACATTCTGTCCAAAACCTTCAGAGCGATACGACGCAAGTTTTGATCGCGAAGTTGTGAAATCATTGTGACATAAAACACGATAAGTTTTATAATTTGTGTACCTGCGGATTGTGGATTGCATAACCAAGGATTTGATTGTTTATGTGAAGTGTTTGTGAAAACCTCATTGTACCCGGCCGTGAAAATTTCGGTGTACACGAACGTGAAAGTGCCAACAATTCGTGATCTTGAGTTAAAAAGTATCAATCTGTCAAACAAGATGTACAAGGAGTCAGTTGTCCCCGTGAAAGCCGAAACGTTCAGCGGTATGGCTGCTAAAAGGTAACTATGCAATATTGTGCAATATTCTTATGCATCTAATTAAGTTTTAAAATTTGATTGACCATCATTGATTGCTTCATTAAGTTTGATTGGTTCTTAGATTCTTCTTAATTACTCGAACTGACACAATTATCGTAACTAATAGCGAAATCATTTAACTGTATTCAATATAAATCAATCAATATTACAATAAAAAACATTTTTTAAATTTCTTACTCTGGTCTTTAATTAATTCACTCATTTAACATTAGTATCTTTATCTTCAATGGTAAACCAAACTGTAGGATTATAGAACATTTTCAAATTTAAAACATTAGGAATATTATAGACTAAACTAACAAATTATTTATTTTCTTTGCAGTCCAATAAGCTCTTGCATCAAGACGGTGCTTCGCAGGGCCTGTGTGGAGAAACGTCTGACGGTCGGTCTTTTGCCTGCCATCCAGTACCTCTCCCAAAACAGCAACACGGCCCTGTTCTGCCTGACTACTGAAGCCCGTCCTGGCGACAGTGCCACTCACATGCAGGAGGTTCTACTACAAGCCTTCTGCGTCGAGAACGACATCTATGTCATCAAGGTAAATATTGCAACTACAACCATTTCTCTTTCGAAACCAGTTTCGCGAAACATTAATAAATGTTGTGCAACATGCCGCAATTCTTTTATCGTTTTCCTCATGGTATGTCCAACTTCGGGTGTTGTAAATAAATAATGATGCTGGTTAAACCATGCATATGTTTTTTCCGCCAAGAATATCTTCATTTATGCGGCAAATTATTTTACCTTGTACACAGAGTTTAAATTCGCAACATCTTTTGAAACAGAAATCAAATGCAATAAAATATTTTCTATTTTATTCTAACACAGTTAATCTTTTATTTTTTTTGAATAATGTTATTAACGAAATTTCTCTTTGTCTTCAGGTTGATTCGGAGTGTAAATTAAGGAAGATGCTTGGCTGCGTCGGTTCTTCAATGGACTTCAGCTGTGTATTGGTGCATTATCCATACACAGATCCATTTAGCGACAGCCAAGAATTTGATTTGTCTGCATTGTCGGACGCAGAGAGAGATTTGATCGAGCACTGTGAGATGAACTGGGGATGCTCTCAGATGCCAGTTGTCAAGCTGCCGGAGAAGTGAAACCGTGAAAAAAAAAGATTTTTGGAAAAAAAAAATAAGACCAATAAGGTCCGTTTTGCCATTCTGGCTTTAGATGCGGCTTTGGCGCAAGCCATCTTTTGTCTATAGTTGAAATCTCATACATTAGAACTATTTCTATTGTAAATTGTTTCTAAGTGATTCTACTAATGTTGTGAAAAGTTGTTTCCATTTGTAAAAGTTTATGAAATTTATAGAAAGTTGTCTATTCCTAGTATTTAAGATTAGGTATAGACTTGAGGCAGTTAAGCCAAAACTACAAAAAAAAAATGTAAATGTAAATAGACTATTGAATTGTACTTTCCTGGACTTATGAATACTAAATTTGCTGTAGTGCCAATGAATAGGCCTTTTGTACCATTTGCAGTTCGCAACAATATGTAAAGAATACTATAGAAGACTATAGACTAAAGTATTTAAGAAATTGAGGATTTCAAGAGGAGAAAATGTTGAATTTGTATTTTTATATTGTGAATAAGATAAGAAGAATGATACATATAAGAAATATGAAATAAATTTGTTTACTGTTAATATAAAAATCTTTTATTGTACCCAAATTAGTAACCCAATTTAACTAAAATAAATACATATTATTATTGTTCATAAGAAAACTAAAATTACTTCGATCATGAAACTGAAGCCGAATTTAAAGACAAATTTATTATAAAATTAGCTTAAAATAAGCAGTGTCTTGTGAGAAGAGAAATAAAGCTAGTAAATGAATAAACGCCAAAGGGAAAAGTTAATAAATAACCAAAATTCAATAAATACGTTAAATTTCCAATAAAACAGGCGGAATTAAATAATTGATGAGGCGAGTCACATCCAAACAGGAATCCTGTGTAAAGAATACTAGCAAGAAAAAAAATCTATAAGCATTGATTGGGTAGACCTCACCAACAGGAACTAACCTCTTGTTGGTCAGCAGCATATAGACGTCGTGATTCGGGAGACAACAGCACAACATACCTAGACCAAACCTATAGACCCAAAAACTGGTAGTTTAGTTCAGTAGTACAGGTAACGTCATCTGTTATGCGATAGTTTGAACTAATATATTGCCGACAATACATATGTCAAGTAGAACCGAGTTAAACGCTGAACGTTAACCTTGGCTCAGCGATAACTCCTCTGGCAAAATTGGAGTCCTAATGCCACGAAAGCGCGGCTAACGCCAAATCCTCAAGCACCTTTAAATCTCTCTGCCATTCAATGTCTGAACGGGACAGAGATTCAAAAGCATGCATCAGCGTTGATATCGACATGGGATAATTAAATAAGGATAAAACTGAATTCCATCTAATTGTGGTCAAATTTAGATCAGCAATTATAATACGGAGAACGATTGCAATACAAACATGATGAGTGCAGAAACAAGTAATACAAGATAAGATTAGTACTAGTAGTACCTACTTACTATGGTAGTAAGTAGTATAATGTGTTTAATGATAAAGGCCGAGGTCATCTCGCATAACCTATCTGGGTGGTACATACGAGTAAAAATTTTAAAGGCGTAAAACTTTTAGGAGTCTGCATGTGAACCAGTCTATCTTTCTAATAGAATTTTTGTTATTAGAATAGGCATGTTGCCTCATTTTCGTTTTTGTGTGTAATCCAAAACCTCTCAATGTCAGAAACATCATTAAAAAAATTGCCTTTCTTATCAATTAAACATCGTGATATAATAACATTTTAAATTCACATTAAAATTTATACGATCGCCAAAACCCTTCACGCTAAAGCCTGTGACGTTACTAAACGATGCGTTGAATGCGAATGCGAAGTTAATAATTTTGTTTGATAACTATAGGATAAATTGCGTTTTTAAAAAACATTTGTTAACGAAAGTTGCTATAAATTGTGTGGGTTATTCAACGATAAAATTATATTCTAATAAATTCGTACTTTACTAATGGAACTGCCCATGAAACATTGAATGATCGTAAAATAAGATAAACTTAAAGAATGAAAAAAATAATTGCCTTTGGTGTCTGATTACCTATATTTTGATAAGGTATCAAAATTTTTTACAATCTCAGGATCAGGTGAGAAGCCTATTCAGTCCAAGGCTTTCATTGCTTTGTCATTATGAAGAAGTAATAAATTATTAAAGGCATTTGCATCATCCAGCTGTTCCATCGTCCGATTTCTCCAAAGCAGGCCTTAATCCTAAGGTACCCTAAAATGTCTAAACATGTTAGGATACCTGATGCCAGAAACGGTATAATGTCGTGCACCCTATTTCAGTATCAGTGTGAAAATCAAAAGAAAATAACTTCAGCCAGCTGCACCGTTCCCATGCCAAGGCAGGCCCTGTAGTCTAAAACGTTGAACTCCCAGAACAGATTGTAGACGGCAGTGGAAAGAGCTGGTAATCAGACTTATGACACAATTAAATAGAATAGAATAAACTTTATTGCACACCAAAAAATAAGACACATTAAAGAACATAATTTAACATTAAGACATGTACAATGGGCGGCCTTATCGCTAAAAAGCAATATCTTACAGGCAACCTTTGGATGGACAAATAGATAGTTAGACTGATATGGGGCAGTTTAAGGTGTAAGAGATGAGATAGAAGGTTTACTATAACTAATATTTACATAAATTTACACATTTAATAGGTACATTTACCTACAAATTAAATACATATTATATAAACATATATATAGGTATACTTAAAATAAATATGTACATATCACTATTTATATATTAAATACATACATATTATTATAAATAAATATTATACATACATATAATGAAAACAGAGGAAAATAAGAAATGTATACACAAGTTTTACACATGCATCTAAAAGGACTGGCAATGTGAATAAATAATCTTTGACAATTTTTTTAAAAGAGTAAATAGTTTTGGCGCGTCGAATAGACACGGGTAATGCATTCCACAGACGTGTTGCTTGAACCACAAAGGATTTGTCGTAGAAGGTGGTAGAATGCATTGGCATATCCAGTTTCAGATTTTCCGACGATCTTAAGGCTCTAGAATGCGTGTCACTGACGAACTGAAAACGTTCTTTTAAGTAAGAGGGGGCAGAAGGGTTGATTATGACCTGGTAGAGTAGAGAAAGAATGTGAGTATTCCGTCGAAGGCGAATAGGAAGCCACTTGAGCTTATTGCGGTACTCGGATACATGATCATATTTGCGTAACCCAAATATAAATCTTATACAGAAATTTTGAAGTCGCTCAAGCTTATCAAGCTGCTCCTCTGTGAGATCAAGATAGCTGACATCGGCGTAGTCGAGGATAGGAAAGAGAAGAGTTTGAACAAGCGCAATTTTAGTGGAAGTTGGAAGAAAATTCTTTAACCTACGCAAAGACCCCGCTGACGCAAAGAGTTTACGGCTGGTTCCAAGTAATTGGGGACCCCATGACAGCGTCTCAATATAATATACAATACGCAAAGCATGCACTACACGAGTGACTGAGACGGTGCATTTAACGACCCGCTATTTTTGAACCTATACTAGCTCTAAATAAATGAATTAATAATAATGAACTAAAAATAAATTGTGTATCATGATCATGAGTTATTAAGGATTTATAAAATTAAATTTAATTTCAACAGAAGCACATTCGTTTAAAAAATAAAGATTTGCCTGAAACAAAAACTTGCTTTTGGTAGTGGAATTAGCAAAAGCCAACGGCACGTGGTATTCCCAGGCGGTCACCCATCCAAGTACTAACCACGCCCGATGTTGCTTAACTTCGGTGATCGGACGAGAACCGGTGTGTTCAACATGGTATGGACGTTGGCGACAGAAGAGTGGAACATCCAGATTTGATCCGGTTTACGTGTGTCATTCCAGACAAAACTAAAGAAGTAACCATCTGAAATGCAGTCAGGTACATAACAAAACAAAAAATCAAAGCAACGCCACAGGCTGTTAAAGATATATAAAACCTATGAGAAGTAAGCAATTTCAGAAATGTTCATCTCTCGACAAACAGAACAGCAGCAAAGCACATTCCTTTAAAAAAAGCGTGTTCATTAAGCAATAAATAGTTTGTTACCTGTTGCGAAAACATGGCATTTTGGTAGAGGAATAGCAAAAAGCCAACGGCACGTGGTATTCCCAGGCGGTCACCCATCCAAGTACTAACCACGCCCGATGTTGCTTAACTTCGGTGATCGGACGAGAACCGGTGTGTTCAACATGGTATGGACGTTGGCAAGAAGGCTTTTGAATGGGATGATGAGTCTGTACAGTATTGAAGAAAACTTATTTATTAATTCGATTCACGTAGGAACTATCTTTCATGAGTACCTACTGGTTACAATTTTTTTTTGTTGTATGAAAACTGTGAGCAAAACTCGATTTTGCTTTATTTTGTCTTTCGTTCGAAGGAAAGTTTAGCTTTGCTCACTGCTTGCCTTTTTTCACATCTTTCACACCACCTAGTCCTAAACTAAGCAGAACATGTACTTTGGGTACAATTTCGAGTCGCTGAGGTGAAAAGTTGTACGTGTGACATGTGATCAAAGTTATAATTACATCTCGTGCTTTTGAGACTCACTACGCTCAAGATTATAACCTAGAATCTTTCGCTTTTTTGGGACTCATAATTAGCACTCGTAAATACGTACTTTGCTCACAAATAACTATTTACCACATTATTCCATTATTTTTATACAGATAGGTTTAAAAAAGATCTGAAGGAAAATAATGGCGACGTTTTAGATACTGGCCATCATCAAAAGTGTCAACATATTTTTAAATCTATTTTGTAAATTACTTTAAAATGATTAAACGGCTATTCCTCACTAGATGGCGTTAGAAACGTTTATTCTAAAAATAAATATACTATGAAATTAGTGGCTTTAGTTTAGTACTTTGGTTTAGTTCTTGTATTCTTCGATACAGCGAGTCGCCAAACAGATGTACGAGCAGCCTCAAGTAAATAATACATTTCGTAAATATAATAACGTTTGCCGAATAAATAGAACAATAAGATCATCCAATTTGCACGGAAAACATTTTTTTTCATAACTGTATTATGTTGGAGACCAAGTCGGGAATCTGTTTTCAATAAATTTTGTTATGTGGCAAAAACCCTTTGCAAGATATTATATTAGAAACGGCATTGGAAACAGCTAGTGCATGTATGGCTTAAATACTATATAATAATTTAATTTTATTATATTCATTTAGATTTTCTTATCTATCACATTTGAAACTGTGAAGTTAAGGTGTGGTAAATAAAATTTACTATATTCTAATTTTAATAATGTAATTTTTTTCAAGATATTACATTGTAATTTTACGAAAATTATGTAATAGACTGACAAGTATCTTTAGAAAGAAAAGTCATATTATATACTTTGTCCATTCCTTTATTTTCTTTTTGACAGATCACGCCTATGAATTACCGTTTTTTTTGTCAGATTAATGTAATACAATAATAATGTATTTTATTGACAAGCGGCACTTTTTAGGGAAGTTCACTGTTTGTAACAAACAACCACAGGCTATAAATCAAATCGTGAAATGAAATAAATCGATCATTATGAAAAAGAATAATTTGACTTTTTTTTTTATTGTCTGTATTTTTATAAAAAAAAGAATATAATAATAGTATCATGATTCCATGAATAATTATTTGCAAGAAATCAAGTCGAAATCTTGGAATTAAAAATGAAAATGTAAACAAAGGTAACTAGGAAGTCGTCATAGACTAAGTATGTGACATTATTATTATTTTGTTTATTTATTTCATCTAATAAAAACTACTAATAAACGAATAATTAATAATGAACTAAAACCATTTCGATGTAATTAATCGATTGAAAGTTCTTCGTAGACAACATCGATTATGATTTCAAATCGAATCAGTAACGTGTGAAGGCATCCCTAAATGTAATCTGTCAAAAAGAAAATAAAGAAATGGACAGAGTATAGTCATTAGAACTAATAGTTGTCGCACAGTATTATTATGATTTCCTCTATGAAAAGTGCATCCATGCACTTGGTCTGACAAGGATTACATATTATAATCCTTGTTAGTCTAATAATTCCATTATAAGTTAGGGTTTTTTAAAGGGCTGATAAAGGAGTAAGGCAAAAAACACACAACTTAATAATATATTAAAAATCTCTCACATTTTGTAGTAGGTAATAATTCATAAACATATATTATACTTTATATAGTGATCTTTCTTCTTCGTCGTGTCGATGGCTGAGTCAAATTTTATTGGTCCAATAAGTGGCCACTGTTATGGCGCTCTCGTCGGCGTTCATGAGCGCCTCTCTTGTGCAGGTGGTAGGGCATTTTGGACAGTCAGTAAGGTGGTCAAGGTTTTGACTTGCCATCGTGGTGAAAGGATTAGCCAATTCGCTTTTAAGAACTCGCGAATTGCCCAGGGTGCGCCGGACGTAGGGATTTGTTGCGTACGTCACTCGGGGAGGCTCCTTTCATGCACCCCAATATATAGTGATTATCAATAAGATAATTATAATTAAAACTTAATAGGTAATATTTTAAAATGCATTTGGTTAAATTCTTTACTATACAATTTGCTGACATCGTACGTAATTGTGAAGAAGAGATAATTAAATGCTAAAGAATACTTTGGGCTAGCTGTATTTGTTTTGACAAGTTATTTTTATGGAAATATTTTTCATATTACCAAGAGTTGGACTTCCGAGTGTTTTTGTCCAACCAATATCGAAGCACAAAATCAACACCTCTTTCACCAATCATCAAGGACGGTGCACAGGTATTCCCTCTGTTAACATTCGGCATTATCGATGCGTCTATCACTCTTAGACGAGATACACCATGTACCCTCAACTCCGGATCCACTACCGCTTTCTTATCACACCTTGGCCCCATTTTACAAGATCCCACCTGATGGTGAGTTGGTCCAGTGAACGCATATGCAAGACAACGTAGATATTCATCTGAACCCCATTTGTAATCCGTACAAGGCTCCAAAGGCGTCTTAACAAAGTAAGCTCCTCGAGATTTAAACGCTTTCGTCTTTTCCAAATTGAACAAATACTTGTATCCTTTAATCAACGGCACTAAATCTTCTGGGTCTGCCAAATAATTAGCATAGAGTACTGGATCACCATGTGGATTTGTTTCGTTGAGAAAAAGTTTTCCTCTACTTTTCGGAACAAGATTCATAGCTCGGACATTCATACCGTCGTAGTAACTTGTCGGAAATATGGTCAAGCTGTCCCACAAAGATACAT
This sequence comes from Hypena proboscidalis, assembly GCA_905147285.1. Taxonomy (NCBI): domain Eukaryota; kingdom Metazoa; phylum Arthropoda; class Insecta; order Lepidoptera; family Erebidae; genus Hypena; species Hypena proboscidalis. The sequence continues at coordinate 7,242,048 of LR990150.1, read as the reverse complement.
TACGAATGTATTCATTTGTGAACACATGTCCTATTTGATACTGAATATCGGGCGCTGGCAGACTATCGTCAGTTTTAATAAATGCTATAGCATTAGAAGGACCATTGCCTGACAGAGGACCGCGTTTGGGTTCCATTTCTTTATATTTGTGTATTTCTTTTACGATAGTTTTTTCAGGAACTCTAGTTGAAGTTTTATTAAGATGTATAGTGATTCCATTGAAAGTAACATGATCATGTATATTTTCACCGACAGCTAAATCTTGTACGAGAGGAATATTTAATTTTGCTAGGTGTTCTTTAGGACCGATACCTGACAACATCAGTAACTTTGGTGAATTAATACTGCCTCCGCATAGAATAACTTCTTTTTTTGCAAATGCCGTGTAATCAGTTCCGTTTTTTTTATATTTGACTCCGTGAGCAACTTTCTGATGGTTTATTAGTATTTTGTATACTGTAAATTGAACTTTGACCGTCAGATTTTTTCTTCTGTATCTAATAGGCTGGATAAAGGCATAGTTTGCTGACACTCTTTCTCCTTCTTGCGTTATTGCTTGTGAATTCAATACCGCTACCTGATTGGCAGCGTTGTAGTCTTCGATTGGTAGACCGTTCTCGTGAAATGCTTCAACAATCATACGAGATGGATCATCAATGTAAGGAAATTCTGAGATGGGCTGCTCGCCGCTAACACCATGGTATTTACGGCTGAAGTGTTTTTGACCAATGTCCAGATTCCTTTCAGATTTTTTGAAGAATGGCAGCACCTAAACATTTATTAAAATTAATTACAAACAAGGATAAGTGATTTCAATAGTGATTGTGTTACCGTTTCTTTTGATTAAGTTTTACAAAATTAACATCTCATCCATCCGTAAGTTGGATAAAGAATTAATAGAGTATATACCCTAGTGTTCGATGTTATATTTCTAAGTTGTTATGACTCATAATACCTACATGAAAAATTTATTGAAGTATTTTTTCTATCAGAGTAAACAGGTGTGCTCTGTGTGTGTGAAATGTATGTTTGAGAGCACCCCCACGACACAGCAGTTATTCCTAGTGTCCTGAAACAACTGGCACGTGAGGCATAACATCGTAGTCCTAGATCTGCATGTGTATGAATATAGGTAGTAGCTGCCACTTTCTAACGAATGATCGCTACATATCAATCTTTATGCTGTGATTTTAATAATGTAGAAAAAGTTGCCCCCGATATACAGAAATGGGCATTTTCATTAGTTCATAACATGTTATCCTAATTTATATTTGACGACCGGATGGCGGAGTGGGTAGTGCACCTGCCTGCGACGCCGAGGTCGCGGGTTCGATTGCCGCTTAAGACAAATCTTTGTGTGCATGAACATGGGGGTTTGTCTTAGTCTGGGTGTTTCTATGTATAATAAGTATGTATTTACAAAAGAAAAGTATATAATTATCCATAGTACAAGCTCTGCTTAGTTTGGGTTTGTGTGTAAGTTGTGATATTATATTTATATTATATTATATTTATATCTAAAATAGGACATAGAATTCCACAATAAATATTATATACTTACTAAATATATAAGTAGATACAGCAAGTACCCATAGATGATGAACTAGATATGATAATTGGGCCAAGTTATCCCCAAGATAACTTGGCACAATTATCATATATATAGAATTATCGCGCTTCTCATCGCGCGGTCTCGGGTTCAATTACCCAGGTCGTGCAATGTGTTATAATTATGTGAACTTTTCGTCAGGAAATTCACAATAGCAGCACGGAGTTGACATTGTGCCCGTTGGATGCCGATAGGCTCACACAGGTGAAATGTGGGTATTGTGGTATTGTACACCTCTGATACATCTTTCTGCATAATATAGGCGTGATGTTATGTTATCTTAGAGATGTTAATTTTAGACTCGTTTAAGCCAGCGGCTTCGTCAACGTGGTACGTTGATCATACTTTATACTGCCTGGAATCCTGAAATACACACATCAACGTGGTTGTCTAGGCATATTTTACAAAACACTTCATAACTCAAAAACTATTCGCCCCACAGAAAAAGTGTGTGCATGAAATAAATCTCTTCAGTAAAGAAGCGAGTTTCCAAGCCCCGGTTATCCAAATCATTGTATATTTATGATTTATTTTTATATCATTTTTTGTAATTTGAATTTGAATTTGAATCAACTTTGAAAAAATATTTTGGTGGCATTATATTGTATATATTACTTTTGGCTAATAAAACTTTTTTTTGCAATAAAACAACGTTTAATTAGGCAAATTTTGGGTATTGGTTTTATTTTAATTGGTATTGAAACTGTATGGCTTATTACGAGATAACTTTTACAAGGTATTTTTTAACAAGAGAGAAAATGGTTAGAGCTGTGGCCATCTTGGCAGTAGATTCTAACTAACATTTAGCTGCTAACTTAGAAACAGTACATATTAATGTTATTTGGATGTTAATTGGCTGTTTTGTACCACTTACCATCAGGTGGACTACAAGTCCATTATATAGTATAAAATAAATAAATACCACTAATAGGCGACCCATTACCCCGATCTCATTAATATCAATAATATAATTATAAAGATGTTATTCTTTTTTTGCTAGAGATGTACGAAACTTAAATTTAAATAAAAGCTAAAATTACCGCCATTTCAAATATGGTATAGCTATTGAACAAAAATACCTCCAAAGGAGTTTTTTTAGTTATTTTTTTTTACTTCTCGACATTATAAAGACCAATCATTTATACTGAATTAATTTATGTATGTACTTACCTAGTATTAAAAAAAATTAAACATGGCACCTAATTTTTCTTTTTTTTTCCTCCGAGTCTCCGTGAGGCATTTCCAAACATTTGATCTGGGTGTAGCAATGATTGCAAAGGTGGATAAAAAATACAATATAAATAAGAATTATTATTGTATTTTACATAATATACATACATACATAAATATTATACTTAATAACATATACAAACAACAAATACAAACAGCAAAAAATAACACGAAACTAGCGGCTTAACATTAATGTCGCGACGTGTTAATTAAAAAATTCTCAAGTTAACAATAACCTTTACAATAAATGCATTAAGTTTATGCTACTAGTTTCGTAATGTTAAATAGGCTTTAAACTTTGAGAAAAATAGCGAACTGTGCTCATAATCAGATAAAGCTTTTTCGCAAACGTGTTCAGTTAGTTACTTAATATAAGTACATAAATATCTATACTAGAGAATATAATGATACATATACATATTATTAATAGTGTTTTTGTAACCATTCTTCAATAACGAACGCTACTCCTCTTTCACCAATCATTATCGACGGTGCGTTAGTATTTCCACGAACTACGAAAGGCATTATAGAAGCATCTATAACTCGCAGACCAGAAACACCGTACACCCTCAACCTTGGATCTACAACAGCTTTCCTATCCCCTTTAGGACCCATTTTACAAGTACCTACAGGATGATACGGTGATGAGGTATATGCCCTCGCTAAACAAACAGTATAGTCGTCAGTACCCCATTCATAATGACGGCATGCGGGTAGAGGTGTTTTAACAAAATGTGCTCCTAATGCTCTGAAAGCCTTTGTATTCTCTAAAGTTAAATATAATCGTACAACCTTAATTATAGGAATCAAATCCGAAGGATCTCCAAAGTAATTCGCATACAACAATGGCGGACCGAAAGGGTTTGTCGCATTCAACAATAATTTTCCTCTACTTTTCGTAGTTAATGTCATAATTCTTGGTATGATACCATCATAGTAAGGAGTTGGGAATATGGTTATGCTATCAGAGGCTACTGGTTCGTTGACAAATTCCCTCCAATACGCGCTGTCTACATGGATTTGGGTGTCAGGCGCTGGAAGACTTGGGTCACTTTTCAAAAACGCTATGGAAGGGGTCAACCCGTTGGACGATATCGGACCGTGTTTAATTTTCATACGACTGTACTCATCAATATCTTCTATAATTTCTTCACGACTAACAAGAGTCGATGTTTTATTTGGCAGTGCTAATATATAGCCATTGAAAGTAACATGGTCGTGTAAATTTTCGCCCACGGCTAAATCTTGTATGACAGGTATATCCAACATCGACAGATGTTCTTTAGGACCTATACCAGAAAGCATCAACAGTTTTGGAGAGTTAATACTTCCACCACTAACAATAACTTCCTTCTTAGCAAAAGCCGTGTGAACATGACCATTTCTAATGTATTTGACGCCGTACGCGACTTTGTGTTTGTTTATCAAAATTTTGAATACTTCAGAATTAGGCCTAACGACTAAATTCTTTCGTTTGTACCGTATGGGTTGAATGAAAGCATTGTTTGTGGAGACTCTCTCGCCGTCTTGCGAAATGGTTTGCACGTGCATGGCACCAACGTGATGCGCTCCGTTGACGTCAGTTAGAGGAAGACCTATCTCGTTGTAGGCATTTATCACCATCAGAGAAGGTACGTCGACATAAGGATATCTGGACACGGACTGCTCGCCATCAACACCATGGTATTTACGGTTTAGCCCTTCGAAGTTTAGATTCTTCTCAGATTTTTTGAAGAAAGGCAGCACCTATATTTTTAATTATTATTTTTACCAATAGTCTGATCATTGTGTGCGGTATGGTATTTAGTATAGTGATAATGTTAGCAACTGCTGTGAAATGAGTATATTATGCACGCCTTTTAAATATTCTGTTAATAGGCCATGCAAAAAGTCATCAAAATTTATGCCTAGGTTACTTTGCTAATACCTAAAATGTAACATTCTGGAATGTACAATCTATTTGAACTAACATATCAATATTTTATCACAATTAAATTTTTCGTACAATAAATATAATAATTGAGAAAATTTTACTACATCACAATTTATGTATAAAATCAGTAACATTTTACTCTCGTAAAATACGAACTAGAACAAAACAGGTGTTAGAAATATTATTTCAACCAATCTTCATAAATATACGCTGCACCTTTTTCTCCAATCATAATAGAAGCTGCTTCTGTATTGCCACGAATGATAACCGGCATTATAGATGCATCTATAACTCTCAAACGAGTAATGCCATACACCCTTAACTTTGGATCCACAACTGCAGTTTCATCCCAATGGGGTCCCATCTTACAGGTACCGACAGGGTGATAGATTGTAGATGTGTATTGCCGAATGCAACAAACGATATATTCGTCAGTGCCCCATCTGTGGTCTTTGCACGCTGGCAATGATTGCCTTATAAAATAAGCTCCTCGCGATCTAAACGATTTTGTATTTTCCAAAGACATAAAATACTTTGCCCCAATAACCATTGGGATCAAGTCAGACGGGTCTCCAAAATAGTTTGCAAATATTACAGGGTGACCGTGAGGATCTGTAGCGTTCAGAAGTAATTTACCTTTACTTTTTGGGTGAACATTCTGTATCCTTGGATAAAAACTGTCATAGAAACTTGAAGGTAATGTCTTTATCCTATCAAATGTCACAGGTTCCGTAAGCAATTCTTGAGCCAGCGCAACATGAACTCCTATCTGTATGTCTGGTGCAGGCAAGTTGGGATTACTTTTTAAAAACACGCCGATATTGACTGGTCCATTTGTCGATATTGGACCATGTTTTAACTCCATTTTACTATAGTCGTAGATTTCTTTCAAAATTTCGCTTTGTCCGATAAGTGTTGAAGTTTTATTAAGACCAACTATTAGACCAAGAAAGCCTGTGTGGTCCTGTAAATTATCACCAACAGCTAAATCCTGTTTGACATGTATATTTAATCTTGAAAGATGTTTTTTAGGACCCACGCCAGACAACATTAGCAGTTTTGGAGAGTTGATACTACCACCGCTGATAATAACTTCTTTCTTGGCAATAGCTGTGAATACTGATCCATTTCTGACATATTTGACGCCATATGCAACATTGTTCTTATCGATTAGAATTTTAAATACTTCTGAATTTACTTTAATGACAAGGTTTTCTCTTTTGTATCGTATAGGTTGGATAAAAGCATTATTTGTGGAATATCTCTCGCCATCGTATGAGTATGCCTGTGATGTCATTGCTCCGATTTGCCGGGCTCCATTGTTGTCGACCAAAGGTAGACCTCTCTCGTTAAAAGCATCAACCAACATGATATTATTGATATCAACGTGAGGGTACCTCGAGACTGGCTGCTCACCATCAACTCCATGGTATTTGCGATTTAGTCCTTCGATGTTGAGATTTTTCTCGAACTTTTTGAAGAATGGCAGCACCTATATTTTGAAACTTTTTTATTAAATAGCAAGTATTTAGTTTGTGTAAAGTAAACGCATTAGCTTTTGTAATTACGAGTATATACAACAATTATTAGTAGGATATACATTATTTACACCTTAAATAATTTGGTACGTACCGGCGATCAATGAGGTTACCAATTTTAAATATTGTTTTAAAACAAAATATTATATACAATTATATACAGAAGCTTAAAAATAAAAAAAAACCTTGAATAACAGAATGATATCATTAGTTTTTGTTATTAGTAAATAAATAAACATTATGTTTTGCCAAAATTTAATTTTAAGCAGAAACAAAAATCTACATCATTTTAAAGAAGACTTTCAAGCTATATTAGAATACTAAGGCTTTTGGGAAGGAAGTGATACAATTTAAATATTTGAATTCTATAAAAAATACGTTGTTGTCGATTATTTATTATTATTTATATATTACAAAAAAAAGAGTAATAAAAGTTCGTCAGCTCAATTATTTGATGAACAATTTTATCATCGTAAGTGATTATGCAGCTTAGAAGTGATAAAATTAAACTCATTCAATTTAAATGATCTGATTTCAACCAATCTTCTTTAATAAGAGATGAACCTTTTTCACCAATCATAATAGTTGGTCCATTCGTGTTGCCACGAACTATGACCGGCATAATTGAAGCATCTATCACTCTTAGACCAGAAATGCCATACACCCTGAGTCTTGGGTCCACAACGGCATTTTTATCCCATTGGGGACCCATCTTACACGTACTCACTGGGTGATATATTGTTACCGTGTACTGTCTCGCTAAACAAACAAAGTATTCATCTGTACCCCATTCGTAACCTCTACATGCTGGCATAGGATTCTTTACAAAACGTGCTCCTCTAGATTTAAACGCTTTAGTGTTTTCCAAACTAACGAGTAATCTAGCTGCTTTTACCAAAGGAATCAAATCAGTTGGGTCCCCAAAATAATTAGCAAAAATTACAGGACGTCCATTAGGATTCGTAGAATTGAGGAACAATCTACCTCTGCTTTTCGGTGCTAAATTCATTGGTAATGGGACAATACCATCGTAAAAACTATGAGGCCATATTTTGATCAACTCAAATAATGTTGGATTGGTATTATATTCTTTTGACAGTACACCAGTATGTTGAATTTGTACATCAGGCGCCGGCAAATCGGGATCACTTTTCACAAATGCTACTGCGTTGACTGGACCGGTAGCTGACAATGGTCCGTGCTTTATATCCATTTCGTGATATTTATAAATCTCATCCACCAGATGTCCAAGATCTTCGGTTGGTGACGTTTCAGCTGGCAGATCTAACAGAAGTCCAGTATAACCGACATGATCTTGTAAATTTTCACCAACTGCTAAATTTTGTTTGACCGGTATATTCAACATTGATAGATGTTCTTTAGGACCTATGCCAGATAGCATTAACAACTTTGGAGAATTGATACTGCCACTGCTAATAATAACTTCCTTCTTGGCGAAAGCTGTGTAAATTTTGCCGTTTCTGACATATTTTACGCCGTATGAAATATTGTCTTTATTTATTAGTATTTTGAATACCTCCGATTTGACTTTTATTGTAAGATTTTTTCGTTTGTACCGTATAGGTTGGATAAAAGCAGAGTTTGCGGACATTCTTTCACCGTCCTGTGAAAATGTCTGTGACATCTGGGCGCCTACTTGGTGCTCTGCATTGTAATCTCGAAGAGGTAGACCTCGTTCGTTATAAGCATCGATGAACATGATGCCATATTTGTCGGTATAAGGATATCTCGATATAGAAAGCTCGCCGTTCACACCGTGATATTTACGGTTGAGGCCTTCGTAGTTTAGGTTCCTCTCGTGCTTTTTGAAATATGGCAGCACCTACATTTGAGTATGCTTTACTAAATATTTATGGGGTCTTAGTGCAATGGTTGTTAGCCCTGGTTTACCATGAAGGCATTGTGAATGATTAATCATATATGTATGCCTCACACCGTTGTAGATGATATTTAAGAGTGATTTACCCAAAGACGGTAACGTGGCGCTATGGTTATTTGATAAGACTATTGTGCAAATAAAGTAAGTGATTATTGTAGCCAACACCTATATTCTGAGTTAAATAATGAAAAAGCATATAAAGTATATAAAAGTGTGAGGCCAAAATTTATAAAGCTTTCAGACTCAGAATCAGCTACGACATTTAGGAAATACTAATATCTTTTGTTGCTGGTGGGCTTCTTTTGTACTTAGTATGTAGTTTTCTATCAAATACTTTGGTTAGAATCACCTGGTATCACTAATATGGCTTAGAATCTCTATAAATTCTAAACCTATGATAACATTGAATCTGATAGACCGCTCAGACCATCATTTCTTGATACAAGTCCAAGTTTGCTTTACAAATTTCAACCGAATGGAAACTGTATGAGGCTCACCTCTTTGTAGCTCCAGCCATCGTTACCTAAGGCTGCCCACCCATCGTAGTCCAGTCTGTTACCTCTGATGTAGACCATAGAGTTGATGGAACTGGAACCTCCCATTACCTTGCCTCTAAAAAATGTATTGTTACTTCTTAAGCAGATGACAATGATAAAATATATTTTCTTGGAAATGAACTTGAGGGAGCAAGCCTATCACTACATTCAATGTTTAACAATAACCTTTTCTAATCCAGTGAAATAAGTAAACTGTCGTTAAAAGATAAAACTTTCATGCTCTAATCTCATAAGTTTAAGTTAGCGCGAACAATAAATTAACCCGCAACTGTGTACCTACATAAGCTCATGGGTGGACTGCGTACATGAAGGGCCCTGACTAAATAAGAGTTGGATCAAAGCTAGAATTTTAGTCCTATAACCATCAGATGGGCTCTTAGCTGAAGCCTAACAACTCCTTAGCCAGATTTGAACCTGCATAAGTGTATCATTAAGTAGATAGAGCTGGTGGTACAGCTCTTGTGAATGAGCTCGACGGTGGCAGCACCACCGTCTCACCTATAACCTGCCACCAAATAGTAGTGCTTCCATTACTGTGTTCCGGTTTGGAGGTGAGATCAGGCCATGAAATTACTGGCACATGAGGCATACCACCGTAGTCCTCAGCTGCAGCGACGCATCTGTAATCTGCTTTTGTGGATTGTTGATGTCCATGGGCTGCACTCCACTTACCATCAGGTGGACTACACGTTCGTTCGCTGTGGGCGTAGAATAAAACAAAAAAAAATTTTGTTACGAACCTAATTAATGATGTGAACTACCAGAAATCAGTACCTTGGCCAAGCGCAGCGTCCTCCAGGTCTTGCAAGACAGCTTTTGCCATCAGGCTGGGTCTCATACTTCCAGTCAATGTTGGACCCGAGCAAGGCAGTGGAAAGAGACGGCGCTAATGTAATATCCGGCTGTTCTGTGCCAGCTTCTAGCAGCAGAACCTGGAAGAGAAAATGGGTAAGACTACTGTGATATATTTCCATAGACAAAGCGATAACATTCACATTGCATGTTATATATAGGTTGTATATGACTGTACATCATGTAAACCTTATTTTTAAAGAAAAATGCAAGTAATACTCTTGCCCGGCCCGGCCCGATGAACCTTAAATTGTGCCAAAAAGACTCGGAAATTTTCCAATGCTCCCAAATCATAATAAGACAAATATAAAATTAAATAGTATTTAATTTTATATTTCTCTTAAAGGGAAAAAAAAATTGTAATTAGGTATGTCAAAGATAATATCTTAGAGCTATGTCAATATAAAATGCAAATTCTAATTTTATTACTTCTGCTTGAAGATACTAAAATAGTTGGAAAACACAAAATAACTTTATATTTACCTATCACGACCTAGATTTATAGTAATGACTGTTACAAAAAAAGATAGACGCAGAAACAAATTTTGAACTAAACAGTTAATGAAGTTTCACAAACTGTGCTGGATTGATCAATTAACGATCACCTATTTATTAAATCAGTAAATCAACTGAATCATTGTCGAGATTGACGTTTTAATTTGGTTGAAATCGTGATTGCAAGGTTATGAAACAACGTAGATACCGATCGAGAACAGGAAACTGTAGATTTATGTAATGAACCAACCCCACAATTATATTAATATTATAAATTTGTGGAATCACAATGACTGCCAAATCAAAAAATCATAAGAGCAAAAAGCCAACGGCACGTGGTATTCCCAGGCGGTCACCCATCCAAGTACTAACCACGCCCGATGTTGCTTAACTTCGGTGATCGGACGAGAACCGGTGTGTTCAACATGGTATGGACGTTGGCGACAGTTGTGTTGAACATTCCGATTTTATGCGGGTTACGTGTCTAATTTTAAAAATAACTAAAGACGTAGCCTAAGCAGTTACAAATTAAATGCAGTAAAACAAAAAAATCACTCCGTGCACTTCAGTGGCGCCATCCATACGCCGAACTATGCCGGGCTCTATCAACATCGCTAATTTGTGAAAATATTAAAAAACACTTGATAAATTTGTTTTTATAATGCGAAATAACTGTTATACCATGTTTTGGGTAAACAATGGCCTATAAAATATTTTTACTAACTAAAGCTACATGAGGTAAACAAAATTAATTGAAAAAGTGCGTTATATTTTGTTTGTGTCAAGATTTGTTAACTTCGATTTAGTAATTTTACTGTTAAACAAGTAGATAAAGCTGAATTAATGGTTTGTTTAAATAATGCTATATCGCTAGTGTTATACAATATATCATTTTCAGATCTAAATTAGTAAGTATTAGTTTAAAAACCGCTTTGGGTATGCGGCCGTCGCGGCGTCGTGCAATGTGACCCCGCTTTTTAAATCGCTGTTATCTTAGAAGAAACGCCTTTGCATGATATGATGTGAAGGACAATTTTGATCTCTATTAAATACACAACGTATCTTAAGTATTTAATTATAATAGCAGCCCTGTATCTAGTACATGTCCCACTGCTGGGCTCAGGCTTCTTCTCATGATGGGAAGGGTTAGGTCCACCACGCTGCCCAAGTGCGGGTTGGTAGACTTCACACACTCTCGAGCACTTATTAGGCACTCTTAGGCATGTAGGTTTCTTCACGATATTTTTCTTCACCGTTAGCAAGCGATAATTTATATGATAAATACACACACAAGTATTTAATTGAATAAGAAATAGTACTGTATTGTTAAAAATAGATTGTTGAATAACTCTTTTTTTGTAAAATGTTGAAGATAAAAAAGGTTTCTGTGGTATACTTAGACGATAAATATATGTCATCGTGGACTTTTTTATTTATCTTGCAATAATATACAATTCCGTAGTACATTATCTATTTGATCCATTTCGTAAGCGTTCCATTTTGCAGTGTAGGCGCACTAAAGGTACGTATATTTCGGGGCTTTTATGTACAATATTATGCATGTTTTATACATATAAATACCTTATCAGTTACTCAATCTATTGGTGAAAACCACATTAAACCCGTTGTTTAGTTTAAAAATTAACTATAATTATAAGCGAACAAACAGTGCGTCTTCATTTTTTACTAGGAATTGATGGAATAGTAATTGCAAGCCCATTGACAGAGCCGCGATTAGTTCTAATTTTGTGCCACCATGAGCGCGGTGATCGCGTACGTCGTTACAAATAAGTCCGTGCAACCAGCCAAAAGGCTGTCGACGATATAAAACCAACAATGTGTTAGCAATTTCAGAAATGTTTTCCTCTGCACAAACAGAACAGAAGCACATTCGTTTAAAAAATAAAGATTTGCCTGAAGCAAAATATGGCTTTTGATAGTAGAATAGCAAAAAGCCAACGGCACGTGGTATTCCCAGGCGGTCACCCATCCAAGTACTAACCACGCCCGATGTTGCTTAACTTCGGTGATCGGACGAGAACCGGTGTGTTCAACATGGTATGGACGTTGGCGACTGAAGAGTTGAACATCTAGATTTGATCCGGTTTACGTGTGTCATTCTAGACAAAACTAAAGAAGTTATTTAACAAAACAAAAATGAAAGAAACTCAATAGGTGGTTAAAAATAAATAAAACCAATAATGAGTAAGCAATTTCAGACATGTCTTTGTCTCGACAAACATAACAGGGGCACATTCTTTATTTTTCATTATTCATTTTATAAATTTAAAAATTCTGCCATTGCCATGTCTCTATATTTCTGAGATGTGTTTGTTTGTAAAAAAAATCCCCATCTATTTCCAATACATGAACATGTTTCCAAAAGAATTCTTGATAAAAATCCAAACCAATTATCTGTACCAACCCAGAGGCTTCAATTATATAGTCGTAATGCTCCCTGCATGGCAGTTACAAATGTCAATAAGCTTCCACCACAGATCAGACAGTTACCTATAAATAAGTTTAGACATGCAATGTTTTCTTGGCTTTTGGACAAATGTTTCTACTCAGTTAAAGATTTTATGGATTATAAATTGTAATGTAAAATAAATAAAGGTAGAAAAAATAATAACATAGTTAATATATTAAAATGCTTTTTTTTCTTTTTCTAAATAAAATGTAAATAGATTATAAGGTAAAATTGTAATATTTCTACACCGGCTACGTTAGTATATGTGAACCATTTGTATTAATTGTAAAACCTGTAATACCATATACTCAGAAATAAATCATATTCTATTCTATTCTTTTATAAAACTTGTTCGCTAAGCAATCAATTGTTGTCTGTAGCAAAAACATGGCTTTCGGTAGTGGAATAGCTAAAAGACAACGGCACGTCGTATTCCCAGGCGGTCACCCATCCAAGTACGAACCAACTTGCTTGCTTGCTTTACTTCGATTATCCGACGACAACCGGTGTGCTCAACGTGGTTTGGGCGTTGACGATAGTGAGGGGGAACGAAAAAAATATACAAAATATTAAACATGCTTTACAATAGATGGCGGTCACTATATTAATAAAATAATGTAATATTATCTATAAATAAGATCAGGGCCGGCGTTAGGGTTGGGCGCGGCTGTGCGACCGCCCAGGGCGCCGAATATAAAGGGGCGCCTGCGGGCACCGCAGGCGCCTATAAGTATTCGTTCATTGAGCGAGGCCTACTAACTCGTAAACTCCCTAAATTTTGCGAAAAAATTGTTATGTTGGCAACACTAAAATGGAACTCAGTCTTCAAATCGGAGCACTGCACTGCATGCATTTAATTTTACCGGGAATCCCCGACCATCAAATCAAATCAAATCATTTATTTCCATGGGCCTCAAGGGGCGCTTGAACACGTCAAAACAAAAATCAAAATACAAATTATACAAAATGAAAATAAAACTTAGCTAATTAAATTATAATAATTATTGCAATAAAATGATTTGACACCGGAGCTTAGATTGACTTTAATTCAACTTAGAAATTTGAATTAAAATCAATCCAAGTACCAGCTCCGATGGGTATTACATCATGAGAAGAGCTGGTGAAAAACTCGAGAACATCGAGAAAAACATTATCTATCTCTTTTTATGGTTCCGTAACCAAATGGCAAAAAACGGAACCCTTATGGATTCGAAATGTTTGTCCGTCTGTCCGTCCGTATGTCACACCCCCTTTTTCGTAACTATAAAAGCTATATTGTGGAAACTTGGTTAGTAGATGCATTTGGTGAACCGCATTAAGATTTTCATACAAAAATAGAAAAAAAACAATACATTTTTGGGATTCCCCATACTTAGAACTGCAACTTAATTTTTTTTTCAAACCCATACGTGTGATCTATGGATAGGTCTTCAAAAATTATATTGAGGTTTCTAATATTTTTTTTTCTTAACTGAATAGCCCGTAACTTCTAAAATAAGGGAATGATAAATGTAAAATAATATATGATGTACATTACCATGCAAACTTCCACCGAAAATTGGTTTGAACGAGATCTAATATTTTTTTATACGTTATAAATCGTTACCCTCATTTTACTTTTCATTCAATCAACTCCAATATTATAAAGAATAAAGAAAAACATTTGTTTAGATGTATACTGGTACGGAACCCTACGTGCGCGAGTCCGACTCGCACTTGGCCGGTTTTTTACGTTTAAATTAGAGAGAGTTTATGTAATTTTTGACGAAGCGGCACACACTCAGCTCATTTTAGTTTTCATTAGCTCATTTTAGAGGGGAGTGGCGTTTTTCTAAGCTTAAGCTGATAAAAACCTTTCTGCGATCGACAATATTGTAATCCTGATTGACAAACTTGGCAACTTAGTCAATCGAGAATGAAATTGCTGAAAACCTCGATTTTGATAAAATAATAAAAGAGTTCGCCGACAAAGGCTAGGATAGTCAAATTTTATTAGCTTTTTTTCATATGGGTTTGAATTGCAGTTAGGGGGCGCCGTATAAATCTCGCCCATTGCGCTGGTAGTGCTAGAACCGGCACTGAATAAGATACCAATTGGTTAATGATTTTAAAATTTCGCGTTTTGTACACATAATTAGTATATATTGTAGACACGGGTCGTAATCGCATAAATATTTTTAAATGCATAGTTCGAATGATCGAAACTGTCGAGCAGAAAAGGCATATTATTTATGTCTCTAAAAATATGAATGCAATTAAGATCAGTATCTACAATATAAATTGGTAAGTTTGTATACAATAAAATTATATTTGCCCAATATGCATAACTACTAGCGCCACAGACGGGGCACGGATGAACTTATGACGTCTCGAGTGTCGTTTGCCAGTTGTTAAGTTCTCACTGCGTGCGGTAGATGGCAATAGACTCAACCATTTACAAATAGCACAGTCATTTAAAGCAATCATAAGTGCAAATAAACCTAGAAAGCTGATTTTTGGATATGTTGAAGAGGAAGCTTACTAAAGCATACCCTGACAGAAATTTTTGACCAAAAATTTATGTGCTGTCGCCACCACTGTAGAAAAACGGACTTAAATTTTGTTTTTCGATTTATGTCGGCTTTCCGTCGTTTTACAAAAAATATGTATCGACGTTCCTATATTAATTTGCATTTATTCAGGCAATTTGCCTGCAATTAAATTGTGCTAAAAGGAAAGACCAAAAAGGAGATCCTTTTTCTCATTAAATCTTATAAAAAATATTATCTATACTTTGTCCATTCCTTTATTTTCTTTTTGACAGATCACGCCTATGAATTACCGTTTTTTTTGTCAGATTAATGTAATACAATAATAATGTATTTTATTGACAAGCGGCACTTTTTAGGGAAGTTCACTGTTTGTAACAAACAACCACAGGCTATAAATCAAATCGTGAAATGAAATAAATCGATCATTATGAAAAAGAATAATTTGACTTTTTTTTTTATTGTCTGTATTTTTATAAAAAAAAGAATATAATAATAGTATCATGATTCCATGAATAATTATTTGCAAGAAATCAAGTCGAAATCTTGGAATTAAAAATGAAAATGTAAACAAAGGTAACTAGGAAGTCGTCATAGACTAAGTATGTGACATTATTATTATTTTGTTTATTTATTTCATCTAATAAAAACTACTAATAAACGAATAATTAATAATGAACTAAAACCATTTCGATGTAATTAATCGATTGAAAGTTCTTCGTAGACAACATCGATTATGATTTCAAATCGAATCAGTAACGTGTGAAGGCATCTCTAAATGTAATCTGTCAAAAAGAAAATAAAGAAATGGACAGAGTATAATGATATACATTACGGTAATTAACAGAATAACCTCAAATTTTGTTAGATTATTAAAAGTAAAGTTAAAATGTTCGGGACTATTTTTATTTGACGAAACTTTTTGAACGGACCTCAATAGTATAACAAAATTAAATAGTCGCCTGGGTAAAATGGGCGTCGACTAAAATATTTCCAGAAGAATCTTTTGCCACACTTTCAAACCCAAAAGTAGATAATATTAACCAAAAAAAATTAAGAAAACATACCCTCCAATTCTTATTCTCCGACAATCTATTCGCAACAACACACCCCGCCGCGCCCGCTCCCACGATAATAAAATCGTATTCTTCTCTGCCATACTTCTCCGACCCTCTGTGCAGATTGTCCATCGCTTCACCGCCTCCATACTTCCTCAACTTCTCTTGTATTCTCAGATCCTTGGAGCCTCCAAAGAGTTCGACCAGGAGGTTTAAGTAGAAGTACCCGAAAGGAGAACATGCTGTGATGTTAGTGTTCGGCGGGCAGACCTGCGCCAAATTCAACGGTTGCCAAATACTGGCTCCATGCATCTTGCTGAAATTTTAGGATTTTTATTTATTTATAATCAATTACAACGGCTTAGAGCCCATTATAATAATAAACTAAGATAGGTACATAGAGGACACAATATCTTAAAAAAAAACATAAATAAGTATCATATAAAAGTAAAACAAATTAAAAAAAAACAATTAATACAATTCATAATTTTTAAAGAGATATCAAAACGACTGATCGACACTTCACGTGATCAGAAGGCTGATTTTTACTTTGCTTAAAGGTTGAGCATTGCAATTCAACGCGGCAATGCCGCCAGCCTTCTGGGCACGTCACCCGCATTTGACATTGATGCAGAAGTATTTTTTGACGCATAACTTTAAAAAAAATTTATAGGTTGACCGCTTAACTGAGACTTCGCCTGCGGGGTACAGGGGCGCGGGGGTATGGCGACAAAGGGGAATGAAACAGCTGCGGGCGGTGGGGGCACTTAATTAAAACAAACTTTAATATTCTACGATAGCTACTTTGTCTTCCATACATACTCTCACAAAACACTAGACATGCTTGTAAAATGACCTTCCATTCGTCCACAAACACATCACATTCAGGAATTGTACTCAGGATGACGTTGAGCGTTTCTAGGGTGCGACACACTGGAAACAGCTTTTGCGACAGTATTATATACCGGCTGCGCGAACAACCTATGCCGGCCGCTCGGACGAACACCCAAGAAGTTTCTAGACACATACAGACAACAGTAAATGTTGTGAAGTACAGGACTGTAGAACGAGAATATTGCATTAATACGCTATCATCTAACTGATGTTATGCTGTACGGGATATAATCCCACCCACACGCCCACCACTGTTACTCCTGTGACGCCAGGATCTACAGCGGTAACCAACTGAAAGGCACCTTGCATGACACACGGGCAATCCCAGGGAGAGTTAAAATTGCCTTGGAACCCGCAACGAATTTAATCAGAAGTATATAGTTGAAGTTGGAAAGTATGTATCTTTACTTCCCTCCAAAGCAAAGCGGGAGGCTGAGTAATGCCAAATATAAACAAAGTGTCTATATGGAAAGAGTGTAGACACCACGGACAGTGACAAAACTATGGGGCCTAAATTTGATTGCTATAATAGGTATGGCAGAAACGGCTAAACGCACGGAAATTTATTCTGTTCTATACGAGATCCTCATAGTATACCACGCCAGATGTCAATTGTAATGTTATGTTATAGTGTTACGTTTATGGTTTAATGAAAGATTTACATACTAGCATCCTCGCGGGGATTCGCTCGCGTGTTACGTTGATAAAATAACCTATGGTCGTTTATCGTGAGTAGGATGATACTAGAAATACTGACACATACATAACATTTATGATCACCACTTAATTTTGCAAATATATTTTTTTGTAGTTAAATATAAATTAAGTATAATTTTAATTTGTGGTAAAAAATAAAGCGTAACGCACCTGTTCGAAGCAAGCTAATAGATGGCAATAAGTACTTAAACTAACATGAATTTGTAATAAATGTCACAAATAAACTAATTCTCGAAGAAAACACGCAAATTTTTACGTTCTCATTGCTTAAAATAATTGATAACGTGTTTTCCAAATTAATTATTTATTTGATAGTGTAACCTAGTTTGTAAACAAAATATTTTTTTTTATTGTTATTTTGGCTACTCCTTTCTAATTTATTAGGTATGTTTTTCACTAAAGTAGAGAGGAGAGATAGATGTGTTTTAATTATAAATCAGGTTAAGTTATTTCCACATCTCCTCTCTGTTAGCCTTGATAACGATACTGGGGCCGTTCAAATATTACGTAAGCAGATTTATTACAATTATTTACCCCCCCATCCCCCCAGCAGGTAATAATTCAATTCAAACACATCTCTTCTCCTCTTCGCTTTAAAAGAAAACAAGTCACGAGTATTTCATGAAGTCGGTTCAAAAAATAATGCAACACTGCAAAGACCCATAACACTGAAATAATAGAACAACAAACGGAACAAAATATCTATTTCACTATACTTCACATCGGCCCATTAGCTCAGTTGGTTAGAGCGTCGTGCTAATAACGCGAAGGTCGCGGGTTCGATCCCCTCATGGGCCACGATATCTTTTTGCACAATTCTGTTTAAATTTCATCTTTTATTTATTCAGTTGTTTGTTAAAAAGATTGGCATTATGATAAGTGTTAAAAGAACGGTATACTACTCACCCACAATATGTTCTATATTTATAAAGTTTGATTAATCTAAAGGACGTTTGCGCTTTAGCAGCGCACCGTCAACAATATTCTGCCACTTTAAGGACTTGAGGGAAACAACGTGTAGTACTTAATATTTATAATGAAATAATTGCTTTAATCACGCAAATTGAATAATAACAAAAAAAACGATAAAAATGTGCGAAGAGTTTTTTTAACTAATTAATTAAGCGTTAAAAAAGTAAAATGATCATTTATACATAATTGGGCTTTATAAGAATGTACACATTGATAGCCAATTCAATTTAAACACTTTATCGTTATCGCAACTTTTTTCTCGATACGTTAAATGTGGAACAGGGAAATATTATGCGTGTTAAGTGGTGTTGAAAAAAAACCAATTTTTAAAAGTTATAGGATTCAATATCTGTTAATCAATGGTACTTAAGAGACCTTATTGAAATGATAAGATGGTAAGGCACTCAATATCATCTGTGCAAATTGAAATTTTGATACATGAAGAAAAAAACAAACTGTTTATTAACGCAAGCTCGCACTAGGCAAGCTTGTTCTAGCAAAAAGATTCGCAGCCGGTAGGATTCGAACCTACGCTCCCAGAGGGAATCTGATTTCGAGTCAGACGCCTTAACCACTCGGCCACGACTGCCACATGTAACAGGGTGGAATTTAATAATCTTAAGCTAAATACATTTTCGAGTCAATAAGATAAGCTATTTATATTTTTGATGATTCGTTTTATTTGACCAACAAACAAAATAAGTAAGGAGAAGATTATTAATTCAATCGAAGAATATTGTTATTTAATAAGTTAATTGATTAATAAATAAACAGCTTAGCTGATACATAAATGCTAGCATATTGAAAAGTCACTTATCGAATAAGTATATAAAAATATAGTTAGTAATATTATAGTATAGTTTTCTTTTTGCGAACCAAATATCTATCATCATAAGACTGAAATCTGCAGTAAAAAACGAAACAAACGGGCGAACAAGTCCGCTGCCAGCTGCCAACCTTAGCGCGACCTTGTAGCTTAAACGGTCGGCAAATCGATCGACCGAGCTCGAGCGGTCCGCCATTTTACCGCGTTCTACGTATTAAATTTATTTTGATGACTATTCGATACGTACAACAGAAAGGCGTAGGAAAGGTATGTGCCTTGAAAAACGATAAACAGTGTGCAATAATTTCAGTTTTCACACATTGAATTACGGACAAGTAATAAGTGTTATATTATAACATTGGTTCGCTCCATACCTATTTTGTTTGAAGAAACGACGCAAATCAGTGACAGCGACGCATCGCACAATCGCACCGTTCGGATAGCTTCGGAAACATTCGAGTTCAACCTTGATCGGTTCGGCACGTCAATCGTACTCGAACGTCAACCCCGCGCACACAACATTACAAAATGGCGGATGATGAAGTATTGACAGAAAAAAAGGCTGTTGTAGTTTTATTAAACAAGTACAAAGAAATGGACTGTTTATGGGATTCAACGCATAAATATTACAGCAACAAGATAGCACGTAAAGACGCACTAGAAGAACTTTTGATAATATGGAAAAAATACTACCCGAAGGCAACATTGTTCGAACTAAAAAAGAAAATTGAATGCCTCAGAGCTAGTTTCAGACGAGAATGGCAAAAGGTGAGTTGATACATGTCATAAAAATAAACTTACTAATATTTTTTTAAGTGTAGTTTAGTCACATTAAATTATAATGCGTGAAGTTGGATTTAAACCCATTTTTAATGTGATCGTTCACAACCTTGGATTACGTAGCGCTCGGATTGCACCCGTGTAGTCGGTTTACATCCAACCAAAGAACAGTTGCGCTGTGACAAGTAGCGAGTTTGCACGTGAGTCAAAAATGTCATACGAAGATACTTCTCGCGAACGCGAAGTTATTACTGAGTTAATCGATATGTATAAAGATTTCCCATGCTTATGGGACAAAACATCTGAGTCGTATAAAGACGCTCGTCAGAAGAAATTGGCTTGGGAGGTGTTACTCCGCAAGTACAGGGATCTCGACCCAAATGCCAATGAAGTTAATGTCAAAAGAAGAATGGACTGTTTAAAATTTGGTTACCAACGTGAAGTTAGAAAGGTTAGTTGGTACGTAAAATTATAATATTATTATTAACTCTTACTTATCGTATTTATGTATACCTAGGTACTAATAGTACGAAGGGGTTATGTTTGGATATTCCTCGAATCAATGATATTATATAAAAACAAAAGCAGATATGTTATAAGCGCTCGCGCTGTGAATACTCAAATACGTCCCAATTGGGACGTCTTGTGTTTAGTTTGCGTGTGGCCTGCGTCGAGCGCAGTCACGTGCGTACCACTGAAGTGCAATCATTAAAACTATAGCTATCTCTTTCATTCTCTTTCATTTGCGTGCTATTTCGTATCTTTTGTTTTACTTATCAGTTACATTTGTCAATGTGTGCAATTTGGAATAGCTCGGAACGGATTTAAATCGTAATTTCTATGAACGTAACATATCTATAGTTCTATAATATCATTGCCTCGAATGGAAATCAAGTTCTGCACAAGAGCACCTTGACGGTGACGCGGCTGCCATGTGGAAGGCAAGGATTGCATCCGGGTGCGAACGCAATCCGCGGATGAAAATCAAATTTTCCACAAGGCCGGCTCTGATGGAGAAAATGGATTATTTCTGTGTGGAATGCTATTAGTACCTTCACAATATCTTGACTAAAAAAAGATGTCGATCTAATTTGACAGCAAAAACAATAGATGAATCAACAAATTCGTATTTTCTTCGAGTACTAGTTTTGAATTACTACTATTTTTCTTTTTAACCGACTTCAAAAAAAGGAGGAGGTTCTCAATTCGGTTGTATTTATTTATTTAAAACTTTATGCACAATTTGTACAGAGGCGGACTTAATGCCAAAGGCATTCTCTACCAGTCAACCAAGGGTGGTGCAGAGCTTTAACTTGGTAGGTGCACTTGTAAAGATAGTAAAAAAAAACAAAACTAACAAAACTTACAAATAAAATAAAATAATATAAAATGATAATATACTTTCTAAAGTATAAATCAAATACTATATAAACATACTTAACTATTATATATACATATATAAATACATATAACATATATACACAATATATAATAGAAATATTGGATGATAAATATAAAATCATACACAGTGTGGTAACCTAATGATGTGACGATTCCGACAACTTATCACGGAGGAGATTCCGAACTTTTATTTTGAATGTAAAACGGTTAGTGGACATCCTGATTTCGAGAGGGAGCGCATTCCACAAAAGAACAGATTGAACGAAAAAGGAAGAATTTAGAAACCCAGAAGTGTGAGATGGACATAGTTTGTAGTGTGTATGTTTTTTTTTTTTTTTTTTTTTTTTTATGTTTTGTTCTTTGATCTTGTGTCGAACATTCAACTTTTCACCTCAGCTGTTTGAATTATTACATAGTACGAGTTCTGCTTAGTTTGGGAATTCATGACGTGGTGTGTAAAAAAGTTAAAGGCAAGCAGTGAGCAAAACTCAACTTTGCTGCAAGGGCAAAACTAGAAGTAAAATTAAGTTTTGCTCACTGAAATGACTCTAAACAAAATCGACACCGTTTTCATACAACAAAGAACGACATTTTCAAACAGAAAAAAAATATTTTCTTTCATTTTGTTATAAGTAAATATTGTAAACGTTTTAAACACATCGTGAGATAAATATATTAACAGTATCATAAATTAAATGTGAAACGTAGGGCAATGGCCACCGCGATAATAGTGCGAATAGTACATCCGATA
The DNA here is from genome assembly GCA_905147285.1 of Hypena proboscidalis. NCBI lineage: Eukaryota > Metazoa > Arthropoda > Insecta > Lepidoptera > Erebidae > Hypena > Hypena proboscidalis. The sequence goes on along the minus strand of LR990150.1, from coordinate 7,219,537 downwards.
CATGTGTTCCGTTCACACATACTGATTCTAAGGCTTGAGTGTGTGGGTGGGTTTATAAGTAACATTTTGTTTGAATGTGAGATGATGACGTCACAATTTGTGGTATGTTTGACCGAGCGCTACGATACCACAATTTGTTTGCAATTGGCTTCACTTTATTACGACGCAGCGCTTGTATGAAGGCTATCGATCTAGGCGTTATTAATCAAGAGCCTTTTTTTTATTTTTTTTATTTTTACGCGGTGAAATGCATTTACGCATACCACCCCACCCCGGGGTGGGTGGAGTGGTTATGTGGGACTCGCTCGCGCCTGAAGATGTTGGGCGGCACGAGAATACCCACTAAAACCCCGCGGTGCTCCCACTACGCCATGGTGGGAGGGTCGTGGGAAACTGGCTGAGCCTTTACTTCCACAACCCCCCGGCGTATGCCCGCCTATCTGGCAGGCCCGTCATGCCCCCCATTGTGGGGGGCTACAGGAATGGCCGGGAGCACGTGGCTATTCCCGTCCGGCGCTGGATTAATCAAGAGCCTGCCCCAACTAGGACCTTGTCAAATAGCTGCTAGTTTTATCTGGTAATTTTACCCAGCTAATATTATGTCAATTAATTCCAGGTGAAAGCAGCTGCGGAATCTGGCAACACGCACAAACCAAAGCTTTGGTACTTCAAGAAATTCCTGTTCTTGGTCAATGAAGATGCGCCACAACTGTACACGTATTATGTCGATCAGAATTCTGAATATTCTTTTACGGTAATTGGACTTATTTTTTATTAATAAATGAGAGTAAAACCAATTTAAATGTAATTAAACAGTATTATTGAGAATACGGGTTACTCACGTTACTTTAGCCGGGATATGCCAACTAGTTTGGGAATAATAGCCCAATTGATGAATCTACGTACTAGATTCGAAACTAGTCGGCATATCCCGGCTAAATTAACGTGAGTAACCCGTATTCTCAATAATAATGTCTTCATCTCACGTCGGTTTTAACAATATTAGTTAAACAGTGTCTAGTATTGCAACATTGCCTCGATGGTCTAGTGGTTAGCGTATGCGCTCGCTGCGAGGTCTCGGGTTTGATGCCCGGGTCGGGCAGTTTTATTTGTGGACTTGCCGTCAGAAAATTCACAATAGCAGCACGGAGTTGGAATTGTGCCCGGTGGATGGCGATAGGCCCACTCCCTATTCCATGGGACCTAAACATAACAGGTGAAGTGTGGGTGTTGTACACCTCTGCCTCACCCTTCTGAGTAATATAGACGCAATGTTATGTTTTGTTATATTATTATGTAGGTAGTTTTAAATTATGTATCTAGCGAAGTATCAATTTCATAATATTTTCAGATCGAAGAAGAGAACCACGATACATCAGGATCAGAATTAAGAAAAAGATTGCTTAGTATTAAAGAAGAAAAAGATGCTTTGGCAGAAGAAACTCCTAAAATTGTTGTTACTCCTATATCTCGAAGTTTAGATTCTCCATCGCCTGTATCAAACGAGTCCGAAGGTTGTTCCACCTCATCGGAGAGTATTATAGCTGCAAAAACTAAATCTAAACCAAAAAAACGAAGATTACAAGCTAGTACGTCCTCAAAGACTTCGAACATAATAGAAGTTGAAGAAACACCGGCAAAATTGAAGTTTGAAGCGTATGGACAACATATAGCTGAAAAACTAAGGAGCATGGCACCAAATATGGCAATATATTGCCAGAAAATTATTAATGATGCCATTTTTATGGCTGAGACTGACGATTTAGATAAGAACTCGTATATTGTGAGTAAACGATAGAATAATAAAAGTAGTAGGTAAGTACAATGATTATATTATTTTACTTGGAAATCTTACAGCTAATGAGATATAATATACAGAGATGATGAAAAAATGAAGGCCAATGAGGACCTGTAATTGGCTGAATATTGCATAATATTTTAGTTAATATTAATTGTCTTTTTTTTATACCACGCCCACAGCGGACGAACGTGTAGTCCACCTGATGGTAAGTGGAGTACAGGCCATGGACATCAACAATCCACAAAAGCAGATTATAAATGCGTCGCTGCAGCTGTGGACTACGGTGTTATGCCTCAAGTGCCAGCAATTTCAGGGCCTGATCTCACCACCAAACCGGAACACAGTAATGGAAGCACTACTATTTGGCGGCAGGTTAAAGGTGAGACGGTGGTGCTGCCGCCCTCAAGCTCATTCACAAGAGCTCTACCACCAGTAAAATCGAATTGTTGATATAACATTTTTCTATGTATGAATTCACATTTTCAGCACATTATTTTAATTTATTTATGCACCTACCTTTGTTCTCTCTGCATCACCTTAAGGTTGACCGGTAGAAAATGCCTATGGCATTAAGTCCGCCGTTGTACTATTTTTAAGTGCAAAAAGTTTTAAAATAAATAAATAAATAAAATATATTATACCTGATGTCAAGTGTTTTCTATTCGGCAAACGTGAGTTTTTCGCCTTGAGACAAACATAATAAGCTGAATAGCTGCATAATTATTATCGTTTCTTTTGTAAAAAAAGTATTCTATTAATATTTTTGTGATTAGATACATACTTATTGTTATAAAATAAAAGTTACGAAATAACAGTTTTATTATTGTACTTTATGATTATAAACCTCAGAAGTATGATTCATTTTAGAAAAGCGTAAAGAACGTAGGATTGACTTGATTGATTGTAGGATGTTGAATTAGTTGGATTTTAACTGTGGAAACCTGTTTATTATGTTTTTAAACTGTCACTGTCAGTCGGCTCGTGACCACGAATGATGCAAGTCATTTCGAAACGTCGAGCATAGATATTTATTTACCTTTATAATAATTACGCGATTTGGACCCGTTGTCTAATTTTTTTTTAACTGTTGAAACCTGCACCGAAGATATGATATGCCTTAAAATACTGCCTCGGATGGTCTAATTGTAAACGTATGAACCTCTCAGTATTATTAGTAATACTCACAATAGTAGCCCTGAGTTGGAATTGTGCCCGGTAGATGCCGATAGACTCACCACCTATCCTATTGGACTGAAACATAACAGATGAAATGTGGGTATTGTACACCTCCGCCGCGCCCATCTAGGCAATATAGGCGTGATGTCATGTCTTTAAATATGAAAAGCGTAATAACCGACTATATTTTTGCTTAATCTGTAAAACACTAAAATAAATAAAAACTGCACATGGTAAATGTTAATAACAAAATATAAGATAAAACAAAAGGATATGTCAGGGGACACCCGGGTTTGAACCGGGGACCTCTCGATCTGCAGTCGAATGCTCTACCACTGAGCTATATCCCCGATGACAATGAGGCTCAAATTAGTGTGTATTATCAACCGGTTCGATTGCGAATCTTTATGACGTTATTTGCTACTAAAGTTGCAAAATGAAATTTATCAAACTTGTATACTGGGTTGATTGAGTGAATTCAAGCTAATTGGATGTGTATTTCTGACAACTAACCGGATTCCAACTATCATATATCAAGTCATATAAACAGCTAAATAATTATTCGAACATACATTTTTTTTTGCAATAAGTAAATAAATTTTATTTATTTAAATATTTACATTACTAACCTAATTACAATTATATATTTAAAACTAATTAATATAAAATTATTAAATAAACACAAAATCAGGTGTCAAAAAAAACGTCCGCATCGATGTCGACCGCAGGTAACGTGCCCAGAAGGCTGGCGGGTTGCCACGTTGTATGGCAATGTTTTGTCCAAAATAGAAGCCAATCTTTTGGTCACGTGAAGAGTCGACTAATCTAATGACATACAAAATTATATTAATATTAGATACAGAATTTGTTTATATTTGCATAAAGTTAGATATTAATGGAAAATAACAAAGCTGACACAGTAATTCAATGTTAAGGTTTGCTTTTGAGATAAACTAATTGTGCAAGAAATGCTAGAATTTACATCAACACCTGTTAACGCTAGCGTGTGTACTTTTCTTGTGTTATGTCATTTGAATGTCTTATTTCGTTAGCTAACTAAATATTTTTCTTTCTTATTTCTTTCTTGCATATAATCACAAACATATATATACATAAAATCACGCCGTTATCCCTTGGGGGCCACGCAGGTAGATACCCCTTACATACTTCTTTCCCTTCCTCAACATTCATACATGGTTGTCGGTTTCATGTACTACGTATTTCACCTTACGGACTTCCTGAAGGACGCTATTTATCTGGTTCCTATATGAACAAGGACGATCTCTTCCAGTCTTTTTTTTTTACGGGATATAATCCCACCCACACGCCCACCACTGTGACTCCTGTGACGCCAGGATCTACAGCGGTAACCAACTCTTTCAGTCTATTATCATGGTCTTTAAAATGACAAGGAGTATATGCAATTGTAAAACGGGATAGCTAATAACCGACATAACGGAAAATCAATTAAAATAAACATCGTTTTACACGATATTCCTAGAATATGGTAGGTTATCGTACATTAAGTGTTTTTAATAGCTCAATTGGGTTAAATAAAAGAATGCTCATGCAATTTTCAGTTCTATTAGATCATTTATACGGTTCAATATTAAGTACTAAGCTCCGATTTCGACATCGCTGCATCGTGTTGAACTGACGATTTGTTAAGGCGACCGATTCCCTCTGCCTCTCATTCAATATTTGAAATGGAAGATCGAAAACCTCAAAACAGTGCTAACCTTGGATAAAAAAATAACCTGAAATCGGTACTCAACAGTAAAATAGTATTTTTAACCGACTTCCCAAAAAGTAGGAGGTTCTCAATTCGGCCAGTATGTTTATTTTCTATGTATGTACATCGATTACGTCGCGGTTAATGGACTGATTCGCGTGATTCTTTTTTTGTTCGACGCGAAATAGCTGCCAGGTGGTCCCATAAAAAATTCTATCAGTTTCGTCTAGTAGTTTTTATTTTATAAGCATTATTAGTAATTGAAGTCGGTTTTTTTATTGGAAAATTATAAGTCATCAAATAAACTGCACTTTCCGCTTTATTGCCCGTAATATGTAATGAAAGTCATTTATTAAGACACAAATTAACCATATAAAATTTCACGTATTATGAAATACGTTCAAACTTAATATATACCTAACTATACATACATCAAATAAAAAAAATACAAACTTAACTTAAAATAGTTAACTTATACTAATTGCTCGTAATTGCGTCGAAATCTTTGATCCTTGAAAATGCTAGACAATAATTTAGATGCATTACGTTGTTTGCACTTAATTATCCAGTAGCGTATATTGTAATAAAAATCAATTGGTATTTAGTTTCACTTTGAATATTATTATATACAAGCTGACCCGACAGACGTTGTCCTGTCTTAACTATGCATACTTTGTCTGTGACGATATTTGCAGCACGCATTATGTCAATGTTATGTCAAACCCCATAAAGGTACATTTAAAAGTTCGTATTGTCAAAAGCGCTTTATTAAAATGGCTATTAAAAAATAGGGGTTAGCGATGAAAGGGTAAAAAATTAGGGTTGTATGTATTTTTAATACCACATCTTTAACCAAAAATAAAAAAAAATATTTTATGGGTGAACAACCCTTATCACTTAGAAAAGAAATATGAAAAATAGATAGTTGCCGATTCTCAGACCTACTGAATATGCATATAAAATTTGGTAAAAATAGGTAAAGCCGTTTCGGAGGAGTAAGGTAACTAACATTGTGACACGAGAATTTTATATATAAGATTTATTAATATTTATTTATTTCTAACTTGCTTTTGTTCACGTTCCGCCTGCGTGGTAAGGTCGATAAAAATAGCCTATATTATTTCTGGGACCTCGAACTATCCCCACACCATTGTTCATGAAGATCAGACCAGTAGATTCGAAGATTTTGGGCACAAACAAACAAAAAATCTTTCCTCTTTAAGTCTTTATAATTAAGCTATATTGCAATAATTTTACGAGAAAAGTCATAAAGGATCCAACAAATTCAGGCCAATCTATATAGATTTTTTTTATTGATGATTTGTTGAATATTGTTTTCTTTATAACTAATTAGTTTTCATATTATCATTATAATTTCACACACCTTTTACAAAACACACTCATACAAAAATTTAAAAGAGCCATCTAGTACATCATCTGAGTAATTTTTATAATTCAAACACCTCATGCTCAAACAGCTACTTTACTTATTTCTAACAGATGGCGTTAGCTTCGAATGTTTAAAAATAACCCGCGTTTAATCTTACTGAACGCTCTCGTGGCATATATTTAAAACATTTATTTAATGTTTTAAAAACTGTATTTTATTGATATCCTGCAAATAGCTATATCAACTGAAATAAATATTGTTGTTTTGACATTAAACACAGACGCTGCAATTTAATAAAGAAAATAATTCATTGTTCGTCTCCTGTTTCAAAGCTACCGCTCACTATATTATCTCATTATATTTTCATCCAAATCGATTCAGCTGTTCTTGAGACATAAATGGTATAAGAACGACTTTATCTTATATAAAAGTGAAAGCAGTTTGAATACCGATGATATGTACATATTTTTCATAAATAAATTTGAAAACAAAAAAACAAGATGGTTCTACAGGCGACGGTTGATAGTACAATAATTATATTTCTATCGACGCATTCTTCGAATTAGAAGAATCGAAAATGTAACAAAAGATACGCCCCCGGGTGGGCTCGAACCACCAACCTTTCGGTTAACAGCCGAACGCGCTAGCCAATTGCGCCACGGAGGCGATGAGAGCGAGGCTAAAATAACAGTATAGTTTAAACAGGGTCAAAAAGCCGACACTTACAAGGCAAAATTATTACAATGGGGCACAAGTAGATGTAATTTGTTAGTTAACAAGATAAGCAGTTAATTGGCAAATTTCAGCAGTTCTGAATATTTCCCAGGTAGCCTATTCAAATAACTTTTAGAGATGAAATATCAAATTTGTATAAAATTAAAACAACTAAACAACACTTTATTATCCAATACTTCATCAGGATTTGGAGAAATTGGATCTTAAAAGTTTAGACATAACATTTATTTTCAAGAAACCGTCAGCCGATAATTAGCTCAAAACTTGATATGAACAATAAACATGAAAATAACTTGTAGAATACTTTATAATACTATCCGGGTAATCGTATTTAAATTCAGCTATAACACATAAAAGCAGTGCTGATACAAAACTTATATAATTAGCTATTAAAGATTTCACGTATTTCTTTCTTTCGCAAAAAAAGAAAAACGTTTGAAAAAAAAACCTAACGACACGTGGTATTCCCAAGCGGTCTAAGAACAACAACAATTGGAAAAAACAAGCTAATTAAATTTTGACCAAGAAATTTTACCTCAAGTAGATGGGTGATATTATTACGGGGTGCATCTAGCTAGCAGCTATTTTGACAGGGCCGAAATTAGGTAAGGAAAAAGTCTCAGCGGGCCGCAGGCTGTTCAAGAAATAAGAATCAAAATGCACAAGTTATTTCAGAAATTGTACCTGCCGACCAACCCCAAATAATAATATTAATTAATATAAATAGTTACCTGAAGCAAAACATGGCTTTTGGTAGTGTAATAGCAAAAAGCCAACGGCACGTGGTATTCCCAGGCGGTCACCCATCCAAGTACTAACCACGCCCGATGTTGCTTAACTTCGGTGATCGGACGAGAACCGGTGTGTTCAACATGGTATGGACGTTGGCGACAGAAGAGCGGAACATCCAGATTTCATCCGGTTTACGTGTGTCATTCTAGACAAAACTAAAGAAGTAACCATCTGAAATGCAGTCAAGATCATAATTGGACGCTGTAAAGCATTCGTGTGTCAACCCACACTTAGCAAGTTTTGAGCTATCGGCCATTTAAGTTTTTAGAGAACTTTCTTCGATTTTAGCTTATTTTAAGGCATGAAGTATGGGTATGTGGTATCATTCGTTTTGTTACATTGCATAGATTGTGTTTAAGAAACAATATTGTACAATAAATTTATATTTAAATAGCTAGAGCCTAAAAAAAAACGGTTAATGCTAAATTTACTGTGGGGAAATTTACATTTAGCATTTATGCGTTATGTGGGTTAACACATAAATGCAAAATATTTATCTGTTGGTTTTGAAATGAAACTCTGTACTACATAATAGAAAATATATTGAAATAAACAAAAAATGAGAAATATTATTTTTGAAATGTAATTCTTGTTTCACATAACAATTTTGGTTTTTAACCGACTTCTAAAAAAGGAGGCGGTTCTCAATTCGATTCGTATATATGTTGCTTTTTTTTTTTTATGTTTGTTCACGGATATCTCCGTCGATTATGAACTGATTTTGATGATTCTTTTTTTGTTGGACAGGAGATGATTCCAAAAGGGTCCCATCGTCAGCATGTGGTGATCTGATGATGGGATCTCAGAAAAATCGAGGGCAACCCTCGAATTTTATAGGCACATGTAATGTTTTTAGTGTGTTTTTCAAAGCTGCACCAGTATTTACGTATTGTTTTGTGGATGAGCTGATGATGGAAGGTCAACTCCTCAATGGTTAGGAGTTAAAGGATAATTCTTTCACTACTGTACACATATTCAGACTGCTAGTTATGATGTCAAGTCAGCTGTTGGAACGTAAATATTTCAAAGGTGGTCCCATTGTCAGCATGTCATGATCTGATGATGGGATCCCAGAGAAATCGGGGGCAACCCTCATATTTTATTAATCGAGGCCAGGATTTACGCTTGGTCGCAATAATTTTTGTGGTTGAGCTGATGATGGAAGGTCAACTCCTCAATAGTTAGGAGTTAAAGGATAATAATTTCACTACTGTACGCGTATTCCTACTGCTAGTTATTGTGTCAAATGAGCTGATGATGGAAGGTCGTGACCCTCAATAGTCAGGTGAAAGGATTTAATTCTTGTCTATTATTAATAAGTTTTCCGTCTCAAGTAACCGTCGTCTCCTCATTCGAGAAACATTCTTGCTCGGTCTACCCGTCACTTAAAATCGTAAAATAAAATAATTTTTAACAAAAAAATAAACCGACTTCAAAAAGTAAGTTAAAACTAAAAAGCAAAAAATAAATTTACTTCGCACAAAATAATACGTTTTTTCATTTAGTTAAATAGAAATTATTAAATATTTATTTTATTATTCTGAAGTCGGTGCCAAGTAGGTAAACAATTAATAACTCTGTATAGATAATATCAATCGTTCTAACAACTTTTTTCTGACTGAATATTAGTTATATTTCTGTGGTAAGTACCAATACTGGGCACTAGAACACCTACGCCTCCCTTTTTGTGTGAACTGTAATTTGATATTGTAGAAAGGTTGTTTTTACTTGGCACCGTCTTCAGAATAATAAAATAAATATTTAATAATTTCTATTTAACTAAATGAAAAAACGTATTATTTTGTGCGAAGTAAATTTATTTTTTGCTTTTTAGTTTTAACTTACTTTTTGAAGTCGGTTTTTTTTTTTTGTTAAAAATTATTTTATTAATGTTTGAAACATTTAGAACTAAAAACTGGAACTACAATAAAAAATCAATTTCAAGTTATTAATGTTTTTAACAATCATTTTTACCTTAAATAATAAGAAATTAACATTTTAATTTTATTTGAGCATTTATCAAACATTTTTTTATCTTGTACTAGCTGACCCGGCGAACTTCTTACCGCCTTAGCTTAAATTTGATGCACTACTTTATTTTGTATAGCTGACCTATCTTATGTATGCTATTCAATTTGAACTGGAATCTATAATATCCTCCATATAAAAATGAATACCTATTTCCCTGGTCTCGTCATACCTGAGAAGGACTTTACTAATTTTATTAAATAAAAAACAAAATAATTATATATTTTCACAGCTCGCGGTTATGTCTGTGGTGTCATAGATCACCACAGAGTTTTTGTTTTGAAATTGAATAACGTTGACATTCGTAACGCGCTTTTTTTCAAATATGCAAAATTAAATGTATATTTTTCAATCTTTCTGAGAAATTTTCTTAATATTTTTTTCCGTAAGAACCTTGTACAGAGTATTAGAAAAATACAAAAAAAAGTCAGCCAAATCGGTCAAGCCGTTTTCATGCTATGTCGTGACAACGGAAAACGGGTTTCATTTTTATATATTTTTTTCCGTAAGAACCTTGTACAGAGTATTAGAAAACTACAAAAAAAAAATCAGCCAAATCGGTCAAGCCGTTTTCATGCTATGTCGTGACAACGGAAAACAGGTTTCATTTTTATTTATATAGATGTACATAAGAAAAATGAAAATCAAACAAAAAACAATTACTCTAGATTAAAAAAGTAGAGAAAAAAAGGTTGAAGGATACAAAAAAGAATAAAATAATGTTTTTTGTTTGATTTTCATTTCCTTATGTTCTCTGTCTTCTTACTCATATTCAAACTTAATACTTATGTGTCATATTGTAATGTTTTACTAAAAAACGAATTATTAATAATGAACACTTAGTTTCTTTTTTTATCTAGGGCATATTTTAATAATACTAATACTTATTTAAATTCGTATTGTATACTACTAAAAATATATTATATTAAAAAAAAATTGCTTCTGTTATTTTTGATCCATTGTAAAATCAAGGCCCCATGTCTGCTAACCAGCTAGCACATTGCTGGAATCTCGGTCACAGTTTGCTAGCACTTTACAGGTATCACAAATACTATTTTTTGACAGATTAAAACAAACCGATTGTGTCGAAACTGTCAAATAATATTGTTTAACATGTTTGTGAAGTGTGAATCATTTGTGTGCGAAATGCAAGCGATTAGCAGACTTGAGACCCAGTCATTTTCAATCATAATCAGTTCTAATCAACATAATCAATCACAATCAGTATTCTCATTCCTCATCTTGCTCTATTGCATAATCTAACACTCTTCCAATTCCGTCCACATCATATTCAAAATCAGCTGACCGCACAGTTGCCAAAAAACTATATAATTCTTTGCAATCTTCATGCGTTAACCGCAGTATAACACATAAATGCTTTTTGTTTAAGACGCTGAAGCTTATGGCATTTATAGTGTAAGGCACATGAAATATAAATGCTAAATGCAATCCAGGTATAAGGCGATTAGCAATAACCATTTTTGCTTTATAGAAAATTCTACGATTTTTTTAAAATATATGGATTGCACCATCGTATACCTTATGCTCTAAAGAATAAGACTGCATTCATAACTCAATTTCGCATTTTGTGTGGGTTAACACACGAATGCTTTACAGCGTCCAATTATAACAAAACAAAACACCAAAGCAACGCCACAGGCTGTTAAAGATATTATATAAAACCTATGAGAAGTAAGCAATTTCAGAAATGTTCATCTCTCGACAAACAGAACAGCAGCAAAGCACATTCCTACAAAAAAAAGAGTGTTCATTAAGCAATAAATAGTTTGTTACCTGCTGCGAAAACATGGCTTTCGGTAGAGGAATAGCAAAAAGCCAACGGCACGTGGTATTCCCAGGCGGTCACCCATCCAAGTACTAACCACGCCCGATGTTGCTTAACTTCGGTGATCGGACGAGAACCGGTGTGTTCAACATGGTATGGACGTTGGCGACAGAAGAGCGGAACATCCAGATTTCATCCGGTTTACGTGTGTCATTCTAGACAAAACTAAAGAAGTAACCATCTGAAATGCAGTCAAGTACATAATTATAACAAAACAAAACACCAAAGCAACGCCACAGGCTGTTAAAGATATTATATAAAACCTATGAGAAGTAAGCAATTTCAGAAATGTTCATCTCTCGACAAACAGAACAGCAGCAAAGCACATTCCTACAAAAAAAAGCGTGTTCATGAAGCAATAAATAGTTTGTTACCTGCTGCGAAAACATGGCTTTTGGTAGTGAAATAGCAAAAAGCCAACGGCACGTGGTATTCCCAGGCGGTCACCCATCCAAGTGCTAACCACGCCCGATGTTGCTTAACTTCGATGATCGGACGAGAACCGGTGTGTTCAACATGGTATGGACGTTGGCGAGAAGCAAGTGCAACAGCCACATTTTATGACGCTTATGTCTTACTCCAAAGGAAGAAAACAAACGCGTTTGCAAACGATAAGAGTAAACGTGGTACATTCTAAAAACAACAACAATCGACAAAAACTAAAAAGCTATTTAAATTCTGACCAAGTAATTTTACCCTGAAGTAGATGGGTGATATTATTACGGGGTGCATCTAGCTAGCAGCTATTTTGACAGGGCCGAAATTAGGTTTGAAAAAGGTCTCAGGGGTCCGCAGGTTGTTAAATAAATCAGAATCAAAATGCACAAGTAATTTCCTGCCGACCAATCTTAAATAATAATATTTATTAATATAAATAGTTACCTGAAGCAAAACATGGCTTTCGGTAGTGGAATAGCAAAAAGCCAACGGCACGTGGTATTCCCAGGCGGTCACCCATCCAAGTACTAACCACGCCCGATGTTGCTTAACTTCGGTGATCGGACGAGAACCGGTGTGTTCAACATGGTATGGACGTTGGCGACAGTAGAGCGGAACATCCAGATTTCATCCGGTTTACGTGTGTCATTCTAGACAAAACTAAAGAAGTAACCATCTGAAATGCAGTCAAGTACATAATTATAACAAAACAAAACACCAAAGCAACGCCACAGGCTGTTAAAGATATTATATAAAACCTATGAGAAGTAAGCAATTTCAGAAATGTTCATCTCTCGACAAACAGAACAGCAGCAAAGCACATTCCTACAAAAAAAAGCGTGTTCATTAAGCAATAAATAGTTTGTTACCTGCTGCGAAAACATGGCTTTTGGTAGTGAAATAGCAAAAAGCCAACGGCACGTGGTATTCCCAGGCGGTCACCCATCCAAGTACTAACCACGCCCGATGTTGCTTAACTTCGGTGATCGGACGAGAACCGGTGTGTTCAACATGGTATGGACGTTGGCGACAGTAGAGCGGAACATCCAGATTTCATCCGGTTTACGTGTGTCATTCTAGACAAAACTAAAGAAGTAACCATCTGAAATGCAGTCAAGTACATAATTATAACAAAACAAAACACCAAAGCAACGCCACAGGCTGTTAAAGATATTATATAAAACCTATGAGAAGTAAGCAATTTCAGAAATGTTCATCTCTCGACAAACAGAACAGCAGCAAAGCACATTCCTACAAAAAAAAGCGTGTTCATTAAGCAATAAATAGTTTGTTACCTGCTGCGAAAACATGGCTTTTGGTAGTGAAATAGCAAAAAGCCAACGGCACGTGGTATTCCCAGGCGGTCACCCATCCAAGTACTAACCACGCCCGATGTTGCTTAACTTCGGTGATCGGACGAGAACCGGTGTGTTCAACATGGTATGGACGTTGGCGACAGAAGAGCGGAACATCCAGATTTCATCCGGTTTACGTGTGTCATTCTAGACAAAACTAAAGAAGTAACCATCTGAAATGCAGTCAAGTACATAATTATAACAAAACAAAACACCAAAGCAACGCCACAGGCTGTTAAAGATATGATGTAAAACCTATGAGAAGTAAGCAATTTCAGAAATGTTCATCTCTCGACAAACAGAACAGCAGCAAAGCACATTCCTACAAAAAAAAGCGTGTTCATTAAGCAATAAATAGTTTGTTACCTGCTGCGAAAACATGGCTTTCGGTAGAGGAATAGCAAAAAGCCAACGGCACGTGGTATTCCCAGGCGGTCACCCATCCAAGTACTAACCACGCCCGATGTTGCTTAACTTCGGTGATCGGACGAGAACCGGTGTGTTCAACATGGTATGGACGTTGGCGACAGAAGAGCGGAACATCCAGATTTCATCCGGTTTACGTGTGTCATTCTAGACAAAACTAAAGAAGTAACCATCTGAAATGCAGCTCAGAAGAACGAATCATATGGAATTGCCGTAATTGCTCTATTTGACACAGCAATAATAATGTAATACCTATCTCTTTCTCACAACACCAGTTTTACGTTAGGAATAATGACTAACACTCTTTTTATCAGCACTCTCCTCATTGGCTAATGTACTTCTGCTGCCAAGGACGCCATTTTACTAAACGGTGTTTGACGGTTTTGTTGACAAGTGAGAAGATGTCATTGTGAGGTTTTTATATTTTTCTAGTGTTTTCGACTTAATTATTGTGCAAAACTGTGATATAACTTCGAATCATCTTGGTTTTTTTTATGTTTCCTCTTGAGGTTAACCACCTCAAGAGGGAGTTTATTTATCTGCTATTTGATACAGAATAATTTATGTTTATCAAAATTTATAAAATTTGTATATACATATAGTTCAAAATTAAAATAATTATCATTTATCATTAAATTAAATAAAATATTAAATAAGGAAATAAATTAAGAGAGAAAAAATTCAATAATTTGACTGTTTATGTGTTATTGAACAGTTTAAGTGTGTTGACTATATGGGTGAGATGTGACATGAAGGTGTCGATGGAGTGGATGTCTGTTGTTAGTTGTGTTAAGTCGTATGGATCGAGTTGGTTAAGTGTGCAGTATTGTTCGTGTCTGTGTCGCGTTTGGGTATAGTTGGTGCACTGTGTTAGTAGGTGTCTAAATGATTGAGCTGTAGTGTTGTCGCAGGGACATGTGTCGTTGTCAGTGATCTGAAATCTATGTAGGTATTGTTTATGGTATGCGTGGTCCGTGAGTAGCTGGGTAAGAGCGAATGTGTGTCCCGTTATGTTGATAAGTTTATGTAAGTGTGTGAAGGTCGGACACCAGGTTTTTATTATTTGTCCTTTGGTGTTATTGTTGTAGGCCGCCTCAGCCCCGGTGAGGTTGGCACGGTTGGACATCTTTTTTGCATAACTCAATGGAAAATTAGAGAATGAGGGTGCTATGTTTTCCTCGGCCGCAGATTTCGCTGCTATATCGGCGGCTTCATTTCCAGGTATCCCTACGTGTGCTTTAATCCATACAAAATGGACTTGCGTATGAGTTGTGTGCAAGAAGTTATGTATGTTTGTGGTAAGTTTGTGTGTGCTACTAGTGTTTTGTATGTCTTCAAGAGCTGATCTGGAATCAGACAATATTACAGCTGTAACAACCGGTTGTGTATTGAGCCATTTACAGGCTTCATCAATGGCTACCAGTTCAGCTTGGAAGACGGAACAACAAGAGTGTAGTTTGTGTGTTTTGGTTATGATAGTGTTCTGTGGCGTGTGGATAATGAAGGCAGCTCCCACGACACCGTCGTGTTTACTGCCATCAGTGTAGATGTGATATGCCTGTATGTATTTAGCGAGTATTGGTTCGAGTTCTTCTTGCGTGTTAACGATGTCGAAAGGGTGTGGTATTCGGTGTGCAGGGTGTAGTAAATTAGATGGGTGTGTGGGTATATCGAGAGTAATGTCGTGAGGGAGATAATCGGATAGTCCACATATTCTAGTCTTTTCCGTTTTCGCGGTTTCTTCTATTTTTATGTCCAGGGGTGTCAGTGTAGATATAGCTATGGCGTTAGATGTGTTGATGGTTCTGAAACCTCGAATAATTTTAAGTGCAAAACAGCGTTGAGTAGAGAGTAATTTATTCCGGTTGGTTTTGTAATCTAGTGCCTTGCACCATATGCTGGAGGCATAGCATATAATAGGTTCGATTACCCCCTTGTACAGTGTAAGTATGTTCTCAGAGTGAACACCCCATGTCGGTCGAATGAATGTAGTAAGTTTGTTGTGTAGCTTACGCGCTCTGTTTGTAATGTAGTCTACATGTTGCGTGAAGTGTAAATTGTCGTCTATTACCACTCCCAATATTTTGGCCGTTCTGCTGAAAGGGATCTGTGTATTGTGCATGTTGATTTGTATGAGTTTGGTTTTCCGTGTAAAAGCAAGTGCAATGGTTTTTTCCGGTCCAAATGTGAGTTTGTTTAAAGTGCCCCATTCAGTGATAGTTTGTAAACAATGATTAATGTCGGTCTGAAGTGTGGTGAGTTTTTTGTGAGATGCTATAATGGTAATATCATCGGCAAAGGCCTGAATTTGACAGCTCTCTGGTATTCTTCTGTCACCGGACATGTCCAGTAAGTCATCGAGAATCAGGTTCCAAAAAGTTGGTCCACAGACAGATCCTTGGATACAACCCCTGGTGAGCGTTTTGGTGACCTTTGCGTCTGAGTATTGTAGGGTGGCGGTGCGGCCGGTCAGATAATTTTGTATAATAGTGTAGATATTTATAGGGCATTTTATGTGATGTAAGCGTGTGAGTATGGAGGGCCACCAAGCGTGATCGAAAGCTGCTTTTATATCGAGCGAGATCATTGCGACATGCTTGCCATTATTTTTGTGTGTTTTTATAGTGTTAATTAGGTCGGTGAGTGCATCTACTGTTGAGTTTTGTTGTTTGAAACCGTATTGTTTTGCATTATATGTGTGTGTTGTATTGAGATGGTGTGAGAGGCGCTGCGTGATAAGCTTTTCGAGAGTTTTCCCTAGGATAGGTAGTAGCCCGATCGGTCGGAAAGAGGATGTATTACTATAGTTTGTTTTATTGGGCTTTGGAATAATTTTTATTATGGCTTGTTTCCATGATGTGGGAAATAATGACAGGGATAGACATCTATTCATTAGGTTGGTAATTAATTCAGGAAAGCAGAGTGTGAAATTGTAGCAAATGTCAGAAGTGAGGTGGTCGGCGCCAGGAGATTTGGAGGCGTTCATGTTTCCTAGTATTGTAATTACTTCATGTTGTGTGAATGGGGGTTCGTTGTAGGTGTCAGGTGTGTCTTGTGTACGTTCGCGTATAGAGTGTTGTTGGGGGGTATCTGAGGTGTCGTCTGGGTAGAATTTGTTGAGGAAAGCTGTAGCTGTTTCCTGACTTGATGTGGTGTATATTCCAGCTGTGAGCTCAATAGTCGACGGAGGCCGCGTAGGTGGGCCGGCCTTAATGATTCGGTTAGTAACCGTCCATACGTCCTCCTTGCCCTGCCTAGTACAGAACTCTCGGAAGTTCTCAGTGGAAGCGCGTTTTATAGTCGCAGCATATGACGCTTTGAGTTCATCCCTCTCGGCGAGCGCGGTGGTTAGTTGTTGATTATTGCGCTTTAGTGATTGAATTTTGTGGTGGTTGTCTATTACTTTCTTTTTCATGGTGTTCAGTTCTTCGTGCCACCAGGAGGGACGAAGGGAACGTCGGCCAGTACGTGGTAAATGTTTGTTGCAAATATTTTGGATAAATTCTGTAAGTTTATTAGTGTATGTATCAATGTCGTGTTGTGTGATGAGCGTAGAGATATCAATTGTGTGAATGTTGGTGTTTAATATTTGTGATTTGAATAAGTCCCTCAGACTATCCCAACATTTAAAGGCGTTGGTGTTGAATTTAAATGTGGATGTTTTGGTAAATGGTTGTAAGTTGTGAGTGATGTTTAAGGTAAATGTTAGTGCGTGGTGATCAGATGATGGGCAGATCGAGGTGTCTACCTTCCATTCGCAAATATTGCTAGCAATATTATCTGTGGCAATAGTAAGATCAACAATCGAGCCTCTTATCCTTCCTTGTGCCACAGATTCGTATGTGTAGGCAGTACCTGTGTTAAGTACGGCAGTGTGGTTGGACAATATTAGGTCGGCTATTTCCTTACCCCGTGTATTATGTCTTGGCGATCCCCACAATGGGTGCCAAGCATTAAAGTCGCCAGCAATTATGTGTGATGCGTCGCGTGAGTCGTTAAGTAGTTTGTGTAACTTATTTAGTGTGCCATTTGCATCTATATCGGGCTCTATGTAAATGCTGGTGATGAGAAATCTCTTGCCAGATTTAGTGGTAAGTTGTAATGTACACATGTTACTTGTAGAGTATTGTGAGAGTCCTAATGTTGCGCCAATTTTGATTTTGGTGAGTATGCATGCTTTAATGTGTCCATCGGTAAGGAATTGATGTGTTGTATATCCGGGAATGTTTTTCATGGTGTGTTGATTGCCAATGTACGGCTCATTGATGAGTATGATGTCAATGTGGTTGTTAGCTGCATACTGTACTAATTCTTGTGTGGCGGCATGGCCTCGACCTAAGTTGATTTGTGTGAATTTAAAGGATTTATGGTTGTTAAGTTGTGCGGTGTGACGTTTGTTACTGTGCATAATTGAGATTTGCTTTAAGTGAGTGAGTTTGGAACAATAAACACAAACGAGTAAGCTAATGCTAGTTACAGTAAGTAGAGGCGTTTATATCGTCGGTTTTGAGCGGTGTTATGGTGGTGCCGTAATCAATAGTTTCTTCTATCTTCTCTTTTGCCAGTTTAATACGAGGGCAAGCTGACTGGTTGTTAGCAGCGTGGTTTGTGGTCAGTTTCGATCCGGTTTTCTGGTTGTAGTTAATGCAGTTGTAGCACTGGTACTTTCTTGTCTCTTTATGTGGGCAATCAGCTGCTAGATGAGATGTAGCAGCACAGATGGCGCAGGGGTGTACGGTTGCCGTACACTTGTTGTGGTAATGGCCAAACTGTAGGCAGTTTCTGCACTGAATGAATCGGGAGAACGGCCCAATATGTACTTGCTGGAACCCGATGGCTACTCGTTCACGTCCGATCAACTTGTGGTACGCAGACGGTGTTAGTTCAATGACAGCGTTGTACAGACTCTCTGAACGCGAGCGATTCGATGTAAGGAAGCAGACTCTGATGTCAGAGGCTGGGATTGAGTTCTGTATTGATAGCAGATCCTGTAGCTCGTCTCTATCTGTGTCCTTGTGTATTCCCTTAAGTATGGCTAAAGGGCTACGGCGCCGGGCTTCTTCAGCTTTTAGTGTGCCCGTCCGGTTCACTATTTGGAGCGTCTCTTCTTTTTGGTGGTCGGTGTCGAACTCAACATACACTCTACCTTTGGCAATGGTTCGAATTTTCGTCGGTGCGTAGTTTTTATCTTTGAAAGTAATTTTATTTTTAAGTTGATAGAGTGTGCTTTTCGTGCTGGTTGTAGTTGGTGATGTGGGCGCTGCTTTGGGGTCCGGCTTAATGATTATTGCCGGTTTGCTGGGTTGATTAGCTTTTGTAACGGAGGCGTAAGTAGTTTTGGTGTTAGGTGGTGGTGGGCTTGTGTCAATTTTCCTAAAGCCCTCTTTGATCGTGGACTGTACGCTCAATATCAGATCGTCTTTAAATTTTTTCAATATCTCCTCTCCAAAAAGTGACGGCTCAGAGTTAGTGATGTCAGAGCAGGCCGAAGTGTGCGCAGGAATGCTCTTGCTCAAATTAATTATTTCGTCGGCAGTTTTTACAATTAATTTTCTGTTGGCAGCCGTGACCGATTTTCCTTCGCTGACGGTCAATTTTATAACCTGGGCCAACTCGGCGAGCTTTTCCAATGTTCTGCCCTCACAAGCTATTGCTCCTTGGTCTAAGTCGTCTCTGACTGCAGGCGTCTCCATCGTACAGCTCATTAAAGCATTGCTAGCGCATTGACGGTCGATTTATCTTAACCATGCGACAGAAACTTAGTGTTGCTGCGATACTGCGACGACTTTTACTCAAAATAGGGTCCAAAAAGTGCTTCAAAACTTGAATATGACTTTTGATGAAAACAAAAGAAAACAATCCAAAAAGTGCTTTTAAACTTGGATTAGAATTCTATAGAAATATTTGATATTAAAACAAAATCCAAAAAGATACTTTGATGCAAGTCGGGTTCGAACGTGTAGTGTGTCGTTTCGTACCCGAGCATATAATGTAAACAGCCACGGTGACTATAACTTTACGTATCAAATTGATGTTCTTAATATAAAGTGTTGAGGATTGTTATTATTGTTCGTTTGAGGTCACACAAAGATTTTGTTTTCGCCGATTACCTCTTTTAACAAATTATCATCACCGTATCAGCACTTTTATCACTATTATCGGGATAAATGTTCAGTTTCGGCACTTAAAGGTTACTCAAAACACTTAATTATTTTAGTGTCACACTTAGTTTACAAAGTTACACAGTTTAAAGGTGTTATAAGTCACTTTCCGAACACATATTTACACTCACTGTTTTTAGTCATTATTACTGTTTTTTTCTAGTAGTCCACAATGTCACAGGTTTATTGGTATAGTTAGAACGTTATTAGCGTATAATTAGTTTAATTTTCATTCACTATGATTTTTAAATGGTAAAATTGCACGGAGGCGATCTTAACATGGCGCGCCCTCTAGCGGTCTCTATATAAGTCGAATCATCTTGGTTGTGAGCTGCAGAAACCCGCAATATTCTTAATAATTCATTCATTTCAAAAACATTAACGGATGCTAGTGTTGTGCCATCATCGAACATAGAACCTTATCGATAAATTAAGTACTAAGTTATTCAAAGTATTATTTGTCGTTATAGTTTACTAAGAAACGAATCCCGGAAAAGGAAATGGTTAGAAAAGATTGGCTTAGAAAATATCCGGCCAGGAGTCTATAATTCATGTGTGCTCATTGCACTTTGAAGAGAGTGCATTCAATAAAACTCTAAATATAGTTAGATTGAGAGATGATGCTATCCCAACAGTATTTACAAAGGCAAGCAATTTATCAAACTGTTGTTTTTGGGTCTAATGTAGTAGAGCAATAGAAAGTAGTAATAGTAGTAGTGGTAATGTTGTGTGTTGTTCCTGTTGATAGGTTGATCCGATTACCATACACTCTACGTTATTATTTTTGACAGATCAATGCCCCAGAGTGATAAGTGATGTGATAATTGGTCCCTAAACCTTAATCATTTTTTTTTTAGCTTTAAGAATAATATTTTATCTATCCTACATAGATAAAATAATTAAGATCTTTATCTATAATATCTTAAGAGAAAAATGTTATTGTTTGTTTGCACCAAATAAGCACCGAAACTACGGCATCAATCTAAAGATTTTTTTTTTTGAAAGCTTCACTATCTTCGAGTGACATAGACTATGTTTGTGCCATGGAAGCCGGAGTGGACTGGTAGTTTTAATAAAACCATTTAACTCAAAATTTATTTTAATCCTTTTTTACAATTTACCAAACAGAGTCTATGTTTCTGTAACTTCCTACTATTACTTGTGACCATATCCATATTATACTTCTTATGCCCTTTCAGGTAAACCACCCATCCCAATTGGCATTTATTGACAGAGCAAACACTATTGATCAACCATCATGTTCGGGTTATTAACATCCACGAAATGCAAAAGATCTTGAAGGGCAGTTCTTGAATAAAGTACCTATATAAAATAATGTTGGTTTCTAATCTATACTATCTACATATACTAATACTTTTAAGCATAACATTTAACTTACACATAGAATTGTTTGTTTTTGTTGTAAGCGCCTGAACCGATTTTCATGAAACATATTTCTTTTATAATCAACACGTTTTGCCCGTTCATTTTATACCTTAGTTGGGCTAAGGTATATCTTAAAATATTTGATGGTTCATCTCCACTTCAAACCCTAATTTCTTGTAAATAAATGGCAGAATCAATATTTATGAAAAATATATATTTTTGTAATGTAGGTACACATTTTTACCATTCATTTGATACCCCACTTGAGTATGCATATTTGAAAATAATCGATTCTTCATCCCCACCTTTACCCTCCATTTATTGTAAATGGCTGAACCGATTTATACCAAACATAGCTAAAAACCATTGCATGGATACTGGCTCTCGTAAGAAAAAAACTGCATCGAAATCGGTCCATTAGTTAGAGAGCTACGATGCCACAGACACCCACATAGACAGACATCGACGTCAAACTTATAACACCCCTCTTTTTGCGTCGCGGGTTAATTAAAAATGTCCTATAAATGATGTACAAATAAAGTTTTTATCTATCTATCTAGGTACAATAAAAGTAGATGGAAAACTTGAAATTATCTAGTTTCACCGACAGTAGTATAAAAATCAAAGTTCTTAAGGTTAGTTGAACAATCTTAACTTCAGGCATCCATCAATATAATTTTATCGATTAGATAGACAAGCGAGTGAACATCCCTAATCCGCTATGTTTGTGAACGTAGGTATGGCAGGCAAAGTACATGCTTATGGCAGTTCCATATGATTCGATCTTCTGAGGAAATGCAGTCAAGTACATAATTATAACAAAACAAAACACCAAAGCAACGCCACAGGCTGTTAAAGATATTATATAAAACCTATGAGAAGTAAGCAATTTCAGAAATGTTCATCTCTCGACAAACAGAACAGCAGCAAAGCACATTCCTACAAAAAAAAGCGTGTTCATGAAGCAATAAATAGTTTGTTACCTGCTGCGAAAACATGGCTTTTGGTAGTGAAATAGCAAAAAGCCAACGGCACGTGGTATTCCCAGGCGGTCACCCATCCAAGTACTAACCACGCCCGATGTTGCTTAACTTCGGTGATCGGACGAGAACCGGTGTGTTCAACATGGTATGGACGTTGGCGACAGAAGAGCGGAACATCCAGATTTCATCCGGTTTACGTGTGTCATTCTAGACAAAACTAAAGAAGTAACCATCTGAAATGCAGTCAAGTACATAATTATAACAAAACAAAACACCAAAGCAACGCCACAGGCTGTTAAAGATATTATATAAAACCTATGAGAAGTAAGCAATTTCAGAAATGTTCATCTCTCGACAAACAGAACAGCAGCAAAGCACATTCCTACAAAAAAAAGCATGTTCATTAAGCAATAAATAGTTTGTTACCTGCTGCGAAAACATGGCTTTTGGTAGTGAAATAGCAAAAAGCCAACGGCACGTGGTATTCCCAGGCGGTCACCCATCCAAGTACTAACCACGCCCGATGTTGCTTAACTTCGGTGATCGGACGAGAACCGGTGTGTTCAACATGGTATGGACGTTGGCGACAGAAGAGCGGAACATCCAGATTTCATCCGGTTTACGTGTGTCATTCTAGACAAAACTAAAGAAGTAACCATCTGAAATGCAGTCAAGTACATAATTATAACAAAACAAAACACCAAAGCAACGCCACAGGCTGTTAAAGATATTATATAAAACCTATGAGAAGTAAGCAATTTCAGAAATGTTCATCTCTCGACAAACAGAACAGCAGCAAAGCACATTCCTACAAAAAAAAGCGTGTTCATGAAGCAATAAATAGTTTGTTACCTGCTGCGAAAACATGGCTTTTGGTAGTGAAATAGCAAAAAGCCAACGGCACGTGGTATTCCCAGGCGGTCACCCATCCAAGTACTAACCACGCCCGATGTTGCTTAACTTCGGTGATCGGACGAGAACCGGTGTGTTCAACATGGTATGGACGTTGAGAGCGGAACATCCAGATTTCATCCGGTTTACGTGTGTCATTCTAGACAAAACTAAAGAAGTAACCATCTGAAATGCAGTCAAGTACATAATTATAACAAAACAAAACACCAAAGCAACGCCACAGGCTGTTAAAGATATTATATAAAACCTATGAGAAGTAAGCAATTTCAGAAATGTTCATCTCTCGACAAACAGAACAGCAGCAAAGCACATTCCTACAAAAAAAGCATGTTCATTAAGCAATAAATAGTTTGTTACCTGCTGCGAAAACATGGCTTTTGGTAGTGAAATAGCAAAAAGCCAACGGCACGTGGTATTCCCAGGCGGTCACCCATCCAAGTACTAACCACGCCCGATGTTGCTTAACTTCGGTGATCGGACGAGAACCGGTGTGTTCAACATGGTATGGACGTTGGCGAGAAGCAAGTGCAACAGCCACATTTTATGACGCTTATGTCTTACTCCAAAGGAAGAAAACAAACGCGTTTGCAAACAATAAGAGTAAACGTGGTACATTCTAAAAACAACAACAATCGACAAAAACTAAAATGCTATTTAAATTCTGACCAAGTAATTTTACCCTGAAGTAGATGGGTGTTATAATTACGGGGTGCATCTAGCTAGCAGCTATTTTGACAGGGCCGAAATTAGGTTTGAAAAAGGTCTCAGGGGTCCGCAGGTTGTTAAATAAATCAGAATCAAAATGCACAAGTAATTTCCTGCCGACCAATCTTAAATAATAATATTTATTAATATAAATAGTTACCTGAAGCAAAACATGGCTTTCGGTAGTGGAATAGCAAAAAGCCAACGGCACGTGGTATTCCCAGGCGGTCACCCATCCAAGTACTAACCACGCCCGATGTTGCTTAACTTCGGTGATCGGACGAGAACCGGTGTGTTCAACATGGTATGGACGTTGGCGACAGAAGAGCGGAACATCCAGATTTCATCCGGTTTACGTGTGTCATTCTAGACAAAACTAAAGAAGTAACCATCTGAAATGCAGTCAAGTACATAATTATAACAAAACAAAACACCAAAGCAACGCCACAGGCTGTTAAAGATATTATATAAAACCTATGAGAAGTAAGCAATTTCAGAAATGTTCATCTCTCGACAAACAGAACAGCAGCAAAGCACATTCCTACAAAAAAAAGCATGTTCATTAAGCAATAAATAGTTTGTTACCTGCTGCGAAAACATGGCTTTTGGTAGTGAAATAGCAAAAAGCCAACGGCACGTGGTATTCCCAGGCGGTCACCCATCCAAGTACTAACCACGCCCGATGTTGCTTAACTTCGGTGATCGGACGAGAACCGGTGTGTTCAACATGGTATGGACGTTGGCGACAGAAGAGCGGAACATCCAGATTTCATCCGGTTTACGTGTGTCATTCTAGACAAAACTAAAGAAGTAACCATCTGAAATGCAGTCAAGTACATAATTATAACAAAACAAAACACCAAAGCAACGCCACAGGCTGTTAAAGATATTATATAAAACCTATGAGACGTAAGCAATTTCAGAAATGTTCATCTCTCGACAAACAGAACAGCAGCAAAGCACATTCCTACAAAAAAAAGCGTGTTCATGAAGCAATAAATAGTTTGTTACCTGCTGCGAAAACATGGCTTTTGGTAGTGAAATAGCAAAAAGCCAACGGCACGTGGTATTCCCAGGCGGTCACCCATCCAAGTACTAACCACGCCCGATGTTGCTTAACTTCGGTGATCGGACGAGAACCGGTGTGTTCAACATGGTATGGACGTTGGCGACAGAAGAGCGGAACATCCAGATTTCATCCGGTTTACGTGTGTCATTCTAGACAAAACTAAAGAAGTAACCATCTGAAATGCAGTCAAGTACATAATTATAACAAAACAAAACACCAAAGCAACGCCACAGGCTGTTAAAGATATTATATAAAACCTATGAGAAGTAAGCAATTTCAGAAATGTTCATCTCTCGACAAACAGAACAGCAGCAAAGCACATTCCTACAAAAAAAAGCATGTTCATTAAGCAATAAATAGTTTGTTACCTGCTGCGAAAACATGGCTTTTGGTAGTGAAATAGCAAAAAGCCAACGGCACGTGGTATTCCCAGGCGGTCACCCATCCAAGTACTAACCACGCCCGATGTTGCTTAACTTCGGTGATCGGACGAGAACCGGTGTGTTCAACATGGTATGGACGTTGGCGACAGAAGAGCGGAACATCCAGATTTCATCCGGTTTACGTGTGTCATTCTAGACAAAACTAAAGAAGTAACCATCTGAAATGCAGTCAAGTACATAATTATAACAAAACAAAACACCAAAGCAACGCCACAGGCTGTTAAAGATATTATATAAAACCTATGAGAAGTAAGCAATTTCAGAAATGTTCATCTCTCGACAAACAGAACAGCAGCAAAGCACATTCCTACAAAAAAAAGCATGTTCATTAAGCAATAAATAGTTTGTTACCTGCTGCGAAAACATGGCTTTTGGTAGTGAAATAGCAAAAAGCCAACGGCACGTGGTATTCCCAGGCGGTCACCCATCCAAGTACTAACCACGCCCGATGTTGCTTAACTTCGGTGATCGGACGAGAACCGGTGTGTTCAACATGGTATGGACGTTGGCGACAGAAGAGCGGAACATCCAGATTTCATCCGGTTTACGTGTGTCATTCTAGACAAAACTAAAGAAGTAACCATCTGAAATGCAGTCAAGTACATAATTATAACAAAACAAAACACCACAGCAACGCCACAGGCTGTTAAAGATATTATATAAAACCTATGAGACGTAAGCAATTTCAGAAATGTTCATCTCTCGACAAACAGAACAGCAGCAAAGCACATTCCTACAAAAAAAAGCGTGTTCATGAAGCAATAAATAGTTTGTTACCTGCTGCGAAAACATGGCTTTTGGTAGTGAAATAGCAAAAAGCCAACGGCACGTGGTATTCCCAGGCGGTCACCCATCCAAGTACTAACCACGCCCGATGTTGCTTAACTTCGGTGATCGGACGAGAACCGGTGTGTTCAACATGGTATGGACGTTGGCGACAGAAGAGCGGAACATCCAGATTTCATCCGGTTTACGTGTGTCATTCTAGACAAAACTAAAGAAGTAACCATCTGAAATGCAGTCAAGTACATAATTATAACAAAACAAAACACCAAAGCAACGCCACAGGCTGTTAAAGATATGATGTAAAACCTATGAGAAGTAAGCAATTTCAGAAATGTTCATCTCTCGACAAACAGAACAGCAGCAAAGCACATTCCTACAAAAAAAAGCGTCTTCATTAAGCAATAAATAGTTTGTTACCTGCTGCGAAAACATGGCTTTCGGTAGAGGAATAGCAAAAAGCCAACGGCACGTGGTATTCCCAGGCGGTCACCCATCCAAGTACTAACCACGCCCGATGTTGCTTAACTTCGGTGATCGGACGAGAACCGGTGTGTTCAACATGGTATGGACGTTGGCGACAGAAGAGCGGAACATCCAGATTTCATCCGGTTTACGTGTGTCATTCTAGACAAAACTAAAGAAGTAACCATCTGAAATGCAGTCAAGTACATAATTATAACAAAACAAAACACCAAAGCAACGCCACAGGCTGTTAAAGATATTATATAAAACCTATGAGAAGTAAGCAATTTCAGAAATGTTCATCTCTCGACAAACAGAACAGCAGCAAAGCACATTCCTACAAAAAAAAGCGTGTTCATTAAGCAATAAATAGTTTGTTACCTGCTGCGAAAACATGGCTTTCGGTAGAGGAATAGCAAAAAGCCAACGGCACGTGGTATTCCCAGGCGGTCACCCATCCAAGTACTAACCACGCCCGATGTTGCTTAACTTCGGTGATCGGACGAGAACCGGTGTGTTCAACATGGTATGGACGTTGGCGACAGAAGAGCGGAACATCCAGATTTCATCCGGTTTACGTGTGTCATTCTAGACAAAACTAAAGAAGTAACCATCTGAAATGCAGTCAAGTACATAATTATAACAAAACAAAACACCAAAGCAACGCCACAGGCTGTTAAAGATATTATATAAAACCTATGAGAAGTAAGCAATTTCAGAAATGTTCATCTCTCGACAAACAGAACAGCAGCAAAGCACATTCCTACAAAAAAAAGCATGTTCATTAAGCAATAACACTAAAGGGGTCCCATAATATATAAAGAGATTGTTTAGATTTGCTTAGTTTGTTTAGTGTGGTGATTTTGATTATTGCTACGCAGATCGCGATTTACACTCACGCCCCTGCGATGGAACAGTTCTATGCCCGAGTCTGTGTTTCCGTATGAGTACAACTTGGATCTCTTCAAAGCAAGAGTTAATAGGTATCTCATAGGTAAGCGTGCTCCACCGTAGACCGCATCATCACTTACCATCAGGTGAGATCGTGGTCAAATTCGAGCCTATCCACCATAAAAAAAAAAGAAATGTTCATAATATGTGAATAACGAGATTTGGAAAATAAATTCATATGGAAATGTCAAAATACCCAAGCCTTTAAAGAATTATTGATTTGTACATAATATTACTAGTATTATATTATCTGTGATAATATGCTCGTAATTATATATTGTAGACACGGGTATTACACCGATCGGTGTAATTGTACTTTTCATCGTCAGCTCAGCATCATCAAAATCAAACTGGATGCAAATATTTAAATGACTTCTGAAAGTAGTCATTCAATTACAAGCATTATCGTGCTAGTCAATAAAACTTGAGTATTTCCCTCAATTTCTCAAAATCCCATCTTCAGATCCTGATTTAGTTCCAATACTTCCAATGGAAATTCTCAACTATTCTCTTTTAAACAAAAGATTAATGTTTAAAATGGTCCCTAATTGACGGGTTAATCGGTGTACAAACATAAAAAAAAATGGCGTCATATACAACGTCCTCCTTTTTCCAAGTTATTTTTTGTTGTCTCGTATACTGTACAAAGGTATGGGAGTATAAAAAATCTGTTAATTTATTTACTTTTAGTACGATATTATTATTATTCTCCTCAACAAAAATGAATTGCCACTATAATATTTATTATTAGTTCATATATTTATATATATTTATTTATTAAATATTTACTTATATTTAAGTATTTTGTTATGTACATATTATGCATATATACGCACATATTTTCATTATGTATTCATTAATTGTATAGATTTTTATGACCTTTTATTTCAAATCAAACGCTTTATTTTATAACTTCACCTGCCTTGTTAATCTCTGCATCACCCAAAGGTAGACTGGCAGAGAATGCCTATGGCATTAAGTCCGCCTTGTATACCAATTTTGTATATGAAGTTTAAATAAATAAATAGATAAATAAATATTATTTTCTAAATTGCTTGGGAATATTTTTGTATGTTTTTTTTAGTACCTGTCTGCTCTATACCGGCTTGTATGACAATATATTATGTAATTTATTTATTTTCGTTATCTTTAGGTTTGTCTTCAATTTAAAAATAACATGTTGCCTAATCGTTGATTTTGTAGCAAAATAAAATACGTCTTTGATAACCTAAGGATTCACTAATGCTCGCTTATCTTCATGTATACCGCATTCCTTTTGGGGTGTTATAGGAGATGTAGGTAACAAATTTTCAACATAATCTAAAATGTTAACAGCTCTCTAAATATGTACTTGTTTATATGATGGATGTTGGGCACACGACTGGGCGCCAATATTATAATATAATATATGTAGATATCAATTAACTATCGATTACTGAAAGTTGAGGTCTGAGCTAGGAAAAAGAAATTATATATTTTAAATGTCTACAATGTCGCCGAGAACCCTAATAATGCCCAAAAAGTTTTGTCAGAAGTGGGATTCGAACCCACGCCCTCATTGAGGACCAGAACAACTCGGACTCACTATAAGTGAGCAAGGTAACCTTGAGTCTGGCGCCTTAGACCGCTCGGCCATCCTGACAGATAGCTACCGAGCTGAAATTATCAATCACTTTCATTAACCACAAAATGCAATTCAAATAACGCAAAATCAATGGATCAAATAATTATGACTGGTAAAACCAATAGTTGTAATTTTAAAATAATGTATAAAATCACATGATAATGGCCTTTCAGATAGAAAACATCAACATCGCGATTAAATGCCATCTGCCGGAAAATTTTTGAACTACAATGAAATCTTACCTTCAACGTAGTACCGCTACTCGATACAAGGTAGCGACTGTGTCTACGTACCCACTGCGTTTCTATAATTTGGTTTTCCACACATAACTGAAAAGGAAAAGTCAATTAGTGCAGCTAACTGCAGTGAGATAATACATTGTGAGGTTGTTGTTTGCTATATTCATTGCATTTTAATATTCCACTATGGTGTTTCAAGAGCAGCGAGCATGCGCCTGTAGTGTAAAATATTTTCGAATAAAATTACAAATTGAATACGTTCAAGAGAGAATTACCTACTCGTCTTTAGTACACTTGACCGTATACCACGCCGTTAGGGGGTATTGTGTAGTTGTGTGGTACCCTAACCCACTAATAACACCGACGTGTGCCGTCATGCCACGTGGTGGTGGCCGTCGGAACTGTAAATACGCGACCACCGCGGCTATGCCCGAAAGTGGCTCCACCTCAGAGCAACCGATGCCATGGGATTGAGGCATGGCACAAGTCAGCTCATAAAGGCGACTCCTTGCAAACGAGAGTCACGAGGCGACTCTCTCGTTAGGTTATGATGCGGGTAGAGGACTACCCCTGGCCTACCTGCCAAAATTCGCCATGGGACATGGTTTACCCCGGGAGAACACCATTTCCCGGCCCAGGGTGCACCGTCACTTCAACTGCCGTCATCCACCAGCAGTCAAGGGGCACGCGAAGTTTCAGGCACGCACGTCGGCCCAACTCGTCTATAACCTGCCATTAGCTTTGCCCGGCGTCCGGATAAATCGGGACATAGTAATTAGGTATTTGGAATTACCTACTATCCGGAAAAGTTGAACGGTGTTTTTTTTTACATTTCGCAAATATTACTGAATTGTCCATTAGAATTTAAAAATGTTGATAAATGTTTGTCTAGAATAGAATTTTAACTGATTCCTTTAAAAGGCTTGATTTTACTTTTTTTTTGACGTACCTATATATATACTGCGATACAAAATCGGTTCTTTATTGTTTCGCCTTCTTTTTGGCATAATGATAGTTGTGTTACGCATAATATTAATTTCGCCCTTTTTTGCATAATCATGATTTGGGTTACTATTTTAAAAATATCCTAATTCAACGAAATACTTTTCGTATTTAAAATAAACAAGTGGCCGGACGATTTCAAATTTCTTTCGAACTTAATTAGGCAATAACTATTATGCCTAATGATTATTATGCGAAAAAACATGTCAATAACACATTATGCCAAAAAACATAATGCGTAATGATAGTTATACCAAGTGAAGTAGTATGCCATAAGACAATTATGCCAAAGGATAAGTATGAGAAAGAAAATGCGTAACATGTTATGACATTTCTCCGAACTTGGTCGGGTTATGTAGGTTTTCGATGCTTCGTCAGTTTTTAATTGTTTTTCTTTAATTACTGAATTGAATGACATGAAATTTTGCATGTGCATAGTTGAATGAATACACTAATTATTGGCATACATTTTACCATGCAATTCCTTTAGAACGTCGTGATATTTGACTGCTTTGTAAACAGTAATCTATTCATGGTAAATTGCCCTACACCTCTTTAATTACTAACGGAATATCATTGATAGTTGGCAACATGTTGCAAACACTTACAAGGTTTGTATAAACGTGAAAATCTAGACCCCAAAGTTTTAGTTTTTAACTTTAAGAACTAAGACCTAATAAGCGTATTTTACGTTTATATTTTTATCTTTAAAACGCTACATTTTTTTCTAAATCTGTTTTTTAAACAAATTCAAAACAACGTATGTAAAAATCTACAGCTCTCTATGCTAAACTAAATTATGTGAAAAAAAGGGATCCCACAAAGTCCTCAATATTGTAGGATGTCAGACCTTTTTGCCCAAATATCTGGACATATTGGCTGTTCTGTCCGGCTTTTAAGTTTGGCGACCTGGCAATCCTAACTGCCATCAAGTTATTGAGCTTATAATACTATAAGTATCAGCTTCATCAGCATGCTGATAAAATTAATTTCTGACATTACTGACACACAAGACATAAGAGAAAATTTATATTTTTTTTATAGTAGCGTTAGATTATAGCAATAAATTAATCATCTTTATAGGAATCAAACTAAAAAGTAACTAAATAGGACTAAGGGCAAATTAACTTAATGAACTGAGTTTATTGCTGAATAATATATTTTCGATTACTCTTTCTCTCTCTCTCGTTACTCTCGTAATATTTGAATGGTTATGGGCCAGAGACTCAAAACCCAAGTCAGTTTTACATCTTCCTAGGACTCAGGGAAGGGCTGGTGCGGCGGCAGAATCTGCAGAGTGCCTCAAAAGGCGCAAATATGGTCTTCTTGATAGTGGATATATGTTTGTGCCTTTTGGGGTAGAGACATTAGGATATTAGGCCCCCACGGCCGGAAGCGCTCAATCTGTACAAACAGGCCACTCGCCTGTTTGAGGCTACACATTCTGAGAATGCTGGTATTTATTTTGGCCAGAAGTTAAGCATTGCCATACAATGTGGATTGCTGTCAGCATTTTGGGAACGTTGCCCACTGGTAGCGGTCTTTTAGACTAGGTTTGTACATAGATTTAGATTTAGTCATTTATTTTTAGGTTAGTAGGAATTTTGTTTATTTTTTAATCTGCAAATAACTGATTATAAAAGTTTTAAACTCAGTTCAATGAAATAAGCCCTAAGGATATATAAATCATTCATTTATTTTCATATATACATAGTTACATGTTAAATTATAATTACTAGGTATAATATAAATACTACATCTACTTATTTTAATCTACATCTAAAACAACTGTTTTATAAATAAATACTAACTACAAATAATTTACAAAATAGATTCAACTTGTAATGTATGAAAGGTAACCTAAGATAATGTCCATTCTCATTCCTAAAATACAAATTCATTATTTTAGTTGGAGACTAATACTATTTTTATTGTAACTTCAATTCTGTTAATGGCCCAATTCTAATTTTAGAAAAAAAATAGGAAATTTTCATTTATTTATTGTTACTGCATTTTTTCCAAACAAAAAATATTGGTATTTTGAACAATAGGTACTACAACTCTATTGAATAATCAAAATATTAATACAGAAAGTCAGCAAAGGCATACCAATATGTTTTGTTACAAAAAATTGCATTGAAATCAACTGGTTAAATCATCAAAATTATAACATTTTATGGTTAGTAAATAATACACAACATTGTGTAAATTTATACGGGGTGGATGCGACATAGCGACATTTATTGAAACCACAGCTTCTATACATGGTAAGTATCAATTTCTGGCGAAAAAAAAAAATCACGTTCTCCGAACAAATTGCATGATCGCAATGTTCAAATTGTTCGGAGAACGTGATTTTTTTTTTTCGCCAGAGAATTTTTATCCGGTGGAAATTGATACTTACCATGTATAGAAGCTGTGGTTTCAATAAATGTCGCTATGTCGCATCCACCCTGTATATAATACATGTCTAAAAACATGACTGCATGCTGAGTTGTAACTGCGCATGTGCAGTCATGACAGCGAAACATTCCAGAACTGCACAAGCTACAGTTTGCCATCTACTTACAGTTTTAACAGTGCAGGGAGACTACACTGTCAAAACTAGTCATGTAGCCCATCTATACTAGTATACATCTTTGCATAAATTGTAATATTATACCTAGAAATGTCCCCATATCCAAATCTTACAAATAGCTGAACTGAGTTCTGCTTTCACCGTGTCTACTGCAATTTGTAATTTCACAAAACAATAGATAGCATTTTATTCTGATAAAAAGTTGCAGTGACTCTTCCAACTGATTTGATTGGTTATAAGTCGCAAGAGTTTCATCTCACAAACACCTGCGCTAAATGAAACTCCCCAAAAAGCTAGATTACTACTATGGAAAGAAGTCCATCCTGTTGAGCTAATAATACCTCAGTAAGAAAACCTACCCTCGGGCAGCGATTTACCCTGGCCACAATGGAAGGCTTTAACAGGCTCCATACCCAAGTTGGCCGCTGCCAGGATAACTTAGCAAGGTGGGGTTATGCAGACTCCACCGATTGTGAATGCGGTGTCAGTCCCCAAACGATGGGTCACCTTCTTACATGCCCCATAAGTCCCACCACCTGTACCATAGACAACCTGTGGAGCCCCACCGATAATGCCCTTCTTATAGCAAAGTTTTGGTCAAACAAAATAAAAATATTATGCATTTCCATGTGTTTTTCCATTGACACGCTAAGAAGAAGAAGAAGATTGGTTATAATATATGTTATGTCAGATATTTAGGTCGCAAGAGACATTGGTTTAGTTAATAAGGTCTGCTGCTGCATTTATGACTGACAGCTTCAGTTACCACTGACTACCTCCAATTTATGGAGGCTATTGGCCTAAAGGAAAGTCTTCACTACATAGTATAAAACAAAGTCGCCTTTTCTGTCCCTATGTGCGCTTAAATCTTTAAAACTACGCAACGGATTTAGATGCGGTTTTTTCCAATAGATAGAGTGATTCAAGAGGAAGGTTATATATATATATACATGCATAGAAAGGGGGAATTGTTTTACTCCAAATTTAACGCGTGCGGGCCACGGGCAGTAATGAATAAATCAGACTACTGGATCGATTTTAATCATTTTTTCAGTGAGTGACACAGGCTATATATTATATACCCGTGCGAATCCGGAGCGGGCCGCTGTGTTTTTATATACAACGTTCACAGTTTTTCTGTAGTGTATTTAGTATCAGCATTGTACCCGTGCGAAGCCGGGGCGGGTCGCTAGTTAATTATAAGACTACAATCACAATAGACCCATGGAGGTTGAAGTGAACACCTAAAGCCTATAATACCACTGACTAGACAAAAATGCAGTCTTCGTTTCATATAAAATACAGATTAGTTATAAAAAAAATCACCGGTGTTATGAAGTCTGTGACCCAAGCTTAATGTTATCAGCTCGGCATAACCCTCTTGTAGACATGTTGGTCCAAACCAATCTTCTTAAAGCTGTAATAGAACAATTGAACTTCACTGTGACAAAGTGCTCTTCCATTCTTAAGATCAGCAGGTTCATAATTTTTACTGAATTGCAATACAATCTTCAATTTTCAATTTGTTTTGAAATTCTGTTGGTCAACCAATTTTAGCCATCGGGTATTTTTGCATATTTGTATGTAGTCGCTTACATTAATGCAGCTTTCTCTTATAACGATTGCCTGTTTGACTAGAAACAATGCAAGTGA
This sequence comes from Hypena proboscidalis, assembly GCA_905147285.1. Lineage (NCBI taxonomy): Eukaryota > Metazoa > Arthropoda > Insecta > Lepidoptera > Erebidae > Hypena > Hypena proboscidalis. The sequence continues at coordinate 7,184,864 of LR990150.1, read as the reverse complement.
GTAAGGTTTCGCAAAACATTTTGTTGATTTTACAGTATGACAATGTGATAAGCTAAATTGGGTAGCTTATTTCATCATAACCATCAATTGTCACATTAGGATCCTTCAATCAGAAATCTGACCATGGTCATCATCAACAACACCTCCGTTCAAAGCATCATTATAAATCTCCTTCCGATTCTTTCTCAACTCAGTATTAATAAAAATTCTCTGACTTTCCTTCGCCCGCTGTTGAGACACGCTCTCAGGTAGCGGCCTCTCAATTAATCCTTTCGTAAACGTATAAATAATCGTAGTAAAATCTCCATCAATAAATGCTAAGTTCACAGCATGCCCAGTCTCAACTGTACACAGATTTTCTTGCATCTGATTGATGAAATTGATACTCAGGTCGTGGGTCGGCACTGGCACGTAGATATTCAGCTTTTCATTCTTCCGTGGCCTTGCTACGATGTATAAAGTATCTATGTCTTTGTTGTAACAATATTCAGTGTCATACATAAGTTTTTCATCAACTAAATATATATAGAGGTGGTAGGCGAGAGATATTTTCAGATCGGAGTTACAGCCCAGTGCCTTCATATCTTCCTTGATTTTCATTTCGATATCCATTTTGCTAATGTTTTTCAAGTTTCTGTTTGTTGTTAAAAAGTGTAACCGCCAATGGTTTTTCTAAAATTTTCACTTTGTTACAATTTTACGGTTAGGAACAATGCATTTCAGTGCAAGCAAATAAATTGATCGAGATAATGATTTTGCGTTTTGCAACTTACAGCCAACAAAAACAAATATTCATTTTATAAAAGCGGAAAGTTCACGAAGAAAGAATGTTGGAAAAAGCTGTCAGTAGGGATGTCATAAAATGTTTAATATCGATTTTTAAAAGTACTAATCGACTTAATATATGATTTTAATTTTATGAACAATCGATTAAACAATGTCTGCGACTAAAAGGACGACAAGTAGTAGGCGCCAATATTTTCATATTGACAATAACATAATTTAATTACAATTATTGACATCTACATGTTCTGAAGACTATGATTATGATACCGACTACTTCCGCATCTCAAATTGAAGATCTTGTAAGGTCTTCAACTCTTAAAAGACAAAAATAGGCATAGAATCATCATTCGCAAAAATATTAGAATTTGGACCAGGGGGTTCAAAAAACAAATAAATTACAGACACTATAGCAGAAATGATGTAATATAATACCACGATAATCTTTCTTTCAGCGTGGTCCGACCGACGCGACGTTCGGAGAAGGGTTTAGAAAATTTATTAAATTACTTGCACCATTTAAAAAAATCCTATATCGCAAAACGATAACTGGCATCATTGATGGAAAATATGAGGAGTAAAAATCTATTATTATCAAAAAGTTACAATCCGTTACCAATATGTGTTTAAAGATTGACGAATGGAAGGATTTACAAATGAAGAGCTATCAGGGTGTACATTGTACACATACTATTCATTGTACCAAAACTTTAAGATTGTTACTTTCAATATAGCTTGTGAGCCGCTTTCGGAGAGTAACACCGCCGAATATTTATCAACCAACATTAAAAATATATGTGAAAATTACAAATACCCGTTGAATAAATTGTGGCCGACAATGGTGCAAATATCGTAAAAGCTATTGAATTAGTACTTGGCAGAGCAAAGCATTATCATTGCATAGCTTACACATTAAACCTTGTTGCGCAAAATTTAGTCAGAATTGTACAATGGTTCCATCAGAGCGGAGTTGGTGCAGACCAATAATAATTGTGATTCTCAGAACGCTGAAAATATATCGGAAGGAAAAATTAAACGCTGGTAGGAGATGTTTCAACGCGGTGGAATTCACAATAGCATTATGACATCAGAATTAAGTTTGTACATAGCTGCGCTTCTAATAGGATTAAAAAAAGACGCTATAGAATCCTCGAGAAGCTATGAAGCAGCTTATCTCCAACTCAAACAGTTGGCATTTTAGCATCTTTTGGTACCGGTTTTTTAGTTCCAGAGAGATTGTTCTCGAAAGCTGACGCTATATTAACAAAGGCCAGGAGTCGTATATTATCCAAACACTTACCTAATCTTTTATTCCTGAACTCGTTGCTGCCGGATTTCTAGTTGAATAATTTAATTTTGTTGAATAATTTAATTTATTTTTTATTTATTTAACTAATTAAATTTTGTAGATTTATGTGAAAAACATTTTAATTTGAAACTTTTATAATTTGATTGTTCTGAAACTTTAATTTGTGATGAAATCTTTTTAAATCATATTTTTTTACATTTCAATCTGTTCATTTGTGATGATTATTTATGTACTTGCTATTTCTGTTGTTTATTTTTAATTAATAAATCTATTGATCTGATATAATATTTATGGCATTTATTTTAAACTTAATTGTCAAACTAGAAAAAAAATCATACACATGACAAAATCCATTATATTCTCAAGAAAAATCGATTATTTATGATTAGAAGCGAATTCAATATCGTTCAATACACGTTACCTGCGGTCACCTCGCGGATTGACACCTGATTTTTGATAATTTTATATTATTATTTTATTTGATGTATTTATAGTTAGGTTTTTATTTAATTAGTTTTAAATATTTAGTTGTCGTTAGGTTAGTAATGTAAATATTTAAATAAATAAATAAAGGAGCAATACATAAAAAAAAAATTGCAACTATACATTTGTAATTAAGAAAAATATTTATATACAATAATACACATAAAAATATAAAAATATATTTACAAATAATTATACAGCATCAAAAAAATCCTCCGCATCGATGCCAAAGGCCGACATCGTGTCCAGAAGGCTGGCAGCATTGCCAGGTTGTATGGCAATGCTTATTCTTTGAGCCAAATAGAAATCAGCCCTTATTATTTATTAATTGATTAACGTTATTCTTTAAAATTAAAATAATTAATAAATTAAAAACCGATGACATACTTAAAAATCATTTATTTAGGTATAACCTCACATCCCTAGCTGTCAGTTGTCAAACTTGTCAATGTCATATTTAGGGTTACCAGATTTAACTTCTAAACCTTTTAGTTTTACTTACCCTATATATATTTATACTCTTTGGTTTTACTGTATGCTGTATTATATATGACGGATTGACGGGTGCGCGGGCCGATCTGCGAGCTACTACATAAAAAAAAATTTGATACATGCGTAAGCTCTGCAGATCGTGCTCGTCTTTTAGCTGTTTCGGCCCCTTGCATTGCATAAGACTGGCACCTTTATGGACACCGCTGCCTTTAGAACTGTGGTGTCCCTATGCCTGTGAGCATCATAATTATGTATTGTGTTTCACTGACAGTGTGGTGCAGCGGCAGTGAGCCAGCTTTGTCACCTCTGAAAAACTTCGTTATATTAGTGCGAATGGAATTGGATTCAAAATGGCCAAAAAATTTGTTATTCCAATGAAATAATCTTATTTGATTCGCCTGGTGGTATGCCGCCAGTACCAAGTTGAGAATGTTTAAATAAAAATACATATAATTATTGGTAATACTTTTAATTTTATATTTAAATTTTAATACAGTTACAATTCCAGTAGTCATTTAACAGATAGTTATTAAATATCTCTTAAATTAGAAAGATTTATTATTTGGGTGGGATAGAATGTACACAAATCAAACAAATAAGTATTTTTTTGATTTACCCAAAATGAAAATGCAAATAAACATTTCCTCTGAGGTGTGAAGATTATAATCATTAAACTAGGAAAATAAATAGTAATTAATAAGAAAATCTTAAAAGTAATGGTTACAAAATTCAGTCATATTTACATTTAAGTTGAGTGTATATGTAGAAAATTATCCTTAATTTAATAGCTACATAAAAATATAATTACATTGTATCAACTTTTAAAGCATGTGGCCACATACCTCAAAAGTAAAATATTTTATTTTATGCCTATTCTTTAAAATTAATGATTACTAAGGTGGAACCAAGTAAAGAGTCTCTGAAAATACTATTTACAAGATTTCACCGCACCGGAAACCTAATCCACGATAAAAACTAATAAATATTTTATAAAGTATTTTGAAAAATTGATCATTCATATTTAAACATAGACTTATCTAGTTATTTTAATTTGAGTCACTTGATTGTCCACACATAAATTCACTACTTTTTGAACACAAGTCTTTAGCACCATGTTTAAAGATTTGTAACAATCTATAAGATATCTTTGTTAGTTTTGATGCATTTGCCTCTAAAACATATTTCCGTTTCGTGTGAGATTTCAGTTGACATTGAAGTACTGAAGAAATTAGGAGGATCAATGAATGATGAAACTGATGAACTTTCTACTTTACGAACGGAAATCTCTGTTGCATCTTCAGATTTTTCTGTTTTAGATTCTTCTGTGGGATTTACCTTCTTAATATCTGAAAACTCTGGCACGTTAGTGCTATCGTCGTTCTCTGATAAATCAGTTATTTCGTCAGGAAAATAGCCACTCTCCGTTGTTACTATTTTGGATTTAGGTACTTCTGTTGTTTCTTGAACCTCTGATAATGTTGTGCTTGTGGCATTGTTTTCTTCAGTAGTATTTACTTTTTCGCTATTATCCGATGACACTCCGAATAAATAATCCATGAAGCTGAATGCATCTGTTTTCGTTGTTTCCTGCGTAGCTGTCGGTTCTGTAGGAGTGGTTAGGTATAAATCATCAATAGTAGGATCAGGAGAACCTGTTCCCAAATCTAAGTCACCTGGACTAATTGTTTGGGTTTCCTTATTCAGATAAACAGTGGTTCGTTGGCTTTCTTCGCTGGTAAGAATTTCTTCTTGCTCGGGTTCTTTGTTGATTTTATGTATATCGATTGTTGGCATAACATCAGCATCTGTTATATCGTCTTCGCTAGTGAAGAGGTCTTTAACGAACTCAAACTTAGGTTTGTAAGTCGTGACTTTAGTTTTTTCACCCCTTTCGTATTTATCATAAACTACTTTTGCATTGTTAACGGGTTGACCAAGGCGGTTGACAGTGTTAGTGTAGTACTGAGATTCAGCGAATTCTATAGATTCAGGGGTTACAGGGCGTACTTTAACCTTTTTCCAGAAACCACGGCGGCGGGTTTTGCTTTCTTGGTCGTCCTGAAACAAATAAAACACGTCAAATCAAAACATTAGAAAAGGTGCAATTAACGTTCAAATACAGGGTAAGTGTTATACACACTAAGTATGTACAACAGTGTTAAATTCATTATAGAAGGAACTACCACCGTATTATTTATTAATTTATTCTTTAATTATTTTACTATTTTATTCTTTTGGAAACAAATGGCTTTTAACACAAACAATAGAATAACTTATAAAATTACAACGTAAGTCAATTAACAGTTTCCGGTTATATTATTATTTTCAATTTTCACTTATTATTTTTAACTTGACGCCCAAAAGTAGTGTAGGTACGGGTAGTGTATAGTCCTTAGTTTGTGTTTAATTTGGTGCTATGACTGAAATTACTGGCATAGGAGGCATAATTGTGTTCCTTTAATGTAGCATTCACTGCATCTGCACTGCCATTTAATTTTATTACTTGTAGTGCCAACTTAAACTCAGTGTATATACATTAGTCGCATTCAATGGAATCACTTATAAAATAAAGAACATCTTGTCTAATATTGCTCAACTCCTTAACTATTTTTAAAATTATTTATAAATGTAACTTGAGCTTACCTCGTCCAGAAGAGGAGCATCATCAGCCGTAGTCTGTTCAGTCGTGATTTCTTCAACCGGTGTCGTAGATTTGGGGGCATAGTTATCACCAGAAGATATTATTCTTTCTGGTGGTATTTCTCCGATTTCACCACCCTTGTGTTTCATCACATTAGTACTATATTCGTCTTGATCTTGTTCTTCCAAACTTTTCATAACCTCCTCTAACATACTTTCAAACGTAGACATTGAATCATCGGAATCGCTTTTAGTTACCTTACTTTGTTCTACTAAAGCTTCTAGCGTAGGTGGAATGTCCGGTATTTTCTTATTCATTCTATTATTACTAGCTGGTGTGACAGTCAAAAGAATATCCTCATATTCGTTCCTTGCTGTAATGATATCCAGTTCATAATCTTTATCTGATCTGCGTTCAGTTGTCGCCACTTTTTGTTCATCTACAATGTCGTTTGGATTGTATGGCTTAAACGAATCACTAGCAATCTTGGGCGACCATTGCTGTAAGTCAGGCTCGGTATATGTTGGCCTATTTATTGAGTAGTTTGAATCTTGGTCTTCCTCTACCTCAGGCTCAGGCTTTTTGTTGTACCTTTCTGACAGTCTCGGTCTGTGGCTATACCTAGAATGCAACAAGGTTCTGGTGGTTGAGGTAGTTGCTTCAGTTTGCACCTCGGGTTTCTCCGTAGTAGGCTTTTCCGTTGGTCGACGTCCTCTGAAGCGGTTTTTAACTTCATATGTTCGTTTTGTACTCGAAGCTTCAGTTGATGTTGTTGAATATGAATATGTTGGTCTCCTGCGACGGAAATGACCACGTTTTGTTGTACTTTCTGTTGATTGTGAAGCAAGTTCAGTTGAAGACTCTGGTTTATAGACTGGGTGTCTATATTCTTGTTCAGGTCTCACGTGTACCTGTTTTGTTTTTAAATCTGCTTCAATTTCATCAATCCTCATCGTAGTTCGGCGTCGGTCAAATGCTGGTCTATAAGTTACTGGCTGAGATGGTCTCCTTCTTTCTTTAGGTTTAGAAGATTCAGTTGATGAAGCTTGGTGATATTGCCTGACGAGTCCTGGACGCACCCGAACTCGGTTGTAAGATGGTGTAGTTTGTACAACATTTTCCTCTTCTTCAGGTTCATGGCTATCGAAAGTTTTAGGGGCCTCAGTTTCTGAAACAGTTGTTGCTTCTTCTTGTTTTACAGTAACATACTCGTTATAGCCCGAATAATTCTGTACATTCTCATCTGTGTCAACAGCTTCAGTAGCGTCCACAATAGCGTCAGTTTTTTCAGGGTTTGGTACCGGTGTGGTTGGTTTCGCATAAATATCTTCTTCTCTTTCATCAGTATTTTCGTCATAAGATGATGGTTCTACGGGTGGAATGCTACTTCTTGATTGGTAATAGTATTCCTCATGACGAGTAGAGGGTAATTTTGGTACATATGGGGTTTCAGTCTGGAGAGTACTCCTTGCAGTAAATGTTGATAATGGGGATTCATCTTTTACTTCTTGTTGTTCACTTATCAACGCCCTCTCGTTAGTATAAGCATTCTCTGTATCAATAGTTTCAGTTACAGGTTCCTGTATTTTAACAGATGATTGTCTAGGCGTTGGCTCGGTGATAGCTTCAATATCTACGGTACTCATACGTTCCATTAATGTCACTGGATAGTTCTGGTGTAAGATATCTCTTTGGTAGGCTAAATCCTCTTCTTTACTGTTATGAGTCTTTTTTCTTTCGAATGGCTCATTGCTATCAGTAGGCTTATAGTGGATACGTCCACGCGTTCTTGACCTGGAAGACTTTGTTGTGCTCTCACTTGAATCTATAGGTTTTCGAATTGGCTTTTCAGTTGAGATTTTGTTTGGTTCATACCTTGGTCTAGTTGGTAATGGTCGTCTTTCCCTTAGAGGTCGTCTTGTAGCTACTACTCTGGTGGTAGATTCGTAAGAGTCAGATTTTGGTGAAGTGGTATACCGCGGTCGGCCTCTTGATCTTATTGGTGTTCTTCTAGTCGTTGTGGTAGTTGTTGTACTTGAAGATGCTGGACTAACTTCAGCGACTTCATAATTATTGTAATCATCGTATTTTGGAGGTGTTTCAAGCTCAGAAACAGTTGGCAAATTATTGATATCAGAAGAAATGTCTGTGCCGACCTTATAGTTTTCGGCTGAAGTATCTACATATGTGTTGTAGTTGTTGGCTGGCGATTCTGGCACTTTCTGGTAGTTGTTTGTTGGTGTATTTGTGCTGTACTTGTTGTATGAATCCGTTTCATAATTTTTAATCGCAGCATCAACATTAGTGTATTGATTATACGAACTGTCCTCATTAGAGCTGTATTTCTTAATGGGCACGTCCACGTTGGGGGTATATTTATTAGCAGAGGTATTGTCTACGGTACTACCAGGTTGGCTTTGGTGAGAAGTGACTTCTGTTTTACCAACATAGTCATTATGATTAAATACAGGGTATTTCAAATTTTGATCCGAGTCATAATGTATTTCAGGGGTATAATTGTTCAAATAACTGGGTGAGGACTGTTGATGGTATTTCGGTTTTTCGGTTGAAATTTGCTCGGGTTTCGGTTCGTGGCTAGATGGACTTTGCGGGGCTGGTGTAGGAGATGGTGATGGAGACGCGAGCGGTACAGAACCAGGAGTAACATAAGGCTGCTTGACGTCTTCGAAGTAAGTATGATAGTCCAATGGGGTACTAAAGTGGAATGCTTGATTTATTGAGTACGGGTTATGTGTCTCTAATAATTGACTTGGGTATGTAGACGGTGGTTTAGTGGTTGTGGTTGTTGTCGTACGCAATGTTGTCCTGTGGTCTGGTTGTCTAGGGAAATTGAACTGATCAATGGATTCTGACGACTTGAAGCTATTCTGGGGTTGGTAATTAGCAAAGTCCTGTGCATTATATTGATTGCCAGAATTTCCAATGAAGTAAGAGCCTGGTTTAGGAGGTGCTGTCTGAGTTTCAGGCTGTGAAGGTGGTCTAATAGATGAGACAGTCTGTGGCTCGAATGAATAGTAGTTAGACTGCAAGTTTTGTACGGGCTTCGTTTTCGGAGATACAGTGCTGTAGTAGTTGAAGGTAGGTTTCTGGGTCGGTTTCGTTTCAGGCTTGTATGTCGGAGGAGTGACGGAATAGTAGTTTGGATTGATGCTTGATATACTAGCTTGAGTAGGTGCCTGTGTTTGCGATGTTTCTTTGATTTGAGAGTTTATCACAACTGAACCGACATGAGGAGATGGGAAAGGAATTTTAGCAAATCCGTTTGGAGTGTTGTAGCTCAAAGGAGCAACGAAAAATGGTAACTGTTTCAGTTTGTTGTCACTATGTTCAATATTAGACAGGTACGGAAGTTCAAACTTAACAAAATTCTCTGGAGGTGGTAAATTGGAAGGACCAATAAAGACCTTAGGCGCATTTTGAGGATTGACCGAATCTAATACAGCAATAGTGCCTGCACTTTTTAAAGATGACAGAACGTCGCCCACTTTTAATTGAGTATTTTTGTTAGAATCCTTGGTCATGAAGATAGCTAGAGGTGGTTGATGAGGTTTTAGCTTTTTCGGCCTAGGAGTCGTTGGAGCGTAGGTTATAAAAGGCGTAGTGTGCGTCGTGAATTTCGATACTTGGTCCATATTATTGAGTTGCGTGTTGAAGTCTGCATATAAATTTTGTCCGGGAAAAGACTCCAAGGGCTTCGCTGCGGGTCTCTGAAAGTCATTCAAGAATGTATGCTTGCCGGGATTTGGTCTTGGAACACCTTGAGAAAACAAATCCTGATTCAACAACTGAGATGTCTGCAACGGGCTTCTAAAGTTGAATTGTCCTCTGTTGAGTTGTTCTATTGGCACGTATAATAACTGGACTTCCTCTCCTCTCTCACTCTTTGAGGTTTGTGGGATAACATCTGTTTTGATTCTCTCGCCACTGTCGAATTTTATCTTTTGTAAGGACTGAGGTTTCTTCTTAGGGGCAAAAGCAAACTCATTGCTTGCATTTTCAGCGCGATAACCATCGACGAACTTTGGAATGTCTGATAATGGTTTTTGTTGATGACTCAAAAATGGTTTGGCTTGCACAGATAGAGGTACGCCTGATGCTTGAGGAAAACTGACTTGATTAAGGGGTTTCCTGAAATCGTTAGGTAGAAGAGATACTTGTGGACGAGCTTGTTTCGGCGGTGGAGGTGGTGGCACATTTTCATAACCGAAAGGCGGTGCAACGAAGCCTTGGCTCAAGGCAAAATTAGGTTGGGACAAACCGAATCGAAGGCTTTGTCCAAATCCTTGGTCTGTTAGATAATTTTGCGGAGCAGACGGAACTGAAGGTACAGATTGTAAATACAGCTGTCCTTGTCTGTTAGCCGGCGCATTGAAGTAGTTTCTTGAAGCGAAGGCATCAGAATTGAATCCTGTAGGTCTTGGCATGCCGGGGAAGGGCTCTGTGAGAATTCTGGGTTCGGCGACGGCTTGTCTCTTGATTTGCGGCATCTGGGGTACTTCTAGTTCTCTTTCTATGGGTCCTCGGAGCGGGACCCAGTCGCTGATGTCGGAGGTGTAGGTGCTGAGTTGTCGAGACCATCTTGTTTGTTCTTTTGTTGCTGACGTCACGGCCAGGAGTGACACGAGGCAGGCCAGGTGCACGGTGCGGTGCGCCATCTGGAATTTAAATATTCTCATAAATATTTGCATACGTTTGACTGCTTCGTTGGTCTAGTGGTTAGTGTATGCGCCTCTCACCGCGAGTTTTTGGGTTCGATTTTCAGGTCAGACAAAAATGTTATTTGGACTTTTTCTGAAGGAGATTCTCAATAACAGACATGGAATTGTGGATGGCGGTGGATGGTGAGAGGCTCATTCGCAACCCCATCGGACCTAAATCATAACAGGTGAAGTGTGGGTGTTGTACACATCTGCCACACTCTTATAGATAATATAGACGTGATTTTATATGTTTGTTAAGTTATTTACGTACTTTGTGTTCCTAAATATTGTTGATTTGTTTTTATTCAAATATTGTAGTAGCAAGTGAAATATACACGAGTCACAAGCTTTATTTCATCGTGTAAAACTTTTAATAAAATATCTAACAAGTTTTATTTTTATTTTATTGGACTCGACATTTCGGTGCATTATGTAAACACCAGAATATCGAAACTACTAAATATTAAATCATTTTTTTTTTAAACATAGTTGTAGTTATCAAATTACCTAGATTTGAGACTAAACATGGTAATTTTCTTACGAAATATTAGATATCACGGGATATTTACCATGTATTTTTGTAGTTACAAGTTTGCCGATATTTCGCAGCTGTTGCAAGCCACTTATTCACGATAAAACTGTGAGTTTTATAAAAATACATGGTAAATATTCCGAGATATCTAATATTTCAGAATCAAATTACCTGTTGCTAAGCACAGACAGGACACACAAAATAATAATCATAATTATAATGCCTCCTGTTTTGTCTTGTTTACTAACACACAGTCTCTGTCATTTCACACTTCTATTTTTCAAAATGTTTGTAACCTAAGTAGCTAGTACTCAAAAGGCAATTTGTGCAGGTCAAAACGGTTATAGTCTGGGACTTTTTAAGAACAATGTATATGTATTGCGTAGCGGCAATGATTAGTATTGTACAATAGTATGAGAAAAACGTTCCACAAAGTAACATTTGGTGCTTGCAACTTTATTCTGTGAAGTATATAATAAGGGACTGACTCATTTGGCATCGAAAACATAGATTTGTAAGCAGTTTATTACACCAACAAAAACAATCACGCGCAAGTTGCGTACAAATTACTAGTATTCTTGTTAACCCCCTCCAGCTAAGCTAAATTTACTTGTGTTACGAGTGAAAAAATATTTTCAGCTAGAATTGATCAGCGTGTTTGAAACTTTTTTTAGACAAAGGTTTGTCTAAAAATATAACTCCTAGTGAGTAAAACCTTTAAAAAAAATATCCAGCCGTAATTAAAGCACTTTCTTTAATTTCGTATAACACATTTTCCAACACAATTTGTGGATGGATGTAAGTGACTGGCCAATTGCATGTGACGATTGATCGCATTGGCGTTTAATTTGCGCTAATTTTAACTACAATTCTGGATGATGGTCAAGCTGCCTGGACAAGTCTCCCGGACTCCCCCTACATCCTACAAAGGTACGAAAAAAATATCATTCAATTTAATTTTAATCGAGAACACGATTAATGATATTGACTGTTTCTCGAGGAAATCATTAAACGACTCTTCAAGAGCCGTGATTCCGTGAAGTATTGCTTTGCTGGTAAAGGTCTCCCCATGATAAATACATTCTAATCCAAAGTGTATTCTTCACACGTTTCTCTGCAATTTTGCTGTACCCATCAACATTCATACCATAGACTTCAGTCATGATTGCCCAATCCTGATGCAAATATAAGCAGTATAATGTTAAATGAAGCCTCCAATTAATTGCCAAGGAAGGTTAACACTGTGGATGGCATTTTATTAGGTGTTTAGTGGTCGAGACACGTTCCTGCATGCATGATCGATTTGATGGTACGGAACATTGACCAATTAGTGATTGCGGAATTATTAAGTGGAGAAATTCAGTGGGTATGTAGGTATTGGGGTGGTCATGTGGGTCGGGGTCGCCGCAGTTTTATAAAGACTGCAAAAAATATTACTTAATTAAATTATACTTAATATACGAATAAGTGACTAAATAAAAAAATATCGTAGATAAGTCTTGAGTTCCAAAATTGACAGATATTTTTTTTAACGGTGCGTTTTTTAATTAGATACTTCATAAAGATTACAATCTAGTCTAGATATAAAATTAGAAACTAATGAGTAATTTAATTTTCACCTAAGCTACTAAATTAATTTATACTGAGACTGATAAATGGGCAAATTATTTTGTTTTGTGAGAAATGAGTCTGAGTCTTTAGGTCTTTATAAACAAACTTGAGGGAAGACGCACGCAGAATATCTAGCAATACCTACTTGTACCTACAGGCGGCTACTGATCAAGTTATTCATTCTAACTCTATACCACGTGCAATATTCATGTATAGGTTGATAGGAATCGATAGATAAGTTGATAAGAAAGCCGTCTGCACAAACCTTTTTTATTGATGTTCATGGGCTATTGTTATAAATCGGGGCAAACATCTTGAGCAAACGACCTTGAATGCGCAGAAACGAATTTTGGGTCTCTTTGGTTACGAGGCTGAGGCGCAGGGGGCGTACCTGCGCGTGATTGGTTGATCAGACGACCCTTGCCCCGCGCACCGCGTCTTCGTTCCGCTCTCGCCCGAATACACGTGCGTGCAGTGAAGTGCTCACTTTTGTGCTCTGTTATAAATCGTTAGTTGTTGTTGTGATTTGTTGAGTTAAAAGCGGATTTTATCACTGAATATTGTCGGCGATTTTGCCAATATTAAAAACCGAGTTAACTATTGTTTTAAATCGTAAGAAGTTCAACAAAACATGCCGACAAGCATTGTTTTCGATTTAAGTATTGTTCAAGTTATGAGAAATTTGACAAAACAATGCACGACATACAAAATGTTGCACATGTCGGCTATTGTTTATATTTTGGCTATTGCCTGCCACTGCACTCACACAAATACAATTGTCTATACATAATACAATATCCCGAAATAAACAGAAATTGTAATAAATAAAATAGGTAATTCTAAAAACTCGACGTAACTAATCATATTTATAGCAATATTTTGCACGTAAGTGTACGATGCGCAAACTTTCCCCCACCACGTCACCTAATGCTCAAGAAGTTTGCCCATGATTGTACCACTTACAATCAAGTAAACTACAATCTCGTTCGCCACACGCATACAAAATGTTGTTATGATTTATGATAGTCGTCATGCGACGATTCCCAGGATTACGCAATTTGGTTGCATTATGTTAAATATGGTAGTTGAGTTGTTTTGCGTTACATGATGGGATTCTGACGCAACAATGGCCGCCTTGATGAACAGATTTGTATGACATACGGTTTAATTTCCTGACACGATTTGCCTACGTTTTGTCTGTCTTTTGGTAAAATTTGGGTCAGTTCTCGGTTTGACAGTGTGCGGCTTTTAGTCTCCGCGAACTGCTGGATGGAGCCTTGGTTGAAACCTTATTACAATTCATTTGCGACAGTGAACATCGAAAATAATACCATTATGCGTAACAGAATTATACAGGTCTCTCCTTTTTACGGGACACTTGCTGCTGGTCAGCAGAAGTTAGTTTCAATCCTCAATTTCTTATTGTGGGTAAAATTTGATACATCTAACATTCTTCAATAACACTATTAAAATATTGCTAAACTATTCTACTTTCATAGTGCAATAAACGAGAATTTCTACTCATACATTAAATTCAGCAATATAGGTAGAAGTCCTCACAATTTATGTTAATTGCAATTATTAAATGATATCTGATCGATTTACATAAATACAATTACATAAGACGGTTAACTAACTATATCACTAGTTTATGAAAAGCTTTTGAAATTAGTCGCTTTTAAGTAGATACTTGATCTAATAAGAAAGTACAAATTTACCATTTATAGAATGGAAATATTTTGTATTGATGATTACTGCTGGTAAGATCAATACGTATCAAAACTTTACCATAAATTTTCATACTTATTTCTGAAACCGTATTAATCATAATGATACGTTCTAGTCTATAGTCGGTTTCTATCATAGATTCTATGGTTTCTATAGTAGGTAATTGCGCAAATGCATTGAATTTATCTAATCTCCGGAAAAAGGCGGAAAGACGAGACGACTAATCATTTGGTGCAATTTACAAGATATGGCAAATTGTATCTACCTATGTGTGGTATTTTTCATTAGGAACACGATCTAATCAAACATGTCCTCTTAAAAAGAATAATTTTAAGCGTAAAAATGAATACCACGTCATCTTCTCCATTTCTACGTAGTTGCAAAATAATAGACGGTTAATTAGTTTATTGTTTGGTGCGGACTCAAAATATAATATTTTATTTATTTATTTATTTTTATTTTACAACTTTTTGCACTTAAAAATTAGTACAACGGCGGACTTAATGCCTTAGGCATTTTCTACCAGTCAACCTTAAGGTGATGCAGAGAGAACAAAGGTAGGTGCATAAATAAATTAAAATAATGTGCTGAAAATGTGAATACATACATAGAATAATGTTATATCAACAATTCAAATACATAAATATGGTAACAAATATACTAATACATACATTAAAATAATATATATTATAATATTTACACAGAAGATATTAAGCTTATTGACTCTGCTGTCGTTTCACATTGAAGAAGATGACGTACTTTAATTTTAAAAGTGTCCCGGGTGGTGCACATCCTGATCTCAAGAGGGAGTGCATTCCAAATAAGAATGGATTGAATGTAGAATGAAGAGGTATGAGAAGGACAAAAGAGAAGAAGGTTGTTAGTAGAACGGAGGTTTTTTTCGTGACTGCAGCAAAGATACTTTTAAGATCCACCAAAGGTTTTAAGAAACCGCGCAGTACACTTTGCCTATACTTTTCTCTTGTAAGGAGTGTCCTTGAGTATGGAAGTCTCATATGGTCACCAAATTATAAAACACACATCGACGATATCGAGCGAATCCAGCAAAAGTTTCTCAAGATACTGAATTATCGCCAAAACCCGGGTAGATCTGACATAAAATATCTTGGTCGCCTTCAAAAATTTAACGTCGAACCATTGCAGATGCGCCGCACATATTTTGATCTTGTGTATCTTTATAAAATTATTAATTCCATCATCGACTCACCTGAATTGCTTTCTCAGTTTAGTTTTAACATAAAATTCCGTGCCCGAAAATGTAACGACACCAATCTATTTGCACTTCAAATTTTTAAAAATAACATTTCTTATTACAACCCACTAACAAGAATGGCCCGTCAATACAATGACATTTTGAAATCTAGTAATTATAAATTTCTCGACATATTTAACGGCAACATGAACAGATTTACTGCCAACTTAAAAGACATCCTCCACATCAGCTCGGGTCTGGATGCCTCGGGAACCATAACAGGCGCTTGAGACATCCTGATGTGATAAATAACATGTTTTAAGTTTTTTGTATGTTTTTCAGAGTTCTCTGTGATTTATTAATTTTTTTGTTTTTTTTTTTGTTATTATAGATTAGTTGCATGTACATGTATTTACGTTATGATCCAGATCAAAATATTGTATTTTGTTATGTCTTGTTTTATATTGATTGTAATGTGTTTTGTGCAATAAATAAATAAATAAATAAATAAATAAATAAATACTGAAAGTGAGATTTTAAATAAGAAGAAGAGTGTGGTGATGTTAGGATAGTATACAGTGTGGTCAGAGTACGCAGACTGCGACTCTGACCACAGTTTTATAGTTTATTTAACTAAGTTCAATACCCAAGACTTAAAATGTTCACTTATTTTTACTTTTTAGTGCCTTTTCGACGGTTTAATTTTTTGTTGAAAATATTTTTCTTATAACGTACCTATACATCACATCGAATAAGAAAATATTTATTAATTTTAAATCTTCGCAATTTGTACATATCATAATTAATTATTGACATGGGTTTTGATCGCGTAAATATTTTAAGCAATATTTAAAGTAAATTATTATTGAGTCTTCTTATCTTCATTTAGCCAGGATGCTAGCAATAGGGTCCTATACTGGTTGATTTGGGTTCGCTTGCCGAATCGGTTTTCACATACCAAACAACTAGTCAATGTAACTAAATGAGTTTACGTTTTAGACCAAACGCCTTCAACCAGAAAAGTAATTGAACGTGTCGTATTGGAGCTAATGCACTTTCCTCTCACGTTAATTGATGCTTACTCTTGTGTGTTACATACGTTATGTGTATGAGAAAGTAGGACTGACGGACGGGTAGACTATGGCAATACATCTGTGGTGCTTGCAACAATCTGATTGTTTATACGGTTTCGGTATACATGAACAAATTTTCAAAGACATATTTCTCAAAGTCGTTATTATTTCGGAGTTGTATGTCAGTTTAAAGATTTTAAAGTGTTTAGCAACTTTTGTTGCTGACTGTGCATACTTATCACAATGTAGACTGTATTATTATTATTATTATTGGGACGAGCCTTTGGGTTTTGATGTCGACTTCCGAGGGTCTATTGTGATTATAGCCTTATTCATTACTCTCCTTTAGGCCAATAGCCTTCATAAATTGGAGCAGTGTAGACTGTAACTAGTACATCCACTCGTAGGTGGTGACAAACACAGGCAGGGTTGGAGTGGGTTGGTTGACCCCGAGCTCATTGCAATTTTGCTATCATAGTAGGAGGAGAGGGCCTGAGGAAGAAGGTCCGCAGGTCGTCAGTCAGTTCTTGCTATTTTAGTATTTCATAAAAGTGATAGAGCTCTGGTAGACGACGAGCTAGAATCTTCCTGTCGATATACAGGGTTATTGGGTAAGTCGACCTAGATCCGTTAAGAGGTGGTAGTTCCCATCATTTCTGACTGATCTGACTATGAAACACCCCACCCTAAACCTAACCGTTTTCGAGATATTGGACTTAGAAGGTTTTTTTAAAAAATATCCCGATTTCATAACTATAGCCTATTTTTTTTGTATCCTATGCCTTTTATTTTTTTTTAATTCTGATTTTTGTGTGCCAGATAAGTTTGTTTATAATTCTCAACCCAAAAAGTGCAAGTATCTGAACCAATGGGATCGTAGTAGACGATTGATACCGTAAAAAAGTAATTAATTTGAAAAAAAAAATTGTTTCTTTTAGTAATATTTAAAAAAAAATCTATGGCGTTAGTTCTGCAGATGTTTTAAATAATATCTACGTTCCATTAGCTATCCAACAAGGTATCACAAGCTAGGGTCTTATCACAATTCATAGAAAAAAAATCGATAAAAGGCTCTCAGGTAGCAGTACAAATTTGGGTTCTTTGGTCCTATTGTTCTTCCACGGAGCTGTGGTGCGTGCGAGCGGGACAAACTGACCAGGTGCAAGCGAGATAAAATAATCCCGGCCAATTTGTTGTTATTGTTTCGTTTTAGTCTGCTTCCGTGATTCGTCCGTAGTAGATGCGATATTTAGTGCTCTTCATTTCTTACCCGACTTGGCTTGTACTGGGTGGCGCAAAAGTACTGGCACTAAAGAAAATCCTTTTTTTTTTTTTATATGACATTTTCTGTCATTCTGTTGTTGAGAATTGTGTAGTGAACAAATGTAAAATACACTGAAAATAAACATGGACCGTTTTACTCCCCAAGAACGTGGAATAATTGTGTCAATGTTCTTACGGAATAATTCATCAGTGATAAGAACACAACGTGAATTTCGTCGACGATTTCCCCACCGTCCGGCACCGATTGGTCGCACAATTCGACGCTTTGCCACACGCCTTGAAGCAACTGGCTCAACATTGGATAGACCTAAGTCTGGGAGACCAAGAACAGGCCGTTCAGCTGAAAATATCGATGCTGTGCGCGAAGATGTGGAAGAGTGTCCAGAAACATCAACGAGGCGACGTGCCACGCAATTGGGCATTTCCAGACGGACCCTGCAGCGTATTTTGGTGAAAGACTTAAAGATGTTCCCGTATAAAACTCAAATGACTCATCAGCTGCTGCCTGCTGACCACCGAGCTCGTCTAGATTACTGCCAGCGCGTCATAAACCTCAACCTTGAAGAGGATGATTTTCCTTCAAAATTGGTTATGAGTGACGAAGCGCATTTCCATCTCTCAGGGCATGTCAATAAGCAGAATACTCGGTTCTGGGGCACTGATAATCCGCGCATTATTCAAGAAACACCTCTACACCCACTAAAAGTTACTGTATGGTGTGGCATCTGTGTTGACAGAGTGATCGGACCCTATTTTTTCGAAGACGCTGGAGGCAATGCGATAACTGTCACTGGAGAACGCTACAGAACATGTTACGTGAGTTTTTGATACCCAGTTTGGACGAATTGGGGCTGGAGCACATCTGGTTTCAACAAGACGGCGCTACGGCACACACAGCGCGCGACACTATGGACTTAGTGAGGGACGCTTTTCCAGACCGAGTTATCTCTCGTTTTGGCGATTTGCCTTGGCCTGCAAGATCAACCGATCTGACCAGTCCAGACTTCTTTCTTTGGGGTTTTTTGAAATCTCGGGTGTATGTGAACAAGCCACAGACTCTCGCAGCTCTAAAAGAAAACATTCGTCAAGAAATAACGAACATATCGCAGGAAGTGTTACGGCAAGTTATGCAAAATGTCATAAATAGGGCTCAAATGTGTATCAACTCTGGAGGTCACCATTTAAAAGACATCATCTTTAAATCCTAATGGTACGAAATTTAATGGCACAAATATACATTTAAAAAAATCTAAATCTAGTTTTCTAATTTAGAAAAAATGTTATAGCTGAACCAAATAGGGTCTTTACTTTTGCGCCACCCAGTATTTCTGGACTGTTTCCTACAAATTGTGACTGTGCTTGTTAACTGGACTTTGAATTGTGCTTCTGAATTGGAACTGTTGAAGATGGCAACCTTCACGAACGAGGAATACGCGGATATTCTACTTTGTTATGGGTACTGCAATGGTGTTTCTGCACGAGCTCGTGACGAATACATTGCACGTTATCCCGGCCGCCGAATACCGGATGTCACTGTCTTTGACGGCGCTTACCGGCGACTCAGAGAGACTGGCTCTGTTTTAAGGCGTCGAGCAGACCTAGGCCGACCACGGATCATTGTTGATGATGAAGATGAAGATAATCAAATAGTTCAACGGTTTAGAGCGGATCCAACTACTTCAACTAATGCTGTTGCCCGAGAACTTGGACTCTCGCAGTGGAAAGTATGGTTTACGGTGAATACTGCAGGCCTCTACCCCTATCACTACACGCCAGTACATGTTATCGAAGAGGGAGATCCAGTGAGGAGGTTAGACTTTTGTAGATTTATGCTTCATGGAGATTTAGAAGACCCAGCATTTTTAAAACAAATCTTGTGGACAGATGAATCAAAATTTGATAAAGATGGAATTACAAATTACCACAACGCTCATTATTGGGCCCCAAAAGCGCAAAAAAATCCTAACCAGAAGAGGACAAAAGCCGCACAAAGAAGATTTAGTTTAAATGTCTGGATGGGAATCATAGCAAACAAATTAATTGGGCCCTTCTTTCTACCTGATAATTTAAACGGAGAATTTTACGAACATTTTCTAAGAGAAGAGTTACCAAATTTATTAGAGGATTTACCCCTAAATCTGATTAGAAACATGAAGTTCCAACACGACGGTTGCCCTGCACATTACAGAAGAGGGGTCGGGGAATGGCTAGACAACGAGTATCCTAATAGGTGGATCGGAAGAGGTGGACCCATACCGTGGCCAGCAAGAAGTCCTGACCTGACTCCCATGGATTTTTATGTGTGGGGACACATGAAGACATTAGTCTACAATGAGAATAATCCAAACTATTGACATATTAAGACAGAAGATTATTGAGGCTGCTGACGAAATTCGAAGAGACTTAACGACTGTAGTAGTTAAAAGCGGACTAAGACACCGAATGAGAGTGTGTGTGCGAAACAGAGGCGGCCATGTAGAACAAGATTTATAAATTTAAATAAATGTTGTTTAATAATTATTTGTATTGTTTTATTTCGTTTCCTGGCCCAAAAGAGAAGTTTAATCTTAAGTACCATTGTTTTTTTTTTACTACCTGGGAGCCTTTTATCGATTTTTTTTCTATGAATTGTGATAAGACCCTAGCTTGTGATACCTTGTTGGATAGCTAATGGAACGTAGATATTATTTAAAACATCTGCAGAACTAACGCCATAGATTTTTTTTTAAATATTACTAAAAGAAACAATTTTTATTTTCAAATTAATTACTTTTTTACGGTATCAATCGTCTACTACGATCCCATTGGTTCAGATACTTGCACTTTTTGGGTTGAGAATTATAAACAAACTTATCTGGCACACAAAAATCAGAATTAAAAAAAAATAAAAGGCATAGGATACAAATAAAATAGGCTATAGTTAAGAAATCTGGATATTTTTTAAAAAAACCTTCTAAGTCCAATATCTCGAAAACGGTTAGGTTTAGGGTGGGGTGTTTCATAGTCAGATCAGTCAGAAATGATGGGAACTACCACCTCTTAACGGATCTAGGTCGACTTACCCAATAACCCTGTATAGACGGTAGTGCGTTGTTTTTGTGGTGAGATTACGCCCTGAAATAACTGGCACATAAAGCTTAACGTGCCAGTTATTTGTTTAGTATCGTAGTCCCTCAGATATAGCTAGTTAGATTCGCATCTCTACAATCTAACAACGTAACTCAGAATTCCTATATTAGAACGTCAGAATTTATAAAAAGACAAGTTATCAAACAAAAGATAAGAGACAGAAACAATTATTAAAAGAAAAGACTTTCTCCGCAAATTGAACTTGAAACTTTATTACAACTCACTTTTTGACGTTTAAAGAGTTATGAAACCGCGATGAAATATTGTGGCAGTTCACTGTCATAGAATACAAGTGAATTGTGACAAGGTTCTATCAAGGGTTATAGGTGTTTTATTAACTTAAGAGCATTAACTTTTTACGACGAATCGAAAGCTTGTCTACGTTTGTGTGCGATATTGTTGTAACAAGTAAAACGATCACTTTTCTCTTGCGGTGGAATAATCAATGACTGTAACCGCTGACACTTTCTCTGCTCCAATGTATTATTTGATAGGTGACAGTGTTTGTCTTGTGTCAGCTAGCTAGCTAGCTTTTAGGCTTGGTTAACAATTTTTGTATATAGAAAAATAAGTTTAAATGCCTCGATGGTCTAGTGGTTAACGTATGCGCCTCTCATCGCGAGGTCTCGGGTTCGATTCCCGGGTCGAGAAAAGAGGAAATTCACAATAGCAGCACGGAGTTGGAATTTTGCTCGGTGGATGGCTATAGGCTTTGCCCTATAACCCATGAGACCGAAACATAACAGGTGATATGTGGGTGTTGTACACCTCTGGCACACCCTTTTGAATAATAAAGGCGTGATGTTATGTTATGAAAATTAAGTTCTTAGGAAAATTTTGTACTACCTTATTGTACTTGTACACACAAAGATATTAATATACTATTTACATTTCCTTACATTGCAACCTTCGATTATATTATTCTAATTGCAACCTTATTGATGTAGTTTTGCATTGCTTTCGAACCGTATGCAAAAGTGTTTTATTTTGCTCTAAGTAGATACCGATTTCACCATTGTGTTAAACTCAAGTTTCAGGCTAATCTACAGGTTTCGTTCTCTTTATCCCGTACCAATATTGAATTTAAGAGAGAGAAAAACAAAATCGTTTAATTTTTTTAAAGTTATTTAAGTGCAGCAAAGAGCTTAAACTGTATGTTGGATGCATGTTAAGTTCACACTTTAGTTTATTAGCCTTCTAATGTTCTCTTCAAAGTATTAATTCACCATAAAAGCCAACTCATAATAGACTTGTTTAGTATTAGTAGTCTAAATAAAGCATTCAGGAGTTGTTTGTCTGCCTTCGTGATTGTCAACTGTTGAAATCGGTTCGTCACGGACGGCGGTCGATCTCAAGAGTTACAACTACTCGATTATAGATGGCGCTGTTCGAGCATAAATTAGAGGGTAGCGGTAATTCCGATCGGATTTGCTTGTATCATTGCAAAAGCAATCCTTTATTGGAGGTGGTAGAAGTTTTATGATCGAGTCAAAGGAATAGGCATCATTGGCGTCCCTAATTGACGCCAAATAGGTTTTGTACTGAGTTTAATTAGTTAAATAAACCCTTTTATGTACTGCACTTCCGAAGGCGGATATTGTGGAACGGTGACCCACCATCTATTAGTGCTCATTTCACCATCCTATTAAACTCAAGCTTACTGCTAAGCTACACCTTTTGATCTTTCTGCGCCGTACAAACATTGAACGAGAGAGAGAGAGATATGCAAATACGTGTTTAACAAAACTGTAGATTAAGAAGTTTGATGAAATGGCCTTTAACAGACGTTAAGGGTAGTCAGAAGCTAGAAAGTATGATATCTTCTATTGTAGTAAAGAGTGAGAATTACATAGTAGAAACAACATGGTAGTCGCTCTGCGTAAAATACTGATATTAACCTGAATCCGATTGACTAGAAAACGACACCAACGACGGCTCGCGTGATGAAAAAACACTGATTAACTTGGTAACCCAGGTTCGACCCGCGTTGAGTCATCATGATAAGGTACGGCTCGGAAATTATCCAAAGCACTTATTTGCAATGTTCTGCATAAAGCTGCCTT
This sequence comes from Hypena proboscidalis, assembly GCA_905147285.1. Lineage (NCBI taxonomy): Eukaryota > Metazoa > Arthropoda > Insecta > Lepidoptera > Erebidae > Hypena > Hypena proboscidalis. Next base: position 7,161,802 of record LR990150.1, on the reverse strand, counting down.
TACTGGGTTTAAATGTCATCAAACTTTTGCCAATGCAGCAATGTTTAAAAAATTGGTTGTTGAAGAAATAAGTCAACATTTAAAAGAGCTTCTTCCAATGCTTTAGTCCATTTCAACAAACTTCTTAAGCCGTGCGTAAAGCTGCACTCGGCTTTCTATACTATATTCAACGAAGCCAAAACCAACCATCTAGTCGATTTTCAATATGATTCACCGTGTTATACCTAAGTTATCACAGTAGAACAGTAGGATTACATACATTTATTTATTACTGTTTAATTCAAACATCAATACGTAATGCATTGAAATTGACGATAAGTGGCGACCACTTACCTAATTACCTACATTAATCTGCATTGAACAAACCTTGCATGTTGATATTATCATTATTATCACGTAATAGACAAGTATGTAATTCAGTATAAATAAATGCTAAATGACGTATTTCCAAACACTATTACAAGTCTAAGAATTCCATTTACCATCTATTGTGATATTAATCACATTTTTTAACAATTATGAATAAACATACATTACAGTGCGGGCCGTGTAAAATGAAACGCGTCGTTGAGCATCTCGGGCATCAGTTGCATTCCGTGGAACGGAACGTGTATCGTCGTTAACTACTTCTGTGCGTTTGGTTTTACGTAATTTTCGTACATCGTGTCTTAGTTAATTTTATCGTTTTTTGCTGACATTATGTCAGTAATGTCGATTAATTTCAATCGTAATGGTAAGATATGGTCATTTGTTCGACAAGTTATTGGTGGTTGAATCTTTATTACATATTGAGATAGCACTTAAAGTTTCTCTTTCCTGGTTCGATGCAATAGCTGCAAATAAAAGTAGGACATTTATGATTGATATTAAAAAAAAACTTCGTGTGTAATTATCTAACGTTGACCAATCTTGGGATTGAATTGAATTGGTTTAAAAAAATAATTACATTTACAACCGTATCACAGATAATCCAAATAATTTAAAATTCATTGTATGCCGGTTTGATTGTAAATTTATATTTAATTTATATTTAAATTTTATGGTCTATCCATCTAGCCCATAAGATTGCATGGCTCAGTTGACATGTATCAATCGTACCTACATACATGTTGTACCTTCATTACATTCAACATAATGTACTTTATGTAATGTAGGTGATCAATACAAACATACGAAAATTGCAAGAAACATCGTGTGACCCATATTTCGCCACCTGCTCAGCTAACAATAGGCTACAGTTCGAACCGACAGACGGCCGGAACTCTCTTTGTTAGGCTAATTTGCTTTAGTGAAAGTTAAACTACATGGGCCACTATTTTTGGCCGAAAGTGTTTACGAGATTCTTGTTAACACAATACGATACTTGATTTATTTGTATTTTTTGTTCAGATTTTGTTTGAAATATTAGTTTAGAATAAATAGATAATGAAGTAGATATTTACTTTAGTAAAATGTTATGCTTGAGTTTTATCAGTTTACCACAGTTTACCTACGGAAAAAAAAATTAAGATCCATAAAAATTTGTAAGTAGAGATAATTTTATTAAAATATAGGTGAGAAGTAATATTAAATATAATATAATATCCCGAAAAGTTTTAATATTTTTGAACAACTAATAATATTTATAACATAACTTATTTAAAATATTTCAAGACAGTTGAAAAATGTTTAAATAATTAAACATAACCACGTTTCTACCTTAAAACATTACAGATAAATGTTTCTCATACAACGTGATCATAATTAACTTTGATGAAGTGAACTTAAATAGAGATAACCACACACTGATGCAACACTGTAACAATGCCAAGCGGAACATCTCCAGTAAGTGGCACGTAGGCAATAATTACAGGTCTGCTTGCCTTTGTGAGACAGAAGCGAAGCGTATTGATTTGATACGAACATTCTAAAAACGTGTTTGGAGAAAAGATAACTAGGTTAGTTACGCCATCTTTGATCGAGTTGTAAAACTAATTTAGTCTTGCTACTTGATGATAGATGGCGTAGGGTAACATTTACTTTGTCTTCTAACGACGATACTGTAGTAGAGGCACAGTATAGAGCCTCTACTACAGTTTAGTCTAGATTTAACAGTTTAAGTAGCAATTTCATCACGCCTTTTCAATTTCACAAAGACAAAATTTCACTAAGCTTAGTATTGAACTCGGCTGGTGAAATCGGCTCCTAATAGACAATACAACCATGTTTTAGTTAAAGTAAATTAGGAAAAAGGGTATTTTCTTACAAAATAAGAAATGAAGTAAGACTGCATGATCAAAAAGGAAGCATAAAGTTTCCTTTTCTATTAACTACCCGAGGAAACATGTGATAAATGATTTCTCTTCGTATCTTTCTACCGCTAAATAACAGAAGACGGTTGTTTCATAACAAGCCGAGCTGCCTCTACAGCAAGGAGATCGCCAGTCTATCAAGTTACTGCCGACACTTGAGAGGTCGTTTCCTCAACACATTGTCGCACACGACGCGTTTGTAAACAAACGACTGAACAGCACTTCAATATAGTTAGTAACTCTTTGGACATACCATTGTCTTTTTCGCCGCAAAGATACGTTCGAAGAAACGTATCTCTTTATGATTAAGGTCTATAGTTTCGATTTACCGTCACTTATAAATACTTTTACTACCGTTGTGGCGGTATCCGCATATAATAATGACGGATGACATTGACAACGCCAAGTAGTGACACACGTCACATATGTCAAAGAGCGCTGAATCGCGATAACGAAGTGTTCACAGAGAGTGTACATATATACCACTTCCAATACGAGACGGTTGGTCAGCTGTCTGCCAGGCAATACCACCGAGCCTTGTCGGAGGGTACTCCCTTTGTGGTGAAGAAACATCACACCCTGTTCCTCTGCCGTTTGGACCGGTTTTGATCATAAATATTTTACATGCTCTGTGGTTTTGCTTAAACAGGTGCTTTCACGTCGGTAATTGCTTAAATTGCTACAATTTTTACTTCATAATTCATATCGTTTACGTGAATACCACAAATCCGCTTGGTTTTCAACTTATGCCTAGCTAGATAGCTACCTAACTTTGCAATTATGCATGGAATAAAAACTTGCTCAGTACACAGCAACACACACATTGGTACACATTTTAATGTATACGGTATGTACCCAAATGTCATACGGACAAGTCTATAAATCAATGTATACCTACGCAACACTGTATGGGCACCGACTTTATAGTACCTAATGTAGTCGAAATATCGATAGTTTAGCCATACTATCAATAGTTTTAACACTATCAAATGAATTAACAACCAAAAGATAAATGTATCTTTCTAATTGGTTTATACAGTTAATTGTTTCCAAGATAGGTTGACCTGCATTTAGAAAACTTTTCAAAGCTATCAACAGTATTGTGGCTCATAAATTGTCGATGGTCTGAAAAATGTGTAATATCTATAGCTGTTACTTTATAGTTGTGGTTAGAATGGTTTTAAACCTGTGTTGAGAACAAGGTCACCGTTAAGCATTTGTTTGAGCTATTATCTCAATCTGGACTGGTTTGCTGATGAATAATTGTGAGAAATACCGATGTAAGGAAGAGACAAGAAGGTGATCATATAACAGACATAATTGTCATTAAAAGCGGCCATATGCGAGCAGAATATGTGGCAAAAGAGTCTATTAGAAATAGGTGTCTAGAGGCTTTACACACGGTATATAAGATTCTAGAGTTACCGTGTCTATAGCATGTTTAAAAGTTTTTAAATTTAGAACTCAGCTATATGACAGACAAGACCTATCTTCAATCTCTTCGTCATCAAAGAGAGAAAGCGAGAAAGAGACTTCTTTGATGACAAAGAGAGAAATTAACATTGAGTGTGTACTCAGTCTAATGCTGAAGTTTGTAGATGAACAATCCCATGAATGTTATCTAAGTGTTACTTTCCTACTATATTTAGGCAAAATGAAAAACAAGTCTGAAATATTAATAGCTGTTCCAAGAAACAGGACCGCTATACTGTGGTGGACTGTTAAATAATAAATAACAAGGTCCGGTTTATAAATAGTCGTGATTCTTTTGACATGATGCCGGTGACAATTACCATTAACTTACTACACAGATAACTCTGAAGTCCGTAAGAATGCGTAAATAATTAGGTTCGTGCAAGGACTATATCCTGTAATGGCTTAGAATGTCTATAATCTAGTGTAGATGTGAATCAATTAGCATAATACCTTATAAGTATTATAATCTAATAGGTATCCTGTTGTATTCGGTGCCCTAGGTCTTTTGTAAATCATATCAGTCACATAATTAGACATAATGAAAAAAAAGATACAACAAATCCAATGCAATAAACTACCGCAAATATCCATTCTATTATGTCCATCCTAAGGTTGCCTGGAAGAGATCGCGTCAAGCGATAAGGCCGCCCTATAGTACGTTGTAGTTTTAAGTACCTATTTCTTTGTATGTTTGTTACAAATTTGATGTGCAAATAAAGTTTTCTCTATCTATCTATCTAGCTATAATGACAACCATTTGGTCAAATAATCTGATTAGTACATACTTATAAATAATCTGTTTACACATTCATTTTATTTAAATAATTAAAATTTAAAATAATTTGCCGCCTGATGGTCTAGTGGTTAGCTTATGCGTTCTCACCGCAAGGTCTCGGGTTCGATTCCCGGGTCGGGTAAAGTAGCAGTACGGAGATGGAATTGTACCCGGTGGATAGCGATAGGCTTAAAACCCGCTATCCTATCTGCCACACCCTTAATGGGTAATATAGGTGTTATGTATTGAATAATTTTTACCGGATATTTTTTCTACGGAGTTACTTCAGCTCTAAACTCTCAGCGCATCTAAAATGTATTTCGAAAAAAAATGTCTACAAATCAAAAAGTCACACCGCGCAACATTTAGTAGTTTTACCTAATACACTTTCACCTACTTAATATTGGTCTATTTTATTCAAACAGCTACTACTTCACTTATTAAGAGCACTACATTTCAGTCATATCCTCGATTTTCCCCAAACTGGGTCGTACAACAGGTTCTGGACAACTCTCACTGCGAGACACTTAGCTAAGTCTAAGTTTAACTTACTCGTCTACGCATAACTTATTTCTAACTTGATAGTTTTGTAACTTAATCTTAGAAGTGGATGTATTTATCAAAGGAATTGCGACATCGATATAATTGACAAGGATGGCGGCAACATTATTTTTAAGTTTCTATCTCTCGGTTCCTCAGAGCCCATAAATTGCAATTGGAAGAAAATGATCAGCATAGACTTTAAGAACTGTTAAATCGACTTTTTGCGCTATTTAATGTTTTCACATGAATAGTGCCTTACTGATATGTTGTAAATAATATAATATAAATTAGTCTTAAAATCTCATGTGTAGCTAATACAATGACATGACAATGGCAAAATTTGCTGAAAGTATGGGCTGATGTTCATAATAAAATCACACGTTATAATTTCACAAGGCTTTCTGAAGTCAATTTATTATTTTTGACAGTTATTTTTTCATCTTTAAGTGGCGGGATCACTCTTTCTTATGTTGTCGCTGCCAATCCACTCTATCCTCGACAGCAGCGTCCTTAGTTTGCTTGCACTTAGGTAGGTATTTTACATCTTTCTCTTTTCTGTGCTTGCAACCTTCCTCTTACGTACTAGGTCCTCCTAAGTTGGACAGTTAAAATTAACCAAAGATAAGTGTATCTTAGATTCATCACCACTTTCATATCTAATATATATAAAAATGAAACCCGTTTTTCGTTGTCACGACATAGCATGAAAACGGCTTGACCGATTTGGCTGATTTTTTTTTGTAGTTTTCTAATACTCTGTACAAGGATCTTACGGAAAAAAAGTATTCATTTTTATATGGAGGATGTTATAGATTCCAGTTCAAATTGAATAGGTACGCATACATAAGATAGGTCAGCTATACAAAATAAAGTAGTGCACCAAATTTACGCTAAGGCGGTACGAAGTTCGCCGGGTCAGCTAGTTTCTAATAAATTGTAATGTTTGTTACTGTTACTTTATCCGGATTTAATGGCAGTCAATCCCTACAAATTACTGATACATAAAACTCTGAAGATGGTCTACCGGATAGAGTGCTATTATGTTTATACCTATTATTTAAGAGGTTAAATAATAGGTAAAATTATTTATGTTTTTTCTGACGCCATAGAGGACAAATATAAAATTTATTATTAAGTTGTATCGTCAAAGTCATTAATAATTTTAACATAATGAACCTTTTGGTAATGTAAAGTTATGTTTATGGTGTTATGTTCACCTTGGCACATTGGCATAGTTTTTTTAGGCAATTAAGTTAATCATTACGTTACGTACCTACGTTTTTATTCTTAAGTTTATTAAAAGCCTTCAAAAATAGAGTAGATGCAAATATACTTAACATAACATAACATCACGCCTATATTACCCAGAAGGGTGTGGCAGATGTGTTCAACACCCACACTTCACCTGTTATGTTTAAGTCCCATGGGATAGGGGCTGAGCCTATCGCCATCCATTGTGAATTTCATAACGGAAAGTTCGAATCGGAATCGGAATCGAACCTGAGACCTCGTGGTAAGAGACGCTAACCACTAGGCCATCGAGGCAGTGCAAATGTAATTAATATTATTCCATTCATCAAAAAGCAAGCGTATTTCATGAAAATATGATATGATATGTATACATAAAAAAACGAAAATGCAGACACACATTTGTTTTTCTTCTATTTCCAACAGTAAAACCGTTTAAACGGCACATACCTAACAGGTTATGTATTTAGCGCCACCAATGCAACTTGCCGGTGACTGCACGCGCCAATTATTTAATTAACCAGTTAATTGGTTATACAATGGGTAAACGTTACCAGTTTTGGGTCGTTGGGCAATGTAGTAATGTCTGTCTTCGCCTTGTATCAGCTGTCATGCCGTACTGAATTATAATGGACATTCCTTTTAGTTATTTTCGGCTTCTTTTTTGATCAAAAAAGGACCGATAACTTGTACATTTTGTTATCGCTTATTCGCTTTGTAGTTTGAAAGGTTTTCAAAACTCCATAATCATAATAATATGAATCATTTTCTAATCTCTGAATTCGGTTTAATTATCGTAGAATGCTGGCAAATAAACACTACAACTCACTACATTAGGAAATGACAGATTTGATTACTGATATTTCTAATTGATTTATTCAAATACTTTATTGTACCTACATACAGAATTTACAATAACATAATATAAAAAAAACAGTTAAAATATTAGGTACAAAGGCGAGTTTAATTTAATATTGAATTTTCTACCAGCAAATCTTTGAGCCGTACAGGAAAAGAAGAAAGAGAAGACTAGGCAAGAGTAAAGTTGAGTGTACAACTACAATGTAATTATATTAAAATAATGATATAAGAATGCTTACATACTATAATCATTTAAATAGGTACATACTACCTAATTCTGCAATATAATATACTACTTAATATATTATTTATCTACATCAGTACATCTACGTATAAAATACATGCATACATACAATACTTACATATTATATATATTTATATATAGCATGCATAGCAATCTAATACTAAATACAGTCAAAAGATTCTTAGATTTGTAGCAGGGTTCGGATGACTAAGTAGTAAAGCTGGAATCCTTAAGTCGCGGGTTCTAATCACGCTTCAAGTCTGTACAACGTACAAGTTGATGGAGAGTAAAATTAGGCCGTTACTCTAATGCTATATTATTGATATTTAAGCACGTTCTCATCAACTGTAAAATTATTTTTTTGGAAAGAAGGAATGGTTACCATTTAAAATTTACTTAACTTCGTTTTCTTTTTTTTCTTTAATAAAACAACGCCCGCACTAGGAATACCTCCTACATCGCGGGGGTTCACAAACATACATTTCACACCCACAAAGCACACCCAGAGTCAGAACAGCCATGTTGAACATATTTGGTTGGATATACGTCGAGGTATATATATAGTATAGCCATAGTTAGATACAATAAATAAATAAATAAATAAATATTCCACAAACTAAGCAGAGCTTGTACTAGGGGTACTAGAATAACTGATACTAATACATATATACTTTTCTTTTGTAAATACATACTTATTATACATAGAAACACCCAGACTAAGACAAACCCCCATGTTCATGCACACAAAGATTTGTCTTAAGTGGGAATCGAACCCACGACCTCGGCGTCGCAGGCAGGTACACTACCCACTCCGCCATTCGGTCGTCAATTACTTCCATTCACTCTAACATACATTCATTTTATATCACCAAGCATCCTTTTTTCAGCACCACATACACCCGTATCCAATTTGCTCTAAATGGCGCACTTATCTCTATTTCACTTAAAATTTTCACTTCATTATTAACAAAACCATACATCAAATAGCAATTGATTTTGGTTACGTTCTCGTTGCAAAAACGTTCAAAAAAGTGCTTTATGCTGAAGTACTAGGGTTCAAATTGTATTGTGTTTGAAGTGGTTTAGTTTTGAAACTGAGCAGCGAAGCGTTATGATTCTTGAGATGAAATAGAGCGAGATAAAAGAGTTTTATGCGATGGTTTCTATTATTTTGATGTAAATTTTTGACATTTTTCTTTCAAAATAATATTTTTTTGTTGTGTACAAGAATATTTTTATCATAGGTATATACTATTTTTGTATTTGACGATTCAAATCTCTGTTTTTTATATATTTATTAACTTTTATATATTATTTTTATTTAAAAGATGAAAAAGAACATCTTCAAAATATAAAAAAAACATATTAGCATCCCACCGACATCGGGTGTAAGACCAAGATGCCGGTTGTTAGAACTCCAGAGAGAGAGGAACCTCCTCACCATGCGTGCCGCGCGCCGTGTCTAACAGGATCGCCTTCTGCATCAGACCCTTGATCCAGTTGCTAAGGTTAAGCGTCGTGAGATGTTAGTTGACACTCTTTTATTACTATAATGCTGATGATAATATCTTCGAAAAGTCGATAGGTTATGAGGAAGTAATCGTCTCTCTCCTAATAAAAATGAATCAACAATGGTAAACTTGCCAAATTTAATCCATTTACATTCACGTGAATTTAGTACTAATATGCGTGTGTAATTTATTTAAGTGGAATTAACGACACCGGTTTTAAACACATATTATTTTACATACACAAATGTCGTTATAATATGACACTTAACATGAAACTATATTTATTACATAAGAAACTCAAAATAACAGAAATGATCAACAACAAATTTTCTAAACGAAAGCCTCGTATAACTGCGCCAGGAAGAAACTAAACGACATCCATAACATACTCACACTTGAACATTACTTGTATGACAAATATACTTCTCAGCAAGCTAAAGAAATATCAACTCTTCCGCCAACTAAATAGAGATAATTTTCTACTGGAAAGTGAACGTTATTTTCCATAGAGTTGACCATAAGCGGTATGTAGTTTCACAAAAAATGAGTGAATTGACAGGAAGAGTGGCCGGTCCAGTTTGAACTGGCCCAAACCAGTTAGAACCAGTTCTTTGGTAAGCGTAACTAATGCACTGGACGGGTTTTTGTATGATTATGCACTGGTTTGTCTATAAAATTTTATTTGAGTGTTTTACGACGCTCAAATACCGAATTTACATTTAACTTTCGCCGCAAAAGAACGAAAACTGTAAAATTTAATTTTACGGTTCGTTTCTTTATCTTTGTTAACTCACATCCGCTTTTTATGCGAACTCAGGTCAGGCAAATTATGTTTTTGGACCGATTACACCGACAACGTGCAAAAAGTTTATCGCTAAGCTATAGCTTTCGATCTCTCAGTACTGCACAAACATTAAATGAGTGTGAGAGATGTAAATACTGTTTATTTAACCGTAGATATAAAATTTGGTGAATTTGCGGCGAAGTCGACAGTGCACCTGCCTACGACGCCCGCTCAAGACAAATCTTTGAGTGCATGAACATGGAGGTTTGTTGGTCTGAGTGTTTCTATGTATAATAAGTATGTATTTACAAAAAGATAAATATATGTATGAGTATCAGTTCTTCTAGTACCAATAGCTCTGTTTAGTTTGGGACTAGATGGCGCTGTGTGTATGTTGTGTGAAATTTATTTATTTACTTAAACCAAACTTTTATTAAAAGAATCATATCTTATATAATCTTACCTAATATTATAAAGAGTAAAGATTAGCTTTTTTATTTGTTATAATTTAACTTAAAATTAGCGACGTGTGAGAATTTGAATGATAGTTTTTTAGTAGATCTAATTTAAAATTCAATATTATGAATTACAGTTTCCATGTTACATTAGAAAGGGACATTTGACAAGTAATTCTGTGAACTAGGACGAACTTCCGTACTTTAAAATGTTTTAAATTGTATTTTTTGTCTCTTCCGTATGTTTTCCTTTCTCTCGATTAACCATGAAGGGAAGTTATGGACATCGATCTATCTCTTCCTATTTACATCCGACACTATACGGTGCGGATGACAAGTCGATTTGAGCTCTTCCTTCCGATTTCGTCATGCATGCACGCTGCCGACAGCAGAGGATAAGTAATTCTGGTACTCATTTCAACTGTAATGCTCTCGTAACATAACATAACATCACGCCTATATTACCAAGAAGGGTGTGGCAGAGTTGTACAACACCCACACTTCACCTGTTATGTTCAGGTTCCATCGGATAGGGGGTGAGACTATCGCCATCCACTGGGCATAATTGCAACTGCGGGAATATTGTGAATGTCCTGACGGAAAGTTCACAAGTAACACTTTGTCCGACCCGGGAATCGAACCCGAGACCTTGCGCTGAGAGGCGCATACGCTAACCACTAGACCATCGAGACAGTCGTAATCCATACTAATATATAAAGAGGTTTTTTTGTTTTCAATAGGTTCCGAAACAACCGAACCGGTCTTGATAAAAATTTGGTGTTGAGATAGTTAAATGCAAATTGGTGTAGAGATAGTTCAAAACCCCTGGAATAATAAAAGTACTTTTTATGGGCGTATCACGCGGATGGAGCCGTAGATGGAAGCTAGTAATTGATGCTAATAAATATCGATGAAAAAAACTTCGTATGCCAGAAAACAACGTTTTATTATTATTTTTTTTGTACTGTTATTTGCATTTTTTCATTATTTATGATTATTTTGGGCATTTGTATTATAATTGGAATTAATATCTAAAACTGTATGTTGAATTGAATTTTTGTGATAATATTAACTAATTTTGTATTATCTACTCTCTTAAATATATCTGTAATGACGTGTAATCCAATTACCAATAAATGAGTTTTATGAGGACTGGAAGGATATGAATTCTAACTGTATCTCTAATTAACGGACTAAAAGTGCAGAAAGCTTTAATTACAATCCAATTTTGACCACCAGTTAATACAAGTAGAAGTTATAAGTGTTAACAACTCATTAAAAAGGCATAATGCTACTAAATGACCAGTAATTCGCTGATTTCACTATTTTAAAAGCTACCTCACCCCACCTCTACTATAATTAAAATACTCTTTATACTAAGAATATGTAAAATGAGTGTTATTTCGATTCTCAAGCACAGTACTGAGATGCGGTGAGTTTTCTCACCGGAAACGAGAGTCGCCACTAAATACTTGCACCGCACCGGTCCGGCGCGCTGGTATACTTTCGATGGGTCTCCCGTTGTACTTTCTCGAAAAGCCAAATAGGCTTTTGGTGTTTGGAGTGGTGTGTCTTTTATAAATATGTGTCTTCAAATATTATTTAAATAGAGTTTTTCATTCTAATAAAATAAAAATGACGTGAGCGAAACTAATGCAATAACGCATGAACAATTTGTGATAATTAATCCACGGATGCCGGATGAAGAAGACTAATAAAAAGAGAATACAGTAGGAATGCGAATGTTAGGATGAAGATTAGTGATAGCGAGACAGATGTCAGAGGAGAATGAGGAATGGAGGAAGAAGATGTTTTGCGCCGATCCGAACTAAAATGGGATAAGGGCAGCCAGAAGAAGATTATGTAGACTACAAGATTAAATGTTTTGTACATGCATTATTCGTAGAGTTTGAATCTCAACAGGATGAAGAGCATAACATCACGACTACATTACCCAGAAGGGTGTGGCAGAGGTGTACAACACCCACACTTCACCTGCTATGTTTTGGTCTCATGGGATAAGCGGTGAGCCTATCGCCATCCACCGGGCACAATTTCAACTCCGTGCTGCTATTGTGAATTTCATGAAGGAAAGTTTACTAGTAACTAGACGACCGGATGGCGGAGTGGGTAGTGTACCTGCCTGCGACGCCGAGGTCGTGGGTTCGATTCCCACTTAAGACAAATCTTTGTGTGCATGAACATGGGGGTTTGACTTAGTCTGGGTGTTTCTATGTATAATAAGTATGTATTCACAAAAGAAAAGTATATATATGTATTAGTATCAGTTATTCTAGTACCCACAGTACAAGCTCTGCTTAGTTTGGAACTAGATGGCGTTGTGTGTGAGTATTTATCTCTTCGGGCATCGAACGCGAGACCTCGCGATAAGAGGCGCCTGCGCTTACCACTGGACCATCGAAACAGGATAAACGAAATGGTATTTTATTACTCCGTACATATCGTGATCGAATCTGGAGATATAGCACTTATGTACAAGTATGTAACGGTTAAAGCTTCCTACTTGAAACTGGCGGTTGACATAAATTTACTTAAGTAGATAGCTTATAAATGGTTGTGGTTACTTCCCGGTATATAATACCGATTTTTATAATAAACGCCGATTAGGTAAGCGGTAGGGAGGTAGAATTATTGGTGGTCAACTGGATACGGTAAAATGGTAGTATGTAAATAAATAAATATTTCACAACTCACACACAACGCCATCTAGTCCCAAACTAGGCAGAGCTTGTGCTATGGGTACTAGAATAACTGATACTAATACATATATACTTTTCTTTTGTAAATACATACTTATTATACAAAGAAACACCCAGACTAAGACAAACCCCCATGTTCTTGCACACAAAGATTTGTCTTAAGTGGTAATCAAACCTACGACCTCGGCGTCGCAGGCAGGTACACTACCCACTCCGCCATCCGGTTGTCAATGTTTATTGCAAAAGGATGAATACTGTAATAAACTGTCTGTAACTTCCTAAATTGCTACATAATGTGGTCATAATGTTAGCACTTTCAGAACCATAACATAGCATCACGCCTATATTACCCACAAGGTTGTGGCAGAAGTGTTCAACACCCACATTTCACCTGTTATGTTTAGGTCCCATGGGATAGGGGGTGAGCCATCGCCATCCACCGGGCACAATTTCAACTCCGTGCTGCTTTTATGAATTTCCTGACGGAAGTTTACCAATAACACTTTGCCCGAAACGGGAATTGAACCCGGGAATCGCAGTGAGAGACGCTTACGCTAACCACTTGACCATCGAGGCATCTTTGGAACCATTCCCACAAATAGAGGCTAATTATGATGTTACTAAATACCTACCACTTACTGCTGAACTTTGAGCTCGTTTATTACATCCAAATACTTGGTGAATGTCCAATTACCTGCGAATAAACAAAAAAATACATGAGTCAAATAATAATAGTCAATATGGTTATTTCAAGTAAGGTTCGTCTAGCTAAGGTGTTTATATATACCTAGATGACGCTGGCACAAAAGAGTTCAGAAATGTCGAGTCTAGCAGCATACGAATCCATAGCTGAATTGGCAAAGCACTCGGGGCGTATACCCAGGGGGTGCAGGTTCGAGTCCTGCTGGATTCTTAATTTTTCAACTTTAATATTATATAAAATACAAAAAGGCATAGCAAAGCTAAAATTTGCTTTAAAATATTACAAGGGGTTATTTCCTTTGTCTTCAAAACCAATTATCACGCTTCACCTGCTAAATATAACCAAAATTTAATTAAACTGCTGTTAAAAAAATTAGTATCAGTTATTATAGTACCCATAATACAAGCTCTGCTTAGTTTGGGACTAGATGACGTTGTGTATATGTTGTGTGGTATTTATTTATTTATATAAATGAAACTTCTATTGAAAGAATGACATCTTATGTAATCTTATTTAATATTATAAAGAGAAAAGATTAGCTTTTTCGTTTGTTACAATTTAACTCTAAATTAGCCACGTGTGAGAATCTGCGCGCGGTTGCTATGCTATAATATATCAGTTTAAATAATAATAGTCAATTAGTTATCGAAAATAGTACAAAAATTATACGTAAAAAAAATTTGGTAAAAACGCAACTTTTGGTCGTGACGTCGAACCCAGTACCTGATAATCTAAGGCAATAAAACCAAAAGGACTAGCCATTGTCAGGCCAAATGTCAAAGAGCGCCGCTCGTGCACGGTCATATTAAAGTAGTTGTCAAATCATAGATGTGTAATACAATCTACCCTTATGGTCCCCCGCGAGTTTTGGCAGACTTATTTGTATGCTTTCATTTCCACTCCATATTGATTAAGTGTTCTTTGCTAGTAATCCACAGTCTCAATAAGCTAGCCTTAAATAAAGCCGCATCCACGTGAGAGTCACAAATAAACTAACAATAAATCAAGTTCAAACGTCAACGACCCGCCATCGAGGTTAGATTGTTTTTGTGATCGCGTGCGAGCGCATCTGCGCGTGCGCATGTTATGTCATAATGGTCGGAAAACTCGGCGACTGCGCTTCTTGCTCATAAGTGGGGCAAGAAAATGAAGATGCATTACAAGTATTTCTTTTTAAATCTCTTTTGGTTTATTATGGGGTTTGCGAAATATGCTCCTTAAATAATTAATAAGTAACATAATAAATCCATGGTGAAAAATATCAAACTTAGGAAACGGGTCTGTGTCTGTCTGTATTCATACTGTAATATTGTATAATATTAAAACCAAGATTAAAACAGGTTCTCTCCGTTGAAATATGCCTGATTGGCCATTCTATGCCATCAAACCAACATTATATACACAAACACGCAATGTATAGTTAGCAAAGTTTAAAAATTTGGTAAGTTTTCTACAGTCAATGCTTTCAGTGATTGTAATTTACCAGAGAAAATTGAATTACATAGAATGGCTTAGTTGTTTATATTATATAAAACGTTAGTCTGTCTGAACCCACACATATAAATACATAATCACGTATGCATTTTTGAATCTCATAGGTGCTTTTTTGCCATTTATGTCTCTCTAGTTATAAAGAGTTATTTACAAGCTCTTTGTAATGTACGGTTTTCTTTAGCCATTTCTATCACATTTCTTCTTCTTCCAGGATCATGGAGGGTTGTCCTTCTTGGTTCGCACCAGCTCTTTTACCTTAGTGTTCATCACACTCACATCAGATTTTCTGTATCATTAAAATTCACTCACACATTAGTAACACACACACTACACGCACAAAAATGAGTGTATCAAGACAGGTGGACGTCAACACACACATACATCATGTGACAGGCTGGTAAACGAGTTTCGGCGAAAGTGAAAACGGCTGGGCGAGTAAAAAGTGAATTTTATTTACCTATTGGCTGTATGTTTAATGCCTTTGCCTTGTTTTTTTTTGCTGTATGATTAAATACTGTTGGTGTTACGGCTTCTTTTGTAGTATTACGAATCAAAAAAAGAAGATATAAGGATTATTATACTAATTATGAATAGATGGAGTGCATGAAAGGAGCCTCCCTGAGTGACGTACAATGATTCCCTACGTCCGGCGCACCCTGGGCAATTCGCGAGTTCTTCAAAGCGAATTAGCTAATCCTTTCACCACGATGGCAAGTTAAAATAAAATTTGACTCTGCCATCGACACGACGAAGAAGAAGATGAATAGATGTCGTAATAATATTAACAAAAGTTTTTACCTGGAATTTTAATTTCTTCCTATTTATAAGTCGGTTAAAATGCAATATCAAACTAGAACTATGCATATAGCATCATTATTTTCGATGAAAGATTATTTGTATAACTCAAATAAATATCATTAGTATTAGGGTACAATAGAGAAAGGCTAGAAAGTCTGACAACTAGTCGAACAAAAAGTATCTTATTATATTACCACGTACTGGGTTGTGGAGGTCTGATGGCCGTAGCTCCACGTAAAATACTGATATTTAGCTAAATCCGTTAGACTAGAAGATGACGCCAATGTTATTAGGAAAAAGGCTCGGAAGATTAGGCTACATAAATATACTAGCTGACCCGGCGAACTTCGTACCGCCTTAGCGTAAATTTGATGCACTACTTTATTTTGTATAGCTGACCTATCTTATGTATGCGTACCTATTCAATTTGAACTGGAATTTATAATATCTCCCATATAAAAATGAATACTTTTTTTTATTTTTTTTTATTTTTGCCGTAACAACCTTGTACAGAGTATTAGAAAACTACAAAAAAAAATATCAGCTAAATCGGTCAAGCCGTTTTCATGCCAAGTCGTGACAACGGAAAACGGGTTTCATTTTTATATATATAGATTATAGCCAAATACTTTATACATAACATGACTTCCAAGTTAAAACAGTATTAGGAATGTTTGATAGGACAATTAAAGTTTTCTTTTCAAACATTGCTTCAAGGCTTCGCACGCGACTTTGTTCACGATTTGTCGTGATTCCGTTTCATCAAGAAAATGTACATTTCCGATATTGAGTTTTTACTACGGACATGTTATTCCGGAAAAAGGGATGGGTTACAGTACAGCTAGTTATATTATAGCTAGTTATATCTTTATTTTATTTTTTATTTAAAAACTTTATGCACAAAAATGGTACATGGGTGGACTTAATGCCGTAGGCATTATCTACCAGTCAACCTTTATACGTCGCACGCCGAATGATGATCCCTATGACAGTTCGTTAGCGCTTAACATTGTACCGACGTCCTGTCTCATCAAGTCCTTTAGAGGTCCATTAAAAAGTCGAAAAAATCATAATTGTGTACATTTGTAAATTATAAAAATGAATATTTAGAAATTATTACGTAATGTTCAGAAATAATGGAGAAAAACTCAATGCAAATGTACATGGTACGTGCTGCAAAAGTTACGTCGTCTAGCTGTTATCGACTGAGAAGGGACACATCGATAAACCAAATATCGATAATTTGTTGGAAAAATTAAACAAATGCTTTGAGTTTGTATTTTATTTATATCAAGCTGAATCTGATACAGAGTCAAGCGGATCTTCAAAATCTGAGTCTGAACTGCAGCTATCCGTGACGTTTATTATTAACGGTTGGTCAATGATATTGTCGTATTCTACATCTCGATCCCAGTCTTGTACGCAAATTTTCTTTGTTCTTTCGACCACTTTTCGCCAATCGTCAGCTGTCAAAATTAAAGTATAGTAAAATAAAATATAATAAGGCTGTTACTTTTTTATCTAGTGTTTTATGTCCATCAATGCGCGTAATCTTTTTTTCAAAATAAATAAATATTGCTTATTATGTTGAATGACCTGGTTGAATGACATGACATTTGCCTAAAAAAACAGTATTTTATCGAAATTGTTTCGCATAACTAGTACAACTGTCAATTGAAACGTCATAGGGATCATCATTCGGAGTGAGAACTATAGGTGATGCAGAGACGACAAGTGGTAGGTGCAAGAGCTGAGAGTAGGTTAGAAACAAACCATTACAATTACTTAATTAAATACATCAATATAAAAATTATTACACTACAAAAAACTTAAAATAAACTATTTAGAATAAATAAATTATATATGGATCTATATATACAATTCTAATATACACAAATATAATCATACCTAAATATTTATAAATATTATATATTATAACGAAGTAAACTATGTTTGACTTAATTCTGCCAACTCATTGAAGAGGTGATCACGCACTTTAGTTTTAAACACATAACGATTTGTGGACATCCTGATTTCCAAGGGGAGCGAATTCCACAGGTGGACTGACTGAACGATAAAAGAAGAATTTACGAAACCAGAGGAATGCGAGGGGCACAAAAGGAGAAGATTATTAGAGGAACGAAGGTTACGATCATGATTGGAGCAAAGATACTGGAAATAAGGAGTTAAATAAGATGGTGGCGAAGGAGAGTTAAGAATAGAAAAGACAGTAGTTAGTGCACGTGAATTACGGCGCTGGCGTATGGGTAACCATTTTAATTCCTGGCGATAACTAGACACATGGTCATATTTCCGAAGGTTAAAAATAAATCGAATGCAGTTATTAAGAAGACGGTCTAATTTGTTGAGGAGGTCTTTTGGTAGTTGAAACCCTTGTTAACAAACTTAGCAGTATGTAGAGGTGACAACAGTCAAAATCCGCACATAATCACGTGACATATGTCGACGAGTGCTGAATCGCGATAACGGAGTGTTCACAGAGAGTATACCACTTCCAATATGCTACCGTTGGACAGCTGTCCACCAGGCAATACCACCGAGTCTGGTCGGAGGATCCTCCCTTTGTGGTGGAGGAACATCACACCCTTTTCAATTCAATTCAATTCATTTATTTCATAACAATATAATAATTGTGTGGAAAATAACTTATCACTAAAATTATAATAAATCAAATTAATAAATTACATTAATAAATTACATTCATAAATTACATTAATAAATTACATTTATAAATTAAATTAATAAATTACATTTCCAAATTGCATTAATAAAATAAATCATAAAATATTACCTAGTTTACAGTCAGTATACACATGTCAATACAAATTAATTAAATTTCTCTACAGTACTAATGTATCTGCCTCATAATAGTGTCAATTTTGTATGTCGATACAGATTTAGGTACATACAGTGACTTCAGCGCTAGAGGAGAACAGCTTAGTCTGCGTCGACTCTAACGTAATCGCGTCGTCTGTAATAAATCTCTAAAATAATAAAGTTTCTCTGCCTTGTTTTATTGTAGTAACAAGTTTAGATATAAACCGAAACCAGAGATCATATTTAATTCACATTACAGTTCTTATTGATTATTTTTATAGCATTTAGCTATTTTTCAAAAATTAGACAACGGGTCTGAATTGCGTAATTATTATAAAGGTAAATAAATACCTATGCTCGACGTTTCGAATAACTTGCATCATTCTTGGTCACGAGCCGACCACAGAGTACTTTTTTTATATAGAGCCAACTGGTGAAACTCAGCATCCTCTCCGTGAAGCGCGGATATTGTCCACTACCCTCACTTGGTCGTCACAATTTTTATGTTTATTTAGTTCGGAACCGTCGGTAGTAAGACACACAATACTAACGGTATCAGATGGTTTACGCGTAACATTTGAAAAATGTTCTATGACAGTTCGTTAGCGCTTAACATTGTACCGACGTCCTGTCTCATCAAGTCCTTTAGAGGTCCATTAAAAAGTCGAAAAAATCATAATTGTGTACATTTGTAAATTATAAAAATGAATATTTAGAAATTATTACGTAATGTTCAGAAATAATGGAGAAAAACTCAATGCAAATGTACATGGTACGTGCTGCAAAAGTTACGTCGTCTAGCTGTTATCGACTGAGAAGGGACACATCGATAAACCAAATATCGATAATTTGTTGGAAAAATTAAACAAATGCTTTGAGTTTGTATTTTATTTATATCAAGCTGAATCTGATACAGAGTCAAGCGGATCTTCAAAATCTGAGTCTGAACTGCAGCTATCCGTGACGTTTATTATTAACGGTTGGTCAATGATATTGTCGTATTCTACATCTCGATCCCAGTCTTGTACGCAAATTTTCTTTGTTCTTTCGACCACTTTTCGCCAATCGTCAGCTGTCAAAATTAAAGTATAGTAAAATAAAATATAATAAGGCTGTTACTTTTTTATCTAGTGTTTTATGTCCATCAATGCGCGTAATCTTTTTTTCAAAATAAATAAATATTGCTTATTATGTTGAATGACCTGGTTGAATGACATGACATTTGCCTAAAAAAACAGTATTTTATCGAAATTGTTTCGCATAACTAGTACAACTGTCAATTGAAACGTCATAGGGATCATCATTCGGAGTGAGAACTATAGGTGATGCAGAGACGACAAGTGGTAGGTGCAAGAGCTGAGAGTAGGTTAGAAACAAACCATTACAATTACTTAATTAAATACATCAATATAAAAATTATTACACTACAAAAAACTTAAAATAAACTATTTAGAATAAATAAATTATATATGGATCTATATATACAATTCTAATATACACAAATATAATCATACCTAAATATTTATAAATATTATATATTATAACGAAGTAAACTATGTTTGACTTAATTCTGCCAACTCATTGAAGAGGTGATCACGCACTTTAGTTTTAAACACATAACGATTTGTGGACATCCTGATTTCCAAGGGGAGCGAATTCCACAGGTGGACTGACTGAACGATAAAAGAAGAATTTACGAAACCAGAGGAATGCGAGGGGCACAAAAGGAGAAGATTATTAGAGGAACGAAGGTTACGATCATGATTGGAGCAAAGATACTGGAAATAAGGAGTTAAATAAGATGGTGGCGAAGGAGAGTTAAGAATAGAAAAGACAGTAGTTAGTGCACGTGAATTACGGCGCTGGCGTATGGGTAACCATTTTAATTCCTGGCGATAACTAGACACATGGTCATATTTCCGAAGGTTAAAAATAAATCGAATGCAGTTATTAAGAAGACGGTCTAATTTGTTGAGGAGGTCTTTTGGTAGTTGAAACCCTTGTTAACAAACTTAGCAGTATGTAGAGGTGACAACAGTCAAAATCCGCACATAATCACGTGACATATGTCGACGAGTGCTGAATCGCGATAACGGAGTGTTCACAGAGAGTATACCACTTCCAATATGCTACCGTTGGACAGCTGTCCACCAGGCAATACCACCGAGTCTGGTCGGAGGATCCTCCCTTTGTGGTGGAGGAACATCACACCCTTTTCAATTCAATTCAATTCATTTATTTCATAACAATATAATAATTGTGTGGAAAATAACTTATCACTAAAATTATAATAAATCAAATTAATAAATTACATTAATAAATTACATTCATAAATTACATTAATAAATTACATTTATAAATTAAATTAATAAATTACATTTCCAAATTGCATTAATAAAATAAATCATAAAATATTACCTAGTTTACAGTCAGTATACACATGTCAATACAAATTAATTAAATTTCTCTACAGTACTAATGTATCTGCCTCATAATAGTGTCAATTTTGTATGTCGATACAGATTTAGGTACATACAGTGACTTCAGCGCTAGAGGAGAACAGCTTAGTCTGCGTCGACTCTAACGTAATCGCGTCGTCTGTAATAAATCTCTAAAATAATAAAGTTTCTCTGCCTTGTTTTATTGTAGTAACAAGTTTAGATATAAACCGAAACCAGAGATCATATTTAATTCACATTACAGTTCTTATTGATTATTTTTATAGCATTTAGCTATTTTTCAAAAATTAGACAACGGGTCTGAATTGCGTAATTATTATAAAGGTAAATAAATACCTATGCTCGACGTTTCGAATAACTTGCATCATTCTTGGTCACGAGCCGACCACAGAGTACTTTTTTTATATAGAGCCAACTGGTGAAACTCAGCATCCTCTCCGTGAAGCGCGGATATTGTCCACTACCCTCACTTGGTCGTCACAATTTTTATGTTTATTTAGTTCGGAACCGTCGGTAGTAAGACACACAATACTAACGGTATCAGATGGTTTACGCGTAACATTTGAAAAATGTTCTCAAATCGCGAAAGTTTAAAAACATAGCATTTAGCTATGCTTAGCAAATTATACTAAGGAAACAGTTGAAAAAGACCGCCAGGATTTAAACCTGCGATTACTGCATACCGCATGCTAAGTCACGTAATGCCGTATACAGTTGAGAAATTTAGGGTCCTGGCAAGAGGCGACCGTAGCTTAGTCGCTTAAAGCGGCCGCCCGGTTTGCAGGGGTCGCATGTTCAAATCCTGCCAGTCCCGATATTTTTTTAACTGTTTCTTAGTAACATTATTGTCTGCACGTGTGGTGTAGTGGTTTAAGCGGTCGCCTCGTCGCTCTCCACTGCACTGGTGTTGTGGGTTCGATCCCCACATGGGACAAATCTTTGTGTAATTCACAAATATTTGTTCTGAGACTGGGTGTGCTTGAGTGAGTGAATGTGTGTATTTGGCTTTGTCATTGGGACCATTGGATAGTGTAATTGCTTCTGGCGTTCTATCTAATGTAAAAAGTCCAAATCCAATTATAGTTTTCAATTCTCGTATTACTCTTTCAAGTGGCCCCGCCTCGTTACGTTCATACAAATTGTCGAATACCACATAATGTTTGGTAGATGTTATTTTTATGCTCACTTTCCACTGTCACATATAATACTATACATTGTATTCATGATCCATGTTATACCTGCCATTATTATTTCCATATATTCGTATAATTTATTGTCGATTAAAGGTAAACTCTTTATAATAATACTGTACCCTTGATAAAAAAATGTTGGAAGTGAAATTTCGCATAAATCCCAACAGACGCGTATCCAAATTGGGTAGCTCATAAATATATCTGAAGAAAGTTATATGAAATCATCTTCAAGTTATTACGAACTTTAAATGTTATTATTGTTATGGCTATCTTATGATGAACAGGTTTGGATGACTAGTACCAAGTATTATTTTGTAAAATAGATCTAGATATATCTTAGCTAAAACATTAAGCTACAGGGCTGGAATTTGTTTTATAAGAACAACCTTAACTTAAGTTTCCGATTTCACCAACATGTTAAACTCAAGTTCAACGCTAAATTATAACTATTGAGCTCTCTGTCCTTTACAAACATTGACTGAGAGATAGAGAGAGATAGATAGCCAATTTCTTTGGGTAAGTAGGTACTGTCTTAGGAAGCATAATAGAGTTGTCTGTTGGACCTGAGTCGTATTAATCATTTGGTAGATTGCAAGATCTTAATTTTAGAACTTAACATTTTTAACCAAGTTAATAAAAAGGAGGAGGTACTCAATTCGGTTCCGGTTAGGATTACGGGGATAATTCAATAAATATATAGGCACTTTAAGTCCGGTTACTGTATTCTTTTAAGTTACACACAGATAAAGCGAGCCGTTGTTGAATATTACTTAAGTATTTCTTACTTTTTAGTGCATTTTTTGTAATTAAACAAACTTACTGATGTTAATCACAATATAAACTACTGTAGGCGTTTTTTCCACAGTCCTTGATTACCGCCTATACTTAGAAATCGAAAGGTTGCAGAGCCCGCCTCCACAATACATTACAAAAACAATGGTAGTAGTAGCGCGGTAACTACTCGCACTAACGATTAGTTAAAGGTTAACTATGGAGCGGCAACTGGAGCGATATCTCACGTAGTCACGCCTTTGATAAAGTAGCGGATTATAATAACATATTCACGTACAGTATAGTATAGTTGAAGCTGTGATAGCTGAGTGGGACACCGTAGGACTGCAAAGTCAAAGGTCTCGGGTTCGAACCCACAGCACACACCTCTGTCAATAAATCATTAAGATACGTCTTTTCGAAGATTCTTGTATTTATCATATAAATTATCGCTCGCTAACGGTGAAGGAAAACATCGTGAGGTAACGGGCATGTTTGAAAGAGCCTAAAAAGTACTCGAGTTCGTGTGAAGTCTACCAATCCGCACTTGGCCAGCGTGGTGGACTATGGCCTAACTCTCTTCATCATGAGAAGACGTCCGAGACCAGCAGTGGGACATGTTTTAGATACAGGACTGCTATTATTATAGTATAATTAATTTATTATGCACTAGCTGGTGCCCGCAACTTTGTCTGCGTAGAATTGAGTAGAATACACATTGGTGTAGTGGTTAATGCGGTCGCGTCGCCGCTTTCAACTGCGCTGGTGTTGTGGGTTCGATTCTTACACGGGACAAATATTTGTGTGATTCGCAATTTGTTCTAACTCTGGATGTGCTTTGTGTGTGTGAAATGGATGTTTGTGAACACCCCCGCGACACAGGAGTAATTCCTAGCGTAGGCGCCGTTTTTAATATTGTATAGTACCTACCTATATATATAACATGCATAGCATAACATCACGCCTATATTACCCAGAAGGGTGTGGCAAAGGTGTTCAACACCCACACTTCACCTTTTATGTTTAGGTCCCATAGGCCTAAACATAAAAGGTTGGATGGCTATAGGCTGGTGAAAGCCTATAGCCATCCACCAGGCACAATTACAACTCCGTGCTCCTATAGTGAGTTTTGTGACGGAAAGTTCACAAATAACACTTTGACCGACCCGGGAATCAAACCCATTAGACCATCGTGGCAGTCTTATATTATTAAGTTAAAACTAAAGATGGTTTTTGCGAATACCTTGGTTCTTTATTAGCCTCTATTATGATTATAAATTGATCAGTTGATATCTGTCTAATGTACCCATTGTTATATGTTTCTTTGTCTCCAGCATCAAAGCGTAATGATTCAGGTGTCAAGGGTAAAATGTTTCAGATGACGTCACTAAGCTCACACCTGTTAACTGCGGCTCCATTGCAATGTTACAGATGAAGTTGTTATTATGACAAATTACGTTACATCTAGCTTAGACATTTGACATAAATGTCATCGTCTAAATGTCACAAATAGTTCATCGATGACATTCGATATAATTACCTATAAATTTAAGTGTGACTTAAATTAATCATTATTATTGTTATAATTAATTTATTCCAATGTAAATCTTTGAATTTTTATTTTTTTTATCAAATTTTATACTTTGTTATTTTTATTTGTTACTCCAGATTATTCATTGTTATTTAATATGCCTTTTTTATAATTTTTATTTTTATTTCCATAATATTTTTTAGAATTAAAGTTTAACCAAACCGTCCAAGTGGTGTAATGATACAACTGTGTTTTTTTTTTTTGTAATATAACTAGTGTAAACAATCGTTGGCTGACATAAATAAATAAATTCATAATAAATGGCTCGCATATCATGACTACAGTTTCATTATGGAATGCTCCCTTTGGGAACCTGTTATAAATTATGTAAAACTTATACAGTCATAATATAAGTACTGTTTTATTTACGAAGTCGTGATATTTATATATATAATATTAAAATAATATAATATTAAACTCAAACGAAGTATCAAACTCAGCAATTTAATTAAAACCAAATGAGATTAGTATTGCGATATCACCATCGCTTCCTTTTATGATACAAATCAATGCAAATCGCCTATTAGAAAGTGGACATTTAATATATAATTTATAGGATGTCATAACAAAAGCCATAATGAACTAAGTATAGGTGTGGAAGAAAGTTGATGGTGTGGGAAAAAACACCGTCAATGTCGCGGCGGTGTCGTGACGTCTGTGATGAACTTGTGGCTCGATGGATCAGCATGTTAAGCAAAGCTTAATAGTCTTAGCACGTTCGATCCAATAATGGATGTACTACATTATCATCACGGTTGTATTACCTAGATGGATATGGCAGAAGAATATTAACATCAACACTTCATGTTTGGGATGGTTACTATTTATATTAAATTAATATTGTTTTGGTTGCCATAACTTTTACATTTATAATTATTGTCAAAAAAAAAACAAATATTGTATGAATTATTAGAAAAGATGGTGCACATGAGTTTCTGGGTACTCACTAGCTATTCTCATGATGCAATACCCATCGGAGCTGGTATTTAAAATAAATTTTAATTCAAATTTCTAAGTTAAATTAAAGTCAATCTAAGCTCCGGTGTCAAATCATTTTATTGCAATAAGTATTATAATTTAATTAGTTAAGTTTTATTTTGTTTTATATTTTTTGTATTTTAATGTTTGCTTTGACGCATTCCTTGGGGCCCATGGAAATTAATAATTTCATTTGATTTGTTTATAGCATTTAGCATTTTCATCGAGGCTTAAGATTCCGGTAATTGTATTTTAATATTTAAAGATAATTATATCTTTTATATAAAAATCTTGTGTGAGTCGTGTCACAGTATAATTTATCGAACTCCTACAAGACGGCCATTGCTATGAAATTTGTGGGTATTTTCGGTAGGTTGGTTTGAGAAGGTAAGCTTATTTTTATATCGCTAGATTAAAGTCGATAAACCATCAACTGCTATTTGACCTCTACAAGTCCAGTTTCAGTGATATTAGGCAGTTGTTAAGAGCGTAAATACTGATTTGGCTTCATCTATTTTACAAGAAAATAAGCAATACTCCTGACGTAATGGGGATGCTTGAAAAAGCAAAAATTCTCGCCGTGACGGTAACATGAACAATGTTATTAGAGAAATTAGATGAATTTTGGTCGTTGATACAGATGCTCAGTGAATTACGCTTTCTAATTTGATTAAGATAGTAATTTGTCTGTCTTGTGAGTTTGATTCAGATCAAATTGTAGAAAGAGTAAAGTAATGATACGATGATTTTTTTGAAATTAGCTCATCTCATGGTAAATGGTAAAACAAAAAAGGAAAATGGTAATTAAAACTGAAAGTTCAACAAACATTTTAAAAAATAAACAAAGGGCTGCGGCTGGGCCCTGAAATTACTGGCACATCAGGCATAACACCATAGTCCTCAGATAGAGCGACGCATCGACAATCTGCTTTCGTGGATTGTTGATGATCATGGGTTATAGTTATCACTTACCATCACGTGGACTATACTTTCGTTCTCTTCATACGTCGCGTCGTATAAATATATATATCGCTCATCCAAAACAATATTCACGTAATTACGTTTTCGCCATTTTTCAGGAGAGCATTTTAAAAGTTTGCCATCGAAAATATTGTGTATTTCCAATCATTCTGTTGATATATTTTAATAGTTATGTTGTGTTACTTTACTGGCAATAATATAATATAAAAAAATAGTGATGAAACTCGAGATAACTATTAAAAAATACCAATTAAAACCAATTAAAACAAACCCGCCTGGTTTGTTTTAATTGGTATTTTTTATGACATTTTATAAATAAAAAATTACAATTATGACATTATACTGGGTTTGGTTATGGAAATAAATCATGAATTTAAACAACATTATATTAAATTTCTTTTATTTTTGTGAATTTGCTTACATTTATAAACTTGAAAAACTTAAATAAAAAATATTTTCTTATAAAAGAGAAACAAAAACATTGTTTTATCAAAATCTGAGTTAGTGTTATTACAACAATATTCATTGTTGTAATAACACTAACTACACTATTATTAAAAATAGTAATTAAATCAATAAATACTTTAAAAAAGTTATAAATTATGTAAACAGTTTAATTTTTTTAAATCTGTCTACATTTTATAAACTTACATAACTTTAAACGTAATCTTTTTTTAGGTTTAACAAAAAAGTAGTTTTATTAGTCTTAGTCAGTTTTATTAAACAAAAATACACTATTATAAAAAAAACCTTAAATAAATTAGATAGATTTATTAAAAAATAATAAATTAATTGTCAATTGCGTCATTTTTCTACCAATAAAATTGAAATAATGTGTCATAACTTACGATTATGTCGTACTAATCGTCGAAACTAATGGAACAATAATTCTGTCGTTTTTACCATAGATGAAACGTGCGAAACGTGAACTAATGGCATCAAAAACGCATTTTTAACTTTTTGGTAATTATGTCAATATTCTTTTGGATGAGCGATATATATAAAATATTCAAGAATTCATGTTAATTAGTACAAAACATAAATAATTTTGTATCTAATTTGTGTAACAAACGTATAAGGTTAATACGATTTTTGTGGAAAGTCGACACTGGCAATGAAAGCGGGGTCACTGACCTTTGAAATTGCTACTGTTCCTAAGCAACCGTGAAATTGTTATGAGATTTCTTTTATGTTAAACGTTTGTCAAATCATCATCTAATTTTAGATTTTGTTGTACAAACATCTCATTGGAGACTTAAAATAAAAATCCAATTAATATTTTTCATTTTGCCGACGCGACGTTTGATTTAATATTTCTATGCTCAATTTATTTCTAATAATAGTTGCAACGCTAGTGAGGCGCTGATGACAAAGTTTACTTAGCCAAACTAATCAATGACAACAACAAAAAAGAAAGCGAGCAACGTAATTTAAAAAAAGAACGTAATTTATTGTTTATAAAAAAATCTTAAATCGTAACCGGCCAAGCAAAGTTCATTTTCCTAAAATGACTCATTCCATATTTAAATAATATAGTTCACAGCCTTGACATTCGAAAAAAAAATTCTCACAGATAAACAATAGTTAATGACTATGAACTCTAATATTACACAGATTACATCAGATGGAACTGTTGTAAATAAAACAGATCCAAATTTAAATTCTGTTCACAAGGGTGTTATACAAGCGGAACAGTTGTTACGTAACGAGTACTTTTATTGAATACTTCGCTCTAAATCACTTCTTGATAGTATTGTAGTAAGTGAATGGGTAGTAATAGTAATTTAATAGATTTTATTTAAACTCCGAATGAAGTTTGTTTGGTTCTGATTACTTTCGAGTTTAATTAAGTTTCTCCCTTTATAGACCTTGTACTTTGTTGTACTAAATAAGGTTTTAGACAGAAATACATTAATTAATCAGTTAATAGTATGCTGTAAGATTTCTGTACTAATAAACATCCGCTCTATGACAGCTCAGAGAATTTACGACAGTACCAGTACATTTAATTACTATGTTTTTATGTTAATTATTAATGTAATTTTAGAGTGACACGCTGTCATGAATATTTAAAATAAATGTAAATTCTAATTAAGATACATTACGTTAAATACCTACGGCCAAACATTCGTCAACATTTGCATTTACGCGGCGATTTCAGCTGGCACATCAATTTACATTGTAGCACTGGCATGCACGCATGCAGCCTACTTCGTAAAAAGGTTTAACTACACAATGGGCTCTTATACTAATATTTGAATACATCGGGTATTTAGCTCGTGTAAAACACAATAAGTACTGGCCAGGGCCAGAGGAAAACAGTGGGTAAATTATGAATGACTTTCTCCTCTCGAACAAAGTGTGGTCAAACATTGGCTCCCTTTAATTCTGTCCGGTCGATGCACCTGCTGGATGGACGCGACTCGTAGGGCTGGCATTAGTGAATCAATTTTATTATTATTTTTTATCTGTAATAATTTTTAAAGTAAACTTAAACTTACCTGTAGTCTTAACTACCCATTTGTTGTGTTCCTATATCTAGTGTGTATTTTACGTTTTTTTTTATTCGAAATACAATCATGAAATCTACTTTTATATGTCGAGAACAAAGAAACTAATTTTATAAATTATTTCTGATAAGAACATAGCTTATTGCTGTTAACTGCGAAAAAAGAAATACTTTTTACCCTTTAATACAATATCGTAGCACCTACTTGTTTGTTTACGTATTACTTTTGCTGTTCCCATACATACAGTCAATACAGTTTAGTAAACTCGCTTTTGTATTAAAATCACACCATTCATTCAGATATTTCAACACAAATACCATTCTCACACAAATATGGCCAGTCGATCAGCGGAACTACTTTTAGCCATCCTTGATAGTGAAAGCTTGGTCCAAAGTTGTCCAAAACTATGGCAAATATTTGTGAACGCTGTTATTGATTATAATATATAGTGAAAGTAATCTAGAGAGGTAGGCATAGTTTGTTGAGTAATAACGAGTAATCGAAACGTTCCGATATATGATACAAGTATTTTAATATTGAGTAAGTTCCTGTTTGTGATGACGGCGGCGTGTTAATAATAAATTATGATGTGTTGGTGAATGAACAGAGCTGATTAATTATTACAAGTGGTTTAGAAACTAGTCCAATTGAGAAGGTTTTTATATAATATGTTATTGGATAATAAAAAAGAGAAAAGAGCAAATTACGTCTTTCATTTAACCAATTTCTTTTGATGAGCATCTAAGATTTTTCTGCTCTGTATATCAATTGCAACCGATACATTAGTATTATCGTTGTAAGTGATTAAAGATTTTAAATTATTGTTAATTTGTGAAACGTATAAGCATTGCTTACTTTTCTAGAAAAATATATGTGATTCGAGTATAAGCGAATGGTCGAGCGTATTAATTGATTTACAGGTACTACTTTATCTACCATACCATCTACCATGGTCAATTCAAGACTCAGACAGCAGGTGAAATCGGAAACTAGCTGAATAAATAAGACCTATACGGAGAGGTAAGAGCCCGGTAAGAGATCCATGGCATAAAATGTATCCTCGTGTCAACTGCCAAAACAGGATTAAAAACTCTTTCTCTCTCTAAACTACATTTTTAGTCATGGAACATGCGAGTGGCCCTAAGGCGGTAATTTCACAAGAAACACCATCTTAATATAGCCTCCTCTACTATGAGGTTGTTTGTGAAGGTCAAATGGCAGTCGTTTCACGTAAAACTAATTACTTTTAGCTTAGTTGGTTACCTCGAAGTTATGTGAAAGAATTATAAAATACACTCTGGACTTACTAATGAGAAAAGGAAAAGTAAGAATGTACTAGTTTAGCTAACACAATTATGTTTTAAAAATATTAATATATATAT
This sequence comes from Hypena proboscidalis, assembly GCA_905147285.1. Lineage (NCBI taxonomy): Eukaryota > Metazoa > Arthropoda > Insecta > Lepidoptera > Erebidae > Hypena > Hypena proboscidalis. The sequence continues at coordinate 7,131,196 of LR990150.1, read as the reverse complement.
TTTTTTAGTTCTATTTCTCTTCCAGCTGTAAATAGTTAGGTATGATTTTGTTTTTTTATTAGTTAAAGAACTAATTGTAAGTTAACCTTAATAATACTGTATTGTTTGATACAGAATACAGTTACAGATACAGATACAGAAAAAAAAAATAAAAAAATAATTATCAACCGGAGATTTTGGATTTTAGATTTGATGCCGTTGTTGAAATAGAATAAATTAAAACAGTTTATTAAAAATGTAAATTAAAGATAAACCAACTCATTGAAATTAATTATCTTGCAAAGTATTCATCAATCTCTGTAGTAGTCTATTCTCGAGATAATGAAATTGAGATATAGATAAATTGGACACCGCAGTAGAACTAAACTATTAAAAGCAATCAACACAATGTTTTGATGAACAAACACAACAGTCAATATTATTCGCTTTGATTAGTAAAAGCATCACAAAACCATTCAAAGTGTAAAATATTGACAATAATATTGTAGGTGTGCGGATAGCCATTACTGATATATAAAGCGTGTAAAATTAAGCACAGTTTCCCCCATTACGATTAGAAAACTAGGATGTAACAGCATCCGCGACGGTGTGGTTTCACTACATGAATAGTACATTACCTACTCTTGTCATAATGCTCGGACACGTAAACAGTACGACGTTTGGATCGTTACTTATACTCTATATGAGTATGAGTAAGAGGCACATCACCTTAATATATCTTGATGTCACTTGTGGACAGGTGCTTAAAAATGCCTTTGGTTTACATTATCTTTGAAAATAATTTTATTTACCTTTTAACTTGTATGAGCCTGTCAAGTAAGAAATAATTTACGTAATTTACATACAATTTTTCAATGTTATCTTCGATTATTTTTATAGGCTCAAATTATTTAAAATTGTGGGCCGCACGGCACGCAATTATTAATTATCTATTAATTGTCATAATAGCTCGTAAGATGTCTCACAAAGAAACTGTAATATGAGCGCACGCATACATTTTGTACATTAGAATTTTAAATTTAAAAAAATACTTGTGTGATGTCATAAATATTATTTTACCTGACAGATAGTGACAACTAGCTTAATGTAAAGGTACATCTTAACAACAAAATAATAGGGGCGTAATTGAGTTCTTCGTATCGTGACAGCCCAACCGAATTTAAAATTTTCATAAAACGTCATTACTTTGACAAAGTTGCCAGTACACATACATTAGTTTTCGCTACTAGATTTTGATGCTAAGCTGTATATTGCACTGTTTGTTATCTTCATTTATGTTGCGATCATTGGCGAGAACTCAAACAAATTGTGCAACAGTAAGGCATTCATTTACCCGCAGACTAGTTACAAGGTTCCTCTAACAGCTTATAAACAACCATCTGTTTGATTGCCGCCGGTATATCAACGTAAACGTCAATTATAAACTGGATGCTGCGTAAACATCATTCTGACTGCAAACTATTATGTCCTAGCAGCTGATATTGTAAGCTCTCCAAACTTTTGAAGGTTTGCATTTTAAAATAGTAATTATATGTGATTTTTAATTTAAATTATTTTAAAACACCTAAATAGATTATATTATATAGAAGGAGATGGCGGGATGAATTGGATTCATGGAAGATTGACTGGACAGTACAAACCACAGACAGAGATAAATGGAAAAAGGGAGGGGAGGCCTTTGCCCTGCAGTGGGACACTTTAGGCTCGCAATAATAATAAAATAGATTAATTACATATCGGTATTGGCGTTATTTCAAAACACATGATAGATGGAAAACTGGTAAGTTTTATAGTTTGAATCGCCTGACATTAACAAGATAAATAAAAACAAGCTAATTACTTTATTATCTGTTACATTATAAAGAATAAAGGATTTTTCGATTGTTTTTTCGTACCCAAGAAGCTACGCGAATGTGGAGATAATTTAAGACTTTAGGAATATAGGCTACTTCTTATTGACGTACCATGCGGGTGGAGCCCCGTACGGAAAAAATATACAATTTAGTAACAATTTGAAAAGAACACAGAAAGAAGTTTTAAAAACCGTCATTAAAGAAGATTCGTCTGGACTTAGCTAGAAAGGCGTCAATCATATAGTATTTTTTTTCTGTGGTCTTATGTATAATGATATAAATAGTAATAATGCAATTCTTAAAGCAAATTAAAACACGTTAACTGACAACATTCCCTTATCACAATTTGAATAATTTTATTTACTTATTATGCCGCGTATTTGTATCTCTACTCTTTAACCAGTTATTTGTATATTATTTATGGAACTTGTATGCAGTGTTAGTTATGAGTAAAACATTTAAACTAAATTATTCATGACTAGTTCACCTTGCGCCCACGTTCAGTTTTATAGGACAAACCTATAGTTTGTACATTACTAGTCTCAAATCTAGTAATCCTAGGTTAGTACACTAAGTCAAGTATCACTACATACTTGATATAATATATTTCCGTATATAACTAGAAATTAAACATGCATGGAAATTCTTTAGATATAGGAAGAATTAAATACCTATTTTAAACGATAATACCATATGTATTTTATTTCAAGATACATATATATAAAAATACTTGTTACAAATACCAGGTACTAATTGATACCTGTTACAAAGAATACCGATACAAAAACCTAACAGAGATTGAACAGTAGTATTCATTAAACCATTATAAAAATGCATATAAATAGGCAAACTTACATAAAGCTTGTAATTAATCTGCTATAAAAATGTATTTTATCTGCTGCTGGTTAGTTTACCTGAAAAGAGAAAATTCAATTAATATAATTGCTTCTAGGATATAAAATGAAAAATTATCAGCTTAGAACGGATTTTGTGGTATTGGTTGGTAAATCATAAAACGATGACCAAGAATCAATCAAGTTTGCACCTAATAAATAAATGATTTTGTGGAAGAATACTGATACCAATCTGACTAATTGAATTAATAAATTGGTTTATTTTGATTAACTGGGTGTGCTTTGTGAGTGTTAAATGTATGTTTGTGAACACCCCCGCGACACACGAGTTATTCCTAGTGCGGGCGTCGCGTCGTTTAAAAAGTAAAAACTGAGTTCCAAAATTATTTGCTTTCATATTTGCAAAATTAATCTTCTCATTTCTTAATTTAATAGTTATTTCAGAAAACGTATATTTTTTTTATATTAATCACACTTTGACTACTTTGGGGTGCATGAAAGGAGCCTCCCCGAGCGACGTACACCATCAACTCCTACGTCCGGCGCACCCTGGGCAGTCTGCAAGTTTCCACCAAGCAGACTGGCGAATCCTTTCACCACGATGGTAAGTCAACACCATGAGAATTTGACTGCAGCCGCTTTGACTACTTTGAAGATTTAGTGTTAGCACGCGTTAAAGTGGTCATGGGTTCAAAATTAGTAGCTAAAATACAACTATCATGACATTTTTGCCAGAGAATCCTATGCTTAAATTTATATTATTAATTATACAAGTCCTAAATGATAAAATACCGAAATGATCCAATCAATCATTCTATTCTCCTAGTCTTACAAACTACTGCGAAATAAGTTTAAAATCAAAAGCAATTTTTTTTAACATTTAACTAAAAGATTATTGCCAAAATCGAAATAAACAATTACATTACCAAATGCGAACGAACAATTAATTCCTTATAAAAATTTAGTAACATATTGCATCAACCTATTAGCCTACTAGTATCTCCCATCTACCATCAAATGCCACCCAAATATGGCGCATGCGTTGGTACATGTACTCGCAGTGTTGCCAACAATGCTTTACTAATGAGTTTTATGGTAAATCTGTGGAGGTTTTGCACGCCACTGTACTTGTTAGAGAAGCTTCACACTTGTGGTTGAAACGCGACGGAAAGCCGAGCCTTTGGTATTTACATTTTTTCTAACCTAACGTCTTGCTTAATTAAATGCCTTCTAGAATGCAATACTTGCATACGCATAAGCTTTTACCAAAATTATTACGAAACGACACGCTAGTTTTAGCATCAGCAGGATTCGGCAAATTTTTCAACCAAATATAAGAAAAGGAGCGTGTCTTTGGCTCTAATATATACCACTAGCTTGTTGAGCCGTGTGCTTGTAAGAAAACAAATTGTAGGTCAGTGTCAACACAGCTAATATTCTGTATCATTCGTTGTGGTCATCATGGTTAAAGTTTCTGCTAACAAAAATTAGAGCGTAAACAGCATCCTTCGGCTCGGTTCATCGAATCGAGACGTGACGGTTTTCTGTGCGATTAAGGGGGAACAATCGGTATCGTATTCTCATACAAAATGACTATGGTTGTATGGTTGTACTAACCTAACACTGCTAATTTAAAATATCATTATCTATGTTCCTTCCTTCCTTTATTGTCTGCACGTGTGGTGTAGTGGTTTAAGCGGTTGCCTCGCCGCTCTCCACTACGCTGGTGTTGTGGGCTCGATGCCCATATAGGACAAATCTTTGTGTGATTTGCAAGGATTTGTTCTGAGACTGGCTGTGCATGTGTGAGTGAATGTTTTTTTTTGGCCTTGTCATTAGGACCATTGGATAGTCTAATTGCTTCTGGCGTTCTATCTAATGTAAAAAATCCAAATGTTTATTCAAATTATCTTTAGTCTGCTTATTTTAAAAATTATAGGCATCCAAACATTCACGACCACGACGATTCGCGCGGATAATGTGAAGAGATCCTAATTCAAATCTACAGACAGTCTCTATATCTTATTAAGAGGTCGTTGAATTAAAATACAATAGCTCTCATTGCAATAGTAATGTAATAGCTGACTGCGGTGGGCGTCTGTCCTTACCCAATGGTAACCTTACCTTATTTGTGTACAGTAGGCAGAAGACTGTATTAACCTACGTCGCTTGACAGTAATTTAGCTAGTACAAATTAGTAGTAATTTATTATAGAATATAATAGAACTTCACTTGTATGTACAACTTATTTTAACAATATTAAATAAGGTGCTGTTTTAATTTATATGTAAATACATGATTTAAGTTACGCACAAACACTAAAATGGAGATGGGCGGGCCATGTAGCCAGAATCAGTGACGATCGATGGACGCTACGAGCCACGGTATGGCCAGGACCGGCGGGACACAGGAAGAGAGGCAGACCGCTTGCACGATGGTCAGATGACATCACGCGTGTAGCAGGCCGGGACTGGGTACAAGGGGCTAAGAATAGAGACACATGGCACTCTCTGGAGGAGGCCTTCACCTAAAAGGGGTTCTTGCACAACAAATACTATCTAGACTATCTTAATATATTTCCATTTTCCGATCAACTTAATGCGCTTTTCGCTTCAAAATAATGTTCTTAATCACTGAAAAATGTTCGCAAGCGTATTCTCATACGATTTAAATTATCCTATGACATCATTTTTTTTTTCAAAATCGATTTTATGATGTTTTTTTGCACCTTGGGTCTCAGAATCACTATGCCACACCCTTCTGGGTAATATAGGCGTGATGTTATGTTATTTTTAAGTTTTTTAGTAGACTGATTTGTATAGCCTAGCTCATAACTGCTAGGTCACTACAACAAAGGAAGGAATGTACTTCCGAAAACATAATGCCATAATTTTTTCCCAATTTTATAACTTTGCAACACTACGGAAGAGGTTGTAATATAATTACGATTACCCGCCCAAATTACTTAATCATTTCTGCTAATAAATCACTGGTGAGGGATATTTCATAAATTATAATTGGAGTTAGATCGCTTTATCTTTAATTATGTAGTATGTATGTGTAACTTCATTGTATTACTTTAAAGTTCAATAAACTGATCCAAAGCAAGCAGTTTTGTTTATTTATATTATTGTAATCCGTCTCGAAGCAGCGATAGCCGAGACCGTAGGACTGCGAAGTTAATGGTCTCGGGTTCGAACCCACGGCACACACCTCTCGTCTTTTCGAAGATATGTGTGTATTTATCATACAAATTATCGCTCGCTAACGGTGAAGGAAAACATCGTGAGGAAACCTACATGCCTGAGAGTGCCTAATAAGTGCTCGAGGGTGTGTGAAGTCTACCAATCCGCACTTGGCCAGCGTGGTGGACTATGGCCTAACCCTTCTCAACATGAATAGAGGCCCGAGCCCAGCAGTGGGACATGTATTAGATACAGGGCTATGGGCTAAAGCGAATGTCCGGTGCGCAGAAGGTTGCAGGTTAAAATCCTACCGGTCCCATATCTTTTTAACTGTTTCTTAGTATCTCTTGACTCTCCCTGAATAAAATGACGGTTTGTCTAAGTCAAAGGATGCCACAATGCAATATTTCTATGATAAAAACTATATTGATCCGCCTACCACATTCACATAAACTTGTTAATACTTAAGATTGGTTGTAGCAGGAAATGTCCACCGTGTAATCGATTTCCTGGGTTATTAATGTCCATTATTTTAATTGATTGAAATAATAATTATGGATGTAGAGAGTTTTTATACGTGTAATAAGCTCTACATAACAATTTATGACTTATCAAAAATAGATATAGAGTCAATAATGACATTAAAAATGCATTATTATTTATCTTCATTTGATGCAAACTAGTATGAAGAGTTGCGTAATGTAAAGTACTGAAATAACACAAAATACTCATAGAAAATAAAGTACACATGAAAGTTTTATTTAAAGGGTTCCTTCCCAACTATACGTATAAAGGGAACCCTAAACAAAGCAAGACCAACTAGACTAATAAATCTCGTAACCTAGATGTTCTTTAAGATTTTGGAGTGGTCCAAAAGTAGCTATTGAAAGAACAACAATGGCGGGCCTTCACGGTGACTACTTCTCAATGAAGTCGTTTCCGGACTATCTAATCACTGCTGTAAATGCACTTTTACCTAATGGCGTAATGTTACAGAATATGTAACAGTTTCAAAGTTATTCAAATATTTATCTTTGTTTATTCAATTCTAGTTTTCATCCTCATCCGCGGCCAAAAAGTAGCCAATGATTTTTTTAAAGTCTTGACCTATCCTACACTAATTTATATCAAGATTGTATAATAGTTTTGGAATCTATTGGGCTAGTTGAAAATAAACTAAATTATACTATACTATACAAAATATAGACATAATAAAACAACCATCACATAAATTAACTCTATAGGTAAATGTATAATGCTTAGGGTACAATGGGATTGACATACCCTGTGCGTTTTAAAAGACCCTAAAATTATATAGAAAAGAAAAAGAAAGAAAAAAAAGAAAGAAAAATCATTTATTCTGGCATAATAAAAATAGAATACATTATAATACTTACATCTAAAACTAAATAATTGAAAATACTACTTAACTAAATAATACTATTAATAATGCCAGAAATGGTACGCATCTCAGCACAATACTGCAGCGCTGATATTCTATGATATAGAATAAAAAACCGGCCAAGTGCGTGTCGGGCCACGCGCAGTAGGGTTCCGTAGAAAAATATTTTTAATTTTACTTTTTAACTAAATGGCGTCCTTCAGAAAGGAAATGTTTGTAGTACACGAAACCAGCTAGCACGTATGACGAGATGTATGAATGTTGAGGAAGCGAAAGAAGTATGTAAGGAGCGAAGCACATGGCGTTCCATCGTCTCTGCCTACCCCCGTGGGATAAAGACGTGATTTTATATATGTATTATGTATGTTTATTTATGTTTCAAGAATTTTGAACGAAATATTCTGAGTAACTGCATCTGACATTTCGGACCCCTATTCCTCTTGAACTAATGAAGTGAACTTATCCGCTATAGTTTTTTTTTAAAGTTCATTACATGTACTACCGACACAATTTTTTTCAGATTTTGGGATCCAGTAGTTTAGCTTTTAGAGGGGGGGGACGCCCTACTCGAACAAAAATTTGCTCTTTAAAGTTAATTATCTCGCAAACAAATCTCTAAATCAAAAAACTGTCTTAGCAACCCCTAAACGTTTTTAAAAGGCCTATCTAACAATACCCCACACTATGGGGTAGGCGACAAAAAAAAAAAACATCCCTACTTTACATGTAGGGGAGTGACCTGAAATAAAAATATTTTTCCAAATTTTATTCTACGACTTTCTTTGTTTAGTTAACATACATGTTCATGCAAAATTTCAGTTTTCTAGCACCAACGGTTTCGTCGCTATGCCGTGGACAGACAGACGGACATGGCGAAACTATAAGGGTTCCTTGTAGGTACTACGGAACCCTAAAAAAAGAAAAAAAAATCGAGACTGTACAAACGTACTTATATAAATATGCATCACTCAATTGCACGATATACATTATGTATTTTGTACCTATATACGACATATCCCTCCATTAACCTATTTATACTACTTTTTCAGTATTCGTGGATGTATTTATATTACTTTGTATACTTACAGTGGCTTACCCATGCGGCTACGCTTGCCTGAAACGTCGATAACCTTGATAAATTATATATACATACTATTAAAACCTTTCTAATAAATCTATCTATTCGTAAAAACCGTTCAGTATTTTTATTGTTTTGCGGATAGATAGTTGCGGTGTAGGGTTTGTCTTTTATCTTAATTAAATAAATCACAGAAAATAATATTTGTTAAGAAAAAAACTTTCCGGCAAATGTAGATTGTAGGTATCCATGTTACCCGCCATATTATATGCCTATCAGGGCAGCCAATCGACCGTATGAGACAGTGTTGCCACACTTAGGAAAACGACCATCAGCGCATTTTACCTGCTGGCAACATCCTCATAAGGAAATCGGAATAATTTGATGAGGAAATTGGTCCAGTTGCATTTTGTTCTTTTGGTTATTTTCTAGTTTCCGTAGAAAAACAAGACAAAAAGGATTGCAGTTATAGAATAATACCTATTTGGACACCCTTCTTTAACTGGTCCAAATAGTTATTATGGTATATGGTGGTCTAACTCACTCAGCAACCATTTGTTGAGTGAGTTAGACCACTACCTGACCTATAATGCCGACGAATAGTACAGAGTTTAATTTTTGCCGATTTTTCATTTTGTTGTTTGTATTGACCGAAAATACATTTACAGATTTATAGCATGTTTTAATACAGCAGTCGCTAGCTAAAAATATAAAATAATTTTGGTTAAAAAAGGCATAAAAATTAACAATCAATAAAATTACAATGACTAATCTTTTTATGGTCACAACAAAGATCAGTCCGCCATTTATTTATCTTGATATGCTTGATTGGCAAACCATTTATGTAGAACGCGTTAATCACTGGTTATAATCGCATTGCCAAATAAAACTACACGGCACAAAAACCAAAAGCATTACATCTCAGTTTGCGTAACCCAATAAAGAGTATGACCGCACAAAACATAAGATAACGCAAACGCGTCAGTTCGCGTTACGAGAGAAGAAAGTCGTCGAGGAGCTCAACGGGTTTTCGGCGAAAGTTGTAAATACAATAAAAAGAAAAAATATAAGAATATTTGGAGTTACTGTAATAGTTTGTAACGAATTGTAGTTTGGGAACATTTTTGCGGTATTCCAATTACAATGAGTTTCGAAGTTTGTTTGTTTTTAAAAATTGGAACGTGACTTAGGTTTTGAAATCATTCTCACCATAGAGTTTTTCTTTTTAATTTTTCTCACCTATCTTACGGCATTCCGTCTATATTTTCTATTTCACATTTTATTTTGGTTAAATTTTAAATTAAAAATATTGATGACTTGAGACTTGGACACAAATTAAGGTTCAAATATTTTCACTTAACCATTTTTTTAAAGACTCCAGAACCTGTGCCCAAAAGTTTAATGTGTCAAAAAAATAAATTTTGCATTTTTTTAAATAAATAAACTTCTGTATTTATAATAATGGATTCAAAAAATGTATTTCCTCACATCCTGGAAGTAATTTCCGCGTGCAAGATAAGTCGATCGTAATAGTGGAATTAAGTGAAAATGCTCGGATCGCTCTAGATACGGCACGGAAAAGCGCCGGTCGACGTACCCACGGAATTCGTCCGTGCGCATTGTTTCACGATATTTATTGTGAGCGCATGCGCATTGGTGTACTGTAAAAAATGAGGAATACATACGTAAATTGGGAACTAAATTTGTTCTACAGAATGGTGATACTGCAAGTGTTTTTGTGAAATATTTTGCTCAGAAGATTTTGGGTAATTGCTAAAACAATGTAGGTTTTTAATATTACTGCCTACTTGATAGGCTATGCGTAATATAGATATCCTTAGGTGCATATCACCGATTAGCAGGTAATAGTGACGATAATGATCTTTACTAAATGAATATAATATTTAATAAAAAAAGAAACAAAAATTCAAAAAAGAATATATCAACGCTGTAGTCACATAATTATAATAACATGGTTCCAAATCTCTCTCCATACTTTTAAACATTGAATGAGAAAGGGAGATCGAATAATTCGATTTAGACAAATGTCAGTTTAACACATTGGTGACATTGATGTTGAGATCCTACTTGTACGTTAATGTTAGCAGTGTACCACTACTAAAATTAAAACTACTAGTACTATTGAATCTCATTTACAATCACACACAAGCATGTCGATCTATAAATAACTCTTCCTACATTATCTACCAATCAAATAAATTACACAAACCACTATGCAAATGTTGTGTGCAATGAAAACAGTCGGCCCACTGCGCTAGTTGTCCGGCGATAGCGTCGCACGCTATGCGCATGCGTCGAGACGACGCTATTTACATTTACACCTTTGTATGTACACATAAAGCTATACATTGCCAGAATAAGCTGGTCTTGCATTGCACGGGCATCCTATACAATGCGCGAACAACTTAAACTGGAATGTATAACTTGATGTGTAGTGTGTACTTGTAAATTGTGTAAGGTTGAATTTAGGTAAGAAAGCAATCGTGCTTTGAGAAAAAGAACCTTAATATGTAGGCTCAGAGCACCTTTTTAATATGACTGCACTTTAGGCACGGTATGGCAGGTGGCTATGGTGGCATATTAGAAGGTAATATAGAACACTACTGTGCCCTAATATAGGTGCATTCTATATAATAAAACTTGTAGTGTAGTGGTTTAAGCGGTCGCCTCGACGCCCTCCACTGCACTGGTGTTGTGTGTTTGATCCAGACTAATCTTTGCAAATCACACAAAGATTTGTCCCATGTGGACAAATCTTTGTGTGATTTGCAAAGATTAGTCTAAGACTGGGTGTGCTTGAGTGAGTGAATGTGTGTATTTTTCCTTGTCATTGGGACCATTGGATAGTGTAATTGCTTCTGGCGTTCTATCGAGTGTAGAAAATCCAAATTTATTTATTTATTTATTAATTTATTATACAATGCGCGACCAACTTATACTAGTTTGAGGTGTAGTGTGTACTCGTAAATTGTGTTAGGTGTTGAATTTAGGTAAGAAAGCAATCGTGCTTTGAGAAAAAGAACCTTAATATGTAGGCTTAGAGCACCTTTTTGATATTACTGAACTTTAGGCTCGGTATGGCAGTCAGGTGGCTTGATATTAGAAGGTAATATAGGACAGTAGTGTCCGCAAATACAGGTTCATTCTATATAATAAAACTTGTCATAGTTTGAACCAGAGCCTAAAAGAATATAGTGATTTCAAGGCAATCAATGTTTGGTAAGTTAATTGTATGAGCTCATATCATAGGGAATTATTGTATTATTTTTATTTTTACATTTTTTACATTAGATAGAACGCCAGAAGCAATTACACTATCCAATGGTCATTGGGACCATTGGATAGTGTAAATGACAAAGACAAGGCCAAATACACACACACACTCACTCACACAAACACACCCAGTCTCAGAACAAATATTTGCAAATCACACAAAGATTTGTCCCATGTGAGGATCGAACCCACAACACCAGTGCAGTGGAGAGCGCCGAGGCGACCGCTTAAACCACTAAACCACACGTGCCCACTATATATTGTTGTAATATCTAGTTCAGAATAACAAAATAACAAATGAAAGTATGGTATAACTACAACCGCGAAATTGAAACTTATAGGATCGGCTTTCATTCAAAACAACCGCACGCGTTGATGTCTTATCAATGTTTATTCGCATCCAAATATTTTACAATTTTGTTTCATTATTTCTAACTTAATAGCAGTTGTAGTGCAATGGACAAGACATCGGTCTTACGTTCGAGTGGTCATGGATTCGAATCCTGGCCATCACACCACCACGGACGTTAACTTCCTCTTAACACAAGCGAATAAGCTTAACTGGAGGGGGTTAACAAGAATACTGGTAATTTGTTTTTGCAAATTTATTACTATTTATAGTAAGTTTTTTTTTTTTACAAAAAACAAGTATTTTTTATGATCACTTAAGTATCAATATGCCCTAATTTAGTATTGAAGATTGCAATGACTAAATATATTTATATAGATTTACTTCTCTGGTAAATAGCGGGTGAGATAACTGAGTACTAACTAGCACCTTCTTACGCAGCAGGTATTACGTATGATAATATATAAGATATTATCAGAAGTCTCAAGGCTGTGAGGTAAAAGGGTCAAATGATTACCTAATGAAGGCAGGAAATTCAGCAACACTCCACAGTGTTTTTGAGAAAGTTCAGCTGTAGATCAAGACTAAAAAAAGTAATGAAAGGAATACAGTTATTTTTCCAAGACATTGTGAGACCAAGTTGAGAACAGGATTCAATCAAAACACAAAAAAACTTCCAATACAAGTTTACATGTTATTAATAATAACAACAACTTATTATCATTACGAAGTTTTAAATAGTTAAGTCAAATTCTATTAGTAAAGTTCATATCAAAATTGTCAGAATTTTACATAAGCCGTATCTTTAAAAGCTTTGATTCCACAAGCTTATGATAAATTAATTTCAAATGGAAAACGCATTGCACTAATTTTGTAATGCTGTTGCATATTTTGTTCTTACAGCTAATTTTAGCCTCCCCGAGTGACGTACACAACGATTCCCTACGTCCGGCGCACCCTGGGCTATTCGCGAGTTCTTCAAAGCGAATTGGCTATTTCTTTCACCACGATATGGTGAGTCAAAATAAAATTTGACTCAGCCATCGACACGACGAAGAAAAAGAAGAAGACAGCTAATTTAATCAGGCAATGTCTAATCTATTGATAAATACATTAATTATATAATATTAAAGTTGAAAAATTAAGAATTCAGCAGGATTCGAACCTGCACCCCCTGGGTATACGCCCCAAGTGCTTTGCCAATTCAGCTATGGATTCGTATGCTGCCGGACTCGAAATTTCTCAACTCTTTTTGTGCCAGCCGAAGCTAGACGAACCATTACTTGGTTTTAGCGCCATCTATGCGATGTAATAAGTTACTTATTTACATAATCGCATACAGTACGTTTGAATTAAGATCAACACATTACTGTCGAGAGATGACGCATTTTTATCAATACTTGTAATATTTAAAGCAAATTTTAGCTTTGCTATGCATTTATTTTATATAATATTAAAGTTGAAAAATTAAGAATTCAGCAGGATTCGAACCTGCACCCCCTGGGTATACGCCCCAAGTGCTTTGCCAATTCAGCTATGGATTCGTATGCTGCCGGACTCGAAATTTCTCAACTCTTTTTGTGCCAGCCGAAGCTAGACGAACCATTACTTGGTTTTAGCGCCATCTATGCGATGTAATAAGTTACTTATTTACATAATCGCATACAGTACGTTTGAATTAAGATCAACACATTACTGTCGAGAGATGACGCATTTTTATCAATACTTGTAATATTTAAAGCAAATTTTAGCTTTGCTATGCATTTATTTTATATAATATTAAAGTTGAAAAATTAAGAATTCAGCAGGATTCGAACCTAGAGCCGAAGCTAGACGAACCATTACTTGGTTCGCTAAAACCAAGTAATGGTTCGTCTAGCTTCGGCTGGCACAAAAAGAGTTGAGAAATTTCGAGTCCGGCAGCATACGAATCCATAGCTGAATTGGCAAAGCACTTGGGGCGTATACCCAGGGGGTGCAGGTTCGAATCCTGCTGAATTCTTAATTTTTCAACTTTAATATTATATAAAATAAATGCATAGCAAAGCTAAAATTTGCTTTAAATATTACAAGTATTGATAAAAATGCGTCATCTCTCGACAGTAATGTGTTGATCTTAATTCAAACGTACTGTATGCGATTATGTAAATAAGTAACTTATTACATCGCATAGATGGCGCTAAAACCAAGTAATGGTTCGTCTAGCTTCGGCTGGCACAAAAAGAGTTGAGAAATTTCGAGTCCGGCAGCATACGAATCCATAGCTGAATTGGCAAAGCACTTGGGGCGTATACCCAGGGGGTGCAGGTTCGAATCCTGCTGAATTCTTAATTTTTCAACTTTAATATTATATAAAATAAATGCATAGCAAAGCTAAAATTTGCTTTAAATATTACAAGTATTGATAAAAATGCGTCATCTCTCGACAGTAATGTGTTGATCTTAATTCAAACGTACTGTATGCGATTATGTAAATAAGTAACTTATTACATCGCATAGATGGCGCTAAAACCAAGTAATGGTTCGTCTAGCTTCGGCTGGCACAAAAAGAGTTGAGAAATTTCGAGTCCGGCAGCATACGAATCCATAGCTGAATTGGCAAAGCACTTGGGGCGTATACCCAGGGGGTGCAGGTTCGAATCCTGCTGAATTCTTAATTTTTCAACTTTAATATTATATAAAATAAATGCATAGCAAAGCTAAAATTTGCTTTAAATATTACAAGTATTGATAAAAATGCGTCATCTCTCGACAGTAATGTGTTGATCTTAATTCAAACGTACTGTATGCGATTATGTAAATAAGTAACTTATTACATCGCATAGATGGCGCTAAAACCAAGTAATGGTTCGTCTAGCTTCGGCTGGCACAAAAAGAGTTGAGAAATTTCGAGTCCGGCAGCATACGAATCCATAGCTGAATTGGCAAAGCACTTGGGGCGTATACCCAGGGGGTGCAGGTTCGAATCCTGCTGAATTCTTAATTTTTCAACTTTAATATTATATAAAATAAATGCATAGCAAAGCTAAAATTTGCTTTAAATATTACTAATACATTAATTAGTTAGCTAACAAATTTCTCTCAAATATATGATTCGCTCAAATTAAAATGATGAAATTTATGTAAATCACAATATATATATTAATTGATATATATATACTTAATTGCCAAGATACAGAAATTGACAATATAAATGTTATGGTCATATTCATCAATGTTGCAGTTATTATAGTAATAGTTTTCTTCATCCTCGTTTTCTGCCTCGTTGGTCTAGTGGTTAGCGTAAGCGCCTCTCACCGCGAGGTCTCGGGTTCGATTCCCGGGTCGGTCAAAGTGTTGTTTGTGAACTTTCCGTCAGGAAATTCTCAATAGCAGCACGGAGTTGGAATTGTGCCCGGTAGATGGGACTTAAACATAACAGGTGAAGTGTGGGTGTTGTACACCTCTGCCACACCCTTCTGAGTAATATAGGCGTGATTTTATGTATGCTATGTAGTTTTCTTTACAAAAGGAAATGCTGTGATAAAACTGCACTATTAGCAATATAAATAAGCACAAACCAAATTAAATAAGAATTTAGGCATAATTTTAATTTCTACTTGTAGCAATATCTTCGTCCATCTATATCTTCTGATCTGCTTTAAATCAGATATTACGCAACCATCTCTACCAATCAAAGATACTTAAACCTCATTAATGACCAAACTATGCCTAATTTTGTCCAAAAAATTTCCGGATTTTACCGGTTATTTAGCATACCATTCATATTTTGGGTGCGACTTTCTTTTGAAAGCGGTGACATTGACAAAGTTCACGTTATGTAACACGAAAGCGAGATGTGCCCTTGTACGGCAGGTGACGTATACGTAGTAAGTAGGCTTAAATTATGTAAAAAGTCTTTAAAAGTAATTAAGTTTTAAAGAAATTTAGGTTATTATTATTATTGAGAAAACGGGTTACTCACGTTACTTTAGCCGGGATATGCCGAGTGCCGACTAGTTTCTAATCTCGTACGTAGATTCATCAACTGGGCTATTAATCGCGTGTCGTCGCCTCCGATAATATTTAATAATAATGTCTTCACCGCACGTCGGTTTTAATAATATTATAAATTTAGGTTAATACAATATTAGGTATTTTTGGCATCGACGCGGACGGTCATTGATGACAAATTCATGCATTGCTTCATGTTTTGGGAGCACCTTTTAAACTTTTTATAAGCCCTATATTCAAATTATGAAATACTCACGTAATTTTAGTCTATTTAGTGCCCGCAGTGCAAGACTGGCTGCGACTCAGGCGCGACGTATCGCACTCTCTTGAAAATGCCTAAAAGTATACGTAAAACCGCGGTCGAATCAACATTACGTGAGTAACACCCGTATTTCATAATTTGAATAATGTTAAAAACTCACGTCAGTTTTAATAAAAGTCCCTTCTAGCTTCTAGCCTAGTTGATAACGGTCAAATAGAAGCTTGTCCAGTACTACAGACGTAATAGCAGATATTCAAAAGTTATAAGTTTTCGAAAATCGATTCTGCCAGCTCTATTCATGCCATTTCACCAAGAAATAAATATTTTAACTGTGTTTTAGAGACATTTATAGGTAGACAAACATTTTAGTGTAATAATCATTTCATCATGGCTAAAATATAATAGCTATCGACGCATACTGTATAATACTATCCGTATTACGGATGCGGATATAATAAACCAATAGTGAATAGCGAATCGACAACAAAATACGGCGTCTCTTCACGCAAGCACAGCTTCTGTCAGTAAATACTAAGAAACGTTTCCTAAGATATTAGCCACAGAGCTAACTTTCTCTACGACTTAGTGTTAGAATAAACATCTTCTAGTTAGTCAGTAGTGCCACCGTATACATAGCTTAGATATAGTCGAATTGCATTTTTAAATAACTCACAGCAATCTTTAATGCCGGGATCCAAAGTCAAGAACGGAATGCGTATTCCCTAAATGGATTTCTGTCAATCAAATATCAACCGTTTTGTTATAGTGATAAGAACAACATTTTTAAAGCAGACAGTTTCCCTTACAGAATCTCGCCACGGATTTCACACTACCGAGTTTAGTTCGAAATATGAGTGTTTTCTAGTTATTGAACCTGTTGAACTAAAACTAGTCAAATGCCTACTTTACATAATGAAACTTTAATTAATATAATTCAATTAGTTTCGTACTACGAGATCTATTCCTTTGCTTTAACATTTTAATCGAAAAAATATTGATGAACGGGTTAATATCAGGCGAGTTCAAATTTTCTCTATATGGATTCAAAATATTATTGCTTGTTCGATTTCTATTCAACCGTTACATACATTCCTTGTAACATGAATGGTCATTTCATAGGAAAAGCAAGGTAAAAGTCCATCAAACATTGCTCTACCAATTGACTTTCTACTTAATAACAATTAATGAGCAATAGCCATTATTTTAACCATTTCTGAACGAAAACGATCTCGAGCAAATATATTGCACATATTGCTGGTAGCGCTAGTAGTCGCATAATTATTCAATCTTCGTTCAAAAATGTTCGAGATATCACTTGTTTCAAAATTTCGCCGCACGTTTTTACAAAGTGGTTGTGTATTTAAGGCCATTCACTTTTATTCAGTAATGCGATTTGATTGCATTATTTTAACTTTTATTTTGATAAAATGCCTGAGAAAGTATACAAACAGTTTGTTTGATATTTCGGATTAGAAAAATATAGAAAGTGTTTTGCGGTTGAAGAACGTGAGTTAGTATAATATTGTTAGAAGTTGAATATTTCTAAACTCTTGAAAAGCTAATAAATAAATCGTATTAATAATCTAGAGTGATCTAATACTGTATTATCGAGGCAGGCAGAGGTTGAACCGTGTATAATAAGAACTGATTCGACTGGGTTAAGTCAGACCAGAAGACGTCCAGCGCTTTACGGTCAGACAGAAGATATAATCAGGAGAATCGATTTTTCTACGTTCCAATTTCAAACAAGGTTTCGACACCGACGAAGAATAATATTATTATATTCGTGACTTTTGAGACATAAAGGCTAAACTACCGTCTGAAATTTGTCACATAGAATCTCCATCATGTAAACGGAGAATGTTTCTTTCCATACAATGTAAGTCCAGAAAAAAAAAGATGCATGTAATTATTAGATAAGTAATTGTTTATTAAACGTCAAAAAAAATTAGGGACCTTGGCTTTTTTTGGGCTACAATGTTCATTCTCCTTTATCCGACGAACTCATATTTTCTAATAGTCTACTGAAGTATCATACATTTCAAAGAAGGTTATGACGTCACGCTCACTAACCAGGACCTCATTTAGAGAATTTATTACAAAAAAAGATTAAAATCAGTGAGTGCATCAGGTCTCTGGGTCATAAGTATGGTCTACTTGTTAAAGCTCCGGCAAATTAACACAGTAATGCAAGCATTACGATTCGACGGCAGATTGTATATTGACAGCCGTAATGAAGCCTCGTGTTCGTTCCCCAGTCAGGCAAGTATAATTTGGGATTTTAGTTAGTAATTTCTCAGTAGACTATCCCCTAAGAGTGATATTTCCAAAAAATCTATCTTACAGTTTATCTACATCATGCAGGAACCTATTTGTGGAATTTTATGCAAATTTCTGCTAAATTGGCAAACCACCTATATTATAAAGACCAGTCGTATATATATATATGTTAAATATCTTCAATGTATAGACATGAAATTTTTTAAATTAAATAGTAATAGTATAAATTGATCAGAACCTAATTTTGTCTAACGCACTGAATAAATTTGTGCGTTCGGTGAAAATCGATCTGTTTATTAAATTTGGTGTGACTCTTTTTAAATTTGGAATAAAATGTACGGGGAGTTTTTAAAAACTCCCCGTACATTTTATCTCTTTGCTTAGTTTTATTTGTCCTTGAACTTAAGTCAGAGAAAGTTACTTGTCCGAGTTGAAGCGATTATAATAATTTTGCGATACGCAGACGCAGTTACGAAATTGCATCAATCATGTATGTGCCAAATTTCTTTTTGTTATTTATTTTCAGTTTAGATTACATATATTTGTAGGTTTATTAATTTCGTGGTTTTGTGGTTGCCGATTACATGCAAGAAAAACACTGAGAAAACATTAAATTAGTTATGCTATGTTTGGGTGAGCCTATCGCCACCGGGGCACAATGCCCAACTCCAAGTGATATTTCCAACTATTTTTACTTCATATTTTTCCCTGACCCGGGTATCGAATTTGAGGCCTTACTGTGACTGGCTACATAACCATTAGTCCCAAGAAGCAGTCTATACCAAATATTTTCACATATCGTCAATATTTAGTGACATTGACATGGACAATTCTATCGGCAAAAGTTGACGACACCGGAAGCATTCACATTATTGTCATCAAAACTAAAAATAAACCAGTGAAACGTTATCGATACACCTTTTACTCTTCAAGCAGATACCGGTCGGATTACATAACGTATAAAATCACTACTTATTTTAATAATAACCATATACAATACACGTTTTTAATGCAAACTTTTTTCGCGATATAATTAGCAAGAGAAATTGAGTTACGTAATGTCAATACTGCGTAGTTACGTACTGGAGATCTTTTAAAAAATAAAAAGTAGAATCTTAATTAAGAATCAAATATTTAAAGTAGACGTTCTGTGATGTAGAGTAATTTACTTTTCTTTCGTGATACTAAATATACTTTATTACTTTGTTGATAAAAAAATCTGCGCGGAACGTTGATGCGTTCGATATTAGCCCATTGAAACATCCGCAACACTTATATTTAAAGTTATAAAAGAAGCGCTTAGTCGGGCTACAATTGTACTTTTTTTTTAATTCAGGTATAAATATCTAAAAAATAGTGCTGTTGAGTTTTTACAACTTTTCTTCTTAATGTTTAAATGTTAGGCCTAGGCCTTAAAACTAAAGTAAAAAAAAACATTATTAAAAAAGCACATACCTTAAAAAAATAACGTCACTTCAATTCCAAAATCAACCTCCTTTATAGTTCGTACACTAACAATCCCAGATTAAAAAATAAAATAAAAAAATCAAAATTCAAAACCCGAATCGTTCCTTTGACTGAATCACATTTTTCGAATTATAAAAATGGTTCAACATCACACTGCTACTGCGTTCGGACGTAGCTTAACTTGAAGTGAAAAAAAAAGAAATGTTCAGTATGAGTTAAGTTTAAGTTACGTGTTTTCACTACGAGTGGCGCGCGAACACTGATCCGAAGTATTCCTAACTTGAATGCAACTTGACTACCACTTTCCAGGGCCGGATTCGTTCTTCAAGTTACAATTAATTTGTGAATCAGAGCTTTTAAAATTGACTTGTTGAAATGAATATTGAGTTTTATGATCTGTTATTATACATTATTAATACGCGATGGGTGTGGTTCGTGGTCTAGCTAACTGTCTGGCCAACTTTTACTTTTTAGAGTTTTTGGACGATTATTTTACGACGATTAAAAACCTGAAATTTAGGATAGGGTTTGGTCCTTAAAACGTTAAAATAGTACCTATTACTTAATAACATAATGTTATTAACTTATGTTTGCAATTTTTTCGTGCCTAATTGGTTTGTTTTGCCTACAAAGTTAAAACTGTGAACTCGATCTAATGGATCACTTTAAATGTCACTTAGTCGCACATCCTATTTTGAAAAATGGTAGATCGGGGTGCAAAAATTGGTTAAAAATGTGAAGAATTATTGAGAAAATTGTATTATTGGTAGTGTTACATACTTTGATTGAATAATTTCAAATATTTGAATTTAAACTTTTTTAGCAGTCCTCCTAAAGTTTATATTATTATGCACAGTCAATTTCTCTAATTGGTTTAATTACGTTTATTGATTTTCTAAACTAGGCGTAAATACGTAACATTCAAAGAAATTCTTTAAAAGTTATTGTTATATTTTTAAGTAAAGATTCTATGTCAAATGCAGTAAATTTTCAGGGCATAGTTTTAAGTGTTGTTGTGTAAATAAAAAAAAATAAAAAGCAAGATATAAAGATGTGTTAAACTTGCCTGGAAACAGAAATAACAAGCTAGCAATCGATTGGATGGCCTGTTTTTTTTTAAAGTTGGGGAAATGCGATTCGGCGAAATGTTATTATCATTTCAGAAGGTTAATCAATCAGGAATTAATCATTATTTGGAAACGGGTGTTAATGCGTTAATAGTTTTAGTCCTCGAGTTCCATTCTTAATTAGATGTCAGCCCCTATAGCTTTAAAGTTATTTTTTGCCAAGATGTCTTTTTCGTCGTATTTCGACCAAATAGCACGCTCAGACACGCCGCACGGTAGGTCATCTTAGACGCGAGACACACTGAGGGGGTCTGTAATGCATCTGAGGTTCGCCAAATGGAATGCAATATGAAATTTTACCGTGATACTGTCTTATTGCAAAAGAGAAGTCATTTAAATTCATTTACATTTTGAATACAGTAGGTGCACCTTATAAAACTTTATCGTTGCGTCTGAAGCGCAATACAGGCACGCGGTGGGCGCGCCTTACCACCGCAGTATGTTCTGCGCCCTAGGCGCACTCCTTTCATAGCATTTTCAAAAAACTAAATGTCTATTTCGACAGGTCAAATGCCTACGTTCTTTTAATGCTCAATAATGATTATGGCCTTATCTACTAATAAGACATAATATCATTAACTAGATTTGTAAGATAAGAATCAATCGACAACAAATCCATTTCCGATCCCACCCTGTGTTAATCGGGCCTACTATTTTTTCTAATTTATTTAATGTAATACCAGTGTTTTTGTGCTTCCTGTCTCTAGGGACTGTGTCTCAAATCTCAGGTACAAATTACAGATTAGTTTTAAGATTATTTTGTAGCTACTGATGTAGGAAACGAACAAACTTAAAGTCTTTTTGAGGGGGGTAAAATTTTTGTGAACGAGTTGCGTTTTCATAACTTTCACCCTGATTTGGTTATGAAATCAAGTCTAAACATTATCACAAGCATTATCGTTATTTTTATATAGGAGCTTCAATAAAAATATTCTTTTTTGTACTTATTTGCAATGAATTTTATAATAACAATTTTAATTTAATTTGTTGAATTAAATTTTTGTCACTATTATTTTTTTATTTCTGTTTATTCTGATTATATTATGAGTTAATTTGTAATTATATATTTTTTAAATATTTGCATGCAAGCTACTTAACATCAGTTAAACACCAAAAATGTACTTATGTTTCATGGAAATAAATCATTCATTTATTCATTCATTCATGGGCTGTTGTCACAACTTACCATCAGATGGACGACAACGACACGTGGCATAAAGAAAAAAACCGATGACAGACGCGTAATGAAGAATTTCAGTATTATACGTCCTTTGTCAGTAATTTCTGGCTCAAAACTAACCACTACATATTTATAGAAACATTTTCTCTGTCAATTTCTTCTGCAAAAGCTTTAGATATTTCGAAGCACTTCCTGTTTTCATAATATTGTAGGTACGACACACCATTCACATAATTTCGCTAACTTGAAGTTTATGGTCTTAACTTTCTTCTCATCTTCCGGTCAGCCATCTCGCCAGTGGTCAATGGCCGGTGGAGTGTCAAGTGTGACGGCAATTTGGCCATTTCGTTTAAACAAAGGCGTCGGACAAGCCTGTACCGGTTTTCTACACTAATACTATAAAATGGAAAAAGTATTTTTTTTTCTTTTCGGCAACAGCGAACGAACGTGTAGTCCACCTGATGGTAAGTGGAGTACAGCCCATGGACATCAACAATCCACAAAAGCAGATTATAGATGCGTCGCTGCAGCTGAGGACTACGGTGTTATGCCATGTGCCAGTTATTTCAGGGCCTGATCTCACCACCAAACCGGAACACAGTAATGGAAGCACTACTATTTGGCGGCTGATTAAAGGCGCGACGGTGATGCTGCCGCCCTCGAGCTCATTCACAAGAGCTCTACCACCAGTGAAAGTGTTTGTTTAAATAGGCTAATCTCTAAATCTACTGATTATATTTGGATATAAATTTTTTGTATTTGATAGTCTAACCTATAAGAAAAGTTCTATGCTATTTAACATTACGCTATAAACCAAGGAATTAGAGCAGTAAGTAGTAACGCTGAACACGGGTAAAACCGCGAGAAGTAATCTATGTGAATGAGAAAGAATTCGCATATTTCTCAATGATTATCTCTGTTATTTCATTTACGCAATATTTTTAAGATAAGCGTAATTTATTCCGTTTGTCGGCAAGAAAGTTGACAATGTGTGTTTTCGAATAAAATATTTCCATTCTGGTAGTCATTCAACTTTCGATAAAAAACAAATATTAGATAGAATAATTTTCTAATGATCAAGTGCAAACGCTCTTGCTTTAATAATTAGTATTAAACATTGTGTAATAAAAAAATCTTCTTAACTTTTTATTAGGCAATCTCTCAAATGGTTGATAACATAATATTGTGTGATTATTTCTTTTACAATCTCGAGACAGTAAGCTCGTGACTTTATCTACGATCGTCACTATCGTTCCACCATAAAGTTCATTCCTTTTATAGAATAGAAGCCTACACGATAATAATCTCTAAATCTTTTCGTGTAGCAACACCTCTATGTATACGCATTCGGGATTGTAGTATTATATCTAAAGGAAATGAAAATTCTTACGAGAAGGCACGTATCTCACTTAATGTTACTTAAATACCTGCCCAAACATTACAAAACATTATAAACCAAGACCCAATTTCACCAATGTGATAAACCGACCAATTAGATGTCTCTTTCTCAATCAATGGTTGAAAGAGACAACGAGATCGAAAACCGTAGCTCAGTGTTAACCGCGGATTAAGTAAGTTTGGGAAAACGGGGTTAAAGTAATAAGGAAAAGTGTCAACAACTTTCTTTGGTTAGAACTATTAGTTATATTACACTGTATGACTGTATGTTACTTCGTTAGCATGGCAGACCAGACAAGTGACGCAACGCGCTTATCTCCTGTGCAATGATTTTCTTCTCGCCAAAGATAACGAAATTAAAAAAACTAAAAAACACGCTTTTAAAGTACTTCTAACTAAAAAGTGGTAATGAACAAAAAAATACTAGTATTATTGTGAAAAAGCGTGGGTTCCTCGATAGACGAAAAATATGGCACAGAGCGCCCCACGCTTTTTCACAATAATACTAGTATTTTTTGGTCATTACCATTTTCAGCTTATATTAGGAATTATTTTTCACATTTTAGTTAGAAGTACTTTAAAAGCGTGTTTTTTAGTTTTTTAAACTATTATTTATTTTTTACTTTTTAGTTTGGTTTATTTATAAGAGCGTTTTTTTTTTTAATTTATTTTTTTTTGTCGAATTATTGCATTGTCATCGATCTTTAATGAAATCTGTCCGTTTAAAGTGGGTCAAAATCGAGTCCAAAGGAGTCGGTTACATACATACATACATGCAGGTGAAGCGTGTTAAAAATGCCTGCTGTGCCGTAAATGCAGGTCTGTTGTCACCACTCATATATATAATATAGCATTACATCACGCCTTTCTTACCCTGAAAAGACCCTGACCTGGTGGAGACTTGATACACCCAATGGCAATGCCCAAAAACTGTATCGCCAAAACCCTTGTGTCACGAATATAAGAGAGTAAATAATTTCTAGTTTTGTGTATGACAATTATCTAGTAATAAGAGACATAACTTAAGCGGGATTTAATAAACAAAAGAGATTTTCTATTTAAACATGAAGGATGAACTAGAATCTAATTTTATTTTGATAGAATTATTTCTTCTTTAACGTTCAGGTTCCACCAGGACCAGCGAGGCAGTATAACATCAGCAGGCTTGTATGAATTTTGCAATTTAGGTGCATTCATTTCGAATGCAACTACCTATATGTGTATTCCGATGTTAAATGCATGCCATTTTCCACTTGGCAATGTTGCAAATGTCAGCTATCATTTCCGGTCGCTCCGTCAGTAGAATTTTTAGTATTATTATTAGTTTTTTTTTTTTTAAATTTATTTATTAGGCGCACAAAACACATTACAATCGTAGTAACTTTAAAAATTGATAACGTACAGTTCAGATCTGGATCGTAACTGGTGGTAGAGCTTTTGTGAATGAGCTCGAGGGCGGCAGCACCACCGTCTCACCTTTAAGAGCCTATACAACCTCAGCTCAAATTCAAATTTCGCCCCCACTTCCCCGCGCCTCCTCACTCTCTATCTCGCTCGCACAATACTACTCGCGGTGACGCGGGCACACAAGCGATTTTGTAAACTATTATCGGACGAGTACTAACCAAGCACTGCATAAATTCTACTGCCACAAAAAACTAGTCTAGCGCGAGCCACCATTGCGCTGAGGGTTTTGTAGTTACAATGGCTTGGTAGTAAGTTTGCAATTTGCTATTTTACAATCTTATAATATTTTATAGTTTTCGCCTTGTATTATCCTACTATTATATTATTATTCTTGTACTACTTTCTTAGTTATTATGCATCTATATAAAAATGAATTGCCCAAATGTATGTACGCGCATAAGTTCCGAAGGACTGCACCAAATTGGATAATTCTTTTTTGTTGTGTTCGTGATTCTCATTATAAGGTTTGTATAAATACAAGATAGATAACTATAGGTAGGATAGGTAGGTAAGTAGATAAGTATGTGAGTAGGTAGGTAGGATAGGTGGTACGTAGATAGGTAAGTATGTAGGTAGGTAGGAAGGTAGGTAAGTACGTATACGTACGTAGGTAGATGGGTAGGGTAGGGTAGGTAGCTGGAGGATGTATGGTATATAGTAGAGATGCCACGAATAGTGAATTGGCCGAATACCGAATATTCGGCAACGCTGTCGGCCGATGCGCCGAATATTCGGGCCGCCGAATATTCGGCGACGAGAGTGGGATAGTGACTTTTAACGCGAGTAAAACCGCGCGGATCAGCAAGCGGCATTGTTATTGTTTTTCTCACTAAAATGCACTTGAGCACTTGATACAAGTATTTACCTAACTAATGTTCTAATTACCTAGCCTACTTACGATACATTATATATAAAAGCTATTTACAATATAAATGTGAGGTACACGGTCGTGAATTGGCGCGAAATTCAAAAGACCGTCCGTCCACTAAGAAACAGCACCAAAACAGTAATGAAAATAATTTGGTAATCAAACTTTCTTTCCCAAATTACGATAAATAAATTAGTAGGACACGTGTATCGGTCTATCTATTCGCCTAGATCGGAAGGCCGATCCTTACAAGTGGTGGTCAGCAAACGAAAAACAATACCCGAACCTTTCGAACATTGCAAAAGTTTATCTTTCTTTGCCTGGAAGTAGCGTTTATAGTGAGAGGTTATTTTCTGAGGCTGGTAACGTTTACGATGAAAAGCGATCTCGATCTTTGCTACCAAAAAATGCTGAAAAGCTCGTTTTTATCCATCACAACTTACCACGATTGGTTTGATTAGTTTTAAGTACTAAAATGTTGTAATTTGGAAATAAATACATAATTTTGAGTAAAATAACGTGTCTTTTTTTACATGATTTGCTATTCGGTATTCGGCCGAATAGTGCGTACTATTCGGCACCGAATAGCAAAAAAAGTGGCCGAATAGGCCGAATACCGAATAGTTGCCGAATATTCGTGGCATCTTTAGTATATAGGTACCATACATTTTTGAAAGTAATTAAACATTGTCAAAATTATACAACAATCATTTTAATTCGCATATATCTCTAATTGGCATATTTCGAACATGCCTGGGATCGCATAACTCAGGCAACATGCATGTTATATAAAAATGTTATATAAACCTATTTGTTGTAGGTATGTTGTCAAAATAAAAACAAATAACTTTTTTTTTTTAAGTTGTCCCACCTGAATTTCTTCTGAATCGTGGACGGCGGTTTACGAACACAAATCACATGCAGAAACACCTGCGACTCGTAGCGCAGCAGCCAACCGCATAGCCACTGCACCAAACTTATGCTATCTAACTACTAATCACTAACTTTGTACTAATGTTTGTAATCACTAATATTGTAGTAAATAGGTCGGTAGATACTTACTTCATAACGTTTATCATATGTTAACCTGTTTCTTTACGCCAACCCAGACGCTTCTTATTTTTATTACGCTTATTTCCCATTGCGCCAACACTAGAAACCTAAGTACCTACTTCAATTTTACGTAGCCCTGTTGCGTATTGTGTGTTCTGAGCGCATGCGACACAGCTATCCCGTCCGAAAGCCGAAGCGAGACTGAACGGGGGTGTCGGGCGGAAGGGAATGAGCTTCAAGACGCCGATAGTATAGGTATTTTTTTTTTAAAGTGAAAATAATGGTAATTTTAAAAATGTACATCACATAAGACCTGCTTTATAGTTAGTTCAGTAAGTATGCAAAGTTTCATGATTCAATTTGACGTATTTTTTTAATTACAGCGGTTTTTTTTATCGTTTTGGAGGTAACTTTGGGATTTTTTTCTATCGAGAAAATTTTATGGAATCGTGTTTTCGGCTCACATAGTACCTAACATTAATCCTCAACTTTACCATATATTTATTTCAAAATTAATGCTGCAGTATTTTCGACGTAACGAAGGATCATGCTAAGCCATTTGAGATAGTATAGGCTTTTAACCTGCCGCCAAATAGTAGTGCTTCCATTACTGTGTTCCGGTTTGGTGGTGAGATCAGGCTCTGAAATTACTGGCACATGAGACATAACACCGTAGTCCTCAGCTGCAGCGACGCATCTATAATCTGCTTTTGTGGATTGTTGATGTCCATGGGCTGAACTCCACTTACCATCAGGTGGACTACATGTTCGTTCGCTGTGGGCGTAGTATTAAAAAAAAAAAAAAAAAAACATAATGTGCACTCAGCAAAATCAGTATCTAAACTTATTAAAGTGTTGTTCGAAAATATCTCGGCTTTTGTTATTTTTTACCAAATCATTCATCATCAGTATAGTTAGGCTTATGGGCGTACAGTTCCTGAGAAATTTATTTTCTTGTAACAAATCTAGCATTATAGAAACTATACAAAAAAACGTTTTGCTAATGAATTAAAAACAAACTATTTGATGAAAATAGTGTTGAACAGATAGCCTTGCCGACAATATTCAGATTCAATCTGAGTTATTCCGTCCCCGAGCCAAAGATCTCAACTCAAGATTTAACGTAGATGGGCGTCATCGGAGCTCGGATCTCGTTGATTTACGATGGACTTCCCGCGAAAGCCGATGAATCCATCGGCCGATCATTCAATCGGTTACTTTCCCTATTCATCCGTTGCTGTGGCCGATGGTCGGCTACACTGTGTCGTAGTCCACTTATAAGTAAACACCGAGTTGGCACTTTCTTCGGCGCGCCCTCCACGTTGCGTAAGAAATATGCGTACGTCTTTTTAGGGCTGCCAATCAATCAATCAAAGGGTAAGTTAACTAATTTATTTAGATTAGAACTATAAAAATGAGAAACATAAATATTATATATACAATAGTTTTGTTTAAATTTAATATGTACAGTATATTATATGTAACTATATTATTATTATATGTTAGTATTAAGTTAATAAACCCATTAAATCCGTTATATAATTATTTCTAGAGCACCAAGAAAACTACCTATTTATTTATAATTTCTTAAGCTCTCTTGTCCATCCAAAGGTTGCCTGTAAGAAATTGCTTTTATATTGATAAGGCCGCCCATTGTACTATCCAAAAGATGTGCCTTATGAAACTGACTTTCAAATTTGTGTACAATAAAGAGTTATCTATCTATCTAATATCAACATTTTTGGACTAAACCTATAATAATAGTTTTTTTTGATGCAGTTGCAGCCTTCTCGCTGTGGTTCGAAGATGACTTCGAACCACAGCGAGAGGGTTGCGGACGGCATGAGTTATTTGGGTTGGGAGCCAAAAGGCGGATTTTAGGCGTTCAAGACATCGTCCACTCCTGAATTTAATTAATCTTTCCTTGGAATCGGGTAAAGGGTCCTATTTAAAAAGGCCTTTTTTTAGGCTACTTATTTTCTCTGCTCTTTTTCAAATAATAAAATGTTTCCTTTAGAAAATATCATACAAAGTAAACCAAAAGGTGTTATTTGCCAACCCTAGCTTCAACTGTGTGAGTGTGTTTACACGTCTGTGTGTCAAACAAATCGTGACAATGATTGCCAAAAGAATGAAGTACCAAAATGATTCGTGTTATTAGGTAATGGATATATACCGTGATTAATAAACAATCTCCGTAATTATTAATGTGATGAAACCTTGAAATAATCATGAAATAACAATAATTGTGTGATGTGATGACATGAAACAATTTGGCAATGTGTTTGTGGCTATCACTTTCGTTGTTATTACTATCGAAATGTTATACTGTAATTATACGATTAAAATGTATGTGAACATCTTAAATTGTATACCTTTACTAAGAGAGGTAGGCTCCCGTCGCATCCAAATGAAAGTGCATTATAATTACTCTAAGTTGTAGTTGGTTGACTCTCAGTTGATAGACACTGCTTGATGCCTAGTTCTTGAAATAAAGAAGCATTTGTTCTGAATACCAATCATACTACTACATATTTCTACAGAAGCACATTCCCGGAGTGTCTATTTGCCTTTGCTTTTTTTCTCCCAGACGCCTGCTAAATAATAAGGAAGATAAACCAGAAGCAAGATGTTATACTGTCTATAGATCCCTTTGCATACTTTAATCTTTAAAATTAAACAACAGATTCTGATGCGGTTTTTTTAAAAGAAAGAATGATTCATAACGAGGTTTTTAAAACATGCATATTATAGAACTATATAGTACCCGCAGCCAAGCCAGGGCAGATTGTTAATTAATAAAATAAATTCTATAACTTTTTCCATCACCCATCGCCCCATTATCAACTGTCAATGCCCCTCATTACATAACGCATTCTTCGGAGTTTTCACTCTCACTGGACCAGTTTTGGACACCGGCGTATTATAGGTATTACGTCCATCAAAGCTCGCAACATGCCGTAATGGGATACGCCTTACAAGTGTTTCGACACCTTCGCATTCTTTAACTGTTATTATAGGTAGGTATTAGTTACAAGATGACACATACCTAACACTCTCTAATTTCCTATAATAAGTAGGTATTTGAATACAAGAGAAGAACTACCGTAGCCTTACGACTGCGAAGTCAAAAGTCTCGGGTTCGAACCCATGGCACACACCTCTAACATCGTGAAAACATCGTGAGGAAACCTGCATGCCTGAGAGTGCCTAAAAAGTACTCGAGGGTGTGTGAAGTCTACCAATCCGCAGTTGGCCAGCGAGTTCGACTATGGCCTAACCCTTCTCATCATGAGAAGAGGCTCGAGCCCAGCAGTGGGGCATGTTTTAAACGATAAGTGTAAAAAGTTCCAAGAAATCTGTTGAAGTGAAGGGATTGACCCTAAGTCCCGAGGAATAAGTAAGTATTATTGCTTACTTACGTTTATGAACATTTTATTTTTTTAGACACTGGGTACGTATAGGTATTGTGATAAGATTTGACATTTTCCTAAGGGTCCAATCACAGTAGCAGGCTGAAATGAATAATGTTGGGTATATTACTCATTCTATTGGTAAGTGTTTTGGCCACAAGCCGGCGAAAAACCTTCACTGTGCTGTAATTGAATACTATAGTACAGCATTAACAAAAATATAATTCCCATTCATCTATTTTATTTAATGAATATTAAAGATTTAATAATACGCTAAGTTCAAAGATATATATTTGTATTAAATACAAAGAGCTCTTTCTCTTCTACTTTACCTACCTTTCTACCTACTTTTGCCGTGCCCGTCAGGGTCCATAATTGATGCTGTACCTATATTTAAGATCTAGTAACATTACAGAGTGCAATAAAGACTAAATACTAAAAACTGAACCCTAAATGATATCTGAGATTTTTAAGCATTGTAGGTATAGCGAAGATAAACATGTTAAGAAATGATAACTTCATCTGAATTCAATTGTTACAAAACAGGAGTAGGTTAGTTAAAATCCTGTCCTGTGCTTAAGCTTTCGCGATGCGTTAATAAAAAGATGTCCCTAGATCTCAATCAAATCAATCATTACAATAATCGATTATTTCTAATCAAAAGTGGGTGTAACAATCTGCCTAATCCACAACCATTAATAAAAACAGTTTCCGTTGATACAAGTGGGTATATACGGCTACCGATCAACCTATACATTACCAGTACAAGCTGGTCTCAAATTGGTCGGGATTCCTGTACAACGCGAGATCTCTTATACTGGAAAAGTATAGGTTGAAGTGTAGCTGGGTGTACATGCTTCATCTCACATAACTCGATCAATCATTCCACATGGTTACATCACCAGTACTACAGGTGTACACTTTCTTAGCCTCGGGCCGCGGACGTCGAAAGTTTGGTACTTTTTTCTTAGGGCTAAATTCAACACTGAGCTGCGTTTTTCTCTATTTTTCTGTCTCGTTCATGTAGTGAATGAGAGAGAGAGAAAGATTGAAAGCCTGCTTCAACGTTAACCATGTTTAAAGTTAGGTGAAATTGGGGCTTAAGGATTGTAGTAATTGTGTTTGGAAATATTGGAATGATCTGAATGGCAAATAATTGTAATAAATGTAAGGGAAATTTGAATTAGAAGTTATGGTTTTCATCTATATTAGGAATAATTTACCAAAATTCGTTACGTATCGATGAGCCAAAGGTGGAAGTAAAAAGAGTTATTTTCATACAATGAAAATACACAAATAAATAAAAATAATTGTTACTTCGTTCAGTTAACTTATTTTTCTAATCATGGTTAAGTCATGAACAAGTACTTTTAAAAAAATTAAGTTCGCACGTCATAAATAATTTATTTAATACTTATTCAGAATACATACTTACTTAAGTATTACATTCATAAAACTTAGCCCAATTTATCCGCAACCACAAACCCAAAAGTAGGTAAATCTAATTCTAAGCACACACTAGAGAATAATATTTAAACGTAACAACTCTTCACTTGCGGTCAGAACATGCCTATATTGCGCTAATGCGTAATTTGGTTCAAAAACGAATGTTTATAAAAACAACCTTGAAGATGTTGAACTCATTTTCTATTAATAAATAAATAAATAAATATCTCACAATTTACACACAACGCCATCTAGTCCCAAACTAAGCAGAGCTTGTAATATGGGTACTAGAATAACTGATACTAATACATATATACTTTTCTTTTGTAAATACATACTTATGATACATAGAAACACCCAGACTAAGACAAACCCCCATGTTCATGCACACAAAGATTTGTCTTAAGCGGGAATCGAACCCGCGACCTCGGCGTCGCAGGCAGGTACACTACCCACTCCGCCATCCGGTCGTCGCGATTAATGCGTTTGATTAATAGAAAATGCGTTCAACATTTTGTAATCAGTAACTTAACTTAACTTTTTTTTTTAATCTAGGTATAACGCCTGTGACACAAAGATACATTTCATACACAGAGCATACCCAAAGTCAGAACAAATCTTAACAGTACAAAAATATTTGTCCTGTGTGGGGATCAAACCCACAACACCAGCGCAGCTGAAAGCGGCGAGGCGACCGCTTTAACCACTACACCAAACGTGCACTTAACTAACCAGTAAAGAACTACTAACTAGATAACGATTTACGCCTCTGATATTTCGTGAGAATACGCAATCAATATATGCATAAGCATAAAGCAGCGATAGCCGAGTGGGAGACCGTAGGACTGCGAAATCAAAGATCTCGGGTTCGAACCCACGGCACACACCTCTGTCAATAAATCGTTAAGATTCGTCTTTTCGAAGGTATGTGTGTAATTAACATGAACAGAGGTGAAAAAAAAACATCGTGAGGAAACCTGCATGCCTGAGAGTGCCTAAAAAGTGTTCGAGGGTGTGTGAAGTCTACCAATCCGTACTTGGCCAGCGTGGTGGACTATGGCCTAACCCTTCTCATCATGACAAGAAGCCCGAGCTCAGCAGTGGGACATGTATAAGATACAGGGCTGCTATTATTACGCAATCAATATCAACGTTTTGGATGTAATGTGTTATGATTATTTAATAAATTACGTATTATGATGATTACACTTTTGGTGTTGTTAAATAATAACTATAATACGTTATGCCGCACTATGAATTAAATAGTATAACTATTATAGTTTTGACATAAGTTTACTTGTTATGTATTATTATGTATGAATTTATTACATCAGTTATACATTTTACACGCATTGTTATGAAGTTAATTTCTTCATAACAATTGCGTTTGTTTACCTACTAAAAGTGGTCGTGACGCAATGGGTTATGCGTCGGACATGCGATAGAGGGGTCGTGGGTTCGAATTGTGGCTTTCATCATAACGTGAAATTTTCCATTAGCATAGGCAATTAGTCTCGTCTAGCTAATTGGAGGAGGTTAACAAGAATACTAGTATTTGAAATTTGGTTAATTTTGATATTTGATTTAGTTAGGATTTTTTTTAAACGGGGTATGCAGTAACTGTCTCGATTGTCTAGTGGTTACGTATGCGCCTCTCACCGTTAGGTCTCGGGTTTGATTCCCGGGTCAGACGAAGTGTTATATGTGAACTTACCGTCAAGAAATTCACAATAGCAGCACGGAGTTAGAAATGTGCCGATAGGCTCACCCCCTTTCCCATGGGACCTAAATATAACAAGTGAAATGTGGGTGTTGTACAACTTTGACATAGCCTTCTGGGTAATATAGGCGTGATGTTATGTTATGGGTATGCAGAGTAACAGGTATTATGTACTAAATTGACCAACTAACTAGGCCGGACATTTCGGTTAAGAGTTATGTGGTGCGTAGCGACGAATATACTTTTGTTAGATGTCCATGTATGGACTGTAGTTGTCATATACATCAGGTAGTTCTACTTAACTGTACTACGCCTCTTGTAATAAACACTCCTGAGGGGCGATTTTGTAATTTTTCAATCTATCTCGCGCTCGTGATGCTAGCCCAGTTGACAAGGAAAGACGATGTCTCCAAAAATACACTCTCAATAAGGATCACGGTACAGAAACTGGGTAAATTCTTCCACTCTCTAAAGTTACGTACACATTAACTACCATGGTAGTACTACTACTACGTAATCTCACATTTACTACCAAATAAAGTAGTTCACGATTAGGATGCGACACCGCGTAATCGCGCGACAAGACGTGGCGCAAGCGCACGTGCGTTTCACACACTGTCATAATTGTCACATGAATGCTGGGCACGGAGCATTTATGTATGTAAATTCTACTTTATATATTGTTGTCTGACTGTTTAAGGTAACAAAGCGTTTGAGTGTAAGGTGTGAGGAAATTCTGTGTGAAGATTTTTTGGGTTTCATAGGTACTTTTCTGGTTGTAGAACTCTTGTGAACGAGCACCACCGTCTCTCCTTTAACTTGTGTGTGCATTATTGTGTGCCGTTTCGGTGGTCAGGTCTTGAAATTACTGGCACATAAGGTATACGCATATTAAGAGGTGCATCTACCATCTGCTTTGGTGGATTTTTGATGTGGCTTTGGTTAGGTAGCACTACCATCAGGTGGACTACATGTCCGTTCGCTACATACGTCGTATCAAACACTATCAATTATTTGATGTTCAAATTCGAGTAAAGAAAAATAATATCCTTTTTTTGAAGTCTATAATAAAACAAGACAGGCTTGTCTTGAGATCTCTGCTTTGTTAACAAACGATTTTCTTTTTCATTTCTGATTTTATATATTTTTATATTAATATAATTAAGATTTTTTTTTCAAATCAATGCTATGGATTGCTTTCTCGGTTGTAAGCTTTTTTTTCACCTTGTAAGAACAAATAAAATAAAAGCTATAGCTCAAGTACGAATTCATGGTCCTAAGCGTCGGGGATTTCCCTCACGAGATGATTCTCCTGGCTGCAGCATCAGACCGTTCCCATCATATTAGTGTCTTATCAACAAACCTGAATAATTATGCAAAGTTTCTTATCTCTGCTCTCAAGCGTTGAGGAGTTATTAGTTAGTTAGTTTCATTCATTCATTCATCAGACCAGTTCTGTCATATTATTGTATTGTCACCGGAATTACAGAAGTATTTCTTCAATCCGATTTACAACTCGAACGGTTAGCCCGTCAAAAAGTCAAAAATGCTTTACAAGATTCGTAACCCACAAACAAACATACATACCCACATTATTTTTAATAAAATCGTAGGTGGGTTTTTCATTAAGATAATTGACCAATATTTTATAAAATGTATAAACATCATAGCTTTTTTATAGCAAAATTGTGAGCTAATATTTATTTTACGAAGCATTCAAACGTGCAGGTTCTGCTAGCACTTGATCAATTTCTTACGCTGATGTTATACCTAAGTGCAAGTTATTTAAACCGCGGGCATTTCTGAGAAGTATTTTAAAGTACGTGTATTTTTTCCTTCAAAACAGTTTTACCTTAGATAACTAACATCGTAGTAATTCGTAGTAAATTATAGTAGGTACTTAGGTACGCCACAGGTCTTAAAGGAAATTGGGGTCATCGTTCTAAGTTTTTTGCAATAATAGGAGAATAATTTCACATACAAACGTCAGCTTTGACAGACGTCCCGAATTTTTTTGTCAAAATATGAGCGCCGCGCGGGACATATTTTATGCCCCTCAGAACAACGAATCATATGGAATTGCCGTAATTGCTCTATTTGACACAGCAATAATAATGTAATACCTATCTCTTTCTCACAACACCAGTTTTACGTTAGGAATAATGACTAACACTCTTTTTATCAGCACTCTCCTCATTGGCAAATGTACTTCTGCTGCCAAGGACGCCATTTTACTAAACGGTGTTTGACGGTTTTGTTGACAAGTGAGAAGATGTCATTGTGAGGTTTTTATATTTTTCTAGTGTTTTCGACTTAATTATTGTGCAAAACTGTGATATAACTTCGAATCATCTTGGTTGTGAGCTGCAGAAACCCGCAATATTCTTAATAATTCATTCATTTCAAAAACATTAACGGATGCTAGTGTTGTGCCATCATCGAACATAGAACCTTATCGATAAATTAAGTACTAAGTTATTCAAAGTATTATTTGTCGTTATAGTTTACCAAGAAACGAATCCCGGAAAAGGAAATGGTTAGAAAAGATTGGCTTAGAAAATATCCAGCCAGGAGTCTTTAATTCATGTGTGCTCATTGCACTTTGAAGAGAGTGCATTCAATAAAACTCTAAACATAGTTAGATTGAGAGATGATGCTATCCTAACAGTATTTACAAAGGCACGCAATTTATCAAACTGTTGTTTTTGGGTCTAATGTAGTAGAGCAATAGAAAGTAGTAATAGTAGTAGTGGTAATGTTGTGTGTTGTTCCTGTTGATAGGTTGATCCGATTACCATACACTCAACGTTATTATTTTTGGAAGATCAATGCCCCAGAGTGATAAGTGATGTGATAATTGGTCCCTAAACCTTAATCAATTTTTTTTTAGCTTTAAGAATAATATTTTATCTATGTAGGTAATTAAGATCTTTATCTATAATATCTTAAGAGAAAAATGTTATTGTTTGTTTGCACCAAATAAGCACCGAAACTACGGCATCAATTTAAAGATTTTTTTTTTCTTTGGAAAGCTTCACTATCTTCGAGTGACATAGACTATGTTTGTGCCATGGAAGCCGGAGTGGACTGGTAGTTTTAATAAAACCATTTAACTCAAAATTTATTTTAATTCTTTTTTACAATTTACCAAACAGAGTCTATGTTTCTGTAACTTCCTACTATTACTTGTGACCATATCCATATTATACTACTTATGCCCTTTCAGGTAAACCACCCATCCCAATTGGAATTTATTGACAGAGCAAACACTATTGATCAACCATCATGTTCGGGTTATTCACATCCACAAAATGCAAAAGATCTTGAATTGGTAAGGGCAGTTCTTGAATAAAGTACCTACATAAAATAATGTTGGTTTCTAATTTATACTATCTACATAATTATACTAATACTTTTAAGCATAACATTTAACTTACACATAGTATTGTTTGTTTTTGTTGTTTTTTTTGTAAGCGCCTGAACCGATTTTCATGAAACATATTTCTTTTATAATCAACACGTTTTGCCCGTTCATTTTATACCTTAGTTGGGCTAAGGTATATCTTAAAATATTTGATGGTTCATCTCCACTTCAAACCCTAATTTCTTGTAAATAAATGGCAGAATCAATATTTATGAAAAATATATATTTTTGTAATGTACACATTTTTACCATTCATTTGATACCCCACTTGAGTATGCATATTTGAAAATAATCGATTCTTCATCCCCACCTTTACCCTCCATTTATTGTAAATGGCTGAACCGATTTATACCAAACATAGCAAAAAACCATTGCATGGATACTGGCTCTCGTAAGAAAAAACTGCATCGAAATCGGTCCATTAGTTAGAGAGCTACGATGCAACAGACACCCACACAGACAGACATCGACGTCAAACTTACAACACCCCTCTTTTTGCGTCGCGGGTTAATTAAAAATGTCCTATAAATGATGTACAAATAAAGTTTTTATCTATCTATCTAGGTACAATAAAAGTAGATGGAAATCTTGAAATTATCTAGTTTCACCGACAGTAGTATAAAAATCAAAGTTCTTAAGGTTAGTTGAACAATCTTAACTCCAGGCATCCATCAATATAATTTTATCGATTAGATAGACAAGCGAGTGAACATCCCTAATCCGCCATTTTTGTGAACGTAGGTATGGCAGGCAAAGTACATGCTTATGGCAGTTCCATATGATTCGTTCTTCTGAGTTTATGCCCGCTATGTCCTACTTCCGGGGATAACTCGATGACTCGGCCGAGAAGCAAAAAAGGATACTTTAAAGAAAGCTAAATCTTCACAGAAATATCAAGAATCTTTCTCCATCTACATCTTTCTTTTACACTCACTCAACTATTATATAAAAAGCAATTATTATGTTTATTTTTCGTTTGTATTCAAGGACGACAAAGACTTAACTACATACATATTATTATTATTATTATCTAGGGTTGCCACCCGTACTTAAATATGAAGTATTGTACTTTATTTCAGGTAATTTGTACACTATACTTAATGCCAATAATAAAATACGCAAAAATATTTTATTTTGCATTACTTGATTTATCTGCAATTTATTAATCATAAAAAAACTAAAATAAAATAAAGAAGAATGTTTGTGAAAACAGAAAAGATAGAGCATGTAGGGACTGTAATGGTCTAAGATGCCCCAGAAAAATAAGATTACTTTTTCTTTTTTTTGCTATAGAGAAAACATGTACCACAGTTAGTTTTCAATTCTCAGTACTTCAAAAAATTAATTGAAAACAAAACTCTCTCTGGCTCTTGACAACAACCGAGTGTTAGAAAAATTACTCATTTAAAAAAGTTTTACTCAAAAAGTTTAAATAAATAAATAAAATCTCGACTCAAAAACTTGCGATTTTCTAAATATTTTTTACGTACTACTAACATTGCCATCTTGTGTACAATAGCAGTTTTAAAAATATGATTTTACTATGCCATCTAGTGTTGAATAGTAGCATTTACAAGTAAACCTGTAGTTGAATAGTTTTATTATTAATTTAGCAGATGGCGCTGGTCTCCGTTATAAGAACAACAAAAAGAAACCGATAGACAGCAGTTAAAGCAATAAAATATGAATTGTTATAGATCTACTAGATTAATGCATTTCAAAAAGTTTTACAAGACGTGATAAGTTCATTAATTGAGTAACAGTTCGTTTAGTGATATTGCCTTAAAAAAATCCCGTTTTCTTACTCAAAAAATTTAAATAAATAATAAATTAATTAATAAAATCTCGACTCTAAAACTGGCGGTTTTTTAATTATTGTATGTTTAAGAAACACTTATATTGCCACCTAGTGCACAATGGCAGTTTCCGCATGAGTACAACCTGGATCTCTTCAAAGCAAGAGTTAATAGGTATCTCATAGGTAAGCGTGCTCCACCGTAGACCGCATGATCACTTACCATCAGATGAGATCGTGGTCAAACGCGTGCCTCTCCATAATAAAAAAGATAGTAAAAATATGTTTTCTGGGACATCTAGTGTTGAATAGTAGCATTTACAAGTAAACCTGTAGTTGAAGAGTTTTATTATTAATTTAACAGATGGCGCTGGTCTAAGTTATAAGAACTACAAAAAGAAACCAATAGACGGCGAATAGAATATAAAATGAAGCGATAAAAATTAAATATAAATTGTTATCTGATCTACTAAATTATTGCACAAATGCAAAATCATGATTTTGCACAAATGCAAAATCATGGTTACCATGATTTTGCATTTGTGCAAAAAGTGAAAATAGGATGAGCAAAAATTGATTATATAATATTTTCGCGGCGTTTAAAATTATTTTTGTAATTAGAATCATAAGGGCAATATCACTGAACGAACTGTTACTCATTTAATGAACTCATAACGTATTTTAAGACTTTTTGAAGTGCACTAATTTAGTAATACAATTGTATAAAATTGTATTTTAGTATTTAAAATGTAGAATCTTAATTTCTTAGCCCGTTAATGTCAAATGAAAATGAAAAATGTTTATTTACATAAGAATTTTACATGAGTTATTTTTCATGGTTTTCAGCGACCAGCATGCATCGCCGGGTCCCTGAGATTCCAAAAAATTTCGTCAATTTACATTATTTTTTATTTTTTCGTGGTCGCCGGGATGTTATTGTGAAATCTTTAAAATATGCGAAAAAATAAAACACAGTACATATTGAACATTGTCTATTTTAATGTATGTATGTATAATAATACTTACAACTATTACATAATACTAGACGTAGCTATACATACACGGCGAGCGAATTATCGTAAGTTATTCAATTAAAATATTATTTGTTCTAAACATTATCAATAATCACTCAGTCCTTTACTTATACAAAAATCCATTAAAAACAAAAAAAATAAGTGACAATATTTTCGTCAAAATTTTCAGGACATTATTTCGCAAATTTAATATTCTTCCAAAATGTGTTAAAATCCCTTTGGTTTGTAAATAAAATAATTATTATACAGTGATAAACTTAAAACTAAGACAGAAAATAATAATGACCCCGAAATAATTAAGTTAAAAAACAAATTGCTTACACACAACACAACGGACGGAAACAACATCTTAGAAACATAATTGCTAATAATCGTCATTTCGGTACATGCTTAAAAAATAACTTTATTTCACGAAATGTAAATATAAATGTAGTTTTTTACTTGATTTTAGTTTTCATAAAAATATCTCAAATCACTGAAATTTTCATTGTTTTTTTAAGATTTAATTGGGTTACGATTGGGAGAGCTTCCAACTGATGAGAAAATAAATTTGGTATTTCAATTAGATATTGTTTTACAGGACTACTTTATCCATTGCCTAAGTACCTAAATCTTGACAATTATAAGCAAAGAAAAATTGGAACACAATTTAACAAAAACATCGCATTCTCGGGGCCCAAAGCATAGTAGGAACAATCAACCACTTTCAAAATTATACAAAAATGTTAAAAATACAGTGGCCGCGAGTATCCGAATTTGTTTATTACTATATTGAATATATACCTAACTATATTACACACATAAAACATACTTTGGATAAAAACTCCGTAAGTCCGTATACAGTGTAAGGTCGGGATACGTTACTCCATTAATGGATTCGTGATACATTTTTCACAGTTTATTTAGTATTTTACACGGTACGACTTTAAATTACCCTTCTTCGTATAGCTATTTATCAGTTGTTCAAACTGAGAACTTATTTGAAAAGTTTTATAATAATTTTTTAACTTAAAATCGTCTTTTAAAAGAGAGTAACTACAAAATTCACATAAATTGCAATTTTCTTGTATTATTTCAGCCATCATCAATAATATTTTAGAACTAAAGGATAAAGATTTCAACATTATAACTTTTATTTTTCTTATTGGATCACTCCGGTATCAAAATAGTAAATATCTCCACTGTTAAACGACGATTTTATGTTTTTTAGTTTGTTTTTTACACAAAATTTAAGCACATTAATATCTATCACATTCTCTGTTGCATGAAATATTTAACCTGCATTAGGAATGTGTATCACTTGAAAAATTATGCTATCCGTCAGGCTCTGCGATAACCTTGTATTTAGAAATGCTATTAATACTGTTTAAACTATGTTTGATATTGCACTATGACTGAAATGAAAAATATATTTAATAACATAATATAAATAATATATCTAATAACTGCTGCCTCGGGCTGAAAATAATCTGCTTCTAGTTTATTTACTACCCACTGGATCTCGTTAAATCTGAACTCCACCAAAAGAAACACACCTCTTAGACTAAGAGTCAAAAAACACCGCAAGGCTATTTGACTAAGAGTCTTAGTTAATTTTTTTACAAGTCAGTAAAGAATAAATACTTCTAAAAGTATAAATAGATTTGATTTGCAAGATTTGCAATAGTTTCTTTATACATTTAGTGTCGGTTTCACCAAACGGGTTGAACCGACTTCAACCACGAGCCCAGCTTTCGATCTCCTACTCTCATTCAATGTTTGACCGAGACAGATAGATCAAAAACCTGCTTCGGCTAGCTTGGGACAGCTGTATTAGTCCTTAGATATAAATGTATAAATTGCAATACCTGCAATTCAGAATAATATGTAAATAATATTAAAAACACAGAGCCAGATAAGAATCTTTTCTACAGCTGTTTTCTATTCTACTATTGAATTTGGAATGTCTTGATTTTTCCTATACATCTATTCTGGTTACGTCAAATTGCGTAAATACATCAATATTACAACTATTTAAACACTATGTAATACTTTATTACGTCACTTAAACAATAAATAGCTTATATTAAACTATAATTTATTATTGTACGGATGCGTATACATTTATTTTCTTGATTACAGCTCACAATTTCGTAACTAATAATAATGTCTCTGAAAAATCGCGTTAAGGAATGTCACTCTTGCGCGTAGTATTTATAAATACATTATTTTTGCAGAAAAGGATTTTTTTGTTGGAATGTTTTGTTATCTTGGCCAATTTAGGTATTTTATTATTGACCTATTGCACTTCTGAATAGGAAAATCCCCTAAGCACCGCCACTGATTGCTCACAAAATTTAATAGAAGAATAGTACCTACTTCACATTTAAACATGAAAATACATCTTTAATTTTTCTCTCAAAGATCGTGACATATTAACATATTATGTAGGTAGGTATAGATATCATAAGACAATCAGAGGGCTTACCTGATAACGTGATGCCAACTTCCATCTCAAATACGTACACTTTTATGTATGTTTAAAAGATGAAAGCGGTCAGAAACCTTACCACTAAGCGGTCACAAATAACCGCTTGATGCATGTTGACCACCTTTTTTCAGGCAATCTGCAAAATTGGCAGTCACTATTTAGCATTACGTTTCTTGGATAATCCAAGATAAAGAAGCCCACTATAATAATATCAGTTTAATTTATCCAGGCGTCAGAAGTGTGTGCGGGTGATCAGAAACCAGGATCTTGTGGTGAGTAGGGGGGCTCAGGTCAAAAGCCAGGTCCTTGCGGTCAGAAGCTGTGCTCTCGCGGTCAGTAGACGGGGCTGTGCGCGTCGTAGTTGAGCTGCAGATAGGGGGGGATGGCGGCCGATAGTTCTGAGGCCCGCCGCCGGAGCGCTGCGATGCTGTGGCCACGCCATACTTCCTCTTCCGCTGGCTCGCCGCCTCCTCCTGAACAGATAAAAATCCAGTTTTTTATGATGAGATGCTTGATATTTTTTATTTCATTTAAAGTTGCTTCTTATCTCGTTCAAAAACTTAGTCGGTTAAGTTACTAGTTACATCGAACATTGGTTGACCAACTAAATAAAAAGTCAGTAACGGAAAAAAAATCTCGCAATAAATCTATGTACAGTCGGCCAATGAGTTGGGTATGCAGGGCAAAAACTTTTAAGTCATAGTAAAGACTTACGACACCAGTTATGGATAAGTGAGTTACATATCTAAATTGTGGGTAGATTACACTTATTAAATATGAAATACAAACTTGCATATCTATTGCAGTCAGTTTTTACTATGGCGTAGAAGTTTTTGCCCTGCATACCCGACTCATTGGCCGACTGTACGTATCTTTTGGATCTTGATAACTGAATGATTAAGGATATTATAACATCAATGATTTCTATAACGATAAATTTTAAAATAATAAACTATACATGTACTCTTTATAATATTTATTGTAGGTATTATTTCTTTGTATTTGCTAAACATTTGTACACCCTAGATGGTAAAACATAGTGAAACTTTTTGTACTGTAAACAAGATCCACCTATACCTATGTTTTTACAAATAAATGTTTCTGATTTCTGATTTCTGATTAAGTAATTACCAGAGTTAGGAGAAGCGTTATTGTTGGCACAGTGCCCCATGTGCGGCGGGGTGGGAGACCCTTCCAGAGGTCCGCCTTGCTGCCCGCTGATGTTGTTGCAGTACGACATCATCGTGTCTCCTAGAAACAAGAGGTAACCATTAAATCTAGTAAGGGAGTAAGTATGGCTGCAGGGAGTAAGGTGATAACGAGCAATGAGGTATTAAATCGAACGCGTGCTAGTAGCAACAGCATCCTAAAGATAATAAGCGAGGATTATACCTCACATATAAACCGCCATCTAGTAAAAAGGGTAATTGGGGCTGTTATCTGAAGTAGCTGGATTTTAATTTAGATGTGTAGTATTGTATTTGTGTCTCTGTGTTATGTGATGTCCAATGGTATTTAATATTAGATAGATAGATAGATAGAAAATACTTTATTTGTACATAAATTCACATGAAAAACTTAAGAGATAACAAAATAATATACAGAAAAAAAAAATATGCACAAAGGGTGGCCTTATCGCTTAAAGCGATTTCTTCCAGGCAACCTTAGGATGGACATTTTGGAAAGTGAAAATAAAGCGGTAGTTTTTGCTTGGATTATTAGAGATTATTTGCATTTTATATTTAACAAGAACTATTATACAATATATTATACCAATAAATT
This sequence comes from Hypena proboscidalis, assembly GCA_905147285.1. Lineage (NCBI taxonomy): Eukaryota > Metazoa > Arthropoda > Insecta > Lepidoptera > Erebidae > Hypena > Hypena proboscidalis. The sequence goes on along the minus strand of LR990150.1, from coordinate 7,087,002 downwards.
ACATATTATAATATAATACATATATATAATACATATACAAATATGTTATAATATATATATATATATATATATATATATATATATATATATATATATATATATATATATATATATATATATATATATATTATTATACCTACTTACAAATATACAATACATAATACTATATGGAAAGATAGTGCTCATTCAACATTTTTTTTAAATTTGAATAGATTTGGCTTGTCTGATAGCCAAAGGCAACGCATTCCATAGGCGCACGGCTTCGACAGTAAAAGATTTACTATAGAAATCGGTGGTGTGCGCTGGCATCTCCAGCCTAAAGTTTTCAGATGATCTCAAGTACTTTGTGTGCGTGTCATGTTCAAACTTGAAGCTTGTGTTATGTGTTTAAATAATGTATATGGATTTTAATCATCTGAAATAAATGTATACCTATTCATTCATTAATTCATTATGGTATTTAAAGAAATGTTTTTTAGGAATATTCATCTTCGTCGTGTCGATGGCAGAGTCAAATTTTATTGGCCCAATAAGTGGCCACTGTTATGGCGCTCTCATCGGCATTCATGAGCGCCTCTCTTGTGCAGGTAGAAGTGCATTTTGGACAGTGGCCGTAGATTGTATTACTCCACATTCGCAATTTATGTTAGTGTCAAGATTTGACAAGGTTCTCCTTGCGTTGCCCGACTTGCCTCCGGAGTCTATTTAACGATTTCCGGACCGGTCTTGATAGTTCGTGGCCTAGAAGTATTGGTAGATTGGTATAGCCGATGTTCTTTGAAAGGGTACTTACCGAGTGAATTGAGCGGGTAATGCCCCTGGTAGGGCTGTCCGGACCCAACGGAGCTGATCGGCAGCGAAGGGTTCAGGTCTGCTGCTAGTTGTGGCAACCCTCCCGCTCCGAAGCCACCCATTGACACACCGCCTTGTGATAGCTGGCCTAGACCTGCAAATAAGATACCATCTTTGAAGATTTTCACATCCGGGACTGTGTATGGTAGGTCTGCTGTCAATTGTGGCGTTATATGATGCGCATAGACATAAAGTGCAACTAATTTAAGTTGGCCAATGAATCAGCTTGAGTTTCGACTATTATTATCGTTCATTTATTTATTTAAATAAATAAATAAATGAATGCATTATCATTCATTTATTTATTTGAATAAATAAATAAATGAATAATAAAAATCTCACAACTTACACACAATCCCAAACTTAGCAGAGGTTGTACCATGGGTACTAGAATAACTGATACTAATACATTTATACTTTTCTATTGTAAATACATACTTATTATACATAGAAACTCCCAAACTAAGACAAACCCCCATTTTTATGCTCCCAAAGACTAGTCTTAAGCGGGAATCGAACCCGCGACCTCGGCTTCGCAGGCGGTATATTACCCACTCCGCCATCCGGTCGTCATATTGAAATATGAGTCAGTTACTGATGTAATGTATGTTTTACCTGCAGGCATAGACCAGGGTCTGTCAGCGAAGACCCCAGGTCCACAGACGTCGCCCGCGCCAAAGGGTGGTAGGCCATGAGACGGCAGCAGGGCACCTGGTGATCGGAACACGTTGGTGCTCTTCTTACGTTTCTTCCATTTGGCGCGGCGGTTCTGGAACCACACCTGGAACAATGTGGAAGATGGTTAAGTTTTGGATATAAAAATGAAACATAAAGCTACATTTTAACTGGAAAAAGATATATGTATATATATGTACCTAGGCAGGTACACTACCCCTTCCGCCATCTGGTCGTCATATTACGGCGACGCCGAGGACGCGGGTTCGATTCCCACTTAAGACAAATCTGTGGGTGCATGAAAGGAGCCTCCCCGAGCGACGTACAAAATTAACCCCTACGTCCGGCGCACCTTGGGCAGTCTGCAAATTTCCACCAAGCAGACTAGCGAATCCTTTCACAACGATGGCAAGTCAACACCATGAGAATATGACTGCAGCCATCGATACGAAAGAAGAAGACTAGAAAAAAAAGTGATCAAAAATCAACAGGAGTCTTGTTATAGTACTGCTTCGTTGGTCTAGTGGTTAGCGTGAGCGCCTTACACCGCGAGGTCTCGGGTTCGATTCCCGGGTCGGGCAAAGTGTTATTTGTGTACTTTCCGTCAGGTCAAATTCACAATTATTTTTTTTTATTTTATTAAAATCACTTACAATATTGTCTTACAAAAATTACAACAACATAGTGTAACATAAACCAGTTTAGGTTTTTCCGTACACCAATTCGTCGACGGTACATGCAAAATAATTCTATCGGATTGACACACAGCGCAGCGCGCTCGTAAACAAATAAAATTTTTATACACCTTCAAAGCAAAATGTTTCCTTACTACTACGTCTAAGAACTAATAAAAGCACGGAGTTAGAATTGTGGCCGGAGGTTGATAAACATAACAGGTGAAGTGTGGGTGTTGTACATCTCTGCCACAACCTTCTGATTAATATAGGCGTGATATTATGTTATGTAAAAAAATAAGAAAGAGCCCTAAGAACAAAGGAATAGTAAATTAAATGTGTATATAATAAAGCCTACGAAACAAGATAAATTTATGTTATTACAAATCACACGATTACAAATTCTATTGCTTAGTTTTTCAAGTTGATTTTCGTATAACAAAAACTGTTAATAATGTCCTAAACAATCTCAATTGCAATAGAAATTAAAGTTTATACATTTTTTTTTTATACTACGCCCACAGCGAATGAACGTGTAGTCCACCTGATGGTAAGTGGAGTACAGCCCATGGACATCAACAATCCACAAAAGCAGATTATAGATGCGTCGCTGTAGCTGAGGACTACGGTGGTATGCCTCATGTGCCAGTAATTTCAGGGCCTCATCTCACCACCAAACCGGAACACAGTAATGGAAGCACTACTATTTGGCGGCAGGTTAAAGGTGAGACGGTGGTGCCGCCGCCCTCGAGCTCATTCACAAGAGCTCTACCACCAGTAAAATGTTATGGCATGTGAATTGGGATTATAATTGTAAATCATGAAAATTATCTCGTTTCGTTGTCTGATGTATAGATAGCTCTATGGTCTAGCAACACATGTCATTTTCTTTTTGGACGCTTATACTATGAACTGCACTAATTCGCATATTATCGGGTAAACTACAAACGAACCCAAGAATAGCACAGTGTACCGCAATGTGCCGAAGATCGGGCTCATATACGTCCACCATTAATCAAAGAATCGGCGTTAACCCTCGCAAATCGTCCGTCGGCGGGTGGCTTGTCTAAATCGCGACTCATTTGTCAGCGTGCCAGATATTGATTTGCGTAATACTGGGATAATCCACGTCATTTATCACTTGGTTGCTAAAGATTTGGTTCTCGGAGGGTTCAAACCCAAAGTGTTAAAACAATCATGCCTATGTGTGTTTGTAGGACTTTCATTGCTTGCTTGTAGTCAATTATATTTTTAAGACCGGCAATTTGAAAAAAATACAATTAATACAAATGTGGTGGGAGTCCAGGCCCTAGAGTTAAGTTACTCATCCACAATCAGTGAAAAATAAAATTTGACTTCGAAAAAAATTATTAATTATATTACGTCACTTCATTTGAAGATATAGTATTATTTACCAGGTAGTCCCTTTAACCTACAGGCAACTTCGCACGTATTTTAGAGTTTAGAAATCGATTAATCGAAATGTCAATCGATTACTGTCATTCGTATTAGCTCACCTCTAGGTCGGCCATATTTATTTCCTCATTCTTTTTAGAGATTTTCCAAAACAATACTTCATAATCATGGGTTCGGAATACGCCGTGGCTGTGTTCCATCTTGGGTGGGTTTTGGGTAACTATATTTTCAAATGAAGTGACTCATATAATAATGATCGAACTTCACTTAAAAGTTCGTTTGATCATATATTATATTACGTCACTACACACTATGGGTGACTGCGAGTTACCCACGCTGATAATTAACCTTGCAAGAAGCTTGCGCATAATTTTATCGGGATCGACCGTGAGTCTATCACGAAAACGAGAGTAACTGCGAGCTACCCTCGAAAAACATAAAACTCAGAAAAAACATAACTTTCTTAAGAATGTGTGTTAATCTGATAATATTCGTCTGCGAGACAATAAAAGCGGTGGTTCGATCCAAAATACCCGCAATTTATTGAGATTTATAAGGAATTAATACAAATGCTATAATGTAGCCTTTTGTAATTCCAGAAACTATTCGTACTGAGTTCGACGCGGATAGAACGGATGAGCCATCCGAGACACTGGTAGAAATGTCCGAAATTCTAACGGACGAGCTCCAGCCGCTGCCAGCCGTGCCGATACCGGCATCGTCTTCACCGCAGCCACTGTCACATCCGCAGCCGCCTCCTCCTATTAATCCTGTTTTGGAACAGATAGACACGCAGGTAGTAAGTGCGCCTCTTAGTGAGGGCCCACCAGAACCAACCTTAGATCCAGAATTACTGTCTGCTCTAGGGGCGTGCACATCGGACACGCCTGACTTTGACGAGCGCATACATGAAAGCTTGGCTAATTTATGGCTCCCTTTACTACGGAAAGGCCTGCCTAAAGAAGACAAAGCTAATCTTACGAAAGAATATTTAATTCCATCAAATTGCAAGCTCTTACAAGCTCCTAAGCTCAATGCAGAGATTTCGGCGGCTGTCTCAGACGTAGTTAGAGGCCGTGATAAAAAACTATTAGTTTTTCAACAACAACTCGGTGCCGGCGTCTCTGCTGTGAACCGAGCTATGAACACGCTGCTCAAAGCTGATGACAAGGTGCAAGTCCTCAAAAATCTAAGCGATGGTTCTCGTCTCTTATCGGATCTGCACTATTGCTTCACTAAAGATAGAACGAAGCTCATTATACCGAGTCTGGAAAAGAACTTCCTAGACGTCATTCAGGAGACTGAACGTGACGAGACATTATTCGGTAACTCATTGGGTGAAAAAATTAAGGCCAGCAAGGCTATCGAAAAGCAAGGCCTACAAATTCGAAAAGTGGCTAATACAAAAAATGTCAATCCCCAGACATCGACTAACCGTCCCACTCAGCAGGGAAACTGGACGGGACCTCCTCGTTACCCGTCCAACAGGGGGGGGGCGAGGAGGTCCGCGGAAGCCAGCGGCGACGACGGCTCGCCGACCCTACCCCACGACCACGGCTCACCCACCTGCGAAGAATTACAACCAGCCCAAGACCCGTGCCAACGTGCAGCACTAGTACAGGTACACGCAGGTAGACTTACCTACTTTTACAATTGCTGGTTAAACATAACTAATAACAGAGTTGTGTTGTCATGGATTAAACAAGGCTACACCATCCCTTTTAGTGATAAGGTAATCCAATCTGTAATTCCTCGGTCAAAATTTGGGCGCGACAATAGTCAAGAAATGTCTACTGCCATTGACAAACTAGTACAGTTAGGATCGGTTTCTGCTTGCTCTCCTTGTAAAGATCAGTTCTTATCTAAAATATTTTTAGCCCCTAAGGCCAATGGAGGCAAAAGATTCATACTAAACCTAAAATCATTAAATAAATTTATTTCACATTCTCATTTCAAAATGGAGGACTATAGGACGGCATCCAAATTAATACCGGAGGATGGATTTCTTGCCACCATAGATCTAAAAGAAGCTTACCTTTTAGTACCTATAGCTGTAACAGATCGAAAATACCTAAGATTTGAATTTAAATCTCCTAATTCACGACAACCAATCACATACGAATTCACGGCAATGCCTTACGGATTGTCGGTTGCTCCACGGATTTTCACTTAGATAATGAAAGAAGTAATTACTTATCTTAGAAGACAGGGTCATAAATCAGTTATATATCTTGACGATATATTGTGTATAGGAAATGACTTCAACGAGTGTAGTAACAACGTACAGTTCACATTAAATTTGTTACAATGCTTGGGCTTCGTTGTGAACACTGAAAAAAGTTCGTTGTATCCTCAACAAACTAAAAGATTTTTAGGTTTCACGTACGATACTTGTCAGTTAACCATGTCATTGCCTTTAGAAAAACGCAGCAATATTGCTCAACTAGTTCAAAAATTCTCACACCTTCCAAGGTGTTCAATACGCGATTTTGCTAAATTAATTGGGGTCCTTATTGCGGCATGTCCCGCAACAAAGTATGGCTTCATGTACACAAAAATTTTAGAACGTCAAAAATTCCTTGCCTTACAAGAAAATAACTATAGTTATGAGGCTAAAATAATAATCCCTAATGTGGTCTTAGATGATTTGAATTGGTGGAAACAAAACATTCCCACAACATTTCGTAGTTTAAAACCTATCGAATACAAACATGAAGTATTCACCGACGCTTCTCTAACAGGATGGGGTGCTGTTTGCAGTGATAAGAAGGTTAACGGTAGATGGAAGTTAATAGAAAAAGAATTTCACATCAATTACCTAGAACTGTTGGCGGTTTTCCTAGGTCTTAAAAGTTTTTTTGACAATGAGTCTAATTGCTCAATATTGTTGCGAGTCGATAATACCACAGCTATAAGCTATGTGAACAGAATGGGAGGAATTCAATTCCCCCATCTAAGTAGCCTTACCAGAGACATTTGGCAGTGGTGCGAGACACGCAATATATGGTTATTTGCCTCTTACGTTAACACTAAAGACAATTGCGCCGATGCAGAATCCAGAAAGATAAACCCGGATACTGAATGGGAGTTATCTGATAACGCTTTTCAAAACGTAATAAGACTCTTTGGATGTCCTAAAATCGACCTATTTGCCTCTCGCAGCAATGCCAAATGTGTAAGATTCATCTCCTGGAAACAAGACCCAGATGCCGTCGCCGTAGATGCCTTCACAGTAAATTGGAAGCGTGCATATTTTTATGCATTCCCACCATTTTCCTTGATTTTAAAATGTTTACGGAAAATCATTGATGACAAAGCAACCGGAATATTAGTATTTCCATACTGGCCATCACAGCCATGGTTTCCGCTTTTACAGAACTTACTAGTATCCAAAATACATTTCTTTAATCCTAATAAATCTTTACTGCAATCTAATTTCAGGGAGCATCACCCCCTGCACGCCAATCTTACCCTGGGGGCCGCGAAGCTCTGCGGACGGCGTTCGCACACCGTGGTGCCCCACCTGCCGCGCTCGACTTGATGATGGCGTCGCTATCAGACAACACTCTCAAGCAGTACAGCGTTACGCTAAAGCTATGGTGGCAGTTTTGTGAGGCTAACAATATTGACGTATTCAATGATTCAGTATTACTAGTTTTGTCTTTCTTAACTGAGCAATTCAATAATGGGTGTTCATATGGCTCTTTGAACTGTCACCGATCAGCATTATCGCTTCTTTTAGGTGACACCATCGGATCTGACGATCGTATTAGGCGCCTCCTTAAGGGAGCGTATAAGACTAAGCCCAATTATCCCAAATATACCTTAACCTGGGATCCACTAGTCGTCCTCAATCATATAAGTAACTGGTACCCAAATTTAGAATTAAATATTGAAAACATCACAAAAAAGCTGGTAATACTTTTAGCACTGTGCACAGCGCACAGGGTTCAGACTTTTTCATTGATTAAACTTGAAAATATTACAATTACAGAAGACGGTATCAGGATAGTCATATCTGACTCGGTCAAGACTTCAGCACTTGGTCGTGATCAACCGGTGCTATTCTTACCGTACTTCCTAGAAAATCCAAGAATTTGCCCTGCTTCAGTCCTCAAGGATTACATTTTTGTCACAAAAAATTTGAGAACCACGAATGTAGGTAAACTGTTGTTGACAACAAAACGACCACACAAGGTAGCTACAGCCCAATCCATTAGTCGCTGGATTAAGGCAGTGTTGTCGGAAAGCGGCGTAGACACTAGCGTCTTTAGTGCGCCCAGTACACGCCACGCATCGACGTCCGCCGCGAGCTCCGCGGGTCTCAGCGTGGATATTATAAGAAAGACCGTCCAGTACTTTTGCTCGCTTTTACAATAGACCTATGATTAATACAAGCGAAAGCGATTTCGCAAGATCTGTCGTTTTCCGTCAGAATAATAATTGAAATATTATTTAGTACAATATTGATTACTTACGATTGAGACTGATTATACTAATTAGAATAATAATTATGAAAAGATTTATATTTTGTTTTTACATTAATTAAGTACTTGTGCTTATGAGTTAAAATAAATATTAAGTATCCATCAATGTTGTTTTTATTTAATATTAAACAATGACTTCCTTAACAATTAAATAGCATAGTTATACACATCATAATGCTAGAACCAAGACAATTCACTTAAAGCATAGCAAAACAAAACTTCGTTCTCTAAATATCTACCTGGTAAATAATACTATATCTGAAAAATGAAGTGACGTAATATAATTTATGATCAAACGAACTTTTAAGTGAAGTTCGATCATTATTATATGAGTCACTTCATTTGAAAATATAGTTACCCAAAACCCACCCAAGATGGAACACAGCCACGGCGTATTCCGAACCCATGATTATGAAGTATTGTTTTGGAAAATCTCTAAAAAGAATGAGGAAATAAATATGGCCGACCTAGAGGTGAGCTAATACGAATGACAGTAATCGATTGACATTTCGATTAATCGATTTCTAAACTCTAAAATACGTGCGAAGTTGCCTGTAGGTTAAAGGGACTACCTGGTAAATAATACTATATCTTCAAATGAAGTGACTCATATAATAATGATCGAACTTCACTTAAAAGTTCGTTTGATCATATATTATCCGGTGAAAAGTTTTTCATTACACCGAAACACATGTACCTATTGTATCGTTTGTTGCGGCTTTGGTACGATGTCATTTACACCCTGTATTAAGAGCTTGTTTACTAGAATTTTAAATATTACAAATCGCCACATCGAAGATGGTGTTTAAAAAAAAACGCCTTCATACCTATAAGTCAAAATGTTAGTGGAAACCGTTTCTGAAAATCCTAACAGGCCCGTGTACTATAAAAGTCCCTGCCAGTAGCTTAGCTAGGTTATAAACAAAAGAGAATTTCAAAAAGTCTACTGTTTAATCGTGGATCGCTAAGCTCACCCGCTATCCATTCATCCATTTAATTCCATTCTCCATTCCATTCCATCTTTAGCCATAATGTTGTTTTGGTTGCTATAACTTACACATAGAATTATTGTCAAAAAAACAAACAAATATTGTATGAATTATTAGAAAAGATGGTGCACATGAGTTTCTCACCAGCTCTTCTCATGATGCAATACCCATCGGAACTGGTACTTGGATTGATTTTTATTCAAAGTCAATCTAAGCTCCGTGGGCTTATTCGCTATTTGAGATTTTGGTTTCTTAACAAATAGTTTCTGTCAATTAGTAATTCTTTCACTCAAAACATGCATTTTTGACATAACGAAACCACGGATTACTCTCCTGGTTACTTGCCTGATATTAATACTTACGCTTAAAAACTCATTTCGAAATAGCAAAAAATCAGAGTGCGTGTTATTAATAATGGCTTACGACAATAGGCAAAACTGAATGGAAATGACCAATTTGTAAATTATTAACTGATATTAAATTATTTCTTATTTAATAGGACGAGGAATATAAAAATTTATCCACTTTTATTGTTGTGTTATAGTTTTAATAGAAGTAAAAATTATTTTGTTTTACAGTTTTTTACTGAGTTGTGGCGCGCACTCTATTAGTTAATGATGTTTTATCTGTGGTTGAAATAACTTGAGTCGTAATAAAAGGTTTAATGGTTTTATTAATAATAGCTAATCCATACATATAATAAAATTTAAAATTATAAATGCCTGTTGAACACATTTAAGAAAAATCAATAAGAGGAGACTAGAACAGCAGTAGAAGCCGAAACATATTTTTTGGATTTTTGTCTGCCTGTATAATTATGTTAATAATTATGCTCCTTACAAGTAAATAAAATAAATTTTGTAGATGAATTTGGGATAGATTTTTTCGAAATGTAAATCCCAAAGGGGGTAAATTAGGCAGGTTTCTCAATTTTGAAAGATATAATAACTCAGAAATATCGAACTTAACGGGGACGAAGCCACGGGCAGAAGCTATTTAACAATAAAATAATACTTTTTAAACTACATTTGAAATTGATGTAAAGAGTGAAATATAACTTCTACATTTTTAAAAATATATTTTTGCAGTGAAAAGACGCCATAAAATTGCTGACTGCCACTTAAAAAAAAAAGAAAAATATTTTTAGTATTAAAACAGAAGTGAAATTTGCGGCCGCTTACCGTGAGGTTTCGCCATGTAGCTATAAAGAGTATAAACACAAAATCATAAAAATTAAGTTTTTGGGCTTTCAATATTTAACTTGAACTACTTTTCCCGCCACCTCGTTTGCGTGGAATTCATTATATTAGTAATAGCTACGCCCACGTTTTGACCCGCATTAAACCTTACAGCTCCACTCCCGTGACGTTTAGCGTAATCTCAAATATCAGTTCAATATTCAGTAGATCGCGAGAATAAAATAATAAAATTAACGAACTGACTTTCCCTCGCGGATTTGTCTGCGTGGTAGCTAAATAAATTAAAACTGGATTTTATAAATAAGTATCGTTCATATAACTATAAATATTTTGGCATTAAAATAAAAACAGACAATTCAATTTTATTTATTTGTATTGATAAAACCTTCTTGTTGACACCTACTAAAATGCATTTTTACTCTGTGGCAACTAATGTCTTTGACTGAAGAAAATTGGAACGTTTCATTACAACAAAAAGCATATAAATAGCTTTAAACTGAAATAAGAAAGTAACAAATTCAAACAATAAAACTCAAATTATTTAACTGATTATATCAAAAGAAAATTGTACATACTATAACAACAAACACAATATAAGTCATTATGGTAAGAGGTATTTTCGGAGAGATTTTCTCTTTAGTGTAAAACGAGTGCATAAAATTAAATAAAATAAGAATGGAACGCGATGTGATGGAAAAAAAAGTTATCCTTAATACAAAATAAAATATATCAAAGATCAAGATAATCTTTTAAGACAACTATAAAAACCATATATAAATGTGATTTTAACTCTTTGCTACTGCTATGTACTAGAAACAGTGAGTATGCGTTATAATTTCTACTTAGTCCTCCGTGACACGATGAAATTACATAAAATATCTCTCACATGTGTTGTAATGTTTTTTGTCTTTCAGGTACAATACACGAATATAGCACACCTATATTATAATAGTATTATGATAAAGATGATAGCGGCGGGTGATTTCAGAGCTAAACATTTTTTAAGACTTAAGTTTCATAAGTGCAAGAACAGCGAACATTAGAAGAAATGTTCCTGAAATTCTGTGAAATAATAAAAATTTTCAAAACTTCTGATTTTTCTATAATATATTCTTATTTCTCTTACATAATTATCATAGACATAGACACTACGTTACGTACATAAGAAATTATAAATGTAAACTCCAAATAAATTAATAATCGTGAATACAGAATGTAAGTAGTTACATTATCTGGTGCATAACCTGTATTGTCCCATTGTTGGGCAAAGGTCTCCACCATCCATGAAATGGAATGAATCAGGTTTTTCATTTTTTATTAAAGTATGTAACTAGATTTGACTACGTCGATAAAAAGCACTTACCCGTGTGCCAGAATTCATTAAAATTTGTTTAGTTTGGCGAGAAAGAGGAAGCCTACAACCTAGCTACATAATATTAATGTTTCAATATTTTGAAGATACATTATTTTCATTTAGTGCTTTTTATATCCCAGACTGGCATAATTCGTGCTACTTGTCATATTTATAAGTTTTCGTATGAAAAATCTCGAGATCTATGACTGAAAATAATATGACCTAAATTCTATTGCATTACGTATTTAATTAGTATTTTATGACATACATTAGTATTAAACAGTTATTGATTTGTTGTATAACGTTAATCTGAAGTAAAAAAACCTTTTAAATATCATTATTTTATCTCACCAAAGTACAAGAAATCACTGAGAAACTGCTCCATGACCAGTTTCCGATTTTGACATAAGAAATTGCGTTACTTGCCTGTAAAGCTGTCAAATCTGCAAGAGGATAGTAACTGGCAAGCTGTCAAATTTTTTGCCAAGCAGTTATCAACCGTATATGTATGGATATAAGGATGCACTAAATCCGAGATGAACCGGTTTCAAACGAAATTATTAATTGCTTTCGAAATCGACTGGAAATTAGTCACCTTTACGGAATAGCCATACCGGTGTCAAATCATTTTATTACAATAAGTATTATAATTAAGTTAGCTAAGTTTTATTTTAATTTTATATTTTTTGTATTTTGATGTTTGTTCTGACGTGTTCATGCGCCCCTTGGGGCCCATGGAAATAAATGATTTGATTTGATTTGATTATCACATGGTACCTAAACTTAAGAGGTGAAGTGTGGGTGTTATATGTACTTCTGCCCACCCTTCTAGGATAGGGCATACTGCTACGTTGAATAGTTCAAAGACATGACTAAGAAACGCTCAACAGTTATTCACCGCAGATCAAATAATCGCAGAAACACCAGCGCAAACATGGAAGCACAACATCCAAATACATTATAACGAACCTGCCCCATCGCAGAAGACCAGCGCATTAAAAATGTAAATAAAGCCGCGGCACGCCACGAGCGGTAGCGATAGCGAGTTGTAAATACATTATTTATGATTCACAACAATATACCGCATATCTCATAAATTCGTAAGGAGAAACTTCTTCTGCGTTGGTCTCTCAATTGAGACGCAAGATAAATATTTTTTTTAACGACCATGTAAACACAAACTTCTCATGATCAATTATTTTATAATTAGTATACAATAAAAGAACACTGAACCCGTTGATGTCTTTTAATAGCCAAATTGTACCTACTCAAAAGTAGGCTATGTTATTGCTACTACATCTAGGCTCTCTTTATCTCTCTTGTATCTTCTTCTTGTCGTGTCAATGACTATAGTAACTCTGTTTAATATTTTCTATTTATACAGTTTTGGAGCGACTATGACGCCTTTTTGGTTGGCCTGCATATGTACCATAAACTACAGTAGCATAGATAAAACTACACCGACAGGTTGAACTAGATGTCGTATTAATGTACTTGGAATAACATGGCAATGACTCGCTATCGCTTCTCTCTTGAAACCGCAACCTTAAACCCAAAGTGTGAGAGAGATAACATTGCGTGCGAGCGAGAGAAGCGTACTCATTTGGCAACTGTCACCGGCAGGAGTCGATTATTTATGGGAGTGGCTATTGCTACGCTTGCCTTTTTGTTTGTGTTTTATTTTGTTTGTGTACACAGATTATTTACCGGGTAAGGTTTTATTTGAATGTGTGTGGAGAAATGTTGTCAATACGTTTCCCTGTAAATAAAGAAAATTCAAAAGTCTGTTTACTGAAATTTTAAGGGCACAAGGAGGACAATTTCCTTCTTTTGTAAGGTTGTTTTTAGGTACCCTAAAACAAGATACTATATACGTACGTAGACTGAGTACCGATTTAGATTGAGAGCCAGCTAAACTATTGGCCAATTTAAAGTCTGCGGTCTGCGGGGCTCTAATGTTATCCATATTATTTATTAAAACTACTATTCTTTGTCCTCTCACCGGCCCTTCATATCATGAATGTAAACGGAAAGTCCAACAGAAGATTTTATAAAAATACTAGAACTAAGAAACGAATTCCTAACATTATTTATTATTTGTACATTTTTAAAAAGAATATTATTCCGATATCAATATTACAATTTAAAATTAGGATTAGGTCCGAGTGCTCGAGCTTTATTGGGGTGTTGTTTTCCGTCGCTTCCGCGGAACTATTCCCCAGGAACGCACCAAGACTTAGTGCAAAGGAAGTGAATTTATAATTATGTATTTTTAGGTTAAGGTATTTATCTATGGGCCTATGCAGCCTGAAATAAATGATTTATTTATTTATTATTTATTTATTTAAAGATATTGCAAAACGCCTAATCTACGCTTCTCGCGACCAGAATGCAGGTTTTTACTTCGCCCAGCGAATAAGCATTGCCATTCAACGTGGCAATGCTGCCTTCTGGCAACGGTATCTGCTGAAGACAGCGATGCGGAGAAGTTTTTTGACGCCTCATGTAAATATTTTATTTTATTTATTAATTGATTGTTTGTTATATAGTGTTATTTTTTTATATAATTATTTTTTCTTCTTTCAATATGTAAAGTTTAAGTTATTGTAAAAAAAAAAAATTCCTCATTCATAAGATGTTAATTTATGCCAAATATTATTATGAACATAACTACCGCCATTTCACATAAACATATTGTAGTATTGTAGTTAATAAAAACCTCCTGCGAGACAGGCTAAGCCTAGTGCAGGAGAGTTTAAGAAATAATTATATATATAGTACCTAAATAAGAATATAAATGTAAGAAATATGTATTTTGGAAATTTACAATTCTTTATTATTTATTTATTTATTTGACGATACAAAATCTAATGAAAGAAACATATTAAAGCTTAGAAACGCTTAGATAGGTGTGCTTGATAGTTTATTGTTGTTAATGGCGTTAATGAGTATCCGCCAGTATTGGGATACTTGATTGCTATCAAATTAATATACATCTATCGCCAATAAATGTTATCTGGCTAAATGTAGTACTACAGTTAAGACTGCTGAACTAATTGTGCACAAGCACCTACCGGTGTATGGTATTTTTCTTTAATCATTCATTTTACCTAGATAAAAGTAAAACTATACCAACCTACATTTTAAAATACAGAGTTAATTATAAACGTATTGTAACAAAATAAAAGCAGCAATAGCCGAGTGGGTGACTGTTGGACTGCGAAGTCAAAGGTCTCGGGTTCGAACCCACGGCACACACCTCTGTCAATAAATCGTTAAGATTCGTCTTTTCGATGATATGTGTGGATTTATCATATACATTATCGCTTGCTAACAGTGAAGAAAAACATCGTGAGGCAACCTGCACGCGTGAGAGTGCTTAAAAAGTGCTCGACCGTGTGTAAAGTCTACCAATCCACATTTGACTAGCGTGATGGAAAATGACCTAAGAGGCCCGAGCCCAGCAGTGGGACATATATCAGATACAGGGCTGCTATTATTATTGTAATAAAATGACGAAGTAGCACAATTCCCCACATACCTAAATACAAAACAAATATAGATACAAAACTCCCAAATTCAACATCAAACATAACCCATTCGTCTTAAAGCCGACGACGGAACTTAAATATGGGTACTTTTAGGTCCCTAGAGAGAGTACCCTACTCGGTTTGACAAGGAAGCGGTAGGCCTCGGCATTGAAGGCCTCCATAAGCCTCATAGACTTGCAGAGTTTCGGCAATACGATTGTAAATCGAGGGTATTACTCTATTTTTTAAAGTTGGCTGAAGATTGAATTTGAACTTTAGCGTTTGTGATTTAAATTGGAGTAGTTTTTAAATTGTGATGGGCTGAATGCTAATATTATCCGTTAGGATACGAAAATAATAAAAAGGGTGAATAGAATAGTTATCCTATCCAAATATTATAAATATGTGATATTTGAGAAAGTTTGGATGTGTGTCACTATGCCTTTATAATACGTCTTCAAAATTGGTATGGCGATAGATAAAGAGCCCAGCCAGGCAATCATACAGGCGCGAGATAGATTTTGTCGCGTATTTGTCATGTTGCCCCATATACAAATACGACAAAAACGTGACTTATTCTATCTCACGATCGTATCCTTATCCTTGTCCCCCAGGAAGGACTTAGACTAGTTAATTATATCGACGTACCACGCAGGTAGAAACAAATTACTTTATAATATTCGTACAGATCTCAATTCAGGGTTGGAACCGCTCACTGCGTATCGTACGGTATGTTTCACAAGCGTGAGAGATCTTCGTGAGTTGACGTTTAGCGCACTGTGTTTGTGCTTCGTGCTTGTGCGTACGACACTAGCGGTGCGTGGTGCAAGTCAAGAGAGCAAGCGAGAGCGATTTGAGCGGCAATGGGCGAATCCAAATTAATGAGAAATTTCGAATCTAGCAGTATACTAATTCATGGCTGAATTGGCAAAGCACCTGGAGCGTTTACCCAGGCAGTGCATTTTGTCAAAACGATACATAACCAATATTTGTTCAAGCAAGTGTTAAAAAAAGTATATATTATATTTGAGGCGCTAGTTAAAGAAAACTTAAGAAAACTTTAGAAAAATTGCATATGCAGAAAACTGAAGAATTGCAGATTTACAAAATGAACAAAATATTTTTTTCGATTTGAATTATTTTGTGACGTTGATATAATACTTAATATCACATATCACTTGAGTCAGATTTGAAGCACATTTAAGTTTATACGTAAATAATTAGATCAATTAAACTTTGCAGGCTCGATTGCAAATCATTTAGTCAAATTGCCGCAAATACAGTTAATTGCCCTACAATTAATGCACACTTTATAACAGTACATGGTAAAATATGTATATTTGGCTGGGCGACTATTATTAATGAAAAGAGTTTATCTATTAAAAATAAATCGAACAAAAGGATTGTAATTATAATTATTTTAAGAAGCTGCCAGTTAAATCTTCAATATAAAAAATAATGTGAGTACATATTTATTCACTTTAAAATTTTATATAAGACGTCAGATTCTTCCCAATATTTTCCACAAGCAAACATGAGTCATAATCGCTAACAAGCGATTCACGGATCGTCCGTGACTTGCACCCCGGCAGTCTCGCTAACAACCAGAGCAAATACCGGGTCACGGTAGTGTTGCTACTTGCTACTAGCTCCTAGGAACGTTGTGCTCTGGTCACGAGTTTTTCATTACGGGAAAAAGGTCAGAGACTTTTCTTATCGATGCTTTTTGTAAAATGAATAACTGTAGATGCGTAAAAAGTCTTGAAATTGTTACTTTTACAAAAATAAACAGTTTTGTTGGCAAACTGCATTGCAGACAAAACCGAAGAATTTGGCAAAAAAGAACTGTATAAATTGATAGCGCAACATGCTTTGGATTCACGACGATACTGACATTGAACTCATAATAGTTTTGACTGGTGGTAGAGCTTTTGTGAATGAGCTCGAGGGCGGCAGCACCACCGTCTCACCTTTAACCTGCCGCCAAATAGTAGTGCTTTCATTACTGTGTTCCGGTTTGGTGGTGAGATCAGGCCCTGAAATTACTGGCATATGAGACATAACACCGTAAACCTCTGCTGCAGCGACGCATCTATAATCTGCTTTTGTGGATTGTTGATGTCCATGGGCTGTACTCCACTTACCATCAGGTGGACTACATGTTCGTTCGCTGTGGGCGTAGTATAAAAAAATAATAATAATAATAATGTCAACACTAGTGTCGATAGTTTTTCAGCAACTAAGCGTCGCGTCGGTGATTAAGTGATATACACTAATTGTTTAGATCAAATAGAACCAAAAGCATATTACGTACATTATTTTTTAGCTTACACTTTGTAAGCTAAAAAATAATGTATCTACAAAGTATATTAATGATATACCTGATACTGTACTGTACTAGTCCTTTTGTATATGGATATTAATAAGCTGAGATTACTCATAAATTACTATCAGATAGTCTAAAATCCAGATCATTCTAAAATCTGTTTCCTTCCTAGCAAGCATTCATAGCATGACCAAGAAATGCAGCTATTTCCCTTGAATCTTTGCTCAGTAACTTAGTAGTCTTTATGCTCGGCGCGTAGAAGCCGTAAATATCAGTTTGGTTCCGATCGCAAAAGGGGTGTAAAGCGTTTATCTTGCACTATACTGCTTTTCTAAATATATGAAACAAGCTAAAATATGTGGTTATGTTACAACTTGACGATTTATACAAAATAAAATATTAAAAAAATATATAAATAAGTAGATACTTGTGATAATATTTTAAGGATTTGTTTAAAGAGATTATTTGCATAAATGACGAAAGTAACAAAATCCTATGTTCCTTGTGTTTCTTTGCATCGCTGTCAATGCGGTGAAGCGGTCAGTAGCCTTGGAAACCATGGTTTGTCTTGCAACAGAAGTGCTGGCCGCATTTCACGACACGCTCACGTCAACGACATAATCCGCCGTGCTCTTGTTACCGTCGGAGTGCCAGCCATACTTGAACCTAATGGTTGTCGTCACAGCCTTGGAAGTTGGGTAGGCCTTTGGTGTAGGACGCAACGCGCCATCACATCCTCCAAGCACAACTGCTTGTGCTGGCGCTGCTGCTGCCAACGCGTAGCGTCGCAAATACGATAACCTTGTTGGTATTTATGTGTTTGAGCCGTTTGGGCCACTGGGTCCACGTGCACACGCATTATAATATGATATCTCCAAAAGATTGGTTGACGCTTCATCACGTGATGCGATGGCTGGCTTTTATCTTGCACAAAGAATTAGCATTTGTCATTCAACGTGGCAATGCCGCGGCCGTCAGCCTTCGGGGCACGTTCACTGTTGACAGTGATGCGGTCGAATTTTTATTATGTAATCTGTTGTTATTATTTTATTTTATTTTTATTAATTAGTTGTGTAATAACTTTAACCAATTATATTAGTTTAGATTTTCGTATTGTAAATTATATTCCATAAGGTATTACTTAATTTTCCTTATAACTTAGTTAATTAACAAAATAACTTAGTTAATAATTTTTCAATTTTTATTCAATATTAAATAACCCAATACCACTTCTGACATCAGCATTATAAATTATCACGTAGTTGTAATAAGACAAGTAATACTTGCATAAAAACATTATAATAAAATCGCTATTTTTGGAGATTAAAAATGTTAAACAATAATTTTCTCATTAATTATTACCCAATATTTCGAATAACATTTCAGCATACTATATAAAAAATAACAAAAACTTAGTACTTTAATGTGTGTGTATTTTCTAATACCTGCCTTCATATTTAAATATAGTATAAATTGGTATTCAAATTTCAAATTCAAGGCCCCAGGAGGCGCTTGAACACGTCAAAACATTACAAAAAATGATATAAAAGTAAATAATATTCTTTTGTTTATTGTTTTAAAAACACTAAAGAAATATAAAGTTACATTAAATAAATTGAAAATATATACATAGGTAAAAATAAAAAGGCAAATATTTACATTAAGTTAGGCGTCATAGTATTCCTCCGCATCGATCTCGGTTGTGGGGACCGTGTTCAGAAGGCTATAAAGAAAACTATCTATATATTTCTATAAAGTAAATAATAAATAATACTAAATTAAAAACACAGTTTTAAACTCAAAAGCAATACAGAGGTTCTATAGAGTCTTGCTACGTGGTATATAGTCAGATATATAGAGTCGCTCAATACATACGCGCGCAAGCGTACACCCCTCGCGTCCATAGGGACGAAACGCAACTGTGTCGATGTCTTTTATTTAAAGTCTTTGTCAGGTTTTTTGGGTTCCGTAGATTATAGATTAACATGGTGTTAAGGTTGCATGGAACGAAGCTTGTTTGTACTTATACAGGGCATTTATTGACACACAGATTCTAAAAGAAGTATTTAATTTCCACCGAGTAAAAAATACTTTCGTTTTCCGAATATATTGAACGTTGAGAATGTTTAATTTGTTCGGTAAGCGGGTCTTTTTCTGTCGTAAGATTTTTTTATAGGTCGAAATAAACACTGACTACGTTTAAGAATCTTTGTTTTCAATTAATGTTTTTATGTCGCACTCACTCCGTACAATATCGAATATACAACCTCCACTTGTATGCAGTACAAACACCTATTTAACAATGAGAGAGATTAAAAAGGTATTATCTAAGTATAGGACCTGATCTCACCACCAAACCGGAACACAGTAATGGAAGCACTACTATTTGGCGGCAGGTTAAAGGTGAGACGGTGGTGCATTTTAGAAAGTACTAATTATTTTTCACATTTCCTTTCTAAGTGTGGCAAAGACCAACCGTTGTATGTGGAGCAGGTTTCACTCGTTGCACTGAGCTGTTTATGTGAATTCTGATCGAGCTATACATTCCCAGTATAAGCTGGTCTCTTATTGCACGGGGAGCCTGTACAACGCGAGATCATCTTATATTGGAAATGTATAGCTTTGTGTAGCCGTTTGTACTCATACAATACAATGCTATGTGTTTGGAATTGAAACAGCGTGAATATTTGTAAAGAAAACTATCTATATATTTCTATAAAACTGAAATTATAAAAACACTAACGTGTGCCCACGCACATAGGTACGATAGAAAAGGGGAAGAGATAAAATTAAGTGTTGCCAACTCAAATAATTTAGTGATGTGATTATGTTAATCGACTAAACCAAATAATATTATAAAAGTCACATCAATAAATTAATTATAAAAAAACTATATGTTCTTGGCTTGAACACATGAGGTCTTCATTGCGGTCCAATTTCACCAAACGTGTTGAAATGGATTTAGTGCTGAACTAGTTTTAATACATTTTCGATCTCTCTCTCTCGTTTAATCTTTGAACGGGGCATAGAGTGCGAAAATCAATTTCAGCGCTGAACTCGGTTTCGTCGGAAAAAATTGGCCGTTTTATTTACTTTGTCTACTAATTATAAACAAGAAAGATTTTTTTGTTTGTTTGTTTGTACCCAAAAATCTTCGAATCTACTGGACCGACCATTATGAAAACTCGTAGGAGGATAGTTTAAGGTCCCAGAAATAAAATAAAGGGTACTTTTATCGACCTACTACACGAGTGGAGCCGCGAACAGAAGCTAGTTTCTAATAAAATATGCATTTTTTTTTTCGATCCCTAAATTATAAAATTCGTAAGAGAACTCGATTTGTAAGTGAATACCAAGAGTACCAAGACTATCGATATTATAATTATATTTAGATCCGCGATCCCAGCCCTAAGCCCCACCCGCCATACTTCCGGCACTGCTATGTAATCGTGCGTTTATATGTGTGTGTGGGTGTATGTTCTTTAGTAAATAGAGAAGGGAACTTTCTTTGTACGGGTTTGAAATATATCGCTTCTATAACTATGCTAGTAGGAAATAAATGCGTTAACACCATTTTATATTTCTGTAGGCAGAAAGTGTAGTGTGTGCCTATTGGGCATTAACATTAAAAATAATGAGTACTACAGAATTTTAGCGTTGTTAATAAAAATACAAACGACTCGAGAACCGCCTCCTATTTTTTGATCGGTTTATATAATAATGTGTTAATAATTTAATTTTGGCGTTGTAAAAAAGCCTTCATTCAATGTATAACATTATCATTTGCTGGTAATCTTACGTTACAGATTCGAATATTACATTGAGAGATGACGGGGAACTGAGCACTACAGTGCCATGTGATGTACCTGTAATTCTACAATTTGGAATTTTATTTAATAAAATGCTACATTACAGGCAAATGATCGACAGTCTGGGAGACAGTTTATAACTTTTTGTTTCACTCAGTTTGTTTGTAATGCTCAAAATCGATTCTATAACGTCATTACACCAATGCTCGCCGGTTTGCGACAACTTTTAGGTTATAACCTATCCTACTTTCTACTAATAGTAATAATATGAAAATATCTAGATGTGAGAAAGATTGCTCTTTTACATAAAATCTATTAAAATAATTTCATGTAGCAGGCTATATAGTTCAACGTCCTTTGATAATGTGATGAACTTATAGACAAGTTGCATTAAATTGTTAATTATTCTGACGTCATAATCCGACGGCTTAGCTCTTTGGAAATTAAATGAAGGCTCGTTAGATTACGAGTCGGTTCTATTCAGGAAGCTTTTCTTAAGACCTTGTGACTTTTTATTTTATTTTATTTTATTTTATTTTAATATTTTAGGAAAACTTACAGCTAGTACAAGATATTGTGATAATACATAATAAAACATGGCCAATTACAAGTTTCCACTGTTAGTTAATATCTTTTAGAATAATATCTGGAGATATAATTATGTGAAGACACCGGGCAACTATTCTACATAGACTATACAGACATAAAGTCTATTTAAACCGCGACGAAGTCTTATAATAGTTGTGAAACTTATCAGACTAAATCAATCACAGTTAGTGGTCGACAGAGTAATCGATTTGATTGATTCTCGAAATCTTCAAAATATTGTTTTTGAAGGAAAGTTTTTGCGACTTAAAACACAGACATAAACACCGTTTGTATGAGCAGTTTATTCGTACAGGTGATGTTGTGGGGTAGTGGGTGTAAACTGTGTTGTCAAACACGGGATGTGTACAGAGAAAAGCATAACGACGTAATAAACTTACATCATATTCGGACACAAACAGAAACAACTAATTAATATAGTAAAAACATGTAAAATGTAAAGTCAGCGTACGTGCGATACAGCGTAAATAAATGCTTAATGTGTTAAAAAGTAAAACTATTGATATTATGTGACAATGCCTGTACACCATAGGTTTTTTTAGTAGGCATGTACAGTACCCTTGAAAGTAAGTACAACTTTTGTATAATATGTATGCATGCGTAGTAGTTATCCTCAGCTGAACTTGAATCTAGATCATATAAGTATAAATTGTTCCACGGCGACGTCATATGCACGGCAATCATTTTAGGTAATGTAGATAGACGAGTTTGCGCAAATAAGATATCAATTTCGTTTAAAATTACATTTAAAGATGAAAACATGCTTACTGAACCGGGCATTGAACCAGCTAAAATATGTAATATAATCGTTAGTACTGTTCTCTTGGTATCAATCAGTAGCATTAATCATAAAGATCCAATCTCTCTAACAATATTATATTCTTTGTCAGTGATTCAGCACATAACTATAGCATGGTGAGAATTTTTTTCCCTAGAAAATTTATACATTAATAATCATAAAATTCTTTATTGGCATACTGCTTTCACAAGTATTTTTTCTTGTCTTTATTGCTTACTAAAATGATTTCCGCACTAGGAATCATTCCTGTATCGCGGGGTGTTCGCTCACATACATTCCACACACACAAAGCACACCCAGAGTCGGAAAAATCTTTGCGGATCACACAAAGATTAGCCCGTGTGGGGATCGAACCCACAACACCAGCGCAGTGGAGAACGGCGAGCAACCGTGCACTTTGCAATTGCATACGTATGTGGATAATGATATCATCTGGTGGTAGAGCTCTTGTGAATGAGCTCGAGGGCGGCAGCACCACCGTCTCACCTTTAACCTGCCGCCAAATAGTAGTGCTTCCATTACTGTGTTCCGGTTTGGTGGTGAGATCAGGCCCTGAAATTACTGGCACATGAGGCATAACACCGAAGTCCTCAGCTGCAGCGACGCATTTATAATCTGCTTTTGTGGATTGTTGATGTCCATGGGCTGTACTCCACTTACCATCAGGTGGACTACACGCTCGTTCGCTGTGGGCATGTATAAAAAAAAAACTACAGCATGGTTAGCAATTTTTTCCCCTAGAAAGTTTATACATTTATAATCATAAAATTCTTCATTGGCATACTGCTTTCACAAGCAAATTTAATTTTCTTTATTAAAAAAAAAACTATTCCCGCACTAGGACTCATTCCTGTATCGCGGGGTGTTCAAAAACATACATTCCACACACACAAAGCACACCCAGAGTCGGAACAAATCTTTGCGGATCACACAAAGATTAGCCCGTGTGGGGATCGAACCCACAACACCAGCGCAGTGGAGAACGGCGAGCAACCGTGCACTTTGCTATTGCATATGTATGTGTATAATGATATCATACCGTATCCAGTTGGCAAAATATTCACTGAAAAGGGATTTTGTTACGATGTAACAAAATCCCTTACCTTAAATAACCATCTCTGAAGAAAACGCTGCCTAATTCCCTCTTAAGATCCAATTTATTTTTGGGATTATTTCATTTCCAAAAACTTTTATTTCCACTTTCCATTTTACCATTGCAATGCCAAGTCCAACTCTTCCGCATTCATCTTAATAAATATTCTGTAACTTGAGAACAAAGTTTATCGTTTATCTAATTAAATTGTTAATTATTCTGACGTCATAATCCGACGGCTTAGCTCTTTGGAAATTGAACGAAGGCTCGTTTCATTACGAGTCGGTTCTATTCAGGAAGCTTTTCTAGTCCTTGTGGCTTTTTAGAATAATATCTGGAGATATAATCATGTGATTTATATTTTGAGTTTTCATTTGGGTAGGGTTTTTTGACCGCGGTTAAATCCTAAAACATAAAAGCAATTACTATCTATTTAGTAGGGTTATAGGTAATATGGGTATAGGCGTCTGTTTATGTTAAGGATATATCTAGAAAATTATAACTTCCTTGGACTCATATGCTTGAATGTAGAAACTAAAATTTAAGTTATCGAATGATAGTTACTATCATTTAGTTTAAAAATTATGTAGAACTATTTTATTAAAAATTTTACTGACTTGGTGTGTACTTACTGGACTTTAACATTTCCTAACATTCTTTTTAAGGCTCCGTAGTAACTACAAGAAAAACTTACAGTGTCGCCATGTCCGTCTGTCAGACGTCTGTCCGAGGCGAGGACGAACCATACACATTTTATTTTCTCTCCCTTGGTGTTAAGTATCATTAATAGAGAGATAATTTATATACTCGTATATATTTATTTTTCTGAGTGGGGCGTCCCCTCTTCCCCTTTTAAAGCTAAACCGTTGGCTCCGAAAATCTTTAAAAGAAATTTAACGGCAGTTCATGTAATTAACTTTAAAGGAAAACTATAGCAACTAAGTTTACTAACGATAGCAACTAAAAAAACAGTTCAATATTAAAACAATATTATTATTTCATCTCCCCACAAAGACATCAGTGCCATTCAGTGCATCAAGTACTAGGGCAGCATGTCCCGGGGGAGGTATAATACCAAAAAGATTGGCGAGAGGTTTTTATTTAATGCCTGCATTTACTAATTATCGTCGTCCTTAGATTTTTTATTTTTACACTATGATAAGAAGTGCAAATTCTCAACTTATTTCAACCATTCTTCACATCCACCTGCTTATAAATATTAAAAACAATATTATTATTTTATCTCCCCACAAAGACATTGCACATCAAGTACCAGGGCGGCATGTCCCGAGGGAGGTTTAATACCAATCCCGTGTAGCCGTCCATCGCAGACTGAGCTACAAGGTAGTGTTAATGGTGTCTTGGCTAGGGACACCATCTGCCGGTAATAAATGGTAACAAGTTAAAAGGATTTTTGAGTTAGTGGTTCGGATGATTGTACTGGGTATTTGACTTATAGGAATTTAAATTTGAAGGAGTAAGGCAAAAGTAGCTTATTGATATCTGGAGAGTACTACTGTAAATGCGTTTTTACACCTTAGGACTACGGTATGAGGTTGAACTTTGAACCCTACACAATTATGTCTACTCAATTTAGCTGGAGAAGTTAACAGGAAATATACCAAAGCTGCATTAGCCATATAAAATCATAATTTTGCACGCCTCTGTTGTTCTTAGTAATCACTGAGATCCACAATTGCGATTTTGGGATAGGTTATATTTTTAATGTTTTGTAATTACAAAATGCTAGAAATCATTCTATCAATTTCATAATTAATGTTACTTTAGTGCCTTTAGATCAACATTTTTATACCAATTATGCACATTGATAAAAAATAAACAGTGTAAAATAACCAAAACGATGACCACAAAACCTCATATAAATAAATTACAATTAATATGATCTGCATATTCCATAATATTAGGGCGCCATGAACCCAAACACGTATTTAATTGTGCGTAGTAATCCGCATTAATAACAGAGCAGCTGGCGCCCCCTGCCGACCAATGGCGGATTTAAAAGTCAATATCGCGTCGCGATTACACCAGCTAACAGAGGGGAGCGGAAAATTAGGTGGTGAATGCGTGCAGTTTATTTTTAACTGGTTCACACTGTCTGATTTGGTAATGGAGCGAATATTGCGGGAAGAAATGTTATGATAGTAATTTTCTTTGATCTAGTAGCAAGCTAGAATTAAGAATATTTGCACAAAATTTGGTATTCGGTTCAGAAAATGTTCATGATTAACTAACGCGTGTGAGAAAGTCGACTAGTGAGTTTGCAATTTTAGTGGTGGGAAATGGTAACTAATGGAACTGTTACTAATATGGACTCTACATAATTAGAGCGACGCTTTTATTTATTTATTTCTACTATATGCACTAAAATGTACAAAGGCGGAGGTAATACTAAAAGTATTCTCTACTAGTCAACTTTTGGGCGATGCAGAGCTTTTCAGATACGGCTAATCTATAAACTCAGGCTATTTATACCTATTTGATACATTCTATTTATTTATTTATTTATTTTATTTATTTAAAAACTTCATATACAAAATTTGTATACAAGGCGGACTTAATGCCACAGGCATTCTCTACCAGTCTATCTTTGGGTGATGCAGAGATTAACAAGGCAGGTGAAGTTATAAAATATAGCGTTTGATTTGAAATAAAAGGTCATAAAAATCAATACAATTAATGAATACATAATAAACATATCGCACATCCTGTAAAAAACTGTCATAACACAAAAAAAAGGATTTCGAGATAAATGCAATTTAAGTTTATTTTTTCTCTTTTTGTTCCATTGCAAATGTATATACATAGTTAGTGTAGTTTTCTTTTTACATATCACTGCACAAATTACTTAACTATTGATTATGTCAGTAAAGGGCATGATATCATCAAAATTTCCTTATATTTTTTTATAATAACTGATAAAAGTCACATGTTATGACAGTTTTTTACATTCTGGAAAGGATTTATTTAGATAATAAAACTAATTCGTTATTTTAATCAGCCTTCTTTAATATCGTTTTTCGACCCTTCTAATAATTTTACAAAATTGACATCTTAAATATTTATAATGTAATATACCATATAATATGTAATATAATATACCTATAGTTAAAGTTTTTGCAGACTCGTATATCGACATCCTCAACGTTGAAGTAGTAACCATTGTTAAAATTACGTGGTTTTTCTTTTCCAGTGAAACGAACTTTTGGGATGATGGCTTTGGTACATTTATTAATAAAATTCCGTTGTAAAGTAATGTCACCAAGATCCCAAAACTTTCTGAATATTATTGTTCTTGCTTCATGACTTATCTTTTGCGTACATTTAATTTTGCATTTACCTTCGCAAGGTGGTTTTAATGCTCTTTCCCGCATGACTTTCTTTGTTTTAGATCTAGATACGTAAGCCTTTCCTGTATTTCTCAGTTTTTTCGCTTTGTTACTAAGCCACTCATCTCTTCTTGCTAAGCGTTTCCTCCCTCTCTTTAAGTTATTATCTTCAATAGGCAGTTGTTGTTGATCGTCAAAGTTCTCTGGATCCTGATTTAAATTCTCTATAGTATTTTCTTCCTCCTTATCATTATTTTGGGCGGGTTCTGCTAAATGGTCTTCATTTTCATGAGTTTCTATTGAAATATTAGAACGGTTATTTATATCCGAATTAGTACTACGATCTGAGGAGCTGGATGAACTCGAGGATGAGCTTGAACTCGAATTAGACGATGATGTGGACGATGTGCTCGAATCTCTCGATCTATAGTTTGGATCCTTCACCGAGTCATCATCATCTTCTGAGAATGCAGTTGGTTCGTCACAGGATTTTCAATTGGAATAATGTGCGTTGTCTATTACGCTGATTGTAGCTGTATCATCCGCTGCGGAAATAAAAGGGCCATTAAAAAGTAATTAAGCTTATGCTAATGGTTTTTGTAGTGTTTCTAATTTATTCATCATAAACGTTATAAAAGTTATCACCTATGACAAAATAGCAAATGATTAAGCCCATTGTTTGTCATAGATACACCTAAATAATAAGTTTTGCTCACCAGCATCGGTATCATGTAGTGAAGAAGTTTTATAAATGGAATGAGGGTTTTCTTCTTGTAGATTACGTTCAGCCGTACGAGCCATTTCTAATGAACTAGAGATATCATTATTTTCTTGAAGTGCTGGTAGCAGATCTGTTAATAAAAACATTACTTAATTACCTAAACTATGGGAAAAACTAGCAGTTGAACGATAATATTAATTTATTTTTATATAATTACAATAATCGGTATTTTTTCCTGTGTTTTCATTTGTATTTACAAGTTGTAGAAGCTTCCTAGCTCTGCTGTCTCGGAATTTATCACACATGATAGAATCCTAATTAAAAATATAAACTAATTATATTACAATATAGTGGTAACAAAAATGGATGAAAGTAAGTTTAGGTACAATAGTGTCGTAAGATATGATGAGACAATGAAACAAAATATTCAAATGTAGAAAAGAGCCATATTATATTTATGACACACACAACTTAATTGACCACTGTAAAAAGGTGACATAATATATCATATGGCAGTATATTACAGTAAAACCAGACAAAAGTAGTGTTTGACACTCTGAAAAATAGGTTTAACCTGTGATATGACTCTTTTCTCGATTAAACATTAGACAAACACAAAAAAATCGTGGTACAAAACAGTCATATCATATCTTACGACAGTTTTCTACAAATAAACCATGTAATAAAATGTATGAATTTACCTGGAATACAGTTGCAAAACAGGTTATGGCGGTTTTCACCCGCACTGACACGCGTGCGCCTGCGGCAAGCACTGTTAGGGCACTATTGTAGATTGACGTGACGTCAATATCGCTCCGTAAAAAAGAGTCCTAAGCGCCCTCCTACGACGAATTTTGGAGTTAAGAATATGGCGTTTTTGTGGATTATAAATTTAATAAATCTAAACAGTTTTGTATCATTAAGTCATATTTGAAATTTTTTGTGTTATGGCAGTTTTTTACAGGATGTGCGATATGTGCGTATATATATACGCATAATATCTACATAAAAACATACTTAAATATAAGTAAATATACAATAAATAAAATATATATAAATATATGAACTAATAATAAATATTATGGTGGCGATTCGTTTTTGTTGAGGAGAAGATTCCGAACCTTGATTTTAAAGGCGTATCGACTGGTAGCGGTCCTCTATCTTTACCTTTATTTTTTTTCTTTTTTACCTCTTGTTTTTATTACAAAAGGTTTCGTCTAAAATAAATGTTTAAAATTAATATATAAATAAAAATAATCAAATTACTTTATAAAACTATATGTACTTCAGTTTTTTTTTACTTTTGAATATTTCAGTACATTTTACCAATATTGTCCGAGTAAAATATTATAAAGGTGTAACACTAGCACTTCCCAATAAGCAAAGACAAATCGACCTTCAATTTTCTACTCAACCATCATTAGTTTACCACAAAGATGTAACTCCACACCACAACTCAGACTGTCCCCAGGTCAGGCAAACTAATGATCACTCATTTCTTACTTTACCCACCTGGGAATCAAACACTGACCCTACCATTCCCTTTCAAAATTAACTTCTCAATACAATTTTATTGCAAATGGCGTGCAATAATGCTAAATCTCAAGTAAATCCCCATAATATGGGGTTGCCAGTATCCGGGGTTATTTTTTCGGTGGCAACATTATCTTTTATTGAGATAAGTGTTTATGCGATGCAATCTCTGGTTCCTAATGCGTTATGAATAATGGGATAAAGATGGTTAACATATTTAGGGTTTCATTGCGAAAAATTTTAAGCAAAACGAGCAATATTGCTAGTGATTTTCTTGTGCGTTAACCCTTAATCAATTGGACAATTTTTTTTCAATAAAATTGAAATTTTGTCACGGTTTTTAGGTAAGAGGGTTATATAGATTTAAAAAAAAAACTCCTTATTTTTATAAAAAGGGGGAAAATGGAAATGGGGTTTTTTTATAGAGATTGGTACTGATAAGAGTTTCCAATAAAGCAATAAATCAAATTATGAAATAAGTAGATACATTGAACTATCTTATTAAGAATATTAAACGTAATCAACTATTTAGAAAATAGGTGATTACGTTACTACCATAAATACCACACAACTGCCAGACTGAGATTAGGTTAAGTGCGCTTTACAGCGCGTTTTTGCGGCGTATACAGGGTGTAAGTTTAATCGCGACTGACGCAGCAGCTCTGCTTACGAATGATTCAGTCCATGTTATGCAAATGATTAAATAATGCAAAATATTAAATAATTACAAATTAAGTATCCTTTAAGAAAATATGTATGTGTATATATATAAATATGTGTATAACATTACTGGCATGAAGACCACATAACTGTCTGACTAAGATAGGCTAAGTGCACTTTACACTACATTTTTGCGGCGAATACGGGGTGCAAGATTTATCATCTCTGACGTAGGCGCTTGCCAATGATTTAGTTCATGGTTCTGAGACACTTGGTGCAATAAAAACGAGCTGAAATTTAAAATTTGCTCCGGTTTTTGTCGTCTGATCATGGAAGAGTAACTTTACACGATAGCATCCTAATACATGTTCAAAGCATAGTATCAAAGTATTAACTAGTGTTTAACCCCTACGCAACGATTAGTACATTATAACAATACAAGTAAGATTTTGATATTGACGCATAACTTTTTAATTTTTTTAGTTCTATTTATTTTATTTACAGCTGTACATAGTTAGGTATGATTTTGTTTTTTATTATTTAATTTTTAAAATTTTTAATACCTGTAAAATATTTTTTCTTGCTTAAAAAAAAAGTAAGATATCGATAACAATCTACATTGAAAGTATCGATCAATACCCGGCCAGGTGTAACGTTTAATAACGAGTATGTTAACAGATGCGCCATCATTTGTTGTGATTCATCGCTATATAATTAATTGATTGTGGGCATTATCTGTAGAAATAATAGTTTTTAAATAAATATGAGATATAATAAAGCAGCGATTGCCGAGTGGGAATTAAAAAATGGTGACTGACACAATTTTTATACTTGTACTGTCTTGTGTGCAAAAATACATACCTATTGTCAAATATTATACTGTTAAATAACAGCCTATCTTGGTGTGGTAACACGAAATAATCAAACATTACAAGTCAGGCTAAGCTCGGGCCTTAGAGCTAAGTTATTAGGTTAATAAATCTCAATATAGTGCGCGGCGGACCGCATGCTAATGCTCGCTAATGTCGCCAGGGGGCGCAGCTCGATCTAATTATATTTTTGTAAGGGGTGAAGCGGTCAAAAGTCGTGTTTTTAATATAGGAGGTGGGCTTATTAAATTTATATAAACTGTGTTAGTAAGAATGAGAGGTAAATATTAGGTACTATAGTGGTGGTGTTATGATATTATTATAGAAAATACTGTGATTTGTAAAAAGGTATTTATTGATGGCGTTATTAAAATATACTAAAACTATTAACAAAACAATTATTAACTATACACGACTCGAGAAAACGCACGGCGCGCATGCGGCTCAGTTGACGGGTTAGATCGGACTACCTTTGCGCGGGCGTTTGCGAGGCGATGCTCGCCGAGCGTCGGCGAGGGTCGATGAACGCTGACGAGCGTGGATTTACATTAGGTACGGGTACATAGCATCGGGACATGTTATAGTACTTTATTCTCATAATACGAATAACATCATTTACATGAGAACATTGTTGAATTACATAATATAATTTTTACATTCGTCGTCATTAAACATAAGTAAAATATCAAAAGTATGTAGGTAGTGTACTAAAACTAAATCAGATTAAAATTTACCAACGATTCCACAAACTAACCATAAACTCGTCAAAAACGTATTCGCCCGTGGTAATTACGTACTTACTAGATGCTAGTTTATATGTCTAAAAAATATTGGGCAAGTTGTTTTTTAAACATATTTGACAAACTTATACTTTTAATGTTTGTGGGTAGTTTGTTGGAAAATTGTATCATATCACTGTGTTAATCAGATTCTATGTGGCAGTTTAAATAAAGGTAACCCTAATTAAAATTGTTGAATTGTTGCCTGTTATTATTACACGAAATACTTTAGCAATAAAACAAAATATCAAAAACATTCCAATAATTAAGGACAATGCAAAATAGAGCTAATCGTGTCCTAACATGGTGGTGAAGCCTACCAGAGATCCGGTAGATTTTACAGGAATAAATTTTATAAATCAGGCTGTCAATAGGGTAAAAATAAATTAGTCACTGAATTAGTAAAACGTGTGCCTTAAATTGAGCAGAAAAATAACTAAAATAAGAACTCAAATTGCAAATCAATGCTCGCGTCAAAATGACAAGATGGCGTCATTACAAATTAAACTCGGCTTCGCACTCAGGAACTACTGAAAAAAGGTTTGTGCGAAAAAAAGTCGGAATAATTAATGATAGAAAAAGATTTCTCATGTAACGAACCCGGGACGACCATTTCAACTGTCTAATCGTCAAGAATAACGAATGAGGGGACGCGGCTATTTATTTTTATCGATGTCGATAGCTGGCGCGGGCACATCACTAACGTCTTTTTAATAATGAAAGGATTTGGTAAACAAACTGCGATGGGGTTGACATTTTGTTTTTATTTTGTGGTCAGATGTAACGGGGTGTAGACGCTTTAATTAACTTTTATTTAGTGTACGTTTCTGGTATTTTTAGTCCTTCAATTGCAGGAATTTAGAAAGACTAGCTGTTACCCACGACTTCGTCCGCGTGGATTTCGATATAGTGAACAAAAACTGCCTCTTTGGCCCTGTCGTTAGTGTATGCGCCTCGATTTTTGGGTCAAAGCCGAGCAAACAAAAGCAGCACAGATTTGGAATTGTGCCCACTGGATGACGATAGTTTCGACGCCATTTACCGGTTACCTAAACATAACCACCAAACCGTGCAAGTGGTGTTAGCTTTTAATTGATTGTTACACTTAGCATGATTCGACTGTATTAAATATGTTTGCAATATTACTTGTGTAAACAGTCGTAAGCTAACCAAAATAAATAAATAAATAACAGATAAAGTGTGGAAGTTATACATTTCTGCCACACCTATCTACAAAATATAGTTTAAGTTAACGTTTTTTGTGTTGCCTAACTCTAACTGTATATGTAGTACAATAAGATTTTTTCCGTTTTTAAAACATATTTAATTGCTACTTCGCTCCTTTTTAGCGTAATGATATGTAGCCTATACTAATTCGCGTTAACTAAGCTTTCTATTGATGCACAAATGGTTAATATCAGACAAGTCAAGGATACAAACAAACAAAACAGTCTTTCCTCTTTATAATTAGTGTAAATGTGGATTGAAAGGTTCGTAATTAGTCATAAACTTGTATATTAACCTTTTATAACATGGCTTTCGCTTTTGTAAATAGAAAAAAAAAACAATATTGTTAAAAGCGCAATCCATGTCCTGAAAAATGATATCCATATAGGTACAATCTTTTTTGTTCAATAAATAAACGTGGCAGATACAAGGGCATAATATTCACTAAAGTTTATATCACCATGGAGTATTTGCTTTACCGTTGACCAAAGGTAAATAAACTTGATTGAACAAAACATTTCCACAAAAACATTTGTTTGATAGGTGCTAATTACCTTCGCTACAACAGATTCTACCAAATATATCTGTGTTAAATGTATCCAGTTCAAATAAGGCCAATTAAAAATACTTTAACCAGCAAATCGATAAAACTAAACTCTTAAACTTATGACAGTTAGTGTCATTAATTTAAAAAGTATTTTTATTGCCCTTATTTGATGTGAATACATTAAACTCAGCTATATTTTGTTTAGGCAGGCTGGCAAAATTATGTTAAGAGAAGCCTTAGAGTTGAACCAGTGGCAGATCTATAAGCTGTAAGGGAATCTATAAACCTTAGAGGCATGTGATGAGATGGGATGAAACTATTTGACTAAAACAGTGAATCAAAGAAAGATAGGTCGAAGAAGATGAATGAATTGTCTTAAAGAAAATACTGAAAGAGATTGAGTGAATAGTAGCGAGACGGCTAACAGAGGAGAATAAAAGAAAAATACGTTTTGCGCCGACCCCAAATGCTATGAGCAGGGGGAAAGAAGAAGAATAAATAAAGACAATAAGCAGGCAGGCAAAAAAAAATTACCAAGATTTTTTTTTCCACAACTTACACACAACGCCATCTAGTCCCAAACTAAGCAGAGCTTGTACTGTGGGTACTAGAATAACTGATACTAATACATTTATACATTTCTTTTGTAAATACATACTTATTATCTATCATGTTTATGCACACAAAGATTTGTCTAGAATCGAACCAGCGACCTCGGCGTCGCAGGCAGGTATACTACCCACTCCGCCATCCGGTCGTCATTTCTGCATTATTTGGTGAATGTACTATGTAGCCTTAGTTAAATGACCATTAAAGTACTTTCAGGTGGACAACCAGTAACTACTACTAGCCATTAACTGCATGCCTTGCATAAATCGCCCAATAACCATTTCTTCCCTACAGCATTAAAATTTTGTTTAAATTGGGTGTACATTTTGGTTAATAATACGTGTGGTACAAAATATTGCAGCATGTGAATCAGTATTGATCGGTTGCCTCACTAAACGTGCGAATTTCACAGAACTCTATGGGTTGGGTAAATAGGAGCAAACGGTGAACGACGCGAGGGAGAGTAGGGTGAGTATGATTTCAGTTATTTTGAGGCTATTCGACTTTGAGCTTTATTGAATAATTAATTAATGATATTTCTAGCACGATGATAAAATCACAGGAGTGCGATTGTCAGATAGCTAACATTCTAGGATCAAAATACACATCTAATTCAAAATTAAAATTCAAATAATTTATTTCCATAGGCCTCAGGAGGCGCTTGAACATGTTAAATCATGTAATCAAACTTTCCGAATTTTTGTCAAAAATGGCAGCAAAATTTCGATGGTAGTTTTATACAAAGGTAATGGAAGTAGCCTATTCACATTTTTTTTTTTAAGCTTACTAGTAATTTGCAAATATAAATTACTAGTATTCTTGTTAACCCTCTCCAGCTAAGCTTAATTCGCTTGTGTTAGGAGGAAGTTCACGTCCGTGGTGTAATGGCCAGGATTCAAACCCACGACCTCTCGATCGTAAGACCGATGCCTTATCCATTGCGCCACGGCCGCAGGTAGATTTAGCTCACACGCTTAACAAACAGTCAAAATCTTGATAATAACTTTCCCTCATCCTACAGCAGCATGGTTCTCCTACCGACGTATAATATTTTTATGGTGGTGCTAAAACGGCCGCCGGAGGTTTCCTTCGCTTTGTTCGGCTATCGTAAAGCTAACAGTGGCAAGGTGCCGATACACTTAACAACGGAAGGTCAGATGAACAAAGGAGGCCAATATTTACAGATCAAATTAATATACGTATCAGAATTCTAACTTTAAGCATTAATTACGTCAAATCTGTATAAGTTAAGACTAAGAAATTTTTTAAATATGTAATTGTCAACTGAAAAGCAGCCGGCCTTTTTAGGAAGGTTGTTCAACTAGCGTTCCAGGCGTCCGGATAAAACCGGACATAGTAAGGCTTTTTGATTGCGTGTCCGTCCTAAATAAAAGTTTTCCGATATTTGTTAGGCTTTTTGGTCGAGATTGATCTATCTCTGAGCCCATGCTTCTAGTTACATAACTCAAACGTTAAATAAAATCTTTTTCCTTGATAGGTCAGCAATAATCTAGAATAGCGACAGATTAAACGTCACTGACTGACATTGAATTGAATTGAAATCATTTGACATGTAAGGAAGACAAAATACTCAATAATATTGGGTTTTTACCCAAATGTCAAAAAATCAATTATCAAGTAGGTATACCAACTCATTATGTAAATAAAAAATCGAACAACCAAATGATAATACAATAGACGGAATGTGCATGTTATGTGCACATGGGCCTAAATATATAATATAATTATTAAGTTGCGATAAAATTAAGGATTAGTATGTTATGTTATATTTTATAAAAAAAATATTAGTACCTATTTAAGGGCACTCATTTGGTATATCTCTGATACCTACTGTACGTGGGATATACCAAATGAGTGCTCTGATTGATGTCTATATTATTTATAAACATGATTAAATTTTTATTCCTATTCCTTTAATGTAAACGCTTAAGATAAAACTAAATTGTTTTACAGGCTAGGAAGTGACCTGATTTATTTTTTTATAGCTGAACGGATTTTTACCGTCACGCACAGGAGTCTATGAGTGACGGTAAAGAACCGTTCAGCTTTTGTTGCTTGCGAGTACAAGCAACAAAAAACATGCCATGTCCCTACAAACGTACAAGACGTGCATATTTCAAGTTTTCAAGAACGAGTCTACATACATTTCCCATATTTAGAATACATGTTTATTCTGTCGGCTGCATATTTATATAATACAGTATACACTGTATACAGTGAAGAGTGAGGTGAACTCGAGCAAATAGCCTGGAGACTTGTTTGCCATTGACTGGTCGACTGGCAATGTGTGTAGTTAAGTGTATGGTTTCAAATCGACAGATCCTAGTTCTACATTATACAAGCAATAAATGACAAGAGAAAAAAATTGTAGGAAAAGATTACCACTAATATCAAGAACGAAATACATGTATGTCTCGCAATTGAGTGGTTATATAATTAAAGATTTCACGGCGACATCGAACGCGCAATGTATAGAGTACAACACAATAACATCATCTGTTTAGACATACCATTTGTAAGAATAAATTTCTTTGTTAAAAGCTCAACTTACCTCAATCTAGTTCACTTCTTATTCAATAGTGATCAAAACCGCCACCGCATAAACGATCGAACCGATGAAATTTTTTTGCAAACAGGTCTGTACTGTAATCATGTACTGAATCGTGGCTTCGTCACAATGTCATAAACACCCTGTATAGATACTTATGCAAGTGAAAAATAAATACAGGAGAGCTATTTAGGTAAAATTTTACCGACTTGAGTTCAACGCTGTACCACAAGTGGAAAACTGTAGTGCACTTGCACTACAGTTTGCCAAAATAGTCTAGACACCAGAACTTTTTTTGTTTGCTGACAACAGTGTCAAGGTAATGACATTTCATATAAACACGCCACGATTGGGCTGGTTGATTTGTAATTTTGTTGCCACTGAACGGCACTGAGTCGCCCCAATTATTTTCCACTCATTTTGTTCAAGCTATGTACGCTGTAACAGCCATCACTATAACACTATGGAAGTCCAGTCAAATATTGTAAAGTTCAGCATTTTATAAGGTTCTTGAAACTCTTAAATCAGGAACGACCTCAAGTTGATTAATTGTCAAGGTGTTTTTGTCTACGATAGATAGATTATGATTTAGAAAGTAATGGATTAATAATAATAAAATCTATTTATATAAGTGACCAATGACTCATAATGTTAGAAGAGTTTATATACTATGTTAGTAAATGATACAATGACGTACTTATTATTATAAAAAAAAAAGAGATGAGCACAGAGTTTATCGCCTCGCCGCCATCCCATGAGAAATGGCGTCGCAGCGACTCACGTACGGGCAGTCTTCTCTGCTTGATATCATTTTCAGGATGCTGTTTGAGCTACTACAGCTTATGCGATCCCTCTGCATAGTTCAGTCAGTAGTGCAGTCTCTGAGTAGTTGTTTTCTGCAACCGTCGTGTCGCAAAAAATGGTCAAACACACAAATTTCACATTTACACATTACAATATTTCATAACAAAAACTGCCAGTTCATATAACACTTTTAGAGCGCGCCACACGTTTCGACAAAAAAATATGATGTATGAATAAAGTAAAGCCTCACAAAACAAACAGAACTAACCTTTACACCTTGGGCTTAAAAAAGTAATGCAAGAAAAAAAATCGATGTTGTAGGGCTGGGTGATCAGACATCGATTATTCGGACTATCGATTTTGAGATGTTACGTAATTGACGACAGAAACTGACCTCGGCCGTTGCATTCGGTATTCATCAATATTAATATTTTTATCCATCAAGAATTTATATTTATGGATTCAGGTCAGATGGATATTTTAATTTGAGGCGAGAAAGGTTCGACAAGCTAAAGCAATATTTAAATAATAATATTGCAAATCATTGTCTTGAAAGACTTGGACGGTTTGAAGAATTTCAATTATATTTTGTGTCATTTCCAGTGCTTTAGAGCTTAATTCTACCACTTGGCTATACTACAGATTACTTTAACAGTCATTTTTTTGTCAAGTTTCTATGTTCACACCTAGAATACTAAAAAATAATTCACAACAAAAGATATTCTAAAATATCACTAGACTTTATACAATATCGATTCTCTTGACACATCTTTTAAATCGATGTTTTCTATTTAGCGTTGACATCCCTAAGATGCACACAATATAAATACAGGGAAGAATGTCGCAGTGTGCTGTGAAGTGGCGAGCTGAGCGAGGTACAAAACGAACAAATGTGTTTGTCCGACTCCCGCGACTCGACGTGGCTACTGTACGATGTTACAGCAATGATATTATTATGGTCTTTTACTATTCTTGTTCAGAATTTAAATGGAAATGTTAGATGTTTTTAGACCAACAATTTTCTGTTATACATTTTGAATAAGTCTAATAATTAAAATACATAGGTAAGAGCGTCGCCAAAAGGGATAGAAGCAGTTTCCATCTCCTAGGTCCTAGAGTTATAAACTACAGCAATTTATACAAATTACTACAAATGTCAATAGTCAAGGATTAGAAAGTGCTACATGACTTGTGCCGCTTTACTGCATGTGGTAGTGCGACAAACTAACCAACCATATAAAATATAACTAGGTTTTAGATGAATTTAATTTTTTTAATTTAACCGAATCTAATGATCAGCCTAGCCGAATAGTCGGCCATTTATGTAGTATCTGACCAAATTCTATAGTCGGCGCATCTCTAACAAAAATGGCCTCATTATTTCTACTTTGCATCCGAAATCCACGCACTATAAATGTAAAGTTTCGATGCTACGTAAAATCTACTGGCCCCACCTCTTTTTTCTCTCTGACCATCGGCTTGCGATGATCTTGCACAAAGCTATCGTTTCAACCAAAAAGGTTAGATATAGATCTTTTACTTCCACCCTGAATAAAGCTATTAATTAGTCTACTACTATACCTACTATGTTCTCTTTTATGAACATTGTACATAATATACAGATTTCATTATAAGTAACACTTGCCTCTTTCCTATTCCTTGCCTTATGTAGAAACAGATATCAGCTTATTTTAAAACAAGACTGACTTCAATTTAGCTCTCAAAGTTTACCCAGAAGTTAGAAATTCATTTCTGACATGGATTTTGATACGGACTGGAATGGACGCTTATATTAGTGGCTATTCTTGGTTCCGTCTCGTTCATAATTTGTCTGTCAGCAAGACGTTTCTGATAGCAATATTCTTATGGACATGTTAGTGGTATGCTTATACTTTGTCCATTCCTTTATTTTCTTTTTGACAGATCACGCCTATGAATTACCGTTTTTTTTGTCAGATTAATGTACTACAATAATAATGTACTTTATTGACAAGCGACACTTTTTAGGGAAGTTCACTGTTTGTAACAAACAACCACAGACTATAAATCAAATCGTGAAATGAAATAAATCGATCATTATGAAAAAGAATAATTTGACTTTTTTTTTATTGTCTGTATTTTTTATAAAAAAAAGAATATAATAAAAGCATCATGATTCCATAAATAATTATTTGCAAGAAATTACGTCGAAATTTTGGAATGACATATCAAAATGTAAACAAAGGTAACTAGGAAACCGTCATAGACTAAGTATGTGACATTATTATTATATTATTATTTTGTATATTTATTTCATCTACTAAAAACTACTAATAAACGAATAATTAATAGTGAACTAAAACCATTTCGATGTAATTAATCGATTGAAAGTTCTTCTTAGACAACATCGATTATGATTTCAAATCGAATCAGTAACGTGTGAAGGCATCCCTAAATGTAATCTGTCAAAAAGAAAATAAAGGAATGGACAGAGTATAGCTGACATGATGCATTATCAACAAATTCTACAATATTATGATCTATCAAAATCTGAACTAAATTGAAAGCTGACCAATACTTCGTGAAACTTGCTACCATTAACCATGCCCACGTGATAATATAAAAAGATTAAAATCCGATACTTGAAATTCAATTAATCAAATCAAAACTCTAAATATAGACTAAAGCCTCTATACACTATCAAAAATGATTTCAATATGTATAAAGCTGTCAATGAATGAATTCATTCAGTAGCAGTTAACAGTAGTTCGACCCGAGCCGATAACTACAATGAACATAAACTTAATAACTGCGGCGATAAACCGGCAATTTTCACGGATTACAATCGGAGGCTTAGTGCAACACACGGGTGAGATAAATCACGAGCATGCTCAGGTACAAAATGCATATCATGAAACTGCAACAGTTATGAACTTGTTTGACGTCTACTTGAGTTTTACCCGAAAATTATAATGATTCCATACAAAGGCGTGCTTTGATTTATGACCCCGTACCGACTATAATAATATGTATTTTATGTAAGTAGCCTTTTGATAGTAGAAATGCTTATTTAATTGATGGTGATATAAAGAACTCAAATATTCATCATCGATTATCATAATTTATTTCTTAACAAAAGCTCATTACCGATTTATTTTAATTAAGCTAAAGTGTTTCAAATCATTTATTTTGCAAGTGTCATCAGTAATGGTAAAAAGCGTTATTAAAAATCCTAAATCAAAAGTTACTACACGTTCAAGTTCATAGAAGTTGGTAAAATGTACTTGTTTAACATAACTAAGCTAGTCACCGACAACTCCACAAAATCTGTCGGTCCTCACGGGCCGTATGTCACGAGTGTTAACGAAATACAAATATTAGTCGACACACGGCACAAATTAAGACTAATGTCTAATGTAAAGCATAGTTTAACTTTAAACTAAGTGCTTGGACAAAGTGACAGTTGCTGATTACTGCGCCAGTTGGTTGTTCGCGTTAGCTGGCTTTGTCAGCTGTGAGTACAGTTTGTGTTACAGTGTTGTGTGAATTGCTATTAAACCTTAATGACAATGGTCAGCGCTGGACAGAGCGGAATTTGACTTTATGGAACAGTGAATCATCCACAGAAATGTAAGATTTAACAAGAAACAAACATAATATTCGAAAAAGAACAAAATGATAGTCAATCCATACCAAAATGCATTCACGCTCTATAAAAGAAACATGGCTACCGAATACCGGCTTACAACGGTGCTAACAAAAAGTTAAGACACGGAGTTTAAAGCTCATAAAACTCCAATATATGGACTCATCCGACTATGAAGTTTTTACAAAAGCATTTGACTACATCGACCACCCATTCGCAGGCTTTTAAACGAGTAGAATATGTTACAATTTAAAGTTTTATTCTTGCATCGCAAAGGGTGATAGTGATACCTCGATGGTACAGGTAAAGGAATCCGTGAAATGTGTCAGAGTAGTGCAACTTTTGTATTGGACGTGCGAAGAGGGAGTCGCACAAGGTGAATACTGGGACCTGATTATTTTTTATATTATTTTCAGCGGATGTTGGTAAAGGTATAACGGTGTTTAGGCACGATTTTGATTTGTTTGTGGACTAATGTCACAGTTTTATACAAATTTGGACAAAGCGACATTTTGAAGTCCGTTAAGTATTTAAATTAAACCAAAGAATAAAGGCAGCTATTTTTATTGCTGGCAACAGTTTTTGGATACTAAGAATACCATACATTGCTCTTTGGGTAAGTAAGTACTGTAGCAGCGGCTTCACGTTCACTATTACGTATAGTATTAGTTATTTTTTAATTATTTTTGTACAACTGCTGAGTATAGATACCAGCAGAAGAAGAATACCCAAAAACTCTTAAACCACAGAAAAAGTACCCATGCATAAACTAACCTGTACTCTACTCTCGGTGAGTCCGATCCGCATGGCGATCTCTTCCCTCATGAAGATGTCGGGGTAGTGCGTCTTTGAGAAGCACCGCTCCAACTCGTTCAATTGTGCCGGTGTAAACCTTACAACACAGAAATGCAAGAAAATGTGAAAGTCAATCACATCAATGAAAATTGGGAACATTAAACAACAACCGACAACATGCTACATAAACTTAAATAGTTGTAATTAGCTTAAGTCACTTTAAGATGATAAATAGTTCTGCTTAAATATGCTGAGGTGTTTTTTTACTGTTTAAGCATTTTTCATTTTTATTAGTTATGACAATTTATTGTTTATATAATGACAATTTAGAATGAGCATGACAAAATTTGTTATTTATTGAAACAACTATTGATATCACAACAATTACTTTGATATCACATAAGCTTCCTGAGATAATACCATTTGAAATTCACATTGATAATAGACTCACCCAAGCGCTTCAAACAAATGACTACAATAAAACGTAAGTCGCTCAAAATTGTGTGGGTTATACAACGAAATTTATTTTTTTAATTATTCCTTACTTTAAAAATATACTTGCCCATGTAACTTTAAAGATAATAAAATGAATTTGACTTTAATTATGGAACAAAAAATTTTTGCATTTGGTTTTTGTTTACCTATATTTTGATTAGATATTCATATTTATTACTATTTCAGTATCAGTCATCCCTATTATTGATAATGACACAATATTGTGATATTTAAACTTTAAAAAAACTATTAATTACAATGATATGCTTGAATATTAATTCTAAGCTTAGAAATTTTA
This sequence comes from Hypena proboscidalis, assembly GCA_905147285.1. NCBI lineage: Eukaryota > Metazoa > Arthropoda > Insecta > Lepidoptera > Erebidae > Hypena > Hypena proboscidalis. Next base: position 7,044,315 of record LR990150.1, on the reverse strand, counting down.
AAATAATTAAATTTAGGATCGGCGATGTGTAGTGCAGTAACAAAAGCTTCGAATTGAATTTATCACGATACGCTACGGCCTCTGAGCAAAATATACACAAACTTACAGGCGCAGGAATAAACAAGAAATAGTAAGGATAATATTCACAAAATAAGATGTTAACTTGTCTCACCTCGTCCGATGCCTCTTCTGTTTGGCAGGCTTGTCGCTGTCTGATGCTGATGACGACATGCTGACTGGCACCGTGGCCATGTGCCCTCCGCTATGCTGCTGGTGGATGCCACCTGCGATAACATGCCTTGTTAGTAATGGAGCATGGTTCAAAATTGATTGAACATGTCTTATTAAGTGAGTTTAACTTGATTATATTACATATAAAGTTGTTGTATTAGTAAGATTTGTATTGGCTATCCATAGTATAATAGAATAGAGATACGCACGTAATACTACATCGTATATGTAGACCATACCGAAAATCGTAAAGAAACGAATGCTTGCGAGATCATTATAATGGTTTCTGTGTCATGACTAAACATTAAAAATATTGCAGAACAGCTAGCTGGATTTTTTATTAATTTATCTTATTTCTAGTGAGTTAATTGCATCCTGCAGGTAATCAGGTTTACGAAATGGTAAAACCTTATATACCACAATATTTTTATAAATTAAAGCGCCAGGTAGTTTATTTCATAACTGCAGTATTGTGTATTTTTACCCCCATTTATTTTTTTTTCCATTACATTGGGGTAAATTCAATTACTGGTAACTCTCAGATGAATGTCAAGTCATCGTAAAGCAATGGTTTCACGCACACTAGCTTGTCAACTTTCTACGTCTCAGTTGCAATGTTCACTGCACGAGACTCCCTCTAGAGATTATTTCCTCTGAGGTTATATGCTAATCTAAGAAGGATATCAAACAGGATAAAATAAAAAATGGCATGATAAACCCATACTACAATGATTAACACAAAAATCAATGACCACATGGTATAATTAGTGATTCAAGTCGTTTACCGATACCATGGGGTATATGTCCTGAATCAGATCATACACGAGTAAGTAGTAACCTTCAAGTTATAAATACTTAAACCGACATCTGTTGTTAAGTTTCGCAAATAATCCTTAATATTGTAAACGCTTTTCCCATACAAACAGGGTAACGATTATTATTATTTATTATGTAATACCACTTATTAAAGAACTATACTTTGTCCATTCCTTTATTTTCTTTTTGACAGATCACGCCTATGAATTACCGTTTCTTTTTGTCAGATTAATGTACTACAATAATAATGTACTTTATTGACAAGCGGCACTTTTTAGGGAAGTTCACTGTTTGTAACAAACAACCACAGACTATAAATCAAATCGTGAAATGAAATAAATCGATCATTATGAAAAAGAATAATTTGGCTTTTTTTGTGTATTGTCTGTATTTATATAAAAAAAGAATATAATAATAGTATCATGATTCCATAAATAATTATTTGCAAGAAATTAAGTCGAAATCTTGGAATTAAAAAATGAAAATGTAAACAAAGGTAACTAGGAAACCGTCATAGACTAAGTAGGTATGTGACATTATTATTATATTATTATTTTGTATATTTATTTCATCTAATAAAAACTACTAATAAACGAATAATTAATAATGAACCATACCATTTCGATGTAATTAATCGATTGAAAGTTCTTCTTAGACAACATCGATTATGATTTCAAATCGAATCAGTAACGTGTGAAGGCATCCCTAAATGTAATATGTCAAAAAGAAAATAAAGAAATGGACAGAGTATAAGGGCTATATAGTTGTAAAAAAATAACGTGTGTCCTACACTCTTAGCCACGGCAATCAGCGATTTGGTGACTGTTTCCAACAAAACTATCGACGGTTTCCATCGGCACAGTTCAAAGTATCGTACAAGCTAATTGGGTTCCTTTGAATCATAGTTTTCATCCAACTAAAGAAAAAATATACGCTGATAACCGCAGAGCCGTGAGGCGTAGAGATGCGCGCGCCTGATAAATTTGTAGGCAGCCACCTTTACTGGACTATTCGAAAGCATCCATATGAGATCAATAATATTTATAGAGTGGAGAAAGAGTAGAAGAGTAGAGTAGAGTAAGGTACACATACCAATAGGCTCTTAAGAAATATTACAATTTTCATTGCTACTGCGGAGAAGATGAAATGCTAACACTAGCAGTGCAGCATTGATATGAAGCATTAATTTAAATATATTTATATCTCGATACAATATTGGTAAGAATTGGAGCAAGGCCAACCAAATTATCAGCTATATATTGGTCCGTGGTGTAGTTATGAAACTACAATAGAGATGCAGCAAAAATATTTGTTTGTTCCACATGTCAGTGATGAAGTAGAAAGCAGATTTAACTAGTATTAAGGACATATAAATAGAAAGATCAAAACATTTCTCTGATAAATTCAGGAGTTAAACCTATAATTGAAATCGTAGGAATGGGGGCAAACATATGAGCGCGAGATAGATTTAGTCACGTTTTTGTCATATTTTTAAATTGGAAAACATGACAAAAGTTCGACGTAATCTTCGTTCGTTCGTATGCTTCCCCGCATATCTATAAACTGTGGTTTGAATAAAAGTCGCTATGCCGCATACACTCTGTATATTATTTATTCAATTTTAATAAAAGGTTTAACTGGGAATCTGCCTAATGTTGAGTAGTCGTCTGACCTTTTGGAAAGATTCACCAGATAACTTCTCTCAATCAAACTTATAACTTAAGCTCACTCAAAATACTTTTCACTAATTACCGCAATTTATTAAAGAAAAGAGAGTAGCAATTACCATTTAATTATTATTTCTATGCCCATTTATGAATCTAAATTTATTACCAAATATAAAATTAAATTGTTCTATGATACTATTTTTAAATTTCATTCATCATCTTTTAATTGAAGCTTGGAACTAGTTGTCAATCAATATCCCAAAATGTGACAACAGCCGGGACTTAATAATTAAACTCAAGGTCAAAATAAATGGACTATGAATTGACAGCCCTTAATTTAGATCCACCGGCGCGTTGACCTTGACTTTGAGGTCACGGGAGTCACACAGATCCCAGAAGGAATAATATAATTTCGGGCTATTTACTTTATAGACATTAACTGCCTCATTGGTCTGGTGGTTTCAGTATGATACCTCTTATAGCGTGACCTCTCCATTTGCGATTTTTAATGTAGCAGTGTCAAAATTACCCTTCATGACAATTTACCTTGTAAGTGTTCAGCCCGTATGTTGTGCGCAATGTGCAACCGCGCTCCGAGCGCATGGTGCGGGCGCTCGAGGCTAGGCTTGATCTCGTGCACCTTTGAATCCTCCCCGCACGCGTCTTTGTGACCTGCTGGACAATTCCAACTTTAAATCATAGTAAACTGCCTATTTAGTACTTAACCAACAGAGAGGTTAAGAACATACTAGAATAAACGAACGTCATAATCGAACCGATTTGGCTGAAAATTTGTAGATTACAACTAGGAGATGGACAAAGGATACTTTTTATCACGTCCCCGTGGGACGTGTCATAAAACGTGGTATAACAAAACGCAACTGACATGGAATAACAAAACGCAACTGACAGCAAAACTAACAAAATATCAGTCAAAGCATTGGTCTAGCCGTTCATTTGTTCGTTCACACAGATATAGATCTACATAGATAACGCAAATGCATGTACTTCGCGTGTCCGAACCCCGACCAAGCGTCAAGGTTGGTCGCCGCTAACTTCAGTGCACGCGCGTCTTTTGTTAGAGAAAATCATAGCGGACGGCCGTTTGAATCGTGGGCGGATGGGCATCGGCGGCATCGGTGTCTTTGAATCGGTTTGGATTTCCCGTCACTAAATTTCGGCTGTGACGTCACAATAGGTATTAAAAAGTCGGCACGCTTGGTTTCAATACAAATCGTGATACTTGCGTTATCTATGTAGATCTATATCTGTGTTCGTTCAAAAATCAAAGCATCATCGGAAAAATTCTAGCTTGTATTTTGCATTGAATTTTATATACTGCTTTATTTTTATCTAGTCGTCAATATTTTCATATCATATGTAAAGTTACTAAAATCTTTATAATAGTTAACTAGAGTAACAACCTTTAAAGAATATCAGTTTCCTACAAATTAGGGGGTTAATATCTATCAAGCTAAAGGTTGAATTATAATTTTTCCATCAGACAGCAAAGAATAGTTTAATAAATTAAAGTTAAAAAAAAACTAAAAAGCACGCTTTATATAGAAAACCAAACTAAAAAATAGAAAATAAATTTAATAATTTTGAATTAAAAATCGTGTAAAAAAATCTAATAAATATAAATGAACAATAGTGTATCATATCTAAATATTTCAAAAAAAGCGTGTGGTGCTTTTTAAGATATTATCGATATGATAATCCTTCTTCTCATATCTGTCAATAAAATATTGACCCGTGCACCTCACACTTTTTTAAAAAATCTTTTTTTTTAATCTTTATTAAAAAAAAATCGAATTATTGCATTGTCATCAGTCTTTGATAGACGTGCAAAATTTAAATGAAATCTGAACGTTAAAGTGGGTCAAAATAGCGACCAAAGGAGTCGGTTACATACAAACAAACAAACATACAAGTGAAGCTAATAAAAAACGATACAAAAATTGTGTAACATCGTTTAATAAATCCAATTTGCCGGTACCAAAGTGTTAATACCTAAATTGGCAAAGTTTTGTCGTCGCCGCTTCACAACGACTTTGCGATCCTCAAGGTTTTCTATTTGCAAAGAAATTGCACTTTTACAACGTATAAAACTTGCGTTTGAGGTTGTAAAAGGATATGGAATGATATCTTTTATGGCAAGGCTTTTGTTTTAAATGGTTTGGCTTACGTAACAACGATGAAAGTTGTGAAGTTTTTTTTTTAATTATGATATCAATACACGCATTTGCATTTTATCATTCACATTTTCGCTTAAACTATATAGACTTAGTCCCGTTTTCACAGATGTTAGATAAACCTTATTGGCTGGATAAGCAAATAACACAAATTAATAAAATTGACAGCTTTTCAAGTGTAGCTTGGGTCACTTTTAAATTGGGTCAGATTGTATTTTATTGGTCGGATTGTGGTGGGATAAGATTTATTCGAAACCTCTAAAACTGGCCTCATACTTATTTAGCTTCACACGTTTAGTAAATTTAAATACCTACTTATTTGGAGTATTGTAGAGTATCCATAACTCGATGCATTTATTCTCTATATTGATTGGAACCCACAGCGGAAAAGTGTCATCGTCAACTAATTTAAGAGCTACTTACTGCCATAATATACCAGAAATATAGATAGTTTTATATTTAAATGTAATTTACAAAAATATACATCGTTTAATTAATCCAATTTGCTGGCACCAAAGTGTTAATACCTAAATTGGCAAAGTTTCTTCGTCGCCGCTTCACAACGACTTTGCAATCCTCAAGGTTTTCTATTAGCAAATAAATTGCACTTTTACAACGTATAAAATTTTGTTGTATTTTTTTTGTAAAAATCTTGTAAAAAAATATTTAATTTTGTATTTTTGTATTACCAATATTTCAAATTTATAAATTAAATTGAATCAGATCAAGATGCAGATTATAATTAAGAATAGAATGGATTTCAATAAGATTAATCAAATAAATAATTATATGAAAAAGTTCATAAAAAGTGGCTTCTGTTTTAAATAGAAAAGTTTGTTGTAAAGTGGAAAATCTTGATATTCTACTAGGTATTAATCTTGATTTTCATCCGGATTACGCTTTTTATAATCATATTTCGTATAATTTACCACTAAGCCAAAGAGCTATTAATAGCTGTTGCTATGTGCTATTTTAGAATAGGTGCCCCAATACCATCAATCCATCGAACTTCGGATTCTGAGTCTCGATAAATAAACGATGATCAGGAGGTCATCAGTTTTTCAGACTAATCAAGGAACTGTTTAAGTTCTCATCTTTATTTTGAACTAAAAACCTATAAAGTTTAAGCTCGAATCAAAAGAACTGAAAATATAGGTTTGAAATAATATCACAATTTGGCACATAACAGTATACGTTAGAAATGCGCAACCCATTTGAGACAGAAACCTTGCCCATAAACGTTATCATTCTATATCCTTTTACAACCCGGAACGCAAGTTTTATACGTTGTAAAAGCGCAATTTCTTGGCAAATAGAAAACCGTGAGGATCGCAAAGTCGTTGGGAAGCGGTGACGACGAAACTTTGCCAATTTAGACATAACACTTTGTGACAGTTAATTGTATTTATTAAACGATTTTTGTACCGTGCCGCGTTCGTAGTTTTTGTTATAGAAGTTAAAGGAGTTGTGTTTTAATTAAATTATTTTGACAGGCCTTAATACCTAAATACCTTTCTAACTGTAAATTAAAACTTGACAGACACTAGTTATGTTTCCTTGCAAAGGTTTCTTTCCAGCTGTCTCTGAAGCAGTTGTTAAATATCATATATAGAAATTTTATAAATCAAGGTGGTCTAGGATTTTAAGATTATGGTAAGTAGCTACATTTGTTACAATTCCAAACATATTTTAACAATAGTTATACGCAGTACAGTCGAGTTTGAAAATGAAAATGAAAAAAATGTTTATTTCTCACCAATTTCATAATGTATAATACAAATAACTTACTAAAAGGTAAATTATACAATATTATGTGTGGCAGTACATAGTTAGTTTGGTGGTAAATTTTTTAATCTAATAAATGGTGACTCTATCTTCTGAACTAGGTTGTAGCCTGTATCTCAGAAGATAGCGTTCGACGCTCAAAAAAATTAACTTAGGACGTAATGCGTTTATTAGTATGTTAGCTGTTTTGAACTTTATTTTAGAATAAAAAAAAATAAAATAAAAAAAACTAATTAAAAAAAAGAATATTCTTAACTCGAGCGTATTCTAAATATTATAATTATGTACTAATTTTTTTCAAAGAAAAAGGAACCGCCTTCAAAAACTCAAAAGTAAAAAATAAAATATTCGCTAAACTTTGCTTACCTTTATATTAATTTGTTTAAAACAATAAACCCAAATAATTATGTAATACCAATTAATTATATTTTTTTGAAGTCAGCGCCAAATTACAAAATCAATGAAGTCGGTTAACAAATACCAATTAAAACCGTATTTACCGAATTAATTGTTGAAAAAATCACAAAATCAAATACCAATTAAAACCGTATTTACCGAAATAATTGTTGAAAAAATCTCAAAATCAAATACCAATTGAATTGGTATTTGATTTTGTAATTTGGCGCCGACTTCAAAAAAATATAATTAATTGGTATTACATAATTATTTGGGTTTATTGTTTTAAACAAATTAATATAAAGGTAAGCAAAGTTTAGCGAATATTTTATTTTTTACTTTTGAGTTTTTGAAGGCGGTTCCTTTTTCTTTGAAAAAAATTAGTACATAATTATAATATTTAGAATACGCTCGAGTTAAGAATATTCTTTTTTTTAATTAGTTTTTTTTATTTTTTTTTTTTTATTTGTTTTTTTATTTTTTTTTTTTATTTCAAGCTTTTTAGTGTCTTAGTTTTTTAGATTTAACGATGGGGTTAGGAAGAAATACTAAGGCATCATTACGCATGAAACACAATAGAAACAATCAAAATAATCGAAAAATTCTTTCTGAGATCTTCATGATCATAAATAAGTTATCACTACGATAATAACAAATGTGCTGAAACGTAAGCCCCGTACAAACCTAAGCAGAGCTTTTGGTACTTTAAGGGTAGGTAAGTAGGCTGTCTCTGCTTACCCTTCAAAGCATACACAGGCATGATGTTATGTTATGTAGTGGTGAAAACAATACATAGATACACGATTGCACAAAACGTGGTTCATTAGCTATTCGTTTTTGAAGAGTTCCGTTGCCTGTCTCCAAAGATCTTCATCAGATTCTGATAAATTATATACTAAAACCTTCCTTGAAACACAAGGATTAAAATACCGAAAACTGCATTCAAATCGGATCAGTAGTTTCCGAGAAAATCGCGAACATAAAAAGGTGACATACATACATACATACGGATCGAATACAGAACCTCTTTTTTTTTTTTGAAGTCGGTTAAAAATGAGGTGCAAAGTTGTGTGCAAAATCCAAGTTATTTACCTACATCTCGTGCTTTTGAGTCCATCGCTACGCTAAAGATTCTAACTTAAAATGTTTCGCTTATTTAGGACTTAAAATTAGCACTTGAAGCAAATTCGTACTTTGCTCTCTGGTTGCACAAATAACTATTGCCAATGTTAGTGTTGCGCATCGAAAAAACCGGTCCATTTTTTGAACTTTTATACTTTGAACTTAAACTCAAATCAATAATTTTCATGAACCCCAAGGGGCTATTTAACACGTCAACAACCATTATCATTATATAGCAAATACAAATCTGATTTTAATTACTGAACATTTTTTTCACACTAGCACTTGTTGATAATTAGCATTCGACAATACTAATTATAAATAATTTACCAAAAGGTCTAAAACAATTTAGGTCCTGAATGGTTTTAGTTTTTGTTTATGTATTGACCTTTTTCCTAGCTCTTTACTTATATTGCTATAGTACTTACACGCCAAATTTTATTCCATTTGATGCACCCACTGTTAATTCATAGAGGTTTACAGAACATTTTTCGGTCTCATATTGAATATTACTCTCCCAATGCATTTACAATATATCCCGGTAAATTTAGTATATTCCAATGTATACATATATTTTTAGATAAAAATGTTTACACGCTCAAAATAATAGGCTAATCTCAATCATCTCTAAAAAAATGTTTTCGCAAGCTTATTCTCATATTTTTTTTGATTTTCATATTATGACAAGTGAAAATATGTGCTACGTGAGAATGCATAATTTTATAGAAACATCTTTCAAAAAACCTCGCCTATCGTTCAAGGTTACAAGATCATTGTTATGTTAATATTTTAATTTTCAACCGCCAACTTATCTACGCAAATGGAAATGACTTCCTCGCTTGGGGCCCCAAAAGTCGGCAGTCTTAGCGCCTCGGTGCCCGGCTTACAGGATTAGGGCCCCGTCATAAAGTCGCCTTAATGGAATCGCTCCCGTAAAACAGAATGGAGAACGATAGGGACAAACGGTTTTATTGTGCGTTACTGTATATTGCCATTTTTCTAAAGATTTTTCGCAGTGTCGTGGGGATATCTTGAATGAGAGTTTAGTTTTGGCTACCAAAGGTGTTATTATTAGGCTACATTATTGTTTTTTTTTTACAGTACTTAGTCATGTAACAATTTTGAAACTGTAAAAAAAGCAAACAATTATATAGATACTACCTAGCAGATGATATCGGTGCCTGTTTTATACTGGGAAATGCCTGACGCATACCACTGATCCGGGTAGAGTCGCTGGTTATGTCCGAGTTGCACGGACTAAAACCCAGTGTGTTCCGTTAACAAGACTTTGCCGGGGTGCCAGGTATCGCTCGCGCATACACGCTGACTTAATTTCGTTTGTCTAGGCAAATATAACTTCGGCTCAATCCCGACTTATATGTACTGATTCATACAGTGAAAATCATAAAATATCATAAGTTCTTGCCTTATTTTATTTAGGAAACATGTTTTATTTAAATTAACTTATTTTAGTAAAAGTCTTTGTCTAGGACTGTTTCTTAAGAAATAAAGAATACTTAGAATACTTAAATTTATTAGTTTTTTTGAGATATGATTACTCATAATGATTGTTTTCATTAAGGTGTATGATTCTCATTGTTAAAATACGATTATTCAATACAGAGAATACTTTTTTTTCTGTTTCTGATAATTTTTAAATTATCAAATTCAGATTCATATGGTGTGTGCTCATATGAATCATTATCTGATTATTTAATTATTTAATCGTTAATTTCTTGCATACTGATTTATAAAAACGAGTCTCTCATTAAAATATATGCTTTAGTACGTCTATTTTCATAAGACAATGCATTGTGTGACTGAACTAAAAGTAAAATTAAATTTTGTCCATATGAATCAGTCAGTTCAAAGAACTTACTTTTCAGTAGCTGTACTTATTATTATTTACTTATTAGCACATGATTTAAATCTCTTGCTCCGGCAACTTTTTGGTGGGAGAAATCGACAAAATTTTCATCGGAAACTTCCAAACTTAAAGCGAGGATGAACATGACATTTGATTAAATTGAAGTTTTTCAAAGCCTGGTTTACCTGAACAGAGTTAAATTAATTAAAATAAATATATTAAGGAGTATGTAATACACTTATTCTTCTTCATCATCTTGTCGATGGCTGAGTCAAAATAAAATTTTGACTTGCCATCGTGGTGAAAGGATTAGCCAATTCGCGTTGGAGAACTCGCGAATTGCCCAGGGTGCGCCGGACGTAGGGAATCGTTGTGTACGTCACTCGGGGAGGCTCCTTACAAACACATACACCTATTCAAAGGGTACTTTTAAGTCTTCTAACTACATTCGTGGTGTCATGGAGCTAGATAGCCTTTACATTTACATGTTAAAGAAACCGTCGTTCATGAGCATACTGCTGTATAACACTGATGATGGAGATCCTTATTCCTATGTCCCAGAGAGCGCCTACTGTACGGGAAGTAGTAAAGTACATAATCCTTTAAATAATCTAAAACGTAAACTTTGTACCTAAAACGTATAGTAAATCTTACTACTCCTAAATCTTGATTTTATCAGCTACAACATATGTATTTTTTTTTATAAATAGTTAATGTTCATACCGTACAAATTCCAGATAAATTTCACGTCAAAGGTTAAAAATGTATGGGTTGTGACACAGCTTCTACCCAGACTGGGGAAAAATATCTTTGAAATTTGACGGTCAAATTGTTGCAAAGGTATAACCGTAAATTTTCTTCATGTTGAATCTTGACATCTATTATCTCTGACTAATATATACTTTAGTTGCCGCCATCACTAATTTATTACCGATCAGCTTCAGTTTGAATATAATATGTAATATTATATTAGAATATAATAAAATATAATATTCTTAAAAAATTCTTCTTTTTCCTATTGATCAGCCATCAATAGGAAAAAGAATATTTTTAGATTTTTTTGAATATTATATTTTTATATTCCTTGTCCTATTGATCATTTACATTTGGTTCCGGCAATTGCCGACGGGGATGAGTGACAGCGCAGAATCTAATGGAACGCCTAGAGAAAGACGACTCAATAAAAAAAATCTATAGTCTATAGTTGATGTTAGACCTTCTTTTTAAATTAGAGAAAAGATAAAAGCGAATAATGTAAATAACTGGTCAACCAGCAAATGATTGTACACTCGGAAAAAAAATCGACATGCTCACATTTAAAAGACAAACGCAAAGGGTAAAAACGAAACCCTATGACTAAGACTTCGCTTCTTCTTCGTCAAGTCGATGGCTAAGTTAAATTTTATTTTGACTTGCCATCGACTTCGCTGCCCGTCTGTCACCAGACTGTATGTCATAAACCGTGATTCTAAGGCACTTGATTTTTTCCAGATGCTGTTTAACTGTGACCGCTTTAACAACCAATACTAAAAACCAAATTAAATTAATATTCAAGGGGCGGCTGCCATACAATAAATATATTTTTCTGCACATTTTTGTTCTAAATTCGTATCCGGGCTGTAACAGAACTCATGACCCGTGATAGCTAGACAGTAAAAAATTTCACAGATGTTTATATTTAATATGTTTATTTATTATCATGGTATATACCATATTAAGACGTTTTCACTCTCATTACATTCACAATTGCATGTAACAGAGAATAAGGATTTACATAATGTATAAAAATAGGATTGTACGAGCCATGACGGGACTCGGAAATGCACGCAAAATGAGAAACGAATTTACAAATTAAAACTCTTTCCTGTCCACTGCTAAAATGCAATGACAAAATTATGTGCCCCTTCCTCTAAGCTACACACAATTCATTTGAAATTGCACATGATTTCGAATTATAGGTACATGCAAACCTACTAACAATTGCTAAATTTTGTACATTTACTACGACCTAATTATATCACTTGTTTATCAAGTTACATATATAATAAATCACGATAATGAGGCATCAAATAAATAGAAATTAGATAAGGATTTAAAGAGAATATTAGGACTGCGACAAAATTGAACATTATAAAAATTAATGGTATTTGTGATGGTATTTGTAATGGTAAGAGATGATATTAACTGTTGCCGCTATAACAACTAATACTAAAAACCGAATAAAATGAACGTTTAGGGGAGGAGGTTTCCATATTTATAACGATATACGGCTAGTTTGATAACGGTAACAGGTAAACCCTTAAAAAATTCAAAGAATATTTAGTTGTGTATTTACTCTAAAACTCACGTCAAGAAAAAACGCGACAACTGAAATCTTCACTATAGAAATATGTATCTACTGGTTACTCGGTAAAGATTCCAGCTTATCAATGCGCACTATGATATCTACTATTGTATAAAAAAATCGCGAACATAAAAAGGTGACATACATACATACATACGGATCGAATACAGAACCTCTTTTTTTTTTTTGAAGTCGGTTAATAAGTCCTGATGCCAAAATGTACTTATATGATTCAACTACCTATGGGGCTGTATCAAACCAACCAACATATAGATAATACAAAGATTTCAAATAAAATCGGAGTAAATAAAAAATACTTCGGAGTATAGTAGGTGTTCTACTAAACGCCTGCTCCGTAGCACAATCAAAGATAAAGATAAAGATCATTTTATTCACCCAAAATATAGTTACAATGGTTCTTAAAATATATAGTATACAGTCCATCTATTTTGCCAGTCTGTGGGCATGCGAACATTTAAACATGCATTATAGTTAACAAATTAGGATATTATTTTATTCAATTTTAAATAACATTATTAGTAACATTTCAAAATAATTATAAAATTAATAACTCATTTTAATAAAAAATAATAATAATTTAATCAATAATTGCCAGTGATAAAATCATTAATTGAATATATAAATTTTTGTAGTAGCCACTTCTTTAAAGTTTTTTTAAATTGTGATAGAGGCAATTCTTTTATGGTTGTAGGTAATTTATTAAAGATTATTACAAAGCATGTCATTAGGAAAATTAGTGGCAAAGTTTTTAAAACGTAATATGTGACGCACTTCACTTTTCATTTTGTTTGTCACATTACACGTAATTGATCTTCGTCAGCATTTTTTGAGTTTTTCTTGAAGAGCACCAGATTTTCCCGTACAGTAGGCGCTCCCTGGTACATAGTACATAGTTTGACGACCGGATGGCGGAGTGGGTAGTGTACCTGCCTGCGACGCCGAGGTCGTGGGTTCGATTCCCACTTAAGACAAATCTTTGTGTGCATGAACATGGGGGTTTGTCTTAGTCTGGGTGTTTTTCTATGTATAATATGTATGTATTTACAAAAAAAAAAGTATATATGTATTAGTATCAGTTATTCTAGTACCCATATTACAAGCTCCGCTTAGTTTGGGACTAGATGGCGTTGTGTGTGAGTTGTGAAATATTTATTTATTTATTTTATAGTAATAAGGATCTCCATCATCAGTGTTATACAGCAGTATGCAGAAGCTCATGACCGACGGCTTCTCCAACATGTGAATGTCGAGGCTATACACACGCATATAGTTAGAAGACTTAAAAGTACCAGACCCTTGAGGAAGTGTAGTGGAGTGAGAACAAGGTAGTACGTTAAACTCTACCTTGAAGGTTAAAGAACTAATTAACAAAGTGTGTGGTAATAGAGACTATAAGATGAGTGTTAATGGACGCATTCTTATATTTTTGATAACATAGCAGTTTAAGTTAAAATTAAATTACTTATTAGCTTTCCAGGCTAGGTTTTTATATTTGATGGAGTCCTACCCACGTGCTGGGTACAACGAAAAAACTTTAAAAATATGTTATTAAATTAAAATAAAATAAATATATTTAAGGGGTGCTCCAATACACCAGAGATGATTTGCCGTTTTTATTGATATTGTATGGAACCCTTCGAGCTCGAGTTCTACTCGCAATTGCTGAGGATATATACGTGTATTTTTGTAGTAAACTATTTGAGTGAGTGAGACTCCTTAGTCTGTCAGTTTACAGACTTTTAATTAATTAAAATTAATTGCCGTTATTGAATGCAGTTAGTTTATGCGAGTCATACATCACCACCGCTTTCTTAGGATGACTCTAATTCATTTCTCATGCGTATACCCGGTCTCTAGGTGTAATAATTCTATATCTACGTGCTACGAACGATGCGAGCCTTTGTCTCTAATCGAGGAGACCAGACTGTACATTCAACAGGATCGTCCATCAACTTGAGGTCTTTTCTTACCCAGGCACTTTATTAAAGTTGCCTTATTTAGTTGTGACAATTAGACTATATGTCTATGGATATAATAGGCATAGAAAAACATGAATTGTATAATGCTATGAATACCGAATGGTGCCTTACAGAACGTTATCACCATTGAATAAGAAAGATACGGGTTCAAAGTGATAGAGTAAGTAGGGGAGAGTTGGTTATATCGTACTGGCATTTTTATCGTACCACTTCTAAATTTCCCACTTAATGAATATATTTTTCTACACTAACAACACCAAATCGTGGCCCTGCACCACCCCTCGTCACCCGCCATTTGCAATCGACGTGAGTTAACAACTGTGCGCGTGAGTGAAAAAAACATTTTTTGTGGGAATTAATGTAAATATTGTCGTGCATTCGTAAGGATATAACTCGTAAACAAGGTAAGCTATAGTTATACGGTTTTTTTTATTCTTTTACAATTGTATACTAGATTATTGGTGGTTTTTGTTGCGTGTCTAAGTTTTGAGGTTATGCCGGATTTTTGATTTTGTTTTTGAAATGACTTAGTTGGCTTAATCGTACCACTTGCAGTTGGTTAAATTGTACTGGTACGATTTACCCGACTACCAACCGCAAGTACCTATATTTTACAGACTGTATTTTTGTTGTTATAGATGACGGAGCCTAAAGCTAAAATTAAATATTATAATTGGAACACAGAGGACCTAGAAAGAGCTATTGCGGCTTACGAAAATAAAGAATTAAGTTTAAACAAAATTTCAAAGACTTATTCTATTCCAAAACCAACAATTCTACGGCATATAAAAAAGAAAAATAAGATTGCAGTTGATGCCAAAATCCAAAAAGGAAGACCGGTTATATTCGATATCGAAACAGAAAATATGTTGGCTGAGCATATTCTTCATCTCGAAACACACATGTTTGGTCTAACAATCAGCGATATTTGACGTCTCGCATTCGAAATTGCTGAAATCCATAACATTCAGAATAATTTCAATAAAGAAAAACGCATGGCTGGCAAAGCATGGTTCTACAAATTTATGAAAAGGCACCGACAGCTCAGTGTTCGACAACCTGAAAACACATCCTTAAATAGAATTAAAGGATTCAATAGAGGTAATGTGTTTCACTTTTTTGATTTATTAGAGAAGATGAATTGTATTGTAATTGAAATTTATTAGAATGATGAAAATGGCATAGAACCTACTAATATCTTCAATGTAGACGAAAGTGGATTTTCAACCGTCCAAAAGAAAGCTCAAAAAATTGTAGGACAAAAGGGAAAGAAGCAAATTGGCGCCGCTACTAGTGGAGAAAGAGGTGTCAATACCACGGCGGTATGCTGCGCTAGTGTTTCCGGCCAGTTTATTCCTCCAATGCTAATATTTGAAAGGATAAGAAAAAATCCAGAACTAGCAAATGGTGCTCCTTTAGGCAGTATTGTTACTGTTTCTGAAAGCGGCTACATTAACTCTGCGCTCTTTGTGGAATGGTTGAAGCATTTTATTAAAATTGTAAAACCCACGCCTGAAAAGAAAGTTCTGCTGCTTTTGGATGGGCATACGACACACACAAAAAATCTCGAAGCTCTGTGTTTAGCAAGAGATAATGGAATAATACTGTTCCAACTACCAGGTCATACGACTAACCGAATTCAGCCTCTTGATGTATCATTTTTCAAACCCCTGAGTACTTATTATATCCAGAGCACAGAAAAATGGTTGAGAACCAATCCTGGGCGACAAGTGAAACAATACCAGGTTGCTCAATTATTTGGAGAAGCCTATGAAAGAGCCGCAGTGATTGGAAATATAGTAAATGGATTCAGAGCTAGTGGAATTTGGCCTATAAACCGACATGTTTTTCCAGAACATATGTTTGAGGCTGCTGACAATTTATTAGCCGCTGAAACAATGAATTCGAGCAATGAGACCGTATCAGTGTTACAATATTTTACAGAATCGGAAACAAAAGATGACCTCAAGGAAAAAGAAAAGGTAGAAGAAAAAGTTGAGAAGGTAAAGCACGATATAGAAAATGACAATAAAGAGAATGGCGGTAAAGAAAATGACAATAATGAAAAAAAACATTTGATTTCTTGTGTTGCTGAAATACACGCACAACCATCGACGTCGAAAAAAACACATATTCAATCAAAAACTACACCTGCTGATATTAAAAAAACAATAAAAGTTTTATCGCCACTGCCCAAAAACACATTGAAAAAGAAGAGCACTATACAAAAAGCTATTGAAATTACATCAAGTCCATATAAAAATCAACTAGAAGAGAAGCAAAAGAAAGTCAAAGTAAAGAAAGAAAAGATTGGTAAACCAAAAAAACACCAAACGGTAAAAAAAGAAAATAAGGTGACAGCTGTACCCAAGGCCAAGTGCAAAAGTTATAAGAGGAAACGATCTCATTCCATCACTAGTAGCGATGATTCAGGAGAGACACTTGTTGTAGAACTAGATGATGATGATGACAGCGATGATGATCTTGAAAATATATGTGGAAAGTGCAATCGTTCTTACTACGATAAGAAGGGTCCAAAAGTTGATTGGATTCAATGCGTTCGCTGTAAACGGTGGCTACATGAGACGTGTACTTCGAATCCAGACATTTGTGATGATTGTTTCCAATAAGAAATATGCACAATAATTATATTACAAACAACATTCTTGTTAACTGTTACTTTATTACTATAGTTTACTGTTTTTATTTTATTTTAATATGGTCTCATTTTATAATTAATGTTGATTGATCTCATTATCATAGTATAATCATGTTATTTTAGTAAGAAAGCTTATAGTTCCTTTATATCACCTAAGAGTTAAAAATTATGTTTCTATTACCTAAGAGATATAAATAATGTTTCTTTATTACTTACCTAAGAGTAAAAATAAATAATTTGATTCAGAATTTTAATGTTTTTCATTTAGTGGTACGACTTAAACACCCATGGTACGATTTAAAGACTTGGTGGTACGATTAAAACGACTAGTCGACTAAATCGTACCTTTGGCAGGCCTTTACAAAAAAGTATTTATAACAATGTTAGAGTAACCGCAGGGATCTGTTCTCTCCGTTTTAGCAAGGTAAAATATGAAACTTTATTTTACATTTCTATTAATTATTATAAGACATGTTATAGTCGAGATATTTGAGTTAAAGTGAAAAGTGGTACGATATAACCGACTCTCCCCTACGTAGGAAGAAGTAGTATCTTTCCTCTGTGGGTACGACCAATACATTGGGTTTTCTTTGTGAAAAAAAAAGGAAACTTACCTCCCAAAGCTGTGGCGGTGAGATTATTGAGCATGGCCTCTAGAGGCCAACCCTGGCCGCCCCCTATATCGCCATCGTCCTCTCCCCCTTTCACAAGGACTCCAGATCTCACACAGGCCCCGCACGGCCTCAGCACCACAACATCTCCCAATTACATACACAGTCCACTTTCCCTCACTAGAGAATTAAAAAATCCGACACTCACGCAAAACGTCAAAAAGGACGAAATTCCAACAAGAATCCGCCTTAATACAAAATAATTAGCGCTGTATTAAACTCAATTAGTTTTAATTACGACTACGTTCAAACTTATTTACACACTTAATTTTTGTTATAAAATTAATATAACCCGTTTAGTATCAATTTGTATAAATTTGCAGTTTGATTGGTTCGCCCTTAAAATGATCGTTTAATGTGGAAACCGACCGACGACTGCTACAAAAACAGGTAGTGTTCATATTGTTGCCGACCCTGCTCTACCAGGCTGAGGGGCAAGAAATAGATCTGTCTCACTCTAGCACTAGTGAAAACCCCCAGCTTCTCCCTCGCGTTCCACGCGTGCATCAGTAATGGATGCTTACATTTTGTTTACGTTCGATTTGAACAAACGAATAATCTATTATTTCATTCGTGCACGTATTATTGATACGGACCTTTCCCATTCATACAATATGCAAACACCGACTTAACTATTCGCGTCTCTGTTTAACCTTAGCCGATGTAATAGTCAAGCGGTAGTGCTATCTTTCTCGCACACGGGTTTCGAATATCGAACGCATTCCTCAGAGTTGTGCGTCGACCAATCGGAGAGCAGAGAAATCACTTTGGCTGGCGTAGGGCTGGCACCCAGGTCGCGATATTGAAATATTATTGCTATAGCAAGCGCAGGGCGTTCCGCTCTTTTGTAATGGAAAAAACAAATACAGGCAGTATTCTCGTGATATAGGTGGCTATAGCTATGTTGTCGGAGGTAAATAAGAGTACTCGAATGAGATCCGTTGGAAATATTTCAGCTGGGTTGCGTTCGAAAACGTCGCAGTCTGAGTGCGATTTCTTGTAAAAGCGCCTTTAATTTTCGGACGTTGTTGAATAAGGAATGCGAGGGAATGGACACTTGACGAAATGGGAACGGACTGCTTTTATTTCCGTTTTTTGTTTTAGCGTTTTTATCGAAGAGGTTTTATGCTGAATATTATTTTATTTGATTTTATTCTGGAGTAAGGAATGCGTTCTTGGCCTACGTTGACTATTGGCTATGGGTTTACCCTTACCATTACGGTAAGGGCCAACAGTGGTCAATGTTTATTACAAGGTTATTGTTATTGTTTATATTGGTTTTATTTGGCTCATATTCAGTAAACTATTAAAACTATCCTATCTTTAAAGTCAGTTCTAATGTCATCTTTCTATCTGAAGATATTCACGGGCTAGCACCTTCCACTTATCGTCAAGAAGATCATTATCAAATCATTATGCAGTACACTTATTGGTCTTCAAATGCCAGTGATAATTTGGTAGTTTAGATATAAGAATTTACGATTACATTTTAAACATTATATCATGATTGATAAAATATATATATAACCACAAATTTAATTTGTCAACAGCACATACTTACATAAGTGCTAGTATTATTCTAAGGCTCTTGTCAAACTGACTGCGTTTATCTGCATTTCAACTACAAAATTGCAGCTAAGTTTCTCGGGTGCCGGGTAGATAGTATCCGATCCATAAAATATAACCTGACCAAATTAAAAAGTGACACATAAAAAATAATACAGCTGTCACTTTCATTAATAGGTGTGATATACTTATCCGGAAATTGGGCTAAATGTCGATTTTATCAAATGTGTTAAACCGACGTTTAAAGCTAAGCTACAACATTCGATATCTCTGTCTTGTTCAAACATTGAATGATAGAGAGAGACAGAGATGGCAATACTGGACCGTAGATAAAAAAGTTTGGTCAAGTTTGATCCAGGCTCAATACTTACAACTGAAATTAATATAGCTAACTAACATAAACAAAAAAATACGTTACATCGAAGGACCTCTATGAATAAAAATTCAGCGTCTATTATCACTACCAATACAAAGCACAGTATCTAATGCAAGCACTTTTATTATACGGCCAAATATTAACGTAAAAACGCTTTCAATAACTTCTTAAAGCTAAGAAAATTACAACTTTTCATTTATTTATTTATTTATTTATTCAGGAAACTCAACAGCTATATTACATGTTACATGCTTTTAAGATGCAATCAGCCTCAGCTGGTTACATTTACAAGAAGTGACTTAAGCCAATTAGAGAGTTCCACGGCAGTGCACGGAAATGCGGTATTTAATTTATAAACAAGATAGTATTATTTTTAAATTTTACTAAATTAAATTATTATTATTTAAAGTAACATCGAGTACACGCTATGATATAATCGAGAAGGCTTTATTATAAGTAATTTAAGTGTAAGAAATTCAATTATTAATTTTAAATATTACTTAATTATTATTTAAAGTAACATCGAGTACACACTATGATATAATCGAGAACGCTTTAATATACAATCGAATACACATTCACAATAAAAATTCTAAAGGGAAAACGAAAGCTACACTCAACCCCTGCAGTAACAGGAAGTTCATATTTTCAGGAATACGGTCGGTAAAAATAATAATGGCATGTAGAAAGACAAGCATAACAGTTATACTTGTCTACAGTTACTGTAAATATTTAACCAATAATGGAAGATTAGTACTTTACATTTTTACATATACACTTCTTTTTTTCAATGCAGTGTTATAACTTTAATATAATGCTAGTACAATATAAACATAAATATAACATTATATATTTTGCATACCGATTATCCGGTGAAACATGTTGTGTCCTCTTATTGAATTGTCGTGCCTCCCCGAGTGACGTACACAACGATTCCCTACGTCCGGCGCACCCTGGGCAATTCGCGAGTTCTCCAAAGCGAATTGGCTAATCCTTTCACCACGATGGCAAGTCAAAATAAAATTTGACTCAGCCACCGACACTACGAAGAAGAAGAAAATTGAATTGTACCATCTTTTTGTTACCATGTTTTTGGCAAATTAACGTTTTTATTTCAATTTCATAAAATTAGCAATAAGAGTTTTTGGCCCTGAAATTACTGGCACATGAGGCATAACACCGTAGTCCTCAGCTGCAGCGATGCATATATAATCTTTTGTGGATTTTTGATGTCCATGGGCTGTACTCCACTTACCATCAGGTGGACTACATGTTCGTTCGCTGTGGGCGTAGTATAAAAAAAAATAGTAGCTATTCTGAGTAAGCTCTCAAGAAATTTCGCAAAGAATCGGCAACGCAACGCTTAAAGTTCATTGCCCCCATCTTTATAAAACAGCCTCTCAAAGCCCACCTATTAAATAAAGCACGCTGTACAACACACTCGTACCTACATTAAAAATTTCATATAAAATATTGTAAATTGCTTTGTAAAAATTCCTTATATAACGAAATATACGAAGAATTTCATAACATTTTGCAATATAAAGCGGCTCTCTTTTGTGAAAAATTCTTCACATTTTCGACGCATATTTGAAACAGGTTGTACACAGGGTGTTGTATTTTGGGCCTTGTATTTTCTGTTTAAATACAGTTAGTGAATGAATATTGGAGAGGACTCATTAGAGTTTCATGTTATTTTGGGTTCGGTACAATATTCGAGGGTATTTCAAGTTAAATTTACTGAGCGTTGTCTAGTTTTAAACATACAAGTACATTACTCATATGGTAAATTATTAAAGATTTCAAGCTTTTTTTTATACTACACCCACAGCAAACCAACGTGTAGTCCACCTGATGGTAAGTGGAGTACAGCCCATGGACATCAACAATCCACAAAAGCAGATTGTAGATGCGTTGCTGCAGCTGAGGACTACGGTGTTATGCCTCATGTGCCAGTAATTTCAGGGCCTGATCTCACCACCGAACCGGAACACAGTAATGGAAGCACTACTATTTGGCGGCAGGTTAAAGGTGAGACGGTGGTGCTGCCGCCCTCGAGCTCATTCACAAGAGCTTCACCAGTAAAAAAATTTCCAATATTTATTACTGACTTTGTTAAGATTCAATCACACTGGTTATGCCCTACAGTAAAATGCAGCAATAACTGACATTTAATTGGTACTATCATTTTGTGATATCTTTTTGCTATAGAGTAAGTATGTAACTATTAAGAAACTTCAGTATACCCTTAAAAAAATTACATGTTGGATTTTAAAATAAACGAATCAAATAACCTAAGAGTCCGGCGGCCAGACCGTGTTTTTATCATTCGAAAGCTGCAATAATCGGAGGGGTAGTGCTATCTCTGTTTGGCGCACGCGCGCTTGCATTTATCCCTGCGATACAGCACTACTAGTCTTCAAAATATAAACGCAAATAAAATTTAAAATTCTAAAATATATTAATGAAACTTGAAATTTTCCTATCATTTTTATTCCCAAACTATTCTAAATAAATTATGTTTTTGTTCAAAAATCATTACAGGTATAAATGTTTACAATACAGGACAAATAGGATGAAAATCTGACGTGTAAGCTATAAAAATACGTAAAATTGAGTTCTTTTAAACTTAGTTAATGCAGATATTTTTTAAGTTTTTATCAACAAATAATATCAAGATTAATACTGTCTTAATAAAGATAAAGATAAATTTGATTTTTTACATTAGATAGAACGCCAGAAGCAATTACACTATCCAATGGTCCCAATGACAAGACCAACACACATTCACTCACACAAACACACACAGTCTCAGAACAAATCTTTGCGAAACACAAAGGTTTATCCCATGTGGGGATCGAACTCACAACACCAGTGCATTGGAGAGCGGCGAGGCGTCGCTTAAACCACTACACCACACGTGCCGACAATAACATACCAAAACATAAGCCTATATTACCTAGAAGGGTGTGGCAGAGGTGTACAACACCCACATTGCACCTTATACGTTTAGATTCGACTCCCGGGTTGGGCAAAGTGTTATGTATCAACAATGTCAGGCAGGCACGCATGAAGTTGGAATTGGCCTGGTGGATCGTGATAGACACAGCCCCTATCCCATGAGACCTAAAACATAAAAAGTGAAGTGTGGGTGTTGTACACCTCTGCCACACCCTTCTGGGTAATATACGCGAGATATTATGTTATGATTATACTATTATACTATACTATTATACTATATAAAAAAAGGACAAGGCTAATCCACTAAACAGATCTTCATAAAAATTTATATGGATATAGTTCAAGACTTAACAAAGGACATAAGCTATTTTTTGTTGACATACCTACGACTATATTATACGACTATACTATATTAATTTGGTGCAATTTAAGCAATAAGTTAAAAGTGAGGCAAATTTCATAAATAATATTCAATAGCGTCAAAGAGTAACAATTATCCATACATATTATATTATGTATGTATTTGTTACATTTTCTTTCAATATCACAATATTTTGGATTTATATAATTAGTGGTATAATAATAATTTAATAGGTACAGTCAGCATCAAAAGGAGGAAAACACTTTAAAATTTTCAAACTTCTATACAACTCGCATTATTCGCATTAAAAATATCCCTTTTATAAAATAATAAACATATTGTCGATTACTAATTAGTTTTAATTCATCCAATCCTGAAATAATTACGATTTTAATTAATAAGAGACTTCGATAATTTGTCAAAAATTAGACAACAGGTCTAAATCGCGTAATTATTATAAAGGTAAATAAATACCTATGCTCGACGTTTCGAAATGACTAGCATCATTCGTAGTCACGAGCCGACTGGTGAAGCTCAGCTCTTTGAAAATTTGTTTATAATTTTAATGTCTGTTGCTGAATGCACCTAGAACAGATTATAATGTGTAAAAAAAAACTTATCAAATTAATAGCCATTGTTATTTTCGTTTTTAACTACCACCCTGTATAAGACGAGACGGACGGTTGCACAGCAACACTCCCTTGTACTACACACTACGAAATACCACTTATGTACATAAGTACAACGTAATTCGTACAACTTTTAGGTATAAAATATTATGTATGAGTGTATAAGTGGGTGGGACTAGCATTGTTTCATATTAAAAATAATATTGAGCTAGCTTATGTATTTATCTCGCGCCTGCACTACACGACCGAGGCAGAGGATATCGCGAGGTATGTCAGCCAGAAGCTGAATCATGTGCCAAGAGTGCAGCTGTTGGAGTCGCGCCGCAACGTCAACTTCAAGGCGTTCGTGGTGCGAGTGCCGACCTGTATGCTGGAACAGGTGCTTGATGAAAGCTATTTGCCGCAGGGTGTTGTTTTCCGTCGCTTCCGCGGAACTATACCCCAGGAACGCACAAAAACTTAGTGCCAAGGAATTTATAATTATGTACTTTTAGGTTAAGGTATACAAGGTGTATTTTTGAAACGGGGCAGTAAGGGCAAGTACCTTAACCGTTGCAGTTACAGCAAAACGTTCTTAAAAGACCTTCCCTAACTTTTTAGGACATTTTGAACTGCATTCACAGATTTTGTAAAAAACTTACAGTTAGCAAAAAAAATGCAAAAAGTTCAATTTTTTTTTTTTATGCCAATCGATTCTATTTCATGTGGGGATCAAAAAACTCTATGGGACCATTTTAGCTTTCAGTACTAGAAAAGACAGAAATCGCCAAAAACGTTTCCCATACATTTCGGCAACAGAAACTAATTTCTACGATGGTCTAACTTTTTGTTATGGCCTGGAAGTGGGTAGAATTGACTGTAAAGTAAATAAAAAGAATTTTTACCCTCAAATTTCGAATTTGATTCGAAAATCTGTGTGTTATACTTAGTTTTAGCTGAGAAACTTCGTATGAGTTATTAATTAAGGATTTTCGCTAAAATGTCTTCTAATCGTGAAAAAATTGACTTATTAGAAGCGTATTTTGAAAGAACCCTGCAATTCCAGGTTTTTCAAAAGATTTGTAATAACCTTTTTTGTTGGCACATGCCGCAACGGATACTTATTGCGGTACCACACTAATGAAGCTCCCGCATTTCGATTATTGACAAAATACGCTACTAAGTCAATTTTTTCACGATTAGAAGACATTTTAGCAAAAAATGCTTAATTAATAACTCATACGAAGTTTCTCAGCTAAAACTAAGTATAACACACAGATTTTCGAATCAAATTCGAAATTTGAGGGTAAAAATTATTTTTATTTACTTTACAGTCAATTCTACCCACTTCCAGGCCATAACAAAAAGTTAGACCATCGTAGAAATTCGTTTCTGTTGCCGAAATGTATGGGAAACGTTTTTGGCGATTTCTGTCTTTTCTAGTACTGAAAGCTAAAATGGTCCCATAGAGTTTTTTGATCCCCACATGAAATAGAATCGATTGGCATAAAAAAAAAAAAATTGAACTTTTTGCATTTTTTTTGCTAACTGTAAGTTTTTTACAAAATCTGTGAATGCAGTTCAAAATGTCCCAAAAAGTTAGGGAAGGTCTTTTAAGAACGTTTTGCTGTAACTGCAACGGTTAAGGTACTTGCCCTTACTGCCCCGTTTCAAAAATACACCCTGTATATCTATGGGCCTATGCAACCTGAAATAAATGATTTATTATATATATGTAATCTACTAGAATATACGCTACATAGTGAACAAATTTTAAAGATTTTTAAATCAATTGTCATAATTGTGGCTGTATGTAAGTAATTTTGTAATTATTTTTGAGTACGTACAATACTGTACTGTACTGCCTCGATAGTATAGAGGTCAGCGTATACGCCTATTACCGCGAAGTCTCGGGTTCGATGCCCGGGTCGGGTAAAGTGATAATTGTAATTTTTCCGTCAGGAAATTCACAATAGCAGCACGAGTTGGAATTGTGCCCGGTGGATGGCGATAACAAGTGAAATGCGTGTGTTATACACCTCTGGCACATCCTTCTGGGTAATATAGGCGTGATGTTATGTTATGTTATTACGTACTATTATTTAGTTTATTAAATTGCTAATATTTTATACAAATATCGTACCATTCACTTCCCTTAATTCAGTAAAAAGCATCAACTATCAGTCTGATAAATAAATATCCCATCAAACTAAGTTTGTTTAAGTTTTTACTATAATAAATGAAATTTAAAATTAGTTGCAATTAGTATTAAGATGGATCATGAACCTATTGGTCTGATGGTACAACAACACTTTGTATAAAATGCCTACCTCCAATCTCTTAGTTCTATACCCTTAACATAATACAGACGAAAACTAAATTCCTCTCGTAGAAGGGAACGTAATAATATCGTAGCGACACACGCGGTATGTGACCGCTACACCGTAGCTTCGTAGCTTCGTAGGCGATGCTACGAGACTAATTAAAACGGAAAATTAATAACTTACGTCTATGCTGTTGTTGTTTGTTTCGCAGTTTTGTTTTAGACATTGTTTGATATTATTTGTAGGATCTACTGCCTCGTTGGTCTAGCGGTATAATTTGTGTATCGCTCATCGCAAGGTTTTGGGTTTGATTTCCGGGTAGGACAAAAGAGTTATTTGGAATTTTTCCGTTAGGAAATTCTGAATAACAGCACGGAGTTGAAATTGATGGATAAGCTCACCCTACCGACCTAATGATAATAGGAGAAATGTGGGTGTTGTACACCTCTGCCACACCCTTCTGGGTTATATAGGCGTAATATTATTTTATGTTACAGACCGACTCAGGTGTATAAACTAGTGTTTAATTAAGCAACAGAGCAATAGAGCATCGCTGAAATTACTACATATTGCATTATTGTACCATTCCACTTTTTCACTCTACCGTTTGTACCATTCCATTGCGTCACGCAGTACAAATGCTGGAGTGAATCTAGTAAAGCTTGTAAGTGTTTCATAGAGCAATAGAGCATCGCTTATTGCTGCTGCTGAAATTACTACATATTGCATTATTGTACCATTCCACTTCTTCACTCTAACGTTTGTACCATTCCATTGCGTCACGCAGTACAAATGCTGGAGTGACTCTAGTTAAGCTAGTAAGTGTTTCATAGAGCAATAGAGCATCGCTTATTGCTGTTAATGTAATTGCTACATATTGTATTATTGGACCATTCCACTTCTTCACTCTATCGTTTGTACCATTCCATTGCGTCACGCAGTACAAATGCTGGGGTGACTCTAGTAAAGCTTGTAAGTATTTCATAGAGCAATAGAGCATCGCTTATTGCTGTTACTGTAATTGCTACATATTTTATTATTGTACCATTCCACTTCTCCACAGTACCGCATGTACCATTCGGTTGCGTCACGCGGTAAAAACCCTGGAGTAACCTTTAGTAATGCTAGTGAGTGCTTAATAGAGCAATAGAGAATCGCTTATTGCTGTGGTGTAATTGCTACATATTGCATTGTTGTACTTTTTTTCCTCTCTACTCTACTGTATGTACCATTACGTTGCGACACGCGGTACAAATGCTGGAGTGACTCTAGTAAAGCTAGTGAGTGTTTAATAGAGCAATAGAGCATCACTTATTGCTGTTGCTGTAATTGCTTTATATTGCAATGTTGTACCATTCTCTACTGTACCGTTTTTACTAGCCTAATGTGTTACGCGGTACAAATGTAGTAGGACCAATTTATTTATTTATTTGAATCGGGTATGAAATACACGAATGCAATAAATATTAATACACTATTTCATACGTTCCGTTGGTATCGGATAGGCTGACTTGGAATTGCCGGAACACTACGCAATTACACTATCCAATGGTCCCAATGATAAGGCCAAATACACTCATTCAACCACTCAAGCACACACAGTCTCAGAACAAATCATTGCAAATCACACTAAGATTTGTCCCATGTGGGATCGAACCCACAACACCAGTGCAGTGGAGAGCTGCGAGGCGACCTCTTACACCACTACACCACACGTGCAAACAACTTCTTGTGGTATTGAATAAATTTATATTATTTATTTTATTTTATTTATTTACTGATTCTTCATTTTGTGTACCGCATAGCACAGGTAGCAAAGCTGTAGTAATAAAACGTCGAGTAGCACGAAACGCCAGGAATCCGGGATATTACGCCGCGGCACCGCTTTGATGGACGCTGCTTGCGTCTATTTGCACACTTTTGGACTTGCAAACTGCAAACGCTGCAAACTGAAAACAATTTTGTGAATTTTGCTGCATTTTGCTATGAGATATGCAGTCTTATGTGAATAAAGTGGTGGTCATTTAGGTGCAAGTCTCAATCAAAATATTCCCGTATCAAATATTTTTTTATTCTTAAAATGTGTAGCCAATTTATTTCAATAACAATTAAAAAAAAATAATGTAATCTGATCTAACCTAAAAACAAATGATTTTAAAACTAAAGTTGCTAGTTTTAAAATTAAATATTTTATTAGGGTTGCAATTATTTCGGTTACTCACTCGTTAAAATATGGTAGTCTTCTCATGTAACAAAGGCTGTTTGCTTTTATTGTAAGTACTTAAATATTACTTTTACTTAAATCTATAAAACATGAAAAATCGACAATCAATTTGGAGCAGCCTACATTTAGCGATGTTTGTTGCGAAAATTGTCGAATACCTCAAACATACCACAACCTATAAAATAATACATTGGAGTGCGCTATGTCCTACCATAGTGGTGTACAACATTATATTGGAGTCTTATTAAACATGCAGAATGGCAAACAGGCAAAAGTAATATAAAAATAAAAATGTCAAAGAATTAAATAACTAAATTAATAAATGATCAAAATTAAAAAAATAAAAATAATAACAATAATTAATAAATGTCAATAATATAATTACATAGGGCAATCGGCTATTAAATTAAATAATAGTAATAACAATAATTATGCAATAATAATTATAATTATAATTTGTCGGCCAAAAATTCAGATAGATTATAATAACACTTTTTACTACTTTTACTTATTTTAATACCTAAACGCACATATCTTACAACTATGTCTCGATGGTCTACTGGTTAGCGTATGCGCTTCTCACCGCGAGGTCTCACGTTCGATTCCCGGGTCGGACAAAGTGTTATTTGTGAACCATCCGTCAGGAATTCCACAATAGCCTATAATTGTAAATTGGAATTGTGCCCGGTGGATGGCTATAGACTCGCCCCCTATCCCATGAAACTTAAACAAAGCAGATGAAATATGGGTGTTGATATCGTGTATATAATATAATATAAATAATAGCAGCCATGTACTAATACTGTCCCACTGCTGGGCTCGGGCCTCTTCTCATGATGAGAAGCGTTAGGCCTAAGTCTGGCCAAGTGCGGATTGGTAGACTTCACACAACCTCTAGTACTTTTAAGGCACTCTCAGGCATGCAGGTTTCCTCACGATGTTTTCCTACACCGTTAGCGAGCGATAGTTTATATGATAAATACACACATTTCAACAGGAATATGCGTACAGTAGTAAAATAATTATCCTTTAACTTCTAACTATTGAGGAGTTGACCTTTCATCATCAGCTAAACCACATAAAATTATTGCGACCAAGCGTAAATCCTGGTGTAGCCTCGAATAAATAAAATATGAGGGTTGCCCCCGATTTCTCTGGGATCCCATCATCAGATCATGACATGTTGACAATGGGACCACCTTTGAAATATCTCCGTTCCAACAGCTCACTTGACATCATAACTAGCAGTCTTAATATGTGTACAGTAGTGAAATAATTATCCTTTAACTCCTAACCATTGAGGAGTTGACCTTCCATCATCAGCTCAGCCACATAAAATTAGAACGATTAGGCGTAAATACTGGTTTACCGTTGAAAAAACACTAAAAACATTTCATGTGTCTATAAAATACGAGGGTTGCCCTCGATTTCTCTGAGATCCCATCATCAGATCACGACATGCTGACAATGGGACCCCCTTGGAATCATCTCCTGACCAACAAAAAAAGAATCATCAAAATCAGTTCATAAACGACGAAGCTAGCCGTGAACAAACATAAAAAAAGCAACATAGTATATACGAATCGAATTGAGAACCTCCTCCTTTTTTTGAAGTCGGTTAAAAATATACCCTGAACTACCAACTGTGCCTTTCTCCCCTCTTCTCCTTCCTAAATACCCTTGAATACCAAAATTAATAAGTAAAACAGTATCTCTAATCGTGACGGATTAAGCAAGCACTTGGCCATTCACTTAGCTCCACTTAGCCGAGCTTAGATTAGCAGTAATGCGTCTTTACTTAAAACTAATGCAATTACCGAGAGAGAACGAGGTGGCGCTATGGGAGGGAAAGGGAGGGATAACAGATGCTTTGCTGCCGTTTAGGTGGACGTTGAACTGCGATTTATTGATAGAAAACTATTGTTTTTTGTCAACTGGTTAGAAACTAATAATCTTAAGATTAATTTCACAAAGACGACTCTAATGGATTTTAGGCTAAGGCAAATAAAACAATTTCAGTATCATGTAGACTACAAAGATAGCAAAATAATTGAAACACACACAGTGAAATTTCTTGGTCTGCATATAGATAATAATATGTCATGGAAAACACAAATTGACACAATTTGTACTAAACTTAGTCAGTTTTCCTATGCTCTTTATATGCTGAGTAAAGTTGCAAATAAAGCAGCCCTTCTGACAGCTTACCATGGCCATGTCGCTTCTCTGTTGAGATATGGCCTTATATTTTGGGGCAATGCTGTTAATGTGTCCGGCGTTCTATTGGCACAAAAAAAATGCATACGAGCCATATGTAAGCTAAAACATACAGATACCTGTCGGCCACATTTTGTAAACTTGAAGATTCTGACTGTTCCGTCACTCTACATCTATGAGGTTGGTATTTTCGTAAGAACCAACATGCATTTATTTAAAAGCATCGATAGTCAACGTCGCTCAAAAATGTTGCATTTGCTACCAACAAAAACTGCCTTTGCTCACAGAAGTGTTTATGCGATGACACCAAAGGTATATAATAAGTTGCCCGACCAAATAAAGATAAGCAAGACTATAAATGAGTTTAAAAATAAACTTTTTCAGTTATTGAATGGCAAAGCTTATTATTCTGTCAATGAATACTTAAATGATCGATTTTAATTAAATACAATTTATTCTTATACCAATATATTTATGTTCCTCCTATTTGTTGTTGATCAATATTATTAAATAAACTTATTTATTGACATTATTTTTATTCACATTTATGCTTATTTATTGACATTTTAATGGGATATTTTTTAAATCACTTCTTGACATATTATTACTATTATCTACAATTATTTTTGAATTTACATTATTATTATGACTGCATGATTTTACTCTTTATTTGATTAATTTATTATTATAATTTAAGAACCCTTGAGGGAAAACTTTGTATGCCCGTACGGGCGGAACATGGAATGTACCTATTTATTTGTAATTACAACTGTATCCACCTGTGTTTCACAAATTAAATAAATTGAATTGAATTGAATTGAAAATTGAAATTGTTTTGCTCTTGATATAACTATTATTGTGTATATATTTTTTTTTATTATGTACCTTTTTTTTTTTTTTTTTTTAACGGGATAAAATCCCACCCACACGCCCACCACTGTGACTCCTGTGACGCCAGGATCTACAGCGGTAACCGACTGAAAGGCACCGTGCATGACACACGGGCAATCCCAGGGAGAGTTAAAATTGTCTTGGAACCCGCAACGAATTTAATCAGAAGTATATAGTTGGAGTTGGAAAGTATGTATCTTTACTTCCCTCCAGAGCAAAGCGGGAGACTGAGCAATGCCAAATATAGACAAAGTGTCTATATGGAAAGAGTGTAGACACCACGGATAGTGACAAAATTATGGGGCCTAAATTTGATTGTTGTAATAGGTATGGCAGAAACGGCTAAATGCACGGAAATTTATTCTGTTCGATACAAGATCCTCATAGTATACCACTCCAGATGTCAATTGTAAGCTATTTAACATAACATTACGTTCGTTGTGCCAAAGACTACACTCCCAGATGATATGGTGGGCGGTTTGTTCGTGCTCAGATGTAGAACATGTACAGAATGGAGAATCGATTAGCTTAAACGAAAATAGTTTGCTCTTAAAATTGCCATGACCCGTCAGGAATTGAGCCACACAGTGATTAACCTCTAGCCATGGTTTCGCAAGTCTGTCGCGAATGGATGCAAAGAAATGATAGAGGTGGCGGCCCTTAGGTGATGTGTCCCAGCGTTGCTGCCATTCGTCTATGAGGTGGTTATAGACATCCGTTGGATTATTGAATAGTCTTGTGATTTTTGTGCGGTCACGAGGTCCTAGAAAGCTGTTATTGAGATCATCGCGCGTAGATTAATACATTGCCGCGCATTATGTACCTATAATTTTTAAGAAAACTCGGTCGTTATAATACTATCGTGGTTTTAAAGTTTTTGCCAACTTTGATAGATAATACATACGCAAATTAACAATAATCAATCCTTTAAAATCAATGACGTCACAGCTCCTCGAAAAAAATGAGCACTATTATATATATATGTAAATATTTCTAATAATATAAATATTATATAATAATGCTTATTAAATATAAACTACAAATAATTTATAATTATCTAAGCAAAAACTACCGCTTTATTTGTTCTTTCCAAAATTTCCATCCTCAGGTTGCCTGGAAGAAATCACTTTAACATTTTATCTTTAATTTTTCTTTTTGGTGTTACCTTTTGAGTTTTTCATGGTATAGAAATTATGTAAAAATAAAATAATTTCTATCTATCTATCTAAAAACACCCATCGTCTTACCATTGTTATCCCAACTGTTCCACTCATTGTAATCGCCGTGAAATCTGTAACAAAAACACGATAAAGTTATGCAAACAAATAATAAAGCTACGGAGGGCTAAGTGATGATTTTTAATAAAAAATACACCCTCGGCTTAATATCAAATATGCTGGGTATCTTTCCATAACAAAATCTTAAAAGTTGTACACGCTATAGCAAATCATTCAAGACTTTATCTTATTTAAAATCCATTAAAGTTCATATTTGAATGCTTATAATCATTTGATCTAACCTCGAAATTCTTGTTAGTCGCACAAGCAAAATTTAACTTTATTACTCCAAAAATAAAGATGGATTTGGACGGTTGTTTTATTTAGTTATGGTAAAAACAATAGTGTGTTGCGCATGGTACCAAAACCGCGGGTAGTTTATTATAAGTTAATACGCACCCGCCTTAACTCGCCGATAGCTCATGATACACTTTTTGCCAAATTGTAAAGAGCAAAATATTTGTCTCAAAGCTGTGCATTTTCCTAAAAAATATTAAGCACATTGTTAAATGTTGTTTTATCTATCCGTATAAAAATTAGATACATTTTCACATCAACTTAATGTTGCTGGCGATAGCCAAGGTAAACGATCTAATTCAAATCTTCAGAAAAACACAGCTATTCATTAAAAAAGTAATATAAGATTGAAAACAAGGGCACAAATAAAAATAACGCTCAGAGATTTTTGCCATTATTTTTCCGGTATAACGAACCATAATCTATGAGTGCTTGAGTCTATTCATAGAATTAAAAAGAAAAATATGAAATATATCGGACCAGAGTTTATCTTCTTCTATTCTTTCATTTTATATATTCAGGAATATTGCGTAGGTACGTACACTTTCTTATCATATGAAACGACCCACCCTAATATCATTAAAAAATATTAAGAAATTCATAGTCAATTTTTATGCACGGCAGTTTACGTCGCACCCCATTTTAGTGCCGGCATTGTAATATAGTTACACGGTTTTTAACTCATGGCACTTGCTTGCACAATGTGTGCCCTTCCCGCGATCCCGGCAGATGTCCCGGGATTCGGGACGGTCATCACTAATGCACGTTACTTGTCCCGGGATGACAAAAATGCCCCTAGTAACAACAATGTACCCTAGTGTCAGTCAAGCAAGGTCACCCACTTATTTATTGTTTGATAGTGTTTTTTTTTTTAGGAATGCGTCGTATAAAGCTAATTAGGTTGAGTGCATAAAGTAAACCTACGACAATGTACATCAGTTCAAGAATCACAGATGCCTCACATTATTGGAAAACTACGATATTTTCTCGCAGTACCTTATAGTTATTTCAAGATGTTTCTTATAGTAATTTAATGCCCATCTAACATTCACCTATTGTTGCTCGTTTAAAAATAATTATTTTTTCACTTAGGTAGTTCTTTCTACTCCGTAATCGAGCTCCACCACTGCAGCATACTTTCCAAAAGCTGCCCAAAACAGTTTTGGAAAACATACGACTAAAAGGCTTTCATTAATACAGAAATAACACTCACTCAGACAACTGCAGAATGCTTCTAAATACAAAGCATCTAAGTTTCGCCGTAATATTTAAAATAACAGCCAAAGCATGTGGCGGTAGTACTTTGGAGTATTTCATTTCACTGAATTCTTCTTCCGCGCGCTAAATCGCTGGCCACATAAACTCTGTAGCGTAGTGTTGTGCCCTGCTGTATCGATAACATTAAACACAATAATAGAAACAATTGTTATCCCAGGACAGACCTAAACCTACTAAGATAATGATACTTACTTTTCAATTTCAACTTTATACCCACTTCAGATTCAATTTGTTGCGGATGCCACGTCAATCGATAATCAGATAAAAAGTGCGAAACAGCCCTTAAAATCTGCGTTTTCATGTAATAGAAATGTCTACTCAGAATACGGACATTGGTTGGAAGATATATTGTTTTCAATTTATTTATCGATCCGAAATCTTGCTATTGAATTTGGAACTTGTTTACCCGAAAATGGATAACCTTTCGAAGAGACCATCGAAACCGCAAAAAAAATCATAAAAAAGCTATTATTTATTTTATCGACTTCGACAATTTCCTCGAGACCCCATCTCTACCTCGATGGCGGTGTAAGAGCTAAACCCTGTTCGCGCTCTCCGGGGACCGAATATATTGTTATTTGTAACTCGGATACCAGTACCACTGAGCGGAACACTCCGCTGTTTGCAATCGCTCGATATTTGCTACTTACATCACTAAATGTTGCTATGTGAACTAACTAAGCTGTTATGAAAGATGGACATTAGAATATAGATAGCGTTTATTAGAAATTTATTATACTTTTATTAGCTTTAACTTCAAGATACATTTATATAATATTAAAGTTGAAAAATTATTAAGAATCCAGCAGGACTCGAACCTGCACCCCCTGGGTATACGCCCCAAGTGCTTTGCCAATTCAGCTATGGATTCGTATGCTGCCGGACTCGAAATTTCTTAATATTATATAAATACAAAAAGGCATAGCAAAGCTAAAATTTGCTTTAAATATTTCAAGATACATATTTGAAAGTACAAATCTCACAAATCATATTCAACCTACCTCCAATTCATATGAAACTTACACTACTATAGTAGTGTAAAAAATTAATACATATTTCGACAAAATTTTTCGATTTTCGAATTTTGCCGATCCTTTACGATATCCCAGTCAACTTCGGTATTTTCCTATAGGTATATACCGACACGGGTCATATCAGTCGTATCAATGAGAAGAATAATATTGCGAAATGCATAAATAACCCAGTCCACACAACTTAACAGCTATCCATAAGTTCCAAAAGTTAGCTATTCGAAAATCCGACAAAATCTCTACAAGGCCGGCTCGTACAAATCTTCGACGCAATTTTTCGCAAAAGCTGCAATAAGGGCTGATCCTGACTGGCGCGGACCGAATATAAACGGCCTCTAACTAGCCGCCAAACAACATATTTCAAACCGTATTAAGTCCTGATTTATAAAACAGCTTTGCACGAAACATGGCGGAAAAATTCGCTGCTCACTTGTTTTTTATGATGACGTTATGGGTTTTAGGATTTACTTGGAGCTAGGTCAGAGGATGGATGGATATTGGGCTATTCTAATTATGTGGGAATGCGTTTAGGGGAGCTATCCGTTTGATTCTGGCGACATTTTTTATGTATACTACTAGTTTATATTGTATTCTGTTTAGATTTCCATGTGATGTTGTGATTGATAACGGATGGAATATAAAGAAAGTTATTTGTGAATGTACGCTTTAATTTAGTTATTAATAGTTTTTAGTTTGTTTGTTTTTCACTTTCACGGGGTTTTTTTTGTTTTGATTAGCCTAATTAATAATCATATTATTATCATGCGTCCTAAGTGATATTTGGTACTTACTTACATAGCATTATAATGTTGTGGCTGAAATACTAATTAGAAATGATAATTCTTGTCTAACTACTGAGTTAGGAATTTAGAGTAGAATTATTTTTGTATGACGATTCTAAGTGCTTTAAGTGGAATAAATATATTTTAATTTCATTTCATTATACGGTATATACAAAGAATTAACAAAAAAAATAATATAACTAATGACTAATATTGACACTATATAACATAGACATATACAATTAATAAAAAGAATAAAAAAATTATACATTACGCGTCATAAAATTCCTCTGCACGCTGTCCATAGCAGATACCGTGGCCAGAAGGCTGGCAGCATTGCCACGTTGAATGGCAAGGCAATGCTTATTCGCGAAGTATATCTATATTTATAAGTATATATATTTCATAGTCGATACATTAGACACCGGTATTTTAACATCTTTCGTTTATTCAATAACTCCCTTTTACGAGATGACAAGACAATTTGATTACATATCACAAAGCGTGTAGGCACAGATGTAACGAGGTATAGACAAGGGGTGCGATGACGTCAGCACGTGGCGGCGCGTGCCGTGATGACGTAGGCAGGTGAGACACGCGACTCTTGCGCAGCGAATGGTGGACTCTACTTTTGACTTCGGGATTTTTACCTCTGTAAGTAGTAAGTATTTATATCTGCACTAGTAAGCTACTTTGCTATTGCATTTTGCCTTATTTTAACCGGCTTAAAAAAAGGAGGAGGTTTTTAATTAGACTGCATTTTTATTTAGTTTATAGCCCCTTACTCGAAGACGCCTGGACGGATTTGAGAAATTCCTTTTTTGTCTGAAAGAGTATACTTATTATTTTCATTAAGTCACGATCTGATGAGGGAATCCTTGACATATTGAGGGCAACCCTCAAACTAATGAGGAAGTTTACTGTCAAATGATCCCATAGCCATGTTACATTCTCACTGCCAAACATTTTGAGTGTCTGTGAGTCTGTGTATTTGCCTTTTTTATAAGTTTATTAGCTCCTAGCCGTTATTATTATCCGCAAAGTGCACGGTTGGCGTAGCGGTTAAAGCGGTCGCCTCACTGCTTTACGCTGGTGTTGTGGGTTCGATGCAACTACGCTGGTGTTGTGGGTTCGATCCCCACATGGGACAAATCTTTGTGTGATTCGCAAAGATTTGTTCTGTGATCTGTGTGTGTGAAATCTATGTTTGTGAACATCCCCGCGACACAGGAGGTATTCCTAGTGCGGGCGTCGTTTAAAAAAAAAAAAAAAAACATTTTAGCACATCACCTGAGCGACATCTGGTGGCCGAGTTTGATCCTCGACCAATCAGACCTGGCCATTTTGACTCAACGTCTGAGCGATATCTAGTGGCTGTTCTTTCAGTACACATTAACTTCAGTAATACTTAACTGATACATTGTTTTTTTTTATATCACTCATGTACAACATATGTCAACCACCTTATTCGTCCAAAATCCTTAACCTGCTTTATATTCGAGATGCGTTGCTACATCTGACGGCTAAAATATTATATCACATATCCCAGTAATATCAGTGTCTGATCTTACCACCATCTTAGAAGACGGTAATAAAACCCCTAGGTATTTTGCGACAGGCTAGAGAAACGGCGTTGCTTTCTCTCCTCAGCTAGTTCACAAAACCTCTACCACTACATATCGCGCTTAGGATAGGGTTTTCAATTTCAATTTCAATTTATTTATTTGTGAAACACAGGTCGATACAGATATTATTACAAATAAATAGGTACATTCTATGTTCCGCCCATACAGGCATACAAAGTTTTCCCTCAAGGGTTCTTAAATTATAATTATACATTAATCAAATAAAGAGTAAAATCATGCAGTCGTAATAATAATGTAAATTCAAAAATAATTGTAGATAATAGTAGTAACATGTCAACAAGTGATTTAAAAAATATCCCATTAAAATGTCAATAAATTAGCATAAATGTGAATAAAAATAATGTCAATAAATTAGTTTATTTAATAATATTGATTTCTTCAGGAACACTTTTTGTTCCCGTACCGTAGAACACGCGTACATTTTCCAGGATAATTAGAGAAATTATCCCAAAAACGTGATTCCTCTTGAACTAAAATGTTCTATTCAAAATAGATGCCTAAATAGCAATTTCATTGATACCCCGCTAGATCAAAGCGGAACAAAACCTAATATCAAACAGCAAAGGTGCGTTTAATAGTCCCTTGATTGATGTTTATTGGCAAGGGGTGATCTACCATTCAACTTTACCACCATTTTATGTACGGACCACGAAATTCTACTATCACCTTTGTTACGAAGACATATGGTCGAAAATGTGATGGCAACGCGACGATTTAGATCGCTAGCGAGTTGGTATTTATTCATAGGTTTGTTAGTGGAGTCATTGTCGTAGTGGAGGTAAATCAGTAATTTCACTTTGTATGTGATTTTTTTATAAGTTTATTAGCTTCTATCCGTGGCTCTGTCCGCATAGTACGTCTATAAAAATAGCCTATGTTATTCCTGGGATCTTGAACTATCTTTACACCAATTTTTATCAAATTTGGTTTGGTGAATTCCGAGCCTACGAGCCTACAAGCGAACATAAAAAATATTAATTAAAGTATTAACAGCTTCCCCCGCTATTCCAGCCATATTGATAGTTTAAAATATCTAAAGTTAATCATATCACTTCTGAAATAATATGTGTTTCAGTAGAACACGATTTAGAAATTAAGGAGCTCTTGCTTAAGTTGTAGCCGCGCGGACCGAACGATCTTGCAGTCTAACAAAACGTATCGTATTACCTCGTATTGGATTGTGGTGAACTGATGGCAGTCACACCACGTAAAATACTGATACTCAGCTAAATCCGTTAGATCCGTTCCGTTTGTCGGAACTCGAAGATAGTCTCAGCAGAACACGATTTAGAAATTCAGACTACTTGATGCAAAGGTAATTTCATACAAACCTTGTCCTAAAAATCAGCTAATTGATGGAGGCTGAAGCCGATAATGGATCTTTCACGCAGTTTACGTGTACTGACACCTATAACATTCATTTATACTGGGTTAAATATCTTTATTTACAGAGAAATATACATATAGTATCTTAAATTAAATTAGCCTAACAACTTAATCTAAACTTAATAAGTCACTGTCAGAAGGCCTCGTTCGTTGTTTATACTTGTGTCCAGACCCTGGCACTTCTGCCATTTTCCTGTATCACATCCTGTTCGCGCTACAATTTCTCATGAGAACGTTTAATCAGGGCACAACGTCCAAATAATTTTATTTGACGTACCTTCTATATTGCATTCTGCATCACAAAGGGAACGCAATACCTATATTTTACCTTTGTTCTTCAGTTTAATAAATAGTACAAAAGTATCATATACCTGTCAGAACGATTCTCATTGATGTGATGGTTTCAATTTAGTTTTAGATTTTATTGAAGCTGATGGTAGATTGGAAAAGTAATATATTTGATTGCTTTGTAGTGATGTTTTGAAGGGTTATAAGCTCATGGAAAATTAAGAAAATTTGTAATATTTAAAAGTTTCATTAGTTTTACGGAGGTAATTTGCGAATGAACGCTCTATAATTATTTTTTAATCTCACCAGACTAATTTGTCAGCAGGAACCAGAGAACATAGATGTGGAGCGAGTGATGCTTTGTCTATGGCAGGAACCAGAGAACATAGATCAGCGGAGCGAGTGATGCTTTGTCTATGGCAGGAACCAGAGAACATAGATCAGCGGAGCGAGTGATGCTTTGTCTATGGCAGGAACAATGTCCAGTTGTCATTAATCTATTGTTCTTGCTGTCAAAATAGTATCCGGGATAAAAAAAACTATAGCTAGAATAAACTGCTCGTCTAACGCTACGAAAAAGGTCAAATTCAAAGTTTCAAAGTTTAAAAGGTGTATAACTTCTACGTTGTGCCCTCGTCCTACGGCTGTCCGTCGCTCGCAAGATTGTACATTCATGTTGGCCCATTTACGGGGGGGCAAAAGATATCCTTAGATCTAGAACAGCCCAATGATAATATTAATAATGTGTTGGTTGTCAACTAACCGTGTCGCTAGCAGGCTATACGAAGGTAGTATACATATATTAATGACATGTGTAAATCAATATTATGAAATTGCTGCTACAAGTCTTATCTTATTAAATTCAATCTATAATAATATTTAAAAGCTAACGTATGATTTGGACTGGATCAGAGGGATTGGATAGACAGAGCCCAAAACAGAAAATTGTGATTGTGTATTGGGAACACCTTTGCTCTGCAGTGGGACGTCAAGTCACGCTATATCGTTACTAACTCTTGCTTTTTAATAAAAAATATCTCACGGAAATTGAACAACCACTTAGTATCTTATAAACAATCGAACTTTTCTCACGGTTAAAAACAGCGTTTTGCCCTTTAATAACATACATTATAAATGTATTGAAGTGTGCTATTTAAATATTAGAGTGTGATTGGTGCTGTGATTCCCGCTGATCCCGCTGATCGCCTGAGGCAATCGCCAAATTATCTACTTTAGTAGGTATAATTTTGAGTCTAACGCGACCCAAAATTATACCTACTGAAGTAGATAACTTAATTTTATTAGATTAATTTAATTTATTACATTCATTCAAATACCTATTACAGACTTGAAAATCATCGCGCTGCCTTCAAATGATTGTGAGTAAGTGTCTGGTGTGAACAGATATAAAACGTAGAGTTGACTTAACTGCAATCTCTTTGGTTGTGAGGGAACGATGGTGAATTCAGATCCTGAAACTATAGGTACTAGCATAGCTCTCTTTTTTTGGGGACGAGACGGTAGTGTTTCCTTTTACGTATTCGTTCACAAAAACGCCACTACCACTGCGGAAGAAGAGTAGTTTGCATTTTAAAGATGATTATAGAAAGGAAGAGATGAGAAACTTTAGTGTCTCTCTCAAATTAAATTTAACAGAACTGCTGTCAATATACAAGGTAAATTTAATTTAAACAATATGTCAAACCAAATTAAGATAAACACGTATTAGGTGCCCCTAATAAAAATAGACTAAAAATTCATAATGTCGTGTGCAGACGGGCGTTTAACTGCCGCCGCGTGGACACGGCACGTGCCGCCGACAGCGTTAATCTTCTAATATCTATTTATTATTGTAGCATGTTTGCAAGGTCATTATCGCGGCGGGGCGCCCGCTGTGTCTGAACCCACCCTTATTGTGCGTTTGTTTAAAATTAACTTGCAAGTCACTAATAAATAGATTGGCGTTTGTGTTAGGTGCGTAGTATTAAATATGTATTTTACTGAAGTTTATAGCGCACCGAATTTTATTTTTTTAATCTAGATACGATGTCGATAAAATGTAGGTAGGTAGCTTATAGCCTTGGTAAACCATATATGATATTGGTTATAAGCTACATGAGTTCCATATTAAGTACCTACATCAAAATAGCTCCATCCGTTCGAGCAGCTCGAAGAACTTACCATCAATAACTTTCTATAGAATATTGATGTGATGTGGTGATAGGTAATAGAACTGTTTTTATTATGTAATAGTACCTTGAGACCAAACCTGTTGTGTCCGGGAAGTACGGGGAGCGAAGTGAAACCACTGTTTGCCGTTAGAATTTATTCTAGACTGCCTTAACCAACCATTACATTTCTTATATGTATATAGTTCTGCTTAACTTAGAACTACCCTCCACCGACCGTATATTTACATCGTAATAGGTACGAACCCGAATATTATAGGAGCACCTACATACATTACACGGTTTTTTATAGGTTTGGAGATCTCCTGGATAGCTTACGGAATCAAATACAGACCTAAAACATCGTTTACCTTGAATGAAATCTTAAGTGCCCAAACACGATGGGTTTACGTTAACCAGAAATGGAGAACTGCTAGGCGTTTGACTCCATCGTCAGCTTAGGTTTTCAACTCCATCATATTGGTAATTCAGAAGATTATTACATGTATAAAAAAAATTAAATAAAATTAGACTCAGCCATCGACACGACAAAGAAGAAGAAGATTACATGTATGCTAAATTTCAACTTAGGTGCGATCAGAATCCCGCCTCGTTAGTCTTGTGGATAGAGTATGCGCCGTCTCACTGGCGAGATCTCGGGTTCGATTCCCTGATCGGGCAAAAGTGTTATTTAGGGTTTTTTCCGTCAGGAAATGCTGAATAGCCGACCGGCGTTGAAATTGAGCGATGAAAGGCTATAGGCAGACTCACCCCTATAACATGGGTATGTTTACATAATGGCTAAGCAATTTCGTTTTATATTTTAAATATACTATCAATTTTCATACAAACTTAAAATCGGCTTAAAATAGAAAATCGAATTTTCTTTAATATGCAACCCATTAGGATGATATTTTTGGCCCAAAGCTCGTGTTGGCGCCAATCACGCCATTAACATTGCCCGTGTCAACGCTCCCTAAATATAATAGGCCAAAGGGCCAGTTTCCTAAGTCACTTTGACAGATACTTGACAACTGTCAAACGGTTGTCAAGATTTCATTATATAAAGCTTGCGATCTTCAATCGAACTCTCTTTCTCTTAATCTCTCTTCCTTCGAGCTCACGAATATACAACATTGTACGTTATTTTAAGTTAGTTGTAATAAACCAAGTTTGTTGCAACATCCTTCTTTCATTTATGTCGAATTGCCGCGACATAAATTGGCGACCGTGGACGAGGACCTCGCTATACAACGCGGTTCTTCTGTGGATGTGCCACGGCGACAGCGGTGAGGAGATCCAGCGTGCTGCCTACAAGTCACCCAGGTCAAGGATCAAGCTGAAGGCTGCTAGCTTGCCGTCCCGGCGAAGCCATCAGTACCTGCGGCCAACGTGTGGCATTCCGCCTGCACGCCATCCCCGTGACATCGCCGCCGTGCCCGCAGCCATTTTGTGGCCCCTAGCCACGCGCATGCGCCACGTGGCTGCGCATCCACCAACTCCAACGCATCAGGCGCCTAAAGCGGGTGCACGCTAATTTTGTGTGCCTCAAGCATGCCTGATTGCACCTACCACATGTGAGCTCGTTCCATTTTCTTATTCCTTCATATTTCCTACTCAATTTTGTGCAATTAGCTAATTTCATTGTAGATTCAGTAATTTTCAACAATTTAAATTCAAAATTTTCTTAAATTTTGGCTAAATAATTAGCCACATCATCATACTTTATTTTCAAATTTTGCCATGTCATCCAATTTAACATAATTCTGCATCAGACTATAAGCAATTTATATTAAAATATAACAATTTTAGTGTGCTATCTGCATAGTATCACTTTTTTAATTGGAATTCAACCTTCCCATTACAAAACTAACATTTCACAAGCCTTGTGCTGATACAATCCGCTTTAATTTGCTACATAAGCAATATATTTAGCGCCTACAAATATTAATTCCAGTTGCCGCCTGGTACGAGACGTTCACCCACCATCTGCTTGCTTAAGACTGCACGCTTCGCTGATCACTGCCTGCCTGCCTACTGCCAGCACTGCCGTTGGACTAAGGAGCGTATCGTTCGTACATTGAATTATTTATTCTTTTAAATTCTAGAATATTCTTTCTGGTTAATTTCATCTACCCACAATGACTTCCAGCTCAGAGGA
Organism: Hypena proboscidalis; assembly: GCA_905147285.1. Lineage (NCBI taxonomy): Eukaryota > Metazoa > Arthropoda > Insecta > Lepidoptera > Erebidae > Hypena > Hypena proboscidalis. Next base: position 7,000,720 of record LR990150.1, on the reverse strand, counting down.
AAATAGTTACAAAGATTTGTGTGTTAAGCGCAGCAACATTAAAGGCCGTTTAACCAAATTTAAAAACCACATGGATGTGTTAATTAAATTAGAAACTGTATCCGAGTTGGAAATCAATAAGTTGGAATTGAGGTTGTCCAGAATTGAAAATTTATTTAAAGAATTTGACGGCTTAAATTCACGGATAGAATTGCTATCTCCATCTATGGAGGATGAGTTGGATATCCGTGAGGCTTGTGAACAAGATTTTGATCATTATATTGCATTAGCTAAACGTTTAATAATTAAATTCTCTCCATCAGAGCTTAACACTAGCACTAAGTCTGATGAATCATCTGTACACTCATGCTGTAGCCATATTAGTCCTAATAGTTTGGGTTTTAAGCTGCCCACAATTCAAATAAATAAGTATGATGGTTCATGTTCAAAATGGTTGCTTTTCAAAGAAACTTTTAGCTCTCTTATACATAGCAATAGCAAAATACAAAATATTCACAAATTTTACTATTTAAATTCATATTTGGAAGGTGAAGCTGCAAATGTACTTAGCAATTTAGATGCAACTGATGAGAATTACCTTACAGCATGGGAACTTCTCTGTTCTCGCTATGATGATAAGCGCAAACTTATAGATAATCACTTAAAATCTTTATTTAACTTTGAACCTATCAAAGAAAACTCTAAGTCTTTTCTATTTGTTATAGATCATGTAACTAAAAACTTAAGGGCTCTTCATACATTAGGTTTACCCACTGAGCAATGGGATGCCCCACTTGTTCTAATGATAACCTCTAAATTAGAAAATAGGTCTAGCTACAAGTGGGAAGAACATAAGATAACTTTATCCGATGTCCCTACTTTAAAGGAATTATTTGATTTTCTCAAGTCTCGGTCAAAGATATCTGAGTCTGTCGAACTTAAAAGATTAGACAAGCCAAAGCCAGTGGCCAGTAATCCTCCTAACAAGTTTCATACAAGAGCATTAGTAGCAACAGCTAAGGATGACTCCGCCCCTAATAGTAGGAAGGTAGAATTTAAATGTGTTTTTTGCAAAGAGTCACACCGTTTGTATGAGTGTGCGAAGTTCAAGGCGAAGATTCCTGAGGAGCGAAAGCTCTTCGTAACTTCTCAGCAATTGTGCGAAAATTGCCTGCGAAAGGGTCATGTTGTGGATCAATGCCGACTTAAAGGTCACTGCCGTGTATGCAAGCAAAGACATAATAGTTTATTACATGATGCTATAACGCCTAACAGTAATTCTGAAACTGTTGTTTTATCTGCTGCTTTGTCTCATAGTTCTCAAGTCTTATTATGTACAGCTAGAGTTCAACTTTCTAATTGTTTAACTAACAAAACTATAAACGTTAGAGCTTTACTTGACTGTGGCAGTCAATGTTCATTCATAACTGAATCTGTTAAAACCCAACTAGATGTGTCTTGTGAACCATCTAATGTCAATATTTTTGCCATTGGAAGCAATCAAATCAAATACAAAACTAAGCGTTGCATGATAAATTTGCAATCTAACAATAAAACATATAATGTAGATATGTTTTGCCTAGTTTTACCTAAAATATCAGATGATCTACCACGGTTAGCATTTGATTCCACATTTGCAAATCTGTCTAGATTTGATCTAGCGGATCCTAATTTCCATGAACCATCCCCTATTGATATGCTAATAGGTGCTGATTTGTTCTGGGACCTCATTGGCTCAGAGCAGCGCTCCTTAGGAAGTAACTCCCTTGTGCTTCGCGGCTCTAAACTCGGATGGTTAGTGGCGGGTTCGATTCCCATCAACCCACAAACTACATTTCCTAATAAATGTAAATCCATAAATGCCTGTCATGTTGCTTTAAAGGAAGATCAATTATCCACCCTTGAGCACCAGGTAACTCAATTCTGGGAATTAGAAAATGTCCCACCTACTTCACCCTTTACAAGGGAGGAACAGTTGTGTGAGAAACACTTCCTCACCAACACTATCCGCCTAGATAATGGTCGTTTTTGTGTAGGACTACCTCTTCGTGACTCTCGCAATTGCTTAGGTGATTCATACCGGTCAGCCAAGAAAAGGTTCTTGTCTCTAGAAGCACGCTTTAAAAAACAGCCAGAGCTTAAGATAGCTTACACTAATTTCATACACGAGTATGCTGAACTCGGTCACCTTTCAGAATCTCCTTCTGAAAGGCCTATTAATTCATTTTTTCTGCCTCATCACCCTGTGATGCGAGAGCACAGCGAGTCTACTCGCATACGCATAGTATTTAACCTACGGAAATATAGGTCTAACATTCCAAATCTTTTTTCAATCGATGAAATAAAGCCTGAGTTAGATAATTTAGTCATTAGTAATGCAACTAGCACATTAGGCATAGGCTGGTCACCTGACTCAGATCAATTAAATTTTATAATCAAAACTCCTAGTGAGTCTAAAATAACTAAACGATCAATATTATCGTCAATTTCTCAAGTGTTTGATCCCTTAGGGTTATTATCAATTTATATAATTAGACTAAAGATTTTGCTTCAATCCTTATGGACTCATCCATCAGTTAATGGATGGGATCAACCAGTTCCTGATAACATTAAATCTCAATGGCTAAGTTTTGCTAGTAACATGCCTAAACTTTTAAATTTAAAGATACCTAGGTTAACTCTTATAAATAATGCTAAATTTATAGAGTTACATTGTTTTAGTGATGCTTCACAGCAAGCATATGCTTCTTGTATATTTCTAAAGTCCATAGACGCAACAGGTGCATCTGAAGTGCACTTGCTGTGTGCCAAGTCGCGAGTATCTCCTTTAAAAGCTACTAGTATCCCACGCTTAGAACTGTGTGCCTCTCTTTTAGGGGCTCAATTGAGCTCTGCGGTGAGTAAGGCTCTACGCTGTAATATCAATAGGTCATTCTACTGGACCGACTCCCAGGTAGTTTTGAGTTGGATTCGCACGTCTAAGAAACTTAAAACGTTTGTGGCCAATAGAGTTGCCTCTATCCATGAGCTCACAGACAGTAATTCATGGCGTTATGTGCCCACATCTCAAAACCCTGCAGATCTCGCTTCACGAGGTGTTAGTTTGCAAGATACATCAGCTGATCAGCACTCGCTATGGTGGCATGGGCCTCCATATCTTAAGTTGTTGGAGGAGTGCTGGCCTCTGACTAAGTCAGATCTAGAGGATATCCCTGAATTAAAAACGGTGTCCGTTTTGGCGGCGGAAGTTACACCTTCGGTCTCCATTATTTTAAAGTTTGATAAATTTTCTAAACTCATCAAATTGCATAGAGTTTACACAATGGTTTTTAGGTTTATTCATAACTGTAAAAACCCCAAAAATAAATACACAGGTACTTTACAAGTGTCTGAACTTAATTATTCACATGAAGTTATCACAAAAATAGCTCAGAAAGAATCTTTTTCTGAGGAAATAAATCACTTAACAAATAAAAAAGGCTTATCAAATAAATCTACTTTAATTTCATTAAATCCTTTCATAGACTCAGTAGGATTGTTAAGAGTAGGTGGTCGCATTGACAGCTCTAATCATCCATATGACAAGAGGCATCCAATTTTGTTAAAATCTAATCACATATTTACTAAATTAATATTCCAGGCAGAACATGAGCGTCTGCTACATGCTGGTCCTCAGCAACTACTAGCTTCAGTTAGAGAACGCTACTGGCCAATTGGGGGCCGTATTTTAGCTAGAAAGGTGGCTCGCAGCTGCTTTAGGTGTCGTCGTATTAAGGGCCAAACCTTAACAAATATGATGGGAGATTTACCTAATGATAGAGTTGAAATTAATTACCCTTTCTATTCAGTAGCAACTGATTTTGCTGGACCGTTTTATATCGCCGACCGCAAAGGTCGAGGATGTAAAATATCCAAATGTTACATGTGTGTCTTCATTTGCTGTCGTTTCAAATGCATTCATTTGGAAGCTGTTAGTGAGCTTTCCAGGGATGCATTTATATTAACTTTAAGGCGTTTCATAGCACGCCGTGGTCTACCTCAAACCATATATTGTGACAATGGCCGCAATTTTGTTGCAGCAGCCAAAGAGATATCTAATTTTCTCAAATCCAATAGCGATTCTATTTGTGAGTTTGGAGTACGCCAAGGCATAGTATTTAAATTTTCTCCAGTGTACGCTCCTCAGTACAACGGGCTGGCAGAGGCCGGGGTCAAGTCGGCTAAATTCCATATAAAACGTATTCTTGGCAATTCGCATTTAACGTTCGAAGAACTTTCTTCGCTTTTTGCACAAATAGAGGCCATCCTTAATAGCCGACCCCTCTGTCCTCTCAGCCCGTCACCAAATGACCTACAGTCCCTCACCCCCGCTCACTTTTTGATTGGTAGGCAACTAACAACGCTACCTTCACCGAGCTACGTGGACTGTAGCACCAACAGTCTCGACCGCTACAGGCGTCTTCAGCAAGTCAAGCAGCACTTCTGGCAGCGATGGGCTGCAGAATACATCGCTGAACTACAACAGAGGACAAAATGGCGCACCAGGTGTCGTGATTTGAAGCTCAACGACCTGGTTCTCGTAAAGGAGGACAGCGTGCCTCCTCTCTGCTGGCGGTTGGGGCGCGTCTCCAAGGTCTTCCCTGGACCTGATGGTGTGCCTAGGGTGGCAGACATCTCCACATCACAGGGCATAGTGCGCAGGGCCCTCAATCGCCTATGCGCTCTGCCTCTAGAGGAAGAACAACGTTGAAACCTGGTTTTCAACGCCCGGGAGGATGTTGGCGCCAATCACGCCATTAACATTGCCCGTGTCAACGCTCCCTAAATATAATAGGCCAAAGGGCCAGTTTCCTAAGTCACTTTGACAGATACTTGACAACTGTCAAACGGTTGTCAAGATTTCATTATATAAAGCTTGCGATCTTCAATCGAACTCTCTTTCTCTTAATCTCTCTTCCTTCGAGCTCACGAATATACAACATTGTACGTTATTTTAAGTTAGTTGTAATAAACCAAGTTTGTTGCAACATCCTTCTTTCATTTATGTCGAATTGCCGCGACAGCTCGCTTTTCTGAAAATGTTATCCAAATCGTTAAAGCCGTTTTCCAGAACGTCCGGGCATATATATATAATTATAATAGATATACAAAAATTGCTCTTTTTATAAGTAGAATCGACTGCTATGCTATTCACAAGACAATAAGAAGCAGGCACTCTATGAATTTACTTGTCTCTTTGCTAAACCGACATCTGATATTGTATGGTAATAATAATGAAACAGATACAATCAAACGGCGTGCAATCTCAAGCGAGGAATGCTCGCATCCTGGAATCTGGAATGTACGGATGTCACAACAAGATGGCTACCTGGATAAATTAATTCATCGTGCAATACACGGAACACATACGGAGGTAAATTCTAACTGTAAACATTAAGTTTTTAACTACTGTAAAGGCTTAGTTTCAGAAATCGGTTGCACGTAACAGTTGCATATTATCATAGAACAAAGTAGTGCAGTCGAGTAGATAGAGATACACAAATCATCAACTTTTTAAACAAAACAAAAGTATATACATATTCAAATAACTTACATAAAGTTTTTTCATGATTTGTTCAGCTAATCACATAATCTTTAAGTCATATCGGCATCTATACTTATAATAAATCTGTACAAGTAAAATTTCTGTACATTGAAAATATCAAAAAAATAAATGGCAGGGGGTGTTACTAGACCGACACCGAACCCAAAAATTTGATTAAAAAAATGTTGTCTGTCTGTCTGTTTATTCAGGCATCACGCAAAAACTTCGATTACGATTAACTTGGTATAATTATTCTTTAATATCCTGGGCACCACACTGGGTACTTTTTATCCCGGAAAAGTACCCAGTATATTATATACAATAAAAAACAAACTTAATTAAAAATAATAAGTTTGTCGTAGGTTATTAAGGTTTATTTTTAAAAAAGTATAAGTAGTATATTTGATATTGTACGTAGTGATTGTAGGTTATTTTATAATACTGTTAGGTAGGATTAGACATTCGTATAGATATTAGTTTATAGGGATTTTGCTTATTTATTGAGTTTAGATTAGTTATCATCAGGATTATTTAGGTAGGTAGGTTTTTATTTTTTGTTATTGGGTTATTTTATTGATGTTCCTACCACGCAGATGAAACCGCGGGAGATAGTTTGGTTTCAAATAGGCACAGTAAAACCCCACGGCACACACAAAAAGAGAAGTAGGTTGAAATAGCCAAGGTGAAAAGGGCTGAAAAGATACAAGTCTTAAAACCAACAGTCACGTGCCCAATAAACTTCCGTGTGTATCTCCTGAACATTTGAGGGCGTTCGTCATAACGACACCGACTAGACGAGGGCACCTGGAGGAGCCCTTCAGCTTGAGGGTCCTCCTCGCTCAGACGGACGGAATTAAAAATGTTATGCAGGGATATCCCATATACATTATGTACTCGGTGTATATATAATGTAGTCGAGGTGTATAGTGCAGATGGCTCAGAACGAAGAACTTATTAGACATTCCGAAGTGCAGTGCTTGACGAGAATTTGATCCGGGAGAAATTCCTTTTTTTCTAGCAAAGCAAGATTGAGAAATTATCTGAGTCATTTTCTTATTAATTAAAACAAAAAAGTGAAGTTGCGAATCTCAATAATTTTGATTCATTTATTTTGTGCATTTATTTTTCTTCGCTTAACCTTTTAACCGCCAGACTTCAGAACAGTTGGCGTGTCCCTAGCGCCAGGCACAGTGAATAGAAAATTAAATACCTAAAAGAAAGAGGGATGTGCAATACTGAACTTTGCGATGTCGATATTTCGTATTAATAACGACATTTGCATTTGCGACTACATCTCACCAAGCTAAGTTTGCACCTCGCATCGTTTACGTCACACTGAGGCTTAGGTACGGGCTGTAAAAAAGGATTCGCTATGACTTTAAAAAAGTAAACAAATGTTTGTTAGATTTTACTTTGCATTTGTTGTTTTTAACATTATATTATACGTAGGTACACGGGTACACGCCGCATTCCAGCGAGGTGTAAACTTAGCTTGGTGGAGATATAGGTACCTACCTACTTGAATACTACTTAGGTACCTTACGAAATTATTCGACATTTTTCGCAAGCCAGTAAAACAAAAAGTGTTTAAAAATTTGAACGATTTATTAATTATTACTTAAACTATTCACAATAAAATCAGTCCAGAGAAGAGTTTCAGTTTTCATCGCCTTCTAGAATTCGTATTAACTCTTCAGTAGTCGTCATAATACATTTCTATCATGTACATTTATCGACATACGAACGTAAAACTTCATGCACAAGCACAACACTGATGGAAAATTCCAGAAGTCGGCACTCGTTTATGACGTAAGAAGCGGTCGTCTTTATCCGACCGTGGCGCAGGGCGTACTAACAAAGTAAGTTTCGGAACATGTAGGCTAGGGATGGGAACCATCAATTCAATCGCTGACATTTCTTATTTAAATTTACTTAATTTTAAAGGAATTAAATGAAATACTCACAAATATTTGTAAAAAAATGTTTTATTAACAATTGCTGTATTTGTTTTAAAGTTAATTAGTCAGTATAACGAGAAATATTTTGATTTTTGTTTATTTTTGTATCGGTAAATCTTGGCATATGTCCCGTCCCTCATGTCGGATTTTGGCGTCATGGGCGTTGCACATCAATACAAATTTCTAAAAATAATGTTAGTAATTCATCTAACTTTGGACATTATTTTTAAGACTTCTAATTAATAGACTAAAGTGTATTAAACTGTAAATGATTACTTAGTTAACTATTTAACTAATATAAACATATTTTTGATAGAATACAGCGTAATTAAATAAAAAAGCTGATTAAACGAGCAGTGATATTTTGGTCGTAAATATCCGACTCTGGCGAAATGGGCCCGAAAATATTTGTCGGATTAATCCGACGTTGGCGGTTAAAAGGTTAAACAGTCGAATGCCGCTTGACTCTTCAGTCATTTGGCTGTTGATCGATATACAGACACTCTATCTAAGGCATTGAACTTCATTAGAATACTACAATATATGATCTCTTCTCTGGCGTCCCCCAAGGCGGCATACTCTCTCCGTTACTCTTCTCTGTTTTTATAAATCTTATCACTCTCAATCTTCAGTGTTCGTATCATCTTTACGCCGATGACTTGCAGTTGTATGCTCAGGCAGGCGTTGATAATGTGTCTGATGCGATTGAGAAGGTCAATCAGGACTTAGTTGCCATAAAAAATTGGTCAGACAGATTTGGCATCACTGTGAATCCCTCCAAATGTCAGGCACTCATTGTTGGTAGTCAACGCATGATGTCTAGAATACAGTTACCTACCCTGCCGGCAATAATATACAACGGCATGATCATAGCGCTAAGTCCTGCGGTGAAAGACCTCGGCCTTTATATTGACACTACTCTCAATTGGCAAGCTCATGTGTCCAGTGTCAGTCGTAGAGTAACCTTATCCCTGCGCTCTCTGTACCGTCTGAAAAACTTCCTCTCATCCAAGACCAAAGCGATGCTTGTGCAGAGTTTAATATTCCCTATAATCGACTATGGTGATGTGTGTTATTTTGACCTGAATGCAGACTTTCTCAATAAATATGACCGACTTCTCAATAACTGCATTCGATTTGTGTTTAACCTTCGCAAGTATAACCATGTGTCTGCTTATCGCTCCGAGCTCAAATGGTTACCTATTCGCCCACGCCGTAGCTTGCGTGCTCTCACTACCCTTTTTTCCTTTCTTAACTCTTCTACACCTCCCTCCTACTTAACACCTTACCTCCAGTATTTGAGCTCTAACCATGATAGGGATCTACGGTCATCAAATAATAGACTTCTTTTGTGTCCTTCACACTCGACTGACTTTGTTCATTCTTCTTTCTTTGTCCAATCCGTCCTTCTTTGGAATGCGCTACCTCAGGATATCAGGATGGCGGCAACACGGTTCACTTTCAAACTTAAAGTGCGCAAACTTCTTACCGATCAATTGGCAGAATCATCATAGTGTGTTAAATTTAGCTTTTATCATCTTCTATATATATTTCTTGTTTATGTATTATATTACTGTATTTATTCACGTATGTAATAAGTCTAATAAGTATATTATATTATATATTTTATAGCATTTTGTATATGTAAACACTTCAGTTCTTTTCACATATTGCACCTACCCTTGTTTTTCTCTGCACCACCCAAGGTTGACTGTTAGAGAATGCCACTAGGCATTAAGTCCGCCTCTGTACTTAATTATGTGCAAAAGTTTAAATAAATAAATAAAATAAATAAATATAGGTTACAAGGAAAAGTATGATTACATAGTTATTAGATACTAGCATTTTCCCGGGGAATTCGTTGTAGCAACTGCTCACGCGCTTTGACCCGCGTTACAACTTACTGTTCCGCTCCCGTGGAGTTTAGTGTAATGTTAATTATCTAAAGACTTTTATTAAAAGTTATTCAATCAAATACAAAAATAATCATCAAAATTCGATCAGTAGCTCTCGAGATTAGCGCTATCAAACAATCAAACTAACTTAATACTGCGGTTTCGTCAGTGTGGAAGGTACATCGATATAAAGTAGCCTATGCTACACGCCTTGTAAGTAGTCAGTTACCAGCGTTTAAAATCAATACAAATACCAGACAGCCAGGCAGACAGACAAAAAAATGTATTTTAGGCAAGGGTATAGTGCAAAAAACTATGCCAGCTTGAAAAAACATTTTTTTTTTTTAACTACGCCCACAGCGAACGAACCTGTAGACCACCTGATGGTAAGTGGAGTACAGCCTATGGACATCAACAATCCACAAAAGCAGATTATAGATGCGTCGCTACAGCTGAGGACTACGGTGTTATGCCTCATGTGCCAGTAATTTTAGGGCCTGATCTCACCACCAAATCGGAACACAGTAATGGAAGCACTACTATTTGTGGCAGGTTAAAGATGAGACGGTGGTGCTGCCGCCCTCGAGCTCATTCACAAGAGTTCTACCACCAGTATTTTGACATTAAAAACAGACACTTCAATTTTATTTACTTGTATTGATAAATAGGATAAACTGTATTCATTCTCCAATAAATTCCTCTAACCGTGTCTCATCTGATGTCCAAATCCTTAATTTATAGTCCCAAAGCAACACAAGTACATACACAGATTAATGACGGTGACAGACGGACGACTATCCGACATTGATTGATGTTAATGAACAGTTCGGACATGGCCGAATGGCAACATGGCAACATGAATGTATTGATTCCTGATAATGGTATGACATGGAGATTTGGATACAAATGTAATTAGAATAAGTAGTGTTTGAAGCGGCCGTGGCGCAATGGATAAGGCATCGGTCTTACGATCGAGAGGTCGTGGGTTCGAATCCTGGCCATTACACCACGGACGTGAACTTCCTCCTAACACAAGCGAATTTAGCTTAGCTGGAGGGGTTAACAAGAATACTAGTTATTTGTATTTGCAAATTACTAGTAAGCTATTAAAAAAAAAAAGTGTAAGTGACGCTCTGTAAGAAGTCGGTATATCCTATTATATTAAACGAGCAATAAAAAACGGCCTCACAATATTGATGATATTTTCCAGCAAAGTGAGATTTTGGGCCAAAAATAAGATATAGATAGGTCTTAATTTCGAGAAAATTAGGTATTCGATTTTTTGTTTGTATGAAGAATGTTTTATTACATTTATGTCAAATCTTCGAAATCGCTTTAAAGACAGTTTTTGTCATCGGAACTGGTTGATGAATGACTGTGCAATTTACAAGCCAAATGTTACCTTTACTATGTTAGAATACCTATGTTTTTGCTAGATATAAAAACAGAGTAAGGCTTGGCCTCAAGGTACTTATAATAACATCAGGTACCTAACAACCAATAGATAGAGGTACAAAGGTCTATTAAAAATCTAAAAGCAAACACAATTCCTATAGAACCATAGATCCACCATAAACGTGAGAGTCTTTCTCATAAACGAACACCCGAAAGCTATTTGTACTACATAAAACAAAAAGAAATAATCTGACAAAATGATCACTATCTAACAAAATTTGTATCTTATTCCGTTGTGATAAAGACGTGGGTGTTGTATCGACCGCCCACGTCAGAGCACTCCTGCGCAGGTCGCGGGGTGGCGGGGTGGCGGGCCGGAAGTGGCGCATGCGCGGTAGCTGTGAGCTGATACGTCAATTAGCGGGTAAACGTCAAAATTCTATGTGAACTACGCGCGCGACTACAGGGTGCTACGAGAATAGAAAATTTGGGAAAATTATATATTTTCCTCAATGATAAATTTTTCATTCATGAATCTATTTAACCTTTCAACTTCACTATTGAATTTACTATGGAATTAATACCAATGGGATTCCAGTAGTACCTTGATTTGATAGATTAAAATAAGTACTATTGGAATATTGAAAACTAGCTAACTATGTACATTAACTAACATAACTAATTTGGTCGAAATATTAGTGGGATAACAATTATGAAAGGTTCACTAGGTGACATCCCTGATATCTATTCCAGAATCATAAGCCGGCAAAGAACAGTTTATACGGCTTTTTAGATAATTAATTTCATAAACCTTACATGCAAAACAAGGTCACATAACATAACATAACTTCACACCGATATTACCCTGAAAGCAGAGGTGTATAACACCTACATTTCACTTGTTATGTGCAAGCCACATGTGAGCCTATTGTCATCTACCGTGCACAATTCTAATATCGTGAGCTATTGAGAATTTCCTGGAGGTCACAAAACCCAAATAACAGTTTTGGCCGACCCAGGAATCGATCCCGAGACCTGGCAATGAGAGGCCGCATACGCTAACCACTAGGCAGTTAAACCAAGGCCAATAACCGTTTATAACATCCTGTATATCCACAAATGAGCAGCGCACGCCGGCTGTATTCACACGTCACGCCGGCATATTTCCAACTGACTTGTATTCTGGCTGGCCCTGTTCTATACGTCATAGCTAGCATTTGAAATAAAAACTTAGTGCCTAAAACCTAGACTAATGTATGACCTAGTTCGAAGAGCAGCTAAAAGCTAGGCAATTACTTCTAAGAATACAGGGCAGGTCTACGAGTCCAAGATAGTGATTCTGCTACTCTTGGCGTCTTGGTGTGGTAACCATTCTGTTAAACTGCTAATCTGCCTAAGGGAACACGATAAGCCTTTCCAGTTTCGGTTGTTATAAAAAAAGTCGTTATAAGTCCTCGAGAAGTCAGAGTGTCATTAAAATAGTCTGACCAAGAAAGACATCTAACTAAGTATCTTACGACTGCGCGACTGGAATCAAGCTCAATAGCTCACTGCCGAAATGACAGTTTTTTTTTTATCTAAATAAAGGAGGTTCTATATTGGACGTATCTGAGTTTAAATCATAACTGTAAAGACCAGAAAACGATACAATTGCATTGTTGTATCATCTTGAAAAGCAGCCAGCATTACCAACTTGTAGAAGAAGGTAGGTTTTGTTCACGGAAAACATTGCTTATCAGAATATTTATAAACCTCACAACTTAAGACCAGAAGTCGATACAATTGCATTGTTATATCATCTTGAAAAGCAGCCAGCTTTACCAACTTGTAGAAGAAGGTAGGTATTGTTCACAGAAATATAGATATTCATAAAACGTTTCCAACATGCAGACAAGCATATGGTAAACAATACGAAACATGAATGCACAATTCGGAGGTGTGATGTGACCCCATGCCAGTAAGTCAATAGTTAAACCAAGATTAGCGCTTCGCCCCCTCCCCTCACAGAATAAATCACTGCGCCTGATTTAATATTAATGATGTTTTAACCTTAGTGATTTATTGGCTGTGGTCTAAGCTATAAGATATAGCAAGTTAAATAGATTTGAAAATGTAAGTAAGGAACTCAGATGAACATAACAAATATCTATTATATCTTATATTTATTCAATATCAGTGTTCATTCATGGATTCTATGAAAAGTGCTTGTACGTCACGGGGAATAAGTACATTTTACGTACAAGCGCCTTCGATTTGCAAACAATTTGACAGGTTTTTTATCGACCGAAGTCCAATTTCTATGGCATAGAACAAACAAAACTAATAATCTGTCTAGTTCAATATTATTGCCCGTCAACATCTACAGGTCATTGTTTAGAGTTTACCTAACTACATCGCCTTCAAGACAGCGATGCAGTTTGGGGTAATCGAATAAAATATAATTTAGAAGATAAAAAAACTGAACGAGAACCTTTTCGGTTCCGAAAATAAATTGGTACAATTCGCACTTTTGAAGAGCGAGCGCTTTAATGTCTTTTGTATGTAATTAACTTTATAAGGCAAACTAGCGCGATCCGGAGTCAAAAAAATTAACCCGAGTAAACTGCTAACCCAGGATTAAATTATTTTGATAAGTGTTACCAGTTAACTAGTAGTTAATTTTTAACTCTGGATTACTCTGAAAGTAGGGCTTAATTAAGTAAATTTGTCATTTTCTCATTATTTGTCCTGCTGCCAATCTTTTACTAAGTTAACAATAAATTAAATTTAGTATTAGATAAAAAAAAATACAAAGTACGGTCAAACTCGCTACTGCTCATAACATAACACCAGCAAGAAGCTCCGCGGGGAAGCCAGCCCCACTTTTTGTTTATTGCTAATAAGCTATCGTAAGCTATCTGCTAGCAAATTGCGTGAAGCGGGGGAAATGTTAACTTTTCCTTCCCTGCCGTCGCTAAAAAATATTACTACTTTATGAATAAGAAAAAAGGAAGCAACGAGGTTTTAATATTGTTCTTGGTTTTTATATAATTCTGTGTAGATAAGGTAACATGGGACATTATACAAAAAAAATCTGTATTGTCTACCACTAATATTGTGTTATAATCTAGAACCAGATTGTAGTGACAGCAACTTCGTCAAATAAATGAGTCCCATAAAAAACAGGTTATACTGAAGCTATTGTAAAAATTCAGTACTAAGACAAGAGAAAGTTCTTCCATAGCAATTTAATATTAAATATTCTGCTTATAACCCAACTTGTACCCAAATCGGTTGCTATGTACCAATATCAATAAGTCCAACAACCAATAGTAGAGCATGGCCGCTAAGTGCAGTGCTCTGGTTTCGACACAACAGCTTTTTATTTGTGTTATCAGTTACCGCCGCGATGGAGAGCGCTAAAAGCCGCGAATGGTTCCAATATATGAGTTGTACAAACAGAGAGACATGCGCCGGGCGGACTTGCAGGACGATCTTTTGGTAGTTTCTTATATTTTGTTGTTTATTAACTGGGGAACTAAATCTAGAGCTCTTTATATAGGTCTAATGACAAGCTTGATGATTACTGATTACTTGTGTGTGGGGTCGCAGGTCGAAACTAGAAGCGAAGAATATTTGCAAAGCAAGAGGCTGACGTCAAATTAAAAAAAAAATATTTTTTATGCAAATTGGGGAAAACTGATTAGCACTGTCATCAAAAACTATTTTTGGCGTAATTTAAATACTTTTGTGTTATGGAAGTCGATTTTTTTTCTTAGTGGTTAGCAATACTGAATGCTACTACTATAGACTACATAATATTAATAAGGCAAACGATTAAACAAAACGCGATTCATTAGCTGTTCGTTTCCGAAGAGTTTCATTTCCTGCCTCCGAAGATATTTATCAGATTCTGATAAATTTAATACTCAAACCTTTATTGAGACACAAGGAATAAAATACTGAATAGCTAAAAGTTAAACCGAAGCAAATAATGCCTTAGCAACATCCGAAGTGTTATGATCAACAATCACCTGAAATTATCAACCTTATCCTTATCAACCAACCAGTGTACTAGCTTAGATAAATGCAATTCACGTGAGATTGCACATAAGCCTTAGATCTCAGAGCCTTGTATACTTATAGTTATTTATGCAACTGTTCTATAATGAGGGGTATTAAAACACGAGTGTGGGTATAACACACGAAGCGAAGCCGAGTGTGATAATAGTATCACATGAGTGTTTTAATACCTAATTATAACAGTTGCATACAAGACTTTATCTACACCCATGATATGAATCCTTTATAAATGTTCTGAAACCATAGGGTATTGTACAGTGTTGTAAGAACTCTATGTAAATTCATGGAAAGCTATTATTGAACAAAAATGGCGGGATACGACGTCAATTCAAAAATTCGAATAAGTTTTTATTACTTACCATTATATTTGCATGCTGTTAAATGGCTGAATATGCTAGTCTCTGTACTACTGTTCCATCTTAATGTACTTGGCAAATAAAATATTTCATTTTTCATTTTCATTTTCATTAAAACAGTCTTATTAAAAGCCCACAAAGAAACCCACCAGCAATGAACTGCTTATTGATTATTTTTATAGCATTTAGCTATACTTAGCTAATTATACTAAGAAATAGTTGAAAAAGATATGGGTCCGGCAGGATTTGAACCTGCGACCGGGTAGTTGCTTTAATCAACCAGCTACGGTCGCTTCTTGCCAGGACCCAGGATCGCAGGTTTGAGATCCTGCCGGTCCCATAATTTTTCAACTGTTTATTAGTAGTAACTATGAAGTCACTATTTACGTTACCGTCACCACAGTACCGTTACTGCCATCCTGCCATGTAAGGAGATGGCAAACATCGCAATGACATGATAAAACAATGGATGGTGACATGGCTTTGGTAATTGGATCCCTACATGACGAGATGGGTTCTTTGAAATGAAATCCAAAATTGGTAATCATTAGGTATATTCAACTCTTGTCTGTTCGATTTTCTCGGAATTTTCCTTTCTGTGCGCTGGTTAAAAAAACAAAGTTTCAACACATAGATAACATAACATCACGCCTTTATTACCCATAAGGGTGTGGCAGAGGTGTACAACACCCACACTTCACCTGTTATGTTTAGCTCCCATAGGATAGGGGGTGAGCCTATCGCCATCCTTCGGGCTAAATTCCAACTCCGTGCTGCTATTGTGAATTTGACCCGGGAATCGAACCCGAGAGCTCGCGGTGGAAGGCGGATACGCTAACCACTATACCATCGAAGCAGTCTGTGCACTGTTTAAGTTAAGTTTCAATTTAGATATTATTTCTCAAATTAAACAAATAGTTATTTAATCAAAGAAATATATCATACCAACTCGATTTTGAGTCAAACTTAGACTGTGCTAAGAATAACTAACCCCTCAGATTAAATTTATTACTTAATTGAAAATTTAAGTTTTTGATACATAGAACTGGATATTTACTTTGTAGTTTTATGAAAATATAGGTGCCTAATAATGATGATTTCGTGAATAGCAATAAAAGAAACTCCGATCTAGAAACCAATAAAGTTAGTTAACATTATGTCATAAAATTTACATCATGTTTCTAGCTTAATAGCTACCTAAAAATTTTAATGTTAGGTAGTTAGTTAAGACTTAGATTACGTCTTGAGAAAACGTATGCAAACTATGCAGTGTGCATTTCTTATAATCATCTTTTTACCCACGACTAAAAATCTGATGAAATTACATTGAAATTTACTCTAGAATTATATACCTAGTCCCTCAGATCACAGAATAAAGGCAGATGGAGTGTACAGTCGGCCAATGAGTTGGGTATGCAGGGCAAAAACTTCTACGCCATAGTAAAAACTGACTGCAATAGATATGCAAATTTGTATTTCATATTTAATAAATGTAATAAACCCACTATTTAGATTATAACTCACTTATCCATAACTGGTGTCGTAAGTCTTTACTATGACTTAAAAGTTTTTGCCCTGCATACCCAACTCATTGGCCGACTGTACCGAATTCGAAAAGTAAAGCCACCAAAGCAAATACAAAAGCCATGACACAAGCAAACCTGGCATGCTCATCGCGCGATTCGGCACACCGATTGGCGAGGCCCACCCAAGTTGGCCGCTGCCAGGAAAACTTAGCGAAGTAGGATTATGCAGACTTCACCTATTGTGAAAGCAGTGCCAGTCCCCAAACGATGGCTCACCTTCTTACATACCCTTTATGTCCCACTACCAGTACCATAGACGACCTGTGCAGCGCCACCGGTAATGCCGTTCTTGTGGCAAATTTTTGGCCAAACATAATTTTAATTTTGCATTACCTGTTTTCCATTGACAGGTAAAGAAGAAGAAGATCTGCCTTTATTCTTAAATCTGAGCCTAGTCCCTTAGACATGGACGGCATAAGTTGCTCATTAATTCATTATAATATGTCCAAACGACAGACGCATCTAATGAAATTTCCGTGTAGCCATAAGTCGCACCTCAGAGCGTATCTCTGGGGTATTCATTGATCTATCATTCAAGGGGAACTGCTAAAGATTCGTAGGTACTTATTACCTTGACTTTTTCATTTCTTTTTAAATATACGATAGAATTGTAGTATGGGAGTAAAGGTGACGCGGGGAATTGCTTTTGTTCCTCCAGATCGTTCACAAAAGCTTCACAAGCGCGTGTCATGCATCTATCTAGGTAGATCATTATAGATATAAGTCCATAGAAACGACAGTCGTATCTAATGGATAGAGCGTATCTCTGGGGTAATCATTCCTTTATCATCCGAAGGGAAGTAGATACATGCTAGAAATCGATCGTACTAATTTACCGTTGTGGTTTTTCATCGAAAGCTTTTTGAAAACATATGAATCTTAATGATTGCAAACAAGATTTCAGAATCATTTCAAAAGTTCCATACCAAACAGTCGAACTCGGCATCAATATGGAATACGAATACCACAAAAAATTAAGAATTATTTAAATAAAATCAAGTGTTTCTACATTAGGTATGAGGTAATGAACATGTACAATAAGGTTTTGATTGTATTATTGGAAAAATACGTTATAACTACACATCGGACTAACTCCAATCAAACCACAGACGCACTGGCGCATCTAATGAAATTTCCGTGTTGCCATAAGTCGCACCTCAAAGCGTATCTCTAAGGTATTCATTGCTCTATCAATCAAGGGTGAGTATCTATCTGATGGTAGTAACCGGGTAGTAACTAGCGTTTAGATTAATAAGCTTTTGAAGGTTTTATTGAAAAGTTTAGAAAGAAAAGTAGTATGGACTGATTCAAATAAGTAGATGTTAAAGTTTGATGTTTCAGTTAACCACGTAAGACTGTACCATTAAATAGATTTGGCAGATAAGATATAGCACAGAATTAATTAAAACTTCAAAATAATAGCTTTTAAAAAGAACGACGCGGGCGGAGCTGAATGCGAAAGGTCATAATTAGATAATAATATAACAATAGTAGCAAGAACCGCCTTATTTCCCACTGAAATAACACGATAATGCCATTTACCAGTACTTTGTATGGTTGGCACCCCTGACAAGATCTTACGCACACACGCAAGAGAGGGCGCGGCTCCAGGGACCGACCGGACACGACTACGCTATTATGACGTCATGCACCTAGGGGTGTGCAAGGTGCACGAATTAAATGTGATTAATCTTTAGTCTTTAACACACATAGATAGTGAAAATATATGAAGTTTTGTGTGCTTCTTTGAGGTCTGAGAGATTTGGGATCTGACCTAGTGTGCAAAACACGACGGAGTTCGTTTTAAATGTTAGCATAAAATAACTTTATGTAAGTATTAACTTTATTTAGAACTGGAATTAAGGATAGTGCACATGAGTTTTTCACCAGCTCTACTTAATTATACAATACCTACTTAGACTATACTGTACTAAGATGGATTTTAATTAGAACCTAAACAGTTCGATTAAAATTTATCTAAGCTTCAGTAATTCAATTCATATTTTTGATTAATATAATTTTAATTTATTAAATTCTTTAGTTTTTTTACTAAAATAAATAAATAAAATGTTATTTGCTCTGAAATTATAATGTTTGTTGACGTGTTCAAGCGCATTTGGGGTTTATGGAAATAAATGGTTTGAGTTTTTTCTTTGGACCACGATCGTAAAACAGTAGAAGTATAGAATTTGTTAGTGCGAATTCATAAAAGCTACACCTACCTTCAAATTTCAGATTTAGAGTCATAGCAACAGAAGGCCTGAAATATTATGGCTTCATGGTCAGACTGGCCATACGTTCAGGATGGCGATCGCCTGCCGAGCCCCTAGCTCCTGTTTTTTGTGGGCCTCTAAAGCCCTCTACCACCGCCATTAAAACAAAATTGGTTAATGAAACCATCACTCCCTCCCTCACCAGCACTGATTCCCGTGCCCTTGATGCCAACCGAGTCCTTAATTCAAGTTCAGTGCGACCGTATTAAATTTTTTATCGCATAAATTAGATTAAATTATAACAATACATGCATAAATCAATGGAAAATAAATTAAAATATACATTTTAAACAGATTTAAGACAGAGAACTTTCATGCATGAGATCAATTAAAAAATATTTAGGTACATTATTAATAAATTATAAATAAATAAATATTCCACAACTCACACACAACGCCATCTAGTCCCAAATTAAGCAGAGCTTGTACTATGGGTACTAGAATAACTGATACTAATACATATATACTTTTCTTTTGTAAATACATACTTATCATACATAGAAACACCTAGACTAAGATAAACCCCCATGTTCATGCACACAAAGATTTGTCTTAAGCGGGAATCGAACCCACGACCTCGGCGTCGCAGGCAGGTACACTACCCACTCCGCCATCAAAATAAAAATAAAAAATATATATCTACTTATTTCATTATTATAGATTATTTAGTTTATTATTTTAATATTCGTTATCCAAGATGATTTAGATAGGCCTTCAAGAGGGGACTCTTAGTTAAAGGCCTGACAACTATGTTTTTTTTTTTTTAAGTAAACGATTATTTATTATTATTATTTATTTATACGAACGGCATTAGGTATAACTCCTGTGTCGCGGGGGAAACATACATTTCACACACACAAAGCACACCCAGAGCCATAACAAATCTTTGTGGATCACAAAAAGATTTGTCCCGTGTGGGGATCGGACCCACAACACCAGCGCAGTCAAAAGCGGCAAGGCGACCGCTTTTACCACTTCGGCAATCGTGCACTCGGATTATACAAGTATACCTACTAGAATATACGAAATTAAATATCCAGTGTCTGTATTTTCAGGGAAACTTACCTTTTTCTTTTCTTTTATACGACAAAATGTAGAGAACTGCCGTGTAGTCCTAATGGTAAATGGTAACTCCAACCCATTAACATCAAACATCTACAAAAGCAGATTGAACTTACGTCACTAAAATTGAGGACTACGGTGGCATGATTTTACCATCAAACTGGAATACAGCCCTCAGACTCTTCACAAGAACTCTACCACAACTAAAACTTGCGGTTGAAAGCAAGCGTCAGCGTCAACACCCGACATTTGTTAACATATTTTCATACAACAATAATGCACGCGCAGACGTGACGATTGCGCGCGCATCTTTTATGCATGAAAATATGCCGTCACGCTACGCTCCGGTACCGTTTCCTGTCAACTGACTCTGATGGGCCAATTTTACCGGCCAAGTTCAAATCTGGGCTAGCTAGATAGATCGGTTTAGCGTTAACCGCGAATTAAGAAGTTTGTTGACATTGAAGTTAACTTACCTTTTCTACAAAAAAACATTTTCAACAGACATTTTATAAAATACAGAGCTCCAAAATATCTCCAAATAAAGCTCCCATATCTCTCCAAAATAAAGTACTCCTTGAACAGAGCCTTATCGATTTATCGAAGACCTCATCAGAAACAAACTTCTAAATGCAACAATTACTGCTATCTGTCGAATCATAGAGACAACTTTTATATTGACATCATATGCAAGAGAAGTTAATCTATTGCATACTAGATGGCGCTATTCAAAAACAGAAAGTAGATGGCGCTCCACTCACCTTTTTTTTTGTAAACTGGGAAATGTCTGACGCATACCACCGACCCGGGTAGTCACTGGTTATGCGCCCCACTCACCTGAAGAAGTTCAGCTAGCTCCAGCTATTCATTATCCTACATTTAAAACAATAAATTACTGATAATTTAATTAAATTTTAACCTGCCGCTGTTGTTGAGCTTGAAAGAGATATCAATTAAAACATGTAGTAAGTCGCAATGTTACTTACTACAACAGTTTATAATCAACAGACAAATAAAATAAACGACATTTTATGAATTTCAAAGATGTTGTAGTGAAGTAATACAGCTGAGAAGTTAACGTAAAATATGGCACAATTCACAATAGGTGATGGTATCGAGCTGGAGCGAAGAAACTGTCAACAACTCGACTCTTCCTTCGCTCCAAGCTCGATGACATATCGGGGCATTTTAACTTTTCTGTAACTTTTTAAACGATCAACTTGAATTGAATGAATCACACACCGTCACTGCACATCTTCGACAGAAATATTTTTTTCTGTGAATTGAGCCTTCTCTATGACCATCAAATGTAAAGTGCTGTTTGGTTAATTAACCGTTTTAATAGATGTATAGCCTGACAAGGAACTAAAACTGATATAAATAAGGTTTATATAAAGACAATTTATTAAAAGTTCTGTCCAATATATGTGCGACATTGAAGATAAATAAATAAACGTTACTAGCAGTAACTTTAGCAAGTTACATTTGAAGAGGTCATAGATTCAAAAATATACTCGTCGAACATAGAACCTCCTCCTTTTTGAAAGTCGATTAATAAAAAGGGAACGCCGCCGAACCCTGTCGAGTTTGTATAAAATGGAAACTCGCTGGGCTGTACGAATTTTCAATATTTTTTTAAACTGACAGATATTTTGACAACAATAATTTCCGTACAAAATTTTAGTTCGTGCTAGTTGCCACAAGGGGCGCTGGTGCCAAATGTATGAAGCGAAACAACGATTCGTCGTTTGTAAAAACTATGAAAACTCGTACTAGGCTCCCTGATCTAGTTATAAGTTGACAGTAAATAGTTGTACATAGGGGGAAATTAGAAAACTAAGGTGCGTTATAAGATTTCGCATGATCAGTAGGTCACAGTTACGAGAAGTGGTATTTGTAATGAAAGTGGTGAAACCATCATATTTACATGTTTAAATTTATTTATTTTTGGCTAACAAACTCACCTATCCTATCAGACGTAAACAAATATGAGAAATAAGTAATGGCAATGAGCTTGAAAAAGCATTGAACTATCATGTAACTTCTTTTTTAATATCTACTGGGCAATGTATGAAGTTGGTGCAAAGGAGCGGCCTTCTTTACTATCAATATTGTCCTGGCCTGTCCTACAGATGCTGTGGTCACAGTGTAGAGATAATTCTAACCCTACCTAACATTATACATCCGAAAGTAACTGTCTGTCTGTCTGTCTGTGACACTAATTAGAACTTAAATGCTTTAATATTAGTTATAAGATATTGTTTTGTATGTCAAACATTTGTATACGTTTTTGGTCAAATGTAGCGAACTTAATTTATTATAAGATCGTTTGTAAAATAGTACCAACATTTACAAATAAAGAATATTTCTATTTCACTTCCACGACTAAACGGCTGGACGGACTTTGATGGAATATGGTATAGACTTAGATGGAGCCTTAGGGAAAGACATAGACTACTTTTGTCGACGTACCACGGGGGCAGAGCTACGGGCAGAATCTGGTTCTAAATATTATAAATTTATTCTAAAAACTACTCTTATAAGTCAGCACAGCTAAATTACTAAGCCGATCTTGATCGAAACTGGTATGTAGATAGTTCAAAAGCCCAGACGCAAGCGAAGCCACGGTTAAAAGCTAGTATGATTATAATTTTAGAAACTGAACAACTTTTATTTAGCTCGAGGTAAGGAATTACGTAGGTACAATAGACATGATGAATAATTTTTACTTTTGTGTTATCATCATATCTTTTGATATTAGAAACATCATTAAAAAATTACTATGTTAACACAAACTTTCTGAACTAAAACAAATTTAAATTCACGCAAACGGCTACATAAGCGTGACATCACCAGGGCTCGGAATTAGGTAGAGTTTTTCATGTACTTACACTGATTTCATACAGCGAAAGAATAAAGTGGATATGCCTCAAATCCCGAGATTAATTTTAAAGAGCAGAAAAAAATCCCATGATTTTTTAAATAAAAAGTTATTTACTTTTTTTACACAATTTAAACTACTGCACGCGCGACTAAATATTTTAATGCTCACAAAATTTATAAAGTAATGTCGGAAGCGAACACTTCAAATCTTACTGGTAATGAATCGGACAAGGAAAAGGATTCTGATGGGCCGTTTGAATAAGCAAAACCTCACGAGTCTAGGCTAGAAGCAAAAGTATTTGCTCGTATTTATAAAAAAGGCGAAATATGCGTATGAGAATTTACTCCAGACTTTCAACAATTTGTATTGTGAATTAATGTAAACTATCTAATAAAAAAAATATGTTAATTATCTTTGTTTTATTTTTCTATCTCTGAGGTTTTTATTATTATTTATTCGTAATATTGTTGGCCACACGGGATTGTCCATTAGAAATCCCGGGAAGGTCCACATTAATATCAACATTTCGATGCAAGTACATAAAAAACTCTACCTAATGCCGAGCCCTGGATATCACTCACGCTTATGTATTTTGAATGTGAAGTTATGAATTTTGTTTGATAGCTATACGAAATGTTGCGTTTCTGAAAATATTTTTATTACAAAAGTTGCTGTGTAGGTAATTTGATGATAAAATTATTTATATAATTTCGTACTTTTAAAATCGATTCGCCCTTAAATCTTTGAATGATCCTAAAATGAGTTAGATTTATAGTATGAAACAAAAAATTCTTGCATTTGGTTTATGCTTACCTATCTTTTAATAAGGTATCCTATATATTTTTCTACCTTTGGATCAGTCACCATAACTATTCATGTTCTATGAAGTTTTTTTTAAATAATAAATCATTGTTAACTGCTGTCCTTTACATACGTAGTTACTGCACCCAATACACACCAAAAATCCTTACTAATATTATAAAAGTCGAAAATAACGTAAACTACTGTACAGGTCTTGATAAAAATTGGTATGGTAATGCTTTAAGAGTCCCAGGAAGGACATAGGCTGATTTTAATCGAGACGTACCACTCGGGCGGAGACGCTGGCAGACGCTAGCTAGCTAATATGTCCTTGCTCTGCTTTAAATTTTCTCCTATAACGCCGATTTAAAATTCTTGGAAACTAAAAGGTTTTATTTTCAAGTGATAACTAAACAAATGAACATGAACAAACTGGCTGATAACTACTTTTAAGGATCTCGAGAGAAAATTTATTTTTGAATAAAAGAATAGCCAGAAAATCCCATATGATACCATGAGTCAAGGTTACCATATTATTATAAAAACCGGCCAAGTGCGTGTCGGGCCACGCGCAGTAGGGTTCCGTAGAAAAATATTTTTAATTTTACTTTTTAACTAAATGGCGTCCTTCAGAAAGGAAATGTTTGTAGTACACGAAACCAGCTAGCACGTATGACGAGATGTATGATTGTTGAGGAAGCGAAAGAAGTATGTAAGGAGCGAAGCACATGGCGTTCCATCGTCTCTGCCTACCCCCGTGGGATAAAGACGTGATTTTATATATGTATTATGTATGTTTATTTATGTTTCAAGAATTTTGAATTTATAAAAAAGGCGAAATATGCGTATGAGAATTTACTCCAGACTTTCAACAATTTGTATTGTGAATTAATGTAAACTATCTAATAAAAAAAATATGTTAATTATCTTTGTTTTATTTTTCTATCTCTGAGGTTTTTATTATTATTTATTCGTAATATTGTTGGCCACACGGGATTGTCCATTAGAAATCCCGGGAAGGTCCACATTAATATCAACATTTCGATGCAAGTACATAAAAAACTCTACCTAATGCCGAGCCCTGGATATCACTCACGCTTATGTATTTTGAATGTGAAGTTATGAATTTTGTTTGATAGCTATACGAAATGTTGCGTTTCTGAAAATATTTTTATTACAAAAGTTGCTGTGTAGGTAATTTGATGATAAAATTATTTATATAATTTCGTACTTTTAAAATCGATTCGCCCTTAAATCTTTGAATGATCCTAAAATGAGTTAGATTTATAGTATGAAACAAAAAATTCTTGCATTTGGTTTATGCTTACCTATCTTTTAATAAGGTATCCTATATATTTTTCTACCTTTGGATCAGTCACCATAACTATTCATGTTCTATGAAGTTTTTTTTAAATAATAAATCATTGTTAACTGCTGTCCTTTACATACGTAGTTACTGCACCCAATACACACCAAAAATCCTTACTAATATTATAAAAGTCGAAAATAACGTAAACTACTGTACAGGTCTTGATAAAAATTGGTATGGTAATGCTTTAAGAGTCCCAGGAAGGACATAGGCTGATTTTAATCGAGACGTACCACTCGGGCGGAGACGCTGGCAGACGCTAGCTAGCTAATATGTCCTTGCTCTGCTTTAAATTTTCTCCTATAACGCCGATTTAAAATTCTTGGAAACTAAAAGGTTTTATTTTCAAGTGATAACTAAACAAATGAACATGAACAAACTGGCTGATAACTACTTTTAAGGATCTCGAGAGAAAATTTATTTTTGAATAAAAGAATAGCCAGAAAATCCCATATGATACCATGAGTCAAGGTTACCATATTATTATAAAAACCGGCCAAGTGCGTGTCGGGCCACGCGCAGTAGGGTTCCGTAGAAAAATATTTTTAATTTTACTTTTTAACTAAATGGCGTCCTTCAGAAAGGAAATGTTTGTAGTACACGAAACCAGCTAGCACGTATGACGAGATGTATGATTGTTGAGGAAGCGAAAGAAGTATGTAAGGAGCGAAGCACATGGCGTTCCATCGTCTCTGCCTACCCCCGTGGGATAAAGACGTGATTTTATATATGTATTATGTATGTTTATTTATGTTTCAAGAATTTTGAACGAAATATTCTGAGTAACTGCATCTGACATTTCGGACCCCTATTCCTCTTGAACTAATGAAGTGAACTTATCCGCTATAGTTTTCCTTTAAAGTTCATTACATGTACTACCGACACAATTTTTTTCAGATTTTGGGATCCAGTAGTTTAGCTTTTAGAGGGGGGGGGGACGCCCTACTCGAACAAAAATTTGCTCTTTAAAGTTAATTATCTCGCAAACAAATCTCTAAATCAAAAAACTGTCTTAGCAACCCCTAACCGTTTTTAAAAGGCCTATCTAACAATACCCCACACTATAGGGTAGGCGACAAAAAAAAAAACATCCCTACTGTACAGCTACCTGAAAAAAAAATATTTTTCCAAATTTTATTCTACGACTTTCTTTGTTTAGTTAACATACATGTTCATGCAAAATTTCAGTTTTCTAGCACCAACGGTTTCGTCGCTATGCCGTGGACAGACGGACAGACGGACATGGCGAAACTATAAGGGTTCCTTGTAGGTACTACGGAACCCTAATAAGAATATCTGGTATCAATACTGCAGACCAAAAAAATGTTTCTTATTACGCACTACACATGGTTTGGTAATAAAAAGCTATATTGCCATGACAACAAAAATGTGCCTTTTAGAAACAATGGATGATCGGGCTTTAACGGATGTTGAGATTGATTGTATGATGGTTTTTTAGTAAATTAATAAAATTATGCAATGAATTTGCACTTTTTATGTCTCTGCAACTACACTCAATGTAGAATTTTGTATTCAGAATATTGAAATATGTTATTTTCCAAGTAATATATTAGAGCTAAAGAGGGATAGACTACTAAATAGAAGCCAGTATATGCTTGTTTTT
This sequence comes from Hypena proboscidalis, assembly GCA_905147285.1. Classification (NCBI taxonomy): domain Eukaryota; kingdom Metazoa; phylum Arthropoda; class Insecta; order Lepidoptera; family Erebidae; genus Hypena; species Hypena proboscidalis. The sequence goes on along the minus strand of LR990150.1, from coordinate 6,973,892 downwards.
TCTTTATATTAAAACAAACCTTTTTCACCAAAATTAAAAACTAAAATAACCCAGAGTTTACTAAACTTTGAGATGATGACAAAATAACATACAACCTTGTGGTGAAGCTTTATTAATAAGCAAAAAAAGAAAACTCCTATATATTTTATTCCTACTAACATCAACTATATTACTGTCAACCTATTTTTCTTACTAGACAAGCGAGTTCCTATTTTATACTAAATAATTATAATTATAAAAACTTGACTGTTTTCACTATTGAATATTATGCTATTTAAAAGATGCTTGTATAGTTATAGATTTATACCAATTATAGCTAAATTAATAAAGGCATCTTCAGTCTCTAAAAACCCGGCGCCAATTCGCGAAACAGACACGAGATAACTAGTAATAAAATGTACAGTTATCACAATATTAACGCCTTGAGTATACTGACGCTATTGCATGCGGTAGCAAAACAATTTTATTTTGCATCTTGCTCACTCTGATTACATTTTCATATCTGCATTTTCGGTAAAGTTTTGCGAACGCATGAATTTCGCACACGCACGTACTAAAGGCGTAAATGGAACAGCAACGACACCCATTTTCGGACACGTGACATCACAGACATTTCAATAGTAGCATCATTGACTGTAGAAGTGTATATAGAGGAACAGTTATTTAAGGCGCGGGCCAACTTTTTGCGAGCGACAAGCGAACGTCAAAAACAAATCGCCACTTGAAACTGGAATAAAAAAATCTCAAGGACTGTTGCTCTATATAATGTTATCTTTTGTAGTATTCTAAGTCTTGCTATGTCACGCCTTTTTGGTGTGCTACAAGTCTTAAAGTAACTGACTGATGTAAGTTTAGCTTTAATTAGATTTAAATAATAATCATACAAGCGGTTCTAAAATGCATTAACTTAATCCTACCAACATTATTAATGGATAATTATTTCAAAAAAAACCTAGTCTCTAGTACATGAGTAGAATATTATCTGGAGCTTGATTTTAATGTACTACACGAGAAAAACAGTCAAGTTGTATACTAAATATATTAGGATGTTTACAGACTAGAAGAAAAGATATAGTGTGAAATATTCTTTGTATGTTAATTCATACATAAAATTATATCGATCACGACAATGTGATCTTTTTACGCTGCTCAAATATGTACAACACAACAACTATTGCTACATTGATGTTGCTAATACGTACAGAATGTATATTATAATATAATCGTATACCCACATTTACACTAGACATACAATGACATACGTGACTAAGTATATACAAAATGAATTTTCAATACATTTCTGTGAGAAAATTACTAATAAACAAATTGGAACATAATTTTTTATTGATATACACTGTTGAAACGTTCAAAATCATAAAATACACTCTGTACGTAGAAACGCTAGTGTTTCATAGTTAACACTAAATGTAAATATATAACATTTTTACACAATTTCGGACACCATTTCTAATAAAGTTGTTTCGAGAACCGTTCATATTTTAGTTGCAAATACGTTTAAATATTCATCACTTACACGGAACAGATACATAGAAGATACTTATCTGGAAACATTTTTTTTCTTACAAATATTTTCCCCATTGCAGTCCTAAATTATATAGTTAGAAAACATCGACTAAATAATAAAATCGCGCAGTGAAAAACAACTGTATTGACTCTGCTTTTGAGCTTACACGGAATTAACTACTAAAATATGAACAGGCTTTAACACTTTATTTTTCAATTTCATTGAATATTCTCTTTGCAACAGTCTAGAACATTCTCTTCTTCGTCTTAATACATAAAAATTGTATCTATTTCATAAACACAAGTTAGGAAAACATATATCTTATTCTACATCGTTACAACAAACCTCAGTCAAACGTTAAAACACTTGGAGATAGCTGCTTTTCTCAGCCATTATTCCATGTCAAATGACTTGTGTTATACAAAATTATGCCATTTGTATACTGGGTAGGAACCCACGACGCGGTTTTTACCCGCACCCACAACAGCTGCGGGCATAAAACGCGTCATGAAATACCCGCCATCGCAGGGGGCGCGGATGGAAACTGCGTTGTGAGTTTCCTTATTGGTAAGTTATTAGTAATTTTAAAACGACGGTTATAGAATGACATAGAGAAGAGCGTCTCTATATCACACTTAACAGTTTTTGTTGATGGGTTTCATGCGGCATTTATCATCAGTTAACTGAAGACCTGATGCCCGCAAGATTAAGTTTAGTATTTCATTTTACAATTATTTAGATATTATCCAAGTTTACTTTACTATGTGTATGTATCATTTAGGCAGTACAAAAGTCACAGTGCACACTTTTCGATGAATAATAATGAAGTTAACAGGAAATCCTGCTCTAATCATGATTTTAATTACAATCAGCAATTTTTGGTTTCAAAATATCTATATCGTGAATCTATGTTTGTAGTCGCCTAGTTGTTTTGCTAGTATCTACACAGAATCGTTAATAGTTAGTTGTTTTGACTATTTCTTACATTATAAGTTTCTTTTAACATTATCATTGATGTACTGCCAACATAGACTTGGCTAAAAAAAATACATACGTCATGTTTTTTGTGCTGTATATCTAATAGTAATCCTATTACCCCGCGATCGTAGCTTTATATATTTATGTTCGGAATGGGGTCCAATTAAAATTCAACCACAATTTCTTCACACATCATATTAAGTAGAGTACATACAAGACGAAGTAAATGATTGTAAAATGAAATCACCAGTTCGCAGTTCGAATGCACTCACTACACTATTGTATCACCAAAACCTCGGTCTAGGAGGGGCCATCCATCTATTGTGAGGCCTTGGCCCATTTCTGGGAGCCTGTGGGAAGGTAGGTGGGGGCCTAAAGTTAGTCCGCGGGGCCCAATTCCTTGGGAATCGAGGGTTCATGAACCTGGGAGGTGGTTGGTGCTGCCAATCATGATCTGGAAAGTCCTCGAAAGGAGGAGACGGGTTCCGAGGCTCGCTTATAAGCTTCTCAAGCCCTCTGCTTCTTAACTCGTCGTCGTATGAGTTGTCAATCCCGTCTTCTGGGCCGTCGAAGGATTTGATAAAGGGCGGCGGTACTGCTCGGGGCATATTGTTAAAGTTCTTGAGTAAAGGCGGCATGACATCGAAGGGGTTGACCATTGGAGGAATGTTGGGCGGTGTGAAGGGGTCTTTTTTCTCACTGTTGATTTGTATGAGGTTGGCATGGTTGTGTTCCGTTTTGCCGTTGTCGCCGCCCACTAACACTTTGTTGTTGTTGTTGAAGCTGTTTCTCCGGTTGTGTTCCGAGTTTGATTGCTGGTTGGGGTACATACCTTCTGAAATTAATTACGCTGTTAATATTAGGGCTTATAGTGCGAACGGGGATGGCCGCTTTTTTTCTTTTAAAAGCTAACTAGTACTTTGTAAATACAAATTACTAGTATTCTTATTAACCCCCTCCAGCTAAGCTTAATTCGCTTGTGTTAGGAGGAAGTTCACGTACGTGGTGTAGCCTGGATTCGAACCTTATCCATTGCGCCACGGCCAAACAAAACAAAAAAAAAATAGAAATAAAAACTTCACAATGTCGAATACAGTCGAAGACTTATTTATCTAATGTATCGATATAAAACCTGCTTACATGCACTTTTGCCTTCGTTGAACCTATTTTGAAAAGATCTAAAAGGGCCGTAAATGTATTATGCGAGCATTTTTTTTTTTTTTTGCCTTTTAGGCCCCTTACCTTATCGCTCTTGACAGCAAGTGTGTTCTAGTTTCTATTCCCCAGTTTGACTAAAGAATAGCGAGCCCTCCCCCACCTTACAGGGATGTAGTGCTTACGAAATACATGATGATTGACGACCGGATGGTAAAGTGAGCGGGAATCGAACCTGCGAAGGCGAGGTCGCGGGTTCGATTCCTGCTCAAGTCGTGTCTTGGTCTGGGTGTTTCTATGTATAAAAAGTATGTATGTACTTACAAAAGAAAAGTATATACGTATTAGTATCAGTTATTCTAGTACCCATAGTACAAGCTCTGCTTATTTTGGGACTAGATGGCGTTGTGTGTCTGTACTAATGGTTCCAAACTGTAAATATTCGTTGCATGTATTAAGTTTAAATCATTTGTATTGGTTGTGAATCTTACGTTGTTCCTCATCTTCAGATAAGTCCATATCGACGCTCTCCACAATGTCGGACACTGGGGGCACCATGGGCGGAGGAGGTAATCTGTAGTCCTGCGATCATAATACAGATATTAGTATACAAGTAGTTAATAGCCATTTAGACGAAACGAGGCCCGCAAGGCGATTCCTTTTATCAAAAAAGCAAGTATTAGAATTCGTATTATTTAAATAGGACCTTTAGATTTGTGATTGCTGTGTATCTAGGAGAGAATCTTTTCTTATTTGCGTGAGAATTTACCACACTGTTCTGTGAGGCACATATCAGAAGCTCTGTACCGAAACAAAAACCAAGCTCCTTTTATTGTTTGAGAATATTCTACCGCGCCGAAATCAGTAAATGGTATTATGAGATTATTATAAGAACTCTGTACACACCATGTCTAATAGTAGTATAAGGGCTATATTTCACCGGGACACCATGGCGGCGCAACCAGTCGCCGCTACCAACAAAATGTATACAGCTCTATAGAGAGTTACTCACCTGGTGTCCATTTGGTTGCGCAACCAATTTGGCGGCGCGACCAACTCGGACGCGTGCACAGAATGTTACTGGTCGCGCCACCACTAACTACTATAGCGCTGCATGGTGCCTCACTCACTAGCCGCCAGTCCGGCCTTTTCCTACGTACAGTCGGCCAATGAGTTGGGTATGCAGGGCAAAAACTTCTACGCCATAGTAAAAACTGACTGCAATAGATATGCAAGTTTGTATTTCATATTTAATAAGTGTAATTATACCCACTATTTAGATATATAACTCACTTATCCCTAACTGGTGTCGTAAGTCTTTACTATGACTTAGAAGTTTTTACCCTGCATACCCAACTCATTGGCCGACTGTACATACAGCAGTAGTGTTATCTCTTCGAGGTCCATTTTGATACTGTCCCAGTGTGGTGTGGCGACTCTGGTGTCTGTATGGTGTCTAGTTTGGTAGCCCACGGACACCACGGTGGCGCATCTGGCTGTGCCGCCATGGTGTCCCGGTGAAATATAGCCCCAAGAGCTCTGTACTAACCATATCATGTCTGAATCCTATCCGTAAAAAAACTGACATGAGAAATCGGATGTAGTGCACAAGCTACCACACAAATTAACAAAAATTACAACAAAAAAATGTTAAGGAAAAATCAAACTTATAGGCTAGTGATGTTGACTGCAGAATCGACTAATCGACGGGCACCGTACTCGAGCGTGTCCAATCCCGACCTGTGGCATTTAATTTGCAGCCAACTTCGTTACCACATAGATGTTTGATTTGTTTGTGTGCACTTACTTGATCTAAATTGATGATTTGTGAGTTCATAGGACTTGGCACGGGTCTCGGCGGCGGCTGATGCGTTAAAGATATTAGATTCCTGTGATCTACGTCTGAAAGTGAAGGTCCCGTTACATTTGCTACTACTCGTGCGTGATAAGTTAAGATCTGAGAGGCTAGCATAGCGCGCAAGGTAGATATTGTCACGTTTTTGTAATTTTTTTGTATGGGCCAACTTGAAAAAAACGCGACAAAATCATTTTCACACTCAGTATGCCAGCCCGACTGACCGTTATTTTCAGTAATATAATGTACTGTGGCGCTGTATAGATAAAATCAAAGATCTTGGAAGTTTTGAAGTTAGTTGCAGTTTGGTTGTTCGACCAATTGACACGCGCTGCATTTGAGTGGGACCAATCACGACGTGTGACATTTTACTTGGGACCAACTTGAAACCCGTTAAAATCTTTGATTTTGCCTATACTTAAGATCATAACTTATCATGCATTAGTAACTAAGGCCCGATTTTACCAAGCGTCTAAATCTACGATTTAATTATCTCGTATTTGCATCTCTCATACTCTCATTCAATGTTTGTATTGAACGAAAAGATAGAAAACTGTAGCTTGGTGTTACACTCGAGTTTAACACCTGCGTTGGTAAAACGGACACTACATAAACATAATTTAGAAAAAATATCTTTAAAAAAAATCTTATCGTGTACGTATTTCTGAATAAAAATACGTTTCGATTTTTTTTTCCAAAATAAAAAAATATTAAACAAGATTAACTTTAGAAATTACAATGATGAGATGAGGGAGGACAATTCTCTGTCGGTACATTTTAGTTAAAACAATTTATATTTTGAAGTAATACAAAATATCTTTTACATATTTGGATCTTTTAAATTAAATACGTTATATTATTTACATTAGAGATGAGTGATTGAAAATAAAATTAAGAATGATGCCATAATATTGATTAAATAGAATAATTTAGCAATTTTATTCTTACTAATTTCCTTATCGGTAAGATCTGGGGAAAATAGAATCTTTTATAATAAAATTATATTATAGTACTTCGCGATAGAAGCCGCAAAGCATGAAAAAACTACTAAAATACGTTATCTTAATAATAATTCTTATAATTGTATGGTTAAAATACATTACATACATACAAATGGATATTTAATACATAAAAACCTTAGTTATGAATCATTCTATTCTATTGAAGAAAACTGCATCAAAATCCTTTACGTAGTTTTAAAGATCTAAGCATAGAGACAGCGGCAAGCCGCTGTCTCTATGCTTAGTTTTATACTTTGTTTTATACTATAGTGATAGAGGTTGTAATATTTTTTTTTATGTTTTAAAAAAACAATGCCCGCACTAGGAATAACTCCTGTGTCGCGGGAGTGTTAACAAACATACATTTCACACTCAACAAAAAAAAATCAAATTACATTCTTTACAAACATTCGACTCTATAACGTGACTTTGAAGACTGTCTGTGAGCACCTTAACGCGGGAAACACCGCTATCAATAATAAGGTATCGAGGGATATAGTATAAAAGAACTTACCTTGATGTACGGGCGGATGTCGGATAGGCGTCGATGTGATGATGGGGGGCGGTGGTGGGGGCAACGTCGTCATCAATCTGTGGTCTATATCTTCTAATTCTGGGGTAAGAGAAAAATATTCCGTTACATAGAGAAGTATATACATTCCAAGTTTAATAAAAGCGTGTTAAACATATTTGAAGACATTCCTGTTACGCTGACGGTCGGTCCTACGTACGAATATACACTAGTTGTATGACTCACGGCGCTGCAATATCCGTACGCCCGACCGACGTCGGTGACCGACATCTGCGTAACAGTAGTAGCGTAGTTGAACCCGCGACCTTCTGCACACCGAGCAGTCGCTTTACCAACCAGCTACGGTCGCCTCTTGCCAGGACACTAAATTTCTCAACTGTATGTTACGTCATATCGTGACGTCACGTTATTCGATTTGTTCCTATCTTAAGTAGGATACTCAACTGTTTCTTAGTATAATTTGCTAAGCATAGCAAAATGCTATAAAAATAATCAATTAGAAGCTAAAATATAATTGTTAGGCATAGAAATATATACTATAGAAATGGCTTGTCCGAACACATTGCCCTTCAAAATTGACATTATGAATAGCAGGATCAGTAACGCCATCTGCTCTGAACTACCATGTAAATGACTTTGCATTCACGCGATGTGTAACCTTGTAAGAGCGTGATGTAATTTCGTTTGCATTTTTTGTTGCCGAAGGTACAATAAAATTGTGATTCTTTCAATAGTGTAAAATATTTATTATTACAAAATTAAAAATAGTTAGTTATATTATAAAAAGAACAGTACATCATGGGAATTCTAAAAGTAGGTCATATTTTGTTAGAGGAATAAAATAAAATGTTTGTTTCGAGAAATATTTATTTACTAGCTTCTGGTCGTAGCTCCGCCCACGTGGTATGTATAAATGATTTAAGTACAAACTACTAAATGTAATTTGTACTTAAATCATTCGGTGAACATTCTCTATAATCCGTGAAAGGAAAGAAAGAAAGAAGAAAGAAAGAAAAAGCATTTATTTGGACTCATAAAAGGAGTACACTGGTAAAAATAAGGCATGCAAAAGAAAACTTAACAAAATTAAACATTAAAATAAGAATTAGCACATAGGTATGGTAAACACGTGGAACACTCCCGTACGAGACCAAAAAGGTGGCTATCTCAGCAATTGCTGTAATAGAATACTACAGCGCTGATTTTCAGATAGCACCTATGTAATTAATTACTTTATGGTAATAAGAATAATATATAATTTATAAGATAATATAAGAAGAAGAATAAGATAACATAATACTAGATATTAAAATATATATATATATAATAATATATAATATAAAAAATAAGAGAATAATAGAAAATATATTAATACCTAAATAAATATGTACAATCACTATATATGTAAATGATATCTGCCCCCAAGTATAATCTGCTCAATTAAAATTTATATTAGTGTCGTTAAAAGCTGGTATTTATTTTAGCTGTTTTGAATTTGTTTAATTAATAAATATTTTTTAAAATTAAACTTAAAAGTACCCACAGTTTTAGCAGCACGTATCGGCGGTGGCAGATCGTTCCAGCAGCGACTAGCAGAGAATTTGAAACTACCTCTAAATGCTGTCGTTCTATGCTTAGGTGTTACTAAAAGGTAGGCCGAGGCTCTGGTGTTTCGTTTATTATAGTCTCTTGACCAGGAAAGTTTGTTATATAGATAGGTTGGTTTTTTATTTAATATAACGTCAAAAAGTAGGGTTGCAAAGTGAAGCTTTCTTCGTGCCGTCATCTTCATTAAATTACCCCTATTCAAAAACGGCGTGACATGATGGCGGAATGGAATCTCATAACAGAAGCGGGCACAAGCGTTTTGTATGCGTTGCACCATTTTATCTGTCCTTCCAAGTATGCAGTTCCCATACACAACATCTGCGTAAAGGCCAAAAGATCATTGAACTTTTGTTACAAGCTTTTATTAAGTTTTTTCAATTTATCAACTTTAACAAAATTATAGACTATACTTGACTATTAAAATTAGGTACTTACATTATGAAAAAAATACAAATCCAAAATGGCCATTCCCAAGAAACAGGGATCGAAATTATCAAGTTAATCATCAAGAATCAGTCTAGATTAATTTTTTTGGTTTTCATATTTTTAGCAACTGAATATTAAAATTAAAACTCGAGTAATGTGTCAAAAAAAACCACAGTTTTTCATTTGACCGTTTTATTATAATAACAATTTCTTTTCTAAATCTAAATCGCGTTTAAAATCTGCTTTTGTGGATTGATGACAAGATAACAAGTTAACGCAGTAACAGTACATTTCACAATGATATGACAATTCATAACAAATACTTTTCTTAAATTACCAAAAATATTATTAATAATATCTTGAACGTCCGCGGCATAGTTCAACTAAGCGCAGTTGCGCAGATCCAAAGTCATGTCACGCGGATATTCACGATTAAGGAATATGGCGTCGGAACGAAAAATTTTAGCAAATAAAATTGATAAAATAATGTAAAGAGGTGGATATAATATGATATTTGTGACTTACGGGTGATATGTAATACCATAATCTTTTTTGTTGTGTTTAATTTGGTAGTTCGTACAACTTTTCAGTGCACAATTAGGCATTTTGTCGTGTTTGACCGCTCACGGAGACAGCCAACCACAGTCAATTTCACTACGCGCTTTTTGTAGTCAGATTGACACCAAAAAGGTTGAGGCCATTTATCGCGCGTTAGCCGTGTCCTTACTTTATACGTCAATGTTGTTAGGTAAATAAATTATTATAAACTTACGTCCTAGCAGCGGTAACACGGGGGGCGGTGGAGGAGGCGGTAATATTCCCCTGTGATCCACATCCACTGGCGGCATATCCTGAAACACAAGTTAATATTGTTAACCAAACATTACTTGTATTGGCTACCGACCAACCTATACAGGTCGTATATGTCCAGTATAAGCTGGTCTCGGATTGCACAGGGTACTAAATACAACACGAGATCATCTTATACTGGACTAGATGACCTGCGAGGTTTCACCCGCGTCAAACGTTACTGGTAAGTTTAAAATATTAAAAACGCCATTTATTGAATTTTGCGTCAACTCGCTTCTTACTGAAAAACCCTAAACGTTTTTCTAAATGTTATTCCCTCTTGGGAATAAAATTTAGAAAAACCCCGGTAAAGAAATTAATTTACTTTTATTTAAGTTTAACTATACGAAATTTCATGCTTGTAACTTCAAAAATGACGGACTTCTATATAAAAACTTTCATACCACTTTTCACCCTGTTAGAGGCTGAATTGCCAAAAATCCTTTCTTAGTACGCGCCTACGTCATGGAAGGAAGCTTTGTACAAAATTTTGAGTTCCTAGGCCTAGTGCTTCAGGCCCTGCGTTGATAAATCAGTCAGTCGTAGAATTATAATAATATAAGTATAGATCTTTGAACCGATAGATAATGACCGTAAAATTTCAATTGATGTAAAGAATGGTTTTGTGTGGGTCTTCTGCGATGCACTAGATATTGCTCTAACGGACGCCACATATATTCAATTTTTTTATTTATTTTTTTTATCTTAAAAAGCTTACTAGTAATTTGCAAATACAAATTACTAGTATTCTTGTTAACCCCCTCCAGCTAATCTTAATTCGCTTGTGTTAGGAGGAAGTTCACGTACGTGGTGTAATGACCAGGATTCGAACCCACGATCTCTCGATCGTAAGACCGATGCCTTATCCATTGCGCCACGGCCGCTTATATTATATTATATGGTGCAATATTTCGTTCAAACTTGCGTTCAAGTTGTTCAAATATCAACGTTAACAGTATCATCATAACGTCTAATTTTCAATACAAGTTATCTTTGTCTATTTAATTACGTGTAATATTTAATTAATACGTGTTTTTATAGAATAGAAGTTTTTTTTTTAATGATTGATATAGTTTTGTTTTGTTTTGTAATAATAAAAATGTTCAAAAAATTGCATGCAGTAATTTACAGTGAATCATGTTGGACAATTTATCATGTAAGATTAATAGGTAACCAAGTTTTCGCAAATAAATATATTGATTAATTGATTGTATTTATAATCAGTCTTTTGGTCATACAGTTAGGGTTGAAACTAAAATAACTCAAACGAAATATTGCGCATATAAATGAATACGAAATATGCGTTCTCTATCGGCTCCTCCACGATAGACATATATACAACAAGCGGCAGGCAGGGAGTACGCACCGCTGCGTGCGGGTAGGCGTGCAGCGGCGGGGGCACGGGCGCGGGGGCGGGGGCCAGCGCGGGCGGCGGGGACGCCGGCGCACATACGGGTATTTGATACAAAAAACTGGCCAAAACCTTTTTTTGGTAATTTTGGGTCAATTGTGCCTCCTAATTATTTTTCATATTAATTTTAGTATAACCCAATCATTTCTATACCCTTTTCTCCAAAGGGACTTACGTGTGAAATAAAATCGAAATAAAATAAAACATTATTTTCTATTTCAAGCATTATGGTGATTTATTTGTACAATAACTAATAAAAAAAGCATTTAAAAATACACAATGATTTAAAAATAACGCTTACTTTTTACATAACCTTACAAAATACATAAATGAAAAGCTATGTACAAACTGTAATTTACATCGAAATAAAAGTTAAATATACATTTTCTTGTAATATTTACAGAGAAACTTATACAGCTAATATTCGTCAGACTCGCTATCGCTATCTGCTTGATCAGTACTAGTGCCCGGGTCAGCATTATCAGTGTCAGTGTCCGCGGGACACTCGTATTCAACTTTAAGAAATTGTAGAATTTCTTGCGATAGTGGTTTCCTGTTCCTTTTGAATTGCATTCTGCTGCTGCTACTAAGAAAGACATCAGAGGTCAGAAGAAGGCGGTTCATGACATCTTGGAGGCAATTCTTTCGCGAAAACTTTCTTGCAAAGTTTTGCCTGTATAGGCGGAAATGTTTATTCCGCGACTCAGCTGCCTCCTCTGATAATTGTCCAATCGGCAAAAGAGCATGTTTGATTACCAAAGCCCCATGACACAAAACTTTATGCAAAGTTGGCGTCATGGGGTGCCAGTTGTATAACTGCACATATAGTTCGGCTGTTGACTTCAGAAACACCGAAAATTTTTCCGTGTCAATAGAGAACCCACTCGAAATAACTTCTAGAATCAACTTGAGGTTCTTAAGGAAGTTTATATCAATCCCTGTTATTGAGGCAGTTGTTACAGGATCGGCAAAGAATCTCCTAGAAGTATTTCCATCGTTAGTATTTCCAAAGCCAGCTTTCGGCACGTCTACAAGCAAGCCCATTTGCTCTCGAAAGGCCTCTTGAATCTCTTTCTTTTTATCTGCCGAAAGCTGCTTTTCCTCCTTGTTAAGCCTCCATTTTTTGATAGGTAGTTTGTAGGCTATATGGAGACATGTTTCGAGAAATCTAATCCGAGCGTGCAATATTGATAGTCCAAATTTGAGCGAGTTCGAATCTATCAAACTTTCGTCGGTTTTAAGATTGTTGAAATCTTTGCTGGTCTGCTTGCATATGTAGCACTTCATTGTTGACGTGGTATTAGTTGCGGCATTGCACACTTTACCATCTACCATTGTAAGCACAAGTGTGTGCGACACCTTTATGACTTTATTGTCAGCCTCAACTTCAGTGGGGTTTATGTTTTGTGCCTGGTTTTCAATGTGTGCTATTTCGGATCGAGTCACTTCATTATTTTCATGCACAAACTGAATCCTTATAGGACGGCAAAATCGGCAAGATGAAGGAGCTGGATTCTGCCACCAAATCTTCAGTTGGCCATTCACATTACTTGTCAGTCGTAGGGGTACTAATGAGCTTATAAAAACATGGGCATCGGAGCCTGACTCATCTTGGAATTTTTGTTTAAATTCTTGTGCTTTCGAGCCATCACATCCCCATTTGCAAATGAGTTCCATATTCTGCCCTTCAATTTCTGTTGCTGTCATTAACACTTTCTGGAGGTACAGGCAAAGGCGTTGAGTGGTGTGGTCAAGAAGATCTTGTAAAGTAATTTCTGCTATCGATTCGGAGACAATAGATTTAGGATAGCACTCCGTTTTCGCTCTCTGTAGGAGAGAATAACAGGGGTATATATCCTCCTGCCCATCTCTTATCACATTATATTGTTTGCGCGTTAGGTCGGCTTCCACGTATTTAATCAGTGCTTGTGTTATCGTTAACTTGCCGCTTTTTGAACTTTTGTCGGCTGAACTTATGATTTTGCGGAATCTAGTGGCTCGTCTCGGAGTCGCTGAAGCCTGTTTTATTATTTGAGACAAATCATTGTTGCCTGCGGCTCGTTCACTCATCACAGCAGCATACGTCAACTCTTCATGCGATATTTCTGATCTCACTTTCTCTGTTTTGCGCCTTTTGCTTCTTTCACTACATTCTTGGAATTCCTTAAGAGGTCGGCCGGGTTTATTGTGTCGCCAAACAGGTAGAGAAATTTTTTCTTTAAGCCATTGTTCATTCGTTTTTCGGAAACGACATTCTTTGTAGCTTGCTGAGGTCCATTTTAGCTTGTAATGATGTTTAAATGATTTTAAGCAATGGCGGAGTACTTTAGTTTTGTCCTCGGGGCATTTGGTCATTTCAATTAGTTTATGCTCAAGAAAGTCCAGTTTTTTATCTAAATTTTTGTAGTCGCACTGTTTTATTACGTTAAACATATCCTCTCTTGTTATTGTCATCGATGACTCATCATAAGGACCTGCCAACAAGAAAAAATCTATGTTAAAATCAAAGAAACACAAAGTGTTGTTTTTTTTTCGAAAAAAACCTATTTTTGTTCAGAGGCTATAATTCATAGGGGCGGAAAGAGGCGGAAGGTTTTTCTCTTGATATGAAATCTAGAAGGTTCAAAGAACACGATTATATATAAACTTTAGCTTAACTATGTTTATCTGATACTTAATTTGACGAAGGAAACCTATTTTACGTGTTTTTTTTTGCATAAAAATACTCATGACTTTATGGTACAATTAAAGAATGAAAAAGTGATCCTAACAGTAGCACAATAGATTCAAAATAAAGTACATACCTGTGCCTGAAGATTCCATGGTGGTTTTTGGGGTTTGCACTAAACACAACAGTATGATTAGTCTTAAACAGCAATTGAAATTTGCGAGCGCCGAGAAAACAAACGTGTCACTAGCACAACAGATGAGTTCCGACTGACGTTGAGGGCGCATGGAGCGCTCTAGCCCCTTCTGGGTACCGGTTTCTTAATGAATAGAGTGTCCCATTGTTAAAACATAACAAAGGATAGCTGCGCGGTTACTATTGTAAAAATGACTTTTGGCCAGTTTTTTGTATCAAATACCCGTATGTGCGGCGGCTCCAAGTACATGGCGCCGCCCGTCACGCTGGGGATGCGCTGCAACATACACCTCATTGTTAGAGGGCGTTCATAAATTACGTGAGGTGTTTTTTTAAATTGTCTGAGGTGAGATTTAATTCAACCCTCTCCCCCATCCCCCCATCTCACGTGAGATTTTTCAAAATGTGAGTTTCTTACGTAAACGCGTTGGATTGTTATTGTAAAAATATAAAAACAAATTTGTTTCGAGCTTTTATTTACTACTAGTTAAGACTAGTAATCAATATTGCTGAGTTTTTTTTTGTTTCAATCAGAAAAAAAAATACGCTATATTTGCCGAGACCCCCCTCTCCAACGTAAGATTAGATGAGATTTGACTCGACCCTCTTCCCCCCTTAAACACCTCACGTAATTTATGGAGGCCCCCTTACCTACTATACATAAGATCAGACCTATAGGCGTGTGTTAAGTTAGCTGCACTAAACAGACCAATCGATGGGCACCACGCTGAAGTGACACCACTCGCGTGACCCGTGACATCTCATTAACACGTTAACCTCTGCCAGTATATTTGATTTTATCTATAACCGAAATATCTATAGCCGAATTGGTTCATTAAGACTTATCAGGATCCTGTGAAATTAGCCCTTAGAATCATAAATACTATATATACAAATACCTGATTAACTGTCTTGACTGTAGACGCATTCCAATTATTACTCCAAGGACTCGAAGTTTCAGGATGGTAGAGATGTTCAGGGTCATCTGGAAAATAACAATGAGGAAACATTTTATACCAACATTCAAAGAAAATACGTCCCGAATACATAATCTAGCGTCCTAAATGTATCTGTATGGTATTAATTTGTATTCGATTGATTTTCAAGTCAGTGTATATGTGTTTGTATACCTTTGTTTCTCTGCACCCCCCGAGGTTGACTGTTAGAGAATGCCACTAGGCATTAAGTACGCCATGTTGTGTGCAAAAAGTTAAATAAACAAAAATGAAAATAATCTATCTATTAATTACGGCCTTTATTTTTCCAGTGTCAGATTATGATGTTGATTTTTTTGAGTCAAAACAGTCAATGCAAGCCCGCTAGCGCTATATTCAAATTCAAATTCAAAATATTTTATTTCATAGAATACAATTGATTACTTGAAAACGTCAAAATAATAATAAATAACATAACATAACATAATAATTTAAATTGGATTAAAATAATACAGAATAATGTCATAAAGCATAAAATAACAATGAATGAGCAATAAATGTCTCTGCCAGGCAGTCTTGTCCTCCATTAAGTCTTTTTCACCACACCAGCACGAAAAAGATCGTTTGCTTGCCAGAATTCAGTGAGTAAAAACCATTTTTACTCACTAGTGAGGCAAAGTTATTCAAATTTCGAAACACAAAATCCTTCCAATGAACAGACGCTGGAAAAAAAACAAACAGCCACCATGTAGGTTAGTAATAAACATTGACATCAATTTTATTAAATAATTACATACGATACGTTTTAATTATTTAAAATTATATAAATACGCGCTTATTTAGTATTTTAATGGTTTTATATTCGTGATTGACCATTAAATTAATTAAAATCAGGTACTTAATATTAGACTCTAAATAAATGTTATGGAACGAATTTCCGAACGCACGATTTAAAAAAAAAGTCTGTGTCTGTGTCAGTCATCGCGGGCAACTATAAATTCTTTTCAGTTTATGTTTAATTGTTTACTGAAACTTTTTAACAAAAAAATAGTGAATCCAGTGATAAAGAACTTTGTGGAACTCCAAAAGTGTTGCGACAACTTGCTTCTAACACAGAAGTTTGCTTTTTTACCAGGAAAATGACGTGAAAAGTACACGTGAGTAGTTTTTGAAAGCGTACGACATATTTAATTAATGGCGACTTACAAAAGGCCCTAAAAGGCATTCTGAATTGGTATTACTGTCGTATTTCATGGAATTATTCCAGGTTAAGCAATCGAGTACAAGTTAATTTAAATCTTAATATTTTCTCACTGGAAGAGGTGAAAAGTTTTGTATGCAACGCGTAAGAAAAATTTAATTTCGCGTTCGTGACCTCTTAAAATCTTTCGCTTGCGAAGTAGTCTTTATTAGAATCACTCGCTACGCTCGTGATTCAATTTAAGACTACTTCGCAAGCTCAAGATTTAAAATTGGCACTCACAACAGAAATATTAACTTTTTCTCACTTGTACCATAAATAACTATTACACTGTAGTAAGCCTTACTATACAATTTAGTTTTAATAAATGTTTTAAATTTATGCAATGATAGATCAATTACATTATTTGGCAGTGTATTATACATTTTTGTACATTGACCTGCAAAAGATTTTTTAATTTTTTGGAGCCTAAATTTGGGAATTTCTAACTTATTTTTATTTCTTAAATTTAAATTGTGACGGTCGCTATTTTTCCTAAATTTTACAATGTTTTTGTGGGTATATATGAGACTTTCAATAATTTATATGGTTATATATCAGTCTCTGAATATCTAGTCTTATCTTGAGTGCGTCGAGTCTACAAGACTATGTATGACGACCGGATGGCGGAGAGGGTAGTGAACCTGCCTGCGACACCAAGGTCGCGGGTCCGATTCCCGCTCAAGACAAAATCTTTGTGTGCATGAACATGGAATTTTATCTTGGTCTGGATATTTCTATGTATAATAAGTATGTATTCACAAAAAGAATCAGAAAAGACGAGATCCGCAGGGGAATTAAGGTCACCGACATAGGTCAGCGAGTCGCTAAGCTGAAGTGACAGTGGGCCGGACATATAGCTGGAAGGACAGATGATTGTTGGCCACGAACCGGCAAACATTGTGTGATAATTTTTTAATATTGTTTTTATCTTGCAGGCCTAACCTTGACTCTTCTTCTTCTTCTTCTTCGTCGTGTCGATGGCTGAGTCAAATTATATTGGCCCAATAAGTGACCACTGTTATGGCGCTCTCGTCGGCGTTCATGAGCGCCTCCCTTGTGCAGGTGGTAGGGCATTTTGGACAGTCAGTAAGGTGGTCAAGATTTTGACTTGCCATCGTGGTGAAAGGATTAGCCAATTCGCTTTTAAGAACTTGCGAATTGCCCAAGGTGCGCCGGACGTAGGGAATTGTTGTGTACGTCACTCGGGGAGGCTCCTTTCATGCACCCCAAACCACCCATAACCTTGACTGCGTCGAGTCTACAAGACTATGTTGCTTTTATCTTATAATAATAATATATTTTATTCTAATAATTTATAATAATTTTAAACAACTTACCGATAATTTCAATACTGCCATAGAACGACGTTGGTGGCGGTGGATTGCCCGTACTCTCGGGCGTGAGGAGATCCAACCCAGGCAACGTATCTTGACACTTCGACATGCTTGTCACTGAAAATTAATCCTTGATATTATACATGTACTGGTTATATATCAACCTATACATTTGCAGTATAAGATGGTCTCGCTTGTATTGGATGCCCGTGCAATGCGAGACCAGCTTATGCTGGAAATCAGGGATGTTAGGGAGCTCCGTAACCGTCCGGAACTATCGGATATTCGATATTAAAAAAAAATCCAATAAAGACTTAAATTACTAATAAATAATGCTTATAAAATAAAAACTACTAAACCAAACTGAAAGAAATTTTTATGGGACCACCTGGCAGCTATTTCGCGTCGAACAAAAAAAGAATCACGCGAATCGGTCCATTAACCGCGACGTAATCGATGTACATACATAGAAAAAAAACATACCAGCCGAATTGAGAACCTCCTCCTTTTTGGGAAGTTGGTATAAAATATCCGTAACCGTAACCGAATCCGAAATAAAAGTTTCGGATAATATCGCATAGAGGCGGAGCCTAATTGAGACACGTTATTACAAGTTGTTTAGATCGGCCGGCCGTAATTCGTACCAAATGGTGACATAAAAATAAAACCATTTTATTAGCTATAGATATGTATTTCACATTTATATTCCTTAAAAATCTAAATCAAACAAAGGTTGCCTGGCAGAAATTGCGTCAAGCGATAAGGCCGCCCTTTGCATATTGTTATTATCTTTCAATAGTTATCTTTAGTTTGTAACGAAATATAATAATAAATAATATAATAAATTAATATCCGAATTCGTATCCGGTATAATAATCAATCTTATACCCGTAACCAATTCGTAACCGAAATTTCGTATCCGTAACATCCCTGCTGGAAATGTATAAATTGAATAACAGCCGTGCGTACAACAAGATATTTATAAATCTAATAAGCGCAATTTTCTAAAAACCAATGACAAACAGTACGTAATTTACGAAATTTAATGAACATAAAACATTGCATGCACATAGTCAAAAAAAAAGAATGAAAAAAATGCATTATTAAAAAGCATTTGTAAAAAAATGAAAACAGAAATGTGACGAGTTTTATTGTACAACTAAACTGCGTTTTCTAATACAGACACAAATCTATAGCATCTAAGCACTACCATTGAATATGAGCACTTAGCAATGATAATTTAAAAACAGGAGGAATAAAACGATTTAGAAATTTGTAGACCCTTAGATGTCTCACTCAGATTGAACTAGCAATGACTAGAATATAGTCAACGTTACAGTGCCTCTACTACACCTTTCTGGGTAGTGAGGCCTGGTGTTATATTATCTTACAGTGCCTTATGCTCAGTTAATCATGACATTGGAGTGAAACACCTGAGGTATAAGGACAATTCAAATCGTGCGTATTTTACGCCCGTAGCAGAGTTATAATAAAGTCAATTGAATTGAGAATTTTACTGTAAAATACCTCCTTTGACGAACATTTGATTGCCATACATTTTGATTTTAGCTCATCATCAGACCAACATAAATGTGGTGACATCATTAGAGCGACATCTAGCGGCCGAGATTGATTCTTAACCAATAAGAACTGCAAATTTCGACTCATCATCTGAGCGAGACCTGGCGGCCGAGATTGATTCTCGAACAATCAGAGCCGCCCATTTCGACTCATCATCTGAGCGAGACCTGGCGGCCGAGATTGATTCTCGACCAATCAGGGCCGCCCATTTCAACTCATCATATAAGCGATATCTGGCGGCTGAGCTTTCAGTAAAATTCTCCATTATTGTAGCATGGCAAAATGGCTCATGTAAATACATACGCTGTTTCGCGCGTAAAACACAGTCAATTTGAAGAGTCGTAAGTCAGTCAGACCGTACATCAGACTAACCTGGGGCACTATCTGACACCAGCGTATTGTCATTGGTCATGAAGACTTTTAAAACATCGCTGGGACTGAAAGCCGGCTTTTCGGCCGGCCTATTATTTATCACTTCTATTTTGCTGGCTGAAATTCGAATAGGCCTTGGTAAGACGACAAATGATAGGCAAAAATATTGGTTTTTGAGGATTTAGTCCTTTTTTCAGATGAAAGAACATTCCCCATCTCTATCCTAGACATGCAACTGCATAGCTTGGTATGCTAATCTTGACATTTAGTTTCAACTATTAAAATTACGTTTTTAAGTAAATATTTACGTCATAGCCGTATCGAAATGTTTGGCCAAAGGCAGTGTCATTGAATAAACGTCTTTCAAAATAGAACCGTAGTGCTTACGGATTTTTTGTTCTAATATCAAGTGGGACAGACAATGTCCATCTCTCTTGCTCTTATACGGGCCTTATGCACTGAGGACAAGTGCGTTCTCTGTCGCTCCCAAAAAAATGTCTTCAGAGCGCCCTAAAGAACTGTGCCTCTATTATACGTATGAACTTAATGGCAGTTTTTTATAAGAAGTTAAGGTAATCACTTACCACTACTGTTGGCAACATCGTTGGATTCATTGAACAGTGCCAGTGGGTTTTCTGACGAGAGAAATGAGGAGAGTCCCAGGTTGTATAGAGAGCCATCCGGTGCCAATGACGTGTTGAATGACTGGTCGATGTTATATGCCACTGGAAAAATAAATAAAGATTAAAAATACGTACATTTTTTTTAGGATTGAGTAATGGGACTACAAGTTGCTGCGCGTGGGTTTACCCGTAGTACCTAGATAACATAGTAATATAGCTTTTGTTACTCGATGAAGATGAAGCTTCCTAATACTGAAAGAATTTTTAAAATCGATTAAGTAGTTTTTGAGATAAATCGAAACAACAAATAAACAAAAAAAAATATTTACTCTACAGGGTGTAAATAATATTTTTGCGAGTTCAGAAGAGTAACGTTACCCTAGAGACGATTGCAATTTTACGGTCAACTTTGGGATTTTCCGATGAAATTTTCCCATTAGTAGAATTTTCCGATCAAACACCACTCTTTAATAGTGTTTGCAATACTTCCTGGTTTAATAGTCAGATAACGCTCAAGGCATAATTTTGACTGTCAGCAATACTTCAACATACTTCATACGAAAAGTACGATTATCTCGACCAATCTGAGCCACCCATTTCGACTCATCATCTGAGCGAGACCTTTTTTTTTTATACGACGACCGAACGAACGTGTAGTCCACCTGATGGTAAGTGGAGTACAGCCCATGGACATCAACAATCCACTAAAGCAGATTATAGATGCGTCGCTGCAGCTGAGGACTACGGTGTTATGCCTCATGTGCCAGTAATTTCAGGACCTGATCTCACCACCAAACCGGAACACAGTACTGCAAGCACTACTATTTGGCGGCAGGTTAAAGGTGAGACGGTGGTGCTGCCGCCCTCGAGCTCATTCACAAGAGCTCTACCACCAGTAAAATCACTTACGATCATCATCATCACTATTAGCGTGAGGCGCGGGCAGTTCCAAGTCCTCATCGGGTCCGGGCGAAGGCACGTCCTCGTCTCGCTGTGGGGGCGAGGGCGCCGCGGACGCTAGCGTCGGAATCAACTCGTCGAGTTTTCGCTTCAGTGCACGTACGCGAGCTCCAAAGTTCTTGTACGCCTGGAATATAAAGAGTATGTTAGGTGCAGTTATAGTTAATTGCATATAAAATAGATCGGATAGACTTTCACTGCACGAAAACCCTCTTGCCAGGCCAATTTGATTAAGAGTTTTTTTTTTTTGTTAGAATAAACCTTCACACTAAGCATTCGGTACATTTAATCTATTGCAATAGAATGAGTCGCCTCGTTGGTCCAGCGATGACCTCTCCCCACTGTGTTGAATAGCTAGAGCTAGCCGGAGTCAGTAGTGCAACATACACATTATAGTTCCAACACAACTTACATAAGCAACAACTATGACCTCGCCCTTCGGAGTTCAATAGTAAAGCTAGCCAAAGTCAGTAGTGCAACACACACATTATAGTTCCAACACAACTTACATATGCAACAACTTTGACCTCGCCCCTCTGTGTTGAGTAGTAAGAGCTAGTCGAGGTCAGTAGTCGTGCAACACACACAGTATAGCTCAACACAACTTACATAAGCAACAACTATGACCTCGCCCTTCGGAGTTCAATAGTAAAGCTAGCCAAAGTCAGTAGTGCAACACACACATTATAGTTCCAACACAACTTACATATGCAACAACTTTGACCTCGCCCCTCTGTGTTGAGTAGTAAGAGCTAGTCGAGGTCAGTAGTCGTGCAACACACACAGTATAGCTCAACACAACTTACATAAGCAACAACTATGACCTCACCCTTCGGAGTTCAATAGTAAAGCTAGCCAAAGTCAGTAGTGCAACACACACATTATAGTTCCAACACAACTTACATAAGCAACAACTTTGACCTCGCCCCTCTGTGTTGAGTAGTAAGAGCTAGCAGAGGTCAGTAGCGCCAATAGCGCCTCTCGAGCAACGATCTCCCGTTGTAGCGCTTGGGTATATTTCTCCACAAAGCCTATTCCTTCCTGCAATTCCTTCTCTATGTCATCTTTGTTACTCCTGTCTGAAATATACAAACACAATATCTTTTATTTCACGTAAATGGTCAAGACATGAATAATAATATAATATAGGGCTTATACCATTTAAATAGTATTATTTTTTTTTCCTTAATGTTAGTTTAAGTAATATAGATTTAGTTCATTTAACTTAAATTTGATCTTATTTTAATTTAGATTTTAATTTGGTACCATAGACAAACATGCATATTGCCATAGATTTTGGATCATCTACTGAGCGACATCTGGAGGCTGAGTTTGATTCTTGAACAATAAAATCTAGTGGCTGAGTTTTCTGAAATCTAGTCTATTTCTAAGCATAATAGTAATAGTAGTGTACAAACCTTTAAGACTGGTTCGTAGTGCATCTGCATCAGAGAACTCTAAATGGCTTTCATGAATAACTTTTAGTCTCACGTCTGTGTCTGCCTCTAAGACAGAACATTGTTTTATTTTGTTCACTAGTTGTTGTGGCTGAAATGGAAAAATACGATAATATATATATTTTAATTCTTTATGAATAAGACTGATTGTAAAGACAAGGCTTTAAAAACGGAGGAGTGGGAATGCTTGGGGGTTTCCAACCCAACTATTCCCAATCCTGTATACAACCCAACAATAGATTAGTATGAGCACAATTTTTTTGATAACCTGGGCCTTGTTCAATAAAGCTGACAAATCAACATAATTATTATATGTCAAAAAAGTGTTAAATTTGTAAATTGTCTCACTGGGGCTATACCAATAAATGTGAAAAATAAATTTGTCATCTAAATACCCATTAAATAAAACTCGACATTAAGGCCAAATTTCTGAGGTAACGGATAGCTCTAATCCAACACATAAAATATGCCCTGACCAAGTTTTAAATAGACACAAGTTACACTTCAAAAAGAAACACAGCTGTTGCTTTCATCTATGTGTATTATGTGTTTATCTTGCCAATATGGTTTATATAACACCAGTAAAATTGGGGCTAAACATCGTAAAATAACACTCAAATGATTGCCAAACAAACAAACAGTTTTGTTGCTACCATAACACAGGAATAAAACTGCGCATCTATGGTAGTTAATTGTAAGTACACTACTGATTTTAAAGGAACACCAGAACAGGTGTGCGGTAGGTAGCCAGAAGCATTTGCTTGGAACAAGTAAATCAACAACATTGTTTATGAATTAATTGGTCAGTAAAATAGATATAAAGAGGACATCTTTTGTTTCATTAATAAGGCCCAGAATAGTGTTTTTAGTGAATTGTAACAAATAAAATAATTCTAAAAGTAAATTATAATCACCTGAAACTCCAAAGGATCATCATCACCAGTTTTTTTATTAGCTCCTGCACTTAATAAACCAGTCAAATCTGTTAAAAATTCATCATCATAAACCAGCCGTTGTTCCCATATTTTAAATATTCTCACTATTTTAGGTCTTACTTTGTCATCCCTGAAAAATATTAATATGATGAGTTACACAAAAAAAAAATATAATTTTCGATTTCTTGTCTATAAGACTTCTGTTAACAAATAATCAGGTTCTGTATATATATATACTAAGTATTCAACCTCATAAAATACAAAGATTATAAATATTTATATTATAATTTTATTAAAATTAAAGAATTGGCTTACGCTTTTACCAAAGATGCATAATCTATGGTGAAAGTGCAACCAAATTCTTTAACAGATACAGATTATTGATGCAGATTTGTGTCTTTGTGCAAAAGTACCAACCAACAAATTATTAGCTTCAAATCTCTGTTAAAAACACAGACTGAAGGATTAGATTTTTTAATCTTGAAATAAATTCAGTTTTGAATACAAAACAAAATAATATGATATTACCTTGATGAACACTGTCTTTGATTTGATGAAAACAATAAAAAGGGACTTTATTAGCATGAGATGATAATATGATATATATACTATGTATTCAACCTCATAAAATGCAAAAATCATAAATATTTATATTATAATTTTATTAAAATTAAAGAATAGGCTTACGCTTTTACCAAAGATGCATAATCTTTGGTGAAGGCGCATTCAAATTCTTTAACAGATACAGATTATTGATGCAGATTTGTGTGTCTTTGTGCAAAAGTACGAAACCAACAAATTATTAGCTTCAAATCTCTGTTGAAAACACAGCCTAAAGGATTAGATTTTTTAATCTTGAAATAAATTATAATAAAAATAATATGATGATGATGAAAACAATAAAAAGGGACTTTATTAGCATGAGATGATAATATGAGAGCAGTATTTGTTTGTTAATTGTTAAAAATTAGGTTTATTTTTTCATTTCTCTTATAAAATGAATTATGATTATCTGATGCATCTGACACAGACAATATAATATAATCTATAATAAATCTATGTACCATTTTGTATAAAAATTCTCAAGTTTATTGGCTTTCTAAAAGTATGCAACATGCCTTGAAAAACTATACATACCCTAACTAAATAACTTCAATATAGCCAATTCAATTAGGCAAACAATAAACAAAACAACCTGTATAACCTGAAAATAAGCTATTTAATTTTAATTATAATTTTAGGAAATCAAAGTCTCTTGGATTAAACATAAATACATTTAAACTTATGATTATGATCTATAAACTAAAATTGAAAGTTGCCATGTCTGTACATAGAAGATAATTACGAAAAAATATTTTTATTTATAACAGCAGACAGCAGTTAGTAAAGGCCAATTTTTTTTTCCTTATATGTTTGTGTTAAAATCTGACAAATAGCCCACCATGCTACAGCCAGTTGACAATTTAGACTATTTAGTCAGCAGGAAATTAGTTTTTTCTTTTACATGTTTGGGCATCCCTGGCTGCTTATTCCACCAACAATTTTGCAGCAGATTTTAACTAAACTACCTTAAACATTCTGCATAGTATTGATTGAGAGAAAATAATTTACCAAGAAACAAATGGGCCCATGGCCTACTGGTGACAGACAGACAGATGGACAGACAGCATAGCCTTAGTGGTAGGGTCCCATTTTAACCTTTTGGGTATGGAACCTCATAAGCTTGTAATAAATAACAATAAACTCATAAATACAACACAATAGGATTTCAGCTGGCCAAATTATTCTGACCCCTTCTCCAAGGTAATAGACCTCTAATAAACGCCTTTTGACTGTATCAACCATGTCATTGTTTACATGTTAAGAGTTTATAAAAGGTGAGGTATGGAGAAACAGGCAAGGATATTTTGTTCATCTTGAAGCAAATTGGTAGTAAGTTTGTTTGTTTAATAAATGATATACTAACCTGACCAAAGGTGTAGCCTTTTGTAAATTAAGGCCCCAACTCTCAACAAAATCATAATTCTTCCTCTTACTATACTGAATAACATCATTAGCTAAATAGAATAGTACTAAACGTTGTTCCACTTTGACTCTCTTTAACACATTCAACCAACTCTGTACGATTTTTTTATGATGCGCCTTTTGTTTAAGACACCATGCCGATAAACCTTGGATGCTCTCCTGAGTATCCTTCAGCTGCATGAGCCGCTTTTCAAACGCTAAAGTATTAAACTCATCTGTCTCACTCATTGTTATCAAACGAAAAATAATCACTGACACAAAACACTTTCCATGATTATGGCAGACATCGTAATGTATTGAAGGTTTTACACGATTTTCACGAACACAATTGTTATTTTACTAAGGTTATACGCACAAATTCGACACATATCACGCCGATGTGAACAAATAAATGCAATGAAAAACCGCGTTGTTAGCACAAATTAACACAGGAGATTATCAAATAATTCGGGAGTACGTATTATAGATCTTGTGATCTATGTCAAGACAACAACACAAAAAGAAATATTTGCGACTTCTGACCATTAAATTCTAAACAAATACACAGAAAATTGGGAAATTATCAGGAAATTTACTTCCAAAGACAACAACCGCCATTTTCTGATAAAAAGTTTTTTCAAGAGTTTGGCACTTGGCGGTAGGCACTAACACTATCCATACAGCCTAGTTTCCGAACGGTAATTAACCAAAAGGTTTAGCACACCGACTATACCACGTCGAGAGGCGATGCAAGCTTGCAAATTTATGATTATTTATTTTGTCCGATTTTGTAAGTGATTATTTACTGTGCTCAAAAGCTTTTTTACGGAGCCATATAACCTAGTGTTGTTCACCTTGATTGTTTATGTGGTAATGTGACGTGTGTGACAGTAGTAATTGACAAAAGTTTTAAATTTAATTTATGTACATTTTCATACCTGTCGAAGGTATGAAAATGTACATAAATTTGAAGAATGTGAAGTTCATTACCCTTAAGGCCTTATATATAATACACGCGGTGAGGGACCTTAATTAGGTTTAAAAACAATCTATAAATCAAGGGGTTTGGTTGCTTATATCGATTCTAATCGATATTTTTTTTGGGCAAAGACAATGAAAATTTATAACAATCGATAAGGGAAATGGTGGCAGCTCTTCGAGTTGGGTGGGAGAATGAAAATTATTATCTGTCAAAATTCAAAGCACGCAAACGTCGCAAACTAAGCAAAGTTTGATTCAAAGTATACACAAAGTAAGATCAAGGTGGAAATCTGAAAAATTTAAAGACTACAAGAAAATAGTCACCGTTCCACATATTTTGAAGTTAAACTAGATAAAAGTAAAAGGTATGTCTATAGATATTTTTTAGATTTATTGGTTTTACTTGAAATTCCTACGAATTTTTTGTGCATGACTCATTTTTATTTTAATTCCGCCTATCTCAATTTTTAAAACACATTGCCTCCATGATCGATAGTGCCACATTTTATCACGTTTAAAATAACTGTGTAATGCTTTATCTCTATTAATAAGATATTAGTTTTATGAACATAATTATAAATAATAAATAAATATTTCACAACTTACACACAACGCCATCTAGTCCCAAACTAAGCAGAGCTTGTACTATGGGTACTAGAATAACTGATACTAATACATAATATACTTTTCTTTTGTAAATAAATACTTATTATACATAGAAACACCCAGACTAAGACAAACCCCCATGTTCATGCACACAAAGATTTGTCTTAAGCGGGAATCGAACCCGCGACCTCGGCGTCGCAGGCAGGTACACTACCCACTCCACCATCCGGTCGTCAAAAAACAATTGTTTAATTTTAGTGGGTGTTATAATAAATTAAATTCTTTGCATTACGCAAAGAATTTAATTTATTTGTATTATGTATGTTATATAAGTTTCTTTTATTGTTTTGTTCATTTATAGTAGTCCATAAATTCTTTTTAGGTGTATGACATCCTGTGGGGTCTCTATTTAAATACATATGTTTCCCAATAATAAATAGTGTGAAAGTTTTGATGTTTTCAAACTATTTCTTTAAATGTTCATAATTATGAACCTTTCTATATTGAAAGTGGTTGCCCCAAATCAAATTAAATTTGGTGTGTAGGTGCTACAGAGATGTAGCCTTTCAACAGTAAGACATTGAAAATAAGAGAAAGCCAGGCTTTTTTTCAACACTATCTGTGAGCACAAGTCATGCAATCACAAAAATAGCCATTTTCTTATAACATGTAAAATTTTTGTAAGACTGTTTTTCCGATGTGTGGAAATTTCTGAATGTAAACTACTAAGTACTGAATTAAGGTTATAAATTGAATTGCTATAAGAGGTATGGCAGAAATGGCTTAATACATGATTTTTTTTTCTTCGTCACAAGATCCTCATATTAAAGTTTCTGGCCTCCCAAACAACTGCCATTGATCATCAAATAGAAGCAGGAACCGATGGGTAAGGTGTTCCCCGAGCCATAGAGGAAAACTTGTTATATTAAGATCGTCACCCATCCAACGGCCAATTTAGATGAGCATTGCTTAAGCCACAACCTGATGATAGAATCCTAAAGGAATCGAGTAAAATTTTACATGCTTATATATTGTTTTTAGTATATTACCTAAATCTAATCGGATATTTGCATTATAAAAAAAAATAATAAAATAAAAATCGTTTATTTTCAGACATAGTCCATAGAAAATTATAAATTACAATTATCATTATTATTATTAATCAACTTACAATAAAATGCATAATTATATTAAAATTAAATTAAATTAAATTAAATTATGAGATCACCATCTCATGTTGCTTAGCTGATGCTGGGAAGCGGAACTCCGGTGTACGAGAAAAAAAAATTAAATATAAGCACCTAAAGACCCTTGTGCTGTATTCTTTAAAGTAAGGCACAGATGAGGCGTCAGAAAGTTGAAACAGTAACAGTCTCTATCAGCATGCTCTATAGAACTTAGACTTGTTAATTTTTTTGAGACAAATTAAGATTTTACATTTGATGCAAGCTCTTAAAGTAAATCCAACTTATAAATTGACATTAATTGTAATAAAATAATGTGAATAAGTTACAAAGACTTTTTTAAAGATTATGATGCTTGATAGTTTTGATGAATTTATTAATAAACTATACAATATATTATTTTTATATAACTGCATTTTTCTCTACCTAATCTGTTTTTAAATTCCAAGTGCCATTAAATAATCTGATTAATTACCTACTGGACGTAGATTAAACAGATATGACTTATGATAACATGAATTTAGTTATTTTAGTACATTGTGTGTAGATAATTTTCATAATTTATTTCAGCAATTAATTTATGTGTTTTTATTTCAGATAAGCGTCATGATAATATTAACTGGTAAAAACTTGGGAGAAAGGCAAAAGGAACTTAATGCAAAAGTGAATGAAGCTGCATCACAAAATGTTGATTTTGAAGAAATCAAAAATAAAACTGAGCAGTCAGATATTGATAAATTGTTCAAAATCGATCTGGCTTCCAAACACATGAATATTGAATATGTTGTAGAAGTTCTTAAATCTGGAGATAGCTTGCACATATCCAGAGCACTCAAATGTGATTGGATGTTTGACAATGACTTTGCAAATGTCATCAATGTGGACTACCTTCAGCAAAATGTATTTCCATTTATGTCTTTGAAAATGAAAAAGAAGTTATTGACAACTGCAGCTATCCACATCAGGAATTCAGAGCGGTCAGAGGCATTCTACAAGTACTGCACAGATATGAAACTGAATAATATAGCACTGAAGTTCATAAGTTTTACCAGTGACACATATAAATTGTATTTTATAAAAACAAAACCAAGTCATCTTAATGAAATTAGATACAAGAATGATTTCAAATATTTTATTGGCAGTTCTTTCACTGTAGCAGATGCCTATTTAGAAATGATGACTTCAGATTCAATTAAAATCACAAGTCTTTGTGAAATAAACTTCTTATATTCAGTATCAGATGTGAAATATTTAGATATGCTGGAGAAACATGTTGGACGAAGTTCACCTCACAATTCAAGTCGTCTTGGTTTACGTATTTCAAAAGATATTCTTTCAAAACATAAAACGAGGGTGCTTCAATCCCCAGCAGTGTATGTTAACTTGATGAACAAAAGTTCTGTAGCAAAGTACAGTACTGCAGAAAATGCTAAAACTTATTTGCTAGCTTTGTTACCTGCTGATGTGGGTAGTTTTTGGCAAGAGAACTTTGGCCAATCATATGAACACATTCTGAATATATTGCCAGCTAAAGAAAAATTTGGATTTGTTAAGGAAATATTCAACAAAAAATATTCTAATGAACCATTTGAAATGTGCTTAAGTTTTTATGACCAGCAATATTACAAATTAATGACAGATGATGAGAAAGAAAAATGGGCCCTAGACCACATAGCTAATCAAAAAGAGATTCTAGGAATTGGTAAAGATTTTATTTGGTACAAGTTTGTTAACTTTGGAAAAGCTTTTGAAGAGGTCAAGAAATTGATAATGATTACCACTGACAAAGATAAACGAATTGATATTATTAATGTCCTTGTTGAATGTGCTAAAAACCAACGAGATCTAGAAAAACTTTTTAAATATTATTATGATAGGCATAATAATGAACAACGATACATTAAAGAGAATTTTATTGATTGGACAACAAACAATCACAATGTTTATGAATTTGATAGTGATTGTTGGACAGCTTTTAATAAAATATTTCAAAATTTAGATGTGTATAACATGTTAGATAATGATAATTGTAAAAGTGAATTAAAAATAATTGCACTAATTTACCACATTATAAATAAAATTGAACCACATGATGCCCTAAAATTGTATATTAGTACTAACATGTTTTTCTATACTTTAAAACTTAACACCAATAAATTAATTAAAGAACAAGAAGAAATGGTGTTCCAGTTTCTATTCAATTTTTACATGGACAAAATCAATGAATTTAATTCTGTACCGTATGAAGACGAAGTTAAGTACAAACTACGAAAATATATTTATTTTATTTTGGATCTCTTGGATCAATATGAGAGAACTAAAAAGGATATTCCAGACGTGGTTATGAAATTGATGAAATTGGATTGGGACGAATTTAGTTGCCATAGATTGCATAATGAAGCAAAAACGAAACTAATAACACAGGACGATTTCATGCGTTTTCTAAAAAAAGATGCGAACCTTGCAGTTGTAAACCTACCACTGCTAAAAAAAATCGTTGAGTCACAAGCTATAGTCAATATTGATCTACTATTGAATAAATTACTAGTTTATTTTTCATACGATGTAGCAAAGGAGTATCTTAAATTTTTCAACATGATGATAGATGACCCTGAGCTAAACTCGCTAAAAGCTCTGGCTGCAGTCCATGCTATTGTTAAGTTAGCTGATGAAAATGTCAAAATCAAGTTTATGACTAAATATGCTCCAACACAAAGCAAGGTAAATCGCAGTGAAATGGATGAAAAGGTGCTGAAAATTCAGGAAGCTATATGTGCCACAGCCTTTTACTCGCGTCCACCAGTTCCTCTTAATAATATGCTAGAATACGTAAAGGGAGAC
Source organism: Hypena proboscidalis (assembly GCA_905147285.1). Lineage (NCBI taxonomy): Eukaryota > Metazoa > Arthropoda > Insecta > Lepidoptera > Erebidae > Hypena > Hypena proboscidalis. The sequence continues at coordinate 6,942,633 of LR990150.1, read as the reverse complement.
TATGTCCGCAGTTGCTTACCCATGTTCAATTATTACTTAGCACATCTGCCTCATCCGCTTTGCATGGAATTCGTGGAAGCCATTTTAAACACCCCAGTATCAATACAAAAACATGGTTTACGCCTTGCTTTTGCAAGTTTCAACACCGAAAATCTAAGGAAACTAGTTTTACATATCTGGAAAAAGAGCAAGAACGTATCGCTTAGGTTGATTATATACAAAGCTTTATATGATAAAATAGTCAATGAAGACGAAGACACACAAACAGCGTTATTTGAAACTTTAAATATATTAACATCAGGGTTGCGCCAAGATGACGATAACGAGATATTTACTCTATTGTCGAGGTGCCGATTACCCGAACATTTAGCGTCAGACTACATGAACACTGTTTGGGCTACAGTAAAAGCTCTGCCTAAAAATATTACTAATATAGAAAGGATGACAGATGTCCTAAAATACATAATAAACAATATTCAGTCACTTCGACAAGACATTGTCTCACCTATAGTCGTAGATTTTATTGGTAACGTATTTGATAACGAAGAATCAAATGATTTCAGTGCAGAGATTGGGCATTTAAAAGATACAAAATGGGAACTAACTGAGAATTACATTATGTATGTTCACAACAACAACATGATCACAAACAATTATGATCTTGAGACAAAATTGGAGTTAACCAAGCAAATACTGAATCTATTCGTTAGTAAATGGAATGTGATAACTGGCAATGAATATGTTGCGAGACGCATCTGTTCCAATTTCTTACGTAGGCTCGTATACCTAAGTTACAACAATAATTACGGCCAAGAAGAATGTACAATTAGGATTATGGAGAATGTGCTAGAAATAGTACGAGCATCATTTAAAATTGAGGATACTTATATGACGATATGGAACATACAATTAAATGTAGTGTGTAGAAAAGCGTTAAATGAAAGTCGTATGAAACTCGAAGCTATAGAAGAAAAGTCTGAAAAGTTCAAGGCTCTCAGAGACAATATAATTTCCTTTGGAAAAAATATTTGCAAATTGATTATGGCATTTATTGAAAAAGGAATCTACTTTAAGAGTTATCTACCAGGCATTTGTAAGCTATTAGAAGATTCGGCAGAATCTTATAGCCGTACTTTAGAAGAGTACGGCATCAAGCCGGATGGTGTGATCGAGTGTTCCATCAAGTCAGTTGATGTGTTGGTTCTCGTGAGTGTAGCTTTGATGGAGTTAAAAACAAATGAAATGAATATGTTCGCACTGGATATTTTGCCATCTGACTATTGTTTGACTAGTCCATACATAGAAGACTATAAGTCTGTTCTTAACAAGATGAAAGAGCTTAATGATGCGGAAATCAAATGCAAACTGTATGATAAGTTTGTTAACTCCGATTTTAAGATGAGGGAATACTTTCAGTTGTAACTTTTTCAAGTTGTAGTATATAAGCTTGTTATTATTTTTTACACGTATTAACCGCATTTATCATTAAATAGCATTTTTAGAAGTGTTTATTTTTATTTTACCTGAGTGAGCGTGCCCAGAGTGTTAAGATAGGTGGCGCACGTCAGGGTAGCGTTCTTGTACCTACTCTGTTTCTCATATACATACATTAACAACCTAGGTACGCAAAGGCATAGGGCAAAATAATTACATTTGCTAACAACACCGCTCTTTTGTTTAGTGCATATTATAGCTGGCTTTTCATTTTAGACACCTTAATAAACAGCACCTATCCTATGATCATTTCCTGCCTTATGGTGGACCCCGTTGAAACGCTAGGACCTCTAACAAAAACTATGCTCTTGAAACGTTTCGACTATCAAACGGAAAATTAATTATCAAAATTCGCCCCCTAGTTTTTGAGCTTAGCGCTTTTAAACAAACTATCTCCCGCAGTTTCATCAGCTTGGTAGGTTCATCAATAAAAAAACTCAATAACAGAAAATAAAATACCTACTAATCTAAACTCAATAAATAATTAAAAAGATAAACAATTAAGTATCTATACGAATGTCTAATCCTACCTAACAGTATTATAGAATAACCTACGGTCACTACGTACAATATCAAATATACGACATAATAAACTTTAAAATTTAAATCTTTACCTATGACTTATAAAAATATATACCTAAATAACTCTTCTGCATTGTAAAAACTAAAAGGAATATAAAGGTCGCGCTGAAATGCACGGTTTAGAATTGCAAGTAGCAGTTATCAAGCAAAACATACTTAGCCGTGTGCAGCGTCCCTTATGAACTCCACTGCAGGAGACGTAACCTATGACAAACTTATGATTTGCGGCTGTTACGGTTCACGGGGGCCCCGTGTAATTGATACAGCGTTAGCTACGCCCCTGGTTTTAGGGTCCGCACAAACGTGGCACGAACTCAGCCACTCGTGGCCCGTTTGCACTTTTTAGTTGCATCAGATTGAATGTTCGTGTATTGGCATCGATCAGTAGCGCAAGATACCATACAATCATGAAAATATCACATCGCTGCCATGATGCAGTGTAGCGTCAAGAGTCTCAGGTAGGAATGAAACTAAGATTCGCAAAACTAAATGCTATAGGTAAGGGAGTGATTTAATAAAAGCACCATTTATTGTAATTCTGCGAATTTAATCTGTAATCTACACAAAAATGCAACATTTATCAATATTCCGTATAAAAAATAAGAACAACAACAAATTTAATATCTACGACACGTTACTATTTAGAATGAAGCTTCAGTTACTATTATAACTTTCCTTCACCATTTTATCAATATGGTCAATTAATATCTACCATTTTTAACAATTGAATTTTTGATGAAAAATTACTGTATTAATTAATTTTATGTTCCAATGGCAAAGCGTAGTTAACGCATCGCCTAAAAATATAATTAATATCCTGCATAATGTTATATTCATTATAGATCGAGTAAACTGTATGGTAAAAAAATTGTAATCAGTTTAAGAATTCTTCTTCTTCGTCGTGTCGATGGCTGAGTCAAATTTTATTTTGACTTGCCATCGTGGTGAAAGGATTAGCCAATTCGCTTTGGAGAGCTCGCGAATTGCCCAGGGTGCGCCGGACGTAGGAAATCATTAAAGAATTTATATAAAGTTATTTTATATTTTGTATAATTTAATTTGTGATTCTATTACGTAGATGTTAATTGACCAAATTCTATTCATTCTTTTGTACCACAAGATTTTTAACAATTGAAGTATTAAATATCTAAACATGAAGAATCGAGTAGGTAATGGCAATATAAAATTGGGATAAAAAGTGGTAGTGGAGTTTTAAAGACGCATCTGCTGATGGCTTTTTATATCAAATTAAAGCGGACAAGGTTTATCGATAAATCTGACCATTTTAATTGAACGTGTAGTGTACTACGCCTTCGCTTTGTTTTGGCTAAATTTTCTCGTCCCACTTTTCCATACTTCACCTCTTATAAACCCCTTTTGACTGTTTTGACCACCGATATAGATCTACATAGATAACGCAAGTATCACGATTTGTATTGAAACCAAGCGTGCCGACTTTTTAATACCTATTGTGACGTCACAGCCGAAATTTAGTGACGGGAAATCCAAACCGATTCAAAGACACCGATGCCGCCGATGCCCATCCGTCCAGTACGATTCAACTGGAGCCGTCCGCTATGATTTTCTCTAACGAAAGACGCGCGTGGACTGAAGTTAGCGGCGACCAACCTTGACGCTTGGTCGGGGTTCGGACACGCGAAGTACATGCATTTGCGTTATCTATGTAGATCTATATCTATGGTTTTGACTGTGTCTTTTTAGACATGTTAGGAGCTTGCGAGGTGATGCTTCATGATAGCAAAATTTGCCCGTCCGAATTGTACATACATAAGTGGGACGGACAAATTTTGCCATCATGATCAAATTGATCATAAAATATTAATTTTACAATCAATTTCGAATAAAAGTATGGCCACAGCAGACACGTCTAATGAAGTAGGTAATCGTTAGATCTTAGTAATAAATATTTAAATTAAAATAACACAGACCAGTGCCGTAAGATAAAATGAATAGGAATGAAGAGATGAAAGGTATAAATATAAGGTTTAACACTGGACGCCAAGTTTCAATTTCATATAGCTTACATTTGCAAAGAAATTCAACAACGTTACTAGACATAATTATATTATCTGCTGAGCTTAAGTTACATTTTAGAACATTCAAAAGGTATTTTTAATGCGAGGTAATAAAAAGAAGGATTTTTTCAGTTCTATATTAGATAAACAATTTATTGCACAGGGTCTTGATATTACCATCACATATTTTAGTTAGGCACTAATTGGTATAAGTAATATTGCTTTTTCTTCACATGAGACTCAAGCAGATAATAAAAATATGTCTCTCTTATAACAATCACAACGCTAAATATACATGTTCTAAGCTAATCATATACAAAAACTCAACTAAAGCTATTAGTCTATGATAAAATACGATAAAAATAATTACTCTCTTCGAATTACATTTTTCACAAATACATAGCATTTTATTTTATATAAATTGTTAATATATTTTAGGACAGATTATTAGAAAAACAACGATTATAAAATGGCTAATTGAAAATAAATGTTTAATTTTATTAATTGACTGCACTATTTTGAGCGTTTAGAAATGATTAGAATATGAATCGCTACAGATTGGACGTCAATATATTGCCTACGTATTATACGCTCAGTATGTTGTTGAGAATAGTTCACAGTGCCGGATTTACCTTAGACGGGGCCCAAGCAACCACTGATTTTCAGGGCCCTCGTTGTAATATAATCCCCCTCCCCTATTTTTTTTAAATAACAAAGAACAGATACAGTTTCAAACTAATTTCAAATCCATTGAAAGCAAACAATAATTGAAAATGTCAATGTCATTTTATTTCAAAATCTTTTCAAATTTTGTAAAAATGTATCAAAAAAATCAAATTTCGGGGCCTTTGTCCAAGCGGGGCCCCAAGCAATTGCTTCCTGGTAAATCCGGCACTGTACGGCCATACATACGCCTAATATATAACGGCTCTAAACTAATAGAAAATTAGTAGTAGCTGCATTTATCTAATTATTTATAGTACCGATAAATACCTATTCACTAGGTAGGTATATAACAACTCTAGTAACGTGGTATGGAAACACGAAATAATATGCATAAAACTAAAGAAATTCATATTTTAATAACACATTGTTTTAGGTACTATCAGACCAATATATTCAAGATCCACCATATTACTAGTTTTGCGTAAATATTTCAAAACGTAAAGGCCAAATTAACATGACAACAATTTTTTTTTTTTTTTTATATTAGGAGTAACAATTTTTAAACGCAATTGATTTAAAAGGTGTCATTAATATATTGGTCAGATAGTAATTAAAATAAATGTTTTTAACTTAAAAATTAATACATAACAATACTAGTACATCAAACAAAAATCCGATCATAAGAATCCGTTAATTGAGTATTGTAAAGAATTTAATCACATGTCATCAAGTTGCAATCGGAAGACCGTTTTGTAAATCATATCCAAAATCAGTAGACCATCAGGCAATTTTATTTTTTGTCATTTTAAATTAAGACTTGTGTTCATGGAAGACGGTATCGTTTGACAAAAAAACTGCATAATATATCTCCCAGTCCCATTTAAATGATTAAATGGAACAATAACAGATATCAATTTCGACAAAAATACATTACGAAAATATAATTTCCAAAACTGTTTTCTCAACGGTTTTACGCTTTAAGTCCAAGGACTGACAAACAGCGATATAGTCAAAACCAGACAGCATGCATATAACTAGCGACAACTATAAGTTTTTGAATTACATTATTCCCACTGCGCGACTTTTAAATTAAACTTTGATAGATTAAATTCACGTCGTTTAGAAAAGTATGGGATTTGACAGCTTTTACCCGGCCCGGGGAAAATTCCTTATGAAATTTGACAATTCTATTGTTGCAAAAGTATAACCGTCAATTTTCTCCATGTTACATCTTGACATCTATTATCTCTGGTCAAAACCGCCACTCATTGCTGACGGCTATAGCCGTGACTAAATGTAAATTACCAATAGGCGGCTCTCTACTTGAAGCTCAGCGCTCAACGGCAAAAAGGTTTTGAATAAACTTATTTAATACAAGAATCAGCTATTACCTACCAGTGACCACTTCCTTAAAAGCGGAGAATTACATCACTGACTTTCTGACATGTGACTAAAGTCTGCCTATCCTAAAACGACAAGGAGAGTGAAGTAATCTAGCCGTGTTAAAAAGGATACTAGGGTGTACACATTGATTACAATCTAACAGTTCTATGTACAGGCTGAATGAGAGACAAAACGATATTATAATTATCTGGAAGTCAAAAGTTATGAGGTAACAAACATAAAAAAAATAGACGAATTGAGAACCTCTTTCTTTTTGAAGTCGGTTAAAAGTAAGAGTTGGCGAGGTTTTTTTCGACACTATCTATACCAATTGCACCAGCTAATTCTAAAGCACGATTCATCATTCAGCCTCTCGTAGTCCACTGCTGGACATAGGCTTCTCTAAATTTAAACGCCACAACACGCGGTCCTCCGCGTTTCGCATCCAGTCCCCTTCAACGGCATAGCTACTTAAAACATGATTGATGTAAATCAATCGAAACGTCTGGTCATAATAGGCTATTTTACACCTTATACCTTAAAATATTATTGCGATTTAGACCATTTTACCGATAAGAAGGAGAAAGAAGAAATATCTTCGGTATTTTGTCTCTCAATCAGATTGGAATGCAAATCAACACTCACAAAAGCAACAATTAGAAATTATTGTCAGATGATTGCTTGTGACAGAAGCTTATAACCACTATATAATATTGCGGAACCCACCGACCCTCGCGTCCAAATTATACATTCTTTAAAACTACTGCAAGAATTGGGCAGTCTACAGAGCTGCTACTCAGAAAGCTAACTTAATTGATTAAAATTCGTATCATCAAGTTTGTAGGCGTAAAGTTTAATAGACGAGATAACTGAAAGAGCAGCTACCAGATGTCGCCCAGATGATAAGGCAAAATGTATGTAAATGACCACGTTTTTTTACGGAACGATTTGTCAGTAAACTTCTCCATTCAACCGTCTTGCTTGGCAATCTGTACTGCTATGCTATATAGTACACTATATTATTGCAATCTTTTTATTGCCATAGTATTATTATTAAACCGATTGTCAAACAATTTTGAGAGCAAGCGCCACGATCTGCCCAATTCTTGTATAGACAAAAATATTTAACATTGAAAAATTGTCATCGAAACACGTAAAATACATCAAAAAGCTTTCAATCCCTCACCTAACGAGATGTGTCTGATATCCATCTTGTCGTATCACATCATTGTGCTTTAGTCCCAGTAATATTGCCTCTTTTGAGTACTGTTGCAAGTTTAAAGTATAATATCATGTATATGCATAGAGATTAGGTCGAGATTTGATTATAGATTTTGTGTGGGAATAACGATTGCGATAGAGGAGTTTTACACTAAGCCTAATGCTATGAATTTAAAAAGTATCTTACATTTGATTTTTTTTTTATTTTACTAGTTGATTGCGAAAAAGGAAACTGAAGACCAAGATATATTTTGGTAATATTTATGGTTATAGAAAGCGATTTTATGATTAGTCGCAATAAAGAATGGCCAACAAAAAAAAAATTACTAGCAGTGAATTTACACCAGCCCCCTTAAGCTTCGGTTTCCACGGAAAGCGGTGTGGAATAATGCGGCCGTAATATTATGGTTGTATCACGAATAATACGTATCATGTTATGTCGACAACAGCTCTTTAAGGAAACTACTATACTTACTTTACATAGACAACATTCTAGTGACGTCATTATACCGTTATCTTTACAGCCGCATCATTTCACACCGCTTTCCTAGGAAACCGAAGCTTTAGAGTGGCATCCGTCAAATTGACAGCTGGCCAATGGAATGTGAAATATTTTGTCTATTCGTACTTCTATTGGTCGTTTAAATTTAGTCCCGGCTATTGCCGTCGGGGTTGAGTGACGGTTTTGACTAAAGCAAGGCTCGCGGCTCTTGATATTTCGATTGGACTATGGCGTAGTTATTAAAATAGAAACGTCAATTTCTTTTGACGTTTTACGTCGTCATTGTCGAATCGAAATGTCAAATGTTGCAAGCCATACAAAGGGAGCAGGGATTTGACGTTTTGATGTTTTGTGGCCTAAATGTATTTGGATGTTATCAAATATACTTTAAGATACTATAAGAACAGTACTCAAAACCGCAGACAGTAAAACACCGTTACATTTGTATTAATTAATTGAAGATATAAAATAATAAAACGCAGTTATGACTCAATAGCTAGGAATAACAAAAACGAAAAGAACTACTTATGTTACTACTAAACGTAAAGTGCCACTCGGACTTGTATTTTGGTCGTGTAATTTTTAATATGCACTTGAATATTAAATGTTACTCTGAGATAGATACATAAGGTAACAATAAAAGCAAAACTATACCGCTAATAAAACTGTATGTAGTATAAGAAAATGTTAAATCCATTACGGCCCTTAAAACATTCAACAATTGACATATTACATTACAATACAGTTTTATAAAGATATGGAAATAAGGTTGTTATTACAACGAAATCGACGTCCATCGATGCATTGATCGATTGGTATAAGGGTGTTATCACACCGACATCGATCGACGCCGATCGTTGCATTTGACGTTAAAAGAGCGTCACGCATGAGCGCGCTGTTTTACGTCGTTCAATGTAGATGAAATAACACTCTATTAATAATATAATAGTTTATTTGACAGTTTTTGTACACTCAAACGATCGAATGACGTCGATTCTTCTGCACATCTATCATCAATCGACGATCGATTTATTTGTGTAATAAGACACTTGCCTATAAAGCTTTGCCAATTTGGCCAGCTAAATATTATAACTAGCCCAGTTAAAGGATGTTATTACACTAATGGATCGACGTCGATCGATCACCGATCGGCCGCATAGATCGACATGTATCGACTGTCAGCCGACTAGAATTGACTATACCGCCGATCGGCGATCGATACATAGGTGTGATAGCACCCTTTAGGAAAATAATGTAATTTTAAAACAACATGAATGTAATTTCTTAAACATCTTTTTAGAATTTATGTAAGGCTTGTCTGGAATATAAAATAGTCCGAGCAGCATAGTGTAAGTAGTCGTATGTTTAATATCTTTACATAGTACTAGACTAGTCTATGGGCTAACAGGCGCTATCTAGTGACGGTGTTGTTGACTAACTATCTTGTACTCCCTTCTTTATTTTTTATTTTTTTGGTAGCTCAATAAGCACTCTTAACAGTAAAAAACATGTCCATTATACAGAGAGATTACTGTATTGCCGAGATATAAAACCTGTAATGAACAAGTATTCTTTACTCTTGATTTTTCCTTAAATGTTCACTCCATTTTAGATGTAATTTAATAAATTTTAGGCTGAGGCCGGACAGCCGGGTAGCTTGCTTAGCGGCTGGAGCCTAGAGGCTTGCATTGTTAGCTAAACGCCAAGCGAACAGTGCCGGTCACAAACATTCTAAAGCGTTTGTTTTCGCTAAGTGATCTACTAGGCTCGAGGCTCCAAGCAAGCATATAACGCCTTAGCCTAAAGATATAACAGTGCATATTGAACCACCATTATACTTTGTCCATTCCTTTATTTTCTTTTTGACAGATCACGCCTATGAATTACCGTTTCTTTTTGTCAGATTAATGTACTACAATAATAATGTACTTTATTGACAAGCGGCACTTTTTAGGGAAGTTCACTGTTTGTAACAAACAACCACAGACTATAAATCAAATCGTGAAATAAAATAAATCGATCATTATGAAAAAGAATAATTTGTTTTTTTTTTGTGTATTGCCTGTATTTATATAAAAAAAAGAATATAATAATAGTATCATGATTCCATGAATAATTATTTGCAAGAAATTAAGTCGACATCTTGGAATTAAAAATGAAAATGTAAACAAAGGTAACTAGGAAACCGTCATAGACTAAGTATGTGATATTATTATTATATTATTATTTTGTATATTTATTTCATCTAATAAAAACTACTAATAAACGAATAATTAATAATGAACTAAAACCATTTCGATGTAATTAATCGATTGAAAGTTCTTCTTAGACAACATCGATTATAATTTCAAATCGAATAAGTAACGTGTAAAGGCATCCCTAAATGTAATCTGTCAAAAAGCAAATAAAGAAATGGACAGAGTATAGGTTGCGTGTACAAAACAAGCGGTACCAGTCTAGGTGGGGCGTGGCTTCACGTCTTCCACTTGTATGAGTTGTTCTATCGGGATGAGGGATAGCTCGCCACCTAGCATTGGAGCGGGCAGATTCTGGAAAAAACAGTTCATATTTTAGGAAACTTACTACCCATTCACTTTGATTTTGGCTAAATTTTTCTGTCTCGCTTTCCACTCAACTTCATGTATAAGGTGAGTGAAAATTTGGCTTAAGTGAATGCGCATTTAATAGTAACTTAATACGCATTTATTGATGTACTCCAACGGTACCCATGAGGTCTAGGGTTCGATCCTCGGGTCTGGCAGAATTATTTGGGATTTAAAATTTATAAGTAGCAGCAAGGAGTCTGAAATTAAGCACAGTAGATGGCAATAGGCCCGTTGCTTCTGTACGGGGAGTCTTCTCAATGGGGAATTATTAATGATTTGCTTTACCTGCAAGATCGATCGATCCACGTGGCTTCGACAAGTGCCTATATTGATGGTATTTCTTGGCAGATTCGGTACGGTTGGAGCATGAGTTGGAGTTGGTATCTCTACTATACGGTATTTTTATATTTTGCTATTAAATGAGATTATAACAATCATGAATCATGAATATTACTTATTCTGGGATTATGTGGTGTATCCATATAACAATAGCTCACCCCCTTGTCCGGCGTGCGCGGCGTGAGCGCGTGGCGGTCGGCCGCGGCCTCGCGCGCGCGCCGCAGCCCCAGCGAGAACACCGCCACCGAGCGCACGCGCTTCACCAGCGCCGCCTTGGCGCGCGAGCGACCTGCGCACACGGCCTTCTATACGACGTACTTCTGACGGTAAAGCTTGGCTTTCCTAAGAAAGCGGTGTGGAATAATGCGGCCGTAACGAGAACGTTACCTATGTAAACTAATTGTAGTAATTACCAAAAATGTGGTGATAAACATTATATTATTATGTATTACGGACTAATCTTGTAACGGCAACATTATTCCACACCGCTTTTTTAGGAAACCCAAACTTAAGTGATAACCTAAAATAAGACCATAGACATCAACAATCCAAAAAAGCAAATTATAAATGCTGCTTGCACTTCATCTGAAGACTGTTATGTCAGATGACACCAATCCGGAGCACATTAATGCAAGTACTACTTTTTGGCGGCAGGTTGAAGGTGAGACGGTGGTGCTTCTGCTCTCTAGATATTTTAAAAGAACTCTATCACCATGTTAAAATATTTTAAGTAAAAGTCGACAGTTATTATAAAATCGCACACGCAGTCCGCTTCGGCCGTCAAGGAAACCGAAGTTTCGTAACCGGTTTCCATGAAGGCTTTTTTTATACGTCTACGTAACTAGTTTCCATGAAGGCTTTTTTTATACTGCTATGTAACTGGTTTCCATGAAGGCTTTTTTCATACTGCTACGTAACTGTCACGGTGTGCCGGAATAGCACGATTGTCGATTACCACCAGAATTTATTGCGAGTGGTATTGATTAGGTGATGCTTATATGTATTATCTATGGGTGATGCGTAGGAAGCCCGTCGGTGATATAAATACTAATAATAATTTTCTGTGAAGATATAAATAAATTTAATACATATTTTAGAAGCCACTGGGGCTTAACAATACCGACTTTGAGAAAACTTGTTGCTGTAACAAGGAACAGATCAGAACAACCAACAACTTGGAAGGTTGTGGTCATGGTCATGTATTTTTTATTTGAATTAATCGAAGTAATCATCCATGCAATCAATGCATCTTTGCCAACCCAGTGGCAGTTTATTGATGTAATTCTTAAAGAAATCAGCTGGACGGGAGGCAACAAATTCTTCAAAGGCATTTTGTACTGCCTCTCGGGTATTGATTTTTTTTTCCCGCCAAGAAGTTATCCAAATTCTGAAAACAGTAGTAGTCTGTAGGCGCAAGGTCTGGTGAGTAGGGCGGATGACGGAGAACTTCCAAACCTAGTTCTTGCAACTTGGAGACTGTCTGCTGTGCAGTATAAGGTCGCGCGTTGTCGCAGGAGCAGCGGAGACGAGCGATTGACCAATGCTGGTTGAAGATGAGCCAGCTTCTCCATCATAGTGTCCAGTTCTACTCTAGTTGTGTTCAGTTGTACTCACTGCATTGGAAAAAACTTACCGTACGCATTTTTATTTTAATATCTTGTTTCTATTTTAAATAAAACAATATATAAATATTACAACTATGTTTTCAATTTCATTCAATATTCATATATCCCAGTTGTATTAAATATAAAATGATTAAAAGAAAGTAGGTAGGTAAGCATCTACAATTTTTTTTCGCTTTCATCTTTCGTTGTCAGTTTCGTAGGCGGCTTAAGGGACATTGGATAATTACTCCTTCGAAACCAGTTATATAGCAGTATAAAAAAAGCCTTCATGGAAACTAGTTACGTAGACGTATAAAAAAAGCCTTCATGGAAACCGGTTACGAAACTTCGGTTTCCTTGACGGCCGAAGCGACGCAGTCCCGCGAATTAGTTGTTGATATTATGTTAGCGATGGTTGGAATAAAATACAGTTTAATCGTCTTCAAAAAGGTTATATATTCAACCTGTTTAATAATATTATTTATTCCTATTACTGTATAATTCCTCTTGTTGGAGTACTTACTGCCTTTATCCTTAGGTTTGTCGTCCTCGCTAGAAGTGGCGCTGGCGTCGATAGAAGGTGCGGCAGAAGGCACGGCGTTGAGATCGGGCTCCGATCCGCCCGCGCTTACGCTGCCTGATAACTCCTATAGCACATAAAGTTTTGTAGCCGTGGAAAGCATTCATTTAACTTCAGAACTTGGAATATTTGGTAACTAAACAACGGAGTGATCAATCGATATCGATTCTTTTTTTCTATTTTTATTGTATTCTTTGACAGTTGAAGTCTGCCAACGTCTGCCGTAAATAAAATAGCAAAATAAATGGAAATTCTAAACGTCATAGCAAGCGGGTGTTTCTTTTAAATATGTAGTCCTAAATTAACCAAACTTTTTAATCCGCGGTTAACGCTTTACCCGAAATCGATCACTCTCTCTCTCTCATTCAATTTTGAAAGGAACAGGAAAGAGAGGATCATTCGGTCACATTGGCGAATTAATAATTTTATTTCCAAAAAGTACAGATTGGAGTACATTTACACAAACAATTGATACCCTGCTTCTTAAACTAGGTAGAAACCTGTATCTTAAGAGGCAGAAATGTATAGAATATTGTTTACCTGCAGCGTAGGATTGATGAGTGGCTTGTGTTGTGCGGGGTGCGGGATGCAATGCGCCGAGCGGTGCAAGGGCTCGTCGCGCAGCCCGCGCACGCCGAGCAGCGACAGCGGCGCGCCGGGAGTGGCTTCCTGTGCCAATTCATTATACCATTCAGTATTTACGCCGCTATATTGCGTCCGCAAAATGACAGCACCGTTATTTATAAAAACAATAGTTTAAATAAACTTAAATTGTTTTTGAAAAAAGCCGTGTTGTGTGCCCGGTTTTAATGGACAAAGCCGCACGCACAGTGGCTATAAAGCTTGAATTCTCATTTGAATTGTGTTCTGTGTCAAACGTTTGGCCTGTAGGCAACTGCATTTTATTGTAGGATTTCATAGATTGAAGTATGTTTTACACCAGCCATTCACAAAGTCCCTCCGCGGAGCCCTAGGGTCTGAAGAGGCTCTGCGAGAAGTAAGAACCCACCCCCTCCCCACCAGTGATTCCATTATGCCGGCATTTATTTTATTTATTTATTGTGGTACAAGAAACAAACAGTATTATAATTAAGAACAATTACCAAAACATACATAATTAACACAAACATACATTTCTAATAATAAAATTACACTCGACGGCCTAATTAATCGCACAGATAAAAAATAAATATTACAAGGCATGTAGGCATGTAGGCTTCGTCAAATATTTTTCTTATGAAAAGAATAGTTACCAAAAGTTTAGGAACCGCTGTTTTACACACTATCTACGGACACACACACCACTGTATGGTGTGTGTGTGTCCGTAGATAGTGAGTAGTTTTACAACAAAATAAGAAAATGCATATCTACCTTACGTCGTATAGGTTTGGTGGGACTAACGTCACGCAGCGTTTGCAGCGAGCCCACCATGGGCGGCGGCGGCGTCACCTCCGTTACGGACGACGCTTTAAACCTGCAATTGTGTATACGGTAATATGCGTACCTTGTGATAGAAGCGATTGAAAGCGATTGTTTGTACAGGGAAGAGATGTGCGGATAGTATAGCAATGGTTGAATGCTAACGACTCATTGAGATTGAGATACATCTTGGCTAGGATTATGTAGAGCTTAGAGCTCTGTTATATTGAAGTTATAGTCTAGAACAGAATACTTGAGATATCCTTTCCGTACCTTTTTAATTGTCTTGATTATGAATCTGGAAGGTGCTGGTACTTATAGCACTTTAAGCACTTGCAGAACATTATATCATGATTTCTTTTGTATCCATATAAGTGTATGTACCAACTGTTTTATTATGTATGCCAAATAAAGAATTGATGCAGTTCTCGAATTATTAATTTTAATGTCTTTTGAAATAAACCCAGTCAGAACTCTCTTTCTTACGGTGAAATATAAATTGAACTTAACCATATTTGTTTAATAACCCATAGTTGGCCAAATTCACACCACTTTTAAACCAATTTAATTATTCTGTATTTATTTTTATTTAATAAATACTAAATTTTATTATTATTTTGATTTTAATTTTTTATAATAATTTGATGGTGTTCTAATAAATAGTTTTTACTTTACTTTAATGTTGACAATTATGCTAGTGTTATTTTTGTCATTTCAGGCAAACTATTAAATAAGTAAGCACAAAAGGTTAGGTATGGAGAAGCGGGACGGCAAATTGGCCAACTCACAGCGAACCTGAACCTCGAAAAATGCATGTGAATCCAAGAAGACATTGATCCCATCAGAAACCAGTCAAATATTCAGCTTGTATTTTCAACACAGAACTTGCGACTCGTTTAGTACCAATTATTTAACTTGGCTCTCATTTCATATTTATGTTTTTGATGGGATATCATAACATTTTGTACAGAAGTTATTACGTTTAACGTCATAATGACCGGGTAACGATATTTATTATTAAATATTATAACGGGTGGCGCAAAAGTAAAGACCCTATTTGGTTCAGCTATAACATTTTTTCTAAATTAGAAAACTAGATTTAGATTTTTTTAAATGTATATTTGTGCCATTAAATTTCGTACCATTAGGATTTAAAGATGATGTCTTTTAAATGGTGACCTCCAGAGTTGATACACATTTGAGCCCTATTTATGACATTTTGCATAACTTGCCGTAACACTTCCTGCGATATGTTCGTTATTTCTTGACGAATGTTTTCTTTTAGAGCTGCGAGAGTCTGTGGCTTGTTCACATACACCCGAGATTTCAAAAAACCCCAAAGAAAGAAGTCTGGACTGGTCAGATCGGGTGATCTTGCAGGCCAAGGCAAATCGCCAAAACGAGAGATAACTCGGTCTGGAAAAGCGTCCCTCACTAAGTCCATAGTGTCGCGCGCTGTGTGTGCCGTAGCGCCGTCTTGTTGAAACCAGATGTGCTCCAGCCCCAATTCGTCCAAACTGGGTATCAAAAACTCACGTAACATGGTTCTGTAGCGTTCTCCAGTGACAGTTATCGCATTGCCTCCAGCGTCTTCGAAAAAATAGGGTCCGATCACTCTGTCAACACAGATGCCACACCATACAGTAACTTTTAGTGGGTGTAGAGGTGTTTCTTGAATAATGCGCGGATTATCAGTGCCCCAGAACCGAGTATTCTGCTTATTGACATGCCCTGAGAGATGGAAATGCGCTTCGTCACTCATAACCAATTTTGAAGGAAAATCATCCTCTTCAAGGTGTATCAACTCTGGAGGTCACCATTTAAAAGACATCATCTTTAAATCCTAATGGTACGAAATTTAATGGCACAAATATACATTTAAAAAAATCTAAATCTAGTTTTCTAATTTAGAAAAAATGTTATAGCTGAACCAAATAGGGTCTTTACTTTTGCGCCACCCAGTATTTATTACTAACAATCAAATGCGAATGAGACGTTAGCATTCTAAAATACAGGAATAAAAGAAATTAGTCACAATCAAATAGCACACAGGACGATATCGGAATACACGTGAAACAGCAGTTATGGTACAGTTACACACATAGTGTTTTAAAAATATTTTGCTTACCTATTAAATTAAGCTGGCCCAGTGAAGGGAATGTGTGCGATTTACCTGATACTTGTATAAAAGCCATACATATTTATAGGGTTTCGAAACTAAGGCTATACTCATGGGTACAAGCGGCTTCCCGGCTTCTAGTCTACCGGAATTAGCTGAATATCTGTATTTTACGTTGAGCGGTACGATACAAGACTAGTTGTCAGACTTTCTAGCCTCTGACTACTTCGTGACGTCTGTCATAATATATGACCTAATGTCAACCAGGATCTCTAAACTCCAAAAAATATACCGCGATTTAAACATCACTTAGTACCAAAAGTGATGAGATTACTTTGTAGTAACGTCGTTAATATATTGAGACATGGAAAATCATTTATGTCTAGGTATCTGGTTGTTGATATTTGTCAGTATTAAAGCTTTACATATAAATGAATATTATTTATAAAATCAGTTTTAGAGAAACACTTATCATTAAAATAAATTAAAGCTATTCCAGTAAATATTTTTATGAATGACGTGCGTACAAGGTTACCATATTATGCACGTCATCTCGTGAAAAGATATTTAGAGATGGGATAAGTCGATCAATTATAAAAAATATGAACATTTATTATGCTCACAATTGAGAATACTATACTCAGTAATAACTAAATTTCTTTTACAAGAAAATAATGTACGAAATTCGATTACAAAAAAATGGGCGTTCATTGTTTTGATTCTGTATGGGACCAGGTATAAATGATTAACCTCCAGGATTACCCTAGAGATGCCGATAGTGTACAAATTTGGGACATAAGCTATTAAATGAATTAATTTATTAAAACTATGTTTTAATATTTTTTTCATTTTGTATAGCTTAGTCGATCGATTTGTATCAGCATGTATGAGTACTTTCCCTGCACAAGCCATTTTGGTCTGACAATCAATCAATGCCGTCAATTCAATGCCGAAATATTTTTGTAGTATAGTTTAAATATTCCTAAAATATTGTACAGCTTTTGTAAGTATCAAGTAACCAGTTTTTGGACATTGATAGACCATACAAAATCTAACAATCTCATGAAGGAATACAAGAAAAACGTTTACAGAGGATTAAAAGAGTTTATTGCAAACAAAACTTAAACAAAATATAATATAGTAACAAGCATAATAATAAAATATACTGACTTTATGGAATATAAATAAATACATGTCACTACACACCCATCCATTAATACTTGTGTTAAATTAACTGAAAACAAAAAGATAAAACTAAATTAAAACTTTGGGAATGACAAGCATAATGCTATTTACTACTGATTATGGCTTTCTTTTGAACCGAACACATTGCACGCGGTCTGTAGTCAGAGTTTCGAGTTCTGCGTTCTACGCATGCGCGTTCTATTTTGGACGTAGTACCACAATATAATAATGTACAGAAGACAAGCGGATGTATGTAATTTTTAGGGTTCCGTAGCCGAATGGCAAAAAACGGAACCCTTATAGATTCGTCATGTCTGTCTTTCCGTCTGTCCGTCCGTATGTCCACTTTTTTTTTAATACGTTATAAATCGTAAACCGCATTTTACCTTTCATTCAATCAACTCCAATATAATAAAGAATAAAGAAAAACATTTATTTAGATGTATAGTGGTACGGAACCCTACGTGCGCGAATTTTTATATTGTAATTGGCCGGTTTTTATATGTACATTCGGCGGTCGCGCGAGATGCCCGGGGCTTTTGTCTATATGTTCGTTTCTCGAGCGCATAACGTATGTAGCTTGCGTTCTGTACTGTAATCTGTGTTGGTTTGACCGCTCGCAATGTGGGCTGATCTAAAGAGAGGAATTTTATACAATGTCAGAGAACGCAGAACTCGTAACTCAATGTTCGGCGCCGTGTCATAATGATACACAGAACCTAAATGACTAAGAAAGGTTGATATTTCTACATTATTTAATATCCTGAAACTATGTTGATCGATGAAAACTACATCTAAACTGTATTATGGACCGGCAATGTTTCCATATTACTGTGACGGTTAAGAATGTTATGGCCCTCGATGAAGAACACTATTTGTGCTATGAAAACAATGAAACATAAAATGATTAAATATGTAATTTATATTACTACTATATTTTCTAGCATATTTTTATGTAATATAAAGCTATTTTGATGTCTGATAAAAAAATTGCAACTATATTTTCTGTCCGTCAACATATATATTATTATAATAGATTCGTCAGCAGAATAACAGATATTTTGGCAAAATTCTAGATTTGTCAGCAAAATTATAGCGAATGAATAGATCGTTAAAAAAACCATTAAAATGATGATAAACACACAAACGAACTGCAGTAAAACCAACTCCACGCAGTCTTCTCTGCCCTAACCCTAGAGTGTTATTTAACACCGCGTAGGCTAGGAAGGGCGAGCGGCCCACAAGATGAGGAGCAGGTAGCTTAAACCACCGGTTTGACCACGGTTGAGGCTGGGGTGGTGGTCGTTTAAACTATCTGCGATGATAAGATCCACAACGATCGCGACTTTATTACTTTAAGAACCTTAGACCAGATATTATGAAAAATAGCAAGACAAAGTGATTAACTTATCACATTGACGCACATTAGTCTGTACACAAATAACTAGTAATTATGTTTAAACTCTAATAAATCAAACAAATACTTAATAATTACCAACACATTTTTTGAAACTATATTTTTACATAAACACTTAGCTCGACCAGGCAATCAAACACAAAATCTAGCAGTGAGCGGCGCATACGCTAACAACCACTAGACCAACGAGTCAGTTATTGATTGATTACACTTTGCTGACAAATCTCTCATTTTGCCAACTAATGTATTATTTTGCTGACAAACCTATTATTTTGCTGACTGACCTACTATTTTGCTGACTAAGACTATAGTTCGACAAAATCTATTTTTCGCTGAAAACAATTTGCGAAAAAATTCTATTAAATTGCTGACAGATAAAATAACACCCTAATAAGTTTAATTTCATCGAGCGTACAGCTCGCCGATGATACTACAGTCTACTATCACTCAATCAAATTTAGCTTAAAGGAATGATACAATATCACACATACGGGGTGGATGCGACATAGCGACATTTATTGAAACCACAGCTTTTATACATGGTAAGTATCAATTTCCACCGGATAAAAATTCTCGGGCGAAAAAAAAAAAAAATCACGTTCTCCGAACAATTTGAACAATGCGATCGTGCAATTTGTTCGGAAGACGTGGATTTTTTTTTTCGCCAGAGAATTTTTCATCCGATGGAAATGCATACTGGCCATGTATAGAAGCTGTGGTTTCAATAAATGTCGCTATGTCGCATCCACCCTGTATACATAAAAAACAAAACACTAGAATATTCTATTAAATCAGGTTACTCACCTGAAGGGTGGTATCTCAGGTATTTTCCCAATGAATATCTTCGTTTTGTCATTGTTAGCGTTCGGTTTGTCGTTCTGTTTGGGCGTGGTGGGGGTTACGGTGCGGGGAGTGTTGCGGGACGAGGGGCGGATGTCGTCTTGGCTGGTACATTCCGACTGAAATGCATACAATAAAAATGTGGGATTTTTTTTTATAAGCAGCGATAGCCGGGGAGACCGTAGGACTGCTAAATCGAAGGTATCGGGTTCGAACCCACGGAACACACCTCTGTCAATAAATCTTTAAGATTTCGTCTTTTCAAATATATGTGTATTTATCATACAAATTATCGCTCGCTAACCCGTTAAAACCAATATCAATAAAGTGAAAAGAATTCACATAAAGGAAACTTAACTCTAAAACTTGAGCGAATCCACATTATTTTTATACTATTGTTACATGCTGGAAGTAATTGAAGTCATGAGTGGATGAAGTGTAATACTTTTTGTAAATATGGAGATAATGGGCACCAAAGTTTTATTATTATAATTTTATGTTGGTACATATCCTTATACAAATTATGAAATACGGGTGTTACTGACGTAATGTTGGTCTATTTAGTCGACCGCGGTTTCGCCTATACGTCTAGGCATTATCAAGAGAGTGCGAATAGACAAACATTACGTGAGTAACACCAGTATTTCATAATTTGAATAATGTTACAAACTCACGTCAGTTTTAATAAAGGTACATATCCTATTCATTACATGGTATTTCTAAAACTAAGCTAAAACTGCGTTGTTTTAAAATTTCATATGGTTTGTAGGCACATAACACCTACATTCAGCGTATAATGCAGTTAAAAAAAAATGTATTAAATCTCCTTAATGCACTCATGTCTTCAATGGGTTTATTATCATTTATTATTAATTATAATGACGTCATTTTGCAGTGAGTTACCATTAGTGGGGCATGCGCGTTCTTGATAGCCTCTCGTCTTTGGAACTCAACCTTTGCCATTTCGGTGGCCAGCCACGCCGGGATCTCAGGAATGGCGATCCTTAGCGCTAGTACTATTATCAGAACTATGTGCTGAAAAACAAGATTTGTGTAACTTTTATGAAATAAATACATATTAAATTGTTTATTCTCTGTTAACAAAAGGTCTTATAATTAGATTAGTTTGTAGACAACTGTTTATTTTTAACTAATGTGAGAGACTGGTGCCTAATGTAGGTTTTGAGTAAAAACCTGTGTTATTGAAGCTGATAACCAGGGCTCGGAATTAGGTAGAGTTTTTCATGTACTTACACTGATTTCATACAGCGAAAGAATAAAGTGGATATGCCTCAAATCCCGAGATTAATTTTAAAGAGCAGAAAAAAATCCCATGATTTTTTAAATAAAAAGTTATTTACTTTTTTACACAATTTAAACTACTGCACGCGCGACTAAATATTTTAATTCTCACAAAATTTATACAGTAATGTCGGAAGCGAACACTTCAAATCTTACTGGTAATGAATCAGACAAGGAAAATGATTCTGATGGGCTGTTTGAATAAGCAAAACCTCACGAGTCTAGGCTAGAAGCAAAAGTATTTGCTCGTATTTATAAAAAAGGCGAAATATGCGTATGAGAATTTACTACAGACTTTCAACAATTTTTATTGTGAATTAATGTAAACTAATAAAAAAAATATGTTAATTATCTTTCTTTTATTTGTCTATCTCTGAGGTTTTTATTATTATTTATTCGTAATATTTATTGTTGGCCACACGGGATTGTCCATTAGAAATCCCGGGAAGGTCCACATTAATATCAACATTTCGATGCAAGTATATAAAAAACTCTACCTAATTCCGAGCCCTACTGATAACACATTGAAGAGATGATAACATTATATTGACTGAAACCACGGAGTTACGGAGTCAGTCAGTACATAGAGAAATTGATTGTCATAGGTGTAACAGGCTGACATTAGAATCACAGAGTGATACTGTTTATTTCAGTAGTTATTAAGTACTTGACAACCATTAAATTAAATCCAAGGCACCATTTTTATAAATCAAACCTCAATTATGATGAAATCTAACTAATAAGTATTTTTTTTTGTTTTAGCCCCAAATTCACAGGTGTTGTATAAACCTTATTGGCAGGATAAATAGATAACACACATAAATGAAGGTGACAGCGGTTTCTATTTTCATGTGTTTAAATTCGGTCAGGTTATATTTTACGGGTCGGATAAGATCTAATCGGAACCTCAGAAACTGGTCCTAAATCTATTTTCATTTGCTATATTCAGTGAAGTGAGTGCTTCAAGTGGTTTAGTACTACTTTAAAAGAACACAAGAACAAAGTGTCTGTTTCGATAATAGAGACAATAAGATAGGTGTTAATGGACACATTCTTAGCATAAATTAAATTAATTTAGTAACTTAGGTCAAAATTAAATTACTCATTAGTCTCTAATTTTATATCTAGACTAGATTGTAATCTTGATGAAGTATCTAATAGTTTAGATACATCATAAAAAAAAATTGCTATATCAACCGACAGTTGAGCATATGGAACAATGACGTCAGTGTTCGATCGCCATACAATTTTTTTTTAAACAAATACTACGCCCATACTAGGAATAACTCCTGTGTCGCGGAAGTGTTCACAAACGTACATTTCATACGCACAAAGCACACCCAGAGTCAGAACAAATATTTGCAGATCACACAAAGATTTGTTCCGTGTGGGGATCGAACCCACAACACCAGCGCAGTTGAAAGCGGCGAGGCGACCGCTTTAACAACTACGCCAACCGTGCACTCTGCACTCAAAATGAATGCTAAAGATCGTTTCTGACAGAAGTAAAGAGTATATTAATAAACTGACTGTTCGTGTGTTGAAGTACCCAATTACATTGATTTTTTAGAGATATGATTCGTTATCTAATTCTACCAAGACTCGTAATTTAGTTTTCTACAATCTGGACTAATTTCAAATCTGCCCATTAAATAATTGATTGATTTATGCATTATTCTGACTACGATACTGACGATTTTTTCCTTGTAATTCTAAAATTATATTTATTAAATTAGTCTATTTGTTATAATCTGTATACTAATGTTCTTCATTCTTAATTATTTCTTTCTTAAATTTGAATGAAATATGTATGATGAATTGATGAGTATTACCTTTCACATGAACTACTGAATATTTATGTGATTTTACTAATGTTATGTATTATTTTACGTGTTATTTGTTATACATATTATAAGAAAATGTAAAAAACTGACATGTAACATAGAGTTATCAATAATAGTTATTTATGGTACAAGTGAGAAAAGTTTATATTTCTGTTGTGAGTGCCAATTTTAAATCTTGAGCTTGCGAAGTAGTCTTAAATTGAATCACGAGCATAGCGAGTGATTCTAATAAAGACTACTTCGCAAGCGAAAGATTTTAAGAGGTCACGAACTGGAAATTAATTTTTTTTCACGCGTTACAATACAAAACTTTTCACCTCTTCCAGTGAGAAAATATTAAGATATAAATAAACTCGTACTCGATTTCTTAAGAGCGTTTATTCCTTTTCAAAATGTAATTGTCAATTTTTGTAGTGTTTTGGGAATATTTCGTAAAAACTGAATGAAAGTATGATTTTATTCAACTAACTTTTTAGAATGCAAGTTTTGAAAGGTAAATATAACAATTTCATTCGTAAATACCGCATAATTTTGTAATTTATCAACTTAACAGTTAATACTCTTTCAACTGATAAAATAGAAAAGTATGCTATAGTTTTTAAATGTAATTGTCATATTTACCTTTTAAAGCCCACATTCTAAAAAGTTAGTTGAATAAAATCATAATTTCATTCAGTTTTTACGAAATATTCCCAAAACACTACAAAAATTGACAGTTACATTTTGAAAAGGAATAAACGCTCTTAACCTGAAATAATTACATGAAATACGACAGTAATACCGATTCATAATGCGTTTTAGGGCCTTTTGTAAGTCGCCACTAATTAAATATGTCGTACACTTTCAAATACTTTTCACGTGAATTTTCTGGTAAAAAAGCAAACTTCTGTGTTAGAAGCAAGTTGTCGCAACTCTTTTGGAGTTCCACATCACTGAATTCACAATTTTTTTGTTAAAAAGCACCAGTAAACAATTAAACATAAACTGAAAAGAATTTATAGTTGCCCGCGATGACTGACACAGACACAGACTTTTTTTTTTAAATCGTGCGATTCGTGCGTTCGGAAATTCTTTCCGTAACATTTATTTATTTATTTTATTTTATTTTATTTTAATATTTTAGGAAAACTTACAGCTAGTACAAGATATTGTGATAATACATAATAAAACATGGCCAATTACAAGTTTCCACTGTTAGTAAATGAATAACATCTAGCTCACACACACGCAACTGGATATAAATTATTCTAAATTTAAATAAAGATAAATAGATAGATAAAAGATAATACATACCTACAATAAATTTACAATTTAGTTATGAATCGAAAAATATGTTACTAATAGCTTTTTTTAACTTAGCAATATTAGTATTAAATAAGTCAAGTTCAACCACACGACACTCGCCGTTAAAAGTTCGACAAACTCTTACAATAAATGAATTTTGTCGATAAGTAGTTTTGGCTAACGGTATGTTAAGAAGATCGGTTCTTCTAGTAAATGCAGAAGGCACACGGAATTCTATCTTGCTCAGTAGCTCGGGGACGTCCATCAAACCATTCATAAGACTGCTCAACAATGATAGATCTGCTATTTTTCTTCGTTCATATAAGGGAAGAATATGAAATTTTTTGCAGCGACTTAAATAATGTGGTAAATAAGTATTTGAGCGATACTGGATGTACCTTAAAAACTTTCTTTGTATGGCTTCAATTCTGTTTATGTAAATACCATAGTTTGGATTCCAAATTTGACAAGCATATTATAGAGTCTAATATTAAGTACCCGATTTTATTTTATTTAATAGTTAATCACGAATATAAAACCATGAAAATACTAAATAAGCGTGTATTTATATAATTTAAAATAATTAAAACGTATCGTTTGTAGTTTTTAAATAAAATTGATGTCAATGTTTATTACTAACCTACATGGTGGCTGTTTAGTTTTTTTTTGCTCCTATTCATTGGAAGGATTTAGTGTTTCGAAATTTGAATCACTTTGCCTCACTAGTGAGTAAAAAGCGTTTTTACTCACTGAATTCTCGCAAGCAAACAATCTTTTTCGTGCTGGTGTGGTGAAAAGAATTGTATTGTATAGGAAGTTCTAAATCGACTTTGGCAATGCCAAGTTGTATATATAAACAATAGTATAGTTACTTCCAATGCGACGATAACAAGCACGGTTTGCTTTTCAGCTGCGTCCGGGAACAATCTATGCACGGGGCCGGAGAGACCGATGAGTGCGCAGTTCACCAATACTGCTACACCCACCATTGCCTCCATTGCGTGCTGGAACATTCATAAAATATATTGTTTGTTAGTTTGTTTGGCAAAAAAAGTAGCGATAGCCGAGTGGGAGTCCGTATGTGTGCAAAGGGAAAGGTCTCGGGTTCGAACCCACAGCACACATCCTCTGTCAATAAGTCGTTAAGATTTGTGTTTTCGAAGAAAAGAAAATGGTGTATTTATCATATATACTATCGCCTATATGGCTGAGAGTGCCTACAAAGTGCTCGAGGGTGAAGTATACCAATCCGCATTTGACCAGCGTGGTGGACTATGGCCTAACCCTTCTCATCATGAGAAGAGGCCCGAGCCCAGCAGCGAGATATGTATTAGATATAGGGCTGCTATTATCAGTATGTTTGGTGGCACGTTCCCATCAAAACAAACTGCAACTCATGTTCGTTACGGTTCTGCTTAAACATTATCTTCAAAAGCGCAAATTATTGTAAAAAGTATTTGGTTTCAGCGGTGTGGTAGGACATAACTGCAGGTATATGGTTGCCACCTTAAGGTTGACTGGTAGACACATGTATTTGTGCGAAAAGATAAATAAATATCGCTTCCACCAAATACTTCTTGCTATTAAACTTTTTTGCAAATGTGTTGTCAGACCAATAGATTCATGACTTATTTGTTAATAGTTTCATTTGAAACTGTCACAATTGATAAACATGTTATTAGTTGATTTAAAATTGACAACTACCACTATTTTAAATGAAATTTGAAATTAGTAGACAAGCGAAGATTTAGAATGTCTTTGCAACATTAGTATTAAGGTGGATCATGAATCTATTGGTCTTATAGTATATCCGTTTAGTAAATCATCTTGATGGTTTTGAAGTTAGCTGTTTAACCAATCGACGAGCATCGTACTCGAACGTGGCCAATACCGACCCGTCACATGTAATTTACGGCTTACTTCAAATCCGTCAAGATAGCCGATTACACCTATAGCATTTCAAACGTAATCTATATTAATAACAGCTGTCATACCTGCCAACTGCCAATACTCTTGACTCGCTCCCCAAACGGCCTCTGCGCCACATGACACAGCTTGAACGCATCAGTTCTTATTTCAGCAGAGTTGTTGAGTAAAGCGCACACCGCCGCCAAAGGGAAGGCCGAGGAAAATAGCACTACGTGACCCAATTGTGTTAGCATTTCTAGGTATTCTGCGAATGTACCGTCATACTGAAAATAAAAATGGGGCTTTATGTTTGATTCATTAGGATATTTATAAATAGTTACTAACACTATGAAGTATTTTCGAAGACCGGATGGCGGAGTATGTAGTGTACCTGCCTGCGACGCCGAGGTCGCGGGTTCGATCCCCGCTTAAGACAAATCTTTGTGTACATGAAAATGTATATGTATAATAAGCATGTATTTACAAAAGAAAAGTATATAATTATGTATTAGCATGGGGTATCATTAGGAACATTAGATTTTTACTTCTTAAAAATTTCCATAGATGGCGTTATGTATAGCAATGCAAAAATAATAAATTGTTATAAACGCTATTGTTCAACTTTTGACCAAAATATGATTTTTAAAAAATAAAGCACGTATATATAAAACGTTAAAAGCATTCTTCAATTATTTTAAAGTGATTTGAGAGAAAAAAGAAATCTATGTCTTTAACTCCTAAGTCGCCGTCTTGGATACGGCACAAAATGTAAAAAATTCATGCGGTTAGGTTATTTGTGGCTAATAGATGGCGCTTATTTCAATTTTATTTTAGCATTGTATGAGTGTGTGAGTGTATATTGAGTTATAAACAAATTGGAGTTCGACGCTTTTGTCACTCAGCATGCTAAATTATTGGACATTCACTTACGATGACGCGTTTAGTTTCTGAGTCTACGATTGCCTTCCAATAGTAGTTAGATATAAAATCATCATCGAACTTTTTCAATTATATATTAAATACATGTTTTTCTAATAATGTAAGTAATCATATATATGTATTTTATTTTTTTATAATCTAAAATAATATAGATATCAATTGTCATGTGATGTACTTCGAACAGAAACAAAACGTTTTTCTGCAATGTTTATTTACAAATAAACGGGCCGCGCGTGTTTCCTTCACTTCGGTAGAAGTTTTCGGATTGTTTGTGTGCTCTTGTGGATATTTTATGTGAGATGTTTTTCAGATCTTTTTACAATTAAATAAATAAATAATTAATATATTTATATTGACATTATGGATATCAATAGAGTAAAAAACGTAACACTCAAAATGAAGAAATTAATTAATTAAAAAGAACAAACAAATGTATGAATAAAAATAATTAGGAGTTGAAAAGAATGATCGGTATCATTAAGAAAAACTATAATATAAGAAAATAATAGGATAAAGATGTGAATGAAAAACAATATTATGAATGCCAATGAGTATAAAGAAAAATGTTATTAATAACAAATTCGGAAAATAATTGCGATTTTATGAAGAATTTTTTTTATGAAAAACAAAGCGCACCCCTAGATACACTAGTGGGTATTTACATACATGTTTTTTGTACTGAGTGATATGACTAAAACCTCCCTTGTCTTCTTCCTTCAAAGCAATCTTAGTTTAGCTAAGAATTTCGATAATAAGATTGCTACAAAAATACGTTTTTGCGAACGAAGACAGATGTAGGAACAATGCTAAGCAAACATGATTGCACGTTTTTATAAACAGATTTTAGATTTTTCGATCAAACTTTACCAGAAATAAATAAAGATTACTTTCTTTAGCAACTCTTTTATTGACTTAAGACGTTTAAATTGTCTTTACATTAATGTTGGAATACTTGAAATTATTATTTGAAGTAGGTACCTATAGGCAAAATAAGTAACAACGTTAATAGATATTATATCGTCCTTGGGAACAACAGAAGATTCACTCCCTAACGAAAGTCAAGTTTATTTTATGTAAAAATTATACCTACACCTCGCCTGAGGTACCCACTTGCACCACAGATAATATAATACTAGTCTTGCACGCAAAATTGAAACTTATTACAGCGCGCGAACTGTGAATGTTCTAAGCGCGGCGATCTGTTATGGCTAGGGGTTGGAAGACCGCAGCGCTCCGCCGCGCCGCGCCGCGCCGCGCCGCCGCGCCGTGTCGCCGCGCTCCGCCGTAACCGCTTAAGCGCCAGCCCAATGCAGTACTGCTTCGCGGGAGTAGCCCCGGCTATTTATACCTAACCTATGAATTGAAACATCCTTGGCATAGGTAGGCTCCAATTTGTTAGTGGTATACCTACCAAGTTTGACAGGAACACTGAGAACCAGTTTAGCGCATAGCACGGCTACGTGCATCATTCAAGCGTGCTAACAAAAGCTCTATCATATTAAAATGAATTTATTCTTGGGTGAATAATATTGTATTGTATAACCTTAAAAATGAAACAACTAACATAAGTCTAAATAAAAATCAATTGCAATAGAAAGTAATCATTATTTTATTACATTACATTTTAAATCGCAAAACATTAAAAAATCGTTTGATATTTTGAATGAAGCAGTGTTATAGCGCTGTAGAAGGTCAAACGTCATGGTAATGTAACATACTGACACGGACACGCACAAATGCAGATAATAATATTCTAAAACATTGACAGCTTTGGCACGCACACAGACACATTCTTACGCACACAAGGACGACATGTACCTATGTTACCTTTTGCAAAAGCTAGATGGCGTTAGGGTAGCGCGGTTGAGACTACTCACAAGTACGGCCATCTATTGGCATAAAAAGTGAATTAAAGTAGCTCACAGAAATATTTTTTTTAAGGTGGCGTAAATTTTTTGTATGAGATTGGGTATCTGTACTAGTATTATATTATCTGTGGTATTAGTATCAGTTATTCTAGTTCCCATTGTACAAGCTCTGCTTAGTTTGGTACTAGATTGCGTTGTGCGTGAGACATTTATTATAAATAGTACGAGAGCCCACGACCAAAATTTTTGTCTCATAGCAATACGGCCAAAACCGCATCAAATCGATAGATACGATTATCCTGAACTCGAAAATACCAATATCAGACATTTTCCGCGTAGCGTTTGATCTGACCGAATTTTCAAAATTGTCAAAGAATTTTACCGAACTGCATCATAGCAATATGTCTGATTTGCAGACTGTAGTTGAATGATAGTTCTGAGATACCGGAAACATATTTTTCAGACGTTAGTGGTGTAGCGCAAACCCATAAAATCACTTAAAAAAATTAAAAATGAGACAAAAAAAATGTCTCATAGCAATATGTCTGAAATCTTTTTTATTAGTAAATTTTGGTTATTTGATGCGAACAAAACAATTTTCAGACGGAAATGTGAACGCATTAAATTTTGAGACCGTTTTGAAAATGTTAACAAATTTTACCGATCGGTATCATAGCAATATGTCTGAAAATTGTTGGACAGGATAAAATAAGTTGTCCACATGTGCAAAAAATTTATATCAGACAAATTAAGTGTAGCACCTTCTCTATCAGACAACTTTTCGATACTCAGATATCATTTAAAAATCGTATTGAGGCATCTTGAATTTTCTGTTACAAACCAATGAATACGTTGCGACCCTGAATTTATTAGATGATAATTAACAAAGAATTTACCCGAAACCGTAACATTGAAGTTGAAGGACTGAAATAAATCGCACAAAAGGAAGCTGGCGAGTGAGCTGTATAATAGTAAGAAAGGGGCAGGAGCGTAACAAGCGCTGAGGCTGTTGAAATTAAATACTGATTGATTTGATAGTTTTAGTTTTATTTAAAGCACACTTGAGTAACTTTTACAAAAGAAATAAGTAATGACATCTGTCATCTGTCAAAGTACATATAATATACAAGGGAGATTCTTGAATATCTATGAAGGCTGTAAATTTAAAAAAACATTTAACAGAGGCGTCGGCCAGGCGACTCCGAAACGTTATTTTCATTTTTGGGAGTATATGCTACACTTAAAGTGTCTGAAAACAGGTTTTTGGTAATCATGGCAGCAATACGAAAAGTTGAAAAAAAAATTTATCCGTATTGCTATGATACAGGTCGGCTAAATTTGTTGACATTTTCAAAAATGCGCTCAGGCTATATGCTACGCGCAAAATGTCTGAAAACAAACTTTTTCGTAATACAATTATAAAATCTATGTACATTTTCACTATCAGACGTATTGCTATAATACCGACTGTCTTTTTTTTTTGACACAGCAGAAATGGCCTCCCACGCAGTTGCTACACTTTCGACCGTTACTACACACCTAGTCGGGTACAGAATCATACAATCTAACGATTTAATAGGGTTTTTGCCGTATTGCTATGAGACATGGTTTTGGTCGTGGGCTCTCGTACTAAAACGCACAGCGAGAAGCATCATGAATAATATATTTACATATTTTCTGCATGTTTTGTTAACTATCCGTTCTTTCTATGTTTTTAAACTTTCGCGATTTGAGACCAAGAATGATGCAAGTCATTCGAAAGGTCGAGCATAGGTATTTATTTACCTTTATAATAATTACGCGATTTAGACCCGTTGTCTAATTTTTGAAAAATATCCGGTTTTCGTTAGGATAAACTTTTTAATTGTTACCGCTAGTCTTTAATTTGTATGATATTATTATTTTGTTGCATTGTATTGTTATACATTTTTGTATGTAATTATTTATTGTATTATATATTATTATATAATTTACAAATTATATTTATTTATTTATTTTAGGTATAATCTGTACCAACCTATACTTTAAGTATATTTTTGTAGCAAAACGAAAAGTACAAAATATTTCAAAGTTCCACACACCCTGAAACTATCACTTTTAATCTGTCCATCTAAAGGTTGCCTGTCAGAAATTGCGTTAAACAATAAGGCGGCATTTGCATATTGTTGTTGTTTTTTAATAAGTTATCTTTAGTTTGTGATGAAAATAGTATAGAGTTTTATCTATCTATCTATCCCCAGCATTTGACTGCGTTGACCATCAATTGCTTTAGCAAAAACTCAGGTACTCATAGTAATATGAATATTGCGCTTGGGCTATTTGCTCCCTACATGGAAATGAGTCCATAAAGTCAATATTATCATTGAAATTGTTCAGTCAAATAGTCTATTTGAACGGGTACGATTACTACGAACGGGCACAAGGTACGATTACTGGAACCTTTCTTTTTTTATCTGTGCGTCATTTGGTTTTTTATTTTGCAGATATTACGTCACTATTTTATTTATAACTGTGGCGGTATCCGCACATAATAAATGACGGATGATATTGACAACGTCAAGAAGTGACACACTAGTCACAAATGTCAAATAGCGCTAAATCGCGATAGCGAAGTGTTCACAGCAAGTGTAAATAACTACTTCCAAGACGCTACAGTTGTGAAGCTGTCCACCAGGGAATACCACCAATCCTGGTTGGAGGATCCTTCCTTTGAGGTGGAGGAACATCACACCCGTTCCTCTACTATAAAAAGCTGATTATTATGAATCTAAATAGTTCTTGTTGTATACCTTAAACAGCTGTGACTCTAGTTCAGCCTGATGTATAAGTTTTTGTCCAACGACGGGTTCAGAGTCACGTCGATCTTCCTTGTCAGTGGTTCCATTTAGTAGATTATCTGGTGCCTCCCCGCTGGAGTCTGTTTTCTTATCGAATAGCTCTGTTAGTTGAACTGATGTAGGTACTGGAAGCAGAAGGGTTCGTAAAGTTAGGGAGGGATTTGATAGACATGTATGGATTTAATAACGAAAACAGAGGTTGATTTCGAACATTTATAGTGTCACTAAATAATATAAGTATTCTTACTTTTGCTAGGGCTAATAGCGCCGAAAACATCAACACAGATTTTAGCCAATCTAAAATTCTCAATCATATATGGTATGACGGACTCTTTTAGATTGCCGATTACTTGTCTCGTTATTAGCAATACTGCTAATTGCTGTGGACAAAATAAACATTATATTAGTTCAGTCAACCCAAATGACGCAAGTATTTTCTACGATTTGAAGAGACTGCATTTAAAAAAATAACTGTAGGGATATCTAAAAGGCAACTTTTTGTCACGAATATAAGATTTATACATAATTTCTAGTTTTGTGTATGACGATTATCAAGTAATAAGAGACATAAGCGGGACTTAATTAAACAAAATTGATTTTCTATTTAAACATGCATGAATGATAACCTGGGCGCAAAAATGTCTATATTTCTTTAAATACTTTCGCTAAGAAATCCTGATTATCCTCTTTATTCTATGCCATCTGTCCAAAAACTCCATATCCAATAAATATTGAATAAGATTTGAGTTTAGCATTAGTAGTCATTTCCACCTATCAAACCTGTCCATTTCGTCTATCGATATATATCTACTGGTAAGTGGTAAATATAGGATCACTATCCAATCCCAAGAAGCACAGGAGAAGGCCATACGAGAATACTGGTGATTGAGCTTTTAGTAAATTTTCCTCATTGTATTTTTTAAGATATATTTAAACGCCAACGATATCATTACAATTATGCTTGAAAATGCCTTAAAGTATAGGCGAAACCGCGGTCGGCTAAATATACCAACATTGCGTGAGTAACACCCGTATTTTATAACTAGAATAATGTTAAAAACTCACGCCAACGATATCTTTTCAAAATGTTGTGAAGTAAGATTTTAATATTGAAATGTGTTTGGGCCTAAGTGTACTAACCTCTTTTAATTTATCCATATCCTGCAGGTAGAACGCAATGTAGAACAAACTCATGAAAGAGTTTACGAACTGAAACTGAAATTAACAATACATCAACTATACTTATTAAAAATAAACAAATAACTGTTATTGACATCTAAAGCATATCTAAAGATATTCTAAAATTTAAATTTTACAATTAACTATTTATGATTCAAAATATTAGTTACGGAATGCATTATTTACAGATAAATATTTTATATAAAAATCTTATATATTTATTTTAAAGTGCGTAAAAATAATAATCGAACTTGCAAGTGTTCATTGTTAAAACATTGATGCCAAACAGTTAAAAGTATTTATTTATAATTTATTTAAGGAAGCTCGTTCGAGTGAAGAGGAAGGTTACTGTCAATAAGTTCCATAGACAAACATCATATGAGCGACATCTGATGGCTGAGTTTGGTTCTCAACCAATCAGAGCCGCTCGTTTCGACTCATCATTTGAGCTACATTTGGAGTCCGCGCTTTTAGTACCGGCGTCCATTAGTGGACAGTAGTAAACATGGTTTCCAATAGTACTTAGATAAGTTATAACTACATACACCTCATAATATTATAGAAACTTAATTATTGATTTTATTTCATTTTAGTAGCAATGAAGTTCTTGGACGATTTTTTGATGAAACGATTGCTTCTTTAAAGTTCTCATATCAAGTATTGTATTTTTTTTTGTTTTTGATTAACCACGTTATGGCATCATGTGTTTGTTCAAGCTTTGATAAATGCCGTTGTATTGATAGAACGAGTTTCTGACAGTACAATTATTCATGCAGCCATTTTTCATGCAAACGAAACAAAAACAGTGTGCATCTAATACGTCACTTGTGCCTCAGATTATTATTCCATTTACCAATTATCTTGGTTAATAACCTTCTCCGTTTTACTAAAAGCAAAGCGTGATTGAAGCTTAGCTTTTGGCATGGCGTTAGTTTTTTTACAGCATTTTTATATACAAACCAATGCTATTTTGACAATCAGGTGATTCTCATACTTTGTCTCGAGTCGATAGTTTTCTGTTCAAAAAATGTGATTTTCGGTTACCATTTTTTTTTCAATTTTTTTTTGTGTCGTCCAGTCCCGTTTGGTAAGCAGTAAAGAGAAAAATAATATGCGCTATAGTATCTCATCTACAACACTGTGTTGATCTAATGATTACGAATTATTCTAAATCTAAATATATCTATTTAATTATTATTTTTCTATGTTTTAAATATGGTTTTTAATAATTATATTCTAAATGTAAATACGTAGAAAAATATTAAGATACATAAAATTTATAAATGTCATGCAAAGATGGTGGCGTGGGTTATTTTTCACATACCCACATGTTTAAAATACCCATCAAATCATTGACAATTGACACTGAGAGAGAGCTATAAACTATTAATCATGAACTATTTTATATTGATACAGTTGTTACATAAATGATGGTCCAATAGTCTTGTCCAAAACATGGTTCAATAATGTGTTTCAATGAAATAGTACAGTAGGCCATCGAGTTAGCTATACAGGACAAAACTTCTAAGTCATAGTAGAGACTTACTACACCAGTAATGGTCTTTTTAGGGTTCCGTAGCCGAATGGCAAAAAACGGAACCCTTATAAATTCTTCATGTCTGTCTGTCTGTCTGTCCGTCCGTCCGTATGTCACAGCCACTTTATTCCGAAACTATTAGGACTACACAATTGAAACTAAGTAGGTAGATTCTTCTTCTTCGTCGTGTCGATGGCTGAGTCAAATTTTATTGTACCAATACGTAGCCACTGTTATGGCGCTCTCGTCGGCGTTCATGAGCGCCTCTTTTGTGCCCTACCACCTGGTAGGGCATTTTGGACAGTCAGTAAAAGTGAATTGGCTAATCCTTTCACCACGATGGCAAGTCAAATCCTTGACCACCTTACTGACTGTCCAAAATGCCCTAGTAGGTAGATGTATTCTGTTAACCGCTTTACGATTTTTACACAAAATAAAAAAAATATTAATATGAGAGGGGGGCTCCCCATACATTGAACTGATTTTTTTTTTTATTTTTTTTCATTCTACCTATACGTGTGGGGTGTCTATAGATAGGTCTTTAAAAATTACATTGAGGTTTCTAGAACTATTTTTTTTTCAATGTCAATCGTTCCAAAGATAGACACTTTCAAAGTGCTAAAATGAGTGTCCCCCCTCCCCCTCTAACTTTTAAACCACAGGAGTGTAAAATCTAAAAATCTAAAAAAAATATAGATCTTAATAAAAACTTTCAACCAAAATTGTTTTGAATGAGATACAGTCGGCAGTTTTTGAGATATAGCACTTTTTCAGCAACCGCAAATTATAACCTTGTTATTAATACAAATTCCATTAAACACTATGAAAAACAAAGTTATTTTTGCTGCCGAAAAAATGATGGTATTTTGGCAATTTTTTGGTAATCGGTACGTTCATTTATTTATTTATGTTGTTACGACTAGCTACGGAACCCT
Source organism: Hypena proboscidalis (assembly GCA_905147285.1). Lineage (NCBI taxonomy): Eukaryota > Metazoa > Arthropoda > Insecta > Lepidoptera > Erebidae > Hypena > Hypena proboscidalis. The sequence goes on along the minus strand of LR990150.1, from coordinate 6,907,006 downwards.
ATTGCGCGTGGCCCGACACGCACTTGGCCGGTTTTTAACATTAGATAGAACGCCAGAAGCAATTACACTATCCAATGGTCTCAATGACAAGGCCAAATACACACATTGACTCACTCAATCACACCCAGTCTCAGAACAAATATTTGCTAATTACACAAAGATTTGTACCATTTGGTGATCAAAGATCAAACCCACAACACCAGTGCAGTGGAGAGCGGCGCGGCGACCGCTTAAACCACTACACCACACGTGTAGACAATATAAGTGATAAGTGAGTGACATATCTAAATAGTGGGTATACTACAATTATTAAATATGTAGTTCACACATGCATAACTATTGCAGTCAGTTTTCACTATGGCGTAGAAGTTTTTGTCCTGCATACCTAATTGCTTGGCCCACTGTGCATAGCGGGTAGTTTATAGCTCTAAAAGGGACCTCATCCCTACGGTAGTCATGAATACGCTGAACATATATGTATGGGCTTTAAAAGACTCACAAATGAAGGTTGTCTTGGACATAATAAAGCGAGGCTTATTATGAGTCTCTCATAAATATTGGTGCATAAATGTATTTTTAGAGGGCACTGTATCATCGCTTAAAAATCAACTAAGGCGACGAAACGCGATTAATCGCCCAATTGATGAATCTACGTTATAGATTCGAAACTATTCACCATATCCCGGCTAAAATAACTTGAATATTCGTATTCTCAATAACAATCAACTAAGGTAATTGAAAAAAAACAGAATATGTACAAATAGACCCACGGAGGTCGACGTGAACACCCAAAGCCTCGTCCTAACAATAATAGGTATGTTCTTATATTAGGTGTCAAAATGGCGTTCCACTGAAACTGGCTGTTGTAATCTGTCTATTAATATTTCTTTTTTTTTTAAATAAAATAGGCCTGAGGAGATTTCATATTCTTATTCAGCAATATAATGGAAATATTTGTGCAAAATGTTTGCTTTCAAAGTTCAATAGTTCAGTTCGGGGGGTAATGAGTGTCCTGAACCTAAATCAGGATTTATTTAATTCAGATAAATAATTATTTTAATAAAAATAAATCAATATATAAGCTGACCCGACAGACGTTGTCCTGTCTTAACTATGCATACATTCTCTGTGACGATATTTGCAGCACGCATTATGTCAATGTTATGTCAAACCCCATAAAGGTACATTCAAAAAGTTTATTGTCAAAAGCGCTTAGGTTAATTTAGGGTTGTATGTATTTTTAATGCCACATTATAGAAAAATAAAAACAAAAAATGCTGTAGAAAAATTAAAAAAAAAATTGTTATGGGTGAACAGCCCTTATCACTTAGGGGTATGGAAAATAGATAGTAGCCGATTCTCAGACCTACTGAATATGCATATAAAAATTGGTAAAAATCAGTAAAGCCGTTTCGGAGGAGTAAGGTAACTAACATTGTGACACGAGAATTTTATATATAATATCAGCTATAGACAGATCACAGAGCCACACACCAAACTCGAAAACAAAACGAAAAACAGAACAAAAAAAAACAAAACATGATTGTTCTAGAACATTCTCTTACACATTACCATTATCGTTGAGCCACCTCGCTATTCTCGCGTACACTTCCTCCTCCAAGGCTATTATGATAGCGAGTAAGGCGCGCGGTATCCACGTCATGTATACTATGTTTGCTTCCCACCAATCCTGCCAAGAAATATCGATATTAAGAATAAGAATCATTTATTTGCATGAACATGAGGTATAGAAGTTGTTATATTATTATATTACAATTGCAGTCTGTCACATTCTACCTTTTAGGTGTGCAAATTTACACATATAAATAGCACCAAATACAAGTTAAACAAAAAAAATGTATAATATAAAAATACAAAATAATTATTTAGGAATGCATGCACAAGAGAAAAGAAAAAAAACTCACAAAAGTTACTTTTTTTTACGATAAGCTACCTAAGGTAAGCTCAGGGCAATGTTTTATCGCTAAAGTATTTAGGGCCAGCTTCATATATAGCTCTTATCCATCCCATAAAATTGAACGAGCAAAATTGTTAGTAGTTTGAAATTCCCAATAGCAGCACGGAGTTGTTGTTGCCGTTGGATGGCTATAGGCTCACCACTATCACATGGGACCTGAATATTACAGGTGAAGTGTGGGTGATGTACAGTGGGCCAAGCAATTAGGTATGCAGGGCAAAAACTTCTATGCCATAGTGCAAACTGGCTGCAATAGATATGCATGTGTGAATTACATTTTTGATAAGTGCAATATGCCCACTATTTAGATATGTAACTCACTTATCCATAACTGGTGTAGTAAGTCTTTACTATGACTTAGAAGTTTTTGCCCTGCATAGCTAACTCGTTGGCCCACTGTACATCTTTGCTACAACCTTCTGTTCAGTTGTTAGTAACATGGGCGTGATGTTATGTTATGTCAGTAGTATTAGAATGGGAAAAGTTGATATTTGGGCTTTTTTCATAAGAAATTCCCAATAGCAGCACGGAGTTGGAATTGTTCCTGTTGGATGGCGAAAGGCTCACCACCATCACATAGGACCTGAATATAACAGGTGAAGTGTGGGTGATATACAAATTTGCCACACCCTTCTGGGCAGTTCTAGGTAATATATAATAATAATAGCAGCCCTGTATCTAATACATGTCCCACTGCTGGGCTCAGGCCTCTTCTCATGATGAGAAGGGTTAGGCCTCAGTCAACAACGCTGGTCAAGTGCGGATTGTTAGACTTCACACACCCTCGAGCACTTTTTAGGAACTCTCAGGCATGCAGGTTTCCTCACGATGTTTTCCTTCACCGTTAGCGAGCGATAAATTTATATGACAAATACACACATACTCGTATCTTCGAAAAGTGGCTGTGAAAAGCCGTGGGTTCGAACCCGAGACGTTTGACTTCGCAGTTCTACGGTATCCCACTCGGCTATTGCTGCCTTGGTAGTATAGGTAATATACAGGGTGTATTTTTGAAACGGGGCAGTAAGGGCAAGTACCTTAACCGTTGCAGTTACAGCAAAACGTTCTTAAAAGACCTTCCCTAACTTTTTGGGACATTTTGAACTGCATTCACAGATTTTGTAAAAAACTTACAGTTAGCAAAAAAAATGCAAAAAGTTCAAAAATTTTTTTTTATGCCAATCGATTCTATTTCATGTGGGGATCAAAAAACTCTATGGGACCATTTTAGCTTTCAGTACTAGAAAAGACAGAAATCGCCAAAAACGTTTCCCATACATTTCGGCAACAGAAACTAATTTCTACGATGGTCTAACTTTTTGTTATGGCCTGGAAGTGGGTAGAATTGACTGTAAAGTAAATAAAAAGAATTTTTACCCTCAAATTTCGAATTTGATTCGAAAATCTGTGTGTTATACTTAGTTTCAGCTGAGAAACTTCGTATGAGTTATTAATTAAGGATTTTCGCTAAAATGTCTTCTAATCGTGAAAAAATTGACTTATTAGAAGCGTATTTTGTCAATAATCGAAATGCGGGAGCTGCATTAGTGTGGTACCGCAATAAGTATCCGTTGCGGCATGTGCCAACAAGAAAGGTTATTACAAATCTTTTGAAAAACCTGGAATTGCAGGGTTCTTTCAAAAATACACCCTTTATATATGTAATGTTATGTCAGTAGTATACCTGTGTGCGCAACAAGACGCAGGTGGCGCCGGCAGCCACGCAGAGGCACAGCAGCATGAGCGGGAAGGACATGCAGTGGCGCCACACGCGCCGGCGCCACGCCGCGTACACGGGCTCGGGGCGCCCCGTCACCGCGCTTGTACTCATTTCTCCCTAGAAACAACAAGTTACATAACTTCTGATTATTCTTATAGCATTTAGCTATGCTTAGCAAATTATACTAAGAAACAGTTGAAAAAGATATGGGCAGGATTTGAACCTGCGACCTTACTGCACACCGGGCACACAAAGATAAAGAAAAGATCATTTGGATTGTTTCAGCACAACCCCATAAGATAAAGACATGTTTTTATGAATGTAATGTAAAATTTAAAAACAGACAGACACTAAGACAGTCAGCTAAATGCATACAGGGTGCATGAAATGAGCCTCCCCGAGTGACGTACACAACGATTCCCTACGTCCGGGGCACCCTGGGCAACTCGCGAGTTCTCCATAGCGAATTGGCTAATCCTTTCACCACGATATGGCAAGTTAAAATAAAATTTGACTCAGCCATCGACACGACGAAGAAGAAAGCTAAGATACCTGAATCTTCAAACTTAAGTAAACCCATAGAAATCTTAATAACTAGTCAATAGAAATGCTATCGACTATCTTTTAACACTGGGACGCATGTCGCCGGTTTTCAAATTGTATTCCTGCAAACAAAATTATTCTTTTTGCGATGACATTAAGCAATATTTTCTAAAAACGAATAATCTTTAGGCACTTGTGTTCGACTAGACACATGCGCGGCGACAAGGTCACGCGTCTTTGACATTTCTATTGCCTTGTTATTAATATTTCTATGAGTAAACCTGACTAAAGCAGCCTTGCCTACTCTTCAAATCTTGATGTCACCGACTGCCTCAAAGACTATCAATGGCTTCACCCTTCAAAAATGCTTTCAAAGAATTAATTCAAGAGCCATGATTATATCTAAAGGTGTTGAGAGCACGCTTTTTATACAGTTCAGCGCTTTTTATTAAAAGGTCACAGGGAAGTTACAATCATTTTATAAGGGCTAAAAAAAGCTGAATTATGATCATTCAAGGTTTATTTCAAGGTGACGACCGGATGGCGGAGTGTGTAGTGTACCTGCCTGCGACGCCGAGGTCGTGGGTTCGATTCCCACTTGAGACAAATCTTTGTGTGCATGAACATGAGGGATTGTCTTAGTCTGGCTGTTTCTATGTATAGTAAGTATGTATTTACAAAAGAAAATTATATAATATGTATTAGTATCAGTTATTCTAGTACCCATAGTACAAGCTCTGCTTAGTTTGGGACTACATGGCGTTGTGTGTAAGTTGTGTAATATTTATTTATTAATTTACTGAAACTAATATTGCGGTAGTAAAAGTATTAAGGAATTGAGAAAAATAAAACACATTTCTATAAGACATACCTGAAACAGAGGCCTTGGCTCTAACAGCAACTCGTCTCTCTGATCCAATGTTCCCCACTTATAAGCCAGCACATTGGAGTACCTGCAATTAAAACCATTTTGTAATAAAAAAATACATTAGATAGAACGCCAGAAGCAATTACACTACCCAATGGTCCCAATGACAAGGCCAAAAACACACATTCACTCACTCAGACACACCCAATCTCAGAACAAATATTTGCGAATCACACAAAGATTTGTCCCATGTGGGGATCGAACCCACAACACCAGTGTAGTGGAGAGCTGTGAGGCGATCGCTTAAAACAATACACCACACGTGCAGACATACACTTGTAATGTTCAAGTCATTAAAAATTTTCACAGCCTCGTAAAAAATAAATACATGTAGCTGACCTTTTCCACGTTTCTAGATAAACACACGCCCACAGCACATTAAACAGTGAAAACAACACGTATGCTATGTCCTTCCAATTATCGTTTGCCGTGCCCAGCCAAATCTGAAATTTTAATAACAATTAGCTTCTCCATTTACTAGAAAACAAATATACTCGATACAGAAAGCCACTCTCAGGTATGCGATTCTGAAAGAGACTAAACTTTGTGTTAACTTACCCAAAAAATGAAACCGACAGCCGCCGGCACAGTCAAGGACTGTGTGTAATGTCCAAGCCAAGCGAAGTACATTGCTATTTTAACACCAAAATATTCACTTATTTCATCTGAAAACATAAATATGAACGTTTTAGACTAGAGGAAAGTCTTGAAAGCTTCTAGTATGCACTTTGTTTGATATTTTCTGGTTCACAATGCGAATACAATAATTTTATAATATATTTGTATGTCCCAAAGACAAAACATAGTGAACTAAGATAATTATATTGTATAAGATCACATTTATGTATTACCTATGTTTGACAAATAAAATACTTTGACTTTAACATTTCCCATAACAATTATAGCGAAAATGTTGCGGTTGGCTTTATTGTATTAATATACAAACGTATAAGAAAAAAAAGGAAAGCCAAAACTACAACTGCTACTGCCAATGTTATTATTAATTTTCAATCTCTTCTCAAATGTATGACTACTTTTAGATTCACATTTTGTAATTAGACTGTAAACCTTAATAAAAACAATAGAAAAATAATATTTATTTTTAAAGGTGGTGTTTTCAAACATGAATATGTAACCGCCATAAAATCAACGGTTACAGTGAACACATAAAACTAAAAGTTGGTGCACAGCGAACCATCCCCTCCCACATCAGCAGCAGCTATATTATTCTTCGCCTATTCTTAATACCTAATTGTGTAAGTCTATACAATAATTTAGATGCCGCCGAAAAAAAAAAAGGTAAACACGAGATGATCATTCTTATTACAAAAATGGTAACTCAGATGGTAAAACGAGTCAACTTACCTAAAGGCTGCGGCGAAAATAATGTTTTAACCCACTTCTTTCTGAGGTTCTCCAGGGCATTTCTTTCGTGTAAGGGGAACATACTTTGTACCACGCCTCCGCTCACGCATGCTGGCACTAAAACACATAGTGTAATGAATATTATATACCAAACAACCAACCTAAATAAACTAGTCAAATAGTGTGACTTATACCAGAAACCATGAGTTTAATATGTTTTTTAAGAAGACAAAATAGTAATATTCAGATTCACTATATCAGAGGCAGATTAATGTCGATAGCGCTCCTAGATAAGCACCACATCGGTGCTCCTGGTAAAGTGGCGAAGCATGCCTTAGTGGGGTCCCGAATAAAAAATATTTGGGGACCCTTATAAAGGGCAAAGATTTCTAACAAAAGAAAAAAAACGTTTGCATAAAATTATATTTATACATCATAATTATCTATCTGACACTTTTACTATAATTTTCACAAACAATTCAAATGAAATATACACTCTTCTTGCCTTTTTTTCGGCAAAATAATTTATTAAATAATTTATAGCCTGCTGTTTCTGCCTCTATGGACAATACTGAGAGGTCTGACGTTTATGTCCCATCGAAGTTCCTAGGTAATTTTTTACTTTCTTACTTACGTACTTTGAGGGCCCTCTTATGCCGAGGACCCCGTATAATTGATACGGCAGTAGCTACGCCCCTGCCACAGTATAAATATGTACAAACAGTACGGAATAAACATGAACACCGACGAGACCCCTAAGCGATTGTCGCGGTGCTCTCTCTCAGTAGCGAGTGCCGCGTGGAAGCGAGTGGTCACGTTAAAAATTTCGCCGACCACCAGATGATTTTGTTCAATATATCGAGAAAATGGATGAAATTTTTCGTTATTGCTTTAAAAAACAACACATAAACTGCAAAGTAGCTGAATTCATTTACAAAGAATTAGACAAAATCACTTTTATAGTACCCTGTCCTTGTTTATTTAAAAAAGCTGTTTATAAGAATGAAATTTTTTTACACAATTAAATTTAATAATAAAGAATTTTAAATTACAATTTGTTGTAATGTTAAATTACATTTTGTACGCCGCGTGCTGTAATAATAATGCGTGTCGTAATATTAAAACAAAAACAAAGATCTACAAGTTGTTATGTGTCAACCGATGCTCTGAGATTACCTATTTAAATTTTATTTGTTAACTAGTTATTTCAATACGATTGAATGATCACTAAAAAACACTTTTTTTTTTTCATAAAAAGTCAATATCAAAAAGTTTGAAAATGTCAACCCTATAGCTTAAATAGAGCGTAGGTAATTTTTTTATGAAATAGGCTTAGTTTCTATACTGTTTCATATTTATACTGTGCCCCTGCTCTGGCAACAACAGCGACATTATTTTATAGCTTCGCTTCTTCTAAGCACGTGCCTTCTTTTTGATAGGGATACATGCCTCTGCACCATACAACATATAGATCATATAGATAGATGATGTCTTTGGGCTGATGATGATACTAATGTAATGTTGGTCACCATTTATTTCCATGCGTATTACTCACCAATGCTTTGTCCAGGTCTTAGCGTGAGGGCAGGTTCCAAAGCGTGCTCGTCACCGGGCTCAGCGCGCGCTGATTCCAATACGTGTTTGACTAAAGCTCCCCGCTCTTGAGAGTTTAGCAGCTCGGTTGCTGAAGAACACTGTAGACAATATAACAGGATATAATTACGAAACATTTAAGTAGAATGTCATGAGATTTTTTTAAGAATGACCAATTTTTCACCACGTTATTGTCATGTAAATGTGATCGGTAACGACAGGCTTTTGGACGAAAATTTTAATATATATTGTTATCTACTTAACATTATTATTATTTGGCATTGGGTAACAATCCAGTTTACTTTTAAAGTGAAAATAACAATCCAGACGCGGTCAGTGTTCATTACCACCGGTCAACATTAAAAACTCGCAATGTCGTATCCACTCTGTATAATATTTCTACACTCAGAGAAACCCAGATGCGGAGTAAACCAAATGATAAATGAAAATTATCAAATTTTTTCAAATTCAAATTCAAATCATTTATTTTCATAGGCCCCAGGAGGCGCTTGAACACGTCAAAACATTACAAAAAATGATATAAAAGTAAATAATAAATAATACTAAATTATACTAATTACAATGATTTGAATAACCGGGGCTCAGATTAATTTTAATCAAACTGTTTAGAATCGAATTAAAATCAATCTAAGTACCAGCTCCGATGGGTATTGCATTATGAGAAGAGCTGGTGAGAAACTCATGTGCACCATCTTTTAAAATGAAAAATATAACAATATAAAAGTACATAAAAAAATCACATAAGAAGAGCAATTCATTTCCAAATACTATTATCATTTATGTAGTCTGAAATACTATAGTAAGCTTTTTGACATAGTTTAGTTTTAACATATTTTTTAAATTTACCTATCGATAATTCTATTGCGTCTAAAGGAAGTTTATTGTAAAAGCGTATACATTGACCTGGAAACGAGTTAGAGATTTTATGGAGCCTAGTAGTGGGCACAGCGAGTTTGTTTTTGTTCCTTAGATTTAATTTATGGAGATCACAATTTTTCTTAAATTTCGTTTGGTTTTTGTGAACGTACATTAAATTTTCGTAAATGTATTGAGAATGTAACGTCATAATATGTATCTCTTTAAATTTATTTCTTAGTGTCTCCTTGGGACTCATCATATAGATAGCTCGAATAGCTCGTTTCTGGAGCACAAATATTGAATCTATATCCGCGGCACTACCCCAGAGCAATAAACCATATGATATTATACTGTGAAAATAGCTAAAATAAACTAAACGCGCAGTGTCAACATCGGTCAGTTGACGAATTGTTTTTACGGCGTAAGCTGCTGAGCTGAGTCTACCAGACAACGTTTCTATATGTGGGCCCCATTGTAATTTAGAGTCTAATGTTATACCAAGAAAGACAACCTTATTGACCATTTCCAATTCCTCATTGTCCATCACCACACTAGTTTTGACTTGCTTAACATTTTTTGTAAAAAATCTAATATATTTTGTTTTACTACCATTTAAAAGCAAGTTATTAGCACTAAACCAGTTCACTATCTTTGATAAAGCATTGTTTACATCGTCAATTACTGATTGTTGTCTTTTTACCTTAAAAACTAAAGAAGTGTCATCCGCAAACAATACTATCTCATGATTATCCTTAACAAGATGAGGTAAATCATTAATATACAAGAGAAACAGGAAAGGCCCTAAAATAGAGCCTTGTGGCACCCCCATTGCTACAGCTGATCCATGCGAACGCTTTCCATTGACATCTACTCTCTGAATCCTATCGCTTAGATATGAAGTAAGAAGATCCAGAGCGATGCCTCTTATACCGTAGTGGTGTAACTTCTTGACTAGAGTTTCATGCTGCACACAATCAAAAGCCTTAGATAAGTCACAAAACACCCCATAGGCATCCCGCGACTCCTTCCAAGCCTCAAATATGCATTCCAGTAATTTTACCCCAGCATCACATGTTGACCGTCCGCGAGTGAAGCCGAATTGTTTAGTGTGCAACAGATTGTTTTCATTAAAATATTTAAGTAACTGCGCGAGAATTAATTTTTCAAAAATTTTACTAAACGTAGGTAGCACCGATATTGGTCTGAAGTTTGTGGGGTCTAATGTACTACCTGATTTAAACAAAGGAATGACTTTACTTAATTTCATTAAGTCAGGAAACACACCACAATCAATACATCTATTAAATATCACGATTAAATCAGGTGCAATAATGTCAATCAACGACTTTATAATATGTACAGAAATGCCCCATAGATCAGCCGTTTTCTTAATATTAATTGATTTAAACGCGGCTTTAAAATCAGACAAATTAACATGGTAAAAATCGAAATTATTGTAAAACTCAGGCACATTATCTTTAAGTAACGACTCGGCAACGGAGGAGGAAGAGCCTAAAGCACTAGTTAGAGAGACAGGAAAAGCAGTAAAAAATCCTTCAAAAGCACTGGCAACTTCTAAATCTGACTTGGTTACTTGACCATTGATACTTAACTTAAAGTCTGAATTTTTTGATCTAACCTTCCCAGTCTCTTCATTAATAACCTTCCATGTGGCTTTAATTTTATTACTACTGTTTTTAGCTAGGTTAGTTAGAAAGGTAAGTTATTAGCTAGGTTAACTCTCATACGTTCAAAGCGACTAGCTGTTACTGGTATAGAAGTAATTTTTTTCCTAACTACATTTTTACTTTTTATTTTAAAACTTATCATTTGCCCAGAATGATCAGAATCTAGTTTATTAATAATACTTCTGTGAGTTGGACTAATATCTGTATAAATATTGTCTAAGCATGTAGCCGTGGTGGCACTTATTCTAGTAGGCTCCATAAATAAGTTTATTAAATTATGGGATTTAAAAAGACTCAAAATTTGACATGATGCAGTTGTATTAACTAGAATATTAATATTAAAATCTCCACAGACTAAAATTGTTTTACCCAAATTATTTACTCTGCATAGGGCTTCATCCATGATTTCTAAAAATAAATTAAGGTCTGCGGAGGGAGGTTTATATACGCATATAATAATGAACTGCTCTAATTGTACACAGGAGAGTTCTATGGAACATTCTACAGAGAGGGACACAATATCTTTCCGTTCTTTAAATTTAAGTTTCTTATTAAGTAAAATTAGGGACCCCCCATGTATTGTGTTGACCCTGCAGAATGAACTACCAACCTGGTGGTTGCTGAAATTAAACATGAGCTGATGCCCCTTAAGCCAATGCTCAGTAACACACATTATACTAATATTTTCAGATTTCATGAATAATTCCAGTTCTAGTTGCTTACCCAGATTTAAACAACATATATTTTGATGCACCAGGTTTATATTTTCGTTTGTATTGTAATAAGTACATTTTTGTGGGTGTTTTGACATATAATTACTATTTGATTCTGCAGCTAAATTGATCAATTGTACATGTAATAAATTAGAGCTAGAGGTTGCTACCTCTGTTGTCTCATGAACTAATTTAAATGATTGCAGATTTCAGAATTAATATGAGAATTAGAAATGTCAATATCATTAATATTAAGAATGTCAGAAGTACCCTCAATAGAGGCTAAGTTATAATTCATGTCATGATTCAAATAATCATTCGATAATTGCATGTCATTAGTCTGCTCAATAGAAGCAGATCTGTTAGTAGCCAAGTTCTTGGCTGTAATGTCAATAAAATAGGATAGCGAAATTGCTATCTGTCGCTTAAAACTAGCAGAAAGGTAATAGTTACCTTTAGTCAAATATAATTTGCTGCTAACAAAACTGTTAGTATCAATCAAATGAATACTATCATTATATGTACTTATAGTTAGTAGTACATTGTTCAACTTATATCTAAGATTATTTTCCGCATCTGACAGGCTCCTACAGTAGGGGAATGTGAACAAATTGATACTACTTAAGCCTAGAGATAATAAATTATCAAAATAATTAACTAAATCCTTTTTGGTAACATTACCCCTATTTTCCACTAAAATAATAAGATTTCTATAATTACTGAAGTTATAACTTAAAATTCTTTTCATAATAAAATCATATGTTGCAGATGGTAAGCAATGGTTAACAACTGATTGTCCCTTAACAAGAGAATTCAGTTTTGAGTCCATATGTTTTCCAATACCATCACTAAACATAATAGTACTTTGTGCATCACTTGGTGTACAACATGTTACATCAATTGATGCACCTAATGACTGCTGAGTCCTAATACTAGTATGAGAGCCATCACACAAGTTCTTACTATTGTCACAGCAAACTAAGGGAGCACTCACTGGCTGTGGTGAACTAGAGCGAGCGCACTGACATGAATGGTTGTTAACAAGTGAATTAAAGCGCTCTGTGTTGTCATTACTTAATTTCAAGAGATCATCCATGGCCTTTGAGTACTCATTAATTTCTTTAAGTGATAAATCATATTTATTTTGAGTTGACTTCAATGATTCTGTTAAATTATCAATTCTCAATTGTAAGGCCTGTGTGTCAGCATTATACTTAATCCTGCTATTTTCTAATCTTAATGTACTTAATTCTAAATCATCAAATAATTCTACCTTTTCTTTGCTAAATTTGGCACATTTGGATACTAATTTTTGATTTTTAATCAATTTCTGTGTTTTTCTAATATACCTGTTAATTTTTACATATTTTTTCAGTTTATTCCTGCCACAATTTAACAGACACACTGACTGATTTTGTTTTAGAGTTTCATTACTTAAATCTACAATAGGATAACTGTCAGTGTGTGTTATTGTAGAAGAAACCAACTGCGGAGCACTCTCTACTAACTCACTAAACAAACTTATATTTTCCTGCACGGTGATGTTGTGGGCATCCTCTTGCAGTTGTGAGATGTGTAGGTGTGCCTCCCGGAGCTCCTGCTCCAAGGTGGAGATCCTTGCAAGGGCCTGCTCGTACTCATCACTGCAGCGATCAAACTTATCAACTAAATTTTTGAGTGTCCCGTTCCTCAACAATTAAACTAAATTCTACATGTAAAGCAGTCATGTCACCTTTTAATTTAGAGTTAGTGTTTAATAATTCAATGAGTTCTTTCTCATTGTCCTCTCTTTCACTATGTAACTGCGCACACAAATCCTTGGTAACTTTCAATTCTTGCAATGTCAGTTGGAGTTTTGACTCCTCCTGACGTGACAAAGCTCTGCGAGTCATCATTTAAGGTAAAAAGTATAAAACAATTAAATAAATTACAGTTATTACCAAGGATTTGCGTAGATTTATTTATTTTTCAAGTTAACGGGTAGGTTGTATGACACTATTAACGATTGATTTTAAGTGGTCAAAATTATGAATTTATAACTTTCTGTTAATAATAGGTTCAAATAGTTATCGAAGGCACTGTGTCCATGGAAAAATTATTAGCTTACGTTATTTATTAGCAAAATATGCACTAATTCACTTGCGGTACCGGTAACCTATACCCACCTGTCACCTTGTAATTAAACACTCACAAATTCACAATTAATTAATTATATACGTATAAATATTAATTATACTCTTCCTTATCACTATTATAAATGATTATAATGGAAATGGACTAAGAAAACTTGAAATAAATTAATAATTTAAATAAAATATAGCGGAACAAACAAGATCAGCTGTTAGCCCTACCTATCACGTCCCGGTTTAGGGCGTTGTTGGTCGGCCTTTGGGGACAAGTCAAAGTAATGTTTCCAACATCTCGTTCCAGTGACGGGTCATCAAAATTGACCCGCATAAAAACTAAGTGCCGATTTAACTAACAACGTATCAAACCATCGTTTAACGCGGAATTTCAGCTTACGGCCTATCTTTCTCGTTCAAACATTGAATGAGATAGAGAGAGAGAGAGAGAGAGAGAGAGAGAGAGAGAGAAAGCAAGATATTCGAAATATGGGTTTAAGTAGTTAGGCGGAAAGAAGCTTATTCGTCAAACAATAGTAAAAGCAAGTGAATGTCAGACGCGTGAAATATCTGTCGCAAACCATTTGCCATAGTAGTTAAATGCTAAATGAATGAATGAATTATGAAATACGGGTGTTAGTCTTGCACTGCGGCGCGCGTCGCTGCCCGCAGTGCAAGACTGGCTGCGACTCAGGCGCGACGTATCGCACTCTCTTGATAATGCCTAGACGTATAGGCGAAACCGCGGCCGTCTAAATAGACCAACATTACGTGAGTAACACCCGTATTTCATAATTTTAATAAAGCTTCCTAATAGATAGACGTTATTTGGTCGGTAGAGGAAAAATACTAATGTAAATGAAAAATAATAAAAACATAGCTGAATGTTAAAGCGGTCAAGCCATCCTTACACGGGACAAATATTTGTGTGATCCGCAAAGTTTTGTTCTGACTCTAGGTGTGCTTTGTGTGTGTGAAATGAATGTTTGTGAACACCCCCGCGACGCAGGAGCTATGCCAAAGTGCGCGCTTGTTTAAAAATAAAACGTTCTGACGCATAACCTAGTTTTATTTATATATTTTAAAGATCAAAATTTTTAGGTTTAGTAAGAAATCAATAAATAATTTAAACTAATTCTATTAAAATTAAAATTATTAGATTAACGGAGCTTAGATTCGATTGCAATTCAACTTAGAGGTTTTAATTAAAATCAATCTAAGTACCAGCTGCGATGGATATTGCAGTAGATATGTTAAGTTCTATCTTTTTACTTTATCAAATTATATAAACATTATCCAAATAAGCACTTGTTCCTCGTAATATTCACAAAACATCGACAGATAGGAACAACATGCGTGTCTGAAATCGTTTCTCTGTGCATACCATAAATAATTCATACAAATATTGATTCCGATGGTTATGACCGCGCGTTTTTGCAATGAGCGGCGCCATTCTGTACACCCATGGCTTTTGCCTATTCAATAGTTTAGTATTTGGACACGATATTCTAGTGGTTAGCGCCTTTCACTGCGAGCTCTCTGGTTCGATTCCCGGCGTGATATTTGTGAACTTTCAGTCAGGAAATTCTCAATAGCAGCGCGGAGTTTGAATTGTAAAAAGTAAAAAATATTTATAAGATCACCATCAAATTATAATTAAAAATTAAAATCAAAATAAAAAACAAATTTAGAAACTAAAAAATAAAAATAAATACAGAACAATTATACAAAATAAAAAATTGTGCACGGTGGATGGCGATACGCTAACCCTCTATCCCATGGGGCCTAAACATAACAGGTGAAATGTGGGTGTTGTACACTTCTGCCGCACCCTTCTCAGTAATATAGGCGTAATGTTATGTTATGTTAATTAAACAAATAATTTCCCAACCTTAATTTGAATAACGTTCTGTAATGAATGCTCGCGAGGAAATCTGCGACGCGTTCGTGTTTCGTCTTTCAGCCGCGCGTGAAACTCTGAAGTAAATTGTTAGTGACCTGTATGACTGGTTATTTTATACCTACTTCAGTGGTGCCTGAAGTGCGATCCTCAACCTACGCTGTTACATAGCTATATAGATTACAACTTAATATTATTATGTATACTAGCTTTTACCCGCGACTTCGTCCGCATGGAAGTCAGCGTAATGTTAAATTAAAAAAAAATTTAATGGATAGTTAAACTATCAAACACAAAAAGAATTATTAAAATCCGATCATTAGTTTCTGAAATTAGCGCTAACAAACAAACAAACTAACTTTCGCCCGCAGTTTCGTCTGCGTGGTAGGTTAAAATAATATAATAAATAAAATAAAAAAATAGCCTATGGTACGCGCCTCGTAGTTAGTTTAGTTGCATATAAAATTTTATTAAAATCGGTCCAACCGTTTAGAAGATTAGCCGATACAAACAGACAGACAGACAGAAAAAAAAATTAAAAACTTCTTTTTTTTTATACTACGCCCACAGCGAACGAACGTGTAGTCCACCTGATGGTAAGAGGAGTACAGCCCATGGACATCACCAATCCACAAAAGCAGATTATAGCTGATGCGTCGCTGTAGCTGAGGACTACGGTGTTATGCCTCATGTGCCAGTAATTTCAGGGCCTAATCTCACCACCAAACCAGAACACAGTAATGGAAGCACTACTATTTGGCGGCAGGTTAAAGGTGAGACGGTGGTGCTGTCGCCCTCGAGCTCATTCACAAGAGCTCTACCACCAGTTTATTTTAGGCATATGTATCAAGCAAGTAACTATATCAACTGAAAAAAACATTGTTATTATGACATTAAAAACAGACACTTCAATTTTATTTATTTGTATTGATTATGGTTGATGGTGAGAAATAAATTCATTTTTATTGTTTTATTATAATTTGTTGTTTAGTTTCCTCATCTCGGGCCAATAATAGTGTCCTGGACTTTTGGAAGGCATGCGTGGGGCCGAAGCCAACAGCGCAGAGGCTCGATAAACATTTTACTCTAAATGTAGTGTATTATTATTAATGATTAAATGTATTTTAAGAAGCTGTACGCTGTACCGAACATAACTTCTGATTTATCCCTCAAATATTCACGTAAAGTAGACACCCCAATATCCAAAGCTTAGGATTTTTAACGCAATATCACTTCATGAATGTTAAAAGTAGCAGTAATAAAAATGTTTCCCTAATTACATATTGCAAGGTTTACCTATTCTTAAGAATGAAAAGTTATATCACAATGTATGAAATTAGGCTGTGGTTATATGAACGTTATTTTAGGTTTGTTAAAAATTGTAATATTATTCGTAGCTGTGTTTTGTACAGGATTTTTCATAAATATATTCAGTGAATTTACATTTTCAACATGTTGAAATCTGAAAACATCTCATTTTATGTTTCAAATCTTCAAAGGTTCATATTCATATGAGAGAGGCTACTCATCAAATTTTTCGGTCAGTGCTGGTAGCTTTTACACATATGAGTACTATCTATCATCATTATCAGCCCAGAGACGACCACTGCAGGACATAGTCCTCACCGATCGATTTCCACAGCGCGCGCTTTTTGGCCGACTAAAGCCAACAACTCTCCCCGATCTTGACCAGATCGTCCGTCCATCAAGCGGGAGGCCGTCCCACGCTGCGTTTGCCAGTATATCTATATATCATATATCCCTATATCTATAAAGATAAAATAAATGTTATTATCGCAACTTACTCGACCCTTCGCAGCAAAAAGAGGGATCATTTGAAGTATTGAACTTATACCACTGTAGCTAATGGAATAGCCTCCAAAGGTATTGATTTTTCAAAGCTTTTTGGGATGTTGTGGGAATGGAATTGGTTTAAGTCGGATTTTCTCGTCTTTAGCTTTATTTTATCAAGAAATTGGCGTTTTGTTACTAGAATACGTTAAATACTCATTATTTTCTTTATTTATTGGTCTTACCGGAATGGAAACATGATCAGATAACAATGAAGAATGAACATACAAGTCTATTTGATGCCACAATTAGTTTGATTAATCAAAATTGTGATTCCTACTGTTAATTTACACGTTTGTGTGTAAAAGGAACCAACAGTGAGTAAGAGCGATTTATTTCTTCAAAATCTTGAGTACTGTTACTGTAAGTAACTTTATTCAAGATTTTCTAAATAGAGAAATACCGATATCAATGTTTATCAAATCATAATTTTACAACCGTAATATGAAAACTAAGCAAAGCTAAAATTTGCTTAAACATAACAAGCAATTCATTCAAAAGTGAGAAATACCACAAGGTAAATAGATTACGCGTGCCTTTAAATAAACTATACTTTGACCATTCCTTTATTTTCTTTTTGACAGATCACGCCTATGAATTACCGTTTTTTTTTGTCAGATTAATGTACTACAATAATAATGTGCTTTATTGACAAGCGACACTTTTAAGGGCAGTTCACTGTTTGTAAAAATGTCATATCAAAATGTAAACAAAGGTAACTAAGAAACCGTCATATACTAAGTATGTGACATTATTATTATATTATTATTTTGTATATTTATTTCATCTAATAAAAACTACTAATAAACGAATAATTAATAATGAAATAAAACCATTTCGATGTAATAAATCGATTGAAAGTTCTTCTTAGACAACATCGATTATGATTTCAAATCGAATCAATAACGTGTGAAGGCATCCCTAAATGTAATCTGTCAAAAAGAAAATAAAGGAATGGACAGACTATAGCTATGTATACATTAACCATTTTATGTTGATTTAGTGCTTATAAAAAAGATTTATTTCTATTATACACGCATAGTTCGTGAATTTCGATGTCGTGTTGTGAACTTACTGATAGTTGATCTATCACCGCATTATACATTTGAGTTCACTACACAGCTACGATCCACAGGAATTCTCGGGTTGTTTGGAATTTGAAGTAAATTCCAAACGTACTTGGATTGAATTTGCAGCTGAATGTGTTTTATTTTTATTTTATTTTTATTTTATTTTATTGGAAGACCAACAGCAGGTTATAACATTTTATGATACTTAATAATATGTAACATATAGCTAATTATAGGTCTTCGCTGATAAACAATTGAATACAATAATTAATATGTGTGGCTATAAACTTATACATGAATAAAATTACATTCTTTAATGTTTTAAAATTGACACAACATTAGAAAATTTTGAGAAAAAATTCAGACTGAGCACCCGTCTCACTGATTTTTAGCCTGTGTGTTTGAACAGCTACTCGCTCTCCACAGAAACGCATTTTTGAAGATATAATTCAAGTCAACAAATCTAAATTTATTTATTTATTTTACAACTTTTTGCACTTAAAAATTAGTAAATTGAGTTACCTTCTTATAATAGAAAGAATGAAATAGCTTAATACTATATTTGTCTGCACGTGTGGTGTAGTGGTTTAAGCGGTCGCCGATGCTGTGTGATTCGCAAAAAAATGTTCTGAGACTGGGTATGCTTAAGAGAGTATTAATATGTGTATTTGGCCTTGTCATTGGGACCATTGCATAGTGTAATTGCTTCTGGCGTTCTATCTAATGTAAAAAAAAAAAAACAAATTTATAAACAAACAGATTTATATGTGAATTTCCAAGCGTTTTTGTCGAAATGCCTTGATGTTTCAAGCAGGATATCTAGGCCGACCATGTGGCTGGGTGACTTCTCATTAGAGTCAATTATATATTTTTAACAATTTGTTGACTAATGACTAATGCAAACATTCAGTAGATCCTAGTCTAATATAAAAACTTCAACCTACTTGTTTCGTGTAAAATCTCAAGGGAACCCAAAATCCAAACAAACTCGGATGAATGTCGAATGCAAAGTAACTAACTCTTTTCTCCACGAAACTAGAATCCAATGAAAACACATCCTTCCACTCCACTTGACGTAAACAGGTCACATAGACATGCAAGTTAGAGTAGATATAGCCAATTCGGAAAAGTAGCTATTATGTACGCAAGTTGGTTGGTTGGAAAGATATGCAATGCTCAGTCATGTGCATATTGGCAATATTGAATAGAAATCTCTGTAGAGTAGAAGGAGAATATTTGAAGTTTTGATAGTAAGTGAGAAATTTTCCTCAATTGTATTATTTAAGTAACGGATTGTCATCCGTGTAGTCACTGGGGGATTGGTTGAAAACCAGCGCCAAGCTTCAGTTTGGCATAATTATGCTGAACCAATTGCCATTTAGGGCAATTTTTGCTTTGAGGCATACAGCCTTTCAAATTACTGCATTTATTTGTTTTCTTTTCTTTCTATACTGAATGTATGTGTGTCTCATTGTATTCTTTGGACCTAAATAAATATAATCATTTTCATTTTCATTTTTCATTTTAGTGGTTAGATTCGGATCAGGCAAAGTGTTGGAATTGTGCCCGGTGGATGGCGATAGGCTCACCCCCTTTTCTATGGGCCTTAACATAACAAGTGAAATGTGGGTGTTGTACACCTCTGCCACACTCTTCTGGGTAATGGGGCGTAATGTGATGTTAGTCTGAAATTTTCCTTGCCTTGTTTTTACGAGCCTTCTACACTAATACCTAGTGTATTCAATTAGGTTCGAATAAATTTATTATTATTAATTATTATTTTCATTCTTTCAATTATTATTTATTTTGTTTTCCTTTTATTATAATTTTTAATTATCAATTGAATATTAGGTTCATAACTTTAGCTACTCATGATGAGGGTGTTGATTTTGTATAAAAAAACTAAGCCCGTGCAAAACGTAACTTTAACCGCGTGTGAGTTAATAGAATGCCATCTAGTTGATAATTGAGTGTCTATTACGTAGGGAAGCTCAAATGTGAACCTAATCAGACGACGTCGTAGGGGTAGATTGTATTCGAACTGTGAAAATGTGAATTGGTATAAGGCAATATGAAGAAGAGTTGCCCGTCTTAGAAGTGATGCCATTACTGTAGAATAGAATTCCGAAAAAAAGCTGTAATTCATAGGCGTGAGTAGATCAATGAAGCGTCAATAGAAAATAAACGAATGGACAAGGTGACAAAACAATTTGCTATTTGTTTAGTCACTCATGTTATAAACACAATGTATTCAGAGTGCACGTTTGGCGTAATGGTTAAGCCGCTTTCAACTGCGCTGATGCTGTGGGTTCGATATTCACACAGGAAAAATCTTTGTGTGATCTGCAAAGATTTTTCTGACTCTGGGTGTGCTTAGTGTGTGTAAAAATAATGTTTGTGAACACCCCCGCGACAAAGGAGTTCATAGTTCTTAGTACGGACGACGTTTAAAAAAAGAAAAAAATATTTTTTTCGTGGTTACATGGATATAACTCCTATCGATTTTATTTCCTCTGTAACATTTTGCTTAACTAAATCCATCGTATCTTCAAGTGTGTCGTAATCGATCACTCAAAGCATTTCTGCCACATTTCCTTGTCCGATACAAAGGCGTCTTTTGACCCTTCCAAAACCGCCTATTCCGATTCAAGACCACATACCTACGTTACAGCAAAAGGTCCTTCAATTCCTTTCAGAACAATTTCTGTAATAGTACCCAAGAGGTAGATACGACATCGACACAAAGCCTGAAGAAATAATGAGTCCGTCCGTATTGTGCTCAATAATCTTTAGTCGTTATATGGAGATGATTCATACCACATCGTTATAAGAATGAATAGGTCATCAATATTATTAGATTACAGAGAGGTTTATTGAATGTGCGATATGTTTGTTTATTCTTTCAGCAAATAAACCCTGTTTGTAGAAAATAAAATAAATTTTCTAGACACCTTCGTTCATACCTTGATAATACGGAACTAGTGAAAAGACTAAAACGAACGAAACCTTTCGAGTTAGTGTAATGATAAGTGACAAATAAATTAGTGCGATAAGTGTCGTTATAAAGAACACAATGACATGAACAACTAACAAAAATTCCTCTTAACAAAAACTAAGAAAAGTGTTAATGGACGCATTCTTAGATTATATTATAACGTAGCAATTTAGGTTAACATAATTTTACTTATTAGTCTTGATAGGCTAGATTGTAATGTAAATAAGATATCATAATTTAGATAATTGATTTCTTATAAAAAAAATTAAAAAAATTAAAAAAAAACCTTCGTTCATACTCCATACAGGTATTTATTGCACCAAATTAAAAAAATAAATTGGCATTGCTTAACACTAAAACCAAATCAAAAATAATTTCTGCAGCTAAACTTAATCATCAACATAGGAATGCATCCCCACTTCTAACCAATTCCGCTGAATGTTTTTTTTGTGTCAATAGGTTATTACCATAGACCTAAACTAGACGATCGATTTAACCCACAGCATAACGTAACCGCAACTTCATCTATATTTTGCACACTGTGGGTACATAATATCTACGTCCATATTATTATTTTGTATATTTCTTCCAACAGCAAACAGAGACCCTCTCAGTCGGAATCGAATCGTAAAATGATTGCTTTGAGAGCACCTGAGGAGCATGTGCGGCAAATATATAACTTTATGGGTTTTCTACATCAGGAAGTGTCTAGCTAACTCTACATTCGGTCGGTATTTTTTTTTTTGTGGTCTTAATCTGCTATCAGTCGCCAGACTTTAATCAGATGAGTTGAGTGGTTCTGAGTGTTAAAGAGCAGTGGGCCATTGCCTTACTGTCTTCTTACTTCTTATATAATGTTACCTAGAATTATTTTAATGTTTGGTTCACGTTTAATACATTTTAGATACGTAAATATACATATAGATCCTCCACGAGTGACGTACACAACGATTCCGGCGCACCCTGGGCAATTCGCGAGTTCTCCAAAGCGAATTGGCTAATCCTTTCACCACGATGGCAAGTCAATATAAAATTATTTATTTATTTATTTAAAACTTTATGCACAATTTGTACAGAGGCGGAATTAATGCCAAAGGCATTCTCTACCAGTCAACCAAGGGTGGTACAGAGCTTTAACATGGTAGGTGCACTTGTAAAGATAGTAAAAAAAAACAAAACTAACAAAACTTACAAATAAAATAAAATAATATAAAATGATAATATACTTTCTAAAGTATAAATCAAATACTATATAAACATACTTAACTATTATATATACATATATAAATACATATAACATATATACACAATATATAATAGAAATATTGGATGATAAATATAAAATCATACACAGTGTGGTAACCTAATGATGTGACGATTCCGACAACTTATCACGGAGGAGATTCCGAACTTTTATTTTGAATGTAAAACGGTTAGTGGACATCCTGATTTCGAGAGGGAGCGCATTCCACAAAAGAACAGATTGAACGAAAAAGGAAGAATTTAGAAACCCAGAAGTGTGAGATGGACATAGAAGGAGTAAATTATTTGACGAGCGAAGATCACGCTCGTGATTGGAGCATAGAAATTGGAAATAAGGAGCTAAGTAACTAGGAGGAGATGAAGAATTAAGGAAACTGTACAGAGTGGTAAGAGCACGTAAATTACTCAGCCATCGACACGACGAAGACGAAGAAGATGTTCCATTCCAGTTCGTGTTTTAGGTCTTTAGTGGTTTCATCAAAAAATTGTCCGTTAGCAGTTTTCCATTAGAATTGTGAAATTTGGTACGGAGTATATACATACACTCTCAATTAGATGGAAATCAAATAAATGGTCTAATTTTTACCAAAACTTATCTATGCAAATGGAAGATGACTAGCTATAAAGAGAAACTAATTATATAGTCATACGACAATTAGACATTGTCTAACATAAGAATAAATAGACAGAGAAATTTTCCGTAATGAATTATGAAGATATACTCTGCAAGACGGCAGGCAATTAGAGTGAATCACTAATGACTCGAGTTTTTTGGGTGTGGGTAGTTGAAGTGACAACACACAAAAAAGAGCTCTTATTATATTTTAATTATTATAAATAATTTAAACCTTTAATTTAATGCAGTTAATCATTCAATAGTTTTAGTTTACCTCAATTGCACTTAAGCCATTATTAATTCTCCAATCAACACTTTATTTTGCACAAAATCACATCCAACATACAACATGGATCTCTACACCAAGCTATTCTCAAGCGTGGAGCTGCTTTCAAACACATTTTCATCGCGCATGGAGCAGTATGACGAGGACCTCAAAAATGTTGGCAGTGAAACAGCAGCTCATAAGACAATTGCAAGTCTCTCGCGTGAGTTCACAGAGTTTAAGGCCTTCATTTGGAAAACCATGGGTGTTTTGAAGTCTCAGATGGAGCTACTGGCTTCTGGACTGGACCGGCATGAGATGGCGGCCCGTGGCAAAGTACTTCTCATACATGGCCTGGCAGATGGTAAGGACAGTGACCTTCAATCGGGCGTTATTAACATTGTATCCCAGGAAATGAAAATCGCAGATCTGACCGCAAACGACATCACATCGTGTCATCGATTAGGCAGCAACCCCAACAAACCTCGGCCAGTATTGGTGAGATTTGCAAGCCGCGCGAAACGTGATGAGGTGTGGCGTAGCAAGGCGCAACTTAAGGGCTCGGGCATAACTTTGTCTGAATTTTTAACCGCTCCACGTCGCAATGTCTTCTTGTCAGCTAGGAAGCATTTTGGAATAAGGCGCTCGTGGACGTCGGACGGCAGAATAGTCATCCAAGTTACAGAAAAGAGCAGGGTCAAGATAGAAACGAAGGCTGAACTTCGTCAACTAATATTGAAGTATCCGAGTGAGTCGACCCTTGACAACACTGCTTCAGCAAATAGCAAATCAACCACCCCGGCGGCGTTAGATAAGAAATCACGTAAACCGGCCAAATAATGGGTATATTAGTCACTTTTTAATTATTATTTTTTATGTTATTTTGTAGGTCGCAAGTAAATTAAGTTCCCAGTTTTGACACGACTCAATGACACTTGTCATTGACATAGTATCTGTCATTGTAATGTCACTCACAATAGCTTGCGTTCTGAAACTGTGAAATATCGATGCTTGGTACTGAGTCTTTTTAGTTAACATTATTATGTATAATTTATTATAGTGCATGCTATAAAATTGGCGAGTGCATAGAGGATCAAGCTAAGTACTTTATTGCTTATCTTAGTTTTTTATAGGTTACGTTACGTTTAGTTTTATTATTATATTGTATATATTCATATTTATTTATTTTATAGCAGTATATATATATCAATATGATAGATGATGATTATTCTGATGATGATTTTGCTTCTTGTTCGTCCTCCTATGCGTCTGATGTGAGTTTTGCGAGTGCGTTTGATGGAAACGACTCTATACATCTCCGCGACCAACTTTTTTCTACTTTTTCTTCTTGTTCAAATTTTTTCAACATAGTTCACATTAACGCTCAAAGTGTTCACGCCCACTATCCTGACCTTGTTTCATCCTTCGATGCAGATACTGTCCACGCCGTCCTTATTTCCGAAACCTTCCTTAAACCTGCTCTCCCATCTACACAATATCCTTTAACAGGTTATAAGTTAGTGCGCAACGATAGAATAGGCAAAGGCGGCGGAGGGGTTGGAATTTTTCTTAGGGGTGATATCTCCTATAAGATTATTGATAAGTCTCCGAGTGATTATTCTAAATCTGCTGAGCACCTTTTCCTTGAAATTATTTTTAAACACACCAAACTTCTTCTAGGGGTGTACTACAGTCCCTCTTGCCAAATTGACTACTTTGCGTCATTTGAAGCCAAATTAGAAAATTTTTCTCCTCTGTATAATCAGACCATTATCCTCGGCGACTTCAATACTTGTCTCCTCAAAGATGACTCACGTAGCCGAAAACTTCACGCACTTGTCTCTTCTGTCAACATGCATATCCTTCCTCTAAATCCTACCCACAATGCTCCTCACTCCACACCTTCCCTTCTAGATTTGATTATAGTATCTGACTCTAAAAAAGTGGCATCCTATGGTCAAATTCCTGCCTCTTTCTCCTACCATGATCTTATTTATCTCTCCTATAAAGTTCGTCCTCCTAAACGCAAGAGTAAATTTCTTTTTCTTCGCAGTTTTAAAAATATGAATTTGGAGCGTTTGAGGGTGGACGCGAGCAGTATTGACTGGGCTTCTCTCTTCGAATGTGGGGATCTTGACGGCAAGGTATCCATTTTTTCAAAACGTCTCTTAGGGCTATATGACACACATGCGCCTCTGAAGAAAGTAAGAGTAAAACATCCTCCTGCACCTTGGCTTTCTAGCACTATAAAAGCATTCATGTCGAAAAGGGATAAAGCCAAGCGGAAATATAAAAAATACCCCACGGAGGAGAACGGGGATGTGTACAAAAAGCTCCGGAACCGCTGCAGTCGTATGTGTAGAGATGCAAAAAGGCGCCACATCCACAATTCTATTCTAAACCTCAACACTCCACAAGTATGGCAATTTCTAAAAACACTAGGTATTGGTAAGGTTTCGGAAAATAATAGCATTGACATGGATCTTGATTCACTCAATGTTCATTTTTCGAAACCTCCAATCACAATGGATCCAAATATTAAATCTTCTACATTAAACTATCTCGCAACTCTTCCCATGCCAGTAAATACTTCATTCTCGTTTACCCCAATTGCGGAACAAGATATTAAGAAATCCATTCAATCCATTTCCACCAAAGCTGTCGGTAACGATGGTATCCAAACCCAAATGCTCCTTCCTATTCTTGATGAAATCCTACCAATCCTTACGCATCTGATCAACTACTCCCTTTACACCGGCACCTTTCCTAAATCTTGGAAAAATGCGTATGTCCTACCACTTGCCAAGACCAAAAACCCTTCCTTGCTCTCGCACTTCCGTCCTATTTCCATCCTTCCAGTCTTGTCCAAAGTCCTAGAAAGTGTGGTTCAAAAACAACTGTCTTCCTACCTCTCCTCTAACGGCCTGCTAAGTCCATACCAATCCGGATTTCGACGTGGCCATAGCACTGTTACAGCTTTAGTCAAAATTAGTGATGATATCAGATTGGCCATGGAGAACAAGCTGCTAACTATTCTGGTATTAATAGACTTCAGCAGTGCCTTCAATTCCGTTGATTTTGACATCATCCTAGGAATCCTCTCCTCACTTAATGTTTCTGTTTCTGCAATTGCGTGGTTTAACTCATGTCTTCAAGGTCGCTCGCAGTGTGTTCGCGCTGATGAGAAAAACTCTCAATGGTGCGAGCTTACTGCGGGCGTTCCTCAAGGTGGCGTCCTCTCTCCTCTACTGTTCTCCATTTTTATTAATGCAATCACGAAAGTGCTAACTTCTCACTTCCATCTCTATGCAGACGATCTGCAGCTTTATCGTCACTTTAAAGTATGTGAGTTTGCTGAAGCTGTCACTGCCATCAATACCGATCTTGATAACATATGTAAATGGGCTAAATCGTTTGGTTTACTAGTAAACCCTTCGAAGTCACAAGCTCTGGTTGTTGGTGGCAGATACATGCTAAACACATTTGATCATGGGACCCTACCTCCAGTGATATATGATTCCGTGCCCATAGAATATCAGAAAACTGCAAAGAATTTAGGTGTCATTATGGATTCAAATCTTTCCTGGGATGCTCATATCGCTGAGGTGAGTAGAAGAATGTTCTGTTCGTTTCAATCACTCAAACGTCTTCAAAACTTTCTACCTTTTCAGACTAAAGTTACTCTTGCACAAACCCTTCTACTTCCACTTCTAGACTATGGTGATGTCTGTTTTCTTGACGCAAAGGAAGAACACCTTAACAAGCTCGAACGCTTGCAGAATTTGGGAATCCGCTTCATTTTCGGCCTGCGCAAGTTTGACCATGTGTCAGAATTCCGTCGCCAATTGAAGTGGCTACCAATCCGGCAGCGTCGTGATACCCACATACTATGCCTTCTCTTCAATGTCCTACATAATCCAAACTCCCCTTCATATCTTCGTGAGCGCTTTCAGTATCTCGTTCCTCGTGACAAACCTAGCCGAACCTACTCCTCTCTACTTCTTCGTACTCCTCTCCACACTTCTAGTCGTTACGACGGCTCATTTACTATTTACGCAGTGCGTCTATGGAATCGTCTTCCTCATTCCATTCGCGAAAGTCCTTCATTGGACGTTTTCAGGAGGAGAACAAAAGAGCATTTTCTCTCTCAACTCTAATTAATTGGATATATATTTATATATGTATTATGTATGTATGTATGTATTATGTATGTATATATTTTATGTTAAACATATATTATATAAATTAGTTTTATCGTAAGTATTTTTTATGATTGTTGTGTAAATAATTTAGGTTACATTAGGTATATTATTATTATGTAGAATATGTAAGTATGTAGATATACATAGCCTAGTTCTTTTATTTAAGTATCTTTTTTATTTTTTTTTCATCTCTCTTTGTTTGTACACTTCACTCTCACATATTACGAGTGTCTTTTTCCTCTAGCCCTCAAAGGTTTGCTGGCAGAAAACTCATTTTTGAGTTAAGTTCACCTTTTGTCATCACCACTTTTATGTAACTGTATTTTTGTAATTTATGTGTACAATAAAGTATTAAACTAAACTAAAAAACTTACATGGAAGTGGACTCCATGCACAGCGCATTTGAAAAGGAACAGCGCCATTCAGCAGTTTACTCAATGATTGATTGGAAGTCTATAATGATGCGAGCTAGATCTAAGCGGCAGAGGAGTTCAGCACCACCATATAACATTCAAGAACTACATTATCAAGACATGCTTGACGTAAGAGCAATTAATGAGGCTTTCATCAAAAATATAAATAAAGATAAGAACGGCGATAAGGTGATGTGGTTGAAAATTAAATGTCTGAGATTTGACAGGAAGCTTCCTGGTATTATACAGTTTCGGTACTCCCATGAAGGACCTTATTTGGAACTGGATGCTCTGAGGCAAGAAGATTTACCGGTACGTACTAGGAAAAGAAATAAAACTACTCAAGAACTTTATACTAACTCTGATGGAGGTAACAGAGAGATCCTAGTAACACATTTAAAAGAATTCACTATTCCTAAGGTTTATTCAAGTGCCCTTCCCATATCAGAAGCAAAAAAGAAAGACCTCATAAGCCTATGCACTAAAGGTATAATTCCCCATGAGCTGCACTCATGATATCATTCACTTCCTACAAATAAAACGGCAGTTGACAGAGTTGGTGGGCCTGAAATGGAGAACGAAGTATTTGACGAGAATATTCTTTTGTAATTATTTAAATTTTTATTCTTCATCTCAACCAGCGGTTGTTTTTTATTTTTCTATTATTTTTTTAATTGGAAGGAATCTTAAGTTTTATTTTTAATTTTCAACTTTTAGTAATGAATACACGTTTTGATTCTATTTTTTGTTTTATTTACGGTTCGTTCTGACCTCATAAGGTTAATTATTAGAAGCAAAAGGAACAGTTACATATTTTTCATGTTAAATCAAATCAATTAAATAGATAATTTTACACTATATCTGAAGTTATAAATACCTAACTGAACTTAATTATTCGATTTCTAGAGCATATTTCAGTAACAATTCACTAAAGACAGTTAAGTTACCCCTTGCATCTTAATTTTTAGGGCAAAAATTAACTAACTTGAATTCAACTAATTTACTAATTATCTAGAGGCGTTATCTCAAACCAGTGAAAACTGATACAAAATAAATTATAAACCCTGTTTAAAATCAGTCAAAACATTTTGATTGTGTATCCATTTCAAAAGCTATAATTTTTTCTTTTTTTTTAAACTTTAAACAACTGTATCTCAAAAGTCACCAAGTGTTGGTTAGTTAATTTTCGCTCTACGGGGACGATATGTAATATCTAGCTGGCCAAAATTATAATTTCCAGAATTAAGTTCAGGTAAAAAAATGGGTTCCCAGAAAGGCCAGATAGTTAGGCGACCCAACCCCTTTGTTCAAATCTTACCCACCCCAAATTCCAGCGGATAAGGTCAGTCGGAACTCAGACATTGCTCATAGTGGTCGTTTGATTTCGATATTTCTGCTTTTAAACTCATACTTTATCTATGTGTTATTTTGTGTTGTGTTGTGAATAAATAAATTTTAGTGATGGATTCTCAAACTGCTGGTAAGTGAATTATTATACCGTTTTTTTTTTATTTTTTATTATATTATTATATTAGTTCTTGCCATTTTGAAAATTACCATTAAATTTCCTTATTTTTCGAGAAAGTATTCTTTTAAGAGGTATTTTGTTTTAGTTCCTAGCATTTCCCGGCAATATTTCTTATATATTCTTAAAGTGTAGACAGTCTTTTTAAATAAAATGTTAATATTGGTTCCTACTAATTCCTATGCCGCCATCTGGAGCGATTTTATATCTCTAACCATAAAATGTCAAAAATATTAAACTTTTGATTAATTTAATTTTTATTATTTCAGGACCCTCTGGAAGTAATATAATGACTCGCAAGGAAGTTTTTGATCTGATGAGATCTTTACTTGCATCAAGGAGAATTGTGAAAAAAAGAAAACAAAACGCTTTTATGAAAGAAACGTTAGAAATGTTTAATATGTGAAGAAAATTGACATTTAATTTTTCATTTCTTTTATTGTTTTCTATTGTTACTGTTATTTAATATATGCTTGGATATTATGTGGTGTTATAAAATAAAATCCAATGGTTCTTTTTGGAACACATTTTGTCCCTTTTTCCGTATTTGGTGCTGAAATTTAGGACTCAAGTACACTTGTAAGTCAGGTTTTATAAGTTACTGAGCCATTTCCAAATGATAAAGTGAGTTAAATAATTTTGGCCAGCTAGATTACTCAAATACCCGTTTGTGCGGCGTGCGCATTTTTCTCTGTGTGTTTGATGATGTAGCACCGTAGCTGTAACGTAGCATGTAATTACTACACCGCTACGAGAATTGCTACGAAATGTGTCGTTACAACTTTTCGTCCCATTTTTTTCCGTCTAGCCCCCTTTCGCAACGCGCGATAAGGAACTTCGTTCCAATAAAAAAAAATCTGAATGTGGAACGGTCATTTAGTGACGTTTAGCCGCTTATAGCAACTTTTCTAATTATCCCATTCATACCAGACGTTCGTGATAACTGATAACCGTTGCATTTAACTTCATAGCAATATTTCTGTGGTAAGAAGTCCATTATATGTATTGTCATATTTGTTATCATCCTCAGTCACCCGTAAGTGGAATAGCACATACCTTTTGAAAACAATGCATATCGCGTACTGTGAACTCCTTATATCCACCGCCGAATTCCGGTTTCAATAACTTTGGAAGGTGCATCTCCTCAGCAGTTTGCAGGAGGCTGAAACAAAACAGTCAAGTTATTCAAAGCGTTCATTCATTAGGATTAATGATTTCGTGGACGTATGCGGAAGCATTCCCACGTTTCTGCAATCATGCGGGCAGAGGACATCGTGGTGGTTTTAGTCGGTAAGCCGGCTTGCCGGAGAGTCCGACATAACCTCTTCAGTGCCCCTACGCTGAGAGGTATGCGTAAAGCATTTCCCCACGTTAAAAAAAAAGGAGGCTGAGACAAAACAGTCCATTCAAAGCGTTCATTCATTAGGATGAATGATTTTGGCAATCATTAATAAATTATGCAAGTTGCTGAAAAGTCTGGTAACTAACTTTTCCTTTGAAATATTCCATTTGGTTTGGAAATTTCAGTGAAGAAGTAGTGTCAGTCGCACCAAGGCACCAAAATTGTTTATGCCGTGACCTAGAATTGGTCGATATATAGGTGCTCAATACTCAGTAGAAAAATATTTTATTACCCACCTGAATTTATTGATGCGAACCAGTTTCTTTTTCAGAATTATTGCATTATTAAACCCGTTTTTAAGATTCTGTAAATGCAGCAATTATAATATCTGGATTCATTATTCAACTAATAAGTAGGTATGTCAAGAGTGAGTAGATAGGAATACAGATAAAAACATTAAAATAAACAATTCTATAACAATTGCATTTAATTTTTTTTTATTTATTTATTTAACTTCTCGCACAGATACATGTGACGAAGGCGGACTTAATGCCAAAGGCATTTTCTACCAGTCAACCTTAAGGTGGTGCAGAGATATGTTCGGGTAGGTGCATAAAGTATCCACAATTCAAATTATTTTTAAATAAAACTCACTCAAAACTACAAATTAAAAAGAAAAAATACTAAAAATACTAAAATGCATAAATATTAAAATTAATAACTTATAAGTAAATATAATTATAAAATAAATATAAATATATATATATATATATATTATATCATATATAAATGGGAGATACATTATTCCGATGATTCCGCCAAATAATTATTGTACAGCTGCCGTACACTGGTCCATTTGTGTTGTTACTTTGCAAATTTTGATAAATTACATCACTTTTAAGAAACAACATAGAATTTTGTTCAAACGAAATGACAACAAATTTTCTGTTTGAAGAAGTATACAAAGAAATGCTACAATAAAAGGAAAAGCACGGACGTTTAATTTCGACTCTACTCCAGTAGCTAAACAAATAAGTCAATTTCGAGTTCAACGCTCGTCTTTACTTTAAGACATTTTCGTACAACTTGGTTTGAGACTCGAGACAATTTGACCTTTTACCCTTCAATACACATTTTCGTTACTTCATTATGAAAGCATTGCTTACGGGTTCAAGTAATACACCAGTATTCCATAGTTTCGAGATTATAGTTATTTAAAAAAATCGACCAAAGACAGATGAAATCACCCCACAAAATTTGCTTACGCTGCCGACAGATAATTTCTAAGTGCCTAACTTGAGAGACACTTAGTTATATGGCGATTACTAAAATATTAATTTGCATAGGAGTTAGAATATCTAGTAAAAGCCTCAAGACAACTCTGAGAGAAAACATCTGGCTAGAAGGCTGTTATTTTAATTAATTTTGAATCCCTCTTGGCTCACGTCAACGAGATTTATGTACCCTTTACCGAGCGCAAACGGCTGGACGAGTTAATTATTATGAGGCTTGGAATAGAACAGCTGATGTTCTATCATAAAATTAATGGTAGTCGTTAGTTAGAAAAGTAAAACGAGATAGGCAATCTTGGGAAACGTGATAATAGGATACTGGCATCGTCACATTAGCATTGGTTGGGAAACAAGAACCTACTGTAACACTATACCTTTGAGGTTTTCTAAAAACACTTTATTTTCAGCTGTGCCCACATTGCATTGCTAAAGTGCACCTCAGATTGGATGGTTTCTTGCTGCTCGTCTTGAATGTTTTCCAATAAAGCGTTTTTGGTAAACGAGTTTTAAGGTACGTAAGTTAGGCGCGTACCCTTAGGCTTTCAATCGCTTTTTGCCAAAGTATATGCCAAGAATGTTGAGAATCGATCGTAGACGTAATACTTGACCGGAGTCAATCATTTAAGAGAAAAATAAAACCAAAATATTTAAAGGAACTCACTGTTAGTCTCACACATAATCTTGTCAGCGATGATGTAGAATGAAAAGTCGTTACTTCGGTCGACTAGCGTAAAGTGCCATGTAGCTTCTGCAGAAACCATAGCAGCATACTGTCCTGGAGACCTGGGGTAATCCTTAACCAGAGGATTCAACCACCGGATACAGAGACTAGCAAATATAAAGAACTCACACATCATCGTCAGCCGTGATATAGAAGGCGGAGCACTGGGAAGAAGCATGCTGTCGCACGCAAACTCGTAACCTCGGTCGACTGCCCCGTAACTTCTGCAGGAGCCATAGCAGCATACTGTCCGGGAGCGCTAGAAAAAGAAGCTTGGTTGAGTCGATTTTATGATACTGTGTGTACAACCATATTTAACCATTTTGGGTATGTCTAGAATAAAATGCTTCATTGCTATTAGAAACTGGTATTGTGGTAGAGACGAGACAATGGTTTATTAGAACCGAACTTTGCTAAAATCTGAATAGCGCGCTAGTTGTGTGGTTTTAACATTCATTAGGAGCTTCTATTCAGTTCATCGGTGAAGGTTGAATATATACTTACCCAATATCGAACTAATGATGATGAAATTTAACAACATTTAGTTGAGTATAAAAATAAACCCAAACATTTGATAAGGATACTTATTTCGCATAATTGACTTCTGGCATACTACTTCAATTGGTATAATTAGCACATCGCATTATATTTTTTGCCATAGTGTTAATATTGCATGATCAAAACAAATTTGAAATGGGTATCATAGTGTAAAAATAGGTTAGGATGCAACAGGGCAGCCGCATTTTGTTTATTTTACATACGAAAAACATTTGTTAAGTTAGGATAGTATGCTTTACCTAATCAAATAGTATGTCAAAAGACAATTATGCCAAATGACTAATACGCCAAAAAAACCCGGAAAAAAAACAACATAACAATTATTATACAAATAAAATATAATATGCGAAAAATTGTATGCCGAAATAATATTATGTGTAACTATCATAATGCCAAATGAAGGCATGCAAAGTTAAATAATGCCAATAAAAAAATGTAAACAATAGTGAACCCATTTCATAAAACATAAATCGCATAAAACTAACATAAATAAAAAAAACCGGACAAATACTTCATTAGAATAAAAAATAAACCTGGTAGTTAGCAAGTATATACCCAAAATGGTGAATTTCTTACAAATGTTAGCTGTGTGTAGCTTAACATTCTTAAGGACAATTTACACTGAGGGAAATAGGCAAGCAAAACGCTTTATATTACCAAGTTAGTTTATGTAACAGCGAAAAAAAAAGCAAAGATCCATAATAAACTTTTGGTATTGAGCTTCAAGGAACTGTTGTGTCATGTGACCTTCCATAATTAAAATCATACATAAAATCACGCCTTTATCCCGTGGACAGACTGAGACAAAATCAGAATCAGAAAGAAATTGTATCTTTTGCAATTTAGAAATGGTTATACCATCAAGTAATATGAAAACAACGTTCCATGGCAATGCTTCAAATCAACAACATACATGCAGTTGCTTCACTAACACTACATAGTATAAAACAAAGTCGCTTTCTCTGTCCCTATGTATGCTTAGATCTTTAAAACTACGCAATGGATTTTGATGTTTTTTTAATGAATAGAGTGATTCAAGAGAAAGGCTTTTATGTATAATACATGCATATTATAGTAAAGAAAAGCCGAGAAGTTTAAAGATTTGTAATGTGATGTCGTAACAAACGTATTTTTCTGCGCTTACATTGCAAACGCTGGCTAAACCTTACGAGATAGATCAAATTTATGTACTACGGAATTGTATATCTTAAAAAGATAAATAAAAAAGTCCGCGACAGCATAATAAGTTTATCTCCTAAGGACAACCCACAGTAACCATTTTTATCTTTTACATATTAAAAAAAAAATGGGTTATTTACCAAGCTATTTGAAACGATACAGTATCATTCCTTATCCATTTAAATACATTAGATACGTTGTGCATTTCATGTAGATCAAAATTGCCCTTTATCAGCATTGTACCCGTGCGAAGCCGGGGCGGGTCGCTAGTATTAAATAAGAAGCACTTCTTAGGTTTTTAGTCGCGCCATTTAGTTTGACCTGGGCCTTAGGTTTATGAAATGGGAAAACTGGCAGCAAGCCAGTACTGTTATACAGAAAAGGAGAAAATACTCCGACAGCCAAGTCCCGATATGTCTGTGACAACATTTGTCTTAAAGATGGAAGATACTTTTGAATGTCTTTCAAGCACATTGTAGTAGTGTTAACAAATAACTAAGTTTTTAAAGTAAGTATCTAGGATACAATACAACCTTTAGTTAAGTTTTTAAACTGTTTTTTATTTTTTTATTTATTAACATTTACAAAAGCCATCTTAAAAAAATTAACATCTTAATGCGTTGCTAAAAAAACCACAGAGGTTTACCTGCAGCGCAATATTTTATATCTGCAATAAAGTACAGCAGTCGCAAACGCTACTAACAAATTATTATTACATTTTATGTAAAAACATTTCATTATTAACTTAGTTAGGTATAGCAATATTTTATCTTCTTAAATATTTAAGTTACAAGAGCTAGCTGAATGCATTTACTCTATTAGTTTACGTTGTTACGGCAAGCTTGCAGTTCACTTAGTAATTAATTGCAAGCCTTGGACTTCTCCAAAAGCACATAAATTTTCACAACGGCAATGAAGATAATTACTAATTTCCTCTCACATGTCTCTTTTTCCTCTGGCCCTCAAAGGTTTGCTGGCAGAAAACTCATTTTTGAGTTAAGTTCACCTTTTGTAATCAGTAATCACCAGTTTTTTGTATTTTTATTAATATAATTTATGTGTACAATAAAGTATTAATCTAAACTAAACTAAACCCCAGTAATTGTCTGTAACAGTATCCATTATTATCTATTTGTTTACGATAATGTATGTGCCTACTGAAGTTTATGTTATAGTAGACACCGAAAAGTATGAAGGTAACATACAAAGAACGCAAACATTTTTGATTGATCGATTCTATTTCTCCAACTATGTGCCAAACCTCCTATGTGTTGATAGAGGTAAACGCCCTAAAATAGGGTTTTAGTTTTTCCAGACAAAGACCTGAGACACAATAACATGACATACACAAATACAATATTAGGTATACATCGAATTTGTATTACACTACACAATATGTGCGGATTAGGTTGTAAAGGTCGGTCGCGAAGGCGAGTATATTGCACTCAACATACCTACAGAGACGGTAACAGAAATTACTATGATCTAAGTCGGTTGTGATTCGATAGTTTTCGAATTAAAAATACTAGTAGTATACATATAGGTATGTCGCAGGTTTTTGGTACAATCTAGTTTTTATTGATCAAAAAACCTAGGTTTTAACTAAGTGCCGTTGGATAGCAAAAATGTCAAAGGCATGTAATATTTATTTTATCAACGAGATCAGGTTTTTGATGGAAAAACCTTAAATAGTTCAGGTTTATGAGTAAAAACCTAATGTACTTTAGGTTTATGTTAAAATTGTCCCGGGTGCGATTCTGTAAGCAATACTGATGACATGCCTTCGACATTTTTGCCATCCGACGGCACTTCCGACTGTGCCAAAAAATCTGCGACATAATAATATTATACACATTTATGACCAAATTCGGAGACCTAGTTTGGAGTTAATTGTTTTGCAGAAATAATATTTTAAAAAAAATGCTTTCCTCTGGATGAGCGACCACTCTGGGTAAGACAATAACAATTTATCGAAACCAGTGATGCCAAAACTTGCCAAATCCCTTTGAGACCAATAAAGAAGTGAAAAGTAAGAACAATCACGAAATACAATCTTCAACAGATAGATAATTATAAATCTAAGGATTTATCTATTTATCTTCAACAGATGTTTTTTTCAAAGATAATGTCAGCGTGATAGTCGATGTCGATTTCTGTTCGAAAAATTAGCCAAATAATGAGTCAAAATATAATAATTTGTAATTTTAAATGTAATTTTAAATACTTCCTATATAATATAAAACAGCATTAGTATTCAGAAACCAAACAATGTTGTAAAATACCCAGTAAAAGGCCTCGCTGCCTTTCAGTCCTCGAATACGTTTAGACTTAAGCGCGCACTTAACATTAATAAATTCATGGTACAACCACACAAAGGTACACCGGCGTGGGTACAATTTGTATCAAATTGTACGTGTAAGACAGAATCAATTTCGTGTCATTCAACAATACCAGTAAAGAGACTGTTTTATAATTCATTAGAGTACTATGTCAAAGGGAATATGGAAGCTAGGTACGTGAATGAGATTTTGCGGTAAGGTAATTTTATGGACTAAAACTTGTGGTAGCATTTATATTTATGTGCTTACAAGAAGCAATCATAGGCGTAAGAGGGAGTGAGTCTCGAGGTGGGCTCCCCTTTCAAAACCTCTTTGTTTTTTCTGTGACCGTAAATAATAAGCTATGAATACAATTTTGGTGTCTTTGGCGGCTATATCGTGGTAATTGCAATTCACTACAAACGTAGGTACACACAGCTGAGGTTCCTAATATGCGCCTATAAACTCATACAAACGTGCTTAAATTCTTTCAAAAAATATTTTTACCAAACAACATCTTTATAGAGCCCCTTTTTTACCCGACTGCGTCAGAAGGAGGGTTATGTTTTTCGAGCGTATGTATGTATGTATGTATGTCTATTTCTTTGGCACGCCCTACAGCCCAAACGGCTAGACGGATTTTCACAAATGAGATGTCGTTGAATTCGTCGAAACAGTGATAGTGACATAGGCTATATAAATTTTCAAAATGGCGCCGGCAAATGAAAAAAAAAAGGGGGGAGGTATGGATTTTCTTTTCATCATAGTAATATGGGTATCAAATAAAAGGCCATGAAAAGACCATTTCAAAAATATATACTTCTTATCACATTTATATTACTGATTAAACACAATTTACCAATTTATATATCGGCACGCTCGCGCGCCCGAAGTGGGTGGAACTTAGTTAGTATGTTCGCTCACGCTAATCTTGGAAACTGCCGGTCGAATTTGAATTATTGTTTTTGCATTTGATAGTTTAACTCACGATTAAGGCTCATTGATCTCAAAGAGATTTGATTTCTACAAATTAATAGATATAAAAAAACATGTCGGTTAAAAGAACTAAAAAGAGTGAAATAAAAAATAATTATTAAAAACTAGCTGACCCGGCGAACTTCGTACCGCCTAATTATTGGAGGCATATTTAGTAAGTCACAAACACACGACACAATACTTTTTTAATTTTAATGAAATTTGTTGCTATTAGATTTTTAGGAATATTAAAGAATTATAGTATAGATGCATAGCAAAGAGACGTTTACATTTCAAGTGACATTTTACCATAGACAATTTTTTTTGAGTGAATACTGACAAATATTTACACTATAACTATCAAACTACATCTGTCGTTTTATTTTTTGACGGTGGCCATGGTTAAGAAAAGAAGAAGAACTACATCTGTCGTCGAGAAAATAAAGAATTCAAACAATTATAATATTTAAATTGTTGATATTTTAAAACTATTT
Organism: Hypena proboscidalis; assembly: GCA_905147285.1. Lineage (NCBI taxonomy): Eukaryota > Metazoa > Arthropoda > Insecta > Lepidoptera > Erebidae > Hypena > Hypena proboscidalis. The sequence goes on along the minus strand of LR990150.1, from coordinate 6,868,497 downwards.
TCCAGAAGTTATAGTGAAGCTATATATCCCTCAACTCCTTAAAATGCATTGTCCCTTTTGTAAAAAGTGGATGGAACGGCAGAACAAAAATAATAACTGTCCAGGTTGTATTAAATTATTAATTAATTTCACTATTTCTCCAATTAAATGTTTTTTTTTTTAACATGAGATGACAAAACCAAGGATGTTAAAGTAGGAGCGCAGCAAAAAGTCTCTAAATCTATGGACAAAACAATGGAACGTTCGGATACACGGGTTTTTTTTACATGAGATGACAAAACAATGGAACGTTCGGATACACTTATTATTATAATAAAAATATTTTTGAGAGTTGGTAACACTGTAAGGTTGGCACCCATCAAACATAACAACACATAAATTATTTTATATTTTGAAATTTAAATACACGATGTTATGAGCAAAGTTGATATTATGTTGTCGATTCAAAAGTCTTGTTTTAATGCCTTCTTCAATTCGAGTGGAACTGAGAGTACAAATACCGTCAAATGTTTGACAGAAAGTAAGTGGTCAACTTTTATATGGGAAAATGGAATTGTCGTCTTACTCTATCTTACTCGCAATTTTTCCTTATTTGCTCACCGTTTAGACCTACCCTGGACTACGACAAACATTTTAAAACCAAAATCAGCTCAATCGGCCCAGCCGTTCTCGAGTTTTAATCAGACTAACGAACAACAATTCATTTTTATTTATATAGATAGATACAAAAAACCCGACTGCTTAAAAAAAAGAACTGAAAAGATAAAAACAAGTAAAGCATTATCTACTTACTACTAAAAGAAGTTCTTTTTTTTAAGCAGTCGGGTTTTTTGTTTTTTTAATAATTATTTTTTTATGTAAGAAAGTTTGGAAGACTAGGTCTCACGAAATTCTCGTACAGTATAGGATATCGAATATATCGACTGACATGGAAGGATGAAGAGACTTACTAATGAGAGTGACATCTAGGCTGTCTCTTCGCCATATTGTGGACATATCTGCTGTGTTAAAAAAGAACAGATAAACACTTTTATTGGTAATGATAAATTACACGTCACAAATTATTAGCACATACAAAATCATGAATATAATTGAATCGATAATAAAAACAACAGCATCAACATATCATTCATTATAAATAAATAATAGAATTATGTAATAATATAAATAATTTAAAAATAGTCTACTAGTAAAAAAAACAGCTTAGCAGTTCTAATGGAACATTAGTAAAAAAATACACATTTATTTTAAATTTAACTATTACTAATTTAAGAATATCTCATCTACGGAGTAAAAGGCTTCCTGAACGAGCCAGCACTTAAGTCTATTTTTAAAAACAGTTCGTGACTTTGAGGAGGTTACATTTATTGGTAAACAATTAAATATTTTAGGCCCTATCACGTGTGTAAGTTTACTCATTTTTGCGAGACGATGTGGCACAAGAGCTAATTTCTCTGCATCACGTGTGCCATATGTATACAAAGAGTCCTAATAAGAACTTTACTAGTATATCTTCTGAGAAAATTATGTCCTCTCTAAGCAATCTGATCCCATTAACTTTTATTCACAACATAAGAGGTAGACAAGCAAATACATCGAGAATGCCCAAGAAACCTTGACCGTGAACTAACAGTTGAACTATGCGAATAAAAAGAAAATATTTGGCAAAAAAAATGGCACAACAAAAAGAATAGGCCTACTTGAGCGTAATAGAAAGGCCGAGGGGAACAATTGGGCCTTATAATAAATTAATGGGCTATAAAAATACTTAATTGAGTATAGCTGTAAGCACAGTTTATTTGCAAATGGATTTTTTCATGAAAAAACTTGTGTAATTTTAGTATATAAGTGGACCTTCGCTATTTATTTTGAAGGTCGTTCTAGAATAAGTATGAAATATATTATTGCCTAGCTTGTCTAATAGCAAACAGTTTATTTCTGACTACAGAATATCATGAGGTGTTCTCAAAGCGGGTATTGGATCTCAAAACGTACACTCTTCTTCTCAAGAACTTTTTCTTTTTAGTTAGGGGTATTATCTATAGGCTGACCGCTTAACTGAGACTTCGCCTGCGGGGTACAGGGGCGCGGGGGTATGGCGACAAAGGGGACTGAAACAGCTGCGGGCGGCGGGGGCACTTAATGAAACATACAGGAGATGAAATGTACCAAGATATTTCCTAAGATATGTGACATCATAGGAAAAAAGAAATAGTGATTTATCAAATGAAAAATAGTTAAGAAGATACAAAATTTTAATAAACTTATGTACGTAAATAAAATAATTGAGAATAAACTATTATACTATTTTTTATCTAAACATATAATTAAATCGTAAGAAAGTCAAAACTTTTTTTGGGTCCAGTTTCTTTTTTTTTAAATTTATGTATACGTTAAATTAAAAGCCATTTGCTTGCACTGACTGTTTACTTTATGTCTGAAGATTTTTCGATTCATCTTGAGATTGTCATTACATGTGTACCTCTCACAAGGTGTCTGCAACAGTTAACACATGCGATCGCTACCCATGTAGCGAACGTAATGAACAATCACAAAAATTTGCCCACCGCCCGCAGCTGTTTCATTCCCCTTTGTCGCCATACCCCCGCGCCCCTGTACCCCGCAGGCGAAGTCTCAGTTAAGCGGTCAACCTATAGACTCTGCAGACGAATATTCACGGACTATGTTTCGCTTCAGTTGTATAGGGTTAAAGCCTATAACAACAAATCTAGAAAAAGAAAAAATACTGAAGAATCTTATCTTTTTAAAATACTGCAGCACAAAATTTACATTTCACCACACTTCAATTATCCCCACGCCAGCCAGGACACCAGCAGACAGCGAATGCGGTGAATGCGGAAGGCGTTATTTCCCTTGGGAAAAGCAAATGAATAGACGACTTTCGTGGCAACGCTTCTAATGCATCTATAAATTAGTTATTCGAATGCATATGCCGCGGGTCTTGGCAATAAGGCCATAGGGGTTGATATTATAAGTCTTCTTACTCAAAGAACGTACGAGGTGTTATCTTATACCCGAGATTTAAATATAAGTAGTTCTTAAATCGTACAATACACGATATTATATCCTAGTAACTTTGTTAGATCCTTGGTTTAATTAAATAAGATGGTAGAAAGATAATATATAGTGAAACAAAAAGACACAAGACGGGCCGTGGAGACACAATATATTATATGATACTATTATTATATTCTTTTTTTTTATAAAAAATACAGCAATACACAAAAAAGTCAAATTATTCTTTTTCATAATGATCGATTTATTTCATTTCACGATTTGTTTATAGTATGTGGTTGTTTGTTACAAACAGTGAACTTCCCTAAAAAGTGTCGCTTGTCAATAAAGTACATTATTATTGTAGTACATTAATCTGACAAAAAAAAATCGGTAATTCATAGGCGTGATCTGTCAAAAAGAAAATAAAGGAATGGTCAAAGTATAGATAGTTATTATTTATTGTGTACATTTTGCTACTAATTTGTAAATTGGTTCCGAGTGGAAAACTGGTGACCTGTATCACAGTTTATTTTTTACCTACTTCAGGCACCAGCGATCCTCAACCTACGCTGTAACATAGCTATGTAGATTACAATTTTATATGTATATAGTATGTTTGATGGTAAGAAATAAATTCATTTTTTTTTAATATTTTGTCATTTCAGAATCTCTCCGGACAAGTTTATCAGCGATATTGAGGTTGGGTTTCTACAACAGGACAGTATTTATATTTATAGCTCTAAAATAATTATGTGTTACAAAATAAATACCAGGAAACGGCCTTATCATTGGCTTGTGGTTAGTATGCTAATTACAAAACTTAGTATTTGTAAAATTCGTTACTATTGTTTCTGGTACCGATAAGAGTGTTTTTCTTAATAATTTCCTTTAAGCCACGCTGATAAAGCTGAACATAGGAGTATGGAATAAGCATTTTTGTTCGTAATGGTTGGAATGGTTTAGTAATTTAATCATTTTTCATCTCGCTCGATAACGGATCAATTATCGCCTTTTTAGGGTTCCGTAGCCGAATGGCAAAAAACGGAACCCTTAATGAGTCGTCATGTCTGTCCGTCTGTCCGTACGTATGTCACAGCCACTGTTTTCCGTAACTATAAGAGCTATACTGTGGCATTAAGATTTTGATACAAAAATAGAAAAAAAATAAAAATTGGGTTTTCCCATACTTACAACTGAAACACATTTTTTTTTTCATCAAACCCATACGTATGGTATCTATGGATAGGTCTTCAAAAATGATATTGAGGTTTCTAATATAATATTTTTCTAAACTAAATAGTTGCCGCGAGAGACGCTGCCAAAGTGGAAAAATGTGTCCCTCCCCCCTCCCCGTAACTTCTAAAATAAGGGAATGATAAATGTAAAAATAATATAATGATGTACATTATGTAAACTTGCACTTAAAAATGGTTTGAACGAGATCTAATAATTAGTTTTTTTTAATACGTAATAAATCGTAAATCGCATTTTACCTTTCATTCAATCAACTTCAATAGGTAGGTATAATATAGAATAAAGAAAAACATTTATTTAGATGTCTATAATCTTATAGTGGTACGAAACCCTACTGTGGTCAGAGAACTGTTTCTAAAATTTCATCAAAAGCCATATAGCCAGTTTATAGATTAGCCGTTGCACACAAACAGACAGACAGACAATATTTTCAAAACCTGGTTTTTAGGCATAGGTACCGTGCAAGTAACTAAACCAGGTCAAATATCATTGTTATATTAACATAAAAAACAGACACTTAAATTATTTGTATGTATTTTAGAAAACAAATTCTACGCGGACTAAATTGCGGGAAACGGCTAGTTATATTATAAAAATAAAGATATAACAATAAAATTAGAAATTATATAATACTGCATTTATTTCTGGATACAAAAATAATAGCAGCAACATATATTATGTCCCACTGCCCCGGTCACATGCGTCTTCTTATTAAGAGAAGCTGTAGGCCATAGTCCACCACGCTGGTCGACTTCATACACCCTCGAGTACTTTTAGGCCCTTTCAGTTATGCAGGTTTCCTCACGATGTTTTCATTCACCCTTAGCAAGCGATCATCTGCACGTGTAGTGTAGTGGTTAAAGCGGTCGCCTCGCCGCTCTCCACTGCACTAGTGTTGTGGGTTCGATCCCCACATGTGACAAATCTTTGTGTAATTCGCAAATATTTGTTACGAGCTCGAGTACTTTTAGGCCCTTTCAGTTATGCAGGTTTCCTCACGATGTTTTCATTCACCCTTAGCAAGCGATCATCTGCACGTGTGGTGTAGTGGTTAAAGCGGTCGCCTCGCCGCTCTCCACTGCACTAGTGTTGTGGGTTCGATCCCCACATGTGACAAATCTTTGTGTAATTCGCAAATATTTGTTCTGAGACGCACACATGTAAAGGTATTGTTGTCTCTATCGGTCTAATATATAAATGTGTGAGTGAAAATACATGTTGATGTTCAGTTGTTACTCAACGGTTCAATACCTAGGATTTGTTGTTTGATAAGTCTGCCGATTTTCAACAAAATTTTGTTGCTATGGTAACAATGGCGAGATTTGTATGTGGAACAGGGATGTGTATTGTTCCACAGTCAGATGCATTATGCACTAGTCGACCAACTAGTCGACTAAAAATGTACATACAGTCGAATTCAAAATTGCCATGAGGTTTACAGCAAGATTAATTATTGTTCTTTGCGCTTCCACAATCCGTCCAATTGGAGTTCGCTTGACGCCTTGCCCGACGCCCACGCATGCATATACGAGGCTATAGACACAAATTCAACATCTTAAAAAATTGCGTGTTTAGACTTAATTAAGCGGGCTTCGTCAACAAAAAACATTAACACTCATCAAGATCGATTAAAAGATTTTATTTTGCAGGAGTAACAGACCGACAGACATTCAAAGTTCCTTTGAGATTTATAATATCACTCGTTTCTTCTGCGACTGTACCCACGAAGTATGTCGATAGTATGTAATTGCATCAAAACATTAGTACTATAATATAATGTGATAGTACCGTTTAACTCTTGATTCTGAGTGTTTTCTTTATTTAAATAATAAAACAAAGTTTTAGAAAAGATACTGTAATATTTAGGGTATAATGATAATATTTAACAAAATATATAATAATATTTAATAATATTGCGCTTATATCTAGCACATTGCGTTTTTCTTGAGACAGTGATAAAAGAATTGCATTATTCTCTAACATGGCATTCGTTATTTTTCTAATAATAATTACTTTCTTCAGGTCTATTTTACGTTTAACCTTATTGATATTTCGCTCTCGTGAAGTATACGCTGAAAATTGGGCCAAGTCTCCTCTTTTCACTTATGCGGTTCACTAAAAATACAGAAATGTAAATAATTTACCTGTTTATATGCTGCAAATATATATCTTTCAACATATTTTTGTCTAAATTTGCTGAAACGGTTGTCTTTGATTGTACATATTATTATGAAAGTACAAAAATGACATGCACGATAAAATGACATTACAATTTAAGTATTCGTAGATATTATGATATATTTACTCGGTAAATAATTAACAATACACAATGTAAAGATTGTTTACCCATATTTGAGTCCAGAGAAACTATTTAAATATTATAATCAACATTATAAAATACAAGTGTGACATATGACACATCGAATTGCAATGTATGACACTGTCAATTAGGCCGAGAGCTATGCATTTTGAATAAATATTATATCTGCATAGTTATTATTATGCATGTAGAAGGTATTGGGTTCGAAAGCATTTAACGATTATTATTATTACTCCAACTCAATGATAAATTAATAAGACGATTAAACGTTGTCTTTTCGAAGATAATGTGGCCTGTTTCTATAGATACTAATACTCGGCTTGGCATATATAGCCGACTATTAATTTATACCGCTCTTGATTCATATGGGGTGATTAGGGACATGATAAAAATTAAAAACAGATTATCAGCCTCACCATTTGAACATTATAACAGTCAATCGTTTTAACATTTACACTTTGTCACAATAGTACAATTTAATACTAGTATCTAAATAACTATTAATAAGTTATTAATGCAAAAAACAATCATTGTTTGAAACTAATATTTTTATTTCTGTTATTTGTTTAGACTTTGGTACTTTTCAGTTATATGTCATGTATACAGCTTAGTCCCTAAACGATTATTTACATACAAAAAATAATTCAATTATATTTATTAAGAACGAAAAGATTCTGCAGCTAGATCTCGGACTATAACTTGTTGCAGTCGTGAATGTCAAAAAATTTGTTCGATGCAGTTCAATGCATAATCTCTGGTCGGTACACTATGGTATGTCATATCTCGGCTTGGTTCGGTATCTCACTGGCACCCCTCCCACACTTCCGAGTAGCTAACAAATGGTTGCCTCACCCCCCTTCAATGAATTGAGATAGATATTGTAATTTTCTTTAATTTGTAATATGGTATTTGATGAATGAAAATAAGGTACTTTGATGAAAATTATTGATAAAATAGAAAGTACATTATAATTACGAGGGTCCTTCCTTTCAAAAACTTGTAATAATCTGTTGTATAATACTAAATAAGTCGCATTTGTCAGGCCGTTCAAAACTACGGATGTTTGGATGCCTATAATTTTTTAAATAGGCAGACTAAAGATAATTTGGAATCGAAGGAACATAGATAATCATGTTTTAAATTGACTGTGCAAAAATTATAACATTGTGATGAAAAATGTAAAAGATACAACCATACTCATTTTGTATCAGAATTCCATACCGGTTGTTCCCCCTTAATAACTCATTCAATAACTGTTTTAGCCGTATAAATTAAAATATTTGCGTAAAGCTCACCGCGAGGTCTCACTGTCGATTACGGGGTCAGACAAAAGTGTTATTTTTGTGATTTCAAAGGAAAATTAATAATGGATAATAAAAAAATATTATAGGCGATATAAAATATTGACTCGATTCTTGTGTATGGTCTAATTGGCCTACATAAGGAAAATCGCGTTGAAGCGATAAGTACATATATATAAAGGGCAGACTTTAATTTTTAATCTCATTTGTACCCAGTGCAAAACAAGAAGTTCTTTAACAAGCAATTTGAATACTATGTTTTAATAAAAGGGAACGATTTAGTTCACAAAATGAAGTTCAACACTTTTATGAGTAAGTTCTTTTTTATTATTAACTTGTAACTTCGTCCGGTAGGAGTTCGTTGTATTAAGTAATTAGCTGTTCCCACGCTCAGACTCTCAGATTCAGAGTCAGATTCATTTATTCACAAGAATGTAGTAGTACATAGGTGTTACATTAAAAAGTGGCTGTGACATACGGACGGACAGACGGACAGACATGACAATTCTATAAGGGTTCCGTGTTTAGCAATTCGGCTACGGAACCCTAAAAAACAGACACTTCAATTATATTTATTTTGAATATTGACAACTATTCAACCACCAGCGATAACCGCCCTAGAGCCATCACAACTTATTGTAGTAGGTGTTAAAAGACAGATGAAGACGTCTCTCCCTCTATCTTGTTCACAAATTCATTATTTTTGCAGGATTTGCTGCCTTCGCATCGATCATTACAACCGCAATTGCATCATTTCCGCGAACATGTGTGTTCGTTAGTAAATCTAGGTGCGAACACGTAGCTTATTGCTATGTACACGTTTATAGTGAATTTGTTCCAAGCTGCGATGAAACAAATATAACTCTCAAACTCGAAAATCCTGATATTAGTCAGCGACATGTATTTTCTATGCTCGTTTGTGACAAATTTCTTCTCAGTGTTCGAGAAATTCAAGTAAAGAGTAGTAACGCGTACAATCTAGCCCCGCAATATTTTAAGGGCTATTCCAACTGCTTACGTTTAGATCTAGCCCAGAACAATATAGTTACAATTGAGGAAAAGGCATTTGATACCTTGGTGCTTCTAGAATCTTTAAACTTATCCGGCAACCACATTGCATCATTAAAACCAAATTCATTTTACATATCAAGTGACAAAAATAACAAACTAAATGTTCTTGATTTATCAAACAACAGATTAACATGTCTAGGTTTTGAATTTAATCAAGTACCGAATTTAAGAACTTTGCATTTACAGGGTAATCAACTGTCTAATATAGCTGATTATGCATTCAAGAATCTAAAAGTCTTGAATCAACTTTATTTACAAGAAAATTGTCTCACATTGCTAAATAATAACCTAATTCACTTAAAAAGTTTACAAACATTAAATGTTGCACATAATTATTTGACTCAACTAAGAGGGCGCGAAATTAATGGCTTATCTTCTATTGTGTATTTAAATATGTCTCACAATATGTTGATATCTATCGAAACAAATTGCTTCCGTCGCGCATTTGAGTTGCAGAAAGCAGATTTCAGCTTTAACCAAATAAATATGACAATTGGTGCAAGAATATTTAAGAATACTGAAAATCTGAAATATTTAGATTTATACAGCAATAATATAACTGGAATACAGGAAAATGCTTTCCAATTTTGTGATTTAGATTATCTACAATTAGGAAAAAATAGCATAACTGGCGACATTAATCAAAAAACATTTTCGTATTTACATCTATCAACAAACAGAATAGATTTGTCTAGTCAAAGTATAACTGGAATAAGAAATTACGCATTTTCTGATATGCGGAATCTTACTCATTTAATTTTAGCAAGAAATAGCATAAATCTTATAGAGAATAATAGTTTTAGTCGTTCATCTATAACATCGTTGGATTTATCATACAATATGATAACTAATTTAGATTTTCTTAGAAATGGTTTGTCTGATCTGATTGAATTGTATTTAAACAACAATAATATTGTCGTAATATCAAATAATACATTTATTACGCAATCAAAATTAACAAGACTTGATCTCTCAATGAGTCATATCATTACTGTAAAAGACTTTACTTTGCCATTGTTGAATTTAAGAAACTTAAATTTTATTGGTCTCTTAGAATTGAATATTCAAGAACAAGACGAAGGACAAAACCATAAAATCCCATCTGCTGATAGACCTGGTGGTGTTTTGGAGTCAAAGAAAATGTTACTTTTGCCGAAACACGGTGTTGTAAATGTTAGAAGAGATCTGAACAGCACTGAAAGTTTGTTAGAACAAACATCAAGTAGTACTTCTCCATAGAAGGAGAAAAACAGTGTTTCAAATGTTACAGTCTACAACATCTCTTATGATTTTTATTGTTAAGTAGTTTTTCTAGGTTTTAAATATTAAATGTTTAGCAACTCTTTTCAGCTCGATTAGTTTATAAGAAATAAAATGCAATGTTTTCAATGAAAAATTGGGTCTACCATGTGTCGCTCCACATGGCTGTCACTGCAGTGAGTGCGTCGATTGCCTCGGACACCATGTCCTATCGTGCAGTAAAAGCGTGGGTTGCATTTCGCGGCAAGCGTCCCTAAAAGATATAGTACATCGTGCTCTTGTAACCGCCGGCGTGCCAGCAGCACTAGAACCTAATGGAAATGATGGTAAGAGACCAGACGGTATGTCGTTACTGCTACTTGGTAATGGACGCTGTATGCGTCGACACCCTTGCGCCATCACAACTTACAAAAGATGAGCGGGCGGCACGGCAGCATCTGATCAAAACATCAAACGGCGAAAATATCATAATCTCGTGAGAACCATGGGGTCCAAGTGTACGGGCTTTGTTTTAAGACATCGTGAAACGCCTCGACGTCACCGTGACCATACGGCTGGTTTTTTTTTGTGATGGATTCGCCAATGATTAAGCATTGTCATTCAACATGGCAATGCAGCCAGCCTTCTGACTATGGTTTTTGCTGTGAACAGCGATGCAGAGAGATTTTTCGACACGTAACTTAATTATTTTATTTGTATATTTGTAAGCTATATGTATATATATGTTGTAAATTGAACGAAAATAAATACAAAATTTTATGAAAAATGTTTTTAATTTTGATTCCTCTTAAAAAAAAAAATATGTTTAAACTCTTGATGTTGATCAGAATATATTTAATGATTAATTAATTTTATTAATTAATTAATTTAATTTTGTTTTTTTGGAACGAAGTTCCTTATTGCGCGTTGCGAAAGGGGGCTAGGCGGAAAAAAAAGGAACGAAAAGTTGTAACGACACTTTTCGTAGCAATTCTCGTAGCAGCGTAGTAATTACATGCTACGTTACAGCTACGGTGCTACATCATCAGACAAAACAGAAAAATGCGCACGCCGCACGGCGTGCGCATTTTTCTGTGTCCGTCTCTCTTTCTCGCTTATAGAAAAAAAGAGATAAATTAAATTAAAAAAAAAAACTATAAAGAAAAAAATTACTAGAATTGAGTTACTAAAAAAAAAAATGCGCACGCCGTTTTTCTGTGTCCGTCGCTCCATCTCGCTTATGGAAAAAAAAATAACTATAGAGTTGAGTTTCTGCAAAAATGGGGGCGCTGGCACGCTCAGAAAGGTCTGCGAAGGCGTACACGATCGCTGTTCTAGTCAGATACCAGGGATTAAACAGCTCGATATCGTGAACATTACTCCTCACTTGGATCTGCAGAACATACTTAATAATCTCTAAATCGGTGGACCTTATATACAGGACCTTGTAACGAAACCATAGCGCGATCTAATTCGATCCCAACGCCATCTATCGCGCGACTTCGGAACTAATTGGTGCTACAGAAATATGCTGCGCATAGAGAAAGCAAGCGAAATATTTTCATTTTGTCTCTCTATGAATAATAAAGTAACTATAAAAAAATATTATCATAACTTAAAAAAAAAATACAATTCCCGCCTTTTGTTGAGTGTATACAGGTGTTTTGTACATAATAAATTATTAAAAATAGTTACAATAATGAATCCTGACAGTGTTTCTGCACAAGTTCTGGATATTGCTGATGGATTTAGGTAAGTAGAGATTTTATACACACGATAATAAATGCTTTTGTATTTTAGCAAGTACACATTATAACCTTTCTTTACTATTGTGCTAACCAAGTCATACGCGTTATAATCTCTTCATTATTGTGTGTTTAGCAAGTGTACGCGTCATAACTATATTAAATTCAAAAGCAAATTATTTTTTAATATTACCACAGAATGTTTACTAATTTTGTTATGTACATTTCATGGAATATACGATTAGAACACATCTAATTATGTCATTGGGATTGGTGATGAGATTATTGATAATGAGATCTGATATTATTATATCGCGAGTAAACTTGCGAATACAATTTAAAAGAAAGCAAGATAATCGCAGAAAAATAATGTTAAAGATAAGGTTTGTTATGTGTGGTCATAGAACTATTACTCCTAGAAACCGAGTACACGCATGAAATGTAAAGCCACTTTAATTGTGCCGTTTCAGTTCAGTGTAACTCTCTGGTATTTATCAGATTTTCGTATAGTTTGTCTGTCCGCCAAGCGGTGCATTATAATTTTCAATCAATCTGTTTTTAGCCTTACTTTATACTTAAATTCATACAAGCCGTTTATTTATCTAGGCATTATAAGTCTATGCGTGTGTTTGAATGAACCTCGCTTTTGATATTTTGAAATTCGAATAGCGCGAAAGTTTGAAGATAAGAATTATTTTAAAATTAAGTGTGTAAGGCACAGGAAATATTGTTATGTAGCCATTCAGCCTATAGGAGTATTGTGATAATATCTCCACAATGATTTTAAAAGTATCATTCGATTATTTTAAGAGAATGATTAAAGTGATTCTGAATGATCTTGTGTACGCTTGCTACGCTTGATTATTTAATTGTCTTAATGTTTGTTTTTATTTTAATTTGGTTTAAATTTTTGTTACCGTATTTAGTTTATAAATAGACTGTTTTATTTGTTTAGTGGTTAAGGTCGCATACCTTTTACTGCAATCTCGGATGCTAATCCTGATTTGTTGTTATTTGGAATTACCGAACTTCGTTCCATCTGGGTGTCCCTTGACACCTCAGTAGTTTTTTTTTATTAATTTATAAAAAAAATGAAAATTATTTAATTTTAAATAAATTTAGTAATGTGTTTAAGTGCCTGATTTACAACTACATTGTTATTTCGTTATAATTTTGCAGATGCAAAAAAAGCGGACTTAAATAATGAGGGCTAAATTGATTAAAATAAAAACATTTTATTTCAAATTAACATAAAATATTATTAAGCTTACCTTTTGGAAATATCAGCACAACATCAGTATGCTGTGTGGGGGTGGAATGTAGAAGCAAGCGACGGGGATGTATTAGGTGGGCACCAAGCTGTCCTGCCATGGGTAGACGACGGCGGAGCTCTCGGCCAGCTGGAGCAATAAAAAAAAATGGTTATTTGCTAATAAGGTGCAAGAAGTTTGACAATATGTTAGTAAGGGTGTAATTACACCTGAATCAATTCAATAGGTGTGGATCAATGAATTTGACGTTAAAAAGAGTCCATCGGAACGCACTTCTGTGCCCTTCAACAATTTATCAATGTCAATGATTTATTATGATATTATGGTTGGGACGAGGCTTTGGGTGTTTAAGTCGCCCTCTGTGGGTCTATTGTGATTTACAGTCTCATAATACACTCTTCTTTAGGCCAATAGCCACCATAAATTGCAGCAGTTGGCTGATCGGGAGTGACTTGACATCATCAGGATCCAAGAAATGGCGTCCCAGAATGATGTATTAACTATGGATCAGTAGCTCACAGTCGCAAATGAGGTGAAGCAGTGTTTCTGGTTCCTTTTTACAGAATCTGCAGTAGTCAATGATTTAATTAAGATAAGCTAAATTTTAAAGATGCTCCCAGACCGACTAATAAATCATTACATTGTTGGTATTAAATACAATTTTGAAACTTTATTAAAAAAATACATTAAAGCAAATGCTTGCATGGTCTGAGAGAAACTCGAGTTTATGCAGAGCCCCACTATCTTGTAAAATAGTAAACTGAGTGAACCTTTTAAGAGGCATAACTCTCTAACTTCTTAGTCCTTCAATATACTAACATAATTATTATATGCAATTTTAATTTTAACATTATACTTAATAAACCGAGATATTTTAAACTTTTTAGTTTATGGCTAAAGCAATATTTTGTTCATTTTTCACTTTAGTAATTATAATACTTAAATATATATTCTACTACTTGATGTCGTTAGAAAGCTATATTTCTCAATTTTTGTACAGATAATTTTCATATTATGATAATTTTACAGAAAAAAAAACTGACTTCAATTACATATAATGCTTATAAAATAAAAACTAATGAAATAGATCGAACTGAAAGAAATTTTTATGGGACCACCTGGCAGCTATTTCGCCTCGTACAAAAAAGAATCACGCGAATAGGTCCATTAACCGCGGCGTAATCGATGTACATACATAGAAATAAAACATACCAGCCAAATTGAGAACCTCCTCCCACTTCTACTTAACCAGTTACAGAAGATGTTCGATGATAGCAGGATTTACAGGTGTGAAGTGTGATGTAATTTTTATTACTATGTTGATTATGTATGGACTAATCTGCCGAACATATTTTATCCAAGAGTGAAAAATAATTATTTTATCAACTATATAAAAAATTACTTGATGTGGGTAGATAGAGATATGATTTTAATTGAATACAATCAGATAAATAAGGTAAGGAGCATAAGTCATAGTAATCTATGTCTAAAAAATAAAATATTAGAATTAGAAAAATAAATAAACTTATATTAGCAATAACAATAAGTGATACACAGAACCTATTAAAAGAATACAAAATATTACGAATATTTTAAAGTTTGTAAAATCATACACACCACTATCCAGTTTATCTTTCGCGAATTCAGCGAATGATCTGTGTTCTTGAGGTGTTGAGTGAGAACTGCTCTCATAATCTTCTTTCTCGGGGCTCCCGATACTTCCATCTTCACCCTCCATCGCGAAAACTCACAGAACAGTCCGCCTGACAATAACAATACAGCAATCTGCACACAAGGACCTTCAGTTTCTTACATCATCGACTAAATAAGGTCCACAATCATAATGCTGCAACTAACGCACTTCACTTCACTGAAAATGTATAGCGCTCCATTAACACCACAAAGGAGACTACCATCTTCAGCAATAAACACTATGAATGCGGTTTATTTACTTGATAAATATTTTATTTTGTGACAAAATACACACAGCGGCTGTCACAATTCAAAATTGATTTTTGGCCGCCATTTTTACGGTAGGTGTTACTAGTACTACATCTAAAAAGTTATCGAGTTGCTAGTACTTGCTAGTAGAAATAATCAGAAAGTAAATTAAATACGACAATCAAAGCAAAGAACTTTTCCTTCTATGTGAATCCGTGTCTCCTGCGAGTTGTTTAGCCAAACAAAACATTTGAACAGCCAATCAAAATGCTAGATCGCGACTCGATTTCCTTTAAAATTGAATGATATTGTTCAAATATCGGTCGTTTGGTAACATGTTAGGCTTGCAGGAGACACACTTTAATAATTACATACATAAGTTCATTATTTACACAAGTAAAATGTAATTGTATTAAATATTTTCTATAGTCAAGTCCAGCATTGAATTAAGTTACAAGGAAGGTAAGTTATAGAAAATTCAGTAAATTAAAACTTGTTTTGTTTTTGCCAAAGAGTATACTAATATATTGGTTTTTGCTATTTAGTTCCCTATAGCATAACAAATGAATGTCAAGATTGTTAAATGTGACATTGAAACCATGATTAAAACAACGTTTTTTTTTGAAATTATTAAATATTCCAATTGGGCCTTGATTTAAGCCATATCTTTGTACATTTATACACGTATAATATTTATTATTATGTTTAAAGACTTTATTTATATGGTATACGTATCCGAATCATACTTTTATTGTGTTGACAATTAGTGGTGCAACATTACGGGCATTACAGTTAATACATCGATGTTTTAGATAACTTAAAAATAAACCATTACATCTAAGGCATTTTAAGGTGTTTTCTTGGAACGAAGTTCCTTTTCGCGCGCAGCGAAAAGGGGCTAGACGAAAAAATTAAGACCAAAAGTTGAAACGACAGTTTTTGCTTTAGTTGTAAGCCGTGCGGCGTGCGCGTGTTTCTCTTTCTCTCTCTCTTTCTCTCTCTCTCTCTATCTCTCTCTCGCTCTATTTCATAGAAAGTTAGCCAGTTGTTTTCGTTTCGTCTTTCTATTTTTGTTGAGTGTATACAGGGTTTTTCGTACATAATAAATAATTACAAATAATAACTGTGAGTAGGCATGCGTTCGACCACAATCACACCTAATTGTAAATTTAGTAATGATGTGGTCTACGGTGAAGCACGTTCATACCTATTTACTCTTGCCATAATACAGGGTGGATGCGACATAGCGACATTTATTGAAACCACAGCTTCTATACATGGCCAGTATGCATTTCCACCGGATAAAAAATTCTCTGGCGAAAAAAAAAATCCACATCTTCCGAACAAATTGCACGATCGCAATGTTCAAATTGTTCGGAGAGCGTGATTTTTGTTTTTTCGCCAGAGAATTTTTATCCGGTGGAAATTGATACTTACCATGTATAGAAGCTGTGGTTTCAATAAATGTCGCTATGTCGCATCCACCCCGTATAAAGTCAATATAATTGATTGACTGTAAAACCTTGTTTTCTGTCCTGCGATCCAAACACGTTGCCGATTGAACGATATTTTATCGATATAATTAAATTCTAATGGAAGTCTACAGAAATCGACCTTATTGACTGTCTGTTTATAAATGTTTTGCATTTGTTTGATGTCCCGTAGCCAGAACCAATCTTCTGTCGAAAACACTCTTCAACAGAACCATTCCCGTTGTGAACGAAGCGACTGGTTCTGCAAACGAACATTCAGCGATACAACAGCACGCAAATACTATTTTTCTGATTTAAAGTTCTGATAAAATTGTGAATAATTGTATGAGTAGATATTTACTGATGATATTGAATTTAACAAACATTGATCATCGAATCTGTAATCATCGATTCATCGATGTCACATTCTTTTCAACTGCGCAATAAAATAACTACATTACATTACAGACATCCTTATCTGTCATTATATATTTTGTAAATCTGAGAAGCGACTTCGATGTTGATTGAAATAAACGTTCGTTATTTTGCGCGATATACAAGTTACAATGGACGTGTAAAAGAAATCGTCGCGACTTTCTCTTCATTATTAAACAGTGCTGTAAACTACAACCTACGCGAAATTGAAGCTGAGAAAATAACAAGCCTAGTAGTAATCCTGTAAAATATCAAGGTACGTAAACTTGTGTTCATAAATGACCTTTCTTTGTACTCATGTAATCGTCGCAGTTTTCTAAAATTACATTCTTGTATAGACTTTCTTGTTTATAGTGGATTAAATATTTCGCTAACAATTATTTAAATTAAACTTATCGGTTTGGTAGTGTTTTTGGGACGGATATATTTATTGTTTTTAAGTTAACCCACTTTCACAAAAAAACAGCTGTTATGTCGTCACGCCTAATATACAACAGCTGAGTTATGTGTGTCATATAAACTGCTCATCAAATGATGCTATGTGACTGTGGAAACTGTATTAATGAGACCAAATGACCCTGAAATATTTTTAATAAATCAATAACATCTTTCAATGGAGGTAGTAACAACATTTTTATTATTCGTTTGCTGAAAACTGGTGCTAAAGATTGACAATCGTATGCATTATTTATTAAAAGACTCATTGTTTTATGTTGAGCATTTTAAATTGAATAGACACTTGACATTTTTACACTTCAGTGAAGTGACCTTGTTGGCATACTGTGACAGGACAACCTGGAATGATTAAGTGTTTTTTAATCTCAGTCAGCCTTGTGACAAGTGGTTATTAAATACTTTCTTCTTAATTTATTAGTGTATAGTTCTTGCTTGGCAAAACATTTACTTGAGTATCCCCTTTTTTTCAATCTTTGAGTATTCAGAACATAATATAGCATGTGAATGTTTAATTTAAATATGGAACAATCAAGATTAATAAGTTTCCATATGGTTGCTTGGTTGACAATCTTGGATAAAGTGGTACTATGTTGAGACCATGAAAGTGTTTAATTATTTATTATTTGCTATAGTCTCCTTAAAAATAAAACAATAAGCCAAGGCATTACACAGGTATTTTTAAGGCTTAAGGTAATTTTGTTCAACTACCATGAAAAGAGTATGAAGTATTTGATTATTGAAATTTTATTTGTTTATTTAATGGATCTTTAACAAGAAATACACACACTTTCCAAATTTGTATCTTAAAATAATATGTCCTGTGTTTGCTCAGTTATAGAAGACCACAGCTTGAAAAAAAACTAGTCTGGGAATTATAGAAAATAAAAAAGTTAGTTCCTTAATGATAATTAGGATAAATACCGAAAAGAAATGCAGTCAAATTATACAAGTATTATGTGTAACAGTTAAGGAAATATATCTAAAACCAGTGCCATTATATTTAAATCATTGTTATAGGATTCTTATTGAACACATAGTGTTAAAATACTATCTTGAAGTCAAGACATTATGAAAAATTTCATATAACACTTTGGTCCGATTCAGGCACCTGCAAAAGCAATACACAAATTATACCGTCAGACCAAGGAGACAGTAAAACTATAACATAAGCATTTTTCATTGACTAGATGACACCAGAATGGGGCAGCCTGCCACTTCTTCCACTGAGGTGTGTACTGGAGCACCTGAGACCGGAGGAGGCACTGGCAGCCATGTCCACCTGCCGCCATTGGAGAAACGCCATACTGCTCTACGAAGGACACAAGTAAGTCAATTCTTTTATAGCATTATTCTTGCTGGCACTCATGTAGTATGCTGTTGGCTGTATTAGTTGCCACTGACTTAATTATTATGCGCCTGTGATGTGGGGACCAGCTCAACAATTTACCAAAATATACATAATTATGAGAGACTTTGCTACAAAATCTCCGTCAAGCAAACATACTTACAATATTAAAATGAGATGAATAATTTATTTGATTTCATTAGTCATGCATGATACATTGAGTTGAAAAAAAGTGTTCATACATTTACATGTCTACATTCATAAAAATGGTAATAACTTAACTTCTTAGGCTTTACAATAATGGGAGTAGAGTAGTACACGCGGCACACATCAAGCAACTTGCCAATTTAAGCTGGTCTTCATTGTATAGGCTTCCTGAGCAATGCAAGACCATCTAATACTGAAATTTAGCTTCCTATTCATTTAATTAAATTAGCAAAAAGTTCTTTGTGTTACATCTACTTCGGGTCAGTTTGAGTGCTTCAAACGACTTTATCCCGTTCTCAAAACATTGCTTTTCTGTTTCTATTGGTTGCGAAGCATGATGTCATAAATATGTTATTCCTAAATTAATGTGTAACAAAAAAAAAATATTCAATTCGGATCAGTAGTTCTTGAGATTAGCGTGTTCAACCAAACAAACAAAATTCTTTAGCTTTATAATATTAGTTAAGATTTACTTGTACCTAAACGTGCGTTATAATCCGTTTAGGGGCGTCGCCAGCAAGGAAGGGGCAAATAATATGGAGAATGAGAAAAATATGTAGGTAAAGCCGAAAGCTTACTCGACAATTAGACAGGTACACATGGCACTTGTCTGCACCTGTGGTGTAGTGGTTTAAGCGGTCGCCTCGCCGCTCTCCACTGCACTGGTGTTGTGGGTTCGATCCCCACATGGGACAAATCTTTGTGTGATTCGCAAAGATTTGTTCTGAGACTGGGTGTGCTTGTGTGAGTGAACATATTTGAGGAAACAAAACTAATGACTATAAAACAACTTTATACATTTAACACTTGTGTTCTTATTAGGAAAATTATAGATAAGTCCATCCATACTAATTTAAAATTTACAAAAATGTCTCAAATTTCTAAACGTAGTCTTCGTCGACCAAGCTTACTTGTTTTGCCAAAAATACGCACTAATTACGCTAAAAAGAGTATCACCTATGAAGGAGCACAACTTTTTTAACAATTTACCTGCTGATATAAAGCATGTTAGCTCACTCGGCAGTTTTAAGTCTCGTCTATCTAAACACTTAACTGAAAACTACATTGAGTAAATTTTTCAAAATCATCAAAATAGTTGGGAATTTAACTGTCGAATGGGCGCTACTGATACACATATAATATGATAATATAATAATTATTATTTGTTTTTTTTTTCTTTGGTGGCGGTTATATTTATAAGTTTTCAAAATGATATTTTTATATTCTCATGTAAGTGGCTTTTGTGTCTTTTATGAGAATAAATGATTTAAACCTAATGTGTATTCGGCCTTGTCATTGGGACCATTGGATAGTGTAATTGCTTCTGGCGTTCTATCTAATGTAAAAAATCCAAATTTTAAAATTTAAATTTAAATGGCTATAGATCAACCTAACTTAACTATCTTGGAAATGTTTCCAGTATAAGATGGTCTTGCGTTGTACAGTGGGCCAAGCAATTATGTATGCAGGGCAAAAACTTCTATGCCATAGTGCAAACTGACTGCAATAGATATGTATGTGTGAATTACATATGTAATAAGTGTAATATACCCACTATTTAGATATGTAACTCACTCATTTATAACTGTTGTAGTAAGTCTTTACTATGACTTCGAAGTTTTTGCCCTGCATAGCTAACTCGTTGGCCCACTGTACATGTACGTTGTCTTTATTGTGTGTCTTCATTATTATTATTATTTAATTATTGTTCTGACATTTACTTTTAATTATTATGATTACAATTGACATAAAGCTAAATTATAATAAATATGTTTTTTTTAATAATGTTTTGTGTACTGTGGATATGTTATTAATGTTAGTTATTCATAATTTTAATGTAGATTATACTTGTATTAGTTAATTAATCTATATTAATTCATTACAAAATTTTTGCATGCCGTATTGACGGCGAAACATGCTGAATAAAACTTTATGTACTTAAGAGCGTGTATTCCTTTTCAAAATGTAACTGTCAATTTTTGTAGTGTTTTGGGAATATTTCGTAAAAACTGAATGAAAGTATGATTTTATTCAACTAACTTTTTAGAATGCAAGTTTTGAAAGGTAAATATAACATTTCATTCGTAAATACAGCATAATTTTGTAATTTATCAACTTAACAGTTAATACTCTTTCAACTGATAAGATAGAAAAGTATGCTTTAGTTATTAAATGTAATTGTCATATTTACCTTTTAAAGCCCACATTCTAAAAAGTTAGTTGAATAAAATCATACTTTCATTCAGTTTTTACGAAATATTCCCAAAACACTACAAAAATTTACAGTTACATTTTGAAAAGGAATACACGCTCTTAACACCTTTGTAAACCATGTTTCTCGCAAATAAATATTCTTATTCTTATTCTTACAGGCTGCCTGTTCAATACGGAACAGCTTATACTGGTAATTTATAGGTTGAATGTCTGAATATTTTTTTTTATCATGTACGATTCTTCATACTTGTAGTACTTGACATAACACAGGATAACTTACAAATGAATCAAGGCTATTGGCTAGCATACCTTAAGAAACCGCAATGCGTAACACTGACAATAGGCACTCATTCTGTATGAAATCTATTGACTATTATGTTCTAGGTTTATTCTGCTTCTCTGTCCGACTTCGAGAGATATGTTGATAGAAACCTAATATAATGATTTCGTATTGTGTACCTAATAATTAATTACACTTATTTACTTTTCCTAGAGACACATTGAAGATTCGAGCGAAACAAATAAAGAAAGCCATGTTCCTGAGCCGCATCTTCAGACGATACACACGAAAACTGCACGTTTATCTAGATGGCACCGAGGACGAAATTGAGAAACTCATGACTCTTGTACTTCCACAGTAAGTTTATTTACCAACATTTCACAAATAAATTTAGATAGATAGATAGATAGAGAAAACTTTATTTGCATATTAAATTTGTAAAAAACATACAAAGAAATAGGTACTTAAAACTATAATGTACTTACAAAGGGCGGCCTTATCGCTTGACGCGATCTCTTCCAGGCAACCTTAGGATGGACATAATAGAATTTAGATTAGGTGTATAAGAAGATGATACTTTCGCGATCAACCAGATACATCTCCAGATTATGGCTCCTACTGAGAATTTTCTGGTGTAAAATGTTCTGCAGTTGAAATTTCCGTAAAGAAAAAATCCCAAATAACACGTTTACTGAGAAGAAACCAACCCGAGGCGCTGCTAAAACTAAATAGAGAAATTCATGAACCTTGTGCTTCCATAAGTTCCTGTCAGTTTCATTATTCATATACAATTTAAGTTTTAAACCCATGAGCTCCTTTGTCGCTGAAACTTACACGGGAAAACTATGTTATAAGAGAATAATAACGTCTTTCATGAGTGAATTTCGGGCACGATCGATACAAGAAGCTAGGAAACTAGCTAGCTAGCAAAAGGGGGAGTAGTGTCCTTATAGTATCCAAATGCGTATTTGTATAAACTCAAGAGCTCTTTCGATGGTCTTGTTCTGTTTGCTCAGTGGTATGACATTTCGTCATAATCACAGCGAGCTCAGACACTAAAAGTTCAGGTTTTTGCCTGATTTTGAGCTGGCATAACGATATTTTTATTAAAACTGACGTGAGTTTGTAACATTATTCAAATTATGAAATAGGGGTTTTACTCACGTAATGTTGGTCTATTTAGTCGACCGCGGTTTCGCCTATACCTCTAGGCATTATCAAGAGAGTGCGATACGTCGCGCCTGAGTCGCAGCCAGTCTTGCACCGCGGTCGACTAAATAGACCAACATTACGTGAGTAACACCCGTATTTCATAATTTGTAGTCTTGGCAGAAGAACCAACCTTTTATGGAACGAAACTTCTGAATTCGTTTTCGTAGTAGTAGCACACATAAATGAGCCAAGAGCCAACGAAGTCCTACATAATCTACAATGAAAGAGTAGTTGCGCGTATTGCATGTGTTTGTCTGGCAATTGTCATTGTTGAAGCAATTTTGAATAATAAGCTTGTCACTTTCATATTGGAAGTGGCCAATATATCTTTTGTGAACCATTGACCGATACACCTCTGTACGCCGCACTCACTCTCTGTCAGCTCGATGTTATAGGATTAGACCAGATTTTTTTATTTTTTATTTAACTTTTTGCACAAAAAAAAATAGTACAAAGGCGGACTTAATGCCTGATGGCATTTTCTTACAGTCAACCTAGGGTGGTGCAGAGATAAGCATAGGTTCAAAAGACGATAACTAATGATAGATAAGTAATTATCATCTCCTGTTGTAAGCAACAGGAGATGATAATTATATAAGTTGAATAAGATATATATTATGATGAAATTATGGGAAGACGAAGTAAAATATCCTTGTGCTCCGTATATCAATGCGTTTATACTTATTGAAGATGTCCGTGGTGTACCTACTATGTGGCAAATTAGATGCTCGATTGGTAACTAAAATAAAATTATGTACGTACTTAGTGATTTCATAAAAACTTTGATGCGTTTGAAGTTAACATGCGCATAAATAAAATATGACACGTTTTTCATCGCGAGTGTATGATTTTCGTTTTTCTAGTTATCAGTATGTAACTGTATGATAATGTATACTGTCTAATAAGTAGGCTAGCTGGACAAATTAACTTAAAAAAAAAATGTAGGTATAGTCGGCAATGATAGAGGCAACTACAATATGCTTTTCGTGTTTTTTTTCTTTTGGAGTTATATTCCATAAAATTTCATGGACCATAAAAATTTCAAGGTTCTTCAAAAACTTATTGAGATACCTCTTGATGATGGTCTAGTGGTTAGCGTATGCACCTCTTACGGTTTTGATTCCCGGGTCGGGCAAAGTGTTATTACAATAGCAGCGCGGAGTTGGAATTGTGCCCGGTGGATCGCGATAGGCTCACCCCCTATCCCACATATTATGTATGTATACCTCTTTAAATAAAATGCTCCTTGCTAATAAGCTGATTAATTGGATTTAATTAAACAATATACAATTATAAATCCTTAATTAAAAGGCTAAAGCCGCTGTACTTGGAGTAATTTTTCATGTCGGGAAATTGCGCAAAGCGCAAAGGAACGTAGCCAAAGGCAGGCAGCGGGCAGCAACCAAGTTTTTATTAATATTTCCTAGTGTTACTAAAAAGTTATGCTTAGAGTTATATACTCCGTTCGTAGTGCTTTCAATTTGCGAGAATGTGTACGAATATTACAGAAGCTAGAGACAGAAAAACATGCACATAGCGTTCCATTGTCTCTGCCGATTAGGGTTGCCAGGTGAGTCGCGAAAAAATACCGGACAACCCCAAAAAGGGGGGAGGGGGTATGCTAGGTCGTAAAAAGCGTATTTTTTATACTAATATTTTTTTTTTGTATGTTATGTTAGGCTGTGACCAGTAGTAACGATTTTCTTCAAAATACCGGACATTGTTCTGTCCGGCATGACCATTTTACGGACGGGCCTCAAAAATAACGGACTGTACGCTTAAACACCGGACATCTGGCAACCCTACTGCCGATCCGCATGAGAAACGGCATGATATTGAAGCCTATTATTATCTATTTATATAAATTTAAGGCTATAAATTGACTACCCGTGTGCCAAATTTCATCCAAATCCATTCATACTTGCATGAAAGAACAACAAATATCCAGACGTCCTCGCAAACCGTCGCATTTATAATAGTAGAATAGTTACGTAGAGTAGGTATAACTATTTTGCAGCCGCATCTACGTCCTTGAATGCGAGCATTATCGATGCTGTTTTAAATTGGTTTAATCAATACCGTTGTCTGTGATGTAACATAAAACGTTACGGAACAATGTCGTGAGGTTTAACAAATAATAGGAATTGGTTGTACGTGATGTTTGTTGAATGTTTCTGCGATTACATTAGGTATTTGGATACGCGTCACGTTTACTATTTATATCTATAATAAAGTGTTGTTGTTAAAAAAAAAAAAACTATTTCAAAGACAAATTGCAAGGTAATTTAAGTACATTTTATAACACTATAAATAAATATTAAAATAAATATTTCACAACTCACACACATCGCCATCTAGTCCCAAACTAAGCAGAGCTTGTAATATGGGTTACTAGAATAACTGATACTAATACATATATACTTTTCTTTTTTGTAAATACATACATATTATACATAGAAACACCCAGACTAAGACAAACCCCCATGTTCATGCACACAAAGATTTGTCTTATGTGGGAATCGAACCCACGACCTCGGCGTCGCAGGCAGGTACACTACCCACTCCGCCATCCGGTTGTCTCGATATAATCTTAAAATTGACTATATAATCTTAAAATTAAAGATTATTATAGCTAATATTATTTATTTTATACATTATATTAGTTTTTGTTTGCCTACAGTTCTTATTTTCTAGGTTAGTAACAACGGATTTTGGAAGTTTATTCAAAACTGTAGGTAACAAGTAATGCCACACTCTTGCACCATACTCATTGTTATATTTTGGCTTTTCATGTGTTGGTACATTCGAAAGATTACGTAAATTATTAGGTCTGACATATTTAGTTAGGTCGCACATGTTGTTATTGTACTACATAACAATTGCTAAGTCAACCTTATCGAATATGCGCATAACTTTTTGTCTGGTCGCCTATGAGTGATATGTAGGGTTGCCAGATGTCCGGTATTTAAGCGTACAGTCCGTTATTTTCCAGGTCTGTCCGGTAAAAAATAAATGGTCATACCGGACAGAACTATGTCCGGTATTTTGAAAAAGTTGGTACTACTGGTCACTAGCGCCTACAAAAGTAGGCATATGAAATCCCTCAAACGCAAAACTGCATTATATTTTGTTACTAGTACTAATTAAGTTGATTTATGTGTTGTTAATTAATAAATAAAAAATATTAGTATTAAAAAAAACGTATTTTTTGCGACCTAGTATACCCCCCCTCCGCTTTTTGCGGTTGTCCGATATTTTTTCGTGACTCACCTGGCAACCCTAGTGATATGACCGCCATTTGTACCTTTCTGCCCGCGGCTCCGCCCGCGTGGTATGTCAATTAAAAGTAACCTATATGTTAATCCAGACTATAAGCTACATGTGTGCAAAATTTCATCGAAATCGACCCGGTAGTTTTGGCGTGAAAGAGTAACAAACATCCATACATCCATACATCCATACTTACAAACTTTCGCATTTATAATATTAGTAAGGATTAACTAGAGATTTGTCGACTAGCCTAGTCTTTACTATTAATGCCAATAATCTAATAATTGTAGTGCAACATCACTTATGTTGCTTTGCAATATACTGAATGTAGTTTGCAACAAACAAAATAATATATAACGGTTTTAAATAGATTTAAAGTTAATCGAATCTTATGATCGCTCTCGTCGGCCAAATACATAGTCGGCATGTCCCTTGTATTTTCTGTATGTATTTTTTTGGTGAACAATAAGAGATTGTACTGTTATGTGTTCTCAGATGCGTTTAAGTTGCTACAAGAGACTACGGCATTATATATACTTATAGGACGTGTCAAACTTTTTGGAGCTAATCCTTCTACCTACCTATAATATAAACATTTCCGAAAATAAAATTGATGAAGGTGAAATTTAATTTAATTGAACAATCCGAAACTTTGAAAGAATGAACTCTACATAAAATCTTCAAAACTACTTTTTAATGATCTTTGCCAGTTCATAATCTAGATTATTCTAAATCAACACACAAACTAACAGGCGGCACCTAGTGATAAAATAATGATAACAAATGAGCAGTTCTTTCAGCTATTGTGTTGTTAGATATGGAGAACACTGGAAGTGGTTGTCCTCACAGACCGCTATTGTTATTGAATTGATAACTTCTTTCCTACGAATAACGTTTCATGGAAAACGCAGCAAGGCAGGACACGCCTGCATAAATACCGACAATATTTCTTTGTGTATTATTTTGTTTCATTTTTTTCATTTCATTTCATTTATTCAGTAACAATTTTTACATTGTGTGCGAATGTTTTTAACTAATTTAAATAATAATAAATAACACATAACATTAATAACAAATTCAGCAATTTCATGTTTAGAATCAGTATGGTCAGTCTAGAATAAATTATTATTTGCAATTACAAATTACAATGTATCATCACAGTTACAACTGAGCTACACTAGACAACCCGTGACCACGATTGATGCAAGTCAATCAAAACGTCAGAGCCAAAACAAAGATGTACATAACCATTAAATTGGGTATACGCATGGTTTTAGTCCGTGCACCTCGGACATAACCACTGACTCTGCCCAGATCAGTGGTATGCGTCAGGCATTTCCCAGTATAAAAACAAAAACAAAATGTATACGCACAGTTAATAGATATCAAGATGTAACATAAAGAGAATTGACGGTTATATTTGCAACAATTGGATTGTCAAATTTCATAGAAAATTTTCCCCGGACTGGGTTACAGCTGTCAAAACCCATACATTTATAAACATTGACGTGAATTGTATCTGGAACGCGCATCTCTGCTCGAGCAATTGGAATAATGTCATGTGTATGCTCTCTGGGTATCCGCGATCAAGACGTGTACGCCTGATGTCAAAAGACAATGCCCAAAAACTGTATCGCCAAAACCCTTGTGTCACGAATATAAGATAGTAAATAATTTCTAGTTTGTGTATGACGATTATGTAGTATAAGAGACATAACTTAAGCGGGATTTAATAAACAAAAGAGATTTTCTATTTAAACATGAAGGATGAACTAGAATCTAATTTTGTTTTGACAGAATTATCACGTTTTTAGCAATTGTTTACCAACTTTTTCATGACATCCCAACTTACTATGAAAATATCCGGCTTAAAATTAAACTTTCATATTATTCTACATACAATACAGCAGTTTTTATATTGACAAAGCCACGGAATAGATAGCACAGCAGCGATAAACAATTCCATAGCCGATTGGTCATACCCCTTTATTGTCAGACAAAAGAAACTCAAAAGAGGCAAAATGTTATTGTTATTAATTCAAATTCAAATTCAAATCATTTATTTTCATAGGCCCCAGGATTATTTTCCATAAAATCGACATCTTTCGAACAATACTATAAACAATGACCATTCATGACTCTGTTTATCCAATTATGATGGAGACAATAACACAATTATCCAATTAAAATTGCAAAACCTTTTACTTTCACTTTTAAGTAGACGATTTTTCTTTAGTGCTTACGTGCGACGGCGTGTGCGTCATAACTTCGCATTCATTTGAGGTAGTTCTTCGTTTTGTTATGCACCTGCTAAATACCTGTTGTAATTGAAACCAAAATTACCTCGACTTCTCCAAAACTAATTGACGACCTTGATTTTCCAGTCATGGAGTTGTTTTAAATTTACTCAAAGACAAAATGTTTATGTTAGATTGAACCAAAGGCTGTCTTACTAAGTTTATCGCTTACCCCATTTTAAAGCCGGAATTCTAAAGAAGTGATTAACTTTATGTAATACAATAACATTACATCATGCGTATAATACCCAGAGTGGTGACGCAGAGGTCTTCTTCTTCTTCGTCGTGTCGATAGCGGAGTCAAATTTAGTTGGCCCAATAAGTGGCCGCTGTTATGGCGCTCTCATCGGCATTCATGAGCGCCTCTCTTGTGCAGGTGGTAGGGCATTTAGGACAGTCAGTAAGGTGGTCAAGGTTTTGACTTGTGGCAGAAGTGTACAACATCCACATTTCGCCTGTTATTTTTAGATCCTATGGGATAGGGGGTGAGTCTATCGCCATTCACCGGGCACAGTTCCTACTCCTATTGTGAATTTTCTGACGCAAAGTTCATAAAGAACACTTTGCCCGACTCGGGAATCGAACTCGAGACTTCGCGGTGAGAGGCGCATATGCTGAGCACTAGACCATCGAGGTAGTCAGTGATATACAATATACCTACATATACAGGTTTCTAGTTTTACTTTGTTTTCATGCCTTCGAAAAACCGTTTATACGTTAAAAAAGACGTTAAGACGATGGCTCTCTCTCTCTTTCTCTCAAAGAAAGCAAGCCAGTTATACCACAACGATGGCTCTCTCTCTCTTTCTCTCATAGACAGCAAGCCAGTTATACCACAACGATGGCTCTCTCTCTCTTTCTCTCATAGAAAGCAAGCCAGTTATACCACAAACAAAGTTGCAATTATTTACATAATTTGTATGATGTTTTGACTGGTTACGTCGGCCTTGGTCCCAGGCCGACTCATACATAATGCGTGATCGCGTTTGTACATATGCAAACATTAATCATGTACTGTGATAGTTTAGTGGAAAAATACAAATTTAATTATTTGGGGTATTTCACAAGTTATTTACAATAATCAAAATAACCTTAACGTATGTACAGACGGCTACAGATCAACCTATACCATAGAAATCTTAATAACTAGTCAATAGAAATGCTATCGACTATCTTTTAACACTGGGACGCATGTCGCCGTTTTTCAAATACCACTTTTTGTATTCCTGCAAACAAAATTATTCTTTTTGGCGATGACATTAAGACGACAATTCCTCAACTCGCACTTGTGTTCGATTAGACTCATGCGCTTGTATTCCTGCAAACAAAATTATTCTTTTTGCAATGACATTAAGACGACAATTCCTCAACTCGCACTTGTGTTTGACTAGACAGATGCGCGGCGACAAGGTCACGCGTCTTTGACATTTCTATTGCCTTATTATTAAGATTTCTATGACCTATACATTTCCAGTATAAGCTGGTCAAGTATAGCACGGGAAGCCTATACAATGCCAGGCCATCCAACACTGGAAATGTATAGGTTGATCGGTAGCCGTGTGTACAGTGGGCCAAGCAATTAGATATGCAAGGGAACAACGTTTACGCCTTAATAAAGGCTGACTAAGTACTGACGGCTAAATACTGGGTATATTACACTTCTTAAACAGTAACACACACATTCATAACCAGTGTAGTCAGTCTTTACTGTGACTTTAAAAGGAGACGATTGGGTATGTGCGTACATTAAAGCTATGTGAGAGTTCTAAAGCTAGTTTTACAAAACGAAACAGCCTTCTCATTCTTCTTCGTCTGAGTCAATTTTTTTTGGCCCAATAAGTGGCCATTGTTATGACGCTCTCTCTCTCATCGGCGTTCATGAGCGCCTCTCTTGAGCAGGTGGTAGGCCATTGATTGTATTGCTTCACATTCACAATTTATGTTAGTGTCGACCAGATATCTCCATTTGACAAGGTTCTCCTTGCTTCGCCCGACTTGCGTCCGGAGTCTATTTAAGGCTTTCCAGACCGGTCTTGATAGTTCATGGCCAGTAGGTAAGGCTTCCAAAATTGGGACTACACGTCAAATCTGGCATAGGAAATCGTATCGGATGTGGGCGCGAAACATCGGGTAAAGTTTTTTCTACTAATAAGTCGCTTTGGTACAGCAGAGTAACCGTGCATGTGATGTCTGGAATCCTCGCCACTGGCTACCGCTCTAGGAGGGATGATGCCGGCTAGGGCGGCTAGTGGATACAAAATATCAACCGGGGTCGGTATGTGGGACTCCCCGTGCCTGCGATGGTAAACGGCACGAGTATACCCACTAAAACCCCGCGGTGTGCCCTCGTCGCCGAGTGATGGTGGGTCGGCGAGCCCTGGATCGATCTTACATCCACAGGGCCCGCCGCGGCGACCGTGCCTGGTCCGACTGCCGACCGGGCACCCGACTCTCGGTCCTCCTCTCCTAGCGGCGCCGCGGGCACACCCAGGGCGCCGCTCCGTCGCGGAAGGCATCAGCGGGCGGCGGAAAATAACCGGGGTCGGCCTAAGGCAGCCCGTAATAAACCGGCATGTGTCGTTTAGTGCTGTATCCAGCTTATACACAGCCTTAAACAAAGCTCAAGGCTTTATTGACTCATTTTAATATCCGTATCGTAATACGTAGTCGTAACTGTTACATAATACTTTCTTAATGCAGTTGTGAACGACGATTTACATTCATGAATTAAACATAGGAACCGTATTATTGTTACGTATTCGTAATAACTTTATTTTGTTATGTACCGGAAATGTTTTTTAATTATTTTATTTAGAGAATTAGCTTTTACCTGCGACTTCGTCCGGAATTCGTTGTATTAAGTAGTAGTTGCTCCCGCGCTTTTTTGAAATATTTTTTTTTCTTATTTACACTATTATTCATTTATATTTATTAGAATTTTTTACACTATTCTTAATTCAAAATTATTAAAATTTATTTTCTATTTTTAGTTTGGTTTTAAAAAAAAAACCAAAAAAAAAAATACGAATTATTGCATTTTCATCGATCTTTGACAGTTGTGCAAAATTTGAATGAAATCTGAACGTTTAAAGTGGGTCAAAATAGCGTCCAAAGGAGTCGGTTACATACAAACAAACAAACAAACATACAAGTGAAGCTAATATAAAGCGTGTACAAATTTTACATGCATCTAAAATTTTATTAAAATCGTTCCAGCCGTTAAGAGGAATAGCCGATACAATTGTTTGTTATGTAAATTTTCAGTACTATTTATCCGTTCGTTTCATTGTAGGAGTTGTAATATTAAATGGATTCAGTTGTAAAACTACCAGTTTATAAAATCGCTCCTGTTTCTAAAGTGGAATTTTAAGTGGCTTCGCTTTTATATTATCTTTTTTTTTGAGTTGCGTAGTTCATCATTTTTTATTTTTTTGCTGTATCGGTCCCTCTTCATGTCGTTAGTTATTTTACCAAGAGATTGGTAAAAACTGATAATCGTAGTTATAATTAACATAACATAAAATCACGCCTTTATTATCCATAAGGATGTTGGAGAGATGTACAACTCCCACATTTTAACTGTTATGTTTAGGTCCCATGGGATAGGGAGTGAGCCTATCGCCATCCACCAGGCACAATTCCAATTCCGTGCTGCTATTGTCAATTTCCTGTTTTCCTGAAAGTTTTTTTTTTTAACATTTCCGAGATCGAGGTCTTGGGTTCGATTTCAGGCTCGGGTTATCCCTTGACCTTGCGGTGAGAGGCGCATATGCTAACCACTAGACCATCAAGGTGGTTAAAATATATATAGGTATATGTATATATAAATATCTCTTCCAAATAAAGAACTTGATAAATCGAACATTGGGCTGGAACTGAATTTTGATATTTCACAGACTTTTACGGGCTTGCTTTGCCATTTATAATACATTTAGAAATGTTTAATACTGCCGCGCACCTACGTTGACTGACTTGCCACCCTGACTAGCCACCTACGCGAAGGGGATCCTTTATCCGTAACGAATTGTATTAGGTATCTTACGCCCACAACATCCGTAGGTGTAGCTCGGTCGGAATAATCAATACGAACTCGTACTAATAAGTTAATGCAATAAAGCATTTTACCCCGCCTTTGCAGTAATTTGTCTATTATGACACTACTACTTAAAGAAAAAATAATGGTTGTGTTTATCTTTGAGATGTACAAGTGTAATGTTCAGTAGGTACTCACATACAGTTACTCCAAGGCGAGTAACACTTATCGAGTGTATTGCGAGGCTCGATGGAAAACATATGAAAATGCCTTTGGGGCTGTCCATTAATCACGTGATGTTTTTTTAACATTTTTGAACCCCTCCTTCCCCCTTGGTGATACTACGTGGTGAGGTTTAAGACTAAGCCCCCTCCCCCACCAAAAATCACGTGTATTTTTTAGTACCTACAAATAATCTTAATATTATTTTTAAATACCGGTATAAAGTATAATTTAATCCTTTTCTAGAAAATTAAGGACCATGATAAAAATGTCTATACAGAATGTTTGTTTTGGATTGGTTTAGAAATAATATTAAAGGAATGGTTTATTCATGCGAAAAACATATTTAATCGGTTAAATCGCTTTTTGGTTTCGAAATCACGCGTTTGACGAAAAAATAAATACACGTGATATCTCACTATACTTCCCCTCCCCCTTGTGATAATTCGTGATTAATGGACAGCCCCTTTAAACTGAACGTACGGTCTCGATTGTGTTACTCTATCCGACGGTTTTTATCGATTGAGTTTATTGTTTTAAAATTTATTTATTAATTATAAGTACTCTGTACTAATAGTAGTTACATACCAGTGTATATTAATAATCCTAGTAATAACAATCATACATTTCGTTGATCTCTGAGATGCTAGTTTAATGCTTAGTACTCACATACCGACTTACTACAAAAACAAAAGTATATATTATGTTTTAGTATCAGTTGTTCTAGTACCCATAGTAAAAGCTCTGTTTAGTTTGGGACCAGATGGCATTGTGTATGTTGTGTGATATTTATATTTATTTATACGACATACAACATATTATGCATGTCGTATGCCAAAATAGTTATGGGCCAAAACAACAAACAAATTTTTATCAATATCAATATCATTTTTGAAGGCCTATACATAGATAGCACGTATGGGTTTTATGAAAAAAACTATTAGTTACGGAAAAAAGTGGCTGTGACATACAACGGACAGACGGACAGACATGACGACTCATTAAGGGTTCCGTTTTTTGCCATTCGGCAACAAAACCCTAAAAAGGGAGGAGAGGCTCGCAATAATAACAATAATAATTTATTTATACCTACGCGAACCGACTCTATCAGGTAGGTACTCATTTAGCATAAGTTAGAATGTATCCACTTAAATACATATGCGCCGGTTGCCCTGTGTCCCTACACCGTGACTGAAATTTTGTCTAGGCGGATAGTGTCTGTA
The DNA here is from genome assembly GCA_905147285.1 of Hypena proboscidalis. Lineage (NCBI taxonomy): Eukaryota > Metazoa > Arthropoda > Insecta > Lepidoptera > Erebidae > Hypena > Hypena proboscidalis. The sequence continues at coordinate 6,834,671 of LR990150.1, read as the reverse complement.
CCTGAACTACAGGCAACCGTACCAACTACTCAGGTTTCCCTTTTAAAATCCCTGTTGCATGAAACAACTGACATTAATATAATTGTAATGTTTGTTACAGATATTTTGACACAGTGAAGCTACAAGAACTCTTATTCGTAGGACCAAGCTACATACAACAAAACCACAATGTGCCATTTATCAAACTGAAGAGGTAAGCCCCTTTGATATTTAGAATGCATACAAGTATAATTATGTTATCGATTTATTAACCGACTTTAAAAATGGAGGAGGTTCTTAATACGTCTGTTTTTTTTATGATTGTTACCTCGTAACTTTCGACTGGGTGAAGCGATTTTGATGATTCTTTTTTTTTATTTGTAAGCTCGTGCTTCCCGTGTGGTCCCATTTCAATTTGGTCCAGTTCGGACAATGGCACCCATGAGAAAAACATATGTATAATATAAGTAAAATTATTGTAATTGTAACCTTTTTTTTTTGATATTTTATAATACTAAATTTTATTAAAATCGTTGTTTATTTTGTAAATGAAAAAAAAAGCTATTAAATCTAGGCCAAATGTTCCTTTTTTTTAAGTAAAACTAATGTTGAAATTTTTCTTTCAGGATATTAACAGAGAGTTTGTTTTTCAAAAATATACATTGCATCGAAACATTTGCTCTTTTGGGTTGTAAATTGGACGTTGCAAACGAAGATGAAAAAGACATTGTAAGTACCTAAATATACTATTACCTCCTACTTAATACTGTCCGATAAGAAGCTGCTATAGCCCAATACGAAGGACTGCTAAGTCGAAGGTCTCGGGTTCGATCCCATGGTACACACCTCATGTCAATAAATTCAAATTCAAAATTCAAATTCAAATCATTTATTTTCATAGGCCCCAGGAGGCGCTTGAACACGTCAAAAACATTACAAAAAATGATATAAAAGTAAATAATAAATAATACTAAATTATACTAATTACAATGATTTGAATAACCGGGGCTCAGATTAATTTTAATCAAACCGTTTAGAATCGAATTAAAATCAATCTAAGTACCAGCTCCGATGGGTATTGCATTAAGAGCTGGTGAGAAACACATGTGCACCATCTTTTAAAATGAAAAATATAACAATATAAAAGTACATAAAAAAATCACATAAGAAGAGCAATTCATTTCCAAATACTATTATCATTTATCTGTCTGAAATACTATAGTAAGCTTTTTGACATAATTTAATTTCAATAAATCGTTAAGATTCGTCTTCGCCTACATATGAACGAAAGATTCGCTCACATTCTTGTTCCTTTTTAAAATTTCGTTCACAATAAGGCGAATGGAACACATTCAATATGGCCAAGAAATCTGTTCAAATCAAATCAAAATCTTTTATTTGTTAAAATGTGATTTTCACAGGTGTTCGGTTAACATTAAATTTAGCACTGCACATTTGCCATCTTACTTATATAGCATACAAATATAAAATATAAAATAAACTTATAAACTGAGAATAATAATAAAAAAAATATACTTACGTACACACCATAACAGACTAGATAAAAAAAAATCTTATTTGATTCGCATAGTAAATTGTGCAGAATAATGTACAGGTGTTCTAAGAAAGAAGGTGTGAGCTAGATACTAAACAAGAACAACTGAAAACATGACCACCTTCAAATATAACATTTAATTATCTCAATGGTGCCCTCACGTGTCCGCAGTGTTCACGTGTATTTAGCAAAAACATTGGATACATTAGTCATCTAAGCGCAAAACATCCATGCTTGTAAAATAAATATCCCACAGTAGCTTAGTCACCGTAGCCGGAATCGGCTAGAAAACCTATTATTATAACTACGTAAATGATACGAGATATTTAATCATTGTATCTTTAATACCGTTACGGATATAAATGATACCGTTCAAAAAACCCTCTTCCTGCAACGTAACCTTCAACTGATCAGTCACTTACCTCACAGTAAACGGTACCACTTTCTTTCTTGTCGTTAAATGTCGCTTAGGCTACCCGCACGCAATATTATTGACAATATTTGGCGGATATACTGGTTTTTATAATGGGGGCACTTAGCCAGAATACACTCAGAAGATGGGCGCGAATAACCACCGAATGGATACCCAAGGACGGTCGTCGGCGTCGCGGTAGGCCCAGAAAGCGCTGGAGGGATGATTTGGACTCGTTTCAGAGGGATTGGACAGACAGAGCCCAAAACAGAGAATTGTGGTCGTGTATGGAGAGGGGGGGAGAGGGCTTTTCTCTAAAAACTGTTTTTTATAATACTTTTAGTAGTCAATGCTGATAATATTGTTAATATAACGTGTATGCGGCTAAGCTTGTGTGTTCCGGAATGAATGTTAAGTAGGTAGGTAGTACTCATGTACTAAATGACGATAATGAACGGTTTTGTTGCGCAAGCGCCGCGACGTGCGCTAGATTGGAAAACAGGTTGTCGAACGTCATTGCGTACTCTTTAATTCTTCATTAATTGAGTATAGTTGGGAACAGAAGTTAATGAAGATTATTATAAAAAAAAACTGCCTAGTTAGACTAGTGGTATTATTTTTTGTCGCGAGGTTTCCGGTTCGATTCGCGGGCTTAGCAAAGTGTTATTTAAAGTTTTTATACCACCCCGGCCCAGTAGGTAGCTACATTAATTGCATTCTCCGTGGTCTTATTCAGATCGCTCAGGGAGCAATTGTCAGGGCAGTTGGGATATTCAAGGAGGTGTGTTCACAGAGGTTTCCTTAAATTTTGGTACCAAGTGCGTCACGACAAAAAGCATTACGGACAAAAAGCACAGGCACTGCCCAATTTGCTCCAACAAATCAAGCTTTGACTCAGATTAACGCCTTTATAGCTCAGTATCCAGATATTGTCTGCATGTGTGGTGTAGAGGTTTGAGCGGTCGCCTCGCCGCTCTCTACTGCACTGGTGTTGTGGGTTCGATCCCCACATGGGAAAATTGTGTAATTCGCAAATATTTGTTTTGAGACTGGCTGTGCTTGAGTGAGTGAATGTGTGTATTTGGCCTTGTCATTGGAACCATTGGATAGTGTAATTTTTCTGGCGTTCTATATAATGTAAAAAAAAAAACCAAATGCAAATCCAATTGATGTTTTACTCCAAATTTAACAATATCTAAAATCATGTGTCTCTTTTTTAAGTACTTTTAAGTAGCATTAAGTCTTGTATTTGTATTAGTCACTATTAGTTTATTGCACGTGTTGGGAAAGTGAGTGCATTAAGCAGGTGTGTAAATTAATTAATAAATAAATAAGGTGCGCCCGCTACAAAATATCAGAACTGAAATGCGGCGGTAATAAAAAGTCAGGCTAACCCTGGTATGGTGTTGAGTGGCTCTCGAATGCTACTGCAGATTCTTAACAAATCACCAATATAAAATATCTACCAACGCATATTTGACACAAAACATTGTTATTTTCGTTTTCAGCACGAACACATTGAGTATTACTCGCGAGGATTGCTGTTCAGCCATAACACCATCATGTCAGCCGTCAACCTGGATATCCCCGGCTTCTCCTCCACGCTCAGGGTAAGATTTATATTCTTGTTAATGGTTTTTTTATTTAAGCCTTTTGGAGTTTCAAGTGTCCTTTATATATAATTTGACGCGTGGTTTTGGATGATCAGTCCTATAACTTAGAAGTTAAAGCTCACGGTGTGTATTTCCAATGAATATCTGCTTCGCTTCGACTCAAAACACTATACCTACCTATTCCGCTCACGCTGCACGTGCGGTGCCCTAGAGTTGACGGGCACAAGAAACAACTACCGCCATCTAGCGAACCGCAGTAGCGTATACTCGCCCGCGGCAGCGCGTAGCCAATCGTAGTGCTGAAATTCGAATAGTCGGTTAAAAACGCTCACGAGTACCTTATGTAATCGAGGGCCGTGGGTGGCAACCTCACGTAGGCATGTTTTTGATACCAAAACGGGGAGTAAGACTGGCGAAGCCCGCAACAGTATCGTGTCTGTCTAAATACTAACGAAAATACAAATACGAAAAGTGAAGCCATCAGAGAAAATACAAAATCCATGACACAAGCAAACCTGGCATGCTCATCGCGCGATCTGGTACAATGGCACACAAAGAAGAATGCACAAGCGTTGTGCGTTTTCGGTACACTTCACGTTTTTTTATTAAATCTATAGATTTAATTTATTTATTGTGTTTTTTGTCCACAGCACATAATAATAGACTACTCACAGCTCAGCACATCTTGCCTGCTGGCACTAGCTCCGCTCCGCGCGCTGCAACACTTGACCATGAACATCACCAACAAGCGCGGTGGCTTGCCGCAGATCGATTGGCTCAGCGTACAGCACGTCTGCGCCACTCCTCTGCAAGTCTCTCTTAATATTGTAAGTATAATATAATATCAACAATTAGTTAAATATTAATACCAATAAATAAAATCGAAGTATCTGTTTCTCTGGTTATTTGCACGATACCTATGCCTTAAAATACTGGCTGTCTGTCTGTCTATATGTATCGGCTATTCTCAATACGTCTGTATAGAGTTTGATAACATTTTAAGAAACGACGCCCGCACTAGGAATAACTCCTGTGTCGCGAGGGATTAACATAAAATAAAGCACATCAAACTAAAAAGTGAAAAATAATTCTTATTATAACCTGAAAATAATAATAAACGAAAAATACTAGTACTATTGTGAAAAAAAGCGTGGGTCGCTCGATAGACGAAAAATATGGCACAGAGCGCCCCACGCTTTTTTTCACAATAGTACTAGTATTTTTCGTTTATTATTATTTTCAGGTTATAATAAGAATTATTTTTCACTTTTTAGTTTGATGTGCTTTAAAAGCGTGTTTTTTTAGTTTTTTTAAACTATATTTATTTTTCACTTTTTAGTTTGATGTTATTTAAAAGCGTGTTTTTTTTTTTTTTTTTTTTTTTTTTTTTTCTTTTTATTCTTATTAACACTAATAAGACGAGTGCGCGAGCCAGAAAGTAGGTTGACGGTACGCATGCGCAGACACCGTGGTTGTCTGACTTGCTCTCAGACAGAGGCTGTGTGAGGAAATTATTTAATCCTGGCGATCCTAATCAGGATAATGAGATAAATTTATGAAATTATTATATTGTCGCTGATTCTTTACAAGTGTAGAAAGTTTGAATTAAATCTGTCCGTTTAAAGTGGGTCAAAACCGAGTCCAAAGGAGTCGGTTACATACAAACAAACAAACAAACAAACAAACAAACAAACATACAGGTGAAGCTAATAAAAGCGTGTTAAAAATTAGGATAGTTTAGTTTATTTTGATATCAGGGCATTCATTATGGAACAGTTCTTACCATGGGTATCAGTGTTCATAAACTTAATGTCTTCGTTTTTTAATTTGCTGTAACTTTTGAGGATAAATATATTTTATTATTATTGTTCAAATCTCTTGTTCAAATCACTATTGTTCAATTGTTTACAGATTTCCGTGCCATACAGAAGGTTTAATGATATTATGAACCATGTTCTCGTTGAAGGAATCCACCTGGTATCCCTAAAAGTGTTGTTTTGCAAATCTGTGAGTATTATTTTAATTGTAATTTCTGATTCACTAATCAATAAATTATCTCCGTTATCCCCATGAGACATGTCATCACTTGGAACTGTTGCTCTATATACTATTGTGTTCTCTTTGGTATTTGTCAAACGACATTTTACCACGTACACATCACTTTGTGCTCCCCGATATTTTAAAGAAGTGACTCAAAAGAATTAGTTTAGGAGTGCACTCAGGCTCTAGCAGTTGTCCTAATTTTCTAAATGTTAACATTTTAAGACTAAAATGGCTTTGAGAATAAATGATGACATTGAATCAAAAATTCAAAAAATATGTTTAAAATCAAATTCAAATTCAAATTCAAATCATTTATTTTCATAGGCCCCAGGAGGCGCTTGAACACGTCAAAACATTACAAAAAATGATATAAATGTAAATAATAAATAATACTAAATTATAATAATTACAATGATTTGAATAACCGGGGCTCAGATTAATTTTAATCAAACTGTTTAGAATCGAATTAAAATCAATCTAAGTACCAGCTCCGATGGGTATTGCATTATGTGAAGAGCTGGTGAGAAACTCATGTGCACCATCTTTTAAAATGAAAAATATAACAATATAAAAGTACATAAAAAAATCACATAAGAAGAGCAATTCATTTCCAAATACTATTATCATTTATGTAGTCTGAAATACTATAGTAAGCTTTTTGACATAATTTAGTTTTAACATATTTTTTAAATTTACCTATCGATAATTCTATTGCGTCTAAAGGAAGTTTATTGTAAAAGCGTATACATTGACCTGGAAACGAGTTAGAGATTTTATGGAGCCTAGTAGTGGGCACAGCGAGTTTGTTTTTGTTCCTTAGATTTAATTTATGGAGATCACTATTTTTCTTAAATTTCGTTTGGTTTTTGTGAACGTACATTAAATTTTCGTAAATGTATTGAGAATGTAACGTCATAATATGTATCTCTTTAAATTTATTTCTTAGTGTCTCCTTGGGACTCATCATATAGATAGCTCGAATAGCTCGTTTCTGGAGCACAAATATTGAATCTATATCCGCAGCACTACCCCAAAGCAATAAACCATATGACATTATACTGTGAAAATAGCTAAAATAAACTAAACGCGCAGTGTCAACATCGGTCAGTTGACGAATTGTTTTTACGGCGTAAGCTGCTGAGCTGAGTCTACCAGACAACGTTTCTATATGTGGGCCCCATTGTAATTTAGAGTCTAATGTTATACCAAGAAAGACAACCTTATTGACCATTTCCAATTCCTCATTGTCCATCACCACACTAGTTTTGACTTGCTTAACATTTTTTGTAAAAAATCTAATATATTTTGTTTTACTACCATTTAAAAGCAAGTTATTAGCACTAAACCAGTTCACTATCTTTGATAAAGCATTGTTTACATCGTCAATTACTGATTGTTGTCTTTTTACCTTAAAAACTAAAGAAGTGTCATCCGCAAACAATACTATCTCATGATTATCCTTAACAAGATGAGGTAAATCATTAATATACAAGAGAAACAGGAAAGGCCCTAAAATAGAGCCTTGTGGCACCCCCATTGCTACAGCTGATCCATGCGAACGCTTTCCATTGACATCTACTCTCTGAATCCTATCGCTTAGATATGAAGTAAGAAGATCCAGAGCGATGCCTCTTATACCGTAGTGGTGTAACTTCTTGACTTGAGTTTCATGCTGCACACATTCAAATTGTCTCAAAAAGCTTATTACAGTATTTTAGACTACATAAATGATAACAGTATTTGGAAATGAACTGCTCTTTTTTGTGTATTTCAATATGTATGATAATTGTTATATTTTATTCATTTCATTTGAAAAGATGGTGCACATGAGTTTCTCACTAGCTCTTCTCATAGTGCAATACCCATCGGAGCTGGTACTTGGTTTGATTTTAATCTGATTGTAAACAGTTGGATTGAAATTAATCTAAGCCCCGGTTATTCAAATCATTGTAATTAGTATAATTTAGTTTTACTTATAATTTATTTTTTATATCATGTGTTTGTAATATTTTGACATGTTCAAGTGCTTCCTGTGCTTATGAAAATAAATGATTTGAATTTGAATTTATTGGTTTAATTTGTTTTAAAAGTATATTTTTAGTTTATTATAGAACTTTCTTCTTTCAGATATACACTCCTTTGCTGTCGCACGTGTCCCGTTTGTACCAGGAGTCGCTGCAAGAGCTGGTGTGGGCGGACATACCCTACGACTCCTGCGACCCTTACCATCGCATCGTCAGGCCCATGAATATGCGTCAGACGCAGGTAAATCACCTAACAATTTTCTTTGACCAGCTAGAAGTTGCAGCCCCGCAATGCAGAACTTCGTACTACATTTTAGCGCGGCAATTTCGAAAAACATTTACGTTTTTTTGCTATTTTATAACATTCGGTTGTGATTATTTAATTTTACTTGGTATGTACAGTCGGCTCCTTATATATAGTCACAGACAAAATATCCAGATATATAGGAACGCCTAAACTGATCAATGATATCAGTACATCCAAAGTCTTCTAATTAAATAAATCACCCATCTTGCGCAAATATATCGGTACATGGATACTGACAAATACATGAGTGTATTCAAAGTGTCGAAATCATAGTAACAAACGCAGTGCCAATGGATTCAAAGCTTTCAAATAAATAAAGCGATTGAGTTCATTTTCATTTATTGCTTCATATTTTTGAATACTTTGTATGCTTCAAAACCATTGGCGCTGTGTTTATTACTATATTTGTGCAAGATGGGTGATTTATATAATTAGAAGACTGGTTGTACTAATATTTTTATATTTTTATTTATTTTATTTATATATTTTGTCTGTAACTATATATAAGGAGCCGACTGTACCAAGTAATTGTACATTTTTTTGGCTGTCGTTTATTTATCTCTACGGAATTAATGGAATGCATATGTGCTTGTTTCAGTCCGATCACTACGCTCACGTGAATCCTTTCGTGTTACTTTGTTGGCAATGCATACATCTGAGGCGGTTGGCCATACATGGTGAGTTAAAAAATGTGAAAGAAATATAATATAAAAAATTGTAAACTAACTAATTAGTAACAATTTTACATTTATTATTATATGATGCTTTTTGAGTATGTGTAAAACTAAAAAAAAATAAAAATATTGAAATATCTCCCTAGTTATACAGATCTTACTTGTAGTTGCTTTAGTATTCCCGAGTGTAAGTAATAACAGCAGCGATAGCCGAGTGGGAGACCGTAGTCAAAGGTCTCGGGTTCGAACCCACGGCACACACCTCGATCAATAAATTGTTAAGATTCGTCTTTTCGAATATATGTGTGTATTTATCACATAAATTATCGCTCGCTAACGGTGAAGGAAAACATCGTGAGGAAACCTGCATGCCTGAGAGTGCCTGAAAAGCACTCGAGGGTGTGTGAAGTCTACCAATCCGCACTTGGCCAGCGTGGTGGACTATGGCCTAACCCTTGAATCATTTGAGGAGCCCTGCAGTGGGACATGTATTAGATATAGGGCTGCTATTAATTAATACCTGCAATATAATTATTTATTCGGACCTTTATTATCTTCCATTGAAGTAACCATCAGCCACTCAGTCAAGTGACAGTTGACACATATAGACGCTGCAATGAGATATAAAATGTGCCTGCAATAACGTACTGGCCCGCCTATGTGTGTAGCGACCCTTACAGTTGAAGTGGTGATGCTTTGTCCGAGCTTCTTCAAAAAAAACTTAGCATGTTTATTTTATTTATTTATTTAACACTTTATTGTACACAGAAGATTACAGAAAATAAACATAAGACAGTAATTGAATACAAAAAGCGAGCTTGACTCAGTGCTTTAGTTCTCTCCTAGAGCAATAGAGGTGACGATGATGCCATAGAGGGCAAGATAAGTGTACAACTTAAGTAGAAAATACAAAAGATAAATATAACTACATATTATATATATTTACATCCTAGTACTTATATACAAATTACATAAACATAATAAAATGTTTGTAATTTCTTATTGATTATTTTATAGCATTTAGCTATGCTGAGCAAATTATAGTATACTACTTAAGATAGGAACAAATGGATGAACGTGACGTCACGAAATGACGTAACATACAGTTAAGAAATTTAAGGTCCTGGCAAGAGGCGACCGTAGCTGGTTGGTTAAATCGACTGCCCGGTGTGCAGAAGGTCGCAGGTTCAAATCCTGCCGGTCCCATTGTGCCGGTATCCGCACATAATAAATGACGGATGACATTGTCAACGTCAAGAAGTGACACTCGTCTCAAGTGTCAAAGAGCGCTGAATCGCGATAACGAAATGTTCACAACAAGTATATATAAATACTACTTCCAAGACGCTACCGTTGGACAGCTGTCTGCCAGACAATACCACTGAGCCTGGTCGGAGGATCCTCCCTTTGTCGTGGAGGGACAACACACCCCGTTTCTTTACACCATATTTTTAACTGTTTCATAGTACATGTTTGTAATGTTGTTTTAATGTTACTTTTCCAGGCTACTGGATGTGGCAATACGATTTGCTCGGTTTCGTCCGGCTCCGCAAAACGTTGACAGAGCTGGAGGTGTCATCCATCTACAAGAAACAGGGGCAATTCGATGATGAGCTGCAGATGAGCGAGGAAGGAATCGTCAGGGTCATGACGGGCGATGGCTATCAACCGCTTGACCCTGCTACTGTTGATGTGAGTCGGGCAATTTATTAGGAATCTTTTTAATTTGTACTGCTTAGGAATTATACTTATGGAGTATGTATTCTCGAGAATTTAAGACACGAATGGCGGCTTGCCGTCTGTCAGTGTCATTCTAAAGGATCACGCCTTGGTCACCAATTTTGGAGTTGATGTGTTGTTTATTTATTTATAGGAAGATCAACAGTACGTAACAATGAGAATAGCATACACTAATTAATGACAAGGAGCTAATTATAGCAGTTATATATCGTCACGAATAGTCTATTGAAAATAAACACTTTGTAATCATCAGAACAAAAGTAAGCACTTAATTACACTTAAAACAGAAAAATCACAGCAAAGATCACTATAAATATTAAGAAAGAGTTCCTGACTACTTTAGAGCACCCGTCTAGCTAATGACACGTCGTATTGTGTCTACAAATCAGAAACCGTTAGTGAGATATGTAAAATAATTGTATTTGAGACATGCTACCATCTTTAGAGACCTCAATTAAGGCCAAAGTCAAAGTATTTTATTTGTAAACGCAGCTTAAAAGTTGTTACAAAATTATATAATGTTCAGCTATGTTTGGCTTAAGGCATACAAATACAAAAATTTTGATTTTTAATACTATAAACAAAACATTAATTTGAAAATTAGAAATAATAGTACAATTTCATGCATTTTGAGTAAATTAACTATGTCTTAATATTTTTATCATTAAGGTATTCAGTTATCGTGTAATTTAAATGTCCCAATGTTTTATATAATTATTAAAGTTGAAAATTAAGAATCCAGCAGGACTCGAACCTGCACCCCTTGGGTATACGCCCCAAGTGCTTTGCCAATTCAGCTATGGATTCGTATGCTGCTAGACTCGAAATTTCTCAACTCTTTATTGTGCCAGCGTCATATATGCAACAAAAAACAAAAAGGCATAGCAAAGCTAAAATTTGCTCTAAAACATTACAAGTGTCCCAATTGACGATCGGATGGCGGAGTGGGTTGTGTACCTGCCTGCGACGCCGAGGTCGTGGGTTCGATTCCCACTTAAGACAAATCTTTGTGTGCATGAACATGGGGGTTTGTCTTAGTCTGGGTGTTTCTATGTATAATATGTATGTATTTACAAAAGAAAAGTATATATGTATTAGTATCAGTTATTCTAGTACCCATAGTACAAGCTCTGCTTAGTTTGGGACTAGATGGCGTTGTGTGTGAGTTGTGAAATATAAAAACAAAAAAATGTTGTCCTGCAGGAAGTAAACGAGTACACAGAATTCAAATGGCAGCCTACGCCGTGGTCGTCCCTTCACCCCGGCCTGCGCGCGCGCTCGTCCGCCGCCGCGCGTAACCACTACCTGCTGCACGAGCTGCACCGCCCGCTCGGCGTCACGTAAGTCTTCCGGGGTGCTACTGTGTATCAATGTATAGTCTAAACGAGAGAATGTACCTGTCTGCCCGCTTAGCACGGCTAGCCACTCTTGACAGATACGACTATGACGTAGATGGCACAAATAAATGGACGTTTCTGTGTTGATCCGTAATAATAATTTATTTTTATTTACTATTATTTTAATTTATTGTATCCTTATTCAAATTATGAAATACGAGTGTTACTCACGTAATGTTGGTCTATTTAGTCGACCGTGGTTTTGTTGCGACTCAGGCGCGACGTATCGCACTCTCTTGATAATGCCTAGACGTATAGGCGAAACCGCGGTCGACTAAATAGACCAACATTACGTGAGTAACACCCGTATTTCATAATTTGAATAATGTTACAAGCTCACGTCAGTTTTAATAAAAATATTTTTTGTTTCCTATCGACATATTAATTTGTAATATATCATAAGTGAATTATTTAGTCATGTTATTTATTTTTAATATGTAAGTTTCGAACTTAGCCATACATATAAGCGGAAACTATCAATTGGCTTACGTTGTAATTTCTATAAGTTATTTTATTGATTGTCCTTAAAGCTGTTTGTTTTTTAAATTAAAAAAATAACTACGTCATAGTCAAATCTAAATAGCAATAGTGGCCAACCGCGCTAAAATGGCTGATTTTAAATTGCTGTTATTTTCCACTGCGCTTTCCCAGACAATACGATTATTATTACTTTTACTTAAACGTTTTGACATACCCAATATGCTCATTTGCTAATTATAGTACGGACATTAAAAGAATGCGTTTGTAACAGATTGTGTACGCTCTTTATGTAACATACAGTATATTATGAAGTAGGGGCTCATAAAAGGATATGTCAACAGGCAAGCGCTTTAGTTTGACAGCTGACAGTAGAAAGGCCGTTCATCAACGAAACAAATTACAAGTATTAAAAAGCGGCGAAACAATTATCCAAACTAATAGGTTGTAGTACTATTTACAGATAAGAAATAAGAATGAAACTTTTTTTTGTACAAGATTCTTTCTTGACAAAACTTGACATAAAATCTTCGTAAAATAAAGACTGCTTGTATCAAAAAGGTCTTTATGCTTATGTCTATAGCTTAAAAACAGATTATTACTTCGTAGTTGCTTTTATGAACTTAATTCAGATTGGCAAATGATAATACACACGTGAAAAGTTCGGTACTAGATTTTATACGTTGATACATATTGAATGATTGTGTGATTGATATGATGCAAATGAGTTATAAACTCAGATTGTAGCTATTATGACATCTATAATTTTTATTCTGTAAATGTTTTTCATGAGACAAAAGCTATTTAAGCGACAAAAAAACACAACACTGTTATGACTAAGGCCGCATGAGCGGGCTGCGTGCATCGCGCCTCGAGTCTAACAAGTTACTTAGCAAAAACAAACGCTTTAGAATTTTTGCAAACGGCCGCACTGCGCGCTCACCGTCTAGCTAACAATGCAATCCACTAGACTCTAGCCGACTAAGCTAGCCACCCGACTATCCGGCCTCAGCCTTAGATTCGCTATAAGATATATGTAATTAATAATAACATGTCTTCTATCATTTTAAATCATAAATTGTCGGACAAACGTGTATTTAACGATGTAAACTTAATATACATTTATCACACGATGATAATGATGTTATTACAATTATAATGTTAGTACATCTTTAATTAATGATGCAGACTTTAAAAAGGTAAAGGTTCAAGGTCCTCGAGTACTTGGCATGTTTGTCAAAATGTGACAAACAAGTTAATAAAATGTATATTATGTATTAAATGGTATACTATACACATTTTCAAAACGCGTAATGTGAGGAGCACATATAAAAAATCTTTTCTACATATAATTACACGCTTTTTAAACTCTGCGACAATAAAGCAATCACAGAATAGAATTACCTTACGACTATAAGCAACAAGGGTGTTCTTAAATGATGGCCACTACGCGGCAGCACTTAGACGTCAGGTCCAGAAACCTGTCAAAAGTGTCAGATCGTCTATATTTAAAGTAAGGCCATTCTAATAGGTCTTTGCATAAATGAACTGTCAAACGGTACCTCTTAGATTTGATGGACTATACATACATGAAGGTCGCACATTTGACATAAGCAGTATTGACAGTGAGACCTTTGGCCAAAGTAGCGACATCTAGTGACGAAACTTTATAGCAAATATCCTCATTACAGAACTATAATATGCATGTTTAATATATAAAAACCTTCGTTATGAAATAACATTATATATATATACTATTAAAGAACCGTATAAAAATTCGTTGCGTAGTTTTACAGATCTAAGCATACATAGGGATAGACAGGTAGCGGGAAGCCATTTTGTTTTATACTATGTTGTGATAACTTTGTACAAAACATTACATTTGGTGCACTACATGCAATTTTGTGTGTTAATAGAATAAAGTTGCATGCATATGTTGAAAAATTAGCTGTAAAATTATGGGCAATACTATTAAAATACATACAAATATTAATTTTATGAGCATTATGGACTGTCCATAAAATGCTAGAATTATTTTCATAAATTAATTTGTGGAGCTTTGTGCCTAGCCATACATGCGCGAAAGTATTAGATATGCTAACTTTGGCTTTATTTATCGTTATATGTTTTTAAACTTTCGCGATTTGAGAACATTTTTCAAAAATTAGACAACGGGTCTAAATCGCGTAATTATTATAAAGCTAAATAAATACCTATGCTCGACGTTTCGAATGGCTTGCATCATTCTTGGTCACGATCCGACTGGTGAAGCTCATATCCGCGCTTTACGGAGACGACGCTGAGCTTCACCAGTCGGCTCGTGACCAAGAATGATGCAACCCATTCGAAACGTCGAGCATAGGTATTTATTTATCGTTAATTTATATTAAAAAACCAAAATTCTAATATAAATAATGAAAGTATTATAGCGAAATATATAGCTACTTGATTTAACAAAATTTATCTTCGTAATTATATATTTAGAATAGATAAAATTAAAAATAAATAGATAAAAAAAATATAGTATGTAAAAATTATTAAGCTTTATAGTCAAATATTGTATATTCTGTAGTTTTTTTTTTAATTTCTTATTATTTTATTATTTATACAGGTTGTATTGAAAGCTGTCATGCGGAACATCGAAGATTGGACATGAATGATAAGTATAACCTTTGAATATGCACCCTGTGCTTATTGCAATAAAGACAAAATTACATCTCGGAGGAGTCGGGTAAATCTGAAATTGATTTTCAGGAAATAAGATTAATATTTTACAGAATATCAGGTATCTTTTTATAAAATAGACTGCTATTCGCTTGACCTCATGTCTTTTGGGTATAATCTATATATAGGTTCTCCCATGGACATGCCACATGGCGGGGAAGTATCTTAAATATTATAGATAAAAAAAAACTTTAATTTACTAACCAGAAGTTCAACTCTCTCCAACAAACATTGTAGGTTAAATGCAAGAAAATCATAAAATGTGTAAAAAAAATAAACCAGTCAAAATTCTTATGTTCCTAAATTTAAAAACAAAACTATCTAGAATACCGTTTTTAATATTTACCTCAGCTTAAAATTTTGTAAGCAGTACTTAAAATTAATGACCTTAAATAATAAAAATGGGTACTCCAATAGTTAGTAGTGCGTAGTAAAGCAAAAGAAGCGGGGTTGTTCAATAAAAAAAAAACAAAATTAATGACATTTTCTATGAAATTACCATGTTTGTTAGAGACATTTAATACTTATGAGATTGAGCAAGTTTGATTTTTCGACGATTGAAGAAAATAATCTTTGAATACAGATTGAATAGCTTTTTAAAACAAAATAAAGTCTTCTTTCAGTAAAATTTTGTATTTGCCATATTTAAAATTCTTCACCTCCTTGTGGCATGTCCGTGGTATAATAAATGAATCCCTATTTCCCTTGGTCACAGCTTCACGCGTGAGCGGCTGGACTAATTTCGTTAATTCATCAGCCAAGATAAGGTTAATAAAGAAAAATTGCGCGAGAAATTAGGCAATTTAAGACCAGAGCTATAAGAGTTACTGCCGGCAAATAGTAACTGTATTTATTTAATATAAATCGGGCTGGGATTCGTCAAGCTTTAGGCTTTTAATGTCATGGTGGTGGTGGTACGAAGCTCACCGTCAGCTTGTGATAAATACAATTTAATATAGAAAAAAAATCCGCACATAAAATTAGTTCAATTATACACAATACGATTAAATTAAAATTGATGTTAAGGATATTTCATATACTCTGTTATCGACTAGGGAGCTTATTCGAGACATTTTGACATTAGTAAGTATTACCCGAACAAAATTTTTGTCCATGCTAGTTGCCGCTTATGTGTAATGTATAAAGAAAACTGCTAGTTTTTGTCGTTAGTGAAAACTGTCAAAACAGGTATTAGGCCAGGTTTGGTTCAATCAAAACAACAACCGAAAAAACAAAACATAATTTCAATTTCAGATTTACCCGAAAATTAGGCGTGGTTATAATACAACCTGTATACAAAGTCACTCGCAGTAATATTTGTATGGCGATCGATATAATTTCAAACAATATGTTGCAGTCGAATACCCTTACTAATAATAATAATCATACCTTTACTTATTGTGATATAATTGAAGAAAAAAATCCTTGAAACCCCACCGGAATATAAACAGCTATCGCTAGTATTAACGTTTAATATAAGCGAATCAAAACCTTATTGACAAGGTAATTAAAACTATAATCACTAAAACGTTGAACTTTTAATATAAGGGAATTAAAACCTTACTAACAAGATTTCTGGATAATTATCAGTATTATTCATAATTTAAAAAAATAATATATTAACCAATTTGAATTACACTACAGAAAAAAAAAAATATATAAAAATACCTAATATTGGCTATGGGCATCAATGTATCGGTATACAGACTTTTCAATATATCTAAGAAATAATATTGATAATAATTATAAACTTGACTAAACAGGTTAACATTGTTATATGAAACTAGATCGACTAACTATTTATTTATTACTGCAAGAGACTTCCCTTAGATTTAAATTGGCATGGGTTTTTTAGAATATTATAATTTCTATTATCCTTGGTAGTCCTAGGTAAAATATTTTGATGTAGAAAAATGTTCTATTAATGTATCCGTGCAAAAAAATCTCATCACGTCTTAAAATGTATGGCCTAAAGATTGGCGATATAAATATGTAGTATTGAATGATCACATATCTATTATCTGACAAAAAAAATGATCTTTCAAACTTTTTTTAGATCTTTACTTTCGGTATTATTGAGATACTACGGCAGCATGTGATATGTGGATCTAATTTAGTAGAAAATCAGAGGAAAATATACGAAGGAGTTGTGGTCAAATCGATTAATTATTATCGACAAAGTCTATAGTAATCTCTCGATAGTAATTGTCTTCGCTTTAACAATTCGATTATTCGTTATTCCAAATTGTGGAACTATACGAATTTATCCGGCTCGAAGGACCATGGAGTTAGAATAAAAGAACAAAAAAGTATAAAATGATAATACATTCCTTCTAGATCCACAATAAGTAATTAGTAGTGTTTTTTTAACAGATGCCGCGGAGTAAAGATCTAAATACGATAAATTTCATCAGTTTTTCGTAATAGTAAAATAACACGACGGATAGTTCCTCAATCTAATAATCATCATTTCATTAATTCTTTGATAATTATTCCATACAAGTTAAATATATTATTCTCAATCTCAATTATATTCAATATATTAATCACACTTAAATCTAGCCCTAATAAAAATTTGTCTATACCTATTTATTAAAACAATTTTCTGTAAAATAAAATCAAGAACAAAGTATATACCAAAATTCTAATCAAAATATTGTATTCGAGTTTGTAAGATATTTACATAGGTACACAATTATGGTTCGTTCACACTAGTCGCTGCTACACAATTTTGTAATAATCTTGCTTATACGCATTCACAAATAATTAAATTGTTACTGCATTTGTATACAAAATATTATAAATATACAGTAGTCTATACACTACGGTTAGTGTGAACCGATCACAATATCACCCACCTTGCCCAAAATGAATATTGTTTTTTATTAACATTTGCTTTAATTTGTTTTCCTTAGAAATAGTACTGTATAATGTATAGATAACATAGAGAAAGGCCGAATGATATGTTTACAGGCAACATCTCTGAAATCGCGAATTTATCATGTAGTTGTAATAATTGCAATGTTAGACAAAATGTTTTGTATTATAACTCGTCGAAAGTGTAGTGCGAACTGAATTAGTATTATTTGAAGTATCGTTGCTCTTATTGTACATATTTATCGATATGCGATATACATTCCTGATTCAATCAGGGCAGCATGCCGAACATAGCGACTAGTGGCCAGAGGTGAAAAGCGTTTTAATATGAGATGGTACGAAATGACAATTAAGGATACTGCAAGTCCTGACAATATAATTTGCAATGAGTAGTACTCTGCCAGTAGTTTAGTTACACTGCTTTTATTAACTGTCGCTCTGTTAGGCATGCTACCATTAAAATGCTAACATTATTATTTGTGAAAAAAAGACAATACACAAATGACTTAATCTCAAAAGTATTATAGAAGTAAATTAACAGGTTCGACTACACTTTAGACGGCGCTTCACACGCCAAATGCTGAAAATAATGTCGCCTTCAATTCATCGCACAAAAGAAATACCTCAGCGACAATAATTGATCGAATAAATCGAATAATTTACGCGAGTGGAGAACGAAATCGAATCGCTTTTGGTGTGAAACAAACGATTATCCAAATGAAACGTGAACATCTATCTAGTCAATGACCCGTAGAAAATTGTAAATATAGAACAGGAGCTAAAACCAAAACGGGTGCGAACATTGCACAAAAATAATAACAAAGTATTACAAATACATAATTTATATCAACATTAAGCTTTAAGCGAACGATCGCGATACTGTATCAAATACAGTGTTTAAATACAAGTGCCACTGCTAATGTGAGTTGTAAACAATTGAGAACGGAAGACAAACGAATATAAGAATATTTTATTAGAAAATAATATAGGCAGACAAGAAAACAAATATGCAACTAGAATATAGTTTAAATAAAATGTTATAAATATGCATTTTTTAAAGAACCTTTTTTAACAACTCGCCCAGCTATCTGTGACGAAGACGCGTTGTGTTTTACAATTAAATAGAGACGAGCGTTAAACGAACGATCAATATTCGATATAAATATATACGATACGGTAATCGATGTATCGGTACATTATTAGATAGTCATGATACTGCTTACCTATTCGAACCGACAAAATAGTCCGTCCCGAAACATATTGAATGCATTTGAAAGAATAGACTGAAATCGATCGTTGACGTGAAAATCGAGCGACGGGAAAGCGACTTACAAACGTTAAAGGTTTCTTTAAACCTTTAGTTTTTACTGTTAAACCCATTTCTGATAGCCTGACGTTTAAAACACAACAATAAATCAAGTTATTAATTATTAAATATTTATAAAATGTTTACTTTAATTACTAAGTTGTAATCAGGCTTACAAAAATCGGGCGACTTATACTAATTCCTAGTAAAGAAATATATATTTCCTATAAGAAAATAAGTGGACATTTATATAATCCAGAATAGTCACGCACAATCTATGTGATTAAAAAAAAGACAACACTCATGCCTTTTATAATTTAAATAAACTAAACATTCAAAATTCAAAAGTATTTTCGATCTTAAATTATATAATTAGGTTTAGGGTTCCTTGTTTCATTGAGACACTAGAAATCTTCCAAAGCTATCGTGTACTTGCCAACTATTTATACAAATAAATGTCGAATAATAGGGATGCTCAACACTTATGCAAATACTATAGGATAGTAAAACTCTACGTCATTTAAAACATAAGGCATTCCTCCCCTCAATAACCATAGTTGACAGAGATTTGTCAACCAATATCGGTTATTAGAAAAGCTCCAAAATTGTCTATTTGACATCCCTATTACGAAGACAGCGCTCTATTATTTACTAGAAATAAAGATATTTTTCTGATAGCATCTACATGGTTGTTTTTATTAAACAATACAAATTGACGTCAATTCGACGATGGTGCCGACACTATACGCAGCTTTATTCCGAACCAAATGTGATATCGTCTCAATGAAACAGGATAGGCCAATGTAACAAAGGCCAATATAATAATTGCTTCAAATAGTATAGAACTAAGTACTCTTTCACTTAGATCACTATAAATTTTTAAAAAAAGAAAAATGTTTAAATAATTTCCTTAATATTTTTTATGACATTTTATAAAGTTCGATCGCGAATGAACATAATATATTTTGTAAGGCAACGAAGAGACTTACCAACTTACATTCCCTGAGACTGAGAATTGAATAGAAGAGGCTAAGATCGTAATAACAACGTTATAAATATAAAAACAATATAATATTAAGAGCTATATGACAACACAAGTATAAGGAGTATATTATTTTTTAAATCGTGATAATATAGTTGTCACATTGATGTTAGAACAAACAGAACATCACAATCCCGCCTCTTAGTTTTTTGTCATCATTTTTAAACTCTGTCCTGACATTTATGATAAACACAGGTGATAACTTAAACTAATCTCATCCACATCAGTTACATTTATTGCAACCATATATAATACCTACCTACAATAAGAATATACACTGCTTTCACTTGAAATCCAAACGGATTAATTTTGTGATCCCTTGATCTACAAAGAACCATCTATCTTAGCTGATGGTGAAATCACTGTATCTTTTAACAGTGTGTATCAGAATGGCGGGTATAATGTTATAAATCAGAATGAAATAAGAATGAGTTGAATCTACCTTGAATCTACCTAAATCTACCAATGAAGAAAATGAATGTACCTCTTCGAATGTGGAAATAGGACAAAACGAAAGTGAGCCGCCAACCTGACGTCAGCTTGGCGGGTTTATTTGTGTTTTTGTATAATAAACTGATTGTTTATGTGAATTCGTTTGCCATATGAATCTACCTGTTCAGTACCTTACGAAACAACAAGCAAAATTTTAATTTAATGATTGGATAAGGAATAATTTAAAAACGAAACTCTTTTGTTTTAAACGCCTGGCAAATTGGTAATAGCAAATATACGATTGGTGTAAGTAGTACTCATTATATTTCCACATACGTTTAAAACAGAAGAGTTTCGTTTTTAAATTATTCCTTATCCAATCATTAAATTAAAATTTTGCTTGTTGTTTCGTAAGGTACTGAACAGGTAGATTCATATGGCAAACGAATTCACATAAACAATCAGTTTATTATACAAAAACACAAATAAACCCGCCAAGCTGACGTCAGGTTGGCGGCTCACTTTCGTTTTGTCCTATTTCCACATTCGAAGAGGTAGGTACATTCATTTTCTTCATTGGTAGATTTAGGTAGATTCAAGGTAGATTCAACTCATTCTTATTTCATTCTGATTTATAACATTATACCCGCCATTCTGATACACACCTTTTAACACTATAGCTGATTAAATATTTTTTAGAGACATCTTCACACTATCAACCACATCCAGTAAAGACTGGCATTTTCTAATCAGTATTACTCAGGACAGAGTTCAAAATAGCAATCTATATAATACCACCAAGACTCAATAAGGCTGTGAAACAACTGAATTCGGTTTGGCATCTTATGACAAACAGATATCATATTTATATTAGGGAATAATCTTTGTAACATATTAACACAGTATCGAGTTATAAAATCTGACATTTGTATAAATAAAATATGCCATTTCGCAGCGGGTATTAACTTTAATATTTTGTTTTGTGACGAATCGATTCTCGATTAACGAGTCATTCATTCGTTTTATAACTCGATGTTTTAACTTAGTCGTATGCGATTTCTAAAGTCGCGATGCGTAGTGTTTAAAGTTTTGCCATAACCAGGTGACATTTCAAATCGCATACGAATATGCAAACTCAGGCTAAACCGAATTGCCTAGAATTAGACCAACTTGATGTACTTACGAATCTGAAAGTAATAATAAAAGGGAATATGGAAGGAGACGGCAAGAACGAAGTGATAGGTATTAACAACTGTTGTGTGATCGGTCCACTGCTTTATTTAATTTGTTTTTTTTTCTAAAATGTTATCAGTGGACCCTACTATTAAAATGTTTGAGAGTTTATTTGTGTTTTATAGAGATCTGATTTTGGTGTTTTTTCATCTGTATCTTTGAATGTTGTGTCAAAAAGTTAACTTTTTAAATTTGAATATTATAAATCTATGTGTCTGTCTAATGTTTGATTAATTCAATTTATGAAAAGTGTAATTGCATAGTAGCTTTTGCATAAAGTAATATTGAATAATAAATAGTTTATAATAAGTATGGATGTACAACCCTTGCCTTTCACTGCTTTTATTGTTAAAAAAGTAGATAAATCTTCTATGTTTACAGACTTATAGTTGATCCTTAAAAATGTATTTTGGCAAGTTTTGGCTGTCTCAAAAATTCACACTTGTAATGTTCAAATCAAACAGAAACATATTTTAACATTTGACTTGAATATAAAAGAAAGGCCTATTCACACTTAAATGACCGAGAACTTTGTTTGTACTAAACCGAGAAAATAATAAAATAAATTATATTTTGTATACCGTACGCTAAGTCTCTAGCTAGTTCACACAATTAGTACATGGTTCGTTGAAATAAATCCAAAATAAGAATTGAAACTGCATTAACTAATAAAAAGGTTCGTGTCCTATAATAAATAACGTTTTGCTGTGTAGTTCATAAAACGCTATCTACTTTACATCCTCCGTCATTTAAGTGTGCATTGGGTCTTAATATACGAGCAGCTTTTCAAACAAGTGATGGCCAAACTTGTCCATAAGTTATAGCACATGAGGCCTGTACTTATAATATGAATATCATGCTGTATTTAATGTCTGGATCTGTTCTACTTTATATAATAATATATGTATTTCACGATTAAATATATTCATATGTGTAGTAGTTATTTACTTGTTTTATTTCAAACATTCCCACATCAAGGAGATTCATCGAAATGTTCTGACTATTGATAAAAGGCTTTGTCATGGGTCGGAATCTTGCCTACATTCGTAAAAAATCGCGACAGTGTCGCCTCCTTTTTTTTTTGCATGTAACTATTTTCGTTTATGAGTACATACATCACAGCCATAATACCAGTAACAATTAAAAGCTACCTTTTAGTAGAATTTAGGTTTAAATTCTATGACTTACATAATTCGAACCCATACTAAGAAATTTTTCTAAGGGACATAATTTTGATACTTTTAATTTATTCTTTTAAAAAGTATTTCTATATTTACTAAAACGGCATATTTCGTTCACTTTTTGTCTTGAATATTGTACCCTTATGGTAGAAATATAGTTTTTAGTCAATTACTTGTGATTAGCTGTCATCACACAAAATAAATGGACTGGCGGATAATTTTACTTTTTTAAATTTACATTGCCTATAATTGCAAGTTAAGGCCTAATTCAGTGTTTTGGACAGACCTTAGACAGATCTGTGTTTATATAATGTCACGTAACAAGTGTTGTGTACATAAGTGCTCCATCACCATCAAAGATGGTATGTTCCAGGAGTGAATCTACACAGCTTTCCCAATCCTGAGAAAGATGCTGAGCGCTTTAGGACATGGGTATTTAGGATTGGTGGTGAAATTGTTGGATTGTGTGTCACATAAAGTGTTCAATACAAATAAATGATATTGAAATGTTTGTTTTTAATGTAAACATAACGATGTTTTTTTTACGCTTTTGTAATTGTTTGCTCGGTATCTGTTTTGGCAACCTGACTCATAGAATAATAAATATTTTGTAATTAAGTACTATGGTTTTATTTATTTTTTCCACTACATTTTAATATTATAAAAGATACCAAAGTATCACATCAAAAAGCGACATCTATCGTCACTACAACAAAATAAAATTGCAGAGAGTGCATGTAAAGTATCCAGATGGCGATGCTATCGTCCAAAATGTCGAAGATGCCAGTCTATTCCCGATATAATATATTAGTCTATGGGCTTTGTAGTCGTATCAAATGACGTACATCAACATTTTCTTTTGTTATTTGACGTTTCTATGTTGACAACTACGTCATTGTTGTATCGAATCGTCAAGCCTGGTAAGTCGTGACAAGGAATTAAGTAACAGTGCTCCACTCTTGACTCTGGCAGTATATTATGCTACCACAAGGAGGCCCTGCCTTAAACAAAAAAGAAGTAACATTGCCTTAAAACGTGAAATACGGTCCCTTGGTGGTGGTGACATTTTTAATTTGAATTTAAATAAAGTATACAATTAAAGGTCAAAATCAGGAAGAACCATTATTATGCCTACGCCTATGTGAATCCATGTTGTGAAATCACAGTCATGATGATGAATGAAAGAAAGGTCACTTCCTGGCTGGAAGTCACGCAGTGAAATTTGCGTGAACATCGATTATTACCCAGTAATCGATATACCACAAAATCGATTCAATACAATCGTAATTACTACGATTAAAAAATGTTTTGCGATTTCCTCACTTCACTTGAGCTCCTCATTCTGTTTGTTTACACCTCTGTCTACGGTTTACACCATAGACTTGGTATAAAGCATGAATCTACCCAATACTTACTCTGAGGTATAAAGTAGGTTTACACCTTTTTTTCTACTTCTTGTTAAGTCTTCATTAACTATATGACACCCCTCTATCAAACAACTGCCTGTCTTTACTATAAAGTAAGGCCATTTTAATAGGTAACATTTGACAGTTCATTTATGCAAAGCAAATTGCTACTTATGTACATCAATAGTAGAGTCTAATTTTCTAAATAAATAATTGTATTCAAAAAACTGATGTTGTTTTCTTGAGATTTTATTTCTTTAGCGTAAGGTATATTTTTCTTTGCATAAATTAACTGTCAAATGTTACCTATTAAAATGACTCCACTGTAGTTTATATAATCCCTATTATTTTTTGTCATCAACAAATAACTAGATTTTTATATAAAACAAAATTATTCTATTTTGTTCGCTGTGATTTCTTAGTTACTGTATGAAAATATTTCTCTGATAGGTAGTTATGTAGGTTCTAGGAAAGGAGAGCTCTATAGTTTGTAGCGCATTTATAACTAACTGCCGGTCATACAACAAAGACTGAGTACCTAATACATTGATAGATGTAATATGCTATGTAGACGCAAGATAATTGATGCGTTGCTGCTAATGCTTTGATAACCGATTTCAAAGGTGATGTAGTCTTGTATAAATTGAGGCCTTTCCGTATACTGAACGCGATATCGATTGCAGTTGTTACGATGTATTATGATTATGAACTAGCTTCTGTCGGCGCGCGGCTCCGCCTGCGTGGTAAATGTGTCGACAAAAAGTAGCTTATGTCCTTCCTCAGGTCTTATTACTATCTCGATATCAACTTTAATAAAGGTCGGTTGAGTAGTTTAGCCGTGAAAGCATAACGGACATACAGAGTTCCTTTCGCATTTATAATATTAGTTAGTATAAGGATTAATAACCACAAAAAAAAAAATACGCATAAAGAAGGAATCCCACCACCACCTTATAAATCCCATGACAACTGGAGGAAATTAAAATTAATTATTAAAATGCAGGAGCAATTATTTTGTGAAAAATATATTCTTGAGTAAGTATGTAGATGTTTGTATGTACAACGTTCTTTAAATTGTATTGATTTGAATGTTTATGAAAGCCATCCATATTTACACGACTGCGGGTAATATTTTTAAGCCCTGCAATTTTAAATTAATTTCATCATTATTATTAATATGCACGGATAGCCTAGTGGAAGACCGTAGGACTGCGAAGTCAAAAGGTCTCTGGTTCGAATCCATGGCACAAACCTCTGTCAATAAATCGTAAAGATTCGTCTTTTCGAAGATATGTGTGTATTTGTCATATAAATTATCGCTCGCTAACGGTTAAGGAAAACATCGTGAGGAAACCTGCATGTCTGAGAGTGCCTAAAAAGTGCTCCAGGGTATGTGAAATCTACTAATCCGCACTTGGCCAGCGTGGTGGACTTTATCCTAATAACCCTTCTCATCATGAAAAGAGGCCCGAGCCCAGCAGTGGGACATGTATTAGATACAGGGCTGCTATTATAACGGGTGGCGCAAAAGTACTGGCACTAAAGAAAATCCTTTTTTTTTTTTTATATGACATTTTCTGTCATTCTGTTGTTGAAAATTGTGTAGTGAACAAATGTAAAATACACTGAAAATAAACATGGACCGTTTTACTCCCCAAGAACGTGGAATAATTGTGTCAATGTTCTTACGGAATAATTCATCAGTGATAAGAACACAACGTGAATTTCGTCGACGATTTCCCCACCGTCCGGCACCGATTGGTCGCACAATTCGACGCTTTGCCACACGCCTTGAAGCAACTGGCTCAACATTGGATAGACCTAAGTCTGGGAGACCAAGAACAGGCCGTTCAGCTGAAAATATCGATGCTGTGCGCGAAGATGTGGAAGAGTGTCCAGAAACATCAACGAGGCGACGTGCCACGCAATTGGGAATTTCCAGACGGACCCTGCAGCGTATTTTGGTGAAAGACTTAAAGATGTTCCCGTATAAAACTCAAATGACTCATCAGCTGCTGCCTGCTGACCACCGAGCTCGTCTAGATTACTGCCAGCGCGTCATAAACCTCAACCTTGAAGAGGATGATTTTCCTTCAAAATTGGTTATGAGTGACGAAGCGCATTTCCATCTCTCAGGGCATGTCAATAAGCAGAATACTCGGTTCTGGGGCACTGATAATCCGCGCATTATTCAAGAAACACCTCTACACCCACTAAAAGTTACTGTATGGTGTGGCATCTGTGTTGACAGAGTGATCGGACCCTATTTTTTCGAAGACGCTGGAGGCAATGCGATAACTGTCACTGGAGAACGCTACAGAACCATGTTACGTGAGTTTTTGATACCCAGTTTGGACGAATTGGGGCTGGAGCACATCTGGTTTCAACAAGACGGCGCTACGGCACACACAGCGCGCGACACTATGGACTTAGTGAGGGACGCTTTTCCAGACCGAGTTATCTCTCGTTTTGGCGATTTGCCTTGGCCTGCAAGATCACCCGATCTGACCAGTCCAGACTTCTTTCTTTGGGGTTTTTTGAAATCTCGGGTGTATGTGAACAAGCCACAGACTCTCGCAGCTCTAAAAGAAAACATTCGTCAAGAAATAACGAACATATCGCAGGAAGTGTTACGGCAAGTTATGCAAAATGTCATAAATAGGGCTCAAATGTGTATCAACTCTGGAGGTCACCATTTAAAAGACATCATCTTTAAATCCTAATGGTACGAAATTTAATGGCACAAATATACATTTAAAAAAATCTAAATCTAGTTTTCTAATTTAGAAAAAATGTTATAGCTGAACCAAATAGGGTCTTTACTTTTGCGCCACCCAGTATATAGTATGTTTATGACAGCTATTCATAATTAACACGATCGCGAGTTGAGTCTTTTTAAGCCATGCAATTTTAAATGCGTACCTTATTTATAACCGTTTATCTAACCACCCAAGAATGCCAACATCATTTACCTACACTATTAAAAGCAAGTGTTCATAACCACAAGTAGATAGGCGTCAGTAAAACAAACGACGTCGCGATGAGTCAACAACCGCGATGTACCAGATGAGACGTGAGGCTTTGCACCCACTTGTGCTTGCCATTGGGTTAAGGTTAGTCACAGTTAGGCGGAATGGTAGGTCGTGAGGATGGGCGGAAGAAGTTCTTTTGTTGAAGGTAAGTATATTTGCTTAAAGGTTAAGAAGATCTAGTAAATTGCCATTAACACCTACTCTTATTAACTACTACGACAAAGAAATTCTCCGAGAACAAAACAAACGAATATTAAAAACTTGTTTAAAAAAAAAATTGGCAACGTATTACTATTCCGTAGATGATTACCTAGGTACGTGATAAACTGTAGAAATGTTGCACAGTTTTATTATATATGTAGTCTTAAAATCTCTTTAATGTATCTTAATTTTTAGTTTCTAATTTATTACATGTCACAAGGTTATCTAAATACAGTGTTCCTGAAATGTATTCAAATAAATTTAACATCCTATGTACCTGTATTTGCAACTGAATAAATGAATTATGTTATATCGAAGAATCGTATCTATACTTAATTTATCAACATCCTAGGGGGTGCATCAGGGTCAGGCGGGGGATTCCCGCAAGCCAGGTCCGACGGGAGTCTGCAAAGCCCCGCACAGGAGAGGCCAGGCAGGCCATCACCACTTTTAATGTAGAGCCAGTCGGACCCCTTGGGGTGCATAATATCAGCATTCTCTAGGTAACTCACCACGCAGGCGGCAGTAAGTATTGTTATGAGTAATCTCACAATCTTTTATAATTAAGGTTCTATCTTACGTTTCCATAGCCTTCTTAAATTAACATAATCTAATATTTGATTCTGTGTTTGATGATTTCAAATTTTTAACTTGTAATTTATCGACAAAATAGGCAGATCATGATAGTCCATACAAACTTATAAGTCAAATGCAAAGCCACGAGAACTGAACTCTTTTTCGTCTTCCGATTACAATATAATAGAAAAAAATCAAATATTTTATAGAATAAAATAATGTGCAACCGAAAAAGGATTTTCATCTGAACCGAAACTGACCCTTGTGACCTTTCCTAATAAAGAATTTTGAATTTTGATGCTCTGAAGTTTGCCGAATGTCATTACTTCTACAGATTTATTTTTATTACCTCCACTATTCAATGATGCAATAGATTATTTTTCAAAAGCAACGACTTTGGTACTTGGTTAGTTAATTAAGCCTGAGATTTATTTGAGTAAGTCCCAAATTGAAATGGTGCAATTTTCGACTGCCTTTAGATTACCTAAACTTGAGTCTCTTAGGCTTAGCCCCGATTTAACCAGTTTCTGATAAAGTGTGCGTGAGTTAACCGCCAGTTAACTCTATACTTATTTGACATTATATCTGTCAAAAAAGTGCCTAATAGAAGACTAGGTCAAGGTTTTATCAGGGACCTAACAAATTGACCCTAAATATTTTAAATTTTGTTATTATTATTGTATTATCTATCATTTACGAGATGAGATCTTTAATTTTTCTGTCTTAATTAACAAATGAAAAGTCATTGCACTTGTCAATTCAGATACTAATTATCAAATTAAAGTAATGTTTAACAAAGTTAATAATATCCAAATCAAATATAACACTTCATCAGAATTAACGCAACACACAATACATATATATACTGACATATATGTATAGTGACATTATGACAATACCTACATATACCACTGAGGTTAACTGCCCTTATAAACACATATTTTGATTTGCCGAAATTAATTTTACAGCGACCATATAAACAATCGTGACGCAACTTCAGACACAAGCTTAATTAAAAATTAAACCAACTTGAGAGTAAAAGTAGGCTTTCTGGTAATAGATATTATATAACCGAAGCCTAGAGTACCTATGTAAGTCAAATCCCACGGCAAATCAAGGTTTCGAAGGCGCTCGTATGCAATTGTCCTACTATGTTACCATCTCCTTCTATTGTTAAATGTTAAAGAAGGATAAAAGATGTATTGTTTCTATCGTGGGAAATGTACTGAGTCATTACTCTGCTTGTAAAGGAAACAGTCTCTTGAACACCATGCACAATGGGTGACTAAAAGATTCAAGGATTGTACGGAAAGATGTACTGGTTGACTAACGAGGTTTGGCACTGAAGAAAATTGTCTATGTCGTTGCTATTAAATGTACTCAAAGTAGAGACTATAGTTTTAAAACCTTTACTATGGTTTCCAGTATAGTACAACACCTCAAACTTTGTTAAATCATCACCAATAATGGTCTTGAGATAAATATTATCACACGGCGATAACAACTCTAAGAGTATGTTTTGTTTCAATAAATAGTGCCCCTTGCTATGTAGGTAAAAGTATGTTGGTATCGACAAATATGTAACAGACTTAGTTGGAAGTTGAATCGTCTCCATTCTCTGTCGGTAAAATCTCGAAATGGTCTTATTACCAATCTTACTTAAACCTTTGTGAACGAGCTCGGTGGACGCACCACCGTCTCACCTTTAACCATTAATATTACGAAACGGAACACTAATGCAATTACTAATATTACCATTATTAGTAATTGCATTAGTGTTCCGTTTCGTGGTGATCAGCTCCTGAAATTACTAGCACACGAAGTCTGCTGATGCCGATCTGCTTTGTGAATCTTTGAAATCCATGGGCAGTAATTACTATTTAGTACCAGGTGGCCTACACGTCCGTTTGCTACATACGTCGTATAAAGAAAAATGAATGTAGGTCAAATTGCTAACCGTGTCAATACCACTAGATAATATTTATCGAACGATATAAAGAATAACTTCAATCTGTTCCAATACACTTGCAAGTAAATTAGGTCTGCAGGTGTGTCAGACATACGCATGTCGAATACTGATCAGCTGCGTACACACAGCTACCGGTCAACCTATACATTTCCATTACAAGCTGGTCTCGCAATGCACTAGAAGTCATACAATGCGATACCATCTTACACTGGAAATGTATA
Organism: Hypena proboscidalis; assembly: GCA_905147285.1. NCBI lineage: Eukaryota > Metazoa > Arthropoda > Insecta > Lepidoptera > Erebidae > Hypena > Hypena proboscidalis. The sequence goes on along the minus strand of LR990150.1, from coordinate 6,804,250 downwards.
GGTTGATCGGCAGCCGTGTGCACAGTACGATTATTCATTGTAATTATTTATATCGTGCAGTGTTCATTTTCCGTGATTTCTTTATTTAGATTGTCCGCTTGTAATTCTTGTGAAGTTACATTTCCTTTTGTGAAGTTGCAAAGAAGTATAAAACTATAAAACAAAATACGTAGAACATGCTAAAAAGTATAGCATATTTCAAAATAATTTGTTTGATACATTTTTACATCAAGACCGATTTCTATAGTTATTTTTTAGTTGTAAGGCCTGCGCCCCAAATTAAAAAAAAAATTGTCGTTATGCGGGGTATAAGGCAGATTAGCGATAAAAATACTCCTTCAGAGAACTTTCAGCAAAATCAAACGAGGCGACCAAACTGTTTGCAGTAACAAGCAAACAAAGAAACATGGTAGGTAGTAAATCCTGTGTTTTCTTAAATGTTTTTAAATATAGTTGTTGTTGTGTTTTTATATATAGGTCTTGCTTGTTTCACTTTTAAACAGTAGAGACAAAAGTAAGTCATAATGACAAAATAAATCATCAACAAAGAGATTAAAATGTAGAGTTTAAAACAGGTATTTTGATAAAATATCTAGATTACATTACACCTCAGGACCTTGAGTGAAACAGTCGTGGAGTCATATACCGAGTTGTATTCGTGACTGAAATGTAGGCTTGAACTTAGACAAACGTTTTGAGGAGAACACGACTTACCGAGCTATGCTAGAGTATACCTATACATACATAGTTTTAAGTTTTCAATAATGAGCTTATAAATAAATAAATAAATATTCCACAACTCACACACAACGCCATCTAGTCCCAAACTAAGCAGAGCTTGTACTATGGTTACTACAATAACTGATACTAATACATATGTACTTTTCTTTTGTAAATACATACTTATTATACATAGAAACACCCAGACTAAGACAAACCCCCATGTTCATGCACACAAAGATTTGTCTTAAGGGGGAATCGAACCTACGACCTCGGCGTCGCAGGCAGGTACACTACCCACTCCGCCATCCGGTCGTCAAATCTGATTGTTATGGACCATCTATTGAAAAGGCTATGCATAGGCATAACTTGGAACCTCGAAGCTCCAGTGTAAAATCATGTTTATTCTGCCAGCAGCAATTTCAGGGCTTAGGTACATCACCACTAAACCTGAGTGCACGTGCAACACTAAGTCTGCACGTGTGGTGTAGTGGTTCAAGCGGTCGCCTCACCGCTCTCCACTGCACTTGTGTTGTGGGTTCGATCCCCACGTGGGACAAATCTTTGTGTGATTGGCAAAGATTCTTTCTGAGACTGGGTGTGCTTGTGTGAGTGAATTTGTGTATTTGGCCATGTCGTTGGGACCATTGGATAGTGTAATTGCTTCTGGCGTTCTATCTAATGCGCAAAATCAAAAAAAAAGACACAGCCTATGAGCCTAGATCAGTGATGAAGCCTCCCTCAAAGAGATACTGTATTTTTCTTTACATTTTCGTAACTTTGATAGTGCAAACCACAAAATAAAAGACATCAATCAAACTTTCAATCGGCTTTAATACCTAGCAATGCAGTCGTGCATACAGACAGTCATTACAAAATAACTGAAATACTGCAATGGACGCTCCATTTAGGCATTTTACAAATTACCTAAGGTACCTCGTTGTTGTAAACAAATCAATTACGATTTAAAGTCAGCACTTTGATTTAGGCAAGTGATTTGTTATTTATTGATTAATAACGAGCGATAACTACGGATTTATTTCATTGCTTCAACACGGGTTATTTACGACATACGTAAAATTCGGCTGGTTCTGGTTTTTTCAGAAAACAAACTTACATGTCACGCGTTTTGCTAGTATAGGCCAGATAACCAAGGCCCGATTTAATAGATTCGTTAATTTTTTCAAGTTTTGAATTATGTACTCTATGGTTTTGAATAAAGAATATGATTTTCGACTGTATAACGGCCAAAAAGTGTCAAAATTGTCAGCTTGTGATATTTCTACATTGTCATCTTTGCTTCAAAGAAAAGGGAACAGTATTGTGTGGTACTGAAAAATCTCAAAATTATTGGTACTTTTCAGTTTTTGATTTACAAGTTCTAATTAAGTATTTTTTCGAAGAAGGCATAAGGCCTTTTGCCTTCTTCGGCAAAAAATACTTTATTAATATAATATAAAAATACATTTTCATTAATTATAATGTATCTAAATTGGTGCAAACACGCAATATGATTGATTAATTTATCAATTAAATCGTGAAAATGTATGATTACATCCAAGTAAGAAAAGCATCCGGCTATGTAATTTTAATATGCTGTTTCCAGTAGTAAATGCAAACCATTTACTACTGGAAACAGCATTCATTACTTTTAATTTATCAGCAATTTGATTTATAAGCTAGGTAAAATAATTTAACTATTTATCAACAGTTCGTAAAAAAAATATTGCAGTGAGATTCGCAATCGCGGTCTGATTTTCGGTAATTAGGTAAATAAGTACTGTTTGGTCTGTGTATGTAAGAAAGAGGCTACAATTATTTCCTGAAATATTTTATTACGATTATTACGAATGATTCGTTCAGAATAACAATAAATGTACCTATAGTTCTTTAATCAATACAAAGTAAATATTTAGTAACATGAGCTGCAACACCTGGGATCTCAAATATTGCACCATAGAATTCAGTGTTCGCGCATAGCCTGTTCTCAATACTTCACTTTGACATGTGCATTCCCGCGTTAAATTCAACACCAATCGCGCGCCAGTATCGCGCCGAGAGTCAGCGCAAGCGCGCGCGTTCCAATTCCAAACATTCAAACCTCGCTCTGAGCGGGTATTCCGTAATTTATTTTTAAAACCAGTGATACTGATTTCCAAATAGTGTTTATTAGTTAAGTGTCAAATAAAGAAAGAAAAAAATAGTGAATACTTTTTGGAATTGTTCTTCGATTAAAGGTTGGTACACCTTTCTTGTTTGACCGGTGAGGTAATGCTTAGTAAATATAATTTATTCGGTTTTCTTGCGAAATGTTTTTGTTGATACTGGCAGTGGGTCACTATTAATGACATTCTGATTAGAAGTTTCTTGAATTGCGTCTTATTTTTCTGAAGTTATGTCTTTTATTAATAATACCATCAAAAGGTTTTTTTGTCATTTTTTAAATGTCAGGCAAGACATGCAAACATAACAATGTTTGCATGTTTACTAACAAGTGCATTATGGAGATCACGTATGCAAATTCTATCCAGTGACTATTAACAATGTATTTTGAGGTGTAGTGTAAAGTTTGTTTTCAGGGACAGTTAGTAGAAATAACATAATTTAGGTATGATTAACAAAAATGTGCGATAAAAAGTACCTTAATTTAGTTATGTCTCCTGACGATTAGAAATTGATACTAGTTTCTAAAAGCTGTTGTAAAAATTACGACCTTTTTTAGTTAGTGGTTCCTACTGACATACACACTACAAAAATAATATTTAAAATATTTACGTCATTTCTTATCATAACACCTGAAAATACGTCTACGAAGTTTTGTAAATATTTACAGACTGTCTTATTAGGCGGCAATATTCATATCACCCCTTGTCATATTAAAATGCCCGATCACGATGTAGCGTGCTTTTAGATTTGGCTAAACTCAAAATATCTAAAAGTTGTTACAATGAAAGTCATCTACGGTGGTCAGTGCTAGAGACCAAAGTCCATCTGAAGTGCGACTCGAGGTGTGGAAGAACAGGCTCCCAGCACCCGCTGATTTTCCTGAGTTAGCCGAACACCTGCCACCTGGAAGTGGGCTGCAGTGGCCAGTCTGGAAGTCTCTCAACCGCCTTCGGACACAAGTTGGTCGCTGCAGGGAGAACCTAGCCAAATGGGGAATCACAAACACCAATGACACCTCGTGCAATTGTGGTTTCCCTAGTCAAAACATGGCTCACCTGCTTTCGTGCCCGTTGTCTCCTTCTACATGTACCCGTGAAGACCTAATGCAGGCCACAAGCAAGGGAGTGGAAGTTGCTACCTACTGGGCAAAAACAATATAAATAAAAAATGAGAAACCAAAATGCCATTGATACGTAAGAAGAAGAAGTGCTAGAGACATTTTTTTTTTAAACTAGGAATAACTCCTGTATCGCGGGGGCAAATCTTTGCGAATAACACAAAGATTTGTGCCGTGTGGGGATCGCACCCACAACACCAGCGCAGTTGAAAGCGGCGAGGCGACCGCTTTACCACTACGCCAACCGTGCACTCCGTGTTTATTCAAAGGAATAGTATATTTAGATACCCAAAGCCAAATTTCATGATTGACTACGACACATATACTAATGATTGTTGAATGATTACTCCATCTATCGAATTAAAAAAAATAATTAAAAAATATTTCACAACTCACACACAACGCCATCTAGTCCCAAACTAAGCAGAGCTTATAATATGGGTACTAGGATTCGACCCTCTATACGCGAATTTAGCAAAAAACAACACGATGACAGTAAGACATCATTGTTATTAAGTTTAGTAACCACCAATTCACAGGTTAATACTAAAGTTGCTTCACTTCACTGACCTTTTACCATTTCGTATAATTTAATATGCAACTAACTATAATGGCCGCATATTATTATTAAAATAATAGAACAATTAGACGGCTAAAATGGAGCATCACATTATTTGCATAGAAAAGACATCAACGCGCGCGCGCTTTTATGGAATTACTTCCGTTACATGAAAACTAACTGCTACCTGTGGCGCTGCTCACGTGGTACGTCAATAAAAAGCGTTTATGTTAATTCAAGCTATAAGCCACATGTGTGCCAAATTTGATCAAAATTGGTCCAATCTTGTAAGCGTCAAAAAGAGACAAACATTAATTTCTGCCCGCGTGGAATTTCAATAAAAATCAGCTTATTTGACCAGGGTGTGACCAATTCCACACCAATTTTATCAAAATCGGTCCGTCAAAACGTCAATAAATAACAAACATACAAACACAAATTTTCGCCTTTGTAATACTAGTAAAACGTAATAGTACTCGAGAAATTGTGAATTCACTGGTTTAGATGTAGTCAGCCAATGAGTTGGCAAGCCAAAAATTTCTAAGTCATAGTAAAGACTTACGACACCAGTTATGGATAAGTGAGTTATATATCTAAATAGTGGGTTATTACACTTATTAAATATGAAATACAAACTTGCATATCTTGCGTAGGTTTCCTGTGCGATGCAAGACCAGCTTATACTAGCAATGTATAGGTTGATCGGTAGCCGTGTATACAATATAATGTGTTACAACTCACACACAACGCCATCTAGTCCCAAACTAAGCAGAGCGAACTATGGGTACTTGAATAACTGATACTAATACATACTTATTATACATAGAAACACCCAGACTAAGACAAACCCCCATGTTCATGCACACAAAGACTTGTCTTAAGTGGGCATCGAACCCCTCGGCGTCGCAGGCAGGTACACTACCCACTCCGCCATCCGGTCGTCAATGATATGATAATATATGTATGAACAGTTACTAATACATATGTATTAATATGACACCGTAATTTTAGATCATAATTGGAGAAAAGCCTTTTAAGAGATTTTTGAGTATTACGTAAATCGTTAGTTTAGTTAGCTACGATTGCTTGTTTTTCCGGAAGAGATATATATGTTTATATTTATACTTACCTAACAAGAAGAAAGTGCCATATTTCTCTTAATTATGTGACTGATGCTGTTAACATCTGGCAGGCATAGATACTACCGGATTTATAAATAAAACATGATCATATAATATTGAATTTATAACGTTGTTATATAATATTTTATTCATTAATAAAGAGCAACATATTGTCGATATCACGTTCTAGGGTTCCGTCTTAAAAAAATGCAGTGTTAAGATGTACTTATATAGTAATCTATTTTCATTCCTTCGCAGTTTTCTTGAAAGCTTCCATTAAAAATCTCAATAAATTATGGTCTTTTTAACTTCTCGGAGCCTAGTTCTTCATAAAATTTGATAATAAATAAGAAAGAAAGAAGGCCTCCTTGTACTATTACTTGCAGGAAAAAAAAACATAATTCTTCCTTGCAGTTGGATAAAAATAAATGAATGTGAATTTATGGTTTGTGTTTTCATCGATTAAAAAATCGAAGATACTCCAACTGCTACCTTCTGAAGTCCGGAATCATAAACTATCGAAGAATGCGTAGAATAGTATTTACTGTACACTGTACAAAATCATAACAGTTGCAGACTGTCCTGTTAAACCATGTGTGTTGAATGTACCATCAATCACGGCTCCGGCACGTGATGTATGTAATCTCTGTTTTCTAGCACTGTTAGTTGTTACTGGAAACTAGCCAGTTATGTTGTTATTATGTCTGAAATGAAGAAAATAAGAAATCGTTATTTGTAACTTTTACATTGTTTTATATAATATTAAAGTTGAAAAATTAAGAATCCAGCAGGACTCGAACCTGCACCCCCTGTGTATTCGCCCCAAGTGCTTTGCCAATTCAGCTATGGGTTCGGCTGGCACAAAAAGAGTTAAGGAATTTCGAGTCGCATACGAATCAGAAATCAGCAAAGCACTTGGGCGTATACCCAGGGGGTGCAGGTTGGTTCGAGTCCTGCTGGATTCTTAATTTTTTCAACTTTAATATTATATAAAATACAAAAAGGCATAGCAAAGCTAAAATTTGCTTTAAATATTACAAGTATTTTACATTGTTATCTTTGGAATAGTCTTGTTCATTCCGTTATCAAAATAAGTATATAAAAGCAATTATTACGATTTATGTGATACACTAAGCTGAAAGACAAACTCTGCCTACTTATTATTCTTCGTCGTGTTGATGGCTGAGTCAAATTTTGTGAGCCCAATAGGTGGCCACCAAAGTTTGTAAACTCTTACAACTAAAGAGGGATAAATATAAATAAAGCGTAGTAAAATATTTGCACCTATGAATGTCAAAAATGCATACATCATTTCTGTATCCATATGTGTGGGTGAGGTTTCATATAAAATAGATCTTGTTCTTTTCTCTGGAGGCCACTGATGCGGCGCTCTCATCGGCCTTCATATGAGCGCCTCTTTGTACGAGTGTCGCCGACTACTACTAGATTACTAAGAAAGCTAAAATTTATACTTCATACTTAACTCTGATTTACCTTGAACAAATATACTTTTTAATTTACGAAGTGTCCCGCTGTATAGTTTAAGAAGATTATGTGTCTGTAAAACTGTTTGGAATTGTATGATTGTTATTACTATAGGATCATAAATGTACACTGGTGTGTAACTACTATTATTACTTATATTAAATAAAGAAATTTTAAAAACAAACAAACAAACATTGAACAAAACACTGCTTTTATATTTTTGCTAAAAAGGCAAAGTCTAAGCTAAGTATAATTCTCTAAAATATCTCTAGATGTCAGCGTACACCTACTTTAACAGTCTGTTCGGTAGTCTTGTTAGGACCTATATCAATAGTAAAATATGTAAGAAGGTATGTCAAGCATGCTGTACGAAGTGGTCCTACAAGTCGGGGACCTTGACTTGGGTCCGCAGTAATCCTTGAACTGGATTGTCAGCGATTGTCTTAACGACTAGCTCTCTCACATGCTGCAAACGACTAGACCAGCGTCGTTTATAGTAATATTATGTATGTGGACTATACCCATGAGAATATTTTATATTAACCATTGATATTGATAATTAAAAACACGTCAGATAGAGAGACACTGTTAGCACCAGATTAGCATTGAAATAATGCCAAGCAACTTTTTATAGGTAAAGAGGTATCTATAGATCGGAACGCGATTTTTAAAATTTTGGTTTGCAGTCCCGCACATTAAGCGTGCGCGATTGTCGGGCATGTGGACGCGCTGACTGTACACACATCACACGTCATCGCATGTTGCTGCTGTGTAACGTGTGTGTGCAGCTAGCGCGCCCACATGCCCGACGATCGCACACTCCTAATGTGGGTTCAGCCTTATAGCGTTCATCAGCTATCTAACTGTTATCTATTTGGATACGCAGATTATCCTATAAATAAGTAGGTCACATGGCTATCAAAGTCTGACAAATTGTTTATTTTGTACGAGATGGACACGGATCCCTAAAATAATCTAAAAGCTAAATTATTGTAACGCTTATAATCTTCGTATTGTTGACGTTCAGACTGCTATATTGGATGACTCATCGCATCGATTACAATTTTAATTATGACTCAACATTTTATCCTATAATAACTTACTGTAAATCTCATGATAGAAGGTAACTATTTAAATATTTCCTTTGATAATATTGGTAGATTGCGTTGATGGCCTTTAGATATATTGGGCTTCCGTTCATTATTTTACTTCTATATCGAATAAATTATTAAACTATTGATATAAAATAACGCTAACATGTTTTACAATAAAAGTAAGGTTGGCATGAATAACAACTTCCATACACGATCGTAAACCATGGTCAAAGGCTTTGCCACCCCATTTTGCCTCGTTCCGAAATGCCGAATCTAACAAGAACTAATATTTTCGAAAACAAAAAATAGTTCCCCCTTGTAAATACGATACGTGCAAGTGAATGTAATGATGTGCAAAAATCAACCATTACATTTTTCATTTAGTGTGTGTACATGAGCGGAAAATCTAAGGCTCAAAATAATAAGAATAAGATACATTTATTCCGGCGAATCTTAAAATTATAGGAACAATTTAAAAACTACTTATTTCTCTTTCATCTTCTTTAAAATAAGAACATACCGATGTACCAGAAAAGGCACGCACCTCAGCATAATACTGCAGCACAGTCGCATCACAGTGCTGGTATTCTGGTGCGCCCTGATCGTGAGTAAAGCCAGTGTGACATTAATGTTATAAATACAAAATTTTTGATAATGTCCTCTGACACAATATTAGGAATTTAGACCAAAACAAAAAAATATATATTTCGTCATGAATTCATCTAATATTAACACAATCTTCAATATTTTCTTACGGAAATAAATATTAAATTACACTTTAATTTAATTAAGTTCACGGTCGGTAGCCATTACTTGTTTTACTATCAAATAACTAAGCGTTGGGCAATCGTGGCTGTTTCACGCTATTTAGGTACTTGTAATAAACGCCATTCACAAATTGTAGTACATTCATAAATATGTATAGGTATAGTAAATCAAATACGCCGAAATTAAAAAGGAAATATTGATCATACTTATACTAATATTTCTTTAATTATTTGTGGTGCAAAGATTACAATTATCATGGGCTTATATGATATATCGAGGGTTTACTGCGAAAACCAGCTAAATGCAATTTTTATCAAAAACGAGCTACATACATGAACATATCTATCTTTTTGAGCTTTATCTACTGGCCTAACCGGCTAAACGGTAGGATAGTTCATTTGGAAGTTATGGCATGCTAAAAACATTCAAGTAAAAAAAGTAGTCAACAGTCGATCGCTAAAATAACATAAACCACTTTACCAAAATCTTTTTAAGTAATATTAGCATACACAAATAGCTAAGGAATTTTAACTGTTTTTTCTGTACCATTAATTGAACAAAAGTTCGTACTTAAATTCAGTATGAACAAATTAACAGTACATAAACGGTTTTATCAGACGTATTTTTTTAATTTCTACCACAATTTTACTGCAAGAACCTGATAAATACATAAATTTAGTTTAACTTAAGGTGTGTAAAAATTTTAAAGGACCAATATTCCGATGCGTGGCAATTTCCGATGTTTTTTTTTTGCACCCAAGGTCTCTGAGTCGTATTCTGAACCACTGGTAAGCGGGGCGTTTTACCACGATGCCTTTTGCTTGATTATTTATAATTGTGTTATGATTTTTTTTTTATTTAAGACAAAATAAAAATTTGTGACTATAGCGGGGGCATCTTATCCATCCACATGAATTTTATATTTTATATTCTTTGTTATAATACTGTATCAAATGATCTGTTATCCGGAACCGGTCTTTACAGAGCACCCGGTTCTAGACTCGAGTATTAGAAATTCGAAACCGGACCCGATTCTGCATGAGTAACAATCGGACACCCTTCCAAACTCCATAATCTACTAAGAGTTTCTAGAAGTAAAACTTAGGTCCAATGATTGATGAATCGAAGCTGAGGTGTGTAACCTCATAATTTAAAATCGTGACCGCCCGCTGGCAGTCGCCGAAGTTTTGATAAATAGCACATAATTATGTACCTACCTAGTTTATTTAGAAACCGCCAGCGCCAGTAGGCTTGGGCAAAACATGTATCGAAGGATATCCCTACTTAAATGTACAGTATCCGCCGATTTAGTTCATTAGAATTTACAATAATTTCGTAATCGTGTTCTTACAGTCACACCCAAGGAATAAATAAAGTAGACTAGATATATACCAACTTTATATTACAGACCCAGTACTTACAGAAGTGGGTCGTGAGAATTAAAAGACAGGTTTCAATTCTAAGACGTGATATATTTTATTTTTGGATACTTGGATATTAGCAGCAACTAAAATGTATCGATTATTTTTATATTAATTAGCTATGCCTAGCAATCTATGCTGAGAAAATTTAAAATAAATTAGGATAGGCAGGACTTGAAAAAAGCTGAAAGTTTCCCCGTGTGTGCCCTTAACATAAATTATGTAAGAACAACCACCAAATATAGAATAGAATCGTAGGAGCTTTGAGAAATGTAAGAAAAAGTTGTAAATTTACTTAATATAAAGCGTAATTTACGTTTTTAATGTTGTTTATGGTGATGGTAGAAATCACCATCATCATTGGCAGAGACTTGACATAGTTATAGCTTATGCAGGCTTTACGGGACAGTATTATCTCAGAAATATTTGTACCTTACCTTCGTTATCATATAAAACAGTCGCGTACTAGTGACGTCATATTAAGAACGGTCAGTGCCGCAGTACTTGAATATTGTTGGCAAATGTATAAACGAATATGTAAATGAGCTGACTCATTGCATTAGCATGTGAACTGTGTGGGCGACCAAAGAGACTTTGTTTTGTTGTAAATATCCGGTTATTGCCACGAGACAAAATATTTTAGAAACTTTTGTTAAGTCCTATTTTGGATCTTTAGTAGTTCATTCACCGTTCACCTAAACCCGGCTCCAAGATGACCACAGCCAAGATAAATTGGCCAAATGGTATATCAAGCAAGAGCGCACATGAAACAAACGAAGTCCCATCTCCTCTCGTGGCCAGCCCACTATCGCCCATTAAAAACCTAATGCAGGCAACCAAAAAGGGTTTTAAGGTCCCAACTGGGCGGGAACCAACTTAAATATATTAAAACGAACAATAAACGCATTGATACGAAATAAGAAGAGTATGTGGCTAATTGGATAATAGATTCCAAAAATAAAGTTAGTTTGTACGCAATATAATCTTTAGCTGACCACTGCTGGACTGTTTTTAGGGTTCCATACTTTCAGGAAAATGCTAGCCAATCCAACCGACAGTCATCGTTTATTGCCAGCATAAAGGTATTCCAGGCTAGAAAAGATCTCTCTACCGATCCGCTTATAGACAAGGAGATAACCGTCTCAGACAATTTTCTCCGTCACTAATAATGTTATCGATTTAATATCGATGAAATTGTACATCTGATGTGTCAAGCGCGAAAAATATGACGTTAGTAAAATGTGAGTCTGATCGAAAAGGATTTTAAGTGGCGATTGGTTTTCAATTTGCCACGAAAAATGTATCAATTTTGTATTAGTTTAGGTCTCGGTTTAGCTCGTATCAAATTAAAGTAGGCAGGGTAAATTGCAAAGATTAAATGCAGTTTTGACGAGGCAGGAAACTTAAGGTCCTTATTTATCTGCAGCTGCAATTAACCTTTTCTGCTTGCTTACCTTGAAAACCTGATATGGCTTTAAAAAGTAGTACAGCACAGCTGAATTCTTAAGTATGCTGCCTACTACCTTTCTCCGATCTATAAGTCATGCAATCAATTATAGGTAAACTGCACTAATATTATTAAAAGGAAAGATTTTTTGTTGCTTTGTATGTACCCAAAAATCTTTGCATCTATTGGACCGATTTTAATAAAAATCGGTGTTAAGAAAGTTCATGACCTTGAGGAATAATATAGACTATTATTTTTCGACATACCGCGAAGGCGGAGTCGACCACAGTAGCTTGTTATTTATTTATATTTTTAATTTATAGAAATACAATAGGTACTTATTCAAAAGGAAAATAATATTGCCAAACTAATCTGTTTGTAAAATTTATTCCTTGCCTCTTGATACAATTTTGTTTATTTCAATATTTTAGATGAATTAATGAAATGAATTTCGTTTTGTCCATACGCAAACTGCTTGCTGGTTACCATCAGATGGACCGTCCGTTTTCCACTTCACTAGTAAGAAACAGTACCTATTAAGTAGGTACATGAAAAATAAGCTGTATTTAGAACCTAAATGATTCACACCTTCAACGCTACACCGTGATTCAACCTTATTATTGTGTTAAGTAAGAATGAGTTCAAACCACTACTCGCATTCAAGTCCCATTGTCTCTTCAAACATTGACTCCATAATAAATTCTATTCACGTTCGTCTCCGAGGCTCCGTACCATTGAACTTCTGCCACTCACGTCTCTGCCCATATCATCACGCCTCGGCGGAAGCGGGCCTAACAGTACTCCTATAATGTGAACTGAACTCTATATTTGTTCGATCTAGGTCGAAAATTCAGGTTAGTGTTAGGTGAAAAGCTTATCGGCTTCCGATTGCAATCGACGCCAAATGTATAAATAGGTTTTTAGGATTATGCATATACGTAGTCTAGCTAGGATAACGTTACTCTTCCGTAAACAATCAGTCAGAAAAATCGCAAAAGGAATCTTGGTGATTTTTTTTTTGCGCCCTGGGTCTCAGAATCATGTTCTGAGTCACTGGTCTTGGTCACGATGTCTTTTACACTCTGTATGTATTTATTCCACACTAAACGCAAAATCTGTCTGCAACTAATTAAGTCTATTTACTAAAAAAAATACATTTTTACATTACTTGGATTTTTGCTGATGAAAACCGACAACCATCCTAATCTGAATTCTTCTAACGATGACGATGTATCATTTGCTACAGCTTTCAGAGTTTCGTAGTTGAAGCGACACATCAGCAAACTGCTATTGTGAATTGTCGATGCTCATGGGTTTTCATAATTATTACCACTTACCATCAGGTGGACACCTCCTTTCGCTACATATGTCGATATGATAACATAACATAACATCATTCCTATATTACCCAGAAGAGTGTGGCAGAGGTGTACAACACCCACACTTCACCTGTTACGTTTAGGTCCCATGGGATAGGGGGTAAGCCTATCGCCTTCCACCGAGCACAATATCGAACTCCGTGCTGCTATTGTGAATTTCCTGATGGCAAGTTCACAATTAACACTTTGCCCGACCCGGGGTCGAACCGGTGAGAGGCGCATAGGCTAACCACTATCGACCATCGCGACAGTCAATCGTCGTTATGAGTTGCCTGAATAAAATGTTCGGGTTAATAATCAGTTTCAAAGTACGCACTAAATAGAAATCATACAATCTCTTTGGTAGGAATGCTGTGTTTTATTAGATCGTGCTTGGCCGACCACGTCTAGATACGTGCTAGGTACGTGTGCCCAACGTTACTTGCGTTTTTACCTAGATCTAGTCGCTGATTAAAGCTCAGTACTCATATGCAGTTTCACTCGATGGAGCAAACACGTTGAGTAAAAGACACGTCACGAACTTTTTTCCACTCATTTAACTTCTAGTAAATGCAAAGTAATTTATATAGATTCAAGTTGACGTTTTAATTTTTACTCAAGTAAAACTATCGAGTAATACCGAATTTGAGTCAATCTTCCGAGACTTTTACCTTTTACATCGGGATCGGCTTCTAGTCTAACGGATTCAGCTGAATATCAGTATTTTACGTGGAGCGACTGCCATCAGACCTCCACAACCCAGTAAGAGGTGATACGATACTCTTTGTTAGACTGGTTGTCAGACTTTCTTACCTCTGACTACCCGTAACGACTGCCATACATATTTAAATGGCAACCGGCTTATAATTAGCTTTTTGAGGCACAGAGAAAAACTCGCTATGTTGATATGGTCACCCATCCATGGCTGACCGCTGTATGGTGTCTGGATATAATAAAATAAATAAAATCAGTTTCCTTTTTTAGGCATTCTACGATCTACGTACTACTACTACTACTACGGCCAAGCAATTAGGTATGCAGGACAAAAACTTCTGTGCCATAGTGCAAACTGACTGCAATAGATATGTATGTGTAAATTACATATGTAATAAGTGTAATATACCCACTATTTAGATATGTAACTCACTTATCTATAACTGGTGTAGTAAGTCTTTACTATGACATAGAAGTTTTTGCCCTGCATAGCTAACTCGTTGGCCCACTGTACCAATTTTGATCAAAATCGGTCCTGTGGTAGAAACGAAACATAGAGAGTGTTAATACATATCGCATTTATATTATTAATTAAAACTTGTGGAAACGGGTCGACACATTAAACAATCTAGTAAGTTTCAAAACATTATTACATTTTGACGCGAAGCCACCAGTTTATCACCACCACTGCTCTATTTGACGAAATATTTTAACATCCGAACAAAAGAAACCAATTAAAACTGACCTCTCACACCTTTGCAAAGGTGTGTATTATCTGAATTTGACTCCAATGGCCGACTTCCAGCTGTTGAATTGTTCGGCTCTCTCAGACGACGCAACCAACTTAATTCTCGAGTTATTTAACCGATTGCGTCCGTCCTTCCGTGTTAGTAAGTTAATTATAGCATTTCTTTAGTTTTTGCGGAGTTTGGTATGTTTGATGCGGACTAATAGGTCTGCAATGATCGTAGGAAGCACGCAAGTGTTTGATCGTATATGCGTAATGTTAAAGAATGAACGTAATTACTAATGTTTGAGGAAAGAAAGAGAAAATATTTCTAATAATAGTAAATGGGATTGTAGTGCATTTGATAGTCGGTAGGTGTCCCGGACATGCTACATGGAGGGGAAGTATCTTCAATAATGTAAATAGAAGAATTTTAGTGTATGTTCATTAGCTATCTCTCAAGTAAAAAGTGCGTAGAAAAACATAAAAGTTATCGCTCTATTAAAATTTTACGACTACCACCGTAACAGTAATTCTGTTTACTTTGTTGTAGAAAAGCTACAATGTTATGTAAGTATATGGCATTAAATAGGTAAACCAAACGTAAAGATTGTTATTTGTAAATATATAGCTTATTAGTATATTTGAGGCCTGCTTATTTTGCCCCCCTAAACAGGTGTCCATTCCAGGATATCCTTAAAGATATTTTCGTGGTCGAAAATTGTCTTGAAATTTTGAGTCTTGTCTTGTGTCCTGGACTCAATTGTCCCGTTATCCGACAACGTATTTAATCATGTAGTTTTTCCTACTGGCCCTCCTCTCCCCTCCTAGATTTGCCCCGCAATAGACACCTGCAAATATGGTTTCATTGGTATATAGTAGCAATCAAAAGGTAAGGCAAAATAGGGAATTTTGGCGTTACAGGGGCCGGTTGCCGGTATTATTAGAGTACAATCTGAGAATAAGAAGTGTAGATTACCTACTTATCAACGAAGTAAACTGTAAGTAGGTACCTACTGCACTGTAAATTCATTTGCAAACAAGACAGCTATCAGCTTAGGAATAAATAAAATAGATTCTCCTCCAACCGCTAACTTCTCTCACAAGCGCCCGCATAACACCATAATGCCTATAATGAACCATTTCCCTGTTTTCACCAGAGGTCATTGCCCCGATAAGGACTGCTGAAGAAAGCGACGCAGATAGATTGTACAGTACTTCTAAAAGTACGTGCTTTGAAAGTAATGAGGTACAATAAAACAACTGTTTAAACTTTTTTGTTAGGCTGTGCTTTGTTTGTATGCGAGACAAGTGTTTGATACGTTTAATAGGTTTTTTTTTTAATTTGTTATGTGGATTTTAAAGCTTCCTGTGTTACTATTTGTTATTAGGATATGATTTGTACGTAATTAATATATAGCTTCTACTGCTACGGCATGTAGGAGTCTGGGACAGTCTACTATTACAATTTTAAACAAATACAATTTTAAAATTTAAATATTTTTGATATAACACAAAGAGCTCTTTCTTCTTTTCTCCTACTTTTGCCGTGCCCGCCAGGGTCCATAATTGACATTGTACCTATTTATAAGACCATTTTAACACTGTGGAGTGCAAAAAAAACTTGAATACTTGAATACTGAATATAAGTTATTTGGTTGGATGCGGTAAATACAAAGTGAGGCAAGATATTACAGCAAAAAAATATGTTCCTGATTTAACAATCGAGCAGGTAATGTAAAGAAAGAAAAAGTTAAGTAACTTTGTAAAACAAAGGTGTCCGCATCTGACCGTCTGCTTGCGATAAACTCAAAGATTACTAAACGGACTAATTAGCAGTATCATCAATGTATATAGTGATTTATGAGAAACATACAGGGCCGTATTGGAATACATATCTATGGGTCGATTTCCCAAACGACTTTTTTTTCTGTCCTCGTTGAAATTCGTATTTGAAAAGAAGAATATTGTATTAAATTGATTTTTATAGTATTATATAGGTAGATATAGGGTGGGGGCAAAAATATTAATGGGCTAGGATGAAATTTAAGGGTAGAAAAAAATTCCTTAAGTCCAAATTTTCGCCTGTCGGTGCTGTCCCAGTACTTTTTTTACAAACAAAATGGCTTATAAGATAATGAATATTAGTAAATTAAGGTTACAACCTACCCTATTTCGTAGGATATTAGTTTCATCATTGATAAATAGCATATTCTATTATTTAACTAACCATATTTATTAATGAGAGGCACAAACGTACTTGTCCCAGAAATTCTTGGCTTTTCGGTGCCAAAAAGTAATTTAGACATAACTTTACATAGGCAACTCCGACAGTGTCCCCTCCCTGATTATTATTTTATGTTAGTACTGCCCTAATGCGCAGTGAAGACTGACGCTTTCTACATCGCTGCCTTTGCCCGCAAATAACGTAAGTACACCATGAAAATTGCTAGGTGACAAATATTTTATCTTATCGGAGAATGATTTTTTATATTGTAATATGTTGTTATTTTATATTTGTTTGATCCATACAGAGAAAGTAACTGAATTAGCTTTATTGGCTGTAGTTCAATTTGTCCTAGTTATTATATAGTTCATTAGAAATTTAAAAAAAAGTGTGCAATTTATCTCGTCGCTGTACCGTTATCGGTGGAATCGGTGGTAATTTTACCCACCGATACGACAATTTTCCACCTGATCGGTGAAAAAACATTATCGGTGTATAATTTATCTGCTCAGTGTATTATTTTTTTGTGTATTAACAGTTTTAAGACATCGGTGGATTTCTTAATCGTATCGGTGGATCATTTTATCGAGTCGGTGGGTCGGTTCATCACATCGGTGGACCCTGTGTCATTTATTTTGCTTCTAAAACATTTTATTGATATCAGTAATTTCGTTAGGTATAGAAAATATGAGTTTTCGAAAGTTGCGATTTTTACAATACCGAACGCACTGTGTCGATAGTGAAATTGTACGATGTTAAATACCTTTGTTTGTTTGTACCCAGAAAAATTCAAATTTTCTAGACCGATCGTGGTGTGGGAATAGTTAAAGTAGATTGCGTAATTTTCATAGCCAGAAAAAATCGCCAATCGCCTGTCTCAAAAATATACGCAAATTTAAAATAGATGCAAAATATTGTCTACATTAAACATAGTATTAAAAAAAAGACATTTTATAATCGAATTAGGGACAAACAGTAAATTTTGAAGACCGATATACTATTGCATCTACAAAGCATCGATGGTAAAAGCATCGCACAATTGAACTTTTGACACATTGTGTTCGGTACTCTCGATCTTAAATATTTATTTTATTTAGCTTTAAGTATTTGTTGTTATAGCGGCAATAATTATACATCATCTGTGAAAATTTCAACGTCCTCGCTATCACGGTTCTTGAGATACATCCTGGAGACAGACGGACGTTCGGACGGACGGACGGACAGCAAAGTCTCCGTAAAAGGGTTCCATTTCCTTTGGGTAAGGAACCCTAAAAACATAAAAATTTTCATACGCTTTCAAATAAGGTATAAAACTCAAACTCTAACTCTCACTAAGTATAAAGCTGTAAAGAAAGAAAAGAAAGAAAGAACAATTTTATTGGCACAAAACATAAAATAAACAATACAGGAAATACGATCAAATACAGTTATACAGTCTGTACCAAAAGGCCAGCTGCTCAGCATAATGCTAAGCGACTGCAATGAAATACAGTCACCTAACGCTGATTTTCAGCTGCAGCCCACGAGTGCCGTACGCTAAAATAAATTTAACTATAATTAATATCCGTTGAATTTAAAAAGTAGAAAAGAAAGGATACACCATAATATAAATAAATAAAAGCTGTTTACAAACTTTAAAAAACACAAAATTTATATAAAAAATAATATAAATAATAATTTAAATCAAAATTTTGAAATCAAATAAGTAAGTAATAATAATTAATTAGTTTATGAATGATTAAACTATAAAACTGCTAAATAATAGTGTAATCATTTAAGTTAAATATTAAATAAACAATATAAATCATAAGACGATAATAAATATTCATTAATACGATGTCATAAATTTTTTATAGATTTTTTCAAATACTTTCAAATAGTTTATTGTACACACACAGAATTTACAATAACATAATAGAAAAGAGACAGTTAAAATATTAGGTACAAAGGCGAGCTTAATTCAATATTGAATTTTCTACCAGCAAACCTTTAATGTATAAATCAGTATTAAAAAATAAGTGTAAAAGCAAATTGATTTAATTTAAAATATGGATTAAAAAACAAAAAAATATTGATTTCATTAAAATAGGTATTAAACTTGTTAGAAAAATAAATAAAATAAAGTTAAAAAAAAGTGCTATGAGACAAGACCCTTGATTTATGATGTAACTGGAATATAACAAAGTTATTGACGAAACAATGGTGCAAAGGTGGTCAGATTTACCATATCGGTGGATAAGCACACCTTTTCGGTGTTCAAGCATTTCATATCGGTGTACAGAAAACTAATCGGTGGTCAGCTTATTGTATCGGTGACAACCCAAATTCAAACTCAAACTTCTCTTCAGTCTTAAATGATACGATCATGTGCGTAAAATTGGGGACATTTAGTATCATATAGATTACAATAAATCTAAAAAATATCCAAAAAAGCTATAAATAAAAAAGTTCACCGTTAGGGTACAAAAAACACCACTTGTTGAAATTGACCCATATATAATTTGTCAAGCTAAATATAACACCAGACGAAGTAACAAACTAGAACTCCAGAAACCCAGAACCAACTATGGGAACAAGAATATACTATACGAAGGGGCACTATACAGAGTGAATTTTTCAAGTGGGCCTTCAGGGCTAAATCCGAAAGTATAAGGAATATCAAAAAGTGTTCAAAGGAGTCGCGAGCTCGATTTTGATGAAAACAAAAACTGCATCATTGGATTTTAGAAAAAGTTATAATCCTTATCATCCTTATAATACCTATCATAATAATATAATATA
This sequence comes from Hypena proboscidalis, assembly GCA_905147285.1. Lineage (NCBI taxonomy): Eukaryota > Metazoa > Arthropoda > Insecta > Lepidoptera > Erebidae > Hypena > Hypena proboscidalis. The sequence goes on along the minus strand of LR990150.1, from coordinate 6,784,545 downwards.
ATATAATAAGAAAATAAAAATCATTGGGTTCGAATCCTGGCTAGGATTCGAACCCAATGATTTTGAAAAAAAAACACATCCTGTATTATTGCACCACTCAATAGCGTTGTTAATAAGAATAGATTTCTGGGAAGTAATGATATACGGGGAACTTAAGGAAAGAGCGATTTTTAACAAAATCGATTTTTAGTCCGAGTAACTATTGCTTGAAAACTTCGACAAAATACGAAAAAGACTCTTTGTATTATTTTGTACAAAATGACTGTCGTACAAGATTTAAATTAATGACGCCAATTCGCTTTACGTTCTAATTTCAAATGTTTATTTTTTTACTGTGGCCCATAACCACTGACAGTAGTTATAAGAATACAGCCAACCACAAAGAGATAATCGAAATTTGGAATTAGAACATAATGCAGTGAAGATACACCGTTCTACAGGCACTGGAGGTGTGTACTTAATAAAAATATGATAATCGCTTTGATTATCGCTTCAATCAAGGCGGATAAGAAACATTTTATTAAAATATAACATTTTCCATAAGTTTGTTTTCCATAAGATTTGCTGGAAGAGAACTCAAATTTGAGTTTAGCTCGCCTTTATTGTATTTTGTGTTAAGTATTGTTTTATAAATTGTTTCATTGTACAATAAAAAGTTTCAAAACCAACAAACAAAGATTTGTCCCATGTAGGGATCGAACCCACAACACCAGCTTAGTTGAAAGCGTCGAGGCGACCGCATTAATCGCTACGTCAACCGTGCACTCATAACCCGCATACGCCTATATACTTTCCAGGTAATATAGACGTACTACGCGAGTGGAAGCGATAAGAGCAAAGAAGGAATATTCAGTCAAGTTTTGTTTAATAATAAAAATAATAATAAATAAATTCTTTATTTCGGACAACAAAAATCCATTGGGTTAGTTTACAAACTAGTGTTAGTTACATTTTCCTATTAGGTATTTTCTTTTTAGAAGGACACTCAATGGAGAAGTCGCAGTTAATAGTCCTTCTAACAAGATGTATTAAAATCGGAGAATCCATGGTCTCCGCCACAGTTTTGAGAATGCTGTTGTTGCTGGCTCGTAATCGCAACAAAAGCGTAAATCGTCACCAAGTTATCTAAGCAGAGGTTAAGCACAAGTTATTCAAAGTTTCTAATTAATAGTCTCAGTAACGATGCATTGTCAAGTGTCGCTTAACCTTGCTTTGTACTTAGTTAAGTAATCAATGAATTAAGTGTTTATCTTTGAAGTTCAATGTGAGGCTTGACTTCCGTATGCAGAATTATTAATAGGATGCTATAGCAGTATTTGGCACTAGCTGTTTGTTACCCGTGTATTCGTCCGTGTGGATTGCGATATAATTAACCAAAACTGCCTCGCTCGTCTAATGGTTAGTTAGTGTAAGCGCCTCTCAACGCGAAGCCTTGAGTGCCATATCTGAATCAAGCGTAAGTGTGATTTGTGATTTTTAACACGCTTATATTAGCTTCACCTGTATGTATGTATGTATGTAACCGACTCCTTTGGACTCGATTTTGACCCACTTTAAACGGACAGATTTCATTCAAATTTTGCACACCTGTCAAAGATCGATAACAATGCAATAATTCGATATAAAAAAATAAAAAAAAAATAGAAAAAAACCGCTCTTATAAATAAACCAAACTAAAAAGTAGAATATAAATAATAGTTTAAAAAAACTAAAAACACACGCTTTTAAAGTACTTCTAACTAAAAAGTGAAAAATAATTCCTAATACAGGGTGGATGCGACATAGCGACATTTATTGAAACCACAGCTTCTATACATGGCCAGTATGCATTTCCACCGGATAAAAAATTCTCTGGCGAAAAAAAAAATCCACGTCTTCCGAACAAATTGCACGATCGCAATGTTCAAATTGTTCGGAGAACGTGATTTTTTTTTTTTCGCCAGAGAATTTTTATCCGGTGGAAATTAATACTTACCATGTATAGAAGCTGTGGTTTCAATAAATGTCGCTATGTCGCATCCACCCCGTATAAGCTGAAAAAAGGGTGGGTGCCATATTTTTCGTCTATCGAGCAACCCACTTTTCAGCTGATATTAGGAATTATTTTTCACTTTTTAGTTAGAAGTAGCTTAAAAGCGTGTTTTTTTAGTTTTTTTAAACTATTATTATTCCTTTAGGATAATCTTTAATAGCTGTACAGAGTTAGAATTATGTTCGCTTAATGGCGATATGCTCACCGCATATCACCTGTTACCTAAATAAACATTACAGATGAAAATTAAATGTGAAAGCTGTATAAAGAAGTTTCATAATGAAACTTCTTTTTATACAGCTTCATGTATAAGATAATGATGACACAAGTACACACCCACATGTTATTTATTTCTTAGATTCAAGGAGATTTGTAATAACCAATAACATTTTAATTATACTAATCACAACGTAGGAGTCATTGTTTCTAAGTTATTTAGGTAGGAATAACGTAGGTGTGCCTGCAATAACTCTTCTTGAGTCTGTGTACATATGGTTACCGACGAACCTATACATTACCAACATAAGAAGGTCCCTCGATGTATAAGCTTTTAGTGCAATGAGAGACGAGCATATACTGGACATGTTAGGTTGATCGATAGCTATCTGTACCTGATAATGACCTTGACCGCCTCTTCGAGATTATGGAGGAGATATCCTTCATACATCACTTAGACAGGTTTATTGTTAGGTACTGATGTAGGTTTAGCAATTATACACCTGATAAACTTAACATCTACAAACAAAGTATTGTATTATAATAAGTATGTATTTATAAAAGAAAAGTATATTACGTATTAGTACCAGTTTTCTAGTACACATAGTAAAAGCTCTGCTTACTTTGGGACTAGATGGCGTTGTGTGTAAGTTGTGAGATATTAATTTATGTTTTATTTTTTTATTGCTTCGGCCCCACACGTGCCTACCAAAGTTACGGGACTCTGTAGTCCCAAGATATGGTAAGGTAAAAAAATAGTAGATTATTAACCAAGGGGATAAAGCAGTGTCTTCTTTCGCGGGTGACAATTTAAATAGCGTAACGAAGGACTCTAGTTTTACTCCCGAGCGAGGGTGTTAAAAACTTAAATCACGAGCGACGCGAGGGATTTAAGACGAGTCCTGAGTGTAGCGAGAGATTTAAGTTCACCCAAGGCTAAGCTAGCTTTACTATATATACTACAGCTTTATCACCGAGGAAAATACTATACTTTTCGTACCATTTACGAAAAAAATAACACAATAATAATATGAGATAAGCATTTATTAAAAATTATGACAATTAAAAGTATAAGTTAACATTGGAAACATTGGTCCAATTATTGATAGAGAGAGTTATTATTTATGTATTGGAAGAAAACAAAAACGCGGCAAATTCCTAGACAAATATTTTTTTATCGGAAAAGCAAAGGCAGCAAAGGCATCAAGCTCATACGGCCTCGTCGGTTTTTGTAATTTAATTTCATAACTGCATAATAAATGCGTATTCCTTTTTCAAAAAGATGTATTATGCTTTATATACAAACTCAATAGTGAAAACAAAGATGTAGTTCAGTATACATTTCGCTAAGTACCTATTCCAAATTTAAATCACATTCTCCCCCTAGAGAATGAATGAAATTCAGTACAATTTTCATAAAATTTTCATTTTCAAAATTGCACCTAATATTCCTAAATATCTAGTGCCGTTGACAAAGTAATCAAACAAGAAATGTCTTCACTTTCAAATAAAATATTGAATAGCAATGACCCACTTGTGAACAATAATTACAATTTCCGACATATCTTTACCATTTAGAGCGTTAATGTTCCACCGAGGTCGATGCTCGATATTTACATGCTGATGTAAAGCGTAAGTCCCAGTGTAAGCGATTATCATAATAGCAGCCCTGTATCTCATACATGTCCCAGGGTCGGGTATCTTTTCATGATGAGAAGGGTAAGGCCATGTTCCACCACGCTGGCCAAGTGCGGATTGGTAGACGTCTCACGACTCGAGTACTTTTTAGGCACTCTCAGACATGCAGGTTTCCTCAAGATGTTTTCCTTCACCATTAGCGAGCGATTATTTATATGACAAATACACCCACATTTCAACATTGTGTTTAGGTCCCATGGGATAGGGCGTGAGCCTATCGCCATCCACCGGGCACAATTCAAATTCCATCCTATTGTGAACTTTGCCCGACCCGAGAATCGAACCCGAGACCTCGCGGTGGGAGGGGCATACACTAACCACTAGACCATCGAGGTACAATTATACAATATACTTTTTGTTGATTTCATTGTTATATATTATTATGTTAACTGAAATGAAAGACATTGTAGTATTGCTATACTATAGAAGTCCGCTAACACGCCAGTATTTTCGTTACAATCACTAGTTAGTTATTATTGTGAGCTGCCTATTTACCATAAAATTCTTCATATTCAGCGTACAAAATAACCTCCTTTCCTTTAACAACAAGTTAGCTAATGAAATAAAAGCTCATTGTAACCTACGACACTAACAACTATAACTACTCAATTACAATTTCCCTGAGAAATATCAGTTTCTCAGCGGAACAAAAGAGAAATTGCGATACATAAATACATCGGAATACAATTCAATTGGCAGCTAGAGTGTACTTCATCGCTTTTTTTATGGCCATCGCCGCATAGGTAAGGTTGACGGTTTGTAAACACCTTAGCCGTCCGCAATTAGATATTCCCACCATTGTATTTGATTTTTTCCCATGGAGTCAATGGTTTGGCCCTTGTTCGAAGGCTATTGCACTTCGCTATTTGTACAGGATTTGCATAGCATCTTCGTGTTTTACAGTTATTTTTACTAATATTTTATTGTTTTCACGTTTATTAAATGAACGTGCGACAACACTACAGTTCAATCATTCAGACACCTTTTAACACAATGCCCTAACTATACCCAAACGCGACACAGACATAAACAATACTGCACACTTAACCAACTCAATCGAAACGACTTAACACAACTAACGATAGACATCCACTCCATCGACATCTTCATGTCACATCTCACCCACATAGTCAACACACTTAAACACTTACAAAACAATAACACATAAACATGTTGAATATAGAAATAATTGTATTTGATACAACCCGTTTGTATATTTATGATATAAGTTTCTATATTATATTGTCAATGGTATTGGCAATGTTCGTTTGTCTGTTGTCATCTATGTGATCGGGAAAATTATAGAAGTTTGTTTTGTGCACAGAAAATCTCTTTTATTACCAATAAAAGCCCCCGTAAATCCTAAAACCTCAACAGGTTATGGGCCCAGGAAGACTCTGTTACAGGTGAAATTGAAGATCAGTGGAAAACAAAACATACAGAATTTAGAATTCCTACCAAGGAGCAACGAAACAATGGACGCGCGATCGATGAATATGGAAAAATTTGACGGCAACAATTTTCGGCAGTGGAAATTTCAGATGAAGTGTGCTTTAAAGGCAAAAGGTATCGACATAAATGAGCCAAAGCCTGAGGAAAACAGTTCAACGTGGTTGAAAAATGATGGGATGGCCATGTTTATTTTAACATCAAGCATGGACCTGAAGCAGATCACCCTCGTGGAAAACTGCGAAACTGCAAAGGAAATTATGATAAAATTAGAATCAATCTATGAACAAAAGAGTGAATTAAACAAAATGATAATTCAAGAAAGATTTTATCAATACAAAATGTCATCAAATGATTCCATCGCGCAACATATTTCCAAAATAGAGAATTTAGCCATGCAGTTAAAAGAAAGTGGTGAAGTTGTAAGTGAATCCGCCATAATGACTAAGATACTCGGAACTCTGCCACCCAAGTATAGAACTCTCCGTCAAGCATGGTTATCTCTGGATCCTGCAAAGCAGAATATTATAAATCTAACTGCTCGATTGCTGGATGAGGAAGCAAGTCTAACATGCGAGGAAGAGCAAGAAACAGCTTTATTAGTGTCTAAATTCAAAGGAAAAGGTCAACCTAAGCTGAATGAGCAAAGTGGTGCTGGCTCTAAAGAAAACAACAATGGGAAGCATCGTTTTGAATGCTATAATTGTGGTAAAAGAGGGCATTTTGCTAAAGAATGTCGTGTCCCAAAGAAGTACACAAAGAAGCCCGATAATATGATGGCATTTAATGTTGAAAACTCAAGTATGTTAACTTATGACAATATGTGGATTTTGGATAGTGGTGCTTCGGCACATATAACCTATAGAAAAGACATCTTCTTAGAGTTAGAAGAATGTATTTACAAGACATTAACCCTCGGCAATGAACATTCAATTGAAGTATGTGGAATTGGAAAAATAATGATCGAAAGATTTGTTAATGGACAGTGGCATTTAAGTATGTTGAAGAATGTACTTTATGTTCCAAGTTTAAAAAGAAATTTTCTCTCGGAGGGTGTAATAATGCGACAAGGTTATTCAATTGTAAAAGAAAGAAATACTGCATTTATTTATTTGATCAAGGAATTGGTAATGAGTGCACAAATTACGACAAACAATTTGTTTGAATTAAATATCAAAACTGTAGTTCCTGCAAAATGTAACATAGTGCAAAATGGTATTGACATCGAGAAATGGCATGAAAGACTAGGCCACATCAATTTGAAAGAAATTAAAAAGATGAATGTAAGCAATGTAGTTGAAGGTTTGAAGATAGAAGGTGACATTGAACAGAAATTTACCTGTGAAGCGTGTGCTTATGGTAAACAGCATCGCCTACCATTTCAACAATCTTCTAGAGGTGAAATTCAGCCAGGTGATCTTGTATACCGTGATGTGTGCGGGTCGATGAGTCACACATCAGTTCAAGAAGTAAGAAGAAATATAGCAAACATTTTCATGGAAGAAGAAGAAGAAAAAGGAGAAGAAGAAGAAGGAATTAAAGACAATAATATTGAAGAAAATAGACAAGAAATTGAAGATGCTCTATCGGAAGGCAATTCAGATGAAAGTCTGGTTAGTTGTCAGGATGATGATGATCCCACTTATGAAACATCACAGGAAATGGGAGATCCAGAACAAAGACAAATTAATTTAAGACCACGAGTCAACAGAAATATTGAAGCTAACTTTGTAGAACTCATCTACACTTCCATCTACATATGAAGAATCAATGAAGAATCCTCAAAAGAATCAGTGGTCCAAAGCTGTGAATGTGAAACTTGAAGTTCTTAATGATAATAACATTTGGAGAGCTGTTAAAAGAACTAATCAAACAACGCTAACTAAATATGGAGATATCATAAGAGACAAAGCTCGTTTATGTGCAAGAGGATTTAATCAAAGTAAACATAAAGATGTGAAATATTATTTTAAAAGAAAAAATATTGAAGAAGACTCAATAAAAATAAAATATGTTTCTAGTTCAAATCAATTGGCGGACGTTTTAACTAAAGCATTATCAGCTCCAATGTTTACACGTTTATGAGACCAATTGATATTTAAAGTTTGAAATGTTATGTTTATCAGAATATAATATTGTATTTGTTATTAGTAGTTTCTTCAATTAATTAAAAAGAATATAGCTTAAGGAAAATAAAATTATAGAGAGGGTGTTGAATATAGAAATAATTGTATTTGATACAACCCGTTTGTATATTTATGATATAAGTTTCTATATTATATTGTCAATGGTATTGGCAATGTTCGTTTGTCTGTTGTCATCTATGTGATCGGGAAAATTATAGAAGTTTGTTTTGTGCACAGAAAATCTCTTTTATTACCAATAAAAGCCCCCGTAAATCCTAAAACCTCAACAAAACATACATTTATTTAATTTTTGAATATATTTTTTTTAAATTTATTATCCAATTTAATATTTAATTTAATTTATATTTTATTTAATTTATATTTTATTTAATTTAAATGATAGTTATTTTAATTTTGTATAATTCTACTGTATCAAATAGCAGTGAAATAAACTCCCTCTTGAGGTGGTTATAACCTCAAGAGGAAATCATAAAAAAAAAATGAACGTGGCTACACGTAGCAAAAAATGTAAAACGATGTCATATTTTTTCCTAGTTTAGGGGGGAACAACTGCTTGGATGTTAGCCAATCAAACGTAATATTATGTGTTTAACTTTAATATTATTAAGATTTTATCGTTTACTAGCTGACCCGGCAAACTTCGTACCGCATTAGCGTAAATTTGATGCACTTCTTTATTTTGTATAGCTGACCTATCTTATGTATGCGTACCTATTCAATTTGAAGTGGAATCTATAATATCCTCCATATAAAAATGAATACTTTTTTTTTTTAATTTTTTTTTTCCGTAAGATCCTTGTACAGAGTATGAGAAAACTACAAAAAAAAATCAGCCTAATCGGTCAAGCCGTTTTCATGCTATGTCGTGGCAACGAAAAACGGGTTTCATTTTTATATATATATAGATCATCAAATCATATCTAAAATACAAAAACGCTTGTTTGTTGGCACCCGCGACTATAGAGAAAATCTTAATTTAATATTAAAGTTAATCCCATATTACTTACCCTTAAGTTACATTATTTTTTACCCGTCTTCCTCTCTTTGATACAAAAGCTGGCTCCTTTTTACATTCTGTGGAATAAGTAGGTACATACTTTGTGATCTACAGAAGTTTTGTAGCTTGCAGACATCACTGCTAAAAGATGCAAAAGTTTGTTTAACGATAAATTTTCTACTTTCCAGAAACCGAAGTTATCTCCAGAAAACCGTCATCTCATTTGTGAGAGGATGTAGTATTTCGTCTACCCTACCTTACTACAATGAATGGGCGAACGACCAGTCTATTTAAAAGCTCCACTCACCTGTAATCCGCCAAGATGTCGACGAGCAACGAGCTGAGTGACATAGAGACGCCGAAGCTGCGAATGAAGCCGGCAGTCAGCAGGATATTCTGCTGCAGTGTTACTGCCGCGTCTGGATTCATTGCAGCGTATGCTTTGGTAAGTCGGAAGGTAGAGAGAACGGCGCACCGTGATACCGGCACTCCTCTCCCACCGCAGCCCCGCAACTCCCCGGCCGCAATGTCGCAACAACATTACGGCCCGGCCTGGTTGCGATGCCTCCCCTCGGAAGACACCGCAACCAGCAGCCCCCTCCTCGGGGTCCACTTAGCTTCACCGTGGTTCTCCCAACCACGGTTACTAAGCCCCACCGCGACGACAACGCGGGACACCCGGTTGGTGGGGATGCTTTGGTAAGTCCTACTTTATGGTATCACCTATGATCTCCTAGGATTTCAACGAGCAACGAGCTAAATTAAATTGCATTCTAATTAGAAAACGGGGTTGTAAAATATTTTAATAGTTTGCACGTAATATTTGATAGCTAATTAAGACCCATATCCATCAATTAAAAGGAAGATAAGTACCTTTTATTACATAACAAAACATCACGCCTATATTACCCAGGAGGGTGTGGTAGAAGTCAACAACACCCACACTTCACCTGTTATGTTTAGGCCCTATGTTTAGTCTATCGCCATCTACCGGGCACAATTCCGACTCAAGCTGCTATTGTGAATTTCCTGACAGAAAATTCACAAATAACACTTTGCCCGACCCGGGAAAAGAACCTGAGACCTGAGGGACCACTACACCAACAAGGTAGTACAGTTTATTAATGGCTAGTAATTATTAATTTCTCATCTATTGTGGGACTTTTGCTGCAGCCAATATACTCGTAGCACTAAGTAAAAACTAGAAATGTAACAAATCTTGTAATTGTTAACTACCGGCACGTTGGTCCAAGTTTTTCTCATAACTACTTAAAGGGCAGTCCACAGAATAAATGTGTGACAAATAACTGTAATTCATATGTAAAAAGTAACTGTTTTTTGTGCGTAATGGGCCTCGTAATTTTGATAACCGTTGTGACTGCCAAGCCCATTGACAAATTTAATGGGAAAATGACCGTTGCGATATGAAAACTTTAAAACTCATTAGACGTCTCAAGGCACCTTTTTACTTGGTAGTAGCTTCGTCATAATTTTGGAAGAAGTTGGTAAGCTTGAGATAGGAAACGACGAAACTGTAATGACTGACATATCAGGCATAGAATCCAAGCCTTCCGATATAATGAAGCATCTGCAAACTTGTGGTTTAGTTACCTTGTGGTAGGGACGCAACATAAATATTTAGTAAAGTAACCTATTTCGTTTCTCTTTAACATCAGAAAGAAGACCCCCACACTCGCGTTCACTTCTATTTAGGCATTTTTTTTGTTTGACTGTTTTGACCATGTAATATCTCTAGCTGTATTTTTTTTTTAATTTTACTAATAATTTGCAAATACAAATTACAAGTATTCTTGTTAGCCCCTCCAGCTAAGCTTATTATTTGCTTGTGTTAGGAGGAAGTTCACATGTTAGAAGCGTACAAGCGGTAATGTATAGAGAAGCGGGTCGGGTAAATTTGGCCATCTTAAATCAAACGGGTACTACCTACTACCACTTCTTCACACTACCAAGTGTGCTGATTACTTCGTTTGCTATATTCGCCGCATGTAAAAAGTCTAATGAATGTATGCGTCAGTGCATAAAATACATATAAAAAGCCACGTGGATGTCATTTAGCTGCCTCGAGCATGTCGCAATATAGGTACTGAATTCCACAACATTTACTGCATTATTTAGGCAGAATTGCACGATCGGAAATTATTTATCCAACTTTAATTAGCGTTAAGTGCTCTTAATTTTTTATAGGCTCTCTTTCTAACAATCAACAGGTGGAAGCGGAAAAACATTAGGTGTATTTAGTACAATATTAAATTGTAAAATAAGCAATATAGAGTAAGATCCCAGGATGTTATGACATCAATTATTATCAAATAGACAAAATGCGTACCAAGAATAGTGTTGGTGTGTACAATGAACATATTATAGATACCAGCTAACTTGTCACGGTGTCGCTGTTTGAGGTATCAGGTCCTCCAGGGCCACCTATTTCTTGGTTCATATTTTTGGGTTCGATACCCGGACTCGCGCAAAAGTGCTGTTTGGGATTTTTCAATCAGGGAAATTTAAATAGCAGCACGGGGTTCAAATTGTGCCCAGTTGATGGCAATAGGATCCCTTTCAGTTTAAGACCTTAGGCGAAATACATTATTATTGGTGAATAAAACCTGACAGACGACTCATAATATATAAGTATGCATACTCAAGTCAGTCACGAATGACCTAATGAAGTTTCTTAGAACAATAATACTCATTTAAACTAATCTTACCTAATGTTTACTATGCTGTTATGCCTTCTTCCCTCCACAACATACACATAAACCACGATAGTAAAGTTGTTTCTCAAATGTTTAAAATTCATTTGTCGTACGACGGAAACGTTAGCTTGTTTCACCAATATATGTTGACCTCTCCCTTTGTTAAATTGTTTGTTCAGACAGGGTCAGACTTGCCTGGTTATCTGAGAGGCCGTGCATATCTTTAGATGACGAAACGTGTAGTGAGAGTAAGCTTGCAGGTATAGTGACAGCCATGAGTCGTAAGCAAAGATTGTTGTTGTGATAACGATGTTCCTGTTATACTAGATGTTGCCTCGTTGGTTTGTGGCAAGCTAATGTGATTACTAATTGAAGCTAGGTAAGGATCAAATTAGAAATTAGATTTTAACAACATGCTTGCGCTAGCGAAACGCAAATTTGTGTTTTAAAGTATAATACGCACTTAGACAAAAGCGCGTTGATGTCTTTTGTATTGCAACTTTTAGGTGTAAACATTTACATGTAATACTTATGCAAAAAGATAAACATTTCCTTATCTCTATATCCATTATTCATGTTATGAAATACGGACTACACTGGACAAGACTCTTGAAAATGCCTAAAAATATAGGTGAAACCGCGGTCCTAAATAGACCAACATTACGTGAGTAACACGTATTTCATAATTTGAATAATGTTACAAATTCACGTCAGCCTTAATAAAAATATCTATACCCATTATTTGTATTGTATACCTTTGCAGAGGTGGATTAATGCTAAAAGATTTTTCAAACATTTCAGCGCGAATGTCCCTTTGAATCCGCGTCCCTAGACGAGCCTTCTTTGCCTAAATTCTGACTTCTGACCGTTGCCGCTCAATCCCAACTAAACATTTGCTTGTACATTTCCAGGTGGCGTACGCAATCGCATTGATCTATGAGATAGTATGGATAGTGGAGTCCCAGAGTGGTCTGCCTCTGGCTTCAGCACTGCTCATGGTGTGCTACTGCGTGGTTATAGCGGCGACTGTCACCCTCGTGCATGGACTTATATCTGTAAGTATTTATTCAACGAGATAATATGGCTAGTGGAGTCTCAAAGTTGTCTTCCAATGGCTTCAGCACTGGAAAAGATGTACTAGTACTACGTGGTGTTCACTGCGACGAACCCTCCCCCCCGCCCAACGTGCAAGGACTTATATTTATAAGTATCTGCTACTCCAAAGTTTTAGGTTAAATTTACCGTTATACAAGTAGGTATACCTTAGACATGTGCGCCGCGCCAGCCGATGGAAGCATTACAAAGGCGCCAGCCATAACAATTACTCATTTTTTTTTCATTTTTTTATTTACTTCGCCCGCAACGAACGAACGTGTAGTCCACCTGATGGTAAGTGGAATACAGCCCATGGACATCAACAATCCACAAAAGCAGATTATAGATGCGTCGCTGCAGCTGAGGACTACGGTGTTATGCCTCAAGTGCCAGTAATTTCAGGGCCTGATGTCACCACCAAACCGGAACACAGTTATGGAAGCACTACTATTTGGTGGCAGGTTAAAGGTGAGACGGTGGTCCTGCAGCCCTCAAGCTCTACCTGGAACGGTAAACCTACACGACCACAATTTTGCCCAAACCAACCTATATCCTTTGAATAAGACTGCATTTTCAGAGCTTTCAGTTATCGTCATTGAATTTACAAGTTTACAATATTTTTGGACTAAAGCCGTTTTGTTTTGAATTCCAGAAAAATAACAAATGTCTGCTGGCGTGGCTGATAGCAGTTATACTCGTTCTGATACCAGAATGTGCTCTAGTCTTCTATATGTCTATCAGTCATTGGGTAAGTCATCCATCTTTACTTTTTATACAACTTTAATCAGTGTCTGGAAAAAGAACATTCAGGATTGCATTTCAGTAAGATACCAGAAATTGTCTGATATAGACATCACGGTTTGGAGAGGTGGCGGTCCAGAGGTAACTCAAATTGTTTAAAGAAAACACTGCGATCCATAATAAGTATGTATTTACAAAAGAAAAGTAGATCTGTATTAGTATCAGTTATTCTAGTACCCCTAATACAAGGTCTGCTTAGTTCGGGACTAGATGGCGTTGTGTAAGTTGTGAGATATTTATATTTATTTATTTAATATCTGGCAAAATTATAGATCAATATATTACGTTTTCTGTGAAATTAAACTGACTAGAGTGCTAGCTGATAGCTACAGATTAATGGTATTATATTATAAATGTTTGATAGACCTAGAATGGTAATCTAAAACAGTCAATCCACAATAATTTGTTGTATATTTCCAGGGTCTCCAAGGAGTGTACGGTGGGGCCGAGCTGGCGTGCTACGTGGCGCGGTTACCAGCAATTGTGTGCGGAGTGGTGCTGGTCCAGTCTGCATATGCAATTAGAGAAGCCAGGTGCGAAGAAAGTTTACTTTAATTCAAGTGGATATTGCGTAAAATTTCGTAGAATCCAAATAAACCCCTCCTTAGCAAACTTCGTGACAAATATAGTCTCTCACGAAGATTCCTAAAACCAGGAAAGGTTTTGGAATCCCCCCATCACCTCGTTATGGTAAAAGAACATCTATCAATCAACAGATTTTGTTACAATTGTTTGTTAGATGTTAGGCAAAATAAGATGTTGGCTACGATACGGCTAGGTGTCGTAAAATGCATGCCGACATACTACAATAAATTATTACAACATTCCAGTGGCAAATTCTAAGATCAAAACCGTTCGCCTAATGTTGCAGGAAAGCTGGGTATAGCAACGGCGCGGCGGTGAGCGGCAGTGAGTTCGACGCCAGCCATTACGTGCCGGACGCTCCCACAGCCTTCACCAACGATGCCTTCATGCCTGATAATGGTAATCGTCAGTTATCTTCCACTTCATCGCCAATCAGCCGTGGCCAAGGTTTTTAAGAAAAACTTATTTATTGTCTCAGCTCCCATCCCCCAGAAGAAGATCTAAGAAATAAAATACTGGTTAGAACCTTGCTGTTCAATAAACTAAGTATGGGTAGCCAGCGCTACCACAGAACCTTGGTCCATTCAACTTGTACTTATGTACAGATTCTGAACAAAGATGGTCACTTATGTGACCATCTTTGTTCAGATTTTTCGTTTCGATCGCGTTGCATATTATAATTAGAAAGGGGTAGTCATGGGCGTTATTAGATATTTTTGGTAACCGGTATTAAACCGGTATGGTGATACAATACTGGTTTAGACAACCGTTGCCGAATACCTTTACCGTTATTCTAGCTATAGCGTTTACAAACGTTTTAAGCTAAGGTAGCGAGAGCGACCGCACTCGTTTACAGTTTGATTAAGCCGTAGCGCAGTAGATATAAGGTCGTTTTTGGCTTATAACAATAACCTTGAATGGTTTGCGCCACTCTCGCCCCTTTTCTTTTATGCATGCGATATCATCACTTGTAAGAGAGAGATAGATAAGTTAGTTAGTTTTGATCGGTTGCGTGGATTCAGTTGGTTTTGGTTGTCAGTTATTTAGTTATTAAATATGATGTGGGTTCGGTTTTCAAACTACGTTGACGCGGCGACGCGGTAGTTACTTCATAGTTTCATACTAATACCTGATAACCGCTGGTAACTATTTTAATACCGATACGGTACGTTAGAGAGATGATACCCGTTTTCAGTTACGTTTTGATATAGCGGATACATGACTAGAAAGGGGCCTCTTTGTGACCCGCTTAAAATGCTGTAGTAGATTGAGTTATGTAATAATTCTTTCAAGCTAATACAATATTACTTTTGTAACTTTATAGGTAAATCCGGTTCAATGCCGGACCTCCGACGACATCTCGCCAGCAGGCAGTCCATGAGCCTGGGCTACCCACCACACATGTTACCTCTACCGCCTCCAGCGTACTGGCAACACCTCGCCGACCGCCAATACGCCGCCAGCCTCAGAGGTTACCCCAAATCCTACCAACAGCCACAAATGTACGGGACCTGGGTAGGACCTCGCTCAGGACCTTACGACAACCCATACAAGCGAAGACACTCAATAGTCGGCGCCTTCCAAACCGACGAATACCCACCAAAAGGCTATGAGCCATACGACGACAGAATGGACTGCAAAAGCGAAATGGCGTACCCTTACTACCGGTCTTACCCATACGATCCCAGAATATATCCTCAAGATTTCGACCCCAGGTTTTACCCAGAATATAAACGCGAAGACGCGGCGTACGGGGTCAATTTATTAAGACATGAGCCATATCATTTCAGTGGGTCGAGGGATCGAGTGTATTATGGACACGGTTTAAGAAATAGTCATACCTCTGTAGGCAATGAATCTGACGATTTAACTAAATATAAGGATGTAGCTTTGTAGTGAAAAATTAAATATAGAAGAATATCTATTAGCTACCACGTCGTACGGAGTAACTTGTGGTGGATAAATGTTATCAAGGTGCTATAAAACTGTCAATTAGAACGTAAAATAAATAGGTGGATAATATAATGGAATGTGAAACTAGGGGCAGAAATAAGAGCTCTTTCTAGGTATGTATCTGTTAATTAGTCTCAGCTGTAAATGTTTGGCCTAAGTCTCCTGTTTTTGTGAATTGTGGTGAAAAAGTACCAGAAAACACCACATACGATCCATTTAACGTTATTATTTAATCTTCTTGTGTAGAAATAGTTGAGTAGACAAGAATGAAGATTGAAAACGTAATTTCACCAATTCAAAAAATGGTATCTACGAATAAAATTATGTAACAACGTACCTTATAATGTTGGAATTTTATACTTAGAAAATGTACATTTAGGTAACTAATCCAATAAATGTAAGTGTATGATAAGATTTGTATTCAATAATGAATTTATTTTTGGATATTTTTTGAAGAATTTGTATTAAATAGCTAGTTTAGTTACCTAATTAACCAAAGGTATTATAGATTTTTGTAAGTAAGTAGATGTCATAATAATCAATGTTAAAATCAGTCATTACATTTTATAAATTGAACCAATAAATGATTTTTTTGTATAGTAAAATTGAATTATTTTACCTGTGATCCAGTCGCAACTCCTGATCTGGTCTGGTAATGTACCCATGAGGCTGGTGATAATAGGATAAGAGCAGGAAGAAGAAAATGGCCAGTCCTACGACGGTGAGATTGGTTTTTTGTTTTTTAAATTTCTTTATTCAATAATAAAATACATTGATTTATGTACTAATCTAATGTATGTTTAATCCTAGATGTACAAAATATTATTATATTATATATGATTTTACAAGTAGATATATGAAACTTATTTAAAAATTTCGGTGAGATTGGTGCGACCACTCCTAGAGCCGTCACCTAGGGGGCGCTTAAATCGAAAACCGGCCGGCAATAGGGTTCCGTAGTCAGCTGTTGCAACATAATTATGGACTCAAAACAGGTTTAATATCTATATTGAACATTAAGAATTTCATACAAGTCATTATTTTCAAAGCCTTGTCTGTGTTTGTATTTTCAACAAAATATTATATGTAACTGAATTTTGCACTTTGGATCTCAATAACTCTTGAACTATTTAGGCTAACGTAGCTGCTTTAGTTTTTTTTGAAAGATCATAACATATACTATCATCTTTTCTTAAAAAAAAATCGAGCTAACGGTTAAGCTTTTAGAGAGGCGGGGGGAGGAGAAGGAGGGCGCCCCACTCGACCAAAAAGTTTCTCTTTAAAGTAAATAATCTTGCAAACGGATCTCTTAATTAAAAAACAGTCTAACCCACCCCCATTTATACTATATGTTGACTATAGAATAGACTATAGTTTACATAATTTTTTATGTCAAATTTCAACTTTCTAGCACCAACGGTTGCGACGCTATGCCTCGGACAGACAGACAGACATGGCGAAACTATAATAAGGGTTCCTTGTAGGTACTACGGAATCCTAAAAAGGGCACTTTTAGGTAAAGCAAAAATGTTTAATGCAGCGTAAATTACCGGCCCCAAATTAAGAGACAAGGCGCCACGATGGAGAGCAAATCTGTTTAAAAGGCGCCAATAACAAATTTTGCACCGTGCGACGTAAAATTAGGCTGGCACCGGCACTGTTTACCCCGATCATCGTGCAAAATTAATTGTAAAACCTGTAATACCATATACTCAGAAATAAATGATATTCTATTCTATTCTTAAATAATGATCAATAAAATGTTTTGATTTTAATTTTGCAAATTATTTTTGTAAAGAGGACAAATTAGTGTAGGGACATAGTGCAACGGCGCATTTATATATTTAAGTGGATGCTTAAGTTTAGTCGTCTTCCCGTATTGCTAGAAAAAGGTCGTAGTTAAGTTAGAATAATGTAGTAAATAAGTTTAATATACATTATGTATCCTGGTACCAGTAAATATATACATTAAGTATAGTGATCTATCGTTTCCCATCAACATCGAAAGATCCCAACACAATAATATCTGACCCCTACATTTTCAGTTTGATCAACCCGCATTGATCGATAAACGTCAATAGCTTATAATATATATATATATATATCAAACACTACGGTCCAATCCCAAAATCGAACTCGCGACCTCAAAGCTGTCTGGCCACAAAGAAGCGGAAATTATATTCAATAGTCATATCACATGATTAAACTCATGTCATTACCCGACAAAAATCAAAAGTAAGGAAAATCAATGAGCGAGTAAGTTATGTCGAACATTTATTAAAACAATACCGTGCAGGGTAATACTGAATTGATAGTTCTTATTGCACAGTGTTAAAGTTCATAATCGTATTTGTGTGTGTATGAGTGTTACATTAAAATTTGTGATGCGATACATGTTGACCTTATCGGCCTTGTGCGTGGACCTGCGCTTGTGTGCGTCTTAAACAGTGTTAGAGATGGTTTACATGACAAAGATTTAGATTTAATAATCGGAAAATTTGTCATAGAAAATTTTAAATAGGGCATATCTTTTTTTTTATTGTTAATTAAATTCTTCGAAACTTACTTCATAGACGCGGTAACCGTCAGGAGCAAAGTAGTAATGGTTAACTTAGGTACCAGTTGCTAGGGGTGCTAGGTCGAGTAACCTCCACGAGGATCCGGGGCTATTGGTCCCTTACTAATCCGCGAGGATTGGGGGGGAACAATAGTCTTTGGGTTTGGTGCACCCTGGTAACTTCGCAAAAAAACTTCTCCTTCGGGGGATTTCTTTTTGTGTTGGCCAATAACTCGACACGGGGGGCCGCTCCTCGGGCTGACTGGTTGGGTTGGCCCATGGAGGAGTGGCCCAACAGGCCGGGCTGCGGTGTTGGCGGAAGCTAACACTGCGGCCGGGTGGATACGGGGCCGCGGCGGGTAGGAGTGTCGGTGCGCGCGTCGTCTATCGATGCCCCGCATTCCCTGCCTTCCGCGGTCTCGGCGGGGCCGCAGCCGTTTGAACTGCGGCGTGGTGGGCGGCGGGACCGACCACCTGTCTCGCCGCGAGAGGACCAGGCCGTCAGATTGGGGATATCTGATGGCTTTGCACGCGGTCCTCGCGCTGGTCGCTGGCTTGCGCCAGCCCCTTCTTTGGGGGCCATGAGGGGCCTGCTTCGGCGGGCATCGCCGGGAGGGTCGTGGACGTAAAGGCTGCGCCGGTTTCCCATGACTCTCCCATCAAGGCGAGTGCGGGAGCACCGTGGGGTTTTAGTGGGTATTCCCGTGCCGTTTAACATCGTAGGCACGGGCGAGTCCCACATAACCACTCTGCCCTTCCCCGGGGTGGGGTGGTATGCGTAAATGCATTTCCCCACGTAAAAAAAAAAAAAAAAAAAAAAAAAAAAAAAAAAAAAAAAAAAAAAAAAAAAAGGTACCAGTTGCTAGTGTTTGAGAATAGTTAGCGCCATAGTTATTTAAATACAGCTCAAAAATAGCTATCCAACGATGTATCACATTTACTGATTGAATAGTGGGATCTGTTTCATTCAAAATGGGGCATCTCGTTTGCAATTTCGCATTTTGGAACAGGCAAGCGTGACGATAATATCAGGATAACGATCAAACACTGAAAATGAAAAAAAAAATCTTCGGACAATGTAGGCATGACGAATATCTAATATTATATTTGTGTGTGTAATCGATATTAGAAGTATTATAAAAATAATTACTTGTTAACACGTCAACTACCTAAAATAATACAATTTTAAATTTAAATTAATAATATACTTGCCCAAATGTTTCAAACAAACGGCTACATAATCGTGACGTCACGCTGTATGTGATGTTTTAAATTTATTTTGTTTGAGAGCTATACGAAATATTGCGTTTATGAAAATGCTTTTGTTACAAAAGTTGCTATAAATAGTGTGGGTAATTAAATGATATAATTATATTAATATGTTAATAAGTTCGTACGTTAAAATGACCTCGCTCGTAAAAACTATGAATAATCATAAAATTATGAGATAGATTCATTTGACGAAAAAAATGCTTCAGTTGGTTTATGTTCACCTATATTTTGATTATATATCCTATATTTTACTATCTATCGATCAGTCACGATGCCTATTCAGGAACTTTGAGATAAAAAAAAAAAAAAATTGTAGTGTAAAATCACGTAGTCACTAGAAAACTCCGTTACCTTGATGTCAATTACATCGTGTATAGGAATTGATGTGTTTTATAATATGTATAACTGTTACAACTCAACATATTTTTATAATAGACACTAAAGACATGAACGCGATTCTTCCTAAAAGTGAACTCATATTCACACTCTATGTAAACGTCTTCTAACAGCATAGTATCACTTTATCATAGTAGACATTTGACCTATTATACTCACAACCTATCGTCTTCGTACCATGAAACAATAAAACAGAGAATATAAGATTCTTAGTAACAACATTCAGTTTGCGTCGACCACATCAATCCAAAATGATTAAGATAATCGTAATACTCAGTGTATTCTTAGTGTCAGCAAATTGTAACACCATTGTTGTAGGACAAATTAATGATCATAATAATTATGTCAGAAAAGTATATGATAAATTCGTAGAAGCCGTTCCTTTGCCATTTTTAAAAAGAGAAGAGCAAGTGTACTTCGAGCATCCAGCAAAAGAACTGCAGATAAAAGGCATAGCTATCAAGGATCTAGCTAATGACACTGCGCAAGCCTCAATAACTAGAGGTGGACTGGGATTTAATTTCGTCAACATCAAACTAAAGAGCGAGAGAGGAGCTGGATTGAAATATCTTGTAGAAATCTATGCGTAAATGTGTTTTATTTGTAATTATTTAACTCAACATACCTATTTGCTAATCTTGTTGTCTTTATATGGCAATGTCCTTTCTTGGGCAAACTTACTCCATACCAACTTTCATTAAATCGGTTCAGAGGCTTGGCCGTGAAAGCATACAAGACAGACAGAGTTACTTTCATATTCTTACTATAACAATAATTTGAGTAATATACAGTATCATGTAAACATGTCCTAATTTAAATCAACAATCGATAGACCTTTGCCACCCAACATCAGTCAGAAGTAAATCATTCAAGACGACACACGCAAGATAGCACAAAATGTTCAAGATCATTTTAATTAGTGCTCTAATATGTGCCGTGTATGGCCGAAGCATCAACGTGGGACAAACATACGAACTAAATGGGGTTAAAAAGGTATTTGAGGCAACGTACGATGCAAATACGATTCCCTTTTTCAAGCGAGTGAAGGAAATCGAGTTTGAATACACATCGCCCATTAAAGGGATAACTATCACCGACATAGACAACGGTCTGGCAGAACCTTCGATCGTCCTGGGAGGTCTGGGCTTCAAGAGTGTGAACATCAAGCTGAAGAGTCAACGTGGGGAAGGATTTAACTTCCACGTTGCAATTTACGCGTGATGTGTCTAATCGAACTGTTTTTGAAATGTTTTTGTTTTTTCTTTAGAATTAAAATCTGTATTTTTGCGTCGTTCCTTATTCTTTTTTATTTATACTTAGTGTTAAATGTAATGATGTCACTTGCTGTTTCATCATTATATTCCCTCCAAAAGGTTTAGGTCTCAAAAAAATAATAACCTATTGTTTAGAATACACGACGAACAAACAAACACTCGAGTGTATAATTTTAAAATTTACCGTAACTTATTTTAAACATAGACTTGGAGCATACTATGCAGCAATTGACATTAGTGTCGACAATTCTGCCGAGTGTCAGTGTAATAGAGCAATAGGTATTATTGACACCTAAACCTTTTGGAGGGACGGTAAAGTCGGTAAATGTGTCCATGTAAACGCCTTCTAATGAAATAGGACCACATCATCAATCATTATACCAGTCGCTTGACCTCACACAACGAATCTGTCTCATTCGTATCTCAGTAGCAACATTCGCTTCGCGGTGACCAGTGTGACCACATCTATTACATCAGCCAAAATGATTAAAATAATCGTACTATTAAGCGCTGTTATGGTTTTAGCAAGTTGCAAAACAGTCATTGTGGGTAATATTTACGATCACACTGGCGCGATAAAGAAAGTTTATGAGAAACAGATTGAAAGTGTTGCTATTCCGTTGTTAAAAAGAGAAGAGGAAGTAACGTTCGAGTATCCTGGAGAGCAGAAGATTAGAGGCATTGCTATCAAGGATCTAGAAGAGGGCAATGCTGAACCGTCCATCACCAGAGGTGGGCTGTCCTTTGACTTCGTCACCATCAAGCTAAAGAGTGAGAGAGGATCCGGGCTCAAATATCTGATTGAAATCTACGCGTAAATGTGTCTTCTATTTAATTACAAGGAGTTAATTAACCAATTTGCTGTGACTTTTAGTAAATAATGTTTGAACTTTTGCAAAATAAACTGTGAATTACTTGATATCCATTTTTCTTTCATATCGTCTTTTTTTTTTTCATTGTGTTTTTACTTGGAGTGCCAGACTGTCCTATTTGTAACAATAAAACTAATAAAAATTAAAAAAACAAAGGGTAAATCAAAAGTAACCGTTAAAACAAGTAAAAATGAATGGCATAATTGGCTAAATTATGTATCTAAATTTTTCAATTCATATCAACTTTCCTCAATCGTTAATTCTAACATTAACTAGATATACTCCATTTATCCCCGTTACGGTTAACGGGAAAAACACTGTTGGCTTACTAGACACTGGTTCATGTGTAATAATTCCCACAATTTTTTTTTTGGCTAAATCTAAATTATTACATTCTAAACCCCTGGATTTTATCACCGCTGGTGGCAACAAATATTCTTCCTATTAGTATAGTCCTAATAGTACTTCCTTTTGAATTTCAAAATAAAATTATTTCTTTTGTTACTCATATTGTACCGGGTATTAAGAAACCTTTAATCCTTGATATGGACTTCTGGAGAGGTTTCGGGTTGTTTCCTGATCAATTGGAATCTATTTAACTCTCGAAAAATAATAACGACGTTGTTGTTGTTTCGGAACTACGGCCTAGTTCTATTAGTCACTTGGTATCTTTCGATCATTATGTCTGATGAGCAGAGAGCTACCGCTAACGATATTATCGCCCAATTCACCGACGGCGAGGACTCGGCTGAACTTCTCTCATTAACTCATTCGATTGATACAGGTGATAATCCACCAATTCGACAGCGTTACTATCGTATGTCTCCCGATAAACAGCTCATTTTGTTACAACTTGTCGATGCGATGTTGCCTGAAGACGTCATTGAACCTTCTGAAAGCCCTTGGTCTAAGCCCGATATTTTAACGCTTAAAATAAATGGTGAATTGCGTTTTTGTCTTGACAGCCGTAAACTAAATTCGGTTACAAAGAAAGACGCGTACAGTTTGCCTTATATCTCTGAGATTCTGGATAACTTGAGAGACGCTAAGTATCTAGTTTGGATATATCTAAATGTTTTTGGCAGACGTCAATAAGGGCAGAGGACCGATGTAAAACTGCTTTATTAGGTACATTCCGTCACGTGGAACTTTTCAATTTAAAGCCATGCCTTTTGGTTTAACTAATGCTCCTGCGACACAACAGCGCGTAGCAGATATTTTATTCTACCGGCCCGAATTTGAAAACAAGGTTTTTTGTTTTATTGATGACATAATAAATATGTGTGTCAAATTCTTTCAAAAATCATATTTAATAATAATAATAATAAATATCTTTATTTCGGAACATCGTCCATATTAAAATTGCTTATTGTGTATCCTTAACTATCTTATATACTAACTATGTTTATTTTATTTTAACATTGTGCACCAGTGGTTAAACAGTCCAAAGGTGTTAATCTGACAAACAGTTAAAATCATTCGGTTCTTACATTTATACAAACTATCTCTAAATTTAGCTGCACGATGGCGGATCAATGCATCAAGCCCCGGCAAACCGGCCTCGGCAAACATAAGTGATGCGCTACAGTATCTAGGGAGGCGGAACAGCACCCTATAGGCGTCATTGTATTGTACCTTTAATGACCGGTACTGCTCTTTCGTAAAGTTGTTCCACAGTTGTGGCGTGTATAGTGGCTGGCAGTAAGCTGCAAACAGCTTCTGCTTCACCGCCGGCGAGCACTTATAAAAGCGGCGCGCGATCATGTTAGCTCTTACGGCAAGCGCCCGCCGCTCACGCTCGAGATTTATTATTTATTTATTTATTTATTTATTTAATCTACTTAAAATACTGAACAAATTAAAATATGCAAACTTAACTATAAATTTAGATAAATGTAGACATAGTTATAATCTTCGCCGTAAACTGTCAGAATACAATGTGAGCGATATTGTTTGGAGACGTACCTTTTACTTGAGCGATAAGGATAAATATTTTTGTAAAAACTGGCTCCTAAATTTATTAAATGTAAAATCATAGCAAATAAATCTCCATTAGTGTACAAACTTGCAGATATATGTCTGATAAGATAAGCCACTGGACTAATGGCATATATAAAATATATTAAACAAATAAACTATAAACAATAATGGTACAAAACAATCCAAAATTTAAATTACCTACTTTAAGAATAAACAATAAATACTTGTCTTCGCATATTTTGCTTATCTCTCATAAAATAAGTCAAAAAAAAGAAAAAGGGAAGAAAAAAAAAAGATTTTTTTCACCCTATACCTTAGTGGTTAAAATTCTCATTGTCGTATCGGGTATACATTTTGGTTCGCTAATATTCCTCACGCTCATAACTCCCTTCGAATCATATCTTCTTATGATGTCGAATTCTATTATTTACAGCTATAATGATGTTGTTGACGCTTGTTCATGCATTCATTCTGGAATGTGTCATACCTTTTGTGTAGACGCGCACGCACACACAACTACATACTTCGCTAACGCGCTACTTGGTAAACAAGTTGTTATACATACATTTTTAGTTATATTTAGTTCCGTTAGATAAGAATGAGTCAATAATCTTATTTAATTAGTAAAATTTGAATCTTAATAGGTTGCACATAGTATTATTTTTGAATGACACACATCATGACATTGTTATTATTGTCTTGAATGCGTTTGCCAGGGGGTAGGTTAGGCATAACGATGGGACGCCATGTGCTCCATACATAATTCCTTTGCTACTTCAACATTCATACATCTCATCATACATGATCGCCGGTATCGTGTTCTACGTACAATCTTGTCCTTTCTGTGAATTTTGTATTTAAGTATTTCAAAAAAGTACTTTTTGGCCATCAATGTTAGCAAAAAAACTGAAGTTATATATCAACTTTATAAGATAAAGGATAATATTCACTTAACTCCATGTAAACGCCTTCTAACTTTATAGGCTCACATCATCATACCAGTGACCTTTCCTACTCACAACGCAATCTGTCTCCTTCATACAATCTTATTTCAATCTCAGTTTAAGCTTACTTTCGGTGGTGACTACATCGATAATAACCAACATGATTAAAATAATCGCAATACTAAGTGCCATAATCGTGGTAGCAAAGTGTAACAGCGTGTTCGTAGGCAACGTTTACGATCACTCCGGTGTTATAAGAAAGGTTTACGACAAAATGGTCGAGAATGTCGCTATTCCGTTGATCAAGAGAGAAGAGGAGGTCTTCTTTGAATATCCTGCTGGAGACCAGAAGATCAAAGGCATAGCTATCAAGGATCTAGCGGAAAGCAAGGCTGAGGCGTCTATCACTCGGGGAGGACTGGGTTCCAACTTTGTCAATATCAAACTGAAGAGTGAAAGAGGCTCTGGACTGAAGTATCTGGTTGAAATCTACGCGTAATTTGATATTGACTAATGATGATAAATTGTTTTTTGATAGAGGCAACTAAACGCGCGAATCCATACTCCATGAAATGGTAAAGATTGTTTAATCATATAATATCGTTAAATAATTCAGTGTAATGTTATTTTTATTGTGTCAAACAATAATTAATTGGCTTTATATTATGTACCTACGTACCTACCGACTACGAATTTGTGAAAGTCAAACTGTGATTGAATTAAATTCTGAGAAAAACTTACCCGGAAATATTTTTTTGTGCCAAAAGTGCCTGAAGTGTTTGTGTATCAAAATATTGTTCTATCTTACGCACCTAATCACATATGTACAAGACTTCTAACCTTTTGTTCTACTTACATCCGATTTAGCACAATCCAGGGACGTAGCAACCACCGTTTCGCCGTATCAATTATACGGGGCCCCCGGCAAACGAGGGCCCCCTAAGTGCGTAAGTAAGAATGGGCAGGCATGAACGCCTGTCAGACCTCTCAGTATTGTCTAGAAACTTTAAAAAACTAAATTCATCATTTGCTATAAATGATTTAATGAATCAGTTCGCCGAAAAAAAGGCAAGGAGAGTGTATATTTAATTTGTTTGTAAAAATGATGGTAAGAAGAGTGACGGGTAGCTAATCATGATAAATAAATATTTCTTTTAATTTTATGCAAACATTTTTTTTTTGTGACAAATCTTTACCCTTCATAAGGACCCACATTTTTTTTTTATACGGGGCCCCGCCAAGCCACGCTACGTCACTGGCACGATCGCATAAAAGCCTACTATATAATATCGGTAAACATAATATATTTTGCAGAGTCTTCATACGTAATTATTAAAATATTTGCAATAACAGTTGAGGTTTTTTATCTGACTCATACTTTTATTATGTTAGGTAACTTATATGATTAATTTGCGTCCAACACAGCTCAGATAAATCATTTTAATCACCAATGAATGTAGGTAAATATACGTCGCACGCCGAATGATGATCCCTATGACAGTTCGTTAGCGCTTAACATTGTACTGACGTCCTGTCACATCAAATCCTTTAGAGGTCCATTAAAAAGTCGAAAAAATCATAATTGTGTAGATTTGTAAATTATAAAAATGTATATTAAGAAATTATTACGTAATGTTCGGAAATAATGGAAAAAACCTCAATGCAAAATGTACATGGTACGTGCTGCAAAAGTTACGTCGTCAAGCTGTTATCAAAATGAAGGGACACATCGATAAACAAAATATCGATAATTTGTTGCGAAATTAAAAAAAGCTTTGAATATGAATAAAAATTAAAGTATAGTAAAATAAAATATAATAAGGCTGTTACTTTTTTATCTAGTGTTTTATTTCCATCAATGCGCGTAATCTTTTTTTCAAAATAAATAAATATTGCTTATTATGTTGAATGACCTGGTTGAATGACATGACATTTGCCTAAAAAACAGTATTTTATCGAAATTGTTTCGCATAATTAATACAACTGTCAGTTGAAACGTCATAGGGATCATCATTCGGCGTGCGAACTATAGTATACAGGGTTATTGGGTAAGTCGACCTAGATCCGTTAAGAGGTGGTAGTTCCCATCATTTCTGACTGATCTGACTATGAAACACCCCACCCTAAACCTAACCGTTTTCGAGATATTGGACTTAGAAGGTTTTTTTTAAAAATATCCCGATTTCTTAACTATAGCCTATTTTTTTTGTATCCTATGCCTTTTATTTTTTTTTAATTCTGATTTTTGTGTGCCAGATAAGTTTGTTTATAATTCTCAACCCAAAAAGTGCAAGTATCTGAACCAATGGGATCGTAGTAGACGATTGATACCGTAAAAAAGTAATTAATTTGAAAAAAAAAATTGTTTCTTTTAGTAATATTTAAAAAAAAATCTATGGCGTTAGTTCTGCAGATGTTTTAAATAATATCTACGTTCCATTAGCTATCCAACAAGGTATCACAAGCTAGGGTCTTATCACAATTCATAGAAAAAAAATCGATAAAAGGCTCCCAGGTAGTAAAAAAAAACAATGGTACTTAGGATTAAACTTCTCTTTTGGGCCAGGAAACGAAATAAAACAATACAAATAATTATTAAACAACATTTATTTAAATTTATAAATCTTGTTCTACATGGCCGCCTCTGTTTCGCACACACACTCTCATTCGGTGTCTTAGTCCGCTTTTAACTACTACAGTCGTTAAGTCTCTTCGAATTTCGTCAGCAGCCTCAATAATCTTCTGTCTTAATATGTCAATAGTTTCAATTGGATTATTCTCATTGTAGACTAATGTCTTCATGTGTCCCCACACATAAAAATCCATGGGAGTCAGGTCAGGACTTCTTGCTGGCCACGGTATGGGTCCACCTCTTCCGATCCACCTATTAGGATACTCGTTGTCTAGCCATTCCCTGACCCCTCTTCTGTAATGTGCAGGGCAACCGTCGTGTTGGAACTTCATGTTTCTAATCAGATTTAGGGGTAAATCCTCTAATAAATTTGGTAACTCTTCTCTTAGAAAATGTTCGTAAAATTCTCCGTTTAAATTATCAGGTAGAAAGAAGGGCCCAATTAATTTGTTTGCTATGATTCCCATCCAGACATTTAAACTAAATCTTCTTTGTGCGGCTTTTGTCCTCTTCTGGTTAGGATTTTTTTGCGCTTTTGGGGCCCAATAATGAGCGTTGTGGTAATTTGTAATTCCATCTTTATCAAATTTTGATTCATCTGTCCACAAGATTTGTTTTAAAAATGCTGGGTCTTCTAAATCTCCATGAAGCATAAATCTACAAAAGTCTAACCTCCTCACTGGATCTCCCTCTTCGATAACATGTACTGGCGTGTAGTGATAGGGGTAGAGGCCTGCAGTATTCACCGTAAACCACACTTTCCACTGCGAGAGTCCAAGTTCTCGGGCAACAGCATTAGTTGAAGTAGTTGGATCCGCTCTAAACCGTTGAACTATTTGATTATCTTCATCTTCATCATCAACAATGATCCGTGGTCGGCCTAGGTCTGCTCGACGCCTTAAAACAGAGCCAGTCTCTCTGAGTCGCCGGTAAGCGCCGTCAAAGACAGTGACATCCGGTATTCGGCGGCCGGGATAACGTGCAATGTATTCGTCACGAGCTCGTGCAGAAACACCATTGCAGTACCCATAACAAAGTAGAATATCCGCGTATTCCTCGTTCGTGAAGGTTGCCATCTTCAACAGTTCCAATTCAGAAGCACAATTCAAAGTCCAGTTAACAAGCACAGTCACAATTTGTAGGAAACAGTCCAGAAATACAAGCCAAGTCGGGTAAGAAATGAAGAGCACTAAATATCGCATCTACTACGGACGAATCACGGAAGCAGACTAAAACGAAACAATAACAACAAATTGGCCGGGATTATTTTATCTCGCTTGCACCTGGTCAGTTTGTCCCGCTCGCACGCACCACAGCTCCGTGGAAGAACAACATAATATCGCACTGTAATACTGTACCAAACAGTGTAGGTATACATGGCTCCTCTTATATTTAAATCATTACCTCAGTGGATTATAGAACTGCCTTTTAGTAAATTCTGTAACCAGCTTCATAAGTGGTTAGTGGCAGAATGTTTCAATTCAGTGCAAGACTTTCTAAGAAAAGGTACTTGTAGATCATATCATTTTAGAAATGCTTTGTAAGAAGCCTTAATTACTATGATAAAAGTTATTAGGATATTTTATTTTTTAAGATGGTACATGTTTATGTTGAGTAATTTGTAAGATTTATGATATGTGTAATTCAAATTTTAATTATTTTTATGTTTGTATCAAACTAATAATTTAATATTAAATTTTTGCATGCTTGCTTACTTAGATGGCGAAATGTGTCCTGCTCTAAATATATTATTGACATCCTGTAATTACCACATTTTATCTCGCTTGCACCTGGTCAGTTTGTCCCGCTCGCACGCACCACAGCTCCGTGGAAGAACAATAGGACCAAAGAACCCAAATTTGTACTGCTACCTGAGAGCCTTTTATCGATTTTTTTTCTATGAATTGTGATAAGACCCTAGCTTGTGATACCTTGTTGGATAGCTAATGGAACGTAGATATTATTTAAAACATCTGCAGAACTAACGCCATAGATTTTTTTTTAAATATTACTAAAAGGACACATTTCGCCATCTAAGTAAGCAAGCATGCAAAAATTTAATATTAAATTTTTGCATGCTTGCTTACTTAGATGGCGAAATGTGTCCTGCTCTAAATATATTATTGACATCCTGTAATTACCACATTTTATGCAAATAAATAAATGATTTGATTTGATTTGATTTCAAATTGTATGCGCGCACTTGACGGCAGAGCCACCGCAGCGGCGAAAGGTCTGTGACAAGTTACAATTCGTTTGCGGCGCGGTGGTTCATCATCTTTTTGTAACATATTTGAATAGCTTTGAATGCACGCACTACACGACGTTTCGCCGCTGATTTGTGTATTTTGTATTGCATTTCGAAAGTATGATAGTAACGATTGCTACTTTTATATTATTGTATATGCTATATAATGTATAAATTAATATTTTACATACTATGTACTAATTATATGTTAGCATATATGCTATGTACATAATTATTTTATGATGAAGTTTCATTGTAATAAAAACATAAAAATTCTTAAAGTACAGATGGTAATTTTTTTTCGAAAATAAAGTCTAAACTCTCTTTATGCATCATCACTACATAGTATAAAACAAAGTCGCCTTTTCTGTCCCTATGTGCGCTTAAATCTTTAAAACTACGCAACGGATTTTGATGCGGTTTTTCCAATAGATAGAGTGATTCAAGAGGAAGGTTTTTATGTATAATACATGCATAGAAAGGGGGAATTGTTTTACTCCAAATTTAACGCGTGCGGGCCACGGGCAGTAATGAATAAATCAAACTACAGGATCATTTTTAATCATTTTTCAGTGAGTGACATAGGCTATATATTATATACCCGTGCGAATCCGGAGCGGGCCGCTGTGTTTTTATATACAACGTTCACAGTTTTTCTGTAGTGTATTTAGTATCAGCATTGTACCCGTGCGAAGCCGGGGCGGGTCGCTAGTTCTATAATATTTGAAGAACTTGTCGGGGTAATCATTAAGCAAATATTTTAGAAAACTGTCCGTTGTTTAAACGATTACGAATAAGAGGATGAATCCAAAATAGATTTTTCTTTTTTCGAGCTCTAATTATCAGAGCGCAAATACAAGTTGTTTCTACTAAATCCATTTTAAAACTGATAATTTTGCCGCGGCAGTAAACCGTAGTGCGTGCGTTTACAGATTTTTATTTGTTTTGCCGCACGGTACAATGTCGCAGATTTTTCTGACGCGCGGTGAAAAACTCATAGTGCGCGCCTGGCCTAAGTTACTAATTATCAAAAACTACTTTCTCAGTTTTGGTGAAATAAAAATAACCTTGTATGTATTTCTGCTCGTATGATTTTATCCGTAAATATTCATATAAAGAGATATTACGTCAAATAACAAATATTAATTTTATTGCTACGTTTACAATTTGTTATACAGGGTTATTGGGTAAGTCGACCTAGATCCGTTAAGAGGTGGTAGTTCCCATCATTTCTGACTGATCTGACTATGAAACACCCCACCCTAAACCTAACCGTTTTCGAGATATTGGACTTAGAAGGTTTTTTTTAAAAATATCCCGATTTCTTAACTATAGCCTATTTTTTTTGTATCCTATGCCTTTTATTTTTTTTTAATTCTGATTTTTGTGTGCCAGATAAGTTTGTTTATAATTCTCAACCCAAAAAGTGCAAGTATCTGAACCAATGGGATCGTAGTAGACGATTGATACCGTAAAAAAGTAATTAATTTGAAAAAAAAAATTGTTTCTTTTAGTAATATTTAAAAAAAAATCTATGGCGTTAGTTCTGCAGATGTTTTAAATAATATCTACGTTCCATTAGCTATCCAACAAGGTATCACAAGCTAGGGTCTTATTACAATTCATAGAAAAAAAATCGATAAAAGGCTCTCAGGTAGCAGTACAAATTTGGGTTCTTTGGTCCTATTGTTCTTCCACGGAGCTGTGGTGCGTGCGAGCGGGACAAACTGACCAGGTGCAAGCGAGATAAAATGTGGTAATTACAGGATGTCAATAATATATTTAGAGCAGGACACATTTCGCCATCTAAGTAAGCAAGCATGCAAAAATTTAATATTAAATTATTAGTTTGATACAAACATAAAAATAATTAAAATTTGAATTACACATATCATAAATCTTACAAATTACTCAACATAAACATGTACCATCTTAAAAAATAAAATATCCTAATAACTTTTATCATAGTAATTAAGGCTTCTTACAAAGCATTTCTAAAATGATATGATCTACAAGTACCTTTTCTTAGAAAGTCTTGCACTGAATTGAAACATTCTGCCACTAACCACTTATGAAGCTGGTTACAGAATTTACTAAAAGGCAGTTCTATAATCCACTGAGGTAATGATTTAAATATAAGAGGAGCCATGTATACACTGTTTGGTACAGTATTACAGTGCGATATTATGCCGCTGCTCTTTTCTGCCGCGCGGCGAAAAACTCATAGTGCGCGCCTGGCCTTAGTTTGTTAAGAATCCATCCCCCTAGTATTATACATAACATCACGCCTATATTACCCGGAAGGGTGTGGTAGAGGTGTACAACACCCACATTTCACCTGTTATGTTTAGGTCCCATGGGTAAGAGGGTGAGCCTCCGTCCACCGGGCACAATTCCAACTCCGTGCTGCTGTTGTGAATTTCCTCACGGAAAGTTAACAAAAAACACTTTGCCTACCCCGGGTATCAAACCCTAGACCTTGCGATGAGATGCGCATATGCTAACCACTAGTCCATCGAAGCACTAGTATTTACGACAACAGCAAAAAAAATTGACGTACACAATGAACATTTCAAATAGTCAAAATGTATGGAAAAACTTTATAAAGGAGAGCTCTAGCTCTGAATGAGCTCGAGGGCGGCAGCACCACCGTCTCACCTTTAACCTGCCGCCAAATAGTAGTGCTTCCATTACTGTGTTCCGGTTTGGTGGTGAGATCAGGCCCTGAAATTATTGGCACATGAGGCATAACACCGTAGTCCTCGGCTGCAGCGACTCATCTCAAATCTACTTTTGTGGATTGTTGGTGTCCATGGGCTCTACTCCACTTACCATCAGGTGGACTACACGTTCGTTCACTGTGGGCGTAGTATAAAAAAAAACATGAACCAGACGATTCTATTCCTATATAGAGCTCAACCAAGAAGATGTTGGTTGAGCTCTTGTGAACGAGCTCGAGGGCAGCACCACAGTCACACTTAAATCCTATCGCTAATTAGTTTTAGTGCTTGCCTTACTGTGTTCCGGCTTGGTGATGAGATGCCCTGATACATAAAACATAACACCGTAGTCCTCAGATGAAGCGCCGTTTCTACAATATGCGCTTTTGTTAGCTGTTGATGTCCATGGTCAAAAATAAAAACTGTAGGTACAAATAAAATATAATTTATTTCACTATATACAATTATATCATGATTATGTTTGTGCTACCTTTTGTTTCTCGCATTGTTGTCCGTCGTTTTGACTGTTATGCATTTCTTGTCTAAGAATTTTAATAAATCCTGTAACAAAAGAAATTCACATCTAAGTAATATATCTAATGCTTGGTAAGCCTTTCTGCGACATCTCAAAAAATCAGGCTTATCAATTCCTTAAGGGAAAGCTATTCGAGGATTTGTCTAGGTTCTGGCAACAGGATCATGAGATGAATCACAGCAAAAGCCTCATCAAGGGCTTTTCGAACAAATACACTGCTGAGCTGCTGGTATTTAGTAGAAACAAGGTGTCTCCGTTTAGTCACAGGACACTGCAAGCTAAATAAATACTTATCCCGTATGGACGATATACATGCGGACTGTAAAAAGGAACTGGGAACACCGCTGCACCTCTTTTGCGAGCCAATGTTGCATAGACGAAGCGTCATTCTGGGACGCCATATCTTGGAATCGGATGATTTCAAGTCACTTCCGAACGGCCGACTGCTCCAATTTATGTAGGCATTGGCCTAAAGGAGAGTGTATAATGAGGCTATAATCACAACAGACTCACAGCGGTCGACATGAACATCCAAAGCCTCGTCCCAACAATAATAATTCACGGGGTAAATGGGTAATATTTTTATAACCCGTAATATTTTTTTAAAATTTTGGACACAATTTTTTGTTTTAACTTTTCTACTATGTGGCATTAAAAATACATACAACCCTAAATTTTTACCCTTTTATCACCAACCCATATTTTTAAATAGCCATTTTATAACCTTAGCTCTTTTGACAATATGAACTTTTTGAATGTACGGTTTGACATAACATTGACATAATAGTAGGGGAGACCACAATGCTAAATGGGGATTTATTCGAGCGTCGTAGCGACCTATTGGGTTGCAAAGCTTAGATGATAAGAAGAAAAAAATGTTATATGATATATACCTTTTCATCGGTGGGGGAAGCGGCTATAGATTTTTAAATATGTAAAAAAAAACTGTTGCATGGACATCCTCGAGTGCGTCAGATATTGATAGCATCAATGCCCTACGTATTTTTAACAATGAACGTATGTTAATCTGATCGTTTGCATGATGCGGGTGGTTGTATGTAAGGGTTGAAAATGAAAAAAAAAATAAAAATAATCGAGCGCGTCAGATTTTCTAAGGGAGTGTTAAGTGCATCAAAAAAAAGCTCTCATTCACTAATCTGACGATTTCGATGGGACGCAAACTCGTGGCCATTCTCATAATGTGCAAAAAAAATTCGCCATTTTGAAATACTCAAGCGCGTCAGATTAAGATATATATGGATCATCTTTATGTTCTAAACGTACTATCTCATAATCTGACGATTATATAGAGGGATTCGCCTGATCTGACAAAAAGAAATTAGAAAAACGGTTCACCCTAAAGGCCATCCCTACAACTGCCCGCTAATTCCATTCCTGGGCGCTTAAAATTGTAATTATGACATTTTTAAGCTCTAAATATAATTTATGTGATATTTTGAGTTAAAAGAAATAATATTTCTATGCATTTGAACTCTCCCAGCTTGAAAGTCTTTCAATTCGTGTAAATAACATTATTTTTGAATAAATATTAATTAATAAGATATTATCACTAGGTTAAATAATAAATAATGAACTATTTTAAAAGAAACATATATGTTAAATAAATAAATAATGATACTTAAGTTAGCCGACGTTTTTAATTTTTTTGATTTTATTTTTAATAATTAAATTAGAACAAAAAATATTTTTTAAAAATTGCACTTACAGTTTTTGAAGTTTTTTTACAAGTGAAATTTATTTTTTATTTTTTTGTAATAATTTTTTCAACAAAAATCATATTTATATGTCAGCTAACTTAATTTGCATAATAATTAAAAATTTTCATAATTATCGATTGTAAACTATTGATTTAGATTGATTGATTTAGAAAAATCTTAAATAATATTGAATTAAATTCATATGATAATTAATGATTTTATATTTATACGGCACAGCTAAATTTTTACTATAATAAAACCTATTTGATAGTTTTTAACATTTTTCTTCGATCATTTTTCATTTTTCATTAGATTTTTTCATTTTCCGTCATGGCAGCAGAAACCAGAGTGGAGACGGAGTGAGAGAGTAATAGATAGAGAAAGAGTCAGAAAGGAATAGAAACGCGGAGAAGGAAATGTAAGCATCACGCAGCTACACGCATTTAACTTTATCGAGGAATTTTTGTTATTTCGGCTTGCGGAAATCGTCAGATTATATATTTTTCATTATTCTTGAATTATATCCTTCAAAATAAAAAAAAATTAGCTACGCTCGAGAATGTCAAGATGACGTTTTTTTTTACAACTTTGCTGCCCTCCCCTTTTTTTGCGTCACTCTCAAATTGTCAGATTAGTGGCATATACACTTTTTAGGATGTAATTAACTCACCCTACTTTAATCTGACGCGCTCGAGAATTTCTGATGGTCAATTTTTTTTTACTAATCTGATCCTGTATCCTGCACGGGCGGCCGTATATATGGGCCTCATGTTTGGTGGAGGTACTTAACCGGGTACAAGTTATCCCCCTGTATATTAATCTGCCGCGCTTGAATAAATCCAGAAATCCCTTAATGGGCTCCTCTACCATAATGCGTGCTGCAAAATATCGTCACAGAGAATGTATGCATAGTTAAGACAGGACAACGTCTGTCGGGTCAGCTTGTATTATGTATAATATATGCTTGCTTACCTTTGGGTCATATCGGTGTCCATACGACACTAAATCCTTATGTATTACATCAATGTTGACCGGTTCGTACTTGAGTATAGCCTCTCTCAGACCCCGACGACTTGAGACGTAGTTGTTGAATGATATGTGAAGCGGTACTCGGCAGGAATGTACCTAAAATTAAGAGATATTCTAAATATTTGTGATTGAGGATGCAGTGTGGTTTTTTATTTTATTTTATTTAGTACAAAAGAAACCGCAAACAGCTATAATATAAAACTTAGGTGCAATACCGGAATTCTGGTATTTATAATATTTATTTTTCTTCTTCATCTTGTTCTTTTTAGATATAAATTTACTCATATTTAGTATGGTTTCATATTACTTTGCATAAAAACAGTCAAATACTCAGTGTGTTTATGCTAAGTGTTTGTTAACAGAGAGAAAAAAACTTATTATTATAGTTATAAAGCATTAGTTATACCAATAATGAGCTTTTTCATTTAAAATATAGTGGTACATGGTAATAATCTAATAATATAAGCTTACCTTAGCTTTCTCTCTTTTCTGGAACACCCAATCCTCAGGACTACAATCAACATTCTTAACAATCGCCATCTCACTGGAGACTTCATATTCATTTAGTATCTTTTCTTTACTACTATTTCCCTCTTTTCTAGGCGAAGTCACATTTGGACCAGCCTTTCTAGGAGATCTTGAGTTTCGAATACCTGTCCTTTTCTTTCGTAGTGAACTCGCCTTCGCTTTATTTCTTTCTATTTTTGGAGGCGATTTGGAGCTTAAAGTATTAATAGTTCCACTTGAGGCAGATTTTCTGAGTGATTTTGAATTTAGAATGTTTGTTTCAGGTTTGCTAGAATTTTCTTTAGCTTTCATAGGCGATGTTCGTCTTGGTGAGTTTCTATGTATGTTTGTGTCTTGTTTAGCTTTTTTGGATGGTGAAGGTTGATCTTCGTCGGAATATGGCGCCACTACTGGATGCGTTTGGTTGTATATGTGTGTGAGGATTTGTATAGCTGAAAAATAGAAAGATGAATGGTTAAAAATTCAAAGATAATAATATTTCTAAATATGCAGCAGCAATTACACTATCCAATGGTCCCAATGACAAGACCAAATACACACATTCTCTCACTCAAGCACACCCAGTCTCAGAACAAATCTTTGTGAATCACACATAAATTTGTGCCATGTGGGGATTGAATCCACAACACCAGTGTAGCGGTGAGTGGCGAGGGGACCGCCTAAACCACTACACCACACGTGTAGACAGTGAGGCGAATGTGAATGCCAATATTCATAACAAACATTGCGAATGTTGACCTTCAAATAAAGGGCGCGCAGATTGACATTCCAGTTTGGCATTTCGTGGCAGCCATGTTAAAACAGAACGTAGCCGAGATGGCTCATGCTTCAAGACACGCAATAGCTGTTGCACAAGACATCCTCCACGTAAAATTCAATATAAAGTAATGTCTGCTACAAAAAACTGTATATTCGTTATCACTAGTACATACACAACTGAACATATGAGATCACAAATTAACTGGTCACACTAAAAAGAAGAATTAATTTGATATGTGTAATATGAGCCATCTACTGAATCGAAATCCTTAGGAAAAGTAGTACTATATAGTAGTAAGTAAAAACAAATACCTACATAGCTTATATAAACATTTAAGTATACATACCTCTTTTTCTTTTAAAAGGCTTCAGTCCATATTTATCTAACTCTCTATTTCTCTGCGGCGTCGTCATAGACCCATAATCCAACATAGGAGTTACTTCAACCGTTTTTATAATATATTCACTATTCTTTGGCGTGGCCATAGAACCAACTATATTTTCTCCAATATTCACAGTCTTAGAATTAAAAGCACCAATATTTGTATTTTCAATACAGTTTTCTTCAGTCTTTCGTATGTTCACTTCAGGCAAAAACGTTTCTCCTAATGTATCATTTTTATTTGCTTCAGAATTTCTAGGATCTAAAGAGTGTCTTACACTTCTGACGCCAGTTACATTGTCCATTACAGATATTCCACCAAAATCAACATTATAATGGTCAATTTCATCAAATTTTGATTTATGAAGCGAATAATTTAGTTCTTTGTCTGTGAGATCAAACACTTCTGAATTTTGACTCGAATTTGATACTAAATCATTATTATCAATTTGCGATTTTGAGGACTCATACTTTAAATTATTACCACCAGTGTTATTTTCTGTTACTTTAGAAGTTTCCCTTTCGCTTTCATTTCCACAAATTTCGTCATAATCTATTGAAACATCATCTTTTTTACCAAGACTACTTTTATTAGGAACATTTTCGAAAGCTGTGACTGGTAGTGTATCTCTTGATTCGTCTGAAGATTGAGTTAAGTCTATATCTTGAATTTCTGTAGTAGTATTAAAAACATTATCATTACTTATTTCTATGTCATTCGAGATTTCTTTACTATTTGAATGATCATGCTCAAAGTCATCAAAAAAACTTTGGCTGTGTAGATTAGTTCCTTCTTTTAGTTTCTCCACACTTCCATCTCTTGCTTGAATCAAATCTAATATTTGATGATCTTGATCAACAGATTTTTTTGTTTTATCATTTATTCCAATGTATTCTTCCTCATTCAGAATAATTGTATCATCCAAATTTGATTGGGATTGTGTACTGCAAACAATGACTTCAGGTAGATCATCAATATCTACACTAGATTTTGATGATTGAGTCAAATCCATAGATTCAGTTATATTTTTTATTTCTTTGTGTTCTTGTATGAATACAGATTTGTTTTCTTCTTCGTTAGAACTTTGAGTTAGATCAATATCATCTGTAGGCATTTCATGATTGTTTTTATTTTCCAAATTACCTATGGTTACAACTTCATAATCATATTTTGTTCTTGTACATTTTGGACTTACCACATGATTTTTACCCTCTATAAAAGTTGACTTATTATCTTCGGAAAAACTTTGTGTAAGATCAATATGATCGCCTTGAGCGTTATTAGTATCATTATTTTCCAAATATTCTGCAACTACCACTTCACTGTTATTATTCATACTATTATCAGGGCTTTCAGCAACAAATACATTATTACAAACTACAGCTTCATTCTTTAATATTGTACAATTATCTTCAGGACTCTGTGTCAGGTCTATTTCTTTAACACTTGTAAGAATACCTTGTGAAGCACTTACAGCACATTCAGTAATCTCCATCAAGTCATTAGACTTTCTTTTAGTCACATTCTGAGATAAGACCTGAGATTTCTGGCCATTACCAGATAGTAACACATTATTGGCACATTCAGTAAAATCCATGTGATTTGTTTCTTCTGCAAATACATTAGTTTTTTGTCTTTGAGACAAAATAACTGGTTCTGGCTCTATAATACCTGATACTTCATCATCAAATATATCTGGGGAACAACTTCTATACTGTGTTTGAGTTGTAAGATTACTATTAGATTCTACCTCCATCATTTCAAGTACTTCATCTCTATTTATTTCTTTGTTCTGTTTTAATACTCTTTCTTTAGATTGTAGAATTAAAGACTTATCCGCATACACATTGTCTTCTATCTCATAAGTTTTATCTAACTGTTCATCCTCTATAATAAGTCTGGGTGCATTATGAATATGCTTGGTCACATTATCATATTTAGTAGCAACAATATCTTTAGCAGATTTAATAGAACCACTTAGAATTACATCTAGCTCATCCTGTGAACATACAATTTCACTGAAATCCATTTTATTTGTATCAAAAAGTACCGGACTTACTGGCCTTCCAGGGATTTCAGACCAATCTCTGAGTAAACAGCCAGAACTTGTTGATTTTTCTACTAATCCTTTTACATAGAAAATGTTATTATTTTTCATCAATTCATAAGCCAGTGTTGTAGCTATATCATAAATAGGAGTATCAAATTCTTGACTGGAACAATCATGCTTTAAATTAGAACAATCTAGGCTTAGAAATAGTATTTGGGAATATTTACTTGATATTTTTTGATGCCTTTCTTCTTCAGTTGTGTTAAGAAGTTTAAAATGCTTTTTTCTTTTCTTGCCCCTCTTAGTATTGGTTATTTTTGTTTCTGGTACTTTAAAACCATACTCTTGTAAAGTGGTTCTTATTTTGGCGATTCTGCCTTGAGTATTTAAAGCCTGAGAGCTTGAAGCTTCTTCGGCAGATTCTGTTTGGAGTGACTTTGATAAGGCTATTGCTAGTTGCAGTTGTTCAGAGTCTACATCAAGGCCAGATTTCTTGCAGACATTATCAAACTCTTTGCTGTAAGCAATCAAATCATCTTTCTTTCCTTTCAAAGCAGTTCTTATATCTTTCTGGCCTTTAATTCTCTTTGTTACCTTTCCTGTTTTTGGTTTAGCTTGTTTCTTTGTATTTTTTGGCCCTTTAGAGCTTTGCTTGGCTTCCTGAAAGTCAGAAAGACTTTCATCCATAGCAGGCTCGCCTGCAAAATATTTACTCCTAGCACATTTGCTGAAATCGGAAAATAAAACAAATTATAAGTGAAACAATTTTTATTAACTAAACAATAACATAACATCATCCCTATATTACCCAGAAGGGTTTGGCAG
The DNA here is from genome assembly GCA_905147285.1 of Hypena proboscidalis. Taxonomy (NCBI): domain Eukaryota; kingdom Metazoa; phylum Arthropoda; class Insecta; order Lepidoptera; family Erebidae; genus Hypena; species Hypena proboscidalis. The sequence continues at coordinate 6,744,136 of LR990150.1, read as the reverse complement.
AGGTGTAGAACACCCACATTTCACCTGTTAACTACATAATTTAAATATTGAGTTACCTATTATTGTCTATGCTCATAATATTATTTGTTTGGTAGGTCAACTCTCTCACTTTCCTCAAGAAGTTTTCTGATAGTATCGCCTGTTCTATTTGGCAAACCGCTGGCAATCATAAGTCTTCTTTCTACTTCTTCAATCGGATCTTCATAAAGTCCATCAACTTCTTTGCGCAAATTCGCCGTGATAGATGTGAAACTAGAAAATTTATTTAAAATTTAGTTATTTATTTATTGTTGTAAATTATTTGTTGACCATAGAAGATTAAATTTGAATGTTTGTTGTTCAAATAATAACTTAAGAAAGAGATAAAATTAGTGTCCTTTAGGTATAATTACCCTAAAATTCAGGTGCACTTAGCAGTATATTGTGTACAGTGTACTGCTAAGTGCATGTGAATTTTAGCACAACAAAAACAAAACAAAATACTTTGAAACGGAAACTCAGTTTTAACCTCAAAATAATAACTGCGAATGAATGGCCTTAATAGAAACTTACTGGAAAAACGCGCCGCACGCCAATCCTATACTTAATATACCAACGCCTAGTATATTCCTGAACTTTGCGGCTGGGGTTCCTTTTATTCTTCTAGGTTTCCATTTTGACGTATCAACTCCGATGGCCATTTTTGAATTTGCTAATGCGTTCCATTCAGGGATGTTAAAAAATAATCGATTTTTATTTTAATCGATTATTTTTTACTTATAATCGATTTTTTATAATCGATTTTTATAGTTATATTAATCGATTTTTTGAAAATCGATTATATAAATTACGTGTTTAAATCGATTTTTAGAAACAGCTCGTATCTATGCGACGGATGAAAAAATCTTGTAGTAAGTTTCAATTTTATAAACAGCGCCATCTATGCGTTAGATGAAAAATCTTGAATTAAGTAAGTTCATTGAATACGTATAAGCTGATTAAATAAAAACGGCGCCATCTGTGGGTAGGCATATACAACCAGCCTACAGATAGCGTTTTTTCAATACGATAATATTCAATGTAAATATTTTTTTCAATTATTGTCGTTTAGCTTTTTGACTTAAAGTTACATTTTATTTTAATACTACTCTGTAAATAATTTTAGTTTTCGTGTTTTGATTGTTTAAACTTGAAAAAAAAACGAAAGATTTCTTAAATAATTTAGTTTTTGAGATATCATAGTCGTTTATTTTTTTTATTCTCGTTTTAAGTATTTAATTAAAATACTAGTCAAATGTAAGACAGGATTGAACATTTGTGGCAATAATTAATTATTTTTATTATAATATTGTTGAAACTTGAAGATTGTTTTATATTTAAGACTTTAAGACCATAACGTAGTTGTTCAGGATTTTTAATGATCATAATAAGTATTTTATTTTAATACTAGTCAAATGTAAAATAGGACTGGACATTTGTGACAATAATTATTAATTATTTTTTTAACTTGAAGATTAACAAAAGATTTATTTGTATTTAAGTTTAGTTTTTGAGGCTATTGAAGTATAGAGTAGTCGTTAAGTTTTTTTAATTATCATTTTAAGCATTATATTCTAAAACTAGTCAAATTTAAAATAAGACTAAACATTTACGGCATTTTATAATACAAAATTTCTTTTTTCGATTTTTTCGTAGAAATCGATTATTAATTGTTATAAAAATCGATTTATGACAAATCGATTAATTTTGTGTCAAGAATAATCGATTATTAATTAATCGATTTTTTTCCATCATTCTCACATCCCTAGTTCCATTACTTCAATTCATAGTACACCCTACAGTATTTGCTTTGTGAAGAAATAGACCACATTTAGTTGTGTGTTTTCCTAGATAAGTATTTTTAAGCAAACAAAAGCTTTAAAATAACGAAATATCAATGTGCAAGGCCTTTTGCAATATTAAAAATATTAAATTATTGATTAAATTAATTTTAAAGAGACGAGACGTTTCGTTTCTGATTTCGGAAATTACTTATTTACTTGCATTGTCTCGCATTGACATGGAGTAAAACGCCGGTCTCCTTGCTTGAATAATATATCTGGTTAATTTTAAACATCAAAATAAATAATCATTTAAATAAAATTAATACACTTTCAGTCTGACAGATAGAACTATACGTAGACAGAATGTGCACAATTTTGGAATAAAATTAGTCAGAGCGTTTTATTGAAAATAACTTGGTTTAAAAATAAAATAAAATTTTATCTTTTAAAAAAATCAAAACTATTTATTACTTTTTAGAGTTATATTCAAAATCTGTTAGTATACTTTCGCCACGAATCTATCATCATTAAAATCAAAATTGCTCCGGGCAAGGCGGAGCAAGGACATTTATAAAAAGGCGGTCAGAATGTCACCCAAAGATAATGTAATACTACGGTCACCTAGAAAATGATTGATGCACCAAAATGGCGGCGGTATGTTTATGTGTGCGTATGTAAGGGGTTAACAGACATGGGAAATATTTTACCCACATTTAAACAATAATTTGAATAAATATTTTAGAGGTTTTATTCTTATATTTTTTTATTAACTGCTTTTTACCATCAAGCATGATATAAGTATTTAGGTGGCAAAAAACCAAACAATGTAAAACAACTTTATGTTTAAATTTCGAAATAAAGTTTTATACATCTAGCAGTCGATGCTGGCCTGCAGGTGGATGTTGTTTGTTTTTATTAAGGAAATATGTACAAAATTCGTTGCTCTGGGCACTCCCTGACGCAAGGCAGCGAAGTTGCTTTAGTGCAGCTTCTCAGTTTTTGGAAAATATTTTAAAATTACGACTCCTACGGCGCTTCCTGACTCTTAGATGGTGAAGATGCTTTAGTGATATACAGGGTGTTCCAGTTAAAGACGTGATGCCGAAATCGGATAGTAGAGTAAGTTAAGGCAGTTATCAAAAAAATAAAAAACAATCCAAAATCAAAAAAACTATTAGAAAAGCCTGAAAACGTCAACAAAATGTACAAACCAAATAATTAGACTATTTCAAAAATCAAAAATCTTTATTGACATAAATCAAATCAAATCAAATCATTTATTTCCATGGGCCCCAAGGGGCGCATGAACACGTCAAAACAAACATCAAAACACAAAAAATATAAAATTAAAATAAAACTTAGCTAACTAAATTATAATACTTATTGTAATTAAATAATTTGACACCGGAGCTTAGATTGACTTTAATTCAACTTAGAGAATTGAATTAAAATCAATCCAAGTACCAGCTCCGATGGGTATTGCATCATGAGAAGAGCTGGTGAGAAACTCATGTGCACCATCTTTTCAAATAATTCATACAATATTTGTTTGTTTTTTGACAATAATTCTATGTGTAAGTTATAGCAACCAAAACAACATTATAGCTAAATATAATAAAGAGAAAATAAACTTAAATATAGAAATGCAATTAAATTATTATAAATAAATCCATAGTATATTATAAGGTTGCAATATCTTAAACTAACATCCTTAACTAAGTACTAGCAAGTAAGAACTAGGTTGCAGGAGTTAGCGTCTTCTTCGAACAGCAGACACTATTACATTTAATCTTATAAATAGGACAATTTAAATCACATTTGACAACTATCAGTCTTTGTAAAATTGTTTTTTTTTTATATTGACTTCTTTTGCAATTATTACTAACATTTATTTTTAATTTTATGGTGCAAATGTCAAAGCAATAGTTGCTTTGCTAATATTAAAGCAATAATTGCTTTAACATGAGCAAAGTAAAATTAATTATGTCGTTCCATTTTAGCGCGCTTATATTAGCTTCACCCGTATGTATGTATGTAACCGACTCCTTTGGACTCAATTTTGACCCACTTTAATCGGACAGATTTCATTACAATTTTGCAAACCTGTCAAGGATCGATGACAATGCAACGCTCTCATAAATAAACCAAACTAAAAAGTAGAAAATAACTAATAGTTTAAAAAAACTTAAAAACACGCTTTTAAAGTACTTCTAACTAAAAACTGAAAAATAATTCCTAATATAAGCTGAAAAAGCATGTTTTTTATTTTTTTTAACTATTATTTATTTTACATAAAATAATAATGTTCAGTGGTGTGTTTTTTAATTACTTATAATCCCTTATACTGATTTATTTTTTTATAAATTTGTCTTTTGCTGTCAAAAGATTTAGAAATCCACTCTAATTTTGATATGTGGTGAAAACGAATATTTAAATAATTTTCCGCAATATATTTGATAAGTGATATTTTATGTTCAGTTCCAGCAAATGCAAGTTCCGATTGCAGATTCAAATCGATCAGAATAATAAAACTAACGCTTGAGATGTTAAAGGTGCACCTCCCTGAACGCCTAACCCCATATATCTTCTAGACCTATGTATTTCTTCCCATCCCAAATTTTTTTAAACTCTAATAGCAACTTCATCAAAAGTAAAGTGCACAGAGGTCGATGCTGATTAACTTGTGCTTTTGCTTTTAATGCCTAAAAAGATTCTTCGGTGAATCCTGGCTCTCCACTAAAACGCCCGTACCACTTGGAAAGTGTTTTACGATGAGGAAGGCAGGTATTAAAAGTTTGCCTAACGTAATCGTAAGCTTTTGGAGAATAGTAGTTGAGGGTTAGGCAAAACTTTTTCATAGACGGTGCGTATTTAACTTTCTTGTTTTTTTTTATTTTATTGTAGTTATTAAAGAGATCAGCAGCTACAATGTTTTCATTTAATCTAGTAAAAAGATCAGAATCAACTAAATTTTGTTGTTTAAGGGATATCAAAATATTTTTTAATGATTTATTCCTGTCATGTAGACGTCTCACGGTTTGATTTAAAATTTTGATTTTCTTTTTTTGATTTTGCAGCAAAGCACGCATTTTAAACAGCTTTGTCTTCATGATTCGTTCTTTGGGCGAAAAAAGTACCAACATTGGCTGTTCTATATCAGTGTCTGGTATCGGTGGGTTTCCTTTTGTTGCATCCTGTAAAAATATTGAACATTTAAATTTATAACGTGCCAAAACTATTTACAGACGCACAACAGTAATTTTCTTCAGCTGGTTGATTTATCGGAACTAGAACAGATGAAATCTGAAAGTAAATGTAATGAAAGTAATAACGGATTTTTAAAGTCTTCATGTTGTTAAACAGATATTAGCATTTTATATGACAGTTATATAAAGTACAAGTCATCATTATAGTTTCAAAAAAACTTACTTGGTGTAAGAGGAATGTTTCGTTTTGAGATTCAGACTGTTCAATTTTAATTTGTTGCCCGGATCCTGACGCTACTGCTGATTCAACCACGAATGAGCTCTATAAAAATAAAGAAAAATAAATAATAAATTTATTTTTATATAGAGATAATAAACCGATTGAGTAAAAAAGAAAAAGATGAAAATGTGTTTTAATAAAAGTAATCTCATTTAACAATGTTACTAAGCAACAAAACAAACAGGGTTGTCAAAACTTTATGGTTCATATAAAAACTCCATAGTTGTAACAACAGAGGTTCATTAGTTCTAACAACATAAAGTACAAGTCATCATTATAGTTTCAAAAAAACTTACTTGGTGTAAGAGGAATGTTTCGTTTTGAGATTCAGACTGTTCAATTTTAATTTGTTGCCCGGATCCTGACGCTACTGCTGATTCAATTAAGAATGAGCTCTATAAAAATAAAGAAAAATAAATAATAAATTTATTTTTATATAGTTAAGATAATAAACCGATTGAGTAAAAAAGAAAAAGATGAAAATGTGTTTTAATAAAAGTAATCTCATTTAACAATGTTACTAAGCAACAAAACAAACAGGGTTGTCAAAACTTTATGGTTCATATAAAAACTCCATAGTTGTAACAACAGAGGTTCGTTAGTTCTAACAACATAAAGTACAAGTCATCATTATAGTTTCAAAAAAACTTACTTGGTGTAAGAGGAATGTTTCGTTTTGAGATTCAGACTGTTCAATTTTAATTTGTTGCCCGGATTCTGACGCTACTGCTGATTCAACCACGAATGAGCTCTATAAAAATAAAGAAAAATAAATAATAAATTTATTTTTATATAGTTAAGATAATAAACCGATTGAGTAAAAAAGAAAAAGATGAAAATGTGTTTTAATAAAAGTAATCTCATTTAACAATGTTACTAAGCAACAAAACAAACAGGGTTGTCAAAACTTTATGGTTCATATAAAAACTCCATAGTTGTAACAACAGAGGTTCATTAGTTCTAACAACATAAAGTACAAGTCATCATTATAGTTTCAAAAAAACTTACTTGTTGTAAGAGAAATGTTTCATTTTGAGATGCAGACTGTTCAATTTTAATTTGTAGCCCGGATCCTGACGCTACTGCTGATTCAACCACGAATGAGCTCTATAAAAATAAAGAAACGAGATAAATTATTACAAACCCATAAGTAAAACACATTCATATTGAATTGGTATTTTATGTTTAATTCAATTCTCACTAATAGCATAATATTTAAAATTTCATTAGTATGTTCGTACCTCTTGAGATCCACTGGATTTTTTCATTACTGCGGATGTTTGTTCTTGAATACTTGGAGTCTCGAATAAAAACTAAGAAATAAAAAGTTTGAGATTAAAGTATTGTTATAGTATTATTTATTAATTTAATACTTTATTTAAAACAATATACTATTGTTTTACCTTTTTTGGTACGGCAAAGCTGACAATGCGAATAAGTCCACCTTTTGTTTTATATATATCAATTTTCTCGAAGTGTATACTGCAGACTACACTATATTTTGATGGATACCAACTGTTATCATTTCTGCAGTTTCTAATTATTTTTATCCAATCATTTTTCCATACATCGTTTGCAGCAGGAAATCTATAAAACATAGAATAATAATTTATACTAAATGTATTAACTACTAAAAATATTTACCCAAATTCAGGGTAAATGAAAATATTTCTTGACTGTCAACACTGATAATTTTAGTATATTTTTTTACGAAAACAATTTATTTGCGGCAATAAGCTGAATATATTACTTGCTTACCTATGAAAAGTGATCCCCTGGTCTTTTTTTGTCAAAGCACTATGATTTCGGCAGCTTTTCACTACACAAGACGGCATCTTTAATTATTTTACGTGAACATCCAAGCAACAGCACAGTACTAAGCGTAATGGCGGGCGACTCTATTGTGTCAATGTGTGTGTTCTGTTCTGTGTGTACGTGTGACTTACTATGGGTGCTTCAGTTTCAGTAAGTTTGTGTTTCAAGAGACTGTCTGACTTTTTTATAACTCTATAATAGTCTATGGCTCCGGGTAATAATTTTTGTCACTGAGCTAGTCTCATCATACCACAGAGTACTTTTTTATATACGAACATCATACTTTCTTGTGGTGTGGTATCATCAGTAAAAATAGTAATTAATTGTAATTGTGTGTGATCTTGTTTTTATTTCAAAAGTTATTTTTTAGAAGATGTCTTTATTACAAAATTTATCTTATAAAGATTATCAAAAAGCCCAAGAGCTTAGTATCCGTCAATGCGAAATAATAGCTAAACTAGCTAATTTGAAGTAAGTAAACATTGCAAGCTTTTTGATCAGCTGTATTGTCTCAAGCCTCGACTTTTGTAAACAACCCTCATTTTTTTTTACAGAATAACATATTCTGACGAACAAAAACCAGGAGACCAGCTAGTAAAATTCTTAGATCGTATTGGATTCTCAGTAGATAACTATAAGAAACTTGTGACTGCCTCATTGAATGTGAGAACTATTACTACTTACTATAGACCACAGGCAAAAGTGGCTATTCTAGTGGCTAATGAGAAGTACACACATTTAGCCAACTTGGCTACTCCATCAATAGACTGTGATTCCTTAGGCCTTAGTCTGAAAAACTTGGGATTCCTAGTTGTTACCATAAAAAATACTACAAGTGATAATCTAACATCTATTTTAACTAATATATTTGATGCTTTGGAGGAAAATTCATATTGTAAGTATACAACTATTTTAAGTACCAAATGTCCATATGGCAGGTGATCAGAAGATCAAGATCATTTTATGAAAATATTACCTCAAAAGAGCTTGATATTTGATTATATTATTATGTGTCACCACAGAATATTAAATATGTGTGGTGACACATATAATCAAATATCAAGCTCCTTATATTTTTCCTCCTTTTCCTATTTTCGTAAGTAATTCTAAAGTCAACTTATAAAACAACAATGCATTTATATTGTGAAGCAAATTACATTAAATTAAATTTGGATTTTTTACATTAGATAAAACACCAAAAGCAATTACACTATCTAATGGTCCCAATGACAGGGCCAAATACACACATTCACTCACACAAGCAAGTTAAAGATGAGGCTTGAGACCTTTCAAAATCGATAAAACAAAGGCCTACCATCTTGAAGTTTATAAACATGAATATTATTTGTTTCTTTCACAATCTTTAACCTAACTTTTATTTTTCTAAAATTCTAGGCATTTTCTTCTATGCCGGCCATGGTTGTCAGCTATGCAATACAAAATGCATGCTTGGTATTGACTGTCCTACAGAAAACATGCAATTGGAACACTGTGTCACAGAAAACTTTATATTGAAAGAGGCTGAGAGAAGCAAGCTAGATTTGTGTGTACTTATTATGGATATGTGTAGAATCTATTTAGATAGGTGAGGTATACATTATTATTTAGAACACTTTATACTAACATATACAAAATACTAAAGTTTAAAAACTAAAATTTTTTTATAAATTTCTTGCAATAATATCCATTATTTATAAACTTGTATTTAACAATGGCCTGAAATTGGCTTTTAATTCCTTTACTATAAATCAACTACAGTAATAAACATTTTTTCCCTGGATGTATCATGTAACATTGCCAATAAACCAGAACAGTTGATTTTATTGTCAACTCAACTTAAGCTATTTCATATTTTATTTCTTTTGCAGAAAATCAAACCCCCAAATATATGGCTCAATCCACTCAATAGAAGAGTACTCCATACACAAAAACCTTCTCATAACCTACTCCACACAATCATCACAGGCCGCCTACGAAGTGTTACAGATTGAATGTTCAACAACCATTGACAATGATGTTACTTACGAGTTGAAGACGGGTGATACAGACAGAATAGTGCCCGGTGCTAGTCAGTATGTCAATGTGTTGTGTACTAGGATTACAGATGATTTGGATGTTAGTACCATGTTGGATAGGGTTCATGAAGATGTGGAGCAATCATTGAAAAAACAGAGACCAATAAAGGTGCAGTGTGGGACTGATAAAAGGTCTCTCTATGATCCTTGTATTGGTAAGTTGAAACTGTACTCTTTACAAGTTATCTGTTTTCTTTATGTATTCCTACTTTATTATCTGTGAAAATTTTTAATACATTTTCAGATCATCTCTGTCTATTATATCATATTAGCTGTAAGTTTTCCTAATATTGTAAAATAAAATAAAAAAAAAATTACATGGTAAGAGCTTGGTGTAATGTAGTTACAGTATAACTTAGTCTTTATTTTCTGCAACATCCATACTATGTTGAACATACCGGTTCTTGTCCGATCTGATAGAAATCATAATAAATGTATTTTGTTTAAAAAAAGAAAAAGACAAAGGAAGTAATGCAAATTTTGTTTTAGGGGACACAGCAGCATTGTTGGAATCATTGATTGAAGCTGTAAAAGAATTTAGTGAAAACTGTGAAGTGTTTTAAAACTTTTAATTAAAATTAAGGAAACTATGGTGCTAATAAAGTATAAGTGATGATAAGATTATGCAGAATACTATTTATTGTGTGTCAAAAAAATATATCATAAATATTTTCTATATTAATAAGAAAAACCACAAATAAACATAAAAACAATTAAACTGAGTTTATTATTTGTTGACTGTTGCGTATATAACAAGAAATCAGGCATTATTTATTTATTCACTATAGTATGGGGTTGGAAGTGGTTGACGATGTTCACCCACCAACTGTCTTCTACGCCTTTAGTAAATTCTCTGATAAATCTGTAGTTTAGAATAAATATCTTATCTTGGTATTCTGGCTGTAATCTGAAATAAAAAAAAAAATATTATAAGGCATGGAAAATAAAAAGATTTTTTTACTTACTGCACAAGTGCCCAGAAGTGGAAAATTAAGGGTGTTTTTATTTCTACATCCGGATCTTGATTATGTCAATACTTCCCGATCGGTCATTTGCTCCAATTCATGGAGGCTATTAGCCTAAAGGAGAGTTTATAATGAGGCTATAATCCAAATAGACCCATGGAGGTCGACGCTAACACTCAAAGCCCCGTCCCAACAATAATAATACTTTTACATCGATTGATGCATCATTCGACGCAAAGTGCACGACGCATGCGTATTGCGCTCTTATTGGCTCTTTAAACGACAAATGTATCGATCGACGGTCGATTGATGTAGATGTATTAACACCCATTGCAAACATTGAGCTGCAAAGTGAAACCCTGAAATTACGGACACATTGGGTTTCAGTAATAAACATTACTTTGTTAATTATTGGCAGCTGCTCAAAAGCTGTAGATGCTGTAGCTGTAATTTGCTACCAGATTATAAGAAAATCAATAAGATTTCTGAAAATTAAGTGGATATAACAACTCAAAATGGGCTGGCAACTTTGAATTTTGACGTTGTTACTACCATCGGCTGGGGCAGTGCACATGTCTATAGAGGGCTAAGGTGCAGGCTTCCCAATATTTCCATAATAGTGGTAAGCGTTTGGATATTTGAGGTGAAGCATCAATTGAACCTTATCAATCTTTTCTGATGTTAGCCAATTGGAAAGAGAAAAATGAAAAAACTTCTGTTTACTAACCCTAATGATATAGGAGGCAGGTCACCAGTCTCTTTCATGCTTTTAAGTCCCTTAAGTACATGGTAACACATTGTGATTTCCACCCATCTCTTGTCTGATTCATCAAACATTACTCCAACCTGTAAAATACCAGCACTAATTTGACTAAGAATTATATTACTGTAGGCTTGTGAAACTATTTGTCTGGTATGCTTTTGCTCTGATCAAAAGCTTCTTAACAATTACATAGTTCAAAGCAATCATTTTGAGATATATGTTGTAGGCTGGGGAAGCTTACAAAAGCATACCTTCAAATTAATGAGCTTTCGCCGCCATATTGGAAAGAGTGGTTATAATTTTAGTTTTTTCAATATATCTTGGATACCTGTTATTTTATAATAACGGTACAATAAAATAAAACAGATTTTGGGTCAAATTTAATGTGTTCCATCTGCCCCTATTGGGGATAATCATGGTTGTATAACTTTGTGCATATTCAAGCATAAAACTGTGAATTGGTGCCATACAAATTTGCGTCTTAGTTTTTGCGCTGCGAATTTGCATCGCAATGATTCACAGTTTAATATACAAGTTCTTATTCATGGCCAAGAAACAACAAAACATAATTTACAAACCTGATAAGGAAACGCATAAAATATATCCTCCTTGTTAACAGACAGCATCTGCCGCTGTGACACTGAGAGCTGTGAAACAGCAGTCTTTAACGCAGCAATGGCATCTTTCTCTACAACTCCTTCTAATGACTTGAAATCACTTGATTGTAATGCATCTGAAACAACCTGACGGTAGATGTTAGGGATATGTATATGTCATATAAAAAAGTAAAATAATTATCTATGATTTAGATGCAAAAAAGCTTAATTATGAATTATTATATTACTTAATTATGTGGAATAACCAGTTATATAATTGAAAAACCAAAGAATGAACCAAAATAGACAGTTAAAAATTGGAATTTCCTTTAAATACAAGACAGTATAACTAAATCTGTTTCTAAATTTGTTACTGTTGTGTTAAAATTCGACCGATACATGTGTTTCAAATTCTAGCCTACTATGTAAAAGAATTTTGTACAAGGTCTCTCAAGAACTATTAATGTTTTCATTCTTTTCTGTCAATTAAAAATATGGATATAATAAGTACAGCAGATAAGACAATATATATTTACATTACTACAGAGAAAACAAAGTCTTTTCATGATCATAACAACATTGAGAATGACAGAAAAAACGAAGAGAAACATAACTTTTACTATATATATATATATATAGACTATCTAAATCAGATTCCTAACAAAGTAATCGCAAATTGTTACTACTTATGTGATCAGAAACTGCATAATTACCTGAACAGCATGTTTGGAAGCTTCTATGAACTCATGCAAGCTGAACTCTTGCTCAAAATAAGGTCTTATAATAAAATTAGCAAACATCCAATTCTTGATAAACTTCATAAAAGATGGCCATACAATCGGTGGAAACTCCATAAGCTGCGGTAATCTATTTGTCTCCATTTTTTCTTCGGAATAACAACGAAATTGTGTAACAGGACATGTTGAGGTTATGGGGATTTGTTTGGGTAAATTTCTGTGATATTTGTCGCATAATCTAAAAGTTTGCGACCTCAATACCTGCCTTAAAGCTAAATTCATATTGCTGCTTTATTTTGACTGAATTATTCTATTTATATCTAATTAAAAATGCAAAAAAACATTAGATTAGACCTATCTTCGAAAATAACAAAAATGACAATTTGTCATAATCAAAATTGACAATTATATTTTTAATTTTTGATAGGGATGTAATAAAACGTTGTTTGATTTGAGTCGAGATCTAGCAGCGCCATTTACCATTTATTGCTAAGAATAAGTATCGAGTGGTTTTTATTTTTGCAACACTGACTCCTATGTCAAATTCTCATGTCACATCTGACTATTGTCACTTATGCCATTACCTACGCGCCCGGTTGTTGTCAATCTGTCATGTCATTGAATTGATTTAAAATTCGGCATCTGTTGGGGTAATATACAGTGTTAAATGTTTTATGCAGATTCAAAGGCAAAATAATTTAAATTCATCCGCTTTTCATTCCATCAATATGGATGACCAGGCCTGTCCTCGTTGTAAAACAACGAAATATAGAAATCCCTCGCTAAAGTTGATGGTAAACGTATGTGGCCATGCTTTGTGCGAGAGCTGTGTAGATTTACTGTTTTTGAAAGGTAAGTCATTTGTACATTTCATTATTAATAAGCTATTCATGGCAGGTGAATAGTTCATGTCACGGCAATGGATAATATAATCCATTTAAGCTTCGCACATTGGTTTTGTCCACGATATTCACATGGTATCTCTATTTAACCGGCTTTTGTTTAAATCTTTACATTCTAAAATATTGATGATATTAATCGGTCCAAGTCTTATTTATATTCAGCTTGTTTCAATTGCTATTAATTGTGCTACTATGCAATTAATAACTTATATTCTTTTTATTGACTGATTTAGGTGAATAAGATGATGAGATGCTATTCTTACTTGAAGACATGAGTGGATGAAGGGGTTATGAATTGTAAATATGTAGAGAACCACTAAAGTTATTAAAATTTTATGTTGGTACTTTGGTACATATCCAATTCATTAACATATTTCTAAAACTAAGTTTAAACTGCATTGTTTTAAAGTTAAATATGGTTTGTAGGCACACAACACCTTCATTCAGCATATAATACAGTTAAAAAAAATGTTACATAATGCCTTTATCCATTCATGTATTCATTTATTGTAATACAAGTGCCTACCATTATTATTATTTTAATCTTCTTTTCTAGGATCTGGCTCATGTCCCGACTGCAATGTGCCACTTCGCCGCAACAACTTCAGAGTACAACTCTTTGAAGACCCCATGGTAGAAAAGGAAATAGACATTAGAAAAAGGGTTCTAAGAGACTATAACAAAAAGGAAGAAGACTTTGCCTCTTTACGGGAATATAATGATTATTTGGAGGAAATAGAAACAATAGTGTACAATCTAACAAATAATATAGATATTGTTGGTACAAATAAAAGGATAGAACAGTACAAAAAAGATAATAAAGAGATTATTACGAAGAATAAAGTCAAAATAGGTAAGGTTTAGCTGCAATTGTACTAAACTTTTTTTGTCTCACTCTCTCATTTAAGGTTTGAACAGGACAGAGAGATTAAAAGCTGTAGCTGATTCATTGGTTAAAAATCGGCACTGAGTGATTTTCAGCAGTTGTTGTAATCCTTGTAACATTCTAAAACTAATAGCTAATTTTTCTTACTGGTGAATTATATAAAGCTTTTCACAACCCCTAAAAATCATGTTAAGTTCATAAGAGTTCAACATAATATACCTATGTAATTGTATTATGAATTTCAGGCAGAGAAGAACTAGAATTAGAAGAAATATTAGAAATAGAGAAGCAAATGGAGGACCTCCGTAGATCTGAAGTGATTCGCATGGAGCAGGAAGCTAAAAAACAAAAGATTAGAGAAAAAGAGGCGTTGATAGATGAACTCATGTTTGCGGAGGGAGATGCCAAAGATATACTCAATACATTTGCTCAGACTAAAGCTAACAAAGTTGAGGAAGTATTACCTCCAGTGGCAAAGGTAATAATATCATGGTATTTTAGAAACTAGCAGCCACATGGCTCTGTCCGTCTGATTTGTCAATAAAAAGGTAGCCTTTGTCGTTTCTAAACCAATTTTTATCATGATTGATTAAGTAGTTACCTGTGAAAAACTGTTAAATGTAGACAGACAAGAGTTACTCTTGCATATATAATACAAGTAAGGATTTCCACATTGTTGATTGAAAAATTAACAATATTCAGAAAACATAGTAAAGGAGAAAATAATTTGGATGCATCCAGATTGTTTATTATTGAATAGAGAGGATTTCAAAGATCCTCAATCGTGTTTGATAAAAAAAAAATAACTCGTCTTTTCCCATTTCAGGTAACACAGTTCTCAACGGGTATAAAATTCAACCGCGGTGCTGCTCAGCAAACCTTGCCTATCATAGAAGAGGGTCCATTGTACGAGTATGAGCCTCCAATCCAGCCAGATCGGTGCGGGCCTGATCCACCCTCTATTGAGGATATTGTCAACCGTGGATATCTACAGCATGTCAGGTTAGTATAATAGATTCTGCACCCGTTTAGAAGGTATCTCTAATATCTTATGGTATCCGAAAAGGCGTCCAGTAATCGAGCGATTCAAAGCTAGCGAAAAGATTCTGTAGATGTTATGTAGTGACTAGTGTGACTACATAACATCATGAAAGGGTGTGAAAGAGGTGTGTTTCACTCACTTTTCACTTGTGTTATGTTCATGCTCAATGTGATAGAGAGTGAGCCGATCGCCATCTACTAAACCATAATTCCAATCTTGTGCTATACTACTAGAGAATAAACGGGCTCTACTCACGTATTATTGTCGGGATATTGCCGACCGGTTTCTGTATTTCATTAAGGAAATATTTTCATCAGGGCTGTGAGTGTAGTACACTCGGTGCAATCAGTACCCCTATTATTCTCTAGTAGTTATGTCATCTCACGTAAGTTTGAATAGTATTATTTGTGCTATACTATTGAGAATTGCCTGTACCCGGGCATCGAACCCTGGCAATAAACAGGTCGTATATGCGAATCGCAGGATTGGTTCAAATTATATATTAAACTCTTATTTTTCTACCCACAGAGCAGAAACCGAAGCAGAGAAGGCTGGTGGCTACAAGGCGACGTTACCCTGTCTCCGTGCCTTGCAAGATGCCTTGGCTGGACTGTACCATGCTAGCTGACAAGGGGAGGATGTTGATACTGTTATTAAATTGGATTAAGGAGGAATGTGGTAGTGTGACGTCAGGTTTTATTCTAAGTTTCAATTTGCCCAATGTGTTATTGTTAGCTACAATCATCGAGCTTGCCGTCTCATACAAACATTGAATGAGATAGTGAGATCTATCTATCTATTTTCTATAACCCATATTTCTATCTAATAGAAATATGGGTTATATCGCATCTCCTGCTGGTAACACCAGCTACAAAAAAGGAGCCTGCTAGTCTGTTTTGCTAATGAAGAGAAGTGCCAATGTAAAAAATTTACATAAGTGAATGGTTTTGATAACTCTAGTTCTAAATAGACAGAAGGCCAACTGCAATATTTTTTATTATCGATTTATTTGACCAAATTGTCATCAAGCAGTTTCAATAACTCTTATTGATTTGTAAACTATAAATAATATAACTATAACTATAACTTATAGGAGCCTAAAGCCCCAGACAGTATTTTTTTGTTGCACCACCCTTTCCATTCAAAACATTTGCATTTATTTGGGGGCAATGATTGTTATTAAAATTGTAACAGGAATTCTGTCTAGTTTGCAGTTGGTATGCAATCAATCTAGACATTAATTACTAATTTATAGTATGTACACAAAGGGATAAAAGTAGTCGATTTCATTGATAGAACATAGTGCTTTATACTACAACTACAAAGAAACAAAAACTACCAAAAACAACATAATCTACCAAATATTACTAAAATTACCAAATCAACAAAAATCATAAATTAAGAGATAAAAGACTTTGTCTTCGTAGCTTACTTTTTCTCCCGCTGTGCTCTGCAGCGGGCGGCAAAGTAGGAAAAGGCCCGCTGTACGGAACTCGCTGGAAAACACTACCTTTATTTGATAGATATTCTCCGTATGACATACTGCAATGAGGTATTTTCTACGTAGGTGTAGTATAAAATACATTGTTTGGTTTAAAATAAGGCATGTTGTTATAGGCTGTTGTTTTGTGATAGTATTATTAAAGTGATTGGAAAATGGATTCTTGCTTTTTATTTCCCATACTGTATATATTAAGATTGAGCTTGCTGGCAATGCTAGGGAAAACGTAATAAATTCGTGAACATAATAAATTGTCGATGTCGCACTACATTTTAGAAGCCTGAAATGCTCCCGAGCGGAGCTTCTCTAACGTAAGTCGACCCTTTGATCTCTGAAAATAGTTACAACGCCATCTAGTAAAATGCTTTGCAAATTATAGTTAACATAAACTTAACTAGATGTCGCTAAAATTTAAGTTTCTGGATTTTGTCTCGTAGATTCTGCTGCAAAAGTTAATAAAATAATTTTGATCGAGTCATGTCTTTACCACTCTGTACTGCAGAGATTTCAAAATAAAGTACCTAATACTGCGGTAGAAGTAAAAAAAAAATTGTGGACTTTTCTTTCTGACAGCCTGATAAATCGCCATATCCATCTATATCTATGAGTACAACCTGAATCTCTTCAAAGTAAGAGTTAATTGGTATCTCATATGTAATCGTGCTCCCCGTAGACCGCATCATCACTTACCATCAGATGACATGTGGTCAAACGCGTGCCTATCCACCATAAAAAAAATCTCTACAGGTTGGAATTCTATGTGGTTTTCACCGTTGTCGCATTGTTTAGTAGCTGCAGGTCTAATTCATAATTTTATTAGAAAATATTTTTCTACACAAAGGTGTGACCAATTTCAAAAAATATTTATGATAATATGTAGTAGGTACTTAACTTATCCATTTATGACGGAGAATCTGTTAAAAAATATTTGAGCCTCTGAATCCGCTCAGTTGAGAACCTGTAAAGTTACTTTGAATTGTGGTCTAACTTTGAATAAAGTTGTGAAAAAGATTTATTAATTTATTTGACGAATAATAATTAATATTTCAATATCTTAAGCTGTGTTAAACGAATTGCCAATACGTTTTGTAGCCAACGAAATTTAAAAAATAATGGATAAAGTCATTATTATAACAAGTAACGAGTATTATAGCAAATTAGTCGTATTTTCCAAGGTTATGTTCTGAGCAGTATTTGTTACGCTGATGGAATTGAAATTGGAATTAAATATACAAAAATTACATGTAGTAAAAAGTTATATTTTGGTGTTTATCTAATTAAAAATAAACACCAAAATATTACTGTTTTAAAGGTTTAAAAAAATGAATAATGAATGAAAAAATAATTATATTTGAACTACATAATATATATTAATATGTAGTTCAAATATCATTATTTTCAGACCTTTATCGGTAATTAAAGTTGAATATTGCGTAGAAAAACAGCGATAGCCGAGTGAGAGACCGTAGGAAATGCTAGCTCGTATGCGAACTCGTAGATCTCAGGTTCGGACACACGGCACACACCTCTGTCCATAATTTTTTTTTTTTTTTTTTTTCATCTCTTTATTTATTTTTAGGGACTTTTATACAAAAGTACATGCCAGTCCCATCGGACCATACACTAACAATAACTTAACTAAATCGTAACATAACAAACATGTAAATACTAATAGCAGCTTCAGAACTAGGTGCAGACAATATATGGTGAAACATCCCTATATCTAAATTATTAAAATTTAATGCCTTAGATAATTCATAAATTGTTAAGATTCGTCTTTTCGAAGACATGACTGTGTGTATTTATCACATAAATTATCACTCGCCAACGGCGAAGGAAAAACATTGTGAGGTAGCCTGCATGCCTGAGAGTGTCAATCCGCACTTGACCAGCGTGGTGGACATGCGCTGTAGTGGGACATGATCTAGATACAGGGCTGCTATTATTATTATTATTTATGCGTAGAACTGGTAAAGTTTGGAGTAAGAGAATCGATGTTATGGTAAAAAAATTGAACGGTACAAAGTTATAAAAAATGTATGAATTAAAAAGTTGCCGCCAAAAATTTACTATGACATTTGGTTCAAGTAATGGGGAACAGGATATTGTGTAAAGAAAAAATACTTACAATACGCTTCTAGTGCTTGCAGTTTTGATCTTATTCGATAGCCAAATAAACATAATATAATTTATTGTATTATACACTATTACTATTTCCCTTTTTATCATAACCCCTCAACTGTCGATCGACCAGCTCCTGGCTGGTGTCAAAACACGCGCATCTGTCAGACGCCAGCTGCTGGTCGATTATTCCCGCCGTATTTTAACGGCTCAAATAAGCATTGATAGTATATTTATCCTGCTCTAACTTATACGTACGTACGGGCGATACGACAAGGATGGAATATAACATCACATGGGACACTTGAGCCGCTAATGTCAACAATACTTTTTTGTATAAGTCGAGACTTTCATAGTGCGTAGTTGGTGAACACGACCCGAGTGTTTTGAGTGTGTTTTTGGCAGTATTCTTGTGATTTAGTGGAAAAAGTTAAATGTGATGCATGAGCAGGTAAGTAATAAACAGTTTTTAATTCATAACTTGCGTTTTAGACTATGATTGTTGGTTGAAAGTGATATGTTTATAAAACAATGTCTGACTTTTGGCGTGCTTGCCCTCTACATTTTGACTTTTTTTGCATATAAATACTACAATAGGAGCAAAATGTAGTTAGTAACATCATATAGACATCTTACTACATACGTTTACTGTATTTAATCGGTACATTCTCATTTCTATTTTGCGAAATGAATAAAACTAAAATACGCAGCACAAATCGACCATCTAATGGCCGATTGACAGACAGGCATATTTTGACTTGTTTTGCTTATAAATACTAAAATAAGAGCAAAATGTAGTTAGTAACATCATATTAGTCATCTTACTACATACGTATACTGTATTTAATCGATACATTCTCATTTCTATTTAAAAAAATTATAAAATTTTATTACGCAACACAAATCGACCGTCTAATGGCACATCGACAGACTGGGAAACCTCAAGCAAACGTGTAGAAAATTTGTCAAGTTTCAATTTAGATTTCTAAAGTAATTTTGTATGGCAGTATGCCCTTTATTATATTTTTTGATTTGTACAGATCATGAAATTGTAGAATTAAAATTCATATTACAAAAACCTTCAATAGAATTTGCATTGTGAGGCTAAATTTGAGAGCAGTTTTTTTATCGCTTATTTCCAAGTGCTTGGTTTTTTGTTTAATACTTGTAAAGTAAATGTTTTTAATAGCTAAAACTTTGTTTATCTTTAGATTACGAACCAAACTGTAAAATAAATGAGTGGTTAAAGCCACTTGACTCAGTGTTTACGAAATTGGAGTATCGGAACTCATTTGTTTTTTGTGTTGCGCTCGGGTCGCCGTATAACGAGTCAAGTGTTTGTTTAGCTTTTGGTGTAAAAAAAGTGTATGAAAAGGTGTTCTTTTTAAACGGAATATTGTAAATTGTATATTCATTTGTAAAGAAAAATAAAATAAATATTAATTAGTCTTTTATTTTTAATTATATGATAATTATTCGCATGCACTAACGTTCACCTATTTTCAATCAAGGTTTAATAAATTATTTTAGAATAAAATAATACTTATTTGTATTATTTCTGTTAGTGTACTTCATACAGATTTAATAACATAAATTTTATACACATCTTTCATACAATTATGAAGTAATCGTCATTTTAATGCGCCGCGGCGATATCGCGAGAGACCACCCTCGACGATAGTGACAGATGTGGCTATATAGGTTTTTTGACAGCCGACAGTTGAGGGGTGTTAAGAATTATTCTAAAAGAAAAAAAAAATCACCATTTTTTTTTTAACGTTGGGCAATTCTTAATGCATACCTTTTTTTGAAAAAAGTATCCTTTATGTCATCTAAACAAATTTACATAATAATAAGGATTTAAAGTACATCAGTGCTTGAACTATGTAGATTCCATATTTGTAAGTCTGGTGCCTATGGTAGGTTTTTAGAAACAAAAACCTGTGGTACAATTGTCTTTGGTATAACTTTGCACAATAGATGTGTTTTGTTGTGTTTTTTATTTTTGCTGTAAATTCATTGTGTTAGATAAATCAAACAATTCAAAAGACCACTATTTATTCAATGACAATAAAGTGGTACTAATATAGATGGTACGGTTACGAAGCTTTCAACACTTCCATCGTTGAAATCGGAAGGGGCACTGTTAAAGTTGTCTATCAAAGAAAATAGCAACACTCAGGTGCGTCCTATGTTTACGTAATCAATATGTTTATTTTTTTATTCGGTTTACTTGAATTCTCCAATAAGTCTGATTTCTGTTTCTAGTAAAATAAATGAATTAATTACTCAAAAGATACATTGAGTACATAATAAAAACCGGCCAAGTGCGTGTCGGGCCACGCGCAGTAGGGTTCCGTAGAAAAATATTTTTAATTTTACTTTTTAACTAAATGGCGTCCTTCAGAAAGGAAATGTTTGTAGTACACGAAACCAGCTAGCACGTATGACGAGATGTATGAATGTTGAGGAAGCGAAAGAAGTATGTAAGGAGCGAAGCACATGGCGTTCCATCGTCTCTACCTACCCCCGTGGGATAAAGACGTGATTTTATATATGTATTATGTATGTTTATTTATGTTTCAAGAATTTTGTACGAAATATTCTGAGTAACTGCATCTGACATTTCGGACCCCTATTCCTCTTGAACTAATGAAGTGAACTTATCCGCTATAGTTTTCCTTTAAAGTTCATTACATGTACTACCGACACAATTTTTTTCAGATTTTGGGATCCAGTAGTTTAGCTTGTAGAGGGGGGGGGGGGGGCCGCCCTACTCGAACAAAAATTTGCTCTTTAGAGTTAATTATCTCGCAAACAAATCTCTAAATCAAAAAACTGTCTTAGCAACCCCTAAACGTTTTTAAAAGGCCTATCTAACAATACCCCACACTATGGGGAAGGCGACAAAAAACAAAACATCCCTACTTTACATGTAGGGGAGCTACCTGAAAAAAAAATATTTTTCCAAATTTTATTCTACGACTACAACGACGTTCATGACGACGTTCATGGGTCCATATCGGCTCTCATAAAATTTGTATTCATATTTACGATTTTACTACAAATTGGAGTTCATAATAATCACTCTTCATAATTTTTTTCTTCATAAACTTTATGTTCATACATTAATATTCCTATAATCCGAACTCATAACACCCCGTCATCATATTTTTTTATTTCATAATGTTTTCATTAAGAAGGTGTTTAATTAATATTTTTTTTATTCAGAATAGTTTTCTTCATAAGAGACAATGTTCATATTATTTGTGTACATAACGTTGTATGGAAATAGCCTTTTATTGACTTAATATCTTATTTTTATTGGGGTAGTATTTAAACGCAAATCATAAAATATCCTTTTTCTATGCAATTAAATACCGAATTCCCACGCTTCTTTTTTTGCCCAATAGGCACATTTTTAGCTTCTGCAGGTGGCGCCACGTACTGTCGTCTGTTACGATCTATGATAATAAGAAATTGGTAGGTAGTTTATTATTATTTTATTTAGTGGGTGGATTCAAAAAGTGGTCGGAGTATCACACAGATTGATTCTAGCATCATATGTTATGGTCGCAGTTCAAACCTAACCTAACCTACTACTTTACCCATAATTGACCCATGCCATAACTGTTCTATAGCTTTTATTTTTATATTATTTACAGCAGTTTAATAGTAGTTATTATTAGTACTTTTATAGGTAATATACTAAAACAATGCACAAAGATATAGTTCATAAACTAATTTCCACTTAAACTCGAGCAAGTTATATTTATCTAATGAACGAAAACAATAACAAATGCACGAACGGGTGCGCTTTTTCTTACATAACTTTTTAACTCCTAACATCGAAAGTCCGAAAATGTGTTTCGTAATGTATGTTTATTAACAGTATGAATTTTGATGTATAGGATAAATAGCACTTCTGATTAAGAAATATATGAAAGCAAAAATGAGTACAAATAAATGTATGAACAATAAAATTATGAAGTCGATTCATTTGGCGTTTTAATATTTATTGAAATAAAAATTATGAAGAGTGATCATTATGAAATAAAATTGTATGAAACACATTTTCGGACTTTCGATGTTAGGAGTTAAAAAGTTATGTAAGAAAAAGCGCACCCAGTTAACATACATGTTCATGCAAAATTTCAGTTTTCTAGCACCAACGGTTTCGTCGCTATGCCGTGGACAGACAGACGGACATGGCGAAACTATAAGGGTTCCTTGTAGGTACTACGGAACCCTAAAAACGTGTCTATCTTATAAAATCTTTGGACACAAAAACAAGTCCTAAATTCTATAAAGCGATAACAACCCAACTTATTAAATACGTACTAAAGGTATGTATGTACACCATCCATAATCGAAAGCTCACCGCTGGGCACACACGGCCAAGGTGAAGAGCTAATATTGTCATATAGATAACATGTAAGGCACCGACCGGCGCACTAAACCATCACAAATATAAAGAAATGCACTTTCAAGTTTAAGCGGTAAGGGCTGGTGTACATTGGAGTTACGCAATGAATAAAGCTTATTATGACTGGTCGTATTATAAATAGATCTGGACCCCGCGCTGGCAGAATAATTTCCAAGGAGCATCTTCTAGTAATTTTAATATTTTCAGGGAAATGCATTTTCTTCCGATATTTATGTGACAAGTCTTCAGTTAGGAGTGTGGTGACAAGTAAAGATGAGCTTCTTTAATTTCGTAACGTATGACATGCTCATCTCGCAATTTAATCGTGTGTGGAAGGAAATTTCTCTGAAATCGCACCGTGTCAAAAGGCCCAAGCTGGAACTCAGATGCTTCAACCAATAGGAGACAGTAGTGTTCCATGTCGGGCCTTAATTAAAAAGTATTAAGAAATAATAAAAGATCAAAAATTCAGGGTAAGGTAAGCTCTCTACAAGATATCCAAAAAAATGCTGGGCTCTTATGCATTTTGTAAATGTTTTATTTAATTGCAGTAAAAAAGCATTTTTTTAATAGATGATGTGTTTTCAAACTATCATTACCCATAATAATATCCTGTACACTTTGGTGGCAACACCCTAATATAGCTCGTTCAGCGGAAGAGGTGACGCATTACCTCTTTCGTCTTTTGTGTAACTAAGCATAGTACATGGTGCACTAAGTTCTATATGGACCATTGTACTAACGTAGGCACATGTAAGTATTTAAAAAGGAAACAACTTCATGTGCCATCAAGCACAAGCATATTGTAATTATAATGTACACAGGTCTTAATCGCGTAAATATTGAGCCCGTGTCTACTATAATATATATAATTATGTGTACAAATTGCGTAAATTTTAAATCATTACAAGCATATTGGTTGGTGGCAGCTAGCTGCTGTATCAGCGAAAGATCCTCGCACAAACAGGAACGTTTTGGGCGACATAAATATGGAAGGAATGCCCTATGTAGAAGGTGAAACTCCGACGACTAACACCCCCGATCCAATCTTAGCAGAGACAGGAAGAAAATCTGCATTATTTTGGGTCGAGATTTTTTTTGCAGCCTTTACTCACCGATGTCACTTTGTTTTTCCTGATTAATCTGATCGTATTACTAGAAACTCTTTGGTCGTATCCATCGAAGACAGGAAGCCATTTAGCCCATTGAGAGGATTTTCCTGATCGAACTGGTTTTATATTAATCTCAAGTCTGCATCTTGGACCTGAAAAAAGCATAACGTATCATTTCTAATTATACCTATGTATTGCAACAAAGTATAAACTAGTGAGTAAGATAGTATTTGCTCAGTAAATACAGACGCGGCAGTAACGCCGACATTCTCTTGAATAGGCAAATAACAGATCACGATCACGTCCCACTGTTTGTATTTGACAAGATAACTGAAATTATTGTATCATTCCTTATTTATTTCGAAACCAGCAATTACGTATGAGGCAAGTTGTTCTAGCAATAAGTGTAATACCTAGAACCACTTTTGGACTTAAAAATAGTAGCTCATATCGTTCAAAAATTATACCGTCTGTTTTCAAACACCAAGTAAAAAGTATTCGCATTTGGATTTGGACGCTACTACCCCAATGCAAGACATTCCACTGTTGCCACAAATGCCATACCAAAAGCCACCCAAAGGACAGAGATGACGTTATTGGATATAGGTTTCATACATTTTAAATAATTCTATACGTATTTTTTCAATTAAGTTCAATAAATTGTATATAATTTCTATACACTTAAGTATAACTGTTTTCTTACATATTTCGTAAATTTTTATAATACCTACTTTTTTATGTGTTTGTTTTTTGTAAGAAAATAAAAAATAATTTTCTTTCTTTCTTTCTTTGTAATGATACAACTGTACAACCTTATGTCTTTTAAAGACAAATGAACGTATAATTATTCTTATTCTTATTATACCTATGTCGTTAGTGATTGTATTCTTACAACGTTATACTTTTCAGGACTTCTATGTGGATGATAATCTAGACAGGTTGAAAAAAATTGAAATTTGATACGTGTTGTATTAAAACAGCACTTGTCATCATTTCACAAAGTAGATAATACGTCGTTTAATCCCTAATGACCGAAAAACAAATAAATAATAACCGCAATATACCTGTAGCCGGTGGCCGGTAAACAAAGTGTCTCGGTGCAGGCAGATACAATTAGCATGTGAAAACAACGGCGCCGCGGGTCCTGGCTAATTGGCCCTGTGTAAACTCGCCCTGTTATCGGGGAGCCTCGAGCGAGCGAGTCGGGGCCACAGTGTGGAGAGGGCTTTAGGAAAATATGAATCATATTTTGGGTATAATTCTAATTCCGCTATTTATTAAACATACCCTCATGCCAGTGGCGTAGCGTGCCTTGGCGGGGACCGTATAAAAATATTTGGGCCCCTTATGAAGAGTAAAGATTTCGCCCAAAAAAAATGGGATAAAATTATATTTATATTCATCATGATTATCTGTCACTTTTACCAAATTTTTTTACAAACAATTCGAATTCAATATAATTATACTCTTCTTGCCTTTTTTTCTGCAAACTAATTTATTAAATAATTTATAGCTTTTTAGCTAGATTTTCTAAAGTTTCTGCCTCTATGGAATATGGACTATACTGACAGACATGTCCCATCGAAGTTCTTAGGTATTTTTTTAGTTTCTTACTTACGCACTTTGGGGGCCCTCGTGTGCCGGGGGCCTCGTATAATTGATACCTACGGCAGATACGGAGGTATCTACGCCTGATACAATCACGCCTATTATCGACCGTCAATTAATGCATTTGACGTTTAAAGAGCCAATAAGAGCGCACCACTGCGCTGTTTTGCGTCTGTAATAAAATTTATAACAAATCAAAAATAAGAAAGAAAGAAAGAAAGAAAGAAAGAAAGAAAGAAATATATTTATTCTGACAAACACAAAAACACAGATAAAAAAATAAAATAAAACAGTAAACATGAATTTTGCCAGAAAAGGACACCATCTCAGCCATATGCTGCAGAGCTACAAAGCCCTGCAGCGCTGATATTCTGATGGCGCCAGAGAGAGGTAGGACGGTATCATATTAAAATATACAAATAACTAAAACTTAAGTACATCAATAAAATTTAAAATTAACGCATAATACATTTATTTTGATCGGTATGCATTACATAATTAAATAATAATAGGCATGTTTAGCTGGAGGGGGTTCACAGGAATACTAGTTATTTGTATTTGCAAATTACTCGTTTTTTTTGTTAGGTTTAATATAGGTTTTCTTTTTTTTTTAAGTTTAATATAGGATTTAAAACTCGCGATTCGAGATCATTTTTCAATAATTAGATAACTAGTCTAAATCGCGTAATTATTATAAAAGGTAAACGTCGAGCATAGGTATTTATTTACCTTTATAATAATTTGATGTTAGATGGACGGACGATCTTGTCAAGATCGCGGGGAGTCGTTGGTTTCAGACGGCCAAAAACCGCGCGCTGTGGAAATCGATTGGTGAGGCCTATGTCCTGCAGTGGACGTCCCTAGGCTGATGATGATGATGATGATAATAATTACGCGATTGTTGTCTAATTTTTGAAAAAAATGTTATATAGGTTAAAATTACTGCGCCACTATATTGTCTCTTAGATTTGTAGTAAATTTGAGTGGGTGTCATGCTCATTATAATATTTTCCGTAGTACATCTCTTAATTCTATGTGTAGCCTTTTAGTACATACATTACGCTACCAAATTCCCCAACTTTGTGTAAAAAATAAAGCGTCTTCCACACTCTCACGCCACAAATCCGCCCGCCCAACTAATATTGACTTCTTATTACGGCGGTCGCGCGTCTGTGCTAGTATCGCACCAGCACCGCGCGGATAATGTCCGTTGCCCGATAGGGGTAGGGACGTCCCGGACAATAACATCACTAATTTAGTGATGCGCTCCAACTTTCGGATACCCAGATCCATATCCGAATAGCATTTGCAGTAATACCTGAAACTTGAGATGTAAATTTGGTCAAACTGCTGGCTCGGTTTGGAATTGTTTTTGGAGTTGAAAATTAAAACAATATAGGTACACATTGCATTTTATGCAAATTTACCTACCTTTTTATTTTTTTGTTTATAAAGATTTTTGTGAACTCTTTTAATTTTAACAATAGTTTTGGGATCGCGGTACCTTATTGTCTTATATTCAGACACAGTAGAGTTTTATGATATACTTTTCTATTTTTGTTCAAGATATTAATACATCAAAGAGATGAAATAAATAATTTTCACAAAACCTTCACCATTTTTAGTACCTGCTTAAATCTCATTGTCTCTTTAAACGTAGGTAACACTTATTATCACATTACTATCTGTTTATAAAAAGCTATATGACCTCACAACCGCGTGTGGTCTTCAAGTTTCCATCAAATTAGTGCAAACCTATCTCCTTACCCTTCCATTGTGCGAGCGCTTTGTTCTCATCTTAATACAACCCGATTCCAAGATGGCGTCAAACGTCATCCAACCAATATGGCCGACTGAGCCGTTATTGTTTGAACGTTGATTATTTAAATACGTATTGAGGGGTTATTGAGTTAGGTAAGGATGATGTGTATTGTTCACCTATTGTTTGTAGGTTGTGCGCCTTATTGTTATTAAACAATTTTAATCTGTCATGGGAAGAAAAACATCATAGCCATTTTTATACAAACTTAAACATGCAGAAGTTTATGAGGACCATTTTTGGAGGTTGTATTTCATAGTTACTTTTTATTGAAGTACGAGTATTTATTTATTTACAAGATCTCCAACAAGAAATACACAACACATTATTAATAATAAGATTCACAATATATAAATTATGTGTTTCCTCAATTAGAGGAGACCACAGCGTCTACATTTATAAGAACAGAAATAAAATTTGAAATTAATAAATACTAAAATGCATGCAAAAACAGACAAACTTTAAATCTACACAACATGTCATATTACATTATAATTGGAAGTAGAAATAGAAATAAAAAATGTATAGTTGAGACAAATAAGTAATTAAAATAGTCATTAACAGATAGCATTCCATAAAAATTAAACATTAAAAATAATAATTAAAATAATAATTATAATTTAATTTAATAATTTAAGTAATAATTTAAAGTATAAAATATATTTTTTTTAATAATTGCCACTGCCATTACCAAGTAGTATGTACTATGCCTACTCTAGACCTTTAATAGTAGGTGAAACGGCTTGCAATATACATACATACTTAAATCACGCCTTTGTACCACGATTAGACAAGGACGATGGAACACCATGTGCTTCGCTCTTTACATACTAGGTACTGCTTCTTCAGCATTCATACATGCTTGTCGGTTTCGTTTACGTACTTGTAAATAATTTTACTTGAATTATTCAGAATTAGATAATTACGAAAATGTACTCGTCGAGCGGTTACTGCTGGCGTTCGTACTACGTGTTGTGATTTATATGCCTGCTCGGGAGATATGATGGCCGAGTGTTGTGATTCTTTTTAATTTGGTGGTAAATTAGGCTATTTTGATTGATTCTATAATGGCAACACTCCGAAATGGACTTCCGATTCTTGCTTTCTATACCCGTTACAGAATTGCATTAGAAAACTATGTTTAGTTGTAATGAAAATACTTTTGAAATAATTGAATTGTGAATTCGTAACCGTGTGGTCGCAATAAAGATAATAATGCTCAATTGCAGTTTTATTCCAAGCGTATAGCGTGAAGAACTACATATCTTTACATACGCGTTCGATTCGTTTTGATACCCCTTTCCTTCATTCGTCACCTCCTATAACCCATTTTGACCGTGTCGTTCTTGACAGTTAGCCTACAAGAGGGGAGGTAATAAAGCAGCGGGACGGTAAAAAGTGGCAATTTTAAAGTAAACGGGTAATATAGTATGACGCTTATTTTTTCTATTCTGTGTTACGTGCCAAGCCTAAGTACAGAACCCGCATTCCATCGAAAGAAAACCATCACAATATGTCGAAAATTTACACCGTTGTGTTTTCTTTTATCAGTTAATTAATGTGTCACTAATACAATTAGGACATGGTGTCAATATGTTAAAAGAGAGCATAAATACTAACAATGCGGGCGAATTATGGAGTACCATTATGTGTTGATTATAAAGAGTGTAAATTATATCGTGTCACAACCAGTGATTCAGTATATTAATATCAGTACAGGGTAGTGAAAATTTTCAAACATCGGAATATCGGTCTAGCAACAATTATACACCTCAGGAGAACATAGAAATTGTAAGAAAAATACAATATTCCGAAATTTTTCTCGAAAGTACACGAAGTGCACCTAAGAATAACGTACTGAATCACTGGTGAGTTGAGTGCACGTTTGGCGTAGTGGTTAAAGCGGTTACCTCGCCGCTTTCAACTGCACTTGTGTTGGGGGTTCGATCCCCACACGGGACAAATCTTTGAGTGATTCGCAAAGACTTGTTCTTACTCTGGGTGTGCTTTGTATGTGTGAAATGTATATTTGTGAACACCCCCGCGACACAGAAGTTATTTCTAGTCTAAAAAATCCGAGACCCGCGTCTCGGGTTTATAAAAAAAGAAAAAAAAATGGTAAGCGATTTTGTCACCATGTCATTTACAATCTGTATTTATTCTCTTCCTTGATTATTTACTATACTACCTACATGAAGTGTTATGCACTAACACTTCATGAGTGAAATGAAACATACCAGAAAGTTGACATAGTGTTTATTTAAATTCATTCAGAGAGATTGGAGAGATTTTTTACAATTCTCCTGTGCCTTTAACATATTAGATACATTAAAAAAATTTAACCTATTTTTCATAGCTTGATCTAGTTAAAAATAGTCACACATTCTTATTTATTTATTTGTTTGTAAGACGACAATACTGATCTAATGATAAAGCTGGGAGATGAATTTAGGTCTTCTGTTACTCAAACTAGGAAACTTCAAAAGAAACCATATTTTTTGTCATTTTTAGATCTGTCTATCCAAATTATAGTGATATAGTGATTAGGTCTGCCTTTACCGTATTGTCGTATCGTCGTTCTTTAAGTATAATTTTACTATGTGATGGAAATAAATGCGTTTTTTTTCCAATCTTTTCTATTAATGTTTTGTCCGATTTAATGCTGAAACCCCGAACTTACTATATTAAGATAATCGTGAATTAGTAACCACTGTAGAGGATCGGAGTGTGATGTTCCTCCACCACAAAGCCTATTCGGCGGCCTGGCGGACAGCTTTCCAACGGTAGCGTATAGGAAGTTGTATTTATGTATACTCGCTGTAAACACTTCGTTATCGTGATTCAGAGCTCTTTTGACATTTGTGACAATTCTGTCATTTCTGCCTTATTATGTCATGCGTCACTAGGCATTATGATGTGCGGGTACCACCACACCTTACTACTAGTCTTTCCCTAATTTTACTATTAGCTATTCTGTGTGATAGGATTTATTAATAAGAACCTTTCATTGTACCCTTCATTGCTACAAAACAGTTAATATTTGAGATGACTTATCGTATAAACAAACACTCATTCGCCGAATCAACACTTCAGTACTGTTTAGTCTATATTTCTGAACTTTTCAATAAAGTAAACATTTCGTATGAGAGACGTTGAAATCACAATCGTTGACGGATACTTGGTCTCGAATTATAAACCGTGTACTTATAAATACTAGCTTTCGGCTACAGCTTCACTCGCCGCTAAACTGTTTAAAAGTTTCTAGTGAAACCAGTTATTTGAAATAAAAGCTTATATAATTATGCCTTTACTGAGGCTTAAAAGTGCTTACGACAGCTATATTCAGTATTTTTTTTCAGTGCTTTAAATATGGATAAGTCAGAAATGTTCAATATTAATTTATTTCTAATATTCTTATTTAGGATTTGTATACAGAGCTGGTGTTAGATAAGAGCTCTTTTCACTGTATTATTTTAATAACACTAACATGACTCTTAACTTACCCAGGGAGCAATTTTATGTTTAATGTTTAGATTTTTATATTCTGTCTGTGGATTGAACGTCGAGATTGTTCTACCTAATAACAGATGAAATTGATAAGCCCATTTCATGAATTACAAGTAATATCATCCATACTTATACTTCTGCATCTTCTTCCTGTTCCAATCCCATTTCATTTGAGGTCGTGGCAAAACGTCTTGTTGCTCCATTCTCCTCTTGCAGATGTCTCGCTATCATTCACTCCCTTCTCTTTCACATCTTCTTTCACGAAATCCTATCCATTCATCGACATTGAAACGGCTCTAATACTTCATCCTACACAAATTCCTCAAAATCACTATAAATAAAAAATACCAATAAGGCCAAACTAATCGCGAAAATAAACGGAGCTAAAAATTCAAAACATTCACGACGACTTTTATTACAGCAGTAAATTACCTTAGTTTTATGTTATAAACATTATAATTGGTAGTAAAAATACAATATACATTTAAGTTTACTCTGTGTTTTATAAAGACGAATGAGTCTGGCTTCACCCACTGAGTGATAGGAAAACAGATCGATGATTGACTGCTGATACAAGCCAGTATTTTGATAAATAAATATACGAATAGTGTTGGGCTCGTTTTTATCGATACATTTTAGTCAGCGATCCTTTTTTGATGACAGTTATACAACAGTAAGTACTTTTTGACTATTTATGTTAAATTTGACACGCTAACGTGATAAATTTAAAGGGATAAATATATTGATTATAAGTAAAGTCACTATATACATTTATGACTACTCTGTATTTTGTGTAGACGAATGAGTCCGCGCGACTCTGGCTTTAGTTAGTCAGTTTTAATTGTCGGTAAGTTAAATTATGCAAGTTTAATGTTTGTCCTCTCATTAGCCTCTTCTCTGCATCTTGTCGGGTTGATCTAGTGATCAAAGGCGAAAGGCGAAAGTACTTGTTGCGTGAGATTTTATTTTAAACGATATTTTAAAACGAAACCATTGTATCGTAATGAACTTTCGATTTGATGTGTATTTTTTCTAACACCAGCTGATTAAAGTGAAACTATTCAATTATATATATTACTAGGGAAAATTCATTACAGTCAGTAAAATACACATTTCATTCAGGATTACACACACACATAATTTATCAATGAACTAGCTTTTAACCGTTAAACATTAACATATCCGAGTGCGAGACCCTAATTAGTCAACTCCGGCAGATTGCAATAAAATGCAATAAATATTATGACAGTTTGCATAATATTTAATCACAGGATTACTTTGTCAGTAAGTTGTGGTTTACGATTTCTTATGCAAGTCGTTAAAATGATGCAAGATGTGACTACTGGTATATCATACAATTTTCTTATTAGTTATTTAATTGCCTGGCGTCCTTCAGTTACTATAATAAACTTTGCAAAATAAGTGACGTTCAGTCCAAATCTTTCTTTCACATTATGCAACATTATACAATTACAATTCAATGTGGCTTTTGTTCAAATTAGCCCTGCTTTTTATTAAAAATAGCAAAATCAGAAGGCTGACAAAAAAGACATCAAAACTCGATATCGATATTTCAAGTCGATCGACTACACCCAACACTAGCGTAAAAATCAGTTTAGTGTAAACTGACTCGTTTACCTGGGGCATGTTATTATTTGGGCCATACGTACGAATGGAGCAGGCCACCGTAAAACTTGTATTTGTAAAGATTGAAGCATAAAACCGTGGTAACTGTCCGTGCACCGATCTTCGGAGTCATGTGTTTTTCATATTTCTATTTCGATTTAGTTGAGTCAGGTGTGATGAAAGAGTCGGATGTTTTCGGAAGATCGCAGTTTTGAGGTATGGGGTTTTTTGTTGCAATGTTGAAAGAATGCTGCAGCTAATGGGATATTGAGTGAATCCGTCAGATAGTTTATGCTAATTCAGGTAATAGCTCCAGGTTTGCCATTAATAAATGGATATAAAGGTCTGCCAGTGTTGGTTTTTCTGTGAAGAAAGCCTATCTGCCTGTTGACAGAAAGTTGGCGGTGTTAACTTTTTTGACCGAAACAGAAATTTTAAAGGTTAAATATAACCTTGGTTTATATCAAACAAAGACTAGCCATAAAATATTTAGCAAAACACTGATCGATTGTTGGTAGATTTTTTTTGACAATTTAATAGTAAAACAAATCTTTGGTTTACATGAAACAGAGACAAGCCATAATAGAATTTATAGAAAACACATCGATTTACTGTCGTCAGCCATTTTTTTTGTTACCTGTATATTATATTATTACAAATTTATTTACCATTTAAGCCCAGCATTCAGAACTTTTCGGTGTACGTTATATCTACATAGATTAAATGTTATAGCTACTGTGAATTTAAACTAAATTCAAGACCCTTAGTCTGCGAAAACACGTTTGGCCATTAAATCACAGTAAGATTTTACAAAACTTTGTTTCAAATAACTTACAGCTGTTTAAAACTTCGCTGCGTATTTTGTTTTAGAAACGTAGAACAACTTTACCACGCAACATGTAAACGTAAATTAATATGATCCTCATGTTCATATTAATCTTCAAAGAGCAAATTTTTGTTCGAGTAGGGCGTCCTTTCCTTATAAAAGCTAAAATGTTGATTGGCTCTAAAAGTCTGTAAAAATCTTGATGGTAATACTATTTAATGTACTTAAAAATAATTTTTAACAAAAAAAAAACCGACTTCAAAAAGTAGGTAAACTAAAAAGCATAAAATAAATTTACTTGGCACAAAATAATACGTTTTTTCATTTAGTTAAATAGAAATTATTAAATAATTATTTTATAATTCTGAAGTCGGTGCCAAGTAAAAACAACCTTTCTACAATATCAAATTACAGTTCACACAAAAAGGGAGGCGTAGTTGTGCTAGTGCGCGGTCGCCCAATATTGGTACTATCCACAGAAATATAACTAATATTCAGTCAGAAAATAGTTGTTAGAACGATTGATATTATCTATACAGTCATTAATTGTTTACTTGGCACCGACTTCAGAATTATAAAATAATAAAAAATAGATGCTTTTTAGTTTACCTACTTTTTGAAGTCGGTTTTTTTTTTTGTTAAAAATTATTTTATTTTACGATTTTAAGTGATGGGTAGACCGAGCAAGAATGTTTCTCGAATGAGGAGACGACGGAAAACTTATTAATAATGAACAAGAATTAAATCCTTTCTGCTGACTATTGAGGGTCACGACCTTCCATCATTAGCTCATTTGACACATGTGGTAGGAATATGCGTACAGTAGTGAAAGAATTATCCTTTAACTCCTAACTATTGAGGAGTTGACCTTCCATCATCACCTCAACCACATAAAATTATTGCGACCAAGCGTAAATCCTGCGTAAAGCCTCGATTAATAAAATATGAGGGTTGCCCCCGATTTCTCTGGGATCCCATCATCAGATCATGACATGCTGACAATGGGACCACCTTTGAAATATCTCCGTTCCAACAGCTCACTTGACATCATAACTAGCAGTCTGAATATGTGTACAGTAGTGAAAGAATTATCCTTTAACTCCTAACCATTGAGGAGTTGACCTTCCATCATCAGCTCATCCACATAAAAATACGTAAATACTGGTGTAGCTTTGAAAAACACACTAAAAACATTACATGTGCCTATAAAATTCGAGGGTTGCCCTCAATTTCTCTGAGATCCCATCATCAGATCACGACATGCTGACAATGGGACCCCTTTGGAATCATCTCCTGTCTAACAAAAAAAGAATCATCAAAATCAGTTCATAAACGACGGAGATATCCGTGAACAAACATAAAAAAAAAAAAGCAACATACGAATCGAATTGAGAACCTCCTCCTTTTTTAGAAGTCTAACCGACTTCAACAAAACTAATACGGTTAAGTTAACTTCTTTAGTTCATCAGTTCGTAAATTGCCGACGAAATAAAAACACCTTAAAAAAGTGAGTACTCCCTCGATGGTCTATTGGATAGCGAATGCGCCCGCCTCTTACCACGAGGTCTCGGGTTCGATTCCAGGAATTGTGCCTGGTTTTTTTTTACTAATTTCTTTATTCAATAATAAAATACATTGATTTATGTACTAATCTAGTGTAAGTTTAATCCTAGATGTACAAAATATTATTATTATATATGTTTTTACAAGTACATGTATAAAACTTATTTAAAAACTTATAGCACTTAAATAAGCACGTACATAATTATAAATTGATCATTAAATTAATGCAATTGTAATTCAAATATTAAATAACATAAATATATATTAGTACGAATTCTTTAGTGATAGCAATTCGTTTATAACAATGATAATCATAATGCTTGTGCCTGGATTGCGATAGGCTCACCCCCTATCTCATGGTACCTAAACATAACAGGTGAAATGTGGGTGATAGTGATAGGCGTGATGTTTTGTATGTATGTAAAATGAGTAGTAGTAAATTAAAGAATAGATTTATTTCCTTTTTTCAGTCCATATCGACTACGGACAACGTAAACGTTGTAACCCTCTAAACATCAAATGTTCATGTGTGTCATATGTCTGCACGTGTTGTTTAGTGGTTTAAGCGGTCGCCCCTCCACTCTCCACTACACTGGTGTTGTGGGCTAGATCCCCACATGGGACAAATCTTTGTGTGATTCGCAAAGATTTGTTCTGAGCCTGGGTTTGCTTGTATCAGTGAATGTGACCATTGGGTCTGCGTTCTATCTAATGTAAAATGTAAAAAACCGAATTTACTTATAAAAAAAAGACTCAAAAACATTTCTAAAATTAGAAACAAATTAATTACTCAAAATCTAAATTATGCTATAACTTATAACGGCGGCCTATGGAGCCGTGTTGTGCGTGGTCTGGTTTATTCATAATTATTTTAGTTCGCAACATACTAATGCAGTCCAACCTGAAATCACCTGGGAAAGCACATTCTCGCTCTTATCAAGTAACACGGTTCTTGCTATCAATTCTTAGAAAAACTGTAAACCTAGATTGGATTAGTTCTCAATATTTTGTTCCAGGCACTTATACTATACAAATATGCATGTGAACTTAAAATACTCTTTGTTGTACTGCCTTTGTTTGAAAGCATTCTAGATCTAGGTTTTTGGTTTAATTCCTGCCAAAAGTCTAGTTATTTCATATTGATAAATTTCATTTTATTACGGTTTGACTGGTTGCAACAAAAAGAAATCCAAAAATATCTTGAAAGTCCAAAGTTCATGTATTTTACGTATTTTTTACAATGTTGCTTTATAATTTTTGTCAAGTTTGCAATGGTTGGTTAATTAAGTATCAGAAGATGCCTTAAATAAATAACCGGCATAGTGCAAGTCGGACTCGCGCACGATGAGTTCCGTAGCATTTTTTTTTTAAATATTTCATAACTTAAACACAACGCTATCTAGTCCCAAACTAAGCAGAGCTTGTACTATGGGTACAAGGATAACTGATACTAATACAAATACCTATACTTTTCTTTCGTAAAGACATACTTATTATACATAGAAACACCCAGACTAACACAAACCCCATGTTCATGCACACAAAGATTTGTCTTAAGTGGGAATCGAACCCACGACCTCGGCGTCGCAGGCAGGCACACTACCCACTCCGCCATCCGGTCGTCTAAAATATTTATATTATTATCTTCTGTTTTAAATTAATTACTCATGTCTGTCATAAGTAAACAAATATTTGTTTATTTTAATTATTATTTTCACAATAAATATATTACTAAATATTTTTTGAATATTTAAAGTTTAATACCTACCTGTTTCCATTATCAATATTAAGCTAAAGCGAGTAAAAAAATCACATTGGCTATATGGGAACCCCTTCCCCTAAATGTTAATTTTATTAGTTTTTTAGTATTTTTTGTTATAGCGGTAACAGTTATACATCAACTTTGAAAATTCCACAAACTATCTAGCTATCACATGTCATGAGTTACAGCCCAGTGACCAATATAGAGCAAAAACGTGCAAAATCACACGTTTTTGTATTGGAGCCCTCCTTAAATATTAACTTTATTTGTTTTTTAGTATTTGTTGTTATAGCAGTAACAGTTTAACATAATCAGCGTTAATGATTTTAGAGATACAGCCTGGTTACAGACAGACATCGAAGTGTCAGTAATAGGGTTACGTTTTTACCCTTTGGGTACGGAACCCAAAAAAAAATCAAATCAGATGTTGCTTAGTTTTTCTCTAGCTGTATTTACGAAAATTTCACTTAAACTCAGTTCCAAGAATAAGCAGATATTTCTAATATGCGAAAGTACGTAGTCCTGTAACATGCACGCCATTCTATCCCGAACATCAATCAATTAGAGCACAAGGAAAAATATCCAAAAAATAATAGTATTCATCATGAAATTACCTTGCGACAAGGTATCGACCTTCAGTACTGGAGTTGCAAAAACAAAAACATATTCCGTCTAAACGTAGACGAGATGCACGGCTACCGATCAACCTATACAATACCAGTATACGCTGGACTCACATTGCACGGGAAGCATATACGTTTGTACATATTATTATTCAGTAACCAAATCCAACCATTACGATAAAACACGTTAAATAAAGCACGTTTTTCATACATTCTGACTATTTGGAATGTTCAATTTGTATGTGATTTCACCGTTTCGTGTTTTTTCGTAAAGGCTAAAGGCTATATTTGGCATCACTCAGTCTCCCGCTTTGCTTTGGAGGGAAGTAAAGATACATACTTTTCAACTCCAACTATATACTTCTGATTAAATTCGTTGCGGGATCCAGGACAATTTTAACTCTCCCTGGGATTGCGCGTGTGTCATGCACGGTGCCTTTCAGTTGGTTACCGCTGTAGATCCTGGCGTCACAGAAGTCACAGTGGTGGGCGTGTGGATGGGATTATATCCCGTTTATGTTACTCATCTAAAAGAACCGTCATATATCGCAAATCTTGCGATACAAAGATGGTCGGAATAAACACTTCAAAAGACGCAATATCGATCGCAATCCACATGGTAAAGCCTGGCTAAAAACCAACCAGAATGGAGACAGTTGGCAATGGCAAAGTCAAGTTGCAGATTTCGAAACTGGACGGAGCCCTGATATGAAAAAAAAACGGGCCAACCTGCAGCGATAAACTACAATTACATAGATGATGCCTTGATCTGTCCAATATGTGCTCGCATTTTCACGGCAAAGATTGGATATGTCAAAACATCAAAGCTCGTAAAATTTATGGGAAAGAAAGCTGAAAGCTATAGGAAGCATCATCGTCATCATATCGCGAGTCCATTTTATACTGGCAATGTATAAGTTGATGTGTATCCGTATGTACAAACGTATGAAGTAAACAAAAGAATAAAG
Organism: Hypena proboscidalis; assembly: GCA_905147285.1. Taxonomy (NCBI): domain Eukaryota; kingdom Metazoa; phylum Arthropoda; class Insecta; order Lepidoptera; family Erebidae; genus Hypena; species Hypena proboscidalis. The sequence continues at coordinate 6,705,605 of LR990150.1, read as the reverse complement.
ACACAATCTCTATGAATAAAATAAAAATAGTAAGATGATATCGTAGCTGAGTATGGAATACGCCGACTTATTATTCGCCTAATAACAGGATCGTATTAACTTCGGCGTGTAGACTGCATGATGCTTAGACGCGTCAAAGGCATTAAGTTTAAGCTTGCGAAAGCTGATTCTCTGATCTGTTATGTTTATACTTTTGACGTTGTCAGATCAAAGAAAATTTGCTTTTAAATATTCTACTGAATGCTTTGTTATTGGAAAACATAATATAGTGACGTGATGTTGATGAGTTGAGCTTAAATTAAATTAGCCTAATAACTTGTTTTTCATTTGTGTAAATGAAAAACAAGTTATTAGGCTAATTTAATTTAAGATACCTTATGTATATTTCTCTGTTATTTATTAATTAAATGTTTATACAATATACAATATCTAACACACTAAAAAAAAAGAAAAATGTCCTAATAAATATGAAATACTGCTCGATGGTCTAGTGGTTAGGGTATGTGGCACGGTCTCGGGTTCAATTCCCGGGTCGAGTAAAAGTGTTATATGAGATTTTTCTATCAGAAAATATTGTATAGCAGCTCGAAGTTGGAATTGTGCCCGGGGGGTGGCGATAGCCCCTATCAGATGGGACCTAAACATAATAGGTGAAGTGTGGTTGTAATCAAATATATTTAGACGTGATGTAATATAATGTTAAACATTTTACCGTTCTGATATACAATTAACATAAATTAAAGTCAGTTATTGACAAGTTTATGATTAAAATATAGACTAATCCAATTAATTACTGAAGTGGATATAATTGAGATTAAAATATATTAACCCAATAAATCGATCAAATCAATTAAGTACAGGAAGTCAAGAACTAGATAAAAAAATACGTGTTCGTTATACAGATATTGATTTATTTCATTTTATGATACTAATCAAGAAACAAGTTGTCATTTCTTCGTAAATTATCTTGTTTCAAATGTATTAAACAGAGTAAATTGTCTACTTAAATATAGTTTTATATACGACAATATATTTTTAACTATTATAAATTGTATAAAACAAATGATAAATTATATTATTTATGCTGTAATCCTTACTCAGAAAATTAAAAAAAACAGCTTCTAAACTGTGATTAGAGGAAGGCCTCAAATAACTTGTATGACAAAATGTCCAAGGAGACATTAAGGTGTTGGGACTCCAAGAACAAGACATTCAGGAAATAAATAAGTGGGTAGTGTACCTGCCTACGACGCTGCGGGCGCGGTTCTAGTATCCATAGTACAAGCTCTGCTTAGTTTGGGACTAGATGGCGTTGTGTGTATGTTGTGTGATATTTATTATTTAAGCTTTTTAAGCAAACCTAAAATGCTTTTCGTCCCGCCAAAATACACAAATAAAAGGTAAAGTCAAAAACATAATATAAAATCTGTCCAACTCTATACATAGTTAACTCACACAATCAATGTCTTAAAGGCATTTATAGATTATTCATTTGTATCTCCCAATATCGATTCTTTTATGTTATTGTTTTGCTGTCGTTTCGTCTGCTACACAGATATCAAACGTAATTGGCAGTTACCGTATGACAAACATATATTTGCTGTCACACCCCCCCCTATTACAAATAGATTGTGGGCGATTTCAGTTTCAGACCGGCAAATAGCTTTGGCATATTTTTCAGTAAGATTTTCTCTAACTACTTTAATGTATTGAGTTATGTTTGTATTAGAATGGCTTTAGAGATCGAAGTTTTGGCCCATTAAACTGTTCTGAATCATGTTTAGAGACAGTTTGAAGAAATTGGTGAGCTTTGAGGTTTTCATTGGGCTTTATTTTTAGTTTAATCAGTAGTTCTTCAACTGGTCTTTTATAAGTTTCTATATTTATATTTTTTAATTTCATATCTTTTGTATACTAGCTCATAGTTAGGACCACCGGCTTATCTTGAATCTGTCAACAGAAAGGTACATTGGATTTGCATTTTTGTCTTTCGATAGGTATAGTACTGAGTTTACGTAACTGGCAAGACCTTTAGGAGCATCAGTATTTTTTTAATGGATAGAAATTACGAATCAAAATACAGGATCTTTGAGTCATCTTTTGATCTAGCTCATTACCATCAGATGCTTCAAGAGCCGTTTGTCATTATGATGTGGCGAATGACCAGCTTTTGCACTAACTATGTTACCAAGGTTGGTAAGAAACAATAGCGAAACATTGCAGATGACGATTTCATTAATAAATTGTCATCAAAATCGATTAAGGACTTGCAATCGATTACCAATTTGAAGACAAAGACAGCTATGACACATTCTAACATCTAAAGCGGATCTTAATGAAATAATTGTGCACAACAATGCTATTTCTCTAAAATAAATTGGCGAGAATGGTTGCAATTGAGACTATTGGCTCCTTTTACTAGAGATGCGACGAATATAGTTATTACGAATACGAATATTAGATAATTTACTATTACACGAATATGAACCTACTTATGTCTACAAGAGGTTAGGCACATAATAATATTCTCTATGTAAACATGCGTTTGTACCCAAATATAATGCAAAACTGCTGCAGCTATTAGCATAAGTCAGCTATAATGTATGTCATATACATAATTACTGCCGGGTGTTGTCATGGCTATCAATTTCTATGAAAAGTGTAATGAAATGTATCGTGATGTAAATATACGATTTTATATTATAACTGCGTGCGAACTGCTTTACTAACAAAATTGCAATATTTCAGACAATATAGGGGATGTAAAAAAACTTCTTATTAATTTAAAAACAGTGTTATCTCGTTACGATAAGTGTATAGTAGTAAAATGTACGGTCTATTAAAATATTGTTGTACGAATATTATTTCGCTATTCGACAAATATGAATATTAGAAACTGCCTTCTAGACGCGAGATGATCCTGAGAAGAACACAAAAATTATAGATTTTTTATTTTTTTATATAATTTGATTTAGACGATTGAATTATTTTTATGATTTACTAGAGATCGTTTTGTAAATATTTCTTCACCGGTTTATAAAGAATTGATTTATATCAGAATTAATAAAAATAAAAAAGAACAAAAACATAAAAATAGGAGTTGTATTTCAGGACTATTAACTTAAAAGCTTCATTGCCATGTTACAATACGAATATTTGTATTCGTATTCGTTGCATCACTAGTTTCAACCATTATTGTGTGAAACCTTGTATCCATTATAGTGGAGGAAATAGATATTAAGGACGTTAATAAGCTGATGGCCTGGATGCATCAGAGATAATCGTGGATACTGCAGAGTTTAGATTGAACATTATTGCCATAGTTGTACCTACTATACAAACAGCTACCGACAACATTAAGAGTAGACTCCCGAGCGCCGTGTTTTCATGCTAACGTAATATGGGTTTAACATTAATATTATATTTTTTACGTTTTGTGCAAAACACCCTTTATTGCTTGAAGACTAAAGAATAAATATTATTAAGTTTATATCTATTTATAAGGACAAAGCACATCTATAACACTAGAATTGTTTGTGGCCATTTTGTTGAAATTGTTTAATCATTACATACAAACCGAAAGATTAAAATAATAATTTATAAAAAAAATGGGCACCCACAAACATGGATTTAAGTTTTTTAGATATGATATTTTTATAAAAATAAATCTCCATACCAATTTTCATTAAGATCTTGCCTGTAGCTTCGAAGATTTTTGGGTATAATATTAGTATAGGTATTGTATTTTTCTTATACTGTGCGCAGTCATTGTGGCATCTTGTGTTTATGTCTTGGGTCTGCTTTATTTATAGCGGAGGAAATAGGTATTAAGATTGGTAATGAGCTGGTGGCCTGGATGCATCGTAGACATTGCACTGTTAAGATTATTGTAGGTACTACTGATAAAATCAAAGGCTTAAGTCACAATTTCATTTCGGAAGCGATCATTTTTCTTTGTATCCGAGCAAGACAGTAAAAATGATCGCGTAAATGATTATTCGGACGCGGATTTGGAGGATAACTGAACCTACTGACGACCGGATGGCGGAATGGGTAGTGTATCTGCCAGCGACGCTGAGGTCGCGGGTTCGATTCCGGCTCAAGACAAATCTTTGTGTGCATGAAGATGGAGGTTTGTCTTGGTCTGGGTGTTTCTATGTATAATAAGTATGTATTTACAAAAGAAAAGTATATGTGTATTAGTATCAGTTATTCTAGTACCCATAGTACAAGCTCTGCTTAGTTTGGGACTAGGTGGCGTTGTGTGTATGTTGTGTGATATTTATTTATGTATCTATTTACTGTTTTATAATATAAGTATTCTTTTTATTTTTGTTGTTTGAGTCCCCAAAACTCTTAAGTGCTTTGCTTTGTTAGTTGCGGCAACTATTAACTTATCATATACAATTTTGGCAGGAGCCAGTTGCAGTGTTGCAGTAACATACGACTTTCCTTTAATCAGTTAATAGTTGCCGCAACTCATTGCTACGTTTGCGAAGGGCCGAACTCAGCTTTGGTTATTAGTTACAAATAAAGTAGGCACCTAGTTACCAGATAGTGTATCATGATTGGAACAGATACCTAGTGAAGACTTAATACAAATTGTACTTTGATACATCAAAAGCAAAAATACTGCTAGAATAAGACCGTCGACCAGAAATGTTGTATTTTGCTGAAACAAGCATCTACATACCTATTTTGTTCCCACCATTGTAAAGATATACCGCACACGATGTTAAGTTCGCATTCAATATTGCAAACAATATGGTAATTTGCAAAAAAAGCATAATAATCTTTGCAACGTTTTGTGCAAAACACCCTTTATTGCTTGAAAACTTAAGAACCCAATAAAATTGCACAAACAGTGAATGATAACAGTTACCTTTGTTTGTTTTAATGATTTTAGACGCCGGTTCTAACGGGTTCACCTGTTGCGGCTGCATTGATAAAGCGATCCCTTTATCTCTCCTACAATATTGCCGAAAGAATTACGAAGTCTTGCTCTGGGGAAATTTAAGTAGACTAAACACTAAAGAAATTTCATGTCAAATCCATACATTTTGGCTCGTCATCTGAGCGACTTCTGTTGGACGAACTCTCAGTAATCTCGTTCATTGTAAAAGAAAAAGTAGATTTTTTAATCGTTTTGTATTTCTGTAGTACTTGGTGTTTAAGGGTCTGTTATAATTAACAGGACTGCTCGCTTGATTACTACCCAATAAAAGAAAGCATATATTTATTAGAAAACTTGCAATATGAAATGAAACTCTCCGGTATTATTTATAAAAGACTTCTTAATGATGTCCGTTTCCACTTATATTCCTGTGTACCCATAATGTTTGACTAAAGACGTTCTGAACGACAAAAGGAATGAAAAATGTCTTGAGAGGACATTAAATAAGACCTGCCAACCATCAATTTCAATGCTTTATTTATTTCCTATCGCAGCTCGTACGTCCGACTAAATGATGTCTTTAAATACTTCAAATTGCTAAGTAAATCGAATTACATTCCTTGAGACTGCTTTGTGCCTTGCTTTTCGATTTCCAACTTTTCCGCACTGCATATAGGTCTCAAATTCCATATGTTTTGGCAATATCTAAAAACGAATTGACATCTTTGCCATCGAGTTGCAAAAATCATCAAACCTCTGCGAATTCAAAACTTTCTCTATCAGATTCAAAATACAGTTTAAATTTATTTAACAATGCTTCCGTTGCATCTATAAAACTAACTTTATCTTGCAGTTCATCAATATTGACATTATCTTTATTATCATCACCTTTGGTTCTATTTTTGTCTACCACAATATCAACAGCTGCAGATGTATTGGTTGAAATATTCTATACAGTTAAGTCTGTCGGTCGGTCCGTTTGATCTCCTGCAATTACAGTTTTACTGGCATCGTAAACACGGGAAACAAAATGGCAGGCAGGTAAACCCTATTGTTATGGTTTTTTACCCTCCATGGACTTTTTTAGATCGGCCCTCTAAAATTAGTTATGGATTTAGCTGCGGAGTTACTGAAGACATCTGCTAAAAGGTTTTGGTTAGTAAAAAAGTGTGTGAAGTTTAGAGTTAATGTGTATAAGAGTATGCTAAAAGCAAATAGGTAATGCGGTATTTTTATTTTTATTATGGGCCAGACCTTCATCCTCTTCTCTACGTCACTTTTAGCGATGGTTTTATTGATACAATTTGACTGTATTTAATGGAAATTACCTAATTAATTTTAGTATTGTTGTAACGACGATAATACGACGTTTTCGTAAATAGCTTTACTTCTTGGTTTAGGTTGGACACACCGAAATCATCACTTTTGATATTATGTCAATATATCGACTATCTAAGTTTGCAAACAATAGGTATAAACAGGTGGGTGCTATTTTAAGAAAAAGGAACTAAAACTAACGAAAGTGTCGCACAACTGAGAAACTAAAAACCGATAAATCCTTTAAAGTAAAATTAAAGATTAGAATTGTAGAATTTAAAATTAAGCCTTTTTTAGAGTTGTTTAAAAATTCTTGAAGGTGATGTTGCGGGATCTAAATGTGTATTGCTAGGTCGATTGTTCTTTGTAAAGGTAACGTTTTCTCTTCAATTAAGGCAATACGAACGTTTCATTACTGAATAGCATATAATTAAAACTAACAGTGTTAATGTTGCTCTTACTATATTTCTCATGAACATAAATAGAAATATGTATTAACTAGTTGGATGCGCCGTTCAGGGACTGCAATTCGACCTTCCATAATTTAAGTTTTTCGCACTGCTAAGTGAAGACGTTTACTGCCAATTATATCAAAGATTCTTCGCTAAATGAGAATTATATTAAGTATTATTATTATCTTTATTGCAACATCGTGTACAATTCTTGCTCGCGAGTAAATTCAATCCAAGATTATCTAGGACAATCGAGGCATTAAACATAAATATTTGCAAGGCTTAACTATAATAAATGGGGTTTTAAATTCCAAAGGTCCCGTGGATAATTTCCGCAATAAATACAAATTGTTTGGCATTTACGGTCTTAAATCCTATCTTTCGATCAGCAAATCAATTTGAAAAATGATAATAACTCAAGGTATTAAACTCATGAGTTGAGGATAAGCTGGCAATTGATGGTCGCAGACATTTTTCTTTAATACACAATGCTACTACAAGTTTTCGCAACTTGATTGAACTCGATGATGTTTTGCGTAAAAGCTGCTTTGACATTTTGCGCGACATCGACATTCCGATCTGCAAAGTTTATGCGATTCGTAGTAAGGGCTTGGAAGAATGAATTCGTGCAGCTCTGTACTGCATCTACACGCCCTCCGATTCGACCCTTCCCCTTACTGAGAATCCTATGGAATACTTACAAACGGCTTAAAGCAAGCCAGTCTGGTTTTGTGTTTCAATGCGCACGGGTCGTAAGCGCGCCGCGTCTAAACGTAAACGATTGCACACAAAATCTTTTTTCGATTTTTCGACGAGTTCAAATTTTAATACATCTCTATGGAATTTTGAGTTGACAGTTTTGTTTTTTTAAAGTGTTTTACCGCCAAAAGTAAACTTTCGTAAAAGTTTTTTAAAAGTTTTCCTTCTTTATTTTTTTTTTGTGATTACATTGTTATTTAAGTTTGTGGTTATTGTTTTAGTGGTTTTGTTTTTTTTCAAGTTCTGCGGATTGAAATTAAGGTTTTAAGTTTGTTTTTAATTTTGCGGTGTACATGTGAAGTGCGCTGGGAGCAAAACTTTTGTAGAGTGGTATAAGAAATAGGATGTTTGTTTTTGTGATTGAATAGCTTTATCGGCAGCATGAAGCTCTTTTGGAAAGTTTTGTCCTGCCTGCTTCTTCTGGTGCAAGCGGCTCTGGGCAACTGGTGGTAAGTAATTTTTCAAACGATTTTTCATACTTTACCGATGTACATTTTCATACTTTACAAATTAAATCTTGTCTAATTGCATATTTGAGTAATTGAAAATGTATTTGATACGGTCCTGTTTTTGTGTACCTGTTTCCTTTTTCAAGCTAGTCAATTCCAATGTCGAATTTAAAACAATAACACATCAACAACTTTGTCCTAAGTTGTTAAATATTACACGAGCAAATTATGTTAGGAACAACCATTTATGGCCCAACATAACATTATCATTCTGTGACGAATTAGCTAGAACTTGAAACTTACCAAAGTTGAAATTATAATTCTGGCCAAAGTTTAACACATAAAAATAGGTGAAAAGAGCTCAAAACAATTTAGCTCCAAACTTGACTAGCAAAGAAAAATAAACAAAATGGAATACTCAAGAAAGTACAAAGGTTCTATGATTCCAGCATTCAGCAGCTTAAAGGTACCCATAACCATAAAATTAGATTGAAGTTCGTAATCCGATTCCAGCACTATACCAGCGCTAGAGTCAAATCAAAATAAGAAAACGCTCCTATTCAATGTCAGCTCTGGAAGCTTATCAATAAACTATAGCAAAATACTCTAAACAGTAGTACAATGGTGACCAAAAAAAAAATTCTGAGTAACAGAGAAGGAAACAAAATAAATATTACCAGAAAATATATAAAAGTTACGAAAGCACTTTTATTTCTTCAAATAAATCAACACCATAATATAAAAAATGGACCGCTATTGCTACTAATACTATGACATAAATAATGGTTCAATTAAATGTAAAGCTCCAAAATTAAAGACTCAGCTTGAATCGACTCCAAATAGCAATTTTGAACAGGTGAATCTGAGAAAACTAACATTTTAATGTAAGTTAATGTTAGTGCACAAAAAGCAATGGAAGTAAGAAAGAGTAAATCGGCTTGTCGAAAAAGTAAATCACAAAAGAAAAGATGCAATGCAACTCAGGAATGAATAGAAGATAGTCCTCAAAGTAACAATGCTCGCTCTACTGAAACTTGATCCTCTCAACATCTGACTAGAGTATATTGGAATTGAAGATAAGGCAATGGTGAACATGCGTACTACTCTATTGATTAATGGAATAAAGTAGTTAAAATGGATATTTATATTTCATTAAATACTGACGGTTGCTCGACTACAAACTCTAGAGCACCGTCGCAAGGTTGGTCATTGGTCTTTTATAGCATACATTTCGGAGAGTGTGCCGAGGAACTACACAACCTTATCCCTCCGTCCCCGTTTCACCATCGGACTATCAGACAAACGGCACTCAGGCACCGCTTCACGGTAGATATTCCACTAATACGCACTAAGCGTTTCGCTTCTACATTTCTTATGCGAATGGAACGCCTTGCCCGAGTCTGTGTTTCCGCATGAGTACAACCTGGATCTCTTCAAAGCAAGAGTTAATAGGTATCTCATAGGTAAGCGTGCTCCACCGTAGATCGCATCATCACTTACCATCAGGTGAAATCGTGGTCAAACGCGTGCCTATCCACATAAACCATAAAACACCATAAAAAAATCCTTTTTCTATTTTATATTAACAATGACTGAGAATCGAATGCAAGGGTACTGCGCAAAAATAAATGCGTTGCGTAATTAGACCAAAATATTGTTTTATTTATAAACAATCCAACAAAACAAAACTAAAAATAGCATATCCCTAGCACAAAACAACAATTGTTTATGTTTCGTGTTTGAACTGTGTTTGAATATGTTTGACATATCGTTTTAAAACAACAACGATTTACGTTTACAAGCGACTGTGTCGGCATAGATATTTTTTGATTAATTTGATAAAATCTTTGTGTGCATATACATGGAGGTTTGTCTTGGTTTTTCTATAAATAAATAAAAGAAAATAAATAAATAAATAAATTTGGATTTTTTACATTAGATAGAACGCCAGAAGCAATTAGTCTGCCCAATGGTCCCAATAACATTGTCAAATACACACATTCACTCACACAAGCACACCCAGTCTCAGAACAAATCTTTGCGAATCACACAAAGATTTGTCCCATGTGGGGATACTCCACAACACCAGTGCAGTGGAGAGCGGCGAGGCGACCGCTTAAACCACTACACCACACGTGCAGACAATAATGTATAATAAGTATGTATTTAAAAAAGAAAAGTATGAAATAATATATTATGTATTAATAGTATCAGTTATTCTAGTACCCATAGTACTGTATAGCATACTACATACATAGCTGTGCTATGTATTTTTGTTTATTTATTTATATTTATTTTAATTACAAATGCATACTTTATTTTAATACTATGATTTACTGTTCTAAAATGAATTTGGCGGTGTGTTAAAGTTGATGCCATCAACAGTTATGTTGTAAGATCTTAATCTTCTATATTAGGGTTTTGTCTGAAAATTTGGCCTTTCCTTTTAATCACTTCCATTTCCGATGATTTGGTATCACAATAATTTTATTTGTGTAATTCTAATTACTCTTATAATCATTTCCTTTTTTATAATCAGTGATAAAGTTCGAATGATAGCGAATTTGCGCAGAAATTCCTTTATCCATACTTGAATTTTGTCCTAATGTGCTCCTAGCCGAATGACGGCGGCCAATAGCCATCTGCGCGGGACATTAATTTCTAGTGCTGCCCTGCCCTTTCTATTCCTTCACTCTCATAGCCTGAAGGGATGGATAGACCGGAGGACCTGAGAGAAATTCGGAAATCGTAAACATCACAAACTTGCTGTCTCCGGTAGATATTAGGCTGTTGGCACAGCAAAACCTAACAACCCTTTTTGACCGACCTGGGAATTGAACCCCAGACGTCTGCACGGTGGAGTCATACGCTAGCTGCTAGATCAAGGAGTGAGACTCTTTTAGTAGCAATGACATTTAAATAAATTAAATTACCGGAAGGTCTAGTTTCAGCCAATGCACCACGCAAAATTACTCTGGTTCCCCTTGGCAATCATGAAGGCGGCAAAATCATAATTCGTCTGTGGTCAGACATCAAGCAGTGTTTTTTTACCAAACTCTCCCAGCACACACAAGAGAACAAACAAAAACAAATCAAACATTTCTAAACAGCTTCCTCTAAAGTGTTGCCAAACGAAATCTCTTAATCACCGACAGACCAATAAAATATTATCTTTGACACACTCCATTGGCTGAAGCAAAGCGTGCGAGACCTAATAAAGCTCTAAGTGTTAAAACATATGGAGAACTAACAGTGTCCCCTTTGATGTCACACATTTGCGCTTATCCGTACGTTTTTAGGTACCATTCACACTAAGATAGGAGATGACGCAATTTTAGAACCTGAAACTTGCTTTCAATTTCAAGCGAACCATTGCGCAAGGTACGCATAACTGCAAATAGGAAAAATTAAAAATAAGTACTGAGTTTTTGAGCTGTTTTAATTATTGCCTGTAATATCACTGTGTAAGCACCTGAAGTTGAAATTATTTACAGGTACTCATAATTTGTACGAATGTTGCAATACTATTGCCGCCCATTGTGCATGTTTCAATTAGACACTGTCTCACAGTTATGTACTTGTTTTTTGTTTACAATAAAGAATTCTCTATCTATCTACCTACTAAGTAAAAAAATAAAAAGCCGTGGGCGCTATTTTACTTAGACACGTAATTTAAATGAGCAATGCCACACTGGTGACACAACGCTCATAGTGTGAATGAAGCTTTACAAGTCAACAGTTAAATTTATACTTCAGCGAGAAATAACTCTGAATAATTTTGCTGTACTATTTTGTGCAGTTTAAGTACGAGCAGTTAAGATTAAAAAAAAGATAACCGAGTAACCATTGATCTTCATTCGACGGGTCTTACTTTTTTTTAAAACGAGTTGGAAACGAGCTAAGTGCCCACCTGACTACCATAGATACCGTCGAGTTAATTAATGTTGACACTTACAACCGTGTCACAGTAAACTTATTGCGTATGGTCATCAAAACAATGAAGTGATTAGTGTTAATTTTCGAATAGATTAATTTGACAAGGAACATTAGTAACTTTTTAATGAACGCTTCTGTATCGACCAATTAAAACTCACCTACTATATGCAGCTCGCTATTTTCTATGTTTTTCTTGCCTTAATTAATTAACTTAGAGAAAAAAAAAATTGGCAGCGCTCAGAAATAAATATTTTTCAGACTTTTGGGTTGATTGATTATGAAATCTATCCTTAAATAATTGGGATAGGGCAGAAGCATGATAAGTTTTTCTGACTTTTTAAAGAACTCCCTAACTGGAACGCGTAATCAATCTTTAGTCATAAAATTTAGAGCCCAAAGAAGTAGGTATATTAGATGCACGAACTGCAAAAATAAATTAAACTGCATATCAATTTAGATAATAAGATCGCATAATGATAATATATTACCTATAATCTTAATGATAACATCCTGATACAACTATTATCTTAAATACACACTTAAATACTCGTTTTATAGTGTTATTTATTTAAATTAATGCAAATATATGTCGTAGATCTTATAGTAAATACTTGTATAATCAGATATTATAGAGATTTAACTTTAATAATACTTGCCTTTAATAAAAACAAGTGATATACATTTTGAAAATTTATTGATTTATATTTCTAATAGTCCGAGGTCCCACGGCACAATTAGTATGATACTGTTATTTATTAGAATGTTATTTTTTAACAAAACTGTTATTATTATTTTTACGATAACTGTTACGAAAATGTACTTACTATACCTACTTGTGAAAATATCAATGGTCGACTGAATTTGATTCGAAACTAGGAGCTTTCGATCGCAAGCCTTTCGATTTACCTATGCCTATGGCCGCTTAAGGTGTTTAAAATATACAGCATTGATTCGATATAGCGTCGTAACTAATAAATACTGGCCATGAATAGAAGCTGTAGTCTCAACTACAGCCTCTATTCATGGCCAGTATTAATTATCAGCGGTACAGTACAAATAAAAAAAACATTTCTCGAACAAATTTAACATTGCGACTATCCAAACCGTCCGAAAAAATGTAATTATTACGATGTATGGCAACTGTGGTTTTAATAAACGTTCTATGTTGCTTTCACTCTATATCATAGGTAATATACTTATTTTAAAGATTCTTTGTCTTCATCTCTCATCAGTTTATTAGATTGATTTGTCTTTGGAGATCGTATTTGCTTTGTCTGTATTATAGGGTGGCAAAATGTAATCAACCATTAGATTTACCTATTATTTATAAGAGTCACAGGTACAATCTGAATATAACAATAAACATAATATCACGCCTATATTACCCAGACGGGTGTGGCAGAGGTGTACAACACCCACATTTCACCTGCTATGATGAGGTCCCATGGGAGAGGGGGTGAGCCTATTGCCATCCACCGGGCACAATTCCAACTCCATGCTACAATTGTGAATTTCCTGACGGATAGTTCACAAATAACACTTTGCCCGACCCGGGAATCGAACCAGAGACCTCGCGGTGAGAGGCGCATACGCTAACCACTAAAACATCGAAGCAGTACAATAAACATTCGTTTGTTTAATGATTACCTTTAGTCTTCAACAAAGAGAAGCAATTAGTAGTAAACTGTTTATTATTTTGCAACAGTAGAGAATCTGATAAGCAAACGGGTGCACGCCGCGTAATGATGCACACCCACACACTGCTAGTCATGTTTAGGTCTTATGTTATCTATATCTATACCTATAATAAATTTGTAGAAGTAAAATTCTGTACATTAAAAATATACTTTTTATGTTTTTATACTTTAGCGATTTAAAAACAGCGGCAACTGGTCTTAATCGCGTTATTATTATAAAGGTAAATAAATACCTATTGCTCTACGTTTCGAAATTGCTTGCATCATTCGTGGTCACGAGCCGACTGGTGAAGCTCAGCGACTCGTCTCCGTGAAGCGCGGATATTGTCCACTACCCTCACTTGATCGTCACAATTTTTATTTTTATTTAGTCGAATATTTACGTGATTTAGACCCGCGTTGTCTAATTTTTGAAAATACCCTACATTTATTTAAAACAAATAATTCCTCGGGACAGTAGCTAAAAACTGTTCGCATTGTCTAACCTAAAGACACTGGCATCCGATCAGAAGAGGAAAAAAGATAAACAAAGAATTAACTAACAAATTTTCACAGTCGGCGAAATGCCCAGACGTTTTGCGAATCCAAAACAAAGAAGTTAATTACTATCCATGTTTGAACACAGGTCTCGTAACATTACGCTTATAAAGACTACAATAGCCCAATATCTTTTGCTTCTTTATACGCCTTCGCGATGTCCAAAAATGAATTCTAATTGCACCTATCAATAGGATCACTTTACAATATCAGATTGCGAATTACCGATCGAATCTACTCGTTTAGTGTCAGGTCTGCTTACAAATTAACATAATCTTCTCAAGTTTATAGTTTGCCTCTTTGATGATTTGATAGCTAAGAAGTCGAATTTGGTATTATTATCCATTGATACTATTATTCTGTATTTGGAAGCTCTCATTAGAAATTTGCCATAAATAGATTTCAATTTCAATTCTAATCACCATTACCCGATGATGATTCAACTAAAATAGATTCTGGCTCTTCGTCTAACAATTGTCAACGGCATATAAATCTTTTGGCATGTTAGTCAGCGTGGGAGCGATTCCATAGAACGTTTTGTTGTGCAAGAAAAGGTAGAAGGGTAGATTCACCATGCGAAGGACAGATCAAGTGAGGGTGGCCGTAGGCTCCTCTGTGTACGTATGCACCCGATTGATAAATAATCAACAGGCAGAGGTGGTGAGACATCGTGAGGTGAATCCAGTCTGCTACTAGCTCATGATGACCACGACCAATCTGGCAAGAAAGAAACGACAAAAAAGATATGTTTCTTGAGTTTCGTACTCGAAAGCTACTAACGAGACTTTTAAGTATGACTCTACTGTTCGTCTGCGTATGTTTACCTTTTTATTTAACTCTGAGATTCCTACCATTTAGTCTTGTGAATATCAAACGTCAAGAGATATTGAATACTTGGTTCAAACTTTTAAGGAAGAAAAAAAATCCACAAATCTTTACCGTCTTTTCAAACCTTACGAAATTACGCCAATGCTGTGCACCACAACATTGTTAGTACGTCACGCAAGTACTAGTTAAGCGTTTATTCTCGGCTTAGATTCCAAGATTGAGGAAAGTGTTATTGCGTATTTCCGTCAGGAAATATCTCAACCGTTGTTTCACATGAAGTTTCATAATACAACAATGATATTATCATAATATAATAGCAACTACATCAATAATGGCTTATGACCACGATTTATAAAGAGATGGCAGATAGGTTTTTTATAAGATTACAACAGTTTTTTTTGGGTTGTAATTCCATCCACACGCCCACCACTGTGACTCTTGTGTCAGCAGGATCAACAGCAGTAACCAACAGTAAGACACTGTGCATGACACACGGGTAATCCCAAGGTCACAAAAAGTTGTCTTGTAACCCGCAACGAAATTAATGAGAAGTATATAGTTGGAGTAGGACAGTACACAGCTTATGTACATTCTTAAACCGTAAAGAATAGAATAGAATCTGTATTTGCAGTAAAATGTGGTAAATTAAGATGATACAAATAAAATTGGCGATCAGCGCATCTTTGTCAAATAATATTGACATACAAATAGCAAAGTCACAATAATTGTTAATAAATAAATAAATATTTCACAACTCACACACAACGCCATCTAGTCCCAAACTAAGCAGAGCTTGTAATATGGGTACTAGAATAACTGATACTAATACATATATATATTTTTCTTTTGTAAATACATACTTATTATACATAGAAACACCCAGACTAAGACAAACCCCCATGTTCATGCACACAAAGATTTGTCTTAAGTGGGAATTGAACCCACGACCTCGGCGTCGCAGGCAGGTACACTACCCACACCGCCATCCGGTCGTCAAATAAATATAAATTAATATTATGCCAGTTATTATTCTGAATTATATATTATAAAAAAAAATGAAATATTATTATTATAAATTACATATTACATTATAAAATCTGGTCAATGCGGTGCTGCACCACTTTTAGGAATCTGGCTACAAAGAGTCTTGTCTTGTCTTGTCTTGTCAAAAAGGCGTCTATATGATGAGGTCACTGACCGATAGTGGAATATGTCGACAAAGTATTCTTATGTCAATCGACCTCTATCCAAGAGGCTGTTAGATACAACAGGCATGTTTTACAATTGAGCTGTTAGCGACGTCTTTACATTTATTATTTTGTTGATGCCTGTCCATCAGATGGATCGTTAGCTTGTTTGACATAAGCTTATATACAAAGTAAAAAAGAAAATGTAATTTGGATTTACAAAATCAAGAAATACATGGAGATAGTGCAGGCATACATCAAAAGTGGTGAAGTCTTCCATCGCATTGTTACAACATTGTTACATTCATTGTCAACTACTTGTTACTATTTGACAGAAACTTGCTAGGTATTGCGAAACACACAGTTGCGACAGGAAAATCTCTCACTCAGGCTTGAGCTTGAAATAGATATCCTGAAAACTAGCACAATAGTATACTGGTGCAACCAACCAATTTCATATTTGTTTGAACAAATTGATATTGCGTGTTTTCTTAACAGCACCTCTATTTTTTATAGCGAGCAGGTGTTCTACTACTCGACATACCTTATAAATATAATATTACTAGCTGACCCGTGCCCACTTCGTTGGGCATAATGTTCAAAAATATATCGCTTGCCCGTAAGAATACTGTATTAACTCTAAAAACGTACTTTTTCAGCAGAAGCGATTAAAGTTTTCAAATAAAAATATTGTGGTATATACTTTAGATAAAGAGATTATTTTTTATTAGTTATATGTATTATTATGTACTTTATTATTATCTTTAAAGACATTACTCTATTTACAACTATTTTTTAAGTTATTTACACTTTTTGCCACTTGCGACTGTATTCTTTTGAATTTTACTTAGTTCAAGATGTTTATTTTAAAAAGAAAATAGTATTTATATATTTTTAAATGCGGTTAAAGTGATGAAAAAAACAAAAAAAATAAATCAATTCTCACTTATATATTACAAAAAGACCTTAGCATCAATCTTGACTTATAAAAATATGATGAAAAACAATCTAAATCTAATTATATCTAAATTCTAGTCTTTGTACCACAACAAAAATCACAAAGTACTTAATGAACTAGTCAGTATCATTATTATAACAAAAATAAAAATCTCTAAAATGTTAAAAGTTAGTATTACTTACATTAACTTAAGAGGAGCATTACGCTTTGCAAGCAAATTGTAACTTAGTACAGATTATTGAAGAAAATATTTAAAGAACAACAACTTTCAACAACTTAGTTGAAAAAAAAAACACAATTAAGTACTAATTAAACAAATAAAACCTCAATGAAATCAGAAAATATAAAAATAAAATCTTCAAAGTATTTAGGAATTATGTTTTACCACTAATTTCTAAAGCCCCGGTTTCTTTTTACTTAGCCTTTTTTAAGCCTCTCAGAATAAGCTGCTGGTAAATTCGGTGACATCAAGTCGTTATTCGGTATTTTAACATGATTTCCATGTTTTCCTCTACCATCCACAGCTACAACGTTACTCATTGTAGGTATACGCTTTCCAAAGTTAGTCCTTATTACGCGATAATTTAAGGCAATTGTGGATTTAAAGAACGTTATACAAACATGTACTTTATTATTTTGAACCGAAAAATAAATTGCGTTGTAGTTCTGCTTAGGATTTGCCGCATTTGTGTATTTATATTTCGGATTAATGATAGTAGTGCTGTTTATAATGCATCGTTAAGTTGCTTAAATAATATAATATTCATGAAAGATGTTCTGTCTTTCTTCTTCTGTCACATTTATAGAACATTTTAGACGGCACCACAAGGTGGCCCATACTTTTCTGGCTGGAATGACTATTTTTATTTTTTTTATTTGCTTTGACCTGTGTTTTTAAACATTTCGCGACTTCCGATTGCCAGCAGATAATATTTCGTTGTCGTTTACGTGTGAGTTTTTTGTTCAAATCTAAGTTTTTAACCTGAGAGTCTGCAAGTGGAATGATTTTGATGCAAGACGCGTGTAATGCAGGTGGAATGTTTTCGCGGTGGGCGGAATGTGACCGTGTACTAAAAGTTGATCATGATGAACTGGAATTGGAGGAGCTGGAGCTGGAAGATGAACTTGAATCCCTTGATGATATTGATGCTGATCTATTCCTAAAGTTCAGATCTTTAACGCTGTCATCTGTATCAAAATCGGGTCCATCACTTTTATGAGCTTCACTTAGATCTTCAGTGTAAGATATGCCTAAAATATTTAAAAAAAAAAGATAAATATAATTAAAAATGAAGGAATAACCTTCCTCCAGATTAAAAAAATCATTCAAATATATTCTCACCATTAAAATCAGTAATATTTGCATAGTTTTTCTAACAATTTTCAATAGCACTGGATCCTGGAATACTCCGATCTGGAGCATTTATATTTTCAATCAAATTGTTTTTTTTTTTTACATTATATGTATTAAGGAACGAAATAAAAAAAAGAACTTGATAAATGCAGCATAGCGGAACTACTAGAAAAACGTATCATTGCAATATTAAATTATCTACTAATATTTTGGGTTCCTCATGTTACTTGTACTTTGACCAAAAGAAAAATAATGATTATTTTAATAATATTATAAATGTGAAAGTTAGGATGTTTAGGTATTACTCAATAACGTCAGCATGGCTGAATAGATCCAAATAAAATACAACGCCTTCTTGTGTTCGATATTAAGCAAAATGGCAAAACCTAGTAATAAGTTATAAATACCTATTAAAAAAAAATACTAGTCTTACCATTTGGTGATCCAAATGGTAAGAAATAGTATTTTTTTCTTTTTGCATGCGAATCTAATGATTCGCATGCGAAATCAACATTTTCTACACAATCGATGTAGCCAGGGCGTGGCCAGGGCCTTGTTCATCTAAGCTAGTATTAAAATTTTCGGATAAGTTCAAATTGTATTGAGGGATATCCGATGTCTTACCCTGTGTTATAATACATTTTGGAATATAATCTAGTATTTTCTGTGGTATCATTCTGAAATAAAGAATATGAAACTGAAGATCATAGACAGAATTAGACAAACTGTAAATAGTTGTAAACAGAACACCGTAGTTTTTACGTTTAATACATAAACATCAACTAAAATTCAAATGAACACAGACACATTTTGTAATAATACTTGAATAAGATACAACTTAGGGTGAACAAAGTAGCAAACAAAAAAATACACAAAACTTTTAATAGATCATAGACACAACTCAAAATAATACTTTGTTCATATTAATGCGGGGTACACTAAGCGTGCGTTATAGTGAAGAATACAGGTTAATTTTCGTGTTATAACTCTGTTCTAAATAGTATTTGAAAAATTAAATACTTACTTAAAGAAAAATACAGCAAGAAATCACAATAATACACTTTTCTTCTTATGGTAAAACCGAATCTATGTATCATTAAAAGATAATACTCTGTTTCAAGTAACAACACGCGTAAAACCAAGAGTAACACTAAAAGTGTCGTTCTTCCTTTTTCTAGCGAAACAGAAAGACCAAGAAGGATATAGATGCAACTTTCGTAATTGGTTAATTTAAGGTGTAAGCGATTTTAGACCTAATTAGAAAGGTAGCACGTCCTTTTTTTAGTCGAACTGTATTATTAAGTCAGTTAGTGCCAAATTTTGACATGATACAGTATTCTTCCGGACAAGCGATATATCTTTCATAGTTAAGGCAGCGTTCGTAAGAAATAAATATCTACACGAAACAAACTTAATACCTACCTATAACCTAAATTAATATCTACATGAAACTAACTTAATACCTACCTATAACCTAAATTAATATCTACATGAAACTAACTTAATACCTATAACCTAATTTAATATCTAGGTACATGAAACAAACTTAATGCCTATCTATAACCTAAATTAAATGAAAACTATATAAACATAAAAGATTTTTTTTTTAATGTACCGAAAATAAAATTAATGAATGTCGAAAGTGTGTTACGAAAAATTCAATTTTGGGGACGTCCGCTGCGTAAAGAGCCGCGCGGGTACCTACCTCTCAGATGTAAAAGGAAGGTCACGCCTCCTTCTTCCGAAGTGAGCACGAACGCGAACCGAAATAAGCCGAAACCATCGCGCGCCGCTGCCGCGCTGCTGTGGCCTTCACGTATAACGATGAGTTTTTCTCCGATTCTCTTTACAAAACGGACTACCACGTAAAAAACTTTGAATTTTTCGGTTTTTTATATAGCCTATGACACTCAGCGATAATGTGGCTTTCTATTAGTGAAAGAATTTTTAAAATCGGTGCAGTAGATTCCGAGATTACCCCTGACAATTTAACAAACACACAAACTTTACCTCTTTATAATATTAGTATAGATTAATAGCAGATTGCATTATATCACTAGGTTATTGATTGTTTAGGTTAGTTACCTCTAATCCAATAAAGGAATAAGTTAATTAGTCCAAGCTTAGGTAAGCTAAATATAAATTAGCTGCAATGACTCATAATGCAACGTATCTATTGATATTGAATAAATTGATCAACCAAATGAAAGCAGTTAATGATAATAAAACTTTGAAGAAAACTATGGTACCTAAAGAGACTACCATTTCAAATAAAATGCTTTTTAAATAATTTGAAGGCAAAAAGTCCAGTCCAGTCACCAATCTGTTGTCAAATAGTGTTGTGTTTTGGTTGTTATTTAGTTTTTATAATTATACAAGACAGTTATAATAATAATAATAAATCATTTATTTCAAGCTGCATATTTATTTATTTATTTATTTAAACTTTTTGCACATATTTAGGTACAGAGGCGGACTTAATGCCTAGTGGCATTCTCTAACAGTCAACCTAGGGTGGTGCAGAGAAAAGCAGGGTTAGGTGCAATAATGTGAGAAAAGAGCTGAAGTGTTGATGTGAATATATATATTTGGTAGAAGCGAGTACAAATTAATACATAAAATACATATAAGAGCATATGCCCATAGATAAATACCTTAACCTTGATTATATTTTCACTTCATTTGCAGTATGTCTTTTTGTGTTCCTGGGGTATAGTTCCACGAAAGCGACGGAAAATAACATCTTGCGGCCAAAACTTATGGTTATTGTTCTTTTTGACTACATAGATTCGAGCAAGCAAGAAACGCTTTGATCAATCAACCGAATATAACCAGGCGACAATTCAAACAATTTTCTACCATTTTACCATAATACAACCGTTATTTAGCATACAGGACTATGCCGGCATCCTGTACCGTCTAATAATAGTACAAATGGACATATTTAAGTATAAACTAGAGGACAAACGTACACACATGTTGATACGGGACGTTAAGTTCAAACGGACCGCAACTAATATTTACTAAGAATTTATATTATTTTTTCGTGGTTACGTAGTTGACTGAAGATAAATATACTTACAATTCATTTGTTACTAACAGACCTGCTTCTATTGCCAACTGTTTCTTCTGAACGATAATTTTATGATAATAATTGAAAATAAACATTTTGGTTCCTTTAAGTTAACCATTATTATTGTTATTCTAGTACCCATATTACAAGCTCTGCTTAGTTTGGGACTGAATGAAGTTGTGTGATATTTATTTTATTAGTATTTGATTATGTCGCTGGCGCCACTTCTAAGTCACGACTGACTGCCTCGATGGTCTAATGATCGGGTTTTTTGGTTTCGGATTCGATTCCCGGGTTGGGCAAAGTGTTTTTTGTGAAGTTTCCGTCAGGAAATTCACAATAGCAGCACGGAGTTGGAATTGTGCCCGGTGGATGGCGGTAGGCTCACCCCCTATCCCATGAGACCTAAACATAACAGGTGAAGTGTGAGTGTACACCTCTGCTATATTCTGGGTAATATAAGTGTGATGTTATGTTATGTTATATAACAGAATAACAGTTTTTTTTCACAAATTTAAAGCTAACGGCTTATTATTTCCCTGTCCTTTGTTTTTTAAAATCTCAGTCTATTTCAGTTACATTAGGTCTTAATGAGACCCTTGTCAAATATATAAATTTATGTGTATATAATATTAAAGTTGAAAAATTAAGAATCCAGCAGGACTCAACTTTAATATTATTTAAAACACAAAAAGGCATAGCAAAGCTAAAATTTGCTTTAAAATATTACAAATTGTATATATATTTATATATTTATTTTATAGTTAGATATTGCTAAAATTCAACACGATCCTTGCAAATTCACAATATCTAGCGAGCTGTTAAGGTCTTTAAGTTCGGTAAATTATTGGATAGGGCATCCTTAGCTGATATTTCTGTTAAACATTCGTGATATTTGCTTCTGTTCAAGTTATGCTTTCCATTTCAGAGGTCGTGGGTTCATGCTGGTGCAAGCTAATATCTCTTGACGCCTACGACTGCCTGTTTTGACTTGTTTATAAGTTTGGGTTCGTGTCTGGGTTGGGTTAAATGTTATTGGGTCTTTCTGTTTAATAATATCAGTAGCCTAGTATTTGGTTGTTACTAAAACAATTTGTTTAATTTGAAATGTTTGGATCAATATTTTAATTGAAATGTCTCTTAACATTATTTTAAATACATATTTATGAAATTTGCTTGGAAAACAGGTATCTTCTATAGGACTCTCTTAGGTTGCATATTAAGAATGTTAACTAAAAGGTATGAAATTGTAGGTAGTTTATATTTTTTTCTTCGTAACACAAGCACCATTTCGCAAACCGTAGAGCAGTCGTCGCATTAAAAAGCCTTATTTTACGTTTAACCTTTAAGTCTTAAATTTTGTTTTTGACCGCGATTTCATCTAAATAATTTTGCATCATCGATTATTGACACTAAAATTTGATTTCTTAACATATAATTGGACTGAAATCTTCGAAGAACCTTATATTTATTGTGGCTACCTTTTTTTGTAAACATAATTCTATAAACTTATCTCCACAAAGGAAACTCTATGATTCTCTAATGATGCTTTTAAGAGTAATTTTGATGTAGTTCACGAGATAATCTCTGAGATACGAAACAAGAACATTAATGATGACCGCGGGCGTTAGGTCAGAACATGACATCAATTTGTAACGCTACAGAGGTTTATTTATGCAGACAATATGTTTCTACGTTTTATACTGGCGGTAAATAATTTTATTTTAACGGCTGTTGTCAAATTATTCTCGATGGGATCGATTAGTTTAAGCTATGTACACACTTATTTATTTATTTAAAAGTTCGCCTATAATTGTTACACATATCTTACAAGTAATACAAGCATGATCAACAAGGTATGGGTGCACAATCTCAATCGGCAAACACAGCATTCACAATAAACATTGGATATTAGTCACTTATGTGTTTAACGACAATATCTGTTAGATCTTTATTCTGTCATAGCAATTTCTTCCGTTATTTGAGACTATGGGCAATATCGCTGCTCTTGAATCGATGGGTGGTGGCCTGTGGGTACAAATGCCACCCACTTGCACTATTGAGGCAAAGGCACTTCGGATTGCTTAATTGGAAGGGTGTAAAAGAATACTTGTAATACACAGCAATACAATTTTTTTTTAATAAATCGAATTCAAGAAACATTAGCATTATTGGGCATCATAAAATATTTTGACTTGTCTCATTCTGGATGGAATTACTGACACTGTCACTATCAAAACAGTAAAATAAAAAGATGCTTAATTGTGACGAGTCAGAGCACCTTGTTCTCCACAAACATGGCGGTATTTTGTGACTTTTCTTGTGTTCCGTTTTGATAAAACTATCCCGTATCAAACCGGAATGCTGATAAGAAAACTATTTGACTGATTATGTTTACCACCTGTCAATTATTTGGTAATTCTGTAATTTAATTATTCTAAATGCATTTTTATGCTATTTACTTAAGGAACATAATTATGTTCCTTAAGTTGGCGACTTTGTAGATATAACAGGAGTGAGATTCATTAATTATACTTGCATTTGTCTACGTATCCACGTTATCGGATTTGGAGAGATGTGTAATTAACATCTACTTTTCTCTTATAATAAGAACTTAATGAATCTCTTCTTCATTCCTGACGAAACTACAATACAATTCCCGATAATACTTCCAACCCAGTTCTTTTCCAACCACATGAATTCCATGGAGCAACCACAGCGGCCTACGTCGTCTACGTCATACAGATAAACATTGTATGACGTAGACGTTTGTTTGTAAAAAACTTCGTAGATACGATAAAATAAAACGTTTCATAGATTTGTATCGATGTTGCCGTAGCCGTGTGACGGCATGATTCTCTTTTGGATAAATAAATGAAATACCATTAACGCGTAGGCTTTTTTACTTTATTAACTAATGTTTTTATTTATTTATTTTAAAAACAATAAAGAAATATTATAATGTTACATTAAAGATTAGTAAAATAAATTGAAAATATATACAAAGGTAAAATAAAAAGTCAAATATTTACATTAAGTTAGGCGTCATTATTAACTAATTTATTTGATGAGCAGAAACCTTAAATTTAGCAAGAAAGAAAGAAAGAAACAGATCTTACCCACATTTCACCAGTTAAGTGTAGCTCCGATGTATGTCATCAAATCATTCATGACAAAACTATACACATTTTCAACCCAGTTCTTTGCCAACCCTTAAAACAAATAATGTAACCATCGTTTGCATGGCGCAACCACACGGGTTCTCCCCCAATAATAAACATTGTATGACGTAGCGGGGGTTTTAATGACTAATTATTTGCTTTAAGTATCGGGTACAGTGAGACGAGCTTTTTGTGATGTCAGCAATATTTTGGATCTAAAATTGTGCATTGAAAGTGGTTAACTTTAAGACCACAACGCACATATAAAAATATAATTGAATATTTTCGTATACTTTTGTTTTTAATACCGTTAATATTTCAATTACTAAGTAATTGCGTAATTTATTTACTTAAAGTTAATTACAACGGCAACAAAACCAAATACAATAATTAACTTAATGATAGGTACGGATAGAACATGTTATCTAAAAAATATAAATTTGAAATGTAACAAATTAAACAAACAACAATTATTAAAATTCATAATTGAAACAAATATTAATATAGATACTACCGTATTTTGCCGCCCATATATACTCTCACAAAACACCAGCCATACTTGTAAAATTACCTTCCACAAACACATCACATTTAGGATTTGTACTCAGGAGGACAAGGACAATAATAAGGTTTAAGTACAGCGAATTTAATACAGATACAATTTGGACCCTCTTAGAAAAGTAAAAAGGAATCTCTAGTTGGTCATGCCTTACTGTTACTTAACATGGAAATATCTGGACATACGCAAACTCACCAACAACCATTTTACGACTATTAAATAATTAATAATAATTTAATACTTTGGATCTTTTTGACGTTAGATAGAACGCCTGAAGCAATCATACTATCCAATGGTCCCAATGACAAGGCCAAAATGCACACATTCACTCTCACAAACACACCCAGTCTCAGAACAAATCTTTACGAATCTTACGAAAGATTTGTCGGGATCGAACCCACAAGTGTAGTGTAGTAACTATGGGTACGGCATTACGCCGCTGAAAGAAGTGATCCTTCTTTATTGAATCTTGACTTAAAATAGCCAGTAGCTTGAGTAAACATGACTTAAATCTACTCATTCATCATAAATCATACTAAAATCAACTAGGGAAGCGAATTAGAAGCTCATGTGTTGCCAATTTGCGAGATAATGATTTGTAACTTAACCCGCGGCTTAGTGTAACGTGTAACCAAACGGGCTTAATGTAATGTAACCAAGGGGGTCTCGTACTCGGGGATTATTACTGCAAAATCTTGTACTTACAAATTGTTTGTGAGTGGCGTCGAATTTCAACCCGATGGCCGTCTAATCACAGTACAGACAGTAAGTTATCTTCGAACAAAGGTACATCGCGCCGTTTGTATGTACGCGTAGCGCTTGCCACGCCCCGGGTTCATGTACGTACGCACGCACACTACGCCGCTCGGCAAGTTTCTCGGTCAGTGGTAGTGCGGGCCGTGCCATACTGTGAGCGGTCGCTGTTTGTTTAAAAAATTAGGTACGGTTACGCGCTGCACTGCAAAATGTCTTCGCGAGTCAATAGATATTATTGTGAAGTTTATGGTTGTTCAAACGTTTGTACTGTGTTAATCTTAAGGTTAATTTTAGATTAGTAAACTAGATGATTAAGTATATTGTAGTTATACATCAATTGCATTAGGTTATGTTTACCTGTAATGATGGCTCTGTATTTATGTAAATAAATAAATAAAAATAAAAAAAATAAAAAAATGTTGAGAAAATTCTCGAGGTTTTAGGTATTTTAACCGACTTCAAAAAAAGGAGGTTCTCATTTTAGTTAGCAGGAGTTAGGAGATAGGAGGAGCATAAATAATTAGCATTTAATTTTACAGTTTAGATTTTTTTTCATTTTTCTATGTCTGTTCTAGTACCAGTATGTATGCACACATTGTTTTTACTCCTTTTCCTTTCTGCTTTAAGTGTAAGAGATTGCAACCTTATATACTACGGATAGTTTTATTAATATAATATTGGTCTATTTAACAAAGAATTTAATTTCATAGTATTATTCTCTCCATAACCATTTCTAGTCATTGTATTTTGGTTGGTATAACTTACACATAACAATTATTGTCAATAAACAAACAAAATTGTATGAATTATTTGAAAAGATGGTGATCATGAGTTTCTCACCAGCTCTTCTCATGATGCAATACGAGCTGTAATTCGCTGTACGAGCCAATACTGCTCGTACAGCGAATTACACTGTGAACAAAAAACAGTCGTTTACGTTAGTCGCTACCAAATAAGTGGAACGCATAAACGTGTGTTTCGTGAACATATATTGTTTATAAACGTGACTCACAACTACTAAACGTAACAACAATTAACATTAGAAATTAACTATAACTTTACTATTTACAATAAACTATTTAACCTGAAGTGATTTTGGTGTTACTACAAGCTACCTTTTCACAACAATAACTTACATACAATCGAGATAGCGGGGTTACAGTCAACGACGAGATAGCCCCAACACCCATCGGAGCTGGTACTTGGATTGATTTTAATTCAAACCTCAAAGTTGAATTGAAATCAATCTAAGCTCCGGTGATTCAAATCATTTTGTTGCAATTAATATTATAATTTAATTAGCTTAAGTTTTATTTTAATTTCATTTATTTGAACGTTGATGTTTGTTTTGACGTGTTCAAGCACCTTTTAGGGCCCATGGAAATAAATGATTTGGCTTTGACTTGACATAAATAAATGCTTTGTTTTGTAAAAAAAACGTCTTTTTTATAATTAAAAAAATGATTTCTGTACAGGTAATTTAAAATATCAATCTGACAAGTGACAACCCTACGCCTCGAGCAAGTTTAGGTATCGTGCGCTCCTAAACGCCGGGAGTTGGCGTACTTATTAATTTTACTATGGTCTAATGGTAGTTATCGGGGCTGAATTTTAATGTATGTTAGACATGCAGGAATAATAGTGTTTCAAGCAATGTAAAGGGTTTAAAATAATAGTGAACATTAGCCGATTTATTGGTATATGTGTTGAGCGCCGCGTTTTCATATTAACGTAGTATGGATTCAACTTTAATAGTATTACGTGTTTATCTATTTTTATAGACAAATCATATCTTACACACTTAAATGCATGTTTTTTTGTGGTAATTTTGGCAATATTGTTTTAATTATTAATTGAGTGTATAAAAAACATGTATTTTAGTGTTTTAGATATGATATCGGTCTATAATAATAGATAAAAACTTAATAACATTAAAGTTAAACCCATATTACTTTACTGGTGGTAGAGCTCTTGTGAATGAGCTCGAGGGCGGCAGCACCACCGTCTCACCTTAAACCTGCCGCCAAATAGTAGTGCTTCCATTACTGTGTTCCGGTTTGGTGGTGAGATCAGGCCCTGAAATGACTGGCACATGAGGCATAACACCTTAGTCCTCAGCTGCAGTGACGCATCTATAATCTGTTTTTGTTAATTGTTGATGTCCTTGGGCTGTACTCCACTTACCATCAGGTGGACTACACGTTCGCTCGCTGTGGGCGTAGTATAAAAAAAAACTTTTGTATGGAAAACAGTCAAACAATTGTACCCTTAAGTACATAAATAAAGCTAAAAAGATTGTATGGTAATGGTAGGTAGAAGAATAACTATGTTCATCTTGATAGCTAGTGGTTAACTTAGTACAAAGTATAGAGCATTGCTACTCCATTCGGCGATCACTGTCGTCGGTAACAGCTCTACCAACTTAAAAGGTAACGCACACAACATAACATCACGACTATATTACCCAAAAAGGTGTGTCAGAGGTGTATAAAACCCACACGTCACCTATTATCTTTAGGTCCAACACCCCTGTGTGTGTTCACTCCTCAACTCCATGCTGATTTTTGAGATTTTCCTGACAAATAACACTTTGATCCGAACTGGGAATCGAAGCGTACTGCACACACTGATTACATACACACATACTGTTCAATGACACATAACGTTCAGTTTAAAATGTGATGTATGTATAGCAAAGCCAACGAGACGAGATAAATAATGTAAACAAACGGACCGTTACTGAGTTACATTACGATAGCGAGAGATTATTATCTCTGTCCTTATCATTCGTACGCGCAGTTGACGTCAATTGATCGACAACAGCTGTCGTTGTGTGTTTCGTGGTACAGGAAAGCAGTCAGTACCGCAGTTGTCAACATTTGGACCGCCATTTTGTGATCAAGTTCATTCCTGTTTGGATTGCGTTGGAAGTGATACATATTTTTTTCGTCTCCGTATTTGCTTGGTTTTTTGTTGTTATTATTCCGTTTCTGTTAGTTTTATTTTAGATTTTTGCTGTTATTACTTAGGTTTAATATATTTATGTTATATTTTTTACGTTTTTGACAATATAAGTTCCTTGTCAGTCTTTTAGTTATCTAGTGTTTCTTTAGTTTATTTCCTATTTTCTTAATATAATTTATTTCCTTTTCGCCTGGTTTCTTTACCTCAACCCAATCCACAACAATAATAATTTATTCAAATAAAAATGTTTTGAACCCCTGAACATTTGTTTACATTTTTTATCTCGTCTGGTTGGCCTTACTATATAATTATATTGTATGTGTAGATGTTTATGTATAATTTATATTTTCATATATGTATTGTATATTTGGTTATTTGTGTAATCATATCTATATATCTATGTGTTAAGTATCTATGTGTACCCATAATTATTGTATAATCTGCTCTTCTATTAATTAAATCTTCAACTTTTGCACCTACTACCCCACTCTCAGCATCACCCAAAGGTTGACTGGTAGAGAATGCCTATGGCATTAAGTCCGCCTATGTGCGATATTGTACATTAAGTTTTTAAACAAAATAAAAGTAAATAAATAATGCGACTTAAACATGAGGTTATGATATTGGAGTAAGTGATGACATCACCAGTGTTTGACATTTGCCATACAATGTGACGTATACACGTGCAGCAAATGGTAGGAATGCTGCAATGTAGCAACGATGGCAGGGCGTGAGAAGTGGCGTGTTCGAACGCACAACCCTATTTTTGAAATGGTGAAGTGAATTAATGTCAGATACTTTTTTTGGGGTGGGTTTTAAATGTGTTTGGATTTAAAATAGCATAAAATGAACAAGTAGATAAATTGGTTGGTTTAAATTTAATAAAATTGGTTCAAAAGACACAAGATTTTAAAAACATCGTTATCTGATCTAAAATAATTACTTTTAGCCAACATTTTTTTTATTTTTTTTATTAACAAATAGCTTAAAACAGTATAACTTATAACTAAGCAGAGTTCCATAAAACAACTTTCGGTATTGAGACCCAGAATTGTAGATGCGTTGATGTAATTTAAGTGTGTCTAAAAATAATACTAATGCACAGACATATAAACACTGAAACAAAATTACTAACCTTTAATGCAAACTGCAATTCCATAATTCGATTTTCGTCTCTCTCTCAATCTAATAGACTATTAAAATTTTAATCGACTCCTCCATAAATCC
The DNA here is from genome assembly GCA_905147285.1 of Hypena proboscidalis. Taxonomy (NCBI): domain Eukaryota; kingdom Metazoa; phylum Arthropoda; class Insecta; order Lepidoptera; family Erebidae; genus Hypena; species Hypena proboscidalis. The sequence continues at coordinate 6,675,497 of LR990150.1, read as the reverse complement.
TAAATACTTACCCGGGGGATTTGAAGAGCGCATGTGTGCGACACCGGCCGTCCAGATTGCGTCCAATTCAATTTGGCAGTGTAATATATCAACAAAACACGAGAGATAAAATCATTTGTAAAAGCGTCACAAAACATTTACATGTTGTTTCAAATATTAGGGTTGTCACTACGAATTAGATTCATTTTTGTTGAGTACATTTAAGTTAAGGAAGTAGCGCTTTTGTGAACTGACTTTGGACAATACACCTATTCATGATTAGTACTACGTGCTGAGTACTTTTGTGTTTTCAGGGGTATAATTTGAAATTGAACAATAAAAGTACTGGTAAAGAAGGCTCATAGTCCAACTGTTCTTTAGCTCCAATCTACGAATAATAAATTATTCGTAGGCTCCAATATTTGTTGCAAAATTCTTTTTATTAGTTGAATCAAATACGTAAGCTACGCATCTTTATGGTAAGATGAGATCTTAATGTGTTTGAAAATTACTTTAATTTGTCTGTCAGTGCATGTAAGTGTTTTAAATCGCGCAATTTATTGTCGTAATAAGTTCTGATGTTAGTGTAATAGAGTGTTACATAATCATCATACGCGTTTTATTCCAATTTACCATTTTATTTCACCCGCTAGTTTATTGTAAGTTGTATGTTTACAAGATGTGTCAATACTGCAGTAGCAATAAATCTTTTAATTACGTTTTTCGTAATATTTACAAAAATATAAATAAAAACTTCAAAAATTACAATATAATATTATCAGTTTTAACAATACTCAGGCTTAAATCTAATTTCTAAAATAACAACTAAACTTGAAACTCATCAAAAATAGATCAATATGGAAGTCCCTATCTTTTGTTGTTTAATGCAGATCTAATTTGTATTCTCCTATTTAATAAATAATAGCATTACTGGCAACCCTAGCATAGCCTAAGGGCTATTGCACATCGCTTGGCTAATTTGGTGATGTTATACAAGTCGCCTCACTCTTTAGTCTGCCTATTACAATATTGGACAGGTTAGTGATGTGCGTTTAGCATGGTTATCGATGTTTATTTTGATGTATTTAATGTTATATGGAGACGGTTTAAAAAAAAATAGAATTTTTACAATTTAGAAAATGTACGTACAAATACTGACTTATAACTTAAATATAATTTAATTAACACGTATTACGTAGTTAAAATTACTTAAGACTACTTTATTTTTTTTTTCGCCAGAGAATTTTTTATCCGGTGGAAATGCATACTGGCCATGTATAGAAGCTGTGGTTTCAATAAATGTCGCTATGTCGCATACACCCTGTATAGTATAACACTAAGTAATTAACAGGTTGAATAATTTTCTTTTAAATAACATTATAATAAGATTTTTAAAATAATTATTAAATTTATATTTGGATACATCATACGATATGATTACATCATACGATATGATTTTTTTACAAACAGTTGAAAACATTATGGGACCGGCAGGATTTGAACCTGCGACCTACTGCACACCGGGCAGCCACTTTAACCAACCAGCTGAGGTCGCCTCTTGCCAGGACCCTAAATTTCACAATTGTATATTAAGTCATTTCGTGAGGTTACTATTATCAATTTGTTCCTATCTTAAGAAGGATACTGACAACTGTTTCTTGGTATAATTTGCTAAGCATAGTTTAATGCTATAAAAATAGTGACGACCGGATGGCGGAGTGGGTAATGCACCTGCCTGCGACGCCGAGGTCACGGGTTCGATTCCCGCTCAAGGCAAATCTTTGTGTGCATGAACATGGAAGTTTGTCTTGGTCTAGGTGTTTCTATGCATAATAAGTATTTATTTACAAAAGAAAAAGTATATATGTATCAGTATCAGCTATTTTAGTACCCATAGTACAAGCTCTGCTTAGTTTGGGGCTAGATGGCGTTGTGTGTATGTAGTGTGATATATATAATCAGTAAGAATTTATTTTTGTAAAGGGACAAAAATAAATTCTTACTGCAATAAACTTTAGTGGCAAAGAATGTTGATTAGGCATCAACATACACCTACATTTCTTTCTAATATCGATAATTCGAACACTTAAAATTCAACCCATCTAAACATCGACACGTTTAGTCCCACCCCTGCAAATGAATATTTAATTTCACCCCTTTCAGTTTATTTATTGGTCGTATATTTCACGGGCCGGGGTTGAATCTGCATACCGCGTTATGTGTCCAAATTATGTGGGGTTGCCCTTCTGTTGCATTCAATGTGGAGATAACGTGACGAGGTATGGTCGCTGGATGTGACAGATTGAGGGACGGTTTGATGTAAAGAGTTTTTAAACTGTGTTGCCAGTTTGGCACGGTTTTGTCGTGAATGTCAAAACCGTGCCAGTTGTTATTAAATTTAGGAACGCTTGGGGAAAGATTTAATTGTTGCGACTATACATACCATAACATCTCGCCTGTATTATCTAGGTGGGTGTAGCAGAAATGTTTTACACCCACACTTAACCACTTTTGGGTCCCATTTGATAGGTAAGCCAACCGCCATCCACCATTAAGAATTCCAACCCCGTGCGGAGGACGTCAAGCCGATATCGAGTCTAAGAGTAATTTACGAGAGTTATCAGAAAATATATAAAAAAATGAGCATTTAAAAAAATCTAGTGAAGTAGCGAAAAGTCCTTCACACGGTGAGAATTTTCCCTTTTTTTTTTTAACTTTAAAGTTGATTAAAAATTTGTGTATTAGCCATTTATTGGTTGCCGTTGAATTCTGTAAAAATCTAATTAAATTTAATATCTAGAGGTAATCAGGTAACCATTAATTTAGCTATTGAAAAATTTGCAAAAATATTATTCTAAATTGGCTCACTATTTGGCTTTAGGTCTATCATATGACGAGATTTGGATTAGCACTCGGCTAGTAAAACAGCGATAAGCTCTAACTAGAATACTAATTTATCGAACAATAGGATTCTAAAAATCGATTTTATCCCTTGCGTATTCGTATCCCTTCACAATTTTTATAGTTGTCAGTTTATTGGTAGTCGAAATTTTTATGCAAATCCAAAAAAAATGCTATGCAATATATTTTATTAGTTAAATCATTATGCTACCTAGAGACCTATAGCTCTGTATAGTTTGGGACTAGATATCGTTGTGTGCATATTGTAGTATAATATACTAACAATACTATCAACCAAATTGTATATTATTTATAAATACCGTCTCGTTACATTAGCGGTATAATTAGTGTATCGCTCACCGCAAAGTCTCGGGTTTTATTCCCGAGTCTTGAAAAAGTGTTATTTGGGATTTTTCCGTCAGGATCACAATAACAGCACGGAGTCTGAGCTGTGCCTGGTAGATGGCGATAGGCTCACCCCCTTTCCCATGGGTCCTAAAAGGTGTAATGTTTGTGTTGTGCACCTCTGCCACTCCCTTCTGAGTAATATAGGCGTTATGTTATGTTATTAATAAATAAATAGATACAACACCACACACCGTTACTTTAACATCGAAAACAGGCAGAGTTATATTAAACTAGTTTAATTGTGTTCTGTCTGAAGAGGAAGAAGAAGAAGATTGGTCTTTCTGCCAGCCATTCGCATTGGAACTTAATCTGTACATGGACTGTAATAAAGATTATTCTATTCTATTCTATTCTAATCTATGTTTAAAAGATAATGCTCGCAGTAATCTGGTTGAAATGTCAATAGAGAATTAATGACTGCAGTGTCATATTTAAGTTTACCATGCTTCGAGATTGTTCTTAGCGAGTTGCATCTCGTATCTTTTAGATAACTTGAGATAACATCATGCTTGTTTAATCCAGCACACCAACGTGTATTACACCCACATTTTCTACACAACATCTCTCTTCTTCTTCGTCGTGTCGATGGCTGAGTCAAATTTTATTTTGACTTGCCATCGTGGTGAAAGGATTAGCCAATTCGCTTGGTAACCATTATATCATATATTATATATTTCGCCAACGTGACCGAATGTTTTCGATCTCTCTTTCCTGGTCCGTTCAAAATTGAATGAGACAGAGAGAGAGATCGAATCCGGGCATAGCGTTAACTGCGAATTAAGAAGTTTGGTAAATTTGGAACGACATGTTTAAAAAAAATCCGCTTGCTATGACGTTGAGAATTTCCATTCATTTTGCAATTTTATTTACGATAGACGTTGGCAGACTTCAACAAAATAGAAAAAATACTTCAATATCGATTAATCACTCCGTTATTTAGTTATATATATATACGCTTTGGAGAAATAGCGAATTGCCCAGGGTGCGCCGGACGTACGGAATTGTGTACGTCACTCGGGGAGGCTCATTTCATGCCCCCCCCCCCCTACACAACATAATATACATCACGCTTATTTTACCCTGAAGGGTGTAGCAGAGGTGATTAACACCCATATTTCACTTGTTATGTTTGTCATGTCGTATAAGGTAAGCCTATCGCTATCCATCAGACATAATAAATCCAACTCCGTGCTGCTATTTAATATAAATAAATATCACACGACATACACACAACGCAAACCCAAACTTAGCAGAGCTTGTACTATGGGTATTAGAATAACTGATACTTAAACATGTGTAAATACTTTTCTTTTGAAAATACATACTTATTATACAAAGAAAGACCCAGGCCAAGACCTCAATGTTCATGCACACCAAGATTTGTCTTGAGCGGGCATTTTCTGACATTTGATACATTTTAAATACGACTAAAACTAGAAAGTAACTTTTGCAGATATTACATAAATTTTAATGTATTTTTTAACTGTAAATAAAAGTCAACTTTTTTATTTATCTTTAAAATTATTCTGAATCACAAGAACAAGGAGCAAATTAAATGTGTACGATCTTTCGACATACAGACTTTCTAATTTTATTCTAAAGCATTATTCGATATATCGATAGACAGATACCACATCACTATTGCTATTGTTGTAACTGATAGCCCGTAATAATTTGTCGATTCTTATCTAAACCCTGCACAATATCGATAAACAATAAAATGTTTGTTCAAACATGTTATTTATGTTTAAATATAAATTATTTATTAACCTGCAAATTTTATTCAACTATTTGAAACATATTTTGAATGTGTGTGAGTGCTGCCAGGTGTGTGAAATTTACCGTAAAATTTGAATTAAAAACTGCACTGTTATATTTTTTATTGAAAGTTCAAAACTATCTTTGTGTGAAGTTTCTATTATAACACGACTTTGACCTAGGTTAAAATAAAAATAAAACAAAGAAATGCATAAAAATACACTATATCAGATTAGGTTTTAGAAAAATTTGGAGGTATTTTTTTCAGAACATTCATAGCTCGTCTTATGCTCTATTATGAAGAAATTATGATATCTACCTATCACTTAAAATTTATTGTGATTCTAAAAAACTCTTAGGGATAGACGAACCGCCTTCCGAACGCCGTATTATCATACTAACTTAATATGGGTTTAGCTTTAATATTATATTAAGATTATTTCTAATTTTATAGACAAATCATATTAAAAATACTAAAATATAAGTACATGTTTGTTCGTGACCATTTTGTCATAATTTATATCTATATATTACTTGAGATACATACAAATAAAAAAAAAATGAGAACTGACCGCCTACAAACATGCATTTTAGTGATTTAATTATGATTTGTCTAGAATAATAGAAAAACTGAAAATTTTATTTTTACCTATTTAAGTCAACAATTCAATAAAAATACTGAAAAATTCGCTTGAACTTTATTCTCAAAGATTATTGACAATATCAGTACCGCCTTCAGTTCAGTTGCCATCGGTTAGCTTATTAAACAGATAACTTACAGCCAAATGCCTTATTTCAATCTATTTACTAACGAAACTCAAACTTAACCGATCCGAAAATATTAGTCTACGAAAAGTTCCGTTTTACGCTCCTATCCCAACTTTTCATATAACTTGTGGTGTTTGCAAGTCTTTGTTTGACTTCTAAACCGAAATGAAACGGAACGTTTTCAGTATGGCAGCCGTAATAAAGAATAACAATAAGTTTTCAAATTAAATACGTTGCAGGATTAGATTTCCGATTCAGTGGTTTTCTTCATTGAAAAATAAAATGACAATAAAGTGTTGATTTTATTGCCGAATTCTTTGTTAGGGTAAGTGGGAATGTACTGACTCAATTTTATTAAAATAAAATTATTCGTACATACATTCAGTAAGTGATTGGATATGAATATGATATGATAATGTACGACAATTGCTAATGTAATTGCATTCATTTCGTATAAATCTTTTGCTTGAAAATAATTTTCGGAAAAAGGTTTGGAAAATCTATGTCAACTTTTTCTACAATATATCAGTATTTTTGGTACATCCTTTCCAAATTGAATTGGCGAAAACGTTGAATCCTTAGTTATAGTTTTAGCACCCCTAAGTCACTTTTTACCTTACCATTTTTTTTTTATTTTAATGACGATTAAAAAAATATATGTATCAAAATATTATAATAAAAACAGGTAATATAGCCTCGAAATTTTAGTTTGGATTCTGAGTGTTATGTAAGATCACACATGTCTGTTAAAAGAAAATTGTCTGAACATTTTTTTTTCATAAGACGTTTTTAAATTTCATAATTTTGTAATATTTTCAGCCAAGATCAAAACGTGATTTATAAAGTCCGAACGCGATTCATAAATTTTCCTACCCGTAAACTTTCTTTTGTAAGAAGCTGTTGCTAAAATAGTCGATAGTTTTCACTCAGCCGTCGCATTTGCGTCAGTACAATACTCTTTGGACTTATTTATAATCTGTGCCACACACGTCGTCAAACGGAAGTGGAAATCGGTATGAAAACATATTGGTACTTGAATTATGAAACGTTCGATGGAATATCGAGCGATGCGCTTTTTTTTGTGAATTTTTATCAACGGTTTCGGAGAAGATGTTTCTATTGCGTTGGCATCAATCTAAACTGTTGAGCGTGCATATAACGCGGTTTAGAGGAACAATTATAGAATATTTATTTCAGACGAAGTAGATAAAAAGTGTGTGCAAAATTTTGGTTCAAGTATTTTTTTGCATGAAATAATAACAAACATAGATAATTATGTATATCCACATCATAAATACAACTAATATATTCATCGATGCTTACATTTTTTTGATTTTTTTATATTATAGTTGGAAGTTGGATGTTCAATTACGTTCACGTCTACTAAAAAAATCATCAGTACCTTAAATCATTTTGCAAGCTAAACTTTTTACAACCTTTTCGGTAGTGCCGAAAAAATTAAGATCAGTGTTAGAAGCACCGTTTGAGAAAGTAATGAGTTTTTTGTATCGAATAACTGTTATTTGTGGCCATTACAACGATGCGATCTGATAAGCTCAGATCAAGTAACATTTTTTTTTTTATTTTATATTACGACGGCCGCACTAGGAGTATTTCCTGTGTCGTCGGGGTGTTTACGTACATACATTTTACACTCACAAAGCACACCCTGAGTCAGAACAAATCTTTGCAGATCAAGCAAATATTTTGTCCCGTGTGGGCATAGAAACCACAACACCCGCGCAGTTAAAACGGCGTGGAGACTTCTTCAACCACTACGCCAACCGTGCACGCAATTAATTTATCTAGATATTTTGTTACAAAGTAAAATATAGTATTTTGTGGTTTGTATAGTATTTCAATTTTAACGAGAGCTAAACATTTGCTTTTCAACCTAATTTGATATCAACCAAAGAAAATGAATACACAGCCACGGCACACTACGTATAGGTTGAATATCAAGGGTCAAGAAGATTCAATGACAGGCTCTTTGCATAATGTCTGATATTCAGCTGCATCTGCGATTAGTGGCCGACCAAAGAATAATAAGAAAAACGTTTAGAAAGTTATGACGATCATATCAGCAACAGATTTAGTATTATTACGTGTTAAATTGCTGTTAATGATGTGTCTTGCTCCGCTAAATATGAGTAGGTGGAGTACAATTAGATAATTATGAATTTGATTAAGTTTCTAAAACTGTTTTATGAGAAGTTAACGGTTTCATATAAAAATGCCGTTAAGTTTTGTAGTAGGCTGTTATTATACTTTCTTGATAGTGTGGGTGGTGTTAAGGGCTATACAGATTCAGATGATTACTTTCAAAGAAGCGGCCGTGGCGCAATGGATAAGGCTTCGGTGTTACGATCGAGAGGCTGCGGGTTCGAATCCTGGCCATTACACCACGGACGTAAACTTCTTCCTAAGACCAGCGTATTAAGCTTAGTGTTGGGAATAATAATTAAAAGAAAAACCTTTCTGTTATTTGAAAACATTTTACTAATGAAGTGATTTTAAATTCCGCAATAAACTTGTACCGAGAGATATTGTCCAAAAATCTCTCGATGTTAGCAAACGTTTATTTTAATAGTGTCAGTATTTTGTTATAGGTAAAACCAAAGATCTTGGCGGGTCATAAAATGCAGCATTTTCGTCAGAAATTTCACAATAGCTGCACCAAGTTGGAATTGTGCCCGGTGGATAGCGATAGGCTCACGCCCTATCCTATGCAACCTAAACACGTGGGTGTTGTACACCTCTGCCATACCCTCCTGGGTAATATAGGCGTGATGTTATGTGTATGTGTTTTATGTTTACAAATTGAAACTTAAAATCAGTCACAGCTGTGCCTTCAATTTGTTTGTGTTATATTTATACCTTAGAGTAACGTGTACTTGGATTTAGAGATATCTTTATTAATACGTATCGCCATTGTTCTTTGTTTTCTTTTTTTAAAAACGACGCCCGCACTAGCAATATCTCCTATGTCGCGGGGGTGTTTACAAACATTTTACACACAAAAAGAGCACCCAGAGTCAGAACAAATCTTTGGGCATCACACAAAGATTTGTCCCGTGTGGGGATCGAACCCACAACACCAGCGCAGTTGAAAGTGGCGAGGCGACCGCTCTAACCACTACGCCAACCGTGCACTTATTCTAAACACAAACGTATAACTCAAGGCACCGTTACATACAAGTATATAATCCCTTTCTCATCTAATTTCACGGCTGTTTACTGTTAGAATTTATGACAGTATTATTGATGATCTGATAATGGACTTATCAAAAAACTATATTAGATCGTAATGTTAGCAATCGCCTATGTTTTATGATATTAAGCTTTATATTATATTGTTGAATATATTACATATCTAGTTTATTGCTGAAATGTTTAATAGAACTGCCTCAATGGTCTAGTGGTTAGTGTATGCGCCTCTCACAGCGAGGTCTCGGGTTCGATTCCCGCTTCGGGCAAAGTGTTATTTGTGAACTTTCCGTCAGGGAATTCACAATAGCAGCGCGGAGTTTGAATTGTGCCCGGTGGATGGCGATAGGCTCACCCCTTATCCCATTGGACCTAAAACATGACAAGTGAAATGTGGGTATTGCACACCACTGCCACACTCTGTAGAAGTGGAAATATTTTACACATTTTATTGTTTATTTATTTATTTTTATGATCTTTTCGTCGCCATTGTTTCGTTCCCGGTGACCCTGGTCAACAAATCATTATTAGTTTTAAAAAGATAATTCATAATTCATAATAATTCATAATTCATTTATTACTTTGCGAACACAGGTACACTAAAAGATCTTACAAAAAATTGATACAGATGCTTTCCATGTCCAACCGTATGGCGTGCAAAGTGGGTAAGGTTATAGTTAGGTACATCAATTACATGTCATTTTAATTTTCCAATAATTAATTAATTGTAAATTCAAAAACAAACAAAATATTAATAATAAACATACATGCATTCAATGAATATCTGAATTTTACAAATTAGATTTAAACAAAAGAGAAAAAACATAAAATTACAAATTATTAATGTCTAGATTATAAATGTCAAAGTTACCAGATCTCAAAAATACAGATGTCAAGATTACAAATGTCAAAATTACGTTTGTCAAAATTACAGATGTCAAAATTATATATGTCAAAATTATAGATGTCAAAATTACACATTTCAAAATACAGATATCAAAATTAATAATATTAATATAATGCTTTAATTTGTCTTATCATTTAAATATTCACTTACAGAATAGTAGCATTTACTAACCAAAAATACATATAGCTTTCTTTTAAATGTCTGCAGCTCGTTCAGACAACGTAAATCATTCGGTAGTTTGTTGAAGATCCTTGGGGCCATACCCAAGATACTCTTATCAAACAAAGCTGACCTGTGCAGTGCATTGCATATGGTATTTTGATGTCGTTTAGACCTCAGAGTTTCGTACATATCAATATTACTTTTAACAAATACTGCTACTTCATATATATACATTGATGGTAGAGGAAGTATCTTCAATTCCTTATAATATGGCTTACAGCTATCAGTAGATTGGAGCTTGCAAAAAGACCTTATGCATTTCTTCTGAGCTCTAAAAGCGCGATCGTTATCAGTAGAATTGCCCCAAAATATAATACCGTATCGTATAATTTGAAAAAAAAAATACGCCTTATCTCAGCATGACGCAGTGGTGCTACAGTGCTGCGCATTGCAATGCTACGGAGAATGTAATCTCGTTATATAAACATTTATCAATAGATATAATAGATCGCCTATAATGACTGACTGAATTATCAACACAGAGCCTAAACCGATGGGCCTAAAAACTTGAAATTCCCACTTAAGGACCAAGTTAGCATGACATAGGCGCGCACTAAGAAGGGATTTTTGAAAAAGCCATCCCGCGGAATGTAGCTCCGTCATTTTTGAAGTTTGAAGCACGTAATTTCGTATAGTACAACTTGATTAAAATAAATAAATTTCTCTATCAGGGTTTCTCAAAATTTCCCCGGGAGGGTATTAGGATTTAGGGGTTTAAGTTAGTAGTAAGTTTACGAAAAAATCAACAAATGGCGTTGTGCATATTTTCTAACTCACGTTACAGCTCACGGGGACGGGTAGTAACGTTTGTCAAGGAAAAATTCCCGAAGATTAACGAATCTGACGCGGGAAAAGTAGCGGGTAACAGCTGGCGAAAGATAAAACTGATGACAGTTCAGGCACTTGCCCAAATCACTTGCAGAGATAATGAATGAGATTAATTGCTGCATATATGAGTAAACTCCTGATATTAAACTTCCTGTCTGACTTCTTGGTAATCTAGAAAATCGCCACTATAAAATTCTAATCTTAGGTTTCCTACGAACGAATATTTCATAGAAATATTGGTTTAGGGCGAAGGCAGCACATTGTATACAGCCCGGATCTTATTCTCACGATACGTTCTCAGAATTCAAGGAATTGTGAGGAAAAAATGATAAATATTACCACACATGGCTTGTTCTTGTTTTGCATACATTAAGGGCAAGTAATTAGTAATTGTAGAGACAGTCGGATAGTTGTGTTGAATGTGTCAATCTTAACCGACCGTTAATGCTGACTTCAAGTTATTGAAGTTACATTTCTCGTGGCCATGAATTTTTCACTCAGTATTCATGATAGTACATTAGTGATGTAACGAATATTCGTATACGCGAATATTTGCACATTTTTGAAAATTCGCATTCGATTCGATTCAATGTTTTGCGAATGTTATAAAAAAAATAAAAAAATAAAACATGGAATGGATGGATGTTGAAAGATAATTAAATAAGACTATTGCCCGCTGTCCGCAGGTTTAGAAATAATTAACAGCAGATTGAGTGGTCTTACCAGCATTAAACCTTTTTACTGCGCTTTCATGGAGTTTAGCGTACAAAATACCTAAAAACCTTTATTAAGAATTCTACTATTAAATTCTATTACCTTCCAACTAATCTTTGACAGTTGTAATTACGTCGATAGTTATAGATCAAGGCAAGCTTGAGAGAAATTCGCTTAATCCAACTTAAAGACTCAACTAAAAAGCACCCAGCTATTAAATTCATTCTAAAAGCACTAACACAATATTGAAATGAACTCCAACATTTATCTTAAAAGGAAACATCACTAAACCGCAGCGGTTTGTTCTTCCATAAATCAATGGAGCATGTAATACAAACAAAACTGAACACGATATTGTTTAGTGGTTTCGATATGTATCCGCCGTAACCACCACGCTATGACCATAATGGATAGTAAATCGACCGGCATAGGGCACGGGCTCAGTTTCCTTGATAACTAGAAATTGAGATTTAAAATTTTATAGAGTAAAATTTAAAAAAACATGTAATGGTGGTTTTTATTTGTCACACAGAATAAGCATTGACATACAACGTGGCAATGTTGCTAGCCTTCTGGGCACGATGTCGGCATTTGACATCGATGCGGAGGAGTTTTTTGTAAATATCATATTATAAGTTATTGTAGGTGTGTAAATATTGTTAAGTAAGAAATAAATTAATTTGTCATTTTAGTAATAAAAACATGTTATCAATATAAGTTTTGAGACTAAACATGATTATTTTCTTACTAATTATTAGATATAAGATTAAGAAATATATAAGATTATAGTATTAATATAGAGACTGCGAAAGAGGGTAGATCAGTTTATCTGCCAATAAAACTGTTTTCACATTACCCGCAATGACTATAGTGTTTAAGTTATAGTTTTATCGTGAACAAAGAGATTGCAACATCTCTGAAATATAATAATATAATAGACGACAAAAAAAAAAAAAACATCCCTACTTTACATGTAGGGGAGCTACCCGAAAAAAAAATATTTTTCCAAATTTTATTCTACGACTTTCTTTGTATAGTTAACATACATGTTTATGCAAAATTTCAGTTTTCTAGCACCAACGGTTTCGTCGCTATGCCTCGGACAGTCGGACGGACAGACGGACATGGCGAAACTATAAGGGTTCCTTGTAGATACTACGGAACCCTTAATTTAAATAAATTTACTAACTTGTTGGTTTAGTGGTTAGCGCATGTGCCTCTCTCTGCAAGGTCTCGCGTTCGATTCCCGGGTTGAGCTAAATTTTATTTGGTGAACTTTCTGTCGGCAAGTGCACAATAGCAGCACGGAGTTGATATTGTGCCCGGTGGATGACGATAGGTTCACCCTCTTTCCCATGGGACCTAAACACACACCCTTCTGGGATATATAGGCGTGATGTTATGTTATGTGATGTTATTATTTTACTCTGATAAATGCATTATGCTAATGATTCAACTTGATATATTTTATAGTTCAAACCGTAACGATAAAAACATATTGCATAATTTCTTATAAATTTCTATAAAAGAAAATAAAAAGATGTATTAAAGGTAATGAAACAGGTCACACATTTACTATTCAACAAAACAAATTAAAGTAGGTATATTAGCTTTTAAGATATTTACTTTACGAATAGGGTGGCGCAAAAGTAAAGACCCTATTTGGTTCAGCTATAACATTTTTTCTAAATTAGAAAACTAGATTTAGATTTTTTTAAATGTATATTTGTGCCATTAAATTTCGTACCATTAGGATTTAAAGATGATGTCTTTTAAATGGTGACCTCCAGAGTTGATACACATTTGAGCCCTATTTATGACATTTTGCATAACTTGCCGTAACACTTCCTGCGATATGTTCGTTATTTCTTGACGAATGTTTTCTTTTAGAGCTGCGAGAGTCTGTGGCTTGTTCACATACACCCGAGATTTCAAAAAACCCCAAAGAAAGAAGTCTGGACTGGTCAGATCGGGTGATCTTGCAGGCCAAGGCAAATCGCCAAAACGAGAGATAACTCGGTCTGGAAAAGCGTCCCTCACTAAGTCCATAGTGTCGCGCGCTGTGTGTGCCGTAGCGCCGTCTTGTTGAAACCAGATGTGCTCCAGCCCCAATTCGTCCAAACTGGGTATCAAAAACTCACGTAACATGGTTCTGTAGCGTTCTCCAGTGACAGTTATCGCATTGCCTCCAGCGTCTTCGAAAAAATAGGGTCCGATCACTCTGTCAACACAGATGCCACACCATACAGTAACTTTTAGTGGGTGTAGAGGTGTTTCTTGAATAATGCGCGGATTATCAGTGCCCCAGAACCGAGTATTCTGCTTATTGACATGCCCTGAGAGATGGAAATGCGCTTCGTCACTCATAACCAATTTTGAAGGAAAATCATCCTCTTCAAGGTTGAGGTTTATGACGCGCTGGCAGTAATCTAGACGAGCTCGGTGGTCAGCAGGCAGCAGCTGATGAGTCATTTGAGTTTTATACGGGAACATCTTTAAGTCTTTCACCAAAATACGCTGCAGGGTCCGTCTGGAAATGCCCAATTGCGTGGCACGTCGCCTCGTTGATGTTTCTGGACACTCTTTCACATCTTCGCGCACAGCATCGATATTTTCAGCTGAACGGCCTGTTCTTGGTCTCCCAGACTTAGGTCTATCCAATGTTGAGCCAGTTGCTTCAAGGCGTGTGGCAAAGCGTCGAATTGTGCGACCAATCGGTGCCGGACGGTGGGGAAATCGTCGACGAAATTCACGTTGTGTTCTTATCACTGATGAATTATTCCGTAAGAACATTGACACAATTATTCCACGTTCTTGGGGAGTAAAACGGTCCATGTTTATTTTCAGTGTATTTTACATTTGTTCACTACACAATTTTCAACAACAGAATGACAGAAAATGTCATATAAAAAAAAAAAAAGTATTTTCTTTAGTGCCAGTACTTTTGCGCCACCCAGTATTAACGTTACGAATATATTAAACAATCCAATTTTATCTCAGGTAGCCACTAATAAATGATGATCACACATTCCTATAAAATTCTCTTGTTGAATCATGCGCATATTTCTCACCGTTTGGTATTTTAATTATTAGTACTATTTTATTTATTTGGGAATAAAGAATTTGTATAGGTTATTGGTGTAGTGATTTATTCATTTTCCAAGATAGGAATACTAATTTAATGTTTTTTTTTTGCAGGTAAGGCATTGATTCAGAGTATAACAGGGAACTAAACCAAATAAGGATGTTACCTACTAAGATTGCTGTAAACAAGTTTGCAGTATGTCTGATGGTAAGGCACCAATAGTTTTTGAACATAAATACAATTCAGTACGTGGTGTTATTATTATTGTTGGGACGAGGCTTTGGGTGTTCACGACGACCTTCGTGGCTCTATTTTGATTGTAGCCTCATTATAGACACTCTTTTAGGCCCATAGCCTCCATAAATTGGAGCATTCGACCGATCGGGAGTGACTCGACATCATTCGGATCCAATATGGCGTCCCAGAATGATGCTTCGTCTATGGATCAGTGACTCGCAGTCGCAAAAGAGGTGCAGCGGTGTTTCTAGTTCTTCTTTAGCAGCTGTCATCGTCCACATAGCCCATACGGGATAAGTGTCTGTGTAGCTTGCAGTGCCCTGTGGGGGACCTAACGGCAAGAGACACCTTGTTCCTTCTAAGTGCCAGCAGCCCAGCAGTGTATTTGTTCGAGAAGCACTCGATGAGGCTTTTGTACGGGGTGTTACAATATTATTAAATAAATTGGTGGTCAAACTTCGTTTGATCGAATAATTAAAGGCTTCTAATGTCTAAGATAGATTTTAACAAATACCGATAGCTAGGTAGGTACCACTGTTGGGCCATCATGGTCCCGTTGGCACGAAGGAATCTCGATATAAAATTAATGGCTACTCAATACCCATTTAAGGATCAACTACTTGCAGAATAAACCAGTTTTCCAAATTTATGTTGTTAATCTAAATAAGTGCATCTTACCAAAATTACTTTATAAATTACGATGTCCCATAAAGCTAATTGAGTAATAAAACAAAAACCAAACAATTTTGTTTATATTACCCTGAGTACGGAATGTACAAAACCACATTACGTGAGGGCATTTTTTTGTGAACGTGTAAAAGGTAGACCACCCCTGACTCTGGTAGCCGAGTAACTTACGATCGCCATTAATTTTAAATGATGTCAGGGCTTGTCAACAGTTAGGCCGATGTCTTTTTTCTTGATAATAATTTTGTACGATTTATGTGTTTTGATTGTGTTTCTCGAATTGTATTATTTTTCTGATGATTCGTTATTAGTTTTTATTACTTTTATTAGCTTGGCTGCCCACTTAACCTGTTATGTTTTTTGCCCGATATAAATTCTTATTTTTCATTTATATGTCATGCATGTATTAAAAGGAAATGATTCACATATCTTTACGCATCGTCAGCCTTATTTCTGGGACGGTCGGCTAATTACAAGCTTCTCTTTTTTGCTTCATTAACTTCTTGTTATTTTATTTTGCTCCCGAGGGGTCAATGGTTTTTAATTGTATGTCGATAAATGAACACTATATTTTTAGGTTCGCATACATTGTTCTTTTAAATCGGAACTTACAGGTTAGTTATCAGTTCTTGGCAAACGAATTGCCAAGTAACACATTCTTGGTATGCGGGCACTACTATTTATCGTGCGAGGTAATCTTAAAAACCTAAGAATAAGTTCAAAGCTTATTTTAGTTAAGCAAGTAAGACAAGGAAAAGAAATGTATTGAGTAGCGCTATTTCAAACTTTCAATACTTTTTATAAAAACACCCCGATAAATAAACACAATATTGAAAATAGAACAGTCAAAAATTAAACTGAAATAAAAAAAAAATGGGATGAGAAGATGTAATACAGATAATTCAGAATTAAACAAAGACTAAATCGACATGCATTATTCCATTTCAGTGTGAAAATAAAAAATATTTTGCTTTAGGCATGAAGTGCACCTTGTGTAATGTATTTGCAGGAAGTTAAATAAATAAATTTATTAAGAACTAAATTAAAAAGTATCTTAATTGCAATATATAACTATTGAATACCTAAATTAGCATCCAAAATACCTCCTCACTCCTTAAGTGTTATTCAAACTTCTCAGCTTGTCAACAAATAGTTTCCAAAATTTATCGCTAAAAGAACCAAAAAATGTCCCAAAACCATTAACACTTTACAAAGTTGAATTATGTCTTCGACCCGTCTATACCCAAGAATTC
This sequence comes from Hypena proboscidalis, assembly GCA_905147285.1. Classification (NCBI taxonomy): domain Eukaryota; kingdom Metazoa; phylum Arthropoda; class Insecta; order Lepidoptera; family Erebidae; genus Hypena; species Hypena proboscidalis. The sequence goes on along the minus strand of LR990150.1, from coordinate 6,658,543 downwards.
CTTCTCCATCATGTTATGTATTAGTGATGTAACGAATACTCGTGCAAGTATTCTTTATTGCTAAATAGCAAATTATATTCCTAAAATATATTCTTGTAGGTGCAATGGATTTTACTTCGAAATAGTATAACTGAGCTGGAGGGTTTCGAATAATCTCGTTGCATTAAGTTTTTATCTGTTGAAACGTGGTCACTCAGACTTTTAAGCAATTAATGTCCAGAAATTAAGACAGCAATTCACACCCACAATACTTTTGAAATACATTGCTATGCGTAAATAAACTAATGTGAACAACTATTCGTATTAATATAACGACACCAAATACTAAAATCTTCTATTAGTTTATTTTAAAAAATACAGTGGTTCTCGGATAGACAGTATCACTGAGCCTCACACTAGGATACCTTGTGTATTCAGTATCTTTCATCCTATTTCATTTGGAAGCTTACGATTTTAATTTAATATATTAACATACAAAATTGCATGCATTAATATTCTTAATAATATATTATTCAGTTACAATAAATATTTCATGAATGGAACGTTTTAGTAAATTTAAATTTTATTCACACTTTAAGGCTCACCTATTCGTATACGTATGCCTAAAAGTGGTATTTCTCATCGAATACTTGCTAAAATATCTATCCGAATACGAATGAAAAGTGGTATTCGTTACATCACTATTGCGTATCGTTTTTAATGCTACCAAAGAAGTTATTAAGTTGATAACATCTTGGCCACAATTTACTTGCATCCTCTATACCGCCTCTGTGAATTTTAATACTTAATTTAGCTGCCTGCTTAGGTGGTTGGTGCAAATGTAAGGTGGTCGCGATAACTTACGTTTTTTTACCAGCGGGTGGTCTTGAATCTAAGATTTAATCTCGTAAAGTGTTGCGAGAGGCAATAAAGATGGACTTAAGTACTTCAAAGGACAGTAGCATCTGATTTACAAAGATGTTGCTACGATAAGAACGCTTGAATGTCGTATCTTCAACACTTTGGATTGAGTAGTGTAGATGTTAACGTGTAAAGGATTTAGTGAGAGGATGGGCATTTTAACGAGGACTATAATGTTGTTTCTTACTTATATAGCGTTAGGTACGTACGTTCCCAAAGTTTGATTGCAATTTTGTTTAGTCTTAGGTTATTTAAAGAAAAGTACATAATATAAGTAAATATCTCACAACTTACACACAGCGCCATCTAGTCCCAAACTAAGCAGAGCTTGTACTATGGGTACTAGAATAACTGATACTAATACATATCTACTTTTCTTTTGTAAATACATACCTATTATACATAGAAACACCCAGACTAAGAAAAATCCCCATGTTCATGTACACAAAGATTTGTCTTAAGCGAGAATCAAACCCTTTATTATATGTTAAGTTATTTTAAAAAAACCAGAGATTCAAATAAAGGCTTTTAAATACACCAGTAATTGTATAGCTTTTGTTAAGGAAATATTCCTTGCATTATTGTAAATCAGTCGTGCCTCTAACGACGACCTTATAGATGCTCTATTACTAAAAAAATCTAAACTAACAACCTTTTTAGAGGTCCCAATAAATAATAAGACTGAACAGTTCATAAATTACACCACACGGATAATAAGCTCTCGTCGATTGCATCGAACAAATTAATTATCTACAAGATTCATCAGGTGGGTGATTAGTAAGAAAATTAATATAGGTAATGAACTCTAAAACATGATGGCCGTATAAAACTCGTTATTGATGGAGTTGCATACTTTAAAAGATTCAATCTTGATTTAATTGGTAATACGCTACATGACCTACAGATACCTGATTTACGTGATATAGGCGTTAATCTGTTCTTCTTCATCGTGGCGATGGCTGAGTCAAATTTTATTTTGACTTGCCATCGTGGTGAAAGGATTAGCTAATTCGCTTTGTAGAGCTCGCGAATTGCCCAGGGTGCGCCTGACGTAAGAAATCGTTGTGTACGTCACTCGGGGAGGCTCCTTTCATGCACCCCATTAATCTGTTAAAAACATAACATGGCATCACGCCTATATTACCCAGAAGGATGTGGCAGAGTACAACAACCACACTTCACCTGTTATGTTTGGGTCCCATGGGATAGGGGGTGACCCTATCGCCATCCACCCAGCAAAATGCCAACTCCGTGCTGCTATTGTGAATTTCTGGACGAGAAGTTCAAAAATAATACTTTGCCCGACACGGGAGTCGAATCCGACACCTGGCAGTAAAAGGGGCACACGCTAACCACTAGGCCAACGAGGCAGTTAAAAATCTGTTAAAAAGTAAAAGTTATTTTGATATATTATATTCTATATTGAGATTGACATAATTTATTTTTGACATCATATTATCATATTATTGACTTAAGTTTCACCTTTTGACACTATAATGAATATCAATTGATACATTATGGATTTATTTATAATAATTTAATTGCATTTCTATATTTAAGTTTATTTTCTCTTTATAACCATATTTAGCTATAATATTGTTTTGGTTGCTATAACTTACACATAGAATTATTGTCAAAAAACAAACAAATATTGTAGGTATGAATTATTTGAAAAGATGGTGCACATGAGTTTCTCACCAGCTCTTCTCATGATGCAATACCCATCGGAGCTGGTACTTGGATTGATTTTAATTCAATTCTCTAAGTTGAATTAAAGTCAATCTAAGCTCCGGTGTCAAATCATTTTATTACAATAAGTATTATAATTTAGTTAGCTAAGTTTTATTTGAATTTTATATTTTTTGTGTTTTGATGTTTGTTTGACGTGTTCAAGCGCCCCTTGGGGCCCATGGAAATAAATGATTTGATTTGATTTGATTTGAAAGAAAAATAGCTTAACCGGAAAATTTAACTGGAATTGGCAACCTGAGTAGTTTGTTCGAAATCAGTAAGTAAATCTACTTGTTTCTACAAAAAATACGAAAAATATACGTTTTTTCATTAAAACTAGTGGTATGGATTTTGTTACTGATTCTGAACTAACTGCTAAGGTTTCCAAATCCACTGCAATATCGGCGTGTATCTTTGAGAAGATACAGTTTCGATCATGAACAAACGGAATAAAAAGCAATTACTAAAATCGACTGTACTTAAATTTTCTTTTTGGTCCTTTATGAGAATAGAATAATGCAATTTAAAATGCACTTGCCTTTTTTTTTAACGACAAAATAATAATTTTACAAAAAAAAGCGACTTCATTTACAAAAAATGCACTTAAAAGTAAAAAATACTTAAGTTATATTCATCGTCTCGCCTCATTTGTGTATAACTTGACATAATGCAGTAAACGGCCTTCATCATCATCCACAGCGCGCGATTTTTGGCCGACTGAAACCATCGACTCTTCGCGATCTTGACCAGATCGTCCGTACATCTAGCGGGAGGACGACCCACGCTGCGTTTGCCAGTTCGTGGCCGCCACTCTAGGACTTTCTTGCTCCAACGGCCATCTGTCCTTCGAGCTATGTGTCCGGCCCACTGCCACTTCAGCTTAGCGACTCGCTGAGCTTAACGCCGCAAATGGCCTTAAGGTGTCTATATATTTAAAGAATTATCCCCTACTAACCGTTGAGGAGTTTACCTTCCAGCATCAGCAAAATGAAATGCCTGACTGCTAGATGCAAATATCCGAGTAGCTTTAGGTAACATACGAAAAACAAAGTAATGACAAAGTAAGATGCTGTATTTACAGCATCCCACATAGTATTTACTAAACTCAATAATAATAATAATTACTAGTATGTAGCCATCATTTTGTATACTTAAGTATCGTTATTTGAGCTAAAATCATAAAACCGTCATCACTAAAGGCAGGCGGTCTCCACAGTGTACTTTTATGAGGACAGGATTCCATATGGTATAATAATATTGGCATATCCATTCAATATGGTATTTATTGCCATATCCAAAGTAATTGTTTTTTAAACATTCATGTACTCAGTGCGCTTCAAGTGCGGGCATTTTTAGTTAGTTTTTATGCAGCTATGTTAATGTTTTGCAAATGATAGAGATATCTGATTATAGGCAAATATGCTTAGAAGGCAATGTAATATTAGTCTTAATTTTGAAATACTAATAGAGATAGTGGCAATGAAGAAAACAATGCTAGTACCTAAAATCTACCAATAGATCCATATCCATAAATATTTGCATTAATTAAGTACACAAACAATCTAATCAAACCGCACGTTTTATCGATTCCCTTCTTATCGATTTGGAAAGGCATTCGATTTGCTATCCGATGTTCGCTCACGCCGCCGTTACGATCAGCAAATAGATGTGTGCACTAAAGCGTACCTAAGTGACTCGTCGATACACTTAAACTGTGACTTTACGATCCAACAGGTTTTCTAAAAGAGGCTATACACTTATCGAGCGATCGCTGCGATTCCGTGGTATCCTTGTGCTTATTTATACTTTTTTACTGGTACATTGTTGGAACAGTAGGTGGTCAGTGGTAATCATTTTAATTGGCGATTATGTGGTCTTCATTTTCTGTAATTAGGGTAAAATGTGGTTATTTATACTTAAACATTGCTGGTAATTATGTTGTAGGGTTTTCTTTGCAATCGAAGTGGTGCTTTGAGGTTATTTGTATAAATTTTTTATTGGCAATAATTGTGTAGAGATAAAGGTTTTTTAAAGTAGATCAAAATTTCATTTTGCATAACACCGGATAGCATAATCTGCATTTGGCAGAAATCACAAAGCTCTCTTTGTATTGTACTATTTCAATTCATATTTTATTATATGTGAGGTATAATAAAACTTAATTTATTTCTTATAAACATATTGTCTACTGGGTCGAGAGAGACTGGACTCCACGACACAGATTATCCTAGTGTACTGATTTTTGAGGCTATAAATGATTTTTATTTTTTTAATTTAATTTAGGAATGTTGTAGCCTCTATAATGTTACTATCAAAACTTTTGTAGGGCAATAATCTTAGTTATGACGTATTCGATTAAGTAATTGTAATGGTTTTTGTTTACAATCAACTCACACCTCTTGCACCTACCACTTGTCGTCTCTGCTAAAGGTTGACTGGTAGGTAATGCCTACGGTATTAAATCCGCCCATGTACCATTTTTGTGCATAAAGTTTTTAAATACATAAAAAATAAAACTACACAGTAGCGATACAGTATCGTATTACACAGAAACCGTGCACACCGAAAGCAAATAAGCTACTAAATGAATAAATAAAATACATTAAAATAACCGCAAAACATGTCTATGTAATAAAGTATCAGATATTATGTTGATTCTTATCCGGATTATGAATATAGTTTTGCATAGAAAATGTCGCCGCGGTAAACCGGATAGTGTAAATTCCTTGTTAATTGTTGAAATGAACAAGATAATCGCTAGGAAATTGAAGCTTTTAGAAGGCATTGATTACTTACGAAAGCATTTGGTTATACATTTTTCTAGATGCAAATATTTTAATACATAATTAAAGTAACTTAAACATAACATATCATAACATCACGCCTATATTACCCAAAAGGGCGTGGCAGAGGTGTACAACACTCACATCTTACCTGTTATGTTTAGATTCTATAGGATAGGGGGCCTATCGCCATCCACCGGGCACAATTCCAACTCCGTGCTGCTATTGTGAATTTCCTGACGGAAGGTTCACAACGCGAGGTGGAGGTGTACTCATAGCGGTTCACAAAGACTTATGTATGTTTCCACAGCCGAGTTTCGCGAGTACTGCGGAAGATCTTTGGTTGACTATAAGAATTAATACTGCTTCGTCTTCCATTCTTTACTTAAACATATGTGTAGTTTATTTGTGTAGGCAAAATTTAGGTTTCTCATTTTCGGGGCAATTAAACAACTTCCTTCTTAAGTTGGATGATACTTTAATGAAGAGACCGGATGATAAATATTTGGTTGTGGGTGACTTTAATATGAGCAGTATATCATGGTTGCCAAAAGTAGGTGAGTCATCTTTGTCCCCAGGCTCAATGTGTAGTTCGGATGAGCAAGGTTTTATTGATTCGTTGTGCACACATGATTTACATCAATTTAACGGTATAGTTAACCGCTACGGTAGGATTCTGGATCTCGTGCTGTCTAATGGCTTAGTCAGTGTTAGTGAGTGTGAGGAGCCCTTGGTTCCGATTGACCCACATCACAGTGCACTCGTGATTGATTTGAAAATAGGACCGCAAACTTTCCTAAAACCTGCCAGACAGATGAAAGTTCTTTTCCACAAGGGCGATTATGCCAAAATCAATGCCGTAATTTCTGAAATTAACTGGCAGGAATCATTTAGTTCTAAATCAATTGACGCTGCAGTAGGCTATTTCTATGAACAATTAAATGATATGATCGCTAATTATGTTCCAACAAAGTTATGTAATAATAATGACTATCCTATGTGGTATACCGCATCATTAAAAAAAGTAATAAAGGAAAAATATAAATTCTTTAGAAAATATAAGACTTATGGTAATTTATCAGATAAAGCTACATACATATTATTAAGAGATAGAGTAAAAAGACTTGAAAGTGAGTGCTATCAAAATTATATCAAATCTACTGAACAGGCCATAAAAACCGATCCAAAGCATTTTTGGAGATTCGTTAAATCAAGGTCTTGCGCTCAAAATATTCCAAGCACACTATTTCACGGCACTAACATGGCCAATGGTGGCGAAGCAATTTGTAATATGTTTTCTGCATATTTCTCCTCTACTTTCTCACAGCCCAGTCAAACCCCATCTGACCTTGATTTGTCCAGTTTCCAGGAATCTGTAGCTGATATCTCCAGCATAAATATTAATTTAAATGAGGTTACCAAATTTTTAAAGTCACTTGACCCCAATAAATCCGCTGGGCCCGATAATATTCCCGCTGTATTTTTGATAAATTGTGCAAGCACCATTTCATTACCTATCAGCTTGCTATTTGAAAAATCGTTATCGGAGTGCACTGTGCCTCTCAGGTGGAAATCGGCTTTCATTACTCCCGTTCACAAAAAAGGCTCCAAAACTGATGTATGCAATTATCGGCCTATATCTAAACTATGTATAATCGCGAAATTATTTGAAAAAATTATTCACACACAACTCTACGCCGCATTAAGTATTACTCTTAGCGAACATCAACATGGTTTTGTTAGAGGTCGATCTACGGTGTCTAATCTTGTCCTTTTTCACGAGTACGTCACTGACAGCATGAGTCGAGGTAAGCAGGTAGATGTCGTTTACACTGATTACAGCAAATGTTTTGACAAAATTGACCATTCCATCCTAATTTTGAAGCTACAAACAGCAGGCATTAGAGGTGACTTATTAAGGTGGTTTGTATCTTATATCTCTAATAGATCCCAGGCAGTGGCTATGAAAAACTTCATGTCTAGCTGGGTTAGCGCACCCAGTGGGGTTCCCCAAGGTTCACTGCTTGGGCCTTTATTGTTTGTAATCTTTGTTAACGACATCGGTGAGTGCTTTCACTCATCCGAGCTTCTATGCTTCGCGGATGACATGAAGATTTACGCCTCTATCTCCTCTCAGGAAGACTCCCAAGCACTCCAGGCAGATTTGCACCGACTAGATAATTACTGTATTAAGCATAAACTTGAATTAAATCCTTTAAAGTGTTCCGTCGTCACTTTCACCAGGAAGAAAAATGTTATTACTTCCGAGTACCGATTGCTAGGCCAGAAACTTCAAAGATGTTATACTGTTCGGGACTTAGGCATCATATATGACTCAAAGCTGTTATTCGATGAGCATATTAATTCTATTGTAAAGAAAGCTTCTAGGGCTTTGGGCTTTGTGATGCGAACCTCGTCGGCCTTCCATGAAGTCAAAACCTTCAAAATTCTTTACTGCTCGTTTGTGCGAAGCTTGTTGGAGTATGGGTCACAGGTTTGGAATCCCAGATATGATAAATACGCTGATAGGATTGAAAGTGTGCAAAAAAGATTTTTGAAATATCTATGTTACAGAGCTAAAGTTCCCTATAAGTCTGAGAATTATTTGAGCCTGTGTGCTAAATTTCACCTCCTTCCTCTATCATGCCGGCGAGATATAGCGGATGTAATATATCTAGAAAAGTTACTTTCGTCGTCGTTGAACAGCCCGGAACTACTCTCCAAAGTCAGTATTAGTATACCTACAAAATATACGCGACATTATTCACCCCTCCACCTTCCACTAGTGCCATCTAACTATCGGCAGAATAGCTTTGTCCGGAGAGCTAGTAAGACCCTTAATGATGCAAGCAAATTACATGATGTTGATATATTTAATGCAAACCTGGAGTCGATGAGACAGGTGCTAAGCCGTGATTTCTTTTTTCAATATCAAGGTGTTTAGTAATATTTTGAGCAATTGATTTGTATAAGGCTCTGTAATGATTTGTTATAGTACATTCGCAGTTCTTAATTTAATATATTGTTACTTATTCGTGAGGACCTGTAATTGGCTGAATGTTGTATAATATTTTTATTAATATTAATTGTTACTGCTGTTGGTCTTCCAATAAATAAATAAATAAATAAATAAATAAATAAATAACATATAGCCCGACCCGAGCTTAAAACCCGAGGCCTTGCGATGAGAGGTGGATATACAAACCTCTAGTCCATCGAGGCAAAATAAATAACTTTAATAATGCTGTATTCTCAAAACTCAAGTTCATATTTTTAACTAACTCAATATACGTGAATTCTAACATTATTACAAAATAAATATCTAGTTAAGAGCCCTATTACATTTTTACGTTGCGCCAAATTAGGTGTTTCTGCGACCGCGCGGCAAGTTACGACACTCGATGCACATGTTGCGTGAACAGTGACTAAATAATCTTGATCCGCTGTAGTATGATTTCCTATGGCACTTCCACGGTAAACGAATCGTAAAGTATGCTTTGTTGTTAGAATAAAAAGTATTTTTTCAGTTTACCAGTTTAGTAGTTTGCAGAATTGGCTCCTTATCAATAACAGGTATATCAGTTTTACAACATTTAGTCAATTGAAACACATTAAAATTATTTTATTTCGTATATTTTTGATAACATTATGAAACTTAATATAAAGTAAATATTACAGTACGTGAACATTATGCTAAAGTAGGTGTGATCCACAAAAATAAATACATACATTATAATATGTCGATAAGTGTCGTTTACTATAGTGACTTGATGACAATTTTTCGCTATGCGCATCAATTGCAACCAACTGATTCATGAAGAAACGAAAATCAATTAAGCGTCTTCCTTGAATATCTATATTATCCTGTGAACAAGGCAAAATAAAGCATTAGCATTACCCATCAAAGAGATATAAGTAAATTGTGTAGCGTAAGACAAAGATTAGTTATAATAGGGATTTCCTAAGTCTTAAGCAACTAGTTAGCGTACATACCTTTTCATCATTACGGTTAACAGATATTTCTTCTTTATCTATTTCTTCAATGATTAAACTATCATTAGTCTCGAAGCCTGGATTTTCATTGTCAACACTCTAAAAAATTAAAAAAAAAAAACATAATATTAAATAATTTTCCCAAACGAAGCATTACCTAGAAAAAAGATATAAGTACATTGTGTAGCGTAAAACAAAGATCACTTATGGGGATTGCCTAAGTTTTAACAAACTATTTGGTATACAATGTATAATATATATACCTTGTCAGCGTTACAGTTAACAGATATTTCTTCTATATCTGTTTCTTCAATTATTGAATTATCATTAGTGTCGAAGTCTGCGTATTCACTGTCAAAAGTCTAAAAAATTAAAAAAAGCATGAAATAAATTAAATTTTCAATACGAAGTATTTCATATTAAGAAAAGTTCATTATTTTACCATGTCCTTAGTTTCATTGATGTTGCTAGATGTTGAAGCTTCAAAGTTTTCCAGATTCTGTTTTTTATTATTTCTATAAAAAAATATAAATTATGAATATACAGGGTGGATGCGACATAGCGACATTTATTGAAACCACAGCTTCTATACATGGCCAGTATGCATTTCCACCGGATAAAAAATTCTCTGGCGAAAAAAAAAATTCACGTCTTCCGAACAAATTGCACGATCGCAATGTTCAAATTGTTCGGAGAACGTGATTTTTTTTTTTTCGCCAGAGAATTTTTATCCGGTGGAAATTGATACTTACCATGTATAGAAGCTGTGGTTTCAATAAATGTCGCTATGTCGCATCCACCCCGTATAAGTATGTTTTAATAGAAATGGGAAATATGAGCAAATTTCTTATTTTTCTTTCATAAGAACTTTCTCGAACACGCCGAAAAAGTAGGTATTGAGGGGAGCGGATGTCCTTTCTATTTTTTTTTTCATTAGAACCTTCTAACAATTCAAAACAAACACGACCAATTAAATAACGACGAAAAAGAAATTAAATACCTTGCTTCTCTAGCTTTGCTCAGGTTTTCGATGTTATGCCTTTTACGTTTCCTTAAGCATTGGTATTTACATTTACCCATATTGACTGTAGCACAACTACAATAAAACGCAATTATCTGTATAATACAAAAGAAGTAAAATAATTGTGCTACTACAACACACAATACCAAAATAATATTATACTCACAATGATCAAGAAATCGCGATCCTACTATGTGATGCTCACACGCACACACACTGACGTAGCGTTTACTTGCCTAGTTACGCACACTAGCGCACGAAATAAACTGACATAGGTCCGACCTCGACAAGCGCTCGTGCGCATCTGATTGCATCGCCCCGGCGCAGTCAAATAAGTACTACTTTTATTTGATTTATTACAAAATAACTATAGCAATTTTAAATAAAACAAAAAATTTATAGGATAAAGCAAAAGTGAAATATTATTTTAGTAAAAACTTTATATTGAAATAATACGAAATACCAGAGATATTCTGACTTGTTTTGAGGTAATTTTGATTAAAACTTGTATCAATTCCAGACCTTTTTTTATACTCATAAAAGGTCAATATTAAAAATATATTTTATAATGATGTTAGTAGAGGATACATTCAATACAAAAAATAATATTTTGATGGGCAGGGTTAGCCAGTTTTTACAAATTAGAGCTCTCAAACAAGGTCTGTTCCCCTCTTTTACTGAATCATACATCAGCAGAATGATGATTACTGCATAATTAAATTAAAAAAATAATATCTGTTGTATTAATGTTTAAGACGAAGAAATGGGCTATCTTTATAATGTAATTTTTTTAAGTAATAAACAGCAAAAAGTATACAATTACGACGGCGAAAACCTTGCACATACGCATTTTTTTGTAATAGGGCTCTTAAAGGTCTCACCAGCTTGAATATAGAAGACAAAACACCTTTTAACTAAAATGAGTATAACTAACGTCCATCATATTCCGTAGAATGTAACTTACCATTCTTTCTACATCATAAAAATGTGTACATACTTGTTTTGTTATTAAAATTTACTACGCGTGCCTTGCAGACACTAAGGGTCCGCGCAAACGGGCCAATAGTGGCAGCCACTTGTAGCTAGCGGCTAACAGTTTACAAGATTTTTACCCGACTGCGGTGAAGCCAAAAGGAAGAGAAATGATTTTGGCAGTCTATGTATGTTTGTATGTTGTAACTGAGTTTAACTACTGAACAGATTTTTACGAATAAAGTGTCATTAAAATCGTTAGAATAGAAAAAAATGCCATAATGTTTGGTATCAAATGAAAGGTCTTGATGAGCACATTACAAATGTATTTATTGCTTAAGTTAAAATCTATAGTTTAAATGAGGTCGTACAGTTCTCGCGGGCCTCTCTGTGTAGCAAACCAATATTAATACAATATTATACTACTACATAGTTTCAAAAATGTTTTTATTCATAAAATTTGTATACATTCGCTGCACAACCGTAGCAAGTAACGGTCATTTGGGACTTAGTTTCAGCCACACGGGGAGGCCTATGCTGGCAAGCAAGACAATCTTCAAGAAACCGGTGTCAATTAAGTTTGTCTAAATAAAAGTGTATAATTTAAATGTAAGATTGTTGAATAAAGGCTTTATTATTATTATTCAGCCACACGCAAATAAGTGGCGACCACTAAAGATCTTTATTTATTTTCAATAATATAGATTCTCAAAAAGTCAGTTTGCGCGGTTCCAAATGACAGCGTGCGACGGCCAATGGTGGCTGCGGTCCGTGGCCCGTTTGCACGGAGCCTTGGACCACACATTGTTAGCTATTATACGGTAAAATTATATGCCTCTTCTATAATTAGGTAGCATTGAAAATGAGCCTAGAGTACTGGAAAGGTACTAAACTTTATAGTAACTGGGTATAATGTCCTACTGGTTAGTCTTTAAGATCTTAATAAAAATGTTATGAGTTTTGGAATATTTTCTTCAATATGAAGCTTATTTTAAACGACTTAGGTATTAAGTAAAGTATTAGTGGACATTAGAATGCTTGAGTTAACTTAGATGTCGAGACATCATAATTATTATAATCGTTTTAAGTAAGAATTTTTCATAAATCTGGTGGCTAGCTAATCTAGCCCCACCAACCTAAAGAAAAATTAGTAGTAGGTGTCCGGCATGTTCTAGTTTCTAGTTCTTAGAACTAGATTTTTTATTATTATTCTGCAATGTGTTCGTCCCAATTTTCATACAAAATGGAAAATCGCGGTCTATTTTACTTTTTTTTTAAATCGACTAATAAAATTGACCTTAAATTATTCTTTTGAAAAAAGAAAAAAAAAATGGTGAGCTGAAAAGTGTTTAAACTATAGCTAAGGACACTACCATTTAGCTAATTCTATTTGGCAAACGATGTACCAAACGCCTTGTATCTGTAATCTTCTTCTTCGTCGTGTCGATGGCTGAGTCAATTTTTATTTTGACTCGCCATCGTGGTGAAAGGATTGGCCAATTCGCTTTGGTGAACTCGCGAATTGCCCAGGGTGCGCAGGACATAGGGAATCGTTGTGTACGTCACTCGAGGAGGATCCTTTTATGTACCCTCCAACCAATATATCTGTAATATATTCTGTATTGTCAATAGATGCTCCTACGTCCACCCTGTATAATACTTTCTATTCTCCATCCAATCAAAGCAATCCGTCATTTTCTCATTTCCATCAGCTCTTAATCTTCAGTTCATTTGCCTTTAAAAAGTAAATGTTTAACAGCGAATCTTCACAATAGTGTATAAATTCTGAGGATACAAAGAAACAGTTATTGAGGTGTATGCACACTCAAGTGGCACTGTTAGAATATAGGGTTGGCTGGTAAAAGTTTTGGTATTTGAAGCTGTACTTGTAATCACTATTTTGGTGAAGAAATAGGTAAAGTTCGGTTTTAAAACACTTTATTTTTTAATAAAACATGAGAAAACAATTTAAAACTTAAATACAATTTAAGAAATGAACCATTGTGGGCGAAAGTTATAGATAAGAAGCTATTTAATAATGTTCTGCTAGATGAGATGTGATAAGATGGGAGTTAGAAAATCTAGACACAAATTTTGAACACAGAAAGTCCATTTAATACCTTTCTACTTATAGGCTTCACATTTTCAAAACGATAAATCTAAGAAAAAAGTATAGACAAATAATAACGCAGCAAATAATGACACAAAACAGGATGTGCTGAGCTTGCAACAAGGCGAATTTACTTTGTACCTAATAGGCACAGGTAGGATAGGGGAGATAAATCTGTATGGCTCAAATCACACCGGAACGGAAGTCTAGCGGCCAATCGTTTCAGTGTCATCGAATTTTACACTTTATTTTGATAATCGTAAAGCACATTATAGTTTAAGCTGCGTGGGGTCGCCGGAGTGCAAGCGCAGCCGCGCGGTTTTCAAATTTGTCAAGTGATATCGTGTATTACGCAAAAGTAGATAGAGTTTTAAATTCAATGATACTACAACGGTAGGCCGCTTCGCTGCCGTTCCTGTGTGATTTAACCCTTAATATTGTGAAATCTAACACGGAACCATAATACCTATACCTACGTAGACTCTTAGAAAAATATTACGATGGTTTCAGTTGATGAATATTTCAAGTACCTTCATAATTTAATTATTAACGCATCAATTTGACTTTTAAGTAGAAAAATTTCATTTATTATTTATTTTTGATAATAGTCGTCAAAGAGCATTTTCTTTTTTCAAAATAGCTGTAGTATGTGTATATTATAATATGTAAGTATTGTATTATATGCATGCATTTTATATGTAGATGTATTTATGTTTATAAATAATATTTTAAGTAGTATATTATATTGCAGAATTAGGTAGTATGTTCCTATTTAAATTATAATAGTATGTAAGCATTCTTATAGCATTATTTTAATATTATTGCTGTAGTTGTACACTCAACTTTACTCTTGCCTAGTCTTCTCTTTCTTCTTTTCCTCTACGGTTTGCTGGTAGAAAATTCAATATTGAATTAAGCTCGCCTTTGTACCTAACATTTTAACTGTTTTGTTATATTATGTTATTGTAAATTTGAAGAATACGTGCCTTTAAAATATATTTCTCAATTATTTTCCATTGTGTGGCAGCCCTAAGCAGAAGAATAGTGCATTCGAGCGCCCGAGCGGTTATCGCTCGTCAACACTCCTGCGATGTGAAGACTTAATTGCGAATTCCCACTTTTCAGACACATTTGCTATATTTGAATATTACATTAGGAAGTGGATAGATGAATTAACGGGATATTAGTTTTGTTGTTCATTTACTTTGTTTTAGAGGTGCTGAAAACTTTTGTTTTCTCACTATACGCTTTGTTGATAGTGAGCTTCTTCTTCTTTCGTATCAATGGTACTACAAACTTATATTACTCCCGCCCAGTGCGTGGTCACACCAATCGCGCTTTCTGTAGCCTCGTGAGCAGAGTCATACGCAAGAGTCATAAAGTCATAATCAATCTGTAGTCACGGTGTTGTCAGAACCAATAAATTTTATGAAAAAAAATGAATAATGTTTAAACCTATTTAGTTTTAATTGTTTCTTATGCATGACGTTTAGATCATGCATCATGCAACTGACATACGAGTAGGTGCATAACCCCTTTTATTACTTTTTGCGGGAGATTTGTTTTAAATAGGTTATGACTTTGTTTACCTTTTTCGTAAAAGCGATTAGTAATAACAGTTTATGGTGTGTGTTTTGGACGTGGAATTTAAGAGTTCAACATGAAATTCTTTTTTAATCCGATGCAATTAACCGTCTTATCTTTATTGAAAATCAAGCTTACGTAAAGTATCCTCTATACTTTCTTAGCCCCAATTCGAATTTCGAAAACACGGCCAAACAATAATCCTTCATTAACTCATAAACGAAACAATCTTAAACAAACCACAGACTTATAAACGGATAGATAAGGCACCGACTCGACTGGGCATAATCTCGTTAATACGGTTTATATTTAACCTATAATTAAACACCAACTGGAGGGATTCGATAGCATTTTCTTTTGTCGTTTTCGATCTGATTTTGTCGTTCAGTTTAATATTGTACGATCGACTATGGACAAGTATAATTATGCAAATGTTAGACACTGTTGTTTACATTTATACCGTTTGTATTAAATGCGATATCATACACAGATTTGTCTAGAGTGGTTTTTCAACATAAAATACAGAAAAAAATACATACGTAACTTCTAATTGATTATTTTTATTGCATTCAGCTATGCTTAGCATTTCAGCAGGATCCTGCCGGTCCCAAATCTTTTTCAACTGTTTCTTAGTATACATACGTAAGTAATATATATACTAAATCGTAAAATATATCTAATGCGTGCTAAATTTCAGACTTTTGGTATGTTATTAACCTAATTTTTTGATTTATATTAAAAAAGGTATTGGAGTTTTGCTATAAATCTTATATATCGTTGAATAACATTGAGTAATTAATTTAGTGGGAGTAAGACTATAATTTTATAGATATGTGTAAATTATTATCCACTTGGTTTTGACATGTAAGTGTAGTCAAGGAATAAAAGTCGTTGAGTTAACGGACAGATTAACTCAATAATTCACTGTATTAACAAGTAAGGAAGTGAAACCCAAAATTAAGGTTCTCAGGCCATCAAGGAACCGATTATACTAAATCTTTTGGACCCAAAACCTTTAATCATTCAGGTAAAAGAATCATCTTGTAATTATAATGTACGTGTGAATACTTAGCCCCGCCCCTCGTACGAAAGAGACAAAACATATTTTTGGCATTTACAAGACAGAGACAGAAGATTTTCTCATACAAAATGGTTTTGAAAATAAGGGTTCTTTTGTCGTTCGCTTGTTTTTTTTGTTTTGTTGTTTTTTCAAGTGTTTTGTACGGATAGGGTGATGGATTGTGAATTATTATTTAATTAGTTGTTTTATTGCTCGGCGCTATTTATTCGCCGGAGCATTGGTTTATAAAGTCAAGTTTATTAGAACATTAAAGTTAATTAAAACATTTTGAAAATAAAAAATCAATATTTATATATATTAGGTCTTTGGTTACAATATGAACCTATAGACAAACTACTTTTATGGATTTTTTATAATAAATCTAACGCTTAGCCTTGAACTGGACTGAAAGTATTATCATTGTAGAGGAACGGGTCGTGTTGTTCCTCCACCACAAAGGTAGGATCCTCCGACCAGGCTCGGTGGTATTGCCTAGCACACAGCTGCTTTGGAAGTAGTACTTATTTATATATACTTGCTGTGAACATTTCGCTATCGCGATTCAGCGCTCTTTGACACTTGTGACGAGTGTGTCAATTCTTGACGTTGTCAATGTCAACCGTCATTTATTATGAGCGGATACAAATTCAAATTCAAATTCAAATCATTTATTTTCATAGGCCCCAGGAGGCACTTGAACACGTCAAAATGTTACAAACAAATGATATAAAAAATAAATTATAAGTAAATCTAAATTATACTAATTACAATGATTTGAATAACCGGGGCTTAGATTAATTTCAATCCAACTGTTTACAATCAGATTAAAATCAATCCAAGTACCAGCTCCGATGGGTATTGCACTATAAGAAGCTAGAAGAAGATACCGCCACAACATAATAAAATAAAGCTATAATAAGCTTCGCTTCACACTAGTATTACATTAACAAAGGTTTGTGTGTATATTTGTTATTTCTGCATGCTCGAACATTAAGACCGACTTCGATGAAATTAGGTATGGAGTTAGCTGGCACCCTGGATTGGCATCATAATCTACATTAATTTGTCGATACACTACGTGTGGAAAGTAGTCAACTGAAGTTAGATTTGTTTTCTTTAAATTTCATACAGCTGTACGTACGCATAGGCGTATATAATCAAGTTATCAATGTACCACAAGTTACCGGTTACGGCTCATTTAAGATTTCCCTTACATCTGAGTGTGAATTGACGAGAAACCGCGGTATACAAATTGTGTATCATTTGCCATGATAGAAATTATATGCTAAGGTAGGTACTGCTAACTGCTAACGGAAAGAGATTTTGTTGAGATATTTCTGAACCCGAAAGGCAAACGTTGTACTTAATAAAATTAATAAGGCCCTTAATAATGATATTGCAAATTTGCAACTATAGTTGTTATTTCTGTTTTCTCTCTCATTTAAAGATTAGGTGTTGCAATAACTTACAATTTTTTTTAAAATATTGTCGAACGAAACAAACAAAATTGTATTAATTATTTTTTGAAAAGATGGCGCAAATGCAATACCCATCAGAGCTGATTCTCATATTATCAAATCATAATAAATAGTATAATTTTAATAAATGATTTGATTTTGAGTTTGATGGAAACTGACAGTTTTTATTACGAATAAATGGCAGGTGCTACGACACGAATTTAAAAGAGCTTTTCAGTACACTCACAAAATTAGTTAAATTAAATTTCATTTGTCTATTTTTACCTACAAATTGACTTCGGGTTTCTTCGTTTGTCGCTATTCGCTGTATATGTGACGTAGCTTCTACATTACTTCACAATAACTGGTTGTTAAATCAACTCGTTCGCAAATTAACATTTTCTACACTCATTTCCGTTGACTTTTATGAAAGTTTGATAAGTTTAGTTTACTTTTTCTACTTCTTGATAAGATAAACATCTTTTTGCTTGAGTGTCTTGTTAATTTTTTATTAATTAAATAATTAATATTTTATAAATTATAAAAAGGCATAGCAAAGCTAAAATTTGCTTTAAAATATTACAAGTATTTGATAAAAATGCGTCATCTCTTGACAGTAACAGTGTTGATCTTAATTCAAACTTACAGTATGTGAATAGTGACTTATCGCATCACATAGATGGCGCTAAAACCAAATAAGGTTCGTCTAGCTAAAAGCTGGCACAAAAAGAGTTGAGAAATTTCGAGTCCGGCAGCATACGAATCCATAGCTGAATTGGCAAAGCACTTGGGGCGTATACCCAGGGGGTGCAGGTTCGAGTCCTGCTGGATTCTTAATTTTTCAACTTTAATATTTTATAAATTATAAAAAGGCATAGCAAAGCTAAAATTTGCTTTAAAATATTACAATATATTAATTATCTCGATTTTATATTTGCTCACGTTACGTTTAAATGTAATACATTTTTGGAAGTAAATGTGTTTTGTTAGTGAAGTCCACCAATTTGTATTTAGCCTTCGAGTTGCAAAAAGGTTTTGAAGACTCAAGATAGAAAAATTAACAAACTCTAAAGCAAAAGGCTGAAAGTCAGCATTTTCTAAAAGATCTAATTTTCTTTACATTTAATTAGTTCTTTAAGATTTTGAGAGTAAAATCTCGAAATTTAAGGAATCTCTCTGAGTATTGTATTTTCAGTTCTTACTCGTAAATAAGATGTTTCAAGAATATAATTAGGTCGAAATTCTTCAGGTTGTGAAGACTGCAATCAGCAGCTACTTTTGTTAAGAAACCCAAGCACCTTTACATAGATTGAACAAAACTATAATTTAAAAAATAAAAGAGAGTAACCATTTCGAAATCTTTCATGATTTTATAATTCGATTACTTTAAAAGCTACACAATATTTTAATTACGCTGCAAGTTTGTAGTGATTGTACAAACGTATTGCCTAACAACATTTTTCTTTTGAATCAACAAGGGTGCCATCTATTGAGGAGTCGTATTCTAAACCGGTTAGTTTACGAAGTTAACTCATATCACGCGCTACTATTCAGACATCTCAATTAATTCAGCTTGAAGTATAAACTTCCTCTAATAAAATTCTAATAAAAAGTCAAACAAAGAGTTCTTTAGTCTAGAGGTAACATTGCGCACTCCACTGAAGTTCAATAAGTAGAATAAGTATTAAGTATACAATTTGCTTAAGAAAAGGGTTCTTTGTTGTAACTGTTTATAAATATACTGAAGGGGCTCAAGATGTTATTTCTATAAGGATTAGTAGATCGGTAACACAATAGAGATTGGGGATTGTTAGAAACTCAAGTTTGGGTTGAGTTTTTGAGTAAAGCGCTTGCGGCTATGAAAACTGCGTAGGTCTGATCTACGTTGTTAAGCTTATTTGCGTATGTAGCCAAGTGAGGTAATGTTTTGAGTTGAGAATTTTCCAGTGAGTCATCAGGTATTCTCTTGTTAATTTTCGTCGTTTACATTGAATCTAAACTTAGTTTATCTAGTTGAAAGAAAAAGCGGTAGGTTGACTAATTCGAAGAAACAGCCGGGCTGTGTTTTGACTTAGTGTTGAGATAATGTAGTAACGCAGAATATATACAGCTTTTATGGATTGTGAGTGTTCATGAGCTGTAGTTGCCACTTACCATCAGTTCGTTAGAAAAACATGTCTTATAAAAAGATTAATGTAACAGGTCAATAGACCACTTTGTCACAAAGCTCAGTTTGTTTAAAAAAGATTCTAAATAGTAGGTACATTACGTCATAATAATCTTCTTCCAAGCCTGTTTCAAAGATATTGCGGGGTCGGCTTCTAGTAAGCTTGTTATTATGATACCAAAATCGATCGCTGTCAATCGATGCATATGACGTTTAAAGAGCCAATAAGAACGCACCACTGCGCTGTTGACAATCGATCAACATCAATCGACGTCGATCGATTCCGTTGTAATAACACCCTAACGGATTTACACACGAATATCCTCATTTTACAACCCAACCCAGTATGTTTCGTTACGTTTCACCATCGGACTACCAGACAAACGGCACTCAGGCATCGCTTCACGGTAGATATTCCACCAATACGCAATAAGCGTTTCGCCTCTACATTTTTTATGCGAACTGCCAAAGAATCGAATTCCTTGCCCGAGTCTGTGTTGCCGCATGAGTACAACTTGGATCCCATCAAAGCAAGAGTTAATAGGTATCTCATAGGTAAGCGTGCTCCACCGTAGACCGCATCATCTCTTACCATCAGGTGAGATCGTGGTCACACGCGTGCCTATCCACCATAAAAAGAGGTGATATGATACTCTTTGTCATTAAAAAAAAAGTTAAAAAAAGTTAAAAATATTTATTAGAACACCAAATCATGATTAAAAATTAAAATCAAAGATTAGAAAAATAATAAATTAGATAATAAAAATAAATACAGAATAATTACAATAAATACAGTGCCTTTATACTACATATACAAGCTGCAACTGAGTTCATATGTCTCAGGCTTGCTATGCTATGATGGTGCCTAAAAGGCCACAGCTCAACATATTGTTGCCAGAAAAATTTGGCAACGTTGATTTTCAGCTTTCTTCTTCTTCTTCGTCGTGTCGATGGTTTAGTCAAATTTGTCCAATAAGTGGCCACTGTTTTGGCGCTCTCGTCGGCGTTCATGAGCGCCTCTCTTGTGCAGGTGGTAGGGCATTTTGGACAGTCAGTAAGGTGGTCAAGGTTTTGATTTGCCATCGTGGTGAAAGGATTAGCCAATTCGCTTTAGAACTCGCGAATTGCCCAGGGTGCGCCGGACGTAGGGAATTGTTGTGTACGTCACTTGGGGAGGCTCCTTTCATGTACCTCAGCTGGAACCTCAGGTGACATTATTACATAATAATAACATGTCATTGTTGCTTTAAAGCTGATTAATAGAGTCGTAAAACGTAACTAGTATGATCGCATGTAATATCAAATGACAATAACAAGTGAAGCGTTCATGATGACTGTTTATCCTCAGATGTAAGACCTACTAGGGCGTTCAATGAACTGGGTGTGAAGAAAATAGATAATCGTGTGTTATCTCGGACATACTTAAGAACTAAGCCGTGGGACCTGATAACTTTTGACTAATGAAAGAATTATTTGACGACCGGATGGCTGAGTGGGTAGTGTACCTGCTTGCGACGCCGAGGTCGCGGGTTCGTTTCCTGCTTTGACAACTCTTTGTGTGCATGAACATGGGGGTTTATCTTAGTCTGGGTGTTTCTATGTATAATAAGTATGTATTTACAAAAGAAAAGTATTAGTATCAGTTATTCTAGTACTCATAGTACAAGCTCTGCTTAGTTTGGGACTAGATGGCGTTGTGTGTAAGTTGAGAGATATATATATATATATATATATATATATGATGGTCGTAAAGCTCTTGTGAACGAGCTCGAGGGTAAAAGCACCACCGGTCTCAGATTAACCAGCCTCAGGTTTGGCGGAGAGATTAGACTCTGAAATAACTGGCACATGTGGCACAGTACCATAGTCTTCAGATGAAGAGACGCATCTAAAATCTGCTTTTGTAGATTGTTAATATCCATGAGCTAGAGAGTAATATAGGAAAATATTTTTTTTGAATAGCGATCAAATCACTCCTTCCAAAGAATGAATGAATGTATCTTCTAAGAATAGGTACATTTTAGTGTATAACAGTTTGCCTGTAGCGCAGTCATTGAATATCTCTCGTACGATCTTCGATTGTTTTGACTGCGACGTCAGCGTATGCGTGTGAACACATTGTTGACCTGTCTTTTATATCCTGAGACATGTCAGCGAAGCCATAAAACATGGCTGTGCGAAAAAAGATGACGGTTGGTGATTTTTTAGTTTTAACGAGCTAATACTGTTTGCGCCTGATAATTGGTGGTATCTAGTTAATAACTGAATAAGAAGTCAGCACGGGCACAATTCCAACTCCGTGCTGATATTGTGAATTAACTGACGGAAAGTTCGCAAATAACAATACTCCTGCTTCACGCCTAAATAATGTTTTTAAAATGTCACTTCCTGCGACTGAACACTGTCAGCTAAACAGGCTTCTGCCTAGTTAAGTAAACAGTGCCAGTACCTTTATTTTGTACATATGTAAAAGAATAGCATCAAACAACTAGATAAAGTGAAAAATATGTATATACTTTATTTGTGTCAAATAAACATTTTTTTTTCTAATACTTTGCCCGACCCAGGAATCGAACCCGAGACCTCGCAGTGAGAGGCGCATACGCCAAGCTAGCTCATCGAGGCAGTTCCTTAATAATAATTTAGAGTAAAGTGTTTATCGGGCCTCTGTGCTGTTGGCTTCGGCCCCACACATGCCTACCAAAGTTCCGGGACTCTGTAGTCCCGAGCTATGGTAACATAAACCACATAATAATAATAATAAATAAACTTTATTGTACACCAGATAAAAAATAAATTTAAAACTTAAAAACTAAATACCTAAAACTATACGCTGTCTTATCGCTATCCGCGATCTCTTTCAGACAACCTGGATGGACAAGAAGTATATGGAGACCAAAGTAGTGGCGGTAGTAGGTGCACGAATAAACAATTAAACTTCCTTGTATTTTGTATAGCCCAAAATGGGTTGAATTGGTTGTATTACCATTAATAAACCAAATGTCCGATTTCTAACCAACAAATTGGTAAAAAAAGCTATAACAAATCGTTTTCCATCAAAAAGTTCCATTTATATTGTTCTCATAGTTTATCTAATCATAACTCTAAAACTCCTATACCACGCGCTTTTGTTCACACTTTTAAGTAATAAAAAAAAGATTGATTTGAATTAACTAATTTACTATGTCTTGCCTACTGTTATCAATAGAAAGGTGCATTGTAAGGAAGCATGATTAATTTGAGTGTAAAATCTATGGACCACTTTAAAAGACAATGTTAATGGTTAATCCTCTTTGGTCTTTCTATGGTGAGTTATTACTTTTTTACCTGACTATATACGGCGAAGCCAAAACGAAGTGAATTTTTTTCCTTGCCTCACGGCGCCGGGAGTACCGACAGAATCTTTTAAACTTACTTTTTTATTTTATAAAATTTTATCGGTTCTTTCTAAAAATCTTAGCTATTAGCTACATGTGTGCAATATTTCATTAAAATAGATTTATTCGTTTAAGCTTGAAAAAGGTACAAATTATAATCTACACTCACACACAAACTTGCGCATTAATAATATGTGACTTTGGCTATGTCATTGGGGACTATTGGATAGTGTAAGTGCTTCTGGCGTATTATCTGATATAAAAAAATCTAAATGATTATCGATCCAGATAATATTGAAACTTAATTATTTATATAAACATAACATAACATATCATGGCGCCTATATTCACCAGAAGGTGTTAAGGTCACATGAGATAGGGTTGAGCTTATCGCCATCCACCGGGCATAATTCCAACTCCTTGCCGCTTTTTTTAATTTCTTTGGAAAACCACTTTGCTCGACACGGGAATCGATTCTGAGAGCTCGCGGTGAGAAGCGCATACGCCAACCACTAGACCATCGAGGCAGTTTTTTTTATTTCAGTATTTATTTTTTATTAATTAATATAAATAGGCTTTAGATATTTGTCTTTTAAAATGATTAGTCTATCTAGATATGTTTTCAGGCAACAATTTCTTAATAGTCAATAAGGATGAAAATCTAATTAAAGATTTAAGGATCAAGTCAGTTGCCTTGACTATACGACCAATTATATTAAAATATAAATAATGTTGGGTGTTTAGTTTTAACACGTTTTTTATTGTTATTAACAATAATAGAAAACATGTTAAAACTGATCATCCTATTTTGCAGTAGTCAATGACACAATAGACTATTATTTATAATATTTTATTAATAGAAATCGATAAATAAGTTTCTTTAATTTGTTGCTATACTAATATTGGACATAACTTTATTGAATATTCGTCTGGTCTTTAAATGAGAAGGCAAAGACGATGATTACATTTTGTATTCTTAAATAATATTCTTCTCGACATTTATAAACTTAACTGCCCTGCTTGGTCTTGGAGATAGCATATGTGACCTATTATAGCAATCAAATTTAGGCTCCATAGTTTTGTCACTGTCCGTGGTGTCTACACTCTTTCCTTATAGACACTTTGTCTATATGCATTACTCAGTCTTTGCTTTGGAGGGAAGTAAAGATACATATTTTCCAACTCCAACTATATACTTCTGATTAAATTCGTTGCGGGTTCCAGGACAATTTTAACTCTCCCTGGGATTGCCCGTGTGTTATGCACGGTGCCATTCAGTTGGTTACCGCTGTAGATCCTGGTGTCACAGGAGTCACAGTGATGGGCGTGTGGGTGGGATTATATCCCGTAAAAAAAAGCACATGTGACTGCTTATCCTCAGAGCTCGGGTAGGAAATCTCAGTAGCTGCACGGTGTCTGGAATCATGACCCGGTAGACGACGATAGGTTCACCCCTATCACCACCAGGTGTAATATAGTATAGTTTTCACCACAATTACAGTAATATTACATAGTTTTAAAATATAACTAATATAAACTAAGAAGCAAAAAATAAATTTATTTCGCACAAAATAATACGTTTTTCATTTAGTTAAATAGAAATTATTAAATAATTATTTTATAATTCTGAAGTCGGTGCCAAGTAAAAGCTATAACAACCTTTCTACAATATCAAATTACAGTACACACAATAAAGGGAGGCGTAGTTGTGCTAGTGCGCGGTCGCCCAGTATTGGTACTTACCACAGAAATATAACTAATATTCAGTCAGAAAATAGTTGTTAAAAAGATTGATATTATCTATACAGAGTTATTGTTTACTTGGCACCGACTTCAGAATTATAAAATAATTATTTAATAATTTCTATTTAACTGAATGAAAAAACGTATTATTTTGTGCGAAATAAATTTATTTTTGCTTTTTAGTTTACCTACTTTTTGAAGTCGGTTTTTTTTTTTGTTAAAAATTATTTTATTTTACGATTTTAAGTGATGGGTAGACCGAGCAAGAATGTTTCTCGACTGCGGAGACGACGGTTACTTGAGACAAAAACTTATTTAAGGTGTCTATATTAAAAGAATTATCCCCGTACTCCTAACCGTTGAGGAGTTTTACCTTGCAGCATCAGCTCAGCAACTTAAAATGCTGACTGCTAGATGCAAATATCCAAGTAGTTTTATAATAATGGTAATATACGAAAAACAATAAAGAAGCCTTTGAAATTTGAGGGTTACCTATGATTTCTCTAGGATCCCATCATCAAATCATGACCTCATATTATGAATATACATAAGTAATATTCAACGTCTCGCCTCATCTGTGTATAACTTGAAAGAATACAGTAAACGGCCTCAAGGAGCCTATATTTAAAGAATTATCCCCGTACTCCTAACCGTTGAGGAACCATCCAGCATCAGCTCAGCAACATAAAATGCTTACTACTAGATGCAAATATCCGAGTAGCTTTAGATGATATACAAAAAACAATATATAAGCCTTTTAAATTTGAGGGTTGCCCTCGATTTCTCTAGGATTCAATCATCAGAACGTGACTTGAAAAAAATGGGACCACATGACAAGTATATCCTTTCAAACAAAAAAAGAATTTCTCAAATCGGTCCAGGCGTCTTCGAGTAATCGGCGAACAAACATAAAAAAAAAATACAACCGAATTGAGAACCTCCTCCTTTTTTTTTTGAAGTCGGTTAAAAACTACAAATCCTTAAAATGATTACAGTCTCACATTATGTGGTGAGCGGCACCTTTGCTAAGTTATTAAAAACAACTTGTATTAAAGGCGTCAGGCCCGTATCCCTGAGATAACATCTTTTTAACAATTTAGACTTAATTTAGAAATTTTGTGTAATAAATAATTCTATATAAACCTTTTTTTTTAATGAAATAAAATATTAACTGTAAAAGTAAGTAGTGTGGGTGTTGTACACCTACCCAAAATAAAATAAAAATCTAGCTGTGATATTTTATGCTCAGTTACTCAATTAACGCATTTAGAAATACCTTACATTTAAAATCTTAAGGCAATCAATGAAAAATTGTCTATAATAACATGCTATTTTAATGAGATTTTCATCCATCAATAACTTGAACAAGAAGTGTGCTTTCTCTTTAATTATGCAGTTACCTTCATCTAAGATGCTAATAGATTGTAAAGAGAAATGACTGAACATTGTTGATTACCTCAAGTAATTTCTATAGCTTCTTTAGTTGCTTGGTCTTGTGGTGTTGCCAGTTCTTTTAATAATGTAATGTTGTTTTGGTTGATAAAACTTAGACATAGAATGATTGTCAAGAAAACAAACAAATATTGTATGAATTATTTGTAAAGATGGTGCACATGAATTTCTCATCAGCTCTTCTCATGATGCAATACCCATTGGATGTGGTACTTGAATTGATTTTAATTCACATTTCTAAGTTAAATTAAAGCCAATCTGAGCTCCGTTGTCAAATCATTTTATTGCAATAAGTTTTATAATTTAAATAGCAAATTTTTATTACGAAAAAAATCGCATGTTCCTATACATTTTAACTATTTGGATTGTTCAATTTGTACGAAGAATCTAAAAATAGATTTTTGTGTTTCTGGTAGGAATGGATTTGGTTTAACATAACATTACATAACATAGCATCACTCCTATATTGCCTAAAAGAGTGTGGCAGAGGTCTACAACACCCACATTTCATCTGTTATGTTTAGGTACCATGGGCTAGGGGGTGAGCCTATCACCTTCCACCGAGCCCTATTCCACAACTTCGTGTTGCTATTGTGAATTTCCTGACAAAAAGTTTACAAATAATACTTTTCCCGTCCCGCGAATCGAACCCTAGACCTAGCGGTGAGCGACGCATACGTTAGCACATTATTTTCAGCAGTCATGTTCGGTTACCATACTTGCCATGAGGTAGGCGGTGACCCCTAGAATCCAAGCTATACTTTTGCCTGACAACCAAACCCAATGCTACACCTACCTATTTTATCTAATGAGATTTTCATTCATCAATCACAAACCAAGGAAGGGTTATCTCTTTAATTATACAGTAGTAAGTAACTAAGTAATTTACCTTTATTTACTAATAGATTGTGAGAGAATTATGTTCTAGCATCCATTTACTTTTAATTTTATCACTCTCTACGTTTAGTTTCGCTGAAACGACCACCTGTAATTTCCAAAGATTTGACTGCAACATAAAGTTAACTGCCATTTGGAACATGTATGTATTCGCCGACAACAACAGTGTATCGTTAGAGCTATTTAAAATACACACTTATGTTAGAGGTAGCGGGTGGCTCGTGACGATGCATACGTCAGGGTGTGGTGCAAATGGAGGAGGTAGCGATTTTGAAAAGTGCAATGGGAATCAGCCCTCTTATTACGATTGATGTTGATAATGATGGAATTGGATTCGAATGTCAATTTTTGGTTAAAATTTTGACACATGAATCTGATTCAATCACAATTAACATCATTCTAATAAGAGGATAGGAAAATTTAATGTGGAAGTGATTATGTAAGTAGTGAATGTCGGTGAACTTTGTTACACATTTGTATTTTCATAGTTTACTCATGTATTCGTCTAACTTTCTATTAAAAAAAGACATGCTGCCAAACTACTTTTTAAAGTTTAAATGACGTTAAAGAAAGACAGCTCAGTTGTTTGGAACTTTTGCTTTTAAGGGTAATCAGAAAAAGATAATTTGAGAAATAAAAATATACCCGTCGAATATAGAATCTCCTTCTCCTTAAAAGTCAGTTTAAAATAATAGTGGTAGAAGAAAACAATGTAGCTGGAGATGCAAACATTAAGACAGAGATTTATTTAACTCAACCTTTTCACTATATCCATAAGAGCTAAATAAGGTAGTCATAAATAATATACTGATAATTATAATCAGCTATAGTATAATCTATGCTATCTTGGTATCCTAATTATTCATGCAGATAGTCGATCAACTATGGATTTATATCTTAATTTACTGCTTGCTGCAGTTAAGATAAATTGTAGTAATAATTTATACCTGCCCTTTATGACTCCAGTTTGCTGTACAATCTTATTAAAACTTTATCTTAGATCATTTCATCATTATCCTATATTAATCTTGGTTTTAGTATATGTCCTACCATTATGCAGCCTTTAAAATTAAACGATACCAGACATGCATCCAAAAATTTGACATAATAATATGTTAAATTTTGAGAGAGCAGAAAATGTTACTACTAAATGCTACTTCATTGTAAGAGCGAAATTAATAGAATTACTATTGTAAACCTTTTAATCGAAGTCGAATATCTTAATAACTATTCTACTCATCTTGGTAATGAAACGCTCACACGCTCCCGCTACAGTTAATACCTTACACCACACACCTAGGGTGGCCCGTGAAATTGTGTATTACCATCATCGTTCTACGACCTCGCCGGCAATATTGAGGGGACTATGACCTCATGTAATGATCCAGGTGATGTTAGCACTGTCTCGTCTACCTCAGCAATTATTGTTAATATCTTATTGTTATTACGACACTGTTTGTGCAAATTTGTTACATTTTATCTGAAGCTGGTGCATCGTTTAAACTTTAAATGGTTACATTTCACTTCAAGCGGAGCATTATAGCGGTTCATGAATGTAGAAGCATTCATATTATGAATTTTAATAAACCTGCCGTTAAATATTTACAATGTACATATTTCTTTGTAGTATCTGATGTAATGTGAAAATGAGGTTATTTTTGATACATAAATTATAGTACGCTTTGTTGTAAAATAACGGTATGCCGAGATAAATTAAGGAAATACTTGTTTTTACTACTCGTTATGTATTTTCAAAGTCACTTCTTTCTAAAAAAATGATTGTTTTTGAAATGTTTTAATGTTCAGCAACTTTTGTTGCTGACTGTTAATCAGAAGGATTTTTTTAAAGTTTTGGATTGGCAAGGAACCGTTTACCTACAACTCCACTTGTCATCCGTTTAAATCTGATTGCGTTATCGAAGGCCACCAAAGATAAATTATATTAATATTTAATCAATTTATTTATGATGGCTATCTATATTAGGTTTCCGTAAGTGGTTGTCACTGATCCAATAAACTAATTATGGGCTATGAATTATGCAAAATTTTCACGTTATATTTAATAACCGCTTGTATATTACGGCAAGTGACCAATTTTCCGGTTACCTAAGAAAATTAAATCAATTAAGTATTATGTAAATCTACAGATTATTATAACTGAGTCTTGAAACATGCTAATATTTTCAAATGTATTTTATGGCTTATTATTTTAATTAATTAGTTGATAACTGTAGTAGTGAAAGATTTGCATAATTTGTTATGTGATGTGATTTGTTAAGTATGTGTAGACGCATGTGGGTATATATTAAAGTGCTTATCACTGTATGATTTGCTATGGTAAGTACGTCAAAACCGAAACGTAAAAAAGTGTTAGTATGGCCGTAGTCACGATTTTCTTTAAAAAAGAAATCGAATTATTTTGGGGGAGGGAAAAGGAAGGGAACAATTCAAATTTTAGATCTTTTTGAAGTAGACATAGCTGTTAGTCTTTCATGTCATATTTGGTGGATAAAGACAATGTAAAGACTTCTTCTTCTTCTTCTTATCGTGTCAATGGCTTGTTCAATTATACTGTCTTAGACCAGTAGGCGGCAACTACAACCCCTTCTTTGTTTGCCTGCATGAGGTCATTGCGGGTGCAAGTGGTGGGTAGTAAAGGGCATGGCATCAGATGGGCCAAAATATAATGCAAAGACTGGGAAAGTATTACAGTGTTAATTCTATAAATACATCAAATAAATACCTGTAGTTCTTCAACCTAAGAATTTACGTAACTCATTTACTAACTGAGTCACAGCAACCTGTGCTCGTTTTACACAATGCGGTGTTAGCAAGTGACACCACGATGTGTAACAATAGGTCAGGCTAAAAGAAGTGTGTACACTATGTACTGAACTGTCGTGGTTTCAATTGACACCTGGCTGCACTACTGTTTATGAGGTTAACCAAAACAGAAAACTTTATTGTAATTATATAACTGCCTCGTTGGTTTATAGGTTAGCGTTGTGGCCTCTCACCGTTAGGTCTAGTGTTCGATTCTCGGGATGGGGAAAAGTGAATAGAATATTTCTGTCAGGGATAGATCGATACATGGATGGCGATAGGCTCTGCCCCTATCCCATGGAACCTAAACATACAGGTGAAATGTTAGTGTTGTACCCTCTGTCACATCATTCTGGGTAATATAGGCGAAATGTTATGTTATATTATGAATTCTCGATATAACATTATGCAACACGGTGTTGAAATCATGCCCAGTGGATGGTGATGGGCTCACATATGATGATCACATGGGATCTAAATATGACAGGTAAAATGATCGTGCTACACCTTTGCTTTACCTGTGTGGATATAAGTATATATGCATGCATATGCATGT
This sequence comes from Hypena proboscidalis, assembly GCA_905147285.1. Classification (NCBI taxonomy): domain Eukaryota; kingdom Metazoa; phylum Arthropoda; class Insecta; order Lepidoptera; family Erebidae; genus Hypena; species Hypena proboscidalis. The sequence goes on along the minus strand of LR990150.1, from coordinate 6,627,917 downwards.
CTCAGTAATCTCATAAATATTTTATTTTCTTACCGTTAAATTCATTTTATATACCAGCTAATCATCGCATACAAACAGATATCGTTGCATTTTTGAAGCCCCATGCAGTTTTAATCATTTTTAATACCCTTGCATCATTTAAAGTGAATTCTATATTTTACTGCACGTTATTACATTTCTAGATATGGTACATTGTATCAGTTAAGCGACTTTTAATCAGGGTTAAAACTTAATTAACGTGGTCAAACATCAGTGTATTGAAAAGAAATAGACAACAAACAAATAAACTCACCATAACCTTTTTAAAGGTTCTAAATTATCCAAATAACATCAATCAATACACAAAATACCATTTCATTCACGTTCACCTTAAACATCTTTTGAATATTGTAAATAAACTTAGACAAACATTTTTACCGCATTCCTGGAGATGTTAAAAGCTTAGGACAATATCGCTGTCATTGTGTCACGATTATCGCTTGCCGCTTGTGAATTGGACCAAGCGAGCGTTTTAGTGTTGAGTATCTTAAAGGTGGTCTTGTTTGCAGGTTTTTTCGCCATTTTCGACTTGTGTAAATGTAGAGTAAGCTTGTCCATGTTCATTGTTTTCTCAAGAAGAAAAAGAAAAAATCCTGAGAAAACAATAAATATGGACAAGCTTACTGTATACAAGTCAGATAAATTGGTTGAGGTAATATAAACAAAATAATAAATCATCTGGCCTAAGATAATATTAAATAAATAAATATCTCACAACTTACACACAACGACATCTAGTCCCAAACTAAGCTGAGCTTGTACCGGTCGTCAATATATTTAAATATATCTGCAGAAATGGATTGAGTAAAAGAGTCTAACGTAATGGTTATCTTTATAAAGAAAAATATGGTTAAAATACTTAAAACATTTTTTGCTATGGGAAGTCATTCTCATAATAATAAATGATCATTAGAACTATAGAAAAATGCATAAAACAACACTCAAGATGTGTTTATTAAAAAACATAATAATATGAGAACAATAAGAATTGAACGTACCTCTGCCTTTTATTGGGAGGTCGCGAGAGGTTGGCACTTTGGAAACTTTGCGAAGCCCTATTGTCATTTGGTTAACAACCTTGTATTATCGTCGATGCGAAGAAGTGTAGGGTTTTATTGTCAGCGAGTGTTGAGTCGCTTATAGGACAGAGCGTTTCAGTCGTAACAGTTGTCTATTATAAGAGAGTAATTGTCTGCCTGTTTTGCATACAGAAGTAATATGGTTTTATCTTTAATGTAATAAAGGTTTTATCTATTTGTGTAGACAAATCATATATATTATAAAACACTAAAATAAAATGTTTGATGACGCTAAATTTTTTTAAAATAATTATTAAAATGTAAACTAATGTTCAGCTATAATTTATCAACGAAGTCAAGCAATGTAAGTACTAGGAAATGGGTCCATATTGGCTCACCTAAAGTTCTTTACCCGAAATTGTTCTTCCTAACGATTTGTAATCCGAATGATCACTCTTCCTAAAATTTTTCATCCTAATGTTTTTATTCATACCATTTGTAGTGCTACCGGTGTTGTTCATAACACTCATGTTTCCGAAAATTGTTATTACTAATATCATTAATGTAAATACATTTAAACTCCTACTTTTTTTTGTCAGAACGCTTTTATCCCTAAACATAATGGATGGTATTTAAAAGTGCTTCAATTTATTCCCATATAATTTAACTAATTTTGCCTTTGTTCCACTAAATATACTGAATGTGCACCAAAATATGTTCACTAACATATTTCATAGTGAGCACCTATTTAAGAACTGTTGCAAATTTGTAAAAATAGTACTACACCTATTTTAAAAACAGATTGATTCTAGCATTGTGTTATGGTCGCAGTTCTAACCTAACCTAACCTACTACTTTACCCATAATTGACCTATGCTATAACTATAGCTTTTATTTTGTGTAACAATCAGATTACACAAAATAAAAGCTAAAGATTAAGACAGTAAAGATTATGACTTTGAATAATAGTGTAAAAGATGGTTATGCTGAAAAAATATAGGAAAACTAATAAAAGTACAATAGATGTTTATTGCTACCGACATTAGGAAGTTGAATGCTTCGAATTATGAACATTAGTGACAGAGTAGTTAGGAATTGTAATTGTTAGGATGAAAAATGTTAGGAAGAACATTTTCGGATTTCCAATTATCGGAGTTGAAACTTTAGGTGAACTTTGGCGCACCCCTAGGAAATACTTGTGACGAACTTGTGAAATATATACAAATTTAAATCTAGAGCTATGATGCTACCTGTTATTATTATTATATTGTTTACTTTACGTAAATGACATGTTAGTGTCTCTCTGAATCAGAGATATGGGCCCCGAATGATGCAAGTCATTTCGGCACGTCGAGCATAGGTATTTACCTTTATAATAATTACGCGATTTAGATCCGTTGTCTAATTTTTAAAAAATATCTACGTTTGTTTTTCATCTAATTTTGGCAAACGTTAGCATATTGAACACTATTTTGAAGCCCTTTACATACTTTCCAACTCCAACTATATACTTCTGATTAACGTTGCGGGTTCCAAGACAATTTTAACTCTCCCTGGGATTGCCCGTGTGTCATGCACGGTGCCTTTCAGTTGGTTACCGCTGTAGATCCTGGCGTCACAGGAGTCACAGTGGTGGGCGTGTGGGTGGGATTATATTGTGAAGCCTAGGGAACTTACCTAATTCATCTATTCACACTAATCGCTTCCATTAATATGAAATATTAAACAGAAATAGTAAGAAACGCTGTCATTGAGACCATACGCAACCTAATTCCTGAAGCACCAATTCACCTTAGCACCATCTCGATAATTTCACTCGTTAATTAATTTGTTTGTTTCGGATTTTTATTCAAAAGATATCTTTCAATTGATGTTTGTATTGCCAGTATTATGTGAAATATACGTAAGTCTTATTGAACGAATGTTTATTAAAGTGAGAATTATTTAGACACCCAGAAGGGTGTGGCAGAAGTGTACAGAAGCCACACTTCACCTGTTATGTTTAGGTCACATGGGATAGGAAGTAAGCCAATCGCCATCCACCGGGCTCAGTTCCAACTTTTTGCTTCTATTGAGAATTTCCTGACGGAAAGTTTACAAATAACATTTTACCCGAGACCTCGCAGTAAGAGGCGCATACGCTAACCACTAGACTATCGAGACACACACATAATTTTTTTTTTTAATTAAAACATTTTTTATTCATTTATTTTCATCACATCCAACAGTAGAAAAATTACTAACGTTAATTAATAGGGGAGGTAGACATATTTTTTGTTACCCAACTAAGCTTTGTTCGGTGCAAACCAAATGACATCAAAAGCCTCATCCTAAGTTAACCATTTTTTTTTTACATTTGTCAATAAAACGACCACCTAAAAAAATATTTAAATACCATTTGCGGTCGGAAGTATTACTTTCCACAAAGAGACGGACGGCTTTTTATTATAACTATAGTTACAAAAAGATATTTCTCATCAAAAACTTGCATATTTTTTTCCAACACTCATAGAAGATTAGCACATCTATTCGCACAGTGCTCGCCACTCTAACAAAGGCTGGACAAAAAACATGAATAATATCTGGTCATTGAAACTTTACGCAGCGTATTATTGACTGTTAATCGCCGGCACAATGTAAAAGGGTCTCGAAAGTTATGCGTTCGTCACTTTGTCGGCAACGGTTTTGTCTGGGCGTTTTTTGTGCGCATCATCGAATATGTTGACCAGTGGGCTGAAGTAGGATTGAGGGAGGTTGATACTTTGAGGAAGTGATTTATAAAGGTGATTAAGAATGAGGAATGATATTAAATGTTTTTAGTTCAGTATACCCTTAAATTACTGGCATATAAGGCATAACACCATAGTCCTCAGATAAAGCAATGCATCTTCAACCTGTTTTTGTGAAATGTTGAAAAATAAAAGAATAAAAATAGAGTAGTATTCCTACACACTCCATTAAATAAATTTTATTTTGATAAAAAAAATATATATTTGGTTTTGTTTCTCTATTGTAGATTCCTACATTTTCAGAGATGATTCACAGTTCATTTGTCAGTATTATACTTCATTGTAAAAAGCTATAAACTAAGTATAATTTATTTTTCTTTGTCTTCATGAGCTTTACTAATCATGACTATGTCGCTCCATTTGACAACATTTATACATTCATTTATATTTAACTAAATAACAACAATTTCGAGTATCCATTAGATGTAATGATGCATTCATATTTAATGTATTTATATTTCTTTCGCATTCATATTTGCAGTATTTTCTTTTGGATACATTTCCCTTTAAAAACATTATAGATAACTATTTTTTTTTAAATAAACTTTAATTAAAGTACCAAGATTACAAGCATCACCCAAACGGCGGCATTGCGGTTACAATGAAAACGTTTTAAAAGCGTTTTTTGTCCGGAACAGCGGGCATCGCACCACTGTGTCAACGAAAGGTGCACATAAATATTAATGCCGTACATTATACATCCGACTGATGGAAATTTAATTTAATCAATTAACTGATTTCTGCATTTACATTTTCGGCGAAATGTTGGTGAATCACACGGCACATCGTCGATTTTATGACCTAATATATTTTATTTAAAAGATAGTAAGTAATATATAAATAAATAAATAATAATAATAGCTGATTTTTTTTTCTCTAATTGTAAGAGAATGTGTGTGAATAAAACTTTTTAACGCTTACTGCTAACCGCTTACTACTAACTACTTGCCTACGAGTAACTTTCTCGATGGTCTATTTGTCAGCATATGCGCATATGCTGACCACTAGACCATCGAGAATCACCGCGAGGTCTCAGGTTTGATTTCCGAGTCGGTCTAAGTGTTATTTGTTTTGACTTTCCGTCAGGAAATTCGCAATAGCAGCACGAAGCTGGAATTGTGCCCGGTGGACAGTGATAGGCTCACTCGCTATCCCATGGGATCTAAATATAACAGGTGTATTGTGGGTGTGGTACGCATCTGCTACACCCTTTTGAGTAATATAGGCGCGATGTTATGTTTACAGTACTAATAAAAAACAAAAACAAATTAAAAAGTAAATTACGCTTTTAGTCAAATTAAAAGGAATATATCTTTATGGGCACCACCAATAAGGTAATAAAGTGTAGGTTTATAAACCTGATGTCCAATAACACACACAAATTATTTCTTTCGCTTTGGTGGTAAGTTGAACTAAAAATCACTCAATACATGTTTTAGTTGAATCATTTATTCGTCTAGAAACCTTTCAAGAGGTCTAAGTACGAGTTTCATTATATCTTACACCAGTGCCTCTTGCTGTAACTAGGTATCATACAAAATATCAGTGTCATAGTTTAAAAAACTATAAAACTTGTACAAAGGCGTTGTCTTAGCTGATCGACAAGAGCAACCCGAGGCGATGCGACACCATTCAAATGTCTCTGTTTCCATAGCAACCGTTGTGTCATCGCGTAAAATGTATTTTTTTTATGCTTTCTCAATATATTTCAAAGATCAAACATTTCTTACAACTTGTAACAGGTCTATCATACGAAATTGCAATTTAGAACAACATTATGTCCTATTCCTACTCCACATTATTGCTAAAGTTGTCATTTAAAAAAATACAACAGCTTATAGTTGTAATATGTTAAAGCAAATTTTAGCTTAGCTATGCCTTTTTGTATTTTTTATAATATTAAAGTTGAAAAATTAAGAATCCAGCAGGACTCGAACCTGCACCTCTTGGGTATACGCCCCAAGTGCTAGACTATCAAATTATCATTTTACATAAATTAATTAATTGATTGCTTAGGTGGTTTGATAATGTTGAAAGAATGGATAAAAGCAGATAAGAGAAAGAGATGTATAGAAATACAGGAAGAAGTCGTCTAGGAAAAATATAGAGCGACCAGATAAAGGGTATGTACCTACGTAGTACACAAAACTGGTGAGCATGTATGACGACATGTATGAATGTTGAGGATGCGAAAGAAGAAAGACGTATGTAAAGAGCAAATGACGTTTCATCGTCTCTGCCATCGTGCCATCGACGGATAAAAGCGTGATTTTATTTATGTATGTATGTATGTATGAATTAAACTATGTGAATTGTGATCATAGTATGATATCAGCATAAATTGCTAATATCACAGGATTTTCCAGACAAAATCGAAACAATATTTATAGCCTAGGCGAGGCGCTAACAATCTAAATCATGCAATTATGAATAACAAATGACTTGTATGATTTACGTTCAAGATTATCGAAATGTAAACCAAACCAATAAATTTTACATTTGCTATAGGTATAGGAGACAAATAAGGCGCCTTCAAGTGCGTTTTGCGACATTAAAGCAACGGCAGTGGTAAAGAGTATTCATGGTGACGACTTCACTTGAACGCAGTTTTATTATGATTGGACTAGAAAATAATTTTAGGGCAAGTATATAGGATATATTCTCAGTAATAAACATAATAAGCAAATACAATAAGCCAACAATGAATACTTAAAACATTCAATTACTTCGAAGTCCTGAGATACAGCTCCGTTATTAAAGTTTTGTAAATCATCAAATTGGAGCTGTATCTGAGGACTTTTAACTAGCTAGCTTTATTGACGCGAATGCATTTTTCGATGAAAAATTACGCGATGGTAATTGATGCTTTTTTGAGTTTGTCGTTGTTAACAGTCTCTTTTATTTATATACCGATGTAAACACAAAAATCTTTTACCGCCATATTTGCAATAAGCTCTCACTATTAATGCCGCTAAGACAGGACGAGTGTCCTTCTAGCCTCGTATATTTAATCCCTAATATGGAGACTGAGATGAAACGAAAGTTCTGTTTTATACAAAAAAGGTAGGACAGGTTACAAGGCATAAACAATAATCGATTACAAAATTCTAACATCGGTCGTTAGTGGGCCGTAACTGTTTGCGCTTCGAAACCAAAACCATATTTATGTTCAAGATAAGATGCAAATAATTCAAGCAAATGACAGGCAATTGCCCTATGATTTAAGGCTCGATTGTGCAGATTTGCGTGTTCTTCTAATCGAATAGATCAAATAGATACTATGGCCCTGATTCTGTTGTGGAAAAACTTAACTAAACTGTACTTTAAAGTAAAGCGCATCTCTTTCTCTCTCTCTATCCACATTAAAAAAGAATAAAATGAGACCTTTTTAATTGATTTTTTAATGTGAATTAAAACCAAGCGATAAAAATTAAATAAGTAGAAGAATAAGATACATATATTATGTATTCCGGCAAATTTTAAAAGTATGTGAACAATATTAAACGACTTATTTATATTTAAAATACCGATGTGCCAGAAAAATCACCTCAGCATAATTTGCACCACAGTGCTGGTATTCTAATGAAAATTGAAATCTAAAAAAAAATAATGTAAATGACACGTCCGTTCTGTTCACAATTTGACAGGTCTTTAATCCTGTCAAACTAAAATTGTTTAATCTGTTCCTTTCTGATAAATTCAGAAAGCGAGCGATGTACAAACTTAAATTTAGTGGAGCTGTGGCACAACAGAATCAGGGCCTAAAATGGTCAAACGCCATTTTTGAAAGGGCAAAGGCGAGGTACTGAGAATGTTAGTTGTTGATAGCTTCAAGGATTGTTTAAGGAATTGTTGTTTAATGTACGCCTGAGATTAGATTGGCGTGGATTAATTGCATTTGTTGCTTGGTCAATCACACAAATGCTGTGGTTAATTGTATTTAAATTAGTACATACAGTTCAGTAAATCTATAGTCGTAGAGCTGACCATTACTTTGTTGAGATTTCTCAAGCTGAGGATTTATCTTTTTTTTTTAAATATTCTGCAGCATGACGGCAACTCGTGATTGAATAGTTGTATCTTAAAACAATTTATATTCCCTTAGATTACAGACCCAATCTTCTATACTAATATAACCTTTTAAACCTCTAAATATTCCGTGTATTTTGTCAATAAGATGACAAATTGAGCTCCACAATTACAGTAGGTATGGAGTGCTCACAATGATCTATAGATAGAAAGATAAATAAAACTTTATTTGCATACCTTTCCTTTACAAACTAAAGATTATTGAAAGATAATAACAATATGCAAAGGGCGGCCTTATCGCTTGATGCAATTTCTACCTTTGCCTTCTATTTGCGATAATAAATTATACCATCACGTGGTATATCACTTTTGCTTATAAAAACTACATTTTCACGTGTATGCAACAACAAGTTCACATCTCCTAGTAAAATTACTCGGGTATCAACTCCGTCCTAATTAGTAACTCTCCGATACCGGCTAATTGGTTTTGAACCAGTTTCACTGCTCGACTATTGATAAAATTGATTTATTGGGCTCAATGCCGATGTATTTTAGATATGCATGTATTAATTTGGTTTATTTGTAACGATCGGAGATAGTTTTGTAGATTATTCTATTTTGATTTCATTCACATTCATGTATCAGAATTTCTTTGTGCAACTGAATCGACTCAAATCCTATTCCTACAATACTTACTTGTTTTCATTTCAAATAACGATTTATTTACGTGAGGAAACCAACATGGGTAAGAGTGCCTAAACTGTGCTCGGAAGTGTGTGAAGTCCATCAAGCCGCACTTGGCCAGTGTGGTGGACTATGACCTAACCCTTCTTATCATAAGAAGATGCCCGAGCCCATCTGTGGGTCAGGTATAAGATACAGAGCTGCTATTATATTAGGGTATATAGGTTGGTTTTGTAGGTAGGCAACCGTATGCAAGAGGTAATGGAGAAATATATGTTAAAAAAAATATAATAATAAGTATGTCGTGTATAAACATATATGTACAAAAAACAAACGTTTATTATAAAACCGCACACATAGTCTTGCAAACGACCAGGCACGTGATGATTATGCTTACCAGTAAAACTTGATTCAATGTATTTCAAAATTATTCACGTTTATTTTTACATCACAAATTTTGAAGCACTTTAATACAGCAAAAGCAGTTGTTCTTAAGCGGTCCATTAATGGGTTATTATGAAAATACTAAGAGGCCTGTCGTTTTAATTGTTTCCGAGCGGTCGCACTCAAAGGATTAACAATTAGCCTCCAACTTTTAATAGTAATGCGACAACTGACTGAGATGACCTCTTTACTTAAGTATTTCATTTTGCCGGGTTTTAATACTTAAGATAAAATGATAAGACTTTGCAGTTTTCGTCAAGTCAATTAATATTTCCATTATATTCTCTAAGGAAGTATTAGCGCCAAATCGGATTATACGAGCATTGTTATTGGTGCCCTATTTAATAATATAATTAAAAAAAAAGGACAAAATGCACTAAACAGTAAGAAAGATTTACGTAATATTCAACGTTTTGCCTCATCTGTGTTTAACTTTAAATAATACAGTAAACTGCCTTTATGTACCTTTATATAAAGAACGATCCCGTACTCCCAACCGTTGAGGAGTTGTATCTTGTAGCATCAGTTCAACAACATGAAATGCTGACTGCTACATGCAAATATTCGAGTAACTTGAGGTAATATATTAAAATAAATAACGAAGCCTTTGAAATTTAAGGTTGCCCTCGATTTTTCTAGAATCTCATCATCATATTCTTAATCTTAAGGTCACCTTACAAATATAACTTTCAGAAAAAAAAGATATGAAATCAATACAGGTATCTTTCAGTAATCGGCATACAAACATAAAAGAAAAACAATCGATATTTTTTTGAAGGCGGTTAATATAATTACTTAAGTCAAAATTAGATGGACAAAATTAAATGCTTGTTATGTTAATATTATTAACACTCAGTGCTAGACGTCGCGCGGAGGCGACGACACGCGAATAATAGCCCAGTTGATGAATCTATGTACTAGATTCGAAACTAGTCGGCATATCCCGGCTAAAGAAACGTGAGTATCCCGTTTTCTCAATAATAAAGCTTGTTATGTTATTAACATTATTTACATTAGTTCACGTAAAGCCATTGCTAGTCGCGGTTCCTATTTAAACATCTATGGCAGTCGTAACGTAACAGTTAGTTGCAGGCCAGAAAGACAACAAGACTAAAAAAGAGTATCGTATCACCTTGTACTTGGTTGTGAAGAGGTTGTCTTATGGCGGTCGTTCCAATATACTGTTATTCAGCAAATCCCGTTGGATTAAAAGTCGTCCCAAATGTGATTGAGAAAAGGCTGGGCAGTAGTTGATTTACATTCGATTTTCACGTGCCATCCATTAATTATTGCACGTGTGGTGTAGTGGTTTAAGCGGTCGCCTCGCCGCTCTCCACAATGGGACAAATCTTTGTGTAATTCGCAAATATTTGTTCTGAGACTTGGTGTGCTTGTGTGAGTGAATGAGTGTATTTGGCCTTGTCATTGGGACCATTGGATAGTGTAATTGCTTCTGGCGTTCTATCTAATGTAAGAAATCCAAATTTATCTTTTTTTATCTTTATTAAGTCGCGAGTATTTAAATATTGCAAAAACAATAAGCCAACAATTTAGGTTTATAATGCCGCCATCTTATTTTTACAAGGACCCAGCTATAACTTAACCAGCTCTCTTAACAACAGTACTCAATTCAAAAGCTCAAGTTAAACGCTATGTAATTACAAATAAGTTCTTTAAAACAAAAGCTAAGAATGATGGCGGTCGGCCACGCCCGCTGACCTGAGAGTTGTTACTTGCTAATTGTTTTATGGTTTATTTATTGTGATACATTATTATTTACTACAGTAAAATCTCAAGGCTTTTGAGTACGGTATAACATTTATAAATGGCTGAAAAATATTTCAGTATAAACTTAAACACATTATGAAAGTTGTGTTATTGCGCTATATTTTTTTTTTCATAAAATACAGAGTTACAACAATGCAAAAGTACAATGGTATACATTAAGTATTAAGTGCTAGGTACAAATATGTTATATATGTTGCTAGATATGTATATACAATACATTCATAGTAATGTCCCTGCCTCCTAAACTAGGTAGTCCTGTATCTCGAGAGTCAGTGATCAGCCGATATATTAATAAATAAATATCACACAGTTAACACACAACGCCATCTAGTCCCAAACTAAGCAGAGCTTTGACTAAAATAACTGATACTAATACATATTATATATATATATATTTTTGTACATACTTATTATACATAGAAACACCCAGACTAAGACAAACCGCCATGTTCATGCAAAGACAAAGATTTGTCTTAAGCGGGAATCGAACCCGTGACCTTGTCGTCGCAGGCAGGTACACTATCCATTCCGCCATCCGGTCGTCAAATTAATAATTTATAATCTAATATAATTACAATAATAACATAATTAAATGGTGCGTCAGTTCATAGTTTCTGTATTATAGAAATAAAAAAACAAAAATGTTTTTTTATTTATTATTTTTTAATATGATACAATGAAAGATATAAAATAACACTATATTATTAAATACGTGAAAACTAAATATAAACTTAACAATATACATCAAATAAAAAAATATACAAAATTATTGAATAAAACATAACTACTAAAAAGTTTAGGTGTCAAAAATTCGTCCGCATCGATGTTGACCGCGGGTAACGTGCCCATAAGGCTGGCGGCTGCCACGTTTTGTATGGCAATGCTGATTCTTTGTCCAAAGTAGAAACCAGCCTTCTTCGTTTTATTGTGTGATAATAATTTTAAAAAAGTATCTCCTAGCGCAGTTCGTGACAGAATTAGACTGTTAAATACAACCTGCGTGCCACCTGACCCTTTCGACACGTAACCTTTTAACATGTATAAGTCAATCACACTGACATACAGATCGACAGGTAAAACCTTTGCCTGACAGTTATTTAAACCGTTTCGCTTTACACAGACCGTGTGAACAACTTCAAAGACTACATTTTATAAAGGTTAAGCGCAAAATAATAATAATAAATGTTTATTTGGCACACAAAACAAAATTACAATAGGTAAATAGTAGGACACTTAATATAGGTCTGTACAAAAGAAATCAAAATTATAATGTTTTGCTGGTACTTTTAATAGGAAATCCTGTGCTATTAGTACCAGCACCTTCCAGTTTCACAATTAAGTTAGGTAGGTACAAATAGGAATACCTACTCAATATACAAAATTTGTCTAATTTTATCGACTAGGTTTAATTTAAATTAAAGAATTAATATACTATTTGGTAAACCTCTTAAGTCTATAAATGTTTTTTGCACACATTGTAGTATAATATCCTTTGGCACCACCTCTGGTATTTAGAGGTGATTTTATTCTGTAGCCCAAAAGGTATTGTCATGTAACCGCCGAGATTTATACTACATGTAAGGGTCAAAGCACACACGCTGCTATTAGCATCGTGGATTAGCGATTATGCAACATCATATTTCCAACAGCAACGATAGCCGAGTGGGAGACCGTAGGACCACAGAGTAACGAACAGAGGCTAAGCTTTTAAAGAGCGTCTAAAATATTTACCTATTTTGCTAGGGTTGGCACTTGGCAGTGTTGGCACAACAGAACAAACCATGTGACTAGTACAATTACTACACTGGCGGCATAGTGGTGTTTTAAACGACGCGGCGGTTTTTTTTTATTGTATTACCTGTACCTAATCATAATAAATCAATCGCTAATAATAAGGGTAGATAGGTATTTTTTACATATTTCAACAAGTCAAAAAAGTAATAAAAGTCTTTAAGTATAATCCTCTCAAATTGGTACCTAATGTGATAAGTAGAACCTTTTACAATTTAATTTTAACGTACCTACCTACCTATTAACGTACGGTATTAGGTAGAAGAGCGCATGACATTGCGCTTAAGAACTTGAGAACTGTCATTATCATACATCTATACAATTATAGGTATAAAAAGATAAGACCCCAGAAATAATATAGGCTACATCGACGTACCACGCGGTTGGAGCCGCGCGTAGAAGCTAGTGACTCATACATAAGTAGAAATATATTATTAGCTGTGAATTGTGTCAAGGTTCCATAGCATTACAAACACGGCACAGATTTAAATTTGCTTTGATATTGATGTAGGTACACTAGGTACCTACCTATGTAATTATGTATGAAGTATCTATCTACCCCACTAAAATAAATTGAATAGGTATATAATAAAAATAGCTACTCTTTTACTATCAATTTACTACTCACCTAGTAGATTCCTTGGGATAGAAAAAAAAAGATATGTTCTTATTTCGACGATTATTGTTCTTACACACAGTACAGTACATTTTGTATTATTAAATAATAACGCGCGTCGTGCCCTTTAGGACGAGATTTGCGAGTGAGCATACGTGCGTGCGCGCACCGCGGCGGCGCTGGACTGCTGTAGACTGACAGAGTACATTTATGTGAGCTGCGGTAGTGTCCGCGAGCCGCGCCGAGAGCGTGCGAGAGCCCTTCGCTAAGGCACTTGCAAGCCGGTAGAAACCGGTTTCGCCTCGTACGTGATAGGGCCGCAAGTGCTCACGCACACAGACGTCTTATGCTTGTGTGAGTGGACTTATCTGAGCGCGGTTGTATGCAGCTTAGTCTCTGGTTACTCTGTGGTAGGACTACGAAGACAAAGATCTCAGGTTCGAATCCACGGCAAACACCTCTGTCAATATATCGTTATGATTCGTCTTTTCGAAGACTGTTCGTTTGATTTGTGTGTATTAATCATATAAATTATCGCTTGCAAACGGTGAAGGACAACATTATGAGGAAACCTGCATGCCCGAAAGTGCCTAAAAAGTACTCGAGGTCGTGTGAAGTCTACCAATCCGCACTTGGTTAGCGTGGTGGACTATGGCCTAACCCTTCTCATCATGAGAAGAGGCCCGAGCCCAGCTGTGGGACATGTATTAGATACAGGGCTGCTACTATTATATATTTATTATTATATTGCCATCTTAGCAGTTCGGTCGCAAAACGTGCGTTTTAGTGAATAAAAATAGCGTGTGTGCTTTGGATTTTAGGTAACACATATTTAATACATTTTTGTTCGAATAAGTAGTCTCACTTTCGAGTTCTTCTGGCATAGAGAAGTATACTGAAGTTAATTGTCTTGTCATATCCGTGGAAAACGTGGTAGACGGTGGAAATATGGTTTCATGGTATATAGGCTTCCCGTGAAATGCAAAACCAGCTTATACTGAAAATGTATAGCTTAACGTGTAGCCCTTTGCGCAATGTAAAAAATTGAGCAATTAATCTGGTATACTTAAATAAAGTATTCCCACCGGAATCAGGTTAGAATACATGACATTTAAATCGGTATCTACTTATCATGCTGACATTCAGATCGACAGCTTAATCCGTAACCGACGTTTAAACTGTTTAACTTAGCACAGGTTGTGTGAGATAACTTAAAGCACTAAATAACAGGCGTTAATCGTTGAAAGTGAAACCGTGTCGATCCTTGACATTCGAGATTCTGTAAGGCTGACCCCACATTAGACGTGCGCGATCGTCTGGCGTGTGGGCGCGCTTGCTGCACACACGTTACAAGGCATCGTGTGTTGCTGCCGTGGAACGTTTGTGCAGCCAGCACGTCCACAAGTTCGACGATCGCGGACGTCTAATGTGCGGGACGCCTAAGGCGCTGCGCTGGTTTGTTGATGTTGTAGACGTTTTCTTTTGCTTGTTTTTAAACACTGTTGGTTTTTACGGTTCAGAAGGCCTAGTACGAGTTTCAAGTTTAAACAAACTACGAAATTAGCAATTTTATTTTGCACCAGCAGCGCTCTTTACGGCAATTAGCACGAACTAAAATGTTTTATAGAAATTACTATCAAACCGTCAGTGTCATAGTTTTAGGGTACGTTGCACCAAGAGTTTCGTTATTGTTACAGTTAAAATTAACATTGTGCGCAGTTGCGATAGCCATATTAATTTTAACCGTCACTATATCAAATCCGTTGGTGTAATCCACCCTTAGCAAACAGGTACTTGGCCAAATGTTCACGTGTCACGGACTATATAGATCATGGACTGTACTATGGACCAACCGTACTTTGTTATTGCCGCTCAAACGCTCCCGCTATAATTTTGATAAAACCCATCCTTAACAAACTATCCAAACAAGTAATTGGTCTCCTGTTTACGTGTCACGGACTACCTCTATATAGATCATGAACTGTACTTATGACCGACCGTCCTATGTTATTGTCAGACGCTCTCGTACTATAATCTTTTTTGTCAGACGAAAGCGATTCAAAATTGGAATGAATTTTATGACCAACTGTCAAACTCAAATTACGAACTGTCAACTCTTAAAATAAAAATATCGAAAGTTTTGCCATTAAAAGAATATCCAAAACAAAAACACCAGAAATATTTGCACCTTACAATTTTAGTTTATGATACTTGGCGTCATTTCTATTTGATTCATCCCCATGATGGGGAACAACTGTAAAAATGAAATGGATCGTAAAACAGCCCCTACGTATAATTCTACCCTCACAGACTTATGTTTCATATACCAAACTTTATTAGACAGGGGTAAGATTTCGTCACTTTTTGAGAAACCTCCCTCCCTTCTTACCCGATTGTAGAAAAAGGTACAGTTATGTATTTGGTATTTGCTTTAGATTTTATGTTGCTTGATTCTTTTCGTAAAGATTGTGTTGTTATTTTTCAAATTCAAATTCAAATTCAAATTATTTATTTTCATAGGCCCCAAGAGGCGCTTGAACACGTCAAAATATTACAAACAAATGATATAAAAATAAATTATAAGTAAAACTAAATTTAATTACAATGATTTGAATAACCGGGGCTTAGATTAATTTTAATCCAACTGTTTAGAATCAGATTAAAATCAAGCTAAGTACCAGCTCCGATGGGTATTGCATTATATGATTGTATAATATGTTTCAAGCTAGAAAATCAAACGTGGAATTATATCTTTTTTTAGTTTTAATCGCTTATATTATGAACAATCATTCTTAAGCAACTTATTAAATATGATTAAAAAGTCGTCAACAATTAAAATGCAGAATATTTTACACGTCGAAACATTTTGAAGTTCGTATATACTTTTTACTGAATTAAACATGTCCAAGGCAACAGACGTTGTACTTAATTATGTACTTGATATTGGTGTTAAAAGACACACAAAATACACTAAGTTACAGTTTCCCAGGTTCCTGATAGGTCCTTGATAGGTAAAATGTCATATTTGTATAAAGTTATCAGGCGGCCAACTGTCAAAAACTTCATCAGAAACAAGTTAAATCGGGTCTACATGAAGATGTAACTTTATATTATTCAAAACAGAAGCTCCTATAATATCAGATCCAAAAAACAATAAAAAAATTATACCAAATCATCAAGGGGAACTCGAGGTGTAATTTAGGGGTCCCATGGATATGCAACAAAAAAGGCGGGCAGCCACCGTGTCCAATTTGAAGTAGTGAAATATGAATGTCTTTTATCCTTAGTAAATTATTGTAGGACCACCCCGTACTATGAGACCGTGAGTGGAGCGATACAGGTGTCGGACTAGTTGCCTAGAGGGAGAAAGAATATTATCTTAATGAAGTCGTTTAATCATAGATAATCGAGAAATGAAAATCGAGAAATGAGAATTCAAAAATCGAACTCGAATAAATTTGAAAATGCTTATGACTTTTTTTTATGATTTTCTTTTTAAAGTTTATTTGAATGTAACTTCCTCGCTATGAAAACTCATTTGCAATAATCTAATTGGCGATGGCAATATAATTAAAAGTACCTACAGAGTTACAAAGATCAATAGGTCGTGGGTTCGAATCTTTACCACGGACGTGAACTTCCTCCTAACACAAGCAAATTTGGCTTAGCTGAAGGGGATTAACAAGGATACTTGTGATTTGTAGCTGCAAATTACAAGTAAGTTAAAAAAAAAGGATACATAAACGAAAACATTCTAACTTCAATATGAGTTTCTCTTACATCACAAAACTATCTATATATTTATATCTACCTGAAGATCTAATTACTTAGTTGCGCCTGCGCCTGTAAAGTCAAAATCCCTTAGTTCATCCATGTTATTTGAGTTATGAGTTATTTAGCAAAATAATAAATTCTAGTATCAATTTATTTATTTAATGTTCAAAGAAATTTTAGTGTCAGTTCTGTAAGTAATCAAATAGCTTAACAGTTTTAATAATGACATGACATAACAATAAATTCTAAATCATAACATACCTATGTTAAATCAAGCAAAGAACTTTATACGTTGACTAAACTAAATTGATTCTATTAGCTATACAGAATTCCTCTTTCCATTTCCATGAACGAGATAATCCTTCGCGTTCCATGGTACAAGTCCTGGGCCAGACATCGTAACTTAACGATTCCAACTTTACTGCACCGGCCCTGCAACTGTGGGGAAAAAATAAATTGGAAATTGACGCCCTCCCGATGCTCTTGCTTTTACGACCACTCGCTAGTTGGAATGTGATGATGTCGTGTTTGGATGCATTTGGATATCCAATGGATATTTGTTAGAAATGTTGTTTGGTGATGGAAGAACTAAATCTAGAAAAGATCTAAACCTGCCCCCTTATTACGATTGATTTTATTTGTGATGAAATCAGATTTAAATGTCATTTTTTGGTACAAATTGTAACATATTAATCTGATTCTGAGCTGGTGAGTTCAGAAAAGTATTGGAATAATTTAAGTAGACTGGCTTTTGATTTTATACAGATAGCGTTTAAGTAATTTACGGCATTTTTAAGAATGAAACTATAATATCAAAAATAATTTTCAAATGAGTGAGACTGAGTCTCGAAAAATAAATATCAAATTATAGTTTTTTTAATTAAATTAATGCTATAATTTTATTATTCTATTTTTGTCTCGTTATGGCACGTCAGTGTTATTTGTGAATTAACCGTCAGGAAATTCTCGGAAGTGTTGTACACCTCTGCCACACCCTTCTGCGTACTATAAGCGTGATGTTATGATTTTAGAACTTTAATTCTTCACTTTAAATAAACTGCTTTTATTTATTCAACAACCCTCGAGGTAACATTGATTTAATTTAAAAAGAAAACTTACAAACACTATCTAACTGAATCACTTAAGTTTTAATATTATTTATTTATTTTCTTAAAACAATTTTAAATTAAAATTTACAACTTAAATATTAAATAATACTAAAACTAAAATAGATAAATCATCATTTTAAGTTGTATGTTTTTGAAAGGTAAGCGTAAGCTACCCACCTAAAAAGAAAAATACCAACTTAATATCACAACATTTTGCAAACAGGTACTGAGAAATTGTGACAAAGAAGTACTGTCACGAACACATGTGAAATCATAAACAGCTCACGTTATTATGCACTCGCGTTGTATGAAAACATTCGATTTATGTTGACGATTGTACATTTACTACTAAATTGGACCTTGTGTCAGGGTGTTAAAGATTATATTTTAAGTTCTGTAATCTAGGATTACATAAAGAATAGTCGATTGAATTATGAGTCCGGTGACTTATCATAAAGTTTCTGAATTATTGCATTGAGTTGTATGAGTAAATATTACTAGGGTTGCCGTTTACGTATAAAAAAAAAATAGCAGCCCTGTATCTAATACATGTCCTACTGCTGGGCTCGGGCCTCTTCTCATGATGAGAAGAGTCAGGCCATAGTCCACCACGCTGGAAAAGTGCGGATTGGTAGACTTCACACACCCTCGAATACTTTTAGGCACTTACAGGCATGCAGGTTTCCTCACGATTCCTTTACCGTCAGCGAGTGATAATTTATATTATGATTAATACCTACACACATATCTTCGAAAAGACGAATCTTAACCATTTATTGACAGAGGTCTGGGCCGTGGGTTCAAACCTTTAACTTCGCAGTCCTACGGTCTCCCAATCGGCTATCGCGAACTCGTCGTATGTAACGTTTAAAAAAAAAACATAAAATTAATTAAAACTCAATGACTCAAAGCCGGGGATTCCTAAGCCCAAAAGTATAATGCTTAATTGAAATAGTTTATTTATGACGTCAATATTTAAAAAAGATCAATTTAAAATATGGACGGCCACCTGCCCGCTTTCAACAAAATTAAATATTTGAATAAAAAACCGAATACTATCGGATGACGTATGAGATTGATGACAATTTGTACAGACGAGACCAAAAGTGCTAAGATCTTCTTCTTCGTCTTCTTCGTCGTGTCGATGGCTGAGTCAAATTTTATTTATACTTGCCATCGTGGTGAAAGGATTAGCCAATTCGCTTTGGAGAACTCGTGAATTGCCTAGGGTGCGCCGGACGAGCGACGTAGGGAATCGTTGTGTACGTCACTCGCGGAGACTCCTTTCATGCACATGCTAAGATAAAAATGTATTTAATACACTCGTGACTTATTAAGGGCAATTAACTGTTATTTTTTGCGCATACTTATGTATATCATTAATATCATTATATATTATTTTTTACTGCAGATGAATATAAAATAAAAACCTCAAACTATCGATTTATTTGAGACTATAATGACTGCAAAAAAATGTACTTAGTTGTATCTTGATTGAATCTCTTTAAATGATCAGTTAATTATGCCTTTTAAATAAGTGTAGTCGGTCATAAACTGCATCATCACTTCAACTAAGACGTGTTGAAACGCAAACCAGTTTGTCATAAAAAACATCTTCATACCACTTCACTTAGAATCAATAGCAGGTAATTAAAAGCCAAGAGTTGCCACTTGTTTCAATGTACATATTGACGACCGGATAACGGAGTAGGTAGTGCAACTGCCAGCTACGCAGAGGTGGCGGGTTCGATTCCCGCTCAAAACAAATCTTTATGTGTATGAACAAGAAGGTTTGTCTTGGTCTGGGTGTTTCTTTGTTTAATAAGTATGTATTAACAAAATAATTAGTATATTTGTATTAGTAACAGTTATAGAGGCACAGGGTGTGATGTTCCTCCACCACAAAGGGAGGATCCTCCGACCAGGCTCAGTGGTACTGCCTGGCGGACAGCTGTCCGACGGTATCGTATTGGAAGTGGTATATATAGTCACTTGCTGTGAACATTTCGATATCGCGATTCAGCACTCGCGATCACGTGACATTTATTATGTGCGGATACCGCCACATCACTCCCCTCCAAGACCGGAGGTCGATGAGAGTTCCAGTGAGTCGGAACTGAATTCCGCTGAGTCTACAGTGAGTCGAGACTGTGTGCTGCTAATTCCTCAGTGAGTCGAGGTGCGCGGTGTAGCGGTGAGATTCTCCAGTGAGTGGGGGTGATGCTGCGTGTTTTGATCACGTCGGGGTCACCAATATAGAGGAACAGGGTGTGATGTTCCTCCACCACAAAGGGAGGATTCTCCGACCAGGCTCAGTGGTATTGCCTGGCGGACAGCTGTCCGACGGTATCGTATTGGAAGTGGTATATATAGTCACTTGCTGTGAACATTTCGATATCGCGATTCAGCACTCGCGATCACGTGACATTTATTATGTGCGGATACCGCCACACAGTTATTCTATTAGCCATAGTACAGGCTCTGCTTAGTTTGGGACTAGATGATGTTGTAGGAAAGTTTTGTGATAAAAAAAAAATAAACAACATCGGGTCTAAATTGCCAGTCAACCAATACGAGAAGACCACGAATTATGAAATAAAAAAGGGAACCTTTAAATAATAATATGGCACTGTACGAGAGCCCACGACCAAAATTTTTGTCTCATAGCAATACGGCCAAAACCGCATCAAATCGATAGATACGATTATCCTGAACTCGAAAATACCAATATCAGACATTTTCCTCGTAGCGTTTGATCTGACCGAATTTTCAAAATTGTCAAAGAATTTTACCGAACTGCATCATAGCAATATGTCTGATTTGCAGACTGTAGTTGAATAATAGTTCTGAGATACCGGAAACATATTTTTCAGACGTTAGTGGTGTAGCGCAAACCCGTAAAATCACTTAAAAAAATTAAAAATGAGACAAAAAAAATGTCTCATAGCAATACGTCTGAAAATCTTTTTTATTAGTAAATTTTGGTTATTTGATGCGAACAAAACAATTTTCAGACGGAAATGTGAACGCATTAAATTTTGAGACCGTTTTGAAAATGTTAACAAATTTTACCGATCGGTATCATAGCAATATGTCTGAAAATTGTTGGACATGATAAATTAAGTTGTCCACATGTGCAAAAAATTTATATCAGACAAATTAAGTGTAGCACCTTCTCTGTCAGACAACTTTTCGATACTCAGATATCATTTAAAATCATCATCGTTGTTTCTTTACAAAACACACAACTCAGGTCCGACATTTTACACCACCACAACCGCACAACGTATGACAAATAAGTGAGCGTCGTTCCAACGTTTGGAGCAGCTGGCGAGTGAGCTGTATAATAGTAAGAAAGGGGCAGGAGCGTAACAAGCGCTGAGGCTGTTGAAATTAAATACTGATTGATTTGATAGTTTTGGTTTTATTTAAAGCACACTTGAGTAACTTTTACAAAAGAAATAAGTAATGACATCTGTCATCTGTTAAAGTACATATAATAGACCAGGGAGATTCTTGAATATCTATGAAGGCTGTAAATTTAAAATAACATTTAACAGAGGCGTCGGCCAGGCGACTCCGAAACGTTATTTTCGTTTTTGGGAGTATATGCTACACTTAAAGTGTCTGAAAACAGGTTTTTGGTAATCATGGCAGCAATACGAAAGGTTGAAAAAAAAAATTATCCGTATTGCTATGATACAGGTCGACTAAATTTGTTGACATTTTCAAAAATGCGTTCAGGCTATATGCTACGCGCAAAATGTCTGAAAACAAACTTTTTCGTAATACAATTATAAAATCTATGTACATTTTCACTATCAGACGTATTGCTATAATACCGACTGTCTTTTTTTTTTGACACAGCAGAAATGGCCTCCCTCGCAGTTGCTACACTTTCGACCGTTACTACACACCTAGTCGGGTACAGAATCATACAATCTAACGATTTTATAGGGTTTTTGCCGTATTGCTATGAGACATGGTTTTGGTCGTGGGCTCTCGTACTACTAGCTTCCGTTCGCGACTCCACCTGCGTGGTTATTTGATGTTGATCTTGACATTGTCAAATTATATATTTCAAGTTTTTTAACCTTTTTCGTAAATCACACTATCAATTAGTAAAAAGCCGCACGATGATCTCTTCAGTAGCTTTTAAGTATTTCAGGAACAGGCAGACAGACAGAGCAGCGCAAAACTTTATTTTATAATACATATGTCAGGATATTCCTTCATGCAACTCCTTGTACAATTATATCGATCCTTAATGTGTGTAACATGTACGCGAAAACTTTAAAAATATTTTTTATATATTATATACATATTTTCTTAATTTGTCTTGCATTGTTTGTTTATTATAATTTTGTTCAGTAATAATAATATGCATGTTTCTTAAAGTTTGTAATCTCAATAACTAAAGTTACAATGAGAATGCTATGCACACCTAATTATTTGTAGAATTACATATAATTTATGCAAACTAATGTTAATATTGAGTATCTTTGTAATTTTACTATACTTATAAATAAATAAATATAGACCGTTTATATTTTTTTGAATCAAGCTTCCACTTGAGTGCTCAACATTACTAAGTTGACTTGCAACCGCACCGATTTTTGATCTCTGACATTTGAATGAGATTACGTAACGTTTCCTTTCCACGTGAAACGTTTAATGATTGATTTGTATACAAACGTGGTCTGACGGAGTTTTGTCTGTAGTCTGGGAATATAGCCGTCATCCTGTGGTCGAAAGAGTCTGATTGTTGTGGTAGTTTAGATTGACCACAAAATTCGAAGTTGTTCTGATTGATAATATATATACACAATTGTATTTAAATAGAATTTTGTATTTGTGTTCTATAAATATAAAGCTGTCTACCTGTGGTCTACAAAACTTAATTGTTGTAATTCATGATGGTGATTTTTTGTGATATTGTGAATGTACTCTTTGTACTTTTTAAATTGCTCATATAATAATAAAACAATCTTTAGTTGGTTATTTTTTTGTGATAACAGTTTAAATTTTAATCTTATTAAACTATTTTGACGAAATCTTTATAGTAGAAAATCCAGTGCTTTGATTTAAAATCTAGCCTACTTTTCATAAATTTTTGTTCCACAGTAACGCGGGTAGAAGCTAAATAAAAAAAAATAATACATTAATTAACCAAAACGTTATAATACCATCCCAATAATGATATTACAGCCTTTAACAGCAATAAAAGTCTGTAGCCGGCTTTAATAAGGCTATAGATTTTATGGTCGCATTAAACGAACCTCGTTTTAATTTGGTACTAAAATCAGAGAACCATTGAAGCTTCGGTTAGGAGAGAATGGACTAAACGACTGTCGGAATGGCTAAACGAACAGGGATATTGTCACAGAAGACCGAAAGCACAGAAGTAAGGATCATTAATTAATTTTGGTCGTACCAGACACTTTGACTCTGGCTGGCATACACAATTAAATTTAATTTCAACAACTTGTTATCACAATAGAGCCATGGAGGTCGTGAACACCTAAAGCCTCGTTCCAACAATAATAATATACGGTTAACAATTGTACGGCTGAAGCGATGGTAAAAAGTTGCCTATGGTGAGAAGCGCATTGACAACATTGCTTAAACGCTTCAATAACCTACTAAACCTATTTTTTTAAGAATGCTGTTTAGTTCTCAAGAAATCCTTAACAGGAAATCCCTTTCACTATCAAATCGAATACAAATTACATGCCGAAGAATGTGAGGAGTCAGAAAAGTGACAGTCAATATTTTTTTAAATACTGTTGAAGAAGAAAACAAAAAAAATACGAAAATTACGAAAACTGACACTAAAGGAATGAAAGACGCTTTTTAACTGCTAACAGTTTGGCGTAATTTTAAGAAGCTTAATTTCTGTACTTACAATGCTTTGTGTTAATGCCAATGGTTTGCGAATCATTAGCAAGGGTTTTATATGATTTGAGCCATTAAAAAGCGCATTTAATTTTGTATTTGGTTTTGTCTATTTTGTTTAAACTGTACTTTTGGTAATAGGATGGTAATTAAGGCAAAATTTTCATGATATTATACTTTTACGATTTGTTGTGTGTATCAATAGGTACAGTATTTCTTTTATTTAAAATATTTATAGTTTCTTTAGTTTATACTGAATGAGTTTAGTTTTCGTAAATATAGGCAAATTATTTTGAAGGTCCATGCGTCAGCAATATATATTAGAAAACATGAGAAATATTTATTCTTATTGGTACGAAAATCATTTATATTACTAATAAAAATCATATTTAAGACAAAAAAGACATTCTAAAAAGTATACCTATAGCTTCCCAACAAAAAACTTGAAGGGAACGGACTCCATTTTTTTTTAATACTTAAAAAACGGAACTTTATTAAAAGAAGTAGAACTATTTAATCAGAAATTCAATCGAGACCACGAGAGAATGCTCACTAAACAAATTATGAAATCGGATCTTCTACAAAGCGATCCGTCAAAATTTTTGACAGACGGAGAAAAAGTACTCTTTAGGGTTCCGTAAAAAAAAGAATTTGAATCCTTTTGGTAGCGCGTTTGTAAATGAGCAAAAGGAACTAAATATTTTGTGTCTACTCAGCTAGTTTTTTTGGTGGTAATTTCAAATTTCTGACAGAGCGGGCAAATTACATATTTTCTTCTGGTATTCTCTCAGTGTAGCAAATAATAAATTGTCCATAGCTATTTGGCTATGCTACAAAAATTGTTTGCTCTATTATCTAATTGACAAAATAAAATTAAAAAAAAAAAACTTTCGGCCTTAGTTTATGGCGGAAAAACTACTTAATCGATTAACTGTAAAATATTGTTTCAATATTTATGTATCTAACTTCATAAATTATTTATTTATACACACATACATCTTCTATACTTATAATAAATCTGTAGAAGTAAAATTTCTGTACATTGAAAATATCAAAAAAATAAATAGCAGGGCGTGTTACTACACCGACACCGAACCCAAAAATGTAATTAACTTTTTTTTGTCTGTCTGTCTGTCTGTCTGTCTGTCTGTTTGTTCAGGCATCACGCAAAAACTACCGGTTCAATTACGATGAAACTTGGTATAATTATTCTTTAGTATCCTGGGCACCACACTGGGTACTTTTTATCCCGGAAAAGTACCCAGTATATTATATACAATAAAATACAAACTTAACTTTGCGGTTTGCTCCCGAACCGCAAAGTAAAGTTTGTCGTAGGTTATAAATGACCTATGACAAACTTAACTTTGCGGTTCGACTTATGAAGATAAACCGAAAGGTTTATTTTTTATAAGTCGTACTGTATAGATTTTAATTTTAAAGTTTACGTAGTAAATTTGATATTGTACGTAGTGACCGTAGGTTATTTCATAATACTGTTAGGTAGGATAAGTACGAATCCGTATAGATATTAGTTTATAGGGATTTTGCTTATTTATTGCTTATATATTTATTCTAATGTATTTATTACAGTAATGTATGTATTATTTACAATTATTATGGTTATTATATTTCAAATGAATTGCCAAGTTAGACATTGTTTTATCTTATTTATAATTATGATTGATTATGGTTATTTTGACATATTATATTCTATATTGAGATTGACATAATTTATTTTTGACATCATATTATTGACTTAAGTTTCGCCTTCTGACATTCATTATAATGAATATCAATTGATACATTATTTTTATTATTTAATATGATGATTAATGAAAATTAATTCATAATTATATAGTTTCTTTATTAACTCATTAAATTTGATTTGTATAACCTCATTTCATGTTATTTTAAATATTGTTAAGTAAAGGCAATCTGTGTGTACATTTATTATTTTTTATATTTTTGGAGTATAAATAGTTTTTGTTATTAGAATCTATATATTTTTTTTTGTCTGTTCTGAAACCCTTATATATATACAGTAGTATACACACATTGTTTTTACTCCTTTATTTTCTGCTTGAAGTGTAAGATATTGCAACCTTATATACTATGGATTTATTAACAAGTAATAATTTAATTCCATTTCTATATTTAAGTTTATTTTCTCTTTAGCTATAATGTTGTTTTGGTTGCTATAACTTACACATAGAATTATTGTCAAAGAACAAACAAAAATTGTATGAATTATTTGAAAAGATGGTGCACATGAGTTTCTCACCAGCTCTTCTCATGATGCAATACCCATCGGAGCTGGTACTTGGATTGATTTTAATTCAAATCTCTAAGTTGAATTATAGTCAATCTAAGCTCCGGTGTCAAATCATTTTATTACAATAAGTATTATAATTTAGTTAGCTAAGTTTTATTTTAATTTTATATTTTTTGTGTTTTGATGTTTGTTTTGACGTGTTCATGCGCCTCTTGGTGCCCATGGAAATACATGATTTGATTTGATTTCATTTATTGAGTTTAGATTAGTTATTATCAGAAATAGGTTTATTTAGGTAGATAGGTATTTTATTTTCTGTTATTGAGTTTTTTTATTGATGTACCTACCAGACAGATGAAATCGCAGGAGATTGTTTGTTTGAAAGCGCTAAGTTTAAAAACAACTGGGTGAATTTTGATATTTGACATTACGCTAAACTCTACGGGCTGTCATGGACGCACGTGTCGCAATTTCTTATTTCAAAATTTGAATTAATTTCGAATTATGTACATGAGTTGTAGCTATTTATCTGTTTTGATTTGTTTGAATATTATTTTCCTTGAGTTTTTGTCGTATATTTCTTTTGGTCGGTTTGGTAATAGATAGGTAAGTAAGTACATGAGTTGTACCTACTATTGTTATATTGACATTGTTACCTTTAGCATTCTTTGTTCATAAAACGACATCCACGCGGACGAAGTCGCGGGTAACAGCTAGTCTATTAATAAAATTAAATATTTTAGTTAAATTAATACTTTTACAGACTTTTCGTCTCACACTTGACCAGATAGATTTATTGTTCTTTTTCTCAAGTAGATGCGTACAAGACGTGAATATTTGTAAGCGGTTTAAGGAGTAAATAAGTGAGGTTGAAAATGTTGAATTTGGTATATTTGTTAAAAACTCGAAAGCTGGTCAAGCATTGCCGGTAAAATGTACCTGATTGTCATCTGACTGTTATTGTGGATGAATGTACTGAACTTTAAGAAGGAAAATAAAGTTTTTTAAACATATCTTTTAAATTGTCATTTTTAACACGCTTTATACCTGTATGTATGTATGTAACCGACTCCTTTGGACGCGATTTTGACCCACTTTAAACGGACAGATTTCATTAAAATTTTGCACACCTGTCAAAGATGCAATAATTCGATAAAAAAAAAACGCTCTAATAAATAAACCAAACTAAAAAGTAGAAAATAAATAATGGTTTAAAAAAACTTAAAAACACGCTTTTAAAGCACTTCTAACTAAAAAGTGTAAAATAATTACTAATATAAGCTGAAAATGGTAATGAACAAAAAATTACTAGTATTATTGTGTAAAAGCGTGGGTTGCTCGATAGACGAAAAATATGGCACAGAGCGCTTTAAAAGCGTGTTTTTTAGTATTTTTTAACTATTATTTATTATTTAATATAATATACTTGTTTCGCAATATTTTCGTAAAGGAAAAAGTCATAAAAATGTGATCTGATTAATAATTCGCTTATCTGGACAGTGACGCAATCGCAAATTATAAATTTTACGCGCTAATAAGAATACATTAACTTCAGGCAAATTACCCATAATTACAGCAATAATAATCCTATAAAATATTAAATTATACTGGATGATGAACTCAACATACACATAAAATCCAATATCCATAAAATACTTTTTATTTTTGTCGCTGTGCACGGACAAGCAGCACTTTAGTATGGGGTTGCCCAAGTACTCGGACAATGTAATGAATAGGTATTGTTAGAGGTGCGTATTATTTAGAAGTCCTCTTATTGATTATTTTTATAGCATTTAGCTATGCTTAGCAAATTATACTAAGAAACAGTTGAAAAAGATATGGTCACGAAATGACGTAACATACGCAACCGTAGATGGTTGGTAAAGCGACTGCCCTGTGTGCAGAAGGTCGCAGGTTCAAATCGTAGGTACCGTTCCATATATGTAATTTATAGAGATGAATAAACATTTTTATTATTTATTATTATTATATATTTTTAACTGTTTCTTGGTAAAATTTAGTCTGTTTTGCACTTTTTTGCAGTTGTGTCACCGTCGCACCGAATATTCGAAATTGCAATTAGTATTTATAGTTTCTAGCAGAATAGAACCATTTTTAAATGTTTGTTTTATGCCTCGATAGTCTAGTGGACCTGCCTCGATGGTCTAGTGATTAGCGTGGGCTCCGGTTGATTCCCGAGTCGGGCAAAGTGTTATTCATGAAGTTTCCGTCAGGAAATTCGCAATAGCAGCGCGGAGTTGGAATTGTGCCTGGTGGATAGGATCGTCCCCTATCCCATGGGACCTAAACATAACAGGTGAAATGTGGGTGTTGTACACCTCTGCCAAACCCTTCTGGGTAATATAGGCGTTATTTTATGTTGTTTTTTTTTTAATTTTTATTTAAATTACTCCACAATCAGGTCCAGGCAACATTGACATTCAGAACACCATAACCACATATAAATCAAATAACCTTTATTATTTCAAGAACTTCCTACACTCGTGTATCGATCATTCTATCTCTCTTATTTTCGTACAATGATGTTCGGACAGGAAAGAGAGATCAACACAGTGGCTTAGAGTTAAACGTTGGTTTTACGTGTTAAATCGTTTAACACGATTTTCCGTGATTTTAAAGTCCCACGGCTATAGGTATGCGAGTAAGGTACCAATTATTTACATAAAAGCATTACCTATTACATACATTACGGTTGTAACCCATATAAACGTCTCACAAAACATTATTTAAGGCGCCTCACCACACACGATGCTGAATTTTGCAATACATTGTATGTTTTGTAAGCAATGTTTACTATTGTTATGATACGTTTTATTATAGCTACTAGCTATACTTGAAATGGCAAAATCTTGCGATTTAAAAATTTCTAGTTTTTCAAGTTTATTCTCTGGGTAGATATACTTGCAATACTTGGGTAGGGTAGCCATACTTGTCCATGATTGCAGTAGTCTCTTTGTCGACTACAACGCTGCTGCACAATTTATCATCGCAGTTATGATTTTTTTAGATAATTTATTTTATTTTATTTATTTAACTTCATATACAAGATTTGTATACAAGGCGGACTTAATGCCATAGGCATTCTCTACCAGTCTACCTTTGGGTGATGCAGAGATTAACAAGGCAGGTGAAGTTATAAAATATAGCGTTTGATTTGAAATAAAAGATCCTAACAATCAATACAATTAATTAATACATAATGAAAATATGTGTGTATATATATATATATATATATATATATAATATGCATAATATCTACATAACAAAATACTTAAATATAAGTAAATATTTAATAAATAAAATATATATTATTATAAATATATGAACTACTAATAATAAATATTATGGTGGCGATTCTTTTTTGTTGAGGAGAAGATTCCGAACCTTGATTTTAAAGGCGTATCGACTGGTGGCGGTCCTAATTTCGAGAGGGAGGGCATTCCAAAGAAGAATAGATTGGACAGGGAAGGAAGAATTTACAAAACCAGTAGTATGAGAGGGACATAGTAATAGAAGATTATTGGAGGAGCGAAGGTTTCTATCGTGGTTATCACACAGATATTGGAAATAGGGCATTAGGTAAATAGGAGGAGTAGGAGACATCAGGAAAGAATACAGGGTTGTGAGAGCACGCAAGCTACGGCGTTGACGAATAGATAACCAATGTAATTGTGAACGATAAGTAGACACATGATCATACTTACGAAGATTGAAAATAAATCGAATGCAGTTATTGAGAAGACGGTCGTATTTATTGAGATGTTCTGCATTCAGGTCATAATAGCACACATCACCATAGTCGATCACAGGGAAGATAAGGGTCTGCACAATTGTGGTCTTAATACCTGAAGGCAAGAAGTTCTTCAACCGGTACAGAGCACGCAGGGTACCGGTGATTCTTTGACTAACGTTAGTCACTTGTGCCTGCCAGCTTAAAGTGGAGTCAATAAAGAGGCCGAGGTCCTTGACATTGGGTGACAAACCAACAATTAAGCCATCAAAAATGATTGGTGGTACCCTTGATAAATCCAGCCTGCCCATCATTCTCTGACTTCCTACAATTATTGCTTGACACTTGGATGGATTGACTGCCAGGCCGAAACTATCTGACCACCGTTTAATGATATCAAGGTCTCTGTTGACCATGTCAATGGCGGCTGATACATTGTCTAAGGTGGCTTGATAGTATATCTGCAAGTCATCGGCATAAAGATGATACGAACATTGAAGATTTTGAGTGAGCAGATTAATGAAGATCGAGAAAAGTAAAGGAGAAAGTATACCGCCTTGAGGAACGCCAGCATCCAGTCTACGCCAGCCAGACCAAGTCTCATCAACGCAAACTGCCTGCTGACGACCACGAAGATAAGATGAGAACCATTCCAGCGCATCAGAAGAGATCATAAGATGGGATAGAATAGAAAGGAGGATATCGTGACTGACGGTACTAAAGGCATTTGAGAAGTCTACCAAAACCAACACTGTAATCTTGGTATCCTCCATGCCTGCCCTAATATCGCCAGTCACTTTCAGGAGCGCGGAAGTAGTGCTGTGGCCTGGTCTAAAGCCCGACTGTAGTGGACTAAGGAGACTGTTCACGTGAATGTGCTTTGTCAGCTGCTTATGTACGCAGGCCTCAAGCACTTTGGAAAGGAAGGGAAGGATTGATATGGGGCGGAAATGGGCTGGGATAGATGGGTTTGCAATTTTGGGAAGAGGAATAACGCGGGCCTCACGCCACGAGGATGGGAAGGTTCCAGAATGCAAAGAAAAATTAACAATGTGAGTGATTACTGGTAGGAGATGGTCAAGGATGGTAGTGATCATTCGGCGACAAATTTTGTCACAACCCACTGCTTTGGACTTGATGGAGAGGACAGTCTTTTTGATCTCTTCAGGAGCAACTGGAGAAAAGTCAAAGCTTTCGATGTTGGGACGTGGAAGATTGCCAATGAAATCGGTTGTGTGACGCAAGGTTTGATGACTTATCGGAATAGTGGAGGTGAAGTGGTTATTGATGTCATCTAAACCAAGAAATGTACTCCGAAATTCATTACACCGCTGTCTTCCAACGCCCAGCGTTCCGAGAAACTGCCAGATGTCAGCCGGAGACGAAGAAGAAGTAAAATTATTAAGAATGTGTCGGCGTTTAGCATTGCGTATCATCTGGTTACACCGATTCCTTGCAGACTTAAAGGTAGTCCAAGTGTCTTCGCAACGATCGCGTTTGTACCTCCTGAAAGCCCGGTCCCTGCGTCTCATTGCCATACGAACACCTTCAGTTATCCAGGGAGCTGGTTTACGCTTCATTCTTACCTTCTTCACAGGAGCATGGACGTCATAAAGCTTGAGAAGTGTTTCATTAAAGGCACTTACCTTACTATCAATGGAAGAGGCTTCTCTCAAACTGCTCCAATCCAAATTAGAAGCGTCTTCGCAAACCTTATGAAGATCCATGCGTCCAAAACTTCGAATGTGCAGAACCTTGGGTACGGATTTAGGAGGTTTGAGGATGTATGAGAGGAAAATAAGATCGTGATGGGAAAATCCAGGAGCGATATGTTGACCATGAGAGGAAACTAGGGATGGGTTAGAGGTGAGGATTAAATCTAGCCAAGTGTCCTCCCCGTTGGAGTTGTGGTGTGTGGGTTGAAGGGGCAGAACATGGAGGCTGGCTGATTCTACAATATGTAGGAGTTTGCGGGCGCGTACGGAATCAGGAGCAGTAAGGTTGGTGTTGAGATCTCCCATTATGATGTGGTGGGCGTATTCTGACCCTAAAGATTCCAGTATTGGTTCAATACTGGAGAAGTAGTCAATGGAAGGAGGACAATAGATTACCCCGAGAACAGCTTTAGCCCCTTTCACGCAAACCTCAAGAAAGAGGAACTCGGCAGAATTTAATTGGTTGAGAGGGGAGATAGCAATTATCTTGTAGGAAAAGTCGCTGCGAAGATAGATAGCAACACCACCAGCTCTCCGGTCTGCTGCTCTATCATTCCTTACCAAAACAAAGCCGGGAAGAGGGTAAGTGGTGGAAAGAAGATTGGGTTTTAGCCAACTCTCTGAAATCAGAACCGCATGTACATTGCAATCGCTAAAAGCCTCCAAAAAATCGCTGTAATGACTGGGGAGGCTTTGTGCGTTAATGTGGCATACATTAAAAGAACTGCGCGAATTCTGGTTAAAAGTTTGACGCACAAAACCACCCAGTGTATCACCCAGGGAGCAGAAACTATCATCGCTCGATGAGATAATCGAATCGTTGGCGGAAACAAAGGAATCGTCATCAGAAATCATTTTAAAGAATATAATAGATATAGTTAATATTAAATATAAATATTATAATATGTATAAAATATATTAAAATAATGAATAGAAGATTTGTATGCTAAAGATATAATATACCTATATATAAATTAAACAAGACTGGTGCAGTTGTTAATTTTCTCTGCACCACCCGCCGACTTACACATTACAATAAAGAAAGGAGCAATCGACTATTGTACGTAAAAACGAAAAAACAAAGACAAAATATAATACACGTGGGCTGTGTTTCTACCCCTGTGTTAATTGTGACACAATAAAAAAAAAAATCTATACAAAATATTTCTAATTAATTGCACAGTGAAAACGGTAGAATTTACTACATACTTTAGAACAACCCTATTAATGGAACGCAGTCGATGAAGTAACTAAACGCAACTACTTGACATCCCGTTTGACATTTATGTTATTTGACATTTGACAATTTAAAGTAAACAAACGTTCTAAAATTTCTACTTTGCGAAAAATAAAATGTTAAAAAGTGAAGTTAGAGGGTAAATGAACACAGTAAAGAAAAATATAAAACAGATACATAAACAACATTGAAATTACCTACAATTGCACGGACTATTTGCGTTGTTTCGTATTGGCCACTGAAGAGTTACTCGCCGCCTTTGGGTGCTTCTTAGTGAGAGTGTTTAGGTCGACCATGGTGGTAATTCTATGTCGACACCCATCGCTGGTTTTCACTACGATTACGCCGTCCTGGGTCCAGCAATCGCGCATCGGAAAATGTTGTCTGGCTTTGGAGAAAACCGATTGCCGCTGCTTAGTCAAGAAGTCTCTTACTGACACAGATGATCCCTTAAACTTTGCCTTGGCCTTCCACACCGCAGACCTGATGTCCATTCGGCTGAACCTCACAAGGATTGGACGGTGATGTTCTTTGCCAGCCACACCGAGCCTGTGACAAACAGTGATGTCAGCGCTTGAGATATGCTTGAGGTCCAACTTATGAATTGAAGACAGAGCAACGGCAGTGCAGTCCTCCTTCTCTGTTTCGGCAATGCCCAGAAAGAGAAGGGCCTTGCGGCGATGACGGGTCTCCATGTCATCAATCATATAAGAGTACTCAGATATTTGTTGCCGCAGCACCTTGAACATGGTGAACATCAGCTCCTTGAAGGATCTCAACTCCTCAGCAACTTTCGCCACTGTGTCCTTGGTGGATCCATTGGTGTGCAACTGTGCTTCCAATTCAGCTAACTTGTTGGCAAACTTTTCCTCCAGGCAATGCTGTGCCATCTTAATCTCCTCAGCTACTTCTTGGGACATGATGTTGTTGAAATTTAGCTTTGTGTGTTGTAAAACAAAGTGCAGTGAATGTGAAGTCTGGCAGGTGGTGTAGTATTTCACAACTTATAATCACATGTATTTAATCTTCTGCAAACGTAAGTCCTGAATATTTATGAACTATTATACTCGAAAATAGATTTTTTATTATTGAACTATGATTCAAACTAATTAAAATGAAATAATTAATTGCAAGTGTGATGTATATCTTTTCTACACCTACCCCCAAAATAATGCAGATGCCAAAGCCATGAGAATCGAAAACCCGTTTGGATTATATATTTTTGATACTTTTATATTATTTAACGAAACAAATTGTAGGAAAAAAGAACAAACTATCAACTTTGATCGCATTTTTCGCAAAACCGTAAAATACTTTACTGCGTTTATGTTTTGTAGCAGAACTAGACAAGACCAAACGATGATGTCAGATGTTAGTTTACAGAAGTTTTTAAGGCGTATCCTTTACATATAAGGAATAATAAGTGTATATAATCTATGTCTTATCCCTTAAGTTCTATGACAAAATCTTTACATACACCGAATTTTATAAAAACAACTAAAAAAAAGATAATTTTGGTAGTCAAATTTTGTTGGTATCTGGTACTATTATTGTGTTTTCTCAGATTAAAGTATGACTACAGCTAATATTTTCGATGCCTTTGATTCCACATCTATTTTTCTCATAACTTTTCATACGACAACCCCCAATTAAGATCTCTTTTCGTAATTCATAATTTCATCGGATACAATTTATAGCGCATACATGTAGCGTGTAATTTCGCATACTTTGGCTCATAAATATCAATTTGTTGTTAACACTAAAATTACAGGGGTGGCCTTATGCCTGATTTAGTGCTTGACTGTCTAATATTTCGGCGCCATCTTGCCAATGTTTGTGTTTACTTGTAGAAACTTTCTTTTTAACACGCTTATATTAGCTTCACCTGTATGTATGTATGTATGTAACCAACTCCTCCTTTGGACTCGATTTTGACCCACTTTAAACGGACAGATTTCATTTAAATTTTACACACCTGTCAAAGATCGATGACAATGCAATAATTCGATAAAAAAAATTAAAAAAAAAAATTAAATAAAAAACTCTCTTATAAATAAACCAACTAAAAAGTAGAAAATAAATAATAGTTTAAAAAAACTAAAAAACACGCTTTTAAAGTACTTCTAAGAAAAATAATTCCTAATATAAGCTGAAAAAAGCGTGGGGCGCTCTGTGCCATATTTTTCGTCTATCGAGCAACCCACGCTTTTTTCAGCTTATATTAGGAATTATTTTTTACTTTTAAATTAGAAGTACTTTAAAAGCGTGTTTTTTAGTTTTTTTAAACTATTATTTATTTATTTCGGACAAGTATCCGTAATGTCGGAAGCGAACACTTCAAATCTTACTGGTAATGAATCGGACAAGGAAAATTATTCTGATGGACCGTTTGAATAAGCAAAACCTCACGAGTCTAGGCTAGAAGCAAAAGTATTTGCTCATTTATAAAAAAGGCGAAATATGCGTATGAGAATTTATTACAGACTTTCAACAATTTGTATTGTGAATAATGTAAACTAATAAAAAAAATATGTTAATTATCTTTGTTTTATTTGTCTGAGGTTTTTATTATTATTTATTCGTAATATTGTTGGCCACACGGGATTGTCCATTAGAAATCCCGGGAAGGTCCACATTAATATCAACATTTCGATGCAAGTACATAAAAAACTCTACCTAATTCCGAGCCCTGGTTATTATACACATAATAAATGACGGTTGCATGAATCTAGAATGTACTTACTCTGAGGACGGTTGACATTAAAAACGTCAAGAAAGTGACACACTCGTCTCAACTGTCAAAAAGCGCTGAATCGCGATAACGAAATGTTCACAGCAAGTGTACATAAATACAACTTCCACTACGTTAGAAAGCTGTCCGCCAGGCAATACCACCGAGCCTAGTCGGAGGATCCTCCCTTTGTGATGTAGGAACATCACAGCCCGTTCCTCTACAACCCGATAAACGATTATTTGAGCGACAGAACACCATGGACGAAGAACTAACTTTCCGTAGCTATAACAAAACTATATTGTTATCAAAAATTGGCATTTGAAAAAAATCGGCCTTGAGTCTCTTGCCAGTTCTTCGCCAGAAGAGGTGGAGATAGCATAAATATAACAAACTAGCCTTGTACCTAATACATCTCCCACTGCTGGGCTCAGGCCTCTTCTCACTATGAGAAGGATAAGGCCATAGTACACCACGCTGACCAAGTACAGATGTTTTCCTTCACCGTTAGCGAGAAATAATTTATATAATAAATATTTATTTATTTATTTAAGGTTAGTCTACAGAACATGCTCATATATATCATTTCTAAGTGTAACAACTACTTACAGACTAACACCGCTTGCATGATATTGGTAACACGAATCATTAATATAAATTAAGTTAAACAAAAAAAAAATATACTCAGATTAATATAAGAATAAATCTAAAATGAAAATATGAACCAAATTGTCCAAAAATATACGCATATCTTCGAAAAGACTATGTAATAAACTCAATAAAACCTATCAATAAATAGTTGGTACTACGGCGAACAACAATACATAAACAATAATAATAAATAACTTAGCAATGCTGCGTGTCTTCAAGCCCACGTATTTTCAAGCAATAAAATTAATATATAGCCCTTAATATATGTTATTAGCATCATAAGAATAGGTTGTATATTGTAGCCGAATCATGCTAAACGTGAGTTAGAAACCGATAACTGTTAATTAGTAACTGAATGAAAATATTATTGAGAGTAAAATTTTTCAGTGTAAAATATTTTAGTTTTATAATATTTAGCTGATCTTGTGACTAATATTTTTTTTTGTAAATTGATTCAACATTAAATGTAATGTGTGTACCTATAAAATTATATTATATTTTAGCTATTTGTAAAGAAAATGAATCTAGAATACAGCTGTTTCCAAATTAAACCATAGAAACATAAATTGTTAGAAATGTCGTTGTCATCAATTGGAAGAAATATTTAAATAGGTAAACATTGTATTTTATAATACGATTACATATATTTCATACTTATTTTGCAATTTTATGAAATAATCATTATAAACTGCCTTTATAAAATAAAATAAAATAAAATAAAAATAAAATATTTATTCAGTACCATTTAAATTTACACATTTTTTACATTTGGAACTTATGCTAATTTAACAATGAATTTTTTGAAAAAAAAATGTGAAGGCAATGGCCAAAAATCTCCTGCACTAGGCTAGGCCTGTCCTGCAGGAGGTTTTTAAATAACAGAATTACAATATTCTAGAAATGGCGGAGTTGTTACTTATTTAATATTTGTAATAAGGTACAAGATTTGCAGTGTCACATACTTATCATAGAAATTAAATAATTATTATGAAAAACTAAAATAATAAATTCTTACAATAATGAGATCAGTAGGGTGTTCACTTAATAAAAATAAAACAAAATATATAAAATATAAAAACTATTGAACTATCTAGAAAGAAAAAACAAAATTAAAATTAAACTCTTAATTCGATTCGCTTTACAAATTCCTCCGTGTAATCGTAGTTCCAGGTTAATAACAAATTAAGTACTTTAAACTTGCATTCGCGGAAAGATAAATTGGTGAGATTGCAGATTTTATTAATTTTATTATAAATAAATGATTTCATATATAAAATGAAACGTTTCGCAAATACTGTTTTCACTGGTGGAAGCGGAAGATGAAAACGTCGCTTTCTGATCATATCCTCATCAAGCCCTGATAGCAGAATTTCTTTATGCTTTAGAAGTACAACTTTGAAAATGTAAAGCCTCCGGATACTTAACATCTGCGTTTCCTCAAATAATATGGCAGTTGAAAATCTAAATGGCTTTCTATGCATGGTTTTGAGAACAGCACGCTGTGCTCGCTCCAAGTTGATTAAAACAGTAGGTGCTGAGCCACCCCAGACTGCAATACAATACGATAAAACTGATTGGCAGAGGGAAATGTATATTTTTCTTAGTATGTCTATTGGTGTCACGTCGCGAAGAAGTTTCATAACATAAATCAGTTTTCTGACTCTAGCGGACGTGACAGCAATATGTTCGTTAAAAACTAGTCTTTCATCTATAATGACCCCTAAGTATTTAGCAAATTTAACTCTTTTTATAGGTTTGCAATTACAATCCGGAATATGATTTTTGGGACAAAATTTGGCAATTATCTGTAAACCTGGAGGTGGAGCTGAGCTAGCGGTTTTGTGAAAGCAGATAGCGTTGGATTTGGTTGCGTTAAGTGTTAGTAAATTGTGTCTAGTGGTTAGCGTATGCGCCTGTTACCGCGAGGACTCGGGTTCGATTCCCGGGTCAGGCGAAGTGTTTTTTTAAAACTTTCCTTCAGGAAATTCACAATAGCAGCAAAGAGTTGGAATTGTGCTCGGTGGATGTCGATAGGCTCACCTCCTATCCCATGAGACCTAAACATAACAGGTGAAGTGTGGGTGTTGTACACCTTTGTCATACCCTTCTAGGTAATATAGGCGTGATGTTATGATATGTAATCATCATACAATTGTTATCATCGATATATTAAGCCGTATTATTACTGGCACAGTAGATAATAGCATTTTATTCTTTCACTCCTCTTCTTCTTCTTACGTATCAATGGCATTATGGTTTTTAACACGCTTATATTAGCTTCACCTGTATGTATGTATGTATGTATGTATGTAACCGACTCCTTTGGACTCGATTTTGACCCACTTTAAACGGACAGATTTCATTAAAATTTTGCACACCTGTCAAAGATCGATGACAATGCAATAATTCGACAAAAAAAAAATTAGAAAAAAGAAAAATTAAATAAAAAAAACGCTCTTATAAATAAACCAAACTAAAAAGTAGAAAATAAATAATAGTTTAAAAAAACTAAAAATCACGCTTAAAGTACTTCTAACTAAAAAGTAAAAAATAATTCCTAATATAAGCTGAAAAAAGCGTGGGGCGCTTTGTGCCATATTTTTCGTCTATCGAGCAACCCAGGGCCAGTAGGTATAGTTTTTGGCCACTCGCCTAAAGCATCAATATTACACACTAATATATTAGAATAAAAAGTAAATACGTTCAGTATTAGCATCCTGTGCGTATTAGCTGACCGATGGAACTCCCCGCTGCTCAGACGATGGGTGTGGTACATACATACATACATACATACATACAGGTGAAGCTAATATAAGCGTGTTAAAAACCATAATGCCATTGATACGTAAGAAGAAGAAGAGGAGTGAAAGAATAAAATGCTATTATCTACTGTGCCAGTAATAATACGGCTTAATATATCGATGATAACAATTGTATGATGATTACATATCATAACATCACGCCTATATTACCTAGAAGGGTATGACAAAGGTGTACAACACCCACACTTCACCTGTTATGTTTAGGTCTCATGGGATAGGAGGTGAGCCTATCGACATCCACCGAGCACAATTCCAACTCTTTGCTGCTATTGTGAATTTCCTGAAGGAAAGTTTTAAAAAAACACTTCGCCTGACCCGGGAATCGAACCCGAGTCCTCGCGGTAACAGGCGCATACGCTAACCACTAGACACAATTTACTAACACTTAACGCAACCAAATCCAACGCTATCTGCTTTCACAAAACCGCTAGCTCAGCTCCACCTCCAGGTTTACAGATAATTGCCAAATTTTGTCCCAAAAATCATATTCCGGATTGTAATTGCAAACCTATAAAAAGAGTTAAATTTGCTAAATACTTAGGGGTCATTATAGATGAAAGACTAGTTTTTAACGAACATATTGCTGTCACGTCCGCTAGAGTCAGAAAACTGATTTATGTTATGAAACTTCTTCGCGACGTGACACCAATAGACATACTAAGAAAAATATACATTTCCCTCTGCCAATCAGTTTTATCGTATTGTATTGCAGTCTGGGGTGGCTCAGCACCTACTGTTTTAATCAACTTGGAGCGAGCACAGCGTGCTGTTCTCAAAACCATGCATAGAAAGCCATTTAGATTTTCAACTGCCATATTATTTGAGGAAACGCAGATGTTAAGTATCCGGAGGCTTTACATTTTCAAAGTTGTACTTCTAAAGCATAAAGAAATTCTGCTATCAGGGCTTGATGAGGATATGATCAGAAAGCGACGTTTTCATCTTCCGCTTCCACCAGTGAAAACAGTATTTGCGAAACGTTTCATTTTATATATGAAATCATTTATTTATAATAAAATTAATAAAATCTGCAATCTCACCAATTTATCTTTCCGCGAATGCAAGTTTAAAGTACTTAATTTGTTATTAACCTGGAACTACGATTACATGGAGGAATTTGTAAAGCGAATCGAATTAAGAGTTTAATTTTAATTTTGTTTTTTCTTTCTAGATAGTTCAATAGTTTTTATATTTTATATATTTTGTTTTATTTTTATTAAGTGAACACCCTACTGATCTCATTATTGTAAGAATTTATTATTTTAGTTTTTCATAATAATTATTTAATTTCTATGATAAGTATGTGACACTGCAAATCTTGTACCTTATTACAAATATTAAATAAGTAACAACTCCGCCATTTCTAGAATATTGTAATTCTGTTATTTAAAAACCTCCTGCAGGACAGGCCTAGCCTAGTGCAGGAGATTTTTGGCCATTGCCTTCACATTTTTTTTTCAAAAAATTCATTGTTAAATTAGCATAAGTTCCAAATGTAAAAAATGTGTAAATTTAAATGGTACTGAATAAATATTTTATTTTTATTTTATTTTATTTTATTTTATAAAGGCAGTTTATAATGATTATTTCATAAAATTGCAAAATAAGTATGAAATATATGTAATCGTATTATAAAATACAATGTTTACCTATTTAAATATTTCTTCCAATTGATGACAACGACATTTCTAACAATTTATGTTTCTATGGTTTAATTTGGAAACAGCTGTATTCTAGATTCATTTTCTTTACAAATAGCTAAAATATAATATAATTTTATAGGTACACACATTACATTTAATGTTGAATCAATTTACAAAAAAAAATATTAGTCACAAGATCAGCTAAATATTATAAAACTAAAATATTTTACACTGAAAAATTTTACTCTCAATAATATTTTCATTCAGTTACTAATTAACAGTTATCGGTTTCTAACTCACGTTTAGCATGATTCGGCTACAATATACAACCTATTCTTATGATGCTAATAACATATATTAAGGGCTATATATTAATTTTATTGCTTGAAAATACGTGGGCTTGAAGACACGCAGCATTGCTAAGTTATTTATTATTATTGTTTATGTATTGTTGTTCGCCGTAGTACCAACTATTTATTGATAGGTTTTATTGAGTTTATTACATAGTCTTTTCGAAGATATGCGTATATTTTTGGACAATTTGGTTCATATTTTCATTTTAGATTTATTCTTATATTAATCTGAGTATATTTTTTTTTTGTTTAACTTAATTTATATTAATGATTCGTGTTACCAATATCATGCAAGCGGTGTTAGTCTGTAAGTAGTTGTTACACTTAGAAATGATATATATGAGCATGTTCTGTAGACTAACCTTAAATAAATAAATAAATATTTATTATATAAATTATTTCTCGCTAACGGTGAAGGAAAACATCTGTACTTGGTCAGCGTGGTGTACTATGGCCTTATCCTTCTCATAGTGAGAAGAGGCCTGAGCCCAGCAGTGGGAGATGTATTAGGTACAAGGCTAGTTTGTTATATTTATGCTATCTCCACCTCTTCTGGCGAAGAACTGGCAAGAGACTCAAGGCCGATTCTTTTCAAATGCCAATTTTTGATAACAATATAGTTTTGTTATAGCTACGGAAAGTTAGTTCTTCGTCCATGGTGTTCTGTCGCTCAAATAATCGTTTATCGGGTTGTAGAGGAACGGGCTG
Source organism: Hypena proboscidalis (assembly GCA_905147285.1). Taxonomy (NCBI): domain Eukaryota; kingdom Metazoa; phylum Arthropoda; class Insecta; order Lepidoptera; family Erebidae; genus Hypena; species Hypena proboscidalis. The sequence continues at coordinate 6,586,054 of LR990150.1, read as the reverse complement.
TGATGTTCCTACATCACAAAGGGAGGATCCTCCGACTAGGCTCGGTGGTATTGCCTGGCGGACAGCTTTCTAACGTAGTGGAAGTTGTATTTATGTACACTTGCTGTGAACATTTCGTTATCGCGATTCAGCGCTTTTTGACAGTTGAGACGAGTGTGTCACTTTCTTGACGTTTTTAATGTCAACCGTCCTCAGAGTAAGTACATTCTAGATTCATGCAACCGTCATTTATTATGTGTATAATAACCAGGGCTCGGAATTAGGTAGAGTTTTTTATGTACTTGCATCGAAATGTTGATATTAATGTGGACCTTCCCGGGATTTCTAATGGACAATCCCGTGTGGCCAACAATATTACGAATAAATAATAATAAAAACCTCAGACAAATAAAACAAAGATAATTAACATATTTTTTTTATTAGTTTACATTATTCACAATACAAATTGTTGAAAGTCTGTAATAAATTCTCATACGCATATTTCGCCTTTTTTATAAATGAGCAAATACTTTTGCTTCTAGCCTAGACTCGTGAGGTTTTGCTTATTCAAACGGTCCATCAGAATAATTTTCCTTGTCCGATTCATTACCAGTAAGATTTGAAGTGTTCGCTTCCGACATTACTGTATAAATTTTGTGAGAATTAAAATATTTAGTCGCGCGTGCAGTAGTTTAAATTGTGTAAAAAAGTAAATAACTTTTTATTTTAAAAATCATGGGATTTTTTTCTGCTCTTTAAAATTAATCTCGGGATTTGAGGCATATCCACTTTATTCTTTCGCTGTATGAAATCAGTGTAAGTACATGAAAAACTCTACCTAATTCCGAGCCCTGATAATAACCCCTCTGCATGAAGGGAACCCTTAATAATATTGTATGGAAGACGTTATATAACAACTATAACAAGGTACATAAGGTTTCATCACCGGTAGCAGAGCGGCAACATTAAAACAGCCATTTCGATGGCCTTTATTAAATCGTAAACCATTTGATGGGACATTTTACTTTTTTCTATAAACTGTTTATTGGCTTTCCACTTTATTGCCGCTGTTATGTTAGGTTTTGAGTATATTGTACTGTTAGATAGTTGTTTAACGATGGTGAGGAAACGAATGGATATCGGCGTTTCGAACAATGAAGGAACATGTTTATATATTTAGATGCTTTTATTATTGTTTTAGTGTTACTTCGAGAACATATATTTTTGGAGATGAGGACTTATAGAAAACACTTTTATTATTTTGATATTTGATCGCAGTTATTTTTGTAATAAACTTTATGTACGACATTTAAATAATGTTGGTTACCTACCTAAGCAATTATAAAATGATTTATTCTTGTTTGATATTAGTAATAAAAATCTAGACAATATTAAAATGAGCGCAACGTAATAAGTACGGAAACACGGTTAGCTGATGAGAAGGACGACAAAAAATACTGAAACAAAATAGTCTTATACAAGAAACATTGCGACAATAATTCTTCTACTACCTAGTCTATTACTGACTCGATAGACTAGTGGTTAGCTTATACGCCACTGACTGCGAGGTCTCAGGTTCGATGGGAAAATTAACAATAGCAGCACGAAGTTGAAATTGTGACCTGTGGTTAGCGATAGGCTCACCTCCTATCCCACGGGACGTAAATATAACAGGTGAAATGTGGGTATCGTTCACCTCTGCCACTCCCTTCTGGGTAATATAGGCATAATACTATATAATGTTTGTATATTATTATGTTCCTTATCAATATTTATATGTCTCGGTTTTATTTTAACTGTTTCAACATTCGTACCTTTTTTTTTTTTTTTTTTTTTTTTTATTATCATTTATTTTCATAGGCCCCAGGAGGCGCTTGAACACGTCAAAACCTAATTTCAAAACCTAATTTCCTTTGTCCGTGTAAATTTTCTTGAAAATGAATCATCTATAATTTATAAGGTTACCCAAATTTTCCACCATTCTATACATTTACACGTAGTCCATCAGCAGTAAACACCGTATTGTATTATCGGAGGGGACCACCTGTGACTCACCTAAACGTATCGTCACGCTGGGGAATTTTTGATGGCCAACAATTTTGTGAATAACACAATATTAGCACAATGTTAGAAAAATCTGTGCTAATAGGTAGATTATAATAGCAGCCCTGTAACTAATACATATCCCACTGCTGGGCTCGGGCCTCTTCTCATGATGAGAAGGTTTAGGCCACATAGTCCACCACGGTGGCCAAGTGCGGATTTGTGAACTTCACACACACTAAAACACTTTTTAGACACTCTTAGGCATGCAGGTTTCCTCACGATGTTTTCCTTCACAGTTAGCGATCGATCATTTTTATGACAAATACACACATACATATTCGAAAAGACGAATCTTATTAATAGGTACATGTAACTAGCGAATCTTTGATTATTCAATCTGTTGGTATTCAAAGGATTTGTAGCAGTATTTTATTAATACGATGTTTGTAGCGAACGGGTTTATTGTCCACCCGATCGTGGTGATAGTAACTGCTACCAAAGGTCCATCATCAATCTACTTCTATAGATGAGAGACTCCAGTGTGATGCGTTATGTGCCAGTTATTTCATAGCCTGATCTCACCACCAAGAAATATTTACTATTAGGCGGCAGGTTAAAGGTGACTAAGTGTCCACGAACTCGTTTTTAAAAAAGGTTTTGTAGCAAAATGTTTTTTTTTATTATTTTTAGGTTTTGTGGGCTCGATTTACACATGAGACAAATCTTTGTGTGATTTTCTGAGACTGGGTGTTCTCGAGTGAGTGAATGTGTGTATTTGGCCTTTTAATTCGGACCATTGGATAGTGTAATTGCTTCTGGCGTTCTATCTAATATAAAAAAATCCAAATTTATTTATTGTTTATTAATGGCAAGCATGATTAAAGGCTGCATGCAAGCTACGGGTTGTTAGGTTTGATTTTGTATTCCATATATATAACCTATATATAACCAAAAACATTTTATGTGAAATGTTGGCCCAACGAGGCCATAGTATGGCCAACAGTGTCGAAAAGTTCTTAGTTTCGTATTTTTTCTGTTGTTTTTGCTACTACCGTGGCCTTAGATCAAATCTAAGGATTTGATTTATTAAGAAGGGAAGCATTTTAGTGTAGCAAAAAAGGAATAATCTTTTAAAATGAAAATATTGACGATTCGTTTTAATAGTCATTGAACTAAAAGTACCTAATACATAAATTCACAAATGTGTCATAAATCTATATTAGGCCTACATACCTAGTTTTACGAGCGCTAAGAATTGAGCTAATAAGCTTAATAACTTTTATTTGCGAGTCTATTAAATATTTTATGATCCGCAACAATGTTTGCTGATTGTCTAGGAATCAAGTCTTAATTATCATTTAGAATCTCGTGTATGCAACTGATTCAATGAAGATTGACGTGAAAGAATAACTGAGACCTTTGTATGAGTTTTATAGTTGTTTATGACAAAGACGATAAGTTTATGGTTTATTTCTATATAATATTCTTAGTTCGTGTTAGTTTCAGCATGGTGTGTAATGTGTGGAGAAAACTGACAAAACTCGTATATAAGATCCTCTGTCTACTCCAACACACGAACTGTATTTTAGTATGCCAGAAGCCGGATTGAAGTCAGAAATAATTAATGCTTCGTAATTTAGTAATGTTTGTACTGATGGTCGTATCTTATATTACAAATATATAATATAGTCTTTAATGATCCAAATAATAACTAAAAAGTGAAAAATAATTCCTAATATAAGCTGAAAAAAGCGTGGGGCGCTCTGTGCCATATTTTTCGTCTATCGAGCAACCCACGCTTTTTAGCTTATATTATAGGAATTATGTTTCAATTTTTAGTTAGAAGTACTTTAAAAGCGTTTTTTTTAGTTCTTTTAAACTATTATTTATTTTCTACTTTTTAGTTTGGTTTATTTATAAGAGCGATTTTTTTCAATATTTTTTTAAATATTTTTTTTTTCTTAATTTTTTTATCGAATTATTGAATTGTCATCGATCTTTGTCAGGTGTGCAAAATTTTAATGAAATCTGTCCGTTTAAAGTGGGTCAAAATCGAGTCCAAAGGAGTCGGTTACATACATACATACATACATACAGGTGAAGCTAATATAAGCGTGTTAAAAACGTATTTTTCACATAACATAACATCACCTCCATATAGCCTATAATACCCAGAAGGGTGTGGCAGTGTTTAAAACACCCACACTTCACTTGTAACGTTAAGTCTCATAGGGAATGAGACTCGTCATCAACCGGACATAAATCCGACTCCGCGCAGCTATTGAGAATTTCCTGGTGGAAACAAGTTAGTTTTTTTTTTTTTTTATACTACGCCCACAGCGAACGAACGTGTAGTCCACCTGATGTTAAATGGAGTAGAGCCCATGGACATCAAAAATCCACAAAAGCAGATAATAGATGCGTCGCTACAGCTGAGGACTACGGTGTTATGCCTCATGTGCCAGTAATTTCAGGGCACTTTTCTTTCTTTTTTCTTTTTCACTAAACACTTTTGTGTCGCTTTCGTCACATAGTTTTCTTTTATATATTATGGACATGTTTTCCTACCAAATATCAATATAAAAAAAACATTCAAACAAACACATTTGACGGTACACTCGATAATTAATCGATTCACTTCTCACTTAACCTTTCAAACACCTCCTACGCACAGATTTTTGTAACACAACGTTTCTTACACGAACGTGTCTATGCACGTAAACCAACATAACCGTTCATCCGAAACAATCAAAAATTATCTTTATATCAATAATGTTAAGATTGAACTAAGATGCATTTCTTTGGTAAGGTACCGTTTCGACATCGGACGCAAGTCAACAATTGCCTTCCTGTTGTGATAACGGTAAGCAGGCTAATTACCTGTTACAGTTAACATCTTAATACATTTTGTTTGCATACTTTGCATAATCGCATTGTTTGGTAAGTCTTTGAGTAAATAATCAATCATATTTATGGCATTAAGTGGTAATGGCCCCAATTTAAATTGATCATTATTATACTCTGAGCATTTTTCCCATAACATGGAGGCTTATTTATCATACCCCTAAATGATAAAGGTTGTTCACCCTTAATTTTTTTTTTAAATTTTGCACAATTTTTTTATTTTTTTTTTAATGTGGCATTAAAAAATACAAACAACCCTTAATTATACCCTTTTATCACTAACCCCCATTTTTTAATAGCCATTTTAGTAATTTAATCAATTTTCAACCCGCTCGATAAGTGATCAATTATCGTCTTTTTTGTTTTTCACTCTATTTCGATTAAAATTTCCCTGAGCTTAACAATAATGAGTGAATAAAGTATTTTTTTTATTTGTATTTTCTTATTAACAAATTAACTTAACAAATTCCAAAATCTGCTTATTTATTGCCTTTAAGGCGGAACAGAGTTCGCCGGGATATATTATTTTAAATAACTAGATCTATGTTTTCTATTTAGTTTTTTTATTATAATTATAATTTAAAAATTACGTCCACAAACACACAACCAATTACTTTGATAAATAGATCTAGTTTTTTCATAAGCATGGCTAATAAAAAATAAATTTTCACGTAAAATACTCGCGTGCCAACGTTATTTCTTGTTTATGACCATTATTGCGTTTTGTTACATGTATTATTATTTATTGTAATGCCTCAAATACTTTATGACATTTAAACATTTCATTAGTTTATGACCGAAGCTCATTAGGGTGAATTTTTGCTTCATAAATTCTGTAATTAAATTACAGGCCGTAAATTTTTATTATGATAAATATTATGGTTGTTATTATTTATTTACTGAAATGATGTTAGTGGTTCTTTTGTATATCTTGTGTTAATAAATAGAAAACAACGTCTTCGATTTGAATTTATTTATTTTATATGCCGTATAAAATGTGTCTTTGACTTATGTAAGAATATCATTACACGTTTAAAAATATCATCTTTATCGGTATCGGTAATAAATACATCGCATTTTACCGCCATTTTATTATTCACGTCCTTCCCAGTGTTGCCAACTTGTCACAAATCTGGCGACTTTTGGTATAACCTAAAAACAAAAAATACGTTTAAGTAACAAAAAAAAACTAGTGACTTCTCTGGCGATATTTTGCGTGCACCAAAACGGAAAATTTACATGAAAATTAAGCTAAAAATTAACTTTTCATAACCATATTATTGGACAGAAAGCATTTTTTTTTTAAATAAGTAATGTAAATAACCCTTCTCATCATGAGAAGACGCCCGTGCTCAACAGTGGGACATGTACTAGATACAATGTATGATTGAAGCGAGAAAAAGTTACGTAAATAGGCAAAAAGTATATTAGTGCGCTCAAATAAAAAGTTAAGTGTTAACTACTTCTGACGGTTGTCGACCTAAAAAAAGCCTTGACTTGACTTTCTGGAGAGTTATGGCACTGAATCTAACGACTTGAAAAATTAAATTTGGAGTTGGCAACACTGCCTTCAATGTTTAATAGCTTACATCACATTTTTGCGACTTAGCATGAAAGTGTGAGCCAAGGACATCAATTCAAATTACAATACATTTCAATAAGTCCGAGATGACTAAGCCTTTAAGCTTTCTGCTATTCATAACTTACTTGTTTGTTTAACATTTCGCAGCCGAGTGAGAAAAATTCTTCACTTATCACCACTATTACGAAATGTTAACCCTATTTCTAAAGAATTAAGGTTGATTTTCGTTTGTAGTATAATCTCCTAACTTCAAACTAGTATTTATTGAGAGGTTAATAGGCAAATATATAAGGTGTGTAAATGTCTTAAGTTTAATGTGTGACTTGAACGTTAAGCGCTAGTAGTAAGACTTATGAGTTATTTTATTCAATTATGTATTATCACGACTGTATTCCTGTTATGGGGTTAAGCAGTAGAGAAAGCTGAATGAGATATCGTAAAACTGTGCTTCTATTTTAATTTTAAGGGTCGAATAATCCTATAATTTATAGTTTCAAGGGACATGTGTATACAAATTTTATAATTAATTATCATAACAAATCACACCTACACAATTATGTAAGTTTTGAAAGTATAAAAATGTGACCATCTATGCTAGTTTAAACAAATATATTAAAAAAAATAAGCGCCGTTCATCTTCTCTCCTACACTTTTGCTGTGCCCGACAGGGTCCATAATTGATACTATGTAATATGTTTACCACTAACAAAACATTGTGGAATGCAATAACAAATTGAGTATTGAGTATAAGACGGCCACTGATACAGCTTATAAAGAAACCAAAAATGTAATTATTATACCTGCAGGTGATTCGCATTGATCTAATAACAAATTGATAGTAAAAACTCTCCGTTAAATTAATGGCATCTAGATAATATTAATATATAATATTTATTAATAAGGTTAATCAACACGACTGTACACAATGAGTATGTCCTATGTTAGACATCCCGTGCCTTGTACGGAAGTACACATACTTGCCAAAGTTTATTTGCTCACGAATACCAAAGTATATTTTAATGCCCTTAACTAAATTACATTCTAACTCTCCCTTTTAAATTCAAACAGCCTCTTCTGCAGAAAACAAAGAAAACCGCGAACGTAGCTCATTGAAGGGATACGTCAAAGCATTCCACAAGTCTTTTACAGACTGCACTATTGTGATGTAGTGTACACAAAGGGCTAGGCAGTAAGCTGGTTCTAGGAAAATATTCCCATGATCTTTAGACATGCAAACATTCGCAAAGGCGTTTTGTATCATGTGAGCGTGCTTCCGTACGGAAACTTCTAGAAATGCACTATTGTATTGCGTGGAGATTCGGCCGTGAAATTTGTTTTTGTATAGACTGGTTAGCGTGACGTACTTATGAATGATAGATTCAAGGTACAAATTTGTAGTTAATGCATTTCAATTTTAGAACTCCAGGAGATGATATAAATTGTAAAACAAGTTTTGGTGACGAGGCTGCAGCTTTTATAAAAGCTTTGAAATAATACTCCAATAAAACAGCTTTAACTTTTATTAAATACCATCAAATAAAATTAAAATTTAGTGTATTTTTGATGGTCTTTGCTTTCATTAAACTTCTTTTTCAGTTTATAATAAATAAATGCTGTTAATAAGAATTAAATATCCTGCTCGAACTTTTAAATAAAAAGTAGAAATTCAAATTCAAACTAAAAATTCATCGGCTACCTAAAAAAATATCTCTGCACACATTTATTAGTTTTGCCAAAAAATGTATTGGACTCTACTATCTACTATTGACACGATATAACTGTCTCGTCGGTCTTGCGGTTAGCGTCAGCGCCTCTCACCGCGAGTTCTCGTGTTCGATTCCCGGGTCGGGCAAAAGTGTTATTTGGGATTTTCCCACGGAGTTGGATTTGTGCCCGGTGGACGGTGATAGGCTCACCCCCTATCACATGGCACCAAATCATAACAGGTAAAGTGTGGATGTCGTACAAGTCTATACCCGCCCTTCTGGGTAATCTAGGCGTAGCTGAAAAAAGCGTGGGTTGCTCGATAGACGACAAATATGGCACAGAGCGCCCCACGCTTTTTTCAGCTTATATTAGGAATTATTTTTCACTTTTTAGTTAGAAGTACTTTAAAAGCGTGTTTTTTTAAACTATTATTTATTTTCTACTTTTTAGTTTGGTTTATTTATAAGAGCGTTTTTTTTTTAATTTTTTTTTTATCGAATTATTGCATTGTCATCGATCTTTGACAGGTGTGCAAAATTTTTATGAAATCTGTAAGTTTAAAGTGGGTCAAAATCGAGTCCAAAGGAGTCGGTTACATACATACATACATACAGGTGAAGCTAATATAAGCGTGTTAAAAATAAGAAAATAAAAAATACTTGTATCGTACAAGTATTTTTATAATTATATATATTATTAGCACACTGGGTGGTAGAGTGGCTGCAGTTTGCAACAATCACTCGGCAGGTAGCTCCGATTTCATGCGCCACTGCCCTGTAATAGAGTTTCTGAAAGGAACTAATAAATATAAGGTACACCGTCTGCTACCTTCATACAAAATGTGAAAAGGGGATTTTAACGCTATTTCCCGGACTTGTATAGGAGAAGGAGACAATAATACGGGTAAAAGAAACAGTTTCTTTTTATTGAAGCAAAACTTAGTTTTGTTGTTATTATTATCTATACTTATATAATTATTTGCCTGACTGATTCATCAACGCAGGGCCTAAACCACTAGGGCTAGGAACTTGATGTTTTCTATCAGGGTTCCTCACATGGTGTAGGGGCGCACTAAGAAGGGATTTTTGGCAATTCCATTTTGAAGAGGGTAAAATGAGGGATGAACGGTTGTATGGAAGTCCGTCATTTTTGAAGTTACAAGCTTGAAACTTAATTAAAAATAAATCAATTTCTGTACATTAATTTCTCTAAATTTTATTCCTAAGAGGGGACACTTAGGGTTTTTCAGTAAGAAGTGAGTTGACGCAAAAATTTAATAGATGGCGTTGTGAATATTTTTTAATTTTCGGGCCCGGCCTGAATAACGTGTGACGCTGGTGTAACCGCACGGGGCATCTAGTTTATTATGTAAAAGTAAGTGGTTATAAGTGTGAGACTGCGTCTAGGCAAACGTAGTGTGGGACGCTCCCCCGGCAAGATGGCGCGACGATATGGTAGCGATTGATGCGTAAGGCATAGGACCGTGATCTTTGGTTGACTTTGGGAGAGGCCTTTTTTTAAACGGGATATAATCCCACCCGCCACGCCCACCACTGTGACTCCTGTGACGCAAGGAGCTAAAGCGGTAACCAACTGAAAGGCACCGTGCATGACACACGGGCAATCCCAGGGAGAGTTAAAATTGTCTTGGAACCCGCAACGAATTTAATCAGAAGTATATAGTTGGAGTTGGAAAGTATGTAAGTTGTAAGTTTGGCAGAGGCCTATGTCCAGCAGTGGACTGCTACAGGCTGATGATAAATGAATGAATGAAAAAAAAAGTGGTTTAAAGCCCATTTACACGATAAAAGTATTGCAAAATTGGCATCGTGTCAATAGGTCTTGCGTTGTTATCGAAAGGTTTTTGGTAATACAGATATTGCAACTATCTTTATTTTTCCTGCTAAACTTTTAGGTAGGTACTATTTATAAAAAAAGCAAACTAAATAACTCTCTTGATACCCAAACCAACATGCAACAATCGTCGATACAACTCCATAAAGCGGAGCTTAACATTCAATTTACACAATCTAAAATATTGTTAGTATTGACTTTTAAAAAGTATTATCGTATAAACACGTATAAGAGCCGCTTTTGACGATTTACGATTATTTGTATTAGCCTCGAGTAAAATGGAACGGTTAACGCTCTGTGTGACTTGTGAGTTGTCAAGCTAAGTGTGGAAGGGCTAAGCTACATGTCGATTCGTTTTCGTTTTTGATTTTATACGCCTGGCTATGCGATAATTTATAGTTATTTAGCTGTTAGGTTCAAATTCAGTCGATTCAGTAAGACTATAACAAATATAAATGTATCGCAATAACTGTTACTATGATTTTTTAGTAAGATTTTCATATTTATACTGACTCTTAGAAGTGATTATAGCGTGAAATGCCGCAAGAAAAAAATATTTTCATAAATAGTTTTTAAAACTTATTAAATTCAGACAAGTGTTATGCTTTTTGTCACTTCAATATACCACTGCAAGCATGAAACGTGCTAAGGTGCTGTAGTTGTCAAATGACAGATATGTCAGAATTTTAACATTTTATACTTGAGCATGACACACCCGAAAAGAAACGTAGAGTGTAGAGAGCGAACTAATTCGACGATAGAAACGTTTACTAGCGACTGGCACACAGGCTAAGCCCAAAAGCCGCTGATAAGCGGGCCCTTTCACACGCCCGTCAATATTGACTCAAAAGATTTTTGAGTAATTGCCTTACCTTAAATAGATGTAGGTACGTGTATTAACTATAATAACTAACGGAATGTTAAAGAACTTGTTATTTTATCTAAATTTTAAAGACACCGCTAATATGGTTTTATGAGCTTCAATATTTAGGTGTTAAAGTACGGTTCTTAGAAATAGGTGTGTTTAGAAAACTTTATAGAACGATGCATGGTGTGAACTGGCCTTAAGTTTAGCTCAGAGATTCCCAAAGTTTTTTAGTTCACTTTAGTTCTGCCCATCTGGAAGGTGGTGCCACACGCCTCAGCAGCTGTAGAAGTAATTCCAGAAGAACTTTTACGAAGATACTGATGGACTTTAAGATAATCAGGAGTTGTGATGTTGAAATATTTCTTATTGTTGTTTCAGTCAAAATGAAACTGAATCAAAAACATCTTAGACGTAACTACAATAACACAAAGGCAATCGATATATAAAAATTATAGGTAACGTAAGGAGCTCAGCTATATACGTAGAACCTCCATAGGTGGGGGACATGCAGTATAATATAAACGGCAAAATAATGCTTTTTGTCACAGAGCAGTCCAGTACCAAAATGTATATCAACCTCTAAGTTTATACGCAATAAAACCCGTCTCACGGCTCTCCTTTTTTATCTTCTACAGCGCATAGTTTGGAAACCCCTGGTTAAGCCCAACAACTGGTCAACGGTGATGCCTACTCCCTCGAGCTGGGTGACAAAAGTTTTACCACCATTCTTCATGTTCAATAAGGGTCCCGTCTTATTTCCTGCAAATATTCTACGATCGTCAGCAATATGCTACAGCTGTTGCACACAGCAATGATTGCCATTCTTGACATTTTGATTCGATTATGACATAGTTATCAACATAGAACTGTCAAAAGACAAAAGAAATTGATATTTTCATGTTGATAACTACGACATTTCTAGTCGAATTGAAATGTCAAAAGTGCTAAGGGGGTAGGTATTATCAAAATATATTCAAGATCGTTTTGAAGTGAGATTAGTTTAGCTACCTTTAGCAACTCAGTTAAAATAAAAGGGAATCTATTTATCGAGCCTTTTAATTAAGAACATTTTATTTTATTTTAAAAGGATCTTTTAAATAATAAACAGTGACGGATTATATTTCTCTGAAGGCTTTTAAAAAGCTCCCGCTAAGTATTTAGAACGGCCGGAAACCACTTTGGAATAGTAAAACCGGAAATGGATCGCTCCTTGAATGTTGGTAACACTATTAGTCAGTGTTGCCAGCCTGATGTGAAGTAAACACGCAACGCTAATGCATTTATTTTTTTATTTCATAAAGTTACATTGTAATATATTAAAGGTTTACATATGAATTTAAGTCTGTAGGATTAATTTTAGAAATTGTGTATCTAAATATTTCGTCAGCACATTTAATGGGTCGTTTGTTTACTATATCTAGAAGATAATACATGTAGGATCTTCAAACAATGGTCTACTCGGTATAAGGTAATTTACAAGTTTTAGAATAACTAAACTAACTAAAGATTTTAGTACCAAACGAAAAAAAAGACATTTTCATGTTTTCCATAGGATAAATTGTATTGTGTCACAGGCACAAGTTTTTTAATGACATACTCAAACTGGTAACGTCATCTGTTGGTAGTCGTAGAAATATAAATTAGTAAAGACTTCACAAAAAATTAATGTATTTCTTATCATTATGTATACCAAAATTGTCGCGAGAGTGCCATTAAAAATATTTCCCCTCGTTCTGAGTAAAAAAAAACGTACTTTTCTTCTCCAACTATCGCTGCACTACGCAACTAACCTGCCCTACAATTACATTTTCAACCACCGAGGGATCACAAACTAAGCATCTAATTAAAAACTGAAAACCTCTTAATAATGCGTAGAAAAAATCCACATTATAATGGCTTCTTAATGACACATAAGCACCATTGACCTCTGTACGATACAGAGATTACGTCGACACAAATCTCATCTCATACCATGGATGACATAAACAATCCCTCCCCTATTTAAACGATGAATGCGCTTCCCCGCCGAGGCTCCGGTGCACGTGCAACACTCAAGGTCCCACAACCCTTTACACATCCTCTCATGCTTGCAATTAAAACGAAAAACCAGGCGAAACAACGCCATACACGCTCAATGAGCACGAATGAGACAGAACGCCTCATTTACCCAAGCACTTTTATTTCCACTTGCACTTGAGAGGTCGTCGGCCAATCAACGGTCGTGCCGCAACCGCCTCGCATTGGTCCGTTTGAATAGAGAATATTTTTTCAAAAATGGAACAAAAGCCGAGGGTAGGTAATAGCGAGTTTTGTTTTATTCGAGTGGCATTTCGCATTTGAGTGGAGGAGGCCGCACCGAGCGGACGTCTCGACTTTTAATTACCTTATATTTTTGCTATTGTTTCTTAGAGGGCACTCATACGTTAAGCTGCTTTTCATTTAACGACAAGATGATGTTCAACATTGTTATTTTATTACACGGAACTCGTTTTGTACTCGAGTCAGGAGGCTCATTTCAAAACAAGCAAATTAGCTGTGTTTATTTCTTGCTAACCACTATCCTGTGTTTGTCAGGAACTGTCATCATTCAAGTGCTTGCACCGTACGGGATACATGTCAGTTCATTACATAGACGTAACACGGTACAACTGCCTGCCTGGAACAGACAGTTATACCTTACCGATAGACAGTTGACAAGAAAATTGATTTAAAGCTTTAAAAGCTAGGATTTCTTATCGATATTATAATTAATAACTTAATGATGACATTAAAGAAAAATATAAGCCTAAATTTATTCATGGCTCCCATCTTCTGAACCCTGAATAAGATGTAGAAAATAATACAACTACTGTACTGTTAGTTGTTTTGATTTATCATAAGTCACGGGTCACGTCTAATTAAATGTATTTCTTTCTCAGGAACCTCGCAGCACCCCACCCACAAGCACCAGTCGGGAACACGTCGCTGGAGACATTCACCGCGCTACATAAGGAGAATTGTCATCGATTGGAGTATTTAGTGGAGCGGCAGAAACAGCTGTGCATGCTATCGGATACTATGATAAAGGTAAGGATCAGAAACGTAATGGGGGTCATAGCTCTTACTCTTAGCACAGGATTGCTACCGGCTGAAGTACCTTGTTGAGCGGCAGAAACAGTTTAGTTTTAGTTTAGATTAATACTTTATTATACACATGAATTACATTAATAAAATTACAAAAAAGTGGTGATTACAAAAGGCGAACTTAACTCAAAAAGTTTTCTGCCAGCAAACCTTTGAGGGCCAAAGGAAAAAGAGACTTGTAAAATGTGAGAGTGAAGTGTACAAAAAAGGAAAAAGAGAGAGATGAAAAAATAAATAAGCTACTTAAATAACAGAACTAGGCTATGTATATCTACATACTTACATATTCTACATAATAATAAAATATCTAATGTAACCTAAATTATTTACACAACATACATAAACCGTACTTAAGATACAACTAAATTGTATAATATATATTCAACATAATATAACAGCTGTGCTTTCCCTCTGAAATTATGATAGTAATTAAGATAGTAGTACCAGGAATCTTAACAAAAAACTGGAATGCGTTGCAATAATTAGTGGGACAACAGATTTCGTACAATGATTCGCATCATTGCAGCATTGTGCGAATCCTTATGTTGTCCTAGCCAATTGACCCGACCCAGCCGAGACGGCAGTTTTTAAAAGCTGTCGCTTTTAAATCCTTCCTTCCTTACCATTAAATGATTTCGGTCACCATATTGCCTCGTTAGTCCAGTGGCAATCATATACAGCTGCAGATTGAGAGTTCCCCAGGCTAGCTTACGTCCAGATTTGACGTCCATTGTGCCAAGTCGGTCCTTGACCTTCGATATAAGAAAATTTGGACAGTAGTGAGCCGAAATCAAGCATTTTGATTTGCTTTTTAAATGTTTTGTTTAGGTAAACACCTCGCAGGAGACACGGCTTACGGGAGACGTCTCAGGCATATCAAGTGGCAGTGAGATTTGACAACATAACGAGTCGTATGACTCTTACCCTAAACAGTAGTACACTGTTGCGAGGTACCTAATTAAAAGAGCTGTCGGTACACGTTGTATAATAAAAGTGAGACTCTTATTCACTCAACACAAAAAGTCGGTCAATTGCAGGTTAGTTTATTCAAAATCTCAATTTATGTCCTTAATTTAACACAACAATAAAATTAAATAATTAAGGAATGTAAATACCTACCACCTGGGTTCAATGTATTTAGAATTGATTGGCAATTGGCAAATAAACTAGTGTACTTAGCTTCATTTGCATTAAATTTGCAAGTCTGGACATAGTGTTTATATCATTATAGGCCACGGTCAGCTGTCAGCTTGGCGACGAAACCCAAGTTTTGAACGACTATATTAAATTTATTAGACTTGATTGTAAAATATACACTCCAAAGCTTTGGCACGAATTAGATCTTAGTCGTGATTACTCGTGATACTCGTGATTCTACTTCACTAAAAACACTGGTAGTAGAGCTCTTGTAAACGAGCTCAAGGACGGCGGCACCACCGTCTCACCCTTAACCTGCTGCCAAATAGTATTGCTTGCATTACCGTGTTCCAGTTTGGTGGTAAGATCAGGCCCTGAAATTACTGGCACATGAGGCATAACACCGAAGTCTTTAGCTACCATCGCATCGCATTATGACGCATGAACAATATGCTTTCTTGCCGGCGTATTTTAAAAAAAATTAATATCTTCATTGGGATGGGTACTTGAATGCAAAGTTTTTCTTAGGTCTAAAATACATAAGAATTAAACAACAGCTAAAAATTCAATAATATGTAAAATATGATGTGCCTAAAAGCGGTGAAGAGATAATGGCCTGATATTCATATAGCCTAATAGAAAGACAGCACTCTTATTGAGTTTATCTAAAACTATTGACCTTTTCAACCAGGGGCTAGATGAAACATGTAGACATTTATTAAAACCACAGATTCTAGACGTAGTCAGTGACTAGGCCAAAAAATCACGTTTTCTGTACAAATTGAAGATCAATGTTTAATTTGTTTGGCAACGTAAATATTTATCTTATAGTAAGTAGAGATAGAAAAATGTATCTTATAGTAGCAAGCAGAAGGCGTTCTAGTCACAGAACTTTATCTTCATGGACAGCGATGTTAGCACACAGTATGTTTAAATGTAATGCCGCATGCCGCTGGTCTTCTGGGCACTCGCGGTAGTCATCGATGCGAAAGTATTTTGCGAAGCGTTAAATTTTTACGAGTTTTTTTTTTCACTTGCCTTATTTGTTGTTTTTACAACAAATAAGGCAAGCTTGGGACGTCAAATAAATTGTTTAGTTAGGTTAGTTTTAGATGTAAAAAGTGTATAATATAAAAATCTTTGTTTTTGTAAATCGAAATAAAAATCGTATGTTTAAATGTAATAATTTTATTACAAGTAATCATTGCAAAAGTAAAAGCTAACTCTACGTATTACACCATTAACGAAGGTCTAATTAAAGTCAATAAAACGTGTAATTACTTTGCAATTTTCTTACATCGCCATAAAGTTAATCTTAACGATTTAATACCGATTTCACAGACGTGTTAAACTTAAGTTAAAGCTAAGCATTAGCTTTCAATCTCTTGTCCCGTTCAAAGGTTGAATGAGTAAGAGAGATGCAAATATGTGTTTAATAACACCACAGATTAGTGGTGAAGTCAATACTTAATGTTAATTGAGATCTCGCGAGATAGTAGCTAATGCATACGTTTACCGGTGGTTAGGTCGTTGACATTGAGTTTGTTGGCAACACAGCGGTCTTACTCTCGGGGAGAATGTATACAAACACCTAAATATTATGAAGGAGTAACATGCATGATATGACATAACATCACGTGGTTGTTTAGAAGAGCTATATCGCAGGTGTATATATCATTTGGGCCCTGTGGATGTAAGATCGATCCAGGGCTCACCGACCTACCATCTTTCGGCGACGCATGGCATGGCACTATGCGGGGTTTTTAGTGGGTATACCCGTGCCGTTTACCATCCGTAGGCACGGGGAGTCCCACATAACCACCCTGCTCGCCCCCCGGTTGGTATGCGTAACGCATTTCCCCGCGTAAAAAAAAAAAGGTGTATTATACATACCTACCAACTTTTTACCTGTTATCGCCATCCACCGGGCACAATTCCATTTCCATTTCGCAAACATTATTACAACTTCAAAACATGTCTCACCTGAAAGAAAGAAAGAAAGAAAAATCATTTATTCTGGCAAAATAAAATACAGGCGTCTAAAACTAAACAATTTAAAATATAATTCATAATGCCAGAAATGGTACGCATCTCGGCACAATACTGCAGCGCTAAAAAGCACCGCAGCGCTGATAATTCTGATGCGCCCAGAGAATAAGTAGAAAGCAGTGTGACGGAAAATAAATAAATAAATAATAATTATGTAATAATTACATTCACAATTTTTGTGTCACAATATAACAATATATTTATGGATTAACAACTAAATTATATTAATATAAAACAACTACAACTAAACCTATACAAGCATTACATTAACAAAAAACATTTTCAAAATGGGTAGTATTTAAACGCAAATCATAAAATATCCTTTTTCTATGCAATTAAATACCGAATTCCCATCAAAATTACTGATTGCACAACAAAATATTCAACTCAAAATATCACTAAACACACTAAAATTTATTTTCACAGCGCACAGCAATTTTTCCTAAAGCAAAAGCTTTTTTATCAATGCACAGCTAATAATCTTAATGCACATTATACATGTTAACTCTTTTTCTTTTAAATATAGCTTCTATTTTTATAATATTTACAGCAGTTTTTCTAAATCAAACAACATTTTATTAGTCACAGTCATCTTATTATTTATTAATTATCACATAATGAGATCAGCAAAAAAATAAAAAATTAGATACAAAATTGTAATTTATTAAATTATTAAAGCGGGTCTTGCTTTCGCGGGGCGTCCACACTTCCTTTTTTGCCCAATAGGCACATTTTTAGCTTCTGCAGGTGGCGCCACGTACTGTCGTCTGTTACGATCTATGATAATAAGAAATTGGTAGGTAGTATAATATTATTTTATTTAGTGGGTGGATTCAAAAAGGGGTCGGAGTATCACACAGATTGATTCTAGCGACCATAACATAGCTGCAGCTATGTTATGGTCGCAGTTCTAACCTAACCTAACCTACTACTTTACCCATAATTGACCTATGCCATAACTATAGCTTTTATTTTTATATTATTTACTCGCTCGCGCCTCTCTGCACTCCAGTGACGAAAAAACGCGCGAAGTTTTCCAGTTAAGTTGTTCTGCTTTTAGAAATAATGCAATGTAAAAGGATTGTTTTGTTATAATAATCATTAAATTTGCCGAGCATGGCTTCTTGAAAATTAAGACAAATATGACATCAAATTTACCATATTAAATATGGTAAATTTGATGTGCAGTCAGTATTTATGCTATGCATGTAGTATTTTTGTACAAAAATAAATTTAACTGTATTGCATTATGAGGAAAAAAGGAATGTCATATTGATGTGTAATTTCGAGTTATCTGCAGTTTGAGTTTTGTTAAACATTTAGTTTATCTGTAGTGAAGTAAGTTATTTGATGTAAAAAAGAATATTAATGATGAGTATGTATTGATAGGCGATTATTTATTTGATATAATATCCCTTTCAAAATTAACAAATACTATCTCGTATTAATGACTAATATATTATTAAATTAATCCTTTATCCAAGAAATTAAATGTGAAACCCGGAACGCACCCATACGCTTTTGACAACCATAAATGAAAATGAAAACTTTGTCAACAAAGAAATTCGGGGAAGAGCGGGGTTCTCAAAAACACGTCCAAGCGGTCCAAGTCATACATATCTTTTGTTGTATAAAATAAGTTATCCAGCTATTTAAAAACAATGTGCCGTGTCTTCCGTATTGTTTGTATAGTGTAAATAGTTTTATCTACACCCATGCTATAAATCCTCTATAAACGTTCTTGAAACAGTTAGCTAATTATCAACATTAAAACCACGGAATTCCGTGATTAAAACAGCCAGTGTCATAATAACCATTATAACACCCAAACGGGTGTTATAATGTTGTACTGAAATTCATTATGCAACTAGGTACTTTTTTACTCATCGAACAGACACATTCTCATGGCATCTTTATGAATTTCAAAAAAAGAACATGTCATGCACGCGCGTTTCACTACCACAGCGCCGTAATTTAAATAAGAACTTATTCGAATTTTTGAATTGACGTCGTATCCCGCCATTTTTGTTCAATAATAGTATTGAAAAATACTTTTTAATAATTGTACGATTCAAAATGTAAATAATTATTACAATAAATAATTATATTATTACCTATACATAGTTTTTTTGTATTAGATACTCACTAATTAAACTTTCCATGAATTTACATACAGCTCTTACAACACTGTACCCTAATACCCTATGGTTTCAGAACATTTATAGAGGATTCATATCATGGGTGTAGATAAAGTCTTGTATGCAACTGTTATAATTAGGTATTAAAACACTCATGTGATACTATTATCATAAACCCACACTCGTGTTTTAATACCCCTCATTATAGAACAGTTGCATAAATAACTATTAAACTAATGTAGACCGTGTTTTTATAGTTACAAGAGTGTGTGACTTGTGTAGAATCGAATTGTGGTGTTTTTCACAAGTCTATGTATATTGGGAGAAGTAATGTTGTGTGCTCGAGAAGAAAGCCATTGCGATAACTTTATGCACATACGTGCAAACCACAGGTAATTCATTATCTTACTCACTATGTTGTTTTGCCAGTAAATGTTTTTATACACATTTTTAAAACCAGAAACTGTTTTACAGTCACGCTCAGGAGGCAACAGTACGATCCAAATAGCCGACGCCATAAAAGAAAAGCTGCCGCGATATGCTATCGTGCCCGTTGTCTCCATCTACATGTGCCCGTGAAGACCAAAAGTGAAAACCTTATGCAGGCCACCAGCAAGGGAGTAGAAGTTGCTACTAGGCAAAAGCAATAAAAAATTAAATGAAAAAAGGAAACCATAAAGCGCACGGTTCTTCTTCTTCGTCGTGTCGATGGCTGAGTCAAATTTTATTTTGACTTGCCATCGTGGTGAAAGGATTAGCCAATTCGCTTTGGAGAACTCGCGAATTGCCTAGGGTGCGCCGGACGTAGGGAATCGTTGTGTACGTCACCCGGGGAGGCTCCTTTCATGCACGGTAATTTACAATGAAAAGCTCGGTGTATATAGAATTTAGGGTCTTTCAGTGTGAAGCAAGTTGACGCAAAAATTCAATTGATGGCGTTGTTAATATATTTAACTTGCGGGCAACGGCCAAAATAACGTTTGACTCGCGTGAAACCGCGCAAGGCATCTAGTTTGGAATAAAAATAATATAACATGCGTTTTGGGCGTTACACTCGTCTACATAACGATTATATGAGATAGGGAAAGGTATGATATATATTGAGTCAAAACGTTACAAACAATGGTTGGCCGGTCGGCCGGCGCCTCTTAAATTGAATGAAGTAATAAACTATTGTGAAAGGTACTTAAAATATTAAAGCAACTGATACTGTATAATCACCTTAGCAATTAGTAAGAGGTAAATATCCTACTAAATATCATCTAAAAATAACTACAAAGGGAAAAATACCGGTGGTACGTTAATTGTTGAAGATAAAAGGTCGTAGCTTGCTCGTTTTCATGAATGAACTCGAAAGAAGGTTGCATCATAAAAAAAAATATAAATTCAGTACCATACAACACATTATGCTAATTTTATTGAATATTTGACAAATTAATGGTTAGAGAAATGTGAAGCAAATGGCCAAAAATCTCCTGCACTAGGCCATTCCTGACTTTTAACTTGCGTTTGCGAAAAGGTACATTTGTGAGACTGCAGATTTTATCACTTATGAATCTACTATCGAATAACATGCTTGTTTTAATGTACTTTTATTTAGTGTAAAAGCTATAACCCCAGCGAAAAAAAAGATGTAAAAATATGACTCGGCCTTTTTGGTATTCGCTACCCTCACGTGGACAAAAAATAATAATTATTCACTGTAATTTTTTTTTATAAAAATTCTTGTTTAGTGTACTCAGAGCAATAAACCAACTGGAAGCGTTATTGTCAGGCGTCGTGTCCCGCGCTGCTGAATGTGAAAGAGCGCCGCTCATGCACGTCATGAAAAATCATTGATGCTCGGAACAATGTACTCCGGTCTCCCGCGAGTTTTGGCAGACATATTATTGGCATCGATATTTTCTTTTATTTCCTCTCCATGTTAAATAAGTGTTCTTTGATAGTAACTGACGGTATTGTAGGTCTGCAAATCTTTATCTGTTACAACACCATGAAGTTGTTCATTACAAATCCCTGTAAAAGTTTAATCCAGTTTATTTTAATTCGAGCTTTAGTTTTAATTAACGTTTCACTTTAAATTTGTTGAAAAGCTGTTGACATGATTTCATAGTTAGTAGAGTAATTGAAAACTTTCACATTTCTAGTGCAGTTGTTTGTTTGGAAAAGTGATATTTAAAAAATAAAATCTTGCAAACGACATGACATGACTGCCTCGATGGTCTAGTGGTTAGCGTATGCGCCTTTCACCTCTAGGTCTCGGGTTCGATTCCCGGGTCTGGCAAAGTGTTATTTGTGAACTTTCCGTCAGGAAATTCACAATAGCAGCACGGAGTTGGAATTGTGCCCAAAAAGCTATAACAACCTTTCTACAATATGTTGTGCTAGTGCGCGGTCGCCCAGTATTGGTACTTACCACAGAAATATAACTAATATTCAGTCAGAAAATAGTTGTTAGAAAGATTGATATTATCTATACAGATTTATTGTTTACTTGGCACCGACTTCAGAATGATAAAATAATTATTTAATAATTTCCATTTAACTAAATGAAAAAACGTATTATATTGTTCGAAGTAAATTTATTTTTTGCTTTTTAGTTTAATTGCAAGTCAAAATAAAATTTGACTAAGCCATCGACACGACGAAGAAGAAGAAGAAGTTTACCTACTTTTTGAAGTCGGTTTTTTTTTGTTAATATTATTTTATTTTACGATTTTAAGTGATGGGTAGACCGAGCAAGAATGTTTCTCGAATGAGGAGACGACGGTTAATTGAGACGGAAAACTTTTTTAATGTGCCTATATTAAAAGAATTATCCCCGTACTCCTAACCATTGAGGAGTTGTACCTTCCAGCATCAGCTCAGCAACATAAAATGCTACTTCTAGATGCAAATATTTGAGTAGCTTTAGATAATATATAAAAAAACAATATAAAAGCCTTTTAAATTTGAGGGTTGCCCTCGATTTCTCTAGGTTCCCAATATCAGAACGTGACTTGAAAAAAATGGGACCACATGACAAGTATATCCTTTCAAACAAAAAACGAATTTATTAAATCGGTCCAGGCCTCTTCGAGTAATCAACGAACAAACAAAAAAAAAAAATACAACCGAATTGAGAACCTGCCCCTTTTTTTGAAGTCGGTTAAAAATACCGTTTCGAAAAGCTCTTCTATACCTAGAAATTTGTTTTTTTAGGCGAATCAAACTCATCCTCTATTTTATCCATCTGACTACAAATTTCATTTATTATACAATTATATTACAGACATTAAAAATAAAATAATAAAAAAACAAAATCATACCTAACTATGTACAACTGAAAGAGAAATAGAACTAAAAAAAATTAAAAGTTATGCGTCAAAAAATACTTCCGCATCAATGTCAAAGGAAGGAAGGATTATGTTTTATTATTTGGATACTAAGAATAAACTCAAATGTTTCCAGGTTCTCCAGACGGGGGCTGTCCAGGCGGTGGAGGAGTGCCAGCATCAGTTCCGGCACAGCAGGTGGAACTGCAGTACGGTGGAAAACTCAACAGACATATTTGGTGGCGTGCTCAAGTTTAGTAAGTATCGGTTGAAGAAATTGAATAAAACAAACATGCGATACTTGTAACATAATTACGAATATCGATGATATCGATTACAGTTTCATAATTTTAAAGGTATCGATTTTAAGTTAACCTTCAGGAGGTCAGCCTTATTGTCTCATGACTATTGTTCTACCAAAAGAGAAAGCGCAAAACATTAAACAATAAAATATATATATATAGTCTACCCAATATCCTTACTAATATTATTAATGCGAAAGTTTGTAAGTATGGATGTATGGATGTATGGATGTTTGTTACTCTTTCACGCCAAAACTACCAGGTCGATTTCGATGAAATTTCGCACACATGTAGCTTTAGTCTGGATTAACATATAGGCTACTTTTAATTGACATACCACGCGGGCGGAGCCGCGGGCGGAAGCTAGTAGTCCATATAGTTCCAAATATATATATAAGTCTATGAAATAAATCCACTATCGAATAAAAGATCACAGATATATAACGTAATTTATTGATTCAAAGATTAAAATCATAAAATAATCAATAAAAAGTAAAATATAAATTATACTAAGAAACAGTTGAAAAACTATGGGACCGGCAGGATTTGAACCTGCGACCTTCTGCACAACGGGCAGCCGCTAATCTTAGATTAGTCCACCAAAACGATTACAAGCATTCAATGCATCAATAAATTGCAGCTTACATATTAATAAACATCATATTTGACGTATTCTTCCGTTCCGGAGTAAAATCAAAGCGTACACACAGCTAGTGATCAACCTACAGATATAGATCTACATAGATAACGCAGATGCATGTACTTCGCGTGTCTCAACCCCGACCAAGCGTCGAGGTTGGTCGCCTCTAACTTCAGTCCACGCGCGTCTTTTGTCAGAGAAAATCATAGCGGACGGCTCCAGTTGAACGTACTGGGCGGATTGGCATCGGCGGCATCGGTGTCTTTGAATCGGTTTGGATTTCCCGTCACTAAATTTCGGCTGTGACGTCACAAAAGGTATTAAAAAGTCGGCACGCTTGGTTTCAATACAAATCGTGATACTTGCGTTATCTATGTAGATCTATATCTGTGGATCAACCTATACTTTTCCAGTATTACCTGATTACACGGAAAGCCTAAACAACGCGATACCATCTTACTCTGGTAATGTAAGAGCTAGGAGCCTCCCCAAGTGACGTAAAAAGTGAACCAGTTTTCCCGAACGTCCAGCGCACCCTGGACACCTAGATTTCAGCTACGCAGGGTGACCAATCCTTTGACCACAATGGTAAAAAGAAGTCCTCCCCAGGACACTTCCCAAACGGCTCCTTTCAGAGCCAACCAACATCTGAAGAGCGACCATCACCCGCTCTCAAAACCAGCCCTGACAGGCTACGGAGAATGCTATTACCGTGGCAACGTACTGGACAACTTTGACCATTGAAACGAAAAGAAGAAGACTGGTAATGTACAGCTTGATGTGTAGCAATGTGAACAAAATTACTTCAAGACGGATTTCATAGAATTATGTTGGACGAGAATTGTTTATTTTCTTATGTCGATTAGTGGGATCACGTGTGTGCCTTGTTGACGGAGGAGCTCAGTGTGGTTACTGTAGGGTTGCCATCTAACATCTGACAACTGGGACAACTTTTGTTTTATTTTATGATGTGTCTAAACAATTAGATACTTCATAAAGATTACAATCTAGTCAAGATATAAAATAAGACACTAATAAGTAATTTAATTTTGACCTTAGTTACTAAAATAATTTATGCTAAGAATGTGTCCTTTAACACCTATTTTATTGTCTCTATTATCGAAACTGACACTTTGTTCTTGTGTTCTTTTAAAGTAGCACTAAACCACTTGAAGCACTCATTTCACTGAACTAGCTCAAAAGGTTTCGTCCTTTTGAGTCTTCTAAAGACTACTACACACAGTGCCGGTGGCAATACCGCCGGCTTTATGCCGAGCGGCTTTGCCGCCGGCAACACAAGCCGCCGGCACAAGCCGCGAAAAGCCGCGACGCATCATTCCGGTTGAGACAGTCAGATAGAACGCTATTGAAGTGCACATTTTGTACAGGAACGAACTGACGCCGGCAAGCCTCGTAACCCGCCGGCTCAACCCGGCGGCCATGCCGGCGGCTCCTTTGTGCGGCAAAGCCGGCGGTTTTGTATGCCGCCGGGTGTACGGTGACTTGACCGGCGGCTTGCCCGGCGGCTCTGCCGCCGGCACTGTGTGTAGGCACCTTTACTATGTCTGTGGTGTCAAGGAGCTGGATAACCGGGACAACTTAGTACAAAAATAATTGTAAACTTGTTCGGGATCATAATACCTGAACACTAGCAGGTTCTTTTCAATATTAGGGAAAAATATCATATCATATTTTATGTGGGTGTGTATATTATTGTATTATATTTGTACGCCTTTCATGGCAAAACATGTTGTTACATAACTAATACCACCAATTCAACTGTTATAGAAAGTAATTTTCTGTAAATCACACATGTTTTAAGCAAATAAATATATCTTTATCTTTATCATAAATATTTTTCTTTTTTTATTAGGTATAGTTGATAGGAAGTAATTTCGTTAA
Source organism: Hypena proboscidalis (assembly GCA_905147285.1). Classification (NCBI taxonomy): domain Eukaryota; kingdom Metazoa; phylum Arthropoda; class Insecta; order Lepidoptera; family Erebidae; genus Hypena; species Hypena proboscidalis. Next base: position 6,560,509 of record LR990150.1, on the reverse strand, counting down.
TAATATAAAAAAAAAAAAAAAAAAATATTATCTCGTATTTCATCAACGTACAGACTACTGTACGAAGAACGCGCTACGCGGATGAAAGCGCTGTACAGGTAGCTACATACTGGGTCTATAAAATCTGATTTTGCCGTCGACTGGCATGAAGAAGAAGAAGAACGTACAGAAAATAAAATATTCTGACAGTTCAAGAATAATAATTTAAATTTTGTCTTCTTATTTTTGAAATAAAACACAAATTATAAAGCTAGACCCAGAATCTGACAGTTAAAATACCAACTACACGAAATCTTCACCGGACGCCCATAAAACTAGGACAAATCCGGTTAAAATTTAGACGGATGGTAACTCTACTTTACTGTATACTACAAACCAATAACCACTTACGTAGACCCCTCTGTTCTTTCTGCCGTAAGAAATTTCAAAGGATAATTTTACCAAAAGGTTAGGACTAACGGACGGACGGAAGATAATGAGAGGGATCTAAGTTATTGGTCTTCAGTCAATACAGGTCAATGGACTACAGATTTTCAGTTTTGATTCGGTTTGGCTTTGTAGTGAAGATAAAGATCGTTTATTTCGCAATTGTGGATGTACAGTACAGTATGATAGTACATATTAAAATATTATATAACATAGCATCACGCTTTTATTACCCAGGAGGGTGTCGCTGAGATGTACAACACCCACACTTCACCTGTTGTGTTTAGGTGCCATAGGATAGGGAGTGAGCCTATTGCCATCCACCAGGCACAATTTTTTAATTACAGCCTTTTCCCATGGGATCTAAACATAACAGGGCACACCCTTTTGGTTAATATAGGCGTGATGTTATGCTATTATTTGTTTCGTTATTTTAACAAATTCTAGATAATTAATAAATCCGAATGTCTGATAAACTTATAAGCAGCTATATAGATAGCTACATCGCCTATACCGGAGTCGCACTCATAACCTAATCAAAGCTGATCTTCATTTGTCTCATATTGAACCTTATTTTATTCCTGTCTTCATTATTATTATTTTTTTATAATTTCCTAAATGTATATTTTCAGAATCCCGTGAATCAGCATTCGTGCACGCTCTATCAGCGGCTGCGCTGGCGCATGCGGTGGCTCGAGCGTGCAGCCGAGGCGAGCTCAACGAGTGCTCCTGTGATTCCCGAGTGAGAAAGCGTACGCCGAGGCACTGGCAGTGGGGAGGATGTTCTGAGGTATGATCAGAGGCATTTTAAACGATCCAAGAATCCACGTATGTACCCACGGCTACCGATCAACCTATACATATCCAGTATAAGTTGTTCTCGTAGCAGCGATAGCCGAGTGGGAGACCGTAGGACTGCGAAGTTAAAGGTCTCGGGTTCGAACCCACGGCACACACCTCTCGTCTTTTCGAAGATATGTGTGTATTTATCATATAAATTATCGCTCGCTAACGGTGAAGGAAACATCGTGAGGAAACCTACATGCCTGAGAGTGCCTAATAAGTGCTTCAGCGTGTGTGAAGTCTACCAATCCGCACTTGGCCAGCGCGGTGGACTATGGCTTAACCCTTCTCATCATGAGGAGAGGCCCGAGCCCAGCCGTGGGACATGTATTAGATACAGGGCTGCTATTATTTGTTCTCGTATTGCACTTAATAAGAAATTAATTTTAATTAAATTAATTTTATTTAAAATTAATTTTTTCTTAATTTTCGATTAGGGACAATTGCTTGACTGTTTGCCATACAAAGTAATATGGGTTTAACTTTAATATTATTAAGTTTTTATCTATTTTTTTATAGAAAAATCATGCATGTTTGATGGCGCCCATTTTAAAATAACTATTAATTCTTTGCGGTTTGTATGTAACTCAATTGACGATTAAAAACGATTTTGACAAATTGGCCAATTTATTAAGTTAGTATGAAAACACGGCGCTCGGGAATCTACCCTTTACGTATAACATTTTGATTTTTTTTAAATGTTGTATTGTTAAAAAGGTTATTTTCTCATTCTTCCAAGTCAGATAGATAGATATATAGAGAAAACTTTATTTGCACAAAACATACAAAGAAATAGGTACTTAAATGTACAAAGGGCAGCCTTATCGCTTGACGCGATCTCTTCCAGGCAACCTTATTCAGTCATTTTCTTTTGTGCCATTGTTTCTCACTCGTACTTCTTGGCACAATTTTTATAATCCAATTCAAATTCAAACTATCATTTGCAGGACATAAGATATGGAGAAATGTTCAGCAAAGACTTTTCGGATTCCAAAGAAGATAAGAATAATGATGAGGGACTCGTGAACCTTCACAATAACGAGGCTGGGCGAAGGGTAAGTCAACCATACGTACTTAAAGTGGAGTCATTTTAATGGGTAACGTTTGACAGTTCATTTATGCAAAGAAAAATATACCTTACGCTAAAGGAATAAAACTCAAGAAAACAACATCAGTTTTGTAATACAATTATTTATTTAGAAAATTAGACTCTACTCCTGATGAACATAAGTAGCACTTTGCTTTGTATAAATGAACTGTCAAATGTTACCTATTAAAATGGCCTTACTTTAGTGATATGATTTGAATACTTTTGTGGTGGCGGCGGTACATTGAAAAATTAAAAACAAACAAAAGTGAGGGTGGTTTTCAAAAAATCATCAACCTCACGGATCAACGGAGGCGGGGCGCTGTTGAATCAGTCTGCTTGCGACCATGACGAAGTGCAACCTTGTCGAAACGTCAAGCACCGAAATATAAATTAATCGCGTTAATTCCCGTTCAAATCGTATCAGTAAAAATATGCAACGCGAAAGTTTAAAAAGTTATTATAAGTACTTAATACCTAAAAAGTTTGTCGTCAAAAGCTCTTTAACATTCTATACCTAAGTCACAGTCCTAAATTTCGAAACAAAAACGACGTAATTATTAACGTAGAAATGTTTATTAGTGAAAAGACATTTCTATATTGGAATAATAAAGACTCAAACGGTTATCCGACAGTGAGTGAAAGCGAAATTGTTAGGAACTGAAAAAAAAAGCAGATTTGACAGTGGTACCCGGCCAAAAAATCGTGTGGGCTTATAGTCAAAACACTCTAGGTTGTCTTTCTCTAGAACTGTAGCACAGTAGCTCAATGGATCTATATTTGTCTCATAATAACCACGTTCAATTTTGGCATTATTGTGACACAAATAATTAAATATATTAGTATCTCGAAAATTCTGTGAGACAACCTGCACTCTTCTGACTTACCCACTGACGAGAGAGAGATTTTATGCTAGAAGGGCAGATATAGTAATTATTTTAATTTTGTCTATCAAATCGAACATATAATTTATTTTAATTTGTATTATGATCCATAATATGCCTCTGATCTAAGTTAATTCTTATTTGTAAATAATTATACAAATGATTTCAAGTATTTTATTTAATAACTAATCAATACTAAGATTAAAAATATGAATGATTTTTTGTCTGTTTTCTTTTAAATCAACTTGGGATGTAGATACTTTTTATGGACGTACCACGCGGGCGCAGCAATGAACGCAAGCTAGTGTTAAATATAACACACAGTATCAATCCAGTAGGTATCTGTATCAATCCGGATATCCAGTGATATCGTGATAACATTATCGTGGATATAATATAATTATCTTGTATGCCACCAAATTTCCGTCACTCAAGATTAAGATAGTTAAAAGATGGTTACTGATAAATGTCGTTTTTTATTAATGTTTCACCGCTTTCCGATGTGCTGGGGTTGGGCTCTGTGCACTGGGTCCATCTTTGTGTAACTTGTAAAAATTTGACCTGAGTCTGGGGGTCTGTTTTCTTCAATGATGTTTTTAAACAATTAGATACATCATAAAGATTACTATCTAGTCTAGATATAACATTCGAGACAAATGAGTAATTTAATTTTGTCCTAAGCTACTAAATTAATTTTGTAGGGGGTCTGTCTGTGTGTCAGTTGAATCAATAAGTTGAATCATTAGATGGATGATTATCATGATCTGATCATCATTCGCTAAACCATTTCCCCATTATATCTAAGTTGATGTCTAGTCCAATCGATATAGTGCAATTACACCCTGAAGCAGTACTTTACCTTTTAATCGATCCATGAGTTCTACCCAGAGTATAGAAGTAAATCAAATTAGTATTTTCTATTTTATAATGAAACGTCAGCGTCGCGTCAATACATTTAAATATAGAAATGATGTATGCATTTTTGACATTAATAGTTGAATTTTGACATTCATAGATGCAAAATATGACTACGCTTTTTTGATATTACTGCCTTTTTAGTTTTAAAAGGGTAATTTTTAGGTTTTGGTTCTACCTAATGTGAAATATCTAATTTAATTGTTTGTCATTTCTAGGCTGTTCGAGGTCGCATGCAGCGGGTTTGCAAATGCCACGGCATGTCCGGATCCTGCTCCGTGCGGGTTTGCTGGCGTCGACTACCCCAGCTAAGATTGGTTGGAGACGCGTTATCAACGAGATATGAAGGAGCTTCGCATGTTAAGGTGGCTTTTATTTATTTTAGAATGAACTCAAATTGAAACCATTATCAAACCAAAAGTGCATTCAAAGTAAATCATTTGCTATCTTTCAAAACATCATCATTATCAATCATTGATAAAAAGATAATATAGCAAGATAAAAAAATTAACGAGTATTAGGTATATATGCAATTAAAATCAATATCAAAATTATGTTCAATGATAACATTGATTTCAAAAAACACTGTTGAACTAATAGCGTGATAATTGAAGATCAAACGAACTTAACAAGTGAAGTTCGATCCAAATTATGTAAACAGCTTTGTTCTATAATAATTCATAATTCATTTATTTTCATAAGATCATAGGTTGGTACAAGCATGCATTATACAGATGTTCTTAGGACACTAAGTTCAGCTATGTCTCGCCCTTAAGGCATAATGAGAAATACATTTTTATTGAAATTACATACAAATAGAGAAATAAATAATAATAATAATAATAACAGAAATATTGATACAAAATAGAGCAAAATTTATACATTTAAATTATTAATTGATCATGCGGTTGTTGCATCATAAATTGTTAAATACATCGATTTTCTTAGCGATTAATTATTACTGCTTATTTGAGTGACTGATCCGACGAAAAGATCGGCTTGCAGTCAGCGTTCTGAGGTCAAGTTCTTTATTTTGAGTAACATAACATAACATCACTGCTAATGGCCTTGTTGGTCTCATGGTTACCGTATGCGCCTCTCACCGCAAGGTTTCGGGTTCGATTTCCAGATCGGAAAAAGTGTTATTTGTGTACTTTCCGTCTGAAAATTCTCAATTGCGGCACGGAGTTGGAATTGTGCCTTAGGGATAGTGATAGGCTCACCCTCTATCCCATCATAACACACCTCTGCCACACCCTTCTGGGTAATATAGCGTGATGTTACGTAATGTGTACGGTGTCATAAAGACACAAAAGCGGTCAAACCGCAGAGTTCAAAGTGAACGCACGTAATGTCGAAGTTCCATACTGTGAACGCTGAACGCAGACCGCCAAGCGGTGTGGTTGACGCCTTACCCTAAAACTTTGTGAATGTTTATATATTTATTTTAGGTCGTTGAGCGCAAGAGAGCTAAAAATGTGAGAAAAATAAGACCGCTGCACATGGACATGAAGAAACCAAACAAGACAGACTTGGTATATTTAGAAGATTCACCGGATTACTGTGAACCTAATGACGAGTAAGTATTTTTTGCTAAAATTGTATGAAAATGGAACTAGATTCTGCCTGCGCCATAGCACGTGGACATATTCACGCGGTAGATAGATTAAAGTTCCTAAATTCTTTTCCAGGACTGCAATTACCTTCATAATACCAATATTTGTCATGATCAATTTAATGATTTATTTCTGAAAATGTTACGACAGATCTAAGATCAATATTAATGCATTCATAATTCAAAATAAATAGGTAACCTAAACTAACCTAACTACTAATAAACTAAAACTACTAATATAACAACACATGTAATATTTTAAATGAAAAGATTCAAGACAAAACAATGTTAAAAATTATTATATATTATTTAAAAAAAATATTGGTACACTGTAATAATATGAAATATAGAGAATCAAATGTTTGACCAACCTCAACGTAGTAGGTACCGGGCTATTTAGGTGCAGAAGGTAAACGTAAATTCATTTACAAAGTTTCTTTCTCTCACTACGTCGATCAAGGAATCCAGGATGATAATCGGCCACGACTAGATCAGACGTAGTACCTACTGATAACTATAATAAGCCATTTTAAAAGGTGACATTTGACAGTTCATTTATGCAAAGCAAAGTGCTTATGTACATCAAGAGTAGAGTCTAATTGTCTAAATAAATAATTGTATCAAAAAAAAACTGATGTTGCTTTCTTGAGTTTTATTCCTTTAGCGTAAGGTATATTTTTCTTTGCATAAATGAACTGGTCAAACGGTAACTTTTAGATTTGAAAAATTATAGTTTTCACCCGCGTCACAGCCATTGTAGTGTGTCAATAAAAAGTCGCCCGTTATGTTAATCAAGTATTTTTCTTTTTTTGTTTTTAATCGACACCCGCACTAGAAATATCGCCTGTATCGCGGGGTGTTCACAAACATACATTTCACACACACAAAGCACACCCAGATTCAGAACTAATCTTTGCGAATCACACAAAGAATTGTCCCTTGTGGGGATCGAACCCACAGCACCAGTGTAGTTGAAAGCAGCGAGGCGATCGTATTGAAACTACATTATGTGGCAAATTTCATCCAGAAGTTCTTGCGTGAAACAAAACATCCTATATTATTTCAGGCTGGGAATTCTGGGTACTCGCGGTCGCACCTGCAACAGGACATCAGCAGGTCTCGATGGCTGCCGTCTCTTATGCTGTGGTCGAGGATACCAGACCAGAGTGCGAGATCACGAAGAAAAATGTCGATGCCGATTTGTATGGTGTTGCCGAGTCCATTGCGAAATTTGCCGGTTCAAAAGAGACCATCATGTATGTAATTAAAATCGATTATTTTGAAGTAAAGCAAAATGTTTCATAGTCCGAAGAGAGAAGCAGAAGAAGAGAAGTAAGATATGTTTTTGTAATAAAACGTTTTGTAATGAAGAATGTAATGAGGGACATTTTGATAAGGTTGATGCAATTTGTTGACATATTGATGATGATGCAGTAGAATTGGATTGAGAATAATCAAAATTGGGAATACGCAATGAAGTATTTTAAGTAATCTATAATAAGCTTTTATTGAACTCATCAGAGGCTGTACCATGAAGTATTTTGCCATTCAAATAATGACCAGTAATCAGTAATATCCATTTTTTATTGAAAACCTGAGAATTATGCAAGTAAGGCCACCAAATGTTGCTTATTGGTCCATTCAAATGTTATACTAAAAACTTTATGGTTGGTAGTTAGTTGATATAGGCGTATTGTCTCTGGAACTATGTGACAGCAATCTTTGCTATTTAATTGCAATTAAGTGGCAAAAAAAGCTAATAGACACAGTAGCTCTGGTACTTATATATCTGTCTCACAATGAGACAGACATAGACGCATACTGACTCCAGTGTTAGAGAGGGACAGCCTAAACAGCGTCGACTCTAGCATAGACCTGATAAATTAAACTGACATTTTCACTTTTTGACAACCTTTATAAATATAGGATAAAGCTGATAGAAGCTATTTATTAATATTTAAAAGAAAACGCAAGCGACTTAACTAACAAATAATTTATTTTAGAAAGTAACATTTAAATATTTTAATAAATCTGACGTGAGTTTGTAAAATTATTCAAATTATGAAATACGGGTGTTGCTCACGTAATGTTGGTCTATTTAGTTGAACGCGGTTTCACTTATACTACGCCGCTGCTCGCAGTGCAAGACTGGCTGCGACTCAGGCGCGACGTGTCGCACTCTATTGAAAATGCCTAAAAGTTTAGGTGAAACCGCGGTCGACTAAATAGACCAACATTACGTAAGTAATACCCGTATTTCATAGTTTGAATAATAACTTCTTAATGTTTAATATTATAATACAGACACCAATAATAATTGTACTAATATTTCTATTTCAAAGAATGTTATTCAGTTTTATGTAATATCCCTTAGTAATTTGTATATGATTTTTATTAATGTAATGATTGGTATTAACTATTAAAATGTCTTTATTATAAATTGCTGACTGATTATTAATTTTAATTAGCATTTTAGAAAAAACGTTTATTTTCTGAAGATTAAGCTTTAAAATTATTTACAGTATTACTAACTTATTTTATTTTTAAATGTACAAAGTTGTAAATATTGATTTTGTTAATATTAAATTAATAATAGAGTTAAAGTTAAGGCATTTTTGTAGTTTATGTGCCGAATGTAAATATTAAATGTTTTATTGTGTAGGTGTACACAATTTGATTTTCTACCTCATGAGGAAGATGATTTTGTTCATGCTATGATATTAATATTGTTTAGTTTAGGATGCATCGTTTTTAGAAAGACTAGAAAACAATAGAATTTTCTCTCTATGTTTTAACGGAAATTTAAATTGGAATACGCATGCTGAAGCGTATTCCAATTTAAATTTCCGTTAATTTAATAATCGACCTTTTAAGTATGCAAAAGTCGATTTCGAAATCGACTGTTTCCTTAACCGAATCGGACCACGTATCGAAATGTTCCTGTTGTTTCAATTTGTATCGGACGTTAAGACTGCTTCCAGTATCAGTCAGATTATTATTATCTTACAGTTAGTTTGTTGCACTCTAAACACAATTGTTCATAAACTAATGATGGTAAATCAACGAATTTATTTCCATCGTTTTTTTGGATCGATATAAAAGAGCCATATTTTAACAAAAGCTACATTAACTCGTGACTAACAAAAAATATCGATGTCTCAAAAAATAGAACAACCTACGTATCTAGATACGTTTAATTTATACTATGTATTACCCGTTTGCGTCCTCATGTCATCTTGTAAGTTTCTAACATGTCAAAAATGACGTTAAAACAGTCCATAGAGGTTCATAAGGTTTGGAGATGCGGGACGGGAAATTTTGGCCAACTCGAATCGAACGAGTGATGTGGATATGATAAAAACAGATTTGAACTTATCATTCTAATTTCAAAACTTCTAGTCTTTTTAAGAACGATCTACAAATACCGCCAGTTGTAAATATTTGAATTAGTAAGTTAGTATTAGTAACTTATTGTATTAGGAACGTGATAGCTTTATTCCTCTTAGTAATTACTTTCGTCTACGATTTCCATATAATCATTGATGCTATTGTAAATACTCTATATAGTGATATTATGTAACATAATAGAACTAATGTATGTGTTTAATCTAAGAAGGTTGTCTATTCGAGGTTCTGGATTTGAAGTTGAAGTTTTTTTTTATAAAAATGGCAAAAAAAAGAAGATTGATTCATGCAAATTGCTAATTTTATATTTATTTTCAAAATTTATGTTGTGTGTAAATAGGTAGCTTATACTAAAGGTAAGCGTGCTCCACTGTAGACCGCATCATCACCTACCATCAAGTAAAATCGTGGTCAAACGCGTGCCTTTTCACCATTAAAAGTTACATAACCATTTCTAGCATCATAATAGTATATAGGTTTGGCCTTTTTTCATATTCATTATAATCTAAACGATAAAGATAAATATTGAAAGTGCATTAAACAAATCCTTATCGATACTTTCAAATCAAAGATAAATTGTAATTGTATTATTTGATAACAGGCAGTATGAATCTGTACCTCGATAAGGCATTTAATAAATTTTACACTTGCCAATTATTGTAACGTGTCATCTATTATTAAACATCGTCTTGTAACTTAGTCGTAAGCGATTTTTCTCATTGACTCAAACGTATCAATCACCAATGATATTTAAGTACTTAATCTGTTATTTAGGAATTTAAAGTCAAAATGTGACGTCACTTAACACCATGCATTTGTTTTTGTGTGTAGTCATCTGTTTTTATTTTAATATGTTTTTTTTCTGGGTTTTACTTTAACGTGTTCAATTGTATTTCTAGGCATTACTTATAGTTTTATTTTATAAACTTCTTAAGCTGCATCATATATCTTAAAACTCTCTTCATCTTTCTGAGGTACATTTTAAAAGGTAGATAAAATTTCTCTTCGTTGTTATAGTGCGTTTAGTTAGGTGACGTCATGTTGTCTAATTTTTCTACGTAGGGAACCTTATACATCGATGTTTTGCCCTCTCATGAAATATTATAGGCTATAACAAAATTTAAAGCTTAGATTATATTTTAGTATAAAATATAGTCTAACTTTAAAATCTCGAGGTAAGACTTAGTATTTACCATTTTGGATATGGAATAGTTACTATTTGATGTAAATGAAAATACAATAAATGTATGTATTAGAAAAATTATTTTATTGATAATCCTTGCTTCATCTCTCAATTTCCTGTTTACGCCACAATTTTGTCATTTAAAAAAAAAAAAGAAACTGTCTCATGTTTCATTTTTAAACTTGAATGATATAGCAGACCAATCTTATTAACTGCTTATCGAAATACCAGTAAATTAACTAACGATACTTTAACAAGCACCGTAGTAGGCGATACCTAACTGCGAGTTGTCTTGGGTGGCGCAGTTTAGATTACAATCATTGTCATATGTCTTGCCGTCACTGCCGCAGACTGGACTGTAAATAGTAGTGCACCCACATCGATTTTGACAATATCCTTGGTAGTCTATTTTCAACTGCGAGTTATTTTTGGTAGCACAGTTTAATTCACAATGATTGTCATATGTCTTTCCGTCACTACCGCAAACTGGTCTGATTACGTCAGGGCACACGCAAGGAGGCTCAGTAGCATTTGCGCATATACCTTGGTGGACTATTCGCAGTGTAAAGTCAATTGCAGTTTTGCAGTTCAACCCACAATCGTTAAAATAAGTTTTATTATCACTACCGCAAACTGGATTGAATACTTCAGGGCACACACAAGATGGCTCTGTAGAATTTTTACAGATTCCTTGGTAGGCTATACTGAGTGAGGAGTCCTTCGCGGTGTTGCAGTTAAGCTCGCAATCGTTGGTATAGGTATCGCCATCACTGCCGCAAACAGGTTTATATTCTTCACTGCACGAGCATGGGATCTCACACGGGCCAGATTTAATTACAGTGATGTTGTTTCCTGTAGTAAAAGCAGCGCAGCGGAGATGGCACTGGCTGTGGTACGTTTCGCCATTGGAGCCGCATACAGGTTTGTATCTCCTTATGCACAGGCAAGGTGGCAGCGTTAGTGCTTCGCAGAATTGAGCACCGATGATCAGCAGAGCGCCTGTAAATTAAAATACTTAAGTTCAGACATTTTTTTTTCTTCTTTTCTTTTGAGTTTAAATAATAAACGACGCCCGCAATAGGAATAACTCATGTGTCGCGGGGTTTTTCACATACATTCATTTCACACACACAAAGAATACATATATTTTTTTTTTCTCTTTTATGCGTATCAGACTAAGAATAGCTACGCAAGGACCACAACGGTTAAAGCACACAAACACAGCTAAAGCTTTGCGTGACCCTAGAGGATCCTAGAGGAAAGGTAATGATTTTGGCAGTCTATAAATGAAATTTTTTATGTAACACCATAGCGCCTAAAAAAGTGAACAAATTTTAATGAAAGTGGTGTCAATAGATTTGTAAAAATGACCCGTGGGGTTATTCTCTATTTGAGATTTTGCTTTCTTAACAAATAGTTTCTGTCAATTAGTAATTTCTTTCACTCAAAACATGCATTTTTGACATAACGAAACCACGGATAACTCTCCTGGTTACTTGCCTGATATTAATACTTACGCTTAAAAACTCATTTCAAAATAGCAAAAAATCAGAGTGCGGGTTATTACTAATGGCTTACGACAATAGGCAAAACTAAATGGAAATGACCAATTTGTAAATTATTAACTGATATTAAATTATTTCTTATTTAATAGGACGAGAAATATACAAATTTATCCACTTTTATTGTTTTGTTATAGTTTTAATAGAAGTAAAAATGATTTTGTTTTACAGTTTTTTACTGAGTTGTGGCGCGCACTCTATTAGTTAATGATGTTTTATCTGTGGTTGAAATAACTTGAGTCGTAATAAAAGGTTTAATGGTTTTATGATTATTAGCTAATCCATACATATAATAAAATTTAAAATTATAAATGCCTGTTCATTAAAGACATTTAAGAAAAATTAATAAGAGGAGACTAGAACAGCAGAGCCGAAACATATTTTTTGGATTTTTGTCTGTTTTCTTTATATATGTTCATAATAAAATTATGCTCCTAAATTTTGTAGATGAATTTGAGATAATTTTTTTGGAAATTTATCTCCCAAAGGGGGTAAATTAGGTGTTGCAAGTGTATGAGGAAGGTTTCTCAATTTTGAAAGATATAATAACTCAGAGTATCTAACTTAACGGGGACGAAGCCACGGGCAGAAGCTATTTAACAATAAAATAATACTTTTAAACTACATTTGAAATTGATGTAAAGAGTGAAATATAGCTTCTACATTTTTTTAAATATATTTGCAGTGAAAAGACGCCATAAAATTGCTGCCTGCAAGTTAGAAAAATAGAAAAATATTTTTAGTATTACCTCAGAGGTAAAATTTGCGGCCGCTTACCGTGAGGTTTCGCCATGTAGCTATAAAAAGTATAAACACAAAATCATAAATTAAGTTTTTGGGCTTTCAATATTTAACTTGAACATCCTCCATATATTTAATTATATAACTACTTTGCCCGCCACCTTGTTTGCGTGGAATTCATTATATTAGTAATAGCTACGCCCACGTTTTGACCCGCATTAAACCTTACAGCTCCACTCCCGTGACGTTTAGCGTAATCTCAAATATCAGTTCAATATTCAGTAGTTTTCGAAAATAAAATAATAAAATTAACGAACTGACTTTCGCTCGCGGATTTGTCTGCGTGGTAGCTAAATAAATTAAAACTGGATTTTATAAATAAGTATCGTGCAAATAACTATAACATATATCAAAAATCATAGACAAAGCATCACTCGCTCCGCTTGTTGACCTAAAAATATTGTTGTTTTGACATTAAAATAAAAACAGACAATTCAATTTTATTTATTTGTATTGATAAAACCTTCTTGTTGTAACTAATGTCTTTGACTGAAAAAAATTGGATCGTTTCATTACAGCAAAAAGCATATAAATAGCTTTAAACTGAATTAAGAAAGTTACAAATTCAAACAATAAAATTAAAATTATTTAATTGATTATATCAAAAGAAAATTGTACACATTATAACAACAAACACAATATAAGTCATTATGGTAAGAGGTATTTTCGGAGAGATTTTTTCTTTAGTGTAAAACGAGTGCATAAAATTAAATAAAATTAGATTGGAACGCGATGTGATGAAAAAAAAAGTTATCCTCAATACAAAACAAATAATTATCAAAGATCAAGATAATATTATAAGACAACTATAAAAACGATGTATAAATGTGATTTTAACTCTTTGCTACTGCTATGTACTAGAAACAGTGAGTATGCGTTATAATTTCTACTTAGTCCTCCGTGACACTATGAAATCACATATAAATATCTCTCACTTGTGTTGTAATGTTTTTTTGTCTTTCAGGTGCAATACACGAATATAGCACACCTATATTATAATAGTATTATGATAAGGATGATAGCGGCGGTTGATTTCAGAGCTAAACATTTTTTAAGACCTAAATTTCATCAGTGCAAGCCTAGCGAACATTAGAAGAAATGTTCCTGAAATTCTGTGAAATAATAAAATTTTTCAAAACTTCTGATTTTTCTTTAATATATTTTTATTTCTCTCACATAATATTATCATAGTCATAGACACTACGTTACGTACATAAGAAATTATCAATGTAAACTCCAAATAAATTAATAATCGTGAATACAGAATGTAAGTAGTTACATTATCTGGTGCATAACCTGTATTGTCCCATTGTTGGGCTAAGGTCTCCACCATCCATGAAATGGAATGAATCAGGTTTTCATCTTTTATTAAAGTATGTAACTAGATTTGAACTACGTCGATAAAAAGCACTTACCCGTGTGCCAGAATTCATTAAAATTTGTTTAGTTTGGCGAGAAAGCTGAAGCCTACAACCTAGCTACATAATAATTATTGTTTCAATATTTTGAAGATACATTATTTTCATTTAGTGCATTTTATATCCCAGACTGGCATAATTCGTGCTACTAATTGTCATATTTATAAGTTTTTGTATGAAAAATCTCGAGATCTATGACTGAAAATAATATGACCTAAATTCTATTGCATTACGTATTTAATTAGTATTTTATGACGTACATAGTATTAAACAGTTATTGATTTGTTGTATAACGTTAATCTGAAGTAAAAAAACCTTTTAAATATTATTATTTTATCTCGCCAAAGTACAAGAAATCACTAAGAAACTGCTCCATGACCAGTTTCCGATTTTGACATAAGAAATTGCGTTACTTGCCTGTAAAGCTGTCAAATCTGCAAGAGGATAGTAACTGGCAAGCTGTCAATTTTTTTGCCAAGCAGTTATCAACCGTATATGTATAGAAATAAGGATGCACTAAAACCGAGATGAACCGGTTACGATCGAAACTCTTAGTCAATTTCGAAAGCGACGGGAAATTAGTCACATTTACAGAATAGCATAGCCGGGTGACATAGACCATAAAAATTAACTTCTAATTGATTTATTTTTATAGCATTTAGCTATGTTTAGCAAATTATACTAAGAAACAGTTGAAAAAGATAGTGGACCGGCAGGATTTGAACCTGCGACCTTACTGCACACCGGGCAGTCCGTAGCTGGATGGCTAAAGCGACTGCCGGTCCCATATCTTTTTCAACTGTTTCTTAGCATAAAAATTAAATCAAAATTTTATAGAACTCAATTTAGATGTTAGATTATAACCTCAAAAAAATTAAATTGTGATAATCATCACATGTTTCGTTTCAAATTACGTCTTGGCGAGCATATTACAAATAAGTATAATATTATTGTTCACTAGCGACGTCCCCTGGCTTCGCTCCGGGTACTATGTAGTACTATAATAAATCAAAGTATCAAAGAAAAAACCGCTTAATAGTCTTTTGCGTAGTTTTAAAGATCTAAGCATACATAGGGACAGAGAGATGGTAAGTGACTTTCTTTTATACTTTTTGGTGAAGTCCAGTCATTTCAGTTATATCCGTAGTTGAGTTACAGTTTCTAATACGTTTTCAGCTATAAGCAGTATTGTTGGTCTAACGCTATAATTTGTGATTCCTTAACTGTAAGGTCTCGGGTTCGATATTCGGGCAAAAGGGATATTTGGGATTTTTCCGCCAGGAAATTCTCAACGGAGTTGGAATTGTGCCCGGTGGATAGCGATAGGCTTACCCCGTATCCCAAGAGTCCTAAACATAACGGGTGAAGTGTGGGTGTAGTACACATCTGCCACAACCATCTAAGCGTGATGTTACGTACTATCTCGCTATGTATAGGACGCAGAGGTGATAAGTATACTTATAAGAAGAAATTAGAAGTAAGTAAAAAATATAACTACTATAACACACAATATATTCTTAATAAATAAATAAATAAATAAATATTTCACAATTCACACACAACGCCATCTAGTTCCAAACTAAGCAGAGCTTGTACTATTGGTACTAGAATAACTGATACCAATACATTATATACTTTTTCTTTTGTAAATACATACATATTATACATAGAAACACCCAGACTAAGACAGGCCCCCATGTTCATGCACACAAAGATTTGTCTTAAGTGGGAAACGAACCCACGACCCACTCCGCCATCCGGTCGTCAAATATATCATATTGAAAAAAACACTAGAAAAACACCTTATTCTTACCTAATATTAAATTCATGTTTGTTATCAGTTACTTTCACAACACAAAATTAGATAAAAGTTACTCTTCTCTTGTCTGCTATTTAAGATGAAATGATGATTTTAATTGTGACCTAGCAGTTATATATATTAGTCCGGCATTTTTAAAGGTAATAGAACAAGATTAGCTCATGTAAATACCCCTGACCAATGGCGTACTGCGTTAAAAACAATGTTTGTTTTAGGGTCATTCATCAGAGGTTTATTTTCATATTTCTTGACATTTTGCTTATTTATGTAATGCTTTATTATTATATAGGTGTAGTTGTTTCTTATTTATGAAATTTTGTTGTTTTTAATTTATGAAATTTGATTTAGTAGTTTAAGGGTATATTTTGTTTGTGACACAAAATATTATAATATGTAATTTTTTTTTTGTTGTCACACTGGTCTTACTCACTGGGCGCATCAGAATTATCAGCGCTGCGGTGCTTTTAGCGCTGCAGTATTGTGCTGAGATGCGTACCATTTTCGGCATATTAAATAATGTTTTTATTTTATTATAATTTTTTAAGTTTTAGACGCAATTATGGCAGAATAAATGATTTTTCTTTCTTTCTTTCAAAATTGAAATTGAAATGACTTGTAATGTTTTAATTGCACAGTTAAGCTTTACTTCTGCAGGGGATCGAATTTTCCGAACGTTACATCTTCATTGTCCGGGGTCACCAATGTAGGGGGTTCTTCATGTTGATTTGAATGATGGATGTTGCGTGCTCGTTATATACTTTATTTACTGGTACCAGAAATACATAATGATTGTTATTAACTAAACCTAATGACCTAACGGCGTGATTGTGGAGAGACGACTGCCGAGCCGAGCAACTGCGCATTTGCGCCTAAGTACAATTTGTAGCGTCAGCTGTCGTACGCTACAACTTCTATCTGAAACAAATTATATTTGAAATAATTGCAATCTAAATTAAAGATAAAAAAAAATATATAATTATAGTTTTATAAATATTGATGCTTCTAATTGTTCAAATATGATTATTTGATTAATACAGAGCCATAGCTTTATATTTAATTTTTATTTTTATTTCTGTATCTGATAAATATGTATCAAATTCTGATTTATATAGGCACAAAATATTTGAACATTAATATCATGAAAAGTACTATATAAAATCGAGTTCCTAACTTAAACATAATATATGTTTTTCAGTATACATATTTTCATGAATATAATTATGTATCACAGAGCTGAAAGTGAAATTAAATTTTACTAAGAAACAGTTGAAAAAGATATGGGGAAAAATAATCAAAGTTAAAATTAAATTTTGTCCACATGAATTAGTAAGTTTGAAGAACTGCTCTTTGACACAGCAGAATTAAATTCTTAAAACACTATAATTTTAAAGTGTTTGTTTCTTTGACATTCCATGTTTAACATTCAATACTAGGAAGTATGGCGCAAATAGCTGAACAAATATTGAATGTCAAATAACTTATTTTTAGATAAGGAAAACTGGTACCATTGGTTTTATTTATTTAACCATGACTTTATATGCCGAATTGAATAGTTCTTGTCAGTGATATAACGTCCATCCTTCTTGGATCTTCGCCTATTTTGTTGACTCATAGATAAGTTGTTATCTCTGCACCACCTGAAGGTAGACTGGTAGGGAATGCCCAAGGCATTAAGTCCGCCTATATACACTGCTGTATATGAAGTTTTATAAATAAATAAATAAATAAGTAACACGCCCAGTTTATCTGACGACCGGATGGCGGAGTGGGTAGTGTATCTGCCTGCGACGCCGAGGTCGCGGGTTCGATTCCCGCTTAAGACAAATCTGTGTGTGCATGAACATGGGGGTTTGTCTTAATCTGGGTGTTTCTATGTATAATAAGTATGCATTTCCAAAAAAAAGTATATTTATATCAGTATCAGTTATTCTAGTAGGTACCCATAATACGTGCTCTGCTTTGTTTGGGACTAGATGGCTTTGTATGTAAGTTGTGAGTTATTTATTTTTATCTGTCACCGGTAATAATTAACGACACGGTGATTCATGGGTATTCGAATTACATCTAGAAATAATCTTTTAATGTAATAAACATTACACAAATAAAAGAAAAAGAAAAAGTTGATTTATTTTTTTTAATTATTCAGCTATACTGTAGTATAACTATTTACGAATAGTACACTTAAATAATATAAGGATTCATTCGATAAATGCAAATTACCCTATTTGCCGGTTCTCACTGCTTAAATGGCAATCACTGCATGAAAATTGTCCTACAAAAACTCGGTCATGGCAAGCGAGAGCCTTATTCACTTGTTTTTCCAGCTTATTCGTTTTTTTCCTCAAACAACACAAAAACCTCAAATGTTTATCTATATCGCAGAGGCGTAGGTACTAAGGGGCGTATGCGCCTATCACCGCGAGGTCGCGGGTTCTAATCCCCGGTCGGGCTAAGTATTATTTGTGAACTATCCGTCAGGATATCACAATAGCAGCACGGAGTTGGAATTGTGCCTGGTGGATGGCGATAGGCACAAACCCTATGCCATGGGACCTAAAAAGAACAGGTAACAATAGCAGATTCAGTAATTATCATTTACAACAGTCTGGTAAGAAGCATACTTGAAGACTGCTCCTCTGTATGGGCCCCAATATATAACACCCATATTGACCGCCTGGAATCCATACAAAGATGGTTTGTAAGGGCTCTATGCATAAAGTATGGTTTACGGCGTAAAATACCTGAATACGATCCCCGGCTGGTAAAATTTAAAATGACAAGTCTGGAAAATAGAAGATGGGTGACCGACATGTGCACTCTACATAAAATTGTGAACGGCTCACTTGATTGTGACCTTGTACACGATCTGTGCGTACTCCACAACTGTTGTAGTGTTCCATCTTGTAATAATACTGTCTCACAGAATAGTCCACTAATAAGAATGTGTAAAAGTATAATTTAGTATGCACTCAAACAGATATTTTTCAGGATGTACTCAATAAATTTAAAACATCATTATTTAATTTAGAATCCTCATAGTTATAAACTAGTTTACTTTAGGTACCTAATTTAATTTAATTTTATTTAATTTAAATTTTATCTTATAATTTAGTTGTTAAATTCCTTTAGGTCTATGTTTAACGTACTACCTTTCTTGTTGAAGCTGAATTGAAGTGCTGTGAACAGATATAATTGGGCGTCAGATTTGTATTTGTTTTCATGTAAAACATAATAATGTATGAAGTGTTTAATCTGTCATCTGTTTCAGTACCTTCTAAATAAAATAAAATAAATAGCCAGATGATGCAGCTAGGAGTGTCTTATCATGACGGAACTCCTCAACGCTTAAGAGCATTGATAAGAAACTTTTCAAATTCAAATCTAAATTCAAATCATTTATTTTCATAGGCCCCAGGAGGCGCTTGAACACGTCAAAACATTACAAAAATGATATATAATAAATAATAAATAATACTAAATTATACTAATTACAATGATTTGAATAACCGGGGCTTAGATTAATTTTAATCAAACTGTTTAAATTAAAAATAAAATCAGTCCAAGTACCAGCTCCGATGGGTATTGCATTATGAGAAGAGCTGGTGAGAAACTCATGTGCACCATCTTTTCAAATGAAAACTATAACAATAAGTAGGTATACATAATAAAAGTCACATAAGAAGAGCAATTCATTTCCAAATACTATTATCATTTTTATCTTATATCTTTGCATATTAATTCGGTTTTGATGGTAATAAATATATTGGGAACGGTCTAATGCTGCAGTCAGGAGTTGATTCTCATGAGGGAACTCCTTGACGCTTAGGATCATGGATATGTATTAGTTAGTAGTATTCAGTTGTTGTGTGAATACAAGAAATATCGTACACAAACATGTTTTTTAAAACGTTTTTGTATTTAAATTTTTCCTTCGCCTGTTTAACTGATCTGCATATTTAAAAAAATATATAAAATATGAAAAGTGACAACGGTCTTGTCCAACTCTTTGCTTAATGCATAAGCATTTAATGCTTTGTCTTGCTCTCTTCTTATATTGGCGTTTTGGTTTTCGATTTCTATTAAATTAAATACAAAATAAGATTTTTGTTAAAGGAAAAAAAAGGGTCATAGAATGTTATTCTATGACCCTTTTCTTTCCCATCGTATTAGTTGTTATGTTGTTGTTTTAAGCATAGGCCATCGGGTTCTGATATACCTACATATATATATAAAATGTACACGCTTAATAAGTAAACAAACAATTCACTTGGTAAATTTATTGTCACTAAAATTAAATGCAAAAACAGTGTTTCAAAATGTCTACAGTTACAATAAGATCATTTATCAATTATCAGTTCTATATTCGTGCAGTGTCAGGGACGAAACATCACACAGCACTAGCCAGTACACCCACCGTCGCTGGCACAAGCACGCATAGAAATCTTAATAACAAGGCAATAAGATTTCTATGCAAGCACGATATTTTTTACCACCAGACGTAACACGTTCTTGCTCCTGCTTACATTGTGGTGGAGGGAGACTATAACTATATTATTGTTCAACAACATACTAAAAGGAAAATGGGTTTGGATTAGCTTACAAACAGTCACAAGGAACCCCGCAAACTGGCTGGTACAGGTCAGGGAACACGGGGAGGTTCAGCAGACCTTTAGCAAACACCTTGGTGAGCTATGCTGAGCGAGGAGTCTTTGGCGGTTTGGCAGTTCAGCTCACAATCGCTAGGATAGGTTGCACCATCACTTCCGCAAACTGGCCTGTATAGGGCAGGGCACACGCAGGGAGGTACAGCAGAACTTTCGCAAACACCTTGGTGAGTTATGCTGAGCGAGGAGTCCTTGGCGGTTTGGCAGTTCAGCTCGCAATCGTTAGGGTAGGTTATACCATTACTACCGCAAACTGGCTGGTACAGGTCAGGGCACACGCAGGGAGGTTCAGCAGAATTTTGGCAAACACCGTGGTGAGCTATGCTGAGCGAGGAGTCCTTGGTGGTTTGGCAGTTCAGCTCGCAATCGTTAGGGTAGGTTATTCCATCACTACCGCAAACTGGCCTGTACAGGTCAGGGCACACGCAGGGAGGTACAGCAGAACTTTCGCAAACACCTTGGTGAGCTATGCTGAGCGAGGAGTCCTTGGCGGTTTGGCAGTTCAGCTCACAATCGTTAGGGTAGGTTATACCATTACTACCGCAAACTGGCTGGTACAGGTCAGGGCACACGCAGGGAGGTACAGCAGAACTTTCGCAAACACCTTGGTGAGTTATGCTGAGCGAGGAGTCCTTGGCGGTTTGGCAGTTCAGCTCGCAATCGTTAGGGTAGGTTATACCATTACTACCGCAAACTGGCTGGTACAGGTCAGGGCACACGCAGGGAGGTTCAGCAGAATTTTGGCAAACACCGTGATGAGCTATGCTGAGCGAGGAGTCCTTGGCGGTTTGGCAGTTCAGCTCGCAATCGTTAGGGTAGGTTATTCCATCACTACCGCAAACTGGCCTGTACAGGTCAGGGCACACGCAGGGAGGTACAGCAGAACTTTCGCAAACACCTTGGTGAGCTATGCTGAGCGAGGAGTCCTTGGCGGTTTGGCAGTTCAGCTCACAATCGTTAGGGTAGGTTATTTCATCACTACCGCAAACTGGTCTGTATAGGTCAGGGCACACGCAAGATGGCTGTGGTAGTGCAAGTGTTGCGCAGATTTGAGCACTGATGATCAGCAAAGCTCCTGAAATGGAAAATTTGGGATTTAAGATTCGATGTTCTAAATTTTTAAAGTTGAAGGAGTGAAAATAGACTAATGCAATGGAAACCGACTCGAATTTTGTTTAGTTTTATGATTTAAGTAGTAAAGTTTTATTTATTTTTTATATTTATTTGGTGTTTTCATGTTAGTTTTGACGTTGGTGCGCATATATATTTTGATTTTGAACACAGAGAATATTCAGTTTGGTGGTAACCAAAAGCTGTACTGAAAAAATAAGTCCTAGGCTTCTATCGAATTTTCAAATTCAAAATTCAAATTCAAATCATTTATTTTCATAGGCCCCAGGAGGCGCTTGAACACGTCAAAACATTACAAAAAATGATATAAAAGTAAATAATAAATAATACTAAATTATACTAATTACAATGATTTGAATAACCGGGGCTCAGATTAATTTTAATCAAACTGTTTAGAATCGAATTAAAATCAATCCATGTACCAGCTCCGATGGGTATTGCATTATGAGAAGAGCTGGTGAGAAACTCATGTGCACTATCTTTTAAAATGAAAAATATAACAATATAAAAGTACAAAAAAATCACATAAGAAGAGCAATTCACTTCCAAATACTATTATCATTTATGTAGTCTGAAATACTATAGTAAGCTTTTTGACATAGTTTATTTTTAACATATTTTTTAAATTTACCTATCGATAATTCTATTGCGTCTAAAGGAAGTTTATTGTAAAAGCGTATACATTGACCTGGAAACGAGTTAGAGATTTTATGGAGCCTAGTAGTGGGCACAGCGAGTTTGTTTTTGTTCCTTAGATTTAATTTATGGAGATCACTATTTTTCTTAAATTTCGTTTGGTTTTTGTGAACGTACATTAAATTTTCGTAAATGTATTGAGAATGTAACGTCATAATATGTATCTCTTTAAATTTATTTCTTAGTGTCTCCTTGGGACTCATCATATAGATAGCTCGAATAGCTCGTTTCTGGAGCACAAATATTGAATCTATATCCGCGGCACTACCCCAGAGCAATAAACCATATGACATTATACTGTGAAAATAGCTAAAATAAACTAAACGCGCAGTGTCAACATCGGTCAGTTGACGAATTGTTTTTACGGCGTAAGCTGCTGAGCTGAGTCTACCAGACAACGTTTCTATATGTGGGCCCCATTGTAATTTAGAGTCTAATGTTATACCAAGAAAGACAACCTTATTGACCATTTCCAATTCCTCATTGTCCATCACCACACTAGTTTTGACTTGCTTAACATTTTTTGTAAAAAATCTAATATATTTTGTTTTACTACCATTTAAAAGCAAGTTATTAGCACTAAACCAGTTCACTATCTTTGATAAAGCATTGTTTACATCGTCAATTACTGATTGTTGTCTTTTTACCTTAAAAACTAAAGAAGTGTCATCCGCAAACAATACTATCTCATGATTATCCTTAACAAGATGAGGTAAATCATTAATATACAAGAGAAACAGGAAAGGCCCTAAAATAGAGCCTTGTGGCACCCCCATTGCTACAGCTGATCCATGCGAACGCTTTCCATTGACATCTACTCTCTGAATCCTATCGCTTAGATATGAAGTAAGAAGATCCAGAGCGATGCCTCTTATACCGTAGTGGTGTAACTTCTTGACTAGAGTTTCATGCTGCACACAATCAAAAGCCTTAGATAAGTCACAAAACACCCCATAGGCATCCCGCGACTCCTCCCAAGCCTCAAATATGCATTCCAGTAATTTTACCCCAGCATCGACATGTTGACCGTCCGCGAGTGAAGCTGAATTGTTTAGTGTGCAACAGATTGTTTTTACTTAAAATATTTAAGTAACTGCGCGAGAATTAATTTTTCAAAAATTTTACTAAACGTAGGTAGCACCGATATTGGTCTGAAGTTTGTGGGGTCTAATGTACTACCTGTGGGGTTATTCGCTATTTGAGATTTTGGTTTCTTAACAAATAGTGTCTGTCAATTTGTAATTCTTTCACTCAAAACATGCATTTTTGACATAACGAAACCACGGATTACTCTCCTGGTTACTTACGCTTAAAAACTCATTTCAAAATAGCAAAAAATCAGAGTGCGTGTTATTACTAATGGCTTACGACAATAGGCAAAACTAAATGGAAATGACTAATTAGTAAATTATTAACTGATATTAAATTATTTCTTATTTAATAGGACGAGGTAATACAAATTTATCCACTTTTATTGTTGTGTTATAGTTTTAATAGAAGTAAAAATTATTTTGTTTTACAGTTTTTACTGAGTTGTGGCGCGCACTCTATTAGTTAATGATGTTTTATCTGTGGTTGAAATAACTTGAGTCGTAATAAAAGGTTTAATGGTTTTATGATTATTAGCTAATCCATATATAATAAAATTTAAAATAATAAATGCCTGTTCATTAAAGACATTTAAGAAAAATTAATAAGAGGAGACTAGAACAGCAGTAGAAGCCGAAACATATTTTTTGGATTTTAGTCTGTCTGTATAATTATTATGTTCATAATTATGCTCCTTACAAGTAAATAAAATAAATTTTGTAGATGAATTTGGGATAGATTTTTTGGAAATTTAACTCCCAAAGGAGGTAAATTAGGGGTTGCAAGTGTATGAGGAAGGTTTCTCAATTTTGAAAGATATAATAACTCAGAAATATCGAACTTAACGGGGACGAAGCCACGGGCAGAAGCTATTTAACAATAAAATAATACTTTTAAAACTACATTTGAAATTGATGTAAAGAGTGAAATATAACTTTTACATTTTTTAAAATATATTTGCAGTGAAAAGACGCCATAAAATTGCTGACTGCCACTTAGAAAAAAAATAAAAATATTTTTAGTATTACCACAGACGTAAAATTTGCGGCCGCTTACCGTGAGGTTTCGCCATGTAGCTATAAAGAGTATAAACACAAAATCATAAATTAAGTTTTTGGGCTTTCAATATTTAACTTGAACATCCTCCATATGTTTAATTATATAACTACTTTGCCCGCCACCTCGTTTACGTGGAATTTATTATATTACTAATAGCTACGCCCACGTTTTGACCCGCATTAAACCTTACAGCTCCACTCCTGTGACGTTTAGCGTAATCTCAAATATCAGTTCAATATTCAGTAGTTTGCGAGAATAAAATAATAAAATTAACGAACTGACTTTCGCTCACGGATTTGTCTGCGTGGTAGCTAAATAAATTAAAACTGGATTTTATAAATAAGTATCGTGCAAATAACTATAACATAAACTAAAAATATTGTAGTTTTGACATTAAAATAAAAACAGACAATTCAATTTTATTTATTTGTATTGATAAAACCTTCTTGTTGACACCTACTAAAATGCATTTTTACTCTGTGGCAACTAATGTCTTTGACTGAAGAAAATTGAAACGTTTCATTACAACAAAAAGCATATAAATAGCTTTAAACTGAATTAAGAAAGTTACAAATTCAAACAATAAAATTTAAATTATTTAACTGATTATATCAAAAGAAAATTGTACACATTATAACAACAAACACAATATAAGTCATTATGGTAAGAGGTATTTTCGGAGGGATTTTCTTTTTAGTGTAAAACGAGTGCATAAAATTAAATAAAATAAGAATGGAACGCGATGTGATGGAAAAAAAAGTTATCCTCAATACAAAACATAGAGTATAGTAATAATTGATACAAAACAAATATCAAAGATCAAGATAATCTTTTAAGACAACTATAAAAACGATATATAAATGTGATTTTAACTCTTTGCTACTGCTATGTACTAGAAACAGTGAGTATGCGTTATAATTTCTACTTAGTCCTCCGTGACACGATGAAATCACATATAAATATCTCTCACTTGTGTTGTAATGTTTTTTGTCTTTCAGATGCAATACACGAATATAGCACACCTATATTATAATAGTATTATGATAAAGATGATAGCGGCGGGTGATTTCACAGCTAAACATTTTTGAAGACCTAAATTTCATCAGTGCAAGCATAGCGACCATTAGAAGAAAATGTTCCTGAAATTCTGTGAAATAATAACATTTTTCAAAACTTCTGATTTTTCTTTAATATATTCTTATTTCTCTCACATAATTATCAAAAACATAGACACTACGTTACGTACATAAGAAATTTTAAATGTAAACTCCAAATAAATTAATAATCGTGAATACAGAATGTAAGTATGTAGTTACATTATCTGGTGCATAGCCTGTATTGTCCCATTGTTGGGCAAAATTTTCCACCATCCATGAAATGGAATGAATCAGGTTTTTCATTTTTTATTAAAGTATGTAACTAGATTTGAACTACGTCGATAAAAAACACTTACCCGTGTGGCATAATTCATTAAAATTTGTTTAGTTTGGCGAGAAAGAGGAAGCCTACAACCTAGCTACATAATATTATTGTTTCAATATTTTGAAGATACATTATTTTCATTTAGTGCTTTTTATATCCCAGACTGGCATAATTCGTGCTACTACTTGTCATATTTATAAGTTTTCGTATGAAAATAATATGACCTAATTTCTATTGCATTACGTATTTAATTAGTATTCTATGACATACATAGTATTAAACAGTTATTGATTTGTTGTATAACGTTAATCTGAAGTAAAAATACCTTTTAAATATCATTATTTTATTTCGCCAAAGTACAAGAAATCACTAAGAAACAGCTCCATGACCAGTTTCCGATTTTGACATAAGAAATTGCGTTACTTGCCTGTAAAGCTGTCAAATCTGCAAGAGGATAGTAACTGGCAAGCTGTCAATTTTTTTGCCAAGCAGTTATCAACCGTATGTGTATGGAAATAAGGATGCACTAAAACTGAGATGAACCGGTTACGATCGAAATTCATAATCGATTTCGAAAGCGACGGGAAATTAGTCACATTTACAGAATAGCATAGCTGATTTAAACAAAGGAATGACTTTACTTAATTTCATTAAGTCAGGAAACACACCACAATCAATACATCTATTAAATATCACGATTAAATCAGGTGCAATAATGTCAATCAACGAATTTATAATATGTACAGAAATGCCCCATAGATCAGCCGTTTTCTTAATATTAATTGATTTAAACGCGGCTTTAAAATCAGACAAATTAACATGGTAAAAATCGAAATTATTGTAAAACTCAGGCACATTATCTTTAAGTAACGACTCGGCAACGGAGGAGGAAGAGCCTAAAGCACTAGTTAGAGAGACAGGAAAAGCAGTAAAAAATCCTTCAAAAGCACTGGCAACTTCTAAATCTGACTTGGTTACTTGACCATTGATACTTAACTTAAAGTCTGAATTTTTTGATCTAACCTTCCCAGTCTCTTCATTAATAACCTTCCATGTGGCTTTCAATTTTATTACTACTGTTTTTGATTTTAGATTTAATAAATGTAGATTTGGCAATTTTACAAACGCGTTTAAAAATCTTCGAGTATGATTTGACATGTTCTTTAAACTCTTCACTGCTATTAAATTGTCTTTCATAGTATAAAATGTACAATGTTTGCCTACTCTTATGGATACCTGCGGTTGCCCAGTCACCAAAGACAGGACTACTAGTAACAGTAATCTCCTTGAGAGTAAATATTGAGTTAAAATCGCGAAGAAATGAATCAAAAAACGAATTATACATTACATTAGGCTCTATGTCATTATCTAAGAAAGGTAAGTTATTAGCTAGGTTAACTCTCATACGTTCAAAGCGACTAGCTGTTACTGGTATAGAAGTAATTTTTTTCCTAACTACATTTTTACTTTTTATTTTAAAACTTATCATTTGCCCAGAATGATCAGAATCTAGTTTATTAATAATACTTCTGTGAGTTGGACTAATATCTGTATAAATATTGTCTAAGCATGTAGCCGTGGTGGCACTTATTCTAGTAGGCTCCATAAATAAGTTTATTAAATTATGGGATTTAAAAAGACTCAAAATTTGACATGATGCAGTTGTATTAACTAGAATATTAATATTAAAATCTCCACAGACTAAAATTGTTTTACCTAAATTATTTACTCTGCATAGGGCTTCATCCATGATTTCTAAAAATAAATTAAGGTCTGCGGAGGGAGGTTTATATACGCATATAATAATGAACTGCTCTTATTGTACACAGGAGAGTTCTATGGAACATTCTACAGAGAGGGACACAATATCTTTCCGTTCTTTAAATTTAAGTTTCTTATTAAGTAAAATTAGGGACCCCCATGTATTGTGTTGACCCTGCAGAATGAACTACCAACCTGGTGGTTGCTGAAATTAAACATGAGCTGATGCCCCTTAAGCCAATGCTCAGTAACACACATTATACTAATATTTTCAGATTTCATGAATAATTCCAGTTCTAGTTGCTTACCCAGATTTAAACAACATATATTTTGATGCACCAGGTTTATATTTTCGTTTGTATTGTAATTAGTACATTTTTGTGGGAGTTTTGACATATAATTACTATTTGATTCTGCAGCTAAATTGATCAATTGTACATGTAATAAATTAGAGCTAGAGGTTGCTACCTCTGTTGTCTCATGAACTAATTTAAATGATTGCAGATTTCAGAATTAATATGAGAATTAGAAATGTCAATATCATTAATATTAAGAATGTCAGAAGTACCCTCAATAGAGGCTAAGTTATAATTCATGTCATGATTCAAATAATCATTCGATAATTGCATGTCATTAGTCTGCTCAATAGAAGCAGATCTGTTAGTAGCCAAGTTCTTGGCTGTAATGTCAATAAAATAGGATAGCGAAATTGCTATCTGTCGCTTAAAACTAGCAGAAAGGTAATAGTTACCTTTAGTCAAATATAATTTGCTGCTAACAAAACTGTTAGTATCAATCAAATGAATACTATCATTATAATTATGTACTTATAGTGTGTAGTACATTGTTCAACTTATATCTAAGATTATTTTCCGCATCTGACAGGCTCCTACAGTAGGGGAATGTGAACAAAATGATACTACTTAAGCCTAGAGATAATAAATTATCAAAATAATTAACTAAATCGAATCATTTTACCCATTCCATAGGCATTGCAAGAGATTTATCACCAACTACACAATGTATACGTAGTGCCCCAAAACTTAATTATTATAATTTAGTTACCTAAGTTTTATTTTAATTTTATATTTTTTGTATTTTGATGTTTGTTTTGACGTGTTCAAGCGTAACTTGGGGCCCATGGAAACAAATGATTTGATTTGATTTAACGATAATCCGGCAACTGGAGTAGTAGCATAGTTTAATCGAATGAAAAAGTAGTATAAACTTTTTTACTTACCTAACGTTTTATCCATGTTTGTTAATCGTTGTTAATTTGAAGTTATGATAAATTTAAATAAACAAAACATTCTATGGTAGAAGCTTGCAGTCGAATGATGATTCACATAGTGATCTCACAGTTTTATACATGTATCTAGTTTTTTAGTTTGGTTTTTGTACCGTAAATCCCCGAGGCCATCCGTGTACGTCATACGTTAACCAGTCGCATGCGTTTAGCGTAAAAGGAATCAAAATCATGAAATTTCTGCCAATCCATTAGCGATCGTATTTATATGGGGGTAAGGATGCACTGAGATTTTGAATGATGTAAACCGTTTCGCACATTACAGTTTCCTGTCATTAGTTATATTAACACGCTTACAGAATCATATACCTATGTATTTTTATATAGCAGGTTTTTCACATATACAAAGGAACACTGAGGAAAAGGAGAAATATCGCATCATATAGCATTTTAACTTCTAATTGATTATTTTTATAGCATTTAGCTATGCTTAGAAAATTATACTAAGAAACAGTTGAAAAAGATATGTGACCGGCAGGATTTGAACCTGCGACCTCACTGCACACCGGGCAGCCGCTTTAGCCATCCAGCTACGGTCGCCTCTTACCAGAACCCTAAGTTTCTCAACTGTATGATTCATCCTTTCGTGACGTCACGTTCATCCATTTGTTCCTATCTTAAGTAGCATTTTATTGAAGTCATTTGTTCATATCACATACAGAGTGGAGATGCTGTGATATTTAAATAAGTATTTTTTTAAAGAAATATATTATTTGGTGTTGTATATATGTTTACAGAATATGGGTCAATATACCATCTGTATTGACCCATAATCGACTTTTTGATACAAATGAATGGCTACTTTAACTTCGGTGCAAAAAAAATCCTTTGGTGAACGATTAAAGGGCCCATTCACCGTTATAATTTAAATGATAAATATACACATATCTTTGAAATGACGAATCTTAAATATTTATTGTTATTTGAAAGCTTTGTTAGAATTTTAAATAAAGTATAAAAATTGATTTAACTAAATAATTTGCATTTGCATTTTTTTTCAGTGGTGACGAGGTTTACAGTTTCGATGTCTGTCCGTTAGAGGTTTAACATCAAAAGTAATATCACCCTAAACATTGTTACATCAACACAAAACTATCTCATATACATGATTAATATCATCATAAAATTATTCCAGATCCATGTTAGGATTACCCTCTAATCATCGTCATAGCACCCACAAAATTGTTTATCATACAAGTACCATGTACATAATGATCCACTCCTCAAAAAATGATCGCTCACATTCTATAATAAAATAAGCATCACCCACACATAAACATCGCGATGGTCTCGCGATATACGTTCACTACCATATTTATTTAACTCAATTAGTTTTTGTTGATGTCTTCTATGATTTCATATCGGGTTACTGTGCTGTGGTGCGAACTTACTAATTCAAAAATAGCCTTGGAAGATTCGCCCCGCGGTGTTACCGGACCCATTCAAAAAAAGTCCTTGGGCGATCCATACCGCGGTGCGAACGCCTTGTGGTATGAAAAGCCCCAGTATACCCGAACTTCGGGTACTGGGGCTGTAGAGCGTTTTTTTATGTTCAAACTGCTGTGTGGCAGCAAACAGTGAGGCAAAGTGATTCAAATTTCGAAAGACAAAAACCCTCTAATGAATAGGCGCTAATAAAACAAAGCTGCAACCATGTAAGATAGTAATAATCATTGACATCAATTTAATTAAAAAACTACAAACGATACGTTTTAATATGTATATAAATACACGCTTATTTAGCAGTTTAATGTTTTTTTATTCGTGATTAATCATTAAAATTAATAAAAATTAAGTAATTAATATTAGACTCCATACATAAAAAAAAATAAAAAATTTAACATAAAAGTCGTGTCAGTGTTGCCAGATGGTCGTCTCGCGTTCTCCCCAAAACTTCGCCGAAATCCCCCCAAAATTCAGGTTTTGAAGAAAAAATCCCCCAAAAACTTAAAATAATATTTTATCACTTGTTGCGTCAAACACGCGCGCGCGCGCCCCCTCCACGAGTCTAGGCGCCATTCCTTGTCGACAAAAACATTAAATAATCAGAAACTACTGTAGCAACACACGATTAAAAAACACTCTCGGAAAGCTGAAGGAATGCAAAATTTAATTTAATATTAACTCGATTGCCTAAATTAATGCTAACTATAGAAAATAAACCTCAAAGTTAAAGTTTTTTAAGCAAAATAATTTTTAACAAAAAAAAAAACCGACTTCAAAAAGTAGGTAAACTAAAAAGCAAAAAATAAATTTACTTAGCACAAAATAATACGTTTTTTCATATAATTAAATAGAAATTATTAAATAATTATTTTATAATTCTGAAGTCGGTGCCAAGTAAAAACAACCTTTCTACAATATCAAATTACAGTTCACACAAAAAGGGAGGCGTAGTTGTTCTAGTCATACATCACCTAAGTAAAAACGAGTGCAGTTGTATATAAGTTTATTTTAAATGGTAGAACGGATTCTTCTGCACTGCTTAGCCGTATTGAGATATAATATATGTTCCCAATAGACGCACAAGAAATCCGCCCTGTCTAGCAGTGTCAGCAGCTGACACGAACTACCGGTCTTATTCGTTCTTCCACCGTGTAGTTAAAAAAACAAACGAATATGTTAGAAAGGATGACTTGGACATATTTAATGACCACACGCAGTTTCGCAATTTAATAACGAAACAATTTTTCGATCCATAGTAATGATAATTTATTTGTACTCTAATTTAATTATTATAATCATATCATATGTGAATTATATAGTTCTGTTATTTATTTTTAATATGTAAGTTTCGAACTTAGCCATACATATAAGCGGAAACTATCAATTGGGTTATGTTGTTATTTATATAAGTTATTTCATCGATTGTTCTTAAAAGCTGTTTGTTTCCCAAAAAATAAATAAATAAATAAATAAGTAGCGGCAGCCAACCTCAGCGGAGATCAGCCAACTGCGCGGCACATATTATATTGCTCAAATGTCTGTGCGTAACACAAGAGCACACTCTATTCCGTCACTCTCATAGCTCGACGGATCAACCGACACGACCGGAGAGAGAACAGGCGCAGGATCAACGTGGCTTCCAAGCCACTGACGTATAAAGGCCACCAACTTTTTGTCTCCAGGCAGATATTATTCTTCCTCAACAGAAAAACCCAACACCTAATTTTGCCCGACACGGAAATTAAACCCAAAACATACGTTTTCCCTCAGTTTGGCAGTCGTATACGCTAGCCTCTAGACCACAAAGGCAGACATTTAAAGTATTATTCGTGTTTCTACTTCAAAAACTTACACAGAAATACAAGCATCGACGAAGGAACAAGCTTGACCATTAAGATCAAGCCATGTCACAATGGGCAAGACCCACGGTCCAGGAATAGAACCAGTTGGGCAAGGAGGAACAACACAGTCTTGTGTTGATTTGTAGTGAAGGGTGTAAGGCCAAAGGCCAGGGTCTCTGTGCAAAGTGGTGGGCCAGCTGCAGTCGTAAAGTAAATTGTTCTTGGCCATCATCTCGAAACTTACGTCACCATTCATTTGGATAAAGGGAAGACGGATTCCTGTAAAAGGAAGGAAATAAATATTAATTGACTACTAGCTCTGCTTAGTAAATGTGATTTACTATTTATGTGCGCACTAACATGTACAGTAAACGCTCAGAACTCCATAGGCATGATAAGGATTACATTGCTATGAACTGTACGAGCCCGATACAGCTAGTACTCACACTAACGAAGTCGCGTGCGTGTATAGCAGTTTTTAAGATAACACACACTAATGAAATGTTGTTGCACTCGTACTAAACGCGTCACAGTGGCGACCTGTTCTTAAAATTCGCATCTATCTAACATGAGAGTAGCTGTAGGTATATCGGGTAAGCATTGGGATCTCGATCAGCTAAATCTGAGTTTGAAGCTTAGTTGATTTGTGGTTGTATTTTGTTTTTACGAAATCATAATAATATTTGTAATATTTTAAGCACAAACTTGTTAGGTATTCATGCTTAAATAGTTACATACAATACATAAATAGTAACATATTAATATAATAACTAATAAGTTAAATATTTTATTTTTATTTAACTATTTACGTATTTTTTTTTATTTTTTTATTGTAAGGTAGAAATAAAAAAAGTCACACTGAATGATGATAACAATGTTTATTCGTTTTATTTATTAATACAATTAATTAACTTTTCAGCATTGTGACGTCACATTCCTACCTAAATAAAAGAAAGTTCCCTTGTAACCGTTTATAAGATTTTTGATTAATATAATGACTAATAAGTTAAATATGTTATTATTATTTAACCATTTACGTATTTTATTGTTGTTATTGTCATTTTTGTAAGGTCGAAATAAAAAAAGTCACGCTGAATGATGATAAAAATGTTTATTCGTTATATTTATTTATACAATTAATAAACTTTTAAGATAATTGTAACGTCAAATTCCTACCTAAATTAATAATAGAAGCGCCCTTGTAACCGTTCATAAGATTTTTTATTGTAACCCACCAATAATATAAATGTTACTAAAATGATGCATCATGACAACAAGGAAAGGATGTTCTAATAACAAAAATATAATTGTTGATACCCTAAACTTCAAAAAGTGTAGAAAGGACTTAGCGAGTTTAGATCTCACGACTCATTGCTAAACGCATCTAACTGCACGCCTTAACCACTCGGCTATCTTGACACACAATATAGAAGAGAAATTATGAAGTACAATTATTTGTTAACAACATGTGTCTATTTCTTGGAAATAGAAGGTCGTAAGTCAAACTACACTTCAAACTATTGTCTTTTGAGATTGCCTATGGACTTTTGGTCGCGACTGTACTATTTATCATTAATTTATAATAAAGGATTATTATCTCGTTCTTCTCATACAATCACGTAATCCGACTCAAGTAAGTTTTGATAAATCTAATTCATTTTAAGTTTTGCTTTATCGATATCCAATACTGAATTGTTTCTTTGTTTATTTTTTGTTAAGTAAAATAAAAATTACTCAAAGTAGCAAGCTTCTAAAGCATTTTCATAAATATTTGATTTTATAAATGAAAAACTTAATTACCTTTCATAGATTCAAACGGGATGTTAGCAAAATGAGACATGATAATTTTCTGTTGAACAAACTCTTTTTCTAGGCTCTCATGAGTAGCGTCTCTCCAATAGTTTTGATCTGTTTTATGGGAGATAGAATGTAGTGCGATCTCAAATCCTGCATTATACAATGAGTTTATAGCTTGGTAGCTGGTGTACTCATGAGAGACGTAATAAGAATAAGAATAAGAATAAGAATCATTTATTTGCAGGAACATGAGTTATAGAAGTTGTTATATACATTACAATTGCAGTCTGTCACATTCTACCTTTAAGGTGTGCAAATTTACACATATAAATATCACCAAATACAAGTTACACAAAAAAAAAAAAAAATATAATATTCAAATACAAAAATAATTATTCAGAAATGCATGCACAAGAGAAAAGAAAAAAAAAAACACAATTCACAAAAGTAATTAAATCTAAGGTAGCTCAGGGCAATGTTTTGTCGCTGAAGTAGTCAGTTATATTGTAAAAGCATTTCAATACAAGATGGTCCCTCAACCCCTTTTTAAACAACCTAGTATTTGCTACGTCTTTCAGAGCCTTTGGTAGGTTATTATAAATTCTAGGTGCCAAACAGAAAACACTCTTGTGCATAAGAGCAGTATTGGACGTTCTTATGCACAATCTATTATTATCTCGCCGGTTACGGCTGGTAACATCGGAGAGCTTTTTAAATAGATTAGGGTTAGTCCTTACAAAAACTGCAACCTCATACAAAAATAGACATGGTACAGTGAGTATTTTATATTTTATGAAAAATGGTCGACAAGAATCAGTCGACTTCAGTGCAAACATTGATCGGATACATTTCTTTTGAGACCGAAATATTATATCTCTATTGGTGGAATTTCCCCAAAAGATTATACCATATCTTAAGATTGAGCCGACGACACCATGGTATGCAGATAATTTACCTTCAATTCCTAATATTGGGGCAATTTTATACAGCATATAAGCAGATTTACTAACTTTTTTACTTAGATCTTCTATGTGTGCTTTCCAATCTAGTTTTTGATCTATTGTTATGCCTAAAAACTTATTCTTCTCTACATGGTTTATAATATTACCATTATAATGTAAGTTTATGTTATTATTATTATTATTTACTCTTTGACCAAAAAATAAAGCATTTGTTTTTTCGAAATTAATTTTAAGATTATTGTTATTAAGCCAGGATATTATTAAGTTTATAGTATTATTTATGTCGTTTTCGAAATCATTTTTATTAGAGCATTTGATGGTTACCGTGCTATCGTCAGCAAAGAGTGATATACTATGATTTGTTACTGTAGGTAGGTCATTTATATATATGATAAATAAAAGTGGGCCTAGGACGCTTCCCTGCGGCACCCCATAAGTTACTGTTCTCTTTTTGGAATGATACGTTTGAATTAATTTAGATTTAGAGTTAAGTTTAGTGATTTCTACAAATTGTTCTCGGTTTATCAGATAAGATTTTAACAAGTCTAATATATTTCCTCTTATTCCATAGGCGTCTAATTTGTCAAGCAATATTTTGTGGTCTACGTAATCGAAAGCCTGCGTCATATCACAGAATACGGAACACACAGGTGTTTTCCTGTCTACGTTACTTATAACCTCATTCAAAAAATCATAAACGGCCATATTTATTGTTTTGTTTTTACGAAATCCTTTCTGGTTATCTTTGAGTATTTTAAATCTTTCCAGATACTTGCATAATTGTTCTTGGATATATTTTTCAAATATTTTGGATAGTATTGGTACAAGTGCAATTGGCCTATAGGATTCCAGTAATTTATAATTTTTCTGGTTTTTTCGAAGTGGTTTTATTACGGAAGTTTTTAGGTGATTTGGATACGTGCCTTCAGTGATACATAGGTTTAGTATATGGCTTAAATGACCGCTTATTGTAATAGCTACGTATTTAATAATTTTTGTAGAAATGCCATCATATCCCACACTGTTGGTATTTTTTAGTGTTTTTATAATTTTTAATATGTCGTGATGAGTACTCGGCGTCATAAATAGAGAATTATTACTTTTTTGTATATATTTAGTAGTATGATTACCACAACTGGGATTCGGTTTAATTTTTTCTATAAAATAATTATTAAAGCACTCCGCTATCATTGCGGGGTGTGTTTCTATTTTATCTTCTGTACTAATTTGTTCAATAGCGTCTCTAGGTATATTTGCTTTAGAACTATTAATGATTTCCCATGTTGCTTTACCTTTGTTTGATGCAGAGTTGATCTTATGTATATTTTGGGCACGTTTTGTTAATTGTATGATTGTTTTATGTAGTTTTGAGTATCTTTTAAATAAATCTTTATTTAGAATACTAGGTTTAAGTCTGTAGCGCCACAATAAAGCTCTCTTTTTCCTACTGATTACTTTAATACCCTTTGAGACCCATTGTGGCTTTTTATATGTTTTTACTACAACTTTTTTGACGGGAAAACATAAATCATAGAACAAAGAGAAGGTCTCCATAAACAAATTGAAAGCTTGGTTAGGATCATTTGTTTCATAGATTTCGTTGAAAGAAATACTTTTAAGGCAATCATTAAATTTTGTGATATTGTCTCTATTATAATCTCGCCGCTTTATGTACCATTCTTTAATCAAACACACTCTTTTTACAGGCAATTTCAATATTTGTGATGTATGGTCAGATAGAGCAAAATCTATAACCTCTGCTTTACATTTAGTTTTCAGATTGTGTGCAAAATTGTCAATACAGGTGCCACTTTTTAATCTTGTTGGCTGGTATAATTCTAGTTTAAGATTAGAGCTAAGTAGAATACATTCTAATTCTAATGTAATGTTATTTCGTTTTAATACATCTATGTTCAAATCGCCGCATAATACTATACTATGTTGTTTAAATTGTACATTTACATACAGTAACATTTTTTGTAATTGCTCAAAGAATGCATTCAGATTATTTGGGTTTGGGACTCTGTATAGACAAATTATAATAGTTTTACTTTGCGTCATCTCAATGCCACAACACTCGAATGCATTAATGATTGAAAAATTACTAACTTCTATTATCTCTTTACAATAGTGCCCTTCTTTTACCAGAATGCAAGAGCCTCCCCTTTTGCTGTTTTTTCTTGAATAACACGCGACAAGGCGGTAGTTAGGTATTAAGAGATATTTTTCATATCCGGACATAACAAAGTGTTCCGTTATGCAGACCACGTCAATACATTTATTTATATTTACTAGCTCTTCAAGACATACTGTTAGCATATCAGATTTACCTATGAGTCCTGAAATGTTTTGATGCATTATATGTATGTAGTTATTGCAGAAAAAACTGATTGTATATGGGATCATCTTCTAATGAGTTAGAACTAGTATTTGGGTCATTTGGTTTTTCATCAGATCTTGCTGTAGCCTTGATAATTATCATTAATGAAATCATTAATATCTTCAAATATTTTTCGCATGCCATAGTTATCGAGTGAACCGGTGCTCTCATGAAACATTGTGCCGTCGCACAACAGATTTTTATTAGAGTCTAGGAAGTACGCGTGTTCATGGGCCAATATGTCAAGGTACAGTAAATTGTTAAAGTTTTCTATCCTCCAATTAAATACATTAGCATAGTTGCTAAACTTATAAGTTGGTGAGCAAATAATAACATTTGTGTGTTTTATCTTACTTAATGTTTCTCTTATAGAAAATATTAGACTAAAATAGTCTGCGGTAGTGTAAAACTCCTCTTCTCCTATTAATATTATGCAGAAGTCGTTCATTGTAAATGATAGAAGTTTCGTATCGATGTCTCGTATCATTTGCTCCACATTACAATTTAGCTTCTTAAAATGACATAGTTCGGATTTATTTTCTATGCAGTTTTCGACAATATGTCTTACCTTGTTTTTTTTATTGTTACTTATAATACATATTTTAGAAAGTGCAGTCTTTGTTTTTGGTAACATTTTTACTGGCACTTGCTTTTTATTATTTTTACCATCATCTGGCTGTTTATTTAATGTTGTAATTGCATGTTCTTCGATCAAATCAGTTTGCGTGTGCTTACTCTTGTTTTGAGTTTTTTTTACCGATTTTGGGTTTCTGATTTTTATTGCTGGACTACTTGTTATCTTTGTAATAATGTTATTCTTCTCCAATAACTCACTGTTGCTCTGTTTAAGAGTTTGATTTTCAAGCAATAGTTTTTCAATTTCTTGATGCGCAATCTCTAATTCTAGAACAAGTTTATCATTTCGCTCCTTTAATTGTTGCGCGTTGCTTAAATCTTCACTCGATATGTTTGGCAAACTCGAGCTAGCCTCGTCGAATGTGCCGCTGATTGCTTCTTCACTGTCTGGCATGTAGCTATCATTCGATTCTGACTGCGTCCGTCTTTTACGGAACGTAATATTTTCAAAGAAGTTCATTTTTATTTGTTTGTAGTTTGGTTTGTCGGATTGTTAACGACAATTTAGTAGTATATTGGCGCGATACAATCACAAAAAGACATATGATGATACTAAGTCTCGTACCATCATCACTTTAAGTCGATAGGCAGACTTTAGCCTCGAAGTCAGAGATGTAGTTAATAAATAAATGAAATTTGCTTTTGTACGTTAGCAAATGGGAAAAGCAGTAAGTGACGTAGAATGACTAATCAATGCATTACTGTTTTGCAAGTCACTGTCACTGCACAATTGTTATAAGTGTTTTAAATGTTATATTAGCTCGGGGACTGACATTCCTGGTGGCCTAAGACCAAGAGACACACCACAGGTTAGTATTTAAACTCTAACATGAGCGAGACCACTCGTTCGTTTTGTGTTCTAATTAACGTCAAAATAAATTTAAAGAAAAGTTTTTTTAAAGATTGACCGAAAAATAATACGCATGCCGAATGCATGCGTATTATGGTTTAATTTAATACATACATAATATTCTATAATTAAAATCTCAATTTTATCTGACCATGATACATAACCAAATTTTCTTTTTTTTTAGTTTGTTACAGTAACTTTCGACGATGCCGTCACCGTAACTAGTATCCCACATTACCAACATTTGCTTTTCAACCGAAAGAATAAGAATGGATGTCCTGTTGGAGCTACTTTCTAGCACTAGTGTTATCTAAACCGTAATGTGAAATTTGAATTAAAAACCCGTCAAAAAACAAAAAGTGCAGCAATTTCTAAATAAAAGTATAAAACTGGTGTGTAAATAAGAAAAACAATTAAACAAGTTCAAAAAAAAACAAGTTATTAGTCAAATAGTAAGTGCAGTGAAAATATAACATTTAAAACACTTATAACAATTGTGCAGTGACAGTGACTTGCAAAACAGTAATGCATTGATTAGTCATTCTACGTCACTTACTGCTTTTCCCATTTGCTAACGTACAAAAGCAAATTTCATTTATTTATTAACTACATCTCTGACTTCGAGGCTAAAGTCTGCCTATCGACTTAAAGTGATGATGGTACGAGACTTAGTATCATCATATGTCTTTTTGTGATTGTATCGCGCCAATATACTACTAAATTGTCGTTAACAATCCGACAAACCAAACTACAAACAAATAAAAATGAACTTCTTTGAAAATATTACGTTCCGTAAAAGACGGACGCAGTCAGAATCGAATGATAGCTACATGCCAGACAGTGAAGAAGCAATCAGCGGCACATTCGACGAGGCTAGCTCGAGTTTGCCAAACATATCGAGTGAAGATTTAAGCAACGCGCAACAATTAAAGGAGCGAAATGATAAACTTGTTCTAGAATTAGAGATTGCGCATCAAGAAATTGAAAAACTATTGCTTGAAAATCAAACTCTTAAACAGAGCAACAGTGAGTTATTGGAGAAGAATAACATTATTACAAAGATAACAAGTAGTCCAGCAATAAAAATCAGAAACCCAAAATCGGTAAAAAAAACTCAAAACAAGAGTAAGCACACGCAAACTGATTTGATCGAAGAACATGCAATTACAACATTAAATAAACAGCCAGATGATGGTAAAAATAATAAAAAGCAAGTGCCAGTAAAAATGTTACCAAAAACAAAGACTGCACTTTCTAAAATATGTATTATAAGTAACAATAAAAAAAACAAGGTAAGACATATTGTCGAAAACTGCATAGAAAATAAATCCGAACTATGTCATTTTAAGAAGCTAAATTGTAATGTGGAGCAAATGATACGAGACATCGATACGAAACTTCTATCATTTACAATGAACGACTTCTGCATAATATTAATAGGAGAAGAGGAGTTTTACACTACCGCAGACTATTTTAGTCTAATATTTTCTATAAGAGAAACATTAAGTAAGATAAAACACACAAATGTTATTATTTGCTCACCAACTTATAAGTTTAGCAACTATGCTAATGTATTTAATTGGAGGATAGAAAACTTTAACAATTTACTGTACCTTGACATATTGGCCCATGAACACGCGTACTTCCTAGACTCTAATAAAAATCTGTTGTGCGACGGCACAATGTTTCATGAGAGCACCGGTTCACTCGATAACTATGGCATGCGAAAAATATTTGAAGATATTAATGATTTCATTAATGATAATTATCAAGGCTACAGCAAGATCTGATGAAAAACCAAATGACCCAAATACTAGTTCTAACTCATTAGAAGATGATCCCATATACAATCAGTTTTTTCTGCAATAACTACATACATATAATGCATCAAAACATTTCAGGACTCATAGGTAAATCTGATATGCTAACAGTATGTCTTGAAGAGCTAGTAAATATAAATAAATGTATTGACGTGGTCTGCATAACGGAACACTTTGTTATGTCCGGATATGAAAAATATCTCTTAATACCTAACTACCGCCTTGTCGCGTGTTATTCAAGAAAAAACAGCAAAAGGGGAGGCTCTTGCATTCTGGTAAAAGAAGGGCACTATTGTAAAGAGATAATAGAAGTTAGTAATTTTTCAATCATTAATGCATTCGAGTGTTGTGGCATTGAGATGACGCAAAGTAAAACTATTATAATTTGTCTATACAGAGTCCCAAACCCAAATAATCTGAATGCATTCTTTGAGCAATTACAAAAAATGTTACTGTATGTAAATGTACAATTTAAACAACATAGTATAGTATTATGCGGCGATTTGAACATAGATGTATTAAAACGAAATAACATTACATTAGAATTAGAATGTATTCTACTTAGCTCTAATCTTAAACTAGAATTATACCAGCCAACAAGATTAAAAAGTGGCACCTGTATTGACAATTTTGCACACAATCTGAAAACTAAATGTAAAGCAGAGGTTATAGATTTTGCTCTATCTGACCATACATCACAAATATTGAAATTGCCTGTAAAAAGAGTGTGTTTGATTAAAGAATGGTACATAAAGCGGCGAGATTATAATAGAGACAATATCACAAAATTTAATGATTGCCTTAAAAGTATTTCTTTCAACGAAATCTATGAAACAAATGATCCTAACCAAGCTTTCAATTTGTTTATGGAGACCTTCTCTTTGTTCTATGATTTATGTTTTCCCGTCAAAAAAGTTGTAGTAAAAACATATAAAAAGCCACAATGGGTCTCAAAGGGTATTAAAGTAATCAGTAGGAAAAAGAGAGCTTTATTGTGGCGCTACAGACTTAAACCTAGTATTCTAAATAAAGATTTATTTAAAAGATACTCAAAACTACATAAAACAATCATACAATTAACAAAACGTGCCCAAAATATACATAAGATCAACTCTGCATCAAACAAAGGTAAAGCAACATGGGAAATCATTAATAGTTCTAAAGCAAATATACCTAGAGACGCTATTGAACAAATTAGTACAGAAGATAAAATAGAAACACACCCCGCAATGATAGCGGAGTGCTTTAATAATTATTTTATAGAAAAAATTAAACCGAATCCCAGTTGTGGTAATCATACTACTAAATATATACAAAAAAGTAATAATTCTCTATTTATGACGCCGAGTACTCATCACGACATATTAAAAATTATAAAAACACTAAAAAATACCAACAGTGTGGGATATGATGGCATTTCTACAAAAATTATTAAATACGTAGCTATTACAATAAGCGGTCATTTAAGCCATATACTAAACCTATGTATCACTGAAGGCACGTATCCAAATCACCTAAAAACTTCCGTAATAAAACCACTTCGAAAAAACCAGAAAAATTATAAATTACTGGAATCCTATAGGCCAATTGCACTTGTACCAATACTATCCAAAATATTTGAAAAATATATCCAAGAACAATTATGCAAGTATCTGGAAAGATTTAAAATACTCAAAGATAACCAGAAAGGATTTCGTAAAAACAAAACAATAAATATGGCCGTTTATGATTTTTTGAATGAGGTTATAAGTAACGTAGACAGGAAAACACCTGTGTGTTCCGTATTCTGTGATATGACGCAGGCTTTCGATTACGTAGACCACAAAATATTGCTTGACAAATTAGACGCCTATGGAATAAGAGGAAATATATTAGACTTGTTAAAATCTTATCTGATAAACCGAGAACAATTTGTAGAAATCACTAAACTTAACTCTAAATCTAAATTAATTCAAA
Source organism: Hypena proboscidalis (assembly GCA_905147285.1). NCBI lineage: Eukaryota > Metazoa > Arthropoda > Insecta > Lepidoptera > Erebidae > Hypena > Hypena proboscidalis. The sequence goes on along the minus strand of LR990150.1, from coordinate 6,517,735 downwards.
CGTATCATTCCAAAAAGAGAACAGTAACTTATGGGGTGCCGCAGGGAAGCGTCCTAGGCCCACTTTTATTTATCATATATATAAATGACCTACCTACAGTAACAAATCATAGTATATCACTCTTTGCTGACGATAGCACGGTAACCATCAAATGCTCTAATAAAAATGATTTCGAAAACGACATAAATAATACTATAAACTTAATAATATCCTGGCTTAATAACAATAATCTTAAAATTAATTTCGAAAAAACAAATGCTTTATTTTTTGGTCAAAGAGTAAATAATAATAATAATAACATAAACTTACATTATAATGGTAATATTATAAACCATGTAGAGAAGAATAAGTTTTTAGGCATAACAATAGATCAAAAACTAGATTGGAAAGCACACATAGAAGATCTAAGTAAAAAAGTTAGTAAATCTGCTTATATGCTGTATAAAATTGCCCCAATATTAGGAATTGAAGGTAAATTATCTGCATACCATGGTGTCGTCGGCTCAATCTTAAGATATGGTATAATCTTTTGGGGAAATTCCACCAATAGAGATATAATATTTCGGTCTCAAAAGAAATGTATCCGATCAATGTTTGCACTGAAGTCGACTGATTCTTGTCGACCATTTTTCATAAAATATAAAATACTCACTGTACCATGTCTATTTTTGTATGAGGTTGCAGTTTTTGTAAGGACTAACCCTAATCTATTTAAAAAGCTCTCCGATGTTACCAGCCGTAACCGGCGAGATAATAATAGATTGTGCATAAGAACGTCCAATACTGCTCTTATGCACAAGAGTGTTTTCTGTTTGGCACCTAGAATTTATAATAACCTACCAAAGGCTCTGAAAGACGTAGCAAATACTAGGTTGTTTAAAAAGGGGTTGAGGGACCATCTTGTATTGAAATGCTTTTACAATATAACTGACTACTTCAGCGACAAAACATTGCCCTGAGCTACCTTAGATTTAATTACTTTTGTGAATTGTGTTTTTTTTTTTCTTTTCTCTTGTGCATGCATTTCTGAATAATTATTTTTGTATTTGAATATTATATTTTTTTTTTTTTTTTTGTTACTTGTATTTGGTGATATTTATATGTGTAAATTTGCACACCTTAAAGGTAGAATGTGACAGACTGCAATTGTAATGTATATAACAACTTCTATAACTCATGTTCCTGCAAATAAATGATTCTTATTCTTATTCTTATTCTTATTACGTCTCTCATGAGTACACCAGCTACCAAGCTATAAACTCATTGTATAATGCAGGATTTGAGATCGCACTACATTCTATCTCCCATAAAACAGATCAAAACTATTGGAGAGACGCTACTCATGAGAGCCTAGAAAAAGAGTTTGTTCAACAGAAAATTATCATGTCTCATTTTGCTAACATCCCGTTTGAATCTATGAAAGGTAATTAAGTTTTTCATTTATAAAATCAAATATTTATGAAAATGCTTTAGAAGCTTGCTACTTTGAGTAATTTTTATTTTACTTAACAAAAAATAAACAAAGAAACAATTCAGTATTGGATATCGATAAAGCAAAACTTAAAATGAATTAGATTTATCAAAACTTACTTGAGTCGGATTACGTGATTGTATGAGAAGAACGAGATAATAATCCTTTATTATAAATTAATGATAAATAGTACAGTCGCGACCAAAAGTCCATAGGCAATCTCAAAAGACAATAGTTTGAAGTGTAGTTTGACTTACGACCTTCTATTTCCAAGAAATAGACACATGTTGTTAACAAATAATTGTACTTCATAATTTCTCTTCTATATTGTGTGTCAAGATAGCCGAGTGGTTAAGGCGTGCAGTTAGATGCGTTTAGCAATGAGTCGTGAGATCTAAACTCGCTAAGTCCTTTCTACACTTTTTGAAGTTTAGGGTATCAACAATTATATTTTTGTTATTAGAACATCCTTTCCTTGTTGTCATGATGCATCATTTTAGTAACATTTATATTATTGGTGGGTTACAATAAAAAATCTTATGAACGGTTACAAGGGCGCTTCTATTATTAATTTAGGTAGGAATTTGACGTTACAATTATCTTAAAAGTTTATTAATTGTATAAATAAATATAACGAATAAACATTTTTATCATCATTCAGCGTGACTTTTTTTATTTCGACCTTACAAAAATGACAATAACAACAATAAAATACGTAAATGGTTAAATAATAATAACATATTTAACTTATTAGTCATTATATTAATCAAAAATCTTATAAACGGTTACAAGGGAACTTTCTTTTATTTAGGTAGGAATGTGACGTCACAATGCTGAAAAGTTAATTAATTGTATTAATAAATAAAACGAATAAACATTGTTATCATCATTCAGTGTGACTTTTTTTATTTCTACCTTACAATAAAAAAATAAAAAAAAATACGTAAATAGTTAAATAAAAATAAAATATTTAACTTATTAGTTATTATATTAATATGTTACTATTTATGTATTGTATGTAACTATTTAAGCATGAATACCTAACAAGTTTGTGCTTAAAATATTACAAATATTATTATGATTTCGTAAAAACAAAATACAACCACAAATCAACTAAGCTTCAAACTCAGATTTAGCTGATCGAGATCCCAATGCTTACCCGATATACCTACAGCTACTCTCATGTTAGATAGATGCGAATTTTAAGAACAGGTCGCCACTGTGACGCGTTTAGTACGAGTGCAACAACATTTCATTAGTGTGTGTTATCTTAAAAACTGCTATACACGCACGCGACTTCGTTAGTGTGAGTACTAGCTGTATCGGGCTCGTACAGTTCATAGCAATGTAATCCTTATCATGCCTATGGAGTTCTGAGCGTTTACTGTACATGTTAGTGCGCACATAAATAGTAAATCACATTTACTAAGCAGAGCTAGTAGTCAATTAATATTTATTTCCTTCCTTTTACAGGAATCCGTCTTCCCTTTATCCAAATGAATGGTGACGTAAGTTTCGAGATGATGGCCAAGAACAATTTACTTTACGACTGCAGCTGGCCCACCACTTTGCACAGAGACCCTGGCCTTTGGCCTTACACCCTTCACTACAAATCAACACAAGACTGTGTTGTTCCTCCTTGCCCAACTGGTTCTATTCCTGGACCGTGGGTCTTGCCCATTGTGACATGGCTTGATCTTAATGGTCAAGCTTGTTCCTTCGTCGATGCTTGTATTTCTGTGTAAGTTTTTGAAGTAGAAACACGAATAATACTTTAAATGTCTGCCTTTGTGGTCTAGAGGCTAGCGTATACGACTGCCAAACTGAGGGAAAACGTATGTTTTGGGTTTAATTTCCGTGTCGGGCAAAATTAGGTGTTGGGTTTTTCTGTTGAGGAAGAATAATATCTGCCTGGAGACAAAAAGTTGGTGGCCTTTATACGTCAGTGGCTTGGAAGCCACGTTGATCCTGCGCCTGTTCTCTCTCCGGTCGTGTCGGTTGATCCGTCGAGCTATGAGAGTGACGGAATAGAGTGTGCTCTTGTGTTACGCACAGACATTTGAGCAATATAATATGTGCCGCGCAGTTGGCTGATCTCCGCTGAGGTTGGCTGCCGCTACTTATTTATTTATTTATTTATTTTTTGGGAAACAAACAGCTTTTAAGAACAATCGATGAAATAACTTATATAAATAACAACATAACCCAATTGATAGTTTCCGCTTATATGTATGGCTAAGTTCGAAACTTACATATTAAAAATAAATAACAGAACTATATAATTCACATATGATATGATTATAATAATTAAATTAGAGTACAAATAAATTATCATTACTATGGATCGAAAAATTGTTTCGTTATTAAATTGCGAAACTGCGTGTGGTCATTAAATATGTCCAAGTCATCCTTTCTAACATATTCGTTTGTTTTTTTAACTACACGGTGGAAGAACGAATAAGACCGGTAGTTCGTGTCAGCTGCTGACACTGCTAGACAGGGCGGATTTCTTGTGCGTCTATTGGGAACATATATTATATCTCAATACGGCTAAGCAGTGCAGAAGAATCCGTTCTACCATTTAAAATAAACTTATATACAACTGCACTCGTTTTTACTTAGGTGATAAAAAAGCAGTTTGAAGAGTTGAAATTTATATCACAGAAAGAACTTTTTAAATCAGAGTGGTGGATTCGGAGATTTGCCTCAAAATTTTTTGATGGTGAATTTAAGGTTCACACCGGTTCTTGCGGAGCTAAGAACCGGCAATTCTCAGTTTTTTCGGAATGGAAGGATGCTCTAACTGTAACATGAGATTTTATAGGACAGAGGATAATATATATTTTTTTTAAAGGCCGCCGACTCAAGGTGCGAACGCTGAGAATGAATGGTATAAGTTCTTCCTGACCAACTTCGAAAGGCATTACTTGGGCACCAGGGCACCCTTCGGCATTTACGCTCACCCAGGTTTCCTATCACATCCCGACCAGACCGCTGTTGTCAGAGCTTACAGGAGATTCCTCAACATGCTAAATAACTTGGAAGACGTTTTCATGGTAAGACAGAATTTATTAAATTACATACAACATAGATTGAAATAGCATATCAATTTAAAAAAAAAAATAATCGTCGTATTTAGGCGACGGGCGTGTAGTAAAACTGATAATATAAAGAGCCTGCAGCCCATTAAAATCGACAATACCCAGTAGAAGGATGTACCTAGTAGATTGCGTCGCAGTATCTTATAGAACTACGACATTTCCCAACAGAGCTAAGAATTTTGTTGTAAAATCTGAGCACTAAACCGAACAAAGTAGCGAGAACTACTATTTGACGGCAGAAGGTGGTGTCGCCCCATCCCATTAGCTTGACCCTTTGATAAATAATAGAATATAGCGCGCGAGATCCTAGGTCTATGGGCTTGACCGTAAAAGCGCGACAATCATAAAAGTTTCGAGTTTTTGCTTATAGAGTCCGATTAGGGTTTTACCCCAGACCAAATTATGTTGAATGGATTCGAATAATTCAGTTTTTTTATTAAATTTTAATGATGTCAACCTAGAAATTAAACTTGCTGCTTATGATAAACTTTTTTAAAGGATCACTAAATAAAATAAAAATCTTACAAACTCCTTTATGGTTTTTAAAAGACCTATCCAACGAATCAAATGAAAAAATCATCTCCACTTTACATGTATGGGAAAGTATAAAAATTGTAAGCGGCACGTTTAAAAGGGTCAATTTTGAAGCTACTATTATATATTATTAATATACAACATTAAAAAAACAGATTCGTTCATATCCATTCACTATAACAGTATTCTGTTACTTCTTATTTATAAACCCTTACTGAACTAGGCTGTTAGTTTGTCTGTTGTTTGCCCGAAGAATATATGCCATAATATTCATATGCCCGAATTTCATTTACCCGAATTTCATTTGCCCGAATGTTTTGTTTACCATAAAAGACATGTGACATACTGTTATTTGCCCGAACATTAGATTTCATAATGATTCGAATGCCATACGTATTGTTTTCCATACTTTCAATTGCAATAATATTATTTGCCCGAACATTTGATTACATAATGATTCGAATGCCATACGTATTAATCCATACTTTTAATTGCAATAATATTATGCAACAGAATTTTCAAACGCCATACTAAATTAATTTCCAATCTATCTAAGGTATGTATTTGCTCATGAAATTTTAACAGGCGCTCTAAAATTATTTAAAAACTTAAGTAATTACAAATTAGTGGGTAGGAAAAATATTTGTAGGCGATATTTATTGACAAGAGTATAACTGGATATAAATAAAGTATGATTATAGTATTAAAATTGATTTATTTCTAATACCTACTTATCACTCTATTCAGTCCAAGTCGCTTCCGTACAAATTTAACCTAACGCCTTTGTCCTAATATTTAAGCGATTGTCTTTCATGTTTCTAACTTTTTTTTTTTTTTTTTTTTTTTTTTTTCGCGGGGAAATGCATTTACGCATACCACCCTACCCGTGGGGGGACGGGCAGAGTGGCTATGTGGGACTCCCGTGCCTACGATGTTAAACGGCACAGAATACCCACTAAAACCCCGCGGTGTGCCCTCGTCGCCGAAAGATGGTGGGTCGGCGAGCCCCGGATCGATATTATATCCACAGGGCTCGCCGCGGCGACCGTGCCCAGTCCGACCTCCGACCGGGCACCCGACTCTCTTCAGTCCTCCTCTCGTAGCGACGCCCCGGGCACACCCAGGGCGTCACTCCGTCGCGGAAGGCATCAGCGGGCGGCGGAAAACCCCCTCCACCGCCCGCGGCCTCGCTTAGGGCGGCATTAGGCTCGCGGCGTACGCGCGCCTTCGCCGCCCAGCTCGCCGGCGGCGGAGCGGATCAGCCAGGAGTGAGTCCTCCCTGATCCGCTCCGCCGCCTCCTTCTGCGAGATGACGTCCTCACAGAAGGATGCGACCGCATCCCACGACCTCGCGCTGCCCATGGCCGCAACCACGGCCGGCAGAACCTAACCTATTATTTTTTATAATTATTTTAATCTATTTTACAAGGAATTTTGGTAGGAAATGATGTTATGGCATATGATAGTTACGGCTTACAATGATTATACTGGCACTTCGCCGGCCGCTGCCGCGGCACGCTCGCTTCGCTCGCTCGGCTCGTGCGTTGTCTTTCATGTTTCTAACCTAACCTACCTATTAATTTTTATAATTATTTTAAACTTTTTACAAGCAATTTTGGTGGGAAATGATGTTATGGCATATGACAATTACGGCTTACAATGATTATACTGGCACTTCGCCGGCCGCTGCCGCGGCACGCTCGCTTCGCTCGCTCGGCTCGTGCGTTGTCTATCATGTTTCTAACCTAACCTACCTATTATTTTTTATAATTATTTTAACCTATTTAACAAGCAATTTTGGTGAGAAATGATGTTATGGCATATGATAATTACGGCTTACAATGATTATACTGGCACTTCGCCGGCCGCTGCCGCGGCACGCTCGCTTCGCTCGCTCGGCTCGTGCGTTGTCTTTCATGTTTCTAACCTAACCTACCTATTATTTTATATAATTATTTTAACCTATTTTACAAGCAATTTTGGTGGGAATATGATAATTACGGCTTACAATGATTATAACAAATGATGTTATGGAAATTGATTTTATGGGAAACAATGATTATAACAAATGATGTTATGGCAATTAACTTTATGGGAAACAAAGTTTCGAGCACGTGACTAATATAGTAAACAATGAATATGACAAATAAAATTATGAGAAACAATAATATGTCAGGTGAGTATTATAGCAAATAAAATTCGGACAAATGAAATTCTGGCAAACGGCGGTACACCAGGCTGTTAACATTGTTCATATATTTTTATTTGTTTCATGTAAATTTTTTTTTTCATAGGTCAATTCTGAGGAGGTTATTGAATGGGTTAAGAACCCCGTGCCTGTAGATGAATATAAGAGAAAGCCATGCAGGACCCATATTCCCACTTCCTGCAGAACAACTAATTGTGGCCCAGTCAGTGGTGCTCACGCAGACGTACGTATTGTAACTGTTCTATATATTTTTTTAATGTTTTGTGCCTATTTCCTCTAAAAGATGAAAAGTAACCGTTGGTAAGTATGGGCATGGAATGAGAAGCGACGAAAGGCGTGACTAAAGCGTAATCTATTTAAATGTCGATGGATGGACAACGAGAAGCAGACCGAAGAAAAGAAGGATTGCGTAAAAGAAGATATTTTTTTTTTTTATTCTACGCCCACAGCGAACGAACGTGTAGTCCACCTGATGGTAAGTGGAGTACAGCCCATGGACATCAACAATCCACAAAAGCAGATTATAGATGCGTCGCTGCAGCTGAGGACTACGGTGTTATGCCTCATGTGCCAGTAATTTCATGGCCTGATCTCACCACCAAACCGGAACACAGTAATGGAAGCACTACTATTTGGCGGCATGTTAAAGGTGAGACGGTGGTGCTGCCGCCCTCGAGCTCATTTACAAGAGCTCTACCACCAGAAAAAGATATGAAAGAGAAGAGAGTGAGTGACAGTGTGATGGCTGACAGAAGAGAATGGAGGTATAAGACGTGTGGTGTAGTGGTTTGAGCTGTCGCCTCACCGCTCTCCACTGCACTGGTGTTGTGGGTTCGATCCCCACATGGGACAAATCTTTGTGTGATTCGCAAAGATTTGTTCTGAGACTGGGTGTGCTCGTGTGTGTGTGAATGTGTGTATTTGGCCTTGTCATTGGGACCATTGGATAGTGTAATTGCTTCTGGCGTTAAAAGACGTTTTGCGCCGACGCCAAATAAAATGCGATAAGGTCAAGAAGAAAAAGAGTCTGTCATTGCTGATTCCAACACCTCGGGTTAATTTCACGAGATTGCAACTAGTGTAATGTGGGCTATTTTCCATTGAGAAATTCTTAATAGCAGCACGAAGACTGGAGCTGAGCATAGTAGAGCCATTGCCACTACTCCACATCAATGAGTGCCTTAAGAGAGAGCGAGAAACCATGAAAAGAAAACGTAGACTGCCGCCTATCAATTTTACAATTATAAAATAAAATAGGTTGTTTGTTATTTTTGAAAACTAAAGCCGCCTTATGGATTTTATTCATGAATTTAATTATTTTATTTATAATACCGAAAAACCGGTATTTGCAATTTCAATGCCGGTTTTTAGAATTGCCTTAAATAGTCCGGTATTACCGGTTTTTCGGTAATACCGAATACCGGTATCCATGCCCTAATTGCCAGGCGTTGGGATACATTCTATCTCAATGAGACCAGAGTGTTATTAAATGAACGTGATTTTTTTTTTAAATTAGCATTGATGTTGATCACTAAACATAATGTGTTGTAACCTTAGTCATAGTACTATATTAAACTCTGCATTAAAAAACTATCTCTGCGTTCATGGGTATCTTATTTTATTGCGAGGAAGGCCCACAGTTTCCCAGTCGAGGTCACGAGTTTAATTTCCGCTTAAGACAAACATTTTGTGTGGAATAACATGGAGTAGAGAGTATTTACAAAAAATATATGTATATAATATTATGTAGGTATTAAGTTTCAATTATCCTTGTACCCATAGTTTAGGCTCTGCTCATTTTGGAACAAGATGGCGTTGTGTGAATGTTTTGTGATATTTATTTATTAACACCTCTGTCGTACATGTTTACTCTAATAGAATTATACATGACGATGTGTAGAACATAACATAATAATGTGATTTTTTACTTTTACAGATTAGCCACAAGCAGTACTGGATGCAGCTCTGCAATTTATGTCCCCGCGTCTACCCATGGCTGGACAATCCTCTAGGAGTTTAAATCCTTCACAAATAATAAAAAATCGTCTAAAATTGAAAATTTTCATGTGAAAATCAATTTTAGTAGATTTGAATGAGCTCTGTTGGTTAAATAAATTGCTGTTAAAAAAAATGTGGTACTTTTTTTAAAACTTAATAGTTAACGTTAAACAAGTTTAACACTAAGTTTTCTATCTCTATCCCGTACAAACATTAAATAAGAGAGAAGGATGCAAATATGGGTTTCATAAACCGTAGATTCTATTGAGAATTTTGTTGCAATCGGGCTTAGTTAGTTCCAGTTACATGTATGGTTAGAGGCGCGATAGGCGAGTGGGCAACAGTAAGACTGCTAAGTCTAAGGTCTCGGGTTCGAACCCACGGCACACACCTCTCAATAAATCGTTGAGATTCGTCTTTCCGAAGATATTTATGTGTGTATTTGACATATAAATTATCGCTCGCTAACAGTGAAGGAAAACATCGTGAGGAAACCTGAGAGTGCCTAAAAAGTACTTGAGGTCGTGTGAAGCCTACCAATCCGCACTTGGCCAGCGTGGTGTACCTGTAACCTATGCCTTCTCATCATGAGAAGAGGCCCGAGCCAGCAGTGGGACATGTATTGAATACAGGGCTGCTATTATTAATATGTATAGTTAAATTTTGTTATTTTTGAAGTTAAAATACTGTTTGCAACCATTACTACGCCACCACCCCATTAATACTATTAAGAACAAATCTCAGAGATTAACCACTACGCCCACCACATGTCTGTCTGTGATTGTGAAACCTAATCCTGAAAACAAGATTTTATAAACTACTAGCTTCCGCCTGCGGCTCCGCCCGCGTGGTATGTCAATTAAAAGTAGCCTATATGTTAATCCAGACTATAAGCTACATGTGTGCAATTTCATCGAAATCGACCCGGTAGTTTTGGCGTGAAAGAGTAACAAACATCCATCCATACATCCATACTTACAAACTTTCGCATTTATAATATTAGCAAGGATAGTAAGGATAATTGGCTACTTTTTGTTGATAAGCCACGCTGGCGATACCGTGGCAGAAAGTTAATTTGTTTCTTTGATTACGCTAAACTCAGAAACTACTTGTCAGATTAGAATAATTCTAAATGCGTTTGACAGACTAAGCCCTAAGTTCACAGGCGTTAGATAAACCCAGAGATTGATTCTTTAACATAAAGAAAATTGACAGATATACTTTAACAACAATTGGACTGTCAAATGTCATTAAATTCAATTCATTTATTTATTTCAGAAACAGTCCATATACAATTACTATCAGATTAAAATATTACAAATAAATAAGAATAATAAAAACATACACCCTAAAATAGTCTTAAAATAATGATAATAATAATAATAATACAGTTAAAATTTAAAATTAATTAGCAAGATAATACGATTAAATTAAATTAGTTAAATAGAATTCAAATTGGACATAATAATATTAACATTATCAATAGGTAAATAAAATAAGACACACACACAACGTTAAAATATGCGATTATAGGTGCCACAATTAAGCTGCATCCACCTTCGCACCTTATTATTCGTTTTCATGATGAAAAATATAATTTTAGGCAAACATTTTTTTCTTTTGGTAGAAATATTTACCCTTCATAAGGGCCCTCAATATTTTTATATTCGGGGCCCCGCCATGGCTTCGTCACTGCTTGTATGTTACCAAACTGTTATTAGATTACACAACTTTAAAGCACTATTCTATTAATTATTTTACTTTTGTTATCAATATATTAACAGAAGCACGCGTGCTAACTGTTGTCATCAAATTTTACTCTATACTGCCTAGTATAGTATAATAATATCATTGATGCTATTGGGTGGACATTTTATATTGATTGGTATTTATTATTACAAAACTGTATGCACAAAATTCGTATTGCAAAACGTTTAACAATTCGTTAGAAGTTTATTGCATTTTTTTGTCAGCGCCATCTATCTGCACCTACTATAACTAACTTCATATGCAGTGAACGAAACTTTAGCGGAGTAGATAATGTCAATCCTGTTGTACAGATGGCGGTTGTTTATTTTGTAAAAGTTAATGTAGAACAAAATAAAATAAAATGAAGCTCGTCAATCGTCGTCAAATTTCATTTTATAACTATATTGTGATTATTTTTAGCTCTCCAATTATTATTACGTATTTTTTATCAAAATAGTAAAAAAAAATCAGTGTTTTTAACGTAAAAATTCGCCTTGAATACAGTTTGAATTTTTTTGTCTAAACTGCAAGACCTATCGATAAAATATTATATTCCTACCACACAGACGAAACCGCAGCTACTACTTAATACAACGAATTCCAAGCAGACGAAGACGCGAGTTAAAGCTTGTACTTAAAAAATAATTTAATGTAAATTAAAATTTGAAAAATATCATAGTTCAAACCCTTTCATATTATTATTGTCTTAGACTGCTTCGATAAGAGAACCATTTATGAACTTTGAGATCAATAAAATCATAGTCCGCCTTAATACTTATGTGCGAAGACATTCAAAAACAATTAAGTCTAAATTCGTTTGACAACTAAATTTTTTTTTACTTTTGTCTACTTTGATAGGCGGATATAAAATGTAAATTATTAAAAGCCAGACCAATGGAATAGGTCTATCCGTACAGACCTATTCCATTGGTCAGTTGTCAACCTGAACCTCGGCGCTCATTGGTATGGTGTGACGATTACTATAATTTATTAAATATAATTTTACATAATTATCCAATAAAAAAACCGATTTCTATTACAAAAAATGCACTAAAAAGTATAAAATACATGTAATATTCAATGTTATTATTCAGTATTATACTTAACTTTCTTGGCAGTCATGGAACGAGGCCTTAAAAAAAAAAACTTAATTTTACCTTATTCGTTATTTTCTGCATCGCCTAAAGGTAGAATGTTAAAAAATGCCTTAGGCATTAAATCCGCCAATTGATGTATAATTTTGTATTATAAAGTTAAGAATAAATAAAAGTATGGAAGGAATTGCGCGAACCACAGGTAATTGCGCTACCCAGGGGTAATGGGGATTAGGGCAGATGAATGATGAGTCATGATTGATGACCGACTTTTGTTTTCTTCTAGATAATTAGGTTTTTACATTTACTTTGTTTTTGTGGTTCTAAACAATATTCCAAAAATCTCAATTGATACGCATACCTCTAAATGTAGCTCCTGTTGAAGCTCAATGAGTAAGAAAAACTAACTATTTTTATATTACCAACTAAATAAAATATCGCTTTATTTTGTGCAAGTGGTTTGAGTCATTGTTTTCCCTAACACAAATAAAATTATAAACGGGACGCAATGTCAACAAAAAAAACACGTAGGTACATAATTATTTGTATAAAGTTTATTTACAAACTGGTATCACAAACAAGTTATAATCTCAATAAAGGTGGAAACAACTTATTATTATTTAACAATAATGAACAAATTAATAATATTTTCATTTTTAGTAAGTAATAAATAAAGATAAAACATTAATTATATTATTTATACACCTAAGGGGTTGTCAAGCCATGGGTAGACACGGGGACACACATTGCAGAGCTGCATCCAGTATGCACCCTAAAAATTAAAAAAAAACAAAATTTAAAAAAAGTATTTCAGTAATAAAAACACATCGTAGATTGTCCCCAACGATCAATCGTGGGGTCCTAGTAAGTGTTCTAGCAAAGAGTATTCGTATCAACCCGTGCGATAAACCGGACGAATAAAACGGTAATAGCAATATTCTTAATAATAGGGACAAAATTATAACTAAAAATAGCTTTTGCGGTTGCACGAAATGAAGAATGTTAAAAGGAAAAAGAATCAGTAGTTCTATGAAATGCATTGCTATACGTCAGTTTTATTAAGCTAATAGGTATTATGTCTACCAGAAACATGTTATTCTTTATTTTCGGCAAAATTCCACTCAATTTTTAACACGCTTATATTAGCTTCACCTGTATGTATGTATGTATGTATGTATGTATGTATGTATGTATGTAACCGACTCCTTTTGACTCGATTTTGAACCACTATAAACGGACAGATTTCATTAAAATTTGGCACACCTGTCAAAGATCGATGACAATGCAATAATTCGATAAAAAAAATTAAAAAAATACGCTATTATAAATAAACCAAACTAAAAAGTAGAAAAAAGGCGTGGGTTGCTCGATAGACAAAAAATAATGGCACAGAGCGCCCCACGCTTTTTCACAATAATACTAGTATTTTTTGTTCATTACCATTTTCAGCTTATATTAAGAATTATTTTTCACTTTATAGTTAGAAGAACCTACTTTAAAAGCGTGTTTTTTTGTTTTTTTAAACTATTATTTATTTAATAATATATATTTATAATAGACCTGTATAGAATTGTGAATCGTATGAATATTCCAAAAAGAAATGTTCTTGAAATTGAAACCAAAACGTTACGGCTTTATTCGAATGGGGTAGCGCGTATTACGCAACTGCTGAAGAACACAAGGGGAAAATGCAGTATTATCAGTTTTCTCTGGGTAAAAACTGATATTAATTTAGCCGTCTCTGTCAGATCAGAAAACGAGTCAATTTAATAGGGAAAAGATTCGGGAGCGAATTAATGAATTAATAATACTTAGTATTGTTACGAATATTCGTCAGCAGATATCCGTATTCGATAATGTTTATTAATTATATTTAATTTATTATTAAGACGACCGGATGGCGGAGTGGGTAGTGTACCTGCCTGCAACGCCGAGGTCGTGGGTTCGATTCCCACTTAAGACAAATCTTTGTGTGCATGAACGTGGGGGTTTGTCTTAGTCTGGGTGTTTCTATGTATAATAAGTATGTATTTACAAAAGAAAAGTAAATATTATATGTATTAGTATCAGTTATTCTAGTACCCATATTACAAGCTCTGCTTAGTTTGGGACTAGATGGCGTTGTGTGTGAGTTGTGAAATATTATATTATTATTATATTAATTTATATTCGATACATCTATTATGATAGTTTTAAATACATACGTCATTGTGTGCAGCATGCACGGGCCCACAGCTAGTTACTCTGCATGAGGTAGGTATAAATTGTCTGCATCCCTCTTCTCTGTACTCATCGATTGGCACGGGGTTTCTAACCCACTGAATAACTTCTTCAGAATTTACCTGTAAGAAATAAAATCATTTATCTTTTAGTCATTTTTGTTTTATTATACAAGTTTTTTTATATTACCTACATCAAAATAACCTACAGGAATAAAAAAATCACTTTTTCGGATTTCAGGCTGAGTTCAAACTTAATATAAAAAATATATAATTAGCTCGAACCTCGTGACCTGAATAGTAATACTGAACTGTGTTTTGTTTTGGTTATATAAAATATACAGGGTCTAATCTCATATAGGCTATTTATGAGATGACTCTGTATATTTTATAGATAATGGATGTTCGTTTAACCACTTTTGAAAGTGTACGTAGTATTGAGAACACTCCCGACCACCGATTTTTATACATTGCTAATGGTTGTATCTTTAATATTATTAAGTAATTATTATTTTAAAGATATGTCGTACCTTAATCACTAAAATACATTTTTATTCGTGCCCATTTTGTCAATTTTTTTTTATCTTGTATACGATGTTAATCTATTAAAGATTTCAACAATTTTGACAATATGGCCACCAACAAACATGCATTGTAGCGTTTTAACAGTGATTTCATCCGTCTATAAAAAAAGACATAATAATATTAAAGATACGTTTCTATTGAAAATACACTATCGATTGTCGCCTCTGATGGATAGAACATATATTTAAAATAGGGTCTTACCATGAAAACGTCATTCAAGTTATTGATCAAGTTCAGGAATCTGGTAAAAGCTCGTTGGACAGCGGGGTATGTGCTCAAGAACCATTCGTGAACAAAGAAGCCGAAGGGTGCTCTGGTGCCCATATAATGCCTCTCGAAATTGGTCATGATAAACCTGAACCACGCATCCTCATCAGTATATGGGGGACTGAAAAAGAAAAATATAGATAGATAGATAGAGAATTCTTTAGTAATCACAAAGAAGATGTACATAATTGTGATACACAGTCTAATTGAAACATGCACAATGGACATATATATACATAATTATCATAACATCAAGCCTGTACTATACAGAATGTTGCTACATACACACCTGTTATGTTTATGGGTGAACAATTGCTTGGCTATTTTCCATACGAAAGTAATATGGGTTTAACATTAATATTATTAACCAACGGATCTCTAAGACTTAAAACTGTCTTATCAACTCCTAAATATTTTTAAGAGACTCATCTAACGATACCATGCACACACCATGGGGTGGACGAGATATTTTTTTTTGTCCTCACTTTACATGTAGAGGAGGACAAACAGACAGACAGACAGATAAACGAACATTGTGAAACTATAAGGGTTACTTGTAGATACTAAGGAACCCTGAAAAACAATAGCGGCTACACTATTACATACATTTTCTTGTGATCCTTGTACTATTAAAAGTATTACTCACATCCAATAGCAGGCATCGACAAAAGAGCAAGGAACTCCTTGAAGATCCGACCACGACACGAGGGGCATGACCCAGGGTCCAGGAATAGAAGAAGTCGGGCAAGGAGGTACGATGCAGTCTTGTGTGGATTTGTAATCGAGGGTGTAGGGCCATAGGCCGGGGTCCCTATGGGCGACTGTAGGCCAGGTGCAGTCGTACTGCAAACTGTTGTTTGACATCATCAGGAAGCTGACATCTCCTGTCATTTGGAGGAAAGGAATACGGACTCCTGTGAAACAAAAGTATGTATCACATTACATATAATATGTTACGGTTGTAATTACTTATAAATAATGTTAGTATTTAAATTATAAATATTCTGATGTGTATGTTTCTTATGTGATTGTTATATTTCTTGAGTGTCTTTTATGTGTAATTTGTGTCTTGTTTAATGGTTATGTTTTATTTTTAACCAACTTCGTTTATGTTCCTATTTTTTGTGTCCTATACTTATATGTGGAATGGAATGCCTGTAATTATAGTTGTGTGTGTGATTTATAAATAAATAAATAAATTAAACAAAAATTAGGGATTCTGAGTTTTCCTAGTGAGATATCAATCAATTATAATTTAATAAAATAAACCTACTTTAATTACAAAAAATGTTCTAAAAAGTAAGAAATACTTAAGTAATATTCAACATGAATTATCACTCATCGCATAGGTGGCGCTAAAACCAAGTAAGGTTCGTCTAGCTAAGGTTTATATGAATATATATATATACCTATGACACTGGCACAAAAGAGTTGAGAAATTTCGAGTCTAGCACCATACGAATCCATAGCTGAATTGGCAAAGCACTTGGAGCGTATACCCAGGTGGTGCAGGTTCAAGTCCTGCTAGATTCTTAATTTTTCAACTTTAATATTATATAAAATACAAAAAGACATAGCAAAGCTAAAATTTGCTTTAAAATATTAGTAATAGCACAGTTCTTACCTTTCAAAGACCCAATAGGAATATTAGCAAAGTGCGCCATCATTATCTTTTGGTTGGCGAACTCCTTCTCCATATTTTCATAAGTGGCTTCAGCCCAGTAGCTTTGAGAAGTTTGGTGGCTAATAGAATGAAGTGCAATTTCGAATCCATTATTATATAGTTCGTTTACTCCTTGGTAGTTCGTGTATTCATGACTGACGTAGAAAGTTGCTCCAGCGGGACACCCATTTGCACTGTTCTTTCGGTTGAAGAGCAAATTACGATAGGTTACTATATTATTCACGTTTACGGCATCATCGAAAGTTATTGTTACAAACTGAAAAAAAAATACATTAATTCAATTTTGGTGCACTGTATTATTAAGTTTAAAAGTTATTTAAAGTCTAAAGGTAGAGGCCCACTGATAGTGGCGTATCGCAGACCTAGATATGATTGAGACTTCTGTGTGGCGTTTTAAATTTAGATTAGGTTGATTATAGTCGTTTCAGTTTAAGATCCAAAATATCAACACTATATAATTATGTATCGTTATATTGTAATGTATACAAAATAGGTAACAAAGACATAGTGGTATAGGAGCCCATTAAGGGATTTTGGGAATTATTCAAGCGCGGCAGATTAATATACAGGGGGATACCTTGTACCCGGTTAAGTACCTCCACCAAACATGAGGCCCATATATACGGCCGCCCGTGCAGGATACAGGATCAGATTAGTAAAAAAAAATTGACCATCAGAAATTCTCGAACGCGTCAGATTAAAGTAGAGTGAGTTAATTACATCCTAAAAAGTATATATTCCACTAATCTGTCAATTTGAGAGTGACGCAAAGAAAGGGGAGGGCAGCAAAGTTGTAAAAAAAAACGTCATCTTGACATTCTCGAGCGTAGCTAATTTTTTTTTATTTTGAAGGATTTAATTCAAGAATAATGAAAAATATATAATCTGACGATTTCCGCAAGCCGAAATAACCAAAATTCCTCGATAAAGTTAAATGCGTGCAGCTGCGTGATGCTTACATTTCCTTCTCCGCGTTTCTATTCCTTTCTGACTCTTTCTCTATCTATTACTCTCTCACTCCGTCTCCACTCTGGTTTCTGCTGCCATGACGAAAAATGAAAAAATCTAATGAAAAATGAAAAATGATCGAAGAAAAATTTTAAAAACTATCAAATAGGTTTTATATAGTAAAAATTTAGCTGTGCCGTATATATATATAATCATTAATTATCATATGAATTTAATTGAATATTATTTAATTTGAATATATTTTCTAAATCAATCAATCTAAATCAATAGTTTACAATCGATAATTATGAAATATTTTAATTATTATGCAAATTAAGTTAGCTGACATATAAATATGATTTTAATTGAAAAAATTATTACAAAAAAATAAAAAATATTTTTCACTTGTAAAAAAACTTCAAAAACTGTAAGTGCAATTTTTAAAAAATATTTTTTTGTTCTATTTTAATTATTAAAAATAAAATCAAAAAATTAAAAACGTCGGCTAACTTAAGTATCATTATTTATTTATTTAACATATATGTTTCTTTTAAAATAGTTCATTATTTATTATTTAACCTAGTGATAATATCTTATTAATTAATATTTATTCAAAAATAATGTTAATTACACGAATTGAAAGACTTTCAAGCTGGGAGAGTTCAAATGCATAGAAATATTATTTCTTTTAACTCAAAATATCACATAAATTATATTTAGAGCTTAAAAATGTCATAATTACAATTTTAAGCGCCCAGGAATGGAATTAGCGGGCAGTTGCAGGGATGGCCTTTAGGGTGAACCGTTTTTCTAATTTCTTTTTGTCAGATCAGGCGAATCCCTCTATATAATCGTCAGATTATGAGACAGTACGTTTAGAACATAAAGATGATCCATATATATCTTAATCTGACGCGCTTGAGTATTTCAAAATGGCGAATTTTTTTTGCACATTATGAGAATGGCCGCGACTTTACGTCCCATCGAAATCGTCAGATTAGTGAATGAGAGCTTTTTTTTGGTGCACTTAACACTCCCTTAGAAAATCTGACGCGCTCGATTTTTTTTTTTTTTTTTTCATTTTCAACCTTTAAATACAACCACCCGCATCATGCAAACGATCAGATTAACTTACGTTCATTGTTAAAAATACGTAGGGCATTGATGCTATCAATATCTGACGCGCTCGAGGATGTCCATGCAACAGTTTTTTTTTACATATTTAAAAATCTATAGCCGCTTCCCCCACCGATGAAAAGGTATATATCATATAACATTTTTTTCTTCTTTTCATCTAAGCTTTGCAACCCAATAGGTCTCTACGACGCTCGAATAAATCCCCATTTAGCATTGTGGCCTCCCCTACTATAGCCACAGTCGACTTCTGTTTTATAAAAACACGATTGCTTGAAAGCTATCCAGGAAGAAAATAGAAGAAAATTTTTGTATGGAGAAATGCATGGCAGGGTTTCCCCTTAAATAATATATGATATGACCCATCGATATAATATTTTAGACGTGGTAAGTGTTAATTTCGTCAGGTAGAAATAAAAATAATTTTACGTTTTTTTTTAAGAAACTCATTCGATCATAATGTTCAATTTGTTCTGAAAAAGTTCGCATTCACTTGAATGCAAACTTTTGACACATACTTCTGTGTTTAAATTAAATTTTCACTCCACTCTGTATACAAGCTAATTTTTACTTTATCAAAACTGAGAAAGTAGCCTGTTTAGAATACCTCCCATCTTACTAGTTTTAAATATTTCACGTTTTCAAAACAAATTGAACATTGCAATCGAGATATTATGAAAAAAAAAACGTTTTCAATACTAATTCAACATTCCAATTTTATTAGTCAAAATGTTTGGAAAACGTAAATTTTGGTTTCGTATTTTCTCATAAAAAAATAGGTAACTTAATAGATTTTTGCTAAAGTAAAAATGAAGTTTATATTGTATAGTTTTTTGTCAAGAAATGGTACCTAATAGCACATGAGTAGATAGTATACAGAGGCTAAGCTTTACACAACGGTGCTATGATAGGTAAACCACTACAAGCTTGTTGCGTCTGTGTGCGTGGGCACTAGCGGCTTTGTCACGTACGAAGCAAAACCGGTTTATGCCGGTTCAGCTAGTGCACTAGTCCAGGGCTTACAGCATGCGTCGTTTTGGTTTTGTTTTTATCTGACTACGGCAAAAGCAGAAGGAAGGGTAATAAATTTGGCAGTCTATGTATTTATGTTTGTTTGTAGTTTCCACTGTAGTGCCTAAATTACTGAATGGATTTTAATGAATGTGGTGTTATTAGATACGTAAGAATAGGCCGGGATATATAGGCTATATAAATTTTATAAAAATATATTATCACGGCATTTAATCGTCAGATTCTGACATAAAAAAAGAAAACACATAATCATGACGTGTTTGATACCAAATGAAAGGCCTTGGCGAGCACATTACAAATAATGTATACTTATCATATTGCTCAAGTTAAAATCTCTAGTTAAAATGCGGGCGAACAGTTTTCGTGGTCCTCTCTGTGTAGCAAACCGACATAAAGTACAATATTATTACGTAATCGGGTTATAGTTTTTCAACTTAATTTTATGAATGAAAGTATAGTGTAGTCGAGTCATGTTTTAAGTTCACATGATAATATTATCTTTTATTGTACTGCGTGCATGAAAAATAAAACACCCTATAATTTTTAATCATCCAAAATATTGTATTATTACGTAATTGTAATTTATCCTTCTGTGCCAACCTTATCAAAATAGGTAAACATTTTGCTCGCCTTATAGAAGCTTACGTTACGGTATGTTATTAAATCATGTGCTTATAGTGACCTGACATTATGAAATGGTCCACGAAGAATAATTTAAATAAATATGGTTTTCTTCCTTTTATACCAGTCCTAATTTTATCCTGATTTATATTGTGTCCCCAAATGAGGGAGATTTTGGTGGTAGTGACGCAATATAATATTTGAACGAAATTAAACACAATTGCACTTATTCACAATTTTGAAGTCACTAACCTGTGGAGTATCTCTAGGGTGCAATCCTCCTGGAATATCAGTTCCTGAGCATCTGCAGTTTGGAAGCTGGCAAGCCTCACGATCACATTCAGGTGCTTCAATAGATTCATCTGAATCTTCAGCGACAGCAATTGCTACTACTAGCAACAACCCAAAAACGACCCACTTCCTCATTGTGGCCTTTACTTGAGACTTATCACTAATTACGTTCCATTTAATTTATATTGACTACTTTTATCATCAATATTTTAATCAACGCTGTTGTTTCCTATCTTATCTCGGTAAGGCCTTTGCAGACGCAGTTGGCAGTTGCGGCAACTGGGTAATGTTTAATGGAAAAAATCTATTGCCCTAACTAGCAACCGCGAGGTGCCAGTTTCGGCAATAAGCAATAGTTACCAGTTGCTTAAAATAACAACTGTTGAATTTGAACTAGATTTTAAAAGTTGCTGGTTTTGGTATCCGGTAAGCGCAACGCGTAAGTCGATTTCCCACCCTAAACTTAAAATAATAATCAAAGTTGCTCACCGATTGCTCTAAAGTTGCGTCAACCGTAAACAGTTGCCGCAGTTGGCAACTTTTAAAAGCAAAGACGCAAGTTTTTTTTAGTGTACAAAAGCTTGTTGCTTGCTGCCGCAACTGGAAACTGCGTCTGCAAAGCGCCTAAGGGTGTTATTATATCAACGAACTGATTAAGGAGCAATTTGTGAAGTTTAAATAACAAAAACAAAATTTTACGTAATTATTACCTAGTATTATTTTATTATACAGAATGTGGGCATAAGTATTTAGTAGAAGAAATGCAAACATTAAAAATCATGTTGCAAATATAAAACTTCTGTACTATACGGGCGGATATTTTAGATGTTTTGAAAACTTAAGCAGTTTGTTCAGTATTAGCAACAAAATCCATTTCAGAACGGTAGAACCGAAACTTAACAGGCAAATAAAATTGTGTGTGTTATACTCCTCCATGTAATTGTGAGGTGATGTTATTGTGCTAGGCGCCACGCCAATGAGCCATCAACCACCGCGACAAGTGCCACTCGTTCCGACGCCGCGTCTAGCCCGAAAGAATATAATAATATTAGAGTAAAGCCCATATAACTTTTTACTTTACGAAACATCCATGCAATTCCCTATTAGAGATTCTCAGAATTGTTTATTTTGTTTTAGTTAATCTAACATGATCTAGGCGATATATTGTGCGCAGCGGCGGCAGTTGAGTGGCGCGTGTCGGCGTTTTTAAAACGCGTGTGGTCGCCACCGGCGTCAACCACCAGCCACACGTTGCAAGTCGCGACCACTCATTCTCGTGTGACTTACCAGTCGCAAGTGGTTGACACTGGCCGCACGTCTGCGCAGTTAAAGGCATGAAACAATTTGTTAGCAGTTTATCGCGCGCAACCGAGTCGTCATGTATACACACACCCACACCCACACACACACACGCACACACACACACATACACTCACACACAAAGCCCTTTTTATTTTGTTTGTAATAACTTTATAAATAGTAGCCCCTCTAGCTTTGACACGACTGTCATAGTATGCTAACTAATTATGACAATCATGGCTGAACACTGTCTCTTAAGATACAGGTTTTATTACCTAGTTTAAGAAACAGGGTATCAATTTTTTGTGTAGGTAAATGTACTTTAATCTGAACTTTTTGGAAATATAGTTATTATTATTATTATTATAGTGACTCGTCTGCGGGACTCCTAATGCTTAAAAAGAAATACCACGGTAAAAAACATAATTATCAAAAACGCTTATCGTTAGATACGATATAAAAACGTACAATCTAAATATAATATTGTTGTTTTAATTTTATTTCATTAACGTGCTGTTGCCTGCGTCTTGGTTCGCGAAAATATCGTTGTATTAACTTAAGACTGCTTCCGTACTATAACCCGAGTTAAACTTTTCTGCTATGCTCACGTGGAGTTAAGCGTAATGTTAGATATCATCAAACTTCACTTTTCAAGAATTAGGCTATCAAATGCAAAAAAAAATATTTAGATAATTAGTTGTCCCTAATATTAGAGTGATCAAATCTAACGTAAATCAATTTAAAATAATTAATATAATAAATAAAATAAATTTAATAAATCTTACACGCTTTGTAATGTACAAAGCGTGTAAGATTCGTAACAACTAGTGAAATGGATTTTGTTGCTAATACTGAACTAACTGCTTATGTTTTCAAAACCTCTAAAATATCCGCCCGTATAGTACAGAAGTTTTATATTTGCAACATGATTTTTAATGTTTGCATTTCTTCTACTAAATAATTATTTACACATTCTGTATAATAAAACTAGGTAATAATTACGTAAAATTTTGTTTTTGTTATTTAAACTTCACAAATTGCTCCTTAATCAGTTCGTTGATATAATAACACCCTTAGGCGCTTTGCAGACGCAGTTTCCAGTTGCGGCAGCAAGCAACAAGCTTTTGTACACTAAAAGAAACTTGCGTCTTTGCTTTTAAAAGTTGCCAACTGCGGCAACTGTTTACGGTTGACGCAACTTTAGAGCAATCGGTGAGCAACTTTGATTATTATTTTTAGTTTAGGGTGGGAAATCGTCTTACGCGTTGCGATTACCGGTTACCAAAACCAGCAACTTTTAAAATCTAATTCAAATTCAACAGTTGTTATTTCCGCTAAAATTTAATCAAAATCAGTCAAACCGTTCTGGGTAATAATATATAATTGGCGATATGTTATGTTGTGAAACCTCCTTCGTATACGAGGTATTATGTAGCGTACGGATTTCCCTGATAATAATTACCGTGCTGAGCATAAAATGCATACGAACATACATACATACATAAAATCACACCTTTATCCCACGGAGGTAGGCCGAGACGACGGAACGCCATTTGCTTTATTATTATCTAAGACTACTTAAGATCCTATGTATGATTAAGGTGCCGCCAACACGCGGTGCGCGTTTTGAAAATGCACGTTGAATTTTTTTTTTATTGTGACTTAACAATTAGATACATCATCAAGATTACAATATAGTCTAGTTATAAAATTTGAGACTAATGAGTAATTTAATTTTGACCTAAGTTACTAAATTAATTAATTTATGCTAAGGATGTTTCCGCACGTTGAATGCGCGTTTAATTAATAAGTTAGGACTCCCGATTGAAGCGCGTATTTAATACATGCGTCCTCGGCGCGGCTGGTTTAAAATACGCGGCGAAGACATTGGAATAATTTACATCAATAAAAATACAATACAAAAAAATCGGATCATGAATATCGTTTAATAAGGTAAAAATATAATAGTTAGATAACGATCTGTGCCAATGTTTTACAACTTTCTCGGCAGAATTTATCAATACTTAGAATGCAATCAAAATGATATAGCCGTGTTAATTAAATCCAGTCCAAATATAAATGTGTAATGTAATTAAAAGATCGTGTTCAAACAAACATATTTACTTTTGCCCGCGTTTTCATCGATAAAAAATAGCCCAAATGCCGCGCCATCTGCCAGCTCCCGAATTTGATCAAAGTCCGGATCAAAGTCCGGTCGGTTTAGACATAGTTATCGTGTAAATAAAAATATAACTATTTTGACCATACAAACAGACAATTCTCTCTCTCTGCGGTTGGTCATGGCTGACGATCGTGGTCATCACTGGATGACATCAGGGAAAACAGACAATTAGTTAACCAAAAAATCCATAAGAAACCCTGAATGTATGAATATAATATATAAAAAGTCAAGCAAATTTTATAGATAAATAAAACACTAGAAAGTACTTAAGGAAATTCAACCATTTAAATAGCGCTTTCTGTCGTCATTATTAGTTACTAGAATCAGTAACCACCTCTTCGTAGTACAGTAGACTCAACGCAGAGGTAATTTCAAACGTTTTGCATAGATGGCGTTGCCAAATAGCCCTCTGGTGGTTGGGCAAATTCATTTTGTTGCGTATTTGGAATACGTTGTGATATTAAGCTCAAGCTCAAGTGAACTTAGAAAGTGAAAGTGGAAAAAATAGGCGTGCACAAATGCTTTTAAAAATTAAATTTATCAAGTAATTTAATAAACTACTGCATTTAACAAAGGGCGTGTTGTTCCTTACCTAATATATTTTTGTATATTTTGATAAAAATTAAACAGGTAAAAAAAAAGTTTCAAGAAAAAATGTAAATAAATGTATTAGATTCATATAATAATCATACATACATGATGATTTTTATTTTTAACTTTAATTTTGCTTTTATCAACAAAAAATATGTGCACAATTCAAACCAAATTTAATAGGTGTTGATAGTATCAAGATATCATAGAGATACAGTTACAGTGAAACGCCTGGAAGCACTACTGCAAATTTTCCATATCAGATAACAATACCTACTGGCTATAAATTAGATCTTATCTTTCATTCCCACAATAAACTAACGATATCATAAACTAATTTACAACCGCACTAAATTACAATTCCCGAAGGACTTATTATATAATTTCACGATAATGTAATGATGCCATCCCAAAACAGGACTTCAATTATTTTCCCAGTGTATTTGGCACGACAGGAATTTAGCTTCAGCAGGTAGTGGGCGCAAGGGTTTACACCTGGGACCTCGTTACGGCGACCAAAAGTCCCCGGCTCGAAAGGGATTTCCGGGATTCCGCGGTTTGATACGAAAACTAGGGACGGCTAAGTCCAATGTCAGTTTTTTCTCGCATTATGATCTCTGCGACCCCCATTATATGTTTAGACAGGGCAATAAAATATGAAGAGGACCGTGAAATAAAAATACGAAAAATATTTAGTAGGATTTTGTACCCGTTTCTCCACCTGTTATTTGCATTATTTTATACTGGAGTCATATTGTTGGGGTTTTATATGCTATAAGGTAAAAAGGTAAGGTCCTAAAACGTTGCCTATTTACACCATGATATACCGATTCAATTTTCCATATTGGTTAGAGAATGGGGAAGGAGCTCCTTAAAATTCAAATTCCGAAATTCATATAGCGGAATCTATTTGCGGTAACGTTGCGCCCCATAGGAAATGATTTGGTTACCTGTCATACAATTTATCTCTAACAATTGTGAGTTATCATTTAGGTGGTTTTGTAGCATTTAGGTATTCCTACATAATAAATGACAGATAACATTGACAACGTCAAGAAGGGATCCTCCCGTTCTTCTTCAGTTTCATGGTGAGTTTTGGATTTGGTTATTATGGTTTAGTGGAATATGACAAGAGTGTCGTAATGGTAAAACTAATTCGAATTTACATATTTTTTAATTTCTGTTTGCTCTACATCAAAAACTAAACTAATGTCTAAAGTGCCAACAAAGTCAGGATAATATCCAAGAAGCTAAGTAAAATACATCACATTTGTAAGTATATGATGTCTATCCAAATTTTAGATATTCTAGAGCCTATAGGTATATAGACATCACTATAATAATTATCCTTCTCAAACAGTGAATTCAGGTCATGTGCCAGCCTATTTACCTCATTTGATTTTATAGATAACAGCTTCAGTATTGTTCTGATAGTAATCAATGCTTGTTTAACCCTTATGCAATAATTAATTTCTATGGTATATTCAAAACAAATCTTAAGTCTACGTAGTAAACGGTTATGCAGTCTAATTAAAATAATAATCAAGGTGACTTAATTAACATTTTAAAACTTGTTTTGCATGGATCCAGAAGTTCCTAGTATGAACTAAGAAACAAATGATCAATTTAGGTACTGAGTGGACACTAAACCAAAAATATTGGAGATAGGTGTCCATCTAAGATAACAGTCTATATGCCTAATCTTGTCATTTTATTAACTGTATAATTCAACCCCCACTCTGATAAATAAAGCATATGCCACTAAAAAGTACCTTTATATTTACTTCAAAAATTTCAAAAATGTTATTTACCACACATATATTGCTGTTGCGAGTTTCTAGAATTGAGTTTATCCGTAATCCTGGCGCAACAATGCCGGAAAAAGCTTACTGCAGCAAATATACAGGTACTAAGATATATTTCGTGATATCTTATACATCGAAAAAAAAGCAATCCACTACTTGACATTTGAAGTCCACTACTAAACAAAAGCCTCACCCAATTCGCGCTACAAACAATGATCTTTTTCAGGTCTTCAATCTACCTGGCGAAGGAGTGGGGGCATCCTACCTTACAGTTGCCACGATCTCCATTCAAGGACACATTTGCTCCACGCAAACACTTATTTTATTCAGGCATATTCTAGTAGCTATACTCATCTTACGACAACGCAGGTGTCACTGACACAATATAAAGATACAAAAATCTCATAAATCATCCTGAATACTTCATCCGAGGACAACCCTACGAAAACGTTTTATTCAAATGATATTCTAAGTACCTTTGTGCAAATAGAGTCTGTTTCGTCAATTGTGAGTAGTGTTGCCCACCAAGAGTCTTGCAAGTCTTGCAATAACCTATAAGGCTATTGATATTTATTAAAATTTACTTCAGATCTTAGAAAAACGTATTAAAATAGAAACATTTTGAGCTTGAATTAACATAGCCATAGTAAAGACCAACCAGATTAATTAATGTCTAAAGATTTAATGAGAAATTCGAAAAACCAACTGCCACATGGTTATCAACTGAGCTATATGCCGTTTCCCACGGGAGTAACTGTTTCTTAATAAACATTTACGTAATCAGTATATTGTATTCGTTTCCAGTAAGCATTCTGAAACTTATTTTATTCTTTGGATGGAACACCTGTACTCTGAAATTCGAAAATCGAAGTTCGTGTTTTCTTGCAAGACATGCAAGACTCTTGCTGGACAACACTAATTGTAAGTTGCGTACAAAAGCCTGATATCAGTTTTTGCTGTCCCGTGGTGACGCAAAGTTTGGCCAACGTTGTCAAAGTTTCCAAGTTTATCCGGAGCTTGGGATACTGAACAATAGTACGCAAATGTTTTGCGCTATTTGTCAAGTCGCTATATACTGTTATAATGTATAAATTTGACATCGATATTTATGTTTGGTGGACTTATAGGCACAATATTAACTGCTGAGTTTGTAGGAGTTAGCGCCTTAGGGCCGATTTCAAGATTAATGCTATGTTTTCGACCTCTCTGTGCCGTTCAAACATTTAGAGGACACAAATGCTTAATGATAATTTGTTTGTTAAAAAATTCTTGACGATTAATAGAAACCTAATTTGAAACAGACACGGATATGTTTTTTTATTTATTTAAAATTAATGCTTAAAACAGCCTTGGTCAGTGTCTGATAAAACCACTTCAAAAATGTTGCCAACGAAAATAAATGTACGAAAATATATAAATCCTTGTAAACAGTTCAACAATTCCAGTGGCACGTTACTATAAAGGCGAGTACTAAATTGTGAACAACAAAAATTTCTCGCAAACGCTGGCCAAAGGGTGGTCTGACAAAAAGGGTATGTTCACACTGACGTTGTGTTTTTGTCTCGTCCGTCATACGGATGACAAGGGTTACGGATAAGCCTCGCTTGTGCGCACCCCTTTAATTATTCTAGGTTTTTGCACGAATGATTCGGAATATGGAACGAATGAACTGTGACTGAAACTACGTTTTAGTACAAGCTGTCGTTACGATTTGGGTTCATGGAGAAAGTTCGTTGGCCCCATTATTATATAGATGGAATCTTTGTTCTGAATTCATCTGCTGAAGTTGATATTGAACATAATGGTTTCAGCACTAGATAAAGATGATTTTTGTCGAAACTGACATTCCAATACATTGTATAGAAGTAGTAAAAATTTAGAGATTAGTGACGCACTGACAAAAAATTGACACAAAATATAATATGCGGTATATTTTTACTGACCAAGTGTGTACTGTTGTACACACTGTACTGTTGTAGTGTGTACTGTCAAATGTTAAGAAGAGAAAATATTAGATTTTTATTGTTTTTATGTTTGTTTGTTAGTTACGATTTAGCATAAACTTCTTTACCATTAGAATACTAGATTATTCCCGAGTTACATAGTTTATATTTTATGGAGGTGCCACGCAGTAGGTACGCGGCTATGCGGGCACTTTTTGGTATATTTCTTGGTAAAACCATGAAATCTGGAATAACGGCCTGTGTATATACCCCACAAGAAACCTTAACAAATACGACGGGTAAAATATGCGTATTATTAATATTTAACTTCAGTGATTTTATTAATAGTGTAACTTAATCTTTTATCATTGTTATTTATTCTACCTACCCAATTAGTCCAAGAGCACCATATAGTGGTGCCCAACGTGGGTCAGAATACGGGTTAGACGGTGGTACTTCCATCCCCCACAAGAAATCTATTACCTACAAAATTTAACTACCATCGTAATGTTACACAGTAACTATCAACCCGTACAACAATTTAAATTTTAAGACTAAACATGGTTATTTTCTTACTAAATATTAGATATAACGGTGTGGCGGTATCCGCAATGACGAATGACATTGACAACGCCAAATAGTGACACACACGTGACATATGTCAAAGAGCGCTGAATCGCATAGCGAAGTGTTCACAGAGAGAGTACATATATACCACTTCCAATACGCTACCGTTGGACAGCTGTACACCAGGCAATATCACCAAGCCTGGTCGGAGGATCCTCCCTTTGTGGTGAAGGAACATCACACCCTGTTCCTCTACAACGGGATATTTACCAGGTATATTTGTTGTAGCATATCCTGCCAGTCCCATAACTTATTTAAACTGTTTCTTTGTATAGATTTAATAATATATAATAATAATATTCTTTATTGACATAATAGATTAACAATTTGTAATAGAATCTCTGACACCCACGCTAGTAAAAACTGTATTGCAGGTGTCAGTGTCTTCTCCTTAACCAGTTGACATAGGTTTTTATATCAAAGAGAATAATACAAGTAAAAAATACAAATAAAGCAATAAATCAATATGAACAACTTATAAGTTTAGGTTGTTTACAGTTTAAAGTTTAAGCATGCTGATAATTGTGTGTAGTGTGAGTGTGTGTGTGTGTGTGTTGGTGTGTGCATATATTTGCTTCCACCCGCAACTCCATTTGCATTTTTGTCGACCTGGAAAAATTATGTACCTGAACTGAAGCTTCCTTGTGAATCAGAATCTATTGGTAAAACCTGCATAATTAAATAGGTACATTTAATTCATCGATGATGTAGCAATGTTAAAATGTAGCAATCTTTTTGTTTACGATAAAACTGTTCAGTTCTATCGTAAATAAAGAGATTGCGACATCTCTGTAATATAGAAATAACTCGTTACAACAAATATACATGGTAAATAGCCCGTTATATCTAATATTTGTACAACATTTCATTAGGTACAAACACAATTTTATTACCAGATTTACAAACTAAGACCCACCGGAACCTGTCCACTGGTAGTTGAGATCACCTGCGCTTAACTATTAAACTGGCTAGTTATTTAGTACATTAGCGCAATAGAGACCTCAATTTGTGAGTTGGGTAACAGTTTAAAACTACTGCGCAGCCCTCGGCGGGGTTGATGTTTTAAACAATGTTCCGGAATGCAAGTGGCGTGGAGACGTGTTTCTGTGAAAGGAATAATACAGCGTTCTGTGTGGTATTTGAATAACCAAAATAGAAAGGCAAATATGAGACGCGAAATATTACTTCTCGAAAAATGTTAAAGGCCTTATTCATTTTTTCAATTGAATAGATAATTATGTTGTGGGTATTTTAGCTAAAAATATAAACCTAGAAAGATTTTATTGTTTGTACAGGCTCAAAAACAAACGAACGAACGACATGAAAATAATGTCGCGAGATTGTTCAAGATTGCCAAAAAAACCATACGCCACTTTTTAACCAACTTAAAAAAAGAGAAGGTTCAAATGTATTATATTTTTATATTTTGGAACGAAGTTCCTTATCGCGCGTTGCAAAAGGGGGCTAGACGGAAAAAATGGGACGAAAAGTTGTAACGACACATTTCGTAGCAATTCTCGTAGCGGCGTAGTAATTACATGCTACGTTACAGCTACGGTGCTACACGGTGAACCACATTAAGATTTTTTTTATAACTTAGAAACTTCGTTCCGTCCGGGTGTCCCTTGACACCTCAGTAGTTTTTTTCGTCAATTACTCGAATTTACTGATTCGAATTTTGACT
Source organism: Hypena proboscidalis (assembly GCA_905147285.1). Classification (NCBI taxonomy): domain Eukaryota; kingdom Metazoa; phylum Arthropoda; class Insecta; order Lepidoptera; family Erebidae; genus Hypena; species Hypena proboscidalis. The sequence goes on along the minus strand of LR990150.1, from coordinate 6,486,667 downwards.
GAATTTTAAAAGGTTTTTATATTGTTTTTCGTATATTACCTAAAGTTACTCGGATATTTGCATCTAGCAGTCAGCATTTCATGTTGCTGAGCTGATGCTGGAAGGTGTACAACTCCTCAAAAGCTAGGAGTACGCGATTAATTAATTAAATATACACCTAAAGGCCGTTTACTGTAGTCTTTTAAGTTATACACAGATAAAGCGATATGTTGAATATTACTTATGTATTGCATGGCGGACAGCTGTCCAACGGCAGCGTATTGGAAGTTGTATTTATACACACTTGCTGTGAACATTTCGTTATCGCGATTCAGCGCTCTTTGACAGTTGTAACGAGTGTGTCACTTCTTGACGTTGTCAATGTCCTCTGTCATTTATTATGTGCAGAGACCGCCACGCTTATAGTACATATGTTTTTTTTTGGATCAATTATTTAGACTACATAATGATGATGCCAGACGGACCAGAGAACGGAAGCTATTAATTTTTGCGTTAAAACCCCTCACTGTATGTGGCCCCGTTAATTAGAATAGGACAAACGGCATGGCCTTGTATAAGAAACAGTTGAAAAAGATATGGGACCGGCAGGATTTGAACCTGCGACCTACTCCACACTGGGCAATCACTTAAGCCATCCAGCTACGGTCGCCTCTTGCCAGAACCCTAAATTTCTCAACTGTATGTTACGTCATTACGTGACGTCACGTTCATCCATTTGTTCCTATCTTAAGTAGGACACAAACCAACATGGCGAAGTTACATTCCGCACAAATGTTGTAAAGAATGAACGCATAATGTACGCGTTCATTATTTGCAACATTATTTTTATAGCATTTAGCTATGCTTAGCAAATTATTCTAAGAAACAGTTGAAAAAGATATGGGACCGGCAGAATTCGAAGCGGCAAATGCTATAAAAATAATCAATTAGAAGTTGAAATAAACATGATATTCGAACTTGACAAATTTTGAATTAAGAATAAGAATTGTTGGATTGTCATCTTTTTTAAACAGCCAGCCATCTCAAAACTTCATTCTCAAAAATATTTAGCTGCCGTTTCGTCTCCATACCACTTTAAGCCGTGACGTCCGCACCGCTTATAGTGACTGTTTAGTGTTTAATTTCAAGTCTATTAGATTACCACGAAACCATTGTCGACTATTAGTTCAATAATAAACTTTTACGATAACAACTTTTCTTTTTAAAGCCGTTCCGCAGTGAAATATAAAATAATAGGGCTTATAATGTGCCCTGACGCGTCAACTTCGCTTAATTATGTGTATTGTTTAGGAAAGTGTTAATGAAATACTAGAAACTAATGCTCTGTTTGAGAAATAGGTCGTAAACACTACATTAATGTAATAAATAATACCGTGAAGTTACAAAAAACAAACGAATATGTTAGGAGGGAAGATTTAGACACATTTAACGACCACACTCAGTTTCGCTTTTAAATAAGATTTATTTTAAGTGACTTGTAGAATTTCAACTAAAGAAATAAATGAATTCTGAATCTGAATCTGAATCTGAATCTCAGTTTCGCAATGTAATAACGAAACAATTTTTCGATCCATAATCATAATTTAATTTATTTTTATTTACTATTATTCTAATTATATCCTATCGACATATTAATTATTATTATACCATATGTGAATTATTTAGATCATGTTATTTATTTAATATGTAAGTTTCGAACTTAGCCATACATATAAGCGGAAACTATCAATTGGCTTACGTTGTTATTTATATAGGTTAGATAATGTAGCTTTCTAATGGTGAAAGATTTTTTTAAAACGGTCCAGTAGTTTTTAAGCCTATTCATTACAACCAAACAAACAAAGTTTTCCTCTTTATAATATTAGTGTAGATTTAATTGATTTTCCTAAAAGCTGTTTGTTACCCAAAATAAATAAATAAATAAAATAACACTGATGAACAGCTGCCTCGATGGTCTAGTGGTTAGTGTATGTGCTTTTAATCGGGTTGAACAGAGTGTTACTTGTGAAGTTTCCGTCAGGAAATTCACAATAGCAGCACAACGTTGGAATAGTGTCCAGTGCATGGCGATAGGCTCACCCCCTATCTCATGGAACCTAAATACAAAAGATGAAATGTTTTTTTTTATGGTGGATAGGCACGCGTTTGACCACGATCTCACCTGATGGTAAGTGATGATGCGGTCTACGGTGGAGCACGCTTACATATGAGATACCTATTAACTCTTGCTTTGAAGAGATCCAGGTTGTACTCATGCGGAAACACAGACTCGGGCAAGGCGTTCCATTCTTTGGCAGTTCGCATAAGAAATGTAGAGGCGAAACGCTTAGTGCGTATTAGTGGAATATCTACCGTGAAGCGGTGCCTGAGTGCCGTTTGTCTGGTAGTCCGATGGTGAAACGGGGACGGAGGGATAAGGTTGTGTAGTTCCTCGGCACACTCGCCGAAATGTATCCTATAAAAGACCGTGTGTGCACACCTCTGCCACATCTTTCTAAGTAATATAGGCTTGATATTTTACTAGAACAGTAACTTAGCTAACCTTAGGCTTTGTCGTGTAAATGCAAAACCAATTTTCGATCACACATTCAATCAACCCATTAAAACTGACGACCTCCCAAAGGGCGTATGCCATAATTACGTGCTGCCATTGAGATTTGCGATCGCAGTTATTTGAAAAAGTAAACAAGTGACACAGTACCTGGCTCGTGTAGAACCTCCCTTAATCCCTTATACGATGCCCAAGGGGAGCATTGGGGTATTCACTCCTTTGTCGAGAACCCGAACGAGTGAAATGTAACAAGCTATTTATCATTTTCCCAGTAGTGTGTCTTTGTAATGGGAATTTCGTGAAAATACTGTTAGATTAGGGTTTATTTCGTTTTTAGTGATCTGCAAAGAAATAGCTGCAATAAAAAAAAATCTCTGTAATAATTATCATAATAATAGAGTGAGAGCCCGTGTTTGGCCGATTTACGTCAATTTATAAAAGCTGAAAATTGTCCTGTGTGCCTCTAACACAGAAAAGTAGAAGAGAGTAGTAAAATAATTATTTATCGCCTTTTTGGCCTCTAACATAGGTAACAACAGACCATCAAATATATAATTTGGATCTTTTTGGCTTTGAGAAACCTAAAAAAGTTGTAAATTGGTTACGTCATAGACATAATTTTTGGATATGCTGTTGTTTGATAATGGTAGAAATCAACCCCCCCACCTTTGGTAGTCTCTTAAAATGCTCATCAGACAGACAGCTTTAAAGTTTCATAATTTTTGATACATAAAGGTAGATACTAATTGAACCCGCGACTTCGCTGAAATAGATAGTTGCACTAACAACTACGCCATCTGGTGGTAATTATGAATAAACGTTTGGTGAAAACACATTGCTCGAATTCTCAATGTTACGAGTACGTCCCATTTACACCATGCAAAATTTTCAATCGCGACAAAAAAGGTAATATTAGAATATAACATAACATAACATCACGCCTTTACTACCCAGAAGGGTGTGCCAGAGGTGTACAATACCCACACTTCACCTGTTATGTTTAGATCCCATGGGATAGGGTATAAGTCAATCACTATTCATCGGGCACAATTCCAACTCCGAGTTGCTATTGTGAATTTCCTGACTGACAAATAACACTTTGCCCGACCCGGGCATCGAACCCGAGAGCTCGCGGTGAGAGGCGCATACGCTAACCATTATGTTGAGTATATTAAGATTATCCAAATTTGAATTATGACATTGACATTATGATTATATAATTTGAAATTTAGACATTGATGTAAATAATTGACTTGTAATTCTGGAATAAAATAAATTGAACTATTCAATTTCAATTTTGTTACATTGTGTTAAGTAGCTGATATAATTTAAATTTTATATATTTATATTTGCACGCCTTGATTAACAGAATATGATGATACTTTGTAATTAGTTTAAGTCTAAATAAATAAATCTTATTACTCTTATTTCTTATTTTAAAAAAACGACGCCCGCTCTAGGAATAACTCCCGTGTCGCGGGGGTTTTCACAAACATACATTTCACACACACAAGCACACCCAGAGTCAGAACAAATCTTCGTGAATCACACAAAGATTTGTCCCATGTGGGGATCGAACCCACAACACCAGCGTAGAAGAAAGCGGCGAGGCGACCACTTTAACCGCTACGCCAACCACTCACAAACAAATAAATAAATAAAGTCACCATATTCATCCAAATAAAGATTTCTTTCTTTACTTACTAGACCATAGAGGCAGTTTAGAGGCTAGTATTATAATTGACCTGATCAACTTGCAATGTGTAAATGGGCCTTTAGAATAGAACAGACCGATGTAAATGTCCAACTTGACCGCATGACGAGGATAGTTGGGAGCTCTAGATTCCTGAGCGAACGATCTAGTTTTAAGGTTTTGGGTTTGGAGCGTTGAAATATTTCGCTAATTATGTGAGTAATGGAAGGATCTTTATTACTATGTTATTTGGTTCTTAGCTGGACAAAGACATTAATTAGTTTTACTATATAATCGCACCGTTAGTATTTTGTGACCCATTTTAATTTATTATGATTAAGATAAACTTTTCGGTAAGATGATGATAAGAACAATGGGGAGAAAACCTTGGATCTCTTCCCATTTTGTTTTGAGATTACGTTAAATTGAATTGAAGAATCTAATACATTAATAAATAAGTCACAAAGAATTAACAGAAAAATTATATGACTAAAAATAACGAATGACTAATATTAACACTATATATCACATACACAAATAATTAATAAAATAAAATAGTAAAATATTTTTTTATTTTTAAATCAGATCCTTTTGCTGTATAGTCAGACTTATAAAGGTCTGTTTACACGACGTAAGTGTGACCGTGATTTTTTTTTCATTTCAATGTTCCGGTTACTAGAGCACTATTACAGTGTTTCGGTGTTTTAGGAACTAGATAGATGAAAAAAACGTAGGACGTTTCGCACATAGGTATTTCAAATTAAAAAAGTCAGCTTTTGTGACAAATGTAACCCAAAAAGTGGTAAAAAAATCCATCCATCTCAAAGGGAACATAAAAGGGTACAAATGAAATATGGCTGTAGAACTAATATGTGAACTTTTATACGTTACATTGTTAGGTCTGAATCTGAATTGAATCATAGTTCTGTATCAAAGTTTAGACGTTTTTAGAACGAATAGATGCACAAAAATTCTATTTGGGGTAACAGAATATAGAACCCACTGGAGACTAGTGTTTTATAAAGTGACTAATGCTGTTCACCACAAACTAATTATATTTATATGAATAATTATTAGATTTATTCAATAATTTCAATTATAAAAATAACTTCTGACCCACATCTGCGCAAAATTCCTTCGACTAGGGACCTATTCAATTATGAGGACGACGCGACAATTTTGACAAATTTTGAATAAAAAATTACCGTCCATTTGACGTCCAAAAAGTGTCAAAATTGTCGGATTGTCACTATTGTATTGTACATTTATTTTATTTATAGAAAATATATAAGAAAACTTAATATGAAAAGTGTATATTAAATAAAAGCAATTATAAAATAACTGTTTTTTTGTCTGTTTCTTGCGCCTCGTACAACAACAAATATTTCACTAATCTAAACATACACAGGATATTTTCACAATAATCTGAAAATACGTTAGTGTCATATTTGTCAGACAAATCTTAAATCTTTATAATCTTTAATATTTATTCAGGATATTTTCGTAGAAATGGTAATACGACAAATAGCGGCAACTTGTCACTTTTAATCGCCACAGTTCAGATTCTTTTCGGCGAAGTTTAACGTAAATCCTCCTTAAGATACCTGCTATCAGTCAGTGACAAGATTGGTGCCCAGGAAAGTACTATGAAAAATTACCTACTTTATTTTTTGAGCCTAGCATTTTGTTAGATGTAGTGACAGGTATTTTGTTAGTGGTATTCACTATGGATATATTAAACATTAAATATTAAGGTTCAGTTTCACCTGTTCTAGTTTCACGGCCAATTAACTCTAAACTTTAACATCAAATTTGATCTATATATTTGAATATTTAAAGAAAGACAATCGTGACAATCCGACAATGTTGACACTTTTTGGCAAACTTAAAATAATCTTTATTCAAAATTTTACAAAGTTGTCAAATTGTCAGTTTTATTAAATAGGGACCAGTATTACATTAGAGTCTATATTGGTACCTACAAATCAACATTAGAATCTGATTTAATCACAATACATATCAACTGGTGGACTTGTACTTAATATTCTGTGGTACTGGCCTTTAGGGCTCTCACGTTAAAATTATTTAGTATAATTTTCCACCTTATATAGTAGAACTATTTACGAATAGTCCACTCTAATTATACAAAGATTCACTCAAAAAATGCAAATTACCTTGGTCTTATCCATCGAGCACCTGTTACCGTTGAATTACCTGTCGTACTCTGGTCCTCACTGCTCCATTGCAAACCTCTATTATTTGAAGTTTTTTTTTAAATCGGTCACCGAGCATCGGTCGTGGATCTTTATACTTTGCCCATTGATTTGTTTTCTTTTTGACAGATTAAATCTAGTGACGCCTTCACACATGACCGATTCGATTTGAAATAATAATTGATGTAAATTAAGACTTTTAATAGATTGAATGAATCAAAATATTTTTGAATTTAAATATTGATAATTCCTTTATTATTTTATTTTTAAGTGCAGTCTCATGAATTATTGTAATATATATTTTTAATAATTTGACTTGTTTCATTTGTTATTCCAAGATTTCGACTTAATCCCTTGCAAATTATTAAACATGAAATCGTGATGCTATTTTTATTGTCTTTTTTAATTAAATTTACAGACAAAATACATAAATAGATTCAAAAATTATTTTTATCATAATAATTGTTTGATTTATCTTATTACAAGACCTGATTTATAGTCTGTGGTTGTTTATTGTTCGTCAATGTGTTTCATTTGAAGCAAGTCGTATCAAACATTCACTCTGCCAACTCTTATTGGTACTAAAAATTACTTTTATCTATGCCGTGTCATTACAAATCATCAGTTTTGCAAAACTCATTCGATCTGTAGTTGACATTTGCAAAGTGTGAATCGGGTTTTTCCATCAAAATTCTCAATAGCATCACGGAGTTGGATATGTGCCCGATGGATGGCGATTGGCTCCTCCTATCCTATATCCTATTACTAATTGCAATTCTCTGTGATGCTTTTCACGGGAAATTTTCTAATAAATTTTTTTAATAAAAATTTCTAATAATTTTAAATTACCTTTCGATGCTTGACGTTTCGACAAGTAATCCAGTGATAAACATCATAAAAGCTCGCCCGTTTCTATAATCAACGAATTCTCATAAGCCGGACTCGATACTCGATATAAGTGTAGTCTTCTTCTTCTTTCGTGTCGATGGCTGCAGTCAAATTCTCATGGTGTTGACTTACCATCGTGGTGAAAGGATTCGCCAGTCTGCTTGGTGGAAACTTGCAGACTGCCCAGGGTGCGCCGGACGTAGGAGTTGATGGTGTACGTCGCTCGGGGAGGCTCCTTTCATGCACCCCATATAGGGTAAAGGCGGGATACATGCCCCAGTGGGATTGATGCCTCATTTTCAAAAAACCTAACTTCCCAAAGTCGCCACTAAAAAAAATTATTATAACTAAGAGCCGCAGTCACCACGCACCTCGGGTGCCATTGGCCGTCGTGCTGTGAATATGTGTTTAGCTTGTGTGTGCATTCATCTCCGCGGCGAAGTTTACAAAGACGTCAAAGTTTTAAAGGTAAGTTTTAGCCGTTGTGTAACTTTTAAAGTATGTAACGTGGTCTACAAATGACTAGTTAGGTAGGCAGAATAAATAGAAACAATCGATAGATTAACAAAGGTATTATTATTCTATATATTTATATCTATTAAATACAAGGTAGTCTCAAGGCGTAGGTTGGTAGGTAGGTAAGTGGTTTGGTAAGTCCTGGGCAGCGAAGTGAGGAACACTTAACTCGGCGCTAGTGACCGCAGGCAAGAAGGACGCGACGCGCACGCAGGTCCTTTATATACCCCACAGGGGTCTGCAGTGGGGGGCGCATCTTGAGGTTGCGGTGGCCGTGCGGTTGCGACGTCACACACCCCCTCCGTTAGGGCAGAATTTTTCTTAAAAAATTCGGCTCCTGGCTGACATGGAAGACCTCAGGAAGCAGTTCTTAAGCAGCACCGGCAGCTCGATCCGGCTTTACTGAAATCAGAACAATAAGTGTATATAAAAAAAATAACTAGAAAAAATATGAAGTTACGATACCTAAATAAAATTGAAAAGAACCGGAGTGATCGAGCCAAACGCATTCAATACAATAACAATGTCATGATGTCATTCAAAAATAACACTACGTGCAACCTATTAAGATTGAATTTTTACTAATTAAAGAAGATTATTGAAACTCATTCTTATCTAACGGAACTAAATATAACTAAAAATGTAAGTATAACAACTTGTTTACCAAGTAGCGCGTTAGCGAAGTAGTATTGGGTGTGCGCGTCTACACAGAAGGCATGACACATTTCAAGATGAATGAATGAACAACATCGTATAGTTGAAAATAATAGAATTCGACATCATTAGTAGATGTGATTCTAAAGGAATTATGAGCGTGAAGAATATTAGCGAACAAAATGGTATACCCGATTCGACAATGAGAATTTTAACCACTGAACCATAGGGTAAAATTTTTTTTTTTTTTTTTTTTTTTATACCATTATTGTTTATAGTTTATTTGTTTAATATCCTTTATATGCCATTCGCCAAGTGGCTTATCAGACATATCTGCTAGTTTGTACACTAATGGAGACTTTTTTGCTACGATTTTACATTTAATAAATTTAGGAGCGAGTTTTTTACAAAAATATTTATCCTTATCGCTCAAGTAAAAGGTACGTTTCCAAACAATATCACCAACATTGAATTCTGCCGTTTTACGGCGAAGATTATAAGAATGACAATTACGCTTGTGTGCACCTATTAGCGCTGCCTGTACTCTCTCGAAAATAGAGGATAAGTAGCCTAGTGACTCAGCATAACTATCACGTGGCTCATGAATTATATTAGTATCAGATTTACTAGAAACATAATGAGAACCACAGGTTACCATTTCACGCCCGAATACGATCATAGATGGTGTAAAACCGGTTACTTCGTTTACTGCACAATTCATTGCGAACTGAATTTTAGGTATAAGTGTATCCCATATGCGTTGATCGTTTGAAATGAACGTAGAAACAGCTGTTATTATAGTTTTATTATATCTTTCTACCGTATTTACATGAGGTGCATAAAACGGTGTGTAATGTAAATTTGGAATTTTATATTTACTTAACAAGTTTTTAAAAGTTGCGCTTATAAATTGTTTGCCATTGTCTAGTACTACGGTAGATGGAATACCATGTACCAGAAAAACTTTTTCCTCTAAGATTCTAGTTATTACGTCAGCAGTCGCACGTTTAATAGGGAAAAGTAAACAATATTTTGAGAAACAACAACAAACGACAAAAATAAAATTGTTCTGTTGCCTTGTAGGAGGCAAGGGACCAATCAAATCAATACTTATCATTTGAAAAGGTTTAGAACAAGACTTAGGTTCACCCATAAGACCCAAAGTTGCATGATTCTGATGCTTATGTGCGATGCAACTATCACAAGAATTTACCGCTTTTACAACATCGGAATACATTCCAGGCCAATAATAATTGAGGGCTAAACGTTTGAAAGTTTTGAAAATACCCATATGACCCGCCGTAGGGGAGGAATGGCTCTGAAGTATTACTTCGTTTCTCCGTTCAGATGGAACTACTTCCTTCCACTGAAATTCTCTGGTAAGAGGATTAAGACTCTTTTTGAAACGATATAATTTATTACTGATCACTTGATAGTCAACAAAGGATGTAGGAGACTGCGAACAACCATTAAAAATATTCAAATACCAAGTGTCATTAGTAGATAAGGAACTACCATCTGGGAGGAGATTACTATCGATATCCATAATATTAGGTGATCGAGAAAGAAAATCTGGTACAATATTATCTGAACCACGACGGTGTCTTATTTCAAAGTTATAAGAGGAAAGACGAACTCCCCACCTGGCTAATCGCCCTGTAGGGTTGTTCAGTTTTAAAAACCATTTCAAAGCAGCATGATCGGTGTACACAATAAATTGTTTTCCGTTTTCAATATAACACCGCCAATGTTCGATAGCAGATAAGACAGCAAGCGCTTCGCGCTCAGTAGCACTGTAATTTTTTTCCTGGTCCGATAAGGATTTACTATAAAAGGCTATGACTCTTTCCTGTCCCTCCTTGACCTGGCAAAGTACAGCTCCAATGCCGTAATCACTAGCATCGGCGTGTATTTCAAAAGGCTGATCAAAATCGGGACAACATAAGACCGAGGAAGAAGATAAACATTTTTTTAATTTATTAAAAGCTACATCCGCCTCTTGCGACCATGCGAACAGTGGAGCCTTTTTGCCGTTAGAAGTTAATTTATTTAAGGGAGCCGCTAAAGTACTAAAATCGGGTATGAACCTTCTATACCACGATGCAGCACCCAGAAAACGACGTACCTCTTTTTTATTTGTCGGAGTGGAATAACTTGTAATTGATTTTACCTTCTCAGGATCTGCATGAAGACCTTCTGAATCCACTATATAGCCCAAATATTTAAGTTTGTCTTTGAAAAAATTACATTTTTCTAAATTTATAGTTAAGTTTGCATATTTTAATTTGTTAAGTATTTTAATTAGAAGTGAAATGTGATTTTCAAAGGAATTTGTCACACATACGATGTCATCAACGAAACAAAAGACCTTGTTTTCAAATTCGGGCCCGTAAAATAAAATATCTGCTAAACGCTGTTGTGTCGCAGGAGCATTTGTTAAACCAAAAGGCATGGATTTAAATTGAAAAGTTCCACGTGACGGAATGTAAAAAGCAGTTTTACAACGGTCCTCTGCCCTTATTGACGTCTGCCAGAAACATTTAGATATATCTAAACTAGTTAGGTACTTAGCGTCTCTCAAGTTATCCAGAATCTCAGAGATATAAGGCAAATTGTACGCGTCTTTTTTTGTTACCGAATTTAGTTTACGGCTGTCGAGACAAAAACGCAATTCACCATTTTTTTTAGGCGTTAAAATGACGGGATTAGACCAAGGGCTTTCAGATGGTTCAATGACATCTTCTGCCAACATTGCATCGACATGTTTTAACAAAATACGCTGTTTATCGGGAGACATACGATAGTATCGCTGACGAATAGGTGGACTATCACCTGTATCAATCGAATGAGTAATGAGTGAAGTTCGGCCGAGCCCTCGCCGTTCATAAGATATATCGGTGAATTGGGCGATGATGTCGTTAGCAGTAGCTCTCTGCTCATCAGACAAATGATCAAAAGATACCAAGTGACTGGTAGAACTAGGCTGTAGTTCCGAAACAACAACGTCGTTATTATTTTTCGTGAGTAAAATAGATTCCAATTGATCAGGGAACAACCCAAAACCCCTCCAGAAATCCATACCAAGGATTAAAGTTTTCTTAATACCCGGTACAATATGAGTAACAAGAGAAATAATTTTATTTTGAAATTCAAAAGGAAGTACCACTGAGCCAAGTGAAGAATATTTGTCGCCACCAGCGGTGATAAAATCCAGAGGTTTAGAATGTAATAATTTAGATTTATCCAAAAAAAGTTTGTGGGAATTATTACCCAAAATAGTTACACATGAACCAGTGTCTAGTAAACCAACAGTGTTCTTCCCGTTAACCGTAACGGGGATAAATGGAGTATAATTAATGTTAGAATTAACGATTGAGGAAAGTTGATATGAATTGAAAAATTTAGATACATAATTTAGCCAATTATGCCATTCATTTTTACATGTTTTCACAATTACTTTTGATTTTCCCCAACCGTATTTTTTACGTTTTTTGAATTTTTATTAGTTTTATTGTTACAACTAGGACAGTCTAAAACTCGATAGCCAGGTAATCCGCATTTAAAACAAACCAAAAAACGAGGTTGACGACAATATTTTAAAGAATGTGAATCTGTTCTGCATCTCGGACAGTATAATTTAGGTATAGCAGTACTAGTGACAGAAACAGCATTGACGCTCGGTTCAGCAGAATTACTATTTTCTGTCGAACATTGATCTGTATTTAAAACATTGTAAGTAGGTTTAAAGTACTTATGTTTTTTGTAAGAATTATTGCTATAAGAAGTTTTTTTCGAATTCGTATCATTGGGATATCTATAAGCAAAATCTGGCGCTAGAGTATTGGCAGTAATTTTAGGTGGTTCCGAAAATTCCTTGCTACGACTGTCATACTTCTCAAAATTTCTACAAACACTAATTAAAGAAGGAATATCCACAATATTGCCAGTTAAGAGTGAATTTGTATAACACGGCCTGATATTATTTAATAGTATTTCTAATTTAATAGACTCGCTGATGGGTACGTCCAGACAGGAAAATAACCCTTGCATTTTAGATACATAGATGGTTATGTTCTCTTTTTCACCTTGAGTACGAGCCCTAATTTCCGACATTAATTTAAAGTCATAGTTATGAGGACTGAAATCGCGTTTTAACAAAATACACAAATCCTTCCAGGAACGAACACTATCTTTAATTGAACGAAACCAATGCAAAGCATCATCACAAAATACCTCAAAAGCAAAAGAAAATATTCTATCTTCGGGTATACCTCGACACGACATGAACTCGTCAACCTTCTGAATAAACGCCCTCACACAGGTTCGACCGCTATATTTAAACTTGCAGATTTCAGAAAACATTTTGCGTTCATTTATAAAATCCACGTGTTGAACTTCACGTGGTAATGAACACGTTGGCTCGACCACATGACACGGTACATTGGTAGGAACCGACCACGTGGTAAAAGATGCTAAGATTTTATAATTAGCGTGAAACATATCCCATACAACTTGAATTGATGATTTATCAGTAAGCAACGAAGTATCTATTCTTGATAATCTATGAAAAACATGATGCATAATAGATTCCGATCTAACAAACAGGTTTTTATCATAATGAGTTTGCAAAGTCAAAAGGTTATTTGAAACGCGCAACAATGAGCCATTACATGCGGTAATATCAACATCTGGCGAAAAGCACGACGATATTATTTCATCAAATGCCAGGTCTGACAATTTAGCAATTTGTTTACGCAATTCCTCAACCGTAATTGATTTTTCAGGCACAACACCACCTCTTACAAGCACTTCATATTCGAGCTCAGCCTTACTTAAATGATTAAATTTGATAGCATAAGCCATATTTAAAAAAAAATTGATTGGGAATTACGCATACAAAGATACACAATTATTTGAAAAAAAATGAATCCGTCCAAAAGGTGATAAGAATGTGTTTCTTTTTTTTTTTTTTTTTTTTTTTTTAAATCAAAAACATAAGCACATAAAAGTAGAAGTTTTTGTAGGTTATTTAAAACACGAGGTGAAATAAGTGAGATAATAGAAAAAAAAACACCGTACGCACCTTTCGGACGAAGAAAAGAAATATACACAGAAATAACACACAATTAAATAACTGCCAAGACTTAACCAAACCATGTACCATATAACCTCTATTGTTGGGCGCCGCTGTAACGTGGTCTACAAATGACTAGTTAGGTAGGCAGAATAAATAGAAACAATCGATAGATTAACAAAGGTATTATTATTCTATATATTTATATCTATTAAATACAAGGTAGTCTCAAGGCGTAGGTTGGTAGGTAGGTAAGTGGTTTGGTAAGTCCTGGGCAGCGAAGTGAGGAACACTTAACTCGGCGCTGGTGACCGCAGGCAAGAAGGACGCGACGCGCACGCAGGTCCTTTATATACCCCACAGGGGTCTGCAGTGGGGGGCGCATCTTGAGGTTGCGGTGGCCGTGCGGTTGCGACGTCACAAGTAGTCATTAATTCCGTTATATTTTTAATTACGTCGATGTACTGATTCATCAATTATGCATCTTGATGCAAATAATTCGTCATTTGTTTTTAATTAGTTTAAAAAATACTTGGGGCATCTATCCCTATCAAAAAGGATAGTTGCCCTGATTTTTCGAAGGATAGGTGCCCCTAGGGCAAGGTGTAGGTAGGTGATTTTTGTTCCTTTTGGTAGTTTTTGGTACAATCCGTTGTTTTTTGGAGTATAGTTATATTGGTAGAAATTTGTAGTTTTTGATAATTGTTGGTAGTTTTAAGTAGAGTTTGGTAATTCCACTGGTTAATTTTGATAGAATATGATAGGTTTTGGTGGTAGCATTTGGTTGTTTTTGTTGTTTTTTATTAGTTTTTGGTGGCTTTTGATACAGTTTTGTTGTTTTTGGTAGAATATTTTTTGTGTTTGGTATATTTTGGTTGTAGTGTTTGTTGGTTTAGATGGATTTTGTTATATATGGTAGTTCTTGGTAGTTTTTTTCCACTAATGTACCTACTATGAAGCACTTTGTATAACTCGGGTGAATGTTCTATTTCATATCAGGTGTATTAAAAGCCCTCAGCTATGATTCGGCTCTCAAAATACACCCGCTATGAAATCGACTACATTCACCTTTTGGTGTTTTATATATTGTACCTTCAATTATGTGTTTACGTGTATTTAGGTATATTTGGACTTTTTCTGATTGTAGTATAACCATGCCACAAAAATATAAAAGACATATTCCTGGACTATGGAACAATTGCAGTCAGCTTTCGATGAAAAAGACAGAAATATCATGGGGATAAACGAAATATCCCGACAGTTTGGGATTCCATCAAGAACATTGCGAAGACGTTATGCTGCTAAGAATACATTTTATTGTTTTAATTAAAATGTTTTTTATGATTATGCATGTTAAAACTTAATAATTATTATTTAATAATAAGAATTTAATATTTCTATTTATGTTGAAATTGCTTATAAAACTTTATTAATGTAATTTTATTATATTTTAATTTAATTTTATAATTATATTCTAAGACAATTAAAAGACTTTAAAACTGCAAAATACTTTTTATTATTAGGGCCATGTTTCTTGGAAACAATTTCTGTTTTAGGGGTAGCCTTCTACTTCTAAAACACTAATTGTCCTCTTAACCTTATAAAAGTTTGGTTGAGTTTTTCGTTAGTACGTAATAATAAAGTGCATCGATCCCGCACCGCAGGCATCTATCCCTCTTAGTATTTTCATGGTGAGGCATCTATCCATACGGGTAGGCATCTATCCCCAAAAAAGGAGTTCCACAAAAAGCTAAATTCTGCAAAATCTGTAATTAATAGGTCTTAAAAACCAAATAACAGTTAAACATAAAGGACTAAACTAGCTGAATTCATACTCATTATTTATATACAATGAATATTTTCAAAATTAGGAGGTAATTTCAAAAAGTGGGGCATTTATCCCGCCTTTACCCTAAGTGTAGTGTATGGCGGAGGTACATTGAATAATTTGAAACCAACAAAAGTGAGGGTGGTTTTCAAAAAATTATCAACCTCACGAACGGAGCCGGAGCACTGCTGCATCAGTCTGCTTGCGACCATGACAAAGTGCAGCCTTGTCGAAACGTCAAACTCCGAAAGGTAAATAAAAATTAATCGCGTTTTTTCCCGTTCAATTCATATCAATAAATATGTAACGCGAAAGGTTTAAAAGTTATTATAACAATTTCACATCCAGGAAGTCTTAAGGGTATACAATTGCACACATATAAAGGTATGGTGGTCTCTATCGGCCTAATATATAAATGTGTGTGTGAAAAGGACTCGTTTTCGATTGAAAACGAGTTCCTTTTTCCGCGGTAAGGAGCCGCATATGCGAACCACTACGTCAACGAGGCAGCTTTTTTTTTATTTATTTATTTTGGTTTACCAATTTGGTTAACCTTTGTGAACCACCAGCGTGATATTGTAATTTAAAGTATAAAGAATTAAAAATAAAAAACTGTAAATGAAACAAAAAATGAAACAAAAAATAAAACAGCTTAAGTTAAGGGTTTTTTTAAAGTTAATCCTACAATCAATAATGATCTAAAAATATTCTCCTCTGTGTTCATCAATCAGGTAGCATTTCAAAAAGCACTTCAATAAAGCAAAGCAGCAAAGCTTTGAATACAACCTACCTACAAAGTCATATTATGGTATTTCCATACTAATCACATTTCTTTTCTAGTTATTACGCGGTGTTTATGTTACTTTGATTTGAGCAAACATCACGCAAAGAGCGAATCAATCATTTATGTTACACTAATGAGTTACATGCTTTTCTTATTAAGCTTTTTGCTTCCAAATACGCATATTTTTGGTACGAAGCGTGTTGTTTAGGCAGTTTATTTTTTTATAAACGTAACATACGCAGTGTATGTTTCTTAGAATTTGTGGAAGTATTTTTGGAGGGATTTGCTTTCCTTGGAATTTCTAAAAATATTTTATGAAGAAAATATTTTTAAATAGATATAAGAAGAAATATAATTTAGTAAGAAACATGTTTTGTTTTTTATTGATGTTACGTAAGGGCAAAGTAAAAATATTTGATGTTTTAAAAAGTTTATTTAGAAATATGGTCTGTAATGTTCCCTGACTGCTTCTATAGTATATAGTAACGTTACAGATTCGAATGTAACACCCGGTGTGGAAGGCAAACTGTAACAATACAATGCAAAATTTGGCATTTTGTGTGTAATATAATTTTTATTACATTACAGGCGATTGCTCGCGCGATCTGGTAGACAGTTTGAAACGTAATTGTGAAAATCTGAACGTATCATTACAACAGGCGAATGCTCGAGCGGTCTGGGAGCATCTTAAGGTTTGCAGGGCAGGGATGGTGAATTCTTGACAAGCTTGGCACAGAAGGCATGCGAAGCCGTAAATAATCTAAAAGTAGGTATACTTTTCGATTATTTATGGCTAGGTACAAGGTTATACAAAACACTATTATAAGGTATTTGTACATAGTTATTTAAAACTATAATTCGTTCATTGTGCACGTGTGCTCCTCAAAACGTACCTCTTCCTTTTTTGCACGTGTTGTGGCCACACTAAAAATCATAACATAAAAAATACGCCTATATTACTCAATAGGGTGAGGCAGAGGTGTATAACACCCACATTTCATCTGTTATGTTCGTTATCACCAGCCACTGGGCACAAACCCAACTCCGTGCTGCTATTAAGATTCCTGAAGGCGAAATCACAAATAACACTTTGCCTGAACTGGGAATCAAACCTGAGACCTTGCGATGAAAGGCACACTCACCTTTAGACCAACGAAGCAACGAGAAGTTATTAAACGTTTAATAAAATAATGGAACGTGCATCAAAAAAGGTTTACTATCACTGTTGTAGGAGGTGGGCCACTACGTTGTTATTATATTAGTAGTGATAGCCAAGCGATACCATATGACTCTAAATATTATTAAAACCGACTTCTTCTCTTATTCTTTCGGATGTCTGCAGTCATATTCTCATGGTGTTGACTTGCCATCATCGTGGTGTTAGGATTCGCCAGTCGGCTTGGTGGACATTTGCAGACTGGCCAGGGTGCACCGGACGTAGAGTTGAATGTGTACAGTGGGCCAAGCAATTAGCTATGCAGGGCAAAAACTTCTACCCCATATTGAAAACTTACTGCAATAGATATGCATGTGTGAATTACATATTTAATAAGTGTAATATATCCGCTATTTAGATAAATAACTCACTTATCCATAACTGGTGTAGTAAGTCTTTACTATGACATAGAAGTTTTTGCCTTGCATACCTAACTCGTTGGCCTACTGTACATAGGTCGCTCGGGGAAGCTCCTTTTAATGCACGACGTGAGGTGAAGACATTATTATTATTGAGAATACGGGTTACTTGCGTTATTTTAGCCGGGCGATTCTTCGCCCAGTTAATGAATTTACGTTATAGATTTGAAACTAGTCGGCATGTCTCCAGCTAAAATAACACGAGTAAACCATATTCTCTATAATAACATATGACTCTTATTTTCTCACAGCACGAACATGAACCTCTATTTATTTCTTTTTCATCACAGAATAAAAAATCATAAAACAACAATAATAATATGGTTCGATTTAATCAATCCAATTACCAATACTTCGATATAATTCAAGGTAATCTCTTATCTAGTCACATACGAGCTCTGATTTCTTTGACACAGTAATCATAATAATAAATAATACAGAGTGTAAATGACTTGATAACGAATCCGGTAACAAGTGATTTAGTACATAATTTTAATTATGTACTAAACCACTTCACTTATATACTATGGATTTATTTATAAGTATTAATTTAATTACATTACTATATTTAAGTTTATTTTCTCTCCATAACCATCTTTAGCCATAATGTTGTTTTGGTTGCTATAACTTACACATAGAATTATTGTCAAAAAACAAACAAATATTGTATGAATTATTTGAAAAGATGGTGCACATGAGTTTCTCACCAGCTCTTCTCATGATGCAATACCCATCGGAGCTGGTACTTGGATTGATTTTAATTCATATCTCTAAGTTGAATCTAAGCTTTGGTATCAAATCATTTTATTACAATAAGTATTATAATTAACGTCTTAAGAGACTCACGTTGGGGGGCTGGATCAAGGGTCTGATGTAGAAGGCGGTGCTACTCGACACGGCACGCATTGTGAGGAGATTCTCTCTCTGGAGCCCTAACCACCGGTAGCTTGGTCCCTGCATCCGATGCCGGTGGGGTACTATTTTTTATATTTTTAAATGTAACTTTAACTAATTTGTATTTAAACATATAAAAAATGAGAGAATATAAATGCAAGCCGGTCAGCTTTGAACTAGTCCGCACCGTGGTCTATTTTGTTCCGTTGGTTGTAGTCTAGCTTGTAGCGTGATATTATATAGCTTTTGTCAATGAATGTGCTCATTTATTGTAGAAGGCTATAAATCATAAAATGAAAAAAAATATAATCGGACACGTGGTTCTTGAGATAAGCGCGTTCAACCAAACAAAAAAATAAACTCTTCAGTCTTATGATAATTATATTATCATGATACCATATCAGAGCGCGGCAATATACATATTTTATAAAAAACTTAATATTAGGTAACATGGCACCTTTTGAGTTCTACGTCCTCCTCTTTTCTAATTGGACCGAATCTAACAAAATTACTAGAAGTTACCAAAGAACGTGTCTGAAACTTAGTCCTTTTAAGGGCTTAGAAAAATCTTACTAATCTAAGCTGTGTTACCGTAGTTACTACGTCATTTTTCGAGACGTTTTCGAAAGGACGTATATTTTTATTAAAACTGACATGAGCTTGTAACATTATTCTAATTATGAAATACGGGTGTTAACCACTACTATAGGTATATAGACCGCGGTCGACTAAATAGACCAACATTACGTAAATAACACCCGTATTTCATAATTTGACTAAATGATGTATAATTAACAGAAAATATTGAAAATAATGGAGCTAATCAACAAAAATTTGAACAACAAATAATAAAATTGTTTTGAGTGAATAATTTAAATCGTAAACTCAAAACAAAATAATCGTAAATATTTGAGTAGCTGATAATAGATTCAGACGTTATTGAATTTAGGTCGACTTAGCTAGTTTCGATAAAGTCTGTTTACGTTGCTATATTCATTTCGTTGTTAAGCTCCCTAGGCAGGTATATGTTTTATTGTTTTTATTTAACTTGCAATGTTTTATATATATATGCACAGTACATAAACATAACATCACGCGTATATAACCTAGAAAGGTGTGGCAAAGGTGAACAATACCCACACTTCACCTGTTATGTTCAGGTCCCATGGGATAGGGGGAGAGCCATAGAAATCTTAATAACAAGGCAATAGAAATGTCAAAGACGCGTGACCTTGTCGCCGCGCATGTGTCTAGTCGAACACAAGTGCGAGTTGAGGAGTTGTCGTGGTTACCAGTGTTGTTTGGGACGCCTAAAGATTATTCGTTTTTAGAAAATATTGCTTAATGTCATCGCAAAAAGAATAATTTTGTTTGCAGGAATACAAAATGTATGTGTAGGCAAAATTGTGTTTTTATTGTTTGGTTATGTAGTGGTATTTGAAAACCGGCGACATGCGTCCCAGTGTTAAAAGATAGTCGATAGCATTTCTATTGACTAGTTATTTAGATTTCTATGGGGAGAGCCTATCGCCCTATCGACTCTATGACTTTCTTGCAATGTAAAACAAAAAAATTCTAAATTTTTATAAACACGGTCATAGATAAAAAAAAAAGTTAGATACAATGCACCGAACACAATGCAAAATTAGTGCATTCTTCTTTGTGTGCCGATGTGCCGGATCGCGCGATGTGCATGCCAGGTTTGCTTGTGTCATGGATTTTGTATTTGCTTTGCTGGCTTCACCTTGCATGTTCGGTTCACTCTAACTGCACGTATGGTGTAGCGGTTTATGCGGTCGCCTATTCGCTCTCCACTACACTGGTGTTTGTGGTTCGATCCCCACATGGGACAAATCTTTGAGTGATTCGCAAAGATTTGTACTAAGACTGGATGTGCTTCTGTGAGTGAATGTGTGTATTGGGCCTTGTCATTGGGACCATTAGTTAGTATAATTGCTTCTGGCGTTCTATCTAATGTAAAAAAAACTACCTTTTTTATTTTATCAATGGACATTTTTATTTTATTTTATTTTATTTTTTATTTAATAGGGAAACTTACAGCTAACTTAAGACTAGAAAAACATTAATAACATTACGAAGGCCATTTACAAGTTTCCGCAAATAAACATATCTTATAGCAAATTAAAAAAAAAAAACAAACAGCACAATAACATGACATGATGTTGAAATGCGCTAAAGGACCCTTAAAATAAGGTTCTCTAAACTTCAAACTTAATAAAAGTCATAAATAATTCCTAAACCAAAATAATATTAAAATGATTAGATAAATGGCTCCAGTCTGATGAAATAACAATACAAGTAAACATAAAACTTTGTGTAAATCAACGATATTAATGGCCCTTTGTCGCATTTGACGTTAAAATAACTTCACCGATTTATAAAGTGGACCACTCGATTGAGCCTGAATGCGATTACCTTTCAAAAACTGTTTGAATAATACGACTAAATAATTCAAATAAATTCGTGTAATTCATTCAACTATTGTGACAGCTATTCACTTGAGAATCACGTTATAAGATTAATATTGTTGGCGTGATTTAATAAGAGATGTTTGAAATGACTACCTAGTAATTTTTGTAACAACTTTTTTTACTTAAGTTTACAAATAAAATACTTTGACTTTGACTTTAACTTCGATGGTCTAGTGGTTAGTGTATGCGCCTGATTGCGCCTCTCACCGCTAGATCTCGGGTTCGAATCTCGGGTCGGGTAAAGAGTTATTTGAGAATTTTCCATCAGGAAATCCACAAAAGCAGCACGGAGTTGGAATTGTGCATGGTAGATGGCAATAGGCTCACCCTATCTTGTGTAGGTAATTTAATAATAAAATTATTTTAATAATTTCGTACTTCATAAAAATGGATCTGCCTATAAAACTTTGAATGGTCATAAAATGAGTTTTATTTATATGATGTAACTAAAATAATTGGATCTGTTTACCTAAATTTTGATAAGTTATACTGTATTTTACTATCTATTGATCATAACATTCATAACAGCACTTAGCGGGTTACTTTTTGTAACTATGAGAGGTGCGTTACGAGGAGTAAAATTTAGTTTTAAATATTGAAGAAGATAATAGGTATCAAGTAAAGATATTAGATTAGATTAGACCGAAAAACATGAAATCAGATTAAAGTGATGACCAAAACGAAAAAATATTTATTTGTGACTGAGTATGATCAAATTAGGGTTTTATCTAAGAGCCAAAACACACACGCTACTTTTAGCATCATCGATCGGTGATTTTGCAACTGTATCGATGCAGCATCGCATTTTGCCGATTTTCTCAATTAAATCGCAGGGCGTTTTTTTTAAATAATTTCTGTGTCGCGGTGATGTTCGCATATATTTCAAAGCACACCCAGAGCAAGAACAACTTTTTGCGGGTTACACAAAGGTTTGTTCCATGTGGGTTTCGAACCCACAACACCAGTGCAGTTGAAAACGGTGAGGCGACCGCTTCCACCACTACGCCAACCGTGCGCTCAGTCGTGTTTTAGCGCCTTCATAAATAATATGATAATATGTATGTTAGTCTAAGGTATTTATGTATATGGGCCTTGGTGCCTGAAATAAAAATGATTTGATTTGAAAAAAGTGCGTGATCCGCAGATGCAAAATCACTACGACTGCGGAATATTGGTGGTGCGATTCTGCGATTAAACGGTTGATTTCTCAAATTTAATGCATCCTTACACACGTAATCATAATAAATACGGTCGATATTCGATTGAGAGAAATTTAAATTTCGTGTGATTCTATTTTAGTAATACGCATGTCAAATTTGTGCGGGCTGTAGCGTTCAGTCGCTTTATCGAGCTGCTAATCACCGACTAAATCGCCGGTCACCGATGCTAAAAGAAGCTCATGTGCTTTGGCCCTAATTCAAGCAATAAACGCGTTATTCTATAATATGTATAGTAAAGTAGTTAAAATAATAAAGATTATAATCCAAGGTTGCATTTTTTATCTTATCATTGATAATGCAATATGGGTAATTACCATATATTTTTGAAGCGATACTTATCATATTATAACAATATAAAAATCAGTTCTGATTTTTATTACGGTACGTAGGTACTGATAAATGAGTAGGCAAATATGATTTTTATAGATGTTATCAGAATATCATCATTATAATATATGTATTATATATTTATTTTACTAGTTCTAACCCACCGCCACTTCGTTCACAAAGTACAAAAAGAAATTAAGGGCTCCGGTAAGAGGCGACCGTAGCTGGATGGCTAAAGCGGCTGCCCGGTGTGCAGTAAGGTCGCAGGTTCAAATCCTGCCGGTCCCATATCTTTTTCAACTGTTTCTTAGTATATTTATAAAGTATTATCACAAATTTATTCTTAGTATCTGCAAGACATTTCACCAGAATATAATTTAAGTAAACAGTCTGTGGTGGTATAGGTTTTTCAGAAAGAGAAAAGAGAGAGGTTTTTCAGAAAAAAAAATTCTTTGTTGAAATACTTATAATTATTTTAAGTACTTATTTTATGCAATTGCTTTCGATCTCATATTATTGACCAAAACGAAATATTTATCATGCCTTGTTTTTATTTCATCCTATGAAGAGGGAACAATTGGTTGGCTGTTCTCGATTTAAAAGTAATAATATGTGTTTAAATTTGTTATTATTAAGTTGTTTTCTATTTTTATAGGCAAATCATATCCAAAACATTAAAATGCATGTTTGTTGACTCTCTTTTTCAAATGATTATTTTATTTTTTTTAGTAAGCGTGTAACAATTTGTTTCAGTGTATCTGTTTATCTGTAAAATTGAGACTGAAACAATTTTGACAAAATGACCACGAGCATTTTTATGTTTTAGATATTATTATGATTTGATTTGAAAAGGAAATGTTAAAGGTGCAACCTATTTGTAGGGTAGGTATACCTTGGTTTATGTTTTATGAATTTTTGAAAGTTCGTCTTTGTCTATCGTGTGTCACGAAATGTGTGTTTTTTTTTGGTTGTCTTAAAATAAATGTATTTTAATTAGAATTCTTACTTTATTTGTTGTTTGAAAATAGATAAATACTTATTAATATTAAAGTTACGTTAGTATGAAAACACGGCGCTCGGGAATATTCTATTAAACGTATTGCCTCTATTGCCGCTCCGATTTTGCCAAAACCAGTGTCAGGTGTAGGAAACTTATGTTATCCTTAAAATACTACACACGAATAGAATTTGTTATTAGTGCGAGGTTTTTCTCCGATGTTTTCCTTTATCTTGAGGCTGTGATGTATTGCGTGTGCTTCGTTATACAATGCGTAGGTTTGTTGTGGAAATGGTAAGAAGGCTTCCGCCACTTACCATCCGTTTTCTGCTACATGGTTGTGAGAATTTTTTATTATTTCTGTGTACGTTGGGTCTAATGTAGACAACGTGTACGAATACAAAAAAGCTGATGAATGTCAGAAGCTGTAGTGATATTCCTACTTTTATTGTGGATCTTGTTTTTCACAGACTTTTAAAAAGGAAGAAGTTCTTGATTCGATTATATTTTTTTTTCGTGTTTGTTTGCCGATTACTCAAAGACGTCTGGACCGATATGAGATATTTTTTATTTATATGTTATTCATAAGATGGTTGATTTTTTTTTATGATTATTTAATAAATTTTAATAAAATAACTGCCTTGTGTCTGTCTCGTGTACGATTCCCGGGTCGGGCAAAGTGTTATTTGTGAACTTTGGAGTTGGAATTGTGCCATGTGGATGCCGATAGGCTCACACCCTATCCCATGGGATCTAAACTTAACAGGTTAAATGTGGGTGTTGTACACCTCTGCCACACCCTTCTGGGTAATATAGGACTGAAGTTATATTAAGATTATAAAACCGCGAGCACCCTTTATTTCTCAAAATAAACTCAGTCATTATTTTTCTGTGGGTAATAATTTTTTGAATGAATATCCTTACTTCCTTACTAATATTATAAATGTGAAAGTTTGTGGGTATAGATTTATAGATGTATGGATGTTTTTTACCCTTTCACTCAAAAACAACCGAATCGATTTTGATTTAATTTTGCACACATGTAGTTTAGAACCTAAACTAACATATTTATATGTTAGTTCAGGTTCTAAACTACATATAAGCTACTATTTGTACCACGCGGGCAGAACCACAGGCGGCAGCTATAATAAACATAGTATAAATTTCATTGCAAGGCATCTAGAACAATCTAGATACCAAACCATTTATATCTATTAGAATGCTAGCTACAAATAAGAATGTGAATTGCAGAGAAATGTCATAAATCTTTCTATAATATTATTATAAACTCGAATGGTAATAGTTCCATTATTTATGGTATTGAATGCGCGCTGTTAGGCATCGCTGGAGAAATTTCTCGTGCACTTATAGACCAGGGTAGAAGTCTTTAAAAAAACCCATTAGAAAAGGAGGAGAATATTAAAAAAAATAAAGGAAAAATAATTTACGGGCGATCTGAGGTCGGGAAAGGGAAGAGGGGGGGGGGTTAAAACTGTTTTTCACCACATTTCCCCTTCCCGACCTCAGATCGCCCGTAAATTATTTTTCCTCTAATTTTTATAATATTCTCCTCCTTTTCCAATGGGTTTCATCCTACTATTATTTTTTTTGTTTTAAAAATTATCGACCCTGGTCTATTAATACCGGTTACTATTACAAAGTAATCAATGAATATATGCATTTTTTTTTTCCATTTAAGCTACGATTCTTGTAAATTGCTTCGATGGTCTAGTGGTTAGCGTATTCGCCTCTCACCGCGAAGTCTCGGGTTTGGCTCTTGGATCGGGAAAAGTGTTATTTGTGAACTTTTCGTCAGGAAATTCACAATAGCAGCACGGAGTTGGAATTCCATAGGACCTAAAACAACAGGGGAAATGTGGGTGTTGTACACCTCTGCCACACCCTTCTGGGTAATATAAGCGTGACGTTATGTGTACGTTCTAAAAACCAACAAGTTTTTATACCTACGTTTCCTGTGCATGTGCATGTCTACCGTAAAATTGAGTTTCTTTCTAACAAAATGCGGCCGTCGAGTACTAACATTCAAAATAAGTTTGGTACTACAAACACGCTCTTAAACCTTTACAACAAGACCTACTTTACTTTGATCTAAATAGGAAATAACTTTACCAAACGCAATAACTTCCTGCATCGACCATTTAAGATTGAGCTTTAGTTGTGCCTAAATTTCTCCTCTGTCGCCTCAGTGGAATAGATTGGAGGGTGCCAAAGGAGTTCAAGTTATACTGGCGTATTGTGCAGCACCAAACGTTTTATGGTACACGTGTTTGACACTTCAGGTTGAATGACGTCAGGATATAGGTAGTACGATATCTGGTGCCGGTTCCCGAGTGTTGAACATATCTCGAGAGTTTCCCGTCACGCTCAAGTAGACAAATTTTAAAGCGATCTCTTTGAAGCCGGCAGATGCGAATATTAAAAAGTATTTTTTGCGAGAAGGGAGGACTTTGTAACAAAATATCTGAACTTTTGACATGGGATATTAGATTGGAAAACAAAAACCGAAGATGTAATTAAGGTCAAAGTATTTATTTGATGTTTGTGTTTCGGGTTCGTTCGTTATCGGGCATCGTTAAGTCGTATGTTTGTAAAGTTGTTTAAGGACTTTGATGATTGTTTTTTTATGTATTTTAAATTGCTTTTTTTCTTCCGGTAATCTTTGCTTGTAGATACCGTAAACATAATCAAACAAATTAAAGTAAAATGAGAAAAAACAAAAATGACTTTTTAAAATCAAAAGTTATCAACGGAAAAAATGTGATAATGTTATTTCGTAGTTATTATGTTCTTTCCAATTTTTAAGAAAATAGAATAAGTACAGAAGTTCCTTACACTTCTGTACTTCTTCTATTTTCTTAAGTTGTACAAGTACAATTTAAGAATTTAGATTGAGTAGGGCAAATAGATAGGTAAAATTGTCGACTGTCCTGGAATGTTATGTAGGTACGCAATATAAAAACCTCGGTGAATTCGCCGAATATTGATTGTCAGTAGAATAAGATACCAAAGAATAAAATTTTAATGAGGTAACTTTTTTCACATAATTTATATTTTAGCATAAATACTTCACGCATAATCATTGTAAGGCATTATAACGATTTGGCATCATTGTCTTTTGGCATACTATTTTATTAACAACCTTATTCAACAAAATACTTTTCTTATGTAAAATAAACAAGTGGCGGCGTAGACCCGAAAGCCACCCTCGCCGTACTCTTAAATATTTTTACACTTTGATACCCATTTTAAATTTATTTTGATCCTAGTTAGACGTAAACCATTATACCTAATAAGTATTATAAAAAAAAAACATTATGTCAAAGAAGATAATGTAAAATTATAGTTATGCCAAAAGACAATTCTTCGCACATTCAAAATCATCATCATCAATCACTGAAAAGCAATATAAATGTAAGAAAAAAATAAAAATATTGCAAGCTTAATCCTATCTACATTTGCGATTTTCTAATGACGTGTTAAATTTTTCAAGACAAATTTTCGGATGTGTGGCATTTTTGTTGATTTTCTCTTGCACCAAGGGTCTCAGCACCATGAACTGAATGACTGATAAGCGGCTCCTTTACGATAACATTTAAACCTTGTATTATACTGACAAGAAATTGTAAATAATAATATTTCTCCAGAGAATGTCGCTCTATTCTCTCGACCGCGGACTGCAATATAATTCTGTAGTAGCAAAGAGCACTTAATCAATATGGATAGGAAATGAAAGCAAATATCTATGTAAATAAGTCTGCCAAAACTCTCGGGGGAGCAGCAGGGTTGGTATGATTTGATATCTAGTTTTATATTATGACGTGCAAGAGCGACGCTATACCACCGACCACCGACTTGACGACTGGATGGCTGAGTGGGTCGTGTACCTGCCTGCGACGCCGAGGTCGTGGGTTCGATTCCCACTTAAGACAAATCTTTGTGTGCATGAACATGGGGGTTTGTCTTAGTCTGGGTGTTTCTATGTATAATAAGTATGTATTTACAAAAGAAAAGTATATATGTATTAGTATCAGTTATTCTAGTACCCATATTACAAGCTCTGCTTAGTTTGGGACTAGATGGCGTTGTGTGTGAGTTGTGAAATATTTATATTTATTTATTTATTGAAATTTGACAGCGAGGGACGCCTGACTATAACTAGTCCTTTTGGTTTGATTGTCTAAGTACGGATTTACTACTACCAACAAGAACTTGTACAACTTTAATTGCTTATTCCATGATTGCAGTGCATATAACATCAAGTGTTACTTAGTTAGTGTATGTTTAACCTGCAGATGTTTGTATAACGATAGTTTTGCTGCAATGCTGTAATATTAGAACTAATATAATAATATAAACAGTTCATACCGTTTATAGGAAAAAGTTTGAATTTACGTTGTTGAAAACTGCCCCGTTGGTCTTGTGGTTAGCGTATACACCTTTCACCACGAAGTCTCGGGTTAAATTTAAGGTTGGTCAAGAGTTTTTTTTTTTTTTTAAAAACGACGCCCGTACTAGGAATAACTCCTGTGTCGCGGGGGTGTTCACAAACATACATTTCACACACACAAAGCACACCCAGAGTCAGAACAAATCTTTGCGGATCACACAAAGATTTGTCCCGTGATCGAACCCACAACACCAGCGCAGTTAAGAGCGGCAAGGCGACTGTTTTGCACCCACTGCTCTTATATTATATTAGTGTATTTAAAATATGTTATGTGAAGTGTCTAACCCTACTTAATTTTTTTAACTGCCGGTCATTAAAATACAATCTATTCAAAATATTCTCTTTATCACGACCCATATTACGTTAGTTGTAAAACTACTCGTATAATAGTGTAGTTGTATAATTGTTTTATACGTCTCCCTCGTGAGTTCTTAGTCGGTAACATGAGGTAACTTGGAGCGTAGCTTTGAACCACAAGTTCTGAAATCTGTACTCGGTGTGTCGAGATTAACACGGGGAAGTCAAAGGTGAGATTTAAATAGGACGAGTGGATTGGATATTATATTTTATTTACTTTTCAAAGTAATTTAAGGTGAAAATTTAACAATTCATGTATTATACGCTATATTATACATACAGGGCAATGATCATAACGGTGTTTGTAAATGAATTGATTGATTACTTTCAAGTTGTTTACTAGCTTATATCCTACTTTAGATGTACAAATCGATGAACGTGACGTCACGTAATGACGTAATAAAGAGTTGAAAAATTTATGTCCTGGCAAGAGGTGACCGTAGCTGAGTGGTTAAAACGGGCTGCCCGGTATACAGAGGTTGCAGGTTCAAATCCAGCAAATATTATTCGCTAAACATAGCTGAATGCTATAAAATAATCAGTAAGAAGTTTTTTATTAGCGTTGAAAGAAAGCGAATTTTTCCACGCATGAAGTTCTTGGCCGATTAAAAATTATTAAAGACTACGAGATTTTACTGAAGCACTTCAAGATTTTGAGGGTATTTCATCAATTCCTAAAAAACTTAAACTGACAAATTTATGTGTCAAAAAGTTTTGAATATGTTTATCAAGGACCTATCGGGAACAAGTTTAACTATCCCATGATATCATTGATTCTATATCAATTAATTTCGTTGGTAAACCGTTTAATTAAATATAAATTAAATAGATTTTTTTTATGAACGGTAAGCGATGCAGCTAAAAAAATATACTGTGTTTAGTATTAGACTACTAAGCATGGCTCAATACTATAGGAAAATTAATTAGAAATTTAAAAAACCCATCGTGTTTGTCGATACAGCATTTGTATTGATTGTAACATCGGTCATGTTGGTTGCAATTTACTAACATCTAGGTATAATAAATGACGCGATGCGTCCGGAAAGATGATACATACAGTTAAAAGATTTGTGGTTTTGGAACAGGGCTTGTATAGCTAAGTGACAAAACGATAGGCTGGAATCCTATGGTTTAAATAGGTACGCTTTAAATCAAAAATAAAAACGACTATTCTCCGTATTAAAACAACATAGTTTCTACCTTGATTACCTGGGGCTAAACGATTACTAGATTTTTTTTTCAATTAGGTTATCATTATGTTTTTCAAGTAAAGTTCCGGAAAAAATAATTTATATTTCTTATTTCATTAGCCGTTCACATTTTGCTTAACTATGCTACACTAACGGTATTCTATGATAACCATAAGGACACGAAATAAATAAGGAAACATACGTATTATTGCTGAAAATAGAATAATACAAACAAGAGACGATCGTTTTACCCCTTTTACCCAGTTTACCCCGCTATACCCATAAAGCGGGACGAGGAAAGAATACTAATCCAGCGGATCGCTAGTGGTAATAAAAACCACTAATCTACGGACTTTGGTAATGTTTCGCAAGGCTTTTAAAGCCATAACTGCTTTTGGTTCAAGTCGTTACTCACAAGTAACTAAGTTGTTAATGATTTGGTGGTTATTTTTAAGGCTTAACGCGTCTATAAAATTAAGTTTTAGATGTAGGAAAGATTGCCTTAGTGCAGGGGTTGACTTTAAAAATAATGTTAATAGGCTTATCGCATCTATAAGTAGCAGTTAAAAAATTCTAAGTATCCAAAGATAAAGCATAGTGTAAAAGCTATAACCAACGCCACAGGCCCATAAAATGTATCAAAAGGAAAGAAAATATACTGAAACATTCTGTTAATTCACTGGAGCTTCAAACACAAAAATATTGCAAACATTGTTCGTATAATTTTACATTGAAAAGTTTCTGTTTTCGAGGTTTTACACGAAAACTTCTGGCCGTGTCTTCAGGCAAGGAGAGAACTCAAAACTTTACAAGCGCTTAGTCGGAACGAGTCAATGAATTTAGTTGAATATTTGTATGCAGTTTCATCTAAAACTGATGCAATGCTACGTTCAGTAACAAAGGGGCGAAGGAGTCGATCACTGTTCGTGTTGTGAGAAATATACTAATCGATGTTCTGTTACAATAGTTAATATACAGAGTTTTGGTGGTACATTCACAGCTTTGTATTTGAATATCAAACTTGCTAACTTTTTGAAAACACACATCTTAATAATAATAATAGCAGCCCTGTATCTTATACATGTCCCACTGCTGAGCTCGGGCCTCTTCTCATGATGAGAAGGGTTAGGCCATAGTCCACCACGCTGGCTAAATGCGGATTGGTATACTCACACACCCTCGAGCTATTTTTAGGCACTCTCAGGCATGTAGATTGCCTCACGATGTTTTTCTTCACCGTTAGCAAGCGATATGTTATATGATAAATACACACTTATCTTCGAAAAACCGAATCTTAACGATTTATTGACAGAAGTGTGTGCCGTGGGTTCGAACCCGAGGCCTTTGACTTCGCAGTCCTACGGTCTCCCTCTCGGCTATCACTGCCTTCATAATTTATACATTAATTCTTAAAAATAATGGTCATTTGACAAATATTTATTTCTCACCACAATAATAGTTTAAAAACAACACTCCTTAATTCAAATATATATGTATCATTATAAGAAATATTAGTGTGGGAGACTGGTGCCTTAGCTAGGCGGAAGACTGTATTTTAGGTCACCATTTCTACAGAGATTCAGTCTGCTCGTAATCCTTAGTCAATAACCACTCAATAGTTTTCTTAATAATGAGACACACGACACGTCATTTAATAGCCTTTTTTCTTTATAATTTTAAGCCGTTATTATGGCCATCCGTGATGTTTTAAATCTTACATTAAGAAATATTATAGTTAGATATATTGATAAAAGGTAGCTTATGTCCCTCCTCAGGTCTTAAATTATCTCTATCCCAATTTTGACCCAAAATAGTGCAGTAGTTAGTCGTGAAAGCGTATAAATATAAGAAAGACAGAGCTACTTTCTTATTTATAGTATTACTTAGTAAGTATAACATAACAATACGCCTATATTACCCAGCAGGCAGAAGCAGGGCTGTACAATACCCATTTCACTTTTTGGAACGAAGTTCCTTATCGCGCGTTGCAAAAGGGGGCTAGACGGAAAAAATTGGGACGAAAAGTTGTAACGACACATTTCGTAGCTATTCTCGTAGCGGCGTAGTAATTACATGCTACGTTACAGCTACGGTCTTACATCATCAGACACACAGAGAAAAATGCGCACGGCTTTTTTATGTTTAGGTCCCCTGAGATAGGGTGTGAGCCTATTGCAATCCACCAACAATTCCAATGCCGAATTTCCTGACGGAGTTCAAAAATAACACTTTGCCCAACCCTGGCATCAAACCCGAGATCGTAAGGTGAGAGCTGCATACGCTAACCACTAGACCATTGAGGCAGTAGCCAATGGTAAATATATTTTTAAGAAAATAGGAATATTACCTAAGTATATAGGTATTTTACAAAAACAATAAATGTTAAGTATCCAAGTACACCTGTTACTTCCATTCTCAAAACCGGTGAAACAAAGCAGAAACCATTTTCCTTCGCAATTACAAACATTAACCACTCCTTCTGTAATTTTTAGCGGAACGCTTTTAAAACCATAAAAATAAACTTGAGGAAGTTAGATTTTAGAGTAAGAGCAACTAATGCGGCGCTTTTAAGTCGTGAACTGAGCTAAATACAGAACGTATCTCGAGTAGACGACCCGTGCAGATGGGACATTGAGCCACGAACACTGGAGGCACTATTTTTGCGGATGAGTTCACTTTGTCTCATTTATAACTCCAATCTTGAACACTAATATTGTTGAGGATATTAGTGATGGCCATTAAATATACAAAGGCTGCAGGCTCTTCAAGGCAATTCTAATGCTTTCTTTATTTATCGCGATTCAAAAGACATAGCAAGAGGATTGTTTTAAAAAACTTGCACCATTTAAAAACACTGTAACATTGAAAGTTTTCAACTATAGGCTTATGAAATAAGCTATTCTAATTTTGAAGCAGAAATTTTAGTACTGCTAGTCTATAAAACACAAGCTGTTGTCCCGCGTAGAATTCGATACTTCCACGCTATTTCCCACATAATTGCGGAACTTCCCTCTTAGCCTTTAAACCCCATATTTACCTAGGGGAGTGAAATATTCAAAAAAACATATCTTAGTGTTAATTTATGGCGGAACCTATGAGCATCATTTCAAGAATTTTCCTTTACAAATTAACGAACCTGCTATATAAACTTACATCCCTTAATTTACCCTCTTTAGGATAAAATACAAAGATAAAACATGAACCAGTTTTTAAGTTTATTTTCATGATGATAGAATCCTTGTAATTCATGTCTAATTAACAATGGGCAAAAGATACCCAAATTCGAAATTAAATTTTGGTAGGCAAATATTTTAAAATATCTACAACTAGTTCAGAGCTGATTTTAACATACAAGCAGAACTCAACAACTTGTTTTTTTTACTTCAATAATCCGTTTAGTCAGTAGATCCGTTCCATCTCGTGCATCGTACATCTGGGACTCGTCTCAGTTCATTAGCGTCGATTAATCACGTCGCGGCCTTGAGTCCTTCGCTACTAATCTTCTAAACGAGTGTTAACTTGGACTAATATTGTACTATTCATCACGAACTACCACTATTTACTTCTGTCGGCTCTCATCTAGTTACGAGATGAACTTTCTAGAAGGTTTTTGTGAGAGGAGTACTTATCCTAAATAGTTTTGGAATGGTGTCTGCTTGCCTTAAGTCAAGGTTTCTAAAATAGATTTCTACGTATACTGTTACTAGACAAAGACTTTATTTCTTTAGAAAAGAGGACTAAAGGAAACTTTCTCAACTATCAAAACAATAGAAATATTAGATACGTACTGTATTTTCTCTCTCGCTTTGTTGTAAGTTTTCCAGGATTTTCCCTTTATGTCTTTTTTGTTTAATGTATTTATTGACCTAAGTACTTTGTAGTGAGTCATATCCAACATCTAGGCGTTAGTGAAGTTTGCCACAGTCTGATTGCTGTGCTGGACTTTCTCGACCAATCGACGGGCAATACATCCGAGCATGACCAATTGGAGGAATCGCTTGACCAATTAGAGGTACCGCATGTGCCGTGGCATTAATTTTATTCACGGCTAACTTCACTATCATCTGCTAGATGCTAGATTTTTAATTTTACAAAAAAAAGTCTTTAATATTTTCATTAAGAAAGTAAAATTACAACAGTTTTATGTCCCACATAACGTGTAAGCTCCTTGCCGTAACTTTTTGTATAGCTATTTTATTTTCCGACATTATTAGCAGTCTTTGTTTTTGAAGTAGGTTTTTAACATATTTAAAAACGAGGTTTTTTGCTACCAGGTTATGTAACTTTTGAACTGACATTTTGTGGCACATTGTAACGGGTGGCGCAAAAGTAAAGACCCTATTTGGTTCAGCTATAACATTTTTTCTAAATTAGAAAACTAGATTTAGATTTTTTTAAATGTATATTTGTGCCATTAAATTTCGTACCATTAGGATTTAAAGATGATGTCTTTTAAATGGTGACCTCCAGAGTTGATACACCTTGAAGAGGATGATTTTCCTTCAAAATTGGTTATGAGTGACGAAGCGCATTTCCATCTCTCAGGGCATGTCAATAAGCAGAATACTCGGTTCTGGGGCACTGATAATCCGCGCATTATTCAAGAAACACCTCTACACCCACTAAAAGTTACTGTATGGTGTGGCATCTGTGTTGACAGAGTGATCGGACCCTATTTTTTCGAAGACGCTGGAGGCAATGCGATAACTGTCACTGGAGAACGCTACAGAACCATGTTACGTGAGTTTTTGATACCCAGTTTGGACGAATTGGGGCTGGAGCACATCTGGTTTCAACAAGACGGCGCTACGGCACACACAGCGCGCGACACTATGGACTTAGTGAGGGACGCTTTTCCAGACCGAGTTATCTCTCGTTTTGGCGATTTGCCTTGGCCTGCAAGATCACCCGATCTGACCAGTCCAGACTTCTTTCTTTGGGGTTTTTTGAAATCTCGGGTGTATGTGAACAAGCCACAGACTCTCGCAGCTCTAAAAGAAAACATTCGTCAAGAAATAACGAACATATCGCAGGAAGTGTTACGGCAAGTTATGCAAAATGTCATAAATAGGGCTCAAATGTGTATCAACTCTGGAGGTCACCATTTAAAAGACATCATCTTTAAATCCTAATGGTACGAAATTTAATGGCACAAATATACATTTAAAAAAATCTAAATCTAGTTTTCTAATTTAGAAAAAATGTTATAGCTGAACCAAATAGGGTCTTTACTTTTGCGCCACCCGTTATTATAATAATAGGGTTTTTGACAGTTAAGTCACGTAAGAGCTTATATAAAATACGTGGGTAATTACTAAATGTCGCTATGACGTATTCATCATGTATGTTGTTGTTGATATTTTCGTAAACTAAAAGTAAAATCAACGTAAAAATTGCAGATTCACTTAAAAGAACAACTGTGTTGTTTGAAATACAAATGGATTGCTGTATTGGTATAGTTCTCAATTGCGGTTTAATTATAGACTCTTACAGCTAATTTTAAACTCCTCCATAAACTTCAAATGAGAATTCAAACATAAGAAAAAATATCATCAACCTGTCCTTATCCCAATTATTTGGGTCAGCGCAATATGCTTTTGTCGTTCCATACCCTCCGATCTGACGTCAACTCAACATTCAATTCTCAAATCATTTACACTAATGTCCATGCAAAGGTTGCCTGGAAGAAATCGCGTTAAGCGATAAGGCCGCCCTTTTTGCATGTATTGTTATTTAAACTTTTGGTACAAAATGTATATATCCTATGTTGTATGCACAAACAACGATTTATCTATCTATTCACACCATTTCCAGTCATGTCATCTTTCACTCAATCGATCCATCTTTTCTTCTATATTCCTCTCCACTTATATCCACTTATATCCATTAATGTCTGCACGTGTGGTGTAGTGGTTTAAGCGGTCGCCTCGCCGCTCTCCACTACACTAGTGTTGTGGGTTCGATTAGATCCCTACATAGGACAAATCTTTGAGTTATTCGAAAAGATTTGTTGTGAGACTGGATGTGCTTGTGTGGGTGAATGTGTGTAATTTCTTCTGGCGTTCTATCTAATGTAAAACGAAAAGTCCAAATTAACATTTATTCTTTGAATTTTATTTCTGAAAATCACTTAAAAAGAGGTATAGAATAAAAAAGTGTGGAAGTCGATCAAAGATTTGCACTGTCTGACCTGAACATCGACTTGAATCTCGCGTGCCTTGCAGTGATTAAGACCAGTAAAACGCGAATAGCGTTTAGTCTAGACGGCGATAATGTCTGAAACAGCTACTATTTGCAAGGTACTAACATTTTTATTTTAGATGCACCTGTGGGGAAGTGATTTTCACTGTTATCTTGATTGCAAAACACCGTAGTTGATGTTGTGGGTTCGACAAATTAATGAGACAAATTTTGATGATTTATTATTATTTGTTTTGTTTTATTATTTAGTGGTTTGCGAATGCGCCTCTCACCGAGGTCTCGGGTTCGATTCTCGGATCGAGAAAAGTGTTATTTGTGAACTTGCCGTTAGTGTGCCCGGTGGATGGCGATAGGAGCATATCCAATGGGAAAAAAACATAACAGCTGAAGTGTGGGTGTTGTACACCTCTGCCACACTCTTTTGGGTAATATAGGCGTGATGTTATGTAATTTTATGTTATGTTTATTATTTAATTAAAAAAAAATGTTTAGTCTAATGATTAGACTCTAATCCATTGCCGCACCGTTGTTTTTCCAATATTGCCGGTAATTTGGGCATATTTACGGCGCGGCTGTAGGAATATTGCCGGCTGGCACATCATTAGTTCAGTCCCTGCAAAAACGTCATCAATAAAAACTTGATAGCATATCAAGTCTACCATCAAAATGAAATCGACACAAATGACAGGAGCTGGCTGGCCAATGCCATGCCAATTTAATCGACTGTTAAGACAATTCTTGTCAGTCCATTTATTTTCACAGAAATAGCCGGTTTAGATACAATACTTTAGCTAGTACACACTTAAATTTTATGATTAGAATTCCAATGGCAACGACAGTCCATAGCCCACTGCATTCAATTTGATTAGGTACTTCTGAAGTTCGATCCTTAGGTAATTTTACAACGAAAACACGGGATAATAAAATATCTTTACCGTTTTCCTTTCGTCGTCCCTTTAAGGGTCTAATGTAAGGGACGTTTATGTTTAACATAAATAGTACGTGAAAATACAAACAGATGTGTCGAATCGCATTCTAGGATGTGGTAAAAGAACACTTAATCAATATGGAGAAGAAATGAAAGCAAATATGTATGCAAATAAGTTTGCCAAAACTCGTGGGCAGTGGGGGGGTACATTGTTTCGCGCATCTAGTTATATATACAATTATGTGCAAGAGCGGTGCTCTTCCACATTTGGCGGCGGGCTACGCCTGACAATGACTAGTCCTTTTGAATTAATTGTGATGCAGTAGTTTTACTTAATGGGACATTTTGTAATATGCGGATAGTCTGCCTCGTTGGTTTAGCGGTATAAAAAACGTATCGCTCACCCCGTGATCTCGGGTTCGATTCCTAGGTCCTGGCAAAAGTATTATTTAGGATTTCAAAACAATCTTGATAGCAGCACGGAGTTGGAAAGCGACAGAGTCATCCTCTATCTCATGGGACTTAAAAATATCATCATAATTAAAAATTCATTCATATATGAAGTGTAGGTGTTGTACATACATACCCTTCTTTCTGAGTAATTATTATGTTAGGCATGTTACGTCATATTTTTTTTTTTTTATAAACGACGCTCGCACTAATAACTTCCTTCCTTAATTCCCGAATAACTTCTGTGTCGCGGGGATGTTCACAAACATACATTTTACACACACAAAGCACACCCAGAGTCAGAACAAATCTTTGCGAATCACACAAAGATTTGTCCCATGTGGGGATCGAACCCACAACACCCGCGTTGTTGAAAGCGGCGAGGCGACCGCTTTAACCGCTACGCCAACCGTGCAGTCTATGCGGCAGTTCATAATAAATAGTGTATTATAAAGTGATAACGTCAGTATTTAGGTAGAAGTGGGGTAGAAAGGTAAAACTATAGGCCTAGCTGTTTGCTATAATGATTGGTGTTAGAAGATCTCCCTGGACAAACCTTAACTGAATCAAATAGCAAAACAAAAATGAAGTAACATAAACTTAAAAAATAAAATAAATTATTTACAGACCGAAAATTACGAAGTATGTAAAGGTACCTACCGCGAAAATAATTAATTAGCCGATACAGGTGGTTCGTTAGTTTCAAGGCCGGAAAATTATCAGAAACTGCGCCGTCTAGACTTCAATTTCAAGGAATCATTTAATTTTGTAATATAATTCATAAATGTAATTTTGATAGGCACATTGGATTTACTGTACCTCATTGTACGGTTTCCCCGTGGTACAATGAGGTTGGTGTGCTTTTAACCGACGAAAAAAACGGTTCTCAAGTTAACGCGTGTATATTTATTTTATTTTATTTATTTTAAAACTTAATGTACTATATCGCACATAGGCGGACTTAATGCCATAGGCATTCTCTACCAGTCAACCTTTGGGTGATGCTGAGAGTAGGGTAGTAGGTGCAAAAGTTGAAGTTTTAATTATGAGAGGAGCAGAATAATAAAATAATTATGAGTACATATAGGTACTTAACACATACATATAGATATGATTACACAAATAACCAAATATACAATACATATGTATATTAAAATATAAATTATACGTAAACATCTACATATACAATATATACATAATTGAAATACAGTTTATACATATACAATATACATATATAATGTACTAATACATATTACATAATATAATCGTAACAGTGATGAGATTATTCCTTAAATTCGTCAAATAGTAGAAAACGTACCCTAACCTTGAACGCATAACGGTTTGTGGACATCCTGATTTCAAGAGGTAGCGCATTCCATAAAAGGACAGACTGGACAAAGAAAGAAGAGTTGAGAAATCCAGAAGTGTGAGAGGGACTCCAGAAGTGTGAGAGCGACAATATATATATTTTTATGTGGTCTGATTTTAATATTTTTTTTGCCATATATTTTCTGTATCTATTTAGATATTTGCGACTGGAAGCCATCATTTCATATTGCTGGGGCTTGATGATGGAAGGCATAAGGTATAAGGTAATACTTGCACTACTGTGTTCTGAGGCATTACCTCGTTATCCTCAGGTGAACCGACACATTGTCATCTTCAATATGCTTCTGTGGATTGTTGATATCCATGGGCTGCAGATACTACTTCCCATCAGATGGGCTACACGTCCGTTCGCTCCATACGTCTTAACAAAAGGGATTTAATAACGTAGCAACTGGGAAAACAGATTCAACGTCATATATACGACATAGCGACATTTATTGAAACCACAGCTTCTATACATGGCCAGTATGCATTTCCACCGGATAAAAAATTATCTGGCGAAAAAAAAAAGCCACGTCTTCCGAACAAATTGCACGATCGCAATGTTCAAATTGTTCGGAGAACGTGATTTTTTTTTTCGCCAGAGAATTTTTATCCGGTGGAAATTGATACCTACCATGTATAGAAGCTGTGGTTTCAATAATTAATGTCGCTATGTCGCATCCACCCCGTATATTTTTTTAAGACGATACTTTGATTCATATAAACAGCTCACAGAAAACGTTATTCCCAATGATAACGCTTATTACGTTTTAAAGAAATGTTGGAAAATAGTGAGCTTGGTCCATTTTCTTGTTAGCCGACAGATTACACCGCGGGCTGTGGAGCGAAGTGTTCTGATGAACGCTTGTGTTTCATCTTTGTTCACAAAGAACTGGCTTGCTTTTATGCCAGTTTTATTTTTAATAGCTTTGGTCTACAGGTTTATTTTAAAAGTTACTGTTTTATGTTTTTTAGTTACCTGAAGTAGTTACTGTTTATCGAGATGGCGTTTCTATAAAGGCAACAATTACTTGGTTGTTTTCCATACAAAAATAATATGGGTTTAACTTTAATATTAAAAATAATTTTTGACAAAAAAAAAACCGACTTCAAAAAGTAGGTAAACTAAAAAGCAAAAAATAAATTTACTTCGCACAAAATAATACGTTTTTTCATTTAGTTAATTATAAATTATTAAATAATTATTTTATAATTCTGAAGTCGGTGCCAAGTAAAAACAACCTTTCCACAATATCAAATTACAGTTCACACAAAAAAAGAGGCGTAGTTGTGCTAGTGCGCGGTCGCCAAGTATTGGTACTTACCACAGAAATATAACTTGTTTACTTGGCACCGACTTCAGAATTATAAAATAATTATTTAATAATTTCTATTTAACTAAATGAAAAAACGTATTATTTTGTGCGAAGTAAATTTATTTTTTGCTTTTTAGTTTACCTACTTTTTGAAGTCGGTTTTTTTTTTGTCAAAAATTATTTTATTTTACGATTTTAAGTGATGGGTAGACCGAGCAAGAATTTTTCTCGAATGAGGAGACGACGGTTACTTAAAACGGAAAACTTATTAATAATAAACAAGAATTAAATCCTTTCTCCTGACTATTGAGGGTCACGACCTTCCATACACAATAACTAGCAGTAGGAATTAATATGCGTACAGTAGTGAAAGAATTATCCTTTAACTCCTAACTATTGAGGAGTTGACCTTCCATCATCAGCTCAACCACATAAAATTATTGCGACCAAGCGTAAATCCTTGTGTAGCCTCGATTAATAAAATATGAGGGTTGCCCCCAATTTCTCTGGGATCCCATCATCAGATCATGACATGCTGACAATGGGACCACCTTTGAAATATCTCCGTTCCAACAGCTCACTTGACATCATAACTAGCAGTCTGAATATGTGTACAGTAGTGAAAGAATTATCCTTTAACTCCTAACCATTGAGGAGTTGACCTTCCATCATCAGCTCATCCACATAAAAATACGTAAATACTGGTGTATCTTTGAAAAACACACTAAAAACATTACATGTGCCTATAAAATTCGAGGGTTGCCCTCGATTTCTCTAAGATCCCATCATCAGATCACGACATGCTGACAATGGGACCCCTTTGGAATCATCTCCTGTCCAACAAAAAAAGAATCATCAAAATCAGTTCATAAACGACGGAGATATCCGTGAACAAACATAAAAAAAAAAGCAACATATATACGAATCGAATTGAGAACCTCCTCCTTTTTTAGAAGTCGGTTAAAAAGTATTTCTTTAATATTATAGACAAAACGTATCTAGAACACTAAAAGGCATGTAGGTAAAATATAATTATAATTAAATTTTGAATAAAAATATCGTTAATAAGTCACTTTACAATCTCATTTCCATTGGATTATTTATAAACCAAATAAATTTTGCCGTCTCGTTGACCCAAGTATATTATTAAATAATAAAAACAATAGATTATGTAGTAACTATTACTTTAAATTTTTATACATAATATTATGATTATGGATAAGTGAGTGCTCAATATTCACCAACAAACTGTTATGCAGTTTGGCGAAATAATTGTTATGTTTATATGTGTAAAAGTTATAATAATAATAATAGTTAGAGCAATTATTTATGTAACTCAATGATGAAAATCAATGATTAAATCAATTTTGAATTTTTCAAAATGGCCATGAACAAACATGCATTTTCAGTGTTTAAGATATTATTATGATTTATCTATAAAAATATAATAAAAACTTTAAAATATTGAAGTTAAAACCATATGTTGGTATGTAAACACGGCGTTGGCATACTCCCCATGAGCCCCAGTTTATTGCCAGGAAGTCTATAATACATAAATGAAAGTGACTGGTTTGTTAATTTGTATGTATGAATGTATGTAACCGACTCCTTTGGACTCGATTTTGACCCACTTTAAACGGACAGATTTCATTAAAATTTTGCACACCTGTCAAAGATCGATAACAATGCAATAATTCGATAAAAAAAAAAAAAAAAAATAAAATAAAAAAAAAAAAAAAAAAGCGCTCTTATAAATAAACCAAACTAAAAAGTAGAAAATAAATAATAGTTTAAAAAAAACTAAAAAAACACACACTCACTCTGAAACTAGTCCTTATACTGATAAATTCTATGTAATTATGTTAGTAGTAAGTTAAATATATTTTTTTATATTGAGCTAAAATTTATCTACTAGTCTAAAATTACTGCCATAGGCAACAAAGTATTACTATTCTATTATATCAAGTATGCTGTTATTCTGTATACGAATAGCGCCATATTAAACAAAATTTCAAGATTTCAACAAAAAAAAGAACAATTAGAAAAATATCCAAGCTCCATTAACCGAGATTCCTATGGCCAGTATAATAAATTTAAAATAAGTGGAACTTATTCCCGTTTAGTGTAAATCCCATCCTCCACCGAACCATAACTAGCAGATTTATCGATTAAATACCGTATTTGGGCAAACGTCTTTCTGAGCTCAAAGTAAGTGACTAATAGTTTGCGCATGTAATAGGGGTGCATGAAAGGAGTCTTCCCGAGTGACGTAAGTACACAACGATTCTCTACGTCCGACGCACCCTGGGCAATTCGCGAGTTTTTAAAAGCGAATCCTTTCACCACGATGGCAAGTCAAAACCTTGACCACCTTACTGACTGTCCAAAATGCCCTACCACCTGCACAAGAGAGGCGTTCATGAACGCCGACGACAGCGCCATAACAGTGGCCAATTATTGGGCCAATAAAATTTGACTCAGCCATCGACACGACGAAGAAGAAGAAGTTTGTGCAAGTTAGTTTCTTTGGAAAAAACATTAAACGTGAATTGAAAATGGGATGAAACATAAGTAGGTATAACATAACACATAAAATATCATCACGCCTATATTACCTAGAAGGGTGTGGCAGAGGTGTACAACACTCACATTTCACTTGTTATGTTTAGGTCCCAAGGGATAGGAGGTGAGCCTAACGTCTACTGGGCACAATTCCCACTCCGTATTACTGTCGTCAATTTCCTTTCGGAAAGTTTACAAGTAACAGTTTGCCAGACTCAGGAATTAAACCCGAGACATCGCGGTGAGAGGGGCATACGCTAACCACTAGACCATCGCGGCAGTAAGTAGGTATACTGTACGGTTTATAATGTAACTATTTATGGTTACGATCCTTTTCACTTTGGTGTTCCTGATAGTTACGTTTAATTCTTCAGTTTTTTATTCTTTTCTAAGTTCATTTCTAGATTTCTTTTCTTTTTAACCAATAGTTATAGTATTACAATGTTTTAATGTCGTTGCGACAGCAACAACATTTAATTCTAAGTGACAACAACAAAATCAATTACTGTGATTTTGTAAGAATTAGTCAGCGATTATCGTTAGCTTAGTCAA
Source organism: Hypena proboscidalis (assembly GCA_905147285.1). Taxonomy (NCBI): domain Eukaryota; kingdom Metazoa; phylum Arthropoda; class Insecta; order Lepidoptera; family Erebidae; genus Hypena; species Hypena proboscidalis. The sequence continues at coordinate 6,443,506 of LR990150.1, read as the reverse complement.
GACGTGCCCTTATTTAATACCGTCGAATATATCTCGATTGTTTTGCATACACGTAATATCCGTATTTTATTGCACGAGTAGTTTTGATTTAGAACTTTTGCTAGCTAGGAAAATAGCAAAGAACTGACCGGTATAGGTATGCATACGTACGTATGTGCTTGGACTTATTACCTTAACAATTCTACGTGGATAAGCAGATGTGAGAGCGTGTAGCCGGCATAGCGACCAGCACCAACTGTTTGTGCAAGTAAGATTGAGCGTGTAGCCGTTACCTTAGACACTAATTTTTTTATAAATAAATATCTCACAACTTACACACAACGTTACCTAGTCCCAAACTAAGCAGAGCTTGTACTATGGGTACTAGAATAACTGATACTAATACATATATATACTTTTCTTTTGTAAATACATAAATATTATACATAGAAACACACAGACTAAGACAAACCACCATGTTCATGCACACAAAGATTTGTCTTAAGTGGGAATCGAACCCACTTCGGCGTCGCAGGCAGGTACACTACCCACTCCTCCATCCGGTCGTCTAAATGTTTCATTCCTATGGGATCGATGGGGGTAAGCCTATCGCCATTTAACGGACACAATTCCAACTCAGTACTGCTAATGTTACTTTCCTGACGGCAGGTTCACAAATAACATTTTGTCCGAGCTGGGACTCGAGCCCAATACCTCGCGGTGAGAGGTAAATATTCCGCTAGAACATCGAGGCAGGATAGATATATTATCGAATAAACGACTTTTGACCATCCTACCTTAACGGTTGTCATGAATTCACATCCAACAACAAAAACAACGTAAGCTTACCGTTCTCTCTGGGGCACGGGGTAGTCTCGATATGTAATGAATGGTTATCCACAAAGCATCCACGGAACGTGTACTGAAAAACTTTATTTCCACTACTTTTTTTTCTTTTTTTTTTAAAAGCTTACTAGCAATTTGCAAATACAAATTACTAGTATTCTTGTTAACTCCCTCCAGCTAAGCTTAATTCGCTTGTGTTAGGAGGAAGTACACGTCCGTGGTGTAATGGCCAGGATTCGAACCTACGACCTCTCGATCGTAAGACCGATACCTTATCCATTGCGCCACGGCCGCTTTCCATTGCGCCACGGCCGCTTAGGCCGCAGTCGCAAAGTAGAGATAAAGTTTCTACTTTATCTCCACTGTGGGACTGTCTGTGACTGCTAACCGTGTGGCTTCGGGGTCGATCTCTGGTCAAACCAAAGCGTTATTAGGATTCTTTTCGTCAGGTTATTCTCTGTATCATAAGTGGTGGAAAGTGGGTCATAACACCCACTCTTCACTAACATCCGTCTTAGCAAAAATTAATTTAGTAACTTAAGTCAAAATTAAATAACTCATCAGTCTCTTATTTTATATCTAGACTAGATTGTAATATTTATGATGTATCTAATTGTTTAGACACAACATAAAAAAATAAAAAAAAAAAACATCCGTCTGAGTAAAAGGCGTAATGTGATGACATGTTATGATATTCTCTGTAACGCTACAAAGTCTAGATCTATAAAATAGAAAAAAATAATAAAAATAAGTCCAGTAAAATTGCAATAAGCTTAGCTTTGAAGTTTATGTGCCGTGTAGTGGTTTAAACGGTCGCCTTGCAGCTCTCCACTGCACTGGCGTTGTGTGTTCGATTTCCACATGGGACAAATCTTTGTGTGATTCGCAAAGATTTGTTCTAAGACTGGGTGTGGTTGTGTGAGTGAATGTGTGTACTTCGCCTAGCCATTGGATAGTGTAATTGCTTCTGTCGTTCTATCTAAGGTAAAAAAAATATTAATATAGACGCGATGTTATTTTTATTATAGTTGTGGATAAAAAGCTTTACATCAAGACACTTTTTTACAGTACTTAAAAATATTCAAAGTTATTTTAAAATAAATGGTTACAGTCAACGCTCACATTATTTAAATTCTCACTTCAAATTCATTCGAAATATAACAGTGTTATTTATTTTCACAAAAACATTGTTGTCCATCTCGTGTCTCGGTTTCATATTTTACGCGGCTGTCAAGAAAGGAGTGCTCGTGTTGTACTGTGAGATTGTTTCAAACGTTTAGAAAATACAAGTACCATTATGTGTGTGACTGCTGTCCAAATGTAGAGAGTTTGTTTATTCTAGCAGTCAGCATTTCATGTTGCTAAGCTGATAGGAGTACGGGGATAATTCTTTAAATTTAGGCACCTTAAGGCTGTTTACTGTATTCTTTTAAGTTATGTACAGATGAGACAAGACGTTGAATATTACTTGTATATTTACTTTTGACTGCATTTTTTTTGTGATTTACTTCGGTTTTTTTGTAATATTATTTTTATTATACCTGGGTGGCAAGCACCAGTACCTTTAATTTCTAAAGTAAAGTAAATATTTATTTGGATGAATATGGTACATAAGGTGACTTAAACTAATTACAACGTATCATCATATTCTGGCAATCAAGGCGTGCAAATATAAATACATAAAATTGAAATTATTATTATTATTAATAAGCTACACAAAACAATTACAGCCTCTTTAACATGCAGTTTTTCCTAACGTAATAAAAACATGCAGTTATTTCTCAATGCAACATTAATTATTTATATTAATGTCAAAAAAAATAAAATTGTAAAAATTGTATGATCATAATGTCAATATCAAAATTCAAATGTAATAATTCGATAATCATATTACAGTTAGCATAATTGTTATAATTTGTCATTGAGATAATCAGCAATGGAATAATAACACTTGTCACACAGTAGCGATTTCAATTTCTTTTTAAATAAATTAACATTTAGCCCCTTAAGGGTGTCAGGAAGCTTGTTATAAATTTTTGGCGCTAAGCAGAATATGCTTTTCCATTTTAGAAAACGATACTAATAATTTTATATCAAAAATTTGTGCTGTCGTTGTTTTGACTATCTTATGGTATCATAAGTTGTAACTAGACTAAATGGAAATATACAATGGCTGAAATGGATTTTTTTTGCACAAAATAATAAAAAATTGCTTTTGACAAGTAAATTTACAAACCGATAGTGTTCATCAATGCAGCATTTGTTTTGATTATTACGTCAGCCATGTTGGTTGCTACCTACTAATAAAATGTGGCGAGGGGTCCGGCAAGTCTTTGTAAACAATCAAAAGATTCGAGGATTTGAAGGAGGCTTGGATAGCTCAGAGGAAAAGTGATAAACTGAAATATTTGGGTTTCAAATCCTGCTCAATGTCTAAAAATGTATTCTACTGTTCTTAGTATTCGATTGCGGAGCATGAATAAATGCTTATGCTTTAAAATAATGAGTTTAAAATGATTTCGTCAACCTTCGGTCCCAAAAATAGAGTATAGCGAGAAAAAAATATATGTGATGTTAATAATTTTGATTTCGTGTTGCACATACAATTTTTCAACGCATCAGCTCGAAAAGGCGATAAAAATAATTATGCTGCGAGTGAGAGGAAGAATGACTCACAAAAGAGCCTTTTCGAGCTTCTGAGGTGAAAAAAATGTTTAACACGGAAAGTTCACAAAGTATTTAAAAAATAAAGTACATCATTGTTGTCAAACAGAAATATTGTTTATTTTTCATGTTTTGTTATGTTATTATAATGAAATATCCCAATAATTTAAATCTGCATTCGCCATAAAATATAAAGCCAAAAATTATACAATTTCACAAAAATATTTCCCTTTTATCTTTTTACCTCGTACATTTATGATACTGCGATAAATTGTTTTGAAACACAACAAAGCAATTGCACACATGAAACAAAGGTTCCATGGAAATATTTAATGAAAAATAATTCATAGTTGATATATTTTACATTGAGCCCGGTCCCAAAGGAAAAGAGTTTCCAATCAGACAATCAGATACCGGAAATAATATACCAAGCAAATATGCACCATAAAATGTTAAATGTAAAGCTGAAATTTTATTGCGTACTTTAATCAATGTGGTTGATAGTGTACAATTTATACCTTGTTCATCGAAGTTTGGTTTCGCTTATACATATTTATGGTTTATTTTCCATTATGTAGCTGTGGAAGAAAGAAAAATACGTGGTGGCTCATTTATATTGGTAAGGTAGTATGAGTAAGTCTGTAATTATAGGAAATAAAGAAATCTATACTAAGAAACAGTTGAAATAAATATGGGACTGGCAGGATTTGGACCTCCGACCTTCTGCACACCGGCAGGCCGGCTTCTTCTTGCCAGAAGATTTTTTCAACTGTTTCTTAGTATAATTTGCTAAGCATAGCTAAATGCTATAAAAATAATCATAACAAAATCTCTTCTTTGGAACCATGATATCGATTTTAGTAAAAACAAAACTGTACACTTAGATTTAAAAAAAAACTTGCACTCACCTCGAGAATTGAACATCGATATCGAGTCGTATAAACCATTTTGGCCAAATTGAATTATATACATTGGTCAAAATGTTTTTATATTATGTGGTGCTTTTATTAGTCCTAGGGAAAACATGAAAACTATACTCCACGCGTTACAAACGTGCGAACATATAAGGGAACAATCATAGAAATCTTAATAATAAGGCAATAGAAATGTCAAAGACGCGTGACCTTGTCGCCGCGCATCTGTCAAGTCAAACACAAGTGCGAGTTGAGGAATTGTCGTCTTAATGTCATCGCAAAAAGAATAATTTTGTTTGCAGGAATACAAGCGCATGAGTCTAATCGAACATAAGTGCGAGTTGAGGAATTGTCGTCTTTATGTCATCGCCAAAAAGAATAATTTTGTTTGCAGGAATACAAAAAGTGGTATTTGAAAAACGGCGACATGCGTCCCAGTGTTAAAAGATAGTCGATAGCATTTCTATTGACTAGTTATTAAGATTTCTATGGGAACAATCAATAGTGTGTTTCCAGAACTAAGGTAATCGGGTTGCAACTGTTATATTATTAAGTATTCTAGAAATATTTTTTTGAAAATTTGTATTATAGAGAAATTATCATATTTAAAACACTACAATGCACGTTTATTCGTGCCTATTTCGTCAAAAACGTATTTAATTTAATTTTTAATACGTATGTAAAACGATTTTTTCAAATTACAACACAACGTATATTGCTATTTCATGAAGTTCATTCGGAGTGTATACTTTATTAAAGTTAATATTCAATTGAAGATAGAGTCTATTGATTTAGTAAGTACATTAAAATTTTGAATCTTGACCGAAATTCTTCATATTTTTACAAAAATCAAACATTATGTTGTGAAACATTAAGCCATGTGTATTTGAGCATTTTCATTTAAAAATAATGTAACATAAACTGAATTCTTTATGCCAATGCCGCTTTTGTCTCTTGCCTTTTCTAAGAATATGTTTTTCACCATTTATCATTGTAGAACCCCTTTTTCTCAGCACATTAGTTTGTCGAGCCTTGTGACGTATCATGAATAACGTCATTTACTAAAATGAATGAAACTGGTGGTAGAGCTCTTGTGAATGAGCTCGAGGGCGGCAGCACCACCGTCACACCTTTAACCTGCCGCCAAATAGTAGTGCTTCCATTACTGTGTTCCGGTTTGATGGTGAGATCAGGCCCTGAAATTACTGGCACATGAGGCATAACACCGTAGTCCTCAGCTGCAGCGACACGTCTTTAATCTGCTTTTGTGGATTGTTGATGTCCATGGGCTGTACTCCACTTACCATCAGGTGGACTATACGTTCGTTCGCTGTGGGCGCAGTATAAAAAAAAGGATTTTTTTTTATACTGCGCTTTAGAAACTCGGCCACTATCGGTAAATACGACTCTTCAAGTCAAATTGATATTTCAATTAATGCTTAAAATATGGATGGCATTATTTTTGTTTCGATACCACATTTAACCTCATTTATCCTCAGGTTCCACGGCATGACTTCCTATGTATGTTTTTTACTTTTTTTGCAGGCCATTGTTATGGTAGAATGTACTGATCCATTGTTTAATTATTAACACCTGTATTTCTAATGTATTTGTAATTGTATTTGATTTGTATTTAAACATTTCCAATATAAGCTGATCTCGCATTGCACGGCAAGCCTAAAGGATTGCCAGACCATATTATACCGGAAACCAGCTGCTGCCCGCGACTTCATTTGCCTGGGATTTGTTAATCCCCGCGTTTCTACCTGCGGCAAACATTTTGCTCTGTTCCCGTGGCACCATGTATTGCGCATCTGTAGACTTCCTACTAACTTTTAAACCTGAAATTACACTCTTGGGAATAACTTTTAAAAGTAGCTCGTTTTAGAAGGTAATTTACTTTTATTAAATATCAAGTATGCCATGAAATTTCGTGCTTAACACTTTAAAAATGATGGGCACATTACACATACGAACATTCCACCTTTATTTTACCCTCATAAGGGTAGAATTGAAAACAAAAACCCCTTCTTAGTACGGACACTGCACTCCAGTAGTACGCGCTTGCATGATGTAAGGAACATTAAATTTGTGCAAAATTTCAAGATTCTAGGCCGAACGGCTTAGGCTCAGCGTTGATGAATCAGTCAGTTGGGTGAACGGATATGGCACATAGTGGGGAAGTATCTTAAATATGGTAGATAGAAGATTTTACTGAAAGGAGAGTTTATTTTAGGTTTAAAAATTGGCCTTGATGGTCTAGTTGTTACCCTTGGGAAAACCTGTATATGTATAAATGTGTAGCCTATAAATTTTCAGTATAAACTGGCCTCGAATTGCACGGCAAGTCTATACAACAATATCTTTATATACGGAAACTTTTTGATTGGCCTTCATAATGTAATATTTCTTTTTCTAGTCTTAAGTTAGCTGTAAGTTTCCCTATTAAAAAAAAACGCGAGACCTGGAAATGTATCGGTTGGTGTGTAGCCATGGTACAATCTGATAAAACATTGTTTAATTTGAGCTTACATTTAACTGTTCAAACAATTTTTTTTCTAATACATTCTATACAAGTTATCTTTCTCTCATTATTCGTAAGCCCTGTTTAAATGTGAAAAGAGCACAAAGCTAAATTGAAACAGATACCAGACAATTCATAATTAAATAGATAAAGACTAGTAATAATAATGTTATTAAAAAGTTTTCTTTGTTTGACAGCTTTGAGTCAGTTTATCAGTTTTGTTATGAAACGTAGTCTAGCCTGTCCAGACAGTTTTTATGAAAGATAAATGGTAAGATTTAACGTTCCATCAAAATGAAACAATATTTAATGTTACTGGCCACTGTTTTAAGTAAAGTTCTCATTCATACAAATAAATAGAATAGAATTGTGTATTTATTTAAGAATATCGGGATAACTATGTGATTGCAAAACGGATAAGGCAATGTACACGTAACCTGTGCTTATAATTATAGCTTTAAAAGTTATTGTTTGTAACGGATAATCTTTTGAACGGATAGACTGATTTTAATTAAAAAAATGAAATGATCCGCCATCGCGCATAAGAGGTTACATTAGCAATCAAATACAAGTATATTTTGAATTAATCAATGTATTTTACGGTCCCGAAATCATCTGACTTTTCAATGGCTTCTGAAAAGAGGAACTTCACATATTTCAGCCATTATTGACTGGAAAACCCGTGCGTTAATCCTTAATTAATCGCTTCAGTGGAAATACTTCGGGCCTTATAAGAACATTTCTCCGTAATAGCCATTCCTCACGTATTTGGAGTATCATCCCAAGATCTTGGATTCCCCTTTTCTCCTATAAGGAATGTTTACAATTCATCAATCTATACACATTACCCATTAAAATCACCATCGGAATTAGTTCGCTAGTGCTCAAGAATTCATTCTAGATGTCTGCAGTTTTAATTTTCTTTTAGATCTCTGTTGAGGTGTCGTGGCTTTATTGTTTACCAGTTTTCTATTAAAATTATAGAAATATTATATAAACTTCAATTTATTGTTTTTATCAACCCCTTCTAGAATAATCTTTTGAAAATACCTTACAATCTTCATTTACGTTTTTCAACTCAGTTACATGAATAAATAAAGTATGTACAAAATGAAACTCTGTTATTTTTTTCTTCCGTGGACACTATAAATAAAATCAAATAATAAAGAAACCAAATCATATATATTTTACACTATCAACGATATTGATTACAATTTGCAATATTTTAGTAGCTTATACTTTAATCTTGTTGTGGCATAAATTTGTTTTATTTATTTTTATGTAGGTATCTGGCTTTCTGATTAGAAAATATTTTCCATTGGGACTCCACTCAATGGAAAATACATCACCTACCTTTATGAAATAAATAAAATGACTTATTCAAAAAAATAACGTACTGGTGTGCTTAATTACTTTTTAACTATTTGAGATATTAATACATTTATATGTATTTTAATTTTGAAAATAGTTGAGATAAATTCTCAGTTCAAAGCTAGTGAAATTTAAGCAATCCAGTTCTTTGTGGACAAAGATGAAAATGAAAATGAAAATGAAAATGAAATGAAAAAATCTTTTATTTCAATAAAAATCGAGGGTAACAATAATTGATTGGAGTCTCCTTTTAAGCTAAAAAAGCCTGTGGTAGAAGACTCCGCTCATTCGTGGCTATACAGTTTTATTACAAAATACTCTAAAGATTACAAAATTAAATTATTATTTTTTATTTATATAATCATATTTATTTATTTACTAAATAAAATGTTTTAATTATTATAAATAAGTATAAATTATGTGTGTGTGTGTGTGTGTGTGTGTGTGTGTGTTTGTGGGTGCGTGTGTATGTGTGTATTGGTTATGTTTTATTTTAGCAACGCCTCAGTGTCTTCATAGGTAAGTGGTTTGATCCAGTCCGTAATTTTAAGTTTAATTTCATGATGTTTGTTATCATATATATCTCTATTTATTCTATTATATAGAAGCGCTGCGCGTTTTTTATATTGTATGCTCGCGAAACTTGTTTTAGTTTGGGGAACTTCAACTATCCTATCTTTTCTTCTTTTTTTTGACTGGTTAGGATCGTACGGTATGGCCTTGTGTTGTTTTAGGATTATTTTGGTTATGTATAGTTTTCTTACTGTCATTAAATTGCTAATTTTATAAAGATTTTCTGTGGAATACCTAGTAGTTTTAAAATACATTAGTTTTATGAGTGCCCGTTGTCCTCGTTCAAGATCTATGAATTTGGTTTTTGCAGCGCCTCCCCATATGGGTATGCAATATACTAAAACTGACTGTACTAGGGCTGTATAGATTTCGTTAAGAAGGTTTCTAGGATTGTTTGTGTTAGTGGGTAAGCTTACTGGAACCGTGTGCCTGAGGGTTTTGAATATCCAGCTTAGTTTTCTTATCCTATTTGTAACTTGTTCCAGTTGGGGGTACCAGGATAGCCTTTGGTCAATAACTATGCCCAAATATTTGGTTTGTGACACTTTATCTATTTTTGGACAACAACATGTATTTGGATCATCACATGAATGTATTTTGATGTTAAAATTTGAGTTTGGTTGTGTGCGATTTGAAATACTGAACGAAATAAAATTTGTTTTGGTCAAGTTTAGAGTTAGTACGTTTGATTTAAGCCATGCAGCAACTTGTCTCATACCAATTTCTGTACGTGATGCTACTTCATCCCACGAGCTCCCTGAAAATACGACAGCGGTGTCATCCGCATATGAGAATACTCTTGCGTTATCTATTTTGAGGTTACAAAGGTCATTAATGTAAAGCAGAAACAACGTGGGACCCAGAAACACAAGCGTTCATCAGAACACTTCGGCCCACAGCCCGCGGTGTAATCTGTCGGCTAACAAGAAAATGGACCGAGAACACTATTGTTCCTCCAATATTTTTTGTAAATAAACGTTTTCTTGGCGGGCAAAATGTTTGTCGTTTTGAGATAAAAAGCTTACAACTTTTAATTTTTTATCTTAAACTTTACCTAAGTACTTACATGCTATTTTTATTAAAACCGATGTGAGTTTGTAACATTTGTCACATTCAAATTATGAAAATAATATGGGTGTTACTCTTAAGACAAGACAAGGTCAGTGCAAGACTGGCTGCGACTCAGGCGCGACGTGTCGCACTCTCTTAAAAATGCCTGAAAGTATAGGCGAAACCGCAGTCGTCTAAATAGACCACCATTACGTGAGCAACACCCGTATTTCATCATTTGAATAATACTTAAATGCTCCACCAATATAAATAGGTATTGATAAATGAATGATTTATCTAAAGTTTAGTTGACAAATTTCATTTTCTTTGGTAATCACAGGATATTCAAAATATTACAATTTTCATCGAACCTAAGCTCAAAGCAAGCTAGAGGGGCCATATTTATATTTTTGAGTAATAGCTAAACAATGACGTCAACTTTCGATCATCATAACGTCGTTAGCTGAAGATGGACAACACATGATACTTGGGTTGGAGATGTTTCAAAAATTTCAGTTTAAAAATGTTGCCTAAAAATATTTAATGGATTTAATAAAAAAAAGGCATGAATATAATTAGACAAACAAAACAACATTTCCTCATTATAGAGACATATTAGAGTTTCTTTTTTCTAATTATTCATTTTCTGTAATTGGCTTATATTTTTAGTGATTTCAGGACAATAGAAAAAACTAGCAAACCTCATTAGGGAGGTAAGTATTTTCCTTTTTGTGGCCCTTTTACCTAGCATCGCCTTCAAGGCCTTGTTTAGTTTATTTGTTTTTAATTATACTTGACCTATTGTTCAGTAGTTTGCAAATATTGGTGAACTAAAGTGGCAGGTCACCCTACATTTAAATTAGTTGATTCAGGTGAGTTGACCCGCTGATTTAGGGAGACTTTTATCATATTGTATTGCTATATACTTTGAAAACAGTTTAAAGGATCAAATATCTTTATTACTATTTTGTGCAACTGACATCATAATAATATAAATAATTTTATTTAATTACATATAATACAGATAAATTTATAAAATTGCCTAATATTACCAATTATAATTATAATTTAACTCCCTGAAATTCCTTATAAATAATGTATACTTTTTTTAATTTTTTATTTTTCTGTTTATATCATTTTATTGCATGTAATAATATTAATAATTAAACTTTTATAGAATTTAATATTGTCACCAACGATCTCGACTGAGTGCATTATGTAACACAACTGGCAATCGTCATTATGGTACCCACAGGACAGGCTTGCCTAGTGTGGGACCAATGGACATTTGTAAATATTTATATGCTTTTTGGTAATAAATCATTTTTATTGTTTTAATTTTATTTTATTTAACACTTTATCTTAAGTAATAACATCATATTAAGTGAAATAATATTTTTTTGCTTTTCTTTCAAAGAAGTAAGTAGCTGACGGACGGGAAGTCCACCTGATAGTAATTAGTAAATACAGCCCATGAAAATTAACAATCCACAAAAGCAGTTTATAGATGCGCTTCACCTGAGAGCAACGTACTCATATGCCAGTAATATCAGGGCCTGATCTTACTATCAAATCAGAATACAGTAGTGAAAGAACTACTATTTGGCGGCAGGTTAAAGGTGAGACGATGGTGCTTCCACCCTCGAGTGATAAAAATTACCGTAAAATAAAACTACTGGGCCCCACTACAGTGCGATTCGTCATATTATTTTCTTTATTTTTCGGCCGTGGATTCGAACTCACGACCGTAAGATCGATGTCTTATTCATTGCGCCACGGCCGCTACCTCTGTTTGTAAATTTAACTTACTATTTATGTTAAACATAAACGTCCCTTACATTAGACCCTTAAAGGGACGATAAGGAAAACGGTGAAGATATTTTATTATCCCGTGTTCTCGATGTGAAAGTACCTAAGGATCGAACTTCTGAAGTAATCAAATTGAAGGCAGTGGGCTATGGAACGGACAGTCGTTTGTCGTTTGCACTGGAATTTTAAACGTAAAATTTAAGTGTTGGTTCTATCTAGCAATATTTGGTTCTAAATAGTGCTGACGTCATACTTTTTAAAAACACTCCGGAGATTCCTTCTCCGTCATATACAATATTAACCGGCATTATCTATTATCTAATTTTTCAACCTTAATATTGTATAAAATTCAGCACTTTTTGTGAATCACCTAACGAAGAAACATAACGTTATCATGAACACGTCACAACTGGAACTTGAACACAATGTTGTTGTTTTTGAAAGAACTGCTATTACAGTCATTATCGTTGTCTAGACTAATCACTAGACGAGTCAGTGTGCTTGATAGCCAGAAGACACGCGAGAATTCAGCTAATGCTTCGTAAATCTTCAGTGAACTTGCAATGTAAAAATAGGCATACGTCAACCCTATATTACCGTTATTACCTTTTTTTTACACAGCGAACGAACGTGTAGTCCACCTGATGGTAAGTGAAGTACAGCCCATGGACATCAACAATGCACAAAAGCAGATTATAGATGCGTCGCTGCAGCTGAGGACTACGGTGTTATGCCTCATGTGCCAGTAATTTCAGGGCCTGATCTCACCACCAAACTGGAACACAGTAATGGAAGCACTACTATTTGGCGGCAGGTTAAAGGTGCTGCCGCCCTCGAGCTCATTCACAAAAGCTCTACTACCTAGCAGAGAATGACAGAGATGTATAACACCCACCCTTCACCTGGTATGATGAGGTCTCACTTGATAGAAAGTGAACCTATTGCAATCTACTGGGCGCAATACCAGACTTGGTGCTGCTGCTAAGAAATTCCGAACAGATAAGACCCGGGCATCAAACCCGAGACTCCACAGTGAGCAGTTGCTACGAGACACGCATAAGCGTTTCTTTTACCATCTGAAAATATCGACAGCCAAATTGTGTGAAAAGTTTGCCCTTACATTGTCTCCCACGTACATCCTAAATTTTCTTACGTGACTAAACTTTAAAAAGCACTATTATTATAAAACAACGTTCCACAAAATCTAAGTTCAAAAGTTACGTAAGCTGCCAGCAAAGGAACTCGTCTCTAAATAAAGTAACGTGTAGTACCTGCCTCGTTACTTCATGAACGTGGACTTGACGGCTTGCTCTCAGTTTCAACAATTTTACGTATATGGGAAAAGAAAATACGGGAAGTTACGACAAGGAGCTTACACGTTGCGACTGACATACTCGTGTAGTTTTACTTCTCGGAATGAAAATGTTTAGACAAACTTGATTTTAGAAACGAGTGACATTCGTAACTAAACAATGGCGCCAATAGAGTAATGACCAATTTGACAAAAAACTATTTCGAAATTGTCAAAGTTAATAAGGTATCAGTATAATTAATAACCGTATCATCAAGGTGAGATTGTGGTCAAATGCGTTTGCCAATCACCATAAAAATAAAAACATATTTTGAATGTTTTAAATTTTCGGCAACGAAATTTCATAATAATATATATATACAGGGTGGATGCGACATAGCGACATTTATTGAAACCACAGCTTCTATACATGGCCAGTATGCATTTCCACCGGATAAAAAATTCTCTGGCGAAAAAACAACACCTAACTATGCTCGAAAAGAAATATAAAGATAAAGCTTTGTTTTTTTTATTTAAGTTATTTGGTTTACTAGTCTTTTCTAGTAACGTTAAAATTAGATGTCTACTTTAAGTCAAGTAACCTTGACTTGATGCAAGCAGACAAATTACTAAACTATTCCAAAACCATTTAAATGTACACAAAAACCTTCCAGAAAGTTCATCTCGTAACAAGATGAGAGCCGACAGAAGTAAATAGTGGTAGTTCGTGATGTATGGTACAATATTAGTCCAAGTTAACACTCGTTTAGGAGATTAGAAGCGAAGGACTCAAGGCCGCGACGTGATTAATCGACGCTAATGAACTGAGACGAGTCCGGGATGTACGACGCTTCGGATGGGAGTTACGAGAGAAAATGTTTTCAAAGAGCTAATATTAGTGCAGTAAATAAGTACACCTTCGATGGATACTGGAGTTATTTTCCATTAGACGGTTCTCAACTGACTGATATAATAAATTAATATATTTTTTTTTTATCGAAAATTGGTTTGAACGAGATCTAATAATTAGTTTTTTTTTAATACGTTATAAATCGTAAACCGCAAAATCGTAAATCGTAAAACTCCAATATCATAAAGAATAAAGAAAACGTTAATTTAGATGTATAGTGGTACGGAACCCTACGTGCGCGAGTCCGACTCGCACTTTATATACATTCAATTCTCAACTGCCTCGATCGTCTAGTGGTTAGCGTATACGCCTCTCACCACGAGGTCTCGGGCTTATTGCTCGGGTCGGGCAAAGTGTTATTTGTGAACTTTCCGTCAGGAAATTCACAATAGCAGCACGGAGTTAGAATGAATAGCGATAGGCTCAGCCCCTATCCCATGGGATCTAAACATAACTGGTGAAATATGGATGTTGTACACCACTGCCACAACCTTCGGGGTAATATAGGCGTGATATATATCATACATATCACACAGCTTACACACAACGCCATCTATTTCCAAACTAAGCAGAGCTTGTACTATGGGTACTAGAATAACTGATACTAATACATAATAATATATACTTTTCTTTTTGTAAATACATACTTATTATGCATAGAAACACCCAGACTAAGACAAACCACCATGTTCATGCACACAAAGATTTGTCTTGAGCGGGCATCGAACCCGCGACCTCGGCATCGCAGGCAGATACACTAGCCACTCCGCCATCCGGTGGTCATTGATCGGTCGATGTTATGTTAGTGTCATTTTCAAACTCAAAGAATGTTACGTTACAATTGCTTTACTAAGCACTACAACAACTATTGGACAAAACTTACTACAGTACATCGATCAGTCTAGTTCTCGCAACACGAACAGTGATCGACTTCTTCGCCGCTTTGTTACTGAACGTAGCATTGCATCAGTTTTAGCTGAAACTGCATACAAAATTTCAACTAAATTCATTGACTCGTTCCAACTAAGCGCTTGTAAAGTTTTGAGTTCTCTCCTCGCCTGAAGACACGACCAGAAGTTTCCGTCTAAAACCTCGAAAACAGAAACTTTTCAATGTAAAATTATACGAACAATGTTTGCAATATTTTTGTGTTTGAAGCTTCAGTGAATTAACAGAATGTTTCGGAATACTCCGCTTTGTTTTATTGCTTTTAATAAATTTTATTGTACTGGCTCGTTGGCCATTGTTTTTACGTTACATCTTTAAATACTGAAAAAAAAACAATTTTGGATGACCGGATGGCTGAGTAGTGTACTTGCCTGCGACGCCAAGGTCATGGGTTCGATTCCCACTTAAGACAAATCTTTGCCTGCATTTACATGGGGGTTTGTCTTAGTCTGGGTATTTCTATGTATAATAAGTATGTATTTACAAAAGAAAAGTATATATGTATCAGTTATTCTATTTCCTATAGTACAAGCTCTGCTTAGTTTGGGTCTAGATGGCGTTGTGTGTGAGTTGTGAAATATTTATGTACTTATTTATTTATTTAATTTAATTTACTTTACCCTGTGATGGACTCTTGGCCATCAATCAACAATATACGTACCTCATTAGAAAAAAAAAACAAAAAGACTTAAATAATAGCGTCGAAATAAGGCGTCCCTCATATTAGGCGTGCTTGATCGTCGAGCGTGTGGGCGCCTAAAGCCATCATAACATAATTAATACATGAATTGTTTAAGTTAATCTTTAATTTATTATTAATTTTATGCAATTTGTTTTATAGGCCACAAATAAATAACTATATCTCACAATGTACAGATCTGCTTAGTTTGGGACTAGATGACAATGCCATCTAGTTCCAAACTAAGCTGAGCTTGTACTATGGGTACTAGAATAACTAATACTAATACATATTATATACTTTTGTTTTGTAAATAGTTATGTGATCACACATCACTTAATTGTATCGAGGACAAAACCTTCATCTGATTACGTAAATCTCATGGTCGAGCCTCTTAATTAAAAATATGATTTCTAAATCTTGTTAATCTTATCTGTCAGATTAGTTCCGCTTAGGCTCTGTGCAAATATAAAATACGACTTTATTTTACGACCCGATTTGTTACGGTCACGCAGAGCAAGATAAGCCTTCCGTCAACTTCATGGATAATTAATAAATTAGAAATCTTACATCAGCATGGAAAATTCTCAGTGTGTCACCAAAGATTTCACAATGATTTCCCCTCCTAGAATTTTCATGATATAAATAGCCGTACAGCGGCGACGAACATTATTCCTAGTCTTACCACCTTCAAGTTAACTAGTTGTATAAGGTTGTACTATTGTAACCTTGTTGAAATAAACTGCTTCGCTAACCCAAGTCTGAGTATTCTTTGGAATTCGCCATAGTCCTCGACCGACAACCGCTCCAGCCACGACAAAGCAAAACTGGCGCAGCCGGTAGGATAATTAGTCAGATTCGTCGGTAATACGTTCTCGCAACAAGAACTTGCAACGCCTAGAATCCAGAGAGATCAGCATCGTCACAGTTCGAGCCGAGCAACAAAACCGAACGAGTACTCAAGCCACGAAGGACAGACTTCTTGATGAGCAAGCACCACTTCGGGCCAAGACTTGAGAGCAGCAGTATCATCACGGGGTAACGTACAACTACAACTATTTCTACAAGAAGTGACTAGTGTAATCGGTGGAGATTCCTTCTCCTTCCTTAATTTCATGTACAATCCAAACCATCCTGGAAGAAGTTGCGAACAACAGCGACTTACCTTATATTGTCTTCACAAAATTGCCAGAGGTTTAAAAGAAAAATTAGAAGGACTTATAGCCCAATATAATTATCTTTTATATATTTGTGAAGTAGAACATAGAAATAAATTGGTACAGTTAAACCAAGACCGCACTAATCAATAATAGTTGCGAATATATAATTGTGTAACCTATCGTTACTTTTAAATAATTGTGTAACAATTTAATAATTGTGTGATTTTTGTAACAAATAAGTTACGTGTGTGTAAAATTTTGAAAAATTGGTAATAATAACCAAGTTAAAAAGAGAAAACATAATTCTCTTAAAATGGCAAATAATATTACAATGATTCCCACTGAAATGGTGAACATTATTCCACTTTATGATGGAAATTCACGCCAAACAAATTTGTTTTTAAAAAAATGTGATTACATAATTTCTTTATATAAATCTGCCACTACTAGTAAAAAACAAGACCAAGATGAATATAATTTCCAAGTTATTACTAGTAGGCTAGAAATAGTTTTAGAGGAAGAAAATTTCCAAAGACAGTATAGATCTAAACATAAAGTGATTAAAAGTAATCTACAGAATAATTATAGCTCACCAAAGAATTATAACTCTAATAATTATCGCTCCAATCCTAACCAATTAAAACAACCTAATAATCTACCTCAACCAAGTTACAATTGGAAACGAGCAGATAATATAGATTTTAAACGTAAACCTCAATTACCACCCCCATCGAAAAATTATCTTACAAGAAATCCTTATAGCTATTGCCCGCGCAACATAAATGAAAATCGAAATACACAAACACCAAGGTCGGAACCTAACTTAAATATACTAAGCCCCTCCACAAACGACAGAGAAACTGAGGAAAGTCCTAACATGGATAGGACTACGGAAAATTTTCAAGTAAAAGCCTCAACCTCGTCTGTACTGAAATGATATCATGTAAACCCTAGATTTTTATTCCAGATATTAAGGCAAAATTATTATTAGATACGGGAAGTACACGATCATTTTTAAGTACTAATATAGTAGAAAAATATTTTACAACTAATAAAATTTCGGAAAAATTACATAATTATGAACTGTGTATAATAAGTTTTGCTTTGTCGTGGCTGGAGCGGTTGTCGGTCGAGGACTATGGCGAATTCCAAAGAATACTCAGACTTGGGTTAGCGAAGCAGTTTATTTCAACAAGGTTACAATAGTACAACCTTATACAACTAGTTAACTTGAAGGTGGTAAGACTAGGAATAATGTTCGTCGCCGCTGTACGGCTATTTATATCATGAAAATTCTAGGAGGGGAAATCATTGTGAAATCTTTGGTGACACACTGAGAATTTTCCATGCTGATGTAAGATTTCTAATTTATTAATTATCCATGAAGTTGACGGAAGGCTTATCTTGCTCTGCGTGACCGTAACAAATCGGGTCGTAAAATAAAGTCGTATTTTATATTTGCACAGAGCCTAAGCGGAACTAATCTGACAGATAAGATTAACAAGATTTAGAAATCATATTTTTAATTAAGAGGCTCGACCATGAGATTTACGTAATCAGATGAAGGTTTTGTCCTCGATACAATTAAGTGATGTGTGATCACATAACTCCTCCCTTCTTAGATTGAAATTATCTAATGAAGTTAGTTATTTCAATTAAATTCATTATTTCTAATTTTCCAATATAAATTAGATTGATTACAATAGCAATAAAATTGAATATAATAAGTACCCGTATACACCATAAAATTAAATTTGATTAAGAATATCAAATACATTTTAATAAAGGAATATAATACTAAGAACTGATTGCACATATGTCTCTAACATTATACCTCTGCAACTTATTCTATACCTCTGCAACTTATTCTTAATCTAACACAGTTATATACTTGCTTTTCTGCTTATTCTATACTTAATAGATAAGTTATAACACAGGACTTATTTATTACCATACTCTTTTTCGTGACACACATATTTTGGTATCTATATTTAGTTTTACATTATAATAATATATTCAAATATATATTTTATTTTAATAACACTGTTTATTATTTTATGTTACACACATAATATTCGTTCATACCTGTAAATGCTTTTAATTATACAACTTTTTATAAAATATACAATATGAAGCTAAAGACCTAAATTCCAAAATTTTTCAAAAAGAATAAACATAAGTATGATGACATAATTAGTTGGGTTGCCAAACAAATAATTTATTGGCTTCATAATTTATATTTTACTTATAGAAAGTGAAAGCATGGAGGATTATAAAAAATTATGGCTTTGTCGGCCTTTTAATATTTTTGACAGGTATTTTAGTTTCCCTTTCTTTGATTTGAATAGGGACAAAATTTCGTTCGGTTTCCCCTATTACTTTCGCCTTTTCGAAACGTGGTTTATCTTTACCTCTTCGTTTATTAACCAGACCAGTGTAAATTATATCGTCCGTATTAAAATTTATATATTCACCTGGTTTTTGTCGTTTTATTTTGTTTTGTTCCATTTTTCTTGCTAAATATGCATACAACGTGGAAGTTCTTTCCTTATGTTCCCTAAGGATTTGTTGCGTGTAATTATAATTCGAAATTGACGTTAAATGTGCTTGTTGAATTTATATGTCCAAAAATTATTTCGAAAGGTGTAAGTTCCGTTGCTGAATGGATCGTATTATTATATGCCATTACAGCGTATGTCATCACTGATGCAGCGTCAGTGATTTTATGTTGATATTTCGCTATCCGATATATTTCAGTTATTGTGGAATGAAATCTTTCAATTATACCCATAGAATTTGGATTATTTGGTGTTCCTATGTGTAGATTAGAAATTTTATAAAATATCATAGTTTCTTTCAATAAAGAGTTATTAAATTCTGTTCCTGGATCGCAACTTATTTTAGTTGGTACTCCATAATATGAAAAGTATTTAATTAAGGCTCTAACAATTTCTGGTGTGGATCGACATTTAATTTCGATTGCTTGTCCTAATTTAGAAAAACTATCGACAAGGGTTAAAAATGATGTTCCTTCAATGGAAAAGATATCAATAAATATCTCTTCTAAAGGCTTATTACAAGTTTGAGTTAACTGTAATGCAGGTTTGATCGGATTACGATCATATTTCATTTTTTTACATGTTTCACAAGCATTAATTACTTTAGAAATTGTTTCTTGCATATTTGGCCAAAAGTAACTTCGTTTCAATCTATTATAAGTTTCCATAATACCGCGATGACAGGTTTTTCCGTCATGGTATGCTGAAACTATATTTTCACGTTCTAGTGGTTCTTCAACGTATACCACTCTTTCAGAACATTCTTTAAAATCTTTGATGCGATTTTTATATACTTCGCAAATTATTTTATTAAATAGATCACGTTGTGATTTATTATCATAGTATATAAAATATTGCTTTCCCGGCTTTATATTTTCTTTTAAAAATTGTTTAATTAATTTTTCATTATTTAAAGGTAATCTTATTTCGATTATATTTTGCTTATCGCGAGTGATTTTATTTATATCTAAATCATCTCTTTTCCAATTATAAATAATTATTTGATTTGTTTTCAAATCAACAGGTTCATTAATTATTTCGATTTGATCGATGTGATCATTATTTATTTGATCGATGTGATCATTATTTATTTGATCGATGTGATCATTATTTATTTGATCGATGTGATCATTATTTATTTGATCGATGTGATCATTATTTATTTGATCAATATTTGTTTGATCATTTTGTATTTGATCGATGTGATCTTTTATACTTTGTTCACTTTGTGAATCATCTGATGTTTCAGATGCAGTTAAAGTTCGTTCTAAATCTTCATTCGAATCAAGTTGTGGTTGAATCGAAGATGATGGTTCATTTAATTTTAATGATTGATTATTCGTTGGGCTTTCGTCCGCGCTTTTTCCTTTTTCAAGATTTCTTAATATATGAATATTTATTTTAATTCGTGATAATGCATCAGCGTTAGTATTTTGCTTGCCGCTTCTATATATGACATCAAAGTCATATTCTTGAAGTCTCAACCGCCAGCGAGTTAATTTGCTGTTAGGTTCCTCAAGCGAGTATAACCACATTAACGGTCTGTGATCTGTGTAGATGGTGAACTTTTTACCATAAAGATAGGGTCTAAAGTGTTTAACAGCCCATATCACAGCTAAAAGTTCCCTTTCGATCGCACTATATCGTTTTTCTGCGTCGTTTAAAGTACGGCTTGCATAAGCAACTGGTTTATCACTTCCTATGTTACCTTGCGATAAAACTGCGCCTAAAGCTATTTCGGATGCATCAGTAGTTAGTAAAAATGATTTTTCGAAATCTGGAAATTGTAATAAGGGTGCGTTGGATAATAATGCCTTACAACGTTCAAAAGCATCTATGAACTCTTTAGTGACTTCGAACTTTTTATTCTTTTTAAGAATAAGAGTAAAAGGTTTCGTTATTTTTGCGAAATCTTTGATAAATTTTCTATAATAACCAATCAAACCAAAGAAAGATCTAACTTCCTTGATTGATTTTGGTAAAGGATAATTTAATATTACTTTTATTTTATCCTCATTTGGTTTTAAACCATTTTTAGTAATCGTATGGCCCAAGTAAAGAACTTCTTTCTTTAAGAACTCTGACTTGTCCAATTGGATTTTTAAGTTAGCGCTTCTTAGCGTTTTGAAAATAGTTTTTAATTTATTAATATGTTCTTCTAATGAACTGGAAAATATAATGAGGTCATCCAAATAAATTAGACAGTGTATTCCCTGCAATCCTCTTAGTATATTGTCCATTGCTCTTTGAAAAGTAGCAGGAGCTGTTTTTAAACCAAATGGCATTCTTTTAAATTCGTAATGACCAAATTGGGTATTGAAAGCAGTTTTGGGAATATCTTCTTTTTGGACCTCTATTTGATGGTAACCACTTGCTAAATCAAGGGTTGTGAAATACGAACTGTTCCTTAGTTTGTCAAATATATCTGCGATATTAGGTAAGGGATATTTATCATCGCTCGTTATTTCATTAAGTCGCCTATAGTCGACTACCATTCGAAACTTTTGTTCCCCGGATGCGTCCAATTTCTTTGGTACTAAGTGTACTGGTGCGCTCCATGGCGAAAAGCTTGGTTGAATTATATTTTCTTTTAATAATTGTTCAATTTGCCGTTTAATTTCAGCATTTTGAACTGGTGGCTGTCTATATCTCTTGATATAAATAGGATTATTACTATTCGTTCTAATACAATGTTTTACTTCGTTTGTGAATGATAACGGTATTTTTTCACAGTAAAATACATCTTTAAATTCACAACATAAATTATATATTTTATGTCTTTCTTCATCGTTCATATGATCAAGACGTAATTTATTTAAATTTTGTGTTAAAATATGGTCTAAGTTTTCCTTGGACCACAGGTGGTTAATCTCACAACATTGTATTTTACGATCAGGTAAATCATGTTGAGTGATTTTAAAAGGTGCGGTAACGGTGAGCGTGAAATGCTGCTCATTAGTATTTTGAATGATTGTGTATGCAAAGCCTTTGTTACATTTTACGACCGCGCTCGGCATACGCACGCCGCTCGTAAATTCTTTGAAGTCAATTATACCGTAACCATGATAAAGGTCAGTGGGGATTTTAACTTTCGTTTCACATCTGGGTGATAACTGAATATCTACCGGTTGAAAATTATTTAAACGCCGTTGGAAATGAATGGTTAAGACTGTATTTTCTGTTATAAGCTGAGCTTTTTCAAAATTAAGGATTGCCTTTAATTCAAATAAAAGGTCATTTCCAATTAAACCATCGTAATTTTTACCAATGTCTAAGATATAAAATTTATGTTTTAGGTTTGTATTAAAATTTTTAAATAAAGTTATTTCGACTGCGCCATCATGTTTAGACATTGCATGTGTAGATACGACTTGAAATTTTTCCGAAATTTTATTAGTTGTAAAATATTTTTCTACTATATTAGTACTTAAAAATGATCGTGTACTTCCCGTATCTAATAATAATTTTGCCTTAATATCTGGAATAAAAATATAAGGTAACTCGGTTTTACATGATATCATTTCAGTACAGACGAGGTTGAGGCTTTTACTTGAAAATTTTCCGTAGTCCTATCCATGTTAGGACTTTCCTCAGTTTCTCTGTCGTTTGTGGAGGGGCTTAGTATATTTAAGTTAGGTTCCGACCTCGGTGTTTGTGTATTTCGATTTTCATTTATGTTGCGCGGGCAATAGCTATAAGGATTTCTTGTAAGATAATTTTTCGATGGGGGTGGTAATTGAGGTTTACGTTTAAAATCTATATTATCTGCTCGTTTCCAATTGTAACTTGGTTGAGGTAGATTATTAGGTTGTTTTAATTGGTTAGGATTGGAGCGATAATTATTAGAGTTATAATTCTTTGGTGAGCTATAATTATTCTGTAGATTACTTTTAATCACTTTATGTTTAGATCTATACTGTCTTTGGAAATTTTCTTCCTCTAAAACTATTTCAAGGGCTTCCTCTAAATTTTCGGGATGCTGAAGTCTTACATATCTTGCCATATTTTCATCTAAGTTACAAAGAAAAATGTTTAATGTTGTTTTATCAAAACTTCCCATTTTATGTTTTCGTGCGACCTCATTTTCAGTGTTTTGATTTATTTTACTGAATAAATTACTTCGCAGTATTTGAAGTCGATGGCAAAATTGCATGTTATTTTCTATTGGTCTTTTCCGCGCGTTTTCTAATTGAATTGCGAGACATTCCTCATTAATATCAATTATATACTTATTATACACAGAAACACCCAGAACAAGACAAACCCCCATGTTCATGCACACAAAGATTTGTCTTGAGTGGGAATCGAACCCGCGACCTCGGCGTCGCAGGCAGGTACACTACCCACTCCACCATCAGGTCGTCTTTAGGCAAATGGTTTGAACTTTACTTAACCTGAGCTAAAAAGGAGTGGTTGTTGCTATGTTTTATCTAGATAGTTATTTCAGTAGTTCGGACTGGAATTTACGACCCACGCAGACAAGTTGGCAACTAATCTCTGAACCCATTAACATAATTTTAAAAGTCAACCCATTCCAAGGCAAACTTTCCTAAATCTAACACTTAATTATGTAGCGATAAGCCTTAAAAATAACCACCAAATCATTAACAGCTTAGTTACTCGTGAGAAACAACTTAAACCAAAAGCAGTAATGGCTTTAAAAGCCTTGCAAAACCTTAGCAAAGTCCGTAGAGCTGTGGTTTTTATTACCACTAGCGATCCGCTGGATAAGTATTCTTTCCTCGCCCCCACTTTATGGGTATAGTGGGGTAAACTGTGCAAAAGGGGTAAAACGATCGTCTCTTGTTTGTATTATTCTATTTTCAATAATACGTATGTTTGCAATATTTTTGTGGTTGAAGCTTCAGTGAATTAACAGAATGTTTCGGTATTTTTCACTTCCTTTTATGGTTTTCAATGCATTTTATGGGCCTGTGGCGTTGGTCATAGCTTTTACACTATGCTTTACCTTTAAATATTTAGATTTTTTTAACTTAAAGACGCGTTAGGCCTTAAAAATAAATTTCAAATCATAAACAACCTAGTTACTCGTGAGTAACAACTTAAACCAAAAGCAGTAATGTCTTTAAAAGCCTTGCAAAACCTTACCAAAGTCCGTAGAGCAGTGATTTTTATTACCACTAGTGATTTGCTGGATTAGTATTCTTTCCTCGTCCCGCCTTATGGGTATAGCGGAGTTTACTGAGTAAAAGGGGTAAAACGATCGTCTTTTGTTTGTATTATTATAGTATACATAATAATATGTATGTTAGCTTACTTCGGTCTTGTTATTTAATGTGGTAATTCTAAACAAGTTGTTGATGTTCCTTATAAAGTTGTGTTATTTATAGGGGTTTCACAAGCATGAAGTAAAGGTAACTTAAAGGATAACATGTAAAACAAATAAATTGATGTAAAAACTGTGTTGGATTTTATTTTGAACTAGCCTTTGCCCACAACTTTATCCGCGTGGAATTCTATATTTTCATGCTGTCTCCTTCAAAATTGAGTAACTTCGCTCATACATTTTCAACCCTAAATTTACCTCATAGCTGGAGTGAAATTCTCAAAAAATCCATCTTATTATTAATTTAGGCCTTTTTTTTAGAGAACCTATGTGCACAATTCCATGCAATTTCCTTCAAAATTGACTCAGATCCCATATAAACTTACAATCCCCAATTCAACCAATATATCTATATCTTGCTTGCTAAAAAATATATCTTGCCTTTCATTTACGTCACGTAAGGAACCTACGTGTAGAATTTAATACATTTTTCTTTAAAATTAACAAACCTCATGTATACTTTTACACCACCTAATTTACTCCTTTGATGATAAAATACAAAGATTAAAGAAATACCAGTTTTTATGTAAAAACTCCTTAAGCGACACAACTGTGAAAACCACATTCATTTACATGCAGTATTTTTTGTGTTATGCCCGTACAAACATACACACAAAAATTATAAATAATATGTTTTGGCTCCTACTAATTTTATAAAGACCCCACGTATATTTTCTCCTTTAGTCCGGCACTACGCACAATATTTTAAATGTTGTTGCACATGCTCTCTTGTTGCACAATAACAATTTTTATATTATATAATAAATAACTAATGAACAAAGGTGTAAAACTAAGAGCCTTTCATTAATTTAATTTTTACCTTTAAATTTTCATTTTTTTTTTTACCCCTATTAGTATAAATCTATGTATTACATCGTAAATTTATTTATAAGTTACAATAATACAAGTTAAACATAACTATTTTAAACTAATGAAATAAATACCTAACTATAAAAACATTGAATAAAACAATAATATAAAATTATTAAATAAAACAAAACTCGTAAAAAAAATCAGGTGTCAAAAAATACGTCCGCATCGATGTTCATTTTTTGGTTTATTTGATAGTTCACGTCAGTCATGGAGGAAATATTGTAGCAGCAATCGGAATCTGTGATGTCATTACAGGTGAATGCTCACTGTGAGGAGCACCTTATCATAATTAACCTTCTTAATACAAATACAACACCTATTCTAAAATCTACATCTTAAATGAAAAGTAAATAAAATGTAATATCCAACCTCACCTTTGACTTCCCCGTGTTAATCTCGACACACCGAGTACAGATATCGGAACTTGTAGTTCAAAGCTACGCTCCAAGTTACCTCATGTTTCCGAGCTAAGAACTCACGAGGGAGACGTATAAAACAATTATACGAGTACACTATTATACGAGTAGTTTTACAATTAACATAATATGGGTCGTGGTTAAGAGCATATTGTGAATAGATTGTATTTTAATGACTGGTAATAATAGTTAATTGTAGGGTTTGACATTTCGTTAACTGTTTTTGTAATAAGATGATTTATATTAATTAAATTAGTGGAGAGGTGGGCACGGATTGCCACACAATCGATGCCCAAGAAGGACACCGTCGTCGAGGTAAACCTATGAGGCGTTGGCGTGGCGGGATGACCTAGATGCCTACAACCACAACTGGTGGGAAACTGCAAGAGATAGAGAGGATTGGAAACGTTTGGGGGAGGCCTTTGTCCAGCTGTGGGAAAACGCAGGCTATGCGCAATTTGTGTCTGATGATGTAGCACCGTAGCTGTAACGTAGCATGTAATTACTACGCCGCTACGATAATTGCTATGAAATGTGTCGTTACAACTTTTCGTCCCATTTTTTTCCGTCTATGTCGGTAGCCGGTGAGGGATCCGGGCCAAGAAGAAACGTTGTTCGTTACCCCAGCGACATCTCCGCGCGCCGCCGATACTGTTCACCGACGACGGGCAATCAGTCCGATCTTCTCAACACCTGAGATGAGAGCCAGTGATGTCGAGGATGATCCAACGGACAAACCTTAGAATAAGTATTGAGAGTAGTTCATAACTTAATGGGGAGGGATGTTATGTATGTATGTGTGCGGGTAATGCTGTCATCTCTTATAATAAATCAGTGTGTAACCAACTGCCGTGTTTGAATGTCGTACCTACCCGCTACCTTCTCACGAATATCTAACAGTGGAACTTCGTTCCAAAAAAAAATAGTTACATGCTTTGCCTTGATGATTTAGTGGTTAGCGTATGCATGGTCGGGAGAAGTGTTATTTGTGAACTTTTCGTCAGGCAATTCACAACAGCAGCAAGAAGTTGGAATTGTGGCTGGTGATAGGATCATCTTCAATTAAGTGATTTTAAACACGCTTATATTAGCTTCACCTGTATGTATGTATGTATGTACATACAGGTGACTCCTTTGGACTCGATTAAATTTAAAAAAAATAACAAAAAACGCTCTTATAAACAAACCAAACTAGAAAAAAATAGAAAATAAATAATAGTTTAAAAAACTAAAAAACACGCTTTTAAAGTACATAAAAAGTGAAAAATAATTCCTAATATAAGCTGAAAATGGTAATGAACAAAAAATACTAGTATTATTGTGAAAAAGTGTGGGTTGCTCGATAGACGAAAAATATGGTACAGAGCGTGCTTTTTAGTGTTTTTTAATTGTGGTCAGGGCCACCTAAAAAACTAAATTGAATCAAAAATCGAGATATTTAAATAGTTAGATGTGACTTGTCTTAAAATCGATACGGGAAGCAACCAGTTGCGAGAAAGCCATTTCGATTAAAAACCTTCAATTTTCAACTATCTTCCAGATCAAATTAGCTCAAACATGATAGTGAATACTAAAATCTCAGCCCAGTTCTTGAATTAACTTTGAAATTCGAAAATTTCAATATCACGATTAAAACTGGTTTAGGATAGCGAATGTGACATCTCACCGCGACGTTTTGGGTTAAATGCCCGTTTTCAGTCAAAAGTTTTAGTTTAGGTTTTTTAGTCAGGCAATTCTGAATATGAATAGCACGGAGTTGGAATTGTGCCCGGTGGATGGCAATAAGCTTAACTTATCACATGGGACAAGACAGGTAAAGAGTGGGTGTTTTACACCTCTGGCATGCCCTTCTGGGTAATATAAGCGTGATATTTCTTAAATATCCTAATAAAAATATGAATAAATGCCACACTACATACACACAACGCCATCTTGTCCCAAACTAAGCAGAGCTTGTACTATGGGTAATAGAATAACTGATACTTATACATAGTCCTACTTTTATTTTGTAAATAAATACTTATTATACATAGAAACACCCAGACCAAGACAAACCACTATGTTCATGCACACAAAGATTTGGCTTTAGCAGGAATCGAACCAGTGACCTCGGCGTCGCAGGCAGGTGCACTACCCACTCCACCATCCGATCGTCAAACCTTAAACAGTATTGTGTTCCTAAGTTTTATTACAATTTCATGCGCAAAGGCGAGCTATTAAGCAGTGAAAGGTATATTATGTAGTGAATAGAAATAGAAATACTTACTGCTTGAACTTTCCACTCTACCTTTGATAGAATTGCCAGCAAAATGTATCGCAATGAGTTTTTAATATTATAACATGCGAACAAATATAATCATAAAAACTCTGCAAAAGTTAAACAAAGTCAAAGTTACCTTTCATGTTCTAGGCTTTGCAATCGTGAAATAAGCAATTAAAGTTATACAAGTTTCTACAAAAAGTGAGTAAGTACTATGTAGCTATATAAGTTTGTCCATATGGTTACGGGTATTACCTTTAAAGAAGAGGGGGTATAACAAGAAGTCTATATAGTCAAGAAATAATTAGATTTTGACTTGGATTAATTAACCTTTGAATAAATTGGACGGAGAGTACAACATAGACGTATTTGAAGATAACGAGCTATTCAAAGCTAAGTTTAATGTTATAATATGAATAGAAATACTGCTTGAACCTTTTCTTCTACTCTTACTTTGTGAGAATTGCCAGCAAAATTTATCGCAATGAGTTTTTTATATTATAACATGCGAGCAAATGTAATCGTAATAAATAACTCTGTAAAAGTTAAACGAAGTCAAAGTTACCTTTCATATTATATGCACTGCAATCGTGGAATAAGCAATTACAGTTATACAATTTCTACGAAGAGTAGTAAGTACTATGGTTTAGCTTTATAAGTTAGTCCTTATGATCGCGGGTATTACTTTTAAAGAAGATTTCAAGAAATAATTAGACGGAGAGAGGGTTTCTACCCTCTCTCCGTCTTTATTTTCGTTATCTAAGACGTCTTTCGAGGTAAATTTACATTAACAAATGCTCAATTTCGATAAATTGCTGCAGTTGCTGATTGTAAAGTGTATATAACCTCCCTGTATTACCCAGGAAGGTAGTGCAGAGCTTTATATTAAATGTCATTTGTTGTAGCAAAAGTTATAAAAAAATAATTTTGAATATTACTACGAGCTAAGGATATCGTAATAACGTTACAATAATCAAAGTTAACTTTCATGTACTATGCACTGCATAACATACCATAACATCACGCCTATATTACCCAAAAGGGTGTGGCAGAGGTGTACAACAACTACATTTCCTTCAGATATTATTATTTCTATATTTTATTATGATTACTCGAAGGCGCCTGAACAGATTTGAGCAATTCTTTTTTGTCTAAAAGGGTATAATTGTCATCTAGTCACGATCCGGTGATGGGATCCTAGAGAAATCGAGGGCAACCCTCAAATTTTAATTGCTTCTACATTGTTTTTCGTATATTACCTAAAGCTACTCAAATATTCAGCATTTCCTGTTATTGAGCTGTTGCTGGAAGGAAAATTTGTCAACGGTTAGGAGGATAGGGGGGTACGGGGATGGTTGGATGGTTATTAAATAATAAACCATAAGGCCGTTTACTATATTTTTTCAAGTTATACACAGATGACACGTGACGTTGAATATTAATTAAGTGTTTGATTGAAGTTGTTTTTTTTTCGTTTTTTAAGTAAATAAAGATTAATTTGCCTTGGATACAATACAATAAATTCTTTATTGATAACTTAATGTTAATAAATAATATTACTAAAATCACACGAAAATTCAATAGTGGCTTTTAAAGGTCGTATTTAAATACTATTAAACATAGAAATAATAAAGATTAAACATTAGATTAGAATAGATATAGATAAAATATAAGTAATTTTTTTTTTCTGTTATACTAACCGCAAACGAACGTGTAGTCCACCTGATGGCAAGTTCAGGGCCTGATCTCACCACCAAACCGGAACACAGTAATGGAAGCACTACTATTTGGCGGCAGGTTAAAGGTGAGACGGTGGTGCTGCCGCCCTCGAGCTCATTCACAAGAGCTCTACATCATTTAAAACTTTTCTGTTTTTTCTTATCCAAAAAACTACTCTCGAACCTAGGAAAATTATTATTCTTTCACCCTTAAGTCCCAAATTCAATTCTGGACATACCCTTACTACGAGCCTACCTGCCTTTCTAAATGTGATCTTTGAAAGAACCATTATTTTTATCTAAGACATTAGGAAACAACCTTGATCCCTTTCCTTGGTGTAGAACAAAGTAACGTGCTACCTGAATTTTCGTTTGAGTTCTTAACTCTATTATCCTAAGAATTTTCGTATATCTGACATCATGTATTGAATATAAATGTACTTACCTTTTAGCAGTTGTCCTTGATTAATATTTATGTATGATCTACAACCTAAACACACGCGCGCATAAGGCGAACCGCAGGCACTAGTGTTGCCCAAATTGGACTTTTGGTTTTGGTTGGCCCAAAGACTGGGAGGGCAATACCAAGACCAAGACCAAGACCAGGTGTATTGACGCAAGACCAAGACTGACTAAGTCTCGTCTTGTTCTTGCATTTGGGCAACACTAGCTGGCACGTCTTATTATTAACAATATGTTTGGTATTGTCTAGTCAAAGCATCATAGAAACCAGCTAATACGCAAAAATATTGTCAATAATATTGCGTGTGACGTGCGGTGAGCAAACACACAACTTCTAAATGAGAAAGAAATAATTTATTTTCTTTTAATTATATTCAAATTATTTGGACGAAATGACAAAAAAATACTCGTTTAGTTATTTTATTTTTTATGACATTATGTTTTCGAAGGCACAAGCATAGATTACTTAAAGAAAAAAGCAATTTAAGAAACATAAAAAAACAATCATCAAAGACCCTTAAACAACTTTACAAACATACGACTTAACGATGTTCGATAACGAACGAACCTGAAACACAAACATCAAATAAGTACTTTGACCTTAATTACATCTTTCGTTTTTGTTTTCCCTAATATCCCTTGTCAAAAGTTCAGAAATTTTATCACAAAGTTCTCTCTTTTCGCAATAAACACTTTTTTAATATTTGCATCTGCCCGCTTCAAGAAGATCGCTCTAAATTTGTTTTCTTGAGCGTGACGGAAAACTCTCGAGATATGTTCAACACTCGGGAACCTGCACCAGATATCGTACTACCTATATCCTGACGTCATTCAACCTGAAGTGTCAAACACGTGTACCATAAAACGTTTGGTGCTGCACAATACGCCAGCGTAACTTGAACTCCTTTGGCACCCGCCAATCTATTCCACTAAGGCGACAGAGGAAAAATTTAGGCACAACTAAAGCTCAATTTTTAATGGTCGATGCAAGAAGTTCTTGCGTTTGGTAAAGTTATTTCCTATTTATATCAAAGTAAAGTGGGTCTTGTTGTAAAGATCTAAGAGCGTGTTTGTAGTACCAAACTTATTTTGAATGTTTGTTACTCGACGGCCGCATTTTGTTAGAAAGAAACTCAATTTTACGGTAGACATGCACTTACAGAGGAAACGTAGGTATAAAAACTTCTAAGTATTTTTAGGAGCGAACTTTAAATTGAACAAAATATATGCTTATGCCACTTTATTTATTTCCTTTATACTTAACAGTAGCAGAAATTGATAATATTTCTCTAGCGATTCCTAACAATGCATTCAATTCTATAATGTTACTGTTAGTCATACGAATTTCTAGTATTGTCATAGAAAGAGGTAATACTTTAGCTCGTACCGAGTATGATGAAGATTAATGCTTTTCAGTATGTAGAACAATGGTTGGATTGAAACTCATTCATTCAATGTAATATCCCGATAATTGTAGAATTCGCAACGAATTGTAGAAAAATAATGACGGCATTTATTGCAAGAGGACGGAGGATGCATTGGACTAACTTTACTCATATTATAAAGAGGCAATATATATATTTTCCTTGTTTGTTTTTTATACTAAATTGACTCCAAAACTATTGGACCGACTTAAATGAAATTTGACGTGAAGATATTTCAAGACTCCCAACAAAAATATACACTTTTATCAACCACACGAGCGGAACCTTAGACGTTACACTATCGCCAAGAAAGATTTATTCACCAAAAAAATCAAATATGACGTCATCGTTCTGTAGCTTGTATGCGAAGTTATGAATTTTGTTTGTTAGCTTTATGATATATTGTGGTAATGAAAATGGTTTTTGATAAAATTTGCTAAAAAATGTGTGGGTTATTCAATGTTTATTTTTTAAATAATTGTGTATTTTGAAAATGGACTTGACCATGAAAATTTGAATGATCATAAGATAAGTTTGATTTAAAGTACGCAAATAATTATTTTTTGCGTCTGCTTTATGTATTTACCAATATCTTAATAAGGTATTTATTTTATGACTTTCCCCATTCAAATGAACCCTTAGTATTCGTACACCGTTGTCTATATTAGACCGACAGTATACACGAAGAATAAATTTCCTCACAACCATGTAGCAGAAAACGGGTGGTAAGTGGCGGAAGCCTTTCTACCATTTCCACAACAAACCTACGCATTGTATAACGAAGCACACGCAATACATCACAGCCTCAAGATAAAGGAAAACATCGGAGAAAAGCCTCGCACTAATAACAAATTCTATACGTGCGTAGTATTTTAAGGATAACATAAGTTTTCTACACCTGACACTGGTTTCGCGGCAATTGAGGAAGGAATATGAATAGTATGTTGTTTCAAAACATAGAGCGGAATAGCAAATATTACATTAAGTTCGGGGCGGCTTCTAGTTTAAATGATTCCTCTGAATAATATAATTTTACGCAGAGCACCGTTCGACCTTAAAGACTTGATACGGATGATGGTGCTTTAATCCATCTTGCATAATATTATGATATATGTTACGTATGC
Source organism: Hypena proboscidalis (assembly GCA_905147285.1). Classification (NCBI taxonomy): domain Eukaryota; kingdom Metazoa; phylum Arthropoda; class Insecta; order Lepidoptera; family Erebidae; genus Hypena; species Hypena proboscidalis. The sequence continues at coordinate 6,410,606 of LR990150.1, read as the reverse complement.
GTCAAGGTATGCCACCTTTGTAGCTACATGAGCCGTGGCGCAGTGTCAGCAATACGAGCGGTGGACGTCGCGTCGCGCCATACAACATTTTTTTGAGATTAGTGCACTTTTGTTTCTAGCATCGAGCGTTAGTCACCTATCATAGAATGAAGGCATTTAAATTTTAATTGTATTTTAGTTAAAGTCTTATTTAAAATTATTTTAGTTTCCTTTCGGCCTTCTGGCGGCGGCCAACGTAATTTATAGATTACATAATAACATAGCAGTACCTACAACATTCCTATATTACCTAGAAGAGTAAAGCAAATTAAGCGGGACTTAATAAACAAAAGAGATTTTCTATTTAAATATGAAGGATGAACTACAATCTAATTTTGTTTTGATAGAATTATCACGTTTTTTGTGCACTCGTTACTAACTTTTTTCATGACATCCCAGCTGACTATGAAAATATCCGGCTGAAAATTAAACTTTCATATTATTCTACATACAATACAGCAGTTTTTATCTTGACAAAGCCACGGAATAGATAGCACAGCAGCGATAAACAATCCCATAGTCGAATGGTCATACCCCTTTCTTTGCAAAACTTATATAAAGCCACGAGACACCACAACAGAAATTTAAAAGCAAATTGAATCTAGAGAACATCCAGAATGGCTCTTTTGAACTCTAGCGAACAAATTCCGATGGTAATTTTAAAGGGTAATGTGTATAGATTGGTGAATTGCAAACGTTCCTTAGGGGAGAAAAGGGGAATCCATGATCTTGGGATGATACTCCAAATACGTGAGGAATGGCTATTACGGAGAAATGTTCTTATAAGGCACGAAGTATTTCCGCTGAAGCGATTAATTAAGGATTAACGTACGGGTTTTCAGGGCAATAATGGGTGAAGTATGTGAAGTTCCCCTTTTTAGGAGCCGTAGAAAAGTCAAATGATTTGAAGAAACGTTAAGTACCAAATATATAATCGAACACAAAATATTTTTGGGTAATCCCTTTAAATACGTTTTAGCCCATTTAAAAAAAAGAATTTTGAAGAAAATTGACAAATTTAATAAGGACATCTTATTACAAATACGTATTAACAATGTTTAAAATAATCAGAAGATCATTAGAAAGTATTTGTAAATTGCCAAAATTCCCATTACCTAGCAAGATATAGGGTATTCTGCAACTTGTTAAGCAAATTTTAGCGACGCTATGCTTTTTTGTATTTAGTATAATATTAAAGTTGAAAAATTAAGAATCCAGCAGGACTCGAACCTGCACCCCCTGGGTATACACCCCATGTGCTTTGCCAATTCAGCTGTCTATTCATATGCTGCTAGACTTAAAATTTCTCAACTCTTTTTGTGCCAGCGTCATAGGTATACATATATACCTTAGCTAGACGAACCTTAATTGATAACCAATTGCAACTCTTAAAAATTGTATATTTTTAACACGCTTATATTAGCTTCACCTGTATGTTTGTTTGTTTGTTTGTTTGTTTGTTTGTATGTAACCGACTCCTTTGGACTCGATTTTGACCCACTTTAAACGGACAGATTTAATTCAAACTTTCTACACTTGTAAAGAATCAGCGACAATATAATAATTTCATAAATTTATCTCATTATCCTGATTAGGATCGCCAGGATTCAAAAAAAACTAAACTAAAAAGTGAAAAATAAATAAAGTTTAAAAAAACTAAAAAAACACGCTTTTAAAGCACATCAAACTAAAAAGTGAAAAATAATTCTTATTATAACCTGAAAATAATAATAAACGAAAAATACTAGTACTATTGTGAAAAAAAGCGTGGGGCGCTCTGTGCCATATTTTTCGTCTATCGAGCGACCCACGCTTTTTTTCACAATAGTACTAGTATTTTTCGTTTATTATTATTTTCAGGTTATAATAAGAATTATTTTTCACTTTTTAGTTTGATGTGCTTTAAAAGCGTGTTTTTTTAGTTTTTTTAAACTATATTTTTTATGGACAAAAGCGAACTTTGTCCATTTATCTTTCATAAAATCTGTCTGGAAACTAAAGGCTAGACTACGTTTGATCACAAAACTGATAAACTGACTTAAAGCTGTCAAATACAGAAAACTTTTTAATAACATTATTATATGGGTATTTCTCATTTTCACGATTCTCATCGTCACTTTCGTGGGAAATTTTAAAAATGCATTTTTGAACTATATTTGTAATGCAACTTAAAGCGTTTCAAAAGATGAATTAAATTATGTATAAATCAATCTAATCAGAGGTCTCGTTCGGCAGGTATAATGTTTGGAAATTTAAGATCCCACGAAAATGACGCGGTAGTCCACGAAAATGCCGCAGTCACTTTACATTCAATAATTTATCAAATTCTCTATTATTATGATATAACATATTCTTGTTATCACAATTTCAGCTTATTTTCATCATTAATAATTTTTAAAAGAGATAATTACATATTAATATTTAGCCCAAAATAATAAAATCATGACAATGATGTAATGAATTCTTATATTAGGTTAGGATGTAAGTAACTTGGACAATCTTTAATAAATAAAATAAAATTAATTAATCATCCTTCGAATAAGATTATAATTATAATTATGTTCATAAAACTACACAATTTTAATCAAAAGTTTTGTTAAGAAAACATAATCAAACAACATAAAAAACAGGAACTTTTATGTGATTTTTAATCGTAATAATTAAGTACCTATAGTAACATCAAACTACAACTCCTTATTAAGTATAATAATTGTGTGTATTTTAGGTACTTGAATAGTAATATTAAAATATTACAAGTTATTTTTTACAAACAATCAACCTTTGGTGATGCAAAGTAAATAAAAATACATAGGTCCAGTTCTAATTAAGAGCTTATTGCACACTTTTACAATTAATATATATATTTTTGAAATTGAAACTTTATCAGGAACTGGTGAAGATGGGCCCTAAGTAGCTATAAAAATACATAAACACGGTTGTTAAAAAAAGGTTGTGTTTTCCAAACCAATTGAGTATTCTCAATATGCAAATTGTTTGGTAAATTCATATTATTTTTTTAGAACAAAAATAACTAGTGGAAATGAACACTGACTTTGTTAAAACTGTGGTTTCAATTTATTATATATATATTGGTGGTCTATCTCTTATATAACATTTTTTTATGTAATTTAGTATTTACTTTAATTCTACACTACTTATAATAATATCGCAAGTTATTTTTAAATACAAAAATAACCAGACTTCAATAACTATAAAAATCTCTCATAATAATGTGTAATTAAGATACTTTAATTGTAATATCACAAATATTTTTTTAAATTCACAAAAACCAGGCTTCGGTATAAAAAAGGATCAAGAACTTAGCCTAACTAATTTAAGCTAAAGTTGCTATTTTTTAAGTCTTAGTCTCTCAAAAGTTTAAAACGTAATGTTTGAAGCGTTGATTGACAAAATAACAAACCTTTTAAATCTGTATATGTGAAATATATCGTTGATAACATCATGATATATTTTGTGATAATAATATCAAATTAAAACATGCGAAGCTTTTTCGTAAATAAAGAAGAATGTCTGATTAAAAACCTTTTGGTATATTAATCTCAATCGTCAGCAGACCAGAAGCTACGTTGCTTTTTCTTCTTTGAATTAGAAATGTTTTTGTCTAATGCAGGACAGGACGATATTAGACACAGAGGGTCTCTGGTATTCACTGCTCGTAGGAGAGAGATGGATCCAAAAACTGTCATCTGGTGGTAAATTCAATTCTTCATCAATATTGTCAGTTTAGTTTTTAAGGTCTTCTGTATTTACGGCATCTGATTCTTGCATAAAACATTTGTTTTCGAATTTTATGGATGGTTTTTTGTCCTTTTTTTAGTGGCATATGGCGCCTTAATGATTTCTTTAGACAATATGGTTATAGAAGATTTTGATGCCTGATTAGTTTTGTTATCATTGGGGTTCGGATTATAAAAGCCAATGATGATGATAAATGATTCCCGTGTTGACATTTGATTGAAGAAAGAGCGCAATCGTTAACTCCGCAGCACAGTTTCCGCATGGCTAATAAATTAGGTCTTCTTCTCTATTAGGATCTTGGTCTTGGTCTCTATTAGGATCCCAAATCACTTGATGTACTTTCATCGTCCCTTTGAAATCAGGCAGATTCGACGGTATTAACATTTTTTTTGGATGATGGCTCCTTCACTTACTTCTTCAATGAGAATATGCTTGTCATGTTAAAATTTGAATATTTAAAATAATTGAACAATAACAATATCTTTACTGCCACAGTCCATCCAGCCGTTTCAAAGAGATGAAGTAAGAAAGAAATTTACAAACTTACATACTACATACAACCTATTAAATATAAGCGCGAAAAACATAACCACTCCTTGATAGTGGTTGATAAAAATCATATTCGTGGACTAAAATCACATTCGTGGACAAATCGCCACGAAAATGACGCCACAAAAGTGACGAAAATGTTCTTTTTTATATATTTCTCCAAAGCTAAGGTGTAACGTTTAAAATCAAATACCTCATGCATATACCCATCATTTTAAGCTTCCAATAAACTAACTTAAATTCTGATTGCTCAAATACAATGCATAAAAATCTTGTCCACGAATATGATCACTAATCTTATGAGAAAATTTAAACTTGCTAATATTTTTTTCATTCGTAACAGTAGCCATAGGTCTACCTGCAGCGACGATAGAGCATGACTAGTGCTCGACCATACCGAGCTCTGTGATTGGTTAGTACTGTCGTGTTTCACAGAAAGCCATTTTTACAACACAAATCTCAAGTAACTAAAATCGTGTGACCGACGTATATTGTGGTTTTACTTCAAAATAACGCCAAACACATTTTTTTTAGACTATTGTGCGTAAAGTGTAATCAATTACGATGGGTTTAGTATATGTTACAAACAAATGTACTGAAATTTGGTGAAGCCATAACAAATTATTTAACTGCAGCGGGAAGTGTGACACGATGAGAATGCTGAAAATGACCCCGTTTTAGACAGTCTATGTCGATTTTTTATACATATTAATATACTTTGGTTATGACAAGCGTTATTTATTTATTAGCTTATTAAATGTGTTATCCTCTAATATACATTTTATGTTTCTAACTTATACCGTTTAGGAAATAAACCAGTGTGACCATCAAATTCGGACGCCGATGAGAAATACCCATATAGACTTTATCTATTTAATTAACAATTGTCTGGTATCTGTTTCTATTTAGTTTGTACTCTATTCACATTTAATAAGGTTAACGACTTATGAGAAAAAGATAAAACATTCTATTATCAAATTTTATTTCATAATTATAAATATCTTTATTTACAGAGAAATATACACATAGTATCTTAAATTAAATTAGCCTAATAACTTAATCTAAACTTAATAAGTCACTGTCAGAAGGCCTCGTTCCCAAAATGCTGGCAGCATTACCGCGTTGTATTGTGATACTTAGTCGCTGGCCGTAATATAAAGATAAAGATAAATTTGGATTTTTTTTACATTAGATCCAATGGTCCCAATGACAAGGCCAAATACACACATTCACTCACTCAAGCACACCCAGTCTCAGAACAAATATTTGCGAATTACACAAAGATTTGTCCCATGCGGGGATCGAACCCACAACACCAGTGCAGTGGAGAGCGGCGAGGCGACCGCTTAAACCACTACACCACACGTGCAGACAATATAATCCAGCATTTCGAGAACATTTATTTCATTAAATGCTAAATTACTAGCTCATATTGAACTGAATACTCAGAAAATTTAATTAGATGCCATGTTTATATGCAAAAACATATCGTTACAACATACATTACAATACTTAAAGTCTAATAAAATACTGAAAAAAAAATAATTGCAGGGATTTTTTAAGCATTTATTAAAAAATCAACTTGACATAAAAAGTGAAGGGGCCGAAACTAGCCGAGTATACCCGAGGTACGTTTTGTTTATTTAACGAAATGACGTCATTCATATTACGTCACAAGGCACGAAGTACTAATGTGGCGAGTAAAAAGGGGTTCTGCAATGATAAATGGTAAGAAAACAAATTCTAAGAAAAAGCAAGAGACAAAAGCGAGTCTGGGAATAAGAATTCAGTTTCGGTTACGTTATTTTTTACTGAAAATGCTCAAATTACACATGATTTATTGTTTTACGTCAGATTTTCTTGTTACATGTATTTGGATGTTAATATTATATGTTCGAGTTACGTAAATATGCTGAAAAAAGTTGTCTGAGATACAAAATTCACTATACTAAAATTATACCAGATGGCGGAGTGGGTAGTGTACCTGCCTACGACGCCGAGGTCGCGGGTTTGATTCCCGCTTAAGACAAATCTTTGTGTGCATGAACATGGGGTTTGTCTTAGTCTGGGTGTTTCTATGTATAATAAGTATGTATTTACAAAAGAAAAGTATATATATATTAGTATCAGTTATTTTAGTACCCATAGTACAAGATCTGCTTAGTTTGGGACTAGATGGCGTTGTGTGTTAGTTGTGAGATAGTAATATTATTTATTTATTTATTTCATTCGAGATGCTTAGGTATAGCGTCAAACTGTAAGCGCTAGAAAACAGACATTTTGCAAGAATGTGTAAGTTAACTATGCTCACAAAGTGGTAAAATAAAATCGTGTAAAACGTTATATTGCCTACCCTACATGTTAAGTCGGATTATTTTTTACTTCCCTATTCCATATTGTGGGGTATCGTTAGATAGATCTTTTAAAAACACTAAGGAGTTGGTAAGACGTTGTTCTGATTCGAAGATCCGTTTACAAGATAATTAACTTTAAAGAGCAAATTTTTGATCGGGAAGCGTTCATTGCCCCCTCTCTAAAAGTGAAACTGTAACTCAATAGTACATTATCAGCTGTATGTATAATTTAACAAAATGTTCGAGACCCAGCGGAGGCTTTCGACAAGTTTCTTGTTACTGATTTATAGTAAAGTACTAGTGGATAAAAGCGATGCCGACATACCCCTTTTAATAATGTTTGTAGGAAATTTCAACTCGATCCGATTAGTGGTAGCGCTAAAGGCAAAACATAGAGCCACTTTAGTTCTCCTACCATGGGTCACTAGATCATAACTACTATAGTTAATAAATAATAGCTTAAAAAAACTAAAAAACACGCTTTTAAAGTACTTCTAACTAAAAAGTGAAAAATAATTCCTAATATAAGCTGAAAAAAGCGTGGGTTGCTCGATAGACGAAAAATATGGCACAGAGCGCCCCACGCTTTTTTCAGCTTATATTAGGAATTATTTTTCACTTTTTAGTTAGAAGTACTTTAAAAGCGTGTTTTTTAGTTTTTTTAAACTATTATTTATTTTCTACTTTTTAGTTTGGTTTATTTATAAGAGCGTTTTTTTTTTTTTTTTTTTTTTTTTATATATTTTTAATTTTTTTTATCGAATTATTGCATTGTCATCGATCTTTGACAGGTGTGCAAAATTTGAATGAAATCTGTCCGTTTAAAGTGGGTCAAAATCGAGTCCAAAGGAGTCGGTTACATACAAACAAACAAACAAACAAACAAACAAACAAACAAACAAACATACAGGTGAAGCTAATATAAGCGTGTTAAAAATAAATGGAGAAAACTGTATCTGTTACCAGAATAGTTTTTATCTATGAATCGCTAGTCTTAGATTTAGATATGAGTGTATTTTTTATCAAATTTTATTTCAAACATCTATATTGATATTACATAACATCACGCATTGCATAGGTGTACAACTCCCGCATTTTACCTATTATGTTTAGGTCCCATTGGATAGGCGGTGAGCCTAACGCAATCCACTGGGCACATTTGTGAACTTTCCTGACAACCCTTTGCCCGACCCGGGAATCTAACCCGAGACCTAACGGTGAGAGGTGCATACGCTAACCACTAGACCATCGAGGCAATATAATAATATTAAGCTTTAATAATGAGTATTTAAAGCTAATTATGGATAAAGACTGGTAATATCTGTTCTTATAATATGGTTTGAAATTATTATGCTCTTATAAGCTCTCCGAGTGAAGCTAAAACAATAAAATCAGTTACGGTTTTAACCGACTGCGACTATGGCAAAGCCAAAAGGAAGGGTAATGATTTTAGCAGTCTATGTATGTATGTTTGTATGTTCCACTGTAATGCTTAAACTACTAAACGGATTTTAATGAATTAGGTGTCAATAGGTTTTTAAGAAAAGGTCGGGTGAAATTGGCTGTATAATTTTTTTAAAATTGTATCTAACAGAATAAAAACCTCAGAATCTACAATGAAAAAAAAATCTTCCATACAAGACGTGTTTGGTATTAAATGAAACGTCTCTAATATTGCTCAAATTAAAATCTTTAGTTCAAATGTAGTCGTCGCTTCTCGTTGTCCTCTTTGTGTAGCAAACCAACATTAAGTACAGTACAATTAAGTAGTTCGGTTATAGTTTTTAAACTTAATTACTTTATTATTACCTGAGTCGCAGCCAGTCTTGCACTTTACTTCAGATTGAGTGCAAGACTGGCTGCGACTCAGGCGCGACGTATCGCACTCTCTTGATAATGCCTAGACGTATAGGCGAAACCGCGGTCGATTAAATAGACCAACATTACGTGAGTAACACCCGTATTTCATAATTTGAATAATGTTACAAACTCACGTCAGTTTTAATAAAAATCCTTAATTACTTGTTGATGTTATTAAAGCTCTATGAATCTTTGCGTTGTAAATGTTACTGTACTACCTTTTATCAACTATCACAGAAGAGTAGAGAAAACTCATGGTAGTGATAGGCTGTAAAATACGTTTTTGTAACTAATTAGTTTGGATTAGTTTAAGCCTTAAGAGGTTGGGAAGTCTTTGTTGGTATTTCTTGATTAATTTATGGTTTATTTTGAACTGTAGGCGGTTTAGTTTGTCTTTGTTTTCAGTTGACTGTTATAAGGGCGGCTTAGGTATACATTTTGAATATATAGATATTATTATGTTTCTTCATCTCATTTCAAGCTTTGGTAAAGATTCATTCAATTGATAGTTATTTTTTTTATGGAAAACAAATCAAGTATAATTAAGAAACAGTTAAAAAAAATATGTGAGCAGGATTTGAACCTGCGTCCTTCTGCACACCGGGCAGCCTCTTTAACCACTCAGCTGTAGTTTCTCTAGCCCTCAAATCTATGAAACAACAGCAGTCACATAGACATGCTACTGATTTGGTAATAATAAGTCGTGACTATAGTCAATGAACATATTATTATAGAAAACAAAAAAATACTGGCACCATAATATGTTTGATTTTTTGAGATCCATCGTATTCCATCAACACGACTCCCAATGCAGAAATCAATGATTTTGTGAACTGTGAATACATTCTGCTTAATTTTTTTAGTAGCAATTTATTTATTATTTATTTATAATGTGGCGATCTCAGCACATAATAAATGACGAGTGTGACACACACGTGACAACTGTCAAAGAGCGCTGAATCGCGATAACGAAATGTTCACAGCAAGTGACTATATATACCACTTCCAATACACTACAGTTGGACAGCTGTCAGCCAGGCAATACCACCAAGCCTGGTCGGAGGATACTCCCTTTGTGATGGAGGAACATCACACCCTGTTCCGCTACAATAACATAAAACCTCACGCATATTACCATGCAGGGTGTGGCAGAGTTGTAATTACACCCACACTTCAGCTGTTATGTTTAGGTACCATGTGATAGGAGGTGAGCCTTTCCATATCCACCGGGCCCAATTCGAACTCCGTGCTGCTATTGGGTATTTTCTGACAAAAATATCCCAGATAAAAATTATGCCTGACCCGCAAATCGAACCCGAGACCTTGCAGTGAGCGATACGCAAATTATACCGCAAACAACGAGGCAGTGTTATATAATATATTCATACAGCAATAAATACAGTAATTTGTAATAAGCCGCAGGTAAAATTTGTTCTATTTACCTATAACTTTCGTCATAAATTCCATGAAAATGGCGAAAATGATTTTTTCAATAAAGGATTGGTTTTAGGTTAAGAACTGTAACAGAAGAAGATATTTTTTTGACATCTAAGGGTTTATTTTATTTGTTTATTTTGTTTAACTGACATCCAAATCACGATTGTAATAATTCTAGTTAAATGGTAAAACCTTGTATGTAATAATAGTTTAGTTTTGGTATATTATATTATATAGTATAGTAGTATGACATTAATCTGAAATTTGACATCACATTGATTAGAATTCTTACGTTTGTTGCTCTGACTCTAAGTAATGTAATTTGAATAATTTATTGGTATTACATGTTATATTATAAAATTGCACGTGATTAATGAAGTATGTTTGTTTATTGATAAGATTTGCATGCCATTATAATGACAAAATATGAATGGACTTGCATGATAAAGTGATAACAACTTTTGTACCATATTTAATGCAAATAAAATGATTTGATTTGATTTGATTTGATTTGAAAACAGGAACAGAATCCTAGCAAGTTCAGTATGATAATACCCCCGTTTGTTTTTCCACTCTTTGAAGTTGGTGACAAATCGCCCACATATTTTTCTTTTGCAGTAAACAAGCGGTTTGAGAAATGAGATAGTGAGTTCTTTTGTAAATGTGACATGTTTTGTTTGTTTTGTGATGTTAGTCATAAATAACAATAGAATGTTATTTACTACGTGTTTTAATTATATTCAGATTTTAATTAGGATTATTATTACATATTTGTGCCGTTTGGGGTTGAGACGCTAGGTTCATGGGGTCCCAGTGCCCACTTATTGTTTAAAGGTATTTCTAAGCGTGGTTTAAGGTTTCACGTGATCAGAAGGCTGGCTTTTACTTGGCTCAAAAAATCAGCATTGCCATTCAACGTGGCAATGCCATCAACCTTCTAAACACGTTCCCTGCAGTCGAGGTCGATGCGGAGAAATTCTATGACACCTTACCTGTAAATTTGTAAATAGTTATTTGTTATTAACTAGTAAATAATTAGGATTATAAGTAAAAATTAATATTTTTAATTTTGTTAACTTGAATAGTGTATTGATGGGAGCTTATCTATACTAATATTATAAAGAGGTAAAGTTTGTGTGTTTGTTAAATTGTCAGGGGTAATCTCGGAATCTACTGCACCGATTTTAAAAATTCTTTCACTAATAGAAAGCCACATTATCGCTGAGTGTCATAGGCTATATAAAAAACCGAAAAATTAAAAGGTTTTTACGTGGTAGTCCGTTTTGTAAAGAGAATCGGAGAAAAACTCATCGTTATACGTGAAGGCCACAGCAGCGCGGCAGCGGCGCGCGATGGTTTCGGCTTATTTCGGTTCGCGTTCGTGCTCACTTCGGAAGAAGGAGGCGTGACCTTCCTTTTACATCTGAGACTCCGTGCGGCTCATTTGCGCGGTCGGCTCTTTACGCAGCGGACGTCCCCAAAATTGAATTTTTCGTAACACACTTTCGACATTCATTAATTTTATTTTCGGTACATTAAAAAAAATCTTTTATGTTTATATAGTTTTCATTTAATTTAGGTTATAGATAGGCATTAAGTTTGTTTCATGTACCTAGATATTAAATTAGGTTATAGGTATTAAGTTAGTTTCATGTAGATATTAATTTAGGTTATAGGAAGGTATTAAGTTTGTTTTGTGTAGATATTAATTTAGGAACGCTGCCTTAACTATGAAAGATATATATTTTTGAACATTATGCCCAAAGAAGTGGGCACGGGTCAGCTAGTTTCCTATAAAAAGCTTTGAATAATTTAATTAATTCTTGAGCACTATGAAAAGTCTGTTACGCTTTCACGCTCAACTACTAATCCAATTTAGATAAAAATTTATACGAAAATAATTCAAGATCTAAAAATGGAATTATGCTACTTTTTATTGACATATTATGTGAGTGAAGCCACACACATAAGCCAAATACCATACCATAAAAACAAATTCTTACCCAAAAAAATACAAAGCATAATATTATTATAAATCTGAAAAGTTCCACGTACCTAATTGAAGCAAATCCGAAGCGCAGCCTGTGATAAATATCGCTTAAGTAGCTATCGGTAAAACAGATTGGCCCAATCTCCCAAAACTATTGCCTACGAGCTTCCAATCTCACACTTTCATGCGACCCAAATCCTGTTACGAAATAGGGCATACTAATTTGATTTTTGGGTGCTTTAGCCTGATATATTGGGTGAATAATTTAGCCTATAAATATGGCGGTATAATTGGGTGATTTATAAAAGAAAATAGGATTTGTTGGTTGGCACTTTGATGTGAAAAGAATATGAAACAAAACACTTAAATTCATATTCACGCACGCACATACATACAAGCACACACGCACATACACAGAGGCATATAAACAAACACATACAGACATTCACTACTAATATAGGTATGAATGTATTATTACTATGCAAGTGCAAAAACTTATTGTCTAATTTTACTTGCTGTGGCCTGATACCCATAACACAAGTCAGATCTTGGGTATCAGTGTTCATAAACTTTTTGTGCGTCTAGTTTCTGTATAAATATGATATGTTTTTAAACTTTCGCGATTTAATAACATTTTTCAAAAATTAGACAACGGATCTAAATCGCGTAATTATTATTAAGGTAAATAAATACCTATGCTCGACGTTTCGAATGACTTGCATCATTCTTGGTGCCGAGCTGTCATTCGAAACGTCGAGCATAGGTATTTATTTACCTTTTTCAATAATTGCGCGATTTAGACCCGTTGTCTAATTTTTGAAAAATGTACTGTATAAAATGTCTTCGTTTGTCAATTAGTTGTAACTTTTGGGAATAAATATATTATTTATTATCATTTTTACTTCCTCTTCTTTTATTTAATCTATGGCTTAGTCATGCAGGTATTAGGGCACGTAGGTAGAATGATAGTACATAAGATAGGCCATGGTAAAAACAACGCGAGGAACGGTAAAACTGCCGCACCTGCAGCGGCTTTCGCACAGCGCTTTAGCCGAGCTTGAAGTTTCGGTTTGACGAAGTAATCAACATAAATACATCTAGAGACAAAATAGATTATTATTATTATTATAGCCTTTTAATTCCTTCATTTTAAATTATAATTCATTTCAAATAGGTTAATTTACAAATACAAGCAAAAAACAAAAAAAGTAAGCTAATTCAAATTAAATGATCTAATTAAAACAAATAATTCTTACAATCTATAACAGCTCATTACAAATTATTACAAAAGAAAATGATGTCTCTATATTTGTAGCTACGTCATTGTTGAATCGAAATGTCAAGAATGGCAAGCCATGCTAAGAGGGCTCATAAGTTGGACTGCGGCTTATGGCAGAGCTACGAACGATATTTATTTCACTTTTTCAAAATTCTTTATTACTTACTGACGTGCCAAACAAGCATTAAATCTGCCTGATGGGAAAAAAACTGTGGCCTTTGTACTTTGGAGCAGAAAAATTACGTTGCTGACCTAAGAAGCCTTCTAAAAAATTCAACCGACACATGACAAGACACAGCTAAGAACTATCTAATGAGAAGATTCAAGACTGTGCATAGCGATTGGTCGCTGCCACCCGGGATTTCAAAGAATAACAATGTATGACGTTAATGACAGATTCCCTCGACGGACGCGCTCGGCCACGACCGTCCGCGGTGCCCGTCTATTACAGTTATAGGTGCATGAAAGGAGCCTCCCCGAGTGACGTACACAACAATTACCTACGTCCGGCGCACCCTGGGCAATTCGCGAGTTCTTAAAAGCTATTTTTTTAGCATTCACCACAATGGCAAGTCAAAACCTTGACCACCTTACTGACTGTCCAAAATGCCCTACCACCTTCACAAGAGAGGCGCTCATGAACGCCGACTAGAGCGCCATAACAGTGGCCACTTATTGGACCATTAAAATTTGACTCAGCCATCGACACGACGAAGAAGAAGACAGTTATGGCTCATTGTTTAACTCAATTAACTTCAGCTGAACTCTAAAACAATGGTGATTATGATCATCTAAAAACTGCAGTGATGGTTGTTGTACGATTTCATTGTTCTTACTCTTGACTACGGAGCGCGTTGCAAACTTTGCAAAAAATAGAATAAAATCCCTCAAAGTCATCACAGGATACGTTTCCAAACCGCACAATGATATGAATAAAAACGAGTGGCGCAAACTGCGTTTTATCTGAGTGTGCAAAACTGTATGTGCAAGTGATATTTAAAGTTGCGTCAGGCTGTGGTTTAAAGCCTTTTGATATCCCTTTGATAACGTTCGCAGTAATTGAGAAGTTTTGTCGCCAAAACTGCGAGAGTATTTTAAAAAAATTTGCAGCGATAAATTTTTTGTTCGAAATGTAGCTTTGTAAAAGCGCTGTTTAGCTAAATTACATTAATCAAAGTTTCTTGTAGTCATTAGACGCGTTTATTAGAACCAAATGTTTCAGCCCTATGTCTGAATATTTTGTTTTATACCTACTAAAATACCTTTAGTTAACATAACATCATGCCTATATTAACTTCTTATTTATTTTTATAGCATTTAGCTATGCTTAGCAAATTATACTAACAAATGGATGAACGTGACGTAACATACAGTTGAGAAATTTAGGCGGCAAGAGACGACCGTAGCTGGTTGGTTAAAGCGACTGCCCGGTGCGCGAAGTGTTGTAAATCCACATTTCACCTGTTTTATGCTTAGGTCCCATGGGAAAGGGGGTGAGCCTATCGCCATCCACTGGGCACAATTTTAACTCCTTGCTGCTATTGAGAATTTCCCGACGGAAAGTTCACTAATAACACTTTGTTTGACCCGGGCATCATACGCTAAATATTAGACCAACGAAGTGTTTCAAATACGGGATAGTTTGATGAATACAGTTTAATTCTATTCTATCTGAACCAACAAACAATTCGAATCATGTTTTGTAAACTTAAAAATACCTTATCCCCCATAACGGTTCCCCGTTGAATAAAACTACATATCCACATATAATTTCAAGAAATACAATTTTGTTTACAACATTCTCGTGTACGTTATAGTCAATAAAAGTTGTTCCAACACTATAATGTTAGGAAGCATCGGTTGCAATGTTATTCGATCACAAATTGATTTGTTTTGATGTTGTGAAGTCGTTAGCGACGCTCGTTTGCGATAGGTAGTGCAATTCAACTGGAAATCGTGACGGTAAAATCAAAAATATACGGTCGTTCCAGAGTTTTTATCTCTACAAGTTATATTACGGTCCTTTTTGGAGAATAAACAAATTAAACAAGGTCTCTATCTTATATATAAAAATGAAACCCGTTTTCCGTTGTCATGACTTGGCATGAAAACGGCTTGACCGATTTGGCTGATATTTTTTTTGTAGTTTTCTAATACTCTGTACAAGGTTGTTACGGCAAAAAAAAAAAAAAAGTATTACTTTTTATATGGGGGATATTATAGATTCCAGTTCAAATTGAATAGGTACGCATACATAAGATAGGTTAGCTATACAAAATAAAGTAGTGCATCAAATTTACGCTAAGGCGGTACGAAGTTCGCCGGGTCAGATAATAACAGATAAAATCAATGAAACAGGATGCAGTTTGTTCAGTAAGTGACTGATTTGTCTTAACGCAAGCCAACTATTAACCTCTTTGTTGTATATCGAAAGAGATAACATAAAATCGCGTCTATATTTTTTTTTTATACTACGCCCATGGAATACAGTCCATGGACATCAACAATCCACAAAAGCAGATTATAGATGCGTCGCTGCAGCTGAGGACTACGGTGGTATGCCTCATGTGCCAGTAATTTCAGGGCCTGATCTCACCACCAAACCGGAACACAGTAATGGAAGCACTACTATTTGGCGGCAGGTTAAAGGTGAGACGGTGGTGCTGCCGCCCTCGAGCTCATTCACAAGAGCTCTACCACCAGTAAAAGACCACCAGTATTATCCAGAAGACCATACACACGCTCCCAGTCACACACGCGCACACACACACACACACACTGAACGCTGCTTTCCAAAATACAAGCAATAGCTTAGTTTGGGAATCAGTAACAGTACTTTTTGTTTCAAACATGCTAGTGTCTCATCACATGTATATCTTACGCAAACATTATGATTTATTTAAGTCAATAAATACTTTTTATTTTAAAAAAAAATAGGTTGTCTCAAAAGTTGTACAACACCCACACTTCACCTGTTATACTTTTATTGAGTACCATCCAATCCTTTCCATCGGAAAAAATCCCAACACACAAAACACTTTTGGTTGACCTTTGAATCCAAACCGAAAACTGAAGACCGACTTTATTTGTACAGACTTTCAGATATTTATGTTTTAATTCATATTAACAGTTTCAAGTGCAATATTAATGTATTTTTATTCGTATTGGTTGTACGAAACAGCGCTTCGGTTTTTGCATTCAGAATTAAGTGTTCTGTAATCCGTGTAAGTTATGAGATGCTGTGCGATATTTCTGGAAGTAATGTGTTTGCACCGAGTTTTAAATATAATATCGTTGTTGCGTACACTATTTGTTATAATTATCAAGTTACATTTTTAAATTAATTTTGGCCTTTTTTTTGTTAAACGTAAGACTTAACTTTGCGGTCTTGTTTTAATAATTTAATTTATGCTAGTCATTGTTATTTTTGCTTTAAATATATTTTAAGAATTGATATTTTGGATATTTTAATTATTACGAGTTCTTTCTAAAGATTTAACATAATTGCAACAGAAAATTCAATACAGATAGTGAAAATAATATGAAAATAGCTTTTCAATCAAACATCACGCCTATATTTTATGACCAAATGGATTGGTCGATGAAAATTATACTCACATTTTATTTTCCCACTATGTTTAGGTTTCATAGCTGAAGTGGGTAAGAATACAAAGTAATTGGTATATAAAAATTAATAACAAGCTTTAAAAAAACAAAATTGAAGACAATTCTCAATTTTTCTCTGGACATTTCGAGAAAATATAAGAAAACTCATATTTGGTAATCCTAATTTTTACTTTTCTTTTACTACATTCAAGATTTTTTGTCCACTAATAAGTATTTATTTATTCATGAAATATAAGGGTAGTCTTTGCATACTTTGTAACTTCATACATAATAAACTTTCAAAGATTTTCTAGTTGAAAGAAATATTCTGAACCAAAGTAGCCGACTGGCAGGGAATGTGGCCCAACATGATTATAAAAACATTGTTGACTTACTATTTTTTTTTTTTTTCAATAAGTAAATATTCTTTATTTTAAACCAAAATACATTTCTGTTAATCACAAAAATAAAATAATTAAACCTATAATAAAAATAACTAAAACTAAAACTATATACACTAATCAAGCAAACCTTTTTTTTTTTTCAGCTAGGATAAGCCTCACAGCCTCCTCGCGTGCCAAAACCAAGCTGCAAAGGAACAAATAATTAAAAAAAAAAATAAAAAAAAAGGTGCCTCGGGAAGTTGGAGACAAGCTGCCGGAGAAGGATGCTTCGCCTGCAATTCCAAAAGCGTTTCCGTATTTAAAGGTGCCAACGTGTCGCTAGAAAAAAGAACCCGCGCAGCACCTTTTATGTCACCGTCACTGAGCTTGCTCGCAACAGTTTTATAGAAAGCAGACTCAGCGACGGGCCTCAAATTTAAATTGGAATTTGGTAATGTACCAGGACTACTAACAAAAGGTTCCTCCATTGCCACACGTTGCTCACGCAGTTCTCTTTTATTCTTGATGTTAAAGATTTCTTATTGTTTTTATCGCGGCTGACGTGAAGTACGGCGCAAGGGAAGAAAAGCAAATGTTCCCATGTGCGTTCATCATTGTGTAGAACCACAGCCTTAATAGACTGCGATAAAGCAGAGGCAACAGAGAGGCGAGCACCGCGGGGTATATGTTTTATTAAGGGCTTTGAGTTTTTGTATGATGATATATATATATGGCCTTGTCATTGGGACCATTGGATAGTGTAATTGCTTCTGGCGTTCTATCTAATGTAAAAAATCAAAATTATTATTATTTACTATTATTATGATTCTCTAGTTCTCAAGAAACTCAGGAATCTCAAACAAAACATCCCGAATGACTTTTGCTAATTTCTGCAATTGAATTCTAGACCCTACAATAAGCGGTCGCATGTAACTGCTACTGCAGTGTGCTACACTGCAGTATTATTTAAAAGGAATCCGTATCCACTTTGAATTTATGTTATAATATTTCGTTTATATAAAACTAAACATCACAACAACACCTTCCCCGTCCTTTCATAAGTTTCAAAAGTATTTATAGCTATATTATTGTTGATTGGTTGCTATGCTACCTAGTTTTATGGTTGTTATGTACAGTGGGCCAAGCAATTAGGTATGCAGGGCAAAAACTTCTACGCCGCAGTGAAAACTGACTGCAATAGATATGAATGTGTGAATTACATTTTTAATAAGTGCAATATGCCCACTATTTAGATTATGTAACTCGCTTACCCATAACTGGTGTAGTAAGTCTTTACTATGACTTAGAAGTTTTTGCCCTGCATAGCTAACTCGTTGGCCCACTGTACAATCAACCGTCTGGATTTTCTATCTGAACAAATACACTAAATTCCACCACTGCTACTCTGTATTATTATATTCCTATAATTATAATAAGCTTAAACTCAATGATGTGAACCACAGTTTTTTTTCAACTTAACACAGCTATATACAGCTCTACACAGCTCTACACAGCTTTATTTAGCTCTACAAAGCTACGAGTACATTTAGCTCTACACAGTTTTACACAGCTTTACACAGCCTTACACAGTTCTACGCAGTTTTACACAGCTCCACACAGCTTCATCTAATTTTACACACCCACTAAGCTTCAGAAAGTGTCACACAGCTTTACGTAGCTTCATCCAGCTCCACACAGCTTCAAACAGCTTGCCACAGATATTTGTTTGTATTTTCCTAGCTCTAAGTAACATTCAATCATTCTCTCAATTATTTGATAACCTTATTTAAGATAACAGACGATTTAAATTCTCAGAAATTAAGCGATCTTGTCTATAGTTGCTAATTGAAGACAAACTATCAAAGCTAGAACATCCAAAGAATAAACCATTACTCAATTTACAAGTCAAACAAGACTTGGTCTAGTCTGGAATTATTCAGTACTAGTTCCTATTCTATTGTACATTATCCTAGTTAAGATAAAAGCCTTGTTTGGATTTCAAACCCTGAAATATAGGTGTAATGACGATAAGCTTACAATTTACCCGTTAACAAATCCGTCAGGAAATTCTCAATAGCAGCACGGAGTTGGATTTTTGCCCAGAGGATGGCACACTCTATCACATAGGACCTTAACACAACAGGTGAAGTGTGAGTGAATACACTGTTGATGTTATGGTTTGTCTATGATATGTATATTACTCGATTGAAAAAAAAAAAGCAGTTTGATATATTTCATACAAAAAGTACAAAATAATGTATTTTTATAATTGAGTATACCGAAAGTTTAAACATTTGTAATATAAGAATCATAGGAGTTGCTAACGCCAAGCTTATTGATTAAACAAAACAAAGACACAGCTCCTTTTTAACCGACTTCAAAAAAGAGGAGGTTCTTAATTCGATTGTATTATATCAACACAATATGCGTACTAAACCGCTATAGGCTGACCGTTTAACTAAGACCTCGCCTGCGCGGTACAGGGGCGCGGGGGTGTTCCCAAACATACATTTCACACACTAAGCACACCCAGAGTCAGAACAAATCTTTGTGGATCACACAACGATTTGTCTCGGGTGGGGCCCCCACGACACGCTCAAACCACTACGCCAACCGTGCAATTTCTAGAAATGTAATCTTTTTTGATCTTAGTTTATTTGATAAAAAGTTTAAGCATTCACTATTTATCAAGCAGTTTGTTTTTCTTAAGGACTAAAAGCCACTACAAACTGGTTTTAGTTGGATGATCCATTCAATCTATTTGTCACAAAACTTTTTGGTTAAATCTAGCTTTTGTTAATGGTGACATTATTTTCTTTTTTATCTCGAGGCGGCCATTATCGAAAACTTCTATGTTATTTAACGGTAATACTTCGATTCGTTGTCTAAGCTCTTGGAACAACTAAGTAATAAGTCACGAAAGGGTCTGTAGGTCACTTCAAGAACTGTTTACGTAAAGTCGGCGCTATTTTGGTCATGTACTTTGTTACTGTAACTACAATTTTAGCTTATGAGTCTATAAAATAAATAAATATCAAACAACATACACAAAACGCCATCTAGTCCCAAACTAAGCAGAGCTTGTACTACTATTGGATACTAGAATAACTGATACTAATACAAAAATATTTTTCTTTTTTTGTAAATACATACATACAAACAGACTAAGACAAACCTTTCATGCACACAAAGATTTGACTTGAGCGTGAATCGAACCCGCGAACTCAGCGTCGCAGGCAGGTACACTACCCTCTTCGCCATTCGGTCGTTACTGATAACAATCTTACAATTTTGTTACATATCTATAAGGTATATGAGTGAATTTCAACAGGTCCTATAAAATCTTCATTTCCGTGGTCTTTTTATCTTAAGGTTTTTTAATAAAACAAAACGCTTTTATTAGTTTTTGATAATGTTTATATTCTTGCTTAATGTCTAGCAGGTAACTTAAAAAACTAACGAGATATCAGGATTCAAAATTTCTGTACCACGGCGATGAAACAAGCGTCCACGGCAATGAAAGAACTGTGCCATGGCAATGAAAGAATCTATCCACGGAAATTAAAAAAAAAAAATCTATTGAGATGACAGATAGATAGAATCATAATGATTGTTCATAAGAGGTCTGGATTCCAACACTTGTATGGGAGTAAAATTTGGGTAAGGAGATATTACAAAAAAAGAATGAAAGTCTTCTTTTTCGTCGTGTCGATGGCTGAGTCAAATTTTATTTTGACTTGCCATCGTGGTGAAAGGATTAGACAATTCGCTTTGGTGAACTCGCGAAATGCCCAGGGTGCGCCGGACGTAGGAAATCGTTGTGTACGTCACGTAAACAAAGACTGTTGAATTACACTCGCAACACTACTTAGAGACTATAATACTACAGTCTTTCTTTTCTTATACATACTCCCATTCTTCCTTTTGTAATATCTATCCAAATCTTACTCCCATACAAAATCTGTCTGGGTTTGCCTTTCCCTCTCGGAGACAGGCATGATCAGGTTTATTTTTGCACTTAACAAAACAAAATAGTCTCTTCAGAAAACGTATATTGTGAAATTTATTTTACCAAATGTTACATCATTTTGTAAGGTTAACATGAAAACATCTTTTTGTAGTTGACTGTACAGTAAAAAACTCATCAAGTCTGAAGAGAGACCAGAGAAAGAGAGAAAGAGTCTAGAGTTAACTTGACGAGTTTTGTACTGAAAAGATGTTTTCTTTGACCAATTATACCATGGCAATGAAAACATAAGTCACGGAAATGAAATACCTGGCCACGGCAATGAAACTAAATTGTTTTACAAAGCATGGCAATGAAATTTTTTTCATTTCCGTGTATTTTTTTTCATTGCCATAGCAAATTTAGGCCACGAAAACCATGGCAATGAAAGCACGGCGATGAAAATCAAGGCAAAAAATATAAATAACAAAAAATCTATTAACTATTCGAAGAAATAAACACTTCACAAATTAACATATAACAAATGGTGTTGTATCGATTGCTTACTCATGAAGACAAACTTATACAAATATGAGTTATACTTACCCACGGCAATGAAAGAAAAAATGTCCAGTAACAAAAAAAAATTAATATTTACATTTATGGCGGGAAAACGCAGGCACGTGTGTACGTCCTTCCACGTCGAGCACTTAGGCGGTACTAATATGCAACGTTTAGCATACCGGGAGGGTGGACGCAAGTCGTAGTTAAAACAATATCCTCGAACATGATTAGGACACGGCGATGAATGGTAGTTCTGGGACAAATGATTTTTTACTAACCATTCGTTGTATTGTTTAAATATTTGAATAAATGTATTAGGTAACAATACTTTAACTATTCATGTATTAAATAAAACTAGGTTTTAATAAAAATAACCAATAGATTTTTATCAATGAGGAATAATACACAACAAGGTGAAGTGTGGACAAACACGGTAATGAAAGATTTCGAGGTTTATTTTTTTTTTTTGGAGTATCCAATGATCCAATTAATAAAATATTTAGTGCCACACATAGATTACTATTTCACCTAACCGGAAAAAAATGTGAGAACATTATAACTATGTTTTTTAGTACCGATTTCATTGATGCCACGCAATTTTCGGTCCCGGGAAATTCACTCATATGTTTGAATATTGGAGATATGACCATTATAATATTCTTTACTATAATGTGATTAATTAAACAATATATGAATTTAGGCTAAAATTTCAATAAAATCTTTTGTGTTTAGCTTTAGTGTGTAAAAAAACCATTTGGCAAATATAAATAAATGGAAAGATTTTACAAATAACAATGTCAAAGGAAAATTGTGCAAAACGTAGAATATAAATTGAAAGCTATACGAGTATGTAACTGGAATTAACCCTCACTCTTGTACATAAAGGATTAATAAACTTGAGTTTCCGCACATTTCTTGACATTACATTACATTAGACTCTACATTTTGGTCATACTAGACATAATGGCTCCCTTAAGGAAGCCTTTTTAAATTAACGTAAAGCTTTTTGAGACTTTTCTTAGAAATAACAAATATGAAAAATTTATTTGTAATCTTAGGGAATAAGATATTCACAACTAAACCTAATATATGAAAAAATATTTATAATCTATTCAATATCAACCTACAAAAAAAATATATAATTATGACAATTACAAAACTATACAGCATAACTACATAAATTATTTTTCTTATAAATGTTTGTTGACAAAAAAGTAAAAATGAAAAAACAAAACAAAAATATTTCGAAGAACATAAAATGTCGTAATTCTAAAATGCAAGACTTTAAAAACTTGAAGCCACACACAGTCACACTTACAAAAAAAAATAGAACAACATACTTAAAATACAAAATATTTTTTTTATGATGGCTAGCATTTTTAAAAATAGAATAATACAAAAATTCAATACATTCTTGCGAATACTCTACAGATGCTGACAATGACACAGTAATTAGCTAAAGGATAATTGCGGAGATACTTAGTGAGTGCAACACCCGGAGGCGTGGCATTAGCGGAAATTAGATATCAAACACACTGTTGTGAGCTTCTTGTTGTTCTTACTATTAATATACAAACAAAGCTTTATATCTGAGTGTTTACTAGCTTTTTTTTTAATCAGACATTTTTTTAGTCAGCAAAGTCTTCTGTTTCAAGTACGTGAATTTGTAAAATGTAATCTCTTTATTTCTCTGATCAATGTTTTCAATACAATCATTTATTTGTTAAAAAAATGCTGAAGTAATTCAGTTTCTGTTTTTCTAATTGTGTAGTTTCAGACAAGGAATTTTTTGAAACGATTTGTAGTTTTGTTCTGTTTTTTAAGAATTTATGCTTCCTTTTCCGTTATTTAAGTTTACGTAATAAACTAAAAAGAGTAAATATTGAAAAAAGATATAGATAAGAAAAGATATCATTTATAAAAAACTCATCTTTTGTTACACAGTCAATTAAAATAGTATTGTACACATTATCAATTATAAAAATAGAATTGTTATGCGAAAAATATTTACAAAATGCCGCATAAATGGCCGATTTAAATAAACAATTTGGTACAAAATTCATATCACAAATAACCGCAGATAACTGGTGCAATAAATTTAATAGTTTTCAAACTATTTGCATTTCTGTTACAGCTATTGTTTTAACATTGAGTGTCATACCAGTTGACTAAAAAAGTAAGTGTGTTGATCGGGTGGCATGTAGCTTTTTAATGGTAGACTTAAGGGTTTATCTTTAATTATATTAAGGTTATATCTATTTTTATAGATATGTCTAAAATACTCAAATGCATGTTTGTTTGTGTCCATTTTGTCAAAATTCTTCGAACCTGAAAAAAATATTCATTTGAAAAAAATGAGTGCTAAGATGCAGACTTCAATCACCAATATTGTGAGACGATTACTCAAATATTAAGAGCATTAAAATATAATAGTTCAAGAAAAACCGGCTGAAAGCAATAGTTTCCGTACTAGTTTTTGTTGTACACTAATTTAACAACTCGAATTCTAAGGTACTAGAATATTCAGCTCATTAAAAGGATAACATTACTGGATTAGTTCATACAATAATTGGATAAACAAATAACGAAATAATTAGGTTAATGTTTTTGGTAAATTAGTTTATGAATTAGGGATACGTGTTTTGGTTCGTCTTTGTCTAGAATTAGGGTCAGTCTGGCTTGAAGTTAGTCAGCTAAATTAATGTTAGATAATTAGTATTTTATGATATACAAGTAAGTTTAGTCGCTTTAAGACAAAACAAAGAGTTTTAGTTTTAAAATTCATATTTCCAAATATGAACTCAATAATCTTTTAGGCAGCGATAGCCGAGTGGGAGACCGTAGGACTGCAAAGTCAAAGGTCTTGGGTTCAAACCCACGGCATTCACCTTTGTCAATAAATCGTTGAGATTCGTATTTTAGAAGATATGTGTGTATTTATCATATAAATTATCGGTCGCTAACGGTGAAGGAAAACATCGTGAGGAAACCTGCATGCTTGAGAGTGCCTAAAAGTACTCGAAGTCGTGTGAAGTCTACCAATCCGCACTTGGTCAGCGTGGTGGACTATGGTCTAACCTTTCTCATCATAAGAGGAGGCCTGAGCCCAGCAGTGGGACATGTAATAGATACAGCTTAGAGCTGCTATTATAATCTTTTAGTCTATAAAACCCAGTTAGAAAGGGTCTTTTAGTATATTATTATCAAAATAGTCACAGAATGCGTACAAACGGGACATTAGTTTGAATAAAAACGTCTCGTGCAAACGGCTTTTTATTTGAGTGTGCAAAACTGCACGTGATATTTAAAATTGAGTTAGTCTCTGCTTTAATGCCTTTTGATATCATTCACAGCTCGTGCAGTTTTGCCTACCTTTGAAAACGTATCTTTCATTTTACGTTCTTTTAAAGTTTTTATAGCTTTGTGGTCTAGCGGTGAAATTTGCGATTGCTTACCGTGAGTTCCGGATTCGAAAACCGGGTCGGGAAAAAGGATTGTTAGAGTTTTTGTCGGAGTCTGGAATAGGTAGATGACGCTAGGTTCACTTCTACAATTTATTTTACTGGTGGTAGAGCTCTTGTGAATGGCGGCTCGAGGGCGGCAGCACCACCGTCTCACCTTTAACCTGCCGCCAAATAGTAGTGCTTCCATTACTGTGTACCGGTTTGGTTATACACCGTATAGGCATAACACCGTAGTCCTCAGCTGCAGCGACGCATCTACAATCTGCTTTTGTGGATTGTTGATGTCCATGGGCTGTACTCCACTTACCAACTGGTGGACTACACGTTCGTTCGCTGTGGGCGTGGTATAAAAAAAAATACAACACGGGTCCTAAGAATAACAGGTGAAGTGTGGGTTGATGGAGACGTGATGTTTTGCTATTTATTATTCTCATAACTATGTAACTTATTTATAGTTAGAAATAGTACAATAGAATAAACTAAAACTTACTTACAGTTTTATTATCATTATCATACATCGCTTGAAAGTACAGAACCAAATTTTATCATTAAAAGATAAACTCTAGTCACAGATGTGCACAACAACGAACGGACGAGAAATAGGAATGGCTTAAGGAGTACAGCTGGGAATATTATGTTCTTTCGGAGAGTCATTTGGAAACCACAAAGTATTTCTACAGATTGCGTAGTTTTAACAATGTGGCTTGCAGTTGGTTCTAATAAGACAATCGCAGATTTTTTTTTTTGTATTTTAAAATTATTAAAATAAAAAAAAACATATAGACTTAAATCTTTTATTATTAATTATAGCTACATAATATACATAATTTAACCAAAATTCGTGATTTTTAATAATAGGCATTATTATTCTTAGGTGTTGTGAAATTCGGCCTTTGGAACGTCGGATTATTGAAATTAAGAATAAAATATTTCGGAATATTTGGGTTTGCCCATTTATAAGTCCACATACCTACATATTTCTACAGCTTGCGTTTGCAATTACAAGTGACTTAAAACGCGTTTTGGTTTTCATAAGGACTAAATGATAAGAAACTCTGATAGTCATAATTTACTTTTTTACTTTTATTGTACCTACTTAGAGAAAATGTATGAATGGTTGAATTCGTATTGAAAAAAAAACTATACTTAATTATTATTTCTGTTATGTAGCTAAACATAATAAAAAATAACCATGCACTCGAAAAAGTTCATGGATGATAAAAATAATACTCAATACAATAACCCATTATTATAACAAAATTGATACTCACAGAAAAATTATATCTATAAACTAACAAAAACACAAAATGTTTAATTTTATATTTGTTTCCCATTTCAAAACAAAACAATTATCCGCCATCTAAACAAGGAAATCTTACAATAAAAACGGATAATTTGCATCTCGTTAGCCAAGTTTTGCTGCATAAATTAATTCAATTTTTATCCGGGTCTTGGGCTGCAGCTGTGACAACTGTCACCGACAAATTCCTAGTTGAGGGTAGAGAACTCACTCCGCTGACACACTGACGCTAAGTTTGGTCAGTTAAATGTTGGGTTGGTCAAGTGCACGGTCGGCGTAGTGGTAAAAGCGGTCGCCTCGCCGCTTCCAACTGCACTGTTGTTATGGGTTCGATCCCCACATAGGACAAATCTTTGTGTGATTCGCAAAGATTTGTTCTGACTCTGGGTGTGCTTTGTGTGTGAAATGTATGTTTGTAAACTGGCGTCGTTTTTTAAAGAAAAAAAAATATTTAAGTACCTAATATAAAAAAATAAATTAAATTTGGATTTTTTTACATTTGGATTTTATAATATTAGGTAGTACACCAGAAGCAATTACACTATCCAATGGTGCCAATGACAAGGCCAAATACACACTCACAGAAGCACATCCAGTCTCAGAACAAATCTTTGCGGATCACACAAAGATTAGTACCATGTGGGAATCGAACTCACAACACCAGTGCAGTGGAGAGCGGCGAGGCGACCACTTAAACCACTACAGCACACGTGCAGACCAATATATATTTATTTATATTTCAACGAAATGGTTTCATGTATGAACTGTTGAGTAGCGGCGTTTATTAAGGACTGTAATCGACCCTCTAGACAAAACCGACCAGTTATCAACACTGTCGATAATCCAATGATGCTAAAGGGAGTTACTAGTCACTAGCTAATTCCCAATTATTATCACATAGCATAACATAACATAACATCACGCCTTTAATACTCAGAAGGGAATGGAAGAGGTGTACAACACCCACACTTCACCTGTTATGGTTTTAGGTCCCATAGGATAGATGGTCAGCCTGTCGCCATCCACCGGGCACAATGCCATCTCCGTGCTACTATTGTATATTTGTATATACTTTGCCCGACCCGGCAATCGAACCGAGATCTCGCAGTGGGAGGCGCACACGCTAACCACTAGACGATCGAGCTTGTCACTTACCAATCACCCAATTACCAGTGTTAATGCTTATTTATTTATTTATTTATTTGGGACAAAAAACAGTTACATGATACAGTTTATACAAAAAGAGATACAATGGTTAGCTTTGTTTATCACATAACCCACAACATTGTCCACGAATTGACATTATTTGTGCTTGGGAGCGATCATTGTTGGACGTTGTCAATAAGTGTTAACGTTATTGGATTGAATACAAAATGAACGTAAATAATAATAAAAAAGAAAAAAAAACAGAAATAAAAAGTAACTAAATATTTAACAATTTTAAGAATGGTCGGCAAGCAGAGCAATAGCATCAGCAAGCAGAGCAAAATATCTATAGCAGTAAAATCCGTGTTATATAAGTTGACTAGACTACGAAGCGGCGCTCGTTCTCCCGCATTTGTTCTGCACTTTGCGGTATGGAACAAACGCGGCGCACGCACCCCGCGCATAATAGTTGTCCTAGGTACTACATAGCAAAGTTTATTGGTAAGAGATGTACAGTCATACCTATTATTACATAATCCATGTAACATCATGACTTTGAGCAGTTTGCGTCGGGACTCCAGAGTCAGAAGTTTATACCTATGCAACAGTTCTACGTATGGTATTCTTGAATGGAAACATTTGTAGTGCAAGCACGCAAGAACTTTTTTTGGACCATTTCTAGGCTTTGTGAATATTTATTGTAATAGGGACTCCATACAGGGACAGCGTACTCTAACTGTGATCGAACTAAAGTTCTATAAAGGTGTAAAAATGTGGAGGGCCTCTTAAATTCTTTAGACGATCTCATAACAAAACCATATAAGCGGAAGGCCTTTGCAGTAATGCTGTCAATGTGCACTACTAAGTGTAGATTTTGATCTAGTAATACACCGAGGTCGCGAGCAACCTCGATAGATTTAAGGGGAGTGCCATCTAGAGTATATGTAGTGCTAATATTAGTTTTGTTTTTAGTAAAAGTTATATGATTGCATTTTGGTAGACTTAGGTGCAGCTTGTTGTCCTTACAGTATGTGGCAAGTCGATTAAGATCTTCCTGAAGTAACCTACAGTCCTCCACACCCGTACATGACCTATAAACCTTTATATCATCGGCGAACATTAAAAAATTTGAATTTTGAAAGCATACTTTGACGTCATTAATGAAAATAATGAATAATAAGGGACCCAAAACCGATCCTTGAGGTACTCCAGATTCGACAGTAGCAGAGTCAGATTCGTAACCATTAATAGCTATTATCTGTGTCCTGTTATGAATATAAGACGCAAGCCACCTAAGTAAATTTCCCCTAATCCCATTGAACGCAATTTTGTCCATTAGTAATTTGTGGTCAACTTTGTCAAAAGCTTTTCGAAAGTCCGTGTACACAGCATCCACTTGAGTGCCACGGTCCATATTTTCGAATAAAAAGTCTGTGAAAACCATTAAGTTAGTGGTAGTGGAGCGTGACTTAACGAAACCGTGTTGTTCTGCTACAATAAGAGGCTGGAAAAACGAATACAAGGATTTGTGCATAAGACTCTCGAAAAGCTTCGACACAGCAGATAAAATGGAGATGGGGCGGTAATTTTCAACGTTCACTTTGTCACCGCTCTTATAAACAGGAGTGATGAAAGCGCGCTTCCAAATGCTTGGAAATATGCCAAGGTCTAAGCATTTATTAAATAAAATGTGCAAGGGGATACACAGGCTTTTAGCAGTATTTTTTAGAAAACTTGGAGGTAAGCCGTCAGGCCCAGCTCCTTTAGAGTGGTCAAGTGTTTTTAATGACCTATATATTTTATCCTCTGGTAGGTAAACTTGAGAAAGGCACATCAAATTATTTATGGAATTATTATAACATGGTTTCCATGTTGAGGGGTCAAAAACTGAGGGCTCATACACGGAATTGAAAAAAGTAGAAAATAAATTACATGTGTCCTGTGGGTTACTAGAAATTATATCCCTTAAATACACCTTGGCTGGGACACCAGATTTACCCTTTCTGTTGTGGATATATGACCAAAAATGCTTAATATTAAGTGGAATACTCTCTTCGACCGAAGTAATGTATTTATTAAAACATTTATCACATTGTATTTTAAAACGCTTACGATAATTAGAGAAAGATTCATAATCCGATAAGTTACCGTATGTTTTCCACCTAGTCCATGCACGTTCTTTATTTTTAAATATATTGATAAGAGTTGCACTAAACTACTGGTTTTGAACAGGGTACGTTTGATCTTATAACCTTATATACAATTTCATAAAATTTTTCTACCGCTTGCTCAGGAGTGAGGTGGCATAGAATGGTACCC
The DNA here is from genome assembly GCA_905147285.1 of Hypena proboscidalis. Taxonomy (NCBI): domain Eukaryota; kingdom Metazoa; phylum Arthropoda; class Insecta; order Lepidoptera; family Erebidae; genus Hypena; species Hypena proboscidalis. The sequence goes on along the minus strand of LR990150.1, from coordinate 6,380,611 downwards.
CAGTTTATTTTTGCAAAATCATTGTTGATATTTTCATAATTAGCCTTGTAATAATTAAATCTTGGGTTAACATTACGATGCAAAAAGACATAGTGTGTCTCGATCGAAGCCAGCACAGAGAAAGGTGGATGGTGGCTATCGGGGGGCAGTAACGCCACACCGCTATTTAATTGACAGTCTGAGTTACTGATAAACAAATCAAGAATGCGGCCTAATGCATTCTCAATAGTGTTGTATTGTAAGGCGTTTGAAATAGACATCATGTTTGTTATATAACGACTTATGCGGTCTGTAGATAAAATTAAGGAATGATTACCATTCACGTGCCATTTAATATAAGGTAAGTTGTAATCCCCAACAAAATAAAATGATTCAGTGTCAGGTTTACTAATTAAATGCTTAAAAGAAAATACTTTCTACACAAACGAAATTGTTGAACGAAGCAAACTTACATGATATAAATGAGAGCAGTAGACACTGCAAATCAGTTTCTTAAAGTACGTAACCCTACTAATTAAAATAAAAAAAAATATATTGCCTTTGTGTTACGTGCAAATTTCACTTAATTTTAAATTTCATTAGTTGTCCATCCTACAATACCGTGTACCACGTTAGCCAGTGGTCTTTCAGTGACATTCCCCTCTACCACTACACATTGCAAAGAGGCACTCCACGATAGTTTGTGATCGTAATTAAAATAATACAAGAAAGAAGAGTCTTGCATTAAGAACACAAAGAGAGGACAATTTGCTGTAGTGTTGTTTTAGCACTCGCTTATTTTATTTTATTTTAATAATTTATTGCACAAAACACGTTACAATCAATGAAAAACAATACATAATAAAATACAATTATAATCTGGATCATAACGCAAAAATATTTGCATGCAGCTAAACTATGATAAAAAATAAAAAAAAATAAAAGAGAACTCTGGAAAACATAAAAAACTTAATATGATATTGTGTCATTTATCAGATCATAAATAATGCCATCTCAGTTCGATTTCAGGTACTAAATTGTAAAATTTTCAATAACATCTTTTGCAAGATCTATTACATTATAGGTTTAATAGGGTATTACATTTGAGTCCGCGTGGGATTTTTTCATAACGTAACATACAATCACGCCTGTATTATCTGGAAGGGTGTGGCAGAGGTGTACAGCACCCACATTTCATCTGTTATGTTTAGGTCCCATGGGATAGGCGGTAAGCCTATCGCCATCCACCGGGCATAATTCCAAATCCGTGCTGCTACTGGGAATGTCCTGACGAAAAGCTGACAAATAACACTATGCAATTTGAATTTTTTCATTGTTGTTTAAGATTTGACTAGCTGTAGTATTTAGGATATGATGTTACAAAGTTCAATTCAATCCTCACTCTATAATATTATTTCAATAAGAAAATGAACGGACATAACACACGTCACACGTTTGATAAACTACAATGTGATATAAGTATTTATTCTGCGATTTTTTCGTGAATAATACATTGATTCACAAATCAAGCCATGTACATAGTTTGATTAATAATCACATTTCAGATTATTTCTCAATTATTTTCAGTATTTTTACGCTATGAGGTTCAACCCCATACAGAAAATCCAAGCTCATTGTCATTTGTCGACAAACAACTCGCTTTACACGTTTATCTGAGTGTTGACCCGCAAACTGCAGACTTTTCGGCGTCAAGTCAATGTTACATCACGACGGATAGCCGGATAGTAGAAGATAGTGTTGTTTATCGATAGCCTACGCAAAACTAAAACATCGATTGTTTATCTATGGTTTCAAAATGATTATTGAAGTTTGCTGCAGAGGGCTGTTTGACCAATTATTGGGCACCACTCTTAATCGTCGCCAAGCACCTGACATTTCATTTGCGCCTAACTTCAAACACGCCACGATCTTTTCAACTGACGAAAAAAGAGTCAACGTGTATACCTATATATTTTATTTAAATTAGTCTTTTTAATGAGTAGTCCGATTTTGATAATTCTTTTTTTATTTGAAAGTCGGTGCCTTATAATAGAATAAATACCACGTTAAGTTTTCTCCATTTCTACGTAGTTGCAAAAAATTGTCATTTAATTTAAGTATATTGCTTGGCGTCAACTCAAAAAGAGTAAAATATTATATTTTATAGTTTTCAATACCCAAGACTTAAAATGTTTACTTTTTAGTTGTTTTTCGTCGGTTATTTTTTTTGTTAAAAATAATATTATATTTTGTCTTTAGCCAGCAATATTGCTGATAGTGTCGATGTTATCAACAGTTTTGCTTCCCCTAAATGGCGTTTAGTTCGAATTGATAACTCTAGGTGCGAGTATATTCTTTCTCTTTGTTTCAAAGGTTTGTAAGGTTTGTAGAGAGCTCGCCTTTATTATACCTAATGTAATTTTATTATGTAAAAGAACAGCGCTTTTTAAATGGCATTCTTTTAAAGTCGCATTTTTGACTCATCCCAACAGAATGACCTTTTTAGATGAAAACTATCGATAGTTTGGCAACACTAGTGGAGGACGTGACAAAAAATAAGTGTTTATGGATTGTTTTAAGAAGGTTTTAAGAGGCTATAATGCTGCTGAAGTTGTAAGGAAATTACACTTGACAAATTATTATCATTCTTTTTTGATGTAATTTGTTTGTATTATTTTTTCGAAACATTTCTTAACTTATCTGTAATGTTGTGTATCAAATAAGGATGAAATAATTACTACATCCTTATTTTAATATATCATTGTAGTGTATTTGAGTAAAATAAAGAGTTGGTTAACGTTGAGAATGTCTTTTGTAACAATTGCTATAATAAGATTAATGCTATATGATTTAAAAAGTAATTTTCTAACCCCTAAAACGGAGTGATCGGCCATTTTTAATATCAATTTATTGGCTATAGTGCGGTGACGGGGGGGCCATATACTGACATGTATCAATCAAATAAAGAATTTAGAAAATGGGGCTATAAGACAATTAGTATTATTATAATAGTTGCTTCCAAGGGTTTTTTTAGATAAATTAGGCATGAAATGTTTAGTCATGACCTCACATTTAACATTTACATTTTTTTAATAGTTTTAGTCTTTAGTCCGCAGTTTTAGTAGTTCACCTCTATAAACTTTTTAATCTCTAATCCGCTTGCGACCACGGCCAGTGTAATCTGGCTGCCGAAACGTGAAGCCTAAAAGGTAAATAATGCATGATCGCGTTAATACCCGTTAGATTTTATTTAATCATGCAACGCGTAAGTTTAAAAGTTAATATCACACATATAATTAAAACATTTACTAGACAATAACAAATTGCGATAAAAGTCAGTTTAATTTTTTTTTTTTTTTATACTTCGCCCACAGCGAACGAACGTGTAGTAGTCCACCTGATGGTAATTGGAGTATAGGTCGCGTCACGTAAAAAGAACGCTGGAAGAAAGTGGTGCGGGGGGTGTTTGCGCATTGGTACACTTGCGCACGAAAGTACTAGCTACCTATTGTTTTATTTTTGAACAAGCTTGTCGCTCGCGGCTTCGTATATTGGTTTTCGGTAAGTACATTGCAAAATTTATTAGGTAAAATATCATTAAATAGAATTTAAAACATGTTTAATTTAGTTTAAAATGTTTAATCTAATTACAAAAAAATTAAAGTAATATTGATACTCCTTCCATTACTTGCCTATGGTAGGCAATTCTTTTTCAGTGACGTGGAAATTGTGGATGATTTTTTTTTATAACACCCTGGTCAAAGTTGTCAATGTCTGTTATTGGTTTTTGTTTGATTCTTTTATTTTTGCCGGGAGTTCCGAAGACAGTAAGGAACTATGAATCTTTTGAACCATTTACAATTCGTCTCACTGTAGACTCAGAACATTTTGTTGCCACTGCGATCCGTTTCATACATTGTTTTAAATTATCAACTGCATTATTATCAGCCTCTCTCTTCATAAAACAATATACGTCATAAATCATTTTTCTCACTTTTCTGTGTAAAGCCATTTCGTAAATAAAAACTTTTGTGCGCGATGGTATTTTGAGAACGAAAATAACGTGGACACAGTAAGGAAGCCAAAGGTTGACTGATGAAACAATAGCGTACCGGCAAGCATGCGGCGCGGGACCCGCCTGCCCCGCGCCGCACGTCATACCGCCAAACAGTCCGAAAAATCGCCTAATGCGCAGCTTGACCGCCAGCGTTCTTTTTACATGACGCGACCTATACAGCCCATGGACATCAACAATCCACAAAGCAGATTATAGATGCGTCGCTGCAGCTGAGGACTACGGTGTTATGCCTCATGTGTCAGTAATTTCAGGGCCTGATCTCACCACCGAACCGGAACACAGTAATGAAAGCACTACTATTTGGCGGCAGGTTAAAGGTGAGACGGTGGTGCTGCCGCCCTTGAGCTCATTCATAAGAGCTCTACCACCAATTATTAAATATTATCATGAGTTTTATTTCAGTAAAAGGTTGTTTAGTCAAATAATTTTATAATTGTATTCTGGCTTGCTGCCTCGTTGGTCTAGTGGTTAGTATATGCGCCTCTCTCCATGAGATCTCGGGTCGATGCCCGGTTGCATGGCGATAGGTTCACCCCATATCCCATGGCACCTAAAAAAACAGGGGAAATGCAGATGTTATATACCTCTGCTAAACGCTCTTGGTTAATATAGGCGTGATGTAATGTTATGTTCTGGCTTGCATTACGAGCTTAAATCTAAAGTAGCAGTAGTTTCACCTCAAATTCAATTTTCAACACACATGTTACAAACACTTAGACGCCAAGCCACAAAAACGTAAGTTTAGACGCTAAAACATGAAAATGGTGTCCAAACTACATAATTTTTAACAAAAAAAAAAAACCCGACTTCAAAAAGTAGATAACTAAAAAGCAAAAAATAAATATATTTCGCACAAAATAATACGTTTATACATTTAGTTAAATAGAAATTATTAAATAATTATTTTATAATTCTGAAGTCGGTGCCAAGTAAAAGCTATAACAACCTTACTTCAATATCAAATTATAGTACACACAATAAAGAGAGGCTTAGTTGTGCTAGTGCGCGGTCGCCCAGTATTGGTACTTACCACAGAAATATAACTAATATTCAGTCAGAAAATAGCTGTTAGAAAGATTGATATTATCTATACAGAGTTATTGTTTACTTGGCACCGACTATTGTTTACTTAATTTTGAGGGTTGCCCTCGATTTCTCTAGGATCCCATCATCAGAACGTAACTTAAAAAAAATGGAACCACATGACAAGTATATCCTTTCAAACAAAAAAAGAATTTCTCAAATCGGTCCAGGCGTCTTCGAGTAATCGGTGAACAAACATAAAAAAAAAATTGAGAACCTCCTCCTTTTTTTGAAGTCGGTTAAAAAATGTTGGCGCAAACCGCCATTAGGCAAGGCAGTTCCATTCAGCATCACTAATTAAAACATCACGTTTAAATCGTGAACTATTCCAACGAGATCTCATTAATTAAGCCAGTCTACTAAATAGAACTCCATTAGGCAACATGCTTTACCGTGAATAAAGACTGCCTTTGCAAACTGTTTGCAGTAATCTAAGTGTTTTAACTACAGGTAGATAAACAATAAACGCATTGAGAATGAAGACAAGTCGATTTAAAAGGGTTGTTGAACAAATTGCCACGATAGTCTAGTGGTTAGTTAGTTAGTCTAAATTATGTTAACTCTATGCTTAGCAAATTATGCTAAGAAACTGTTTTCAAATGGATTAACGTGACGTGACGCAATGACGTAACATACAGTTAAGAAATTTAGGGTCCTGGCCAGTGGCGACCATAGAGGTAAAAGCGGCTGCCCGCCTAGTATAATCAAAAGAAAAAAAAATATGTTTAAAACGTTAACATCAGAATAATATGTTAGCCCATATGTTTTTCACTTGTAATTTGCCTGAATGAGCTTAGACTTAGTTAGAAATCAGCTACGAATTCTTTGCCAAATGGCGACACTGTTTACATTCACTAAATTAAATTTAATATGAAACTTAGAAGGGTTAAAATAATATAATTAAATGTACATTGTTGCTTTTAATTTATAGTTTCATTTATAACGGGTAGGTTGTAAAGTAAACTGACTTAGCAAATATCAAACAAGTTGGGAGCTTCATTTATTTTAATTTAAAGTTAGTTTTAGTTGGTAACTTTAGCTGGGGTAATGAAAGAATAATATCATGGTAGGAAATAGTTTTCTATTAACCCTCTCTCTAAAGCAGGTAGCCCACCCCGGTAAATTTTGATTAATTTGGCAACAGGCCTGCAGTATTGCTCCGGGGTTCTCGCTACAACCAAGCTATGCATAGATACAGAAAACTGTACCACTTAAGCCTATATATATGTTTTTTTTATGGTTGACCACGATCTCACATGATGGTAAGTGATGATGCGGTCTACGGTGGAGCACGCTTACCTATGACATACATATTTACACGTGCTATGATGACAGTTTTATCTCTTTATATGTAAAACTAAGTCGTGTTGGTTACACTATTAATTGTAGATATAAGAACGGATGAACTGAGTTTAATGATTTATGCTTTGTTGGATATCTATCAGACACCAATAGCAGGATAACTGTTAAAATATCGAGGAAATTAGTGAAAAAGAGGATTGAAAAATACGTAGAAACTACGGTAATGTAGCATGGTTTATTAATAACAACACATAGATAACATGTTCCATCAAGATTTAAAATTATGTAACTTTTTGTTTAAAACATCAGTGTTTTTTTAAAATGAAATGTTATAGTATATATATATTTGATATTATTAAAAAAAATCAAGTTAAATGTAAGTAAATAAAATTGCAACTATGTACTTACCTTTAAATATTTTGTGTTTTTTTTTAACCTAGAATATAAGTTTAAATACCGAATTGTTCAAAATTTAAAATGTTTAAATTATAATTGGTGTCAAAGTTACATGCTTGCCTTGTTTGGAACCAACATAAACTTTATAAAAAATATATTTTTTTGTAGGTGAAACAAAGTTTGACGTGCCAACATATATGAGAAGATGTACAAGTATCTATATTCTATTATACATAAAGCCAAAGTTGGTGAATTTAGTGGCATTATTTAGTAATAATTATTCAGCTCATTCTTAATTATATTTAATAAATATGCAAGCAACGACTGAATAATGTTTGCCTAAATACCAAAAATTCAGGTTTCATTTACAAGGTCAACATTTGAAATTCTGGGCATTAAAATGGCTACAAATGAAAAATGAAGTCCCTCGAAGAAAAAACTTCTTAATGATACCAAGTAACAATAATTACAACATCAACCTTCAACCGCAATAAAAAATATTTTCTTTTTAAAAAAGCCACTTACTTTTTATTTTCTTTTTAATTAGTAGCTTAAATGACTAAGTAAGGGACGTGTTCGAACAGCCTCGTTAATATTTCGCGGCGACGTTCTTTTTTATTTTTATTCAGAAAGGGTACGTCTAATTAAGGCTTTAATTATTAATTATATTTTTCTTTTCGGTACGTTGCTGCTACAACTAAGTTAATGTTAATGTTTGCGCAATTCCGGTTTAGTGTTGAAACGATTTGTTTTTGGTGTAAGGCGATTTGTTTAACATTGTAGCGGGTTTTCTTCAATTTTATTTGCTAAATTTTTAATGATCTTACGAAAATGGATAAAATATAGAACTAATTATAAAGTTGGCATTAACAAAAAATATTTAACTTTAGTTTATTGTTTTCCAAATATGAGTAGGTATAGTAGCTTCTGTAAACCAGGAAAATTACAGTTTAAAAAATAGCTTATAGATCAGTTACTTGCGCGGTACGGCACTTGTTCTAGAGCCTAGGACGAATCCTCCTCTTAGGGTCTTAAAACTATATAGGTAACGAGTTATGACAGTTTCCACAAACAACGAAACTAAAATGGAGTCATTTTAATAAGTACCATTTGACAGTTCATTTATGCAAAGCAAAGTGCTACTTATGTACATCAAGAGTAGAGTCTAATTTTCTAAATAAATTATTGTATTATAAAAACTGATGTTGTTTTCTTGAGTTTTATTTCTTTAGAGTAAGGTATATTTTTCTTTGCATTAATGAAATGTCAAATGTTACCTATTAAAATGACTCCACTTTAGCAGTTTTCTCCATATATTACACACCAGCGCGCCTTACGGCAACTATAACATATTTTTGACATCATATTATCATATTATTGACTTAAGTTTCAACTTTTGACATTATAATGAATATCAATTGATACATTATTTTTATTATTTAATATGATGATTAATGAAAATTAATTCATAATTATATAGTTTCTTTATTAACTCACTAAATTTGATTTGTATAACCTCATTTCATGTTATTTCAAATATTGTTAAGTAAAGGCAATCTGTGTGTACTTTTTTTAAATTATTTATTTTTATATTTTTGTAGTATAAATAGTTTTTGTTATTAGTATATAAATATTTGTTCTGTTCTGAAACCCTTATATAATTATACAGTAGTATACACACATTGTTTTTACTCCTTTATTTTCTGCTTGAAGTGTAAGATATTGCAACCTTATATACTATGGATTTATTTATAATAATTTATTCATTTCTATATTTAAGTTTATTTTCTCTTTATAACCATATTTAGCTATAATGTTGTTTTGGTTGCTATAACTTACACATAGAATTATTGTCAAAAAACAAACAAATATTGTATGAATTATTTGAAAAGATGGTGCACATGAGTTTCTCACCAGCTCTTCTCATGATGCAATACCCATCGGAGCTGGTACTTGGATTGATTTTAATTCAGTTCTCTAAGTTGAATTAAAGTCAATCTAAGCTCCGGTGTCAAATCATTTTATTACAATAAGTACCTACCTATTATAATTTAGTTAGCTAAGTTTTATTTTAATTTCATATTTTTTGTGTTTTGATGTTTGTTTTGACGTGTTCAAGCGCCCCTTGGGGCCCATGGAAATAAATGATTTGATTTGATTTGATTTGATAACGAACTAAAATTTTGTCTGGCAATAAATCATTTAAACTAACTGTCAATGTTATAGTTTTAAAACACTATAAAACGGTGTACCGCCGTTTGCCAGAATTTCATTTGCCCGAATTTTATTTGCTATAATACTCACCTGACATATTATTGTTTCTCATAATTTTATTTGTCATATTCATTGTTTACTATATTAGTCACGTGCTAGAAACTTTGTTTCCCATAAAGTTAATTGCCATAACATCATTTGTTATAATCATTGTTTCCCATAAAATCAATTTCCATAACATCATTTGTTATAATCATTGTAAGCCGTAATTATCATATGCCATAACATCATTTCCTACCAAAATTGCTTGTAAAATAGGTTAAAATAATTTTATTATAAAAAATAATAGGTAGGTTAGGTTAGAAACATGAAAGGCAACGCACGAGCCGAGCGAGCGAAGCGAGCGTGCCGCGGCAGCGGCCGGCGAAGTGCCAGTATAATCATTGTAAGACGTAATTATCATATACCATAACATCATTTCCCACCAAAATTGCTTGTAAAATAAGTTAAAATAATTATAAAAAATAATAGGTAGGTTAGGTTAGAAACATGAAAGACAACGCACGAGCCGAGCGAGCGAAGCGAGCGTGCCGCGGCAGCGGCCGGCGAAGTGCCAGTATAATCATTGTAAGACGTAATTATCATATACCATAACATCATTTCCCACCAAAATTGCTTGTAAAAAAGTTTAAAATAATTATTAAAATTAATAGGTAGGTTAGGTTAGAAACATGAAAGACAATCGCTTTTTAGGACAAAGGCGTTAGGTTAAATTTGTACGGAAGCGACTTAGACTGATTATAGTGATAAGTAGGTATTAAAAATAAATCAATTTTAATACTATAATTATACTTTATTTATATCCAGTTATACTATTGTCAATAAATATCGCCTACAAATATTTTTCCTACCCACTAATTTGTAATTACTTAAGTTTTTAAATAATTTTAGAGCGCCTGTTAAAATTTCATGAGCAAATAAATACCTTAGATAGATTGGAAATTAATTTAGTATGGCGTTTGAAAATTCTGTTGCATACTATTATTGCAATTAAAAGTATGGATAACAATAATACGTATGGCATTCGAATCATTATGTAATCAAATGTTCGGGCAAATAATATTATTGCAATTGAAAGTATGGAAAACAATACGTATGGCATTCGAATCCTTATGAAATCTAATGTTCGGGCAAGTAACAGTATGTCACATGTCTTTTATGGTAAACAAAACATTCGGGCAAATGAAATTCGGGTAAATGAAATTCGGGCATATGAATATTATGGCATATATTCTTCGGGCAAACAACAGACAACCCTATAAAACTTGTACTAAGGCCCCAGTTCATTTGAATTGACAGCAAGTAGTATATGGTTACTTAAAATCAGAAACAAACAATGAAATTTTATAGCTATCCTTAAAGCCGACGAAGATTATTTTTCCTCGCCCAACAATACAAAATCTTTGTCCATTTTATTTGGAATCAGTTCAGTAACACAGCCTTTAGTTTTCCGTTATGGGATCCCATAATAATTGAATGTAAATCCCCTGTTTTCTCCATGCTTCGGGTACGGAAGCGCCTATGTGCGTAAGATAAAATTTGAAACATTAAGGTCCAAATTTACCGGTTCCTGTTAAAGTTTTTATTGTTTAGTTAACCACCTTGATACAAATTTGATTCTTCTCTGGAAACAAAATAACACAAAATGATTTGACTTGAAAAAAAAAACACAAAATGAAAGTGACAGCTGTGTTTGAGGAAACTAACACAGTGATCTGTGACATGAGATGTTTTTAAATAAGATTTTACGAATAAAAAATATGTGGAACTGGTGAAACTGACCCTAGGCCGGGTAAATTGCAATAATTTCACATAACAGTTATTGTTTGTGTTTGGTTCCCCGGGTTTCTATGTTTTTGTGTTAATGGGGTGAGTATAGATGTAGTTTGGGACTGTTTATATGTTAATTATCGCTATAATGTTATTGTATCTGATAGGATCTCTATTTTGGTTTACTTTGTTTATTAATATCTTTCGTTGATTTCATTTAATCAATGAAAAAACTGATATCTCGTTTTAAAAACCTTTCTTTAACAGACCATTATTAAGATTCAGGCTACATTATTAGTGAAGGGCCATACACGCTACTGGAGTATCGCAGAATACCAGCGCTTAGCGGTGTCTTGCAGCAATGGAAGCGCTGTAAAACCTAACGCTGAGCGATATCCCGATTCCTGCACGGATACTCGTGATGGATGTAATTTTGACTTTATTATTTATTTGATTTTTATTTTTTATTCTGCTTTTAATTTCTTTTGTCCTTTTTTTATTATTTTTCTGTGTGTTTAGTTTTAAGATCTGTGCTGGAATTAAATTTATTTTATTTCTTTCATTCTTACTTTCAGCATTGGCGACCGGTGATTTAGCATCGTTGGCATTGGAATCGTACGTTTTAGCTACTAAAAGTGTATTGTGTATGACGGAGAAGGAATCTCCGGAGGGTTTTTAAAAAGTGTGACGTCAGCATTGCTGAGAGAGTCAGAGTCAGATATGTCCATACTGTACGGCGACTCGAGAGCGACTGAGACGATCGCCTACAGTGCGGCCGTATTAAAAAGACTCGGCGCACGTGCACGAGTTTACAAGTTTGTAGGTTAAGTATTGAAATTACAATTTTAACATTAATTTTACATCGTAATCAACTCTAAAATAATCAACTAATGGTTTATTAACAAATTTTAGGACAATCAAATTATTAATCTTAATTATTATCGACGAACAGTTGTAATTGCGCCGATATGTAGCATAGGCAATATGAATTCGACAAGAACAGATTTGCGGCGAAAATGTAAAAAAATATAACGGACATTTGAAATAAAATCGCAAACGCCAGACCGACCTTTAGCAACAGTAATAACCCTAAAAAGCCGATTCGAACTCAAAAGAGCATTAGTCAAACAGTCGTTAAACATGTAGTACTTTTACAGCGAACATTACAGTGTCATTAGACACAATCGCAACGCCAAGTCACGTGCGTTATGTTGCTTGTATATTGCTGCTTTTTTTCTTTTGCATCCCTAATAGTGGGGCTATGGAACCAGCAATGGACCGACAAGCAATTGATATCAACGTCCGATATTAGAGTCGAAACACTTTAGACTGCCACCCTCTAGCGCTGTAGTCGTTTTAACTGTCCCAGAATATCAACATACAATTTCGTAATTTTTTTTTTCTTCTAATAATGTTGTTCCAGCTGACCATAGTTCTCCCCCATACATGAACACAATTTTCTATTTTGGGCTCTGTCTGTCCAATCCCTCTGAAACGAGTCCAAATCATCCCTCCAGCATTTTCTGGGTCACCGCGACGCCGACGACCATCCTTTGGTATCCACTCAAAAAAAAGACAAATATAGTCTCGGCAATTCCGTGGGCCAACCAAAAGTGTCTGAGTTTACACCTAGAGGAATTTAGTGACAGTGAAGATAAAAACTGTGATCGATTCATAATTATAAATTATCTAGCAAGGACTAATAATTGGTTGTATATCATACCGCCTCAACCCAATACAATACTCATAGTAAATTTGTTAGACTTACTGACGGGTAGTCCAACTAATCAGACCAGTGACTATCATATATGTGTTCAAAGTAAATGACAAAATTTACGTGCGAAGAAACGAATCTTAACGATTTATTGACAGGGGTATGTGCCGTGGGCTAGAACCCGAGACATTTGACTTCGCAGTCCTATGGTCTCCCAATCGGCTATTGCTACTTAGTTACCCTTAACTTATTTTTTTTTAAATAAACAAAAGTCTAACTAAACGTAGTGTATTTAAACGAATTTCACTATTTTAATTAAACAAAGTTAGTATAAGGGGCGGGTACTGGGACTGGGGTAAAATGCATACAAAAACTGCTAATTTCACCGTTAGAGCAAACTATGAAAACTCCTACGGGCTAACTCATCCAGTAGTAGTTGATTACCTCTTTTTATCTCAGACATTTTTCGAAAACTATGCAGGCGCTACATAGTTACAGGCAAAATATATTTCTTACTTATGATTGATTCTATTTTATTAGCACTTAGCTATACTCAGCAAATTAGAAAGAAATAGTAGTGAAAAGTTAACGATGGAACCGTATTACGAGGTCGCTGGTTCAGGTCCTACCTTGCCCATATTTTTCAACTATTTCTATTAATTACAAAATTAAAAATAACAAAACCTATAATTAAAATTACTAAAACTATATACACTAATCAAGTAAACCGCTTCCAGTGGGCATCGTGCCCGAAATGCTGGCAGCATTGCCACGCTGTATGGCAATGCTTATTCGTTGACCGAAGAAAATGCCAGCACTTCGGGAACGGGTTGACTCAACCAAACGTTGAGCAAAATCTTTATAAAGAGCGTGAGCTCCTGGACCCCAAGGTATTAAATAATTTTCGTTTCTTCAAATCGCTTGTTTCCTAGCCCCATATTAAAACAACGTAGCGGGCGCGCGGATCGAATGAGAAACGCGCTCATTACTGTCGGCTACATCTATCGAATTTGTACACAACACTGTTTCTTTTGACGCCTCGCGCGCCCATTGTATTACGTATCGATGCGGCTGCCATTTTAACGCCATGTTGTTCAAGAAAAATGGACCTTTTATTTATTTTACTCCATCTTGCCAGGAAATTTATGGAGCAAATGGCAAGCAGAATAGATATGTGTTATTATATTTTCTGCTTCTTCTTTTATATTAAGATGATAGATCTTATTTATTTATTTAAACTTTATGCACTAAAATGTACAAAGGCGGACTTAATACTAAAAATATTCTCTACCAGTCAACCTTTGGGTGATGCAGAGATGTAGATAGTAGGTGCAGTTTTAAACACGTGTGAGGTGATATGTTAATAGAAAAACAATTTGACCATAGTCTTTGAAGAAACACGTGTAAATCTAATGGAACGAATAAGTCTCTCTCTTTTTAACTTTCTTAATTCTGAAAGCATGGGTCCCAAAAAAATATGTTAAATCGTAAAGCAAACAGACTAAATAAACTTCAGAGTACCTGAAATTCGTGACGATAATTTACATAAAAATACGTATCGTCTGAATAAACGGATAAAATTCAATAATAAAATCCTGTAATTAAGCCATGAGGTGCCCGTAATAAGCAATGGAGGACAAATAAAACAGAAAACGTAAAGCAAACAGAGAAATTGTGAAATGTTGATGGGAAATAATGAAAAATTACAATTTCGTAAATTACTTGACTGAATTGTTTTAAGTTTTAATATAAATCTCTGATTTATTCTTACTATAGAAATAAGAAGGGTAATTAAGAATAAGAATAAGATACATTTATGCCGGTAAATTTTAAAATTATTTAAACAATTTTAAAACTACTTATTTTTATTTAAAATAAGAACATGAAAATACTGATTTAAAAAGGTACGCACCTCAGCATAATGCCGCAGCACATTAGCACCACAGCTATTCTGGTGCGCCCTGATCGTATATATAATATAATATAAATACTGCTGGACTCTGGCCTGTTCTCGTGATGAGATGGGTTAGGCCATAGTCCACCACGCTGGCCAAGTGCGGATTGGTAGACTTCACACGACCTCGAGTACTTTTTAGGCACTCTCAGGCATGCAGATTTCCTGACGATGTTTTCCTTCACCGTTAGCGAGCGATAATTTTAAGATAAATAAACACATATCTTCGAAAAGACGAATCTTAACGCTTCATTGACAGAAGTGTGTGCTGTGGGTTCAAACCAGAGACCTGATCGTATGAAGGGTGGTATGGTAATGGTAATTCCAATATAACTTATAGTTGGTATTATAAACCATAAACAATTAACAACCAACCGCAGTAACTTTTCCTAACGACTATGTCGCGAGATCTTAAAAGCGAATAGGCTAATCCTTTCACCACGATGGCAAGTCAAAACCTTGACCACCTTACTGAATGTCCAAAATGCCCTCTACCACCTGCACAAGAGAGCGCTCATTAACGCCGACGAGAGCGTTATAACATTGGACCAATCAAATTTGACTCAGCCATCGACACGACGAAGAAGAAGACGACTATGTCAATTCAAAAATAATGTTTCTTATCTTCTTGGAAGCCTAAATTTGGCGAATACATAAAATTTCTTAGATTTGCCAAGATGTCAATCATAATTTTGTGCCTGTATAAAGGATGAGATAAATCTACTTAGATTTTTCTAGGTCATACGTCCAATTTACTACAAAAACACGTTTCTTCAGTATTATTAGTAGGTATAGCATATTTAAATGGATTTTCTCGGAATAATATTATGATCACATAAGTCTTGAACGAGCTCTGATTTTAGATTTTTTGAGTACTTGTTACCGGCAAAAAACAATAAAAATTGCCTTACAACGTGGCAATGCTGCCAGCCTTCAGGGTACGATATTGGCCTTTGACATCGATGCGGAGGAATTTTTTGATGCTGTATAAAGATTTGTCTCTTTTTATATTTTTATGTATATTATTGTATGTTATATTTCTTAATTTAAAAACATTAAATACGAAACCCTATAAAGAACTTTGGTAAAAACATTTCTACTTCTGTTGTCAAAATATTTAAGGTTAACATTTTTACACTCCAAATGTAAGGTAAATAGGTATATCCTAGTAATTTTGCATTTCCTCTAATTACATTTAGCACCACAAAGCCACTACGAAACAAAATAACGGGTGTACTCTCACGGTCACAATTTTAACTGCACCTAAAGGAATATAAATTTCAATTTTAAAATCTCCATATTGCCGTGTGGTGTCGTGTACACAGTGTGTACACATTGCTACGCATCAAGATTTACATTTCCAGTGTAAACTGGTCCCGCATTGCATGGATAGCCCATATACAATTTTAGACCATCTTACAATGGTATTGTATAGCTCGATATGTAGCGGTATGCACACAAAAATGCGGCAAAGAATTCAAATTGTGTACTTTTATTTTGCTTTCAGTTCGCCCTGTTGTTTATAATGGCGTTTTTAGTTCTTAGAATGCGCAGTTATGCAAATAAGCGTATATGAAGTAATGCTAGGCTTTATTAAACAAACTGAAACTGGAAAATTTATTCCAGTTATGCAATTTTGGTGTTCCTTGTTTTATGCGTTATGAAATACCGGGCGGTAAGGAAGTTGTTGCTTGGTAGAAGGAAATTCCTTATTAAGGAATACCTAGATAATTTACAGGCTTAGTGTACGAGGGGTATATTTCAAGGGGATAAAGCACCAATGTATTGTTTATATTTAGAACACTAAGCGTTAAAGTTTGACAGTAGAGTAAGGTATTGCGGTATTACTGGCAGAGGATGAATAATTAGTTAATTATTTGAAAATCAATTACATAACATAACATCACGCCTATATTACCCAGAAGGGTGTGACAGAGGTGTACAACACCCACATTTCATGAATTATGTTTTGAGTCCCATGGTATAGAGGGTGAGCCTATCGCCATCTACCGGGTAAAATTCCATCTCCGTGCTGCTATTGTGAATTTCCTGACGAAAAGTTCACAAATAACACTTTGCCTGACCCGGAAATCGAACCCGAGACCTCGCGATGAGAGGCGCATACGCTAAACACTAGACCATCGAGGCAATGACTAATTAATAAATTATTTATTAATAAATTGAAAAAATATCTCGAACCAAATAAAAAATTATGATCCTAGGCTGTAGGACCAAAAAATAACCAAGTGCGTATCGCGCCACGCGTAATAAGTTCCGTTAGATCCATAATAGCCGTTACAATATACGAACATAAAAGGCATTTACAGTCTGTATTGTAAACAAGTCATTATTTTCAAATATAAATAAAATAAATAAATAAATACCTCACAACTTACACACAACGCCATCTAGTCCCAAACTAAGCAGAGCTGGTACTATGGGTACTAGAATAACTGATACTAATACATATATACTTTTCTTTTGTAAATACATACTTATTAAACATAGAAACACCCAGACTAAGACAATCCCCCATATTCATGCACGCAAAGATTTGTTTTAAGCGGGAATCGAACCCGAAACTTCGGCGTCGCAGGCATATGCACTACCGTCTCCGCCATCCGGCCGTCAATGTTTGAATTATGTCATAGCAAACTGAAAAAGTTTCTTGTAAGTACTACGGAACTCTAAAAACGGACAGTCAGACATATTTTATACGAACAGAGACACATGTTGCTGCTAGTGTTGTTAAGCAAATCCATTTGTATCACCACTTATATTGATGTCCGTCGTAACGTCTTAGTAAATTCTGAGAAACATCAAGCACAAAGAAAATGCGAATTTAGGGAACATAGGTATGTAGAGGATACAGGGTGTGATTTTCCTCCACCACAAAGGTAGGATCCTCCGACCAGACTCGGTGGTATTGCCACGCGGATAGCTGTCCAACGGTAGCGTATTGGAAGTGGTTTATAATTATGTACACTCTCTGTGAATACTTCGTTATCGCGATTCAGCGCTCTTTGACTATGCCACGTGTGTGTCACTACTTGATGTCGTCATTGTCATCTGTCATTTCTTATGTGCGGATACCGCCACAGGTATTACAACATCCTATTTCAAGGGGCTATACTGTTATATTAGGGGGGAACATTTAATTGGATGTTTTTCATACAAAAGTAATATGGGTTTCATTAAACTTTAATGTTATTAAGTTGTTAGCTTTTATTATTATTTTTTATAGGGGTGCATGAAAGGAGCCTCCCCGAGTGACGTACACAACAATTCCTTACATCCGGCGCACCCTGGGCAATTCACGAGTTCTCCAAAGCGAATTGGCTAATCCTTTCACCACGATGGCAAGTCAAAATAAAATTTGACTCAGCCATCGACACGACGAAGAAGAAGAGCTTTTATTATATATATTATTTGTCTATTGTTTTAGATATGATTCGTTGTAGACAAATTATATCTAAAATAATAGACTAACACTAAAATGCATGTTTGTTGGCGTTCACATTTAATGTTTTTTTTTCAGTTTGTATGTAAATCATCAATAAAATTAATGATCTAAACAATTTTGACAAAATGGTCACGAACAAACATTTTAATGTATAATGTATGATTTGCCTATAAAAAAAGATAAAATTTAATTATATTAAAGGTAAACTTATATTACATTCGTATGAAAACACAGCGCTCGGGCATCTACCCTTAAGTAAAGAGTAATTGTTTCTAAAAAAAATATTAAATACACTATGGTGTTGGTGATTAATGGCGGTCAATTATGTACTGTGAATTGCTTACAAATAGTATTCAAAATAAATTCACCCAACTAAAATATTATACACTTTAAGGAAGTAATTTAATGTTTAATGAGATACATGCAGCTTGAACATTAAATAAAATCTAATTTAAAATTATTATTTTCCTTATATACTTCATCGTACAACGACATTAAAAAATATAAAGAACCCCAAAATAATCCCCCCCAATTAAAAATACGTCAATCATACACACAACTTTAGAATAAATCATTAAAGATTTAAACTACTTAAACCCTTTTTCATAAAAAATATGTAAAGAAAACTCTTTTAGCTTTATTATGATACTCTATGATTTTCTTTAATATTTGTTTGTGGTGTTTTTTCTTTTATATGACATGTCTGTCTAGAAATTCATCTTGATTATTTATAAAATGTTTTCTAATAATAATTGGCATTAAATGTTGTTCCTGTTATTTATTTACAGGTAAGCGCTTTGGTTGAATTGATATGTAATTTTGATATATTAGATAACTTGTAAGATAGAACATAATTGTTAATAAATCTGTTATTTATTTACAGAAACACATAACTGCCTTTTATTTAAAAGAATATAAAGATAGATTATTATAGAACAACATTTACTTCGATTATTGAAAAGAACAAAGAAATATGGAGAAGTTAAGATTTGATTTTGAAGTAAAAGCAACTGCAGACGGAAAATCAAACGTAATTTGTATTTGTTCGATTGCTACGCCGAAAGGAGAGATTTATGAAGTACCAACAGAGTTTCAACCTGCTATCATGCATCAAGAGATTGTCAATACACATAACTATGTGAAAATAAAAAAATCTCTAAATAAAAGACATCAAACCAGGAAAATATGGATAACTTTGACAGAAGATATGTCAAAAGTATATTTGGATAAAGAAGAAAATTTACAATTCAATGATTTTTACCTGGAAGAAATTTTGGAAAAAACGACTAATGACGAGTCACTTCCAAGCACCAGTGCAACGTTGGAAAAACTGTTAGAGAAGCTGCTTGATAAAAAAGAAATAAAATCCGAAATCCAAAATTTATCTAAAATTGCAAAAGATTTTGTGATAGAGAAGTTTTCTGGTAGAAATTCAAACGCTTATCAGTGGATACAAATTTTTAACAAAGAATGTGAACGTTTCGAAATTATTGAAGATAGACGAAAAATAGAAATTTTAAAGAATTTTCTGGAACACTCCAGTGTCGATTGGTATAGCTGTATGATAATAAAACTTACTGTTAAATCAGAATGGAACGAGTGGGAAAAAAAATTCTGCGAGACATTTGGGAACAAAGGATGGTCACCAATTAGGTACGCCATGGCTTTTAAATATCAAGCAGGTTCGTTAATTGAATATGCATTAAAAAAAGAAAAACTGTTACTGGAATTGAGAAAATCAATTGACACTGGGACACTTATAGACCTCATAGCATTTGGTTTACCCAGTTATGTGGCTGATATAATTGATAGAGAAAAGTTACAAGGAACAGAAGATCTCTACAATGAAATAGGCAAACTCGAATATCTTGTAGCAA
Organism: Hypena proboscidalis; assembly: GCA_905147285.1. NCBI lineage: Eukaryota > Metazoa > Arthropoda > Insecta > Lepidoptera > Erebidae > Hypena > Hypena proboscidalis. The sequence continues at coordinate 6,360,721 of LR990150.1, read as the reverse complement.
AGAAAAAATATGATAAAAAAGTAATTATAAATTCTGTTACTAACCCGAAAAAATTTGAAGATAAGAAACCATGTCGAATTTGTGTCAGTGAAGGAAAAGGTCAACGTTACCATCCGGAAGAAAAATGCTGGTTCAAAGAAAAAAAGCAAATTGTTAAAACTGTTAATAATTCAGAATTAGAAATTGAATTGAATGAGGAGAATCCAAAAAACTAGAGGTGCCACCATTAATAGAAGTAGAGTTACTCTTAAATGATATTTTGAAGGTATCTGGCATTTATGATTCAGGTTCAAACGTGTCATTAATAAATGCAAGATTATTGAATATAAGGTCACAACAAAACAAAAATAATATAAGAAGAGTAAACTTGAAAACTATTAATGGTGTGAAAAAAACGAACGGTATGGTAACCCTATCAATAAAAATTTATAATATTGAAAAAGAAATGAATGTTTTCATTATAGATAACGAGAATTTTAAATACGATTTTCTTATTGGTCTGGATTGCATAAAGAAATTTAAATTATTGCAAAATGAAGACTTAAAGATAATACAATGTAATAATCTAAAAGAAAATGAATTGTCTTCTACTAATAGAGACAATAAAGGAGAAACATATGGAAATAACAAAACAAAAAATGACAAAATTCCTGATATACTAGGTGACAGAAAAGAAGAAAGTTTTGTTATAAACTCTGATGTATTAAAACATAAAAATGAACTTACAGACAAATGTGTGATTAATTTCAATGAAAATATTGATTTGGATGGATTCAAAATGTTAATTAACCATTTAGATACAAATCAACAATCAGAAATAAAAAACTTAATAGGAAAATATAAATCAGTTTTTGCTAAAGATAAATATGACATCGGCACTGTGCGAGAATATGAGGCTCATATTGACTTAATTGTAGACAAATATTGTTACAAACGGCCGTACAGATGCACGTTTGAAGATAGAAAAGAAATAGAAAATCAAATATCTAAACTATTAGAGAAAAATTTGATTGAAAATTCATATAGCCCATTTGCTGCTCCAGTTACATTGGCGTTCAAAAAAGAAGATGGAAGAAAAACAAGATTATGTATAGATTTTAGAGAACTAAACAAAATTGTTGTTCCTCAAGCACAGCCATTTCCGTTGATTGAAGATTTAATGATTAAAACTGTTAATTGCAAATATTTTTCTACTTTAGACATAAATTCAGCATTCTGGTCTATCCCATTAAAAATACAAGATCGATACAAAACTGCTTTTGTTACTCAAGAAGGGCATTTTCAATGGAAATGTCTTCCATTTGGATTAAAGACTGCTCCAGCAATTTTTCAAAGAATATTGGGAAATATCATAAGAAAACACAAACACAAACTTTCGGATTTTGCAGTAAATTTCATAGATGATATATGTATATTCTCAAAGACTTTTGATGAGCATTTATTACATTTATCGAGACTTATGGAAGCAATACTAACAGAAGGCTTTAGACTAAAATTTTCAAAGTGTTTTTTTGCAAATAATAATGCAAAATATCTGGGCCATATTATAGAAAACAATTCTATCAGACCATTGAAGGATTATTTGGCAGCTGTAAAAAACTTTCCCATTCCAAAAAATAGAAAAAATATACGACAATTTTTGGGTAAAGTAAATTTTCATCATAAATTTATTCCACATAGTGCAATTATCTTGAATCCATTGCACAATTTGTTACGGAAAGACGTAAAATTTATATGGTCCGAAGAATGTCAAGAATCATTTGATAAAATGAAGAAATTGCTATGCTCAGAACCAATTCTGAAAATTTTTGATCCTAAGTTGCCAATAAAGATATACACAGATGCTAGTATTGAAGGAGTAGGTGCGGTTTTAAAACAAGAAGATGAAAATGGGGACTGTAAACCAGTTGCTTATTTTTCTAAAAAGTTAACTGAAACTCAAAAGAAAAAGAAAGCTATTTATCTGGAATGTTTGGCAGTAAAAGAAGCTGTAAAATATTGGCAGCACTGGCTTATGGGCAAAGAATTTATAGTATTCTCAGATCATAAACCATTAGAAAGTATGAACATCAGAGCTAGAACTGATGAAGAATTAGGGGATTTAATGTATTATTTATCGCAATATAATTTTACAATTAAATACAATCCAGGTAAATCTAACCAAGAAGCAGATTGTTTGAGTAGAAATCCAGTTCTAGAAGCTCATGATAACAATGAAGACGTTTTAAAAATAGTAAATTTAATAAATCTAGAAGACATAAAAAATGATCAAAACAATAATGTTGATCTGGAAAAACAAAAATTAATATTAGAAAATAAAATATACTACAAAAACTATAGAGGAAAGAAAAAGATCGTGCTATCAGAAGGATTCAGTAAGACACTGATAAGGAATATCCACAATGCTTACTGTCACCTCGGGAGAACTCAGATGATGAGTAAAATAACTCCATTCTACACATCAAAGAATATTATCGCAAATATCAAACAAATCTGCGATGAATGTGAAATTTGTATAAAGAATAAATCAAGAAAGAAACCAACATATGGATTATTATCACATTTAGGCCCTGCGACAAGGCCGTTTGAAATTGTATCTATTGATACCATTGGAGGATTCGGAGGATCGCGATCAACTAAGAAGTACTTACATCTTCTAGTTGATCATTTTACAAGATATGCTTATATAGTCACCTCAAGAAATCAAACCTCTAGTGATTTTATTAAACTAATAAGAAATGTGATAAAAAACTATTCCATTGATTTAGTGTTAACGGATCAATATCCTGGTATAAACTCTAAGGAATTTAAAGACTACCTAAGGAAGGAAAATATAAAGATAGTTTTCACTGCCGTAGATTCACCATTTTCAAATGGTCTCAATGAAAGATTAAATCAAACTTTGGTCAATAAGATTAGGTGTAAAATAAATGAAAGAGAAACAAAAACAGCTTGGACTACTATTGCACAGAAATGTGTAGAAAAATATAATGAAACTGAACACACAGTTACAAAATTTGCTCCCAAATACCTATTAGAAGGTGAGAATGTAAATATTCTACCATTTGAATTGAAGTCAGAATATACAGAAGAGGATCTGAAAAGAGATCGAATAATAGCCCTGGAGAATACAAAAAAATCTCACAACTATAATAAAAAACTATTTGATTTAAATAGAAAAGACTATAACTTAGAAGTGGGAGATAGAATATACGTAGAAAATGGAAATATACTTAATAGGAAGAAATTAGATGAGTTGAGGATTGGTCCATACAAGATTCTAAGAAAGATCTCCAACTCAATTTATGAGGTCGATACTGGATGTAAAAAAGCAGAATCAAATTACTATCATATAACTAAGCTAACTCCAGTGTTTGATGAGTGAAGAGTTGAAATAACAATTTTTATTAAAATTGTTATTTTATTTAGGGGGGGAGATGTAAAGAAAACTCTTTTAGCTTTATTATGATACTCTATGATTTTCTTTAATATTTGTTTGTGGTGTTTTTTCTTTTATATGACATGTCTGTCTAGAAATTCATCTTGATTATTTATAAAATGTTTTCTAATAATAATTGGCATTAAATGTTGTTCCTGTTATTTATTTACAGGTAAGCGCTTTGGTTGAATTGATATGTAATTTTGATATATTAGATAACTTGTAAGATAGAACATAATTGTTAATAAATCTGTTATTTATTTACAGAAACACATAACTGCCTTTTATTTAAAAGAATATAAAGATAGATTATTATAAATATTATTTGATTTTGCCAGCCTGCCACTCTATTTTCAATTTAATGAAAAAGTACGAGTCATTTTAATTTGAGTGACAGCATGACAGGGCCATCCGACCGACTGACCCTTGTTTCGTATGCTGGGAAGAGTTTAACCTTGAATAATTAAATAGGAAGTCATTATTCAGACAATGTATATTACGACCTTTTCATTAATTCACGATATCAAAGGAATAATTTTGTAACATTTTGTTTGTAATATTCAGAATAATCCGTCGAAAAAATTGCCAAGCTTGTTTCGAAAAATGGGTTCTAGGAAATTGCAATTTTCAATAATTTTATTCTGTCTGGTATTTAATATTGAGCGTTTTTAATTTGGGTGGTATTCAATAATACGTTTTTTATCTCCTCATCTTCTATATTTACTTTTAATTAAGTTAAAAGCAAGCCTTGCTGTTGATGTTTAATAAACAACTTAAAGATATACTGTTTACCTTCTATAGTACTACTACATTATACACGTATATTTGAATCTTTGTTGGTCTGGGGCGCAAGCATACGAGCGCGAGTTAGATTTAGTAACGTTTTTGTCAAGTTTTCATATGGGGAAACATGTCAAAATGCGACGAAATCTATATCGCACTGGTATGCTTGCCCGGCTGGTATTTTGAGCCTACTTCATTTCATTGTTATATTATTACAATCAAACATCCCCTACGGAATTTCTGCCTGCTTTTCTTACTTACGAAGGGTTTCGGGTTAAAATACTCATTAGTGAGGTTTGTTGACATCTTATGCAGTTATTAGATACATTTTTGGTTTTAACTAGCGTCAATTTATTAAGATTCCTATGTATTTATAGGCAGTAACAACTTCAGTTAAATCAGTTTGATTTATATACTTGAGTAATAGCCATGAATTTATATTTGAATAATTTATGTTATTACTAAATATTAGATATCACGGGCTATTTAGGTTTGAAGATACTTTAATCTCATAATACGAATAACATCATTTACATGAGAACATTGTTGAATGACATAATATAAATTTTACATTCGCTGTCATTATACAAAAGTAAAATATCAAAAGTATGAAGGTAGTGCACTAAAACTAAATCAGATTAATATTTACCAACGATTCCACAAACTAAGCACAAACTTGTCAAAAACGTATTCGCCCGTGGTAATTAGGTACTTACTAGATGCTAGTTTATATGTCTAATAAATATAGGGCAAGTTGTTTTTTAAATATAATTACCATGTATATTTGTTGTAGCGAGTTATTTTAGTTACATTATCGAAAACAAAAATATTTCAACATCACTGAATTATCGATATCTAATATTTAGTAAAAAAATTACCATATTTAGTCTCAAAACATGTTTTGACTGAAATATTATTTGTTACTTACAATATTGGTTTTCAATATTCATGACCCGTGATTCTAAATCTTAATATAACTTAAGCAATTAATTCTAACTTAGCTGAGATATTACTTATTTTCAACTTTATAGGATGCCATCAACAGACGCCTACACGAAAATCCGTCATCAAAAAGTATTTATCTTTATTAAAGTTTATCGTCCGGTTCAGCTAGCATAACAAGCGCGTGAAAAATTTAGTCGTGTTCTTGTGATGTTTCTCCATACAGAAATATGTCAGGAACGCGACAAAATCTATGTCGCACTCGTTATGCTAGCCCCCCTTATAAATATTGACGTCAAAAAACTTTTGTAATAACCTATTCTTGACACGATACAGATCTCAAGTCTATAATTATTCAGCAAGTGACGTAGCAACCCTATTAAAAATGATTGTTCGAGTTGTTCAAAGCTAAACTTAACCGTGTAACTTAATAGACCCTTGTCAGCCGGTGTTGCTACGCGGAGATAACTTTGAGGGGTCAGATATAGAGATAAGGGGCTAAGTTTGTACTCAGTGTATTCCTTTCTTTACAAATTTATATTAATATCACTTCCGTCACTAGTTTGCTTGTTTCGTTAAGGTTGATTTGTGACTTCATTTTGTTAGTTTTTAATAAAATTTGAATAGTATGAAAATGAGTTATGTATTTTGGAACCTACCATAAACATATTTTATATATATTTTTTTTTTTTGCATTGTAAAAGATATCACAAATATCCAATTTTATTACAATCTAGCCCATAAAGGCTAATGAGTAATTCTATTTTAACCTAAATTCAATGTAAACATAAATCTAAGAGGCGTCCAATAACACTTTACTTAGTTTTTATTAAGGCGAAGACACTTTGTTCATGTTGTCTTTTGAATTTGAATTATCACTGTTTTTGTTTGTAATTTTTCACTTAATCACTAATACTAACTAACTCATATGGTTTTGTCCGTTTAAGTCTTTTCACTATGTCCGTATTGTCGATTTATTGTTAAAGTCTATATTTATATACCTAAACATTCTGTGAATATTTCAAACATCTATTTGTTACTGTTGTCAATATCGAGCTGAAAGTGAGAGAATACAGAAGAAGCTGACGAGTGAAAAATTTACGTTTGTTGTATGGGAATCCCCTCCGCTAAATGTTAATTTTATCGGTTATTAGAATTTGTTGTTATAGCGACAAAAATTATACAGAATCTGTGAAATTTTAACTGTATAGATATCAAGGTTCATGAGATCCAGCCTGGTGACAGATGGACAGACGGACAGCGTAGTCTTAGTAATATGGTTCCATTTTTACTTTTCGGGTACCGAATCCTAATATAACTGGGATTATGGTTTATCCAAAATGCTGTTGCAACTTAGCATAGTGCACTTTGAATTGCGTTGTGTGTAGCCGCGCATAGAAATGTTCAGAAATACTAAACCGAAGATAGAAATTAACAAACTCATAAAATACAAATTAGCTGGGTCAACCGTTATCTTGTTCAAACAAAGATCGATTAACCCGTCGAGCTCAGTGTAAGCAACTTCCAGCCATTAGAGAGAACAAACATATTTGTGTTATATCCAATAGAGGGCAAACAAAACTATGTTACTTAGGGGCGGGACAAACAGAAAAGAGGTAAGACATAGCATCCTTTCAATAGATTTTGGTAACATTTTAGACGAAAGTAATCGGAGGGACCGATTTTGTTTTATTTTAGACGCAGGTGACTACAATGCGCGTATCATAGGCTTTTTTATGTATCTACCACGCATACGTGACTGTGGGATAAAGTTAGTTTTTATGGTCTTTGTATTTGTCATTGCACTGTTCGGGTTTTAATAATTATTTTGCATTTAGTAGTTTCACTATCAAAAAGGTTGTAAGATATTTAATATTACGCTTAACTTTTTGAGATTTGGGCAGTTAGGTTTAACGTGGAAGCAGCTATTACTAAATACAACGAATTCTATGCGGATGACGCCACGGGCAAAAGCTAGTAAACAAAATAAACAGCGCACGGACGAGATCCAGACGTAACGACGACAGCGCCAAATTCAAAAACATACAGAATAGACGAGGTGCAGTCAAGGTGTGGCAGCGACCCGTCAGTGGCCAGTCTGTGACACGTCCTCGCCTTACGTCTTTTTTTTTGTCTTTGTCCTAAAAGAAACTTTAAGATATTCTAGATTTTCACAAGTATTATGATATTTCTATTATTTAATTAAGAACATTACTATTATGAGATTTAAGGAATTATTTTTTTACCTACTTTTATTGTTTAGCACATACGTACCTATTTTTTAAAGTAACACTTAAAATTGAATACATTATTATTATTTTTTTTTTTTTTTTTAAACTTAATGTACAATATCGCACATAGGCGGACTTAATGCCATAGGCATTCTTTACCAGTCAACCTTTGGGTGATGCTGAGAGTGGGGTAGTAGGTGCAAAAGTGTAAGTTTTAATTAAGAGCAGAGTAGAATAATAAAATAATTATGAGTACACATAGGTACTTAACACATACATATAGATATAAATACATTACGATTATTTTAAGTTTTTAATTTTTAATTGATATGATTGTAATGAAATTCTTTTTACAGGAAATTTTTAAATGACGTTCACTTTCACTTACTTAATTATGAATAATGTTTTGCTAAAATAATTCTAGTGTATATATTAAGTTCTCTAACTGCAAGTCAGACTGACCCTAATTCTAGACTAGACAAAGACGAACCAACATTAACCTAATTATTTCGTTATTTGTTTATCCAATTATTGTATGAACTAATCCAGTAATGTTATCCTTTTAATGAGCTGAATATTCTAGTACCTTAGAACTCTAGATATTAAATTAGTGTACAGCAAGACTAGTGGGAACTTCTCCTTTTCCCCCGGTTTTGCTCGAAATATTTTCAATGTATTTCATAACATCACGCCTATATCACCCAGAAACCCTTCTTCCAGAGTTGTACAACACCCACATTTCACCTGTTATGTTTAGGTTTCATAGGATAGGAGGTGAGCCTATCGCCATCCACCGGGCACAATTCCAACTCTGGAATGCCTGACGGAAAGTTCACAAATAACACTTTGCCTGACCTGGGAATTGAACCCACGACTTTCCGGTGAGAGGTAGGTACATACGCTAACCACTAGACCATCGAGGCAGTCAAATTTCAATGTAATTTTTAATTATTTTTTAATTATTTTCTTCCTATTTCAGTTTTCAGTAATCAGTCGCAAGACTATAAGCTAGTTTGTGGAAGGCCTTAGGTATTGGACGGAGTACGACCAGTGCCACATCTTCACATTTAAAGGACATATTTTCTCTTCAGTCTTTTGACTTCTGAAGAAGAAGAAGAAGAAGAAGAAGTCTTTTGACTGAGCCAGAAGAGTCCAAGAGTTTAATAGCCAACGGATTTGGGTAAAGTAATAGGCTGTCGGCATATTGCTTCTTGTATTTTTTTATTAAAACCTTTTCAATTTAGAAAGCTTTTATTTTATGTCTCTCTGGTCTTAATAAAAGTGTTATTTAATAAAATATAGATATTGATATTTGAAATCAAAATAGCATTTAAATATTCAATCTTATGAACGCGTAACGTCTTATTACGGACGTTATAAACACAAACCAAATGTCACATAACATGGATCAAATTCCACATATTTACAAACTATCTCCATAATTATTATTGATTTGACTTGATTACATGTAATTTGAGTCCAATTATCAGAAGAGACATTCTATAATCGTAAGCTTCGAATTAACCACCAACAACAAAATACAAAGCGATGGTGTGTCACAAATATTACAAAATGTACTGGATGGATGCTACATAGAATAAATGCAAATATCTATGCAAAAAAGTCTGCAATAACTTAAGTGGGAGTGGGGAGTAAATTGTTCTGCGCTATTGTCAAATCAAAGGATTTGACAATATCGTGAAAGAACGGCGTCTTTCCACATTTGGTAGTGGGGGCGCCTGACTATGACGCCTTCGGTTGTTTTATTTTTCTGACTCAAAGAAATACACGGAAAATAAACCTAGGTACCCAAACACATTCAACCTTGTAATTTTTTTTTATTCTTTTTGACAGGACGCCTATAAATTACCGTTTATTTTTCACTGAATAATTTTCTACGGTAATGCCGTACTTTATCGATGGGCAACACTTTTTAGTAATGACCATGTGTCAAAACAAAAAAACCACAGACTATAAATCGATCATAATATTATTTTGTGTGAGCAATAATTTGACTATATTTATGTAAAGTGTCTGTAAATTTAATTAAAAAGAAAATAAAATAGAATCACGACTCCATAATTAATTATTTGCGAGAATTTAAGTTGAAATCTTAAAACTTTAAATGGAACAAGTAATGATTCATCACATTCTTCTAAAAAAATAATCTTATAAATGAATAATTAATATGCACTTAAAAATATTTCTGTGCATTTTATTCGATATTAAGCCCTTCTTAAATAAAATTGATTATTATTTGAAATTGAATCGTAACATAATATATAAAGGCATAGGCTAATGTTAAAATGGGACAGAGAAAATAAACTGTTGGACAAGTTTATATTGTTTATTTTATTCGGCAAACGGGCATCTTTGCTTAAACATTTTTGTGACTGACTAAGCGTCTAGAATTTATGCTATTTAGATCCTATTAGGTACGCTAATAAACTATCACATCATTATGCCCCTTGAAAAGCTATCAAATGCGTCTCGTCACTCGACCAAATACCTAAATATTCACTTAACCTGCGTGCGTATTCCATAAATGACATACCACTAAATTTGAATGCCTGTCAATCAAATTATATCGACTATATTTATATGACGATAAGGTTGCAAAAAAAAATCGAAACCCATAGTCACCTTTACAGAATTGCAACACTGTATGAAACTCAATGTTCAAACAATAGCTGTAACAAAACCGAAAATTGTTTGAAAACTATTAAATTTATTGCACCAGTTATCTGCGGTTTTTTGTGATAATATGACTTTTTGCACGAAATGGTTTTTTCAATTGGCCATTTATGCAGCGTTTTTTGCATAACATTTCAATTAATAATGGGCGTCACAAAACGATTTTAATTGACAATGTAAAATACAACTGCACAGTAGTGCAAGGACTATTATATGGCAGATTATAGGTAAGACAGTAAATGCTGCCTAATCTATATTATTACTTAGAACAAAAGTACCAAAGACCAAAATAAAATCCTATTTGTTATAAAAAAAAATCGTGGCTGGTCCATTTAGACGGGTACTGGGGCTATTCATACCACAAGTGATTCGCACCGCGGTATGGATCGCCCAAGATTCTTAAATGTTTATAGGAATGTTTTGTGGTGATTTTAGGAAATGATTCTTAAATGTTTATAGGACTTATTTTCAAATCGGCGATCCCTACGTTCATAAAGACATGTAAAAAGTGGCATATTTTTTTATTGTTCAATTGGCTTTAGATTTTCCATATTATCGTACACAATCTTTTTTTTTTTTTTTTTTTTCGCGGGGAAATGCATTTACGCATACCACCCCACCCGTGGGGGGCGGGCAGAGTGGCTATTTGGGACTCCCCGTGCCTACAATGTTAAACGGCACGGAATACCCACTAAAACCCCGCGGTGTGCCCTCGTCGCCGAAAGATGGTGAGTCGGCGAGCCCCGGATCGATCTTACATCCACAGGGCTCGCCGCGGCGACAGTGCATCATACACAATCCTATCCTATCCTATTCATTCACACCTACATCCGGGTCGAATACAGAACTTTCTTATTTGAAGTTTAAAATGTCTAACTTAAGAAAGGCTGCATTATTTTTTATTTGTTAAAAAACAACGCCCGCACTAGAAATTAATAACTTTTGTGTCGCGCGATGTTTACATTTTACACACATGAAGCACGCCCAGAGACAAAACAAATCTTTGCAGATCACACTAACATTTGTCCCGTGTGCGGTAAAGTGGTGACAACTTTAACCACTACGCCAACCGTTCAATAAGCTTGGTTCAAACATAAAAAGCCAGTTATGTGAAGAAGGCCATTATGTCTAGTATGACCAAAATGGAGAGTCCAATTATGTCGTGAAATGTGCCGGAAAACTCGAGTTTCTGTACAAAAGTGGGGTACTCGTTGTGACGTCGCAACCGCACGGCCACCGCAACCTCAAGATGCGCCCCCCACTGCAGACCCCTGTGGGGTATATAAAGGACCTGCGTGCGCGTCGCGCCCTTCTTGTCTGCGGTCACCAGCGCCGAGTTAAGTGTTCCTCACTTAGCTGCACCAGGACTTACCAAACCACTTACCTACCTACCAACCTACGCCTTGAGACTACCTTGTATTTAATAGATATAAATATATAGAATAATAATACCTTTGTTAATCTATCGATTGTTTCTATTTATTCTGCCTACCTAACTAGTCTTTTGTAGACCACGTTACAGCGGCGCCCAACAATAGAGGTTATATGGTACATGGTTTGGTTAAGTCTTGGCAGTTATTTAATTGTGTGTTATTTCTGTGTATATTTCTTTTCTTCGTCCGAAAGGTGCGTACGGTGTTTTTTTTTTATTCTATTATCTCACTTGTTTCACCTCGTGTTTTAAATAACCTACAAAAACTTCTACTTTTATGTGCTTATGTTTTTGTTTTAAAAAAAAAAAAAAAAAAGGAAACACATTCTTATCACCTTTTGGACGGATTCATTTTTTTTCAAATAATTGTGTATCTTGTATGCGTAATTCCCAATCAATTTTTTTTTAAATATGGCTTATGCTATCAAATTTAATCATTTAAGTAAGGCTGAGCTCGAATATGAAGTGCTTGTAAGAGGTGGTGTTGTGCCTGAAAAATCAATTACGGTTGAGGAATTGCGTAAACAAATTGCTAAATTGTCAGACCTGGCATTTGATGAAATAATATCGTCGTGCTTTTCGCCAGATGTTGATATTACCGCATGTAATGGCTCATTGTTGCGCGTTTCAAATAACCTTTTGACTTTGCAAACTCATTATGATAAAAACCTGTTTGTTAGATCGGAATCTATTATGCATCATGTTTTTCATAGATTATCAAGAATAGATACTTCGTTGCTTACTGATAAATCATCAATTCAAGTTGTATGGGATATGTTTCACGCTAATTATAAAATCTTAGCATCTTTTACCACGTGGTCGGTTCCTACCAATGTACCGTGTCATGTGGTCGAGCCAACGTGTTCATTACCACGTGAAGTTCAACACGTGGATTTTATAAATGAACGCAAAATGTTTTCTGAAATCTGCAAGTTTAAATATAGCGGTCGAACCTGTGTGAGGGCGTTTATTCAGAAGGTTGACGAGTTCATGTCGTGTCGAGGTATACCCGAAGATAGAATATTTTCTTTTGCTTTTGAGGTATTTTGTGATGATGCTTTGCATTGGTTTCGTTCAATTAAAGATAGTGTTCGTTCCTGGAAGGATTTGTGTATTTTGTTAAAACGCGATTTCAGTCCTCATAACTATGACTTTAAATTAATGTCGGAAATTAGGGCTCGTACTCAAGGTGAAAAAGAGAACATAACCATCTATGTATCTAAAATGCAAGGGTTATTTTCCTGTCTGGACGTACCCATCAGCGAGTCTATTAAATTAGAAATACTATTAAATAATATCAGGCCGTGTTATACAAATTCACTCTTAACTGGCAATATTGTGGATATTCCTTCTTTAATTAGTGTTTGTAGAAATTTTGAGAAGTATGACAGTCGTAGCAAGGAATTTTCGGAACCACCTAAAATTACTGCCAATACTCTAGCGCCAGATTTTGCTTATAGATATCCCAATGATACGAATTCGAAAAAAACTTCTTATAGCAATAATTCTTACAAAAAACATAAGTACTTTAAACCTACTTACAATGTTTTAAATACAGATCAATGTTCGACAGAAAATAGTAATTCTGCTGAACCGAGCGTCAATGCTGTTTCTGTCACTAGTACTGCTATACCTAAATTATACTGTCCGAGATGCAGAACAGATTCACATTCTTTAAAATATTGTCGTCAACCTCGTTTTTTGGTTTGTTTTAAATGCGGATTACCTGGCTATCGAGTTTTAGACTGTCCTAGTTGTAACAATAAAACTAATAAAAATTCAAAAAACGTAAAAAATACGGTTGGGGAAAATCAAAAGTAATTGTGAAAACATGTAAAAATGAATGGCATAATTGGCTAAATTATGTATCTAAATTTTTCAATTCATATCAACTTTCCTCAATCGTTAATTCTAACATTAATTATACTCCATTTATCCCCGTTACGGTTAACGGGAAGAACACTGTTGGTTTACTAGACACTGGTTCATGTGTAACTATTTTGGGTAATAATTCCCACAAACTTTTTTTGAATAAATCTAAATTATTACATTCTAAACCTCTGGATTTTATCACCGCTGGTGGCGACAAATATTCTTCACTTGGCTCAGTGGTACTTCCTTTTGAATTTCAAAATAAAATTATTTCTCTTGTTACTCATATTGTACCGGGTATTAAGAAAACTTTAATCCTTGGTATGGATTTCTGGAGGGGTTTTGGGTTGTTCCCTGATCAATTGGAATCTATTTTACTCACGAAAAATAATAACGACGTTGTTGTTTCGGAACTACAGCCTAGTTCTACCAGTCACTTGGTATCTTTTGATCATTTGTCTGATGAGCAGAGAGCTACTGCTAACGACATCATCGCCCAATTCACCGATATATCTTATGAACGGCGAGGGCTCGGCCGAACTTCACTCATTACTCATTCGATTGATACAGGTGATAGTCCACCTATTCGTCAGCGATACTATCGTATGTCTCCCGATAAACAGCGTATTTTGTTAAAACATGTCGATGCAATGTTGGCAGAAGATGTCATTGAACCATCTGAAAGCCCTTGGTCTAATCCCGTCATTTTAACGCCTAAAAAAAATGGTGAATTGCGTTTTTGTCTCGACAGCCGTAAACTAAATTCGGTAACAAAAAAAGACGCGTACAATTTGCCTTATATCTCTGAGATTCTGGATAACTTGAGAGACGCTAAGTACCTAACTAGTTTAGATATATCTAAATGTTTCTGGCAGACGTCAATAAGGGCAGAGGACCGTTGTAAAACTGCTTTTTACATTCCGTCACGTGGAACTTTTCAATTTAAATCCATGCCTTTTGGTTTAACAAATGCTCCTGCGACACAACAGCGTTTAGCAGATATTTTATTTTACGGGCCCGAATTTGAAAACAAGGTCTTTTGTTTCGTTGATGACATCGTATGTGTGACAAATTCCTTTGAAAATCACATTTCACTTCTAATTAAAATACTTAACAAATTAAAATATGCAAACTTAACTATAAATTTAGAAAAATGTAATTTTTTCAAAGACAAACTTAAATATTTGGGCTATATAGTGGATTCAGAAGGTCTTCATGCAGATCCTGAGAAGGTAAAATCAATTACAAGTTATTCCACTCCGACAAATAAAAAAGAGGTACGTCGTTTTCTGGGTGCTGCATCGTGGTATAGAAGGTTCATACCCGATTTTAGTACTTTAGCGGCTCCCTTAAATAAATTAACTTCTAACGGCAAAAAGGCTCCACTGTTCGCATGGTCGCAAGAGGCGGATGTAGCTTTTAATAAATTAAAAAAATGTTTATCTTCTTCCTCGGTCTTATGTTGTCCCGATTTTGATCAGCCTTTTGAAATACACGCCGATGCTAGTGATTACGGCATTGGAGCTGTACTTTGCCAGGTCAAGGAGGGACAGGAAAGAGTCATAGCCTTTTATAGTAAATCCTTATCGGACCAGGAAAAAAATTACAGTGCTACTGAGCGCGAAGCGCTTGCTGTCTTATCTGCTATCGAACATTGGCGGTGTTATATTGAAAACGGAAAACAATTTATTGTGTACACCGATCATGCTGCTTTGAAATGGTTTTTAAAACTGAACAACCCTACAGGGCGATTAGCCAGGTGGGGAGTTCGTCTTTCCTCTTATAACTTTGAAATAAGACACCGTCGTGGTTCAGATAATATTGTACCAGATTTTCTTTCTCGATCACCTAATATTATGGATATCGATAGTAATCTCCTCCCAGATGGTAGTTCCTTATCTACTAATGACACTTGGTATTTGAATATTTTTAATGGTTGTTCGCAGTCTCCTACATCCTTTGTTGACTATCAAGTGATCAGTAATAAATTATATCGTTTCAAAAAGAGTCTTAATCCTCTTACCAGAGAATTTCAGTGGAAGGAAGTAGTTCCATCTGAACGGAGAAACGAAGTAATACTTCAGAGCCATTCCTCCCCTACGGCGGGTCATATGGGTATTTTCAAAACTTTCAAACGTTTAGCCCTCAATTATTATTGGCCTGGAATGTATTCCGATGTTGTAAAAGCGGTAAATTCTTGTGATAGTTGCATCGCACATAAGCATCAGAATCATGCAACTTTGGGTCTTATGGGTGAACCTAAGTCTTGTTCTAAACCTTTTCAAATGATAAGTATTGATTTGATTGGTCCCTTGCCTCCTACAAGACAACAGAACAATTTTATTTTTGTCGTTTGTTGTTGTTTCTCAAAATATTGTTTACTTTTCCCTATTAAACGTGCGACTGCTGACGTAATAACTAGAATCTTAGAGGAAAAAGTTTTTCTGGTACATGGTATTCCATCTACCGTAGTACTAGACAATGGCAAACAATTTATAAGCGCAACTTTTAAAAACTTGTTAAATAAATATAAAATTCCAAATTTACATTACACACCGTTTTATGCACCTCATGTAAATACGGTAGAAAGATATAATAAAACTATAATAACAGCTGTTTCTACGTTCATTTCAAACGATCAACGCATATGGGATACACTTATACCTAAAATTCAGTTCGCAATGAATTGTGCAGTAAACGAAGTAACCGGTTTTACACCATCTATGATCGTATTCGGGCGTGAAATGGTAACCTGTGGTTCTCATTATGTTTCTAGTAAATCTGATACTAATATAATTCATGAGCCACGTGATAGTTATGCTGAGTCACTAGGCTACTTATCCTCTATTTTCGAGAGAGTACAGGCAGCGCTAATAGGTGCACACAAGCGTAATTGTCATTCTTATAATCTTCGCCGTAAAACGGCAGAATTCAATATTGGTGATATTGTTTGGAAACGTACCTTTTACTTGAGCGATAAGGATAAATATTTTTGTAAAAAACTCGCTCCTAAATTTATTAAATGTAAAATCGTAGCAAAAAAGTCTCCATTAGTGTACAAACTAGCAGATATGTCTGATAAGCCACTTGGCGAATGGCATATAAAGGATATTAAACAAATAAACTATAAACAATAATGGTATAAAAAAAAAAAAAAAAAAAAAAAAAAAATTTTTACCCTATGGTTCAGTGGTTAAAATTCTCATTGTCGAATCGGGTATACCATTTTGTTCGCTAATATTCTTCACGCTCATAATTCCTTTAGAATCACATCTACTAATGATGTCGAATTCTATTATTTTCAACTATACGATGTTGTTCATTCATTCATCTTGAAATGTGTCATGCCTTCTGTGTAGACGCGCACACCCAATACTACTTCGCTAACGCGCTACTTGGTAAACAAGTTGTTATACTTACATTTTTAGTTATATTTAGTTCCGTTAGATAAGAATGAGTTTCAATAATCTTCTTTAATTAGTAAAAATTCAATCTTAATAGGTTGCACGTAGTGTTATTTTTGAATGACATCATGACATTGTTATTGTATTGAATGCGTTTGGCTCGATCACTCCGGTTCTTTTCAATTTTATTTAGGTATCGTAACTTCATATTTTTTCTAGTTATTTTTTTTATATACACTTATTGTTCTGATTTCAGTAAAGCCGGATCGAGCTGCCGGTGCTGCTTAAGAACTGCTTCCTGAGGTCTTCCATGTCAGCCAGGAGCCGAATTTTTTAAGAAAAATTCTGCCCTAACGGAGGGGGTGTGTGACGTCGCAACCGCACGGCCACCGCAACCTCAAGATGCGCCCCCCACTGCAGACCCCTGTGGGGTATATAAAGGACCTGCGTGCGCGTCGCGCCCTTCTTGTCTGCGGTCACCAGCGCCGAGTTAAGTGTTCCTCACTTAGCTGCACCAGGACTTACCAAACCACTTACCTACCTACCAACCTACGCCTTGAGACTACCTTGTATTTAATAGATATAAATATATAGAATAATAATACCTTTGTTAATCTATCGATTGTTTCTATTTATTCTGCCTACCTAACTAGTCTTTTGTAGACCACGTTACATCGTATTGCTTTGAGAATAAACTTCTCTTAGCAGGTAATGCACATTACGTGGAGGATTTTATTGTTTGATTTGTGAATGTAAAAAGACATAACATAAAATATAACGTCACGCCTGTATTACCTAGAAGGGTGTGGCTAAGGTGTACAACACCCACATTTTGCCTGTTATGTTTGGGTCCCATGGGATAGTGGGTGAGCCTATCGTCATTTATATACTCGTGCCACACAGGTGTTTAAATCACACCCACACTGGCCACACTTTACTTGGTATGTTAAGTGCCCATGTGATTCTGTGTTGTAGGCGAATGCAGCTACTCACTGCGAGGTCGCGGGTTTGATTCCCGGGAAAAATATGCTATTTGTAATTTTTCCGTCAGAAAATGGGCAAGGAGGATAACGATCGGCTATCCATCTATCACCTAACACCTATTCCATTTCCTTTTGGGTGCTGTTATATTTAATTTGCAAACATTTGTAAAGCTTTAATTACCACAAATTGTTATAAATGTCCTTGTCATAATATTATATTATATAGCCTTACACATACCTAAAACTAAAAATATTACCCAACTTTACCAAAAATAGCCTTATTATGTATTACGTAAGCAGTACTTCAAGTGACTTACGAAGGCCCTTTCTTGACTTAGTACTTAGTTTCAAGAGCTTAAACAATGAATCAAGGTATTAGGGTGTTAGGGTTAAATAATCTAGATGTTTTCGATAATGTTCGGCTCGAGATAAAACGAAAAATAATATCACCTAGAATTTTCCAAAAAAAAAAAAATATGTCAAGATAAATCAAATAATTAATCAGGTGATCAGTTTAACCAATCCTTTGTTTCTAATTTTGTGTAGGTATGTAAACTACTCAGCCAATCAAGATGAAATTTTTTACACACATGTAGATTTTAGCTTGGATAGATATAGATAACTTTTTATATTAGTACGACCCGCGAGTGGGGTAGTTTATTAAAATAAATATGAGTGAGGAATACATCAATTGATTAAATATTTGCATAGGACAGTGACCAAATCAAAATATAGTCTTAGTGAGAAAAAAAACCAAAGGTTCATTTTACTTCCTGTCCACGTACCTACGTCTCAGCCATACACCAAATCAACCGACATCAATCGATAGGTGAAATAGATAAGTTCACAGTTTCTCCATTCTGCCATCAATAATTTACAATCGATTAATTAGTTATATAACAGTCTAATTGTTACTTCAATCATATTCAGTTCTGATCGTGTGCAGAGCAGTTGCAAAAGAGGTGGCAGTACAAAGGTGAGCTTGAGGGGGAACAATTGCTCGGCTGTTTTCCATACAAAAGCAATTTGGGGTTAACTTTAACATTATCAAGTTTTTATTTATCTTTATAGACAAATCTGGTTCTCAACACGCAGCTCATGCTAGTTTTGGAATCAGGGCTTATATTTATATTGTTAAATGTATTTTGTTGCAATAAATAATTTATTATTATTATTAAATCATATCTAAACACCAAAATGATGTTTGCTGGCGCCTTCAACTTCAAAATTATTATTTTAAATTTTCGGTTTCTATGTAACTCATTTAATTATTAAAACAATTTTGGCAAAATGGCCACGAACAAACATCCATTTTAGTGTTTAAGATATGATTTGTCTATAAAAAAGATAAATACTTATAATTAATATTAAAATTAAACCCATATTTCGTTAGTATGAAAACACGGCGCTCAAGAGTCTACCCGTTAAGGTCAAAGTAAAAATTTTAGACCGATTTTAAAAAGGCCCAGTGTTTTTAATCTAAACGACTTGACTAATAGCCATGCTTAAAGTTTTTATCAAACAAAATGAGAACATAAAATTCAACTTTAAGAAATTCAAACTACTTCTAAGTAGAAGATTTACAATGTCTATAAAGGCCACACACGCAAACGGCTCGATTGACCACTAAAACACTGAGATAGAGCCATACGTCTTGTCTGGCCAGCATTTATGTACACTACATATCAAGCTATGCCAGCATAAGCTGTTCTGGCATTGCACAGGCGACTTATACAATGCGAGACCATGTTATACTGGATATGTATATGTATAACTTGATGCGTAGCCGTGTGTACATTGGCTGCAGAACCGATTTAGATGTACTACTTTTGGTTTTGATTCATTGATATAGTTAGTCATGCATGATGTTATGTTTTCTTATGTCTATGTCGCTGTCTCTCTCTTTCTTTAATTGACACTAAAGAGTTGGAGGCATAATGACGTATGCGATCATTAAAGCATACCATACCTAACGAAACATAAAATCTCGCCTATATTACTCAGAAGGGTGTGGCAGAGGTGTATAACACCCACATTTACCTATTATGTTTAGGTCCCATGGGATAGGGGGTTTATCGCCATCCACCATCCATCACCATTCCTGACGGAAAGTTCACAAGTAACACTTTGCCCGACCCGCGATTCTAACCCGAAACCTCACAGTGTGAGGCGCATACGCTAACCACTAGGCTATTTAGGCAGTTTTTGTTCATAATATTGAAATCCACGCGGGTGAAGTCGCTGGTATGATTTTTTAAATTTTAAGACTGACAGCCGTTGGAGCAAACGAGTCCTAGAATGGAGACCGCGACTCGGCAACCGTAAGGTAGGACGCCCCCCTGCCAGGTGGACTGACGACCTGAAGAAGGTCGCTGGAGGGTACTGGACGCGGAAGGCGCAGGACCGGGGTTGTGGCGCAAATTGGGAGAGGCCTATGTCCAGCAGTGGACTACGAGCGGCTAAATGTTACGATGATTTGATAAATTCTATAAATTTATCTCTGACAATTGAGGCAGCAATGTGTTTATCAAGAGAATAGAGTATTTAAGCTTTCTTTAAAGACTAAAATAATCAATAAAATATAACATAAAGGTGATTTTGACCGCGAGCATTAATTTTTAATGTCACGTTATATGATCAAGTTTAATGTTACAAACAAACAGAATTTGTGAACTGTATATTTTACGGGCGTATGCGTAAAATTGCTGGTAGCGATTGGATGCGTAAGTCACAGGACTGTGATCTCTGGCCCACCTTGGGAGAGGCATAGGCCTCTCCCAAGGTGGGCCAGAGACAAAGGTGGGACATAGGTCCAGCAGTGGACTGCTTCAGGCCGATAATGATGACGATGATGATGTATAAAGACGGGTCGTTTTCTTGTTGGGCTTACAAAAGTTTCATTTACTTACATTACACAAGAAACTTACTCCGTTCGCTTGTTTTCGATGGGCGTCAGCACATTGCGTTTTCTATGATCACCCTGTTTTACATAATAATAATGTAATGATAAAATAATTAATATAAAAGTACGTAATCTACTAATTTAGTTTAATTATTTTAGCACCTTCTCGTAGCACCTACCACTAAGCAAACTAATCTAAGAAAGCCTTATTTATTGTTGTTAACTTTTTCACTATCAATAAGTGTCCACATAAATTTCACTTTTAATTTTACGAAGAAACCCGCTGTAAATTTAAGAAGATAATGTGTTTGCTAAAAATAGTTGGAAATGTATGATTGTTATTACTAGGATTATTAAATAATATACACTGGTATGTAATTACTATTATTAGTTACTTATATTAAATACATTAATTTTAAAAACAAACAAGCTTTTATAACACAAGATTTATGATTCTAAACGTGTCACCGAAATAAATTACTTCAGTGTTTCTTTACCTTTGACCAAAAATTACTTGAAGCCAAAACTAGGTTGTTGTTTAAACTAGGAGTACAAGAGAATAGAAACTAGTACTGAATAATACGAGACCAGACCAAGTCCTGTTTGACTTCTAAATTGAATAATGGCTGATTCTTTGGTCTAGCTTTGATAGTTTGTCTTCAATTAGCGACCACCGTTGAAACAGTCTAGTATCTTGATTACGACTATTTTCATGACTCGCTAAGTTTCAATTTAGCCTTTTAATTGGATTTTTGTTGAAAGTAACTAAAACGCTAAAAATGGATCTAATAAAAAAAGTTATCTTCGTAAATAAAGCTTCGTACTTGCATTCGGTATAACTCTTAAGATTGTCTGTCACATTCAATACGAAGGAATTTTCATTTGTTTTCCACTGAACCTCGCGGTCCACACGATTATTTTTACTCGTCTTGGACTGAAACCGTATATGAGTATTAAACAATGGGTTTGAGACATTTTAACAGAAAAGTTTAATGATAGCACTGTATAAATATCAACCATTACTCTGACTCTATCCCTTTCCTTAAGATAACAAAAAACAATCACGCATCGGGCTGACTACTACCTACTGAATTTTTATTTGCATGTATCTAACTTGAGCTTCTATCATTCGTTTTTTGAATTCGTACATCGCAGTGGCACCTCCCCGTCTTATGTTAGTCCCCTTATTGCGTTCTAATACCGAGACGTAGACACGTGACGCGTTCTGACCGATTCTATAAAGATAAACTACTCGGTACATCTCTACTCTGATGAAAGGTATAATTTTGGTGCTACCTTAAACCTAACCATTATACCTACGAAGAGTTTTTTTTTATTGGACATAAAACATTTAATTGAATCTGTAATAAAAAACTAAATTTAATGTTATCTCCTAAATGTATCTTTATTTACTCAAAATTGAATTTCTGTTTCCTTCTTCTAAAGAGCTAAAAAGTTTCAAGATTTCAATTGATAAAATGTATTTAAGGCAAAAAATCTTGTCTCGGAACTCTCGTAAGTTAAATTTATAGCTTTTGGAGAGCAGGTTTATTTATGTGTTACATGCATTTCCTTTGCTTTTACCCAATTCGGTTCAGTTTGAAAGAGAATTATGTATGAGGGTTGGTTGCTTGAAACAGCTGGTTAACATAACATGATCATTGTAGGTCGTTTGTTTGTATACTTGTGAATATTGTTTTGTGAAGATACAACAATTTTAAGGACGGTGGGAAATGCTATTCATTTTACATTTTTATTTAAAATAAAAATTGAACATGTTTAGAGGAAAAGTATGGAAGAATAGTTAAGTAACATGATTGAAGATGTGTTGAATAAAATTTAACAAACAAAAATGATGAACTTTTATCAAAACAGCGGAAAAAAAAAACACATTAAAACTCATAATTTTATCTACTTTGATAACTTCATTGAAATTAAAAAGTTTTATCAAAAAGAAAAATACTATTATTTAAGTAAATTTTTATTCAGCATTATTTTTTTTTTTATAAGCAGTAAACTTTTATTAAAGCATATTTTTCGATCAACGAGAAATCAACGAACTTAATAAGTAAATAGACAAAAAAACAAATAGAAAAGTCATTGGAAAATTTTATCATTTTATTTAATTTGTTTATTTTAAACACGGTACACATTACTTGCAGAAATATCGCACAGAATCTCATAACTTACAAGGATTATCGAACACTTAATTATACTGAATGCAAAAGCTTAATAAAAAAAAACGTTCTTGCAACTGTTAACCTGAAATTAAACATAATTATCGGAAAGTATTAACAATTTTTTTATTATGGCCGTGCACATAATAAAAATATTGTAAATACTTTCCATATATATTTGTCCATATTTACAAACAAAACATTGCATATACGTAGAAACAGTTGAAAAATTATGGGACCGGGAGGATTTGAACCTGCGACCTTCTGCACACCGGGCAGTCGCTTTAACCAACCAGCTACGGTCGCCTCTTGCCGGGACCCTTAATTTCTCAACTAAATGTTACGTCATTTCGTGACGTCACGTTCATCCATTTGTCCTGCTGGTCCCATATTTTTTTTGACTGTTTCTTAGTATAATTTGTTAATTAGTAATAATTGGTTAGCGTGGTCAAAACAAATCAGGAAACCAAAAACAGGACGTGCTTTTTGTGTGTAAAATGTTTATTTGTGAAAGCCCCCGCGATACAGGAAAAACTATTTAAAAACGTAATCTCGTTAAACGATTTATTTTCTGTATGATTCTACTAAGTTTTGTTAGTTTTCTACATCATTGCCCAAAAAGCATAACAGTATACTTTTTAAACATAAATACTCTGGAATGACCGTATATTTTTGATTTTACCGTCACGATTTTCAGTTGAATTGCACTACCTATCGCAAACGAGCGTTGCTAACGACTTCACAACATCAAAACAAATCAATTTGTGATCGAATAACATTGCAAACGATGCTTCCTAACATTATAGTGTTGGAATAACTTTTATTGACTGTTTCATACACGAGAATGTTGTAAACAAAATTGTATTTCTTGAAATTATATGCGGATACAGAGTTTTATTCAACGGGGAACCGTTATTAGGGAATAAGGTATTTGTAAGTTTACAAAACATGTTTCGAATGGTTTGTTGGTCGATCAATGAAACTTTTCGTAACTCTAATTCTTCATTATAGATATACAACGATTCACATTAAGTTTCCCTTACACGAGTATAGCCGCATGCGTACTCCATAAATGGAATCATATGAGATTTGAATTTAATTCAAACAAATATCGACCGCAATTATAAGGACGTAAGGATGCAGTAAAATTTGGTAACCAACCGTATTCTTAACGGATTCACACCACGGGAAATCAGTTCAACTAACTCTAGACAGAATGTTTATTATTTTGCTAAATTTTCTCAATTATTCTGATTTTATTACATTCTAATTTGAGACCAGTCACTTGTAAAGATAAGAATACAGTTAGTTTTTTTCTTTATTGTATCTAACTTTTCCACAAGCTAAATGTCGCCTAAATCTTATTTATATAACATTGATTTACGTTGTATAAAGAAAATTTGCGTGTTACAAATAATAACTAATAACAATTCGATAACAATAATAGTGAAAGCACGACCACCTCAGCAAACATTCTCTAAACGTACAGTCCACCATCTCCGCTACATCATGATCACGAGTCCTAACTAAACATAAACCGTGTAATTTGTGTGGTGGAGTGTACCTTATTGAATATTTCAAAGGATATCGTTTGTATATGACATACGTGTTAGGAATAAAATCGGATGCAATCTCGGCTTCTTTAGATGGCCATTGATGAATCCTTTTAAGTTACTTCGTTGATTACTCTATACGGGTTGAATGTGACATCTAAATGTCAGAACCTATGTTCTTAATTGAAAATACAGATATTAGACATAGTTAGGGTTCATTTCATTTCAGTGTGACGACCGGATGGCAGAGTGGGTAGTGTACTTACCTTTTTTTTTACCTACCTGCGACGCTGCGGACGCGGATTCGATGCCCGCTCGAGACAAATCTTTGTGTGCATTTACATGGAGGTTTGTCTTGGTCTGGTTGTTTCTTTGTATGATACGTATATATTTACAAAAGAAAAGTATATATGTATGTATTAGTATCAGTTATTCAAGTACCCATAGTATAAGCTCTGTTTAGTTTGGGACTAGATGGCATTGTGTATATTCATTTATTTTTATTTATTTATTTACATTGGTTCAAAAAAAAATCACATTTTACGAACAAATTGAAGATAAATCAGACTTACATTTAGCTTTGATTTCGCTCAGACTTACCTTGAACAAAACACAAGATTTGTACATTTCACACAAAGACTAAGACAAGTATGAGCAGAGTCCAAGCAAATTTTAAAGTACGCTCTACAGATCTGCTTCCAATGTGAAAGAGGAAGCTCTTGAAGTATTCCCATTGCTATATTATTGCAGAAACGTGCTTTCTACAATCTTAATGTATTTGAACTTTCAATTGGGAAAATAAATATATAAATAAATAAATAATAATAATAGAAGGCCTTTGTGGGGTTCAATATGCCCTTAGAGAATATCCATCTTAAGTGTTAAGGGACTAACTATAACTCAAACACTCTACTTCAATGATTATAATTATCAGAATATATTATTCCTTTCGTTCAATCTATTACATAATATATACACTCAATGCATCGGCATTGGCAGAAATACCCCAGGAGATATCAACTTATTCGTTACCAAAGCTTTCTCTGGAGAGATGATTGTCAAAAAAGTAAATATTGACCCCATCATTTTAATTCTGAATAAGTACTAATAATAACAGAAATTAAAAATGGTTACTCAATCAACGAATTAAAACGAAAGAAAAAAAATGAATAAATAAACATAACAATTAGTTAATAGAATAGTTCAATTTTCAAATCCAATTACTTTCTATTAATGTACAATATAAAAGTATTACTTAGTGATATTGCTACTCAAACACGATGCAAAATAGGATTTTTTGTAAAGCATTTAAATCTGGACAGCATTTGAAACTCTATGGTATGGTATACCTCCGTAAATTGAAAATTTTTTAATCTCAAATTATTTCCAAATTAAAAGTTATTTTTATCATGAGGCTATTAAGTAATAGTTTGAGAAACATAGCAAAATAATGTTTGACGTCAGCTCTCTATAACATACATTGGTTTCGTATTAATTATAATATTGCTGACAGGTACGTTTGTAGTTCTTTTACAATGTAGGTTGGGGAAGATGGATTAATTTGCATTATAAAAGAATTATATTTTGATCTTGATTTCTTACCATTAGCAATATTGTAACAACTAAAATTTAAGTTATGTAGTTAATCAATTTTCTTATCTTTATCTTCTGCTCGGGAGTATGTTCGGAGCTGTGCTACCGAACAGCTCAGCGTTTACCAATTTGTGCATCGCATGCACATTTGGTATTATTAATTAAATATTCTTAGGACAAAACTTCAATTTGTTTGTTTGATACAGCGTCAACAAATATTTTGTCAGATGCTTTGTTGGTCTAAATAGTCAATTGAATACGTTAACTACGTATTTGAGTTTGATTATATCAAAAAGTTGTCAATAGCAGCACAGGGTTAGAATTGTTACCTGTGGATAGCAATAAGTTTCACCCCCTGTCACATGGGTCCTAGACATGACAGGTGAATTGTGGGTATTATACACCTCTGCCACTGCCAGGATTATGTAGGCGTGATGTTATATTAGAAAAAAAAAAACTTTCACATACAACAATTAATAGATCTTCCTATACAACATATACTATCGTGCTGACCTCTGGTTTCTATAGAATATTTATGTATACTTCTAATGTTAGGTTTCGTTTTTGTTTTAATTATTATGTTTTGTATTGTAGTTTTCGTTCATGTTCTTATTTTTTGTGTCCTATACTATCGCATTGGTCATTGCCTGTGTGTGATTTATAAATAAAAATACAATTAAACGTGTTTCCTCTCCTGTTATTAAATTTCATAACCCTAATTACTCTGTTAAATCTTCTAACCCAAATAAAGCTTAGGTAGCCACATTTCAGCACTAATATTATAGGTACTGCTTAACATTACCGACCCTAGGCCTTTAGTAGCCTCAGATTTGCAAACATCGAGACAGGAGTAAACGCTGGATGATTAATTAAAGCTAAGGATTAGTAAACGATGCCGGTATTTGAATAGCGTGTAAACATTTCTGTAAAGGCTTACGAAGGATATCTTATGAAGGTAATGGTAATTATTGTGTAGACTAAATGTAGGTTAAATTTAGAATGAAGAGAAACTGCTTCGATGTTCGAGTTGTTAGCGTATGCGCCTCTCACCGTTTTTGATTTCGATTCCCGGATCGGGCAAAGTTTTGTTGATCTTTTCGTCAGGCAACTCACAATAGCAATACGGAGTTGGAATCGTGCCCGGTGGATGGTGTTAGGCTCATTCTCTATCCCATGGGGCCTAAACGGTGGGTATAGGTACGCGTAATTTTATGTTATGTTATGAAGAGAAAAGAAACCTAATATACTTTTACACATCTTGCTTTTAAATTACAAATAATGAAAATAAATATTCCAAATATTTTATGTAACATTAAAAATATATTAGGTACCAGTCTTGATCCGCAGCCCAAGTGTGCTAACCGTAAGCATCGCGATGGTACTCACACTTTGCAGGCTAGTTTCAATGCAGTTTTGACACAACCGTACTGTAAAACTGTCAAAATATAGTATTTGTATTGCAGTTACTTTCCAGCGCTATGTCATCGCAGTACTTTCAGTTAGCAAACTTATGCCTAGTGTTGCTAAACTAGCGGTTGTCTTAAGGTGAGTATAGACTACAACATTTACTTGTAACAGAACAACGAGCCGCTCTATGATATGTTCTAGTGTATCATCCTTTTACTGAACTGGAACTAAGCTGTTGCCTGTATTGTACCATTCGTAAGAACGTTACATTACACAGAAATGCTCGAGAAAATGTTGTAGTCTATACTCACCTTTACAGTCAATAGTTTTCATCTATTATAGCTAAAATGATGCAAAATGAAACTAGCAGTAGAAAAAAGAAAGAAAAATCGTTTTATTCTAAGAAATACACAATACAAAGCGTCTAAATCGAAATAATTTTAAAATATTATTCATATTGCCAGAAATTATATGCATCTCAGCACAATTACTGCAGCGCTAAAAGCATCGCAGCGCTGATAATTCAGCGCCCAGTGAGTGAATAAGTAGCAGTGTAACAACAGAAAAAAAATATTACAAATAATATTTTTTTATGTCACAAACTAATAATGTATTTTTGGAGAAACAACAAAATTTCCTAAAAAATAATTGGGTACAGAACACGAAACTAAAACCTCAAAATCAACAGTCACACTTTCTTCATAAATCTGTTGATAAAGTTTGTCGAAAACATTTTAGAATGTTTGCGGAAACGAGAGAACTGTCACACTGAAAATACTTTCACGCATGCCCAATTCTATCCACCATTTAAATCCACTTTAAGCTTGCAAGCAATGCCACAATAAAACACAAATTCCTGGCAAACCTGTAATCCAAGCTCAGTGGAACCAAAAAATGTTAATCCGTAAAAAGTACTAACAAAACTAAATCGCTTTCAATCCTTTGATCCAACCAATTGAAATATTCCACGTTAACGTATTAATGTTGTCATGTGTGAATTATACTGTTAAGATCAATTCAGACTGAGATTAGCGACCCTACGCAATTGATGTTTACCAGCTTGTTCAGGTTCTTAAATAATATTCCCTCAGTTTATACGTTTGCAACATTTCCGTAAATGTAGATATTAAATTGCCCGTCATCCGTTGCTCTATAGTATAGAGCCAACGACCTACGTAATGATTTTACCTACAAAACTAACCTCAATAGTATAGAGTATATTAGTCAGGTTAGTTCTGTAGATAAAATCAATACGAAGGTCGTTGGTAAAAAAATAAGATATGTTTAACTGATATTATTTGTAGATTAATGAGCTAGATAAAATTACTAAGAAACAGTTGAATTTGCGACTTTCTGCACACCGGACGGTCGCTTTAACCAACCAGCTACGGTCAGGACCCTAAATTTCTCAACTGTCTTCTTCTTTATTCAAATTATGAAATACGGGTGTTACTCACGTAATGTTGGTCTATTTAGTGCCCGCAGTGCAAGACTGGCTGCGACTTAGGCGCGACGTATCGCACTCTCTTGAAAATGCCTAAAAGTATAGGCGAAACCGCGGTCGACTAAATAGACCAACATTACGTGAGTAACACCCGTATTTTATAATTTGAATAATGTTACAAACTCAGTCTACTCGTCAGTTTTAATTAAAAAATGTCTTCTTCTTATTATAATTTGCTAAGCATAGCTAAATGCTGTAAAAATAATCAATAACAAAGTAAAATGAATAGCAGAAGAACATGAACGCCTTAATAAATTATAACTCTACGGCAACATATTTTTCATCAATATGATCATTATGTTGGCAAAGTCTCAAACAATCTCACGATTGATTATTTTTATAACATGTAGCTATGCTTAGCAAATTATACTATGAAGTAGACAGTTGAGAAATTTAGGGTCCTGGTAAGAGGCGACCGTAGCTGGATGACTAAAGCGGCTGCCCGGTGTGCAGAAGGTCGCAGGTTCAAATACTAAGAGTTAAAATAATTATTCTGGTAAGAGGTGACCGTAGCTGGATGACTAAAGCGGCTGCCCAGTGTGCAATACGGTCGCAGGTTCAAATCCAGCCAGTCCCATATCTTTTTCAACTGTCCCTTAGTATAATCTCACGATTAGTCATCAGTCATCACAAAAAAAGCATCTAATGACGGCTGATCTCAGTATGAATTAAGCATTAAAGGTGTTAACGTAGCCTTATGTGAATCGCAATGTTATTTACTTGATAAAGGAGGGATATAGAAGGGTTATACAGGGTGTATTTTTGAAACGGGGCAGTAAGGGCAAGTACCTTAACCGTTGCAGTTACAGCAAAACGTTCTTAAAAGACCTTCCCTAACTTTTTGGGACATTTTGAACTGCATTCACAGATTTTGTAAAAAACTTACAGTTAGCAAAAAAAATGCAAAAAGTTTAATTTTTTTTTTTTATGCCAATCGATTCTATTTCATGTGGGGATCAAAAAACTCTATGGGACCATTTTAGCTTTCAGTACTAGAAAAGACAGAAATCGCCAAAAACGTTTCCCATACATTTCGGCAACAGAAACGAATTTCTACGATGGTCTAACTTTTTGTTATGGCCTGGAAGTGGGTAGAATTGACTGTAAAGTAAATAAAAAGAATTTTTACCCTCAAATTTCGAATTTGATTCGAAAATCTGTGTGTTATACTTAGTTTCAGCTGAGAAACTTCGTATGATTTATTAATTAAGGATTTTCGCTAAAATGTCTTCTAATCGTGAAAAAATTGACTTATTAGAAGCGTATTTTAAAAGAACCCTGCAATTCCAGGTTTTTCAAAAGATTTGTAATAACCTTTCTTGTTGGCACATGCCGCAACGGATACTTTGCGGTACCACACTAATGCAGCTCCCGCATTTCGATTATTGACAAAATACGCTTCTAATAAGTCAATTTTTTCACGATTAGAAGACATTTTAGCGAAAATCCTTAATTAATAACTCATACGAAGTTTCTCAGCTGAAACTAAGTATAACACACAGATTTTCGAATCAAATTCGAAATTTAAGGGTAAAAATTCTTTTTATTTACTTTACAGTCAATTCTACCCACTTCCAGGCCATAACAAAAAGTTAGACCATCGTAGAAATTCGTTTCTGTTGGCGAAATGTATAGGAAACGTTTTTGGCGATTTCTGTCTTTTCTAGTACTGAAAGCTAAAATGGTCCCATAGAGTTTTTTGATCCCTACATAAAATAGAATCGATTGGCATAAAAAAAAAAAAAATTAAACTTTTTGCATTTTTTTTGCTAACTGTAAGTTTTTTACAAAATCTGTGAATGCAGTTCAAAATGTCCCAAAAAGTTAGGGAAGGTCTTTTAAGAACGTTTTGCTGTAACTGCAACGGTTAAGGTACTTGCCCTTACTGCCCCGTTTCAAAAATACACCCTGTATATTATATTATATGGCTTTATTCAATGTCCTTTCCATTGTCCTTTGGAAATGAAAGAACGAATGGGATTATGGCTTTTTCATCTGTCGGCTTGATATAAGATTTTTGATATTACGGCTCGTGAGTCTTTTAGAAACCTTTGGATATGAGAATTGCTAGTTACTGAGGTTTTCGTTACATTATGAAAGAAAATTTCTTTTGTGATATAAATAGAAAGAATTCGACGTTTTCACGATAATATTCTCTGAAAATAGTCTTGTATTCCAATATTTCCAAAGAAAAACTCTTTAATGCTCTGTCGCTATCTCTCTCTTTCTTTAATTGACATTAAAGGATTGGAGGCATCATGATCTAAGCCATCTATATAAATCACACCATGCGTAACAAAAAAAAAATATCATATATTACCCATATTATGCCTATATTACCCAAAAGGGTGTGGCAGAGGTTTACAACACCCACATTTTGCCTGTAATGTTGGGATAAGGAGTGAGCCTATCGCCATCCACCGGGCACAATTCCAACTCCGTGCTGCTATTGTGAATTTCCTAAGAGAGGCGCATACGCTAACCACTAGACTATCGAGACATACTATTACCAATTTTATGTTTAATGTTATAATTATGAAAAAAATATTTATTTACATTACCAAGAATCTACAGAAAATAATCTTGCTAAAAATAACTTATGACTAATAATAAAACTAAATAACACAAATATATATATGTTAGAATTAAATTATATACCAGCGCATTTCATAATTATAGTTTTTAAAGAGGCTATCATTATTAAAACATAATTCTTTCTGATCAAAACATCCATTAAGAATTCGTTAGAACCGTATTCTTCTAGCGTATGGATCAAAAAAATAATAATTTGCTTACAAATTGAAAAACAATGTACGTTATAAATATTGAAGATGAATTGGATAATGACAAGATATTATTATGATTGATTATACTGTATAGCTTAAGATGATTGATACAGACTCTTCTAGTACTGTCTGTTGCCCGCGATTTTCACCAGCGATATACCGCAATGCTGTTTTTTCGCAACATAATATGTTATTGTTGCTCTTCTGCTATTGGTCGTAGGGTGTTATAAGCTTACTGAAAAGAATCAATTCGGACTATTAGTTCCCGAGATACGCGCGTTAATCCAAACAAACAAACTTTTCAGATAATATTAGTGAAGATATCTATAAACTCAATACAGAATTACAGACACTTTCAATTACTTGCGAAAATGTTTTAAAAGTTTTTTGTTCGAGAAAAGTAACTTTTCATCAACACGTTTCATATCTTCTAAAATACATTATTTATTTCTGTCTGGCAAATAAGAAGTTTAATAATAAATATATTGAATTTATACTAAAGCTTTAGCTTCTGCCCGCGACTTCATCAGCGTGGAATTAGAGTGTTAAACCTGCTCTGGTGCTCTCTGCTATGCCGGTTACTTTCCCCACTCCATAGCTCTCAAAATTATATTATTATATAAGCTCGAGCATTTAACGTAGGTATGAAAAAAAAAGTCACAGTATTATACAGGCTCTAGCCAGCCAAAAGATATATCTATCAATATAAGAGTATTAAAAATGTACATTCTTGAAATTGGAACCCCATCTCTAACCTACATAAAATATTTTGGGATTAAAATGACAGCTGTCAGGCCAATATTACTAGAGCAGGGAAAGTACTCATAAATGCTGATACAAATCGATCGACTAAGCAATAAAAATAAATTTTAACTCAGTTATAATATATTTAATTTATTTGTCCCAAATTTGTACAACCATGATTATCATTACAATAAGCATCGCTTTGGTATCCTAATTTAAAAATATATTTATTCCTGGTAACATACAAAATCAAAATAAATATCGCGTTTCCAATCTTCTGTGATCGAATTAAATACATTATTTTCTTGTATAAGAAATTTAGTTATTTACTGTAAACATAATAAATTTTCATAATATTTTTATATCGATCAACTTACATTAAACATGTTCCATCTCTAAATTTCTTTTCACATGAGATAACCTTGTACGCACGTCATTCATAATTAGATTTATTTGAATGACTTTTTTTTGATGATACGTTTGTTTTTTCTTTTAAAGCTTATTTTGTAAAATATATCCATTTATATGTGAAAATTTATACTGAAAAATATCAACAACCAGATATAAATAATTTTCCATGTCTAAATATATTTTCTACGTTACTACAAAGTTATTGTTGGCGACCAACCAACCTTTTTATACAGTCATATTGTTTTTATACATAATATTGTTTTTGGTATTCTTTTGGACAAATATTTTGTACAGAATATTAAATCAGTTGAACCACAGCAACGTTTCAATCAACAGTTAGGTTATCACGTTTGATACCAACTGGCATTTCAAACACAAATTTTTTTTTGGAGTGTATGAGATAATGGGACCTAGAGACTTCGCCGACTTGAGGGTCAATCGGGTATTTAATTCGTTCCAAAAACAAGGTGAGGTGAGGGCTGCAAGTCATTAATCAAGAAGATTTGGTACCACCTGGAGTTTTAAGTACTGGATTTCAGTAATCACTAGAAAAGCAGTAAAAATACTGCCGAATAAAAAAGTAAAGCTTTTTATAGCTCTACTTGAAATAGCTTTATGAAATGAGTTTTTATGAAACTAGTTTAGACTGAAAAAGTTTTTGGAATATTATTATTTGAATCATTAGGTCTTTTCGATGAAAGTCGCCATTTTATTCTAGTACAAATTTTTCGTGCGACATGGTCTGCTTGGTGTTTTATATTTATTACAAATTTAAGAACTTCCCTAGTAAAATTGCCAATTGTTTATTGTTAATGCCATATAGGACACATATAAGCAAAATTTCGTGCAATTTTCACTATAATTGGCTAACTTTACGTATAAATTTACAACCCCTACTTCATGGGGAATGGACTTCCCAAAAAATCTATCCTAAAGTTTATTTACGTCTTATAATAATATGCAACCTACGTGCAGAATTTAGTTCATTGTCCTATATAATTTTCGAACCTCCCATATAAACTTACAACCCGTAATTTACCCCCTTAGGGGTAAAACACAAATATAAAATTATATAAACCAGTCTCAAAGTTCAGCAACTGTGAATACCGCATCCAATTCCATGCAGTAGTTTTTGCGTGATTCGCGTACGAACATACCGACGGACAGAGTAAAAAAAATAAAAAAAATACGTTTTGACTTTTACTGCTGATATTAAGACCCGATTTTTCATAAAAAAATATTCAATGTACTTACAGACATGGCATTTATAATTTTATTATTCCGTTTTATTATTCTGTATAGATGCTTTGATTGTTTATATACCTATATATATATAATATATATGTATGATAGAAGATAGGTATTTGTTAAGTATGTACACAAACTTTTCTTTAAATACAAGTAATTTGTGTACATTTATAAAGCGTTTTGTTAAAGTGTAAAAAAAAATATAATTGCATTAAAACGCAAAAGACATTTTTTTAAATTATATTATAGACGACCGGATGGCGGAGTGGGTAGTGTACCTGCCTGCGACGCCGAGGTCGCAGGTATTAGTATCAATTATTTTAGTACCCATATTACAAGCTCTGCTTAGTTTGGGACTAGATGGCGTTGTGTGTAAGTTGTGAGATATTTATTTTATTTATTACTGCAAGCAAGCATAATACATCTCATTTACATAATGAAAAGCTCACATTCAACTGCCACAAAAAATACTTCAGTTCAAAACATATTCCGTAAATGTATTCTTCAGCCATTCGTCAAGTCGCTTGGCAAACAGGTGGATTCGACACCATCCGAGTGCAAAACAGATTGTAGCGCTGGATTTTAGCTATCACTAGAGCTTTTATAGCCGAGTTATAGTAAAGCGCTTGATAGTTCTATTTCAAATAGTTTTTATATAGTTTTCGATATTTCCGAGTCTTGTTGAAGTTTTTAGGAGTGCAAATGTTTTTGGTAGGTACACTATTTGATTGAGGTTTGAATAAAAAGATTAGATTAGATTACTTTATTGTGTATTTCCCAAGTAGCATTACAAGCTGTATAAAAGCTGTACTAGAGCGTAATTTTATACTTAAAGCTGTATATTAGCTGTATAAAGGCTGCATAAGCGCTTATACAGCCCTTATAAGTGTAAAATGGGCACAAATTATACAGCGTTTGGTGTTATAAGAGCTGTATAGTAGCTGTATAAAGGCTGTATTAGAGCTGTTATTTGGTGTACAAAGAAACTACAACTCTCCAGATGGTATCCTAGAAGTAGCTTGTAAGAATTAAAGTTCTACAATAGTGTTATAAAAGAATTACAAAAGTATAGATATTTTAATGAACATCATATTTTTTATCTACAATGCATATTATTATAATGGCAAATTACTTGCTAAGAAAAACATATAAATGATTTTGAACTTATTGGTTTGGTGAAAATAACGTGCAAACCAATATTTATTGTAAACCTGTATATGGTTTTCGGTAAAATATTCGCGCGCCAGCATAAAAATCAAGAAAAACAAAAGAAATACTGAATATCGGTAAGTAAATTTTTAGGTTAGAATAACAACATTTTAATTTCAAGTAATAAGGAAAAGGCCAAGTTAACGTTATATAAGCTAGTAAACATGATACGGCTAAAGATAATGCAAAATAATGTCAATTCTTTTTGTTTTTAGAATCATCTAATATTTTTTTGTTTATTAGAAAATGGCGTCAATTTTAAACAGCCCTAACACTATTTGAAGAGCAATATAGCGCCAGTAGCTGTACTATGGAATAAATGAAGTGTTTTGTACAGCTTTTAACTTCTAATTAGAGTAATTTTAGAATATTTTTATTCAATAGGCTGTATTATGCTCTTCATTTAGATAATTCTTCTTCTTCTTAGATAATAACTAATAACCTCTTTAGAGATACGTATAAAGAATTAAAATCTCTAAAACCATTTTGACGATTATTTATTAAGGTATTTTCTTTATTTTTCAGAATAATATGTCGTTCAAGATAATAGAAACTGAAGAAAAATGCCAAAAAAACATTGCATAGTGCCAAGTTCCTGGGAATCAAAAGGGGTGTTATGATGGCGAAGGAAGCAATTAATAATGTTATTTTTATCTCCTTTTTTTTTCTTTTTTTTTTTTCGTACGGAACCCCTTATTGGAGCTATGGATTGTCGGTGTGGTTGAATGGTTTTTTCTTTCAGTCAATATTGGTTCACTATCATTACTGTTATTTATGTTGTAATTCCTTATATTCAAATATTCCTTCTCAATCCATCTCCTGACTGCGACATTGATTTGACGTCTCCGTCAATAATACAGACTAAAGCTGTACTATAGCTGTCATTTATCTTTTTAGTTCTATAATACTCTCTTAGAAGTAACTATTACAGCTTTAATACTTATAAGAGTGTTAAATTACACCATAAAAACTAGTGTTATAATGGAGTTAGCATATGCCTTTGTACAGCAACAAGTGTCAAGTAACACTATAATACAGCCTTTATACAGCTTTAGCCGTAGAAATAAGCTTGGAGTGTTACACAATTATTAAAGCTGTATAGTAGAGTTGTAATATTCCGATATAACACCTTAAGTGTACGCAGATACCATAATAAAGCCTATAATTATACAGCTGAGCTGTATAATAGCGGATTGTAACACTCTTATAACGCTTATTACCTTTCCTGACTCTCTTATACGTCTCTTATAACACTTTAAGTTCTATATTGGCTGTATAATTGATTCTGACGACACTTACGTGCTACTTGGGTTATGGTTCACATCATGATAGCTGCCTCGATGGTCTAGTGGTTAGCATATACGCGGTATACGCCTTTCACCGCGTGTTTTGAGTTCGATTCCCGGGTCGGGAAAAGAGAACTTTCCGTCAGGAAGCACGGAGTTGGAATTGTGCCCGGTAAATGGTGATAGGCTCACCCCCTATCCCATGGGACCTAAAGTAAAGTAATGTAAAGTAAATCTTTATTTGGACGAATATGGTATATAATAGGTGACTTAAATTAATAACAACGTATCATCATATTCTGCCAATCAAGGCGTGCAAATATTTATACATAAAATTGAAATTATTATTATTATTAACAAGCTACACAAAACAATGTCAAACACAAAATAAAATAAAATAGAATTGTATGATCATAATGTCAATATCTAAATTTAAATATAATAATTCGATAATCATAATATTTATAATAATTAGCATGATTGTTAAAATGTGTCATTGAGATAATCAGCAATGGAATAATAACACTTGTCACACAGTAGCGATTTCAATTTCTTTTTAAATAAATTAACATTTAGCCCCTTCAGAGTGTCAGGAAGCTTGTTATAAATTTTTGGCGCTAAGCAGAATATGCTTTTCCATTTTAAAAATATCAACTGTGTTAAAAAAATACGGTCATGATTATTATGATGATATAACTCTTGTAATATAAAAAACTTGAAACTCTTTTTGACTTAATAATAAATCTTCAACAAATTGACAAAGCAAGAATTTGTCTCAGTTTTTCAAAGTTTTCTTTTACTTTAGTTTAGTTTGAAGAAAGGCAATTTATTTGAGTTGTAAGTACTCGTAGTTTTGGTAAAGACGCCAATTTGTCTTAATACATTGTATTTGTGTTAATATATGAAATGTATTTTCTTTATGTTCGGCTCAAGTAAGTTTGGGTTTGTTAGATTTGTTTTCTTGCAAAAAAACATGGTAATACATTCGATTGTGTCTGCGACTACCATTTGTGATGAACAAATATCTTATATTTTATTCAAATGATGAAATACGGGTATTACTCACGTAATGTTGGTCTATTTAGTCGGCCGCGGTTTCGCCTATACGTTTAGGCATTATCAATAGACCAATATTACGTGAGTAACACGCGTATTTAAAAATTTGAATAATGTTACAAACTCACGTCAGTTTTAATAAAAATATCTTATATTTAGTTTTTTTTTTTAACCGGCATATAAATAGGACACCATTACAATCTAGCCTGGGGGACAAATATGTTATTTAATAAGAACTTACACTGCTATTAGTAGAAACATTATTGATTAAAATTATCTATTATCTGATCTTGACCTAAAATAAAATAATCAACTTATTACATAACATTACGCCTATATTACCTAGAAGAGTGTGTCAGAGGAGTATTGCACCCACATTTTACCTGTTCTGTTTAACTGCCATGGGAGAGGGGATGAGCCCACCGTTGTCCTCCGAGCACAACCTCAACCTTCGTGCTGCTATAGTGACTTCGGAAATAATAATATCTAATAATAATAATATAATTTATTGTCACTTTAATGGGATATTTTTTAAATCACTTCTTGACATGTTACTACTATTATCCACAATTATTTTTGAATTTACATTATTATTATGACTGCATGATTTTAATCTTAATTTGATTAATGTATTATTATAATGTAAGAACCCTGTTTCACAAATTAAATAAATTGAATTGAATTGAATCTCTTTTTGTCATTCACATTTGGTTCCAGCCATTGCCGTCGGCAATAAGTGGTTGCGTAGTATATACTGTTAAAGTTCGTATTGGTGGTTCATAAATAAAATAAACGTTACATTTTTTTTGTTATTTTTTTTTATTGCAATTTGTTGTATTTTTGGCAGTGCCGTAGTCTGTCACTTTTATATTCAGTCAGGCTTATTTAATTTGACGAATAACTATAATTCTTCAATCGAAAATCAGTCCTGAATTAAAACAACTTTTTTTTTTTTTTTTTTAACCTATATTGTCCCATTGTTGATTTATTCATCCAACTTATGCAATTATAATTTTTTATTTATTTTATTTATGCAGTATGGTTTTTCCTTTGTTTTTATTTCTTTGCTATTAATTCAAGTTACACTTTTTGAGCGTAGTGACCGATTAGAAAACATTTTTTTTTCTTTTATTAAATAAATGAGAAGTTAATATTGTTCAAAATATTTATATATGGTGTTAGGTTATTTTCGTTACGGAATTTCTGGCTTCGGTCTCCACGCTCAAGGCCCGCGATAGAAGCTATGCATTAGCTTAAAAAAGCGTTTAAACAAACAGTTCATAACCAAAACGTTACATTCTGTTAAAAGTCAACATTTTTATGTTACATCTAAAACAGAAAATATTGAAATAACAAAGAAAACCTTTTAAATGTTCGTTTGTTTCAAAACACACGTTTTGGGAGACAGTGATTGATGCACGCTTTTGTTCTGAAATTAACGTTAATGATATGATGAATGTTTTTGGCCGGGGGAAAAATGTACGTACCTACAGTAACACATCTAACTATTCATTTCCAATATTAGCTGGTCTCGCGTTGCATGGGCTTTCTGTGCAATGCTAGACCAGCTTATACTGGACTGTATAGTTTTAATGTGTAGCCTTGGTGTGCACTTTTAAAGATGGGAAATGTATATTTTTTTGGAGGCATTGTTAGCGCCAGTAATTTTGGTTATTTGTTTGATGAACAAGAAAAAAAATCTATTCAAATTGTTTATTTTAATAATAAGTTAAATTCGTTTATATTCTTACGAAATATTAGACATCCCGAAATATTTACCATGTAATTTGTTGTAGCGAGTTTTTCGATACCTATTACGCTTTTTATTTTTGTTTTCACGTTATCCGCAGAAAGCTATTTAGGTATTTCCAAGAATATTATTCAGTTTTATCATAAACAAGCGGCTTGTAATAGCTGCGAAATATCGAAAAACTCTCTATTATAAAATACATGGTAAATATACCATGATATCTAATATTTCGTAAGGAAATGACAATGTTTAGTGTTAAATCTTTGATTTTCTCTTAAAAAGGTTTTGAATATATTAAAAAAGTTACAGAAAGACAAATGCAAGTCTGCATTGTAAGAAATGGTGCCTGATATATAAATAACTGTTTTACCAGACACCAGGGCCCACTCCGCCGATATCATACAGGGTGGATGCGACGGAGCGACATTTATCTAAACCACAGCTTCCAACATGGTTATTCACAATTTTTGAAACAAATTTTATGGTAAAAAGCCGGACATTTTGCTTGACGAAGTGATTTAACATATTTGTTGTTACTATTCTACGTAATAAACTGGTAATAAGCAGTTTCTATTTCTCGTTCTAAAATATTTTTCTTAAAATATTGCAAAACTTTAGTTTCGTTACATGAAAAACCGGCCAAGTGCGTGTCGGGCCACGCGCAGTAGGCTTCCGTAGCTAGTCGTAACAACATTTTTCGACTTAAAAGGGATTTACTATCTGTATTAAACAAGTAACATCTTCATACAAGTCATTACTTTCAAAGGTTTTTGTAATTTGCACGAATTATTCTAAGTAACTGCATTTTACACTTTGGACCCCAATTACTCTAGAACTAATTAAGTTAAAGTAACCAGATAAATAGCGTCCTTCAGATAGGAAATGTTTGTAGTACACGAAACCAGCTAGCACGTATGACGAGATGTATGAATGTTAAGGAAGCGAAAGAAGTATGTAAGGAGCGAAGCACATGGCGTTCCATCGTCTCTGCCTACCCCCGTGGGATAAAGGCGTGATTTTATATATGTATTATGTATGTTTATTTATGTTTCAAGAATTTTAAACGAAATATTCTGAGTAACTGCATCTGACATTTCGGACCCCTATTACTCTTGAACTAATGAAGTGAACTTATCCGCTATAGTTTTCTTTTAAAGTTCATTACATGTACTACCGACACAATTTTTTTCAGATTTTAGGATCCAGTAGTTTAGCTTTTAGAGGGGGGGGGACGCCCTACTCGAACAAAAATTTGCTCTTTAAAGTTAATTATCTCGCAAACGGATCCCTAAATCAAAAAACTGTCTTAGCAACCCCTAAACGTTTTTAAAAGTCCTATCTAACAATACCCCACACTATGGGGTAGGCGACAAAAAAAAAAACATCCCTACTTTACATGTAGGGGAGCTACCTGAAAAAAAAATATTTTTCCAAATTTTACTCTACGACTTTCTTTGTTTAGTTAACATACATGTTTATGCAAAATTTCAGTTTTCTAGCACCAACGGTTTCGTCGCTATGCCGTGGACAGACAGACGGACATGGTGAAACTATAAGGGTTCCTTGTAGGTACTACGGAACCCTAAAAAAAGCTGCTAAATAATCACAAAACAAAACAAATTACAGAAACAGTACCATTTCTACCATACCCAATATTATACTTAGATACATTGACGTCACGGCGAGCACGTGAGTAAGAAATCTTTTTATATTCACCTTCCATGTCGTATTGAAATATTCATATTGAAAAGATTCCGGGTATCGGACGTATGAGATACAGCCGGTAGGTAAGGTTTGTTTATATTAAAGGACATTTATGGGGGCAGCTGCTACTGTTTCTGAAGAAAATATAAAACAACAAGGAAGTTGTACGTTGTAGTTGTATAAATAGTCGCTGTAAAAGGCTATATCTAACTGACAAGCAATATTTAATGACACAATATTTAAAATGTTTTATTGGTTAAGTGATTTGACATGTTCACTGTAGTTATTTATGACGTAATAGTATTGCAAACAATAGTCAGTAATGTATCGATTCTTAATACATTTCATAACAATTATCAAAACAGATGCTACTGTTAGGTTTAAAACCAAATATATCATCAGAATCAGAAGTGACGACTGGATGGCGGAGTGGGTAGTGTATCTGCCTGCGACGCCGAGGTCGTGGGTTCGATTCCCACTTAAGACAAATCTTTGTGTGCATGAACATGGGGGTTTGTCTTAGTCTAGGTGTTTCTATGTATAATAAGTATGTATTTACAAAAGAAAAATATGCATGTATTAGTATCAGTTATTCTAGCACCCATAGTACAAGCTCTGCTTTGTTTGGGACTAGATGGCGTTGTGTTTGAATCGTGAAATATTTATTATGTATTATTATTATAATCAGTTTCAATTTTTGCATGAACAATATAACTTTTTTTTTACTAACCCATGATGTCCCACTGCAGAGCAAAGGCCTCCCCCAAACACGACAATATTACTTTTAGTTAGATAAATTTCATGCGAGCAGGTGAGTAAGAAATAAACTAGGCACATTTTCGTCAAATTGAAATACTATTAAAATATATTTTCATGATAACTTCGATGGTGTAGTGATTAGCGAATGCGCCTCTCACTACAAGGTCTCGGGTTCGATTCCCGGGTCGGAAAAAGTTATTTGTGAACCTTTTTTCAGGAAATTCAAAATAGCAGCACGGAGTTGGAATTGTGCCCGGTTTATGGCGATAGGCTCCCCTATCTTATGGGACCTAAACATAGCAGATAAAATGTGGGTTTTTTACTCTGCCACATCCTGCTGGGTAATATAGGCGTGATGTTATGTTATATTTTTATTTTACTTTAGAAGTTTTTGTCCTTTACGGGCGCCACAGTGAATTAAACGTGACGTCATAATTATATAGCCTATAGCTATTGCCTATGGCATCACTATAGACACAAGTTTATATTTTAGTCTTTGTTTATCTATGCATTAAGTATCGATTTAAAGACATCCATTACTAACTTCTGTCATGGCGGTTATCTAAGTAACGTAGCCTCTCTGTAACATTTTTTGTATTGTGTAGTGTACCTCATGCTGTGCTAGTGATAAATAAACACCATTACTGCGAATACATCTTTAATTACAATCTACAGTCCACTAAGACCCCATCAGCTATAACCATCGGACAATCAAGACGTTTCTAACAACACCTCATTTGTCAAATTATATTAGAAAATTATCGGAAACAGATGAACATACAAACATACACGCTTAAATCATAACCCTCCGTGGTAAAAAGTTGCCGTCTTTTTTCACTATCGTTCATAATTCGCTTCATTCATTTCACGTCGGAATCCTGCATAATTTGGTCGTATAAACGAGCCCTAAGTCGTGGCTGTTAAATATTTATAAAGTCGGTATCTTGTTACATCATCTTTTCCTTTTGGATAAATTATGAAAAAAACACACCTTAATCCAAACTTCGCTAATTATTCCTAAGTGCCATGTGAAAGTCAATATGCCTACTAGATCGCTAGGAAGTTTAGACACAGCTCCAAAATCCGTTCTGTTTCTAACGAAATAATTCCAAATCATTCTTTGGGCCAACCTGGGACTCGAAACCGAGAATTCACGATCAACAGTCACATTATACACTTACCATACACTTACCACTACCAAAGTCCCAGTCAAGTCGCTAAAAATCGCGTCATTCATTTCTCGTCGGAATCCTGCATAATTCTGTTGTATAAACGAGGCCTAAGTCGTAGCTGTTAAATATTTATGAGAAAAGTGTCTGTTCCTTCTGTATAAATTTATTATAAACTAGCGACCAGCCCTGTCTTTGCTTCAGGTACTATGTAATACTATAATATGCATGTTTAACTTACATTAAAATTAAGTGGCATTTGTATAATTTGGATGTCAAATAAAATGTTAAACAATTGTTATAAGAATAATTTTACAATAAAAAGACCGGCCAAGTGCGAGTCGGACTCGCGCACGAAGGGTTCCGTACCACTATACATCTAAATAAATAGATAGATAGATAGATAGATAAAACTTTATTTGCATACCATTCCATTACAAACTAAAGATAACTATTGAAAGATAATAACAAAGGGCAAAGGGCGGCCTTATCGCTTGACGCAATTTCTGCCAGGCAATCTTTGGATGGACAGATTGAAAAAAGACAGCGTGGTAGTTTCAGGGTGTGTGGCAATTAAAAACATTTTTAATTTTTCTATTTACTCAAAATATAGATAGGTAAAGAAAATACCTAATATGAGTAAATAAATATAATTTGTAACTTATTTAATAAT
The DNA here is from genome assembly GCA_905147285.1 of Hypena proboscidalis. NCBI lineage: Eukaryota > Metazoa > Arthropoda > Insecta > Lepidoptera > Erebidae > Hypena > Hypena proboscidalis. Next base: position 6,317,010 of record LR990150.1, on the reverse strand, counting down.
ATATAATTCAATAATTAATAAATGTTATTCTTAATTCTTTATTATATTGGAGTTGATTGAATGAAAGGTAAAATGCGGTTAGCGATTTATTACGTATTATAAGAAAACTAATTATTAGATCTCGTTCAAACCAATTTTAAGTGGAAGTTTGCATGGTACATCATTATATTATTTTTGCATTTATCATTCCCTTATTTTAGAAGTTATGGGGGGGGGGGCACAATTTTTTCTCACGCAAACTATTCAGTTTAGAAAAAAAATATATTAGAAACCTCAATATCATTTTTGAAACCACCCCACACGTATGGGTTTGATGAAAAACTGTGACAGCTAGCTGTAACATACGGACGGACAGACGGACAGACATGACGACTCATTAAGGGTGCCGTTTTTTGCCATTCGGCAACGGAACCCTAAAAACCGAATTCAATTACACAAAATGCACTAAAAAGTAAGAAATATCTAAGTAATATTCAACTTCTCGCCTCATCATCTGTGTATAACTTGAAAGAATACAGTAATTGGCCTTAAGGTGCCTATATTTAAAGAATTATCCTAACCTATAAGGAATTGTTCCTTCCTGAAATGCTGACTGCTAGACACAAATATTCGAGTAGCTTTAGGTAATATTCGAAAATCAATATGGAAGTCTTTAAAATTCAAGAGTTGCCGTCGATTTCTCTAGGATCCCATATCGTAACCTGATGTGAATGGGACCACATGACAAGTATGTACATGACAAGTAAAATTCAAATTGGTCCAGGCACAAGTACACAGTAAAAAAAACTGTCGCTTTGAAAACCTCCTCCTGTTTTTTGAAGTCGGTCAAAAGTACTCCGAGTAAGACAATTATTTATTATTAGCGCAACCTTACATACCCATAAAACAATAACCCACAGATCAGACTACAGTAACCTTATCACCAAACGCACTTTTAGACTGCCACCGACTAGAACCATATCCCTTCTGGCTAGGCGATGTCCTACTTTTATACATTCCCATGTCTACAACAAGGTATATAACACTTGCAACATCAAGGATCGTGCACGTTTTGCCTGCAAAAACGTTGTAACAGTGGTTACTTACCTTAAATTACGAAGAAACAGAGCTGAGGTTTTACTTCTTTAAATCCAAGGGCATACAAATACTCACACCCACCCACCTACACTCACAAACACACACGTACACACACACACACACACACGCACATAAACACACACACACACACACAATATTTTTGTAACATTCTCCATTTATATCTTTTATATTTTTTATTATTTTTAAATTAGTATCTTTCAATTCAGATACAACTTGAATATTATTATTAAGTTAGGTTTCCAAAACACAGGAACACCTAGTTTGGAAACCACTGTAAAAACAATGTCTGTATTTCTTTTGGTAATAAACTTTATTTTATTTATTTTATTTTTATTTTTTTTACTCTCTGTTTTACTAGAATGTATCGTCAACATAACACGACAAGTAACGTTTTACAACATTACAGTATCATGACTAAACCTGCGACTTAAACCTTATTCAGGCTACTTTCACCACTTTCATCGCAGCGGCATTTAATATGACCCACATTTGAATATGTTTTCATATTCATGTAGATGGTATACACTGGTGATATACACTGGTATTTCTGTCTACGTTGAACGGAGCACAGGCCGCACTAACACGACAAACATGCGTCGATAAGCTCCGAGACTTGGCACACAATTCGGAACTGCACAAAAATGTTCTCAATATGTAAAATCTAGCTGACATTCGGACGTGTACAGGAAATTCTTGAATATTTTACTGTAGTAAAAGTGAATTTAAATAGGAAGAAATATTTTTAAGGAAGTCGCGTTGCTATGAATAGATTTATATGACATCTTGCTGTGAATCAACTTTCAGAATCAGAATCAGAATCAGTTTTATTTTGCATAAAAACACAGTAACAATTTTTGGTGTTAGAGTTTGTGATAAGTTCTGGTGTTTTTTACCGTTTAAGGCATGCAAAAATGTATACAAAAATAAATCTTAATTAAACAGATCAAAATTAAATATAGATTAATTTAAAATACAATAACGTTAAGTCCAATTGAAATTAAAATTAGATTTGCATGTCAGAATATGAAATATAAAATTAAAAAAAATAATTATCCTGTATAGTCATAAAATTATCAAAGCACATTAAATAATTAAATTAGTAACATGTCAGAGAAACGTGAAATGTTTCCAAAATCAGCCTTAACTTATATAAAATTATTATCATTAATAAAATCATTTAGACAGTAGTAACACTTGTCTGTGAGTAATTGTTGAAGACATTTCTTAAATGGTATAATATTAAGCTCTTTTATTTTCTTCGGTAACTTTGTTAGGGTTCTGTAGTACTTAAGGAACCCTTGTTGTTTTACCATTGCCGTCTGTCCGTCTATCCGTCAGGCTTTTCTCCCCCTCCAACAGGTAAGTGATGTTGTTACATGTAATGAACTTTAAAGGTCTTTACTATAACGGCTAAATTAGCTTGTACAAGAGTAATATAGGTCCGAATTGTAAATATATTCAACAATTAATTATCGAAACATCGTTAATTTATTTTGTCAACTACACGTCATACTAATGAAGTTTTGATCGCAAACCAAGCAAACTTTTTAATAGTTTTGACAAGCGCTGTCTTCGCCTCAGCTCTCTGGTCTGCAAGATGCCATGTAGTTGTGTGTTCTTGTGTTCTAGTTTTATTGTAAATAATATTAATTTGTTAATTCGCATAGTTTCTGTAATTTGCAACACATAGTCGAATCTAAATGTGTAGAATGGCAAACTATGCTAAGAAGATTGATATCTCCGAAATTTAATTAAAGCGAAGCTTGGTTCTAAAGTTGGCTCCAACATGTTTTGCAAGCATCAACTGTCACGTTTAATATTTACTTAAGACAACGTTTGCATTTACTTTGAAAGAACATTGCTCGTAGTGTAATGTTGGTTTCAGTATAAAGTTACACGGCTTTTATACCGAAACGGTTTTGACGAGGATATGAATGTTTACGTTATATCTCGCTTACGTCTTTGCAAATGTTTGAAAGAGATGTATTACATGTAATACGCCTACGTATACACACCTACGAGTAAGTAAGTGATGTGGTGTAAGAAGGTTTATGATATCACTTTATCTGCAGTACGTTTTAGTCACACACTATACGTCAATGCACACTATGTTTTTGCTGTGCTGTAAAATGAGACTGTAGTTTGTCTTTTCTTCTATCTAATTTATACAACTCGTGACACTTTCAAGAACAAAGTTGGTCAATTTTAGAGAAAGCAGCTGGAAGAATCATCTAAATAAGTTTTAATATAATATATGTATATATACCTATTTATTTATTTTAGAATTAATATTTATTAGTAAATATTTTAAGTAGGTATCTATATAAAGTAGGTATGATAAGTTGTATTTATTTAAAATAAGTAGTAATTTTAGTTTGCAGTCTATTTTATTTTAATTCTAAGTTATTATAATAACTTGTATTTTCCTTTTTAAAAATATCTGTGCATCACCTAAAAGCTGGCAGATAATGCTTTTGGCACTAAGCACACCTTATGAAATTTACTTGCAGGAAGTTAAAATAAATAGATAAATATATTTATTCTGAAGCTATATTTTTAGATTTTTAGTATTCTACATTAATTAGTCTGAGTTAATTAATTAAGCAGGTATATATTTGTATGTCTTATTCTAAATAACAATAAATAATATCAACATTTGATCAATCGCTTGTTCGAGATCACAATCATTTCACTTATTGTATCGACTTTTCTCCTTTATAACTTAGTTAATAAAGTAAACATTCTAAAGCAATTTGATTGAAAACAGATGTGAACACGGCAAGGTTGTTAGCGCAGTAAAAAAGCTCGAGTTATCGCAAACACTCTAAAGGAAATCACTTCGGCGAAATAATAGGGAGCCCTTGGATTTACCACTTTAACAATTCGCTCCCTTGCTTTAAGGTGCAGGTGCAGTGACAGCGGAAAATAAAGTAAACGTTTGCTTCCTTTTAAATATTCAACAAACAACAACACTATTTCATTAAATCTGTTTCATTCATTTATTTTGAAATAGCGAGAATACATTTTAAATTCTTTGACGACCGGATGGCGGAGTGGGTAGTGTACCTGCCTGCGACGCCGAGGTCGTGGGTTCGATACCCACTTAAGACAAATCTTTGTGTGCATGAACATGGGGGTTTGTCTTAGTCTGGGTGTTTCTATGTATAATATGCATCTATTTAGAAAAAAAAGTATAGATGTATTAGTATCAGTTATTCTAGTACCTATATTACAAGCTCTGCTTAGTTTGGGACTAGATAGCGTTGTGTGTGAGTTGTGAAATATTTATTTATTAATTTAAAAGAATCAGCGTTCAAAGGAGTTACAGTGCTTAAGTGATTTCAAAATATAACAAAGTTCGAAAGTTAACTTAGGTACAGTCTAGTCGAAAGTGTCAAATAAAACCTTGCTAATTAGTTAAGACAACCTTGATAAAGGTAAAGTAAATAAAGTACCTGTCGGCTAGCTACACACGCTTTTTTATGCATCTTTTAACTCGTCAACAAAATTTAATATGTCATGATGTAGCATAGTTGAGTTAAGACTTGACAGAAAATAACATGCTACAACTAGCGCCCCCCCCAAATTCACTCATGCTAAGTGGAGTGGTTACTACGGGCGTTCGACGCTCACGCACGCATTAATTCGTTCAATAATCGTGATATTAATGTGACATGCTGTTATAATCGCTGCTATGTTCTATTGCATATTGGTTACATAATTAAGAATTTTACATCGTATATTGGGTACGACAGAACACTCTCACTCTCGAGTAGGCAACGAAAACATACCTACGAGCGGGCGGTACCTTAGGCAACTCGTAAGGGACTCGCGTACGAGCGAAGACGTACACGCGATATTTTTACCGACTATTCGTACTGCGGCGCTACAAAGGGCCGCGCGCTACTGCGTAAACGCTTGAGCGGTACGCTACATAGCGGTGCGATAGTATCTTCTTGTCGCTTGATGACCCTATGGCGACACACGTGCAACACTCACTGAATAGGTTTACAATATTTTGGATCGTAATACAGAAAAATGAGGATGAAATTTGATTATAATAGAATTGTGTAGGTAACAAAAGATACAATTACATTTTGAGGTGAGCAAATTGGCACCATATTGTTGACAACGTCGATATTACTTTAAATACTTTTGCGAAGAAATCCTTCTTCTCCTCTTTATTCTTTGCTATAGTGGACCGTTTTACCCATAGCTCGCTGTTGCTAGTACCCTACCTCAAATTCACTCATGCTAAGTGGAGTGGTTACTACGGGCGTTCGGCGCTCACGCACGCATTAATTCGTTCAGTAATCGTGATATGTGACATGCTGTTACTATGCACCAGTTTGTTTACAGATTATATAATATTGTAGTAAAGCCGTGTATTTATGAGGATTATAAAAAGGAGACCGTTTATTTTTGAATAACTTGCGGATGTTGTTAAGAAAACTATAATGCAATGATTATTCGACATAATTAGCGTATCCACGAAAATGTGCCTAACAGAGCAAATAGTTGACCAACTAAACTGAGTTGGTTGGTCAGTAGTTGGAAGAACGGATTCATTTATTGTGAACGAGTTTAAGGGGGTAAACACCATCGTCTTCTTTAAAACGGCGGTAAATAGTATTGCTTGCATTAGGTACGCTTGTTCAAGTTAGAACGAGCCTTATTTTTATTTCTTTTATTTTTTAATTAAATGACCGGCTCATCATCTTTACATCGTAGTCCTTGGATATAGTAACGCAGCTACAATCTGCTTGTGTGAATTGATGATCACCATGGACTGTAGTTACCAACAAGTGAGTAGCAAGGTGGACTAAACTGTACACGTCTGCTTGCTAGTAGCTGTATCAAGAAAAAATTGCATAGAAACTTTGTTAAAGTTATTTTTTTTTTAAGTCCTGCGTACGACTAGTATTTAAAGTAAAATTGTGTTTTACAATCCTTCCTTCCTTTACACAAAGTTCACTCATCATTCACTCTGTAGAATGACGATAATGTTTTTCGATTGAATGTAGTGTATTTAGTGAAACAAACAAAAAATAACATAACATACATAACATAACATCACGCCATTATTAGGTGGAGTGGGTAGTGTACCTGTCTGCGACGCCGAGGTCGTGGGTTCGATTCCCACTTAAGACAAATCTTTGTGTGCATGAACATGGGGGTTTGTCTTAGTCTGGGTGTTTCTATGTATAATATGTATGTATTTACAAAAGAAAAGTATATATGTATTAGTATCAGTTATTCTAGTACCAATAGCTCTGCTTAGTTTGGGACTAGATGACGTTGTGTGTGAGTTGTGAAATATTTATTTATTTTATTTATTTAAGGGTGTGGCATACTGTACAACACCCACACTTCACCTGTTATGTTTAGCTCCCATGAGATACAAGGTGAGTCTATCGCCATCCACCAGGCACAATTCCAACTCCGTGCTGATATTGTTTATTTTCCTGAAGGAAAGTTCACAAATAACACTTTGCCCAACCCGGGAACTGAACCCGAGACCTTGCAGTGAGAGGCGCATACGCTAACCTGCTCTAAAATTAATATTTTGTATGCTTTTGTTATTTTAAAAGTACTAATTCACCAACGACCGCTTTTATAATCGTCGAAAGGCCCAAATAAAAAGCTTTAATAATAATTAACGAAAAAATATGTCTCAATGTTTTGGAAAAACATTACTTATTTTTGTTACGAACTTGTTTTAACATTTCATTACATGAAAAAAATAACGTTTGCCTAAAATAACACAAAAAATAGTCATAAAAGGCTCTAATTTGTAAAAACAAATACTCTGTCACATACAGAGGCAAAAACGACGCAAAAAAGTTGAAAATCACATTTTAAAAATGAGTGTAATTTATCCTGTAATTTGTGAAAACAGAACTTTGTTATAGTCATGTAGAATACTGAATGGCTAGACGCTTATCTGCGATTGAACTAAAATACAAAATGCTCTTAACATACGGTGGATACAGACAATGAGAAAAGTTTTAATGGTATATTTGAAACCTTGTTTTATTTAAATATATTGTAGAGGAACAGAGTGTGATGTTCCTCCACCACAAAGGGAGGATCCTCCGACCAGGCTCGGTGGTATTGCCTGGCGGACAGCTGTCCAACGGTAGCGTATTGGAAGTGGTATATATATTCACTTGCTGTGAACATTTCGTTATCGCGATTCAGCACTCTTTGACATAATATGTCACGTGATTATGTGCGGATACCGCCACAATATAAAATATATAAACTGCCTCGTTAGTCTCGTGGTTAGCGTATGCAAATCTCACCGCAAGGTTTCAGGTTCGATTTCCGAGCCGGGCAAAGTGTTATTTGTAATTTTTATTTCAAATTCTCAATTTGCACGGAGTTGGATTTGCCACCGGTGGATGGCGATAGGCTCACCCCTTATCACATGGGACCTAAAACACATAACAGGTGAAGTGTGGGTGTTGTGCACCTCTGCCACACCCTTCTGGGTAATAACAGCGTGATGCTGCTTCATCAAGCGTCGTTGACCTCAGGTTTCTACAAAAATATTGACTGATATTGTAAAATGAAACCGCAAATCCGCCAACCCGCGAGTGCGTATAGATGGTTTTAAGATATGACTTATAAATAACAGGCACATGCGCCACTTAGTAAGTGAGTTCTTGAGCTGTGGATGATGCTTACTTAAACACGATTAAGTGGGCTATAGTCTTCCGTTTGCCCCATGCACTTTAAAAAACTACATCGCGACCATGACCGAAGAAGATAAGGCCTGCCAGCGTTATGAACAAAACCTATGAAACTGTGCCAACAATGTACAGTGGGCCAACGAATTAGGTATGCAGGGCAAAAACTTTTAAGTCATAGTAAAGACTTACTACACCATTTATAGATAAGTAAGTTACGTAGGGATACAGTGCAACCAGCATTTATGTATTTAAGTGGATCCTTAAGTTTAGCCGCCCGGTTCGCCAGTCGCCTTTCCGTATCACTAGAGATAGGTCGTTGTTAAGTTAGAATAATGTAGTCAATAAGTTTAATATAGATTATGTATCCTGGTAGCAGTAAATATAAACATTTAGATTAGTAACCTATCGTTTCTATTAATCCAACATCTGAAGAAGACACAACAAATAAACAACCCCACAGTGGGTATATTATACTTCTTAAATTTGTAATTCACACATGCATAACTAGAGTAGTCAGTCTTTACTACGACGAAGTAGTTTTTGTCTTACATACATAATTCTTTGGCCTACTGTACTAGTATAAAATCACTTTTTCATAACCCACGGCACACAAGCAGCGATAGCCGAGTGGGAGACCGTAAGACTGCGAAGTCAAAGGTCTCGGGTTCGAACCCACGGCACACACCTCTATCAAGAAATCGTTAAGATTCGTGTTTTCAAAGATATGTGTGTATTTATCATATAAATTATCGCTCGCTTACGGTGAAGGAAAACATCGTGAGGAAACCTGCACGAGTGTCTAAAAAATGCAAAATGAAGTCCACCAATCAAGGGCACTTGGCCAGCGTAGTGGACTATGGCCTAACCCTTCTCATCATGAGAAGAGGCCCGAGCCCAGCATTGGGACCATGTATTAGATACAGGGCTGCTATTATTATAACCCGCGGAATCAAAAAGTTCTCATGTGGCAATTTAGCCCTACCTTGTTTATTCTACCATGAGCAATACACATTTCACAAAAACGACTGCAATTTGTAGTCTATTAAGCTAACGGTACTAATGAATATGTTTAAGACTCAGCTAAGCTACACTGAGCTTGCCGCTGACCGCAAAGCACTCTACTAATTAGAAATCTCCGTCGTTCCTGGATTTCAGTGTAAATATACTATACTTATACTTATACTCCTGTGACAAATGAGCCCGTGGTTAAGACTAAGCCGAGATCGATTGATCGTTGAATGTAACTAATGTTTTCTAAGGTTAGCTATGGATGGTAGGCCATCAAAACGTATCGCTCTTAACTATGTGCCTCAAAAAGTAGGTTCAGCTGTCGATTTAAGGTCAGCTATGAATGGTTGGCCATCAAAACGTATCGCGTTTTACTCTACTTTACTCTTTCTATGCGGAGTGTAGGTTTATTTGTTAATTCTGGTTGTCATTTGAAGATCTTTGACAGTCGTGACGGGTATTCAGAGGCCAAAAATCTGATGATGAGTTACAGAGTATTTTATTATATATGATGATGAGTCTAACAAAAATGTATTTATCTCATCGTTCTTGGGTCTGTGAATTTTTATTTAAAGCAATATGTAAATAATGAAATACACGTAGTGTATTTCTGCTTATAAAAAACTTGAATACAGTTTAAATACAAACAAAATGTCATACCTACAAAATATTGGGCAGTCGGCTGTAAGTGCATGTACAAACTTATGCTGGCAATGTATAGAAGATGATGAGCTGCCTCGATGGTCTAGTTGTTAGTGTTTGCACCTCTCACCGCGAGGTCTCGAGTTCGATTCCCAGGTCAGGCAAAGTGTTATCTGTGAACTGTTTGTGAGGAAATTCACAATAGCAGCACGGAGTTGGAGTTGTGCCCGGTGGATGGCAATAGGCTCACCCCCTATCCCATGGGACCTAAACTTAACAGGTGAAATGTGGGTTTTGTACACCTCTGCCACATCCTTTTGGGTTATATAGGCGTGATGTTTTGTTATTTAGAGGATGATCGATAATTGAATGTACAACTATGTATGAGAAGATTGCAAAGCGCTTACGAAAACAAACAGCAAATGAAGAACTTACAAGAAAAAGCAAACCAATTTCATCCAGTAGCAAAGTCTCAAAATCTATACCCATTTCAGTTGTATTACCAACAGGTTCAATTTAAAATATTTCAATTTTAGTGCCAGTAGTGAATTATCGAACAAATTTTAGTGCATTTTTATCACTCGTAAAATCCAAAGTATGCTTCATCTGTTGAATAAACAGAGTTCGTCCGATCGTAAATGCGCACTGTTAATAGTGAATCAGGAACGTAAAAATGAATGTTCGCTGAACGTTTCCGAGAATGCATGATTTAAAACTTTAAAAGGCGATGCGTCAACATGACTTTTATTTATTAAAATATAAATTTTGATTGTTGACTTTATGTGATTTATGATGTCAAATTTAGGTTGCGTAAATAATTAAAGTTTTAAAAATAAATGTTATATTGGAATCGTAGGCAGATTATTTCATTGATATAAATAATATGATTCATGACAGTATAACACTGAGCTTGCAGTGATATTAAATTATATATTTACATTAAATACTACATTATTCTAATATATGTATTATTCAGGAAACGGAACATCAGTGACATTTGTCTATTTATTACGATCACATGCAATGCAATCACGTTTGTCACAAAAGTTAAAATGACAGGACAAGTAGCTCCACAGACAATATAATTATTTTTTAATTTTTAAGTGAAACATCAACTAATATTTTTTGAACCTAAATAAGTTATATTTTTTTCAGAACAAACAACTTTCTCTTTTCACTAATATATCGTTCATGAGTTATTTTTTAACTGCTGTAACAATTGGCATGGCTATTGCCAATATCCTTGTAGGCTAAACGAGATGGACATAGAACATGGTACACGAACCGTAAAAAAAAAACAATCCCTCAAAGCACTTTCCACCCTGAAAACATTTGACTGTACATTTTTTGTGCAATTTAATTTTGCACGAGTTATGTGTTACGTAAAATTTTATAGTCAGTTATTTCACGGTATTGGTACACTGTTATCGATATTATGTCGAAGCCTGTCGTTAAAAATTATGACAATTTATAGCTTGGCACCCTTTTGCCATCTTTTAGCCCAAATATTGGAAGCGTTTGACGTTTTTGAAAGGTAATCTCTCTGTGAAGGATGATATGTTTATTTAGAATTTGGCATTCAATTTTGTTGGCGCTTGTTAGATTGTCTTTTGTTTGAAATGTTTTAGGATTGATAAAAGTAAATATGTCTGGCCTTATCGATAATATTTTCGGTAACAGAATCGTTTTACGATTATACTTATTGAAATTTATTAAAGAATAACCCAAATATATGTACAAAAATATATTTTGTTCAAATATTTTGGATTTTTTTATTTCATTGCCTATGTTGATTAAACTAGTTTATTTGTTACTACTAGCAATAATCTAGATGTCGCACAGCAATAGAAAACATTGCTTACAAAATCACAACAAGTTTTTTTTTTATAATTAGGTTAAAAATTAATCACATAATAAATCTGGGGGACAATGCTTAGGTGATTTTCATTTTTATCAGTAGTTTATTTTGTCAGTCCAGTCCTAGGTAAGCTTTTTGATTATAGACACTAATTAGTTGTCATTGCCTTCCAATTATAATAAAATACCTACTGCGTAAAAATTAATAACGCATCACTGTTGTACCGTAATTTAGAAATAACAAGTTCTTCATTTTTAAGTGAGTCAGTAAGGGTTCTGATTCTTAAATTTCTTACTTCTGTATCCAACGCTAAAGCCTGAAACCATATTTTCATTTATACCTTAACGAAAATATGTTAAATCTTTTATCTATCAAAGTTTAGTGCTGGCATCATAATGAATGAAAACATTAATGTTAGTTTGTGACTGATGCTGCATTGGTAAATTATTGTAACATTACTATTTACATGTTAATATAATTAGACAAAGATGTGTTGATCACTAATCGTATTTGTAACATCTAATGTACCTATCACATTTTACTGCAAATAAAGATTCTATTCTATTCATCTCACTAAGGAAACATAGCGCCGCCATTTTACAAACGCACTGTTTACGGAGTATAACTTTGTTACCGATGCAGCAACTTTATCAAATTACAGTAACAAGGTATAACCAAGAAACAACATGGTCGTCGATAGCTTTTCGAAGAAAATGAAGAAAATATTGAAAGCTTCTTGCTTTTAAATGATTGGTGACGGTTTTTAAGATGAGATAAGACTTCTGAATGTTGAATTTGAAAAGTTAAATAGATGTTATAATTATTTCATAATCTACTGCCAAAAATGAAGATCATTCAAAGATATGTTACGGTTAATGTGATAAAGTGATAAATTGAAAAATTATTAATAATTACCACATGGTTTGCAATTGAAATATTCTACTTTTGCCGGCAGTTTATTTTGCAAGACTGACAAAGCCAGAAAAGGCTCCAACCTAAATACCGTTGTAAATAAAGCCTTTTCAAACTATTTATACAATCCACATGTTTTTTAGTCCGTGTCAAATATAAAAACTATTTTACTTTGATAGTTCGTATCAGATTTGCCTCGCATTTGAATGACACGAAAAACCGATTTTTAGCGCTACACCCGAAATTCAAATGAAATAAAAAAGGTTTTTATTTTTTGTGAGGTCCATCATCTGTTTATCTTCCCACACCGATGGATGTTAATACGTGTTCGATGAGAGCTAAACTATCAATCCATATCTTGTATTCATGCGAAAAAGGTTTTAACTTAGGTACATCTGACCTTTTTGAGAGCTGAGTACTAAAAAAAGGCTAAACATTAGGTTGTGCATTTGTGGTTTATAAAACAAATCCTTGTTTCAGTTTGATTTTTAGATTATTTTTAGGAAAGCTTAAGTTTAAAGAAACTAATATTTAATTGCTGGATGGCATCAGTCATACGATTGAGAACTCGTGGGCTGAAACCCTGGTCAATACACCACGAACGTGAACTTCCTCCTTTTTTTTTTTTTTTTTTACGTGGGGAAATGCATTTACGCATACCACCCCACCCGGGGAAGGGCAGAGTGGTTATGTGGGACTCGCCCGTGCCAAAGATGGTAAACGGCACGGGAATACCCACTAAAACCCCACGGTGCTCCCGCACTCGCCTTGATGGGAGGGTCATGGGAATCTGGCGCAGCCTTTACGTCCACGACCCTCCCGGCGATGCCCGCCGGAGCGGGCCCCTCATGGCCCCCAAAGAGGGGGCTGGCGCAAGCCACCGACCAGCGCGAGGACCGCGTGCAAAGCCATCGGACATTCCCCATGTCCGACGGCCTGGTCCTCTCGCGGCGAGACAGGTGGTCGGTCCCGCCGCCCACCACGCCGCAGTTCAACGGCTGCGGCCCCGCCGGGACCGCGGAAGGTAGGGAAAGTGGCAACGAAACACCAACAGTCCTCTCCCGCCGCGGCCCCGTAAACCACCGGGCCACAGTGCCAGCTTGCGCCGACACCGCAGCCCGGCTCTCGCCCGCCTAGGCAGGCCCCTCATGGCCCCCAAAATGTGGGGGGACCGGCACCGAGGACCGCGTGCAAAGCCGTCAGACACTTTCGTATCTGACGGCCTGGCCCTCCGCGGTGAGACAGATGTTCGTCCCACCGCCCACCACGCCGCAGTACTAACGGCTGCGGCCCCGCCGGGACCGCGGAAGGTAGGGAAAGCGGCAACGAAACACCGACAGTCCTCTCCCGCCGCGGCCCCGCAACTCCTCGGCCGCAGTGCCGACTACCTCACGCCAGCACTGCAGGCCCACCTGTTGCAGAGCCCCCCCATAAGGGCCCTGCAACATGGGCTGCTCCCACATGGGCTTCGCGTCCAAAGCCCGAAGAGCAGCCCCCCTCTGGGGTCCACTTGGCTTCGCCGTGGCGTGGAGGGCGCCACGGGTACTAAGCCCCACCGCGACGACAACGCGGGACACCCGTTGGTGGGGCGTGAACTTCCTCCTAACACAAGCGAATTAAGCTTAACTGGAGGGGGTTAACAAGAATACTAGTAATTTGTATTTGCAAATTAATAGTAAGTTTATTTAAAAATAAAAACAACCAATCAAATAACGTAACAAATTAAAACGAAACGATTGTCAAATAGGTCAGTAATCTATTGAATTTATGGTACATATAGTTTTACTCGTTTAATTTTTGATTAATGTATACATAAAACGGTAAATCTAGAAAGTACATCTTGCATTACAAACGTATAATATATTAATATGTATTTTTTTTTCTCTAATGAAACAAAATACGGGTTTTTGAATTTACACACTCACATTAGAGTTAAATACTAACTTAGATTAACGCAATGACAACTTTTTATCGATAAACTTATATATACCCTATACCTACCACGTGGGCTGACTTGCTGGTGGAAGTAAGAATCTAAATAATCGTAATTGCTACTGTCGCATTTCTGGCTTGTCCCACAAACATCTAACTAGGTCACAACTTCCTCAAACTTCAACACTGTGTCTATAAAATTCATTTTATACGTAAGATTCCACGGCAGTCACTTTCGTGTCTGCGTAAATTCAACCTGACACGCTAATAGTACTAGCTCTGAAATTACGGGCGTGCGAACATTTTCATTCTGGCGTAAGCTACGCAAATTTACGTGATGTTTTAATCTAAAAAGCTGAGTGTGCTCACGTGGAAAATCCCAAATTAAAGGGTCCCCGCTGTAGCTGACTTAAGACTGTTAGCCCCCTGGGTACAGGAATTCTACTAATTGTTTTTAAAATTGCATTACGTAAATCTGTCGAAAAGTTACAGACCAAAGCCACTTTTTATGCAGACAAATTAGGCAACTCGCACGTAGTTTCTCTTCTATATCTATCTTCGGGTCTATCAGCTTTAACTTCTTCTTGTATGTACGCTTGTTTCATTATTAAAATTAGACTCCAGTTGTACCTGAAATTAATAAAATGTGCTTTAGTAATTACCATAGCTCATAGCATCAACATAAGTATCACTATTAAACTACTGTGTATATACTTTTTCATTCATGTTTCTATGTTTAATTTTACAAAGTATCTATATACTTATCATTTTATGATTAAAACAATTATCGTTGATAGCGAGTTCACGTGAGAGAATGTAGTAACACTCATGGTAGAAGTACTGAAGGGAAATATGAAGCGGGAGCACGTCCCATAAGCGAGAACGTAATGTCTTTACAGGGGTACAGTCATTAGGGTATTTAAATGAATTGTAGGTATTGTACTTCTTTCGATATTTGCGTTTTTTCTTGAGCAAAAGTAAAGTCAAGTTGGTAGGAATATATGTAGGTTATTTGACATGTAGAGAAAAAATAGATTTAACTAGCTAATTATTGTCGTATTAGGGTAAATATCGTATTCATTTATAAATACTCTTTGTAAGTGCATAAACTTATCATCAGCTAGCTAATCTAGACAACCAAAGATGATGGCATAGTTTGCTTGCCAAAGCACGGAAGAAAATTTGTTGGTGTACCGCCGTTTGCCAGAATTTCATTTGCCCGAATTTTATTTGCTATAATACTCACCTGACATATTATTGTTTCTCATAATTTTATTTGTCATATTTATTGTTTACTATATTAGTCACGTGCTAGAAACTTTGTTTCCCATAAAGTTAATTGCCATAACATCATTTGTTATAATCATTGTTTCCCATAAAATCAATTTCCATAACATCATTTGTTATAATCATTGTAAGCCGTAATTATCATATGCCATAACATCATTTCCTACCAAAATTGCTTGTAAAATAGGTTAAAATAATTATAAAAAATAATAGGTAGGTTAGGTTAGAAACATGAAAGACAACGCACGAGCCGAGCGAGCGAAGCGAGCGTGCCGCGGCAGCGGCCGGCGAAGTGCCAGTATAATCATTGTAAGACGTAATTATCATATACCATAACATCATTGCCCACCAAAATTGCTTGTAAAAAAGTTTAAAATAATTATTAAAATTAATAGGTAGGTTAGGTTAGAAACATGAAAGACAACGCACGAGCCGAGCGAGCGAAGCGAGCGTGCCGCGGCAGCGGCCGGCGAAGTGCCAGTATAATCATTTTAAGCCGTAATTATCATATGCCATAACATCATTTCTCACCAAAATTGCTTGTAAAATAAGTTAAAATAATTATAAAAAATAATAGGTAGGTTAGGTTAGAAACATGAAAGACAACGCACGAGCCGAGCGAGCGAAGCGAGCGTGCCGCGGCAGCGGCCGGCGAAGTGCCAGTATAATCATTGTAAGACGTAATTATCATATACCATAACATCATTTCCCACCAAAATTGCTTGTAAAAAAGTTTAAAATAATTATTAAAATTAATAGGTAGGTTAGGTTAGAAACATGAAAGACAATCGCTTTTTAGGACAAAGGCGTTAGGTTAAATTTGTACGAAAGCGACTTAGACTGATTATAGTGATAAGTAGGTATTAAAAATAAATCAATTTTAATACTATAATCATACTTTATTTATATCCAGTTATACTCTTGTCAATAAATATCGCCTACAAATATTTTTCCTACCCACTAATTTGTTATTACTTAAGTTTTTAAATAATTTTAAAAATTTCGCGCCTGTTAAAATTTCATGAGCAAATAAATACCTTAGATAGATTGGAAATTAATTTAGTATGGCGTTTGAAAATTCTGTTGCACACTATTATTGCAATTAAAAGTATGGATAACAATAATACGTATGGCATTCGAATCATTATGTAATCAAATGTTCGGGCAAATAATATTATTGCAATTGAAAGTATGGAAAACAATACGTATGGCATTCGAATCATTATGAAATCTAATGTTCGGGCAAATAACAGTATGTCACATGTCTTTTATTGTAAACAAAACATTCGGGCAAATGAAATTCGGGTAAATGAAATTCGGGCATATGAATATTATGGCATATATTCTTCGGGCAAACAACAGACAACCAAATTTGTTATGTTAAGATTTTCACGCTTAGACTATATATATTATATGCTCACCCATCCTTTTAATGAACACAATAGGCATTTCGCAGACATTAGGTTTTATTCCAGCTCAAGACAAAACTCTATGTGCATGAACATGGAGGTTTGTCTTGGTATAATAAGTAAGTATTTACAGAAGAAAAGAAATAATATATTTTGTTTAAACAATCTGAAATTAAAATTTACAAACTAAAAATATTAAATAATACTAAAACTAAAATCATACCTAACTATGTACAGCTGAAATAGAATTAGAATTAAAATGTAAAAAAAATATGCGTCAAAAATACTTCAGCATCAATGTCAAATGCGATTGACGTGCCCAAAAGACTGGCAGCATTGCCGCGTTGGATTGCAAGAATCAAAGAAAAGTATATTTGTATTAGTCAGTTGTTCTAGAATCCATAGTACAAGCTCTGCTTAGTTTAGGACTAGATGACTTAGTGTGAATTTTGTGTTATATTTATTTATTTATCTATTATAATATAAAACTTGCAAATAATTACATTCTGAAACACAATGAATAATTTAAGTCACGCCACGATTGCCGTCACAATTTCTGTAAATTGCGTATTCTAGGCGTCATATTAAAAGTCTGGTACAAATGACTAAAATTCTAATCTATGTTAATGTTACACAAATTGCTTTCAGCTGTTATATTTTGTGGGACGTGAGTTGATTGTGATTTAAGGAAACAGACGTTTTCGCTTGTTAACTTGTTAACGATAAATAAAATTTTACTAGTAGGTACTGTGAAAAAAAATGTATTTTTTTACAAACCGATTTTTGGCAAATATAGTTTTTCATACAAAAGTACATAGGTAATAAAGGAGCTAAATTGTGCTATATTTTTGTTTTTAATCAAATCATGCAAAACAGAAAATAAACTTTTTTTATGATTACAAAATGGGTACACCTATTATAGTAGAACTTTTTAAGTCATAATTTTATATTGCATTACAACTAATAGCATAAACCTCTTTTCGCAGAATATCGTTTGTCATAAACTCATTTAGCATACATTGGAACCCATAATTCTGTAAGCCAGAATCATCTGTACGCATAATTTTGATATCCATAATAATCACAATGTATAATCATCACATCGCAGAAAGTTCAAAACCAGATTCATCTTTTGGCATATATTTCTTATCCATAACTATTTAAAAGTAGAACCATCATTTCGCATAATGCTTACAGCAAGAATCATTGTAATAAATAAAAGTTGATTTAATGATAATTTAGTTTTTATATCCTTGCCCATGAGAGCATGTTCATTTCTGGTCACAGAGGTCACAGTTCTAACCTAACCTAACCTACGCATTTTTAAAGAAGAAAGTAACCCAATCTATATTATTCTAATTGAAATTCTATGATCTTCATAGTATGCCTAGTCAAATTATGCCAAATAATCTGTACTCTAAATGAACGTTATGCTAAATGAAATTATACAAAATTTTACCTATGCCAAAGGTAAATATGCCAATAAAAATTCTACTATCTTAAATGTATGCCATTCTAAATTCGGTCATAAGCACATTATGCCTAAAAATATTTATGTCAAATATTTTTTATGCCTAATAAATGATCGACTAAAGAAGTTTCTGCAAAGTCAGTTATCCCAAATAGGTTTCAAAGTATCAAGTTTCTACCAAATAGACCGCACCCTTACAAAATATATGCTTGGGAAATATCTGCTGGTGTGCAATGTTTTAAGAAAGCGACTAGTTTTGTCGTTTGTGTTTCTAAAACTGTCAAAACTGTACTGTACCCTGAGAAGTTGAATTTTTTGTATCATTTATCACCAACTTGTCACTCAAACGCAATTCAAATTGTTTTTGTAACAGGAATTTTCAAAAATGAATCGTATTAATGAATTGTATAGCATCACGTTGGGTCCACCAGTGTGGGATAGTATGCTGTCGTTGTGAGTCTGTGTGTAGCCATCTTGCGTTGATCGAGAGTCAAATGCAATTTGTTTATTCATATTGAAATATTGATATTTAATTACATTCACACTCGTACATGCTTGTGTGTGTAACTCTTACGCATACGTGTGTTCCACAATACTTCGTCGCTATAACCCGACGTTAGAAGTAGCGTGGGTGCTTTTTGACACTTTTTTCGTAGAGCTAAATAACCGCTACGTAGTAGATGACGTAGCAGAGTGCTACGAAATATCTTGATATGAAATATTTTAGTAGCAAAAATACCACGTCTTATACAGACCAAATAACCTTGTCATAACTTTTTTATTAATACAAGTAGGATTAATCTTTTTAAGAAAAATACTCTCGACTGCCTCGATGGTCTAGTGGTAAGCGTATGCGCCTCTCACCGCGAGTTCTGGGGTTCGATTCTCAGGTAGGGCAAAGTGTTATTTGTGAACTTTCCGAAAGAAAATTCAGATTCAAAATAGGCAACTCTGATTGGTCAAGAGTCAAACTGAGCTTCTAGATTTTGCTCAAGTGATAAACCAAAATGTGTGGAAATAAGTATATTTATCTTTCGAACGCAGCAGCGAGACAGCCAAGTGGGAGACCGTAGTACTGCTAAGTCCACGGTCTCAAGTTTGAACCCACGTCAAACACCACTGTTAATAAGTAAAGATTCGTCTTTTTGAAGATACATCATAATTATGAATTGTCGCTAGTTTACGGTAAAGGAAAAACATCGTTTGACTCTAGACTAATCAGAGCCCCCTATTTAAAATCCGAATTTCCTGACGGAATGTCCACAAATAACACTTGCTCGACCTGGAAATCGAACCCGAGAACTCGCGGTGAGCGGCGTATACGCTAACCACTAGACCATCAAGGCAGTCACAGCCCACTAATTAGGTTTAATACTATCATGGGTAACTTTGATGAAAGGCGAGTCATGCGGGTAAGTAGATTATTATGACCTAATATGGTGTGCTCTGTGTGTGTGAAATGTATGTTTGTGAACACCCCCGCGATACAGGAATTATTCCTAGAGCGGGAGGGCGTCGTTTTAAAAAAAAAAAAAAAACTTTTGTCTATATTACCCAGATGGGAATTGCAGAGAGGTTATACACCCAAAGCCTCGTTTTGTTTTGGTCTCTTGTATGGTAGTTACCAACTGAAATGTAGGTGCTATAAATGACACGTGGCGTCCGGTAAGGAGCATAATGTAATAACTAAATTGGCAGAGGTGCGTGAGTTGGATTGCTCAGCTGGTAGATACGATCTATTGGTTAAGAGTTAAAAACCTGCTTAAACTACTATAAATATCTGATTACAATTCCTGAGTCGATACTGCTATTAAGAATTTCAAGATGAATAAAATTTAAATAATTAAATTTTCTGACCCGGCAATCGAACTTAAGTCCTCACGATTAGCAGTCTCTTAGGTTTAGCACTAGAGCAACAAAATAGTCATGCATAACGTATCTAAGTTGATTAAAGTTACAAATAAAAACCTTTGTTTTTGTCTCCCCCCATCCACAAAAGGCGTCCTATGAATTGAATTATGTCGTATTTCTTCACAAAACGTAACAAACTATAAATCATGTCGTAAATCAAAAAGCCGGTAAAAATAATTGTTTCACTGAAAAAATGGCGACAAAATGGAGCCTTTTGATTTATATTCGTTTCTGTGAAACATTACCACTTAATAACATGGGTTGTAAGGATTATAAACAATAAAAGAGTTAAGATGTCATTGTGATATAAATACATATAAGCAGACATTAATTCAAAATTAAAAACAAAATTGCTAATAACCTAAAGATCTTCTTCTCCGTCGTTATCTTCATTGCTGAAGGTCGTGTCTAGCTAGAAGTGTTGGTCACTCGCTGCATCATGATACAACAAGCGAGCAATAAATAAAATACTCTCAATTACACTAATGGTACTCGTTCAAGCATTAAAATATCGATTATTAAAAGTGCATTCGATACGTAACTAACAATCGGTACGAGAAAACAGTAAGCAATCGAGAATGTATCGATTACGCAACTTAACGATCGATGCAAAAGAGCGACGATGTCGCCTAAGCGTGACTCAGTTATAAGCGGATGCGGTGAGAATTATATTTAATACAATTAATTGAATTTCAATTGTTCATCTTAGCAAATGCGGCGCGGATTCATCTTTTCATCAATCCACAACCTTTATATTTTATAATGAGCTAGTGTTCTATAGGGATGAAAATTCCAATGTAAAATTAAGTAATTCTAATTAGCTTTCTAACTAATTCTTTGGATTCATTCCACAGCAGGTGAATGCCGTGAAATCGAGATAATAATAATAAGAAATAGTTTCTGTCAAAACAGGAATGTGCTCACTTAAGTTTGTGCGGTGCAGATTCCACAACCTTGACATTTGCTAATGTACTTGTGTTCTATTAAGGCACGCATAGACAATGTTATTTTGACATTATATTATGCTTACAAGGCTTTAGAGTATTAAGATACTAATTGATAGAACTGGACGGCAAAATTATTATTTGAACATTTGCCTTTAATTTTTTAACCGACTTCAGAAAAGGAGGCACCCATGAGAGAACCAAATAAGTCTAAAATTATTGTAATTGAAGACTGTTTTTTGTGGCAATTATTAGTAGACCAATAATATTTTCAAACAATAGTGCCTATAAGCTTTACCACCATCATTGTTGCTAAGGATAAAAAAGTACCTTGATTGTAGTCCACTGAAAATAAATTAAATATAATTTATTTTATGGATGGTAATTAATTAAAAAAAACAAAATAATAATAAAAACAAAGTACAACAGTCTTATTTTTCATTATCAGCGACGATTACATCAAAACATGACATGGGTATTTGTTTCGTATTATTTATGAAGATACCGGAAAAGAGATGAGGAAAACATCGACTATTATTCCAGTCGTAGGTAAAGAAAATATACAATAAGTTATAAAAATAAGCATGTTTTTCAGACTTTGTGAGTATAGAAATAAGATGTTTTATGTATTTTGTAAACCATTTTGTATGTGAACCATTTTGTAATAATTGTAAAACCTGTAATACCATATACTCAGAAATAAATGATATTCTATAAAGAACTAGATGCCCCGCGCGGTTTCACCCGCGTCAATCGTTATTCTGGCCGGTGCCCGCAAGTTAAAAATGTACAACGCCATCTATCCGATTTTTGCGTCAACTTACTTCTTACTGGAAAACTGAGGTGCATGTAAGGAGCCTCCTCGAGTGACGTACACAACGATTCCCTACGTCCGGCGCACCCTGGGCAGTTCACGAGTTCTCCAAAGCGAATTGGCTAATCCTTTCACCAGGTTGGCAAGTCAAAATAAAATTTGACTCGGCCATCGACACGACGAAGAAGAAGAAGACTGGAAAACCCTAAATACCGGTAGAGAAATTCATTTATTTTGATTCAAGTTTAACTATATCATAGTTGTAACTTCAAAAATGACGGACTTCCATACAAGCGTTCATCCCTCATTTTACCCCCTTCAAAATGAAATTGCCAAAAATCCCTTCTTAGTGCGCCCCTACGCCATGTAAGGAACCTTCATAGAAAATTTCAAGTTCCTAGCCCTAGTGGTTTAGGCCCTGCGTTGATGAATCAGTCAGTCGGCGAACAATTATATAAGTATAGATTGCAAGTTACATGCCGCAGAACATGCCGCACGATTGTGTTTTTATTTTTCCACTAAGATTTACTGCATAATTGCATTTTTGTGTATTGTATGTATTTAACTGCCTTGATGGATAGAAGTAAGCATATGCGCCTCTCACCTCGAAGTCTCGGTTTCGATTCCCTGGTCGAGCAAAGTGTTATTTGTGAACTTTCCATCAGTCAATTCACAATACAATACAATACAATTCTTTATCGATAACTCAATGTTATAATATGTCAGTGTTTTACATTTTCTTATAATATATGACGACCGGATGGCGGAGTGGGTAGTGTACCTGCTTGCGACGCCGAGGTCGTGGGTTCGATTCCCACTTAAAACAAATCTTTGTGTGCATAAACATGGGGGTTTGTCTTAGTCTGGGTGTTTCTATGTTTTTACAAAAGAAAAAAGTATACATGTATTAGTATCAGTTATTCTAGTACCCATAGTACAAGCTCTGCTTAGTTTGGGACTAGATGGCGTTGTTTGTGAGTTGTGAAATATTTATTATTATATACCACAAATAACGTTAAAAAAATAACATTAGTAAAGTCACATATATATGTACATAATTCATAAAATTTAAGATATAAATAATAAAGAATGAAGTACATTAGATGAGAAATTACAAGTATAGTAATAGCAGCACGGAATTGGAATTGTACCTAGTGGATGGCGATAGGCTCACCCTTTATCTAAATATGTTTAAGTCCCATGGGATAAAGAGTGAGGCTGCATATGCCAGATGAAATGTAGATGTTGTACACATCTGCCACACCCTTTTGGGTAATATAGGTGTGATTATAATTATGTTGTATGTATGTATTTCATTTAATGCATTTATTAAAATTTTCAGCTGAAAATGAAATTTGGTACAAATTCGGCTACAGATTATTTTTCAATCCGCTTACACCAGAACGACCTCTTCAAAGCGCGCGCACTCATACTCACTCGTATTTTTTTTTATCAATACCGAAAACATCCATAAAAATTCGAATAAAAAAAAAGCTGCATTTTTAACTGCAGATATATTTTCAGCTTCACGCCGTTCGATATAAATGATGCAAGTACTATCAAACAAATCGAGATACAACATGTTTACATTTAACAGGACTCCTACAACATAATTGGGCTATGCCATTATTTGTCAAAGTTGCCGGAAGAGTTGTTATCGGTTCACCACTTGTGTATATTGTTTGAATAAATTCACTGAATTTTCGAGTCATGAGTTTTTCCTTCATTAAAATTTCCGGCAATCACGTTAATGATTTTTGGTGTACGTTTTCCTGGATTCTTTTGGTAAAAGTAGAACATTTTACCTTGTCCTTGAATTTTGTTCAGATAAACGGGAAAATTTATAGCGAATTGAATTGAGAGCACGTTTGGCGTAGTGGTTGAAGCGATCGCCTCGCCGCTTTCAACCCCGCACGGGACAAATCTTTGTGTGATGCGCAAAAAAGTGTTCTGACTCTGGATGTGCTCTGTGTGTGAAATGTATATTTGTGAACACCCCCGCAACATAATTATAATAAAAGTAATTACATTTTGTGAACCAGTATGGACCCATATTTAGCCGGGAATAAATTTTGTTCATGATAAAAGTTCACTAAAGATAGTATTAAGCGGAGGACTTAATTTTTAGTCTACAAAAGTGTGTTTAGTCAACTATAATATGTAACTAGTTAAGAAACATTACAAAGTTTAAGAGCCAATAATTAGAGTTTCATTTATTTACCTTCCCTCTCCGAAAACACTGTTACATAAATGGCTAATCTACTTTGATTATGGATACGGAGTCCTACTTCGTGGTTGTTCGCATTTAATCTCCATGCGGTGTTATTGAATATTCTGCCCCGTCAAAGACGACATCCATTTTTGTCAAGCATGAGTTATGACTCATGCCACGCCGCCGCTCTGACAGGGAGAAACTAACGAGGAGGTTATCATCTATTTTCTTCGTTGAACCAGCATGTTAAAGCAAGGTACAATTTCTGAATAACTATATTTGTGGTACATTCTCCGTTACATAATTATAATAAAAGTAATTACATTTTGTGAACCAGTATGGACCCATATTTAGCCGGGAATAAATTTTGTTCATGATAAAAGTTCACTAAAGATAGTATTAAGCGGAGGACTTAATTTTTAGTCTACAAAAGTGTGTTTAGTCAACTATAATATGTAACTAGTTAAGAAACATTACAAAGTTTAAGAGCCAATAATTAGAGTTTCATTTATTTACCTTCCCTCTCCGAAAACACTGTTACATAAATGGCTATAAACGTCTAAAAGTAAACCGCAAGAGTTATTCCTAGAGCGGGCCGTCATTTTGTAAAAAAAAAATAAAGAAACCACTGGATTTGATGAAATTACCTCTTAAGTAATATGGATTTTACCTTTAAATTATTATAGACATATCATATTATAAACACTAAAATGCATGTTTGTTTGTGGACATTTTGTCAACAAGTTGAGTTTGAGTTGAGTTATATACAAACAGAAACATTTAAATGATAATTAAAAAATCGGCGCAAACCATCATGAATTTCAGTGTTTTAAATATGATTTGTCGATAGTAATAGATACAAACTTAATAATATCAAAGTTAAACTTACTTATATACCTTGAATGGCCAATGATCGGCACCTACGTAAAATACCTATAGGTGCCGAAACAGGAATAGTATAGGTGCCAAAGCCATAGGTGCCAAAAAATTTGGTGCCGAATGTGGAATGCTTCTGAAAAACAGCCAATCGATTGTTACCTCTTAAATCCTATAGGTACATTTTAATTTCGTATTTTAGTGGCAAAAAGGCGATAAGAAAGATTTCTCACTCTATACTTGATTTTAAACAAATGTTATCATCCTAAAAAATAATTCAATGCTGTAAGGATATGTCACTAAAATTAGAATATACCGGCAGAACCAACATTAATAAATATTTACCCTTAACGTTCCTTAAATGTATGTTAAAGATTGCGTTTTTTTTCTTTGAATAATCATTGAAGCCCCAACGATACACAAATCAGTTTATGTTTGCATCTTAATTAAAAAGTAAGAAAAACATTTATTCTTAAAATAATGATATCGCAGCTAAATAACAGTAGGAATTAAACATTCTTTAAAATTAAATACGCTTTAAATACTACTAAGGAACGGTTGAAAAAATTATGGCATCGGTAGGATTTAAAGCTGTGACCTTCTGCGCACCGGACAGCTTTTTTAACCACTAAGCTACGGTCGCCTCTTGCCAGGACCCTAAATTTCTCAATACGTGACGTCACATTCATTCATTGGTACCTATCACAGATATAGATCTACATAGATAACGCAAATGCATGTACTTCGCGTGTCTCAACCCCGACCAAGCGTCGAGGTTGGTCGCCGCTAACTTCAGTCCACGCGCGTCTTTTGTCAGAGAAAATCATAGCGGACGGCTCCAGTTGAACGTACTGGGCAGATGGGCATCGGCGGCATCGGTGTCTTTGAATCGGTTTGGATTTCCCGTCACTAAATTTCGGCTGTGACGTCACAATAGGCATTAAAAAGTCGGCACGCTTGGTTTCAATACAAATCGTGATACTTGCGTTATCTATGTAGATCTATATCTGTGGTACCTATATAACGAAGGATACAGATGTGCAGAAGGTCACAGGTTCAAATCCTGTAGGTCCCATATATTTTTAACTCGTTTTTAGTATAACTCGCTAAGCATAGCTAAATGCTATAAAAATTTAATATTTAATTGAAATGCAATCAATACGTGCCAATATTAGGTGTATAGATTTTGTTTGATAAATATATGTATTTTTAGGAATCAGAGGCGGAATTGATTTAAAAAACACAATCAGAAACAAACACACTTTTATTTTCTATTAAAGAAATTAAATTTTTAACAAATACAAATGAAGAGGAATTTATTTAATTTTACTGAATTACAAAGTAGGCAGCTTTGACTTTCCAAACAGACAGAGGTTCGCCTTAGGCAAGTTATCGGTACACAGAGAGTGTCCCAAATGAGCTGCGCACCCGCTTATATAACCTCCGCCCTACTACTCGTCGTTCGCAATCCGTTAAGCAATGACGTTTGGCATTATGCCTCTAACAATATATATATTTTATTGGTAAATGGAATAATAATTAATGTCAGTAATGTTTTTATAAATTGTGATTAATATAATAGGTTCCTGTAGCCGCTTTAATCAAATAAATAAATAAAATAAGTTAAAGATGTCTTGGAATAATCTGTTAGCGCAAGAAAATATTTAAAAAAGTTGTTGTTAGCATATCACTACACTATATATTCAAAACAAGACCTTCATCATCTTCCGAGCCATTTCCCAATCATATTGAGGTCGGCTTCTAGTCCATCGGATTTAGCTGACTATCAGTATTTTACGTGGAGCGGCTGCCATCAAGACTTCTTAACCCAATACGAGGTATCTCTGTTTTTGTAAATATTAGCTATAAGACTTATTTCAATTTTTATTTTTATACACCAACTGCCCTATATAAATAAATAAAAAAATAAATATTCCACAACTCACACACAACGCCATCTAGTCCCAAACTAAGCAGAGCTTGTACTATGGGTACTAGAATAACTGATACTAATACATATATACTTTTCTTTTGTAAATACATACTTATTATACATAGAAACACCCAGACTAAGACAAACCCCCATGTTCATGCACACAAAGTTGTATTTTTATTGTCAAACTGTATATTTTTGGTGTACAATAAAGAATACTCTACTCTACTCTACGAGGTAATACGATTCTTTTTAGTGGACTGGTTGTAATTTTTCTTTCCTATGACTACCCATAACGACTGCCATTGATGTTTAAATGGCAACCAGGACCAACGGCTTAACTTTCTCTCCGAGGCATATGTTAAAGACACATCCACGGCCGACAATCATCATGCAAGATCAATCGGTCCGTGCAGTCATAACAAGCCCTTATCAGACATAACCTAGGCTGTCAAACTGAAAAGCTCTTGTGTGCATTAATCTCATTACGCCTCTAACTTCAGTAATTATGTTTGAATAGTAGAAGAACACGAAAACACGTTTAATACACAAAAACACCAAGTTTAATCCTATTTATCTTCGTACGAGCTGATAAAGTTTCGTCTAATAAAATTAGTAGATACGTAGGAGATAACTTTTGAACTTGCTCGGATTTGTATTAAAAAGCCGGCCAAGTGCTTGTTGGGCCACGCGCAATAGGGTTTTGTAGTTAACCTAAGGACTCAAAACAGGTTTAATATCTGTATTGATCATTAAAAGCTTTATACAAGTCATTATTTTTAAATGTTTATGTTTTTTTTTTATTTTTTTTATTTATTTTGTACGAAATATTTTAAGTAACTGCAATTTACACTTTTGAGCCCTATTACTCTTGAACTAGGTAATTAAGTTAATATATACTACCAACATGATTTTTTCAGTTAACGTTTTGAGCTAACGGTTTTGTTTTTAAAAGGGGAGGGGGGAGGACGCCTTACTTAAACAAAAAAAAATACTTTGTAAGTAAATTATATCGCGAACGGATCTCTAAATAAAAAAAGGTTGAGTATTGAAATTTTTAAATATCAGCACGGAGTTTGTACCCGAAGGATGGCGAAAGGCTTATATATTTATCACATAAGACCTAAACATAACAGAAGAAGTATGGCTGTTATACACATATTATTATGATACCTCTTTTTTATACTGGGAAATGCCTGACGCATACCACTCCGATCTCTGCTGATCTGGGCAGAGTCAGTGGTTATGTCCGAGTTGCACGGACTAAAACCCAGTGTGTTCCATCAACAAGACTTTTCCGGGGTGCCAGGTATCGCTCGCGCATAGATGCTGACACCCACGAGACGCAGTGTAACATGGCGGCCAGTTATTTTGGATGACCTAACCCTCCTCCTTCATGAAAGGCGCGCGCCAACACATCACGCCACCTTCTCGGGCCTGCTTCTGTTCAGGTGACAGACTGCCCTAGGTCTGTCACCTGATTATGATACCTCTGCTACACCTTTCTGAGTAATATTTATAGGCGTGATGTGCTAAGTCATGTATGTCTCAAAGTTCTAACATCATTTATTGAGTGAGTAAGTTACGAACTGCCAAATGTAATCGCATCCGACCGTATTTAGACATCAGTACGCACGACGCTTCCCGAGCAATTACACGACATCGACGCAAATGAGGGCCGACGCTCAATCGTTTGAACTTTGGCAACGATGACATTCACTCACTTTGATGAAGAGATATTGATAGTGACGAATTTCATGTTTAAGTTGAGGCATGAACATTTTAAGGAAATAAAACTATTTTTTACATTGAAAGTATATTATTATGTATATTTGTAACTCAAATCTTAGTATTTAGGTAATAGACTGCGTCAGTAGATAATATTGTTACCCCCTTTAGCATCTTAAAATATAAAACTGTGTCCACTAAATAGACCAACATTATGTAAGTAACACCCGTATTTCATAATTTAAATCAATAAATATAGCTGTATATAAGTGAGTAAATTAGAAACTGCCAAATGTAGTCTCATCCTAACACAGTAAACAGTACGCACGACACTCCACTTTACTGAGCAATTACACAACATCGACGCAAATGAGGGCCGACGCTCATTCGTTTGAACTTCGTTTGCCAACGATGACATCCATTCACTTTGATGACGAGATATTGATAGCGACGGATTTAATTTAACGTTCAGATATTTACATTTTAAACGATTTAAAATTAATACAATTATTTTTTTTTATATTTAAAGTATAAATGTATGTTTGTAACTTAAATGTTAGTATTAAAGTGATAGACTGATGAAGTGTTAAATGATTTTACCATCCACTTAAACATCTATAAGATTAGATTAAAATAGCATATGTTTTCTAAGGGAATCAGAAACTGCCAAATGCATTTCATCCTAACACAGTAAATAGTTCGCACGATACTCCGCTTTCCCGAGCAATTACACAACATCGACGCAAATGAGGGCCGACGCTCATTCGTTTGAACTTCGTTCGGCAACGATGACATTCACTCACTTTGATGACGAGAAATTGAAAGTGAGATTTCACGTTAACGTAAGTACAGACGTATGAACATTTTAAACGATTTAAAAAATGAAAATTATTTATTACATTTAAAGTATAATATTTGTACCTATATTTGTAACTCAAATCTTAGTATTAAGTTGATAGACTGCATTATTAGATGATATTGTTACCCCCTTTAATATCTTAAAATTTAGAGTAAAATAGCTGTGTTTTTTTTTATTTTTTTTTTACATTTAAGAAATTTATTTAAAAAACACACATACTAATATTAATTAATTAAGATCAATTTATAAAAGTGTATAAGATTTTCAAGCCATTAATAAGCATAAGTCGAGACTTTATCTGCATAAAACAATTGGCAGAAGTTTGTCACTTAAACATAGAAAAGATATTTTTTTTATAATAATAATAATTTGAAATGTATTTTATAACTAAAACATTATAGAAGGAAATAAAATTGAATATAACTGTATTAATAATTTTGTATTAAGGTAATGTTAGCTTAACTTATTTCCAAACCACTAATAAAATTCAAAATACTCTTAAAATAAAGTCACCTCTTAGATTTTGCAACATTTTTAACATTTTTAACCTTAAAATCTTAATATACCTACATAATTCATAATTTTGGACGGTGATGTAATTTTTTTTATGCTATGGCTGTACAGCGTATTGGATACCACAAATGAATCAGAACTGCCACATTTAATTGCATCCGTATTAAGTCATCAGTACGCACAACGACGCTTCCCGAGCAATTACACAACATCGACGCAAATGAGGGCCGACGCTCATTCGTTTGAACTTCATTTGGCAACGATGACATTCACTCACTTTGATGAACTTTCAGTGACGGGTTTCCTGTAAATGTTCCGACAGGCAGTATGTTCTACTAATTACGTAAAAATTGTTGATTATATGACCTTATTGTATGCATGCTTTATCATTAGAAGGTATATTGTAACGATAAAGTTCTCATATAGAATTGGGGCAACTACGATATCAACTTTTTTAGATAATAATATTGCCCTACTCAAGGATCCATACATTAAAAATAATATGTTAAGGTTCGTCAATAAATTACATAGGTACATCTTATTGATATATTTTATATCATTTAGCTATGTTGAGCAAATTATAGATACTAACAACAGTTTAAAAAAAAATATGGGTCTGACAGGATTTGAACCTGCGACATCTGAATACAAATAACTCAAACTGTATGTTACGGCATTACGTAATAAATAACGTAACATACAATTGAGAAATTTACGGTCCTGGCAGAAGGCGACTATAGCTTAGTGGTTATAGCGGCTGCCTGGTATCCTGCCGGTCCCATATTTTTATCAACTGTATCTTACTACATAGGTAGAGTTTAATATAAACGCGTCCTAACTCATTCAACAGTACGCGCGTCGCTCAAGCTACCCGAACAATTACACAACATCGACGCAAATGAGGGCTGACGCTCATTCGTTTGAACTTCGTTTAACAACGATGACGTTCATTCACTTTAATTACGAGATTTCAGAGTGACGGATTTCATGTTTACGTTTAGTAAGATACTTTTAACTTTCACATTTTGAAAGGTTATATTTGAGGAGGTGGCTTCGCGGATGGTTCTCATGAGGTTTTCAAGGTTTAAATGAAACTCGTATTAAATGGTTTAATAGCCACGGTGTTACCCACACATTGTCATGTTTTTAATCATTATCATTATAAATATGTATATTAATGACATTGATTTTTCGAAGACCGATAGAAATTGTTAGTTTTTAGAAATAAAGATTAAATCATAACAACAATATTTTTCATTTTATTGAGCTTAAAAAAACTATAATATCTCTATTCTATTAAATAATCCAATTACCAGATATTAAATTAACTGCAGACATACCATCAAAAATATTCAGAAGATATGAAAACAACGTCAGGAGGTAGGTTTTCATATTGTTTCAGTATAATTTAGAGCACACAACGGTAAGGTGGAGCGACAAGGCTTTGCGGGATGCACGGACGCTTTGCCATATAATTTGTCGAGGAAATGTACATATGGCAACCTGTCAAGCTATACATTTTCAGTATAAAATGATCTCGCTTTGTATTGGCTTTTCATTCAATGCGAGACCAGCGTATACTCGAAATGTATCACTTGAAGTGTAACTGTGAGTACTGTTTTCAGAGTTTCCTATCTTTTCTACAATTTCAAAATATAATATTAGAAAAGACGTTACTTTGTTGCAGGTTGTTATTTATTTGTTTATTTTAATTTAATATTTTTCAAATGGTGCGACCGTTATGTCTCGGGTTTGCGGTTTGCGATGCGTTTTTTAGTCAGAAATTCTGGATATCAGCATGAAGGTGAAGTTGTGCCCGGTGGATGGCCATAGGCTTACCCCTATCACATGGGACTTACACATTACAGGTGAAGTGTGGGTGCTATTATATACACCTTTGTCATATTATACTTGTCTTCTGGATAGTAAAGACATGATACTATGTTATTTTATGCTATACAAAAACCGACACCTCGCAGACCAATAGACCAACGAGGTGGTACAACAAAATACTTGTATTGTATCCCTGTATTTATACTTAGGTCCTACTACCTAAGGTCTCCTAAATGGCTCCTTATGAGAAGTAAGGAGATAGACCCTAAAAAGGTCATTCAACATTCTTTTTTTTCCTTATCATAAAAACGACGCCTTCGCTACGAATTATTCCTGTGTCGCGGGGGTGTTCACAAACATGTAAAACACCAGTGCAGTTGAAAGCGGCGAGGTGACCGCTTTAACCATTACGCCAGCTGTTTTTTTACACCGTTTGCAGCCAAATTTTAATGTTATAAATTAGTAAAATTTTCTAGAGTCCTTTTCGCAACAAAGAACGACTTTAACACGAATATCTATATCTAAGGCGTACGATTGTTTACCTAGTTTCCTGAATAAACAGGCTTGCCTATTTCAGGAACTAAATGTGTCTACTATACTTTTCACATTTAATGAAATGAACCAATTATATAAATCGCTTGTGGCTGCTTGTGGCGTCTCTTTTGCTCCTGTAACACAGGTTAAGTCCTAGCATAGAAGTGAAGGATTCGTTTTGAACACCACAAGCGACCGAACGTACCAACACTACATTTTATGTAATTTAGTTAAGTGGCTTTGTATCTGCATTTATTACTAAATAAAGATGTGGGATCAGGAGAGGAAATAAGTAATCCGGATTGTAGATAACGGGTTTATTTCGTGGCGCAGCCACGGAGAACTTCTTAAAAAAACTAATAATCGCGTAACTTAATTTACAGAGAAAAACCAGCGAGATAATCCAACTTTGCACACGTTCTCACAGCCATCTTCTTTTTCATATCCCTTCCATTCCACATTCACTCGTTCCCCCATTCATCGACCACAGACAACATACACAGTCACAATCATTTCTTTACACGCATCACTCATTCCACAATCGGCCATCCTACTTCTTGTCTGTCCTCAGACATGCTAATATGAATTTACATAAGATTGCATACACTTAATACTAACAGATCTTACAGCTAAGTACAATTAGTTTACATCTTAGTCTAAATTAAGTTTACAGTGCTCAAGTATTTATTAGACTCATCAACTTTAAATAACAATAGTTAGAATGGTAGGTAACACAACAAAATTTAAAACAACTTAACACATAATTTAACAACTCTATTAAGATTAATTACCAGTAAACACATTCATGCCTCCCTTCTATACTGAACACTTTAAATAAACACACTCACCTCCACTATGTTGCTTGAGACATATCCGGCCACCTTTTCATGTAATCTGCCGAAGTGGAAGTCTTGATAGGTCCCTCATCCTGAGGATTAACCTTCTCTACATCATATCTATCAAGTCTTTTGATTTTAGTAACCCGGTAGGGCCCTAGATACTTAGGTTTAAGTTTCATTCCTGCTCCAAACTGTGTTCGCTTTATAGCTACTAACTCTCCCTCCTTGTACTTTATGCTTTCTTTTCTATGCTTATCATAATTTTTCTTATTTTCTTGCTGAACTTGTAGTATTTGTTGCTTAGCTTGTTTCCTTAGCTCTTCCCTATTATCCTGGTAGCTGTCTCGCTCTTCTTGTTCTAACAATTCAAAAATTTGGACATCCTCCTGTCTTTTCATCTTTCTTCCAATTAACATCTCAAATGGAGTAGTATTAACACTTCGTTGGAATGTACTGTTTAATGCCATCTGTACTCTTCCTACATGCCTGTACCATAAATCTGGTTTTTCAATGCACAGCTTGGTAAGTACTGAGATAATAGTTCGGTGAATTCTTTCTACCTGTCCATTTCCTCTAGGTATTCCTGTAGTGATATAGCAGCACTCTATTTTCTCTCTTAGACAGTATTCTTTGAAGTCGTTGCTAGTAAATGCCGTACCTCTATCAGCTATGATTCGTTCTGGATTTCCAAACATCTGTTGTAATATCTCCATTTTATTTAAAACTTCTTTGGTGGTTGTACTCTTACATGGGAATAACCATACGAACTTGGTGAAAGCATCCACCACAGTTAATATGTGATTATATTGTTTCTTTGTTTCACTCAAGGGACCCACATGATCCAAATGTAATGTATGCAATGGAGTATTACCTTTCTCTATAGGATTGAGGAAACCTTCTTGTTTACCATCCTTTCTATTTGTAAGTAAACATGGTATACATGAAGCTATGAGCTCTTCCACCTTCTTTCCTAGATTTTCAATATAGTAATCCTTTGATATTAAGTCTAATGTTTTCTTTTTGGCAAAATGTCCATTATTATGTGCTCTTTTTATAATTTCAATTTCCATCTTACTAGGTATAACAAGTTTCTGCTCTATTCCTTTATAGAGTACTCCTTGTTTCAAACAATAATCTTTATATGTTTTTCCATCTTCTAGAATTTTAATTATAGCATTCAGACCTTCATCCATCTGCTGAGCCTGCTGAATCTCCTGGTGTAAGCTGCAAGTCACCACAGCGACATAGGGATTTCGGCTCAGAGCATCTGCATGCCTCATTCTAGTACCATCACGGTGTTCCACTGTGAAGTCATAATCCTGCAAAAGCAGTATCCATCTAGCCACTCTTGTTGATAATGCTAAATCCTTCTTATCAAGGGTCATCTTAAAAGCTTTGCAATCTGTGACTATCTTGAAATGGTGTCCATAAAGGTAATGTCTAAACTTTTTAACTGCTTCAACTATAGCTAATGCCTCCAGTTCATAACTTGTATATTTAGTCTGTGCATCTGTAGTACGTCGACTCATATAGTGTATAGGATGTAATTCTCCATCATTACTCTGCTGCATCAAAATTGCTGAGTAAGCCACACTAGATGCATCAGTATGCAGTTCAGTTATAGCATTTTGGTCATAAATCCTTAAAACTGGTTGACAGGCCAATTTCTTCTTTAATTCATTAAAAACAATCCTATGTTCTTCATTAAACTGGAATGGACAATCTTTTCTTAACATATCTGTCAGTGGTCTTGCTGTTGATGCATAATTATGTATGAATTTTCTGAAATATGAGCAGAGTCCTAGAAAACTGTACAGTTGCTTCACGTTTTGGGGCTCGGGGAATTTTGTGACATCATCTGTCTTCCCCGGCGATGGCCTCACTGTACCTCCTTCAATGACATGTCCTAGGTACTCCACTTTCCTAGTCATCAGCTGACATTTCTTCCAATTAATCTTAAGTCCATATTCAGAAGCGACTTTCAAGACTTGACTCAGGCGCTCCAAGGCCTGGACTTCATTTTCTGCTGGAATCAGTATATCGTCAATAAACACAATAACAACACCGTCAGCGATCAATTCCCTGAATATTATAGTGATAAATCTAGTGAAAACCTTAGGGCAGGTTGCTAACCCAAAAGGAGCACGTAGAAATTCATACTGTCCTGTTGTAGTTACAAAAGCTGTATACTTAATTGAATCTTCATGAACCCTTAAATGAAAGTAGCCATTTTTTAAGTCTAGCGTACTAAAAACTTTAGCTGATGATAACTGGTCAATATGATCTTCAATTATTGGTAGTGGGTATTCATCCTTAACCATCTTACTATTTAATTTTCTATAATCTACACATACTCGTAGCGATCCATCTTTTTTTCTTACTAACACAAGTGGGCTTGAATATTCAGAAAAACTCACCCTTATTATTCCTTCATCGAGCCACTCCTGGATTTGTTGATCCACAGCTTCCTTTTCCTTGAAGGCTATGCGTCTTGGTCTCTGGGATACTGGCAGGTCATCTTTCAACACTATTTTCAATTCAATTGGAGCTTCTTGAGTTTTTAGTGGCACATACTGTTCTACCAGCTTTATAACTTCTTCTTTTATACCTGGACTGCTCACATGACCTATACAATCAACAGAACAAGAATAACAGGTAACCTCTTGCAACCAATCAGAACTAGAACTCATACATCTGTCCTTTGGCATAAACACCACCATACCATCTTTCATAATCATCATAATACCACATAAGAAATCATTTCCTAAAATAATTTTAAATGGAATAGAGTTGTTGGGCAATATATAAAACTTTACATTTGTGTATTCACTATTATCTATAACAATATTTAACGTTACCGTACCATATGACTTTATTCTTGATCCGCCTAAACCAGTTAACGTAACAATACCAGTTTGGTCACATAGTAAACCAAGCTCATCATAGAAGCTTTTTGAGATAATATTCACATCACATCCCGAATCTATCAACGCTATTTCGGATTTATCGCGCACAAACACAGTTTTTTGCGGTTTTATACGCTTTACGAACTGTTTGTCAACTTTGTTTACATTGTCAATGTCAGTAATGTCACTCGAGATCTCGTTCTCATTCACGGCCGCCATCTTACCGCAGCAGCTAGTCACGTTTCGTTCCGCTATAGGTTGGCCAACATCAGAATACGAACCATTCAACTGAGCATTCAACCCTGACTTCGCGCCGCTGGACGCGATGAAAACATCAACGTGAACTTCGTCTGAGTTAGCGTTGTCGGAAGTGCTGCCATCCGCACCATTCCGCAACATGTTGAAGAAGGCTTGCTTCGTAATTTGATTGGTAGATTTCTTCCCGGATGCACTCGTGCCAACTTTCGAGTTCCGATTCACTCCGACCGGTCCCGAACTTTGCCGTTCACTTGATGATGACGTCGTCGTTGTATGCGCAGACTTTGTTACCGTTGAATCCGCCATTTTCTTCTTAGGACATTCAAGTGAAATATGCCCAAACTCGTTACAACTGAAACATTTTTTTCCTTGCCCCCGATGAGGACAACTCTCCGACACATGATTTCTTTCCCCACAGCCGAAACATCTATTTTCTGTTCTCGCGTTCTTCTTTTGAACTGATTCATTGTTAGTTTTCACACGCACATCTTTAGCAGCATTTTTCTTAAAAGTCTCGTACAATTTCAACTTCACCTTCAGCTCCGCATAGGTAGTAACTCCGTATAACATGATCTTATTGATCTCTAAATCCTGTATTCCATCGACTATATATTTGATAGCCACATAGTCGGGCATTTTCCCGCGCTTACCCAATTCCTTCATGATAAACATGTAATCGGTACATGATTCTTCCTTTTTCTTCCGCCGGCTGCTCATCAATTCATGTATTTTCTTAATGTCTATCGAGTCGACAAATTCCTTACTAATGGCTCCTTTAATATCATCCCATGTTTTGTAATTATTTTTCTCTGATCGGAGCCATAACGCCGCTGTGCCGGTTAAAGATCGTCTTGCTACCAGCAACTTCTGGATGTCACTCCAGCCAAATATCTCACCGTTTTCCTCAATATCTTGAATCCACATATTAACTGTATAAGTTTCATCTTGCCCACTGAACTTCGCAATCAATTTTTCTGTTAGATGCAGCATGCCGCCGCCGCCATTGTGACCGCGTGTATCTTCATACTCAGCCTCATCTGAGCTCCCGCTCTCGCTTTTCCGATCCTTGTTGCCCATGGTGTCGTCGTCGTCGTACCTCTTAATCTTTCTTCGTAGAAAACACCAGGCAATTCGTTGATCGTCCCGTCGTGTAGCGAGAAACAAATTTCCTCCGGATCCCGGACGAGCCCCCAAATTTGTGGGATCAGGAGAGGAAATAAGTAATCCGGATTGTAGATAACGGGTTTATTTCGTGGCGCAGCCACGGAGAACTTCTTAAAAAAACTAATAATCGCGTAACTTAATTTACAGAGAAAAACCAGCGAGATAATCCAACTTTGCACACGTTCTCACAGCCATCTTCTTTTTCATATCCCTTCCATTCCACATTCACTCGTTCCCCCATTCATCGACCACAGACAACATACACAGTCACAATCATTTCTTTACACGCATCACTCATTCCACAAAGATTATATTTATTATTATTAAAATCTTTTACCCCAAACACTGCCATCATCGTCGCCATAAACCGACAATTTTCCATTCATAGACTTCTTATCAACAAGTATGAAATTTTATGAAGTAAATGACCGAAAACAGTTAACCTCCAAACACATAGT
The DNA here is from genome assembly GCA_905147285.1 of Hypena proboscidalis. NCBI lineage: Eukaryota > Metazoa > Arthropoda > Insecta > Lepidoptera > Erebidae > Hypena > Hypena proboscidalis. The sequence goes on along the minus strand of LR990150.1, from coordinate 6,278,916 downwards.
ACTCTGTGGAGTGAGTTGGACTATAAAACGGGATTTTATGAGAGACTTGAGTGTCATAAACGAAGGGTTACAAGTCTTTGATCTGATGTTACTGCCAAAGTGGTATGAATTTGAGATTTGAATGTTGGTATATCGGTTTTACAAAGCACATGAGGCCTGTGTCGATGGAGGCTTTACAAACGAGGTGGTTGTTAAATGTTTTTTAATATGAAGACTTTTGATATCGTTGAGATTGTTATCGAGGATAACCCAGATAGCCCAGGGTAGATCCCTTAGAAAATTATAAAAGGTCAAAAAAATAATAGTAGGACGAAACCCATTAGAAAAGGAGGAGAATATTATAAAATTTTAAGGAAAAATAATTTACGGGCGATTTGAGGTCGGGAAGAGGGGGAGGGGGGGTTTTAAAGGGGAAAAAACGGATTTTCTCGATTTCCGGCAAATCTAAAAGTCCTATGGAAAAAAGTCGAATGGCAAAGTTATTGGTAATAAAAAGATCTAAAACTTTTGTATTTACACTTTTTTCATATAACCTCAAAATTTATGTAAAAAATTCAAAAACCAAGTTTTTGGTTTTTTATTTTTATCTTTTACAAACAATAATTTTTTTTTCACGAAATTTGGTGAAAACTTACCTTTTTATGTCCCAAATACGCTGTAATTTATTTATATAGAAATATTTATTTTTTCACCTTTTTTTTTTAATTAATATCGATTTTTTACCCTTATTTTCGATCGAAAATTCACCCGTCAAAATATCAGCTTTTTTCAAAAAATTGGTATGTTTTTTGTTTGTTGAAATGTCTTCTTTTTGATGGTGAAAAAATATATATGTGTTACTATAGTAAATCTTCACAGAAAATGCAAAACAAAGATCGTAAAAAACTATTAATATATAATCCCCCCTCTTCCCGACCTCAAATCGCCCGTAAATTATTTTTCCTTAAATTTTTATAATATTCTCCTCCTTTTCTAATGGGTTTCATCCTACTATTATTTTTTTTGGTCTTAAAAATTAACGGCACTGGGCTATAAGAGTTTTTTTACTTTATAAGTGGATGACATTGTTTTTTTTATTAGTTAGCGCTTTGATTTTTAAGTCAAGAAGAAGTTTTTACTCATCACATCACAAAAAGTTACTGCCAAAGTGGTATGAATTTGAGGTTTGAATGTTTGTATATTGGTTTTACAAAGCACGTGATGGCTATGTCTATTGACTACAAGGCTGTTTTAAAATGTTTTTATTTACAGCCTTTAGTATATTGTTGAGACTGTTGTCAAGAATAACAGTATACATGTTTAACGAAATAAAGTGATGAATTTATGACATTTTACAAATATCAATTTTTATTTATCTACTTGTGATTATAAGTTAATAGCTGTACTGTCACATAAGGTTTAAGACCTGTAATAATAGTTGTAAGGTTGAAATAAATCGAAAGGAGGACTAACAATTTGTCAGCGAATTTTAATTTTACGGAAACTAAAGACTTAATAAATTAACTAATATGAAATTAAGGGGAAATTAGTTTACTTTTTTGTAAATTAAGAAATTAGATTATTGTAAATTTATATTACTGTTATAGTTAATAACAGTAATATAAATTTACAATAATATATACCTATCGATAGTGTCCGACCAAAACCGATTGGGTCCCAACTTCAGTTTCGGCCGAACACGAATCCAAAACCGAAAGTTATGTAGACTTATATCCAGTGACCTTATCTACTTAGATATTTAGTAAATATAAAATTTTCCGTATGTTATTACTTTCGAATGATATATTTCAATTTGGAATTGATTCTTAGATAGAGAATAGTCCATCGTCCTTTGTATTTTTAGTGTATGGAATGATAAAGCACAACTAAGCCACTCATGTTACTGACAAAAAGACTCTGAAAGTGCTGAAACTGGCCGATTCCGAAACCGAAGCTTCGGTCATTATAATATTATTTTACTATAAAAGTTGACACTGAATTTGAGAAATTAAGAGTATAAAAACTGTCGTTGACAAATATAATTGAATATCCCTCTGTTTATGTCATAAATACATACTTTCCGCGCGTTAGCTCCGAGGAATTGGTGGTTTTGAAAAAATATGAATTATGCGGTACACCAGATACCATTCAGATGTTTTTTTTAATTACTATCATAATAATATATAGTGCTTTAATAATCATTAAGACGACTGAATGGCGGAGTGGGTAGTGTACCCGCCTGTGACGCCCAGGTCGCGGGTTCGATTTCCACTTAAGACAATTAATCTTTGTGTGCATGAACTTTCTATGTATAATAAGTATGTATTTAAACATAATAAAAGTATATATGTATTAGTCTCAGTTATTCTAGTAACCATAGTACAAGCTCCGCTTAGCTCGGGACTAGATGGCGTTTTGTGTAAGTTGTGAGATAAAAAAAAACAATCAATGCGGGGCGGAGTCTGATCGTATAATACCCCTTTTTCCAAAACCAACGATCCCTCGAAAATCGCGCACAAACAGTAGGTAAATTGCGTGAAGTCTTTGTCATACTATACGTCCTTAAAATATACTTTTACCGTTTTCCTTTATCACTTAGTTTTTGACATCAAGAATGTCTAGACAGACGTTAAAGTGCTCGTGTTACATGTTTTAGAAGTTCTGGAAGAATTCGTTTAGTCGCTTTTTAGTACCAAATTTGTTTTATACTCTTGGAGTTTATGTTAAAACGGTGATGAGCAGTAAACAAACTGAATGAAACTAAAGAAAGAAAAGTAAAAAAAAAAGCAAGACCCATTAATAAATGATTTAATTATTGGTGGTTTATATTTTCCGCACAAATTTCTTAATTATACTAAGAAACAGTTGAAAAAGATATGGGACTGGCAGGATTTGAACCTGCGACCTTAGGTACTGCATACCGGGCAGCCGCTTAAGCCATCCATATGGTCGGTCTTCTGCCGCTCCCATATCTTTTTCAACTGTTTCTTAGTATAATTTGCTAAGCAAAGCTAAATGCTTTAAAATAATCAATTAGAAATTTCTTAATTTTTCAGTTCGTTTTTTTTAATTAATTGAATTAGTAATTTTAAAATTACTTTGAAAGTAGAATTTATATTTATTAGCTCCATGTAACTACAAACCGGAAAGTACTCTTGCCTAGGTGCTGAACAATAGCTTCTTCTGGATTCCGAGTAGTCAGACCGAACGCTTGCATTTACTATTCACAATCGAAAACTTTCGCTTTCAGAAACATGAGTCTGTGAAAAGAATGAAGTGAAAGGATTTGAGTAGCAAATAAGATGAGGTAAGTAGGGAAGCAAATAAAGTGCATTGGATTTTTAGCTACGGATTTCCTGTTTTATTACTACAGGTAAAATGTAACAAAATGTGGCACAATTCTTGTTTGAAACAATTTACAGTAAGGTTTTTTATTAAGCAAGACGTATAGTTTTTTTGTTTAGGTTTGTATTGTAGATATGTAAAGAGCGTACTTAAACTTAGCTTACAATTATCTCAGACTTACCTTAAACAAGACTCTGCTTTTATCTTTTTGTCATAAAAGCAGATGCTAAGTATGCTTTATATTTGCGTTTGTATCTGAAGTGTCAAAAACTTAATAAGTGTACTTTGCCACAACTAAACACACGCATACAAATCTTAACTAAACTGCAAAAAGGTATCAATTTCGCTGAAGGCACCCGTAGAAGGTAGCAAACACTAAAATCCATTTATCTCCATTGTGCGGAGTGACAAGTACTGTTTCGGACCGTTTGAGGTTCTGACACATCGACTTCTAAGTGATTCAACTCTGACAACGTGTTATTGGGACTTCTATTAAAGAAAGAAGAAAGAAAGAAAGAAAATAAATTTATTTGGTTCCAAAAAATGGGACACAGAAAGTAAACAAAATACAGATTATATAAATACAACATTTTGAGTTATGCCCCATGGTTGCACCAAATAGGTCCTGATTCAGCATATTGTCAGACTAAGGTCTGACGCTGATTTTCAATCAGGCCTTCGTGACAACACGGATATCAATATGCTCTTAATAATAAAATACATCAAACAAATAAAATAAACAGCAGATACATGAACCAGTCATAAAACACTAGTAGGCAGAAATAATAGAAAAATAAACAACAAAAAACAAAACAAAAGATATAAATAGACTGAAGCATGAAACATAAAACAATAATCAAAAAAAAAAGAAAAAAGGCTACTGAGCTGAGCTGAGCTTTACATTTTGAGATCTTATTTACAATAAAAAAACAAATAATAAAAATAACATAATGTATAGGTATATTAGATAAACGACATGTTAACATCGATCATGCCCAACTGTTGTTGAGCATTTATCAGGTATCGACGCAAATACATTCTAAAGGTGTTTTCTGTGTTAATTTTCCTAATGGGAGGAGGAATATTATTCCAAACTTTGGATGCCGCGTATCTAAAAGTACCTGTGAAAGCAGATGTTTTGTGCGGTTGTAAAGACAGCACAGCTGAACATTGCCTGCCCCCAGACTCAAGTCTTTGAGATAAAAATTTAAGCTTGTCATATAGGTACGCCGGTTCCTGATACTTTATGATACCAAACATGAGACATGCTAAATGAAGTTTACGCCTAGTCTTCATTTTTATAATGAGATGTTCATTTAGAAACGGAGTGACATGGCTTCGAGGTGAGATGTTAAAACAAAAACGGGCGCACGCGTTCTGCACTCTCTGAATTAGCCTATCGGTACGCGATAGCAAGCGCGGGCCGACTACCGTGTCAGCGTAATTAAGTTTTGATAACACAAGTGACTCAACCAGGCGGACTCGCATTTCTTCCGAAATGTAGGGCCTCATCCTATACCAAATTCCAAGCCTATAGAAGGAATTCCGCACCGACTGAGCCACATGTTTCTCGTACCTAAGATGCGAGTCCAAGCATAAGCCTAAATTGCGACACTCCTCTACTTTCTCTATTGATTGTCCCATTAGAGTTATGTTGAGTGCAGGCAGTTGTTTTATTTGATGTTTTGTACCAAAAAGCATGTACTTAGTTTTCTGAGGGTTAAGCACTAAGGTATTACTCTCCGACCACTCGAATATTCTTCCAAGGTCCTCATTTAGAGCTTTCGTGGCAAAATTGTACTCAGAAGGTTTAAATGACACATAAACCTGTAGGTCATCAGCATAAATATGGTATTTACAATTTTGAAGGCAACGTACTATATCCGCGGTATAAAGTATGAATGAAATTACTACATTTTCAGCCTGTCGTTTGGACAATATGTATTTCATGTTATATAAATATGTATCGAGCAAATAAGAGGGATATAAAAAATACTTACTCGACCCGAGAATCGAACCAGAAACTTAATAATGAGTAGTCCACAATCACTAAATCAAAGACGCAGTCAGAGCCGACCTAAAAAAAGCATTGTCAACATAACATTCCGTCTATATTACTTACAAAGTGCGGCAACGGTGTATAACACCACATTTTCCCCTGTTATGTATGTATTGAACCGTTGAGTAACAACTGAACATCAACATGTATTTTCACTCACACATTTATATATAAGACCGATAGAGACAGCAATACCTTTATATGTGTGCAGAGTCTATCCTTAAGGTCTCATGTGGTAGGAGGTGAGCCTATCACCATCCACCGGGCGCAATTCCAACTTCTTGCTGCTATTGAGAATTTACTCATGGAAAAGGTCCCAAATATCACTTTTGCTTGTCCCGGTATTCGATTTTGAGATCACACGCTAAAAGTAGATAAAATACAACTTTTTTTATGTCTCAATAAAGTATAAAATAACTTTAGCTTTTGATTGTCCATGTAACTTAAAACCTTCTTGCGCATCAAACTTAACCTTTAAGAACCAAAACTAAACAGTTCTCCTTTACTATTCAATTAACATACAAGATTAAACAACATAAGCAGCTACTTTATGCATTACAACAAGAAAAGCTATTGCGAAGCTATTCCCTAATTCCATGAAAAGTTAAGTTCAACGAAGAAATTACAAGGTGAGATGGTGTAACTTTTAATTTATTCACAAAGCAATTTGACTAGCCAACTAGCGAAGTGGCGTGCGATTAAAGTACGGTGTTGTGAGAAAGTGCATGAATAAGCGTATTATTATAAATTAAAGGTGTGACTTGTGAACTTTTGTGAAACGTAATTTATTATGATTTTTTTAGTATTCTGGACATGATTTGTCTATAAAATACATACATTCTTAATATTATTAAAGTTAAACCCATATTACTTTTGTATTGCCCGCGTATTAATGCCCGTCACAGACCTACATTTTTCACCCCTACTTGTAGAACTAACTACTGTAAAAACCGTTTTATTGCTAGAGCTTGTCTCAAACATAACAATTCGTACAACCACACAGATGTTTTCAGCAAAAAGCAAGTAACTTATATCAACTCTGTAAAAGCAATCGCATGTTCATCCCATTCCCAATTTTTGTAAATAGTATTTTATGTAATGTTGAAACTTTAAATCTAAAATATATATATACATATTATAACATTTCTTGTAATATTAGTAATTATATAAAATGTTATGTTCTTTCTTTTTTTTCGATTTGTTTACATTATGTATAATGTTATTGTGAAAACTTTGTTGGCTTTCTGTTTCAATTTATGTCACTATACTATCTGTACTAATAATGCTGTATGTTTACCTTAAAGTAAATAAATAAAATAAATAGAAAACAGCCAACCAATTGTTTTCTCTTTAAGTACGGTGCTGTAGGAAAATGCATAAATAAGTGTATTATTATAATTAAAGGTATGACTTCTTAGCTTCTGTGAAACGTAATTACGGAGTTTTTTGTAAAATTAAATGTACTAACATAACATAACATCACGCCTATATTACCCAAACGGGTGTTGCAGAGGTGTACAACACCCACACTTCACCTGTTATGTTTAGGTCTCTTAAGATAGAGGGTGAGCCTATCGCCATCCACCGGGCACAATTCCAACTCCGTGCTGCTATTGCCTGACGGAAAGTTAACAAATAACACTTTACCCAACCTTTATCGAACTCAGGACCTTTGTCTGTGCTGTGGATGGCGATTGGCTTACCCCATATCCAATGGGACTCAAACATAACAGGTGGAATGTGGGTGTTGTACATTTTCCACACTCTATGTGTAGATGACAGTTAACTGAATGATCATAGGAACGAATAAACCATTTATGGGGGGTATTAAAGGACTATATTAGTACGCAGGTGTAGAATCTCCAAGGTACCTATTATTACGAAACAGCTGCGATTACCTGTATACCCTAATTAATATAAATTAATGTTTCATTGCGTCGTTGGTGTAATTGTTATGTATGCGACCGCTCATCGTGAAGTTCCGGGTTTGAAGTATAACGAGCGTCAGATAGATTTTGTCGCCTTTTTCATATAAAAGGCGTCGTGACTTTCTTCTTCTTCGTCGTTTCGATGGCTGAGTCAAATTTTATTGGTCCAATAAGTGGCCACTGTTATGGCGCTCTCGTCAGCGTTCATGAGCGCCTCTCTTGTGCAGGTGGAAGGGCATTTTGGACAGTCAGTAAGGTGGTCAAGGTTTTGACTTGCCATCGTGGTGAAAGAATTAGCCAATTCGCTTTTAAGAACTCGCGAATTGTCCAGGGTGCGCCGGACGTAGGGAATTGTTGTGTACGTCACTCGGGGAGGCTCCTTTCATGCACCCCATGGCGTGGTGACTGATCCATTGATAGTAAAATATAGGATACCTTATGAAAATTATGTTAACATAAATCAAATGCAAGATTTTTTTGTTACATACTATAATTATATTTAACTCATTTTTATGATCATTTAAAGTTTTATGGGAGTCCATTTTTAAAGAACAATATTATTAAAAAAATAAATTTATTATTAAATTACCCACTCAATATAGGGATATATTATATTGCATATCAAATAAATAATCGCCTATCAATACATACTCATCATTTATATTCTTTTTTGCATCAAATAACTTACTTCACTACAGATAAACTAAATGTTTAACAAAACTCAAACTGCAGATAATTCGAAATTACACATCAATATGACATTCCTTTTTTCCTCATAATGCAATACAGTTAAATTTATTTTTGTACAAAAATACTACATGCATAGCATAAATACTGACTGCACATCAAATTTACCATATTTCATAGCAAAATAACTATCCCAGTCGCATATTAACCAGTAAGTACAACAAAATCTGTTCATCATATTTGTCTTAATTTTCAAGAAGCCATGCTCGGTAAATTTAATGATTATTATAACAAAAAAATCCTTTTACATTGCATTATTTCTAAAAGCAGAACAACTTAACTGAAAAACTTCGCGCGTTTTTTCGTCACTGGAGTAAATAATATAAAAATAAAAGCTATAGTTATGGCATAGGTCAATTATGGGTAAAGTAGTAGGTTAGGTTAGGTTAGAACTGCGACCTCATCCTTCTGTGAGGATGTCATCTCGCAGAAGGAAGCGGCGGAGCGGATCAGGGAGGACTCTCTCCTGGCTGATCCGCTCCGCCGCCGGCGAGCTGGGCGGCGAAGGCGCGCGTACGCCGCGCACCTAATGCCGCCCTGAGCGAGGCCGCGGGCGGTGGAAGGGGGATTTTCTGCCGCCCGCTGATGCCTTCCGCGACGGAGTGACGCCCTGGGTGTGCCCGGGGCGTCGCTACGGGAGTAGGACCAAGTAGGGTCGGGTGCCCGGTCAATGGTCGGACTGGGCACGGTCGCCGCGGCGAGCCCCGTGGATGTAAGATCGATCCGGGGCTCGCCGACCCACCATCTTTCGGCGACGAGGGCACACCGCGGGGTTTTAGTGGGTATTCTGTGCCGTTTAACATCGTAGGCACGGGAGTCCCACATAGCCACTCTGCCCGTCCCCCCACGGGTGGGGTTGGCATGCGTAAATGCATTTCCCCGCGAAAAAAAAAAAAAAAAAGAAAAAAAAAAAAAAAAAAAAAAGGTTAGAACTGCGACCATAACATAGCGCGAGCCGAGCGAGCGAAGCGAGCGTGCCGCGGCAGCGGCCGGCGAGTGCTAGCTAATCTTTGTGATACTCCGACCCCTTTTTGAATCTACCCACTAAATAAAATAATATTATACTACCTACCAATTTCTTATTATCATAGATCGTAACAGACGACAGTACGTGGCGCCACCTGCAGAAGCTAAAAATGTGCCTATTGGGCAAAAAAGGAAGCGTGGACGCCCCGCGACCCGCTTTAATAATTCAATAAATTACAATTTTGTATCTAATTTTATATTTTTTTTGCTGATCTCATTATGTGATAATTAATAAATAATAAGATGACTGTGACTAATAAAATGTTGTTTGATCTAGAAAAACTGCTCTAAATATTATAAAAATAGAGGCTATATTTAAAAGAAAAAGAGTTAACATGTATAATGTGCATTAAGATTATTAGTTGTGCATTGATAAAAAAGCTTATACTTTAGGAAAAATTGCTGTGCGCTGTGAAAATAAATTGTAGTGTGTTTAGTGATATTTTGAGTTGAATATTTTGTTGTGCAATCAGTAATTTTGGTGGGAATTCGGTATTTAATTGCATAGAAAAAGGATATTTTATGATTTGCGTTTAAATACTACCCCTCAATATATAGCAACTTTAAATAAGGGTAGTATTTAAACGCAAATCATAAAATATCCTTTTTCTATGCAATTAAATACCGAATTCCCATCAAAATTACTGATTGCACAACAAAATATTCAACTCAAAATATCACTAAACACACTACAATTTATTTTCACAGCGCACAGCAATTTTTCCTAAAGTAAAAGCTTTTTTATCAATGCACAACTAATAATCTTAATGCACATTATACATGTTAACTCTTTTTCTTTTAAATATAGCTTCTATTTTTATAATATTTACAGCAGTTTTTCTAGATCAAACAACATTTTATTAGTCACAGTCATCTTATTATTTATTAATTATCACATAATGAGATCAGCAAAAAAAATATAAAATTAGATACAAAATTGTAATTTATTGAATTATTAAAGCGGGTCGCGGGGCGTCCACGCTTCCTTTTTTGCCCAATAGGCACATTTTTAGCTTCTGCAGGTGGCGCCACGTACTGTCGTCTGTTACGATCTATGATAATAAGAAATTGGTAGGTAGTATAATATTATTTTATTTAGTGGGTAGATTCAAAAAGGGGTCGGAGTATCACAAAGATTAGCTAGCACTCGCCGGCCGCTGCCGCGGCACGCTCGCTTCGCTCGCTCGGCTCGCGCTATGTTATGGTCGCAGTTCTAACCTAACCTAACCTACTACTTTACCCATAATTGACCTATGCCATAACTATAGCTTTTATTTTTATATTATTTACTCCAGTGACGAAAAAACGCGCGAAGTTTTTCAGTTAAGTTGTTCTGCTTTTAGAAATAATGCAATGTAAAAGGATTTTTTTGTTATAATAATCATTAAATTTACCGAGCATGGCTTCTTGAAAATTAAGACAAATATGATGAACAGATTTTGTTGTACTTACTGGTTAATATGCGACTGGGATAGTTATTTTGCTATGAAATATGGTAAATTTGATGTGCAGTCAGTATTTATGCTATGCATGTAGTATTTTTGTACAAAAATAAATTTAACTGTATTGCATTATGAGGAAAAAAGGAATGTCATATTGATGTGTAATTTCGAATTATCTGCAGTTTGAGTTTTGTTAAACATTTAGTTTATCTGTAGTGAAGTAAGTTATTTGATGCAAAAAAGAATATAAATGATGAGTATGTATTGATAGGCGATTATTTATTTGATATGCAATATAATATATCCCTTTAAATAATCGTAATATTTCGTATAGCTATCAAACAAAATTCATAACGTAATAGTATTTTTAGCGTGACGTCACGACATTTTAGCCGTTTGTTTGGCGCGTTTGGGCGAGTATTAATAATGTGAATTTAAAATGGTATTATGTAATATCAAAGTAATTATTTAAATGATTTTTATTAATACTGACGTGAGTTTTTAATATTATTCTAATTATGAAATACGGGTGTTACTCACGTAATTTTGGTCTATTTAGTCGACCGCGGTTTCGCCTATACGTCTAGGCATTATCAAGAGATTGCGATACGTCGCGCCTGAGTCGCAGCCAGTCTTACACTGAGTCTTGATAATGCCTAGACGTATAGGCGAAACCGCGGTCGACTAAATAGACCAATATTACGTGAGTAACACCCGTATTTCATAATTTGAATAATTTTTGAAAGATGTTTCTAATATTGACAGGTATTTCAATTAAATACCAAAATGCTAATTAGTCGTCGTTTTTGTCATGTATGGCACTACATGACAAAAAAGCTACAAAATGTATTACGCGCTCATTATGTCAGCACGACAGATCTAGTTTAAGTGTTTTTATCACTACATACATATCTTATGTTCGATTCCTTAGGTCAACCTTTTTGTGATGAGTAAAAACTTGTTTTTGACTTAAAAATCAAAGCGCTAACTAAAAAAAAAAAGGAAAGTTCCTATAATGTCATTAGTTATCCACTTATTTAAACATAAAAAAAACTCTTATCCTCGATAACAATCTCAACGATATCAAAAGTCTTTATTAAAAACATTTAACAACCGCCTCGTTTGTAAAGCCTCCATCGACACAGGCCTCATGTGCTTTGTAAAACCGATATACCGACATTCAAATCTCAAATTCATACCACTTTGGCAGTAACATCAGATCAAAGACTTGTAACCCTTCGTTTATGACACTCAAGTCTCTCATAAAATCCCGTTTTATAGTCCAACTCACTCCACAGAGTACTATGTGTTTAGAGGTTAACTGTTTTCGGTCATTTACTTCATAAAATTTCATACTTGTTGATAAGAAGTCTATGGATGGAAAATTGTCGGTTTATGGGGACGATGATGGCAGTGTTTGGGGTAACGGATCAAAGATGGCGCTAAGGTTGTGCTTTGTTACGAAATGGACTGTATTTAATTTAATACACTCTTTCCATATAGACACTTTGTCTATATTTGGCATTGCTCAGTCTCCCGCTTTGCTCTGGAGGGAAGTAAAGATACATACTTTCCAACTACAACTATATACTTCTGATTAAATTCGTTGCGGGTTCCAAGACAATTTTAACTCTCCCTGGGATTGCCCGTGTGTCATGCACGGTGCCTTTCAGTTGGTTACCGCTGTAGATCCTGGCGTCACAGGAGTCACAGTGGTGGGCGTGTGGGTGGGATTATATCCCGTTAAAAAAAAAAAAAAAAAAAAATACACGATTTTAACAGCCGCTCGCTAGTGGTAAAGGAAGACATCATGAGGAAGTCAGCATTCTTTTGAGCACATGCCCAATATTTTCAAGGTTGGGTGAAGTCTACCAATTCGCACCTGACAACGGAAAGTTCACAATAGCAGCACGAAGTTGGAATTGTGCCCGGTGGATGGCGATAGGCTCAGGGGATGGGACCTAAACATAACAGGTAAAATGTGTGTGATGTACACCTCTGCCACACCCTTCTGGATAATATAGGCGTGATGTTATGTTATGTTATGATTTTTTTTTGTTTCTTTGTTCGTTTGTGCTGACTTGGCACTATTGAATCGATTTTGATGAAAATTGGCGCAAATACTGATGAAAAGAAAGATCCTAGGAATAACAACAATACTTTTTACTGACAAACCACACTGACAGAGCTTCAAAAAAAGACCAATGCATAGGTAGTAAAGGGATTAAATTATTTTATTATGACCTTTTCATATTTTATGTAAAAAGTCTAGACTTTACATTACTGCAATTGTACTAGAGTAACGTCACATCTATTAGTCAGGTAACAAAGTAACAGTCAAATGGTTGACCAAATTTTGTTAAATAGCATACTGCCGTTGTGGTTAGTGTGGCTAATCGGAGTACCTGTTTATTTTAGGTAATTAGATTCACCGCATGGAAAACAACTAATTTATAGCATGAGTTTTAATTAATGTCGTGTAAAAATACTGATGACTGGGTACAACTTTATTCATGTATTAAGTTTGTAGTTGTACTTTAGAGCAAAATTGAATGACTACAAACAAAAAAGACAAACTGCGACAAAATTATTGTTGTCTGTTCTTATATTTTAAAAATTGTAGAAAGGATAGGCAACTCTGTACACAGTACACACGGGTACACTGCAAGCAATACATCTCGAGTATACGCTGGACTTGCATTGCACGGGAAGCCAATAAGAAGAGAAGCCAAAGCGAGAACATCTTTTATTGGCAATGTATACCTTCATGTGTGTAGCCGTACGAACATTTTCTCGACAAATTATTCATTTATTTATTTTTATTTGATAGGGAAACTTACAGCTAACTCAAGACTAGAAAAACAAACATAACATTAAGAAGGCCAATTAAAAGTTTTCGCATATAAACATATCATAAAGCAAAAAAAAAAAAACAACAAACAGTACAGCACAATAAAAGATGAATTAAAAGCGAACAGCAAAAAAACAAAAATAAAGATTTAATGAAAAACAAACAATGAGATACACACAAAAAAAAATACAAAAATTACAATGTAAGCAAAAATAAATTAACTCCAATCTAGCCAAAAAATGCATTGCACAAAATTTTTAAAGCACATTTGTACTAGAATGGAAAATATCGATGTCGACACTCCGGCAAGCTGCATTGTACGATCGCGTTGCTCTAACCAGGTAAGAGTTTTTTCGATAGGTGGTTGTTGCCATTGGGGTGTAAAGCAGGTGGAATCTTCGGACAAACGCAGACGGCACTCGAAGACGTACCTACTTTGCCCACCAGCTCGGGTTATTCGGTCGATCCGGTCATCGTTTTAAATATATTATATGGCAAAGCGTCCGTGTCTCCGACTAAGCCTAACTCCACCGGTGTGTGTTTCAAATTCTACTGAAACAAATAAAGAAAACCTACTTTCTGACGTTATTTTTAAATCTTTTGGACATCTTAAACGTTATGCCTGCAGATGGCAGTGCTTCAGCTTAGTTATTAAATATTTGGATAAACAAAATTGGAGTAGATAATGGTATACATTCACAGATTTTCGTGACATTTTATTTAGAAACAACCAAATCTACATTTTAGGAAAGTTGGTAAACGTTTGTGACAGCCGTTGTTGACATGAATACTAGAAAATTCTAAAAGCTTCCAAGTTAGATTAAAAGAGTGAAAACTGTTACGTAGTAGTCTCCTCCGGCATGTCACAGTATTCTTTAATAAGGCTCTGTGGACTGACAACCTCAAGACGGTCGCTGGAGGGGACTGAATGTGGAAGGCAAAGAACCGGGTTTTGTGCCGCAAATTGGAAGAGGCCTATGTTCACTAAATGATAAGTGTAAAGTTCATTACAAGATGAAATATTTACAGACGCATTGTTTAAATAAATATACAATTTGTGTTTGCGATCGTGACAGTATTTTTAATTTTTTGCACCCTGCGTCTCAGAATCATGTACTGAATCACTGGTAAGCGGCATCGTCACGATGTCATTTACACCCTGTATACATACATACATTCATAAAATTACGACTTTATCCTACGGGAGTAGGCGGAGACGATGGATCGCCATGTGCTTCGCTCCTTACATACTTCTTTTGTTTTCTCAACATTCATACATGCTCGCCGGTTTCGTGAACTTGTCTTTTCTGAAGGACGACCTCTTCCAGTAAATTTTTCATGATACATGTCAATCGAAAGGGATATTTAAAAGACAAAGTAACAAATATGCCTGAACGTTGACGCAAAATCCGTCACTCTGAAAGCTCTTCATCAAAGTGAGTGGATGTAATCGTTGCCAAACGAAGTTCAAACGAATGAGCGTCGGCCCTCATTTGCGTCGATGTTGTGTAATTGCTCGGGAAAGCGGAGTGTCGTGCGTACTGTTTACTGTGTTAGAATGAGACTACATTTGGCAGTTTCTGATTTACTATAATATATATTACAGCTATATTAATTTATTCAAATTATGAAATACGGATGTTACTTACGTAATATTGGTCTATTTAGTCGACCACTGTTTTATATTTTAAGAGTTTGAGTTTTTTTGAGTTACAATTATACTAATATACTTTAAATCTAAAAAATAGTTTTATATCCTTAAATCGGTTAAAATGTTCATGCCTGAACGTAAACATGAAATCCGTCACTCTCAATCTCTCTTCATCAAACTGAATGAATGGCATCGTTGCCAAACGAAGGTCAAACGAATGAGCGTCGGCGCTCATTTGCGTCGATTTTGTATAATTGCTCGGGGAAGCGGAGTGTCGTGCGTACTTTTTACTGTGTTAGGATGACATTACATTTTACTAACTCTACCTCGCTCACTGAGTGCAATGAGGCAGATCTTTTAGAGTCTGATGCAAATATACATTGCTTAGGATAAATTAATATCTTTATATAGGCATAGTTTGATTGACTATGAGTCATACGCCAGTCCAAGGAAAGCGATATTTTGTACTATTCAAGGACACTAAAACAAATTATAAACATGTATACTTTATTAGAAACAAAAGCGATGTGTTTGATGAATTTAAGAAATATAATAGTATTGTTAAAAATAAATATATGCACAATGTCAGAATGTTACATACAGATAAAGGTGGAGAATACGTTAACAAAGTTTTCAAAGAATTTCTGGACGAAGAAGGAATAGTGCATGAGCTCATTGCCCAATACACACCGAAGGGGGTGTCCTAATGTAAATTTCAATTTAATTACACGGGGGCAAAAATTACGAAATTTAAATGCATTTTTTTATTTCACTAGCACAATTTATAGGCGTTGATTAATCAATCTTGCACAAAATTTTATAAAAAGAAACTGTTTTCACTAATAAATTGAATGTTCCATGTTGAATGTATAAAAGCATCTTTAACAACATTAAAAGTATATAAAGCCAATCACGTCTATCCGTAAATTGTAATCACAGAGATCAAGTGTTGATGAATCAGACTTGATCAAAGAGAAACCAATTACCTTCTACAGTTCCTCTAATTTTATTAGACGAAACTTTGACGAAGATAAATGACGATGAAAATGTTTTCGCGCTCTAGACTAAGCGGACTTCGTTAATGATTTTTATAAGATTTATAGTATAACATAACATCACGCCAATTTTACCTAGAATGATATGGCAGACGAGTAAATACACCCTTATTTTACCAGATAAAGAGGTATGATCAATCGACTATGGGATTGTTTATCGTTGCGGTGCTATCAAGTCTGTACCAGATCTTTGTCAAGATAAAAACTGCTGTATTGTATTAAAAATAATTTAAAAGTTTTATTGTAAGCCGGATATTTTAATAGTAAGCCGGGTTACATGAAAAAAGTTTGTAAGAGCATGTGATTTTCTATGAAAAATATTTCAGTGCCCAGTTCATGCTTCATGTTTAAATAGAAATCACTTTTGTTTATTAAATCCCGTATAAGTTATATTTATTACTACTAGATTATCGTCTTACATTGAACTAGAAAATATTTACTATATTATATTCGTGACACAAGGTTGGTGGCGATACAATTTTGGGCATTGCCTTTTAAGAAGGTACTATGAGTATTCAGATTTCGTGAAACTATTTAAAATTGTCCTAAGGCAAAATTCCAACGACATTAATTGGGTCGAGTCGGTTAAGAGAATCCGTGGATTCGAACCCGAGATCCTAAGACCAGTAGTCGCATACGCTAACAACTAAGCCAACAAGGCAGTTTTTGCCAAGTTTACCTTATTAAAATTATGAAATACGGGTGTTACTCACGTAATGTTGGTCTATTTAGTCGACCGCGGTTTCGCCTATATGTCTAGGCATTATCAAGAGAGTGCGATACGTCGCGCCTGAGTCGCAGCCAGTCTTGCACTTAAATAGACCAACATTACGAGAGTAACACCCGTATTTCATAATTTTAATAATGTTACAAACTCACGTCAGTTTTAATAAAAAAAACAAGTTTACCTTCCAAATAAATAATTCACTACACCCCTAAAAGACAGTTTCGTATAACATTTCAATGCTTAATTTAAACCATTGTGTAACGTAGATACTGTTATTTAGCTGCAACATCATAACATAACATAACATAACATAACATCACGCCTTTATTATCCAGAAGGATGTGGCAGAGAATTGCAGTCAGCAACGAAAGTCGCTGAACACTTAAACCTGTTATGTTTAGGTTTGATTACATAGGGGCTAAGCCTAACGATATCCATCGAGCACAATCCCAACTCCGTGCTACTATAAATAAATAAATAAATAAATATTTCACAACTCACATACAACGCCATCTAGTCCCAAACTAAGAAGAGCTTGTAATATGGGTACCAGAATAACTGATACTAATACATATATACTATTCTTTTGCAAATACATGCATATTATACATAGAAACACCCAGACTAAGACAAACCCCCATGTTCATGCACACAAAGATTTGTCTTAAGTGGAAATCGAACCCACGACCTCGGCGTCGCAGGCAGGTACACTACCCACTCCGCCATCCGGTCGTCATGAACTATGGAGAGATTCCTTACAGAAAATACCAAATAAGACTTTTGCCCAACCCAGGAATCAAACCCGAGACCTTGCGAGCAATACTAAATTATACCGCTACACCAACGAGCCACCATCATAATTCAGCAGATAAAACATTATCCTTACTCCTAAATCAAGATGCAAACAAAAACAAATATGCATCATTTATATCGCAGTTAATGAGGCTTCAGTGATTATTCAAAGGAAAAAACGCGCAATCTACTAGACATTAGGAGAACGTTAAGGAAAAATATTCGTTAATGATGGTGCTGCCGGTATATTATAATTTTGTGACATCGTCTTCACAGTTTGGTATTCTTTTCTAGCATTACAGTATTTGTTTGTTATTATTTACTGTTTTTTTTTAAATTCAAATTCAAATTCATTTATTGTTTACCACAGGTGAAAATACAGATATTACAATTTAATTAGTACTGCTGCAGTGTAGTGCAGAATTGGCTAATCCTTTCACCACGATGGCAAGTCAAAATAAAATTTGACTCAGCCATCGACTCGACGAAGAAGAAGACTGCTGCAGTATACCTATTAGGCGTACAATATTTAAACATAGTCATTATATCAAAATTATTACATGTCATTATTATTATTATTATTAAGAGTGATAAATGTCGATATATAACTGAGTAATTACATTACAAATACTACAATTAGGTACAATTATTTTTTATTCAGGAACTCATTTATAGAATAAGAGGTATTTTCCAGTTCTTCTTCTTCGTCGTGTCGATGGCTGAGTCAAATTTTATTTTGACTTGCCATCGTGGTGAAAGGATTAGCCAATTCGCTCTGAAGAACTCGCGAATTGCCCAGGGTGCGCCGGACGTAGGAAATCGTTGTGTACGTCATTCGGGGAGGCTCCTTTCATGAAGAAGAAGAAGAAGAATTAATATTCTTGATGACATCTGGTAATCTGGATCTGACATCTGGTCTCTTATTATAGATTTTTACCCCCAAGGCAGTAGCAGCAGCAGCCTTGACGGTCTAGCAGTATCATTTGTATATCGCTCACTGCAAGGTATTCAAGTATACAAGTCTTTATTGCACTCCACAATATACATAATTATATACACACACATAATAAAATGGTCTTATAAATAGGTACAGTGTCAATCATGAACCCTGACGGGCACGGCAAAAGTAGGAGAGAGAAAGACTCTTTGTGATCATAAAAAAAAAAAAAAAAATTAAATTGTATCTTAAGAGAAATTAAACAATATTTTTATTTAGGTCTCGGGTTCGTTTCTTTTGTTCAATTGTTGGTTGGGATTTTTCGTCAACAAATTTTTAATAGTAGCACGATGTTGAAATTGTGCCCGGCCGATGGCGATAGGCTCAATCTTTAGCATGAGTCAACAGTGAAGTGTGCACGTTAAACTCTTCTACTACACCCTTCTGGGTAACACAAGAGTGATGTTATGTTATAATATGCTTCAACTCTAATCTGTAAAATTGACACATCATACTAAGAAACTGTTGAAAAAAATATGGGACCGGCAGGATTTGAACCTGCGACCTTACTAGACACCGGGCAGCCACTTTAGCCATCCAGTTACGGTCGCCTCTTACCAGAACCCTAAATTTCTCAACTGTATGATACGTCATTTCGTGACGTATCAACAGTTATCATATAAAAATAATCAATTAGAAGTTGACACATCAGTACAAATTTCTGAAGTTCAAATCAAACTTTGAAATTTCATCAAATAATGCCATATTTTCCCGTTTATCTGAACAGAAGTCAAGGACAAAGCAATGTGTTTCTGTTTAACCAAATCAATTTAGGAAAAAGTAGACAAATCGCCCATAAGTGATTGCCGGAAATTTTAATGAAGGGAAAACATCGTCACTCAAAAATTTAGTGAATTTGTTCAAACAATATACACAAGTGGTGAACCGGTAACAACCCTTTCGGCAACTTTGACAAATAATAGCCCAATTATGTTGTAGGTGTCCTGTTAAATGTAAACATGTTGTATCTCGATTTGTTTGATAGTACTTGCATCATTTATATCGAATGGCGTGAAGCTGCAAATATGACTGCAGTACAAAAATTCAGCTTGTGTTTTTTTTTCGATTTTTATAAATGTATTCGGTTAATAGTAAACATAAATTCGTGTAAGTGAGGTAGCACTCGCAATTTCAAGTGGTCGTTTTAGTGTAAGCGGATGTAAAAATAAATATTTTACTTCGAACCTAATTCTGTTTTATCAGAAAATTGCAATACGTTTCTAACTGACTTCAAAAAAGGAGGAGTTTCTCAATTCGATTGTGTATATATATTTATCTATCTTCTTCTTATAGAGATCTTAGGGAAATCGAGGGCAACCCTCAATTTAAAAAGGCTTCTATATTGTGTTTTGTATTTTACCTAAAGCTACTCGTATATTTGCATCTAGCAGTCAGCATTTCATGTTGCTGAGCTGATGCTGGAAGGCAAACTTAAGAAAACTTAAGTATTTCTTACTTTTAAGTGCATTTTTAGGGTTCCGTAGTACCTACAAGGAACCCTTATAGTTTCGCCATGTCCGTCTGTCCGTCCGTCTGTCCGAGGCATAGCGACGAAACCGTTGGTGCTAGAAAACTGAAATTTTGCATAAACATGTACGTTAACTATACAAAAAAAGTTGTAGAATAAAATTTGGAAAAATATTTTTCTTTCGGGTAGCTTCCCTACATGTAAAGTAGGGATGTTTTTTTTTTGTCGCTTACCCCATATTGTGGGGTATTGTTAGATAGGACTTTTAAAAACGTTTAGGGGTTGCTAAGACAGTTTTTTGATTTAGAGATCCGTTTGCGAGATAATTAACTTTAAAGAGCAAATTTTTGTTCGAGTAGAGCGTCCCCCCCCCTCTAAAAGCTAAACTACTGGATCCCAAAATCTGAAAAAAATTGTGTCGGTAGTACATGTAATGAACTTTAAAGGAAAACTATAGCGGATAAGTTCACTTAATTAGTTCAAGAGGAATAGGGGTCCAAAGTGTAAAATGCAGTTACTTAGAATAATTCGTGCAATTTACAAAAACCTTTGAAAGTAATGACTTGTATGAGGATGTTACTTGTTTAATACAGATAGTAAATCCCTTTTAAGTCGAAATATGTTGTTACGACTAGCTACGGAACCCTACTGCGCGTGGCCCGACACGCACTTGGCCGGTTTTAACTTTACTTTGTAATTGGCGTCTAAATACTCACATTTCTTTAATTAGTAATTGGAGTTGTTTTTTATTTTGTAAAATTATTATAGCTTACTTTGCCTAACCTTGTTTAAAAAAGAAATAAAAATCCACGGAAGTACAATACTTACAATTCATTTAAATACCCTAATGACTGTACCCATGTAATGACATTAGGTACTCGCTTATGGGACGTGCTCCCGCTTCATATTTCCCTTCAGTATTTCTACCATGAGTTTTACTACATTCTCTCACGTGAACTCGATATCAATGATAATTATCAGCAGTAAATGGATCAAAATATCTTGGAAATAAAATAAAATTTAATAAAATAAACCTGCACTTGTTAGCCACCAATTTTATCTTGATCTTGATGCTTAAAAATTAACATTAATTTCTAATTGATTTCTAAGCAATCAATGCCATGCCATGCTTAGCAATCTAATACTGAGAACAGTCGAAAAAATATTTAGACTTGAACCGGGATTCGTGGATTTGCAGCGGGGCTTGGATGGCTAAAACGTAAAGCATGATTAGATCTAAATTATGTTTCATCTTTAACTTCAGGTGGGCTACCAGCTTGAGTGAAGTACTTATATATTAACATACTATCGCTAAAACAATGATTTTAAGAAATAAGTCAACTTCTTGTCATCAACCCTGTCTCATGTTTTATTTTTTCACCACACGGGTAACTAAGCTTTGAACAAACGCATTTGCACAGAATTACATGATGCAGTTTTGTAACAATTAGTAGAACTACTATACCAAGGGCTACAGTCTTAAGTCAGCTCCAGCGGGGACCCTTTAATTTGGGATTTTCCACGTGAGCACACTCAGCTTTTTAGATTAAAACATCACGTAAATTTGCGTAGCTTACGCCAGAATGAAAATGTTCGCACGCCCGTAATTTCAGAGCTAGTACTATTAGCATGTCAGGTTGAATTTACGCAGACACGAAAGTGACTACCGTGAAATCTTACGTATTAAAATGAATTTTATAGAGACAGTGTTGAAGTTTGAGGAAGTCGTGACCTAGTTAGATGTTTGTGGGACAAGCCAGAAATGCGACAGTAGCAATACCGATTATTTAGATATTCTACGTCATGGCATTTTAATATAACTATAGTATAGCAACTGTTTAGATGGTCTAAAGGTTAGCGTATGCGACTCTCACCACGAGGTCTCGGGTTCGATTCCTGTGTCGGGAAAAGTGTTATTTGTGAACTTACCATCAGAGAATTTACAATAGCAGCATGGAGTTTGAATTGTGTCCAGTGGACCTAAACATAGGTAAAATTTAGGTGTTGTACACCTCTGCCACACCCTTTTTTGATAATAAAGGCGTGATGATATTTATGTTATGTAGCAAACGGACGTATAGTCTACCTAATTATAAGTGGTAACTATAACCCATGCACAGCAACAATCGTACGATAAGTCGCTCCATCTGAGGATTACGGTGTTATGTCTCATATGGTAGTAATCTTAGGACCTGAATTACTACCAAACCGGTACACAGTAGTGCAAGCATTACTATTTGGCGGCAGGTTAAAGGTGAAAAATAAATCGAGGCCTGTTCGGTAAAAAATAAATGGTCATACCGGACAGAACAATGTCCGGTATTTTGAAGAAAATCGGTATTACTGGTCACAAGCGCCTACAAAAGTAGGCATACAAACATAACAAAACATACGAATAAAAAATATAGTATAAAATAAAACGTATTTTTTGCGACCTAGAATCCCCCCCCTTTTGAGGTTGTCCGGTATTTTTTCGCGACTCACCTGGCAACCCTACCTTCAGGTCGTTCAAAAGCGCTTTACCACCATCAAACTCAACAATCCAGTATTTATATAAAGAACCAATATTTAATTGTTCTTACCCTCTGTTTCTATATTTTCTTGCGCACAAAATAGGTTAATTAATAATTTCCTGCTGAATAGAGGCTTGACCTAGTTGGTCAGTCGCAAACGATATTAATTATAATGTTCAGCTGAGCAAGTGGCGGTCACAGTGGCCAATCTCGGCGGAAACTAACCGCAGTCTATAAGTAGGTGGGTATATAAACACAGATGGTAGATAATAAGTATATTATTATGTGTTTTCTGAAGCGTATCTAAGTGCCACTATAGTACGGACGCCGGAAAATAGCTTTTATCGATGCGTCGCCGGTTAAAAATATGCTTAATCTGATTGGTCAGCATACCGAAGCGCCTGCCAGTTAATATAGCCTTAAAGGAGTATAGTATAATATTACTACGACTTCATTTTATATCTTACAAGCTATTACGGTAAGTGATAATTATTCCTTTCTAAATACTAAGTACCTAACATTATATGTATTATAACCCAGGATGATATGATAATATGTTAGCCTTTCTAAATGGCCTTTTCGCGCTTAAATTACATTAAATCAGTGAAGTCGTTAAAAAAGTAACGAACGTTTTGATTGTTTCCTGCTTATTCCACGAGAACACTTAAATCGTTCGGAATAAAAACATAAGAAAAAAAAAATACAACCAAATTGAGAACCTCCTCCTATTTTTAAGTCGGTTAAAAAGAAGCATGTTTTATTCCAGTGTGTCATCTTCATGCCGTGATTTCGATCCAAAGCGATCCGTTCGCACATGGAGAAGAAACAAACATTCACACACATAAACTGTCTGCTTTATAATATTAGTAGAATGCCTTGTGAAGTGACAAAGCAATTATTTGAAAGTTAAACCTAACCTTACCTAAATTAATCTTGAATACAATTTCAAGGTTAATTTACCTACAGAAATTGTTATTTTTTGGAATCAAAAGTTAGCCTTTCCAGGTTTATTGTTACATTCGCACCATTCTTGACATTTGCTAATAACTACGTCATACCCGAATCTAAATGTCAAGAGTGCCAAGCCGTACTATGGAGCGCGCACACAACTACATTGGAATGAACAAAGTACAATGTTCAAAACAAACAAAACAGTATATTTATAGCTTTGTTTTAGTGGGTACTACGAAAAGGTCAGGCATAAAACCTTTTTCGCATGAAAACAAGATTTGGTTTGATAGTTTAGCTCTCATCGAACAAGTATTAACATCCACAGCGTGGGAAGATAAACAGATGATGGAGTTCTCAAAAAAAATAAAAACCTTTATTTACTATTTGAATATCGAGTTTAATACTACAACTCAGTTTGTCGTGTCATCCGAATGCGAGACAAATCTGATATACTTCAATAAACGTAAAAACTAACTTGGATTGTTTAAATTGACACGAACTGCGCATAACTATCTAACCGGTAGATAATGAAAAATACATCTGCTTTATTTTCGTGATCTACGACCCCGGTTTCTTATAATTTAAGCATATTGGCATATTTTAAGCTCTTATCGTATCTACAAAGCTTCAACATCTTAAATACACCTTTTTGGTAAATCCATATTTATGCAATGGATATTGTAAGATGAGTTGCGGTTGATCTGGCAGTAAGTCAGTTCAGCATCGGAAAATAAAGTTGTGCCATTTTAAACTAGAAATTAAAGGTTTTTATTTGCATGATGACATTTTAATATAAAATAATTTACAATGATATACTAACATGTTAATGTATTAAAATTTAATAACGGATAACTTATTAAAAAATATTTAATCAAACTACTCCTATTGTTTAGTTTGTGAAATTCCAACGCAAAACTTTTTAACTACTGCATTTACAGGTTATTGCTGCGGAAACCTCGCATTTCAAGAGTTCTGCATCGGAATTGTAACCACAGTTTTTGTTTCATATGGCACCTTAATAGTTATGCGTTGAAACTATTAATAAAAATGTAGTCCTAACTACCAGTTACTAACTTATTCGTTGGTTTTACAGTATATTTAAAATATTTTGATGACAGTTTTTTCAGAAAAGTAGTTTGTCTAAATAAAATCTTTCTTACTCAATCTCTTTTACTGACGCTATAAGCACGGTATAGTAATACACAAAGTATAAGCATGTCAATTGTTTTAATATACAGGGTGTATTTTTGAAACGGGGCAGTAAGGGCAAGTACCTTAACCGTTGCAGTTACAGCAAAACGTTCTTAAAAGACCTTCCCTAACTTTTTGGGACATTTTGAACTGCATTCACAGATTTTGTAAAAAACTTACAGTTAGCAAAAAAAATGCAAAAAGTTCAATTTTTTTTTTTTATGCCAATCGATTTTATTTCATGTGGGGATCAAAAAACTCTATGGGACCATTTTAGCTTTCAGTACTAGAAAAGACAGAAATCGCCAAAAACGTTTCCCATACATTTCGGCAACAGAAACGAATTTCTACGATGGTCTAACTTTTTGTTATGGCCTGGAAGTGGGTAGAATTGACTGTAAAGTAAATAAAAAGAATTTTTACCCTCAAATTTCGAATTTGATTCGAAAATCTGTGTGTTATACTTAGTTTCAGCTGAGAAACTTCGTATGAGTTATTTATTAAGGATTTTCGCTAAAATGTCTTCTAATCGTGAAAAAATTGACTTATTAGAAGCGTATTTTGAAAGAACCCTGCAATTCCAGGTTTTTCAAAAGATTTGTAATAACCTTTCTTGTTGGCACATGCCGCAACGGATACTTATTGCGGTACCACACTAATGCAGCTCCCGCATTTCGATTATTGACAAAATACGCTTCTAATAAGTCAATTTTTTCACGATTAGAAGACATTTTAGCGAAAATCCTTAATTAATAACTCATACGAAGTTTCTCAGCTGAAACTAAGTATAACACACAGATTTTCGAATCAAATTCGAAATTTGAGGGTAAAAATTCTTTTTATTTACTTTACAGTCAATTCTACCCACTTCCAGGCCATAACAAAAAGTTAGACCATCGTAGAAATTCGTTTCTGTTGCCGAAATGTATGGGAAACGTTTTTGGCGATTTCTGTCTTTTCTAGTACTGAAAGCTAAAATGGTCCCATAGAGTTTTTTGATCCCCACATGAAATAGAATCGATTGGCAAAAAAAAAAAAAATTGAACTTTTTGCATTTTTTTTGCTAACTGTAAGTTTTTTACAAAATCTGTGAATGCAGTTCAAAATGTCCCAAAAAGTTAGGGAAGGTCTTTTAAGAACGTTTTGCTGTAACTGCAACGGTTAAGGTACTTGCCCTTACTGCCCCGTTTCAAAAATACACCCTGTATATTGCTAAAGAGCAAAACTATTTATTTTGCCAAGAGTGTACATAAATAAAAAAAAAACCTTTTTGTCATAGTAGTAGAAATAATATACCTACAGCATATAGAACTTCAATGGTTGATGTCCATGGGCTGTACTTCACTTTCCATCAGGTACCTAGGCGTAGTACAAACATAAAAAATAAATCTAATTTTCAACAAAAAAGGCCGGAACTAGACCTAAAAAACCTACTCTTTATTTCCTAAAACGTTCTGAACACAAATTCTCCCTATTACTTCCAGACCGAAACAAAAAACAAATGGCAATATATCTTGACTTTTTCGACTTTTTTTCTAATCTCGGGTTCCACGAAGCAACTCAAAAGAACTTTGCTACATACCTAGAAAATAAATCTTTTAAAGTAAGTAAAGTAAAGTAAAGTAAAAATTATTTATTAGATCACCATCAAATAAAATTAAAATCAAAATAATAATTAAAAAAAAAAAAACATTTAGAAACTTACAAATAATACAAAGAAAATTAAATAAAATATACAGAACAATAATAAGTTTATGTCTCAGACTTGATATGCTATGATGGTGCCTAAAAGGCCACAGCTCAACATATTGTTGCCAGAAAATTAGGCAACGTTGATTTTCAGCTGGAACCTCAGGTGACAAGTGATATATAATGAAAAATATATAAAATAAATTAAAAATAAATATGATGTATAGACGTAATAAAAATCAAATCAAAAATAAAAAAATAAAAAATAAAAAATAATAAATCTTTTGAATCCTTAATAAAGTTCTCTAGGTCTGTTGTTGGGCTTTAATAACGGCACGTAAAATATTATGTGAGTAATTAAATTACATGTTCAAGTACGCTGAAAATAATTAATTTGGTAATGAATTATACAATCTGTTTAGGTTTGGTGGTATTTACTTACAAGAGGTATTCAACGTGTTCTAAAAGATAAATACTGTTGTGATTAGGAGTTTAATCTTATTTACGTAGCTGTAAAATAACAATTATTGTTCAAATTATGCAAATTCACGTAATGTTTGTCTATTTAGTTGACCACGGTTTCACCAATCAATTTATGTAGGCATTTTCAAGAGGATGCTAAAGGCATTTTTAAGTCACAGCTAGTCTTGCATTATTACGTGACAGTATTTTATTACCTTAATCAAAGTAGTGTAAAATGCGTCAGATGACATTTAGCTTAAAATATAATTGAACAAAAGATATTCCTTTAAACCATTACCAACAAAATAGAATTCTGAATTCTAAACAAATATTCTCTCACAGAGAGACAACCTTTCAAAAATGTCAAACGCTGCCAATATTTAGTCTGAAAGATGGCAAAAGGGTGCCAAGCTATAAATTGTCATAATTTTTAACGACAGGCTTCGACATAATATCGATAACAGTGTACCAATACCGTGAAATAACTGACTATAAAATTTTACGTAACGCATACTCGTGCAAAATTAAATTGCACAAAAAATGTACAGGCAAATGTATTTTAAGGTACAAGACTAGTAAGTCTTTTTTGATATTATATAACGAATACCACACAAAAATATAATCGTAATAGCGTAGAGGAACAGGATGTAATGTTCCGCCACCACAAAGGGAAGATCCTCCGACCAGGCTCGGTGGTATTGCCTGGACAGCACTGCTGTCCAGCTGTCCAACGGTCGCACCTTGGAAGTCGTATATATATGTACACTATTTGTGATTCAGCGTCTTTGACATTTGTGACGAGTGTGTCACTTCTTAACGTTGTCAATGTCATCTGTCATTTATCATGTGCGGATGTTGCCAGCATGAAAATAAAAAAAAATAGGGCAGTACTTTTACCTTTTTTCAATTCAAAATTGGAATATTCTTGAGAAATTGGAAAAAAGAAGAAGAAGGTTGAAACAATCGAATGAAAAAATGTATACATCATAATAATTAAGACTCACTTGGTAACTGAATGGCGGTGCGTAGTTTGTCTTTGGTAAGTAAAAAAGTTTTCTGTACCTTTATGAATATTTCGTCTAACTTACATTACAGAAAAAATATTGCTTGTACAAATACTCAACAATAGCCTAGAGATATTGTTTTACTGAATTCGAAGGTAGAACAATTTTTTGAATAAAAACAATCACTGGCGAAAAATATTGTAAACCAACAAGTCCATACATTTGACATATTTTTATTCGACATTGATGCGGAAACGTGAAATTCGCTACCAGATACAATCTTTGTTGCACTGTTTTATTATGTGTTGGTAAAAGGTACAATATTTCATCGTTTATTATAAAAAAAATTCTTTAGTTGTTAGCTTACAATATTTGTTGTCTGTTTTGACATTTCAAATCATATCATTATTTATTATTATTTTGTCAAATATAATTCTTATTCAATGCTTGAAATGACCACCGAAAATTAACATCCATTAAGCACATTAAATCAAGATCGAAACATAATTTGATTAAATAAAAGCTTTGTTGACGCATTGACTTATAAAGTATTAAATCATGCATTCTCGGAAACGTCCAGCGAACATTCATTTTACGTTCCTGATTCACTATTAACAGTGCGCATTTACGATCGAACAAACTCTGTTTATTCAACAGATGAAGCATACTTTGGATTTTACGAGTGATAAAAGTGCACTAAAATTTGCTATCGATAATTCACTGCTGGCACTAAAATGGAAATGTTTTACTCTGAAGTAGCAGCTGAATTCAAAACGGGTATTTTTTTTAATTTGTCTTTTTTGTTCTACCTGATATTCAAAAAGGCTGGACTATTCTTTTGATGATTGTACTGTGGGGGTGCTTCATGGTTGTATATTTGTTGATTGAAAGATGTTTTGATTGGTATGTTGATGAGATGAGAGAAACGATAGGTCACTATTCTAAATGTTTTATATTTACTGGTACCAGGAACATATTATATAATTATATAATCACGTCGGGGTCACCAATGTGGGGGTGCTTCATGGTTGTATATTTGTTGATTGAAAGAAGTTTTGATTGGTATGTTGATGAGATGAGAGAAACGATAGGTCACTATTCTAAATGTTTTATATTTACTGGTACCAGGAACATATTATATAATAAACTTATCGACTACATTATTCTATCTTAACTACGACCTATCTCTAGTGATACGGGAAGGCGACTGGCGAACCGGGCGACTAAACTTAAGTATCCAGTGTATCCACTTAAATACATATGCGCCGGTTGCCCTGTGTCCCTACAGTACTATTAGATAGCAAAAACGTAATTTGTAATATTTTAGTAAAAAATATAGTAAATAAAAAAAAAACGAATGTTTTATAACTCTTAACTCAACTCTCAACACAGAGCGTTAGCAAAATGAAACAAAAGGAATCAAATTAATATATTCCCCACGCTTCCCTGAACGCGATGACAAAAGAACGCAATACTGAGTACGTTTCCTTATTGTGTGATTCCTATGCCCATTCGTCATTTCGCTGTCCGTAGGATTTTGCAGAATCACGGCTGGCCGAATACATTATCCGTTCGCTTTGTTGGAATTCAGATGTATGGAAGGAGATTCAAATTGCAAATGGGTATATAAAAATACTTGGTTTTACGAGTTTAGATATGGATGAGTAATTTGTTTGTGAGTTAAATTTTGAAGCTAATTAAATTTATTTTTAAGACTAAAGATACATAATAAACTTTTCGATATTTTTACCTCATAATAAATTAAATGCACACAAAGAAAAATAACTAATTGAACATTATATCAGCAAAACAAACATCTCAAAACAAAAGAACTCAAATTAATATATTCCACGCTTCCCTGAAAAGTATAATAAAAGAACGCAATACTGAGTACGTTTCCTTATTGTGTGATTCCTACGCCCATTCGTCATTTCGCTGTCCGTAGGATTTTGCAGATCACGGCTGGCCGAATACATTATCCGTTCGCTTTGTTGAAAATCGGTTGGTTGGGAGGAGAATCAAATTGCAGATGGATGTTATTATATTAACCTAACTTGATTTTGGAAGGTATAATATATGTATAATTTGAATTCGACGTTATTATTGTTTTTGTCTTTACAATAGCTATGTCTCAATTAAACTACGTATTTTTGTTGTAATAATAGTAGCAACATAAACTATGTTAGTCATTTAATTTAAATGTGTGGCAACTTTGCCTCTAGTTCAGTTTATGATAATGTGTCTATGGTTGGACAAGTTCTTTGTTGTCTATGTGTTCTTCTGTTTTGTTCATTCAAATAAAGCGGCAGCAATTTTACCAAATACAGTTTCTTTTATTTAATTTTTACAATTTTCTGTATTTTTTATATAATGTTGCGACAAAACGCTTGAACGTCAAAGTCAAAGTCAAATCTTTTATTGCCATAAACCCCAAGTAGCGCTTGAACACGTGAACAAACATAATAATTACAGAGCAAATAAAAAAAAATCTAAAGAATTAAATAAATTAAAATGTTACTTATCAAAATAATGTGATTTGATTTACCTTGGCTTAAATCAATTTACAATGTTTGATTAAAATTGATCTAAGCCTCGGTAGTACAGATCATATTTGCTTAGGTTCAAATTTAAATCAATTTAACTACCAGCTCCGATAGGTATTGTATCATTGAAAAGAGCTGGTGAGAAACTCATGTGCTTTTCAAATAATAAATCAAACAATTATCTTTGTTTTTGACAATATTTTAAGTAAATCTTGTTTCATATTAGGGTCTAGCTTACACGATACTTTAAGTCGCTAAAACGCGTGATTCTGATACTGCTATCAACTGTATCGATGAAATCAGTAACTATCGCCGATAAGCTAATAAATAGCAGCCCTTGTATCTAATACATGTCCCACTGCTGGGCTCCGGTCTCTTCTCATGTCCACCACGCTGGCCTAGTGCGGATTGGTAGACTTCACACGACCTTGACTACTTTAAAGGCACTCGTAGGGCATGCAGGTTTCCTCACGATGTTTTCCTTCACCGTTAGTGAGCGATAATTTATATGATAAATACACACTAATAGAAATAATTTTATATTGACAAATAAAATCGACTTCACTTCGTTAAAATCCAAAACACGCACATAAAAATTTAAAAGTAACATGCCTTTATTATACCTTACACGAATAAAATAATTTTGTACCACAATACAAATAAGTACTTAAATACAAAGGTATTAAACCTAGTACATACATTACCTTGATATTGTCAACAGAAATGAATAGCTAATATCATAATAGAAGACTATTAAAACAGTCTCTAGAGGTTTTTGAAGTAAATTTCAGCACTCCTTTCATTTTGTACCACAAAGAGACTGCTTAAAATGTAAGGTGAGAATTTGCTAATTTGAAATCTAGGGGATGCTACATTTTCTGAATGTATTTCGTATAAAGAACTTTATTTAGATAAGTAAGCTGTTAAGTGCTCGGAAAGAGTTGCTTTGCTCTCTGCTGACTGTTTCATTCAAATAACATAACATTCATGCCTATATTACCCAGTAGTAATAGGCATGATGTTATTTTTACAGGTGGTAGAGCTCTTGTGAATGAGCTCGAGGGCGGCAGCACCACCGTCTCACCTTTAACCTGCCGCCAAATAGTAGTGCTTCCATTACTGTGTTCCAGTTTGGTGGTGAGAAATTACTGACACATGAGGCATATCACCGTAGTCCTCAGCTGCAGCGACGCATCTATAATCTGATTTTGTGAATTGTTGATATCCATGGGCTGTACTCCACTTACCATCAGGTGGACTACACGTGCGTTCGCTGTTAGCGAAGTATATAAAAAAAAAGGTAACAACACCCAAACTTCACTTGTATTGTTTAATGTTTAAGGTAAACCTGTCGCCAGAATTCCAGACTCCGTTCTTGTATTGAGGTTTTCCTTATGAAAATATCAAAACACTTTTGCCCGACCTGGAAATCGAACCTGGACCTCGAAATAAAAACCCACTCCATAACCTCCAAACCAATTAATAATTGAGTGGCTGGTAGGTTTATAATAGAAAATATTATACTGTTCTCTAAAAATAGTACAACGCAATATTTTCAGTTAGTCTAGTGGTTAGCATATGCGCTTCTTACCGCTAGGTCTAGGGTTTGGTTCCCGGGTCGGACAAAGTGTTATTTGTGAACTTTCCGCCAGGAAATTCACAATAGCAGCACGGAGTTAGAATTGTGCCCGGTGGATAGCGATAGCCTCACCCCCTATCCCATAAGACCTAAACATAACTGGTGAAAGGTGGGTGTTGTACCACCTCTGCCATATCCCTCTGGGTAATATATTATTTAAAAAAAAGTGATATCATGAGACATATTATATATTAATGAAACAGGCCCTTGATATTAATATACTTCATCAAAATATTGGGTGTTTAGATAAACATCCATAGTTACACACGGGACACCCAAAGGACTACGGATGGACCAAAGTTTAATTAACCAAGTTTATGG
This sequence comes from Hypena proboscidalis, assembly GCA_905147285.1. Taxonomy (NCBI): domain Eukaryota; kingdom Metazoa; phylum Arthropoda; class Insecta; order Lepidoptera; family Erebidae; genus Hypena; species Hypena proboscidalis. The sequence goes on along the minus strand of LR990150.1, from coordinate 6,246,536 downwards.
CAAGTGCAAAGGCCGGTTTGCTGTTTAGGATAGGATTAAGGGAAATTCATTATACAGCCTTATAATGTAGAAAATAGGAGTTTATTGAGTGACAGAAAGTTTTATTAATTGAAACTTGAAGTTTTTGAAACGGTTTTGGTTTTGGATACTAAGCTTTACTTAAGCGGTACCAAACAACCTACATACATTTTTTTTTATAATTATGACTAATTGTCAAAACAATAACGGCCCACAACCCTCAAGCCGCATATTATATATAAATATAATATCATAGATATAGTTACTACTTTGTTTGTTTCCATGTGGTGTATTTTTTAAATTAAGATTTACTGAAAATATTTATAATTGGATATTAACTACTAAATACTATTTTGAGCAAGTTCGGAGAAAGCTTTAGATAGCCCAAGTGATGTGCTTACTTTCAAAATTATAGGACCGGAATTAAGAGGAAACGATTGCTCGGCTGATGGAAGTAATATTGGTTTAAGCACATAAAGAGATTTACTTTTCAAGAGTATTAAGCTTATCTGGTAACTATATTATCTAGCGCATAAAGTTTTTTTTTTTAATACGACTACTTTTGTTAACATGGTGCTACCAACAAAACTCATGTTTTGTTATTTCGTTCATGATAACAACTTTATATTTAATTCCTTACAGATTTGCTTTCGTAATAAAAAAATATGTATGAAAATCACTTGTCTATATTAATTCGCCAATACTCTAAAACGTCACTTTCACTTTCGTCTTTTGCGAAATTTTATCGATAAAAAGGCCGGTTCCAATTTCCTCAGCCTCGCTTTCATATTGTTTTTTCTTTCCTTTTTGAAGAACTGACTCCGTTCTTATTCGAAGATTAATAAAATGTAAATTTTCCGACACGGCCCGCGTTTCAAAACGATTTCGCCAAAATGTTTCTTAAAAATTCTTCAAGAGTCTCAAGATTGTTCCTGATATAGCTAATCTTTTCAACAAACTGAATATTTTAGCGTTGATTTTTGGACGGCAGGGATTTATTCTGTAAGTAAATGTATTGATAAAATAGAACTGGCTGGATTTATCATTTAGCTTGGATGTTTTTGTCAAAGCTATGAAATATTTGAAATATTAACAAATTCATTTATTTTATGTAATATTAAAGTTGAAAAATTAAGAATCCAGCAGGACTCGAACCTGCACCTCTTGGGTATACGCCCCAAGTGCTTTGCCAATTCAGCTATGGATTCGTATGCTGCCGGACTCGAAATTTCTCAACTCTTTTTGTGCCAGCTTTTAGCTAGACGAACCTTATTTGGTTTTAGCGCCATCTATGTGATGTAATAAGTACTATTCACATACTGTAAGTTTGAATTAAGATCAATACTGTTACAGTCAAGAGATGACGCATTTTTATCAAATACTTGTAATATTTTAAAGCAAATTTTAGCTTTGCTATGCATTTATTTTATTTAATATGAAAAATGCGTCATCTCTTGACTGTAACAGTATTGATCTTAATTCAAACTTACAGTATGTGAATTAACAGATTGATTTTACCTTAACATTTTTCATTTGAAACACCCATGAAACCTTAATAAAACAATCCAAATAAAATTGTACAAAACGCGACACCAAGCCCCGAATAAAAAAATAATAAGAATAAAAATTACCAATTTCCTATACCGAATATGAGAAATACATACCAAGCTTAATACAGAAACATTATGGGTTGAACCTTTTCAAATGAAAGTGACCCGTGAACGATGGAATGAGGAAATTAAAGATATGAACGTATAGAAACGAACGTTGCTCAGGAAACGACCTGGAGAGACGAAACGAAATATTGGCACCTCATTCGTTTTGGAATCGGCTGCCAATGTTTTTAGCTCTTAACGTATTGCTTATTTAAGAACGTTGATTGCAATGGTTAGAAAAAGTAAATAAAAAAAAATTAAGCACAATAATATCTGTTATTTGACTTTTTACTTTTGTTTTTCATTATTATTGACAATACGGGTTACTCACGTTACTTTAGCCGGGATATGCCGACTAGTTTCGAATCTAGTACGTAGATTCATCAACTGGGCTATTATTCGCGTGTTGTCGCCTCCGCTAGACGTCGCGCGGAGGCGACGACACGAGACTAGATTCGAAACTAGTCGGCATATCCCGGCTAAAATAACGTGAGCAACCCGTATTCTCAATAATAATGTCTTCACCTCACGTCGGTTTTAACAATATTATTTGTTTTTCATATTGGGTGAACCAGGATGGATAGCTAACTTGTTGGTATAGTCATTAGCGTATGCAGCGGCCTCTTACCACGAGGTCTCGTCGAGATGTTATGTTATATCATATCTTTCTGAACCAGGTCGGATTGGATTACAATGCTATAAAAAGTACTATTAACAAAGTAAATTCATTGATTTTATATAATATTAAAGTTGAAAAATTAAGAATCCAGCAGAACTCGAACCTGCACCCCCTGGGTATAATACGCCCCAAGTGCTTTGCCAATACAGCTATGGATTCGTAGGCTACTTATATTATTAATATTATATAAAATACAAAAAGGCATAGCAAAGCTAAAATTTGCTTTAAAATATTATAAATTCATTGAATTGAAATTTTGACAATTTCAAAGGAAATTATATTTGTCAAATTGGTCAAAGTTGCAGACAGTACACTTTTTGGCTCCAGCTTTATTCTTATAAGTATGTTTTCCTATTGGAATCCAAAATAAATCTAAAAAAAAATAAAATGTTTTCTATCCAAAAACACAACTAATTGGCTACCTGTTCCAAAAGCCGGCTTATACTTGTTCAAGGTTTAATGAATAAATTGCTTAACAATATAGAAATCCGAATACCGTTAACAACAAGTTGTTGAAAGTTTGTAGCTATTAGCGAGTACTAAGTACCCGCGGCAAAGTTTCGAGTTAACTCGAGAATTCAATGGAAATTCAAGTAAATCAATATTTTAGTTTTGAACAATATTGTTACAGAAGCCGTTATTATAATTATTACTAATTACTGAGTTTGATCATTTATGGTGCTGTATTATTGACAATGATTTAGTAGCATTAACCGTTTACCTACTTTAACCAGCTCTTAGCTGAATGAGGTGGGAAGGAATTCAATTCAATACAATTTATTTATTTGCGAAAATGGATTTTTACAATATTGTTGTAGGTACCTATAATAAATGAGTATCACCATAATCAGCGTTTCAGTATGCAAAATGAACTTAATAATTATAAAAAAGTATTGAAATACAATAACTACATTCAAGAAAATGAAACAAAATCATAACATCATGTATAAAGATATTAGAGTTAAAAGTTAAAAGATAAGAAGTAAATTATAAAAATATAATAATAATAACAATCAATAAAAATGCAAAAATAATTAAATCAAAGATAAGAAAATAAGATTGATAAAATCATTATAATATAAATTTATCAGCTAAGTATTCTGCATGTGACTGAATAATAACATTTTTCCATAAGCAACCTAACTTACCTAAAAGTGTCTCTATACAAAAAGTATAAAATAAAATAAGTATTTAGCGTCATCACCTTCTAGATAGGTCTTTGATTATATTCCTCTGAGAGATAGGTAGGTATTGAATAACTTTCTACTTTGACATAATATATATTTATATTTACAATACTAACCTAACTATAATTTAATATTTTAAACTAATGAAATAAATACCTAACTATACAGGGTGTATTTTTGAAACGGGGCTGTAAGGGCAAGTACCTTAACCGTTGCAGTTACAGCAAAACGTTCTTAAAAGACCTTCCCTAACTTTTTGGGACATTTTGAACTGCATTCACAGATTTTGTAAAAAACTTACAGTTAGCAAAAAAAATGCAAAAAGTTCAAAAATTTTTTTTTTATGCCAATCGATTCTATTTCATGTGGGGATCAAAAAACTCTATGGGACCATTTTAGCTTTCAGTACTAGAAAATACAGAAATCGCCAAAAACGTTTCCCATACATTTCGGCAACAGAAACGAATTTCTACGATGGTCTAACTTTTTGTTATGGCCTGAAAGTGGGTAGAATTGACTGTAAAGTAAATAAAAAGAATTTTTACCATTTTTAATAACTCATACGAAGTTTCTCAGCTGAAACTAAGTATAACACACAGATTTTCGAATCAAATTCGAAATTTGAGGGTAAAAATTCTTTTTATTTACTTTACAGTCAATTCTACCCACTTCCAGGCCATAACAAAAAGTTAGACCATCGTAGAAATTCGTTTCTGTTGCCGAAATGTATGGGAAACGTTTTTGGCGATTTCTGTCTTTTTTAGTACTGAAAGCTAAAATGGTTAATTTTTTGATCCCCACATGAAATAGAATCGATTGGCAAAAAAAAAAAAATTTGAACTTTTTGCATTTTTTTGCTAACTGTAAGTTTTTTACAAAATCTGTGAATGCAGTTCAAAATGTCCCAAAAAGTTAGGGAAGGTCTTTTAAGAACGTTTTGCTGTAACTGCAACGGTTAAGGTACTTGCCCTTACTGCCCCGTTTCAAAAATACACCCTGTATACACATTGAATAAAAGAATAATATAAAATTATTAACTTTCTACTTTTAAATAAAAAAATAAATAAATATCTCCCAACTTACACACAACGCCATCTAGTCCCAAACTAAGCTGAGCTTGTACTATGTGTACTAGAATTACTGATACTAATACATAATTATATACTTTTCTTTTTGTAAATACATACTTATAACATACATACATACTTACTATACATAGAAACACCCAGACTAAGACAAACCCCCATGTTCATGCACACAAAGATTTGTCTTAAGCGGGAATCGAACCCGCGACCTCGGCGTAGCAGGCAGGTACACTACCCACTTACCCACTGCGCCATCCGGTCGTCTACATTTATAATAAAATCGACTTCAGAAAAAGAAGAAGGTGTTGTTCGCCGATTACTCCAAGACGCCCGGACCGATTTGAGAAATTCTGCTTTTGTCTGAAAGAGTATACTTGTCTTGAGGTCTCATTTTTATCAGGTCACGATCTGTTGATGAGATCTTAGAGAAATCGAGGACAACCCTCAAATTTTAAAGGCTTCTTTATTGTTTTTCGTATATTACTAAAAGCTTCTCGGATATTTGCATTTAGAAGTCAGCATTTTATGTTGCTGAGCTGATATGCTGGATTCTTTCTAGTTATACACAGATTAGGTGAGACGTTGAATTTTACTTAAGTATTTCTTACTTTTTAGTGCATTTTTTGTTATTGAAGTTGTTTTTTGTTTTTTTTTCCTTGTGTAAGTATCGTTAATTTGTGTTCTAGAAGGAGCGTAAAAAGTCTTACGGGCTGAATGTGACATAGCAACATCAATTGAAACCATAGTTTTTAGACATGATTAGTGTTAATTTTAACCACATTTACCGAACAAATTGAGGGTTGAGATCATTATTTTTTTTCGAACAATAAGTTTTAACCGGTAGAAATAAACACTAACCACGTCTAGAATCTGTAATTTCAGTCAATGTTGCTCTATCGTATACACCCTGCATAAAAATATCAAACCAGGAAAAACGCAATAAATTAACATTTTTGTCCTGAAAGAAGTCGTGAATCCAAAAAATAAACTCTTCAATATCTGATCTAATTTCCTGAAACGACATGAGCGTAATTTATTTGACGTTCTTTACATTCAAGAGAAATAAGGGTTCAATATATTGACGGCACATGCCATCAATTCATATCCTTTGAGATGTCACATTGAATCAGTTGATGTAATGGATGTGCTTATGAAGAAATGCGTCTCATATGTAATATTCCAATATTGTCAAAGCTTGTTTAAGTTATTATTAGCCAAATTTTCGCTTCCCGAAATGTGGGTCATCGAAAGGGCTAAAGTTTATTTTTATATTCATATCTTAGGGATAAACAAACAGTTAACTGTTTGTTATTCCCTATTGAAAATAATAACAGTGATGTGATAAATTATCAGTGATTAAGTCTCACTCACAACGTTATCCACAAAATATTTATGTAATTTTTTTGCAACTTAAATTAAGAAAAACATGCGTCAAAAGCGTCAAAAGGCAAAGTATGCGAACACCTCCAGTCATTCCTTAATTCGCTTGATATTTTGTATAAACGAAGTTCTAAATATTACGTATTTAGAACTTATAACTCATGTATTATCTACATGGATGATATTTTTTATTTTATTTACACCCTAGCTATTCAAGATGTAAATATTTAGTACGTAGTTCTAAATTCATTACAAAAACTTCAATTAAAATTACAATCAAAATCATTTTATTGTGACAAATTTCGCAGTAATTTTATTTACGAGTAAATCAACTACCTCGCATATCCAATGCACTTTACTACACTTTTCCTACATTCAAAGCCCCACTTATTCCTACCTGATCTCATTTGCTACTCAAAACCTTTCTCTTTATTCTTTTCACAGACTCATGTTTCTGAAAGCGAAAGTTTCCAATCGAGAATTGTAAATTCAAGCGTTGGGTCCGACTACTCGGAATCAGGAAAGAGCTATTGTTTAGCATCTAGGCAAGAGTACTTGCCAGTTTGTAGTTAGAGATGGACCTAATAAATATCAATACTGCCTCAAAAGTTTCTGAAGTGATGTTACGTGGAAACAGGCGATTGCTTTTAAGCAGGTAATAAATGGTTGTATTACTTTTTTACGAAAGAATTTATAAAAATATTAACATTTTCTTTTTTTATTTTTTGTCATAATTTATTACTCGTTTTTTATGTTTGAATTTTTTACACTTTAAGATTTTATAAATGTGTTGTAGTGATAAAAAAACACGGATACAATATAATTGTCAATATTAGCCGCTTTGATAAGAAAAACCACCAAAAATACAGTCAAAATGCGAAATATCGACAATTTGTTATTAATAATTTTATAGTGACACATAAAAAAAAGACGCTGCTCGTCTTTTTTTGAGTTAATTAAATTGGCTTCCAACGAGAGCAAAACTTGAAGCAAAATCGAGCTTTGCTCACTGAAATACTCTAAGCAAAGTTGAGTTTTGCTTACTGTTTTCATACAACAAAGAATGACTTTTCGAGCTGCTGAGGTGAAAAGTTATATACTCATAAAAAAAACCGTTACATTTTTATAGTAAAGGATTGCAAGGAATACTCGTACAAACACATTACACTTTGATATGAACAGTCATGCAACGCCAGCAACATAATCAAGATTAACAATTTAATCCCCACAAGTCTAGGGAACTCGCGTTAACCAGCAATGTTAGTAACACTGTTAATAATTTACTTCAAGGTCGAGAACGTCATTTACCAAGACACGACTTGAATACTCATTTATTAAGATATAGCACCCTGGTGGCCTTTCCTGACTATGGGCTGGCTTGGGCGGCTATTTACTTTGGGTAACAACTACTGGTATAGTGGACAAGATTAAAAAATTAAGGGTTAACGAGTTTAGGCAGAGAAGAAAGCACCAGTATTAGGCGCAAAATACACAGAAGCGATGAAAGATTCGGATACGCTGCGGATGAGAGACGGATACGGCACCGATGCGACTTAAATTACATATAAAAGGCAAAGATCTGCTTAAGATCGTTATTATACAGGCTGACTTTGTTGCAAAACATGTCCTCTTCAGAAGACGAAGATGCGTTTGCTGTGCTCCAATTTATGAATATACAAAATGTGCATGGACAAAGGTCTTATTGGGTGCATCCTGTATGGAGTTTGTCACAAGAAAATAGATATTTTATGATAATGGAAAAATTATATGAATATCCAAATCGTTTTTCATTAGAATGTTTCCATAATAATATTATATTGAATACGGTAAAACAAGGTCTTCAGAAGAAGCATACTAATTCCATATCGTCACGCATTTTTCGTTTTGGTCACTCAAACTTGTATTCGTACTGTATAACAAGCGATACGTGCTCTTCGCACGGTGGTCGGTCGCAACTGCAAGCGAGGTGGCGCGGATTCTCAAGTGATAAATCCGCGCCGCATCCTTTCTGTGTAATTTACGATTCATCTCTTTCATACATTTTGTACGAATAAAATTTGAAGCGACAACAAATCCGATCTACATCCACATCCGCATCGTATTCTAATCGCTTCTGTGTATATTGCGCCTTATACACCCTAATTACTGACAGTTTATAGGGGTCTGTTTGATTTTGTTAAGTATCTATCAATGGTTCTACCATCACTATGATAATATCAAATAATTACGCCTTATATTTATAACATCTTTTATATATTTCAATGTTCCAGCGAATCACAGGGAATCTTTCAGCTTTAATGGAATGACGTAAGTTGAACGCCCAGGGGTTTTACTTGTTATATCTATGGGTAGATTTTCATTTCTAATAATTTTGGATATTAATCGTTATCTTAGATTTAGATTGAATGGGAACACTCGAATACTTCAAAATATTCTATTCCGAATTTCGATGTTTCGACGTTCTGACGTTCAAAAGATCGAATTTCATAAAAATAAAATAAAAAGGTTGTTGAGAAGATCTCAAATTAAGAGTCATTGAATTACATCAAAGTTATAAGCATATAATTTTCTTGGCAGGCTTTTATAATAAAACATAACATCAAAATATTCGTAAGTCAATTGGTCCTCAGTGGCAAAGTTCCAAGAAATAGCTCTCGAAGGCATATGTTACGATCATAAATTCTAGTTTTAAATATTACATATGTGCTGAATTAGCATAATAATTTCTTTTGAAGCAAATTCTTGTAAAAGTCCTTGAACTTTCTTGTCTAGCTTTTTAAATCATAAGAACATTGGCGCACGAAGAATATACTTTTAGGTTTTTTTGCAATTTGCTATTTAATAATATTATTAAAACCGACGTGAGGTGAAGACATTATTATTGAAAATACGGGTTACTCACGTTACTTTAGCCGGGATATGCCAACTAGTTTCGAATCTAATACGTAGATTCATCAACTGTGCTGTTATTCGCGTGTCGTCACCTCAGTGCTAGACGTCGCGCGGAGGTGACGACACGCGAAACCACAGCCCAGTTGATGAATCTACGTATTAAATTCGAAACTAGTCGGCATATCCCGGCTAAAGTAACGTGAGTAACCCGTATTTTTAATAATAATTTGCTATTTGTTTTACAAAATATGAACATAACTGTTATTTTATGCATGATATTATCATAATATCGCACCTTTTTACCCAGAAAGCTATGACAGAGGTAGATTTCATATCACCGACTCCAGAGAATGACATGAAAAATCAATTACTGAGAACATAAAATTGTTCCCTTTGTTTAAATCCCTTTATATGAAATAACAAAAGATCGGTAGCGCCGATATTGACATCCGATGTATTGACCCAGTTCTAGTGGCAATATATAGGAACGGTTTATCTATTTACACTAAAAGCTGGCCAACACACTTGGAACAACACTAAAATAGCTAAGTAATAAGTTTTGTAATGACAATTCAATAAATAGATAGATAGAGATAGATAGATATATAGTTAGATAGATAGAAAAACTTTATTTGCACATCAAATTAGTGACAAACACACAATGAAATAGGTACTTAAAACTATAACGTACAAAGGGCGGCCTTATCGCTTGACGCAATCTCTTCCAGGCAACCTTAGGATGGATATATAACAGAAGGGATATTTGTGGTAGTTTATTGCACGTATTTGTTGATAAATATATATAACCACAAACGGTCTGGTATATGATCATGAACATTTAACCACCACCTGAAAAAAAAAACGCGATCTTCCCAATAATTTTTTAATCGTACAATGAACGTAATTGTCCACCAACGTTATAACATAGTTTAAAACTGCAACATATTTGAAGTTAATCTATAGATTATAGATTCACTTGATTTAAATAACTATTGAATTCACGGTTAAACTCCAAACTCGCTAATAGTTACAAACTTCCTGAACAACTCTTATAGTTAACGGTATTCGAATTTCTATATTGTTAAGCAATTTATTGATTATACCTTGAACAAGTATTAACTGGCTCTTACAACAGGTAACCAATTAGTTATATTGTTGAAGCAATAGATATTTTATACAAACCCATACCCGCGACTTCATCCGCGTGGAATTCGATCCTTTTCCTACAACATTGCGGGACTTTCCTCATACACTTTTAACCCTAAATTTACCCCATTTGGAAATGGAATTGCCAGAAAAAACATCATATCGTTAATTAACGTCATGTAAGGGCTAATTAACCCATGAGCGAAATTTCAAGTATATTCCTTTCAAATTGTGGAACCATGGGGAAAAAATACAAAGATAAATCATATGGTTTGGTTTCTACTGCTCTTATAAAATGAGTGGAGAATAGGAATTGGAATCATTTTAAATCCAATTAATAAAACAGTATGAAAAAACCATAGATACAGAGAAGAATCTGTTATAATACTGCTAAAAGCAGAAATAAATCTTTATAAAGTAAAAATTGAAGGTAAACTCATAATATCATAACTCATCCATTACAGTTAATCCAATGATGATAAATCAGTGTACAAATTCAACTTACTAACACGCTGAATAAAAATAAACTAAGCATTGTAATCAACGTTCTTAAATTATCAAAACGTTAATAGCTATAAACATTGGCAGCCTATTTGAAAACGAATGAGGTGCCAATATCTTGTCTAGTCCCTTCAGCCGGGCTAGCATAACAAGGGCAAAATAAATTATGTCGCGTTTCTGTTATATTTTGTATAGGGAAACATGACAAAACCGCGACAAAATCTATCGTGCAGTCCTTATGCTGGCCTGCCAAGTCGTTTCCTGTACAACGTTCGTTTCAATGCGTTCATATCTTTAATTTCCTCATTCCTCGTTCACGGGTGATTTTCATTTGAAAAGGTTCATACCAAAATGGTTCTGGTATTAGCTTCATATGTATTTTTCGTATACAGGGGCCGGTATGGGAAATTGGTAATTTTCAATTTGATATCATTTCTTTATTGGGAGACAGGTCTCGTATTTTGTAAAATATTATTTAGATCGTTTTTTTTTTTTAAGTAATCATAGCATCATTGAACGTTTTTACTGAAGCCGTTGGTCGGGTTAGGTTGCCTGTTTAATAACGACCTCTCGCTGCCGGCTGTGGTCGCGGCAATGAGCAGCGCGAGGTCGTGGGATGCGGTCGCATCCTTCTGTGAGGACGTCATCTCGCAGAGGGAGGCGGCGGAGCGGATCAGGGAGGACTCACTCCTGGCTGATCCGCTCCGCCGCCGGCGAGCTGGGCGGCGAAGGCGCGCGTACGCCGCGAGCCTAATGCCGCCCTAAGCGAGGCCGCGGGCGGTGGAGGGGGTTTTCCGCCGCCCGCTGATGCCTTCCGCGACGGAGTGACGCCCTGGGTGTGCCCGGGGCGTCGCTACGAGAGTAGGACTGAGTAGAGTCGGGTGCCCGGTCAGAGGTCGAACTGGGCACGGTCGCCGCGGCGAGCCCTGTGGATATAATATCGATCCGGGGCTCGCCGACCACCATCTTTCGGCGACGAGGGCACACCGCGGGGTTTTAGTGGGTATTCTGTGCCGTTTAACATCGTAGGCACGGGAGTCCCACATAGCCACTCTGCCCGTCCCCCCACGGGTGGGGTGGTATGCGTAAAAGCATTTCCCCGCGAAAAAAAAAAAAAAAAAAAAAAGGTTGCCTGTTTAATGGTTTATTACATTATTTATTCAATAATCTAACAGGTCGGTGGCAAGTGAGAAAAAATATAGAAACATGATTTTTTTGGCAAATACCTCAAGTTAATCGTAACATTTAAATTTAAGTTATAATTATTAATTATGTTATACATAATCTTTTTTAAACGAAAACATAAAATTTACTGTTACTTTTAAGTTAAGAAATATCCAAAAATCAACTCAAAAATATTCTGTTTGTTAAGATTAGCTATATCAGTGACAGCCGTAACCGTTAACTAATTTTAAGAAACACTTTGGCAAAATTGTTCGAAAGGCAAGCCGTGTCAGAAAATTTACATTTAATTATAATCTTCGACTGAGAACGGAGTCAGTACCTAAAAAAAGTAGGATTAAACAATATGAACGCGCTACTGAGTAGATTGGAACCGGCCTTTTTATCGATAAAATTTCGTTAAAGAAATTTAAAGCTGACGTTTCAGAGTGCAGAGAAAATGTAGACTGTAAGTAATGTGAATTTATGTATGAAAAATGTTAACCTTGGTGTTCGCGCCAAGCGCGAATCCTTCATTCAATCATTTAGTATTTCACGCACACTACTTCACTTGTTAGTGTGCATTGATCTATCGAGCGGACACTGCCGCTCGCGCACCCCACCGCATGCGCACCCACCGCGTCGCGCCGGCCAGTTGAAATCCACGCTAGCATCTACACGCACGTCGTTTACGCTTTCGCTTCCGGAAGCGGAAGTAGCGACCCCGCTGCACATATATCCTTTTTGTATTGCTGTATAAGAAGACGAGAAGCGCGGACACTGAGGGGACGGCTGCCGCATCATTAAAAGGTTAGTGCCCTAATATTTGAATAGTGTTGCGTAGTAAATTTCTTCTCCCGCTATAGCGTTTATCTGGCCAAATCTTACCTGGTCCAGAATTCGCGCATTCATTTTTGGTCCTTCGAGTCGCGATTCCTATTTTTTCTCGCAAAAATTTCACGCTTATACGCATTTTTCCGCTCCGCCATTTTGGGTTCAAAGTCCATGTCACCGTATGGCCCCAGAATACCGCTCTCCTTAACTTATTAACTTATTTTAAGTATTTGATAATATCTAATAAGTTTCCGCATTCGCTTTCTTATACCTAACGTGTTTAGGTATTCGATCATAGCTTTATTTCTCCGCAAAACGCCCCGCATTTTTTACCAACCTAAATTATTTAGGTAATAGGTCATAGCTATAAATCTATTTTATCGCTATTCACTTCCAACACTATATATTTAGGTATTTAGTGTTATCTTGCCGCTAAATATATCATTTATTTCTGTTCCACCTTTCATAGTTTAATAATAAGTGTTTACAAACTGGTTCCATTATAAATGCGTTGCAGTTTGGTAACATAACACAATATCACGCTTATCTTGCCCAGTAGGGTTGGCAGAGGTGTGCAACGTCCGCATTCCAGCGTTTAGTAATTCGCTGTTATTTCAATTTGTTCGAAAAATTGAAATTATATTTTGCAGTGCTGCAGTCAATACGCGTATTTCGTCATTACGTAAATTGGCAATATTTGTAAGAAATATTAATAATAATATTTTAATTTCTTTTCATAATGTCTAGATCCAAAGAGACATTTGAGGATGCCAAAGCGCTTGATTCTTTGCAAATTGAAAGACTTACATTAATTGGTAAGCGTGACGCAATATTTTCTCGTATTCAGCAGATTCACACTAGGTCTTTGAATGCTTTCAGTAATGAAACGGAGAGGAGTTTGTTCCTTAGTGGTATGATTTCCATAGACAGTATACGTTCGGATTTCACTCAAATTGTGGATAAATTAAACGTTGTCGAGTTGAACATTGACCCAGCTTACATAACAAATTACCAGAGTTTGAATTCGTTTGAGGATCTTTATTGTGGTTGCAAATGCGTTTATAATAAACTTAATCCGCCCGCTGTCAAAAGTTTAGAATGTACCAATTCTAATACTTTACCGCAACATAAATCTCATTTACGCCTTCCAGAGTTGGAATTAAAACCGTTTGATGGCAACCCTATGAGTTGGCGAATATTTTACGAATCGTTCAAGCGAACAATCCATGAAAATCCTGATTTATCAGATCACGAACGCGTTCAATATTTAATAAATAAATTATCAGGTTCAGCGCTAGCGACTTGCTCGGGCATTGTACCCACAAGTGAAAATTATGCCCTCATTTGGCAAACGCTTATTGATAAATATAATAATAGATATAATCTTGCGGTTGCATATTTCAACAATATGTTTGAATTTAAATCATTAAACTCAGCTACTAATAAAAATCTTGAATTGTTTTTAGATAAATTTTGTAGTGCTATCTCTAATTTGAAAGCTCTCAAGTTAGATGATTTGACTGACTTTTTACTGTTGCAACTTGCTTTAAATAAGTTAGATTCTAGAACCGCGCGTGCCTTTGATATGCACATGCGTGGCAAACCGCAAACCTACCCGCAATTAATCGATTATATTCGTGAACAAAGTAATATTTTAAGCAGGCATTCAACGCCTCTGACCGCTTCCGCCGTTGATAACAAACCGGTTTCTAGAAAAACCAACGCATTCTCCGCTTCGTTCGCGACGAGTTGTCCATCGTGTAAACAAAGCGATCATTATAATTTATATAAATGTTCAGTATTTAATAAACTATCTGTTGAGCAGCGCTTAAACTTAGTGAAACTAAATAAATGTTGCACTAATTGTCTGAGTATAACGCATACAAGTGGCGCTTGTAAATCGCTTCATCATTGCCGTCAGTGCGATGGTAAGCATCATACATTGCTCTGTCACAAAAACTCAGAGAATGGAAAACAGGTTTTAACTTCTTTAAATCAAAACATATCGCTCTGCAATACGCACCCACGGGTGGACCCGGAAGATACGACATGTTTATTGGGTACTGTCGAAGCTTATGCAACTGTCTCGAATGGACGTCGAGTACTTATTCGTGGGTTGATTGACTCCGCTAGTCAATGTAACTTCATGACATCGAAATGTTGTGCAAAATTAAAATTAGAACCCAATAAGGTACCTAATACTGTTGTGAAAGGAATAGGCAGTAGTACTAATCCAATAAAAGGTGCAGTTACTACGACATTGTCGTCACGATTTAACGACAATTTCATTTCAGTAGATGCTTTTGTTCTCGATCGTATCACCGACCGTTTACCTACCGTACAGGTAAATGTGTCTCGCTTATCTTATGTTAAACATTTACCGCTTGCAGATAGGAAATTCGGTACGCCTTCTGAAATAGATTTTCTTATTGGGGCTCCGTTGTTCTCCGAAATATTATTGTCAGGGCGCGCTTCAGGGCCACCTGGTATGCCATCCGCACTTGAAACTATCTTTGGTTTCATAGTTTTAGGTACCGCACCAATAGCGACCGTTGATAATTCGCTTCATAATTACACGGTCACCGCTTGTTCAAATACCTACGCTAATAATTACCGCCCGCATATCTCTCTCTGTACCGTTACAGAAGAACCGCATTTGGATAATTTAATTCAAAAATTCTGGCAGCTGGAAGAAGTGCCAAGCGTATTGCCTTCTAGTCCAGCTGACATAGAAAATGAACGCATTTTTACTGATGGTGTTTCGCGCGATTCATCGGGACGTTATTCTGTGGCGTTACCATTTTCACGCAATCCCGAGACATCACTTGGTCATTCTTTTACTACCGCAAAAAGACGCTTTATGTATTTAGAACGCAAACTCATAGCCTCCCCTTCCCTGAAGGTGGAATATGATGCTATAATTAAGGAATTTATACAAAAAGGGTATATATCGCTGCTTAGAAATGTAGACACGTCTTTAGGATACTATATTCCTCATCACGCAATCGCTCGCTTGGATAAAACCACCACTAAATATAGGATGGTTATGGATTCGAGCGCCGCTACCGATTCAAAGTTGTCACTTAACGACATTTTGTATACGGGACAAAATTTACAAAATGACTTGTTTACCATTCTTTTAGATTTCCGCTTATATGCAGTTGCGTTTACATCCGACATCAAACAGATGTATCTGCAAATTTTGGTAAATGAAAATGACCGCAAATACCAAAAGTTTTTATACAGATTCGATTCCGCTTTACCGTTAGATACCTATCAATTTAACCGCGTATGTTTTGGCATGCGTAGTAGTCCATTTTTGGCAATGCGCGTACTCCGCAAACTTTGCGCCGACGAGCGCGAGCGTTTTCCACTCGCCGCGGCTGCTATAGAAAACAATACCTACATGGATGATGTTTGCTGCTCGCTGCCTTCAGTGCTCGAGTCAGTACAGCTCCGCGATAATCTACGCGAAGCGTTACGGGCCGGGGGCCTTGAACTGGTCAAATGGGCTAGTAACATACCTGAGGTGACAAAAACTCTCCCGATTTCGGATCAACACGTCGCCAATATCCACTTCGAAGAGCCCGGATCGAATTTAAAAGTTCTAGGTTTACAGTGGTCGCCTAGTTGTGACACTTTCATGTTTAATGTGAACATTGAACACCGCCCAGTAACTAAGCGCAATATCTTATCTTTAATCGCACGCCAATATGATGTACTAGGTCTTATCGCTCCGGTTGTTTTCTACGCTAAACTTATTTTACAAAAACTTCACATTTTAAAACTACAGTGGGACGATACCCCACCTTCAGAAATTGTAGGTATTTGGCAGAAATATATTCACGAGTTGCCATGCATTCAACAATTACGCTTTCCACGCCATCTCGGTGTTAGTTTAAACTCAAAAATTTGTATAATTGCTTTTTCTGACGCTTCAGAACATGGTTATGGATCTGCCATCTATGTTCGGACTCAGACAGAATCAGTACCGATTATTCGCCTGATTTGTGCGAAATCAAAAGTTTCTCCGTTAAAAACTATCTCAATCGCTAGATTAGAACTTTGCGCTTGTCTGCTTATGGCAAAATTAGTTCGCCGCGTAATTGATACTTATAGTAAACGTCATTCTATTGACAAAATCTATTGTTTATCTGATTCCATGGTAGCATTACAATGGATCACCGCTTCTCCGCATAGATTTAAAACATTTGTAGCTACGCGAGTTACAAAGGTTACCGCCGCCGTTCCTGCTAATTGCTTCTATCATGTGGCTGGAACAGACAACCCTAGCGACTGTCTGTCTCGAGGACTTTCGCCAGCTGAGTTGGTTAATCACCCGCTATGGTTCACTGGTCCCGCATGGCTTTGTCAGGATCCTAGTGAATGGCCTATCAAATCGATAGTGCCCGCTAAAATCGATTCCGAATTGCCTGAATCTAAGAAAATTATTGCTCTGCCCGCTACGCATATAACTGACGAGGCTCCTAACCCGCTGTTAGACCTCTCAATTCGCGTTTCCTCATGGAATAAACTTTTACGCATTACCGCCTTTATATATAAATTTATTAAAAAATTGCCGCGTTCTAATATTTTTACCGCTGAAGACATGAGCTTTGCTGAGTTGCAAATCCTCAAAGCTCTGCAACAATCATGTTTTCCTGATATTATTAAAAATATCAAAGCAAGTGCTCGCTGTACGAATGCAATTCAAAGGCTTGTACCGTTTCTTGACGAAAACGGAATTATACGAGTTGGAGGTAGACTTCGAAAAGCAGGCTTGTCTTATAATCAACAGCATCCGATGCTATTACCGCGTAAACATTATGTAATTGATTTAATAATCTCACATTATCATCGCTCTAATTGTCATACCGGTCCGGTAACTTTAATGTCTATATTAAGACAAAGATATTGGATCTTGTCATGCCGCAACGCTGTTAGATCAGTTATACATAAATGTAATCTCTGCTTTAAGGCTAATCCTAAGCCATCATACCCACTTATGGGTGATCTTCCCGCTTGCCGCGTGAACGAAGCTACTGCTTTTAAATTTACGTCAACGGATTACGCAGGGCCTTTAAGCATTATCCCATATAGAAAACGCGGAGTGCGTTCCATAAAAGCCTATATGTGTATTTTTGTTTGTATGGTCACGCGCGCAGTTCACATTGAACTCGTCACAGATTTGAGTACGGGCTCATTTCTTTCCGCTTTCAAACGCTTTCTCGCTCGCCGAGGTTCCGTATCAGTTATGTACTCCGATAATGCGACTAATTTCGTAGGCGCTAAGAATGCTTTATCTGAAGTTTATTCGCTTGTAAACTCAGATGATTATAATAATTCTATTTCGAGTGAACTATCCGAGCACCGTATACTGTGGCATTTTATCCCGCCAAGAAGTCCACATTTCTCTGGAAATGTTGAAATTATGGTGAAATCATTCAAAACGCATCTGCACCGAACAATAGGTTCGCAATTACTGACATACGAGGAACTATTGACTGTGCTGACTCAAATTGAAAGCGTCATAAATTCGCGTCCGCTAACTTTATTGAGTGAGGATCCGTCAGAGCCCGCTGCTTTAACGCCGTCTCACTTCTTAATGACTGCACCACTCAATCATTTACCTTCTAGTGCAGTTCCTAATGAACCTGCACACTTATTAAAACGCTACCGCTTGTTGGATCAAATGATCCAATCATTTTCTAACCGCTGGAAATTGGAGTACCTTCACTTATTACAAGCTCGTGGAAAGTGGAACACACCCTCCAATCTAATTTCTATTGGAACTATTGTTTTGATCATTAGTGACAATATGCCCCCGCTCTCTTGGCCATTGGGTGTTGTCATTGAGACTCACCCCGGCAGTGATTCTATTTGTAGGGTCGCCACTGTCAAAACGGCGACAGGCATCTATAAAAGACCTATCGTCCGCTTATGCGCTTTACCGACTCAATAATTTCTTTGTACCCCGGTCGTCTTACAATATTGGTTTATCTCACTCTCCATTCGTTTATTATCGCATCATTTTTTCTTCTTTATTGTCCCGCTATTTTTTCTTAAAACCAATCCTTTTGTTTTAAGACCGGGGGCAAATGTTCGCGCCAAGCGCGAATCCTTCATTCAATCATTTAGTATTTCACGCACACTACTTCACTTGTTAGTGTGCATTGATCTATCGAGCGGACACTGCCGCTCGCGCACCCCACCGCATGCGCACCCACCGCGTCGCGCCGGCCAGTTGAAATCCACGCTAGCATCTACACGCACGTCGTTTACGCTTTCGCTTCCGGAAGCGGAAGTAGCGACCCCGCTGCACATATATCCTTTTTGTATTGCTGTATAAGAAGACGAGAAGCGCGGACACTGAGGGGACGGCTGCCGCATCATTAAAAGGTTAGTGCCCTAATATTTGAATAGTGTTGCGTAGTAAATTTCTTCTCCCGCTATAGCGTTTATCTGGCCAAATCTTACCTGGTCCAGAATTCGCGCATTCACTTGGTGTTAAAAAAAATATAAAATACAACACACTCGTTTTTATGGTGATGTGATGGTGGCCGACTCACCACATGTCGGGTTCGAGTCCGAGCTAAGCTGAAAATCTTAATTCATTATTTTGTATGCTAGGCAATTTTTATTACAATTTATTTACCAGGATCTAACCTTCTGAAAAACAGGACTTATGCTATGTATCTTTTTAATACAACCGTTTTTTTTTAATTTTGTGTTTAAAACGAGACTAGATAATGAACTCTGAGGTTGAAACGCGAAATTGACATACAATTATTAATAGCGGCACGGATTTGGAATTGTGCCCGGTGGATGGTGACAACCCCCTATCTCATGGCACCTAAACATAAAAGGTGAAGTGTGGGTGTTGTTCACCTCTGCCTCAACCTTCTGGGTAATATAGGCGTGATGTTATGTTATGTTATGCTAATTCCAAATTATCTTCTCTATTTCAATTAGTTTTACTTCAAAACTACGCCTGCTACGCTGAGGTCGTGGGTTCGATGCCCACTTAAGACAAATCTTTGTGTGCATGAACATGGGGGTTTGTCTTAGTCTGGGTGTTTCTATGTATAATAAGTATGTATTTACAAAAGAAAAGTATATATGTATTAGTATCAGTTATTCTATTAGCCATACTACAAGCTCTGCTTACTTTGGGACTAGATGGCGTTGTGTGTGAGTTGTGAAATATTTATTTATATTTATTTAAAATACTTTCCATTACTCATAAAAAATCTATTTTCGATGCTTTATGATGAGTTTTAGTTAATCCTGTTCTAAATAGCTGAACGGCATTTGAGCTTCCCATAAACTTGGTTAATTAAACTTTGGTCGCCAGGGTGTCCCGTGTGTAACTATGTTTGTCTAAACTCATTATATTCTGTTTTAGAATATTTTTGTGGACTTTAATTTAGTTTTTAAGCATTATTTGTTTTCGAATACAGAGATTTTATCCAAATATAATATACCATAGTTTTAAATAAAATATGAATATTTTTTAAGAATTAACGAATTAAACACAGCGTATGTAATTCTATTTTTTTAAGTTTGATCTCAGATTAATTTTAATGTATTGACTCAAGTACCAGAAAAGATATTTAGAACTGTCTTCATTTTTCTTAAAACATATTTGAAATTATTTTTATTAAAACTGACGTGAGTTTGTAACATTATTAAAATTATGAAAATACGGGTGTTACTCACGTAATGTTGGTCTATTTAGTCGACCGCGGTTTCGCCTATATGTCTAGGCATTATCAAGAGAGTGCGATACGTCGCGCCTGAGTCGCAGCCAGTCTTGCACTGACTGGTGCAAGTGCAAGACTGCCTAGACATATAGGCGAAACCGCGGTCGACTAAATAGACCAACATTACGTGAGTAACACCCGTATTTTCATAATTTTAATAATATTTGAAATTATTATTTACTGTCTATCGTGTATAGAAAATTTGATCTTTGAAATGAGATTATTTAATACAACCCTTAATTTTTTTTTTTTTTACATAATATGATAGAACGCCAGAAGCAATTACACTATCCAATGGTTCCGATTGACAAAGCCAAATACACACATCCACTCACACAAGCACACTTAGTCTCAGAACCAATCCTAACGAATCACACAAAGATTTGTCCCATATGGGGATCGAACCCACAACACCAGTGAAGTGGAGAGCGGCGGCAATGCGACCGCTTTTTAAACTACTACACCACACGTGCAGAAATTCCTTATGACCTCAAAATGAACGATGAACCTTAACCTTTTCATTCACTTACAAAAAATAAAGGCATATGTTTTACTTTATATTTAGCGCCTCTAGTTTTTGTCATTCCGCCTCTGTGTTCTTTCAACGAAGAATGGCACATAAATTATCTGTGATTGATCATTCGCCCGTCTTCATTACTAAATGGAAATATTGCGTGGCATTCTGTTTATAAGACTTTATGATAATAGTTAAATCCAACCTTTACTTATTGTTTTTATTACAAAATTATAGTTAATGAAAAAAATTAAATATTTACAATACTAACCTAACTATAATTTAATATTTTAAACCAATTAAATACATACCTAACTATATAGGTATATACATTGAATAAAAGAATAATATAAAATTATTCATAATATAATTCCCAATTAGATAATTGTGTTTGCGCCGCTTGAGAGTCTCCGCTGAAGCAGCAGCAGCGCCGGCACAAGCTGATGTGGTGTCGACGCATGTTGCGTCCCACACCAAAGGCCTACCCATCTTCCATGGCAGTAAAGACATACCATCTGGTCTCTTGCCATCGTCGCGCGCCAAACCATTGGGTTAATAGATGATGATAATAGTATTTATTTTTTTCTTTTTTTTAAATTTCATATTCTGTGTTATATAACAATACTCCCTCTACAGCCTTGATGGTCTAGTGGTTAGCGTGTACTATCAGCTGCAGTTAAGCATGCCCACTTAAGAAAATATTCCTGCGACAGCGCAGGTAGAAACGCACACATTGAACCATCGAATTAGAGGCATTTTTTTATTTGTGTGAGTGCAAGCGCAATAGCCACACTTCCTTGCCCCACCCCCTTTGAGACAATTGTATTAGTGTGAGTGCAGTGGGCAGGGTGTAAGAAAAAATGACAATAAACTATTAGCCAGTGCCAATTTGCGACTCGCTGATTGTTCACGCTTCCCGTTCTCTCCGCATTTGCATTTTACGACCTGTTTATTGTTATTGGACTGATTGCCTGCCTAACTGTGACCTCTGCTTGTATACCGGACTGTGATTGAAAGCCTCTTATTGACCCGAGCTTGGTTCCTGGACTGTGTGAAATTTGCTGTTAACCATGGCAACCCGAAATCTAATTCAAGAAGAAAGAAATGAAATTATTGTGCTGCATCGACAAGGATTTAACATCTCTCAAATTGCGATGGAGTTGAATCTGCAAGTAAGTTGTTTTTCATTATTGAATATTTTATTCTTATAGTAATACAACCTATACATATATATGTTTCTTGCTAGGATTAATCTCAAAGTTGCCCTAAATTGTAATCTAAAGAAAATCGTTAGTTGTATAAAATGCTTTGAGTAATTTAATCACAATTAAATGGTTCAATAAGTCCCCGAACTGTGGATTTATATTTTTTGTAATAATACGGCCAACTAAATACATTAAAATGATTTTTAAATTAATTATTAATAGGCTTCAAAATGGATCTTGTTCAAAATGGATTATTATTATTATGATATAATTCCAAAATTAAAAAGTTTTATAATTTGAAATTTATTATCTTAACATTATTTTGATAATCCATTTAACGTTTAGAAAGTGCATGAATACAACTAATGTAGTAATATTATAACATAAATGTATTTTTTATTGTTCTTTTAAAAAGAAAAATATATAAACAACGTACTGATTAATTATTTTTTTTTATTTTATCGCTTAAAAAAATTAAAATATTAAGATACCATTTTAAAAGTCATGATTTGTCATATTTTTATTTTTTATTTATTTACTTTGATTATATAATTTTTACGTGTCGCTTTTCTGAGTCGGGCAAAAGTGTATGACAGAGGTGCTAGAACTTCCTTATCCTCTCATCTGTAGCAAATCTCTTAGAGGCTAGAGGCTCGTAAACATTAGTTTATCAATTGTCACCTCACAACCCACAGACAACCGGATAAAGATTTTTTTTTGTAAATTCCTAAAATCTCAATTTTATCAATCTGTTCGCTAAATTTTCTCTTTCAAATAAATTCTAACATCACAACTTCTAAAATTATTTTAACAATCTTTAACCTACTCATTAATTACTGTGTTCCATGGCGCAAATGTGCGACTGACACGGTGATGCTTTCTCCCTCGATTTAGTTTATAAATTTTAATGCTCTTCCAATACCAGTACTATATTATTTATAACGCAGTGAACAACTAATATCATATTTCTTTTTATGAATTGACATTCAATATTTTTAATTCCATTACAATATTAATGCTGCACTTAATATTTATTTTTTTAATATTCTGTGTTATGTTACTAATCGATTCTAATTGTTATTTTGTATTTATTACAGAGATCCACGGTGCGACGCTGGGTCCGGAGATTCGAAGAAGAAGGATTTCTTGCCGATCGCTTTCGTGCACCCCGAGCCCGGGCCTTAAATGACGTCCAGTTGACAAATATAATAGCGTCATACCGAGAACAGCCTTTTACGCCCACACGTAGATTTGCCGAGGAATTTGATGTTTCTACATCAACTATAAGGAGGGAGTTGCATAGAGCAGGCATCCATAACAGACAACCCGCAAAAAAAGTCATTTATACGGAAGTGCAAAAAGCTTCTCGATTAAGATTTGCTCGAGATTATAGGGACTTCGATTTTTCTTACGCCATATTTTCCGATGAGAAAAGTTTTAAATCCAGCCAACATGGTCGTCGGAATTTATGGCGTATGGATAAGACACGATATGAACCTCTGAATGTGATGCCTAATAATGAATCAGGGAGAATTGTGGTAAATATGTGGGGTTGGATGAGTGCTGCTGGACCTGGCGAGCTGGCTTTCATTCCAGGGAGGGCAAATGGTCTCAGTTACAGAGGAGTTCTGCAAGAAGTAATGTTACCCACAGTGCGCACGGTGTATCCCGAAGCGGATGTTCCGGAATTTTATTTTTTTCAAGATAATTGTCCGATACACCGTGCACGGGTGGTCCAAGAGTGGTTGCATGAGCAACCACAAATCAGAATAGTTCCGTGGCCCTCCCGATCGCCAGACCTTAACCCCATTGAAAATTTATGGGGTTTAATGGTCCAGAAGTGGGACAACAGAAATGAAAGAAATAAAGAAGCACTCGTCGCCCATTGCGAAAGAACTTGGGATGCATTACGAGGTTCTAATTTGTGCGAAATCCTAATTAGATCCATGCGTAGTCGCTGTGATGCGGTCATAGATGCGGGAGGAGCTGCTACGAAGTATTAATGCTAATACTTCGTAGCAGCTCTTCGTAGCAGCTCTTCGTAGCAGTATAACTTCTTATATTTTTAATTGTTGATTTTTCTCAAACTTTTTTTAATTTTATTACCATGTAGACATCAAGTAAGTATTTTAAAAATATCCTATTGTAAATAGGTAAATTTATATCAAAAATAGTATACCAGGGGTATGTTCAAGGTATGGCGCATTTATTTTTTAAGATTTCTCTTTTTGGTGTGTTGAAGATAATTATTATGATAATATTATTAATTATAATTAGATATGGTGTATATATTATTGTTCGATACTTGAAAATCCATTTTATTACATAAAAATAAATCGAAATTTCATTGTGTATATATTCAAGTTATTCGATTTCGACGATTATTTTATAAGTAAATTATTTATTTCAATAACATGGAATAAAATTAGTTTTAAGTGTTATTGATATACATATGTATTAGTATCAGTTATTCTAGTACCCATAGTACAAGCTCTGCTTAGTTTGGGACTAGATGGCGGTGTGTGTGAGTTGTGGAATATTCATTTATTATTATTATTGATATCTTATATTTTTTAATTTTGGTATGTTTTTAGTTAAATCAAATTTTAATTACTAAAAACATACTAAAATTAGAAAAATATAAGACGAATATTAATAACACTCAAAAACTATTTTTTTATCTTTTGTTAGACATAATAGCGCCAAAGGATCTGAGACTAGGTTTGTCCTTCTTTAGACATATTTCCCTGCCTAAGCGAGATTGTCATATTTTTATAAAGAATCACGTTTTTTTATAACTCATGAACAGTGATTGTAAATTTATTATATTTAAAAATGAGAAAAATAAAAATAAAATAAATAAATGAATATTGCCTGTAAAATCTAGGTAAATAAAAATATTATTATTTACTTAATCAAAATGTTTATGTATGATTGTTGTAAATATTATTTACGAATGTTATTCTGATGATTGTTATTTTTTTTTAAATCAGATTTTTTATGTTATTGTTTTTATTTTGTAGTTATTTATATGATTGTTGATTATTATTGTATTATGGTAATCATTCAAGATTTGGTTATTAGATTTTAAGTAAGTTAAATTTGTCAAATTGACCAACAATCCACATATTTATGTAAATCTTGTTTTAAATCTTTTATACTCACTATTGACAACTACAAAGTGTTAAAATAAATTAGTTAATTATTATTAAAACTTGTATTTATTCTCCACAACCGCAAATCCTCAATTATTGCTGATAAGATTAGAAGCAGCTGCTAAGAATAAATTAATGACTAAGAAGTCAACCAGTTTTGCTTAACACATTAATTCATTACAATTAATGCTTCCACAATAAAAAGAAATATTTAATATTTTACGAAAACAAGCTTGAATAAATGTAAAAGAAAGATTTCTTTTCAGTGCAATAATTTTGATAAGACGATTCAATTAGTCTTTGTTCCATAAAAAATAAACTTTATAGTCAAACAATTAAGGTTGAAAAATATCCAGAATTTTACATTTTCCGCACCCAAAATGTGAGTCGTTATACGTAGCTATTATTATTTATGTCCAAGATCCGACTTGCGAATATAAACTCTAGTCAAGATCTATTTTATTAAAGATATTTTTACAAAAGTCAATAAAAACAATTTTCTTTACTAAAATACGAAGCGAATCTTGTGGACTTTCAAGTCATGTAATAATAAATCAAAATTATGTAGTTATCTACCTAAGTAAACAATAAAATTTAGAAACAAAAGAAGGATTAGTAAACAAAAAGTACCTATTTTAATCCTTTGCCCGTTGACCGACCAAGTTTTAAAATCTTAGAACAATAACCAAATATTTCGCATCATAATTAGACGTATCCAAAATCTTGTAGTTTTCTACCTGAGTAAACAGAATATTAATAAACAATAGAAGGATTAGCGAACCAAAAATACATTTAATCCTTTCCAGACCAAGTTTAAAAATCGGCTATGAATAGCCAAAATATTAACAATTGCCGAAATGTGCAACATTTTGTATGTGCATTGTTTTGTCAAATTTCTCATAACTTAAACAATAGCTAAATTTTTTTTGTGTTAAGTCGGCAGCCGATAAATGATGGTTAAAAAATGTTAAACAATATTGCACCCTATCTACTTAACAACTATGGTAAGGTGATTCAAAAACGAAAACAATGCTTGTCGGCATGTTTTGTTGAACTTCTTACGATTTAAAACAATAGTTAACTCGGTTTTTAATATTGAGGAAGGTATTGTCCACAAACTATGTGCGACCCACATATCATCTAATCCGAGACACTAGAATGGTAACTCAGTCAAGGCATCACATAGAACAATCTTGTAAATAGCATTTATTTTATTTTAATTTTGATTACGATTTTAATTTTGATTTTGACGTTAATTTAAATTTGGTTTTTATTCTTTGTTATATCATTATTTAAATTTGTGTATTTTAATTGACTTGCATTTTATTATTATTTAAATTTGATAATGATTGCCCAACTATATTTCTAATTTATTAATTGTGTATTTTAATTGACTTGAATTTTAATGGTAATAATTTTTTTCAAATTTTATTTTATTTATTTTTAATCTTTAATTATTATTGTAAACTTTAATTTTGAATATTAGTTTTAAATTTTAATTTTCTTGTAACTTTTTACTTTACCTCAATTTTTATTGTTATCAGTCTATCGCTTTTTAAAAAGTAATTATTAATTTGAATTTTGTTTTTATTTTGTGATATTTATTTAATTTAATTTTTTGTAATCAATTTTATATCTATTTTAATTTATTTTATTGATTGTGTATGCCAATTAATGTAAATGTATTTTATATGGGTTATTTTACCTGAAATAAAAGATTTATTATTATTATTATTAATATTGGCAAAATCGCCGACAATATTCAGTGATAAAATTACAATGCTTTTAACTAACTTAAAATGAATTTACTAACATATAACATAAAATGTAACACATATAATTTAATTAACATATAAAAAAAAATAATTAGCAAGCAAGACAGTTATTTCGCCCCCATTAAACGCATCAGTATAAAAATCCTATTTACATATACTTGCATATCAATCCAAATTCAATCATCTTTTAATCCATAGGCGCAATGATGACATTACGATATTTAATGCGCCCGCCGCCGTTGGACTCAATTGTTGTTGGACGAAGTTTAAACGTTTTATCACATATTTATACTTTCCATTTAAGATTTCTTTGCAAATTAACTTAACACTTGTTCGAAAACTTGAGCAGCCTCTGTAATATATTATTTCAATTTAAGCCTAAAAATAACCCAAGGATAGTTATAAATAGGAATAATCAAAATCAATTTATTTCTTATAACATCATCTTGTCGCTAAGAGATTTTGACCTTTGACTATCGTTTTGCGAAAATGGTATTTTTTGCCCTATAAAATAATATTAGTAGATAAAATTAAAATAAATTGTTGAATAAATTATAATTCTTATTAAAAATAAAATTTGTTTCAGAAAGTTCAAATAATCATTTTATTTATTTTATTTGAATATATTCGGCAATACCAATATATTTATTTATCTAAACAAAAGATAGTAATAAGTTCGAAATTGTTTCTCGCTGGCAATAATACTATTCATAATAATATAAGGAGCTCACGCGAATGGGATTTACATTTATTTAAAATCATCAACAATAATAACCGAGCGCAGCACTCGCTTAGTGTGAGTGTAACAATTATACATATAGATATTTATACGCATACAACTCGAATATCGTTCGAGCACGCTATTGGTCAGAACGTTAGACGCGCCGTGAGCGGTGCTATGCGATTACCGTCTTAAAGGTGGGCATGCGGAACTGCTTTCGATAGTACACCTCTCACTGCGTGGTCTCGGGATCAAATCTCGGGTCGTATAAAGTGTTATTTGTGAATTTGCCGTCAGGACATTCGCAACAGCAGCACGGAGTTGGAATTGTGCCGGGTGGATGGCGATAGGCTCACTCCCTATCTCATAGTGCCTAAAAAGGTGAAGTGTGGGTGTTGTACACCTCACCAACAATATATTTTATAATAATAATTAGGATTTTTTTACATTAGATAGAACGCCAGAAGCTATTACATTATCCAATGACAAGGCCAAATACACATTCACTCTAACAAGCACACCCAGTCTCAGAACAAATATTTGCGGATCACACAAAGATTTGTTCCATGTGAGATTCGAATCTACAATAAAAACCTACCATAAATCGTTGTTCCTATCCATGTTAGGCCCTTACAATAATAAAATTTATCCCAGTAATTTGCATAGTTTGCATATATTTTGTAAAACTCAAAGTAATTCTTTGAGAGATTCTCCTTTCGTATAACATATATTTTGTTAAGTATTTTGTGTACAATAAAGTGTTAAATAAATAAATTGTAACTAAATAATGTTTTGGAAGTCATGGGGAGAGGCCTTTGCCCAGCAGTGGGACACACCCATACGGGCTAGTAAAAAAAAAAAATGTAGTTAGTATTGATTTGGCAATCAAGTTAATTTTGTTTTCAATCTTTTAATAGAGAGTAGTTACACTAGATACTGCGTAATTAAAGATTGCATTTGAGGTGCATGAAAGGAGCCTCCCCGAGTGACGTACACAACGATTCCCTACGTCCGGCGCACCCTGGGCAATTTGCGAGTTCTCCAAAGCGAATTGGCTAATCTTTTCACCACGATGGCAAATCAAAATAAAATTTGACTCAGCCATCGACACGACGAAGAAGAAGAAGAAGAATTAAAGATTTTGTTGAAAGGGAATGACGCATATACTCGCGGCGAATTAAATCTACATCGCTCGACGTGCGGCATCGACGCGACGGTCGTTGTGCTTATTATGCATCATTACAAATAAATAAAATTGAAGTGTCTGTTTTTAATGTAAAAATAACAATGTTTTTATATCCCATTCAATCAAAGTGAAGATAGTGATGTTTTCGCCTTCACAATCGATCACAAGAGCTTTCCCACCGTCATATGCGTCATGAGTATTGCATCAGCCTGGCGACAGCAGCGGCATATCGACCGGCCGCGAAATGCTGACACTGCGCAACGTGTACATCGCTACCGAGTACATAGCGTTCTAGAATTACGTCACTCTTGATTCAAACATCGAACAATTGTCACTATTTTAAGATATGTAGTTATAATTTTAAATGAATCTAGTTTTAAGAGCAATCCTGGGTTTTCTTGCATCCTGCTGCCGCACAGACTTTACTAAGCTGGTATAGTTGTTTGCACGATACCTTAGCCTTAAATACAGTTTTTTAAATTTTTGTCTGTCTGTCTGTCTGTTTGTATGTATCGGCTAATCTTCTAAACAGCTGAACCAATTTTGATAAAATTTTATATGCAGGTAACTTTTCATTGAAGTACCTACCCTACAGATGAAACCGCGGCAGAAAGTTAGTTTGTTTGTTTGATAGCGCTATTCTCAAAAACTACTAGTCGAATTTAGATCATTATTTTTGTGTTTGATAGTCTGACTCTCAACAAAGGTCTTTTGATATTTAACATTACGCTAAACTCCACGGAATTGGGGCAGTAAGGTTGAAGCAGTAAATCGCGGGTGCAGCTACTACGAGTACTTAATACAAAGAATTCTACGCGAACTCGCGGGCAAAAGCAAGTATCTAATACATTTATGAGTATGATGTTGGTCAGAGTATGTTATTTGGTTTTGAAACACCAAATATTTTTTTTAAAAACTGCTCCACATAGTTTTAATTCATTGATAGTTTATGCTCAATTTCTTTGGTGTTTAGCATTTATAGCTGCGCGATCTTAAGTTATTAAATCTAACGTATAATTAGATAACGAAACCTTATTATGTGATTGTAAAAAAAAATTTAAAGTAAATTAATCTTTCTATATAATATAAGCATATCTACCTACTGGTTTATGTCAGTAATCTAGTTAAAAATGTAAACAATTTAGTGAATTTTATGATATCTTTGAATTCAGTATTTTCGAATGCAAACATACAAATTCAACACGAGTTTAATATGAACGTATCTTCTAAATGAAGTAATAGTATTAGCCCGAGGCTTTGACTGCGCTAACTCATTTAAAATCAACACTAGTCAAGCTTAGCTAACTGAATAAAAACACTGAATGAATACGTTCAATTAACGATATTTATCTCTCTTCTAACTAAATTTTTAGATTGAGAATATCGAGAATTTTATCATGATTTTCTGTAAATAATTGAGTCAATTTATCGCTTAAACATATAACATCAAGAATGTGGTTGATGGGTATAACAAACTGTGGCTAAGGTGTGTATCACCCAGATTATCATTACATTATCTGCTATGTTTAAGTCCAATGAGGGAAGGGGTGAATGAAGTGACTGCGTGAATGGCGGTAGGCTCACGCCTAATTGCCATTCACCTATTGAGAATTTTCTCACGAAGAAATCATATAAAACTTTTGGCCAACCTGGGGGGGCAAGCATTCGACCGCGAGATAGATTTAATCACGTTTTTGTCATATTTTTATACAGAGAAACATGACAAAAACGTGGCCTAATCTATCTCGTGCTCGTATGCTTGCCCAGCTGGAAATTAAAAACATGATACTGAACCCGACGTGGTTAGAGGCAGTATACGCTAACCAATAGACCAGTGAGGCAGTTTGTTAGACCTGGCATGACTTAGTGGATAAAAAAACAGTAATATAGTGATAGTTATTAGATAGGTACTAATTGCTTGAACTTACAATGAAAAGACAACTCAAGAGCAATATAGCAACAACCTGTCTTCAATCATATATCCCCAAGGGCATAATAATATCATATACTAAGAGTTTTCAAGTGAAGTACTTATTACAAACACGGTTGCACACGTCATAATCAATGACAGATTATAAATCGATCTAAATGGAACGGCATAAAAGGTTTTAAAGAAATATATTTGAAGTAAAAAAATATATTGAGATGTTTGGAACGCTGAGGTATTAATTTATTTTTATTTATGGCATTATATTTTTTAAAAGAAAAAAGAGCTTAGAAATAAATATGAACTGAATGTTTTCGTCAATTTGGGTGTAATTTCTACAAGCAATGAGATTTTTAGGATGTCAAGGCACTCAGTGGAATACAAAATAAGCAATAAATTAAAGCAAATAAATTTCTTCAGAGAGCCTTTCTTAATTCGGCAATATTATATCATTAGCGTGAATTTTAGAGTAATAATGAATTTACTTCTATTTAATTTATTTTTATTTTCCTGAACTTGGTCCAAAAGGAGAAGGCGGTCCTTTTGGACACGGAACGTATCGTGAGGAGGTTCCTTTCTCTGAAGCCCTAACCACTGGCAGCTTGGTCTCTGCACCCAAAGTCCGTGGGACACCATTATTTATATTTTTAATGTTTTAGTGATTTTTTTTTAATTAAGAAAGCATTTGTCGGCGTTAAATTAGCGAATTTAGGTACTTAAAAATTAAAACTCGTTTTGGTTTCTTTTGATTCGATCTATTTTATAAACAATGTCATTATTTTTTTTTGGACATTAGTTGAACAGGTCAGTAAAAAGTTTAAATATTTACTTTTATAAAATAAAATAATTCTTCGTTCAAAATAAAATAATTGGAGACCGTTTTCAGTGTCAAAGCCTTCACAATAGAAATTAGTTCAATTTCTTTTGTTACTGACACTTACTAAATACTGTTTTGCATGACATTATTCTTTTTACTGAGCTTAGCTTTGTAGTCAGATTTAATTTTAATTTATAATTTAAAAATTGTTTTACACAATTATTTTTGTTACGAGACTGAAAAAAAGAAAGAAAGTAAGAAACATATTTATTCTTATGACGTAGGTAATTGAACTGTAAGATTTTTTGAAAATATTACTCTCCAAGGAGATGAATTAGGGTCAATTTTGAAAGCAAGTTTTGCACATAGGTTTCCTATACGAGATGTATTTAAAATAACATTTTTTTATTATACAATTAAACATTTAAAATTACACTATAATATTATTAAGAAAGTGAAAACTAAATATATACCTAACTTACACCTTTACGTTTGAAATATTTTTTTTTGGTCATAAACATAGAAATCTTAATAACAAGGCAATAGAAATGTCAAAGACGCGTGACCTTGTCGCCGCGCATGTGTCTAGTCGAACACAAGTGCGAGTAGTATAGTGACATAAATTAAAACAGAAAGCCAACAAAGTTTTCACAATGACATTATACATAGTGTGAACAAATCAAAAAGAAAGAAAGACCATAACATTTTATATATATTCTAATATTACTATTATTATAAGAAATGTTATAATATGTTTATATATATTTTAGATTTAAAGTTTCAACATTACATAAATACTATTTAGAAAAATTATAAATGGGATGAACATGCGATTGTTTTTACAGAGTTGATATAAGTTACTTGCTTTTTGCTCAATACATCTATGTGGTTGTACGAATTGTTATGCTTGAGACAAGCTCTAGCAATAAAACGGTTTTTACAATAATTAGTTCTACCAGTAGGGGTGCAAAATGTAGGTCTGTGACGGGAATTAATACGCGGGCATTCGAAATGGATACTACTTAAAAGATTCTAGCGAGTCTATTAGGTCATTTACAATTTTATATAAAAATATCTGGTTTTCACGGCATATTTATTTCACTAAACACGACCACTTAGGTATAACCATCCAGATTTACTAATTCAACATCTGTCAACAATTGGGTTTTATAAATAAAGTTCTTCAGACGAAATACAAACAGAAAACGTAGCATCCACTATATTTGAAATTAGCAAATTCCCACTTTACATTTTAAGCAGTCTCTTTGTGGCACAAAATGAAAGGAGCGCTAAAATTTACTTCAAAAACCTCTAGAGACTGTTTTAATGGTCTTCTATTATGATATTAGCTATTCATTTCTGTTGACAATATAAAGGTAATGTACTTGGTTTAATATGTCTGTATTTTGTTTCGTAAATTTTAATTATAGCTGCTCAATTTAATTTGAGTATGGGGATGTTCATTTTAAACTTAGATATTGATCATTGTATAAAACGGCAGATCAAATATCTAATTTAATTTTAGAGATATTAATTTTAAACCGACCTCAAAAAAAAGGGAGAGGTTTTCAATTCGATTGTACTTTTTTATGTTTGTTCCCCGATTACTCGAAGACGCCTGGACCGATTTGAGTTTTTTTTCTGTCTGGTAGAGTATTCTTGTCATGTGGTCCCAATTTCATCAGGTCACGATCTGATAATGGTATCCTAAAGAAATTGAGAGCACCCCCCAAATTTTCAAGGCTTCTATATTGTTTATCGTATATTACCTAATGCTACTCGGATATTTACTTATTTATGACAATAAAGATTTATTATTTGCATTTAGCAGTCAGCATTTCATGTTGCTGGAAGAGTACAACTCCACAACGGTTAGGAGTATGGGGATAATTCTTTAAATAAAGGCACCTTAAGGCCGTTTACTGTAATTATTTCAAGTTATACACAGATGAGGCCAAACATTGGATATTACTTCAGTATTTTTTACTTTTTAGTGCATTTTTTGTAATTGAAGTCAGAATTTTTGTAAAAAAAATTACTTTTAAAGTTATATTCAAAAATTAGTTTTCATAGGATTGTCTAATTTAAATACCGGTCCGTAAAACCAAGTCCTTTTATATATCCATTTGCAATTTGAATCTCCTTCCATACATCTGCATTCCAACAAAGCGAACGGATAATGTATTCGACCAGCCGTGATCTGCAAAATCCTACGGACAGCGAAATGACGAATGGGCATAGGAATCACACAATAAGGAAACGTACTCAGTATTGCGTTCTTTTGTGATGCGTTCAGGAAAGCGTGGCGAATATATTAATTTGAGTTCTTTTGTTTTGACATGATTATTTTCCTGATATGATGTTCAATTAGTTTCTTTCTTTGTGTGCCTTTAATTTATTGTGACGTAAAAACCTAATAAAAGTTATTGTGTATTGTCTCTCTGGTTTTAATGTATAAATCCTGCATATTTTATTGCAAATCTGCATGATTATTTTTCTATGCTAAAATATATTCACGTCCGTTAGTTATCTTAACCCAGTTCGTTCTAAATACGCAATATAATAAGCAATGAGCTCTGAGCTCTATTTTCATTGAAATATTCACATACATAGCCTCTTTTAACATTTTTTTAGTCAGTACGGGACAAATAAACGTCAAACTTCTTGCCGGTTCGCGAGAGTGAGAGCGAGATATACGTAAAATCTTATTCATCAGTTACATTGACGCATACAAACAAACATTAATACTTACCTGGTGCTTTACGAAAAAAAAAACTTGCGTAATTTTTCGTTTAGTCATCACATCGTCAGCGGGCAGAAATTCACACATTCTGTTTTTGAAAACAGCCTTTTATAACCGTTAAACTAGAGTTTTCCAAGTCTGGTAATTTAAACCAACGTATTTCAGGTCACTGAGTTTCACTTGTTTTAACTAATCTTGTTTTCAATCCCAAGCATAATTTCACAAATTCTGTATTCAAAAACTGTCTTTTACAACCTTTAACAAAAAAAAATACAAGTTTAGTTATTAAAGCCAACATATTTCAGGTCTCTGACTGTCATTCGTTTCTAAAAAACTTTTTTGTCAAACGACGTGACTTATCTTTGACAATAGATTTAAAATCTCAGTCGTCAGCTACGTTGACGCATACAACCATAATGCTTACCTGGTTCTTTACAAAAAAATCCGCGTAATTTTTCCTCTGGGCCGTGTCAAAGGACAGTGCTCAATCACCTGCCGCCTGCGGTTGGGCTACAAAAAAGGCGGGAATTGTGACCTTGATTAATCAAGGTCTTGATCAATCAATTTCGAAGCAGAGGTTAACCTCTGCTTCGAAATTATAATAATTAAATATCCAGGCACATCATGTTTTATTTATTATACACATACAATATATCTCTTTATTGACTGAAAAACGTATGTTATACATTTTAAAATCTTATTTACAAGACAAAAATCACATTTACAAATGTTAAAATCAGTGTACCACCGACCTCTTGAGCAGGGACCAAGCTGCCGGGGTTCCAGAGAGAGGAACTTCCGCACTTAACGTGCCACGTCCAAAAGGATCGCCTTCTGAAACCGGTTTTTAGTATAATATTTGTTTTTATACTAACATCAAATAAATACGGTGATACGAAAATGCAAAATTAACTCAGAACTGAGTTTTCTACTAGCAAACGTTGACTCAATAAAAATCATTTGATTGCAAAAAGCAATTTTAAGTGCAACGACATTTTATCAGAATAGCCCAACCTGAAGTTATCGACTGTGACAATGATTACTAGGTCAATAATCACTAAGCCATAGATATCATGGGATGTCTAAAGGTCTGGTCAGGTCTACGGTTAAAGACGCAAAAAGCCCTTCGAAATTAGAGGTTGAAAAGGAGATAATTCATTAAATTGAGTCAGTAAGTATTTTACCGCTTTCATTTTTGGGTTGTTAAGGTAGTAACGTCAATTGCCATGCAAAAAAAGTATATATTGGTAGATAATAATTCACAAGTCGTAAGAGATAAAAAAAGATCGATAAATTGTGATGACATCTAATCACTATCATGAAATCTATCATGATTACATACCATAAGAGTAGAAAAATAGTCATACTCACTATCAAAAGCTGTTTCTGACAGCCAACTGCAAAACACGCACACCATAACAACATTAATTCAATTTCCCCTATACCTTAGCAGTTTCACAAAAACACGAGATAAAATTCATCAAGATTAAGCTTTCCCGATGTTTTTGTGACCGCACACCCGATTCGACTGCATCTGCCGGTGACAAATGAACGTGGTTTTTTAAGCACGTTGAACATATCCGCATTTCACAAACAGGACTTAATCAACAACAACTTATGTGGCTGAAAATAAGGTTGGTTTTTGAGCAAATTTGGTGTATAGGTAACTTTGTGGAACATCGCGAGATAGAATGAAGAGGCATAATGTAGGGTGTTTAAGTTATGTAGCGCTAAGTAAAGGTCTTTCATTATATTTTTTGGCGTTTACCGCGATTTTTGCGAGGAATTAAAAGTGTGGAAGAAACATTGCGGATTTACCCTTTGTCTTGAAGGGAATTAGGATTAATGAAAGACTCGTTGAAGATTATTACCTGACATTTATCATCTAAATAACTTTACTGTGGGCTGAATGTATAACAAGGGACGAAATTAATTTGACTGATTCGCTGTAGTATATTTTCTAAGAGTACAAATTCTTATTTAATTATTAAAAAATAAATAAAAACTCTTTTTCTTTTCTTCAAAAGAAGTTAATAAGCTTGAAACAGCAATTTATAATTGCTTCTTATTGAACCAGGAATAGTTTTTGTGTGTGTGTTGATGTATTTTTGTAGTTAGATTGTTAGAAAGTTATAATCTAGACCTTTATCCCAAAGCTACTAATAAAAGCACTATTTAACCTCAATGTTACAAAAAAACAAAGCACCCATTGTATAAAAATCTTTAATTTAACAAAATTTACCAGTTATTTGCAATCTAAAAAGGTGATTAAATAGCAGCCCTGTATCTAATACATATCCCACTGCTGGGCTCAGGCCTCTTCTCATGATGAGAAGGGTTAGGCCATAGTCCACTACGCTGGCCAAGTGCGGATTGGTAGACTTCACACGACCCCGAGTACTTTTGAGGCACTCTCAGGCGTGCAGGTTTCCTCACGATGTTTTTCCTTCACCGTTAGCGAGCGATAATTTTTAACATAAATACACACATAATCTTCAAAAAGACGAATCTTAACGATTTATTGACAGAGGTGTGTGCCGTGGGTTCGAACCTGAGACATTTGACTATGCAGTCCTACGGACTCCCACTCGGCTATCGCTGCAAAGGTGATTACTTGATTAATAAATCAATAAAATCAATCAACAAACTGCCTTTCTGATTAACAAACATTCGCCTGTAATGACACATTTTTGAATAAAATTTAAAATTATGATTGTACCATTCCCAGCCTGTTTGTGCACTGTCATGTAAGTATTCGTTTGTGTATTCAAAATTCGAGTCTGTAATGTTACATTACAAGCGAAAGCTTGCGATTTAGACATTTAACCTTATAGCTACTAATGAAAGCACCTTTTTTAAGAAAATATAAATTTATTTAACAAAGTATACCACTCATTTGCAACCTAAAAAGGTGATTACTTGATTAATGAATGTACGTGTAATGTATTCAAAGCCACGTTCAAGTGACGCGTGCCTTTACCTGAGAATATCGATCAAGTGTTTGCAAGGCTGAGTTTTAGCGACAATAGCCTTGAGTGATGATCCAAAGGTTTAGGGCCTTTTGTTCCACTTTGAAGGGGATAAGTGCCTTTCATGTATGAATTTTGATTCGACATCTAAAACGGGACACTCAAGTTATCAAGAATAAACCTTCAACTTACAGTATGGGCTAATTTACACGGGATTAAGGACCTATGACGCAATTGTTGAATAACTTTTTGTTATATTTTTTAAAAGATAATGTAATTAAGAAAATAATTGGTCACTGGTGGTAGAGCTTTTGTGAATGAGCTCGAGGGCGGCAGCACCACCGTCTCACCTTTAACCTGCTGCCAAATAGTAGTGCTTCCATTACTGTGTTCCGGTTTGGTGGTGAGATCAGGCCCTGAAATTACTGGCACTTGAGGCATAACACCGTAGTCCTCAGCTGCAGGGACGCATCTATTATCTGCTTTTGTGGATTGTTGATGTCCATGAGCTGTACTCCACTTACCATCAGGTGGACTACACGTTCGTTCGCTGGGTGCGTAGCATAAAAAAAAAATGCATATTCAGTTCAAATATGGAACAAAAATCTACTCGGAGTGGAAAATTAAAATATATATATATATATTGCCAAGGTGCGGCGATTAGGTTATATCATATTTAATCGATTGATCAATACAACACCTTAAAATATTGTTTTATAGGCTGTTGAGAGGTGGTCAACTTCTCTAACCACCTAGACAGATAGATGATATAAGAGAAGTCTGCTAAATTATTACTTGACCGAATATCAAAGTAATACAATTTAAAAATGAAATCGAACACTGTGACAGCTGTCATTCCAATTTATTTGTGTTATAGATATTTTACAAGTGAAATTACTTGGCAGTTATTAAACAGGCCTTTATACTTGGAACTTGTCACTTTGAATCAACACTAGACCCTTACCTAGAAAGCTAATGTTAATTATGCTGCGTATGAAAAAATCAGAAACAAGCTAAATTAAATAATATTTTTAAATCCAACCCCTAAGGGTCCGAAAAGGGGTTACAAAGGTTTGCTGCATGTACAGTAGCTAAAATACAATTTAAATGTTAATATAATTATTCTAACAGGATATTATTTTAGATAAAATTTTGTATGATTGCTTTTAATTACGGAAACGTTGAAGCGTGAGTTTATCCGGCACCATGTTCTTTTACAATTTATTTAAATAAAAACTACTTCATACATGACGAATGCAAAACATAGTTCACTTTCTTTGACAGTCAGTCAATAAAGTCAGTCGTTCTTAGTCCTTTGCTTTTTGTCCTTCAAAGAAATTAATACTATTACGAACAATGTCTTCTCATATGATCCAAGATTCACATTGCCAATAAGTCAAGTGAAGTCACAAGCATTATCTATTTCCAAGCGATACAGCCCAATAAGTCAATGTGTATCTCAGCATAATCAACGCTCGAGTGTTACAGCCCAATCTAGTCAGCAGCCATACTCCGGATTGAATTCATCGGAGAGCTATAAATAGGGCCACGGTTTCAACGCCCTCGCCGCTATCGATTGTGCTGACAAATGGCATATGTCAACGGTTCTGCAGCCACGGTAATCCATATGTGGCTTTTTAATTTGGTAGCCTTTGTAATATTGGCAAGGTGATCAGGTCTGGTGTGATTCCTCGTATTCATTTGGGCCTTTGTCGAGAACAAAAGTGCATGGTTAGAAAATCCTTCAGAATTTTTTGCAGAAATTTCTATCAACAGCGGCAAAGTTGCTATATTGCAGAAAATACTGATTTTACTTGATTTCAGAATAGATTGTTGGTGTTCATATTCATGCTAAATTTCAGACTACTATCACTAACAGTATTGACGCTATGCCTTAGACATATTGACAGACAGACAATCAAACATGGCGAACTATTAGGGTTCCTTGTAGGTACTACGTACCACTACAAAAATACTACCAGATATTAACAAAATACACAAAATCCATTTCCTCGTTCCTTTTAATTTTAAACTTATAAAAATAACAACATATTTGTCAGACCATACCCAAATATCGAGCTCCAAAAAGCTACCAAAACCAGCGTACCTTTTGGACCAAATGTTCGAAAAAATCTGTCCATCCATATTCATGCCCCAAAATACACGAAATCAGGTAGAATGTATTGTGAGAGTCCTGTATCTGTCTGGCTAATCCTTATCGACTTGCGACTGATTTAGGTTCCTCTAGAAAAATAGCGCTCATTCAATATACAGGGATTAATTTAGTCTTATACTAAGTTACAGTTGAAAAAGATATGGGACCGGCAGGATTTGAACCTGCGACCTTACTGCACACTAAGATAGGAACAAATGGATGAACGTGACGTCACGAAATGACGTATCATACAGTTGAGAAATTTAGGGTTCTGGTAAGAGGTGACCGTAGCTGGATGGCTAAAGCGGCTGCCCGGTGTGCAGTAAGGTCGCAGGTTCAAATCCTGCCGGTCCCATATCTTTTTCAACTGTTACTTAGTATAATTTGCTAAGCATAGCTTAATGCTATAAAAATAATCAATCAGAAGTTAATTTAGTCTTGTTCGGATATACATTCACCTAAAATTTTTTGATGTTGTATTTTACAGCCTGGATGAGACAAATATATTTATGTTTTTTTACTTAGGGAAATATTTAGCACACACGTTGCTTTTTGAACGGCGATTTGGTAGCTGTTTCTATTTAAACAACTGTTACCGTTAAAATATTTAAATTGCGGCATTGGAACTGCGCGTTTTAGCGTCTAAAAGTAGGTATCATGTACCGTGCCCTTTATGGTATGTTTTTACGTAGTATAGATCTGTTAAATGTACTATTGGCTAAGATAGTGCATCTTATTCAAATATTGGATACACATAAAAACTATCTTTTGTAAAAAGGAAATATTTCACAGTTTTTTAGGGTTCCGTAGTACCTACAAGGAACCCTTATAGTTTCGCCATGTCCGTCTGTCCGTCTGTCCACGGCATAGCGACGAAACCGTTGGTGCTAGAAAACTGAAATTTTGCATAAACATGTATGTTAACTAAAAAAAGAAAGTCGTAGAGTAAAATTTGGAAAAATATTTTTTTTTCAGGTAGCTCCCCTACATGTA
Organism: Hypena proboscidalis; assembly: GCA_905147285.1. Classification (NCBI taxonomy): domain Eukaryota; kingdom Metazoa; phylum Arthropoda; class Insecta; order Lepidoptera; family Erebidae; genus Hypena; species Hypena proboscidalis. The sequence goes on along the minus strand of LR990150.1, from coordinate 6,206,075 downwards.
AAGTAGGGATGTTTTTTTTTTTTTGTCGCCTACCCCATAGTGTGGGGTATTGTTAGATAGGACTTTTAAAAACGTTTAGGGGTTACTAAGACAGTTTTTTGATTTAGGGATCCGTTTGCAAGATAATTAACTTTAAAGAGCAAATTTTTGTTCGAGTAGGGCGTCCCCCCCCCTCTAAAAGCTAAACTACTAAATCCTAAAATCTGAAAAAAATTGTGTCGGTAGTACATGTAATGAACTTTAAAGGAAAACTATAGCGGATAAGTTCACTTCATTAGTTCAAGAGGAATAGGGGTCCGAAATGTCAGATGCAGTTACTCAGAATATTTCGTTCAAAATTCTTGAAACATAAATAAACATACTTATTACATATATAAAATCACGCCTTTATCCCACGGGGGTAGGCAGAGACGATGGAACGCCATGTGCTTCGCTCCTTACATACTTCTTTCGCTTCCTTAACATTCATACATCTCGTCATACGTGCTAGCTGGTTTCGTGTACTACAAACATTTCCTATCTGAAGGACGCTATTTATCTGGTTACTTTAACTTAATTAGTTCTAGAGTATGGGGTCCAAAGTGTAAAATGCAGTTACTTAGAATAATTCGTGCAAATTACAAAAACCTTTGAAAGTAATGACTTGTATGAAGATGTTACTTGTTTAATACAGATAGTAAATCCCTTTTAAGTCGAAATATGTTGTTACGACTAGCTACGGAAGCCTACTGCGCGTGGCCCGACACGCACTTGGCCGGTTTTTTGTTTTTGTTTGTACTAAGCTTCAAATCTACTGGACCGATTATAAAGAAAATTGGCGTGGAGATAGTTCAAGACTCTAGAAATGATATTGACTACTTTTATTGAATTACCACGCAGGCGGAACCGCGGACGAAAGCTAGTTTTTGATATTAGCCTTTCTTCATCACTATATCGCACCACATAGTAAGAACTGCTAATTTGGTGACAGACTGTGGCGGTTTCTCCAATGCTCAACCACTTAATTGCACATTTCTAAAGCAGTTTGAGGGCAATTGGCGTGACTGACTAACATTAATTCGATAGTTAATTGGAAGGCAATGACAGTACCATTGCCTGTTCGGGAATAGTTTGTGGTGTATTGTCATTTAATTGAAGCACATGAGGATAGCATTAAATTTACTGAGCCGTGATAGTGATGCTGTTGATAGTCACCATTCTAATCTTTACTTATATAATATAATAACGCTGAGAAGTTTGTTTGTTTAGTTGAACGAACTAATACAGGTACAAATAACGTGGGTTAAACGGTGAGTAATATAAAAAAATCCACAAGAACATAACCGTGTGGAGAAGTGATGTTACAAAATGCAACAGTTTGTCTGATTTCTGACCGTTTGTTACTCTTTTAAAAACGGCTGGATTGATTTTGATGAAACTAGGCATACTAGTCTATAATTATATTAATTTTCATAAACGATATTATTACGGGTTGCCACGGGTGGATTTATTGAATACCTTACCAATAATATTGTAAATGCTAACGTTTCCAAAGCTGTGTGGAAGATGCGCAAAAACGATAAAGTTATTTTGTGACGAAATTTTGCGCAGATGTAACTGATAGTATGGATTATATTATCATCTGGACCGCGCGAGTAGCACGGTAGGCGAAGCCGCGGGTGGAATCTAGTAATTAAACTTAACTGGTTCATGAGCTCAATGGCTATCTATTGAATTGTACGAAATTATCCCGCTTAGTGATCTGATCACTTTCCTGTTGTCCTACGTGAGTGACCATCGTGCGATCCAAGTGACGGCGCAACACGATCCACACATTGCACGCAATGGCACGTGACGGTTGCGATGAAGACAGAGGCGTTTATATCGCGTCGCTTCGTATTTGCTGCTCACCTAGGACGCTGGGTTCATAAATCATATTTTTATTCACACCCTTCATTTTGATGAACTAGATCATTTATTTTATCTTTTACATGATGAAACTGTAGTATTGTACAGACTCTGGATTATTTGCTTGTACATCAAATAAGTGTACGGTATTTTTTTCTGGAGGGACCTAAATCAGGTGGTGGTCTATAAGGGTTAGTCAGACAGATACGGGCTCTCACAATATATGCCGATTTCGTTTATTTTGGGCAATAAAGATGTACAGTTTTTTATACATTTGGTTTGGGATTAGGTCTTTTCGTAGGTTTTTTTAACGTAACGGTTTACAAAAATCCACGTTAAACAGCAAGGTATCATTTGGTAAGTTTGAAAGACTTACCAAATGATTACACTCAATTTTAGAGACAGTACGTTTTTGTTTAGACATAATATAACATAACATTACGCGTATATTATCCAAAAAAGTGCGGCAACGGTGTACAACATCCACTCTTCACCTGTTATGTTTAGGTCCCATGGGATTGGGAGTGAGCCTATCGCCATCCACTGGGCGTTATTCCAACTCCGTGCCGCTATTTCAAATATCCTGTTGGAAAGTTCTCAAATAACTTTTTGTCCGACCCGGGAATCGAACCCAAGACCATTTAGAGGCAGTCATTTTTTATTTTGTTTAGAAGTTCTAAATACATAAAATTCGGACATCTAAGTGATTTTATACTTTGAACAGTATTATGATTTTTTACAATTTATAATAATGGCTTTTCAATGCTCTCTATAGTCAGCACTTCTAGATTCAAAATGGTTTTAATGGAATAACCCTTTGCCGCGGTTTATCGAAATCAGACAGCAAAAAACTCAGCAATTATTTAGTGAAGTACACTTTTATCCAACGAAAGTCCAAATTAAAACGAATGTAGGTGCATATTACATGCACACACACATAACTATAACTACTTATTAATAAGTGAATGTATGAGGTATATTTATGACTCAGTTATCTGTAGAGTTGTGTACCGAGCAGTTGTATAATCTGAAATATAAAATAGTAAGTTGGAGTTGTGAGTATTGATTTGAAGTCCCGGAACCCAGTACACATACCTGAAATATACACCACCTTTCTGATACATACTAAAATACTCAGAACCTACACGAAAATTGAAACTAGAACTGATCACCTTGCCAATATTACAAATGCTACCAAATTTAAAAGTCATATTTGGATTACCGTGGCTGCAGAACCGTTGACATCTGCAATTTGTCAGCACAATCGATAGCGGCGAGGGCGTTGAAAACGTGGCCCTATTTATAGCTCTCTGATGAATTCAATCTGGAGTATGTCTGCTGACTAGATTGGGCTGTAACGCTTGAGCGTGGATTATGCTTGACTTATTGCCAATGTGTATCTTGGATAGTTTGAGTAGGTATTAGTAGATGATATTGGAGAATGACAGTGTTAAGAAACTTTGAATTATATTTTGAAATGTCATATCACGCACTGCACTGTCATGCCTTTAAGTAAAAAGGTTACCTAATTTGCCCCTTAAGATTCGTTATCGTACAATTACGGGCAAACTTCTTGAGCATTAGGTGACGTGGTAGGGGAAAGTTTGCGCATCGTACACTTACGAGCAAAATATTGCTATTAATATGATTAGTTACGTCGAGTTTTTAGAATTACCTATTTTATTTATTACAATTACTGTTTATTTCGGGATATTGTATTGTGTATAGACAATTGTATTTGTGTGAGTGCAGTGGCAGGCAATAGCCAAAATATAAACAATAGCCGACATGTGCAACATTTTGTATGTCGTCATTATGTCGTGCATTGTTTTGTCAAATTTCTCATAACTTAAACAATAGTTAAATAGAAAACAATGCTTGTCGGCATGTTTTGTTGAACTTCTTACGATTTAAAACAATAGTTAACTCGGTTTTTAATATTGGCAAAATCGCCGACAATATTCAGTGATAAAATCCGCTTTTAACTCAACAAATAACAACAACAACTAACGATTTATAACAGAGCACAAAAGTGAGCACTTCACTGCACGCACGTGTATTCGGGAGAGAGCGGAACGAAGACGCGGTGCGCGAGGCAAGGGTCGACTGATCAACCAATCACGCGCAGGTACGCCCCCTGCGCCTCAGCCTCGTAACCAAAGAGACCCAAAATTCGTTTCTGCGCATTCAAGGTCGTTTGCTCAAGATGTTTGCCCCGATTTATACTTGTTTTTACCCAACTGCTAGGCACGTGTTATATGTAAGGAAGTTAGTGTCACCTAATAATGTCTTGACTGTTCAATATTCGTCGCTAAAAAAAAGAATTTTAAAGTTTTCCAATTATTTTACTGGAACTTTTCTCATAGTTTAGACATTTTAATCATTTTCAATTGCATTATGAAAGGCATTAATAATTTATATTTACTTTTATCCAATGAAAGTCGAAATTAAAACGAAAATTGAAACTAGAACTGATCACCTTGCCAATATTACAAAGGCTACCAAATTCAAAAGTCACATTCGGATTACCGCGGCTGCAGAACCGTTGACATCTGCAATTTGTCAGCACAATCGATAGCGGCGAGGGCGTTGAAACCGTGGCCCTATTTATAACTCTCCGATGAATTAAATCCGGAGTATAGCTGCTGACTAGATTGGGCTGTAACACTCGAGCGTGGATTATGCTGAGATACACATTGACTAATTGGCAATGTCGTGTATCTCGCATTGTTAAAGTAGATATGTGGGGTGCATGAAAGGAGCCTCCCCGAGCGACGTACACAATCAACCCCTACGTCCGGCGCACCCTGGGCAGTCTGCAAATTTCAACCAAGCAGACTGGCGAATCCTTTCACCACGATGGCAAGTCAACAGTAGATATTGGAGAATGACAGTGCTAATACACTCGGATCTGAATTATATTTTTGAATGTCATATCACGCACTACTCTGTCGTGCCTTTTACTAGTTAACCTGATTAAACCCTTAAGATTTAAGACTGCCAGGCAAGTGTTATATCTATTTATTTTTTATTTATTAAATCACAATAAATCTTACAAAAAAAAACACCAACAGGGTATAACATAAACCAGTTTAGGTATTGCCGTACAGCAATTCGTCGACGGTACATGCAAAAAATATAATATATCTAATAAAAATATAATATATATAATATCTATCGATCTATACTATACATAACGCAGCGCGCGCGCTCACACACAATATTTTTTCCTACCTTCAAAGCAGAATGTATTTATACAGCGTGTTGGAACTATATTTCATGGGTATAATTATGTACTCGTAAGTAACATGTCTTGACTGTTTAATATTCGTTATGTTAGAATTATATTATAGAGCCTTTCTCATTATTTTATTTTTCTCTCATAGTTTAGACATTTTAACGATTGTCTTGTCTCAAAGGCATTATAAAATTGCATTTATAATTTATGTTAGCTCACTTGCAATCCACTACAGAAATTACTTTAATCATAAATATAGCTCAACAAATAAAAATAAAACTTTACGTATAGAAAAGTTGTGAGCCAAAGAACCTTAGTCATGTGTACAAGTACTTTGAGCTATTTTTTTAAAAGACTTGGCAAAATGCGATGTAATAAAATATTTTTAAAACCAACTTTTTACATGACTATTGAGGCAGATAAGGATGTAATTTTACCTACTTCACGACTTTAGACGACTCCTTAGATTTGCTACACGATAAACAAATCTGTTTACCTGCCTAGAGAACTGAAAGTGAAATATTTAAATTTTATAACACATTCTCAAGCTACACACTTTGGCACTCATTTCCATCTTCAAATTCTAGTTTAGTAGTTTTTTTTAAGATTTAAACAGAAGTCCACCCACTGAGTCTACTATTTACTACAACTGCCACCAGCTCCCTTAAAAAGCCGAATGACATTTTCAATTGACGCTAAAGGAGAAGAATCAATACTAAATGCTTTGTTTTTGGAGGGTTACGGGACGATTGGCAGTGACATCAGTACAGTAAACAATGGCTTTAATTTTCAAACAAATGAATGCCAAAAATTCGGTCAAAAACATTTTTTTTCGAAATGCGAACTATTTTTTTCTTATTCACTATTTAAAAAATATTTTCTGGATGGAAGCTTTATAATAGAAATTGCGTCAAGCGATAAGGCCGCCCTTTGCATATATATATAGTAAAAGTATATAGTATAGTAAAAGCCTATTGCAATGTTTATATTTAGTTTCTTAATTTAGCGTATAATTATGCTTGAAGAGTGTCGTGGTTTCTCTAGCGAACACTAACTTAAGACATTGGAAGCTCTCCAAGTTTAAAGAAAGTGAGATGAAGACTTGTTGAGACACTTATCCCGCTATTAGTTAATTATCAAATTGCAATTGTTCTACCAACTGCGCCATCCCGTTGTCATACGGTCGGTACATAGGTTTAAACTCCACGCCGTCATCCCCGACGTCAATAGCGGAACTAAATGTAAATGACCAATATGAGGAGAAATGCACGGTTGGCGTAGTAATTAAAGCGGTCGCCGCGGCGCTTTAAACTGCGCTGGTGTTGTAGGTTCAATCCCCACACGGGACATAAATCTTTGTCTAATTCGAAAAGATTTATTCTGACTCTGGGTGTGCTTGTGTGAGTAAATGTGTGTATTTGGCCTTGTCATTGAGACCGTTGAATAGTGTAATTGCTTCTGGCGTTAAATCTAATGTAAAAATCCTAATTTATTATTATTAATTTATTATTATTAATTTAATATTTTATTATCACTTAGGTACTACCAGTGATACTGAGTTTTATGTCCGACTAAACAATATTGGTCGATAAGCTAAATCCGAAACAGTTCGCTGTACAATAACTAAACAAGCTGTGCTGGTGTTGTGGGTTCGATCCCAACACGGGACAAATCTTTATGTAATTCGAAAAGATTTATTCTGACTCTGGGTGTGCATTGTGTGTGTGAAATGTATTTTTATGAACACCCCCGCGACACAAGAGTTATCCCTAGGAATAAGTCTCGTTAAAAAAATCCTTATTCTATTGGTCAGCTGTCACATTAAAGCTCGGCCCTGATTGGTAATGAATGCGTCATCATTCATTACTATATGTTTTTTAGATAGTTCGTTACTATCAGTTAAAGAACAAATTTTTAGTCCCTATATTTAAAAAGCTACTTGTTTAAACAGTTCAGAAAGCTCTTTCTTTAATCTGAATTAGACTACAGTGACTGAGTATAATGGCAAGCAATAATCGTTCAGCGCTAAATGCCTACTTACCGTAACTATCTTTTGGTTGCCTAAGTTCAAGAGTTACTAAGCGTTACTGTTATTAGTGAGCCTATAATGGTTGAGGTTTTGAAATCCAAATTGCGACAGATTGAATGGAAACCACTAATTCGCATTATTTAATTTCAAAGACGTCTTCTTTACGTATTAAATAACCTTCTAAATGTACTTAATTTCAGTTTGATGATGCTTAATTATGTGGTGAACCCCTTAGGACGATTCTTACCAAAATTATAAATTCGAAAGTAGTTCTGTTTGTCTGTGAAGCTTTCAGGACAAAACGGTGAGACCAAATTTAATGTAAAGATAAATGAGACAAGATGAAGGCTATTTTAACGACATATTGAGTGGACGGCGCTGTGGGTGGAACTAAGAATTAGATAAACTATTAGTAATTTTATACTTTAAACATAATATACCTTTTATTTCAAATCAAAACGCTATATTTTATAACTTTACCTGCCTTGTTAATCTGCATCACCTAAACGTAGACTGGTAGAAAATGCCTTTGGCATTAAGTCCGCGCTGTATACAAATTTTGGATATGAAGCTTTTAAATAAAAAAAATAAAAACACCATGTCAACAAAAGATCAAGTGAGATAAGAAAACTACAAAAGTTTAAGACAAAGAACTTTCTTTCTAGAAGGCAATTTCCTTGAAACAAATAAGATTGTTTGGTAGACATTACTGCTATCAACAATATCGATCTGTTTTCTCATTGGACAAGTTCAAGGCGTCTTTGAAGTTCACACGCTCACTATAAGCCTGATGTTCAAAGGTCGTAAATAAGCAAATTTTTATCTTCATCTTTATGTTTGACGTTTCGAAATGACTTGCAAAATTCGTGGTCACGAGCCGTGAATAATGCCTTTGTAATCATTACGCGATTAAGACCCGATGTCTTATTTTTGAAAGCATCGTTAGATTTTACGTTTTAGTCTTGGTCAGTTTGTACAGACACAAAACAATTCAATAGAAACATAATTAACATTGGGTTCTTTAATTTGATTATGTATATAACAAACAGAAAGCGCTACAAAGTTGTCCAAAACAACAATCGCACACCGCCCTCTCCATTTGTTGTCAAACTTAAATGTTAATTATTATTTTTCTACGTACCGTTATTGTCACTGTCCCTAACAAACGCGAAGTCCAAATAAACAGGGCCACATTAAAAAAAAAAACTCTTAGGGACAGTTTATATTTACAGCCCAAACAACTTTCTTTTACAAGTTTTCACAGTTTCAACAAATTAACTTAATAAGCAAGGAAAATTGGTAATATTATGTTTAAGTTTTTTTTCTCTATGATAATAACCCTCAAGTATGCGAATTACAATAATTTATTATATGTACTCACGTTGTAGAGAACACGCCCAAATACCACGTTTTTATTTTCCTAAAAGAGAATGAATTTTCTAAATTAAATTGAGAAAAGTCAATCAATTATATCTTAATTTCTCGTAATTTATATAGTAAATAAAAATATATTTAGAAAAATCAAAGTTTGTAACACGTTATGACAAGTATATAAAAAATGCGCGTAAGTATCATCATTGAGAAAACGGGTTACTTACGTTATTTTAGCCGAATATGCCGACTAGTTTCGATTCTATTACGTAGATTCATCAATTGATTCATCGCCGTCGCGCGACATCTCACACTAAATCTACGTAATAGATTCGGAACTAGTCGGCATATGCCGGCTAAAATAACGTGAGTAACTCATATTCTCAATAATAATGTCTTTACCTCACGTCAGTTTTGATAATATTATCCGCGTAAGTACTTTATTTAAAATGACCCTGTACTTTTATAAAAATCACACAATATTTAATTTCTTCAGCGACCTGCTTCCCTCATTTTTCCATTAATTTTAAACTTGGCAATTTCTCCGAAATGGAAAGCTTTGTTTTATTTATGTTTACTGAAGGCAATATAAACATTGTTTTGTGTTAGAAAGACGTTGCTGTAATCTTGAATTAATTTTGAAACATGGGTTATGGTATTAATATCTTGTAAAAATGGAAGTAAACTTTATTAAATTTTGTTATAAAGAAATAACTACTACAGTTATTGGAAACAACTTCCTCACTCAGAGGAAATTGTTTTAATTTTAATTAAGCCCGTTTTGGAAAATCCAATATTATTAAATATTTTATTTTAATGAGTAGTAACAGCGATGTTTTCAATATTATTAAGGATTGTAAATACAGTATATAAAATTTTATGTGTTGATTAAAAAATACTCTTTAAATAAAAAAAAAACTTGTTTTAATGTTTAATTATAATACAGAGCCTCACCGAGTGACGTACACAACGATTCCCTACGTTCCGGCGCACCCTGGGCAATTCGCGAGTTCTCCAAAGCGAATTGGCTAATCCTTCCACCACGATGGCAATACAAAATAAAATTAGACTCAGCCATCGACACGACGAAGAAGAATTATAATATGTATATGTATCCAATATTTAATAATCCAATAACCAATAATTGATAAAATCAAATATTTAGACCGGTCTTATGTTGGCTGTAAATAAAATGTCACGGATCAGGCACTGCTCTGATTGCCTACGCTAAACCCACAGATATAGATCTACATAGATAACGCAAGTATCACGATTTGTATTGATGCCAAGCGTGCCGACTTTTTAATACCTATTGTGTCACAGCCAAAATTTAGTGACGGGAAATCCAAACCGATTCAAAGACACCGATGCCGCCGATGCCAATCCGCCCAGTACGTTCAACTGGAGCCGTCCGCTATGATTTTCTCTGACAAAAGACGCGCGTGGACTGAAGTTAGAGGCGACCAACCTCGACCCTTGGTCGGGGTTGAGACACGTGAAGTACATGCATCTGCGTTATCTATGTAGATCTATATCTGTGGCTAAACCGCAGTGCCCGTCGATTAGTCGAATTTCAAGTGCAAAGTGCAACACTGCCAAGACGGCAACTACCAAAAAAATGAAAGCGGAATATAATAGTGCTACCTTCAACCTTCAAAAGGCTGACAAGACGTGCTCCTCAGGACCTGATTGCATGAGAAACTAGCATCAGTTTGGACATAATATCGTTGTATACTATGTTATATACGCCGATTATTTAAAATAAAAAAATCCAGTTTAATGCCGAAGAAAAAAAGAACAGGACAAAAGAGGACAAAAAAGTTCTGTTAACTACATGTTACGTCTGCAGAAAATATTAATACTTGGGTGTTATTTCACGTAAATCGATCAAAGTCGATCGATCGTCAAACCGCGCAGTGGTGCGCTCTTGTTGGCTCTTTTTATCGTCCAATGCATCGATCGACGTTAATCGGCTTAGTTGTAATAATACCAGACTTTATCTGCAGTAGTATATAGTATAGTTTCAATGACTTGAATGCCTCTTTAAATACCACACCAATAAACCATATAATAAAAAATGATTTCCATCATGAAAATAATCGCTTTTGTACGGAAGTATCCTATGAAAGCGATTGGCCTTGACACTCACATTTCCTATTCAAACCATTCTCAACAGCTAAAAGAGGGTAAATGACGAATGTCGTACAAAAAGGGCAAGCCATAAAGGCCAGATTAATGAGGCAAACGGCCAGGTCATTAACTTCAGTTAACAGGATTCACAGTGTCACAGAATGGAGTGGGTTTGTGGCAGAATATATTTTTATATCCTTTTCCACTGGATCTAAAACATACAGCCTCAAGTCAATGTTATTATTTTTTAATTTTTAAAATTCTAATTTAATAATAAATAATAAAGAACTTAATTTCATTGACTAACAGTTAAATTAAACGATTATAACCTTAACTGAACTTCTATAAAATGTTATAACACTTATTTAAATAGAAGCTTTCAAACACAATCTTGCTTCAAAAATCATTGCAAATCAAATAAATTTACCAAAATATTTTACGCAGTAAGACAAATTAACTTAAGCTAGAACTGCCTCCATCAAAGTATCTTAATCTTGAAAGATTACCAACTTCCTACTTTCTCAAGTATTTATATTTCCATCCTTCAGAATTGTACTTAACAAGTGAAAAGTTCTGCCTAATCAATCATCGATGACACTATAATACCTTTATTTACTAGGGTCCGTCCGTGTCTCCGCCGGCGAGGTACCTATATCGATAAAAGTAGCCTATGTTTCAGGGGTCTAAAACTATTTTTGCACAATTTTTATCATTATTGTCATCACCATCATCATCATCATCATATCATCATCAATATTAATAAAGACTCGTTCGGAAGTTTGCTCCTTAACATTTATGTCTAGAGTCTAATATTTAGTTCCTGATTTTAATGGTTAATCACGAATATAAAATCATCAAAATACTAAATAAGCGTGTATTTATATAATTAAAACATATATAATTTGTAGTTTTTAATTAAAATTGATGTCAATGTTTATTACTTACCTACATGGTGGCTGTTTTTTTTTAGCATCTATTCATTGGAAGGGTTTTGTGTTTCGAAATTTGAATCCCTTGATGTTTTTACTCACTGAATTCTGGCAAGAAACGATCTTTCTGTGTCGCGGGGGTGTTCACAAACATACATTGCACACACACAAAGCACACCCACTTACGTATTGAATATAAAAGTAATAAATAAAAATATCAGTTTTGACCATTTTGACCGATTTGTGGAAGACCCTATAATTTTATCCAAATTTATTATTCTCTGTGAATTGACTGTGATGTGGTATTAAATTTACGTCCATAAAATAAAATCGTAAGAATGCGAGTCCATCTGATATTGTAAACGTATAACTTGCTATGGTAGCCGTGTGCAATTCATATATAAAATGTAGGACCGAAGTATACGTATGTTTGCAATTTTTGGGAACCTTAGCTGCCAAGTGTAATATAGAATCCTTAATGTTTTTTTAATTGCCACTTTCATACGTAAAAATATAAACTGGTCAGATAAAGAAGTTTGTATTAATAGCTACAATAATAATTTTATATAATACTAGCTTTAGCCCGCGGCTTTGCTCGCGATTGTAAGTTGTCGTAAGTTGAGTTATCATTATAAATAAATACCCAATTAAAGTATTTCTTTGTAAACAATATTCGAAGTCTGCCCTTCAGGTGCCAACAAAACCAGATCTCGAGGCGAACTTACTATTGAGCAGGCGACATAAAACTGGCCGTGTGAGAAGCAGTTCCCCCTCAGATCGATGTTGCGATCCTGCTGTTTTCAGTGACTGACCCTGAGCTTTATTTGTAGTCATTGCAAAAGACACCTTAGAGTTCCCCGCGGAACCACGGGCAGAGTCTGACGAAAGTCTCCAGCTAAAAGGACGGTAACTCCACCCATCGTGTTATTGTTGCCCCTGATATCTTTAAGAGTTCGTTTAGAGCTTCAAAACCTCCTTTTTGTACTCTCATCCCAAACAATCAATTTGCAATCGCGGAGTACTTGAGCTACATTATTCTGTTTTGTGATGTTGCACATAGGAGTTTCAACGTGGAGGAGATTTAACGGGAGCTTGAAGGCAGCGTGAGCTGTTTTGCCGCCCTCCAACAATGCTGCTGCAATTCCTGAAGATGCTAAAGCTAAAGCAATACCATGGTTTTTCCTTGTTTCATCATCATCATCATCATCATCGATGCGAAACTATTTGCCTTAAAGCTTCTGTGTCATAATAAATTTATTTAAGATATTCTCTATTATTGACGATTTCTGTGAATCTACCATATCTAAAGCATACTCTTCCTACGTCATATAATTATCACCGTTGCTGGCATAGGACATCACAGCAAACTCATCCCAATTTTGTACCACGTGATCTAAGATCCTTCTTGTATACCATACAACAAATAAGACAGCGAACGAAAAAGACATGCGCCATCGCCTACTATAGGGACAATAGTAAGACTCATGTCTATTCCGTTCATGCTAATATTTTCTGTTGTCATTTATTTATTTATTTATTTATACAACTGTTTAATGCACTCACAGTTTCCCAACACGTGCAATAAACTAATTCAAATAGAAGACTTAATACTACTTACAAGTACTTATGAAAGAGATACATCGACGCCCCACCGAATACTATGGCAAAGTCACTTTACTGTAAAAAAATGTTATTGCATATTTGAATACTACAGACTTAGTTACATCTGATAGATTTTTTTCATAATTTTTGCCTTGTGTTTAGCAAAGTTATTAAGAAAATATGTTTTATTCGGCGGAAGGCACACACAATTTATGTACACGAATAAACATATTATACCTCATTACCAATTACCGACTACCTCTATTATCCGGTAATATGCGATAACAATAATATTGTAGTAAATATACTACGTAATGAATTCGGCAACAGCATTTTACCATTTTATTCTTGGGTAATTTTAATTTAATATATTTTGTAAAACGGCACACAATATTAAAATTTCAGTTATTAATATCGTAAGCGTTCTTTAGAAGAAAGTTATCAGAAACATGTACATTATAAAGAAAGGGTACGTGAAATAAAAAATACAAAATAATAAAATTTCGATATTAGTAATTCTACTTTTATATAATATTAAAGTTGAAAAATTAAGAATCCAGCATGACTCGAACCTGCACCTCCTGGGTATACGCCCCAAGTGCTTTGCCAATTCACCTATGGATTCGTATGCTGCTAGACTCGAAATTTCTCAACTCTTTGTGCCAGCGTCATAGGTATATATATACCTTAGCTAGACGAACCATTACTTGGTATAAGCGCCACCTATGCGATGAGTGATTAATCACTTAGTCACATACAGTAAGTTTGATGTGACTAAGTGACTAATATATATATACCTATGACGCTGGCACAAAGAGTTGAGAAATTTCGAGTTCGCATAAGAATTGTAAAGGCGAAAGGCTTAGCGCGTATTAGTGGAATATCCACTGTGGAGCGATGCTTCAGTGCCGTTTATCTTGTAGTCCGATGGTGAAACGGGGATGGAGGGATAAGGTTGTGTAGTTTCTCGGCACACTCTCCGAAATGTATCCTATAAAAAACTGATAGGCTGGCAACCTAGCGACGGTGCTCCAGACTTTCTAGTCGAGTATCCGTCAGATCGATATCGCAAATGATTCTCTTGACCCTCCTCTCGACTGACTCGAGCGCCTCAAGCTGGTATTTGGCTGAACCGTCTCACAGATGAGAACTGTACTCTACACACGACCGGACCTAAGCTTGATCGAGGTCAAGCAACTGCCCCGGTGTAAAATACTGTCTCATCTTCTTGAGGATGTCCAGCTTTTTGGTGGCTAGTCGAGCTTTCGACTCAATGTGAGAGCTGAAATTAAGTTTCAAAGTAAGCGAGATACCGAGGAGCTCAAGACGATCGGTTTATCTTCTATTGTAACACCCATTCTCTCTAATCTAATAAACCGAAGCTTCGAGGAAGGTGTCTTTCCAAATATACTAAAAAAGGCAATCTTGCGTCCTGTACATAAAACGGGAGACAGAGACTGTGTCAACAATTATAGGCCAATTGCTATTTTAACATCTATATCAAAGGTATTCGAACGTATTATCAATAAAAGAATAGTTAATTATCTCGAATCAAATAACCTTATATCTAACGCTCAGTATGGTTTTAGATCTGGACGTTCGACAAATAGTGCAATACTAGATTACACTACATTTGTGGTAAATCAATTAGATAGTAAGAATAAATGTCTTACGATATTCTTAGATCTTGCAAAGGCTTTTGACACAGTCTCTGCACCCCGTCTGATACAAAAACTTGAGGACCTTGGCATTAGAGGTACACCACTTTCGCTGATTACTGACTATCTAAAAAATAGAACTCAATGCGTAAAAATTGGTGAATTTTCTGGTGACGATTATCCCATAGAGTACGGCGTGCCGCAAGGCAGTATAATTGGCCCGACATTATTCTTATGTTATATAAATGAATTGTGTGCGCTAAAAATCCCGAATTGCCGTATATCTGCGTATGCGGATGATACTACTTTGACTTTTTCAGCAAGTACGTGGAAGGATCTATTTAATTTGGCTCAATCAGGTTTTAACACCGTATGTCACTGGCTTGCGTCGAACTTTCTTACTCTAAATGAAGACAAAACCAGCTATATAACGTTTTCAATTAAAAGTCCTACTGAAATGGGTTATGCCAATGCGGACATCATCGCTCATAAGTGTAATTTTCCACCAAACCCAACATGTGGATGTCATAAAATAAGTGCAACAAAAACTATTAAATATCTTGGTATTATTATAGACTCAAAACTAACTTTTGAACACCACATTACTTCCGTATCCCAAAAAATACGAAAATTAACTTACATCTTCAAGCAACTGCGCGAGGTAGTTGATATCAAAACAATTAAAATGATATATTATGCATTGGCACAATCTGTAATGACCTATTGCATCAACTCATGGGGTGGTGCATGTAAGACTAGGCTAATAATGCTTGAAAGAGCACAAAGAATGATACTGAAAATTTGTTTAAGTAAACCTAGACTATATCCCACTAAGCAACTTTACGAACTGGCTGAGACCTTAACTGTACGTCAGCTTTACATACTATTCACAGTGCTTCACAAACACTCCCAGACATCTAGTGCAAATATAAGATCTATAGCTCACTCTAGAAGAGACTACGCAGTATGGGCAAAACCTACGGTTAATACGACTTTTGCACAAAGATTCTTTGACTTTCGCAGCTGCTTACTGTATAATAGACTAAATAGAATACTTAACATATCAAACTGTTTAAAAAACGAATGTAAATCTAAATTGACCAAATATCTACAAAAAATGGACTACAGCGACACTGAGAGTATGTTTGGTATAATAGTATAGACATTGGCTACAAATTCTTCTTATTACAATTACACATACACACACTCACACACACACACACACACACACACACACACACACACACACACACACACACACAAACACGCTCACACACACACACACAAACACACACGCATGCGTGCGCCATTATTATTCTACGAAATACCTACCTTATATAACGTATATTGTTACTAGTTTGGATAAAATTTATTAAAATCTGATGTATGGGGGGCCTGGTGTTCTAAGATACAGGCTTCGGCTTAGTTTGGACACCAGATCGCCCACAAATTACATATAATATGTCACACCAAACTGTTATTGAAATAAGAAACTGTAAATCTTGTAATTTGTGGAGATGAATAAATAAATTATTATTATTATTATTGGAAGGGATACATTTCAGAAAGTAGGAGTCAGTATGAATAGAACGCCTGAGTCTTACTAGCATTGAACGTTACTAAGTTGGCTATACCTCAAATAAAGACTCCCTTAGAGACACGTTCATACGTTCGACCATTGCCTCTCTGAGCGACTGTATTTGTACACCACTAGCTCGTGAGTTGGGTATATAGCTTGCAACAACCGTTGTGTCAAACGTACCTGGCATCAGTAGGTAGTTTATGTGAAGCAGGACAAGCGTTGCTGAGAGCACGGACCCCCGAGGGACTCCGGCATTGATTGCCATTTGATCGGACGAGCTGCCATTAACGACAACCCGAATCAATCAGTCCCTCAAGAAGTCTGATACCCAATCATAGAGACTAGTGGGTAGACCGAAGGACAGTAGCTTGCTAAGAAGGGCTTGTCTGACGTATGCATATGTCCGACATAGAAGTCACACAAACTAGTGGACGAGCCAGTAATATCTAGCCGCGAAGATTCTGCGAATATAGAAGCGAATAAGTTCGCTTTCTCCTCAGCAGTGTGGGCAAGTGACCCATCAAGATTAAGCAGTGGAGGTAGTGAGGTGCGGCAGAAGTTCCATTCGACTGATTTTGCTAGGGACCAAAACGCTTTACTCCCTGTTAGGTGTGTAGCGAGTTTGTACCCAATGCGGCGAATATGGTCAAATCGAGCCTATCGTAGAGCGTTTTTGCTGGATTTGGTTGCCCTGTTAAAGGCTTTCTTATCCGGTATGTAGCTAGCTTTACGGTTTTGAGCATCAGGAAAGCCTCGTGTTTCCGTGCTTTAGCACGTCCACGCTCAGCTCCAAACCAAAGCTGTGCTTTGCTAGATGTGCTTGCATCGGAAAAAGGACTAAAATATTCCATACCTTGGCGCAGCACATCTGTTATAGCGTCCGCGCATGCTGAAGGATCACCCAAAGAAAAGCAAATGGGCAACCACGAATAGGATGCAAAGAATGAGCGCATCCCATCCCAGTCTGCTGACTTATATCGCCATAACCGCCTTGTGCTTTTCGGGCTAAGGTTGGGTGGAAAATATACTGACACAGACTTCACTAGACAGTTGTCAGAGCTGCCTAAAGGTGACACACAACACTGACACTGCATAGTGATCCGGGTTGGTAGTCAGCAGAAGGTCCAGGCAATTGGCTATTTGACCGTCAACATCTGGAATCCTTAGACCAGCTGAGTGAGATTAAAAGCCAAAGCGAGTTTGCGCATCTCTCTCCCAGCATGTGCTGGTACGGGAACAGTTATGGGCATTAAAGTTCCCCAGTAACACTAGTTGACGACTAAAATGTGTTTTTACTGTATAATATTATTTTATTATATAATATAATATTATCTTCTTATATATTATAATATATTTATTATAAATAAAACCCTACCTCTCCCAACATTAAACGTTAATTATAGTTAGGTACTCCTAATCATCTTATAATATTACATCTTATAATAATTACTATCAATATATTTACGTTCATAGGATAACATTTTAATGTAACAATTTATGTTTCTTACTTACATTTAATGTGAATAATATCATTAAGAGATTATACATTCGAAATGTGACATTAAAATATGTGAAAGGTTACATGAACAAAATGGTATCATGATGGTGCGATTACTATCCGTTAGTAAAGTATCAACGAATATTAGTGTATACTTCTATAGCAATATCATAGATAAGAAAAATAATCACACGAATAAAATGGTAAAAGCGTTTTCTGGTAAACTGCACGCAGGGACACTATCGGCAATGTACATTTTTGTAAATAACTCTTTAAAGTTTAATATATTTAAACGTATAAATAACTGGCTAGATAATATAAAAATAAACCTTTCATTTGATATATTATTATAACACAATACCATTGTTTTTTTAATACGCGAAGTATTGAGATAATAACGTTTTTTATTTTTCCTGTAAAGTTAGCGATTTTCGGTTACCATTTTATTCGGTGGGGGCGTCGACATGATTTTAGTAATTGTTCATATTTGGAGTAAAATATATCAATATCTGGATACTGAGCAATAAGGGCGTTGATCAGAGTCAAAGCCTGATTTGTTGGAGCAAATTGGGCAGTACACGTTCGTACAGCTGGCGTTGCTAGAAGGCGACGCGAGCGCAGCCGCGTGTACTGATTTGGTGCCGATAACGAACAACGTGAAAACGTAATCGGATCATCAATTTTATTATTTAGCAGTAAATAATAATGCATCATAATCGCACATTTGCGACGCAAACTCAATGTGTCTATGCCCACCATCCCCGACACGACATGTTGAGATATGAACACAAAAAACAAAAACAATCAATAAAAAACAAATCAATTAGAAAACAAATAATATTGTTCATAAAATAATAACAATTTGTTAACAATATTATTTTTTCTATAAATAAATGCAACTAAGAAACTAAACAACTTAGACGAAACAAATTGTAACACAATCAACAAAAAAACAAACAGAAATCAAATATTTATTATTGTCCATAAAATATTTACAATTTAGGAACAATATTAAATTATTTCTATAAATAAATTCAGCCCAAAAACGAAACAATTTAACCAACTAAAGAAATTATTGAGTAAGTAATTCCTCTGAGGAAATTATAATAAAACAAAAAAAAACTAATATTATTATTGTTCATAAAATATTTACAATTATTATTATTTATTTATTTACTATTTTTTCAATAACAAAATACAACCTAAGCAACGAAAGAAATCATATAGGTACACAAACAACACGGAAGAAAATCAAACAGAAATTAAAATAGCAACAATGAACAACAGTGATCGCCGAACAAATTACACAATATCCCAACCGAGCAATCGCTAGAGAGAGAGAATGAGAGAATGGTCTAGAATATTCGAAGTTTTTTTTTCATTAAATATTAAAACTTGAATTTCGAATTAATAATTGGCCACTTGGCAACAAATAATTATTCTGTACACCGTGACCACAGTTTTGCGAACTGTCAAGATGGCTCTGAAGCAGATGACAGACTATCTTTACATAGTTATAAAGTCCTCCGCCAAGCATGTTTTTACCAAAAGTGTTTAGTTCACCTTTTTACCGCTCGACTTTCTACTAAAACTTTGGTCGAGCAGAAAAATGCGCCGGTCAATTCCAAAACAATCAGGCATGCTTATAGTACGAGAGCCCACGACCAAAATTTTTGTCTCATAGCAATACGGCCAAAAACGCATCAAATCGATAGATACGATTATCCTGAACTCGAAAATACCAATATCAGACATTTTCCGCGTAGCGTTTGATCTGACCGAATTTTCAAAATTGTCAAAGAATTTTACCGAACTGCATCATAGCAATATGTCTGATTTGCAGACTGTAGTTGAATGATAGTTCTGAGATACCGGAAACATATTTTTCAGACGTTAGTGGTGTAGCGCAAACCCGTAAAATCACTTAAAAAAATTAAAAATGAGACAAAAAAAATGTCTCATAGCAATACGTCTGAAATTTTTTTTTATTAGTAAATATTGGTTATTTGATGCGAACAAAACAATTTTTAGACGGAAATGTGAACGCATTAAATTTTGAGACCGTTTTGAAAATGTTAACAAATTTTACCGATCGGTATCATAGCAATATGTCTGAAAATTGTTGGACATGATAAAATAAGTTGTCCACATGTGCAAAAAATTTATATCAGACAAATTAAGTGTAGCACCTTCTCTATCAGACAACTTTTCGATACTCAGATATCATTTAAAAATCGTATTGAGGCATCTTGAATTTTCTGTTACAAACCAATGAATACGTTGCGACCCTGAATTTATTAGATGATAATTAACAAAGAATTTACCCGAAACCGTAACATTGAAGTTGAAGGACTGAAATAAATCGCACAAAAGGAAGCTGGCGAGTGAGCTGTATAATAGTAAGAAAGGGGCAGGAGCGTAACAAGCGCTGAGGCTGTTGAAATTAAATACTGATTGATTTGATAGTTTTGGTTTTATTTAAAGCACACTTGAGTAACTTTTACAAAAGAAATAAGTAATGACATCTGTCATCTGTCAAAGTACATATAATAAACAAGGGAGATTCTTGAATATGTATGAAGGCTGTAAATTTAAAAAAACATTAAACAGAGGCGTCGGCCAGGCGACTCCGAAACGTTATTTTCGTTTTTGGGAGTATATGCTACACTTAAAGTGTCTGAAAACAGGTTTTTAGTAATCATGGCAGCAATACGAAAAGTTGAAAAAAAAATTATCCGTATTGCTATGATACAGGTCGGCTAAATTTGTTGACATTTTCAAAAATGCGCTCAGGCTATATGCTACGCGCAAAATGTCTGAAAACAAACTTTTTCGTAATACAATTATAAAATCTATGTACATTTTCACTATCAGACGTATTGCTATAATACCGACTGTCTTTTTTTTTTGACACAGCAGAAATGGCCTTCCACGCAGTTGCTACACTTTCGACCGTTACTACACACCTAGTCGGGTACAGAATCATACAATCTAACGATTTTATAGGGTTTTTGCCGTATTGCTATGAGACATGGTTTTGGTCGTGGGCTCTCGTACTATTAGGGTCGGACCACACGGCACATTATAAATATTATGAAAATCTTCAAAAAATACATGAAAACGTGAAATTGAATTTAACATTAAATTTAAAACAAAGTTACTGTATAAAATCAAAAACATGTTTAACATAATAAAACACATGCCTAAAAAAACAAAAATGTCCAACTAATAAAAATCGTAAAAATTTAAAACATAAATAATATCAGAAAAAGATCAAATAATGCAAAACGTAAATCATTAATATCATAAAAGTACATAAATAATAAAAAAATAAATAAAAAAAACCTTTTGCTTAAAATTAAAGCGAACAATAAAAATGTAATAAATACAATAACATATATCACTGAAGGAATAAATTCTAAGTAAAAATATCACGACAGTTCATCCATTCGCGAGTTACGATGCTACAGACAGACTCACACACACATACAGACACGTCTAACTAATAACACCTAGTCGTTTTTATGTAGGGGGTTAAAAATGGAATTTCGGTAAGAATGTCTAAATGTTTTGGAATTGATCGTGCCAAAAAGTCACTCGTGTAGAAAAGCCCATATACCATGGATTTGAATTTATTCTATTTTTTTTTTATATAATGACCTTTTATAATTTACATCACACTATCTTCCATTACATTAAAGTTGGTTTCTACTAAACAAAACAATTACTTCTTAGATATCTAAAGAGGCCGAAATGACAATTAAAAAGTTTACACTGACATAAAAACCTTTTTTTATGAAACTTCATGTCAACACCTCATTGTCACACAATTGCTCATCAAAGTTCCATTTTTGAAATTGATCGAGCCTCATGATTACTACAAACGCTTTTCCATACAAACTTTCGTCCCACTTTTCACCCTGTTAGAGGCCGAATTTTCAAAAATCCTTTCTTATTGCACGATAAAATCTTGTAAAGAATACACCCTCCAAATTTCAAGTCGCTACGACCTATGGTTTAGGCTGTGCGTTGATACTAAGTCAGTCAGGACAAAGCCTTTTATATATATAGATTAAAGTTGAAAAATTAAGAATCCAGCAGGACTCGAACCTGCACCCCCAGGGTATACGCCCGAAGTGCTTTGCTGATTCAGCTATGGATTCGTATATGCTGCTAGACTCGAAATTTCTCAACTCTTTTATGCCAGCGTCGTAGGTATACGGCGTGGATGCGACATAGCGACATTTATTGAAACCACAGCTTCTATACATGGTAAGTATCAATTTCCACCGGATAAAAATTCTCTGGCGAAAAATAAAAATCACGTTCTCCGAACAATTTGAACATTGCGATCGTGCAATTTGTTCGGAAGACGTGCTGAGAACCGTATTAATTCTAACGACCTACCGCGGTAAGCATTGCTTTAGCTGTAAGATAGTACAGTTCGAGCAACATTTCTTTAGTCACGAGCTCTTTAGTCATACTGAATACAGAATCTTAAATAACGCTGTCGTGGACTGTATGATAGGTTTTAATGTAGGTTGTAGTGGTATATGTATTCGTGGCGACTAGATGGATTAAAACTCTCTCGGGCAGAGTAACAGTACTGATTTATTATTTACAAGGTTAGCGATGATTATAAGTTCACGGCGAGGCTGATTAGCTTTGAATTAGAGTTGGGTAAGTAATGCGTGTAATGAAACTCGGGTAGCGCTACGCGGCTGCGACATGATACAGTACACATTACGCGAGAGTTTTAACCATTGCACCATGGCACCATGTCTCGGTACGCGTATTCGGGCATGTTCGGTAAACATCGGGACCTCGACGAGTCATGGAACGATGCGAAACAGAGTCATTGAATGAATAGTATGAAGAAGCGAGATAGATTTATAGCTTTGAATTTAAAGTATTGAAACTTATTGTGTACGCCATAGGGGTCATTTTTATTAGCTTCGTCAAATGAAACACGTGCAAGTAGATACCTGTTATTACTTGTAAACATTGCAAATGTCGCGAACAAAACTGCACAAGTTTTTGATTTTATTTTGTTGTTATTATTTTAGGGATAATATTTTTGTGTTCACCAAAAATCTAAAGGTACACCTATGTACGCATTTCTAAAATATTATTCTTAAACCCGTTTCATTATTTTGCTATAATTAAACTACTCGGCCAACAAAATATGTTACACCAAACAAATTCCAAATTATCACCAAGATATAACACTTTTTTATTCTAGTGCGCTGCAAATATTCTATTGTAACAATAATTATTTTATTCTTCCACGAAAAATACTTCTCGTGCACCAAATATTCCTGATTTTTACACAAAATAAAAGCTATAGTTATAGCATAGGTCAATTATGGGTAAAGTAGTAGGTTAGGTTAGGTTAGAACTGCGACCATAACACAGAATCAATCTGTTTTTAAAATAGGTGTAGTACTATTTTTACAAATTTGCAACAGTTCTTAAATAGGTGCTCACTATGAAATATTATGTTAGTGAACATATTTTGGTGCACATTCAGTATATTTGGTGGAACAAAGGCAAAAATTAGTTAAATTATATGGGAATAAATTGAAGCACTTTTAAATACCATCCTTATTTTAGTTGTTTGTTGTTGTTAGTGGCGAATCTTAATGACTTTTTTATTGTGTAATAGTGTAAATATAACAACAAGGGCCAAATGTCAACATTGCTCGAAGGTACTAGCAATGTCTTCAAACTCAATCGGAAGTTTAGATACACATGAAAAAGGTACATCTTACGGTTAATATAGTTATTAATAGGTATTACTACCATAATCTTATTTTGTACACATAAAAATAACTAATAATATTAAATTTAGTATTTCTATATACGTACGGAATGAATTTATAAAGTTACGCCTATCCTCAAGCCGACATTACTTATTATAACATACCATTTCATGTCCATTTCATTCGAGTAATGTTACGCGTACTGAGACATGGTTGCGGGTGATGGAACTTCGGCCAGTGTAATGTGACATGTTCCATTACAGTACGGAGTACTGTTTTGCCCATGTCTACTTTGAATGTTCTCGTACCGCAATCGCAGCCCCTTATAAAGGCCGCCGTCGGCTCCTTCATTTGTTTCTCTTCCAGTAAGAAAAGAAGGAGCATTATTCAATGCATTTTCGGTTATTTAAAATTTAAACTTTATGACGTTCGTGTATAGAGGCAAGTATCTATCTCTATGGAGTTTTAATATTGCGTGTTGATCTCTTCGGTCCTCGGCGTCCATAACAAACGCAATCAGATCTTATTATGTGAAACACCTCTTATTGTAACTACCTAATATATTTCGCTGTATCGTTTCAAGGGCAATTAGTTCCTTATTATACACACACCTGGTGTTGACGGCATTGTATTTATATGCGCCATTTGCGAAATGTACTGAGTTCGCGTATAACATACGCCTATTTATTTAGCAAAAATACATGTTACTGGGAGTTTTTGTACGTGTAAATTACATTGAGAATGAAATAACTGTATTTACAATTTGTTTTGCATTTTTATAGACGAAATGACATAGATAAATACTGTTTAATAAGTCATACATAATATGTACAGAAGAAGTCCGTGACTAGCTAGGTATAGTAAAACATGATAGTTGTTTTTTTCTGCCTAAAAATATGACATAGATACGGGGTCAGTAAGTTTTAAAGGGTTGCCTTTAAACTTTTCAAAGATTGTAAATGCGTTGCTTCATTGAAGGACTATACTACAATATAATCTTACGTCTCTTGTGCCAGTAGTTTTAGAATCAAAACTTACTACTACTGACAACAACTGATAGATAAAGGCGTGGCAATATTTGTGTCATTTGCCCGATTCAATCACCGTATCCGTGTTGCCGTATCACGTATCTAGTTTTCGACGCCTCAATAAAAACAACATAATAATATATAATATTTAATATCGACTCGACGTATGGTATGAGAGCGGCGTGTGTCTAGACTGACCCCTCCAAATTGACAATCATGATATACGCTTCGGCGTTAAGGATACGGTGATTGGATGGTTTTTATTTAGCTACGCCTGCAGAGAACTATCATGTAGTCCACATAATAGTAAGTGTAGTATAGCCCAAGAACATCAACAATCCACAAAAGCAGATTGCAAATGCGTCGCTGCAGCTGGCAACTACGGTGCTATGCCTTATATGCCAGAAATTTCAGACCCTGATCTCACCACCAACACAGTAATACAAGCACTACTATTTGGCGGCAGGTTAAAGGTAAGACGGTGGTGCTGCTGCCCTCAACTTCGTTCACAAGAGCTCTACCACCTGTAAATAACAATTGATACATAGTAGACACACCAGAAGGTGAAACCACAAACACTGTTTTCCTTTAAATATTAAGACTTGAATTGTTTATGAAACCTGATAGATGATAATAGTAATGTAAAATACTTCACAATACATTTTGTCGAAATAAAGTAAAGTGTTAGAAACAGATTCTCAGCGCTGAGTTCCATGTGCTCAAACTTCCATTGTTATGCTGTTCAAAGCAGATATTGATGTTCTAGCAACTAAATAACTAGTTTTGTACGATTTCTAGTGAGGAATGAACTGGTGTTAGTTTTCAATGCTGAATACAGTTTTGTTTGCTGGCTTGTGATAGCTGATAAATTGTTTAAAGTTTGTTTTACTTAATAATAGAACATATTTAAGATCAATAATATAACATAAATATCGTGTTATAAAGATCTACCAATTCAATTATTTGCATTACAGCTTAAATAAAAGAAACTTTATGTAGTTTTATAAACATCATCTAAACATAAATAATAAAATTGAAAATTTGCCATGTCTGTACATTGAAGATATTTAATAAAAAATAATACGAGGAGTCTTTCTTGCAGTAAAAGTCAAAACATATTTTTTTAGAATTCAGCCTGTCTGTCTGTATATTAAATATTAAGACCATTAGTTAATTAACATCGTATTTATACTTTGGCAATGAAAATACAGATCACATTACATTTTTACATATTTATGTAAGAATGTAATGTGCTCTTTTGTTGTGCGTGTGCGTGTGCTTATATGTATAGGTGATACTAAGGCTACACGCTCCTTTGCTTTGGCGGAATCTTCTCAGTAGTGTTCTTTGTTATTATGTTAAGTATGTATGTTATTTTAAGTATAGTATGTTATGTTATATGTTATGTAATGTATGTTATTGTATTTGTGTATTATATAGTATTCGAGTATTAGTATAGTATGTGTATTATTTAGATTTATTATACAATAAAGTAATTACTCCTACTTTTATATTATGCACCTACCAATTATCTCTGCACCACCCTAAGGGTCGACTGGTAGAAAATGCCTTCGGCATTAAGTTCAGTTAAACTTCTTGCACAAAATTTGTGACAAACGCTTTGTCACAAATTTTGTGCAAGAAGTTTTAAAATAAATAAATATAAAAAATATCCCACCATGATATTATAATACACAAATGACTTTAAAAAGAGTTAAAGACCCACAATTTTATCTTTACAACCTTTTTAATCTTCTAAAGATTTATTATAATTTTATTAAATAAACGTATTTGTTTACGAAATTGCAGTTACAAGAGATTTTAAGAGGAATATATGGGATTGAGCTGGATTGCGGACACTGCGGGTTTGGTGACAAAACAGTACCCTTGTGGTTCTATTTAATTTTATCTCCCGTAACTTCTGTTTTAGGCTAGAAGAATGAAAGCACAGAAGGCTCTCCTGTGATGTTTCATGTGAAATCAAAATTTCGTATGTAATAGTTGCTGTCAAAATAGGGCTTAAATAAGTTTCAGTTATAAAAATATATAAAATAGTAGCAACTATTGCAAAAGTTTCAGTTCAAATTAGTTGTCTGCTTTAAGTGATTGCAAGTAAAGTGTTGTTTTTTTAAATAAATGCTCAGTAAATACAGGATGTAAATGATTTCCAAGACTGATTATCAGAATTGTGCAAATATCCGGTGAATTTTTTTACCTGAGGTCTGAGAATCGTGTACTGAATCACAGGTAAGCTGGCCTCGCCAGGATATAATTTGCAGCCTGTATAAATATGACGACGTTTAAGGTATTTTCTGCAATAGTACTCCAACAGAGTTTAAATCAAGTCATCGCTTACTTCTATGAAATTATGATTATTTTTAACAAATTAAACTTGTTATTCGATTCCATTAAAATAGTAACATATCATAACATGACATAACATTACCCAAAAGGATATTGCAGAAGTGTACAACACCCACACTTCACCTGTTATGTTAAAATCCCGTGGGATGGGAGGTGAGCCTATCACCATCAACCGGGCACAATTCCAACTCCGTGCTACTATTGTGAATTTCCTGACGCAAAGTTCATAAATAATAACACTTTGCTCGACCTGGAAATCGACCCTCACGGTGATAGGTGCATACGTTTACCACTAGAATATCGAGGCAGTAACATAATAATATATTGGCTAATCCTTTCACCACGATGGCAAGTCAAAATAAAATTTGACTCAGCCATCGACACGACGAAGAAGAAGAATAATATATTATTATCAATATTCATGTTTATCTATCATTTTGAATCACTTACCACTACCAAATGGTTCATCTGTACTGTGTATAATTTTAACCCTAGTGTCGTGCTGCGGATATTCACATCTGAATTTTATCCGCTGCGAAAATGGGTTTATCGGTTGTTTGCTCGAATTTCCAAACGTGTTGTTTATTGAAATGCTTTACAGCGCGCGTAAAATTACAAGTGCGGATATAGTCCGGTACAATCAAACTGTAACAAGATCAAAATTGGAAACAATTGTGTGAACATTTATGATAAAAAATACGTATGTCAACTCAATATTGAGTTTCCAATTATATCATAAACTAGATCGTGTCCGCACCACGCGAGCAGAGATGCTCGCGTGGTCAATAAAACACATATATAAGTTAACCATTTTCATACCAATTTTCATTAAGATTTGTTCAAGCAGCTAATTGTGTAACAGACAGTCAAAGTTACTTTGCGAATTTAGTAAACAAACATTAATTATTTAGTTAATAAACAAAAGATAACAAATAGTTCTTTTTTAATACAAACATATTGTGTATAATAACTATAAAATTATTAATAATGGTAATAAACGTTTCAAGCTTATAAGCTCCAGTCTAGCTTAATTATGGTTCTAAGCGTAAGATATCATAATTGTGTAAGCCAATTAATTGTAAACAAAGCTCTGAAATAACAAAGCTTTAAATCTTTTGTATAATGCTTATAAATTCCTAACGCAGACATTCGAGATGTTTTAGACAGGTAAAAGTACTTTGTACTTTTGTCGGATTATAATTTGTTTGTGTTTGTTATATTGGTACGCACGTTTAGGTATGTACACCGTGAAGAAAAAAATGTTGTATAATGTGTTTTGTAATGAAACTGTTCAGTAAAGCGTTGTTATTTACGTTATTTTGCCGATATTTGAAGTCGTAAAATAAGAACGTGTTGTGTAGTGGTTTAACCGCTCTCCACTGCACTGATGTTGTAGGTTCGATCCCTAAATGGGACAAATCTTTGTGTGATTCTCAGAGATTTCTTGTAAGACTGGGTGTGCTTGTGTGAGTGAATGTGTTTTTTTAGCCAATGGGACCATTGGATAGTGTAATTGCTTCTGGCATATATAATAAATGTATTTATATATTTATTTATGAACGTTAATTTTGTGTGGTGAACCTGAGTGGTAACTAAAACCCATGGACACCAAAAATCTACAAAAGCAGAGTGTAGATGTGTCACTTCATTTGAGACTACGATATTGTGTCTGTGATTTTCAAGACCTGTTCTCACCACCAAACCGGCGCCGCGGCGTGAGTATTCCGTTAATAGAATAACGTGAAATTTAAATTTCTAACAAGCAAATATCGACCGTATTTATATGGTAGTAAGGATGCATTAATGTTTCGAAATCAACAACTTTGCTTGCAGAATCGCACCACAGAAGACAAAGTGCATTACTATTTGGCGGCAGTTTAAAGGTGCAATGTTGGTCCTGGCACCCTTAAGCTCGCTGTCAAGAGGTCTACCACCTTTTCACATTGGTATAATTAAAGTGTTTAATCGCACGGGGTCTAATAGGCAAGTGAATTAAAGAGATCAGTGTAAATGTTGATAGAATGATTGGGAGAGGCCGGCTGAAGAAAATATGGATGGATAGCGTAAAAGATGATATGAAAGAGAAGGGAGTGAGTAAAAGTGAGACTGCTAACGGAGGAGAATGGAGGAAAAAGACGTTTAGCGCTGAGCCTAAATAAAAAGGGCAAAAGGGCAGACAGAAGAAGAGTACGGGATCTAGTAAGTATAATAAATGAAACAAGTTCCACTTTTCAAACCACAAAGAGTGACAACCTAACTTCGTTCGTTATCTACGCTCCGACATATTAGAATTTATACCCGAGTTTGGTGTTTCGTAAAGTTTGGTGGCTTTGGTTAGTGATCTTAAATCTGTTTGTGGAAAGTTGAGTTTTGCTAAGTGATGTACGAGATGGATTATGTGGTATACTTTATAACACGAAATGTGTGGTGTAATTTATTTTCTAACACAGACATATATTTCGATAACCTATGGATGTGCATGATTATCATGGTTAGAGTACTTTTTGTTATGTTCGATACAACAATTTGTTCGTGATAATTTATAGCTTTATAAGACTGAAAGACGTTATAGTACTACGCTAAATGAGAATGTACTGTCCGCTTTATTGTTTTCAAGTACCTGTTTTCTACTTAGTGTTTAGAACTTCTATTTAGGGGATGCTCAAATAACAAATAGTTAAATTGAAATAAATAAATTGATAAAGGTGTATAATGTTTAATTTAGAGCCATGCGATGAATTTCATTCTATTGATATTTGCTATGAATGTTTTAGGAGCTTTTGGTTGTCAGCTGTCTGTTTTACAATGCTTGAAGGTACAGCGCTTAATCACACTGTACGAGTACATTCCAGTGTCAAGAATCTCAAAGAGAACGTATCCAGCATCTCTCTGTTGTGATTGGTCGGCACTAAATAGTATAATATCTCTGTGCCAATCCAGCTTGACTGTTAGACAATGTCCTTGGCATTAGGTTCACCTTGTACATTATTTAAAGCTAAAGTTAAATTAAAAAAAAACTGTATTGTCTGTATTAAACACCACACTATGGATCCAAAACTAGATAGATTCGTAACGATAAGTCTTAGAAGCCACATTTTTCAGATTAAGGGTGCTTTCGCACTAAATCTGAGTCAGCCCCGAGTCAGTCAAAATCTTTTATCGATGATGGATATCGAATTTAAAGCGTAAGCTAAGGGTCAAATTACATATATATATATATATATTACATCAAAAACAATCGAAGTCATTTTTCAAAAATTAGACAACGGGTCTAAATCGCGTAATTATTATAAAGGTAAATAAATACCTATGCTCGACGTTTCGAATGACTTGCATCATTCTCAGTCGGCTCGTGACCAAGAATGATGCAAGTCATTCGAAACGTTGAGCATAGGTATTTATTTACCTTTATAATAATTACGCGATTTATAATAATAATAATTAAACGTTTATTTCAGATTTTATATCCATAGTATGTTAAATAGTGAGAAAATATGTCGAGTCAGCAATTATTACATAAAAATAAATATATCAAGAAATAAAAAAAAAAACAAATAATAGAAATTCATGCATGTCAATAATAATACACAAATTAATTCTAACAAAAACAATATAAATTTAGTCAAGTCCTAACAAAATCGAAATCCATTTAAATTGAATTGGACAGTCTGGGCGAGAGGCAATCATTTTAAGGATGCCGTTGCTACTGTCTCTCAAACGCATATACAACGAAGCTACTAGACCCGTTGTCTAATTTTTGAAAAATGTTCTCAAATCGCGAAAGTTTAAATACATATATTGCAATCGACGTCAATCGATTAATTTTTGTTTAAAGAGTTAGTAAGAGCACACCATTGCACTCGATCAACATAATTCGACGTCGAGCCATTTTGGTGTGCTAGCACGCTTATTGTTCTACGACTACTTCGGATTTGGTTTTGAATCGGAAGTGCCTTTAGGCTGAAATCTACTTACGGAGAGTATTTCGAGCTAGCTTAGAGAGAGCTCAGGTCTACCGCGAAAAAAAAATTCTGCTTTTATCTTCGTGTCACAAAGGCAGAGTCAAAGCTATGTCTAAATACGCTCTATAGATCTTAGTCTTAATGTGGATTTATCTTGTAGATATAATTAGCATCAACGAATTAACGTCGTGTTAACATAATATGCATAACATAACATCACGCCTATATTACACCCACATTTCAATAGTACTGTTTAGGTCCCATGGGATGTGAGACTATCGCCATCCACCGGACACAATTCCAACTTCGTGTTGCTAATGAGAATTTTCTGACCGAAAGTTCACAAATAACACTCGGAAATCCAACCCAAGGCTTTACGTAGAGAGCTAACCACTAGACCATCGAGGTCATGTTAAGTAATAATTAAATTAAAATAAATAAATATTACTCAACGCCATCTAGTTCCAAACTAAGTTTGACATAAAAACAAAACAGTGTCGGTATTCTGTTGAATTCAGTTTGAATATGTTGTAGTGAATTCATGTACGGATTATCAAACAGTGCTTGCCTATGACAGCGTTTTGAATTAATATTGGTTTAACATCTGTGAATAGAATGACACTAAGCGGCTTATCGAACAAACAAGTTTTGTCAGATTTTTAACAAATAAGTACAATTCAAAAACCACTATCAAAAATTTCTGTTTACATTTCGTACCGTTCTCCTAGTGAAAAACGCTGTAAATAAAAATATTTGCTTAGCAATATTCGGCCTTACGATTGGCGTACGGAAAACTGCCGTAAGGTCAAAAATTGTTCAACAAATATTCTCACTTACGGCATTTTTCCACGGAGCATCCGATTTATCAATTACTACCAAGCATTCGTTAGTGATGAACTGATGAATCAAATAGAACATAAATAAATTGAGGGTAGTATTTAAACGCAAATCATAAAATATCCTTTTTCTATGCAATTAAATACCGAATTCCCATCAAAATTACTGATTGCACAACAAAATATTCAACTCAAAATATCACTAAACACACTACAATTTATTTTCACAGCGCACAGCAATTTTTCCTAAAGTAAAAGCTTTTTTATCAATGCACAACTAATAATCTTAATGCACATTATACATGTTAACTCTTTTTCTTTTAAATATAGCCTCTATTTTTATAATATTTACAGCAGTTTTTCTAGATCAAACAACATTTTATTAGTCACAGTCATCTTATTATTTATTAATTATCACATAATGAGATCAGCAAAAAAAATATAAAATTAGATACAAAATTGTAATTTATTGAATTATTAAAGCAGGTCTTGCTTTCGCGGGGCGTCCACGCTTCCTTTTTTGCCCAATAGGCACATTTTTAGCTTCTGCAGGTGGCGCCACGTACTGTCGTCTGTTACGATCTATGATAATAAGAAATTGGTAGGTAGTATAATATTATTTTATTTAGTGGGTAGATTCAAAAAGGGGTCGGAGTATCACAAAGATTAGCTATGTTATGGTCGCAGTTCTAACCTAACCTTTTTTTTTTTTTTTTTTTTTACGTGGGGAAATGCATTTACGCATACCACCCCACCCCGGGGAAGGGCAGAGTGGTTATGTGGGACTCGCCCGTGCCAAAGATGGTAAACGGCACGGGAATACCCACTAAAACCCCACGGTGCTCCCGCACTCGCCTTGATGGGAGGGTCATGGGAATCTGGCGCAGCCTTTACGTCCACGACCCTCCCGGCGATGCCCGCCGAAGCGGGCCCCTCATGGCCCCCAAAGAGGGGGCTGGCGCAAGCCACCGACCAGCGCGAGGACCGCGTGCAAAGCCATCGGACATTCCCCATGTCCGACGGCCTGGTCCTCTCGCGGCGAGACAGGTGGTCGGTCCCGCCGCCCACCACGCCGCAGTTCAACGGCTGCGGCCCCGCCGGGACCGCGGTAGGCAGGGAAAGTGGCAACGACACACCAACAGTCCTCTCCCGCCGCGGCCCCGTAAACCACCGGGCCACAGTGCCAGCTTGGGCCAACACCGCAGCCCGGCCTTGCCCGCCGAGGCAGGCCCCTCATGGCCCCCAAAATGTGGGGGGACCGGCACCGAGAGCCGCGTGCAAAGCCGTCAGACACTTTCGTATCTGACGGCCTGGCCCTCCGCGGTGAGACAGATGTTCGTCCCACCGCCCACCACGCCGCAGTACTGACGGCTGCGGCCCCGCCGGGACCGCGGAAGGTAGGGAAAGCGGCAACGAAACACCTACAGTCCTCTCCCGCCGCGGCCCCGCAACTCCTCGGCCGCAGTGCCGACTCACGCCGACACCGCAGGCCCTCCTGTTGCAGAGCCCCCCCATAAGGGCCCTGCAACATGGGCCGCTCCACAAGGGCTTCACTCCCAAAACCCGAGGAGCAGCCCCCCTCTGGGGTCCACTTGGCTTCGCCGTGGCGTGGAGGGCGCCACGGGTACTAAGCCCCACCGCGACGACAACGCGGGACCCGTTGGTGGGGAGTTCTAACCTAACCTAACTTTACCCATAATTGACCTATGCCATAACTATAGCTTTTATTTTTATATTATTTACTCCAGTGACGAAAAAACGCGCGAAGTTTTTCAGTTAAGTTGTTCTGCTTTTAGAAATAATGCAATGTAAAAGGATTTTTTTGTTATAATAATCATTAAATTTACCGAGCATGGCTTCTTGAAAATTAAGACAAATATGATGAACAGATTTTGTTGTACTTACTGGTTAATATGCGACTGGGATAGTTATTTTGCTATGAAATATGGTAAATTTGATGTGCAGTCAGTATTTATGTTATGCATGTAGTATTTTTGTACAAAAATAAATTTAACTGTATTGCATTATGAGGAAAAAAGGAATGTCATATTGATGTGTAATTTCGAATTATCTGCAGTTTGAGTTTTGTTAAACATTTAGTTTATCTGTAGTGAAGTAAGTTATTTGATGCAAAAAAGAATATAAATGATGAGTATGTATTGATAGGCGATTATTTATTTGATATGCAATATAATATATCCCATAAATTGAAAGTTAAATACGGTACCTCTTTTGAAGGATCATTGACATCATAATTACCTTTATAAAAATGACACTATAACTAGACTCGAAATTTCTTAACTCTTTTGTGCCAGCGTCATAGGTATATATATACCTTAGCTAGACAAACCTTACTTGGTTTTAGCGACACCTATGCGATGAGTGATAAGTCACTTAGAAAACCAAGTAAGGTTCGTCTAGCTAAGGTATATAAGTATATACAATGATATTATATAAAAACAAAAGCAGATATGTTATAAGCGCTCGCGCTGTGAATACTCAAATACGTCCCAATTGGGACGTCTTGTGTTTAGTTTGCGTGTGGCCTGCGTCGAGCGCAGTCACGTGCGTACCACTGAAGTGCAATCATTAAAACTATAGCTATCTCTTTCATTTGCGTGCTATTTCGTATCTTTTGTTTTACTTATCAGTTACATTTGTCAATGTGTGCAATTTGGAATAGCTCGGAACGGATTTAAATCGTAATTTCTATGAACGTAACATATCTATAGTTCTATAATATCATTGAGTATATATCTATGACGCTGGCACAAAAGAGTTGAGAAATTTCGAGTCTAGCAGCATACGAATCCATAGCTGAATTGGCAAAGCACTTGGGGCGTATATCCAGGGGGTGCAGGTTCGAGTCCTGCTGGATTCTTAATTTTTCAACTTTAATATTATATAAAATTATTATTGTAGCTATTAATACAAACTTCTTCATCTGACCAGCTTAAATATTATATAAAATACAAAAAGGCATAGCAAAGCTAAAATTTGCTTCAAAATATTACAAAACACTATAACTGTTTATTTTAACAATTTTGGTTCCGTTGGTTGTTAAGTTTAGGGTTCTTTACCCAAAGGGTAAAAACGGTACCCTATTACTAAGACTTCGCTGTCCGTCTGTCACCAAGCTGTATCTCATTAATTGCTATAGCTAGACAATTAAAATTTTCAGAGATGATGTAAAACAGTTGCTGCTATTACAACAAACACTTAGAATAAAACATTTAGGGAAGGAGGCACACATACAACAAACGTGATTTTTTTTTCTCGTTTTGGCTTGATATTGATAACGGTAACAGGTAGGCGCTTGAAATATTCACAAAATGTTAAATAATACAGTAACTTTAAAAATAAATAATTATATCAAAATAAAGAGAGGTTGCCGTTTCTATAGATAATGGTACGGAACCGGTATTATGTGCGAATCCACCTCGCACTTGGCTGGTTTACGGTTATCAGATAACCAAAGCTGTCAAAATTAACAATTATGATGTCAATAGAGTGAAAGAATCAACTATACGGCCACTATCAATGATATTATAGAACTATAGATATGTTAAGTTCATAGAAATTACGATTTAAATCCGTTCCGAGCTATTCCAAATTGCACACATTGACAAATGTAACTGATAAGTAAAACAAAAGATACGAAATAGCACGCAAATGAAAGAGATAGCTATAGTTTTAATGATTGCACTTCAGTGGTACGCACGTGACTGCGCTCGACGCAGGCCACACGCAAACTAAACACAAGACGTCCCAATTGGGACGTATTTGAGTATTCACAGCGCGAGCGCTTATAACATATCTGCTTTTGTTTTTATATAATATCATTGGCCACTATTAAATTAGTAGATCTAGAGCCATGAGCTTACGCACACCAGCATATTAAAAAAAACA
The DNA here is from genome assembly GCA_905147285.1 of Hypena proboscidalis. Lineage (NCBI taxonomy): Eukaryota > Metazoa > Arthropoda > Insecta > Lepidoptera > Erebidae > Hypena > Hypena proboscidalis. The sequence continues at coordinate 6,170,290 of LR990150.1, read as the reverse complement.
AATTAATACTTGATTAAAAAACATGGATATATTACTCAATACAATCCCTAAACATCTAGATAAGGTTGTAAATGTTAAATTACTAGATGCCTTAAAACACTAATCGAAAGCAATTTCGAGTTCACTTCTACGAACGAGTATTTGTGCTTAGTCTAAGTATCCACTAAACCGTAATACTAAATACTAAGTGGAAACTACCTAGGTGCTTTAAAAGTATTAGGTGGACGGTACATTCCCATTAAATACTGCAGTGCAAGTAATAAATTGGACTAGGAGCGAGACCAACAGATTGTTTTCTGGTTTGAACGTGAACGATTTTACTAACCTTTAGTGGATTTAAATTAGTTTATATTGTAACTAACTGCCACCCTCCCTTTTCCGAGTCGAGCAAAATGTTATTTGTGAACTTTCCGTCGTGAAATTCACAACAGCAGCACGGAGTTGGAATTGTGGCCGGTGGATAGCGATAGGCTCACCTCCAATCCCATGTGACCTATACATATCAGGTGAAATGTGGGTTTGTATACCTCTGCCTTACCCTTCTCGGTAATATAGGCATGTTGTTATGTTGAATTGTAAACAAACTATTATTCTCAGACCTACCAAAGATACAAAAAAATTAAAAAATCGATTGGAGGAATTTGTTAACTTGATACTGTGATAAGTGATAAGCCTATACAAAATGCATTAATTTTCGCAATTATATACGCAATTCATTCACATAAAAAAAAACTAAACGAACATATTATTTTTGTCTGATAAAAATACAAAGTACATGTCCAACACATTCCACATTTTATTGTCTGTAGGTATTACAAACATTTTACAAAATATTTAAAACCTTTGTTGTGATATGGCTTTACGGTTACTAAAATCGTACATTATTTTTTTAAATAAAACTAGTTTCACACGCGTAGTACGTCATTAAAAAGTAACCTATATTATGTCTGATCAATCCCTACACTTATTTTTATTAAGATCGATCTAGTAGTACCGATGATTTCTGGATACTAACAAACAAACAAAAATCTTTCCTTTATAATATTAGTGTAGAATACAAACTAACTCGTGATCACTTCATAACAAAACCAAAATAAATTAAGACCATGCTGACTAGCTTTGGGCCGTAACTTAGTCCTCGTGGAATTCGATATTAATCATTTTAATTTATATTATACCTACTTCATTCACGTCATGTAAGGAGCCTTAGTGCAGAATTTTATGCAATTTCCTTTAAATTTTACAAATTGTCTGTATAAACTTACATCCCCTTACTTAGCCTCTTTAGAATAAAGTACTACGATAAAACATAATATATACCAGTTTTTAAGTAAGACATCCAGCTACGCCACTGCGAAAACCAATGGATCCAATTTCATGCAGTAGTTTTTACTTGATACGCGTACGAACAATATAGTCAAACAGACAAAAATCTACACAAATTTTTTGGCTTCTGCTGCTGTTATAAAGTGCCCTCGTATTATTTTTTTAGGGTTCCGTAGCCAAATGGCAAAAAAAGGAACCCTTATAAATTCGTCATGTCTGTCTGTCTGTCTATCTGTCCGTCCGTCCGTATGTCACAGCCACTTTATTCCGAAACTATTAAGACTACACAATTGAAACTAAGTAGGTAGATGTATTCTGTTAACCGCTTTACGATTTTTACACAAAAAAAATAAATATTAATATTAGAGGGGGGCTCCCCATACATTGAACTGATACAATTAAATTTTTTTTTCATTCTACCTATACGTGTGTCTATATTATAAGTTTTTAAAAATTACATTGAGGTTTCTAGAACCATTTTTTTTCAATGTCAATCGTTCCAAAGATAGACACTTTCAAAGTGCTAAAATGAGTGTCCCCCCCTCCCCCCTCTAACTTTTAAACCACAGGAGTGAAAAATCTAGAAAAAATATATATTATAGATCTTAATAAAAACTTTCAACCAAAATTGTTTTGAATGAGATACAGTCGGCAGTTTTTGAGATATAGATACTTTTTCAGCAACCGCAAATTATAACTTTGTTATTGATACAAATTCCATAAAACACTATAAAAAACAAAGTTATTTTTGCTGGCGAAAAAATGTTGGTATTTTGGCTATTTGTCGGTAATCGGTACGTTTAATGTTGTTACGACTAGCTACGGAACCCTATTGCGCGTGGCCCGACACGCACTTGGCCGGTTTTTTTAAATATCTTCAATGCCAAATTTATAATTTTACTATAGGCATGCATATTATAAAAAAAATATTTACATCAACAGCCTAACCAAAGAAAATATGAGCACATATTGCTTAAGACCTGCGTACATTTGTTAACTGCGTCGCTAACTACATTTATTTTACACCTTTTCAGGAACACAATAAGGTTGAAATTTGCGTAGCAATAACGCTTGTTTCAAACTCAAGTTACATATTATAAGAGGTAATATCTGGTTATATTTATGAGTGGGACGGTTTGGGTTAGTCCCAGGACTCATATTCAGTGGTTCAACGTGAAATTACTTATCTCACCTGGTTGTGTTACGTCAGGATTCTTATATAGAATTTAAATCATGATGACTTACGGATTAATTTTAAGGTTGTTTTAAGCTGTTTATGGTAGGTTTTAAATTTATTTGAAGCTCAAAAAATAGAAGTTGTTAGTTTAGTTTTAACATAAAATTCCGTGCCCGAAAATGTAACGACACCAATCTATTTGCACTTCAATTTTTCTAAAATAACATTTCTTATTACAACCCACTAACAAGAATGCCCGTCAATACAATGAAATTTTGAAATCTACTAGTAATAAATTTCTCGACATATTTAACGGCAACATGAACAGATTTACTGCCAACTTAAAATACATCCTCCACATCAGCTCGGGTCTGGATGCCTCAGGAACCATAACAGGCGCTTGAGACATCCTGATGTAATAAATTACATGTTTTTAAGTTTTTTGTATGGTTTTCAGAGTTCTATTTTATTTTATTATATTTTTTTTATTTTGTTATTATAGATTAGTTGCATGTACATGTATTTACGTTATGATCCAGATCAAAATATTGTATTTTGTTATGTCTTGTTTTATATTGATTGTAATGTGTTTTGTGCAATAAATAAATAAATAAATAAATATTAAACAGTTGTTCATTGTTACGAAGTCATATTGTTATTACTTTAAAATATTTGTATGTATAATTTGATACATTATGTATTACCGTTGACTGGATGATACAACACTATTAATAAATTTTAATAAATGTCGACTAAAATATTTTGTATTGATCTGAATACATATTTATATAATTCTGACTTGTGTTGAAAATGATTGAATCTATGTAATTTTATTTTTGGTTTATTTATTATCTCAATAGTAAAGGTCTCAAAACTATAACGTCTCTTGACCCAAGTGTACGTGGCAACGTCACTGGGATCGTAAAAGAGACAAATGTCACAATCACAGAGACACATTGGTATTTGTGGTGTAATCTGTTTCGCTCTCAACTGAGAATATTTTATTGGCTGTTTGGAAGAAGGAGGTATAAAAGAAAATATATCAGAGCCTTGATTGAGGGTTGTTGATTTTGGTAAGCTTTGGTTTTCTTCTCGATATTGCAGTCACTTGTCAATTTTATTGGTACGGTTGACAAGCCCGATGTCTTTATAGCTCTTTTATAGTATAATTTTTAGAGCGGTGTTGTTTTTAATCCTATTTGATACCTTCGTGATACTAAGGTATAATTAGCAAAGTCGTTAAAAATATTCAACCATTGAGCTGAAACATTTTTTATTTTAATTATTTAACTATCCTAATGAAGGTCATTAAACTATAAGACCTCGCGTCCCAAGTGTCCGTGGCAACGTCACTGGGATCGTAAAAGAGACAAATGTCACAATCATAGAGACACATCGGTATTTGTGGGGTGATTACCATGTTTCGCTCTCAGCTGAGAATATTTGATAGGCGGTTCAGGACAAGGTGGTACTAAAAAAAAAGTTATGAACCTTGATTGAGGGTTGTTGATTTTGGTAAAGGTTTAGTTTTGTTTCAATATTGCAGTCTTTTGTCACCTTAATTGGGTAGGTCTATGGCTCTAAAGCATCTGTGAAGGGAAATACTCAACACATTTATTTTCACAAATTTTGTATATTGTATCGTATACTTTTATTAACAATTATTAAGTTATAAGTATTAAATTTAGCCCTGTTTCTGTTTCTATGAAATATAATGACAAAATTCTCTATCATGTTGCAACGGTTGAAACGAAATTCGTAAGTAACATCGTCTTTATCACAGTCTAAATATTTCAGCAATATTAACACAATTTTCATGTCTATGTTAAATAATTAAACATTATACTATCTACGAACATACACATCAAAACTTCGAATATATCTCTCCTATCAAAATTCCAACCCCACATTACTAAAAACGAAAGCCCGAATTCAAGGGTCGTTGACCAAAACTCAACTTTGCTACATCATTGAAAAGCAAACCGCTTAGACTTCGCTCCACGTGAAGCACTGTAAACTTTAACTTGAAGTGCTAAAGTTTCAGATGCGCTTGATATTTTATTTACATTAGAAACACGTACTTGAAATCGTTTATGTTGAAAAGCGTAGGTTTAATGTTTAGTTGTTTCTTATAGAAATTTTGTTACAGGTACTGAAATTTAGCAAACTTTAAACAATTTAAATTCGCGAGTTGGTTACAAAACTTTAACAATGTCTACATTTCCACATATTAAGCGAAAAGTAATAAGAATTGAGAATTCTCAGACGTTAAAGTGGATAAAATATCATCGTTCTCTAAGCTTTTACCAATTACATTGGGGTCAGCTTCTTGTATAACGAATTCAGCTGAATATCAGTATTTGTCATGGAGCGACTGCTATCAGACCACCACAACCGATACGATACTCAATGTTACATTAAAGATTAATATACTAATCGATGGTTAACGGGCAAAAGAGGCTAACCAACAATATACAAACTTTACAGGAGAGAGGTTTAAAGTTTTTAAAAAATCATAAAAAAAATTCTGTTGCATCGCCAAGCTTAAAATTTTAGCCAGATAGCTGTCAAATGTGTATCTTTAAACTGGCATATTTAGTTATCTCGAAATTCACCACGTTCCATAGTTAATGGTTGGTTACCTTCAAAGGTGTCTGATTTACAAACAGGAAAAAAGTCCTAAGTGAAAATAACTCTTGATTTATTACGGGCGAAATGATCTAAATGTATTTGCATTATTTTGTAAATACAAGAAAAAAGGCATTATTTTAATACTTAGTACTCATCTAGTGAGGCAAATATAGTATAAGTTATTACACGCTGATGATATATGGTAGGAAAATTGTCTTAAGTTAAAAATCTGTTAAATAATTAGTAAGCACTTTGAATATTTCAAAGTGCTTAAAAAAATCAGGGTTAAAAAAACAACATAATTTTTGTAAACAAACTTGTATTAGCGACAAACCAACCACATGACGCTGTAGGGAAATATGGCAAGTGGCTCACATTAAGGAAGCCGGACAATCAAACAAACAAAATATTATCAAGCAATTATCAATTTAAATGTAATAATTATTACCCATAACTTAAAATGTTTAACTGGTATTTAAGTACCTGCTACAATCACAGAAATATAATTATCAATCTTAAAATTTTCAACGATTACAACTTTAAGTATAACTTACAATCACAGAAATTTTTATTTTTGTAAATTTACAATTTCAAATACTTATAAGTAGTGTGTTTAATGTACTACAATCACAGAAGTGTTTACTAAATCATTAGGTATTATCAGTTCAGACATTTTTAGAATTTTAATGTACTAAAATTGTATTAAAATATCAATCTTACTTATAATTTCTAACTATAAAAACTTATATTTATTCATACTATAATGTATTATAATCAAATAAAATATGACTGTAATATGCTTAAAGTTAAGAATCAGTTCTAAAGCAATTAAGTATTAAGTAATTACGTAAGTAGTCATGAATTGTTTTGTTTATAGAAATATAAAATGAAAGTATTTATTCAGTATTATCGTCTTCTAGATCTGATTCTGGGAGGGTATCTATAACGGTGATAGCACTTCTAAGGTTCTGATATTCACTGTGAAATATTTGTGGGATTACTTTATCTGTACAAAGCTTCAGTAAATCGTCAAATTTTGCATTTGAAATAGGTAATCGAGATTTATAACATGCTGGAGGATTCATTCTGGCCTTTGCCAGCACTTCTATTGAATATGTGTCTGCATTTTCGTTCATAGAGTTTTTTACACGAATTACAGAGTTGTTCTTTTTAAACGTGACAATGCGCATTTTACTGATTTTTCCACTGAGATTTCCCTTGAAATACTTTTCACTGATTGAATCCCATTTGTAGAAATCTTGGAATTGTAGTGACTCAACAATGTAAGGTTCTGGATCTTGCCTCGCTGTTGTAAAGATAGTGTACCATTGCGAAGGTGCGTGAATAATAGTATTTTTTAAATTTCTTTCTATAACAGCGTGAACAGAGTCTACTGGCATGTAAGTATGTCCTGTAAGTAAAAAATTTAACTGAATTACATTTATGTTTTTGCATGTTTGCAAAGTTGTATGTAGCATTGCCATGATTATCCTGTTCCTATTTTGGCCAGGGCAACAATCGCAGTACAGTAATAAATTCTTTACTGTGCCACGTTCATCGACAATATTAATGTACTTATTGATTATTGTTGCAATTTCATTTGCTCCTCTTTTACCATTACTTTCGTCCCAATGAAAACAAAATACCTTGCGTGTGCCATTTTCATAGAAACATAAGTTATATACAGCTAGTTTACGACTATAAAATAAAAGCATACTATCACCGTATGGAGTATTTAATACCTTTTGTAGGTCAAAACTAACACATAGCGTGCCAGGGTCAATTTTATGTATATTTTGATGAGCTTTAAATCTAGAGTAGCTTTCATTTTTTTCCTTTTCATGAAGTTTAATTTCTTCCTGAATATTTGGATCATCTTTACATTGTTCATGTTTAAGGCACTTTAGACATTTGTCTTTTTTGGGGACATGAAACCCGATATTAAACTTTTCATTAAAAATAGATCGGAAAATACGTTCACTTACAATATCAATGCCTCTTTCTATATAACACTTTTTATACATTTGATACAAATGTGATATATTTTTTATATGACTTGGTAAGTATAAACACGACTAGAATCCTTACCACAATAATGGGAGGGAACAGCTGGAAGACTCTTTATGTAATTATTTACTAACTTTATTGTTGATTCTTTAGTTTTATTATAAGGTTCATGTCTACCGCGGTTATCTTCTTTAGACAATCCAATTTCAGAGTTTTGTACAGTATATTGTATAAATTTTATACCGACATCCAAAGTAGCCGCTAAAAATTGAAGACAAACTGATCTTTTTCCTTCACCTTCTGTTATTGAGTACTTATAGGTGAATGAACGTTTATTAGAATTAGCTTTCTTCCGTTTTGCAACTGTTTTTTGTGTCATCGATACCAGCCAATCTTTGCGTCGTGTAGTTGATAGGCCCCAAAAATAGTCAAATATATTTTTTCGTCTATCATTTGTTATAGTTTCGCAACCATTGCCACATTTCTTGCCTACACACGGATTAGGTTTCATTTCTTTAGCAGTTGCTTCAGTGCCATCTTTTTTTACGTATGCTTGACCAGTTTGTTTTAGATTTCTGCGTAGCTTCTTTTTATTTATTGGTTTTTGTTTCATTGCATTTTGTCCTACTATATTAACTTCTGTTTCATCACCAAGATTATCTACGTTTCCCTTGTTTTTTTTAGTCTTCTTCCGCTTTTTCTTATTTTGAATATCTGACTCAGAATCTGATTCTGAACTAGGTTCGTAAGTATCTGAATCAATACCTTCTCCGAAAATGGTTGTAAAGTCTTCTTCATCCGATAGATAATCAAAATACTGTTTGCTCTGTTTTGCACGGCGGCGCTTTATATTAGAGACGGACTGGTTACTGTTTACATTAGGATCTGATACTGGGGGTAATGATAAGGTTGTGCTGAAGCTGGTAGAAGGTAAAGGTTGGATAGAATGGCTTAAATTTGGTTCTGATGTAGATTGTGTTGGTGGTAGGTTTATTATTTCATCGCTTATTATTTCAATCTTTTTAGTATATTGGTAATCGGCCTTTTGTAACATATTCTCGTTACTATTAACCGAAATATAGCTCACAAGCGAATCATTGTTTGATTTGTTTACATCAATAAAATTGGTTGGAGAGGTACTTTCATCAATCAAATGTTGTTCATCAATCAAACAGTCATCTTTAGTGGCAACTAGAACTTCAGAAAAGGAATTATGTTCGTACCTTATTTCCTCTTCAGGGACTGTATAATTTATGTTCTTATCTGGTTCTGGACTGTCAAAATTGAGCCTTTTTCTTCGAATATTAGCGAGGTTTATTTTCGATCTATGTAATGCTTTTCCGATGATATCAGTTACCCGTTGTTTTTGAGCCATAATGATAATCTAAAATAAAAAAAATAACCAAATTATACTTAGATGTAAGAAATAGTTAAACACTGAAAAGGAAAAATAATTGTACGTACGCAATCTCATTTACTAAAGTGAAATACCCAATGAACGAGAAAACTATAATTGATTTGATAAGCAAAATATACCTACATTACACGGTTTATTTATAATAATGATTAACTTTTACAGATTCTGATCTTGTTACATTCAAAACTACAGATATAATGGTATGTTTAGTACAGTCATAACAGTACTCTCCTCTCTCGATGACCTCTGTGGCGCAGTGGTAGATCGTACGGCTGCAGCGCATGAGGTTGTGGGTTCGATTCCCACCCGGGACAATTAAGTATTTGTGTGATCCACAACTATTGATTGTTCTGTGTCTGGTACATAAATTCCCGAGGAGGGTTGACATCAGGTCATAAAAACATTGCCAAATCATTGAGAGTTGGTGGTAAGCAGACCACAGGATCCTATGGCAAGCAAGCTGTGGATGTAACTGAGAAATTGCTATGATGATGATGATGAGTCATGATAGTAGTTTACTAGCTTTAAAAATAAGGCGCGTCAAAATCCGTAAAAGTGTTTTATTTCAATATACCTAACAATTAAATTCTCTTACTGATGTTACACAATACAGGTTTGTTGTCTTGAGCGGGAATCGAACCCGCCACCCTCGGAGGTGGAAAGAGAGTAATGAGTCGTGGTCATAGTGCATCTTGTATGTCATGTCACAACGTGACTCGCTTATCATCTACACACACTTCAAATAAAAACTAATAACAACTGCACTTATCACGTCGAGCAATACAAAATTATTATTACAGGTAGGTAAGTACATAAATAATTACTTTTTGTTATAAATTTCTTATAACTTCAATACAAAATTAATTATGAAATGTAATAAAATAAAATAAAATGTGTTTTTTTACATCAAACACATAATTTTAGTTATATCCTAATACTGCAAGATAATTAATAAAAGTCATCATCAGTATCAGTTAGTGAATAAAAGAAAAAGCAATAATCTTACCTTTCACGAAACTGTTCCCCAAAGGTCTCACACGCACGCGTGGTGGTTGTGCCGCGCTCGCCGGAACACTGAACGGTAAGCGCGGATCGGCAACGTGTATTAGTGAGCTTGAGTATTACAGATAACCGACATTATATGGTATTGGATGCGCAAGTTAACTGCCAAATGTTTGAAAACTAATTGGTGTAAGTGTTTATAAAAATTTTACTCAGTTTATCTAACCGACATAAATGAAAAATTTTCGGGAGGGAAAATAGGATTAAGCTACAATATGATATTAAATTGGTTTTGGGAAATTTGTATTAAGCGCTATTCTATAATGTTTTGATGACATGGTATAATGATATTAACCTCCAAATTTAATACCAGATATGGGGCCTAAATGTATTAAACGAATATTATTTTTTTTAAAGAAACTGACCTAACGCCATAACCAGAAGTCTCGACGAATAATGATTCCAGTCAAATTTGATTAATATATTTTTTGCATTAACTCTGTTTAGCAAAATTAGGATAAACACCATTCACAAAATTCCACATTTTCTCTAACTACCATAGTTAAAAAAAACATCGAAAAACCTGTCGTTTGGGATGAAAGATTCAAGGGAAATTTCAAAATTTTCAATTGACTAAGGGTCATTCTACTTTTTAGTGCAGGTTTTTGTGTCCCCCAGACAAAAAAATGTCGATCTGCCATTTTCTTAATGAAATAAAAAAAAATTGCGCAGCACATGAAACTTCCGTAATATTTCCTTAACTTCTGTTAACATTTATATTTGAATATTTTGCCTATTTTAAGATAATTAAGGGTAACATAGTGGCATTTTATGGTAACATAGTTGATTTCCATAGTATTGAAAAGTGTCCCCGACCCAATACGCGGACTATCCTAACCAAAAAAAGTATTCTTCTTACAGTGTAGTCCTATGCTTCAAAAATTTATTAAGTTTATTTAATATGTTTGCGTTTTTTATGTAGGCTTCATATATTTTTAAAAGCTATATTTTTTTTCAAAATAATTACTTTAGTTTTGTCCCTAAGGAAGAAGCGCAATACGGTACTACTATGTTACTGGTATTTTCTCAAAAAAAACGTTAGAAAAACTGTACCGTCACTGGTCGGCTCGATTGGGTAGGTTGGGCATTACAAGAGCGGGGTGGAGGGGAATGGCAGTAAGCTACGTGCCGCGACTCAGTCGCCGCCATGTTGAGAATCAAGACGCGTGTGTTTATTTGGTGTGCACTTTGTTACCCGGCGAAAAGGTAAGTTTCAGAACTTTTACGTTATGTTTTGACTATTGATACGTGGCATTTATGTCACTGAATTGTATTCTATTGTTGGATTTGCAAATTATATGGTCATTTCGTAAATATCAGGTAGCATCAAGTTATTTTACAACTGTGTTACCACCAACTTTGTTACCCCGCTGTAGTAACGCAGTTGTAAAAATGGTAACGCAGTTGTAAGTATACTCTGTCACTGATTTTTTCTAATTTTATTTAAGTTGATTTATTCGTATTGACCCACAGGTTTATATGTCTGCAACCAAAAGAATATGCTCCAGTCAATGATTTGGTAATTCAGGATGTACAACCAACTGCAATCGAATCTCCGCTTGATGAGCTGACTGTTGATATCATAAAAAAACCACGTCAATCGCTGTTTCATCAAATTTACTCCTCGGACACCGACAGCAGTGACGACATACCTCTTTCTGCGATTAGAGATATTTCCAACAATAATAACCACAATGTACCCAGTACTTCAAAACAATGCGTCGAACTACTTCAGAAAGAAAATCTGCATCCCAGTAAAATCTTTCCCGGAACTTATGTGTTATTGAAAATACAAGGTAGAAAACAAATTTATACATACTTGGCTTCAGCATTGAGTGAGGTGGGTGAAGATGGATACATACAATGTATGTTTTACAGAGGTGTAAATGATACTGGCAAACTTTTTAAAGTGGTTAAAACAGACATTAGTTGTGAACCTTATGATAACATTGTTGAAGTGGTTTCTGCACCGAAAATGATTCTTAAAGGGAAACGCGAATACTACGAATTCCCTAATCCTCTGGAAGTGTTTGAACAATGACTGCAATTATTAATTAATTTTTAAGTAATCCAACCTGCATAAGTGCTGTGATTTTGGTAAAATGGATAAAATAGTAGGATTAAATTATTATCTTCAACCTTTGTAGTAACTAATAGACTGATTTGCTATTTTTGTAGAGAAGAGAATTGTCTATTGAAACAACTTTGTTACTGTTGCACAACTGTGTTACCATTATGTCCCTATTTCTAAGTATAGGTTTTTCAATTTGAGTTGTACAATTGGCATAATAAGCTACATTACAGATATATCAGATGCAAGATAATATTTTTTAATATCAATGTTAAATACGTTGTTAAGATATTTTTACATTATATACATTTTATGTCAAAAATTTGTAAACAAAAGTGCACGACGGTAACATAGTTGTCATTTAATGTGATTTATAAGACTTAATTAATGATAATTTCTTATTATAGTTATGTAAGAGAAAGATTTATGTTCCTAAAATACGTTTTGTTAATTGTTTGTTTGTAATGAGTGACTGAAGCTGCTCAATAAAAATATTTAGATTGGTAACAAAGTGGTTTGATTTTTCTACCTTGGTCTGCAAAACCTTCATTTTCAGAAAGAAATATGTACAAACTTCGCTGCTGGCAGTTAATTTCAATTGTCTGGATATAATTACGCATAAAAACAGTTAATTTACTTCATTTATCTCTAATGATAAAAATTTTAAAACCCATTTTTAGCAGTGCAAAAACCTGCGCTAAAAAGTAGAATGACCCCTAAGCGTCAAAAATTTCGTCTTAGAGTCATGAAACCTAGACCAAACGACGCAGAAAAAAAAGCTAATTCCAACCATATATTATATAACTCATTTTCGTCAAAACTGTTGGTTAGCCTCTTTTGCCCGTTAACCATCGTAATGCATAACATATTAACTAAAATTTTTAATAAATACATTGACACAAATACTTAAAAGCGTATAACCAAAATCTGAAAATAGCTCAGCTAGCAAAATTCTAAGCACACAAAGTCCAACCGCGCGTAAGCCCAAATTCAAGGGTTGTTGACCAAAACTCAACTTTGCTACATCATTGAAAAGCAAACCGCTCAGACTTCGCTCCACGTAAAGCACTGTAAACTTTAACTTGAAGTGCTAAAGTTTGAGATGCGCTTGATATTTTATTTACATTAGAAACACGTACTTGAAATCGTTTATGTTTAAAAGCGTGTGTTTAATGTTTAGTTGTTTCTAACAGGAATTTGGTTCCAGGTACTGAAATTTAGCAAACTATTAACAATCTTAATACGTGGCTTGTTTTATAAACTGGAATAATGTCTACATTTCTATATTTTTTAGCCAAAACTTATAGGAATTTCATTGTTCAGTGAGTTGGAACTTAGAATAATTGTAACAATTTGAGTAATTTTTACTTCCTTCGCCCTTCGATCTCATATAATTGTTATTTATAGTGTTTATGTTTCATACGAACCACTATAAGCGTGCGGGTGGAGGTTCAGCTGTAATAGGGGTCGCTGATGTCGGTCGCTGACGTCAGTCGGCCCTACGAATAACACTATTTGTATAAAATAATTTGTCAGCATTGCAGAGCGGTATTTCATAATTACAACTAATGTTTATACGTACGCGCGACTGACCGTCAGCGACCGACGTCAGCGTTACAGGAATGCGGCCTTTAAAGCCCAACAAAAAAGCAACGATAAAAGAGTATAAAAACTAAAAGCTTATTTAAATAATATTTTGCTTTACATTTTTCCTTTTAAATAACATTCAAATACGGAATTGTACAAAAAACGATCAACGACAATATTTTCATAATAATTAAAGAATATTTTGATAGGGAAACATTTGCCTATCCTATTACAGGGAGGCTGTATTTAATACAGTTGTTACACGAACTTTATCATATTCAAATAAAAAAACATTCAGCACGAACAGTTTTTAACTTTATTTTTATTGTTTTTAAATCTAAAATTCTGATGGCTACAGGCGAAAAATCATGTTCCCAATCAACTTTATTATTTTTGTGTCGCTTTGATATCAGAGCCTATTTGGTTGAAATAGTGCAAAAACAATTGAATTTATTGATGTGTGTAAATTGTAAAATTGTGTTATATTTTTTAATTTTTGTACACTGTTAGATAGATAGATAAAGAAAACTTTATTTGCACATGCACGGTTGGTGTAGCGGTTAAAGCGGTCGCCTCGCCGCTTTCAACTACGCTGGTGTTGTGGGTTCGATCCCCACATGGGACAAATCTTTGTGTGATTCGCAAAGATTTGTTCTGATTTTGGGTGTGCTTTGTGTGTGTAAAATGTATGTTTGTGAACACCCCCGCGACACAGGAGTTATTCCTAGTGCGGGCGTCGTTTTTTTAAAAACAATAAAACAACATCAAATTTGTAACAAACATACAAAGAAATAGGTACTTAAAACTATAACGTACAAAGGGCGGTCTTATCGCTTGACGCGATCTCTTCCAGGCAACCTTAGGATGGACATAATAGAATGGATATTTGCGGTAGTTTATTGTATTATGGGTCCCCGAGACGATCAAGTGCACTGGACAAGTCTCACGTGATTGACGATCTCACTTGATGAGGGACTTGACGCGACTTGAAGATGCCATCAAGTTCAAGTTACGCAGTCGTTCGCCGTTTGCCCAGGAAAGTGGTCGTCGCAAAAAATTATAATGAATGAATGAATGCATGGTTGGCGTGGTGGTTAAAGCGGTCGCCTCGCCGCTTTCAACTGCGCTGGTGTTGTGGGTTCGATCCCCACATGGGACAAATCTTCGTGTGATTCGCAAAGATTTGTTCTGACTCTGGGTGTGCTCTGTGTATGTAAAATGTATGTTTGTGAATACCCCCGCGACACAGGATTCTTAGTGCAGGCGTTGTTTAAAAAAAAAAAAAAAAATTATAATGGTTTCCAACGCAGACAAGGCATTCCTTGCTATAACTCATCTATAACTCTAGCGGTATTCCAACGCCTATGTCGTATAAATCCGACAGTTGTGACGAGACATTTTAGAATTTAGAAGCTAAGACATAACGCATAAACGAAAATATTATAATGAAATACTGAGTTATTAAAAAAAAATACGTCATGAAATTGTTATTTAATAACGTTGTTTTTGCACTGTATATTAATAATATTACAAAATCACGCTCGGTAATTAGGTCGGCACTTGCCGCCTAATTACCGAGCATGGGACCTATTATTATTATTGGAAAGAGGCTTCGGGTGTTCACGTCGACCTCCGTGGGTCTTTTGTGATTGTAGCCCCATTATACACTCTCCTTTAGGCCAATAGCCTCCATAAACTGGAGCAGTCGGCCGATCGGGAGTGACTTGACATCATCCGGATCCAAGATATGGCGTCCCATGGGACCTATACATAAAAGGTGAAGTGAGGGTGTTGTACTCCTCTGCAATACCCTTCTGGGTATATTATAATGTAGGTGCTGTTGTAAATTTCCTGACGGGAAGTTCACAAATAACACTTGCTCGAAATCGAACCCTAGACCTTGGGGTGAGAGGTGCATATAAATAAATATATATCACAATATCACAACTTACACACAACGCCATCTAGTCCCAAACTAAGCAGAGTTTGTACTATGGGTACTAGAATAACTGATATTACTGTAGAGGAACAGGGATGGGGATGGATGGATAGGATGTTCCTCCACCACAAAGGGAGGATTCTCCGACTAGGCTCGGTGGTATTGCCTGGCGGACAGCTGTCTAACGGTAGCGTATTGGAAGTGGTATTTATAGTCACTTGCTGTGAACATTTCGTTATCGCGATTCAGCACTCGTCGAAATATGTCACGTGTGTGACATCCGTCATTTATTATGTGCGGATACCGCCACGATACTACATATATACTTTTCTTTTGTAAATACATACTTACCCAGACTAAGACAAACCCACATATTCATGCACACAAAAAATTGTCTTAAGCGGGAATCGAACCCGCGACCTCGACGTCGCAGGCAGGTGCATTACCCACTCCGCCATGCGGCCGTGGAAATATACTAACTACAAGACCATCACACCATAAACAATAAACTAGCTGTAAAGTTCTGAACTAAAATACTAATGAATAAGTACTCCCAATTAGTGTTCACGATCGAGTTCACCAATTTAATAGCAATAAAGGTTCACTGATTTTGTATTTAATTCACTCACATAATAAATTATGATTGCATGGCCACGTGAGTATCGCAAGGATGTGTTTATCCGCATTTTGTTATAAAATCTTCTTCTTCGTCGTGTCGATGGCTGAGTCAAATTTAATTTTGACATGCCACCGTGGTGAAAGGATTAGCCAATTCGCTTTTGAGAACTCGCGAATTGCCCAGGGTGCGCCGGACGTAGGGAATCGTTATGTACGTCACTCGAGGAGGCTCCTTTCATGCACCCCGTTATAAAATATAAACAAACTTCACGTCTATAGTACCCCAGAAGGGAGTGGCAGAGATGTACAATACCTACATTTCACATGTTATGTTTAGGTCCCATGGGATAGGGGGTGAGTCTATCGCCATCACATGCCATCCACCAGGCACAATTCCAACTCCGTGCAGCTATTGGGAATTTCCTGATGGAAAGTTCACAAATAACTTTTACTGGTGGTAGAACTCTTGTGAACGAGCTCGAGGGCGGCAGCACCACCGTCTCACCTTTAACCTACCGCCAAATAGTAGTGCTTGCATTACTGTGTTCCGGTTTGGTGGTGAGATCAGGCCCTGAAATTACTGGCATATGAGGCATAACACCTTAGTCCTCAGCTGCAGCGACGCATCTATAATCTGCTTTTGTGGATTGTTGATGTCCATGGGCTGTACTCCACTTACGATCAGGTGGACTACACGTTCGTTCGCTGTGGGCGTAGTATAAAAAAAAAAAAAATAACAATATACCCGACCCGGAAATCGAACTCGAGACCTTGCGTTGAAAGGCGCATACACTAACCCCCTAACCAATCGAGGCAGTTATAAAATAATCGAGTCAAAAGTGCCTGGGTATTATAACTTTTTAGAGTTTGTTCTTAGAGATAGAAAATTTACAGGTGAAACTTTGATGGTGATAGTTTATTTTTATTTTTTTTATAAACGACGCCCGCACTAGGAATAATTTCTGTGTCGCGGGGGTGTTCACAAACCTACAGTTTGACGACCGGATGGCGGAGTGGGTAGTGTACCTGCCTGCGACGCCGAGGTCGTGGGTTCGATTCCCACTTCAGACAAATCTTTGTGTGCATGAACATGGTGGTTTGTCTTAGTCTGGGTGTTTCTATGTATAATAAGTATGCATTTACAAAAGAAAAGCTCTGCTTAGTTTGGGACTAGATGGCGTTGTGTGTGAGTTGTGGAATATTTATTATTTATTTATTATTATTATACACAAAGTTTATCAATCGGGTTACTAATTCACAGAAGAACGTTATTACTACATCTATGGGTATAGATACGTACAGTAGGTACGTAGTATGCCAACAAAGCACCAAAGTTTAACAACTGGTAGCTGATTACTATGTAATGTTATTTTAAATCTGGTACCATTTACTTTTGTCTTGTAGTGAAAGATGACTACATAGTACAGCTTACAGCTGAAGTGGTAATGGGGAGTTTGCTTAGCTCGCAGTACCGATCGCCATTGGATTGAAAAGTCTTGAAGTGGCGGCCACGAACCGGTAAGCGCTGTGTAGGAATATTCCGGACAGTCACTAGAAGAACGGCACAAAACGGCACATTGTGGATTTTGAAGCCTAATTCAAATTCAAATTCAAATCATTTATTTTCATAGGTTGGGACCTATGAAAATAAATGATTTGAGGCGCTTGAACACGTCAAAATATTACAAACAAATGATAAAAAACAAATTATAAGTAAAACTAAATTATACTAATTACAATGATTTGAATAACCGGGACTTAGATTAATTTTAATCCAACTGTTTAGAATCAGATTAAAATCAAACTAAGTACCAGCTCCGATGGGTATTGCATTATGAGAAAAGCTGGTGAGAAACTCATGTGCACCATAATAACAGCCAATAACTTTACTGTCATCTTCAGGTGTATGACACCTGAATATGACAGTTACCTATGAAATTATGATAACGATGATAGCGTTGTTGTCAAAAATATAGACAAATAACATAGGTATCCTTTAATACTGAAACACAAATCTCAAGCAAATCGAATAACAAAAGGAAATACATAACAACTTGAAGCTCACGTTTATTGAGAATAATCCACTACTGTCAACGGAGAAATCTCGAAGCGATTTAATACTGAAAAGCTTCATGTAAACAGTCTAAGGATATAATTTTATGTATTTTTTTCGCTTAGCATTGATTTTTTTCTTAGTCAGAAGATCATCAATGCTTAGCGAAAAAATGACATAAAAGTATATCCTCAGATTGTTTACATGAAGCTTTATATATTACAAATCTTATTTTATTATTGATTATTATAATAACAATTTTTCTGTCTCGTTAGTCTTATGGTTAGTGTTTTGATCTCTCACTGTGGAGTCTCAGGTTCGATTGCCGGGTCGCGTAAAGTATTATTTGGGCTTTTTACGTCAGAAAATTATCAATAGCAGCACGGAGTTGGAATCATCACATCCCCACATGGGACTTAAAAAAAACAAGTCAAGTGTGGGTATTGTATACCTCTGCCTCTCTCTAGGTAGAAAGCGTGATGCTATGTAAGGTAATGTTCAAATATTTTGTTACCTGAAAAAAGGCACAAAAACAACACTCAAATGCCAATATTATTATATCCTCAAAACACTGCCGTTAGTAAACAATGTTTGAAGCTTCACATGACTAAATCGCTACAACATAATATTCAAGCTGAATTGCCTGATAATACCGATGCTGTCGCGTTTTGGCGTTTTGATATCAAGCCATTGTGCCTTAACTAAGCTTGTGCAATTTATTTTTCAAAATGATTCATACATAGTTAAATTTTATTATTCTTCTTCGTCGTGTCGATGGCTGAGTCAAATTTTGTTTCGACTTGCCATCGTGGTGAAAGTATTAGCCAATTCGCTTTGAAGAACTCGTGAATTGCCCAGGGTGCGCCGTACGTAGTGAATCGTTGTGTACGTCACTCGGGGAGGCTCCTTTCATGCACCCCAGATAATTAAATAATAGTATTATTTCTTCCCTATTGTATTATGTTTTAATTAACACATACAAAACCATCTTTAAACCACTAGAAATAAATTAAAGAACACCTAAAATGTACCAATCTTCGTGTATCAAAAAAAAATATGCGTAGTTTCAGTAAACATCCCTTATGATTCTCGCGTGGCCATTAAATCATAATTTATTATGAGAGTAGATTAAATATGGAATCAGTGAACCGTTTATTTTACTATTAAATTGGTGAACTCGACTGTGAAAACTAATTGGAAGTACTTTTTATTAGTATTTTGGGCACTTTTAAACTAATTAAAGCAATCTGCGTTCGCAAATAAGTTTGATAGCAAGGAAATCACGCCTATATTATCCACAAGAGTGTGGCAGAGGTATACAGTGTGCAACAAAGCAACATTTATTAAACACAACAATAATGAACAGTTTCTTTTCCGCCGGTTTTGTTTTTTAAAATCCCTTTTTTGAAACAAAATGCAAAATTGCATTTAAAGAACATAAACTTATTAACGGTAAATTATTTTGAACCAGTGGAAATAAATAATGCCTAGAATATGCGACTTCAATAAGGCCTCTAAATCTTTCTTTCTAATTTGACGGTACTAATAAGTACCCTTTATAATTTTACCATGTCCGTCTGCTTGTCTGTCTGTCTGTCTGTTTGAGAACCGTTAATGCTAGAAAACTGAAATGAATATTTACTATGTCATGAAATTGGTAAAAAAAATATTGAAAATATATTATATTATTTTTATTTAACGTGTTTTTTATCTGAAGTCTATCCCATGTTGTGCAGTTTCAATAGATAGATCTTTAAAAATTATTGCGGGTAGTAAGGACAGTATTTAATAAAGAGATCCTTTTTTGATATAATAAAATTTTATGTATTGTTTTGGCTAAATCCCCTGTTAAAAGTTAAGCCTAAAATCTGAAAAAAAAAATGTAACGCCATCGTCATTATTATTATGTTTTTTTTTTTTCATTATTTTATCACATGTAATGAACTTACAAGTAAAACTAAAGCGACTCACTCAATTTAGTTAGATCAAGAGCACCAAAATGTACAAATGTATGAAAAAATAATATACGAAAATAATGACCTGTATGAAGCTGTTAATGTTCAATACAGATATTTACGGAACCCTATTGCGCCTGGCCCGACACACACTTGGCTGTTTTTCCTCTTTCTACTATGAATGACTGATAACGGGATTATCAATTACCAATTCATTAAATGAAGCAAAAAATAAATCCATAATACTTTATGATACATCAATTTACAGAAGAATAATATTCTTTTCTAGATCAGTATTTTTTTTCAAAGTTCCAATAAAAATCTTTTGATGTCAAACCGCCAAAAACAATAAAAGTGATTGTAAAAACGATTTTTGTACGTAACTGTCAGAATTTTAGATTTTGAAACAATAACAATATGGCCAAACCCTTGCATGCTAAAATGTTATTTGAATATAAAAGGTTTGTATAAAAACTGTATCATATAGAATATAAAGCCTCTTTTTAATGGGATTCATGAAAACGTGGGTTTTCATGTAAAAAATATTCTTTAGATTTTATTTACTGTTTTTTTTTTGTATTATAACTATCGGTGTGGTTGACAATTTTTAGAAATGTTCCGTTGTGGATATTTGCTAGATATTGTTGATATTAAAATGATACTTAATTAAATAAAACAAAACTGGTTCTGAATATCTTTTCGAGACCAAAAACCTCTGTATATTAATTACCACATTTTCATAATTTAATAAAAACTAAGATTTTATGTTGCGTTCAATTTCAAAGGTTTTTTTATTCAAAATAATTTTTATAAAAAAAATAAGATTGAGACCCTCTTAATACCTTCAAAAAACGAAACTTGTATGAAAATATGGGAAGTTACTAAATGTATTTAATTAATTAATCTTTGTGACAATCTTCAATTCGCAATATTTATCCGTAATAATGTTCAAGAACAGTTACATTCACTTAAGAAAATTGTCTGTGAACATAAAAGAAAATGTTTCGTACCAATTCCATTCCAGTGCCGCAATAATACAAATCCAGTTTAACATGAAACCGACATTAGAACAAAATTAAAAGTTAGCACCAGGCTTAAGTTCAATCGCTTAAAAACGTGATTCTGTAAATTGAAGCTACAAAATGGTAGAACTGATAAAAAATGTGGTAATTTTGTACGATACAGATCTTTATTAGTGATTTAAGAAATCAGCATCGTCTATATAATATTCCTGCATTATTATTTTAGTCATCGTTTTTTTTAGACTACTAGAAATATTGCGTATTTCTGTCAGAATGACTGTAGCAATAAAATTTTGTTTAGGTATTTACCACATAATATTATATTTAATCCCAAAAGGTGGTGTTAAATATCAAAAAGGATAGAGTATAGGAAATATATTTTTAATGTACCTTACATTTAAAAAATCCACCGTTTCTTCATATTTCAATTAGTACCGCAAAGAAAATAAAAATGTCATACTTTTACATTTCTATTGAAAAATAAGTAACAACATAAGGAGGACAACATTTTTTTCTTATATATTATATGAATTAATTAGAAAATTATATTAATGTACATTTATAAACATTATTTTATGTGAAAATAAAATTTAACTTATATTGTATCATAATATGTATTGTGTCCCATACAGCTGCTATAAAGCCATAAACCTTACCAATTAAGGTGACAAGTGACCGCAATATTGAGAAAAATACCTTTACCAAAATCAAATACTCTCAATCAAGGCTCAGATATACTTTTTTTAGTACTCCCTTGTCTTGAACAGGCAATCAAATATTCTTAGTTGAGAGCAAACAGATTACACCACAAATACCGATGTGTCATTGTGATTGTGACATTTGTCTCTTTTACGATCCTAGTGACGTTCCCACGTACACTTGGGACAGGAGGTTTTACAGTTTGGTGACCTATATCGAGATGGTTAAGTAAAATTAAATAGAAGTTAGTTTTGGCTACTGGTTGAATACTTTGAAAGACTTGTCTAATTACAATTGCAATAATCTTTTAGTGACAGATGTGTAGATTTCATTTCTTGAATAATAAATATTGCGAATCGTAACAAGCTATTTTATTACTTTTAATATATTTACAATAGTAGTAGTACACTGTTGCAGCTTTTTCTAAGCTACAATGACAAGTCACAGTAAATTTAATACCATCGCAAAAAAAAAATAACACATAAAACACCGGCAGTCGACCGTTGCAATTACGGTAACAAGTGACTGGAATATCTGGAACAAAAAATAACCTTCACCAAAATTAACCATCCTCAATGAAGGGATCAAATAGATATATTTTTTTAGTACCAACTTGTCCCGAACAGCCAATAAAATATTCTCAGTCGAGAGCAAAACAAATTACACCACACATACCGATGTGTCACTGTGATTGTGACATTTGTCTCTTTTACAATTTCAGTGACGTTGCCACGTAAACTGGAACGGGTCTTGTTTTGTGACTTTCTTTGGGATAGTTAATTTTTTAATAAAAAAATTGTTTAGCCTCTGTGTTAAATATTTAAAAGACTTGTCTAATTACTATTACAATAATCAGTTCCAGAAAAGTAGTTTTTATTTTTTAAATAACTATTTTGTATATTGAAACGTGCTTCATTATCATGAAGTAGCTATTTTTAATATAAAAGATCTAATAAGAGCGATAGTAACGCTTAAGCGAAAATGATACCATACTAGTGCCATAAAATCACTGGCCACTCGACAGTAGCTATTAAGGTGGCAGGACTGACAAGACAAGTGGCTGCAATATCGAGAAGAAAACAAAACCTTTACCAAAACCAACAACCCTTAATTAAGGCTCAGAAACTTTTTTTCAATACCACCTTTTCCCGAACAGCCAATAAAATATTCTTAGTTGAGACCAAAACAGACAACACCACAAATACCGATGTGTCACTGTGATTGTGACATTTGTCTCTTTTACGATCCCAGTGACGTTGCCACGTACACTTGAGATGAGCGGCCTTATAGATTTGTGACCTTTATTAAAATAGTAAATAAAATAAGGTTTGAATAATTCCACTGGTTAAATATTTTGATGGACTTATTTTATAGTTATTACAATAATACCTTAGAGCAGGAATAAAGTTTTCATTTTAACATATATTACAACAGTTCAGTTAATGTCTTTATAAAGATGCAGTTTTTTTATGATTAAGGGTGATTCCTGAGAGAAGCGTTCCTGGCGTAAGATCCATGGCATTTTTTTTTTCAAGTTTTGTGAAAACAAAAAATATGTAGCAAAAGAGAGCTTAAAAACAAACTTTTCTGTCCATAAGGCACTCACGTAAACATAATAGTTTCGGAAATAAAAATATGTTTGTTTTGGGTCGCCACGGATCTCACATAAAAAACCATGGATCTTAGGTAGCATATGAAATACGAGGCGGCATAGCTTAAAAGTCGTTTATTTTAAAGAATATTAAACGAAATTGTAAATAAAACATCATTTGTCTAGTAATAATATTTTTATTCACTTAATCAGCAAAAACAAAATCAAAAAAAGTTAGAATAATTATAAAAACGTGTTTAATTTTAACAAATAATAAAGGTAAGTCAGGGATGGTGGTAGAGGAGCTCAAGGGGTGGTAAAGCCGCCATCCTACCTTAAACTACCACCAAATACGAATGCTTTCACTACTGTGATCCAGTTCGGTGGTGAAATCAGGTCCTGAAATTACAGGTACATGAAGCAAAGCACCGTAGCCCTCAGATGAAGCGACGCATCTACAATCTGCTTTGTGGATTGTAGATATATTAATGGGCTACAGCTACATATAACATCAGGTGAACTACATGCTCGTTCGCTACATACGTCGTATAAAGTAAATATAAAAACTAGACAATTGAGGACTCTAATAATGCTGGACTACCGTTTTTTTTCCCAGTGATGGAAAAGCATAATTATAAACCGGCCAAGTGCTTGTTGGGCCAAATGCAGTGTAGGGTTCCATAATCAACCGTTAGAACATACCTAGTAATACAGATTTAAGAAAGGCTCACTGCTTGACCTACTTGTATTAAATATACTTGTATTAATTAATTTTATTAAATAAGTAACAACTTCAAACAATTCATTATTAACAGAGGTTATGGATTTTGTACGAATTATTTCAAGTAATTGCATTTTTCAATTCGGACTTAGCTGTGACACTTTTCCTTCATTATATTATAATACTACCACAAAATCGTTGGCTACAGAAAACTAGCTCATGCATATACCTAAGTTGCTATACCTACACTCGGCGGGCACGCGGGGGTCCAGGGGCCGTACGCGTGCGAACGAAAGTAGTCTTAGAAATTGTGTCTGTGAGCGATGCCCGAGCAACGCAGACATAGAGCGCGCAACGTATGTAGCATGTCTTCTGTACCGTATTCAGCAATACCACAGTAACGAATTATTCTGTATTTCTTGAGCCAATTGTTTAGCTTTAAGAGGGGGAGGGCTATTTAAACAAAAAAATACTATCCATGGTTAAAAATATTTTTAGCAGATCTCAGAGTAAAAAATTACCTTTGCATACCCTTAATGCTTTTAAAAGACCTATTTAATGATACTCTACATTAAGAGGTACGTGAAAGAAAAAAAAACCCCTTTACTCTTAGCAAAAGTACCTACCCCAATTTTTTTTTTCTTCAAGATTTAATTTTATCACTTTGTAGCCATAGTTATCATACATATGTTTACAAAATTTCAGCTTACCGGCACTAACAGTCTAGATGCTAGGGCCCGGACAGACAAACATAGTGAAACTATATGGCTTTCTAGTAGATAATACGGAACTCTAAAAAACACTTTCATTAATTGACATCATTAGTAAATAGATAAATAGCAAGAACAGTGTCAGTCTACAAGGTAGTACCTTTGGCAGAACTCGCCAGCGTACAGGACAAAGATTCATGGCCGAAAACAAAGATCCGTGGCTTAAAACCCACGGATCTGCGCCCACGGATCTCACGACAATTTACATTTTAGGATATAACAATGAATCTATTAATAATATTATACATATTTTTACTTGAAAGTTTACTCAAGGATATAAGTATTCATGATCTTAAAGCATTAAGGTGAAAGTATTTTCAACTACGTAGTAAAACAAGCTATGGAATGTATCAACCCTGTAGGACCAAAACGTGTAGTAGTCAAAGAACTCACCTAACTTATTTTGCGCGAAACTGAGCGACACCACCTTTACGTCTGAGCACTGCCAGTAAACTGGCGATGTGTCGAACCAATCGCGAGATGCCTACCACGTTCGAACTGAATTTGGTTGCTATTTTACGTCGCACGGTTGAAACGACGCCCGCCGCGTGACATGTTTTTGAATGACTATAGCTACTATAAGTTTTATTTTTTTATAACAGTTTGATTATAATAGGATAGCAGCACTTTCTAGGTATTCAAAAATATATGAATTAATATAAAGCTATAAGCGTAGACAAAATAAATCGTCATTACAAAGTACAGGGTACGCGTGTGACACGTAAAATTCAAGCTAAATCACCCCGTTTTTCAGTTTCAAATGGATTTTAAACCAATTTTCAGTTTTACATTGTTATTTTAATCAATAGGCCTCATTACTATAATAGTCAAGGAATCGTATGAGTGCTAATTAAGTTATGTATGTCTATTATTTTAGATAATATTACGATGTGACCGTCAAAATCAAGCTTCCCAGGAATCACCCTTAAATATCAAATAAAAGTAAAAATAACACCAAAGCTAAAATTCCACACTACAAGTGCTACAAAATAAATAATAAATAAATAAATAAATATTTCACAACTCACACACAGTCCCAAACTAAGCAGAGCTTGTAATATGGGTACTAGAATAACTGATGCTAATACATAGTATATACTTTTCTTTTGTAAATACATACATATTATACATAGAAACCACCCAGACTAAGACAAACCCCCATGTTCATGCACACAAAGATTTGTCTTAAGTGGGAATCGAACCCACGACCTCGGCGTCGCAGGCAGGTACACTACCCATTCCGCCATCCGGTAAAAAATCACTCGTCAGTTAAGAAAAAGAAACACCACCATCAACAATCCTCAATCAAGGGTCAGATATATTTTCTTTAGTACCACCTTATCCCAAACAGCCAATAAAATATTCTGAGTTGAGGGAGAAACAGATTACCCCACAAATACCGATAAGTCACTGTGATTGTGACATTTGTCTCTTTTACGACCCGAGTGACGTTGCCACGGACACTTGTGACAAGAAACCTAATAGTGACCTTTATTAAAATTGTAAACCACCGGTAGTAAAAAAAAATTGGCCTCATTAGTTTGATCTAATTTGGTCACGATCGCGATGTTCGGAGCGTCCGAGCGAAAATGTACTTTGGAATCGTAGTCAAAAAATATTAATGTTATCTATTTTGAGCAAATTGCCTTAAAGGTGCTCCCACACTGAGCGAGCATTTGTATAATAAACGTTGAGATTCGCCGGCGAGCATTACGCTACAAACTGCCACCCAGACTACGCAAATGTAATGGATTTGATCGATTTGGAAAAAAACAAAAAAGCAACATTTAGCAATTATTATTTTTTTTTTATGTTGTTCATACACGCCATAATTGTATTTATGTTTTATCATTGTTTCTTTTATTTTACTGGGGGATTGGGTGAAAACCAGCGCCAAGCTTTAGTTTGGCATATGCTGAACCAATTCCCATTTATGGCAATTTTTGCTTTGGGGCATACAGCCTTTCAAATTACTGTATTTTTTGTTGTTTTCTTTGGACCTAAATAAATATTTTCATTTTCATTTTCAAATTTAAGAAAATACAAATTTCAATGTGTTCTACTTGAATAATAATGCGTCACAGCGCCATGTTATTTAAAATAGGAAACTTTTTGGCCGATATCAAGAAGATAAATAAACTTAGATTTCAGTTAGGAAGTCTGTCAACTGAGGGAAAGGGTCTCAGTGTTTCTGGCATTTGTAATCATTGTGGTAGATTAGACTTGCCAAGAACCGCTTACATTTTGAAGCCTTGTATTATAAATGTAGCTCTGCATGCGGGTTATGTCAAATCCTTGAGTAAAATTCTGTGTTTTATATTAGAATCTTGCTGTTGACTTTAGCTTGAAGTTTTTTATTCTTCGAATCAGAAATAATTTGGTCTTCTTTTTACAGCAGTGAAATAGTCTTCTTTTTTATGGAGTAAAATATATTTTTTTTAAACGTCATTATTTATTACCTTTTTGCATTTTTGTCCGTTACTTTATTCTTTATTCTTATCAGAAACAATTTGTTCTAATTTTTACGACAGTGAAATATATATTTTTTTTTAATATGGTCATGGATTATTTTTATAAACGTTATTGTTTACCTTTTGCATTATTGTCCATTTCTTTGCAAAAATACAAACTATTAAACCTACAAGTCAATTAACATTTACATACTTGTATTATAAGCTTAAGCAAATAAAAGTTTTAATCGTAACAATATGACTAGGTTAATAAAAACAGATAAATACTAACATAGAACTTAAAACTAATGATTTAAAGTCCATGCAAGATATTATGTATTATAATATGTAACTTATGATTAAAACAAGCGGCATTGCTACACAATTTTAAACCTTTTTGTGTTTATTAAAGGGTCTAAATGAAGTAAGTGACGCAGTTAACAAAATGTACGCAGGTCTTAAGTACACAAATCATCTAAAACACTAAAATGTATGTTTGATGGCGGCCATTTTTCGAAATTATTATTTTAATTTTTCAGTTTGTATATGTATCTCAATTATTGATCAAAATCTTACAAAAACATTCCGAACGAACATGCATTTAGATGTTTTAGATAATGTTTTTCTATAAAAATAAATGAAAAATTAAGAATGACCCATATTACGTAATTACGAAAAAACAGCGTTTGAGAGTCTATCCTTAAGACTATAAGTACTGTATATTTATTTTTATCTTAACTCTTTATCAATGCTTTATATACATTAAAAATATAATAATAATAAAGAGAAACTCAAGTATGTTTAAAAACTAGTTGTTCACTCCAGCCCGTGAACCTTTTCTTTTTAAACACAAAGAGCACACCGTTCACTTACGCCCTAATAACATATTACAATGTTTCATATCGCAAAATTTCCTGATTCTACACCTGAGTTACTTGAAACCGTTCATTCGTTCACTCACCTCACTCGTTCAGTGAACCGAAGCTATCTACGAAATGTTGCAAACGAATGAATGAGAATGGATAGCAAATGCGATGAAAATTTATGTGAATTTTTAACTCATATATCTGATTTAATTTTTGACTTTTATGCATGATTCTTTGGTGAAACTTTTCAAAATTGATGTTTATTTTAAAGATTCTGACGCCAATGTAAAATAAAATAACTGTTGCATTATTTTATAAGAAACAAGGCATCTGACATCCGTTTGCTGCCTTTTGAACTAGTGTAGATTGAAAAGAAAGTAGGCCAATAAAAAAAATATTTTTCTTTAGACACTGACACTTGCAACACAGTTTTTACTAGCGTGGGTGTCAGGGATTATATTATACATTGTAAAATTTATTGTGTCAAAAAATAATATTTTCTGGTTATTATGGTAACGTAATATTATGAGGCCATTTGTAGCCTATAGGAAGATAACTAATAAACTAATAAACTTTAATATCAATTTGAGTCAGTTAAATTGAAATTTATTAATATGAGTTTATTTTTTTAAGACGTAGCAATACAGATATTTCTTTATCGCTTGCTCACGGAACTCTAAAAACAGGGACAACCTACAACAACCATCACCGTAAAAGCGTAACCTACCAGTAATAATAAAAACAAACTGCTTACCAGCTATTTTCTTGTCCTTATCCCTGTCCATCAGACAGACTGAGGGCGGCACCTTATCCGTGTCAATATCGCTTCCGTGTTATTATCAAATATAAAATAGAAAAGTGCAGAATCTTACAATAAAAACACTCAAGTGTTGGTTAAAAGTGTGAACTTCATACGAATAAGTGTTATCTTGGTGATCCGAACTGTGTTAAAACAAGAATTAACAAAATAAACATTCACTCTAAATTGCAAGAAAACACGGTGAACCCAGTGATTACATAAAAAACTGTGATTAACAACAAAGACAAAGTGACCTACTATTCCTATAAAGTGAGCTCATGTGAGTAAATCTTTAAGAACTAAAAAGTGATCGATAAATATAACCTAAAAAATCAGAACTGATTAGTCATCGAAGAAATAAATTGAATCAACCAAACTGACCCAAGCGCCATCTAGTACAAATCAGAGCATCTTTTCAGAACCAGCCAACAGTACTTCTGAGCAATCAAAAGCTTCCACTACTCGCCGCTAGGTGGCATAAGCTGTTTACTGCATAGATAATAGAGGGCACTAAAAACTATAATTTAAATTGTAAACATTGATCAAAATGGAAGAAATTATGAAAATGTTAAAAAATATCGAAGAAGATATGCGAAAACAACGGCAGGAAATAAATATAATGAAAGACACAATCGTACAGGATATAAATCAAAACATTAACACAAAATTTGAAAATTTTGAAATTAAATTTAATGGTTTAGAGATGAAAATCGAAGAACAGCAAAATAGTATTGACAGGATGGAACAACATATGAAACGAAGAAATGTTTTATTTTTTGGCGTAGAGGAAATAGAAAAATCCTATAGTGAATTGGAAGACATAATATTACAAATATTAACACAAAAAGTCAACATTACTTGTGAGAGACGCGATATAGAGTCTATAAGAAGAATAGGACAACGTTCAGAAAAAGTAAGACCAATAACAGTAACTTTGTGCACAATGGGTCTAAAAATACAAGTACTCAAGAATAGAAAACACCTTATTGAATCGAATATTTACATAAAAGAAGATTATACACCAAAAATACTTCAAAAAAGAAAAGAATTGCAAGATGAATTTCGAGCCCGTAAAGAAAATGGCGAAAATGTAGCGCTAAGATTCGATAAAATAATTACAATTAGAAAAGGAAATCATAGCTCTATTTCGGCCCCAACCAGCACACAACATGCTATGCTTCCTACCAGAAACAACAAAAGAAAACCTCACTCACCATCCGAGACTCTATCAAAATCATCACAAAGAAACACGATAATTCATAACGCTAAGAAAAACAAAACTATGGAATCCTACATGAAACCTATTTCCACATTATAACATCCACCAGAAGTAAATACAATCGACACTCAAATTAATGCACAACAATAGCAACAAACAACGGCCTCTCTCCAGAATTTTAATGTTTAAACAATACAAAATACCAAATATACTACTCCTAATCCGGCTGGTCCCCGTAGGAGTTATAGACCACTACCCTCCATCACACAATAAAAGAAACTCTGACTCAAACTCTACTTCAAACTGCATCCATATATGCACAATGAATGTAAGATCCCTAGAAATGAAGTGAGATGGAGGAGGCCTATGTCCAGAAATGGACATCCCAGAATTTCAATAATAATAATAAACAAATGATTTTATAGTAATTATTTAGTAGTAAAAACGTATAATGATAAGTATAAAAATAAATAAATAATAACAAATTTAATTCAACTAAATTATGTATTTTTAAACATCTTAATTTTTACTGGTTTAAATTATTAAAAAAAAAAAAACTATAAACTGAATTTGATAATAAAATAAAAGATGCATAAATAAACTAAAAATTTTGTTCTAATTGTTGGTTTATATAAATATCTAAAATTCAATAAAATTTCAATCTTAAATACTTTAAAATTGTAATGATAAATATTAATAATATTATTTTTGTAGTATTACTACTCTGCATGCATGAATGATTTCAATTAATTTAAAGTTCCTTTGTCATTTTTATAAAAATCAAGTTATAAATAATAAGAAACTACATGATTCTTTTAATTAAACTAGGATAAGAATATGAAACCTATGTACCTACTTTTAATGTTTATTTTTTGGGAAATAAAAGGCTTTTTAATTAATAATTTAATTTAATTTAATTAATCCCTGTCCATATCGATGTATTATACACTTGAGATGTCCCATACACTGCAAAGAAATAGGTACAAAAGATTCGAATATCCCACCTCGATAGATTATATCTATAAAATTCCAATACGTCCGCCCCTTAGCGCGGCTTGCCACCCTTAACATTTATATTCGACTTTGACGTAGTTATCAACATAGAAACATCAATTTATTTTGTCTTTTGTCAAACATGGCTAGCCGTGCTAGAGGGACTACGTAATGTGAGCTTTTAGTAATTAAAAATAGAAAGAAAAAAACAAAAAAGTTAGAGCTTCTGGGTTTTTTATGTCATAAACAAAAGTAACTAACATCAATATCCTGTGTTTCCGCATTAGTACAACTTGGATCTCTTCAAAGCAAGAGTTAATATGTATGTCATAGGTAAGCGTGCTCCACCGTAGACCGCATTATCACTTACCATCAGGTGAGATCGTGGTCAAACGCGTGCCTATCCACCATAAAAAAGCAACATAGCGTAATTCTACCTTGTTATAATACTCGTATAGCATATTAACTTATTTTAGTATTATACCTATTATTATTGAGCGCCTAATCCATCTTCGTTTTTGACTAACACTACCATTCTGTAATTTTTTTACACTAATGTCCATCCAAAGGATGCCTGGAAGAAATCACGTTAAGCGATAAGGCCGCCCTTTGTGCATATATTGTTATTTAAACGTTCGTACAAAATGTGTATCCAATGTTGTATGCACAATTTAAGTTTTATATTTCTTTCGAAGATACAAAGTACTCAGTTATTTTCTTGTCTGATACATAGTAAAGGACGTTGTACGTAATAGCAAAATATCATACAAAAGGTTCCAATACCCCTATCTATAATATCCACAAAGTTCCGCTGCGTCACATCTTTGAATAATTCAACACACCAATAACTAGTTGGTTTAAAAGTAAAATTTTAAATTTACTCTGAGAGAGTGTTCGCGTCACATTTGCTTAGAGCAGACAGGTTCCCTCACGTGGGTTGAGTGTATCGTTTGTGGTCTATGTGATGGCAGATTAGCGGGGCAGAAGAAACAGCGTTTTTAAGCTGTGGTTAGTTTGTTAGTTTTAAAAGGTCTTTATTTTCGCATAAAAACACGCTTGTACACACTCTAAAATAAGTTATAACTATTGTTTAGGCTGCATCACCTTTCTCAACATATAATAAAATGATTTTAAGTTACTATTTAAAACATATTATACATGCATAATATCTTATTGTAGCGTAAAGTGGAACTTGTAATGCACACTTTTTACCAAACACTGATTACTAGCGATATGTGCAATTTTAAACTTAATCTTATAACTAATTAACAATAAAATTACATAACGAGATGAAAGTGGGAAGTGGGAAAGCCTTAAGCTTAGTGCACTGGGCTGCAGAAAATCTCAGCTAGAAGCACTTTTATGCACTGTAGTGTGAGTTTACTCTGGAGCTGACTACATGTCATGTAGTTTTGTTAATCGTAAGAAAAGGAAACACTTGCATCTCACCAATTTTTAATATAATATCACTTAACATAACACCACGTCTATATTACCCAGAAGGGTGTGGCAGAGATGTACACCCATATTTTACCTGTTATGTTTAGGTCCCATGGGATAGGGGGTGAGCTTATCGCCATCTATCTGGCATAATTCCAGCTCCGTGCTGCTATTGAGAATTACCTGATGAAAAGTTCACATTTAACACTTTACCCTACCCGAGAATGGAAACCGAGACCTCGCGGTGAGAGGCGCAATCGCTAACCACTAGACCAGCCAGGCAGTTCATATTCTCCTGCATAATAATGTTCGGTATTATAATACCGATAAAAATAACTTTAGTCTGGCCATTTGACACACTTTGACTACTGCGACTGGTATACTATGAAGCAATCTAAAAGTATCTCTAAGTAAATTAGTATTTGAGGGCCTAGAAAATGACATAGTCCGTGAGCTAAGTAACATATTAAGCTTCTTTATATCGACTTAGCTCACTGGCAAAGCCTTTAAA
This sequence comes from Hypena proboscidalis, assembly GCA_905147285.1. Taxonomy (NCBI): domain Eukaryota; kingdom Metazoa; phylum Arthropoda; class Insecta; order Lepidoptera; family Erebidae; genus Hypena; species Hypena proboscidalis. Next base: position 6,137,366 of record LR990150.1, on the reverse strand, counting down.
CAAAAGTTGGAAAAGTCAACACTTGCAATGTATCATCACTTACTACCATCAGGTGAGATCGTGGTCAAACGCGTGCCTATCCAAAAAAAAAAAAAAAGAAAATGTACCAGCTCCACAAAAGTATGAGTACTTTGGTAACAACATGAAATCTACCAAAAATATCTACAGCTTATTTTTGCAAAATCCGCCGCGACACGGCTCAAAAGTCATGACGAATCACTTCGACTGAAGAGATTACCGTAAGGCATTTTACTCACGAATGGTTAAGTACACACAGCTACTTAGCAAGCTTTACATGTCCAGTTTGAGCTGACCTCGCTTTGAAAGGTAAGCTGATACAATGCGAGATCTTCTTATGCTGAAAATGTACAACTTGGTATGTAGCCGTGCGCACGAATGTCTATATTGAACCACGGTGTTAATCCCTCCGAAGACATACTCGCTCTTATTTATCAACACTTCGAGGTAATCCCTAAAGAGGAAAATCCTCATTATTTTTATTTATTCGGTAAACTGGGCTTCTTGTAAAACATCAGGGTTACTTTGTGGTTTGTTTGGGCGATTGATAGATTGGTTTTATTTATTTTGTAATTATTTGTCCAATATGAAAATGTGTTTTTTTTCTACAGTATTTAGAGTCGTTAGTCTGGTGGTAGAGCTCTTGTTAACGAGCTCGAGAGCTGCAACAACACCTGCCGCCAAATAGTAGTGCTTGTATTACAGTGTTCCGGTTTGGTGGTGGAATCAGGCCCTGAAATAGCAGGCATATGAGCCATAACATCGTAGACCTCAGCTGCAGCACGCATTTACAATATGCTTTGTAGATTGTTGATGTCCATGGGCTTGTACTTCACTTAGCATCAGATAGACTACGACACTTTTTATAGTGCTTAAAAATAAGAGCTGGATAACGATAGTAACTTATTTTATTACAATTCACATAAATATAAAGGACATAAAAATAAATTACGCACATCTTTTCTGTCTTAAATCCAATTTAACTTTGTGCTGTGTTGAATACTAAAAACTACTTAAATTATTTATTACGCTTAATTTATTTGGTTAATTCAAAGCATTCATAAGGAGTTTTCGGTATCATTGGCACCATATTCATTCTGAATATGCAATGATTACGAAAACGCCTAACAGGCTCGCTACACTCCAGGTGGGCCGGCACATGTTCCGGCTGCCATCTCAGTCAAGTGACTGTTGACTCATACAGACTGCATTGGTATAACCTCAGAGCCGAAAACGGAGGAAAACTGTCGATAATAATAATTATGTTGATAATATGTGTTAAAACTTAAATTCGTAAATAATTTATTTATTTTATTTTATTTTACTTTATTTAGAAGGTACAGACACTGATGACAGATTAAACACTTCATACATTATTATGTTTTACATGTAAATAAATATAAACCTGACGCCCAATTATATTTGTACATAGCACTTCAACAAGAGAGGTATACGTTAAACATAGAACAAAAGGAATTTAACAGCTAAATTATAAGATAAAATTTAAATTAAATAAAATAAAATTAGGTACCTAATGTAAATTAGTTTATAACTATGAAGATTCTAAATTAAACAATGATGTTTTAAATTTATTGAGTACATCCTGAAAATATCTGTTTGAGAGCATACTAAATTATACTTTTTACACATTATTTATTAATGGACTATTATGTGAGACATTATTATTACAAGATGGAACACTAAATAGTAATAAAAATCTGGGTCCTTTTTTTATTGACAAGCGTCCCTAACATAGCCATACCCTTTTTCCCCTCGCTTCCGTCTACCACTTACAGCACACGACAAAAACGTCGTCGTGTTCTCGCGAGAACATCTTATTTAAGCTCAAGCGAGCGTGATGTCTCCAGGATTTTTCTGCTATTTTCCTGCTGTTTTCCGTTCGATAAGAAATTCAAGTTTAAAAATGTCTCCTATCAGTAAATGGGTTAATTCTTTAAGAGTTAAGATGCCAGAGATTAGCTGTATTTATAATAATTTGTTCAACATAACATAACATTACCCAAAAAGTAAACAACATCCACATTTCACCTGTTATGTTTAGAACCCATGTAACAGGGGGTGAGCCTATCGCCATCCACCGGGCACAATGCCAACTCTGTGCTGCTAGTGTTAATTTTCTGACGAAAAGTTCACAATTTTTTTGGTAGAGCTCTAGTGAATGAGCTCGAGGGCGGCAGCACCATCGTCTCACCTTTAACCTGCTGCCAAATACTAGTGCTTCCATTACTGTGTTCCGGTTTGATGGTGCGATCAAGCTCTGAAATTACTGGCACATGAGGCATAACACCGTAGTTCTCGGCTGCAGTGATGCATCTTTAATCTGCTTTTGTGGATTGTTGATGTCCACGGGCTGTACTCCACTTACCATAAGGTGGACTACACGTTCGTTCGCTGTGGGCGTAGTATAAAAAAAACACTTTGCCTGTCCTGGGAATCGAACCGAACGGTGAGAGTGCATACGCTAACCACTAGACCATAGAGACAGTCACACACACAAAACCAAGTAATTTTTTATATCTCTCTATAAAATATATTTCTAGGTAAAATTCTAGATAATATAGGCATGAGTATGTTATAATTTTACTAAACTATCTAATATTTCATTTAACTAAACGTTTTAAATTACATTTACCACATGAAATTAATTACATCTTGCCGAGAAACCGCAATATAAATGACGTTGATATATCCAAGTCATTTTTGTTGCAAACAAATCTGTAGCTCACTTGGTGGAGTAATTTCAGAGTGGACCAACTGGTGGGCCAAAGGGATACGCGACGTGGATATTGTCTGCCGGTATGAGGGCTCTCTCTAAGCACAACGATTTTTTTTCATATTCGTCTGTAATTGAAACACCTCTCGATATTAAAATAATTACTTTGATATCACATAAGCTTCCTTAAATAATACTATTTAAAATTCACATTAATAATAAACTCACCCAAACGCTCAAAACTAACGGTTACTAAAGCGTGACGTCTCGCTTGAGTATTTTGTAAATACAGTTACGAATTTTGTTTGATAACTATATGAAATATTGTGTTTATGAAAATGGTTAAATTACGAAAGTTGTTCAAAATTGTGTGGGTTATTTAATTTAAATATATATAATTTAAATAATTTCGTACTTTATTAATGGACTTGCCCATGATACTTCAAATGATTATACTATGAGTTTGGCTGAAATAATGGAACTAAAACTACTTTCATTTGGTTTATTGCAGTATCAGTCTTCATCCTTATTGGTATGATATTAAACAATAACTAAATACTATAGGACGTGACTGTATTACAAATAAATTATATACAGACATAAAAACTGTCCCGTGCGTCTGCAATGTAATACTCTTAGCTCATCGTTAGTTATCGGGTTTGATCCCCAGATCAAGCAAAAGTGCTATTTGGGATTTGTTCGGCAGTAAATAAATGTTAAGGACCATGGCCGTGGCGCAATGGATACGGCATCGTTTTTACGTTCGAGAGGTCGTAATTAAGGTCAGCTGGAGGGGTTTACAAGAATACTAGTAATTTGTACTTGCAAGAATACTAGTAGGTAAGCTTTTTATTTAAGGGAGGACTAATTAAGGAATGGGCCTTTTTTATTCAGTCTCCCTCCAGCAACCTTCGTCAAGTCGTCTGCTCACCTAGCTGGAGGGATTCCTACCAATATCAAAATTTATATATTATTATAAAAAACGCTTATTCATTACTATAATGTAATCAAGCCAACAAACTAGTACTACTAGTATGCTATTCATATAAATATTGCTGATATTCTGATGATGTAGTAATAAAATAATACAGTTAAGCGAAAGTAGTTTTATCGCGCTACGGGTTCAGCACAGTTTAAAAAAAAAACAGATTAAAATAACAGATTTATGAACAGTTTCACCAGCTCTGGATAGGAAGCATTAAAACTTTTTTGACAGATGAAATTTCAAATTCATAAATTTATCAAGAACTTATTATTTATCGTGACAAGACTAATCAAATCCGTTTTATAGGTCACACTAACGTTGCAAGAGTTAGAGCCAGTTGCAGAGGCTTCGGTTAAATCTTATTCAACCAATAAAATATAACCTGACCGAATTTAGAAGTGACATAAGTAACACAGTTTAATAAAAAGAACACAGCTGTCACTTTAATTTATGCGTATTATAGGCTTATCCTGTCAATAGGGTTCATCTCATACCTGTGAAATTGGGGCTTAGCTCCAGTATTTAAGGTTCTACATTGATTAATGAGTCAGTACAAGTTACTAGTATGTAAATGTAACTTATTTAGGTACGTGGTTCAACGTCCAACGCGTGCCTATATATATTTAAATTACATTAAACCTATTATTTTTAATTACTTTCCAGAATTGTATTGTTAATAATAGGATTTAAAATATATCTATACTTAGCCTGAGTGCTGCATGATGTAAATTTGACTAATCTTTCCCTTTAAATTGTTTTTCTATAAACTTATAACATCATTACACAATTTATATGACATAAAAGACTTATCGTGCCAATAAGGTAAAACAAAATCATATAAACAAAACACACCGTAAAAAAAATATTTAGTGTCAAGTGGTTCTGAATTATGTAGGTATAAGCAAATAGATAAGTATTGTGATTATCTATTTTAATATCATCATCATCATTTAGCCTCTCGTAGTCCACTGCTGGACATATTTTCACATACATAATTCAGAACTTACTGACACTTAATATTTTTTTTTCACGGTGGGTTTTGTTTGCTTATTTATATATTTTATATTGACAGTACATTCGTGCTATTAAAAAAAACAGATAACTTTTTTTACGGAACCCAAACACAACCAATACAATAGTAAACTGCGTTGTTTGTTGAGGTCCCGATAATATTGCAGTCATTAAGCTTTATGACTTTGTTTACTGAGATTTTTGGCTTCTCACTGTTTTTTACACAATTTTCCTTTTTCTTAACGTACTCATGAACTCAGGAAGAAGGCGGTACTGACCGGTTACCTGAAAGCTATAAATTTTGACTTTGCAGTATATTAAACTGTTGACCTATATTCAAAGCGTTTGGGATGTGAAGGATGAAAACTAAAAACACAAGTGTGCTTATATATAAGCTTATATTTTCTTAAATAAAAATAGGAAAAAGGCAATATTCGTTTCAGTGAGTTATTTTTAATATTCGTTTTCTATTTAATTTTAAGGTTTAGTGTAATTCTTAAACTTTAGATATTCTATTTTTTTTTTGGTATGATTTTAACGGACATTAACGCGATTAATTTTATTTACCTTTCGGTGCTTGACGTTTCGACATGGTTGTAATTTCACATGGTCGCAAGCCGATTGATTCAGCAGCGCCGCGGCACCGTTCGTGAGGTTGATGATTTTTCGAAAATCCTCACTTTTGTTGATTTTTAATTTTTCGTTGTACCTCCGCCACCCACTACACTTTTCTGCTTCGAAAAATAAATTATATCTGGAGATAGCTTTAATTTTAAATAGGTACCTACCTATTTCAGTCATTATAATAATTATAATGAAATCAAATGGATTTAAAACTCTCCTAACAACAATTGATTTTGTACATTTGATTTAATTCTACTCAGTAATTTTGGACAAAATCTAACAGATTTTCTTTTCAATTACTCAGGCGAACTTTACTAAATAAGAAAATCAGATGAGACTCTAATTCGTTTTCTAAAGTTTGGCATTCAATAGTACTCGATTTTTAATCAAAATCTAACAAACACTTGTAATAATAAATAAACCAAGCAAGGTTCGTCTAGCTAAGGTACATATCCTATATATATACCTATGACGCTGGCACAAAAGAGTTGAGAAATTTCGAGTCTAGCAGATTACGAATCCATAGCTGAATTGGCAAAGCACTTGGGACTTATACCCAGGGGGTGCATGTTCGAGTCCTGCTGGATTCCTAATTTTTCAACTTTAATATTATATAAAATCTAACAAGTTTCTAAAAAGTAATCATTTGTTTTTCATTTCGTCACAAAGGCAGAGTCTATCTAAGCTAAATCTAAAGCCTTAATGTGCTTATAATGAAAAAAGCAGACAGAGATGTCATTCAAATTATTGCACGTGATAAAATCAAGACTTGCAACTGAATGATCAAATGAAAACTTCAGAATGGGTTTCTTTTTTTTAAATTTAAATTAGGCCTCGATGGTCTAGTTGTTAGCGTATGTGCCTCTCACCACGAGGTCTCGATTTTGATGCCCGGATGTTATTTGTGATCTTTCACAAATAAAATGTGATATTTCTATTTAAGCTACTATCAATATGAATTGAAATACTACACTATTGCCTAACAAAAAATCCTTTTTTTTACTTTAAATAGAACGCCAGAAGCAATTACACTATCCAATGGTCCCTATGACAAGGCCAAATACACACATTCACTCACACAAGCACACCCAGTCTCAGAAAAAATATTTGCTAATCACACAAAGATATGTCCCATGTGGGAATCGAACCCACAACACCAGTGCAGTGGAGAGCGGCGAGGCGACCGCTAAAACCATTACACCACACGTGCAGACAGTAATTTCAATCTATTCATGTTTATCATCAGACCCAATCCTTCAGTTTTCCTGTGGTAACTATATTTACCATGATCAAAGCGCTGATTAGTCTTACGTACCAGCTACCGATCAACCTATTCATTGCCAGTATAAGCTGGACTCGCATTTCTCGGGAAGCCTTAATAACGCGGTTTATAGCTATAGATAGAGTGATTCATGAAGACAGTGTAACACCATTATAGTATAAGAAACAAAGAAAGAAAGAAAATCAATTAATCTGGCATAATAAAAATAAATTACATTATAAAGCGTCTAAAACTAAAAAAATTAAAATACCATTTATAATGCCAGAAATGGTACGTATCTCAGCACAAATCATCAGGGAGTGTAGTCTTTGGCACAACGATCGTAATTTTATGTTAAATAGCTTACAATTGACATCTGGAGTGGTATACTACGAGGATCTCGTATCGAACAGAATAAATTTCCGTGCATTTAGCCGTTTCTGCCATACCTATTATAGCAATCAAATTTAGGCCCCATAGTAATGTCACTGTCCGTTGTGTCTACACTCTTTCCATATAGACACTTTGTCTATATTTGGCATTACTTAGTCTCCCGCTTTGCTTTGGAGGGAAGTAAAGATACATACTTTCCAACTCCAACTATATACCTACCTACTTCTGATTAAATTCGTTACGGGTTCCAAGGCAATTTTAATTCTCCCTGGGATTGCCCGTGTGTCATGCACGGTGCCTTTCAGTTGGTTACCGCTGTAGATCCTGGCGTCACAGGAGTCACAGTGATTTATTATATCCCGTTAAAAAATTCAGCACAATACTGGAGCGCTAAAAAGCACCGCAGCGCTGATAATTCTGATGCGCCCAGTGAATGAGTAAAAAGTAGTGTAACAACAGAAAAAAAATATTACATGTTACAATTTTTTGTGTCACAATCGTCACAATCAAACAATATATTTATGAAGAAACAATAAAATTACATGAGTATGAAACAACCACAACTAAACCTATACAATAGTAAAGCATAATATAACATGATAGCTAGTTTAAAAATACTTTGTAAGCCGAGGCAGTCGTGTAAATGGTGATGAAGATCACACAGGAATGAGTGTCGCCGTACGCTATAAGACGTGAACCCTATATTCTCAGTTCTATAATGTATACACTGCGAGATCATCTTAAGCTGGTAATTATTAGCTTTATGTGTAGTCGTCTGTACTGAAAATGGATTTTACCAACAATTTTCCCCAAACATTCTATGTCTGCAATATAAATAATCCTACATTCTTAATGTTGGATTTATTTTCCCTTTCCTTTTGTTAAGGAAATGGTCGCTACGTGTCTTCTTGTGTATTGGATGTAATCAGTTTATTGCAATGAATACGTGATATTTTGAACTGGCTATTTATTAGGTGATGATTTATTTTTGTATTGAAGCTTGAATATTTTGTTTAAACTAACATTAATTAATTTTGAACCTAGGTTCAACTAAACAAATAAAGAAACATACTTTTCAGCTTATAATATTAGTATGAATGCAGATGAAATAGAAATTAAAATTTAGCTTAAGAGTTTGTTTCTTTGTTCGTTTAGTTGTAAGCACTAATATCAAGAACTGGTCTGATTTGAATAGTTATTTTTTGTAAGATAAATCATTTATTTAAAAATACTATTGACTAATCATCAAGCTGCGATAGGTATCGGGGTAGGTTTATTGCGGGTAGGTTTAAGTTGTTTAATGAAATTAACCATTTTTATTTCAATTTATTTCATTATTTTAAAGTCCATCGAAACTAACGTGTTGTGTTTATTAAGCTTTTTAAGATTTTGCTGAAAGTTATTATCTATTCTTTACTAAATAATTCGAAAAAGCAAGTTTTTGACAATTTTTTATAGTTATCTTGTCTTCTCTTGCCTCACACACTATTAACCTACTGCTACATAGCACATGAGGCATTTACTGGTCCTTGAGGCATAACACCGTAGTCCTATGATGAAGCGACGAACTGTTGCTGTCCATAGGCTTTAGTTACCGCACTTTCATCAGCTGAACTACACGTTCGTTTACTACATTATTATGTGGTTACATAACATAATATCACGCCTTTATTACCTAGAAGGATGTGGCAGAGGTGTACAACACCCATACTTCACCTGTTATGTTTAGATCCCATGGGATAGCCTATCGCCATCCATCGACCACAATTCCAACTCCATGCTGCTATTGGGAATTTCCTGGCAATTTCACAAATAATACTTTGCCCGACCCGGGAATTGAACACAAGACCTCGCGGTAAGAGGCGCCAAGGACCATCGAGACATTATGTTATTTAGTAGTATATTATGTAATAAACGGAAAAAAAATGTCTCCTGCATTTTTTTCCTCTAACAAATTACATTTTGTCCTCCATTGACTGATTACTTCGTTTTTCTCCCCTATGATGTATCGTTTGTAGTTTTTCTGTGCTCTGATCCGTTGATACAAAGATATTGATTCAACCATGACATAAGTAAACTGCTAATTGATTGATCTTTGTGGTCAAAATATAGGTGGTTATAGTATTGACGACCGGATGGCGGAGTTGGTGGTGGACCTGCCTGCGACGCCGAGGTCGCGGGTTCGATTCCCGCTTACGACATATCTTTGTGTACATAAACATGGGGGTTTGTCTTTGTCTGAGTTTTTCTATGTATAATAAGTATGTATTGACAAAAAAAAGTATATATAAAATTTGACTCAGCCATCGACACGACGAAGAAGAAGAAGTATCAGTTATTCTAGTACCTATAGTGCAAGCTCAGCTTAGTTTGGGACTAGATGGCGTTGTGGGTAAGTTGCGAGATATTTATTTTTGATTATATATGGTATATTGAGATAGATAGGCTACTCTTAATTGATCTACCACATAGCTCATAGGTTTAACTCAAATAAAGGCAATTCTAAGTTCTCGTCCTCTCGCTCCCATTTCCAGTGATCCATTAAATCTCGTCCTCTTCTTCCTATCTCTTAATACCACATCCACAGGTTTCTGACGTAACTATCGGGAAACTGCAGTGATGTCACCTAATGGAGCAGAACACAGTATTTTTGGAATCGGTTCCTTGTCGATTACATTTCTCTCTTACAGACACAGACGAAATGGACCACAACCACTGGTCAACACTATCCTAGTACACTAGTTCTCATTATAGAAAAAGGGTAACCCCCACTGGTGTAGAGAGACAAAAGTCGTCAGCTTGAAGACGAACAAAGGGACACTGTTGCGGGAATTCAATAATTTACGCCCACTCCCAATTTACAATAATAAATATTTTGAATTCTTCAACCCGGGTAGGATGTTATCGTTTTATTTATAGACCTCAGTTAGGTCAACAGATCAGTGCCAGTGGTTTGATGATCAGCTTACATAGTGTGGAACACCAGCAGAATGTGCGTTCACTGATCCGATCGGTTTGTAGTGTTATGTTTTATCGGAGTTCCATTATGTGAACGCTGGCTGCCAGCAAAAGTTGCAATAGGCGAAAAAAAAAGGATAGGCTGAGGCTGAAACCTATTAAAAACTTCTAAAATATTACCATGTTGATCCTACAAGAATGAAAATTCTATACCTAAAATATTAATAATACAATACTGATTTAAAATACAACAAGCACCAACAACTTGAAAGAAATTGCAGTTCATACAAGAAACCACAATGAATGTTACAACGAGCAGTTGTTATATTTCATAAGTTTTTGTACGGAAGAACGATATCTTTGAGCGCAGTGCTTCGTTCTGATGTAATCTCTTGGGCATCTCCTTTGAAACGTTAGAGGAAGGATGGCAGGCTTCATTTGTAATTGCCACCGTTTGAAAATGTAACACAAGTATTATTTTATTTTGCTCTGGTGATCGAGATTTCCTACTAATATTATAAATAGTATGGTATATATTTTTACGTTAAAATTTTATTTTTTAAGTTTTAACTTTTAGTTCAATATCATTTTTAACTAACAACTTTGCCGTCTCACATTCTTCTAAAAATGATTAGTTAATTTATAGTTAATTTTCCTACTTACTTTATAAAGCTCTTTTTTTTTACCACGTGACCACGAATGATACAAGTCATTTTGAATCGTCGAGCATAGGTAGGTATTTATTTACCTAAATAATAATTACGCGATTAAGAACCGTTGTCTTATTTTTAATAACGGCATCATTTTATTTAAATTGGAATGTTATTTAATGAAAATTTGCACGTAAACAAACTATTTTTAGCTACAAAGAAAGCCACTCAATGGAATTTCGAAGACTTCATACATCACATCCATGCATGCCGGCAAAGTCAGGTAATTGCCACTTTCAATGCAAAAACGACACCGCCACTTGAATTTTAAGCGTCGGGCTAAGTGTGAACTAATGCCAATTTTTACGAGACAAGCCTGCCTTGAATATAAGATGAACTCGAGGCATACGTAGATAACTCTTTAAAAGAAGCTTTTCAAAACAAACGAATTATAATCGAGATGATTAAATCTATTATCGAGTACATCAAGCGGGCGCCGAAATATCTTTTCATGTTTTCTCTTTCATCTCAAATGTACCGAAAATAATATTGGCATTCGTAGAAATACCTATTAGTTGTCGAATATATCAGAAGAGGGATATATCGCACTTTGATGTGTTTTGTTTTTTTTTCTGTACTAACTACAAAAAAAAGGACTGTAGTAATTTTAATACGAATATCTGCAAAAACAAATTTTGATAGCGGCGATAGCGGTATAAAGTTACAGGTGAAATATTTTTACTGGTCTAGTTGGTAAATGATCCCTATTTGTTTATAATGTTTTAAATAAAATGGCATTTTAATCGATTAAAAGAATTAATAAATATGGATATGTAAAAAAAATCCTCGTTCTATTTTAATCTATTTTGTTATATTAATATACAATTAAATATTTTAATAATTAATGTTTTGCTCTAGAAAAATCTCATCAACAATTATAATCAAAAGTTCGTAAGTAACGTAATTTTGATTATTGATGAGATTTTATGTAAGTATTGATTTCTGGTGGTGCGATTCTGTGAGGAAAACGGTCGATTTCGAAATAAATAAATAAATAAAAATATTTTTATTCTCCCAAACAATTAAAATACAAATATAAATAATAGCAACAATAAAACTTATTTCTAGTGTATCTTAGGGGCTATACAAAAACTGTAATTGTGAGACTGGTGCCTAAACTAAATACAACAGTTTGTATCTGTATTTATAGGTCACCAGGAAACCCACGCAACCAGTAAACACGAGTAAGAACGAGTACATTTATATTACTATTGTTATTATAACAAAAAGAAACAAACTACAAACTACATTATGGACACAGTTTTAAATGATGATAATTACATAAAACTTCATACAAACAATCTGTGAAAACATCTGTGCTAGTGAAGGATGGCGAACGATAAATTGACACATCAGCAAGGTCGCTTTTAAATTTGCACACTAAGACCGAACCTTCATTAAATCTAGGGCATTCAATTTGACATTGTATGTTGCTTTTTACAAAATATATTACTACGTCATCATTTTGATTAATGTTTACATTGGTATTATATGCGTCATAGCCGGCCATCGGTGGATGGTTCGACACTTTGCTTTGAAAAAAAAAAAAAAATGTTGGTGCACTCTTACCCCATTTAAATACGGTCGATTTTTATTGCCAGTAAATTTAAATTTCGTGTGATTCCATTTATGAAATACGCATCATCAGTATCACGTAAAAGCGTAATCGATTTTAATACTTTTTAATAATTAAAAACCGATTAAGAAAACTCTTATTTAAATGAAAATTACTTTGCCGAGCGGGCGCCGAGTCGTTTATGAGCGCGTGTTGAGAGCCTTATTCGATTCTTTTTATTCCATACTTACGAAGAAGACAGGAAAGAGGTGAGTTTTTATAGCAGCTAGTTAATTTTCTAAAGTACTTTGAAGTTGTTGTGAGATTAACTCCCTAGGCTATATTTTTCTACGGCTCGTTGAAAAGAGTTGTTCGTTAGAGGCTTGTTGTAACGCAACTTTGGAATGATTTAGCGTTTAATGTAGCATTTTATTTACAACGTGTGTTACGTCACGTCTTTTACTTAGTAGGGTATGGGAGAGTATGAATAATCACATATTTTAACAGTTATGTTGACTTCCTGTGTCATAAAGGTTTATTGTATTTTCATCTTATACTAAAATTTCCAATATACTGAAATGACTCTTTAATTCTGATTCTGATTTCTGATTCTGATTTCTGATTTCTGATTCTGATTTCTGATTTCTGATTTCTTATTTCTGATTAAGATTTATCCGTCAGGGTTTCCTCAATATCAATACGGAGCTTGAATTATACCCGGTAAATGGCGATAGATTCACCCCAATTACGATGGCCGCCGCCAGAAGGCTGAAAGGAAACCAAATTGACTTACAATAAGACTTTAATTAAAAATACAATTAAAATTGAAATACCTACATTCTAAGATAGGTGACTAACGCTCGATGTTAGAAACGAAAGTGGTGTAAAAATGGTTGTAAGGCGCGACGTCCACCGCTCGTATTGCTGACGATGCGCCACGACTCATGTGGCTCCAAAGGTATGCCTGACTCATACGTAACGGAAAAAATGTGGGTGTTATAAACTTCAGTTCTGCCTAAACATCTATACAGGTAAACGAATTCAGAATAGTAAAACAATAATCGCAAACTACATTTCTATCCACCTGATGAATATAATAATACCATTCAACCCACATTATAGTTAATGGTTTTAACAGAAATCAGCGCTTGTTTCCGACGTGAGATGAAATCGTAACGATTCATTACCATGCTTAATGATCTTATACATTCGTACGCATACGGTTTCCTGAAATTATAATAACATAGCATGACGCTGGTATTAAATGGACTGGGTGTGCTTGAGTGAGTGAATGTGTGTATTTTTCCTTGTCATTGGGACCATTGGATAGTGTAATTGCTTCTGGCGTTCTATCTAATTTAAAAAAAAAAACAAAATTATAATTTATAAAATTTATTAACCAAAAAGATACTGTAGGTTTATGAATACCCATACTTCACTTGTGACTTTTAAGTCCGATGTGATGGGGAGCAACGCCTATCGCTGTCTACTGGGCACAATTTCAGCCTACATGCTGAGAATATACGTAAAACTTCCTGATGGAAAATCTATAATTACCCTTCTGCTCGAACCGGGCAGTGAACCCAAGACCTCGCAGTGAGAGGCCGCATACGCTAACCACAAGACCAACGAGGCAGTACTAGAATTCCCATCCAAATAACTTTTTAGCCTAAATCGAAACTCTAAGCCTCCTCGTAGTGATTCCTCAGAAAAATGAATAAAGAATAGTAAAACGAAAACCATAAGCTACATTTCCTTCCACCTGTCGAATATAATAATTACATTCAACCCACATTATCGTCAATTGCTTTAACAGAAATCAAAGGCGGTTACCGAACGACGTGAGATGAATTTAAATGATTTCAGTACCATTCTATACATTTCTGGGCATACGGTATCCTGACAAAAAAAAAACAACAAAAAAATATGAAATAGTTCTGAAAACGTTATTTGGAAATCAAAAGGATCACAGCTATCAGTTCTTTAGATACAGCCTCGTGACAAATGGACAGACTGACACATGGACAGCGAAGTCTTAGTAATAATAATAAAATATTGTAAAGTACATAACAAATATTTGACATAATTATTATAATTTATTTGTAAATTGACCTTTAATTAATTTTGACATTGTTAGTAAGTGTACAAATTTATTTTGATTTGACTAGAACTTTATTGTATTTATTTATAACTATATTTATTGACATTTTGTTATATTTGACAATATTCTTGCACTTGCTATTTTAAATTCATGGATGTATGTAATTAAAATTGACATAAACTATGCAATAATATAATTGACATCTGAATATTGAAAACATGACATGTAAATTGCCTTTATGAAATTATTGAATATGAATATGAATAATAAGGTCCCGTCATCAATAGGTCTGTAAGGATGTTATTGTCCATGTGTTCATGTCTCCGTCTGTCAGTCTGTCTGTCTGTCCATCTACCACCAGGCTATATCTGAAGAACTGTGATAGCTTTTTTACAAAAAAAACTTAAAACTTAAAAAAAAAAAAAAAACGCTCTTATAAATAAACCAAACTAAAAAGTAGAAAATAAATAATAGTTTAAAAAAACTAAAAAACACGCTTTTAAAGTACTTCTAACTAAAAAGTGAAAAATAATTCCTAATATAAGCTGAAAAAAGCGTGGGGCGCTCTGTGCCATATTTTTCGTCTATCGAGCAACCCAAGTTTTTTTAAACTATTATTTATTATAGATAATATTACGAAACCCTTCATGTGCGAATCTAATTCGCCCATGACCTGATTTGGATAGCTATCTAAACCAAAATCACTACTATATTACAATACAATATTATACTTTTCGGCACGCACATTTACTCCTTGCCTATACATTTTAGTGCAAATGATGTCATTCACCCTCGCCGTAGAGTACTCATACCTTATATTTTATTAGCATATGAAATAACTTACAGAAACCACCCATTTCTGCTTCAAACGTGGCTCACAGTTACCTTTTATTCTCGTGGTACGCGTTTCACTTATTTAAACATCTATGAACTTGGTCTTTGTAAAGTTTAACTTCTCTCAAAATGAAAATGTTTCAAACGCTTACTTCATTTTAGTTTTCGTCTATTTTAATATATTTGGATTGTTGATGTCCATGGGTTGTACTCCACTTACCATCAGGTGGACTACACGTTAGTTCGCTGTGGGCGTAGTATAAAAAAAAAAATGACCGACTAATACCTATTGAATTTCATACATAACATAACATCACGCCTATTTTACCCAGAAAGGTGTGGTAGAGATATATAATATCCACATTTCACCTGTTATGTTTAGGTCCCATGTGATAGGGTGTAAGCCTATCGCCATCCACCGGGCACAATTTCAACTCCATACTGATATTGAGGATTTCCAATACATATTTTCACTCCCCGACCCGAGAGCTCACGGAAAGAGGCATACGCCAACAACTACAAGACCCACGAGGCAATATATTTTTTTTTTATATCTATTCATTATAAAATCATAGTTAATAACTACCAAATTAAGAAATTCATCATAAACATTATTTTTTTATATCAAAATAACAATGTTTTTTCGAGTTGATATAGTTATTTGCACGATACCAATGCCTAAAATACAAATTTTTATTTGTCTCCCTGTCCGTCTGTCCGTCTGTTTGTATCGGTTAATCTTCTAAACGGCGTAACCGATTTTGATAAAACTTTATATGCAGGTAACGGACTACAAGGCGCGTAACATAAGCTACTTTTTATTGATGTACCTGCCACGGAGACGAAACCGCGGCAGAAAGTTAGTTTGTTTGTTTGTTTGCGCTAATCTCGGGCACTACTGATTGGATTTTAATAATTATTATTGTGTTTAATAGGTGAACTATCCGTTGAAGTATTTTGATATTTAATATTACGCTAAACTCAATGGAAGAGAGGCAGTAACGTTTAACGCGGGTCAAAGCGGTACAGCAGCTACTATTTTTTTTATTTTTTTTACCTTTATTATTTTAAAATATGGGGTTTTATCCACACGGATACGTCAATCCCATCGTACCTTATCCTACTGAACACTTATTAAGATAACCTTAATCCATAAAACTTAACTACAAAGCAAATGTTACTAATCTACACAATTCCATAGCAATTGCAGAACAAGGATCAGCCAAGATGGATTGGATCCACCCTACATCTTTTGTATTTATTTTAAATTTTTTAACACATTTTTGCCTCTCTTAGCTACTATTTTTTTATAACAAATTCCACGCGGATGAAGTCGCGGACAAAAACTAGTATCATAATATAATTATTATTAAGGGAAAACAGCTTTCAACGCAACACTCGATTAAATCAGGAAGCAGACCCAATTAAGGAAAATAATTGTTATATATATGTTTCATCATGCGTATCTTGAGGAAGTAAACATAGAAAATATACCTATATATCTTCCATTATAATAATCGTAATATTGTAACGGTTTGCATTGTGAAATGAGGCTTATATATATGTAAGACGTGAGTGACAGGGACTCCCTGAACACTCAGTGAATGCTCGTTTTTGTTTTGAACAACCAATGTTTTGAGGGTGATACGTAAAATATCCTGCATTGCATCAAAATAATCAGATTTAAAAAAAATAGAATGAGGGTTTTCTGCCCCATTCACCTACAAAAAGCGGGTCTTATCGCGAGAGATAATAATTGACAACTCAAAAATACTTTTTATTTATGAAAGAATAATAAATGAAGATTCGATAACCTTTGTGGAATGTAAGGCCCGGTTTCCATCAAAGCGAAGAAGAGAGAAGCGAGGAGGAGCAGTGATTTGAGTAACCTATAAAATGTTGTTATTATTAATTCTCCACTCCGCCCCGCTATGGTGGAAATGGGTCAAACGGAAAGAATATTTCATTTTTGTATGCGGATAAGCAGTGCGTGGCGCAGAAATGTGTGCAGAGCCGGTGTAGGCCGGGCGCCACACCCCGCTACGTATCTCAGACGGACAACGCACCGCCCGCTCCGCTTTGGTATAAATCACATAACAGCTCCGCCGCACTTCTCTGCTCCTCTCAACTGCTCTCCGCTTTGGTGGAAACTTGGCCTAAGATGACTTAAGACAACCTTAAACTTTGCGATAAAGGTAGAATTACAAGCAATTAGTAAATTAAGAACGGCTTTTCATTTGCCTAGTTACTTTAAGCCGCTGTCATTTTGAAATGTTTTGGGTAATAATGAAGAGATATTAATATTTAGGTTTTTCACGTTAATTAAAATGTAAAAGAGCAATTACAAAAACTGTCATAGTTGTCCAAAAACTGTAGGTACATAATTAACGGTACTTTGAATTTAAAAAAATATTTTATATCTTACTAGTGAGGAACTCGTGGTGAAGTCGAAGCAATGCGGATCGATCAATGTTACAGGTTAAGCAAACCGCGGTCGGCCGTTGGATGAGCGGCCATCATCACATAAGATAACATAACAACAATTTTATTTCGTGCCTCAGAGAGTACATTTAACCATCGGTCCTAGTTGCCATTTTAGGGTCTATGACAGTCAAAACGGGTAGTCAGAAGCCAGAAATTCTGATATCTAGCCTAACAAAGACTATGGTATCACCTTGTACTGCGTTTTGGAGGCCTGATGTCAGTTGCTATACCTGAAACATTGATATTGATTAGACTAGATGTCGATGCCAATAGAATTCAAGCTGGACGACTTTAGTCTGGTAATTTAGAATATTATTTGTACCGATTGACGTTTCTAAGTGCTATGTAATGTATTACGATAGCCGAGTGGGAGACCGTTGTACTGTGAAGTTAAAGGTCTCGAGCCCGAGGCACATGCCTTTCTCAATAAATCGTTTTTTTTGGAGATATGTGTATCCTACTTAAGATAGGAACAAATGAATGAACGTGACGTCACGAAATGACGTATCATACAGTTGAGGAATTAAGGGTTGCCTATTATAACAATATCAAGTCAGACCTAACTCAGACAAAGAAACGGCTAAATGTTTTGACAGATTGCTGGGCCTAGCAGGATACATAAAAAAAAATGCTTTTGGAGTTGAGTATTTATCAGGTTTTGATGCGTGACGTCGTAATCTGGTACAAACCGGATTAAAATACTTGTTAGTATGATATTGAAATTGATTGCTGCGAGTATTTATTTACTTTTAACGCGTTACATCGCTTGCTGGATGACGGCGCGGTGTAAAAGGTGCAGTATGCTTTCAATTAACCCTGCCCATCAACTTTTCGCCTTGCCGGTACAAAACCACCTTTTTTTTCTATACTACGCCCACAGCGAACGAACGTGAAGTCCACCTGATGGTAAGTGGTGTAAAGCCCATGGACATCAACAATCCACAAAAGCAGATTGTAGATGCGTCGCTGCAGCTGAGGACTACGGTGTTATGCCTCATGTGCCAGTAATTTCAGGGCCTGATCTCACCACCAAACCGGAACACAGTAATGGAAGCAGTACTATTTGGCGGCAGGTTAAAGGTGAAACGGTGGTGCTGCCGCCCTCGAGCTCTTTAACAAGAGCTCTACCACCAGTAAGAGACCTTTAAGGTAGGAAAAAAAGAAGCACTTAACTAATAATAGCCTTATAATGTTATAATACTAAATAGATCAAGTTTAATGCTAAGAAGTCTTTTGAGAAGATTTAATACACCAATAAATTGTGATTGAGATTCCGCCCAGATACAAGATAGCCGAGTTCAGTCCGACTGTGTATCAGTTTTATTACTTTTAAAATAATACTTTAGGGAATATCAAATAATAAAGTTAAACTAATAGTTATTTATGCAACTGTTCTATAATGAGGGGTATTAAAACACGAGTGTGGGTTTATCACACGAGGCGAAGCCGAGTGTGATAATAGTATCACATGAGTGTTTTAATACCTAATTATAACAGTTGCATACAAGACTTTATCTACACCCATGATATGAATCCTCTATAAATGTTCTGAAACCATAGGGTATTAGGGTACAGTGTTGTAAGAACTCTATGTAAATTTATGGAAAGTTTAATTAGTGAGTATCTAATACAAAAAAACTATGTATAGGTAATAATATAATTATTTATTGTAATAATTATTTACATTTTGGATCGTACAATTATTAAAAAGTATTTTTTCAATACTATTATTGAACAAAAATGGCGGGATACGACGTCAATTCAAAAATTCGAATAAGTTTTTATTTAAATTACGGCGCTGTGGTAGTGAAACGCGCGTGCATGACATGTTCTTTTTTTGAAATTCATAAAGATGCCATGAGAATGTGGCTGTTCGATGAGTAAAAAAGGAGTTGCATAATGAATTTCAGTACAACATTATAACACCCGTTTGGGTGTTATAATGGTTATTATGACACTGGCTGTTTTAATGTTGGCAATTAGCTAACTGTTTCAAGAACGTTTATAGAGGATTTATAGCATGGATGTAGATAAAATGGATTAGTAACTTCTTATTGATTATGTTTATAGCATTTATCTATGCTTAGCAAATTATACTAAGAAACAGTTGAATAATTACGTACGTTACTGTATGTTGAGTCACATAATGACGTAGCGAACATTTGCAAAATTTAGGGTCTTGGCAAGAGGAGATTGTAGCTTAGTGGTTAAAGTGGCTGCACGGTATGCAGAGGTAGTATGTTCGATTCCTGTCGGTCCCATTATTTTTTAACTGTTTCTTAGTATAGATTAGTTACAGCTATTTCAGAATGTTTTTTGTAACGGATGCTTAATATTATTGTAGTGAATACATAGAAATTATTGTATTGGAAATAGTCTAAGTATATTGGTATCAAATAACACATAATTATATTATTACTGACAATATCAACCACAAATAGGGGATAGATCAAACTAATACTTTATTCCACTTGCTTTTCTTACGATTATGATTTTATTATTGTATATTATTAACCGTGAGAGTTGTGCACGAAAAAATACATAAATATATAATAGTGGAAATATCTAATAGGAATAATAGTGGGTGCATGAAAGGAGCCTCTCCGAGTGACGTACACAACAATTCCCTACGTCCGGCGCACCCTGGGCAATTTGCGAGTTCTTAAAAGCGAATTGGCTAATCCTTTCACCACGATGGCAAGTCAAAACTTTGATCACAAGAGAGGCGCTCATGATTGCGACGAGAGCGCCATAACAGTGACTACTTATTGGACCAATAAAATTTGACTCAGCCATCGACACGACGAAGAAGAAGTGGAAAGTAAAGATGTTTCAATATTTATACCAAAAATTGGCCAGCAAGGTTGTGTTTTCAATAAATATACAGAAAAAAGACAGGATTATCTAAAAGATTTATTTGCACGGTTCCAAAACAGACCGTTTCCGGATACCCAATCAGCATTCGAGAAAAAATAAGTGACCCACATCTCGTATATATTCCGTCTTGCAACGGAGTCCGAATTAACTGGAACAGTCTTTGTTAGAAATAGTTTTCTTTGTGAAAGAAATGAACTGAAAAACGCAGCGGAATTTATTCTTTGTCAACATCTTTATTTTACTCAAGGAAGATAATTAGTAATTGTGTCAGTGCCATGCAGAACTCGTCATCAGTCTCTAAATATTATTAATCTAATTTCAATTTATTTTAAGTATTTTATCATCGTGTTACATACTAACAAAATTATGGATACTTGTCCAAAATAAAGATTTATTATTATTATTATGTGGTTAACGTTTCGGTATCTCGGGCATATGGAGGCCCGATTAACTTATTATTATTATTATCATTGGCTAGATAATAAAAAAATAACCTTACGGCCCAATTTCCCATTTAGTTAAGTGCCAGTTTATTTTACAGATTGTCCAATGGACATGTTACATGATGGGAAAGTATTTAAAATATTGTGGTATAAGATTTTACTGAAAAAAGACTTTTTATCTAGAAAACCATTTAAACTACATATTAAGATTTAAATATGCTTACTGAACTGGTAATCAAACTGGCTCAAATTTGAATAAATAGTATCCTGTATTTTTATGGTATCGGTTGTGTCAATAATTAAGATCAAAACTCTTTTACAAAAACTGTAGGTTAAATGTTAGGAAAATCGTGAAAACAATTTATTGGTCAAAAACATAGACTAGTCAAAATTCCTACGCTATCAGTAAATTGTTTAAAAAAAACGTCTTCTTGCAGTTAAATCTTCTATCTACCATATTTAAGATACTTGTCCTTCATGTGGTATGCCTGTGGGACATTCTGTATAAATTTGACATTTCATCTGTCAAAAAGTTCCGAATAGGCTACCAGAAACTCATTTATTCAAAGTTGGTGGAACTAGCCCTTCTTCTTCTTCTTCTTTCGTGTCAATGGCTTTATGTTATATAGATTTAACTATAACTAGCCCTTGATAGCATTATATATATACGATAGTTACTTGCCCTCTGCCCCACTAACGTATGATTGTTTTGTTCTAATAAAAGACTAGCTACTTCAAGTCCTAGTAGTAACCTAACCTAACTCAGGTTACAAAGTTACTACAATTATCTAAGTTCAGTCCTCGAAAGTTTTGGATCTTAATGATAATAATCAAGTTTCAAACCTGTAAGTTTAGCTTACTTGTATTTGAATGTTATTAGTATGAAACTGCTACGGTACTTTTGAATTTGGAAGACTACGTGTAACTGAAATAATAGTTATCAAATTCAAAGCTCTCATCATTTATCATATCAAAATGTTTCGTTAATGGCATTTACGGTAATAATACTGTATTGTGTAATATGATGTATTACGTGACATTGCGGACCTGTTGTCTCTTTATAAAATTGTAAGCGGATCAATAGATGCACAATTAATTCATTATTTTAACTTCCGATTTAGCCAACGCGTTATGAGGCATCATCGCGTACTTGATGTCCCCATTTCCACTTTGAATACTTCATTCAATAGCCCTTTAACACGTATGGCAAGGCTATATAATGAGATATCACTCGCGTCTAACAACTCTATCGACCTCTTTTCCATGACATTTGCATCATACAGACACTTCTTGACAAACAATTTTAATTTATATGAATAAATACGTTCAACTTTAATTATAAATATATAATGATATAATTAATTTCTTAATTTCAAATAATTAATTTAATAATAAAATTAGAATTTAATAATTAATTTTAATATTTTTATTTTTGTAGTCTCCTAAAGAGAAATTGTTTGAATGTAATGCATGCCTGTGATTTGTGTATTTACTATATGATTTACCTGTACATTATTATAATAGTTTGTATGGCTCTGTGTAATTATACAGTTGGTGTGCTTATTAAATAAAATAAAATAAAATAAATAAATTACATAACATTACCTCTATATTACTCATTAGTGTTTAGTAGATACACTATTAAACGTCGTCAAAATTATCATAATCATCTTAAACTTGTCCCCAAGTTGTTTTTAGAAAAGAGTATACTTATACGCTCATTTACATCTACGAGTAAGTCAATAGGCTCTGAGAAGGAAAATGGTCGCAATATTTATGAGAAAGGAAGAAGAACAATCAGTTATTCCTTAATAACCTCATTCTTTTCCTTTTTAACGTGAGTGTCGTCGAGCTATTTTAGTGTAGTGTGGTTCTTCTTCGTCGTGTCGATGGCTGAGTCAAATTTTATTTTGACCTGCCATCGTGGTGAAAGGATTAGCCAATTCTCTGTGATGAAACTCGGGAATTGCCGAGGGTGCGCCGGACATAGAGAATCGTTTGTGTACGTCACTCGGGGAGGCTCCTTGCATGCACCCCATCTACCATTTTAGTGGTGTAGGATAAGGATGGTAATATTTTATTAATATTATAATATTGTTATTAATAACTATATAAAAATCTACTTAATAACCCTTTGGTTGCGTTTCCATTATAGCAAAACTGGACAGAGAGGACCGCATTGGTCAATCATACTGCGTGTCGCTCCTCTCTGTTCCTCTCGCCTCCGTTCCATACCACTTTACTCCGGCTGCACGGACTTTCAACTTTTGGCTGTTTTCCATACAAAAGTAATATGGGTTTAATATCAAGTTTAAAAAAAATATAATTTTTTGTACACAAATCATTTCTAAAACACTCAAATACATACTACCAATGATATTATAGAACTATAGATATGTGACGTTCATAGAAATTACGATTTAAATCTGTTCCGAGCTATTCCAAATTGCACACATTGACAAATGTAACTGATAAGTAAAACAAAAGATACGAAATAGCACGCAAATGAAAGAGATAGCTATAGTTTTAATGATTGCACTTCAGTGGTACGCACGTGACTGCGCTCGACGCAGGCCACACGCAAACTAAACACAAGACGTCCCAATTGGGACGTATTTGAGTATTCACAGCGCGAGCGCTTATAACATATCTGCTTTTGTTTTTATATAATATCATTGCATACTACGAAATAGTTGAAAAAGATATGGGACCGGAACCTGCGAGCTTACTGCACACCGGGCAGCCGCTTTAGCCATCCAGCTATGGTCGCCTCTTACCAGAGCCCTAAATTTCTCAACTGTATGAAACGTCATTTCGTGACTCAAATACATGTTTGTTGGCGCCCATTTATCACAACCATAATTTAATTTTTTCAGTTTGTATGCTGCTCTATTATTTATGAAATGGCCACGAATAAACATGCGTTTTAGTATATTATTATTTGTTACGTTAGTGTGTAAATACGGCGCTTTGGAGTCTACACTTAAACAAATTAACTCGCAGCTCTGAACTAGGCAGAACGGAGCTCAGCGGAGCGAGGCGGTACGGCTTTTAAAAAAAACGCTCACTTACCTAAACCTTATTCGTAGACATTGTCAAAACAATTTCATCCATATCGCACATTGCCTAAAATAGATGAAACAGACCTTCTTTCGCGTCACATCCAGTGTACCTTATAACGTGGGGTAGAAACGGGCGAGTGTTGCTCGAGACGGGTGAAATAGTGCGAAAAATTGGCCGGCGGTCAACGGGTACGTTTCCCAGTTCAGGACGTTTAGGGTCGAGTTCATTTTGTTTGTGTTCGACTAATCAGGTCGCAGAAGGTGTGAGGCGAAAAAGTTGACTCAGTCAATGTAGTTGAAATTTTTGGTTTTGGTGAAATACGGTCAAAATCAAAATCAAAATTCTTTATTTGCAAAATATGGGTAACAAAGGTGGTATATAGGTAAATATTACATGGTTTCTACCATATCTTGCCTATTAAAGGCATGCAAAATTTGTGTGTCATTTTTAAAAGTCAAATGTACAAAAACTTGGTTAAAAGTAAAACTAATAATAATAATAATACCAACTAACACTCTAAAACAGCCTTATAACACATAACATTCATCTAAATCTATCCATTAATAATATTAAATACTTAAAATAATAATAATAATTAATCAGTCATTGTTCAAAAATACGGTGAAAATATGATGCTAAAGAATTACATAACATAACATCATGCCTATATAACCCAAAAGAGTATGGTAGAGGTGTACAACACCCACATTTCATTTGATACGTTTAGGTCCCATGGGATAGGAGTGAGCCTATCGCCATCTACCCGGCACAGTTCCATTCCTGTGCTGCTATTGCGAATTTCCTGACGGATAGTTCGCAAATAACATTTTGCCCTACCCGGGAATCGAATCCACGTTGAGAGGCGAATACTATACATTATACTACATAATTTAGTACATTTTGCTGTAAAGCTCGAAAAAAAATACGAGGAGGTCTGCAAGTTTTTTATTTCCACGGAAAGTTTCAAGGTCTTTAAAAACTTTCCCTCTATTTATTTGTCTCACTTTGAGGTTACTTTCTCTTAGTTAATGAAAATTTTACTTATCAAGTAAGACAAAATGTTTGATTTGTTGAGTTTTAAGAAATTTTGTTCTGAGTGTTAACCTATGTGGATAAACTGGGTAACAAGTGATTTGCGAATTAAATGTCTAAATACTTAAGTCATTTAATTTGTGTTGTTTGTCTTTGTTAGCGACAGTAGGTACCTAGTAGTAATAGCATTAGTCGTTATTTTGCAAATGAAAATGCAAAAAATATTTTTTTATTCATTATTTAAAACATTACAATTAATGTAATTTTAAATTTTGGGCAACATCTAATTTACATAATTAAAACCCCATCATTTTGAGGTATATTCTTTAAATTGCGATGAGTAAATATATTTTTTTACTAAAAAAATTAATAGATATATATATACGTATAATTTTTATATTTTATTTTAATTCAATTAGGACATATAGTTTGTTTATTAATGATGTTAGTTCAATAAAATATATACTATTAATTGTTTGCTGTTGTTTTTATCGCTTCATTTTATTTGCATATGGCCATGGAACAAAGTTATCATTTTTTGTATTTTATAAGTGTTTTTTGAACAGAAAAAATGTCAATAGTTTTCAATTCAAAAAGCATTTCATGCAGAGCAATATAATACAAAAGATACGTCCATGAACAGACTTTATTGCAAAAGGCTTACATGGGATGTTTACAGACATATACATGGATAAAAATATATTGTGTACCCGTCCCTTGCTCTTTATGAACTCCGTAATTATATTTATTCTCAGTTCGCCCTATTCCCTACGTAGCTTTGCTATTTCTTTGCGATATTATTTTCATTCACATGATGTGATCTATAGGCTGACCGTTTAACTGAGTCCTCGCCTGCGCGGCACAGGGATGCGGGGGTATGACGACAAAGGGGACTGAAACAGGTGCGGGCGGTGGGCAATTTTTTGTAATTGTTCATTTCGTTCGCTACATGGGTAGCGATCGCATGTGTTGACTGTTGCAGACACCTTGTGAGAGGTACACATGTAATAACTATCTCAAGATGAATCGAAAAATCTTCGGACATAAAGTAAACAGCAACTGTACCGCGCAGGCGAGGACTCAGTTAAACGGTCAGCCTATAGTATTATAACAGTTTCTTGAAATTTGTTTTATTTGTGCACTATATTAAAACTTTCAGCATTTTTATTTGAGTTTTTGGCTTTGGATAAACACGTCATTCGATAAAATAGACAAGAAGTAAGACTCTTTACTCTTGATAGTTGCTCAATATTTTTACTGAAACAAGTTTCTTTGATACTAAGAGCAGTCGATTTTTTTTTGGACTTGAAGCGTGATTTGAACTTACGCGCATATAATTCCAGCCTATCGTGTTACAACTCAGCTATCCAAGTCCTGGTCCAAATCCACGAATCTTTTGACTGTATGCATCGTTTTTCCGGACACCTCGCGTTATCTATTGCACCTGCATATGAGTCAATTATAAATTGAAAACTTATTTCAATTCATAAAGTAGAGAATTATATCTTTTATGATTTATTATTTAAATAGTATCGTATTCATATTCAAAGTATTTCATAACTATTTCAATAGCATTATCAACCAACTAGTTGGCTTACCGCAAACACGATCAGTGTCGCTTCAAATATTTTTTAAATTGGCAATGTCGACAGACCGTTAAGACATTATTACTGTATTTAAAATTACTTTAAATTTTCTTAGCCTACGCAATCCTTCAGTTTAAATAAATAAAACAAAAAATATTTTTAACTGTTTAATGACACCATCTACGTCATCGCTCTTTTATAATTAAAAAAAATTACGAAGATGATTTATAATGGTATAGAAAATATACCGTAATAAGGCTATTTCTTTTTTTAAATTAGCCCGAATTTTCTAAGCCTTAGCAATGCTTTAGTCCAAGAAAATGGAACACGAGTCTATTATTAACTGTTTTAGTTTGTTATTGTCTGACATTGAGAGTCCTATCTAAACCTCAGGGTTGTTCTAAGAATTAAGGTTTCGTGCAAACGTTATGTCTTAAGACGTTTTATTCACTTTTGAACTATATATTCACAATAATAATAGCAGCCCTGTATCTACTACATGTGTCACTGCTGGGCTCGGACCTCTTCTCGTAATGAGAAGGGTTAGGCCATAGTCCACCACGCTGGCCAAGTGCGGATTGGTAGACTTCTCACACCCTCGAGCACTTGTTAGGCATACAGGTTTTCCTTTACGGTTAGCGAGCAGTAACTTATACGACAAATACACACATATCTTCGAAAATACGAATCTTAACGATTTATTGATAAAGGTGTGTGTGACCCACGGGGTCTGAATATGAGACCTTCGACTTAGCAGTCCTTCGGTCTCCCACGGCCATATAATAACAATATGCCTAAAATTTCAGTAGAGTTATCTAGAAGACAAATTTGGCGGTAAAAAAAACATAATAGCTGGCCTTATTGAAAGGAGTTAGTCAATAGTTTATTCTTTTTAATTTATATTCATGTTATATTATACTTTTTTTACTTTACGTTTTCTACAAATATTGTCCCTAAAAGGTAATTTACTTGAGTCTAACAACCAAATAACATATTATAACCTAGGTGAACCCCAAATATGTACATTGTATAAATTTTAATGAGTTTGTCTTGTATGTGGGTAGTGTTAAGACCCTTAATGAATATTATTAATGATACAAATAGTTCAAATCTGTAAAGGTGATCGAGATAAAACGGTATCTCGAACTTGGAGTAGGTACACGGTTTAAATTAAATGGCAATTATTGTGAATTTGAAACTTTAGCTTCATCATTTACTTACAATTAATTAAAGTTTTTAAAAAAATTAGACAACGGGCATAGAAATATATACTATAGAAATGGCTTGTCCGAACACATTGCCCTTCAAAATTGACATTATGAATAGCAGGATCAGTAACGCCATCTGCTCTGATCTACCATGTAAATGACTTTGCATTCACGCGATGTGTAACTTTGTAAGAGCGTGATGTAATTTCGTTTGCATTTTTTTTTGCCGAAGGTACAATAAAATTGTGATTCTTTCAATAGTGTAAAATATTTATTATTACAAAATTCAAAATACTCCTAATTATATTATAAAAAGAACATAGCAGTACATCATGGGAATTTTAAAAGTAGGTCATATTTTGTTTAAGGAATAAAATAAAATGTTTGTTTCGAGAAATATTTTTTTACTAGCTTCTGGTCGTAGCTCCGCCCACGTGGTATGTTTATAAATGATTTAAGTACAAACTACTAAATGTAATTTGTACTTAAATCATTTGGTGAACATTTTCTATAAGCTGTGAAAGGCCAAAAGATCAATGAACTTTTGTTAAAAGCTTTTATTTAGTTTTTTCAATTCATCAACTTTAAAAAAATTATAGACTATATTTGACTATTAAAATTAGGTACTTAGGTACTACTACACTATGAAAAAATACAAATCCAAAATGGCCATTCCCAAGAAACAGGGATCGAAATTATCAAGTTAATCATCAAGAATCAGTTCAGATTCATTTATTTGGTTTCCATATTTTTAGCAACTGAATATTAAAATTAAAACTTGAGTAATGTGTCAAAAAAACCACAGTTTTTCATTTAACCGTTTTATTATAATAACAATTTATTTTCTAAATCTGAAATCGCGTTTAAAATCTGCTTTTGTGGATTGATGATATCCATCGGCTGTAGTTACCACTTACCATCAGGTAGATTACACGTCAGTTCGTTACATAAGCCGTAAAAAAACTTTACTGTCCTTCGAATAAAATTATTTTTTTAAACTTCTGTCTTTTTGTTATTTTAGACATATTTTCTATTTTAGATTCGTAATGTTTTCTAACGTTGGCATATCTTCCAATAATAAATAAATAAATTTAATTCTTGGTGCTTTACTGAAATAAATGAATATTTAGTTTAATTTATTTCTCAAAATTTAAATTATTTAGTAGATGTATGAAACAATTTTAGTGTTTAGCTACTTTTGTTATAACAAGTTTACGCATATAAATTGCACAATGATATGACAATTCATATCAAATACTTTTCTTAAATTACCATAAATATTCTCTTGAACGCCCGCGGCATAGTTCAACTAAGCGCAGTTGCGCAGTTCCAAAGTCATGTCACGCGGATATTCACAATTAAGGAATATGGCGTCGGAACGAAAAATTTTAGCAAATAAAATTGATAAAATAATGTAAAGAGGTGGATATAATATGATATTTGTGATATGTAATAACATAATCTTTTTTGTTGTGTTTAATTTGGTAGTTCGTAGGTACAACTTATCTGTGCACAATTAGTCATTTTGTCGTGTTTGACCGCTCACGGAGGCAGCCAACCACAGTCAATTTCACTACGCGCTTTTTGTAGTCAGATTGACACCAAAAAGGTTGAAGTCATTTATCGCGCGTTAGCCGAGTCCATACTTTATACGTCAATGACAACGGGTCTAAATCGCGTAATTATTCTATTAACTCGAAGACTCAGCCGAGGCTCGTATTAAATTAACAAATAAATAAAGAAGAATAATAATAATAATTTTATTTCCAAAAAGTAGATTGTACATGGCATACAGAGTTGTCTTATTATAATTTTAGTTATAAAGAAACCAGTACAGCTTTAATAAAAGGAATCATAGTACTCCCTTTTCTAAACTAGACAGGAAACCTGTCTGTATCTTAGGAAAGGGTTTAATCTATGTATATGAACGTCATACATAAAAAAACACTGGCATTTTCACTATGTTTATTCCTCTGAGTAACTATTTTTTTATCCCTATCACTTCCAAGAAGTGTTTTCCCTAAAAGTTTGTGTTCAGATCGCTTAAAATAACATAACATCACGCCTATATTACCCAGAAAGATATGGCAAAGGTCAACACCCACACTTCACCTGTTATGTTTAGGTACCATGGGATAGGAATTGTGTACCCCATCTACCGGGCACAATTACAACAAACAATTTATAAAGAACACATTGCCCCACCCGGACATCGAACCCGAGACCTCGCGGTGAGAGGCGCATACGCTAACCATGACCATCGAGGCAGTCGACGCTTAAAAAATGTCTAGTTTATAATCTGATGATCTGTAAATTTTAACAAATTTTGCATCACGTGTATGTGTGGTGTAACCTTGAATGACAGAATAAGGAATTGTTTCATAACTGATAAGACAACGTTTTAGTTTGAACGATGATATAGTGACTAGGACTGAGAAAGATTTGCTAAGACGGTTTGGTAATGTTAAAAGAATGAATGAAAGTAGATTAGTAAACGATATATACAACGCAGATGTGGCTGGAAGCACTGGAAGAGGTCAGAAAGAAGAATAAGACCAAACATGATATAGGACCAGATAAATGGCGTCTTTCGTAAAGAACAAGTACGTAGTAAACGAAACCTGCGCTCATCTATAATGAGATGTATGAATGTTATGGAAGCGAAAAAAGTATATAAGGAGCGTCAAAATAACAAAATAATCCTGATTACCAAAGCTAATTATTAAATATTAGGTAGGGCCATTAATATCAGTTAGCCGTGAAATGGTATAATGAATACATTAATTCAATTATAAGCACAAATTTGTTTTAATTAAATAATAGCTTTGTATTCAATTATTAGTGCTGGTTGTTTTAATATTTGATTACTGTACGTTTATCGAAATTCTAACCACACACGCTAGATTAGTATTATGACGGCGAAAAGTCCTTTTTATATAGAAACAGTACTATTTGACCTAGCATTTCAGACTAGAGTGGACGAAGTCTAAGTTGTCCACCTCCAGCGCTTCTTATTTTTCTTTTCTGTCGATGGCTGCAGTCATATTGGGGTGCATGAAAGGAGCCTCGCCGCATCTAGCGCTGTATTCGCTCAATGCTTCTATATCGTCTCAGAATATTGACTAACAATTTGTAATAAATTGAATACTGGAAATACTGCCTGCCTTGACTGCAACGAGTTAAAAGTTGAGAATATCCGATTTAGACAGCCGTCACAAAAAAAAGTCTGTTATAATTTTTTGATGGCTGATCATAAATTGTTGGTGGTAAATGACAAAACTCAACAAGCATGTCAAGTAGTAAGCTGTTAATAGGATATTAACTGCTTGTATAGACGACCGGATGGCGGAGTGGGTAGTGTACCTGCCTGCGACGCCGAGGTCGTGGGTTCGATTCCCACTTAAGACAAATCTTTGTGTGCATGAACATGGGTTTTGTCTTAGTCTGGGTGTTTCTATGTATAATAAGTATGTATTTACAAAAGAAAAGTATACATGTATTAGTATCAGTTATTCTAGTACCCATAGTACAAGCTCTGCTTAGTTTGGGACTAGATGGCGTTGTGTGTAAGTTGGAAGATATATATATTTTTATAGGCCATGAATTTTGGGAATATCAACGATAATCACATAAAACGTGATTTCACTTAGAAAGTACAGAATTTAATATTATATTAGAATTTTATCAGTGTTGTAGTTACCAATTCAAAAAATATATTTATTTGATAAACACGGTGAAACAAAACAACCGAGGGCTATCAATACAATTAATAAACAAGTTTACCGAATCGGCGTACAATATAGTATATTTTATTAAAACTTGCACTCATATTATCCTATAGCGATTGAAATCGTAAATTAAATAAACAATTTTAATAGCTTTGTCAACAATAATAATACCAAACCAAAAATATTTGTTATAGTTGTGATGAATTTAGTATATTTCGTATTAATCTCGTTAATAAACAATATTGTGTACTGATATTGTAACCAATATAAAAACCAACAATTTGTTTCTAAATTGTTGGTTTTGGCAGGCCAAAAATGTTTTATAGTGCATTCTTAATCAATATTGAACTATATCATGTAATTAACCTGTATAATAAGTTAAAATACATTTAAAAGATACTTTCAGCGTGAACATATCTTTTTAAGCTTTCGATTTTATATTAAAGAATACAACCGAATTGAGAACTTTCTCCCATTTTTTGAAGTTGGTTAAAAAGGATAGGAATCTAAACTAATATTATGATGATGAAAAAAATGATTTTTATTGTTTGTTTTTCCTAGACCGATTGTAGAACGACTTTCTATATTTTATCGAGGAACGACACGGATGAAGTTGGGTGAGGATACTAGTGGGATGCATTTTGCAATTTTGTTGCGTTGTGATCTCAAAGTTACAATTATTTACCTACTAATCTACTATCTTAATGCCAAGAGTATTTATTTATTAATTAAGTTACACCAACAGTAAACATATTTATACACTCTCTCTACAAAATAAGATTCTAATATGCGTACCTATGAGCATACACAACATTTGTTACGATAAGTAAGAAACAAAAAAAAATAGTACCACAACCTGCTTTGTCATTACTTTATATTTATTATTTTTTTCTATGAGTTACGTATGCGTCAGGCATACATTTGCACCTACATGAGCCGTGGCGCAGCGTCAGCAATACGTGCGATGGACGTCGCGCCATACAACATTTTTTACCAAACTGGTGCACTTTCCTTTCTGACATTGAGCGTTTTTCACCTATCTTAGGATGTAGCCATTGACTTTTATTGTAATTCGTTATTAAAATTTTACTTTAAGTTAATTTGGTTTCCTCTGGCGGCCGAAAGAAATGTTTTGGAATTTTATACAATTAATTGTTTGGGAGTTACACTTTGCTTTTGGTCGCATGAAATAGCACTAAGATGTTACGTAGCTATTACGTTATCGTAAACAATAAGAATGCTTTTTTTATTTTGGTTTCAAAAATAAATTACGTTAATTTATTTAAGATTGGTTGACGCTTCACGTGACCCGAAGGCTGGCTTTTATCTTGCACAAAGAATTAGCATTGCCATTCAACGTGGCAATGCCGCCAGCCTTCGGGGCACGTTTGCCGTTGACAGTGATGCGGACGAGTATTTCGATGCCTAATCTTATTATTATTTTTATTATCTGTTGAAATTATTATTATTATACTTTTATTATTTTAGTTGTGTAAATATTTTAACCTATTGTATTAATTTCTGGTTTATAATGAATTAAATCTGACAATAATTAAAATATATAATTGAACGGTCAGATACGGTCGGAATAATACGGTCGGAATAATACGGTCGGAATAATACGGTCGCAATAGTACGGTCGGAATAATACGGTCGGAATTTTACGGCCGGAATATTACGATCGGAATAATACGGTCGGAATAGTACGGTCGGAATAGTACGGTCGGAATAATACGGTCGGAATAGTACCCGTATTCTCAATGTGCACGTGACGCGTTCCGACCGTTTTTCTACGAAGATACTCTGGCTCTACCATTTGCAGAAGGCACGTCCCCATTGTAGAATACGGGTATTATTCCGACTGTAATATTCCGGCCGTATTATTCCGACCGTACTATTGCGACCGTATTATTCCGACCGCACTATTCCGACCGTATTATTCCGACCGCATTATTCCGACCGTATCCGACCGTTCTTGGAGCGTCCGCCCGCAGCTGTTTCAAGTACAATGTCGTACAATTCAGACCAAATTACAGTACAATTACAATTACAGGCCCTTTCAACTCGAGAGAAATGTTTACTTTCGTTGAAACCTTCAACTTGTAAGCAAAATACGAGGTTCTTTTTTGTTATTACGTTTCATGTAAAAACTCCATTGAAACGTCCGAGAAACTAGAGCGGCATATCCTTGAACGTCCAGGCCACCACAGAGGGCCAGCGGCAAATTGCGCCTCATCATACTATTACTATTCAAAGTGTATTTTCTAGCAAACTATTGCAGCTATAGCAAAAGAAAAATACCAGTATAAAGCTGAATTGATAAGGAATCAAAATGTGTACTTATTAAAGTATAACAATTAATCTGATATCCATAAAAAAAAATAACTTTACAATACGAATTAAATTTATGTAAAATATTTTTTTTAACAAGATGTAACGAAACTATATCTAACTTTTGTGTAATGATTTAAATACTAATTATTAAACTAGAAACTAAATTACAAAATCAAATACCAATTAAAACCGTATTTACCGAAATAATTGTTGAAAAAATCACAAAATCAAATACCGATTAAAACCGTATTTACCGAAATAATTGTTGAAAAAATCATAAAATCAAACCGAAATAATTGATCTTTTATCAAATCCTTATATATTATCAAAAAAATATTTCTGAGATCTTCATGATCATAAGTTATCACTACGATAATAACAAATATGCTGAAACGTAAGCCCGTCCAAACCTAAGCAGAGCTTTTGGTACTTTAAGGGTAGGTAAGTAGGCTGTCTCTGCTTACCCTTCAAAGCATACACAGGCATGATGTTATGTTATGTAGTGGTGAAAACAATACATAGATACACGATTGCACAAAACGTGGTTCATTAGCTATTCGTTTTTGAAGAGTTCCGTTGCCTGTCTCCAAAGATCTTCATCAGATTCTGATAAATTATATACTAAAACCTTCCTTGAAACACAAGGATTAAAATACCGAAAACTGCATTCAAATCAGATCAGTAGTTTCCGAGAAAATCGCGAACATAAAAAGGTGACATACATACATACATACATACATACATACATACATACATACATACATACATACATACATACATACGGATCCAATACAGAACCTCTTTTTTTTTTGAAGTCATGCATTCAAGTCAAGCATTACATTTTCTTTGGTATACCAAAGTAGTGGGAAAGGTTAGGCCATAGTCCCCACGCTGGCCAAGTGCGGATTGGTAGACTTCACACACCCTTAAGTACTTTTTAGGCACTCTCAGGCATGCAGGTTTCCTCACGATGTTTCCTCCACCTTTAGCGAGCGATGATTTACATGACAAATACACACATATCTTCGAAAATCTCTTCAGTCAGTGCTCCCCATTAGATAAACAAGATATAATTTTGGTTACCCTTATCGCGTGTTATCATTAATATTTCCTGCTGAAGATAAAAAAAACTAAACAAATCACGCTTGTATATCCCCGAAGGACTTGGCAGCGAGCACGTTTACATTTCACCTGTTCTGTCCGCCATCTACATGGTACAATTCCAGACTCCAAACTTAGTAAATACGTATCAACCAGGGGCGTATTTAAAAATTCTGCGCCCTGGGCCAGCAGGGTTCGGCGCCCCTACCTAAGAGACTAAAAAAATTGTTTGTTTTTAAAGTCATAGGAGATATACGTGAATGGATTATAGAAGTCAGTGATAAATTGTGTGCAATCAATAATTGAACAGTCATCAATAATTAAAATATATAATTAACGGTCAGATACGGTCGGAATAATACGGTCGGAATAATACGGTCGCAATAGTACGGTCGGAATAAAACGGTCGGAATTTTACGGCCGGAATATTACGATCGGAATAATACGGTCGGAATAGTACGGTCGGAATAGTACGGTCGGAATAATACGGTCGGAATAGTACCCGTATTCTCAATGTGCACGTGACGCGTTCCGACCGTTTTTCTACGAAGATACTCTGGCTCTACCATTTGCAGAAGGCACGTCCCCATTGTAGAATACGGGTATTATTCCGACTGTAATATTCCGGCCGTATTATTCCGACCGTACTATTGCGACCGTATTATTCCGATCGTATTATTCCGACCGTATTATTCCGACCGTAATATTCCAGACGTAAAATTCCGGCCGTATTATTCCGACCGTACTATTCCGACCGTATTATTCCGACCGTACTATTTCGACCGTACTATTCCGACCGTATTATTCCGATCGTAATATTCCGGCCGTAAAATTCAGACCGTATTATTCCGACCGTACTATTGCGACCGTATTATTCCGACCGTATGATTACGATCGTATTATTCCGACCGCATTATTCCGACCGTATCCGACCGTTCTTGGAGCGTCCGCCCGCAGCTGTTTCAAGTACAATGTCGTACAATTCAGACCAAATTACAGTACAATTACAATTACAGGCCCTTTCAACTCGAGAGAAATGTTTACTTTCGTTGAAACCTTCAACTTGTAAGCAAAATTCGAGGTTCTTTTTTGTTATTACGTTTCATGTAAAAACTCCATTGAAACGTCCGAGAAACTAGAGCGGCATATCCTTGAACGTCCAGGCCACCACAGAGGGCCAGCGGCAAATTGCGCCTCATCATACTATTACTATTCAAAGTGTATTTTCTAGCAAACTATTGCAGCTATAGCAAAAGAAAAATACCAGTATAAAGCTGAATTGATAAGGAATCAAAATGTGTACTTATTAAAGTATAACAATTAATCTGATATCCATAAAAAAAAATAACTTTACAATACGAGTTAAATTTATGTAAAATATTTTTTTTAACAAGATGTAACGAAACTATATCTAACTTTTGTGTAATGATTTAAATACTAATTATTAAACTAGAAACTAAATTACAAAATCAAATACCAATTAAAACCGTATTTACCGAAATAATTGTTGAAAAAATCACAAAATCAAATACCGATTAAAACCGTATTTACCGAAATAATTGTTGAAAAAATCATAAAATCAAACCGAAATAATTGATCTTTTATCAAATCCTTATATATTATCAAAAAAATATTTCTGAGATCTTCATGATCATAAGTTATCACTACGATAATAACAAATATGCTGAAACGTAAGCCCGTCCAAACCTAAGCAGAGCTTTTGGTACTTTAAGGGTAGGTAAGTAGGCTGTCTCTGCTTACCCTTCAAAGCATACACAGGCATGATGTTATGTTATGTAGTGGTGAAAACAATACATAGATACACGATTGCACAAAACGTGGTTCATTAGCTATTCGTTTTTGAAGAGTTCCGTTGCCTGTCTCCAAAGATCTTCATCAGATTCTGATAAATTATATACTAAAACCTTCCTTGAAACACAAGGATTAAAATACCGAAAACTGCATTCAAATCAGATCAGTAGTTTCCGAGAAAATCGCGAACATAAAAAGGTGACATACATACATACATACATACATACATACATACATACATACATACATACATACATACATACATACGGATCCAATACAGAACCTCTTTTTTTTTTGAAGTCATGCATTCAAGTCAAGCATTACATTTTCTTTGGTATACCAAAGTAGTGGGAAAGGTTAGGCCATAGTCCCCACGCTGGCCAAGTGCGGATTGGTAGACTTCACACACCCTTAAGTACTTTTTAGGCACTCTCAGGCATGCAGGTTTCCTCACGATGTTTCCTCCACCTTTAGCGAGCGATGATTTACATGACAAATACACACATATCTTCGAAAATCTCTTCAGTCAGTGCTCCCCATTAGATAAACAAGATATAATTTTGGTTACCCTTATCGCGTGTTATCATTAATATTTCCTGCTGAAGATAAAAAAAACTAAACAAATCACGCTTGTATATCCCCGAAGGACTTGGCAGCGAGCACGTTTACATTTCACCTGTTCTGTCCGCCATCTACATGGTACAATTCCAGACTCCAAACTTAGTAAATACGTATCAACCAGGGGCGTATTTAAAAATTCTGCGCCCTGGGCCAGCAGGGTTCGGCGCCCCTACCTAAGAGACTAAAAAAATTGTTTGTTTTTAAAGTCATAGGAGATATACGTGAATGGATTATAGAAGTCAGTGATAAATTGTGTGCAATCAATAATTGAACAGTCATCAATAATTAAAATATATAATTAACGGTCAGATACGGTCGGAATAATACGGTCGGAATAATACGGTCGCAATAGTACGGTCGGAATAATACGGTCGGAATTTTACGGCCGGAATATTACGATCGGAATAATACGGTCGGAATAGTACGGTCGGAATAGTACGGTCGGAATAATACGGTCGGAATAGTACCCGTATTCTCAATGTGCACGTGACGCGTTCCGACCGTTTTTCTACGAAGATACTCTGGCTCTACCATTTGCAGAAGGCACGTCCCCATTGTAGAATACGGGTATTATTCCGACTGTAATATTCCGGCCGTATTATTCCGACCGTACTATTGCGACCGTATTATTCCGATCGTATTATTCCGACCGTATTATTCCGACCGTAATATTCCAGACGTAAAATTCCGGCCGTATTATTCCGACCGTACTATTCCGACCGTATTATTCCGACCGTACTATTTCAACCGTACTATTCCGACCGTATTATTCCGATCGTAATATTCCGGCCGTAAAATTCAGACCGTATTATTCCGACCGTACTATTGCGACCGTATTATTCCGACCGTATGATTCCGATCGTATTATTCCGACCGCATTATTCCGACCGTATCCGACCGTTCTTGGAGCGTCCGCCCGCAGCTGTTTCAAGTACAATGTCGTACAATTCAGACCAAATTACAGTACAATTACAATTACAGGCCCTTTCAACTCGAGAGAAATGTTTACTTTCGTTGAAACCTTCAACTTGTAAGAAAAATTCGAGGTTCTTTTTTGTTATTACGTTTCATGTACAAACTCCATTGAAACGTCCGAGAAACTAGAGCGGCATATCCTTGAACGTCCAGGCCACCACAGAGGGCCAGCGGCAAATTGCGCCTCATCATAATTACTATTACTATTCAAAGTGTATTTTCTAGCAAACTATTGCAGCTATAGCAAAATAAAAAATACCAGTATAAAGCTGAATTGATAAGGAATCAAAATATGTACTTATTAAAGTATAACAATTAATCTGATATCCATAAAAAAAAAATAACTTTACAATACGAGTTAAATTTATGTAAAATATTTTTTTTAACAAGATGTAACGAAACTATATCTAACTTTTGTGTAATGATTTAAATACTAATTATTAAACTAGAAACTAAATTACAAAATCAAATACCAATTAAAACCGTATTTACCGAAATAATTGTTGAAAAAATCACAAAATCAAATACCGATTAAAACCGTATTTACCGAAATAATTGTTGAAAAAATCATAAAATCAAATAACAATTAAAACCGTATTTACCGAAATAATTGTTGAATGCATTCGTAAACTTATCAGCAAATATGTGATTTGGCGCCGACTTCAAAAAAATATAATTAATTGGTATTACATAATTATTTGGGTTTATTGTTTTAAACAAATTAATATAAAGGTAAGCAAAGTTTAGCGAATATTTTATTTTTTACTTTTGAGTTTTTGAAGGCGGTTCCTTTTTCTTTGAAAAAAATTATTACAAATTATAATATTTAGAATACGCTCGAGTTAAGAATATTCTTTTTTTTTTTATTAGTTTTTTTTTTTTTTTTTCAATTTTTTTTTTTATTTTATTTTTTTATTTCAAGCTTTTTAGTGTCTTAGTTTTTTAGATTTAACGATGGGGTTAGGAAGAAATACTAAGGCATCATTACGCATGAAACACAATAGAAACAATCAAAATATAGCCCAAAGAATACGACGGCGCCTCCAATACTTAAGAGAAAATGCCCGTACAGTTCATAGACAGATTAATTTGTGTTTCATTTGTAATTTGTAATGCCTGTTTACCTCTAAAGGTGGCCTTCCGAAGGCAGCGTCAGCGAACCCGAGCGTAGCGTCGCAGCATATTTTCATAGAAAAAAAACTGCGCACGCAGAAGTGACATTGCGCGCGCAGCTTTTTTGTCGCCTTCGGAGGGCCACCTTAAAGATCTTTTATCAAATCCTTATAATTAAATTATCAAAAAAATATTTCTGAGATCTTCATGATCATAAGTTATCACTACGATAATAACAAATATGCTGAAACGTAAGCCCGTCCAAACCTAAGCAGAGCTTTTGGTACTTTAAGGGTAGGTAAGTAGGCTGTCTCTGCTTACCCTTCAAAGCATACACAGGCATGATGTTATGTTATGTAGTGGTGAAAACAATACATAGATACACGAATGCACAAAACGTGGTTCATTAGCTATTCGTTTTTGAAGAGTTCCGTTGCCTTTCTCCAAAGATCTTCATCAGATTCTGATAAATTATATACTAAAACCTTCCTTGAAACACAAGGATTAAAATACCGAAAACTGCATTCAAATCAGATCAGTAGTTTCCGAGAAAATCGCGAACATAAAAAGGTGACATACATACATACATACATACATATATACATACATACATACATACGGATCGAATACAGAACCTCTTTTTTTTTTGAAGTCGTTTAAAAAGCTAATCAATCCATCCGCACAACTGCTTGTTTTTGATAGTCGTGACTACAGTATCTTTATTCTTCTTCATCATCTTTGGTGGCGCCATCTATATTATAAATTCGTTTCATTTCTTATAACGCCATCTATATTATAAATTCGTTTCATTTCTTATAACGCCATCTATCTTTCAATATTCACACTGCACAGATTATATATTATAAATATCACTTCATTCGTCCCGTCTGACATTTCACCTATCCTTCCATCCAAAATTTCCTAAGGAACGAAACGTCATCGGTTCGATCTGTCAAACTGACAGTCTAGCTATCGATCACGCCGCGAACGCATCGTTGTGTGCACATGTGAAAATTATGGTGAAAAGTACTTTAAGATCCAGCGAAGAAAATATTCAAGTAAGTTCTATCCTCTCTTCCAATCCTTTGTAATATATTTGTATAATAATTCACCATAATTTCTGGTCCTTCACCCGGCATCCAATTCCGTATTCTACATCTACTCCACACTTATCACACGCATCCGCTATTCAAAAATACTTTACACGCGCTTATTTACCTACGCAAAACGCATTCTATACATCCACGCTAATATTTACGCTAGATTCGCTAAAACAATTGCATCACGTACGCATTTTTCAAACACGCTGCATACGATCGCACACAAACGCCGCCATTGTTTCTTATTTCAAACTACATATTTTATTCTGTGTTCTTACGTATCTAAACGCATAGGTACCTATTGCATTGCCTAGCCTACCTACTTTCTTGTGCATTTAATTTTTATATTTCTCTGTATTTGTGTTATTTTGCGTAAAAGTTATTTTCAACTTTTATAATGGCGCTTAACGCTTCCGTAGATAAAACAATGTTACAAAACAAAGTGCTGTTACTAACTGCAAAACAACAAAGCTTATTTCAATTAGTGCAAAATATGTATGATCTTAGTACCGCCTGTAGTAGTGACAAAAAAATGGTGACACGGTCTGACTCAGTAGCAACTCGATCTTTTCTCACTAGAATAAATTCGCTAGAAAAGGTTCGACAAGAATTCATCGAAGTAACCGACCAGTTAAACTTAGCCATCTTAGTAGCTAATCCGAATACTGTAGTAGACTTTGCGAAGTTGATTGCATTTGACGAGTGTGACGTCGCAACCGCACGGCCACCGCAACCTCAAGATGCGCCCCCCACTGCAGACCCCTGTGGGGTATATAAAGGACCTGCGTGCACCAAATACAGATCAATGTTCGACAGAAAATAGTAATTCTGCTGAACCGAGCGTCAATGCTGTTTCTGTCACTAGTACTGCTATACCTAAATTATACTGTCCGAGATGCAGAACAGATTCACATTCTTTAAAATATTGTCGTCAACCTCGTTTTTTGGTTTGTTTTAAATGCGGATTACCTGGCTATCGAGTTTTAGACTGTCCTAGTTGTAACAATAAAACTAATAAAAATTCAAAAAACGTAAAAAATACGGTTGGGGAAAATCAAAAGTAATTGTGAAAACATGTAAAAATGAATGGCATAATTGGCTAAATTATGTATCTAAATTTTTCAATTCATATCAACTTTCCTCAATCGTTAATTCTAACATTAATTATACTCCATTTATCCCCGTTACGGTTAACGGGAAGAACACTGTTGGTTTACTAGACACTGGTTCATGTGTAACTATTTTGGGTAATAATTCCCACAAACTTTTTTTGGATAAATCTAAATTATTACATTCTAAACCTCTGGATTTTATCACCGCTGGTGGCGACAAATATTCTTCACTTGGCTCAGTGGTACTTCCTTTTGAATTTCAAAATAAAATTATTTCTCTTGTTACTCATATTGTACCGGGTATTAAGAAAACTTTAATCCTTGGTATGGATTTCTGGAGGGGTTTTGGGTTGTTCCCTGATCAATTGGAATCTATTTTACTCACGAAAAATAATAACGACGTTGTTGTTTCGGAACTACAGCCTAGTTCTACCAGTCACTTGGTATCTTTTGATCATTTGTCTGATGAGCAGAGAGCTACTGCTAACGACATCATCGCCCAATTCACCGATATATCTTATGAACGGCGAGGGCTCGGCCGAACTTCACTCATTACTCATTCGATTGATACAGGTGATAGTCCACCTATTCGTCAGCGATACTATCGTATGTCTCCCGATAAACAGCGTATTTTGTTAAAACATGTCGATGCAATGTTGGCAGAAGATGTCATTGAACCATCTGAAAGCCCTTGGTCTAATCCCGTCATTTTAACGCCTAAAAAAAATGGTGAATTGCGTTTTTGTCTCGACAGCCGTAAACTAAATTCGGTAACAAAAAAAGACGCGTACAATTTGCCTTATATCTCTGAGATTCTGGATAACTTGAGAGACGCTAAGTACCTAACTAGTTTAGATATATCTAAATGTTTCTGGCAGACGTCAATAAGGGCAGAGGACCGTTGTAAAACTGCTTTTTACATTCCGTCACGTGGAACTTTTCAATTTAAATCCATGCCTTTTGGTTTAACAAATGCTCCTGCGACACAACAGCGTTTAGCAGATATTTTATTTTACGGGCCCGAATTTGAAAACAAGGTCTTTTGTTTCGTTGATGACATCGTATGTGTGACAAATTCCTTTGAAAATCACATTTCACTTCTAATTAAAATACTTAACAAATTAAAATATGCAAACTTAACTATAAATTTAGAAAAATGTAATTTTTTCAAAGACAAACTTAAATATTTGGGCTATATAGTGGATTCAGAAGGTCTTCATGCAGATCCTGAGAAGGTAAAATCAATTACAAGTTATTCCACTCCGACAAATAAAAAAGAGGTACGTCGTTTTCTGGGTGCTGCATCGTGGTATAGAAGGTTCATACCCGATTTTAGTACTTTAGCGGCTCCCTTAAATAAATTAACTTCTAACGGCAAAAAGGCTCCACTGTTCGCATGGTCGCAAGAGGCGGATGTAGCTTTTAATAAATTAAAAAAATGTTTATCTTCTTCCTCGGTCTTATGTTGTCCCGATTTTGATCAGCCTTTTGAAATACACGCCGATGCTAGTGATTACGGCATTGGAGCTGTACTTTGCCAGGTCAAGGAGGGACAGGAAAGAGTCATAGCCTTTTATAGTAAATCCTTATCGGACCAGGAAAAAAATTACAGTGCTACTGAGCGCGAAGCGCTTGCTGTCTTATCTGCTATCGAACATTGGCGGTGTTATATTGAAAACGGAAAACAATTTATTGTGTACACCGATCATGCTGCTTTGAAATGGTTTTTAAAACTGAACAACCCTACAGGGCGATTAGCCAGGTGGGGAGTTCGTCTTTCCTCTTATAACTTTGAAATAAGACACCGTCGTGGTTCAGATAATATTGTACCAGATTTTCTTTCTCGATCACCTAATATTATGGATATCGATAGTAATCTCCTCCCAGATGGTAGTTCCTTATCTACTAATGACACTTGGTATTTGAATATTTTTAATGGTTGTTCGCAGTCTCCTACATCCTTTGTTGACTATCAAGTGATCAGTAATAAATTATATCGTTTCAAAAAGAGTCTTAATCCTCTTACCAGAGAATTTCAGTGGAAGGAAGTAGTTCCATCTGAACGGAGAAACGAAGTAATACTTCAGAGCCATTCCTCCCCTACGGCGGGTCATATGGGTATTTTCAAAACTTTCAAACGTTTAGCCCTCAATTATTATTGGCCTGGAATGTATTCCGATGTTGTAAAAGCGGTAAATTCTTGTGATAGTTGCATCGCACATAAGCATCAGAATCATGCAACTTTGGGTCTTATGGGTGAACCTAAGTCTTGTTCTAAACCTTTTCAAATGATAAGTATTGATTTGATTGGTCCCTTGCCTCCTACAAGGCAACAGAACAATTTTATTTTTGTCGTTTGTTGTTGTTTCTCAAAATATTGTTTACTTTTCCCTATTAAACGTGCGACTGCTGACGTAATAACTAGAATCTTAGAGGAAAAAGTTTTTCTGGTACATGGTATTCCATCTACCGTAGTACTAGACAATGGCAAACAATTTATAAGCGCAACTTTTAAAAACTTGTTAAGTAAATATAAAATTCCAAATTTACATT
The DNA here is from genome assembly GCA_905147285.1 of Hypena proboscidalis. Lineage (NCBI taxonomy): Eukaryota > Metazoa > Arthropoda > Insecta > Lepidoptera > Erebidae > Hypena > Hypena proboscidalis. The sequence goes on along the minus strand of LR990150.1, from coordinate 6,093,040 downwards.
ACACACCGTTTTATGCACCTCATGTAAATACGGTAGAAAGATATAATAAAACTATAATAACAGCTGTTTCTACGTTCATTTCAAACGATCAACGCATATGGGATACACTTATACCTAAAATTCAGTTCGCAATGAATTGTGCAGTAAACGAAGTAACCGGTTTTACACCATCTATGATCGTATTCGGGCGTGAAATGGTAACCTGTGGTTCTCATTATGTTTCTAGTAAATCTGATACTAATATAATTCATGAGCCACGTGATAGTTATGCTGAGTCACTAGGCTACTTATCCTCTATTTTCGAGAGAGTACAGGCAGCGCTAATAGGTGCACACAAGCGTAATTGTCATTCTTATAATCTTCGCCGTAAAACGGCAGAATTCAATGTTGGTGATATTGTTTGGAAACGTACCTTTTACTTGAGCGATAAGGATAAATATTTTTGTAAAAAACTCGCTCCTAAATTTATTAAATGTAAAATCGTAGCAAAAAAGTCTCCATTAGTGTACAAACTAGCAGATATGTCTGATAAGCCACTTGGCGAATGGCATATAAAGGATATTAAACAAATAAACTATAAACAATAATGGTATAAAAAAAAAAAAAAAAAATTTTACCCTATGGTTCAGTGGTTAAAATTCTCATTGTCGAATCGGGTATACCATTTTGTTCGCTAATATTCTTCACGCTCATAATTCCTTTAGAATCACATCTACTAATGATGTCGAATTCTATTATTTTCAACTATACGATGTTGTTCATTCATTCATCTTGAAATGTGTCATGCCTTCTGTGTAGACGCGCACACCCAATACTACTTCGCTAACGCGCTACTTGGTAAACAAGTTGTTATACTTACATTTTTAGTTATATTTAGTTCCGTTAGATAAGAATGAGTTTCAATAATCTTCTTTAATTAGTAAAAATTCAATCTTAATAGGTTGCACGTAGTGTTATTTTTGAATGACATCATGACATTGTTATTGTATTGAATGCGTTTGGCTCGATCACTCCGGTTCTTTTCAATTTTATTTAGGTATCGTAACTTCATATTTTTTCTAGTTATTTTTTTTATATACACTTATTGTTCTGATTTCAGTAAAGCCGGATCGAGCTGCCGGTGCTGCTTAAGAACTGCTTCCTGAGGTCTTCCATGTCAGCCAGGAGCCGAATTTTTTAAGAAAAATTCTGCCCTAACGGAGGGGGTGTGTGACGTCGCAACCGCACGGCCACCGCAACCTCAAGATGCGCCCCCCACTGCAGACCCCTGTGGGGTATATAAAGGACCTGCGTGCGCGTCGCGCCCTTCTTGCCTGCGGCCACCAGCGCCGAGTTAAGTGTTCCTCACTTCGCTGCCCAGGACTTACCAAACCACTTACCTACCTACCAACCTACGCCTTGAGACTACCTTGTATTTAATAGATATAAATATATAGAATAATAATACCTTTGTTAATCTATCGATTGTTTCTATTTATTCTGCCTACCTAACTAGTCATTTGTAGACCACGTTACACGAGCTCTACTGCCACATCAAAGCCGTGGAGGCGGACTTAACCAGTGTCGCCACTAAAACGCAAAATAATAATAGTAACTTTGATAATCTAAAACGCAAACTGCCTGCTTTGGAGTTAGTGTCCTTTGATGGTTCGCCCAATAAATGGGTAGTGTTTTACGAGAACTTCACCGCGCTCATAGATAATAACTCGAACTTATCTGACGCGGAGAAGGTTCAATATCTGATGGGAAAGCTGTCTGGCAAAGCCCTAAGCGTTTGCGCAGGAATCCCTCCGATCGCTTCCAACTACGCCATTTTGTGGAACTCGCTCAAAGACAAATACCAAGACAAACGGACACTAGCTACAATGTACCTAGAACAAATATTGAACTTCAAGTGTAGCCAAACTCCATCAACCAGTTCACTTGACGCGTTCATTGAGCATTTCTGCGCCGCTCAATCCGCGTTAAAACAGTTAGGTATTGACGATCTAGCCGATTTTATATTCACGCATCTCGCTATAACGAAATTAGATAAAGAGACCGTCAACCTTTTCGAACAGGCACACCGCGATGAAAAGCTACCTAAATTCGAGTCACTAACAAAATTCATAAAAGAGCAGAGTAAAATATATATGCTTCGCAGCGCCGGAATGTCTACTTCTAAACCTTCAAATACCTACTCAAACAAACCGCAACAATCAAAAACATTAAACCCGCAATACAATAAACCGCGTAACGCTACTCACACGTTCGTCGCTCAACATGTGAGTAATAATAATAATACTTTCCCCAAATGTGCCTACTGCAAAAATGATAATATACACCCTTTGTACCGCTGCGAAGCCTTTCTTAAACTAAACACTCCCGCTCGTAATAGCTTTGTACGATCTAACAATATGTGTGTAAATTGTCTAGGTTATCATAGCATAAGTACGTGCCGCTCACATAATAGATGCACCGTTTGCAATCGCATGCATCACACGCAATTGCATCTCGATTCAACTAGAGTTGCGTCAGCTGATGCCGCCAACGGCTCACCCGCTGGTCGCCAAGCCGGGCATTCGCGGTCGCTCGCTACTGCCGCGACGTGCGGCGTCAATACCTATTCACCTCTTTCCACAGCGGAACTCGCGCCGCCCGCGCAGGCTGAGGTTGCTAGTGCAGACCAACGGGAGTCGCAGCCGCTTACCAAGCAAAGTGCAAACTACGCTCACGATAGCGTCGCATTTACTACAGCGCTTAACGCTAATAATAATAACACTACTGTTCTCTTACCTACTGCTATAGTATACGTATTTAACGACGCGGGCAAGCGTCTTAAAATGCGAGTTTTCTTAGACAGTGGTTCCATGTGTCATTTTATCACAAAATCATGTTGTGATCGCTTAAATTTAAACATAACTCACGCGCCTTCGGAGGTTAGAGGTATCGGCCTATCGGTCAAACCAGCAATTGGTTTCGCAAAATTAACAATTCATTCTCGCTTTGACGCGCGGTGTAGTTACACTATTAACGCACGGGTGATGAATACAATCACCGACAAATTACCTAACACAATCGTAGACACGTCCGAACTTCTTCATCTGCGCGATCTGCCGTTAGCCGATGATGGTTTTTACGCACCGGCTGACATCGATTGTTTAATCAGTAACGAACTGTTTCCATTCTTGTTGGGTAGTCGCAAAGTAACCTACCCAGGCTCCTCGGTCGTTGGTGTCGAGACCTCGCTCGGTTATGTAGTAATGGGAAGGGCGGATTGTGTTCCGTATTCAACTAGTAACAACAATCATGCTTACCATGCGGTCATTGAACCCACTTTAGAAAACTTAACCCAACGATTATGGGAACTGGAGAGCGTACCTACTAAAAAACACTTAAGTCCGGATGACGAAGCTTGCGAACTTTTATTTAAAAACACCGTTTCACGCGACGATACCGGCCGGTACACGGTTACGCTTCCATTTAAATACGAACCAACCGAACTCGGTCGCTCCGACAATATGGCGAAAGCCCGCCTGCTTCAACTCGAAAAGCGTCTAAACGCTAACCCTGACTTACGCAAAAATTACAACGCAGCATTACAAGAATATATAGATAAAGGTTACTTACATAAGGTCGATGACCCCGCGCCCGGTCCGTGCTATTACATTCCGCACCATGCTGTTTACAGGCCCGATAAATCAACTACAAAAACGCGAATCGTATTAGACGCAAGCTGTAAGACTAGTTCAAATAAATCGCTTAATGACGTTTTATATACGGGACCGAATTTACAAACAAATATTTTCGATCTACTGATCAATCTTCGACTGTTTCCAATAGCTCTTTCCGCAGATATTGAAAAAATGTTCTTTCAAATTAAACTTGATAAAAATCATACTTGCTTTCATCGTATTTTATTCCGTTTTAATTCAGACGATCCGATCTCAACTTACGAGTTTTCTCGCGTTTCTTTCGGCGTTTCTAGTTCGCCCTATTTAGCGATGCGAGTCGTGAGGCAGCTTGCTGATGATGAGCGTACACGTTGGCCTGCTGCTGCGTGGGCGGCCGAGCGTCACTTTTTCATGGACGATTACGTATCATCTGTATTATCAGTCTCTGAAGCTGAACAGCTGTTTCACGAACTCACGCAATTTTTCAAGGCCGGTGGTTTCAATCTAGTGAAGTGGGTCACAAATAGCACCGAGCTAATGAAACGCATTCCTATAGATAAACAAGCTCCTGATATTGTCAATTTTGATGAGGATAATAATAATATTAAAATTATTGGTCTTCAATGGAAACCCCAAGAGGACTATTTCTTTTTCAAAGTAAACTACGCTAACCACGCTAAATGTACTAAACGTAATATACTTTCGGTAGCCGCCCGCTTTTTCGACCCCCTGTCGTTACTCGGTCCGGTGACCACGCTTTTAAAACTTCTAGTTCGTCAATGCTGGAACCGCAACTTATCTTGGGACGAGGAGGTCCCCGCTGATATATCAGATCAATGGTCTCAGTTTCAAAACGAAATTCATGTGTTAGAAAACATAAAAATTCCGCGTCACGTAGGTATTTTCGGTAACTCGCGAAATATAACGCTTATAGGATTCGCTGACGCTAGTGAGCAGTGTTACGGTGCCGCTGTCTACTTGCGAATCAGCCAAAGTGAGAGAGACGTAGGCGAAGTCATTCTACTCTGTGCTAAATCAAAGGTAGCGTCTTCCAATCATATTGTCACCCTACCGCGACTCGAACTTTGCGCTGCTTTGTTGCTGTCAAACCTAATTGTAGCCGTACGCGACTCCGTTAGCGAACGCATTCAAATAAATGAAACCATCGCTTTTTCTGATTCTACGATTACGTTATCGTGGATTCGCGCGCCACCATTTCGATTTCAAACATTTGTCGCGAATCGAATTGCCGCGATAAACGAAAACCTGCCGGCAAGACATTGGTTTCACATCCCGGGAAATGAAAATCCAGCGGATATTATTTCACGTCCTGTTATGCCGAGCAAGCTCGCGGATAATCACCTATGGTTTCATGGCCCTACTTGGCTCGCTCATCCAATAAAAGAATGGCCGATTAAAACTTACGCTAATCCTTTACCGGTCATTGAACTTCCCGAAACGAAGGCAAAATCTTTTGCTATTCAAATTACTGAATATTCTGACGTATTATACGATCTTGCCAATCGAATGTCAAAATGGAATAAGTACCTACACGTCATCGTATACGTACTTCGTTTTACAAAAATATTAAAATCACGCAATGAGATAACTGTTCAAGATTTGGAAACCGCGCAAATTTATGTCATACGTAGCATTCAAAAGAAACATTTTAAAAATGTAAACATTCCTGCCTTACAAAAATTAAACGTTTTCATTGACAACCACAACCTCATACGAGTAGGTGGTCGTTTAAATAACGCTCAATTAGATTTCACGCAAAGACATCCAATAGTTCTTCCTGCAAACGACTCGATTGTATATCTGTTAGTCGATCATTCTCACATCGTAAATTCGCACGCTGGTCCTAGTCTGCTTTTATCTTTGCTAAGACAGAACTATTGGATTCTTTCTGCAAGAAATATGCTTCGCAAACGCTTGCGAAATTGCAACGCTTGTTTCAAGGTCAATCCAAAAAATACTTGCCCACTTATGGGAGATTTACCCCATTTTCGGGTAAGTGAAGTTAAAAGTTTTGTTTTTACTGGCGTCGACTACGCCGGTCCATTCTACGTAACTCCTTATCGCCGCCGTGGAGTAAAGAGTGTTAAGGCTTATCTATGCTTATTTATTTGTCTAACGACAAAGGCCTTGCATTTAGAGTTAGTTTCAGACCTCAGCTCAGAAACGTTCTTAGCCGCTTTCAAACGTTTCATAAGTAGAAGAGGTCCAGTCTCAATGATTTTAAGTGATGGAGCAACTAATTTCGCAGGAGCTAAACGAAAGCTCGACGAATTATATTCACTTTTAACTTCTGAAACACATAATAAATATCTCGATCAAAATTTAACGGATCTGCGCGTCCAATTTAAAAGAAATCCTCCTCTAGGTTCGCACTTCGGAGGAATCTACGAAAGTAACATAAAATCCGTAAAAACACATTTAAAACGATCAATCGGTAATCAAATTCTAACCTACGAAGAGTTAAATACTGTTTTTATCCAAATTGAGAGTATCTTAAACAGCCGTCCGCTGTGCGTTTTAAGTTCTGATCCTAATGAACTCGAGGCGTTAACGCCGTCTCATTTTCTTAATGTTACACCTCTAAAATATCTTCCAGCGCAAGATGTTCTTAACGCACCCGAAAATAGACTTTCTCGTTACGAATTACTGAACAAGTTAGTTCAAACATACTGGCATAGATGGAGAGTGGAATATTTGACTTCACTTCAAAGCAGGCAGAAGTGGAATGTTCCTACTGAACCTTTACAAAAGGGTCAAATAGTTATTATTAGAGACGACAATGCACCCGTACTCAGCTGGCCTATTGCTGTGGTAGAAGAGCTCTATCCTGGCAGAGATCAGATCACCAGAGTCGCTAGAGTCAAAACTAAGACCGGATCATATGTTAGACCAGTCGTTAAACTCTATCGTTTACCGCTTCAGTAATTCTTTAACGTTTAATAGATTCTGTATATAAACTAAGTTTAAGCCAATTTAATTTTAGTTTCTTTTAATTTAACTTTATTTGCTATAGACTCCTTCAAATTAAAAATTCATTTTGCTTTTCTTTCAATGCACATTTATTCAGAAGGTAACCCTTCAGCCCCGGGAACAATGGTGGCGCCATCTATATTATAAATTCGTTTCATTTCTTATAACGCCATCTATATTATAAATTCGTTTCATTTCTTATAACGCCATCTATCTTTCAATATTCACACTGCACAGATTATATATTATAAATATCACTTCATTCGTCCCGTCTGACATTTCACCTATCCTTCCATCCAAAATTTCCTAAGGAACGAAACGTCATCGGTTCGATCTGTCAAACTGACAGTCTAGCTATCGATCACGCCGCGAACGCATCGTTGTGTGCACATGTGAAAATTATGGTGAAAAGTACTTTAAGATCCAGCGAAGAAAATATTCAAGTAAGTTCTATCCTCTCTTCCAATCCTTTGTAATATATTTGTATAATAATTCACCAATCTTGTTCGCTAGCAATTCATAGTTGTCGTGTTGGGTTATAAAATAAAGAAAACGTATTTAATAAAAACAGCATTTGATCATATTATTTGTAAAGTACTAATAACAATTACATTCCATGTTTAACTAGTCCATAAATATCATTCCTTTGCTAATCAATAAGTTACAATAATAATTCTTGTATAAAATTATAACGTATTTACACTTTGATGAATAAAATAAAAAGATTCGTTGTCACCTACAAATTCAAACAAAATTCTGTCCGTACACTTTCATGTTAATAAACGGAGAACAATGTTTTTAAGCCGTTTAAAGAACAAAGTATTTACTACTGTAATACCTAACAAATAAAATCGCAATCCCTGTAACAATAACTTGCACTTACGATCTTTCGTAATAAAAAACTAACAAAGAAACAAAACATGAAAAATCATAATTCGAATTTCGAATTGTATCGTTTCTGGAAACTTCTTTGCATTTGGCTTCAGGAGGAATGGAGTCGCATTTAATTTTAAATGTAAGAATTTAGGTACCATTTTAGAACTTTACTTTCTTGGTTAAAATTTTTATGGTAACACAATTTACCTTTTAACTTTTCAACCTTGAACTAAGATTTTTTTGGCATTTTTTATATCACAATTTCTAATTTATTGGTCAACTGTCAGAGAACTGACACTTTGTCTGACAGTTATAGCGTAAACATATTTAATTCCTAGCCAGGGTTAACGCGGGGAATTTTATTTAATTAAGTGGTACCAAAATGGAATTATTTCATCGTGCAAACAGGTTTTTCTAGAAGGATTCTGCTTCAATATTTGCTCTGGTCTTGGTAGTGAGCTTAATTTGCTAATGTGGTATGCGAATTTTATAATAATGAAGAAGGGCGGTTGTTGCCTCACCGTTCTCCACTACACTGGTATTGTGGGTTCTATTCATACATTTATGGTGTATATACTTTCGCTATTCTACCAGCTGTTTCTGACAGCCCCCAGGTGAAATTTTGGTTGCCATGCGCCTGCCATTCCAGGTTTACAGATATCATCCGTCGGGATCTCATTACTGTCAACTACACAGCCATTCTGAAACCGAATGGTCTGAACGAAGACAATGGTAAGTGTTAGATGGTTGTCTGTTGTTTGCCCGAAGAATATATGCCATAATATTCATATGCCCGAATTTCATTTACCCGAATTTCATTTGCCCGAATGTTTTGTTTACCATAAAAGACATGTGACATACTGTTATTTGCCCGAACATTAGATTTCATAATGATTCGAATGCCATACGTATTGTTTTCCATACTTTCAATTGCAATAATATTATTTGCCCGAACATTTGATTACGTAATGATTCGAATGCCATACGTATTATTGTTATCCATACTTTTAATTGCAATAATAGTATGCAACAGAATTTTCAAACGCCATACTAAATTAATTTCCAATCTATCTAAGGTATTTATTTGCTCATGAAATTTTAACAGGCGCTCTAAAATTATTTAAAAACTTAAGTAGGTAATTACAAATTAGTGGGTAGGAAAAATATTTGTAGGCGATATTTATTGACAAGAGTATAACTGGATATAAATAAAGTATGATTATAGTATTAAAATTGATTTATTTTTAATACCTACTTATCACTATAATCAGTCTAAGTCGCTTCCGTACAAATTTAACCTAACGCCTTTGTCCTAAAAAGCGATTGTCTTTCATGTTTCTAACCTAACCTACCTATTAATTTTAATAATTATTTTAAACTTTTTTACAAGCAATTTTGGTGAGAAATGATGTTATGGTATATGATAATTACGTCTTACAATGATTATACTGGCACTTCGCCGGCCACTGCCGCGGCACGCTCGCTTCGCTCGCTCGGCTCGTGCGTTGTCTTTCATGTTTCTAACCTAACCTACCTATTATTTTTTATAATTATTTTAACTTATTTTACAAGCAATTTTGGTGAGAAATGATGTTATGGCATATGATAATTACGGCTTAAAATGATTAAAATGGCACTTCGCCGGCCGCTGCCGCGGCACGCTCACTTCGCTCGCTCGGCTCGTGCGTTGTCTTTCATGTTTCTAACCTAACCTACCTATTAATTTTAATAATTGTTTTAAACTTTTTTACAAGCAATTTTGGTGGGAAATGATGTTATGGTATATGATAATTACGTCTTACAATGATTATACTGGCACTTCGCCGGCCGCTGCCGCGGCACGCTCGCTTCGCTCGCTCGGCTCGTGCGTTGTCTTTCATGTTTCTAACCTAACCTACCTATTATTTTTTATAATTATTTTAACCTATTTTACAAGCAATTTTGGTAGGAAATGATGTTATGGCATATGATAATTACGGCTTACAATGATTATAACAAATTATGTTATGGCAATTAACTTTATGGGAAACAAAGTTTCTAGCACGTGACTAATATAGTAAACAATGAATATGACAAATAAAATTATGAGAAACAATAATATGTCAGGTGAGTATTATAGCAAATAAAATTCGGGCAAATGAAATTCTGGCAAACGGCGGTACACCGTGTTAGATATCTACCTATCTATCTAACAAAGGTGCCGCGCATCATAACGGGACTGCACGTGTTGCACATTTGGGGACACGCGGCGAGCGACGCCTGTACCGGTCGAACATAACGGGACTGCACGTGTTGCACATTTGGGGACACGCGGCGAGCGACGCCTGTACCGGTCGAACACGAGGCGAGCGGCGCGTGCACAGGACGGCCCTACCTATATAAGGAAGCAGAGCGGCGCCGGGGGCACTTGCCTTCACGAACTATAGTGAACATAACGTATTCGCTCCTCTAAGTTTTATACCGGGTTTTTAATTATAGTTATAACGGTGTTTTAATTTAATATACCAGTATATTTGTACAGTCCGCTTTTCATTTAAGTCCTACATAGGACTCTTAACATGGTCCTTCTGGATCGCCGTTAAATTTTTCATTCGAAAAACAATAACGTAATTTAACGTCCCGGAAAAAACGCTTCAAGTCTCGATTCTACAGCTGTGGACGGAATACAACCTACCTGCTATCTACACGGAACGAGCTAAGAAGAAAATCAAATTGGCCGCAGGCAACGAAAACAGACCGTTGACCCGAGCAAGATCCAAATCATACGCGAAGAAACCTCAATTCACCAATGACACGTGGTTTGGTTTGGATTACAGTGAGTCGTTCCAATTTTTTTCTTCCTTCCCTTTCGTAGTGTTTTTTATTTGAGTGAAGGCTTAGTCATATTTTATTTATCCAACGGTTACTCTACGTTGTAAATGTAAAATACAACTTTTTGTGTTAATAATTATAGTGCAAAAAATAGCTGAATGCGCGAATTCTGGACCAGGTAAGATTTGGCCAGATAAACGCTAAGCGGGAGAAGAAATCTACTACGCAACACTATTCAAATATTAGGGCACTAACCTTTCAATGATGCGGCAGCCGTCCCCTCAGTGTTCGTGCTTCTCGTCTTCTTGTACAGCAATATAAAAAGGATATATGTGCAGCGGGGTCGCTACTTCCGCTTCCGGAAGCGAAAGCGTAAACGACGTGCGTGTAGGTGCGAGCGTGGATTTCAACTGGCGCGGCGCGGCGCGGTGGGTGCGCATGCGGTGGGGTGCGCGAGCGGCAGTGTCCGCTCGATAGATCAATGCACACTAACAAGTGAAGTAGTGTGCGTGAAATACTAAATGATTGAATGAAGGATTCGCGCTTGGCGCGAACATTTGCCCCCGGTCTTAAAACAAAAGAATTGGTTTTAAGAAAAAATAGCGGGACAATAAAGAAAAAAAAAATGATGCGATAATAAACGAATGGAGAGTGAGATAAACCAATATTGTAAGACGACCGGGGTACAAAGAAATTATTGAGTCGGTAAAGCGCATAAGCGGACGACAGGTCTTTTATAGATGCCTGTCGCCGTTTTGACAGTGGCGACCCTACAAATAGAATCACTGCCGGGGTGAGTCTCAATGACAACACCCAATGGCCAAGAGAGCGGGGGCATATTGTCACTAATGATCAAAACAATAGTTCCAATAGAAATTAGATTGGAGGGTGTGTTCCACTTTCCACGAGCTTGTAATAAGTGAAGGTACTCCAATTTCCAGCGGTTAGAAAATGATTGGATCATTTGATCCAACAAGCGGTAGCGTTTTAATAAGTGTGCAGGTTCATTAGGAACTGCACTAGAAGGTAAATGATTGAGTGGTGCAGTCATTAAGAAGTGAGACGGCGTTAAAGCAGCGGGCTCTGACGGATCCTCACTCAATAAAGTTAGCGGACGCGAATTTATGACGCTTTCAATTTGAGTCAGCACAGTCAATAGTTCCTCGTATGTCAGCAATTGCGAACCTATTGTTCGGTGCAGATGCGTTTTGAATGATTTCACCATAATTTCAACATTTCCAGAGAAATGTGGACTTCTTGGCGGGATAAAATGCCACAGTATACGGTGCTCGGATAGTGCACTCGAAATAGAATTATTATAATCATCTGAGTTTACAAGCGAATAAACTTCAGATAAAGCATTCTTAGCGCCTACGAAATTAGTCGCATTATCGGAGTACATAACTGATACGGAACCTCGGCGAGCGAGAAAGCGTTTGAAAGCGGAAAGAAATGAGCCCGTACTCAAATCTGTGACGAGTTCAATGTGAACTGCGCGCGTGACCATACAAACAAAAATACACATATAGGCTTTTATGGAACGCACTCCGCGTTTTCTATATGGGATAATGCTTAAAGGCCCTGCGTAATCCGTTGACGTAAATTTAAAAGCAGTAGCTTCGTTCACGCGGCAAGCGGGAAGATCACCCATAAGTGGGTATGATGGCTTAGGATTAGCCTTAAAGCAGAGATTACATTTATGTATAACTGATCTAACAGCGTTGCGGCATGACAAGATCCAATATCTTTGTCTTAATATAGACATTAAAGTTACCGGACCGGTATGACAATTAGAGCGATGATAATGTGAGATTATTAAATCAATTACATAATGTTTACGCGGTAATAGCATCGGATGCTGTTGATTATAAGACAAGCCTGCTTTTCGAAGTCTACCTCCAACTCGTATAATTCCGTTTTCGTCAAGAAACGGTACAAGCCTTTGAATTGCATTCGTACAGCGAGCACTTGCTTTGATATTTTTAATAATATCAGGAAAACATGATTGTTGCAGAGCTTTGAGGATTTGCAACTCAGCAAAGCTCATGTCTTCAGCGGTAAAAATATTAGAACGCGGCAATTTTTTAATAAATTTATATATAAAGGCGGTAATGCGTAAAAGTTTATTCCATGAGGAAACGCGAATTGAGAGGTCTAACAGCGGGTTAGGAGCCTCGTCAGTTATATGCGTAGCGGGCAGAGCAATAATTTTCTTAGATTCAGGCAATTCGGAATCGATTTTAGCGGGCACTATCGATTTGATAGGCCATTCACTAGGATCCTGACAAAGCCATGCGGGACCAGTGAACCATAGCGGGTGATTAACCAACTCAGCTGGCGAAAGTCCTCGAGACAGACAGTCGCTAGGGTTGTCTGTTCCAGCCACATGATAGAAGCAATTAGCAGGAACGGCGGCGGTAACCTTTGTAACTCGCGTAGCTACAAATGTTTTAAATCTATGCGGAGAAGCGGTGATCCATTGTAATGCTACCATGGAATCAGATAAACAATAGATTTTGTCAATAGAATGACGTTTACTATAAGTATCAATTACGCGGCGAACTAATTTTGCCATAAGCAGACAAGCGCAAAGTTCTAATCTAGCGATTGAGATAGTTTTTAACGGAGAAACTTTTGATTTCGCACAAATCAGGCGAATAATCGGTACTGATTCTGTCTGAGTCCGAACATAGATGGTAGATCCATAACCATGTTCTGAAGCGTCAGAAAAAGCAATTATACAAATTTTTGAGTTTAAACTAACACCGAGATGGCGCGGAAAGCGTAATTGTTGAATGCATGGCAACTCGTGAATATATTTCTGCCAAATACCTACAATTTCTGAAGTTGGGGTATCGTCCCACTGTAGTTTTAAAATGTGAAGTTTTTGTAAAATAAGTTTAGCGTAGAAAACAACCGGAGCGATAAGACCTAGTACATCATATTGGCGTGCGATTAAAGATAAGATATTGCGCTTAGTTACTGGGCGGTGTTCAATGTTCACATTAAACATGAAAGTGTCACAACTAGGCGACCACTGTAAACCTAGAACTTTTAAATTCGATCCGGGCTCTTCGAAGTGGATATTGGCGACGTGTTGATCCGAAATCGGGAGAGTTTTTGTCACCTCAGGTATGTTACTAGCCCATTTGACCAGTTCAAGGCCCCCGGCCCGTAACGCTTCGCGTAGATTATCGCGGAGCTGTACTGACTCGAGCACTGAAGGCAGCGAGCAGCAAACATCATCCATGTAGGTATTGTTTTCTATAGCAGCCGCGGCGAGTGGAAAACGCTCGCGCTCGTCGGCGCAAAGTTTGCGGAGTACGCGCATTGCCGAAAATGGACTACTACGCATGCCAAAACATACGCGGTTAAATTGATAGGTATCTAACGGTAAAGCGGAATCGAATCTGTATAAAAACTTTTGGTATTTGCGGTCATTTTCATTTACCAAAATTTGCAGTTTGATGTCAGATGTAAACGCAACTGCATATAAGCGGAAATCTAAAAGAATGGTAAACAAGTCATTTTGTAAATTTTGTCCCGTATACAAAATGTCGTTAAGTGACAACTTTGAATCGGTAGCGGCGCTCGAATCCATAACCATCCTATATTTAGTGGTGGTTTTATCCAAGCGAGCGATTGCGTGATGAGGAATATAGTATCCTAAAGACGTGTCTACATTTCTAAGCAGCGATATATACCCTTTTTGTATATATTCCTTAATTATAGCATCATATTCCACCTTCAGGGAAGGGGAGGCTATGAGCTTGCGTTCTAAATACATAAAGCGTCTTTTTGCGGTAGTAAAAGAATGACCAAGTGATGTCTCGGGATTGCGTGAAAATGGTAACGCCACAGAATAACGTCCCGATGAATCGCGCGAAACACCATCAGTAAAAATGTGTTCATTTTCTATGTCAGCTGGACTAGAAGGCAATACGCTTGGCACTTCTTCCAGCTGCCAGAATTTTTGAATTAAATTATCCAAATGCGGTTCTTCTGTAACGGTACAGAGAGAGATATGCGGGCGATAATTATTAGCGTAGGTATTTGAACAAGCGGTGACCGTGTAATTATGAAGCGAATTATCAACGGTCGATATTGGTGCGGTACCTAAAACTATGAAACCAAAGATAGTTTCAAGTGCGGATGGCATACCAGGTGGCGTTGAAGCGCGCCCTGACAATAATATTTCGGAGAACAACGGAGCCCCAATAAGAAAATCTATTTCAGAAGGCGTACCGAATTTCCTATCTGCAAGCGGTAAATGTTTAACATAAGATAAGCGTGACACATTTACCTGTACGGTAGGTAAACGGTCGGTGATACGATCGAGAACAAAAGCATCTACTGAAATGAAATTGTCGTTAAGTCGTGACGACAATGTCGTAGTAACTGCACCTTTTATTGGATTAGTACTACTGCCTATTCCTTTCACAACAATATTAGGTACCTTATTGGGTTCTAATTTTAATTTTGCACAACATTTCGATGTCATGAAGTTACATTGACTAGCGGAGTCAATCAACCCACGAATAAGTACTCGACGTCCATTCGAGACCGTGGCATAAACTTCAACAGTACCCAATAAACATGTCGTATCTTCCGGGTCCACCCGTGGGTGCGTATTGCAGAGCGATATGTTTTGATTAAAAGAAGTTAAAACCTGTTTTCCATTCTCTGAGTTTTTGTGACAGAGCAATGTATGATGCTTACCATCGCACTGACGGCAATGATGAAGCGATTTACAAGCGCCACTTGTATGCGTTATACTCAGACAATTAGTGCAACATTTATTTAGTTTCACTAAGTTTAAGCGTTGCTCAACAGATAGTTTATTAAATACTGAACATTTATATAAATTACTAGCTGACCCGTGCCCACTTCGTTGGGCATAATGTTCAAAAATATATATCTTTCATAGTTAAGGCAGCGTTCGTAAGAAATAAATTAATATCTACACGAAACAAACTTAATACCTACCTATAACCTAAATTAATATCTACATGAAACTAACTTAATACCTACCTATAACCTAAATTAATATCTACACAAAACAAACTTAATACCTACCTATAACCTAAATTAATATCTACATGAAACTAACTTAATACCTATAACCTAATTTAATATCTAGGTACATGAAACAAACTTAATGCCTATCTATAACCTAAATTAAATGAAAACTTTATAAACATAAAATATTTTTTTTTAATGTACCGAAAATAAAATTAATGAATGTCGAAAGTGTGTTACGAAAAATTCAATTTTGGGGACGTCCGCTGCGTAAAGAGCCGACCTCGCGAATGAGCCGCGCGGGTACCTACCTCTCAGATGTAAAAGGAAGGTCACGCCTCCTTCTTCCGAAGTGAGCACGAACGCGAACCGAAATAAGCCGAAACCATCGCGCGCCGCTGCCGCGCTGCTGTGGCCTTCACGTATAACGATGAGTTTTTCTCCGATTCTCTTTACAAAACGGACTACCACGTAAAAACCTTTTAATTTTTCGGTTTTTTATATAGCCTATGACACTCAGCGATAATGTGGCTTTCTATTAGTGAAAGAATTTTTAAAATCGGTGCAGTAGATTCCGAGATTACCCCTGACAATTTAACAAACACACAAACTTTACCTCTTTATAATATTATAGTATAGATAATGATCGCTTTGTTTACACGATGGACAACTCGTCGCGAACGAAGCGGAGAATGCGTTGGTTTTTCTAGAAACCGGTTTGTTATCAACGGCGGAAGCGGTCAGAGGCGTTGAATGCCTGCTTAAAATATTACTTTGTTCACGAATATAATCGATTAATTGCGGGTAGGTTTGCGGTTTGCCACGCATGTGCATATCAAAGGCACGCGCGGTTCTAGAATCTAACTTATTTAAAGCAAGTTGCAACAGTAAAAAGTCAGTCAAATCATCTAACTTGAGAGCTTTCAAATTAGAGATAGCACTACAAAATTTATCTAAAAACAATTCAAGATTTTTATTAGTAGCTGAGTTTAATGATTTAAATTCAAACATATTGTTGAAATATGCAACCGCAAGATTATATCTATTATTATATTTATCAATAAGCGTTTGCCAAATGAGGGCATAATTTTCACTTGTGGGTACAATGCCCGAGCAAGTCGCTAGCGCTGAACCTGATAATTTATTTATTAAATATTGAACGCGTTCGTGATCTGATAAATCAGGATTTTCATGGATTGTTCGCTTGAACGATTCGTAAAATATTCGCCAACTCATAGGGTTGCCATCAAACGGTTTTAATTCCAACTCTGGAAGGCGTAAATGAGATTTATGTTGCGGTAAAGTATTAGAATTGGTACATTCTAAACTTTTGACAGCGGGCGGATTAAGTTTATTATAAACGCATTTGCAACCACAATAAAGATCCTCAAACGAATTCAAACTCTGGTAATTTATTATGTAAGCTGGGTCAATGTTCAACTCGACAACGTTTAATTTATCCACAATTTGAGTGAAATCCGAACGTATACTGTCTATGGAAATCATACCACTAAGGAACAAACTCCTCTCCGTTTCATTACTGAAAGCATTCAAAGCCCTAGTGTGAATCTGCTGAATACGAGAAAATATTGCGTCACGCTTACCAATTAATGTAAGTCTTTCAATTTGCAAAGAATCAAGCGCTTTGGCATCCTCAAATGTCTCTTTGGATCTAGACATTATGAAAAGAAATTAAAATATTATTATTAATATTTCTTACAAATATTGCCAATTTACGTAATGACGAAATACGCATATTGACTGCAGCACTGCAAAATATAATTTCAATTTTTCGAACAAATTGAAATAACAGCGAATTACTAAACGCTGGAATGCGGACGTTGCACACCTCTGCCAACCCTACTGGGCAAGATAAGCGTGATATTGTGTTATGTTACCAAACTGCAACGCATTTATAATGGAACCAGTTTGTAAACACTTATTATTAAACTATGAAAGGTGGAACAGAAATAAATGATATATTTAGCGGCAAGATAACACTAAATACCTAAATATATAGTGTTAGAAGCGAATAGCGATAAAATAGATTTATAGCTATGACCTATTACCTAAATAATTTAGGTTGGTAAAAAATGCGGGGCGTTTTGCGGTGAAATAAAGCTATGATCGAATACCTAAACACGTTAGGTATAAGAAAGCGAATGCGGAAACTTATTAGATATTATCAAATATCTAAAATAAGTTAATAAGTTAAAGAGAGCGGTATTCTGGGGCCATGCGGTGACATGGACTTTGAACCCAAAATGGCGGAGCGGAAAAATGCGTATAAGCGTGAAATTTTTGCGAGAAAAAATAGGAATCCGGCTCGAAGGACCAAAAATGAATGCGCGAATTCTGGACCAGGTAAGATTTGGCCAGATAAACGCTAAGCGGGAGAAGAAATCTACTACGCAACACTATTCAAATATTAGGGCACTAACCTTTCAATGATGCGGCAGCCGTCCCCTCAGTGTTCGTGCTTCTCGTCTTCTTGTACAGCAATATAAAAAAGGATATATGTGCAGCGGGGTCGCTACTTCCGCTTCCGGAAGCGAAAGCGTAAACGACGTGCGTGTAGGTGCGAGCGTGGATTTCAACTGGCGCGGCGCGGCGCGGTGGGTGCGCATGCGGTGGGGTGCGCGAGCGGCAGTGTCCGCTCGATAGATCAATGCACACTAACAAGTGAAGTAGTGTGCGTGAAATACTAAATGATTGAATGAAGGATTCGCGCTTGGCGCGAACAATAGCAAAGCAACCGGTTACCTGCCGCTCGCGCACGTGCTTGTCCGTTAGGTAGCCAAGAGTGCCTATCCCTTATAACATTTTTTCACATGCTTGCAACTTTATAGGCTGGGCGCTTACCAACTAAAAATATTTCTTTATATTTTTTAATTCTTGTTTAATCTTACCTACCCTTTTTCTTTTAATTAGTATTGAGATTTTATTGCAATGACTGAGGATAAAGTAACGACCTCACAGCTTATTAAAAAGCGTGGCAGTTTTAAAGCTAAATTAACAATTTTCAGTAATTTTTTGTCGCTTATTAAAGACAATGAGCTTACCAACGTACAACAGTTAGAACTTAAAACGAGATTAGAAAAAATAGATGCCTTATATAGTGATTACGATAAATTACAGGAAGAAATTGAGGTGATCTCTGAGGTGGACGACTCCGCCGACCGTGAGCGGTTTGAAAGCCAGTATTTTCATCTACTAGCTGAGGGTCGCAATCTTCTTGGAGCCTGTCTATCCAGTCAAGGACAGCTTCAAGGGGGTGCCGTGACAACTCAAGAAGATGTGCAGGCAAGTGCTTTCATTTCTAATTGCGTCAGATTGCCTAAAATCGAGTTACCTACCTTTAGCGGCCATTATCAGCACTGGCTAGGTTTCAGAGATACATACGTTTCCTTAATTCATTCAAGGTCAGATATTGACAACATAAATAAATTACGCTATCTCCGAGCTTCCCTTAAGGAAAGTGCTTTTTTAGTTGTGGATGCTTTAGATATCAAAGGAGACAATTATCAATCCGCATGGCAGTTACTTTGCGACAAATATGACAATAAAAGATTATTAGTTAACAATCACGTCATTGCATTATTCAATGTACCAAATATGGAAAAAGAATCATGCGCCTCTATTCGTAACATTATAGATGTAACAAATAAAAATCTTCGAGCTCTTTCAACTTTAGGTGAACCAACGGAGCATTGGGACACACTTATTATACATATTATGTCGAAAAAACTCGACATTGTTACAAACAGAGAATGGGAAGAACGTCGAAATACTTTGACGAAATCTCCCTCTTTAAACATGTTTCTTACTTTCCTTGGTAATAGAGCCGACTTTTTAGAGAGTTTAGAAGAAAGAGGTAAAGGGAACTGTAGGCAATCAACAAGTTGTAATTGTAACACAAATTTTACAAGTATTAAACAAGTTAATAACAAACAGACAGTCAAAAGTTATAATAAAAAAATATTTAGATGTCCTATATGCGACCAGACGCATTTTTTGTTTAATTGCGAAACATTTAGATCTTTCAGTATTGAAAATCGCATACAAAAAGCCAAAGAAGCTAAAGTATGCATTAATTGTCTAAGACCAGGTCACACAGAAAATAATTGCAATTCTGCTACATGTAAATATTGCAGGAAAAAACACAATACGCTATTGCATTTAGACTCTCAAGAAGTAAACGAACAACCCCCTGAGCTAGCGATATCTAATTTTGCCGGTTCAGCTAACACAAAACAGATTACTACTTCTCGAGTAATATTACTATCAACAGCAGTGGTAAAAGTCGCTGACAGCAGGAGTAACGTGCACAATGCGCGTTTGCTTCTCGACAACGGCAGCACGGCCAATTTCGTGACACACACGCTATGTAGTAAGCTAGGTCTGTCACGACGTAACACGAACTCAACGGTAACGGGTATCAATAACAATATTTTTCCTAGCACTCAGTCTTGCAACCTGACAATTATGTCAAATATTCAAAGTTATTATGAATTTAAAATTGACTGTCACGTAATTCAAAAAATTACTGAGGCCATGCCATCTTCTTTAATAGACGTAACCGATATACCGTTACCAATCGGGATTGCCCTTGCCGATCCATCCTTCAATGTACCTTCAGAAATAGACATTCTCGTTGGGGCAGACATATTCTGGGCGGTTCTTTGCAACAATTCAATCGATTTAGGTAAAAATTTACCAAAACTTTATGAGACAAAACTTGGTTGGCTAGTGTCTGGATATGTCGCCCGTCCTAAAACCGATTCCCCTTTACTTGTTTGTAATTTTTTAAATGAATCATCGAACCCTGACTTGTCTCGTTTTTGGGAATTGGATAGCGTAGCAGAAAAGCACTCATTATCCCCCGAAGAACGTGCTTGTGAAAATTTTTTTATGATTAATACCAAACGTAGTTCTAATGGTCGGTTTGTAGTAACAATGCCATTTAAACGAGACCCGTCGGTATTAGGAGATTCATTTCAAAGAGCAAAATGTCGTTTTTTATCTCTTGAACGTAAATTTATTAAATACCCCGATTTTAAAAAAAGGTACGTTGAATTTATGGACGAATATGAACGGCTAGGTCATATGACAGTTAATAGTAAGCCTTCTACAGACAAAACTCATGACATTAATTATTTTCTCCCTCATCACGGTATTACTCGTGATACTAGTTTTACAAGCAAGCATCGTACAGTTTTTGATGGTTCAGCGGCTACAAGCACTGGAATATCGCTTAATGATATTCAGTTAGTTGGTCCCACAGTGCAAGAAGACCTATATTCAATTTTATTACGGTTTCGTCAGCACAAATACGTAGTTACTGGTGACATTGAAAAAATGTATAGGGCCATAGAATTAAATCCAACTCAACGATCTCTACAACAAATAATATTTCGTTCTGATACAAAACAACCATTAAAAACCTACACATTAAATACTTTAACATACGGAATGTCATCGTCGCCATATTTAGCTACAAAATGTTTAATTAGTTTGGCATCACAAGTTTCTAACGAAGCAGTCAGGCGAGCAATTCAACGCGATTTTTATGTAGATGATTATTTAGGAGGAGGACCTGACATAGAGAAAACAATAAAAATATGTAAAGGTGTCATAAATGCTTTAAAAGGAGCTCAGTTTAATTTAAGAAAATTTCGGTCCAACTCTCACGAAATTTTAGATGCAATTTCTCCATCTATTCAGTCTGATAATATTTTAGATTTGTCAATTAACAATATAAACAAATCCACAAAAACGTTAGGCTTAAATTGGATATGTGATGCAGATGTTTTATCATTTTCAATAAATATAGAATTTAAGGAAAAAGTTACCAAACGTCACATACTTTCAGTTATTAGCCAAGTTTTTGATCCGTTAGGTCTAGTAGGGCCATGCATTGTCGTCGCAAAAATGATAATGCAAAAATTATGGATGCAACAATATTCTTGGGATGATGAAGTTTCGCAAGAAATCAAAAAACTTTGGTGGGAGTTTGCAAATGCGTTACCAAATTTAAACAATTTAAAAATTCCTCGTTGGGTACTTCATATTAACAGTGATATACATGAAATTCATATATTCTCTGACGCATCTGAGCGTGCGTATGGATGTGCATTATACATTCGTTCTATAGACAGATGCGGACAAGTAAGAGTCAAACTGTTAACATCTAAAAGTCGTATATCACCCATACACCCAACTACAATTCCACGTCTTGAATTATGTGGAGCACTATTGGCTGCAAGACTGTGCACAAAGGTTTTACTTGCGTTGACAATTAACATAAGTAGGTGTAGATTCTGGTGTGACTCCACAATTGTCTTAGGGTGGCTAAAGACACCATCACTGCAACTTACAAGTTTTGTTCGAAACCGTGTCCACGAAATTCAGGAACGTACTAATAATCATACGTGGAGCTACGTGCCGTCAAAGGACAATCCGGCGGATCTTATCTCTCGAGGGCTTAGGGCTGACGTTATCAGCGATTGTTCTTTGTGGTGGTCAGGTCCAAAATTTCTATTTGAAAATGATATTGATTGGCCCAAAATGCCGAATGAAAATGTAAAACAGGATCTACCTGAATTGGTTAACTGTTTCCACACAAATATAATTTCAAAAATTGATACTGCTGATTCGTTAAATAACTTAATAAATAATAAATCAAGTTTCACTAATTTGCGAAGAATAGTAGCATATTTACAAAGGTTTATTTACAATTGCACACATAAAGAAAAAAATAATGGGTATTTGTCAGTACAAGAACTAAAAAATGCACTAGTTCTAACCATTCAAAAGGCTCAGTTGGAAATGTTCCCTCAGGAATATACGATTCTTAAAACAGGCAAACCTTTACCAAAAAAGAATAGACTCATGTCACTGACCCCGTTTTTAGATAATAATGATATAATTAGAGTTGGTGGTAGGCTTGATAATTCCCCATATAGTTATAACATTAAGCACCCTATTTTACTATGCAGTAAACATAATTTAACAAAAATAATTTTTAATCACTATCATTTCAAACACCTACATGCTGGTCCTCAACTTTTATTAGCAATAGTGAGACAAACATATTGGCCTTTGAAAGGCAAAAATCTATCTAAAGCAACTGTAAACAAATGTATGTCTTGTCATAGATATAAGGCAGAAACTGTCCAACCCATAATGGGGCAGTTGCCATTATCAAGGACTAAACTTGAATTCCCATTTTTACATTGCTCCGTTGATTACGCAGGGCCAGTGCTGATAGCTGACCGAAAGGGTAGAGGTTGCAAATTACTAAAGTCATATTTGGCAATTTTTGTGTGCAATTCAGTGAAAGCCTGTCACATCGAGCTTGTCACGGCGCTCTCTAGCGAAGCGTATATAGCAGCTTTAAATCGATTCGTATCTCGCCGGGGAAAGCCTCAGAGCATCACTTCAGACAATGGCACTAACTTCGTTGGTGCAGACAATGATATAGCCAAGTTCCTAGTTCAGTCTGACCTACAGAGTTGTATCGCCCAAGAAGGCATAGAGTTTAAATTCGTACCCGCATATAGTCCACATTTCAACGGGTTAGCCGAGGCAGGTGTTCGATCCACCAAACATCATTTAAAAAGATTGTTACACACTACTCATTTAACATACGAAGAAATGGCAACTTGCCTCACTCAAATAGAAGCAATCCTAAATTCACGTCCTCTTACTCCATTATCCTCTGACTCTAACGATTTCCTTGCTCTAACTCCTGCTCATTTCCTAATTGGACGAACACTGACATCAATACCACGCCTTGAACGATACAAACGTATTGAGCACATAAAACAGCATTTCTGGCAAAGATTTTCCCTAGAATACGTGACTCAACTGCAGCAGAAGGTGAAATGGCAATCACATGGGAAAGAGTTACAAAATGGATCACTTGTGCTAATCAAAGATAGAACTCTACCTCCTCTATTATGGTCACTTGGGCGAGTCATCAAACTCTATCCCGGGAACGACGGCGTTACACGTGTGGTGGAGCTTAAAACAAAGCGAGGTACCATACGTAGAGCCTTTACTAATGTTTGCCCGCTTCCAGATTTTTGAAGTTACACTGCTTACGCTACTTCAACCCGGGCAGCTTGTTAGATATCTACCTATCTATCTAACAAAGGTGCCGCGCATCATAACGGGACTGCACGTGTTGCACATTTGGGGACACGCGGCGAGCGACGCCTGTACCGGTCGAACATAACGGGACTGCACGTGTTGCACATTTGGGGACACGCGGCGAGCGACGCCTGTACCGGTCGAACACGAGGCGAGCGGCGCGTGCACAGGACGGCCCTACCTATATAAGGAAGCAGAGCGGCGCCGGGGGCACTTGCCTTCACGAACTATAGTGAACATAACGTATTCGCTCCTCTAAGTTTTATACCGGGTTTTTAATTATAGTTATAACGGTGTTTTAATTTAATATACCAGTATATTTGTACAGTCCGCTTTTCATTTAAGTCCTACATAGGACTCTTAACAGTAAGTTATCCGATAGAATGATGCTTGTTTTCTGGACGTTGGAGCGGCCGTTACACATTCCAAGGACCCAGGATAGGCCTGGTGCGGCGGCGGAATCAGCCAAAAACATCAAAAGGCATAAATACAGTCTTCTGGATAGCGGTTATATGTTTGTGCCTTTTGGGGTTGAGACGCTTGGGCCGTGGGTCCAGGGGCTCACTCTTTATATAAAGATATATCACGCCATTTGGTTGATGCGATGATTTAAAAATTCTTCTCATAGTTTCCAATTGTTTGGCAAAAACTCATTTGTTGTGTTATGATTCAATGCTCAATATTTTCTCTTATGATTTATTGCTGCAGTATGTTTGGTTTTATTTCTGATACAAATACTTTTTGTGATTGATAGATTGGTGGGAATAAATAATGGCAAATTGTCTGCCTTGCATTAATTATGGTTTTTTAACAGAAAGAAAAAAAGAAAGAAAGAAAAACATTTATTTCACAGACACACTCTGGACAACACAGTTGAAAACGAAAACAAACAAACAATCAAAGAAAAAAAAAAGAACATAACAAAAAATAATAGTAGTAACTAAACCTAACTTAACAAAAACAAATTATCGGAGACACAGAAAGAAAGAATAAGCAGTTTTTTTTTTTTTTCTTTAGCGATTCACTGTCACATCTCCTATTCCGTGGTCACATCAGTCAGCTGTCCCGAGTGTCACCGCGAAAACGGGATGTCGCTCAGCGTTGTGCTGTAAAGCGCTTACATTGCTGCAGGACGCTTTGACGCAGCGCTGGTATTCTGCGACACCCCTGCTGACGCCAGACGTCTAAAAAAACAGATAAACATAATTATATAAATATCATTAGGAAAAAATAAATAGATCTAGAATAAATAAAACATTTAATAAAATATAGTGAATACACATAAATGTATACAATATGAAGAAATATAAATACATTGAGACTATTCCTTTGCCATTGAGCCGGCAACAACAGCGACACTCGTGACGCACGCGCAGGCAGTTCGCCTATCGACCAATCAGCGCGAGCGCTACTGTCAAAGGCAAACCACAGCTCGCGCACCAATATCACCGTCCAATGGCAAAGCAATGATAGTAAAAAAATATGTGAAAAGAACAAATAATTGAGACAGAGATAAAAGTTTTCAATCAAGACAGAGAAAGAAAGGACACATTCCAGGGCTCTGAAGTTCAAAAGTAACAGCGTTTATGGTATAGAACTTAACCCAACTAACAGAGTCAAGAAAATATGTTTTTTTTTTAAGAAAACGCTCGCTCTAGGAATAACTCCTGTCTCGCGGGGGTGTTCACAAACATACATTTAACACACACAGAGCACACCCAGAGTCAGAACAAATCTTTGCGAATCACACAAAGATTTATCCCATGTGGGGATCGAACCCACAATACCAGCGCAGTTGAAAGCGGAGAGGCGACCGCTTTAACCAACACGCCAACCGTGCACTCGCTTTTAACTTGTTAGTGTGTATCCACTGAAGCTGTGCGGAGATGCGTACTGACTAAGCTATAAGAGCTATCTTAGCTGGTTTGGGTTAATATTATGTAAGCTGATTAAAAACAGCTCACTCCACTTGCATTGCGCCATTTATGTATGATAGGTACATCTTTTCTCAGTGTTCTCCTCGCAAGCTTGGAAAAGATGAGATGTGCGAATAACGAAATCCTTTAGTTTTTTAAAAACATCTTTTTTTTTTATACTACGCCCACAGCGAACGAACGTGTAGTCCACCTGATGGTAAGTGGAGTACAGCCCATGGACATCAACAATCCACAAAAGCAGATTACAGATGCGTCGCTGCAGCTGAGGACTACGGTGTTATGCCTCATGTGCCAGTAATTTCAGGGCCTGATCTCACCACCAAACCGGAACACAGTAATGGTAGCACACTATTTGGCGGTAGGTTAAAGGTGAGAAGGTGGTGCTGCCGCCCTCGAGCTCATTCACAAGAGCTCTACCACCAAAAAAAGCTTCACTTGTTACGTCGACGCTTTAATTGAATCTGGACCAAATTAAAATTGTCTTAAAATTAAATATTTAAGCACTACAAAATAAAAAAAGAATTTCAAATCTGTTTACTATGAACCACATCAAATTAAATGGAATTAAAAACAAATATTAGAATTTGCTTCGCTAATTAACTTTGTCTAGGCTACTAGATAATTAATTTGAAATCAAACAAAGTCTTTTAGTCACTGAACCTTTTACCCTTTGTCATAATGAAGGCTTATTTACGTTGCCTGGGGATATCAAAAGTCACTGAAGTTTCATTAGAAATTAATTATTTATCTCATTATGTAATTTAAGTCAGCATGGATATCAAATAATAAAATATTTAAATAAATAAATATTTCACAACTCACACATAACGCCATCTAGTCCCAAACTAAGCAGAGCTTGTAATATGGGTACTAGAATAACTGATACTAATACATAATATACTTTTCTTTTGTAAATACATACATATTATACATAGAAACACCCAGACTATGACAAACCCCCATGTTCATGCACACAAAGATTTGTCTTAAGTGGGAATCGAACCCACGACCTCGGCGTCGCAGGCAGGTACACTACCCACTCCGCCATCCGGTCGTCATAATGAAGACCGAGGCAAAGGGGTATGACCAATCGACTATGGGATTGTTTATCGCTGCTGTGTTATCTATTCCTCGGCTTTGTCAAGATAAAAATATGAAAGTTTAATTTTAAGCCAGATATTTTCTTAGTAAGCTGGGATGTCATGAAAAAAGTTAGTAAACAGGTGCAAAAAACGTGATAATTCTATCAAAACAAAATTAGATTCTAGTTCATCCTTCATGTTTAAATAGAAAATCTCTTTTGTTTATTAAATCCCGCTTAAGTAATGTCTCTTATTACTAGATAATCGTCATACACAAAACTAGAAATTATTTACTATCTTATATTCGTTACACAAGGGTTATGGCGAAACAGTTTTTGGGCATTGCCTTTTAGACATAAAATTCAAATTATACGGTACCCTAAAGCTATTTATACTTATGACATTGTTAGTGTCAGTTTAAATTTTCAACCTTTTAATAGTGGATTATTTACGAAGCGATTAGCAATACAGCAATACCTTAAATACATTGTGCATTTGATATAAATTAATATGGCCCCTTACAATCTGTAAATAAAAAAAAGTCTGTGTCTGTGTCAGTCATGGCGGGCAACTATAAATTCTTTTCAGTTTATGTTGTATGGGCCCTGATGCCAGAAATAAAAAATAAATTAAAAATGTACTTATTAACAACAAACTCGGTTAAATTATAACACACACAAACACACATACAATCAATAAATTAATTAATAAAATGAAATAAAATAATTAAACACATTATGCGTCATAAAATTCCTAAAATAGATTAAATGAACATTTGTGAAGATATTACAGATTTAAAATACAGGGATTTTATTGTTGCATATGAATATGCATATAATATGCGGCTATAAATAGCCGATCGTATCAAGCACTACGCACATCAGTTACAAGTTTAATTCTGTGTGCTATGCCATAGCAGCTATGGTATTGATCACTCATTATGGTGACCTACCCAGTTAGAATGATAGATATATATAATATAAGTTGTAAAAACATTTTATTTAGATTTGTTACTTCAAACCTTTTTATCTTTTATTTTATCCTTTTTCACGATCCAAAATCAACATAAAATCTAAAGCTTTGAAGTTTAAGGTACAAGAATATTATATTACAAAACTATTTATTCGAAAGCAAAGTGAATATTTGATATTGCGAACGAAATAAGCAAGAAGAAGAAGAATATTATGAGTTTTTGGGAGAGATCAAGAGAGAGATAATCTCAGAGATTATCGTCATCAATATGTACAGAAAGTAAGTGTGAAGTTTATCCGAGATATACGTCTTTTTCTAGAAATTTGACGTTTAACTCATGTACTTCGATATCCTACTAATATTATAAAGTTGAAAGTTTGTATGTGATTGTATAAAAATATGTATGTTACTTCTTCATGCTGGAACGAATAAATTAATGAAGAAGTTCGATGAAGTTTGGTGTAAAGGTAGCTGACACCCCGGAATATTAGGTTAATAATATTTAGGTTACTTTTAATCATAAAAAAACATTGCTAACTCCAGAGGAAGCAGTTAGTTGTAAAAAAAAGGCGCAAAAAACATAAATAGAAAATCAGGTTTAATGGTCATGTTAAAACTGACATAACATGTACCATAAATAAAGGCATCATAATATTTTGTCACCTTTTGTTTTAAAAGTGTTTTTTTTTTATTTAAAAAAAATTGCCGGGTGAAATAAAACATTTTATTTCCAAATTGAAGCTTTTTAGTGCATCTTTTATTTTAAGAGCATAACTTTAACTTAAATTATTTTTTTCAAATAAACGTTGCGGTTGTCCCGGAAAACTTCTCCTAAGGTATTCCTTCATCTGCATTTTATTAAATCAGAACTTCATGTAGAAAAAGTTTTAGGCGTAGAGATTGAATATTTCATTTAAAACTTTCAAGGACGATGATGATTTACATAAAATTGTGCTGTTATAATATATAATCTGCCGGACTTTTATTAGTTCATTATAGAAAAAAATATGGTGTTTATGTTCTACGTATATACAGAGCTAATAAGAAAAAAATATAAAGCTTCGGATTTCCATTTGAAAATTTAACATAGCTGTCACTTATATTTGTTTGTGAGATATATAATATGCCAGCTCCAGACGCTGGTTGTTTGTTGCACTAAACACAAGCGTGTGCAGACATTGCAAACTGATTATCAAACATCTTTTGATTTGTGAAGAAAGCCAACCTACTAACATACATAAGATAATTTTGACTAACAAGCTATGCGAGTCTGAAATAAAATTAAAAATATTTTTTTTAAAAAATACCAGCTTTTCCATGAAATGTCACTACTGCTTTAATTAAGATCGTCTACCATAAATATCATAATAAGCCAGATAATTCTGCTTAAGTATGTAATCCAGAGCCACTTTATGAATATGTAAATAGTATAATTAAGCAGCGAAATTCTCTTCCTATTTGAGTACTTTTAATGTATTTTGGTATCCTTCGGATAGGTGAATTTGTTTGAAGATTAAAATTGTATGCTTGTAGCTGATTTATAATTGAATATTTAATTTAGTTCGCCTTTGAAGTTTCAGTTATATAAATATAAGTATATTTTATAAATCATTCCATAACTCAATAACTATTCGACCTACAGAAAAAAATAGTAGATAGAAAATAATTGGTATGATATCATGTTTAGCTTTTTTTTAATAAATTTGCATTAGATTTAAAAAAAAGTCCATTATATATTTTACATCCCGACATCATACAGTTTTTGCATCCGCTTGATATTTCTTACTATGTTAAAGTGAAATTTCATAAGGTTAGCAAGCTTGTTATACCAAAGATACTTTGTACAAGGTCTTAAAAAAGCTAATAAGGTTGCTTGCACAAAATGTTTGAAGCTTTGGTGTACAAAATAAAGTTTCTGCTACAGAAGTTACTTACTTTTAAATTAAAATATTCCGACCCTTATTCACGTGGAACTCTATATCTAGTAAATCTTCCAGTTTTTGCTCTGGTTAGTATTTAATTTTATTTTGCAAAGCAAGTCATAATCTATGCTTAGTATATATAATCAAAAATAACTTACGAATTTTGTAATTGTGGTAAGTAATTTTTAATTTAGTTAAGTTTTAAGTTTACGAAAAAATATACGTATGATCAGTAAACGCATCTTGTATGCTTTTTGATTTCTCTTCTGCAAATATACATATCAATAGTTAATAACATAAAATGTTGACTTAAGAATTATAATATTTGCCATAAGGACCATCAACACTGCAAGGCGAATATTTTCTCATAAAACATTAAAAAATTTGCGTCTCATAATACCCACACTTATTTATTATACAGCGGAATGAAGACCAATCTCACAATAGTCTCCAACAAAGGGAGGCATTTTTCAAAAGGGAAAAATTACTTTTCCAAATTGGTGCGATATAAAAGACGTTTTGTCAATATTAAATTTTTGTCAGCACTTGCGACCCCTCACGAAGAATCTGGCGGAATTAAAAAGTCGAATGCTTTTTTATGTATTTTAATATTGAAGGTGTTCTCCGGAATTTGTGAGTGGTTCTGAGGGGCTGATTGTTATAAGATTTGCCATTATTTATGGTGCTCAAATATGTCCGTGTTATGGAACAATATCATTGTAAAAATGGCATAATAAAATGTTCTATGAAGTTTTTCTAAGCATATCCTAAAACTTATAATTACTAGAATTAATTACTTTAGAATTTTGTTCTTGAATATATCAGCAAATGATTTTTTCCAAACCTAAAAATCACTGTTCAAACAAGTTTTAACCGTAATCTACACAATGACATTAAAATAATTTTATAAAACCTGTTTTACTCGTGAAATTGTTGATGAAATATATTTTCCGTCATTGTTTTCATCAAAAATTTTAATCGGGTAGACATTGCGTGTAAATATTATTTTTAGAATAGATCCATTCATTTCATGCAAGTAGTTTCGTCATGAACTATCAGAAAAATTGATTTATTACCCATTTGACAAATATTTTCTTTGAGATTGTCAAAGTCGCAGATTAAACAAGCGAATTTAGATGGGCGCACTGACACACATCACACGGCGTCGCGTGTTGTGTGTGCAGCCAGCGCACCCACACGCCCTACGATCACGATGACCAGCAATGAAATAAAGCAAAAACAAGTTAAAAACATCACTGAAGCAGATCTATAAAAAGTAAAAATGAAGTCATGGACAACAGCTAGTGATAATAATATAACTACATACATTACCCTCATTATCATATTAAGATTACCGTACATTAGAACAGTACAAAGAGCATTAGAATACGTGGATCGCAATCACTTCGCAATAATGCCGTGTTTAGCATACTCATAAATATATTATCCAGAGGCTGTGTATGAATGAATTTATTACAGCAGTACGCAGATGATGTAGTTATGAACTGTTAAAGCTTCTGTCGATGTTATGGTGAAAGGTTGATGGGAAATAAATATTTGTTAGCAATCTAAGCGATTGTATGACGTGGTTACTTGGGTCTCAGGGCTTATAGGGATTCTGGAGGTCGATACATATAGTGTTTATTAACAGGTGTTTTGGTTGTAAAGATTAATTTTGAGAGTTAACTCTTATAATCTGATGTATTGGCTTACAAATTTCGACATACAGTGTCCAATATGTAATTGAATAAAAATTGTATGCTGCATTCCCAACAAGTGTTTGTTATTATCCAAATACTAATACTTGATTTTTTAACTAGTGATATTTTGTTCCAGTTACAACAAATTGGTAAATTGCCGCTAACATTTCGTCCATCGACGCTCTAAACGTCATTAGGACGGACCTTAATCTGTCAGGCACTTGAGTTAGGCGGGACGATGGACGCATTCGCAATCGACAAATTGTCTTTGTAACTAATGTTTGTTACGTATTTAATATAAGTGAAGGTATGTATGGATATATATCAATGTGTGTGTTGGTAATACCTTATATAAAACGTTCAGGTTATAAAATGTTTATTTTTAAGTAAGTGGATAAATTGTTTAACTGATGTTAAATACTAATAAAATAAAAATATTGTGTATCGTGTTCTTTAATATAAGAGTCTCTAGGACTATAAGCGTCCACACCCTTCTTATCAAGCCCACAAACACACACAAGTCAAACTAAGGCGAAGCGTG
Organism: Hypena proboscidalis; assembly: GCA_905147285.1. Taxonomy (NCBI): domain Eukaryota; kingdom Metazoa; phylum Arthropoda; class Insecta; order Lepidoptera; family Erebidae; genus Hypena; species Hypena proboscidalis. The sequence goes on along the minus strand of LR990150.1, from coordinate 6,061,382 downwards.
GCTGCGGCTTATTTATTAGTTTCAAATCATGTTATAAACTTATATTTTTTAACACTTAACGCATTCAACTTACAGTGGCAGTTTGTATTTCTTAACATCTGTTACAATTTTGTAGCAAGCCTTTCGGTAACCAAAAGCCAATTGCCCTGGTACACGTTCCAATAAATTCGTAAACTGCCGCAAACATTTCGTCTATCGACGCTCCAAACGTCATTAGGACGGACCTAAATCTGTCAGGCACTTGAGTTAGGCGGGACGATGGACGCATTCTCATTCGACAAAATTGTCTTTCCAAAACTGTTGTGTAAATGTTTATTTATAGCGATACTAGTTGGGTACCTAGGTAATATATTCTCACGTGAAGGTTTTTGAGCTGAATACATACGTACGAATACGTTAGTTTTTGAATAGTAAATACTTTTATGACCACCTGTAGGTAGTGTAACTGCCTACGACGCTGAGGTCGCAGGTTCGATTCCCACTTAAGACAAATGTGCATGAACATGGGGGTTTGTCTAAGTCTGGGTGTTTCAATGTATAATTAGTTTACAAAAAAAAAGTATATACAGGGTGTATTTTTGAAACGGGGCAGTAAGGGCAAGTACCTTAACCGTTGCAGTTACAGCAAAACGTTCTAAAAAGACCTTCCCTAACTTTTTGGGACATTTTGAACTGCATTCACAGATTTTGTAAAAAACTTACAGTTAGCAAAAAAAATGCAAAAAGTTCAAAATTTATTTTTTATGCCAATCGATTCTATTTCATGTGGGGATCAAAAAACTCTATGGGACCATTTTAGCTTTCAGTACTAGAAAAGACAGAAATCGCCAAAAACGTTTCCCATACATTTCGTACGGAAATATGATAAATAACTGCAACGGTTAAGGTACTTGCCCTTACTGCCCCGTTTCAAAAATACACCCTGTATATGTAGTAAGTTAGTATCAGTTATTCTAGTACCCATAGTAGAAGCTCTGCTTAGTTTGGGACTAGATGGCGTCGTTTGTAAGTTGTGAGATATTTATTTATTTTAAGTGGATAAGTCGAAGCAGCGTGGACCAATCAATCATATAGATTTAGCATTGTTAACCGTGATTGGTTGGGTGCACGACCGTTTAAAATACCGAGTATACGTGCGTGCCTCGAAAAGTACTTGCCTTTAATCCCAGTTGCCATTTTAAAATCTATGGCAGTTGTAACAGGTAGTTAGGTCAGAAAGTTACTGACTGACTATTCTTACAAAGGGTATCGTATCATATTAAAAAACAGTTGAAATATTTATGGGACCGACAGGATTTGAACCTGCTACCTTCCTGTTGGTTTGTAAGTTAGGAACAAATAGATGAACGTAACGTTACGAAATGACATAACATACAGATGAAAACTTTAGGGTCCTGGCAAGAGGCGAACGTAGCTGATTGGTTAAAAGCGGCTGCCTAGTGTGAAAAAGGTCGCAGGTTCAAATCCTGCCGGTCCCATATTTTTTAACTGTGTCTTGAATAATTTGCTAAGCATGGTTAAATGCTATACAAATAATTAAAGTGGGGTGCATGAAAGGAGCCTCCCCGAGTGACGTACACAACGATTCCCTACGTCCGGCGCACCCTGGGCAATTTGCGAGTTCTCCAAAGCGAATTGGCTAATCCTTTCACCACGATGGCAAGTCGAAATCAAATATGACTCGGCCATCGACACGACGAAGAAGAAGAAGCTCCACTAGTAAAGACCATGTTCAAATTAATTTCGTATCAAGTAAAGTAGTTAAGTAAAAAGAAAAAGAAAAGAATAATTATAATAAAATAGTCACTTTATAAATTCACACGACGAAGAAGAAGAAAGAATTAAAGTGAAGTATCGTATCACTTTGTATTACTACGATTCCACTTGTTAAGCAAATTGAGCTCAATAGCAACCGTTAGTGAAATCAAAATCTCATTACAACTGCAAAATGCATCAGATCACCATCCTAACGTCATCATGCAAAACAAAACTGGCAAAAATAATTGCATTTTCCAGCCTTATGCGAAATTCATGACACTGATGCAATAACTGGCATTGGTGAAACCATAGTCTGTACGTCACTGTGTTGAATATTTTGTTTATTTACACCCATGCATTGACGTATAAAGTAAGGACACGGCTAACGCGCGATAAATGAACTGAACCTTTTTGGAGTCAATGAGACTACAAAAAGCGCGTAGTGAAATTGACTGTGGTTGGCTGCCTCCGTGAGCGGTCAAACACGACAAAATGCCTAATTGTGCACTGAAAAGTTGTACGAACTACCAAATTAGACACAACAAAAAAGATTATGGTATTACATATCACCGGTAAGTCACAAATATCATATTATATCCACCTCTTTACATTATTTTATCAATTTTATTTGCTAAAATTTTTCGTTCCGACGCCATATTCCTTAATCGTGAATATACGCGTGACATGACTTTGGAACTGCGCAACTGCGCTTAGTTGAACTATGCCGCGGGCGTTCAAGAGAATATTTTTGGTAATTTAAAAAAGTATTTGTTATGAATTGTCATAATTATCATTGTGCAATGTACTGTTATTGCGTAAAATTGTTATAACGCTAGAGATAATATATGTACAGTCAGCAACAAAAGTAGCTAAACACTTAATTTTTTTAAGTAAGTACCTAATTTTAATAGTCAAGAATAGTCTATAATTTTGTTAAAGTTGATGAATTGAAAAAACTAAATAAAAGCTTGTAACAAAAGTTCAATGATCTTTTGGCCTTTCACGGATTATAGAAAATGTTCACCAAATGATTTAAGTACAAATTACATTTGTACATAAATCCTTACTAATATTATAAATGTGAAAGTTTGTAAGAATGGATGTATGGATGTTTGTTACTCTTTCACGCAAAAACTACCGGATCGATTTTGATTAAATTTTGCACACATGTAGCTTATAGCTTGGATTAACATATAGGCTACTTTTTATACAAAATAAAGTAGTGCATCAAATTTACGCTAAGGCGGTACGAAGTTCGCCGGGTCAGCTAGTCATTTATAAACATACCACGTGGGCGGAGCTACGACCAGAAGCTAGTAAAAAAATATTTCTCGAAACAAACATTTTATTTTATTCCTTAAACAAAATATGACCTACTTTTAGAATTCCCGTGATGTACTGTTCTTTTAATAATATAACTATAATAGGAGTATTTTTAATTTTGTAATAATAAATATTTTACACTATTGAAAGAATCACAATTTTATTGTACCTTCGGCAAAAAAAATGCTAACGAAATTTTATCACGCCCTTACAAGGTTCACATCGCGTGAATGCAAAGTCATTTACATGGTAGTTCAATGCAGATGGCGTTACTGATCCTGCTATTCATAATGTCAAATTTGAAGGGCAATGTGTTCGGACAAGCCATTTCTATAGTATATATTTCTATGCACCCATGCTATAAATCCTCTATAAACGTTCTTGAAACAGTTAGCTTATTGCCAACATTAAAACAGCCAGTGTCATAATAACCATTATAACACCCAAACGGGTGTTATAATGTTGTACTGAAATTCATTATGCAACTCCTTTTTTACTCATCGAACAGCCACATTCTTATGGCATCTTTATGAATTTCAAAAAAAGAACATGTCATGCACGCGCGTTTCACTACCACAGCGCCGTAATTTAAATAAAAACTTATTCGATTTTTTGAATTGACGTCGTATCCCGCCATTTTTGTTCAATAATAGTATTGAAAAAATACATTTTAATAATTGTACGATCCAAAATGTAAATAATTACTACAATTAATAATTATATTATTACCTATACATAGTTTGTTTGTATTAGATACTCACTAATTAAACTTTCCATGAATTTACATAGAGTTCTTACAACACAGTACAATACCGTATGGTTTCAGAACATTTATAGAGGATTCATATCATGGGTGTAGATAAAGTCTTGTATGCAACTGTTATAATTAGGTATTATAACACTCATGTGATACTATTATCACATGAGCAAACCCACACTCGTGTTTTAATACCCCTCATTATAGAACAGTTGCATAAATAACTATTATTTAGTTCGCTTTATGTATCACTGTAGCATAAGTAACTGAGAACATTAATTTTGATTTGAATTTCTGTTATCTAATTAATCTTATTCTAAACAGTTGGATTAAAATTAATCTAAGCCCCGGTTATTCAAATCATTGTAATTAGTATAATTTATTTTACTTATAATTATTTTATATCATTTGTTTGTAATATTTTGACGTGTTCAAGCGCCTCCTGGGGCCTATGAAAATAAATGATTTGAATTTGAATTTGAATTTGTTTAAGTGTTCAAAAAACGCAATCGAATTTATACAAAGACAGAGTATACAAGATCTTCAGGGGACATCATTAAGGAGGTTTTATTTAAATTATGTGTAATTTAAACGTGATTTTACTGTAAGGATAAAATAATACATCATTCAGAGAATACTTCTAATCTTATATTATTAATTCGAGTAGTTTACTGTGTTGAATTGTCACACAGACATCTTATTATCCTGAGTGTCGCGTTTTTTCTGTTTCGGTTCAGGTGGTGCGACCCATTGAAAAAGTGACCTAACTGCTTAATTATGGCACTAAAATACTAAAAAGTTAAAATTATCAAAATGTCCCATTGGTTCTGACTTATCGATCCTAGAACCACGATTTCGTGGGTTCTGAGTTTCTGGATTCCAATGTAGGCCAGCCCAGCTATCCTGAGCCTACAAATATTACATAATTTAATTTCATAAATAAATTACTACCTTTTTTTTTTTTTTTTTTTTTTTATTTTTTTTATTTTACGTGGGGAAATGCTATTACGCATACCACCCCACCCCGGGGAAGGGCAGAGTGGTTATGTGGGACTCGCCCGTGCCAAAGATGGTAAACGGCACGGGAATACCCACTAAAACCCCACGGTGCTCCCGCACTCGCCTTGATGGGAGGGTCATGGGAATCTGGCGCAGCCTTTACGTCCACGACCCTCCCGGCGATGCCCGCCGAAGCGGGCCCCTCATGGCCCCCAAAAAGGGGGCTGGCGCAAGCCACCGACCAGCGCGAGGACCGCGTGCAAAGCCATCGGACATTCCCCATGTCCGACGGCCTGGTCCTCTCGCGGCGAGACAGGTGGTCGGTCCCGCCGCCCACCACGCCGCAGTTCAACGGCTGCGGCCCCGCCGGGACCGCGGAAGGCAGGGAATGCGGGGCATCGAAAAACGACGCGCGCACCGACACTCCTACCCGCCGCGGCCCCGTAAACCACCGGGCCACAGTGCCAGCTTGCGCCAACACCGCAGCCCGGCCTTGCCCGCCGAGGCAGGCCCCTCATGGCCCCCAAAATGTGGGGGGACCGGCACCGAGGGCCGCGTGCAAAGCCGTCAGACACTTTCGTATCTGACGGCCTGGCCCTCCGCGGTGAGACAGATGTTCGTCCCACCGCCCACCACGCCGCAGTACTGACGGCTGCGGCCCCGCCGGGACCGCGGAAGGCAGGGAAAGCGGCAACGGAACACCGACAGTCCTCTCCCGCCGCGGCCCCGCATCTCCTCGGCCGCAGTGCCGACTCACGCCAACACCGCAGGCCCTCCTGTTGCAGAGCCCCCCCATAAGGGCCCTGCAACATGGGCTGCTCCACAAGGGCTTCGCTGCCCAAAGCCCGAAGAGCAGCCCCCCTCTGGGGTCCACTTGGCTTCGCCGTGGCTCGGGGGCGCCACGGGTACTAAGCCCCACCGCGACGACAACGCGGGACCCGTTGGTGGGGAATAAATTACTACCTAACCGAACCGAACTAACTAACTAACTAAGTGACGTCATCATCGATAATATTGTATGCAAAATAGTTTAGTTAACAATTTACGTATCCGCAATTTCAGTTAATTAAATTTTCAATTCCAATTGATTCGGTTTGTAATTTAAATCCTTACTAATATTATCACGGAATAGGAATACCAAAGGAAATGGTATAAGACACAATTAGTATGGAAACTGCTGTCGCCAAACTCACACAAATAAACCAATAATCATACTTCACACTACACACAAAGAATTCATTTAATTGGTCGTTTTTATTTTAGTAAAAATAAGCATAAAGCACATGCTATTAATTTGAAAATATACCTTCAGTGCTATTGATAAGCTTTATTTTGATAAACTGCAAAAAGTACTTACGACGTTTTGTTATCTTAGTAATGTATTACATTTGACTGACGAGATAATTCCGCTACTTGAGTAGAGATGGCAGTATTTTAGATGGACGCAATTTTAACCTTAAACACGTACGACATAAGGATGAGATTTTGTTTCATAGATTGATTTTTAGCGCTATTCACCCAGTGATGCGCAATATTGAATTTTATAATTACATTATCGATATCGATAGATACATGATTTCTTATTTGAGCTAACGAGTTTTATATGTGAAAATGTTGCATTTAGTATAATATAGTTTCTTACTATTTTTTATTAATAGACTCGACACTCGCACAATGGTACCAGTAGCTACCGCTCGCGTTTTTTAACTGAATCTTTTTGTAACAATACTTAACATGTTGTGTAGCTCATTTTAAATAAGAATACTTTATTTTTTAACCCCCGACGCAAAAAGAGGGGTGTTATAAGTTTGACGTCGATGTCTGTCTGTCTGTCTGTCTCTGTGTGTATCTGTCTGTAGCATCGTAGCTCTCAAACGGATGGACCGATTTCGATGCATTTTTTTTTTTCGAGAGACAGTTTTTTTGCGGTGGTTGTTTGATATAAATCGGTTCAGCCATTTTCAAGAAATAGGGGGTTAAAAGTGGAGATGAAGAATCAAATATTTAAGTTAAGAAGCCTAACATAACAAAGAGTTATTCAACAAATGCTCATTGTAATAAAAAAATTGGTGAATTTATGTGGGTAAATACTAGCTTTGCACCAAACTTTCACCTGTGTGGTAAAATGTACTAAATCAACCAGCCTAAATATAATAAATGTACCAGCTAACTCTATGTCAGATCAAATCAGATTGAATGTAAAAAGGTAACACTGTTTGTTACCTTTTTACATTAAAAGACAGAATAACTATCGAATTTGTAATATTATTATATTGTGATTACTTTTCTTTTTTAAGTCTATCGATAAACTCAGTATTGTACGAACTCACACATCACTAAACGAGTAGCGTAGAATCATGGTACAAAAAACTCAGATATGCTCAAGACTGACATATGCCACCATATTTGTGCCAGGTTCTATGAAAATTTGACAACACTCATACATTCCTGGCACAACATACTGAACTGTCATCGTGGTGAGGAGACCTATCTTATTATATCATGCGTAGAATATTCTGTAGAATGTTCTAGATGTTTTTAGTAAGTTAACGAAACATGATTTTTATAAGAAATCATACTTGACCGATGGTATGAAACACCTCCATTCATGAGATTTTTTCTTCTATTATCATTTTTACACTCCAGAATAGCACAATACGGCATGGTTAAAGAAATATAAAATAAATAAGCAAGATTAGCAACTTGACGCGCTGTCAGAACACGACTGGTCATAGACATGGATTGATTAAGCGTAGCTACGCTTAATTGTGGCACGCGGACCACGCCTACTTCACATTTCCTTTGGTATTCCTATTCCGTGAATATTATAAATGTGAAAGTTTGTAAGAATGGATGTATGGATGTTTGTTACTCTTTCACGCAAAAACTACCGGATCGATTAAATTTTGCACACATGTAGCTTATAGCTTGGATTAACATATAGGCTACTTTTTATACAAAATAAAGTAGTGCATCAAATTTACGCTAATGCGGTACGAAGTTCGCCGGGTCAGCTAGTTATCAATACAATAGTGAAACGGGAAATGATTGATTAAATTATTTCGTTCAGTGATGACAGGGAAACTTGTCGGTGGAATAGAAATGCTCTACTAAAATATAAAAAGCAGGTTGTTGTCAGCAACAACATTTTCCAAACACTTCAAATTGTTTAAATTTCTATACAACTTTTTTTTTATACCTTTCCCACAGCGAACGAACGTGTAGTCCACCTGATGGTAAGTGGAGTACAGCCCATGGACATCAACAATCCACAAAAGCAGATTATAGATGCGTCGCTGCAGCTGAGGACTACGGTGTTATGCCTCATGTGCAAGTAATTTCAGAGCCTGATCTCACCACCAAACCGGAACACAGTAATGGAAGCACTTCTATTTGGCAGCAGGTTAAAAGTGAGACGGTGGTGCTGCCGTCTTCGAGCTCATTCACAAGAGTTTTACCACCAGTATTACTACAACAATTTGAAGAAAAATATGACTTTTAAAATTTGGTCATATAGCTACTTCTGTTGCTGACTGAACGATGAATCGATAGCTTAACATAACATCTCGCTTTGATATAACCCTGAAAGGCATGGCAGAGGTTATATTATTGTACCCACATATCACCTGTTATGTTTGGGTTCCATATGAAGCCTATTCCATACACAGGGCACAATTCCAACTCCATGTTGTTATTTAAAAAAATCTAATACAAATATCCAAGATAATAAAATCGCTCGAACCGAGAATAGAATCCGTGATCTCGCAGTGAGCGGTACGGTTTACCCACGAGGCAGTGATGGACTTATGTCATTCGATGTTCAAACTATCATATGACTTTTCCATCAAGAACTTAATAATTACATAGATTATAAAAAAAAAATATATATGGTTATGGTTTTCGCCAACGAAAAATTTATCTTTAACTAATTTAACTTTTTTTTTTAGTTTACACAATTCACGTATATTGCGTATAAATTTATTTCGCAAAATTTGATTTCATATTCCACACAATACTTATAGGTAGATACTTAAAAAGGCTCTCATTTTTACAATCCTTACCACGATACCTTCTACTAAAATGGTGAAGAAGAATCATAAATGTGAGTTTATACCTCGTTTTATAGGTTCATCTCGTCTGAATATTCCCACGCTCATATTTATGTATTACTATCGAGTCATGATATGTTATTCTTTCAACGCCTTTTAGGGGTACAACACACAGCACGTTGCGATTAAGCTGCGTCGTCTTACATGCAACCGCCGCAACGCCGAGACGACCTAGGGCCAGGCCACACAGTGCGGTGTGGTGCCGCAGCGGATTGAATGTTAATCACACAATTGACTCTGGCATCCAATACGATGCGTCGATTTACGCCGCTGCGGCGCCACACAGCAACATGTAGGGAGGAGTAAATGATTTGTGACGTCTGCGCAGCACCGCGCGTCGTGGCCACTGCGTATTGGATTAGGTTTCGAAATCATTTACTCCAATGATGCTTGGGAGCCGGCGTCAGAACGGAGGACGTAGCAGCACCGCACTGCTCGTGGGCCTGTAATCACTGCGGTGTCGTACCGCCTTCATCACGCTGCCGCACCGTGCCATGTGTTGTCTAGCCCTTAATATGAGGATATACGGTATTGTATTGGGGAGTGTAAATGCTTTGCCACGTCTAAGCAGCACCGCGCGTCTTGGCAACGACGTATTGGATTGAGTTTCCAAATCATTTAGTCCAATGATACTTGGGAGCCGGCGTCAGAACAACAACGTAGCGGCACCGCACTGCTCGTGGGCCCGTAATCTCTGTGGTGCGGTGACGCGCTACCGTCGCCGCTATGCTGCACCGCACCATGTGTGTTCCGGCCCTTAATATGGGGATGTACGGTAATGTATTGTATTTGGTTTTATTTGAAGATTTTATCGTGTGGTGGCTTTTTGACAATTTGTATTTAGATCGCAAAGAAAAGGACTCGTCGGTTAAAAGTTAGCTAGAGATGCAAACTAATAAATGTTGTTTTAAATAAATTGACAATTTTATTTTAAAATCTTAGTATACTAGGAAGTCAGTATGTTATTGATTTCAATTACTGCGAGTTTAAAAAAATTTGCTATAAGTCTCATAAACTTGACTGAAACTGCATGTATTATTTCATTGTTTTTGGTCAATTTATGATATTAATTAATAAGAATACAGGATCATACATATAACACATAATATGTGACTGAAACAAAAAAAAATGCCACTGTTTTGATAAAAAAATATCTTGAATATTTAGAAATTGTTTAGTAATAAGGTTTCGGGGCTTATACACACACAATACAACTTACTCCAGTAAGTAATTGGCATGTTACAGCAGAGATGCTATATTGATGCAAGTGAGCAGACTCCCTGCATGTTTTGGTGCGACCATATGGCTGGTTTAGTGGCACGCTCCGATGCATAAATATGTACTACGGGTATATCTGCTGCAGCCTGTGCTTTCAATTACCCAGTACACAGTAATGAAGTAACAATATTAATAAGTATTTGAACATCTTACCTATTAACTCGCAAATTGTTAATGTATAAAAAAAAACAAATGGTGTCAAATTTCACCATAGGTATTTAACTTAGCTCATACTGCCTTGCCAATCCTTCCGAGATGTGCCATGCTAAGTTGCTATGAATGCGATTGTAAAAAAATAATTGGTTGGTTTCACAAAGTTATTTTATTGGTTAATGCAAAAATAATTTTTAACAAAAAAAAAACCGACTTCAAAAAGTAGGTAAACTAAAAAGCAAAAAATAAATTTACTTCGCACAAAATAATACGTTTTTTCATTTAGTTAAATAGAAATTATTAAATAATTATTTTATAATTCTGAAGTCGGTGCCAAGTAAATCGGATAATTAAGAACTAAGATTCAGTCAGAAAATAGTTGTTAGAAAGATTGATATTATCTATACAGAGTTATTGTTTACTTGACACCGACTTCAGAATTATAAAATAATTATTTAATAATTTCTATTTAACTAAATGAAAAAACGTATTATTTTGTGCGAAGTAAATTTATTTTTTGCTTTTTAGTTTACCTACTTTTTGAAGTCGGTTTTTTTTTTTGTTAAAAATTATTTTATTTTACAATTTTAAGTGATGGGTAGACCGAGCAAGAATGTTTCTCGAATGAGGAGACGACGGTTACTTGAGACGGAAAACTTATTAATAATAATCCCCGTACTCCTAACCGTTGAGGAGTTGTACCTTCCAGCATCAGCTCAGCAACTTAAAATGCAAATATCCAAGTAGTTTTAGGAAATATACGAAAAACAATATAGAAGCCTTTGAAATTTGAGGCTTACTCATGATTTCTCTAGGATCCCATCATCAAATCTTGACCTCATATTATGAATATACATAAGTAATATTCAACGTCTCGCCTCATCTGTGTCTAACTTGAAAGAATACAGTAAACGGCCCCAAGGAGCCTATATTTAAAGAATTATCCCCGTACTCCTAACCGTTGAGGAGTTGTACCTTCCAGCATCAGCTCAGCAACATAAAATGCTGATTACTAGATGCAAATATCCAAGTAGTTTTACATAATATACAAAAAACAATATAGAAGCCTTTTAAATTTAAGGTTTGATCTCGATTTCTCTAAGATCCCATCATCAGAACGTGACTAGAAAAAAATGGGACCACATGACGAGTATATCCTCCCAAACAAAAAAAGAATTTTTCAAATCGGTCCAGGCGTCTTCGAGTAATCGGTGAACAAACATAAAAAAAAAAATACAACCGAATTGAGAACCTCCTCCTTTTTTTGAAGTCGGTTAAAAATCATCCTTTGCTACATATCATGGCACTTATTTAATCTTTATTTAAGCTTGGCATCGATGGTCTCGGGTTCAATTCCTGGGTCAAGCAAAGTGTTATTTGTGATCTTTCCGTAAGGAAATTTCCGATAGCAGCACGGAGTTAGAATTGAGCCCAGCCCCTATCCCATGGGACCTAAACATAATTATTATTCTGGGTAATAAATACGTGATGTTTTGTTATGTCCAAGTAAGCTGCGAGTGTGTAGCCGTTATTTTTATAATATTGTTTGTAATGTATTGACGTGTTCAAGCGCCTCCTGGGGCCTATGAAAATAAATGATTTGAATTTGAATTAGTATATTTAGTCGACCGCGGTTTCGCCTATAATATATATTTGAGTAATGTTACAATCTCACGTCAGTTTTAATAAAAATCAGGAGGAGTTTCTCTCGATTCGATTGTATTTTTTATTTTTTTAATGTTTGTTGGCCGATTACTCGAAGACCGATTTATTAGTCTGAAAGAGTATACAGTATACTTTTTTTGTAAATAAATACTTATTATACATGAAACACCCAGACTACGATAATCCCCCATACTACCCCATATACCTGATACCTAATACTTTAAACTGATAAGATGATGAATACTCAAAAACCTGAATATTACCTATTGCAATTCCATCTAAACTTCATAAAATAAATAAAATTTATCTACTTAAATATCTGAAAATCTGAATTTTTGACAGAAGATACCCATTCACAGCCACAATTAAAAAAAAAACCTACAAATATAACACCAGACGACATAACAAACTAGAACTCCAGAAACCCAGAACTAACTACGGGAAGAAGAATAGGTATACTATACAAAGGGGCGCAGCTATATAATAGATTACCTGAAGAGATAACTAGCAGTAAAACAATAACTTTATTTAAAAAACGTCTGGAGGAACACATTAAGAAACAGTTTTAAGCCACAGTCACGTTATAAAATATTTTTAAGAGTACCTATTACTCTGTTTTTCTCTGTCAAGTGAACTATGTAGTTCTTTTGAGAAAATAAATTACTTTGAACGGAAGCAACAGTAAAATGGGTATGTGAGTTTATAATGCGTCGTTTAGCTCCTCAGGTATTTACTCTGTGAAAATTTAATAAAGTTGACAATCCGACAATTTTGACACTCTTTGATAAATATGTCATCAAACAGTCGGCAATGCATGTTCTTAATTCAAAACTTGCCAAAAAGCCAGTCGGAAATTCATTTTCTTTAATATTAATAATAAAGTGTTTATCGGGCCTCGGTGCTGTTGGCTTCGGCCCACACATGCCTACCGAATTTTCAGGGCTATGTAGTCCCTAAATATTATAGTAACATAAACCACAAATAATAACAATAATAAATACTCTTTATTGTACACCAAAAAACAAAAGAAAGGTACAAAAGAACGAACACTTAAAACTAGTTGCACAAACGGCGTTGTTATTACCTCAACTGGTGTTGTGGGTTCGATCCCCACATGGGACAAATCTTCGTGTGATTCGCAAATATTTGTTCTGAGACTGGGTGTGCTTGAGTAAGTGAATTTGTGTATTTGGCCTTGTCATTGGGACCATTGGATAGTGTGATTGCTTCTGGCGTTCTATCTAATGTAAAACATCCAAATTTATCTTTATTTTTTTTTAAAGCAATTTCTGCCACACAACCTGGCGTGGATAAGAATCATAAACAATAGCTATGGTATACGTAATAAAATAAGATAGGACAATATTTTTAAGTCTATGTACCACTTGGTACGATTATTCTTTATTCAAATATGACAAATTTGATCTTTTTCATTACTAATATAAAGATTGGTAAATAAATTAACATTAAAATCAGAAAAATAAAACTTCTTTTTAATGATACTATCTTTATTTGTCAAAGTTTGCCTTACCATTAGTTACATAGTCACTTTATCAGTTTCTACAATCTGTATTCTCTTTGTAAAACAATCCATATAATTCATATGAAACATTGTTTCATTACAAATTATTTCTAACATTATTGCATAAATATTTAAAATATCAAATAAACAAAAATATTTACAGAGAACTATTTACAATATATTTTACACATATTTTTATCCTAATAAACATTCGACTAGAAAAACAACTACAAAAAAAGAAAAATAAATCCGTGCTATTTTATCTTTTTAATTGTGTACATAATAAATTGTTAAAGTGTTATTTACAATAAATTATTCTATCAATTTAATGTAACATTTATTATTTTTAAACTAAAATTTAAATAGCCGTGGTCAATTTTATAAATGAAAGTATATTTTTCTATTTGCCGTTATAAAATATTTGCATAAATATAATAAATATACAAAAGACTTTTTTGAAAAGTCTAATTAAATTTAAAAAATTGTGTACACAAAATCTTGTTAACTTTTTTTTTTAATTCTTCAACCAAAGAAAAAGGTTGTTAGAGCCTGAAAGTGCCTTAATTTACTCTTTATTAAACCCGTGCAATTATGTGGGATAGAATTGGAATAGCTATTATAATTTCTTAAACTGAAATAAAATTGTAAAAAGACTTTAGAAGAAATTCAAAAGATAAATGTAATTGCTTGTCTAAGTTAAAGAAGTGAGCGATAAATCGCCGAAAATATTTAATTTCATATTGAATTACTTAATCATAATTTTGCTATATACATACAGAATTACAAGTATTTTATAGCATTTTTCACAAATAAAAAGTTATTTTTTTCATGTTTTGTCTAATAAAATCTACACACACCAGAAGTTTAGCAGATGCTAATAAATTTAATTAATCTGTCATACAAAATTAGATTAAGGTTTTATATTTAATACATACAATACAAAAGATTTGCACAAATTGAGAACCAAAACAATGCTAAACTTAATTACAATTCTGTATCGTTTATATATCATAAAAATAATACACTCAATAAAAATACAGAAGATAATACAGTTTCTAATCAAAATCTTTACATTACAAAGATGCAAAATACAAATAAAAAATATTGTGAGAATACCCTTTGCAATAAAATCGCTATTTCTTATAAATGATACCAACGTACCTTCAATAGTAACTTACTTAACATTTAATTAAGTTTATTTACATTTACGTTTTGCCGAAATTAGAAGGCCATTTTAATATAGGTACAGTTTCCATTTTTTATTTACTTTGTGAAGCAGGTTGAATAAAAACATATTTTGCGCATTTAGGTAGGCAGTGTTTTAAAATATAACATTTGATTGCTAACTACTAGAATATTATGTATGGTGACTACTTCTTGACAGTTTAATTTTAGACATTATAACATTGTTCCATAAATAATAACATGAATATAACTTAATGGAAAATAGAAATATACTTTATTTAATACCAGTCTTTAATATAACGTTGTTAAAATACGCATTTTTTTATTATATCATGTTTTTACTACCCTTTGAGATTTAACTTAAGTCTTCTTATTTATTTTTTTCTGGAGCTACCATTCCGCTAACAATCGCTGTAAGTAACGTCTCCCGAATGGTCGAGGAACATTGTAATGTAGTGCAGCGTTATAAATATGAAATTATTATGCATTTTGACTCCATAAGAGTGCACGGTTGGCATAGTGATTAAAGCGGACGCCTCGTCGCTTACAACTGGTGTTGTAGGTTCGATTCCCACATGAGACAAATCTTTGTGTGATCCGCAAATATTTATTCAGAGTCTGGGTGTGTGAAATGTATGTTTGTAAACACCCCCGCGACACATGAGTTTTTCCTAGTGCATAGTTATAAAAAATATAAAAAATAAGGCGCAATAAAGTAACAAGAAACATTATATTTGTCAATAATTCGTTCAAGATATAAAAGATTTTCAACAAAGAAACTATACCTACATCTATTACTTTCCGGCAAGACAGAAATTAACAATAATAATATTAAGATATTCATAACTTACCCTAGCTTATAAATGAAATTCTATTCTATACACTGTTCAATGGAAAAGGTTTTCTTTCGGATAGAATTACGGACATGAATAATGTATCTCTATGTTACGTTTTTTCTGGAAATGTGACCTTTTTGTTCGATTAAGTATTTATAGTGTTCGAAAATCGAAGTTTCGGTTGATGCGAAAGCCGATACGTAAATCTTACTAATGGTATGGAGACAGGTTAGTCTATAAACGGATATGGGGTAACTGAGGCTTAGAGGCAGAGACTTTGTGCCTCACAGGCTACGTAATAGCATTGGTCTTGGCTGTTGTCACCTGCTATCGATAAACGAAGTTTCAAGCTTTGGATACAGCCTTGGGTAAGCCTTCGAAATAAATAACTTGAGTGATATATTGTTGTCTAGCTTAAAAATACGTGGCGATTTTAAATAACATAGAAAACATAACAGAGGTGTTATAACACTCATATTTATCTATTACTAGCTGACCCGGCAAACGTCGTTTTGCCTTATAAATTACCTATTTTTATAAAAAAAAATAGATTTGTCATAAGCTCAGGGAAATTTTAATACAAATAGAGTGAAAAATATTTACAAAAAAGACGATAATTGATCAGTTATCAAGCGGGATGAAATATGATTAAATTACTAAAATGGCTATTAAAAAATAGGGGTTGGACATAAAAGGGTAAAGGGTAGGGTTGTATGTATTTTTTAATGACCCATTATAGAAAAATAAAAACAAAAAAAATTGACAATTTTTTTTAAAAAATTGGTTATAATCAGTAAAGCCGTTTAGTAAGTTAACATTGTGACACGAGAATTTTATACCTATATAAGATGTTGCGGTCCCATAATAATTTGATAAAGGGTGAGCTTATAAAATATGGATATTAAACCGATTCTCCCGCAGTTTTGCCTGGATGCAAATAAGTATCGTAATCAGTATTTTATGTTCTTCAAAAATAATGATTAAATTGTTCAGATAAAAATACATTGTTTTATCATAGTTTTTTGTTACTATGACAAAACCGATTTTGTAATATGTTTTGCAGACTTGTAATTAATCCTGAACTTTAAACATTAATTCATTTATTCAATAAAATTTTGTGCAAAATTCAATTAAACAGTTTCAAATCAAAGGGTATCTTGTCGCTTGAATATTTGATCATCCATTACAGCTGGTTCGTTCAAATCTGTCCATTTAAAATCCATTGGACTGTGCTGACGAGGGATAAGCGTAAGGTAGATAGTTAACACGACGTATTTAATCATTATTCATGAATAAGTTACGTTTGCTTTAGAATAAGGACTGTTGGCTCTATAGTTGGTTGAATGAAACATCTTCCTGATTTCTCAACGTGCAATAAAGATGGCTGTGAAACAATTGTCCCTGCTCGCGCGATGGGTTGCCAGCTTCGATTAGGATTATGAAAAAAATCTGTTTGTTTACAACTCATAATGCCACCAGAAGGCATTGTCTTAGTGTCCTTACCAGTTTTGACGACCCCTAATACTAATGTTATGTAGGTTTTTTACTTTTCTTGATATTATTAATTGGAATAATAGGTATGATGAATATTTTATATATTTGTATGTTATTAAAACACCTTTTGATGTGAGATACATAATTAAAAGATCTACTTTGATATCACATAAACTGCCTGAGATAATAATATTATATTCACATTACTAATAGACTCGCCCAAACGCTCCAAACAAACGGTACAAATTGTGACGTCATCCATTTGTAACTTGTATGCGATGTTATTTCATGAAATTTTGCATTTTCAAAAATAGTTATATTACGAAAGTTGCTAAAAAATATGTGGGTTATTCAATGAAAATATTTTTAATTAATTTTATACTGTAAAAATGCCTATGAAACTTTAAATGATCACAAGATTTTAACTTAAAAAATGCTACAAAAATGTTTGAATTTGGTTTCTGTTTACCTATATTTTGAACTTTCACTCATCATCTTAAGTAGCAAAGAAATACAGAATTCATGTCCATAAAAATTTCTTACCAAAAACTACATCGTACCGGTTTATACAACGCTATTTTTAAAGCGTTCATAGTACGTTGTGTAACTTTCATCTGAACCCGTCTACCGTACTGGTGTACAGAGTAGCGAGAGTGCAGTACAGCGAGATGAGGAGGTTGACCGACAACGCACAGGGCGACGCAGTATTTGCGTTCCCGTGCTGCATTGCTGCTGGATGTTCTCCTGTGAAAGAAATAAATAGTGTTAGAGATTATAATACACTATTATTAAGATATAAATGCTCCCAGATCGCAAGCATTCACTTGTTATGTAACATAACAGGTCTGAATATAACACCAGTGTCAGAGTAGAAACGATTATTATAGTTCTCAATCTGTAATGATACAATTTGAAAATTGAAATGTTATTCGAAGAAATATTTCATTACGGGATCGTCAGTCAGGTTAACAGTTTGTAACGTTTGTGGTAACGCTGAAAAACAAATCCGCAGCGTTGTATTTTATTAAAATACTCGCGGACTGCAAGGACCTTAAACATGCCCATTTGTATACCTAAATTTAAAAAAAAATGCCTCTTTGTTCCTGTGATAACGCTAGACTAGGAAATGTTAATCATCTATATAAATAAAAATGAATTGTTGTTCGTTAGTCTGATTATAACTCGAGAACGGCTGGGCCGATTGAGCTGATTTTGGTTTTAAAATGTTTGTCGTAGTCCAGGGTAGGTCTAAACGGTGAGCAAATAAGGAAAAATTGCGAGTAAGATAGAGTAAGACGACAATTCCATTTTCCCATATAAAAGTTGACCACTTACTTTCTGTCAAACATTTGACGGTATTTGTACTCTCAGTTCCACTCGAATTGAAGAACGCATTAAAATAAGACTTTTGAATCGACAACATAATATCAACTTTGCTCATAACATCGTGTATTTAAATTTCAAAATATAAAAATAATTAATGTGTTGACATGTTTGATGGGTGCCAACCTTACAGTGTTACCAACTCTCAAAAATATTTTTATTATAATAATAAGTGTATCCGAACGTTCCATTGTTTTGTCATTTCATGTAAAAAAAACCCGTGTATCCGAACGTTCCATTGTTTTGTCCATAGATTTAAAGACTTTTTGCTGCGCTTCTACTTTAACATCCTTGGTTTTGTCATCTCATGTTAAAAAAAGAAACATTTAATTGGAGAAATACTGAAATTAATTAATAATTTAATACAACCTGGACAGTTATTATTTTTGTTCTGCCGTTCCATCCACTTTTTACAAAAGGGACAATGCATTTAAGGAGTTGAGGGATATATAGCTTCACTATAACTTCTGGAAAATAGTTTTAAAATATCAACAATTTAAATATTATAGTTGTTTGAATTCTTTATTTTCTCGATAACAGATGTAGTTCTTCTTCTTTTCTTAACCATGGCCACCGTCAAAAAAAAAGGACAGATGTAGTTTGATAGTTATAGTGTAAATATTTGTCAGTATTCACTCAAAAAAAAATTGTCTATGGTAAAATGTCACTTGAAATCTCGAGTCGTGTCGATGGCTAAGTCAAATTTTATTTTGGCTTGCCATCGTGGTGAAAGGATTAGCCAATTCGCTTTGGAGAACTCGCGAATTGCCCAGGGTGCGCTGGACGTAGGAAATCGTTGTGTACGTCACTCGGGGAGGCTCCTTTCATGCACTTGAAATGTAAAACGTCTCTTTGCTGTGCATCTATACTATAATTCTTTAATATTCCTAAAAATCTAAAAGCAACACATTTCAATAAAATTAAAAAAGTATTGTGTCGTGTGTATGTGACTTACTAAATTAATATGCCTCCAATAATTAGGCGGTACGAAGTTCGCCGGGTCAGCTAGTATATAATAAAGCTGTGACTAGGAAATAAACAGCTATGTTTCAAATTATGAATGACAGGAGAATAATTTGAAGGATTATTGCAATCAGAATATTACATAAACATTGTGGCATTTTGTGCATTTGTAAGTGGATTTTATCTGATGGATGATTTATTAGTCATATCAGTTCAACATTTTCTAAAATAACTTGCTATGCATTGTCAGTTTTAAACGTATAGTTTAATTTTATCCTTCTTACCAGCTTAAAACTAAGACATATCCCTGGAAAAGTAGTACTAATAATATAATTGTGTCCAACTTCAAGAATTAAATTCACGGTTGATACAAACTGAAAGTACTTTTGTTCATATGCAAATAATTTCAAACTTAGTTTACTAAAACTATTTTTATTAAAAGTTTTGTAGAACAGTTTATTTGCTTGCTTCATTTTAGTTGTTTATTTCAAAGGAAAAGAAAATAAGACGCCTAGCGAAGGCGTAACGAATATATTATTATTTTGAAAATTGTTATGAAAAAAAGAATTCGCAAAACTTAGATGAGATAGGTTGAAAGAGATTTCTGTATTGTGATGGCGTACAATAAAGTTTTTTCATTTCATATAACTCATCTAAATTTGGGAATGCTTATATTATTTTGCTTTATTCATTGTATTATGTTGAGCTTAATTAATTTTATAAAGATAGAAATAAACATAATAATTTTTAAAAGAAACATTATGTACCTACATGATTATAATTAAAACATTTATCCATAGTAAAACACAATCAAAGACGATGATGCAAAGCAATTCGATTATTATTTTTTTAAGCTAATGTTTTCGTTACAATAATTTTATTGTGATTATTATTAAGAACACCAAATACTTTAAACCGTTTAAAATCGAAGTTTTTTTTTGTAAACATTCCTACACATTATTCTTTGACTAAATAAATAAACACAATAAAAGCAAATACAGAAACTATCCCATAGAGAGTTTTTCTCAAAACATTTATCTCAGATACTTAGTATTTTACTGCAGTACACATGAGTGATTTAACGTAAGCCGTGTGGTTGCAAATAAACTAATATACAGAAACCTTTGTGGTTAGAAAAAAAGGTAATTATCTTAGTGTTTTTTATTACATATATATTCACTTCTGACCAATAATGCCGTGGGTAGCCAACTGAAGTCGTTTTATATTGGCTAAAAGATGTTTCAGGCTTTGAGAAATAAGGTTATCTTCTATCAAAGAGTTGAAACTATGCCTAATGTCTGCAAATGGAGCGAACAATTTTACCAATATTTTAAAAAAAGAAAAAGAAATTCAACTATTCTTACAACTTTTTTTCATAATTTCCAAAGCCATTGAGATCCAAATTCGATACTTGGTGATCGTTTTTACCTATGTTATAGGCACTCATAGGGAAACTTTCAGCTTTTATAAAGTAACGTAAAACGTCCGCCTACGGGCTCTTACTGTATTAGTCTTTAATTTATTCGTTTTCAGTCATGAGACTAGAAAAGAATTGGAACGCAGTTCTCCTCTAAATTTAATTTCGTTTGGGCGTTATTGCTTTTTACGCTCAACCAAAGCACTTAATTTAGATTTGGCATTTATAATCCTATTCTCCCTTTTTTCTGGCAAGTTTTATTCCTATTGATGCTACATTTTTCCATGTATATTGAAAGATAGATAGAAGATAGAAAATACTTTATACTATGTACATCATTTTTATAACATGAAAAACTAAGACTATTACTAAACAGTATTAAGAAAAATGTACACAGGGCGCCTTTATCGCTTATAGCGATTTCTCCCAGGCAACTTTAGGATGGACATTTTGGAAAGAGAAAATGAAACAGTAGTTTTAGCTTAGATTTATGTATATTATTATATAAATAAATTACATTACTTGTAGTTACAAGTTTTTTTCTATATCCTGTTTTTAAATAAAATGTTTTGTATTTTACAGGAGTACACACTAGGGTACGAGTGATTAAACGGTTGCCGTGTGGTTGCAAATAAACTCCACTGCCGTTTATTTCTCGTCGCATGAAGTAACAAAGGATTAATATACGGAGAGCAATTGCAAATTGAAAGTCCTCTGCAATATCGTGCTGATATTAGTGTGCTTTGTGTATAAGTGCCTGGCAATGTTTGCCGGGAGCAATACTAGTTGAGGGCAGTGTATTTGTGAATTACTTATTATCTGTTTGCTTCAACATAGCCATATAACATGTTTCTCTATATAACACCTCTTGTGAGGTTAAAACAGTTATTTTTTAAAAGCTGACTATTACTTTGCTTGTACTAATTACTAGTATTCTTGTTAACCCCACTTCAGCTAAACTTAATTCGCTTATGTTAGGAAGCAGCTCACGTCTGTGGTGTAATGGTCAGGATTCGAACCCACGACCTCGCGATCGTAATACTGATGCCTTATCTTTTACGCTACAGCTGCTTCAAGTGTGTCAAAAAGGACACACACATAGCAGCCAAAAAGGGTTTAAAAGAAGCGAAGTATGGGGAAGCGCAAAAGGAAAATTTGGGCAAATCAAAGCTAAAACGTAGTTTTGTATGTTTAGTTCGATATCAAGAATGTTGCAAATGATGTATTTTTTTTTATTTGATAGATGATCAGTCCTTATTTTATAGTCAAATAAAGGAATTGTTATTGTCAATCATTGTAATTCGTAACAATTTATTTCAATTCATCCATGTCTATCTTTAGAGATCTTATTTTAGATGTGTTCCCGATCCTGAATATTTGAATAGAACTGCGGCAAAGGTCGAAACTAAATTTAGACAAGGTCTAACTACGTCTTAGATTTTGCGCTAGCAAGAACCCTTTAGTGTTTAGGGTAGTGTGATTTTGCCTTTATACTCATTTGAATGCTGTTTAGATTTTTCAGTTTTAGTTTACTAAAGTGCAGATGAAGTTATTTAGTTGCGGCAACTATGAACTTTCAAAAGGAAACAGTTTCAGTTGCCCGTGTCGACAACTTACAATTAAATTATAAAATTTATTTATAAAAAATATAAATATTATAGTTACTGCAGCGAAGAGTTTAAACACACAAATGGCATGTTTTAATGTGTTACAATTTTTTATTACTCCGTTTGCAAAATGCTATACAATCTTAACAAAAACAATTCTAATGTGTATTGTTATGTAAGCATCAGTATGTGTTTAGAATATAATTACACTAATCATACATTATTCTGTTCTTACCATTGATGACGTGTACAAAAGCCGCTTCAGCTATAACTGGCACGCAGCTGTAGAAATACTATTTACGCTTAGTGATTTACTATATATACCTAGTGAAACTCGTTATCAATAACATCCACCTACTCTTACCCATAGGTAAGCGTGCTTCACCGTAGGCCGCATTATCACTTACCATCAGATGAGATCGTGGTCAAACGCGTGCCTATCCACCATAAAAAAAACCCCAATTACTTGATGTCGGTATAATATGATTATCCTTTAATACCTTACTATCAAACGTCCCCTTAGTACTCACAGTCTTACCTACTGATACCATAACCAAAAAATCTAGAAAAGTTTTGTTCTTACCATTAATGACATGCACATTAACAGAAGCCGCTTCCGCCATAGTTGGCACGCAGCTGTAGTTGCCGCTATCGCCCGGCATTAGCTTGTCTATGATGAGCCGTGACGTCAGCTGCTCTGTCCATTCCGTTTTTAGTCTCAAACGAGGCTCATCGATCAGGTTCGTCTCTTCTACTTCCTTATACTCTATTATGTTTGATCCTGCAAGAAGATTTGATTTTAGTACATGATAAATGACATCAACATAACAGTATGCCTATATTTTTCTAAAAGGATATGGAAAAGGTGTAGAACACCCACACTTCACCATAATAAATGGTAAAGTTCCATGTTATAGAGGGTGAGCCTATCGCTATCCACTGGACACATTCTAAATTCTGCTTCTATTGAAACTTGAAATAAACATAATTACATCCATTCCAACCATTTTTTACAGCGCCCGCTCCGCTTTCAACAGTGGCAGTGTTGAAACGTCCGTAAAATAGAAATAACTATGAAACTGTAATAAATAACTTTTTAAAATTTTTGTTTATCTATTTAATTACTATTTATTATAATTGGTCAGACCTTGCCTTACGAAAAACAATCGACTTATAAATCAGACTATAGAAAAACTACTAGAACTCTAAAATGCCTGCGTATTCTATCAGATACTTACCCTTATACCAAAATATTGTGCCTAAGTCGTGAGGCCCCTGGCTCAGTATGCACGTCAGTGACAAAGAGCTGCCAGTCTTCACGTATAGGTCCACTGGGCCCAGAATGTGAGCTTTTGCTTCTGTTGGCAAAGAAAAATAATGAATACAAAATAATCCAAAGATGATAAAATTCATAACAAAAAAGCTTATTGAGTTATTTAAAACTGAGATTTTTCTTTTAGTCATCCCACCATATGGATCATGGAAAAGATTTTTAAATATAAAAAATATGTAAAGCTTGTATTTTCATGTCTGCACGTGTCGTGTGATGTAGTGGTTTAAGCGGTCGCCTCGCCACTCTCCACTGCACTGGTGTTGTGGGTTCGATCCCCACATGGGACAAATCTTTGTGTGATTATCACAGATTTGTTCTGAGACTGGGTGTGCTTGTGTGAGTGAATGTGTGTATTTGGCCTTGTAATTAGGACCATTGGATAGTGTAATTGCTTCTGGCCTTCTGTCTAATGTAAAAATCCAAATTATTATTATTATTATTATTATTTATTAAATAAAATATTGCGAAAGAGTTACCAAATTTCCTTGTTATAAGAAATAACCAAAAATAAATTATTAAAAAAATAACAAATCACTTTCTGCGTCAACTGAAAATTAAAAGAAGTATTTTCTACGTAATCTATTTTAAGTACCATCGCAAAAATTCTGATTACCAGAACCCAAAACTCCGTACCAATTTTATCTAGACCGTTACAATTTAAAATTCAAATGACAATTTTACCTTCCAAAAAGTAAATAACGAAAAATTTTACATATCAATAAAATTCCATGAATAAGTTACGCCTTGAAAAAAAACATTTTTCGTTTTATCATCATATTTCGGTAAAAGATGTTGTCTGTTAAGATATTGAAGACAGAAGAGGCTATCAAGTACTTTCAAACCGTGATACAACACGTATACGCAGGAAAGAAGGCGTCTGTTAAGACGATAAAGAAAAAATTAGGCTAAGATTAAATCTGGAGAAGGTTGCTGAGGCCTTCATTCACATTGTTATCGAGGGATTCACAAAGTTCAAGAGGGTTCATACAAGAGTTTCTGTAAAGTCACGGCTAATAAGCAGGGATAAAGAAAATTGGACGCTGTTATACGCAAATTATGAGAACGAGCAAAAAATATAGAATTAACAGCTATAATAACAGCAAAATGAGTAAACCTCGCATTAATTTGTTATGCAAGGACTTAAAAGAGCCGCACACAGTTTTCTGTGTTTTAAACCAACTTTTAAAGTTAAACTGTAAACCCTATTAAAACATCACTTAGCTTTGGAGTCGGAAACTACAGCGACAACAATAACTATTAAGCAAAGCACTTTCCGAGGACGTTAAACTTTCTTGTAGATCCCAATTAAGTTTCGAAAACAATTAAAAAACTAGAAAGAATAATAAGTAAGTTTTCTTTAAAAAAATATAGAGTATCTGGTCTATCTACAAAATTTATTCAGACACTTAATTGACACGAAATTATCTAAGCAAACAACGTTAATATATTGTAACGTGAAACATAATTGAATTCTGAAACAATTACCATTACATTTACATTACAATTTTATATGTAAATTAGCATGTCTGTGATCGGTAAATATAAGCTTGTCATAAGCCTTTATTAAAATGATGGATCTAATTATGATTATATTTTTTTCAGACTAGCTGCGCCCCGCGGTTTAAACCGCGGACAAAACGTAGCCTATATCCGGCTCTATGATACCATCACCATACTAAATTTTATCAAAATCAATTTTTTTACATAATGTATTGTCCCAGTTAAGGATGTCAATCTGAAAGTTAAAAATTAAGGTATCAGTGACTTCATTAATATTTTCATTCAATAATTTTGAATATAAATTGTACTTATCATGAGTTTTGCCCACTCTTGACTTTGAATGAACTTTTTATTTGTTTTAAATATGCCTATGATGAGTAAAAAAATAATTACCTGCAAGCTTGGTTCAAAGTTTTATCAAAGATACCGTCAAAATTGGAATGTCTACTGAACAACGTGATAGAATCATACTACCAAAAGCCGTATCACGAGCCGTCTTGGCATTTGACCCATTTACTTCGTAAATATTCAAGTTGGGTAGCATGTTTTGCTGTGTCATTAGAATGGCTCAAGGAAGGCAAGTGGCAAGACAAGGAAGCATTAAGTGCTCAGGAAGCTTGGAAAATTGCAATGTCAAGTGACGCCAGTTTTAGCCTTTGTATTGTTGTTGGAAAGTTTGCGGCGAAACTTAGACTGCGCCTTTAATGAGTGCTCCCATTTCACTAACTTTACACTTTATTGAAATTATTTATTAAGAAGGCTTGGCTTGAACTAGTTTTAGTTTCTGCTGGCGCCAATCACGCCATTAAGATTGGCCGTGTCAACGCTCCCTAAACATAATAGGCCAAAGGGCCAGTTTCCTAAGTCACTTTGACAGATACTTGACAACTGTCAAACGGTTGTCAAGATTTCATTATATAAAGCTTGCGATCTTCAATCGAACCCTCTTTCTCTTATTTTCTCTTCCTTCGAGCTCACGAATATACAACATTGTACGTTATTTTAAGTTAGTTTGTAATAAACCAAGTTGCAAACAATCCTTCTTTCATTTATGTCGAATTGCCGCGACAGTTTCGAAATCTAGTTTACTTTGATTATCAAGTTTCATTCTTCTTCTTCGTCGTGTCGATGGCTGAGTCAAATTTTATTTTGACTTGCCATCGTGGTGAAGGATTAGCCAATTCGCTTTGGAGAACTCGCGAATTGTTTTTTTTCGTGAAAAGTTTCATTAAAAACTCATTACAGTATATTGTTGGAATTCTACCAACGCAGGTTTTTGGACTACGGTAATGTTTAAGAAAAGCATGCAGTTTTTATTAACAGATGTAACTTGATGCAAAATATATATGAGAAGAAATATTATGCTTCTAAGGTAGAATACCGCCGGCAAGATGGCGCGACGATCTGCGTAAGATTGCTGGTAGCGATTGGATGCGTAAGGCACAAGACCGCGAACTCTGGCGCACCTTGGGAGAGGCCCATGTCCAGCAGTGGACTGCTACAGGCTGATGATGATGATGATGAAGGTAGAATACATGTTTAAAGATGATGATAGTGAATATTTACATGTATTAGATATAGATATATATAGAGGTTGGCGTAGTGGTAAAAGCCTCGCCGATTTCAACGGCGCTGGTGTTGTGGGTTCAATCTCAACACGGGATAAATCTTTGTATGATCCGCAAAGATTTGTGGTTTTTTTTTTTTTTTTTTTTTATGGTGGATAGGCTCGCGTTTGACCACGATCTCACCTGATGGTAAGTGATGATGCGGTCTACGGTGGAGCACGCTTACCTATGAGATACCTATTAACTCTTGCTTTGAAGAGATCCAAGTTGTACTCATGCGGAAACACAGACTCGGGCAAGGCGTTCCACTCTTTGGCAGTTGTGTGTGACTCTGGGTGTGCTTTGTGTGTGAAATTTATGTTTATGAACACCCCTGCGACACAGGAGTTATTCATAGTGCGAGCGTCGTTTTTTAAAAAAGAAAGAAAGAAAAAAAAGAATTTAACAAAAACATGATCAAATTTAAAATTCTAAATACAACTGCAATGCGGTTGATAAAGTTAGACTTATAGAAAATAGCGTCGATTGAATGTAAACATTGGCCGTTGTTTTTATTGCATTACGAATTTCAATAAACTTTCATTTTCTTTTACACTGGCGCTCATTTTATCTGTAGAATTGGATCGTTCCCCTGATTTATTCAGTTGTATTTATTGTATTAGAATTTCTTTGGGAATAGAAAATTGTAACTGATATTGGTTCAGCTTTTGTGCAACTTATCCCCTTATTCATATATATGTTTTATTTATATATATTTTTATGTTATAATTATTATAAAAATTAAAAATAATGTTCTAATGGATTTTGCATTTTTTTGTTACGGTACCTATTTATCGACGATTAATTTAATTACTGTACCTTTTTCGTTTTCTAATTCAAAAAGTATAATACCTAGTTTAACAGACTAATTATTTTTTTTATATTATTTACTGTATAGTCTGTATTTATATTTTTATGTATTATTTTTACCGTATATATTTTCACCACTTATCAATAGACTTGGGTCATTTAATGTTTTGTCATAGATTTGTTATATTTTGCCGACATCTTACCTACTTATGTGAATAAGTAGGTAAAATGTCGGCATCAAATCGTCACCGTCACGTAACAGAAAATTTTTGCGGTTGATCTACCATAAGATAATATTCCCCAAACTTTTTCAGCATTTTCTTTTGATCAACTTTACCAATTACTTACCATCGTCGTCACGTACAACCTTAAATAGATCAGAATTAAAGTAATTGCTATAATTGGACTCACCGACTACGTTGAGTTGGAAAGCCAAAGACATCTTTGGTTCGGTATTGACTTGGCATTCGTAGATTCCCGCGTCCCTTTCCTGGGGGAATTTTATCTGAAGCGTCCAATTTTCTGATTTCTCCGGCCTGATCACCTGTTGGAAAGAAAAAAAAGAAAATTCTGGTTCAGTATTATGTAGATTATAGAATTGATTAAATAGAAGTTTGATCAAAGATACTACGATTATCATTAATATTAGTAGTACTTTTTTATACTATTATAACATCAACAGTATTTCACTTTTTGTAAAAAAAAGTTAACGGTTTATTTGATGTTTTGTAATGTAAATAAAGATTGTTTAATTAGGAAAAAATAATCTTGAATTTATTGATCTGAACGTACAAACTTCATAAAATATACTTGGGAGAACAAAATTATATTGTATTCCTGATTGACATTTAAATGGTAAGCTAAATAAATTATTTCATAAATCATATTTTGTGAAATGAAATGAAATGAAAATATCTCTATTCCTTAGACTTCACAAAGCATTTAAAATCGTCATACAAAAATAATTCTACTCAGAATTCACGGAGCTTAAACTCACTTTCATCAATCATCACAATATCTTAAATGTGAAAGTGAATTTAAGTGCCAGTTTCGTAGATAGGGTCTTCTTGAGAAAAACTGTCAAGAAGCTCAAGGCTGACTCTTTTCATGTTTATGCTTGTTTTCTGGATCTCTCCCGTGCCTTCGACCTGGTGTCCTATGATATCATGTGGGAGAAACTACGCGAGAGAAAAGTGCCGGCAGAACTGCTGCGTATTTTCCAGTATTGGTACTACAATCAGATAAACAGTGTGGACGTCAGCGTCAATAACATCAGTTATTGTGACGACATGGTGCTGCTGACCCCAACGGTCAGAGCACTAAGAGAGTTACTCACGTGTTGTGAGTCTTATGCTCAAAGGCATGGCCTCTTGTATAATGTCGCTAAAAGCGAATTCCTGGTCTTTAAGGCCGACGGTCACAAAAGCCCAGAATCCGTACCTGCGATTAAACTAAACGGTAATGTACTCAAACGAGTCTATAAATTTAAGTACCTTGGGCATTATGTCACTGACGACCTTGATGACCAGGCTGATATCGAGCGCGAGCGTAGGGCGCTGGCAGTCCGGTGTAATATGTAGGCACGCAGGTTTGCGCGTTGTAGCGAGAAAGTCAAAGTGACCCTTTTTAAAGCCTATTGTCAGGTCTTCTACACGTGCAGCTTGTGGACCAATTATACGCAGCGGGCCATCAGCGCCCTACGTGTGCAATATAATAACGGCTACAGGATGCTGTTGGGCTTGCCGCGTTTCTGCAGTGCCTCTGGCATGTTTGCGCAAGGGCACGTTGATGGCTTCCAGGCCATCGTGAGACAAAAATCTGCCTCATTGCTCCATAGAGTACGAGCGAGCTCCAACTCCATCCTAAAGGTGATAGCTGGGAGATATGACTCACCGATAGTGCATAGCATTATACGGAGATGTATCTCCCAGAATAAACTAGTTATGCAATAAATACCCACATTTGTTACTAACATACATTTAAGATTATTGTTTTACTAACCCACTATGGATCTTACTTGGTCTGAAATAAAAGTTATTTTATTTTATTTTTTATTTATTTTTTCAAATGCAAACTTTTGTTTACAATATTGTTTTCTTATAGCTAAGTAAATAAGTTAATTAGTTTTTTTTGCAAGGTGTTTTGTCGTTCAAATTATCAATTGTAATGCTAAATGTATGATTAAGCCTAAGCACTAGTCTGACTACTGTATATGAGATTGAAACTGCGGTTTCAATATTGAAACTCCTAAGCCACATCTGTTCAACAGAGCTTATTTATTCGCAACATAGTTCCAACATGAAATAGATCGTAGTCTATCAACAAGCTAGACACAAGTCGTTTTGCTAGATCGATTGATGTCAACACAGTTAAGTCTATCGCTAACATAGGCTTAAAGGTGAGCCGTCTGTGAATATCCAAGCGAGGTTAAATTAGAGAGAAACTTGTGAATAGCAGGGAACTGAAGGTTTCTGCATCTATAAGCGTAATTAATACTTATGGCTTAAATATTATCATGCGTTCTAATATTTTAAAGGAAATGTGAATCAGATAGAGGTTGAGAAATGTTTATTACATTACAGACTCATATACCGCTGAGTTCATAACTGTATTGGCAAAGTACTAGGAACGTTGATTCCAGAGATAAGGGTTCAGATGGTACTGGATTCTTTTATTTTTCAACCTTAATCCTATTAAAAATTGTCATGCATGTTTTTAAATAATAAATAAAGTGGAGTATTAATGTCCGTCAAAGATGCATAGTTCAAAATAATTTTAACCAATTAAATTTGAAATTTTAAGTTACTGCTACATTCACTTAATCAAGTCTTACAATATACATATGTATAAAAACCAAAAAAGGGTAAGATAATAATCTACATTAAGAAAGCATCATAATAATTAGTTTTCAATGGTTACGTATGTATAATTATAAATCATTAAGTTTTGATGCCCTTTTTTTTGACAACCAAAACTGTCATAAAAATGTCTACACCAAAAAAAAGATGTTACTTCGCCTTTTTCTGTAAGTATCCTTGAACCTCTTTTTACGATGGTCTCGGAAGTAATGAAAACAGGGCGGACAGTAAAATACATACTAAGATAAGTTTTTATTTAGGGTCTTCAAGAAAACAAGTTATAATTATAATAAATCTTGCATGAGAATCGGAGAACTTCAGAAGACGGCCGAATGTCATGACTTCGAAAATGAGTTTGAAACTAAACTCCCGATTCATAAAGATGTTGAAAATACTTGAAACCTTTTCGAGATAATTTTGTAGAGAATTGATGGTTCTCTTTAGCTTTTTTGGGAAGTTTGAATTTATAAGGGTTGAGATTAATGATGCAAGCAGTCTTTTTGTTTTGATGGAGATAAGATCTGTTGTTTTAATTATACATACTGTCCTAGTTTGTTTAGTTTATTATAGCCTGGTTAGTATAAAACAATCTAGACTAGATTGGTTTGACACTTCTAACTAAAATTGATGTTTCGTTTTTTTTTAATGT
This sequence comes from Hypena proboscidalis, assembly GCA_905147285.1. Classification (NCBI taxonomy): domain Eukaryota; kingdom Metazoa; phylum Arthropoda; class Insecta; order Lepidoptera; family Erebidae; genus Hypena; species Hypena proboscidalis. Next base: position 6,030,176 of record LR990150.1, on the reverse strand, counting down.
TATTGTGGCGGTAAAATACTAACGGTTATGTTATTGTATTTATTTTATAATTGGAATATATTTTTAGCATACTAGTAAACAAAATATTGCACCTATGTATATTACCTAAAGGGTGTGACAGAGTTATATTACTCCTTGTAGGGTTCAAATGTTGTTGTACAGAATTGGTATGTTGAATTGATGGAAACGATAGGTCACTAAAATAAATACTTATATTTACTGGTAAGTACATAATAATAATAATAATAATAATTAGCCCTTTATTCTGATCTTTAACATTAAATTTGAGTATTAATATTTGTACAGTTTTATTATAGTATGTCCCGAAGATCAGTTTGCCTCTTGGCATAGGCCTCCTGTAACTTTTTTCCATTAGGGCCGATCACATGCTACCCTTCTCCAGTGATGTCCTGCCGTTAGTTTTAGGTCATCCGCCCATCTTGTCTGTTGGCGACCTCTACTTCGCTTTCCATCTCTGGGATACCAGTCGGTGACAGTTTTGCACCATTTTTCCTGTGGATCCCGTATCATGTGGTCTGTCCACCGCCAGTACATACTATATATCAAACTTATTGACTACATTATTCTATCTTAACTACGACCTATCTCTAGCGATACGGGAAGGCGACTGGCGAACCGGGCAGCTAAACTTAAGAATCCACTTAAAAACATAAGTACGCCGGTTGCACTGTCCCTACACTCCTACACTTCACTTCATATTTAGGTTTTTTGTAATACAGGGTGAGCATAACGCTATTCACCTGGCATAATACCAACTCCGTGCGGTTATTGAGAATTTCCTGAATGAATAATCCTAAATAACACTTATTCCCAACTCTGGAATCGAACCTGAGAACTCGCGATGAGAGGCGCATACACGAGACTAACGAGGCTTTTTACTTAACAAGGCACCCTCAAAACATTTCTGTACATTGAGTTTTTTAAAAACTATTTCATGGGTTTCAGTGAAAAATTGTAAATGTCTGAACTGCTTTTGGCTTTACTATTTATAGAAAAAAATGAATTTTCTTACCTGAAATCTTTGGTCTGATGTATAAGTCAGAATCCCAGCCGTTAAAATGTGAAGGTCCCGTTTTCTGATCCAAGATACCTGCAAACAAAACGAAGTTTAGCACAACTTTGGTAATTTTTATCTTCCTTGATTCCGTTTTCAGACACCATAGTTTTACGGGTCTGTTATTCAGTTAAAATGCCGGTTCCGGTGATCGTCTGGCGACTGCTAAAATTAAATGAATCGCAGACTTCTGCCCTAAATAATGTTGCATTTTCAAATTTTCAATCTTTGTGTGTGTGAATTGGATGGGTATGAACATCCCCGCGAAAAAAGGGTTAATCCTAGTGCGGGCGTCTCGTTGTCGTTCAAAATAAGCTAAAAATAAAAAAAGACTGAAAGTTATGCTGTTTTTATTTCTGATCACTATTTGAACATATTGACTAATTCATTCTAATTAATTTTTATAGTTCATTTATGTAGAATTCTTCTGGAAGTAGCTAATGGTCTATTTAAAGTAAAGTAAGTAAGCTTTTCATCTTTACAGTTTCAAGTTCCTAATAATATTGTTTAGAAATCATACCTATATATCTTTAACTATAAGGCTATTAACTCTGCATGATTTGAATTTAAAACGATGTATTATTTCTAATCAAAACCGGTTATTATGCAGTATCCGGTCAAAACTACAATGTGTACGATCCTCAATAATACATGACGACCTTTCGTCAAGCCACTTAATAATTCAAAGCTCGTGGAGATGCGTTCAGTCAATTCGAATAACTTTAAGCAGCTAATGTTTTTGAATTTGTTTTTATTGCCTTTGAAATGAAGCTCTGTAATTGAAGGAATGTTTACTGAAATTCGTAAGATGTTCTGAAGAATCTATTTTCTTAAAAAATTACATTGAAATATGCAAATCAAATTTTTCAATCTTTGTGTGTGTGAATTGGATGGGTATGAACATCCCCGCGAAAAAAGGGTTAATCCTAGTGCGGGCGTCGTTGTCGTTTAAAAAAAGCTAAAAATAAAAAAAAGACTGAAAGTTATGCTGTTTTTATTTCTGATCACTATTTGAACATATTGACTAATTCATTCTAATTAATTTTTATAGTTCATTTATGTAGAATTCTTCTGGAAGTAGCTAATGGTCTATTAAAAGTAAAGTAAGTAAGCTTTTCATCTTTACAGTTTCAAGTTCCTAATAATATTGTTTAGAAATCATACCTATATATCTATAACTATAAAGCTATTTAACTCTGCATGATTTGAATTTAAAACAATGTATTATTTCTAAGTATCAAAACCGGTTTTTGTGCAGGCGGTATCCGGTCAAAACTGCAATGTGTACGATCCTCAATACATGACGACCTTACGTCAAGCCACTTAATAATTCAAAGATGATGATGGTGGAGATGCGTTCAGTCAATTCGAATAACTTTAAGTAGCTAATGTTTTTTATTGCCTTTGAAATGAAGCTTCGTGATTGAAGGAATGTTTACTGAAATTCGTAAGATGTTCTGAAGAATCTATTTTCTTAAAAAATTACATTGAAATGTGCAATTTAGAAAATAACGTGTATTTCGTTTTCTAAACTTATAATTTTATTTTTATTTTAAGTCAGGTGCCCAAAAATACAGAAATTTTCAAACTTAATAAGGTTCATTATAATATTTTTTATACTTCAATGTTTTAAATTTATATAATAAGCGTCCACCCTTCTATTTGGTATATCGATAAAAAGTAGCCTATATATTTATTATTTTCATCAAAATCGTCCCGATAGTTATTGCGTGAAAGAGTTACAAACATCAATACATCCATGATCACTAACTTCCGCATTTAAAATGATAGTAAGGGTTAAATATATTGATTTGATGGCATTGTTTTTTTTATAATAAACAAGTTTTATTCCTTCCTAAAAAAGAGAAGTTTGGAGAGAGAAATCCTATACCTTGATAGTATAATATTTTTATCTAACCTAAGTATGTTAGGTTAGTTTGTTTTCCAAGGACTTTACCACGATCTAAGATTGAATAAAAAAATACTACAGTAATGATAATTTTTTTAGCTACTCTACTTCGTAATTAGTAAAATCACAAACAATATATAATAATCCAACGAATCGAAATTGTAATAACCATTATTTGTGAATATATTAAGCAACCAACCACAAAATAATTAAGTTAAATTAAATTTATTTGGTAATTCTGGTTAATTTTGTAAAGCCACTATTGTTGTTGACTACTAAAGACTATAGGTGCACAAATCCACAATAGGATTTATAAATACGTAACAAAGCAGGTCTCGAGTGTCAGTAATTTGAGGCCCAAATCTTCCTATCAAACAAGTACACAGTAGGCTTCTTATTCTCTTATTCGAAGACAAGCCTGGCCGCAGCATCAGACCATTCCTGTCAAATAAATGTAATAACCAGCTATGCAATAGCTATAGGTACAATTTTTTGTATCTTCTTTGAGAAGTTTCAGCAACCTAGAACCGGCTGTTTTGCAGCATCGTTAGGTAAGATGGTGGTTCTTTTTTAAAAACTCTATTACAAAGCCTTTGCTATCATTATTTTAATTAGAATGCATCTTACACTATATGTACTATTAAAGGCGAGCTTCTGACCGCGCCTCACTTACGTGTTATCTCATTAAAAAATAGTCTATTAGTATTATGATTCTAAGCCGTGACCTACAAGTGTGTAAAATTTCGCCAAAATTGATAAGATAGTTTTAGCTTGAAAAAGTGAAACATCCTTACCAAAACTTCGTATTTTAAAAATCAGAACAATAATAAAACTGTTGGATATGATACTCATGTAAGTTATTTGAGATAATGTATCTGAATGGATATATACTTCACTAACTACACCGTCATTATACAAGAAATATACTTTAAAGTGTTAAATAAAATGTTACTACCGGGCCAGTACATAGTAACATTTTATGCTGTAATCCAGTTTTCAATTAAGCTCAATTACTACTTAAAAGTGCCGTTTAAGGTTCACAAGTGCTTGTTTAATTAAAACTACATTGTATTGAGCCTGCAATCGTCTATTCTGAGCATTGAAATCAGGTCCATGTTAGGGAGCTATCATACTGGCGATTTCTCTCTCTCACTCTGTGACTTACTATATTCTTTAAATATTAACTAAGATGTTATTATTGAGAATACTCACGTTACTTTAGCCGAAATATGCCGACTAGTTTCGCATCTAGTACGTAGATTCATCAACTGGGCTATTATTCGCGTGTCGTCGCCTCCGCGCGACTAAAACTTGTCGGCATATCCCGGCTAAAGTAACGTGAGTAACCCGTATTCTCAATAATAATGTCCTCACCTCACGTCGGTTTTAATAATATTATTAACTAAGATGCTTAGTAAATAAGCGAATATGTTGACACATAAGTCAAAATGTATGGAAATAAGCATATTTGTCTATTGAAGCATTTGACTTTGAACTTCTCATAAGAGAAAATATTAGATCTAATAAGAGAAGTCTAACAGTAAATAACTTATGTAATACATACACATAACCATGCAGCGACAGCCGAGTGGGAGACCGTATTGCGAAGTCAAAGGTCTCGGGTTCGAACCCACGGCACACACCTCTGTCAATAAATCGTTAAGATTCGTCTTTTCGAAGATATGTGTGTGTATTAATCATATAAAAATGTCGCTTGCTAACGGTGAAGGAAAACATGGTGAGGAAATCTGCTCGCCTGAGAGTGCTCGAGGGTGTGTGAAGTCTACCAATCCGCACTTGGTCAGCGTTGTAGGCCTAACCCTTCTCATCATAGCAAGAGGCCTGAGCCCAGCAATGGGACATGTATTAGACATACAAGGCTGCTATTTTAACACGCTTATATTAGCTTCACCTGTATGTATGTATGTATGTAACCGACTCCTTTGGACTCGATTTTGACCAACTTTAAACGGACAGATTTCATAAAAATTTTGCAAACCTGTCAAAGATCGATGACAATGCAATAATTCGATAAAAAAAAAGATAAAAAAAAAGTAGAAAATAAATAATAGTTTAAAAAACTAAAAAACACGCTTTTGAAGTAAAAAATACTAGTATTATTGTGAAAAAGCGTGGGTTGCTCGATAGACGAAAAATATGGCACATGGCACAATAATACTAGTATTTTTTGTTCATTACCATTTTCAGCTTATATTAGGATTTTTTTTTCACATTTTAGTTAAAAGTATAGAAGAAGATTAAAATTAAAAGTATAGTAAGTATTATATAATAGATTGTGAACATCTCTAATCAAAGGCATTATGCGTTAATATGCCGAAAGGTATTTGATAATATGACCACAAGAATCGAAATTGAACACAGTTGCGTCACTGTTAGCGGATGATCCAGAGGTACCACACACCTAGAATTAGTTCACAAAACTTTATCTATGCATATAAACAGGCGAATAAATCCGCTGTGAGCGCATTGAAGCGTGGAAGCACGTCCATTTTGCCAATAATCTACAAACAAACAGTAGGGTACTGTTTGCACTATTATTTTTCATTCACACTGATACGACAAAGAGCATTATGAGAGACGCCTGATCGATGTTTTACGTGACCAGGGGCACGTTTCATAAAACACATACGTTTTGGACTAAAATCATATTAGTTTGATCATATTAGACTTTGTAACAAGAACATAATTCTGACACATTATAAAACAAATTCCTCCGCCACGTTCGACTGTCTGTATGTTCGCGATAAATTAAAAAAAACTACTGAATGTATATCCATGTAGTTTTTTACAAAGAAACAGTTGAAAACACTATGGGACCAGCAGGATTTGAACCTGCGACCTCTGCCTTCCGGGCTCTGCTTTAACCACTAAGTTACAATCGCCTCTTGCCAGGACTCCAAATTTCTTAACTGTATTACGTCATTACGTGTTTGTTACGTTCATCCATTTCTACCCATCTTAAGTAGGATACAACATGCATTTTTTACTGATAGATAGAGTGATTCATGATAGAGCATATAAATTGTCGACATTAACACGCGGAATAGACTCTAAATAGATAGATAGGAAATACTTTATTTGTACCTACATAATTTCACATGAAAAACTTAAGAGGTACGTACAAAGAGCGGCCTTATCGCTTAAAGCGATTTCTTCCAGGCAACCTTAGTAAGATTAAAAATCCACTCCGTGTGACAAGGCCCTTACTATTTGCGATCGCTGCGCTAAAATAGCTAATGATCAATAGCTCTTTGTTGGGCAGAGGTATTGTATGGAAGTGGAGCAGCTATATCCAGAGCACCTGCCATAAGCTGCTTATTTTTGTATCGGGAACTGTGTCAAAGTAAATCTGAGGTGGTAGGATGGACTTTGGCTGGTTTAATGAGATTTTAAGGCGTGTTTTCTATGTGCTATGAATTAACCAGATTGATCATCTTTATTTTTTTTCATGTGTTTGTTATGTAGTAAAAACTTAGAATAGCTATGATAACAACTTTACAGACATGAAATAAATATTTAAAAACTACTTAACATTGCTGCATTGTCTAATTGATTATTTTTATAGCATTTATCTATACTTAGCAAATTATACTAAGAAATAGTTGAAAAAGTTATGGGACCGGCTGGATTTGAACCTGCGACCTGTGACATTAAGCTACAGTCGCCTCTTGCCAGGGCCCGAATAATTTCTTAGTATACTTAAAATTGATTTTTTCATTTTAAAAAATGGTGCACATGAGTTTCTCACCAGCTCTTCTCATAATGCAATACCCATCGGAGCTGGTACTTGGATTGATTTTAACTCGATTCTAAACAGTTTGATTAAAATTAATCTGAGCCCCGGTAATTCAAATCATTGTAATTAGTATAATTTAGTATTATTTATTATTTATTTTTATATCATTTTTTGTAATGTTTTGACGTGTTCAAGCGCCTCCTTGGGCCTATGAAAATAAATGATTTGAATTTGAATTTGAATTTGACTTTAAAATATGTAGTATTTTCGTGAGTAAACGGGCTTGAAAGAAGTAATAAGATAACCTTATTTTTAATAAGCAGCCAAAAAGTGCTACTTACGTTTTAATTTTGATTAAATTAAGCCCACAATAGGAATAATTCCTGTGTCACGGGGCTGGTCACATACATACATTTCTCATACACAAAGTACACCAAGAGTCCGAATATTTGTTATCAGATTAATGGTAACATTATTGATGACAATAAAACAAGCTTTATTTTAATGCATTTCCAAATTAGCGATATCAATACATGACGTAAAAAGTGTTAAAGGTGCTTATTTATAAAAATTCTCAGACAAAAACATAATATACATTTTACACCATACAAAACAAAGTATAAAAAATACTCACAGCTTTATCCCCGAGCTGTTCAACCCGGCAATGCAGGAAGGCGGTCTGTCCAACCACCGTGGTCACGTTCCGCGGCACATTGTACTCGAAGTACGGGAACGACCCCACACTGTCCTCGCCGTAGTGCGCTGTACCTGTCGACAACGTAATTACCGGATAATGGAAAAGACAAGTTTACAGCTGTTGGTGTTTTAGCGTCGTATTTCTTGCGGAGAAAGTAAAAGTGGGGTAACTATTATAGTTTTGTGGTTTATAGTAAGGTAATACGCTTGTTAGAGGCAACAGTATGGGTAGTGCGATAACACATACTTAATATATTATATTATACGTCCCATTAAATAAAAGTGCTTAAAAAATATATTTTACATTAAGCTCAGTTAGAGGTAAATCTTGAAATAACGAGTAAAAGAGACCTAGTTAAATAATATTGTAATTTTTCACAATACAGATTTGTTCAACCCTGCAATGCAGAAAAACGATCTGTACAACTCGTGGTCAGTGCGTAGGATTAAACACTCTACAATTAATCGCTCAAAATTATGTTCTGTCTGTGTCGTGTCGATGGCTGAGTCAAATTTTATTTTGACTTACCATCGTGGTGAAAGGATTAACCAATTCGCTTTAGAGGATTCGCAAATTGCCCAGGGTGCGCCGGACGTAGGGAATCGTTGTGTACGTCACTCGGGGAGGCTCCTCATCAAAATTATGGTGCTCGAATATTTATTTTACAATTGGATCAGTATGAGCGACACTTTGAAATTACAGATTCAAGAGACATAGTATATTGTAGTCCTTCGACATGACAGATTCGTTAATCCATGCAATGCAGACAAACTGTCTATACAACTCGTGGACACGTTCCGCGGCACATTGTACTCGAAGTATGGGAACGACCCCACACTGTCGTCGACGTACTATGCGCTGTCGACAACGTTATTACCGCGTAGTGGAAAGTATAAACTTTCAGTGTTGTATTTATTTAAAGATAAACTAGAAATAGGGTACACTAATCGTACGTTAGTTTACCTATAAACAGTAATACCTGCTCAAAACTAAAAGTGTTTGAACTGATGTATTTTCCTAGCCGGAAAATCTTCATCTCATTTTATCCTTATATTTTTACATTCTAAAGAGTGTTGTTGTCGACATTGACCTTGAACTTTTTATAAATATTTTTACCACAAAGAGACACAATTGAATAACAAAGATTTACATAAGCCAGCAAATAAAAATACAGCTACAAATGACTATCTCACGTACAGACGTCTAAGCGACCCTTTTCATATAATAATTTATTCTAACAGCACAACAAGAGCATTATCAAGTTTCTTTCCTTTTTCCTTGTTCTGAAAATTTTAACGTATTATATTACATTTGGAATGAAATGTAAATTGAATACTTGGAAATGCAAATTTTAATACTTCGCCTGGAAAGGAGGTCTTCTTTGTGATATATTTGCCGACATGTGTTTTAAAATTGCTCCTTTATTTGAGGTTACTCGGTCAATTGCCTTGCGCGATCGTGACTGTGGAAACTGAAGCCAGGAAATGGTCTTTATTGAATCAAAGCAAATATGGTATTTTAAAACAGTACTGTTTTAATGCTACTTTTGCTTTTGTTGGTATTTCAAAGTGAATACATACTCGTACGATACTTAGATTACCTAATAGTATAGTTAAAAGCAAACTTTAATATTATTAAGAAACTGTTGAAAAAGATATGGGACCGGCAGGATTTGTTCCTGCGACATTTCTGCACACCGGGCAGCCGCTTTAGCCATCCAGCTACGGTCGCCTCTTACCAGAATCCTAAATTTCTCAAGTGTATGATACGTCATTTTGTGACATCACGTTTCTTAGTATATTGGCTAAGCATAGCTAAATGCCAAAAAAAAAACAATTTTTAATATTATTTTTCTAATGTGCATAATATTTTGTCTCCTTCCTTTATATTAAGAAAATAAACGTCGATAATGTTTATCGAGCAATAATTAAATAAAAATATGTAGCACCTTTTTCACAAATCAAGAAAACTGCTAGTTTTACCTATTTATTAGCACAATATATTTTGCAAAAAAAAATTGTTAATGAAAATATTGGCAACACGCTCAATTTTATACCGCTACTAGTGCAAAATTCTTCAGACTTTTACGTAACAGTAAAACAGTCGACGGTATGACATTATGTTGATGACACAAAGAGATTTTATCCGTTGAATCGAATCCACGGCACGCACACAAACCACAATTTATTTCCATCTCTGCTTATTATCGTTGGAGTTTTCTTGTAGAATATTTTCCAGTACGGCCTCAATTTAGTGGTAAGCGATTGCGGCATTTCAGCATTTCACATGTGTTTTTTATATAACTAAAAGGTTTCATGTAAGGATGACAGTTACAAATAATATTATTGAAAATGAGCCGTGTACGATGAGTTTGTATTTTTGTCTGTCTGTCTGTATGTGACGGCATCACGCAAAAACTGGTGCATAAAATTGCACTAACTTGCATTGCTTGCGGTATTTTATCCTTAAGGGAGATAATTTAGAAGGTGTTAGTTCAAAGGGTAACAATTTTAAAAGAAAATGCATGAAATTGTGCACATAGCTTCCATACATAACGTTGAATAACATGAGATAGATATTATGGAAATTCCACTCCTTAAGGGAGTTTATTTGGGGTTATAAATTTAAACGTGAAGTTAGTAAATTTTGAAGATTTTTTTCTAAATTTTGCACATAGTTGTAGGGCACAAGACATTAACAATTCGATCGATTTTTATAAATTCAACTTTCCAAAAAGGGTAAATTTGGGTTCGAAAGTGTATGAGGGAGTGCCTTCATTTTTAAGAGAAAATAGCATGAAAATATCGAATTCTACGCAGTCCAAGTCACGGGCAGCAGTCAGTGTTTTAGAAAAAACAATCGATTAGGCCATATTAAAACAACATCAATATAAATATTCTGTATGAACACTTTGAAAAATACCTATAATACTACAGTACTACTTTCTTCTCTACTATAATTTTAAAAGACTTTCTTAAGAAAATACAATTGCTTGGCTATTTTACATACAAAAGTAATATGGGTTTAACTTTGGTGCCTTCATTTTTCGTATATTGTACACTCCATCTGCCTTTATTCTGTATTCTGAGAGTTTAACTTTAATATTATTAAGTTTTTATCTAATTTATATACAAATCATTATCTAAAACACAACATTTTCTTAGATAAATTCGGTTTTTTACGTTAGATAGAACGCCAGAAGCAATTACACTATCCAATGGTCCCAATGACAAGGCCAAATACACACATTCACTCACTCAAGCACACCTCCCGTCTCAGAACAAATCTTTGCGAATCACACCAAGATTTGTCCCATGTGGGGATCGAACCCACAACACCAGTGCAGTGGAGAGCGGCGAGGCGATGTCTAAGTCAAATTTTATTCTGACTTGCCATCGTGGTGAAAGGATTAGCCAATTCGCTTTGGAGAACTCGCGAATTGCCCAGGGTGCGCTGGGACGTAGGGATTCGTTGTGTACGTCACTCGGGGAGGCTTCTTTCATGCACTCAATCTATGATGACAATTTGGACAAAATGGTTACAAAAAAATATGCATTGAAGTAAACCCATATTACGTTAGTATGAAAACACGGCGCTCTAGAGTCTACCCTCAAGTAGTAAAATAAAATCGACCGCTTACTCAAACCCTGACTTTGAGAAGACGGCACTCTAATATTAAATGAGGAAGTGCTTAACGAGACTCTTATATTGAAGGCTTTTAACACAAGTACTATGATAAATGAAGTATGTTCGTTTTATTTTATTACATAACGAAACTGCCTATTGGTTAGCATATGCGCCTCTCACCGCGATATCTCGGGTTCGAATTCGGGTTGAATTGTGCCTGGTGTATGGCGATAGGTTCACCTCCTATCCCATGGGAGCTAAACATAACAGGTTAAAAGGATGTTTTGCATCGCTGCTAAACCAATCTGAGTAATATAGGCGTGTAAACGGGTTACTCACGTTACTTTAGCCGGGATATGTCGACTAGTTTCGAATCTAGTACCTACGTATGGGCTATATATAGGCTATGCTATAGCTGGGCTATACATAGGCTATGCTATAGCTATGCTGGGCTAGCACTCATCATGAATCTACGTACTAGATTCGAAACTAGTCGGCATATCCCGGCTAAAGTAACGTGAGTAACCCGTTATCGCAATAATAATGTCTTCATTTCACATGGAATGATGCATGAAAGGAGCCTCCCCGAGTGACGTACACAACGATTTCCTACGTCCGGCGCACCCTGGGCAATTCGCGAGTTCTCCAAAGCGAATTGGCTAATCCTTTCACCACGATGGCAAGTCAAAATAAAATTTGACTCGGCCATCGACACGACGAAGAAGAAGAAGAACCTCACATCGGTTTTAATAATATTAATATAGGCGTGATGTTGATTGTTGTCGCGTATATTTCGCTATAATAACACCGTCGTTGGTCTAGTCGTTAGTGTTTGTGTCTTTCACCGCGAAGTCTTGGGTTCTATTTGTTGGTCGAGCAAAACTGTGATTTTTAATTTTTGTTTTAGGAATTTTTTAAATAGTACTATAGAGTTGGAATTGTGCGGGCTGGATGGCGATAGGCTCACACACTATCACCTGTAACCTAAACATAACAGATGAAATGTGATTAAAACCGACGTGAAGTGAAGACATTATTGTTGAGAATACGAGATACTCACGTTATTTTAGCCAGGACATGCCGACTAGTTTCGAATCTGTTACGTAGATTCATCTACTGGGCGATTAATCACGTTTCATCGCCTTCGCTCGACGTCTCGCACGTAATAGATTTGAAACAAGCCGGCATATCTCGGCTAAAATAACGTAAGGAACCCGTTTTCTCAATAATAAAGATGAAATGTGGTTGTAATACACCTCTGCCACACCTAGGAGTATGATAGGCGTGATGTGACGATATGTTAATCTTGATATAATTACATATAAGTATTGTTTTTTACTTAAATATAGCCCAAAGGAAAGTAAAACAGTCCAAAATTAGAGATAAGGTCCTTTTATCTAGTTTATTTGCAACTTATCTTCCAACTCAGGCATCTGTTTCGAACTTCGAGCACTTACACTGAGTTTTCTTCAGACTGCATTTTCTTTTACGCTACAGTTTTAATCTCAAGAAAGTAGAAGCTGTACTTTTTTAATTCATCTCGCATTGAAAAAAAACCGCTGCGTAATCGTTATCTGCAAAGATGGAAATGTTTTAATTAAAATACACAGCTAAAAATTAATTTGAGTAAATATCTTTTTTACATTTTTACGAACGTCTGATGGCAGTTGCTCCACGTAAAATACTGATATTCAGGTTAATCTTTAGACTAGAAGTCGACCGCACTGTTATTGGGAAAAGGCAAAAAACACCATAAAATGCAAGTAACGGTCCAATAAATCAAATAAAGAATACTTTTGTCCCGTATTGAGTTGTTACAGGATTACTTTGCATAATTTAGATAGATGTTGAATATAAATGTATAATATAATTTGGCTGTTATCATTATATTCCCCACTGGAGAAGCTTTTTTATTAACTAACTTCTAAAAAAAGGAGGTGGTTCTTAATTTGATTGTAAACATACAATCAAATCATTTTTATCATTATTTTTTTGTTGCTTTTAACACGCTTATATTAGCTTCACCTGTATGTATGTATGTAACCGACTCCTTTGGACTCGATTTTGACCCACTTTAAACGGACAGATTAATTTCATTCAAATTTTGCACACCTGTCAAAGATCGATGACAATGCAATAATTCGATAAAAAAAAAACGCTCTTATAAATAAACCAAACTAAAAAGTAGAAAATAAATAATAGTTTGAAAAAACTAAAAAACACGCTTTTAAAGTACTTCTAACTAAAAAGTGAAAAATAATTCCTAATATAAGCTGAAAATGGTAATAAACAAAAAATACTAGTATTATTGTGAAAAAAAGCGTGGGGCGCTCTGTGCCATATTTTTCGTCTATCGAGCAACCCACGCTTTTTCATAATATTTATATTTATCTCTGACTACTCGAAGACGCCTGGACCAATTTGAGTTTTTTTTCTTTTTGTCTGAAAGAGTATAATTGTCATGATAATAATGATAATTTAATCCTAGAGAAATCGAGGGCGACCCTCAAATTTTAAATGCATCTTTATTGTTTTTCATATTATTACTCAGATATTTGTATCTAGCAGTCAGCATTTCAACTTGTTGAGCTGATGCTGCAAGGTAAAACTCCTCAACAGTTAGGAGTACGGGAATAATACTTTAAACATAGGCCTTAAAAGTCGTTTACTGTATTATTTCAAGTATTAAGTTGATACGTTGCATATTACTCAAGTATTTCTTACATCTTAGTATTAGTTGACGTTTGTAGTACTAGTTGTTGTCTTAGTAGATGTAGGGGGTTCTTCATGTCGATGGTAATTAATAGAGGTTGCGTGTTAATTATATATTTTATTCACTGGTACCAGTTATACATACTTATATTATTAACTAAATCTAATGACCTAACTGCGTGAATGTGGAGAGACGACTGCCGAGCCGAGCAACTGCGCATTTGCGCCTAAGTACAATTTGTAGCGTCAGCAGTCGTACGCTACAGTAGACGTTGCATATTACTTAAGTATTTCTTTTAGTGCATTTTTTGTAATTTTTGATGTTTTTTTTATGTAAAGCTATGTGTTTATCAATCTAAATAATGTGAAAAAACCGTGTCAAATTTACCTCGAACATTATATTCCACACAAATTTCACGCATCAATTTCACATATTGAAATTTTAAAACCCTAAACGGCCACGTCCACTTTTATGACCAGTAAAAAGGGGTTTAAATAGCCCCAGAATTACGCTGGTGTTTCATACCTGTAATGTTGTCCCGTTGTGAATAATTTCTTAATCAGTTACACCTTTGTTAACACTAATTGTGTCGTTCTGTATTCCTTTTGCTACAAACAGAATGGCTACTAGGTGTTTTAATGAGCTACTTTAGACGTGACGAATAAAACACTGCTTTTCCTGAAACAATTTACGTTTTTTTATTTTTTTAAGGTTTATAACATCACGCCTATGTACTGTGAAGGTTGTGGCACAGGTATCACACACTTCACCTGTTATTTTTAAGTTCATTGGGATAGAATGTGAATCTATTGCCGTCAACCGGACAAAAACTCAATTGAGATAGAAAATCTAATATTGAACAACATTTTAAACGGTCTTGTAGTAATCTGTATACAGAATCTGTAACATAGTCACAGCTTTGTAATTTAACAAAAAAAAAACTAATAAATAAAACGTTCACATAACACAATGATAGACGTCCAAAAACCTTTGATTTACGACATAGTAGATGTGGCGTATCCATCATCGATTCTGTATAGGACATCAATATCACCCCTTTCAGCAAACGCCATTTTACCAGATTGCCACATCTCATTTACTCCGATTATATTATTTCATGTTTTTATAACATAACACACATAAAATATTAAATGACATGACGACCGGATGGCGGAGTGGGTAGTGTACCTGCCTGCGACGCCGAGGTCGCAGGTTCGATTCCCGCTTAAGACAAATCTTTGTGTGCATGAACATGGAGGTTTGTCTTAGTCTGGGTGTTTCTATGTATCATAAGTATGTATTTACAAAAGAAAAGTAGGTATATATGTATTAGAATCAGTTATTCCAGTATCCATATTACAAGCTCTGCTTAGTTTGGGACTAGATGGCGTTGTGTGTAAGTTGTGAGCTATTTATTCACTCATTTAATCCATATTCTCATTTTTTATATATGTTTAAATATAAATTATAAAAGTAAAGTACATTTAAAAATATAAAAGTATAAAATTCTACATTTTTAAATATAAGTACTAAAAAATATTTAAAAATATAAAAAATATTATTATTATTATTAAAATATTAAATAAACTCCAGTTAGTGTACGTAAAGGTTTCTTTTCGTATGACAACATAATCATTATGACGAACAATTGTAGATAATTCTTATGATATTGTGATCGCGATCTTCAATTTTACTAAACATAACATAACATAATATATAACATCACGCCTATATTTCTCAGAAGGGTGTGGCAGCGATGTAAAACATCCACATTTCACCTGTTATGTTCAGGTCTCGAGGATAGGGAGTAAACTTATCGCCATCCACCGGGCACTATTCCAACTCCGTGCTGCTATTATTAATTTTCTGACAAAAATAACCCGATCCGGGAATCGAGTCCGAGAACTTGCGGTGAGAGGTGCATACGCTAACCACTAGACCATCGAGACAGTTTTGGTATGTAATAAAAAAATATTTTTTAACAAAAAAAAACCGACTTCAAAAAGTAGGTAAACTAAAAAGCAAAAAATAAATTTACTTCGCACAAAATAATACGTTTTTTCATTTAGTTAAATAGAAATTATTAAATAATTATTTTATATCTGAAGTCTGTGCCAAATAAACAATAACTCTGTATAGATAATATTAATCTTTCTAACAACTATTCTCTGACCGAATATTAGTTATATTTCTGTGGTAAGTACGTACCAATACTGGGCGACCGCGCACTAGCACAACTACGCCTCCCTTTATTGTGTGTACTGTAATTTGATATTGTAGAAAGGTTGTTATAGCTTTTACTTGGCACCGAGCACAAGCTAGTCGTGAACAAACATAAAAAAGCAACATATATGCGAATCGGATTTAATTTAATAACGAACATACTTCATTTATCATGGTACTTGTGTTACAAAGCCTTCAATATAAGAGTCTTGTTAAGCACTTCCTCATTTAATATTAGAGTGCCGTCTTCTCAAAGTCAGAGTTTGTAAATTTCCTGTCTGAAAGTTTATAGTAGCATACGCTCACCTCGAGACCTTGCAGTTTAATTAAAGTCATTAAAATAATAGTTATAGTCATAATAAAAGCAGCGATAGCTGAGTGGGAGACCGTAGCACTGCTAATTCGAAGGTCTCGGGTTCGAACCCATGGCACACACCTCTGTCAATAAATCGTTAAGATTCGTATTTTCGACGATAATATGTGTGTATTTGTCATATAAATTATCGCTCGCTAACGGTGAAGCAAAACATCGTGAGGAAACCTGCATGCCTGAAGTATGGTTTACGCAGTCCTACGGTCATATATGACCGTAGGACTGCGAAGTCAAACATCTCGGGTTGGAACCCACAGCACACACCTCTGTCAATAAATCGTTTTCGAAGAAATGTGTGTATCTATCATAAAATTAAATGTTCATTTATCGCTCGCTTACGGTAAAAGAAAAATACTTGCGGAAACAAGCATGCCTAAGAGTGCCTTAAATGTACTCGAGACTGTGTGAAGTCTACCAATCCACACTTGGCCAGCGTGAAAGACTATGGACTAACCCTTCTCATCATGAGAAGAGGCCCGAGCCCAGCTGTGGGACATGTATCAGATACAGGGCTGTTAATATAATAATAGTTCTTGGGTTTGAATTCAATTATGGCCATTAGGAGATATGGGAAGGTGTAAATATGTTGTAATTAATTGTTGAATGAAAAGAAATTGGGCTGAAATTCGCAACTTTTAACATAATGTGCGCTTGAACGTTAAAACTAGACTCTCAGGTATCGTATATGGTGATATATCAAATAATCTGCTGTTGAGATAAAATCTTTTAGTAATCCTTGTTTACTCAATAATTTGGGGCAACTACACGTCATGAAAATAAGAAATTAAAAAAAATAGAATAAAAATATCAAACCATGTTTTAAGTTAAATAATACCATAACCCAATATAATTAAGATTATGTGTCTGTATTTTTGCTTGTTTATAATTAGGAATTAAGCTTAATAAGTTAAATTGTAAATAATAAACAAAAAAATTAAACGTTAAAATATGTGGACTGGACCGTTTTAAATTTATTTTACACCATTAGAATGCATTTAGCCCTCAGTAACACAGATTATATTTAATAAAATCTGGTTACAGAGAACGCGCGCGGGTACAAAAATATATTTTGTTAAGTTAATCATTTAATACTTCTTTTAAAAATATTTCACAATTCACACACAACGCAATCTAGTCCCAAACTAAGCAGAGCTTGTAATATGGGTACTAGAATAAATTCAAATTCAAATTCAAATAATTTATTTGCATAAAACAGGTTGGTTGGTTGGTTGGTACACATATTAATAAAATAAGTACACTGATTTATTACCCAAACAGGTGTGCAAATTTCAATTCAATACAAACAAAAAAGAAATAGTGACATTACATGCAGGATTGTTGTACCAAAATTATAATAAGATAATACATAATTATAATCATAATTTATAAAAATACATAACTGATACTAATACATAATTATATACTTTTCTTTTGTAATTACATACATATTATACATAGAAACACCCAGACTAAGACAAACCCCCATGTTTATGCACACAAAGACGTGTCTTAAGTGGGAATCGAACCCACGACCTCGACGTCGCAGGCAGGTTACACTACCCACTCCGCCATCCGGTCGTCTTTAGAATTTATAAGACACACAGACGTAGCTAGACACTGAATGAAAGTTCAAAATCCTCAATTTTCTTCTATGAACATAAAAGGATATCAAAATCTCAGTATTAAAGTGCGCAGCGCGGCAGGATTCTTAATGTAACAAGCTTAACGCGAAGCCATACACGTTGGAGCCACTTGACCTGATAGCGTTACTCTAAGCGCCTTAGGCTTAAAAGTAAGTACTAATATCTAGCTATCTAAACGCGTTGAGGATGGGAATGCAGAAAAGTTTCCCTTTGAAATTTTAATGGTGACTTTTTACCGGATTTTAGAAATTATGTTATGCTTGGTGTGTTTTGCTTGTTGGTGTTTTATATTAACAATTTAACTTAATAACTACGGGAACGTTTTGATTTTTTTCACACCAAATATATGCATTTAGTCCGCAGTAACACAGGCTATATTTAATGAAATCAGTTTAAAAAGAAAGCGTGCGAGTACAAAAAAAAATAATTTGTTAACTTAATCATTTGAATACTTCTTAGAGACTTCTTAGAGTTTAGCGTAATGTTAAATATCTTAGAACCTTTATTGAAACTTAGACTATCAACCAAAGTTATCTTTATAATATTAGTATAGACAATAATCTAACTAAGTAATAAATATAAAATTAATAACTTAATTAACAAATTTTGATGATATTAATTTGAAAAAGTCAATCAAGCAACAATCTAATATCTCTGCTAAATTAATATAAATTATTCTTAATTCTTAATTCTTAATTCTTTATTGTACAAATAAAAAACAATACAATAATATAAAATACAATTTTAAATTTATGTACAAAGGCGAGCTTAACCACTATAATTTTTAACAAAAAAAAAAAACCGACTTCAAAAAGTAGGTAAACTAAAAAGCAAAAAATAAATTTACTTCGCACAAAATAATACGTTTTTTCATTTAGTTAAATAGAAATTATTAAATAATTATTTTATAATTCTAAAGTCGGTGCCAAGTAAAAACAACCTTTCCACAATATCAAATTACAGTGCGCGGTCGCCCAGTATTAGTACTTACCACAGAAATATAACTAATATTCAGACAGAAAAAAGTTGTTAGAACGATTGATATTATCTATACAGAGTTATTAATTGTTTACTTGGCACCGACTTCAGAATTATAAAATAATTATTTAATAATTTCTATTTAACTAAATGAAAAAACGTATTATTTTGTGCGAAGTAAATTTATTTTTTGCTTTTTAGTTTACCTACTTTTTGAAGTCGGTTTTTTTTTTGTTAAAAATTATTTTATTTTACGATTTTAAGTGATGGGTAGACCGAGCAAGAATGTTTCTCGAATGAGGAGACGACGGTTACTGAAAACGGAAAACTTATTAATAATAAACAAGAATTTAATCCTTTCTCCTGACTATTGAGGGTCACGACCTTCCATCATCAGCTCATTTGACACAATAACTAGCGGTAGGAATTAATATGCGTACAGTAGTGAAAGAATTATCCTTTAACTCCTACCTATTGAGGAGTTGACCTTCCATCATCAGCTCAACCACATAAAATTATTGCGACCAAGCGTAAATCCTTGTGTAGCCTCGATTAATAAAATATGAGGGTTGCCCCCAATTTCTCTGGGATCCCATCATCAGATCATGACATGCTGACAATGGGACCACCTTTGAAAAATCTCCGTTCCAACAGCTCACTTGACATCATAACTAGCAGTCTGAATATGTGTACAGTAGTGAAAGAATTATCCTTTAACTCCTAACCATTGAGGAGTTGACCTTCCATCATCAGCTCATCCACATAAAAATACGTAAATACTGGTGTAGCTTTGAAAAACACACTAAAAACATTACATGTGCCTATAAAATTTGAGGGTTGCCCTCGATTTCTCTAAGATCCCATCATCAGATCACGACATGCTGACAATGGGACCCCTTTGGAATCATCTCCTGTCCAACAAAAAAAGAATCATCAAAATCAGTTCATAAACGACGGAGATATCCGTGAACAAACATAAAAAAAAAAAAAAGTAACATATACAGGGTGTATTTTTGAAACGGGGCAGTAAGGGCAAGTACCTTAACCGTTGCAGTTACAGCAAAACGTTCTTAAAAGACCTTCCCTAACTTTTTGGGACATTTTGAACTGCATTCACAGATTTTGTAAAAAACTTACAGTTAGCAAAAAAAATGCAAAAAGTTCAATTTTTTTTTTTTTATGCCAATCGATTCTATTTCATGTGGGGATCAAAAAACTCTATGGGACCATTTTAGCTTTCAGTACTAGAAAAGACAGAAATCGCCAAAAACATTTCCCATACATTTCGGCAACAGAAACGAATTTCTACGATGGTCTAACTTTTTGTTATGGCCTGGAAGTGGGTAGAATTGACTGTAAAGTAAATAAAAAGAATTTTTACCCTCAAATTTCGAATTTGATTCGAAAATCTGTGTGTTATACTTAGTTTCAGCTGAGAAACTTCGTATGAGTTATTAATTAAGGATTTTCGCTAAAATGTCTTCTAATCGTGAAAAAATTTACTTATTAGAAGCGTATTTTGAAAGAACCCTGCAATTCCAGGTTTTTCAAAAGATTTGTAATAACCTTTCTTGTTGGCACATGCCGCAACGGATACTTATTGCGGTACCACACTAATGCAGCTCCCGCATTTCGATTATTGACAAAATACGCTTCTAATAAGTAAATTTTTTCACGATTAGAAGACATTTTAGCGAAAATCCTTAATTAATAACTCATACGAAGTTTCTCAGCTGAAACTAAGTATAACACACAGATTTTCGAATCAAATTCGAAATTTGAGGGTAAAAATTCTTTTTATTTACTTTACAGTCAATTCTACCCACTTCCAGGCCATAACAAAAAGTTAGACCATCGTAGAAATTCAACACACAGATTTTCGAATCAAATTCGAAATTTGAGGGTAAAAATTCTTTTTATTTACTTTACAGTCAATTCTTCCCACTTCCAGTTTCGAATCAAATTCGAAATTTGAGGGTAAAAATTCTTTTTATTTACTTTACAGTCAATTCTACCCACTTCCAGGCCATAACAAAAAGTTAGACCATCGTAGAAATTCGTTTCTGTTGCCGAAATGTATGGGAAACGTTTTTGGCGATTTCTGTCTTTTCTAGTACTGAAAGCTAAAATGGTCCCATAGAGTTTTTTGATCCTCACATGAAATATAATCGATTGGCATAAAAAAAAAAAAATTGAACTTTTTGCACTTTTTTTGCTAACTGTAAGTTTTTTACAAAATCTGTGAATGCAGTTCAAAATTTCCCAAAAAGTTAGGGAAGGTCTTTTAAGAACGTTTTGCTGTAACTGCAACGGTTAAGGTACTTGCCCTTACTGCCCCGTTTCAAAAATACACCCTGTATACGAATCGAATTGAGAACCTCCTCCTTTTTTAGAAGTCGGTTAAAAATGGGTTTTCTTCCAGCAAACCTTAGAGTGCTAGAGGAAAAAGATACTTTTGAAATGTACAATAAATTGATAATTATACAGAAGAAAATAAACTACCTATGACTACTTACATATAATATCATGCCTATTCTAAACTGATTGTATACTAATGTATACAATTATATAGACCTACATAAACGGTACATACTATTAAATATAAAATCATACACAGATATTTAATACAATATACATAAAAATAAAATATATATATATATTTTTATAGATAAATACATAAACATATACATATATTATTACAGTTGAGAGTGAAAATGCTCTTTTATTCTTCTTTTGAAGATGTCTAAAGAAGGACTATCTCGAATAGAATGAGGCAAACGATTCCACAATCGAACAGCGTTTATGGTAAAAGAACCATCGTAACAACTGGAAAAGTGAAGAGGAGTGCGAAGTAAGAGAGAGGAAGAAGATCGTCCAGGTTTATCGCGAGGAACCAAGTACTCAAAGCGTTCACGCAGGTATGGAGGAGCTTTGGGGCTATGAAGTATAGAGTAGAGAAGGGAGAGAACATGGCTATCACGACGCAGACGAATAGGTAGCCACTTCAACCGCTGACGAAACTCGGTATCATGATCATACTTGCGGAGACCGAATATGAAACGGATACCTAAGTTCTGCAGCCGCTCAAGTTTATTCAAATGTTCTTCTCTAGCGTCAAGGAAACAGACATCAGCATAGTCTAGAATAGGAAGTAACAGGGTTTGTACAAGAGTAACTTTTGTGTGAAATGGTAGGAATTTTTGAAGACGTTTGAGAGACTGAAACGAACAAAAGACCCTCCTGCTCACCCCCGCAAAAATTATATTATATCTATGATGATATAATATTGTTTATACCGTATGCAAATCTGTTTAATGATGTAGCGTCTCAACTAATAATCCTATCATTGTTTACAATTGAGATTATATCTTATTGATAAATAATTAATCGGTATTATAAGATTAATGTGACATTGTCGTTAAAATTTAAGTGAATGTTTGTAATGTCAACATAACAATGTTTGTTTAAGCTAGTAAGTTGATTGCACAGTTTTTAAAATACAGTTTTTAAAATTGTTGTTCGTCGGTCCGTCTATTTGCATCGGCTAATCTTCTAAACGGCTAAGCCAATTTATTAAAAAATTTGGTGCAGGCAACTATGAGACGCGAAATATAGGCTACTATTTATATAGAGAACTATTGGTCAAATTTGATTATTCTTTTTGTGACAGTTTTACTCTCAATAAAGGTATTTAGATATTTAACATTACGCTTATTTCTATAAAGCCGGAGCAGTAAGGTTTAACGTGGATCAAAACGGGAGCAGCTTCTCCTTAATACAACGAATTCTACGACAGTATCTAACTTCTAAAATTTTATTAGTATTGTTTTAATAACCTTAAAGCTTGTTAAAACTAGCTACACTGTCGATTAGTTCTAATTATTAAAATTTTGCATGCTCTGTACACATTGTGTTCTAATGCAGTCAAGAACAAAACTACTACGTAGTACAATTTTTTTTGTCATGTATTATTTTCTGATTGTATTCCATTTTGTGTGCCAATAAATACATAAATAAAAGTATATCAACAACTGATTTACAAATGTGTTGATGACGTTTTTGAAATACCATAAGGTTCGATATAGTCTTGATACTTGCTACTAAGTGTATCTGACAAGTGTCTTAACATCCAACTGATTCTCGGTTCTGTGGATGACGTTTATGGAACTCGATAAAGCTCAACTGCAGTTAAATGGAAGATATAACTGAAAGCTTAGCCATCAGATGTCGCTCTCATGATGAGTCTAAATGGGTTGCTCTGAGTGGTCGAGAATCAAACTCAGCCGACAAATGTTGCTCGGACGATGAGCTAAAATATTTGGCAATAAATAATATGTTTACAAATTTTCACACGCAAATTTACCCTTAGATAGATTATAAAAAGAGAAAAAGCTTACAAAACAGTTAATCATGTAGGCACTTTTCCCGGTTGGGAACTATATCTATTATCGTCCATACCAATTTTCATTCAAAGATACTTTCAATTTAGTTAATTATTATTGTGACGTGTCGTTGTTTTTTTTACTTTTTTAGAGAAATGTAACTTAATAACGGTTGTGGGCAAATCGTATGAATAGAAAAGAAAAGACAAGAAAAACAGTTATTCTGGCATAAGAAAACATATTGCAAAGCGTGTAAAACTTATTAATTTTAAAATATTATTCAAAATGCCGAAAATGGAACGCATCTCAACACAATACTGCAGCGCTAAAAGCACCGCAGCGCTGATAATTCTGATGCGCCCAGTAAGTGAGTAAGGAAGGAATCTTTATTAAGCAATTATTATTAAGGACGTTGTTATGAAATATTACCTACAATGTTATGAGAACAATAATGTAAACTACCCATGGTATTATATTTTCACAAATACTTTTAATTCATAAATAGTTTCATTGCTTTTATACTGCTTTTAAACTTCGTAAGTTTAAGGAATAAAGATATTTTCATTAAATCAATTACATTGCTAAACTCAACTACAATAGTTAACAATAATATTACTTAGTATTGGTTTGATAGCAACACGAACTATTACAAGCTTATCGTGTTTACGTCTCGTTAATCACATTAAAGCCAATGTAATGCAATCTTCTTTCGACACGATACGACAACGCTATGCTTCGTATTATATAGTTGTTTAGCTATAGGTATTTAATGTGGTTGGATTGATATTGCTGGTTTACATCGTGACAAAATCACGCCAATTACGTTGGCCACCGCCAGAGGACCAAAAGGAAACCAAATTGACTTAAAATTACATTTCAATAAAGAAATTACAATTAAAACTTTTGCGGTTGAAACATTAGGGCTACTTAGAGTCTGTACAAATAGTTGTCAGCGCGTCTAACTGAGGCAACACGTGCTCGAAATGCTGGCTTATATTTCGGCCAGCGACTTAGTATCGCAATACAACGCGGTAATGCTGCCAGCATTTTGGGAACGAGGCCTTCTGACAGTGACTTATTAAGTTTAGATTAATTTATTAGACTCATTTAATTGAAGATCCTATATGTATATTTTTCTGTAAATATTTTTATTTTTAGAAATATTAAAACCTAAATGCCTTAATCCTAAGATAGGTGACTAACGCTCGATGTCGAAAACGAAAAAATTGTATGGCGCGATTTCCACCGCCGCGCCCGTATTGCTGACGCTGTGCAAAGCTATGCCTGATGCATACGTAACATGCCTGCATTACCTAGAATGAGGTAGCCAAGGTGTAAAACGCCTACAGTACCAACATTTCATCAGTTATGTTTAGGTCACATGTAATAGAGGGTAATAATATCGCCATATTTCGAGGAGAATTGCAGATTAAAAACACTAGCATACTCCATTTTTTTTCTAAACATACTAATACATTGACCTAATTAATTACTGGTAAGTTGTAGTTATTTGGGTGTTTGTACTCGCTGTGTATTATCAAAATAGAATAAACAATAAATAATTTTGATTTATTACATTAGATAGAACGCCAGAAGCAATTACACTGCCCAATGATCCAAATGAGAAGGCTATAATTATACTATATACATTCACTCCACAAGTTCACGCCGTCTCAGAACTAATCTTAGCAAATCACACAAAGATTTGTCCCATTTGGGGATCGAACCCATAACACCAATGCAGTGGAGCGCATGGCGACCGCTTAACCACTACAAGACACGTGCAGACAATTATATAAGTTTCACTTACATGCAGGCAACGTTCGTGTAGCTATTCTAAATATTTGCCTTTATTTTAAGTTACTGTTCTTGCATTGTATACTTTCATAAGTAGAACGCTTGTTTTTCACAAAACGAATACAAATATTTGGCCACATTCTTGAGAGCATTTTCAAGTTTCTAGGACAACGAAAAGAAAATACCAACTTGCAATTATTTAAGTAGAAATGTTTGCAATTTCAGAAACGTTCAGTATTAAAAATATTATACTAAGAATAAGTTGAAAAATGATGGGACCGGCAGGATTTGAACCCGCGACCTTCTGCACACTGGGCAGCCGCTTTAGCCAACCAGCTACGGTCGCCTGTTGCCAGGAACCTAAATTTCTCAACTGTATGTTACGTCATTTCGTGACGTCACGTTTTTCCATTTGTTCCTATCTTACTTAGAATACGTAAGATAGGAACAAATTGATGGATGTTTAAAATTTTTCAACTGTTTCTTAGTATAATTTGCTAAGCATAGCTAAATGATATGAAAATAATCAATAACAAGTTAAAGATATTATTTTTTAAGATAATTTTGTTTTTAAAGAATTCGAATGAAAACTTAATAATGTTTGAATTATAACTGTCGTTAGACGCCAGTCCATAGTCTCCCCATAGAATAAATTATGATAATGCAAGCAATTTATTCAGGTATTTGAGTTCCAAGACATTTATAATGTTATAAGTTAGTTTTGTTTTCGTAAGATTCTTTAATAAAAAAACTTTGAGTAATGTAAATGCATTACGCAACCCATATATTTGAAGTTTTTGCTGTTGACTGTACATACGGCTATACATGCCAGTATAAGCTGGTCTAGCATTGCACTGGAAGCCTTTACAATGCAAAACCATCCTAAACTGGAAATTTTTAATTTAATGAGCAGCCGTGTAAACTTCAATATTGTTGTTGTAGAATTGTAGAGAAATATACATAATAATAATAATAATAATAAAGCCTTTTATTTCCTTAACTTACAGAGTTTAAAAAAATGAAAAAAATAAAATAAATTTTACAAAAATATTAAATAGTTAAGGCCCCTGGCGGGTATAGGCCTCCTCCAACAGTTTCCATGACTTTCTTGTCTTTGCTTTCTTTGTCCAGTCGTTTCCAGCATATTTTTTAATTTCGTCTACCCAACGTTCCTTTGGGCGGCCTCTAGCTCTCTTGCCACTGCCCAGTTTGTAACCAAGAGCGTCCATCTTTCATCTGTCAGTCGTGCTACATGGCCAGCCCACTTCCATTTGAGCTTTTTCATATTATGTTGTAGAGCATCTATCACTTTAGTTTTTTTTCTTATATTTACTGATTTTTTTTTATGATTTAGCCTGATGTTCAAGATGCTCCTTTCCATAGCACGTTGAGTCTTTTGAATTTTGTCAGTAGCATTTTTGTTAAAAATCCAGGTTTGTGATCCGTACGATAAACAAGGAAGTATACATCCGTCCATGACTTTCTTTTTCAGTTTTATTGGGAGCTTAGATTTCAAAATTTCTTTTAGGCTCCAGAATTTGCTCCATGTTAGGTTTGTTCTCCGGTCAATCTCATCCTTATTTCTAGAACTTCGAAATGAAATGGCTTTCCCTAAGTATATATAGCTCTCTACATATTCTAAACCTTGCAAGTTGTTGACATGTATAGGTGTTTGTCGGTCGTTTGTCATCACCTTAGTTTTTGTTGTGTTTAAATGTAGTCCTATTCTGCTGCTTACTTGGCATAGATCTGCTATCATCTTTTCCAATTGTTGCGATGATCTCGACAGTAATACGATGTCGTCAGCGAACCTAACGTTGCTTAGGGTTTTTCCATTTATATTGATACCCTTATGTTGCCAATGTAGATCTTTCATGATGTATTGTAAAACAGATATGAAAATTGTAGGTGATAGCGGATCTCCCTGTTTTACTCCTCTACATATCTCTATTTTTGGTCCAAGTCGATCGAGCTTTACTCGACTTACGCTTTTACTGTAGATGTCTTTTAGGATGTTTATATAAGTATCTGGCACATTTTGGTTTTGTAGCGCTTGCCATAGGCTGTTGTGTGAGATAGAGTCGAAGGCTTTGGAATAGTCGATAAAGGCTATATATAGAGGCTGTTGATGTTCTTGGTGTTTTTCAATTATTTGTTCCAAAGTGTGGATATGACTAATTGTGCAGAAACCTTTTCTAAAGCCTGCCTGTTCTATGGGTTGATGCAACTCTATCTCTGTCACAATTCGTTTGTTTAAGCAGGCAGCAAATAATTTATATGTGGCAGGGAGTAGGCTTATAGGCCTGTAATTATTCATATCTGTTGGATCTCCTTTCTTGTAAAGGAGTATGATTCTAGACTCCGCCTATTTCGAAGGTATTTTTTGATCCTTTGGATCCCATCATCAAATCGTGACCTGATTAAAACGGGACCACATGACAAGTATAATCTTTCAGACACAAAAATAATTTCTCAAATCAGTTCTGGCGTCTTTGAGTAATCAGTGAACAATTATAAAAATACAAACGGATTCATAACCTCCTCCTTTTTAAATCGGTTAAAATGGTAATTTCATCGTAAGAACCACGAAAATTACTTCATCCTCGACTACATACCTGAATCCATAAAAACTTCCCTAATTTTCTCAGAATGGCCAAAACACTAAATACAACCTTGAGGAAAAACAATAAGGGATTTCAAGTTCCACCTCTAGTGGAAGGTCACGAAAGTTGATAAGAGCGATCAGGGAAAGTAGTAACGATTTTACTCGGTCAAGTGAAACGTTCCCCACAAAACACATTTTGAATACAGATTACCTTTTTGTAAGAGGATCCTCGAAGTTTTTGGGAGCCGTGGCAAGGTTCAAGTGAACGCGGAAAGCGTTTTAAGGATATGCAAATACGTTGATAATGATAACTACTAAACTTCTTGAACATAAACCTCAATGATGATACTTTAAAATAAATATATAAATATGAATACATAATATTTTAAAATATTTAAAACATAAAACTATATTTCTATATTGAACGTTGTAATGAAAATATTATATTATAACAATGTTTTTTTTTTATTTTGAGCATTTTATATACCTATTATGCTTTTCTCTCTTCTTGTTTTGCTTGCCTTATCTAGCTGAAATGATGATCAATTTTTTGTTATACCTAACATCTGTAAATAAATTACGGAATACAATAAACATATTGAGTATTGAGTATTGAACTTATTTTATCATGTTGCTCTCACTTAAATATAGCCTTATTTACATTTCGAACTGTTGATGAGATAATGTTTCATCAAAAAATGTACCTTGTTAGCATCATCATTCACAATGCATGTAGTCAGCAACAGAAGAAGCTACGAACAAAAAATAAACTTTCAAAGCCGCTTATATTTCTTAAAATCGTAACTCCTCAATGATTTTATGAATTTAAGCATATAGTTATCGATAATTATGTACATTATTTTATATTAGGAATGTTTTAATGTGAAAAATATTATTTGTATGGAAGTTTGAAAATTTTCTAGAAAGTGTTCAGCTACTTTTGTTGCTGACTGTACCGTTTAATTTTACGCAACTTTGTAGTTTCGCAATGTAAATAAAGTTATAGTAAAGGCAAAAGCACCTCGTTACGTGGTAAGTCTGTGGTGATCTTTATTTCATGAAGATAAATAATATAAAAATGTTCTTTCGTTAAATAGTTATTAATATTTGTGTAGTATTCACAACCAAAAAAAAAAATAGAATTAATCATAAAAAACAATACATCTTTTCATAATTTACAACCGAAAAATAGAATTAATCGCGATTTAATAACATTTTTCAAAAATTCACCAGTTGGCTCGCCACCAAGAATGATGCAAGTCATTCGAAATGTCGAGTATAGGTATTTATTTACCTTTATAATAATTACACGCGATTTAGACCCGTTGTCTATTTTTTGGAAAAACAATAATAATATGATTGTTCATCATTTACAACCGTAAAACAAAAGAATATTACAATTGTTATTTTATTAACTTAGTTGTTAACCCAGCACATAGACATAATATTGTACCAAAAGCTATGGACGAAGACGCTGGCCCCTGTAATACAGTTATCACTAGTTCAGGGGCCAGAGGACTCATACCTAATTGTGTAATTTTTATGTCAATAAAATTTATTATTATTACCTATATTATTATTAATTCTGAACCGACAAAACGATAAGTTCTCAATTTGACCTATAATATAATAATTAATCTGATATCGCAAGCATTATGTGCTGTATCTAAACAAACATACTTAGCTAGAAACCCTTTGTTTCATCACTAAAAAATGGTTTATACAAGGCCAAATATATTTGTCTAGGCTCTGTCTATCATTGTAAACCTTTGTCTATGTTGAGCGGCCTGAGGCCGCATAAATTTTACGTGCAGCTGTTTAGTGTTTACTTTCAAACGGTATTGATGTAGCTCAAAATTTGCGTATCCCAGCATTGTTGATTTCGGAACGTTTGTTGCTTGTTTTGAGATCGGTACTAGCCATGTTGCTGACGCTTTTTTGGTACTCTCTGAAAATCTTTTAAGTGCATAGGAATATTTGCTATGCTAATCGATAAGACATTACATTGATGTTTTTCACCGTATTCGCATTTATTTATTATTATTTATTTATTTATTCATTATTCACACAACTGCTTATTGCACTTACCGTTTCCTAACACGTGCAATAAACTATTACAAATATACGAATGAGTACTTATCGCTAGACTTAATGCTACTTAAAAGTACTTAAAAAAGAAATACATGATTTTAAAAATTGTTCAAATTTGGAGTGAAATATGTCAATATCTGGATACTGAGCAATAAAAGCGTTATAATAATAATAGCAGCCCTGTATCTAATACATGTCCCACAGCTGGGCCTCTTTTCATGAAGAGAAGGGTTATGCTGGCCAAGTGCGGATTGGTAGACTTTACACACCCTTAAGCACTTTTTAGGTAATATCTGAGCATGCAGGTTTCCTCACGATGTTTTCTTTCACCGTTAGCGAGTGATAATTTATATGTTATATACACACATATCTTCGAAAAGACTAATCTTAACTATTTATAGATAGAGGTGTGTGCAGTGCGTTCGAACCCGAGACCTTTGATTTCGCAGTCCTACGGTCTCCCACTATTGCTTATGCTGCGTATTTGCATAATTATTATAAAAGCCCTGTTTTATCATCTGTAAAAAGTGTAAAAGTATTAATATTCATATGTATATTACCGTTCATTTCATCTAAAAAATCATTGGTAAAAATAACACAAACACAGAAGTACAGTTCTAAAAAGTATTCCACCAAGTATACACGTGTACCACATCAAGCTGTACATTTTCAGCTTAAACTACTCTCGCATTGGAAGCATAAACAGTGCAAGACCATGGTATACTGGAAATGTACAGCTTGATATGTAGCCGTGTGTACAGTGGGCCATGCAATTAGGTATGCAGATCTAAAAATTCAACGTGTTAGTGAAGACTGACTACACCAGTTATAGATATGTGAGTTATATAACTAAATAGTGGGTTTATTACACTTCTATAAGTAAACAGATCTTTATTTACAGAAAAATATACATAATAGGATCTTAAATTAAATTAGTCTAATAACTAAATAAATTAGCGACGACCGGATGGCGGAGTGGGTAGTGTACCTGCCTGGAGGGCGTGGGTTCGATTCCCACTTAAGACAAATCTTTGTGTGCATGAACATGGCGGTTTGTCTTAGTCTGGGTGTTTCTATGTATAATAAGTAAGTATTTACAAAAAAAAAGTATATATGTATCAGTATCAGTTATTCTAGTACCCATAGTACTAGCTCTGCTTAGTTTGGGACTGGATGGCGTTGTGTGTGAGTATTAATAAATATTCCATATTTATTTATTATTTAAAAAAAAAAACTTAATCTAAACTAAAGTCACTGTGAGAAGGCCTCGTTCCCAAAATGCTGGCAGCATTACCGTGTTGTATTGCTACACTTATTATTGTTACACTTCTTAAATATGTAACTCACACATGCTCATGTAGTGTAGTCAGTCGTCATTGCGACGTGAAAGTTTTTACCCTGCATACCTAACTGCTAGGCCCACTGTACATCCCTTGTTTTATCCCATGTACGAGGTGTCAATTCTGCCAACAGCTCACGTTTGAACTAGACGCGATGTGAACTCGTTTGTTAGCCAGAACCAGGTTTTGTTTCGCTGGAAGTTAAAACGAGGATACATAGTGCGTCACACGGCTATTGAAGCTTTTTAACCCGTGCAATTCACATTGATTGCTCATTGTATTGACGTTTATTAATGTACTAAGCGGGTTTTAGCCTTTTTTTTAGGTTTTCTGACCTAAAAGATTTGTTATTTTGATATTCTGACCGGGAGTAAGCAAAAAATGTTGGGCAGCATACAGTAAGATTCAAAGTAGTTTATTTCCTCTGTAATGTTATTGTTGAATAATTTCATATCAATAGAAATTGCTTGGCTTGCACTAAGTGTCAAAAGAAAAAAGACAGTTAAAATAAGTTCATAAAAGTAACTGAGCTGATTACAGGTATTTTTCCAAAAAACTGAACCAACTCGAAAAATATTAACTCAAAAATCTTGGCAACGTTGCATTGAAGTTCATTTTCTCATTTATTTTTGCAAGCCAGCGATAGTAGTTGTGCACGTAACTTTGAACCAGGCAGTGTGGAGCAGGCTTAATTGAATAAGAGTCCCTTTATGTATTGCACTTT
This sequence comes from Hypena proboscidalis, assembly GCA_905147285.1. Classification (NCBI taxonomy): domain Eukaryota; kingdom Metazoa; phylum Arthropoda; class Insecta; order Lepidoptera; family Erebidae; genus Hypena; species Hypena proboscidalis. The sequence goes on along the minus strand of LR990150.1, from coordinate 5,998,242 downwards.
ACCTGTGCAGTTTAAACAGCACTTTCAACTTGCGCTTTATGAAGCTTTTTAACGGATTTTTTAATATTGTCCGGGTACTGTAATTACATAAAAAAATTGAGTGTTGTTATTGACGTTTAGTACCTACTAGTTATTTTTTTCTGTTACTGTTTCTTCGTATAATTTGCTAAGTATAGCTAAATGCTATAAAAATAATCAACAAGATAATGTCATAGTTTGAATTATTTATTATTGTACACAGCTTGTGGTTATCTTGTAAGACCTAAACATAACAGATGAAATCAGGTTAATATAAGCGTAATATTATTATGTTATGTACACAGCTTGAGTTATATATAAAACACTCACATTGACTTTTTATAATTTTAGCTGAAACTGGATTAATTGCAAAAATACACAGTTTTTATGATTGTAAGAATTGATATCATTTTTATTTTGGAACAAAAGGAAAAACATAACATTACAAAGCTGTCCACAAAAATAATCCCAAAAAAATGATGATTACTTTCGACCAGATTACAATTATCCTAATCTCTTCTCATTCAAAGAGAGATCAATAAAGCGACCGCCATTTTCCTTATCACCCGTCAACAAGGATACCAAATTGCCGCCTCCCTCAAAAATAGCAGCCCACAATCATTTTCAACCCCCCCCTGACCCAACGTAGCTACAATAAATCATTGTTTTGTCTACCTTTTCGGAACACGAATGCATAATTCCTCGATCAGCAACGACCTTTTGACAAGGCGTATTATACATTCAAATGAACAACACGCAAATGTAGAATCGCTACGGTTTCTAATGGCGGGGTTGTCATCGAGAATTCCGTATTGGTCCGGTATTGGAGATAAGTATCTAATGTGTCACGCCTGTCATTCTCCATTGTAGCAATGGATGTCGTGATCTGATTCTGTTTGACTTTCGTGAGTTGTTTCCAAAGTGGAATGTTGACTTGGAATTTTGATTTTGCTTTGTCTTCGGCTTTGATTGATCTACAAATGGATGTGACGTCAGACGCGAATGAAACGTGTATGATAAAATAAGGGGCGAGGGAAATTTATAACGGAAAGGCAAATGTTTTCAAATTATCATGGCAAAGTAATAATACTAAGTAAAGCACAGGTTAAAACTTCACGCCTATAAGACCCAGAAGGATGTGGTAGAGGTGTACAACACCCACATATCACCTGTTATGTTTAGGTCCTATGGGATAGGGGGTGAGCCTATCGCCATCCACCGAGCACAGTTCCAACTCCGTGCTGCAATTCAGGATTTTGTGACAGAAAGCTTACAAATAGCACGTTCACGGACCCGGGTATCGAACCCGAGACCTTGCGATTAGAGGCCCATACGCTAACCACTAGACCAACAAGGCAGTTTAAAAATGACAAAATATACATGAGTTACATGACATTACGCTGCAAAGTTGGTTGAAAATTTTTACAAGTACAAAGCTACTAAGAGCTCTCGAAAGTGGCGCTATTAGCATCAGTACCCGGTCAATATTCAAACATTCCTTTAAAAAGCTCCATAAAGCACAAGTTGAAAGTGCTGTTTAAACTGCACAGGTAAAGTGCAATACATAAAGAGACTCTTATTCAATTAAGCCTGCTCCACACTGCCTGGTTCAAAGTTACGTGCACAACTACTATCGCTGACTTGCAAAAATAATAATAAATAAATGAGAAAATGAACTTCAATGCAACGTTGCCAAGATTTTAAGTTAATATTCTTCGAGTTGGTTCAGTTTCTTGAGAAAAGTAACTGTGATTACCTTAGTTTTTTCTTGGAGTAAAAATCAGAACTAAGACAACATAAATAACATCTGCTGCTAAACCCTAGAAGGATCACACCTTCACCTGTTATCTTTAGGTCCTATGTCCTATCCTTTTTACGACCGGATGGCGGAGTGGGTAGTGTACATGCCTGCGACGCCGAGGTCGTGGGTTCGATTCCCACTTAAGACAAATCTTTAAGTGCATGAACATGGGGGTTTGTCTTAGTCTGGGTGTTTTTATGTATAATAAGTATGTATTTACTAAAAAAAAAGTATATAATATATGTATTAGTTTCAGTTATTCTAGTACCCATAGTACAAGCTCTGCTTAGTTTGGGACTAGATGGCGTTGTGTGTGAGTTGGGAAATATTTATTTATTATATTTATGTAATATTGAGTTTGCCTTTTGCCATTCACCAGCCACAATTTCAACTCCGTGCTGCTATTGACAGTTTCTTGGCATAAAACTCCTAATTTTATGCTAACCACAAAATCACTAAAGGAGTTAGTCAAAACTAAGACAATACATACCAGAAAGAATCGATAAATAATACTATAAATAAAAATAAATAATACGAGAAACAACTGACGTAAGTTTGTCTTGTACTGCAGGAGTGCAAGACTGGCTGCGACTCAGGCGCGACGTATCGCACTCTCTTGATAATGCCTAGACGTATAGGCGAAACCGCGGTCGACTAAATAGACCAACATTACGTGAGTAACACCCGTATTTCATAAGCTTTAATAATATGTGTAAACAGCATGATATTGATCCTTTTAATATAGTGTGTCAACAGTGCGAAGGTGTTTGAGTCTTGACTTTTTTAAGAGTGCAATGGAGGCCTGATTGGTTAGTATATGGTAACATTAGAGTGTGGTAAGTGTTTATATTGATACTTATAAATTTTACTATAACTTTATTTTGATCTGGTATTTTACTGTTTACGTTTGTAATTATTCAGTTTTATATAAGCGAAGACTTGTTATTGGCTGCCAGATTCCTTTACTACTACATACAATTCTGTTAATTAAGCTGTAAGTCTTCCATGTATCTTAAATAAACAAAGAAATAAATTCGCCAACACGACCAATGATTTGCGTGTCAATAGAGCTATAAAATATATATTAAAGCAATAAAACAACACCCTGAACTGTTCTGAACATTCGAGACCTGTCAAAAGTCGTAAATTTTTACGCTACAAAGAGCCAAAACACGTTCCATAATAATAAAATACCGTCGCTAAAATTACGTATCTTTTAATATGCGGTACATACCTAGACATAAAGATACATATAATAATGTAATGTCGGTAACAAAACTTGGTGATTACGCTACGTCCTTGTGATCGTTCAACCGAGACGATATAATAAGATAGGCTTTATTCAGTACGCCACGTATCCACCTAGTATTTACATTTTATTAAGGAAATTGGGGCACGTAAGAGACGACTTTATGCTTCAAACAGTATGACTAAAATAAGATGCTAATATACAAAGAGAATATTTTTTCTCGCAAAATTGGCGTAGATTGGCAGTCTGGATATTTGCAAACTTTAATAAAAACGTAGCAATTTAGTAAGTTTATAAAATAAAACTGTAATCTAATAAAAAAATATTTGTGTCTTTTGTGTATATTTATTGCCATTTTTTTTTTAATACGAACACTGAGTTATCTGTTAGGTTGTTTTGAAGAATAAAACTTGGTGTTGAAAGCTCCTAACTTCCTTAAAATAACTTTTTCTAGTTGAAAACCCCAAAAAATGCAGTTAAGTTTGGTCCATTTATCAACCCGCAAGGTATTGACATGGAAAAATATTATCCATTTATTTTTCTTCTCCATTTTTTTTACCCTAGGGCAAGGTTTCTTTTGTCTACAATTTTTTTTGTCCCAAAAAAGATTTGTTTTTTTGGTACTCCCTTTTTCTTATCTTCTCAAAAATTATTCATAACTAATTATACAGCTGAAACTAAAGCGTGTCTGAATGTATAATTTACATTTTAGTACCCGCTAACACCGCAGCCTTACCCTAAGCTAGCTCATAAAGGCTGTATATTACACCAGCGTGTAATGCGAAGTGTTTGTTGAACGGCAAAACTTTTATAATAAAGATGCCTAAGTGGATGACGGCCTACAGGAAGGAAAATGGCTACCGTCCCAGTGGAGGACTTCAACTATACTTCACGTGATGGTATGTTAATGGCACACCTGATGGCGAGTGCTCGTTTTATGCTAAGTGTGTTAATGTAAGTTCAAGGACGAATCAAATTATGACAGAAAGTTCAACTCTCAATTTTTTTGTATGGCGGTTGACAGAAGTTTGTTCAACCGTATCCAACAGCAGTGTTCGCAGTTTGAAATTGAATTTGTGACCTTTCATATTTACTCCGAAGCTTGTTTTTCATACTATTCTCTCTATGAGCTCAGCTTCTAGTCAAACGGATTTAGCTGTATATTAGTATTTTACGTGGAGCAACTGCCATCAAATCTCCACAACCCAGTCCGAGTGAATACGATTCTCTTTGTTAGACTAGTGGTCTGACTTTATGGCCCCTAACTACCCATAACGACTGTCATAGATGTTCAAATGTCAACCGGGACCGAACGGCTTAACGTGCTCTCCGAGGCACGGAGGAAAACGTTAAGCATTTAACATTACTTAACCACGCGGCTTCGTCTTAGCCACGAGCTCCTCATTTTTTTATATTAACATCGAGAATTAAATAAGTATAACATATTTAAAGCAAATGGTTTTGACAGGCAACAGTTACAGTAAGACCCTTAGTTCATTACGTCTCCGTCAATTATCGTCGGTATGATTCCTTAGGGAACAAGTTTAGTCTTTGTGGAATTTGCAAAGATTTGTTAAGTCTAGGTGTGCTTTGTGGTGTGAATTCACGTTTGGGAAAAAATCTGAGTCATAAGAATAATCACTATGCAAGAAATTTTACTTTAATACATACTATAGCCTGAAATCGAGCTCCAAAATGTCAAATTCACAAAATAAACACATCAAATATTTCAGTATTTTTATGCTTACCAAAATTTTTTTTAAAACAGTGAGCAAATAATACCTATGAGACATTACTTGCCACAGACAAAAAAATTGTTCTACCATCGGCTTTACCAAAGATAATGGGATCTACTACGAAACCCAAATGTAATAATTGAATAATTTTCTCCATTTTTTTTTCTTTTTACTACCGAAGTTAAAGAGACTGAGATAATAGAACCAAAGTTTTTCACATTTTCATTATGCTTGCGTAAGACACTGCGCACGCGCACGTGAAGTAATTTTTTCACACGCTCGAAGCAAAATAGAGATTTACTCGCTGTGTTTACCTAACAAATAACGCCTTTTCGAGTTGCTGAAATAAAAAAATCTGTATAAACTTTAACTTATATTTAAAACGTAAACATCAAACAAATCATTTCAATGATATCTTCGAACATATTCAGTTCCAAATATAATTTCAAGTCACAAACAAAAACAAGAACAACAAAGCATCGTATCTTATGTAGAATTTGTAGTGCAAGAAACAAATGAGTATTTTGTGTTTTGTGCGCTCACAGGATAAGTTTTGACACTGCCATACTTTACAAGCAAATATTTCTGTGCAATACGGTTCATGTTGGGGCTATCTCGTCGTTGACTGTAACCCCGCTATCCCGATTGTATGTTAGTTGTTGTTGTGAGAAAGTAGTTGGTAGTAACACAAAAATCACTTCAGGTTAAAAGGTTTATTGTAAATGGTAAAGTTATAGTTAAGTTATATTGTTAGTTGTTGTTACGTTTATGTCCAATATCTGTACACCAAACACGCGTTTATGCGTTCCGATTCTTTGGTAGCGACTGTCGTAAACGACTGTTTATTGTTTATAGTATGATTCGCTGTACAAGCAGTATTGGCTCGTACAGTTCACATCAAGCTGTACCTACATTTCCAGTATATGTTGGTCTTGCATTGCAGAGATAACTTTATACAATGCGAGACTATCATATACTGGTAATGTATAGCTTTATGAGTATCCGTGTGTATAATGCACTGTCTTTTATGCCTGAAGTTACAATTTACTTAAAGTTTGTTATATTTATTTCATGTACTCATTTCCCTGTGTGTAATACAAAATTATGTATACAGATGGTCTAACTTTTTGTTATGGCCTGGAAGTGGGTAGAATTGACTGTAAAGTAAATAAAAAGAATTTTTACCCTCAAATTTCGAATTTGATTCGAAAATCTGTGTGTTATACTTAGTTTCAGCTGAGAAACTTCGTATGAGTTATTAATTAAGGATTTTCGCTAAAATGTCTTCTAATCGTGAAAAAATTGACTTATTAGAAGCGTATTTTGAAAGAACCCTGCAATTCCAGGTTTTTCAAAAGATTTGTAATAACCTTTCTTGTTGGCACATGCCGCAACGGATACTTATTGCGGTACCACACTAATGCAGCTCCCGCATTTCGATTATTGACAAAATACGCTTCTAATAAGTAAATTTTTTCACGATTAGAAGACATTTTAGCGAAAATCCTTAATTAATAACTCATACGAAGTTTCTCAGCTGAAACTAAGTATAACACACAAATTTTCGAATCAAATTCGAAATTTGAGGGTAAAAATTCTTTTTATTTACTTTACAGTCAATTCTACCCACTTCCAGGCCATAACAAAAAGTTAGACCATCGTAGAAATTCGTTTCTGCTTGCCGAAATGTATGGGAAACGTTTTTGGCGATTTCTGTCTTTTCTAGTACTGAAAGCTAAAATGGTCCCATAGAGTTTTTTGATCCCCACATGAAATAGAATCGATTGGCATAAAAAAAAAAATTGAACTTTTTGCATTTTTTTTGCTAACTGTAAGTTTTTTACAAAATCTGTGAATGCAGTTCAAAATGTCCCAAAAAGTTAGGGAAGGTCTTATAAGAACGTTTTGCTGTAACTGCAACGGTTAAGGTACTTGCCCTTACTGCCCCGTTTCAAAAATACACCCTGTATAATATATATATAGCAACCCTGTATCTAATACATGTCCTACTGCTGGGCTCGGGCCTCTCCTCATGATGAGAAGGGTTAGACCATAGTCCACCACGCTGGCCAAGTTCGGATTGGTAGATTTCACACGAATTCAAGTACTTTTTTGGCACTCTAGGCATGCAAGTTTCCTCACTATGTTTTCCTTCACCGTAACCGATTGATAATTTATATGATAAATACACATATATCTTCGAAAAGACGAATTTTAACGATTTATTGACAGAGGTGTGTGCCATGGGTTCGAACCAGAGACCTTTGACTTCGCTGTCTTACGGTCTCCCACTCAGCTATCGCTGCTAAATTATGTCTATTATTATATTAAAAAAATAACTTTTGTAACACTGGTATCTTATTCTATACACTATTTATAATTTAAAAGTCATTAGTCATTTTCTTGGATAATCCTTATAGGTTTATATCCGCAGCTATAAAAGCTTCATAGAAATATTAAGAAGGTGTTAGTGATTTTAAATACAATATGTCTATTATACAGAGGGCAAAGTAATTAGGAATGCAGGACAAAAACCTTACGTCATAGTGAAACGCTTTGATCTTAGACCCAGTTTTAACTAAAACATTGCAGAGAGTAGATATTTTAATGTGTAATAACTAATGTATGTATCATAACTAATCAGATTTCGGTACTTCCACATCTTTTCTTTCTCCACTCCGCTTAGGTGGAAATGGATCAGATGAGAGGAGAGCAGAAGTCACATTTGTGTATAGTTTTTTTTTGTGACGCGCGTCTTAGAGATGAGTGCAACAGAGCAAAGAGCACCGTTTCCTTTCCACTTCGCTTTAGTGATAATAACATGCTAGCATCGCCGCACTTCTTCAGCTTCTCTACCGCTTTGCCCTCTGTACTATGTTCATACATACTATGCATCACAAATAACTACCAAAATATATGTTACAATTAAACAAAATTGACTGCAACATAACTTTCAACATATTCAAATTATGTGGATTAGCAGCTTATGATAATATCATAATGTGGTCAATCTATTGGCGGCAACAGTTGTGGTAATATCGATATCCTGTTTAGTTTAGTAACAAAAGAGGTCAAGCGAATTATTGTGTGGTTTATATTGTTTTATAGGTAGGTTATTTAAAGGTTGCCTGGCAGAAATTGCGTCAAGCGATAAGGCCGTCCTTTCCATATTGTTATTATTTTTCAATAGTTACCTTTAGTTTGTAATGGAATGGTATGCAAATAAAGTTTTATCTATCTATCTATAGGTTGAGTGAGCGTTTAAAGAGCGATAAATTAATATATATACGTAGCATAACATCACTCCTATTTTACCCAGAAGGGTGTGGCAGAGTTGAATAACACCCACAAACAAACAACTTAAAAAAAACTGAAAGGTAATAGATAGTTTTTGAAGTTGGTTTAAAATATTTTTTATATATTTATTTACAATAGCGAACCAAACAGTAATAATTAAATATTTGTTATGCCAAAAGTATTTTGATTCAGAAATGCTATAATTAAAAATTAAATAACACGGTGAATTAGACTCACGGTTTGCTGCATCATAGTTTTAAACGTCAATACCACTAATTAGTTGCTCAATGGAACTAATAAATTGGTCCCAATGCAGTAGGTAAAATCACATTATACCACACCGCTGTATAGCAAATTGTACCGCTGAAATGATGTATTTCAGCGGTACAATTTGCTATAAAAACGTCACTGCCAACACTCAAATATACAGACACATAGGGCCCAAATATCGCAGAGATAACCTTTATATAGATTCTCAGCACTCCGCAGGGATCTCCGCTGGAACATTGAACGAGCTCTGACGAATAAATGGGTGAATTCTATGATTATGTCGACTTTTATAGCTCTGAGATGAACAAAAAGATTAACTTTCTCCTTAATTAAGCCTCATTTTAAGTGCTATATAACAGCATAATGATATGAAGTTAGTTGCATTCGAAATGTAAACGTCAACAGCACTAATTATTTGCTCGATGAAACCAATAAATTAGTCCCAACGCAGTAGGTAAAGCCACAATTTACCACACCGCTGTAGGAACATCATTACAGTGGTACATTTTGGTATAAAAATGTGCGTCAAGCGATAAGGCCGTCCTTTCCATATTGTTATTATTTTTCAATAGTTACCTTTAGTTTGTAATGGAATGGTATGCAAATAAAGTTTTATCTATCTATCTATAGGTTGAGTGAGCGTTTAAAGAGCGATAAATTAATATATATACGTAGCATAACATCACTCCTATTTTACCCAGAAGGGTGTGGCAGAGTTGAATAACACCCACAAACAAACAACTTAAAAAAAACTGAAAGGTAATAGATAGTTTTTGAAGTTGGTTTAAAATATTTTTTATATATTTATTTACAATAGCGAACCAAACAGTAATAATTAAATATTTGTTATGCCAAAAGTATTTTGATTCAGAAATGCTATAATTAAAAATTAAATAACACGGTGAATTAGACTCACGGTTTGCTGCATCATAGTTTTAAACGTCAATACCACTAATTAGTTGCTCAATGGAACTAATAAATTGGTCCCAATGCAGTAGGTAAAATCACATTATACCACACCGCTGTATAGCAAATTGTACCGCTGAAATGATGTATTTCAGCGGTACAATTTGCTATAAAAACGTCACTGCCAACACTCAAATATACAGACACATAGGGCCCAAATATCGCAGAGATAACCTTTATATAGATTCTCAGCACTCCGCAGGGATCTCCGCTGGAACATTGAACGAGCTCTGACGAATAAATGGGTGAATTCTATGATTATGTCGACTTTTATAGCTCTGAGATGAACAAAAAGATTAACTTTCTCCTTAATTAAGCCTCATTTTAAGTGCTATATAACAGCATAATGATATGAAGTTAGTTGCATTCGAAATGTAAACGTCAACAGCACTAATTATTTGCTCGATGAAACCAATAAATTAGTCCCAACGCAGTAGGTAAAGCCACAATTTACCACACCGCTGTAGGAACATCATTACAGTGGTACATTTTGGTATAAAAATGTGCGTCAAGCGATAAGGCCGTCCTTTCCATATTGTTATTATTTTTCAATAGTTACCTTTAGTTTGTAATGGAATGGTATGCAAATAAAGTTTTATCTATCTATCTATAGGTTGAGTGAGCGTTTAAAGAGCGATAAATTAATATATATACGTAGCATAACATCACTCCTATTTTACCCAGAAGGGTGTGGCAGAGTTGAATAACACCCACAAACAAACAACTTAAAAAAAACTGAAAGGTAATAGATAGTTTTTGAAGTTGGTTTAAAATATTTTTTATATATTTATTTACAATAGCGAACCAAACAGTAATAATTAAATATTTGTTATGCCAAAAGTATTTTGATTCAGAAATGCTTCAATTAAAAATTAAATAACACGGTGAATTAGACTCACGGTTTGCTGCATCATAGTTTTAAACGTCAATACCACTAATTAGTTGCTCAATGGAACTAATAAATTGGTCCCAATGCAGTAGGTAAAATCACATTATACCGCACCGCTGTATAGCAAATTGTACCGCTGAAATGATGTATTTCAGCGGTACAATTTGCTATAAAAACGTCACTGCCAACACTCAAATATACAGACACATAGGGCCCAAATATCGCAGAGATAACCTTTATATAGATTCTCAGCACTCCGCAGGGATCTCCGCTGGAACATTGAACGAGCTCTGACGAATAAATGGGTGCTCTGAGATGAACAAAAAGATTAACTTTCTCCTTAATTAAGCCTCATTTTAAGTGCTATATAACAGCATAATGATATGAAGTTAGTTGCATTCGAAATGTAAACGTCAACAGCACTAATTATTTGCTCGATGAAACCAATAAATTAGTCCCAACGCAGTAGGTAAAGCCACAATTTACCACACCGCTGTAGGAACATCATTACAGTGGTACATTTTGGTATAAAAATGTCGCCACCAACATTTAATTTTAAATATACAGGCACATAAGACTCAAATATCGCAGAGATAACCTTTATATGGATTCTCAGCACTCCGCAGGGATCTCCGCTGGAACATTGAACGAGTTCTGTTGAATAAATTGGTGAATTACTATGATTATGTCGACTTTTATAGCTCTGTGTCGAACTAGAAAAGGTTAACTTTCCAACTGTAAAGGGTTTGAAAAGATTATGATTATGAATAGAATAATAAATTTAAATAAGTTTACGTCAAATTAGACATAGCCACATATTGATAGCACAGCATATTGATATACAGTTAGTTGCATTAGAATTGCAAACGTCAACAGCACTAATTAGTTGCTCGATAAAACCAATTAATTGGTCCCAACGCAGTAGGTACAGCAACAACTTACCACACCGCTGTATATCATTTCAGCGGTACAATTTACTATAAAATCGTCACCGCTGACACTCAAATACACAGGCACATAAGGCCCAAATATCGCAGAGATAACCTTTATATAGATTCTCAGCACTCCGCAGGGACCTCCGCTGGAACACTCAACGAGTTCTGACGAATAAATGAGTGAATTTCTATGATTATATCTACTCTTACAGCTCTGTGTAGAACAAGAAAGGTTAACTTGTCAACTTTAAAGGTTTGGAAAAGATTTAATTATAAATAGAATAATAATTTTCAATCAGTTTACGTCAAATTATGCAAAGCCTGATTTTAAGTGCTATATTACAGCATATTGATATGAAGTTAGTTGCATTCGAAATGTAAACGTTAACATCACTAATTAGTTGCTCGGTGAAACCAATAATTTGGTCCCAACGCAGTAGGTAAAGCCACAATTTACCGCACCACTGTTCAGCATTTCAGCGGTACAATTTGGTATAAAAATGTCGCCACCAACATTTAAATATACAGACATAAAACTCAAATATCGCAGAGATAACCTTTATATGGATTCTCAGCACTCCGCAGGGACCTCCGCTGGAACATTGAACGAGTTCTAACGAATAAATAAGGGAATATCTATGATTACGAGGTCTTTTAAAGTTATGTGAGGAATAGGAAAAGGTAAACTCCTAACTCTTTGGTTATTGTGTACTTTGACCTGAAATTTGAGTGTGTAGTGGTTAAAGCGGTCGCCTCGACGATTTTAACTGCGCTGGTGTTTTGAGGCCGATTCTCACATGGAAAATAATCTTTGTGTGATCCGCAAAGATTTGTTCTGACCCTGGGTGTGCTTTGTGTGTGTGAAATGTATGTTTGTGAACACCCTCGTGACTCAGAAGTTATTCCTAGTGCGGGCGTCGCGTCGCTCGCTGCTGCTGCGTGGATATCAACATGATGGATTAGGCAATATCTTTATGGTCTAAAATTTTAATTGATATTAGGTTTAGATGCTACATGGTATAAGTATGCTTTATTTAGGTACATCTTTACATAGGCATATTATTTTCCAGGTATTATAAAAATACTATTCCAATTTATTTTAAGTAAAGGTTAACTTTATTTAAAATTTAACATACATTGATGGATTTACGCCACTTAAAATCTTAACCTAAGAAAACTGTTTAGTGAAATACCTGCTACAAAAAAATCAAAGGTTCGCTATATGAAAGTACTCGTAGATATTTTAAATTGTAGAAACTTAATAAAAACGCACATCACCATCTAGAAAGAAAGAAAGAAATATAATAAAATAAAAATAAAACATTGTAAACATGAATCTTGTCAGAAAAGGACACCATCTCAGCCATATGCTGCAGAGCTACAAAGCCCTGCAGGGCTGATATTCTGATTGTTAGTATACAATTTAACATACACTACGTCATGTTTTCTGTTCTCAAACCGTTGTAAATAAAACGCCAATAAATCATACATTTATTCGTTAATTTGAACAGTTAACCGTTCATAACGCTTCAGTATTTATCAAAATTGCTTAACAGATTCGCAAATGAACCGAAATCAATTCCCATTCTTGGTAATCTCCTTTCATTTTTAATTGAAATCCTAATCTGAATGGATTTTTATTCAGCGCAGAGAATAAAATTCCGTTTATGAGTTTCCCGTCATTCCCAAAAGATTTAAATGAATTTCCTCGTAAACGACTTTGTCGACTGCGACGGCTAATAAACTGTTAAGGGTCGATTTTCAATCGAAGGATAAAAGTTATTTGACTAATAAAATAATAATATGTAATTATAATCTAAGCAAATACAGAGGTTTTTTTTTTTTTAGTTATAAGAAATCAATTAGGTATTAAAATTATAAAATCTTATTTACATTACAATCTAGCCTATCAAGACTAATAAGTAATATTATACTAACCTAAATTGCTATGTTATAATATAATCTAAGAATGCGGCCATTTTTTTTTTTTTTTTTTTGTTTAAAAATACGACGCCCGCACTAGGAATATAATAACTCCTGTGTCGCGGGGGTGTTCACAAACATACATTTCACTCACACAAAGCACACCAAGAGTCAGAACAAATCTTTGCGAATCACACAAAGATTTGTCCCATGTGGGGATCGAACCCACAACACCAGCGTAGTTGAAAGCGGCGAGGCGACCGCTTTAACCGCTACGCCAACCATGCACTATCATTAACACTATACTTAGTTTTTGTTAAGGGAAAGTCACTTTGTTCATGTGTTCTTAATTACGACTCTTATCGCACTAATTTATTTAAATATAAATAAACTAGCTGACCCGTGCCCACTTCGTTGGGCATAATGTTCAAAAATATATATCTTTCATAGTTAAGGCAGCGTTCGTAAGAAATGTTTTCATTCGAATGTTTTTTCGCCGATTCACTTTGCAAAACGGACTACCATGTAAAAGCCTTTTTATTTTTCGGTTTTTTATATGTATAACCTATGACACTCAGCAATAATGTGTCTTATTTTTTTTTAATGTACCGAAAATAAAATTAATGAATGTCGAAAGTGTGTTACGAAAAATTCAATTTTGGGGACGTCCGCTGCGTAAAGAGCCGCGCGGGTAGGGTACCTACCTCTCAGATGTAAAAGGAAGGTCACGCCTCCTTCTTCCAAAGTGAGCACCATTCCAAACCATCGCGCGCCGCTGCCGCGCTGCTGTGGCCTTCACGTATAACGATGAGTTTTTCTCCGATTCTCTTTACAAAACGGACTACCACGTAAAAACCTTTTAATTTTTCGGTTTTTTATATAGCCTATGACACTCAGCGATAATGTGGCTTTCTATTAGTGAAATAATTTTTAAAATCGGTGCAGTAGATTCCGAGATTACCCCTGACAATTTAACAAACACACAAACTTTACCTCTTTATAATATTAGTATAGATAATTTATTTAAATACAGAGGTGACACACAAATATAGGTATATGAAAATATTCATTCAGTTTTCATAATGGTCGTCAGTCATATTTATATTCAGTCAGTTTATATTTTAATCAACGAATAACCTTTATTACGTAGAAAGTAAAAGAAGAGTAAATATTGTGATAAGACGAACATTATCTTTATTAAAATAACATAACATAATATCACGCCTATTAAGGCACGTGCGACACGTCGCGCGGAGGCGACGACACGCGAATAATAGCCCAGTTAATTAATCTACGTACTAGATTCGAAACTAGTCGGCATATCCCGGCTAAAGTAACGTGAGTAACCCGTATTCTCAATAATAAGAGTTTTTTTATCACCTAAAGGGGTGTGGCAGAGTTGTAAAACACCCAAATTTTACCTGTTATGTTTAGGTATACCATGGGATAGGAGGTGAGCCTATTGACACCCACCGGGCCCAATTCCAACTCCGTGCTGCTCGCCCGACCCGGGAATCGAACCCGAGACCTCGCGGTGAGAGGCACATACGCTTAACACCAGCGACCAGCCAGCATAACCAGCAACAGACCATCGAGGAGAGTTATATTCGTAGATAAGACGTACATTATCTTTATTATCTTATTAATATCAATTACCATCCATACGACCAGATGGCGGAGTGGGTAGTGTACCTGCCTGCGACACCGAGGTCACGGGTTCGATTCCCGCTTAAGACAAATCTTTGTGTGCATGAACATGGCGGTTTGTCTTAGTCTGGGTGTTTCTATGTATAATAAGTATGTATTTACAAAAGAAAAGTATATATGTATTAGTATCAGTTATTGTAGTACCCATAGTACAAGCTCTGATTAGTTTGGAACTAGATGACGTTGTGTGTAAGTTGTTAGATATTTATTTATTTATTTATTTTATCCAACAGTTAACCCGGTAATAATAAACACAAAACAAAGTTCCTAAATCAGTTTCATGAATAGGAAATTATTGAACACCAACTTTGGCCATCATACTATATTAGTATCTACATACGGCTTCAAATGTACGTATACATTGTCAATATAAGATGGGCTTGCGTTATATAGACTCCCCATGCAATGCAAGACCAGGTTATACTGGATATTCAGTATAACCTGGTCTTGTACATCTGTACATATGTACAGGTTGATCGGTAGTCGTCTGTGCTATGCTTAGATCAAAAGTGTGTTGCGGGTGTTTCCTTTAGATTTCAGCTATCAATATCAGTGCCAGCACTCTAGCTTGGAGTTTCTTTTTACGGTGTAACCAAAATAAGCTCTTGACCAACTCTCTCAATTTATATTTATTTATTCAGTACACCTTTCCTTAAATTAAATTTAGCGGATAAAAGGTATTTTTTACAATTTTATGCCTCGCCCCAATTCAGACCCTCTTTCATCGGCATAATTGAATTTTCTATAAAAGTTAATACAATTTGTTCGTCCATCCTATATCTTGATTTAGTAACTCAATCTTGAATATTTAACTATACATATTATTTATTTATTATTTATATATTATTATTATTATAACTTATTTTATGATAGAGAATTATCGAACTTAAGATTACCACTTAATTTACTTTGCATGTATCATTCTTGGTCACGAGCCGACTGGTGAAGCTCAGCGTCGTCTCCGTGAAGCGCGGATATTGTCCACTACCCTCACTTGGTCGTCACAATTTTTATTTATAATTAGTTCGGAACCGTCGGTAGTTCGACACACGATACTAACGGTATCAGATGGTTTACGCATAACATTTGTTCACCGAACACTGCACTTGCTTATTTACCTTTATAATAATTACGCGATTTAGACCCGTTGTCTAATTTTTGAAAAATGTTCTCAAATCGCGAAAGTTTAAAAACATACTTTGCATGTGGCAAAATAAATTATGTAATTTTAGTTTTTTAAAAAAACGTCGACCGCACTTGTAATATCTCCTGTGTCGCGGGGGTGCTCACAAACATACTTTTCACACACACAAAATACACCCAGGGTCTGAACAAATCTTTGCGGATCACGCAAAGATTTTTACCGTGTGGGATCGAACCCTCAACACCAGCGCAGTTGAAAGCGGCGATACCATAGAAATCTTAATAATAAGGCAATAGAAATGTCAAAGACGCGTGACCTTGTCGCCGCGCATCTGTCTAGTCAAACACAAGTGCGAGTTGAGGAATTGTCGTCTTAATGTCATCGCAAAAAGAATAATTTTGTTTGCAGGAATACAAGCGCATCAGTCTAATCGAACAGAAGTGCGAGTTGAGGAATTGTCGTCTTAATGTCATCGCCAAAAAGAATAATTTTGTTTGCAGGAATACAAAAAGTGGTATTTGAAAAACGGCGACATGCGTCCCAGTGTTAAAAGATAGTCGATAGCATTTCTATTGACTAGTTATTAAGATTTCTATGGGCGATACGATCGCTTTAATCACTACACCAAACGGGGCACTCTATAATCACACCTCTGGTATCTTCGTTATTTTTGTAAATCTAAGTAGCAAAATTTTTCTAGGTTTAAAAAAAAAAAAATAACGTTGTCGTAATCGAAAATCGAAATTACTTTAGTAAATCCATGGTCGAAGTACAGGTGCTCCATATATTTTATTCTTCACCCGGGAGATGAATTTAATAATTTATGACTCTGCTCCTTTACTGAGATGAGAAAGTATCGTCATTTATTAATTCTGACTCGATTGCGGTAAAACTCATCTATGCTATCATAGTCGAGTCATAGTCGAGTTGTTTCTTTTGATATTTCAGATATCAAAGCTTGTTTTATGCTAGGTTGCTCCTTTTTACCAAATTGAATATTTATGGTTTTGTTGTATTATTTATGTGTATATTTCTTTGGCTGTATTTATTTTTGTGTCAACAAAAACTTGGTCGGAATAAGTAATTTTGTTTGTCTTGAGGTTTTTTTTTACTACGCCTGAAGCTAGCAAACGTGTTGTCCACCTGATGGTAAGTGGACTACAGCCCATGGACATCAATAATCTACAAAAGCAGATTGTAGATGAGGGCTACGGTGCTATGCCTCAAATGACAGTTATTTCAGGGCCTGATCTCATCATTAAACCGGAACACAGTAATGCAAGCACTACTATTTGGCGCCAGGATAAAGGTGTTTTTGTAATATAGCATTACAGATTTGAATATAACACTGGTGTAAGAAGAGTATTGCTTTACAGGGCCTCAACCTGTAATAATATAATTCGAAAAAAAACAACGTTACGAGTACATTAGGTACAGGCAATTGAATGTCAGACAGTGAGTTTGTCACGTAATGCTCAGAGTCGAATTTGCAACGAAACAATGCAGGTGAATGCTTGTGATCTAGGAGGATCCTATTCTGTTACCTCAATAAAATTGTTTAATTGTTACTTGTTATTAGGTAGAAAATTATGGGACGTTTTTATGCCAGCAAAATTACAAAACAACCAATCAGCACAACATAATTTTAAATATTCGAAATTGTGATCCAATCGTGGCACTTCGTTTTGATAAAATGTCTTTACGTTGCCCGCCAGCTGTATTTTAGATTAGGTTAGTACATAGTTATTTACTTTAGATTTCAAGTCATTTATTTTTACGTTAATAGAAATTTTGATTTTTATTCCATTTTCTTTTGACAATGTTCTCAGCAAACAAAATATAATTTTCGTGTTTAGACTACTTTGTCTAACTTCAAACATAAATTTCTTTATTTTCATAGGCAACTATGGCAAAAAAAATGGTATAAACTAAATGATAAACGATAAAGAAAAGTAAAAGTAGGTTCTTATTGAAAAATTACAATTTGTTAAATAAATAAATAGTTTAATGGTTTGTTTTTCTGGCTAAAAACAACAACTCAATATTTTTTGTACTATTTATTATTTATTTATTTTTTTAGTTTTTTTTTAGTAATCTTGACAAGCCTTGAGCAAAATTAAAAGAAAAAAACAGCAGCAAATCCAATGCATTAAACTACCGCAAATATCTTCTTTATTATGTCCATCCTAAGGTTGCCTGGAAGAGATCGCGTCAAGCGATAAGGCTGCCCTTTGTACGTTATAGTTTTAAGTACCTATTTCTTTGAATGTTTGTTACAAATTTGATGTGCAAATAAAGTTTTCTCTATCTCTATCTATCTATCTATCTAAATACACGAACAGACATAATTATTATCTCAAGTAATAAATGAACTAAAACAGCTATCTGCAAACTGTGAATGGTCTTTTCCCTTAGGGCGTTTCTGAAGTACACTGCAGCAACATGGTGTCGTTTTCGTATTAATTATTGTTATTTATGCTACTTACTCGGTCCCTGAAGCCTAAATCATTCGGGTTTATGAGGTAGAATATTAAATAACATAATAATAACATGAAATTTGAAATACACGCCTAATTAAGTGTGAGAGTTAAATATAGTTGATTATGTATTTTCTGTTAAAAAATGCCTAATTATTGTGACAGTGGAATTGTCATCATTAAGATGAATGTCACACTAACTTACTCACGAAAAAACGTTTCTTTCTTTCTTTCTTTAAATGTATGTTTGTGAACACCCTCGCGACACAGAAGTTTTTTAGAACAGCAGGATTCCTAGTGCGGGCGTCGTTTTTTAAAAGGAAAAATAAAAAGCAGGATTCACATTTGGGATAAAGAGGGACGTTTTCTGGAAAAATATTACATGTAGGTGAACAGTAAGTGAAGTTAGGGCTTGTAAAGAAAGGGCATGTAGAGTTATTTACTTGGCTCTACATGAGATCTGAAACATTTTTGACATTGTAGGCTATACAATGGCCTTGTTTGGACAACATATTAAAAAAAATGTTTTTGGTGGGCTCTTTACGTCCACAAATATATTTTAAGCTTAGAATAAAAATGGCTCTTTCTTTAATCTCAAGTTAGACCTTAAAGTGTAGAACCATTTTGATGTAATGTCCTCAAAATAAAGATAGGCTATAATGGGCGCTGCTTTTAAAAGGTTCTTAAGGGGAGACTTCCAAGCGCCACGTTTTCATACTAACGTAATAATGAATTTTACTTATTTATTGTTAAATTTGTATCTTTTTTTAAACACTATCACATCTAAAACACTAAATTACATGTTTGTTTGTAGACATTTTGTCAAAATTATTTTAATCATAACTTGAAATTGCTCCAACAAACATACATTTTAGTGTTTTAGATGTGATTTGTCTATAAAAATGATAAAACCTTATTATATTCCAAGTGCTCGCTTATTATTAAGCAGTTAATCGACGCTTCACGTGATCAGAAGGCTGACTTTTACTTGCCTCAAAGAATCAGCATTGCCATTCAACGAGGCAATGCACTCAGCCCTCTGAACACGTTCCCTGCAGTCGAGGTCAATGCGGAGGAATTCTATAACACCTTACTAGTAAATTTGTGAATAGTTATTTGTTATTTTTTATTACCTTTTATATACACACTATACCAGCTTGAAAAAAAAAACTTAAAAAAAATATATTAAAGTTTAACTCATATTACGTTTGTATGGAAAGCAGCCAGGCAATTGTTCCCTTTAAGTTGTTCACAGCGAGAGAGCATTTTGTAGTCGATGTCACTTCACCGATTATTATCGCAGATTGAGTTGATTGTACGCTCGTTTGTTTGAACTGTCTGTATTTTCTTTTTTGAACGTTAGATCTGAATAAAAAATTGCAAAAGGTGGCTGTAATTTCTGACATGACTTTTTTACTTACCATTTTAAATCTTATTTATTGTATTGTATTATTAAGTGCCGTGGCGCAATGAAAAAAAGTAAAAAAAATATACATGTACATATTTCAAAAAAAAACATTGGGTCTACTTTGTGTCATAGTATAACTGGAAACCTATAGGTTTATCGGTAGTTGTTGGTACAAAACTAAGAGTTATATGCTAATTACCACAGAATGCAAAATTTTACAACGTGCAAAAGCAATAATGTAATCTTTCAATAGCGTAAGTGCGTACTCTTGCGCAAACAATGAACCCTTCTACTCAATCGCGTAAAAGCTGTATGGGAAGTTGAGTAACTGGCACATGCGTAATAAAGCGTAACGTTCGTGTGGATATTGCAAATACATTGACGTTTTTGCATGAAGAATTGGTAAAGTAAATAAATAATAAATAAATATCTCACAACTTACACACAACGCCATCTAGTCCCAAGCTAAGCACAGCTTGTATTTTGGGTACTAGAATAACTGATATTAATACATATATACTTTTCTTTGGTAAATACATATTATTTATTATACAGAGAAACACCCAGACTAAGACAAACCTCCGATTCATGCACACAAAGATTTGTCTTAAGCTGGAATTGAACCCGTGACCTCGGCGTCGCAGGCAGGTACTCTACCCACTCCGCCATCCGGTCGTCATAATAATGGGTACTGGCCGGGCTGTTCATACCACAAGGCGTTCGCACCGCGGTATGGATCGCCCAAGGACTTTTTTTGAATGGGTCCGTTCGCACCACTGTCGTCGAGTGGTAAATAACCTCCATAACCCCATAATAATATGCGGTTATGGAGGTTATTTAAATTTAGAAAATATGGTCCGTTTTTAAGTGCCTACAAGAAACCCTTAGGTATATATAGTTTTGCTTTATCCATCTGTCAGTCTGTCTGTTTGTTGCAAAGATATGCATGTTAACAATGTTGAAAATTGGAAAACTAAAATGAAAGAAAGAAAGAAAGAAAGAAAATAAATTTATTTAGTTTCAAATGGGACACAGAAAATTAACAATATACAGAATATTATAAATACACAATATTTAAAACTATGCCCCAAGGTTGCACCAAATAGGTCCTGATTCAGCATATTGTCAGACTCAGGTCTGACGCTGATTTTCAATCAGGCCTAAGTGACAGCACGGATATCAATAATATGCTCTTAATAATAAAATACATACATCAAACAAACAAAATATACAGCAGATACATAAACCAGTAGATACATAGAAAAGTGGGCAGAAATAATAGAAAAATAAACAGCAAAAACACAAAACAAAAGATATAAATAGACTGAAGCAAAGAACATAAAACAATAATCTAAAAAGGCTACTGAGCTGAGCTGAGCTTTACATTTTAAAATCTAATTTACAATAAAAATAAAAAAAAAAAACAAAAATAACATAAATGTATAGGTATTTCAGATAAACGACATGTTAACATCGATCATGCCCAACTGTTGTTGAGCATTCATAAGGTATCGACGTAATTGCATTCTAAAGGTGTTTACTGTGTTAATTTTTCTAATGGGAGGAGGAATATTATTCCAAACTTTGGATGCCGCGTATCTAAAAGTACCTGTAAAAGCTGATGTTTTGTGCGGTTGTAAGGACAGCACAGCTGAACATTGCCTATAAAATCTGGTTTCTTTTCCTCCTACATGTAAAGTAAGGGTTATTTTTTTCTGTCACGTACCGCATTGTGTAGAATATAGTTAGATATGTCTTTTAAAACTATTAAGGTTTGTTAAAACAGTTTGTGGATTTAGAGATCCATCTGCAAGATAATTTACTTTGAAGGCCAAATTTTTTCTCGCTTTAAAAAGCAATTTTTTTCTCGAGTAGGGCGTCCCCTCTCTTTGCCTTTAAAAGGTTCGAGCTACCTTTTCAAGTTAGTTACCTTGAGAAATCTGAAAAGAACTATGGTGGTGGTTTATGTAATGAACTTTAAAAAGAAACAATTGCGGCTACATTAACTTAATAGTTAAAGAGTAATTGAGGTCCAAAGCGTAAATGCAGTTACTTAGAATATTTCATGGAAAATACTAAAACCTTTGAAAATAATGACTTGTATAAAGTTGTTTTTGTCCTATATATAAATTAAACAGTTTATAACGAAGTAATGTATATTACTGAAATTGAAACTTAAAGTTACATAACAGGCGATTTCGTCTAGAAGCATCTTAAAATGTTTTTTTGTCAAAAAGTTCTAGAATATTGAAACCAGAATTATTCACTGATATATTAAAAAATATAAAAATTATAATCATGTCAATTAGATCGAGATTCTTGTTACGATATGGCTTGGTTGAGATAATAATGATTGTCTTGCCAAGTAAACAAGTAATATTGTTGCGAAGTTATCCTCCTAACATTTTTTGTTATTTTATTAAAAGGAAAATTGTAATTTTTGTTTGGTTTACTTGACTACTTTTGCTGCTTTGTATTAATTTTATTATCTTTTATACCAATACTAATGTATAATACGAATACTGAGTTTTGGGTTAGCCTGTGGCTAAGCCATAATAAAATTCCAATACCTTAGTTTAGTCTACTGGTGTACTAGGTTATATATAATATATAACTACTTTAATAATAATTAATTACTTAAATATTTACAACAATACATTTTGAATTAAAAAAAAAATTTATATACAATAATATACATAGAAAATATAAAAAGATATTTACAAAACTTTATACAGCATCAAAAAATTCCTCCGCATCGATGTCAACGGGCGACATCGTGCCCAGAAGGCTGGCAGCATTGCCACGTTGTATGGCAGCGCTTATTCTTTAATAATAATAATAATAATAATAATATGTTTATTTGTTAGAATATTGTAGTTACAAGATGTTACAGTGTTTGGAAAGTCCATAATACTCTACCGTTTCCGGCGTACAAATATTAAAAACAATAGGGCCAAATAGAAACCAGCCCTCTGGTCACGAGTAGTATCGATTAATCTTTTAGAGATATCTTTAAAATGCAGCCTTTACTACTTTAATTATTTATTTAACAATATAAAATTATTACGCCATTAGAAAAGTAATCAAAATAATGTGAAACTCTCAGTAATTACTATATCGATACTTTGTCGACGAAAATCCATGATATTTATTATATTTAGCAAGTCAACAGAATTTGAACAAATCAACGTTTGTTCCAAATCCTGTAATTAGTTGAGTTTCTTCGACTTTATAACTTGACTTGCCTTTTCACAAATATAGCTAAAACAAAGAATAAGTGTTTGTGGAAATGACATAACTTAAATTGGTTTCGATTTTCTGTTTAATAAATCGTTTCTAATAAATATTTCTACACCTTCTTAAGTAGTGAATTAAAATAATTTGAACAGGTATAGTTAGCAAAAACAGATTTTTAGTGTTTCAATAGAAAAAGAGTTGCTAATTGAGATAACATTTTGCCTTAACGTTACAATAAAACAATTCTAGGTTATTATTACCTAAAATTTCACAATATTCCAAACAAAAACTTTAATAAATTTTACGGATAGATTAAATAATCCTAACCCAAAACCAGGTGAAATACCTTTTCCCGTAAAACTCAAACACTGCGGTATCCAATTACAATATCAGTTTTATCGAAACCCAAATTACAAACTACGCTCAATTACCCCACCGTTTCACACCCTGTCGTTTCCATTGGACACTATTCGCGCGTTCTCTAATGAAACACATTAATAACATCTGCGCTCACTAAAATGTCTTTTGTTTCTTGCGATTTCGGATATTGTACCCTCTTTAGTCTAGTTAATAACTCGGTTGTACGGAATATATAACACAACGTTATGGAATGGGCTCGCTCGCAAATCTGAAGGGATTGTGTGAGCGAAATTACGTTTCAGCTCTGAGTTTGTTGTTATGAGAATGGTAAAGTTTAATTAACCTAACTAAATAGTTGCTTTCAATTGTGACAAAAAGCACTGAAAAATCTCTGATACGATTACCTTCTGGGAAAGCTCAAAAGGCCAAGTAAAAATAGGAAAAAGTCAATGAGGAAGACTTTTGACCACCAATTGGTACAATGTAGGTCAATCAAAAATAGTTCCTTGGGTAATAGTTACGCATATTTTTTTTTGACATTACCTAATCATTTGGCATAATTGTCGTTTGCATACTACTTCACTTGGCATAACTATAATTTTGCATTATGTTTTTTCGCATAATACTTATAAGGCATAATGGTTTTTTGCATAATTAAGATCAAAATAAATTTGAATTGGGTTTCATAGTGTAAAAATAGGTTAAGGTTCAGCGGAGGTGGCCCTGGGGCCACCTGTAAACCACCACTTATGTTACTTACTTGCGAAAAAAGTTATGCCAAATTAATATTCTGCGTATCTATCATTTTGCTAAATGAAGGTATGCGAAGTGAAATTATGCCAAAAAAAATTATGCGAAACAATAGAGAACGATTATGACATACAATAATTACAATTACATACACATTGTGTTGCAATCTCTTAATATTTATTCATCTCTCATATTTTGTCTTTTCGGTACACTAATTCAATTAGAATTATAATCACAATTACACGATGCGAAAGTCCAAAACAATCTTCATTAAACGGTCAAAAAGGAAGCTCCACTCAGCTGCACCTCCTTTAATTGGCGCAATATCCGAGTTGTAACAAGAAAAAATAGAATACATTCCATTAGTAGGAAATCGCTTAATTCCACCAGACTTCCAATTGAGGCTTGCTTAGAATGATAGCGATTATTCGAGAAAAATTGGTTTCGCAGGCACGATTGGTTTCCTTAATTAATTTATTGTTAATTCATCTGTTTTGTGTTCGTTTAAGCATTTGGGTGCTATTATTTGTAAGCGACTGTGACACTGAACACTTTTTATGTCGATAAAAAAAGTAGTCCGTTCTATCTGGGCTCTTGAACTTTTAAAATATCGGTCTAGTAGTTTCCGAGCCTATTAAGTATACTAACAAACAAACGTACTGCCTCGTTGGTCTAGTGTTTAGCGTATGCACCTCTCACTGCAAGGCCTTGGGTTCAATTCCCGGGTCGAACAAAGTGTTATTTGTGAATTTTCCGTTAAAAAGTTCTCAGCATGGAGTTGGAATTGTGCCCGGTGGATAGCGATAGACTCACCCCCCCGGCTTAAACATAACGGGTGAATTGTGGGTATTGTACACCTCTGCGACACCCTTCTGGGTAATATAGGCGTGATGTTATGTTATGTTAATGTAAACAGTGCAGAAAAGAGTATGGCTTTAACACAACTTTGTTCCTCGAAACAATAATAATGAAGTTCAAACAATAAAGAACAACTAGAAAATTTGATTAGTGAGATTGGAAACCAACAAATGATTTGATTGCTAAGCAATTGATTTTAAAAGTAGAATCTTGAACGCTGTGTTATCATACTAAGTATGTGTTCTTAACGTGAACATTATTACATTTTTATCTATTTTTTAAAGACAAATCGTTTCTAAAATAATAAAATGCATGTTTGTTTGTGGCCACTTTGTCTAAATTGGTTTCACTAGGCTAAATAAATATTAAGCCTAGTAAATAGATACTTATATATTCATATTTTGGTGGTCACGTGGCCCTTGCGTTGGTCACGACTCACTGGCGAGAGGGCAGCAATGACCATCCGCGGCGGGTTCGTGAAAGTGTGCGCAAGCGTTCCTGCCATTATGCGGGAGAAGAACATCGTGGTAGTTTTAGTCGGTAGCCCGGCTTAGCCATAACGTAACATTGTCTGCACGTGTGGTTTAGTGGTTTAAGCGGTCGCCTCGCCGCTCTCCACAGCACTGGTGTTGTGGGTTCAATGCCCACATGGGACAAATCTTTGTGTGATTCGCAAAGATTTGTTCTGTGACTGGGTGTGCTTGTGTGAGTGAATGAGTGTATTTGGTCTTGTCATTAGGACCATTGTATAGTGTAATTGCTTCTGGTGTTCTATCTAATGTAAAAATCCAAAAAAAAAACCTCTTCAGTGCCCCTCCACTAAAAGGTATGCAAAAGCATTTCTCCACACAAAAAAAAAAAAGAAAAAGGAAAATGAGTCATCAACACGCCAATAATACGTAACAAGAAGACTAATTACTCCCCACAAGAAACATGACATTATTAGGCCAACATAAAAACTCTTTGTACGATACGATATACCTAATAACTAATATAACTAACCAAGTTACAACATAATACACCATCTCATTTCTCACAAGCATGACCTCCAACTAAAACATCTCGTCAATGTCATACCGAGTATTCCACAGACATATTTCTTGCCAAAAACCTGAACAGCCTCTACATAAACACAGATACAAACTGACATGAATGTAGCCAAGTATTTACATTGTAGCAAGGGTTAGTAGTCAGCGAGACTCTGCGACCTATTTAGATCTATTGTGGAACAAGTACTACCTTTTGTTTAAGAACTGGAATAGAACTGGTCTGTAGCTGTATTTGTATGCAGACGTTTTATTTGCGTATTTTGTATTGTATCTTCAGCTAAGTCTGATGTGCTTTCATGTATTCTGTTTCAGTATTTGTTAGTAATCTAGGGAGCTTATTTCTACGTAACAAAGCGGAGAGGGTCGATAGGTCGTAAGGATTAACAGTCTTTACCGCAGTTGATCCACTTAATGATTTTATTGACGAATCTAAAAAACACTTGAAAAAAATATGGGACTGGCAGGATTTGAATCTGCGACCATCTGTACACCGGGCAGCCGCTTTAACTAACAAGCTACGATCGCCTATTGCCAGGTTCCTAAATTTCTCAATTGTATGTAACATCATTTCAAATCCTGCCCGTCCCATCATTTGCTAAGCATAGCTAAATGCTATAAACAAAATCCATAAGAAGTTGATAAATCTACATTATATTTACGATTTTCTGTTTCACCGACGGTTGTTATACTCTGAAGTTATAAATTAATTATTTACAATTTATATGTATTTACAAATGTAAACATAAATTTTCGCAATGCATGCATGAATTTATGCCTCTAGTTTCTAGTCATCATTTCAAAGATGATTTTGTATTTGTGATTTAAACACGCGTTATAAAATTTGGACAAATATTAATATATTCGAGACTAAAGATGATTTTGTATTTAAATGTTAATAATATTCGACACTAATAGCATAAAAAGTAGCGACAGCCGGGTGAGAGACCGTAGAACTGCTAAGTCATAGGTTTTGGGTTCGAACCCACGGCACACACCTTTGTCAATATATCGTTAAGATTCGTCTTTTCTTATTTATCAAATTAACTATCGGTTGCTTACGGTGAAGGAAAGCATCGTGAGTAAACTAGCATGCCTGAGAGTGCCAAAAAAGTGCTCGAGTGTGTGAAGTCTACCAAGCCGTATTTGGCCAGCATGGTGGACTATAGCCTAAGCCTTCTCATCATAATAAGTGGCCCAGCAGTGGGACATGTATTAGACACAAGGCTGCTATTATTGAATTTCATAACTGGTTGAACTCTATTAATCTTTATCAACATACCATTCATATCAATTACTTAAGCACTATATTTATTAGCCTAAGCTGAGCTCGACTGTGAATAATGCGTCGTAACGTAACCAAATCGTGAGGTGCCAAATTAGTTGGTGCCCACAAACTACGGCTGGACAATCCCAAGTTTACCTAGAGCTCCCAATTATTCCTAACTATTGTGGGGAAGTTTGCTGATACCTTAGTTCGAGAGTAAACAGATGGAGAATTCGGTATTGTGTGATGAAGTAAGTGCTGTCTGAATGCTAAGCGTATTCAAAATGAATTTTATTTAATGTATGCTTTGATATTGTAAAATTTTAATACAACCCTTTATTAGAACCACAGTTTCTAGACATGGTTATAATAAAGAGATAAAGATCATTTTATTCACACAAAATAGAGTTACAATGGTTCTTAAAATATATAATGTAAAGTTCATCTATTTTGCAGATCTGTTATTTAAATTACAATTATTTTAAAATATAAGCTCGCCTTTTGTATACAATTACTGTTTTATGTATATTTGTTTGTAATCTTTTATGTACAATAAAGTATTAAATAAATAAAATAAATACAACTTTTCTTGTTTTTATCTTACAGCTATCAACTATTCCTCTTTAACCATTACCAAAGATAAAAAAATTACCGATGGCACAGGGCCTTAAAACCGAAGAAAAGTATGTATTTTTAGTTAATTTCTTCAATGTAATGTCGTGGTTGTCTGTAAGTGTTATAACACTAAATCAATTAATGCTTAATTACTTTTTTTGTTTATTTAAGGTGTTGGTAATGTAGACAATCCGTAATAAATAAATGTCTGCATACTCTTGGCATAAATCACAAAACACAATATATTCTTTACTGCATAAACCTAAACAACTACTATACCAAACAAATCGTTTCCAAATATTTAGAGCACTGCACAGTTACGATTTTAGATCGAAGCCTATGTTCACAGTATTGGTTTGAGTTGTGATTGATTGATGGCAAACCGTCCGACGTCCATTTTAGATGGATATGCATTTTTCAATGTTTCGACATGGCTTTGACATCTTGGCGATATTCAATATTTTGGCATTTGATTGATGTTTTTGTTTGACAGAAGATACAATAAACCAGCGCGTACGTTTTTTATGCAACTGTGCAATCGCCATGTATTAAATATATACTTAATCAATCAAACAAAATCTATTTAGTGCTCTTTGTTGGTTGACTCTAAACGTTTTCATTGTAAACATGCTAATAAGCCTAATATTATGATGAGATATTTGGACACCTTAAGTTTGAATAAGTGAATTTAACAGAAAAACTTAATTTCAGCCAGTCAGTTCAACCAAAGAGGTTACAAATATGTATCTGCGACCTCAAAAGTTACATGTATTTTATAGCTGATGTTAAAAAACAATATTTAAGGATCACAAATATTGATAACATTTTAAATCTAGAACCAAACCACTTTAGCTGCCCTTGGCTTCATCTTAGGACAGCTGTCCCGTTACAAGTTTTGTAAAGTGAAGTTTTATCTACGAGGTACCGAATCACGGGCGAAGATATACTTATATATTATTAAACGGTGTCAGTCACCAGACGTCGTGGAATGTGTATTCAGTCATTCAGGATCTTTCAGTTGTTAAAATACGACCAGTGTCCTATTTAATCTCTGGTCGCCTGTCGCTCTCCACCGCACTGGTGTAATGGGTTCGATCCCCACGTGGAAAAAGGTTTGTGTGATTCGCAAAAAATTGTTCTGAGACTAGGTATGCTTGAGTGAGTGAATGTATTATTTGGCCTTGTCATTGGGACAATTGGATAGTGTAATTGCTTCTGGCGTTCTATCTAATGTAAAAAAGCTAAATTAATCTTTTTCTTTATTTAAAAGGTTGGAAGACAAACAGTCAGCAATTCATATTCTCAATTCAAAATTTGATTCAACTGTCTGAGATTTTTATCGGAATTATAATGGGGAACAGGAAAGAACACAATATAAACATTATGGGATTAAATTACTGCTTTGTAGTACAAAATATCTGATGGGAAGGTATAAGGAGACTAGAGTCATTACATCGCTTTGATATAATGTACCGTATGCTCGACGGAGTATTTCGAGTACTTAGTTCGTGTGATCAAAACACAAAGTAGAAACACTTGTTACAATTGGCTTTAAGGTGGGTAACCATAACATTCATTGCATAATGAGATTCCAGTTATCATCCAAAGATAGCGGAGAAGCGTAAGGTTGTTTATCCACAATAATATTTAAGTAAATCTTCGCCTGTGATTCGCGGTATGTAGATAAAACTTGGCCTTGCAAAGCTTGAAACGAACCAGCTGTCATAAGATGAAGTCAAGGGCAGCTCAAGTTGTTTTGTTCTATATTTGAAATAATATCAATATTTAATTTTGTGATACCTAAATATTCTGAGCCCAAAATATTGTTTTTTTAAACATGATTGAACAATTTCAGCCTTACAATTTATCTAAATGTTGTGGTCAAAGATAAATATTGGTAACCTCTTTGGTTGGACCGACTGGCTGAAGTTAAGATTTTCTGTCTGATTTAAGTCTTCCTAGAGAAAAATTGTTTTCATGCTACTGGCAAAATTTGCGGCAAATATCGGGTGACTGCCATAACAAAAAAAAGAAATAAATTGTTTTCGATCAATGAGAGATATAGAGAGGGCAATTAAATCAATTGGTATAACAAAACGTCGTGTGTCGGTTTTACGATGCGTGGAATTAGGCCTTAATATTACAGTATTACTAAGTATTAACACCAGAAGTCAATACATACTAATACTGTAATATTAAGGTTGAAATCAGCGTATTCAGTGCTTATGCAAACCAAATGTCATCAGACTCGATGCAGCTGATTTGATAATCAGATGTGCTGACTGCAACCCACTTACAGTTTACTGCGCTAATGATGATGTTGGCTATTCAACGACTAGAGTTTACGTTAGCCTTTGCTGTTTATAATTACGAACTATCACTGGAAATAACAGAACAGAGTCAAACTGAGTGCACGGTTGGCGTAGCGGTTAAAGCGGTCGCCTCGCCACTTTCAACTACGCTGGTGTTGTGGGTTCGATCCCCACATGGAACAAATCTTTGTGTGATCCGCAAAGATTTGTTCTGACTCTGGGTGTGCTGTGTGTGTGACATGTATGTTTGTGAACACCCCCGCGACACAGGAGTTATTCCTAGTGCGGGCGTCGTTATAAAAAAAAAAATAAAAAAAAAACTTTAGTGGAATTTCATCTATACAAATATTATTATATTGGTGCTCTTGCAAAAGCTTTACGAAGTTAGTTACATCAGTTAGTTAGTAACAACACCACGTTTTATTAAACAGAAGGTTGTAGCGAAAGTGTATATCACTAACACTTAACCTGTTATGATTAGGTGCCATGTGATGATTTAAATTAATAATTTGCAACCAGTATTAAGTGAAGGGATTGGTGTGTTATGAAATTGGGAGACTGCGTTCTTAGTGTGATGGATTTGAGTAATACTAGGTTTATCAATATAATATTCTATATGCGTACCATAATAAGTGTAAGTTTGACACATTGTGATCAAGTTTAAAGCTAGATTCTTTATTTATAGTTAACATAGTATGTTAACTAATTATGACAATTATGGCTGAACACTGTCTCTTAAGATACAGGTTTTTCACCTAGTTTAAGAAACAGGGTATCAATTGTTTGTGTAAATGTATTTTAATCTGTACTTTTTAAAAATAAAGCTATTATTATTATTATTTATAAATATTTATATTACATAATATCACGGCTATCCTAGAAGGATGTGCAGAATTGTATAATACCAACAGTTCACCTATAAATTTAATGTTCCGAAAGAGTTTTCTATAGCCATATTGCTATTTAAAATTTTCTGATGTAAAAATACCAAAAACATTTTAATATTGAAATTTGAAATTTTGCACGACCCGGTAATCGAACCTGAGAGATCTCGCGGTGAGACCGCGCACTAGACCAGCGAGGCAGTTTGCTTCTTTATTATCGCAGTTTTAAAATACTTTGGAATCATTATATTTCATCAAAATAACATTCTATCTTGTTAGAATTACGTTCCGTAGTGTTCTACGCATGTTGCAAAGGTATCATTTTCGTATCTTAACAAGGGTTTTGCTTGCAGGAAATGCTCAGTAATTATCTCAAGTTTCAAACTTGCACTTTAAGTTGTAGTTAAACTCTGTTAGGAGATAATGTTACGTACTATAACATGATTAGCTAAACTGAAACTAAATTACGGCTGCCAACTATGGAAGCATCAGAAATGGCAGGAATACAAGTCAAAATGCTCCTAAGTTCATAACACAAATTTTTTTTTTAACCGACTTCCCAAAAACAAGGAGGTTCTCAATTCGGCCGGTATGTTTTTTTTCTATTTATGTACATCGATTACATCGCGGTCAATGGACCGATTCGCGTGATTCTTTTTTTGTTCGACGCGAAATAGCTGCCAAGTGGTTCCATAAAAAATTCTTTCAGTTTGGTCTACTATTTTTATTTTATAAGCATTATTAGTAATTGAAGTCAGTTTTTTTATTGCTAAATTATTAAATTTATTGTTTCCTCGATATCAACATTTTGATTGGCCCAAAATATAAAACACACACACACACATACTTTTATCAGCTCGCTTTATAATCACTGAGCTGCAAAAAAAACTATCTCGCATACATTGTCACCTCTTTGGCAAACTTACGAATCTGCAGATTTAGAGATGGTGTGATAAAAAACTGTACATAATATGAAAATTATACATTGTGGCAAATTTACCTATTTCTAATTCTGAAGTTGAGATTGTCCGAATATACATTTTATATTCTTACACTTACCAAATCTATATCGGCACTTCCAGAAAAAGAGATTTATTTTTGCAGATTCGTAAGTTTGCCGTGGATGTAACGACATCCTGGTCATGGACATGTCATGCAACTGAATCGACACTAATAAATAAATATCACACAATATTCACATAACGTCATCAAGTCCAAACAGAGCTTGTATTCCCACAGTACAAGCTCTTTTTAACACGCTTATATTAGCTTCACCTATATGAATGTATGTATGTATGTAACCGACTCCTTTGGACTCGATTTTGACCCACTTTAAACGGACAGATTTCATTCAAATTTTGCACACCTGTCAAAGATCGATGACAATGCAATAATTCGATAAAAAAATAAAAAAAAATAAAAATTAAATAAAAAAAATAATAAAAAAAACCGGCCAAGTGCGTGTCGGGCCACGCGCAGTAGGGTTCCGTCGAAAAATATTTTTAATTTTACTTTTTAACTAAATGGCGTCCTTCAGAAAGGAAATGTTTGTAGTACACGAAACCAGCTATGTATGTTTATTTATGTTTCAAGAATTTTGAACGAAATATTCTGAGTAACTGCATCTGACATTTCGGACCCCTATTCCTCTTGAACTAATGAAGTTAACTTATCCGCTATAGTTTTCCTTTAAAGTTCATTACATGTACTACCGACACAATTTTTTTCAGATTTTGGGATCCAGTAGTTTAGCTTTTAGAGGGGGGGGGGGGGGCCGCCCTACTCGAACAAAAATTTGCTCTTTAAAGTTAATTATCTCGCAAACAAATCTCTAAATCAAAAAACTGTCTTAGCAACCCCTAAACGTTTTTAAAAGGCCTATCTAACAATACCCCACACTATGGGGTAAGCGACAAAAAAAAAAACTTTCCTACTTTACATGTAGGGGAGCTACCTGAAAAAAAAATATTTTTCCAAATTTTATTCTACGACTTTCTTTGTTTAGTTAACATACATGTTCATGCAAAATTTCAGTTTTCTAGCACCAACGGTTTCGTAGCTATGCCGTGGACAGACAGACGGACATGGCGAAACTATAAGGGTTCGTTGTAGGTACTACGGAACCCTAAAAAACGCTCTTATAAATAAACCAAACTAAAAAGTAGAAAACACATTTTTAAAGTACTTCTAACTAAAAAGTGAAAAATAATGCCTAATATAAGCTGAAAAAAGCGTGGGTTGCTCAATAGACGAAAAATATGGCACAGAGCGCCCACGCTTTTTTCAGCTTATATTAGGAATTATTTTTCACTTTTTAGTTAGAAGTACTTTAAAAGCGTGTTTTTAGTTTTTTTAAAGTATTATTTTATTAGTTACTAGAATAACTGATACTAATATGTATATAAAATATTAAAGTTGAAAAATTAAGAATCCAGCAGGACTCGAACCTGCACCCCCTGGGTATACGCCCCAAGTGCTTTACCAAATCAGCTATGGATTTGTATGCTGCTAGACTCGAAATTTTGCATCTCTTTTGTGCCAGCTTCATAGGTAGGTATATATATATATATATATATACCTATACCTTAGCTAGACGAATCTTACATGGTTTTAGCGCAACCTATGCGATAAGTGATTAGTCACTTAATCACATACAGTAAGTTTGAATTAAGATCAACACAATACTGTCGAGAGATGACGCATTTTAATCAAACACTTGTAATATTTTAAAGCAAATTTTAGCTTTGCTATGCCTTTTTGTACGTACTCGTAAATACAAAAAGGCATAGCAAAGCTAAAACTTGTTTTAAAATATTACAAATATGAATATACTTTTTTTTTGTAAATACATACTTATTTTACATAGAAACACTTTTATTAAACATAATTATATTTATAAATAAACACAACTATATAGGTACCACAACATTGTATAGCTACAGACCTTAATAGCTCACTAATTCTAAGTTATGATCAAATTAATGATGAATTAGGCAACATTAATTAGGATGTTGCCAATGATGCAGTACAAATGGCATTAGCGTGTTTACATTTGATGTACAGATGTGGACTAATGTATAAAGTTGTAGTGCATAAATTATTAGCAGTTTAAGTGTATATTTCGTAATTAACGCAATATATAAAAAAGTTAAATATATAAAAAAGCTTTATTTCTAAGTATCACATTATATTTCTTTGAAATTGTGAACTCTTCCACCATTCATGGTGGATAGGCACGCGTTTGACCACGATCTCACCTGATGGTAAGTGATGATGCGGTCTACGGTGGAGCACGCTTACCTATGAGATACCTTTTGACTTTTGCTTTGAAGAGAACCAAGTTGCAATGCGGAAACACAGACTCGGGCCAGAGACAATACTAATAACCATCATACAACTCTATACAAATTTGATATTATATCTGTAACTAAACAGTTCTGAGTAAGCTTGCTTACATCAAAACATCAGCGGCGTAATACCTTTCTGTTAAAAAAAAATTGCTATATATAACTGCCTCGATGGTTTAGCGGTTAGCGTATACATGTCTCACCGCGCGGTGAGGGTTCGATTCCTGGGTCAGGCAGTGTTATTAGTGAACCTCCCATTAGGTAATTCACAATAGCAGCACGGATTTCGAATTGTGCCCGGTGGATGGCGATAGGCTCACCCCCTATCCCATGGGACCTAAATATAACAGGTGAAGTGTGCTCTGCCACACCCTTCTGGGGTGATAATATTAGGTGTGACGGTAATAGATTTGCTCATTTCTAAATCGATGGCTAAATTGAAACTAAAGTTAGAATCGGTCGCTTACATTTTCATATTGTTAACATTGTAATTAATATTCATTATGTTATTCTTCGCGTTCATTAAACTCAGTTTTAAAGTGTTTTTCACTTTATAGAAGCTATTTTTATACTTTGAATGGCTTAACCAAAGTAAAATCATAAAAATTTAATACTCTCCGTATTTAATCCGCAAAAGCTTCAATCTACTGAATGTGTTGAAAATTTAAAAAGATTTTTAGAAACTGTTCGAAGATAATGAATTTGCAAGAAAGCCATTAGCAATGGCAACTTGATTTCTTTTTAATTTAGCTGCTTCGTTAGTGCAAAGGACAAAGTATTAAGCTTCCAATAAAGCCTAAAAATACTTATCGATGGAAGTGAATAAACGGCATCAAACTTTGTTAATGTAGTTGTTGAGTCGCCGTTCGCCGTGACGTCCGATAATGTTGTCCCGCTCTGGCCAAGGCGATGGCGCGGGCGCGGGGCGGCGAACGGTTGAGTGTATGACTCAACAGTAGCTTTATTTAAAAAAAAATACTTTTAAAGTCCATTTATTTTCCTAAATAAATACGAGTGTGTTACATAAAGTCATTAGACTCAAACTCTCACTCTCTCTCAAACTTATTGCATTTGTGTGCATTGCATCGCAACAATGCTAGCGTTGCCTCGCCGAAGTCTAAGCTAGTGAAATTAATCAAAACACGATTAAAAACCATGTGACACGTACACACAATAAAAACCATTCGACTGAGACATGATTTAAACTAATTATTATACCTTTGTGGCGGTATCCGCACATGACAAATGACGCTTGACATTGACAACGTCCAGAAGTGACACACACGTTACAAATGTCTAAGAGTGCTGAATCGCGATAGCGAAATGTTCACAGCAAGTATTTATAAAT
This sequence comes from Hypena proboscidalis, assembly GCA_905147285.1. Classification (NCBI taxonomy): domain Eukaryota; kingdom Metazoa; phylum Arthropoda; class Insecta; order Lepidoptera; family Erebidae; genus Hypena; species Hypena proboscidalis. Next base: position 5,962,398 of record LR990150.1, on the reverse strand, counting down.
ACTACTTTAAAGACGCTACCGATGGACAGCTGTTTGCCAGGCAATACCACCGAGCCTGGTTGGAGGATCCTCCCTTTGTTGAGGACGAACATCACACACGTTCCTCTACACCTTGACTCTCATTAAAGAAGCCAAAAACCATGATGGTTTATATCACAACGCAAATCTTGAGTTTCGGACTCAAGATTTGCGTGTGACTGTGACTTGAGTGCGACTCAAAAGCCCGTGGCATGCATATCAGTCCGGCATGAATCAATTTCGCCCCATCCATTCGTTGTAATAGAGCTTAGTATCTCCAATGTTATAATATACCATACACTAGAATATTGGAGAGACTTGACAATGGAGACTAAACTTAAGCATGATCATAAAGAAGATACTGAATCATCTGATCCCAAAATTGCTGCAGAAAATAAATTACAAAGACCGTCAAGATAACACACCATAACCTAAAAAATTACAAATTAAATACAGAGAAACAGAAGAAAATAAAATGATTTGAAATACCTTGACTCTCATTGAAGAACCCAAGAACCATGATGACTATCACCACAACGCCGATCTTGAGTCGGTAGCCCATCGCATGCATGTCGACGCGCCAGTTCGTCATGGTTCAACCTCGTCTCATCCATTCGTTGTAAAGCTTCGCCTCTCCACTGCTCTGGTACGGGTTACTTGAATACATCATCTGGAACCAAGGAAGGATGAAATGAGTTTTTATTTCGATGGGATGTAGAACATTGGCGCAGATTCAGTTAAACCACAATTAGATTTAATTTAAGTACATAAGGAGGTTGATTTGTCGACATCATCCGCTTTTTAACCTCATCATAATGTAGTTTGACAGGACTAAACTCGCCACACTTTACCTCCACGCCTAAAAAACTTGATAAAAACTAGATTAGATTAGCGCCATATTTCTTTTAACAATAATTTTTTGTAATCCAATCTAAAAAGTACTCATCAATAACACAATAACATTTAAACTTAATTCTTTTTGTAATATTTTAAAGCAAATTTTAGCTTTGTTATGCCTTTTCGTAATTTATAAAATATTAAAGTTGAAAAATTAAAAATTCTTTTTGTTAAAACTTACGTGCGTTTGTTACATTATTCAAACTATGAAATACGGGTGTTACAGTCTTTCAAAGTGCAAGACTGGCTTCGACTCAGGCGCGACGTGTCACACTCTCTTGAAGATGCCTAAAAGTATAAGTGAAACCGCGGTCGACTTAATAAACCAACATTACGTGAGTAACACCCGTATTTCATAATGAGAATAAAACTAAATTGTCTTAAAACTATTGTTACATTTTCGTGACCTATTTATACGAATCTGATGTAATCTTTCTGCAGTTACTCTAAATTGGAGGCATCAAAACCCTCAAAGCGATACGATACGAACTTTGACATCAATTTCCAACTCCGTAATCTTTTGAAAGTCCAAAAACTTTACTTGGTAATTATGACAAAGTGCTGCTAACTAGTTGTACGTAACTTTTGTGATACAAACAAAGTGTTTCGAATGTAATATTCAGAGTAATAAATGAAGAACATTACTCTACTCAAGAGTTCCAGTTTGATATCATAAAGGAAGCTGAAATAGGGGGGCAAGTTTTGAGAATGTCGTTAGTTGTACGTGAACTATTTTGTGACTTATTGTTAGTTGCAAATGTGATGGTAAACATGTGTTTGTATTTTCAAGAATTTCTGTTCACAAACTGAACTGATTTTTTTTGTTTTTTTTTTAATTTTTCTGTAACTTGGCTATATGTGTGAACACAATAAGCCATTCAGATGGAGTGTTTTGATATGTCTTGTTAGTAGACAGGATTCCTATTAAACCCTTTCATCTGGTGTCTCTAAACCTAACTGTAAGTTAAGTGTAGGGAAGCGATATTAAACCATTAGATAACAGCATAACTCTGATATTTTTAAATGCAAAAACATGACTATATTATGTTGATGGATAGTCAACGTTCGAAATCTAATAGTTACTATTTTTCTGCATTTAAAATAGAACAAATTATATCTTTCATAATAAACGGTAAGTTTAATAAATTTCATCACATTTTCTCTTGACCCACTAATTTAAAAACTAGTTAACGTCCACGATCCAATTTACGTGCTTTATCTTGTTTAGTATCTAGAGTTCCAGATATTAAGATGGCATTTAATAAAGTTTTTTTTTTATTCTTTCATTTTAAAATATGCAGCTAGCGGTCCATCGCAAGCTAATGAGTAAGCACCGAGTTTCTATTGGCCTGTTCTAATTTATACCCTACTGGGGATCAATCAGGACTTTTTAATTTTGCGACGGTACAATTATGTAACAATTAGTTTTTAATAAACTAGTGTTCGACAAATGAATACCTGAAAAGGGTTAGGATATAATTGTTTTGTAATCTGTAATAGGCTGATAATGTTTCTGAGGATAATGTTGATGATATTGTGGTGTTACATTGCAAATCTAAATTTTAGACATATTAACACCTATACTTACTTTCTGACCACTCTCCCATGGTTCAGAGTAATATAAAGGATTCGAAACATGGAGTATAACGATGCCTATTTTCCTATTTTTTTATCTTTTAAAAGCTTACTTGTATTTTGCAAACCAAAGTTACTAGTATTCTTGTAAACCCCCAGCTAAGCTTAATTTGTTTGTGTTAGGAGGAAGTTTACGTTCGTGGTGCAGGTACCAGGATTCCAACCCACGACCTTTTGATCGTATGACCGATGCCTTATCCATTGCGCCAGGGCCGCTTACTCTTTTTACAGAGGACCAATTCAACTGCACATAGGCTGCAGCTGTATAAGCATAAAGGAACCGTACAAAGACAATAAAACAAAGTGCAAAGCATTTAAAATAACCTCCTTTTTCCAGAGTTGGTTAAAAATACACCAAAGAAGTACTGTTTCCCCCTGACACGATCGCGGAAAATGCGCATGTAACCCGGCCTTTGAAAAATGAGCGGACGCGTCATTTGTCAAAATCGGCCAAGCTGTTTATTGTAACGATACGAAAGAGTATACATACGTAATATGGGGATATTGTAACCCTTCTCAGTATTTTATATAAAATATAACGACGTTGTGTATCATTTTTCATAGAACCGTTTTATGGAAGTTTTTATTGAGCTGTTGCGATCAATTTAAACAGTCTATGTTATTATTATTATTGTTGGGACGAGGTTTTGGGTGTTCACGTCGTCCTCCGTGGGTCTATTGTGATTGTAGCCTCATCATAGACTCTCCTTTAGGCCAATAGCCTCCATAAATTGGAACAGTCGGTCGATCGGGTGTGACTTGACATTATCCAGATCCAAGATATGGCGTCCCGGAATGATGCGTCTATGGATCAGTGGCTCGCAGTCGCAAAAGAGGTGCAGTCTATGGTATCATATTTTCTTTGTAAATGCAACATGATTGTTAATACAATAGGTTTTTCTGTTCACCTTATATAAGTATTGTTTAAGTTAGTAAGTAAAGTGTAAGCTGTGTTCAAGACAAGTTATTTACCTTCTTTTTTATTAGAAAAGTTTAGCTGCAACTCTAGCAGTTTTCATTTTAATTTTCTTTAGAGTTTGTCTTCCTCGTTTTAGTTGTTTAATGAGAGACGCAGCTGACTTGAACCATTTCGTTTAGTTTCTTTCATCTCTCTCTTTTATGGTTTGAATAGTAAAATTGGCGTAGTAAAAGTTTTTGAGTTACTGTTGTTTTTGCAGGACATTCATCCCTCCGTTGTAGAAACAATGAAACGTCAAGTGAGTTGCCCAGAACATCGCCCTTATAGAAAGAGAGTTACACTGTTATGTTTAGTACCCATTTGATAGGTGGTGAGCCTATCGCCATCTTCCTGCAACAATTCGAAACGCCATATTTGTTTTGATAATTGCCTGCAGAAAAAACTTAAACAACTCTGTTGCCTGACCCTGGATCGAATCCGGAACGTGAAGTCAGCTATTAAAAAAGCTTAATACCTTAAAATATTACAGTTTAACATGTTAAAATTTCTAGTTACCTGTTTGAAATTATATTTGAATTGAATAACGTTTCTGTATTTAAACACTGCAACACACGAGCACTAATGTTGACTCTATGCAAGCTAACAGTGAACCAAACACAAACTAAGATCTCCTTAATATCGTGCATGCTCAGAACTAATTACAACTTTGGTTATAGACTAAATAATATATTATGTAGGTATATACATGAACAGGATAAAACTAAAACAATACTTTGTACCAACGAAATCGTTTAAACAAGCCACAAATAACAGGCTTAAATAGTAAACAAAAAAAACAACGTTGTTTTTACTTATAGAAACTTAAAAAGGTCCTATTTTGCCTAAGCACAATAACTTAGCCAAAATAGGACTTTTAGGACTAAAAAAAATCTTCAGATCCAATGCAATAAACTACCGCAAATATCCATTTTATTATGTCCATCCTGAGGTTGCCTGGAAGAGATCGCGTCAAGCGATTAGGCCGCCTTATGTTCGTTATAGTTTTTAGTACCTATTTCTTTGTACGTTTGTTACAATTTTTTTTTTTTTTAAAAAACGACGCCCGCACTAGGAATAACTCCTGTGTCGCGGTGGTGTTCACAAACATACATTTCACACACACAAAGCACACCCAGAGTCAGAACAAATCTTTGCGAATCACACAAAGTTTTGTCCCATGTGGGGATCGAACCCACAACACCAGCGCAGTTGAAAGCGGCGAGGCGACCGCTTTAACCACTACGCCAACCGTGCACTCAATTTGATGTGCAAATAAAGTTTCCTCTATATCTATCTATCTTATGACCCAATAATTAACACTATTACAGACCTAATATAGAGATCCAAACACAAAATTAATATCATGCACGTCAGAAACTAATTAGGACAACCAAAGTCCGATGTTAAACTCAAGCAAGCGACGATCAAATATTATACCAGCGGGCATCAGTAATATAATATATATATAAAAATACTAAATTAATGAAAAAAAAGAGAGAATATGAATATGTAAAAATATAAAATAATAATCTGCCATTGTTGGTTAAATATTTACAGTACTGTAGACAAGTGTAGTAATCCTTGTCGGACTACTATCTTTGTCTACCGCGTACTGGAGTCGAACCGGCGTAAGAGCAGATAGCGGTGCAATGGGTGCAAAAGATAGGTAGGCGTTAAGCAGAGATAAATTAGAACAATACTTGTTACAACAAAATGATTTTAATTAAAATAAAACTTTTATTTACAAAAGGCAAATGCAAAGTATGGAAGTTAAGTAAGACGAGATAGCGCGAAGCGAGCGAAAGCGTTGTGTTCTTCAAAATCGTAAATAAGGACTTCGCGGTCTCCTAGTCCGCGCGTCATCGCTGCACCGGCCTATGCAAGAACCATAGGGCGTGCGCAGGTACCGGTCTTCGCAGTGACGTCAACTCCCTGTATGCGCGTCATCGGTGCACCGGCCTACGCGAGTACAATCACAGTACAGACAGTAAGTTATCTTCGAACAAAGGTACATCGCGCCGTTTGTATGTACGCGTAGCGCTTGCCACGCCCCGGGTTCATGTACGTACGCACGCACACTACGCCGCTCGGCAAGTTTCTCGGTCAGTGGTAGTGCGGGCCGTGCCATTACTGTGAGCGGTCGCTGTTTGTTTAAAAAATTAGGTACGGTTACGCGCTGCACTGCAAAATGTCTTCGCGAGTCAATAGATATTATTGTGAAGTTTATGGTTGTTCAAACGTTTGTACTGTGTTAATCTTAAGGTAAATTTTAGATTAGTAAACTAGATGATTAAGTATATTGTAGTTATACATCAATTGCATTAGGTTATGTTTACCTGTAATGATGGCTCTGTATTTATGTAAATAAATATATAAATAAATAAATAAAAATAAAAAAAATAAAAAAATGTTGAGAAAATTCTCGAGGTTTTAGGTATTTTAACCGACTTCAAAAAAAGGAGGTTCTCATTTTAGTTAGCAGGAGTTAGGAGATAGGAGGAGCATAAATAATTAGCATTTAATTTTACAGTTTAGATTTTTTTTAATTTTTCTACGTCTGTTCTAGTACCAGTATGTATGCACACATTGTTTTTACTCCTTTTCCTTTCTGCTTTAAGTGTAAGAGATTGCAACCTTATATACTACGGATAGTTTTATTAATATAATATTGGTCTATTTAACAAAGAATTTAATTTCATAGTATTATTCTCTCCATAACCATTTCTAGTCATTGTATTTTGGTTGGTATAACTTACACATAACAATTATTGTCAATAAACAAACAAAATTGTATGAATTATTTGAAAAGATGGTGATCATGAGTTTCTCACCAGCTCTTCTCATGATGCAATACGAGCTGTAATTCGCTGTACGAGCCAATACTGCTCGTACAGCGAATTACACTGTAAACAAAAAACAGTCGTTTACGTTAGTCGCTACCAAATAAGTGGAACGCATAAACGTGTGTTTGGTGAACATATATTGTTTATAAACGTGACTCACAACTACTAAAAGTAACAACAATTAACATTAGAAATTAACTATAACTTTACTATTTACAATAAACTATTTAACTTGAAGTGATTTTGGTGTTACTACAAGCTACCTTTTCACAACAATAACTTACATACAATCGAGATAGCGGGGTTACAGTCAACGACGAGATAGCCCCAACACCCATCGGAGCTGGTACTTGGATTGATTTTAATTCAAACCTCAAAGTTGAATTGAAATCAATCTAAGCTCCGGTGATTCAAATCATTTTGTTGCAATTAATATTATAATTTAATTAGCTTAAGTTTTATTTTAATTTCATTTATTTGAACGTTGATGTTTGTTTTGACGTGTTCAAGCACCTTTTAGGGCCCATGGAAATAAATGATTTGGCTTTGACTTGACATAAATAAATGCTTTGTTTTGTAAAAAAAACGTCTTTTTTATAATTAAAAAAATGATTTCTGTACAGGTAATTTAAAATATCAATCTGACAAGTGACAACCCTACGCCTCGAGCAAGTTTAGGTATCGTGCGCTCCTAAACGCCGGGAGTTGGCGTACTTATTAATTTTACTATGGTACAATTGCGCGTGCGCGGGTACCGGCGTTCGCTGTGACGTCAACGGTACCGGATTGTCGCGCATGTTGGTGGCGTGATTTGCGGCGGTACCAGAGTGTAAGCACTAGCGGGTAGCGCAAGCGGATATGGTCGCTACACAAGTATAACTGTTATGCTTGTCTATATTATTTAACATAGGTACCTATTTGAATACTAAATTTTGATTTTCTTATACACAATGTAATCATATTGTAAACTAGATGACACGGGCAGTTTTACCCGCGTCAAACGTTTGTCTACCGCCTGCCCGCAAGTTAGAAATATGCAAAACGCAATCTATTGTTTTTTGCGTTAACTAACTTCTATTTTATACACCTAAATTAAAAACCCTGGTACAGATTTTTTTTTATTCAAAATTTACTATACGGAACATCGTACATCTAACTTCAAAAATTACGGACTTTCGTTCGCACCTTTAGTAATATAAAGGCACAATTCAAAATTTTTGTAAAATTATTTTCATATAGAATAGGCGCAAAACTAATTTATCTACCGGTTGGCTCTGACACAGAGCGAAAAAACACAATTAGAACACGCGAATAAAATTTGTATCTCTCTCACACTCAGCCCGCCCGTCCCCCGCTTTTACTGATACAAGGTCAAAATCAGTAACACGTCTTTACTTGTCGTAAGTGGATCATTATTACGTTGTGCAATTCGTCTTTGTGCCCTTCTATGACAAAAAATAAACGTTAGTTTGTTTGAACTATTTTGTATTATACGGAACAGTTTATGGTTGACCCTTTGTATTACATAAAATATAGTAAATTATTGGGTCTTATTTATAATAGTTCTTTATATTAGAAAATAATATGACATTTTTATTGATTTTTAACAAAAGATCGGACCAAACTTGAAAAGTTCAACATTTATTTTTTGTAATTTTGTACTATAAGGGCTTAATTAAAAGACGTTTTTTTAAATACTTATAATTTGAAAACGTTCTTTTCTTTTCCTTATTTAAGTCACTGAATACTATAGTGCAATTATCAAATAACAAATATGCAAAATTTTATGTATAACAATTAAATAATGAGCATACTACTCCCAATTTAATTCGAAATGGCAGAAGTCAGAATTTGTAAATGCTATTTCCCAAAAATCTACTTTTTTAATTATGCCCTTATATTATTACTGAGGGTGCGGATAACTGATCAACCTTTATTTTACCCTTTTAATGATGGCATTACCAAAAATCCCTGCTTAGAAAGATTATGATGTCAAGCACCACCAGAACTGCTATCAAACTTAGTTATAGACCTAATCGGAGGCTGGTTGTAAAAAAAAAACAGGTTGTTTTTGTTTGGTTCGAAGAAATTTGTTTGTTAAACTACTGATTAGATTTAAATTAGATAGCCTTAAACAATAATATGGCAATAGTATATTAAACATCACATTTTATTCCACGGGGACGCAGTAGAATATGCTTATATCAAATATAAAGCCTGTGGGAATCAGGAGTGGGCTATGTACATTGATATGAATGTAGACTAAAGGAGGTTCTTTATTCTCTCGTGGTACTGTAGAACATATTAAATACAAAGGAATCTGTCTCAAGAGAGTTGGTGAGGACAATTTCTGTAAAGTTCATAAATGGAATTCTACATTTACTTAGACAATAGATGTATTGTTCTGTGTGACGTTTGTGTGGATAGTTCATATTGAGTGGGCACTATAGCCAACGAAAAACGATATTATGCTTTAGGTGCCAGTAAATTCAGGGTTTAATCTTACTACCTTATTGGAAACCCTATTGTGTTGCGATAGGCAGATTAAAACACAAATACTTCTATTTGGTTAAAGCATAACATAATGCTTTTATTATTTAGAAGGGAGTAGAGTTGTATTACACCTATATCACCTCTTATGTTTAGGTTTCAGGTGAAGGGAGGTGAGCCAATCGCCATCACACCTGGTACAATTCCAGACTCCATGCTGCTATTGAGAATTGCTTACCGGAAAATTCACAAATTACAGCTTTCCGGACCCGAAATCAAACCCGAAACGTTGCGCTAATCATTCGCTAGCCACTAGACCAATAAAGAAATCTGAGGATTAACATAATACGGTGATATTATTATTACAATTTGAAAACAAAAACTCTATTACTAGTTAAGGATATATAAATATTATAATGTAGAACTAGCTATCTTAAATCTAACAGTAGTTTTAGCTAGAAAGATTAACTAACATCCATCCACTCATCTTCACAAACTTATAATATACTTAGGGTAGAATAATATAAGATGTACATATATATTTTAAGATAGAGTGATATTATATTTATTTTATCTAATAGGTATTAACAATCTTAAAAGTTAAATAATACAAAACAAAATCAAACCAAAAAAAAATTAAAAGTTATGCGTCAAAAAATATTTCCGCATCAATGTCAAATGCGGGTGACGTGTTCAGAAGGCGTGTCGGAAGTGTCGATCATTCTTTTTTATATCTCCTTAATAAGAGAATGGGCAGTCGGGCCCCATGACCCTAGCGTCTCGACTCCAAACGGCTCGAATTTGTAATATATATTTTAAATAGTATATAAATATTGATTTGTAACACTCGAAAACTAGCTCATGTAAATACGAGAAACAGTCCTTAAAACTAGCATACAAATTTGACCCAATTCGCTCGATCAATGAATGCGTTTTCAATTAAACTGTGGAGATTTACAACTATTTGCTAGTAAAAGTTGTGAGTTATTGTTTGTTTGGAGATGAGTTTTCTGAACAAACTCGTGGGAATATAGTCATTGGGAAATTATGTTGGGAATATTTACACAATCCTCGTAGATATTAATAGAAAATATTTTATCGTAAAAGAAAATGTTTGTTTAATTTTTGTAGCACAAAGAACGGATGTACTAAATAAAATAATGATCTGATACTTTCATAATGACAAAGCTTCTTTTAAAAATCAAAATTAAACAACTGTCATGTTATATCTTAAAAATGTTCTCCGTCAAAACAGGCCAAAAATCTATATCTTGGAATGCTGGTAGTAAGGGAGTACCTGCTAATGAAATTAATTTCCTATCCAAATAAAACGTCAAATATTATGTAAATATGCAAAAAGATTATAAAGTCAAATTCAAGCAACGACCAAAATTTTTACAAACAAAATCTAGAAAATCCAAACCTAGTCAACATACTCGACAATTTTACAGAAACTGAGATACACAACCTTTTAATATTCACAGTAGCGTTTCAACCAATTTTTTGTTTGTTCGCTCAACCGTTACACAAAGGGAATCTGCAAAAGACATTAAAAGTTGCACGATGGTGATTTTAAAAGACAGTTTTAATGGCCCGGAGAAACTTTAGCCCAGTTCTTTGCTAAACTTAGTAATTGAAAAGTTTCAGTTTAGAGATTAGGGTGCAGCTTGAGATTATGCTTGTCTCCTTAAGTAATGTTTGGTAATTTATTATGAAAGGATTTTGTTAAGTTTGTTACAAAATAATCGTTCGAAAAAGTGGATTAAGAGTAATTATTCGAGATCAATTTGAATTTGAAGCCCAAAAAATAATACTATAAAATAGCACTCCCCTAATAAATTGGATCAGAAAGACATTCGGTTTTTTATCGACTATTTCAGATGTACATGAATAACATAACAGAAGCATGTGGCAAAAGTAACACCCTGATTTCACCTGTAATGTGCCCATGTGATAGAAGATGATCTATTGCCATCTAATAGTCATAATTCAAAAATCTGCGCACCTACTGAAAAAATGCCAAACAAAATAATTATTTTGCACAACCCCAAAATTTAATTTTCATTTTGTTTTTTCATTTCATTTGCATCATAAAATAATAGCTCGCTCAACCCAAATTGTATCTAGATAAACTACTCTCTAACAACAAAAAGCAAAAGTTATGCTTCGACGAGGTAAAGTAATCAGTTCAGACAAAAGAGAGGGTTCCAATCAATCTCTTACAGAACCCTAACGACGTTAGATGGTGCGGACATCCTGAGGAAATTATGGTGGTTACCAATGGAATTTGTTTTTTTTATGTTACCAACTATTTAACCCTTAGCATGGCTTGCCCCTCTGGTCATTTGGATTCCACTATGACGTAATTAGACGTCAAGACAAAAGAAATTGACGCTTCTATGTTGATAAATACAACGTGGTCGAATCAAAATTTATACAGTGGCAACTATGAGGGTAGGAAATCGATTTTGTGAATGTTTTCCATAGTTTTATTGGGCTAGAATAGAAGTAACATTTGCATGAAAACTAAAGTTGCGTTTACTACAATCAATCTAATGGTGGCGCAATGGAAAAGGCTACGGTCTTACTATCATGAGGTCGTGGGTCCGAATACTGGCCAGTACACTACGAACGTGAACTTCCTCCTAACAAAAGCGAATTAAACTTAGCTGGAGGGGCTAACAGGAATACTAGTAATTTGTCCTTGCAAATAACTAAATTATTATTATTTTATTTCGTATATTTTGTAAAATATGGCAAATTTTTAAGTAAAATTGTTATCCTACCTAAACGAAAATAGTAAAAGAAACTGTAAAAAAAGTTTTTTACGTAAAACTTGCGTACCACCATTTAAAATTTCATTCATTTCTTAAGCAAGAATGTCTGAGTTATAAAAGAACTGTACTAGCAACGTGAAAACATAAATGTGTTACACATAAATGTACAGTACTCGGCTTGCGAGTCGCATCCATTTTCGCGTTGGAGCAAAAAATTATCTGAACAATGCCGTTATGATACATTTTTGTTATACACTTTTGCACTTATTTCTAGAGGGAATAGTAATGTGTCCCGGTTTAGAGCCGCAGACTTTTATGGCAAGAGAAAACTTGTAGTGTCATAGTCATACGGCGGTTTTTAGGGTTCCGTAGCCGAATGGCAGAAAACGGAACCCTTATAAATTCGTCATGTCTGTCTGTCTGTCTGTCTGTCTGTCCGTCCGTCCGTATGTCACAGCCACTTTATTCCGAAACTATTAGGACTACACAATTGAAACTAAGTAGGTAGATGTATTCTGTTAACCGCTTTACGATTTTTACACAAAAATAATATATTTATATTAGAGGGGGGTAGAGGAGTAGTTTTATAGCAAAGATTTTCTAATAAGAGAAGTTACCCTGGTAAAATAGATTCATAAAATTATGCCTTTATCCCATTAAGGTAAACAAAAACGATGAAACGCCATGTGCTACTCTCCTTATGCCATACATTCCATTTTGATCTCTATTTAATTATTTTAACGAAGATATTTAAAATTAAATAATTTTAATGTAGTAAAGTAGTCTATTCACATATTAAAATTGCCGAGAAATAATTAAGTAATAGTTCCGCAGCCATTAGCTCGTCTTCCTCTCGCCCATTATAAAAGGCACGAGAAGTGCTCTAATTCCTACATTCCTGGTCCCATGGGGCTCTTAATAACACGTCTCGTAAGACTAAAGAATGTGAGCGTAATATTCTTTGAAATTGGAAATCAGGAACAAAATTAAATATCCATTGCTGTAAATTTTTTTCAAAAGTTTTTTAGATTTAAAAAGTTGGTGATTATTAATAAACTGGCAGATACACAACGTACCCTTAAAGTAAAAAGTTTTCAGTTAATCTGTTCCAAATATGCTATACAGGGTGTAAATTACATCCCCGGGGACGTGCTATGGCAATATGCAGAGGGGCACCGGAGAGTTCTATCAGACATCCCGGGGCCCTTAGACACGCATCGAGGCCGGGCACCGGGGGCGGTTTGAGTGAGTCGTCGGAGTCCCGGCAACCTCACATAACCTCGTCGCACCCTTTTTCATGTGGCGAGGTATCTTGTTGAAGATTTCCCCACTCGACAACAAAAAAAGAAAAAATGACATGGTAACGAAGCCGCTTACCAGTGATTCAGTTAATAGGTAATTTTAAGATTCTGGGTGCAAAAGTTATTTACATTCTGTAGTTTTGCTTGGACAATGCAGTACTCTTATTGTTTCTGTTTGACGTCAAAATCACTCTTACGTTAGTAGATTGGTTGATCACATTTGGGTATATTTTAACATGTAGCAAATGTAAGGTTAATTAATATTATTATAGGGAATTTACTGATATTATTATACTATGCATGCAATGATTTATATTTTCTGATTTACTCAGTGCTGAGTTTATGATATTCATTTGATTTGTTTAAACGAACTGTTAATAATCTAAGAATATTAAATATTTGTCTAATAATTATATAATAATTATTTATAGTAAACTATAGTGAACTATCGCGTATTTGAATACTTAATTGATTTTTCTTTGTATAAAATGTTTGCACTTTCGTTTCAACCGTTTGATTTTGACACTTCCGCCGATACGGCATGTATTACGGTTGAGACGAAAAGGGCAGTCTTTTTCGAGTGCTCAAAGTGATTACAAGTGTCTTTATACGTTACTGTGACGGATTGTTATAGTGATAGCTGTGAATAATTATAAATTACTGTGAAAATCTGTTCTCCGGAATAAAAAGTATATTGAAAATGAATTGTGGTTTGAATTTTGGGCTGTAGCCTAAACAAAGTAGTCAACTGCCGTAAAATGGGAAAACAGGAACGTATTTTCGTAGCTGTTAAGCATTTTTGGTAAATATCTTTCACAAGAATACCTTTAGTGGTTAAGAATCTATTAAATAAATATAGTCGTATGATGTTAAGGTTAAAAATGCTTAAAAAATCGAAAATCGACCAGTATCTGTATTATCGCATTTTTTTAACGACCCGTAAGTTAAATAACTTCGTATAGCATCACATTGAAAATCAAACAGTTTAAAGTTTTTCTGTTTTTAAAAACTACAAACTACAACTTAATAAATACATAACTAAAGTAAACCATTGTTCAAATATTATACCATAGGTCGGGCTTTTCACGCAACGATTCCCAGAACGACCGACCAACACTTTAGCCGTGTAAATCCATCCATTTGCGGCAATTATTGAAGCCCAAATCTCTCGTATTATATTCCTGACTACTCGAAAAGTTTTTATTTTTCTTGCAAGTGTTGTTTTATGTCGAGTGAGTTCTATTCAACCTGATGATAAGTAGCACATACAGCCAATAAATCATACACAATAATAATAATAAATAAATAAATATCACACAACTTCTACACAACATCATCTAGTCAAAAACTAAGCAGAGCTTGTACTATGGGCACTAGAATAACTGATACTAATACATAATATTCTTTTTCTTTTGTAAATACATACTTATTATACATAGAAACGCCCCCACAATCTACAAATCACTTCAGATACGTCACTTAAAGTCACTTCACCTGAAGTCTATGATATTATGCCTAATGTGTTGGAAATTTTAGGACCTAATCACACAAACAAACTTACAACAACGTACTATTTTGGAGACAGGTTAAAGATAGATGCCTCGATGTTCTAGACTCAGTGTTTCCCAATTAGTGGTACGCGTACCCCCAGGGGTACGCGAGATTGCATCAAGGGGTACGCGCAGCAATCTCTAAACTAAAATTCTTAAAAAACAATAATTCAATATACCTACATTGACAAAATTTCAAATTTCAACTGTTTGCTTTTCCTAACTACATTTCTTATGTACCTTCACTAATATTAGAAATGTGGGTAGATACAATCCAAACGCACACGACTGCATGGTAGTCAGTTTCGAATACGTAACGTTTAGTCTTTGTGTCGTACACACTTTTTTATTTGTGACTGCCTTTGACTTTGTTCCTACAAACGGAGTGAGACCCAATTGTAAAGCAGGCAATTTGTTACCCAGCAGATTAAAGGATCAATGTTGAAACTTTGTTATAGAGATGTAGCTGTTAATTTTGTGAAAACTGTTAAATATATCTACATATTATGTATCTTTTAGGTTATAACAGGGCCCAGTAGTAGTAATTACACCGCCGCAATTACCTTAAAGGTATTCTATATAGGCGTGTTTCTGAAAACTGACAAATATTTTTGTATGTCGTGTGTGTGAAGGTAATAGCAGCCCAGTAGTAACTATTACACCTCGTTACGTACTTCTAGTAGAATAACACCGAGAGTGAGAGATTTGCTCAGCAATATTCGGCCTTACGGGTTGCATTGGGAAACTGCCATAAGACCGAAAATTGTAACGACGTTTTTACAGGTGGTGTGATTTGTGACATTTACTATTTTTTTGTTTTTCTTTTATACTACGCTCGCAGCGAACGAACGTGTAGTCCACCTGATGGTTAGTGGAGTACAACCCATGGACATAAACAATCCACAAAAACAGATTATAGATGCGTCGCTGCAGCTGATGACTACGGTGTTTTGCCTCAAGTGCCTGTAATTTCAGGGCCTGATCTCACCACCAAACCGGAATACAGTAATGGAAGCACTACTATTTGGCGGCAGGTTAAAGGTGAGACGGTGGTGCTGCCGCCCTCGAGCTCATTCACAAGAGCTCTACCACCACCTCTCAATTAAGTAATTGGGCCACATAATTATTTTTACTATAGTAGTTTGTGAAGTTAGGGCTTGTTGAGTTCGGGTATGTAGAGCTAATAGCTGGGCCCTACATGAGATTTTATATTTTTTGACACTGCAAGCCATATGACCTTGTTTGTACAATTAAATGCAAATAAAATACCAATAGCAGTATCTCATTACAATATAAATAAATGAATGTTAATCTTTTATTCATTTGAAATAAATATGCAACTGTTTTCTATAAATTGTTAAGCGATCTGTTTGATTTGATATAAAAATTCATGATGTAGTTTCTAGCAGCACTCATATAATTGTATTTATTGGACAGTTCAAATAAAAAATATTTAGGAGTATAGAATTTATTTGAGGTACTTAAATTCGATGAGTACTTAGATATATTTATTTAAAGTAAATTTTTCAATTTAAAGACAATTTAAAACACCTCTAGATAACAGAAATTGCAATGGAAGGTAATCTTTATTTTTATTTATTTTTTATACTACGCTTACAGCGAACGAGCGTGTAGTCCACCTGATGGTTAGTGGAGTACAGCCCATGGACATCAACAATCCACAAAAGCAGATTATTGATGCGTCGCTGCAGCTGAGGACTACGTTGTTATGCCTCATGTGCCACTAATTTCAGAGCCTGATCTCACCACCAAACCGGAACACAGTAATGGAAGCACTGTTTTCTTTTTATTCAAGTTTATGCTCGCAATTTATTATTTATTTTATGAAATCTTGGACATAGTATACACTAAGATATTTTTCCATAATATGTAAATTGTTGGCCTAAAAACGACACTTTGTACGCTTCTAATATAAATTTAGTCTAATGTACTTACTCAGTTATAGCGTACATAACAATAATGGTCTCAACTTATCGCGCACGAGTAGTACTTACTAAGAAAGCGAAAGAAACATAAGCTAAGTATTTATAATTTTTCCAACATGGAAAAGCTATTTTTGTGATAATAAAACTCTTTCATAACTTGAGATTACATATAATATTACGCATAATCCTGGTATTAAACATGTCGAAGAACGGGCTTTTCAATAAAAATAATGTAAAGAAACTATCTGAATCGGATATGAGCCAAAAATTGTAGACAGAATAATATTAGGTCAAGTATGGCACAAACATAAGGGAAAATATGTAATGAATCATTCTCCAAGCCTTCTCCCAATAACAATGGACTTTACAAACTGATTCAGCTGAATATCAGTGTAGAGGAATTGGGAGTGATGTTCCTCCACCACAAAGGCAGGATTCTCAGACCTGGCCCGGGATATTTTTATTTTTTAAAGTTTATTAGCAATTTGCAAATACAAATTACTAGTATTCTTGTTAACCCCCTTCAGCTAAGCTTAATTCGCTTGTGTTAGGAGGAAGTTTACGTCCGTGGTGTAATGGCCAGGATTTGAACCAACGACCTCTCGATCGTAAGACCGATGCCTTATCCACTGCGCCACGGCCGCTTCAATCTATTGACAGCTGTTCAACGGTAGTGTCATGGAAGTAGTATTTATGTACGCTCGCTGCTAACACTTCGTTATCGCGATTCAGAGCACTTTGACATTTCTGACTTATTGTGTCATGCGTCACATCTTGACGTTGTCAATGTCATTCGTCATTTATTATGTACGGGTACCGCCACAATCAGTATTTTGAAAGAAGCGACTTAATGACGGGATTAAATCCCACCCACAAGTCCACCACTGTGACTCCTGTGTCCGCAGGATCAACAGCGATAAAGTATTAGTAAGTTTTAAAAAATCTTACATTTTTTTTTTAACTATTTTTTTTGACATAGTATTTATTTGACTAAATTCTCGGACTTGTTATTTTTAAAATTAATTTGGATGTATGTAATTAAAATTTACATATATACTATGCCATAATATATTTATATAAGTGGATATTGGCAAAAAAAATGACGTGTAAATTGACTTTATGAAATTGAATGAATATGGATATTATTTGTGAAAATTCACAAATAATACTTTGCCCGTCCCGGGAATCGAATCCGAGATCTCGCGGTGGGAGGCGCATACGCTAACCACTAGACTTTTGAGAGAAAAGTATTTAAATAACACACATAAATGAAAGTTACAGCTGTGTTCCTTTTATTAAATGTAACCTGTGTTAATTTTATATTCGGTCAGGAAACTGGCACTTAAAATGCATGTGACGCACCCAATTACTATGAAGAGATTGCACGTCAGACAGATAACAATATCCGGACCGTCCTAACAACCTTACGATCATCAATCAACTCTATGTTCGCATACATTTGCCCATAACTGACTGAGTAAAGATCTATTCCCACAGATATAGATCTACATAGATAACGCAAGTATCACGATTTGTATTGAAACCAAGCGTGCTGACTTTTTAATACCTATTGTGACGTCACAGCCGAAATTTAGTGACGGGAAATCCAAACCGATACAAAGACACCGATGCCGCCGATGCCCATCCTCCCAGTACGATTCAAACGATTCAACTGGAGCCGTCCGCTATGATTTTCTCTAACAAAAGACGCGCGTGGACTGAAGTTAGCGGCGACCAACCTTGACGCTTGGTCGGGGTTCGGACACGCGAAGTACATGCATTTGCGTTATCTATGTAGATCTATATCTGTGCCTATTCCTCAAAAGTCATATAAATTATAACTTGACCGAATATAAAATCTCTTTTCTGAACCCAATATAAGTGTGTATCACTTTGACATTATTTATACGTAAAATCAAAAGCAGCTGCCACTTCCAATTTGGTTGTGTTACATTTTGTCATTTAATGGTAAAATATAACAAATTAATGGCAAATTGAAAATTTTACAATACTTAACTATTAAATACATTACTAATTTAATGATTTGACAGTGTAACTTTAGCGCTTTTGACTATATAAACTATTTTAATGTAACAGAATGCGTGATGCAAAATATCTTCAAATAGGATGTATTAATAGTTAAGACAGGACAGCGTCTGTCGGGTTAGTTAGTTATTTATAAAAAGATATAATTATTATCAATGATCTCAAATCTCAAATACTTTATTGTACACACACAGAATTTACAATAACATAATAGAACAAAACAGTTAAAATATTAGGTACAAAGGCGAGCTTAATTCAATATTGACTTTTCTACCAGCAAACCTTTGAGCCGTAGAGGAAAAGAAGAAAGAGAAGACTAGGCAAGAGTAAAGTTGAGTGTACAACTACAAAGTAATAATATTAAAATAATGCTACAAGAATGCTTACATACTATAATAATTTAAATAGGTATATACTACCTAATTTTGCAATATAATATACTACTTAATATATTATTTATATACATCAATACACCTACATATAAAATACATGCATACATACAATTATTACATGTTATATAATATATACCTATACTTTAACAATTTTTATTAAGAGAGAAAATGCTCTTTAACTCTTTTCCTGAAGACATCTACCGAAGAACGATCGCGTATAGAGTGTGGAATAGAATTCCACAGCCGAACAGCACGAATAGAAAAAGAGCCATCGTAACAGCTTGAGGTATGATGAGGTGTTCTGAGGAGAAGGGCAAATGAAGACCGACAAGGTTTGTCCCTAGCCGCAAGAAACTCAAAGCGATCACGAAGGTACGAAGGAGAACCAGGGATTATGAAGGACAGAAAACAAAAGAGAGAGGATATGTAAATGATTAATGAAGATACAATAAAAATCATTATTTCAGTAAAATCTGGTCATCAAAAATGCAACTAAACCACGTAACAGCCAGGTAATTCAAGTCCCTGACACCTGAATTCCTAATGAGACTGAGCACACCCGTAAAATCTATATGCCAACCAGACGCCATAAATTTTCTATCCGCGTCTCAGCTCCTCGGAACACACAAAGCGTTATTGGAAAGGATCGCATAAGCCGCTCATAAGGAGGAACAATTGCATGGCTGTTTTCCATACAAAAGTAGTATGGGTTTCACATTGAGATGCTGGCACTTAGCAGGAACAAGGTGTCTCTTGCCGTTAGATCCCTCACAGGACACTGCAAGCTAAATAGGCACTTATCTCGTATGAGCTTTGCGGACGATGACTACTGCATATTCTGTAAAGAGGAACCGGAAACACCGCTGCACCTCTTTTGCGGCTGCGAGCCACTGATCCATAGACGAAGCATCATTCTGGACGCCATATCTTGGATCCGGATGATGTCAAGTCACTCCCGATCAGCCAACTGCACCAATTTATGGAGGTTATTGGCCTAAAGGAGAGTCTATAATGAGGCTACAATCACAATAGACCCGCGGAGGTCGACGTGAACACCCAAAACCTCGTCCCAACAATAATAATAATAATGGTTTTAACATTAATATCATTAAGTTTTTATCTATTATTATATACAAATCAATTTGAATACACTACAATGCATGTTTTTTTGGCGGATACTATTTTAAAATTATTATTTGAATTTTTCGGTTAATATATTTCAATTAATGATTAAAACAATTTTGACAACATTGCCTCGAATAAACATGGATTTTAGTGTTATCAGTCCAAAACTAAGCAGAGCTTGTACTATGGGTACTAGAATAACTAATACAAATATATATATACTTTTCTTTTTGTAAATACATAGAAACACCCAGACCGATAAAAACCTTCATGTTCATGCACACAAAGATTTGTCTAGAGCGGGAATCGAACTCGTGACCTCTGCGTAGCAGGCAGTTGCACTACCGACTCCGCTATCCGGTCGTCAAAGATATGATTTGCCCTTAAAAATAGACACAAACTTAATAATATTATAGTTAAGTACATATTACGTTAGTATGAAAACACGGCGCTCGGTAGTCCACCCTTAAGGAATCTCGAGAATTTATTCATGATGTGCTCAACAAAGGAGGGAAAAATGTTTTTCCCTTCGCATGATGGACAGGGTACAAAAAGCTTGGAGACAGATATTCGGGTATTCGAATCCCTGTTGTGCATTATTGATTGTTTAGACGGCATCTATATTTCAGTATTGACGGACTTGGATTTCGATTTCATATTTTTGTTTCTGGAATTTTCTTTTTGCGAAAATTGGGAGATTGGATTTGGGCGTGTGTAGAATTGGCCTTCAGAAAATTGAAGTGAGCAAATTTACCCTTTTTCTAGTTCTGTGTTTTTGGTAAATAAAATATTCAGTGTTTCAAAGACCAAAATAATATTTCTTGTCATATAAAAAGAAACTGTATCAACATCTACGAGTAAAACAGGAATTTAATTATTTCAATTACATAACACGCTATTTGTTCAAGTTACTAAAGCATTATTATTCTGTTAATCATTTTTTAGAACTGATACTCAATGATGATCAAATAAATGTATTCATCATCATAATCTTTAATCATTTGTGGAATTACCATTTACCATCAGGTAGACATTTATTCACTACCTACGTCGTATAAAAAAGTTCTTCTGAAAGTACAAATTCGCTTCGTGATTGGAGAGATAAACTGAACGCAGACATGAAATTGGAAAATATTGCATTCGTTCTCAGTGAATATGCTAGATCTAGTTTATTCAGCTTTCACAAATATTTATGTCTTCGTATTTTTGATTTCAACGTTGAAGTTCATATTTATATTTCATTTTTCAATTCTATCCTGTTTTTGAAAAGATAAACTTTTTAAAAACAATCCTGCATTAAGTTAATAATTTGTTACAATATTTAGGTTCAAAAATTAAGAATTCAGCAGGATTTTTACCCTTAATATTGTATAAAATACAATAAGCCATAGCAACGCTATAATTTGCATAAATATATAACAAGAATTTAATAATTTGTTATATTAAAATAATGATAGAATTATGTTACATTGTATTTTTGCGTTTCATGAACTTTTGTCATCATGACTTTCACAGAAATGACACTTTGATAACAATTTTTCCAATATTGTGGCGAAAGCTCATAGAAAATCGAGGTCGAAAATTTCAGGTTTTAAATTCTTTTAAGATTATTCTACAACATATCCAAAATCAGTTTTTTAGGTTTATTTGCATTTATCTAGGCAATTTACCTACAGTTAAATTGTGCTTTCAGATTAAAACTAAACGTTATAGGGAGCGTTATAGCGTTAACTGTTATAGGGATATATTACAATTTTATTCCTAGGCCTATGTCTAGTTATATTGACAGTAAAATCGCGTACCATGTATTGTAGCACACATCAATCGTGTTTAAGTCACGTCAAGCCATTTGCATGTAAGAAGTTTTTTATAGAAGAAAAGCTGATCCTCCTTATTCTTCCGAGATAATAGCAAGCTATCAACTTTATCCAAGTCTAAGGTCTTCAAGCTCAAACAACTTTGCTTCAAGGTTACCGCCTAACCACACGAAAGTAGTGGCATAACCCAATTTCCAACTACTTTACATAATATTACAGCAAAACCCACACAGAGAGACTTAAAAAGATGGAAGCTAACCCTAAAATAATAAATGAGAACGACCCCGGTCACATTTGCAAACACCACATTAAGTTCTGCCTAAAAATTCCTAGGAATCTTGCACGAGCAAAGAGCAACATTTTAATATTTTTCATCACACCCGTTAAATTTCACGAGTGCCTAAAATATGCAATGTCGTAAATAAAACGGTCACAGCGCCCCGAAACCTATTTGGAGTGTGTCCAAATATGAATAAATATGGTACGATGTATGCTAAATAGGAACGTTACAGTGTTTTATCTTATGGCGTGAGCGCTAAAGTTTTGCGATTTGCGGTGTGTTTTGTTCTATAGTTTCCGTTTTAAGTGGGTGGGCTGCATAGTGCATCTGGTAATGCAAAATAACTTTTGATTTTATGCTTATGGATTTTGGCTGGGAATCGAATACTTTCATTTGATATTTATAGAACAAATGATTGTGAAATTTAAATGTGATTACTGGAACATACCATGATGTTTTATGGTAAACAATTAAATTATTAGACTAGGTCGTTTCTTTGCTTTTCGATTACAAAAACACTCGTATTCTACAGTTTCTCAACAGAAAAATTGACGAATAATCTCGTATGATCTCGACTCTTTTCTCATTCTGCTTGTTCAGTTTGCACAACTTTAGAAACTATAGTATTAAAAAAAACTGATTTATAATGATAAACTGATTTATTTATCTGATTCTAATAACACTAAATGTATGATATGAGCCGAACGCGTTAAAGATTGCGACTGACATTAATTAACTAAATCAATTGACGATTGGTCGATTGGGATTATAACACAATAATGAAAGAAATTCTATTTTATTTGGTAGCAAATTAAAGGAAAGTAAATAATACGAATTCTTCTTCTCTTGAAATTCCTCACAAATGCGCTACCATCATTAAAAGGTCCTTCAGACGAACCCAGTCAAATGCCGGACTGTATTTACCTCCGTAAAACTCAATCCATCACTCCGTCACTCAGGACAACTGACGACAGAGAAATTAAGAATCCGAATCGTTTTTTAAACGTACGAGCCTTACATCAATCATTCTATCCTTTGTAATTTTTCACTGTCTGTTTAAAAAATGGGTCGCCCTGTATCCTAAGATCTGCATACAGTTGATGTATGAGATAGGAAAATGTTAAGGATGTTGCCTTTTTAGTAATTGAAAATGTCTTGGATATTTTGGGACAGGGGTGACAGTCAATAGAAATGTCAACGTCAATCATTTGAATCTACTATTTTCGCTAAATTGCTTGAGAACTCAAGTTAGCTGCAGGCACAATCTAGAGAAATGGGGTATATTAACAGACCAGATCCAATGTGACTGCGGTGCTCCCCAACAAACGATGCCACATCTGCTGAATTGCCCTTACAGCTGCTCATTGCGCGATCTGTACGCCGCTACAGAATGCGCAATTGGCTTGGCCACGCACTGGGCGGAAGTAATATAAGTTTGTAGTACCATTGATACGAAAGAAGAAGATCTACTATTTAAAGAACATGCATTTAACTAGACAGAATTATAAGTTTTTAATGGCGTAATTCCCTCGGCGCTTTTCAGATTACATTCACGTTACAGATTAGAAGTGTATGGGTTTTGACAGCTTTTACGGTCTGTTGCTTCGACGGTCCCTACGTACATAAAGACATGTTAAAAACGAGGTTTACAGGAGAGCGTTTTTTATGTTAAAACTGCTCTAGAAATAATTTGTATATACAATGCATATGTATTTTTTCTAAAATTATTTTTAGTTTTAGAAATTTTATAGTGGTATCAATACATATTTTCTTGGAAAAACTGATAGATGACTGTTTCTACGCCGATATTAAAATAAAAACATGTCAGACATGTCAATGATAGCTTTTTATACGCAGGAAAGAAGAAAACGGTTTATAAAATAGAATATAAATAAAATGTTTTATGTACACGTGGAATTTTGTTTTTTTTAAAACCGTTGCAGTTAATATAATGAATAATTATAACTAAAAAACAGACTACTAATTCTGCAATATTGTATCTAAACAAAAATATTTCACGACGCGGACAAGTATCGACACGACTTATTGGGGAACTCAAGCGCCGCCGTGAATGACGTTTTGTCAGACATGACCGTCTTCGCAGATGTAAATATATTACTTGATCTCTTATACGATTTGTAAAAGACGTTAAATAGGTAACATTAAAAAAATATTTATATCCAGGACTATGTATATGGTAAATCTAAAGGCAAATGAGCAATAAAAAAATATGCCACTTTTGACATGTACGTAGGGACCGTCGATTTATGAAAAATTTATAATTATAATACTCTAGGACAATTAAACAGATTTGACTCTAAAAATAAACAAATGTAATGCAATAATTTTATTCCTTGCGACAGTCACACATAAAAATAATCTCACACTACGCAATACCTGATCAAAACTTCAACGAGTAATAAGGTAACAAACAAGAATAGATACATAAAATCCACAAACCATTAAATATACAGGACGTCGATACCTGTAAGGATAACCAGCGGTTTTCCTTTGGGAGTTCTAGACGTGACGGTTATATGGATACCCTACCCGGTTTTACCCTTGCGTCGTTTTATGTCAAAATCACTATAAATCTATACTTGCAGCTTTGGTTCACCCAGGCCCAAGTACGGCAATAAAAAGTAGCCTGTTTTTTCTATCCAGACTAATCGCTACATTAGTAGAAAATTTCACCAAAATATACTTAGTAAATTTTGCTTTAGTCTAACATCCATCTCGTAGACAAACTTTCGCATTTATTCGTACTAATATTAATATTAGTCACAGTCTAAAAGTATCCCTGTCTCTTTCTATCAAACAATTTTTCGCCTAAACGGCTAGATCGATTTTGATAAATTTTGATATGGTGGGAGATGGAACTTTAGGGCAGTAAAAAATTCTTTATAGTCAACGGATGAATCAGTAACTTTTCATTCATAAATATAAAATAGTAATAGATACATAAAATCCACAAGCCATTAAATATACAGGACGTCGATACCTGTATGGATAACCAGCGGTTTTCCTTTGGGAGTTCTAGACGTGACGGTTATATGGATACTCTACCCGGTTCTACTCTTGCGACGTTTCATGTCAAAATCACTATAAATCTATACTTGCAACTTTGGCTCACCCAGGCCCAAGTACGGCAATAAAAAGTAGCCTGTTTCTCTATCCAGACTAATCGCTACATTAGTAGAAAATTTCATCAAAATATACTCGGTAGTTATTTGCTTGAAAGAGTTACAAACATCCACGCATCTTTCGCATTTATACGTCATTATAAGTCCAAAAGTATATCTGTCTCTTTATTTGAAACGATGCCACGCCTAAACGGCTGAATCAATTTTAATAAATTTTGATATGGTTGTAGAGGGAACTTTAGGCCAGTAAAAAAGTTACTTTTAGTTAACGGGTAAAACAGCGGAGCGCAACTCATCATAAATATAAAACTGTTATAGGTAATCCACAAAAGATTAAATATACAGGACGTCGATACATGTATGGATAACTAAAGATTTTCCTTTGGGAGTTCTAGACGTGACGGTTATAATATGGTTATACCTTACCTGGTTCTACCCTCGCGTTGAACAATGTCAAATCACAAGATAAATCTTTGCTTGGCCCGTTTTAGCAGATAAATATAGGGCATAAAAATAGGTTTTAGGTTTATATAACTACCTTTTACATAGAGATACGTCATTCAAATAGCCTTTAAACCATTTCAAAATAAAATTACGGATAAATACTGGCTTGTTCCATTTTGTTGGGTCCTGACGCTAATTTCTGAAAAAAATCGATTCCTAACACTGGCTTACACAAACAAAAACCGGTAAACACCAACAAATACCTGTCCACATGGTTGCATTTGTTGTTTGGTTTACCAATAGTCTGGCGCCGGCCTTAAAAAAGATAACTAGGTACATATTTTACATATTCTCTTATGGTACACGTGTAGAATCACATACTGTTTAGGGGTGCGAATAATATTATACACGTGTAGGTACTGAGGGTTCCAGAAATAAACACGAGGAATCCTTGTGGTTCGTGGATAGATAAATAACAATCTGCTTGTTAAAATATACTTGTGAATGGTCGATTCGTTATTAATAGCATCTACTACCATTGTAAATATAATAATAATACTACTAATCCGGTCTGCAGTAGCTCATATGGAAATCCTTGAATTGGTTGCGAGCTCAGGTTAGCCAGGCGAAACACAATTTGACTGTAGTGCTCCTCAGCAAACAATGACACATCTACTTGAATGCTCCAACTATTGCTCCCTGAGCGATCTGAATAAGGCCTTGGATAATGCAATTAATTTACCCACCTGCTGGACCGGGATGGTATAAATGCTTTGACCATTGACTCGTAAGAATGAAGAAGAATACCTTCTAACTTATGAACACAGTCGATCGACAGTGAACCTATTGGTGCATTAAATAGTACTGCAAGTGCCTTGCGACGTCGAATAATCCATTCCATCACCGATCGATTGATGTAAAAGAGACTGCCGATCGCCATCGATGAATTTATTTCATCATCGAACGAGCACCTTAAAAATCTAGAGGTTACCTGTGTCAGTGCGCCTAAACTGAGTAGATTTAATCATTGTTTTTTTGTTACAGATATCTCTTTTATACGTTTTTACATATTTATTATATTTTCAAATACAATATATTTATACAAAAAGACACATTTAATAACATTCTACTGGTAGTAGAGCTCTTGTGAATGAGCTCGAGGGCGGCAGCACCACCATCTCACCTTTAACCTGCTGCCAAATAGTAGTGCTTCCATTACTGTGTTCCGGTTTGGTAGTGAGATCAGGCCCTGAAATTACTGGCACTTGAGGCATTACATCGTAGTCCTCAGCTGCAGCGACGCATCTATAATCTGCTTTTGTGGATTGTTGATGTCCATGGGCTGTACTCCACTTACCATCAGGTGGACTACACGTTCGTTCGCTGTGGGTGTATTATAAAAAAAAAAACAAAATCAGTGTCCCAACGAGATCGGGTATAGGGACCAAGCTGCCAGTGATTAGGGCTCCAGAGACAGGAACCACCTCACTGTGTGCGCCGTATCTAAAAGGACCGTATTTTTCATCCCTTGATCCATCTGCCTTACGCGAGCCTTTTATGGTGTTGGTCGAGGCTCTTATTTATCAGTCCATTGAATAAGACGACTATCGGTACAAATATGGCCAAATCCACATCCCACACGTCGACAATCTCGTGCGGCAGATCCAGATTTTATTCTTTTTCAAAGATATAAATAAATATTTATTACATTATCACAATGTGATAAATCTTCAAAGAAAATATTTTATGAAATCAAATAAAAATCACTCACGTACGCAGACACGAAAATAATTGGCACATGTTTTGAGCTGGATACGAATTGTCATTTGCCTCTTTTATTTGAGGAAATCAAAGAAATCACGTATCATTTTGATTGTCATTCTCAGGAAATATTAAAGGAAAATGAATATTGTTCAATGAACTCGTAAGGAAGGTTACGTGAGAATATAATATATAAGATATTATATTCTCACGCGCGGAGCAACGTGTATAAAATATTTATATACTTTTGATTCTATGTTTAATAATATATTACACAAGCTTTCGTGGGCTAATTAATAATAAAATCACTCATATAAACACAGTCAGTAATTGATTTTCAAAAAAATATTCTATTCCGTTTACAGAATACGCATGCGGCACGCCTATTCTGTCAATACACAATACAGATACACAGCAATACGTGAACAATGCCAAATACTTGCTTTATTGTTCCTTAATACAAACAGAACACCACAATATAATTGAAACGCGACACTGCATATACCAAACAAAATATCTCCCTTTGACATAATCACACGCCAAAACAAAGCAATGAAATACCTAAAGAGCTTCACATAACATTTATCTCACGAAACATTCCGCTATTACAAAATTCACCCACTCAAAAATAAATAAGTAACATCGTTGTCAAAATGAGTGAAAATAAAACGAATATGCTCGCGTTCTCATTCAATTGGAAATGTTTATGAACGAATGAAATGAATGAACTGAGTATCTGTCGAGTTTTAAACAGCCGTAACAATGGTTTTATCGCTCTTTACTGTCTTCAGCTTAAACCTTTAAATGTTGGTTTTTATATCATCGTAAAGCACATTCTTAGGTACGACAATAATCATAATGATATTGTAAAGGAGATATTCTGTTGTGTTGTTTGAGATTAACGAGAATATAACTTGTCCAATAAATCGAAACTGTTCGCTTTACAATAAGGCAGTTTAGTTTGTTTACGAGGTATTTGATTTCTGGTATTTATGGTTGAATTTTCATTATCAATAACGTAAAGCCTTGTTATTAGTTTGAGCAAGATGGTATTACATTATTTATAAAAATATATATTATATAAATATATTTATTTATTTAATAAAAGACTAGTAGGTGTTTGCGACTCCGTCCGCGCGCATTTAGGCGTGATGTTGTTGTATGCTGCTCCATTCTCAGTGCCACTTTTGTATGTAAACATGCATTTTTAGTGTTTTAGATGTTTGATGATGATTTGATCATTAATAAAACCCTAATAATATTACAGTTAAACCCATATTACGTTAGTATGAAAACACGCGTAACATAGATCTTTATGTCTTGAAATTTCATTCCCAAAATGTACAGTGGGCCAACGAGTTAGGCATGCAGGGCAAAAACTTCTAAGTCATAGTAAAGACGTACTACACCAGTTATGGATAAGTGAGTTACATATCTAAATAGTGGGTATGTTACACTTATTAAATATGTAATTCACACATGCATATCTATTGCAGTCAGTTTTCACTACGGCGTAGAAGTTTTTGCCCTGCATACCTAATTCCTTGGCCCACTGTACCATGTTATATTAAAACATTTTTATATTCGGCACATTATTGTTTCTCGGTTCCAAAACACATATAACCATCCACATCCATCAACAAGCTCTTGATTCTATTAACAATACACGTCATATCCACACGACGCTTAAAAGCCATCGGTACGGGTAATTCGATGTTCCCCTACGCCTTTATAGAGCTTTTAATTTTTACCGACTTAAAAAAGGAGGTTGAGGATTTTGAAAACCCGTCATAATTCTGTCGGTACAAAGTTTTTTGATATCTTTAGATATTATGACAGCCTCGATGGTCTAGTGGTTAGCGTATGCGCCTCTTGACGCGAGATTTCGGTTCGATTTCCCGGTCGGGCAAAGTGATATTTGTGAACTTTCCGTCAGGAATTTTTTGAGGAAGTTGGAATTGTGTCCGGTGGATGGCGATAGGCTCACCCCTATCTCGTGAAACCTAGACATAGCAGGTGACATTTGGGTATTTTACTCCTCTACCAAACTCTCCTGGGTATTATAGGCATGATGTTATTATGACGTGTTTTCAAAGAATTTGAAGTTTATCGTATATGATTTTATTTACCGAAGAGTTTTCTTTTTAGGGTTCCGTAGCCGAATGGTAAAAAACGGATCCCTTATAAATTCTTCATGCCTGTCTGTCTGTCTGTCCGTCCGTCCGTATGTCACAGCCACTTTATTCCGAAACTATTAGGACTACACAATTGAAACTAAGTAGGTAGATGTATTCTGTTAACCGCTTTACGATTTTTACACAAAAAAAATATTAATATTAATATAACAATTTTTTTTTCATTCTGCCTATACGTGTGGGTGTCTATAGATAGGTCTTTAAAATTACATTGAGGTTTCTAGAATCATTTTTTTTAATGTCAATCGTTCCAAAGATAGACACTTTCAAAGTGCTAAAATGAGTGTCCCCCCCCCCTCTCTAACTTTTAAACCACAGGAGTGAAAAATCTAAAAAATATATATATTATAGATCTTATTAAAAACTTTCAACCAAAATTGTTTTGAATAAGATACAGTCGGCAGTTTTTGAGATATACACTTTTTCAGCAACCGCAAATTATAACTTTGTTATTAATACAAATTGCATAAAACACTATGAAAAACAAAGTTAATTTTGCTGGCAAAAAAATGTTGGTATTTTGGCTATTTGTCGGTAATCGGTACGTTTAATGTTGTTACGACTAGCTACGGAACAATATTGCGCGTGGCCCGACACGCACTTGGCCGGTTTTTTATACTACCACAAGTGATAAACGCGTAAACTTAACATATTGACGGGTGAAAGACAACAATACTATATCTATTTGGTTATTGCAATATAGTAGCTTGTTCATAAATTTTTCAAAATACATCACATTCAGACATTTGATAAATTCAAGTAAGTGAGATTCTATCTCGTTGTTAAAAATTTTATTGCAATTTTTCATGTTTTTTTTTCTATGAAGCACAAATTCAATTACAAAACGAATCATGTAAAATTTCACGTGCTCTTATTTTTCGTTTCACAAAATACGAAAACAAACAGTATTTTGCAATTCAGCTGATGACTGAAAAATACAACAAAATATATAAAAATCACCCACTTTTATTGTCTCCTTTGTGTGAAATTTCTTTTATTTGCAGCTTTCAGGAAAATCTCAACCTTATCACTTCCTATCCTCTCGTGTATCGTAGGGGGATAAAATAAATAATGCCAAGAGGAACCGTTTTGTAATGCCTCTTTATGTGGAAAGCAAGATTGCATTTATCTTAGAGTTAGTGATAACTGCCGGCCGGAAAATGGCTGAAAAATGGCTTGTGTAAGGTGCTGACGACTCAGTATAAATATTCAAAGTAGTTTTTTTATTTATTTTTAAACGATTCCCGCACTAGTTGTTCACAAACATAGATTTCACACACACATATCACATGTTTGTTAAGCTTAACTTAAGCTTAAGTTAAGTTAAGCAAGTCTTAAGACTTATTTATATTTTACACGATAGATATTTAGAGAGGCGATTCTCTTGCTATCTCTGCCTTTTAATCGTGATAAACGAAACAAGCATTATAATTGCTAAGCAAAGCTTTCATTGTGAAAATGGGCCTCCAGAAAATGCTTCCATTGCAACGTTTTTTTATTAGTTATTATAATAGCAGCCCTGTATCTAATACAAGTCCCACTGCTGGGTTCGGGCCTCTTATCGTGATGAGAAGGGTTAGGTCATAGTCTACAACGCTGGTCAAAAGCGGATTGGTATACTTCACACTCTCTCGATCACTATTTTAGGCAACCTTAGGCATTCAGGTTTCTTCACGATATTTTCCTACACCGTAAGCAAGCGACAATTTATATGATGAATACACATATTATATCTTCGAAAAGACGAAGCTTATCGATTTATTGACGACATTATGTTGTTAGATTATGACGCAAATGCATAACTTTAAAATATTGCAAGCTGTAAACTTATCCCGATCTGCTGATTCTGAACTAAAATAATTACCTTTCAATTTCAAAAATTCATTTTTTACACCATAATTAAGAAGGTAGAAAATTGCATTTCAAATAACTTGCAGTAAAAACGACACAAAGAGTTTAATAATCTTTTCTCGCCGTGTTTGAAACCGTGTACATCTTTCTCCTCAAAAGCGTTTTTATTCGACATATACACATTTCCATCCCAAATTTGAATTTCACCGCGAACAAAAACAATTTCCCCATACGTTTGAAGCCCTTTTTCAAAGGGAGGACATATCTATTTAGAGCTACCCTACCACATTCTGCCGCGAAACAAAACGGTATGTGATAAAAAAATGGGACATGTTTACACGAAGATTTACTTTTTCACTTTGTTTTTTTGAAGATACATGGGATCTAATAAATTTATTCGGAAGAGGGGAAGATACTAACTAGATTTGAAATGTGCCAACATAAATAACAAGGCCGCCCTTAACTTTTTTCTTTTTTTCGAATTCATCAATAAGAGGTTTTCATGGCCATAATGATAGGTATTTACTGTAATGTTATTAAACTGCCTCGATGGTTTAGTGGTTAGTGTAGAGGAACAGGGTGTGATGTTCCTCCACCACAGAGGGAGGAATCCTCCGATCAGACTCGGTGATATTGCCTGGCGGACAGCTGTCCAACGGTAGCGTATTGGAAGTGGTATTATATAGTCACTTGCTGTGAACATTTCGTTATCGCGATTCAGCGCTCTTTGACAGTTGTCACGTGTGTGTCACTTCTTGATGTTGTCTATGTCATCCGTCATTTATTATGTGCGGAGACCGCCACAGTTAGCGTATCGCCACGATTTCTCGGGTTAGATTCCCGGGTCAGGAAATTCACAATAGCAGGACGTAGTTGGAATTGTGATCGGTGGTTGGCGATAGGCTCAACCCCTATTCTATGGGACCTAAACATAACGGGTAAAGTGTGCGTGTTGTACACCTTTGCCTCACGTGTATGTTATTATTATGGAAGTAATAAAGCATATTTGCGATATGATTTATCGAATACTATTTAAAAACTTCCCTGCGCTATTGCGCCTTTAATCCAATTAGTAGTTAAAATGAAGTCCGCCTGACTCCAAAACATTAAACCGCACAACCATGTTGCATTTCATTTAACTTCAGCCATATTCCTGGATGAAACGAGGTCACACATAAATATTTGACTTTAATTATACCGGTAAGTTAATTTTATTTATTAAATACCTTTGCTCGTGACTTCGTTCGCGTAGAATATGTTGTATTAAGTAGAAGCTGCTTCCGTTCTTTGACCTGCGTTTAACATTACTTTTTTTTTATACTACGCCCACAGCAGACAAACGTATAGTCCACCTGATGGTAAGTGGAGTACAGCCCAGGGACATCAACAACCCACACAAGCAGATTTATAGATGCGTCGCTGCAGCTTAGGACTACGGTGTTTTGCCTCATGTGCCAGTAATTTCAGGGCCTGATCTCACCACCAAACCGGAACACAGTAATGGAAACACTACTATTTGGCGGCAGGTTAAAGGTGAGACGGTGGTGCTGCCGCCCTCGAGCTCATTCACAAGAGCTCTACCATACCACCAGTAATACCACTGCTCCACTCCCGTGAAGGTTAGCGTAATGTTTTATATTTAAAGACCTTTATTGAGAGTGCCGATTTTTTTTTCTTTGTCTGTCTTAGACAAAGAAAAAAAAATCGGCAATTAATTCTCGAATTTAGCGCTATTTATTTAATTATTTGCACTCACAACTGTTTAATACACTCACAGTTTCCCAACACGTGCAATAAACTAATACAAATAGAAGACTTAATACTACTTAAAAAAGACACACTTGACTTTAGATATTGTTCAAATTTGGAGTAAAATATATCAATATCTGGATACTGAGCAATTTGGGCAGTGCACGTTCGTCAGGCGGCGTTGCTATAAAACAATCTAACTAACTTTCTGCCGCGGTTTCGCCTGGGGGTTTTTTTGGCATTGGTATCGTACAAATAGCTATATCAACTAAAGAGATATAGTTATTCCGACATTAAAAACAAACACTAAATTTTTTTATTTTAATTGACAAATACACTTGCTGCATGAATGTGATCTTATTTGCTTATAGCCTGCTTCATAGAAAAGTTTACGTGTAACGTAATTAATGATGATAATAAAGTTTTGTGAGGATTTGAGCACGTTTGTAAGGTTTCCTGAACACCTGTTTACGGTAAAACGCAAATAACGTTTTTAGTTTCTACTAAAATCATGTTGTTACATTCAAGTTAAGAAATCTCTTTTTTTTCTATAAATAATAGGTAGTTTCTTTAAATTATAATCAATACATCAATACTATATTACATATTTGCATGATACCTATGCCTAAAATACAATTTTAAAACATTTTTTCTGTCTGTCTGTCTGCTTCTATAATCTTCTAAACGGCTAAGCCGATTTTGCTAAAATTGTATACGCAAGTAACTGACTACAAGGCGCGTAACATATGCTACTTTTTATTGATGTACCTACAACGCAGACGAAACCGCGGCAGAAAATTTGTTTTTTAGTTTGTTAGCGCTAATCTCGGGTACTAATGCTCGGATTTTAATAATTCTTTTTGTGTTTATTAGTTTAACTATCCATTTAAGTTTTTTAATATTTAACCTTACGCTGAACTCTATGGAAGAGGGGCAGTAACGTTTAACAAGGGAGCAGCTACTACTTAATATAACTAACTCCTCGTGGGTAAAACTAGTAATCAAAAAAAATCATACAAACACACAATTCAATATATATGCTACATTTCATCAAAATCACCTTGGTATTACCTAATATCTAGACATCAACATAGATACTTATACAATATCAATTTAATATCCTTACATTGATATAAACTTTACAGGATATTTTCATAAAGAGAAGAAAACTATTTATATACAGTAATACACCACCATATTAACCACAAAAAAAAACTTTTATTTATATTTTTTTCTTTACGCACACAACCGGTTCCGCTATTCACATTCGAACTTCAAAATTAAAATATAATGCCCTCTTTGCGTGTAAATCTGTTTCCATAATCCCTACCTCGGTCGTCTTTGTATACCGGATTAGCAAGGGAACACTCTTATGTCCGATAGAACCAGTACTGTTATCAAAGTATAAGCTTTTCTTTTGTGTCATTTTGTTAGCAAAGAGGACAGACGCAGAATAGCGTGTCTGAAGGAAAATAACACTGGTATTATCAAAACCGACGTGAGGTGAAGACATTATTATTAAGAATACGGGTTACTCACGTTACTTTAGCCGGGATATGCCGACTAGTTTCGAATCTAGTACGTAGATTCATCAACTGGGCTGCTAGACATCGCGCGGAGGTGACGACACGCGAATAACAGCGCAGTTGATGAATCTACGTACTAGATTCGAAACTAGTCGGCATATCCCGGCTAAAGTAACGTGAGTAACCCGTATTCTTAATAATAACACTGGTATTTAAAAATCTACTAAGCAGGCATACATGTAACAGAGCATTATTAAGTAAGATCATTCTGGGAATGGCACCACGCGTATATAATAGACTTCCAGAAGCCATAAAGTGACTCAATGTGCCACAATTTAAGAAAAGTTTAAAATTGTTTTTAATTAATACGTGTTTTTATAAAGTAGAAGATTTTTATAGAACAGAAATAACATCAATCAATGATGTTATTTCTGTTTTGGTTTATTTGTATAAAAATGTTCATTATCTTTCAAAAGTGTATAATTATGTATTCAAATAATATTAAGCCTAAAAAATTGCACGCTGTATTTTACAGTGAAACATGTTGGACTATTTAATATGTAAGATCATTATGTAATGCGCAATGGATTTTTAGTAGGTAGTCTAACTGCCTGTGACGCTGAGGTTCGATACCCACTTAAGACAAATCTTTGTGCGAATGAACATGGGTTTATCTTAGTCTGGGTGTTTCTATGTATAATAAGTATGTACCCATAATACAAGCTCTGCTTAGTTTGGGTCTAGATGACGTTGAGAGTAAGTTGTGAGATATTTATTATTATTTATTTAGTAAACGTAGTTTTGAATTGTCAAAGCTACGCTTATTCCAGCGGTGTTCAGATAATATTATTATCTAAAGATAACTTGAATACCCACATAATAATATTATTTCAAGCGTATTGGTTACAGTAGCCCTGTAAGTAATATTGTGTTGTGAGCACATAACTAACACCTTTGCCTATTCGACTGAAATAATACCTCTGTCGCTTCATATTACATGTGAGTGATGAAAACTGGGTATAGGTTTACATTGTTACCATAGAATTATTACACTTAGAAACCGAGTACAAAAAAAGATGAAGCCTGTTACCGTCTGGGCTTAAAAAGACTCGTGCTAGTGCAGTTATATATTGCAGTTATAGAGGATGGCTCCGAATTCTATCCTCATGAGAACGAGAGAGATTCCCTGCCCTCTTGCAGGGAATGACTCAAGGATTAAAGTCTATACTAAGCTGAAATATTCTTTAATCTTTGATTGCTTTAACAACTTTTACTTGAAGGTTGACATTTTTTTTGACTAAATAACTCCGGGAGTCATATTATTTTAGTCAATAGAGGACGTAATTATGGGCAAAAATGTTCTGCAAAGTTTTCTTGTAAACATAAACTAACTTTTTGAATAATTCGTTATTGAAAATGTAATATTTTAATTTTAAGAATCCATTTTTTACGGCTTTTAATGAATAAAAATGTAAAAACTCAAAATATGTAACTATAATTATTGTGGCTTATAAAAAAACTAGTTATTTATAAAATTTTCTTGATATTGTACCAAGCAAGATGTGGTTCTAAGCATTATATCTATAAAGAAACAGGTTAGTTAAGCTCATTACTAAATAATCATCAAAATTGATGCATGAAAAATATGGTATAACCATCAATTACCATTCAAATTGGAGGTAATAACATATTTTTTTCTCAGATTTACTGGACTACTGGCCAAGTGGTGCATTTTTAAGCATATATTAAACTGTTGCAAAGACTATCGATCTTGGCGGTATATATCTAAGATTGTTATGATAAAATCATGTGTAGTTTTATGCATAGTAAGGTAGGGTGAATTTAATATCAAAACACCATCTGGTAGTTACATTTCTCTCTCACAAAAATGGCAGCAACAATGTCGTAGCCCTACAAAATAAGGACGCATTTGCAATATTTTGCGAATGTTCAAGTAATAGGAAAAAACTGATTTTAATTTCCATAAAAATTGTGACCCTTTTAATCATTTTCAAGTTTTATTTTGAGTGTTTGGTGTTTTTTTATCTTTTTAATAAACTATAACTCAGAAACAGTTTAAAATTTATAGGACTGGCTGGATTTGAACCTGCGACCTCTGCAAACCGGGCAGCCGCTTTAACCACTAAACTACGGTCGCCTCTTGCCAGGGCCCTAAATTTCTCAACAGTGTATTACGTCAAAAAAATTCACTCATAGGAAGTATACACTTTATTTTTTTATTTATTTCAATAAGTGCTATAAAAACTGTGACCTATTCTGACAGTCACAATTTTACACAATATAACATTACTCATATTTACCTACAGGGGTTTTGCATAGATGTATAATACCCACATTTCATGTTATTTTTAGGTCCCATGTTCTAGGGGGCAAGCCTAATGTCATCTAACAGGCACTGTCATCTTCGTCTTTTTGAAAATTTCTTAATGAAAAGATATATATTTTTTATTTTTTTTATTTATACAGTTCATTTTAACTGAAGTCATTGCATTGTCAAGCAAGAGTATCTAATTTTCATACACGAACATTGTGAAATATTACTTTGATTATTTGATATTGC
This sequence comes from Hypena proboscidalis, assembly GCA_905147285.1. Lineage (NCBI taxonomy): Eukaryota > Metazoa > Arthropoda > Insecta > Lepidoptera > Erebidae > Hypena > Hypena proboscidalis. The sequence goes on along the minus strand of LR990150.1, from coordinate 5,925,073 downwards.
GCCGCGTAGCGCTTCGCCGAAACAACGATTTAATAAGGAAAATTTGCAGTTTATCCTTTTTCCAAGAAAAGTGCTATTTATTGGCCACTTACTCAACCACGCTGAATATTGTTCGCTTATGAGATTTTTAGAATTTCGACCGAGTTATGAAGAACAGCGAAGTACGTAACGAAATTGTAGTACATATTTTGGATAAGAAGATTAGATATTTGCTTTCCGTCAGATATTTAATTGTGTAATTTTAGAAAGGAAGAAGTTATTTTGCTCCACTGGAAGTAAAAACGTTATTTGCAATAAACTTTTGATCTTATAGTTGTAAATTGAACATGATATTTTTATTCTATTAACATATAAAGTAAGCAGCGTCTTGTAATATTGTTAACACTCTTTATAAGATTGTATTGTGTTATTATTTTTTTTATTTTAGCTGTCAGACAGCTAAAATAAAAAAAATGTTCCTTATGTACATACTGAAAAAAAATAAAAAATATCCGCATATAATAAATGACGGATGGCATTTACAACGTAAAGAAGTGACGCACTCGTCACAAATGTCAAAGAGCGCTGAATCGCGATAGCGAAATGTTCACAGCAAGTGTATAAATTTAAATTACACTACTGTTAGACAGCTGTCCGCCAGGCAATACCACCGAGCCTGGTCGGAGGATCCTCCCTTTGTGGTGGAGGAACATGATACCCCGTTCCTCTAAACTTTTCATTTCTTAAATGATTATATAGGTTACATCTCTCAGCTCGTAGGTACCTTTAAAGTAGGGATGAGTCGTTCTAATTTTAGATGGGTTGTGGGTATGTGGTTCTAGTAGGTTCGTAATTATATTTATGAGAAACAGGGCCAGCGTTGTGTGAATTCCGGTACATAAACTTCATCAAAAGCTTTATAAATAGGCGTAGGAAGTAATTAAGAGTTGAAAACATATCTTAAATTGCTCTTCAGAAACACGAGTATATGTATATTATTTATATTTTCACAAATAACATCATGCGTATAGGTCCCAGAAGGGTGTGGCAGAGGTTTAAATAAACACGTATATTTCACCTTTTATGTTTTAGGTCCTATGTGATAAGAAGTGAGCGTATCGCCATCTGACAGGCATAGAATATTTCCTAACGAAAATTGCCCAAATAACACTTTTTATCGATCCAGGCATCGAATAGAGTACTCACGATGAGCGGTCGCAAATTCCTGGCTGTACCACGAGGCAGTCGAGACAGAAATATACATTAATATTTCTGAAGCTGTATTTGCGAGTTTAAGTGAACAAGACATGTATCTCTCCGGAGGGTTGAATACACTCCAGTTACGTCCACAATACAGTTTTGCAGTTATTTTATAATATTTAGGTCAGGTCAAAATAGCCAGTCTACTCTCATACACTAGAGAGGAAGGAGGACATCCTGTTGTTAGTTTTATACCTAAAATATAGCATCCACCAGCGAAATACATCTTTAATCTTTACAAATTATATACCTAATCACTATATGAAAATTGTGATAGCCAAAGTAATAATCCGTTAAGTAGCTATTGAGTTTATCACAAAAACACAGGCAGTCGTTATATGTATAAGAGCGATTTTGCTGCACGAAATAGTTTGGTCTATTTATATTAAATCTAAATGTATTAATTGAAACTCAGCATTAATTAACATTTTTCCTCTAATGTTTTTACAAGTTTCATTTTACTTGTTTGCTTATATTTGCAGTGTATATACAGTACATGTACATGTAGTTAGATATTTTACAAATTAGTTTAGATTTAGATTGTAAATTTAAATTGCACATAAAGTTTTTTTTTATTTTTTTATGGTGGAAAGGCACGCGTTTGAACACGATCTCACCTAATGGTAAGTGATGATGCGGTCTACGGTGGAGCACGCTTACCTGAGATACATGAGATACCTATTAACTTTTGCTTTGAAGAGATCCAAGTTGTACTCATGCGGAAACACAGACTGGGGCAAGGCGTTCCACTCTTTGGCATTTTTCTCATTTGTTTCAAAAAGCTTCAAAGTATTTTAACAACACTGTATGCAGTTAGGTAAGTTCAAACAATACAGGATTGTAATAGACAAAAAAATGCTTTTGACAATGTACCAAAGCTAAAACGTGGAAAAAGTATTTTCAAGCCGAGTGCATTGAAAATATGAAACGGTTTCAGCTACACCTGGGACAGTGGGGCACTCAGGGATAATCCGTAATACCTGCATACTGTAAACCGTTTGTTTGTTTAGGCTCTCGCCTGTGTTCCAAATATTGCAATTTTTTTTGTGGATGAAAATAAATTGGTGTGTTGTAAATTCAGGATTTGAAAAATAAAACTTAAAATGTATGTAATGTAAAAAAATGATTCATCCTACATCATATATTTATAATCCAAGTATAATTTTGTCTATATTTATATAATTGTTCACTCGATTGACTGAAGCATCAACGCAGAGCCCAAAAAAAAAATTGCTAGAAATTTTTTGAAAACTTGAAATATTGCATAAAGGTTTTTTACATGGCATGGGGGCGCACTATGAAGAGATTTTTAAAAAGGGTTAAAATAAGGGTTTTACGGTTGTATGGAAGTTTGTCGTTTGAGGTTAGTAGCAAGACAATTTGAATAAAATATGAATTTCCGTAATTAAATTTGCCTTAATTATATTCCCAAGAGGGAGAAAATAGGACGTAAAAAACAAAAGATACGCCACCTGTAAGTCTGTAGTGAATGCATATTTTCAAAGTTGCGGGTACCGAGCAAAGCTACATTTGACGTGGGTAAAACCGAGCGGGTCATCTAGTGATACATAAATTTGACTTCATTGGTTGATTGCACCAGTTCGATCCGGAAACATGTAATACATATTTTTTAATGAACTTTGTTTCTCATACTTCAAAGTCATCCAAAGTGGTCCTACGTGAAAAGGGGTTTACCCATTGCCATCCACGGGCCACAATTCCAATCCGTGCTGCAATTAGGAATTTATTTACAGAAATATCATTAATAACACTTCAACCCAGGAATCGGGCCCAAGACCGCGTGGTGTGAGGTCGCATACGCTAATCAATTAGGAGGAGGTCTGCACGTGTGGTCTAGTGGTTTAAGCGGTCGCCTCGCCGCTCTCCACTGCTCTGGTGTTGTGGGTTCGATCCCCACATGGGACAAATCTTAGTGTGGTTCGCAAAGATTTGTTCTGAGACTGGTTGTGCTTTGTGTGTGTAAAATGTATGTTTGTGAACACCCCGCGACACAGGAGTTATTCCTAGTGCGGGAGTCGTTTCTTTAAAAATAAAAAAAATAAAAATCAATTCACCAATGAGGCAGTCTATAAATACCTAGTGTGTTTAATTATACAGGCAAACTATTGTTTAAAAATACTTACAGTGTAGTGACATAAAATAAACATTGATTGACCGGGGTCATCTGTCAATTCCTGACAAAGTGTAAACGTTGTTTTCCAAAATGATTGTTGTGTATTACAATTTAATGGAAGCTCAGTGGTGCTTGAAACTTGATTCATGATGGTTGTGTACTGAAAACCTGTGGGATTAATGAGTATATTTCTGAATAATATAATTAACGTACTTGTCAGAAGCTTGACTGACAGATTAAGTATTGCAATTAATAAAGCATTGTTTTTAGTTCCTGATTAGCCTATACATAAGTATCTGTTGCAACGTCACCAGAGAGTTACACATGGACATCATTTCCTGTCATAACGCCATGCACTAGGAAACAAATTCCCATAATGTATTTGGATATTAATAACAACCTAATGCCGTTATGGATAGTTTAAATATTAATTTAGTGCTGTAATAGTGGTAGAGCACTTGTGAACGAGATACAGTAAATAGGTACCACCATCTCATCTTTGATCTGACGGTGAATAGAAGTAGTAGTATTGTTAAATTACTAGCAGAAAATGTGTAAGAAAAGGCAAAATAGTGTGATTCTGAAATGATGCTACGCATACGCTATGGTTCGGATGTTCCTAACGAACTTGTAGTCCACCTGATGGTAAGTGGAGTACAGCTCATGGACATCAACAATTCAAAAGCATTTTAAATCTTACGCGTTGTATGATTAAGTAAAATCTAACGGGAATTAACGCGATCATGCAGTATTTACCTTTTGGTAGTCTGCATGCGACCACGGTCAGTGTAATCTGTCTGCCGAAACGTCAAGCCTAAAATGTAAATAATGCATGATCACGTTAGATTTTACTTAATTAAAAAGCATATTGTAGATGCGTCGCTGCAGCTGAGGACTACGTTGTTATGCCTCATATGCCTGTAATGTCAGGGCCTGATCTCACCACCGAACCGCCACACAGTAATGCAAGCACTACCTTTTGGCAGTGAGTAATCAGAACAATCATCCAATCATTGGTAAATCATTCATCTTTCTGCAAGCCTTTTTCTACTTACATTGAGGAAGGCTAATGGCCTTACAGCTTAAACGGTTACCTTCAGATATTCACAACCCAGTACGAGGCAATTCTGGCCTCTTACTACCTGTAACGACTGTGCCATAGATTTTATGGCAACAAGGACTGACTACTTAACGAGGCATGGAGGAAATCTCGTAATGTTAAGATGTGTTCCTGCGGGAACTATGATAGTCCAGTAAAACGACTTGTCAGCTTTACAAACTATTTTAATCTTCGATGTACACAGTTAAAATTAGGAAGTTCGCATGCGAGATGTTACAACGTCCGTGAGGTAGGTATGATTGAATGACATTTTGTATTAAATGAAAACAGTAAGCACTAAGGAAACGCCTGCAGATTTTTTTATACAACACAACAATAATGATGGCTTCTCAGTTTTCTTGCAGGCGTTGACAAGATGTTCACCCATCCAACGACCGATCGCGGTTAGCATTGTCTTTATAGAACAATATGAGCTGTGTTTAATTATTGTTATAAGTATGAAAAACTGAGTTTGATTAATTGTTTCGCTTTTCAGAACATAAAAATGTAAAAAGACTTTATGCAAATAGTGTTATTAAGCAAAAATAAAACAATATTATAAGTATAACATTGTAAAGGAAAACATTTTATCAAGAGCGTAAGGTTTTCATTCATTTCACTTGTGTTGCGATTTCATTGAATTTATTCTAATCGGCTTACAGTGTTTTTACAGTGAGTTCTTTTATATTGTCTTCGCCTTTGTTCAAAGTGTGCACTGGTTGATAAAATACGTGTTTTTGTGTCGGTTGCTCATTATTTTTGGATTATATTTTTTTATATATGACAACATTGGCTTAAATGATTTTTTTTTAAATTTTTGTTGGTTTAAATGTTCTGTAGATGGCCTAAATAGATGTTTCCCTTTTTCTAGTTTTGCACACAATGTTTATGATGAAATAATTAAGATTTCAGTTTTTGTATGAGTCTAACTAATAGATTTAAAAACTAAATATGAAATTTCTGTATTTCTATTTGAAATGTAACCCCTTTATACATTCTTTTGTATTTTGCAACCAGTTTTTTAAGAGACAACACCTTATTTTTACTAAGAAACAGTTGAAAAAGTTATGGGCAGGATTTGAACCTGCGGCCTTCTGCACACCGGGCAGCCGCTTTTACCAACCAGCTACGGTCGCCTCCTGCCAGAACCCCAAATTTCTCAACTGTGCGTTAAGTCCTTTCGTATCGTCACTTTCAGGAGGTCGCAGGTTCAAATCCTGCCGGTCCTACAAACTTTTAACTGTTTCTTATTATTATTTGCTTAGCCTATGCTATTTAGCTATCTAAATGCTATAATAATAACCTTTTTTGTCATTATTGTTAGATTAAAAAACATACATATAACGTTTAAATCCACTGCACATCCCCGTGTATGTACCTGAAACAAAAAACAAAAACACTTTTACAAACTATTATTATTGTGTTGTAAATAAAAATAAAAATGTCTGCGTTGGGTAAGCCCGTAGTCAGTATCATCCGGTTATCCCCATAGGTGTCGTTGGACCGACCAAGACAATATATTGAGTGTTACTCTGTTTCACTAACTCCCAGGATAAAAATCTATTCGAAAAATAAGAGTAAAATCTATTTGTATTATATCAAGCTATCTTCGTACCGAGACGACCGGATGGCGGAGTGGGTAGAGTACCTGCCTGCGACGCAGAGGTCGCGTGTTCGATTCCCGCTTAAGACAAATCTTTGTGTGCATGAACATGGAGGTTTGTCTTAGTCTGGGTGTTTCTATGTATAATAAGTATGTATTTACCAAAGAAAAGTATATACTTATATGTATTAATATCAGTTATTCTAGTACCCAAAATACAAGCTCTGCTTAGTTTGGGACTAAATGGCGTTGTGTGTAAGTTGTAAGATATTTGAGATATTCGTCTTCTTCGTCGTGTCGATGACTGAGTCAAATTTTATTTTGACTTGCCATCGTGGTAAAGGATTAGCCAAGTCGCTTTGGAGAACTCGCGAACTGCCCAGGGTGCGCCGGACGTAGGGAATCGTTGTGTACATCACTCGGGGAGGCTCCTTTCATGCACCCCGATCATATTAAGCTATGCCCGCTACACACGTTATTATAAATGTATGCCGACCGATATACTAGATTAGGCGATAGTGTCTTTATTATATTGTATTATATTATATTGTTAGTTGAGGAACTTGATTATTTTGTATACTAGCTTTGGTTCGTGACTTCGTCCGTGTGAATTTGTAATATTAATAGTAGCTGCTCCTGGTGGGTTGTGGAGATATGATTACAGTTGCTCCTTGTAAAATACTGATATTTAGCTCACGATTGGATCAAGATCAAGATGAAGATTGGTGATTGATTTTATTATTATTGTTGCAATTTTTCTTACTCGAACTCCAAAGCGAGCCTTTACATTTACGTCGAAAGTTCTAAAAAACTGGTTAAGCAAATTAACCTCGTTCAGGTAATGGACTGTTCATTATATTTCTTAATAATAAATTATACGATAAATCACCAAAATCTTACCTACTCCAAATTGGAAAATCATTATCTAATTGATGTAAACGACCTCAAAACTGGTCCCGATGAATAAATCATTTGATATCTTACACCTTCCGATCAAGAAAGGGTGTAACCCTAAGAGGTAAAATCCCATTAACACCTTACCGTCATAAAGACAGGAATACAGAATAGGAACGAACAGAGATCGAGAATTTCCTGAAGCCGTTAATCCATTATCTTTAAAGGTGGACACACACTTTTGTCTGCGGTAAACGCGTCATTGTATGAGGCGACGCACACATATCCGCGTTTTATCGAAAAATAATTGAACACTACGAAAAGTGCACGGTTGGCGTAGTGGTTTAAGCGGTCGCCTCGCCGCTTTCAACTGTTGTGGGTTCGATCCCCACACGGGACAAATCTTTGTGTGATTCGCAAAGATTTGTCTGACTCTGGGTGTGCTTTGTGTGTGTGAAATGTATGTTTGTGAACACCCCCGCGACACACGAGTTATTCCAAGTGCGTCGTTTAAAAAAAAAAACACCCGTCTTTTACAACTTCCTGTTCAAATCGAATCGTACGATTTGTTGAAATCAAAAGATCTTGGTGAAATCGATAGCATAGTCTTCTCCAATCTGATGACGTCATTCAATTCTTTTTATGATTGAAAAACATAGTTATTTTTCGATGTTGGTTTCGATTCTATTTGAAAAAGTGTGCGAGGTTTCATAAATAAACAGTTATCATACAAAGAATTCTAATAATCGAGTAATTCAGCGTATTCGATGCGGTTAGATGTGTGTCAACCATTATCATGAATTCAGTAACCCAGTATTATATTCGGTTGTCATAGCAACGGCAGGATTGTTAAACCAAATGTGTAAGCGTAAAATAATATGGTGACATAGGGTAATGATAATTGAAAACAGATATTCAACGTCGGCGGTGTGTAACCTATGATTGGTCGGACTGAATGGGTGCGAAGTATATTCTAATTAATTCATGTTCAAATGTAAATTTAGTTCTCGACTACGAGTTGTGTCAATTTGACAAACTTAGCATAACATGTGCGCGGCGGAACAGGTGAAAATAATTATGCATATTATCAAATATTCGGTCTAATGCCAGACGCTGGGCGAACAATTGCAAATAGCGAACATTATAGAACAAACGCCGACATGTGGACGGATGTTTGTTGGTTCGCGGCACATGCTTGTAGTTGGCGTGTGAGATAAACAGCAAGCGTCGAAGCCGTCATAATAAAATGAACGCAAGTGTTACTAAAATGTATTTTATAAAATACTAGCAACCCGCACTCGCTTCGCTCCGGGTACCATGTAGTTCTAAATGCAATATTTAACATTAAAATCTTTCTCTTGAATTGCACTATCTATTAAAAAATCGCATAAAAATGAGTTACGTATTTTTAAAGATCTAAACATTCATAGGGACTGACAGACAACGGAGAGGGACTTTGTTTTATGCAACATTTTACGATATTTTGTTGGTTTGTGATAACTATTAGGAAACTATTATTATATTACTACTATTATTAAACATTTATTACTAGAGTTGAGATAAAATATATTATATAGTAACGAAACGTCAAAAACAATAAAAAGTGTCGTCATTGCTTTTCGGTCATTATTCACCTTTATTACGAATTAATAAAAACATATATTTAATCTTTATTCAGAGAATGAAAGTCAAATTCTTTTAAAATAATCTAAAATTACTTGTGATAAATCTAATTAACTTAGCTATCTGATGGTTGAAAATATCAAATCTCTCCAGGTTTCGATATAACGAACAGGCTTGTCATCTAAAGCTACTGCAGCTTATGAATATTCACCAAAGATTGCAGCTGTGTCACTGCAACAAAGGAGTACGATGCTTCTAATATGTTTGGTAAATTTGGGACTAACTATACTCTCTGATGATTATGTTACTTATACTAAGAAACAGTTGAAAAAAATATGGGACCGGCAGGATCTGAACCTGTGACCTTTTGCACACCGGATAGTTGCTTTAACCAACCAGCTACGGTCGCCTCTTGCCAGGACCCTTTATTTCTCAAATTGATGTTTTGTCATTTCGTGACTAGTTGTATGTTACTTACTAAAAATCACTTGTTTTCAGAATAATATAATAAAAGTTATAGTACAACGAAAAATGTCATCCTCCGTTTCATCTCCTTAGGGAGTGAAAAATACTGTCAATATTTCGCGTATTGACTGGTCAAAGCTGCATAAAAAAACTTGTGAAATGTTGAAAATGTTAATGTGTGTATGTGTGTGTGTGCGGGTATATCCGTTCTGTTGTCTGTCAGAAACGGTCCGATTTTTTACATGCGTACTAACCATTCAAGCAACAAATATAGACAAACATTTTTTTTTTAAAACAACGCCCGCTCTAGGAATAACTCGTGTCGCGGGGGTGTTCAAGCATACATTTCACACACCCAGAGTCAGAACAAATCTTAGCGGATCACACAAAGATTTGTCCCGTGTGGGGATCGAACCCATCACACCAACGCAATTGAAAACGGCGACAGCTTTAACCACAACGCCAACCGTGCACCCAATATTATAATACCTTATTCGTGCAATATTGTAACCTTTTACAATATTGCACGAACTACTAAACTCATAGTCGTAATATAGACTCATAGTCGAATATCAAATGTCTGCCAAACTAGAATACAACTGGATCATGTTTGTCGTATATGACAATGTATAGCCAAAATGGCGAACAAGCCGTCGCGACCCATGATAAAATTGGGCTGAAACTGCACTTGAATATACGATGTGGTTGTTCCTGTAAAATACCTATTGGTATTGGCCGATATTTCGCCGCTTTTTTGGGATTTTATTTTTATAGGAAGATTTTTAAGTAAAAAACAAAGAAAAATATCGGTTTTGTGCTTTTTGGATAATATACCGGAAAAATTATAAATTTGGTTGGGACTTAAAGATACTTTGTTATTTATTTGAACTCATCGTATTTAATTTATTATATTGATCTCCATCATTTTTTTTTCATCAGTATAATAGGTATGTAACTATTGACTGCGTCTCCGCCCACATGATAAAAAATAGCCTACGACCACAGACTGACCAAAAATAAAAAAGATATAAAAAGATTGTCAAGTGATTTCAGACTTATTACTGTGAAACGAGATTTAAATATAATTATTATATTTATGAGAACCACTTTAGATCAATATTATTTGCATAGCTTTTATCAGCAAGTTCAATTTTAGCTATAAAATTAAGTTAGTTTAAATTGAACACCATTAACCCGAACTTAGTCATTTTAATTGCACGATATAAAGTTCGGTTATAAAATTTATGTGCTCCATATTAAACAATAGTTTTGGCAAATGGGGCGCATTTGTTTTGTAATATAATATAATTGAATAGAAACAAGTGAGCTATCATTAACACTTTATTTACTCTTTATAAAATAATAAAATACACAATTAAAACCTTTATGTCAAATAAATGTATTAAAATTGGTGTTCACTATATATTATTATTTTCAAAATTGGTCCATTTTCAAAGGTAACTAAAATAATTTAACTTGACAAATTATTAATTGAATTCGGACATAATAAACTTTCCTCCTCTTTTATATGGAGTTTTCATAACCCAAGATAAAAATCAATAAAATGCTAAACAAAAAACATCATTACGAAATAAAAAATATCTCCTATTTCACATTTTTGTTTCATACCCCACGTTTCATAATAAATTGGCTCGGCAGTGAAGCAATAAAAATTATATCCTCATAGTATATTTTCTATGACAATAATTACTACCAGGATCACCTGGACCGAATTATTAGAAACCGGTCTTAGGCTTCCAAACTAACATTTATAACATTACCAAAACTTGAGCCAAAATGAATTGGCCTAATGAAGTCAATCGCAGCCAATAAAATCCATAAAGATAATAAATGCGTCAAAGATGAGTTTATAAGTTACGGCACACTACTGTCTTGGCCAACCATATTAATAGCAATTAATATTGCCTGACCAGAAATATTGCCAACTATTTATTAAGCAAGCATGGTAGTTTTTTTTCGGTTATAATAATTACTCTAGTACTGACTATGTCGAATAAATAGATCATTAAATACGTGTAATAATTCTAATTTGGGTTACTGAACTAACTACTAAGACTTGGGCCAAACTGAATTGGCCTAATGAAGCCAATTGCCAGCCAATATAATCTCTGAAGATAATAAATGCGTCAAAGATGAGTTCTTGATTTATGGCCCACTACTGTCTTGGCCAACCATATTAATGGCAATTAATATCGCCGCCTGCCCAGAGATATTGGCGCACTATTTGGCACGCTTGGGAGTTTCTTTTCGGTTATATTGAGTTTATTACGGCTGTTGAATAATACATTGTTGATATTGATTTAAGCAATTATTTCTTGATATCATTGTGGCTAGTTTTTAACATCTATGGCAGTCATTACAGGTAGTCAGAGGTCGGTAAGTCTGACAGCTAACAAAAAGAGAAACTTATTACCACGTACTGGCTTGTGAAAGTCTTATGGCAGTCGCTCCTTGTTAAATACTGATATACTGCTAAAACCGTCTAGCGCCGCTAGAAGCCGACCTCAATGTAATTGGAAAAGGCTTGGCAGATTGGTTGATTGATTTGGTCTCAAAATCGTAATCAAAAAATTGTCTTGCAAAATTATTTCAAGTCTAACCTACTGGACCTATGTGGAAAGCAAAACCGTCTTCCTGAACTGAGTCATCATCATCTTTTAAAATTCTTTAATAGCAATTCATACGCACAAGCTGTGGACCTAATACTAAATAAATAAACTGAAACTATCTCTAATCAATAATCATACTATCCTGTGATGACTTTAAAATAACAATTGGAACGAAGTTCCTTATCGCGCGTTGCTATAGGGGCTATACGGAAAAAAATAAGACCAAAAGTTGTAACGACACAAGTAATACGCGTTATAATCTCTCCATTATTGTGTGTTTAGCAAGTGTACGTCATAACTTTAATAAATTTAAAAGCAAATTATATTTTAATATTACAATATCAATGCGTATGTATTTAGAAAGCCGGTCGTGTTCTTACCTATAAAGAAACTTCGTTCCATCCGGGTGTCCCTTGCCACCTCTCAAGTTTTCATATTCTACTTTCTTAGGATTTTCTTTTACTATCTTACTGTCCATCAAAAATAATCACGCATACAACACTCTCTCGCATTGTTATTACAACGCCCTCTCATTACAGCTCTAAAACAAACACACTATAAACAATAATTACATCTAAACCCCCATTATCATTACGGAGCTCGTTCCACTAATTTACTTGAGTAAATTCTTGGCATTGCACTTGGGAGGCTCTCTACTTGAAACACAAAACAGGGAAACAACATTAACTAAGGTTTTGTGAGTTCGTTTCAAGGCTATTGCAAAGGCTAAGAGAGGCGGAGAGTTTAAGGTCTGGGAGTTCAATGTATTGTATGTTAAAATTAACTTTTATTGAAACAAACGGTACAGATTGAAATAAAGATGAATACTTTAATATTTTTAGGATTTTTTCTAGGAATGCCGAAGAAAAGATGAATCGATTGTGTTAGAGATGCAAAGCTGGAAAGGTAATAAGTGAAGAAATGAGGTCTGATAGAAAAGTATGGAAGGATAAATCAAATTGAGACGACCCTGGTTTAAGGGCAGGCGGATGATGATGACTTTAATTTCTCTACGAAAAATAGTATCACTCGCATGTATAACTAGTTGTATTTTGCACTTTATCGAGCGGTATAAAAAAATACTAACTATTCTCAGTTCTACTGAATATACACAAATGTGTGTGCTGCCCTTTAAAATGTTATACAATGTGCGACCTTTCAAAAACGACTTATGCCAAGGCCTGTCACGTATTAAGTTCGAAGCAACGTGCGTGACACAATACTCAAGGTCAACCGTGTTACGGAAATCGTTGTTCACTGGTGAGAGTAATTTTAGGGAAGTATTTTCACTCTTATAAAATACTATGCCTTTATATTTAACAGAATGTCTGTCACGCTCCAAGCTCTCAGCAACGTGACATAATACTTAAGACCAGCCGTGTCACGGTTATCGTTGTTCACTGGTGAGAGTCATATACCTAGTAGGACTGTATGTATCATTTGTGTAAAAAGCTAAGTGTTTAACACATCTTTCAAGGGTCTTCCTTACCCAAAGAATGACAAAAAAACTTTAACTGGAGACTACACTGTCTTCACCAATGGGTTGTTTTGTAGGAATAGATTGACGTCATTCAGGTAACGATCTAATGATGGAAATCTGGCGCCTTACACATATTAAAAAGGCGAATGTTTGCGTGTGTGATTGTGTTACTTCACCATTGAAAGAATGTTCTGATTTTGATGAAATTTAATATATAGATAGCGTGACTTAGATTAAAACATCGGGTACTTTTTCTCGACATACCATTAGTACAAATTAAATTACAAAAATCATTTTAAATTTGTGGTTACGTATTAAAATAATGATATGTAAAATTACCTCAACGACTATAACAAATAAGCCTGTTTTAAAATAAACACAAGAGCTTAAACGTCAGTATTTATTAACCCAATATAAAGCTTAATTCCCAGTTGAATGAAATAATTGTGACATACTTAAATAGATTCTCTCATTTACATGCTACAATTTATGCGGGAAAATTTAATTCAATGAATTTAATATCTGTATCAGACGGCTTAATTATAAATGAAACTACATTTTATTATCGACTCTCAATAATATTACTGTATCAATTTTTAATTGTTGATAAAAATTTCCAGCAGACATGAAGCCACGTTTTCCAAGTTCAGGTTTTATTTTCTACTAGCGACCCGCCCCGGCTTCGCACGGGTACAATGCTGATACTAAATACACTACAGAAAAACTGTGAACGTTGTATATAAAAACACAGCGGCCCGCTCCGGATTCGCACGGGTATATAATATATATTATAGCCTATGTCACTCACTGAAAAAATGATTAAAATCGATCCAGTAGTTTGATTTATTCATTACTGCCCGTGGCCCGCACGCGTTAAATTTGGAGTAAAACAATTCCCCCTTTCTATGCATGTATTATACATAAAAACCTTCCTCTTGAATCACTCTATCTATTGGAAAAAACCGCATCAAAATCCGTTGCGTAGTTTTAAAGATTTAAGCGCACATAGGGACAGAAAAGGCGACTTTGTTTTATACTATGTAGTGATGATGATGATATTTGTACAGAGGGCAAAGCAATTAGCCATGCAAGGTAAAACCTTCTACGTCAAAGGGAAGACAAAATACACAAGTTATGGATATTTAAGTGGTTAGCATATGCGACCTCTCATTAAGAGGTATTGGGTTCGATTCCCGGGTAGGGTTTAACATTTTGCCGAGAGAAAGTTCTCAATTGCAGCGCGCAGCTAAAAAAATCACATTAAAACTAAACATAAAATGTGATGTGTTGGTATAATGGTGATGAAACGCTCTGCAAAAACGTATCACTGACTTTTTTCATTTATCGACGACACTATTTCATGCATGCTTGCAACAGCATCCTCAAGAGACTACCATTATTTACCGTGCCGATATGCACCGCTGCGCCAATGTATCTATAAAGGGACCAACGTATCATTTATTTGAGTCATTGTGCAGTGATTTTGATGTTTTATAGTAGACAACACACAGTTGAATTTAATAATTATAAATATATATGTATTATTCAATATTCTTTACCTTTTCTTTACGAAACTACGGCACACACCTCTGTCAATAAATCGTTAAGATTCATCTTTTCGAAGATATGTGTGAAGTTATCATATAAATTGTCGCTCGCCAACGGTGCAGGAAAACATCGTGAAGAAACCTGCTTGCCTGAGAGTGCCTAAAAAGTGCTCAAGGGTGTGTGAAGTCTACCAATCCGCACTTGGCCAGCGTGGTGGACTATGGCCTAACCCTTCTTATCATGAGAAGAGGCCTGAGCCCAGCAGTGGGACAAGTATTAGATACAGGGCTGCTATTGTTATTGTTTCCCACCAAAAATGGTAACATAACATGTATAACTAGTGGATTTCTAGGAGATAGTGACCGTGAAATTTCTACCTATATATAAAAATAGTTTCTGCACGTGGCTCCCGCTTAGTAGGTATTTTGCCAAGAATTAGCCTTTAACTTTCCTCAGATGGTGATCTATCTTCAGATCAACTTTCATCATAATCGGTTCAGTATATTAGCCGTCAAAGCGTACCTGATAGACAGATAGATAGACAGAATTACTTCTACATTTGTAATAGTAGTAAGGATGAGAAATATGACGTCACTAATATAAGGCAAACATTACGAGTTTAGTATCTACGTCATCGTAAATATTTGTGTAAACCGATCCATGTGGGTGTATATATAAGTATATAATCATAGCGACTGCCTTGGTAATAATAGTTAATCAAGTTTGTTGGCCTGAGTTATTTGAGTAAGAAAATTATACTGAAAACACAATAATAATAAACCAACCCCTATTTAAGTAAACTGGAAGTTTACGCTGGTTTAGATGAGAAATACAATCAAATTGTGCTTATAACTTTACTACGTATGAATATCTTTATATTATTAAAAAAAAGCTTTCGTTTAAAAAACGACGCCCGCACTATAAATAACTTGTGTCGCAGGGGGATCACAGACATTTCACACACACAAAGCACACCCAGAGTCAGAACAAATAATTGCGGATCACACAAAGATTTGTCCCGAGTGTGGATCGAACCCACAACACCAGCGCAATTGAAAGCGTCAAGGCGACCGCTTAAACCACTACGCAAACCGTGCACCTCTTGCTCTGATTGCAATGTGTTTAGTTTAAAATTACAGCTTCGTTAGTTATATATGGATCTAAAACTGATATGATAACTATAAAAAACTTAATTAGCAGAGATAAACACACATCATTTATACTTTCTGCAACATACACGTGTCACAGTTATCATAAATAACCCATAGTAGATGTAATGAAAGCTAAATAAAATGGTTTGTTTAAAATCCTATGTCAACATGAAACTTTAAATTTAAATAAAACCCGTCAAGTTTCAACCATAATGCTGACAGCATAACCGCTCTGTCGTGACAGTATGCAAATATCATACAAACGAAGCGATGTGAACTCATTCAAATCAGAAACATACTTTCGCGTGTTCCAAAACGATTTATAACATCAGTGCATCCGAGGCATAAACGTATTAACAAGCTGTCGAAGGAAAAGTTATGTTTAGAGTTTGAGCGAAGTAGTGTTGTCAAAAGATCGATTAATTAAATCTAAGAACGTCAAATTTTCTTGTAAAAGTTTGCTTGTAAGATTGCAAAACGATCGTTGGTAGAAATGGAAATGTTTATTAGCTTGAAACATGGTATATAAAGGGTGTTAAGTCAGACTCAGAGTACAACATGTCCTATCTTAAGTAGGATACGAAATAACGTACGCGTTCATTCTTTACAACATTTGTGCTGAATGTAACTTCGCCATATTGGTTAGTTTTGTAACCTATGTTTTATGTGGATAATGTAGCTTTCGAATAGTGAAACGGTCCAGTAGTTTTTAAGCCTATTCATTACAACCAAACAAACAAAGTTTTCCACTTTATAATATTAGTATAGAAAATCAATTCGTATTACAAAAAACAAACAATGAATTGAAAACACGATGCAATATCAATCGTTATACATAATTATAGGTAAGTATACTATGCATCGGATTTTAAATTATTTGAACTGAAGGAATTTAATTTCCTTTCACATTCAAACTCATCCAATGACGACTGGATATTAATTTAATTAACAAATTCATCAAACGAATGCCTCTCTGTAATACACCATTTATATGTGGAGGCTTTTCAAAAGCAATCTTTCCTTAAATTTATGTATTGTAATATTCACATTTTGTTATTAGACTACCATCGAGGTTTCGGGTTCCATTTGGGAAATTCTAATTGTGCCTGGTAAATTGCGTTAGGCTGTCTTAATATAGCCTTCTCTATCCCTAAGGACGTAACGTATAACACAATAAAAAAACATAGGTTCTCGAACACATACTGAACATTTCTCATTATACCTCAGAAATGTAGAACTTTCCGCAATATATAGCCGCCGGGCAATGGTTTTCATATTAAAACTGTTCTACGTATATCAGACAATATAATTCTGAGGTACACTTAATTTAAAATACATGAAATTGTTATCAGCACAATATCCGTATTACGGAGTTAATACCGAGCACTGGATGTCGCGATATATTTTATTTACGTTTTAATACCCTTGTTTTCAATTATTGTGTCGAAAAAGCTTTTGATTTTAACGTTTGTACGCAAGTCATTTTTTAACTTTCAGCTTTGACAATTTAATTTAAACTGTATTTACTACAAATCTTTTAATTTATTTCCACGGCTCCACGTGTTTTTTTTAATTGTCATTTTAAAAATAGTAGTGTATCTGAGATGTCCGGATTAATAATCTGAAATGCCACTATTTCCAATCCGTGATCGAACTTGGAACCTACGGTGAGCCTGTCGCATACACTATCGTTAGACTAATGAGCTATTCATCCTTATCCTAACCATCGCAATCCTAACCCTAGCTTCCTAACAAATATTATAAATCCAAAAGTAACTCTATCTTGTCTGTCTGTTAGGGTTTCACGCCTAGACGGCTGAACAAATTTATATAAAATTGTAAAATTATATAAATGTATATAAAATATAAAGTTGTATTAAAACTTAAGGCAGAACATACGCCACGTTTTGTTTGTCGGTAAAACCGCGAGGCGCAGCTAGTAATACTTATAAATATGACATTTATTTCATAATCATCCCTTTTACCAACTTCTATAATATACAATATATATGCTACTCATTCATGAATACATATCACTTATGTCTTCCCAAGGGGCATTGGCTCCTACTGACCTATGAAATCGAATTATCTACAGTTGTCCCTTTCTATTTTAGTAAAGTAAACTACACTGCGGATCATTTTCACTGATATTAGACGGGTAAATTGTGTCTCATATGGATAGTAGATCTTTTAAGGGTTTCGTAGTACCAACAAGAACTTTTATAGTTTGACCATGTCTTTCTGAATGTCTGTTCGAGGCATAGCGTCGAAACTTTAAGTGCTGAATAGTTTAATTTTTGCATTGATATGCGAATGAGTTATGCTAACAAAATTATAACATTAAATAGTATATAATATATTGAACATTCAAGGAAAACTATAGAAAATATGTTATCTTTATTGGTTTAGGTGTAATAAGGGCCCAAATTATAAAGTACAGTTAAATGAGTACTTGGAATAGTTTGTACATAATAAAAAAAAACTTTTGAAAACAATGACTCTTATGAAGTTGTTAAATACAGATAGTAAACCCCTTTTAAGTCCAAAATATGTTGTAGCGACTATATAGGGACCCTTATTGCGCGTGGTCCTACACGATCTTGGCCGGTTTTTTCGCGTGTAAATGAAAGAACGGTGTTTGTACGACCTTGAGCTAGGCTTGTTCTAAGACTAGCTCAACGCCTCTGACACATTTCTAGGCAAACGCTTACCAAATTAGAAGTTAAATACCTATCAGTTTTTTATTGATATCGTTCTAAAATCTCGTAACTACAACGATCCTCAACTTATTTAATAACTAAGGTGACGAACAATGAGATAGTAATATTAAATAAATGGACTCAAAAATTAAAAGCGGGCTCACACAGACGAAAACTTAAGTTCTTCATCACTTTACTACATCATCATCACTATAGTATAAAACAAAGTCGCTTTTTGCTCTCTGTCCCTATGTAGGTATGCATAGATCTACGCAACGGATTGATTTTAATGAACAGTTTTAAAAGATAGAAAGATAGAATTAATCATAACAAAGGTTTTTTATGTATAAAACATCTATATTATAGTACTAAATAGTACCCAGAGCTTAGCCAGGGCAGTCCACTAGAATTAATAATCTGGATTGCGGTGCGTGTGTGTAGAAACTCGTAGATAGGAATGTATAGTAACACAAACGTTATGGCGACTATTTCAGATCGATCTGAATAATTCATGATCTGAAAAACTCAAAACGTGTGGAACAAATAGTTGATTCGTATGCAATTCCATGCTTGCGGATTATGAATTTCCGTCTGTGTGAGCACGCTCTTACATGATCCATAGGATTTTTAAACTAGAAGCACAAAAAATAAATCCAGTGAACTATATCTACATACTGTAGCTACCTATATGTTGGTTCATTAAATTTGGTTCTAAAAGAACATTTTTTATCTCATAAAGTGTAGTAAACACTGAGTACTTTAGGTCGTGCTGCCCCAAAAAGGGTCTCTATCCTTATTTTCTTTTGAGCACTCTGTACGACCCTGAATTTCAGTGAGGATTTACATATTTTGGTCCCGGCATTTTAATAAGCCCGCTTTGAACGGCCCACACGATGACTGTGAAATGCTTTCTTCCTAAAACAAGAAATTGAAAAGCCAAACTAAAGTCAAATTTTATTCCTAGTGAAGTCAGTTTGTGGTTAAAGGAGAAAAAGGTACGAGATAGCTAATCTTACAAGCAATCTTCTTTTTTACAAGAAAAGTAGTTAGATCAGGTATTTTTTTTATGTAAAGATTTTAACGTAAAACTATTACATGGTTCACAGCAGTTGCTGTAAACACGTTTTCCCGACCTGGGCATCGAACCTCGTGATGCGACACATATACGCTTACCAGTAGATTAGCGAGGCAGTAAGTTCTTCTTTTTCTTCGTCGTGTTAATGGCTGAGTCAAATTTTATTTTGACTTGCCATCGTGGTGAAAGGATTAGCCAATTCACTTTGGAGGACTCGCGAATTGCCCAGGGTGCGCCGGACGTAGGAAATCGTTATGTACAGTGGGCCAACGAGTTAGCTATGCAGGCCAAAAACTTTAAAGTCATCGTTAATACTTAATACGCCAGTTATGGAGAAATGATTTACATATTTGAATAGTGAGTATATTACACTTCTTAAATATGTAATTCTCACATGTATAGCTATTTCATCAGTTCTCTCTATAGCGTAGAAGATTTTGCTCTGCATACCTAATTGCTTGGCCCACTGTACATCACTCGGGGAGGCTCCTTTCATGCACCCCAAGGCAGTAAGTTAATCATGGGTATAAAACTATGTCTGCCTTACCCCTCCTGGCAATAGACACGTAACTGTACAGTATGCTTTGTAAGTTATAAATAGCATGCACTAGAAAAACACCGATAATAGCATATCATTGATCATATTGATCGCGTTAACGTTTAAATTAGTAGCCTATTTTGTATAGCCTCAAACAATTTCAGTCCCAGTGAGCATTACTGTTATCTCTTTGTATGCTCGAATAATGACTATGATTTATGCAACCGGTATGGCTATTCCGTAAAGGTGACTAATTTCCAGTCGATTTCGAAAGTAATTAATAATTTCGTTTGAAACCGGTTCATCTCGGATTTAGTGCATCCTTATTTCCATACATATACGGTTGATAACTGCTTGGCAAAAAATTTGACAGCTTGCCAGTTACTATCCTCTTGCAGATTTGACAGCTTTACAGGCAAGTAACGCAATTTCTTATGTCAAAATCGGAAACTGGTCATGGAGCAGTTTCTCAGTGATTTCTTGTACTTTGGCGAGACAAAATAATGATATTTAAAAGGTTTTTTTACTTCAGATTAACGTTATACAACAAATCAATAACTGTTTTATACTAATGTATGTCATAAAATACTAATTAAATACGTAATGCAATAGAATTTAGGTCATATTATTTTCAGTCATAGATCTCGAAATTTTTCATACGAAAACTTATAAATATGACAAGTAGCACGAATTATGCCAGTCTGGGATATATAAAAAGCACTAAATGAAAATAATGTATCTTCAAAATATTGAAACATTAATATTATGTAGCTAGGTTGTTGGCTTTCTCTTTCTCGCCAAACTAAACAAATTTTAATGAATTCTGGCACACGGGTAGGTGCTTTTTATCGACGTAGTTCAAATCTAGTTACATACTTTAATAAAAAATGAAAACCTGATTCATTCCATTTCATGGATGGTGGAGACCTTTGCCCAACAATGGGACAATACAGGTTATGCACCAGATAATGTAACTACTTACATTCTGTATTCACGATTATTAATTTATTTGGAGTTTACATTTATAATTTCTTATGTACGTAATGTAGTGTCTAGTCTATGATAATTATGTGAGAGAAATAAGAATATATTAAAGAAAAATCAGAAGTTTTGAAAATTTTTATTATTTCACAGAATTTCAGGAACATTTCTTCTAATGTTCGCTGTTCTTGCACTTATAAAACTTAAGTCTTAAAAAATGTTTAGCTCTGAAATCACCCGCCGCTATCATCTTTATCATAATACTATTATAATATAGGTGTGCTATATTCGTGTATTGTACCTGAAAGACAAAAAACATTACAACACAAGTGAGAGATATTTTATGTAATTTCATCGTGTCACGGAGGACTAAGTAGAAATTATAACGCATACTCACTGTTTCTAGTACATAGCAGTAGCAAAGAGTTAAAATCACATTTATATATCGTTTTTATAGTTGTCTTAAAAGATTATCTCAAAGAGTATACTAATATATAAGATTATCTTGATCTTTGATATATTTTGTTTTGTATTGAGGATAACTTTTTTTTCATCACATCGCGTTCCATTCTTATTTTATTTAATTTTATGCACTCGTTTTACACTAAAGAGAAAATCTCTCCGAAAATAACTCTTACCATAATGACTTATATTGTGTTTGTTGTTATAATGTGTACAATTTTCTTTTTATATAATCAGTTAAATAATTTGAATTTTATTGTTTGAATTTGTAACTTTCTTAATTCAGTTTAAAGCTATTTATATGCTTTTTGTTATAATGAAACGTTCCAATTTTTCGTTCAGTCAAAGACATTAGTTGCCACAGAGTAAAAATGCATTTTAGTAGGTGTCAACAAGAAGGTTTTATCAATACAAATAAATAAAATTGAATTGTCTGTTTTTATTTTAATGCCAAAATATTTATAGTTATTTGAACGATACTTATTTATAAAATCCAGTTTTAATTTATTTAGCTACCACGCAGACTCGCGATCTACTGAATATTGAACTGATATTTGAGATTACGCTAAACGTCACGGAAGTGGAGCTGTAAGGTTTAATGCGGGTCAAAACGTGGGCGTAGCTATTACTAATATAATGAATTCCACGCAAACGAGGTGGCGGAGAAAAGTAGTTAGGATGTTCAAGTTAAATATTGAAAGCCCAAAAACATAATTTTTATGATTTTGTGTTTATACACTTTATAGCTACATGGCGAAACCTCACGGTAAGCGGCCGCAAATTTCACCTCTGTTTTAATACTAAAAATATTTTTCTTTTTTTTTTTTAAGTGGCAGTCAGCAATTTTATGGCGTCTTTTCACTGCAAAAATATATTTTTAAAAATGTAGAAGTTATATTTCACTCTTTACATCAATTTCAAATGTAGTTAAAAAAGTATTATTTTATTGTTAATAGCTTCTGCCCGTGGCTTCGTCCACGTTAAGTTCGATATTTCTGAGTTATTATATCTTTCAAAATTGAGAAACCTGCCTAATTTACCCCCTTTGGAAGTTACATTTCGAAAAAATCTATCCCAAATTCATCTACAAAATTTATTTTATTTACTTGTAAGGAGCATAATTATTGACATAATTATACAGGCAGACAAAAATCCACAAAATATGTTTCGGCTTCTACTGCTGTTCTAGTCTCCTCTTATTGATTTTTCTTAAATGTGTTCAACAGGCATTTATAATTTTAAATTTTATTATATGTATGGATTAGCTATTATTAATAAAACCATTAAACCTAAAAACATCATTAACTAATAGAGTGCGCGCCACAACTCAGTAAAAAACTGTAAAACAAAATAATTTTTACTTCTATTAAAACTATAACACAACAATAAAAGTGGATAAATTTGTATATTCCTCGTCCTATTAAATAAGAAATAATTTAATATCAGTTAATAATTTACAAATTGGTCATTTCCATTCAGTTTTGCCTATTGTCGTAAGCCATTATTAATAACACGCACTCTGATTTTTTGCTATTTCGAAATGAGTTTTTAAGCGTAAGTATTAATATCAGGCAAGTAACCAGGAGAGTAATCCGTGGTTTCGTTATGTCAAAAATGCATGTTTTGAGTGAAAGAATTACTAATTGACAGAAACTATTTGTTAAGAAACCAAAATCTCAAATAGCGAATAAGCCCACCGGAGTTGGTGAAATCTATACAGTGTTTGGCAGTGACGACAGAATACAAAATGAGTATCGTTTATATCATATGACTGCCTTACTTCCCTGGTATCTAGCATACGCGACTACTGACGGCAGGGTTTATTATTTTATTTATTTAGTTATTTAAAAAACTCTTGCACAATATTACAACGGTGTACTAAGGCTGACCCCACATTAGACGTGCGCGGTCGTCGGGCGTGTGGCTTCGGGGTAGACATAAATGCCTTAGGCATTTTTTACCAGTAAACCACTACATCGTACAGAGGGAACAAAATAATTTTAAGTAAAATTACTCAAAAATAACCTAAATACACTAGAAATCCAATAATGACTATAATTTATGCAACCGGGAGTTGATGACATGAATACAGGGTTTGGCACTGCCTTACTAGCCTATTATCCAGCATACGCGACTACTGATAGTAGGGTCTTGGGTTTCATGTCCAGGATAAAAGCATTATTTGTATTTTCCTATCAGAACATTTTTAATACCAATATATATGGTGATAGGTTTACTCCTTATCGTACATAACAGGTAATATGGGTATGTTAAAACATATTTATCATAGCTTTCTTTTTAAAATAGGCGTATTCTTTTTTAACTATTTAACAAATTCTTGCACAATTGTATAACAGTGGACGCGCTGACTGCACAAACGTCATACGGCAGCAAATCGCGACGCCGTGTGACTTAGGTAAGTGCAGCCAGCGCGCCCACACGCCTGTCGATCGCGTAACTACCTAATGTGGGGAGACGCTTAAATGACATAATATTTTTATATCAGTTAACCTCAACGTCGTGCAGAGAGAACAAATTATGTTAAGGAAAATCACTCAAAAATTACCACCGATACACTAGAAATCGGATAATGACTATATAATTTATGCAACCGGGAGTTGGTGAAATCAATACAGTGTTTGGCAGCGACGACGGAATACAAAATGAGTATCGTTTTTATCATGTGATGGTAGGCTGTGATTTAGGAGGCTCGGTTTCGGTTTGAATAGCTCGTATATTTCAATGAAGAGAAAAAAGGAATATAGTCAAGGACGTTGGTTTTGTGGTGGAATAAAAGCGGAAAAATAATATATTTGGTAGGTTTACGGCGTATTACTGCCTACTTACCAATGGTATACAGAATATGTGTATAGAACAATAAAATTGTGTCGGCCAAGCGGTGGTAATTTTGCACATTTTAGATTTAATTTCACTTTATATGAAGTCCTATGATCTATTGTTATAATAATATAACCTAATATTTTAACAGAAAATTACAAAAAAAGTATAAAAAAAACTTTAATTTAGCGTGAGCTTTGATCTGTTTTTTATAATCGTTGATTAGTCTGAAATTAACACATTAATCTGCCTTGATGGTCTAGTGGTTAGCGTATACGCCTCTCACTGTGAGGTCTCGGGTTCGATGCCTTGGTCAGGCACAGTGGTATTTGTGAATTTTCCGTCAGGAAATTCCTTTCCTATCCCATGGGACCTAAACATATTAGGTGTAGTGTGGGTGTTGTACACCTCAGCTACCCCCTTCTGTGTAATATAGGCGTGATGTCATGTTATGTTAACACTGTGACTTGAAATTCATTTATTTCAACAACAACACAACACAATAAACTACCCGAAAAGAAATTCAATGCATTTTATTTTATATCGAACACCGTATACTGAAACTGTATCACGATTTATTTCTCGCCGTATACCCCAGCTTTTGTAAAAGTAATATTTCACTAAAAGCCATCGATTTGATCTTGAAATAGTGATAGCATTGTCGTTAAAAAGATTTACTATTTCACAGTACTAGTACGAGCAATAACTGATATAAACTTCGTACCAAAAAAGTCATGAAAAAAAAAACGGAAACTCGTCTATTGACTACTACGAAAATGCAATCACTGCTGCCAAAAACGAGGACTGTCTACAAAATAACCCGCGACACGGAAACGCAGGAATACAGCAAAAATCTACGCCATACATGTAGTATTTTTAAAACATGTATACACATATATGACGGAGAAGGAATCTCCAGTGTTTTTATTTGTTTGTGTATTTTTATCATAATAAATTATCTCTCTCTAACAGTGTAGGAAAGCATAGCTGACGTCACAATTGTTGCCTTCATGATTACTCATTCATTACTTTTATAAGCTTTGTTTATTCAACGGACAGCGTAATGCCGTCACAGAGAGGTCCATACTGTACGGCGGCTCGAGAGTGACTGAGACGATCCCCTACAGTGCGGCCGCATTTCAAGGACTCGGCGCACGTGCACGAGTATACAAGTTTGTAGGTTAAGTATTGAAATTACAATCTTAGCATTAATTTTACAATCAACTCAATAATAATCAGCTGATGGTTTATTAACTAATTTTAGGACAATCAAATTATTAATCTTAATTATTATCGACGAACAGTTACTGTTGTAATTGCGAGTTATAGTCATAGTCTGCCGAGCCTTTGACCAATTACATTGGGGTCGGCAATGATATTATAGAACTATAGATATGTTACGTTCATAGAAATTACGATTTAAATCCGTTCCGAGCTATTCCAAATTGCACACATTGACAAATGTCCGCAGCGCACGCATCCTTATCGCTCTAACGTCAAAACAATATCGCTTTCTCTTTCTTAACTTGAACATGGCGCATGGCGTCTGGCACGTGACTGCGCTCGACGCAGGCCACACGCAAACTAAACACAAGACGTCCCAATTGGGACGTATTTGAGTATTCACAGCGCGAGCGCTTATAACATATCTGCTTTTGTTTTTATATAATATCATTGGGGGTCGGTTTCTAATCTAACGGATTTAGTTTAATATCAGTGTCTTACGTGGAGCGTGCCATCTGACCTCAACAACCCAGTAAGAGGTAAAGCAATACCCTTTGTTAGACTAGTTGTCAGATTTTTTGGCGTCTGACTACCCGTAACGACTGCCATAGATGTTCAAACGGCAACCGGGACCAACGGCTTAGTGTGCTCTCTAAGCACGGAGGAAAACTCTTTATGATGAAGATGGCACCCATCTACGGCTGACCACGGTTAGTATTGCTTAACCTGCAAGATCGATTGGTCCGTGCGGCTTCGACTTAGCCACAAGCACCTATTTCAAGTAGTAAGGCTCTACAATGTTTGACAGCCAAAGACGAAATTATCGGATTGCTACGATTGTGACAATCCACAAAAGTGAACTGTAGGTATTGGTACCTCTGACTACTTAGATGCTATTATGCCAGATGTGGGTCAAAGGACAAAGGATTTAGGTATACAGTACGAAAAGTTGGTCTTAGTGCAGACTGAATACACCAGTACTTAAATATGTATGTGTGAGTTACATACTTAAATAGTAGGTATATTACACTACATTGCGCAAGTGATATAAATTTTGACCCACCTCTAGACATCATGGTCGAAAGATATAAGGCTATTGAAATTGCTTCTTCTATCGTGACAATTAATGTGGGCCAAATATAGCCATTTTGATGACGCCCGCTAAAATTTGAAAACTAAACACAACTCTCAGATACAATCACTTGTGCGTGGTTACAAAACAAAAGTGACAATGTAATATCACTGGAATTTGCTTCACAACATTGCCAGACTCTATTCTGTAGAGAACAAGGCCAAAGCACTAAGCTTTGTCTAGGTGAGGATAACAAGAACTTAATCTATAAGATAGTGTCACTAACTTCTAAGACGTGTCCCAACAAAGTTCTTGCGGTAAATCTACGAATTTGTACTTGAAATTAATATTGTAGTTTGTGTCAATAGATTTTGAGAATACTGAAATAATTTTATGCTATTTGGTTCTAATTTTCACAGAAAGTCAACAAAATGGCAAATAAAGTATTAAAGGGGTATGACCAATCGACAATGGGATTGTTTATCGCTGCTGTGCTATCTATTCCGTGTCTTTGTCAAGATAAAAACTGCTGTATTGTATGTAGAATAATATGAAAGTTTAATTTTAAGCCGGCTATTTTGCTAGTAAGCTGGGATGTAATGAAAAAAGTTAGTAATCAAGTGCAAAAAACGTGATAATTCTATCAAAACAAAATAAGATTCTAGTTCATCCTTCATGTTTAAATAGAAAATCTCTTTTGTTTATTAAATCCCGCTTAAGTTATGTCTCTTATTACTAGATAATCGTCATACACAAAACTAGAAATTATATCTTAAATATATTCGTGACACAAGGGTTTTGGCGACACAGTTTTTGGACATTGCCTTTTAATTCAATTTTATATCACGTCATGCTATTGTTTAAATGTTTTTATGTTTTTTTGTGAGAGAACGCGTGTTAAGAGTCTTCATAGGCTACGGTAAAAGTTTACCATCAGGTGGGCCGAATGCTTGATTGTCACTTGAATGGTAAAATGATTGCATTTTAATAATTTATTGCAACATCTAATACAAATAATGATACTGTTTAGGGTCCAATTCTATACATTGAAGATATTTTGGAAAAAAAATTGAAGTGTATTCATCGATACTGAAGCAAAGAAGTGAAACAAAAAACTGTCTGTTCTTCCGTCAATCTATCTGTCTATCAGATCTATCAGACAGACAGACAGACAAATATATGGACAAACTACAATTTTCAAGACAACAAAATATTTACTATCATTATTCAAATTAGGAAGTACGGGTGTTACTCACGTAATGTTGGTCTATTTAGGCCTGCTGGCTGGTCTACTAGCTGCGACTGAAGCGCGACGTATCGCACTCTCTTGAAAATGCCTAAAAGTATTGGTGAAACTGCGGTCGACTAAATAGACCAACATTACGTGAGTAACACCCGTATTTCATAATTTGAATAATGTGACAAACTCACGTTAATTTTAATAAAAATATTTACCATCATACAAAAAAAGCTTCTTAAAATATTTAAGTAAGTTAAATTATTATTTATTCAACACGCGTTAGTTTTTAAACATAACCGAGATAATCTTTGAGACAGAAACAACAAAAAAACGGCCAAGTGCGAGTCGGACTCGCGCACGAAAGGTTCCTTACCACTATTTATAAAAACGGAGAAAAAATAGTATAGGTATCTTAAATATGTATGTTATTATAATTTAATTGTTTATTTTAAAACTAAATATTATTGAAAAAATAAATATTCTGTGAATATTGCAAGCGTCTTTCTGTTACCGCTATCAATGTCGAACTACAACGAGCAGAAAAATCACCTTTGATGAATAGGAGGCTCCTCCCCTAAATGTTTACTTTATTTGGTCTATAATATAAAATGTTGATACAGTTATATAAAATTTTAATTGTCTAACTATCAGACCAATATAGAGCAAAAGCTTGCAAACTGAGCCCCATTTGAATATTTATTATGTTCGAATATAATGTAATATATTATTATAATATATTATTATAGTTGTGTTGTTTCGTTTTTAGACAAACAAATAAAGGAAAAAGAAAACTATTTTTCTAAAGTAAATAACTATTAAAAAACCTAAGTCTGCGTTTTTGCTATTTGTTGTTAAAGAAAGAGTTATAGGTACAGCATATTCATCATCAAAATTTCTACATTCTTACTATCACGGTTCATGAGATGCAGCCTGGTGACAAACGGACAACATGGACATATAGACAGTCGGACAGACGGACAGCAAAGTCTTAGTATTAGGGTTCAATATTAACCTTTTGGGTACGGAACCCTAAAGAAGATTCTTGGATTTTTATTTGCGAACGCTTCTGAAATACGTAAAATATATAATTTAATGTTTATATGCTTTTTTACTCTTTTAGAACTAACGACGTGGAACGATAAGACCGTAAATTCATTTACATCACACGAGTCATCGTTTTTACAAAATGTGGCTCTATTTTATATATAACTAACATATTTTTTTTCTGAAATACAAGTGCCTTATATTTCTTAAATATAAAGCATTTAGCCATGTTTAGCTATTTAATACTATCGTGGCATCAAAGCCCGCTTTAAGTCCAAAAATTTTTTGACTTTTTCTTAGTATAAGTGCTTCATACTTATGTATGCAAAGATGATGCTCGTTTTTCTATTTGAATATCAAATTTGGACTACATAAAATTATTGTACATTAAGTAGAAAACATTATAATGAGGCAGAACATTAGTACTTTTTACGATCCTATTTTGTTCCACTCAATTTTTTATTCATGAAAATTTGTAAGGTTGTGAAAAGTGAAATAATTATGTGCTACTTTAAAAGCTAACTTGCTTTACTTTAAAAAGTTTAAGAAAGGATTATTTGAACTTTTAGACTGAATATTACCCTTGCGAACTGTTGGTATAACAAAGCAAGAAAAGAGAACTGAATTCGATATCTATTCCGTTGTATCACTGTATCACACTTTATGCGGATGTATTTTAATATCCTTTATATGAAATTTAAACACAGGTATGCTCCTGCATATCTTCTGCCTCGTTGGCTAGTAGTTCCTTAACGTATGCGATCTATCACCATGAGATCTCGGGTACGATTCCCGGATCGAACAAGTCTTTAAATTACGCAATCTCAGTTAAACCATT
The DNA here is from genome assembly GCA_905147285.1 of Hypena proboscidalis. NCBI lineage: Eukaryota > Metazoa > Arthropoda > Insecta > Lepidoptera > Erebidae > Hypena > Hypena proboscidalis. The sequence continues at coordinate 5,895,196 of LR990150.1, read as the reverse complement.
GAATCGATCCAAAAATCGTGTAGTTTTGCCGACATTAACGCGCAAAATCATTCATCATCATCATAATATCTTCGTGACGGACTTAAAGAATACAAATATCACCGACCCATATAATCCCGTGGGTTTTGTAAAAGGAACTTAAGCAAAAGAAAACTCGATACCAATCTCTATGCCAACCCGTTTGGCCAGGCAGCGTGACATTAGTAGGCCAAAACCTCTCACGGAGCCATAACGTGCAACACACCTCTATATTACTGTAACACCCATTGAATTACGTCCCTATTTAACAACATAATATTATAATATATCTTTTGAAACAAAACTTCAAAACTCTAATATTAGCATAGCTAGACACAGTGCAATTGCGGTGCACCTCAGCAAACAATGACTCACTTACTTGAGTGCCCCAATTGCCCTGATAACTGCTCGTTGGATGACCTAAACAAGGCCACAGATAACGCAATTACCGTGGCTACGTACTGGGGTTGTATAAAACTTTGACCATTGAAACGAAAAGAAGAAGTAAATATAATCAAAATATATAAAAATAATCAATATCAAGCTGCACAACATATTGACGTACCTACTCAATGGTAACTCAATCGCTTACTCAAATAAATGTGGCGGTATTAAGTTACAGTCGCTTAAATACGGATAGACTAAAGCTGTATTTACACTGACACATCTTGCTAGATTTCTACTTACGAACAAGTTATGTCATTTAATTCTGCAGACTTATATTATGTCTATGACATTACTACATAAAGGCGGGTCCACAATTTGCCCGATACGATAACCGTATCCGTATTGCCGTATCGTAGCTATCACAACACATCTTTTAAAGCAAGACTTCAAAACGTTCTAATATCAAATTGTCACTTACATCCGATCTCTAAAAACTCGGTCACGTTCCTCGCCACTATTCAAACACAACATCAAAGCTATTGTACAATTTCTTGATACATGTCGATAAACGAATCAACGATTGCATTGCACTCGATCATTACACGGAAATGACGGTGCCGGAACGTCAGTCCATCGGAAAGATCCATTTGCACCTTTGAGAGGCCTTATTGACTCTGATGACCTATAGGCAAAGTACGATAAGGCAGATATTGACTTTAAAGTACAAACGGCTACCGATTAACTTATGCCTGTACAATGTGGAATCATTTTATACTGGAAATGTATAGGTTGATCGGTTGCCTTGTGTACACAAAGCTTTGTTGCTGCAGTTTGATGTTTAAACAAAAGGAATTCAGCTCATTGTAACGGAATGACGTAATGGAGTGGAAGATTTTCTTAAGAATCTTGGAAGATTGAAGTCAGAGAAGAATGGCGATGGAATATTCGCGAGCAATTTTCGCGGCACTTGTAGTGATTTTGTTAACATAGTTACTCGTTGCTTTCTTAGTCGAACTTATAATGTTATAAGTAGTTATAACATCACATAACGTCACGCTTATATTTTCTACCACATTTTATAACTGCAGCCTGTGGGCTAGATATACTCAACGGGCCTATAACGCACTCAGAGTTCAATTTAATAATGCATTCAGGGTGCTGGTGGGGCCGCTTCTGTAGCGCATCAGGGATGTTTGCAGACGCTCATGTCGATTGTTTTCATAGTACAATGCGTAATAGATGCGCATCCCTGGTGCGTAGAGTGCGCGGTAGCTCAAACAGCATCCTGAAAATGATATCAAGTAGAGAAGACTGTTCGTACGTGGGTCGCTGCGACGCCATTTCTTATGGGATGGCGGCAAGGCGATGAACTATGTGCTTATCTCGCTTTTTTTATAACAAGTTTCCTAATTGTATCGTTTACTAACATAGTATATATAAGCTCTACTAACATTATGAGTCATTCATTGGTCACTTGATTAAATATATTTTATTATATTATTTTTTATTAATATATTACCCAAAAGAGCATAAGAAAGGCCTAAGTGAATAACACCCACATTGCACCTTCAATGTTTTGATCCCATGTGATAGGGCTAAACACAAATCTAGCTCGATGCCGCTCTTGAGAATTTTCAGTTAGCCAAATCTCAAATAACACTTTTTCTGTCCCAGAAATCGAACCCGTTACCTCGTGGTGAGAGGCTGGATATGCCGAATTACTACACTAACCAGGCAGCTAAAAATAATAAACATTGAAATGACACAAAGATTCTCGAAGCAATACCCTAGAAAATATTCAACCAAAATAATGTCACTTTTTATCCGCAACAAATAAAACGTACATTTGCCGAAAACAAAAGTCTTATCAGCATATAGACGGAATATTTCAGACATCAAATACAAAGGGTAAGTTCTTAAAACGCAAATATACTGTCACGGGTATATCAGGCTAATGGAACCTCATAGCAGTGGAAACAAATATTTGATGGAGGTGAACATGTGATATATTATGGGAGAATCGTTTTGACAACTGGTTAGACAGGCGAGGTAGAAATCTAGGCTCGTTTTAATACTGGTTTTGGGACGTTTAAACGCTCGGGATTTATTTAAAGATGTGTCGGCATCTGATGTTTAATATCCTCAATATTTAATTTCGTAAAAGTAAAAAAATTGATTTATAATTTGAAATAAATGCTTTACAACAAAAATGCAAATGTTACAATACAGTGTAATAATTGTTTACGTAAATTCACGAGGTGAAATGAACTATCAATCTTTTTAATATTTAGCACAAACAAATCTAACAAGATTCTGACCATAGATTGTAAGAAGAATCAAATGGTGACTCATTTTCATAAATAAATGAAATACATAATATTATGTAAAATGAATTGAACCGGCATATTTTATAATCAATATTCAAATTATTCAAAACATTGTAATTAGTATAATTTAGTATTATTTAAGATTTATTTTTATATCATGTTTTGTAATGTTTTGACGTGTTCAAGCGCCTCCTGGGGCCTATGAAAATAAATGATTTGAATTTCAATTTGAATTTGAATACTAAATTTGCACTTACTTACTACTTTACTGTGTTTGCCACGTCATCACAACACTACATTTAAACTGTAGGATCCTTAAATCTGTACGATAAAGATAGAAGAAAAGAGAATAAAATTACTATGAACAAGGCTCATCAAACGTGTTATATAAACAGCCAACTGTCATTATTTCAGTAGCTTTTATACTCGTGTCAATATAAAACCATTGGATCAGTTGGCAGACTTCGACATCGAGACTATAATAAACTGAAAATAGAATTGGATAGTATAGTTACATAAACTGGTTAAACTGTTAGGTTTACCGAACTATATCAAAGAGGAAACGGAACTTTGTTGGTCTTCCTTATCCAAAACTTAGTTACTTTCTTAAGCCACAATAAGTTTACTTACATAATGTTCCGCGTACTGTGTTTCTCTACAAACGTAAGAAGCTTAATTATGTTTGGTATCGGGTACTTTCCGTTTATGTTGTTTTATTATTATCTTCGGTGTTTGTTTTTGCTGCTAATTTATAATAATAGGTTTAATTGTATGCTACATCCAACATTATATTGTTATTTATTTATTAAATTAGACACTTATTTTGCCAAAAGTAACCCAACACCTACGTACAATGAGCTCGTATACAATATAACGACATGAATATTTTACATAATGTTTCAAAAATAAATGAGATATGTATTTAAAATTCAGGAAACTTTACGTAAAAATATCAACAACTGGATGCTGAGCCATCAGTGTTGATCAATTCTATAGTGTGGTTGGTTAGCGCAAATTGTGCAGTGCATGTCCGAAAGGGTGCTGGCGCCATGAGATGTAGCCGCGTGTACTGGTTAGGAACTGATAAGGAGCAACGTGACAACGCAGTTGCTTTATCGATATCATTATTTAATAATGAGTAAAATAAAAATGAATGTCGGCGTAATTGTAAAATATCTAAACCCACCACACCAGATACGAACAGAGGCGGATACAAATTGATATCTACGGGAATAACTGTTTTTCTAAATTAATAGTGTTACTTTATTATAGTGTACTTTTTACACTTTACACACTTTTCAATTCCTTGTTTTTATGTTAATACATAGACGTTTGACCCTAATCTCATAGATTTTATCAATAAATTAATTGATATCATCAATAAATCTTCGATAAATTATAGACTGCGTAAAGCCTATTTTGCATTACGAAACTAGTGGCAAAATAATAATGCATTGTAAAACATGAAATAAACACGGTGAAGTTTTTAATGACATTAACATCACAACACGAATTCGTAATATAAATTAAATTTAATCGCTGATTAAATAATAATTTGTCAAAGGACCAAAATTCTGCCACATTATAAACGTGATGTTATAATTATGTTTTGTCATTTATTTACTCTTGTTTTAAAGAAACACCATAGATTATTTTCTAAGAGTATAAATTAACTGATGTATTGCTATGACACAAATGTTCTGTATCAATAATCGTAATCAACCGTTTATCCTTCTGCGATGTCTCACCCTTCATAATTATAATTACGTAAGCGACCTTCATTATTCAAGGTCAAAACAGATTCTCAATTGTTTGTCTCCAATATGTCTACAGACATTGTTTCTTCAATATCACATTTGAATACATGTACACTCTACCAATCAACCTATACATTTCCAGCATAAGCAGGTCTCTGCACGGGAAGCCTTCACAACGCGAGATTATCTTATATGGGGAATGTTTAGGTTGATCGGTAGCCATATGAACAGTGGGCCAACGAGTTAGGTATGCAGGGCAAAAACTTCTAAATCATCGTAAAGACTTACTACACCAGTTATGGATAAGTGATTTACATATCTAAATAGTAGATATATTACACTTATTAAATATGAAATTCATACATGCATATCTATTGCAGTCAGTTTTCTCTATGGCGTAGAAGTTTTTGCCCTGCATACCTAATTGCTTGGCCCACTGTACATACATAAGAAACAAAACTTTACAAGCGGGCGCCTCAGACCACGTTTTGCTATATTATTATCACCAGAATAATAGGCTATCTATTGTACAACATGATACAAATTGTGTTTATTGCTAAACTTAGTCACCTTTCAAACTAACAAGACTATATTCAAAATCATACTTTGGAATTTCTATTATATAGTTCGTCTCAAAAGTAATTATGTTCATATTGTTTATTTCATTATCACGTTTGATGTCACGTTGTTTGCTGACAAGCACGGAGCTGCCCCATAAACCACATAAATATGCTTGAATTATTTTCACCATTATTATTCTTTATCTATATTATTATAAAAAAAATAACTACTGAGGTGTCAAGGGACACCCGGATGGAACGAAGTTCGGTAATTCCAAATAACAAAATCAGGATTCGCACCCGAGATTGCAGTAAAAGGTATGCGACCTTAACCACTAAACAAATAAAACAGTCTATTAATAAACTAAATATACGGTAACAAAAATTTAAACCAAATTAAAAAAAAAACAAACACTAAGACAATTAAATTATAATAGCAAGCGTACACACGATCATTCAGAATCTCTGTCATTCATTCTTAATCATTCTCTTAGAATAATCGAATGATACTTTTAAAATCATTGTGGAGATATTATTACAATACTCCTATAGGCTGAATGGCTACATAACAATATTTCCTGTGCCTTATACACTCAATTTCAAAATAATTCTTATCTTCGAACTTTCGCGCTATTCGAATTTCAAAATATCAAAAGCGAAGTTCATTCAAACACACGCATAGACTTATAATGCCTAGATCAATTAACTGCTTGTATGAATTTAAGTATATAAAGTTAGGCTAAAAACAGATTGATTGAAAATTATAATGCGCCGCTTGGCGGACAGACAAACTAAATGAAAATCTGATAAATACCAGAGAGTTACACTGAACTGAAACGGCACAATTAAAGTGGCTTCACATTTCATGCGTGTACTCGGTTTCTAGGAGTAATAGTTCTATGATCACACATAACAAACCTTATCTTTAACATTACTTTTCTGCGACTACCTTGCTTTCTTTTAAATTGTATTCGCAAGTTTACTCGCGATATAATAATATCAGATCTCATTATCAATAATCTCATCATCAATCCCAATGACATAATTAGATGTGTTCTAATCGGATATTCCATGAAATGTACATAACAAAATTGGTAATCATTCTGTGGTAATATTAAAAAATAATTTGCTTTTGAATTTAATATAGTTATGACGCGTACACTTGCTAAACACACAATAATGGAGAAATTATAACGCGTATGACTTGGTTAGCACAATAGTAAAGAAAGGTTATTATAATGCGTACTTGCTAAAATACAAAAGCATTTATTATTGTCTGTATAAAATCTCTACTTACCTAAATCCATCAGCAATATCCGGAACTTGTGCAGAAACACTGTCAGGATTCAATATTGTTACTATTTTAAATTATTTATTATGTACATAATAAATAATTAAAAATAGTATAAAACACCTATATACACTCAACAAAAGGCAGGAATTGTATTTTTTTTAAGTTATGATAATATTTTTTTTTAGTTACTTTATTATTCATAGAGAGACAAAACTAAAATTATATCTCGCTTTCTTTCTCTATGCGAGAGAGATATTTAGTACTGTAGCACCAATCAGTTCCGAAGCCGCTCGATAGATGGCGTTGGGATCGAATTGGATCGCGCTATGGTTTCGTTACAAAGTCCTATATATAAGGTCCACCGATTTGTAGTTTAAGTAACCAACTCAAGACTCAGAGGGCCGCACGTAAGTCGCGTCCCGTTGCGCGTCACTCGGAGCTGACCCTCAGCCGGTTTGCCGGAGGTCTCAGTCGGCTCGGGTAGACTGCCGGGGCAGCGTGAAGAAGACTTCGCGGCCCCCCCCACCAAAAAATGCTACCAAAGGACCAGGAGTCCGCCCTAAGGACCTGCCCATATTTATGGGCAGAGACAGACACCACCAGAAAGGGGCACAGCCCCGAACTAGTATCCACCCTCCTCCTTGAGGGGGGTGTGACGACCACGGACTAGTTTAAGTATGTTCTACAGATCTGATTGAGGATTAATGTGCACGATATTGAGCTATTAATTCACTGTTATCTGACTAGAACAGCGATCGAGTACGCCTGCGCGGACCTTTCGCAGAGCGCCAGCACCCCCTATTTTTTTTTAAAACTCAACTCCAGTAATTTTTTTTTAATTAGTTTTTTTTATTTACTTTTTTATTTTTTTATTTATTTACTTCACAGAAAAATGCGCACGGCGGCGTGTGCATTTTTCTCTGGGTGTCTGGTAATGTAGCACCGTAGCTGTAACGTAGCATGTAATTACTACGCCGCTACGATAATTGCTACGAAAAGTGTCGTTACAACTTTTCGTTCCATTTTTTTCCGTCTAGCCCCCTTTCGCAACGCGCGATAAGGAACTTCGTTCCAAAAATTGTGTCAATGACTGCCTCGATGGTCTTGGGGTTAGCGTATCCACCTCTCACCACGAGGTATCATAAATTATTAATATGGCTGTCCAATGATTATGACATCTTATTGTCACTGTAAAGCTATAGAACTTGAGCAGTTTCAGTTATTATAAAAATCGGCCAAGTGCGTGTCGGGGTCGCGTGAAGTCGCGTCACGCACTTGAGGGACCCGTGCTAGTCATTTTGAAACATTCTGAAAATTAGTTAAATATCGTCAACGGGTCTCTATATGAAAAAATTACGTCTTTGTTACCCCTCAGTATTTAAAAACGACTATACCCTATGTTGAACGATACCAACTATAAGTACGGAACTAAAATAAAATATTCCCCACTTTACATGTAGTAAAGTATCCAAAAAAACTTTTTTCAGGTTTGACGCTATGCCTCGGACAGACGAATAGACGGACATGGCACTTGGCCTTGTAGGCACTAAGGAATTAAAATGTGACTGTATTTAATCGCACCCGAAGGGCAAAAACCTGTACAAAATAAAAAAAACGTCTGTCATAAAGAACAATTTAAATTACCAACTAATGTAAACATCAACTTTTACAAAGCGTGCGTAAATTCACGAAATTAATTTCGTAATATAAATTAGGCTTTATACAACAAATAGGTATAATGACACGTAAAATAATAGCACTAATAATTCGATGACACACATTCACTATGTTAGGACAAAATGTATCTAATAACTAAGGTTAAATTTCTATAATGAAATTCCTATTCGAAATATTCCAGTTAGTTCGGCAGAAAATTAGGCAATGTAGTACAAATATGTATATCTAGTGAAACAATGTCATATTGCTGCGGTAAATTTCACGTATTTTCATGGCAAATGTAATTTATTGTTGTATTTACACTAGTACTTGTCTAGTTGTATTTATGAGTCGGTTTTACGCGTGTTAATTAGCTGACCTAGTTGTGAATTTTGTTCGTTAATAATGGTAGTAATGTTTTTGAGTGTAGGTATAGTTAGAGTATTGTGATTACAAGATTGTGTTTATTATTTGTTTATTTTTGTCTAGTTTTTTCCCGCGACTTCGTCCGCTTTGAATTCGATATTTCCATGCTATTGCCTACAAAATTGAGAAACTTCCCTCATACACTTTCGACACAAATTTTACTACCTTGGCGAGTGATAACTACTAAAAATCTATCTATTTGTTAATTTATGTCGTGTAGGGAACCAAACTTACACCTAATTTACCCCCAAGAGCAAAAAAAAACCAAGACAAAACATATATCAGTTTATAAGCTGCACAACTGTAGAAACCGCATCAAATTCCATGCAGTTTTTTCGTGATGCCCGTACAAACATACAGACAGACCGACAAACAAAAATCTATAAAATATTTTTTGGCTTCTACTGCTGTTATAAAGACTACCTTGTATCATTTTTTTTATGTCTTCAATGTGACAGACATGGCAAATTTCCAATTTAATTATATGTTTAGATTATAACTATTGATTAGTAACGTTTTTTGACGTGAATTAGTGGTAGAGGAAGGGTAGTTTGAAAGCCCAAGTTTGACGAAATAGTGTAACGAACAACGCATTGTATCGCTCAAAATGCCGGATATCTGCGATTGTTTATAGTGTTTAGACTGTAGTAAATAATATCACTAATTAGATCGTAAATTTCATTTTCATAAATTGCTTTTATTATCAGAATTTTTTTTAAACAGGGTCTAATGCCCGGATGAAAATAATTTTATGTGTATAATTTTATACAGTATTAAGGTTGGTAATATGAATATAATATTTAAAATATTACCGCTTACTAAAGGACTAGTAGAGTAGATATTATTGATTTTGTTATGACACGGTATCAAAGAAAAACGATTCAATAAAATATGTAATTTGAACGATGAAACATATAATTTGATCGATCAAAATCTATCTTTACCTTGTCCAACCGTGTATTTTCTTTTTGACATTTCAACTTTAGTGTTGCTTTTACACGTTACCGATTCGATTTGAAACAATTATCGATGTCATTATTTTAATCAGAACTATATATCGATTAAAATGCCCAGAAATATTTTTAGTTCAATAATAATTTATTCGTTTAATATAATGTTTTACTTGTTTCATTTGAAATTCCAAGAATTCGATTCATTTCTGACAATAATTTAGTTATTAAATCATGATTCTATTTTTATTTACTGTTTTTATTAAATTTACAGACACAGTACATAAATAAATTCAATTTTTTTTAATAATATGATTGATTTATCTTATTTCAAGACCCGATTTATATTTTGTGGTTTTATGTTATAACATAACACACGTTCATCACTAAAAAGTGTTGCCCGTCAATAAAGTACGGAATTGCAGTAAAATATTATTACGAAAAAAAAACCGATTCTTCATAGACGTGAGCTGTCAGAAAGATAATAAACAAATAGACAAGGTACAGCTTCTATCAAGCTTCCAAAATAAAAATAAAACTGTAAACCCAAACAGGCGCATATCGAATTGAGTCTATTTTGCAATTTAAAGAATCAATTTAGATGTTATCCGAAGAGGCTTACGTAAAGAGGGTGATGACAAAGGAAGCAGGGGATGGTACAAATAGAGACTTATGGGGTGTTTCGTCTTGGTCAATTCCTTCAATAACGTTTTTTTCGTGCTTTTTATGACAATACAGTTAGCAATGGCAACATAATGTTAGTTTTTGTATTTACTTTTCTATAACTCTGATGGTTCAAATTAATTAGTGCTTAAATAATTTAATGTTGTTTAGTTTATTTTTTCCTATCTCCAGTATGTTGAAAACTTTTATTTAAGTTTTTTAAGCTTGGAATCGAAATATTCGTTATTTTGAATTAAGTCGATTTTTCAATTTAGATGTTATCTGAAAAAGTAATGACAATGGGAAACAGGAGACGGTACAAATAGATACTTATGGTTGTATTGTCTTCGTCAATTCCTTCAATAACGTTTTGTTTAGATTTTTTTTTATCTAAAATAAATTTTGCACTTTCAACACAGTATTTATATTTATATTTACTATGTTATTACTCAAATACTTTAAACTAAGTAGTGCTTATTCAACATAATGTTGTTTTTTTTTTTACCCATCTATGCTAATAAGTTAAAAAAACTTTCATAACACTAATAAAATCATAGACCAAAACATGCACATATCGAATTGAGTCGATTTTGCAATTTAAACGAATCAATTTAGATGTTATCTGAAGAGGCTCACGTAAAGAGGGTGATGACAATAGAAGCAGGGGGCGGTACAAATGGAGACTTATGGGGTGTTTCTTCGTCAATTCCCATAATAAGGGTTTGTTCAGTGATTTTATGTTTAAAAATACGAATAGCAATGAAAGACCTCTTTGTCAAAATATCTTATAAAAAAATACAGATTGCAATGGCAAAACATTTTTTGTTTATAAATTTTATAAAAAAATAAGGTTGTGCAACGATTTAAATATAAAACTAAGCTCTGAATTTATTTGTTTGTAAAAATAAGTGTATGAAATTTAATATAGCTTCAAGCTAGCATCATTGTAAACTCAACTAATATTTTAAAGGGAAATGATTTAAATTATTTTGCGCTTTTTAAAATTTAACTCGACAGCTAATAAAAAAAAATAATTAACCATTAGCCATTAGGCAAATACAGCTTCACCAAGTTATAAAATAGGCTATTATTTTATCAAGATACCGAGCAGGTGAAGCCGTGCGCTATAGCTTGTTGGTGCATCTTTATAGAGACAAAAGCCAAGTTGTATTAATAATATATATTATATTTTTTATACTACGCCCACAGCGAACGAACGTGTAGTCCACCTGATGGTAAGTGGAGTACAGCTCATGGACATCAACAATCCACAAAAGCAGATTATAGATGCGTCGCTGCAGCTGAGGTCTACAGTGTTATGCCTCATGTGCCAGTAATTTCAGGACCTGATCTCACCTCCAAACCGGAACACAGTAATGTAAGCACTACTATTTGGTGGCAGGTTAAAGGTGAGACGGTGGTGCTGCCGCCCTCTAGCTCATTCACAAGAGCTCTCCCACCATAATTAATCGATAATTTATTACCAAAGTGGAAGTTTTTTATTAGCTACCTACTCGTATATAATGTGTAAAACATGTTTTATTCTTTTTAAACAAGCTTACTTGTAATTGCAGATACAAATTACTAGTATTCTTGTTAATCTCCAACTAATCTTAATGCGCTTGTTTTAGGAGGCAGTTTACGTCCGTGGTGTAATGGCCAGGATTCGAACCTACGACCTCTTGATGGTAAGAACGATGCTTTATCCATTGCGCCACGGCCTTCAAATTAGATATAATCGTATTGAGGTATTAAAATAAATTTATCAATATGGTTTCATCTAGAAGTAGATACAGTACCTATCTTATCAACTCTCTAATATTATGACAATTCTGTTTTTTTTTAAACTTAGTAGTAATTAGCGTCATCAACGCTAATAATTCTTAACTAGCACAAAAAGTGAGTGAGTTGGTTAATTTCTAACCAACTCTACTACCAGTCCGTGAAGAAATGAGACGTCATTTGATTTTATGTTTTTTTTTTTTAAAAAAAGCTTACTAGTAATTTGCTAATACAATACAATTACTCGTATTCTTGTTAACCCCGTTCAGCAGCTTAATTTGCTTGTGTTAGGAGGAAGTTCACGTGCGTGATGTTATGGCTAGGATTCGAAAATATTTACTGTCTTGTTGTTTAGAAATGCTAGAACAAACGTACTATCAACATACAAAAACCTTTAAAATAGAGACGATTGGATATTTTGGATGCAATAAAATACTTGACACATTTTTAGCTTCAACTCTTCTGTCCTACATTTATCGATAAAATACTTTATTTCGTGGTGTTACGACGCAAAATAGACTGTCAATACTTTTATCAAATTCTGAACACGAATGTCGCAGTTTTTTTCGCTAATTTTGTACGTTTGTGGTGTTCGAAAACGGGATCATATCACGCTTTAACTGTTTGTATCGGATCTGTAGTGTTGGAAATTGCTGTCGGTATAAAATTGGTGAGATTATATTGGTTTGAAATGCAATAAAATAAAAGTATACACGTGAAGTTTTGGTGATAATGTACTTTTCGTATTGTGACAACTACAAAAAGTTTTGCAAACAATATTTTTTTTTTTATAACGACGCCCGCACTACATAGGTACATTTAATACCCACAAAGCACACCCAGAGTCAGAACAAATCTTTGCGGATAATACAAAGTATTGTCCCTTGCGGGGATCGAACCCACAATACCAGCGCAGTTGAAAGCGGCGAGGCGACCGCTCTAACCAATACGTCAACTGTTACTGTGCACGTTTAGTTAATAATATGCTCTGTTCCGAAATCCTTCACACACATATACATATATACACATACATATCATAGCACAACATCACGCCTAAATCACCCAGAGGGATGTGGCATAGGTGTACAACACCCACACTTCACCTGCTATGTTTAGGTTGCATGGGATAGAGGGTAAGCCTATCCACACATTTTAAACTCCGTGCTGCTATTAAGAATTTCCTGACGGAATGATCACTAAATAACACTTTTCCCGACCCGGGAATCAAACCCGAGACCTCACGGTGAGAGGCGCATACGCTAACCACTAGACCAACCAGGCAGTCTATTAATTACTTCAATATTACCCATATTTCGAATATCATGTAAGTAATCATAAAATCAAATTTGTGTCAGAACAAAACCAATACTCTCGACAATACAATTAATTTCTCGAAAATAATAAGAAAATAAAGTAATACTATCGCTTCTTTTTGGTTCCTTTTGTCGAATAATCACACCTAAACTTTCCCAGAAAAACAAAACGGTAAAAATCTTTTTATATCTCTATTTACACGAAATGAATTATAATAATGATGCTATAAATCTAACCGAGACTGGCTGGTATTACTGTCAGAGAGTTACCTTATTATATAATTATGTACTATAAGTCGAGCACGGAACGAAATTTTAATATGAAATGTACGGTAGAACCTGCGGATCCTTGCAAAGGTTGTATTCCGCGAATAAACGGTAATTTGCTTCAAAGAGAAAGGTTGTTTTGATGTAACGTAGAGATGCCCTCACATACGAATATAAAAAAAATATTTGTCAAATAGCAAAATGATTTTAAAATGATGAAATAATGGTAAATGTTTAGCGGACGGATCTGAAAACAGACAGACGTATGTTCGTTGTCAAGTTTTCGGTAACTTAATAGATTTGGCCCCAATTTGACAGGTGTTAGATAATCCTTATGGACAGGATGAGCATATAACACACACAAATGAAAGTGACAGCTGTGTTTTTTTTTCCAAATCTTGTATAACTTCTTAATTTGGTCAGGTTATCTTTTCTAGGTCGGCTAAGAACTATCCGGAACCTCAGAAGCTGGTCGTTACCCACGTTTAAATAGTTTGCAGATAGAAACGTTATTAGGTTCTTCACTTTATAATATACCTATCATATAATTTGGAAGTTGATACCTGTAAGTAAAAAAACTAGCGGAAATTAACTCGATTATACACTATTTACCTTTTAAGCTTAACGTTTCGGCAGAATGATTACACTGGTCTTAATTACGCAACGCGTAAGTTTACAAGTTAATCTTTATTGTCAAGTTTACGTTAGCCGTATTTTATCACAGGTAGGTAAAAATAATAATATTAATATTCACTGAATACTACACTCGTATTTGTAGTAGCATTTGCTACATCACTACTAAAACGTACCTCAATTTAAACTGCGGATGTTGCGAGTTAGCCAAATCAAACAAGTTTGGGGTTGAGTATGTCTATTTCAAAGAAAAAGTTTCAATGCACTCTCAACTTGGAACAGAGAGGGAATACATGAGTTTGGTAAGTCCAATACACTAAATGAATAAATGGGATCTGAAAGAATAATTTATGAAGATCAAATGCCCTAGTCGGTAGTACAACTGGCAACTACGTGAAGTTCATGGATTCGAATCCCGTTCAAGACAAACGCTTTGTGTATTAGCTATAATATTAATTATGTCCACTGAATATATATATATCACAGTCTGTGCATTAGTCGCGCCGTCTAGTGAATATACCTACCTACCGTCATTATACCTACAGGAATTTGCCTTGAAATGTGTATAACAATAATAGCAGCCCTGTATCTAATACATATCTCACTGCTGGCCTCGAACCTATTCTTATAATGAGAAGGGTTAGACCATAGTCCACCACGCTGGCCAAGTGCGGGTTGGTACTCATCACACACCATCGAGCACTTTTTATGCATACTCTCGGGCATGAAGGTTTCCTCACGATGTTTTCCTTTACCGTTAGCTTCATACACACATATCTTTGAAAAATTTGATCTGTACTTTTTATTGACAGAGGTTTTAGTCGTGGGTTCGAACTTCAGACCTTTGACTTAGCAGTATTATGGTCTTCTACTCTGCTATCGCTGCTTGTATTCTTACAAAAAGTCTGTTCTTCTCAACGTTTTGATTAAAAAAATATTGTTTTTATTTTCATAGACGCAACACTTAAAATATCCGCATTGTGAACATATCGTACGACAACCTCGACCTCAAATGCAAGCCTTAATCCAAAATAAGGCCCCACCAATATGCTAAGAAGCCTAACTACCAATTATCAAATTCCTTTCCGTCCTTTTTCCCAACATATTTTATGCGAGGCGTTCAATATTTCACACTTTATTTGGCAGCAGTTGCTGACCCTCCTAATTTGGTAGCCCGTGGGTAACCCTTATAAATTCTGAAATAGTTTACCAGCTCACACGTAATTCTATCCTTAAGGCTCGTACACAAAACTCAGATGCGACGTCGCATTGTAATGCTGCATTTGTAATGCGCTGTAAAAACCACTAGAATCGTTTGTGAGCTCAAAGCTAGGCGATTTAAGGTAGTTTCACCATGTAAGAACACAGCCTTAGCAAAGTTTATCAGGTGGCAATGCAGCTTGAAATCACGCATAACGCATCACAAGAACTTGCGACTTGATTTTTTGCATTTTATAAGTACATTCAGTTCAGTCTTTCTTGCCGCAGAAAATTGCATCTAAAGCCTAATTCACATTACAAAACAGTAATAAAAAAATAATGTCGCGGTATTAATTTTATCAACAAATTCTCGTGTAAAATCTACTTTTACAAAACATGCATTTATTTCATGCCATTAGTTTCATACTGCCTCGATGGTCTATTGGTTAGCGTATGCGCCTCCCACCGCGAGGATTCGGGTTTAATTACCGCGTTGAGCAAAGTGTTATTTGTGTGAACTTTCCATCAGAAAATTTGGACACACAGAGTTGGAATTGTGCCCGGTGGATTGTGATAGGCTTACCCTCTATCCCATGGGACCTAAACATGACAGGTGAAAGGTGGGAGTTGTGCGTGATGTTATGTTATTAGTTTCAGTATGTAAATTAGGCTTTTAATTGCGTCAAGGTCTTCTGCGTTGCGAATTCGCAATGCGTCAATTTGAACTTTTGTGTACAAGCCTTTACTACTATTTTCTTAGCCATCCGTGCGTTTAAACTAAGTTGGTGAAGTTTCCCTTTTTATCTCAGAAAACGTTTTCTTAGGTCTATTGGGACTTTGTTCTAGTTTGGCAGTAAGTGAAATAGGATCGGAAGTAAACGTTTCTATTGTACGGTTCTATTTGTCAATAATATATTGGTGTATATTCCTAATCTTGAAGAATGTTTAAAAACAAAAACTTGTGACAACTGACAAACAAATGTATTTAACTAAAATCTTTGAATAAAAAAAATTGTGTCATCGACCTGTACCAAAATTTTAATTAAGTATTTAATCTGACATAGAACTAAAGTAACCGACATAGCTCGCAAAATAAGCTCGCTGAAGTGGCAATGGGTTGGTCACGTCTGCCGAAGGACCGACAGCCGTTGGAGCAAACGAGTCCTGGAATGGAGACCGCGACTCGGCAACCGTAAGGTAGGACGCCCCCCTACCAGGTAGACTGACGACCTGATGAAGGTCGCTGGAAGGGACTAGATCCGGAAGGCGCAGGACCGGGTGTTGTAGCGCAAATTGGGCAGTGGCAGTGGACTACGAGCGGCTGAATAATGATAATTTAATCTGAATAAGTAGCCAAGGCTTTTTTAAATATTCAAAGAAACAACGCTAAAGTTCAAAAATCAAAATTAAAAAAATATATATATGGAACATAATTTATTGCAATACATATTTTTAATTATATGGATCCTGACGTCTATTTTTATTCGAAGTTACGTTTTTATCACAGACTTAGATCCAAAATATCATGGTCACCCACTTTTCACCTAACGTAGCTCCTGTTTTACCCAAACAAGTGATATATAGCATCAGAACACCCAATACAAGTCCCGGCAAATTGAAACTACATGCAAGTCAAGTTGCAGCAACTCATTACGTAAATCGACAACCATCTGTCGCAAACTAGAAACTCTGCAATATGACATACCTATAGTTAACTAATAGTTTGTAACTATTGATTTACTACATCATTTACATTGTCAAGAGAATAAGAATGAGATATTTAGGACTAGTTTGCTAAGGTACCGGATAAATCTTATTTAACCCATAAAATAAAACCTGACCGAATTATGAAGGGTTATAAGAGACCATAGTCCACCACGCTGGCCAAGTGAGGATTGGTAGTCTTCACACACCATCGAGCACTTTTTATGCACTCTCAGGCATGCAGGTTTCCTCACGATGTTTCACCGTTAGCGAGTGATGATTTATATAATAAATACACACATATCTTTGAAAAATTGAATCTGTACTTTTAATTGATAGAGGTTTGTGTCGTGGGTTCGAACTTCAGACCTTTGACTTAGCAGTCCTATGGTCTTCCACTTTGCTATCGCTGCTTGTATTCTTACAAAAAGTCTGTTCTTCTCAACGTTTTGTTTATAAAATTATTGTTTTTATTTACATAGACGCAACACTTAAAATATCCGCATTGTGAAATATTACCTGACCGAATTATGAAGCGAAACAAGTTACACTTAAAAAAAAGCTGTCACTTTTAAATATGTGTGCTATATGATTACCCTGCCAATAAGGTTTATCTTACACCTGTGAAAGAGCTTATAATTTTAAAAGGTAGTTTGAAAATAAAAGCTAAGATTTACACAATGAAATTGTTGATGAATTTTTTTTTTTCTGTAAATTAAGCTCAATTTATACTTTAAACTTTATACAATACATGCGTTATGAGTACAAATAGACGTATTGTAAACAATAGTATAAAATGTCTTTATTCAAACCAAAATATAATATAATATTTTTTTTTTATTTTACGCCCACAATATCAAGCAAAAAAGTGATTATAATGTAATATTGTATAGTATAATATAATAATAAAATATTTATTTATTTATTTATTTATTTATCATATGGAAAACTTACAGCTAGTATAACTTAAATAACAATAAGTTTAGGAACCATAAAGCCAATAACAAGTTTTCGCTTCTAGTGACTGTATAACAATTTGGTGCGAACAAAACTAATGTAAACATTGCGCTTATAATTACCTTATAATTAGGGCGCGATTTAAATGAAGAAAATAAAATAAAAATAAAATAGAAATATAACACAACATAAAAAAAAAGAAATATGATACTCCGCTTATTTAAAGAATTCGAGACTCAACCGTCTTCTTGCCGCAGACAAACTTATTGTAAATGGATCGATATCGAACTGCTTACTCACTTTATTAAAGTATCTGCTCGCACGCACAACGCAACTATTCTGCCTGTAATTAGTTGAAGCATCTGGCATCTGCAATGGAATATATGAACGTTTTGATTTGTTTGGTACATTTATGAAAAAATTTGACAATAACTCAGGACTGTCAATATTACAGTTATACTCACTCAAAATTTTGGCTATGCCGTCATTAAACAGTAAGCAAAGACATATTATTATGTTGTTATATACAAAAACTAGTAGGCCTAAAACGATGATTGTCTCAAAACACTGTAGTAATAGTAATGGAATTAAAAAAAAACGATATCGTCGACTTGATACCCTATTGTTTGATACGTGCACGTATGCAAGAATGTGTTTTGAAATTGTAGGTTCACAATTTGCAACTACGCTCAGTACGGAATTGGGAAAGGAATTCTGCACGGTGTACTCTTACTTATTTGCAACAGGGCTCTGTGTTTACAGACTATCTAACGATATGAAAGCCTGTATGTGTATTGCAGAAAGCCTTTTCCTTGGATATTGTACAGTGGGCCAAGCAATTAGGTATGCAGGGCAAAATCTTCTACGCCATAGTGAAAACTGAATGCAATAGATATACATGTGTTAATTACATATTTAAGAAGTGTAATATACTCACTATTCAGATATGACTGTGAATCATTTCTCCCTAACTGGCGTATTAAGTATTTACGATGACTTTAAAGTTTTTGCCCTGCGTAGCTAACTCGTTTGGCCTACTGTACCTGTGACTGTAGGAAAATTACTAGCTACCAATAAAAAAAATGTGATCTAATTCATTCCAATGAAAAAAGACATAAATCCGTTGAGCATTTAGAACGAGATGTATTAAATTGTGGCAACAATTTTGTCTACTTCCATGAGATATTTTTTTTTAAAACACTCTCTACACAAATTTACTAGTAAAATTAAATATGTCGCCAATTTAGTTCATTTTTATTGATTGAATTTAAAAACAATAACATTTACTCATATCAACAATTAAAATAAGTCATATTTGTTCAGCCATGATGCATAAAATAACAAAACTAGACACAAATCAGAATACTAAACAAATATAATTATGCTAATATTGAATTCCCCCCATATCCTGCACAAATCATGTAATTAATACATTTAGAGGCCAAACGAAACGTATTCGGCAAACTGTATTAGGCAAACATGGAGAGTATACGCATTGTTACAATATACCCCTACTACGATTGGTCCTAGGGAACCTCGATAGCGACGGCGTAAATAAAATTGACATTACTTATGCCGCACAGCCATTTTGAACTGCCCGCCATTACAATAATGCTATATATAGCACATTTAATTATTTTTTTTGCCTAATGGTTGTAGCCAAAAAAAATAATAATTGAATAAATGGTTACAAAAACGGGATGCTTTCAACAGCAAAATGTGGACAGCATGTTTGTAAATTAAAACTGAATTCTTTCTAAATTATGTTTTATGAAGAAAATAAAAAAAAAAATGCGGAAGTGGTTGTTGGCACAAATTATAATCGATCTTGTTTTGATTTTTTTAACATAAAATTTAAACAATATATAAAGTGCTTACGATAGCAATTATAGTAAAGGTAGCTTATGTGTTATATGTTGGCGTGTAATCAACTCCTCGTAAATTAATATTGACAAGTGTACAGTATTAGAACGCATTGGGGATTCATCAATTTTATAAGGTAGCGAACGTTGTTTATTTGTTTACACATGTCTGAGTTAGAATTAATGTTTCTGTTATTGGTGTTGTTTTAACGATAGCGTTTATAAGTATCGAATTTCCGTAACGCGTCTCGATTGCAATCATAGTAGAGGTAGGTTTTGTATTTCCCGTTGGTGTGTAATCAACTCTTCGTAAAGTAATATTGACAAGTGTATTAGAGCACACAGGGGATTCATCGACGCTATACCATAGGGAACGTTGTTTAATTGTTTACACTTGTCTGAGTTAGAATGTTTTTTTTTTTTTTGTGATGGTTTAGTATTACAGCTTGTAAAGTAACGTCTTGTCAATATAAAAAAAAAAACTACTGAGGTGTCAAGGGACACCCGGATGGAACGAAGTTCCTTTCGATTAATTAGTAAAGAAATTTTTATTTTTCTAAGTTATAAAAAAAATATTTAAGTTAAAATAATATTTTTTTTATTATTAACAATTCTAATGTAATATAAACTTAATCAGTCGGCTCAATTTTAGTAATAATTGGCTTGTGGTAACTGAAGTAGGAAACATTTATGTTTGGGATTCAATTTTATTTAAATGTCTTGAAAAACTGCATCAATGGTAGTATTATATTTTGTTGTTGATTCTGCTGGATTATTGTTTATTCTTAAATAAAAATTTTCGTAGCATGTAATTACTACGCCGCTACGAGAATTGCTACGAAATGTGTCGTTACAACTTTTCGTCCCAATTTTTTTCCGTCTAGCCCCCTTTCGCAATTATAGTTTATGTAGGCTTTGTATTCCCCTTTGGCATGTAATCAACTCTTCGTAAATTAATATTGACAAGTGTATTAGAGTACACAGGGGATTCATCGACGTTATATTGTAGGTAATGTTGTTTAATTGC
This sequence comes from Hypena proboscidalis, assembly GCA_905147285.1. Taxonomy (NCBI): domain Eukaryota; kingdom Metazoa; phylum Arthropoda; class Insecta; order Lepidoptera; family Erebidae; genus Hypena; species Hypena proboscidalis. The sequence goes on along the minus strand of LR990150.1, from coordinate 5,874,413 downwards.
TTACACATGTCTGAGTTTTAAATGGATTTCTCTTTTATTGGTGTCGGTTCAGTGGTGTCAACATTTAAGTTGCTAGCGTCCGCGCGTGACTGTTGCATTTTACAAGATTCAAGATTCAAGATTCAAGATTCAAGATCATTTATTTGTTAATACATACAGTGTATGTATGATTTACTGGAAAAGATTTTTATTTTAGAAATTCAAACCCTAAGTAAGTAAAAATAGGTAAAAAGAGACCCAAAGCAAGTGCAGTCACAAACAACAGCTAGTATATTATAATAATAATAATAATAATATTATAATACAACGATAACATTTTAAACTTTTTGATTCTGGCTTTTAGTACCTTCCAAAAACATACATATGATTTTAACTTAAATAAAATCGAAACTCATTAATTTATTGCAAAATTACAAGCGAAATGATTAAAAAAGTTAAAAAGTAATTAAAATTAAATTTAATTTAATGAAATATTAACTAGCGATGTAACGCAAAATAAAGGGAGTAAATGAAAAAAAATTCAATCCAAAATAATATGTTGACATCATCCGTTTCCGAACGATTCTGTACCTAACGTTACCGTACGAAACAAAGGTTGTTTTGCAATCTATCCTCTTTTCAATTAAGCTAATTGGGCGGAAAACGGAGGAAAATTTATAAGTGGTCGGAGACAGACCAATTTATTTGGAGTACCAAATAATTTTCGGTTAAAAAATATAAAATCCACCTGGAGTTCGATGTTGCCCGTTTTTTGATAAATGACTTGAAGCCGCATATTTTTCTCAACCGAAAGCTGAAAAATAACTTTTCTATACGGAAGATTGATCATTAAAATAGGGTCAATAACAATATTTTATCTAAAGGTAAGCTTCTAATGTTACGTGCTTTGTACAACATAATTGCACAATTAATATGAGTGCACGATTGGCGTAGTGGTTAAAGTGGTCGCCTCGCCGCTTTCAACAACGCTGGTGTTGTGGGTTCGATCCCCACATGGGACAAATCTTTGTGTGATTCGCAAAGATTTGTTCTGACTCTGGGTGTGCTTTGTGTGTGTAAAATGTATGTTTGTGAACACCCCCGCGACACAGGAGTTATTCCTAATGAGGGCGTCGCTTCAAAAAAATAAAAATATTTGATTAGTTTTTCGTGACATCAAAAAGGTCTTATTTCTTAAAGTAATAAAACAATATATTTTCTGACTAATTCAGCGAAGTTTCAAAATTTGTATAAGCTATAGCAAAACACCAGAAAGATTATTACATCTCTATTGTATCCACAAGAGATAAAAACTCTTTTTGATAGTGTTCATTCAACATAATGTTTGTTGTTTTCTCTCAACTTTCGTCAACACCATTCCAAAACCAACTGTGAGGGGATAAAATGTCTCCAAAATCTTTTATTCCTCCGATTATTATCTCCAAGAATAATCTTTATTCTTTATGAACCTAGGATAACACCGCGATAATTTCGGCTGAACATTTCATCTGTAACTTTAGGCAATATATTTGAAAACTTACCTAAAATAAAAGCAATTTTAGCAAAGTTTATCTTCAACGTTATCGAAGAAGGAAAGCGAAGAAATTCGTAGCAATCATATTAATATTTCAACAAGTAAAATAACATTTGTGACAAAAGGGAGGCTTGTTTGTTTAGGCGATTCGTTTGCAAGAAGTTTTATTGTGACTTACAAGTGGATGTTTCCTGGAGGCGTTGTATTTCAATTTATTTTTCGGCCTTACAAGTCGTTGTTGCTACATAATTAAACAATTTTAATTTCGTTAAAAAATAAATAGCGAAAATATATAAATGTGTTTACATTTAATCTTCAGTTTGCAGCAACAAATATTGCCGTAGGCGACACGGTTTAATACACAATATTTGCTAGCAATTAATATGATGAAGCTCCGGATGCATAATTGCTTTACTCATAGCCTCTCGTCAAATAAAAGTTGCAATATATTGCAAACTAGCTGTTACCCGCGACTTCATCCGCGTGGATGTCGTTTTATAAACAAAAAATGCTACAGGTAACAATGTCAAAGTAACAATAGTAGGAACAACTCATGTACTTACTTACCTATCAAAGAAAATAATATTCAAACAAATCAAAACAGACATTATAGGTACAACTCAACAATGTACCTACTTTATTTTTTTTGGTTCGATCCCGAACCGCAAAATTAAGTTTTTAATTTATTATTTATTTATATACAAACTGAAAAATATATAACTATAATATTTACAACTATACACTAAGAATTAAATTTTTAATTAAGTTTAAATTTAGTTGTTAAATGTTTTTTTTTATTGTTTATAAAAAAAATGTTTTTTATATTGTATTTATGATACTGGGATTTTGCTCCCGCCGCCCCGACCGGCCGGTACCGCCGCAAACGCTACGTCCCCGCATTTTTTAAATCTCTAATATCTTCGAAAATATTCATTTAAATCACATGCTGTAAAGGGCAATTGTGATCTACATGAAATGCACAACGTATCTAATGTATTTAATTGGATAAGGAATACTGTATCGTTTAAAATAGCTTGGTAAATAACCCATATTTTTTTTTTCAATATTTAAAAGATAAAAATGGTTTCTGTGGGTTATCCTTAGGAGATAAACATATGCTGTCACGGATTTTTTTATTTATCTTTTTAAGATATACAATTCCGTAGTACATAAATTTGATCTATCTCGTAAGGTTTAGCCAGCGTTTGCAATGTAAGCGCAGACAAATAATAATATGTTTGTTACGACATCACATTACAAATCTTTAAATTTGTCGGTTTTCTCTACTATAATATGCATGTATTATACATTAAAACTTTTCTCTTGAATCACTCTATTCATTAACCGCATTAAAATCCGTTGCGTAGTTTTAAAGATCTAAGCATACATAGGGACAGAGAAAGCAACTTTGTTTTATACTATGTAGTGAATAAAGGTCCTATGAGTTATTTAGTAAAAGGATTGACGAACTTGTATTTGGTCAATCCCCAAAGATTTTATAGATTATACTAATAAATATAAGTGCTTGAGACTGTCGTCATAGTCTTGTTGTTAGCGTATGCGCCTCTCATCGCGATTCGATTCCCGGTCAGGCAAAGTGTTATTTGTGAATTTGCCGTAAGGCAATTCACAATAGTAGCACGGAGTTAGAATTGTGTCCAGTGGATGGCGATAGCCGACGATAGCCGATGGCGGACTTAAAAACATAACAGGTGAAGTGTGGGTGTCGTTCACTTCTGCCATACCCTTCTTGGTAATATAGGCGTGGTGTAATGTTTATAAGTACTTAAGCCAGAAAATCAAAGTTAAAGTTTTTTCTGTTCTTAAATAATTCGTTATTTTTCGTGTTTTACTACAACCTCCTATTTTATTTGAATACGCCCAAATTTATTAAAAATAAACTTATCCAATAATTTTAATAGAATATACATTCATATATAACATAGCATTACGCTTCACGTGTTATGTTTATGTTCCATTTGATAGGGGGTGAGCCTATCGCCATTCACCGAGCTGTTATTAGTCAATTTCCACAAATTCAAATTCAAATTCAAATTCAAATCAGTTATTTTCTTTCATAGGCCCCAGGAGGCGCTTGAACACGTCAAAACATTACAATAAATGATATAAAAATAAATCATAAATAACACTTTGCCTAATCTGGGAATCGAACCCGAGTCCTGATGTGAGAGACGCAAAAGCTTACCACTAGACTATCGAAGCAGTAATAGAGCCTAGTTTAAATAAAATATATATTTCACTCTTCTAGTAATCTTAGCCGCCATCTTATTTTTCAGTTTTATTTGTCAAACAAAAGTGTTCTGAGACTTGAGGTTTAATTAAAAGATTACCGCAATCAAAAGCCCTCTTAACAAACATTTTCCGACTCTAGTACAAACGAGGGGATGTCGTCAAAACAAAATGTTATTTTTCTCGAAAAATTCTTGTTTTTCACCAAGTTCTGTTATATGTGCTTGTTTTGCTGTCGTGTTATTTATCTCGAGAACACGCAGTTATACGCCGTAATGAGCTCGGTGATATATATCTAAAGAATCGAGTAAAATACGTATACATACGTACTGAAATATAATTGTATTTTTCGTTGAATTATTTGTTGTAGAAATGAAATACCTTACCTTGTCTTCTGTAAAATGCAATGATATTTTTTGTCACTAATGTGGCTTGATATTCTAAATGGCATAAAAGTGACAAGGTTTTAATAATTTTGGCAACATTTTACTTGTTTGCAGATTTATTAAGTACAAAAATAATTGGAGACTCGTAATTATTTTAGCGATTCTGTTGATTTTAAGGGTGTATAAAATTAATAAATAAAGGTGAGAATTATATTTTTTGAGTAAGTAAGATATTGCTAAAATATTGAATTGATATTAATAAAATATCGAAGATTGATAAATATTATGATCTTAATATAAAAACAATCAAGAAACATTTAATTACGTGACATTCCCTACGTCCGGCGCACCCTGGGCAATTCGCGAGTTCTCAAAAGCAAATTGGCTAATCCTTTCACCACGATGGCGAGTCAAAATTAAATATGACTCAGCCATCGACACGACGAAGAAGAACGTGACATAGTGCTAAAGATTGCTGGCAAGGTGACGTGTTTCATATTCATAGCCCGTATTTACACATTAACACTTGCGTGTTGACTTGCCTCGTTTGAGCTGACACAGATTTGTGTTCAGCCAGAATAGTTATGATATGCTAGGTTCTGAGACAACACACACTCATGGGTAGCCATCGAACATTTTGTAGTGTGTTTATGATCTATTTTTATAGTTATGCACTGTATGTCAATTAATATTGTAAGGACGAGTGAAATTGTGCATGTTATAGGTACTTGCATAGTTTAACTATTTTAACGATTTTGATAAAAATAAGTATAGCGATAGTTGTGAGCGCAAAAAATGCTCTATACGCCAATTAATTTGAGCTTGCGGTATCATAATTTGATAATTAATTGTCTGGTCATAAAATATATTCAGTCAAGAAATATTTTATCACGTGGCATAGTGCTAGAGATTGCTAGCAAGGTGACGTGTTTCATATTCATAGCCCGTATTTACACATTCACACTTGCGTGTTGACTTGCCTCGTTTAAGCTGACACAGATTTGTGTTCAGCCAGAATAGTTATAATATGCTAGGTTCTGAGACAACAGGCACTCATGACTAGCCATCATACATTTTGTAGTGTGTTTATGATCTTTCTTTATAGTTATACACTGTATGTCAATTAATATTGTAAGGACGAGTGAAATATTGCAAGTTACACTTGCATAGCTGGACTATAGACCAATTTTGATAAAAAAAAGTATTGCAATAGTTGTGAGTTCAGCAAAAGACCCAATACACCAATTAATTTGATCTTGCGGTATCATAATTTTATAAATAATTATCTGGTCATAAAATATATTCAGTCAAGAAACATTTTATTACGTGACATAGTGCTAAAGATTGCTGGCAAGGTGACATGTTTCATATTCATAGCCCGTATTTACACATTAACACTTGCGTGTTGACTTGCCTCGTTTGAGCTGACACAGATTTGTGTTCAGCCAAAATAGTTAATAAAATATGCTAGGTTCTGAGACAGCACGCACTCATGGGTAGCCATCGAACATTTTGTAGTTGTTTATGATCTGTCTTTATAGTTATGCACTGTATGTCAATTAATATTGTAAGGACGAGTAAAATTATGCATGTTATGCTTGCATAGTTTAACTATTTTAACGATTTTGATAAAGATAAGTATAGAGATAGTTGTGAGCTCGAAAAAAGACCCAATACGCCAATTTATTTTAGCTTGCGGTATCATAATTTGATAAATAATCTGTTGATAAAATATATTCAGTCAAAAAATATTTTATTACTTGGCATAGTGCTAGAGATTGCTGGCAAGGTGACGTGTTTCATATTCATAGCCCGTATTTACACATTCACACTTGCGTGTTGACTTGCCTCGTTTAAGCTGACACAGATTTGTGTTCAGCCAGAATAGTTATAATATGCTAGGTTCTGAGACAACAGGCACTCATGGGTAGCCATTGAACATTTTGTAGTATGTTTATGATCTTTCTTTATAGTTATGTATGTCAATTAATATTGTAAGGACGAGTGAAATTTTGCATGTTATAACTGCATAGTTTAACTATTTTGATAAAGATAAGTATAGAGATAGTTGTGAGCTCGAAATAACAAAAAAAAAACCGTCTTCAAAAAGTAGGTAAACTAAAAAGCAAAAAATAAACTTACTTCGCACAAAATAATACGTTTTTTCATTTAGTTAAACAGAAATTATTAAATAATTATTTTATAATTCTGAAGTCGGTGCCAAGTGAAAGCTATAACAACCTTTCTACAATATCAAATCACAGTACACACAATAAAGGGGGGCGTAGTTGTGCTAGTGCGCGGTCGCCCAGTATTGGTACTTACCACAGAAATATAACTAATATTCAGTCAGAAAATAGTTGTTAGAAAGATTGACATTATCTATATACAGAGTAATTTTTTACGTGGTACCGACTTCAGAATTATAAAATAATTATTTAATAATTTCTATTTAACTAAATGAAAAAACGTATTATTTTGTGCGAAGTAAATTTATTTTTTGCTTTTTTTTAGTTTACCTACTTTTTGAAGTAGTTTTTTTTTTGTTAAAATTTTTTTTTAGCTTCCTCCTCCGTCAGTTGTATTTTTCATGTCTGCTCCATTCATAAGACTTGATCTCATGATATTACGCCATCTTAATCTATCCTCAGACAGCTTCTTAAAAAGTGGAGTCGAGGGGAGTGCGTATTTGTCCGACCAACGCATTGGGCCAGTGACCACTATTTTTTCAAGGTTATCTCCATATTTCCTGTCTTCTTTTTAACCAACTTCCCAAAAAGGAGGAGGTTCTCAATTCGGCCGGTATGTTTTTTTTCTATGTATGTACATCGATTACGTCGCGGTTAATGGACCGATTCGCGTGATTCTTTTTTTGTTCGACGCGAAATAGCTGCCAGGTGGTCCCATAAAAAAATATTTCAGTTTGGTTAAGTAGTTTTTATTTTAGAAGCATTATTAGTAACTGAAGTCGGTTTTGAAAAAAAAAATATTTACCAAACAATTTGTTATTTAATAACCTTTGAAAGTTATATAACAAAAGTATCTTAGTAGTGACAAGCCAACCCTTAACATTTCTAAGAGCTAATAAAAGAAAAATATAAGATTCTCTCACCGTTGTAAAAACTTTATGTGCCTTTTTATTCAGTTTTGATATGGTTAATGAAGATTATTTTGCGACGCAGCGGGTTAATAGAGCTCATAAATTGCCGTGTTTGTATTAGTGGCTTTATTTGATGATGTCTTCTTTTATAAAAATTTTTTGCTCGTAAAAATGAAGGGTTGTGTGCTGTAGCTGGAATATTTGCATTCGGATCAATAAGGTTAAACTGGAGCTGAGCTGCTATCTTCTGCGAACTTTTATTAGTAGTACGTATTAGTAAGCAGCGATAACAGAGTGGGAGACCGTAAGACTACAAAGTCAATGGTCTTAAATTCGTACAATTGTCAATAAATCGTTATTTAGAAGGTATGTGTGTATTTTTATCGTATAAATTATATTTTATATAATATTATAGATGATTTTTTTTTGAATCCAGCAGGACTCGAACCTGCACCCCCTGGGTATACGCCCCAAGTGCGTATACCCATAAAAATAAAGTAAGTATAAATTTCGATTCTAGCAGCATACAAATCCATAGCTGAATTGGCAAAGCACTTGGGGCGTATACCCAGGGGGTGCAGGTTCGAGTCCTGATGGATGCTAAATTTTTATATTTAAAAAATACAAAAAGGCATAGCAAAGCTAAAATTTGCATTAAAATATTACAAGTATAAATTACAGCTCGCTAATTGTGAAGGGAAGCGTCGCGAGGAACCCTGCTTGCCTGAGAGCACCGCACTTGGCCATCGTGGTGGACTACGACCTAACCGTTCTCATCATGAGAAGAGCCGCGAGCTCAACAGTGGGACATGTATTAGATACAGGGCTAGCTATTATTATATTTATATGTATTTACATAAAATAAAATAAGGTGTGGCAAGGTTGTGTGACACAACTGTTATGTTTAGGCCCCATGGAATTGGAGGTGAGCCTATTGCCATCCACCGGGCACAATTCCAAATCCGTGCTGCTATTGATTATTTTCTGCTGAAAAGTTCACATATAACACTTTGCCCAACTCGGGTTTCAAAGCCGAGACCTTGCGGTGAGAGGCAGTCATGTATTTGTATTGTATTTAACTAGTTCAACTAGATATTAAATGGAGGTCGTTCAAAATGTCCAGATGACATGTGTTAGGATCCTTTAAGCCCCACACATATCAACAATATCCTTGATTTAATATGAGTAATACGAGGTTACCCTCGTGCGGTTAACCAACCGTGTTATAAGGTCGGGGCCAATTAAGGCTTTTATGAATTCTCATCCAAATTCTTCGTGATTATTGAAGTATTTAATAAAACATACCTAAGAATATCAACATGCCTTTTTTATTCAGAAGGATGTGGAGAGCCTTATAGCAGCCAAATTTCAGCTGTTAAGTCCTAGGTGATAGGGAGTGAGTTTATCACTAATCACCGGGCCCGTACTGCTGTTAAAAAATTTCGATCGGAAAAACTCAAATAACACCTGTGGCGGTCTCCGCACATAATAAAAAGTGACGGATGACATGGACAACATTAAGAAGTGACTCTCACGTGACAACTGTCAAAGAGCGCTCAATCGCGATAGCGAAATGTTCACAGCAAGTGACTATATATACCACTTCCAATACGCTACCGTTGGACAGCTGTCCGCTAGGCAATACCACCGAGCCTGGTCGGAGGATCCTCCCTTTGTGGTGGAGGAACATCACACCCTGTTCCTCTACACACCTATGCCCAAACCGGACATTGAACCCGAGACATCGCAGTAAGAGATAGCATAAGCTAACCACTTGACAAACAAGGCATCTTGAGCATCTATTAAATTGTAATATTCATACCAAATGTTACCTTCCAAGTCTTTACTTTACAAATAGAAACTACAATATCTCTAAGCACTCAACATAAGCAACATTGCTAAGCCCTAGTTTCACAGGTGTTAGATAATGAGTGCACGGTTGGCGTAGAGGTTAAAGCGGTCGCTTCGCCGCTTTCAATTACGCTGGTGTTGTGGGTTCGATCCCCACATGGGACAAATCTTTGTGTGATTCGCAAAAATTTGTTCTGACTGGGTGTGCTTTTTGTGTGTGAAATGTATGTTTGTGAACACCCCCGCGACACAGGAGTTATTTCTTGTGCGGGCGTCGTTTTAAAAAAAAAAAAAAGAAAAGAAAAAAAAAAAAAACCTTTTGGGCAGGATAAGCACATAACACACATAAATTAAAGTGACAATGTGTTTTTTTTGAATATAACTTGTGTCACCTTTATATTCGATCAGGTTTTATTTTAGTGGTCGTATAAGATCTATCCGGCACTTCAGAAACTGGCTCTTAATCTCATTACTATAAAGCTACATTGATATCGAGATTGTAATAGTTTCCAATTGGTTTCACTTAAACAAAACAGCGATATTCAAACTTACACAATTATTCAGTATGACACTCGGTAACCGGTCTGTCTTAGATATGAGACACAATTTAACTTCTAAAGGATTAATGTTGGCATGGGGTAGATAGCATGACAAGTGAACGCAAATCTTAACGAGACACATGTAAGTTGGTGGTATTGTTATTTTAACAAGGATTACCATATACAAATTTATTTGTTTTCGCTATAATTTATTTACGAAAATAAATTTGGTAGCAGTTAGGAACGGTACATTACAGGTGGAGTGTGAGTGTCGTACACCTCTGCCACACCCTTCTGGGATATATAGGCGTGATATTATGTTATCATCTTTAAAGTCCTCACTTTACAAATAGAAACTAGAATATCTAAGCAATCAACATAGCAACATTCCTTAATCTTATAACTATAAAGCTACACTCATAGCGAGATTGCAATAGTTCCCAACTTGTTTCACTTAAACAAAACAGTTATATTGAAACCTACACAGTCACTATGTACCCTCGGTAACCGGCCTGTCTTAGATATGAGACACAATTTAACTTCTAAAGGATTAATGTTGGCATCGGATAGATAACATGACAAGTGAACGCAAATCTCAACGAGACACACATGTAAGTTGGTGGTATTGTCATCTTAATAAGGGTTGCCACACATAAATTTATTTATTTTTACTATTATTTTTTACGAAAATAAGTTTGATAGTAGTTAGAACCTATACATAACAGGTGGAATATGAGTGTCGTACACCTCTGCCACACTCTTCTGTAAAGTCCTCTCTTTAAAAATAGAAACAAGAATATCTCTAAGCACTCAACATAAGCAACATTACTTAATCGTATAACTATAAAGCTACATTCATAGCGAGATTGCAATAGTTCCCAACTTGTTTCACTTAAACAAAACAGTGATATTGAAACTAACACAGTCACTACGATCCTCGGTAACCGGCCTGTCTAAGATATGAGACACAATTTAACTTCTAAAGGATTAATGTTGGCATGGGGTAGATAGCATGACAAGTGAACGCAAATCTTAACGAGACACATGTAAGTTGGTGGTATTGTTATTTAAACAAGGGTTACCATATACAAATTTATTGGTTTTTGCTATAATTTATTTACGAAAATAAATTTGGTAGCAGTTAGGAACAGTACATTACAGGTGGAATATGAGTGTCATACACCTCTGCCACACCCTTCTGGGATATATAGGCGTGATATTATGTTATCATCTTTAAAGTCCTCACTTTACAAATTGAAACTAGAATATCTAAGCACTCAACATAGCAACATTCCTTAATCTTATAACTATGAAGCTACATTCATAGCGAGATTGCAATTGTTCCCAACTTGTTTCACTTAAATAAAGCAGTGATATTGAAACTTACACAGTCACTACGACCCTCGGTAACCGGCCTGTCTTAGATATGAGACAAAATTTAACTTCTAAAGGATTCATGTTGGCATGGGATAACATGACAAGTGAACGCAAATCTTAAAGAGACACATGTAAGTTAGTGGTATTGTCATCTTAATAAGGGTTGCCACACATAAATTTATTTATTTTTACTATTATTTTTTACGAAAATAAGTTTGATAGTAGTTAGAACCTATACATAACAGGTGGAATATGAGTGTCATACACCTCTGCCACACCCTTCTGGGATATATAGGCGTGATATTATGTTATCATCTTTAAAGTCCTCACTTTACAAATAGAAACTAGAATATCTAAGCAATCAGCATAGCAACATTCCTTAATCTTATAACTATAAAGCTACATTCATAGCGAGATTGCAATAGTTCCTAACTTGTTTCACTTAAACAAAACAGTGATATTGAAACTAACACAGTCACTACGACCCTCGGTAACCGGCCTGTCTTAGATATGAGACACAATTTAACTTCTAAAGGATTAATGTTGGCATGGGGTAGATAACATGACATGTGAACGCAAATCTTAACGAGACATGTAAGTTGGTGGTATTGTCATCTTAATAAGGTTTGCTACACACACGTTTAGGTTGCCATGTGGCATTCATCTGAGTCAAGTGACAGGGTGAAGATAGCAGATGTAGCAATGGATGCCGAATCTAATGTGCCGACCGATATATGTATATAACCTAACATCACTTTCAAAGACCTCAACTCTCTATCAGTACTAATATTTAAGTTTTTACCGTGTCTTACCGACTACCAGATGGCGCAGTGGGTAGTGTATCTGCCAGCGATGCCGTGGTCGCGGGTTCGATTCCCGCTTAAAATATATCTTTGTGTGCATGAACGTGGGGGTTTGTCTTAGTCTTGGTGTTTCTATTTATAATAAGTACTAGCTGACCCGGCGAACTTCGTACCGCCTTAGCGTAAATTTGATGCACTACTTTATTTTGTATAGCTGACCTATCTTATGTATGCGTATCTATTAAATTTGAACTGGAATCTATAATATCCCCCATATAAAAATGAATACTTTTTTTTGTTTTTTTTTTTTTTTTTTTTCCGTAACAACCTTGTACAGAGTATTAGAAAACTACAAAAAAAATATCAGCAAAATCGGTCAAGCCGTTTTCATGCCAAGTCGTGACAACGGAAAACGGGTTTCATTTTTATATATATATAGATGTATTTACAAAAGAAAAGTATATATGTATTAGTGACAGTTATTCTAGTACCCATAGTACAAGCTCTGCTTAGTTTGGGACTAGATGGCGTTGTTTGTAAGTTTTCAGATTATCAGATATCAACCAAAAACCATCCTTCACCCAAAAATAAATCGGCCCTACATTATTTATATATCTGCCTCGACAGCTCAGAGCTTGGAGTTTGTGCTAACACCAACTGGATTATCGATGGCTTTAGACTTTACTCGCAAACTTTTAGAACGAAAAAGTCAATTATTTCACGTACATACATACATAAAATCACGCCTTAGTGCCACGGGGGTAGGCAAAGACGAAAATAAACAAATAAATACATTACAAAAATAATTTGATATTCAGTATTACTAGTAGTAGTAGTACTTATAGTGTTATTTAGTACAAAAGCCAAAGCAATTAGATTTAAACGAAAACTTCTATGTCATAGTGAAGACTACAAGTGTCATGCATGTGTGACATACATAACTAAAAAAAGGGTAGGTATAAAACACTTCTCAAATATGTAATTAACACATCTATAACTAGTGTAGCCAGTCTTCAGTATGATATAGGAGTTTTCGGCCTGCATAAAGTATGCTTTGTCCTGTGTACAAAAAACCGTATCGAATAGATCAGTGTAAGTTGTAAAACATGTAAAAATAAAAACAAAAATATAAAGATGCGACACAAACCGCCGAGCCGAGACGACAGTGTAACATTAAACAATAATAACCTACCTAAAGGCGTAAAATAACAGAGCTAAAAAAAACATAAAACTCGAAGGTATTTGCTAAAGAAAAACATTAAATATTTACAAAGAAAGCCACCGCTGCGGCCACAAGACACGCGTAGAAAATTACCGCAAAAAAAACACCTTTTCCACTCTAAAATTAAGCTATTAAAAAACATTGCTCCTGTGCCTTGAAGTCCCTTTTCATACGAGTCCCTGAGTGTTAGGGCCTTAAGTAGAATTATACAAAATTAAATTTAGTTCGGAGTCCCGTTAGGAAGGCCTAAACAAACTTACTACTTGCCGTTCAAGAGGCAAGAGGAAGCGGGTAAAGATTGTATTATTTGAGTTGGTTTTTGTTTTAATTAAATTGAAAAGCATCATCGAAGATTTTAAAATAATTTATTTCTAGGAGTATGTGAATTAACTGAACACACGCACTGAAGGATCTCGTTGCTCGAAGCCGCGCAGCAATCAATCTTGCAGGTTAAGCAATGCTTACCGTAGATGGGTGGCTATCTTTAACATGATGAGTTTTCCTCAGTGCCTTAGAGAGCACGTTAAGGCTTCCCTCTCCCGGTCCCGGTTTCCATTTGAACATCTGTGACAGTCGTTACGAGTAGTCAGAGACCATAAAATCTGACAACTAGTCTAACAAAGAGTATCGTATAGCCTCGTACTGGGTTGTGGAGTCGCAGTTGCTCAACGTAAAATACTAATATTCAGGTAAATCCTTTGGATTAAAAGAGATTTAACTGAACAATGTTATAAATAGTTTTTTCTTATATGGTAAATATAACATCCAACTATTATAATAAAAATAATTGGGGTGCATGAAAGGAGCCTCCCCGAGTGACGTACAAAACGATTGCCTCCTGGGCAATTCGAGGGTTCTCAAAAGCGAATTGGCTAATCCTTTCACCACGATGGCAAGTCAAAATAAAATTTGACTCAGCCATCGACACGACGAAGAAGAAGAATAAAAATAATAATAAGGTATGTGTAGTAATATATAAAAACCGAAGTAAGGTGAAGACATTATTATTGAGAAAACGGGTTACTCACGTTACTTTTCAGTAATTAGTTTACAGTTACAGTTACAGTTTTCAGTAGTTAGTTTTTAGTTTTAAGTTTCAAATCTAGTACGTAGATTCATCAACTGGGCTATTAATCGCGTGTCATCGCCTCCGCGTCGCGCTAGATTCGAAACTAGTCGGCATATCCCGGCTAAAGTAACGTGAGTAACCCGTTTTCTCAATAATAATAGTATGTATAGTACATTACCGAATGTCAATAAGTAATTATAATCCATGGACAAAAACAACAGATGAAGTACCTGAAAAATACAAAATGAAAATTAATACTCAACGTAGTTTTTTATTCAGATAACGCTTTGAATATGATAACTAATTATTTATATCATGTTAATGCCTTGATGGTCTAGTGGTAAGTGTATGCGTCTCTCACTGCAAGGTCTCGGGTTCGATTCTCGGGTTGGGTAAAGTGTTATTTGTTCATCACAATAATATGTTCGCTGAAATTGTTATGTAATGTAAATGTGAAACGTTTATCGAACAACTTCATATTATTATGGTCTATTAAAAAATAATTGTAAAGAACACTTAGATTTTTTACAAATTATGATAAAGTGATCAATCTGTTATACGAAACATACATACTGCAGCTATCAAAGAACACAATTAAAAAAATAAGCTCTCTTTTACTAGAAAGTCAAATTTGCTTCATAAGTTTCAACTGAAATATTCAGCCAGACTTAAAGATATACTACAAGCACGTTAGAACCTCAGGCACAGATATAATCCATCAAATACTTTTGATATATGAGTCCCTAAGGTATATATTTTGCCTCCTTGATATTAGATTTTGCAGTTACACCGTTGAGAGTACTAAGAGATGATAATATCCTTACATTATTATAAAACAATCTCTTCGACCACGTCTGTCTGTCTTGTGTTCGCGATAAATTTAAATACTAGTGATTTTAATTTGTAGATTAATTTATTAAACTGCCTTGATGATCTCATGGTTAGCGTATTTGCCTTTAACTTTAGGTCTCAAGTTCGATTTCCAGGTCGGGTAAAGTGATATTTGTGAACTTTTCCTCAGGAACTCTCCTGGTAGAAATTTGTCCGAATGGCGATAGGCTCACTCCCTATCCCATAGAACCTAAATAAAATAGGTGAAATGTGGGTGTTGTACACCTCTGCCACACCCTTCTGGATAATATAGGCGTTATACAGCTATTAGTATATTAATTGTCAATGTTATCGACGTACTAGGTAGGTGCATGAAAGGAGCCTCCCCGAGTGACGTACACAACAATTCTCTACGTCCGGCGCACCCTGGGCAATTCGCGAGTTCTTAAAAGCGAATTGGCTAATCCTTTCACCACGATGGCAAGTCAAAACCTTGACCACCTTACTGACTGTCCAAAATGCCCTAACACCTGCACATGAGAGGCGCTCATGAACGCCGACGAGAGCGCCATAACAGTGCCTACTTATTGGGCCAATAAAATTGGACTCAGCCATCGACACGACGAAGAAGAAGACTAGGTAGGTGGAAGGTGGGAAGAAAATCAGGCGCAAATTCTAAGAATTTTGTGAAGAAATTGGGTTTCAAATTTAGACAATTCTTGAAAGCATTAGGGAATAAAAGCATTGATCTAATACATTTGGAGCTTGGAATATTTTATTGTAGAAGAGAATTAGAAGAATTTCTTGAGTCAACATTTTCATGACTAATATTCTTATAAAGCAATATTTTGTCAACAAATCCAAAGTAGCCAACACTTTTTTACCGATAAAAGAAATATATTATAGAAGACGTGATAACTTAAACTTGCTATTTCGGTATAAGCTTAGGTACTTTTTTATGAAACTCATTGAAACCAGCTGATGTACAGTACAAAAACTTCTAAATCAGCTGCGTAGTAATACATCAAACCGATCTTTTGATAGAAAATGGCAAAACTCGAACCTTATGATTGATTGAAGTTGAATTCAAAAACCTTCCGCCAGCTTAGTGCTTCTATTACTGTGTTCCGGTTTGGTGGTGAGATCAGGCCCTAAAATTACTGGCACATGAGGCATAACACCTTAGTCCTCAGCTGCAGCGACGCATGTATAATCTGCTTTTGTGGATTGTTGATGTCCATGGGCTGTACTCCACTTACCATAAGGTGGACTACACGTTTGTTTGCTGTGGGCGTAGTTTAAAAATAGGTCACTGACCATAATAAACCAATTAAAAAGTCACTGTACCCTAGTTCAGTTTAAAAAACAACCAAACATTATACAAGTCTGTATTCGCTTGGCAGCCTTCATTTCTCGACGACCTCTTGAATTTACGCCAAAACTTAATGTGTATGATATATCATGGAATTAACTTTAATATGTTCCGGCAAATGTAGTACTAGTTTGGCTCCGCGTCATTCCCTAAACAAATTTGTTTATGTCGTGGTTAATTACTTTGTGATTTATTGCCCAGATATTTTCTTGTATAAGTTTTGGTTAGGGCCGAAGGGTTACATTTAATTTTATTGAGGCTAAATGTGATTTATAGTGTATTATTTAAGTGCGTTCATCAACATTATCTTCCGACCTTTTTACCCAAATACATTGAGGTTTTTAGTATAACGGATTTAGCTGATCATCAATTTTTGATCAATATGTAGATTAATTTATTAAACTGCCTCGATGGTCTAGTGGTCTAAGCGGTCGCCTCGCCGCTCTCCACTGCACTGGTGTTGTGGGTTCGATCTCCACATGGGACAAATCTTTGTGTGATTCGCAAAGATTTGTTCTGAGACTGGGTGTGCTTTGTTTGTGTGAAATGTATGTTTGTGAACACCCCCGCGACACAGGAGTTATTCCTAGTGCGGACGTCGTTTTTTTTAAAGAAAAGAAATAATTATATTATGACCTCTGTGTAAGCGCAAACGCGTTTTGTTGCTTGGTTTGGCTAGTGCAGTATTTGCTAAAGTTAGTTGATGTAAAAGCCTATATATATTTGATTATCAATGTATTTGATGGAGTTCTAAATACCTACTAGCGGGGGCTGGCTTTCGACAAAAGGTTAGGTGTTCTTTACTTATTGCAGAGGTATTAGAGATTCAGTGGAAAACCTTTTAAGAATGGCTGCTCGTGAGGTTAGCGTATGCTACTGCTGATTGTAAAATGTCAGGTTTGAGCCACGGGTTGGGTAACAGTATTATTAATATGTATTTTGGCCGTCAGGAAATTCTTGCTGCTATTAAGCAAGAAAATTGGAATTGCGTCTAGTAGATATTGATAGGCGTCTATCTTCTGAAACCTAACCTAACTGGTGATATGTAGACTAATTCGTATGCATTCATACCTTTCTAAGTAGTATGAGAGAAACATTACGTGTAATAAAAACAGCATAAATATGAGACTGTGCTTGTAATTGCGGTTACAACTATTTTTGAACAATCTAATTTATATTGATGCCAACTTTCGCTGGCTTGTCAAAATATATTTTAACTGCAGTGCGGCATTATATACGTCACAACTAAAATAACAAGCATAATGACGAGATCGAAATGGCTGTATCACTATCACATTCCAAACTGCAGTTTTGGGTTAAATTTACATGTGAAAAAAAAAATTAAGTGCATAACACCACGCCTATCTTACCCAGAAGGGTGTAGTGTAGCAGAGGTATATAACCTGTTATATTAAGGCCCTATGTGATAGGGGTGAGCTTCTAGCCATTTGCTAGTCACAATTCTAATTCCCTGTTGCTATTGAGAAATTTCTCGCGGATAAACTCCAACTAACACTTTTACCTGATATTTGTTTTTAAACATTCGCGATTTGAGATCATTTTTCGCGTAATTATTAAAAGATAAATAATTTGACAACTGGATGGCGGAGTGGGTAGTGTACCTGCCTGCGACGCCGAGGTCGCGGGTTCGATTCCCGCTTAAGACAAATCTTTGTGTGTATCAACATGAGGGTTTGTCTTAGTCTGGGTGTTTATAATGTATAATAAGTATGTATTTACAAAAAGAAAAGTATATATGTATTAGTATCAGTTATTCTAGTACCCATATTACAAGCTCTGCTTAGTTTGGAACTAGATGGCGTTGATTGTAAGAATCATAAAAACTTTTACTTGACACGGAATCAAATCAAATCAAATCAAATCATTTATTTCCATAGGCCCCAAGGGGCGCTTGAACACGTCAAAAAAAAACATCAAAACACAAAAAATATAAAATTAAAATAAAACTTAGCTAACTAAATTATAATACTTATTAGATTTGATTGACTTTATTTCAACTTAGAGATTTGAGTCAAACCCAAAACCTCTCGGTTAGAGTTGGCATACGTTAACCACCGAGGACAAGTTAAAAATATCGTAAATATTTTAAGTTTCTTTCGTCCGATAAGTTTCGACTCGATAAAATTATAAAAGTTATATTCCTTTTGGTATTAGGGTCTCTGGAAAATTTCTTCGACAAAATATCTCTACGACCAAGTTTTGGATTGAAGTATTTAAAGTGTTCTGAAGTTTGGGATCTAAATGGTGAAAAGTTAAGAATTGCTGATGCCTATCGCTTAGGTAATACAAAGCCTTCGTAATTCTTAGTTATGAAATTACCTTCTTTTTTATAATTATGACGTTTATATCTGTATCAATGGTCTTGTGCAGGGATGGCAAACCTTTATTGATGCACGTGCCATATTTGTTGTAAAGCAAAGAGTAATGTGGCTGTGGCGTGTACATTCCGACGATTTTTTTGATTTTGCGTGCTTAACTTGTAATGCTGCGTGCCATCTGTGGCACGCGTGCCAATGGTTTGCCATCTCTGGTCTAGTGGTTAGCGTACAAAACACAGCAGTGCAACAAGCATTATTATATTTGACTTCTGATAACAGTAAATGTATATTGGTTGTTCCTTTCCAATATTAACATACATACATACATAAAAACATAACATCACGCCTATATTAGCCAGAAAGGTATGGCAGAGGTTTACAACACACACATTTCACCTGTTATGCTTAGGTTACATAGGATGGGGAGTGAGCCTATCGCCATCCACTGGACACAATTCCAACTCTGCGCTGCGATTGTAAATTCCCTGGCGGTTCACAAATAAATCTTTGCCCGACCTTGGAATCGAAACCAAAACCTCGCGGTGAAAGACGCATGCACCACCAGACCACCGAGACAAACTATACAATCTTCTAATTGATTATTCTTATAGCATTTAGCTATGCTTAGCAAATTATACTAAGAAACAATTGAAAAATATATGGGATCGGCAGGATTCTCAGGTTCTGGTAAGAGGCGACCGTAGCTGGATGGCTAAAGCGGCTGCCCGGTATACAATCTTGTTCACAAAATATCTACCATCATAGATTGCAAAGTTCAAACCCGCTATTTCCTATCACTTAGGTAAACAACCCTATGTAACCCAACTTTATTAAATTACCCCTTCTTGGGAGTATAAATTGTTGAATTTATTGCTCAAGCTCGCACTGTGCAGTTCCGAGTGACGGCCGGTCAACATTTAGAGCACGTTTTGCTAACCACTTTACTTACTGCCCTTGTGTTTTGATGAGCCAAAAAATAACAAGAACATTTTTGTGCTGCAATTTCCTAGAAAATGTTTGAAGAAGTAAATTAGACGGAAGCTGGTTTTATGGCAGAAAAGTTGAATTAATTGTTTTATTTTGAGGAAATTGTACTTAATTAAGTATATTAAAAGTGACTTAATTTACTAGTAGAGATTTTATTAAGCTTTCTTTTGTTAAGTTATTTACTATGTGACAAATGAACTTAATAGTCTTGATAGAATTAGATCCTTAATTTACATAATTCAGTTAAGCTTCGGTTTCCTATATTATTATTATTCCATAGCGGTGTGGAATAATGCGGTCGTAAAGATAACGGTACTATGACGTCACTAGAACGTTGCCTATGTGAAACATATGTAGTGGTTTCCTAGAGAGCGGTGATCGACCTAACGTATTACATATTAATCGTGTCACGGTAATAATATTACGGCCGCATTATTCTACACCGCTTTCCTAGGCACTCGAAGCTTTAGGTCAGGCTAAATAGCCATGTTTTGTCAAAAGGGTGAATAGAAATGCTTTACCCGTAATGATATCCGAAATTTGTGACTTGTGAAAGGAGTTTCAACTTTGAATCATTCTTTGATTTTTTATGGAGTAATCGTAATAGTTATCAAAAGTCCCCTAGCAATTGAATAATGATAAAATAAAAGGCATAGTAAAGCATAGAATGGTTCCTTTTTACTAGGTTTAAATAAGTTAATTGCATACGCAAATTATTTTAAGCCAAATTTTAAATGTGTATCAAAATTTTACTTTTTGTACCACTGTGACTCCTATGTTACCAGGATCAAAAATGTCAACCAACACTAAGACACCGTGCATGACTCACAGGCAATCCTCGAGATAAGTTTAATTGTCAATGACCCCGCAACGAATTAAAAGTATACGGTTGGAATTGGAAACAAAAATGATGTTAAAAACCCAATTGTATATTGTGCTGAAATAAAATTAACGTAAGCACAATTAAACACATTTATAAAGCTTTCGTGATAAATATTATCAAAATAAATTAACACTTAAAATGTGTGCTCAAACATGCATTATTTTCGTAAAAAATATTATAATAAATGCTTACACGATACCCATTTTTAGCTCAAATATGTAAGTAAATATCAAATAGTGCTTGTAAGTGTAAGTAAGTATTATTATGCTTGTAATTTTGTTTAAATTGTAACAAATACATTTTTATTTGATTATAAACTTTTTAAAACATTGTATTTGAAAGTTATAATAAAATTATGAATTAGTAACTTTAAAGTTATGAAGCTTAAACATGGCATTATCTTTAATTTAAACGAGTACATAGATAGGACGAAATTTTATGGCGCATGAAGACTTTTGTATAAATCTCGCATGTTACGCTCTAAATAACAAGTTCAATTAAAGTGAATGAGAGACTCAACATCCTGCAAAATATACAAATACATCTTAATACTTAAAAGTGTATCTTATTAAGTTTCACTTAATGCCATTTAGTCTTAAACTAAGCAGAACTGTAGATTGTACTATATAGTACTATGTATACCAGATTATATTATTATTGAGAATACGTCGTACGTAATAGCTAGATGTCTAGCTATTACGTGCGTGTCAGTGCTAGACGTCGCGCGGAAGCGATGACACGCGAATAATAGCCCAGTTGATGAATCTACGTACTAGATTCGAAACTAGTCGGCATATCCCGGCTAAAGTAACGTGAGTAACCCGTATTCTCAATAATAATGTCTTCACCTCACGTCGGTTTTAATAATATTATACCAGATTAATTAATACTAATATATTTTTTAATTTTGCAAATACATTTACTTAACCTCAAACTTCTAGGTAGCTCGCGAATGCAAGAGCAAGATATACTTAAAGCGTAAATACTACACATGTGACTGAGACAATGCGTTTTACGACCAGCCAAATTCTTTTATACTTATGAAACATAGAACAACTTCTTTGGTAACTGCCATACTTATGAAACATAGAAACATGCACACAAGTGTTTATGTAAAGCGGAAATCGAACACCTTGGCGTATCAGACAGTTGTTGCGCTACAGACTCCGCTATTCTATCCATAGATAAAATAAATAAATAAATAAATAAATAGGTCGCTGGTTCATATCCGGCTCGAAGGACCATATGTATGGGCCCTTGTCAGCTCATACATTAATTGATGTTTGTGATAAAATAATTAACCTTGCTACTACTACTATTGGGGGTGCATGAAAGGAGCCTCTCCGAGTGACGTACACAACGATTCCCTACGTCCGGCGCACCCTCGGCAATTCGCGAGTTCTCCAAAGCGAATTGGCTAATCCTTTCACCACGATGGCAAGTCAAAATAAAATTTGACTCAGTCATCGACACGACGAAGAAGAAGATTGCACTCAAAATACGTGTTAACATTAATGCGGTAAAATCTGAACTCATTGCTTGTTTAAAGAATGCTGATACATGTAAAATTATAAATATTGTACGATGTGCATGATCGTACAGTCAACATGACATGTATAATGTCATATTGATAATCCTATGATCCCAAGATGATGAGAAGGCCAAATACACACATTCACTCACACAAGCCCACCCAGTCTCAGAGTAAATCTTTGCGAATCACCCAAAGATCTGTCCTACGTGGGGATCGAACCCACAACACCAGTGCAGTAAAGAGCGGTGAGACGCCCACTTAAACCACTACACCACACGTACAGACAATAATTAGACTCAAAAGTGTATCGTCATCTCAAAGAATATATATTTTAAAACCCATAGTCATAAAAGACCACCAGGCGTAACCAAGGCGATAGCTTTTAGATGGCAGTAAATATAAAAGGGAAACATGAGCCCCCGTCGGGTGCCAAGTGGGGCAAGCTCCTAGCCAAGTTTCGAGAACATCTGATATTAGTTCGGTGTAGTTTTTTTCTAGTGTAATCCTTTTGGGGAAATTAAGAGCGTCGGATTGGATACTTTAATGGGCTGTTCGTGGTATCACTTATTAGGTATTTTTGTGGTTGGGTTTCGAGCTTTATTTTGAACCACACTTATTATTAACAGATTATGAAAGGAGGTTTTATGGCACGTATAGTTATGGTATGAAATATTATTGACTATTATCGGCTTTTCGATGAGAAAACTGGAAATAACCCCTAAATGGATATAGTACCTATAGTCGAAGTTCATATTTCAGAGACACTTTTCAAATTGCCATTTTAAAAGCTCTTTTGGTATTTTGTTATTATGTTTGCTTTTATTGTTTGTTACATAATTGAAATTCTGAAATACTGGTTGCTACTCAAATAATGTTGGTTTATTTAGTCGACCGCAGGTTCATCTTTACGTTTAGTGAAACCGTGGTCGCACTGCAGTGTCGCACTCTCTTGAAAATGCCTGCATAAATGCATAAGTGAAACAGCGGTCATCTTAATAGACCAACATTACGTGAGTAATATCCGTATTCAATAATTTAAATAATGTGTTTTTGTTATTTACAATATGTTGTTGTTAAAAATACAGCATAATCTATTAAAATACACTTTTTTATGATCTTGGCAACGAAACATCCATCCCACTCCACCTTATGGTGAAAGGTAACAATTGCCAATAAATAGCAAAAACAACTTTAGATGATTTTTAAACTTTGTTATTATTTTCATCTGAATACTATTCTTGGTCTATATTTTAAACTTTTCATGACAACAAGCTACCAAACTTTATTTCATATAACTATAAGATATATAATAATACATGTTAGATTGTCCATATTTCTTAGACAGTTTCGTTAGAATTACCATTTTAAAAGCCCTGTAGTAGTTTGAAATAATTTTGCTCCAATTTTTATTGTAACTTACGTGAGCTTATAACATTATTCAAATTATGAAATACATTTAGTGAAACCGCGGTCGCACTCTCTTGAAAATGCCTGCATAAATGCTTAAGTGAAACCGCGGTCGACTAAATAGACCAACATTACGTGAGTAACACCCGTATTCATAATTTGAATAGTGTTTGCCCTTATTATTTTCAATATTTTGTTGTTGCAAATACAGCAAGACAATTAAATTTCACTTAATTAAGATCTTCATACCACTCCACCTTATGGTGAATGGTAACAATTGCCACTTTATTATCTTCTTTTAGTTTTGGTCACTTTCTTTAACTTTCCATGACAACAAGCTTCCAAACTTTATTTCATAAAGTTATTCAAGTTGTAGTATATTTACGTCAGTATAAAATACGTGTATCTAAATAGCATCTAAAGTGTAGCACTATTTCAGCAACATTTACGTCACAAATTCTGAGTGAACTCAGATATTTAATAGTGTCGCGACTAGGCTGTATTTCAAAAGGCTGTGTCATAACTTTCTGCAGAGCCCGACTTATTACAAAAGAGTATGTCCTAAATTCCAGCCAGGAATATTTGTGTAGGCAGCAATTTTGGGCTAAGTCTTGATTTATACTTACAAGCTGAAGTTGGAAGACTTGATATAAATGTTAAATTGTAACAACCTTTACTTGGTAAATTTAGCCTAACTTGTGCTGGGATTAAACTGATGTATAACATTTATTTGCTTGAATAAATGAATAGATATCATGCTTTTATGACAAAAACTGAACAAATATATTTTGGTTTTTCTTCTGAAAAGAAATTTAAGTGTTAGCCTTCACTTAATAAGCTTGCATGATTTTATAGATAGAAATTAATGTAAATTAATTAATAATTAATTAATTTATATTACGCCTAAATTGTGTTAAGACTAGAACATAAGAAGCTAGGAATAGCAGACTCGATGGTTTAATAGTTAGCGTATGCACCTCTTACTGTGAGGTCTTAGGATCGATTCCAGGTCGGGTAAAGTGTTATTTGTGAACTTCCCGTCAAGAAATTCACAATAGCAGCACGGAGTTGGCATCGTGCACGGTGGATGGCGATTTGTTCAACCCCTGTACTATGGGACCTAACAGAACAGATGAAATGTGGATATTGTTTATCTCTGCCACACCCTTCTGGGTAATATAGGCGTGATGTTATGTTATATGATATTTTTTCTAACTTCTTCTTTGCGTGTCAATGGAAAAACACATGGATGACCGTTGGGGTTGTTCGTTGGTTGGTTTGTTGTTTCCATTGTGGTGTAAGGATTAGTCACCTAGACTCTGCGTTACCGGGTCTAGGTGTCCAGGGTGCGCCGCACGTTTGGGATATTCTTACGTCGCTCGTCTTTACTATTATGATCCTCGCACAATATTTTTTATAAAAGTTATCCTATGATCGATCTACACACCCTTTTGTTACACTTGCTTTTGTACTCGGTCTCCGACCTTTCAAACTTCGACAGTTTGTTATTAAAGGTTATAATATTATTTTATCTAAACAACAAGAGATATTAAATTTTCTTGTTGTTTGTTAACCATTTAGATGAATATGATTTTATGAACAGATTTAAGCTTGTAGAAAAGCAGATAGTTAATACCTAAAGTTAAAAGATAAATTTGGATTTGTTTACATAAGAAACGCTAGAAGTAATTACACTATGCAATGGTCCCAATTAGAAGGCCAAATACACACATTAACTCAAACAAGCACACCCAGTCTCAAAACAAAACTTTGCGAATCACAAAAAAAAACCCATGTGGGGATCGAACTCACAACAACAATGCAGTGGACAGCGGCGAGGCGACCGCTTAAACCACTACACCACACATGCAAACACTAATCTCTTCCTAGATTGGTTTTCATGCACTACAACTTAAGAATACATTGTCTATGGCTAGGCTGTAAACGGGGAGCGTTAACAGTTTTACTTACATTAAATGTAGCTCAGTAAAGGACAGATTTATAAAAGCCTATAGCTTTTCCCAATAGTTGGAATATCCACATAAATAAATCATCTAAAAACAACCAGCTGTGTCAGATATGATTGTTTTTTTTTCTTTTAAGTTAGTCCCAGATAGTGTTGTAGGAATCCTAGTCGGACTACTATCTTGATCTAACACGTACAGGAGTCGTTTATAAGGACTTCTGTCCGCGCGTCATCGCTGCACCGGCCTACGCGAGTACAATAGCGCGTGCGCAGGTACCGCCGTTCGCTGTGACGTCAACGGTACCGAATTGTCGCGCATGCTGGTGGCGTGATTTGCGGCGGTACGCGGTACCAGAATGTAAGCACTAGCGGGTAGCGCAAGCAGATATGGTAGCTACAGTGTTAAAACATAATTATGAACTTTACAGCTTTAATGAATTAGTAGGCAGTAGCATAGAATAAGTAATAGCACGGTAGAAGATGCAAAATATCTCATAACATCACGTCTATATTACTCAGAAGGGTGTGGCAGAGGTGTACAACAGCCACATATCACGTTATATGTTTTTAAACTTTCGCGATTTGAGAACATTTTTCAAAAATTAGATAACGGGTCTAAATCGCGTAATTATTATAAAGGTAAATAAAAAAATAAAAATTGTGACGACCAAATGAGGGTAGTGGACAATATCCGCGCTTCACGGAGACGACGCTGAGCTTCACCAGTCGGCTCGCGACCAAGAATGATGCAAGTCATTCGAAACGTCGAGCATAGACCAGGTATTTATTTAATTTTATAATAATTACGCGATTTAGACCCGTTGTCTAATTTTTGAAAAACATATCACGTTGTTATGTTATGTTTAGGCCACATGGGATTTGATGGGTCAGTCTGTCGCCATCCACCGGGCACAATTCCAACTCAGCGCTGCTATTGTAAATTTCCTGACGGAAAACTTACAAATAACACTTTACTCACCGGGGGGTGAGTAAAGTGTTATTTGTTTGGAATCGAACCCGAGACCTCGCGGTAACAAGCGCATACGCCAACTGCATGTATACTTTGATAAGACTCTTTTATAAATAGTATTTAATCTGTGTGTACAATAAAGAATTTTATCTATGTATCTATCTATTTACTATCTAACCACTAAACCATGGAAGCAGTTGCAAAATATATTTTATGATGGATCATAGGTTATACCTTTAATCTACCATCTACACTCCTTTGTAAACCCTTCTTTTGTGCTCGTTCTTCGACCTTTGAAACTTTGACAGTTAGTTCATAAGAGATATTACAATTTCTTGTTGTTTGTACTTCGCTATTTTGATGAATATGATTCGGTAGAAATACAATACGCAGTTTAAAAGTAGGTTTGTTTGTATTTTGGAAGTTGTTTCATAAATCAAATATATACAGAATATAGAACGATGTGTTGTATTTTAGGGTTCAGTTATTTTAGTTTTAGAAGGAGGAGGAGGAGAGCGACGACGTCATGGGCTTCGGTCTGTTCGACTAAGTCCTCGCCCCGCGAGCCCGGCATGAAAGGAGCCTCCCCGAGTGACGTACACAACGATTCCCTACGTCCGGCGCACCCTGGGCAATTCGCAAGTTCTCCAAAGCGAATTGGCTAATCCTTTTATAACGATGGCAAGTCAAAATAAAATGTGACTCAGCCATCGACACGACGAAGAAGAAAAAGAAGAAGGGTTCAGTAGTGCCTGCAAGGAACCCTTCTAGCTTCGCTGTGTTCGTCTGCCTGTCTGTCTGTTCGAGACAACGGCTGACTACGGCTCCCTGCATTGCGCAAATAAAATAAAACATTTTTTCGCCAGCAAAAATAACTTTGTTTTTCATAGTGTTTTATGTAATTTGTATCAATAACAAAGTTATTATTTGCGGTTGCTGAAAAACTGCCGACTGTATCTCATTCAAAACAATTTTGGTTGAAAGTTTTTATTAAGATCTATAATATATATTTTTTTTAGATTTTTCACTCCTGTGGTTTAAAAGTTAGAGGTGGGGGGACACTCATTTTAGCACTTTGAAAATGGTTCTAGAAACCTCAATGTCAAACCACAATAAAACACCTATCTATAGACACCCCTATACGTATAGGTATAATGAAAAAAAAAAATCAGTTCAATGTATGGGGAGCCCCCCTCTAATATTAATATTTTATTTTTTTTGTGTAAAAGTCGTAAAGCGGTTAACAGAATACATCTACCTACTTAGTTTCAATTGTGTAGTCCTAATAGTTTCGGAATAAAGTGGCTGTGACATACGGACGGACGGACAGACAGACAGACAGACAGACAGACAGACATGACAAATTTATAAGGGTTCCGTTTTTTTCCATTCGGCTACGGAACCCTAAAAAGGATATATATTTCAGTTTATTTTGAACTTGATACTTTTCGAAGATTTTTTTTATGGCGGCCGTTTCCTTTTTTTTTTTCGGGGCCAAACCCAGTAACCCAGATTGAATGATTGCATTCACTATTCCTGTACAAACGAGGCACATACATATCATAAATGCAATTTCTGTTGACAGAGCTCTCACGACGTTTCCGGACAAATTTGATTAGATGTCAAAATAAATATTGTTCGAGCAGTCAAGGGACTTCCCTTGCGTGTGCTGTAGTTATTAGAAAGATATTGATGCGGAAGTATTTTTTGACGCATAACTTTAAAAAATTTTTAGTTCTATTTTTCTTACAGCTGTACATAGTTAGGTATTCAATTTTGTTTTTTTGATTAAGTTATTAGAATTTTTAAATGCACATAATATGTTTGAAAATGAATAAATTAATATATTTAAATAGTACTACAAAAAAAAATAAAAAATAAAGATAATAAAAATTATTTGTTTAATACTTAGGCACTGTTACGATTGCAATTCGCTTTACTGCAATATGAGTCATTTTTATTAGGGTTCCGTAGTACCTACAAGGAACCCTTATAGTTTCGCCATGTCCGTCTGTCCGTCTGTCCACGGCATAGCGACGAAACCATTGGTGCTAGAAAACTGAAATTTTGCATGAACATGTATGTTAACTAAACAAAGAAAGTCGTAGAATAAAATTTGGAAAAATATTTTTTTTTCAGGTAGCTCCCCTACATGTAAAGTAGGGATGTTTTTTTTTTGTCGCCTACTCCATAGTGTGGGGTATTGTTAGATAGGCCTTTTAAAAACGTTTAGGGGTTGCTAAGACAGTTTCTTGATTTAGAGATTTGTTTGCGAGATAATTAACTTTAAAGAGCAAATTTTTGTTCGAGTAGGGCGTCCCCCCCCCACTAAAAGCTAAACTACTGGATCCCAAAATCTGAAAAAAATTGTGTCGGTAGTACATGTAATGAACTTTAAAGGAAAACTATAGCGGATAAGTTCACTTCATTAGTTCAAGAGGAATAGGGGTCCGAAATGTCAGATGCAGTTACTCAGAATATTTCGTTCAAAATTCTTGAAACATAAATAAACATACATAATACATATATAAAATAACGTCTTTATCCCACGGGGGTAGGCAGAGACGATGGAACGCCATGTGCTTCGCTCCTTACATACTTCTTTCGCTTCCTCAACATTCATACATCTCGTCATACGTGCTAGCTGGTTTCGTGTACTACAAACATTTCCTTTCTGAAGGACGCCATTTAGTTAAAAAGTAAAATTAAAAATATTTTTCTACGGAACCCTACTGCACGTGGCCCGACACGCACTTGGCCGGTTTTATGGCTAGTTGTCTTTTTTTCAATAATTAATGTTTTTTATTTTCTCCCTTTTGATACAACTTTAAATGGTTTCAACAGGATCATATCATTATAAGAAAATAGTGTTCTTTTGGCTGACTTTACTGCTCAACCATCGTCCGTCGCGTCGCATTGGTAAGTACGACAATCACGCTCGATGATGGTATGAAAATGTGCGTACGATATTTAATCACAAAAGTATCTATTTTATACAAATTACAATACACATAAAATCTAACGGGAATTAACGTGATCATGCAATTATTTACCTTTTAGGCTTGACGTTTCGGCTAACAGATTACACTGGCCATGGTCGCAAGCAAACTGGTTCTAGCGGCGCGCCGTCTCCGTTAATTCCCGTTATAATAATAATAATATAATAATAGTAGCCTTTTATTCAGACAGTATTACAGTTGCAGTTAAATATTACTAATTTGTACTTAATTATTACATTTATTTTCTTACACTCTAACACTTAATTGTTATGCATCGACATCGACATCTCTGTCTGTATGCCACAATGGGCAAAGGCCTCCTCCAACTTTCTCCATTTTTGTCTGTCATGTGCAGCTCTTGTCCATGTGCCACCTTCCCGTTAGATTTTATTTAATCATGCAACGCGTAAGTTTAAAAGTTAATCTTACAATACACAATCGAGAACTGAAATCGGCTTTATACTTTTTAGTGAAATCTATAATGATATAAATGTTAAACTTACTACCATAATAAATACTTATCCTGATGCCGAAATATGAAGTCTAAGTGCCACTCAAATGCTAACCAATTCAAGCGAATTTTCATCCACTTTCGTATGGAAATTAAGTGGCGATAAAACCACTGATTGTTCCGTTCTATTTAAGTATTTTCCTAAATTTCAAAGATAGAAATCTCTCATTCCAGAATTGTCATTACCGAGCGATTAACATTTCAGGAACCCCAAATCTAATACTACACATGCCTATCTCGCCAACCTTTTGTAGTGAAACAAAAACTAATAAATTGCTCGTTTACAATGATTTTGATGTGGGTCCTGATAGGGGTTCGCAACCTAATATTAATTGATGTAATTTATTTGTGTACCGTCGAACCAAACGTTATTGCGGCTTAAGCTGTTGCTGGCTTGTATGGTTTATGTTGTGTGGGTGTGTATGTGTGTGTGTAATTGAAATCAATATTACGACCATTAATTGCTGTTGTCTATGTGAGTTTGGAAGTTATATTTTGTTGGTGGGTATGTTAACTTTCATGTTACGAGTATGTTTATTTATAAGCGATAGTGAAGGTTTAACTATAGCTTTACCTAACAGTGTTCGTAAAAACTGGTCTAGTTTTTTTAAATACTGGCATGTAATTATCACTAGTTGATTTAGCATTTAAACTTTTTGATTCTTTTTCTTCTTCGTTGTGTCGATGGGTGAGTCAAATTTTATTTTGACTTGCCACCGTGTTAAAGGATTAGCCAATTCGCTTTGAAGAACTCGCGAATTGCCTAGGGTGCGCCGGACGTATGGAATCGTTGTGTACGTAACTCGGGGAGGCTCCTTTCATGCACCCCAACTTTTTGATGATTTAATGTTATTGCAATTAGTCAGAACTTCAAAACCAAAATTATAATCCTTGTACCATTTTTAATTTAAAACTATTTGATAAAAGTTGGTATACTTAAAATGATTTAGTATTTCAATGCTTCGTTTTTTGCTGACCTAATTGGTATTGTAAAGTATTTAGTGGTACATATTTTACAAACCCCAATTATATGGTAACGGAAATAATATACCACGAAGTGAAATTATAACAGCACACCTACTACACTTTTTATTTATCTCTATATAATGAAGTATCTTTACCATAAGTCATTCTTGTTTAAGTCTGCTTGTCTTGGACGGGTGTAAAAAACGACTTATCCTATGTAAATTATTTTGTTACTCTTAACTTCTTATATAGATATACTACTTATTAACGTATCACCTCATCTGAGTAACTTTAAAAATACAGGAAACGGTCTTCAGGTGCTTATATTTAAAGAATTATCCTCGTACTTTTAACCGTTGAGAAGTTGTAGGTACCTTCCAGCATCTGCTCAGCAACATGAGATACTGATCTCTAGATGCAAATATCCGATTAACTTGAGTTTATATACGAAAAACCGGTAATATGCTAAAAGACTATACAATTTGAGGGTGGGTTCCTCTAGGATCCCATCATTAGATCTGAACTAGATGAACATGGGACCACATGTCAAACAAAAAAAGAATTTCTTAAATCAGTCCAAGTATTTTTGAGAAATCGCTGATCAAAAATATTAAATATCTAGTTGAGAACCACCTGATTTTTTGGAAGTCGGTTCAAAAAAATAGGTCGCACGATTCCAACTGTTAAATTGTGAGCATTTTTAAAGAATTCTATAAACTAACTGAGGCGAACATTAATCAACAAGAAAGTCCTAATAAATCACAAAAATGGAAATGTAGATCAGGATTTTCATTAAGAAGAATAATTAAAAGAGGTTTTAGGCTTCCGAATACGAATAATAATACAGTTCAGAATAAATAATCATTACGTTCTGATTGATGAGTTCTGGAGGTACGAAATGCTTAGGGGTTGAGGTCAAATAATATTCGTTTTCGTTTCAAAACAAAGCTGGTTGTAATTTGAGTTTTTTTAATTCACTAAAAAAATACTTTGATAAGTGGGCTGGCACTTTTTTCAGAATTTTCTCCAAAACTCTGTCTCTTACGTTTGACTTCTTGACTTTTTTTGGCACGTTAAGTTCGAAAAAGGGGCTAAAATAAAAAAAAAATGAAATGAAACGTGTAAAAAATGTACTATGTATTACATTTTTAATAATTTATTATTAGTTTTTATTACTAAGTTGATATTTTTTCTTTGCAGTGCACTTTTTGAAAGTTATTAGCCATAAAAGTAGAAATTTCTATCCACGGCCTCATCCAGCTAAATTTAAGTATGTTTACTCCCTAAGTACATTAAAACAACTTTCCCTGTCCCAGCTCACGCACTCTACACCACCTTTTTGATATTTTCGGGTGGACTATTTCTTCACTTAGCATGTAAAAAAGGCATTATTAAATTATGAAATGGGTTTTCAATTAAATCAGCTTACGCCAAACCACGTCCTAAATATCGGTCAGCTTCGAACACCCCTATTGTTCGTGTATTGGTAATAAGGGCATCGTTTCTGCTATGTCATTATTGATCGGTGGAAATCTCCCAGTCATACCTCTAATGTTTCAAGCAATTTTATATATTAGTAGGTATAGGTATATTATCTGTTGTAAACCTTTAAGGCAGGAAACGGATCTTTGCTGATATATTTAGACTTTGGTTAAGTCGTGAAACAGAAAGAAAGAAATAAATAAAGAAAGAAGCGTATTTCAGAAAAAAACTTTTTTAATACAGCTTGCTGTATTAAAAAAGTTTTTTTGTGTACCAAGAAATAATCAAAAAATAAATATATATTTTTAAAAATGAAAAAAAAGATATATAATATTATTACCCGAAATGGATTCGACTCTATCTCAGCCATATGATTCTGTTATTCTAAACCTTGCAAATAAGAAAAAGAAGAAAGAAAGAAAATTATTTTTTATTTTCTTACATAACTAACATATATATACAGCAAAAAAAACAGGTAAACAATAAACAAATATGTAAGAAAACAGTGGCGGTTGCTCAGCTTTAATGCTGTGGAGTCTTGCATTTCTGCAAAACTTTCACAGCGCTGATTTTCAGCAACCACCACGGTTGACGGCACGAACAGAAAACAGGTACAGTAACATATAAAGAGACAGTGACGTAAAATTAAATTAAGCTAAGTTCGAGAAAACACAAAAATATACACTTAAAAGAATAGGTACATTATACGAGAGAATAATATATAATAAATAATAAAACATAAATTAGGTTATAAATACATGCTTAGAAAATTATAATTTTATAATATATGGTTACAAAGTAGTTACACAGACGGCAAGAAAAAAAAAAAAGAAAACAAAACAAATAAAAATAGTAAATTTAAAACAATTATTATCTAGATATTATCTAACTAAACTAATCATAATATAATAAACATAAAAAATATACGGATGGCGCTAGTATCGCCTTGCGCTGGCGACGCGACGACAGTTGGTACACTGTTTATGGCCTGCCTGACCAATCACAGTGAATGTCAGTTTAACGCTTAATTGTCTTTTCCGGTTAAAATACTTCGCATTCTTTGCAGTGTTGAAATAAATCTGATATTGCGATGGAACCGGACTGGTATACGGCGGTATCAACTAAATTAAAAAAAACTTAACTAAACTTCACTAAGTTTAAAACATTTTTTCAAAACTAAAACAAACTTCGCATAATATCAAATACTATATAAATAATAAACAGCCAAAATTTAAAAAAAAAACCATACGTTTTTATAATCATATACCAAACTGGTGAAACTGGTACTGACCTGGT
This sequence comes from Hypena proboscidalis, assembly GCA_905147285.1. Taxonomy (NCBI): domain Eukaryota; kingdom Metazoa; phylum Arthropoda; class Insecta; order Lepidoptera; family Erebidae; genus Hypena; species Hypena proboscidalis. Next base: position 5,840,760 of record LR990150.1, on the reverse strand, counting down.
GAAGTAGTAAAAAGTGCGCTCCATACAATCGTAGTTTCGTTGTCTCCTATCTTATTTTGCTAATATTATAAATGCAAAAGTTTTTGAGGTTATCTCTGTGTCTATGAATGTTTCTTAAGACGTTTTTACATCTATTTATCAATCGGATGATCGACAATTGTCAGTCGATAAACTATTTGATCAACCACTCCTCGGTACCCTTGATCGACGTCGACTAATCGATTGGACCTTTGATCGATGTTTTTGATTGATGTCAATTGATACCTATTGATTAACGCCAGAAAAATTGGTTTAATAACACCCTAAATGTTTCGCGCAAGAACTCTCCGGTTGACTTCATGAAATTTTGCATACATGAAGCTACTCACCTGTATTGCTATTTTTATTGAGATTCACCGCGGGCGGAGCCACAGGCAGAAGATAGATAGATAGAAAGGTAAAACTTTATTCGCATACCATTTCATTACCTAAAGACAACTACTGAAAGACAATAACAATATGCAAGGGGCGGCCTTATCGCTTGACGCAATTTCTGGCAGGCAACCTTTGAAATAGAGAAGATAGTATTTATAATATTAAATCTATGCCATCATCTATCCTTTGCCTCGCAAAAAGTATGTATTTCAGCTAATATAAATCGATGCGAGCAAGTAAACAGATTTTAGCCCCTCACGAATATAAAATAACAAAACCTGTATCGAGGTTTTCCGTGAAGTTTTAGGCTAACTCACTTTGCATGACTTTTTTCGACTTGGCACCTAAGAGCAAAGTCAGGTAACAGTCAGCACTAATTTACTATATCTGGGTTTGTGTGTTCATTCGTAAATTTCTAGTTTAAGTAGGTATATGTATACGTAAATAAGTGTAAAGATTTTGGTGTTTCAATGATTGAAATTAATATATATATATTTTTTTAATTAATAAAATTAAAATTGTCATGGTCGTTACCCTAAACATAGAGCCTTCAGCCTTCATATTTTACATTAATTGCATAAAGGAGCAATAATTCACTTAACATCACGTCTATAGTATCCAGATGGGTGTAGCAGATGTGTAAAACACTCACATTTCACCAGTAATTTTAAAGTCCCATTGGATAGAGGATGAGCTTATCGCCATCCACCAGGCACCATTCCATATCCGAAGAGAGATTTGAGAACTTCCTATCAAAAATTCACAAATAACTCTTTTGCCCAACCTAGAAATCGAACTCGAGGCATCGCACGAAGAAGCGCATAAGCTAACCAATCGACCAATAAGGTAGTTTACTAACACATAAACGATAAAATATACAAGATAAGAATTGCATCTTAAAACCTTTCTAACAAAAGAACAATCTTCAATACAGTTAATGTAAAACCCCACTCCCGTCCCAATACCGGTATCGAATAAAGCAATATACTTCAGTACTTACAATTCACCTTAACTGGCTAAAACTGGTTACAAGAAGCGAAGTCTATAATAAAGACGACAAATCTAGGCTGTAGGTAGCAGAGGTTTGGTCGCTTGCCAAATCATTTCGGTACGTTTTCGCAACGATACAAGTTTGTGGTACAATTTATAAGTGATTGTGGGATTGTGGCATTCGATTTCAAAATTAATTGACGCTATTTTAACACGCTTATATTAGCTTCATGCATGTATGTATGCATGTATGTAACCGACTCCTTTGGACTCGATTTTTACCCACTTTAAACGGACAGATTTCATTCAAATTTTGCACACCTGTCAAAGATCGATGACAATGCAATAATTCGATAAAGAAAATTAAAAAAAATTAAAAATAAAAAAAAATAAAAAAAAACGCTCTTATAAATAAACCAAACTAAAAAGTAGAAAATAAATGATAGTTTGAAAAAACTAAAAAACACGCTTTTAAAGTACTTCTAACTAAAAAGTGAAAAATAATTCCTAATATAAGCTGAAAAAACCATGGGGCGCTCTGAGCCATATTTTTCGTCTATCGAGCAACCCACGCTTTTTTCAGCTTATATTAGGAATTATTTTCACTTTTTAGTTAGAAGTACTTTAAAAGCGTGTTTTTTAGTTTTTTTAAACTATTATTTATTTATTCTACTGCTAAGAAAGGGTTATACGTGCAAGGAGTGTGATATCATTGTTTTACTAAGTGTGAAAGTTTGTGAAGATTAATTAACAGTGCAAGACCGGCTGCGACTCAGGCGCGACGTATCGCACTCTCTTGAAAATGCCTGAAACTATAGGTGAAACCGCGGTCGACTAAATAGACCAACATTACGTGAGTAACACCCGTATTTCATAATTTTGAATTATGTTACAAACTTACTTCAGTTTTAATAAAAGTATAACATTAATTAAGTTGAACCATATTTATTATTATCTCCTTAGGGAAAGAATCTCCATAATACCTATCTTAGTGCCTATTAACGCCATGACAATGAAACTTATAATCAACAATATTCTCCTACAAAAAATGTAACCTCAAAATCATTTATTTAGTTAGGGAGTGGCTTTTCCAATTGCTCGTAAACGTTATGTAAGAAACGCACGTGGATAATTTCATGCCATTTCCTTTAAAACCTTCTCATACAAGAACAAGATTTTCTTCATTCTTTGTACGTAAGACATCTATTATATTGTTTGCAAAAACAAAATAAACAAACCCGGTCAAGACATGAAAAGCCACCGCAAGCCCGAAAGATAAGAAAATCCGTAGATAAATATAAAATTCAAAACAAAACGGAACAAAAGAAACGTTATCTCTTGCAAATTAAACACAAATAAGAGCGTTTGCTTACATTTTGTTCGAGACACAGTGGGGTCATGTTTAAACAGCTGTTAGCCGCAAAGCCTGCAGACAGCGTAGCTTGCAAGTGAATTAATCGACCTCCCCAGTATCAATTCAGATCCAATTTCAAGTGCCTTTGGCCACTAATTGCCAGTACTTACACGGACGGCCTGCATTTGACCGCAGTAAAGCTACCCATCAACAAAGTTTATAATTTATACCAAGGAATTGGGTAAGGAGAAATAAAATGAGAATACTTAATATAAGAAACTTTAATTAACTTGAAAATCAGCCTGTTTGGGACTTGTAATTATTAATTTCGCGATAAAGTTTCTTTTTGAAATCTCTGGCTTTGAGATTTGATTAAAAACTGTTATTTGTTTTAATATTTTACTCGCTGTTTGCGCATTTTATTTATACTGTACTTATATGTTTTTAAAATTTCGCGATTTGAGAACACTTTTCAAAAATTGGACAACAGAATCTAAACGGCTCGTGACCAAAAATTATATTATATATAAATATATATAAGTCATTTCGAAACGTTGAGCATAGGTATATTTGTTTACCTTTATAATAATAACATGATTTAGACCCGTCGTCTAATTTTTGAAAAATATACTGTAAACTACTAGTTTTACTATTAAAAACTACTAGTTGAAATTGAATAATTCATGTTTTTAAGGATAGGCCATTTATTAATAAAAGCTATAGGCTTCAGCTATACCTAGCTATAGACAACAAAATGGCTTTTGGGAACGGCAATTAAATATGTTGCAAAACAGAAACAAGCGTTTTTATCGTTTATCATAGACAAATTATATCGAAAATACTAAAATGCATAATATTAGAGTTAAACCCATATTACGTTAGTATGAAAACACGACGGTCGCACCCTTAAAACGATACCTATTTCCCAGAAACGTGATAATCAAGGAAATGATAGAGATTTTGCTAGCGAGTTCCAAACAGGGATACACTGCTGCTTAACCTATAATATTTGCCTGAACTGTGTCATTTTGTGGATGGGTTTTTATCGATACGACTTGCATAAAAACGTGTTAGGTATTTGACACAGTTCAAATTCAAATTCAATTTATTTAAAATTAGGTGCATACAAAATCTCATTTACATAGTAAGACAAAAATTACTTAATATCTAAGATAGTATACAATTGTGTGTTGTTCAGTGAATGTCTACACTAGGAAATCCTGTGTTGTAGGTCACCCAACATTTTATTTGACAAGATGGATGTGGACGTGTACATTCCAGAGAAAGAAATATCATGCTCCATGCTCAATAAAGTAATAGGTTTCTATGAGATTTGAATACAATGATTAAAAAAAAATTAAATTACATGTACTTATATAGTACTAACATTAATTTAGTCAAAATACAATTTGACTCAGTCATCGACACGACGAAGAAGAATTAATTTAGTAACATGTTCAATATAATTATAATAAAAAATAATAAAATATTGAATAATATCAGATAATATTACCATAGTACATTGTTTGTTTTCTACTTTATAATAATAATAATAATAATAAAATATATTTAATCAAGTGACTAATGACTCATAATGTTAGTAGAGCTTATATACTATGTTAGTAAACGATACAATTGGAAACTTATTATAAAAAAGCGAGATGAGCACACAGTTCATCGCCTCGGCGCCATCCCATGAGAAATGGCGTCGCAGCGACCCACGTACGGACAGTCTTCTCTGCTTGATATCATTTTCAGGATGCTGTTAGAGCTACCCCGCACCCTACGCACCAGGGATGCGCATCTTTTACGCATTGTACTATAAAAACAATCGACATGAGCGTCTGCAAACATCCCTGATGCGCTACAGAAGCGAGGCAGCCCCACCAGCACCCTGAAAGCATTATTAAATTGAACTCTGAGAGCGTTATAGGCCCGTTGAGTATATCTAGCCCACAGGCTGCATGTATAAAATGTGGTACAGAAGGCACGGAAGAGTGTTATTTTCACACGAAGTGAGCTGCGTGCAAACCTGCGAGCTATCATGTTCGCTCTTACCGATAACGCTCTCCGTTCACGTTCGAGATCAAAATCATCTTTGAGATTTGGAGTCAGTATATGACCTAAATATTTGAATTTATGAGCTCTTTTCAGTGGTGCTCCGTTTAGTAGAACCGGAGGTATATTGTCCAGTTGTCGACTCCCCGCCTCAAAGACCATTACTTCAGATTTATTAGTATTATAAACTAATCCTTGTTTTTCTACATAATCTTCACATATATGTGGATTAATTTACGAAGACCACAGATTAACTTATTTGTTGATTATGGTTGAGTTAAGTACGTTTGTTTGTGTATGTCTGTCTTTGTGTATGTATATGTTTGTGTATGTAGTTACGTTCCTAAGTGTATGTATGCGCCTCTCACCGTGAGGTCTCGGGTTCGATGCCCGGGTCGGGGAACGTGTTATTTGACAACTTTCCGTCCGGAAATTCACAATAGCAGCACGGAGTTGGAATTGTGCCCGGTGGATGTCGATAGGCTCACCCCCTATCGCGTGCCTAATGTTTGGTGTTGTTAAGTACAAGGAACCAGCGTATCTACATGATAGCTTAAATGGCTATCTCGGAGATACGAGCCAGGGGGCAGGGAGCGTTCATTGGTGTTATTTGTACAACCGCATAAAACAACCGCTTTTACAGGTACAGTCGGCCAATGAGTTAGGTATGCAGGGCAAAAACTTCCAAGTCTTAGTAGTAAAGACTTACTACACCAGTTATGGAAAAATGAATTACATATCTAAATAGTGGGTATATTACACTTATTAAATATGTAATTCCCACATGCATATCTATTGCAGTCAGTTTTTACTATGTACATGTCGTTACGCAGCATCCAAAGTGTGTGCAGCATCTTCCGCCGAGTACAAATACCAAAGCGTTGAGTACGTTCAGGCTATACTTAAAACGATACCTAATCAATGCTCAGCTTATTCTTTGGCTCAGCGAGAGATGGGCTTGTTAAATATAAATGTATCTCTTATCGAATGCATATGCGCAACTGCTATGATTTTATCTTACGTTGCACATACATGCCATAATTATATTTACAATTTAGGCCTATTATTATTATTATTAAGAAAACTATTCTAAAGGTTTGCAAATTGCGCATTTACAGTTTTCCCAATGTCGAACCGCATTTATTCCAACTTGGTACTTAAATTGTATCAAAACCAATACTAATGTTAATTCAGCCGATATTCAAATTGGTTAGCAGCGTGGTATTGGGTTGGATAATAGGAGCTATCGGGAACAGCTGATACAAGACCACTACAAAACGCTGGCGGAGGGAGAGCCCTTACGCCGCAAAATGATCCTTATGATGCCAAAATGAGCATGCTTCATTGATATTGGCCTGGAGATTATGATACTGTTTGGTTTATGATGTTTGGAGTTTCAACTGTAGTTCCGTGCAACTGAAACAAGCCAACTTCCATCTATGTTAAACATATTATTATAATATTTCCAAAGATAATTATTATGTCATTTGGAAGTTTGAAACTAAGGTTTTTTTGGACGCGAGTTTTTTTTATAAACATCGTGTGGATGTATTTTAATAAAATCAATGTGTGCATGAAATACAAAATAGTAGCGATAGCCGATTAACTGTTGAGCTTTTCAATTGCACGCGAGTGTGGAAAGACTTATGGTTAAAAAAAATATTTGACTTATACACATAACCTGTTAAAAAGTTCTTTGTAATTCTTTGTTTTAGATGGTTTTGGAATTATATAATATATAATTATGACTTATAAAGATTTTTACCGATAAAATTTTGATGCTTAATTTCGGTAAAACCAGTAAGGTCGAATTTGAAATTTTGGTTGATCAGTAAATCCAGCGGATACAAGAATGTCTATAGACCGGTTGTTTTGGTCCATCGATTGCCTTTCGATGACGTCCTTTGTTAGCGGCCCAAGTACAGGGGTCGGCTATTGAAATTCAAATTCGAAGCTCGACATGCCACAGCTCCAATGTTTGTAACTTGGCATGAGATAGTTTGTCGCGCCCTTTAGTACATGGAATTTTGATTTTTAGGGATAAAAGTTTAAAGTAGGTTTTGGACTGGTGGGTAATTGATTTCACGTATATTAGAAGGTTCTTAGTACTTTTTGAGGTTAAAACTTGATTTTATCATAAGAGTATTAAACACAATAGCAGCATGGAGTTGGAATTGTGGCCAGTGGATGGCGATAGGCACCCTGACCTGAACATAACTAGTGAAATGTGGATGTTATACATCTCTGCCATACCCTACTGAGTAATATAGGCGTGATATAATGTTATGTTATGTCTGAGTGTTAAATTGTGATTGCGTATCAAAAATAATGTTTTTATAAAACGTGATTTTATTTTTTTACAGCTTTCGGTATTTGGAAATAAATTGTTTTAAGATAGTTTAAAAAAATGTACCAATAAGTATATTTATTAGTGTAAACAAACTTCTACTTGTCGGATACCTGTGTGTGTTTACGATATTTGATAGTAAACTTTTGTAACAATAGATACGGTTAAGTTTAATGAACCTTCTCAAACTGCCAATAGTTTTGTTATGGGTCGCCAACATAAAAAAAAGTAACAACATCTCTAGTGGAAAATTTGACCCAAAACATATACCACAACGGTGATAACTTCTACTTGAATATCAATCAAGATAAATACAAATCGTTATATATTAAAAATAACTAGTGTAATTATATATTTATTGGATTTTATTAAATTAATTGATACACAAGAACTTAGTCTGTATCCCGTTTCCAATAAAATTATTACACAAAATAAATTTAGATTTCATCAATTTTAATTGTTCATTTGTAATTATCATAATGAGCGTGTAATTTTTCATATTCATTACAGCTTTGTAATTAAATATTGAATGATAATAACAACGCATTATTACCGCAAAGATAGGTAGTAAACTAGGTTGTTTATGATATAATTATGATGAGTCTGTTGCCCACAGCTTTGTTCACATGAAATTTCTTATAGTATCCACGGTTTAACATGATTTTAAATTCTAGGCCATTCCTGTCAGAAATCAGAAATCAAATCATTTATTTCCATGGGCCCCAAGTGGCGCTTGAACACGTCAAAACAAACATCATAATACAAATAATAATATTTAAATAAAACTTAACTAATTAAATTATAATACTTATTGCAATTAAATGATTTGCCACCGAAGCTCAGATTAACTTTAATTCAACTTAGAAATTTGAATTAAAATCAAATTAAAATAAATCCAAGTACCAGCTCCGATAGGTATTGCATCACGAGAAGAGCTGGTGAGAAACTCATGTGCACCATCTTTTTAATAATTCATAGAATATTTGTTTGTTTTTTGAGAAGAATTCTATGTGTTAGTTATAGCAATGGCTAAAGATGGTTAAGGAGAGAAAAATAAACTAAGATATTTGCTATGGAATTAAATTGATACTTATAAATAAATAAGTCCATAATTATATAAGGTTGCAATATCTTATATGTATATACAATATCACTTCAAGCAGAAAATAAAGGAGAAAACGCAATGTGTTTATACTACTGCATACACGCTGGTTCAAGAACAGACAAAGAAAATAATTTATATGTCGCGTTGAACATAATGGTAAAGCTCAGAAATTAACCCTATTAAATGGTATCTTCACTTGCTATAATGTAATAGGGAACAAGCCTGAAAAATGATGACGGTGACCATAAGTGTATTCAACATGGATTTGATTTAAACGGGAATAAACGCGATAAATTTTATTTACCCTTCGGTGCTTGAGTTTCGACAAGGTTGCACTTCGTCATGGTCCCAAGCAGACTGATGCAGCAGGGCCCCGGCTTCTTTCGTGAGGTTGATGATTTTTATAAAACCACCCTCACTTTTATAAGTTACCTTACCTTTTGTAGATAAATATGCAACGCGAGAGTTTGAAAGTTATTATACCTCAACATATTGTTATAGGTAAGGTAATTTTCAAAGCTTCACGTTACTCTTATATTTTTATCGTTATTTGTATCGAAAAATAACTCAAACAGAACTTACTCGTAGATGATTAGAGTATTATATTTGGATAGGTACATGTATACTACGCGTACCTTTAAGTGCAAGAGCCCAAAGACGAGCGACCTACGTCATTTTATAAAGCTACAAGTTTACCTGTGTGTGCCTCTAACTATGGTAGAACATTCAACAAAATTTGGAATAGAGACTTTGGGAAATATAAAAAAGTTGGAAAATAAAATATATAAAGCTTGCAGTTAAAAGCAACTTAGTATCGCAATACAACTCGGTAATATTGCCAGCATTTTGGGTACCAGGCCTTCTGATAGTGACTTATTAAGATTAGATTAACTTATTAGACTAATTTAATTTAAGATCAAATATGTATAGTTTTCTGTAAATAAAGTGAAAATGATTTTAATCTTTTTTAAACTTCCAGTGGTTTTGTTGTGGATCGCCGTCCGTATAAATATATATCCCTATATATATCACATTAGTGAATATCAAGTTCATTGATAAATAAGTAATCTTAAGCAAAAAAATTTTTTGTATGGAAATATGTAACATACGCCGGGTGTTTACGCTGATGCTGGCTTCCGACTGCAAGCTTTAAGCGTAATGTTTTGAATGATAAATATGACAAGTTTTTACAGAGATACACTTCAGCTAGATAGCCTTAAAATTTCAAAATTCCTGAAATGTTGTCTGTTCTGGTGGCGCGGGGAAGGGGATTTAGTTATTTCATCACTTTAAATAACAACGTTTCTGAATCCCATATTTGGTGACCTTACTGCCATATGTTAGAAACATACACAGAAAATCTTTCAGTTTTATAGAATGACGTAAGTCAGCCACTCTCAGACTCTTGGTCTATATTCCTTATTGGTTGATATATTATTATTTTCTCCTAAAATTAATCCGCCGTTAGTAAGAAATTGGTCTGGAATTTGTTAGAAACATCCTTATAATAAACGTAATCAAAGGGATATTATTGGCTACTTTATTATGTAGGCAATGTGGTACAATATTTTGGGAATAGATATTATATGAAAATATTTTGTCTTGGGAAATATTATCGTAAATACAGCTCGATTGATTTCAGGACTTTAATCAAAAACAATAATGTACCTTACCTACATTTAATAATATTTTTTATTAGAGTAAGATACATACGGACTTATCGTTTAAATACTGTCTGTATTTAATGTAATAACTATAACATTTTTTTAAACTGGTAATGAATGTCGTTTGCACGATAACTTTGCCAAAAATAGTTTTATAAATTTTTTGTCTGTCTGTCTGTTTGTATGGTCTAATCTTTTACATGGCCGTATCAATTTTGATAAAATTTCAAATAAAGATAACTGTCTACAAGACGCATAACATAGGCAACTTTTAAGCGATTTACCTACCACGCAGACGAAATCGAGGGAGAATGTTAGAGAACTACTAGTCTAACTTTGTTTTTTTTTTGTTTTTGATTGTCTAAATCTCACATTTAACAATTCGCTTAACTCCACGGGAGTGGAGCAGTAAGATTGAAAGCGGGTCAAGCAGCAGCAGCAGTGTATATGAATAATGGTGATGGATTTAAAGTTGACGAATTAATAAGATAATGAAATGATAAAAATCTTAAATTTAAATAAAAGAAAGCTACTTTACACATAATGTTTTAATGCTCTTTTCTTTTTATTATAGAGTAAAGAAAAGTAAAAAGTTACTTTTTAATCTTTCAAACCAACATACTTGTATTATGTGAAATAAAGCAAAAGAATGTTGCATTTTCTAAGAAAATACAAGATCAGCGCCCAGTTTGGCCCGCATGTTCAGTATTACGAATTGTTATGATACATAACGCGGAGTTTCAAAACTGCTCGTTCACATGAATGGAATACTTGCCTTCAAACTTCAGAGTTTAGACACGGCTACACTTTAAGCTATTCATCTCCGGTATAAGATAGTCGAGCATTGTATGGAAGGCCTATACCACAGATATAGATCTACATAGATAACTCAAATGCATGTACTTCGCGTGTCCGAACCCCGACCAAGCGTCAAGGTTGGTCGCCGCTAACTTCAGTCCACGCGCGTCTTTTGTTAGACAAAATCATAGCGGACGGCCGTTTGAATCGTACTAGGCGGATGGGCATCGGCGGCATCGGTGTCATTGAATCGGTTTGGATTTCCCGTCACTAAATTTCGGCTGTGACGTCACAATAGGTATTAAAAAGTCGGCACGCTTGGTTTCAACACAAATCGTGATACTTGCGTTATCTATGTAGATCTATATCTGTGGCCTATACAATGCGAGACCATCTTTTACTGGCAATGTATAGATTGCTTCGTGTACTTGTTCAGACAAGTACAAGTTAAACATTTGCTTTTGCAGTTTTTGAAAACGTTCTCGAAGTGTATATACTTGGAGAAGATACGACTTAAGATTTTTTGCGTAGGGGAAATTGTAAATTGCAACTTCTGCCGCGGTCTGTTTTGCACTTAGTTATTGTCACGCAAAAACTGAGGGTAATCTTATTTAAAAAAAAAAACCGGCCAAGTGCGTGTCGGGCCACGCGCAGTAGGCTTCCGTAGCTAGTCGTAACAACATATTTTGACTTAAAAGGGATTTACTATCTGTATTAAACAAGTAACATCTTCATACAAGTCATTACTTTCAAAGGTTTTTGTAATTTGCACGAATTATTCTAAGTAACTGCATTTTACACTTTGGACCCCAATTACTCTAGAACTAATTAAGTTTAAGAAACCAGATAAATGGCGTCCTTCAGAAAGGAAATGTTTGTAGTACACGAAACCAGCTAGCACGTATGACGAGATGTATGAATGTTGAGGAAGCGAAAGAAGTATGTAAGGAGCGAAGCACATGGCGTTCCATCATCTCTGCCAACCCCCGTGGGATAAAGGCGTGATTTTATATATGTCTTATGTATGTTTATTTATGTTTCAAGAATTTTGAACGAAATATTCTGAGTAACTGCATCTGACATTTCGGACCCCTATTCCTCTTGAACTAATGAAGTGAACTTATCCACTATAGTTTTCCTTTAAAGTTCATTACATGTACTACCGACACAATTTTTTTCAGATTTTGGGATCCAGTAGTTTAGCTTTTAGAGGAGGGGGACGCCCTACTCGAACAAAAATTTGCTCTTTAAAGTTAATTATCTCGCAAACGGATCTCTAAATCAAAAAACTGTCTTAACAACTCCTAAACGTTTTTAAAAGGCCTATCTAACAATACCCCACACTATGGGGTAGGCGACAAAAAAAAAACATCCCTACTTTACATGTAGGGGAGCTACCTGAAAAAAAAATATTTTTCCAAATTTTATTCTACGACTTTCTTTGTTTAGTTAACATACATGTTCATGCAAAATTTCAGTTTTATAGCACCAACGGTTTCGTCGCTATGCCTTGGACAGACGGACAGACGGACATGGCGTAACTATAAGGGTTCCTTGTAGGTACTACGGAACCCTAAAAACTACTGCTGTAACCGGTGCTCTTGGACATCAATAAGCCACTAAAGCAGATTGCGGATTATGACAAATGCCTCATTGCCAATCATTTTAAAAGCCTAATCACTCAAGGTAACCTCCTCTTGTTTAAGTTTGTTACCCATCCACGGCCGACCACGGTTATCATTGTTTAACCTGCAAAATCGATCGGTCCGACATCATCGACATAACCACGAGCTCCTAGCGCACTAAAGATCTATCACTATCAATATTTGATATCAATATTTTACTATTAAAATTGGTCTTAGCTCATTTTCATTAATTAATATGCTCATTGTCTTTAGGGGCCGTTCAAATATTACGTAAGCAGATTTATTACAATTATTTACCCACCCATCCCCCTTGTCAGCAAAAGTAAGCAAAGCTTTTACCCCCTCCCCCATGCTTACGTAAACATTTTTCAGATAAAAATGCATTTTTAAACGTATGCGTGCGGGAATCCCTAAAAATGCGTTTCGTTTTCAAGCATAGACAATGTGAGGGTTGCCATTCGTGTAAAAAAGTAAATAACTACCGATGACGTAATCATCATCTAGACTCCCCTACCCCCCATGTCATCCAAAATAAGCAAAACAAAGACCCCCCACCCCCCCATAGTGCTTACGTAATACTTGAACGGCCCCTTAGTTACCTTATCGCTTAATAAGACCTTAGCCACTCCAACCACAGCTACTAGAGGACGTTGCCTTTGAGCATGCAATGTTCGTCTCTGTTCACAGATTTAGTCCTGGTCACGTTGCCATGCGGTTGCGGTTACCTTAGCACGCTGTAGCGGTCACTTTTGATCACAGTCTTTGTCGCCAAATTGAAAAACCTACTATCTTCAGTTGGGCTAGCATAACGAGAGCGAGAAAGTATTGGTCGCGCTTTTTTTCATATTTCCCCATAAAAAAATAAAAAAAAAATCCGATAAAATCTTTCTCAAGCTTGATATGCTAGCCCTGGTGAAATATAACTCAAAATTTGTCAACAAGTCAATTCGAATTTTCAAGGATATTTTTTGATGTCAATGCTTATTACCATTAAAAAAAAAATGGTCAACGTTATAAAAGTTCGTTGGATTTAAAGGACAGAATATTTTATTTGCAACTTGGAAAAGTAGACCATTCGCATTGCAAAACAGGATCAAGGTCCTGGTGTCAACATTAACGACTTTCCCATCGGAATTCAACTCACTCCATGAGGAAAAACCGTCCAAAATTACTTCGTCACTGTAACTAAATCTTTTATGTAAATTTCCATTGCGTTTCGCACCAAATCGTTCCCGAGAGATGACTTGAAGTAACAATACCTTTGTAAAGGAAAGTACTAGAGTTTTTTTGGCCAACATTAATCTGTTTTTATTACGAATCGCAGAGCTATCAAAGACCAGGGAGATTAAATTGGTTATGTGACGGCTAACAGGTTTATTGGATCATAAATTTGCTACGTAGAGAGATATTTTATTAAGAGAGCAAATATTAAACGGAGATTACTTACTCGTATTGAGCCGTAAACATAAATTGCTTTCAAATTATCTTGATGCTGAAGTTTTTAAGATTGGTTTGTTTACTTACCTTGTGCCGACATGTTTGTTATTGAAACATAATTACTTGTAAGATCAAAGGATAGAAAAGATCTAATACGAGATTATTGATAATTACGGGCATATGTTCGTTTATTCATCAAACATAAGCAACGTTTAACGTGAAATCTTTAATAAGGAAATCTTCAAAAAACATTTCCTTTGTAGTCATAAAATGTCGATCATGTGAAGAACAAAGGTGCTAAAAGGTAATTAGCTGGCATCGTATAATGAGTAACAATGTATTGAAGGAACGTCATGAATTCGCAGAAGTTTACACGAAGTTTTAAATTGTATATGCCCCATAGTAAATAAACCCCATAAACTCAATGAGTTTATACATAGCTAACATTAAACTCTTTAATTACAATCTTTTGTCAAAGCGTAACATCAACAATGATTTCCCAAAGTTAATAACTGTCTCCATAAAATAATTGTTAAATAAATAACATACAAACTCCACTGAAGGTATCTAGAGGCCCATTTATTACTTTGTGTCTCAAAAAGCTAATAATCTCCGTCAAAGAACCTGAATTAGACATTCTCTTCAAAGGTACGATGATGTTTTTGGTAATGGCAAGCTGTATTTCGACGAAGATTTGTTTCGACGGTGTATTTAATTTGTAATGAAATTAAAGGAGAGAATAATGCGGTAAATATTTTTTTATTTAAATAAAGAACTTAGGTGTGGCCTTGGCCTAAAGACGTTGTCCTAGGTGAGCGACAAATCCCCACCAACGGGTGTCCCGCGTTGTCGTCGCGGTGGGGCTTAGTACCCGTGGCGCCCTCCACGCCACGGCGAAGCCAAGTGGACCCCAGAGGGGGGCTGCTCTTCGGGCTTTGGACGCGAAGCCCATGTGGGAGCAGCCCATGTTGCAGGGCCCTTATGGGGGGGCTCTGCAACAGGTGGGCCTGCAGTGCTGGCGTGAGGTAGTCGGCACTGCGGCCGAGGAGTTGCGGGGCCGCGGCGGGAGAGGACTGTCGGTGTTTCGTTGCCGCTTTCCCTACCTTCCGCGGTCCCGGCGGGGCCGCAGCCGTTAGTACTGCGGCGTGGTGGGCGGTGGGACGAACATCTGTCTCACCGCGGAGGGCCAGGCCGTCAGATACGAAAGTGTCTGACGGCTTTGCACGCGGTCCTCGGTGCCGGTCCCCCCACATTTTGGGGGCCATGAGGGGCCTGCCTAGGCGGGCGAGAGCCGGGCTGCGGTGTCGGCGCAAGCTGGCACTGTGGCCCGGTGGTTTACGGGGCCGCGGCGGGAGAGGACTGTTGGTGTTTCGTTGCCACTTTCCCTACCTTCCGCGGTCCCGGCGGGGCCGCAGCCGTTGAACTGCGGCGTGGTGGGCGGCGGGACCGACCACCTGTCTCGCCGCGAGAGGACCAGGCCGTCGGACATGGGGAATGTCCGATGGCTTTGCACGCGGTCCTCGCGTTGGTCGGTGGCTTGCGCCAGCCCCCTCTTTGGGGGCCATGAGGGGCCCGCTTCGGCGGGCATCGCCGGGAGGGTCGTGGACGTAAAGGCTGCGCCAGATTCCCATGACCCTCCCATCAAGGCGAGTGCGGGAGCACCGTGGGGTTTTAGTGGGTATTCCCGTGCCGTTTACCATCTTTGGCACGGGCGAGTCCCACATAACCACTCTGCCCTTCCCCGGGGTGGGGTGGTATGCGTAAATGCATTTCCCCACGTAAAATAAAAAAAAAAAAGTGAGCGACAAATGCGACTCGTACAAATACGTTTTTCACATGTTTTGTAATTCCATCGTATCGCGTCACGTTCGTTGCTGATCTAGGACAATGAGTTAGACGTTTTTGGCTTGACTGGTCGGTTTTAATGGTTAAATAATAAATATATTTTTAGATTTTAATGTTCAGGTTTTGAACTACAGTATTTTTCAATTACACGTTGCAATGAACCTTATTTATTTTGATGTGGTCTTTCTATTATATGTGGTTAGAGGCCACCCGGTGAAATAACGTAAAGCTAACCTGCCTGCGACGCCGAGGTCGCGGGTTCGATTCCCGCTTATGACTAATCTTTGTGTGCATAAACATGGGGGTTTGGGTTAGTTTGGGTGTTTCTATGTATAATAAGTATGTATTTACAAAAGAAACGTATATTTGTATTGGTATTAGTTATTTTAGTACTCATAGTACAAGCTCAGGTTAGTTTGGGACTAGATAGCGTTGTGTATAAGTTGTGAAATATTTATTTATTTATAGATTGTGATGTTCCTAATTAACTACTATGGATAAACAAGTACAAAATTTGGATTTGCGTTTGAAAATGGTTAAATAAAATTTATTTTTCTACCGCGCAAACTTAACTTATTGGTTGCTACATTGTTTAATACCACCATTTTGTTTTTAAAATGCGAGGAAATGTTCCATATTATTATTTTCAATTTCGTCACAAAGGCGCGCGATATCGGCACGAAATGAAAGCCTCAATAAGTGGAGAGCTGCGAGTGGTGATAATGATAATCTGTGGTTCGTTTTGCTGCTGTTTTTCGCATTTGGAATTAAAGATTTATTCACTTTTTGGTTACTGAAGCATGATAAAACACTAGTACAATAATTTTAAGCTCGGCTTCCACCGAAAAAGGAGATGTGTTTGATTGACCGATGATTATTACATCACGCCCAGAAGGGTGTGGCAGAGGTGAACAACACCCACATTTCACCTGATATGTTTAGGACCCATGGCCTATCGCCATCCACCGAGTACAATTCTAACTCCGTGCTGCTATTAAAAATTTCTGACGGAAAGCTCACAAATAATCTTAGCTTGAGCTGGGAATCTAACCCAAAACCGTTTTCAATATATCATTTTAATTCTTTAAGTATCAAAAATCTTCAGTATATTCAGACAATTTTGTTTTATGATTACTAGAAATTTGCAAATACAAATTACTAGTATGCTTGCTAACCTTTCCAATTAAGCTTAAGTCGCTTGTGTAAGGAGGAAGTTCACGTCCGTGGCGTAATAGCCAGGATTCGAACCCACGACCTCTCGATCGTAAGACCGATCCCTTATCCATTGCGCCACGGCCGCTTAAATTGTTTTTGTATACACTCAACATACAAAAGTAATTTGAGATAACTTGCCACATGTACCATCAAAGCAATCTTTCGTGGGAAGCAACGAACAAAGGAACAACTCGTAAACAAGAATTGTTTTGATAGATATCATCGTTGTTTTTATGTTAATTTGCGAAGAACCACCACATATTCAGATAAACGTCGGATACAATTTGTTACGACAAAACAATCAAATATATTTAAAAAAATCTAAACGTTATCGACACTTACAAAGATAAAAAAGCTGTCACGTAAACGAGCTGGTTGTGAAAAGTACCTGAAATAAATAACAAAATATATTATTATAATTATTCAATCAATGTCAAATGCAAAGAATAATGATTCAACTTTCATATAAATAAGTTTTTATCTATGTTTATTGACAAATCATATCTGAAACACTAAAATGAATGTTTGTTGGCATTATTTCAAAATTAGTTTGTATGTAACGCAATGATTAAAACAATTTTGATTGCCACAAACAAACATGCATTTAAGTGTTTTAGATATGATCAACATTGTTAAAAATATTAAGGTTTATACACATATTACGTTAGTATGAGAACACGGCGTTGGGAAGTCTACCCTAAAAGGCATTAATTTCTACTTAACTGAAAATTACAGCCTTCAGCATTCGTTTAAAATTAAACAAAGTGCCACTAAATTCTCAAGCCTTTAAATTAAATTCTAAATCAGTTCATATATAATTGAAACAGTTCGGTATTTGAAACACGTTAAATAATTTAGTGGATCTAAAAGTGCTATTAGACTGTGATTAGATTTTAGCCATGTTTTAATCCTATGTCGGCCGTCTGTTTTAAAATGTATTCTTATCTATCCTTTAACAATTTTTTATTAGTAAAATAAACATAATATAGCATAACCTATGCCTAGGCCTAAGCCTATATTACCCAGGAGGGTGTGGTAGAGGTGTACAATACCCATATTTCACTTGTTATGTTTTAGGTCCCACGGGATAGGGGATGAGCTTATCGCCATCCACCGGGCACAATTCCAACTTTGTGCTGCTATTGTGAATTTCCTGACAGAAAGTTCACAAATAACACTTTGCCCGACCCGGAAATCAAACCCACACCTCGCGATGAGAGGCGCATACGCTAACCACTACACAGTTTTGTTTTATATTTCGATTGAACAATATCTATGTCATTACTTTTACTATTTTTACGAATAATAAATGTACGAAGAATAACGTGTATTTGTCTGATATTAAAATAACCTATTAAAGGTTTCCTGTCCACCCACGTCGATAATCGGGCCTTAACAAAATCAATCTATTTCCAATAGGTACTATTTTCTGTCTGTTATATTGTAGTACGTGTTACATTTTCAAAGGTTATATTTTTGCTCCAAAAAAATCGGACCAAAAACTCGTATGCCCCTTAGAAACATTTAATATATTGTTATTTGTTTGCCACAATTCATTTCGGTAACACAACAAACTATCTAAAATAATGAACAAGCTTATCTATCGAAAAAACAAGTCTACTTTTCAAGGCTCATCATTTATCAATACCTAACTGGTCCAAACGAGCGTTCTATCAAACTAATTAGGTGACCTTTTTAAGACGCCAGCCAAGCCGCAAGGGGCTAATTTGTCTTCTTATAGTCGGCGTCTAATGTCCCTGACAAGCGACCTTGGGGAAGGCTATCACTTTGAGAAACACTGACAAGACAAGACAATGTTTGTGTGTGTGAGTGTACTTTGCTATGTGCGGAACCAAGGTCATTGATCTTTTAGTTTAAAAAGGTTTATGTTTTGTCACTTATAGTCATAGATTGATGAGGCCTAGATCGATAGTCTGTTTACAAGCGTTTCTATTAAATTGAAAAATATTGATGTGTGCGTGAAAATTACGCCACGCTGATGATGATTTTGTTGTTGGTGTGTCTATTTAAATCTACAAACAATTCGTAATAAGCCAAAACGATACCATAAAGAGGCTTCAGTTTTAGTGTACAAAAATGCTAAAGCATTTTTTACAGGCGGATATAGCAGACGTAGCCCAATGGAATATCGTAGGTCTGCAAGCAAAGTCAAGGTCTCGGGCAGTCTCTTCTTTTAACAATGTTTAACTTAAAAAAAAGCGTTAACATTTCACCTATAAGAAATAATGGAACAGGTTTTTCATTGCCATTTCGGAACGATTGTTTTTTTTTTATCAATTGCTCTCTCTCTCCCTCTCTTTATTAACACCTAAGGAAAAGGTGCTAACGTATATTTTTTAGCAATTTTAAAAACCTTTATAAAAATAGAATTTATATTTTTGCTTTTTAATAAAACGACGCCCACACAAGGAATAACTCCTGTGTCGCGGGGGTGTTCACAAACATACATTTCACACACACAAAGCACACCCACAGTCAGAACAAATCTTTGCGAATCACACAAATATTTGTCCCATGTGAGGATCGAACCCACAACCACCAGCGTAGTTGCAAGCGGCGAGACGACCGCTTTAACCGCTACGCCAGCCGTACACTCGATATATATATAGGTATATATTATGTGTTAGCATTAACTAGTGTAAGTTTTACGCCAATTAGTTGGAAATAAATATAAATATAAATATTTTACAACTCACACACAACGCTATCTAGTCCCAAACTAAGCAGAGCTTGTACTATGGGTACTAGAAAAATAAATCTTTAAAAACGCTTTAGGCGACTAAATAAAATTTCTTTTTGTTTAACTACTTCATAGGTGCACTAGGTATTGCAGTAAAACTAATTAACGCAAACTTAACAACATAACTTTATTCGCTAGCTAAAAAAAACTGTTTACAAACTTTTCCAATTTTGTGCTAGGTTCATAGTTTTATAAAGAAAAAGTTTTTTTTTAATATTTTTACTTTCCTACATAATGAACTTTAGAAGATGGTGACAGATAATAATTATAAAAATTGTTGTTTTTTTTATAAATTAATAAAAAGAAAGAAACGGCCATGGCAGAATGGATAAGGCATCCGTCTTACGATCAAGGGTTCGAATCCTGGCCATTACACCACGGATGTGAACTTTCTGCTAACACAAGCGAATTAAGCTTAACTGTTGGGGTTAAGAATACGAATGATTAAAAAAAAACATTTTTGAGTGTTTTATATTTTAAATGTACTTTATTTTTATAATTTGTATTTAAGCATATAACTAATGAAAAAATAAATCAATAAAAAAAACATTTTGGACTGTAATTCTGTATCTAATTAATACATTAAAAATCTGTCAAAATGATCTCTGATGTCTTTTGATTCTAGTCTAGTTTTATGCGTCTGTTTATTTTTTGTTTTGTATTTTTAATTTTAATTTTAAATTATTTATTGATGTACTTAGGTTTTTATTTATTTGTTATTTTAATATGATACCGTCCTACCTCTCTCTGGCGCCATCAGAATATCAGCGCTGCAGGGCTTTGTAGCTCTGCAGCATATGGCTGAGATGTTGTCCTTTTCTGACAAGATTCATGTTTACTGTTTTTTTTTTTTTTTTTTTTTGTGTTTTTATAAGTATTTATCAGAATAAATATATTTCTTTCTTTCTTTCTTTCTTTCTTAGTCATATATCGTCTAAAAATAGTTATCTTAAGTATATTTAAGTTAAACAATAGTTACCTAAAACACTAGTCATTTACCTTTTAAAGCAAACATACACGATCTATTATATTGACCAAGAATTCGTATGGAGTAGATTCAAATCTTTTTTTCCAGTTCAACCAGTTTATCACAAGAAAAACCCTTACCAAAGCTACTGAAAATCCATCGAATGTAGGTTAAGAATGTCTTTGATAGAAAATCACTCGGAAATAACACATTTTTTTATTCAAAAGGAATATGTTACTCTCAGAAGAGTTGGCAATTCTTCTCATACTTTTTTACCGTCATTACTGGAACATTTTTTATGAAGAATTTAGTTTTTTTATTTTTTGAACGAATCCCGCACTTGGAATAACTTCTATGTCGTAGGGTGTTCGCAAACCTACAGATTTCACACACAGAGCACACGCAAAGATTTGTCCCGTTTGGGGATTGAGACCACAACGCCAGCGCAGTTGAATGTGGCGAGGCGACCGCTTTAACCACTACGCCATCCGTGCAAACTAGTGTTGCCCAGCAAGAGTCTTGCAAGTCTTGCAATTACCTATTGCTATTTATTAACGTTTACTTTAGATCTTCGAAAAACGTATTAAAATAGGAACATTTTGAGCTTGAATTAACATAGCCTTAGTAAAGACCAACCAGATTAATAAATGTCTAAAGATATAATAAGAAATTCGAAAAATCAACTGTCACATGGTTATCAACTGAGCTATATGCCGTTTCCCACGGGAGTAACTGTTTCTTAATAAACATTTACGTAATCAGTATTCGTTTCCATTCTAAGCATTCTGAAACTTATTTTATTCTTTGGATAGAACACCTGTACTCTGAAATACGAAAATCGAAGTTCGTGTTCGTGGCTTGCAAGACTTGCAAGACTCTTGCTGGGCAACACTAGTGCAAACCAATATTAACATTAATCTCATTGCAATTTCATGATCTAGTATCTACATTTAACTTATTTATTGATACAATAGCAATACATAGCGCCTGGCTATATTTTCTATGTTACCAGTTTTAGTTGGTGGTACAGTAATAACATTGACAAACTAAAATACTATACTCAAACCTTTCAAAGAAATCCATCGAGCGACGTACACAATCAACCCCTACGTCCGGCGCACCCTGGGCAGTCTGCAAATTTCCACCAAGCAGACTGGCGAATCCTTTCACCACGATGGCAAGTCCATGAGAATATGACTGCAGCCATTGACACGAAAGAAGAAGAAGTATTTTTTAGTTGATCGCGGACAGACATTGTTTTTAACCTAATGCCAAAAAGGAAGAGGTTCTATATTTGAAGCGTATATATTTCTACGTTTTATATTACGTAAGTAGTTTTTAACTTTTCCTATGACGTCACAGCGCGCGGCGCGCGTCGCTGCCCACAGTGCAAGACTGGCTGCGACTCAGGCGCGACGTATCGCACTCTCTTGAAAATGCCTAAAAGTATAGGTGAAACCGCGGTCGACTAAATAGACCATCATTACGGGATTAACCCCCCTTTTTATAATTTTAATAATAGTTTTAACTGTTTTGGCTCAAAGAAGAGTGATTACAAATATCCATTAATAACAAATTTATCATTTAAACTACGCATTTAATGCACATTAAAACTATAAAATAAAGTTTTTTATGAGATAAATTGTCTTCAATCTCATTTTATTACAAAGTTTGTCTTATTAATTACATTCTAAGCTTAAATAATGGAATTTCAATGATAATGGCTAGGTTTCATGCCTATTAATTGAATTACTAACACTTTAAAAGGATTTTATTTGGCGGCTCGTAATTAAATCACTTGTCTAAGACGAGACTTGTTTTTACTACAGTGATTATTAGGCCCTACACTTATCTAAGACAAATAGTAGACATATCATTTATTTAAGTAGCGTTAAAAAAATATTACAGTACAAGTAATATTCTATTATTAAAATAAAATTAATTAAAAAAAGATGCAGACCAAAATTGCTATTTATAACTCCTAAGCAACGTAACAATTTCACAATATCAATATCGTCAAATTAATTTCAAGTTTCAAACAATAATATTATATTAAGGTTTAAGTTACTTGATAAGAGCATATAATTAATTTTATTAATAAAACAGAGGGCGAAGACCTTTCACCAATAATGATCATAAGGACAACTATGTATTCCCTAGCTAAAGAAAGAAAACTTTAGGAACTAACAACACAATGGACGCATCCGTTTAGTTTGTGTGAAACATTTGACCGGCTTCAGGCATCATTCCACCAATAGCCAGTTTGTGTGAAAACAAGCCTAGAACACTTGTTTTTGTGACCCGTTCGGTGTACACACGGCTTCACATAAGCTATTTCCAGTATAATAAATAAATAAATAAATATCTCACAACTTACACACAACGCTATCTAGTCCCAAACTAAGCAGAGCTTGTAATATGGGTACTAGAATAACTGATACTAATACATTTATACCTTTATTTTGTAAATACATACTTATGATACATAGAAACACCCAGACTAAGACAAACCCTCATGTTCATGCACACAAAGATTTGTCTTAAGCGGGAATCGAACCCGCGACCTCGGCGTCGCAGGCAGGTACACTACCCACTCCGCCATCTGGTCGTCGATGAATCGTGTATAAGATAGTCCCACTTTGAATAGGGTACCCAAGCAATTCGAGATCAGCTTATACTGCTAAAGTATTGCTTGATACGTGAAGCCGTGTGAACACGATCAATAAAGGCCCATTTTTAGGAGGCTGTATCTCACAAAGAAAAAATAAATCCTATTCATATTCATATTCATATTCATTTATTCCACAGAAATAGGGTACATACATAATGGTCTTAAAAAATAATTTTGGCCAACCTATTTTGCCATAAGTAGGCGTGTGAATTTTGATTACATAGGTCATAAATAAATATTACAGAAGCTTACAATAAAATCAGATTAACAATTAAAATTATAGTATATACAGACAATTATTATCATTATTATTATATTATTACATTATTACATTATAAATAAGTTTTGTCATCAAAATATTCTCGGATCGAATAATAACTTTTGTTTGTAAGAAATTTTTGGAGCTCTCTTTTAAATGGCAGTTGTTCATTCATGTTTCTAATAGATACTGGCAGTTTGTTATATATGAGGGGTGCTCTACACAGTACACTTCTATGCATCATTGCAGTTTTGCATGGCACAGCACATAGCTTACCCACATGACGTTTTCTGTCTCGTTCAATAAATAAGTCCATGTTTTGTTTAACGAATACTGCACACTCATATATGTATGTAATGTCCTTTATATAAATACGCGTCTATTGCGTTATTTACAGGGCTAATAATAACAAACTGAATCTAATATCAAGTATGAAATTTATTAGCCTTAAAATGTCGTAAGTAAATATCAATATACAATATTTGCTCTCAATATTTTTACCTTGTTATATGTTGTGATATTTCAAACATATTTTTGTCGTGACCTTAGTTACCTCGTTGGTATATTATGCGTATGGGCTTATGACTGTGAAGTTTTGGATTCGATTTCCAGGTCGAGCAAAACTTAAATTTGGGATTCTTCCGTCAGGATTTTAAATATTAACATGGAGTTTGAATTGTGTCCTATGGATGGCGCGCGATAACCCCTTATTACGTGGGACCTAATCATAATAGGTGGATTGTGAGTGTTACACATCTCTGCCACATCAACAAGTTAATATAGGCGAATATTATTATTCCCAAATTCTGATATGAAGGCAGAAAAGACCATCTTTGCAGCACTAAAAATCATTACTCAGTTTAAATAAGGCTCCTAAAATAAATAAAACCTGTCTTACACCTTTTGTTAATAAATTTGTGTATTATAATATTCCCTGTAATCTCTTTTTAGCCGTAAAATAAGATAAGGAACAGACTTAAGATAAGTTTATGGTTTATTTTGTTTCATTTTTATATCGCGGCTTTATAGCCAATAATTTTGTTGTGAAGAAATTTCTGAACAAATTTGTTTTATGATCAGAATTTTTAATTATTACCTTAATGTTCTTTTTTATTGAGTTTTGCTGGATTTGGTATAAGGTTGTATACGGACAGCTATTTCGCGTAAAATTTAACTGCTTTTCAAATAAGTTAAACTTGGATAACTTGGGTTTATCTGTCATTTTTGTAACAAAACACATACAACAGTTGAGCATTGCCATACAACGTGGCAATGCTGCTAGCACTTTGGGAACGATGCCCACTGGCAGCGGTCTTTTAGAACAGGTTTGTACATAGATTTAGCTTTAAGTCATTTATTTGTAGGTTAGTAGAAATTTTGTTTTTTTATTTTTAGTTAATAATTCTATTTAAATAAATTTAAAACATTAAAAAAAAACAGACACTGGGTAATGATGCAAATAATAATGATACAGTTAGTTATTTTTCTTTACAGCATGAACTTTTATGATAAACTTACTAACGTCATTTCTAATAAAAATATGTGTTATGAAATGACAACTGACAGGCAGGTAAATATTGTGCTAACATGACGCAATTAGGGTCGGATATAATTATTATTTTGGTTATAGATATGATATTAACATAAAACAAATATTAAAGTGATTGTGTATTATTAAGTGCCCCGAAATTAGAATATTATTTAACAATTTGTTGTTTAATCTTCAAAGAAAATTCAAAATCGACAAAAAATATAAAATATTATTATGGTCTGTTATTGGTGAGCGAGGGTTCGAAAGGGAAAATCATGTGTAATTTTAATTATTTAATAATTTTAAGGAAAATTACAATTGACACATCAAAGTTGGACTCAGAACAAAACATAAGGTGACATAAAAAACTATCAAATAAATATTTTAATAATTTATATTTAACTAAATGAAAAAAACGTATTATTTAGTGCGAAGTAAATTTATTTTTTGCTTTTTAGTTTACCTACTTTTTGAAGTCGGTTTTTTTTTGTTAAAAATTATTTTTTTTTACGATTTTAAGTGATGGGTAGACCGAGCAAGAATGTTTCTCGAATGAGGAGACGACGGTTACTTGAGACGGAAAAGTTATTAATAATAGACAAGAATTAAATCCTTTTTCAAATTCAAATTCAAATCATTTATTTTCATAGGCCCCAGGAGGCGCTTGAACACGTCAAAACATTACAAAAAATGATATAAAAGTAAATAATAAATAATACTAAATTATACTAATTACAATGATATGAATAACCTTTCGCCTGACTATTGAGGGTCACGACCTTCCATCATCAGCTCATTTGACACAATAACTAGCAGTAGGAATACGCGTACAGTAGTGAAAGAATTATCCTTTAACACCTAACTATTGAGAAGTTGACCTTCCATCATCAGCTCAACCACATAAAATTATTGCGACCAAGCGTAAATCCTGGCCTCGATTAATAAAATATGAGGGTTGCCCCCGATTTCTCTGGGATCCCATCATCAGATCATGACATGCTGACAATGGGACCACCTTTGAAATATCTCCGTTCCAACAGCTCACTATGTGTACAGTAGTGAAAGAATTATCCTTTAACTCCTAACCATTGAGGAGTTGACCTTCCATCATCAGCTCATCCACATAAAAATACGTAAATACTGGTGCAGCTTTGAAAAACACTCTAAAAACATTACATGTGCCTATAAAATTCTAGGGTTGCCCTCGATTTCTCTAAGATCCCATCATCAGATCACGACATGCTGACGATGAGACCTTTTTGGAATCATCTCCTGTCCAATAAAAAAAGAATCATTAAAATCAGTTCATAAACAACGGAGATATCCGTGAACAAACATAAAAAAAGCAACATATATACGAATCGAATTGAGAACCTCCTCCTTTTTTAGAAGTCGGTTAATAATAAAAAACTAAAACCTATCAAAAGGAGGCCCGTTTGTACTTAATATTCTGTGGGCCCGTGTCGCTAACAATGTCAATGACAGATATATAATAAAAATAGCATATTGAGCGCTTAAACCTTCTTCAATTTTGACTAACATTTGACTAACAATACCATTTTGTAAATCTTTTTTATTAATGTCCATCCAAAGGTTGACAGAAAGAAATAACGTTAAGCGATAAGCCTGTCCTTTGTGCATATATTGTTATTAAAACAATTGTACAAAATGTTTATCCAATAAACAAATAAAGTTTTATCTATTTATCTATCTATCTTTTTTTCGGGTACGGGACATCAATAAATGATACGATGATAAAATTTGCAAGTTTATTGATAAAATGATACAATTATGATGAGTACACGCGGCGATGACCAAACACGAACTAAGTAAACTGCGCACACGGTACAAATCTGCTTACTTTACATTAAACATATATAATGCATTGTACCTACAGGTGAACCGTACAGTAAGAAAACTAGTGTTTTCCAAAGTGCTAAAACATAGCATGATTGAAGCTTATTCGGGCTATGGGCTAACCTTTCTCATAATAAGAAAATACCCTTACCCAGCTAATAAGACATGTATACGTACGGAGTTACTTTTATTATTTATGAAACATGACCTCACGTCAATCAAAATGAACAAAAGCATAATTATATCAGAAATATTACAAAAAATCACGGTCAACCAATTCCAGACACGATCGATCCACGGCCCCAATACCTAGACAACCTTACTCAGCTAATATCAGCCGTTCACAAATTGTTATATCCCTGAGTTATGATTGGAAATGAAGTTGAATCGAAAAAACGAGATAATACGACTTCCCGAAATAAGAAATACGAATCCTTCGGGACTGAAAGTCGTTTATATTTTTGTAACAGACTGACATTTTATCTTGAAATTGTAGATAAGACAAATTGTTGAGCGAAAATGACTTACTTTTAAATAAATCCGATTTTTTTTTTTTTAGTGAAGGTTACCTGTAACAAAGAGTAAAGAGATTTGTTATTAAAATAAAATAACACTAAAACAGTTGAGAAAAAAATAGGACCGGCAGAATTTAAACCTGCGACCTTCTGCACACTGGGCAGTCGCTTTAACCAACCAGTTTCAGTCTCCTCTTGCCAAAAACCTTAAATTTCTCAATTGTATGTTACGTCATTTCGTGACGTCACGTTCATCCATTTGTTCCTATCTTAAGTTGGATTCTTAGTATAATTTGCTAAGCATAGCTAAATGCTATAAAAATAATCTATTAAAAAATAAAAAATAAATTGTTAAGGAAAATGGTTACAATAAACACACTCATATTATTATGAAATCTTGCACTCAATATAATATAATATGTTCGAACCAAATCGGAAGAATCGCTTGAAAAATTATTTTCAATAGAACGCACTAATACAATCATATTATTATACTTTTATCCATTAAGTGTGTTCAATGACAATGTCACATAGCGAACACCTTTATAGACAAGTCTACAATAACTTGCCTAAAGTCTAATCTGTCCAAAATCTAATCAAATATATTTCATTTATTGTTATTAAAGCCATATCTATACTGCAGAAAAAATATAAATGAAGTTCTGTCTCAGAAAATCGAAATAACATCAGATCGTATAGAAAATAGAAAACATCAGCCGGTCTCCGGGGAACAAAAGTCGTTTTTGTTTTACGACTAGACATCCTATCTAATAAAGATCTTTTAATGGCAAAACTAATACAATTTTGTAGACTATCGAAAGTGGATGATCTTTTTAGGGCAAATTGAGAGAATATACTTAGGAACAGTTGAAAAATGATGTGACCGGCAGGATTCGGACACCGGTCTCCTCTTGTCAGGACCCTAAATTTCTGAACTGCATGTTAATACGTTATTACGTGACGACACGTTCATCAATTTGTTCCTATCTTGTTTTTCGTTAATGTGTTAAATCAGCAATATAAATGATGATAATGTATATTTTAGAAATGTAATGTTGTTACTAGGGCAAGAAAAAAGCCATGCCGTCATTCTTTTCATTTTTGGACGCCATTTAGAAATTTAAAAAGCCTATGTCACTACCAGTATATCGATGAATTTAACGACACATTATTTGTCAAAATCCGTCCAGCTGATGAGCTGTAGGGCGTGCCAAAAAATGGACATCAAGCAAGATTTATTATTATTAAGTCTGATTTAAACAAATTTATATTTAATTAAAAAGTAATAAAAAATATTTTCATACCATACATACATACGCTTAAAAAACATAAACCTTCTTCGGACGCAGTCGGGTAAAAAAATATGACTTGCAAAATCTCTAGCTTTTTTTTATTAATATAAAAGTGTGTATGAGACAAAGATTCCTCAAAATACATACTGTCAGCAGATAATAATTATATCAGTGGCTAACAATAAGGAAAAAAAACACAACAGTGACTTTCCAAGATCGGCAAACAAATAACGGGAGGAAAAGATGCTTGATATAAATTCCTAATCAGGTTAAGTGAAAGTGGTTACTTGGAATATTAAAGAAATCATGTAACACAGTTTAACAATAAAGATTAAATGCATCGAGCATAAATATTTGTTCAAACATTTATGCATCATGCATTGAAAGGGAGACTGATGAAAAAAGAATAGAATCACGCCATTACTGCACAGCGGTAGACAGAGATGATGAAACGCCATATGCTACGCTCCTCGACATTCATACATTTCGTCATACATACTCGCCTGCTTCGTGTACAACGTACTTGTCCTTTCTGATGATTGCTACATATATGGTCTCTGTATGTCTTCCGAGGACGACCTCTTTCAGTACTTCCAGCCACATCTGCGTTTTATACATATCTCTTTTACTAATATTTTTTTTTTACCAAATCACTAATGAAAATATTGTTTGCTTTTTAGTACTGAGCAAAACGATTTCATTTTTTGTTTATTTATAAAAGTAGTGTTACATTTCCATTATATTAAAAAAATAATTTGGTGTATTCTTCATTTCTGAATACTAAAATTATAAAGCATTTTAAACAGCTTAGCATCAAAACAATCAAAAGGACAATTACACTTTTTCCTACAAAATATTACCCTGCTTTCACATCACTCTCACTAAATCAACATGTAGGTATTTAATTACTTACTTACCTTGTCTCCTTGTACACAATTTTTTTTGAGACTACTGTAGCGTACGACTGCTGACGCTACAAATTGTACTTAGGCGCAAATGCGCAGTTGCTTGGCTCGGCAGTCGTCTCTCCACATTCACGCCGTTAGGTCATTAGGTTTCGTTAATAACATAAGTATATATAACTGGTACCAGTGAATAAAATATATAATTAACACGCAACCTCTATCAATTCACATCAAAACAAGAATCCCCTACAACTACATTTACTTAATGACGAAGCATACCTTACCCAACCTTACCCAAGACCAGCTCAATTTCATACATTTTGGTGACTTCATCTTAGCAACATATAGTAGCTATCGGAAACGTCAAACTATCAACGATTCTATCATCTTTTCTGGTAGAAATCACAACAAAGCTGTCTAATATTCAAAGTCCTTAAACACTTGCACAAAAAGTGTGGATCAAAACAATATTTTTTCATTTATTTGCCCGTTCAATCACTTCAGACAAGTTGACAGTTTGATAGGCGACGAAGCCCGACCATTTATTAAATAAAGTGTTCTGTTTATTAACATAATGAGTTTTGATAGAAACTGTTACGAGATAAGATAGTCTTGTTTAGATGCCGTCATTTCCTTGTTCAAGGAGTTATTTAATGAAGTTGAGCGGAATATCAAATGAGTTTCTTGTCAGTTTTCAGTTTGAAGAAATTGCAAGAATTTCTTCCGTTTTATTTAGTTTTAAAACTTTATAAAATCACGCCTATATTACCCAGAAAGTTGTAGATGAGGGACTACAAGAGATCTTAAAAAAAAATTGTGAATATCCATTGGGCAGGAGCCTACCATCAGGAGGATTATAAACACATTTGCTTTTAACAATGTGTAATTTGTAAAAATTTGTTACTAAATTTCCTTTTAAACCGACTTCCAAACATGGTTTTTATGATTTTATATTGTTTTTCGTATATAACCTAAAACTAATCGGATATTTGCACCTAGAGGTCAGCATCTCCTGTTGCTAAGTTTATGCTGGAAGGTACAACTCCTCAATTGTTAATAATGGTAAGAGGATAATTATTTAAATATATAATTATTTATATATTTGTCTGCACGTGTGGTGTAGTGGTTTAAGCGGACGCCTCGCCGCTCTCCACTGCACTGGTGTTGTGGGTTCGATCCCCACATGGGACAAATCTTTGTGTAATTCGCAAATATTTGTTCTGAGACTGGGTGTGCTTGAGTAAGTGAATGTGTGTATTTGGCCTTGTCATTGGGGCCATTGGATAGTGTAATTGCTTCTGGCGTTCTATCTAATGTAAAAAATCCAAATTTATCTTTATCTTTATAAGCACCTTAAGATCGTTTCCTGTATTCTTTAAAGTTATACACAGATAAGGCGAGACGTGGAATATTAATTAAGTATTTTTATCCATAAGAAGTTAAGAGTCACAAATAATCTACATAGGATAAGTCGTTTTTCACACCCGTCCTTTTAACTGCTAGATAAGCAGTATTAAACGAGGATGTCTTATGGTAAAGATACTTCTATATATAGTTATGAACTAGTTTTTGAAAGAAAAAGAAACCTTAATGGTCTAGTGGTCAGCGTATGCGTCTCTCTCCGCGAGGTCTCGGGTTCGATACCCGGGTCGGGCAAAGTGTTATTACTGAACTTTCCGTCAGGAAATAGACAATAGCAGCACGGAGTTGGAATTGTGTCCGGTGTAGCGATAGGCTCACTGCTTATCCCATGGGACCTAAACATAACAGGTGAAATGAACCGTATAAAAAAAAATACTTTTATACGGCTTTACTTTCACGATATTCATATTACACTTAAGTATTAATCCTTTTAACTAACGCTCGTCTTAGCCTAACACAAGATTATTCTCTTCATATATCAAATTTCTAGAGTGAACCAGTCGCTGAGAGGAAATAATATGTATGTAAATGTACCAAGTCCGCTCACTTTAAGCAATGAAGTTTAGATTTAATAGGAGGAAATTTCATTTGTGTTCAACTTTTTGAAAATAAGGATTATATTTGAGTGAAAATTATACGAAATATGAAAAATTATGCATCTAACATTTTTGTTATTGAATGGAAATTATCACCAACTAAAAATTTATTCAAATAATTGGTTGAATACATCTAAAAAAAAAAAAAAAAACTAAGTCTCAGCTCTCATATTTGATTTTAAATTGTTTACTAAATTAATGACTTGTTTTAATTTTCAAATAACATCCATAATAATGATTATGTTAAATTAGTACCTTAAATCTTTTTATAGAAAAAGATTTAAGGTACTAATTTAACGATCGAAATTGCAATAAATACAGTGCTTAGTATAGACTAACCACTGTCTTTATTGCAATGTCGATCAAGTTCAGTTCTGCAGTTTAAACTTAAATGTTACAAATTCATATTTGTGCCCTAAAATATTAAGAGGCAATTAAACCAGTTAAACTCTCAGTTTACGCTTTGGTTATTGGCGTCTTTTCGTTTTGTTATAAGTTCATAGACTTGTTGTTTTACTTAGCATAGCTTCATAAAAATGTTTTCACAATAACGACAACAAACAACTTATGAAGACAAAACATATTAAATTATTTAATGTAACTACATATTCAGTATTACGCCCAAAATCATGCTTAATATGAGCGAGCCCATAGCTTGTAAAGAGAGCTGTCAGCGCTGATTGCAGACTCGTTTCCGGAATGCGGGCATATTCGTATTTCAGTCAGCGAGTGAACATGGCGATAAAATTAATTGTATCGCCATGACGGTTTTATAGGGCAAGTTTGATATTTTATTGTTTCAAGTTTTATCTTGTAAAATTTGCTCGGCATATTAATTATTTTATGAGAGAAACCAGATGTATTATTAATGTTTTAATTCTGAAGTTAATTGAACTTAATTTATGCGGCAAAATATTTTTTGGACAAAATTCAACAGATTTTTTTTTTTCTTTTTTTAATATACTACGCCCACAGCGAACGAACGTGTACTCCACCTGACGGTAAGTGGAGTACAGCCCATGGACATCAACATCACAAAAACAGATTAAAGATGCGTCGCTGCAGCTGAGGACTACGGTGTTATGCCTCATGTGCCAGTAATTTCAGGGCCTGATCTCACCACCAAACCGGAACACAGTAATGGAAGCACAACTATTTGGCGGCAGGTTAAGGTGAGACGGTGGTGCTGCCGCCCTCGAGCTCATTCACAAGAGCTCTACCACCAGTAAAAGTGTGCTTGCATCACAATAGTGATGACATTTTTGAATTTAAATCAGATTGAATGGATATTAAATTAGCTTACGCGAAACTATTACTTACAATTCACTATACCTAAGGGTATTGTGAAGTAATGTTCATCTTTTCTACTAAGTTATTATTCTGTATAATTAAAATTGTATTACTATTAATGCGAAAGTTTATGTGTGAGAGTGTGTATATGCATGTGTGTGTCTGTGTGCGTCATACCCCTCGTAAATGTTTTTGAAATTGTATTTCTAGACCAACAAAGTCACAAGATAGCTCTAGTTGCTATGATTTGGTTGGTCAAAGAAAAACTGAAATCTATTTAGAAGACTGACCTGATATTGATGTTCACCAAACCATCACATCGTTGTAAGAATATAAGGCATCTGACTCAATGACCAAGCAATTTTACGCAATATAAGAGAAACTGGGTCAGAGACGTGCCGATAATGCTGTAACCGATTTGTTTCGAATATCACCGACCTATTAAACTTTCATTTGTGACTATATCAGAAGGTCAATATAACATTTTTTTGGTAGTTATTCAGACTATAAGCTAATGTGAGCACAATTTCAATAAAATCTATCCCGCAAGCAAATCGATTTATTCGCACAAACTTTTGCATATGAAATTAGAAGGATTGTTTACGATAATGTCGTAAAACGACATTATCGTAAACAATCCTTCTACTTTTTCATGATTGTCAATTTTTTTTTATTTACTTTTGAAAACCTATGGATGCGACATAGCGACATTTATTGAAACCACAGCATCTTTACATGGCCAGTATGCATTTCCACCGGATAAAAAAATCTCTGGCGAAAAAAAAAATCCACGTCTTCCGAACAAATGAGGTTCTAAACTGCCTTTTTATCACGGTAGGTGGCGCATAGTCGGGATGGCCAATGATAACTGTCAATTCAATACATTTTGTAACCTATTGTTTATAAATTTAAATTTTCTCTTAAAATGCCTCTGTGTGCTGTTCTTGGATGTAATAATACCGTCGTGCATTTATTTCCCAAAGATAAAAAAGGAGTTGGAAAGGCTATACGTCGCCAAAATTGCGTAGCGACAAGGTATAGCAGGTTATGGCGGAATAATTTCCAAGAATCTGATTATTTTGGAGAGTCAGCTTATACTAATGAGTTATTATTAACAATTTGTTGATTATGGGCATAAATCAGATCACTGTGAAGGTCAATTTTAGATTTGGATCATATGTTTCTAACCTAAAAGTAACAATACCATTTACCATTAAAGTAATGTCCTCCCATTTCTCGTAAATTTTCCTACCAAGAGTCAAGCAACAATTAACAGGTTACAACTAAAAAAATAACAAAATCTGGAGCATACTACTGATAAAAAATATTTTAGGCCTACCACTCAATGTGATCTACTTTTCTTCCAGTTATCCTTCCTTCTCGTTTTTTTAGCTCATCTTTTAATTATTTGAGCTTCCAGGTACCGTACATGTTGTCAATAACGATAGCGGACCGGTTTCAAACGATTTAAACGCAAAAAATAGCACAAAACAAAGTGTAAACAAAGCGTATACGATTTGACAGCGGCCATCCCGCCGCTAGCGACATCTACGATAAGCTTTGCGTTTACATCCTCATTGCACGATCGCAATGTTCAAATTGTTCGGAGAACGTGATTTTTTTTTTCGCCAGAGAATTTTTATCCGGTGGAAATTGATACTTACCATGTATAGAAGCTGTGGTTTCAATAAATGTCGCTATGTCGCATCCACCAGGTATATATTATATATAATTTATCGATTCCCACATTGGACATCTTTGTGTGATTCGCAAAGATTTGTTCTAAGACTGGGTGTGCTTGTGTGAGTGTATGTGTGTATTTGGCTTTGTCATTGGGAACATATAATATATATTATGGAATTAATAATGATAATAATAATAATTTGGGTTGTTTACCTAATAGAACGCCAGAAACGCCATTACACTATCCAATGGTATATTAAATGTTGTTGTTTTTTTTTGTAACAATGTTTTTTAATATAATAATAATAATAAGCTTGGTCCCTGCACCTGATGTCGGTGGGACAATGTTTTTTATATTTTTAAATGTTTTTTTGTATTCTTTATAAATCATATTTAAAACCGGCCAAGTGCGTGTCGGGCCACGCGCAGTAGGGTTCCGTAGCTAGTCGTAACAACATATTTCGACTTAAAAGGGATTTACTATCTGTATTAAACAAGTAACATCTCCATACAAGTCATTACTTTCAAAGGTTTTTGTAATTTGCACGAATTATTCTAACACAATTTTGCTCTTTAAAGTTAATTATCTCGCAAACGGATCTCTAAATCAAAAAACTGTCTTAGCAACCCCTGAACGTTTTTAAAATTCCTATCTAACAATACCCCACACTATGGGGTAGGCGACAAAAAAAACATCCCTACTTTACATGTAGGGGAGCTACCCGAAAAAAAAATATTTTTCCAAATTTTATTCTACGACTTTTTTTGTATAGTTAACATACATGTTTATGCAAAAAATCAGTTTTCTAGCACCAACGGTTTCGTCGCTATGCCTCGGACCGACGGACGGACAGACGGACATGGCGAAACTATAAGGGTTCCTTGTTGGTACTACGGAACCCTAATAAAATAAGTTAACAAATAAATAAAGAGGAATAATAATAATGTATTTATTATATTATTTATTTATTTATTATTTGTATTATGTATTTTATTCATCTTCACAAATGACAAGATTTACAGTTTCTTATTTCAATAACAGTTTGGTGTGACATATTTTATGTAATTTGTGGGCGATCTGGTGTCCAAACTAAGCCGAAGCCTGTATCTATATATATTATATGAATGTAAGTATCTTTGAAAAAACTTTAACAGTCAAAAATAGGTAGTTATATTACTATTTAAATACATTATACAAGGTTCAAAATAGTATTACAGATCTTGCCCAAATTAAAATGTTAATAACAACATTTTAATTTGGGCAAGATCTGTAATCTATAAAAAATTCTATAGTTATTATGTTATTATATGTTATTATTACACCACGATTATTGGTAAACTGGCTAGATTTGCCATAAAATGTAAATCAAGCCTACAACATACGCAAGTTATTCTTAGACCCTTCAATTTTAAGATATCCATAATTTTCCAGAAAATCGGATAAATAAATTTTATCAAAGGAAAAAAACAAGTTGTCTATATTCCGTATTCGTAGTCAGGTCTCCATCTATAGGCGAAGGTTGTGATATACCGTCTACAGACATCATATGTCTCAATAGGCTAAGGCCTGAATTTTATTATGCCTATTCCGATATACTGGATTTTCTTTTTTGCAACAATATTTCTAGTAGCCTTTTGGCAAAAGAATTGAGGCGGGCGATTTAGTTTTTTCTACGTGAATTCTTGCCTTTTAGGTGAATTTAAGAGAGGTTTGTATTATATATAGGGTTCACCATCGATACCAGCACTTATAACAAAACCAATAATAAGAATTCAAAATTAAATTCTGATATGATTGTTACTTTATTATCTAATACAGAGTAAATAATTTTCCAAGGAACAAAAACTCAAAAGTAAAAAATAAAATATTCGCTTAACTTTGCTTACCTTTATATTAATTTGTTTAAAACAATAAACCCAAATAATTATGTAATACCAATTAATTATATTTTTTTGAAGTCGGCGCCAAATCACATAATTGCTGATAAGTTTACGAATGCATTCGATAGATGGCGTTGTACATCTTTTCTGAATCGCGATATGGTTTCGTTACGAGCTTAAATATAAATACCGTGCTCTTGCCTCCACTTTTAACGTAATATGCAGCGCCCTCTAGAGCATTACAAATATTCAGTAGCATATTATTGTCCTACAAAGCTAGTAATAAAGTTTCTTATTGGACGAGTTGGATGTGCTGACCAGACTAGACGATAGTCATTCATTACTCTTACGTGAAAGTTTACTGAACGCAGATTTGATTGGATGAGTTTTACCTCGTTATTTAATCATCTTTAGATCCTGTCAGGATCTAAAGATCGGTCAGGAACTCAGGATCATCCTGAGTTTCCATTAATTTTTGCAATTAGGTAAAGAAGGTTTGATAAATTACCTTATTGTCAGCATATTTTTTAGTTTTAATTAGTATTTGTTCTGTGAGTTTTTCAATCCCTAGTTAAATAAGGCTTTGATAAATTACTTCCAGCATTTATAATTTTAATTGGTATTTGATTTTGTGATTTTTTCAACAATTATTTCGGTAAATACGGTTTTAATTGTTATTTGATTTATGATTTTTTCAACAATTATTTCGGTAAATACGGTTTTAATTGGTATTTGATTTTGTGATTTTTTCAACAATTATTTCGGTAAATACGGTTTTAATTGGTATTTGATTTTGTAATTTGGCGCCGACTTCAAAAAAATATAATTAATTGGTATTACATAATTATTTGGGTTTATTGTTTTAAACAAATTAATATAAAGGTAAGCAAAGTTAAGCGAATATTTTATTTTTTACTTTTGAGTTTTTGAAGGCGGTTCCTTTTTCTTTGAAAAAAATTAGTATTCTTTTTTTTTAATTAGTTTTTTTTATTTTTTTTTATTAGTTTTTTTATTTTATTTTTTTATTTCAAGCTTTTTAGTGTCTTAGTTTTTTAGATTTAACGATGGGGTTAGAAAGAAATACTAAGGCATCATTACGCATGAAACACAATAGAAACAATCAAAATATAGCCCAAAGAATACGACGGCGCCTCCAATACTTAAGATCTTTTATCAAATCCTTATATATTATCAAAAAATTCTTTCTGAGATCTTCATGATCATAAGCTATCACTACGATAATAACAAATATGCTGAAACGTAAGCCCCGTCCAAACCTAAGCAGAGCTTTCGGTAGGTACTTTAAGGGAAGGTAAGTAGGCTGTCTCTGCTTACACTTCAAAGCATACACAGGCATGATGTTATGTTATGTAGTGGTGAAAACAATACATAGATACACGATTGCACAAAACGTGGTTCATTAGCTATTCGTTTTTGAAGAGTTCCGTTGCCTGTCTCCAAAGATCTTCATCAGATTCTGATAAATTATATACTAAAACCTTCCTTAAAACACAAGGATTAAAATACCGAAAACTGCATTCAAATCGGATCAGTAGTTTCTGAGAAAATCGCGAACATAAAAAGGTGACATACATACATACATACGGATCGAATACAGAACCTCTTTTTTTTTTTGAAGTCGGTTAAAAACCGACTTCAAATACAATAATTTTAGACTTATATGGTATTCTCATGGGGGCCATTGTCAGAACTGGACCAAATTGGGATCACACGGAAAGCACCAGCTTTCAAATAAAAAAAAAGAATCATTAAAATCGCTTCGCCCAGTCGTTATGAGGTAAAAAACATACAAAAAAAATACAGAAGAACTGAGAAGTCGGTTAAAAAGTAGCTTTAAAACAATTTTATATAAAACTTACGTGTAATATTGTGGTTCTGTGATTTAATTCACTCATAGCCACACAGAAATAAGAGTTAAAAAACATATTTTTACGTCATATTTTTATTAAATTACATCACATAACCTAAACGGGTCATAAATATAACGAGCGTTCTAAATATGGAAAAATCTTGTCCTCATTTCCGATATTGATGGCGACGATTAAGCTAATCAACCGTGTCAATTAACAAATAGGCCATACTTTATCCGCATTGCAACACAAAAGACATTTATTATAAACGGTCTATTATCATTTACGACAGCAGTTTTTTCAAACATTCGTATTCTGGTTGTAAAGATAAAAAAAAATAAGTCTTTGTCATAGACATCTTCATCCTGCCATTAGGGTTAATCCTGACTTTCAACCTATGAAATTGGCTATGGGCTATGTCTATCAAAATCCATAAAACATAATATTACTACTATTAATGTATGAAAATACGGCATCCTAGAGTGTCCTCTTAACGAAATGTTTTTAATTTCCCTTCCCTATTACCAAAATAATTAACGTAAGTATTTGGAAATTTTTCGTATAAGAGGAAAATGAAGGAAGTAATTATTCATTTTCGGGGTCTGAAAGGCGATTCGAGTTTTATTGGCGTAACGTTTTTCCGAATGAGAAGAATTAGGATTGTTTCGTACCGGATTTTCCACCACGTTCTTGGAAAATGAAATCTTTACAGCGAACAACTCTTAATCAAAATTTTCTAGTGGGTTGCTTTAATAATAATGATAACATTTTTCAGAAGTAAAAGTTCAAGCCTGTGGAAATAAAAAACTGAACGTATTTCAATATCGCTTGTCATTGGTATGTTTTTTTTTTCCACCATTTTGCAAGGCGGCTGTGACTCGTGGGTGTCAGCGTCTATGCATGAGCGATACCTGGCATCCCGGCAAAGTCTTGTTGACGGAACACACTGGGTTTTAATCCGTGCAACTCGGACATAACTACTGACTCTGTCTGGATCAGTGGTACGTACGTATATGTGATAGTGGTACATTGCCCAGTATAAAAAGGTGGGATTTTGTGCACTGTGGTTCTCAAATTATTGATACTATACACAAATTCTTCGGCAGCAATACAATAGGGTATTTTAATTCATCAACAATAATTCTCCGACTCTATTTATTTTAATCAATACTTTAAAATATATTATACCTACTCAATCAACTGTACAAAGAAAAAATAAAACAGCAAAATGTAATTA
Organism: Hypena proboscidalis; assembly: GCA_905147285.1. Classification (NCBI taxonomy): domain Eukaryota; kingdom Metazoa; phylum Arthropoda; class Insecta; order Lepidoptera; family Erebidae; genus Hypena; species Hypena proboscidalis. The sequence goes on along the minus strand of LR990150.1, from coordinate 5,801,149 downwards.
TTGTAGTACAAAATTTAATTACTTCCTAAAATAACAATCTCGTAAAAGGAAGGAACTGTGTTTAATGTTTCTTTCTTTGAAATTTTATTTCGTAAAAGTTTTACCAAAAATTGGTATTACATTTTCGTATTAGAATTTTTAGGAGAACATTTATGATGAGTCGCGTAAATTAGCCAACGAAAATTATATCTCTTTATTTTATTTAATTTTTTCTGTTAAATATTAATATTTGAAAGTATACAAACAATTATTTTGTGTTTAGATTTAAAAGGTTTTCATGGCTTCTTTGCCACTAATTTAGTGTCCTGTTTATATATTTTACTAGCCGCCACCAGCGACTTCTCGCGAGATACATCGATAAAAAATTGTTTTTCTCAAAATTAACAAAATCAAAAAACTAAATGTGATTGTAAAGCCATTGCCGAGTAATATTTAAAAATTTTATATCTTAAACGATTTCTGGAAATAAATGTTTCTCATACACTTTATACGAAACATGTCCTATTACCATACTTCAAAATTTTTAATTTTTGCAAGAAAACAGCATTGTTTGTATTTTGTTCGAGTGAAACTCTATAGTAGAATGTGTGATATTTGGTTACAAACTTGAGCGTAGTGAGGGACTTAAAAACAAAAGATTTGAACTTTGATCTCGGGTCACACATACAGCTTTTCACCTAAGCAGCTCGAAATAGTACCCATAGTACAAGTTCTGCTTAGCTTAGGATTATTATTAGAAAACGTGGTGTAAAAATTGAGCAATGAGAAAAACTAAAATTTTCTTCGAGCGAAACAAATCTGGTTAACTGGTGGTCAAGGTAAGTAAACAAAACTCAATTTTGCTTTGAGTTTTGCTCTCGCTCGATGCAAAGTTCAGTTTTGTTTAATGTTTTCAGACAACAAAGAACGACTTTTGAGCTGCTGATGTAAAAAATATATTTTTGGAAGATATTACTTCTAATAACTAGGATTTTAATTCGACAAAAAAAAACTGTTACCTACTTATTTTTGTTATTATAGTTAGAGCTAAGACTATGTTTATTGTTTTTATAAATCGGGGCAAACATCTTGAGCAAACGACCTTGAATGCGCAGAAACGAATTTTGGGTCTCTTTGGTTACGAGGCTGAGGCGCAGGGGGCGTACTTGCGCGTGATTGGTTGATCAGTCGACCCTTGCTCCGCGCACCGCGTCTTCGTTCCGCTCTCTCCCGAATACACGTGCGTGCAGTGAAGTGCTCACTTTTGTGCTCTGTTATAAATCGTTAGTTGTTGTTGTTATTTGTTGAATTAAAAGCGGATTTTATCACTGAATATTGTCGGCGATTTTGCCAATATTAAAAACCGAGTTAACTATTGTTTTAAATCGTAAGAAGTTCAACAAAACATGCCGACAAGCATTGTTTTCTATTTAACTATTGTTTAAGTTATGAGAAATTTGACAAAACAATGCACGACATAATGACGACATACAAAATGTTGCACATGTCGGCTATTGTTTATATTTTGGCTATTGCCTGCCACTGCACTCAACAAATACAATTGTCTATAAATAATACAATATCCCGAAAAAAACAGTAATTGTAATAAATAAAATAGGTAATTCTAAAAACTCGACGTAACTACCCAAGTAGCATTACAAGCTGTATAAAAGCTGTACTAGAGCGTAATTTTATACTTAAAGCTGTATAGTAGCTGTATAAAGGCTGCATAAGCGCTTATACAGCCCTTATAAGTGTAAAATGGGCACAAGTTATACAGCGTTTGGTGTTATAAGAGCTGTATAGTAGCTGTATAAAGGCTGTATTAGAGCTGTTATTTGGTGTCAAAAGAAACTACAATACTTTTGTAACTCTCTTATAACACTATTGTAGAACTTTAACTCTCCAGATGGTATCCTAAACGTATCTTGTAAGAGTTAAAGTTCTACAATAGTGTTATAAAAGAATTACAAAAGTATAGATATTTTAATGTACATCATATTTTTTATCTACATTATGAAAATTATTATAATGGCAAATTACTTGATACGAAAAACATATAAATGATCTTGAACTTATTGGTTTGGTGAAAATAACGTGCAAACCAATATTTATTGTAAACCTGTATATGGTTTTCGGTAAAATATTCGCGCGCCAGCATAAAAATCAAGAAAAACAAAAGAAATACTGAATATCGGTAAGTAAGTTTTTGTATTTTAAGGTTAGAATAACAACATTTTAATTTCAAGTAATAAGGAAAAGGCCAAGTTAACGTTATTTAAGCTAGTAAACATGATACGGCTAAAGATAATGCAAAATAATGTCAATTCTTATTGTTTTTAGAATCATCTAATATGTTTTTGTTTATTAGAAAATGGCGTCAATTTTAAACAGCCCTAACACTATTTGAAGAGCAATATAGCGCCAGTAGCTGTACTATGGAATAAATGAAGTGTATTGTACAGCTTTTAACTTCTAATTAGAGTAATTTTAGAATATTTTTATTCAATAGGCTGTATTATGCTCTTCATTTAGATAATAACTAATAACCTCTTTAGAGATACGTATAAAGAATTAAAATCTTTAAAACCATTTTGACGATTATTTATTAAGGTATTTTCTTTATTTTTCAGAATAATATGTCTTTCAAGATAATAGAAACTGAAGAAAAATGTCAAAAAAACTTTGCATAGTGCCAAGTTCCTGGGAATCAAAAGGGGTGTTATGATGGCGAAGGAAGCAATTAATAATGTTATTTTTATCTCCTTTTTTTTTTTCTCTTTTTTTTTTTCGTACGGAACCCTCATTGGAGCTATGGATTGTCGGTGTGGTTGAATGGTTTTTTCTTTCAGTCAATATTGGTTCACTATCATTACTGTTATTTAAGTTGTAATTCCTTATATTCAAATATTCCTTCTCAATCCATCTCCTGACTGCGACATTGATTTGACGTCTCCGTCAATAATACAGACTAAAGCTGTACTATAGCTGCCATTTATCTTTTTAGTTCTATAATACTCTCTTAGAAGTAACTAATACAGCTTTAATACTTATAAGAGTGTTAAATTACACCATAAAAACTAGTGTTATAATGGAGTTAGCATATGCCTTTGTACAGCAACAAGTGTCAAGTAACACTATAATACAGCTTAAAGCTGTAATAAGCGAGTGAATAGTACTATAATACAGCCTTTATACAGCTTTAGCCGTAGAAATACGCTTGGAGTGTTACACAATTATTAAAGCTGTATAGTAGAGTTGTAATATTCCGATATAACACCTTAAGTGTACGCAGATACCATTATAAAGCCTATATACAGCTGAGCTGTATAATAGCGGATTGTAACACTCTTATAACGCTTATAACCTTTCCTGACTCTCTTATACCGCTCTTATAACACTTTAAGTTCTATATTGGCTGTATTATTGATGCTGACGACACTTACGTGCTACTTGGGTAATCATATTTATAGCAATATTTTGCTCGTAAGTGTACGATGCGCAAACTTTCCCCTACCACGTCACCTAATGCTCAAGAAGTTTGCCCATAATTGTACTTTCAGTTACTTCACCAACATTCAAATTTAGAATCGAGATTATTCGTGACAATTTTATTTTAAGAAAAATCTTAAAATAAGAGCTTTTAGAATGGTAAAATATATAATTCTTCTTCAATTTTGTCGCCCAAATTCAAACTAGAAGTAAAATAGAAACAGAACTAATAAGTAATACTTTAGAGTACTATTTTGTATTTGTTTTATATTTGATTAGTTAAAGATTTGGAAGTAAGTTTATGATTTGGCAAATAAAATTTAATTGAGATCTTCCTTTGATAGAAGAAGTATTCAAGTTTAAGGAGCAATTGAAATAAAATTAATTTCAAGAAGCTGCCTCCTATAAGTGTAGTAGTTTGCGTATGCGGCCTCTCACAACAAGGTCATGCATTCGATTCCCGGGCCGGGAAAAGTGTTATTTGGACTTTTTCCTTCAGTGAATTCTTAGCATGGAGTTGGTTTTATGGCAATAGGCTCATCTTCAATCACATGGGACCTAAACATAACAAGTGAAATGTGGGTGTTATACACAACTCCGCCAAACTTTTCTGGGTGATATTGTTATGTTATCGAGAATAATAAGTTTATTTAACTTTTTTCACAAAATAATCCTTCCATTAAATACTATTCTCAAGTCATAGTAAACCGATTTACTTGATAAACGTTATGCAATGTGCTACGTGCTACAAGCGCGCGCTACGAATCTATCGCAGCATGTAGCTCGTAGCTTTTAGCAATGTGCTTTGTAGCGACTATCGTAGTAACAAGAAAGATATTAAATATAGATCTAGTAAAAGAAGGTTATTTTAAAGAGCATGATAACATTCTATGAAATATAACAAAATTTTAATATTCGTAATCTCGGTTTCGATTTCTGGTCAGGCATAAATTTTCCTACTGATGGAAATGGATGGATTCTCAATAGCAGCAAGGAGTTTAATGTAGGCTTGGTGTATGGCAATAGCCTTACCTCCAATCACATAGGTTCTAAACATAACAGATGAAGTGGGGGTCTTATACACCTCTGCCACATCCATCTGGGTAAAATAGGAGTAATGTTATGTTTGTGCTATCTGAATTTTGGTAAAAATATAATTTAAATCAATTTTATCACAAAATAATACTTCCATTGATTAACAATAAATTTTAAATCGTACTAAACCGATTTACTTGATAAACGTTTCGCAATGTGCTACGTGCTACAAGCGCGCGCTACGAATCTATCGTAGCATGTAGCTCGTCGCAAAGTGCTTTGTAGCGACTATCGTAGAAACAAGAAAGATATCGGATATAGATTTACAAATATGTGTAATTTTGGTTATTATTATAGACAGTTTTAAGGGCTTTCAATACATGTACTTTAACAAATTTTAATATTTTTGGAATGTTCGATGAATTGTATCAAAATATAATTTATATATAATTATGTTTATCGCTGCTATTTTTATGAAAAAATTTCCAAATAGAACTTTAACTCGAAGAATCGAACTTAAAACCTTGCAGTGAGATGCCGCATATTATTACAACCACTTGGCCAACTAATTAAAAAACAACTCAAAAATGTGTTTCAACAATCCATGGGTTGCATGAAAGGTGACTCAGCCATCGACACGACGAAGAAGAAGAACAATCCATATAATGTCTTTTTTTAAAAAAACAGTGGCATAAATAATACATAAATAAATATCATGTCGTTTCTAATCCCCTTTATAAACAAAATCAAGAAAATATATCAAGCGAATATGGAACTTGTTATCTCCACAGTAATCTCAAGCGTCTCCAAGTTTCAACAAAACATGTTACAGTAAATTGCTTTTTCTCTCTCTCTTTCAAACTTGGATGAAAGAGACAAGTGGTGTATAAAATTTGAATGAACATGACGTAATCAGAGAGAGTTGCATAAGAAAGGAAAGTGTATTTGTGATTAAAAAATAACAAGAGAAGGATATTTGTTACATTCCTATGAAAAGCTTTTGGCTGCTCGTATATTATTATTATAACATAACATCACTCCTTTATAACACAGGGGTGAGCCTATCGCCATGTACCGAGGTCAAATCCGACTCCATGCTGATACTAATAATTGCCTAGTGGATTTCAAATAACACTTTGCTCTACTCGGGAATGGAGCCGGAACTCTCACGGTGAGAGACCGCACACGATAAGCACTTGACCAACGAGGCAGTTGAAAACACTATGATAAGTTTACAAATGCATTTATTATAAGTCAGTAAATCATACAGGCTCGCAAAATCTACCACTACGCTTCACAAAGAATGCAAAATGATACGCCAGTTTGGAATTTTATATTAAAACATTCACGGCTCTCCTTGGCTGCCCTACATAATTTCTATTGACCTCTGTGAGTTGAATTTTCACCGTTTTTTCACTGTTTACCTCCACTGTTTGTTTGCACCTTGGCAATGGATTTTTAGACTTATCCCGGGATGAAAGAATAATATTATGACGCGATGCTGCGGATCTGATAAATTTATGGCTTTTGTTTGGACAAAGGGACGAATGGAGTTTTTAAAATATGCAGCATTAGCAAACTGTCATACATAAATTTATTGAGTGATACAATTATATGAAAAAAATCGGATTAATAATTTTGAATCTATACATATAATAAAATTATAATGATATTTAAAATAAAATAACGGCGAAACGGCTACGACATACACAAAAGTGGACTTCTGGCCGAAAGGTGTCGTGTTCCGGCGTTTCCGAGGAACGCTACGTGACACCGCGCCGCGCGTCGCCGACTCAACGTGCAAAACATCAAAATAATATAATTAAATGTTATGTATGTTAGTCTAAAGTATTTATGTATATGGGCCTTTGATGCCTGCTGAAATGATTTGATTTGATTTGAATAATACAATGGGTTCTAACACAGCAGAAAAATCCTAAACATACTTTTTGATTTTTTTTGTTTTTTTGTCTATGTAAGTCCATCTGTCTGTCTGTCTATCTGTATGTTTGTACTTGCAATCTGTATGTTTGTACTTGCATCACGCAAAAATGACTGTACGGAATTGGATGCGGTTTTCACAGATGTTTTTATCAACATGACGTTAATGAACTGTTATAGATAGCCTGGGCAACTCGCGAGTTCTCCAAAGTGAATTGGCTAATCTTTTCACCACGACGGCAAGTCAAAACCTTGACCACCTTACTGACTGTCCAAAATGCCCTTCCACCTGCACAAGAGAGGCGCTCATGAACGCCGACGAGAGCGCCATAACAGTGGCCACTTATTGGACCAATAAAATTTGTCAAGCCATCGACACGACGAAGATGAAGAAGATAGCATTTTTTAATTAAGTCAATTTTTAAGGAAATTGCACGCCACTGCAAGCTTAGGTTTAGGTTGTGCCTGATATGGTAGGTTATATCAAAGATTCCCTAAACAACATAAATTACCAATAAGATAATTATATTTTAAGAAATTCCTGTCCCCTAAGGGAGAAAGAGATATTGAATTCCACGCGTACCTACTAAGTCGCGGGCAATAGTTAGTCTTTAATAAAGTGGTAGTCCAAAGTAGGCCAAGAACTTAATTGCTGATAAGTATTTCTGATAAAAATGCTGCGCAAATTTAAAAAAAAAGGTATTTTAAAACAAAAAATAGATATTTTTCCACAATTTTTTTTTGTATCTTTGAGTATTTAAAATTATTTTTAATAAATCAAAAACCCTCTTTTCACGGTCTTCTAAAGTTTTAACCACAAAAAGCGTTCTTAAAACTTTTTATAAAATTTACCCTGCAAATTTAAGAGAAAAGAATTCATAAGCAGTCTTTATTCATGCCAAAGTATTAAAACTCATAATAAAACCATAAAGCCTTCATAGACTTAAATCTTTGGGGATTGTTCTGCAGAGGTTAATCCACTGAGAGGCTGTTGTAGGCTCTGCTCCGCTCTGCTGTAATACGCAGTCAGTATTTCGGATTAAAAACAGTGTTATTGGTGATCGACTTTTCTGGTTTATATTTTGGTAAAAGCTTAAAATATACTGTGTTACCGGATCGGCGAGCATTTGTAGATACATAGTTGCAGTTTCGATTATTAGAATCACGTTTAAACCATTACGCCAACCGTGCACTCTAATAACTTGTAATTTAAAGACACAGATTTGAATATTACACTAGTGTGGGAGGCAAACCGAGTATAAGGTACAGTGTGCAACGTTTGATGGTACAATTCGAAATTTGATTTAAAAGACAGCAGAACATAGTAAACATCTCGTCTTTATATCCTTAAGGGTAGACTCCCGAGTGCCGTGTTTTCATACTAACGTAGTTTGGGAACAATGTGTATGTGATGTGTAGATATGATTTGTCTTAAATATTAGATAAAATCTTAATAATATAAACTTAATGTTCATGGCCATTCTGCACAACATTGTATTAATTATTATTTTATTTACATACAAGCTGATTTTTTTTAATAATAATCTTAAAAAATTGGGCGCTAACAAATATACATTTGCAGTAGTGAATTAAAGTTTAATAACATTAAAGCTAAACCCATATGTTAAACACGTATGGAAATCAGCCCCTTATAGGTTATTATATTATATTATAACAACCACATTTCGCCTGTTATGTTTCAGTCTCATGTAATAGAAAATAAATCTATTGCCATTTACCGTGCACAATTGAAGTGTGGTATTGTTTATTAATAATTCTACATAACAAAAAAAAAGAACAAAAAAAATAAAAAAAATAAAAAGATTCATTAATTCTCATCTTCACAACTCAAATCTAAACAAGCATCATCAATTTTCTATGAACTCCAATACTTTATGCCGATTGTTAAAAGTTTTCTAACTTAGTAGCAAGTTCAACTGAAAGCTGTTGCTACAAATAAAGGCAATTAACAGCTTGTTCTTCTTTTTATTGAACAAAGATATAAATGTTTTAGAAGAACTTTTGAACTCTTTTTTTTTTTATTTGAGAAATAATACTATAAAACCTATATAGTAAAAAAACTTAATGTTAGGTTAGAAGCAGTTCCTTTTTTGAATTATATTTTTGATGAAAAGTTGAAATAAAATAAAATAATTTGGCAAAGCCAGCATTTTGTTCATAAATGCGCTAAATATTTGCTTAACTCTCAAAGTCTTTAAAAAACTATATATTTAACACAAAGCTAAATAAAAAATGTAATTAAACCTAATATAATTTAAGCACCTCAATCAGTTTGTTTTGTTTAATTAACTACAGAAAGCGCTTTGATCTCAAAACAATTTATTTACTAGTACCTACTTCACAGCACTTAAAAGAGCGATTTTCTTCTGTGGCAACTACATTATTCTAAGCACGGCTTATTCTTGTTGCAAGCTGAGCAATTGCAACAATTACCTGCCTTTGTTTTATTCTCAAATGGAGGATTCTTTTCTAATAGAATGTTTGGCAAAGAAAAATAAACCTATAATGATTGTAATTTCCTTGATTGGGAATTGAAAGTTGAATGAGTATTGAGTTTGTACAATATGAAGCTGAGATTGTACCACAAGAATCACAAAGTATAATTAACTGGTATAATCAATACGTTTTTCTCCATATTGTAAAAATAATAGCAGTCTGTTTTTTTTTTTTTTTAGCCTTCGTTGCTCCACAGCTGAGCAAAGGCCTCCCCCAAACATTTCCAATCCTCTCTATCTCCTGCAGTTTCCCACCAGTTGTGGTTGTGGGCATCTAGGTCGTCCCGCCAGCGCCCCCGCCTAGGTTTAAAGATACTTTATTCTCATAATACGATATACACAATTTACAAGAGATAATTGTTGATTACACAACAACATTTTTACATTCGTCGTCATAAAACAAAAGAATAATATTAAAAGTATATAGGTAGTGCACTAAAAGTAAAACCAATCAATATTTACCAACAATGACACAAACTAAGCATAAACTCGTCAAAAATGAATTCCCCCGTAGTTATAAGGTACTCGTACTTACTAGCTAAATAACTGATGTTTAATTGCAACCAAATTTCAACCCAAATGTTATTAATAGTGTGTTATTATAAATAGTGAAGGTTTAGAATATGACCAAAACTTCAAAGAATTTACGTTAAGTATAAAAAATTAAAAGGAAAAATTCTATCGTATAGTCACAACGATTATCGAAGAGAAACAAATATTTCAAAGCCAAAATTTTTGACATTCCATGACTCATTAAAGAAAATCTCTCACAGATAGAAGGTTCTGCGCAAACGGGCCACTGACTAAAACCAACTGTGGCTGTCGCGCGCTGCGTCTTTTGGATTCGCGTAAACGAAAGTGGCCGCTAGAATTTATATTCTACTGTTATACTGTGCAGTCATAAAGTACTAAGTTGTCGCCATTAGTGGCGTGTCACGGCCACTCATTCACGTATATCTGAAACTAAGTCACGAGAAATCTCTCACAGATAGAAGGCTCCGCGCAAACGGGCCACTGACTAAAACCAACAGTGGCTGTCGCGCGCTGCGTCTTTTGGATCCACGTCAGCGAAAGTGGCCGCTAGAATTTATATTCTCCTGTTATACTGTGCAGTCGTAAGTACTAAGTTGTCGCCATTGGTGGCGTCTCACGGCCATTTATTCACATATATCTGAAACTAAGTCACAAATAGTCACCACTCACTGCACGCAAGTACAAGTTGTATGAAAAATGTTGCAACCTGCTTTTCTTTGACGACAAATAGTTACCATTGGTGACCCGTTTGCGTGGGCCGATGTAAAGCGGCCCTTACAAATCATTTTTGCGGAAATAATTTTGGAATTTCAATAATTTTTCATTGCTCAATGAGGTGTGAAATCCTTTAATTGAATTAAGATATTCTTATCGTCACCATCAATAAAGGTGCCATAAAAATGGAGCATAATTTAATGTATTCCATAGAATTTGAAGATATGAATCACTTTCGAAATTATCTCGGTGTTTGTCTGTCTTTGACAGAATTCTACGCAGATGATCAATATTTTTGCACTGTCAAGGTAAGAAGTGGCAGATTTGTGGAAAATAATAATAGTAAAGATAATCTTAATAATCTACACTAATATTTAAAAGCTAAAGAGTATGTTTGTTTGGTTGAATGCGCTCATATCAGAAACTACTGGCCCGAAAGCGATAATAAGTATTGCGAAAATGTAGAAAACAAATATATCGAACTCTTCCCGAAAAAGTCACGGGAAACAGCTAGTCTTCCAGAAAAATTCTAGATTGTAATTTTTTTTTGATATTTTATATACATAATAATACATATAAATTAACGCCTTTACGCCCATGGGGGTAGATATAGGAGATTGAACGCCATGTGCATCGCTCCTTACATACTTCATTCGTTTCCTCAACATTCATACATCTCGTCATACATGCTCGCCAGTTTCATGTACTACGTACTTGTCCTTTTTGAAGGACGTCATTTATCTGGTATATGTCTTTCGAGGACGACCTCCTCCAGTATTTCCAGCCACATCCGCGTTGTATATCCATCAGCGCTGCAGGGCTTTGTAGCTCTGCAGCATAATTATGGCTGAGATGGTGTCCTTTTCTGTCAAAATATTTGTTAAGTATTGTATGTTTTATTTTTATTTTAAATTAGTATTTTCATTATTGTTTGTCAAAATAAATATGTTACTTTATTTTTTTAAATGTTTCTTGTATATCCCTATGACTAATGACTTTTTTTTTGTATATTTCTGTATTTAATATTTAAACATTGGTTCTGCATTTTTTTGCATTATGCTTATTTTGTAGTATTTAATATGTTGTATGGTATTTGTCAGTGCTTTGAAATCAATACATAACATAATATAACATCATGCATATATTACCCAGAAGAGAGATAATAGGTAAAATGTAGTACAGAGGTGTACAACGCCCACATTTCACCTGTTATGTTTAGGTTCCATGGGATATAGTGTGAGCCTATCGCTATCCACCGGGCACAATGCCAACTCAGTGCTGCTATTGCAAATTTCCACTTTACCTGACCCGGGAAACGAACCCGAGACCCCGTGGTGAGAGGCGCGTACGTTAACCACTATACCATCGAGGCAGCGCTTTGAAATTTAATATTACGCGTTAGTATTATAATATAATATTTCAAAAAGAACTTTCTGCAAAACTTCGACAATTTTATCCTGGAACTGAAAATTTATATCTTTTTATGCAGACTTCGAAGAGTATGAAATACCTACATTTTTGATAGCAAGTTGATAATAGAACGATTTTTCGCTGCAGTATTAAATACTTTTAGTTGTTATAAAATTCCACCAAGTATTATAAAGGGTATTTTTAAATATGCTAATATCCTTTAAGGGTTAGCTTTTAAACACTATTCTGAACAAATTTGGTCTACAACTTTTCGAAATTCGCAATTGTTTTTTGAGATATCACCAGGAAGAAGCAATTATGCAATATGCTCAACGAATTTCATTATTAAAAGCGTGGGCATTTACTTATTTGAATTACTATGATGATACAAAATCGATGACAAAATCCAATAACAAATTATAAATTATAAATTATAAATTTGGATATTTTATGTCTGATCCGAATTCAATCTGAGTTAGATCCGAAGTAGTCGTATGCTTTGCTTACGCACTACTTCCGAGTAAGTTGCAAGTACCTCCTGTGTTTTTTGAAAGACTTGGATCAGACGTTGTGTGCAAGTCTTAGGCAATAATTTTATAATTTTATTTGGATTTTTTACATTAGATAGAACCGCAGAAGCAATTACACTATCCGATGGTCCCAATGACAAGGCCAATACACTCATTCACTCACACAAGCACACCCAGTCTCAGAAAAAATCTTTGCAAATCACAAAAAGATTTGTCCCATGTGGTCATCGAACCCACAACGCGATAAGAGCGGCGAGGCGACCGCTTAAACCACTTCACCACACGTGCAGACAAATTTTATATCGTAACGGGTTTTATAAATATGACAGTCGCATAATGAACAATTTTGAATCCTAATTGTTTACCAAAATAATTTTTTTTTTGTGAATAACACCAAGACGTAATCTTGTCAAAAAAAACCAGGGCAGTGTAGATACTTCCACAATATTGTTTAAAATAGCTGTTGTTATCAACAATTTTGTTTGTAAATTCTCAAAGCGAGTATCCAGCAGAAATTAACGTCGGACTTTCCTCATAAGCCTCCCTTTATTTCTTATTTAAATTTAGAACGTGGGCGGAAAGAGAAAAGGTTAAAGTCTTAAGTCAAAGCGATATCAAGTGACTGTAATATCGTCAGCAAATTTATGCGCAAATATTTTCTGCCAGGAGTATGCTTTGTATACAAAATTGTTTGGTTAGTAGGTAGGTATACAAGTCATTTTGTAGGTCCAGCTACATTACTAACTGTTAGGTTAGTAAGGTAAGTGTTACACTCTAAAAAAAAATTGGTTGCTCTTAACAAGATTGTGATTATTGCAAACAAGCATCTTGATTCCATTTGAGCCTAACAAGACGTTATATGAATCAATTAAGGTGGATTTTGTTGCTCTTACTATCTGCTTCTTAAACAGAACAATTAAAACCTTAATCAAAGTCAACAAGAAAATGACTAATATGACGATATCAACATAATATATTCATCTATGGTCTTGGTTAATATAAATATGAAAATGACTACTCTAACTAATTCTCATTAATCAATTTGACTAAGAACTTCATCATTATAACTAATTCATATTCGTAGACTCAACTAAGAACGTGGTCATTATAACTAATTCATCCACGTAGACTCAACTAAGAACGTGGTCATTATAACTAATTCATGTTCGTAGACTTTACTAAGAACGTGGTCATTATAACTAATTCATGTTCGTAGACTCTACTAAAATCATGGTTATTTTAAATATGAAACATTATCATACCAACAAAGTTACTCTTAATCGAATGTACTGAGATACTTTGTCTCATTAACTAACACTGATCTATTAATTGGGTCAGCACTTCAAATGCGTATTTAAGAACACTTTCAGTATTAATTGAGATTTATAAATACAACCCTTACCTCCGGTTTTTGAAATGCTTTGAAAAGGGTTGTATTTAAAAATCGCACTTAATACCGAAATTGCTCCTAAATATGCATTTGAAGTCCTAACCCAATTAATTAAGATAGCGCCTTTCTTATTCTTCTAGAAAAGAAGAAAGAAAAAGAAAGATAGCATCTCAAGACCGTACCCAGAATGTTATCTGAGTTGAGTGTATTAGTGTATTAATACAAGTATATTCAAACTGTATCTATTAGTAACTATTTTGTCTAACAAAATTTTTGTAAGTAGGTACATAAATTTGGTCAAAATGAAACAAAAATATAATTACAAATAGTTATATTATTATATTATATTCATCGACTACTTAGATAGTACAGCGCAGGGTAAAATATTTTTTGCCATTGCTTAAAACATTTATATTACAGGGAATCGGCGTTCTAACTTTATTAATAACAATATTTAACAGAGAAAACAATTTTTACACAGCTTATTTCTTATCCAATTATGAATAATCATCAGTCACATTATTATTTGTTTATTATATTATTAACAGTGGTCTAAAATGATTACAACCAAAGCAAACTAAACTTTGTTGTAACAATTTGCTTATTATGTACCTAAATAGGTATAAAACTAAATACTTAAGTAAGAATTATAGTAAAGAGAAATTTTAACATAAACAATGTCATAAACAAAAGTTACTAATTATTATCAGTCATTAACAGTTTTGGCAACAATTATTAAAAAAGAAAAATACAATAGGTATTTAAATATTGCAATCCGCAAGGAGAGACTCAGCAGCAGTTGATCCTTTATCAAATGCGGATGACATTTTATAAAACGCTTTTTGTATGCAGTACCACACAGGGTATGTGTCGATACCATACTCTGCATTAAGGGCCCATATTATTTTATAACATGTATCAACTGCGTGTATAACAGACATTCTCTCATAGATGACTGATCTATTCGCAACTATTAGAAAAGTATTTATTTTGTCCAGCGACTCACCCACTACAATAATATAAGGTTGGGATGGCGCTCCTTTTTGGAGAAGGGTTGAAAGGCGGAGTTTTTTTGCTTGACGGATTTCTGCACTAGATTTTACATGCTTTATAAACCCTTCCCGTGGCTTAACTTTACTTGGTTTCCAACTTTGACCTGCATCTGAACCGCGTTTATTCTTTTGTTTAACTGCCGCAGTGTTTAATCTTCATTCGATGCTGAAAAAAAAAAAGATGTCAGTAACAAATTTTATTGTAATCTATTTACTACATAAACAAATTTGAAGGGTCAGCTTTTCACTAAATGCATATAAAAGTATATACGGTACCTACATCAAAAAATCAATTTATAAATTTTTTGTCTATCTGTTTGTTCTAAGAAATCTCTGAAACGGCTTGGTCGATTTTAACGGGACTTTTATTGGCTGATAGCCGATATTATAAGGGATAACTTATGCTACTTTTATTTTACGAAACGGCTATAAAATAAAACCAAAACCTACCTAAACCCCTAAACCCAGGTACTTACCTAAACCCTTGGGTTCAGGTAAGTAAGTCCTATTACATTTTCAATAAGCACCATAAAAAAAAACTTGTGACTGAGATACTTACGGGTTAATACTGGTATTAGAGCCTCTAAATCCCATGTCTTGAGCAGATTGCTAACGTCTTCCATTTCCAGTAGTCAAAAGACGGGATCACACGGATCTGAGATAACTGCACTTGTACTTATCATCAACGTTTAATATATACCTAATCCTCTACAATATCAAACGCACTAAATTAAATTACTTCATACTAAAATGACCACCAAGATTCTAACTTTAAGCACAGAAAAGAAGCACAGCAGGCCAATCCACGGCACGAAATAAACTGGTTTAGACTTGCTTTGCTTGCATCGCTCAGTCACCTGCCACCAAAGATAGATGCGGGCGGGTAGAAGGAGGCATAGGGAGGGGTCGATCTCTTGATCAAAACGATCAATCGAATGATTAATTCAACTAATATGAAAGTCGATTCAACGTTTTAGTTATATTAGAATGTAACATTAAATTTTAGTTGACGTTATTATCAGATCTTAGTTAAATCTAACAAGACAAATTGTTAATTTTATAAACAAAAATGATCGAAACTATCATTTGATTTTGATTGCTTTTATTAGTTTATTCTAAATTGATTCAACTGACGTATTTGTTTATGTTAACTAAATAAAAATGATTAAGTCATATAAAGAAGTGAATAATGATACAAACAACGTATATACGTGTTAGAATTAATGAACATATCTACATTGTTAGTTCAATCAAAATTAACTTGTTGCTGTAATTAATCTGCTATCGTTGAGTTTCGTAATATCATGGTTGTTTTATTTAATTTAACGTCAACTAAGAGAAAATCTCTCTTAGTTGGCCTCGATTTTTTAGAGTGTAGTCTAGGTAAGTACCCTAATCCGGTAAGTGTTAGTTATTCAGGGTTTTTCATCACTTAATACCAACATTGAATTAAAACGTCCTAGGCCTAATGAAAGGATGAGTTTGTCATCAGCGTAAACATAACAGATCCGGCTCGAAGGACCAAAATGTAGAGCCTAACGATAAGGTCCACAAATCAAACACGTAAATTTGTACTTAAACGTGTAATAATAGGAAAAAGAAGGTTACACGCGCGGTTTGATGGAGCCATAGAGCAAGATGGAGCCGTGTAAAGATCGCGAACTGACGTAAATGCTTAGGTAAAGACACATGCCCACTGCCCGCGCGCATGTAAATGCTGACAATGCTTATGGTGTACGGTTTCCCCGAACAGATATGTTTTTAAAAGGACTCGTAATTACTAAATAAGTGCTTTTAATCAATGTTAATAGAATTAGAATTACTATCTAATTCCATTGCCTAAGACCAGGTTGAAACCATTTCGCTTAAACTGTCGTGCACCATTTCCCTTCAATTACCGTCTCCGGATTACAGACACTTGGGGCATACTATCGTCACCCGGAAGTCAATTGTTTCTTAGTATTAGTATTCTAATTCTTATACAAAATTGGTACACTAGGCCAACGAGTTAGCTATGCAGGACAAAAACTTCTATGTCATAGTAAAGACTAACACCAGTTATGGATAAGTGAGTTACATATCTAAATAGTGGGTATATTACACTTATTAAAGTACAGTCAGTTTCCAGTATGGCGTAGAAGTTTTTGCCCTGCATACGTAATTGCTTGGCCCACTGTACACAAGGCGGATTTAATGCCATAGGCACCTGTCTACCTTTGGGTGATGCAGAGACTAACAAGGCAGGTGAAGTTATAAAATATAGCGTTTTGATTAGAAAAAAACCGGCCAAGTGCGAGTCAGACTCGCGCACCGAGGGTTCCGTACAAACCTGTAGGTATATAAGTAAAAGTTATGGTATTTTTATTGCTAACTAAAAATTTATGCTTTTCGCAATTTTTCCTTTATCTGTGTTATAAGACGTTGCTTCGTACCAAATTTCAAGATTCTGAGTTCACGGGAAGTACCCTGTAGGTTTTGATTCCCTTGCGAGTGTCGAAAATTTGCGGCATAAACGGGAGTATCCTTTGATCGCGTTGACTTAGAAGTTTGATTTTTTCACAGCTCCAAGAGACCATAGACTTGAGTATTTGATATGAATTTCAGCTTGATACCTCCACGCGTTCCTGAGAAAAAAGGTCTTGACAGACTGACAGACAGACGGACAACAAAGTGATCCTATAAGGGTTCCGTTTTTACCTTTTGAGGTACGGAACCCTAAAAAAGGTAATAAAAATCAATACAATTAATAAAAATATATGCGTAAAAATATGCATAATACCTATTTAACAAAAAACTTAAACACAAGTTAATATTTAATAAATAAAATATAATATAAATATATGAACGAATGAGAAATATTAAGGTGGCGATTCATTCTTGTTGAGGAGAAGATTCCGAACCTTGATTTTGAAGGCGTATCGATTGGTGGCGGTCTTCATTCCGGGAGGAAGGGCATTCCAAAGAAGAATAGATCTTATGGTGATAAGTAAAATATAAGCTTAATATTATACAGCCTTTGCAAGTTATAGCGATGAAAAGTATTCTTAGCCCCAGTTTCAGAGGTGTTAGATAAACATTGACAGGATCAGTCAATAACACACATACATAAAAATGACAGCTGTGTTCTTTATTCGAATGGTACTTGAGTCACTCTTATATTCGATCAGGTTATAATTTATGAGGCAGATAAGAGCTATTCGGAACCTGTGAAATTGTGTAGAAATTAAATAAAAGAAACTGTGTTTGGTTAAATTGCTGCCGCTATATTTGAGAGAACAAAACAGAAGACACACAACACAAAGACAACATAGAACTTGTCAACCATAAACACATTATCATAAACTATACTAGACACAAAGGTTACACACATTTAATTAAATAACTAACATAGTTTATGTTGCTACTATTATTACAACACCCCTTCTCAACATAAACACATTTTACAAAGGAACACAAAATCAAATCTTACTTTAACAGGTTACATTATTATTTTATAACAGCTGTTTTCATAACATCACATTTATCTAAATGTCTATCAAGTAGCTCTTTACCTAAAGCCTTTGTTAACATATCAGCTGGTTGCTCACTTGTGTTGACATACTTTATACAAATTTTATTTTCTCTAACCAAATCTTTAACAAAATGATAACGAATATCCACATGTTTCAATCGCTTTATATTGTCTGTTTTTGCATTTATTATAGCAGACTGATTGTCACAAAATATCACAACCGGACGAACATTTTCATCATAACCAAAATCATTTAATACATTTATAAGCCATGACGCATCACTGGCAGCCATACTTAAAGATACATATTCAGATTCTGTAGAAGACAGACTTACAGAAGCTTGCTTCTTAGAACAACACAAAACCAGACAATTTGATAACCTGAGGTAGACTTCCTTTAGCATCACAATACCCTTTCAAAATATCCTCCTTACATTTATAAACTAATTTATAATTTAAACTATACTTTACATACCTCAACACCTATAGTATCTGCTCAACATAGAAACTGAATAACATAAATCAGGTCTAGTACCTATACCTAGTCTATCTAGTACCGCATACAAAAAGCATCCTATAATTTAGAAATATGCTTTTCATTTGTACCAAAAATCAAAAAACCATTGACATATAACAACATATACATTCTATCTTTATCATTACAACTTATATACAAACATGGATCACATTAGATCTTATAAAACCTTCTCTAACTATTACAAAACTAAATTTTGTATTCCAACATTTTGGTGAACCTTTTAACCATATAATAATATTATAATGACCTTTTTAACTTTACAATGTTATTTTTCACAGAATAAGCCCCTTCTGGCATTCTAATGGACACATCTATTTTGTTGGAAACCTTTAGCCACCAATCTAGCTTTATATTGTAAATCATTATTACAAAACTTATACTTAAAAATCCTATTTCTATCAAATAACCGTTCACTCACCTGTGCATCACAGAAGTCCTCTCTCCACTTACTTGCATTTCTCCTTTTCATTGCCTCACTATATGTTAAGCGTTCATTGTCTTCACTTACAACATAGTTACACATATAGAATGATGTCTTTTTCCTTAAACGCTTTGGTCTTTCATTTTGGACTTGTATTTCTTGATCTTCAGGTTTGTCATTTGAGGGTTCATATTCACTCTGTGATTCACTCTCACTATGTTCAAAACTAGTTTGAGTATCTTGGAATTCTTTACACTCAGCTTCTTCATTAGTTGTCACAGTTTCTGGTACACTGTCTTGTATAGATTCACTATTATTTAAATCGAACATCACGGTCAATTCATTTTCTTCATTTCTCTCTTCACACAAGAAAATTACATCTCTCTTTATGTAAACACAATTTTTATCTGAAAAATATATTCTATAACCTTTACTGTTTTCCTCATATCCAACCATCAATCCTTTTTCTCCTTTCTTATCCCATTTTCTTCTCTTTTCTTTTGGTATATGTACATATACTGGAGTACCAAAAGCCTGCAGTTGATGTATATCATAGGTTTTCTTTGTCCATATTTCATACGGTGATTTCCCTTCTTTATCTTTACCTGTTCTGTTCAGAACGAATGCAGCAGTATTCACTGCTTCTGCCCACAGCTTCTTAGGTAGATTTTTAGAATGTAGCATTGTCCTTGCCGCTTCAACCAAAGTTTTGTTTTCTCGTTCGGCCTTGCCATTCTGTTCCGGTGAAAGAGTTACTGAAGTTTGATGTATTATCCCTCTTTTCGAACACATTTCCATCACATCTTTATTTACAAATTCTGATCCATTGTCTGTTCGTAATATCTTTACCCTGTTTCCAGTAATATTCTCTGCCTTATTGAAAAAGTCCTCCAGACAATGTTTAATTTCATCTTTAGCTTTGACAAAGTAAACAGTTCGAAAGTTCGAATAGTCGTCCTTTAAAATAACAAAATATCTCGACCCGCCAACTGATATCTCCTCCATAGGACCACAGATGTTCCCATGTATTAATTCACATGTCCTGGCGCTTACGTTTTCACTTTTCTTAAATGGTAACCGGTGTATCTTTCCCTTCAAACAACTCTCACATTGAGGTACACGAGTTGGTTTAATCTCAATGTTATTTTTCGCCAACACTTTTGCTACACTCGCTACTTTGCATTTGTAACGAAATTCCAAGTAATAAGAGTTCTCATATTTATTTGCAATCGCATAAACAACATTGTTTTTATTATAAAATTTACACGATTTGACATCTGTCACCATGACATAACCTCGGTCAACAGCTCGGTTCACAGAGAATAAATTTGTCTTTAGTTCAGGAACGAACAAAACGTTATCTATTGTCGTATCTATCCATTCAGTTCCGTTCTTGACTTGTAGAACCATCTGTCCACAGCCCTGCACACTAATGGCAGTACCATTACCAACAATGACAGACCTTTGCGAAACGATCGAAAATGACGTAAACAATGAACGATCACGACACATATGCTCGCTTGCTCCCGAATCCACTAGCCACTGTGATTCTTCATAATGTTCATTTACAGAGTTCGAAACTACAAACGCATTACTATTTTTCTTATCGTCCTTTGATATTTTAAAACGACACTGCGCCTTGAAATGTCCTGTTTTACCACAGTAATAGCACTTATTATCGATCATCTTTTTCTCACTGTCCCTATTACTTTTACTCTCCGATTGATAATGTCCGAGTCTATTACACTTATAACACTTTACGTTTTTCTTAGCTACAAACGCCGATGAGGATGACATTTCCGGTACTTCTTTCGTCTTTTCCTTGACTCTCTCTTCTTCGATTAACAATCTAGACACCAGATTATCGAATGTTTGTTTTTCATCAGGTGCTGACTCCCACGCTGACACAAAATGTTTGTACTCGTCCGGCAAACACATCAATACTTTAGTTATCGTGAATTTTTCTGAAACTTCCTCACCCATTTGCTTTAACTGACTTTGCATTTCCTGAATTTTAGACAAAAACACCGACATCTCAATTCCGCTCTCATATTTGTATTGGAAAAAGCGCTGTTGTAGAATATGGATACTGGTTTCTGACTTTTGCTCGTAAACACTTAAAAGTTTTCTCCACATTTCAGCAGATGTTTTACATGTAATGAGATGTAACATCACATTTTCAGTCATTCTTGTTACCAGCAATGTCTGAGCCTTAGCATCTGTAGACTCCCAGGCGATTCGTGCATTTGCATCTTCAGGTTTTACGGTTCGTCCTTCCACGATATCCAGCCATCCCTGACCCCTCAATAGTACTGTAGTTTGAAATTTCCAAACATTCCAGTTTCTCGTTCCTTCCAGTTTCATCACGTTGTGAGTGTTATTTCCTTCCATCTTGTCTCTCTTGCCTTGTTTTTCCTTTAAACAAGTTTTTCCTTCTCGACGAAAATTTTCCTGACGCCACACCGTCAATTGTTTTTTTGCCGATTTTCAATCCGCGTGATATCTACACGTATTATTATTATTCTTCACACTCCAACTGTACTTTTACTTTTACTTACAGGCTAGGCATATCTTTGCATGATCTGGGCATGTTCTGGGCCCATAACCTGTAGAAATTAAATAAAAGAAACTGTGTTTGGTTAAATTGCTGCCGCTATATTTGAGAGAACAAAACAGAAGACACACAACACAAAGACAACATAGAACTTGTCAACCATAAACACATTATCATAAACTATACTAGACACAAAGGTTACACACATTTAATTAAATAACTAACATAGTTTATGTTGCTACTATTATTACAACAAATTGACCCTTATTCTCATAACATACCATCACGGCTATATTAGGTATTTTTAATTCAATTCATTTACTTCGTAAAACATAGGTTACAAGGATGTTACAGTGTTACAAAAAGTTCTTCTATGATTCGCCAAATGGCATACGAATATTTAAACAATAATGTTAGTTCGACAGGCATTCAAATCAATTTAAGATTACAATGTTATACGTATATTGTATTAGATGCATGTCAAATAAGTAATAAAATGTCGATGATAAAATGTCAGTGATTACAATAATTATAAGATTTTTCTACTGATAGATTTGGATGTCACAACAATGTTAATTAACAATGTCGTCTAAAAATTCATTCATGGAGTAATATACCTTATCCACCAAAAAAATAAAAAAGTTTGTGTTTGTAGTCACTGGTATTTTTAACCGACTTCAAAAAAAAAAAAGAGGTTCTGTATTCGATCCGTATGTATGTATGTATGTATGTATGTATGTATGTATGTATGTATGTATGTATGTATGTATGTATGTCACCTTTTTATGTTCGCGATTTTCTCGGAAACTACTGATCCGATTTGAATGCAGATTTCGGTATTTTAATCCTTGTGTTTCAAGGAAGGTTTTAGTATATAATTTATCATAATCTGATAAAGATCTTTGGAGACAGGCAACAGAACTCTTCAAAAACGAATAGCTAATGAACCACGTTTTGTGCAATCGTGTATCTATGTATTGTTTTCACCACTACATAACATAACATCATGCCTGTGTATGCTTTGAAGGGTAAGCAGAGACACCCTACTTACCTACCCTTAAAGTACCGAAAGCTCTTAGGTTTGGACGGGGCTTACGTTTCAGCATATTTGTTATTATCGTAGTGATAACTTATGATCATGAAGATCTCAGAAAGATTTTTTTGATAATATATAAGGATTTGATAATAAAAAAAATAAATAAAAAAAACTAATTAAAAAAAAAGAATATTCCTAACTCGAGCGTATTCTAAATATTATAATATGTACTATTTTTTTTTCAAAGAAAAAGGAACCGCCTTCAATAACTCAAAAGTAAAAAAACTAAGACACTAAAAAGCTTGAAATAAAAAAATAAAATAAAAAAAAAACTAATTAAAAAAACTAATAAAAAAAAAAGAATATTTTTAACTCGAGCGTATTCTAAATATTATAATATTTTATGTACTAATTTTTTTCAAAGATAAAAAGGTGACATACATACATACATACATACATACATACATACATACATACATACATACATACATACATACATACATACATACGGATCGAATACAGAACCTCTTTTTTTTTTTGAAGTCGGTTAAAAAAGGAACCGCCTTCAAAAACTCAAAAGTAAAAAATAAAATATTCGCTAAACTTTGCTTACCTTTATATTAATTGTTTAAAACAATAAACCCAAATAATTATGTTATACCAATTATTTATATTTTTTTGAAGTCGGCGCCAAATTACAAAATCAAATACCAATTAAAACCGTATTTACCGAAATAATTGTTGAAAAATCACAAAATCAAATACCAATTAAAACCGTATCAGCAATTATGTGATTTGGCGCCGACTTCAAAAAAATATAAATAATTGGTATAACATAATTATTTGGGTTTATTGTTTTAAACAAATTAATATAAAGGTAAGCAAAGTTTAGCGAATATTTTATTTTTTACTTTTGAGTTTTTGAAGGCGGTTCCTTTTTTACACTTCCTAATTTCTTTAGGTAACTTATTATAAACTTTCGGAGCCATTGCATATATGCAAGGTACTTAAAAGGGAGTGGCAGAGATGTATAACTTCCAAATTACACCTGTTATGCTAAGGTCCGATAAGACAAAGGGTAAGCATATCGCCATCTATTGGGCACAATTCTAAAGCCGTGCTGCTTTTGAACATTTACAGACTTATTGAGATTATACCTCACCTAAAAACCGCCATCTGGTGAAAAGGGTAACCGAGACTGTTACCTGAAGTAGCTGGTTTTGTTTTAATTTATATGTGTATGTGCTGTATTGTATATGTGTCTCAATGTTATGTGATGTCTAATGATATTTAATGTTGTGTTATGTGTTTAATCTTACAATTAATAATTTAAATATTAAATGGATTATAATTATCTGAAATAAATGTATATTCATTAAAATATTAGATCATATTACAAGTTGATGGCTAATACTAGGTATACTACCGGATATATAGACGACCGGATGGCGGAGTTGGTAGTGTACCTGCCTGCGACGCCAAGGTCACGGGTTCGATTCCCGCTTAAGACAAATCTTTGTGTGCATGAACATGGGGGTTTGTCTTAGCCTGGGTGATTCTATGTATAATAAGTATGTATTTACAAAAGAAAAGAATATATGTATTAGTATCAGTTATTCTCGTACCCATAGTACAAGCTCTGCTTAGTTTGGGACGAGATGACGTTATGTGTAAATTGTGAGATATTTATAAATTAAGCTTGTTTATGCGACTTATCGCCCGCTGTGAATTAAATTGTGTCCATAAATATTAATGAAGTATTAAGTATATACTGCGACATTGACCGGCTTTATTGTTTGTAAAGTACCGTCACCTATTATTTTAACATAATAAACGAATTGCTATCACTAAAGAATTTGTACAATTATATATTTATGTTGTTTAATATTTGCATTACAATTGCAATAATTTAATGATTCATTTATAATTATGTACGTGCTATAAGTTTTTAAATAAGTTTCATATACTTGTAAATGAATATAAATATTTTGTACATCTAGGATTAAACGAACACTAGATTAGTACATAAATCAATGTATTTTATTATTGAATAAAGAAATTAAAAAAACAAAAAACACTGCGACATTGAAATATTTAGGAGTTCCACTAATGAATAAATGAACTGAGTTTTTTTGAATAGATTTTAAAAGTCGACGTTTTTACTTACTTATATTATAAATGAGTTCTATCTTTTATAGTTTAGGCAGCGTACGCAAAATAAGTAACTTTTCTGGTTGATTTTTTACACCTTGTGTCCGAAAAACACAAATATCTTACGGAACCCTCTTTTTTCCAAAATAAAATTTAGCCTATGTTTTTTGTGGATAATGTAGCTTTCGAATGGTGAAAGAATTATTAAAAACGGTCCAGTAGTTTTTAAGCCTATTCATTACAACCAAACAAACAAAGTTTTCCTCTTTATAATTATTAGTGTAGATAAGCTTTTGCCTATGATCATGGTCGATACTTCCATGCTATTTCCTACAATATTAAACCCCCAGCTTACGCTCTTTTGAAGTGGGATTGCCAAATAATCTTATTGTTAATGTACATTATGTTGTAAACCTATGTGTACAATTTCATGCATGTTCCTTTTAAATTAACGAATTTATACCCCCTTATTTACTCCCTTAGGGATACAATACAAAGATAAAACATATACCAGTTATAAAGTTAGATAAATAATAAATAAAATATTTTTATTCTCCCAAACAATTAAAATATAAATAATAGCAACAATAAAACTTATTTCTAATGTATTAGTAGTGTAGTTATAAAGTTAGACCTCTAGCTACACAAATGTTAAAACCGCATCTAATTCTATACAGTAGTTTTTGCGTGATGCGTGTAGGAACATACAGACAGACAGTTAGACAGACAGACAAAATTTTTAAAAATATTGTTTTGACTTCTGCTGCTGTTATAACCACGCCCCGTATGCATTTTTCTTAAAAATCTTTAATGTATAGACATAATCAAATTTACAATTTTATTATATTATGTTTATATGTTTGTATGTATGTGTGTCCTTGTTTGGATATTGATGTTTTTCTTTCACGTCGATGTCTGATGACTCATTTAATGATAAACAAAGAGTTTCCACCGAAATAACCAAACAGATGAGTATAAACTTGTTTGTTTACAGAAGTAAACAAACACTTAGCCTAATTATCCAAAAACCAAATGCCTCTTCTCAAAGGCAACAAAATGCAGCTAATATTCACGGCCTTGCAAGCAACGTTGCCTTAATGACCAGATAATTAAACTGGGTCACAGATTTCTATTTTGTAAAGCAAAATAAACTAGCAATTAATATTAATAAGGCAAAAGATCCTGATAGCACTAAACTTGTATAAAAGGTAGGAGCAATTAAAAACTCATTATGGCGCCAAAGCGATGTAGTGCCTGATCGTTGTTTTTGATCAGCTCCGTGCAGGATATAAAGTCTGAAACTTTAAGTAATATCTTAAAACTTCTAGTAGTACCTGTGCCAAAAGGAAGCTCAAACTGTTTTAGTTTTGGAATGACGTCAGAAGTTACATTCACGTATTTTTATAAAGTGTTCTAGATTTTCTTTGAGTCATTTTTAAAGACCAAAGTCTTGGTAATGTTTTATCGCCAACACCAGTCAGTAATTTGAATACTATTGTTATGAATGCCAAAGTTAAAAAACTAATTTTTTGTGACTGACTTTGTTCAGTCCGCTCGCCAAGTGTGTCTTTAAAACGTAGTCAACACAGTTGGTCACACAATCTAGGTTATAGATAATATATGCTACATGTGTGCAATATTTTATCAAAATTGACTTCACCGTTTTTAGCTGAAAGAGTACCAGACATTCATACTTACTTACGCATTTATATTAGTAGGAGAGAATGTTACAACGAAGGTATGTAACGTTTAAGATCAAACGATGTTAGTGCCTAAATAAAGATTAATAAATACATTTACTTTGGAGTTCTGTACGCAAAATAATAATGTAATACAAGTTAGTGTATGTCTTTTCGCAGAAATAAAAATCGAGGAAAGAAAAATCTTTATAAATTCGTAATGTTGATTCACAGAGAGAGCTGCGTAAGAAAATAGGTATAAAATGTAATACATTCACGATATTTCGTAAGCCATGCTGATGCTAAAATAACAGAAACGGTTATTTGTATAAACCTTGACAAAAAATTAGAACAGTGTAAAAAAATAACCATTTCACCGCATTTAAATTATTTCATTCCACTCGTATTTGTTACAGGCTTCACGTTAGAACTTCGACCATAAATAGGATCAACCAGTTTTGTGTAAAAAATCACTAGGTATTTGCATTTACTAGCGGATAAACCCAGAATACTATTACAGATTTTTTCGGTAAAAATATAGTAATCCTCTACTACATTCGAAACATATGATAAAACGGGATATTTGTATGGAATATTAAGTTGCCAATATTTTGGCTCTAAACGAAATAATTGCGGTTCGTTCAAATTAGTTTTGTTTTTTAGGATTATTTCATTTTTAAAACACTATATTCACATTGATCCGAATTAAACCATTTTGTGCTGATATGAAATAGTCGAGTTATGAGCTGATGAATGGATCGTAACTGTCAACTACTTTAAAAGTTATTATCTACTTACTTACAGTTCCAGATTATAGATGAATAAATTATTTACAAGCTGTGCTTAGTTTGGGACTAGCTGAAGTTGTGTGATATTTACTTATTTATTTATTAATACGACAAAAAAATCAGCCCAAAATTTAATAAGGTAGCAACGTACTACCAAAATTCCACCAAACTAGAGCTATCTGATCTCACTTCGTTTGGTCTTTAAATATGATCCGACATAAAAGATTGTAAGATATTATATTACTTGAGACACTTGCCTGAGGCTTCGTTTGTCATACGAGTCAGCTATGAGCGAGGGATGCAATGTTTATCGCTTTGCACCCCAACTATCAAAGCGCGCTTTTGACATTTGATAAATCTATGTTATAATAATCAATCCAGGGTGTAACCTAACTCGGTAACAAATATCATGGAAATCGATCCATATTTTCGAGTGTGAAGATTAAAAAACATACAAACACTTAAACATACAATCTTTAGTATATAATTATTCACATATTTTCGATATATTTAGTATTTTAAGAAATACCTTAAGTCGAAACCACATCAACGATTTTGAATATTATGTAAGAGCATTTGTATAAACTTTACATGCTAATAACTAAAATAACTTCTAGAAACTCCAATTATTATGGCATTAGGAATAAAAATAATGAGACATGATCCTAGAAGCTTTACAATATAATATGCTTGTCAACTTAAATTAGGCATTATATTGGTTATTTTCTATATTACGTATCTTGGATTATATTGATACATACTCGTATCTTTTATAATATGTACTTTTTCTATTTACATATCAATCATTATTCCTCTTTCTGAACTGCACATATCTATGCTGATCTCTGCACCACCCCCAGGTTGACTGTAAGAGTCCACTAAGTCCGCCTATGTACCTATTTTTCTGTGCAAAAACTTAAATTAATAAATAAATTATTAGAAAAACGAGATCTAAGATATTTTAATATAAGAAGGTCGATGGCACTAAAGAGGGTATCCCAATATAATAGAATTTATTTGAATTATGAAAAGAAACTTAGGCTTCGGCCTTACTGCTGGCGGTCTACAACCAGAGTGCAGAGTTCTGCGTTCCGCGTATTCTTTAATTGTATGCAATGGTATCACTGGCGGACTGCGTTCAACGTTCTCATTATAGATAGGTAAGTAAACACAGAACGCAGATATTGGATTTCAGACCGATGACCACCACGGCTATGGGGCCGGGGCACCATATAATCTATAAAAAAAGCAGTAAAGCTGCGCATCCACTGGAGCTGCACTCGGCTACGTTCCTATGTTTTGTTTGTCCAAACCTAGCTTTATGATTTTAGGAAGCGAAAACGAATTTATTTCATCATAAGTAATATTTTATTCAGACAGACATTTATTTTCAAATAATATTAAAAGAGTAAGATAAGTAATATTCTGAGAGGTGTGAAATTAAATATCCAGCCTTACCAAGAGAAGTTCGGGTCTCAGTGAAAATGAAATTAGGTTTCAATATTACGGGAGGCAAAGAAAGTAGTTCCAATTTCGGATTAAATTGGGATTCTTTTTTCTATAGAAACGCAATTATACACGAACCAATCTGTAGATATTCAAGAAATCTTTAAATTTTTAGCGGCTTGAAGTTTCTGATTCGATTATTCTCAATAATAAGGAGTGGGCCACTCAGGCTTTCTTAGATTTTTATTTTTCTTTTGTTATTTATTAAAACATATCTTTGTCATTAACGTCACAATGGTTTAGTGGTTATGTATTACTGTTGCTATAATAAATTGCCTAAACTAGCAATACGCATGAAATGCATCTAATTATGTCGTGTTTTTTTATCCAGTGCGTAGTTAGATTTGACGTCTACTCTAAAACAGACAAAGCTTTGAAAGAATCGTAATACAACACTGTATGTTTTGTTGTTATATAATATAACATCACAACATACATTCTCTAAAAAATAATTAAAAATTCTTAAATATGAAAATATCAAGATTTTGAATATTTTGTTCATAACAAAATATTCATTACCTATCATATTATTTTGAATATTTTGTTGTTAACAAAATACATTTGAATGTTTTGGTGTTATAAAATATAACATCACAACATACATTCTCTAAAAATTAATTAAAAATTCTTAAATATAAAAATATCAAGATTTTTATTCTACATTAGATTTAAGGTAGTGTATGTGTATGTGCAATAATAATACATATGTTTTTATAATACTAAACTTAGTCCTTAGTTTATTAATAAAATAAAAAAAACAAATGTTTTCCTAATCTAAGACACAAATTCAACCTCTTAGTTTAGCCGACACACGGATAACATTCACATTATTAAGTGGAAATAGGTTAAAAATACACAAAGTAACTATTTTCACATCATATTTATCTACTTGTGTTTGTGTATCCTATCATATTATCCCAAATCTTTGTGATATAATATTACATAACAACATGCATTGTTTTAATAATGGTAAAGTCAACATTCGAGAACTTAAAACTGCCAAAGCTTACTATATGTAAAACCAATAATTTAGTTACCGTTTGAAAGTGTTTGTTTAAAAAATAAGATTCTTTCAAAGCTGTCAATTAAATGTCTGTTTTAAGAGCGAACATCAAGATTAAAATTTATATATTTCACAACATACATTGTTTTATCAAGCATTTGATATAATATTACAAACTTATAACTAAGTCTTTTTATAATTTTTATACTTTTATCAAAACATTTTATACTTTTATTTTTCTTTAATTAACGTACCAACAACTTCCCTTTGCTCATTTACTTACTTGTCCATCTTAAGGTTGCCTGTAAGAAATTGCTTATAGCGATAAGGCCGCTCATTGTGCAACATTATTTTTAAACGCCAAAATTTTTCTTTGTTAATATTGGTGTACACACTGTACACTAAAGATTACTCTATCTATCTAAGTCACGCTAGTAAAAGTATTCTGAACTTATTCCCAACCGTTCCTATCTTCCCATGCATTCCATTGCCAGCTTATCACCCACGCGATTCAGAAGCGGCAGCACTGCAGTTTTGTGGGCGTTACGGCCCCGATTTGTCACAGCGTATTCCGTAAAGCGATGTTTTAACCGAACTTGTATCGTTTCTACTGAATGACCCTGTGCCAGCAGACTTCGCCAACAAATAAATGCATTCGTGTTTCAAAGATGGGGGCTAAATAGGATGGGATACTGTAACGCAATTAGTTAAATATGATGATGATAAAAACAGTTATTTTGTGTTTTAACCTATTTTTATTTAATAATGAGAATGTGTTCCGCTAAGCCCAAAGGTTGGGTTGTGTCTTAGAATAGGATTAAAATCTTCAATTTGTTTGATTTTTAATCAAAAAACAAAGGACTATTAAGATAAGGATTATAAAAACATAAGTATTATTATTGCACATACACGTACAAATATCTTAAATCTAATGTTGTATCAAAATCTTGTTATTTTCATATTTTAAACTGTAAGTAAGTTAAGCTAGTAAAAAATACTAACTTATTCACAACTCATCTTCGATCGCATTTATTTTATTTATATTAATTTATTTCATTTAAGCACAAAATAATGTACAAGTGGACTTAATACCAAGGGCATTGTCTAACAGTCAACCTAGGGTGATGCATGACGTGCATCAAACTCATCGATAGATCAGATAGGAGAGTGATAGGTCGGCATCCTAAGGTCACAGGTTCAAGCCCCGCTTCAGGTCTAAGATTTTTGTTTGGCTTTTTCTTAGTACGAGAAGTAAGATGTTAAAACAAAAAAACTTTGGTGAGTTTTTAAAAAGAGCTTACTTAGCACTAATTGGTATCTAATTATTCAATTGTGTCCGTCGACAGTAGTAACCAACCCAATATTTTTTCCATACGCGGAATCACGTTGTGGTTCGCCCAAATATCATAATATATATCATAAAACTCAAACAAAATAATAAACGTTTATAAAATATGAAAATTTGTCAGCAAAATAATTCATCTAAAAACAGAAATGGAATTTCCATTTTATTGACAAATATTTGCGTATAATATTTAGTTAATAGTTTCAAAAAATATTTTTATTAAACTGGTTTTCATAACGGAATTAAAACTATAGAAATAGACAGTTTATCCCATGGGGGTATATAAGCACGAGCTATAGAACACCATGTACAGTGGGCCAACGAGTTAGCTATGCAGGGCAAAAACTTCTAAGTCATCGTAAATACTAACTACACCAGTTATGGATAAATAAATAAATAAATATTTCACAACTTACACACAACGCCATCTAGTCCCAAACTAAGCTGAGCTTGTACTATAGGTACTTGGCTAACTGATACTAAAACATATATTCTTTTCTTTTGTAAATACATACTTATTATACATAGAAACACCCAGACTAAGACAAACCCCCATGTTCATGCACACAAAGATTTGTCTTAAGTGGGAATCGAACCCACGACCTCGGCGTCGCAGGCACACACTACCCACTCCGCCATCCGGTCGTCATAATAATAATAATAATCAGATAAGTGAGTAATATATCTAAATAGTGTGTATATAACACTTATTAAATAAGTAATTCACACATGCATATCTATTGCAGTCAATTTTAACTATGGCGTAGAAGTTTTGGTCTTGCATACCTAATTGCTTGGCCCACTGTACAATCAGACTCCGATGCTTAAAATACTCTCCCAGTCACATATTATTACATTAGTTACCCATCTATAAAACAACTGCCTCGATGGTCTAGTAGATAGTGTTTGCGCCTCTCACATCACACGTCTTGGGTTCGATTCCCGGGTCGGGCAAAAATGTTTTTTGTTAACCTTCCGTCAGCAAATTTACAATAGCAGCTCTAAGTTTCAATTGTGCCCGGTGGATGGAGATAGGCTCACCCCCCATCCCATGGGACCTAAACATAACAGATAAAATGTGAGTGTTGTACACCTTTGTCACACGCCTCTGGGTTATATATAGGCGTGATGTTATGTTTATCTAAAACAACCCGAAAAATTCAGATATTGCGACATGCCTTGCACGAGCTCGTCCATTTACTCAACGAAGTAAAACATCTAAACGTATTATCACTTCTTTAAATCTTTTTTTTATGAACAACAAAAGAGTCTCAAAGGTTTGCGCGATCTAATTTAATCCACAGCCATTAAGAAAATTGCACTCGGTTTCAGCACATATCCGTATCAGTTGAAGATGCAAGCCTTAAAGGAAATGGGTTAATGTGTTGTACGTAAGCAATAAAACAAGAGCCTCCTACAAATTGTGCAGAACGAGCTGAGCTGTGCTCATGAATCTACAGCTAACGGGCATTTGTCTACACGTTGTGGATTTTGTTCTGATTTTGAGAATTATGCTTTTTTACGCTTGTTAGAATATTCTTCATGGATTTAAATCTCTGACTTGAAAAGTGCTATCATAAGGAGTTCAAATTAAATAAAAACTTGTTTTTTTTTACTTATTTAAATACCATGCGCTATTTTGCAAACTTAAAAAACATATTTACATAACATAACATCACTCCTATATTACCCAGAAGGGTGTGGCAGAGGTGTACAACACTCACATTTTATCTGTTATTGTTAGGTCCCATGGGATAGGGGGTGGGCCATCACCATCCACCGGGCACAATTCCAACATCGTGACGTTATTGTGAATTTTCAGACGGAAAGTTCACAAATAACACTTTGCCTGACCTGGGAATCGAACCCGAAACCTAGCGGTAAGAGCACAAGCTCACCACTAGACCATCGAGGCAGTCAAATTTAAATTAAGTTGGAAATAATTGTCCTCATTTCCTAAAATGCCATGACAACAGCAAATATTAGCAATTTCTACATACACTAGCTTCTGTGCGCTCGTGTGGTCGGTAATAGTCGGTATGTACTAAGCAATTCTTGAGAAATGTTTAGTTTATTACCACCCCGACGGAACCACACGAGCAAGCTAGTGTTTTTAAAAAGTATGCTTTCTTTGTAAAAGCTGTACATAAAACCGTTGAGTTGATTTTGAGAACATCGATCTCATAGAGACAAGCAGCATTTGAGGACTTCAAATTCAAATTCATATCATTTATTTTCATAGGCACTAGGAGGCGCTTGAATACGTCAAAATAAAAAAATAAATTATAAATAAAACTAAATTATACCTACTAATTACAACAATTTTATAACCGGGGCTTAGATTAATGTTAATTAATACAACTGTTTAGAATCAGATTAAAATCAAACTAAGTACCAGCTCCGATGCTCCATACTCCAACTGTTTTATAATATGTACTGATATTTAATAAAATCAGCTCAGGTCAGTTTAAATTTAAATTCATGTAGATTAAAGTGTTTTAAGCTATTTACAAAGTTTAGTTCAATATATTTAATGTGTTTGGCTTAAACAGTTGCAAGTACTTCGTAAAAGTTTGACGAATAAAGTTTTCATTCATTACATTTAAGTAAACTTTTACGTCTAAATATGAAATTCATTATTCATATTACTAAATGTAAAAGTACATGTCTATCACTAGCGTGTTTTTTTTAACGATCCTAGGCATTAAGTCGGCAACACATTTGCGTGTCGTGGTGTGTAGTGGCGCAATCGGTAGTATTAATCTTGTATAGAGAGAAAAGAAACACACTTTTGTATCATGTCGTGTTGTGGCGTTCCAAACAAAATGCACGTTCTGACGCGTCACATTACGCCACGACACACAAGTGTGTTTTCGACTTTACTCCTGTGTCGCGGGGGTATTCATAATCATACATTTCAACCTTACACCCAGAGTCAGAACAAAGCTTTGCACACAATGATTTTGCCCCGTGTGTAGATCGAAATCACAACACGATCGCAGTTGAAATCGGCGCGCTTTAATCACTATGCCAACCATGCACTAATGAAGTAACTACTGAACAAGATCTTGGATAGAAGATAGCTTTTAACTAAAAGCCAGAAGCAGAAAAATTATATCTAAAATAAAAAGTACACTATTAAAAAAAAAAAAAAAAAAATTTTTTTTTTATAAAATCAGTTATATATAAGGAACCAAATCAGTTCACTAATGATCAAAAAGCTTATTGTTTCCTTTAATAGTACTGTAGAGGAACAGGGTGTGATGTTCCTCCACCACAAAGGGAGGATCCTCCGACCAGGCTGCCTGGCAGACAGCTGTCCAACGGTAGCATATTGGAAGTGGTATATATATAATATACTCTCTGTGAACACTTCGTTATCGCGATTCAGCACTCGTCGACATATGTCACGTGATTATGTGCGGATACCGCCACAGTACCAATTATAACAAAGCACAAACAGATTGTAATAGAGTACACAGTAATAAAAGAAACACAAAAGAACTTGAATAGTTGCCAAATTTATCCAATTAAGTTGTACACAAAACTACACATTAAGCTATAAAGTCCATTATAAGATGGTCTTGCATTGTATAAACTTGTCTTGCAATAAAAGACCAGCTTATGCTGGCAATGTAGATCTTGACATATAGCCGTGTGTACAAACAAATGTAACACGACCTGCGGTTAAAACGAGAAATTATTAGTGAAGACTTGAGGATAAAATGTTTTCTTTTTCGATAAAGTGTAACAACATTGTACGTTTTTTGTTGTCTTCATTATATTTTTTTCTCTTTGTCGCAGTTAAGAAAACAATCTCGACCGCCTTATTTTTATATACTTATCCGTTATCCTGATAACGGATATATAAAAATAATATTTGTAACTTAAATATTATTGAGTCCTTTTGTGTTACCACATTTTATATTATATACTATCTAAAACACTAAAAAGAAAGTTTGTTCGTGGCCATTGTGTCTAAGTAATTATTTTATAATTTAGTATGTAATATAATATATTATTAGTCATATTATGACTTATATAGGTATATTGACGAAATTTCTTAATAACTCAATACAATTAAGTAATAACTGGATTGCGGCAGAACTGGTAATATGGTATTGATTGTTCCCTTAAAGTTACAAAACCTGCTTCCTAAAAAACAAATGATTAGTGGAATACAAATAATAAAAAACAAGCATTGTAAAAATGCTAACAGACCAGATTAAATTGGATGTTTAAAAATAATTATGTCTATTGTCAATATTGTTATTTAACATAAATGATGCCATGTGTGTCTGTGCCCAAGTGATTGATTCATCAAGCCTAGCCTAAACCACTGGGGCTAGATACTTAAAATTTCTTACATAGCGTGGAGACACACTAAGAAGGGATGTTTGGCAATGTTTCTCCAAATAATGTAAATTAAAAGTTAAATCGGTGGAAAGTCTGTAATTTTTGGCGTTAGAAGCACAACATATCGTGTAGTTAATCTTGAATGAAAATAAATTAATTTCCAAATTAGGGTTTTTCTACAGTTAATCCATAAGAGGGTGGATTTAAGTTAGTAGTAAGGTTCGGCAAAAAATCAATAAATGGCGTTTTGTATACCTATTTATATTCTTACTCGTGTTATAACCTACAAAAACGGGCAGTAATGTGGCGTGTAATGATAAAACAGGGATCAACGAATCGTTTTTACACTGACGTTTTCAAGCACTATGTAATAAGTTTATGAAATAAAGAATTTATAACTTTGATTTTGACCACGTGGTAAAATCACGGGCAACAGCTTATCCTTTTTTAAAGGAATAAGAATAAGTAAGGCAATACTTTATAATCTTAAAGTAAGCTTTTTCACAAAGGATAATATTTAACACGAATAAATTAAAGTAACAGTTATGTTCGATTTTTGTTTGCAATCTGCCACTTTTTATTTATTCAAGTTTTAAATTTCCCACGTTAAGTGGCAATATATTAAGGTTTATCTCATAAAATTTATATTATCATGCCAAATATTCATA
Organism: Hypena proboscidalis; assembly: GCA_905147285.1. Lineage (NCBI taxonomy): Eukaryota > Metazoa > Arthropoda > Insecta > Lepidoptera > Erebidae > Hypena > Hypena proboscidalis. Next base: position 5,765,000 of record LR990150.1, on the reverse strand, counting down.
GGAATTTAATAATCTACACTGTTTTAATATATAATTCACTCAAATTTTAGTTGCATTTAGTCAGAAAATTTCAATTTCATATGGAGAATTTAGCCAACATGCTCTAATTTAACCAAGGTACGATACGTTTAGCTTATCTAAGCAGGATTCGGATAACATGCATCCAGATTAATATTTATTGAGTGTCTGCATAAATTTTATTATCTGGGTTTCTGATGGCTGTGTTAATCAAAACATTTTTCGGCGTAGGACTGCTAAGTCAAACGTCTCGGGTTCGAATTCGGCACACACCTCTGTCAATAAACGTTAAGATGAAATTAAAATTAATATTTATCAGTAAGATCTAAGACGTGTGAAAAATGTGAACGTGAAAATATTCGCGACCTTCATTCTAATCGAATAATATTAGCAGAATAACAGAACTTAAGACCATACCATTACTTTAAATAAAAATAATACTCAAGCAAATTCAAAGCTGCATAGAGAATTCGATACAAATTGTAGCAATCACTGTCCAAGTTCCTTCTCAAAGCTTATCCTAGATATTCTGTTCCTACCTCCAATACTGAAGTTCACTGACTGACATTATTTATACGGCTTTTTAGGTTACATGGAATATAATATGAGTTTTGAAAGGTTATTGAATCGTATTTGCCTTTAAATAACAAAACATTACGTTAAGTACAAATAAGCTATCGATACCTAATTATGATTAGTGCATGCTTTTGTTTCAAACAAAGTTGAAGTTCAACTGAATATACGAGGATAAAGAAATTTAACATGCTTTAATTTTTTTTATTCTGGCCTCCAAGACTTTGCACATATCCAGCTCTAGTTTAATATTATAAGTCAACCTTTACCTAGCAGTGCTTATAAAATAGCCTATAACATACCAAATCAGAGCAAAAAAAACGTAAAATCGGTTCAGCCGTTTCGCAGAGTTTTGATAACAAACACTGTGACATGAGTAATCTAAGAATGACTAATTTATTGTTGTTTACTTTTTCACTATGAAAAAATGTTTACAGAAATTTCACTATTCAATTTACGAAGTGTTCCGCAGTAAAGTTTAAAAAGATTATGTGTTTGTAAAACTAGTTGAAAATGCATGATTGTTAGTACTAACATTATAAATGTAGACTGGTATGTATCTACTAATATAACTTATATTAAATAAATAAAAAAAAAAAAAAAAAACAAAAACTGGAACACGAGATTTTTCGAAACTTCGCCAGAAACTGGGACTGCTGATTCGGAGCTATAACATCTATGTAGCTGCAGATAAATCTCACCTCCCCTAAAGTACTTTTTTGTACTTCTAAGGGGTGAGTTAACTCATGATTCAATACCCGTCAGAGCTGGTACTTGGATTGATTTTAATTCAAATTTCTTAGTTTAATTAAAGTCAATCTAAGCTCCGGTGTCAAATAATTTTATTGCAATAAGTATTATAATTTAATTAGTTAAGTTTATTTGAATTTTATTTTCTTTTTGTATTTTTATGTTTGTTTTGACGTGTTCAAGCGCCTTTTAGGGCCCATGGAAATAAATGATTTGATTTGATTTGTTTCTGCAGCTGCATTTACATGTACATGCATAAGATATTTGGTTATTACATCAACAACATAGGTTGAGGTAGACAAATTACTAGTTGACATTTAAGGGCGGATATGGCAGCATATACCCACACGTGACCTAGATGTCTGCTGTATCGATAATGTCAGGTGAGCTTTAGAAGTCAGGTAGTGACGGAAACCTAACATAGACTTTGGGATTAGCTGTACTACTAGCGTAGCGTAGCCGACGACACGCGATTAATAGCCATGTTGACGAATCTACGTACTAGATTCGAAACTAATCGGCATATCCCGGCTAAAGTAACGTGAGTAACCCGTTTTCTCAATAATAATGTCTTCACCTCACGTCGGTTTTATTAATATTAGCTCTTTCTTCCTTTACGCTTGGCCATCAGGGTCCATGATTGACACTGTACCTATTTATAAGACATTTTAACATTGTGGAGTGCAATAAAGGTTTCAATACTTGAAGGTATTATTAGTTCTGAATTTCTGTGACTCAATTAGTGATAATAAGATATTTACAACTATACCTAGTAAATAAATAAGAATATTTAACATGAATATGTGAAAACTAAATATATACCTAACTATATAAACATCAAATAAAAGAATAATACAAACTTATTAAATAAAATAGGTAGATCTCGTAAAAAGTTCAGGTGTCAAAAAATACTTGAACGCTTGAATACTTCTTATGTATAAATATCTCATGTCACAGTGTTAGTAACCAAAGTCTAGAATAGGCATGTTTGATTTTCATATATTTCATTCGTATTTTTGGTTGGTCTGAGAATAGGTTACCACGCGATCAGTCACGGCTTTAAATAAATTCCAGTTTTTTAGGTATAAAGGTATTGAAAAGCTTTAATATTCATATAACTGCCTTGATGGTCTAGTGGTTAGCATATGCGCCTCACCGCGAGGTTTCGGGTTCGATTCCTGGAGCAGGCAAAGTTTTATTTGTGAACTTTTCGTCAGGAAATTCACAATTGCAGCGATGTATGGCGATAGGCTCACCCCCTATCACGTAGGATTTAAGCATAACAGGTGAGTGTGGGTGTTGTACACCTCTGCCTCACCCTTCTGGGTAAAATTGGCGTGATGTTATGTAATGTCATGTTATTCGTAAAGAAAAATCATGAATGCTTACGACCAGCTTTAGAACATTGAAAGAATAATAATATGGAATATATATGTGTGCTTTTCAATGCAACGGTGGGATAATGTACATAATTTCTATAAACATTTCTGAGTTATAATATTTTTACCTACTTAGTGTGAAATCTACAGATCTAGGTCGTGGCTCCTGGCAAACTAGTTATAAATGAAATGGAAGGATAAGATATGGATTGACTTCAATCAATAATAATAAATTTAATAATAATAAATTATTTATTGACATATAAAATTACACAATTGAGTATGAGTCCTCTGACCCCTGAACTAGTGCTAACTGTATTTCAGGGGCCAGCGTCTTCGTCCGTATCTGTTGGTACAATATAATGTCAACTAGGTTAACTTAATATAAAATACATTATCATTAATACAAATAACATCCATTCATGATCATAACTATTGTTGTTATAATAAACCTTTTGCTTTATTGTGTATGTGTGTGTGTGTGTGTGTGTGTGTGTGTGTGTGTGTGTGTGTGTGTGTGTGTGTGTGGGGTTTGTGTGTATGTGTGTGTGTGTTTGAGTGTGCATGTGGATGTGTGTGTATAAGGCGTAATAATTGGCAATGATCATTTAATTTTATTTGCTTGAAATATGGTACAGTTAGCCAACGAGTTTAATATGCAGGCCATACCTACTACTGTATCAACTTGTGTGAGTAACGTATAACTAGTGTATTATTGCACTACACGCATACATTATCAACTCGATATAAATACTCAAATAAATTATTTCAATAAAATCTGTCGACTGTTGTGTTTGTGTAAGTGTAGAAATGAGTAAAGGTAGACAATAATGTGTGTAGGTAAGCATTAATAAAACATATGTGCAAAAATAAACTTTAAAAATATATTATAAAGATTACTTTACATTGTAATTCATGTAACTCTAAATGAATTGCAATATAATCTTTATTTAGTTTACGTTAAAGTTTCCTATCGCATATATAATTTACTTAATATATTTTTTACACTATTTATACGTTATTCACACAGTTTTGTGTGCCCTGCATATCGAACTTGTGGGCTGACTGTACAAAGATAGTTCTTACAATGTATAAGATAGTTCAAAATGGCTAGTAATAACTGTTAACATCTCGGATTTTTATTTGATCGATTGTGATATATATCTTTCACAGCAATCTTACTTGTTACTCATGTTAGCTTCTTGTAAAGGCTGAAGATGCGTCGCAACACATCATTAAAGGATTTGAAACCACTGATGCCTGTATTTTGAAAATCGCTCTACGTAAAATTCTGATATTTAGTTTTATCCGTTAGACTGGAAGCCGACTCTAATGTAATTTGGAAAAGGCTCGAAAGATTCCAATGTGTGGACGTAAGATCATGCCGTGATTTGTACTTCAGGAGTTCGGTGTTTGCCGATCGAGTTAAACTATATGTATGTCCTGAGTTTTAGACATATTATATGTTATTAAATTTGAAGCTAGCTAGAAACTTAAGATGGTTTGAGTGTGGTAAAAGTAAGTTTTATTACATGCAGAATATCATTGAAATTGAACTAGTAGTTTTGGCGTTAATTAGTTACAAACATCCAGACATCCTGACATTCACAGATTCTTACAAATCCTCTCGTTTATACTGTCTTGGCCTCGTGTTACCAAATGCCAAAAACAGTTAGTGCATAGCTGTGTCATACTGTACGTAGATGATCGTCCACTAATTCACTGCTCTAAGTATAGCTTTCCCTAAAGATTCATCACGAAATACATCCCAAAATAAAGTCAAAGTAAGATAAAGGTATGTGTATGTAACAAAAAGGTCATACAAATAAACAAAAATGTCTTCGAAAGTCATAAAAATATCCTCAAATCCCATTCTTATCACAGCGCAATCAATTTGGAATAAAATAATACTCATAATCATAAATGCGACAAATAAATGGTCATAAAACGTCTTAACTTAACCCTTAAACATCAACGTACCTTCAGAAACCATAAAAATAAAATCGTCAAGTGACAATTCCTTAAAGTCACTAAAAGCTTAGCGATCAAGTACCGCAGTAAATTCTATTTAGTCGGCACTTCAACAAATCCTTGCAAATTATAATAATAATTATAAATTCGAAAGTATGTATCTGTTAATCTGTAATGCTTTCACGGCATGAAACGACCGTGATGCAAATTGGTAACAGTATAGTTCGTAGCACGCGAGCAGAGTCGCGGGCAGAAGCTTGTATAGAATAGAAAGTGTCTTCTTTGGTACTTATTAACGCTAAAATGAACGGACTGATTTAAATAAAATTTTGTACAGAGTTAGTTTACACCCTGGATCAACATAAATATTAGTGACTTTTTATTACTGACGTCATACGCAAGTGGTGCCACGAGCTGAAGCCAGTCTTATAAATGGGCAAATGCTATAACTATGATTGTCTCAGTCGCAACATGTTTCAACATCCCTAATAGCTTAGTCAATTTGGTATTAAAGAATACACACACGCCTGTAAATGCCACAAATAATTAACTACTGCCTCGATAACCTAGTGGTTAGCGTATGCGCCTCTGACCGTGAGGTCTCATATTCGATTCCCAGGTCGAGTAAAGTGTTATTTGTGTAATTTCCGTCAGGAAATTTACAATAGCAGCACGGAGTTGGAAATGTGCTCGGCGGATGGCGAGAGGCTTACTCCCTATCCCATGGGACTTAAAACATATTCAAAAGTAGGTGCTGTACACCTCGGCCATATTCTTCTGGGTAATATGGGCGTGATGTTATGTTTTATAAATTACTTAACTCAACATTAATATAATGCCCTCAGAAGCCATAAAATAAAAACGTCAAGCGACAATTCCTTAAAGTCACTGAAAGATTTTCAAGTACCGCAGTAAATTCAATTTAGTTGTCAATTCTACCAATCATTACATTCATTACTATCTTTTTAATATAAAAAAGTAAAAGTTTGTGTGTGTGTGTGTGTGTTTGTGTGTTCACTTTTCAACTGATGGACTGGTTTTGATAAAATTTGGCTCACATATAACTTAATATCTGGATATATATAAGAGGCTTAAGACGCAATAAAGGTCCTAAAGTCGGTTCATTATAAAAATAAAATGACGTATTATGACGTCATTATTGATAAATCATGTTACAATGTATCCAGCATAGAGAATATGGTATAAATAATGTAAATTAATGTTATAATTAATGAAACGCTCGTTTATTCTTTTGGGTTAAGTTGTTTTACAACTTAACCCAAAAGAATAAACGAGCCGTCAAACGCTATGAAAATAAGAACGTCAAGTAACAATTTCTCAAAGCTACTGAAGGCTTTGCGATCCAATACCGCAGTAAATTCAATGTAGTCGACACTTCTTGGAAAATATTGCTTGTGTAAAAATCGATAATAATCTAATAGCTTCGGGGAAAACCTGGATTTTAAATCCGCACCCTGTAGCTAGACTACTTCCAGTAAATTTTGAATATTTTGCATTTTTAGTATCTTTCCTTCTTATTATCTAATAAATACCTTTAGTGTTTTTTTGGGTTCGAAATTATACAAGCTCCATTTTATTTTTAGCTTAGTCTATATTAGTAACCTTTTTACTGCATTATATTCTGTAAGATGCATTCTATTAACTCAGGTTAATTGTCCACAATATTGTGTGTAAATTTCTTTGAAATTATTTTTAAATTTTAATTGTTTTGAAATGAATCTTCTTATAATCATTAGGTTTTTGTAAATATTAAAACGTTTAATTAATTATTACTATTTATAAAACTATTAAGCATAATTATTAACCCTACCTGATAAATCCAGAAACATTAATTGACGTCACTAAAATACTGAACTTTCCTGTTTATAATAATTTCCACATAAACAGTAAACCACACTTACACTTCACTTAGAAAACTATAAGCCGAACTTAGTTTGTAAGTACACAAAGTTGTTCACAAACTTTTAATCCGAGCCTAGATTACGTCTCATAAATCTTATCACTTTCGGATATCCCGTAGTTCACGACCAGCGACTTCACATTTCGCTGCACTCGACGTACGTCAAACGTCAAAACGACGTGATTACACGTCCGGCCTCCACGACACCTTGAGGGTAACTAACTAACGAACACAGCATCGCCAGGGTTGGGCTGTCATTGTGTGCGTGGAACCTTGTTCGCGAACAGTGTATATGCAGCGCTTTGTTAATGTGTGAGTGATCCTAGACGCGTTTCAGTGATTTGAGTCGCGGTACAACGTTTTGAATGTGTGCGACACCGATCACCTACCGGCTTGGTTGTGTGGGTGCCCGGTACAGCCGGGGAAAAACGGACTGTGGCCTATCGCGCATGCTCAAGAAGCTCTGAAAAATAAAATTGTGTTTCGCGCTATTTAAATACTGATGCGAGAGACAGATTATAAAACCAGTGTGCTCCCTACAAAGGGGGTAATTTAACCGAATGGGGTTTTCATTAAATTCCACATGAATACGTCGTTCTGAGAATGTCTTTATATATTTTATTAGGTGTTTGATAATTTTCTGCCTTACTACGCTAGCGCTGAAATAAATTACTTTGCGGGATCCTTGTTCGCGACAGTGATATTGGCTGAGAATAAATCAGTATACGTATAAGCGAGAGTAATATATTTTAATAAAAGCAGTAGTTTTATCATATACCTTATGGCGCATATTTATTTTAATCATAATATACGCAATGACTGATCTTAACTGCTATTGTTTTGAGTTGTATTTCAAACTGATTGTTGTATATCTAGGCACATGAGTGGAAAATATTTAGAATAAAGGCGAAGCAATATGTTAATATTATCGTTACCAAAACTACCAAGTTTTATATAAAAAATATATCTTGAGTTTATAAAGGATCGTACCACAGGTGATCGTACTCACACACGGTTATACTCGCTAGTTTTACTCCCAAGACAAGTAAAGTATAAGGTTTGGACCGCGATACTCGATGAAAAATTACTATAAACTGCTTCGGCCTGATTATATGTACGATCTTGACGGTTTAACTCGGTTGAGTTAACCGTATTTGAGTACGGACCATTAGATCTGGTTACCGTCTTTATGTTCATTTATAAAATTATTAAGGGTCTGTCCATTTAAATTGGTAGCAAGTGTTTTATTGGTTATATTACGAAAAAATGTGTCGATAACGTGCTATGAATTTTAAAATTAAGATTCCACTTAAGATTGATTATTTTTATAGTATTTAGCTCTGTTTTGCTAAGCCTACTAAAAACAGTTAATAATATGAACAGCAGAACTTGAACCTACGACCTCAGAATACTGTTGAATCAGTTAAGAAATTAGGAGTCCTGGCAAGATGAGACAGTAGTTTAGTTGGTTAAAGTGGCGGAACTGTATTCTAAAGTCGCAGGTCCCATATTGTTTAACTGTTCTTATAAGGATTATTCATCCACTAAAGATTGCCTTGTAAAAAAATCAACCCAAAACCTTATCTTTATTAATACAACTAAGTGTATTGTCTAATAACATAACCTCTTTATCCAGAAGGTTAGTACGTATAAGGAAAAATCAAGGAAATCTGTGAGCGAGCATATCCCTTCGGAGGATGTTAATTCACTTTGAGAAAGGAGACAAGGTCCCGGCGTTACTTAGTTATCAGGACTCTACCTGGTTAAGGATAATGTAATAGATATTAAATAGATAAACCTTTATTATTTTTACAAATAAAAAAACCGAGAATTAAAAAAATCTTCGGTTTTAATTATTATTGAAGACTTCTGCCTACCTAAATCCTAAAACATTGAACCTGCCGCGACGCATCTACAATTTGGTTTTGTGGACTACACGTCCGTTTTGTGCATGTTATTATGTCATTATGATGAAAAAAAATAACTTGTTGTATAACTGTGCTATTTCCATGTATACATTCAGTATCATGTAAACTATCTTCAACCACTAACCAGCTATCGAGTCAATTCACCAGACATTCCTCTAATCTACTCACTATATTATGTTATGTTGTATGTTATGTTATGTTTTAGTATCAGTTATTCTAGTACCCATATTACAAGCTCTGCTTAGTTTGGGACTAGATGGCTTTGTGTGTGAGTTGTGAAATATTTATATTATATTTATATTTATATCTTGTGTAATTGTTTGCTGTTCCAAATAAATAAAAATAAAAATAAAATAAAATCTTGTATCCAAAGCACGTTAGAGGTTTGTTCCACTCAATACTTTATTTACCGACGCGTCCGGGCGTCTGGCCTCGGCAAACATCGCAGCGGATGCCGATAATCTATGAGACCAGACTTGTCGGATCGCATCAAGCTTTGATGCCCGGGATGTCTGCTTCACAGTTTAGTGCAAACGTGTAATATCATGCTTGGCTACCAGTTTTGATTATATGTTATCAGTATATTGCATGTTCTGAGGTCTTCTTGTGTTATGCCTCATGTGCCAGTAATTTCAGGGCCTGATCTCACCACAAAACCGGTACACAGTAATGGAAACACTACTATTTGGCGGCAGGTTAAAGGTGAGACGGTTGTGCTTCCGCCCTCGAGCTCATTCACAAGAGCTCTACCACCAATGTTCCTAATCTTCTCACTATCTTGTATCCAAAGCACGTTAGAGGTTGGTTGTCGATTGTTTGTTCCACTCAATACTCTATTTACTGACGCGTCCGGGCGTCTGGCCTCGGCAAACATCGCAGCGGATGCCGATAATCTATGAGACCAGACTTGTCGGATCGCATCAAGCTTTTGATACCCGGGATGCGCGTTTGACTGTTGAGTGCAGACAGACATATTAGCGGATGTGTCATGTTTCACAAGGGTTTTACTTTTTGCTTTTCATTTGTCTGATTTACACTAAAAATGCTGTTGTCTAAATATGCTTGGTGAAGTAAAAGTTATTTCATGTTTATGCTAGCGATGTAACAGTCACACTAAGAAAAAATCTCTGCTGCTCAGGAGGGTATTGCCATAGTATAGAATAGTAGGTTATCGAAGGCCGCGCGGTGAGTTAATTGCCTACTCTCGTTGATGCTTAAGGTTGTCACTTTACAATAAATAATGCAAACAAAATTTAAAGCAAGCGAGCGTGCGGTTTACTTTAAGCGTACGACCATCCCCTGAGATTACCCAGAGATTACAAGTGCGAGTGCGTGCACGCACACATTCCAACCGGCAGCGGCCTATATCTAAGAAGTTAACCTACTGTCTTTACTGTGATATTGTGAGTGGTTTATAATACTCACAATTCACCTGTAACACTGTTAGACCACGCGTAAAAGAGGGTGAGCTACTTGTAGCATAAAATATGGTGTTATTTAATTTTGAATTCGCAGCAAAAAAAGAAGTAGCGGAAAGATTGATAGTTCCACCGAAAGAAAGTCATTAGATCATCAACAAACAAAAAGTATTTATCATTTTATCAAACCCAAACTGCTTCATGGCTTTTGCAAATTATCACGACTCCGTAACACTTAATCTGACGGTCATAAAACAACTACTCCAAATACTCTCGTGGCTCTCATTCGGCAACTGCAGCTCAAAGTGTTTACATTCATGCTAGTTTTATTTCTGTTGCACTTCAAATAAGTATATGGCTGTTTAACTTCAATTTGTACACTTGAGTGCAAAAAAATATTGAGTTTTATTTAGCATTTTTTTATTTTGAGGACTTACAGTAAGTTGCAACTACATTTAAGATATAATATGAACATAACAACATAAATCACGCCTTTATTACCCAGAAAGGTGTGGCAAAGGTATACATCACCCACATTTCACCCGTTATGTTTAGGTTTCGGTCAAACCGATTCGGAGGAGTTTGATTTCAAATACGGTGACACGAGATTTTTTTATATAAGATTTATTTTTTGTATAGATAAGATGTTGTTACGACGCTATATTTTTTTTAAAGTAACCTTTATTTTCTCAATTCTATTGCCTTGGCAATTTTCATCAAGATCTGATCAATGGTTTAGCCCTGTCTGCGTAATTACTATATCGGCCATTTTAGTTTCGATTTCTTAATATCAGTAAGGACTTAATCTTAGATCTCTTTTACAAATTTGATTTTTTTTAAATAAACACCAACATATGAATAGCTTTAGTGCAAATGACATTGAGTGACAAGCAAGACAACAACAAGCTTGTTGAGTTACCCTAACTCTGCACCAAAAGGGTAACAACGATTCATTATTTCTATACTTAACAAATAGGCCACTCATGAAGTAGGTTAAAGTTGAACTCGTTGTTAATAAATACGAAAGTCTGTTTGTAATGAGGTTGCTTTGTAGCTGCAAAATAATTTTAAATCTCAATGTTTTATTCAACTTTTGATAGATGTTTGTAGTTCATCATATTATTATGCTCAAATTAATTTAATTACAGTCTTTAAATTTTCAAAGTAAGAAAACTTGCGTGAATGAATTCGAAAGTTAATGCGTCGCCATCTCACTTTTAACTTTTCTTGTTGTGTTTGGATTTGGCACTGAAATTACCGGCACATGATGTTTAACATCGTAGTACGAATGAAAATGACATTGAGTGACACCAACAAGCCTGTTGAGTTACCCTAACTCTGCACCAAAAGGGTAACAACGATTCATTATTTCTATACTTAACAAATAGGTCACTCATAAAGTAGGTTAAAGTTGACTACGTTGTTAATAAATACGTAAGTCTGTTTGTAAATGTGGTTGCCTTGTTGCTGCAAAATCATTTTAAAATTCAATGTTTAATAGTACTTTTTTCAGATAATTGTTGTTCATTGTATACTTAATTTAATTTTATTACAGCCTGGAAATTTGAAGGTAATATAACTTTTGTGAATGAACTCAAAAGCGAAGGCATCGCTATGTCACTTTTAAATTTATTGCTGTGTTTGGATTTGGCACTGAAATTACTGGCACATGTTGCTTAACATCGTAGTACGAATGAAAATGACATTGAGTGACACCAACAAGCTTGTTGAGTTACCCTAACTCTGCACCAAAAGGGTAACAACGATTCATTATTTCTACACTTAACAAATAGGCCACTCATTAAGTTGAACTCGTTATTATTAAATACGAAAGTCTGTTTGTAATGAGGTTATTTTGTTAAGCCTAAATTATTTAATATTCAGAGGTAATACAAGTTTTTTTTTCAGGTGGTTTAATATTTACATTAAGTCTGTAAATTTTCTGGATGGAAGGGTTTTCGTCACCGTACTACCTTTAATATATCATTAAAAGATAGATTGCACTCTGGTTTGGTGGTAAGATTAGGCCCTGATCATAGAAATCTTAATAATAAGGCAATAGAAATGTCAAAGACGCGTGACCTTGTCGCCGCGCATCTGTCAAGTCAAACACAAGTGCGAGTTGTGGAATTGTCGTCTTAATGTCATCGCAAAAAGAATAATTTTGTTTTCAGGAATACAAGCGCATGAGTCTAATCGAACATAAGTGCGAGTTGAGGAATTGTCGTCTTTATGTCATCGCCAAAAAGAATAATTTTGTTTGCAGGAATACAAAAAGTGGTATTTGAAAAACGGCGACATGCGTCCCAGTGTTAAAAGATAGTCGATAGCATTTCTATTGACTAGTTATTAAGATTTCTATGGCCCTGATATATAAGAAAAATAATTTTAGGGGTCTTTATAACAGCCGTAGAAGCAAAAACATTTTTTAAAAATTTTCTGTCTGTCTGTATGTTCGTACGCGCACCACGCAAAAATGACCATGGAATTGAATGCTATTTTCATAGTTATGTAGCTTCAGGTCTTGATTAGTTTGTCAATGTTAAAGGGAAATTCATTAAATCTGTTCATATGTTCCTTACTTGTCGTAAATAAACTGTAAGATTTTTTGAAATATCACTCCCAAAGAGGTATCGGGTACTTTAGGGTTATAAAATGTGTCAAAACTGCATATAGCGCGAAACTCTGCATACCTATAGGCTCCCTACACGATATAATTTAATACGGAGATATTTTTTTTGACAAGTTGAAAGTGTATGGAAGAACTTCCTCTATTCAAGGAAATAGCATGGAAATATCGAATTCCATGTAGACAAAGTCGCAGGTAAAAGCTAGCAACCTATTTACAAAGCCAAAACGTTCAAACAATTAGCTTGTTCTTAAAAAAACAAACATCGTTGTATGAACAGAGCGTGTTATTTTATAATGTAAACGGCACTCGTGTTTAACAATAGCTATCGAAGATTGAAGCGGTACTCTCGTTAGCTCTGAGATTCAGATTGGCATTGTTTGGGACTGTCGAAGACATAAGTGATAGCGATAGCGGGTAAAACAATACATCCTTAACTGAATATAATTTTAACAACATATTTTTATCAACAAACCTAATACCGAACAAATTAGTGCATTAATTAATTAAGCCTTAATTTAACTTGTACCTAAATAAAATTATGCACTAACTTTACTATGGACACCTTTTTTCTACATTAGATAGAACGCCAGAAGCAATTACACTATCCAATGGTCCCAATGACAAAACCAAATACACAGACATTCACTCACTCAAGCACACCCATGCATGTTCGGAAAAAAATTTAGATGTATCGAAAAAGATAGAAGACAATTTTTCAAAAAAAATATGTTTAGACGTTTTCCTGCGTAAAAAATACTGATACCCACAGAAATAATTATATATATTTTTTTTAATTTCAACAGCAGTAGCCAAGCACTGACACATGACAATTCTTCTCTGTCGTTTCGCTCTTGGCAGAGCGGTCGTGGTCACGTTGAGGCGTCCACATCGGAGGCAGTAGTGGACACAGCTTTCCGCACGATTTTTCGCCATCTCTCATGACATGACAATACTTCTCCACAAATCGCTTATACCATAAACCAAGCCTGATACTCCAAACTTTCAAGAGGTTTTTGTCTTCAATGCCACTCAAGGTTTGGCAACCGCTTCGATCAACCTGTATAATGTAAGTGGTTTAACTTAAATGGGCTTTTTATGGCTGCTCGGTTTGTAAACGATAAACATATACAGGAATTGCGTATTGTGTGGAAAATACTAAGGTTTCTTATTATCATTGCTGACATACTTTTGAAAAATTCGAATTATTTTGTTTGCTTTGTTTTTGTTTGTCTTTATTTATGTGTTTTCCGTAAATTTTAATATGTTGGAATTTTTTTTTGTTTTTCATACAAAATTATAAGTATTTTTTATGAAACCAAAATCAAGTTGCCTCGCCGCTCTCCACTGCACTGGTGTTATGGGATCGATCCTCACATGGAAAAAAAATCTTTGTGTGATTCGCAAAGATTTGTTCTGAGACTAGGTTTGCTTGAGTTAGTGAATGTGTGTATTTGGGCTGGTCATATAGACCATTGGATAGTGTTATTGCTACTGGCGTTCTATCCCTGGATCTGGATCCCTAAACATACCTAGGTATACGAGTTTTTATGTAAATTTTCTTTAATGAACAGACATGGTGTATTTGCTGTTTTAGAATTACTACTTCGTCATACACATTATATACATAAGGACTGTAGATTTGTTTGTAGTTTTTTCCAATTGTATGAGTATCGAAATTACGAGTACAACATTGTTATGTGCATTGTACAATCTTAGCTCTTAATTACATTTGAATATATTAAGAGCTATAATACTAAAAAACTTGTAAACAGAAGAGAACTCTTTGCCAAAAAACTGCTAAGCAGTTTGGCAGAAAAATTGTAAACCTACAAAATGTAACCCTTTTTAATAATAAATAAATACAAATACAATACAATCTAATGTAAAAATCAAATTTATTTATTTATTATCAATTACATTTTAATAAGTGTTCTATTTGCCCTGATTTAAATGAAATTGTCTAAAATTTGGAAGAAAAGAACAGAAATGTGGAAAAAAATACTTTTAGAACATAACAGAGCGAATGTGACACCCAAAAACACAGATTTGCTTGATTCCCAGACCCACTAACCCAATTTTTTACTACGATACTAACAACATAAAAAATGTATTACAAACTTTATACACAAACGAATACAGGCCCTAATAATAATTATAAGTTTCAATCCATTTCCATAATGGAGGCTATTTTAGTTCCGAAACTTGCCCTTACATCACCATAGCCCGATAGTTATAATTCCGGTCCGAAACATTAATGCCTGCTATCAGATATCAAACAGCACTTATTAATACGGGGTAAGTGTACATTACCTTTTAAAATATTCATAAAATAATAATGCGGCCCGCATGAAAAAATACGTAATTATTTTTCGAAAAAGAACCATTTTATTTTGTTAATGGCGGTTAAAACTAGCGTTTATTAATATTATTTAATTGTAAAATTGTTTTCAAACCAATAAGACCAATTTTAGAACATGCGACCTATATGTACAAGTGAGTTGTGGTTGTATAACACCTCCGCCAGGACCTTCTAGGTAATGTAAGCCTTATGTTATAATATGTATGACGGCGTTTACGGAAAAAATATAGCTGTACTTGTATATCTCCATTACATTAAAGTAATGATCTCAAACTTAGTCAAACTCACCTCTCCTTAATGCAAAATGCCTTCAAATTCGCCATAAACCCAACAACCCACTTACTTAACAGATGCTCTCAAATTCCATGCTCTTATCATAAAATTATGTACCATTTTGCTGCCCAAACTTTTTTATAGACAAACTTGCAATTCGCAATTTCAAATGCATTTTACGACACCTCAACTTTGAAACGAGTCATAAAATGTTTACCTGTGTATAAAATCTCTATGGAATCAAAATGTTTAATATTTTGTATGGCAAAAGCTTTAGTGGACTTTGTGAACCACCTAAAATATTTACCATCGATACCTACATATCTCAAACAAAGTCTAAAGTCCTCGCAATTGCTTTCAATAACGAAGTACTAAAGGTTTAATTTCACCTACAGATCAAAATTAATTAACTTTACATTCAACACATTGGACACTTAATAATAGTCTTAATTCTAATAATTTATTTTTTCTAAGAACGGTAATGTTTAAAGGAATTAATTTAAAAAACAATAACCTTTTTTTTCAAGGTAATCGTACAAAACACAAAGGATAAATGAAACTAAAGTCACTTTCAAATCATTTAAATACGAATACAATTAATAAACAATAATGAGATTTTTCCTGTTTTTATCTATTGAAATGTATTGGATGATAATAATATTTTTACATTAATATAAATATTATTCAATATGTTTTGTTTTGTAGTAATAAATCACCGTATATCGGAACGCAAACCTCATTAATTTCTTCGATAAATGACAGCATTGACATAGTCATTTCAGACTCCGGATCAGAAACCAGAAAGTATGTATTTAATTAGAGAGAACTAAGTTTTAAATGACATACCGTTTTAAATCACCCACGATATTATCAAATATAAATTAAAACTGTAAAAACTGTATTTAATTAGTATATTACTAATATTTACTCAATATATACTTACCCTCTTAATGACTCGCTGTGCAACAACTTTCACGCCTAAATAATATAAAGTGTCACATCCTGTGACTGAACACTGTCAGCTAAAATACAGGCTTCTGCCTATACATTTCCACCAAGCAGACTGGCGAATCCTTTCACCACGATGGCAAGTCAACACGACTACAGCCATCGATACGAAAGAATTTAGATGTGTACATAAATAGAATAACGTCAAACAACAATATAAGCGAAAATATGTACTTACTTTATTTGTGACAAATAAACATTATATTTATTATTTATTACATAAATTATTCTTACAGCGCGAGCTGTTTTGTTATTGTTTTTTTTGGCGCTGACCCAAAATTAGTTAAATATAATATTCTATACTTTATGTAACCCAAGGCTCAAAATTTTCACTTGTTTTTACATTTTAATTATTTTCTCTGCCGCACTCTTCTGGGTATACTATAGGCGTGATGTTATCTATTGTTATGTTATGACCGTATTCTAACGTAGCGGTGGGGTTGAATAGCCTTGGATAGAAACCCCATGGGCAAAACGCAAAGTGAAACTTATGAGGGGGCTTAGCAGTCATATGGGAGCCAATTTGGCTGCGATGTAACAAAGGTGACGCCGATAAAGTAGGAACGCCATTTGTGGCCAAAGCACAGATAAAAAAAGTGACTTATACTTATGAGGAAGCAAACATAAAAAAAACACAGACGGATTAAGATCCTCCTCCTTTTTTAAAGTCGGTTATAAATGACAGGCCACTCATTAGAATCCCTACAATGGCATGCAGAGAGACTAATAGACTTTATTTGATTACTCAACATAAAGACTAAAGATGATTATCTAAAATATAAACTTATTTTATGCATTTGTATCAATTCTCAAATATTTATTATTATATAAATTTTAATAAATTCAAATTATTATTGTGATGTTGAAATAAAGTTAAAATAGAATGCACACTCAATTCAACTTACGCCTAAGATGGCAAAACATGTAGAACTATAATCCATATTTTAACAAGCCTCCATCCAAGCGTATATATTGTACTGTACACACGTTTTTGACAAAATAAAATCTTTTATATTTATCTTTATAATTTTCATATTTAGAATCAGTGATGATAATTAACACCCACAATAAAAATATTCACTACACGTACCAATTTAAGTACCAAAACACAGCCCTATTGATTAAATAGCATAATAAATTAAGATATTCACTCGAAGCTTGTTCAGTTCATTATTTCATCAGCGCAAGATCAATGTTCTAAAATATAATCCTTCCAAACTCAAAATTACCCTTTACTTCACTTGCAATCAGTTAGCAAATAAATCACAAAACAAAACAAATAGCAACATTAATTTGATACGATTACTCCCAAATCTAGTTACTGTAATATTCAAGGGGAAATGAAAGTTGAAAGCTTCATCATAATGTTTATAAACAGGAATGAAAGCCAACAATCGCGCTTTCGGACAATACCTGCCAACGAATCACGGAATAGCGCTATTTGTAAATAATCTACACATTTCTATTCGGAGGGCGGCCCAACCCAAGGGATGGGGTAGGAAGTACGAAGAAGCAAATACGGTATTTTCGGGAATATTTTCAACTAAGCAGCGATTGCCTAATGGGAGACCGTATGGCTGCGAAGTCAAAGGTCTTTGGTTTGAAAACGTGGCACACACCTCTATCAATAAATCGTTAAGATTCGTCTTTTCGAAGATAATATGTGTGATAATATGTGTGTATTCATCATATAAATTATCTCTCGCTAACATTAAATAAAAAAGTACTCAAGGCAATGTAAAGTCTACCAATCTGCATTTGGACAGCGTGGTAGACTAAGGCCTAACCCTTCTCATCATGAGACGACGTTCGAGCTCAGCAGTGAGATTCATGTATAAGATACAGGGCTGCTATTATTAAGCAGATAGTATCGAAATTTTTCTCTTTCTTCTCTCGCTTCTCTTTTAGAATATTTGGCAACATACGTTATACTTAAATATATTCCAATTCGAAAGTTTTCTTTACATCAATCGTTCTAGAAAATAATCAAAGATATAAAGACTGTATTGTCTTTATTTCTTACGGCTACACCCACGTAGATCGTCGGGACCTATGGGTAAAAGCTATTATTATATAGGTATATTTCAAATTATAGACTAACAACGTTACTTTTATAAATGAAATAAAAATCCTTTCAAACTGACTTACATTTCAAAAATATATACTTAATTTAATTTCGATTCGAATCGAAAGAAAATACTTGCCAATAATGTAAGATTGAACTAAGTGAACCTCCTTAAATATTTACAATCGACTCATACATATCTAAAACAAGTTCTAAAAGTCCTCCAATTTCTTTCAATAACAAAGAAATTCAAGTTAAATTTCACCGAAAGGTCAAATTCAATTAACTTTACATTTAACATATTGGACACTAAATAACAAAATACGTTAATTACAAGAGAAACAATATTACCTTGCTAATCTTCGCATTCCTATTCTCTGTGTCGACTGTCCCCAAGGCTTTAGACAAAAGGGGCAAACGGGCCAAATTAGGCAAAATGTGAACACGACAGTTCGAAGGATGGGGATGTATTCCTGAGAATTTGCCAGGAAAATTATTGGGTATCGGAAATTTCTGAGAATTTTCGATCCATTTGGGTATTTACGTTCATGGAACGTTATGAAGCCTAAAGGTTCATGGGATTGAATTATTTGAAGCTAATAATTTGAGGGACATCGCGATGAATAAATAAATCTGTTATGATTGAAGTATTAGTTAAATAAACTTGACTTTAGTTATTATCAATTCAGTTCTATTTTCGGAATTTGTTTAAGTTTTATGACGTTTATCATTTATGTATATAAAGAGAATTATATTTTTCATTATGATATCAATTTAAAATTTATTTCAAGAATCAGCCAAGATACTTGACGACTGATTAAAAATGGTCTTACCGATGATATTATAAAATTGTTTTAAAGGTTAGACGGTCATTGCCCTAAGTTATAAATTTAGTGTTATTTCGTTCAATCCTTCTCAAAAATGAATTAAGATAGTACTAAATTGCTAGTAATTATTATGTGGCTGATAACAGCATCAAAATTGATTGTGTTTCAGTGTAATTTAAGTTTGCTTATTGTATTTAGTATTGCTTGGGTAAATATTTGCTATCTAGATTAATTATATACAATTATTAGTTAACTACAGCTTTGATCTTGTTTCTGTTGTTACACGTCTCGTGAAATACAGTGCTTATGAAAAGTATCTAAAAATACTAAAAAGCCTTCGATATTGATAATTATGTCCTAAAATATTGCTTAAAACAGTGTCCCACTGACATAGGGTGCAGGAACCAAGCTGCTGGTAGGGCATCAAAGCAAGAATTCTCCTCGCTATACAAGCCGTATTTATCTATGTCTCAAAGGATCGCTTTCGGCATCTGGTTATTGATTCAGCTGCCTAAATCGAACTGCAAGATGTTGGTCGAGGCTTTTAGCTATTTGTCTATTGACTGAGAAGACTGTCGGTGCAATATTAGCCGAATCCACCTCTCACATGTCAACAACCTTGTGTGCCAGATGCAGATATTCTATTTGTTTATCTTTAATAGCTTTTGCTAGGTGCCCGTCATGGGGGATGGTGATGTCGACTATCACTACACGGCGCTTTATCGATCTCTTGTCTATATATGTTACTGGTGGTACAGATCTCACCTTTAACCTGCCGCCAAATAGAAGTGCTTCCTTTACTGTGTTCCGGTTTGGTGGTGAGATCAGGCCTTAAAATTACTAGCACATGAGGTATAACACCGTAGTCCTCAGCTGCAGCGACGCATCTAGAATCTGCTTTTGTGGATTGTTGATGTCCATGGGCTGTACTCCACTTACCATCAGGTGGACTACACTATCGTTCGCTGTGGGCGTAGTATAAAAAAAAATGCTTATTGGCGACAATCGTGACTCAGTGATGCTAGATCTCGGTACATCATAGCGCATATTTCTGAGAATTTTATCAAATAGTTATGTTGCCTGAAAAGCTTGTTACTTTTCTGTATTCATATGCCTCATCCACGCAATGTTACACAGTTACATTCATATCAATATCAAAGGCAGGTAGCGTAGTAACTACCAGTTATATGTGCAATTATAACTGAACCGTGCGCCTAATTAACAAGGCGACTCGTTCTCGCACGTCGTAATACTACTGTTTGTATTATACAATGTATTGTATTGTAAGGCCTTAAATAAGTTTAATTTGACGTAGGTATAGAGTACAAAAGAAAAGGTTGAAATTCATCATTTTAATGTTAAAAGAGTGAGAGCGAGTGGGCGGCTGACTTTTATTATTTTATTAAAAAACATTCCTGTATGTGCTTCTAACAAATAGGTAAGAACGACCAATAAATATTCATGCTATTAGGATAGTGGTGGCTTTATAATATCAGCCCTGTATCTAATACATGTCCCACTGCTGGGCTCGGCCCTCTTCTCATGATGAGAAGGGTTAGGCTATAGTCCACCACGCTGGCCAAGTGCGGATTGGTAGACTTCACACACCCTTCAGCACTTTTTACGCACTCTCAGGCATGCAGGTTTCCTCACGATGTTTTCCTTCACCGTTAGCGAGCTATAATTTAATGATAAATATTGATACATGAAAAACTATTCCATCGTGTCTTCTTTTGATTTATCATTGATTTTTATACCCATCAATTAAACCTTTGACCAGTCGGCGAATAAAGAACAAAAAAGTTTTAAATATAACGATACCAAAACATTTCTTTAAACATCCCATAAATTACAAAATACTTATAAGCGAGTTGAGAAATGTTCTCGTACCATGAACATTTTACCGCAGAGATTAGCTAACCCCTAATATACGGACCAAATATTAATGACAGTTGCTTGTTCAACAAACACGACGCAAATGTCGCAATTCACTGAACTTTGATGTCAAATTAGGTCATCATATACCCTGTAATTTGCCAAGCTAATAAAAGAGTATAATGCCGTGAGGATTTGCTTTCAAAAACCGTATTTAGACGTTCATAAATCTGTACTGGAACTTAATGAATCACGAACCGCCCAAGTCCGAACTAATTACGTCGAATACACCTTCACGCGTGAGTGAACCTGATTGAGCGGGTACACTTTGATACAAGAAAACCTCAACAATTTTAAAAATTGCTTTGATTTATTCAATTATTTGAAACTTTAAAAAGAAAAATACTGATCGTTATGTTCATCCGTTAGCTCGCATTATCTAGATTTTTTCCAAGTCAAATAATAACAATATTTGTAACGTTGTCCTGGATTGTAGGGATTCAGGCATTATAAATATAATAAAATTCATTTATTTCGAGTAACAAGACCCATATGAAGCAGCATCAAAAACAAAACAAAATATAACAGTTTCACACAAATAGCTCATTTGACTAAAATTACATAAAAATTAAATTGACATTTTAAAATTTAAATATAAATTCCAAATAAAAACTAAATAAGAATAACAATAAAACATATTAGTTTTAAAATTTATTTATATATATTCAATTATATTGAAACACAGAATGAAACATACGCTCGAAAAAACATAACCCTCCTTCTGACGCAGTCGGGTAAAAAAAACACTTAAGTTGTGTAAAGTACATAGATATAGGCTAGAGTTTTTGCTGGATATCCCAGGGTCCTGGGTAAGAGGTTTAAAGGTTGGTGTGTTCTTTTTGGAGAGCTGGCAGATAAACACTTGGCTTCTGAGTCTGGTAGATGCTGGTAGAAGAAAGAGATCTCGTCGACAGCGCAGGGTGTATATATATCTTAGCGGGGCCTGAGGAAAGAGGGTAAAGGCCCGTTTTCTCAGGTAACGGTGAACGGCGGGAGGCGTGACTTTACAAAGATCAATTGGTCAGTCAGGTTAAGCAGTGAAAACGTCGTTTTAAAAAAAAAAAAAATAAACAATAATGTAGGTAGGAAACGAAGCAACATCGACTTAGGTAGGTACTTACAGTTTTTTTTAAAGCTTACTAGTAATTAGCAAGTACAAATTACTAGTATTCTTGTAAACCCCCACCAGCTAAGCTTAATTTACTTGTGTTTAGAGGAATTTCAAGTCCGTGGTGTAATGGCCAGGATTCGAACCCACGACCTCTCGATCGTTAGACCGATGCCATCCATTGTGCCACGGCGTAAAAAGTAGTTTTCTGAGAAATAGTTACGGACTGAATCGTGCAAATCTAAAATTACCTATTTGTTGTAAATTTCTGCGAAAATAAGTACTTTATTCTCGAAGGCAAATCCTAACAAGTCGTATGCACAAAGTTGTATGAACCAGTTTCCTTCTTGAAAATACTTGTATAATTGTTAGACTTAGTTGTTAAACTGCTTATTACTTACAAGCGTAAATGTAGTGCTCATTTTATGTTCCTGGAAGAATTCTTCAACAAGTTAGATGTTCAGGGATACTTTGGGTATTATAATAATTTAGATTTTGTTGCATTAGATAGAAAGCCAAAGCAATTACACTATCCAATAGTCCCAATGATAAGGTCAAATACACACATTCACTCACACAGCACACCTCTCAGAACAAATCTTTGCGAATCACACAAAAGTTTGACCCATGTGGGGATCGAACCCACAACACCAGTGCAGTGAAGAGCGGCGAAGTGACCGCTTCAACCTCAACACTACACAACGTGCACTACATGTGAAAAAATGCATATGAGTATTATTACATGCAAGCGAAATATGTCGTGTAAAGTAAAATTTGACTTTTGCTTACTTGTGTTCAAATCTAAAACAATAAATTTAATAAAAACATTGTAATGTTTGTTACGTTTGTCAGTACTCACAGTCGCAGATATTACAATGTATATCTTTTATTTTGAACGGGCCACGGTTTATACCATCATGCCAACTACAATTTTGTTAAAATAAGGCTAGTAAGTATTGTATGTATGCATGTATTTTATATGTAGGTGTATTGATGTAGATAAATAATATAGATATTAAGTAGTATATTATATTTCAAAATTAGGTAGTATATACCTATTTAAATTATTATAGTATGTAAGCATTCTTGTAGCATTATTTTAATATTATTACTTTGTAGTTGTACACTCAACGAAAATTCAATATTGAATTAAGCTCGCCTTTGTACCTTATATTTTAACTGTTTTGTTCTATTATGTTATTGTAAATTATGTGTGTGTACAATAAAGTATTTGAAAAAGTTCACAAATTTTAGTAAAAGCATAATCATTAAACCAAAATATATAAAGAGGTATTGAGATACATCCAAATAGGTGTTTAAATTCAGGTTTCATTTCATAACATCACGCCTATATTACCTAGAAGGGTATGGCACCCACATTTCTCCTGTTATGTTTAGGTCCCATGGAATAGGGGTGAGCTTATAGCTATCCACCGCGCACAATTCCAACTCCGTGCTGCTATTGAGAATTTCCTGACGGAGAGTTCATAAATAACCCTTTGCCCAACCCGGGATTCGAACCCAAGACCTTGTAGTCAGAGGCGCAAACGCTAAACAGTAAACGATTTAACAGTTTTCATTTATTAAAATTATACGGGTTGTTCATTTCTGAAAGGGTGCGGGTAGTTATAAAATGTATCATTAGTTAGTTGTAATTTGATGGTTAATTACTACGGCAGAACAGAATTTATGGTTTATTTGTGAAATTACGTCTTTATTGTTAACGTAATGAATTATTTGGATTTTGATTACAGTTTCTGAAATGAAATGAAATGATTTATTTCACGTAAATAGAGTACATGATGTTCATAATTTAATTATACAAGGTTCTTCTATTTTTCACTCTGTTGTACGTGAATTGAGATAAAACTAAAACATGTATACATGTTTTAGTTTAAATATATGTTTTAGTCTATAGGTACATAGTTAAAACATATAAATTAATTAATTATTATTTTATTACGTACTTACGTTTTAATAATAAGTAGATACATGTTCTTACACTTATATACAATATTGTTAAGTATATCTGTAATTTCTACTGTAACGTTATAAGCAATACTTATAAATAAATATCATATTCCTTGGTGTCCAAACCTAAAACCTAAACCTTCTACTATCACGTGCACTACACGTCCGTTTAGCACAAAATTATATTTTAGTTTTCATTTATTAATATTATACATGTAATTTATTTCTGAAAGTGTACGATGTTTGCAATGAAATGTAATTGTTGTAATTTGATGGTTAATTACTACGGTGGCGTTTGTTTGAAAGTCATTTGGGTGGAATTTATCATTTATTTTGTAAAACAACGTGTTTATTGTTGATGGTATGAATAATGTGGTTTTGATTACAGTTCCTTAATAACTAAGGCTGCCTCGATGGTCTAGTGGTTAGCGTATATACCTCTCACCACGAGGTCTCGAGTGTTTGAGATTTCAGCAGAAAATTCACAATAGCAACACAGAATTGGAATTGTGCCCGGTGGATGTCGATAGGCTCACCGCCTATCCCATGAAACCTAAACATAACATGTAAAGTGTGGGTGTTGTACCCCTCTGCCACTCCCTTCTGGGTAATATAGGCGTGATGTTATGTTATGTACATCGGGATCTATGTTTATATGGTAATGTTGCTGTTTTGAATAAGCGCATGGGCAGTAACTCTATCATCTCAACTTTTACCTTTTTTTTTAAACTGGCAAATGCCTGACGCATACTACTGATCCGGACAGAGTCAGTGGTTATGTCCGAGTTGCATGTACTAAAACTCGGTGTGTTCCATCAACAAGACTTTTCCGGGGTGCCAGGTATCGCTCGCGCATAGACGCTGACACCCACGAGACTCAGCCGCCGTGCAACATGGCGGCCCGTCATTTTGGAAGGCCTAACCCTCCTCCTTCATATTTCATCTTTTACCTGCTGTCAACCAATGATGCTGTTATTATTGATTTCAAGTGACATTTGTTAAGCATTAGTGATTCGATAAGACATTGAAGTTACTAACACTGTCAGGGTGCATATACAGGTTGGCTCGTTTATATCGGTCAGTCAGTATAGGGAATACTGCAGTTACAAGACATACAAAAATCTATCCTTAGGAACCATGCCATCGATTTTAGTAAAAAAAAACTACATACTTAGATTTTAAAAATACTTGTACTCATGTAGTAGATTCATGATTTGTCTGCACGTGTGGTGAAAACATAACTGGCAAAAAAAGTGGGTGTTTTTACACTTTTTACTTCTCTTCTGGGTGACAAAGCGTGATACCAAGTTATGTTGAAATAAATACTTTAATATATAACCTTACTTACTTTGCTATTTTCTCATATCTCTTATTATGCCCTACATGTGCGGTAACAATTTAATTTTTCGGGCTGGTAACTCTGTAACTCTCTGTGGAATAAAGTAGCAATTAGCTTGTATAAAAGATTTTTCTCAAACAAACGGATAATAGGGTATGACATACTGACAACACTAAAGTAAAATAATGATGTAGTTGTATTTTTTTAACCAACATTTTCAGCTAATTGCAATATTAATAACCAACTTTTGCTCGCAGTTGCATCTAAAATTTTATTAATATCGGCTTGATTTTTGAGTGAGAAATAGAACTGATAACCATAAAACAAGTAAATAATTTGGAGATTAACTTTATTAACTTTTTTTTTAACTTTTGACTCTAAACCTGAATATGATTTTTTTTTCAAAAGCATACAATTTTAATAAAAAACTATTGAGGTGAAAAATTAGTAAAGGATGCTGAAATTATAGCTAGGATAAGAATAGCTAATTGAATTGGGCAAACTATGTACCAAACACCCTGTATAAGTAAGTGCATCCGAAATGTTGCGCATATATAATAATATAATACTAGTTTAATTATAGGATAGTAGTTGAAGCAAAAAATAAAGAAGGTGACATTGAAGGACATTGCAGAGGTGTATTTACGTCTAAATTTCTCCAGATACCATTAGCTCATGTGAAAAGGTGGAGTTTTTTTTTCCATCTACCGGCTACAATTTTATGATGCTACCTAAAATTTCACCTCAAAGAGGTTAATAAAGCCACAATGCCCAATAAAATTGACGAGGTGAAAAATTATGTTATAAAATTATTCATAAAGGCATGTTTATAAAGGAAGGTGCATCCAAAATCGTGGTTTTACGAGTGGGTTTAATGTGAATCGTCAATTTCGGGTTATGACGTCTCGCGCCGCTGCGGAGGGTGGCTAGCGGAGCGGTGCGAGGGTAGGGCCTTAGTGCATGTGGATAGAGGACAAAATATAAGACTTCATAAGGCAACATGTTACTTCTTTATTAAAATTATGAAATACGGGTGTTACTCGAGAAGAGAGTGCGATACATCGCGCCTGAGTCGCAGCCAGTCTCGCACTCTCTTGATAATATAGGCAAAACCGCGGTCGACTAAATAGACCAACATTACGTGAGTAACACCCGTATTTTATAATTTTAATAATGTTACAAACTCACGTCAGTTTTAATAAAAATATGTTACTTCTTATTGATTATTTTTATAGCATTTAGCTATGCTTAGCAAATTAAACTAAGATTCAGTTGATGAGTTAAGGAGCTTTGGAAATTCTCTCCCACTATTTAGAAATATGCCGTAATACGCTTCCGTCCCAGTCAACTGCGACCTTAAAGGAGATTAGAGGGGGACTTTTAAGGAGATTAAAACGAGGGAATTTTCTCTACACCCCTCAACAAACACACATGCAAAATTCTGAGAGGTATGCAGGTCAGCACAATAAAAAAAAATATGGCGAGAGAATCAGTAAAAATCCTTTCTCAGTGCTCTCTTGCACCTCCCATCAAATACACTAGTATTACCATAAAAACAACTAATAAAAAAAACTCACCGCTTAAACAAGCACTCCACACGCAAAACCACCGTATATTATTACAATATAACCTTCTAAATATACCTGCGGCTTTTTGACGTTATTGAGACAAAAAGGTCATCCCATAGAAGTCTATGGTCTCACCATCGTCAGGAGCGTCAATTGTATAGGACGATAGAAATGTCAATGGTAATGAATTAAACCCATAGAGGGAGGGAAATCTAAGGTAATTTATCTAATACGTGCAGTTGTGAGGGTTGAATTTAGCTTCGGTGAACAGAAAAAAATGTTGCTACTTTGATAATATCGCCCTAATTGGATGATTTTTCGTCTTTATGTAATTGAATTGTTTTAAATTTGAAAATAAAACGAAAATTCACCCTTGCTATCTGATGACATTATTTTTTATGTTCCAAATTAATTTCTCAATGCGATTTTATATGTTTTTATAAGTGTTTGTCAGAATAAATATATTTCTTTCTTTCTTTCTTTCTATTTATAGTCAAAATATAATTTTGAGAAGTCAAAACCAAGTGATTGTTTTTTTATAATTTCATATTGATAACAGATTTAGGTAGCCTGTATTTTTTTTTTGTAACGGCCTAGCAGTTACAACCTACCATGTACTACGCTACATTCCAAAGTAATGTATTATATTACATTAATATTATATTAAATAATATGTTCTCTTTCATCGTTATATATTCTGGCCTAAAGATAAGTCCGAGACAATTAACATAAAGTACAATTATTTCGAACTTTCCAAGTCCATCGATACTCAAGGACAAATTCTTCGTCCGATAAAATAAAATGTATGGCACTAAGAATCTGTTAGAATCGTTACAAGGTTTGAGATTTTCTATCACAATGACGTCATTATTATAATCAGATCGAACCGGATTTCAGATTCTGAACAGGCAGTACAATGACCTAGATCCAACCATTTACTTTTTTAATGGTGGTTGAGATCTTGTGAACGAGTTCGAGGGCGGTAGCACTACCGCGAAATAGTAGTGTTTGCTACAGTTGGATGAAAGAGACTGTACCCCACAACACTGGGTATCCTAGTGTGGGGCTCAGTATTACAGACTCTTTTGTATCAATAAATTTGTATCTTATCATAGACAAAACTAAAGCAGCCAAAAAGCCAACATTATATTCAAATTAAATTAAAACAAAAACATAATTTATAGTTACATTTGGCGTCTTCGTTGTTGCATCGCGGTCGTGTGATTACTGATTACAAAATAAAACTTTACACGATCAGGCCCTGAAATTACAAGCACATGAAGCATATGAGGCATATGGCATATGAGGCTTTTATGGGTTGTTACCACCAGGTTGACAATACGTCCGTTTGCTACATACGTCGTATGAAAAAAAAAAATACAAAAATGACCTTTCACACCGCTCTTTTCTTACACGACTTTGAGAGTGTGTGAGTTTGTTATACGACGTTCCACATTATTTTACGTCATGCTTGCCTACTCATTAAGTAGATTGAAGTTTCGTGTTTTTACTCAAGTTCTGCTTTTACGGAGTGTCTGGAGTAATTAGCTGGACTTCATGGCGGTGCTTAACCTAGCTTAGTAATAGCTAAGTTATTTACTTAGTCTGTTCTTTTGGGTTATATTGGGAGCAATGACCTAGTAATGTTGTGATATGGCAAGATATTAGGGACTTATGTCTTGTAAGGGATTTTGTAAACGAGTCCAACGAAATAATCATAAAATATATAAGAAACCATATTGGGGATGTAACAATTGACCTTTTGTGTAGTATCGCACAACGTTTTAGGGTTCCGTAGTTTCAATAAGTTAGCTTTGATTTTTATGCGACGTATGTAACAAAATAGTTTTAAGTCCATTCGATAAGAAATGAGTGTGTGATTTTTTATTTACTTTTATTTGGCAGCAGTTTAAAAGTAATATCTACCCTCAAGTTCATTTTAATCTACTAGCTGATTCGTTAATCCCCGTTTTTAGTTTTTTTAACCGTCGCAAGCGTTATACTTTCTTTCCGTAGCGCCATGTATTGCCCTACGATGTAAACTTCCTACTAACTTTAAAATTCTAAATTTCACTGTGCAGAGTATCTTATAGAAAAACCCTGTTTTAGAAGCTTATTCATTTTAATGGAAAACCAAGTATACAACATTTTATGCTTAAAAAAATTACTAAGAACTAAGTTCCATGCAACCTTCAACCATTATTTTACCCCTTAGCGCTGGATATCCAAAAATTGCCTTTTTAATCCTACGTCTGTAAGGTTATCCCAATACCGTAATTTTATTTTTATTTATATTTATTTTTAAAATTGTTGTATTGATTACTCGATTTAAAAATAGTAATAACATCTTTACTAATTTTAAATCGATATTATAGTTGTACCGATTATAATTTGTATTGTGGCAACACTATTTTAAAATATCACCTGGTAAAATAATTAATTAAGGAATTATATTCTGACACCTTGAATCGAATTGTTGTTTTATTCGTTGAAATCCATCTACATCTTGGTAATCTACGCTTATTTCCTAAAGTAAAAAAAACGGATCCTACACGTCTTATAAGGGCCCTTGTTTGTTCAGGCTCTGAGTTGATAAATCGGTTAGACTGTCAAGCGAACAATTATAATAGTATAGAGAGATATACCGAAATGTTACTATTTTATTTATTTATTATTTATTTATTAAAATCACTTACAATATAGTCTTACAAAAATTACAACAACAAAGTGTAACATAAACCAGCTTAGGTTTTTCCGTACACCAATTCGTCGACGGTACATGCAAAAAATTCCATCGGATTTACGCACAGCGCAGCGCGCGCGTAAACAAATAAAATTTCTATCCACCTTCACAGCAAAATGCATTTATACAGCGTGTTTGACTAAGTTTCCTTGGAATATTCAATGAAATTATCTGCTATTTATGTCGTTTATAAAGTATTGTTTTAATTTATTATTTATGTTCTTTTCCGTTAAAATAGTTTTTAGAGATTGTGGTAATCCATTAATTATGTTGGGAATAATATTCGGCAACAAAGTGTAACATAAACCAGCTTAGGTTTTTCCGTACACCAATTCGTCGACGGTACATGCAAAAAATTCCATCGGATTTACGCACAGCGCAGCGCGCGCGTAAACAAATAAAATTTCTATCCACCTTCACAGCAAAATGCATTTATACAGCGTGTTTGACTAAGTTTCCTTGGAATATTCAATGAAATTATCTGCTATTTATGTCGTTTATAAAGTATTGTTTTAATTTATTATTTATGTTCTTTTCCGTTAAAATAGTTTTTAGAGATTGTGGTAATCCATTAATTATGTTGGGAATAATATTCGGCAAATGTAATGAGACTTATGTCACTTCTATAGATTTAACAAAACGTCCTAAAATGCACTATTTCACAAATGTAGTTGGAAGTTGAATGTCAGAGATTTAATCGAGGAGTAATGCAATGAGAGACAGGTTTGGGTCATGACCTAAAACTCATTCAGTTATTACGAGATAAAAGCGCCTGATTAGTAGGGTATTTGAATAGTGTTTACGTTTTTAATCAATTCGATTAAACTAAGTATTAGGTTCTATGTAGTTTAATTACAAAGAAATAAATATTTTTTTTAATATACTTGTGTAAACACAATTAAATACAAAACACTTAATTAGTTCTATTTTTCTTACAGCTGTACATAGTTAGGTATTCAATTTTGTTTTTTTTTTATTAAGTTATTAGAATATTTAAATGTACATAATATTTTTGTTGTAATAAAGTATGAGATATATGTAAAAAAAAAAAACACTACTAATTAATAAAATGTTATTATTGTAAATAGACAGATAGAGAATACTTACATTACAGAATATATAGGATTCCGAGACTAAGGATCTGTTGCACAATCGTCAAGACGTTAATTGTAGGTAGGTAGGAATACCTATAACACAAACAAATTAAAATGACAGTTGTGTTTGATTTTCATATTGAAATCGGACACTTTTCCATACGGTCAAGTAAAAAAATTACTTAGTAACTAACTGTTACTTGATGATTTTTAACAGGCCCTAACAGCTAATTTCACTAAATGTGTAAAACTGAGCTGTGTTGAACTAGGCTCCAGCTCTTTTATTAAATATTTGATCGAAACCTGGCTGTCGATCCATTTCTTACATTTAATGTTTGAACGAGACAGCGAATTAAAAACCATTGCCCAGCATTGAATTCCGCCGATAAAATTAGCCTTTAAATATTGTGACATGTATATACACGGTGAATTTAAAAGGCTACCCAGAACCAAAACATAAAACCACCCAGGCAATACAACATACGTTTTTAATTTGTGGCTACTCTCATTACGAAAGCCGATAAAACATTTCGATGGAAGTTTAACCAAATTTACACGCACAGTTTGTGAAGGAATGTGCTAAAATAACAAAATTTCAGTATACACAAGCTTGATTGAAAAATAATTCGAGTTACCAATATTTAGCACGTCGAAAATCGAATCCCAATTTCAGTAGCCGTCCACAACTATGTCCCCAAACAAAGTTGTCGAAACGCCCACCAAAATAAATCTCAACTCAAATATAGACTTTAAGTCTTTGTATTATGAGTTGTGTGTTTAATCATCCTTGTTTGACAAATCGCAAAATATTTTGTCATGCCAAAATGATGAAGCAAAAGTTTGATAGGGGCTTATCTTTCACACTACAAAAGTTGCAAGCTCCGGGCCGAGTAGCGTCCTAAATAAGTATTAAAAGTTAATAATAATAAAGGTTTTGGAATTAACATCCTAAAAAAACAAAGCGTTAATGTTTGGTCTGGAACGTTGATGTTTTAGTTTGTGAGTTTCGCAGCGAGTGTTATTTTATTTTACTATGTATAGTTAAATTAATCTACCAATAAATCGGGTCACAATACTGTCACAAAATAAATTTGTCATATTTTTGATCCACATTTGATTGTTTTTACAAATAATTTCATTGTCTCACGGTAAAAATGCCGTATAAAAAAGCAATTTGATTTAATGGAAGCTTATTTTGTAAATAACATTGTGTTTAGAAAAAAATTGAGACTTAGTTAATTTACCATTTTTTGTAAATATTTAAAATAAATTAAGATTTCACGGTTTTCCTTTCATTTAATTAATAAAGTTTGTTAGTGAGATTTAATCCTTATCATAATAATTAATGCAATAAAAGTACAGGATGTAATATTTCAGATTTTAGTCAGTTCGATTCCCAGGTGTGGCAAGCGAATTTTCAGTATTAAGAGTACTTTCCCTCCAGGTGGCATTACTAAATATCTCGCTGTATTTTACTCCGTACGCACGGGATAGTAAATGAGGTGGTGGTACTTTTTACGCGGTCGCCTCGCCGCTCTCCATTGCGCTGGTGTTGTGGATTCGATCCCCACATTTTTTGTGTGATTCCCAATTATTTGTTTCGACTCTATGTGTGGTGAATGAATGTTTGTAAACACCCCCGCGGTATAAGAATTAATTCAAGTGCGGCCGTCGTTTTAAAAAAATGTCTCTATACGTACAGTGGGCCAAGAAATTAGGTATGCAGGGCAAAAAATTCTACGCCATAGTGAAAACTTACTGCAATAGATATGCATGTGTGAATTACATATTTAATAAGTGTAATATACCCACTATTTAGATAAATAACTCACTTATCCATAACTGGTGTAGTAACTCTTTACTATGACATAGAAGTTTTTGCCCTGCATAGCTAACTCGTTGGCCCACTGTAGACGTACGGGTAGTAGTTATGAAAATGTTTTTTTGGTATTCATTTCTGCAAAAATTGGAAAACGGATTTTGGAAACCCTTAGTGAATTTGTATTTGTATTATGAATGATTTAAATTCACTAAGGCAAAAAAAGCTGTTATAAAGCAAAATGCTATTTAATATCCCACTAATACCAACGGAGGCTGAGCAGTATCTTTTAACGCGAGTGAACAGCCACCTAGTTACTAGAATAATTGCATTAGCAAAATATCAATCAAATAAGAACACCATCCTTCACATAATCAAATTCGTACAGCCTAACAAGAAAAACAAGTTACTTTCTTAAATTGAAAATATTATTGCAAGCTTGCACCAATTTGCTTCCCTCCCCCTTCAAAAGAGCCCGACCGTAACAATTTGGCGCACCTATAAAACACATTGTCACAGTAAAACCACTCGTGTTGAGTAAGTACATAAAATTGAACAAAATAGTTGTGAGATTACGGACAAAGGAAATAGCAAACCTAAAGGGCGATCACAGTAATATTGTAAAGACGAATGTTTGTGAGTGTGTGTGTATGTATTTGCGTGATTGATACTTCGTCACGTAAAAACAAATATACCAATTTTGATGACATTTGGTACGTATATTCGTTTGATTTTTAGAATAAATAGTTTGATTAAAATTAATCTGAGCCCCGGTTATTCAAATCATTGTAATTAGTATAATTTAGTATTATTTATTATTTACTTTTATATCATTTTTTGTAATGTTTTGACGTGTTCAAGCGCCTCCTGGGGCCTATGAAAATAAATGATTTGAATTTGAATTTGAATTATATTATTTGCAACGCCTAGACCAATAGACGTACTTGAGTGAAACAATCAATTTTATCTCGGTATAATTAAAATGAATATAATCTTTATTTACAGAAAAATAAACATTTTGGATCTTTTATTAAATTAAACTAATCTTATAACACAAAAAACAATCAATTTTATCTCGGTATAATTAAAATGAATATGATCTTTATTTACAAAAAAATAAACATGTTGGATCTTA
This sequence comes from Hypena proboscidalis, assembly GCA_905147285.1. Lineage (NCBI taxonomy): Eukaryota > Metazoa > Arthropoda > Insecta > Lepidoptera > Erebidae > Hypena > Hypena proboscidalis. The sequence goes on along the minus strand of LR990150.1, from coordinate 5,731,166 downwards.
AATTAAACTAATCTAATAACCCAAAAAGCTGGCAGCATTACCGCGTTGTATTGCAATACTGATCTCGGTATTTATTTCGTTTTGTAATTAATTTTAAGTTTTCACTAATAAGAATTACAAAATTACAAATGAGTACTGTGTAATTATGTACCACAAAAAACGTAAAAAAAATAAAGACAAAAATTCTATCATTTCTATTAAGGTATTCAATCTATGCACTCAAAAGTTAATTAGTAATCTGAGAGGGCACGTATTGAGTGCTATGAAACGTTTACTAGATAAAAAGTGAACCCTCTGTTTTCACCTGTTTTGTGTCGCAAGGCATTCAGCAACTATTAGGGCCCTTCTGCTAAATTTATTCAATTGTACACCCACAAGTAATTGTAATTGACGGTATTGTGTTCAAATTGGTGTCTGCTGGAGGCGGGCGACCGTCATGTTTGGTTATTTCTGTTAGTTAGACCCGTGTTAGTGGTTTTATTAGGCAAGTGGGAATAAATGTGGGAATCGGGATAAGCTCAATAGTAATGTACGTGGATATTGTTAGTGGCGTTCTTTGAAATACATATTGGAGGTATAATGATAAAAGAAAATATAGATTATGTTATTTTAGGGCCTAGTCTTGAATCAAAATCATCATTAAACCGCAGTGTCTGTTACAGTCATCCATAGAAAGAATTACTTTAATTATCTACCTGTGATTTATAAAACATACTTTAGACCACATTTTCATCATACATAAATACTGAATTAGCTTTAGATATAACGGGATTTAAACCATGTATATTTGTTGTAGCGAGTTATTTTGATATTTCAGACCGTGAACAAAGTGACTACAACAGTCGCTTTGTTCACGATACTAACAATAGTTTAATAAACACGATAAATATCCCGCTATATCGAATATTTAGTAAGAAAATAACCATGTTTAGTCTCAAAACTTATAACATAAATACTGCGTTATATACGTCATCCCTACCCACTCCTATGTCATTATGTCATTATTTTATTCATTTAAACAATCTATTATATCTTCAAAGATCTTGTTAAAATGTTTTTACTATTATAATACCAGCCGATACCTAATTTATTTGGATGTAGGTATAAGATAAGTTCTGAGATCTACGTAAAATTGCAGGTAGCGATTGGATGCGTAAGGCACAGGACTGTAAACTTTGGCGCATCTTGGGAGAGGCCTATGTCCAGCAGTGGACTGCTACAGGCTTGATGATGATAGTGATAATGAATAAGATAAGAAATTTGAATTCGATGTTTGTTCCATAACCTAAAAATCTATTCTTGTAGTTACTAATCGAAAATCAAATATGGTTTCTCCGTTTTATACATAGACACCTAAATATAAAATTATGACTTTCCTGTACAAAATCATAGTTGACAGAAACTTAGGCGCAAACCACCAAACTATCAAGCACTTCTGATGTTGATCGAAAGGTCGTGGCGCAAAATATTACCAAGTTTCGGACTTTATGGCCAGCCCTGATTACACCCTGACCCTTGAGAATGTTTTGTGGAGCTCGTAACCCTATCTAAAGATGATTTTCAACTAGGCGTATTGTTTGCTGCCAACTGAATAATTATACAGTAAATCTACACATAATTAATAATGGTACGGTCTGACATAGCTAAGACCATAAGCAAGTGTGAGTGTCAATGGCCGGGCCACATTGCTCGAAGAACTGACAACCGATGGAGACGAAAGGTTCTCGAGTAGCGACCGCGAACTGGATGACGCAGTTTGGAGGAGATCTTTGCTCAACATTGGGCGTCTTTATGGGTTGCGAATTAACGGTCTAGTAAGGCATCTCCAATATTTTGCGTTTATGAATGAACCTAATATTGAGAACTGATATTTACCAGTTGATTAATAAGGCCTCAATCAATAGTTTTTGTTCAAGCGCTTCATCTTATCTATAGTAAAGACAAAAACCACACCGCTTGGCCGACACAAACAAAAATATGATTTTTATTATTATAAGAAATCAATTATTAAAACTGATATCTTATTTTCATTACAATTTAGCCCATCAAGACTAATAAGTAATACTATGTTAGCCTAAATTGCTACGTTTTAATATAATCTAAGAATACGTCCATTAACCCTTTTCTTAGTTTTTGTTAAGGGGAAGTCACTTTGTTCATATTGTGTTCTTTTTATAACGACACTTATCGCACTAATTTATTTGTCACTTATCACTACACTAACTCGAAAGGTTTTGTTCGTTTTAGTCTTTTCACTACTATTAAAATATGATGTACAAATTATGTTGAGCCAAAACGGAACAATAAAAGAAACTTCAGTTTTTATGCGTGTACTAGGTTTCTAGGTGTAATAATATTAAATATTTAAAAAAAATATAACCGTAAAACAGCCATGTGTCAAGAGTAATAGCAGAGTTGATATTGTTACACACATTCCCTTTTATATGGCACGTGTCATTGATTGGAAATAAGCACAAGCACGCCATATTGTCGATTTAGCCAAGTACTCGCCAATGGTTGACCGGTCATGGTTATAAAAGAGGCGATCTTATTGAAGGCAAGGGGGAAATATATGTTGGGGATATCAGCCATTATTATCGAAAAAAATATTGTTAGAATGACAAGCTGGAAACAGTGATAAGATGTGTAACAGCCTAATATTTCTTATGAATAAATGACTGTTTGCCACATTTATTAATTTCTTATTAAAAAAAAAACAAATATATTGATGCGTGTTGGTTTTTGCTTACTATGTTCTATTGCAGCGTCCATCTTCAAAGTGGCAGTTGACTCAGATGGACGCTGCAATGGAAATAAGACAAGTGTTTGTAAACACTATACCTACCCCTAAATTGATTATTTTGGATATCATGTTAATCATTACAAGACTAGATGGCGTTGTGTGTGAGTTGTGAGATATTTTTTTTTTTTTTTTATTCTACGCCCACAGCGAACGAACGTGTAGTTCACCTGATGGTAAGTGAAGTACAGCCCATGGACATCAACAATCCACAAAAGCAGATTACAGATGCGTCGCTGCAGCTGAGGACGGTGTTATGCCTCATGTGCCAGTAATTTAAGGGGCTGATCTCACCACCAAACCGGAACACAGTAATGGAAGCACTACTATTTGGCGGCAGGTTAAAGGTGAGACGGTGGTGCTGCCAGCCTCGAACTCATTCACAAGAGCTCTACCACCAGTAGTTATTTATTTATTTATTACTTCAATTGCTTTTTCCAAAGCGTAACAAACGATACGCCTAGATTATTAAGGGCTTTATCCGAAGTGTTAGTAATGAATTCTATTGATTTGTTTGAATTTAGGCATTTGATGGTGTAATTTGGACAACTTCTATTAAATTATTACGAGTTTGAGCCAATTTAATGACAGTTTTATGAAGGATTTGAAAGGGTTCGTGAGTGATTGTACGAATACGCTTGACGTTTGGCTAATAATTATAGGGGCTAAATTTGGGCCTAGAATTTTAGTCGTTAAATATAACGATATTTGACGACAAATCAGGCCTCCTATAAATAAAAATAAACATTAATTATTGATAAGTAAGACCACGTATATTTTAAACGATTTTTAAAGTACTAATCAACGTTATGCGTTCCAATTATACCTTATTTTTTAAATATATTGATATATTATCATCACGAGTTGGAATTGTGCTCAGTAGATTAGGATAGGCTCACCCCCTATCCCATGGGAACTGAACATAACAGGTGAAGTGTGGGTGTTGTACACATCTGCCACACCCTTCTGGATAATATAGGCGTGATGTTATATTATGTGTAAGTTTTTTTTTTTTTTTTTAAGTTGACTGAAGTTCAAGAAGTAGGTAAACAAAATTATGATCAGCAAAAACTATACCTCATTAGCAAAGAGCCACTTGACAAGCTCCAGAACAAAGTGTTTGCTTACCACAAACTTGTCCAGTAAAGATGGCGACTGGAAGTGCAAACATGGCCGCCGTTGCTGGTAGTTTAAATATTTTATTGACACATAGATTGATATGGTTAGGTTAAGTGCTCAATTTGTAAGTAATAATGGTGTTGGAGTTATTTGGTGGTGGATATTCCCAAATTGTTAATTTTCTGGAATCTGTTCCTAAAATCGGGTACTCACCGAAGTCGTAACCGTTGCAGATACGGTAACCGTTAAAGTAAACAGAGTATTTTTTCATAATATTATTTTGTTTATGGTGGTGATAGACATAAACCACCCACTTTTGGCAGATATGTAACAAGGTTCCAACCCCAGACCTTTAAAGTTTCATAAATTCTAAAATAGGTATAAATTAATAATTAAAAAATAGTAATTAAAGGATAACACCCATAATTATCATGGTACCATCAAAAATATTAGCCGAATCAGAACCGAGAATTATAAGCTCTAAAATTAAACTAAAACAGAGCTTAGATTCATCTTAAACTACAAGCTTCTAATCCTGAATAAATGTTAAACTTATTATACGTACTTATAAAGCGCGATAAGCACAGTTGCTTACAATTGTTTGCTAGCTAATGAAATGTAAATCTTAGTCTGATTGAGGATTTGTTAATATAAGCTTGTTATTATTTTCGGTAGATTTTCAGTAATTTGTGGTATCTATATTTTCATCGAATTAGAAATTGTTTCAGATGTTTACAAGATGAATTATTAAGTTTTATAGTAGTCGTCAAGGCGTAGTTGGTGATGTCAAGGTCAAGGCGTTAAGAAATACGATTTTTTTTATGAAGAAGACCATTTCTGTCATACAGGAGTATTAACACTAGTATTTAAAAAATATGCAAAGTTTCGCATCTATACTCCAAGCGTTGAGGAGTTTCCTCATGAGAAGACACTCCTGGCCGCAGTATCAGTTCATTCCAGTCATACTAGAATATTATCACCAGTATCTAATAATTATGCAGAGTTTCGTTTCCATGCTTCTAGCGTTAAGGAGTTCCCTCATCAGAAGACACTCTTGGCCGCAGTATCAGACAATTTCACCCACTTCAGACCCACCATAAAATTTCTTTGCAGATCCAGTTTTGAAATCAAACCTCTTTTTCTTACTGCGTAAAATTAGCATGACAACTAGGCACAATATAAAAACTTTAATTTATAGTACGTTATAGTTGTGTAATTAGTGCCTTGCCAAGGTTTTTTCAAAGAACTACTGCATAAGTATCTTTCTAAAAAGTGCAAATAGATTTTCAAAGGTTCGACAACGCACGAGTGATGCCCCTGGTGTTTCAAGTGTCCATAAGCTTCGGTAATTGTTGACTATCAGGCTGGCCGTATCTTTGTTGCCACTTTATTGGCATAAAAAATAAATTTGTCTCTGTAATATTGCCAGTAAATTATGAGAACAGTTGTTAGTTATACGTAATCCATTTGATCTCATAAAATAAGTACTGAACTGTACAACGACTCGAATGAGTTATGAAAATCGTAAAATGTCTTCAATAATGACAAAAAACAGCCCTTGCAAACTTTCGCTGCTTAGGGAGTAAAAGAAAATTTTGTCCATTAAAAAGTCTGGCCGTAATGCTTATAGCGCACTTATGAAGGCTTAATAATTAATTTAAAGGCCCATCTTACATCATGATTGTGAGTTAATCAGTGAAAGTTCAAGTTCAATTTATCATTTAGCAAGTAATTGAAGTTTGTGGAATTATTATCGAAAATCCTTCAGGTTTGTCCTTGGCAATCTATTCACGTATACTTTTTTGATTGAAAAATTACAAGTAAATTCTAGTAAGTTTTTGAATTAAATATGGTGTCAACGATGAAATATGTAAACGCTGTAAGCTTCAAAAAATCGAAAATAAGTTTTTAACATGATTTTTATCAGAAAATAACTTTGCTTCGATTGGTCTGAGTGTCATATTTTAACGATGACAAAAATGTATATTACGCCATTCGCATTCGTAGTTGTTTTTTGTTGTAACCATACAAAAAACCTGTGTTTCAGAGGCTATTGCAAAAATTTACAAAAATCACTTTATTCTTAGTATTGTAAAGGTTAAACTTATTAATAAAATTGTTGCCATAGAAAAAATCATTGTTACAGCGCTTAAAGGTCTGTGAAAAAAACTGGCCACAAAACTCTGGTTTGACTTAAAAAAAATAAAAATACGCATTTAAAATTATGTTTATACGATGTTTAAATTTAGAGGAATGGTTTTTTATCAAATTTCAGAAAAGATTTTTGGCTCTGATAAACATTTTAAGTTTTGAGGGTTACAGCGTTTACGTTTTCCGTCGTCAATGTGTAGATTTTTAAATTGGTTAAGTAAATAAATTAAAACAATATTCATTGCCATCATGAAACCTCTATCTTAAATATAGGTAAAGTTGATTATAATCATCAACATATTAAAAAAAACTATCTTCTACCAAAATACTCTAAAACCGTTTTGAGCACATAAACCAGACCGTATCAATCAATATGTCAATAACATAATTAAACTTGTAACCGGAAACGGCGGCCATGTTCGCGGGTGGTCCTTCCGGTCGCCATATTTACTGGACAAGTTTGCGGTAAGGAAGCACATTGTTCTGAAGTTTGTCAAGTGGCTCTTTGCCAACTTTAAGGTATAGTTTTTGCTGATGATAATTTTATGCCCGACTTCTTATAGTTAAGCCTTCCCTCTTTTAAGATTTGTGGTTAAATAATTTAAGAGTTTAATAATGACATTGGAAATACTTGAAGTAAGCCCTTACAAGATACGATAATTAATTAATCACTGTCTCCTTGAATTTGGGTTAAATGTTTCCTCAAATTGTTCTTAGAATAATTATTTAGGTCAAAGCTCTAAAGAGGCTCGCTGTTATCTTGAAAATGTGGACCTAGTCAGGATCTTAAGCATTATAGCTATCCATAAAGTCTTTGTTGACCGATTTAAGAGTAACGTAATCTTAAACCTAAAGATTTGGATTAAATCTTACGGTTTGTTTAATATGACGTAATGTTTCACAGTGTTAAAGATAAAAGATAAAAGATAAAAGATATTTATTTTGTGAAAACATGTGTGTACAATACAAGTTATAAGCTTGCATGCAAGATGGTAGGTTACAGAGTTTTGTTCTACATGTCTTGCCGACTTAGGCGTACAAAAATTTCAGAGATATAGTAAATTAAATACATTTGAATTACATTAATAACAACAATAGTGATTTGTAAAAAATAGATTATAGATCGATGAAAAATAAGTTATAATCATGATACATCATTATAAGTCATTGGAAAAAAGCAAAAGTAACGAAACAAAAGAAAAATAAATAACATAAATTAACAGTCAAATAAAATTAATTAATTAAAAATCATAATTCAAAACTTAAATTACTTTCAAAACGTGATGAAAGCAATGTCATACATAGCTTCAAGTAAAAAGAAACTCTTTTTTTAAGAATCCGTTAAAAACTCTGTAATGCTGTAGAGAAACACTTATCAATCAGGTATTTTTTCAGATGTCTCTTGAAGAGAGTTATGCTTAGCTGCTTCATGTATTTGGGAATTTTGTTATATACGGTCGGTGCCATGCAGAAGATACTTTTATGCATTAATGCAGTATGACATTTTACTAAACACAGACGGTCGTTATCTCGCCGAGTGCGGCTATTGACATCCGACATTCTCTTAAATAAATGGGGATTGCATCTGACAAAGACTGCTACCTCAAATATGTATAATGAAGGTACAGTTAGGATATTATGTTTGCGAAAATATGGTTTACAGCTATCGGTAGCGTTTAGTCTAAACATTGCTCTTATGCACCTTTTTTGGGACTTAAGGATAATTTCCTTATTAGTGGAATTACCCCAAAAAATAATGCCGAACCTCAAAATAGAACCCACTATACCATGATAAGCCGTTGTAAGAGCATCAGTATTGGTAATACTAGCTAGTCGATATAGGGCATAGACAGATGAGTTAATTCTTTTAATCAATTGCTCAGTATGTTGCTTCCAGTTTAAATTACTGTCGACTGTTATCCCAAGAAATTTGGTATGGTTTACGTGTACAATATCAGTCCCTTGGAAATTGAGATTAACATTTGGTGCTGCTAAGCGCTGAGTAAAAAACATTGCTTTCGTTTTATCAAGATTGACTTTTAAGTTATTGTCAGACATCCAGGTAATTATAGAATTGATCGTATTATTGATTTCATTTTCGTAAGTCTCGTCTTTTGTTGTGGCACGTATGGTAACTGTGCTGTCGTCTGCGAAGAGTGTCATAGGATAGTTGGTCACTTGAGGTAGATCGTTAATGTATAAAATAAATAGGAGAGGTCCTAAGACACTCCCCTGAGGAACACCGTACTTGACAGTTCGCAAATCAGATGCATGTTTTACTTCTTGCTTCGTGGTAAAGTTGACAGCAGAAATCTCCGTGTGTTAAGGTAGTAATTTAAACTTTGAACATTTTCAATGTTCAGATTGTTTCAAAAACCTGCTCGTACTAACGCGTTAGCATCCTAAAATAACTGGGCATAAGAGACTGTCTATCATTCCTGTGTCTTCGCGATGAGAAATGGTGACATACTCGAAATACTGCTGTAACTGGGAAAAACACAGAAGCCAAACCAAATACACTGCTGCTGTGGTCTGACCAAGTCGGCACCATCTTTGCCACCACGGTATATAGGGCCCTAAGGCAGACACAGGTGGCAGACTGACACGACCTTAAAAAATTTGGTAAATGAATCGCCTGATTGTTACCATACTGGAACATTTTTATGTTACAAGAACATACATGGATATAAGAACAAAAACTGGATGGAAACGGTTCAGAATCATTTAGATTAACTCTGTATCTCGAGCTAGCCAAAAAATACTTAAGTTCTTTTACAAGAACGATATCTTAGCTGAAATAAATCAATATCTTTGTCTAATTATACTCTAAGAGCGTTGTGGCTGACCCAGCGTATATTTTGATATATGGAGCTTGACTTTATTAAGTTTGTGAACCGTTAATCCGATGGAGTTCCGAATGCCATACATTTTCTTTTGGCTATTGTCGATGTTGTGGAGATGGGAATTTCCGGGCAGCCTGTAACGTCTGTGGATAACCAAGTTGCGAGAGAAAATGTATATATTACAATAAACTTATAATCAACTGCCTTGTTGGTCTAGTGGTTAGAGTATACGCCTCTCACTACGAGGTCTCGGGTTCGAATCCAGAGTCGAGCAAAGTGCTGTTCGTGAAATTTCCTTCAGAAAATTCACAATTGCAGCACGGAGTTTGGAATTGTGCCTGGTGAATGACGATAGGCTCACCCCCTATCTCATGGGACCTAGCACATAACAGGTTAAATGTGTGTGTAGTACACTTATCCTACACCCTTCTGGGTAATGTAGGTGTGAAGTTAAGTTATATTATTTCATTTAGTCAAACTTTAACTAGAGCGTAAATAACTGTGTTGCTTTTTAGAACTTGATAGTAGTAAAATTCAAATAACTCTCTCACGCAATGTTTATTATATTTACCGTTTTTGACTAATCTATGCAGACGTTGTTTAGTTATCTTCTTAATTGGTTTTTTTTTCATTTGAAGTAATATAAATAAAGTGTCATATCATAATGAATATCATAGTAACCACAGCTTGCTTACCACCTGTATTTTATTGTTCAGCTTAATCAATCAGTCAACATAACAATATGACTGCCTTTAAACTGAAGAGTATGCGGCCTCTTAACTCGGGGTCTCTGCTTCGATTCCCGGTTCAGGCAATAAATTTATTTGGGATTTGTACGTCAGGCAATTCTCAATAGAAAAACGGAGTTAGAATTGTGCTCAGTAAATGGTGATAGGGTCACCCCCTATCACATGGGAAGTGAGAACTAAACATGAGGCAAAGTGTGGGTGTAATACACACAGGGTGTGATGCTACATAACTGGTGGTAGAGCTCTTGTGAATGCGCTCGAGGGCGGCAGGCACCACCGTCTCACCTTTAACCTGCCGCCAAATAGTAGTGCTACCATTACTGTGTTCCGGTTTGGTGGTGAGATCAGGCCATGAAATTACTGGCTCATGAGGCATACCACCGTAGTCCTCAGCTGCAGCGACGCATCTATAATCAGCTTTTGTGCATTGTTGATGTCCATGGGCTGTACTCCACTTACCATCAGGTGGACTACACGTTCGTTCGCTGTGGGCGTAGTATATATAAAAAAAACAATATGAGTTGCAAAGTATAGGTAATGTGCGTCACCAAAGGCTGGCGTTTTGATTGAATTTGCTCCAATAATGGCACAGCTAAACAATAGGTGGAGATCAGTCTGCGTAGGTATGACGTCATTCATTGATGACGTAACACATTGAGTAGGGTTGCGATGATATCGGTAATAGCGAAGCTGTATATCGATAAACAATGCTGAATTTTATCTTATTGATAATGACAGTGTCCCTAAGGCGCTTTGCAGGCGTAGCAACTTAGTTGCGGCAACTATAAACTTTTCAAAAGAAAGCTGATAGTTGCTACAGCTGGCCACTACATTATAAATGAAAAGTTGAAACTTGCTGCCACTAAGTTGCTACGTCTGCTATGCACTTAATTAATTTTAAGTTTTATATTTTATATTGATTATTAAAAACGGCAGTATTTCTAATTGATTAATTTTATAGCATTTAGCTATGCTTAGCAAAATATAATACTAAGAAATAGAAGAAAAAGATATGGGACCGGCAGGATCCTGGCGGTCCTATACCTTTTTATAGTTATCTATAATATAAAAACAAATCGCTGAATGTGTTGCTAAGCGCAAATTTTGAGAGATTTATATTTATTTTTCATATCATTTAACGATTTGCCGGAATAAATGTATCTTATTCTAATTCTTATTCTTCTATAAATATGACGTTATTTTTATCGATATTCCTATTGAAATATACATCCCTAATTCTAGGTGGTAGCCAATAATCACCCACGCCGTAAATACGTTCGATAAGTTTCAGTCTCAAGTGATTCGTTTTCTGTAGGTGGCAGACAATAGTACTAAAGGTTGTATTTTTAGTTACATGAGTATTTAATTATCATTGTTGGTTTGATTTGTAGGTGGAAGCTTTTGTAAGGTATTTATTCGATTTTTTGTCAAAAAATATTTATTTGAAGTAGGTGTTTAGTTTAGAAGTTTATAAAAACTGTAACCATACTACTGAAACAACTATACTAGCGAACTGTTCGACCTGATTTTAACGTATATTATGTTGACTTGACTTAAATATTGACCTATCTTAACTTAACAATTGCATACCAATCACGTCATGATTAACTCAGTTAATTTTTTATCGAAATTAGAATCTGACATTATTTACTGTCAGATTCTAACTTCGAAATAAATAACATCAGAACAACACAACTATGTTATCCAAAAGAGAGTGCCAGTGGTGTACAACACCCAAATTAAATCTGATATGTTTAGGTCCCATGGAATAGGGGTGAGCCTATCGCCATCCACCCGGCACAATTCCAACTCCGTGCTGCTATGATAAATTTTTTGACGGAAAGTTCACGAATAACCTACCCGGGAATCGAACCCTAGACAATCGAGGCAATTACATTGAAATGCCGTAGTATAAAATTTTATACAATGCCATTTTTTTACATTTAAATACCGTTATATATTTTTTTTTATAAAATTTAATAGCCTTTGTCACTTGAGCTATTTTTACAAATCTTTTAGCACCTCATTCATTGAAATCCGTTTAGACGGCCAAAATAGCGACACGGAGTCAGATTCGTGCCCGGTGGATGGCGATAGCGTAACCCTATTTATTTTATTTTATTTTATTTAGAAGGTACAGAAACAGATGACAGATTAAACATTTCATACATTATTATGTTTTACATGAAAACAAATACAAATCTGACGCCCAATTATATCTGTACACATCACTTTAATTAGATAGCTTCAACAAGAAAGGTAGTACGTTAAACATAGAACTAAAGGAATTTAACAACTAAATTACAAGAAAAATTTAAATTAAATTAAATTAAATTAAATTAGGTACCAGTAAACTAGTTTATAACTATGAAGATTCTAAATTAAACAATGATGTTATAAATTTATTGAGCACATCCTGAAAAATATCTGAGCATACTAAATTATACCTTTTACACATTCTTATTAGTGGACTATTCTGTGAGACATTATTATTACAAGATGGAACACTAAATAGTTGTGGAGTACGCACAGATCGTGTAGGAATCTTAAAATATAACTTATTAACAAGGTCACAATCAAGTGAGCCGTTCACAATTTTATGTAGAGTGCACATCTGCCGCGCAAACTAAGAGTACAATAACTCGATTTTGGCAGTTTCGAGAAAAACGCGTTTAAAGTTTTGAATTTTGTTTTTCTTGTATATCATGAACCAATGAACGTATCATCATGAAACTGGTACCAATTGAAAGAGAAACAAATAAAGAACAAGATCAAATATAATTGACCGTAAAAATATTAAGCTTATGACATTGAACATGAAAATAGTGTTCATAACTAGGAATGTTCAAATAATCAACCTGTTATCACTAGTCATAAATACAATAACTGCGTCACTTATTGTACTCATCTTTAGCAAAGGTGCTTATTGTAGTTTTAAGTAAAGAATCAATCTATCCTTACTTGTAATACATACAATAACTAATGTAGTTATTGTATTTATGACCAGTAATTAGTATTAATTATTAATACAATATTATGTAATGTTACTTATTGCCCTTTTTTTACCAAACATACATACTGGAATCCTATTATGTAAATACAACTAATCAAGAAACCCAATGAAAAAAATAATTTAAAACTTTGTTTATTTAGTATTTATCAAAAAAAAACATAAATGTGCATTACAAAAAATATCGTTAACTTAAAAAAAATGGTATGAATCGATAAATAATCATTAAATATTACTTTTTGTAATTAAACTTGTCTTTCCGACAATCACAACCTGTTTTTTAGGTAATCACAGCATAATATTAAATATTTTAAATTAAAATCTAATCAGAGATCATTTAAGGGTATCACTTATTGATGCTTACTTATATTTAACAATTTTGTTCACAATCAGTGTAAAAGGCACATAATATCACTTTGACAAACACTTAAAAATTAGCCTAAATAAATATAATAACACTGGTAAAAAGAGATCAGTATTTCTTAGTTCTCATTTTCAAAATGTAAATTGGGAAGGGTCCTTGTCGATTCTGCTAATGTGGTCCAGAAAAGTCTTCGGTTCTCAGGCATCAGAGGAACTAACTAAGAAATTATATCCTGCTTTCTTTCTTTGGCTATCCCTCGAGGCACGGACTTCGAAACAGCGTTATAAAAATGAGTAGGTACTCTTAATGTTAGTTGGGTATGCAGGGCAAAAACTTCTACGCCATAGTAAAAACTGACTGCAATAGATATGCAAGTTTGTATTTCATATTTAGTAAGTGTAATATACCCACTATTTAGATAAATAACTCACTTATCCATAACTGATGTCGTAAGTCTTTTCTACGACTTAGAAGTTTTTGCCCTGCATACCCAACTCATTGGCCGACTGTACATATTATAAAAAAAATACCCACTGCTCTAAACAGCGACTGATATAGCTTACCCTTTAGACAGTCTTGGCAAGAAAAATATCAAATTCAAATGGGAAAAGGCATGTCAAAATAGTTTTGAAGAATTAAAACAGTGTTTGATAACTTCGCCAATTTTACAGTATCCTAATTTATCCAAAAATAATATTTTTATCTTACCCACACCGACGCATCGGGGTATGCGTTAGTTAAGTAGGTAATCAAGACGGAAAACCAGTGGTTTATGCCAGTAGAAACTTAAATAAAGCCGAAAAGAATTACCCAACTATAGAAAAGGAGTTGCTTGCTATAGTTTGGGCGGTCATGCATTTTCGACCTTATTTTTATGGTCGTAAGTTTAAAATATGTACAGACCATAAACCTTTGGTTTATTTAATTTTATATAATTTTAAAAGATCCATCTAGTAGACTATTAAAGTATCGGTTGATTCTAGATGAGTATGATTATGAAGTAAATTACGTGCCGAGTAAAGAAAATGTGGCTAAAAGTAAAGGTGAGGTGAAAGGGAGTGGAAAAAGTAAGGTTGATATAGTGCATAGGAATAGAACTAAGCTATATTGTACGTTCGTACGTTCGACTGGTCGAAAGATGTCGCGTGTTTCACTTCCTCTTACACCCGACAACCTCCCCGTTGCAAAGTCTTGACTTATAATAAATACAATAACTCGTAATGTTAATTCGGTTTTGATTGTATTATAACTTTATTTTGCATGAGTTTACTCATCATAAATACAATAACTCTATTTATTTGTGAAGCATGAGTACATTATCTCTGTAAAAGGTTGGTATACACCAATCATAAGTACAATAAGTCTGAGATATTGTATTTATGACGAGCAACAAATATTAAAAATTCAAGTCCCACATAATATCATAAGTGAAACAACTAAAAGTTATTGTACTTATCACAAGTAATGTTCACACAATTGAAAGTGAATGTCACCACAAGTATGATTATTGTACTTTTCATTAGTAAATGAGTAAAAAAGAAATAGTTATTGTATTCTTGCTTACTGAAATTTCAGGTTCCTGAAGGTTTCATGAAAAGTCTCTTAGAGAGAATTGTAGATCTCGATTCGCTGATTCCGAATATGTATATAACTCAAAATCGACATAAGTCGAGTTATTGTACTCTTAGTTTGCGCGGCAGAATGTCGGTCACCCATCTTCTATTTTCCAGACTTGTCATTTTAAAATTCACCAGCCGGGCATCGTATTCAAGTATTTTACGCCGTTAACCATACTTTATGGATAGAGCCCTTACAAACCGTCTTTCATATCACTTATCATTTTCTATCACTATGACAGGTAAAAATCGGTATTCTGCAACACTATTTTGGTTTATATAGTCGTGATGTTATGTTATTTTGCAGCTTGTTTGTGAAATGGCTTCCTTTATTTCATATTTCCAAATATTCAATTGAAACCACTATTTTGTAACGATCCAGTCTCGTTTAAATAAACAAAAGTTTAATTCAGACTGTACTCGTATTAAGTGGAATGCAAAATAAAAACAAAACATTTTATGCGATCAAAAACGTAGATTAATTCTACAAACATTGAATATTTTGTTAAGAATTATTAATTAAAAATGCTCCAGTT
Source organism: Hypena proboscidalis (assembly GCA_905147285.1). Lineage (NCBI taxonomy): Eukaryota > Metazoa > Arthropoda > Insecta > Lepidoptera > Erebidae > Hypena > Hypena proboscidalis. Next base: position 5,715,978 of record LR990150.1, on the reverse strand, counting down.
CTAGCCTTTTTATTCAATTTATGAACTGTATTCATTTGAATCGGTTTACTTTGCTTTTTTCAATAAAAACTCTTTTTTTTTTACAAGTCCTTTTTTCTAAAAGAAGTGTCATTGAGAACAAGCGCGAGATTGGTAAACAACAAATCTATTTTAAAAATGTGTCATTGTTGAATTGAATGGTCAAGTAACGTAACTTCACGCCTATAAAGGTAGCCATGCAGTAGTGTTTAGCTAAGATGTGGGTAACTCTTCACCAGTTATGTTTATGTCCCATAATGATAGGGGAGACCACCCACTCTAGCTGGTCAGCACATGGATCCAGAGACGGGCGACGGTACACAGTGTCATGTGCCGTCGCGAACCGCGAGCAGACGGGGCGGGAGAGCCGCCCCGGGCACGTGCTATGGCAATATGCAGAGGGGCACCGGAGAGTTCTATCAGACATCCCGGGGCCCTTCGACACGCATCGAGGCCGGACAGGCCGGGTTTTAGTGAGTCGTCGCAGTCCCGGCAACCTCACATAACCTCGTCGCACCCTTTTTTCATGCGGCGAGGTATCTTGTTGAAGATTTCCCCCCTCGACAACAAAAAAAAAATATAAATAAAAGGGGGTAACCAACCCACCAACCAACCAAAATATTTAAAAAAATGCATCTTACGGTTCATTTTTGTCATAATTATAAGGAACCTCTGTGCAGAATAATTATGAAGCCTTTTCCTTTAAAATTGACTAACCTCCCATATAAACTTACACCCCCTAATGCACCCCCTTAGGGATGAAATACAAAGATAAAACATATACCAGTTTTGAGGTTATATCTCTAGCTACATGAAAATCGCATTTAATTCCATGCAGTAGTTTTTGGGTGATGCACGTACGAACATGCAGACAGACAGATAAACAAACAGACAATTTTTATTAAAAACGTTTTGGCTTCTACCGCTGTTATAAATACACTTTGTATTTTTTTTCTTTAATACCTTCAATGTACAGACATGCTTTACAACTTAATTATATGTTTAAAAGATCATCGATTCGATTCCTTTGTCAGATAGAAATGTTTCTTTAGAACTAAATATATATATGACGACCGCATGACAGAGTGGGTAGTGTACCTGCCTGCGACGCCGAGGTCGCGGGTTCGATTCCCGCTTAAGACAAATCTTTGTGTGCATGAACATGGGGGTTTGTCTTAGTCTGGGTGTTTCTATGTATAATAAGTATGTATTTACAAAAAAAGTATATAATGTAGTAGTATCAGTTATTCTAGTACCCATAGTACAAGCTCTGCTTAGTTTGGGACTAGATGGCGTTGTGTGTAAGTTGTGAGATATTAATTTATTTATTATTTAACTTAGTGCTGCTACTGAGATTTTTAATTTCTATTTATCTATTTTCTATGATAGTTTGCTAACATTTCGTGTTTAATAGTACAAACAGAAACCTATTTGTTTTTTTTTTTAGGGTGCATGAAAGAAGCCTCCCCGAGTGACGTACACAACAATTCCCTACGTCCGGCGCACCTTGGGCAATTTGCGAGTTCTTAAAAGCAAATTGGCTAATCCTTTCACCACGACGCGACGGCAAGTCAAAACCTTGACCACCTTACTGACTGTCCAAAATGCCCTAACACCTGCACAAGAGAGGCGCTCATGAACGCCGCGCCGACGAGTGCGCCATAACAGTGGCCCCTTATTGGACCAATAACATTTGACTCAGCCATTGACATGACGAAGAAGAAGAAGACTCTTTTTAGATTTGCCTTACTTATTTTACGATGACACATCCCATTAAACACTTTGTTGAACTAAATTACACATGTATCTCATCTCCTTTGAAACATCAGTATTCAGGAATGCATACAACTGACTGCAGCATACTAGATGACACATAACTTCTAATGCATCTTGCATCAATTTCCAAGAACCACTTAGTATACATATTCTGAATAATCAACATACGAGAATCTTGTTTAAATATAAATAAGAACTAAAGTCTGCTCTGTATATGCATAAAATGTCATTTATAATTTTTGAAAATAGTAGTTTTTGCAAAAGAGCTTAGTTTTTGTAAATGAGAATTACAAAAAAATGGCATCGAACGATGGTGAAATGGATTAGTTGACGTCGATCGACGATTGCTTGAACACCAATCGATCGAAACAACGATCGACTTCAATTGATGTCGATGTAAAAGCACCCTAAAGTTTTTTGTTATTGTTTTTTAATTTAGGCAACTGTCATACCATTAAAAAGAACAGACTTTACAATAATTTTGCATAAGACCAGAGTATACTTAATGTCTGTAACGCACAAACACACTATTTAATCCCCTCGTTGTATTTATACAAGTATCTCATATCCAATTGATTGGGCGTCGATCGATATCAACCGATGGCGTCGATCGATGGTGTAATGGATTAGTTGACGTCAATCGACGATTGCTATAACACCAATCGATTGAGGAATCGATCGACGTCGATTGGTACAGTTAAGGTACACACCAAAGTTTTTTTGTTATTGTTTTTAAATACAAGACCTAAAAAAATCAATTATTACAATAATTTTGCATAAGACCTCAGTTTACTTAAGCTCTGTAACGCACAAATACACCATTGAATCCCCTCGTTGAACAAATAGACGTATCTCATCTCCTTTGAAACATCAGTATTCTGAGATGCATATCACTGAATACAGTAAACAAGATGACTTAAATAACATCTAGTGCATCTTGTATCAATATCCAAGAAGCACTTAGAAGCGATACATGGAAACTGTTATATTAAAGCTATCATAAATAACAACATACAAGTATTTAGTATTTATATTTTGAAAATCTTCTGTTTAGGTATCAAGCTCCTCCGAAACGGCTTGACCAAATTTTTATGTATTTTTTGTGTTTATTTAATAGGATCACTGTGTCAAACAGCCATCAGCCAAAAGTTTTATTCACGGATCAGCGCTATAATTCCAGGATAGGACAGGAAATTGTTGATATCAGAAAACATTCTAATTTCAACCGCTTAGATGGATACCGCTTCTCGACATCTTTGCATCCGGTACTAAGTAAGTGCGGTGTTTGGCGAACCAATGTAAGGCGTAAACTAAGCCTTAGTATTGTGTTTCGAACTACCGACGGTTTCAGATTGAATAAAAATAAAAACTTTGACGATCAAGTGAGGGTAGTGGACAATATCTCGCGCTTCACGGTGACGATGATTCACCAGTCGGCTCGTTTCCACGAATGATGTATTATAATAATTAATATTATACATTTTTTAAAATTGTTCTCAAATCGCGAAAGTTTAAAAACATATATATATATTTATTTAATAGGTCCGTGAATAGCTCGTTAATTATTTTTATCGACGTACCTATCTTAGTATCCTATAACAAACACAAATTTTAAGGCTCGAGAATCTGGTAAAATACCTCTTATTCAGTAAGTAGTTTATAAAAAAAATCTTTTCAATTCCAAACAAAACCACCAAAATTTTTCAATTCCAATTTGACTAATTCTATATTTTATACTCCACTGCTTAATGTGAATACATCTTCAGAGTTATTTGGATTTTTGTATTAGAACTTTTACGGTCCAATTTCTAGCTCACTGAATGTTCTATTTATTACTTGTCTAACTTGTCAATTTCACTCAGAAATTATCCTTGTCAGGCTGTAACACAAAAGACAATGTAAAAATTAAAATAAAAGTTGGTGGATTGTAGCTGTTCTTTTGAAACATGATCCTTAAAAGTTCTTTTATGTTTAAATGATTATCTACATTATTAATATTTTTAATTCTCCTGGTTTTGTTTTATCATATAAATTATCGCTCTCTAACGGTGAAGGAAAATATCGTGAGGAAACCTGCATGCCTGAGAGTGCTTAAAAAGCGCTCAAGGTTGTCTGAAGTCTACCAATCCGCACTTGGCCAGCGTGGTGGACTATGGCCTAACCCTTCTCATCATGAGAAGAGGCCCGAGCCCAGCAGTGGTCATGTATACTAGGCAACAGTTGAAAAACCGATCGAGTTTATCGATACAACATTTGTATCTACTAATTGTAACATAAATCATGTTGGTTGCTAGCTACTAATATGTAAGTACAATAGATGACACGAGACGTCCGGAAAGACGCATCATACGGTTAAAATATTCGTGGATTTAGAATGTGGTTTGAAAAGATAGGAGCGCAATAGGACGAAATCCTAAGGTCGCGAGTAGACCCTGCTTTAGGTCAAATCATTTTTCGCTTTAACATAATAATATGGCGTATCCAAGCCCTGCTCCAAATCCACGAATCTTTCGATTGTTTGCATCTTTCATTGCTATACTAATAGGTATGTATGTAGGTACAAAAGATGACGCGAGGCATCTGGAAAGACGATGCATACAGTCAAAAGATTCATGAATTTGAAGCAGGGTTAGTCAGCTATCCAAGCTATTATTATCCAAAGTAAAGCTATAATCCTATGGTCGCAAATTTAAATCTCACTTCAATTCCAAAAAAATCGATCGTTCTTAATAACGAGGTATTAAGGTTAACGTTGGATCTGTTATAGCCAAGAGATATGATTTCCAATTAAATGCCAAAATCGTAATTCCCAGCAATAATATTCGGAAAAACAATTTTTACACGACTGCCGAAAAAAACAAATTGTAATGTTTTTAACAATAAGGATTGAGTTTTTATGAAAACAATATTTATTATTCAGTATCAAGACAAGGGTATTAAACGTTACATTTTGTTTATTTATGATTCCTTTTATCTCTTTTGTACCGAGTTGACGTACAAACGGGTACGAATCAAAATATACATTGCCAGCATATTAAGCTGGTCTCGCATTACACGGGCTGCCTATGCTATTTTAGACCATCTTATACTGGCAATGGAGAGATTCATATAAGCTGTGTACCTTGAATACGTTTTTTCGAAAAGCTTAGAAAATATTTATTATGTTAAATAAAGGTAATGTCTAAACACAGCGATTGTTTAAATTTTTTTTTTTCGAGACTGAAGGTTAGTCTTCATTTCATTACATTTCATTTCATTTATTCAGTAACTAGTTTTACATTGTATGCGAATGTTTTTAACAAATTTAAATTTCCAACAAATAAAATTGTTATTAATAACATTTATAATAATTTTAGCAATTTCATATGTTCATTAATTAAATATAAAAGTAATTATAATTTTTTTATATTTAATTAATGAATTGAATTAAAGAGAATTATCTAATCTATTACAATATTTAATAGTGTAATAGATTAGATAATTCTCTTTATCATTTACAATTAAACAATTTAAATTAATTTACAAACTTATATATTAAATAATACTAAAACTAAAATCATACCTAACTTTGTAAAGCTGTAAGAAAAATATAAATTAAAAAAGTAAAAAAGTTATGCGTCAAAAAATATTTTCGCAAATGCGGGCGACGTGCCCAGAAGGCTGGCAGCATTGCCGCGTTGCATTGCAATGTTAAAAAAAATTGTTAATGAACTAATGTTAAACTTGAACTCACATGGCACTTATGTACGGCTACTCGCAGTATGTGGTATAATATAATGCCTTTGATTTTTGAGCGTAGTATATTAAATAATAATAAATAAATAACAAATATCACACTACATAATTAACAACGCAATCTAGTCCTAAATTAAGCAGAGCTTGTACTGCACTACTAGTTCCGTCATCCGGTCATATGAAATCATTACTGTACTGTAAACGCTCTAGTTAAAATATAATTAGCAGGGAAGAAAACCCCGGTTAAAATCAGAATCCATTTTTTTTTCTACAATTTATTCAATTTATTAGTGGTTATATTTCTCTCAAAAAGCTTAACTTAAAATTAATTTATCGGCAGCTCAAACAAACGAACACTCATAAATATTTTCTTGTAAATATTGAACTCGTTACAATTAAGAACGTAATTGTTTAATTCCAATTTATTATGAGAGCAATATCGAATTTCCAATATGAACACTAAAAGCATTTATTTACAAACTTTGACGTTTTCATTTCATTTGTACAAATAAATTAACGCCAGTCTGGCTTACTGTTTTTAGGGTTCCGTAGCCGAATGGCAAAAAATGGAACCCTTATGGATTCGTCATGTCTGACGACAGACGTCCGTCCGTATGTCACAGCCACTTTTTTCGGTAAATATATGAGCTATACTGTGGAAACTTGATAAGTAGATGTATTCGGTGAACCGCATTAAGATCTTCATACAAAAATAGAAAAAAACTAAATTTTTGGGGTTACCCTACTTAAAACTGAAACTCATTTTTTTTTTCATCAAACCCACATACGTGTGAGGTATTTATGAATAGGTCTTAAAAAATCATATTGAGGTTTTTAATATATTTTTTTTCTAAACTGAATAGTTTGCGCGAGAGACGCTTCCAAAGTGGAAAAATGTGTCCCCCCTCCCCGTAACTTCTAAAATAAGGGAACGATAAATGTAAAAATAATATATGATGTACCATGCATACGTGCGCGAGTCCGACTCGCATTTATTTATTTATTTATTTATTTATTTATTGGAAGACCAACAGCAATAACAATTAATATTAATAAAAATGTTATGCAACATTTAGCCAATTACAGGTCCTCACGAATAAGTAACAATATATTATAAAATTAAGAACTGCGAATGTACTACAACTAATCATTACAGAGCCTTTCAAAGAACAAATCAATTGCTCAATATTACTAAACACCTTGATATTGAAAAAAGAAATCACTTGGCCGGTTTTATATTATACGGCACGTCACCTACACGACTATGAACCTTATGGCACTTCTATGGAAGAGAAGGGTACGATCCTGTTTAAATTAAAGCATTTTTTTTGTATTACGCCCACTGCGAACGAACGTGTAGTTCACCTGATGGTAAATGGAGTACAGCCCATGGACATCAACAATCAACAAAAGTAGATTATAGATGCGTCGCTGCAGCTGAGGACTACGGTGTTATGCCACATTTGCCAGTAATTTCAGGGCCTGATCTCACCACCAAACCGGAACACAGTAATGGAAGCACTAGTATTTGGCGGCAGATTAAAGGGGAGACGGTGGTGCTGCCGCCCTCGAGCTCATTCACAAGAGCTCTACCACCAGTTAACTATCTAGTCTCTTAATATCAAGTTTGCCTCGATAGTCTAGTGTTTAGTCGGGCAAAGTGTTATTTGTGAACTTTCCGTCAGGAAATACACAATAGTAGCACGGTGGATGGCGATAGGCTCACCGCTTATCCCATGGGACCTGAACATAATAGGTAAAATGCGGGTGTTGTACACCTCTGCCACAACCTTCGGAGTAATATAGGCGTGATGTTATGTTTCGATCTTTTTAAACGCGCCACACTATGGAGTAATATTTCGTTTCATGTTTGGTAAACAATGTTCTTTGATTTTATTTCTTTACTTTGTCAGCATAGCTTTTTATATAAATATAAAAATATTTCGATACAATTTACGACGCGACGTCTGGATGGCGGAGTGGGTAGTGTACCTGCCTGTGACGTCGAGGTCGCGCATGAATATTGAGGTTTGTTAAATAAGTATGTATTTACAAAATAAAAGTATATATGTATTAGTATCAGTTATTCTAGTACCCATAGTACAAGCTCTGCTTAGTTTGAGACTAGATGGCGTTGTGTGTGAGTTGTGAAATATTTGAATATTTTATTTATTTTAAGTATAAATAATCTAGTCATTTTAATACCAAAAATTAAAGCGAATTCTTGCCACAAACTGCAATCTACCTTACTGCAATAATTGTAGGAAAAACATCGCAAAGCCAATAGCAAAAACAATACTTCGGAAATATCCAAAGGGTTAAAAAAACTGACAGCTCTCTACGTTTAGGTATATTTCAAAGTCTGATAGGTTTTTAAACGAGGCCAAACGGAATGGCGCGAGAGAGACAGAAAAAAAAATGTTTCGCGTAACGACCATAAAATGGTGTCGTTTAAAATGGTATGTCTTTTTTCAATTTATTGGAAAATGTATTGTTTGTTTGGTTTGTAATATTGGAAAAGAATATGGAAGGGAATGTGTTGGAGTTTTAAAACAACGAGTGGGTTTTTAATATTATACTTTTTCAGATCAATGATTAGAACTAAATAATAATCTTCACGCCTATATTACCCAGAAGGTTGTAGCAGAGGTGTACAGGGGTTAGCCTAACGCATTCATCGTGCACAATTTCAACTACAAGAATTTAAAAATCTTGACAAAAAATCCAAATAACACTTTAGATCGACCCGAAAAACGAACCAGAGACTTTACCATGAAAGGCCGCATACTCTAACCACAAAGCTAACGAGGCAGTCGAAAGTCTAGAAATTAAATTTTCAATTTAATTATTTTTCAAATTAGGTGCATACAAAATTTCTTTTACATAGCAGTACAACCAATGACTTAATCAAATTCAAATTCAAATTGTTTATTTCTATATCAAGTTTACACCAATTTGTTTGTGATTGGAGCCTTCTTTTAAGCAATCAATGCCTGTATTAGAAGATTTCGCTCTTCCTTAACAAAAAAATAAAAAATAAAAAGAAAAATATTAATAATTTAGACAAGAAATAATATAGAATATTATTTTCATTTCACACTTCAAAGTCACTTTGTGTTTCTGTTCACAAAACAATGGTTACATAATATAACATAACATCACGCCTATATCACCCAGAAGGGTGTGTCAGAGGAGTACAACACCCACATTTCACCTTTGGCTAAAAATGTTAATGTCTTTAACATTTTAAGTCGAAATAAAATTAATATAAATAAATAAATATCTCACAACTTACACACAACGCCATCTAGTCCCAAACTAAGCAGAGCTTGTAATTTGGGTACTAGAATAACTGATATTAATACATATATACTTTTCTTAGGTAAATACATACTTATTATACCTACATAGAAACACCCAGACTAAGACAAACCACCATGTTCATGCACACTAAGATTTGTCTTAAGCAGGAATCGAACCCGCGACCTCGGCGTCGCAGGCAGGTAGGTACTCTACCCACTCCGCCATCCGGTCGTCATTAAAACATTAAACTCCGATTCATTTCGACTGTTCGACTAAAATAAGCTGAAAAAACTATAATTGAATGGGAATTAAGCACAGTTGTAGGAAATTCATTGCAATAGTGCTGCGTTGTACAATCCTTTCTCTGCCGTCATTGTCGATATCACCAAAACGTTGATTGCGGTAACGGTATTCTGTTCTGATTCGTGATATCTGATTTGGCACTTGAAAAATTGCTAAAGTGGCTTTCAGTGTAATGTCATACAGTTTTCAGCCATTCTTGAATAAATGGGCCGTCAAACACCAAGTACTCGATTTTTTTCAAATTTAGCCATATCATAACCACGTCCAACTATACAAACTTGGAGTGCACGGATGGCGTAGCGGTTAAAGCGGTCACCTCGCCGCTTTCAACTACGCTGGTGTTGTGGGTTCGATCCCCACATGGGACAAATCTTTGTGTGATTCGTAAAGATTTGTTCTGACTCTTTGGTGTGCTTTGTGTGTGTGACATGTATGTTTGTGAACACCCCCGTTACACAGGAGTTATTCCTAGTGCGGGCGTCGTATAAAAAAAAAACCATTATTAGGTTTTTTTTAATAACAAGAAACAGTTGGAAAAACAACTTTGTATCCTACTTAAGATAGGTACGAATGGATGAATGTGAAGTTACGTAGTTAAAAAAATAGGATCCTGGCAAGAGGTGACCGTAGCTTAGTGGTTTAAAGCGGCTGCCTGGTATGCAGAGGTCGCAGGTTTAATATCTTATTTACATTACAATGTAATTAAAATATTAAACCTGGGGTGCATGAAAGGAGCCTCCCCAAGTGACGTACACAACGATTCCCTACGTCCGGCGCACCCTGGGCAATTCCCAAGTACTTCAAAGCGTATTGGCTAATCCTTTCACCACGATGCCAAGTCATAATAAAATTTGATTCAGCCATCGACACGACGAAGAAGAAGATTACAATGTAGCCTATCAAGACTAATAAGTAATATTATGTGAACCTAAATTGCTACGTAATAGTATAATCTAAGAATGCATAGCAAACATGGCTAACTGCTATAAAAATTATCTATAAGTAGGTTTTTTAACTTTGAACAAAAATCGTTACATCATTATCGTGTCATCTGTTTTTTTTTTAATATTAAAAAAGATATAACTTATTGTTAAGAATTAGACAAATGAGTCTAAATCGCATTATTATTATAAAGGTAAATAAATATTTATGTTCGACGTCTCGAAAAAAAATTTAATATAATTTTGAGAAATTAATTGTGTCATGTCATCTTTCACATACAACAACAAAACATTTTTTCCCTATTACTATTGTAAAGCCATTGCATAAAAGTGCATCGTATTTTTGGCAGAGAAACCAAGCAGTAATAACCATAACATTTTCAAAACTATAATAAATTCGACCATTAAGAGACGTTAATCAGATTTCAATCTCTCATTCATTCTCGTAAACGAGAAAATGTCTCGTGTTCGTATTCAAAGAATAAGTCTTAAAGAATAGTTCAATGTACTGAGATTCAGTTTGTAAATTATTGAACAAATCTTATTTTCACCAACTTAGTCAGTTTGACGTCTTTGTTAGTTTAAAAAAAAAGTAAAAAATTTAAAAGTATTAATCAGATCGTTGGATCGTGATCGCTTTATTACTTTTTGCGTTGATGCTATGGATATCTAGGTTTTCTGGCTAAGAAATTAAACTTGAATGGCCGATACTTTTATTTATCTCCTTTTAGGGTTATATCACATCATCTAATACAAAGGTACTCAAATCAATCAAATCAAAATCAAAATACTAAAAATATAAAACTAAAATAAAACTTAGCTAACTAAATTATAATAATTATTGTAATAAAATGATTTGACACCGCAGCTTAGATTGACTTTAATTCAACTTAGATATATGAATTAAATCAATCCAAGTACCAGCTCCGATGGGTATTGCATCATGAGAATGATCTGGTGAGAAACTCATGTGCACCATCTTTTCAAATATTTCATACAATATTTTGTTTGTTTTTTGTCAATAATTCTATGTGTAAGTTATAGCAACCAAAATAACATTATGGCTAAAGATGGTTATGGAGAGAAAATAAACTTAAATATAGCAATGGAATTAAATTAATACTTATAAATAAATCCTTAGTATATAAGGTTGCAATATCTTACACTTCAAGCGAAAATAAAGGAGTAAAAGCAATGTGTGTATACTACTGTATACATAAGGGTTCCAGAACAGACAAAGAAAAAAGTTATATATATGCTAATTTAAAAAACAAAAACTATTTACTATATACGACTTTCCTGTTTATTTAATAATCATACAATATAATGTAATTTTGTGAATTAGCTCTTCCTAACTAAACCTAACTAAAGTAATAAAATACATAAATAAATAAAAAAATAAAATAATATAAAACTCGTAAGAATTTTAAGTGTAAAAAAATACGTCCGCATCGATCTACTGCGGGTAACGTGTCCAGAAGGCTGGTCGCATTGCAATTGCCATGTTGTATGGCAATGCTCATCCTTTGACCAAAGCTGAAGCCAGCTTTCTGGTTACGTGAAGAGTCAACCAATATTTTCGCTACCTCATCAAAAAGAGAACGGGCGTGAGGACCCCACCGCCTCAGTGTCTGTGACCCCAAACACATACCTAATTTTCATCGAGATTATTGTTCTTGCGCCGCTTGATTATCTTTACTGAAGCAACAACATCGCCGGCATAAGCTGATGTGATGATAAATGGTACTTTACTTGTAAATAAATTAAATACATTGTTTAAAAGTGTTGTGAGCTCCTTAATTAGTGGGTATAAGTAAACAGAAGATTTCCTACCATACCAACTCTTAGCAGTGGTGTAACTTAATTTTTTGGTAATCATCTAGCTTCTCGTAGTCCACAGCTGAGCAAAGACCTTTTCTAATTGGCCACACAACACCTGGTCCTTCACTTTCCACATCTTTCCACGACTTTCTTCAGGTCGTCAGTCCACCCGACGAGGAGTTTCTGAGTCATGGATTCCATTAAAGGACTTGAATGCTCCAAACAACTGCCTGTCCTTTGGCAGACTTAGCCAGCCTATTGCCACTTCAGCGAGCTATTTTTGCGAGCTATATTGTGGAAGCGTATATGTCTAGTATATGTATATGCGTAGATATAATAATATGAGCTACAGATTCCACTCACAATGTTATTGTTCTGAAAGATCAATAGAGATTTTGTTTGCAGAAACGTTTTCTGAAACAAAATAAGCAAATATGATCGTCCATCTTAATATTTACAAAAACTTCATTTAACTTGGACAAAAGCCGTCTCTAAGCCAATAAATATTAGTTAACTTTTATATTTCAATCTTATCCACCATTAAGACTGTCTTCAAAATAAGTAATGGTTTCACGTGATTGCTTGAAGAGCTTTGTGCTTTTATTTGGATTTAAAATATTGAGGCTTTTTCATTCTAACGATTTGAACTTGAACAAAGGGCGGTCAAAATTGCTTTCTCTTATATTTTCAAAATATTCCTACTATTTTATTTTTCAAGTTAGAATGAAGTTAATATCTAATGAAATGTAAAGTAACGTTAATTTTTGATCAAGCTAGACTGCAGCTGAACATTGTTGTTTAAATAATAGTTTAAAAAAACTAAAAAACACGCTTTTAAAGTACTTCTAACTAAAAAGTGAAAAATAATTCCTAATATAAGCTGAAAATGGTAATGAACAAAAAATACTAGTATTTTTGTGAAAAAGCGTGGGTTGCTCGATAGCGTGGGTTGCATTTTCAGCTTATATTAGGAATTATTTTTCACTTTTTAGTTAGAAGTACTTTAAAAGCGTGTTTTTTAGTTTTTTTAAACTATTATTTATTTTCAACTTTTTAGTTTGGTATGGAGCGATTTTATTTTATTATTTTATTTTTTTCGAATTATTGCATTTTCATCGATCTTTGACAGGTGTGCAAAATTTGAATGAAATCTGTCCGTTTAAAGTGGGTCAAAATCGAGTCCAAAGGAGTCGGTTACATACATACAAACATACTATACATACATACATACATACATACAAGTTAAGCTAATAATAAGCGTGTTAAAAAAGAACTATGATGTTTCCAATTAATATTCTATTTTAATTGAGTTACAAGATATAAAGGTTTAATTATTCTATTCAGGGTGGAATTGTGCACGGTGGATAGAGATAGGCTCAGTTCCTATCTCATGCGACTTAAAGATGAAGTGTGGGTGTTATACACCTCTGCCACACCCTTTTGAATAATATAGGCGTGATGTTATGTTCAGGTAAGATTTAAGTTCAAATTTACAAAAATAACAGTAATAAATCTAAAAGCAAAAACAATCAAAGAACCGTATAGAGTTTTTACTCTACACCTTTTTGAGTATTTAATGAAGACAGTGCAAACGTAGACATTATTGTCGCAAACACGAAACGTCCCGTGAAACAATAAGATATTTAAGTGTGTACACATTTTAGAACTCTTTACCTAGTCCATTCACGTATTGTCTCAACAAAAACAGAAAGTGTCTATGTTTGAACAGTTTTAAGAACGTGAAAAAGTCCACACGTTAACTATGAAGTTTGTAATATTTTTAAGAAAATTACAGCTCTGCTATGCCTTTTTTGTATTTTTACATAATACTAGATGCCTCTCTTAAAAAATCTTTACAACGCCTATACCTATTGATTATTTGCGTAATCTCATGTCCAACTGAAAAACACTAACCCCCCTTTTGGGCAACAAATGTAGAACAGATACTATATTCTGTGCTAGGCGAGAAAAATCATTAAACTGTGTAAATGTAACTTACCGTTAAATAAATAAATAAAAAAAAAAGATCTTTTTTTAAGTTTAACTATTAATTTCGTGCTTGTTACTTCAAAAATAACAAATTCCATACAACCGTATATCCCTCATTTTAACCCCTCCGAAATGGTATTGCCAAAAATCCCTTCTTAGTGCGCCCCTACGCCATTTGAGAAGCCTTCATGCAGAATTTAAAGTTCCTGACTCTAGCGGTTTAGGCTCTGCGTTGATGAATCAGTCAGTCGGGCGAACCATTTTACTGGTGGTAGAGCTCTTGTGAATGAGCTCGAGGGCGGCAGCACCACCGTCTCACCTTTAACCTGCCGCCAAATAGTAGTGCTTCCATTATTGTGTTCCGGTTTGGTGGTGAGATCAGGCCCTGAAATTACTGGCACATGAGGCATAACACCGTAGTCCTCAGCTGCAGCGACGCATCTATAATCTGCTTTTGTGGATTTTTGATGTCCATGGGCTGTACTCCACTTACCATCAGGTGGACTACGCGTTCGTTCGCTGTGTACGTAGTTAAAAGAAAAAAAAAGTATAGATAGATAGATAGATTACAGGTTTGTCTAGCTAAGGTGCTGATGACTTACAACACAGGTTTTCCTAGCGTAGACATCCAATGAACATACAATTGTAATGTAAATACAATCTTAGATATAAAGTTATTGATTGTCCTACAATGTAAATTACAATATTATTAAAACCGACGTGAGGTGAAGACATTATTATTGAGAATACGGGTTACTCACGTTACTTTAGCCGGGATATGCCGACTAGTTTCGAATGTAATATGTAATCAAATCAAATCAAATCAAATCATTTATTTCCATGGGCCCCAAGGGGCGCTTGAACACGTCAAAACAAACATCTAAACACAAAAAATATAAAATTAAAATAAAACTTAGCTAACTAAATTATAATACTTATTGTAATAAAATGATTTGACACCGGAGCTTAGATTGACTTTAATTCAACTTAGAGAAATTGAATTAAAATCAATCCAAGTACCAGCTCCGATGGGTATTGCATCATGAGAAGAGCTGGTGAGAAACTCATGTGCACCATCTTTTCAAATAATTCATACAATATTTGTTTGTTTTTTGACAATAATTCTATGTGTAAGTTATAGCAACCAAAACAACATTATAGCTAAATATGGTTAAAGAGAAAATAAACTTAAATATAGAAATGCAATTAAATTATTATAAATAAATCCATAGTATATAAGGTTGCAATATCTTACACTTCAAGCAGAAAATAAAGGAGTAAAAACAATGTGTCTATACTACTGTTATATAATTATAAGGGTTTCAGAACAGACAAAAAATATTTATATACTAATAACAAAACTATTTATACTATAAAAATATAAAAATTAAAAATTAAAAAAAAAAAAAAAATGTGTGTAGATTCATCAACTGGGCTATTTATTCGCGGGTCGTCGCCTCCGCGCGACGTCTAGCACTGACTCAGTGACGTTAGTGCTAGACGTCGCGCGAAGGCTAAAGTAACGTGAGTAACCCGTATTCTCAATAATAATGTAAATTATTATTAAGGCTCGATATTCATTCCAGCATATATGAAAGGGTAAGGCGTAATCTCCCGACTCGCTTTCGTGAGTACCCAAATTGTTGATCATGTACCACTTTAATTATGGGAGTGTTGACCCACGCTCTACTGCGCTGCGGACAATCCTATTGTGAGTGGCTGATTACATTGCATGACGATATAGAGGTATCTTTGTAATTCTAGATTGGCGAATACCGGTTTTCAGATAACATTACATAACTTCACACCTATATTGGATGTGGCAGAGGTGTACAACACCCACATTTCACCTGTTATGTTTAGGTCCCACTCACCTGAGCCTATCGCCATCCACCGGGCACAATTCCGACTCCATGCTGCTATTGTGAATTTTCAGGCGGTAAGCTCACAAATAACACTTTGCCTGACTTAGGAATCGAACCCGAGACCTCGCGGTCAGAGGCGCATAAGCTAACCACTAGACCATCGAGGCACTTGTTTCTTCTACCTTTCCAAATAATGTACAAGGAATTGGACAACACTAAAACAAGTCAACTACTACCGGACAAACTTACCAAATGATTAGTTCCAATCGGCCGCCGTCACATCCCGGACGTTGCATGACGTCCGGCACCACGATTGCTATCGGATTTCAAATTTCATTGCGATAGCTCCGTGCCGGAACCGCACCGGTACGGCCACCGTTCACAAATTTCGTTTTTGTTTCTGCAGTTAGATTTCCCTCACTTGATTGTTTGGTTTCGTATACTGAGGCCTGTATTACGTTCGGAAATTGGCTCGTGGAGTAATAGTTTTTTTCTGGAGTTGATGGTTTGAACTGAATACATTGGCTGAATGTATTTTACATTTTCTAAAGAAGCCTGAAACGTTCGTAATTTTAATTTATAATTATTAAATTATTAATTTATGTAATTTTAAATATGATATCTAAACAAGTTATACTAAGAAACAGTGGGAAAAATATGGGACCGGCAGGATTTGAACTCTCTCTCTGCATACCGGAGTAGTAATTACAGTTGAGAAATGTTGCGTCCTGGCAAGAGGTGACCGTAGCTTAGTGGTTAAAAGCGACTAAATATGCAGAGGTCGCAGGTTAAAATCCTGCCGGTCCCATAATGTTTTCAACTGTTAATTAGTATGATACGAATATATTGGAATTCCTTTCTCTCAAAATCAGCGGTGGTGGTAGTATATTTCAATGCCCATCAAATGCTTAGCTGGCAACCGGACATTAAATATATAAGCTGTAAAAAAAACATAACTGAAACGATTGAAACGATAGAATAATTTGCAACGCAGTTACAATTATTTCTTTTTTTTAATTGCATTAAGCTATCTAAATGCAATAAAAAAAAGAAAAAGCTATAACAAGCCAGTTGTTTATTTCTTATCAATGATCGAACAATCTAAGCTTCTTTAACTTAACACACGTATAAGCATTTCAATTTAACTTTCATTTATATGCCTGCAACTAGCAAGTAAGAAGCACTATAAGCTTATTATGCCACGGTCTTAAATACATTTTTATTGCCGCCATACGTGAAAGAGCGAAGAAAGAATTGTTAAGTGTGTACACACACTTAAGTTTTATTTCTTCTCGTCGTGTTTGCAACTGAAGTGTCTTCGTTTGCCTTTTTACTTTCCTTTTAAAACTAATTATTTTTTTTTTCTGTCTTGAGCCTATTCTTGCTTATATTAGAAATTCGAAAATATTATTTTCCGTCTCTTATGCCTTGAAGACTAAATCACAAATCATTTTATTGCAATAAGTATTATAATTTAATTAGTTAAGTTTTGTGTAAATTTTTATTTTTTGTATTTTAATTTTGGTTTTGACGTATTCAAGCGCCCCTTGGGGCTAATGGATATAAATTATTCGATTTCTTGATTTATTTCGTTCTTGATGTTGATGCAATTTGTAGTTGAATAGTTCTACATCCCAGAAAGAATATAGGCTACTTTTTTGACGTGTTGGATCGTGGAAGGTGGGTAGGAGCGGACGGTGGGTACCTATGCATTCAACTAGAGAAAACTATAAGTTAAGGTATACTGCGCGTCCTACATAACATTCACGTCAAAGTTTAGAAATATATGGTTTTTGACAGCTTCTACCCGGCCCGGGGAAAATATACTATAAAATTTGACAGTTGTAACATCTTGATATCTATTATCTATAGGTAGAAGCTTGTTTAATGTATTTAGCTAAATATTTTATCATTTATTTATTTATTTATTTACACAACCGTTTAATGCACTCACAGTTTCCCAACACGTGCAATAAACTAATACAAATAGAAGACTTAATGCTACTTAAAAGTAAAAACAGAGACACATGATTTTAGAAATTGTTAAAATTTGGAGTAAAATATATCAATATCTGGATACTGAGCAATAAGGGCGTTGATCAGAGTCAAAGCCTGATTTGTTGGAGCAAATTGTGCAGTGCACGTTCATACAGCCGGCGTTGCTAGAAGGCGTCGCGAGCGCAGCTGTGTGTACTGTTTCGGTGGCGATAACGAACAATATGATAACGTAATCGTATCATCAATTTTATTATTTAGTAGTGAATAATAATGCGTCATAACCGCACATTTGCGACGCAAAATCAATGTGTCTATTCCCACCATCCCCGACACGAAAAGGGACGGGTACAAATAAGGATAATAACCGTACAACCTCTTAAATAAAAACGTGCGAATTTCTTCTAGACACGTTCTAACATAGCACTGTACTTCACCTCGTGCGGGTCCCAGACAATAGAATTAAATTCTAAACTGCTCCGCACAAAGGCAAATACAGAGCAACTATAGCTTTTATGTATGCCTTCAGTATCATAGAATAATGATAAATTAAACTCAGTAATGAAATATTATAATCGCCTTGTCACAAAGCTACAACCGCAGACAGGATAATAAGTTCGTAATAAAAACCACTGAAAATGTATTGTGATATAATTTATCAAATACTGCCAGAGGCGCTTTAATATAATAATATAACATAACATAACACACGTCTATATTACTAATTACCTCGTGCTGCTATTGTGAAGTTTGAATTGTGCCCTGTGGCTTGCGAAAGGCTCACCCCCTATCCCATTAGACCTAAACATAATAGGTGAAATGTGGGTTTTCACACCTCTGCAACACCCTTCTGGGTAATATAGGCGTGATGTTATGTGTAATATTATATTATCATTTGACTTTTCTTAACATGATACACGATGTATCCGAACAACCAAAATATTATATTCGCCTCGCTTTTATTAAAGCCGGCGTTAATAAACCGAATTTCGTTCCTAAATCAAATACGATCCTTTATGCCTCTAAATTGGCAGCAATAAAAGATTGGCAAATGGATCTCGGTCGTTGCCTGTAGCAGTGAGGCATAAGCGCGGGACGATACAGTTGGTCTGTCTTTTTTATTCAGACTCTGTGTTATGAGTTATGGTACCGCCATTTTTCGTCGTAAATTGGACTCTGAAGGCCTGGTGCATGTTTTTAGGTTCTACAATTGACTGGGTCCTGGGATGTAGGTAAATTTACATTCTGAATTTTTGGTTCAACCGGCATAAAAATAAAATCAAATATTAATAATTCGTATTTGATTAATAAAACGCATGTGGTTTAAGACAGAAATGTGTTAAATAGTTTTTTTTTTATTAAAAGATATTCAAATGAGAAATATAATACATATACCCGTAAATTAGCTGTCAGTCTTGACGTCACGTCTCTTAAAAAACGTTGTTAGTACGTAGTTTGTCAAACTGACTTCTATAGGTATCGCGGGTGTTTTACAAATAACACATGACGTCATACACTAAATATTTGCGGATCACACAAAGATTATGAACCCATAATACCAGCGCAATAGAGAGCGGCAAGACGACCTCTTTTTTTTATATACTACGCCCACAGTGAACGAACGTGTAGTCCACCTGATGGTAAGTGGAGTACAGCCCATGGACATCAACATCCACAAAAACAGATTATAGATGCGTCGCTGCAGCTGAGGACTACGGTGTTATGCCTCATGTGCCAGTAATTTCAGGGCCTGGTCTCACCACCAAACCGGAACACAGTAATGGAAGCACTACTATTTGGCGGCAGGTTAAAGGTGAGACGGTGGTGCTGCCGCCCTCGAGCTCATTCACAAGAGCTCTACCACCAGTAAAAAACCACTTAAACAACACAAGGGCCAGTTTCAGCTTCAGTTCATTAAGTTCGAGAGGTTCTTTATATGTCTTATCCGACTAACCTGACCGAATTTAAAAGTGACATAAGTTACACCTTTAAAAAATAATAGTTTAAAAACTAAAAAACACGCTTTTAAAGTACTTCTAACTAAAAAGTGAAAAATAATTCCTAATATAAGCTGAAAAAAGCGTGGGTTGCTCGATAGACGAAAAATATGGCACAGAGCGCCCCACGCTTTTTTCAGCTTATATTAGGAATTATTTTTCACTTTTTAGTTAGAAGTACTTTAAAAGCGTGTTTTTTAGTTTTTTTAAACTATTATTTATTTTCTACTTTTTAGTTTGGTTTATTTATAAGAGCGTTTTTTTTTTTTTTTTTTTTTTTTATATATTTTTAATTTTTTTTATCGAATTATTGCATTGTCATCGATCTTTGACAGGTGTGCAAAATTTGAATGAAATCTGTCCGTTTAAAGTGGGTCAAAATCGAGTCCAAAGGAGTCGGTTACATACAAACAAACAAACAAACATACAGGTGAAGCTAATATAAGCGTGTTAAAAAGAGCACAGCTGTCACTTTCATTTATTTGTGTTATATACTTATCCTGTGAAATTCGGGTACCAACAATAAATTGTTTTTATAAAACAAAGATGCAATTATTCAGATTCAGATTAGTATTGTTATCACTCATGCTTATTCATTGAATTTATTATTTGCCATTAATTTTATGATAAAATATTCAAAACATTGATTACCGGGTTCATTTTATTTAATTGATCCTTCTCAATACCTAACATAATCCACTTAATTTTGACTGTCAAAATCTTTTGAAAAGTAAGGTGTTAAATCTTTTGCTCGTGTACAATTAAAAGGATCAGATTTGGCGTTTTTACTTCATTTATTTGTGCGTCGTTACCAAAAGAGTTTTATTAAATACAATTCTGTTGAGTTCATTTATTTAAAATATGTATTTTGTTTTATTTTTATATGTAAGACGCAGCAGATGGATATGTCCACCTGATTATTAGTAGAGGATCCGATAAATATCTACTACCGCAAGATGCGTCACTACATCTATATAAGGATGGGAGAGATTTAAGAGGCATTACACTGAGGCCAAGATTTTTGATTTCACCTATACCAAAACCTGTTAATGATATTAATGCAAAAAGAAAATGAAGGATGTATGTTTATGAGAATGTTTGTGACACTTTCGTTCTAATACCAGTGCTAGTACCAGTTTATTGCCTGGATTAACAAATACGCAACTTTTTATCCATATTAAATTTTTCCATTACAGGGTAAGGTACATCTGATTGAAAATTCATTTAAGACCAGCTTGACTAAGCTACCCTCGAATCGACTGACCCCAAATTGAAATGCAGAAGCTATTAAGATTTAGATAGATAGATAGATAGAGATGAGTAATCTTTATTGTACACCAATATTAACAAAGAAATATGTTGTAAACAATTGCACTTAAAAAATATGTTGCACAATGGGCGGCCTTATCCCTATAAGCAATTTCTTACAGGCAACTTTAGGATGGACAAAGTAAGTAAATGAGCAAAGTTACGGGCAGTTGTTGGTTTCTTATTAGGGTTTAAATAAAAAAGGAAAGAAAATTGTTATAAACGGCCCGTAATGTAATTAGTAGACAGTGTACTAAAAAAAATACTTATAGATGTCTCAGATAAATCTGATTAACCAATATGCAAGCTTTGACATACGTCAACCAAAGGCCAGTATTCCATGTTTCCTGAGACATTACTAGCTGCATAATACATTAAGCATTCGCGTGCTGTTAGCGTTGCAATCCTTTGCATAACTTATTTATCTATGACGCGAACAGAAATGAGGTTATACAGCTCGTTTCTTGTGTTTAATCTGTATTTGAAAATAATAATATATACCAAACGTCTAACTACTGGGCGGCTCGCGAGAGCAAGAGCGAGATATGCGTAAAGCGTGAACCCTAAACAAAGGACTGAGATAGTGCATTTTACGACCCACCAAGATCTTTGATTTCACCTATAGCAAATCCTGTTAATGATATTAAAGCCAAAAAATGTGTAGATGTAGGTTTATGGCAATGTATGTCACACTTTCATGGAAATACCTTTTAGTTTATGATCTGTATAATCAAATGAGCTACTTTTTATAGACTAGCAGAAGCTATTAAGTGAAAAATATAGAAAATTGGTAGAAATGGCCCTAAATGTATCTAACTATCTAAGTTATTTAACTTATAGATGTTTAAGTTAAATCCAATTAACTAGTATGCAAGCTCTGACATACGTCAGCCAAATGCCGGTATTTCATGTTTCCTCAGACCTTACAAGCTGCATAATGCATTAAGCATTCGCGTGCTGTTAGCGTTGCAATCCTTTGCATAACTTATTTATCTATGACACGAATAGAAATGAGGTTGTACAACTTGTTTATATGTTCTACCTGTATTTGATTGCCATAACCTATTAATGATATTAATACAAAAATATATAAATATCCTTTCATGTACAGTAGGCCAAGCAATTAGGTATGCAGGGCAAAAACTTTTACGCCATACTGCAAACTGACTGCAATAGATATGCATGAGTGAATTACATATTTAATAAGTGTAATATACCCACTATTTAGATAAATAACTCACTTATCCATAACTGGTGTAGTAAGTCTTTACTATGACATAGAAGTTTTTGCCCTACATAGCTAACTCGTTGGCCCACTGTACATGAGTCATAATAGCATATGCGTTTCTCACCGCGAGGCATCGGGCTCGATTCCCGGGCCGGCAAAGTGTATTTGTCAACTTTCCATTAGGAAATTCACAAAAGTAGCAAAAAGGTGGAATGTTTTGCAGTGTATGGCAATAGGCTCACCCCCTATACCATGGGACCTAAACATAACAGGTAAACTGCGTGTGTTGTACACCTTCGCCACACCCTTTTCGGTAATATAGGCGTGAAGTTACGTAATGTTATGCGAGTTATAATAAAATTCAGCCAAAAATATACAGAACGATTTATCTAACCTAGCATTCATAATTTTTCCAAACAGTTTTTTATAAAACAATTTTATTTAAAAGTCCCAAACCCGATATCCCAATTCACAACAGAATACCGTTACCGCAATCAAAGTTTTAGAGGTATCGACAATGACGGCATAGAAAGAATTGTACAACGCAGCACTATTGCAATGAATTTCCTACAACTGTGCTTAATTCCCATTCAATAATATTTTTTATCTTATTTTAGTTGAACGGTGAAAATTAATCCCTGTTCAATGCTTTTGCTTTATTTCGGGTTACAGTCTTTTTCATTGTGGACTTAATACTCCAGTAATTATCCTCTTCTTGTTAGCAGAATATATTATTAAACAAAGCACAAAGTCACTTAGTAAGTCAGTATTATTGTCAGTACCTATGTCCAAAAATAAATGTCAACTGTTCTTAGTATTTTCCAACATTTCATTAAAATATGGTCACTGACCGAAAAGTCCCGAACTTGTTCAATAAATCGAATCAGTTAATTCAAGTGTAAAATAAAATGAGTTTTGTAACTCGCAGACTTCTTAATCTTTACCTACTGTATTTGGTAGCGAGTTTAGAGCAAAACATAACTAATTTAACATAACTAAATTATTTTTTCTTAATCGTGTAATTTAGGTTTTAGGTAATGTCAAAAATGAAAATGAAAGTACATTAATTGGGTTTTAATAAATTAGGTTATGTTTGTATTTGTAATGTAATTTAATGAATGGCATGAAGTTAGTGAATGTTTGTTTTGTGTTTTTAATTTTGATTATTATTATTATTATTTTTTCGATGTATAAAGAATTACGGACCTATGTTGTCTTAATAAATAAATTATTATTATTATTATTACTACCCTTATATTATCCAGAAGGGTGTGGCAGAGGTGTACGAAACCCACATTTCAGCTGTTATGTTTTATTTGATTATGTCTCATCTTATTTGAAATTCCGTTGCCTATAGATGATATTTGTCTATCACGGTTCATTTCTTTAATTGTTCTTTGTTTGTTTAATACATGCGTCCGCATCCTAAAAGTTGCATTATTTTTTTATACACCCAGAACAATGGAAAAAGCGCCAAAGATTCCAATAATAGCTGCTCGTATGTCTAACCTTAACTATGTATACAAATATTATAAAGTGAAATAATGTTTTGTTTTTTTGTTTATGCACAAAAATCTTTGATTCTACTGGACCAATGTTAATAAAATTTTGCGTGGAGATAGTTTTAGACTCCATAAATAATACAGGCTACTTTTTACCGACGCGACGTACGCGGGTAGAGCCGCAAACGAAAGCTAATACTTCATAATTAGACTCCAGCCTCTAAAAATGTCTATACTCAACTCATATGTCTGTTTTATATTCCCCGTTTGTTCGCCAGTGTGAAGAATACCTTCTCTAAACAGACTTTTCGGATAATGACCAGTTTTCGCTTTCGAACAGAACAATAATCGAACTCGTATTAAATAAAGCTATTAAAAGTTTCCCATCGCCCGCTTCGGTACACACGGCTACATATCAAGTTATACAAGCCCAGTATATAAGCTGGTCTTGTATTGCATTGGAAGCGCAAGCAATATGCGATCATGTTATACTGGAAATGTATAGGTTGATATGTAGCCATGTGTACGTTTGTTATTTTTGGAAGGCCCTAATGACGTATAAACACGTATGAGTTTCTCGGTATTGCTGTGAATGGGTGCCTATTTGTGTTTAGATATTAATTTGGACATTAATATTTATTACTGATAAGATAATACATTCTTCTTCTTCGTCGTGTCGATGGCTGAGTCAAATTTTACTTTGACTTGCCATCGTGGTGAAAGGATTAGCCAATTCGTTTTGGAGAATCGCGAATAATAAAAAAGATAATAATAAGATAATAATAATAATATTTGGTGGACCGATCTGAACGCCTTGCAATAATTGTCGATATCACCATCCCGCATGACGAGAATCTCGTGAAGGCCGAAAAGGACAAACAAGTAAAATATTTGGACTTGTCTCATGAGATTGTTGACATGAGGTGGGAGGTGGACTCGGCTATTATTGTACCGATATGTCGTATCCGTAAACGGACTGATAGCAAAAAGTCTCGATAAACATCTTAAGAGACTCGCGTTGGGTGGCTGGATCAAGGGTCTGATGCAGAAGGCGGTGCTACTAGACACGGCACGGATTGTGAGGAGGTTCCTCTCTCTAGAGCCCTAACCACCGGTAGCTTGGTCCCTGCATCCGATACCGGTGGGGTACTATTTTTTATATTGTTAAATATTTTTTTGTACGTTATATTTAAAAATGTAGAATTTTATAGTTTTATATTTTTAAATGTACTTTACTTTTATAATTTATATTTAAATATGTAAAAAATGAGAAAAAGGAATAAATGAGTGAAAGATAAATTCATTGAACCGCGTTCTTTAAATAGTATAACTAACCACTGTATACTTAGACAAAAAAAATAATAACGCCAAAAATAGTGTTTGATGTTGATGCTCATCGATTTCAAATTGGAAAAAATAGATAAACATCAACACCAATATAAAATTTGACGTTTGTCACGTTGGTATTTTTTTTTTCTAATAAATTTTTGTTCGTTGCACGAAAATAGAATTTCACTCTCCGTTTGGCCTCGTTTGAAAATCTATCAGCCTTTGAAATATACCTAAATGTCAGTTTCATTTACCTTTTCGGTATTTCCGAAGTATTGTTTTTGCTATTGGCGTCGCTATGTTTTTGTCACAATTGCAGACACGTAATAGCTCGCAGTTTGTAGGAGGATTTTTTTTAATGTTGCTTCTTATATTGATACGTAAATAGAATTAACATAAATAATTTTAAAATAACACGTTCTTAATATAAGTTATCACTGCTTACAGTGTTGCTATGCCAGTGTAACAAATATAAAAATGATTTTTTTTTAATGTTCCAAGAGGCTGGTACGGCCAAGTTCATGACCTTTGTCTGATTCTGAATTCAATCACACTGTAATTAATTTAAATAAAATCAAAACTTACTGGACCCCATCCGAATCATATTAGTCGCAAACAAATAACACTCAGCGAAAAAAGGTTGCGGTTGGATTAGATTGAATTGTAATCTAATAAAAGCCTAAATTAAATAATTCTTATTCAATTTAATACTAAATGAAAAGTTGTGAGTATCTAATTATATTCCACTACAAAACATCTAATAACTCTTTGATGTGCAATTAAGATTGAGATTTCATTACATTTTTCTTTTGTTATTCAATGTCTACGGCATAAAGTTTTAAATAAATGAATAAATAAGTATCAAACTATAGCAAAAGAAATATATGTATTGCTTACCTCATAATTTAAAAAGACCAACCTGATAATCCTTATCGAGTTTTCAAGTTACGTCAATGTTGCTGGATCACTACCTATTTAATCATGACAGTGTTTTTGTTCTGAAATATTTCTGAAATGTAATTATAAAGTGCCCTAACATTAATATGCTTCGTATTGAATTAAACAAATTTCTGACTAATAAGGCATACTATAGCATTAAGGATTACCTAAATGACAAATGTAAATAATAATTAATTAGTTATAAGGACATTTATTTATTTTTGGATTTTGTATAATTAATAATAATTTGTTGTTTTGTTAATGTCGAATTTTATAATAATATATGTTTATTAATTTTAGTGTAGTTTTTTTTTAGGATTTTTTAATATTGCATGCTGAAGGGCAGAGTATAGCTGTACTAATTTTATGTTTGTCTTAATATCTTTGTGACCTATATTCGCAATAAATGATTATGATTTTATGATTTTATGATTTATGATATGATCAATTACTTAAAATACTGGAAAGGACAAACGCAATCTAGCTCGAATTAGCAAGTTCCGATAGTGTTGCAGGATCATTCACCACTTTAATCATGACAGTGTTTACCCGCACTGTGCTGCGGACAATCCGGTTTTGAGTAGCTGATTACAGAGCAGAGAATGGAACGTAGGTTTCCCAAATAATACAGCAAAACTGTTTTCCATCTAAAATAGTGTTGTAATATTGAAGCAAATTCTAGCTTTGCTAAGCATTTATTAGACAATATTACGGTTGAAAAAATATGATTTCAGTGTTACTCGATGCCACACACGCTCTGGGTTCTACGAGAGGTACATGATTTCGAGTCTAAATTAAATCTGTTATTTTATCTGTTACGTCATGTCAATAATATTGTAAAAATGTTTTGTTAGTATAATGAACTACTTACAAATTATAACAAAAATTATAAGAATGACATATTTTTTTTTGTTTTAATTTATACGACAAATTTTTTCGGTCTCCTGTTATTACATATAATAGGACAGTATTTTTATTATTTTTATATATCATTAGCATAAGAAACAGAGTTGAAAACTTACACAGGTATATTATACCAATAGGGCATTACAATGTTGCTTAATATAAGTAAAATAAGACATTATAAAATTAATAAGGTTTAAATTGTTCCTTTTGTTTAATTAAAAATCGAGTCTTGCTTGGAATTCTTAATAGGTATTTAAAGTTGTAAATACATATTGTACTCTTAACCACATCTTATATTCTAAATGATTAATTTCAATTAAGAATTACTCAGAAGGAATTAAAATTTATGGCCAACATTATAACGCTACCAAAAATTGGTTGTCTTCTTAGAAAATTCGATATCAAGATAATATTGAGGTATCTTATTACTTTCAAAGTTGATGGATTTTATTTAAAATCTCTTTATGGTTTCGAAGAAATATTGTTCACCTAACAGTATCATAATCTTCCCATTTTCAAAAATTTGATCTCATGCGCTTCTTTAGAAAATATGACTTATCTCTCGCTCGCTCATCCTGTATCAAATGAGACCTAAAACATAACAGATGAAATGTAGTTATTATACATTTTTGCCATAGCCTTACAGGTTTATTATTTTATGCTGGATGTTATGTGTTTTTGTGTGTGTTTACTTGTACTATACTGCAGTTTATAACATTTTCATTTTCTGTTTTGTATTTTTATTTTTTTTATATTATTTGTACGAGCAAACCCGTACATCGCAATAGGTTTAGTTTTATGCTGACATCAACGCGCAGCGAAGTGAACAAAACACGTACATTCAACACAATAATCAGTAGTTGCAATCTATCGGTTCGAATAACATCAAACGTTCCTTTCGCCGCGTGTCGGTCAATTAGCTTTAGTTTTTAGAGATCTGACTTTAAATACATTTCTATACCTTTTAAGACTTATTATTTAGATGTACCCTTCCCCGTACATTACTGCTTAATGCAAATTGACATTGCCAAGGCGGACATAATGCCTTTGGCCCTTGCCCCTTTTTTGTTATGTGCAAGATGCTGTTTCTCCCCCTTTCCTTACCACTCTCAACTATATTTGATTAAATTTTGCCGACGCGCGAACCTGCCCCTGATGACAAAGCGTTTTGTAAGCCACGGATAAAAGGTACATCACGACAAGTAAGGTTTTTAGGCAAATGGCTGACTAGAGTAGCGTGATCGGGAAAAAAGCGCAGAGTGGACTTTTTATGACTGCTTCTAGATAGGTCTTTTGGATTGTATTTGCGACCTATTACCGTGAGGTATCAGGTTCGATTCAATGGGGCAAAATTATTATCTGGGATTTTTTCGTCTGGAAATCCTCAATAGAATTTTGCCTATTGCATGGCGATTGTGACCTCATTTCATGTTATTTCAAATATTGTTAAGTAAAGGCAATCTGTGTGTACATTTTTTTTATTTGGAGTATAAATAGTATTTGTTATTAGCGTATATATTATTATTTTTTTGTTCTTAAACCGCTATGTATACAGTAGTATACAAATATTGCTTTTACTCCTTCATTTTCTACTTGAAGTGTAAGATATTGCAACAATATACTATGGACTAATTTATTTATAAGTATCAATTTAATTCCATTGCGATATTAAAGTTTATTTTCTCTCCATAACCATCTTTAGCCATAATGTTGTTTTGGTTGCTATAACTTACACATAGAATTATTGTCAAAAAAACAAACAAATATCGTATGAATTATTTGAAAAGATGGGCTAATGAGTTTCTCATCAGCTCTTCCCATGAAGCAATACCCATCGGAGCTGGTACTTTGAATGATTTAAATTCAAATTTCTTAGTTGAATTAAAGTCAATCTAAGCTCCGGTGTCAAATTATTTTATTGCAATAAGTATTATAATTTCATTAGTTAAGTTTTATTTAAATTTTATATTTTTTGTATTTTGATGTTAGTTTTGACGTGTTCAAGCGCCCCTTGGGGCCCATGGAAATAAATGATTTGATTTGATTTGATTGTCTCACCTCCTATCACATGAGTGATCTAATCATAACAGGTGAAGTGTGAGTAAAATAACCTCTGGCACACCCATCTGGGTAATTTAAGCGTATCTATGTTAGTTCAAAAGTCGATTTTCCCATTTGAAAATAGCTTTGCGAAATGATCAGCTGGACGGAGCTCGATCGAAACGTCCTAAAACTACACAAAGCCGATACACGATCGACAGACTCCATTCACAGTTGATTCACCCAATAGTTCTGCATCCTCGGTACATTGACCCTTATGAAAGGGTCGAGAAGGAATGTGCTATGCTAGAAAATTACAGTAGATATTTCGTCGAATATTTGTCACTAAATTTCAAGGTGATCCTAAAGTGAGCCACGAATGGCTATTGACTTGGTAGCTCGTTAACATTTTTCCTGGTCGTAAAGGACAGTTAAAATGCCATGCTACCTCAGCCACTGCAGTGCGTAAAGCAAGCAAAATTTTGTGGTTCATTCCAACTGTCTAGAAATATTATTTTATGTAAGCATAACCTAAGCACCGCCAAGAGAAGTGGTGAGTACTAGTATAGTACTAATTGCTAAAATTTGTTTCCTATAGTAATATCATATGCTGCTCGGATACCTAAAAGTCGAATGGAGGAGGTATTAACTAGGTTATAATATACCCACGTTGATTTTCATTTTCCTGGAAGATATATCGTTCAACATAAGCGGTTGGAAACCAAATAACTGCGTATGTTTTTGGCATAATGTACTTGGAAATTTATACTTGGAATAAATACGGATATTATATATAGAATATTCTGAATGAAAGTTGATGATTAATAATTCCAGAAATTATTTGCTGAATCACTGCTAAGCGGTTTTGGTACGATGTCATTTGTGGCGGTCTCCGCTTATAACAAATTAATTACTGTTGACATTGATAACGTCAAGAAGTGACACACTCGTCACAAATGTCAAAGAGCGCTGAATCGCGATAACGAAATGTTCACAGCAAGTGTATATATATACCACTTCCAAAACGCTACCGTTGGACAGCTGTCCGCCAGGCAATACTACCGAGCCTGGTCGGAGGATCCTCCCTTTGTTGTGGAGGAACATCACACCCTGTTCATCTACATCATTTACACAAATTACACCCATGACATTTGATACAGTTACGAATACGGTATTCGACTTCCAGCTCGATTGTTTTAACGAATACTAAAGTATTCAAGTACGTCACATCTCTAGGGTCGAGTTGGCGTGATTGCTTCCCGTGTTGACGCCCTGCGATGACGTAATTGTCAGACAATTGAACAGCATTGTAATTTGAGCTGGCATGGGAATTATTGTACCTTAGGTATATATCGAAGGATACTACTTTTGGATGTCTATTTAAATCTTATATTAATTTAGGTATGCATATTACAACCATTTTTTGTAACAATATGTTATGCTAGCCGTCAAAATTTTCGTAGCTTAATATTAGCATAATTTATAATTCAAAGTACAAATCGATACTTTGAATTATAAATGTATATTTTTTAAGGTTACGAAGCACATTAAAAGTTTTTCGTAATAATTAACACCTACTTTTTGTCCAAAATAAATTTGCCTCGTTAGTCTAGTGGTTAAAGTATGCGCCTTTTACCGCGAGGTCGTGGGTTTTTTTTTATACTACGCCCACAGCGAACGAACGTGTAGTCCACCTGATGGTAAGTGGAGTACAGCCCATGGACATCAACAATCCACAAAAGCAGATTATAGATGCGTCGCTGCGGCTGAGGACTACGGTGGTATGCCTCATGTGCCAGTAATTTCAGGGCCTGATCTCACCACTAAACCAGAACACACTAATAGTAATGGAAGCACTACTATTTAGCGCCAGGTTAAAGGTGAGACGGTAGTTCATTCACAAGAGCTCTACCACCAGTAAAATATGTAGTAGTAATAGTTTTGCCATGTTTGTCTGTCTGTCTGTCTGTCCGAGGCATAGCGTCGTTCCGTCTGTCTATTTGTCTATCTGTCTGAGGCATAGCATCGTTTTTAACAATTATTGTCTAAAAAGTGGTAAAATAAAAACTTATACTAATTATTGAAACATAATGTCTGCACGTGTGGTGTAGTGGATTAAACGATCGCCTCGCCGCTCTCCACTGCACTGGTGTTGTGGGTTCGATGCCCACATGGGACAAATCTTTGTGTGATTCGCAAAGATTTGTTCTGACTCTGGGCGTGCTTGAGTGAGTGAATGTGTGTATTTGGCCTTGTCATTGGGACCATTGGATAGTGTAATTGATTTTGCCGGTATATATAATGTAAAAAATCTAAATTTATTTATTTATTTTATAAATAAACACTGGCTCGATGTTTAGCGTGTGTCCGGTAGGGCGAAGTGTTTTTGTGAATTTGCCGTCAGGAATTGTACCCGGTGGATTGCGATAGATTCACTATCCCATTGGACCTAAACATAATAGGGGAAATATGGGTGTTGTACACCTCTGCCACACCCTTTTAGGTAATATAGGCGTTATGTTACGTTCAATCCATGTTGTTTCTTAATTTTACTTAATTTTACTAGGTTTGTAGAATACCGACGAACAATTTTTTTTTTTTTTTTAAATGACTCCCGCACTAGGAATAGCTCCTGTGTCGCGGGGGTGTTCACAAACATACATTTCACACACACAGCACAGCCAGAGTCAGAACAAATCTTTGAGAATCACACAAAGATTTGTCCCATGTGGGGATCGAACCCACAACACCAGCGTAGTTGAAAGCGGCGAGGCGACCGCTTTAACCGCTACGCCAACCATGCACTCAATTAAATAGCTTTGTAATTAAATCAGGCATATAAATTATTGTTCTTCACAGAGAGAACGTAATTAACAATCGTCTATAATCACGCCATAGAAAATCCCAGAATCCTTATTTCTATTTCGCTATGAACAACTGTTAATAGGTTACCGTGCTAAGATAAATAATATTAATTCAAATTCACACAACTCGGTCCAACAAAACTTGTTTTTTTTCATCAAATATGAGATAACAGGAACATAAAACGCGTTCGCTATCAAATTTTCAGAAATCTCTTTGTACAGTCGAATTCATGTCCGCGTCACCGGCAAAACAACCGAAAAAAGCTGGCGTTTCACAAAAATAAACGTATGGAAAAACATACCTTTGCAAAAGTCAAAGCAATTTACTTTTTAATTAACACCAACTAATATTACACACTCACTTTGAAGTCTTAACGAACTGACCCCGTTTAATTTCATACTCGAATAAAGCCGGGAGAAGCACATGGCGAGTAATTCACCATTTAAAGAAAACGAGCAAATTTAGTTTGTTTTTTTTAATTAATATTTTAATAGTAAATGCTTAATTTGGTTCTTTGCTGCGGGTCATAAGGTGTACTATTTTCTTTAATTTGGGCATATATAGCTTTATTTAGTTTGTGGAAATTAATAAAACAGACGGTTTTTTTTATACTACGCCCACAGCGAACGAACGTGTAGTCCACCTGATGGTAAGTGGAGTACAGCCCATGGACATCAACAATCCACAAAAGCAGATTATAGATGCGTCGCTGCAGCTGAGGACTACGGTGTTATACCTCATGTGCCAGTAATTTCAGGGCCTGATCTCACCACCAAACCGGAACACAGTAATGGAAGCACTACTATTTGGCGGCAGGTTAAGGTGAGACGGTAGTGCTGCCGCCCTCGAGCTCATTCACAAGAGCTCTACCACCACTTAATAAGAGCCTATCGCCATCCAAAGTCCGTGCAGCTTTTGAGAATTTCCTGACGGAAAATTTACAAGTTGAGCTCGACCAGAAAATCGAACCCAAGTCTTCGAGTGTTAGAGGCGCATAAGCTAACCACTAGACCATTAAGACAATAATATCGAGGCATATAATATACGTTTTTCTTAAACTTGGGCGATCAGCGAGATATTTAGTATGTTGCAATTAATGAAACTGACTTAAGAAAATTAAAGAAAATGACCTAATGGCAGGTTAAGTTATAGTACCTAAGGTACGATATTAGTTAGTATGATCGGGGTGCATGAAAGGAGCCTCCCCGAGTTACGTACACAACGATTCCCTACGTCCGGCGCACCCTGGGCAATTCGCGAGTTCTCCAAAGCGAATTGGCTAATCCTTTCACCACGATGGCAAGTCAAAATAAAATATGACTCAGCCATCGACACGACGAAGAAGAAGAAGTTAGAATTATTATTATCTGTGTAATTGTAATAAACACTTAACAAAGTGATTTTTATACTTATTTTATTCAGGACTCAATAATCTTTCCGTATGGGATAACGCAAGATAATATAATTTACCCAAAAAATATTCATACCTGCTAAACTTATTTTAAGTTAAAAGTTTAAGCCCCAATTCCACATGTGTTAGATAACCTTTATTGGCAGGATAAACATAATAACACTCATAAATGAAAGTGACAGCTTTGTTCTTTTATCAAGTGTAACTTTTGTGTCACTGAGTGCACGGTTGGCGTAGCGGTTAAAGCGGTCGCCTCGCCGCTTTCAACTACGCTGGTGTTGAAGGTTCGATCCCCACATGGGACAAATCTTTGTGTGATTCGCAAAGATTTGTTCTGACTCTGGGTGTGCTTTGTGTGTGTGAAATGTATGTTAATGAACAGGAGCGACACAGGAGTTATTCGTAGTGCGGGCGTCGTTAAAAAAAAAAAAATCTTGTGTCACTTTTAAATTCGTTCAGGCTTTATTTTATGGGTCGGATGAGGTACATCTGGAACTTCAGAAACTATCTCTAAATGTATAAAGCTATCAAACATAAACGTAGACACACTCACACACTTTTACATTTATAATCTAAGTAGGATAAAAAAATAAAATAAAAAAAACTAATTTAAAAAAAGAATATTCTTAACTCGAGCGAATTCTAAATATTATAATATGTACTATTTTTTTTCAAAGAAAAAGGAACCGCCTTCAAAAACTCAAAAGTAAAAAATAAAATATTCGCTAAACTTAGCTTACCTGTTAATTAATTTCTGTATTATTTATATTTAAAATCTCCATTGTCATTATCATGACGTTTCTTTTTACTGTATTTTTCTTTTCTTTTTTCTTTAATTAACGCACCAACGACTGCCCATAACTTTGCTCATTACTACTTGTCCATCCTAAGGTTGCCTGTAAGAAATTGCTTATAGCGATAAGGCCGCCCATTGTGCAACATAATTTTTAAGTGCATTTATTTACAGCATAAATTTCTTTGTTAATATTGGTGTACAATAAAGATTATTCTATTCTATTCTATTCTATTCTACCTTTATATTAATTTGTTTAAAACAATAAACCCAAATAATTATGTAATTCCAATTAATTATATTTTTTTGAAGTCGGCACCAAATTACAAAATCAAAAACAAACACTTCACGATAAATGAAAAGTCTTTAACACACTGTTGGGATGATAAATTATTTTTAAAAAATATATAAAACATAAAATGTGAAATTTGTTTCACATTTTACTATAATGTTTAGGTCCCATGGAGTAGGGGGTGAGCGTATTGCCATCAACCGGGCATAATTCCAACTCCTTGCTGCTATTGAGAATTTCCTGACGGAAAATTTACAATTAGCCCGACCCGGAAATCTAACACGAGAGATCGCGGTGAGAGGCGCAATACGCTTGCACACTCACAAACTTATACATTTTTAATCCAAGTAGAATTTAAGCAAACACTTCACGATAAATTAAAAGTCTTCAACTAAATCCGACGTCCAAATCTCAACAAGCCCACGGAAAGACAAAGAGCCCTAATTAGAACCACTTCTAGGTTTCTGGAGCAAAGAAATTTCAATGAGAAACGTCTAAAAATTGTGAGAGTTGTACCCCTTCTGATAACAAAGACTGTAATTGTCTGTCTGACGTACACTGTCATCTTAGAGGGTAAAGGTTGGTACACACTTTTAGGAAGAAAATAGTTTAAAAAATATTTATATAACATAACATAACGTCACGTTTTTTTTACTCAGAAGTTTGTGGTAGGGGTGTAGGTACAAGATCCACATTTCAACAGTTATGTTTAAGTCCTATGGGTTAGGGGTTTAGCCTATTGCCACCCACCGGGCACAATTCTAACTCTGTACTTCTATAAAGAATTTCCTAATGGAAAATTCACAAATAACACTTTAGCCCGACCAGGAAATCGAACCCGGGAGCTCGCGGTGGGAGGCTCATACGCTAACCAGACCAATGAAGCAGTTATAAAAAAAAATGTGTATGTACTTAAATATTATGACGGCTCGCAAAGGATAAACTATGGTTAATATTGATATTTTATATTTCAAAAACATGCAAAATTATCATCAAAATGGGACGTAAAAAAATGAAATTGCTATTAAAGCGTGGTAAACTATCAAAAGTTTTCCAAAACCACAGTTGATTTTTGGCAATAAAAAAAACATCAGTTCCCCACGAATCTACCTAAAAACGGTTACTTCTCAAGTCATGCGAATTATTTCGTGATATTGTAGCCATCTTACAATAAATGGGATGCAATATCCAAAAAAAAAAATGTTTTTTTAATTCAGACCAGTTCTAGTCCCTGAGATTAATGTAACCAATCAAACAAACTATTTAGCTTGATGTTATAAGTATAGATAAGACAATTCCTTCTAAATTCAGTGTACAATTCGCCTTACCCAGGAAGCCCCAGCTGAATAGCTACTTGCGGTTGATGGTTGGACAAAAAATGTCCTTTTCTGCATTTTTATGATTCTCAAAAGCAAGTCGTTATGCTGTTACACGTAATTGGAACTGCTGTTGAATGTTCGTTTTACCACAAATTGTGAGAATCCTTTTCTTCTAGTAAATAAACATAACATCACGACTACTACCTTCGCATATTACTCAAAAGAGAGTACAGCAGAGGTTCTTCCACACTTTGCCTATTTTGTATATTTATTCTCCGTTCGTCTTAAAGTTTGGTCCCAAATTTCAGAAAAATCCTAGTTTGTCCCACATCACTATTATGCTTCATCCCTAATTGCAAGTTCTTAACAGGTACAGCCAACAAATAATATATGATAATAATATTATGATGAAATATTTCTGACGAAATTTTTGAATTAGTAATTTAATAATAATGTCCCACGAGATAGTGTGAGATGTGAGCCGTATCGCTATTAAAATTCCAATTCAGTACAGTTATTGAAGATAACCTGACAAACTGATCTCAGAATAATCCCTAATAACACCTTTGCATGACCCAGGCATCAAATCTTACGTTAAGAGATCACATACTCTAACCAAAAGACCTAAGAAGCGGTCATAAAAAGTGAACTCTACTCTCTTTTCGCCGATCACGCTACTCTAGTAAGCCATTTGCCTAAAAACCCGTACTTGTCGTGATGTACCTTTTATCCGTGGCTTACAAAACGCTTTGTCATCAGGGGCAGGTTCACGCTTCGGCGAAATTTAATCAAGTATAGTTGAGAGGATATATTAAATCTTTTATTTAAATATTTACGATACTAACCTAACTATAATTTAAAGTAATTAAATAAATACCTAACTATATATACATTGAATAAAAGAATTAAGAGTAGATTGCACAGATCGAAAATATTACCGTACTGCCATATCCGTGTGGCTATTGAGATATAACACATTTGCCCGACCTGACAATCGAACCAGAGACCACGCAGTCAGTATTCGCATACGATAACCTCTAAACTAACGAAGCAGCTTGTAAATATTTTTTTGCGGATGTTATGAAATATTTGTGCGTTTTGATTTTTTTTTAATTCTACGTAGTTCCACAATACAACGCGGTTATACTGCCTCCTGATAGTGACTTATTAAGTTTAGATTAAAATAATTAGACTTGTTTTAATTTTTCTGTAAATAAATGTCTGATTCAAACCTTTGACCATTTCTAAATTTGCCTACATTTAAATATGGAATTCAAAAATTAATTAATATATTATGTTAAGTTAAGTATGATGGCAGATTTAAACGTGATGACAACTAACTTTTTTTCTGACAAACTACTTTAGAAAAATCTTATCTTCAAAATAAAATTATTCTATTTTAAGTACACAATCCATTTATCAAATGAATGACAAGTTTATAAACACGCTTTAAAGTTTACAGAACTGTAAACGAAAAACTTTAATTGGACAATGTCTGTACAAATCTATCATTAAAACGAAGAGGGGTGACGTTTACTTTAAATACTTTAAAAGTTTCTGATTGATTTAAAATCTTTTAAAATCAACAAGATCGGTCTTTCAACACGTTTGAAGAACAATAAAATTTAAATTGAGTATTTTTAAGGGTAGCAAATAAATGAACAAATCTATTATTGCAGACGGTTGTGTATATTTATGATTTTTTTTTTAAATATTTAATGGCGCAATATTCACTAACGATGTTAGTAATGTCTGCATGGCGACAAGCGCTAGTCCTTGTGCTGACAAGGACTAGCGCACTTTACACAATTACTAATTTTGTATATCAAAACAAAACAATTACATCTCTCAAAACCGGAACCGCCACTAACTCACAGAATTTATTAATCTAATATCTTGTCAATAATTAACACAAAATACCTTCACAGCTTGTTCATGCGACCAAGTTGAATGCACTGTTTTTATCAGATAATTAGGAATAATATTTGATAAACACCTATTCTATAAACCGCATAATATTCAACTTCTTTCCAAACGCGTGAAGAAATATTTTTTTTTTTAAAAAGTTAGGAAACTGTACATCTGTAAAAATACTACGTTATATTCATTGCGCTGTGTCAATCAGTTTGACAATACGGCTTTGTAGTATGGGGTAGACCTGATAAATCTGTGTTTATAGAGTTAGAAAGGGCCAAAAGTGCAGTTCTCACGCACACACACGTCCTCACACACTCGACACACACTCACCCACTTATTTACACATTATCACTATACAACACACACACTTTGCTGATTTATTTCTTTTTTTTGTTATTATTATTTTATCATAACTTTATGGTTTTTAATCTTTTAAATTTAATTTTCAATATTTTTTGAGTGTTTAATACACTGCAAAAAGATAAAAAATATGTATAATCGCAACTCTGGCTATCTATGAAACAGGAAAACCTCGTTTGGTTATCGCTGTCCAAAAATAATGTACTAATGTATCTATTGAAAAAAAACTTTATTTTACATTATTTTTTATATTCTAGTGCATAATTGTACGCTCGATTGACATCAGCGTTGCAGTAAAAAGCATTTTTTTTATAGTACAAACATTTTATTTTTAAAAAACATTAATAATTGTAGTGTTCTACAAACCAATTAAATAAAATCAACTTCACTAATTCAGGTTCCTAATAAAGGTTTCCGACGATTGATAATTAAGCAGTCCCTGTAAAGAACAATCATTTCCATGCCTGATCTAATTACAATGCCATTCCAATCAAAACCAAGTCATAATGGAGGCCGACGAATGTGCTATTCACGTTGCCACATACTGGGCTCATTGTGTGGCATTGATTTGATTAAGGCGTGGTCCTACTCAAGCTTCGGTTTAAGGGACCACGCGACCAATACGACCAATACTTCATGCGACGCGACGTGTGTCTATCCTAGCAATGACCGCCATTTAGTTATGGCTAATGCCGCTTTATGCTGCGTCGAAGAAGAAGAAAAATAAAACCATAAAACTACATTAGCTTACGCCTTATGTTGTTATTATACACCCTTAGGTATACGCTAACCACTAACCCAACGAGGCAGCCAATAAAAAATAACTAGAAGTAGTAATAACGCCAGAGACACCAAAAAATATACAGTAGATTAAATTCTAGTACGTCTCGGACTAACTAAATTTTCGTTCTAAAACGAGTGCAAAAAACAGGCGAAAAATTTTCCGATTCCATAAATTGTTTCGTAAAACTTCAATGTGTTTCTTTCATTTCGCATTTATCCGGAGTTTCTTTGCTCGCTTTAATTTAAAAAGTTGGATTGATGTTCTCGGGTGAATCACTGGTTTTCAGCAGGTTTTATGGAGCACAAATTACCTGTTTTGCTCTTTCAACTGGTATCGCGTGTTGATTTTTTTAATTGGCCACGAAGGTGATTACTGTTTGTTGGTTGCCGTTTTGTGGCGATATTGAGTGTGATTTCGGTGAATATGTTGGTTAATATAAACATCGAAGTATCGAGTTATTACTCGATACTCGATGGGTTCTAATGTAAAAATGTATCACAGAGAGATAAATAAAGGTATTAAATTGAACTGTAGGTAAGGTAGGTACACAATATGTTCAAACGATATTTTTACAGTGGTTCTATTTATTTTTCTCAATTTTATTATTATAAGTTGATTATTTTTTTCTAGTTTTAACAGAATTATTTTTATGAGACGTACAAAAACTAATGGAATGGATTGGATGCTGTATCAAATTAAGTTTTTTGTCGTATGCAGACAATACCTAGACCATTCAACGCGGCTTTTTTTCTGATCATTTGTTTTTAAAAAAGGAATTTTGATGATATTTCCAAGTTCAGCAAATGGCTTTCTGCTGTCGCATTTTTAAAAAGATAAAAGCACAACCACTATAATATGTATAGTATGCATGACCGATACGCTTTGCCGCTTGAGGCACCGTTGATTAGAACGTTGTACGTAATCACTATACGGATTTGTTACACATGTGACATACGTGCCTGTATTTTTTTTTCTGTAATCTTTAAATAACATATGGTTTTTTTGTTTTGTTAACAAGAAGCTTTATTTAGCTCGTTTAATTCATGATATAAGTATACAGGTATGCTAAAGTCCAGCACATGCCTACAAAGTTCTGTTAGGGTAAAAGAAAACGTAACGCCACACTTTTTTCCCCTGGCTCATTGATACTTGATTGTCATCGTTTTGAACAGACCGTACCTTCTTAGATCTTAGATCAGAATTTATTTACTTTTGCTATTTGGATTCTATTATCTTTTAAAATATTCTAAATCAAACTTATACTTTTCGCGTTTATATCGATAAAACGCGCATTTTGATGCCCGAATCGAACTTGTTCAATGAATACCTATGGAAACAGTCAATTTTCATTGTCCTAAATGCTTTTTTGGTTTAATTTAATTGATTACAGTAACAATTACGAAAAAATACCCACCAAAATGATTTTTTTTCCTATTATATAAAGGAAACGCACGTCCAAATAATATTCAGTGAACATTCCACCAGTGTGTCAGATATCATTCTGCTCTGAATAGCAATTGTTCATAAATGACAGAATGATTAGGTTCTACCATTGTTACGGAAGAAGCTTGCAATTCTTCTTAATAACAATTCACTTGTTACAGAAAATGATTTTTCCATAGTTCCGTTTTGTGAGGGAGAATAAAAGGATCCCTTGTTACTATTATGAACAATGAAAACTGTAATACCAGATTCGGTCTAGTAGGGATGTTACTGTGGCCTAAATTATTGTACAGTTGACGTAAAATCAAATGGACCTCTGCGCTGAAAAATGTCTGAACTGAAAGTTTGCAATATATGTTATTAAACTTTCACGATTTGAGAACATTTTTCAAAAATTAGACAACGGCAATCACCAGTCGGCTCGTGACCACGAATGATGCAAGTTATTTAGAAACGTCGAGCATAGGTATTTATTTACCTTTATAATAATTACGCGATTTAGACCCGTTACCAAATTTTTGAGAAACTGAAAGTGCTCCAAAACGCTAAAAGTGATCCAACTTGTCCCAAAATAAATTGAACATAAAATTTTTGCCATAAAATTAAAATTTGTTAGTGACAGCTTATTATATTTTTTAAATATATTATGACCTGCGTGTATGTAAACCTGACTTAGGACATAATTTTCGTGAATTTCGTTAGGGCCACGGCGTCCATGTTGTTTAATGTCATTGATATAACATTATATATTTAAACTAGCTGTTACCCGCGACTTCGTCCGCGTGGATGTCGTTTTATGAACAAAAAATGCTAAAGGTAACAATGTCAATATAACAATAGTAGGTACAACTCATGCACTTAAGGTGGGGTTATGCAGACTCCGCCGATTGTGAATGCGGTGTCAGTCCCCAAACGATGGGTCACCTTCTTACA
Source organism: Hypena proboscidalis (assembly GCA_905147285.1). Lineage (NCBI taxonomy): Eukaryota > Metazoa > Arthropoda > Insecta > Lepidoptera > Erebidae > Hypena > Hypena proboscidalis. The sequence continues at coordinate 5,674,866 of LR990150.1, read as the reverse complement.
TGCCCCATAAGTCCCACCACCTGTACCATAGATGACCTGTGGAGCGCCACCGATAATGCCGTTCTTGTAGCAAAGTTTTGGTCAAACAAAATTTAAATATTGAGCTTTTCCATGTGTTTTCCATTGACAGGCAAAGAAGAAGAAGAACCTATCTATTACCAAACCGACCAAAACAAATATACGACAAAAACTCAAGGAAAATAATATTCAAACAAATCAAAACAGACAAATAGGAACAACTCATGTAGGTACCTACTTCGAAACTACTTCAAATTTCGACATAATAGAAATTGCGACACGTGCGTTCGAGCCAGCCCGTAGAGTTTAGCGTAATGTTAAATATCAAAATTCACCCAGTTGTTTTTAAACTTAGCGCTTTCAAACAAACAAACTTTCTCCCGCAATTTCATCTGTGTGGTAGGTACATCAATAAAAAAACTCAATAACAGAAAATAAAATTCCTACCTACCTAAATAAACCTATTTCTGATAATAACTAATCTAAACTCAATAAATAAGCAAAATCCCTATAAACTAATATCTATACGAATGTCTTATCCTACCTAACAGTATTATAAAATAACCTACGGTCACTACGTACAATATCAAATATACTACCTATACCAATACTTTAAAATTAAAATCTATACAGTACGACTTATATAAAAATAAACCTTTCGGTTTATCTTTATAAGTCGAACCGCAAATATAAGTTTGTCATAGGTCATTTATAACCTACGACAAACTTAATTTTGCGGTTCGGGAGCAAACCGCAAAGTTAAGTTTGTATTTTATTGTATATTATTACCTACTACGACCTATTAGATTAAAAATACCCTATTAGGGAAAAAAGGAAATAAAAGCAAATCGGATTTTTTTAAAGTAAAGGAAACTATCTAACCTACTTATAACTATAAACTAAAAGATATATCAAGTATGAACAAAATGAACAAAATTAATTTACAGGACCTAATTAATAAAAAACACTTAAAAAGTTATACGAAACAATAAACGAAATACTGGATCGAAAAATGTAATTCTCTATAGCGCAAATTTGTCTAATCGCATGCGTCCGACAACGATGCCTGCCGCAAATGCCACAACACTTCGGCGAATGTACGCGACTACGACCGACGGCAGCGGTGGTGATGCAGAGCATTCGTTAAAAGGAATTTAAACTTCAAAAGCGACTGATTTCTTATCAAGTATACTTAAATATAAAGTTTCATGGTTTTATCTTTTAAAATTAAGAAATCCCATACAAACTTTCAACCTCTATTTCAACCCCTTCATCCCTTTTTTTTTTTTTAAAAAGTAGCCTATGTTCTGTCTCAGGGTCTAAAGATTGTCTGTACCAAATTTCATCAAAATCGGTCGCGAGGTTTAAGCAGGAAAGCGTAACAGACAGACAGACAGACAGACAGACAGACAGACAGACAGAGTTACTTTCGCATTTATAATATTAGTTAGGATATAAATATAACATCATATGTTTTGCATACCAATTATCCGGTGAATCATGTTGTGTCCTTTTATCGAATTGTACCATCTATTTGTTACCATGTTCTTAGCAAATAAACGTTTCTTTCTTTGGGAACTGATTTTGTTTTTTTTTTGGACGTAAATGTCACATTTTATTACAAGAGGAGCTAGTGACAAAGTCGATCCGCGTGCACCGAACGATCTAGAGGGTGAAGCAATGCTACAGGCGGTCGACCGTGGATGGGTAACTATTTTAACATAACGACTTTTCCTTCGTGCCTCAGAGAACTCGCTAAGCCGTGGGTCCCGGTTGCCATTTGAACATCTATGGCTGTTGTTACGTGTAGTCAGAGGCAAGGAAGTCTGACATCTAGTCTAACAATCGTCATCTAGTCTCGTATTACCTCGTCCTGGGTTGTGGAGGTCTAAATCCGTTAGATCTGAAGCCGACCCCAATGTAATTGGCAAAAGACTCTGAAGATTGCGTATCACTCATACGTGTTATTTTATACCCATAGTACAAGCTCTGCTTAGTTTTGGACTAGCTGGCATTGTGTTTTGCGCATCGAACTGATCCATTGTTATTATTGTTATAAGTGTCATTTATTGTTATTCAAAAAAATCAAAAATCAAAATCATTCATTTTCATAAGCACCAAGGGGCGCTTGAACACGTTAAAACAAACATCAAAATACAAATAGATATATTATATAAAATAAAAATAAAACTTAACTAATTAAATTATAATACTTATTGCAATAAAATGATTTGACACCTTAAATTAATCTCTATAAATATAATTATATTCCCTTAATAAATCTTAAAATATGAGCTGTATTTTTAAGATGAGTTAAGAATGTATTCTTAACTCATCTTAAAAATACAGCTACATTTAATCTGTATATGATATATATATATTCTTCGCAAAGCAAAAAAACATTAAGAACTCGAATCATAAAATACAAACATAGACCCTGTAAAGATAATTTCAGCATAATCTCAAGGGAAATATATCGCCTTCTTTCGGTGATTAAAAATCTCGACGAATTTGCGTTGTGAATTTCACGTTTTTAACAAAGATGTCTGATGAGAAAAGAACAATAGGTTTTTTTACGTTTTAATTTGTTTTTTTTTTACCCAAGCTTCGGTGAATGCAGCTGAAATTAAAAAAATGTGGACATATTAAAAACGTTGCTTAAATAGCTGGTTGATATTAAAATTACATTTAATTTGCGTTAATATTAAAGCAGCTGAATTTTATTTGCAAAATTCAAGTTAATGACAGAGCGTTAAATGTCATGTTATTTCGATCTCATATATAAAGGGAAGCAGCGATAGTCGAATGGGAGACCGTAGGACTGCGAAGTCAAAGGTCTCGGGTTCGAACCCACGGCACACACGTCTTTTTGAAGATATGTGTGTATTTATCATATGAATTATCGCTCGCTAACGGTGAAGGAAAACATCGTGAGGAAACCTACATGCCTGAGAGTTCCTAATAAGTGCTCGAGCGTGTGTTAAGTCTACCAATCCGCACTTGGCCAGCGTGGTAGACTATGGCCTAACCCTTCTTATCATGAGAAGAGACCCGAGCCGAGCAGTGGGACATGTATTAGAGGGCTGCTATTATATTTAAAGAGATATTAATTCTGTGATTTTTTATTGTTATACATTAACTAGCAGTTAACTCAATGAATAGTCGTTTACAATAATTTCTTTTATTATTGAAACTGCTGTACGATAACTCACGTTTGAAACCATATAACATAAATTTGAAATACTTACTCTTAGATAAGTGACTCCTTATTTATAAATGAAATACAACATAACATAACATCACGCTTATGTTATGTTGTGTTATATTTCAGTGGTAGAGGTGTACAACACCCACATTTCACCTTTTATGTTTAGGTCCGATGGGATACGGGGTGAACCAATCGTCCTCCACCGGGTTCAATTCCAACCCCGTGCTGCTACTGTGAATTCCCACGTCAATATCGTTACTTTGCCGCTAAAATTCAAACCATGACAAGAAATATCGCTCCTTAGTTCAGAATATGCTAAAGGATTTGATGTCAGTACAGTTGCGTTGTGGTTAAAGCGGTCGCCTCTCCGCTTTCAACTGCGCTGGTGTTGTGGGTTCGATCCCCACACGGGACAAATCTTTGTGTGATTCGCAAAGATTTGTTCTGACTCTGGGTGTGCTCTGTGTATGTGAAATGTATGTTTGTGAACACCCCCGCGATACAGGAGTTATTCCTAGTGCGGGCGTCGTTTTTTAAAAGAAAAGAAAAGAAAAGTTAATTTTGTTGACATGAAGTTGATTTATACTAAGAAATGTTCTACCCAGAAGGATGTGGAAGAGGTGTACAACACCCACACTTCACCTGTTATATTTATGTCCCATGGGACAGGGTAAGCCAATAGCCATCTACCGGGCACAATTCCAACTCCGTGCTGCTATTGTGAATTTCCTGACGGCAAGTTCACAAATAACACCCGGCCCGGGAATCGATCCCGAGGTGAGAGGCTATAACCACTAGAACATCTATGCAGTCAAATACTACCTAACCAAGATATTGCTACCAAATATCAAAACAGTAACACTTATCAAAAGAGTAACATGGAGAGCGAAATTATGATCTTACTCTCGAAGAGCGTTAAATAAAACAAATTACAACAGACCCTCAATAAATCTGAGTCGTAAAAATTGGGAACTTCCAACATAACGAGGATTATGAATTTATTTTATTTAGGTATAAATTGCTCTTACTAAGATACTGCAATCTCCACAATCATAAAGAAGCTATCTTACTTTATTACCACTCATTTTAAGATCACGTAACTTTGAGGGTTTATAACTTTTCTGATAATTTATTTAATTATTTATGGTTCAGTTAAATATTTAACTTGTGTTTAATTGAGTCATCAAAACGAAGATATTTTTGAGGCGTTTTTCATGATTAATTCTTATAAGAAAGAAAAGTATAATTATATATACAAGTTAGTAAAAAATTACAAATAACTATTTACAAATTTACGAGTAAGGTGTCATGGAATACCTCTGCATCGACCTAGACTGCAGGGAACGTGGCGTCGATTAACCGCTTAGAAATATCTTTAAATAATAAGCGGACACTCGGACTACATGAATTTGAATTAAATGTGTTTTGACTTTATTAAAAGACACTCATATTACAAAGGTAGAAGAACCTTGTGAAATATATCGAAGAAGCAAGCACTTAATGCTAACCAGACAGCAATTTTGCACTGACGCGTTCTAGTTTGTTAGTGTTATTAGCCGTAATATTGTCTGGTCTATCAAAAATTAAATTATTTGTGGATGCTTATGCATCTATTTTTACTATGCTTATGCGCTGAGGCAACAATATCCCAAAGGCAAAGTACAATAACATCAAAGTAGGCTATTTCAAGTCTAAAAAATAAAAAGTGTGGTTAAAAAGCTTGTAACTTCAAAAAAAATAAATGACGTACTTTCGTACCACTCTTCACCCGAGGCCGAATTTCTAAAAATCCCTTCTTACTGCGCGCCTACGTAATACCTAATAATGGGTTTAAATTAAGATCTTACTAAACACATCACTATCAGTTTTTTAAACTTTATCAAAACAAGCATCATATCTGCAATCAATCATTGAACAGAATTTATGACTAAAGCAAAATTTTCAAGGTTCTGCGCATAATATTTACATAAGAAAGGCTTCGTAATCTTTCATAGAAACATATTAAAAGTTGTTCAATCGTTACTAATGGGAAAACATGAAGGCATTGTGGAGAACTTGCGAACTATTGAAATGTGTCCTTGTGTTTATTTTGAGATGAGTTATGGAATAATAAGAAAATTGATATCATTGTTTTTTAATAACAACAATGAATAACTAAATATATTTCGCCTATGAATTTTATCCTATCAGGCAACGCGATTTATAAATGCCTTGATTTTTTAATTTATCACTTAACATTTCTCTTATATTGCACTATAAACAAATTTATAAAAGTATTCTTACCTGTAACTGCCTCGATGGACTAGTGGTTAGCGTATGCGTCTCTCAGCGCGAGGTCTTGGGTTCGATTCCGGATCCTAAGTGCTATTTGTGAACTTTCCGTTAGAAAATTCACGATAGCAGCACGGAGTTGAAATTGTGCCTTGTGGAGGGCGACAGGCCCACCCTTTATCCCATGGGACATAAACAAAACAGGTGAAATGTGGGTTTTGTACACCTCTGCCACACCCTTCTGGGTAATATAGATGTGATGGTATGTTATTGTTCAGTTCACAAACACATCCAACACCAGTTGCGAATGTGGATCGCCCACCCAAAGTATGGCCCATCTGTTGTCCTGCCCGTTACTTCCTACCCCCTGTATCCTAAAAGACCTTATGCAGGCCTACCAAAAAGGCGTCCTAGTCGCATCGTATTGGTCTAAAAGTGTATAAACTGGAAAAATTGAAAAGAATTACAGTCATTGATTCGACAAGAAAAACAGTTCTTAGTGGAAATCAACTTCATGTCAACAAAATGAACCGTACTGACATCAAATCCTTCAGTATATTCTGAACTAAAGTGCGATATTTCTTGACTTGGTTTGAATTTCTCCTGCAACGTAACGACATTGAAGTGCGAGAAGGCTGAACGGAAATATACCTACCTTTCATGCCACCTTAAGAGCAATCTGGTTGAGATATTTGTGTGGAACTTTTTGAAAGAAAGTTTTGATTATGATACTGAAAAAGAGATTAATGAAAATTATACTGGATAACATTTATACGCTTAATATTAGATATAACGGGCTATTTACCATGTTTTTTTTTTATGATGGATAGGCATGCGGTTGACCAAGATCTTACCTGAAGGTAAGTGATGATGCGGTCTACGGTTGATCACGCTTACCTATGAGATACATATTAACTCTTGCTTTAAAGAGATCCAGCTTGTACTCATGCGGCAACACTGACTTGGGCAAGGCGTTCCAATATGTATTTGATAGAGCAAGTTATTTTGATATACAACGTTATATTTTCTAAAAATTAGTAAAATAAATAATAGTTTAAAAAAACTAAAAAACACGCTTTTAAAGTACTTCTAACTAAAAAGTGAAAAATAATTCCTAATATAAGCTGAAAAAAGCGTGGGTTGCTCGATAGACGAAAAATATGGCACAGAGCGCCCCACGCTTTTTTCAGCTTATATTAGGAATTATTTTTCACTTTTTAGTTAGAAGTACTTTAAAAGCGTGTTTTTTAGTTTTTTTTAACTATTATTTATTTTCTACTTTTTAGTTTGGTTTATTTATAAGAGCGTTTTTTTTTTTTTTTTTTTTTTTTTTTTTTTTTTTTTTTTTTTATATATATTTTTAATTTTTTTTATCGAATTATTGCATTGTCATCGATCTTTGACAGGTGTGCAAAATTTGAATGAAATCTGTCCGTTTAAAGTGGGTCAAAATCGAGTCCAAAGGAGTCGGTTACATACAAACAAACAAACAAACAAACAAACAAACAAACAAACATACAGGTGAAGCTAATATAAGCGTGTTAAAAATAGCCATGTTTAGGCTCAAAACTTATTTCACTTATATTACTTTATTATGACAACTGAATTGGAGAGTAGAAAAAAGGACTGAGGCGGGCGCTTTGAAGTTAAACATTCTTCAACCTAGACCTTTGTATCTAACAATGTCCTTATCTATCGTGATTATAGACGTATATATTTCTGATTTCTCATTTTCCAATTCGCCAGAATCTCGATTAGCATTCTGATTGCACTAGCTTTTTCACTTTTAATAATACAGATCTCAAAATGAGTTCTGCATTTAAACAAGTTATTCTAAAGAGCTCAAACCGAGTTCATTGCATCGTAGTTCATATAAAACGCCAATACCTCGATACTTACACTCCATTTATTTGCCATTGAACTGTCGAAGTATTCAGTTTGAAGGCAACAACCTTCTGCAAACAAATTAAGGTATGCCGACATGAATTTCTTGACAATCTACTCAGACATTTTTACGACTTGACCTAGCACAATAGCGACACACTACAGGAACCTTATTTTGCATAACAATAGCAACGCAACACGCTATGTTACGTTTTATGTCGTTAAGGGTAAAACCAAACAAGCGTAATTTTGTGAGTCGTGAGTCGCGTGAGTTTACGCGCATTGAGTCGGCAGACAACTCATTTTGCGTCGTCGTGTTTTATTGATTATTTTTTCCATTATCACACTTTGGTTATTCTTATTGTAATTACTATTTTAGTAGGATAATTTAATAACAAGTTTATTATTTAATAAGTATATTAATCGATGTTTATGCTCATGTCCATGATGCTGCATGGCATTTGTAACAACAAGTTTGATTGCAGTACTATTACTAATCAGTTATGCTACATAGTACCTAGAACAATAGTGCAGCGCGAGGTGCGCGTGCCTCGGCTGTTTTACACTGCGAAGTGCAGAACCAACGCCGCGGCGCCGGTGCACGGGCTCCTCTCCGCCGTCTGTTAAAAATGTACAACACGTACTTTGCTGATATCGATATTTTTGCACTGTCTCCATCTAGGTTTAAAAGTACAGCGATTGAAATCTTAAAACAATTGTCTTAAAATCTCAATTTGCACTCCTATTTGTTTTTCTTTTTAGATTGTTACTTCTGTTAAGCTCAAAATGTTATTTAGGTTAGATGCGCATGACTCATAATCATGACTTATAAATTTCTATGATATTATTTTGCGGACATAGGTGTGGGTTTTCATTTACTTTTTAAGATATACTTTATATTTATAATAGCAATGTACCTAATGTATAACTGTTATATGTTCCAATAAAATAAATAAATAAATTATTAGAAGGACAATAATAATTGAACTAATTTGAACAATTTTACCAGCAGTTACTTTAATGTTTATAGCATTACCTTCTCTTGGCACCATCTGTCTTATTGTATGAAACCAAATGCAGCAGAATTTATGCTACTGAAATTCTGTGACTCACGACTCACAAAATTACGCTCGTTTGGTTTTACCCTAACAAGCAATGTTGAGCTCAACTATCGTATTCACACTGATAAATTCATGTTTTATGTTTAATGTTTTGCTGTCATCATGCTCGGGTGATAAATTGAAATATGAATTTGTAATGTTTGTATGGATTGTCCCTCAATTTAATAAATGAACAGACTATCAAGTACTATTCTGCATAGCTATAGCCATGGTTAATATAATTTTAGGAATAGGTATAGTCTGTTTTCAATGTCAAAATGATAATAATAAATCAATTAATTTGTCCTCGTGTAGAATCAAGCGTCTACTAGAATATAATCAAGAGTATATTAGAATACATTCCTTAGGTCATCTTTAAAGGTTTAGCCCAGGGTAGATCCCTTAAAAAATGATAAAAAGTCAAAAAAATAATAGTAGGATGAAACCCATTAGAAAAGAAGGAGAATATTATAAAAATTTAAGGAAAAATAATTTACGGGCGATCTGAGGTCGGGAAGAGGGGGAAATCGAGAAAATCCGTTTTTTACCCTTAAAACCCCCCCCGGGTTTTAAGGGTAAAAAACGGATTTTCTCGATTTCCGGCAAAACTAAAAGTCCTATGGAAAAAAGTCGAATGGCTAAGTTGTTGGTAATAAAAAGATCTAAAACTTTTGTATTTACACTTTTTTCATATTATAACCTCAAAATTTATGTAAAAAATTCAAAAAACCAAGTTTTTGGTTTTTTATTTTTATCTTTTACAAACAATAATTTTTTTTCACGAAATTTGGTGAAAACTTACCTTTTTATGTCCCAAATACGCTGTTATTTATTTGATTAGAAATATATATGTTTTCACCTTTTTTTTTTATTAATATCGATTTTTTACCCGTATTTTCGATCGAAAAATCACCTGTCAAAATATCAGCTTTTTTCAAAAAGTTGGTATGTATTTTGTTCGTTGAAATGTCTTCTTTCTGATGGTGAAAAAATATATATATGTTACTATAGTAAATCTTCACAGAAAATGCAAAACAAAGATCGTAAAAAACTATTAATATATAATTAATATATACACTATATACAATTTTGAGCTATTTACAAACAAATAAGTTAATAAAATTAATATTTTATCAATATTACATGTAATCTTACGTTTTTCGAGTAATTGAAGTGTAAATTTTAATAAATAACTCAAAATTGTATATGTTAATTATATATTAATAGTATTTTTCGATCTTTGTTTTGCATTTTCTGTGAAGATTTACTATAGTAACATATATATATTTTTTCACCATCAGAAAGAAGACATTTCAACGAACAAAATACATACCAACTTTTTGAAAAAAGCTGATATTTTGACAGGTGATTTTTCGATCGAAAATACGGGTAAAAAATCGATATTAATTAAAAAAAAAGGTGAAAACATAAATATTTCTAATCAAATAAATTACAGCGTATTTGGGACATAAAAAGGTAAGTTTTCACCAAATTTCGTGAAAAAAAATTATTGTTTGTAAAAGATAAAAATAAAAAACCAAAAACTTGGTTTTTTGAATTTTTTACATAAATTTTGAGGTTATATGAAAAAAGTGTAAATACAAAAGTTTTAGATCTTTTTATTACCAACAACTTTGCCTTTCAACTTTTTTCCATAGGACTTTTAGTTTTGCCGGAAATCGAGAAAATCCGTTTTTTACCCTTAAAACCCCCCCCTCCCCCTCTTCCCGACCTCAGATCGCCCGTAAATTATTTTTCCTTAATTTTTTATGATATTCTCCTCCTTTTCTAATGGGTTTCATCCTACTATTAATTTCTTTGGTCTTAAAAATTAACGGCACTGGGCTAGTTTACGAGACGGCATAAGACGTTGTGATATTGAAATACAAGATATATTGAACGTTTGACTGCACGTGTTTGGTTATATTGCTCGTTTTAGAGGCAGTTAGTGTAGTTTTGCAAAATTTTGGGACGATTTAATGGAGTTAGATAGTTTAAATGCGTTGAATGGTTGATTAACAGCATTTCTACTTTTGTACAACAAAATTTCTAATTTGAGACAATAGTTTTGATCTAATACTTTACCCGCTTGTTATCAAAAACACTTTTTATACAGGCCTTGAATATCTGACAATTAAGTTTAACTTAAGTGTTATGTTTGAAATAAAAGTAGCTTTATTTAATTTGTCCCCTTTTAGAATTAGGCGTCTACTAGAATACATCCCTTAGGTCACCCTTAAAGGTTTACGAGACGGTATAAGATGTTGTGATGTTGCAATACAAGATATATTGCATGTTTGACAACACGTGTTTGGTTATATTGCTCGTTTTAGAGGCAGTTAGTGTAGTTTTGCAAAATTCTGGGACAATTTAATGGAGTTCGATAGTTTAAATGCGTTGAATGGTTGACTAACAGCATTTCTACTTTTGTACGACAAAATTTCTAATCTGAGACGATAGTTTTGATCTAATACTTTACCCGCTAGTTATCAAAAACACTTTTTATACAGACCTTGAATATCTGACAATTAAGTTTAACTTAAGTGTTTGAAATTAAAGTAGCTTTATTTAATTTGTTTCCTTGTAGAATCAGGCGTCTACTAGAATACATCCCTTAGGTCACCCTTAAAGGTTTACGAGACGGTATAAGACGTCGTGATGTTGCAATACAAGATATATTGCACGTTTGACTACACGTGTTTCGTTATATTGCTCGTTTTAGAGGCAGTTAGTGTAGTTTTGCAAAATTCTGGGACGATTTAATGGAGTTAGATAGTTTTATATGCGTTGAATGGTTGATTAACAGCATTTCTACTTTTGTACGACAAAATTTCTAATCTGAGACAATAGTTTTGATCTAATACTTTACCCGCTAGTTATCAAAAACACTTTTTGTACAGACCTTGAATATCTGACAATTAAGTTTAACTTCAGTGTTATGTTTGAAATAAAAGTAGCTTTATTTAATTTGTCCCCTTGTAAAATCAGGCGTCTACTAGAATACATCCCTTAGGTCACCCTTAAAGGTTTACGAGACGGTATAAGACGTCGTGATGTTGCAATACAAGATATATTGCGCGTTTGACTACACGTGTTTCGTTATATTGCTCGTTTTAGAGGCAGTTAGTGTAGTTTTGCAAAATTCTGGGACGATTTAATGGAGTTAGATAGTTTTATATGCGTTGAATGGTTGATTAACAGCATTTCTACTTTTGTACGACAAAATTTCTAATCTGAGACAATAGTTTTGATCTAATACTTTACCCGCTAGTTATCAAAAACACTTTTTGTACAGACCTTGAATATCTGACAATTAAGTTTAACTTCAGTGTTATGTTTGAAATAAAAGTAGCTTTATTTAATTTGTCCCCTTGTAAAATCAGGCGTCTACTAGAATACATCCCTTAGGTCACCCTTAAAGGTTTACGAGACGGTATAAGACGTCGTGATGTTGCAATACAAGATATATTGCGCGTTTGACTACACGTGTTTCGTTATATTGCTCGTTTTAGAGGCAGTTAGTGTAGGTCTGCTAAATTCTTGGACGATTTAATGGACATTTTGCATTTAAATGGTTGTTTAAATCATTATAGCTTTGTTTTAAATTCATTAAGCAAAACAATAGTAAGGTCCAGAGACGATGGAATGCCAGTAGGTTCTAAATATTTAAACATGAAATCGTTTTTTAGTAGAAAAAGTGAACCTTAATTAATTTATATCTTTTGCGCAACTGTTTTTCACTCACCAATCACAATTTTAGTCCAAAAATGACTTGATTAACTTTTTTATATCTATTCTATTATAATTATCAATTTTCAACTAGGAATAACATCTGTATCGCGGGGGAAACATACATTTCACACACACATAGACCGAACAAATTCCCACAACACCAGCGCAGTTAAAAACGGCGAGGCGACCACTTTAACCAATACGCTAACAGTGTACTCAACTATAATAACTTAATTATAATTTTAGAGATTATAAATAAAATCTGTCTATTAGACGTAATAGTTTTAACTTTGAAAAGTTTTTAAAATAAGTTAACATGAAAATATTAAAAGGGTTTGATGTAGCGTAAAATTGAACAATCTCAAAAGTTGTTTACCAAAAAAACTTTTTTGGACTTGATTTCTTATTTCGTATCTATTTAATGTTCAATATAAACCAGATAGATCAATAGACTGATATCTTAATTTGTTTTGTTTGTTGAAATAAGCATGCTAGACGAAACGACAAAATTAACGACTCAAATTAAAATTCCAATCAGATTCAGTGGAGTAAGGTCATTGATTGACAAACATAATTGTACCACAATAAATAAAAATAAAATAAAATAAATAAATAATGATTAATTTATAAAAATATTATTTTTATAAATCATCTATAAATAAAAATGTCTAAAATATAAATATGCAGTTTTTGTTCTTACTAAAATCAATGTCATAGTTCCTAAGAACAGATTTGCGTATGTCTTAAAATTATTACAGACTTCCTCATACTGACCAATATAAATGAGCCACCCTATATAAAGTTTATCAAATGTTTTCTATATGATGGAATTTAAATATTAGATACCAACCTAGAAAAAAAATAAGATAGTCACGTTGGTATCAAAAGAAAGGTCTTGGCAAACACATTATCTTTACTGTATTATATATTAAATCAACTTACTCGTTTAAAATGCGGTTTGACAGTTCGCGTGGTTCAGTAGTTTATGTTACGTCCGTAGTCAGGTTTTAGTTTTTTTAAACGTTTACTTGTCCTTTTTTGTAAGAACTTTATTTTTAAATAAAGTTTTCAAACATGAGTATGTGACCCCATAAAAAAACCAGTTACAATAAAATATTATAACTAAACACAGTTCTACTATCCCCTTCCACATCGACAGCAGCTATATTATTCTTGGCCTATTCCTAATACCTAATTGTGTAAGTCTATACAATAATTTAGCCGCCGCCTTCAGCTTGTACTTAAATCTTCAAGTTTACTACAACCTCTCATTATTGATACGAAATTAGAAAATAATATTATCAAAACCGACGTGAGGTGAAGACATTATTATTGAGAATACAGCATGCCGATTAACGCGCCCAGTTGATGAATCTACGTACTAGATACGAAACTAGTCGGCATATTCCGTCTAAAATAACGTGAGTAACCCGTATTCTCAATAATTAACTATAAAATCTTAGAACACAATCTAGTTCTCTTAAAAAGCCGTAAAAGTACTACAAAATACATTCGCTAATAGAAATATCATTCCCTGGAACACCTATACAAAAATACACCCAATCGCATGTTCATATACGTCGGCATGTATCGCTTACGCTTTTATCGCAAAAGATGATTTATTACTGACCCCCACAACGGAAAATAATAAAGGCTGCCCACATATCCACAGACTGTATTAGGGTGACCATAAAATCGGTATAAAGTAGAAATTCTGACGGTTGGTTAGCTCGTTCGAATACGCATCGCCAAAATTTCAGTCAATAAAATTCTGACTTATAACTTTTTATATAGCCTGGTATTAAATATTGGTACATTTGGATTGAATAAAACAATCGTTTTATGATTTCCCTCGGATCTTAAAGACAGGGTATGTTTTATATGCCTCGATCGGTACATACATGTAACCCTCTAAATCTGGGATATCTTTGAGTGGAAGAAAATAGGTTGCTCTGTTTGAACTAAGTCTGAAAGGTATTTTTTGCAGTCAGCGGTGATTGGTCGATAAGTTTGGCGGGTGAATATTTTTATGTCACACGTTATGCAAAGTTTGTTTCTATTCAATGTAAAGTAACACAACATCACGCCTATATTACCCAGAAGAGTGTGTTAGAGGTGTACAACACGTACATTTCACCTGTTATGTTTAGGTCTCATAGAGTAGGGTGTAAGGTTAGCGCCATACACCGGGCACAAGTCTATCTCCGTGCTGCTTTGGTGAATTTTCTGACGGAAAATACACAAATAAGCGGTGAGCGGCGTATACCTTGCCAGGATCCTAAATTTCTCAACTGTATGTTACGTCATTTCGTGACCTGGACGGATCCTAGCAAGAGGCGACCTTAGCCTGTTGGTAAAGCGACTGCCCGGTGTGCAGAAGGTCGCAGGTACAAATCCTGCCGGTCCCATATCTTTTTTAACTGTTTTTAGTATAATTTGCTTAGCATAGCTAAATGCTATTAATATAATAAATAAGATAAAGACTTGTCCTCAAAAACCTTGACCAATGCTCACTTCGACACTGGTTTCGTAAAATGAAAATCACCGTGTAACGATGAACGGAACCAATCTCCGTGTGAATCGATTGCAGTTTTTTTCACTTCCATTCCCAATTGTAGTAGTGTTTCTGATTTGTGATTCCAGTGTTATGACACAGTTGTACGGACAAGTGCTTTGTTCTATTAGCTCTAGCGGATTTTTAACTGGAGCGGTTAAATTGAAGGATGAGTACTGATTTTTAGGTTCAATTTTACTTAAAGATTTGTTTATAATATACAGGGTGTATTTTTGAAACGGGGCAGTAAGGGCAGGTACCTTAACCGTTGCAGTTACAGCAAAACGTTCTTAAAAGACCTTCCCTAACATTTTGGGACATTTTGAACTGCATTCACAGATTTTGTAAAAAACTTACAGTTAGCAAAAAAAATGCAAAAAGTTCAAAAATTTTTTTCTATTTATACTATTTTTTCTTTTTTTTTCTATTTTTACATTTCGGCAACAGAAACGAATTTCTACGATGGTCTAACTTTTTGTTATGGCCTGGAAGTGGGTAGAATTGACTGTAAAGTAAATAAAAAGAATTTTTACCCTCAAATTTCGAATTTGATTCGAAAATCTGTGTGTTATACTTAGTTTCAGCTGAGAAACTTCGCATGAGTTATTAATTAAGGATTTTCGCTAAAATGTCTTCTAATCGTGAAAAAATTGACTTATTAGAAGCGTATTTTGAAAGAACCCTGCAATTCCAGGTTTTTCAAAAGATTTGTAATAACCTTTCTTGTTGGCACATGCCGCAACGGATACTTATTGCGGTACCACACTAATGCAGCTCCCGCATTTCGATTATTGACAAAATACGCTTCTAATAAGTCAATTTTTTCACGATTAGAAGACATTTTAGCGAAAATCCTTAATTAATAACTCATACGAAGTTTCTCAGCTGAAACTAAGTATAACACACAGATTTTTGAATCAAATTCGAAATTTGAGGGTAAAAATTATTTTTATTTACTTTACAGTCAATTCTACCCACTTCCAGGCCATAACAAAAAGTTAGACCATCGTAGAAATTCGTTTCTGTTGCCGAAATGTATGGGAAACGTTTTTGGCGATTTCTGTCTTTTCTAGTACTGAAAGCTAAAATGGTCCCATAGAGTTTTTTGATCCCCACATGAAATAGAATCGATTGGCATTAAGAAAAAAATTTGAACTTTTTGCATTTTTTTTGCTAACTGTAAGTTTTTTACAAAATCTGTGAATGCAGTTCAAAATGTCCCAAAAAGTTAGGGAAGGTCTTTTAAGAACATTTTGCTGTAACTGCAACGGTTAAGGTACTTGCCCTTACTGCCCCGTTTCAAAAATACACCCTGTATAGTATTTAGACTGTTATGTATATACAATAACACATCTGCCCCTTTAATTCGAGGTATTTGTTCTACAAAACGTTACTGAAAAGAGTAAAATAAAATATTTTTTACAAAAAAAATTAACCGACGAATTAAAACTAAAAAGTAAAAAATAAGTGAACATTTTAAGTCTTGGGTATTGAACTAAGTTACATAAACAATTAAAATATATACTAATGAGATTTTATATAATACGAGAAAAAGAGCCCGTGGCGAAGTCCAGTCTTCCAGGTTAAGCAATGCTTACGGCGCGGCGCGGCGGTTGGCTGTAGTTACCATCTCAACATAAAGAGTTTTCCTCCGTGCTTCGGAGACCACGTTAAGCCGTCGGTCACGGCTGTCTTTTGAAAATCTATGGCAGTCGTTACGGGTAGTCAGAGGCCTGAAAGTCTGAAAACTAGTCTAAAAAAATAAAAAAAAATAATAATAAGTGCCAAGATTTTTACATTTTCTTTAAATTCTAAATATATTAGTGTAAATGACAGGTCTTTGTAATGTCAAGAACTGTCACTAGGCTCAGCCTGTCCTGAAGAAGTTTTGGATGAATATAACATGTTTAAAAAAAAGGGTATCGTATTACCACATAATTATTAGGTTGTGGAGGTCTGATGGTAGTCGCTTCACTTTAAATACTGATTTTCAGCTAGATCCGTTAGACTAAAGGCCGACCCCAATATAATGTTAGAGGGAAAAGTACCAAAGGGACCAAAATGTATCTTTCCTTATATACTACCCCTATTAGCAACAAAACCATATCGCGATCTAACTCGACGCCAACGCCATCTAGTTGTGGAAATGGTACTAAAACCGGACAAGTTTAAATTCTAAATTAATTAATCGCGATATGATTTCGTTGACCTTTTTAACGTAAACACTCGGGGAATGATAATTATGTTATGTTATATTTAATGATTTACAAGGTTCGGTTTTCGACTTGTAATGTTTCATTTAATATTTATTTTGTACTATTTGAGAAATAACTTGGCATGTTTATACTTTTAAGTATACGAAACTTAAAAGAAATAACATATTATTATGTGAAATGTACAGAAAATAACAATTATTTGTGCCAAAATAAATGACTTCACTTTCCAAAACACTTTTTTTGCAAATGACTACAAAATAAAAGCGTTAAAAATAATATTCGTACATTAGGCCCTACTCTGAATACTAAAAGGGAGCTACACACAAAGCATCAGCATTACTTAGGACATAAATCAAGTTAAATGAACTTTCCTGTAATAAATTGTGCGTTATTCATTAGTCGTAGGCGACAGTTTAGACACCATTTTTGTGTTAAGTAATTAAGGTACGGGAAAATTTATGTTGGGTGTTCTGGCTCTTTAGCCTAGGCATTAGCGTATACGATCTCTAACCGCGAGGTCGCAAGTTCTAGTGCTATTTGGGGTCTTTACGTAAATATTTTTTTTAAAGTAGCGCGACGTCTGGGAATATATCCGGATACTCGGGATGTACTCACTCCCTATCACATGGGCCTTTATCATAACAGACGAAATGTGGTTACAATAAAGGCGTAATATTGTAATGTTATATTTCGATGATTTACTATTATAGGTCCAGTTTTCAAAACACAGTTTTTGCAAACATCGCGGTGACTTTGAAGATAATATCCGTATCAGTACATTAGGTTTTACTTTAATTACTAAAAAGCGGACCTACACACAAAGCATCAGCATTACAAAATAACTGTAATAAATTGGGCGTTATTCATTAGTCGTAGGTGACAGTTTAGACATCATTTCTGTGTTAAGTAATTAAGGATCGGAATAAATTTATGTTGATTCATAGTCTGTTACAGAAAATGCTGTTTAACTAGTAACTACTATTTGAGCTACAACACCACCGTTTCAATTATTTTAACAAAAGAAGAAAATATTTAATAAATAAAGATTCTTTTATCATTATTTTAGATGCTTCTAGCCCAAGTGAGAGGAGAACCGAGCATTTTAGTGCGCAACTTGCAATGATACAACTTCTTCTTCTTCGTCGTGTCGATGGCTGAGCCAAATTTTATTTTGACTTGCCATCGTGGTGAAAGGATTAGCCAATTTGCTTTGGAGAACTCGCCAATTGCCCAGGGTGCGCCGGACGTAGGGAATCGTTATGTACGTCACTCGGGGAGGCTCCTTGATTTAACTAAAAATTATATTTGAAAAAAAATATGTTTAAAAGTATATTGTTGTTGGAAATTTACACACTGTAGATTTCGTTCTGGAACTTCCTCCAGGCGTCGAGGGGACATTTGTGCATTACAGACGAATGCTTGCGGTCTGGAAGCACCTTAATAACAATAATTTTAGTTTTGTCACCACCTCAAGACAAAGTCGTTATAAAGTAGGCTTAAAACAATAAAATTTTCCATCTCTCCTTTCATCAAAGTAATTGTGAAAGTGACCCATGGATTTAAGTTAAATCTAAGTCTCAGAATAAAATTAATTCGCAACAAGTAAAAGACGCTCCTAGTTATAAATAAGTGGTTTTGTATAATTAATTGTTGTTCTAAATTTCAAAGCTTTTAGTAAAATATTCGGGTATCCTTTTGACGTAAACTGAATTGAAATGTAAGCTGACGAAATAAAAATTAAAAGGATGATAGTTATTCGTACCTAAGTGTTCGTGAACAAGCTCAATAAAGGCAATTCTAACACCGCTCATAAATATAAAGATTGGAGTACAATTAAAAATTAAACCTGAACCTGTGTCAATGTAGGCATACAATCGTATAACTTTAAATATTCTGTCAGGTTTATGTAGCAAACAAACGTGGAGTCCGCTTTTTAATAAAAAGCTAAAGTACTGCACATAAACAACCAACAAAATCAGATTGTAGATGCAGCGCTGCAAAAACTACGATGTTAACTATGTCCCATGTGGTTTCAATAACTATCCATCAGTAATTCTTTGAGATACTTCGACAAGTTACTAAACGCCTGATTTTCTTGAATTTCATTGTCATTTTTCCTGAACAAAGTTAATGAATGAACACAATTAACAGTTTTGTCTGGTATTATCAACATATAAAATAGTATAAGAGCCTCCCCGAGTGACGTACACAACGATTCCCTACGTCCGGCGCACCCTGGGCAATTGGCGAGTTCTCCAAAGCAAATTGGCTAATCCTTTCACCACGATGGCAAGTCAAAATAAAATTTTACTCAGCCATCGACACAATGGTATTCATATTTCGTGCGTATACCAACACCGACGGCCAATAATACTGTTACCTCACTTGAAACAGCTATGCCAATGTAGAATAGAATAGAATAGAAAGCATTTATTCCGATCACAAGCACAGGACAACAAAAAATAAAAAACAGAGAGAGAAGTACACAATGCTAGAATACTTATTAAGCGACGTACAAGATAGATACTTAAAGCTAATAAATGTAGCATGCTGCCTCTATGCTGGAATCGGAAAGGTCCCCAACTCAGTTTTAGCTGAAATGGTGCAACACCACACAGCACTGATTTTCAGTTGGTGGCCTGACTAAGTGAGGCACGGCCGGATGTCAAGCTGTTGCAGTACAATAAGACAAAAAAATAAATAAATAAATAATATTAATTAATTAATTAATTATTGGTTATTATCCAGTTAATATAATAATGGGAATGTTTTAGGTGTTTGGTATAATTAATAAAATAAAATATTTATAGTCTACTATTATTAATAAGAGAGAAAGCGAATTATACACATTAAATGCATTAAGCAGCGTAATTAAGGAGGCATAAATTAATAATTTGAATATTATAATATAATTATTATGAATAATTACAAAAATAGTGTATTGATTAATAACAAATTATATAATTGGAATAGGAAAATATTAATTGGAATTGAATAAATAGTTAGCCATATATTTGAATAAATTGAAATTGGATTTGGATAGATAATAATTATAATTCGTAATAGGACTAAATAATTGATAAATTGACATTAATTGACTCAAATTGAATTTGACTAGCTAATAAATGGGATTTCAGTTTAATTTTGAACGTAGAAAAGCTATCTCTTAAAAGCTAATGTCTTACTTCAATCGGAGCAGACGTTTTGCGGTAACAATATATGAACTAAGAGGCGGTCAGCATACGTCTACATTGAATTTATTGGTCATAACGTAGTTGTGTTGTTTGTTGTGTATGTGTTGCTGGAAATGTGAGAATATAATTATACACTAGTTTATCTTTCTCGGCCTTCGAGATATACTCGTCATGGGGGGTGGTGATGTCAATGACCATTGAGCGGCGCTCTAATCGATCTACCACCTTGTGGTGGTGGATTGATCGAAATCAGGGCAATTTATGTGTAGTAAACACATAATAATATAAACTGCCGTGATTTATTAAAAAAAATAAAGTCGTACAAATTACACACTTTTTAAATTTCGATGTTTTTGAAGCCCAATATTTTTATTTTGCTTACAATGTTTTTTATAAATTTATTTACTTATTCTATTCTTTTAAAAATATTTTTATTTTTAACTAAAATGTAAAACATAAAGAAACTTCTTTGTGAGAGACAAATTTACGTAGAACAAACGACGCAAAAATGCAGTGTGTCATAATATTTAGTCGGTTAATTAAAATAATGGAATATTCTGGCCTTTTCATAAAATTTCATTTTTGCTTTTACTACAGAAAAGACCATGTTAAAATTGTTACAAAAGCTTATAGGATTTTTATTCGGTTACCTTTTGGTAAGTCACCATTTTAGCAACACTCTTATCTTACCATCCAATTCAAAACTTAATAACTGTAATTAAAAATATTTGAATTATTAACACAAAATATTTATTACTGGAAGAACAAAAACCAAGAAGCATTTTACTGCAACAATACAAAAATCATAATATATGCTTTGTAGTAGTACTAATTGAAAAACATGAAATTTTTTAAATTAAACTTTTAAACCATCGCAAACTGTTTATTTACTTTAATACAGTACATAAGTTTTATGTCAATTTTCTTGTGAAAATTTTAAATGATTTCGATTTTTTGTTTGTTTTTTTAAGAAGTAATGTTAAAACACAATCTATGATAATATATAATAAGTAGATAGTTGACTGCCTTTTACCACGAGGTCTCGCGTTTGATGCCCAAGTTTTTTTTAGGATTTTCCTGTCAGGAGTTGAATTTTTGCCCGGTGGATGGCAATAGGTTCAAGGTTTATCACATGGGATCCAAACATAACTAGTAGGTAAATTTGGGTGCTTTACACCTCTATCACACCCCTCTGGGTAATAAGGGCGTGATGTTATCTTAGTAAATAGTTATTACACCAGTCCTGAACTTCTTCTTCTTACGTGTCAATGGCATTTTGCTCTCTCATCCCTTACTTAAATTGTTTTTGCCCGGTAGGTAGCAACTTCTACTCCCTTGCTTGTGGCTTGCATTAGGTCACACGTAGAGGGCGACAATGGGCACGAAAGCAGAAGAGCCATGTTTTGAATGGGGAATCCACAATCGCACGAGGTATTATTGGAGTTTGTGATTCCCCATTTGGCCAGATTCTCCCTGCAGCGACCAACATGTGTCCGAAGGCGGTTTAAAGACTTCCAGATCGGCCACTGTAGCCTACTTCCAGGTGGCAGGTGCTCAGCTAGCTCAGGAAATTCAGCGGGTGCTTGTAGCTTCCACATCTCGAGCCGTACGTGAGCTGGACTTTGGTCTGAGGAGTTCGCATATCTCAAGAAGCTCCTGTGACTTTTCAAGCGAGCTGGTGGGAGATGGTGGTCATACAGAGGATGTCGTCTGTCGCTACTTAGTCCTGAACTAAGTAGTACATTTAGTTATAGAACCGATCTACCCTCCACATTACGTCCATAAATAATTTGGAGACTTAAATTTTCGGCATTCAAAAATTGGTAAAATAACAAAATTAAAGGTAAATCATATTTATTGTTTACTAAATACACGTACATGAATAAAATCCTCTCAAAAGAAATAACCAAAACACGTGTATACTTAAGTCTCTTAATGGGTATTTCTACACGTGCCAGTATAATTATAAAATAATTTCATACATAACATTAAATCTATATTTCTCAGAAGAGTGAGGCAGATCTTTAACACCTACATTTAACTTTTTTTTCTTTATATACTACGCCCACAGCAAACGAACGTGTAGTCCACCTGATGGTAAGTGGAGTACAGCCTATGGACATCAACAATCCACAAAAGCAGATTATAGATGCGTCGCTGCAGCTGAGGACTACGGTATTATGCCTCATGTGCTAGTAATTTCAGGGCCTGATCTCATCACCAAACCGGAATACAGTAATGGAAGCACTACTATTTGGCGGCAGGTTAAAGGTGAGACGGTGGTGCTGCCGCCCTCGAGCTTATTCACAAGAGCTCTACCAACACTTATATGCCCCATGTGTGTGTCCCAAACCTTACATTTTCCGTGTGAATAGTACGTGGCTAAAAGACCAAGCCGTGCGGATCGTGTGATCTTGCAGATTAGGCAAAGTTAACCGCTTTTTTGTAATATTTTAAAGCAAATTTTAGCTTTGCTATGCATTTATTTTATATAATATTAAAGTTGAAGATATATGATATTAAAGTATGTGACTAAGTGACTTATCACTCATCGCATAGGTGGCGCTTAAACCAAGTAATGGTTCGTCTACCTACGACGCTGGCACAAAGAGTTGAGAAATTTCGAGTCCAGCAGCATACGAATCCATAGCTGAATTGGCAAAGCACTTGGGGCGTATACCCAGGGGGTGCAGGTTGGAGTCCTGCTGGATTCTTAATTTTTTTCAACTATAATATTATATAAAGTTAACCGCGGTTGGCCGTCGATGGGTGACCATTTTAACATGACGAGTTTTCCGCCGTCGGTCCCGGTTGCCATTTTCAGATGCCAGAAAATCTGATAGCTAGTCTTACAAAGAGTATCGTGTCACCTCGTCGTGCTTTTAAGGTCTGATGAGAGTCACTCCACTTATAACACAGATATTCAGATAATCCGTTCGACTAAAAGCCGACGCCAATGTAATTGGGAAATGGCTCCGCATATTGATTGATTTAGGTTTTATACGATGGAACATATAATAATATGTATATTTATAACATTTCTTTTTTTTTTTTAAAGTTTACTTGTAATTTGCAAATATGAAGAAGTTCACGTCCGTAATTTAATGGCCAGGATTCAAACCCACGACTTCTCGATCGTAAGATCGAGATCGATTGTAAGATCGATGCCTTATCCGTTGCACCACGGCCGCTTCATACACCTACACATTAAAAAAAAAACTTAACTAATTATTGCCTGATGGGAACATAACAAAAAAATTTAACCGATCTGGAAATTAACCCAAAACTCGCAGAAAGAGCCCTCATACGCTAACCACTGTGACAAGATCAAAAAGTCAAGCTTTTATTCTAAATACCGCGACGAATTATTAGAAGCTATTCAGTTCTACGCCGTAACCACCGCTACGAGTTTGCCCAATTACCAAAATTAATAAGCAGCTAAATGTACAATAATGGTATATTTAACCATAAATTAACTGTAATACGTTGTTATAACAACAAAAGCCAAATGTTTATACACAAGTCCTTTTAATTAGCAGAACAGATTTCCAAATAATACGTACGTTACTCATAAATCGTTTGCAATACACGGGAAACGTGCTACAGTTGCGGAGTACCGCACCGGTGCAATCATAACAAACTAAAGCTAATCAAAAATCACCCTTATTGTAGAAGCAATACAGTCTTGATCAACTGTAAGGTTAATTTTGTTACCGACACTAAAGTAAATATTTAAATGCGAGTAATTGAAATTGAAACTTATTGCTCTCAATTTAAAGAACATATTGCCTTGGGAGATGCAGTTCGATTTAATAGTGTAGTGGGTCAAAGTGATGTAATAGTTGACTGAATGTTAAATACGCAGTATTGTTATATGTTACTCTGATTTACTCTTTGACTTTAGGTGTAAAATGGGTCTGATGTCCGAGAAGGATTGGCTTTGTATCTGTTGATTGAAGGCTAATTTATTAGACATTTATGGGTTTGTCCGATATACAATGTTGTACATTAATTAACGACGTGAATATTAATGTAATTAGTACTCTTTATGTTGTTTGTTAGAAAATATTAGTAATTTATAAAATATTAAAGTTGAAAAATTAAGAATCCAGCAGGACTCGAACCTGCACCCCCTGGGTATACGCCCCAAGTGCTTTGCCAATTCAGCTATGGATTCGTATGCTGCCGGACTCGAAATTTCTCAACTCTTTTTGTGCCAGCTTTTAGCTAGACGAACCTTATTTGGTTTTAGCGCCATCTATGTGATGCGATAAGTCACTATTCACATACTGTAAGTTTGAATTAAGATCAACACTGTAACTGTCAAGAGATGACGCATTTTTATCAAATACTTGTAATACCAGGGGGTGCAGGTTCGAGTCCTGCTGGATTCTTAATTTTTCAACTTTAATATTTTATAAATTACAAAAAGGCATAGCAAAGCTAAAATTTGCTTTAAAAATATTACAAAAATATTAGTACTTAATAATTATGGAGCAGAGAGATATTTTGCGCAATTTCACTGTTATAATTTTAATTTAACAACTATATTTAGATATTATAAAAAACCTATAATTATGTGTATCTATTATATTATAATAATACATGTTTACATGAAGAGTAACTAGACAACATAATATTCCTCCGAATCAATCTGCAGTGATCGTGTTGTATTATATGACTGATGTTATTTTTAAAATAGAGTTTTAACTTGTCCATTCGTTAATTTTCTTTTTAACAACCCTCACCTATGAATAACCGTTTTTTTTTACTTTTAGTATTATTGTGAAAAAGCGTGGGATGCTCGATAGACGAAAAATATGGCACAGAGCGCCCCACGCTTTTTCACAATAATACTAGTATTTTTTGTTCATTACCATTTTCAGCTTATATTAGGAATTATTATTCACTTTTTGTTAGAAGTACTTTAAAAGCGTGTTTTTTAGTTTTTTTTAAAACCACTCGGCAAAAATTTAACGTTCGAGAGAAATATTCTGTATTGTTGATGCGGTGACTTTTTAATCATATTTAAAATAACATAACATCAAGTCTATATTACCAAGAAAAGTGAGGCAGAATTGTACACAACCCTCATTTCACCTGTTATATTTAGGTCCCATGGGGTAGAGATGAACCTATCGCCATCAACCGGGCACAATTCCAACTCCGTGCTGCTATTGTGAATTTCCTGTCGGAAAGTTCACAAGTAATACTTTGCTCGACCCGGGCATCGAACCCGATAACTCGGTGAGAGGCGCATACGCTAACCACTAAACCATCAGGGCAGTTTTATTTTTTGTTATAATATATCAATTAATTCAATTCCATATACAACGCATTACAGTGCTTACTAACAATGCATTACAGTGCTTACGTGAATTGTTTGACTTCCTCAGAAACCAGTACCTAAAAACAATATCTTCCTCAAACAAAATCTATAGCATCTCAAAACATCAAACTAAATTAGTCGCTTCAAACATTATTGACACAGACTGTAAACACTTACTTCAAAAGAGGTTGTCAACTAAAATTATGAACATTGTACAATATTGCCTACCTAATAGTCTAAGAGCCCGTGAACCCCAGACCTTTGTTATTTTATAAAAGCTGGGAACATTATTCTAATTATTCATGCACATTAAGGGAGTCTGGCAAGAGGTTGCCACGATGTTAGGTGTCAGACAGTTAATGACGTGATTTTTAATAATATTCGAAAGGTAATACCAAAAAATCACACTTTATTATTTGATGAATTTAGATCGGTATTTTACACACCTTTAGTACCGTTTGTCTGCCAAAGCCACTGTAACCAAAACTTTATAAATAGTGCATCGTTCTTACCTGTGTGGGGAGCATGCGCTGACAAGTTTCCAGCTTTTATAAAATTACGAAGGTCTGGGGTTCACAGGCTCTTGCTCTATAATATAACCCTGGTAAATACTGAACTACACTCCTCTAGTACAGTTTAAGCAGATATTATGTTACAACTAAAATTTCCCTCCAAAATTACGGCGCGGAAACTTCTAATGTTGAATTTAAACTTTCAATGAGTAAAATCCGGATTTTAGAAGTTTGGATTGGAAGTTTTAATTTTGGTGCAAATATTTAAATGAAGTTTCTTCGGTATTGAAGGTAATGTAATGTGTTGAGACTTCTAATAATTATGTTATCAAATAAATACTGGTCTAATGTAATGACGACCAGATGACGGAGTGGGTAGTGTACCTGCCTGCGACGCTGAGGTTGTAGAATCGATTCCCGCTCAAAACAAATCTTTGTGTGGATGAACATGGAGGTTTGTCTTGGTCTGGGTGTTTCTTTGTATAATAAGTATGTATTTACAAAAAAATATATAGATATGTATTAGTATCAGTCATTATAGTAACCATAGTACAAGCTCTGCTTAGTTTGGGACTAGGTGGCGTTGTGTGTATGTAGTGTGATATTTATTTATTTAATTTTACAGAAATTTATAGCAGCCACTGTTTTAATGTCATATAAAGGTGACAAGGCAAAATATAAGCGAGAGAGAGAGATTAATGTCGATCTACTGTTCTGTTACTATTTGATTTACAGTAAGTATTAATTTTCTTGTTAATAAAATATTATTTTAATAATTTTTCAGTCACTTTTCAGCATATTTCTATATAATACAACATTATTTTTAACATAACAGATCCCTGAAAATGGTTTATGCCGAATAAGTAACATAATCCATTCCACTTTTTTATTTTAATATAATATTATTATGTAAAAAAAAAAGTATTAACTTAAATGTGTTAGCTTACAATCAACTTCAAGTTTTTACAGAATAATCAGTGTCTTTAATAACAATTTCATGTATGTTTTTTTCGTGACTGTACGACCTAATAACCTATTTCGTATAGATAATAATATTCTTTCCATGGGCCAACTTAAGCTGAATCATGTTTCAGGCGAGCGTTACAGACATAAAGTTTGATCCCCGTTTTGAATCTCGTCCAAAAAGTTCCCTAACTCTGGCATATGTTCGCTTTCATGGTGGAAAATGCCCCGTTAGCAAAAAATAAGGAAGGTTTAATATGAAGATAATGCCGGCCTATTTACATAAGGGAATATTTTTTTATGATAACACTTATATAACCTAGTGTATAACAAAAAGAGAAGCTATACAATCAAATAATCCTACGTTACTACCATATAAAGTTCCATGATAAGTATTTTAACCTTATACCTTATAGTCTTATACGAGGCCTTCTAACAGTGACTTATTAAGATTAGTTTAAGTTATAAGACTATTTTAATTTAAGATCCAATATGTATATTTTTCTGTAAATATAGGTCACCTTATACCTATTGAAAATTCGTTTACAAGAACAAAACTTTTATTTTAATTGAAAGGATGGCCTAACTCAAAGTTACATACCAATTAGCCATTCTCCTCATACAAACCGGTATTCAAAATTTAAAAAAATCTGATCGATGTCAAATATTCTATCACAGTGCGCGTGTTTTATACATTTTCATGACACGCACGCAACGGAATAAAGATTTAGAATTTTTCGGATATGAGTGCTCGAATGTGAAGTTAGAAAACCTTGAATAATTTCTTAAAGTAGTTAAAATTTACTTATAATTTGATCTACTGGGGGTAGAGCTCTTGTGAATGAGCTCGAGGGCGGCAGCACCACCGTCTCACCTTTAACCTGCCGCCAAATAGTAGTGCTTCCATTACTGTGTGCGGTTTGGTGGTGAGATCAGGCCCTAAAATGACTGGCACATGAGGCATAACACCGTAGTCCTCAGCTGCAGCGACGCATCTATAATTTGATTTTGTGGATTGTTGATGTCCGTGGGCTGTACTCCACTTACCATCAGGTGGACTACACGTTCGTTCGCTGTGGGCGTAGTATAAAAAAAAAATATATATATATAATAACTATTAAATTGTAGACTATCCAGCACAATGAATCTAAGCGGTTGTAGTGAATAAAGTTCAAACTGAAAATTAACAACATCAGCCCGCGTTTGAGGTCTAATAACGTCAACAGTTAGTTATTAAGGTAGCTCTTTTGAGCTTAACTACATTCATCATAGCATCTGAAAAATATATCTACCTTTATCAGACTGGCATTATTTAGACTGGCTGGCTGGCATATGGATGGAGTCCATTTTGGGTAAAAATATCCTACTTTTTTGTATTTTTTTTTTATTATTACCATGTACACCGCTTTATTAAGTAAGTTTTTTACTCGAATAAATACAGCACGGGTTCTTTATTCATTCGTTAAAAGCTGAATTATCAGAAAGTAACAAAGGCTAAAATTTATTTAAACGATGGAAAGAGACCGGATGGTATGTCGTTGCTGCCTTGGAGGATGGGTAGGCCCTTGGTTTGAGACGCAACCTGCGTCGGTACCCTCGCGTCTTCACATCTTCTAAATAGTGGGCTGTGCCGGCAATGCTGCAGCTATTACAGAAACTCTCAAGCGGCGCAAATTTAGTAATCTTGTTGGGGATTACATATTTAGCCTTTTGGGGTCAAGCCGCGAGACTCATGGGGCCCGAATGCACATTCCCTTTTAAAAGATTCTTCAAAACGCCTGATCGACACTTCAAGTGACCGGAAGGCTAGTTTTTACTTCGCTCTAAGACTGAGCATTGCAATTCAAGTCTCCAGCTTTCTGGGTATGTCATCCGCGACATGCGGAAGTATTTTTGGACGCATAGCTTATTAATTGTTTCTTTCTTTATGAATTTGTTTAATAATTATGTACAATATTGTAATTTTTATTTAAATTTTCGCTCAATAAATATATGAGTCGTCAAATGTGTTTATTTTAAACAAAATAAGATGCTTAGTAAAATGGCAAAAGAATAGAAACCGCAAACGAAAGTCTATTTGTTTGAGCGCCAATCTTTTTGAAGTATCCCTGTTATTTATACATACTAATGAAAAATAGTACACAACAATCAGAAACACCAATAATAAGATCTAGTACACGAAAATGTATTCGCCAAACGTACCTAAGTAAACCCGAAATATGTGGCCGCTTGCGGGAAAGTGCCTCTTACGGCAGCAAATAGAATCTGTGATATTTGCTAAGGATACATTTGAGCCATCGATCAAACTTGGACATACTGTTTGCGGAACAAATACTTGTTACTTATTTCTTTTTGGGACCGAGTTTCTGGTCGGTTCTGGTTTTATTTTTGTTTATTTTTTCACAAACTAAATAATGGATGTACTTCTTTTTTGTTTTGTTACATACGTCTATATTTTCCAGAAAGGTTTGGCAAAGGGCCCACCCAAACCCACATTTCACCTGCTATGTGCTATGAGGTGAACCTATCACCATCAACAGGGCACAATTCATATTCCATGCTGCTATTAAAAAATTCCTGATGGAAAAATCCCCAAAACGCGTTAGCTTGTTCCGAGAAACTAACATAAGACCACGCAATGAGAGTTCGCATTACCTAACCACTTTGTATCACGTTTTGTATCATGTCAAACTTGAAATATGTATATAACAAGATGATGGCATAATGCATAACTTTCATGAAACTGTCGTAATTAACCATGCGCCTATTATATAATCTTTCGCATAACGATAATAATAGAAATTGCATTACAATCAAACAATGTTATACGAAAAGATTTAATGCGATTCACCGATGCAACGTTAACAGCTGGTTGTAATCAGCTTACGAACCGTTGAAATACAATAGAATTATATGTAATTAATAAAACTTCACTTAAGGTATATTTAAGGCCTATATTTAAACCGTTTAGGAGTAGTACCTTCCAGCATCAGCTCAGCAACAGGAAATGCTGACTGTTAAATGCACATATTTGAGTCATTGTAGCGAGGATTCTCTATGATTTCATAATCAGATCGTGTCCTGACGAAAATGGGACCACATTACAAGACTCGTTCAGACAAAAAAAATAATCACGTCGTTCCAGGCGGTTTCGAGAAATGGGGCAACAAACATTAAAAATAAAATTAAATTGAGAACCCTCTCCTTTTTCTTGAAGTCAGTTCAAAATAGAAGACAATTAGTATACAATACATTAGCCGCAAACAATAATAGCATCATCACAAATACTGTACCATTTTACAAAACTGTGAGGACGACTGAAAAGAGGAGTGAATTGTATTAATTTTATTATTAAGATCACCAGCAAAATGATTTCAGATAACATGTTTAAACATTGGCCGTTATCATTTAATATCAAAATTGTATAATTCATCAATATATTTTATCTGTTCAATTTGCGGTCGAATTACATGAAAATGAGAAGTTATTTTTAATAACAATTGTTTTGTAGGATTCATTAATCAGGAGTGATTAATATTGTTTTATAGATTGCGATTATAATTGTCCATAACAAACAATAAGTAAATTATTACATACGAAATATTTTTTACCATGTACCAGTCAGCCAGCCAGCGATACATGAAAAGGAGATGGATTATTTTGTATGAAATCTGGTCCCACCATGCAAAAGATACATGTGATATATCGTTGGATAGCTATTTTTGAGCTAAACAATAATAGCTATGGCGCTTCGTTTTGAGCTATGCGATCTCAAAAACTAAAAACAATACAGCTTATGGCACCAACTTTAAATATTACTTCGTTTTGAGCTATGCGTGCCCAAAAACTAAAAACTAGGACCTACGTTAATCAATAAAGCTTTGCCCCTATCGGTTACCGCGTTATTTAAAATAGCTTGCAGCCTTTTCTAATATTTAATTTATTAATTTAAAAGAGAAATATTTGAATCAAATCATCAGTTCTAGAGATTAACGAGTTCAAACAAACTAATTCTAGGACATAATTACAATCGTAAAACTCTCAGCTCAACAATCTTCAATAGCTACATGAAATGTATCGTTGGAAAGATATTATTTAACTGGAAAAAAGTAACACTGGTACTTAATTCAAAATGTTAGTCCGATTAAACATATTCTTTATCAAACATCGCAGTTTAAGCATATCAGTTATTTTTTTTTTTGTGGTGGATAGGCTCGCGTTTGACCACGATTTCACATGATGGTAAGTGATGATGCGGTGCAATATCTTGCAACAATCTAACATCCAAAGCTGAGTGCTATAATAACTTTTGTTCACCTTAAAAATATCTATCGATGTAGCTCTTGGAGGGTGGGACCAATGAGGTGCTTTGGATGTTTTTATACAGTTAAAATATATACTCTGAGTGGATGCGGTAAAAATTATGAATATTAAAAAAAACGTTTCCTTTGCCGAACAAACAGCCTGATCTTAATGTTCGAAAACTGGACTACTAGTACTATACTTATATTTATTTATTAGCAGTCCTGTATCTAATACATGTTCCACTGCTGGGCTCGGGTGGCTCGGGCCTCTTCTCATGATGGGAAGGGTTAGGCCATAGTCCGACGCGCTGGCCAAGTGCGGATTGGTAGACTTCACACACCCTGAAGCACTTATTAGGCACTCTCAGGCATGCAGGTTTCCTCACGATGTTTCCTTCACCGTTAGCGAGCGATAATTTATATGATAAATACACACATATCTTCGAAAAGACGAAAAGTGTGTTTTTTGGGGTTTGGGTTCGAACCCGAGACCTTTAACTTCGCAGTCCTACGGTCTCCCACTCGGCTATCGCTGCTTTTTTTATATTATGCCGAAAAACAAATTTATAGATGAAAATGAATGAATACAATAAAGTAGCCACAGTTGTGGTTCATTAGCTTAAAATTAAATTGGATTGTGTTTTAATTAACATAAAACTTTATGCTTCTGTTTATCGGTGAAGTAATTCTTGATTACATTTTGCTCGGTAATTTTTCATTACATTACCAAATTAAAAATATAAAAGATCTATATTTAGGCCCGTAAAATATCGTAAAAATAAACTACCTAGCTTTTAATCATAGCTGGTAAATTTAAAAAAATATTTCTTCACTTTCTGTTGTTTGTGGACTATTTTCTTAAATTACGAGCTTTCATTATGACATTATTTTCTTGTAAAAATAAAGTGTTGTTGTGAACATAACATTACACTCATTTAACCCAGAAGGGCGTGGCAGAGGTGTATAAAAAACCACACTTCACCTGTTATGCCTATCGCCATCTACCGGGCACATATGGACGTGACGGAAAAATCCCAAACCACACTTTGATTGACCCGGGCATTGAACCCGAGACCTCACGATGAGAGCGCATACACAAACCATTAATTCAACTACGTTGGTTTCTTATGAAAAAGTGTAAAACCTAATATTTTTCATCAAAACAGTTTAAATATGTAGAACGGGAACGAGTAAGTATTAAATTTCTTCTTTGACTTTTCCTCAGCCAACAAACTAAATCTAAAGAGAAACTTTAGTTTTCTGCTTCATTCAGAATAGTCTTTTTTATAAAGAATTTGTCAGATTAAATTCTTTCAAAGACTGCAGGTTTCTTTAGACCGTTATTACATGAAAAGATTACGTATTAAGCACGGTATTGTTAATATATGTTTTTAAATTTCGCGATTTGAGAACATTTTTAAAAAATTAGACGAAGGATCTAAAGGTGGTGAGGGTAGTGGACAAAACCCGCGCTTCAAAAAGACGATGCTGAGCTTCACAAGCCGGCTCGTGACCACGAATGATGCAAGTCATTTCGAAACGTCGAGCATAAGTATTTATTTACCTTTATAATCAGTTAATCAAAATGTATAGATGCTTAGTTAAATAAAACTTTTTAACGATAAGTTTTATTGTAGGTACACCTCATCACTAGAAGCCAATATACCGTAGGTGCCGAATCTGGAATAAAAATGAATTTATTTTTCTAATCCACATTCGGCATCTACGTAAAATACCTATAGGTGCAAAAGCCATAGGTGCCAATAAATTTGGTGCCGAATGTGGAATGCTTCATAATTACACGATTTAGACCCGTTGGCTAATTTAAAAAAAAGCCGGAGCAATTATAAGTAAGATTTTCCTTTAATTAAAAGAGTATAAATATTATGGTAGTGTTGAAACTCAAAACTGCCTCGATTCTCTAGTGGTTGGCGTATACGCCTCTCACCGTGAGGTATCTGATTCGATTTCCGGTTCAGGCAAAGTGTTATTAGTAAGTAATAGCAGCACGGAGTTGGAATTGTGACCGATGGATGGCGATAGGCTCACCCCCTATCTCATGGGACCTTAACATATCAGGTGAAGTGTGGGTGTTGTACACCTCTGCCACTCCCTTCTTAGTAATATAGCCTTGATGTTATTTGTTGAAAATTAGTGCTTTTTTTGAGTATGGGCCTTGATACATTGCCTCCTAGTAACACTTCTACTTCTATTCGTTTCAATGGTCAAAGTTTTATTGTCCTGGGAGGACTACTTTGTACCATTGTGGTGAAAGGATTGGTCATCTAGATAGACCCTGCTCTAGCGAAATCTAGGTGTCCAGGGTGCGCCGGACGTTGGGGAAAACTGGTTCACTTTTTACGTCACTCGGGGAGGCTCCTTTCATGCACCCCAACACTAGTAACACTAGCATCATCAGAAACTTCCATTTCCAGATAGATTACAGTAGACTTATCCATCAAAGTTACCTTAAAACGATTCCTCTTCGCATATTTCTCATAAAAACCTAACATTCCTACAAAAGACAATAATCTCACATCAATAGAAAAATCGCGATGCGAGAAAATCTTCGCACGTCGCCGTCTATTCGAGTTCTATCCGAGTCATTCGATTGGTATTCGATGCATAATAATAATCGGTATGCGTTTATACGAATTCCACGCTTGCTGGCAATTCGATTCCTATGGAACCTTTTTTTGTACGAGACTCGAATTGTAATGAGGATAGTATTAGTGATTATTTTATCGTAGAAATATTTAATACGTATTTGAATATGGAATCGATTAGGTTAAGAAAGGGTTTCTGAACGGTTCGGTTAAGCGAATCAAATTTAGGTTTGGAAGAAATCTTTACCCTTGCAAAAGTATTTTTATTGAACAATAGTTGCATAATAAATACGTGCAGAGCTTTGTTTACGTACGTGTATTCAATTTTGTTATTTCAGTTCATCCTTCGTACCACGACGACACAAATGATATTTAGTTTGGCTACTTCCACATACAAAAAAGCTATTATTGTATGTTCAATGTTAATTGTAGCAATTTCAATAACTTGCAAGCCACTTTTCATCGACACGGCGATGTAAGTACTACTCGTATGCGGGTGTAGCTAAATTCATATTTTTGTAAAAGGTACGTATGTAACTTATTATACATAGAAACACCTAAACCAAAACAAGATGTCCATGTTCATACCGCGATCCGGTCGTCGTTTCAATATTTTTAAGCAAAATTTCATCAAAACCCTTTCAGTACTTATTGCGTGAAGGTAAACACATACATTTAGTATGTCTTTTTTATTATTAATAATTTTCATATCATTGGATATGAAATAAATATTGAATACAACTTGAAAAATGAAAAATGATGCTGAATTGCTTAGTTGTAATGAAAATAAACATTTATGTTGGTTCAATATTAAAATGCCTAAACAGATTTTTCATTTTTATAAGAATACAAAAATTTTGCTTATATATACTAGGTTATTTTGAAGTTTGAATGCCCGATTGAAGGTGTAAAAGAGAAGGAGTAAAGGAATTCAGTTAAGGCCAAGCAGTTCGAAAAGACAAATCTTTGAGTCTCCAGTGTCAATAAAACTGTAAAGGATACTACCACACAAAAAACTGTAAAAAGAAGAACAAAGAAAATTTATAATTTAACAGCATAACTGAAAATTTTTAGTTACTCTGAAAAAAAACTATTATCATGATCAAAATAAACTTCTATGTTACTTATTTCGTGATACAGCAAAAGCTATATTTTTTTGTTTATTGTTCTAAAACAATAATCACATTTTTATAAATTACCCAGTATTGCAAAAAAATATTAAAATGAACCATATAATGTGAGATCTTGACCGAAAATAATAATTAAACTCATGCAATAAATACAATCTGAATACCTGACAGAGTCAAAACGGTCAAAGAACACAAAACAAAAATTCATCTCAAACCCTACCGTCTCCATCAAAGTAAACGTCTAGAAGAACTAAAATATTTAAAAAAAGTAAAGTCGGGCAAAGGCAACAAATAAAGCCCGGTTTAACAGCCAATTTGGTCCGGATTAATAGAGCAGGAGTGTGGAACAAAGCGGCGAGAACAAAGAAAGCGCCAGTGTAACCCCGCTAAGATCCGCAGAGATTTTTGAACGCGTCAATTTTTCTGGTTCCGTTCGAATACAAATAGAGGATCAATTTCGTTGGTGGGAAACGTTTTAGATTTCATCGCTTCGATATTTGAAATGAACTATTTTAATTTAAAAAGGCGTTTGAGTAAAAAGGTTTTCTCACATTCATACGATTGAGTTCTAATAGTATTTATTACAATGTTCAATAAATTGAGGACCATTTTCAGAATAAGTTATTTATAGTTTACTGTCAGTTATCTGTCCGTTATGTAGGTATTGTTAAGGCTATCAGGAACCTAATCAGGAATTGGTAAAACTGACCCGTAATAAGTTCAAGAGTATCTAAAAGTTATCATTTATTTTTTGAAAGTTGTTTTGATATTTTTCTAGTTTCGTTCGAAAACAAATACCTTTACTAGAGGATTTATTCTATTGGTGAAAACAATTTCAGATTTCATCGCTTCGATATTTGAAATAAACTGTTTTTAAAAGTGTTTGGATAAAATAAATAAATGGACTAAACTATCGAGTTCGTACTCGATTCTAAATTGAAACACAGCGATCAATAGCCAGTAGACTTTAAATTTGATAAAAATAATGGTCTATCTCGGTAAAAGGGAACAAGTAAATACATTATTAATTGACCTAAGTGTTCAAATTCTTTTTCACCAAATGGGTTCTCAATTAGGTATAGATTGTTAGCTGAAGAAATCTTAAATACTTAAGACAAAATAGCATTAATAATGCAAAAAGTTGATTAAATAGT
The DNA here is from genome assembly GCA_905147285.1 of Hypena proboscidalis. Lineage (NCBI taxonomy): Eukaryota > Metazoa > Arthropoda > Insecta > Lepidoptera > Erebidae > Hypena > Hypena proboscidalis. Next base: position 5,638,691 of record LR990150.1, on the reverse strand, counting down.
TGTTGAGGTCTGTGGTGATCAATATCTTCCAATTGTTATTTATAAATACAGACTTCAAGAACTATTAAACCGATCTTTGTGCGTATTTAATGTAAGTAAGTAAGTAAGGAATCTTAATTTGGATGAATATGGTACGTAATAGGTGACTTTAACTAATTACACAGTATCATCATATTCTGCCAATCAAGGCGTGCAAATTTTAGTATATAAAATTTAAATAATTATGATCAGCTGCTTATCAAAATGTCAGCCTCTTCCACATGCAGTTTTTTCCTAACGTAACAAAATTAAAATTTAATAGTTCAATTCATTTTACCAAGAAACAGTTGAAAAAGATATGGGACGGCAGGATTTGAACCTGCGACCTTACTGCACACTGGGCAGCCGCTTTAGCCATCCAGCTACGGTCGCCTCTTACCAGAACCCTAAATTTCTCTTCTGTATGATATGTCATTTCGTGACGTCACGTTCATCCATTTGTTCCTATCTTAAGTAGGATACAACTGTTTCTTGGTATAATTTGCTAAGCATAGGTAGCTAAATGCTATAAAAATAATCAATTAGAAGTCTATTCATTTTATGCCAGAATTACAAGTCAATTATTTATATCAATGTCAAAAATGTTAAATTATAATAATCATAATGTAATGCTCTTTCTAGGTTTTTTGAAGCCGGTTTTTTTATTTTATTTTAAATTTCTAATTGATTTATATATAGCATTTAACTTAGCAATCTAATACTAAGAACGGTCGAATTTTTTGTTGGCCCTTATCCGGGATTTGAACCCGCGATTATAGGATTCCAGCCTATCGCTTTACCACTGAGCGATCCAAGTCCTGCAGCAAATCTAATTTATAGTTCTATTATTCATTTAATTTCATGGTATCTGATAATTAACATACATGAACAAAGTTTTAAATTAATATTGCGTCCATTTATTAAAAAACTACATTCCAACATTATTTAATTAGATTTAACATAACATTACATAACATAACGCCTATATTACCCAGAAGGGTGTTATAGAGGTGTACAACACGCATATTTCACTTGTGTTAAGGTCCTATGTGATAGGGCTTATCGCCATCCACCGGGCACAATTCCAACTTTGTGCTGCTAATGTGAATTGCCTGATGGAAAGATAACAAAGAACTCTTTAACTCAGTGCCTGACCCGGAAATCGAACTCTGGACCTCGCAGAGAGAGCGCATTCGCTAACCACTAGACCATCAAAACAGTTTATTAAAATTGTTATAAAAAATATAAATCTCAGTATATTCTAAAACAACCAGCCAAAAGCAATCTTGCTTTAGTTAATTTAAAATAACTTTGAACTACTGTTATTTACACAGATGTAATTGGCGGTTGTGAATTTCAATTAGGGATGTAAGAGGTCGTTTATATTTAACGGAAGATGGAATAAGGCTGAAATTAAGGATTGAAAATAATAAAGACTACTTCGCAAGCGAGAGATTTTAAGAGGTCACGAACTGGTAATTAAATTTTTCTCACGCGTTACATACAAAACTTTTCACCTCTTCCAGTGAGAAAATATTAAGATTAACCTGGAATAATTCCATGAAATAAGACAGTAATACCGATTCAGAATGCGTTTTAGGGCCTTTTTAACACGCTTATTTCAAATAATTTTAATTTTGATTTAAAATGAACACATTAATTTTACCCGACTACGGTGAAGTCACAAGGAAGAGTAATGATTTTTGTTTTTTGTTTACTGCTTTGTTGGTCTAGCGCAGCGGTTACCAAAGCCTGCTCTTCGGAGTGCAGGGGTTCTGTAAAGCCTCTGTAGGGACTCTACGAGAAGAAATAACCCCTGTCCCCCCCGCCACTTTCCAGGACTCTTGTGGGATGCCAACCCTCCCTAAGTATAAGTACTGCGCCCTTTTTCGCATGCCACCCGCATTTAGGGCTTCATCAAATATTGTTTATCAAAAGAGTTCCCCCAAGTAGCACGTAAGTGTCGTCAGAATCAATTATACAGCCAATATAGAACTTAAAGTGTTATAAGAGACGTATAAGAGAGTCAGGAAAGGTAATAAGCGTTATAAGAGTGTTACAATCCGCTATTATACAGCTCAGCTGTATATAGGCTTTATTATGGTATCTGCGTACACTTAAGGTGTTATATCGGAAAATTACAACTCTACTATACAGCTTTAATAATTGTGTAACACTCCAAGCTTATTTCTACGGCTAAAGCTGTATATAGGCTGTATTATAGTGTTACTTGACACTTGTTGCTGTACAAAGGCATATGCTAACTCCATTATAACACTAGTTTTTATGGTGTAATTTAACACTCTTATAAGTATTAAAGCTGTAATAGTTACTTCTAAGAGAGTATTATGTATTATAGAACTAAAAAGATAAATGACAGCTATAGTACAGCTTTAGTCTGTATTATTGACGGAGACGTCAAATCAATGTCGCAGTCAGGAGATGGATTGAGAAGGAATATTTGAATATAAGGAATTACAACTTAAATAACAGTAATGATAGTGAACCAATATTGACTGAAAGAAAAAACCATTCAACCACACCGACAATCCATAGCTCCAATGAGGGTTCCGTACGAAAAAAAAAAAAAAGAAAAAAAAAAAGGAGATAAAAATAACATTATTAATTGCTTCCTTCGCCATCATAACACCCCTTTTGATTCCCAGGAACTTGGCACTATGCAAAGTTTTTTTGGCATTTTTCTTCAGTTTCTATTATCTTGAACGACATATTATTCTGAAAAATAAAGAAAATACCTTAATAAATAATCGTCAAAATGGTTTTAGAGATTTTAATTCTTTATACGTATCTCTAAAGAGGTTATTAGTTATTATCTAAATGAAGAGCATAATACAGCCTATTGAATAAAAATATTCTAAAATTACTCTAATTAGAAGTTAAAAGCTGTACAATACACTTCATTTATTCCATAGTACAGCTACTGGCGCTATATTGCTCTTCAAATAGTGTTAGGGCTGTTTAAAATTGACGCCATTTTCTAATAAACAAAAACATATTAGATGTTTCTAAAAACAAAATGAATTGACATTATTTTGCATTATCTTTAGCCGTATCATGTTTACTAGCTTATATAACATTAACTTGGCCTTTTCCTTATTACTTGAAATTAAAATGTTGTTATTCTAACCTTAAAAAACAAAAACTTACTTACCGATATTCATTATTTCTTTTGTTTTTCTTGATTTTTATGCTGGCGCGCGAATATTTTACCGAAAACCATATACAGGTTTACAATAAATATTGGTTTGCACGTTCTTTTCACCAAACCAATAAGTTCAAAATCATTTATATGTTTTTCTTAGCAAGTAATTTGCCATTATAATAATATGCATAATGTAGATAAAAAATATGATGTACATTAAAATATCTATACTTTTGTAATTCTTTTATAACACTATTGTAGAACTTTAATTCTTACAAGCTACTTCTAGGATACCATCTGGAGAGTTGTAGTTTCTTTGTACACCAAATAACAGCTCTAATACAGCCTTTATACAGCTACTATACAGCTCTTATAACACCAAACGCTGTATAATTTGTGCCCATTTTACACTTATAAGGGCTGTATAAGCGCTTATGCAGCCTTTATACAGCTATTATACAGCTTTAAGTATAAAATTACGCTCTAGTACAGCTTTTATACAGCTTGTAATGCTACTTGGGGCCATCATCAAAAAAGTTTTGAACAGTGTGTGAAGGCACCCTGACTCAAGATATAAGGATGAAGTATCGAGCCCCTTTAAAGCGAGGCTAGTTTCAGCGAAGCTGGAACTTTAATTACTTAAAATAACAACTCCAATTGGGCGAAAGGTAAAAAAGGTTGTTAGAGTAATTTTGTAACAACTTTGTTACGTTTTATATTCACAATATTGCTCAAGAAATAAAGGTCACAACTGTGTAACTGTTAAAATGAGTGTGAATCTTAAATTGTTTACAATTTTTTTTATAACGCAAATTTGCTAATCACATAACATAACAACGCTAATATAGTGCACGGTTGGCGTAGTGGTTAAAACGGTTGCCTTGCCGCTTTCAACAGCGTTGGTGTTGTGGGTTCGATACCCACACGTGACAAATCTCTGTGTGATCCGCAAAGATTTGTCCTGACTCTGGCCGAGCTTTGTGTGTATGAAATGTATGTTTGTGAAAACGCCCGCGATACGTGAATTATTCCTAGTGCTGACGTGGTTTAAAAAAAATACCCAAAAGGCTGTAACAGAGATATATAACACCCATTTTTCACATGTTATATTTCTAGGCCCCGTGTAACAAGGGGTGATCATATCGCCATCTACCGGGTTAGATACCAACTCCGTTCAGCTTATAAGAAATTTCTGATGGAAAATCCCAAATAATAGTCTGACTGACCCGGGAATCATACCCGAGACCTCGCGGTGAGAGGCCGCATAAGTTTATTACTTGACCAACGAGGCAGTTACAATGTATTTTTAATTTATTTACTATTTTAATTGATACCAACTAACGGCAGTCTACGACTTGGTTCAACACTTAATCGAAAAGATACTTCTTTGTTATAACAAATAAACACTTCAATTAAATAGTGTACGTCGCGCAATAAAAACGTGTGAACTGAAAGTAATGTCACATGCTGCCATTTCTTTAGTGCGAGTGAGAGATCCAATTAAAATGTTAAGACGTTTGTCATGCACGGATTACAGTTAATTTCATCTACTTGTATTTTATTTGACTACTCGGGACGTATCGTTCCCTCTCTTTCAAATACAAATTGAATTAACCCTAAACCAAATATTCTAAACAGATTTCAAAAATTAGCATATTCTGCGATTTCTCAAAGAGCCGATCAGTGATCATTCGAATTGATTCAAACTGATTAATCAACCAAATCTTCAAGGAACAAATAAAAGTACTTCAGTTGACTGAAATTTAATTACTCGGATCTTGCAGTTGGCGCCTTGGACAGCGGAAACGGAAGCCTTTGTTGCCGACGTACTTCCGGTCTAAACAATGCCGCTGGGAAAATAAAGTTTATTGGACGTTTTAAACCGTCACAGTTTTATGCTGTACTTAATCTGCAGGATTAATTGGCTGTAGTTAAAAGTTAGGCCAAGCAAGGTTTAATCGAGCTTGGTAGGCCTGATTGCGTAATTTTCTGCTTAAAGACACTTTTTAACTAATGCGGAGATTTGTCAAAAGTTTATTTTCGCTCACCCCTATCCCAAAGGACCTACACATAACAGGTGAAGCGTGTTATGTAGTTATGTTTATTTTTTTAAACTGCTTCCAAAAAAGAATGCTGTGTATTTGTTAAAAATAACATCTAAAAACACATTATAACGCTCAAAATTATGTAATATCTTTCACATCTGTGTGCTGATTTTTTTTGCGTATTCTAAAAGAGGTTTAAAAATAAAAGACTCGTAGTCGTGATAAGTTTCACTTGTTGCTAATTCCCTGAAAAGCCTATTGAGAAAAAAATCTTATTATTTTTTTATCAAATACTCGTTAAACTGACCGTTACAAACATTTATGAGACATTTTGATGACCAGTACTGAATTGTTTGTTTCGTATTAGAGAAATGATACATTTTTTTTGTAAGTACATGTTTTGATTAGTTTAATACTAATAATGAACATTTGTATTCAAAAACCAAGTACCTATAGCAGCAAAAAATATAATTTTAATATTGGCCATTTGAAATGATACCAACATAATCTGTTTTTTAATACCCCTAAGCCGTTTAATGAAATAATTGCAGCTAAAAACCAACCAACAAAAGATAACGCAAACCGAACACGGATTTTCGATACGTTAACTTGCTCCAAAGCCGTGTGTCAGTACTCTTCAGGGCAGACAAACAGCTCAGGCTACTTCACCTGGCGGTTAAAGCTTGATTCATTGCACCTCCTTTTGTTTTGTACTCGCGCCCGCGTCTCTATTACCTATTGTTTGAGGTTATTTTTTGGGAACAATGCTTTCATTTGTTTGAATGATTATTAAGAGTGGTGTTCACATTTACGTGTACTTTTATATGTTTGTCCAGCGATTCCTCCGTCATTAAAAGCGATTACATATACTTTTTATTTGTGAATGTATGCTTCCGTAATGGCACCTTATCCACCAAGTCAGGATCTGATAATGGAATCCCAAAGTAATCAAGGACACTCCTCAAATTGTATAACTTATCACAGTGTTTTTTGTAAATTTCCCAAAGCTAATTAGATATTTGCATCTAGCAGTCAGCATCTCTTATTCCTCAATGGTAAGGAGTTCAGTGATATTTTTTCAATACCATACCGTTAATACCGTATTCTTTCAAGTTATACACAGATATGCGTATACCAAAGACGTGTGTCTGTACTCTACAGGGCAGACAAACAGCTCAGGCTTCACCTGGCGGTTAAAGCTTGATTCATTGCACCTCCTTTTGTTTTGTACTCGCGCCCGGGTCTCTATTACCTATTGTTTGATGTTATTTTTTGGGAACAATGCTATCATTTGTTTGAATGTTTATTAAGAGTGGTGTTCACGTTCACGTGTACTTATTTTATGTTTGTCTAGCGATTCCTCCGTCATTAAAAGCGATTACATATACTTTTTATTTGTGAATGTATGCTTCCGTAATGGCACCTTATCCACCAAGTCAGGATCTGATAATGGAATCCCAAAGTAATCAAGGACACTCCTCAAATTGTATAACTTATGACAGTGTTTTTTTGTAAATTTCCCAAAGCTAATTAGATATTTGCATCTAGCAGTCAGCATCTCTTATTCCTCAACGGTAAGGAGTTCAGTGATATTTTTTTAATACCATACCGTTCATACTGTATTCTTTCAAGTTATACAAAGATATGCGTATACCAAAGCCGTGTGTCAGTACTCTTCAGGGCAGACAAACAGCTCAGGCTTCACCTGGCGGTTAAAGCTTGATTCATTGCACCTCCTTTTGTTTTGTACTCGCGCCCGGGTCTCTATTACCTATTGTTTGAGGTTATTTTTTGGGAACAATGCTTTTATTTGTTTGAATGATTATTAAGAGTGGTGTTCACGTTCACGTGTACTTTTTATGTTTGTCTAGCTATATCTTTTTATTTGTGAATGTGTGCTTCCGTAATGGCCCCATATCCACCAAGTCAAGATCTGATGGTAAAATTCCAAAGTAATCAAGTACCTACACTCCTCAAATTGTATAGTTTGTCACAATATTTTTTGTATATCTCCTAAAACTAATTTGATATTTGCATCTAGCAGTCAGCTTTTTTTATTGCTGAGCTGATGCTGGAAAGTACAATTCCTCAACGGTAAGAAGTAAAGGGATATTTTTTCAATACCATACCGTTAATACATATTCTTTCAAGTTATACAAAGATATGCGTATACCAAAGCCGTGTGTCAGTACTCTTCAGGGCAGACAAACAGCTCAGGCTTCACCTGGCGGTTAAAGCTTGATTCATTGCACCTCCTTTTGTTTTGTACTCGCGCCCGCGTCTCTATTACCTATTGTTTGAGGTTATTTTTTGGGAACAATGCTTTCATTTGTTTGAATGATTATTAAGAGTGGTGTTCAAGTTCACGTGTACTTTTTTTATGTTTGTCTAGCGTATATCTCTTTATTTGTGAATGTGTGCTTCCGTAATGGCCCCATATCCACCAAGTCAAGATCTGATGGTAAAATTCCAAAGTAATCAAGTACCTACACTCCTCAAATTGTATAGTTTGTCACAATATTTTTTGTATATCTCCTAAAACTAATTTGATATTTGCATCTAGCAGTCAGCTTTTTTTATTGCTGAGCTGATGCTGGAAAGTACAATTCCTCAACGGTAAGAAGTAAAGGGATATATTTTCAATACCATACCGTTAATACATATTCTTTCAAGTTATACACAGATATGCGTATACCAAAGACGTGTGTCTGTACTCTACAGGGCAGACAAACAGCTCAGGCTTCACCTGGCGGTTAAAGCTTGATTCATTGCACCTCCTTTTGTTTTGTACTCGCGCCCGCGTCTCTATTACCTATTGTTTGAGGTTATTTTTTGGGAACAATGCTTTCATTTGATTAAAGGTTTATATAGAATGGAGTTTAAGTTTATTTATGAGATGGGTCATAGTTATTTTCAGGTCAAAAAAGTGTAAGAGGTTAGAGGTCAAATAGCCTTGTTACAATTTATTACTATTCTTTTATTTTTTTTATTTTTTGCCAAACCTTATGACATTGAAGTTGATATTGTGAAGAAAGGATTTTTTCTTATTACTCACAACTTTTATTACAGTTACCAAACGATTTTGAAAACTTCGCATGCATTTTTTTAATAAATTAAAAATAACAAAAGATAAAGAAAAAAGTTTACAAAACGATGTGAAATTGATGTTGAAACCAACATTTACGTTACGCACAGCATTATTTAGAATTTTTAAGTCAGTATTTTTTCATCAGAGAATTTTTTGATTTACTATTCTACTGTTTTTCAAACTTTTTCTATTCCTTGGCTATCAGCATCATACTTGAAATTTGAATTAACAATAATTATCCAGTATACAATTTTGGTGCAACCGAACTGTATATTAACTAATTCTTGATTGCACCTTTACCTCGCCTACACTCAGTAAATTAGATAAATACGAGCCAATTCAAGTTTATTCGCAATCAATACCAATTCAAATAGTTCAGACACCGCTCGTGACAAGATTAATGTCTTGCCAACTTTAGGCGTATCGAGAACCGGCTTTGCACCTCACAGGCGCAATTAAACTTCAGCCTTATTTCAAATTAACGAAGGTAGCTAATTGCAAGTGCTTCAAACGACAGAGTAGTCCGCACGTAACCGCGATTTTTAAATTTGGAATGCGATTGCAACTTTTCTCCAAAACATTTGATTTTAAACTGTAGTTGCGTTAGTTGAGAGTTCAAAATGTGCTGTTTGGTATCGCGTATGCTATTCATGCAATATTGAATCTTATTTGTAGCTTGTTTAGCTTCAAATGGCAGCGAAAGGAATTACTTGGCGTGTTCGTGCGAAGTCGTGATCCTTTACATTCAATTGTATCTAACAATGAACTATATGCCTTGGCAAACGGTGATAAGGTTCTAATTCATTTGTGAGGGAATGTGAGTCATAAAGGTGATACTGATTTTCAGCCGGGTGAAAGTTCTAATAAGATAAAAAGAACAACTAAGTTAGTTCGGTAATAGTTTTTGTAGGCGTTTATTTATTAAACTAATATACTCGTTCGACTTTGAACCATTTACATTCTTATCAAACATGGTTTTAACACGACGTAAAGTATCATAACGCTTTTCTGAATAAGATCTAAAGAAAGTGGCTGCTTATTATTGATTTCACTGAATTCGTAAAAGTATTTAATATTAAAATCAATTTATTTCTCAGCATTTCTTCCTCAATTTCCTTTATTCCCTTTATTATTAAAAATGAAAACGAACTAGTAAACAAATATCTTATGCTACTGCGCCACCTGCGTTTCAACGCGCAAATAATCACGTTAATGCAGATGCGAGCAACGGTAATGAAATTTATTAACTCACTAGTTTTTGCCCGCGACTTCGTTCGCATGGAATTCGATGAATTAAGTAGTATCTGCTCACGCGTTTTGACCCGCGTTACTGCTCTGCTCCCGTGGAGTTTAGCGTAATGTTAAATATTTAAAAGCATTTATTGATACTTAGACGATAAAACACAAAAAAAACTATTACAATCACACACACAGTTTCGTGATTAGCGATATTATTAAGCAAGAATATATTTTTTAGAATGTTCGTTTGCCCTGGCTGTCTACTAAATGGAATTGAATGCGGTGTTCGCAGTTCTGTAGCTGGAGATATAACTTAAAAACTAGAATATGTGGTATCTTTGTATTTTATTCGAAATGGGGTACATTAGGGCGTGTAAGTTTATATAGGAGGTTCGTAAATATTCTGCACTAAAATCTGCTAACATGACGTAAACGAGCTATAAGATTTTTTAAATTGTTGTACCCAATGAGAAGGATTCGGGGTTGTAAGTTTTTATGTGAAGTTAGTCGATTTTGAAAACTGATATGAAAATTGCATGTAAAGCCCGGTTTACACTTTGTTAAGTGCGAGTGCAAGTGATTAGTTCGAGTGCAGGTGTGTAGTGCGAGTAGTGTCCAATTCATTGCAAGTGCAGGTGATTAGTGCGAGTGCAGGTGTGTAGTGCGAGTAGTGTCCAATTCATTGCGAGTGCAAGTGATTAGTGCGAGTGCAGGTGTGTAGTGCGAGTAGTGTCCAATTTTGATTAGTGCGAGTGCAGGTGCGTAGTGCGAGTAGTGTCCAAGTGGCTTTGTTTCCGAGGTCGTGGGTTCGATTCCCACTTAAGACAAATCTTTGTGTGCATGAACATGGGGGTTTGTCTTAGTCTGGGTGTTTCTATGTTTAATATAACATTATATTTTTTTTTTTTTTTTTTTTTTTTTTTTTTTTTTTTTTTTTTGTTTTTTTCTATATATGTATTAGTATTTACAAAAGATAACATTTTTTTTTTATTTTTTTTTTATTTTTTTTTTTACATTTTTTTTTAATTTGTTTTTTTCTATATATGTATTAGTATCAGTTATTCTAGTACCCATAGTACAAGCTCTGCTTAGTTTGGGACTAGATGGCGTTGTGTGTGAGTTGTGAAATATTTATTTTATTAATTTATTTATTCATGTTTCAGATACTCCTGCACAAATTTATAAGTTACGTCTTCGGTCACAGATAATATAATACTAGTACAGATACCCAATCTCATACAAAAAATTGACGCCACCCTAAAAAATATTATTCTGGGGGCTATTTTAATTCATTTTTTATGCCAATAGATGGCCGTACTTGTGAGTAGTCTCAACCGCGCTACCTCAACGCCATCTAGCTTTTGCAAAAGGTAACATAGGTACATGACGTCCTTGTGTGCGTAAGAATGTGTCTGTGTGCGTGCCAAAGCTGTCAATATATTATTATCTGCATGTGTGCGTGTCAGTATGTACATTACCATTACGTTTGACCTTCTACAACGCACTGCTGCATTCAAAATATCAAACGATATTTTAAAGTTTTAAATGAAATGTAATGTAATAAAATAATGATTACTTTCTATTGCAATTGATTTTGATTTAGACTAAACTAAAAAATATAAGGGAAGTGTCGCTAAAACGAGCAAAACAAAGGTATCGCGGTAAAGGGTGTCCTTGTCGCGCTCACTTGGCGTGAGTCACAAACCTTTTGTTCAAAACCTTGAACCTTTTTTATTTAGTCGTATTTATTTCGGAATGTTAGTACTCAATAAAACTTTTAAATCAAATTCAACTCATTTATTTCAAACGAGTACAAACACATAGGTACAAGCACATAGTTATAAATAGATTTTTTTTTAAATAGAGAATTCAGAATCTATGTCTGTGCCACTCGAGGAACTTTAACTTTTTGAAGTGTCTGTTACATTTATAATAAAGCGATTGGCTGTTTTGTCTATTTGATGGTCAAGACCTCTAATCACGGCTGCTTCTTTTTTGACGTGCTCGACACAATAGGCATGATGACTAATTTTTATTTTTGTATGTAATTGAAACACCTCTTGATATAAGAAACATCATTACAAGAATTACTTTGACCTAACATAAACTTCCTGAGATAATACAATTTCAAATTCACATTAATAATAGACTCGCCCAAACGCTCCAAACAAAAGGCTACTCAAGCGTGACGTCACGCTTGAGTATTTTGTATGTGAAGTTATGAATTTTGTTTGATAGCTATACGAAATATTGCGTTTATAAAAATGGTTTTATTACAAATATTGCTATAAATTGTGTATGTAATTTAATGATAAAAAAAAATCGAATAATTTCGTATTTTAAAAATGAACTCGTCCATGAAACTTTGAATGATCATAAAATAAGTTAGATTTATAGTATGTAACAAAAAATTATTTCAATTGGTTTATGTTTACCTATAGTTTGATAAGGTATCCTATATTTTACTATCTATAGATCAGTCACCATGCCTATTGTGCCATTTTTCAGCCGTTACCTGATTGAAGGCATCATTAAATAATGTTTTAAAATCATTTAATTTAAATGTAGTATTGTGTCGAGCAACGTGACTTTTAGTGTCGGCCCATCATACGAGCTTTATTGGATTGAGCACCCCTGACTCACTCTGACGTCACACTCAGCGCCGAGTATGCGGGCTTAACCCAAAAAATCTTATTTTTTGTTAAGAAATTAAAAATTCGGTTATTTTATAATTAATTGTATACTTCTATGAAAATTAGTTACAGTTAAATAAATAAATGTAATGATGGCATGTTCTTTGATTGATACATAAGTTGAAAACTTATACAATTTACATAATTTATAATATTTATAAATTAATTATTTTTGAATTACGTAAACAATAGCAATTACATATTTCATTGTTTTAATATACCTATATTTTTGAACATGAAAAAATACCACAAATTATGCCCCTAATTTACGTATTTCTTACTTAATACCTTGCGATAAGAGATTAACCGGTATTATGAAACTCGATCGATGCAGTTAGCGACAGTTTTTAATGACCGCCGATCGCTATCGTAATTTTATTGACTTTTTGGTAGAAGTCGGATCAGTGATTTTTATTCTTTACTTATCTGGAACTATAGAAGCGACTATAGAACATTCACAGTTCGCGCGCTGTTATAAGTTTCAATTTTGCGTGCACGTGGGTACCTCATGCGAGGTGTAGGTATAATTTTTACATTTACTTGACTTTCGTTAGGGAGTGAATCTTCTGTTGTTCCCAAGGACGATATGATACCTACTTAACTTTGTTACTTATTTTGCCTATACCTACTTCAAATAATAATTTCAACATTAATGCAAACACAATTTAAACGTCTAAAGTCAAAAACATAGTTGCAAAAAAAAATCTTTATTTATTTCTGGTAAAGTTTGATCGAAAAATCTAAAATCTGTTTATACAAAAACGTGCAATCATGTTTGCTTAGCATTGTTCATAAAACTGTCTTCGTTCGCAAAAACGTATTTTTGTAGCAATCTTACTATCGAAATTTTTAGCTAGACTAAGATTGCTTTGAAGGAAGAAGACAAGGGAGGTTTTAGTCATATCACTCAGTACAAAAAACATGTACATAGGTACTACCACTAGTGTATCTAAGGGTGCGCTTTGTTTTTCATAAAAAAAAATCTTCATAAAATCGCAATTATTTTCCGAATTTGTTATTAATAACATTTTTCTTCATACTCATTGGCATTAATAATATTGTTTTTCATTCACATCTTTTATCCTATTATTTTCTTATATTACCTATAGTTTTTCTTAATGATACCGATCATTCTTTTCAACTCCTAATTATTTTTATTCATACATTTGTTTGTTCTTTTTTTTATGAATTTCTTCATTTTGAGTGTTACGTTATTTACTTTATTGATATCCATAATGTCAATATAAATATATTAATTATTTATTTATTTAATTGTAAAAAGATCAGAAAAACATCTCGCATAAAATATCCACAAGAGCACACATACAATCCGAAAACTTCTACCGAAGTGAAGGAAACACGCGCCCGTTTATTTGTAAATAAACATTGAGTAACATTGCAGAAAAACGTTTTGTTTCTGTTCGAAGTACATCACATGGCAATTGATATCTATATTATTTTAGATTATAAAAAAATAAAATACATTTGATTACATAAATTATTAGAAAAACATGTATTTAATATCTATATAATTTAAAAAGTTCGATGATGATTTTATATCTAACTACTATTGGAAGGCAATCGTAGACTCAGAAACTAAACGCGTCATCGTAAGTGAATGTCCATTAAGATGTTTAGTGACAAAAGCGTCGAACTCTAATTTGTTTATAACTCAATATACACTCACACACTAATACAATGTTAAAATAAAATTGAAATAAGCGCCATCTATTAGCCACAAATAACCTAACCGCATGAAATTTTACATTTTGTGCCGTATCCAAGACGGCGACTGAGAAGTTAAAGACATAGATTTATTTTTTCTCTCAAATCACTTTGAATTAATTGAAGAATGCTTTTAACGTTTTATATATACGTGCTTTATTTTTTAAAAACCATATTTTGGTCAAAATTTGAATAATAGCGTTTATAACAATTTATTATTTTTGAATTGCTACACATAACGCCATCTATGGAAAATTTCAAGAAGTAAAAATCTAATGTTCCTAATGATACCCCATGCTTCGGTCCACTTTGCCATTTTGTACAACAAGCGCCCGACGCTACGCACTAAACGCTAAACACTAAACACTAAACACGCCTGTCCAAACGTGCTTAGTGACAGGCACGCTGCGAGTGCCCTCACTCGCAGCGTGCCTGTCACTAAGCACGTTTGGACAGGCGTGTCAGTTGGAAGGGAGGGCGCGCGGGACGTGGCTACTACGCAGTCCACTCGCAAAAAAATAGAACACGCTTCTATTCACTTTACTACACAGCCAACTAAGCACTCGCACTAATCAGTTGCTGTCCACACCTTCTCACTAAACACCTGCACTAATCACTCGCACTCGCACTAAACAAAGTGTATACCGGGCTTAATTCAGCACATACACACGACATAAATTAACAATCAGATAGATTTTTGAAAATTTCACTCCTTAGGGGATAAATACGGGGTTGAAAGAATATGAGGACAGTTCCTAAATTTTATAGGCAATACCATGGAAAAGTCAAATTACATGCGGACAAAGTTGCGGGCAACAACTTTTTTCTTAATCTTAAAGGCAAAATTATTATTGAAAGAATTTTTTTAATTACAATTTAAAAAAATAAATCTCTGTTTCGAACAACAAGAACATTGCTTCACATTGCTTTACGAAGGTTTCAATGCAACAAAGTAATTGAGCTCCAACCTGCGGGATCGCGATTAATTAAACATTTCAGCCCCAGGCGTAGTGAAGGTGTTAAATGTGGATTGAGAAAGTTTTGGGTAGTGATGGCCGTGTCTCTATTTAACAGCGAAGTAGAGATACATTTGTAGCTGATGTAAAGGTAAAGTTAGTTACAGTGTAAAGTTTCAACGGGCTGTTGTAGAATTATTAATTTCGGAAATCCTTTTGCAGAACATTTTCGCTTTAAAAATGAGGCAAGTTTCGGTTATGAGGCGGTTTTCTACGTAGACGGACTGTATTAAGATTGCGGAAAGTCGTTGGCTATTTGCGGTACGAAACCGCGAGCTGTGGTGAATATTGAGTAAGGCCAAAAGTTTACTAAGCTGAGAAGACGATGAAGAATAAAATTTTTAAAGGTATGAGCTATTGGTATGGAATATGGATTGTATATTACATTTATGATGTTGAAACTCTTATATAATATTAAAGTTGAAAAAATTAAGAATCCAGCAGGACTCGAACCTGCACCCTCTGGGTATACGCTCGAAGTGCTTTGCCAATTCAGCTATGGATTCGTATGCTGCCGGACTCGAAATTTCTCAACTCTTTGTGCCAGCGTCGTAGGTATATATATATACCTTAGCTAGACGAACCATTACTTGGTTAATATTATATAAAAATAAATGCATAGCAAAGCTAAAATTTGCTTCAAAATATTACAAGTAGTTGAAACTCTTATCTATGATAAGGCTTTTTCAAGTGTGAACATTGATAACCTCACCGAGATATAAATTAAAGTAGAGATACGTTTGTAGCTAACTCAAAAGTAAAGTATAGTTACAGTGTAAAGTTTCAACGGACTGTTGTAGAATTATTAATTTCGGAGATCCTTTTGCAGAACATTTTCGCTTTAAAAATGAGGCAAGTTTCGGTTATGAGGCAGTTTTCCACGTAGACGGACTGCATTAAGATTGTGGAAAGTCGTTGGCTATTTGCGGTACGAAACCGCGAGCTGTGTTGAATATTGAGTAAGGCCATATGTTAACTAAGCTGAGAAGACGATGAAAAATATATTTTTTTAAACGTATGAGCTATTGGTATGGAATATATTTTTGATGTTGAAACTCTTGTCTTTGATAAGCCATTTTGAAGTTTGAACATTGATAACCCCGCCGAGATAAGAGATTAAAGTAGAGATACATTTGTAGCTGATGTAAACGTAAAGTTAGTTACAGTGTAAAGTTTCAACGGGCTGTTTGTAGAATTATTTATTTTGGAGATATTTTTGCAGAACATCTTCTCAAAAAAATGAGGATTTAAGTTTCGGTTATGAAGCGGTAGATGGGCAGATGTAAGATTGCGACAAGTCGTTGGCTATTTGTGGTATCAAACCGCGAGCTGTGGTGAATATTGAGTAAGGCCAGTAACAAAAAGTTTACTAAGCTAAACGACGATGTACAACAATTTTGTATAAACGAGCTATCGGTATGGATTAAAAAAAAAAAAATAATTCACTTTATAAAAAAGAATAATAATATTTATGGTTTTCAATTTGATTGTATTTTCTTATATGTTTTTATTTTGAATGTTTTTATTTGTTCGCCTGGACCGATTTGAGAATTTTTTTTTTCTGCAGTAGTATACTTGTCATATTGTGTGGTCCCATTTTAATTAGGTCACAATCTGATGATGGGATTCTAGAGAAATCAAGGGCAACTCTCACTAAAAAGTCTTGTATATTGTTTTTCGTATATTACCTAAAGCTACTCGGATATTTGCATCTAGCAGTCAGCATTTCATGTTGCTGAGCGGATGCTGGTAGGTACAACTCCTCGAAGTTTAGGTGTATGGGGAAAATTCTTTAAATATGGCAGGCACCTTAAGACCGTTAACTGTATTCTTTCAAGTTATGCACAGATGAGGCGAGACGTTGAGTATTACTCATGTATTTCTTACTTTTTAGTGCATTTTTGTAATTGAAGTCGGTTGTTTTTTGTAAAATTATAAATGTTAAACATTTTTTATCGATGAAAAAGACATTTTGTTAAGCGAATATCGATAATATTGCCGAAATAAGACCAGTAAAAATAATTTACGAACGTACATAAATATCGGTTATTTAATGTGGTTTATTTAGATCAACGAGGAGAATTTTACGACCTCCATTAATATGCCCTACGTTTATCTGAAATTTAGTTTTATTTTGATATCTGTTTTATAAAAATAGCTTCTTTTGCGTGGTACCTTGATAAAAATGTACTCTTTATTACTTGGTGAAGATGTAACTATCTAATGTTATCAGAATTTTGAAATTGTCTCTGTAGTTTTTGTCAATTAATTTATATATTAAGACATGTTATTTACGTATGATAAGGTTACATTAATTGTTTAACAGAAAAACAAAATAAGTTACCCTTATTAGGTCGTCAGCCCACCTGGCGATAGGCGTTCTACATAGCGGTTAACGATTCGCGGTGTCCATTTCAGAACATTCACTTGTAACTAATTACTGATAATTTTAAATAATAACACTAGGTTTAAAGACAACATTTTTAACTATTGTTTGATAAATTCGTCGTCAATATTAAGCAATTTATTCATGGTAATCGTAAAACCCCTTCAGCAACATAGTACAGCATTGCACCAGTAATAGACACAGGGTGTCTCAATAAACTGACGTTGGTATAATTAGCTCTATCAAAAGCAACGAATGGCGTTTCATTAACGGTTCAAAATGCTTTTGGCGGGTGTGGTGCAAGATGTAAACTTTTGAATGTGTAATTAAATTGGTTATGTTTAGTATTAATAATGTCTTCCTTAACCAAAGCAGCGATAGCCGAGTGGGAGAATCTAGGACTGCTAAGTCAAAGGTCTCGGGTTCGAACCCACGGCACACACCTCTGTCAATAAATCGGTAAGTTCGTCTTTTCAAAGATGATGTGTGTATTTATCATATAAATTATCGCTCGCTAACGGTGAAGGAAAACATCGTGAGGAAACCTGCATGCCTGAGAGTGCCTAAAAAGTGCTGGAGGGCGTGTGAAGTCTACCAATCCGCACTTGGCTATCGTGGTGGACTATGGCCTAACCCTTCTCAGAGAAGAGGCCTGAGCCCAGCAGTGGGACATGTATTAGATTCAGGGCTGCTATTAATGTCTTCCTAGCCCAATTTTGGCTTATGCGGTCAATATCAACGGAGATTGACGAACTGTGTGGGTTTTATATAAGAGCCCTCTTTATTCCCTCAATCTGATAGAACTAATCGACCGTCAGGACCGGAGATAAGTCAAGCACAAGACCATTAGCTTTACGTGACTTTCAGACCTCGGGGGCGTAAACACTGCTAACTGAGACGCCTGTATTCGGGCAGATATCAGGCTATCTTTACAGAAAAACCCAACACCTTTTTTGCCCGACTCAGTATTTAAACCTAAAACCTCTGCGCGTCAATCTCGTAAGCTTGTCGCTAGACCACGGAGGCAGATAGGATAAAACTAAATTACTAAACACGCTATTACCGCTTTATTATCTCCTTAGAAAGATATGGCATAGTTGTAAAGTTTTGAAATTTCACCTGTTGCAAACACATCAGTAGCCGCATACTTAGATTTGGCTGAAAATTAGTCACATACGCTAACAACTAAAAAAACGAGGCAGACAAACTAAGTAATATTACAGACGTTGTCTAAGTATAGTACTGTTATAACAAATTTTAAGAACTAATACGTCTATTATTTTTCTGAAATAATATACAAGCATAGATTAATGACGCCTAGATTGACGTCTAAACTGAAGCCAAAACCGATCAGGTACACTGAAAATTACGCCGCGCCCGATTGGCCGGCACGCTCTTGTTAAAAAACCTTATTTGCGTGTACTAACGAGTCATATAGAGACACAATGACAGAACGAGAAATGACTTCACTTTATATACGTGTTCTCGGTTTCTAGGTGGTATAGTTCTATGTTTATAAGTACTTATTACTAACTTATTCGTAATATTCTTATTTCTCTCTCAGTATCATTATTTATCCATGCATCTAACTCACATTTCTTTGTCATAAAAGTAAGCACGTCTAACTTCTTTACTATACAAAAGATATTGAAGTCTTTTTGAATGTTTTATGAAAATGCTTCAATGATTTGAATATTAAATTTGAGCTTATTTCTAGTCTAAAATTCAGAAAGCGTCTTAGATTTTCAAAAAGGTTTTCTAGTACCATTAATAACTGTTTATAAGAAACAAAGCTTTATTTACTAGAGATAAAAGAATATGATACAGAAAAAAGATTATTTTTAATAGTTTTGAAAATATATTATGATTTCGTGAGGCACGCAAGATTTAAAGTACAATGTCAGTGTATTTATGATATTTAATAATAAAATATTTACTGACTTCATATATAAAATACCTTTTGTTTAGTTTTATTATAAAAAATATTTTATTAGGTGTAAATATTTATCTATAAAATTGTGTATAGATATAGATGGATTTCGATTGCACCTTTTCACTGTTTTGCTGTAAAAAAAATATTTACACCGTACATATGAGAATCGCAGTCTTTAAATTTAATATACCCACATAACTGTCACATTACCGCATCTAATTTTATGCTGTAGTTCTTATGTGACAGCCAGAAGGACAAAAAGCAATGAAATATGTGTTGGCTTTTGTTATTAAAGAACAGACAAAGTGCGTTTATAATTTATGTTGGTTAAATTAATAATATTGTTTTACATTCAACATTATTATGTTCATGTATAAAATGCTGCGTAAATTCAGTCATAACGTAACACACTATAATACACCTAACCACTATATACCTTCCTTTTAAAAAATCCATCATATAACTCTCCAATCCAGGTTTCAAAAACAGCCTCTAAACAGCTCTATTTTCCTCTATTTTTCAAGACAAAGTAACCGTAAAAGTGGTTTTACGCTCCAAGATAAACCGAATTGTATAAAATATTCGTTTATGTATTACGCCATACGCTTACACGCCAGAGGCGAATGATGAATACTTCATTACCACGGAAATAGGGCGAAGGTTGCCTTTTGAAACGCTTTGTAACCTTTTATTTGCTTTATAAAAACATACGGATACCCCACGTCGATATTTGACGTATTTACATTCAACAAATCGTGTGTACGGCGTAATTTTCTTGGCGTTAATTTGGTTTGAGTTCATTTTTGTATCATATATACCTAATGGCTTAACCGTGCTGTAATTTCGTGATGAAATATGATGATTCCCTGTGTTTGCATTAAGTATTTTTGTCCTGTTTTAACTCGGTATACCTACTTTTATTTGTCATATTAATAGAACAGTTACGCTAACTGTTATGGCGTAAACAGTTATTTTAACTATTTACTGCTAAGGAACGGCCAGATTACAAAAATTGATAAGGATACATTATAATTATACATAAGAAGTTTAAAGAAATAGTAGAAAGTAGTTAAAAACATAAGTATTACAAACAAAAAAACTGAATTTCTACTCGTTAACGTAACAGCAAAGTCTATCAACTCATTCAACTAATCTGATTACTTTGGGTCTGACGTAAAATGTATTTTTCGAATAAAAATGGTGTTTAACAAAAAGCATTCACACCGCAAATTCAATTTGATATCGCATAGCCCAAAGCCCAGTAGTTCGGTTCGAATTTTCAACACCGGATATAAAAGGTGTTCAGAAAAGTGTGAAAAAAGCCCCTTGAAATGGCCTTTTTCAGGCCCACCGCGTAAATAATTCCATCTTTTGTGACGGCTGACCGCGTAAAATGTTGTGAAAATATATTGAATTTAACTGACCATTTAAATGCGGATATGTATTTGTAACCTGAAAAGCTAAAACTCCTAAACTAATGTTGTGTATCGATCACTGCGTAGTCTCGGGTTTGATGCCCGGGTCGGGCAAAAGTGTTATTTGTGAATTCTCAAAAGCAGCACGGAGTTGGAATTGTGCCCGGACTTATACATAACAGGTGTAATGTGGGTGTTGATGTAGGCATAATAACAAACTACTAGCCTGTTAATTATAATAATATCTACAATAGAAAGGGACAGATCAAAATCGTTTACATAGTTTCACTATAAAATAACCTTTGTACAAATAATTTATCTACTTAAAATATTTTAAAACCAATTTTATATCGATTTGACTTGGTAAATACATTTTAAAATTTTAAAAAGCTTACTAGTAATTTGCAAATACAAGTTACTGGTATTCTTGTTACCCCATTAACAGTTTACGTCCGTGGTGTAATGAAATTCTAGAGTCAAACCTACGACATACGATCGTAAGACCGACGCCTCATCCATAGCGACACGGTCGCTTACTGCTCATATGAATATCTAGTTAGGTTAACAACATCCGTTTTTAGATACAGAATATTGCTAGACACATTTACACCAGATTCTAGTTTGAATATTGAATTTAATACCCTCGTCAAAATCAGACGTCTCGCGTGCGAAAATATTGTGTTATTGTATTTTGAACACCCTCTATTTTTGCTTCGGGCTTTAGTCTCTTGATAAAATATTTACGATATTTCTGTATAACTTAACTTTTTAAATAACGAGTCATTTATCATAATTTCACGCCTTTATTAGCCAGAAGGGTAAGGCAGTGATGAACAACACCCACATTTCACCTGATATGTTTAGGTTCTGTGTGATAGGGGGTGAGCCTATCGCCATCCATCGTAAAAATCCATCCAATATAAAGATTGAAAAATTTAGAATCCAGCAGAATTATTAATTTTTAACCCTAATATTGTATAGAGATTTCTAATTACCTGCGGCTGCAAACGAGTCAACGGCTCAAGAACTTTGGCAACACAAGGGGCACTGTTCAGCCGCTGCTGCCCTTCAAACCTCGTATGAAGAAGTATCAGATATCCGATTTGTCATAACGCTTGGAAAACATTGTGGCAGGTAGTTCATTAAGCTAAATTTAACTCACGAACCTCAGTCTATATTTAACATTTACTACAATAACTATGCGAGTTACATTCAACAAATACCAGCACCAAAGATATACCACCGGCTGGTCCCAAAACCTTGAATCTTAAACGGAAAACTTTGTTCATCATAAATTCAGAGGCAACAAGACCAAAACACCGAAAAGCTAGCGTTTCTTAAAGACCATTTTATCATCTGAACAGCGAGCCCAAAGTCGAATAGCGTCGCGCGAAACACCAACATTCCCGACTTTACACGTGAATTTCTGCACAAAACAATTCAGTTTTCGCATAGCGATGCAGCGGTTGCTCTTACAAGAAAATGATGCCCCAGACGTGCAGATGGCCTCTCATAATAAAAACGCGAAGCACAGAGAAGCTTTCGGCTGTAGATATAAATAACAGAATAAAATAAACCACAATGAAATCTGTTAAAAATGTGGTGGAAAAGTAATTTCTGAGGTTGAGTCCTGCAGAGCTCTAAATGTGAATTTATTTTTATGCTTCAGAACATTTGTTAACTCAACCGTCATTTTTAATATTAACTGTCTTGTTAGTTTAATGCTTATAGTACAGATGCTTTCTTTTATGTAGTTTTTGCCAACAGTGTGATAAAACGAAGTTAACGAAGACTTACTAGGTTAAACCAACTCATGGCTAATTTATGAAAAGTTTTAAACTGTAGGAAGAGAAATTATAACTTTTCCAGCATATTATTACTCTCATCTCTAATTTTCAGGTCATATTTGGCAATTTACGATGGCAAGTCAACACCATGAGCATATGACTGCAGTCATCGATACGAAAGAAGAAGAAGGTCTTATTTGCTAAGCTCAAATTGAATTCAATTTAATTTTACTCATGCTAACATGGAAAACATCAAAGACGAGACATTAGGTACTTTGATTTTTTTAACAGACAAGAAATCATTAAAAAAGATTGTTTCCATCATCATTAGTATTTATAATAGATTTTTTTTAAATATACGTTGTAACTAATTCTATGCAAACTTATAACAAAATTTCGATGTTCAATTATATTTTCCGGTATTATTATATTCAATCAAATACAGAAACCGCAGTTTCTATTGCAAGCACGTGTGGGACGGGCTTTATATTTAAAACTAAACGTTTCTCGGTGGCTCATATTGTAAAACAAAATGTTATGCGGAATTCAACAAGACTGGCGGCAAATGCAGCACACGGTGGCACCACTCTTGCTGTTACGTTTTTTAACTTTTGTTGCTAATTTTAAAGTAAGTCTATTTGCTTTTATGCCTTAGAAACTTGATTTTGTAATTAAAGCTAAAGAAGCTTTTAAAACATTCGCATACACAATTTACGATCGTGGCAACTTCTGGCATATTTGTGGAATATCTAACATGATGCCGGAGTGCCGTTGGTACTCCCGTGGTGAAATCGGGACGGAGGAAAAGTAATGTGCAGCTCTTCTGCACACTCTACGAAATATGTCCTTTAAAAGACCGATAGGTTGACCACAAGGTTGCCAGCCTTGTGGTGATGCTCTAAACTTTAATTTACCACTAGCTTCACCTTTCCGAGATGTTGCCAAAAAATAATTACGACGAAAAATATTCAATGTAGACATTTTATTCCAATTCTCGCAAGTTTTAGTGTCAGACCATTTCTCTTGCTTCCTGTTTGTTGAACTCGTAAATAAAAGAAACAATGTATCGTTTACGGGTTTCACGTTCCTTCCCATTAGACGAACGCTTTTCCCCAAATTGGCCAGCACACAAAATAAACAGTAAACGTTCACACAAATACAAAGAATTAGTTGCAATTGTTTTTACGCTTAGTTTGAATACACTGTTTGGTTAATTCTTCTGATGTTGTAAACTTTCATTCGTAGTTATCCACATGGTATGTGAATTGAAAGTAGAATACGTTCTGTTTAATCTTAAGGCAGTTTAACCTTGAAAGATTTTTGATTTTCTAAAAATGATCAACACAATTGATGTACGTGTTACAGGGCATGTGATAAATTAAAAATTATTAAGAAGGGTTATTAATAATTACCAAAAGGCGAGGTAAAGGTAATAAATTAATCATATTTATCGTGCCTTCGTCGCTGATTATAAAAAAAATAACCACAGTACCGATAAATTTAATATGTTTGGCTGAGATAACGCTACAGATAAACATGTAGATAAACTGAGATAACTATAATTAACTAACGAAATCAATGAGATAAATTGTTAAATTCACCAGATGTTTAATATTTTTATTGATACTATACCAATTTTAGAAATGCCTATGGCAATATTATACCAGTTATTTTTTACATAATATGTTTTTAAACAACAATTTTAAAAAGCTCACAGTATTATGTAAATCCCAAAGACCTAGCAACACCCTTTCAAGGCAACAAAATGCCCAATAACTGTAAGAAAAACAGCGAAACGCTTGAGTCCGTCTTCAAAGGCCTTTCTGCCCTCGGCTGCAATTATAAAGAAACCCTTTGCCGCCGTTTTGCTTGCCATCTCCGCGGATTTGCGGGTTTTCTCATTCATTTTCTTCTCCTTTTTTTTTTTTTTTATTCTACGCCTACAGCGAACGAACGTGTAGTCCACCTGATGGTAAGTGGAGTACAGCCCATGGACATCAACAATCCACAAAAGCAGATTATAGATGCGTCGCTGCAGCTGAGGACTGCGGTGTTATGCCTCATGTGCCAGTAATTTCAGGGCCTGATCTCACCACGCAACCGGAACACAGTAATGGAAGCACTACTATTCGGCGGCAGGTTAAAGGTGAGACGGTGGTGCCGCCGCGCTCGAGCTCATTCACAAGAGCTCTACCACTACTACTCGTAAATCTTGGCTGGTTTGAAACTTAAAATGCTTTTGAGGCTAAATTGTGATAAAAATATGTTTACATAGCATACCCATATAAATACTATATAAACCAAACGATAATTGGGAAATTCGAGAAAGGTTCAATTATGACGAGCTCCAGATTTATTTTTGAATAATCTATATGCAGCAATTTTTTTTTAAATCATTTTTTGAAAATCGAGAAATACACCACCCTGAGTCTGAATATTCGGCACTGTGACTAAACTTTTAGTGATTTTGTATTTTTTTACTGTTTTAGCATAACAAGTAGTCAAGTTATTTGTTTACATGAAACAAAAAATCTGTGATAAATAGTGTTAAGAAAAAAAATGCAAATTTCAAAGAATAATCTATTTTAAAAATGCAGTCTTTACTTTAACATCGTGTACGGATTTTTTTTTATTAATTTGAGTTGGTTTTATACTTCTAAACTTACGCGTTGCATGATTAAGTAAAATATAACGGGAATTAACGCTATCATGCATTATTTACCTTTTAGTCTTGTTTCGGTTTCGGCAGACAGATTACACTGGCCGTGGTCGCAGGCAAATTGAACTGTGTCTGCCGAAACGTCAAGCCTAAAAGGTAAACAATGCAGGATCGCGTTAATTCCCGTTAGATTTTACTTGGTAAGTTTTGTTAAAAGGTTCAAACTGTTAGTTTTCGTCGGGAAATTTACAATAGCAGCACGGAGTTGGAATTGTGCCCGGTGGATGGCGATAGACTCACGCTCCCATGGGACCTAAACAAAACAGGTGAATGTGGGCGTTGTACACCTCTGCCAAACCCTTCTGGGTACTATAGGCGTGATCAGAGCCGTCTTAAGTCTATTCTGCGCCGGGGTGCGGGACTCAGCCTGCGCCCCCTTTTTTTTTTTTTTTGCAGCGTGGCACGCGACCGACCACACACTGCAGTATGAAAGGCCTATTCAACCAATAAAACACAATACACGTAACATTGATATTTTTTTTATTAGGTACTCTAAAAAACAAAATTAAACTTAAAACTTCGATAACTTAATATGTATCCGCGTGATGTTCCATGCTTCACTCTGCCTCAATATTACTTACTGCTACCAAGACCAACTGGTTCGAGACTATTTTGCTATTTTATTAAAGGTATCGCTTTACCAATTATTCGGAAAGCCTCATCTAAGACTATCCTTTTACTGAATTATTGGGAGCTCGTGAGAAATGAACGCCGATATTTCTGAATTTCTCAGCAGAAGTGAATTGGATATTATTTAATACATTTGTGTTCTATCTATTAGTCTTGAGCTTCGTACTAATAAATTGATTAATTGTTTTGAATAATACTAAGGGGATATTGGGTTATAATTTTGTGTAATATAACAGTTATCACGATCAATTTGAACCCATTTTAAATGGTTGTTGAATTATATAAGATTAAGTTAGTAATTAGTAAATATTAAATCAAAAAATATAAACTGTAACCACAAGTTAGCGTATGCGCCTCTCGCCGTGAGGTCTCGGGTCGGACAAAGTGAATAAATAAATAGCAGCCCGGAGTTGTAATTGTGCCCAGTGGATGGCGATAGGCTCACCCCCTATACCTTGGGAACTAAACATAACAGGTGCCTTTCTGCCATACCCTGGGTTAAACAGGCGTCATATTATATTATGTCAAAATATAAGGTATGCCGTAAGGTTTATATTATTATTATAAGGTATGTCTAACATCGCACACCCAGTAGAAGCACACCGTATGTGAGAATGTTTGCTAAACAATTTTCGGCCCTATGGCAGTTGTCCGTACGCCACCCGTAAGGGGGAATATTTCTGACAAAATATTCTATAACTTATAGTGTTTTTCACTTGAAGTACCACATTATGTTTTTCTTAGTAAATAAAAGTAGTTTTAATATTTTAATGCAAATTTTAGTTTTTTGTATTTTATATAATATTGTGTATTGGTGGCGCTAAAACCTAAAAGGAGTTGAGAAATTTCGTGTCTTGCAGCTTAAGAATCCATAGCTGAATTGGCAAAGGCACTTGGGCGGATACCCAGGGGGTGCAGGTTCGAGTCCTGCTGGATTCTTAATTTTTCAACTTTAATATTATATAAAAGTAGTTTATTTAACAGTGTTAGTTTATTTTATTTAAAAACTTATTTATTAAAATGACAGACAAAATATGATGCTATAAATACTACTTTCTTTAACCTTTCACAAAGTTAAAGTTACCATTTACACAAGGAGTATCATGATTATTTTTTGCGAATAAAAACCATCACAACCGTTTTATTCAAATTTCCACTTTATTTTTTAAGTATTAAGGTACAAATATTGTTGTATGAATATCAAAGAGACTTGCTCACTACCAAATGAGTTAATTAGCCCAAAGCGTATGATCAATTACGTCGTTTAAAGATATGTTATTATGAACTAATTATATCAAGTGCCTACGGAATGATAATACAAAGATTGTATTTTAAGCGATGTCTAAGATCAACCTTTGAAGAGCTTACAAAATACGAAATTATATCTTCACATATTTGACATGTAAAGGAAAATAAATTAAAACACGTTCAACGAGTTATTACAGTACGAGAGTTCTAAGTAAGAAATTCGATATTCCGTTCACATGGCTACACTATAAGCTATACATTTCTGAAATAAGATGGCCTCGCATTGTATAGACTTCCCGTACAATGCAAGACAAGCTTATTCTGGAAACAGCTTGATGTGTTGCCGTATGAACCACGTTGACTCTTGAGAGGGTTCCTTTTGATAGAAATGATAATAATATCGTTTTTGTGTTTCATATTTGGTGTGGGATGTCAATAATGAACATTAAAATTTATAGGGAAATGTTTTTTTTTGTTGCTACTATATTTTATAAGAATTTTAAAATTTTTTGAAGTAGTAATATCTACAACCCTTTCTTATTACTCATCACACAGGTAGCGCTAAAACCAAGTAAGGTACGTCTAGCTAAGGTATATAATATATTTATCTACACCCATGCTATAAATCCTCTATAAACGTTCTTGAAACAGTTAGCTAATTGCCAACATTAAAACAGCCAGTGTCATAATAACCATTATAACACCCAAACGGGTGTTATAATGTTGTACTGAAATTCATTATGCAACTCCTTTTTTACTCATCGAACAGCCACATTCTCATGGCATCTTTATGAATTTCAAAAAAAGAACATGTCATGCACGCGCGTTTCACTACCACAGCGCCGTAATTTAAATAAAAACTTATTCGAATTTTTGAATTGACGTCGTATCCCGCCATTTTTGTTCAATAATAGTATTGAAAAAATACTTTTTAATAATTGTACGATCCAAAATGTAAATAATTATTACAATAAATAATTATATTATTACCTATACATAGTTTTTTTGTATTAGATACTCACTAATTAAACTTTCCATGAATTTACATAGAGTTCTTACAACACTGTACCTGGTTTCAGAACATTTATAGAGGATTCATATCATGGGTGTAGATAAATTTTTGTATGCAACTGTTATAATTAGGTATTAAAACACTCATGTGATACTATAATCACACCCACACTCGTGTTTTAATACCCCTCATTATAGAACAGTTGCATAAATAACTAATACATAATTATATCGCTGGCACAGAATCTAGCAGCATGAATCCATGTCTGAATTGGCAAGGCACCTGAGGCAGGTTCGATTCCTGCTGAATTCTTAATTTTTGAACCTAGTAGTTTAATATTGTCTAGAATACAAAAAGGCATAGCAAAGCTATAATTTGCAATAAAATATTATTAATGAATGGTTATAACTGTAATGATAATAGGAATGATGACTGATACCGCAATAGTAATAACTATGAATAATTTATCAAAATTAAGGTAAACAGAGACAAAAGGCAATGTTTTTTATTCCATACTTTAAGTCAAACTCATTTTATGATCATTTAAAGTTTCATGGGCAAGTCCATTTTAAAGTACGAAATTAGCAAAAATATATTTTTTCATTAAATAACCTACACAGTTTTTTAACGAATTTCGTAAAGAAACTATTTTCGTAAACGCGATATTTCACAGATTAAACGGAATTTTTAGGTACCTACTAATTTATCTGTCTCAAAATAATACCAAAATTATATGTCGATATTCTGAAATAGATTAAGAACCATAGAGTGACTACAGTGCTAGATCTAGTCGAGAATACTCAAAGAGTCAACGTGGCATATTTTTCTATAAAAAGCACTTGACTTCTATCTTCTACGTTAAATGAATGTGATATAAAATTAATTATTATTGTCTGAGGAATGAATTTGATCTATTCGACTTTTAACCTTTTTCAGTGATTAATAATGGGTTATATATAACCAAATCAATTGACATTAAAAACCAGCCAAGTGCGAGTGGGACTCGCGCATGATGGGTTCCATTCTATTATCTATAAGAACATATTGTGTGTAGTAGAAGAATCCCCGATAATTATTTTTAGGGTTCCGTAGCCGAATGGCAAAAAACGGAACCCTTATAAATTCGTCATGTCTGTCTGTCTGTCTGTCCGTCCAGCCGTATGTCACAGCCACTTTATTCCGAAACTATTAAGACTACACAATTGAAACTAAGTAGGTAGATGTATTCTGTTAACCGCTTTACGATTTTTACACAAAAAAATAAAAATATTAATATTAGAGTGGGGCTCCACATACATTGAACTGAAACAATTTTTTTTTTCATTCTACCTATACGTAAAAGGTCTTTAAAAATTACATTGAGGTTTCTAGAAACATTTTTTTTCAATGTCAATCGTTCCAAAGATAGACGCTTTCAAAGTGCTAAAATGAGTGTCCCCCCCCCTCTAACTTTTAAACCACAGGAGTGAAAAATCTAAAAAAAAATTATATCACAGATCTTAATAAAAACTTTCAACCAAAATTGTTTTGAATGAGATACAGTCGGCAGTTTTTGAGATATAGCACTTTTTCAGCAACCGCAAATTATAACTTTGTAATTGATACAAATTGCATAAAACACTGTAAAAAACAAAGTTATTTTGCTGGCGAAAAAAATTTGGTATTTTGGCTATTTGTCGTTAATCGGTACGTTTAATGTTGTTACGACTAGCTACGGAACCCTATTGCGCGTGGCCCGACACGCACTTGGCCGGTTTTTTTAATAGTATTTGTTGCTATAGCGGTAACAGTTAAACATAATCTGTGAAAATCTCAACTGTTTAGCTATCACGGTTCATGAGTAACCTGGAGACAGGAGGACAGAAGGACAGATATACGGACAGACGGCGTAGTCTTAGTAATAGCGTTCCTTTGTTACCCTTTTACTAAAAAACTATCCCAAAAACTAGTTCTTGCAAACCTGAAATAATTTACCGTGAAAATAAGAAAGTCGTTCCACGAAAGATTCTTAACCAAGAGTATTGTTAAGTGCAGGTAATAGTTTCTTATACTAAAGCTTTAAAACTTGTGCTGGGAAGTCTTCATTCGGAGTAGTTACCGATGAAAAGCCTGAAAAGTTATACCGTGAGATATTATACTTCTTCTCGATATATTTTTAAATGAAGAAAGAACTTTTTCAAGTTAATAAAAAAAGCCACTGATAAATTAAAGTACATAATTCTAATAAAAATAAATCATAACATAACAATACACCAGTATAACCTAGAAAAGTATAGCTTTACCTTTTAAAAACGTATGTTTTCTCGTTGCCAAAAACCTATCACAATATAGTTTTTTTTATCAAATCGCAAATGTTTAAAAACATTAATTAGGTGTATATTGTTTTATTAGGTATGCACTGTTTATTATCATTCATAATTTAAGTATCAAAAGAGAAAAATAATACTTAAAGGAATGCCTGTTAGGCAATATTTTATTTGACCTAGTTCGAAAACACGTACACAGTCGTCAAAATTGCTTAAGAATGGAACCCTTTTCGATTCAAATAAAATAACACATTAACCCACACGCAATTTTCTCATTCTCAACTCCTATCAAAGTTCACAAACACTTTATTAGCCTTCACATAATAGTAGTTCGTAAAAAACTCTTTAAAGCGTCCCCTGTATTTAGAAAAACGCCTTTTTTCTCATTGACTACTGCCAGCATTTAAGTTACAACGGCTCAACCTTTTCCACGGCAATCCAGACAGAAAACTAGACATTGTGGCTAAAAACCTTACTTATATCGACAAAAATTCACATTTTTAACTTTACGCTGTCGTGATAGGAGTGTTTGTGAATGCATCAAAAGCTTTGTCGGTTGCCATTCACAAGATCTCGGAGCCTTTATGAAACGAGTGTCCTTTCATCTCTCTCCTTTTTAACCCGAGGCAGCAATTATAGTTAGCGCAGCGCGGATGGTTATACTTCGGAGTTCCTTCAACATTTATTCGGGGTAAGAAAAATTGACACGCTGTATAAAGTTATCGTTTTTTTGTAGGGAGAAATATGGCAGGTTGTGGCAGTGGAGAATTCAATTGTGGCTGGATATAAAGTTAAGTATGAATGTATTGACTTTTTAAAATGAATGAGTTTTCAAGTTAATCTTATGAAGTAAATATAAAGTTTTTTAGATTTTTCTTTTCGAAATAAACATTCTAATTAAATAGTAAAGATAAAATGGAACGCTTTTAATGAGCAGTAGTATAGCTTTGCTTGATTGGCTCTTTTTTACTTTTTACGTATTTTTTTTTATGTGTAATTTAAGAGGCAACAAAATCTTTTAAATAAATTAACAGAACCTTGATGATGTTAAAATAATCATACATTTTATTTCCTTCTTACTGTAGTTATTTGGTTGACCAAAATTATCCTTTATAATTTCTTTAAAGTACAAAAAAATTATCTGATTTTAGATTGATATATTTTTTTAAATTTGTTATATTCATTAAATACATAGATAAAAACTCTTTCATTTCCAAATGAAAGAGCAAAAACGTAAAACCCGTGTATAATGTCAACAAAACCCGCACAGCCTTTGCGAGTACATTTATAAAGGTGAAAATTCTGCAGAACAGAGGGCTCTATACGTATGAATATTTGATAAAACGTTCAGATAATGCGATGTTCAGCCTCCGATTTCTTTGTAGCTCTCCGCGAGGTGATTTTTATCATGACTTGTTTCACCTGTACTGTTGTTAACTTCGTGGATTATTGACGACTTGCTTATGGGGTTATTAATTTTATATGGTGCTCTGCCCGTGGAGATTATTTTTAATCGATTTCAAGAGGAGGAGGTTCTCAATTCGATTGTATTTTTCGTTTTTTTTTTTGTCTGAAAGAATATTTTTATTTGTCGTGAGGTCTAATTTTCATTAGGTCACGTTATATCTGATGATAGGATCCTAGAGAAATTGAGGGAAACCCTCAAATTTTCAAGACTTTTATATTGTTTTTCGTATGTTACCTGAAGCTACCAGGATATTTGCATCTAGCAGCCAGCATTACATGTAGCCGAGCTGACGCTGGAAGGTACAACT
Organism: Hypena proboscidalis; assembly: GCA_905147285.1. NCBI lineage: Eukaryota > Metazoa > Arthropoda > Insecta > Lepidoptera > Erebidae > Hypena > Hypena proboscidalis. The sequence goes on along the minus strand of LR990150.1, from coordinate 5,606,493 downwards.
CCTCAATGCTTAGGAGTACAAGGATAAATCTTAAAATACAGGCTCCTTAATTTACTGTATTCTTTAAAGTTATACATAGATAAGGCAAGATGTTGAATATTACATTAGTATTTTCTATCTTTTTAGTGATTTTTTTCTAATTGAAGTCGTTTTTTTTATAAGTATTTTGCCTTCACTCAGTTTTAAAATCCAACAGTTAAGGTTTAGGGGTAGGCTGGGGCAATTTTAGTCGTACAACCTCTTAATAACACTGGTGCAATAATTTATTTATTTATTTTGGGAAACAAACAGCTTTTAAAACAATCAAATTAAATTACTTCTACTATAAATAACAACGTAAGCCAATTGACAGTTTCCGCTTGTGTGTTTGGCTAAGTTCGAAACTTACATATTAATAAATAAATAACATGATCTAATAATAATTCACAATATATGGTACAATAATAAATATTAAGTCGATTGGATATAATAAATTAGAATAACAGTAAATTGAAATAAATTATCATTATTATTATGGATCGAAAAATTGTTTCGTTATTATATTGCGAAACTGAGTATGGTCGTTAAATAAGTCTAAATCTTCCCTCCTAACATATTCGTTTGTTTTTTTAACTACACGGTGGAAAAACGAATTAGACCGGTAGTTAGTGTCAGCTGCTGAGATTGTCAGACAAGGCGGATTTCTTGTGCGTCTAAGGAACATATATCTCAATACGGCTAAGAAGTGCCGATAATCTTCGGTTATGTTATAAATATGTTTGTGGTAAAAGGAGTAAGCCCCAATCTCACAGGGGTTTATTATTTCATACAGGCACTCCAAAGCTTACAAGCAGTAGGTAAATAATTTATATTGGAACAGTACGCCAATTACGAAGTACGGCGATGGATAAACCAGAAGGTGATAGATAAACCTTATAGGAAGAATAAGCATATAATCCGGCTTCTGTAAGCGCTGGCCTGCGGGTGACAGACGTTGGGCAGTCTGACGCCAGAAGCTGGCCCAAGATGGTAGCGTGTTGTGTTCCACGCACGCCTTTCAAGAAGGAGGAGGGTGAGGCCCTCCAAAATGACGGGCCGCCATGTTGCACGGTGGTTGTGACTAGTGGATGTCAGCGTCAATGCGCGAGCGATACCTGGCACCGCAGCAAAAGTCTTGTAGACGGAACACACTGGGTTTTAGTCCGTGCAACTCGGACATAACCACTGACTTTGTCCAGATCAGTGGTATGCGTCAGGCATTTCCCAGTATAAAAAAAAAAAAAAAAAAAAAAAAAAGGGTAAGCATATAATAACAAACATACTTTTTTTTTTTTAAACGACGCACGGTTGGCGTAGCGGTTAAAGCGGTCACCTCGCCGCTTTCAACTACGCTTGTGTTGTGGGTTCGATCCTCACATGGGACAAATCTTTGCGTGATTCGCAAAGATTTGTTCTGACTCTGGGTGTGCTTTGTGTGTGTGAAACGTATGTTTGTGAACACCCCCGCGACACAGGAGTTATTCCTAGTGCGGGCGTCGGTTTTAAAAAAAATACATAAATGAAAGTAAATAAATAGCTGTGTCACTTTTAAATTTGTTCAGGATTTATTTTGTGGGATGGATAGGATCTTTCCGTAACTTCAGCAATTGGCTTTCAATCTCATATAGTTCCACTTAATAGATAACCCGTATGGCTATTCCGTAAAGGTGACTAATTTCCAGTCGATTTCGAAAGCAATTAATAATTTCGTTTGAAACCGGTTCATCTCAGATTTAGTGCATCCTTATTTCCATACACATACGGTTGATAACTGCTTGGCAAAAAAATTTACAGTTTGCCAGTTACTATCCTCTTGCAGATTTGACAGCTTTACAGGCAAGTAACGCAATTTCTTATGTCAAAATCGGAAACTGGTCATGGAGCAGTTTCTTAGTGATTTCTTGTACTTTGGCGAGATAAATTAATAATATTTAAAAGGTTTTTTTACTTCAGATTAACGTTATACAACAAATCAATAACTGTTTAATACTATGTATGTCATAAAATACTAATTAAATACGTAATGCAATAGAATTTAGGTCATATTATTTTCAGTCATAGATCTCGAGATTTTTCATACGAAAACTTATAAATATGAGAAGTAGTAGTACGAATTATGCCAGTCTGGGATATAAAAAGCACTAAATGAAAATAATGTATCTTCAAAATATTGAAACAATAATATTATGAAGCTAGGTTGTAGGCTTCCTCTTTCTCGCCAAACTAAACAAATTTTAATGAATTATGGCACACGGGTAAGTGCTTTTTATCGACGTAGTTCAAATCTAGTTACATACTTTAATAAAAATGAAAAACCTGATTCATTCCATTTCATGGATGGTGGAGACCTTTGCCCAACAATGGGACAATACAGGTTATGCACCAGATAATGTAACTACTTACATTCTGTATTCACGTTTATTAATTTATTTGGAGTTTACATTTATAATGTCTTATGTATGTAACGTAGTGTCTATGTCTATGATAATTATGTGAGAGAAATAAGAATATATTAAAGAAAAATCAGAAGTTTTGAAAATTTTTATTATTTCACTGAATTTCAGGAACATTTTCTTCTAATGTTCGCTAGGCTTGCACTGATGAAACCTAAGTCTTAAAAAATGTTTAGCTCTGAAGTCACCCGCCGCTATCATCTTTATCATAATACTATTATAATATAGGTGTGCTATATTCGTGTATTGCACCTGAAATACAAAAAACATTACAACACAAGTGAGAGATATTTATATGTGATTTCATCGTGTCACGGAGGACTAATTAGAAATTATAACGCATACTCACTGTTTCTAGTACATAGCAGTAGCAAAGAGTTAAAATCACATTTATATATCGTTTTTATAGTTGTCTTAAAAGATTATCTTGATCAATGTATTGAGGAATTGAGGATAACTTTTTTTCCATCACATCGCGTTCCATTCTTATTTTATTTAATTTTATGCACTCGTTTTACACTAAAGAGAAAATCTCTCCGAAAATACCTCTTACCATAATGACTTATATTGTGTTTGTTGTTATGTGTACAATATTTTTTTTATATAATCAGTAAAATAATTTGAATTTTATTGTTTGAATTTGTTACTTTCTTAATTCAATTCAAAGCTATTTATATGCTTTTTGTTGTAATGAAACGTTCCAATTTTCTTCAGTCAAAGACATTAGTTGCCACAGAGTAAAAATGCATTTTAGTAGGTGTCAACAAGAAGGTTTTATCAATACAAATAAATAAAATTGAATTGTCTGTTTTTATTTTAATGTCAAAACAACAATATTTTTAGTATAATATGTTATAGTTATTTGCACGATACTTATTTATAAAATCCAGTTTTAATTTATTTACCTACCACGCAGACAAATTCGCGAGCGAAAGTCAGTTCGTTAATTTTATTATTTTATTTTCGCGAACTACTGAATATTGAACTGATATTTGAGATTACGCTAAACGTCACGGGAGTGAAGCTGTAAGGTTTAATGCGGGTCAAAACGTGGGCGTAGCTATTACTAATATAATGAATTCCACACAAACGAGGTGGCGGGCAAAGTAGTTATATATTTAAATATATGGAGGATTTTCAAGTTAAATATTGAAAGCCCAAAAACTTAATTTATGATTTTGTGTTTATACTCTTTATAGCTACATGGCGAAACTTCACGGTAAGCGGCCGCAAATTTTACCTCTGTGGTAATACTAAAAATATTTTTCTTTTTTTTCTAAGTGGCAGTCAGCAATTTTATGGCGTCTTTTCACTGCAGATATATTTTTAAAAATGTAGAAGTTATATTTCACTCTTTACATCAATTTCAAATGTAGTTTAAAAAGTATTATTTTATTGTTAAATAGCTTCTGTCCGTGGCTTCGTCCCCGTTAAGTTCGATGTTTCTGAGTTATTATATCTTTCAAAATTGAGAAACCTTCTTCATACACTTGCAACCTTTTTGGGAGTTAAATTTACCCCCTTTGGGAGTTAAATTTCCAAAAAATCTATCCCAAATTCATCTACAAAATTTATTTTATTTACTTGTAAGGAGCATAATTATAAACATATATACAGACAGACAAACAATCCAAAAATATGTTTCGGCTTCTACTGCTGTTCTAGTCTCCTCTTATTATTTTTTCTTAAATGTCTTGAATGAACAGGCATTTATAATTTTAAATTTTATTATTATGTATGGATTAGCTATTATTCATAAAACCATTAAACCTTTTATTACGACTCAAGTTATTTCAACCACAGATAAAACATCATTAACTAATAGAGTGCGCGCCACAACTCAGTAAAAAACTCTAAAACAAAATAATTTTTATTTCTATTAAAACTATAACACAACAATAAAAGTGCATAAATTTGTATATTCCTCGTCCTATTAAATAAGAAATAATTTAATATCAGTTAATAATTTACAAATTGGTCATTTCCATTTAGTTTTGCCTATTGTCGTAAGCCATTAGTAATAACACGCACTCTGATTTTTTGCTATTTTGAAATGAGTTTTTAAGCGTAAGTATTAATATCAGGCAAGTAACCAGGAGAGTAATCCGTGGTTTCGTTATGTCAAAAATGCATGTTTTGAGTGAAAGAATTACTAATTGACAGAAACTATTTGTTAAGAAACCAAAATCTCAAATAGCGAATAAGCCGGCCGACAAAAAATACTTTTCTAAACGAAAATCGTAAAGCAAGAGTCTTGAAAATGTTTAGGTATGTTTTTACCCAAAATGTCCGTAAATTCTCCGTTTATGACCTTAAACATAGTTTTACGGCTTTTTCTAATTACAGTAAGTAGTAAACTTTAGTGCTTTATGACTCTGGAAGTTTCTGACATCTTAATTAAATATCTCAAGCTTAAAATTAGACTTGTAGCTTTCGGAGACTTATTTTGAGCAAACAAGTTTATAGCCGGTTAATGGCTTATGGGGATAAATTATATAAGATGTTATTTGTTTGGCTGCTATGATTGGGTTTTTTTTTATTTTGTGTTGTTCACAGTTGATCAATTAGACGTTGAATTAATAAGGCTCATTCAATAACTTAAGTCAGATTCACGCGACGACATAACATCACGCCTATACTACCCAAAAGGGTGTGACAGAGGTGTATAACACCCACACTTCACCTATTATGTCTAGGTTCCATAAGGTGTGCCTATCATCATCAACCGGGCACAATTCTAATTCCGTGCTGCTGATGTGAATTTCCTAACGGAAAGTTCACAATAACACTTTGTTCGACCCGGGAATCGAACCCAAGACCTCGTGATGAGATGCGAATGCACTAACCGTTAGACCAACGAGGCAGTTATATATCTTTTGAGAATCAACATGTTTTAAACAAGTTAAAATCAGCTTTTAAACACTGCAAAGTACCAAAATATATCACGTTTTCTGCTACATTTTTTGCAAGACATTAAATGAACAGGCTAGATCAATGGTTTGTCATCTTATAACATTTATCTATGTACTCAACAGCGATCAAGTTAACAGGTCTCAGAAGTAACATTTATACGATTAAAATGGCTCTTGAAGATACTTTACAAAGTCATTACATTATTACAGAGTTACATCACATTATTATTATTATCAATACGTATTATTACAGAGCAAATAAAAATAATATCAAAATAATTAAATAAATAAAATTTATTACGTATCAAAATAATATGATTTGAGATACCGAAGTTTGGACCAATTATAATCGAAATGCTTATGTTTAAATAATAAACAATCTAATAACCAGCTCCGATGGGTATTGCATCATTGAAAAGAGCTGGTGAGAAACTCATCTGCACCATCTTTTCAAATAATTAATCATACAATTTTGTATGTTTTTGACAATATTTCAGTTAAGTGTAAGTTATTGCAACACCAACTTTTAAAAACATGTAGCAATGTAATATAACATGTAGCGAAGAAATATATTTATAATTTCTTCTATAGTAAATAGATATAGAATTGATATTTTAAGGTGAGAGATATAAAAATTCGACTATGAGTTCCAAATATTAGACAAACAATCTTACTCCTAAAAAGATCTCAGAAAGACCTATTCTTTAACATTATTATTATTTTACGTATTGGATTCCATAATAAATTGTTTGTGCTATGGACTGCGTAGTTAGTTTTTGCGTGATGCGCGTACGAAGGTACAGACAGACAGACAAAAAATCAAATCAAAAGATCAAAAAATATGTTTTGGCACCAACGCTGTTATAAATCTTAAAATATTTTTTTTAAATATCTACATTTTACTAACCCCTACATTCTGAAAGATGTTCTACAGTAAGTACGTAGTAGATAAAAGGTACATAATCTCGACCTATTTACGAAGTTTTGACGTAAACCAAGCATATAAAATTAAGTAAATTATACCAATTTACTAAACCTAAACTTTAATTTGGTATACTTTTACTTTTATAAACAAATGTTAGTCTGAATACTTAAGCTTAAAACAGCAGTTACATAATATTAGGTTAACACCTTGTACATAATAAGACAAACACACTAAAACGTAAACTGTCATACTGAACTTATCATTAAAGTTAGGACCGTATGCTACTCATTTAGTATTATACCTAGTAGTCCTTTTGCATGGTACTTTCCCACAAGGTCACATGTCACATCTACCTAGTGCCAGAGAAAACGAGGTACTAACATTTTGGCTTAATACCTTGCAGTATATACGCTACGTTTACGCCAAAATATACAGGATACATAATTTATATCCCTGCTTCTTGGTTTTTGAAGTTTACCTGCGTAAGTTGATGTGCGATTGTGGATTCCCCATTCAAAACATGGCTGGCCCGATGTCTCCTTCTACATGTGCCGGTGAAGATCTAATGCAAGCCACAAGCAAGGTAGTAGAAGTTTGTACCCACGGGGCAAAAACAATATTATTAAAAATTAGAAACCATTACTCCGTTGACACGTAAGAAGAAGACCCGATCCGTTATTGTAACATATTTCACTGCTGCTCTATTCCTATTAGTCGTATCGTGATGTGACCCTAGCTTTCCTTACCAGATGGGCTATAAAATATTTTTAACAGAACAAATAGTGCGGCTGGATGGATAACGCATTGGTCCTACGTTCTAGAGGTCGTGGGTTTTAATCCTGGCCATTACACCACGGACGTGAACTTCTTTCTAAAACAAGCAAATTAAGCTTAATTAAGGGGTTAACAAGAATATAATAGCAGCCCTGTATTTAATACATGTCCCACTGCTGGGCTCGGGCCTCTTCTCATGATGAGAAGGGTTAGGCCATAGTCCACCACGCTGGCCAAGTGCGGATTGGTAGACTTCACACACCCTCGAGCACTTATTAGTCACTCTCAGGCATGTAGGAATCCTCACGATGTTTTCCTTCACCGTTAGCGAGCGATAATTTATATGATAAATACACACATATCTTCGAAAAGGCGAGAAATGTGTGCCGTGGGTTCGAACCCGAGCGTGCGAGAACTTCACAGTCCTACGGTCTCCCACTCGGCTATCGCTGCTTGAATACTAGTCATTTATATCTGAAAATTTCTAGAAAGCTTTACTTAAAAGTTCCTAATATTAGCGCGTTCTACCAAACAAGCAAACACAAAAATAACTTTTACCCTCAGCAACATTTTCTTTTACAATTAAATGATACGCTGAACAACGGTTACCTAGCACTTGCTGCAATATTATCCGAATGAAACTTAACCTTGTATCTATACCTACCTTGTATTTACTAAGTAAGTTCATAGTAACTATAGTTTCAACAGTTATAATTACCTAACTCCTTAGGTATTCTCGTTCGTTATATATAATAGGAGCTTAGAAGGGTTGTTGGGAGCTAAGGGTAGAACAGTGTCTACTTGACTCTGTATTATTTAGTTGAGAATAAGGAATTTGGTAAATATTACAACTCGAACTATACAAAATATAGTATATAGTATGAAAAGCTATAAAAATAACTAAGAACTTCGGAATTTAAGGAACAGATGGCGGACCATCACACGTAATATGATGATCCAGAAAAGAGGTCACGACCCTCAGGAATGAGGAAATCGAAGCAAGGAGGAGTGTAACATGTTTGTAGATCCCATGTGATAGAGGGTGATTCTATCGCCATCCACCAGACGTAATTTCAACTTCATTGAGAAATTCCTGATGGATGAATCCCATATGACACCTTTTACCCCACCCGGGGATTGAAACTAATATCTTGCGATGAAAGTTCGCATACGCTTAACACTAGACCAACGAGTCAGTATCTAAAACGAATTAACTGTTTAGTCTTAATCAAAACAAGATCTTAAGGACTAGCATAAAGAGCTCGCGATATATTTTGTCTCAATTTTGTTGTTTCCTCTAAAATAATATACAGCATAATAAAATCAATTTTGCGCTCGTTATGGCCCTTAGATCTACAATCCACAAAACAAGTTGTTTACTTAATTAAATAATCCTTAATTTGAGGCAGACTGTCCTAAAAAGAACAGACACCGTATTGCCAAGGTTGACTCTAACTCAATTATTGAAACAGACGGCCGGTATTCGTCTAATGAATTGAAATAAAATGGCGTATTCTCGCCACCTGTGACTTGATCAAAGAATTTTATCGTTCCATTTTGTTATTAAGTTCTTGGATTTGGCTGTGACACTTCTTGAGAAAATCTAATGAAATTGTGACAGTTGGAATTGGCTATTGAATATGAAAGCTTTCCTGAGAGATTCAATCAATGTTTGCTATTAGGAGCAACATTATAAATAACTAGCTTCTGGGCTCTGCTCGTGTAGTATGTTTATAAACCTAGTAGCCTATATGTTAAACTAAGCCAGATTCAAGATTCAAGATTCAAATCATTTGTTTTCATAGGCCCCAGAGGCCTTGAACACGTCAAAACATTACAAATAATAATATAAAAATAAATTGTGCCCAATCGGACCTTTTTGTATATTTTTTGTATGTACATTATTTAGTTTTTTATTAGAATTTGCTTTTATGTTTTTGACTATTAAGTTTCTTGTTAGTCTTTTGGTTTTATCATTCTAGGTTCAGTGTTTTTAGGGTTCCGTAGTACCTACAAGGAAACCTTATAGTTTCGCCATGTCCGTCTGTCCGTCTGTCCACGGCATAGCGACGAAACCGTTGGTGCTAGAAAACTGAAATTTAGCATGAACATGTATATAGCTAAACAAAGAAAGTCGTAAAATAAAATTTGGAAAAATATTTTTTTTTCAGGTAGCTCCCCTACATGTAAAGTAGGGATGTTTTTTTTTTTTTGTCGCCTACCCCTTAGTGTGGGGTATTGTTAGATAGGCTTTTTAAAAACGTTTAGAAGTTGCTAAGACAGTTTTTTGATTTAGAGATCCGTTTGCGAGATAATTAACTTTAAAGAGCAAATTTTTGTTCGAGTAGGGCGTCCCCCCCCCCTCTAAAAGCTAAACTACTGGATCCCAAAATCTGAAAAAAATTGTGTCGGTAGTACATGTGGTAGTGAACTTTAAAGGAAAACTATAGCGGATAAGTTCACTTCATTAGTTCAAGAGGAATAGGGGTCCGAAATGTCAGATGCAGTTACTCAGAATATTTCATTCAAAATTATTGAAACATAAATAAACATACATAATACATATATAAAATCACGTCTTTATCCCACGGAGGTAGGCAGAGACGATGGAACGCCATGTGCTTCGCTCCTTACATACTTCTTTCGCTTCCTCAACATTCATACATCTCGTCATACGTGCTAGCTGGTTTCATGTACTACAAACATTTCCTTTCTGAAGGACGCCATTTAAGTAAAATTAAAAATATTTTTGTACGGAACCCTACTGCGCGTGGCCCGACACGCACTTGGCCGGTTTTTCTTCAGTTTATTTTCCTAATATAATTTATTCTCTTTATTCCTGGTTTCTTTGTCTTAACCCAAACCACAACATAAATGGGTGTGCTTGTGTGAGTGAATGGGTGTATTTGCCTTGTCATTGGGACCATTGAATAGTGTAATTGCTTCTGGCGTTCTATCTAATGTAAAAAATCCAAATTTATTTATTTATTTATTTATAAATTATAAAAAAGTATACTAATTTGAATTACTTAAATACAATGATTTGAATAACCGGGACTTAGATTAATTTTAAACCGACTGTTTAGAATCAGATTAAAATCAATCTGAGTACCAGCTCCGATGAGGATAGCTATAAACTAATTTGTTTTAGCAAATTATATGATAATTTCAGCAAATTCGACTTGATTTTTTTTTGTGTCAGAGTACCGAACATCAATACATCTAGACTAACAAACTATCACATTTAGTATGAAAATAATTTACTTACCAAAAAAAAAATTTAACAAATGTTGGATATTTTTGGAAAACTATGTTTAAGTAAATCAAAAATCATAGATTACCAAAATGAGATTTAGTAAAATACGAGAACACGAGAACAGAAAGTAATTAAGTTTAAAATAAGACTTTTCTACAACTAATAAGACCCTCAAATAACTTAACTAACGCCTCAAATAAACTTTTTCGTATATTCATTAACTTAGGTCTAAAGTCAAACAAAAGTTAACGACAAATAATCCTTTAAGCTCAACTTTTTAAGTAAAAAATACATCACAAAGTTGAACCGTAAGTAACTTTGAATGGTATTGGTTTGTCTGAAGAAGAACAATTGTGAAATATTAAATTATCCTATACGTGTGTTTTTGCAGTTGGAAACAAGCGTCAGCGTCAACGCTTGTATTGTATAAAAAAAAATCACGTTCTCCGAACAATTTGACCATTGCGATCGCTGCAATTTGTTCGGAAGACGTGGATTTTTTTTTTCGCCAGAGAATTTTTTATCCGGTGGAAATGCATACTGGCCATGTATAGAAAGAAGCTGTGGTTTCAATAAATGTCGCTATGTCGCATCCACCCTGTATATTATTTTCATTCCTTGCTTCCAACTGCAACCTTTAGTCATTTGATTTATTATTCAAGCCATTAAGATTTCACCCGAAAAGCCTTCATTAGCAAATGCAGACGTCATAGAATAAACGGTTTATTTTCAGATTTTTCGAGCAATCGGATTAGCTTTTAGGGGAGGTAGTGGACGAAATTTTTTAAAAAATATTTTGTTGGTATGATGAACATACATATCCATGCAGTTTTCTATATCTAACAGTCTTGACGCTAGGCTTAGGACAAATAGAGAGACAGATGGACATGGCGAAGATGCAGGGAGTTCCTTGTTAAGTACTACAGAAACCTAAAAATCAACTTTATCTATTAACATTACATAATAATTTTGGCAGTAAATTGATTAAATTTAACTTGGGCGTTTTGTGATTATTTATACGTATTTAACGGGAATTAACGCATTATATTCATTAAGATCAACCTCAAAAATAAAATTATGAAAAGAACTAAAAATAGAACAAGACTTAAAAAAAACTTCAGAAATATATTTACGAAATTAACTTTAATAATTTCAAAGTCAAACAGAATTACAGCCACGAATCCACAAAGGTAAACTTTTCGACTAAAAAATTACAGAAGAAAGTTAAGTCATTAGTAGGAGTGAACTCATTTATTTTGGTCTGTGGAATTACAAATCAAACATAGTGAAATAATTATTCTATTTTACTTAAAAATGTTAATTAAATAACTGGAGTAAAGAATATTGTTCTTGGTTTACAATTATTAAATAAAAATCTCGTGTCACTATCGAAATCTGAAAAGAATTGATAGTATTTTTTTGTTTGTGTCAATAAATAGCTCGTTAACTATTATTTATATCTCTAGGAGAAGAGTTATCGTACCATGTGGGTGAAGCTAGTAACTTACAATACAGTATTTGGTAACTTTTAGATGTATTACCTTTTTCCTCAAATAGTAACTTTAAAGTTTATGAAGAAAAGCAGTAAAAAAAAATCACTAATCAACAATATAATACTGCTCTTTAAAACACTGGTCTGGTTGTGCAGTAACACTGGTTGAGCATCACTGGAACAGCATGCATGTTGACGGCAAAATAATACTATTTAATGTAAGATAAAAATGGAAATAAATTATTATTATATATATTAAAATGAAAAATAATTACTAACATAGATCTAAAGATTATTTTTACTAACAAGCTATGGATGTAAATCTGAAATTAAATTATAAATATAAAATCTTATTGTGGTCGTAACAGATTAAATTCAGTTAATTGGTTCAAAATTAAATCAGAATACATTTAACATGGCATTAATTTATTATAGCAGAGAACATCTTGAATCAAAAATCCCTTACTAAGAATCACCCGCATCTAAAACTGCTTGAATTTGCAAGAGTATTTGTAATTTATGACACAACCAAATTACAATAGGTACCGCAATAAATTTTCCTACACTCTTATAAAGCAGTATGTAATTATTTTAATTCATACTACAGACGGTTTCTGTTTCAATTAAACCAGCATTATTTTTAATTTGTTTAGGGTTTGCTGAATCACTAAAAGAAACCACATAGTCGGGTATAGGATAATTTTAATTAAAAATGGAAAATCTGAAGGTAATTTTTAATGTTACTTCTATTTTCAATGGTTTTTAGATAACAATTAGATGACCCGCTCGGTTTTACCCGCGTCAATCGTTATTATGCTCAGGGCCCGTGAGTAAAAAAAAGGAACGTCATCTGTTGATTTTTTTGCGTAAAATAACTTCTAACTTAAACCCCTAATTTCACGCTCTTGGGCATAAAATTGAAAATAACACTACAGAGAAATCATTTATTTTAATTCATGTATAGCTAGAAGATATTTCGTGCTCCTAACTTCAAAAATGACGGATTTCCATACAATCGTCTAACCCTTCTTAATGCACCTCTATGTCATCTAAAGAATCTTCATGAAACCCTAGCGGTTTACGCTCTGCGTGGATGAATTGGTCTGGCGAACAATTATATAAGTATAGATAGTTTTCTTACCATTAACATCATTACTTAAATTCAGCCAGTGCGCGATTTTTATACAGAAGTAAAAAATATGGTCTTAAAAACGTAACTACGAACTATGTTGAATACTTATGTAGTGAGATAAATATAACTTTACCTCGTAAGTCAATTTCAATTTCTACACTTCTACAAAAGTACTACTTTAGCTGACGTCAATTCTACCAAATCCCATGTCACCGGAGTTGTGTCAACGTTACATAGGATATCAAGTCAATGCCCTACCTACACATATCCTATGTACTATCTTTATCACAGATCTTGTAGGCAATCACCATTGGGCTAGAGGTACGAATACAACTTATTCAATCAACCAAATTGTACGGATCCTGAAATCAATAAGTAAAGTTTATCAGACACGTAAATCTCATCTCAAAACACTTGATGATTTTGATCTTGTTAATCTCAAATTAATCGTTGTAAGTAAGCCTTATATCGCAGTTTTTAACATCAAAAAGAAGACTGTAGAAAGATCTTATTTATTTGTTACTATACCAACTAAACTGTTTATCAATGTTACGCACACGACATTATACAGTAAACAGTTTTTTTCACAAAAGTCACATCAGTCTTCTGGTTCAGCTACTTTATTAAAAAAAAATCTTAAGTTTTATTTAGTACAACTTACTTATATACTCATTACAATTTTTTATATATTATGAGTATAATGGAAACCTGTCAAAAATCTCTCAGCAAATTTTTTTTCAGTGACCAAAACGTATCACCCACTCGGATTGGAACGGACACCCTAGCAGTGTACATATAAATGTAATAACTTGGATTAAATTCGCGCCCAACATAAGTTAAGGTCCGTTGATAATAAATTTATACGCGGTACAAGGATTGTTGGTGCTATAACCTATGATTTATGTACATCTGCGTTAATATTAAAGACTGGGTGTGATATATTGTCATGATTGGGGTTATTTTGTGAGACAAGTTTCTAGACTGTGGTCGTCTGGGCATATAACTTACATCATAGTTGGAATTTGATTGTGGTGAACTAACATTGCAATGTTCTGTTTATGTTTTATCACAATATCAAAAAAAAATGTGTACGTTTAAAATATATATGTTAATTAAAAAGCCTTTAATTATAATAATATTTGTGTAGCAAATTGATATTGAATTTTACAAATATGCCAATATAGTTTTAATAAAAACATCATGAATATTATGCACGTACAAGCTTACATCTAAAAAAACATCCATAATCCACACAAATATTTACACATTGAATACTAAAGTTCACAATCCCGTGTTTGCTTTAAGCCTTAATACTTTTGAAATGTTACGGCTTATTCGTGCAATCCAAGTAAAAATTTTAATAAAAACTCCAGTTTACTTCTCGCAAAGCCACAATTCTCAAAAGCCGAGTAATTTATCAGATTACCCCAACTTTTTCTAAGAATACATCATAGTTCTTTTTGCCCCGTCTCACCCTTATCTCGCTCTTATTGAAACTAAAGCGTTCCCATGGGCCTAGCGGGGAATGAAAAATGGGCCCACTTTACCCTAGACGCGATAGGTAGAAGATTATGTGAAGTATAATGACCTGTTCGTACATTAAAGAGTTTTCAAAGGTAAGAAAATAATAAAAAATGCATTGTGATTACGAAGGCAATTTTGGAGTAAGTAAGGGATTTTAAACATATATGAGCAGGATAAAGGTTCGGCTTGAGAATGTATATGAGATTCCAAAAATATTTCAACATTTAAGTTACTTAAATTGAAAACAGGCAGCGATAGCCGAGTGGGAGACCGTAGGACTGCGAGGTTAAAGGTCTTGGGTTCGAACCCACGGCACACACCTCTCGTCTTTTTGAAGATATGTGTGTATTTATCATATAAATTATCGCTCGCTAACGGTGAAGGAAAACATCGTGAGGAAAAAACCTGCATGCCTGAGAAAGACTAATAAGTGCTAGAGGTTGTGTGAAGTCTACCAATCCACACTTGGCCAGCGTGGTGGACTATGGCCTAACCCTTCTGTTGTGTATGGGATATGTATTAGACTGCTATATATATATATATTGTATAAATTAAAAACAGATCAAATAAACAATTAACTTAAAATATATACCTTCATTATGTTGTTCTTATTAACCGACTTCAAAAAAAGGAGGAGTTTCTCAATTCGGTTGTATTTTTTTTTTTTTTTATGTTTGTTCACCGATTACTCGAAGACGCCTGGACCGATTTGAGAAATTCTTTTTTTGTTTGATAGGATATACTTGTCATGTGGTCCCATTTTTTTTCAGTCACGTTCTGATGATGGGATCCTAGAGAAATCGAGGGCAACCCTCAAATTTAAAAGGCTACTATATTCTTTTTTGTATATTATCTAAAGTTACTATACTATTTGCATCTAGTGGTCAGCATTTTATGTTGCTGAGCTGATGCTGGAAGGTACAACTCCTCAACGGTTAGGAGTACGGGGATAATTCTTTAAATATAGGCTCCTTGAGGCCGTTTACTGCATTCTTTCAAGTTATACACAGATGAGGCGAGACGTTGAATATTACTTATGTATATTCATAATATGAGGTCATGATTTGATGATGGGATCCTAGAGAAATCATGGGTAACCCTCAAATTTCTTCTATATTGTTCTAAATTGTTTTTCGTATATTACCTAAAACTACTTGGATATTTGCATTTTAAGTTGCAGAGCTGATCATGCTGGAAGGTACAACTCCTCAACGGTTAGGAGTACGGGGATTATTATTAATAAGTTTTCCGTCTCAAGTAACCGTCGTCTCCTCATTCGAGAAACATTCTTGCTCGGTAGACCGAGCAAGAATCCCATCACTTAAAATCGTAAAATAAAAGAATTTTTAACAAAAAAAAAACCGACTTCAAAAAGTAGGTAAACTAAAAAGCATAAAATAAATGTATTTCGCACAAAATAATACGTTTTTTTATTTAGTTAAATAGAAATAATTAAATAATTATTTTATAATTTTGAAGTCGGTGCCAAGAAAACAATAACTCTGTATAGATAATATCAATCTTTCTAACAACTATTTTCTGACTGAATATTAGTTCTTAATTATCCGATTTACTTGGCACCGACTTCAGAATTATAAAATAATTATTTAATTATTTCTATTTAACTAAATAAAAAAACGTATTATTTTGTGCGAAATACATTTATTTTATGCTTTTTAGTTTACCTACTTTTTGAAGTCGGTTTTTTTTTTGTTAAAAATTCTTTTATTTTCTTATTAATTTGCGATAGTTTGCTATGAGTCTTGTGCCTAGTGGATAACGATTAGCTCACTCCCTATCAAACCGTTCATAATGGTCTTAAAAATAATACTTGGTGGCAGCTATCATATACATATAGTGTTTGTACATATTTATTTAGATATTAATATATTTTCTATTATTCTCGTATATAAATATAATATATTTAAATATCTAGTATTATATTAATTAAATTATACATAAATCTTATTGACCATAGTGTCATTACATATGTGCTATCTGAAAATCAGCGCTGTAGTATTTTAAACTGCAGCAATTGCTGAGATAGTCTTCTTTTTGGTCTCATACAGGAGTGTCCCACTTGTTTACCATGCCTTATATGTGCTTATTCTTATTTTATTGTTCTATTTTCTTTAAGTTTACTTTTGCATGCCTTATTTTTACCATTGTACTCCTTTTATGAGTCTAATTAAATGCTTTTTCTTTCTTTCTTTCTTTCTTACTATCATAATGGACCTACCTAAACATATCAAGTGAAACGTGGATGGAATTATACACTTCTACCAAACCCTTCAGAAAAATAATACAGACGTGATGTTATGTTATGTAATTTGAAAAAAAAGTAATTATATAAATTCCTTGAACACCTCTTCTTTTTACTTATTAGCTATTTAAATCGCAGATACAAATTACTAGTATTCTTGTTAACCCCCTTCAGCTAACCTTAATTCGTTTGTGTAAGGCAGAAGTTCGCAATTCGCGAGTTCTTCAAAGCGATTTGGCTAATCCTTTCACCGCCATAGCAAGTCAAAATAAAATTTGACTCAGCCATCGACACAACGAAGAAGAAGAAGGAAGAAGTTTACGTCCGTGGTGTAAAAGCCAGTCGCCAGATTGTAAGTCGGATGCCTTATCCATTACGTACAAAGTACAACGATGTGATCATATATGAAAGTTTAAATTAATTACATTACACACTTTATCGCAGTCAAAATATGACCAAATATAAAATTGCAAAGCCATTTTAAAAATTTAAACAAACACCGAGGTAATATATAAAACTAACAGTTTGTTTACCATGGACTGTTTACGAGCAACCATTTTCGTGTTTCGAGTGAAATATTTGAAGTGGCGAAATAGTGGCTGTTGTTGATCGTTCGTAGATTAAACTCTGGGCCATTGTGGGTGGCGATAAAATAAATACAAACTGAAAATATTGCTTGGTTAATCGGAAGCCTTTTGGGGTCTACTGAGGTGTAAGGTAGGAAAATGATGATGGGTTGATGAATAAAAGATGATTTGTACTGTTGGAATCGTGGGTATTTAAACGTATATATATTGTTTATGGGTCCCATAGATTTGCAGTGTAATGTTATGGCAAATTATTTAAATAACGGTATAAAAAAATAATTAGATAAATATTAGATACTTATGGGGCCTTAGATTCTTAAATATGCTGTTGAAAATTCAAAATATCATATGAACCATAGTAAAAATAGATCTATTTTTACTATGTATGAACATTGAATGACAACCGGATAGCAGAGTCGGTAGTGCAGTTGCCTGTAGAGGTCGCGGATTCGATTCCTTGTCGCGACAAATCTTTGTGTGCATGAACATGGAGGTTTGTCTCGGTCTGGGATTTTCTATGTATAATAAGTATGTATTTTCGAAAGAAAAGTATATAAGTATTAGTATCAGTTATTTTAGTATCCATACTACGAGCACTGCTAAGTTTGGGACTAGATGACGTTGTGTGAATTTTGCGTGATATATTTATATTTAACTAGCTGACCTGGGGAACTCTGCTCCGCCTTAAAGGCAATAAATAAGCAGAATTTGGGATTTATTAAGTTAATTTGTTTATTAGAAAATACGAATTAAAAAATTAAGTACATTAATCATTCATTATTGTTAAGCTCAGGGAAATTTTAATCGAAATAGAGTGAAAACATTTACAATAAAGACAATAAATGATCAGTTATCGAGCGAGATGAAAAATGATTAAATTACTAAAATGGCTACTAAAAAATTGGGGTTGGTGATAAAAGAGTAAAAATTAAGGGTTGTATGTATTATTAATGCCGCATTATAGAAAAATAAAAACAAAAAAAAATTGTCCAAAAATTTAAAAAAAATGTTGAGGGTGAACTCTTATCACTTAGAAAAAATAGATAGTAGCCGATTTTCAGACTTACTGAATATGCATATAAAATGGTAAAAATCAGTAAAGCCATTTCGGAGGAGTAAGGTAACTAACATTGTGACACGACAATTTTATAATAAGATTTTTTTTTTTTTTTATACTACGCCCACAGCGAACGAACGTGTAGTCTACCTGATGGTAAGTGGAGTACAGCCCATGGACATCAACAATCCACAAAAGCAGATTATAGATGCGTCGCTGCAGCTGAGGACTACGGTGTTATGCCTCATGTGCCAGTAATTTCAGGGCCTGATCTCACCACCAAACCGGAACACAGTAATGGAAGCACTACTATTTGGCGGCAGGTTAAAGGTGAGACGGTGGTGCTGCCGCCCTCGAGCTCATTCACAAGAGCTCTACCACAACAATAGACGTCCGCATCGCAATGTTAGTTCACCACAATTAAACTCTAACTATGTTGTACGGGATATTCTCAGACGACCACCGTCTAGAAACTTGCTTCACAAAATAACCCAACAACACATGACAATATATCACGCCCAGTCTTTAATATTAACGCAGATGTACATAAATCATAGGTTATAGCACCAACAATCCTTGTACCGCGTATAAATTTATTAGCAACGGACCCTAACTTATGTTGGGCGCGAATTTAATCCAAGTTATTGCATTTATGAGTACACTGTTAGGGTGATTGCACAAATTCGTGATCCGATCCGGGTGGGTGATCCGTTTTGGTCACTGAAATGGCTCGGCGAAATTGACTTTGTTGGCCGTAAAACTTGTTTCGGTTGTGTACTGACAATGTCTAGAACATTTTATGAGGAAACAATTGCTTGGCTGTTTTCTATACAAAAGTAATATGGGTTAACTTTACTATTTTTAAGTTTTTATAAATTTTTATAGACAAAGCATATTGTCTAAGACTAAAATGCATGTTTGTGGGCGCCCACTTTTCGAAAAAAAAAAATAAGTTTTTAAGTTTGTGTAAAGTCAATAAATTATTAAAACAATTTTGTCAAAATGACCACAGACAAACATGAATTGTCTTTAAAAATAGATAAAATTTTATAAAATCAAAGTTAAACCCATATAACGTTAGTATGGAAACACGGCGCTTGGGAGTCTACCCTTAAAATGACATCTTAATTTCAGTTAATACCCACTTTGGTAAAGTTTAACTCCAGTAGTATACTGTTATAGCTTAGAAATTCTTGTACATAAAATAATCGTAGTCCTACAATTATTTAAAATCTCAGTGTAAACTATTTCGGCCGACCAAAAGTTTACATTTAGTTTTAGTCAAACTCGGTCGGAATATCTAAGGGTACCTTTACAATATTGAGGTACGATTTACGTGTCCGATAAACTTAACTTATTGATTTCAGGTTCGGTACAATTTGGTTGATTGAATAAGTTTTATTCGTAACTCTATACCAATGGTGATTGCCTACAAGATCTGTGATGAAGATAGTAAAAAGGATATTTGTGGATTGGGTGATTGAGTTGATTTCCTAAGTAACGTTGGCACTAATCCAGTGACATCATTTTGTAGGATTGACGTCAGGTCTGTACATCAACCTATACATTTCTAGTATATAAGATGGTCTTGCTTTGTATAGGATTCCTGTGCAATGCGAGATTAATTTATGTTGGAACCGATCAACCTAAGTTGATCGGTAGCCGTGAGTAAAAAAATAATTCTTAAAAGAAAAACCACTACAGCATACAAGTTCTTTTATCATATTTTTCTGCAGATTTTACTGCTATTCTGCAAACCCTGACAGAATCGATTAAATGTTAAAAAAGGGTCATTTTAATAATCTACTTTTTAAATTACTATATCTGAAAATTAACAATAACGTATTATTTTCATTAATAGTTTTTGAAAGTAGGGGATTAATAATGAAATTAATTATTAATTAATTCAAAATTAATTTTCAAAATTGAAGACAGCTGATTTAAAAAAAAGTAGGTACAGATTAAATTAATATTAAAATCCTTTTACTAACTTTTCTTCTTACATTTTACCACACAATGAACACTTAATGTAGATATTGTGAAACGTAATCTGTTCTATTTAATAATTCCACAGACCAAAATAAATGAGTTCACGCCTACTAATGACTTAACTTTCTTCAGTAATTTTTTAGTCAAAAGTTCACCTTTGCGAATCTGTGGCTGTAATTCTGTTTTACTTTGAGATGATCAAAGTTAATTTATATAGGAGTTTTTATTTCTTTTTTAAAAACCAGCTAAGTGCGTGTCGGGCCACGTGCATTTGGGTTCTGTAGTTATTCGCTACAATATATTTTGGACTTAAAAGGGGTTACTATTTGTATTAAACAAGTTGTTGTTGTTGGGACAAGGCTTTGGGTGTTCACGTCGACCTCCGTGGGTCTATTGTCTATTGTATTATATAAAAACTATTCCATGTAAATATACTTTACAACTAAGGTCCTTATTATTCTTGAACTAAATAAGTTAAAACAGCCGTTATTGTTAATCTTGAAAGTACATTAGATATTCTACCGCCAGATTTTTTTCAGAGTTTTCGAGCCAAAGATTTAGCTTTTCGAGGGGGAGGGAACTTCCTACTCGACCAATTTTTTGCTTTTTTAAGTTTTTTATCTCGCAAGCGGATCTCTAAAACAAAGAATTGTTTGTGCAACCCTTCAATGTTTATTAAAAACCTATGTAACGATAACCTACACCATGATGTGGACGAGGTTGGCATAATTAATTTATAAGTCCATGCTAAATTTTAGCTTATGTCCTCCATAGACAATGATTCTGCGCTATGTATTATATTTTATTATAATACGACGCCTGCACTATGAATAATTACTGGTGTTCACAAACATACATTATATATACACAAAGCACATCAAGAGTTTGAACAAATCTATCTATAATTACTTTCATTTTAAAAAAAATATTATATTGAAGTAGGTAATATGTAGAGAATTTAATGGCTTTCAGACAGTCACGTACAAAACGAATTTTAAATAATGCTGTTCTGATTATTCCTGTTAATCAACATTACAATTGCAAGCGTAATAATTTATGATCATTCATTATGGAAAGGTACTTAAAATAATGGTTTATGTAAAATATTATTTTATTAATTCCTTATAAAGAATACGCGTAGTATTAAATTATATAAATAGGGTTCCTTTAGGGTATGTTAATGTTTGATCTAAAAACTAGTGATATTATTTACACTTTTGCATATTAGTTTGTTACTGTTTGCTTCGAGTAGAAAACGATATTGCTTTGTGTTCTGCCAACAAAATATTTGTCGCAATAATATCAAATTAAATGTCATAGCTTTTAATGCAAATTTAAACAGAATTATTCAGAACAGCTTTATCTATTTTTTCAAAGAAACCAATATGGACAGGACATGAACGCAAATATCTATGCAAAAAGTCAGCCAAACTCACGGTTGAGATTTGACAGATTTTATAATATATGAAAACGTGACACAAGAGCGCCGCTTGACCAAATTTGGTAACAGGAGATGCCTGATAATGACTTCTCCGTTTGGCTTATTGCTCTAAGATTAGAGATAGCTCTGAAAATAACTACAAAGTATACACAAAAAAGGCATAATATACTCGGCAAAGGTTGGTAAACACTTCAAAGGTTACACATAACAGCTTACAACTTTTAGCTATAAATTTAAAACGAAGATTCAACATTATAAACTCAGAGTACATCTATACTAATATTATAAAGAGGTAAAGTTTGTGTGTTTGTTAAATTGTCAGGGGTAATCTCGGAATCTACTGCACCGATTTTAAAAATTCTTTCACTAATAGAAAGCCACATTATCGCTGAGTGTCATAGGCTATATAATCTATACTAATATTATAAAGAGGTAAAGTTTGTGTGTTTGTTTAATTGTCAGGGGTAATCTCGGAATCTACTGCACCGATTTTAAAAATTCTTTCACTAATAGAAAGCCACATTATCGCTGAGTGTCATAGGCTATATAAAAAACCGAAAAATTAAAAGGTTTTTACGTGGTAGTCCGTTTTGTAAAGAGAATCGGAGAAAAACTCATCGTTATACGTGAAGGCCACAGCAGCGCGGCAGCGGCGCGCGATGGTTTCGGCTTATTTCGGTTCGCGTTCGTGCTCACTTCGGAAGAAGGAGGCGTGACCTTCCTTTTACATCTGAGAGGTAGGTACCCGCGCGGCTCATTCGCCCGGCCGGCTCTTTACGCAGCGGACGTCCCCAAAATTGAATTTTTCGTAACACACTTTCGACATTCATTAATTTTATTTTCGGTACATTAAAAAAAAAATCTTTTATGTTTATATAGTTTTCATTTAATTTAGGTTATAGATAGGCATTAAGTTTGTTTCATGTACCTAGATATTAAATTAGGTTATAGGTATTAAGTTAGTTTCATGTAGATATTAATTTAGGTTATAGATAGGTATTAAGTTTGTTTTGTGTAGATATTAATTTAGGTTATAGGTAGGTATTAAGTTAGTTTCATGTAGATATTAATTTAGGTTATAGGTAGGTATTAAGTTTGTTTCGTGTAGATATTAATTTAGGTTATAGGTATTAAGTTAGTTTCATGTAGATATTAATTTAGGTTATAGGTATTTAGTTTTTTGCAATTAGGTTAGGTTAGGTTGTTATTTTGAAATCATAACTTCTGTCAATATGCCTAAAAGAAAATCTCAACTGTCTCGACATACATCCCTGACACGAGCGAGACAGAGACAGAGACTCGGAGAGACTTCCTCTGAGTATGAACAGCGCCTTGCGAATGTCGGGAATCTTCTTTCACGAATAGAAAGACACATTATTGCTGAGTGTCATAGGTTATACATATAAAAAACCGAAAAATAAAAAGGCTTTTACATGGTAGTCCGTTTTGCAAAGTGAATCGGCGAAAAAACATTCGAATGAAAACGTTTCTTACGAACGCTGCCTTAACTATGAAAGATATATATTTTTGAACATTATGCCCAACGAAGTGGGCACGGGTCAGCTAGTTATAAATAAGCCGCTTATTTGTGTCAATTTTTTTCTGTGTTTGAATTTTTTAATCTACTACAAAACTAGTTGAGGTATGCCAAAATTGAGCAATAGTGCTAAATATTATACCAGAATTATTCAGCACGGATTTATACTCTTTAAAACTGCAAAACTTTCACGTCACCTTTATTAAATACTGTCTATGACAAAGACAAATTTTCATATTTCTGCTTTGAAAGTTAAATTTATCACCTGAATTCATTTCTAGTTTAGTAGGACAATAAACTGGTCTACAACTGCTTAAAACATTTCAAGATTTTGGTTATTTGAATTTTTGCATCCAAGTGAAGGCAAACGCTAGAACGTGCTCACATTTCAAACGAAATTGTTTACCTAGCTACCGATCAACCTATCCATTTCCAGTATAAACTGGATTCGCATTGCATGGGCTGCCTATACAACACAAGACCATCTTATACTAAAGATGTATAGGTTGATGTGTAGTCGTCTGGTACGCTTTGATTATATTCGAGTTTTGCGAGAATGTGATAGCATGTTGGTTTCATGAAAAGTTTTAAATATTCAATTTGAGTATTTCATCTCACCTCGACTGGTGAAGTGTGGGTGTTATACACCTTTTTGCTCATCCATCTGGGTATGATCAGAAGGGTCTCATGATGAAAAGGGTTAGGCCATAGTACACCACGCTGGCCAAGTGCGGATTGGTAGACTTCACACGACCTCGAGTACTTTTAGCCACTCTCAGGCATGCAGGTTTCCTCACGATGTTTTTCCTTCACCGTTAGCGAGCGATAATTAATATGATAAATACACACATATCTTTGAAAAGATGAATCTTAACGATTTGTTGACAGAGGTGTGTGCCGTGGGTTCGAACCCGAGACCTTTGACTTCGCAGTCCTACGGTCTCCCACTCGGCTATCGCTGCTATATAATATGCTAAAAGTATTGTGTTTGTTTTATGTCTTAGCTCTTATTGCCACCAATACCAAATGTCACAATTTCATTAGATTTTCTCAAGAAGTGTCACAACCAAAAATTCAAAAACTTAATAACAAAATGGAACGATAAAATTCTTTGATCAAGTCACAGGTGGCGAGAATACGCCATTTTATTTCAATTCATTAGACGAATACCGGCCGTCTGTTTCAATAATTGAGTTAGATTCAACCTTGGCAATACGGTGTCTGTTCTTTTTAGGACAGTCTGCTTCAAATTGATAATTATTTATCCGGTAAATAACTTTTGGTGTGGGTAGTAGATAAGATCTCAATGTCTATTATTCTTCTTCTTCGTCGTGTCGATGGCTGATAAGTCAAATTTTATTTTGACTTGCCATCGTGAAAGGATTAGCCAATTCGCTTTGAAGAACTCGCGAATTGCCCAGGGTGCGCTGGACGTAGGGAATCGTTGTGTACGTCACTCGGGGAGGCTCCTTTCATGCACTCCAATGTCTATTATTATAGTACTAATTTAATCAAATAACCCTAGTGCAACTACACGATAACAAGTTTTGCAAAGCAATTCTCTTGCTATATCTATCTTTTTAATCGAGATAAACAATAGTATTATCAAAATTCAAGGCAAAAAATTGCGGCTACTTTATTGATTGCGTTGGTTTATTATTATATATATTTGTAATATTATATTAAATTATTTGGCGATCGGGTACAAAATAATACGTCCTAATATCTCAATGGCACTGGTAATGGTTAGGGTATCCGCCTCTCACCGCGAGGTTTCGGGTTCGATTCCCGGGTTAGGTAAAGTGTTATTTGTAAACATTATGTCTGGCAATTCACAATAGCAGCAAGCACAGGTGAAATGTGGTTGCTGTACACCTCTGCCACACCCTTCTGGGTAATATATAATAGGCGTGATGTTATGTTAGTTGGTATTGACATTGACACAAAATACATGATCAGAAACTAGTTATAACAAAATAAAGTAGAATCAAATAGATATTCATGACCAACGACAGCCATTAACTGCCCAGACTATAAACTTGTTTGCTCAAAATTAGTCACCGCATAACCCCCAACAACTTTAATTTTAAGCTTGAGATATTTAATTAAGATGTCAGAAACTTCCAGAGTCATAAAGCACTAAAGTTTACTACTTACTGTAATTAGAAAAAGCCGTAAAACTATGTTTTAGGTCATAAACGGCGTCCAGGGAAAATTTACGAACATTTTGCGTAGAAAACGTACTTAAACATTTTTAAGGCGCCCGATTTACGACTTTCGTTTAGGGAAGTATAACTTGACAGGTTTTCTATTAAACGGAGCATTTTCAGTAAATACAAAACACATGTGGAATAGATAGATTAACTCCTTTTTTTACCGACGAAAAAAATTGAGAATATACTTAGGACAACGTATATATTTTTTTATTTTATTTTCTGTTTGCCCATGCATAACATTTTACACAGTGATTTGATTTTGATAATTCTTTTTTATTAAAAGATAATACTGTTAGGGTGGATTCATGGTAAGAAAATTAGTGCCTGATGTAATGATCGAATCCAAGGGAAATTGAGAAAACCTGCTGGCTAATATTTCGGCCAGCGACTTATATACAACGCGGTAATGCTAGCAATATTTTATTTTGGGTGCGCGGCCTTTTTACAGTGACTTATTAAGTTTAGATTAAGTTATATTATAAGACTAGTTAAATTTAAGATCCAACATGTATATTTTCTGTTAATAAAGATAGGTTATGTAAGTAAATTTAATACATAAAATCTTCGCTTATTGTTTACTTTTTAGTTCTTTTTTGTCGTTTTAATTTTTTCTTAAAAATAATTTATTTATTAATTCATGAACATATTGATAAGACAGCCTTGTTTTTGCCCTAAACTTTGTTTATTGCACCAGTTTAATAAATTGTTTGTACGACGAAAAATCCCATAACAAGAACTTTCTACGGTTATTTCGTGAACAAAGCAAAAGCAAATAATACTCTGTACGGTGAAAACAAAATACTCCGATCATTACAGTCAGAAACACCATATAAAATTAATAACCCCATAAACAGGTCGTCAAAAATTCACGAAAATTTATAAGAGCACGGCAAAAACATGATAAAGTACACCTTACGGAAGAATACAAATAAATCGAAAGAAGAACATCGTATTATCTAAACGTTTGATCAAATATTCATACGGACTGCCTTGATAATCTAGTGATTAGCGATGCGCCTCTCACCGGGAGGTCTCGCGTTCGGCATTGTGTTATTTGTGAACTTTCCGTCAGGAAATGCACTATAGCAGCACCGAGTTGGAATTGTGCCCGGTGGATAACAATAGGCTCACGCTCTATCCCATGGGAACTAAACATAACAGGAGCAGTTCTTCTTCTTCGTCGTGTCAATGGCCGAATCAAATTTTATTTTGACTTACCATCGTGGTGAAAGGATTCTCCAATTCGCTTTGGAGGACTCGCGAATTGCCCAGGGTGCGCCGGACGTAGGGAATCGTTGTGTACGTCCTCCTGGCACCATTCATGCACCCCACAGGTGCAGTGTGGGTGCTGTATATCCCTGCCACACTCTTCTGGGTAATATAGGCGTGATGTTATGTATGACACACATGTCATGTCATGGCACTCAGGCACCGCTTCACGGTAGATATTCCACTAATACGCACTAAGCGTTTCGCCTCTACATTTCTTTTGCGAACTGCCAAAGAATGGAACGCCTTGCCCGAGTCTGTGTTTCCGCATGAGTACAATCTGGATCTCTTCAAAGCAAGAGTTAATAGGTATCTCATAGGTAAGCGTGCTCCACCGTAGACGGTATCATCACTTACCATCAGATGAGATCGTGGTCAAACGCGTGCCTATCCACCATTAAAATAAAAAATAAAAAAATGTCATGTTATGTCATCCGTACAGACACGGCTACACATCAACCAAGACATTTTCATTCTAAGATGGTTTTGCGTGGTTGTCTTCTCGTGCAATGAGAGACCAGTTAATACTGCAAATGTATAAGTAGATCGCTTGCCGTGTGTTCAGAGTTCTATGTGCTCTGCAAAATTTTCACCTTTCTAAATGCACTCGCAAAGGATGTGCGGGTTTTGTTGACTTAATAACCTAGCTTATTGTGCGTATTGGGTAATACTGTTAGCGCAATAAGTATCTAATTTAATAAATAAATAAATAAATAATAAATAAATACATGGGTTTTATATTTCGCTCTCTCATTTAGAAACAAAAAGGTTGAATATAGATTTAACCTATACCTGCTTTACGTAAACCTCTAAATTTGCTAAAGGTTTGATTATTATCTATTCAGTATTTAATAAATTTCAATACATTTGTTTATGACAAGTGTCTTACATAAATTTTAAAGAGCAGATTTTTTTTTTAGAATAATGTGAATATCTTAAAACTTCTCAATTTTGTTTGAACATTAAAAAGCTCACGTTGCTTTTTAGCTTGGATAAAATTACCCGAAAGTCATACGACGAGTTTCCAAAAACATCTGCAGTTCATCGATAGCCATCTCATAATAGTTAGAATTTAAAAATAAGGGCTAAGTTCTGAGGTTTCAGATAAATCTTATTCGACCCATAAAGTATAACCTGACAAATTCAAAAGTGTCACAATGAAGTCACACTAGAAAAAAGACACTGTCACTTTCATTTATGTGTGTGTGCTTATCGTGATAATAAGATTTATCTAACACCTGTGAAATTGTGGCTTAGTATGTCTTTTTACATCATGTTATCTAAATAAGAAGATTATTAATTTAAAAGTATTGTATTTTCCACTTCACAACCTGCCTATTACCCCATTTTCGCCCACAAAAATACATTTTATTTAACAGCATGTCAATTTTCTTTTCGCGAAGAAATGTTGCAGGAATTCCAAAGTATAACCATCCGCGCTGCGCTAACTATAATTGCTGCCTCGGGTTAAAAAGAAGAGAGATGAAAGGACACTCGTTTCATAAAGGCTCCGAGATCTTGTGAATGGCAACCGACAAAGCTTTTGATGCATTCACAAACACTCTTAACACGACTGCATAAAGTTAAATATATGTTTTTTTGTCGATAGCAAGGTTTTTAGCTACAATGTCTAGTTTTCTGTCTGGCTTGCCGTGGAAAAGGTTAAGTCGTTTTAACTTAAATGCTGGCAGTAGTCAATGAGATGAAACGCGTTTCGCTAAATACAGGGGACTCTTTAAAGGGTTTTTTACCAACTACTGTGATGCGATGGCTAATAAGGTGTTTGTAAACTTTGATAGGATTGTGAACGTGTAAATTGCGTAAGGGGTAGTTTTATAGTTTTATTTCTATTTGAATCGAGGGTTAACTTCATGATTGGTCTGAATTACAAGTGATATAATTTAAAAAATATTACCGGTTTACTGTACATTAATCATAACATCACTCAGACCCAGTAGGGTGTGGTAGAAGTGTTTCACCCACCCTTCACCTGTTACAATCTGGATCAAAAGCGTGAAGCCTTAAAGGCCAAACCACCGTAGGCCATAACATATAACTTCGTGAATGGTGTCCTAACGTTTCTACAATGTTAACGCACGTTCACTCACAAAGTTGGCTATTGCAGCCATCTAAGGGCACACGAAAGGTCTTATCACACAGTCCACTAGAGGCAGTCACCGTAGCCGAAATCAGCATGGGATGTGTATATATATATAGGTCCCACGTGATTAAAGGTAAGCTTTTTGCCATCCACCGAACACAATACCGACTCCGGCCTATAATAAGCATTGACGGAAAAACCCAAATGACACTTTTTCCAACCCGAGAATAGGACCCGAGACCTCGCTTGAGAGGTACATACGCTGACCACTAAACCTGCGGGGAAGTTCTAAATCTAGAAATCTTTCTAAAATATTTGCCATGAGGCAAATAAAAATAAAGGAGCAATCTTAAAGAGCAAATATAAGTAGCATTGACATTTGAAATGCGCCAAGCCACAATGCAAGCAAGCATTACTCTTTAAGTTTTAATAATATAAGAAAATCCTCTGACTCTCTGGATATAAATTTTCCAACTTTATTTTGCGTTTGAAATCTAGGTTAATCGTCAGCAGGATTATAATTTACTATTTTAATGGAGATAAAGGAATTATATCTCATAATACATTATTTTAATAATATGCAAACACACTATACAAAAAAAAATACCCCACGAAATAAAAACATTAGTTAAGCGCGAAAAGTCTGAAAACTAGTATTAAGTTTAGTTACCTATATTCTTGCTTAGTTTTATTTACATACTCTTACATACATACAAATGGTATGCCATGCTGCGGTCCTTACATAACGTCCTTGGCTTCCTCAACATTCATACATCTCGTCATACATGCTCGCTGGTTTTGTGTACTACGAACTTAATCTTTGTTAAGGCACGGGTAGTTTTTAAAAAAAGTTATATATATAAGTTTGTGAATACTTACCAAAAGGAGCATAATTGCCACAGTACATCTTTTCAGACTTCCATTGGTAACCACTCCGAATGAAGCCTTCCTTGCACAAGTTTTAAAGCTTAAGTATAAGAAACTATTACCTGCACTTAAGCACAATATTCTCGGTAAATAATCTTTTCAGGAACAAGTACTTCATTCGAAACAAAAAGTGTTACAGTTTTACTGCCAACAATGACGTTACAAATACCGAATTTGTATTACCTATGTTTATAAACTTTCGTGATTTGAGAACATTTTTAAAAAATTAGACAACGGGTCTAAATTGCGTAATTATTATGAAGGTAAATAAATACCTATGCTCGACGTTTCAAATGACTTGCATAATTCTTGGTCACGAGCCGACCTTTATTTGGTTTTGGATTGGTTATTTACCTTTATAATAATTACGCGATTTAGACCCGTTGTCTAATTTTTGAAAAACGAATTTGTATTGTTTACAATATGACTTTGAGTACTAGGTGTGAGTCTGTTTATACTGTGTTCGTTATGGAAATAACTACTTATAAACAAAAGAGCTAAAAAAAGTGTATGTTAGTGTGACTGTAAGGTTTCTGTTAATACGATTCGATTTTAGATAAGAGACATCGGCGTATGCTACACGTTCAATATTTATCATAAGATATTTATCTAGCATCCGTTATTTATATGGCGATCCGTATCATGATACCATGAGACACTATTATATTCTACACGCACAATTTATATTGTGATCATGAATAGATAAATATCGAACGTCTACAATCCACGAATAAGAGTATCCCACTAATTATGAGATAAACCAAACTTCGCAAAGCAGTGGGACAAAATCATTCCAAAATGCTTAAAATTGACATACCACACCTTAATTAAAGCACTTAACATTATAACGATATCGTTTCTTTAAAAACGAACCCTTTCAAAAGGCAACGTCGTACGTAATAATCTAATTTCTTTCTTAAAATCATTGTACTGTAATAATTCGTTGAACGTGTTCCAATTTAATTTCCTTAATTAATCAAATATGTAAAGATATTAACGTATTATGAAAGCTCGTCAAAGGATGTCATCTCAAACATCGCTTCAAATACAATCTTTGTGTTTTCATTGCGTGAGTACTAATCTATTTAATTAGATGATAATCATATCTCTTCATAAGACGTAATTGATCATACGCTGTGGGCTAATTAACTCATTTAGAAGTGAACAGAACTCTTTATCCTCTATGCATTGATATTTTATCTTATTTCCTAAAGAATAAAGTTGATTATCAGATGAAAAGATTTTGTACCAAATTATGCGTCGTGGTTATGTTTTGCTTTTAAATTTTATACATACGCGAGACTGAAGCGTCTCAGTTAATTACTAAACTTTATAGTATCGTGATAAACTTTTAAATGTTATATAAAGAGAAAAAACATGTAAATGATTTTAAATAAATATATGTACCATCAGAAATGTTTCCGAATGCTTGCTATTAAAAATATTGTCGTGAAGCGTATTATGTGTATGCCACAGGGAACATTTTAGACCGCACTACACAATTAACACCTTAATGCGTAATGCGTAAGCTTTCCTAATAGTACAAACAAAAAGTACATACCAATAAGTAACAGGAAAAAAGATTCTTCAATACAAACCATCTTTTTATTTTTTTATTTAAATTATTTTGAATGTCTAATTTAAGGAATATACCTTCTTATTAAACTGTAATGAAACACACGAAAGAGATTAGGAATCCTTGTGTGCTGGCTAGGGACAAAAACATTATAATTTATGAGAGAACAATAAAGACATTTTTATTTTATTTAATTTTAATACTATTTTTATATGCAAAAATGTTAAGGCTACAATACAATATAGTCTCACTATGTGATAAAATATGATAATCAGGAGGTCTTACTCCAGCTTCCACTACCGTCAAACATTAACATTTTTAAACCAGATATTATGATATTCAGTCACAAAACCCTGACATCAAAATACCCTTGAAAAAGATACAATATAGCCCTTCGAGCTTCAAGCAAGGGCCCATGAACCTCAATTCCATAATCCATAATGTTTCACACTACATTGGTGTGAGGACCTTCTCAATAGAAATTCAACCAAAGGAATGTTTACGGTCGATCCTTTGATGTGAGCTGAAAATGTTAGCCGTCACATCGTATAATAAATATAGAAGTTCCATTTAAAGAGATAACCAAAAGATTAGTCGACTCTTCACGTGACCATAAGGCTGGCTTCTATTTTGGACAAAGGATCAGCATTGCCATACAACGTGGCAATGCCGCCAGCCTCCTGGGCACGTTACCTGCGGTCGACATCGATGCGGACGTATTTTTTGACACCTGAATTTTTTACGAGTTTTGGTTTATCTAATAATTTTATATTATTCTTTTATTCAATGTATATATAGTAAGGTATTTATTTAATTAGTTTTAAATATTAAATTATAGTAAGGTTAGTATTGTAAATATTTAAATAAAAGATATGTACAGATTAAAATAAATTTATATAAATTATAAACTAAACTTACTAATTTAAATTTACAAAATTTGAAGTTCCATTACCTATTAATGTGACAGGTAACGCTTTTGCGAACGAGCTCAAGGGTAGAAGCATTCGTATCACCTTTAAGAGGGAATAATTGCTTGGTTGTTTTGCATGCATAAGTAAAAATTATGGATTTTATCTATTTTTTAGCCAAATCATATCTAAAATACTAAAATGCAAGTTTTATAGCGCCTTTCTTTAAAATTATTATTTACATTTTTAGTTTGTAGGTAACTTAATTCATAATTAAAACAATTTTGACAAAATGACAACGAACATACATGCATTCAAGTTTTTTAGTTATGATTTCTTTATAAAATTAGATAAAACTTAATAATATTAAAGTTAATCCCATAATACGCTAGTATAAAAACGCGGCGCTCGGGAGTATACCCTTAACCTGCCGCAAAAAAAAAATCGGCAAACGTATTATTAAGGTATATAGCATACTCAAGTCTTACAAGAGAAACAACATCAGTTGGAATTATGCAAGATGGATGGCGATAGGCCCACCTCCTATCGCATGAGACTTAAACATAACAGGTGAAGTGTGGGTGTTGTACATCTTTACCACAC
The DNA here is from genome assembly GCA_905147285.1 of Hypena proboscidalis. NCBI lineage: Eukaryota > Metazoa > Arthropoda > Insecta > Lepidoptera > Erebidae > Hypena > Hypena proboscidalis. Next base: position 5,573,533 of record LR990150.1, on the reverse strand, counting down.
CCTTCTGGGTAATATAGTCGTGATGTTATGTTATGTGAAACCAAAATATTCACGTATTTATTTTTAAGGACGTAGTTAAGTAGACCTTCTGCTTTTTCTTTATTATTTTATGGTGTAGTGTACAAACCGAAAATAAAATGTGGACGCCCAACTTAGCCCTGTTCCACGCTATTAGGCAACATTTCGTGGGGAATTTTAAGTGATATTTCTTTGGTAAATATGTTTTTGAGTATCATCCATCTGTATCATGTTATGATTGCATTGAATCCACATCTTTTGACTTAATTATGAACTTTCAAATTCAAAATCAAATCATTTATTTTCATAGGCCCAGGAGGCGCTTGAACACGTCAAAATATAACAAACAAATGATAAAAAAATAAATTTTAGGTAAAACTAAACTATACTAATCAAATCATTGTATGATTTGATTTTCGTCTAAATATTTACAATAGCAGCACGGAGTTGAAATTGTGCACAGTAGATGGTGATAGGCTCACCCCCTATCCCATGGGACCTAAACACAACAGGTGAAATGTGGGTTGTGTACACCTTTGCCACACCCTTCTGGGTAATATAGGCGTAATGTTGTAATATGACAAACCAACTTAATATAACAAGGGTTCATAGAACCATTTCATCGCTGATTTCTCAATAAATTCATTCAGTTAAATTATTATAATTAAATTTTACTGGTGGTAGGGGTTTTGTGAATGAGCTCGAGGGCGGCTGCACCACCGTCTCACCTTTAATCTGCCGCCAAATAGTAGTGCTTCCATTACTGTGTTCCGGTTTGGTGGTGAGATCAGGCCCTGAAATTACTTGCACATGAGGCGTAACACCGTAATCCTCAGCTGCAGCGACGCATCTATAATCTGCTTTTGTGGATTGTTGATGTCCATGGGCTGTAGGTACTCCACTTAATATCAGGTGGACTACACGTTCGTTCGCTCTGGGCGTAGTATAAAAAAAAAAAATCATAACAAAACATGACGCCTATATTACCCACAAGGGTTAAGGCTCCATGTAATTGGAGGCGATCTTATCGCTACCTACCGGGCACAATTTTGGTCTCCTTGCTATTGTTATTGATAAGTACCTGACGAGAAAATTTGCCTGAGCCGAAAATCGAATCCCGATATCTCGAGTTGAGAGGCCAGTGCCATCACATCAGTGAACATAGCATCAAGCCTATATACAGGTGTACAGCATTAACACTTCACCTGTTATGTTTAGGTCCCATGGGATAGGGGGTGAGCCACGCCATCTACAGGGCACAATTTCAATTCCGTGCTGCTATTGTAAACTTCCTGACGGAAAGTTTACAATTAACACTTTGCCCGACCCGGCAATCGAACCCGATATCTTACATTAAGAGGCGCATACGCTAACCACTAGACCATAGAGGCAGCCATCAGCATTAATATACCTTACAATACCAAATTCATCCCTGTAACTATCTCTAAATAAATAAATACATTGAAAAATAATTTATTTAACCTTTTGTTAGGAGAAGTTTATTATTTCTATTATAATATATGAATTAATTAATAAACAATCATACTATGAATGCTAATGAACGCTATTTTACTATACAACTCAACAGCAAAATATATAAATGTCTCCATTTATTTTGAGTATGTAGATTTAAAAACATTACAATCTATAAACGTATGCTTCATAATGTTCTAAATAACTAATACTTAAAAACATAAACAAAAAAGATAAGTGATACCCAGCGAACAGTAAAAACCAAATAAACAACCCAAGAACTCACAAACAAAGCAATGAGTAATGACGACAATTTTAAACTTAGAACCTACTTCAGATTTCTAGACTTAGACTATATCTAAGATAATAGTCCCACATATTTGTCTAGCTTCATCTAATAGACCGGAAAAGACTTATTTCTGTCGCTAGTGAGTAAAATCCTTTCTTTGGCTCACAAAGTTCCTAAGACTAGTATTTTTCTAGAACTTGGTAAAATTGGCCTGCTTACAAATAGTAAGACAAATTGCTGTTGAAGTAACGTAACATAGATGTATTAATGAACATTTCCCAAAGACGCCATAGAGCCAATTCTCTTTGTAGATAATGTGGGCTTTTTTTTCACTCACATTGTTATAAATTTATACGACGACCGGATGGCGGCGTGGGTAGTGTACCTGCCTGCAACGCCGAGGTCGTGGGTTCGACTCCCACTTTAGACAAATCTTAGTGTGCATAAACATTGGGGTTTGTCTTAGTCTGGGTGTTTCTATGTATAATAAGTATGTATTATGCAATAATACATACTTGCATAACTATGCAATAATATAATTATAAGTGGATATTGGAAAACATGACGTGTAAATTGACTTTATGAAATTAAATGAACATGAATATGAATATGAATATTTACAAAAGAAAAGTATATGTATTAGTATCAGTTATTCTAGTACCCATCGTACAAGCTCTGCTTAGTTTGGGACTGGGACTGGGATGGCGTTGTGTGTGAGTTGTGGAATATTTATTTATTCATTTTTAACTAAAACCTCATAATGTTACTGCTTTAATTAATTATAAGAATAATAAGTGAAACTCTATACAACCAAAGCAACAAAAAAAAAATAAAAAAAATCAACAGTAACAAACCCTTGCCAATATTTTAATAAAACATACACCATAAAACTTTCATCCGCAAAAGGGTACATTTTCCATAAAATATACGCTTATTTATTCATACAATATTATTTTCGGATACAAATTAAACGGGATTCTTCGTAAAATGCAATATTAGAGCGCTCGCATAAACCGCGGCTGTGCTAAATCATTTTCCGGACATTATGGTCCGGGTTTTGTATGGAACGCAATTTCACGGGTGCCATTCAAGAATGGATATATAGGCAGTGCATCGCGGTACCAAACCGTCTGGTCGAAGGAATGTACGGTTGGACAGTCAGACGAATGTGACTGGCAACTAGAAAAATTCAAAAGTGGAAAAATGAAAATTCTATTTTAAATCGTCTGAGTCAGATGAAGACTGGCAGTGGCAGCTTATAATTTTTGAAAATGGAAACCTTTTCAAATTATTTCATATTTTTATATTGTTCTGAAGCTTAGCTGGGGCTTAACAATTCAATTTTAGTTGATTTTTTTAACGAAATATTTGGTTTTAATTTTAATTCAATTTTGTGCGCCAATACCAACTCTAAGAAGGATCACTTATCTTTTTTGTTTATGTTTTTAAGTATTTGTTATTTAAAACATTATGAAGCAGACCTTTATCGATTGTAATGTTTTTAATTTTACATACTCAAAATAAATGGAGACGTTTATATATTTTACTGTTGAGTTGTTAAATAAAATAGCGTACATTAGCATTCATAGTACGATTGTTTATTAATACATATTATATTATAAAAGTAATGATAAACTTCTCCTAACAAAAGGTTTAATAAATAATTTTTCAATGTATTTATTTATTACAAGTAATAATATCTTTCCATTGCATCATGATAGCAACTGTACCAATTCCTTACCGAATATGATTGCATTTTCGGAAATGCAATTTCTCAAGGAATTTTCTTCTATACATCAAAGATACGTGAAGAATTTTTGATATTTATTCTGTAATGTATTGCTTTTATACCTTTGTGGTTAGATTCTTAAGCTCGATCTTGACTCGATCGAGCAATAACTTCAACTCAAAATCACGGCATGATCTGTTGTCATTGGTGTGAAGGAATTTTCATTTCTCACTCGATGCAAGCTTACATGTTGTCAGATTCTTAGAGTAATGGAGCTCCCAGACCGCGTGAGCATTCGTCTGTAATATATTTTTGTGAATATAAATTCAAAATTCGAATCGAATTCGATCGACTCTGTAACGTTACATTACAGTCGGTCTGGCTTCTGCATCTTAGAACTATCGAGCAAAACCGTCTATTATCGCCCAGACATTTTGTTCTAAAGTAACATCGGCTACGTAAAACTTCTAGCTTTTAATGTTTTTATTATAATTATTTATGCTTACTATGGCAAGTTTTACGTACGTCGGCCTGACTGACCGTACGCGCGCGTATTTGCTAAATTTACGCGACCGAGACGTTTACACCGACGCTGTAGATCGAGCACTGATCACGGAAACCAACCATTAAGAAGATAATTTTGGGGTTATTGAGATCAGATGAGATCGAAGTTGAAGGCGTGGTTATCCACGACACAAAAAAAAAAAAATTAACGGAGCAAGGTTAAGGCTCGAAATTGAAAATCTATTTTAGTAGATTTAATATACGAATCATTATTGTTTGTAAATGCATCTGAACTAATTGGAATAGCCCTTACATTTCTCTACATCCTTTGTATAAAAAAACAAAACATTTATTAACTTCACTGCTGTAATTCAGGTTGAATCAACGTGTTGTCCAAACACTGTAACCACATTACAGGCAGTCAACGCTGTAGTTGAGACCACAAACGATGTCATATACGTCAAATTTTATCGGCTATAGTGAGTGTTATCACTTTACAGAAATAGAGAAATATGAGTGGTTTAATTAGTGAACTTGCCAGTGTTAACTGCGCTAGTTAACCACTCAAACCACAAGGGAAAGGCGATGAGTTTTGTAAAGGTTTTTGGTCGCCTAATCTACCGTTATATTAAAGCTAATGTGGCAGTTGTTTGAAAAGAATAACGACAAATATGGATTCGTATGCTGCCGGACTCGAAATTTCTCAACTATTTTTGTGCCAGCCTTATCACATCGATATATGGCGTTATATGGCCATTGATGGCGCTAAAACCAAGTAAGGTTCGTCTAGCTTAGGCTGGCACAAAAAGAGTTGAGAAATTTCGAATCCGGCAGCTAACGAATCCATAGCAGAATTGGCAAAGCACTTGGGCGTATACCCAGGGGGTGCAGGTTCGAGTCCTGCTGGATTCTTAATTTTTCAACTTTAATATTATATAAAATACAAAAAGGCATAGCAAAGCTAAAATTTGCTTTAAAATATTACAAATAACGACAAATGTTACCAAGTCATTAAATATTATTTCTAACACAAGCTATCAAACATACTCTACTTTGGCGGTCGGCTAAAAACTCACCACAAATTCAGCAGAAATATAGTCTTTCCTAAAAACATTAAAATAGGACAAAGAATGAATATAATTCTTAAGCAACAAAGATTTGCAAAATAGCCAGGTAAAGCCCAGCTAAGTTTAAAACACTTACTTTATAAGTAGCTACTGCATTCCTTATGCTTTTAACTTCATCTGTAACAACCCTTACCGACCCGTAAGTGGCACGAGCATACGGGTACCCATCAACCTATACATTGCCTGTATAAGCTGGTCCCGCATTGCATGAGTAGCCATACATCGCAAGACCATCTTATAGTGGAAATTCATAGGTTGATGTGTTGCCGCCTGTACGTTAACTGAATAATAAACATGTTAGGTGTCCGACCGTTATTTATTAGGACCAAGTTTGCGTTTTGAACCCCTTGTAATGGCCGGTCAAGGGTACGAAATATTTGAAGCATTTTGTAGGGTTTTAGTTCCATCAATCAATTGAAGAGCCCCTAAATCTATACTTTTCTTGAATAAGGGTATTGCTTTTTTATTTACACGCTTTTTGGGTTGCTGCACAACTACATAAGGTTTAAGCTCGTTAGATTTGTCAGAATAAATACCGTAGTAAATAATAATAATAATATGAAAGGAGCCTCCCCGAGTGACGTAAACAACGATTCCTTACGTCCGGCGCATCCTGGGAAATTCGTGAGTTCTCCAAAGCGAATTGGCTACCTTTTACCACGATGGCTAGTCAAAATAAAATTTGACTCTGCCATCGACACGACGAAGAAGAAGAATACCGTTATTTTTTTAACATTTTTCATTTTGTTCCTTTTAAAAGTAACTGACTAATCCAGGCGAATCTTAAAAAAAATTTACTTTCTAAAATCTTAACAACTTATTTATAGTATTTTTCTCATATTATGATTAAAACGAATTAAATACAAAAAGACTATATAAACTTGCCGATCCAAATAAATCCTGTTGAAGTTCGTCTTTAAACAAATAGCCGTGGTAGCCGTGACGGGGCCCCAATTATTGAGATAAATCACACCTTCGAGACGCGCGCGCTCTTGTGGAACTACCCGTCTATTTACTCGATGTCTGCCTAATTTATTGTTTCGTATGAGATTCAAGACTGGGAAATTGTTGTTTACTATTTTATTAGAATTGTATTAAGGAGTAAAGATAGCTGCGAGAATCGATTAATCATATAGCTAAGCAACATTTACCGCGATTGGCCTGGCAATGAACGACCAAACTAAACCGGGTATCAAACCCGAGAACCCACATTGAGCGGTCACTTACACTACCGCTTGACCAACCAGCCAGTAAAGCAAAGTAAACGATTTCCTAAATCCAAATAAATTGAGTAGAAGTTCGTCTTCAAACAAATAGCCGTGGTAGCCGTGACGGGGCCCCAATTATTGAGATAAATCACACCTTCGAGACGCGCCCGCTCTTGTGGAACTACCCGTCTATTTACTCGATGTCTGCCTAATTTATTGTTTCATATGAGAATACCAACTGCAAAATTTTTGTTGTTTACTATTTTATTAGAATTGTATTGAGGAAAAAAGTTAACCGCGAGAATCGATTAATCATATAGCTAAGCAACATTTACTGCGATTGGCCAGGCGGTGCACGACCAACCTAAATCGGGAACCAAACCCGAGAACCCACACTGAGCGGTCACTTACACTACCGCTTGACCAACCAGCCAGTAAAGCAAAGTAAACGATTTCCTAAATCCAAATAAATTGAGTAGAAGTTCGTCTTCAAACAAATAGCCGTGGTAGCCGTGACGGGGCCCCAATTATTGAGATAAATCACACCTTCGAGACGCGCCCGCTCTTGTGGAACTACCCGTCTATTTACTCGATGTCTGCCTAATTTATTGTTTCATAAGAAATACCCGACTTTTGCGGGAAAATGTTTGTTTACTATTTTATTAGATCTGTATAGGAGAATAAGGATAAGTCGACCAATCGTCAGGTTTGACAATGCTTACCGCCATCTGACTCATGACCATCATATTATAAATAAAATAAATAAAAATAAAAATAAAAAAATAAAATCATTTATTTTCAGACCAGCAGATCCATAGAGTTAGTGACAATGAAACTTATATCCTATGTTAGTATGACAATGAGATGTTTATTATGTGAGCAAATTCCCTGGTAGGCAGGTTCACCGATCCTTTGCAACATGTAGTTCTATGAATCTGCTAACCGAGTCTGAATCTACTCGCTCACTCACCATTCTCAGGACTTGGTTCGAGCTCCGCCGCACCCTATTTACTAATGACGCAACCTTTTTCCGCACTACTGCGTGAAAATCATCAACACTGGCATCGGCAAACATTCCCGATGCGCTACAGTAACGTGGGAGCCGGAACATAGCCCTGAAAATGTTGTTATATTGAACGCGTAGGGCATTGTAGGACTTCTGTGTAAAGTTGGACCACAGACTACTCGTATAAAATACCTGGCAAAGGGCTTTAAAAAGCGTGACCTTAACCGCGGCTGTACATCGAGCGAATCTACGCGCCAATTATATATAACAATATTATATCATATATTATATTATAACAATTAATTTTACTCCATGTTTCGGGGCTGCCTATCAGCATGCAAAGGTTATTGACGAACAAGACAATAGTAATTACAAGTACATAGTCGTAAGATGACCACCACAATAAGATTTGAGTTAGAGTTTGAAGAATTCCTCCGTGCATCAGAGAGCATTTATACACTTTGACTGGTCTAATAATTAATATTACAGTAATAACAACCAGAAAGTTTGACAACTCGTCGAATAAAAATTAGTTTCATCTGGTACTTGGGTTGTGGAGGTTTCTTGGCAGGCGTTTAGCCTAAGAAACTGATATTTATCGGATTTTATTACACTGGAGCCCTGCTGACACTCGGGTACGAGCTCCAGCCAATCATTTCAGACTTATAAATGAATAAAACAAAACAACACAAAGAACATCATAGAATAATTCAATTCGTAGTACAGGCATGATCTGTATAATTTTGACAGGATACTTAGATGAACACTTGAATAAGTTACTGCCTTACTTTGAAATTATGCTAGGATATTACATCGCCCTTGAAACACAACCAGTATAAATAAGAGATGTCATGAGGTTTGAGTACCCGTCCGCTCACTGCATGATTTACATTCGTCTCCTTGATGCGTGTTATTTAAAGATAAGGTTCCATTGCCAGCGGTTTATGATTAATTGTCAACTAATTAAGGTTACTTATTTTTAAATTTAGAATTAATACAATAAAAACCAAATTTAACTGTTGTATTTGTTTAAATATATAGACATTTATAAACAGGCATTAGTTAAACACATTCACATTCCCATCACACATTGTTAAAATGCAAACTTGCAACAAAACAGTCACTTTGGTCGTGTGTAAAAGTAAGTGAAAGCGTCAATATGAGCATGCTGTTCAACTAAATAGGGACTATAGTATTGGATGCCATCAACTGGATCACAAAGAATAATAAGTCTAGCGTCCAGAAATAGCAAACCGAGTGAGGTTAGATACTTTTGGGATAGACCATGACGTATTCAAGACTGGTCAAGGGAACTGTAGCCGAAATTCATTCCAAACATTCTGTTTACCGAAAAATAACTGAATGAGCCTTGTTTTGCTGCTGGCCGGTTAGTAAAAAGTATTTAACCCATATGTTTGTAAAAGCTTGTCAGAAAAAAAGATTGTGTGTTAAATTTCATAGATTTCCTTGCTGTATCTTTAGCAGTTGCACCTCGCCTTACCTCAGCCCGCCATCTTGAAAATGCGTGCTCTTTAATTAAACTTCAAAGGTATTACGTTTGGCTGTTTCGAGTTTTCCGTGCAAAGACGGTATCAAGCAAAACTCGATAATTACGCTCGACATCTAATTGATGCTTAAATTACAACAAAGGCAAGTGAAAAACGTGGTGTCGAATGCCAATTCGGGCATAGTTTGTCTTAATTCCTCTGTTTTTTGATTAAGACTTGTTTCATTAAGTCAGTTGTTTCTTTTACTGTTCTTTTATCTATAGACGAATATATATATGAATTTTGTATTAATATTATTTTATTTTGTTTGCACTAAAATAGGCTTCGAATTAATGATAATCGATCGATATAAATGAAAATTATGGGAATAGATCAAGACTTCAGAAATATCATAAACCACTTTTAATAGACGTATCACGCAGGCGTGGTTATGGACGGAAGTTAATTGATTTTAAGGAGAAAGCATAAAGTTTTGGATTTTTTTAATTAGATAATTATAAAGTGGTCCAGTTAAAAATAAAAAACGGCTTTAAAAATGATCCGACCCGCAATGCGCTTTGATATTTAATTTTTTATAAATTTATAAGACTACTGACAGTAAATGTACAGATATAACTAATATTAACATTAATATGCTTAAATTATATGTAATTCTACAAATATTAGGTGTGCAACATTCACGTTGTAACTTTAGTTATTGAAAGTACAAAATTTGGCAAACATGCATATTATTATTAAACAAATCTTAAAATAATCAAACAAGGCAAGACAAATTAAGAAAAATTGTTTTTAATAAAAAAAAATCGTGTTAATGTTACACACGAGGTAGTATTTAGCATCGATATAATTGTAGAAGGAGGTGCCTGAAGGAAGCGTGTGTCATAGCAAATACATCTATGTTTGAGGTTTCTACCCTTTCATTATATAGGCGAGCCATGCGCGCTAAAGGGCTATATATATATAGCTTGTGTTGATCGTGCAGATAGGCAAGTCAAAGGTGCGCGGATATCTCTTAGGTCGACACACACCAAAAGCGCGTCGAAGCGAAGCGCAGTTATAGTGTCATATTAATTTTAACTTTATTTTCATTGTTATAATACTTATTATCGCATGAGAAACTCTACGCTACTACTACTATGGAATTCGCCGGAATTCTTGCGGCACCGCGGGCATTCGCGCGACTCGTTTGAGTTTCTCATGCGATAATAAGTATTATAGTTATGAAAATAAAGTTAAAATTCATATGACAATGAAACTGCGCTTCGATTCGCTGCGCTTCGACGCGCTTTTGGTGTGTGTCGACCCTAACACGCTGGTTGATTCTAAAGCTAAAGTTGTCTATTAGTAGAGTGGATGGATGCAACAATTTTGTACAGTGTCAGTTAGTCAGTAATGTTCCTTCTATTCTTAAGACTTACCCAACCTTATCATATTACTTTCAATCTAAAGCCTTTCAAAATGCCAAGCCTTTATTCAATGAAAATAATTTCTTGGGTTTATTCAAGAACACCAACTTTAAATATAACAACGAGATTAACGTCTAAAATAACTGAAATCAGTTCGTTAATATAAAATAATATGAAGCCTTATTATCTACACCGAACTTTGAAATTTCCTCTAATATTTCTCGATTGGCTTACTTTTGCTGCGAGGGAAATCGCTCCCTAGTTTCCTTGACATATAAAAATAAACTTTAATTTCTTGATTTTAAAGTCACATTTCTAATATCAGCGTGTTGTATTTCATCAGTGAACAAAAGTATGTTGAATTTGAATGATAAAAATCTTGAACATAGGTTTTCATTTCCTTTTTAGTGATGAAAATGCAGATTGCTCTAAGTGCTTGTAATATGGAAATCAACACGATGGAGTGGCGAGCTTAATTTTCATGGGAGGAGATAGAAACTTTTCTCTTTACCGTCGGGATGCTTTAATGAGAACTTTAGTGAAATGCTTAAGGTTAATTTAAAGTTGGAATAAGAAATAGAAAATAGTTATATTTGTGCAAGAAGAGAACAATGTTCGTATTTTCTTTGAGTGCCGAAAAAGCGATAGATTCTTATTATTTTGCAGATAGGATCGTAACATGACAAAATGAACTGTAAGATACTTTTTTGCAAACATAACTTCCCCAGAAAGAGAATTAGGTGTTGTAAGTTTACATGTGAAGTTACTTATAATCTTGCACATACCACGACATAAATTAACAAACCTGATTTTTCTAAGACATTCCACTCCTAAAGGGGGTTAATCTGGGGTTGAAAATGTTTGAGGAAAGTTCCCAATTTTGTAGGAAATAGCATGAAAATATCGAATTTCCCGCGGACAAAAAATAGTTATCTCTAATATGTACAAACAAATTGCCCTAAAATGCTTGCACGTGTATCTTCTTAGCCGTGGCTAAGCCAAATGTATATTGCCTTTGAGAGCACAAATACACTACAGTGTTTGCAGTTCGCATGTCTGACCTTCAAGATAAATTTTTTACAGCTTTCGCAGAATGTCTTCAGGGTCCAGGGTTAAAAGTCAACGACAATACTACTTCTCTTCTTGTTTAAAACATGCGAGATTTATTATTAAAAAGCGTATCTTATGTATTTTGATTTGTCTTTAACACACTATATCATTTTAGTCTCGGTTATATTATATATTGGTTCCCCTTCAATCCAAAAACCAGCTTAAACGGAAATGCATAGCTAGATTAACCAAGACTTTAAAGATCGCCGAGGACAGGAATACGTGGAGAAGCATGGTGCATCGAGTGACCAACACTTCTAGCTAGACACGACCTTCAGCAATGAAGATAACGACTGAGAAGAAGATAGCTAGATACAGCCGGCTACACATTTCTAGTATAAGATGGCGTCGCGTTGTAAAGACGTCCAGGGCAATGAAAAAAAAAAACTAAAAAAAAAAATAATGCTAGACTAATAAACCAAGTAATGGTTCGTCTAGCTAAGGTATATATATACTATGACGCTGGCACAAAGAGTTGAGAAATTTCGAGTCTAGCAGCATACGAATCCATAGCTAAATTGGCAAAGCACTTGGGGCGTATACCCAGGCGGTGCAGGTTCGAGTCCTGCTGGATTCTTAATTTTTCAACTTTAATATTATATAAAATGCTAGACAAGCTTATACTGGCAATGTATAGGTTGATCGGTAGCCTTGTGTACATGAATTATAATTTTAGTTAATTAATTTATTATTTCAGTTATTTGTAATCCAAACCCAACGGAACGACTGAATAATATGTAACGATTTGATTTTATTTTATAAAATATGCACACTTAATAATTGTAACTCGCATTCAAATTCTAATAATTAAATGCTCTTCATAAATTAATTTCATTCATAACTCTAACATATTTGTTTTTGGTTCAAACTTATATTTTCTATTGATTTTAGAAAAGTTTGTTCAGTAACGGGCTAGTTTCCAATCTAAATTAAACCATTTCAAAATAAATCCAGTTTCAATGCAATCTCCGTTTAATTTTACAACTGATTGCAAATTTCAAACATTTTCAAACATTGCATGCAAGTAAAACATTGCGAAATCCAGACTATATATACTATCTACTAGCTTTTGCCCACTACTTTGCCCGCCAGGAATTCGTTGTAAAAATTTGTAAAAGCTAGTAGCTAACTATAATTAAAGCGCTTTGACCCGCATTAAACTGGTGGTAGAGCTCTTGTGAATGAGCTCGATTGCGGCAGCACCACCGTCTCACCTTTAACTTGCCGCCAAATAGTAGTGCTTCCATTACTGTGTTCCGGTTTGGTGGTAAGATCAGGCCCTGAAATTACTGGCACATGAGGCATAACACCGTAGTCCTCAGCTGCAGCGACGCATCTATAATCTGCTTTTGTGGATTATTGATGTCCATGGGGCTGTACTCCACTTACCATCAGGTGGACTACACGTTCGTTCGCTTTAAGCGTAGTAGGTATAAAAAAAAAAAAAACCTTACTGCTCTGCTCCCGAGGTGTTAAGCGTAATTCAAAGTATATTAAAATCTTTTTGGAGAGTAGGAATATCAAGCACTAAAAAAATCCTATCAGTAGTGCCCGAGATATCGTTATCAATCAAACAAACTATTTTTCGCCCGCAGTTTCGTCTACGTGGCCGGTACAGTGGTCTAAGCAATTAGGTATGCAGGGCAATAAACTCAACGTGTTAGGGAAGATTGACTACACCAGTTATAGATATGCGAGTTACGTATCTAAATAGAGGGTATACTACACTTCTTAAATATGTAACTCACACATGCTTATCTAGTGTAGTTAGTCGTCATTGTGACGTGAAAGTATTTGTCCTGCATACATAACTGATTGGCCCACTGTACATCTAAAAAGTAAACTATAATACTCATCTTGTAGTCAGTTACCTGCATCATTTTTTTTTTCTAAATCGGACCAGCCATTTAGAATAAATAGCCGGTATTAAACAGACAGACAGAAAAATAACATAAAATTTGGTTTTTAGGCATAATAGGTATCGTGCAAATAATTACCAACTTAAAAGTCATTACGACTTACGATATTAAAAAGAGACAATTTGTTTTCTTTTATTTGTATAATGATAAAAATGGTAAAAGAAATAATGTCTGTTGTATGGGAACCACCCTAAAATATTAATTTTATTTTTAAGTTATTATTTTGTTAATATTAATACTTGTTACTGTTATCAATATCGAGCTAAACAAGCAGAAAAAACACGTTTGTTATATGGAAACCCTCCACCCTAAATATTGACTTTATTCGGTTTTTACCCGACTGCGTCAGAAGGAGGGTTATGTTTTTCGAGCGTATGTATGTATGTATGTCTATTTCTTTGTACCGCCCTACAGCCCAAACAAACGGCAAGACGGATTTTGACATATGAGGTGTCGTTGAATTCGTCGAAACAGTGATAGTGACATAGATAAATTTTCAAAATGGCGCCGGCATATAAAAAAAAGGGGCGGGAGGTATGGATTTTCTTTAGTATTAATTGTTATAGCCGTAACAGTTATACATAATAATATATGGTTCTCGAGATACATCCTGATGACAGACTGACAGACAGACTGCGAATTATTAGTAATAAGGTTCCATTTTTGTCCTTTGGGTATGAAAAGCTAAAAAGACTAACAACTAAATTATTATTTTTTTACTTAGTTTATAACACGTATGTACCGTAAATTTTCAAATGAATATAGTACGCCCAGTTGCCCCGGAGCTACTTCAGTATCGAACGGACGAACGTTAAGAATATGTAATGGTTTTGGAATTCCCCTCTCATGCACGTAAAAAGTTTAAGTTTGTGAAAACAAATATTTGATAAATTGTCAAGAATTTTATCAAAATATCCTGTGGGCGAAGCATAATTTCAATCACTGTCGGCAAGGTATAAAACCAAAATTATATATAGGCTTTCATCACATGTGATGTTAATAACTTCAGTAACAAAGGTACACGTATAATATTGAAACACGTAAGTACATTTACTATCAAATACACTGCTAAAATTCTTAATACATCTTACAGCCGCTAAATAAGTTCGAATATCAAACCAAAGCAGATCACGTATAAATCGGGGCAAACATCTTGAGCAAACGACCTTGAATGCGCAGAAACGAATTTTGGGTCTCTTTGGTTACGAGGCTGAGGCGCAGGGGGCGTACCTGCGCGTGATTGGTTGATCAGTCGACCCTTGCCCCGCTCTCTCCCGAATACACGTGCGTGCAGTGAAGTGCTCACTTTTGTGCTCTGTTATAAATCGTTATTTGTTGTTGTTATTTGTTGAGTTAAAAGCGGATTTTATCACTGAATATTGTCGGCGATTTTGCCAATATTAAAAACCGAGTTAACTATTGTTTTAAATCGTAAGAAGTTCAACAAAACATGCCGACAAGCATTGTTTTTGATTTAACTATTGTTTAAGTTATGAGAAATTTGACAAAACAATGCACATACAAAATGTTGCACATGTCGGCTATTGTTTATATTTTGGCTATTGCCTGCCACTGCACTCACACAAATACAATTGTCTATACATAATACAATATCCCGAAATAAACAGTAATTGTAATAAATTAAATAGGTAATTCTAAAAACTCGACGTAACTAATCATATTTATAGCAATATTTGCACGTAAGTGTACGATGCGCAAACTTTCCCCCACCACGTCACCTAATGCTCAAGAAGTTTGCCCACAATTTTATTGTACACACTCATAGAGCTATACATTTCGAATATAAGCTGGTCTTGCATAGCACGGGATGCCTATGCAATGCGAGATCTTCTTATATTGGTAACGCACAGCTTTATGTGTAGGGTGTAATATCAATACAAATAAAATAAAATAAAATTGAAGTGCCTGTTTTTAATGTCGAAATAACAATGTTTTTTTCCAGTTGACATAGTTATTTGCACAATACCTATATGCCTAAAATGTTAAATAAATAAATAAATATCTTACAACTCACACACAACGCCATCTAGCCCCAAACTAAGCAGAGCTTGTACTATGGGTACTTAACTGATACTAATACATATATACTTTTTTTTTTGAAAATACATAAGAACAACCCCCATGTTCATGCACACAAAGATTTGTCTTAAGCGGGAATCGAACCCACAACCTCGCCGTCGCAGGCAGGTACACTACCCACTCCGCCATCCGGTCGTCAAATCCGTTTGTCTGTATGTCTGTCTGTCAGTCTGTCTGCCTGTTTGTATCGCCTAATCTTCTTAAGGCTCGACCGATTTCGATAAAATTTTATATGCAGGTAACTGACTACAAGGCGCGCAACATAAGCTCCTTTTTATTGGTGTACCTACCACGAAGACAAAACTGCGGGAGAAAGTTAGTTTATTTGTTTGTTAGCGTTAATCTCGAGAACTGATGATCGGATTATAATAATTATTTTGTGTTTGATAGGCTAACTATCCATTTAGGTTTTTTGATACTTGACATTACGCTGAACTCCATGGGAGCGGGGCAGTAACGTTTAACGCGGGTCGAAGCGCGGGGGCAGCTACTACTTAATATAATCAGGTTCAGGCTAGCGTTGAGCCGCCTTGCTTGTTTCATTATTAGGTACTTAAATATTATTATTTGTTTAATTCATCTCATTGAAATAACTACTAAAGCCCTTGCATGTATTTGTGTATTTTTCATAATATTTTATAGTACCTATGCTTAGGTACACAATTATTTATTTGTGAGAAGTAGTTATTTATTGTACTTTTTAATTTTTTTTCTTCATTCAAACTTCATGCTAGAACACCTTTTACTTCCCTTTCGTGTCTCTTTATTACTTTTCCATCCAATGGTTGTCTGTAAGAGATTGCCTTTGCAGCGATAAGACCGCCATTTGTACTTTTGTTATCTACATATTCTTCTGTATTATTTTTCCTTGGTGTGCAATAAAGTTTATTATTATTATATTATTATTATAAAGCTGCAAGTAGGGTGGTGTCAGCGCTGGCTGGGCTTCGGGCATCACATATAATTTATGTAATTGTACATCCCTTTATGAGAGAATCAAATAAATGTTTATGTTTATGTTTATAATGAATTCCATGCGGACGAAATCGTGGGCAACAGCTAGTAGACTATGAAATAAATAAGTTCAATGCACTTTCAGGACTTTCCTATCTGCCCTGTCTTGTAGGGCATTTACACCAAACTTTTATGTATTGTAAGCTAACAGTTGCTTCTTTATATTCAGGTTTGTTTTTTTTGAGGTTTGCATGTTTGTATAAAAATGCTGAGAGAATATATTGTGTTCTGTTTTTGTCTGAGTGTTTCTACAAGGAGAACTCTATTAAAATACAATTTGAATGCAAACATGATACAAAAAAGGATGTATCTATGTACGTCGAAAACGAAAACGTAGGTATCTAGCCAACTAAACTTTAGTCTCTCTGAAAATCGGTAATTTTTCTTCCCCACTCTGATTTTAAGGCATACAAATTTTAATTTTTTGCCAAACTGCATTGCAGTATTTTAAAAAAAGATAACACTAATCTTTCTTATGGAGTAGTAAGATTTTACAGACTAAGAACAGCCCTTCATATTTGATAACTAAATAAGTAAGTACGCTGTACCTGCCCTAAAAAAATACTTTATGTATATTTAAAAAATACATAACCCTGGCTTTGTATTCTTAAGTGTAAATTACATTCAGAATAGTCCCAAAACGACTGACTGATACGATTGAAAGAGTTCATTTTTCAAGTAAATGCAAACACATGTAGCAAAAGAACCATATTTGCTGCATGCGCGTCGGACAAAGTCCCGGAAATGCCCGGAATTCATTATGTAAACTCGTTGGATCGTGTCCGAATAACTTAAGCGACGAAACTTTGAACTGATGTAGACATTTCATGTTAAAGGATGATTTGTGCGTTTACTGCCTCGATTGTCTAGTGGTTAGCGTATGCGCCTCTCACCGTGAGGTCTTGGGTTCGATTCTCGGGTCGGACAAAGTGTTATTTATGAACTTTCCGTAAGGTAATTCAGAATAGCAGCACGGAGTTGGAATTGTGCTCGGTGGATGTTAGTTAGTTAGAAACAGTTCAAAAAAATTTATGTCCGTAATGACAATAGAGGAATTCAGGTGACAAACAATGGCGCAATTGGTATAACCCATATTCCAAAACTTGCGGTATCTCTTTTTTTTTTTTTGTATTTTCTACATAAATTACTACAATAAAACACAGATCGCGTTGTAACATACTACAATATTGCCAAATATCGCCTATAGACGAAATTGGCTGTACGTTTCATCACTTTACACTGCTATTTCCTTGTTATTCAGCAAAGAAGGAAATATGAGTCCATGAGTTTATTAGATTCAGTGTCATTAGCAGTTTATTAAAAAAATGTCTTCGTTAGATATTTATTCGTGTTCCTGGAGTAGGAAGAGATTTAATGCTATTAGTTTTGAGTGTTCGAGATGTAATACATTGGAAATTTCGTACCAATTTATTGGTACAAGGTTTTCATGATAAGTAAAATTAAATTTGAGTGCCAAAACGTAGAACATAGTAAGTGCAACCACAGAGCACAGCAGTAGCAGTAAAATTATAGTTAAAAACCTATTTGGCTTTACAAAAAAAAACCGACTTCAATTACGAAAAATGCACTAAAACGAAAGAAATACATAAGTTATATTCAACGTTTTGCCTCATCTGTGTATAACATAAAATAATACAGTTAACGGCCTTAAGGTGACATCCCATCATCAGATCAGATCGTGACCTCATGAAAATGGGACTACATGACAAGTATACACATTCAAACAAAAAAGAATTTCTCAAATCTGTTTAGGCGTCTTCGAGAATCGGGGAACAAACAGTAAAAAAAAGAGAAACTCTATCGCATTGAGAACCTCCTCCTTTATTTTGAAGTCAGTTAAAACAAGGAATGCGAAATATTTCTACCATTATACATGATCAAGTATTTCAAATGCTTGCTTTCAACTTTTGACCTCCATTTTAATATATAAACTGAAAATTAAGTAACATCGTAATAACTATCAAACAACACAACTTTACTAAGCTAAAGATAAATTAAAGCAACTAAACAACTTGTCATAGCTTAGATAAAAAATAAAGTGAAAATAAGCGCGCAAAAGTACTCCAGGGAAAGATTTTTATCATATTTCATCGTAAAACGTACTGCTGGTAGAATTGTCGACATTGGAAGCAAATAATACTACGGTATTAGAGATAAATGTGACGAAGAATGTACATTTTATATTACACAACACTTCTACTGCTTTACAACGATAAATACAATTTATGGAGTATTGTGTCAACAACTTTAAGCTGATATTTATTATGCTTAGTGTCTATTTATTTTCTGTATTGAATGTGTGAATTTTATTATGGTGGTATGGGTATGTAATGAGAAGAGATGAAAGTAAAAATAATAGCAGCTCTAATACATGTCCCACTGCTGGGCTCGGGCCTCTTCTCATGATGAGAAGGGTTAGGCCATAGTCCACCACGCTGGCCAAGTGCGGATTGGCAGACTTCACACACTCCGAGCACTTATTAGGCACTCTAAGGCATGTAGGTTTCCTCACGATATTTTTCTTCACCGTTAGCAAGCGATAATTTATATGATAAAATAAATACACACATATCTTCGAAAAGACAGGAGGTGTGTGCCATGGGTTCGAACCCGAGACCTTTAACTAAGCAGTCCTACGGTCTCCCACTCGGCTATCGCTGCTTATGAAAGTAATATTACTAACAAAATTCAAAGAATGCATGTTGTAGATTACAAGGGGAAAGAAAGGCTGGCTGGAAAGAGGAAAAATAACATGGCTGGAAAGGATCATAGTGCTAAGATGACGGCTATAGAAAAGATAAAAGATATGAGTGGTAATTGGGGTAAATACAAATTAATTTTGATTAAATGTATATGTTTTACGATAATTCTCGTTGTTTATTTGTGAAAAGACGCCGTTTGAGTCAGATTATTAAAACAAGATAGATAGATGAAACTTTATTTGCATACTATTCCATTACAAACTAAAGATAACTATTGAAAGATAATAACAATATGCAAAGGGCGGCCTTATCGCTTGACGCAATTTCTGCCAGGCAACCTTTACAACAAGGTGCAATGCATCCACTGATGACCACGATCCTCAGCAATGAGGGAAGTCAATCAAATGAACCAACTTGGTGTGATAACGCAAAATAGATACATACCGTATAACTACTTATGTAAATACCTGAGTAAAATAAAATATAACCTTAAATTACCTTTGCAGATGTAGAAACATGATACTTACCAAAATAAGGGTTGTTTTATCTCCGGGTAAGGGTAGAGTCAAATTTGGCTCTCATATAATATTTAAGAAGTCATAGGAGTTTCCTCGGAGCTTTTCCTGTTAGGGTTTTATTTGAATTCATAATTAGATAACGTACGCGCTCCCTCAATTACATCTGTAACCATCATGACAGCTATTAGCTAATTTACACTTATTTAAGTTCTTAATTTCAAAGTTAATTCCAGCCTGATTTATTTTGCATTAACGATTTAACCATCAGATTTATGTCTTAAAGTTACCTTCAAATTTAAAAGAGAGGAATGGATATTTTAAAACATTATTGAAAACAATTATTTATTTCAATATAGTCAGTATCATAGTTAAATAACTGAAATAAAAAAAAATCTGACTTCAATTGAAAAAAAATCACAAAAAAAGTAAGAAATATTTTATGTCTCGCCTCATCGGTGTAAATCTTGAAAAATACAGTAAACGGCCTAAAGGGTAATATTTAAATAACTATCCCCGTACTTCTAACGGAGTCGTAATAACCGAGTAACTTCAAGAAAAATACAAAAAACAATAAAGAAGCCTTTAAACTTATTTTTCTAAGATTCCATCATCAATTCGTGAAACATGACAAGTATACTCATTCACATGAAAAAAATTGTCTCAAATGAATCCAGGCGTCGTCAAGTAATTGGGGAAAAAACATAAACAAAAATGAAAAAAATACTATCAAATTAAGAACCTCGATCATATCGAGAAAGTCGGTTAAAAACACGTAAAAGTTTTTAGTACTAAATTTAACTACATAATGCACGATTACAATACATATTTTCTTCATATGGGTGTAAAAATACAACGCTTAAACATTAATAAATTGTATTAGGATAGTGTCAGAAATAAACCCGATCAACAAATCGCGTTCGCCTTGAACATTATTCAATCGGAATCATCAATAATTTGTGTTGCTTTGGAGATGTTGGTCCGAAAATATTTTATTCCCAAGGTTCACTTGGAAACTCAATTTCTGTATCGAGCTCCTGCCTGAGTCGAATTCGTAATGCTTCATACCTCTGTGGAAAGACGGATGCTGCGATAAATCTAATCATGTTAGAGCAAGACAGATTGCATTGCAGTAGGAGTAAAAAATTGGAGATTGCTTAACAAGGGGGACAAAATATTGATAGTCCGTTGCTTCATCGTAAATTATTTGCTATTTTGTCGTGTTCAATACTTTTATTAAGTTTTATAGTAAGACAAAATGTTCTTAAATAAGGCCAAAATTTATTGCAGATATTAGTATTTAGCTAAATAAGTATTTACTAAGAAACAGATAAAAAATATGGGGCTGGCATGATTTGAACTTGCGACCTCCGCATACTGGGCAGCCGCTTTAACTACTAAGCTGCGATTTCCTCTTGCCAGGTTTGCATTTCCCACCTGGAACGTCATTATCTGACGTGACGTGTATGAAATGACAAAATGGTTGTATTAATAATAATGCTAGGTGGCATTCAGATAAACATAATTTTGCCGTTACGTTAGCAGCCAAATTACTAGGTAGGGACGAGAACACGCCCATTTACTACATACTTTGTGTAAATGTCAATTTCGTGTCTGATCACATTATTCCAAAATAAAATTCATTTAAAAAATCACTTTGAATCTAAAAGTAGTTAGAAACACAATTCACATTAACACTAACTTTATTAAAAAAGTTCACCCTTTTCTTGAAGCATTTCAAAAATTCTCAAACAAAATTTATATGGCAACTTTTCCATCCAATATTTCTCACTGGACTTTAAAAACTTGAAATAATGAACTCATTTAAACTTTAGCAATCTCAATTGTTCTGATTGCATTATATTAATTCCAAAACTTCAATACTAGTTAGCCATTAGTTCTAAAATAATGACTTGGTAATAATGATCTTCAAGTGGATTTAGTTATTTGAAATTTAGATGATTATAAATGTGTCCAATTTGTCCAGAATTTAATAAGGCCTAACTTTAATGTTATTTTTTATTAGAAAAGTTACTAATACTATCTGTTGCGTTGTTATAGTGATAATTATAAATAAACAAAATGTAATCGAAGCAATTTAAAAAACATTTTATAACATTTTGCCTATAGAGTCATTGCTAAATTAATCTCGAATCATCAATTTTTTGTGGTTGAAAATGTAATAATATCAAAATATTATTAATTAAATCAATGTATACTGTTTACTTCAATTTGAAATAACAATACAATTGAAAATAATAAACTTAATGTTGACCAAAAATACAGTGACTCTAAGCTTAATATCAACTTAAAGTTTGTGACACAATCTTGTTTCCACCCTTATCCAATTGAATGGATTGACACAATAGTCCATAAATGTTATATATCTTTGAAAAGCAGCAGTAATGTGCTGCAAATCAAATATTAATTCTTCCTTTCAGTATCAACAATTGTACCAGCAGTACGTTTTACGTTGAAATATGATATATCTATCTACATTTACCCCAATTACCATTCATATCTTTTATCTTTTCTTTTAGCCATAATTTTTTTACATAATCAATCCATATTTTTTTTCGGTTTTTTCCTCGCCTTGTAGTCATAGTAGTCTAGAACATTCTTTCTCTGAATTTCGTTACTAATATTACTTTCATCCCTTCTCATTACATACCCATACCACCATGATAAAATACACACATTCAATACAGAAAATACAAAGACACTAAGCATAATAAATATCAGCTTAAAGTTGTTGACACAATACTACATAAATTGTATTTATCGTTGTAAAGCAGTAGAAGTGTTGTGTGATATAAAATGTACATTCTTCGTCATATTTCTCTCTAATACCGTAGTATTATTTGCTTCCAATGTCGACAATTCTACCAGCAGTACGTTTTACGATGAAATATGATAAAAATCTTTCCCTGGGGTACTTTTGCGCGCTTATTTTCACTTTATTTTTTTATCTAAGCTGTGACAAGTTGTTTAGTTGCTTTAAGTTATCTTTAACTTAGTAAATTTGTGTTGTTTGTTAGTTATTACGATGTTAATTTTCAGTTTATATATAAAAATGGAGGTCAAAAGTTGAAAGCAAGCATTTGAAATACTTGATCATGTATAATGATTGAAATATTTCGCATTCCTTGTATTTAACCGACTTCAAAATAAAGGAGGAGGTTCTCAACGCAATAAAGTTTTTCTTATTTTTTTTACTGTTTGTGCCCCGATTTCTCGAAGACGCCTAAACTGATTTGAGAAATTCTTTTTTTGCTTAGTAAGCTGTGCTGTTTGTTAATGTGCAGTTTAATTGTAAAAATGCAGGTGAAAGTAACGAGCATTTGAAAAACTTATTAGGCTGATCGTTCTTTCAGGTTAAGCAATGCTAACTGCAGTTGGCCGTAGATGGGTGACCATCTTCAACAAAACGAGTTTTCCTCCGTGCCTCGGCAAGCACGTGAAGCCGTCGGCACCGGTCATTGTCCGTGCCATTTGACCATCTATGGCAGTCATTACGGGTAGTCAGGAGCCAGTATCGTTTTACCTCGTAATACTGGGTTTTGGAGGTCTGATGGCTGTTGTTCCATGTATAATACTAATATTCGGCAAAGTCCGTTAGAATTAAAGCCGACCCCAAATTATTGGTGAGATTTTTTATAAAAACAACTTCCGCACTACACATAACTTCTGTGTCGCGGGGTGTTTACAAACATACATTTCACTCACACAAAGCCCCCCATACTAATCAAAAGGAAAAAAAAACATTCGCATCAATTGAATTTATTCTTATTCTACATAACTACTTCTACACACTAAAAAAACCGACAGTCAATGCTCTACTCTTACCAAACTCAATCGTTTTATATGTACTTCCATTGAAGAACATCTCGAGCACTCAAAACTAATAGCATTAAATCTCTTACTACTCCAGGAACACGAATAAATATCTAACGACGACATTTTTCTCAATAAACTGCCAGTGACAATGAATCTAATAAACTCTGGACTCATATATCCTTCCTCTGCTGAATAACAAGGAAATAACAGAGCGAAGTGATGAAACTTGCAGCCGATTCGTCTAAAGGCGATATTTGGATCTATAGCAGTATGTTAGCATGCCGTAATATTATGCATTCTGAACCCAATTAGGAATTTACACTAATATGTTGCTCATCTATATATATAAAAATGAAACCCGTTTTCCGTTGTCACGAATTGGCTAATACTCTGTACAAGGTTGTTACGGAAAAAAAAATAAAAAAAAATAAAGTTTTAATTTTTATATGGGGGATATTATAGATTCCAGTTCAAATTGAATAGGTACGCATACATAAGATAGGTCAGCTATACAAAATAAAGTAGTGCATCAAATTTACGCTAAGGCGGTACGAAGTTCGCCGGGTCAGCTAGTTATACATATTTTTCTTAAAAAAATCTTAAATAGTAGTTTTTTTATTAAGTTCCCTTGGACGCGAAAAAAGCCTAATATCGCAGTATTGCCTACATTTTCTATCTTTTGTAAATATTTACTTTACATTGTTTTTTGGAGTATGATATTGTATGAATTATTTGAAAAGATAGTGCACAAGAGTTTCTCACCAGCTCTTCTCATGATGCAATACCCATCGGAGCTGGTACTTGGATTGATTTTAATTCAAATTTCTAAGTTGAATTAATGTTAATCTAAGCTCCAGTGTCAAATCATTTTTTTGCAAAAAGTATTATAATTTAATTAGTTAAGTTTTATTTTAATTTTATATTTTTTGTATGTTTGACATGTTCAAGCGCCCCTTGGGGCCCTTGGAAATATTTGATTTGATTTCATAGTTTTTTAGACATATACTAAAACCTTTTCTGTGCTTGTATATTATCACCATGGAGTACACACAAATAGAACTATCGACATCTTACAAACAAAATGTACACGTCCACATCAGTTCAAAGTTTCAGTTATTCGGACACGTTTCAACGAGTTTACATAATGCATTCCGGGCATTTCCGGGACTTTGTCCGACGTGCATGCAGCAAATATGGTCGACGAAGACTGTCCGCCTCTTTTGTTAAATGTGTTCGCATTTATTTGAGGATAAGTAGACCTTTTTCAGTTAACTATCAGTTGTAAGTTACTAGATAGAGCGCGTATTTCAATCCTACTCATTTTAAAAGGTCCAAATGTGACTGCGTGTGTTTGTTATTCTTTTTCGTTTGGAAGGATGAATCAATTTTGATTTTATGGAAGTATAAAGTTGGTTAATACTCAGGGTGTTAGTTAACTTTAAATAATAATGTTAGTTCCTATTTCATCAACGAAGGGTGCATGAAAGGAGCCTCCCCGAGTGACGTACACAACAATTCCCTACGTCCGGCGCACCCTGGGCAATTCGCGAGTTATTAAAGGCGAATTGGCTAATCCTTTCATCACGATGGCAAGTCAAAACCTTGACCACCTTACTGACTGTCGAAAATGCCCTATCACCTGCACAAGAGAGGCGCTCATGAACGCCGGCGAGAGCGCCATAATAGTGGCCACTTATTGGGCCAGTAAAATTTGACTCAGCCATCGACACGACGAAGAAGAAGAACGAATCACGCGGTTGATGCTTGTACTATGAAATTTTAAGTTATTGGTTAAGTAGCAGCGACGCAAAATTATGGCTTCCTGCAGTTAGTCGTACTGAAACACATTTATTTATTCATCAGTTAAAATTATAGGTCAGTTAATATGAAGAATTTGAAATTGAGAGAAAAATAAAATATACCTAATAAAAAAACGTAATCTCTATTGCCTTGTTGGTCTAGTGGTTAGCGTATGCGCCTCTCACGCGAGGTCTTGGGTTCGATTTCCAGGTCGGGCAAAATGCTATATTCCGCTAGGAAATTCCCAATAGCAGAATGGAGTTCGAATAAAATTGTGGCCGGTGCATAGCGATAGACCTTATCCCATTTTTTTTTTTTTTTATACTGAGAAATGCCTGACGCATACCACTGATCCGGGCAGATTCAGTGGCTATGTCCGTGTTGCACGGACTAAAACCCAGTGTGTTCCGCCAACAAGACTTTGCCGGGGTGCCAGGTATCGCTCGCGCATACACGCTGACACCCACGAGACACGAGACGGCCCGTCATTTTGGAAGGCCTAACCCTCCTCCTTCATAAAGATAGACCTCCCATGGGACCTGAAAACATAACAGGTGAAGTGTGAGTGTTGTACACCTCTGCCATACCCTTCTGGGTACTATAGGCGTGATGTTAAGTTATGTTATATTAATGCTTATTAAGTATGAACACAAATTAAATTTCCGTTTTATATAAAAGTTAAAGTCAGAATAGAAAAACATAATCCTTACTGACTTAGAAGTATGAAAATACGTTTACAATAATGTAAAACCTTTACAAAACAACGGAATAAACTAAGCTGCCTAATATTCCACAACTCACACACAACGCCATCTAGTCTCAAACTAAGCAGAGCTTGTACTATGGGTACTAGAATAACTGATACTAATACAAATATACTTGTCTTTTGTAAATACATCCTTATTATACATAGAAACACCCAGACTAGGACAAATCCCCATGTTCATGCACACAAAGATTTGTCTTAAGTGGGAATCTAACCCACGACCTCAGCGTTGCAGGCAGGTACACTACCCACTCCGCCATCCGGTCGTCAATAATGTAAAACCTTTACACAACAGCGAAATAAACTAAGCTTCCTAAAAAAATGTTTCAGCTGAACAGTAGGTCAAAATCAGAGTTCTTTAGTTTTCTATTACAAGTTGAACACGCAACTGGAGGATTACAATGCAATATTCTGTTTTTTCACCGTGTTATTTTTCCAGAGTTATTCTATCATCTTAACACGCTTATATATTAGCTTCACCTGTACGTATGTAACCGACTCCTTTGGACTAGATTTTGACCCACTTTAAACGGACAGATTTCATTAAAAAGCGTGAATTATTGTGAAAAAGCGTAGGTTGCTCGATAGACGAAAAATATGGCACAGAGCGCCCCACGCTTTTTACAATATTACTAGTAGGTATTTTTTGTTCATTACCATTTTCAGCTTATATTTGGAATTATTTTTTACTTTTTAGTTAGAAGTACTTTAAAAGCGTGTTTTTTAGTTTTTTTAAACTATTATTTATTCTACTCAAACGCGGTTAAAAATGGTACATACGTTTTTGTGTGATCAACTACACAATAAAACATCATATAACACAGAAGAGTATGGCAGAGGTGTACAGCACCCACATTTCACCCGTTATGTTTAAGTCCCATGGGATAGGGGTGAGCCTATCGTCATCCACCGAGCACAATTCCAACTCCGTGCTGCTATTGAGAATTTAGTAACTGAAAGTACACGAATAACACAGTGGTCGACTCGGGAATCGAACCTGAAACCTCACGGTGTGGGGCATACGCTAAATACTAGAACATCGAGTCAATAAAAAATCACGCTTGAACTACTCAGAAGGGTGTGACAGAGATGTATAACACCCTTATTTCACCTGCTATATTTAGGTCCAAAACCTAAAAAAAAATAGTAGCATCTAATACCTGTCCCACTGCTGGGCTCGGGCCTCTTCTCATGATAAAGATAAAGATAAATTTGGATCTTTTACATCAGATAGAACGCCAGAAGCAATTACACTATCCAATAGTCCCAATGACAAGGCCAAATACACACATTCACTCACTCAAGCACACCCAGTCTCAGAACAAATATTTGCAAATTACACAAAGATTTTTGTCCCATGTGGGGATCGAACCCACAACACCAGTGCAGTGGAGAGCGGCGAGGCGACCGCTTAAACCACTACACCACACATGATGAGAAGCGTAAGGTTATAGTCCACCACGCTGGCCAAGTGCGGATTGGTAGACTTAACACACCCTTGAGCAGTGTTTAGACACTCAGCCATGTAGGGTTCCTCAAAATGTTTTCCTTCACCGTTCCTCAGTAACACTGCCGTGCCTATAACGTTATATTTAGGATTATTTTTCAGATATTTGAGATGCCGACGACATTAAGGTCTAACAGTCAAAAACCCGTTTGGTTTTGTCGCAATTAGAAAAAAAAAATGCTAAAACAATAAAATTTGATCCTCAAACAAAATTTCAACTTAGATCGCGTTTTCTCGAAGCCGTAAAATGTGCTTTACTAGGTTTACGAATTGGTCTTCACAGCAGTTTTATCGAAATATCGAGCTTACATTATATATCCGTCATAATATACCCAAATACATTCCAACAAAATACATTATGAAACAAGAAAAATGAACAGCAAATGTAACCAGAGCTAATTTACCTTAGTATGCTCTCAAAAAGGTCAAATATTTGACTACGTTAGCATATTTATGATCTGTACTATGAAAAGAAACGTATGACAAAGAAATTGAACGTGAATGTTAAGCTAAATTGACAGTAAGTGGTTGGAAGTTCATATTACTCTTTCAATATAAATAAGACCAAGTAATACTTGTAATATTTAAAGCAAATTTTAGCTTTGCTATGCATTTATTTTATATAATATTAAAGTTGAAAAATACTGTATGCGATTATGTAAATAAGTAACTTATTACATCGCATAGATGGCGCTAAAACCAAGTAATGGTTCGTCTAGCTTCGGCTGGCACAAAAAGAGTTGAGAAATTTCGAGTCCGGCAGCATACGAATCCATAGCTGAATTGGCAAAGCACTTGGGGCGTATACCCAGGGGGTGCAGGTTCGAATCCTGCTGGATTCTTAATTTTTCAACTTTAATATTATATAAGACCAAGTAAGGTTCGTCTAGCTAAGGTAAAAAATATTACTTAATTGTAGTATTTAAGGGTTAATCATTGCTTTTGCTTTGAAACGTATAGTAATTTCGCAAATATCCTACCTCAAATATTTGCTGAAACGCCACAATTTCTCCAAATGACCAGTCAAACCATGATGTGACCGACTTTACGATCGGTCCTAATGCAAAAATGGAGGTCAATGGTCCCTATAAAGTCGGTTATTCAATCCCAAATCAAGAACAAATAGATCAATAACGAGTATCGTACGTTTATATGTCAGTACGAAGACGAAAGTCCTGCGTTTGATGTCCGTATAAAGTTCGGGGACAGCCCTACGCATAGAAATCCCCAATTACCGTATATTCTCTCACTTGTTTTTACGATTCAATGCTGACGATAGGGTTGTCCTGTAATTCAATGGCTCTGACCTAAGCTTGAATTGACCTATTTGTTGTGATGACACGTGCCAAGATCAGTACTTTAGTTGAATCTTTGACTATTGACTTTTCGACAGGCTTTTGTTTTATATTAAGAGTTATGATCATGTTATGTCCTTAAATAAGGTCATCTGAAATGTCAAGGGCTCGAATACTTATTTTTCTAAAATTATTAAAAAACTAAGCTGGCAAGATTTTTTTTTATAATCTGGTTCAGATACATCAACGTTGAAGGTTGGTATGAATGTTTGTAACACTATTATAAAATAATGTTAAAATCGCCAAATCAATACCGTACTTGGAAAATAGTTATTTGTACAACCAAGAGAGCAAAGTTCGGATTTTCTTAGAGTGCTTATTTTGAGTCCTAAATTAGCGAAAGATTCTATTCTAGAATCACGAGCATAGCGAGTGATTCTTTTTAGAATCTTGTTCGTAGTAAGGGACTAAAAAGCACGAGAATTAAATAACTTTGATCTGGTGTCACACATACAAATGTTAACCTCAAGCAAAAAGCTCAAAAAAGCAAGCAGTGAGAAAACTCAACTTTACTTTGAGCGAGAGCCAACTCGAAGTAAAATCGAGTTTTGGTCTCTGTTTTTATACAACAAAGAACAACTTTTCGAGCTGCTGAGATAAAAAGTGTATTAAATTCAAAATTCGTCAGTGGGCTTTATCTCATAAACTGTAATAGATAGTATCATTGTTACCGCCATAACATAAAATACAAAAAAAAAACAAAAAATCTAGACGATGTCTTTTTTGAAACGGTAAAGAACTTTTTGCTAAAAATATATGGTTCGCTAGCTTGCAAAAAGATCAAAGTAACTAATATATATTACGACCGTCCAATCACCAAAACAAAAGGAGCCAAACAAAAGTATTTAAGGATAAAAGCTTCAGGAGTTTTCCCATTTGCTTACCTCAGTCGTGATTGGTTGCGATAAACCATGATGTTTATATCGGCAGCCTTGGCATTGACCGAGGGCTGCTGATCACGAAAATAAGGATTTGAAGGTCATTTTTCCACGCAAAGGTTTAATAACTATGATATCTTGGCATATATAAAGGTTATAAAGTATCACGCCTCTTTTAGCCTAACAGATATGGCACACGTGTATATAAAAACCACACTTCACCAGTTACGTTTAAATCCCACGTAATAGGGTGTGAAAAATTGGCAATTACCGGGCACAGGCTTCCAGAGTCCGTTTTGCTACTAAGACAAATTCCAAATCACACTTTTACTCAACTCAGAAATAGAACCAAGGAGCACATAATGAGCAGTCACAAGCACTAACCACTTGACCAACAAGGCAGTTAGTAATCCATCTATCTACTTCCTATATAACTAAACAAGATGAAGAAAAGTACGTGGAGTTCATAGCTTCAGGAATTTTCCTATTTGTTTACCTCGGTTGTGATTGGTTGCGATAAAATATGATGTTTATTGACAACCTTGGCATTGGCCGAGGTTTTGCTGATCGCGATAAAAAGGAAAGATTGGGGTTGTTTGAAGGTCACCATATTATAAAGGTTTTGTAATAATTCGTAGCTGTGGACTCTCTTGGATCAAACTGAACTGATCAACTTGGTATGAGAACGTCGTGAATGTATGTGTGTTTGTTCGTTCACAGAAATGTATAAAAATTGAAGCGTTCTGATGGTTTTTAAGATACATTAAAAAGTTTAATATGCTTAGAAAAACAGTATTTATTTATTTAAACTTTATGCAGTAAAATGTACGAAGGCGGACTTAATATTAAAATTATTCTCTGCCAGTCTATCTTTGGGTGATGCAGAGATGTAGATAGTAGGTGCAGTTTTAAATACGTGTCACATTTGGATAATAAATGAATAGCTATTTAAAAAGCATTAAAATATATTGTTATTCTTACATAATTATTATAACAAAAAAAATACAAAATATACATATTTATATACAAATACATACCTACATACATACACTACAGTAAATAATACATAGTTGTGTGATGGGAACGGCTAAATTGGTGTGTAATTCTGTAATTCCAGATTTAGAATTAGGAATTAAGAATCTTAAATACTAACTTTGAACGCCTGCCCTTATTGTCCCTTATAGAGTTCTTCGCCCACGACCGAAAATGATACATTTTTACGTTACAAAATATTATTATTTGCTAGAATAAATAGAATCCCAAATAAAATGTTTTCCTTATCACAATCGCCCATTCATGCCGGAGTTGAATGACCTTAGCTTTTCTTCCTTCTTTGTAAATGTGAAAGGTCAGATAGATACAAAAAGAGAACAAAATAATTGAAACCTTTTTATATTAATATATTCGTTCCTAAAATCATAGAGAGAAATTTAAGCATTCATTAAAAACCTGGCATTTTATTTTTATTTAATTTTTTGCTTTTACAGAAGGCTATATATTTTTATAGATTTTCGATATGGTAAGTATATAATTAGGAAAAAGTTTTGCTAAGTACAAGCCTCATTGAATTGTAGGATATTTAAGTACTGCCTGACCAATATTTTTGTGTCTTAAGGGTGAACTTATTAGTTTTTAGTTACAACATTCTTGACTGAGTATCTTTTTATCTTTTTATCTAATGATAATTTGTCATCTGGATCAGCGCCTTTAAAAGTTCTTTAAAACGATGTCACAGGTTTTATTCTAAAACGATTTTTTTTCATAGTAACGCATTTATTTTTTAAATGTAACCTTTTTGATCGCTCATTTTATTCTCCAAACCAAAGCTGAATCTACAAAATGCGTCTAAAGTTCCATTTAACTACATTGTATGGGGCATATAATAAGATGCTGGTGAAGTCCGATGGATGGAGCTAGGCTTACCCCCTTTGTGAAGTGTGGGCGTTTTAAACCTCTGCCACACCCTTCTGGGTAATATAGGTGTGATGTAATTTTATTGTTGCAAAACTAAAAAAGAAAAACCTTTCAATCGATGCTTGAAACCGCCACAAAAAAACTTGAATTTAATAAACTGCGTTCTAACTACATAGTGAAAACTACCACATAGTAAATATCCCACTCCGAATCCATTGTAGTGTAACGTTCGAGGTCATCAAGTCCAGCCGATAATTCCCTGTCACCGATCCATTGTGGCTTACGAAAGGGTTTTTGCACGGCATTCGGACCGGAACTCAATGTTCAATGTTTTTGAACGAAAATTGGCAATCGATAATTTGTGCGCACTATTGAGTGTGTCAGAAATAAGGATGTATATATAGGTATATAATAATATTGTTCAACTATATCATGTTACTTCGAAAATAGTAAAGATAGCTTGTAAGATATTAAGGGTTTTAACAATAAATAGTAAACAATAGACAAATTAATTAATATTATGGCAATTCATATAATAATATTTTAACAAGTGCGATTAGAGTAACTAATTAGCAAGGTCACATTAACACAAGACAAAGAGACATACAACAAAAAATCTATGGATGAAATAATAAGAAAAGCTGGTAAAGATTGGATTACGAAAACAAAGGATAGACAAAAGTGGAGTCTTAGTTTACCCTTTGAATTTTGAAAATTAATTTAAATTAATTGAATCTTACAATAATGAATTTTTGAATAATTATTGCATGTCTTGTATTAAAATTTTATTAAACAATGTAAATAAACAAAAATATACCAATAATTCAATTATATTTATGTTTTGTTAGTTAATTATGGCAATTAAGAGGCTTTAATGATAATAATTGAGTGCGATTATGAACCCTTGATGTGTTTAAAAAGATCAACGGATTGACGCTTAGGGCAAAATGTGTTTGAGGAGAAATTCAAATAAGAAAGGTCTGATTAATCAATTAATTTTTTTTTTATCCATGTAAAGTTCAGTGTGTTTATTAGTATGTTTATGAGAATAAGCTCCAATTTCACAACTGATAGATAAACCTTATTGGCAGGATAAGCATATTACATTGCATTTACACAACTGAAAGTGACAGCTGTGTTATTTTTTCAAGTGTAACGTGTGTCACTTTTAAATTCGGTCAGGTTTTATTTTATTGGTCGGATAAGATCTACTTGGAACCTCTAAAGCTGGCCTAGAGCCTTCTTAGTTAATCGTAATAATAAAAGTTAGATACCGAGTTAATTTTATCAAATAGCAATCAAGAGTCAACGACATTTTACTTATTAAAAAATGGACTGGGCATTAAAAAGTGGACATTGAGGGTCGTTCTGCTAGAACCGCGCCACAACACAAATTTCAAATCGTTTGTGGTGCGCGTCCCCACACACCATCTGGAGACGTCTCTTCAAGAGGATTTCTGGCCGAAGGGAGTCGCGTATCGCCGCTTTCGTGGAAGGTTACACGACACCTCGCAATTGCGCAACACTTCGCCGATTAAAAGTGTTAAATAGTTTCTAAGTTATAAAATACAAATATGTATGTTAGTTATAAGGTATTTATATATGGGCCCTGATGCCTGAAATAAAATATATTTGATATTTGATTTGATTAAGAAGACAGAGTAAAGTGTGACATATTAGTTATTTATGCAACTGTTCTATAATGAGGGGTATTAAAACACGAGTGTGGGTTATAATAGTTTCACATGAGTGTTTTAATACCTAATTATAACAGTTGCATACAAGACTTTATCTACACCCATGATATGAATCCTCTATAAATGTTCTGAAACCCTAAGGTATTGTACAGTGTTGTAAGAACTCTATGTAAATTCATGAAAGGTTAAATTATTGAGTATCTAATACAAACAAACTATGTATAGGTAATAATATAATTATTTATTGTAATAATTATTTACATTTTGGATCGTACAATTATTAAAATGTATTTGAATATTTGCACCTACAAAAATGGCGGGATACGACGTCAATTCAAAAATTCGAATAAGTTTTTATTTAAATTACGGCGCTGTGGTTTTTTTGAAATTCATAAAGATGCCATGAGAATGTGGCTGTTCGTGAGTAAAAAAGGAGTTGCATAATGAATTTCAGTACAACATTAGTACACCCGTTTGGGTGTTATAATGGTTATTATAACACTGGCTGTTTTAATGTTGGCAATAAGCTAACTGTTTCAAGAACGTTTATAGAGGATTTATAGCATGGGTGTAGATAAAATAACATTTGAAGATAAAACTAGAGCGTTATATCCATTATGTACTTAAATATCTTTCCTTATTACAAAATACGTCTTTCTATTTAGAGCCCACTTCTCTTCAATGTCAATCTCAGTTGATTAATTACTGGTGACCTAAAACCCTTTGATACACGATCCAATACAGGCACATCATAGGTGCGTTAATTATCACTAAATCCTCTATTCACGACGACGAGCTTTCCGGTGGCATGGTTTACACTGACATTGATTGCCGAGCCTCTGCGGTGTTCCCAATTAGGCCTTTTCAATCACGTTTGAAGTAAAAACATACATGGGTTTATTCGGCTTTTTTTGGAAATCCTGTTGGAGTAATAACGATGTCAGTGGTTGATGATTGACGGTAATTAGATAAGATGATGTTTATGAAAAGGCTTGCGGTTATAAGCGTTTTAGTAGCTTTGGAATTAATTAAAGTTGTTTGGTAATTTAATGAAATGAGAAATAATATTATTTATGCTTACGTGAGATGACAAAATTTCTTAAGAAATACGGATAACTCATGTGTAACTGCATCTGACTACGACGTCACCATCAAAGTCGCTGCGTCACCCTCTGTCGCCGCGTTTTAAGTGCTGCCAAACGCAGGGCTGATGAAGATTTTCTGATTGAAAAGCGAGCACCGGTCGGCGAAAAAATACATTTTGGTTTCAAAATTGTCGTTGTCTTTAACATCTCGGTTGCACGCCAGTTTTTATATTATAATTATTTTTTTTTTTAGTAGTAAATTATTATTTTTTTATTTAAAATACCAATTAAAGTTTAATTGTTTTAAAAATAATGTTTGAAGCTTTTAAATAAAAAAGTACTAAGTACCGCTGATATAAAAATGTAGGGAATTATCGGCTGGACTTGACGACCTCGAATGCTACACTACAATGGATCCGGAGTGGGATATTTACTATGTGGTAGTTACCGCTATGTAGTTTGCACGGGTTTTATTCACGTCAAGTGTTTTGTGGAGGTTTTGATCGAATTCGTTTTTAGTTTTGCAATAATAAAAGAACATAGCGTAACAGCAGCCTATATTACCCAGAAGGATGTGGCAGAAGTTTACAACACACACACTTCACCTGTTATGTCCTTAAGATTAGGACATGAGCCTAGCTCCATCAACCGGGCACAATTTCATCTCCGTGCTGCTATAGTGAATTTCCTGATAGAACACAAATAACATTTTGTCCGACCTGTTAACTTATTTTATCTTCACA
The DNA here is from genome assembly GCA_905147285.1 of Hypena proboscidalis. Taxonomy (NCBI): domain Eukaryota; kingdom Metazoa; phylum Arthropoda; class Insecta; order Lepidoptera; family Erebidae; genus Hypena; species Hypena proboscidalis. Next base: position 5,538,302 of record LR990150.1, on the reverse strand, counting down.
CTTAAAAGCATAATTACATAATTGCACTTATAGTGGACACAATATCGAATTTCAATTTCCGTTCAAAAACATTGAACTCCAGTCCGACTGCCGTGCAAAAACCCTTTGGTAGGCCACAATGGATCGGTGACAGGGAATTATCGGCTGGACTGGACGACCTCGAACGCTACACTACAATGGATTCGGAGTGAAATTTTCACTAAAACCTTAGTTACTTTGGACAGGCTTACTGTTTTTGATATGTTTCGTCCAATTCAATGATAAATAAATTTAACTGGTGGAATGTGAGCCTCATTGACTCATTCTTCACGTGTATTTATGTTTATGTAATGTTATTTTTAAAAAAATAAGTAGTTTTATTAATTTGATTGTTTGTTTATTTATTTATTTATTTAGTTTTTTCCTATATGTACAAAGTGTTGAAAATTATAAAAGCACTAACATGTATTTTAATTTTTTTTGTAAATTTTAATTGGCGTTTTAATAGCAAAAATAATTAGGGGAATTATTTTTGCTATTAAAACGCCCATTGACATCAACACATGGTGCTTTATACATGGTTTGTCAGCGTATTTTAATTAACGCCTTGTTGATTGACAGCGATTGCATCAGATGACAGCACGTAAATACGAGTACATGTATTTATGTGTAGGTAAAATATTTTGTATTAATTTTGAAGATTTATTAAAATTGTTCAGTTTCGAATAAAATATGATATTACCCCTTATACCATGGGACCTAAATATAACAGGTGAAATGTGAGCGCTGTACACTTTGCCTCACTCATCACGTGATGTTTATGTGATGTTATTACAAAAAAATAAGTAGTGTTATTAATGTGATTGTTTGTTGCTGATAATTTTAAAATATTTTCTTTTCTTTTCCTTTTTTTCTAAATCCCGCAATTATTTTTGCCTTTCATTAAAACGCCTATTGTCATCAACACATGGTGCTTAATATATGGTTCGTCAACGCATTTTAATTACCACTCCTCGTTGATTGACAGTGATTGCATCAGATGACAGCACGTAAATATGAGTACATGTATTAATGTGTAGGTAAAATGTTTAGTCAAAATTTTAAGATTTATCGTCATTCTGTTTCGTGAAGCAATTTATTTCAATCGTTCAGTATCAAAATAATATAATGTAACCCCTATCCCATGGGACCTAAACATAACAGGTGAAATGTGGGTGTCGTACACCTTTGCCACACTCTTCTGTAATATAGGCGTAACGTTTTGTTATGTTTATGTTATGTAATTTAAAAAGAAAGTAGTGTTATGAATTTGATTTTTCTACATGAACAAAGTGCTAATAATTTTAAAAGCACAAAAATATTTCCTTTTCCTTTTTTCTAAATCCCGCAATTATTTTTGCCTTTCATTAAAACGCCTATTGTCATCAACACATGGTGCTTAATATATGGTTCGTCAACGCATTTTAATTACCACTCCTCGTTGATTGACAGTGATTGCATCAGATGACAGCACGTAAATATGAGTACATGTATTAATGTGTAGGTAAAATGTTTAGTCAAAATTTTAAGATTTATCGTCATTCTGTTTCGTGAAGCAATTTATTTCAATCGTTCAGTATCAAAATAATATAATGTAACCCCTATCCCATGGGACCTAAACATAACAGGTGAAATGTGGGTGTCGTACACCTTTGCCACACTCTTCTGTAATATAGGCGTAACGTTTTGTTATGTTTATGTTATGTAATTTAAAAAGAAAGTAGTGTTATGAATTTGATTTTTCTACATGAACAAAGTGCTAATAATTTTAAAAGCACAAAAATATTTCCTTTTCCTTTTTTCTAAATCCCCCAATTATTTTTGCCTTCCATTAAAATCCCCATTGTCATCAACACACGGTGCTTAATATATGGTTCGTCAACGTATTTTAATTACCACTCCTCGTTGATTGACAGTGATTGCATGAGATGACAGCACGTAAATACGAGTACATGTATTTATGTGTAGGTATATATTTCAATGGTTTAGTATCAAAAGAATATAATATAGACCTCTATTCCATGGGACCTAAACATAACAGGTGAAGTGTGGGTGTTGTACACACGCCACAACCTTCTGGGTAATAAAGGCATGATGTTATGTTAATGTTATGTTATAACTAAAAAATAAATATTTTTGAAGGTGGTAGAACTCTTGTGAAGAGCTCGAGAGCGGCAGCACCACCGTCTCACCTTTAACCTGCCGCCAAATAGTAGTGCTTCCATTACTGTGTTCCGGTTTGGTGGTGAGGTCAGGCCCTGAAATTACTGGCACATGAGGCATAACACCGTAGTCCTCAGCTGCAGCGACGAATTTATAATCTGCTTTTGTGGATTGTTGATGTCCATGGGCTGTACTCCACTTACCATCAGGTGGACTACACGTTCGTTCGCTATGGGCGTAGTATAAAAAAAAAACTAATCGGATTTAATAATTATTTTTGGCATCACGCTGAACTCCATGGAAGCGAGGCAGTAACGTTTAACGCGGGTCCAAGCGCGGAAGCAGCTACTACTTAATGTAATGAATTCCACGCGGACAAAGTCGCGGGCAACTTCTTCTTCTTCTTCGTCGTGTCGATGGCTGAGTCTAATTTTATTGGTACAATAAGAGAAAAAAAAAAAAATATTCAGTAGTTCCGTTTGGTTTGGATTACAAATAACCGAAAGAATCAATTAATTAACTAAAATTATAATTCATGTACACAAGGCTGATCAACCTTATAAATTTCCAGTTCGCTGTGTGCGTAGTATGAAAAAAATTATTGACTCGATAACTTGTCCGTTTGACTGTAAGTTAGAGAAATCCAATTCAAAAGGCAGCAACACTTCTCATCTAATACATTAAGTACCCATCACCGAACTAAATAACAGAGTTTGCTTCTTCAAAGCTTTCTATTATACACATACATACCATAACATCACGCCTGTATTACCTAGAAGGGTAGCAGAGGTGCTTAACACCCACATTACACCTGATATGTTTAGGTCCTATGGGATATGAAGTAAGCTTATCGTCGGCTACCGGGTATAATTCCAACACCGTGCTGCTATTGTGAATTACTAGACGGAAATTTCACTAATAACACTTTGCCAGACCCAGGACTCGAAACCCAAGCCCCCGCAGTGAGAGGCGCATTCGCTAACCACTAGACAATCGAGGCAGCTTTCTAATTACTTTCATCACAATATATTAAAATACCCGTTGTCGCTTATACACGGTGCTTATAACTCGACTCGTGACATTGTACATCAACGCTTTTTAATTAATACTCGCTGATTGACAGTGATTGCATTAGACAGCGAGTAAATACTGAATGGTTTATGTAAAGGTGCTCCCACACCACGAGCATTCAATTTTTACATAAACATTTCACCTATCAAATCAAATCAAATCAAATCAAATCATTTATTTCCATGGGCCCCAAGGGGCGCTTGAACACGTCAAAACAAACATCAAAACACAAAAAATATAATATTAAAATAAAACTTAGCTAACTAAATTATAATACTTATTGTAATAAAATGATTTGACACCGGAGCTTAGATTGACTTTAATTCAACTTAGAGAATTGAATTAAAATCAATTCAAGTACCAGCTCCGATGGGTATTGCATCATGAGAAGAGCTGGTGAGAAACTCATGTGCACCATCTTTTCAAATAATTCATACAATATTTGTTTGTTTTTTGACAATAATTCTATGTGTAAGTTATAGCAACCAAAACAACATTATAGCTAAATATGGTTATAAAGAGAAAATGCAATTAAATTATTATAAATAAATCCATAGTATATAGGGTTGCAATATCTTACACTTCAAGCAGAAAATAAAGGAGTAAAAACAATGTGTGTATACTACTGTATAAGGGTTTCAGAACAAACAAAAAAATATTTATAATACTAATAACAAAAACTATTTATACTACAAAAATATAAAAATTAAAAAATGTACACACAGATTGCCTTTACTTAACAATATTTGAAATAACATGAAATGAGGTTATACAAATCAAATTTAGTGAGTGTGAATTTTCATTAATCATATTAAATAATAAAAAATAATGTATCAATTGATATTCATTATAATGTCAAAAGTTGAAACTTAAGTCAATAATATGATAATATGATGTCAAAAATAAATTATGTCAATCTCAATATAGAATATAATATGTCAAAATAATCATAATCAATCATAATTATAAATAGGATAAAACAATGTGATATTATGTTTAGGTTTCATGGGATAAGATATAAGCCTATCGCCATCCACCGGGCACAATGCCAGCTCCGTGCTGCTATTGTTAATTTCCTGATAGAAAATTCACAAATAATACTTTGCCCGACCCGGGCATCGTACCCGAGACCTCGCGGTAAGAGGCGCATACGATAACCACTAGTCCATCGAGGCAGCTTTCTAATTATTTTCATCACAATATATTAAAATACCCGTTGTCGCTTACACAGGGTGCTTATAACTCGACTCGTGACATCGTACATCAACGCTTTTTAATTAATACTCGCTGATTGACAGTGATTGCATTAGACAGCGGGTCTGCGAGTAAATACTAAATGGTTTATGTAAAGCAAATGACATGGGAAATAAACATAATTGTATTTGACATGTAAGCATTGACATCATTTTATATTATTATTCTAATCTAATGTGACGTTTAAAACTTTTAAATTGTCCCTTTTTTTTATTGACACTTTAATGATATTGTAACTGACATTATATTACTATTTAATTCATTTCTGTCGAGCTTAAACTATCCTAACATGACAATACATTTACCAAATTGTTATAATGATGTTCGCATGTATACCTTCACATGTTATTTAAGTAAATTATATTTGCATGTCAATACATTTGACTGAAGTTGCATGAACTATCTGTAGTATGTAAGATCTACATTGTACCAACTTTAAGGCAAATAAAATGATTATTTAATTGATTATTGGTTAAAAGGTGATGTCACACCATGAGCATTATTTTTTAAAATAACATAACAACACGCCTACGTTATCTAGAAGGCACAGGTTTACATGTAAATACAAAAAAAAAATGTCACTACGGCATCATAAATTCTGTGCAAAGTAATTTCAGGGTATTTTTTTACTATTTTAAATAATGACGCCCGCACTAGAAATATCTTCTGTTTTGCGGGGGTGTTCACAAACATACAAAAGTAGTAACCACAGGTTTATCCAAAAGGGAACATATTTTATAGACCATTGTTCAGCTCCTGCTTTTAATATTACGACAGTTTGTGTCATAAATTCTTTACCCATAAAACAAAACCCATGTATACACAGGTACACATCTTGCTATAAATTCCCAGTACAAGATGGTTCTGCGATATATAAGGCTTTCCGTGCTATGCGAGACCAGCTTACACTAGAAATGTATAGCTGTATATGTAACCGTGTGTACAAATGCACACGTACAGATTTTTACGACCCCTTATTTCAAGGAAAGCATACCAGACATCTGGCCCTTGATATTAACTGAAGCGTCAAAATCATATTTCTTCGACATACCAATAAAGTACTTCTTTAAAATGATTCGCTTTAAAAACATAGCGACCCTTTTCGAACTAACCGGCTTCCATTCTAAACAAAAACAACCTAACTACTACTTGAATCAATAGAATTTCAATCTTATTTGTTTGACAACAGAGTTGAAATTTCCTTTGTGATGTGAATAGCAACTTCGCTATGGAACCCAGATGGGTGCCGGTAATGAAAGAAAGACCGCATGCGGCGAAGCAAATTGCTTTCAGACGACACATTGCATTAGGACAAGTAACACTAGGCTATCTAACGCGATTACGTATGTACAGAGAACGTGACGTCACAGCTTAAAAGATTGGATCACTGGATCGGATAAGTCTAGGCAAGTAAAAGTTGAAACGTTTGCTAAAGAGGGTGAAGTCGACGTTTTACCGAAGAGTTTTTACTTTAGAGATTTGGTATGATGTTTTTGTGGAATTGAATTCGATTAGATTTAGTTGCTGTGATATGGCTTAACATTTAAACTGTATATAGCTAAGGTATACCGCATAGGTAAACCAAGAGCCTAGTCAGTCATTTAGCGAAAACTTTAATGGTTTTGAATTTTCGCATCTAGCTAACAATGCAGGCCACTAGGTTCTGGCCGCTAAGCAAAAGAACCAGTATTCATACAGATTAGATAAAATTAGTGTATTATTATGTGGCAGAGATATGCGATGTGAGAGAATTATGTGATAGAGAGTGAGGCTATTACCCGGGAATCGAACCCGAGATCTCAAAATCAGCATTCACATAAGTTAACCGCAAGACCATCCGTGAAATGATTTGAGTTGTACATTGTCAGTACAAAATTCCAAGCACATTACCGCACTCAAAACTTTAATTCAAACAACATTCCACATTACCAAAACAAACCCTTTTAGTTGAAAAGTATTCAAATGCCGACACATCCAAAAAACCTGAATAGAACAGGTATGGAAAATGGAAAAATGGTCCGAAAATCCCTGTTCATAGTTTAGTGAACCGATAGGAAAAATGTCACAGTTCGCGAGCGTTCGGGCGTCCCCGTGTTACCGACAGCACTTAGAACTATGGCACACTGGTGCCTTTTTTGATGAAAGTTTGTAAAAGAAAGTGTTAGTGATGTTTAAGTGACTAGGTGATATATATAGTTTAGGATCTGTTTGACCTTTTTTGAGCCCCATCTCTATATCAAAAAAAAAAATGTTTAATTTGATGAAGCAATCGATTTTTCCTAAACTGTTGAATCGATATTATAAAAGAAGTAATTTTCCTTCAACATAAAGTATTGTATTTATACTTTTTTATTCGTAGTATGCAGGGTGCACACCTAACAAACGAAGACCAATGTTTGGATTTGTATGTTCTATTTGAATGGCTTAGCAAAGCAATCGAATGCTTTAATGTTTTCGTAACGCGTTGGATTGCTAGCGAACGCCAACGAACGATCAATGGCGTTCACATAGCCATCCAAAGTGCTCAAAGTCCAAATTAGAACTAACGAACGCGGTCCTTGGCCTTCGTTTGCAAGGTGTGTATCCGGCATTAGGAAGAATAGTTTGAATATAACGTTAGAAGGCAATTTTTCTTTATAATATTATAGTCATAAAAATGCATCACGGAACCAAATTTCAGCTATTCAAATTGTTTTTACTGTGACTTGGGTTGTTAAGTAGACAATTTGTCAAACAGATGCGGCAAAATACATGTTAAATGAAGCATGAAGCAGCGATAGCCGAGTGGGAGACCGTAGGACTGCAAAGTCAAAGGTCTTGGGTTCTAACCCACGGCACACGGTGAAGGAAACATGCATGCCTGAGAGTGCCTAAAAAGTGCTCGAGGGTATTGTAGTGTAGTGTAGTGTAAGTCTCTCAATCCGCGCTTGACCAGCGCGGTGGACTATGGCCTAACCCTTTTCATCATGAGAGGAGGCCCGAGCCCAGCAGTGGGACATGTATTAGATACAGGGCTACTATTATTATTATTTTTACATGTTAGATGGGATCTTAGACTAACATAATATGATAAAAGGTCTTGAATTTCTCTCTAGGAGTGGATTCTTATGACTAAACTTGCAAAGCTGCTCCAAACTTATAAGGGCTTTAGCTGTCTTGTTACTTTTATCACTAAAAACTTTACTACAAATATGTATGTGCTAAGTGTAGGTTGCTGAATAACTTACATAATATGAGAATTACGTGTGTAAATTATGAAATAATAATTTGTATCGATATTAACAAAGCATTACGCCTTTATTCCCTATAAGGCTGTGTCAGTGATGAATAACACCCACAATTTTTTTTTAACAGTTTCAAAACTTCCAAGATCCCAGATTTTATTTATACTTGGAAGAGAAATACTGTTCAATAGATATTACGAGAATAGTGAAGCAAATGACGTGAATCCTTTCAACCATAAGCTTTAGTTCCTAGAACTTAATCCACTCTCCTCCATTTACAGAGATCAAAATCAAAATTCTAGTTGCAACCTGTCACAATATATTATATTGTGTACGTTGCAATATTGTGCTCTGAAATTAGTTTCTTGTACAGATGGTCTATCAAACTACTGCTATGAGTCAATTCATTTATTGTTTATTGGCATACAAAAACGTTTATAAAAAAGCTAACATTCTTATTTACAAACGTATTTACTTTAACTTTAAATATAAAGTGACTACAGTTGGTGTGAGTGGACTTCAAGCACCAGTTCTTTTTTTTTAAGCTTTCTAGTTATTGCCAGACATACTCCAGACATAGAGTAAAATCGGCACTAAATTTAAAAGAAGGTTTAATGTTTCAAACTTGAAAGGCTTTAGTTAAATTATTTAAAACTTTAGGGCACCTACAACCAAAGATTTTAAATCTCATATAATAACCTGAAAGGAGCCTCCCCGAGTGACGTACACAACAACTCCCTACGTCCGGCGCACCTTGGGCAATTCGCGAGTTCTTAAAGCGAATTGGCTAATCCTTTCACCACGATGGCAAGTCATAACCTTTACTACCTTATTGACTCTCCAAAATGCCCTACCACCTGCACACGAGAGGCGCTCATGAACGCCAACGAAAGCGCCATAACAGTGGCCACTTATTGGGCCAATAAAATTTGACTCAGCAATCGACACGACGAAGAAGAAGAAAACCTTTTAGTGGAGTAGGGATGCCACTCTAAATTCGGTTCAAAAATGAGCCTTCTGTGTATCTATAGATATTTGTATCACAATTACAATACTCCATACATTCCGTATGTGGACTATTGTAGACCCTGCTATCTCGAAACTGATTTATGATAGATCTTGGAATGCGAGGGTTTGATATCGAATAACATTGGGGAAGGGTATTCAAGGAAGGCAGATTGAGTGCATTCACTTAAAGTTTGTGTCAAACGTACGTAGAATGTGTCTTATTTATGAGACAAGTTCTTGGTGCAGAAAATAATGGTCTAATTCAAAGTTAGAAACTCAAAATCGAATGAAATATTGGAACTCAATCCTACAAATAAATGCAAATGTTTTTGAGACTAGGTATATCTTTGTTTGTTTGTAACTCTGTCACGCAGAAACTATTTAACAAAATAAAATATTGTAAAGTACCTTCGGAACTCAATCCTACAAATAAATACAAAAGTTTCTGAGACTACATCTTTGTTTGTTTGTTGAATATGATGAGTTTTTTTCCTTATACGACGAATGGAGCGAACGGCCGTGCAGTCTACCTGATGGAACGTGCCAACAAAAATCCACAAAAGCAGTTTGTAGATGCTCTGCTATTTGGCGGCAGGTTAAAGGTGAGACGGCTGTGCTGCCTCCCCCAAGCTCTTTCACAAGAGCTCTCCTCTCCCGCCAGTTGAGCTTCAAATCATAAAATAAAATTTTGTATAAAAATAAAAATCTGAAAAAAAATTAAACTATATTAAAAACAGTATTCATTTAAACAAAGACAGCTAGCTACTGCCATGTCCCTGTAATATTAACTGATATAAAATATATGATGTACTGGGCATTAAAGGCTTCTTTTTGAGATCCTATCACGCGGATGGAGCACGGGCAAATTATAGTAATAAGTAAATTAAAAAAAAAACACGCAAATAACTTGTCTCATGTATACTAAGAAACAGTTGACAAAGATAATTATAGGGCCGGCAGGATTTGAACCTGTGCACGGTCACAGGTTCAAATCCTGCCGGTCCCAAATCTTTTTCAACTGTTTCTTAGTATAATTTGCTAAGCATTAAGCTATAAAATAATCAATTAGAAATTGTCTCATGTAGTTTCATGAATAATTGTCACATGTTTCATAATATCATTAATACAATGTTAAATTTTAAACCAATAATTTGTTTCATAATTGCTTTTTTAATAAATAATTACCATCTCGATGATCTAGTGGTTAGCGTAAGTGCCTTTCACCACGAGGTCTCGGATTCGATACCTGGGTCGGGAAAAATGTTATTCACAATAGCAGCACGGAGTTGAAATTGTGCCCGGTGGATGGCGATAAGCTCACCCCCTATCCCATGGAACCTAAACATAACAGGCAAAATGAGGGTGTTGTACACCTCTGCCACACCCTTCTGGGTAATATAGGCGTGATGTTATGTTATGTTTTTACAAAACCCAAAAATTACAGATTTATGTTCAAATCAAATCAAAACATTTATTTCCATAGGCCCCAAGGGAGCTTGAACACGTCAAAACAAACATCAAATTACAAAAAGTATAAATTAAAATATAACTTAACTAATTAAATTATTATACTTATTGCAATAGAATGATTTGACACCGGCGCTTAGATTGACTTTAATTCAACTTAGAAATTTTAATGAAAATGTGACCAGTTTCTAAACCCAAAAATGTCAGATTTATGTGACCAATATGAGCTCGCCCTTAGCTGTATCAGTGAATCGTTAACACTATGAAGCGCACGTGCAGATATTAACGGCCGATACGCTCGGACAATGCGGTTTTTGTCGGTTCATAGTGCCACTGTGCTGTGAACACTGCAAGTTTGGCACAGGCCACTGGCATGTCCCTGTATTATTATGGTGCTCTGGGAAAAGGTGTGGGACAGTTTAGATCATATTTTTAATTCGTACTATGGTCACTGATTTTATATAATATTAAATTTGAAAAATAAAGAATCCTTCGTGAACGCTTTGAGTACTTAGTGCCCAGGGGTAAACCCTGCCGTTCTTCCTCTTCTCTTCTTCTTCGTACTCCACTACACTATTCTAGCTGTTATGACGGATCCTTGTCCATTCAAGTTTGCTGGAAGAGAACTCAAGCACTGAGTTAAGCTCGCCTTTTGTATACTCTTACTGTAATATGTTTATTTTTCTGTAATCTTTTGTGTACAATAAAGTGTTAAATAAAAATAAATCCTGCAGGACTCGAACCTGCACCCCTTGGGTATACGCCCCAACTTGGATTGATTTTAATTCGATTCTAAACAGTTTGATTAAAATTAATCTGAGCCCTGGTTATTCAAATCATTGTGATTAGTATAATTTAGTATTATTTATGATTTATTTTTATATCATTTTTTGTAATGTTTTGACGTGTTCAAGCGCCTCCTGGGGCCTATGAAAATAAATGATTTGATTTTTTTGAATTTTTAGTGCTTTGCCAATTCAGCTATGAATTCGTATGCTGGTAGACTCAAATTACTTATTTTTTTTTGTGCCAGCGTCATAGGTATATATATATATACATATAAACCTTAGCTAGACGAACCATACTTGGTATGGTCACTGATGTATGTCATAGTTCCGGTGTCCCGTCCATAAGGCAAGAGTAGGCACACGATGGTGTTTTAGTGGGTGAGGGCCCCACCTAACCGCACCGTCTCACCGAACGGTGCGGTTATGTGGGGAGAAACATTAAATATATTTCTAATATTAGTTAGCTAATACAGGGTTGATGTGACGTATATGTTTATTAAATTTAATGAAGCCACAGATTCTAGACATGGTAAGTATTTTAACCAGTGGAAATGTACCATCAACAAATCATGATCCACCTTAATACTATTTTCGTATAGACATTTCAAAACACTAAAGTCTAAATTTGTTTGTTCTATCAACAAACGTCAGTCTTATCAACTTTGACAATTTCGAAGGAAATATTTGTCAAATAGGTCGTGAATCAACTTTGCTGATAGTACAGCGACTACTACTAGAATCTATGTCACGTCCACCATTTATATATTAGTCTCAAAAGTTTTAAACATTTGTATGCTAAGTGCCTTAATTAAACTTAGTAGCCAGCTACAGAGTTACCAATTTTAGCAATGCCTGAGAAAGGCATTGCTAAAATTGGTAACTCTGTAGGAGTCACAACACACAGTAATAGAAAAGTAACACCATACACATTGAACATGAAAACACACAAATAAGTATTTTAAAACTAATTGAATTATTTATTAAAATATTTGTCAATTTTTGGGGTGCATGAAAGGAGCCTCCCCGAGTGACGTACTCAATGATTCCCTGCGCAAATCCGCCGTCCGGCGCACCCTGGGCAAATCGCGAGTTATACAAAGCGAATTGGTTAATCCTTTCACCACGATGGCAAGTCAAAATAAAATTTGACTCAACCTCGACACGACGAAGAAAAAGATTGTGTTTTGTAACAGTTGGACGTTTATCACATTAAAATATTAAACAGTCCACAAACTCGTTAACTTACATCAAGAGCTATCAAACCCGATACCATAGTAATAATAATAATTATTTCGATATTTTCTCATTCATTTACTTTCTCTCATTTTTATATGTTTAAATATAAATTATAAAAGTAAAGAATATTAAAAATATAAAACTATAAAATTCGACATTTTTAAAGATATTTTAATCACATGCTTCGGATTTAAAATATTCATCAATGGAATAAAATATTTTTTCTTTTAAAAGAAGAGTTTTTATTTACTTTTTATGGGTTTTGGTAATTTATTGAATATCCTCTCTTCCTTTATTATATATTATCTTCTCTTCCTATTTACCGCCATTAAGTTTTTAATGAAACCAATATCCATAGACACCTTGAAAAATGATATTTACTTTTATATGATTTTATTCTATATACTTCAAAAAAAAACATCAAATTGCAAAAGCCAAAGGAAGAGAAATATGGATCAAACAAATTAGCGTGCATATTTTTAAATTAAACCTGGCGTTTTCTTTGGCAGGCATACCAGTGAAACTTTCTCCTCAAAATAATTTCAAGATTATTCGAGTCTACGTAAAAGGAAAGCGGAAACCTTCAAGGAATTAAATAAAATATCTCATTAAGTGCTTCAAGTTTGAATAAACATTTCTGAAGACATCAGACAAGACGTTAAGATAGTTGAGGACTTGGTTTAATTTCGCCAGTCAGATTATGAAGAATGTTCAGTTTGTAAAGTTAGTACCATTTGTTTGAGAATCATTCTTGTTTTTCTTACGTGTCAACGGCATTATGGTTTCTAAATATTTTTTTTATATATTCTTTTTGCCCAGTAGGTAGCAACTTCTACTCCCTTGCTAGTGGCCAGCATTAATGGTGGACTCTAGAGCGCCGTGTTTTCATACTAACGTAATAAATCGTAGTATATTTATCTATTAATATTATTAACGTAGTATATTTATCTATTAAAAACTATACTAGCGTTCAACTGCAGTCTGCACAAGACTGCATAAGAATTAGATTTAACCAGAGAAAAGTAGAAGTAGATAGAAGTTTACGGCTTTGTTGTTAATTTTATATGAAACGTCCCACATATAATAACAGAAATTATAAATGCCTTTTTGACTTTTTTAAGTGCATGTGAATTTTTGATATTCATAGGTGCAAAAATTGTAGAACGCTCTCTTGTTTTAAAAGAGTTATTTACAACCGCTTTGGGTTCAACGATATAAATTTACATAAGTTTACAACATATTATTAAAGTTCGAATGTTGAAACATAATGCTTGTTATACAGACATAACAGCATGGTAACAAAATTGTTGTAATTCTATTTTTGCTATAATGTTAAATCCAATTCTCACCCCTCAATTGCCCAAAGTTTTTGTCACTTATCTTGTTAACGATCTTATTTGGCAGTATAACAATGGGTGATTTACTTAATACAGCCCATAAATCAAAATATACAAAGTAAACATAGATATTTATGATAAGAACATCACTAATTTTCATATTTTTCTGTTTCTTTAATCGCGTTTATATGAATAATTTAGTATGAAAAGAGTAATTAAATAAAATAATATAAGGTTTTTTTTAAACCTTAGGCGCGCATCCTAGGCGGTTTTTTGAAGCGGTGCCTTAAATGCGAATATGCCTCCGATGCAGTTGCAATGTTGTCGCTAGGTGTGCACCTTCGCCCAGATTCTGTATCAATCTTCTTCTTCGTCGTGTCGATGGCTGAGTCAAATTTTATTGGCCCAATTAAATAAGTGGCCACTGTTATGGCACTCTCATCGGCGTTCATGAGCGCCTCTCTTGTGCAGGTGGTAGGCTATTTTGGACAGTCAGTAAGTTGGGTCATTGATTGTATTGACGTATACGTTTACAAAACGGGCAACAGCATCGCTTCAAAAAGTCACTATGTTAAAAAGTGTAATTTAAAAAAATATTACTGCAGTTGCTAACATTATCATGATATAATAAAATTAAGGACAAGTACGTAGTACACGAAACCAGCGAGTATATATGACGAGATTTATAATGTTGAGAAAGCGAAATAAGTATGTAAGGAGCGTAGCACATATGCCTATCACCTTGAGATAAAGGCATGATTTTATGTTTGTATAGAATAAAATTATTCTACGATAGGCAAGCAACACGACATTATTATTGCATTTAGAAATATTTTTTGGCAACTATGGTGTAGCTGAAAATTTCTAAATTCTTACTACTGTCGCTACCGTTACCATAGCAACCAGTAGTAAACACACTGAAACATTTATTATGAAGCGGTTTACTAAGGATTTCTACTTTTGAATAATGCTTGTTACGACACAATGTTGTATAGATTTCGTGTATTTGTAATGGAAATGTAAATTACATTGGGACTTAGGAAACCACGACACATGTTAAGATTAATTAGTTGTTGTTTCTATGAAGAAGATTGCTTTATTATAGGTATAATGAAATGCCCCTTGTATTTAGATCTGAAAATAACAAAAGGAAGTTGAAATTAGCTTTTTTTTACTAGCCTACGGGTATGTTAGTAGAATAGGCATGATATTATATGTAAGTAGTCATAGGTAGTTTATTTTCTTCTCTATAATTATCAATTTATTGTACATTTCCATTTACCCTCAAAAAGTATCTTTTTCCTCTAGCACTCTAAGGTTTGCTGGAAGAAAACCCATTTTAGTGGTTAAGCTCGCCTTTGTACATTGATTTAAAATTGTATTTTATATTATTGTATTGTTTTTCATTTGTACAATAAAGAATAAAGAATTAAGAATATATGTTCCACTGCTGGACAAATGCCTCTCCCTCTATCTTAGCTTTTAAAAAAAATGTTTGATACGTAATATAACGTAAATGAGTCATAAAACTTACTTCATTCTAAATACCTACATTAAAAATAATTACATTAATGTTGATAGTGAAAATAACAAACAGTGTTAAAATGTAATACTAAAGTAAGTAAGTGTTTACACTCAAAGGTTGTTATAATTTATATAGCTAATTAATGCTTAGGTGAATGTAATCCGAGTGCAATGTACTTCCACAGACAAAGCGATCATTAGCCTGTCTTAAAATGTATGTACTTATTTATGAATAAAGCATTTTAATCTATCAATCTATCTTTGAGTTAGTTCGGTAAAACTGATTCGTAGATGTTTCAGAAGGATATGATTGGGTTAGGGGTGTAGGCACAGATATAGATCTACATAGATAACGCAAGTATCACGATTTGTATTGAAACCAAGCGTGCCGACTTTTTAATACCTATTGTGACGTCACAGCCGAAATTTAGAGACGGGAAATCCAAACCGATTCAAAGACACCGATGCCGCCGATGCCCATCCGCCCAGTACGTTCAACTGGAGCCGTCCGCTATGATTTTCTCTGACAAAAGACGCGCGTGGACTGAAGCTAGCGGCGACCAACCTTGACGCTTGGTCGGGGTTCGGACACGCGAAGTACATGCATTTGCGTTATCTATGTAGAATTATATCTGTGGGTGTAGGTGACTGATCTATTGATAGAAAAATATAGGATATCTTATCAACATATAGGTTAACATAAACCAAATGAATGGATTTTTAGTTACATCCTATAAATATAACTCATTTTATAATCATTGACTGATTTTACTGGTAATAGAGCTCGTGTGAATAAGCTCGAGGGCGGCAGCACCACGGTCTCACCTTTAACCTGCCACCAAATATTAGTGCTTCCATTACTGTGTTCCGGTTTGGTGGTGAGATCAGGCCCTGAAATTACTGGCACATGAGACATAACACCGTAGTCCTCAGCTGCAGCGACGCATCTATAATCTGCTTTTGGGGATTGTTGATGTCCATGGGCTGTACTCCACTTACCATCAGGTGGACTACACGTTCGTTCGCTGTGGGCGTAGTACAAAAATAGTTTAAGTTTAAAGTACGATATTATTTTATCATGAAATTACCCACAAAATTTATAGCAACTTTTGTAATAAACGCAAATTTTTGTATAGCTATCAAACAAAATTCATAACTTCATACTAAATACGTAAGCGTGACGTCACGCTTATGTAGCCGTCTGTTTCGAGCGTTTGGGCGAGTCTTACCACCACTTAAAGGAAGGTTAAAATATAATAAAAATATAATGCGTTATTCTGGTTTACAGTTTTACCACGGCACACATATTATACTTTTATTCAATTTACTTTGCTGCAACTATTTACAGACTTGAGCAATGAAATACCAGAGCATCCAGGTCTTCGTAAGTGCGTTTCGCGTACGATAAATATTTGTGAAAGCTTCTTAGTATTGGTAAATTACTAACTCTGTAAACTTTACTTCTTGTACAGAGTAATATAATAAATTATGAATATCTAGCTCTTGCAACTATCCCTACTAATATTATAAATATAAATAAATAAACAAATATTTCACAACTCACACACAACGCCATCTAGTCCCAAACTAAGCAGAGCTTGTATTATGGGTACTAGAATAACTGATACTTAATACTTTTCTTTTGTAAATACATACATATTATACATAGAAACACCCAGACTAAGACAAACCCCCATGTTCATGCACACAAAGGTTTGTCTTAAGTGGGAATCGAACCCACGACCTCGGCGTCGCAGGCAGGTACACTACCCACTCCGCCATCCGGTCGTCTCTCTCTCATTATGAGTATCTAGTTCTTGCAACCATCCTTACTAATATTATAAATGCGAAAGTATATCTGTCTGTCTGTTACTCTTTGATCTTGATAACAATTTATATGGAGGTGATTAAGGCCTGAGGAAAGACATGGCTACTTTTTGATCGACGTAACGCGCGGAGAAGCTAAAAAGAAATAAGTAAGTCGTTAATTTCCTCAGCAGCGCAAAAATAATATTTTATATGCATCATGGGATCTTAAATAATACAGAAGGCATAAAAATATTACATTGGTATTATATTTTCGATATTAACTATCGATGCAGTTACCGGTAATTTCAGGACGTATTCTCTTAACAAAACCGGCCAAGTGCGTGTCGGGCCACGCGCAATAGGGTTCCGTAGCTAGTCGTAACAACATTGAACGTACCGATTACCGACAAATAGCCAAAATACCAACATTTTTTTGCCAGCAAAAATAACTTTGTTTTTCATAGTGTTTAATGGAATTTGTATCAATAACAAAGTTATAATTAGCGGTTGCTGAAAAAGTGCTATATCTCAAAAACTGCTGACTGTATCTCATTCAAAATAATTTTGGTTGAAAGTTTTTATTAAGATCTATAATATATATTTTTTTTAGATTTTTCACTCCTGTGGTTTAAAAGTTAGAGGGGGGGGGACACTCATTTTAGCACTTTGAAAGTGTCTATCTTTGAAACGATTGACATTGAAAAAAAATGGTTCAGGAAACCTCAATGTAATTTTTAAAGACCTATCTATAGACACCCCACACGTATAGGTAAAATGACAAAAAATTAAATTGTTTCAGTTCCATATTAATATTAATATTTATTTTTTTTGTGTAAAAATCGTAAAGCGGTTAACAGAATACATCTACCTACTTAGTTTCAATTGTGTAGTCCTAATAGTTTCGGAATAAAGTTGCTGTGACATACGGACGGACGGACAGACAGACAGACAGACAGACATGACGAATTTATAAGGGTTCCGTTTTTTGCCATTCGGCTACGGAACCCTAAAAAAGGGATTTTAGTAATGTATGTATTTGCCTCGATGATCTAGTGGTAAGCATGTGCAGGGCATGTGCGCCTTTCACCGTGAGGTCTTAGAATCAATTCCCGGGCAGGGAATTCCGTTAGGGAATTCTCAATAGCAGCACGGAGTTGGAATTGTGCCCGGTGGATGACAATAGTCTCACCCCCTATCCCAAGGGACCGAAACATAACAGGTGAAATGTTGGTATTGGACACCTCAGCCATAACATTCTAGAAAATATAGGCGTCATGCTATGTTATGTCCCAAAATTTAATGGCATACGATAAATGCTGATAGAGACAGAGAACGATGTAGTTACAGATACTAAAGGTCCAATTAATAATTATTTGGGGTATTAAAGCTTCAAAGTAACGCCAACGGCTGCATTCTATAGGGTAAAATCTGTTGACGAACAATTAAAGGGATCTATTAAAACGTTATTCTTTTATTTAAATTTCGAATGAAAAAGAGATTAGCGGATTATTCTGATGATTGTTAAAATTTTCACGAGGTCTTAAGCGCTTTGAAGTGGTTCGAAGGCGACGGCTTAAGATTGCGGTTTCGGCTTAATTTTCTTATGAATAAAATTCTCTTGCCTTAATAAGAGGTAAATGGTTTGAAAGGTAATGACCGGTTCTGTAAGAAATTTTTACTTTTGTGCTGTGGTGAGACAACTTGTTATATTCTGTTATGATCACGGTTAAGGTACGAATGGCCAAATTTAAATGGTAATTTATTTATTTTATATTATTTTATTTAGAAGGTACAGAAACAGATGACGGATTAAACAGTTCATACATTATTATGTTTTACATGAAAACAAATTACAAATCTGACGCCCAATTATATCTGTACACAGCACTTCAATTAGATAGCTTCAACAAGAAAGGTAGTACGTTAATCATAGAACAGAAGGAATTTAACAACTACATAATTATATTATATATAAGATAAAATTTAAATTAAATTAGGTACCTAAAGTAAATTAGTTTATAACTATGAAGATTCTAAATTACACAATGATGATTTAAATTTATTGAGTACATCCTGAAAAATATCTGTTTGAGAGCATACTAAATTATACTTTTTACACATTCTTATTAGTGGACTATTCTGTGAGACATTATTATAACAAGATGGAACACTAACGTATGGATATGATAAATTCTGATATAAACGTGGATCTGGTGGCGTTTTAATATTAATTCTAAAGAATCCTTTTTACCAGTAGAAACATCAAACGCCAGAATGGAAACTTTTATTCGTATAAACCTCTTGAAAAACTCCAAAGAACACAGTAAAGGAAATATTAATATTTGGTGACAGGTTAAAGGTCACACGATCATATTTCCTCACTGGCTCACAAAAGCTTCTTTTACAATAGAATTTAATATATTAACGCACTCCTCGCCATCGCCTCTCTCAGCCTTGATTGGCTAGTGATTAGCATTTGCACCTCTCACCGCAAGTTCTTGGATTCAATTTCTGGGTTGGGCAAAGTGTTATTTGTGAACTTTCCGCTAGGAAATTCACAATAGCGGCACGGAGTTGGAGTTATGCCTGGTGGATGGCGATAGGCTCACCCCATACCAGAGAAACAAAACATAACAGGTGAAGTGGGTACGGGGCCTTCTGACAGTGACTTATTAAGTTCAGTTTAAGTTATAAGCAGGGCTCGGAATTAGGTAGAGTTTTTCATGTACTTACACTGATTTCATACAGCGAAAGAATAAAGTGGATATGCCTCAAATCCCGAGATTAATTTTAAAGAGCAGAAAAAAGTCCCATGATTTTTTAAATAAAAAGTTATTTACTAAATATTTTAATTCTCACAAAATTTATACAGTAATGTCGGAAGCGAACACTTCAAATCTTACTGGTAATGAATCGGACAAGGAAAATGATTCTGATGGGCCGTTTGAATAAGCAAAACCTCACGAGTCTAGGCTAGAAGCAAAAGTATTTGCTCGTATTTATAAAAAAGGCGAAATATGCGTATGAGAATTTACTACAGACTTTCAACAATTTGTATTGTGAATAATTAATGTAAACTAATAAAAAAAATATATTAATTATCTTTGTTTTATTTGTCTATCTCTGAGGTTTTTATTATTATTTATTCGTAATATTGTTGGCCACACGGGATTGTCCATTAGAAATCCCGGGAAGGTCCACATTAATATCAACATTTCGATGCAAGTACATAAAAAACTCTACCTAATTCCGAGCCCTGGTTATAAGACTAGTTTAATTTAAGATCCAATATGTATATTTTTCTGTAAATAAAGAATATTGTTTTTACGGGTGAAGTGGGTAATATAGGTGTTATGTTATGTTATGTCCTCGCATACATTTTCCTTCTAGGGCTGAGCTGCTGAATTATCTCCATTGACTGCAAGAGATATGGAAAACATCAAGCAAGTATAGTATTAATTTTAATAATTGAACAGAATACCAAAGATATGATAAAGAAATTCATTAAAATAAGTTAATATATTTAAAATTAATGGTTTCATCCAAAAGTTAAATGTTAGAATATTACGCACAACCGGTGTGCCAGTATTACATGACATGTGATCAGGTACCCACACACAGGTACGCATCATACTATACATTTTCAGTCTTAGCGCAGTAAGCCAACCAGAGGTAATTTTCAGACGTCCCCCGCTGCCAAATGTGTAAGAGCAACGCTCTTGGACACCATACAAAACTAGTTGTCAAATCCAGTGATTTGACACTAGCGCGCACAATCTTGCCCTCTGCAAGTTTTGGCAGGGACTTTGGCGGTGGCGGTGTGGGTGAGTGCACGTTCACAGCGCGTGTTCGCCTGCGCCGCCATCGTCAGAGTCCGAGTATATCGCGCGCCATTTTGGACGCTTACAATAATTTTAATTATATTTCACACTTGACACTGGCAGAAATGGTCACCGCAAGGAGACCCAGTTGTCATTAAATAAAAGAAGAAGAAGAAGAAGTTTTGGCAGCATTATTGGCAAATACATTTGCGTTCATTGCGTTACATAAAAGGATGTGGCAGAGGTTTGCCATCCACATTTGACCTGTTTGTAGAATATAAGCCTATCACGATCTATTGGGCACAGTTTCAACTTCGTGTATTGATTATTTTCTGACGGAAAAATCCCAAATAACGCTTTTGCTCGACCTGGGCATCGAACCCAAGACCTCGTAGTAAAAGTCCACATACGCTTAACACTACCAACAAGGCAGTAACTTGTGAAAGATTGTTGATCAAAAACGGCTCCGTCTAAAAAAAAATGTCGATATAATTTAAGACAATAAGTAAATTACAATTTCGCATAATCCTGAGCCTCGTGTACACACGGCTACACAGATAAACCTATACATTTCCCGTATAAACTTGTCTTACACTGTACTGGAAGCCAGACCATCTTATAGTGTAAATGTATAGATTGATGTGAAGCCGTTTGTACATTTTACAAAATGTCGTGTCGCATTTCCAGCTACGTTTCTGCACACAATAGGCTTTTAAGGGTGACATTGAGCCTTTACAAACCAATACATGTACTCCAACCCTTCAACTAAATTAAATGTTACATTCCAGTGTATACTATGTAAAGTGGGCTAATTCGTCATTACTAAGCTCTTTCACTTCTATTTTTTTGTCTGGCGGTGAAAATAGCTGACCGTATACCACACCGCTAGGTGGTACCGTGTGGTGTGCCACCGAGCCGCGTGTTGGTGGACGCTGGCACCGCGAATACGTCATCGGCGACCATGGGCCTATTTCAGGGCGACGGATACCATGGGGTCGACAACATTTCCCGGCCCAGAGTGCTCCGTCCCTTCAACTGCTATAATCCACCATCAGTCAAAGGGCACGCGGGGAGGTTTCTGGTTCACACCCAAGCTCTTTCCCTCCTAACATGTCAAAAATGACGAGCTCAAAACAGTCAAAAGGTGAGGTATGAAGAAGCAGGCCGGGAATATGGCCATCACTAGAGACCGGATAATATGCAACTTAAAAAGCTTGAAATATGCATGCAAATATGCATGAAAAATGCCTAAAATATGCACGAAAACTGACAGAATATGCAACATTAAATGAGTTTTTTTTGTTTTGTAAATATTATTCCTTTAGATTTAAGTATTTTGTTAGTAAATACTTGTCTTATTTATGTTTTACTTTATTATGTATGTATCTTTTTAATTTATTGTTATTTGATAAAATAAAAAAACTATTAAGTTTTATATTTTTTATTAAAAAATCAGGTTACATTTATAGAAAACTATCCATTGATAGATGTTAATCGATACAGTAGACATTATTTAATATTTTTGTAAACATTAACAATCAAGTATTGTTCCAAATGTTCAGTGGTAAGATTATGTCTTCGATCATTCAAAATATTTTTATAGGTCGAAAATGATCGCTCCACATATCTACTGAGGTAACTGGGCAGAATTTGAACTTGGGTGCTATGTTAGCGTTTATATTTTCTGGCAAAACTTCCGTCGGTCCATTAATAAAGCTATCAATTTGACACAGATGTTCAAAGCCGATCATTTGTCTCTTTCATTTTTTGAGTACCTACCAAAACAAAATACGCGCGGCTGCCGAGTGCGCTACGCTCGAAAAATACCTACCTACTGTAAATTATAGCAATAATATGCATCATCACTAGATATTAGTAAAAATATGCTATTAGCCTTGAAAATCGCTTAAATATGCAAATGCATATGCAAATATGCAAATGCATATTATCCGGTCTCTAGCCATCACAAAGCAAACGCATAGTACGTGTCAATTGAGGTCCCGCATCAACAGTAATTTTATTCGCATCATGTTCCCCTAACGAGTTAGAGAAGTATTTTGTACGATCGAAAATTTTCACCCCACATTGCGTATGTCATTTCGACGTTTGATCTTTTGAAGACATTTAAATTAAAGAGGCGCTTTGCGCATAAACGTGCCGTGTCAGGGATGAGGCAGGGCGGTGTTTCGTCAAGTGTCAAAAACAAATCATGTATCCAAGCTATACTTGTCTACAAACTTGATCACACACGTCCGTGCCCGTTGCAGGTAACTTTTATTTGTCACTGTAGTACTGTTAGGTAATATAACGTCCTTGGTATTACTAAAGTCCGCGCCAACACTAATCTCCGATGCTAATAGAAAGAACTAAACGTAATGTTATGTGCGGTGGCTTGGATTCTGGTCAAACTTATTATACTGCCGCCGGCACTCAATACTGATCACGCTGTGCTTCAGTTTGACAACTGGCCAATAGAATAAGAAATATTGCGCTTTGTTACATTAAGTCCGTTAAAGATCCACATTTAAATCATTTACATTTACTGGTATAAAGAAGTTAAATACCTATCCAAAATGTCGATCAGTTTGCCGGATGTTCCAATCATTACTTTTTAGTTGATATTCTTTTCTTTGACTGTGTAAACATAAAGGTACTCTTAGACCACGAGCATTTAATTTTGTTTGTAATGTCAAGTTATAGATTTTAAAGTTACACCATTGTGAGAGGCATCGAGCATTTCAGTGCGCAACATGTAATGATACAATGTAAAATCAAGTATTGTAACGTAATAATGCTCAAAATCAAATTTGCAACGTTACATTGTAGATGAATGCCTGCCGAGGAGCTCTTGGAGCCCCTTTACATAATTACAATAAGTTGTTGTTGTTGTTGTTGTTGTTATTGCTGGCCAACCATTACACAAAAATGGATAATATCTTACAGAACCGGTAATTTTCTTTCAAACCATTAACCCTTTTATTAAAGCAAGAGAATTTCATTCATAACAAAATTTAGAAGAAACCGCAATCTTAATCCGTCGCCTTCGAACCTCTTCAAAGCGCTTAAGACCTCGAAAATTATAACAATCATCAGAATAATGCGATAATCTCTTTTTTTGTCGAAATTAAAATAAATAGAATAAGATTTTAATAGACTTGCTAATTGCTGGTAAACGTTTCAACTTTGATTATTTTTATAGCATTTAGCTATGCTTAACGTTTTAACTTATAAACCTTGTTGCGGTGCCACGTAGCAGTTATCAATCTAAAAGTTTCAAGGCTTTTATATTATGTGTGAATGTAGTATATAATTATGATTGTAGCACCATATTCATAAACACTGCTTATTAACAATGTTTCATAATTTTTCATCACCTTTTTAAACAGTTTAGAAACAAAGGTGATGAAACATTGTTTATGAAACATATTGCCGTGCAAAATGAAACATCTAGTTTATAAACAGCAGTTAAGGGTAGACTCTGCACACATATAAAGGTATTGCTGTCTCTATCGGTCTTATATATAAATGTGTGAGTGAAAATACATTTTGATGTTCAGTTGTTACTCAACGGTTCAATACCTAGGATTTGTTGTTTGATAAGTCTGCCGATTTTCAACAAAATTTTGTTGCTATGGTAACAATGGCGAGATTTGTATGTGAAACAGGGATGTTTATTGTTCCACAGTCAGTTGCATTATGCACTAGTCGACCAACTAGTCGACTAAAAATCTACTAAATATAGATATTCTATACCTTTAGGCATAATTCAGACTAAGAACTTACGACGCTGTTTTAACAGGTGGGCAGGCAACTAAAAGAGATCTATAAAAGATTTCACGTCGCATTTTACGCCATCGGTTTTTTTTACATAATAATATTTATAATATTTATATTTATACATATCTTCATTATGTGGGCCTGCTGGAAATATATTAAAGATTAGCCCCAGCCCAAGCAATTTAAAATAATCATGATTTTAATGAACTTAAAAAGCTGATCTGTTTATGTTGTTGCTTTTCAGGTTCATTTGCATTTATCCATACAATTTGTCTACATCTATCTTGGGCTAAATAGGCCATATAAACTGGACGCAACGCGACGACGCAGTGCTTCTGTGTCTACGTCACAGATTACAGATAAATATGAAGCTAGCTAGTCGATGTGAGTTGAGCCTAAGGATATAGCGCGTCCTTATTCTGTAACATGATTTAATTTTGGCGTCCGTATTCAGTTTGATTTTGATGATGATGTACAGTCGAGTTCAAAATTGCCATGAGGTTTACAGCAAGGGTAATTATTGTCGCTTTCGCAATACGTCCAATTTGAGTTCGGGTCAAGGCGTCAGGGCGTCAAGCCTTGCCCGACGCCCACGCATGAAAATAGAGGTTATAGACACAAATTTGATATCAATAAAACTTTGCGTGTTTAGACTTTTTTTTTTTTTTTTTTAAAAGCTTACTAGCAATTTGCAAATACAAATTACTAGTATTCTTGTTAACCCCCTCCAGCTAAGCTTAATTCGCTTGTGATAAGAGGAAGTTTTACGTCCGTGGTGTAATGGCCAGGATTCGAACCCACGACCTCTCGATCGTAAGACCGATGCCTTATCCATTGCGCCACGGCCGCTTAATTAAGCGGGCTTTGTCAACAAAAAAACATTAACACTCATCAAGATCGATTAAACGATTTTATTTTGCAGGAACAACAGACCGACAGACATTCAAAGTTACTTTGGGATTTATAATATCACTAGTTTCTTCTGCGACTGCACCCACGTAGTATGTCGATAGTATGTAATTGCATCAAAACATTAGTACTATAATATAATAGTGATAGTACCGTTTAACTCTTGATTCTGAGTGTTTTCTTTATTTAAATAATAAAACAAAGTTTAGAAATGATACTGTATTATTTAGGGTATATAATAATAATATTTAATAATATTGCTCTAATATTTAGCACATTGCGTTTCTCTTGAGACAGTGATAAAAGAATTGCATTATTCTGCAACATGGCATTCGTTATTTATCTAATAATAATTACTTTCTTCAGCTCTATTTTACGTTTAACCTTATTCATTTTTCGCTCTCGTGAAGTATAAGCTGACAAATAGGCCAAGTCTCTTCTTTTCATTCTGCGGTTCACTAAAAATACAGAAAATGTAAATAATTTACCTCAGCACAAACTCAAATGACAAAAATCTTTATTACTATGCGGTTTATATGCTGTAAATATATTTATCTTATTTTTGTTCAAATTTGCTGAAACGGTTATGTGTTTGATTGTACATATGAAAGAACAAAAATGACATGCACGATATAATGACATTACAATTTAAGTATTCGTAGATATTATGATATATTTACTATGTAAATAATTAACAATACACAATGTAAAGATTGTTTACCCATATTTAAGTCCAGAGAAACTATTTAAATATTATAATCAACATTATAAAATACAAGTGTGACATAAGTACACAACAGCATAATATACTTTGGAATGCCTCAAATAAAGGCAAAATATCCTTATAGATTTTGCTGCAAAATTGGATATTCGCAAAAAGAAGTAAAATCTAAATTATTATTATGTAATTATTATGTAAGCAGCAGAGCATCACTACCTCCTCGGGTGACATCCTAGCAACAACTGGCAAGTATAAAATGCCAAGTTTTAAAAACAGTGTTTATAGTAAACTTGTTTATAAACATGTCTTAACAGTTTATTCACAAATGTTCTCTAAAGAATACGAGGCTTTACTCTTTCATGAGAAAGCAACTTAAATAATGTGGCCTTTTATACTTTACAGTACCTATGCGACATACACCACTAAAGAAAAGATAAAAAAGACCTTATGCAGGCCAACCAAAAAGGCGTCCTAGTCGCATCCTATTGGTCTAAAACTATGTAAATAGAAAGCATTTAACAAAATTACTATAGTCATTGACACGACAAGAAGAAGAATAGAATAGAATAATTATATATTTCATTGGTTAAAAAATGTTACAATACATGTCACTTAAAAAAAGAAATTCGGAATTTTACAAGTGCCTTCGGTGTGTTTCATTTGGTGCAGCTTGTCCAGGAGAGGGGATCTTTTGCTACCTGTTATGTAATTCTTTTCACACAGTTGAACTATAATGTATATAAGACTAGTGTGAGAAGTTTTGGATTTAGGATCCCATCAGGCCTTAGGCCTGGAGTTACTTCGGGGGAGGCCCGTTCGTTTGTGAAGCGGTTTGCATCTCTCGGATTGAAGAAGAAGAAGACATACACCACAGTTAAATTGGGGGCAGTTGTTGATAAATAATTAGAAATATTTAGAAGTTTTCTGTAAAACTCTTTTTTTTTTCTTTAATGAGTAGTATTACATTAAAAAAGCTATAGTAAGGCAATGCAATTCTGCGGTTTAATAATTTCTATGTTAAGAAGTAAGATGTCTTAAAAATATTCAAAAGTGAAAATGAAGCCGCGGTACTAGAATTTGCATACCTGAATAAATGAAATGAGCGATAGAAGTAAGAATTCCAATTAAATAATGAGGTTTGTTAATGAATAAAGAACTTCTTCCTGGATTAAAAACGATGATGGATGAAGAATGCTTTTGAGAAGTTTAAGATAAGTGTAATTTATAAGGTTTACTAATTATACCGCCTATGCTTAACAGTAAAATTACTTTCAACCCCTTCATTGAATTTTATAGTAATAGAACTCTGACCAGTCGTTTGAATGGAAGCGTCAAATTTTATATAGATTTCTTAATAACAGTGACACCGGCGTATGAAAATAGAATCATACTAAATTTAAATTTCTGTCGAAAAAAATCTACCATATTTATAAGTGTAAGAAAGCACTTAAATTTCGGAACTAACCGTTTCCTTAACAGAATTGCACCACAGGATAGATAAGTTTTATGGACTATTGTCGGTGGAGTTGAATAAAATATTACGATTTTCGAACAGTTCTATCCAAACAAAAATACAAAAATTCTGACGAATTGATATAAATATTATGTCAATTAATATCTGATATACTGTCAACTACCCCATTGTACAAATTTGATGATGTCATTCAAACTAAATAATGTTCAGACTCCTATTTTATTAAATATAAATCAATTTTAAGTTAAATACATTATGAGGTCAATAAAGCATATAACAAAATGTTATTTTTTGACACATAACTTTGCATAATTATATACTATTAATATTTAAATAAGTACTCTTATTTTATTAACAGGTTATAATAGCAGCCCTGTATTTAATACATGTCCCACTGCTGGGCTCGGGCCTCTTCTCATGATGAGAAGGGTTAGGCCATCGTCCACCACGCTGGCCAAGTGCGGATTGGTAGACTTCACACACCCTCGAGCACTTATTAGGCACTCTCAGGCATGTAGGTTTCCTCACGATGTTTACCTTCACCGTTAGCGAGCGATAATTTATATGATAAATACACACATATCTTCAAAAAGACGAGCGGTGTGTGCCGTGGGTTCGAACCCGAGACCTTTTACTTCGCAATCCTATGGTCTCCCACTCGGCTATCGCTGCTTATTAACAGTTTATTTATATATTATTTATAAAAGTTTCATCACCACTCGATATGGGCATAAAAATATTTAGCATAAAACCTCTGTTAATAAAACTTTAAGACTCGTATTTAAGAAGACATACAAATTATCATATAACTTATCATTCGCTTTCAGTAAAGGAGCACGTTGCCGTCAGTCGGTCGTGGAGAAACCTGTATATCGTACATTGCCCAAAAAGCGCTTAAAAGCTATAATAATTATGAAGTCTGCAAAAACACACTTGGTAATTGTGGTGGAATAGAGCTTAACTTTTAGGACTAGCGGTAAGACTTGTATTTTAATATAGCGCTAGAAGAAAGCCTTATGCGTAATTAAATATTTATAATTACGACTAATTAAGAACGCGATATCAACATAATAAACAATATCATCTTAATAAAATTACGAAGTTTAATTAAAAATATTTAAAAACTACTTGTGATGTTGATCGTAATCTGAACTTCAAAAAATAGATTGCCGATGACAGTTTGTTTAGACAACTATAAATTATGAAAATCACACGTACAGCTCATCCAGGGTAATTCTAAAAATATTTACTACATTATTCTCAATTATTTTTTGTTTTTTTTTTTATAATACTAAACAACGTCTGCACTAGGAATAACTCCTGTGTCGCGGAAGTGTTCACAAACATACATTTTCAGACACAAAACACACCCGCAGTCAGAACAAATCATTAAAATTAAAAAAAAGACTATCAGAATGTTAGATTATTCTTAAGTAACATAAACTATCATTATATTTTGCTTCTAAAATTATTTTAATCTATGCTAAATGTAGTATAGTTTTAGAACAAAAAATTCTTGAGATGGCTAATAAAATCTATCCGTAAGAATTGAGAATATTTTAAAAATACCCCGTTTTTTATTTCATTTTGTAAACCTATATCTTAGGTAACATATTTTCAGCTTTTTATATCACTCAAGAAATTTAGGTTTGCTAAGTGAAAGCAATAACTTATACTATGTAACCTGTCAAATTCACACCTGAATTTGTAAAATCTTTAGCACTTATGTTCAAAATGGTTTTTCTAAATTAAGGTGATTGATGACGAACGTAAATTATCTACAAACTTATCTAACTTAGGTTCGGTTAGCTATTCACAGGGCTTAGCAAAAACTATGCAAATCTACTGTTGAAAATTCCCTAAGAGAAAGTTATATTATTATGTTAAAAGCATTCAAATGCATTCCAAATTGTAACCATCAAAGACTAATCGTTTAAAAAAAATATATTTAAATAAATCATATATTTTTGCATTCTCCTTAAAAAGTGGTTGAGAAATTACTGGCACATGAGGCAATTGCCCTTAGATGAAGCGATACATCTTCTGTCGTTTTGTGAATTTTTGATGTTTATGGACCGTAGTCACCACTTACCATCAGGTGCACTACAAACGTTTGTTTGTTATAAACGTGGTATAAATAAATTTACTTTTGAAGTAATTATTTAATAAACAAGATTGTCACTGAATTATCCAATTTATTTAATACCTAAATACAAACATATATAAGACTGCGGTAACAGGAATGCCCCCTTAAGCTTTTGACCTCCAGACGTTCGCTATGTTACTGATGTACCTAGAATGGTACCTAATGAAGTGTAGGTATCTCAGTTGCAAGGTTATTTTCTTCAATCAACTCATTGTCTATTACACCGTTATGTACTACGGCCGCTCGAAGCCTTTGAAATTGGTTCTAAGAAAAAAGAATACAATGTTGTGATTGATTTATTAATATTTTGGGTTATGCCGATACCTTACGCCGTATCATGACGTTTCATTGTTGCTCTCTAAACTTTAGACACTGCGCCAGCACTAATCCGCGACATCGATCGAGTACATAAAGAAAAATGCCTGTCGATCATACAAATTTAAAAATGCTCTTTAAGTTTAATTTCATTATATTGTTGTAATGGTCAGGTAATTTTTCATATTTTTTTTCCCTTTAGTAAAAAAAAAAATCACGTTCTCCGAACAATTTGAACATTGCGATCGTGCAATTTGTTCGGAAGACGTGGATTTTTTTTTTCGCCAGAGAATTTTTTATCCGGTGGAAATGCATACTGGCCATGTATAGAAGCTGTGGTTTCAATAAATGTCGCTATGTCGCATCCATCCTGTATTTGTCCTTATAATAATATTATCTAAGTGTTATTTTAATTTGAATTTAATTGCTGTTATTTTTTTGTGTCTTAGATATAAGTAATTGTTAATAATAAGAAGATTACAGTTTGTAACTTTTCTTACTTTAACATTGTATTTGCATGCTGTTTAATGGCTAAATATGCTAGGCTTAATATACCATTGTACCATCTCAATGTACCATATTCTTGGTAAATAAATATTTCATTTCATTCATTTCATCAATAACCGGCACTAAATGTAAATGATCTGTAGGATAAGGAATAGACAAAATATTTCTCGTTACTATTGGACAGCTGTCAAACTGAAGCTCGGTGCTTATCGGCAGAGACCATGCATTTAACTAGAGAGAACTATAAGTATTAAATGTCATTATTCCCACTGCGCGATATAATTCTCGACAAAGTTTAGAAATGTATGGATTTTGACAGCTTGTACCCGGCGTGGGGCAAATTTTATGAAGTTTGACAATCCAATTGTAAAGTATAACCGTTAATTTTCTTCATGTTCCATCTTGACGTCTATTGTGTGATCTTAAATGTGATTGAAATAAATGATTTTATTATTATTATTATTATTATTTTATAAGATTATTATCTTCCTTTTTTAGAGGAGTAAATTACACGCTATGCGGGTCTTGACCAAGCATAACATGTTAAATAGAGTAGGTGGATGAAATTGATGAAGACGTGAGAAATTTACGAGTGATCCGACAGGTGTTTAAAATAGTGGCTTTTTGAATAAGATGTAGCGAGTGCTTTGGCATATTGAGGATGTTTAGGCTCTGGGTGAGAGATTTAGGTATCACGCCAGTTGAAGATAGAACTAATGGTACTATGTGGACTATATTTGCCTTCCATTGCGTTTTCAGTTCTACAGCTAGATCTTGGTATTTGGCCAATTTATTTGAGATGGTAGTTTGGACATTGTGCGTATTGGGGATGGCTATATCAATAATGTAGACACTGTTGTCGGTTTTATTATGGAGAGTTATATCAGGTCTATTGGAATGGATAGTTTTGTCTGTAATTATGGTGCGGTCCCAATATATTTTACATGTTCCATTGTCAAGAACCGTGTCCGGTTTATATTTGTAATATGGAACCTTTTTATCAATAAATTTACTGTGGTAAGCTAGATGTTGGTGCACTATTGCTGCTACTTGATCATGACGGTGTTTATAATCGCTTTGTACAAGTGACTTACAAGCGCCGGTTATGTGCTGAATGGTTTCAGATGCGGACTGACAGTGTCTACATAAGTCTGAGGTTTGGTTTGGATCTTTAATCATGAATTTCTTGTAGTTGCGGGTGATTATTATTTGGTCTTGTATCGCACATATGAATCCCTCAGTTTCAGGAAACAAGTCTCCTCTCTTAAGCCACTCGTTTGACTTTGTTCTGTCAACGTTGTTATGGGCCAGGTCAGCTCGATGCCTCCCATGTAAAGCCTTTTCAGACCATCTTGCGAACTTCTGATCATTAGTAATAATTGTTTCATTTGTTTGTGTTTGTCTGTCTCGTAGGTTAAGTGAAGTGAGTTTATTGTCTGTATCAGTTATGTGTCTATGTAGTGAAGAATGAAGCGCTTTATCATGAAAGTAGTTTCTAAGAGTTGTAATCTGTTTATTGTGTAAGTTATTTATATCTATTAGTCCTCTTCCTCCGTCTTTGCGTGGAAGTGTTAATCTTTCAATGGATGATTTTGGATGATGTTTACGGTGTTTTGTGAGGTAAATGTTTATTATTCGTTGTAAGCTCTTTAAATCTGATTGTGACCAATGGATGATACCAAAGGAGTAAGTTAATACCGGTACTGCAAAAGTGTTAATGGCCTTGACAATATTTTTTGAATGCAAATGCGATTTTAATACCGAATTGAGACGATGCTTAAATTGCCTGATTAATTCTTGCTTCGTTTCTTTTTGTTCGATTCTTCGTGATTGTTTAAAACCTAAATACTTATATGTGCTAATGTCATCCATCGGTTCAATAGTTTGGCCAGTTTCAAGTCGGTATGCATTATCTTCTATTTTGCCTTTGTGAATTGATAGTACTTTACACTTTTCAACTCCAAATTCCATACAGATGTCTTTAGAAAACTGCTGAGTTATATCTGCTAAATGGAAAAGCTTATTTTTAGTGCTAGCATACAGTTTAATGTCATCCATATAGAACAGATGTGACAAAAGAAATCGTGTATCGGTAGTTCTCAACTCATAGCCAGTATTACTTTTGTTAAGAAGAGAAGATAAAGGATTGAGTGCTAAGCAGAACCATAGCGGGCTAAGTGCGTCTCCTTGATAAATACCTCGACTTATACGGATCGGTTCAGTAGCAATTGAAGAGCGCTGCACTTTTAGTTTAGTTTGCCAGTTTTGCATTGAAGATTGCAAAAATGCAATAATACACGGGTTGATTCTATATATGCGAAGCGTTTCTATAAGCCAGCTATGTGGGACTGAGTCAAAAGCTTTTCGGTAATCTATAAACATAGTGTGTACATTTCGTTTTTTGCTGTAAGCTTCATTAATAGTGACTGAATCTATGATTAACTGTTCTTTACATCCTTGACTCTTTTTTCTGCAGCCCTTTTGTTGCTCGGAAAGAATATTGTTGTATTATTATTATCTCTGCTGATCGGTAGTCAATAAGCGATGGCGGCCACTGACTGAATCTATTTTAAACAGTTGAATTTGAGTATCAAAAAGGTAGCAATATCAAAAACGTAGCAAACATTTTTTTTTTCTATTGTTTATTTTAAAACTTAATATACAATATCGCACATAGGCGGACTTAATGCCATAGGCATTCTCTACCAGTCAATCAAAATATCACAAAGATAATTCACTATCCTTCCTCTCGCTGGTTTTAGCTATGAAAAATGTAAAAGGTTTCATACTGTGGCAACATTAAAATATTTTAATCTAAACCGGAGCTTTAAAATAAACACTTTACGAGCGCTCCGGTGTGATATGACGCTGCATCCTAATGCACTGCGCTGCAAAACCGTTATCCGAATTAGGGTTGTCAATCTACCAGTAGATATTTCCTTTTATTTTTCACTCCACTTCACAAAAAACACATCCTTAATAGCAGCCCTGTATCTAATACATGTCCCACTGCTGGGCTCGGATCTCTTCTCATAATGAGAAGGATTAGGCCATAGTCCACCACGTTGGCCAAGTGCGGATTGGTTGTCACGATGTTTTCCTTCACCGTTAGCGAGCGATAATTTATATGATAAATACACACATATCTTCAAAAAAACGAAAGGTGTGGGCCGTGGGTTTGAACCCGAGACCGTTAACATCGCAGTCCTACGGTCTCCCACTCGGCTTTCGCTGCTTTCTTTATTTACACATCCTTTACACATCCTTTGAGTACGGTCATTAGTCAAATACGTTAAAACATCATGACTTGCAAACCTTTTCTAAATTCAAAATTAATGTTTTTTTAATATTCTGAAAAGTAACTGGCAACCCTAATGATTAATTCAAGGGTAAAACATCCCAATATGACTCAGAGAACTACGTTTATTGAGCAATACATTCTATGTTTACATTTGAAAGGAAAAATCTAATTTGAATATTTAGTAGAATAATTCTTTATACAGTGGAGTGAAAGTTTTTTTTGAGATATTTAGCATAAAGAAGAGAGAGATTAAAAAAAAAATAACTGTCCTTGATTCGTCTATTCGTATTTTTTTTTAATTTTTATGTAAAATATTGATCTTAAGATTTATAAACACAAAAAGGAAGACCCTACACGCGAGACATCAAAAGATTTATGATGAAAATTTTCAAGGCTATGTAATTTATAAAAGCAAATAAACAAACTTTTTTACAACTTAAACATTTTATCGTAGAAGTTAAAGTTATACAACTTTAGGTTAAAAACCAATTTCACCAGTTGTTGATAAAGTTCATGATTTTTTTCTATTTTTCCACTCTTGACAGAGAGGTTTTGGTGTTGGCGTTCACGTTGGTGGTAGTGGCGGACACAGTTTGCCGCAAGAATTCTCACCAGCTAAAGAGATGGCGGCCAACAGAGGTTGGCATCGTTCTTGAGCCTATATTTTATAGATGGATAAAATGTCTGTGGCGCATAACTTCCTGATGAGCTTAGCGAAAAACGTGAGTTTAACAAGTTTGCGTTGGTGAAATCGACACTCCGACAAATTTTTTCGTCATTCTTATTCATTTTTCATTTTTTTCTCCCGAGCGCTGTTTATATACTTACGTCATAATGGGTTTACCTTTTATATTATAAAGTTTTTATCTATTTTATAAACAAATAATATTTTAAACACTAAAATGCATGTTTGTGTGTTCAACAAAATTGTTTTATGAATGAATTGAGTTATATTCAAACTCAAGAATTGTAATTATAATTTTGATAAAATTGTAGCCATCTAACAACATTTTAGTGTGTTAGTATGATTCGTCTATAACAAAAGATAAAAACCTAATAATATTAAAGTTCAACCTATATTACTTTTGTATCCACGAATTTATCGTTTGCTTGATACTTGTCAAACGGTCGCCGTATTTACATAATTGCAGTTGCCACCATCTCCTTTACCCAAAGACGTACCTAACTAGTATATTCCCAACTCCACGACCCCATTCACACTAAAACTTCAACCCATATAATCTTGATCGTATTCAAAACTTCTCGCCAATCAATCATAGATTAAATGTAACGATCTATATACCACATTCACTTAGTCTAGTTTAATCCCTTGCTACCGTAGTTACAAACTATTGGACTCCCTACTCGCCATTCAGTCATACACGGCTAGAAGCGATCGATTTATTATGTAAAACGAATAGCACTCCTGGGGTTTGGAGTTGAGATTATAGATATTAGACTTGGGAACTATCTGTGGGATATAGTTTGATGATGGCCTAGTTTTGGTGTTAAAGTTTGCTTGGTACTAAAGTACTTCACACACGGCAGCTATAATATAAATAGTGGAAGACCTCTTTGGAGTGACTCGTACTACCCGACCGACATAATTATTGGATGTCTAATTCTCACATGAAAAGTAGTACCTGGTTAAACAAATTTAAAAGGGTTGTGTCTCCCATATACTGGGAAGCTCATGTCTTTTGACTTTACGCGTAGACCGCGAGGGCCCAGTCTGCTGGATATCCACTATACTGCTGTTCATCACTGCTCACTAGAGCCTGCCGTCACCTGCCACCGCTTACCAGACCAGCTGGGCATGCATACGAGCGCGAGATAGATTTAGTTTCGTTTTTGTCATATTTTTAAATTGGCAAACATGCTTAAAACGCGATATAATATATTTCGCGTTCGTATAATTGTCCGGCAGGGTAGTGCGGTATTTCAAACCTTCGCTAACTAAGTTTGGCCACACCCTCTTTTTATTTTAAAATAATAAAGAAATTAATAGTTAACTGAATCTTTTGTTAAGCGTTTTATTTAAAATTAATATTTTTTACAAAATAAAACGTGACAATCGTGCTATAATATACATTTTACATTATAGTTCCTGTGTATGAAGTGCATTAAAGTGTAATTATAGAGTAGTTAGCTCACGAAATTTTTTGCATAACAAGATATTTTTTTTCATTTACAATATCTCGATGGTCCAGTGAACTTGGGCAGTTCACAATAACAGAACGATGGCTATAGGCTCAACCCCTACCCCATGGCACCTAAACATAACAGGAGAATTGTGGGTGTTGTACACCTCTGCTTATACTATTCTGGTGTTATGCTATAAGCTAATTATTCACAGTGTCCTATGCCACGATTGTCTGCAATTTAAAAAAATGTCCGCATCACGTATTTTTTTTTTGTTTGCGTAAGTATTAATTAGTATTTCACAAAATTGTTTATTGCTGCAAATATTACAATTTAAAATGTTGCTTTAAATCTTCGCCACCATATTTAATTTAAAAATAGTTATACTTTCTATAACGTAGCAGTTTCACTCTGTTCATAAAATGTAATTATTCGGATATCGACTAAAATTTCATTTATTTTTCTATCTATAACCTAAAACTTTACCAGCCTAGACGTTATATCTTAATAGAAGCCAGGGACCCAAGACATTACCCTGATTAAAGAAGAAAAATAATGTCGAACCCAGGTAAAAAAGTCAATAGGAATTCACCTCACGTAGTCACATACGATTCCAGCGTCTGCATTGGCGTACAACGAATTAAGTGAATTAGAGGCCCAAACTACAGATATAAAAGGTTTTCCACTGTATTTCAAAGAGACCGCATCGGCGACTTGTGAATTTTTAAATTTGTTGTTGCGACTTTGCGGTGGCTAGAGTTTTGTTTACTGTTCTGATTTAGGAGCAATGCACATTGGCTCACGAAGCAAAAAAGTTGGTATACTTTTTCTTACTAAATTATTTTATTTTGTCAGACTTACACCCACGTGATTTTGTTTAATATCTGATTTATTTTTATTTAGTGCGTACACATATTTTGTATGTTGAATAAATATTTCTAACGTCGAAATACACTTGACATAGAAATTTTAAACCAGTAAAACATCAAGAGGCAGTGATTGAGAGAGATGCAATACTATAATCACCGCGAGGTCTGGGGCTCGATTCCCGGGTCCAGCAAAGTGTTATTTGTGAATTTTCCGTCAGGAAATTCTCAATAGCAGCACGGAGTTGGAATTGTGCCCGGTGGATGGTGATAGGCTCATCCTCAATTCCATGGGACCTAAACATAACAGGTGAAGTGTGGGTGTTGTGTACTTCTGCCGCAACCTTCTACGCGTGGTATTATGTTATCATAGTAGTTATTTCTAAGCATTAAATGGACCGCATCCCTATTAACTATTGATTAAAATAATGTTTTATTCATTCACGCTGTTTAATTTATAAATTCTAGCTCATATTATATAAGTACAATAATATGAGCTGTTATTCCGTCAGTAACAACAAAGAAAAACCTAGTAAGCGTTGACCCTTACTTTTCAGCACTGCTTTATTGTTCCTCTGGCTCCGATAAGATACATTCAAAATGAATTATCGATTTAACAACTACTTACGCTTGGAAATAAATTGAAGGCTTAGAAAAGAGGACGTGAAATACTACGAAATGACGTAACATACAGTTGAGAAATTTGGGGTACTGGCAAGAGACCGGTAGGCAGAAAGTCGCATGTTCAAATCGTGCCGGTCCTATAATTTTTCAACTGATTCTTTGTGTACTTTTTTTTATACTACACTGAAAAAAAAAATGATTGCTTTAATCAAGATATTGTTAACTGTAATCATACATCATGACTCCATATGAGCCTGTCAAGATCATGATTTCTGTGACAAGACAAATTTGTTAAATTTCTCTTATTTTTGTTAGTCAAGTACTGTATTGCCTTTATAAAGGCTAGTTATTTAGTTTAATTCATAAATCGTCCAGTGCGAACATGTTACATTACTGCTATATTAAAGTTCGATTGTAAATTCAAGTAATCTCACAGTAGTATTAACTAAGATAATAGTAGTAGCTAGCAACTAATTCATATTCAATGTGATTATTATACTACTTTAGATCAAAGAATGTAATAGTACATTCAACCATGGCGTTTAGTTGCGTCTAACGAATTCTTTACTAGCCTGGTAAAGACAACTTAGTCATCTTGATTATATCTTGTTCAATGCAAGCATGATGCCCTACTAAAACAACAGTTCTGTTATAAAATCAACTCAAGGTCCCATGCTATATCAAATAAGATAAAAGTTGACTGAGCAGTGAAAATTATTAATTTTAGATTAAGTCTTGTCTAGAACAGATAATATATATTCTACTTCATACTAAGTTCTAGGTCCATTTTGACAAAACTAATTATTGTATGTACTAAGAAAGTTTGTTGAAGTAGTATGGTAGGTAATATATTCAAATAAGATCTTTTTTCATCCTACACTTGATTATTCGTCGTATTAACTAAGTGTAGATACCAATTCAAGTAATGTACATAGTTGCGCTAACATGTATCTATGTTAATAATTTTGTAATTCAAAATCATATTGTACATACTGCATTGTTCTTCAATGAATTACAAAATTATTCACATTTTTGCCTCACGCATCGGATGCATTGATAGAACTAATGTGAATAACTTTGTAATTAATTCAAGAATGACATACAATTTGATCTTGAATTACAAAAGTATCAACATATTATAGATACACATGTTGTCACTACTACGTACAATACTTGAAATTGGTAACGACAATAAGACAATTAATCATGTATATCCCTACCTAAAAATCTGTCTATCCATGTATTATCTAGGAAGGATATGCAGGTGTAAATAAAATATAGATATGTACATTTCAACGTTTATTTTTTTAGAGAACTATGCAATGTAACATAATTATTTTTTACCATTAGTAAGAATACTAATGTGACATGGAATAGGAGGCACAAATTTTTTGTAATATCTAACAACATTTTCTTTGGGGGATGGCCCAGGACTTTCTTCTCTGTTTCTTTTTTTAGTGCTAGCTTATAAAAAACATTTGTTTGATACATATAACGTAAACGTTTTTTTTTATACTACGCCTACAGCGAACGAACGTGTATTCCACCTGATGGTAAGTGGATTACAGCCCATGGACATCAACAATCCACAAAAGCAGATTAAAGATGCGTCGCTGCAGCTGAGGACTACGGTGTTATGTCTCATGTGCCAGTAATTTCAGGGCCTGATCTCACCACCTAACCGGAACACAGTAATGGAAGCACTACTATTTGGCGGCCGGTTAAAGGTGAGAAGGTGGTGCTGCCGCCCTCGAGCTCATTCACAAGAGCTCTACCACCATAAAAACTACCGAATATTTTTTTCAATTGATTCTTTTTGTACTTCTTAGTGTCGTTTCCCCGCTGTTTATCCCGATGAGATAATCAATGAAAAATAACTATCTTTCCTGTTCTATGCTTTTAATTATATCCATTTATTTTTCATTTAGATTATTTCACTTTGTTGTTCAAGTTGAAATTTAATTGGTGTTCGATCAGTGCTTAAAGTAAATTAGATGAATATATCGCAAGTGATGAAGCTATCGTTAGATACTGGATACAATGCCATATTTAACGGCTGCCAAGCAATTATATGGCAATTCCAACTAATATTTATTCCATCCCTTGACTTCTACTTCTTAACTAACGAATCAGTTAAAATATTCAAATAATCTTATTCAAAATCATCGATTATGTAAGACTTCGTATTTTTTTATATTTATAA
Organism: Hypena proboscidalis; assembly: GCA_905147285.1. Classification (NCBI taxonomy): domain Eukaryota; kingdom Metazoa; phylum Arthropoda; class Insecta; order Lepidoptera; family Erebidae; genus Hypena; species Hypena proboscidalis. The sequence goes on along the minus strand of LR990150.1, from coordinate 5,498,597 downwards.
TATTTTAAAGCAAATTTTAGCTTCGCTATGCCTTTTTGTATTTTATATAACATTAAAGTTGAATAAAAACCGGCCAAGTGCGAGTCAGACTCGCGCACCGAGGGTTCCGTACAAACCTGTAGGTATATAAGTAAAAGTTATGGTATTTTAACGTTTGCTGGGTCAGCTAGTAAGTTTATGATTATTAAAAAAAATATACTATGTGATGTAACTAAAAATTTAAGATTTTCGGAATTTTTCCTATATGTGTACTTTATAACGTTGCTTCATGCCAAATTTCAAGATTCCAGGTCGTCTGGAAGTATCCTTTAGGTTTTGATTCCCTTGCGAGTAGTTGCGAGTTTCAAAATATGCGGCTTTAATTGCTGTATCTTTTGATTGCGTTGACGTAGAAGTTTGATTTTGTTACAGCTTAAAGATATTATAGACTTGAGTATTTGTTAAGAATTTCAATATAATACCACTACGCGTTCATGAGTAAAGGGGTAATAAGTTTAAAATTATTAAAAATATTTTTATTATATGATGTAACTAAAAATTTATGCTTTTCGCAATTTTTCCTTTATCTGTGTTATAAGACGTTGCTTCGTACCAAATTTCAAGATTCTGAGTTTACGGGAAGTACCCTGTAGGTTTTGATTCCCTTGCGAGTGTCGAAAATTTGCGGCATAAACGGGAGTATCTTTTGATCGCGTTGACTTAGAAGTTTGATTTTTTCACAGCTCCAAGAGACTATAGACTTGAGTATTTGATATGAATTTCAGCTTGATACCTCCACGCGTTCCTGAGAAAAAAGGTCTTGACAGACAGACAGACAGACAGACAGACAGACGGACAACAAAGTGATCCTATAAGGGTTCCGTTTTTACCTTTTGAGGTACGGAACCCTAAAAATTATGAATGCAGCAGAACTCGAACCCGCACCCCCTGGGTATACGCTCCAAGTGATTTGCCAAATCAGCTATGGATTCGTAAGCTGCTAGACTCGAAATTTCTCAACTCTTTTGTGCCAGCGTCATAGGTATATAAATATACCTACCTTAGTTAGACGAACCTTACTTGGTTTTAGCGCCACCTATGCGATGAGCCATAAGTCACTTAGTCACATAAAGTAATATATTTATTGCTAAAAACAGATACAAATTGCTGACTTAATATTTTACTACCAACAATAAAATAAACAGAGCTAATCTTTTACATCCCGACAATCTTCCCAAATGATTTATGTGAGAAGTCGGCAGTACATTTAAGAACAGCTTTAAGGCGGCACATTCACGAACAGGAGCGGATCTTTCTCTTATCCTACTCAGATCAAAGGTAGAAACAAACTCACGGCTCCAAATCCTACATTAGAACCGCACCGCAATGCGGCGAACGACGCAAAAGAAATAAAACGTTTACGCCTTCGCCGCGTGATTGTTAAATATTTTATGATCCCGAGAGATTTAGGCTCGTCGTGTCAAAGCGGGGTATTAACCTGCGTTTTTACAGTCACTAAATTGATTGTGGAGTTTAGATTCTTGTAGATCAAGTTGTGGGACGTGAAAACTATTGGCTCTAATTGATACTTTTTACTAAAACTTTGATCCTAATGCCTGTAAATAGGTTTTTTTGCGTCTTTAACAGCGACCGGATGGCGGAGTGGGCAGTGTACCTGCCTGCGACGTCGAGATTCTATGTGTATTATAAAGATGAATTTGCAAAATATAAGTATATAAATATTAGTATCAGTTATTCTGGTACCCATAATACAAGCTCTGCTTAGTTTGGGACAAGATGGCGTTGTGTGTAAGTTGTGAGATATATTTCTCAAAAACATTTAAGAAACTTTTGACTTTAGTACAATCCAATGTATTTTGTTGTCTGTCATCGCTTACTAAATCTAAAATGAAAATAATAATGCACTACAATAGCCAGCACTTTGTATCATTTGATCAAGACAGCTCCAAATTTGTTTAACGTGAGTTAGTTTTAAACGATTATTTATCTATAAGGTAAAGCAAAGACAAGTGCTAACGAAATATTTTCTCCGCAAAATGTAAGGGCTCGTAAATCTCAAAGAATTACTCACACGGGGCGTTTTCAACAAATAATGTAAGTCTTTGAAGAGGGCAGCAAATATGGAGCAATCATTAGCTGCAATCTCAGGCATCTAAAATAAAGGAATGAGGGCTTTCTGTTTGATGTTTCTCTTGAGGGATTAGCAAATGATTTTCCTTTAGCTTGGGAAAATATAATATTACGCAAATTTTTATTTGTTTTCCAAGATCCGAGGTACAGATAAACTTTTTAAGCGCCTCATTTCATAAATATTTTATTGACATTGAAGTTATAATTATACTTTTATTGCTTTCGAAAGTTACTTCAGCTACTACTTAACCTAATCTACGAATTAAGATCTGAAAAGAACAAAAGAAAGTTTGCCATAGCTTATAAAAAACATTTGTTTGATACATATAACGTAAATGAGTCATAGAATTTTTTTTTTTACACTACGCCTACAGCGAACGAACGTGTAGTCCACCTGATGGTAAGTGGAGTACAGCCCATGAACATCAACAATCCACAAAAGCAGAGTATAGATGCGTCGCTGCAGCTGAGGACTACGGTGTTATGCCTCATGTGCCAGTAATATCAGGGCCTGATCTCACCACCATACCGGAACACAGTACCTAATGGAAGCACTACTATTTGGCGGCAGGTTAAAGGTGAGACGGTGGTGCTGCCGCCCTCGAGCTCATTCACAAGAGCTCTACCACCAGTAGAGATGATATTTACATAGCTTACATAAGTTATGTAAATATCATCTTAATACCTACAATAAAATATTGAATTACTTTAAATTTGAAAGTGAATATTACAAATGGTCTTAATTATGTTAATTAAAGTGTAAGTGAAATGTTGTTCTAATCCGAGTGCAATGTATTTCCACAGACAAACTGATCATTCGGTTTTGTGGAGCCTGTTTAAAAATGTCTGTTTTTATTTATGAATAAAGCATTTTATCTATCTATCTATCTATTTATTATGACTTTATCGTTACACAAAACGACGACTACATGATTTCTATTGAGAATACGGGTTACTCACGTTATTATAGCTGGATATATGCCGACTAGTTTCGATTTATTACGTTGATTCATCAACAAGACGATTAATCGCGTTTCGTAGTCCACGTGCGATGTCTCGCAACGGCATATCTCCAGCTACAGTAACGTGAGTAACCCGTATTCTTAACAATAATGTCTTCACCTCACGTCGGTTTAAATAAAAGTAGGTGATTATAATAAAAATTAAACATACAAGTGTACACATCAAAACTTAACCAACTCAATTTACGCGCAAAAGCCACGTACATTTCCATAAATAATTTCACAGCAATCAAACAAAGGGAAGCTTGCGTTACTGATTCGAGAGCGAGTGATTAACATATCGATAAAATTTATCGAATCGCTTCCATATGTGTGACAATGAGTCGCGCTAACCAATTCACGTGGTTGGCGGGTGCTGACAAATTATCCAACATGGCTTACCACCAATACGTACTGTTAATAGTTAATTTAATTTTATTTGTTTTGTTATCTTTTTCGTTTGTTTGGATTTTATTAGTTTTTTCGCGGTTAATAAAGAAATAAAATTCAAAATTAAAAAGCCTTTTATTTTCTTTGTAGTAATAACATAACAAAATTCTAAAACTCTAAACTTGCAACAAAAATATTAATAAATCTAACCTTATTATATTTAGGAGAACCTTGTTTTATATTTTTTATTATATTTTTACTTTATTAAGTTCAATTTGTTTGCAAATTACACTAATAGTCTTAATGTAGGTAAATTAAAACTAAATCGGAATTCTGTTTGTATGGGCAAATCATACTCCGCCTAAGACAATTTTAGAGTTCCGTGTTTAAAATTTAAAGAGGCCAAAGCTACAATCGTTAAGGCTATAGCTTTCTCATAATTTTGATTGTCAATAGAGTGTATGATTAAATTAAATGATTTTTGAAGTGATCGTTTCAAAAGAGGTGTATTCGACTTTTATAAAATTGGCATGCATCAGATAAAAATGATCATTAAGTTTTTTAATTGCGGCACTAACAACTGCATAGATTCCGTTCAATAACACATATATACAATGTGCATTTATGCCTGTAGTTTTAATATAAATTGTGCGGAACCTAACTTAACCATGTTTTTCTTCAGAACTTCACAATATAAAAGTTGCGGAGAAGAGGTTATGTCACACTATTCCTTTTATGGGGTGTGAATTTCAAGTGACGTACTCGAGCTTGTGCGGAGATATCATACTAATAATATAAGAGAGGCTTTTGTGTTGAGGGTTCTCATAAAAACGCCTTATTTGATATGGATAAGTGGCGGCGTAAAATATGCCAAACACATACACTTTGGTAAGCTTTAGAAATGTATCTATCTCAGCTTAGTTAGTTAAAATAAGTATCTGTGATGGTCAAGCAATTGTGGTTATGAAAGATGATTAATTTTCAATTGACAAGTCATTAAAGAACCAAAAATTCAGCACCATGTTACAAGATAAATGTTATTTCTAACTTAACATCCTAAAGTATTTTAAGCTACAACAATTTTAAAATAAAGCGTTTTTAATCATTTCAAAATTCCAGCTAAACAACACTTAAAACCGCAGCTAAAACAAATGAACTTTGCAAATGGAATCCAAAAAATAACATTAAATTAGCACCCACATAACAAATGGAGGCCTTTCACGCTGTAGCACCTTTATAAACCCCAACAAACATAAACATGCGCACGGATTAAGCCCAAAACAACTTAATCGATGGCGTTTGCGATAATTTACACCCTTTCCATCACTACAGCAACGCCCCCACGACACGCACGAGTAAGTTTGTCGCTCGATAGGTTCAGGTGGGGTAGAAATTTGCATGTGTTAATCCCATAAGCTCCTTTCAATTGAAGTTAACGACTCTGCTACAGTTTGATCGTCGATTTTAACACCTCGCTTGACATCGGCGAGAATGCCATTAAGATTAAAATTTGATGTGTTGATAGAATTCACATGTGATTTAAAGTTTTTTTGAGGACATTGTTTTAAATTAAAACAGCGAAGGTTTTATAGGATGGCGCTGAAAGGTTAATAAGCTTTTCATTTTAACTTTTGTTTGTAATGGTATTGTAATGCTACAGTTAGATGATAGGCGGCCGTATAAATTACTATATTTAAATGAAACCAGGATAATTTGCAAAAGTATATTCTCGGCTTTCTGTTTCAAGCATAATTATGTAAGTATTCAACAATTTTGGAGGTATATATAGGACGGTTTTTATGCTATTTTTTTTAATTATTAATTATTAATTTATTTATTGATTTAAAACTTCTTGCACATAATAAGTGTACAATGACGGCATTAATGCCATAGGCATTCTCTACCAGTCAACCGTAAGGTGGTGTAGAAATAACAAAGGTACTGTGCAGTAAAAATGTTCCAATTGAAAAAGAAAACTGGATTAGTTTTTCTTATTGAAACCATATAATACATACAATACATACAATAAAAATACCCTATATTATACATAATATAATATCAAATTATAATATTCAATAAGAATATATATTATTATGTAATAAAACATGACAGATCAATTTTTTAATGACTCTGCAGAAGATTCAGATAGTAGGAGTTGATGACAAATTATTGTATGAATTATTATTTTCACAATATACAGGACTCTTTAAACGAACAACCTCTAATATTTTTTTTAGTTTTATAGTGGCAACGTACATACTTGGTTCTATAATAATGCTATGGTTCTTTCCACTGGATGAGCTGTGAGCTATTTGGTCACTCACCCAACATTGATTACACCTCTTCTAGACGATTGGACCTAATCCACTCCAGCCTCAACATGGACCTGCACGAGTGACTTCACGAAGCCTACAACGGGAGCAGATGGAGGAGCATTTTCAGAGACAAAGTGAAATACCAGCATGGTAATCACGACCCTCAGAAATTAGGAATGCGATGTGTGGGGATCTAACATAATATAGGTAATATTGTCAGTAAATACCAATATAATAGAAATATTTACCTGGTCATAATAAAGGGTGAGCAATCGAGCATAAGGCCATTTATCGAGTGTTTCCTGTAGGCATTGAAGATAAAACGAATAAATCGAGGTAATGTGTTAGACACGCAAATCTACCTTAACAAAAAGTTTTGGTTATTTAAGATGTGGTATTTTGTATGAAACCAAATAAATGATAATATACCTCGTATAATATAGTTACGTCTTTGTTACAATGTTAAAATATCTTTGTACTAATATTTTATTCGATTAAGTTTTGTTCTTTCTAGCACAGTCATTCAAACGTCTGTAACATTTTATTTCACACCATTTTTACACTTATTTCTTTGCAAAACCCAAATAAAAAGAAGATTAATATTACTATCATTAAAACTTATACTGGTGGTAGAGCTCTTGTGAATGAGCTCGAGAGCGGCAGCACCACCGTCTCACCTTTAACCTGCCGCCAAATAGTAGTGCTTCCATTACTGTGTTCCGGTTTGGTGGTGAGATCAGGTCCTGAAATTACTGGCACATGAGGCATAACACCGTAGTCCTCAGCTGCAGCGACGCATCTATAATCTGCTTTTGTGGATTGTTGATGTCCATGGGCTGTACTCCACTTACCATCAGGTGGACTACACGTTCGTTCGCTGTGAGCGTAGTATTAAAAAATATATATATATTTTTATCTCAACTTCAACGAAATTACAATGACTTGATTGTAAAAATAGCAATACCAACCTTGAAATTTTTTTTTTTAGGAACGGTTTCCATATTAAAAATCGATCCTTGCAAAATAGGCTAGAAGGTTAAACTGGTCCTCCGTATTGCCAAAACCCCTAATAATCACATTTAAGACTCACAAGCCGGCCCGATTCTCCGAAATTGAAAATTATATTCCCGGTAAAACAAACTTTCTTTGTTTTGTCAACTCCCAACTTGTAATAGATTTTCAACTGAATTAATACAATTTATTGTACTCTTAGAGTTCAGATCAACATTTTGTGTTCATTTTAAACTTGGTTTACCCTATTTTCTTACTAACTCATTGTAATTTAGTTAATAATTTTCAAAGCAGCGAAGTTAATGGTCTCGTGTTCGAACCAATGGCACACACCTCTATCAATAAATCGTTAAGATTCGACATTTCGAAGAAATGTGTGTATTTATCAAAGAAATTATCGCTCGCTAACGGCACAGTATAAATATGTACAAACAGTACGGAAACTGCCTACAAACGTGCGAAACGGCACGCACACATAAACATGCACACCGACGAGACCCCTAAGCGGCACTCGCTACCACAGAGTAACGAACAGAGGCTAACCTTTTAAAGAACGTCTAAAATATTTACCTATTTTGCTAGGGTTGGCACTTGGCAGTGTTGGCACAACAGGACAAACCATGTGACTAGTACAATTACTACACTGGCGGCATAGTGGTGTTTTAAACGATGCAGCGGTTTTTTTTATTGTATTACCTGTACCTAATCATAATAAATCAATCGCTAATAATAAGGGTAGATAGGTATTTTTTACATATTTCAACAAGTCAAAAAAGTAATAAAAGTCTTTAAGTATAATCCTCTCAAATTGGTACCTAATGTGATAAGTAGAACCTTTTACAATTTAATTTTAACGTACCTAACGTAACGACCCCAATCATGGACAGTTTAAGAAAATTTTTGACGTTTTTTGTGTATTTATCAAGGGTCTTTAAAACTTTTGAGTATTTGTTAAGTTTAGTGTTTAGTTTAGTATTAGTTTAATGTAACAGATGTTAGAAAAAAGGTCAGAATGCATAAATCTTGAAATAATTAATAAATTAGAAAATGCGTTTTTTTTACCACTGATGGACACAAAAAATCTATTGATGGACACCCAATGTTGGACAACATCCAGTTATAAACACCCATTTATGGACAGTTCCCAATGTTGAACCTCTAGTTATGTACTTGTAGATAACTCGAAGTTATAGATTAAGAGAAGAGATTAGAGAATTATGGTCGAAAATAGAATAAAACTTCATGTATCATATATATAACAGAGTATTTATTAATTATTTGGCGCATACTAAGATGACTGCCAGTTTCACTCGATTCAGACGAGCTTCATCAGGCCACGAGTACTGAGTGACGCGAACCGGCCTGATGCGTCGCTCAGCACTCATGGCCTGATGAAGTTCGTCTGAATCGAGTAAAACTAGACTAAATCATAAGTCAGAAACAGTCTCATAATTTGTATTTATCACAAAGCGTCTATTTGACACTTATTATTAACAAATCAACAAAATTACTCATCTAGTCCAATAAAGAGTTATCATTAATAAAAAGCAGTCTAAACTACTAATTAATCAGTCTCATAGTAATTACTAAATAATGACTTAGTTTAAACACTTTAAATTAATCAATTAAATTTAAAGTGACAAAGAGATCAAAATATGCCTTACAAAATAATAAACACATTTTCTTTTCTTTCAAGAAAAGGAGAAAAAAAACAGAACAAGTTATAACATACTAAGGCGACTGCCAGTTTCACTCGATTCAGACGAGCTTCATCAGGCCATGAGTACTTAGCGACGCGAACCGGCCCGGGATGCGTCGCTCAGTACTCCTGGCGTGATGAAGTTCGTCTGAATCGAGTGAAACTGGCAGTCGCCTTAGTAGACAAAATAATACGTGAGTAATACCCGTTGTTTCAACAGTAAAAAACAAGTTATTTAAATTAAGTTAAGTACTTCTTATTTCCTACAGTCATAAACATTTTGAATTAAGTATAACAATGGTAACAATTGGAGTGGGTTCTATTTTATCCTATATCAAACAGTATAAATATGATACTTGCTCATCTCTTTAACGGTGTAAAAACCTCTCTTATTTGTTAGAACTGGGGGATCTATAACTTCAATAATGGCATCCTTATTGTACCAGATCTTATCTTCTTTCTCTGGCCACTTATATGTTTTCCCAGCGGAAAATGTCATAGTGCTTATTTCGTATGACAATTTATCAACTGTTTCAACAACACCAGGAAAATGTTCACCTTCATATCTAACTATGACGTAACTTCCTTTGGTTATCCTTTTTTTTAATGATATTAATGGCATATTTTCTGATTCAGAATCATCTTCTATATCATAATTACTATCGTCACTCTCACAATATTGCACTTCAGTATCCGTTTCATCTGTAGATGTATCATCTGATTTCTGGGTATTCAACTTCTTGCTCCCTTTTCTTTTCTTTTCTTCCATAAGTTTCTCTTTCATTATTTTTCTTTCTTTCCTTTCCTCGGACCTTTTATCTTTTTCTTCTTGAATGCGCTTTCTTTCAGCTTCTTTTTTATCATGATACTCTCTCCATTGATCACCAGTCACTGCAAATGGCATCTTTTCTCTGAACTTTCGTTTTTTTCCTCTCAGATTATTGTCAACGTCCGGTCATTGTAAATTTCTTTTAAAAGGAGATGGCACAATAAATTGTCCAATTTTAAAAGGAGGTTTACACTTTTCTGACGTAAAAATGTTTTCTTTCTGAGGTTGATTTAACATATACGTATCATTACTCTTATCTTTTTCAGGAGTTTTGTGTAACATATGATTCGGAATATTGTTATCTGCAGATTCTACGAATGAATTTTTACTACTTTGGTTTGAAAGTGTATAACTGGTTCCAGGCTCGTTTTGCAGCAGTTGAGGTAATTCGGATTGAATGTTGTTTATTTGATCTTCGCAACTAGGTGTCTCAGCGGCGTTGTGCTCTTTTTGTGCAGAATTTAAGGATCCTTGATCAGGTTGCAGTTTGTCGGTAGATTTCGTTTCGGAGTTTGGAATAGGGTCTTGATTAGCGTCTTCAACCATGCCTGTGTCTAGAATTTCAGGAGTATTTCCGGAAGGTTCATCACCATCTCGTGTTGGACCGCCAACAGAGTGTTTTACTCTTGCCCAAAGTAAATAAAGTGAAATGTCTTCATTGGGCAATTGTTCATCTAATTCGTGTCTGGGTTTTTAATAAAGTTCCTTAAAAAGTTTTAATTTATCGGCACTCAAACAAGATTTTATTTCTTTTTCCAGATTTTCAAGGAACTGGTTCTGTAACGTAAGATCTTCGGCCTGTGGTATTTTCCGGGATTTGATTTTTGTCATATCTACGTAACTAGGGCCGAAAGGATATAAACCCCCAGCACGGAAGCCATTTTTGACAGTGTCTTTAGAAATTGTTTCCAAAGCTGTCTTAATTAGTGGCGCAAAATCTTCTTTTTTTAAATTTTGTCCGAAATTTTCCAACTTCCAGGTTGTTACGGCTTTTTTCCACGATATTTTTAAAGGTCTAAAAACTGCTAAATCCATCGGTTGCAGTATATGGGTACTATTTGGGTTCAAAGCTATTACCTCAATCCCATTTTCGAGGCAAAAATTTGATAAGTGCATCGTTAAATGTGACTTATGGCCGTCAAGGAAAAATAAAATGGGTTTTTTTATATTTTGTTCAATAAGCCAGGGATGAAAAACATTTGTCATATACTCATAAAACGTGCTACCACACATCCATCCGCTTTGGGACCTTCCGACACAACGACACAATTGCCGCCGGCATACGTTCGTAACTGTATACGACCATAGGTGGAGCTAACTGACCTGCTGCGTTCCCAGTAACAAGGACTGTGAGATTGTCCTTTTCGTCTCCTGAAGAGCAGTAAACATGTTTTTTGCCTCTTTTTGCAAGTACTTTACCTGGCTTGGGAGATAAAAAAAAGGCACTTTCGTCTGTATTAAATACTCTTTCAGGTTCTTCCAGAGCTGATTTTAATCCTTTTTTCTCCAAATAGTCGCCTACTTCTTCAAACCACTTTTTAATTTGATCCTCAGTAACGTTGTCCCGAGCGGTAGTTAAATTTTGGGCAGTTCTTTCAGCCAGAATTGGGTGTCGTTTTAAAAAAAGTTGATACCATTTTTTACCTGGGCGATTATCGACGAAAGGTGTATTTTGACGTTTATCTGTAGTTATTTTTTGGACGCTATCCAACAATTCTTCTTTTGTAATAGGAACATGATTCTCACTCATCATAATGACCCATTGTTCTAATAGATATTCTTCGTCTTTAGAGAGATATGTAGTTGGACCCATGGAGCAGACCGTAGGACTTTTACCTGTCACTTTATTGTGTAGCGTTATTCTAGGCACTCCGAATTTTTCAGCGGCTTTTGATATTGTGTCCCCACTGTTAACGGCATTAATTGCATTAGCCATTTGATCAGCTGAATAATTCTTTTTAGGCGCCATTCTGAAAAAAAATTCGTTGTCCATTATTGGAAACTAAGGCGAATCCACTAATGGACATCAGTTGTCCATTACTGGAACAGTATCTTGGAAATGGTCGTGATAGGTATATTATTAAACAGATTGAAAAGCAGAAAGAAACAAGCGTATGTCATTGAAAATTATAAAAAAAAATAAAAATCGACAATTGTCCATAAATGGCATCTCCTTGAATTAAATTCCAGTAATGGACACAACAGAATTTTATATAAACGACTTAACCTACCATGCCAAAAAATCGTGAAATATTTCGCTCATTTAACCAATATAACATAAAATAATATCAAATTTCACTGACATTAAAACAAACCAAACTATAAACAATTTTTTGTACTTACTTCCTTACGGATTGCCTTAGTAAAAACGGATTTTTCAATGACGAGTCGGAGCGACAAAATACAATGTTACGCCATCTTTACACAAAATGGCCGAATATAATTAAAGTGTCATATTTTGACAACTAATGAATGAAACTTTTATTTTAAGTGTTGCCTGATTGCATAACGCAATTGGTGTTCTTATTTTTGTATTTTAAAGTTTTTTTTGTCCATTATTGGATGCTTGTCCAAGACTGGTGCCGTTACGTTACCTACCTATTAACGAGTACCGAAGAGCGCATGAAATTGCGCTTAAGAACTTGAGAACTGTCATTCTCATACATCTATACAATTATATGTATAAAAAGATAAGACCCCAGAAATAATATAGGCTACATCGACGTACCACGCGGTTGGAGCCGCGCGTAGAAGCTAGTGACTCATAAGTAGGAATATATAGCTGTGAATTGTGTCAAGGTTCCATCGCATTACAAACACGGCACAGATTTAAATTTGCTTTGATATTGATGTAGGTACACTAGGTTACTATGTAAGTAGGTACATAGGTAGGTACCTATGTAATTATGTGTGAAGTATCTATCTACCCCACTAAAATAAATTGAAAAGGTATAATATAATAAAAATAGCTACTCTTTTACTATCAATTTACTACTCACCTAGTAGATTCCTTGGGATAGAAAAAAAAAGATATGTTCTTATTTCGATGATTATTGTTCTTACACACAGTACAGTACATTTTGTATTATTAAATTATAACGCGCGTCGTGCCCTTTAGGACGAGATTTGCGAGTGAGCATACGGGCGTGCGCGCACCGCGGCTGCGCTGGACTACTGTAGACTGCACACTCACAGGGTACATTTATGTGAGCTGCGGTAGTGTCCGCGAGCCGCGCCGAGAGCGCGCGAGAGCCCTTCGCTAAGGCACTTACGAGCCGGTAGAAACCGGTTTCGCCTCGTACGTGATAGGGCCGCAAGTGGACACGCACACAGACGTCTTATGATTGTGTGAGTGGACTTATCTGAGCGCGGTTGTATGAAGCTTAGTCTCTGTTTACTCTGTGCTCGCTACTGAGAACACTGCGACAACCGCTTAGGCGTCTCGTCGGTGTGCATGTTTATGTGTGCGTGCCGTTTCGCACGTTTGTAGGCAGTTTCCGTACTGTTTGTACATATTTATACTGTGCTAACGGTGAAGGAAAACATCGTGCATTCTACCAATACCTGAAGTCTACCAATCCGCACTTGGCCAGCGTGGTAGACTAAGGTCTAACCCTTCTCATTACGAGAAGAGGCCCGAGCCCAGCCATGGGACATGTATTAGATACAGGATTGCTATTATAATAATTTTCAGCTGGTACTGGCGACTTTATTGTACGTACGAATTTAATTGTACTGTAACTTGTCAAAATCGTTTCAGGTGGCAACATCTATTTAACCTCGTAGTTTATCTAAAATTTATTCAATTGCAATTTAAAACAAAACTATTGGCTGAATGTTGCATAATATTTTTATTAATATTGATTGTTACTGCTGTTGGTCTTCCAATAAATAAATAAATAAATAAATAAAATTATGTAATGTAATTGTAAGATACAAAAAATATTGACGGTAGTTTAGTTTTATATAATATTAAAATTGAAAAAATAAGAATCCAGCAGGACTCGAACCTGCATCCCCTGGGTATACGCCCCAAGTGCTTTGCCAATTCAGTTATGGATTCGTATGCTGCTAGACTCGAAATTTCTCAACTCTTTTGTGCCAGCGTTATAGGTATATATACCTATATACCTTAGCTAGACGAACCTTACTTGGTTTTAGCGTTTTGTGTATACACAAAACAACTAAACTACCTGTAATATTTTAAAGCAAATTTTTAAACGATGCAAAGAATTTAAACGATGTATAATATAACTATATAATAATATTGAAAATAGGGTCGACTTTAAGAAAAAAAATCTGCATTCTTGTATTAAAATTTCAAATGAAAACAAAACACGAATCGCGCTGGACGTCCACTACCGTAATCGAATCGAACAATTTCGACGTCTCGTACTGTCATATCGAACAGTCGATTAAGATAATTAAATAATTTCGACTTTTGAATATTAAAAACGTCAATCATGTTCTTTTAAAGCCATTCGTCCCGCGATAATCGATTGTAGTCGCTTGCGTATTTGCGGCATCGGGAATCGATATAATTATGCATGCGGCATGGGATGCGTGAACTCGGTCTCGACACCATTTTTATTTAATTGTACGTACCTACTCATAATTGGTTAAAGTTGTTTATGTCCTAGCGGTTGATTGGTGAATTGGTATTGTCATAGTATAAACAATTTAATATTAACTTATTTAATAGTATTTTCAACTAATGGAATTTATTCCATTCCGAATTTATTCCAGACAGAATAGTACTGTCAAAAATTCCACGGACCACTATGTATTTGGGAAACGCTTATGTCATGTGTGGACGCATATATAATAAAATACCTAAAGAAATGCAAAGCTTACCTATTAGTAAATTCTCTAAAAATATGAAAGTATGGCTACTTGACAAATGCTTCTACTCTGTTTTAGATTTTATTAAATAATAGGTTAAGAAATTAAGTAAGCACTGTATGACTTATATTATTATTATTTTTCTAATTATTATGTTGTTATATTGTAATTGTATATTATTATTTAATTGTATCTTAATTCCTCTAATTAATTTGATATCTTAAATCATTAAAATTGTAATTTACTAGTAATAATTAATTTTAAGTGTATATTTGCAAGCTGAAAAACGGCAAAATGTATTGTGGGCACAACTAATGTAGGGACACAGTGCAACCGGCGCATATGTATTTAAGTGGATCCATAAGATTAGTCGCCCGGTTCGCCAGTCGCCTTCCCGTATCGCTAGAGAAAGGTCGTAGTTAAGATAGAATAATGTAGTCAATAAGTTTATTATATAATATGTATTCTGGTACCAGTAAATATAAAATTTAGTTTAGTGACCTATCGTTTCAATCTAATCAACAATCAATCAACAAATTAATCTAACAACAATTAAGAAGACCCCCACAACTAACAACTTACCATCTTTGTTACCTACATTTTATGCGAATAAATGATTTATTATTATTATTATTATTATTACTTACGTACGACTGCGACGTAGGGCAAACAAAATTAGTCGTGTTGGCAAGAAGGAATTATTATAGCTTATCCATGAAAAAAAAAACATTACAGCTCATTGCTCATTTAAATAGATATTAAATATAGCAACTCTACGTAACAGGAAACAAAATATTCCGGCAAATAAAAATATGCAAACAATCACGGGCTCATTAAATACACAAACAAGTAATAAAACTTTTTTTTGCCTGTAACAGCTAGAGGATATTATTTTGGCCTAAAGTGCTAGGCTTTATACTTTTTTTTAAATCCTTATCAATTCACAGCATGTTATGTAACACCCACTACAAATTTATCACATAATAAACTATGGACCAGTAATTATAAAGTGTTCACTCAAGACTAAGCCAAGTTTCGGACAAAAGACTCGTATATTTGATAGTTTATATATATTTATATATATATTATATATATTCGTTCTGACTCAAGGCACAGTATAAATATTTACATATTTATACTGTGCTCAAGGTGTGCTTTTTGTGTGTGTAATATATATTTGTGAACCACCCCCGCGACACAGGAATAGGGTATTACGTACCATGCGATAAAAAATCTAAAATTGTGTTTTTCTGAAAGATATAAGAAAAAGCAAACAAGGACTGTCATTTATTTATCATTCATAAAAATGCAAAATCAATTAAATATTTTAAATTAAAAATGCATGTTTTATTATCTGTGCTTCGAATGTCCAAAACGCTGTACGCCATGTTCGTGACGTCACTGGCAGCGTAAACAAACATCTGTCATATTGACATAATAATATTATTATGCAGAGTTCTGGCAATACGAGATTCTTGATTTTGATTAATTTAATATATTATTATATTAATCAAATATCATCAATAATATATGATAATCATGGAGAACGGTTTTGTGAAAGCAGAAAGTACTAATCTTCCACGGATAAATACATTGATGGTGGCGAAATTTTTCGCATGCAATTCCGATTTCTGTTCCGCCGAATTAAGGAATGTTAAAACAACAATGTAAGTACTGTTGATAATAAAACAATTGGGTAACTTCTGCAAAACTTTTATATTGTATTACCCAGGGATAAGTGTGAAATTGTGATCATGTTTATAACCTTACTTTTTTTTTGTTCTCAGATCCGGAAGGGAATCTTACGGGGATGACGCTATTGGGTACGTGCAACTCAAGCGGGATCACAATACATGTATAGTATAAGTGCACAATATGCCCTGAGCACAAAGTGCGTTCTAAACCATGCTGCAACTGTAATTGTGAATGAAGCAGAAGAGACTGTGACCAGTCTTCAGTGCCACGATTGCCCCGCATCAGCAGGTGGTTGCAAGCATGGTGTTGCATTTTTGATGTGGTGGCATCGCCATACAGAAGATCCATCATGCACTTCGGTTGAATGTTACTGGCAGAAATCAAATCTTGCCAAGGTTGGATCTTCAATAAAACTACTCATGGCAAGTGAAATGGCAAAAAGAAAACCTAAGAAATTAATTCCTAATGATAGTGTGGTTTCAGAATTTGTGTCCGAATGTAAAAGAAGAAAAATTGATATATGCCAGTTCCTGAGACATGAACCAAATGTTCATAATAATTTAAAATTATCACTGCATCACCTTATTATTGATTATGGACACCAAAACTGTGATGTTTTTTTGAAAAATATATCTGGTATTTTCAAACAAGAAATCATTTTAGAGATGGAAAAGGAAACCAGAGGCCAAGATAAAAGCAGTCTGTGGCATGAATTAAGATACGGCAGGATCACAGCCTCAAAATGCTATGAGATCAGTCGGTGCAAGACTGTTGATGGGACTCTAGTAGCTATGATCCTGGGAGCAAGAATTCCTGAAACAAGCTATATTACGAGGAAAAAATTAGAAGATCAAAGTGAGGAAATCAGTGGAAAAATCTATAGGATTGAAAATTACCAAATGTGGTCTTTATATTTCTGAATATTTCCCAATGGTTGCCGGCTCACCAGATGGTATTAATAATAAAACCACATTTGAGATCAAGTGTCCCTACTGAAAAGACATCATTTAACTATATTGATAAGGATGGAGTAATACCACCAAGGTATTATGCACAAGTACAAATTCAGATGTATTGTGCCAAAGCAAATTCAAGTTGTTTTTGTGTTGCAAGCTGTGACTTTGAAAAGAATAATCAGGTCACTATTGTTCATATTGATTATAACTATGAATATGTAATGGAGTTGCTAGAGACTGTAGTTTCTTTTTGGAAAAGTAACATATTTCCAATTTTACATAAAAGTGTTCAATTAGATTACTAAAAATAAATTTATGTCTTAGTCTTTAAGCAACATTAATTAAAATGTGAGTGTATAATATTATAATAAAAATAACATTATATTTAACAGATGTTTAATTTTCAATAATCAGGCATACAAATCTTAATCTCATTTTTCCTAACTTGTACAGCTGTCATCATTCATTTAATTAAAGAGTTGTAAATTAATTAAAGCACAAGCTGTTGTAATGCACATATCCAGCATACCAAATAAAAACAAATATACCAACTTATGCGATCAATATTTACGTTCTATGTTTGGCCAATTCTAACTATCGAGAATATGAAAACAGACATTGCGTGTTGCGATAAAACGTGTATAATTGCTTAGATAAGTATTATAATAACCTAGTGGAAGCTATGTCTAAGGCAGCGAAGGCAACTTTTAAAGGAAAAACGGTACATAATAAGAGATTAATTGGGTGGAATTTTCATGTGAGGGAATTATATGTAGTTGCCCGCTTGGCATACCAAATGTGGCGGTTGCATGGGAGTCCGTTACAGGGTGAAAACTATAACCAAATGTATGACACCAGCAAAATATTTAAAAATAAAGATATGCAACTCCTTTTTTACTCATCGAACAGCCACATTCTCATGGCATCTTTATGAATTTCAAAAAAAGAACATGTCATGCACGCGCGTTTCACTACCACAGCGCCGTAATTTAAATAAAAACTTATTCGAATTTTTGAATTGACGTCGTATCCCGCCATTTTTGTTCAATAATAGTATTGAAAAAATAATTATATTATTACGTATACATAGTTTGTTTGTATTAGATACTCACTAATTAAACTTTCCATGAATTTACATAGAGTTCTTACAACACTGTACAATACCCTATGGTCTCAGAACATTTATAGAGGATTCATATCATGGGTATAGATAGTCTTGTATGCAACTGTTATAATTAGGTATTAAAACACTCATGTGATACTATTATCACACTCGGCTTCGCCTCGTGTGATAAACCCACGCTCGTGTTTTAATACCCCTCACTATAGAACAGTTGCATAAATAACTATTAGACAAAAGAAAGCAGTCATTAACTGTCCAATTGTAAAATTATGTGGGTCGACTTTGAAGACTGTAGATAAATTCAAATATCTAGGGCATTGGCTCACCTGTAATTTAGATGATGATATTGACCTGGAGCGACAGAGGAGATCCCTAGCCATGAAAGGTAACATGTTAGCGAGGCGCTTTGCCCGATGCTCTAGTCAGATGAAGGTGACCTTATTCAAAACATACTGCCAGTCGTTCTACACTCCTCAGCTTTGGTGTAATTTCAGACAAGCCACGTATCACACACTGCGGGTACACTATAATAACGCATTCCGTGCCCTGCTAGGCTTGCCATGGCGGTGCAGCGCGTCTGGCATGTTTGCAGAGAGTAGGGTTGCTGATTTCCCTACTGTTCTCCATAGCTCTAAGACGTCCTTTCTTAAAAATGTTTACTTTACTTAATGTTTACGTGCTGTATTTAAGCTAAAACCAACGGATAGTTGTGTTCCATTTTTAAAAAATATTACTTTCCCTTGTTTATACATATTTGAAACTGCAGTATTTATAAAGTCGAACTTAAATATGTTTCCAACATTGAAGTCTCTAAGATACAATAAAGAGATATGTGCAAGAAACAACTCTGCACTATTTTTAAAAAAAAATTTAGGCATGGCCCCTAGGATAATATAATAGGATACCAGAATTTATAAGAGACAAAGAAAATATAATTGATTTTAAAAACGAACTATTAACATTATTATGCACAAAAGCTTATTATACTGTGAATAAATATCTAACGGATAAATAGCCATCAATTGTAAATTATTCTAATATTGCTGTACTACCTTTTACTACTATTATATTTTAACTGTATATTATGTTATATTTGTACGCCAATGATGGCAAGACATAGCGATCAATGTGTTATAATTATTTAAGAGAATATCTGTATACCTATGATCTACAAATAAAGGATTTTGAATTTTGAATTTAAAAGACTTATAGGTAGAAAAAATACAATAGTTACCACTGTATTTAAAGTTGTATTTATGCACGATACAGACTTTATGGCTCACTTATAAACATAATAATATGTTTGTAAATTACATTCAATATTGTAATAATTTAATGAGAACATTTTTATTTTTAGGCTAAGCTATTGTAATTAATGAATATTGACATGTAAAATTTTATCTTATTTTATATTGCTATGGATAATTACTATTTATTGTTGTAAATTGTAAAATCCGAAATAAAGAATATTTTATTTTATTTTATTTTTCATCACTCTCACATGTCTTTCAAAAAAACGCTGCTTTCTTTTTGCTGTTGATGTTTTGCTCGTACTTGCCTCATCTATTTTAAAGGGTGATGTGGCTGCACACACTGTTGCCTTGAAAGGGGATGTTGTACTGTCTTTGACCCTTGTACTGATTTGAGCATATTTACTTCTGTAATGTGTCATATGGCTAACTTGAGTTGCCTTATATTCACATGCTGGTACTACCTGAACAGCTTTATCAGTTTAAGATTTATTTTCAGGCAGTGGAAAATCTGGAAAATATGAAATGATGTTAGCTGTTTCTATTTACTAAGATAATTCATTAATTACATCCCACTGAATTATATTAAAAAGGCCGAAAGTTTGTGAGTGTATGTATGATGGTTTTTTTGTTAGTTTAGAGCCACTAGAAACACTTGGAGGCCTCATCAAAGTAAATCCTTTAAGAGATAAATAATGTTTTAAATGCTTGAACCCCCTGTCTGCTAAAATGCAGGCATGAGAGTTGGCAAACTATCTAAAAACTTACTATTTTCTACCAAGTGAACATCGCTTATCCTTCCTGCATACCCATTCGAAACAAAACTAACTAGACCATCCGGAGTGCATGCTATGAGATATTTTACAGTGTTCGTTTTTTTGTACTCTGACCAGGTAAGAGCTTGAAACATTGCTTTTTTTGGTTTTTGAACTTCGATTTCTAAGCAGTCTATAATACATGTGATACAGTTATACTTATGTCTAAAAGCAATAGGAAAGTTTCTTTTGATAGTTTGAGTAGAAAACTGTCTAATAAATGGTGAAAGTACATTAACTATTTCTGGCATCTTGTTAAAAAATATGTAGCTAGATTGACTTAATGATAAATCAAAATCATCAGCTAGCTGTGAAAATGTCCTGTTCAATTTTATTCTCATCAAGCATAATATTATATGTTCTTCACAGATATTAGTATGTTTTCTTATCAAATTAACCACGAAATAGAGTTCCTTTGGAATTCCTATATAAGAACGCGGCTTAATTTATACTTTAGATAAAGTAGCCTTGAGGTTAATTTTGTCAACCTTCTTAAATTCCTCTTGAGAGCTAGTATCGGAAGTAGTCTTCGATTGACTGGATATTTTGTATGGAGAAGACTCATAATCAACAGTTGAACCTTCCGTTGCTGGTGTGAATGATTCATCACTCTCACATGTCTTCCAAAAAACACAGCTTTCTTTTTGCTGTTGATGTTTTGCTCGTACTTGCCTCATCTATTTTAAAGGGTGATGTTGCTGCACACACTGTTGCCTTGAAAGGGGATGTTGTACTGTCTTTGACCCTTGTACTGATTTGAGCATATTTACTTCTGTAATGTGTCATATGGCTAACTTGAGTTGCCTTATATTCACATGCTGGTACTACCTGAACAGCTTATCAGTTTTAGATTTATTTTCAGGCAGTGGAAAATCTGGAAAATATGAAATGATGTTAGCTGTTTCTATTTACTAAGATAATTCATTAATTACATCACACTGAATTATATAAAAAAGGCGAAAGTTTGTGAGTGTATGTATGATTGTTATTTCTTCATGCACATATTGCTAGGCCATATTTGATTTGGTATGCAGGAAGCTGACACCCTCGATTAACACATAAGATACTGTTTATCTGACTTAAAAAAAAGGAGTTGGTAATAGAGCAAAAGGTGCAAGTTTGAATGGAATTTTATGATTTTAGCAGCATAATGTTTTTCAGTTTTGTAACCAACTTCAAAAAAGGCAGAGTATAAACAAACCTTGCCTGACTTGAATGATTGTTCTAGTCTATAAAAGCAATAACAGAATTTTTACTTTAGTGCATCCCCATAAAACCTTCTAGGTGTTATATTATTCTCTTTTAGACATTTGACTGCAATTATTTAAAATTTTGCTGAAGCTATTCCCATTTACAAGCAAAACAATCTCTTTTAACTTGTCCTTTGATTAGAACAGAATGTGATTGACTATAAAACCAATTAAAATGACTTACTTTGACTACAAGAAGGCAGGGGTGTATCACAAATTTCGCTGATACTCTCTGTCTCTTCAATCTCCTTATTTATAGAAAGTCTTTGTCTTTTAACTAAGGCAGCTCGAGGTTCATTTTGAGTGAACTTGCGTTTTCTATCAGCCTGGTAGTCGAATTTCGATGGTAAACAGTCCGGTTTCATACGAATGCGTTTCACTGAGCCCATTATCTTATATTGTATATAATTCTCCATGTCATTTTCCAGCTGAAACATAAAATATTATTCATACAAACCAATTTAATATATTATTATGTTTATGTTACCAATAATAATTATCAAAATATAACCTATCAATAGGTAAATGTTAAATATTATTTGCAATATTAAGCGACGTAACTATATGAGTGAAATAAATCTTATTTAATTTATACTTACATCAAAATGATCTTCGCAGAAATAATATTTAACCTTTGCGGATAAAGACTTTGGATCTCTACGTGCAAGTTTCAACCAAGTGTTTCTCCTTTTTAAATCGGTTGGCACTTGAATCCATAATTTTGCCGGCGTTTTAACACTGGTATTTTTGCATTCAGGCACAAGACACCAATGATATGGACTGTAACTCATTATTTAATGGAAAATACCAGAGAAAATACACAAATTTCTTCTCGTGAGCTTATTGACTATTGTTTACGCTGCGAGCGACGTCACAGGCTCGGGCGGCGGGAACAAATATGGCGGCGCATGTTTTCGCAGGTTTTAGCGCGAAAATTTAAATTGAATATTTTAAATATGATTTTAAGCACGTTTTTGGCATAAAAATAATATATTTCTATTTTTTTATGGTCTTTTATCACTTTTAGACTCCTCCTAAACACTTTTTGTAAGAGGGTGTAATAGCCTATTATTCTTAGTGCGGTCGCCGCTTAAAAAAAAATTCAGAAAAACCAAGCGTTACATACCGCTTCCAACAACATAACACGATCGTTTTTTGCAAATGACATATTATCTCATTGCTTTTCTTCTTTATGATACGGAAATAAAGGTCGATGTTATACGATTTCATTATGCATAAAAGTTATAAGTACACTTCCAACAGCTACAAAAATCTACACCCAACCCATAACTATGTAGGAAGACCATCAGCGGGAGTTGACAATGTAATAAACTATACAATTTGATGGGTCATAACTTATTCAGGAACACTAAATTGGGTTTACAAATTCGCTTTTAGTGCCAGCTTCTGTTTAAATTACAAGTAAAACTACTATTAATCGAATAGTGGTGGTTTAGACAGTACACTTTGTGACGTAACATCACGCTTTCATTATCCAGAAGGGCATTGCACAAGACAGTGTACGACATTATAACTCGTCATTCACTGGGCACAATTTCTACTCCCAGCTGCTATTTAGAATTTCCTGACGAAATAATACCATAAATCACTATTGCCCGAACCCGAGACCTTGCAGTGAGAGATCGAACATGTTAAACACTAAACCAACAAAGTAGTAGATTTTATGTTACTATTTTTTGTGTTTAGAGTGCCGTGCCTTTGGATGAAAAAGAACAATTAAATGAAAAAATATAAATCTGATAAATTTTGACATAAAATCTCTTTACAGATACGATACTAATTTTGCTAATGTATTAATCAGTTAGTCACAAGCAATCGTTATTTAACTATCAGATTTTATGCACAAAATTAAATAAAAATTTCGCCGCTACGTCACAAACAACCGTTAATCAAATATCAGATTTTATGTACAAAATAAATAAAAATGGCGTCGAGACAGAGTTCACGCATCCCACTCCACATGCAAATGTCGTTTCCCGAAATTCCCGACGCCTCGTTGCCCGCGAATAATCCATTACTACAATCGATTATTGCGGGACGAATGGCTTCAGAAAAACATGATTGACGTTTGTCATTCGAAAATCGAAATTATTTAATTATGTTTATTGGCTTTCCGATATGACAGCGCGAGACATCAGATGTTAAATCGATAATTGTTTGATTCGATTCAATTGCGGCAAATTTAATTTGTGTTTCCCATGTGAGTTTTAATTGAAATTTTAATTGTGGATTAAGTTCACTTGCTTAAATTTCACAATTATAATGTATAATATCCTCATTAACCCTTGTTATTGAATCATTTAATTTATGAAACTGTAAAAAAATCCTTGTTGTATTCTTGTTAGAGTAACAATAATTGTACAAAATTTAAATTTCAGTCTAACGACGGTTCTCGAGATACCTATCGAGCAAAAACTAAAATTACGTTTGGTTATGGGAGCCCTCTTTAATATTATTTTATTATATTCGGTATTAATTATTTGTTGTAATACCTAGTGTTGTCGCCAAAATACACAAGACCCAATTCTATTGTTAATTATTATTTTTCATTGTATAATTGCACTGATTTCAATTATTGTAATTTATTAATCTGGCAACATATTTTTGTACCGGTCGGTCGAATGGTCGATCGTTTGAGCAAAAAATGTTAAAAGAGTGGTGGGTAGTGAGTTAATAAAAAGGTTGTACTGGATTGTCTCCAATCAGTTGAATTTCGGTGACCATTGTGAATAGGTCGATTACGCGAAGTGCTGTGTTAATGACTTTGACTATTGTGAACATTTGTGTTAAAACTTTAATAAATCGGTTTAACCAAGCTCCAGTTCGTCATCAAGTTCGAGGTCATCGTCGAGCTCGGATGAAGAAAGAGACGCACCAGGCGTGCGTCTCCCACAGTAAGTCAGAACATTATTTTGTCATCGGTTATTCCCGAGTTTGATCCGTTGGTGGATGATATTCAAATGTGGATTAATGTGTTAGAAGCCAATGCTCGTGCCTTTGGTTGGCATGACTGATCCGTTGGTGGATGATATTCAAATGTGGATTAATGTGTTAGAAGCCAATGCTCGTGCCTTTGGTTGGCATGACCGCGTGTTACAGTACCAAGCGTTACAAAAATTGATAAAATGAGGTTATCTATATCGGAACAAGATATAATTTCGATAATTGTAGGGACTATTGGCGATAAAAATATTAGCATAGCTTCAAAAGCTGGTAATTTTAAATACTGTGATTTAGCGTCATTTTTACATGGTAAATTAAATTCTGAATCTGATCAAAAAAGTACCTACTCGGAAGCAAAATAATTCTCAAATGAAAAATTCCACTCGATTACCCTATAATAATAATTCGGAAAAAAAGTTGGAAAGTTCTTCTAATAGTTTAGTTTCTAGTACCGGTTTTAATATTACGTGTTATCGTTGTGGCGAATCGGGTCACAAAAAGACAAACTGTACTCACAAAGATGAAGTTAAATGTAACGCATGTAACAGATTTGATCATTTGGAACTGGCCTGTAGATCAAAGGCTAAAACTAAAATTGAGAAGGGTAGTGAGGTTAAGTAAATTACGTCAGCGAGTTCAAAAGAAAAGTATTTAAATAATTAAAAAAAACACAATTCAATTAAACAGGCTTTCATTGATATGGGCAGTAGTTATTCATCGATTACGAGTTCTCTAGTAACTGAATTAAGCCTTGAACCTTTCCAATTAGATACGCTTGTATTGTTGACCGGTTTCAAATTGATTTGTGTTTTCAAGTTACAAATGGTGTAAAGGCTGATGTTATACAGGGTGTCCCAGTTAAGGACGTCAAGCCGAAATGGGGTGATACAGTAGGTAATGACAGTTACCAGAAAAATATAAAAAAAAATCCTAGTTATGTATTTTAAAAAATATGAGCATTTTTAAAAAAAGTGAAAAAATTACACCTAGTTTTCGTTCCTGCTACTTTAAATTTTAATTTTTTACAATTATTTTTTTTGTTATGTAATCCTGAATACTACTCCTTTAAACTGTAGTCAAAAGAAAACGGGCTAAATTGCAGCATCTTGGTAGTAAATGTAGTTTTTAGTACGACTATGATTTAAAATTAATTCTTCGTCTAGATTTAAATGACTGTTCTGAAAAAAAAATACTGGGTAAGTTTGGCAAGTAACTCAAAAAGTTGGCGCATTTAATAAGGATTCCGAAAAGGTATTACACAAGCTAGTTTATTTCTTTAATTGCGAAGATTAATTTTCCTTTTCATTAAAATCATCATAGAAGCAAAGGCCTTCGTCCTGGGCACCGCAGGCGACCGTTTAATTTTAAAAATAATTAATTTTAAATCTTAGTCGTACTAAAAACTACATTTACTACCAAGATGCTGCAATTTAGCCAGTTTTCTTTTTAATACAGTTTAAAGGAGTAGTATTCAGGATTACAAAAAAAATAATTGTAAAAAATTAAAATTTGAAGTAGCAGGAACGAAAACTCCGCCACAAGGTGTAATTTTTCACTTTTTTTAAAAATGCTCATATTTTTTAAAATACATAACTAGGATTTTTTTTATATTTTTCTGGTAACTGTCATTACCTACTGTATCACCCCATTTCGGCTTAACGTCCTAAACTGGGACACCCTGTATATAGATACAGCGAAACTCAATATTTTATCAATAAAATTCTCATGTCGCAATGTACCTTACTCCTCCGAAATGGCATTACTGATTTTTACCAAATTTTATATGCGTAGGTCTGCGAATCGGCTACTATCTATTTTTCATACCCCTATTTTTTTTAATAGCCTTTTATTTTAGTAATTTAATCATTTTTCATTCCGCTCGATAGCTGATTAATTATCGTCTTTTTTGTAAATGTTTTTCACTCTATTACGATTAAAATTTTCCTGAGCTTAACAATAATGAATGATTAATGTAGGTACTTAATGAAGAATGTTACTAGGTGTGCCAAATCGCTTGAAATTTTGTCTCGGTAAAGCCTGTATGTATACAAATACACTAGTTTTGTTTGTAGTCAAAAATACCTAGTGGTTTTGATTTTATAGGCATTCAAAGTTTCGAAAAATATCGAGTGCCGCTAACAGTCACGTGACTGCTTGTGACGTCATATCACTGCATCGCGCCGCGCGGGCCGCGGCCCGCTTAGTATTTAAGACGCCAGTTTGTTGTTTTCGTCAGAGTATTAAGTTAATAGTCTAATAATAGTAAATATTATTCGATTAATAAAATGGATGAAGGATTCCAAAAAGGGCAATCGGATAATATGCCTAAAATAGATGGATTAATGATTACGCATTATTTATCAACAAATAGTGATTTCGTTGCCGACGAAATGCGAGGAATAAAAATGCAAAGGTGTGTGACTTTTCCGTGCTGCTAATGCTTAATAGTTTATCTGTTCTAAATTGTTTTATCAAAACAAAATATCCAACTAATGTCATATCATAATGGAAGAATGTACCTCAAATAGTAGAAGTACCTATCTACCAATATTTTTTTTACGACAAATAATATATGTATTATAGTTTTGTAGCTATTGGTAGGTACGTATGTATACAATATATAGGTAGGAACCGCTCTTCTTAGTAAATTTAAATGACTACATACATTGATTTATTGCAAACTAGCTTCCGCCAGCAGCTTCGCCCCCGTTTCCCTCGGGAACTGTACATTTTCCCAGGATTAAAAGTAGCCTATGTGTTATTCCAGATTTCGTCCAGATCCGTTCAGTAGTTTTTTTCGTGAAAGATAACAAACACACACACTCACACTCACAAACTTTCGCATTTATAGTATTAGTAAGAAGTAGGATAGGTACTTAGGATGTAGATGTAGTGGGTTGAACGTTAGATGTACTAAACCTTTTTTTAATTTGTATTTTTTTTACTTAGTTCAAGTAAAAAAGTAGGCGATTCTAAAAAAAGTGTTTCGCATTCCGGTTCAGAATCTGAATCTTCATTATGGTTCTATGTAGGGTTGCCAACCGTACTCTAAAATAGATTATTGTACTCTATATCATGTAAGCGTACTCTATAATCTATAACACTAATAGAGTACGCTAAAATACTCTTTTTACACATTCTTACTTGTCATATAATCATATGCAAAAACCCATAATCAAAACCAAAAAATCAATTATTTACTGTTAATTTATGTTGGTACCCCCAAAAAATTTTCCTCCAGCCACATTCGGAATGATGAAAATTGGTATGCGCTGCAAAAAGTACAAGAAAATACCTTTTTAAAAATTTAACATAATGATACTCTCTTTTTTAAGTCCATACTCTTCTTGGGCGATCCATACTGCGGTGCGAACGCCTTGTGGTATGAAAACCCCCAGTACCCTCTTTTTTACCTCCTTTGAAATCAGATATACTCTTTTTCTTCTGAAAAAAGTTGGCAACCCTAGTTCTATGATTCTTGATCAAGGTTTAACATTTCACGTGAAGAGACGTTTGAAGATGTGTCGTTCATACTACCAAAAGATACTGCATCTGGTGTAAATATTATTTTCTCTTTTTTTTAAAACATTTGTTAACAGTCATGGTTGATTTATGGGCACCTTCAGCTGTCAAATTTACTTGCACTTCCTTACTTTTTTTGGATATTTCTAAACACTGATGATTATTTCCAAAACTAAATGGATCTTCTATTACTATTTCTTCTTCACAGCTATAATAATATCTTCACAGCTATAATAATATCTCTGCAGGTTTTTCTAACGTCGAAGTTTTATCTTTATTTAATAGTTTCTCAAAATATCCTATACGATTACGTTTTTGCACTGCAGATAGATCTCTGAGGTTTATCTTTCTTTTCCTGTTGACATTTGAATTTGTGTGGAACTATACCCTGTTTTAGTTTTATTCTTCCCCCGACTAACTTATATTTAATATAGTTCTCCATATAATTTTTAATCTAAAATAAAAAAAAAACTTACATCTAGCTGACGCGAGCAGAGCAGTAGTATAGATAAAAACTTGTATAGAAAACAAAGGATAACGCAAAACAGCTGCATTTCTTAAGATATTTTAATATGTTATACTATGTAAAAACGTAACGGAAACTCTGACCATATTTTATGTTTATATAGGTATGATATAAATGTAAACTACAAAAGATTATTTTAAATAAAACTATTTTTTACCGGATTAATCGCGTACTTATTGATTTTACATATTTCCTGCCAATGTAAAATCAATAAACACGCAATTAATCTGGTTAGAAATTGTTTCATTATAAGATGAAAATAATTATTATTACTTATATACCTACATAAAATATGATCACTATACTAACGTCAAAATGGTCTTCACAACAATTAACTGTACTTTTATCTCCAAATGGATCTCTTCATGGCTTAATTTTATCCTATTTTTACGCATTTTAACGTCTTTTGAAACTATAAAAAACAACTTTTCCGGCAAATTGGTAGCTGTATTTTTACATTTAGGCACAACACATGATTTCCTAGTATTTGGATTGGACATTTTTAAAAGTATTGAGTATAATTTTGACGGCACGGGCGCGCGACCGCGAGTGGACTAAGTGAGCCAGACGGAGAGTGCAGTGCAATGACGTCACACCGTAACCTTCTTTTTTTAGGGTTCCGTAGTACCTACAAGGAACCCTTACCTATAGTTTCGCCATGTCCGTCTGTCCGAGGCATTGCGAAGAAACCGTTGGTGCTAGAAAACTGAAATTTTGCATAAACATGTATGTTAACTATACAAAGAAAGTCGTAGAATAAAATTTGGAAAAAATATTTTTTTCGGGTAGCTCCTCTACATGTAAAGTAGGGATGTTTTTTTTTTGTCGCCTACCCCATAGTGTGGGGTATTGTTAGATAGGACTTTTAAAAACGTTTAGGGGTTGCTAAGACAGTTTTTTGATTTAGAGATCCGTTTGCGAGATAATTAACTTTAAAGAGCAAAATTTTGTTCGAGTAGAGCGTCCCCCCCCCCTCTAAAAGCTAAACTACTGGATCCCAAAATCTGAAAAAAATTGTGTCGGTAGTACATGTAATGAACTTTAAAGGAAAACTATAGCGGATAAGTTCACTTCATTAGTTCAAGAGGAATAGGGGTCCGAAATGTCAGATGCAGTTACTCAGAATATTTCGTTCAAAATTCTTGAAACATAAATAAACATACGTAATACATATAAAATCACGCCTTTATCCCATGAGGGTAGGCAGAGACGATGGAACGCCACGTTTTTTGATTTAGGGATCCGTTTGCGAGATAATAAACTTAAAAGAGCAAATTTTTGTACGAGTAGGGCGTCCCACCCCCCTCTAAAAGCTAAACCGATATTTTTTAATAATTATGAATTACATGGTAATAAAGTATATCGTCGAAGTAAATAATATGGTAGGCGTTGAGTTGTTCCTAAAAGGTGCGTTTGGCATATAATTAAAGCTCACCACTATGATATTAGCCATTTTGCTGTGGATAAGTCAATTAAAAGAATTAGTTTTGATTATTTTTATAGCATTTAGCTATGCTTAGCAAATTATACTAAGAACCAGTTGAAAAACTTAGCCATCCAGCTGGATGGCTAAGAGCGGCTGCCCGGTGTGCAGTAAGGTCGCAGGTTCAAATCCTGCCGGTCCCATATCTTTTTCAACTGTTTTTTAGTATAAAAGAATTAGGTCACTTTAATGGTTTCCAAAAAAAAAAAAATACTAATCTGTTAGCAATTGTTGACTCTTTTACAAAATTTGTTTTTATCTCCCCTGTGCAGAACACAAAAACTAAAATAGTTAGTTATCAATGAAATTGAAAAGATTTTTATAGTTTTTGGTAAGCCTAGACTTGTGTGTGTGTGTGTGTGTGTGTGTGTGTTAATGAATCGGTTTAACTAAAAAGTGCGTTTTATTATAGCGGCAGCAGTTACAGTACTGTAAAAATACGAGTGATAATTTTTAATATGATAAATACCACGGATATAGATCTACATAGATAACGCAAATGCATGTACTTCGCGTGTCCGAACCCCTACCAAGCGTCAAGGTTGGTCGCCGCTAACTTCAGTCCACGCGCGTCTTTTGTTAGAAAAAATCATAGCGGACGGCTCCAGTTGAATCGTTTGAATCGTACTGCATCGGCGGCATCGGTGTCTTTGAATCAGTTTGGATTTCCCGTCACTAAATTTCGGCTGTGACGTCACAATAGGTATTAAAAAGTCGGCACGCTTGGTTGCAATACAAATCGTGATACTTGCGTTATCTATGTAGATCTATATCTGTGATAAATACACATATATCTTCGACCAGACAAATCTTAACGATTTATTGACAGAGGTGTGTGCCGTGGGTTGGAACCCGTGACCTTTGACTTCGCAGTCCTACGGTCTCCCACTCGGCTATCGCTGCTATGTTATTGTATATACGAGCTTTATTAAGTTAAAAAATAAATGTAGGTCCAGTTAGCCAGGGAAACGGGTGCCCAAGTTTTAACTGAATACAAATTTTGATGGACTTTCAAGAGTACTATTGTATTAATTACGACGAAAACCTATTACAAGTTGGGAGTTGACAAAACAAAGAAAGTTTGTTTTACCGGGAATATAATTTTCAATTTCGGAGAATCAGGCCGGCTTGTGAGTCTTAAATGTGATTATAAGGGGTTTCAGCAATACGGAGAGCGAGTTCTACATTTTAGCCTATTTTGTAAGGCTTGTTATTATGGTACCATTTTAAAACGTATCTCGGTTGAAGACGTTGTTATTCACTTAAATGATAATTTTATTTGAGGTATTTGAAAAAGTAAGGTATAATTGGTTTTGAGAACTGCAATCAATTACCTACAATAAGATTTAGAAAGGAACAAATGGATGAACGTGTACTCAAAATAATTAATTCTAATTACTCATTGCACGATTGTTATTAAAATTTGGTAAGGTAAATCCCATGTTTAGTTTCAAAAGTGACATCATAAACAAATGAGTATATTGTACCTGCCTGTCGTGGTAACGGGTTCGATTGCCGCTTAAGACAAATCTTTGTGTGCATGAACATGAGGGTTTTTCTTAGTCTGGGTGTTTAAGTATGAATTTTCAAAAGAAAAGTGCATATCGCTGGCCGCGGGTAATAAAGTGGTAATATCAAAAATTGATTTTTACAGGAAAAATAAAAGAAGCTAATTTGCTTATAGTGTAGCGTACAGTTATCTAAAACAGGCGTTTAAAGTGTCAAAAGAAAGCAATTTTATTTACCAATTTTACCTTTTTAAAAAAACCGATATTATATACCTATATAATTATATTAAACTAAAATGATGAGTGTAGTGTGTGTGTATGTAATATGTTGTTTCATAGTATTTTGCGTGTACAATGGCAATGTGGTCTCTTTCTTCTCTTCTGTGGTCTTTACATAAGTTAACAAATAATAAATATAATGTTGATGAAAAAACGGACGTAAGTCGAACAAAATTGTGGTATATTAAGCTTATAAAATAATTTATAAAAATGTTGTCCCTAACCTATGTTGTTTTATGACAAATTTTATATTTTAATAGGTACATTTTTGTCTCGTTAAAGATGCCAAAATATTTTCCTGTAACGGTGATGATGAAAAAACAAAAGAAGTCACCATTTCGAAGAGTGTGGAAGACGTAAACCTCACTGGAACTCATAGCCCAACTCCAATGTCTTTCACCCAATTTCGATTTACAATCACATTTATTGCAATCCCCTTCTACTATTTCATACGAGTCTGCTATATTCGATAATGTTGACTTTGTAGCTTCTCCAACTTTAATATTTAGCACACCTTGTCACCAGAAGAAGCGCAGATTTAAAGAGAATCGTGACTCTCGATCTATAAAATATTATTATTTGGGTGAATCGACAGACCATAAGTAATCCCATAAAGATAGTAGTCCTACTAGGATTGCTACAATGACAATTAAAAAATTTTGATTATTATATTTCTTTAAATACTGCATCAAAACCAGATCTTCAAGAGGAAGACCCAATAAGACGCCAGTGACTGATGTTTCAGGAGATGAACTGAGAAATCTGTACAGAGAGCCAATTGCCTTACCAAAACCACTTTACGATGATTTGATAAGTCTCTGAAAAACTGAAGCAATCCCGCAACATTATCATACATTTTATAACAATTTGCATTGTGTTGGGAACTTTGAAGAAGAAATCGATATTGAAAGCGAAGATTCAAATTAAATTATAAAAGCCGTATAATAATTATAAATATAATTCATTTTTCTTTATAAGGTTTTAACCATTTTATTTTTGTTTCTAAAGTATAACTGCTAATTTAAATTATGTGATTTTATTCTATTTCAATTATTTTACAATACTATTTTACCTTAATTAGAATAAAATCACATAATTTAACTGCTAATTTAAATTATCTAATCAGTATAAATTAAGGTAAAATAGTATTGTAAAATAATTAAAATAGAATAAAATTATTATTTATTAAAGAGAATCAAATTCAAAAAATCAAATCATGAATTTTTTTTTATTAATTATTTTTGTTTCCAAAGTATAACTGCTAATTTAAATTATGTGATTTTATTCTAATTTAGGTAAAATAGTAATGTAAAATAATTAAAATAGAATAAAATCACATAATTTAAATTAGCAGTTATACTTTAGAAACAAAAATAAAATGGTTAAAACCTTATAAAGAAAAATGAATTATATTTATAATTATTATACGGCTTTAATAATTTAATTTGAATCTTCGCTTTCAATATCGATTTCTTCTTCAAAGTTCCCAACACAATGCAAATTGTTATAAAATGTATGATAATGTTGCGGGATTGCTTCAGTTTTTCAGAGACTTATCAAATCATCGTAAAGTGGTTTTGGTAAGGCAATTGGCTCTCTGTACAGATTTCTCAGTTCATCTCCTGAAACATCAGTCACTGGCGTCTTATTGGGTCTTCCTCTTGAAGATCTGGTTTTTGATGCAGTATTTAAAGAAATATAATAATCAAAATTTTTAAATTGTCATTGTAGCAATCCTAGTAGGACTACTATCTTTATGGGATTACTTATGGTCTGTCGATTCACCCAAATAATAATATTTTGTAGATCGAGAGTCACGATTCTCTTTAAATCTGCGCTTCTTCTGGTGACAAGGTGTGCTAAATATTAAAGTTGGAGAAGCTACAAAGTCAACATTATCGAATATAGCAGACTCGTATGAAATAGTAGAAGGGGATTGCAATAAATGTGATTGTAAATCGAAATTGGGTGAAAGACATTGGAGTTGGGCTATGAGTTCCAGTGAGGTTTACGTCTTCCACACTCTTCGAAATGGTGACTTCTTTTGTTTTTTCATCATCACCGTTACAGGAAAATATTTTGGCATCTTTAACGAGACAAAAATGTACCTATTAAAATATAAAATTTGTCATAAAACAACATAGGTTAGGGACAACATTTTTATAAATTATTTTATAAAAATTATTTTATACCACAATTTTGTTCGACTTACGTCCGTTTTTTCATCAACATTATATTTATTATTTGTTAACTTATGTAAAGACCACAGAAGAGAAGAAAGAGACCACATTGCCATTGTACACGCAAAATACTATGAAACAACATATTACATACACACACACTACACTCATCATTTTAGTTTAATATAATTATATAGGTATTTAATATCGGTTTTTTTAAAAAGGTAAAATAGGTAAATAAAATTGCTTTCTTTTGACACTTTAAACGCCTGTTTTAGATAACTGTACGCTACACTATAAGCAAATTAGCTTCTTTTATTTTTCCTGTAAAAATCAATTTTTGATATTACCACTTTATTACCCGCGGCCAGCGATATGCACTTTTCTTTTGAAAATTCATACTTAAACACCCAGACTAAGAAAAACTCTCATGTTCATGCACACAAAGATTTGTCTTAAGCGGCAATCGAACCCGTGACCACGACAGGCAGGTACAATATACTCATTTGTTTATTATGTCACTTTTGAAACTAAACATGGGATTTACCTTACCAAATTTTAATAGCAATCGTGCAATGAGTAATTAGAATTAATTATTTTGAGTACAAGTTCATCCATTTGTTCCTTTCTAAATCTTATTGTAGATAATTGATTGCAGTTCTCAAAACCAATTATACCTTACTTTTTCAAATACCTCAAATAAAATTATCATTTAAGTGAATAACAACGTCTTCAACCGAGATACGTTTTAAAATGGTACCATAATAACAAGCCTTACAAAATAGGCTAAAATGTAGAACTCGCTCTCCGTATTGCTGAAACCCCTTACAATCACATTTAAGACTCACAAGCCGGCCTGATTCTCCGAAATTGAAAATTATATTCCCGGTAAAACAAACTTTCTTTGTTTTGTCAACTCCCAACTTGTAATAGGTTTTCGACGTAATTAATACAATAGTACTCTTGAAAGTCCATCAAAATTTGTATTCAGTTAAAACTTGGGCACCCGTTTCCCTGGCTAACTGGACCTACATTTATTTTTTAACTTAATAAAGCTCGTAGACACAATAACATAGCAGCGATAGCTGAGTGGGAGACCGTAGGACTGCGAAGTCAAAGGTCACGGGTTCCGACCCACGGCACACACCTCTGTCAATAAATCGTTAAGATTTGTCCGTTCGAAGATATGTGTGTATTTATCATATTAAAAATTATCACTATAATATAGGTTTTTTTTCAAATTAAGTAGTACGTAAGTAGGTAGGTAATGATAGATTAGGGGTTAATAAGAGGTAAATTTATCCAACTAATAGAAAAAAGACGTAAAATTATTATTAATATAATACCTAATCATCTAACCAATTAATCACTTACCGTCAACCATGGATAACAATCTTTTAGCTCGAGATTTTATTACACCCAGTTTATTAAGGGTACTAAGGAGTAATAAGTCTAGTACTCTTAGAAAAAAAAAATTGCCGTGCAATAAAGGTGTAATTGTCATCTTTTCTAAAGAAATATTCATTTAAAAATCTGAATAAAATTAGAGAGATCGACTGATACTCAGAGAAGCCAAAAATCAAATAACATTAAAAAGGACGTAATCGGCGTTTACCGCTATATTGCCTGGGGCCAGCGATATTATGTATTAGTATCAGCTATTCTAGTACCCATAGTACAAGCTCTGCTTAATAATAATAATTATAAAAACGTTTATTTTTCTCTTCACAATAGGTTTTGCTTTACAGTTAATAAGTAGAAGTAGGCAGACAAAGTCTTAATTTTACCTATGTGAGAGACTGGTGCCTGATGTAGGTTTAAATAAAACCTGTGTTACAGGTGGCGGCACTGGTGGCCCCACCTCGGTTATTAGCTTAGTTTGGGACTAGATGACGTTGTTAGCTTAGTTTGGGACTAGATGACGTTGTATGTAAGTTCTTTTGGTTAAAATTCTCTTATAGGTCATACGACATTATCAATTCACATCACATCTTTCGAGAGCAGAAACAACTTTAAATCTGAGTTGCTATGATCAAAATTATTCATTTAAACACCGCTACCTACAGGAAACATGAATGGCGGCATGCTCGATTGCTCACCCTTTATTACATTCAGTAATATACGTCTATATTAAAACATTACTCGAAGAGAATCCTTACTCACATAACATCATGTCTATTTTACCCAGACTAGGGAATCCAGAGGTGTATAGCACCCATATTACATTCATGTTCAGGTTTTACGGGCTGAGCATATCGCCATACACTAGGCACAATTCCAACTCCGTGCTTCCTAATAACCTCTTTTGTCCGAACCGGGTTTCGAACCTGAAATCTCTAATTTAGAGGTCGCATATGCTTACTAGGTATTCATATTTCTTACTTTTTTTATAAATTATTATTATTATATTGCAAATTTAGAGGTCGCATATGCTTACTAGGTATTCATATTTCCATCTTTTTTTATAAATTATTATTATATTGTAGACCACGGGTCTTATATTTTTTTTTAATCGCGTAAATATTTTTAAAAGCATAAATAACTTTTATGCTCGACAGCTGACGACGCTGAGCCTTCACCAGTCGGCTCGTGACCACGATCGGGGTGATTCGGTCGAAACTGTCGAGTAAAAATAGCATTTATGCCTTAAAAATATTTGTGACTAAGACCCGTGTCTACAATATATAATTATGTTGACAATCGTGAAGGTTAAATATAATTATTCTATAAATGCTAAAGTTTTTGAGGCAATCCCGATGTTTGTTAATGTTTCAATTTGGTACACATTTAGCTTAGAAAGAAAGGTACACATGTTTCACCGGATAATCGGTATGCAAAATATACAATGTTATACTTATGTACTTATATTATATTAAAGTTATAGTAAACACTAACTAAATTGAATAATAAAATATATTATAGCAATAGCCAGGTTTTACATATTGGCTACACTCTGCGTCGAAGTACTATCCGGCAAGAGTTAAGTTTAATATGTTTCAACGTTAATTATATACCTACAATGTAAATCACATATCATCACATAATCACACACACACACACACACAGACAATCACACGAAGCTGCTTACTAGTAATTCAATATAATAATGATTTTAAGACCTAGAGAGCAAAAAAATTTCATCGGAAATATTCACAAATCGGTAAATCGGTCGAATGTTTTTGACACGTTAGAACAAAATCAATCAATCAGAAAGCAAATGTTTGCGAATAAGCTTGCGGAAACCCTTTTTTAGTGATAAAGAATCATGATTTTAAAGCTGATGCGAAGAAAAATTTCATGGTAAAAACTTAAGTTGTACTAAATATTTTTTAGAAAAATCGAGAATACAATATTTTTTTTTCGAAAGAGAAGACACCCAGTATAGAATCTCACAATCATGCACCAAGGAGCTTTCCCGAGTGACGTACACAACGATTTCCTACGTCCTTATAATTTTCATTTATCCTGGATTTATTTACAGACAAATTTACCCGCCTCTCCTTGAAAGTATCCAAAAGTTTCATTACAACGCCATTACAAACAAAAGTAAAAATCAAACGCTCATTTACCTTTCATTGCCATCCCAAAAAACCCTCGCTGTTTCAATTAAAAACAATGCCCTTAAAAGTACTTTAAATCACATGTGAATTCTATCAACACATCAAATTTTAATCTTAATGGCATTCTCGCCGATTTCAAGCGAGGTGTTAAAATCGACGATCAAACTGTAGCAGAGTCGTTAACTTGAATTGAAAGGAGCTTATGGGATTAACACATGCAAATTTCTACCCCACCTGAACCTATCGAGCGACAAACTTACTCGTGCGTGTCGTGGGGGCGTTGCTGTAGTGATGGAAAGGGTGTAAATTATCGCAAAACACCTCCGATTAATTTATTTTGGGATTAATCCGTACGCATGTTTATGTTTGTTGGGGTTTATAAAGGTGCTACAGCGTGAAAGGCCTCCATTTGTATTGTGGGTGCTAATTTTATGTTATTTTTTGGATTAAAGTCGTTTAAAAGTTTAGGAGTTGGCTATGGTTTGAGGTGCTGTTTTTTGGAGTTGTTTTAATAGTGGTTGACGCTTTATTCTAAAGTTGTTGTTGTTGGATTACTAGATTGTAATATTTTTCTCTTTCATTCTCGTAACTCGGTTGGTTTTCAGCTCTAAAATGATTTACAAATGCCAATTTACTTAAACACTTACTTACCTATTTAATTAAACATAATAGTTACTTATTTTAACAAACCAAACCGAAATATATCCAAAAGCTTACACTTATGCCCTTATATCAAGTGTATGTGTTTGGCATATTTTATGCCGCCACTTTTCCATATCAAATAAGGCGTTTTTATGAGAACCCTCTACACAAAAGCCTCTCTTATATTATTAGTATGATATCTCCGCACAAACTCGAGTACGTCACTTGAAATTCACACCCCATAAAAGGAATAGTGTGACATAACCTCTTCTCCGCAACTTTTATATTGTGAAGTTCTAAAAGAAAAAAGGCTCAGTGTGATGCTCACTCGTTTTGTAAGGGTTCCGCATAAATTCTATCGAGACTACAGGCCTGACTTTTTTTTTCTTGTAGTTATTTTTAAGCACAAAATGTGTATAACTGACCCGTTTTTATGCGGTTTTAGTCTCACACTTGAAAAAAATCTAAATTAATGCAAACATCAGTATATTCTTTGTGCATTGAGTATATTGGTGTAGTGGTTAAGGCAGTCGCCTTGCAGCTTTCAATTACACTGGTGTTATGTGTTCGATCCCCACGCGGGACAATTCTTTATGTGATCCGATGTGATCCGCAAAGATTTGTTCTAATGTATGTTTGTGTACCCCCCGCGACACAGGAGTTATACCTATTGCGGGCGTTGTTTTTTTTAATAAAAAAACAGCCTTATTTTGAATGATTTGTGACACTTTTTAAATAATATTATATATGACACCTTTTACTAGCAATAATATAAAGCTACGCATGCATTGCATTTAACAGGTAAAGCATTGAATTCACTAATTTAATTTCAAACACAGAACCCTAATATTGTCTAAAACTGAAACCGGAAGTTGAAAGCTATGCGTGATACAAAAGACAATGGGAAGCAAGGAGTTGGTCCTTTGTTACCTTTTTCACTTTATTTTCTTGGCCACTTGAGACTGAGAAAATTTTGGGGTTTTAAATTTGCAAAAACTGTAAAGGATCTAACTTCCGAACTAGAACATAAGGTGAAATGCTTTTAATGGTTCTGACTTTGAGTGCATATTTTAGCTTGTATATAATTTTTTTTAGACCTTTTTACGCCTTACAATAAAGACTATTTTTTTTTTTTTTTTAATTTCTAGAAATAACTCCTGTGTTGCGGGGGTGTTCACAAACATACCTACATTTCACACACACAAAGCACACCCAGAGTCAGAACAAATCTTTGCGAATCACACAAAGATTTGCCGCATGTGGGGATCGAACCCACAACACCAGCGTAGTTGAAAGCGGCGAGGCGACCGCTTTAACCGCTACGCCAAACGTGCACTCTACAGTGCACGTACACTTTTTTATGATTTCCTCTTGAGGTTAACCACCTCAAGAGGGAGTTTATTTATCTGCTATTTGATACAGAATAATTTATATTTATCAAAATTTATAAAATTTGTATATACATATAGTTCAAAATTAAAATAATTATCATTTATCATTAAATTAAATTAAATATTAAATAAGGAAATAAATTAAGAGAGGAAAAAATTCAATAATTTGAATGTTTATGTGTTATTGAACAGTTTAAGTGTGTGGACTATATGGGTGAGATGTGACATTAAGGTGTCGATGGAGTGGATGTCTGTCGTTAGTTGTGTTAAGTCGTATGGATTGTTCGTGTCTGTGTCGCGTTTGGGTATAGTTGGTGCACTGTGTTAGTAGAGGTGTCTAAATGATTGAGCTGTAGTGTTGTCGCAGGGACATGTAGGACGTCTGCACGTGTGGTGTAGTGGTTTAAGCGGTCGCCTCGCCGCTCTCCACTGCACTGGTGTTGTGGGTTCGATCCCCGCATGGGACAAATCTTTGTGTAATTCGCAAATATTTGTTCTGAGACTGGGTGTGCTTGAGTGAGTGAATGTGTGTATTTGGCCTTGTCATTGGGACCATTGGATAGTGTAATTGCTTCTGGCGTTCTATCTAATGTAAAAAATCCAAATTTAACTAATTTAACTAATATGTGTCGTTGTCAGTGATCTGAAATCTATGTAGGTATTGTTTATGGTATGCGTGGTCCGTGAGTAGCTAGCTGGGTAAGAGCGAATGTGTGTCCCGTTATGTTGATAAGTTTTTTTTCACGTACACTATTGATGGTATAATAGTGATGGAAAGTTTATGGAAAACTTCAGCTTTGGTTTTTTTTTTTTTGTTTCAAAACGCGCAATGGTCTTGATTAGGATATAGTAAGTGTGGTTTCGTTTATATCTAAGTGTTGATAAATAGAAGTATCTATAGCTTAGGCAATTATTTGTTCGCATTATGTGACAAACCGTGGCCGTGAGCTTTAAATGATATAACAAATACCAAAGCATTTTTTTTTTAAATAGCTTGCATATAATTTGTAAACCTTTTTAAGCAAATTACTATAATAACATTCTTGTTAGCCCTTTACAGCTAAGTTTAATTCGCTTGTGTTAGGACACGTCCTTGGTGTAATGGCCAGTATTCGAACTCACGACCGTAAGACTGATGCCCTATCCATTGCGCCACGTTCGCTTCAAGAGAACACTCATTACCAGGGCTCGGAATTAGGTAGAGTTTTTTATGTACTTGCATCGAAATGTTGATATTAATGTGGACCTTCCCGGGATTTCTAATGGACAATTCCGTGTGGCCAACAATATTACGAATAAATAATAATAAAAACCTCAGAGATAGACAAATATGATTAACATATTTTTTTTATTAGTTTACATTAATTCACAATACAAATTGTTGAAAGTCTGTAGTAAATTCTCATACGCATATTTCGAATTTTATTAAATACGAGCAAATACTTTTGCTTCTAGCCTAGACTCGTGAGGTTTTGCTTATTCAAACGGTCCATCAGAATCATTTTCCTTGTCCGATTCATTACCAGTAAGATTTGAAGTGTTCGCTTCCGACATTACTGTATAAATTTTGAGAGAATTAAAATATTTAGTCGCGCGTGCAGTAGTTTAAATTGTGTAAAAAAGTAAATAACTTTTTATTTAAAAAATCATGGGATTTTTTTCTGCTCTTTAAAATTAATTTTGGGATTTGAGGCATATCCACTTTATTCTTTCGCTGTATGAAATCAGTGTAAGTACATGAAAAACTCTACCTAATTCCGAGTCCTGCTCATTACATAAAGC
This sequence comes from Hypena proboscidalis, assembly GCA_905147285.1. Taxonomy (NCBI): domain Eukaryota; kingdom Metazoa; phylum Arthropoda; class Insecta; order Lepidoptera; family Erebidae; genus Hypena; species Hypena proboscidalis. The sequence continues at coordinate 5,457,454 of LR990150.1, read as the reverse complement.
AATTAGTTTCCCAGCAAATTTGATTACTAGTAGTATTCGAAATGTAATATTCTGAAAAAACAAATTTACAGCACAACTCTAGTTATAAAAAGGAATGTATGCACTCACAAAATATTTAAAATTTAACAATTTAATGTAAAGTCGTACATATTGATATAAATTCTATTTGATTTCTTTTAATTTCTCGTTGTAATTTCACTAAAAATTTTTAAATGTTTAAAACTAAACAAAGCAGCTGAATTAACTATCGACAATACATATTGGTGGTCAGCCATGTTGGATAATTTGTCAGCACCGGCCAACCACGTGAATTGGTTAGCGCGTTTCATTGTCACACATATGGGAGCGTTTCGATACATTTTATCGATATGTTAATCACGTGCTCTCGAATCAGTAATGCTCATGTTTCCATTTGTTTGATTGCTGTAAAATTATTTATGGAAATGTACGTGGCATTTTGCGCGATGAAAATTAAATCGGTAAAGGTTTGGCGTTTACACTTGTATTTATTTTAAATGTGCTTCATTGTATTTGTTAATTAATTATTTTTATGTGACACATGCAGTGAATGAGTTCGTATTTAAATTGTCTGAAATATTAAATATGCTATCAATATCGTGAAAATCATTTACATTTTATTTCAAAAACCAGACGTCACATTCTTTTTGACAGATATGTATCGAATTAAAACCTATCTGGTAACAATAAAAAGTATATTCTAAAATGTATATTGGGTTCGATTCCCACCGATGACAAATCTTTGTGTGCATGAACATGGGGGTTTGTCTTAGTCTGGGTGTTTCTATGTATAATATTATGTATGTATTTACAAAAAGAAAAGTATATCATTATGTATTAGTATCAGTTATTCTAGTACCCATAGTACAAGCTCTGCTTAGTTTGGGACTAGATGGCGTTGTGTGTGAGTTGTGAAATATTTATTTATTTTATTTTATTTATTCTGGGACTTTGTCTTAGGTGAAGCCAACAATAAGAAATCTAACGTTATCGAATGTGTACAGTTATGGAGTTATTTCCCTTAGCAGGGCAATTTTATACTTACGTGAACTCTGATTAATTCTTAAGGTTAATGACCTTATCGTTATTATGTATTTTACTGTAGATAATTTACATAGACAAAAATTGGTTATTAAGAAAATAAAAAATGTTCTTACATATTAATTTTCATTTACTAGATAGGTACATTCCATTTGAAATGTGTTCAAAATAAACATCAATACTATATAGGTAATCTAATCTGTTAATTATAGATGTATCGAGCCGTAATGACTCGATTCACACCTTACGCGTCATATGCGTGTACTCGGATTCTATATGCCTTATTTCGATGTGTAGCTCTATGTAACATTCAGAAATTTTTCGTTTGTTTTCTGCTATATGAGAGGGAAATAAGCATCCAATAGTTAATTTGTTCGTAATCGTCGTTATTTATATATATTTTAATATTTTTAATATTTCACAACTTCGTCGTTATTTATATATATCTTAATATTTTTGATATTTCACAACTTACACACAACGCCATCTAGTCCCAAACTAAGCAGAGCTTGTACTATGGGTACTAGAATAACTGATACTAATACATAATGATATACTTTTCTTTTTGTAAATACATACATAATATTATACATAGAAACACCCAGACTAAGACAAACCCCCATGTTCATGCACACAAAGATTTGTCATAGGTGGGAATCGAACCCAATATACATTTTAGAATATACTTTTTATTGTTACCAGGTAGGTTTTAATTCGATACATATCTGTCAAAATAGATGTGACGTCTGGTTTTTGAAATAAAATGTAAATGATTTTCACGATATTGATAGCATATTTAATATTTCAGACAATTTAAATACGAACTCATTCACTGCATGTGTTACGTCAAAATAATTAATTAACAAATACAATGAAGCACATTTAAAATAAATACAAGTGTAAACGTCAAACCTGAACCGATTTAATTTTCATCGCGCAAAATGCCACGTACATTTCCATAAATAATTTCACAGCAATCAAACAAATGGAAACATGAGCATTACTGATTCGAGAGCACGTGATTAACATATCGATAAAATGTATCGAAACGCTCCCATATGTGTGACAATGAGTCGCGCTAACCAATTCACGTGGTTGGCCGGTGCTGACAAATTATCCAACATGGCTGACCACCAATATGTATTGTCGATAGTTAATTCAGCTGCTTCGTTTAGTTTTAAACATGGAATTTCTAAAAGTTTCAGTGAAATTACAACGAGAAATTAAAAGAAATCAAACTCATCTTTTGTAAATACACACTTATTATACATAGAAACACCCAGACTAAGAAACACCCCCATGTTCAAGCACACAAAGATTTGTCTTAAGTGGGAATCGAACCCACTACCTCGGCATCTCAGGCAGGTACACTACCCACTCCGCCATCCGGTCGTTAAATGGAATGAAAAATATCCTTCTACGTGTCATAATTCTAGGCATCTACATAAGAATAAATGAAAATCATTCGCTTATCTCTCAGGAGGCACATCAAAAAAGAAAGTTCTTTTTTCTTTCTTTCAGATTTTCGACATTGCACTTAATGATTGCTCCATATTTACTTTCTTCTTCAGAGACTTACATTATTTGTTTAAAACGCCCCGTGTGAGAAATTCTTTGAGATTTACGAGCCCTTACATTCTGCGGACTGAGAGTTGCTTTACCTGTAAAGTAAATAAAATGTTCAAAGGACGAGATTTAAACGCATTAAGAGCAGTGTTAACTAAACAATACGGGACAAAGCAACCAATCGTAATGCATGTTTACATTTAGGATTTAGAAAAGCGGAGACAGAAAATTGGTAGCATAATTAACTCTCTAAAAGAAAACGGTTTCTAAATTGTTTTTATGAAGACTAAACAATTCAGCTCTAGTTGTGAATATTTATTTTATTTATTTAACTTTTCACACAGATATACATGTGTCGAAGGCGGACTTAATGCCAAAGGCATTTTCTACCAGTCAACCTTAAGGTGGTGCAAAAATATGTTTGGGTAGGTGCATAAGTATCGAAAATTAAATGATTTTTAAATAAAACTTATACAAAACTACAATGCTAATACTATATAAATGATAATATTAATAGATTGTCGGTAAATATGAATATAAAATAAATAAATTAAATATTTACTAAAATAAAATAATGTATATTACAATATATACATACAATATATATTAATATTAATATATTTCTATACCCATATATTATATAGATAAAGATACAATATATATATATTATATATATACATATATATATGTGCCCACCCAAAGTATGGCTCTGTCTGTTGTCCTGCCCATTACTTCCTACCTCTTGTACCCTAAGAGACGTTATGCAGGCCAATCAAAAATGCGTCCTAGTCGCATACTATTGGTCTAAAACTGCATAAATAGTAAATATTAAACAGAATTACTATGTGACACGACAAGAAGAAGAACAATCTATTTACATGCAATAAGCTGTGTTTGCCGATTGATAATAATTATGCACCCAAACCTTATTGATCATGCTTGTATTACATGTAAGAAATGCGTAACAATTGTAGGCGAACCTATAAATAAATAAATAAATATGGGACAACAGCCAATAAGGGTCGATTATTTTTTCCTCCCACAACTTAATCTACAAGTATTTAAACTCTCAACCAATTTAGTGACAATGCAGGTTAATACCCCGTTTGACACGAGACTAGGGTTGCCAACTTTTTTCAGAAGAAAAAGAGTATATCTGATTTCAAAGAAGGTAAAAAAGAGAATGGACTTAAAAAAAAGAGTATCATTCATGTAAAATTTAAAAAAAGGTATTTTTTTGTACTTTTTGCAGCAGATAACAATTTTTCATCATTCCGAAAGTAGTTGGAGGAAATTTTTTTGGGGGTACCAACATAAATTAACAGTAAATAATTGATTTTTGGTTTTGATTATGGGTTTTTGCATACAATTATATGTCAAGTAAGAATGTGTAAAAAAGAGTATTAGCGTACTCTATTAGTGTTATAGATTATAGAGTACGCTTACATGATATAGAGTACAATACTCTATTTTAGAGTACGGTTGGCAACCCTACACGAGACGGACAAGCCTAAATCTCTCGCGATCATAAAATATTTAACAATCACGCAGCGAAGGCGTAAACGTTTTATTTCTTTTCCGTCGTTCGCCGCATTGCGGTGCGGTTCTAATGTAGGATTTGGAGCCGTGAGTTTGTTTCTACCTTTGATCTGAGTAGGATAAGAGAAAGATCCGCATCTGTTCGTGAATGTACCGCCTTAAAGCTGTTCTTAAATGTACTGCCGACTTTCCACATAAATCATTTGGGAAGATTGTCGGGATGTAGAAGATTAGTTATGTTTATTTATTGTTGGCAATGAATTACTTAATCAAAATTTAATATCTTATCGTGAATATTTTTGTCATTGAATCTATGCTAGTAGGTTTATTTTATGCTCCTACTATAAAATATTAAAATTTTAATTTAAATACGCTCTACGCTAAAAATATAAAGTAAACAATATTAAAAAAATTACCTTCCTCTCATTGAGGCATCAAATTGGATGGAGTAACAACTTTTATGTATTTTTGATAGTTAGGTTTAAATTCTCATAAAAACACCAGTCCACTTAAAATGAGATACAAAATAATTATAAAGTAATAATACAGTACATTATCTCTGGAGTTAGACAACATTAAAAGTTACATTACAAAATAATATAATATCGCCGGCAAACTATTGAACAGCTGTGCTACTTCAAACAATACGGCTTTTTTTACCGTAATTAGTACGTGCGCTGATAAGCTCGAGTTTGTTGTTGTTTCTCAAATTATGTCATTGTTTTCTTCTTTATTTGTAGGTTAGTTTGAATTGAATTTGTTGTGATATTTTTGACAAGAATGCAAGTATTGTAAATACCTATATAGTTGCCTAATATTTAGTAGTTTAGTTTTTTCGTATAGTTTTCGTTGGTGTCAGGTAATGATAATGGAATAGAATTTTGAATATTTTTGTTTTGGACTCTTTGAAGTGAATTTAAGTTAGTTGCCGCTGCTGAACCCCATATCTCAGTGAGATATTCTAAATGCGATTTGACTAACGAGTTATAGATTAGAGTGCGTACTTTGCCTGGAATACAATTTGTTACTTTTCGTAATGAAACCAATAATGACGTTTGTTTATTTCTGAGATGTTCAAATTCAAATTCAAATCATTTATTTTCATAGGCCCCAGGAGGCGCTTGAACACGTCAAAACATTACAAAAAATGATATAAAAGTAAATAATAAATAATACTAAATTATACTATTTATATATTATATATATTATTCGATGTGTAATTTCCAAGTCAATTTGTCATCTATTCTAAGCCCGAGATATTTTTCATTAGTAGAACGTTTTATTATTTCGTTATTTATTTTTAGAGGTGAGAATTCTGGTATGTTTTTATTTTTGGTAGTAAAAATCATGAAAGAGGTTTTTGATGTGTTTATTGTTAGAAGGTTGTATTTTAACCATTCGTTAAGTAAGTCAAGGTCACGCTGAGCGTCTGAAATGACGTTATCAAGTGTTTTGTCGAAATAGAAAAAAACGCTGTCATCTGCATATAATTGTAGATATCCTGAAACCCTATCTTGTTTATATTGTTTACGTAAATTAAGAAAAGTAATGGGCTTATTATGGAGCCTTGAGGACAGCCGTTATAGACGTTTTGAACGGAGCTACTGTAGGTATCACCTATTCTAACAATCTGACGTCTGTTTTCCAAATACGATTTGAACATAGTGTAAGCTGTGCCTGTAATACCTATGTTGTCTAGTTTTTGTAACAGTTTTATATGACTCACGGTATCGAACGCTTTTTTTAGAAATAGATGAATAACTCGATAACATTTCCGCGTTAAAATGGTAGTATAAAATCACGGTGGAGTACTGCTTATGTTCCCTTTTTTTTTTTTACTCGCGAAGAAATGATTTACGCATACCACCCGGCTCGTGGGGGGCGAGCAGGGTGGTTATGTGGGACTCCCCGCGCCTGCAGATGGTAAACGGCACGAGTATACCCACTAAAAACCCGCGGTGTGCCATCGTCGCCGAAAGATGGTGGGTTGGCGAGACCTGGATCGATATCCGCTTATGTCCCTATATTAACCTAAATACATACAAAATATGCAACAAAATATGCAAGAAAATGCCCTGATAGGATGGTTTCTACAATACTACCAAAAATCTATGTCATTATGTTTTGTACTGTCGTTTCTCTATTTATCTAGGCCAATAGTTGGACAAAATAGTCAGATCTACGTACCACGCAGCCCGTAGTATCATTTCAGTCATTTATAAAATTTAAATCCAATTTCAACTATAACAAATACACACACAAAGCGTTTCTTACCAAAACCGTCTTTAATAATTTACTCAACTCTTAACTATAACTTAGTTATTTGCAAGCAATTACTTTAAGCGGTTCCAATTGGCATCCTAGCAATATTAAAATTGAATTTATGCCTGAGCACAGAGTTTGCAAAACTTTTGGTGCGAGAATGGTACAATAAATCGGCGTACGAACTCAATAGTCCAAGTTTCGATATATTTAGAGTGAGTGCTTTCCGACTTTAGTTTTCGTATTGGGAAAGGTATGCTCGGTGGAGTGTAATCACAGATATAGATCTACATAGATAACGCAAATGCATGTACTTCGCGTGTCTCAACCCCGACCAAACGTCGAGGTTGGTCGCCGCTAACTTCAGTCCACGCGCGTCTTTTGTCAGAGAAAATCATAGTGGACGGCTCCAGTTGAACGTACTGGGCGGATGGGCATCGGCGGCATCGGTGTCTTTAAATCGGTTTGGATTTCCCGTCACTAAATTTCGGCTGTGACGTCACAATAGGTATTAAAAACTCAAAAGTAAAAAATAAAATATTCGCTAAACTTTGCTTACCTTTATATTAATTTGTTTAAAACAATAAACCCAAATAATTATGTAATACCAATTAATTATATTTTTTTGAAGTCGGCGCCAAATCACATAATTGCTGATACGGTTTTAATTGGTATTTAATTTTGTGATTTTTTCAACAATTATTTCGGTAAATACGGTTTTAATTGGTATTTTTGATTTTGTAATTTGGCGCCGACTTAAAAAAAATATAATTAATTGGTATTACATAATTATTTGGGTTTATTGTTTTAAACAAATTAATATAAAGGTAAGCAAAGTTTAGCGAATATTTTATTTTTTACTTTTGAGTTTTTGAAGGCGGTTCCTTTTTCTTTGAAAAAAATTAGTACATAAAATATTATAATATTTAGAATACTCTCGAGTTAAGAATATTCTTTTTTTTAATTAGATTTTTTTTATTTTATTTTTTTATTATCAAATCCTTATAATAGTATCAAAAAATTCTTTCTGCGATCTTCATGATCATAAGTTATCACTAAGATAATAACAAATATGCTAAAACGTAAGCCCCGTCCAAACCTAAGCAGAGCTTTCGGTACTTTAAGTGTAGGTAAGTAGGCTGTCTCTGCTTACCCTTCAAAGCATACACAGGCATGATGTTATGTTATGTAGTGGTGAAAACAATACATAGATACACGATTGCACAAAACGTGGTTCATTAGCTATTCGTTTTTGAAGAGTTCCGTTGCCTGTCTCCAAAGATCTTCATTAGATTCTGATAAATTATATACTAAAACCTTCCTTGAAACACAAGGATTAAAATACTGAAAACTGCATTCAAATCGGATCAGTAGTTTCCGAGAAAATCGCGAACATAAAAAGGTGACATACATACATACATACATACATACATACATACATACATACATACATACGGATCAAATACAGAACCTCTTTTTTTTTTTTTTTTGAAGTCTGTAAAAAAAGTCGGCACGCTTGGTTTCAATACAAGTCGTGATACTTGCGTTATCTATGTAGATCTATATCTGTGAGTGTAATTCTTGATGTGATTTCGAGTGCTGGGGATATTTCATGTGTAAGTTATGTATTATTTGTATAGGCTCGGTTTAAGTAAACGTGGCTCGAAGAGAACTTGATTTACCAATACATTTTTAGAAAAGTTTTTGTTAATTCAGCTATTTTTGCTGTTAACTTTTACGCAATTTTTTTAAGATATAGTGCTGCTATTTGTCAGTATATCAGACAAAAGCCGTAAATGACAGTTTTAAGCTAAGATTCGTAACTTGTCTTTCGCTGTAACGTTTTATTGTCTTGTTACATAAAAAAAAAAAATTAGTATATTTTCTGAATAATAATAAGAATTTGTAATATTTTAAAGCAAATTATAGCTTTGTTATGCCATTTTGTATTCAGCAAGATTTTTTATTTTTTTAACTTTAATATAATATAAAATTATAAGAATTTCATTACTTTTTCGCCTCCTAGTAAGACCAAAATTTATTTCACGGCTGCAATGCATCAGACACGAACTTTGCTATCATATTTAATAATAAATAAATAAATAAATAAATATTTCACATTTCACACACAACGCCATCTAGTCCCAAACTAAGCAGAGCTTGTACTATGGGTACTAGAATAACTGGTACAAATACATTATACTTTTCCTTTGTAAATATATACTTATTATACATAGGAACACCCAGACTAAGACAAACCCCATGTTCATGCACACAAAGATTTGTCTTAAGTGGGAATCGAACCCACGACCTCGGCGTCGCAGGCAGGTACACTACCCACTTCGCCATCCGGTCGTCAAACAATAATAATAAGTAATATTTTCAAAACTATACCCGACGTAGATCTAGGAAGTGAGTAAGCAATTTTTCTCACTCTGCACTTGCACAAAATTATCTTTTTCATTCTACAGAAGTTTTCAAACTAAGCTCGTATCAGCTACTTTCTTACTGTACCGCGTATAGCATGTACTCTGAGTTATCGCTCACGACTTTCAACGCAGTTTCTTACATAATTCCTTTTACATCCACCCCATTTTGCTCTTTAACTTAACAGTTTTAAAGCAGAAAGTGCCTTGTACGTTTGGGATGGTATCAAGCGCTATCTCTACCGATCGTTCCTTCAGCAAACTTTATAAGCCGATAATGTTAAATTTCTGTTGCGTATAATGCATTTTGGTTGGCATGCCCGTCTTTTTAACTTAACGCCCTTATATAAATATATTCTCGCATAATTTTGGTTTTAAAATAAACGTATGGTGCAGTTTTGTATGGAGAATTATTGCACCTTTGCGGCTTATAAAATACTGACTTGGAAAATGGCTTCGTGTGTTATCGTGTATGAAGGCAAGTTAGATCTATAATGTCCTGTTACAAAAGGTGATGTTTTAAAGAAATTGCCATACGTATATAAAATTATACAGTTGATAAAACTATTTCTTTATTAAATTGACTGTGGTGGGAGAACTGCTTTAACCTACAAAGTAAAAAAAATTCTAAAATTTTATTTGACGTAAGAAAAAGGCAATGCCCAAAAACTGTATCGCCAAAACCCGTCACGAATATAAGATAGTAAATAATTTCTAGTTTTGTGTATGACGATTATCTAGTAATAAGAGACATAACTTAATCGGGATTTAATAAATAAAAGAGATTTTCTATTTAAACACGAAGGATAAACTAGAATCTAATTTTGTTTAGATAGAATTATCACGTTTTTTGCACTTGTTTACTAACTTTTTTCATGACATTCCAGCTCACTATAAAAAATATACGGCTTAATTAAACTTTCATAATTATTATTCTACATACAATACAGCAGTTTTTATCTTGACAAAGCCACGGAATAGATAGCACAGCAGCGATAAACAATCCCATAGTCGATTGGTCATACCTCTTTGTACCAAAAACATTTAAGCTGAGTTAATCAACAAAGTCTTTAATAACTAATTTTACAAACAAACGACTATTTAAGTAATATTCAACGTCTCGCCTCTGTTAATTTTAACTTGAAAGGATACCGAATATTAATAGAATATAAATATTTAAAGAATTATGTCCGTACTTCTAATCGTTGAGATGAAGCTTCCAGCATTAGTTGAGCAACTTCAAATACCATGCTAGATGCAAATATCCGAGTAACCTTAGATAGTAAACGAAAAACAATAGAAGCCTTTAAAATTTGAGAATTGCTCTCTATTCCTCTAGGGTTTTATCATCAGATCGTAATCTGATGAGCATGGTACCACATGACGTCTGCACGTGTGGTGTAGTAATTTAAGCGGTCGCCTAGCCGCTCTCCACTGCACTGGTGTTGTGGGTTCGATCCCCACATGGGACAAATCTTTGTGATTCGCAAAGATTTGTTCTGAGACTAGGTGTGCTTGTGTGAGTGAATGAGTGTGTTTTGAATTTGGCCTTGTCATTGGGACCATTGGATAGTGTAATTGCTTCTGGCGTTCTATCTAATGTAAAAAATCCAAATTTACTTATTCATTTATGACAAGTATACTCTTTCAGCAAAAAATCTCAAATCAGTCCAAGCGTCTTCGATGAATCAGCAAAAAAAAAACAACTTGCTCCATTTTTTTAAGTCGGCCACTAAGAAACTAACAAAGATAGGAAGTCCGTGATAAAATCAATGCAGAATCAATTCAAGAACTTACAAGAAGTGGGTAGTGAAACTGCATTTGACCTACATTCCAACAGCTTAGCATACAAAAGTAAGAGCTAAGCGGCGACTATCATAAAACAGAAGAAAAGCAATAAGTCCAAACTACGAGAGATTTTCGCCTTAGCAAACTTCAAGAGCTGAGCCAAAGCTAAAACTATAAGTACGGTAGTTGAGTATTGCCGAGATAATACGGGGGAATAAAAGTTGTCAGTTGTCTGTTAGGAATCATGAGCCATAGAAAGTCTTATTGTTGTTTGTTTTTATTAAGTGATTATTTTGTAATTTTTAAATAATAAAATTGATGGTGGTAGTCGTAGATATTTTATACAAACAATAATAAATGCTTGTAATATTTTAAAGCAAATTTTAGCTTTGCTATGCGTTTTTGTATTTTATATAATATTAGAGTTAAAAAATTAAGAATCCAGCAGGACTCGAATTGCGTCATCTCTCGACAGTAATAGTGTTGATCTTAATTCAAACTTACTGTATGTGATTAAGTGACTTATCACTCATCGCATAGATGGCGCTAAAACCAAGTAAGGTTTGTCTAGCTAAGGCTGGCATAAGAGTTGACAAATTTCGAGTCTAGCAGCATACGAATCCATAGCTGAATTGGCAAATCACTTGGGGCGTATACCCAGGGGGTGCAGGTTAGAGTCCTACTGGATTCTTAATTTTTCAACTTTAATATTATATAAAATAATAAATGCTTATGTATTTTTAGCAAGTACGCATTATAATCTCTCCATTATTGTGTGTTTTGCAAGTGTACGTACTGAACTTCGTTCCATCCGAGTGTCCCTTGACACCTCTCAAGTATTTTATTTTTGTTGGTTTATATTTTACTTAAAGAAAAAAAGCTAAATCTATAAGTACGGTAGTTCAGTATTGCCAAGATAATGCGGGGGAATAAAAGTTGTCAATTGTCTGTTAGGAATCATGAGCCATTGAAAGTTTTATATAGTTATTTTTTTCACTTGTAAATAATATTAGTGAAATAAAATCAAGCCTATATTACCCAGAAGGGTGTACCAGAGGTGTACAATACGCACACTTCATCTGTTACGTTTAGGTCCCGGGGTAAGCCTATCGACATCCACCGGGCACAATTCCAACTCCCTGCTGCTATTGTGAATTTCTTGACGCAAAGTGCGCACTAGTGGTAATCGATATACATACATAGAAAAAAAACATACCGGCCGTATTGAAAACCTCCTTCTTTTTGGGAAGTCCCATCACCCTATATCAAAAACCTGAAAAAAAAAAAAACCGCGAAATGGATACTGACTCTCAGCAGCCTGAAACTCTGTCATAGACTGGTGCAATCGCTGCCGTAATGAAATGAATGCGTATCAACGCATCAGTGTGAAGACGTCGTTAGTGTTGGGCAAAAGAATAAGAATATCTATAGTTCAGACAACGAAACGAGATAATTTTCATGATATACAATTATAAACCCAACGTTGGCTTTAGTATAGCTGATAAATTAATATAGAATGAAATTTATTATCTTTGATTTAATTATTATTGCATTTAATTGATTGTTATTGTTATTATTATTATATGCATGACGGTTCTTATGCGTGGTGTTTTAAGAGTATTCCTATATCATATGATGCATGGTATTTTTGTTCTTTCAACTAGACGATCACACCCGTTATAATTTTGTAAAGTAGTAGATTTGTATTGCTAATATAATTCAAAACTTAATTTTATTTGTCTCTTAAGTGGAGAATGGACGTTTCTAAGAATTTAAAGTGCATATGTCTACAGGTAAACTATTTCAAGTCCAGACCTATTTGGCATCCTCGAAACTAGATAAGAGTTAATTATTGGAAAAGGTTATTGGAAAAGGTTTTTTGTTTTCTAAATTTCAAACTAATTAAACTGGGGACGTGTAGAAACCTCGTCAGATATTAAGTGTGTGTGTCTTGTAAACTTTCGAGTTTGTACATATCCAATATAAAAAAAGGGAACAGTTTATTGCCATCTTTAGAATTTCAAGATAGATCTCTCCTAAACACTTGAACAACATCATGTGGTGTTAAATTGTTATGGGTTCATATATGAAACGGCAATTTTAGAATGTTAGAAAAATATAAAAATGATGTTATTGCAAAATAGGACGGATACTTGCGCGCTTTTGTTAACAATTTCAGAAACATAAAACATCTGTCACGGGTGCATGGGTACCTGGTGCTGAGGTCAAGCAACTGCAAGTAAGGCGCGAAGTTTAGCGGCTGCCTTTAAGCGAGAAAAAGGAGACATTGGGCAACACTGACGTCACTGATCATCTTATACAGAGCTAAGTATTTTTATTTAATTATCGCCAATCTTGTAAACTTTCGAGTTTGTACATATCCAACCTAGGAAGGGATACGAATAGCAGAAGCAGGGTTTCTGTATTTTAAAGCATTTAGTTCTTTAAGCCTAAGTGTGTATTTTATGTATGGGGCGCCCCGATGAGAGAAGAAGAATGTCTCAAGTGAGAAAGTCCATACTGGAGCAACTAAACCTTTTAATATTCTTTGCCAAATATTTCAAAATACCCCTCCTCTTATATCAGAAGAGGGGACAAACCAACGCCACCAGTTTGTTCATGTAAACTTTGTTATGTAATAATACAGTATCTTGTTGACAGAAATGGAAGGCGCTGGTACCTGTGATACAGTGGTTTTCACTAGGACAGGTGCCAACGTTACAACTGGCTACAACGGCTTTATAAAAGGCGTGCGCAGCCAGAGCGGGTCATTCGTTTGACGGCGCGCGAGTCGAACAGACCTCGGTAAGAAAGTTACTTTGATTTTGTTTGTTTTATTTAATGAATTAATTTGTTATTGAAGTGTTATTTAATTTTAAAAAGTATTTATTTGGTATTTAGTTGCTGCCAACAATTATAACATATTTTAGATTGTGTGTTTATTGTTATTAATAATAAACAGCCATGAGTAATGGAGATGGTTGTACTCAAGAAAATACCCCTCCTCTTATATCAGAAGAGGGGACGAACCAACGCCACCAGTTTATTCATGTAAACTTTGTTATGTAATAATACAGTACACCGTTCATTATCTTGTTGACAGAAATGGAAGGCGCTGGTACCTGTGATACAGTGGTTTTCACTAGGACAGGTGCCAACGTTACAACTGGCTACAACGGCTTTATAAAAGGCGTGCGCAGCCAGAGCGGGTCATTCGTTTGACGGCGCGCGAGTCGAACAGACCTCGGTAAGAAAGTTACTTTGATTTTGTTTGTTTTATTTAATGAATTAATTTGTTATTGAAGTGTTATTTAATTTTAAAAAGTATTTATTTGGTATTTAGTTGCTGCCAACAATTATAACATATTTTAGATTGTGTGGTTATTGTTCAGTTGGTTAGATTTAAAGTCGCGGAAATTACGATTACCTTTGTTATTATTTATTCATAAAAATGTAAAATAACTTCTTCTTTCAACTAGACGATCACACCCGTTATAATTTTGTAAAGTAGTAGATTTGTATTGCTAATATAATTCAAAACTTAATTTTATTTGTTTCTTAAGTGGAGAATGGACGTTTCTAAGAATTTAAAGTGCATATGTCTACAGGTAAACTATTTCAAGTCCAGACCTATTTGGCATCCTCGAAACTAGATAAGAGTTAGTAAACAAAAAAATACAAGGAAAGGTTTTGTAACACTTAATTATTGGAAAAGGTTTTTGTTTTCTAAATTTCAAAGTAATTAAACTGGGGACGTGTAGAAACCTCGTCAGATATTAAGTGTGTGCAACGCGCTAATTTAAAATGTCAAACTTATCGTTAAATTATTGATTCTTAAATCTTAAGTGAGACTTTTGACATTTTAGTTGAGGGACTTAGTTTTTATTTTATTTGGGCACTTCAAAGTGATTCAAAAGGGACAAGAGGTTCTCACATTATACTTATCAATGTGCAACACTTGAATATAAAAAAAGGGAACAGTTTATTGCCATCTTTAGAATTTCAAGATAGATCTCTCCTAAACACTTGAACAACATCATGTGGTGTTAAATTGTTTATTTGAAACGGCAATTTTAGAATGTTGGAAAAATATAAAAATGATGTTATTGCAAAATAGGACGGATACTTGCGCGCTTTTGTTAACAATTTCAGAAGCATAAAACATCTGTCACGGGTGCATGGGTACCTGGTGCTGAGGTCAAGCAACTGCAAGTAAGGCTCGAAGTTTAGCGGCTGCCTTTAAGCGAGAAAAAGGAGACATTGGGCAACACTGACGTCACTGATCATCTTATACAGAGCTAAGTATTTTTATTTAATTATCGCCAATCTTGTAAACTTTCGAGTTTGTACATATCCAACCTAGGAAGGGATACGAATAGCAGAAGCAGGGTTTCTGTATTTTAAAGCATTTAGTTCTTTAAGCCTAAGTGTGTATTTTATGTATGGGGCGCCCCGATGAGAGAAGAAGAATGTCTCAATTGAGAAAGTCCATACTGGAGCAACTAAACCTTTTAATATTCTTTGCCAAATATTTCAAAATACCCCTCCTCTTATATCAGAAGAGGGGACAAACCAACGCCACCAGTTTGTTCATGTAAACTTTGTTATGTAATAATACAGTATCTTGTTGACAGAAATGGAAGGCGCTGGTACCTGTGATACAGTGGTTTTCACTAGGACAGGTGCCAACGTTACAACTGGCTACAACGGCTTTATAAAAGGCGTGCGCAGCCAGAGCGGGTCATTCGTTTGACGGCGCGCGAGTCGAACAGACCGGTAAGAAAGTTACTTTGATTTTGTTTGTTTTATTTAATGAATTAATTTGTTATTGAAGTGTTATTTAATTTAAAAAAGTATTTATTTGGTATTTAGTTGCTGCCAACAATTATAACATATTTTAGATTGTGTGGTTATTGTTCAGTTGGTCAGATTTAAAGTCGCGGAAATTACGATTACCTTTGTTATTATTTATTCATAAAAATGTAAAATAACTTCTTCTTTCAACTAGACGATCACACCCGTTATAATTTTGTAAAGTAGTAGATTTGTATTGCTAATATAATTCAAAACTTAATTTTATTTGTCTCTTAAGTGGAGAATGGACGTTTCTAAGAATTTAAAGTGCATATGTCTACAGGAAAACTATTTCAAGTCCAGACATATTTGGCATCCTCGAAACTAGATAAGAGTTAGTAAACAAAAAAATACAAGGAAAGGTTTTGTAACACTTAATTATTGGAAAAGGTTTTTTGTTTTCTAAATTTTAAACTAATTAAACTGCGGACGTGTAGAAACCTCGTCAGATATTAAGTGTGTGCAACGCGCTAATTTAAAATGTCAAACTTATCGTTAAATTATTGATTCTTAAATCTTAAGTGAGACTTTTGACATTTTAGTTGAGGGACTTAGTTTTTATTTTATTTGGGCACTTCAAAGTGATTCAAAAGGGACAAGAGGTTCTCACATTATACTTATCAATGTGCAACACTTGAATATAAAAAAAGGGAACAGTTTATTGCCATCTTTAGAATTTCAAGATAGATCTCTCCTAAACACTTGAACAACATCATGTGGTGTTAAATTGTTTATTTGAAACGGCAATTTTAGAATGTTAGAAAAATATAAAAATGATGTTATTGCAAAATAGGACGGATACTTGCGCGCTTTTGTTAACAATTTCAGAAGCATAAAACATCTGTCACGGGTGCATGGGTACCTGGTGCTGAGGTCAAGCAACTGCAAGTAAGGCTCGAAGTTTAGCGGCTGCCTTTAAGCGAGAAAAAGGAGACATTGGGCAACACTGACGTCACTGATCATCTTATACAGAGCTAAGTATTTTTATTTAATTATCGCCAATCTTGTAAACTTTCGAGTTTGTACATATCCAACCTAGGAAGGGATACGAATAGCAGAAGCAGGGTTTCTGTATTTTAAAGCATTTAGTTCTTTAAGCCTAAGTGTGTATTTTATGTATGGGGCGCCCCGATGAGAGAAGAAGAATGTCTCAATTGAGAAAGTCCATACTGGAGCAACTAAACCTTTTAATATTCTTTGCCAAATATTTCAAAATACCCCTCCTCTTATATCAGAAGAGGGGACAAACCAACGCCACCAGTTTGTTCATGTAAACTTTGTTATGTAATAATACAGTATCTTGTTGACAGAAATGGAAGGCGCTGGTACCTGTGATACAGTGGTTTTCACTAGGACAGGTGCCAACGTTACAACTGGCTACAACGGCTTTATAAAAGGCGTGCGCAGCCAGAGCGGGTCATTCGTTTGACGGCGCGCGAGTCGAACAGACCTCGGTAAGAAAGTTACTTTGATTTTGTTTGTTTTATTTAATGAATTAATTTGTTTTTGAAGTGTTATTTAATTTAAAAAAGTATTTATTTGGTATTTAGTTGCTGCCAACAATTATAACATATTTTAGATTGTGTGGTTATTGTTCAGTTGGTCAGATTTAAAGTCGCGGCAATTACGATTACCTTTGTTATTATTTATTCATAAAAATGTAAAATAACTTCTTCTTTCAACTAGACGATCACACCCGTTATAATTTTGTAAAGTAGTAGATTTGTATTGCTAATATAATTCAAAACTTAATTTTATTTGTCTCTTAAGTGGAGAATGGACGTTTCTAAGAATTTAAAGTGCATATGTCTACAGGTAAACTATTTCAAGTCCAGACCTATTTGGCATCCTCGAAACTAGATAAGAGTTAGTAAACAAAAAAATACAAGGAAAGGTTTTGTAACACTTAATTATTGGAAAAGGTTTTTGTTTTCTAAATTTCAAAGTAATTAAACTGGGGACGTGTAGAAACCTCGTCAGATATTAAGTGTGTGCAACGCGCTAATTAAAAATGTCAAACTTATCGTTAAATTATTGATTCTTAAATCTTAAGTGAGACTTTTGACATTTTAGTTGAGGGACTTAGTTTTTATTTTATTTGGGCACTTCAAAGTGATTCAAAAGGGACAAGAGGTTCTCACATTATACTTATCAATGTGCAACACTTGAATATAAAAAAAGGGAACAGTTTATTGCCATCTTTAGAATTTCAAGATAGATCTCTCCTAAACACTTGAACAACATCATGTAGTGTTAAATTGTTATGGGTTCATATTTGAAACGGCAATTTTAGAATGTTAGAAAAATATAAAAATGATGTTATTGCAAAATAGGACGGATACTTGCGCGCTTTTGTTAACAATTTCAGAAGCATAAAACATCTGTCACGGGTGCATGGGTACCTGGTGCTGAGGTCAAGCAACTGCAAGTAAGGCGCGAAGTTTAGCGGCTGCCTTTAAGCGAGAAAAAGGAGACATTGGGCAACACTGACGTCACTGATCATCTTATACAGAGCTAAGTATTTTTATTTAATTATCGCCAATCTTGTAAACTTTCGAGTTTGTACATATCCAACCTAGGAAGGGATACGAATAGCAGAAGCAGGGTTTCTGTATTTGAAAGCATTTAGTTCTTTAAGCCTAAGTGTGTATTTTATGTATGGGGCGCCCCGATGAGAGAAGAAGAATGTCTTAAGTGAGAAAGTCCATACTGGAGCAACTAAACCTTTTAATATTCTTTGCCAAATATTTCAAAATACCCCTCCTCTTATATCAGAAGAGGGGACAAACCAACGCCACCAGTTTGTTCATGTAAACTTTGTTATGTAATAATACAGTATCTTGTTGACAGAAATGGAAGGCGCTGGTACCTGTGATACAGTGGTTTTCACTAGGACAAGTGCCAACGTTACAACTGGCTACAACGGCTTTATAAAAGGCGTGCGCAGCCAGAGCGGGTCATTCGTTTGACGGCGCGCGAGTCGAACAGACCTCGGTAAGAAAGTTACTTTGATTTTGTTTGTTTTATTTAATGAATTAATTTGTTATTGAAGTGTTATTTAATTTAAAAAAGTATTTATTTGGTATTTAGTTGCTGCCAACAATTATTACATATTTTAGATTGTGTGTTTATTGTTATTAATAATAAACAGCCATGAGTAATGGAGATGGTTTAACTCAAGAAAATACCCCTCCTCTTATATCAGAAGAGGGGACGAACCAACGCCACCAGTTTATTCATGTAAACTTTGTTATGTAATAATACAGTACACCGTTCATTATCTTGTTGACAGAAATGGAAGGCGCTGGTACCTGTGATACAGTGGTTTTCACTAGGACAGGTGCCAACGTTACAACTGGCTACAACGGCTTTATAAAAGGCGTGCGCAGCCAGAGCGGGTCATTCGTTTGACGGCGCGCGAGTCGAACAGACCTCGGTAAGAAAGTTACTTTGATTTTGTTTGTTTTATTTAATGAATTAATTTGTTATTGAAGTGTTATTTAATTTAAAAAAGTATTTATTTGGTATTTAGTTGCTGCCAACAATTATAACATATTTTAGATTGTGTGGTTATTGTTCAGTTGGTCAGATTTAAAGTCGCGGAAATTACGATTACCTTTGTTATTATTTATTCATAAAAATGTAAAATAACTTCTTCTTTCAACTAGACGATCACACCCGTTATAATTTTGTAAAGTAGTAGATTTGTATTGCTAATATAATTCAAAACTTAATTTTATTTGTCTCTTAAGTGGAGAATGGACGTTTCTAAGAATTTAAAGTGCATATGTCTACAGGTAAACTATTTCAAGTCCAGACCTATTTGGCATCCTCGAAACTAGATAAGAGTTAGTAAACAAAAAAATACAAGGAAAGGTTTTGTAACACTTAATTATTGGAAAAGGTTTTTTGTTTTCTAAATTTCAAACTAATTAAACTGGGGACGTGTAGAAACCTCGTCAGATATTAAGTGTGTGCAACGCGCTAATTTAAAATGTCAAACTTATCGTTAAATTATTGATTCTTAAATCTTAAGTGAGACTTTTGACATTTTAGTTGAGGGACTTAGTTTTTATTTTATTTGGGCACTTCAAAGTGATTCAAAAGGGACAAGAGGTTCTCACATTATACTTATCAATGTGCAACACTTGAATATAAAAAAAGGGAACAGTTTATTGCCATCTTTAGAATTTCAAGATAGATCTCTCCTAAACACTTGAACAACATCATGTGGTGTTAAATTGTTTATTTGAAACGGCAATTTTAGAATGTTAGAAAAATATAAAAATGATGTTATTGCAAAATAGGACGGATACTTGCGCGCTTTTGTTAACAATTTCAGAAGCATAAAACATCTGTCACGGGTGCATGGGTACCTGGTGCTGAGGTCAAGCAACTGCAAGTAAGGCGCGAAGTTTAGCGGCTGCCTTTAAGCGAGAAAAAGGAGACATTGGGCAACACTGACGTCACTGATCATCTTATACAGAGCTAAGTATTTTTATTTAATTATCGCCAATCTTGTAAACTTTCGAGTTTGTACATATCCAACCTAGGAAGGGATACGAATAGCAGAAGCAGGGTTTCTGTATTTTAAAGCATTTAGTTCTTTAAACCTAAGTGTGTATTTTATGTATGGGGCGCCCCGATGAGAGAAGAAGAATGTCTCAAGTGAGAAAGTCCATACTGGAGCAACTAAACCTTTTAATATTCTTTGCCAAATATTTCAAAATACCCCTCCTCTTATATCAGAAGAGGGGACAAACCAACGCCACCAGTTTGTTCATGTAAACTTTGTTATGTAATAATACAGTATCTTGTTGACAGAAATGGAAGGCGCTGGTACCTGTGATACAGTGGTTTTCACTAGGACAAGTGCCAACGTTACAACTGGCTACAACGGCTTTATAAAAGGCGTGCGCAGCCAGAGCGGGTCATTCGTTTGACGGCGCGCGAGTCGAACAGACCTCGGTAAGAAAGTTACTTTGATTTTGTTTGTTTTATTTAATGAATTAATTTGTTATTGAAGTGTTAATTAATTTTAAAAAGTATTTATTTGGTATTTAGTTGCTGCCAACAATTATTACATATTTTAGATTGTGTGTTTATTGTTATTAATAATAAACAGCCATGAGTAATGGAGATGGTTTAACTCAAGAAAATACCCCTCCTCTTATATCAGAAGAGGGGACGAACCAACGCCACCAGTTTATTCATGTAAACTTTGTTATGTAATAATACAGTACACCGTTCATTATCTTGTTGACAGAAATGGAAGGCGCTGGTACCTGTGATACAGTGGTTTTCACTAGGACAGGTGCCAACGTTACAACTGGCTACAACGGCTTTATAAAAGGCGTGCGCAGCCAGAGCGGGTCATTCGTTTGACGGCGCGCGAGTCGAACAGACCTCGGTAAGAAAGTTACTTTGATTTTGTTTGTTTTATTTAATGAATTAATTTGTTATTGAAGTGTTATTTAATTTAAAAAAGTATTTATTTGGTATTTAGTTGCTGCCAACAATTATAACATATTTTAGATTGTGTGGTTATTGTTCAGTTGGTCAGATTTAAAGTCGCGGAAATTACGATTACCTTTGTTATTATTTATTCATAAAAATGTAAAATAACTTCTTCTTTCAACTAGACGATCACACCCGTTATAATTTTGTAAAGTAGTAGATTTGTATTGCTAATATAATTCAAAACTTAATTTTATTTGTCTCTTAAGTGGAGAATGGACGTTTCTAAGAATTTAAAGTGCATATGTCTACAGGTAAACTATTTCAAGTCCAGACCTATTTGGCATCCTCGAAACTAGATAAGAGTTAGTAAACAAAAAAATACAAGGAAAGGTTTTGTAACACTTAATTATTGGAAAAGGTTTTTTGTTTTCTAAATTTCAAACTAATTAAACTGGGGACGTGTAGAAACCTCGTCAGATATTAAGTGTGTGCAACGCGCTAATTTAAAATGTCAAACTTATCGTTAAATTATTGATTCTTAAATCTTAAGTGAGACTTTTGACATTTTAGTTGAGGGACTTAGTTTTTATTTTATTTGGGCACTTCAAAGTGATTCAAAAGGGACAAGAGGTTCTCACATTATACTTATCAATGTGCAACACTTGAATATAAAAAAAGGGAACAGTTTATTGCCATCTTTAGAATTTCAAGATAGATCTCTCCTAAACACTTGAACAACATCATGTGGTGTTAAATTGTTTATTTGAAACGGCAATTTTAGAATGTTAGAAAAATATAAAAATGATGTTATTGCAAAATAGGACGGATACTTGCGCGCTTTTGTTAACAATTTCAGAAGCATAAAACATCTGTCACGGGTGCATGGGTACCTGGTGCTGAGGTCAAGCAACTGCAAGTAAGGCGCGAAGTTTAGCGGCTGCCTTTAAGCGAGAAAAAGGAGACATTGGGCAACACTGACATCACTGATCATCTTATACAGAGCTAAGTATTTTTATTTAATTATCGCCAATCTTGTAAACTTTCGAGTTTGTACATATCCAACCTAGGAAGGGATACGAATAGCAGAAGCAGGGTTTCTGTATTTTAAAGCATTTAGTTCTTTAAGCCTAAGTGTGTATTTTATGTATGGGGCGCCCCGATGAGAGAAGAAGAATGTCTCAAGTGAGAAAGTCCATACTGGAGCAACTAAACCTTTTAATATTCTTTGCCAAATATTTCAAAATACCCCTCCTCTTATATCAGAAGAGGGGACAAACCAACGCCACCAGTTTGTTCATGTAAACTTTGTTATGTAATAATACAGTATCTTGTTGACAGAAATGGAAGGCGCTGGTACCTGTGATACAGTGGTTTTCACTAGGACAGGTGCCAACGTTACAACTGGCTACAACGGCTTTATAAAAGGCGTGCGCAGCCAGAGCGGGTCATTCGTTTGACGGCGCGCGAGTCGAACAGACCTCGGTAAGAAAGTTACTTTGATTTTGTTTGTTTTATTTAATGAATTAATTTGTTATTGAAGTGTTATTTAATTTTAAAAAGTATTTATTTGGTATTTAGTTGCTGCCAACAATTATAACATATTTTAGATTGTGTGGTTATTGTTCAGTTGGTCAGATTTAAAGTCGCGGCAATTACGATTACCTTTGTTATTATTTATTCATAAAAATGTAAAATAACTTCTTCTTTCAACTAGACGATCACACCCGTTATAATTTTGTAAAGTAGTAGATTTGTATTGCTAATATAATTCAAAACTTAATTTTATTTGTCTCTTAAGTGGAGAATGGACGTTTCTAAGAATTTAAAGTGCATATGTCTACAGGTAAACTATTTCAAGTCCAGACCTATTTGGCATCCTCGAAACTAGATAAGAGTTAGTAAACAAAAAAATACAAGGAAAGGTTTTGTAACACTTAATTATTGGAAAAGGTTTTTTGTTTTCTAAATTTCAAACTAATTAAACTGGGGACGTGTAGAAACCTCGTCAGATATTAAGTGTGTGCAACGCGCTAATTTAAAATGTCAAACTTATCGTTAAATTATTGATTCTTAAATCTTAAGTGAGACTTTTGACATTTTAGTTGAGGGACTTAGTTTTTATTTTATTTGGGCACTTCAAAGTGATTCAAAAGGGACAAGAGGTTCTCACATTATACTTATCAATGTGCAACACTTCTAAAGATAGATCTCTCCTAAACACTTGAACAACATCATGTGGTGTTAAATTGTTATGGGTTCATATTTGAAACGGCAATTTTAGAATGTTAGAAAAATATAAAAATGATGTTATTGCAAAATAGGGCGGATACTTGCGCGCTTTTGTTAACAATTTCAGAAGCATAAAACATCTGTCACGGGTGCATGGGTACCTGGTGCTGAGGTCAAGCAACTGCAAGTAAGGCGCGAAGTTTAGCGGCTGCCTTTAAGCGAGAAAAAGGAGACATTGGGCAACACTGACGTCACTGATCATCTTATACAGAGCTAAGTATTTTTATTTAATTATCGCCAATCTTGTAAACTTTCGAGTTTGTACATATCCAACCTAGGAAGGGATACGAATAGCAGAAGCAGGGTTTCTGTATTTTAAAGCATTTAGTTCTTTAAGCCTAAGTGTGTATTTTATGTATGGGGCGCCCCGATGAGAGAAGAAGAATGTCTCAAGTGAGAAAGTCCATACTGGAGCAACTAAACCTTTTAATATTCTTTGCCAAATATTTCAAAATACCCCTCCTCTTATATCAGAAGAGGGGACAAACCAACGCCACCAGTTTGTTCATGTAAACTTTGTTATGTAATAATACAGTATCTTGTTGACAGAAATGGAAGGCGCTGGTACCTGTGATACAGTGGTTTTCACTAGGACAAGTGCCAACGTTACAACTGGCTACAACGGCTTTATAAAAGGCGTGCGCAGCCAGAGCGGGTCATTCGTTTGACGGCGCGCGAGTCGAACATACCTCGGTAAGAAAGTTACTTTGATTTTGTTTGTTTTATTTAATTAATTAATTTGTTATTGAAGTGTTATTTAATTTTAAAAAGTATTTATTTGGTATTTAGTTGCTGCCAACAATTATTACATATTTTAGATTGTGTGTTTATTGTTATTAATAATAAACAGCCATGAGTAATGGAGATGGTTTAACTCAAGAAAATACCCCTCCTCTTATATCAGAAGAGGGGACGAACCAACGCCACCAGTTTATTCATGTAAACTTTGTTATGTAATAATACAGTACACCGTTCATTATCTTGTTGACAGAAATGGAAGGCGCTGGTACCTGTGATACAGTGGTTTTCACTAGGACAGGTGCCAACGTTACAACTGGCTACAACGGCTTTATAAAAGGCGTGCGCAGCCAGAGCGGGTCATTCGTTTGACGGCGCGCGAGTCGAACAGACCTCGGTAAGAAAGTTACTTTGATTTTGTTTGTTTTATTTAATGAATTAATTTGTTATTGAAGTGTTATTTAATTTAAAAAAGTATTTATTTGGTATTTAGTTGCTGCCAACAATTATAACATATTTTAGATTGTGTGGTTATTGTTCAGTTGGTCAGATTTAAAGTCGCGGAAATTACGATTACCTTTGTTATTATTTATTCATAAAAATGTAAAATAACTTCTTCTTTCAACTAGACGATCACACCCGTTATAATTTTGTAAAGTAGTAGATTTGTATTGCTAATATAATTCAAAACTTAATTTTATTTGTCTCTTAAGTGGAGAATGGACGTTTCTAAGAATTTAAAGTGCATATGTCTACAGGTAAACTATTTCAAGTCCAGACCTATTTGGCATCCTCGAAACTAGATAAGAGTTAGTAAACAAAAAAATACAAGGAAAGGTTTTGTAACACTTAATTATTGGAAAAGGTTTTTTGTTTTCTAAATTTCAAACTAATTAAACTGGGGACGTGTAGAAACCTCGTCAGATATTAAGTGTGTGCAACGCGCTAATTTAAAATGTCAAACTTATCGTTAAATTATTGATTCTTAAATCTTAAGTGAGACTTTTGACATTTTAGTTGAGGGACTTAGTTTTTATTTTATTTGGGCACTTCAAAGTGATTCAAAAGGGACAAGAGGTTCTCACATTATACTTATCAATGTGCAACACTTGAATATAAAAAAAGGGAACAGTTTATTGCCATCTTTAGAATTTCAAGATAGATCTCTCCTAAACACTTGAACAACATCATGTGGTGTTAAATTGTTTATTTGAAACGGCAATTTTAGAATGTTAGAAAAATATAAAAATGATGTTATTGCAAAATAGGACGGATACTTGCGCGCTTTTGTTAACAATTTCAGAAGCATAAAACATCTGTCACGGGTGCATGGGTACCTGGTGCTGAGGTCAAGCAACTGCAAGTAAGGCGCGAAGTTTAGCGGCTGCCTTTAAGCGAGAAAAAGGAGACATTGGGCAACACTGACGTCACTGATCATCTTATACAGAGCTAAGTATTTTTATTTAATTATCGCCAATCTTGTAAACTTTCGAGTTTGTACATATCCAACCTAGGAAGGGATACGAATAGCAGAAGCAGGGTTTCTGTATTTTAAAGCATTTAGTTCTTTAAGCCTAAGTGTGTATTTTATGTATGGGGCGCCCCGATGAGAGAAGAAGAATGTCTCAAGTGAGAAAGTCCATACTGGAGCAACTAAACCTTTTAATATTCTTTGCCAAATATTTCAAAATACCCCTCCTCTTATATCAGAAGAGGGGACAAACCAACGCCACCAGTTTGTTCATGTAAACTTTGTTATGTAATAATACAGTATCTTGTTGACAGAAATGGAAGGCGCTGGTACCTGTGATACAGTGGTTTACACTAGGACAAGTGCCAACGTTACAACTGGCTACAACGGCTTTATAAAAGGCGTGCGCAGCCAGAGCGGGTCATTCGTTTGACGGCGCGCGAGTCGAACAGACCTCGGTAAGAAAGTTACTTTGATTTTGTTTGTTTTATTTAATGAATTAATTTGTTATTGAAGTGTTATTTAATTTAAAAAAGTATTTATTTGGTATTTAGTTGCTGCCAACAATTATAACATATTTTAGATTGTGTGGTTATTGTTCAGTTGGTCAGATTTAAAGTCGCGGAAATTACGATTACCTTTGTTATTATTTATTCATAAAAATGTAAAATAACTTCTTCTTTCAACTAGACGATCACACCCGTTATAATTTTGTAAAGTAGTAGATTTGTATTGCTAATATAATTCAAAACTTAATTTTATTTGTCTCTTAAGTGGAGAATGGACGTTTCTAAGAATTTAAAGTGCATATGTCTACAGGTAAACTATTTCAAGTCCAGACCTATTTGGCATCCTCGAAACTAGATAAGAGTTAGTAAACAAAAAAATACAAGGAAAGGTTTTGTAACACTTAATTATTGGAAAAGGTTTTTTGTTTTCTAAATTTCAAACTAATTAAACTGGGGACGTGTAGAAACCTCGTCAGATATTAAGTGTGTGCAACGCGCTAATTTAAAATGTCAAACTTATCGTTAAATTATTGATTCTTAAATCTTAAGTGAGACTTTTGACATTTTAGTTGAGGGACTTAGTTTTTATTTTATTTGGGCACTTCAAAGTGATTCAAAAGGGACAAGAGGTTCTCACATTATACTTATCAATGTGCAACACTTGAATATAAAAAAGGGAACAGTTTATTGCCATCTTTAGAATTTCAAGATAGATCTCTCCTAAACACTTGAACAACATCATGTGGTGTTAAATTGTTATGGGTTCATATTTGAAACGGCAATTTTAGAATGTTAGAAAAATATAAAAATGATGTTATTGCAAAATAGGACGGATACTTGCGCGCTTTTGTTAACAATTTCAGAAGCATAAAACATCTGTCACGGGTGCATGGGTACCTGGTGCTGAGGTCAAGCAACTGCAAGTAAGGCGCGAAGTTTAGCGGCTGCCTTTAAGCGAGAAAAAGGAGACATTGGGCAACACTGACGTCACTGATCATCTTATACAGAGCTAAGTATTTTTATTTAATTATCGCCAATCTTGTAAACTTTCGAGTTTGTACATATCCAACCTAGGAAGGGATACGAATAGCAGAAGCAGGGTTTCTGTATTTTAAAGCATTTAGTTCTTTAAGCCTAAGTGTGTATTTTATGTATGGGGCGCCCCGATGAGAGAAGAAGAATGTCTCAAGTGAGAAAGTCCATACTGGAGCAACTAAACCTTTTAATATTCTTTGCCAAATATTTCAAAATACCCCTCCTCTTATATCAGAAGAGGGGACAAACCAACGCCACCAGTTTGTTCATGTAAACTTTGTTATGTAATAATACAGTATCTTGTTGACAGAAATGGAAGGCGCTGGTACCTGTGATACAGTGGTTTTCACTAGGACAAGTGCCAACGTTACAACTGGCTACAACGGCTTTATAAAAGGCGTGCGCAGCCAGAGCGGGTCATTCGTTTGACGGCGCGCGAGTCGAACAGACCTCGGTAAGAAAGTTACTTTGATTTTGTTTGTTTTATTTAATGAATTAATTTGTTATTGAAGTGTTAATTAATTTTAAAAAGTATTTATTTGGTATTTAGTTGCTGCCAACAATTATTACATATTTTAGATTGTGTGTTTATTGTTATTAATAATAAACAGCCATGAGTAATGGAGATGGTTTAACTCAAGAAAATACCCCTCCTCTTATATCAGAAGAGGGGACGAACCAACGCCACCAGTTTATTCATGTAAACTTTGTTATGTAATAATACAGTACACCGTTCATTATCTTGTTGACAGAAATGGAAGGCGCTGGTACCTGTGATACAGTGGTTTTCACTAGGACAGGTGCCAACGTTACAACTGGCTACAACGGCTTTATAAAAGGCGTGCGCAGCCAGAGCGGGTCATTCGTTTGACGGCGCGCGAGTCGAACAGACCTCGGTAAGAAAGTTACTTTGATTTTGTTTGTTTTATTTAATGAATTAATTTGTTATTGAAGTGTTATTTAATTTTAAAAAGTATTTATTTGGTATTTAGTTGCTGCCAACAATTATAACATATTTTAGATTGTGTGGTTATTGTTCAGTTGGTCAGATTTAAAGTCGCGGAAATTACGATTACCTTTGTTATTATTTATTCATAAAAATGTAAAATAACTTCTTCTTTCAACTAAACGATCACACCCGTTATAATTTTGTAAAGTAGTAGATTTGTATTGCTAATATAATTCAAAACTTAATTTTATTTGTCTCTTAAGTGGAGAATGGACGTTTCTAAGAATTTAAAGTGCATAATATGTCTACAGGTAAACTATTTCAAGTCCAGACCTATTTGGCATCCTCGAAACTAGATAAGAGTTAGTAAACAAAAAAATACAAGGAAAGGTTTTGTAACACTTAATTATTGGAAAAGGTTTTTTGTTTTCTAAATTTCAAACTAATTAAACTGGGGACGTGTAGAAACCTCGTCAGATATTAAGTGTGTGCAACGCGCTAATTTAAAATGTCAAACTTATCGTTAAATTATTGATTCTTAAATCTTAAGTGAGACTTTTGACATTTTAGTTGAGGGACTTAGTTTTTATTTTATTTGGGCACTTCAAAGTGATTCAAAAGGGACAAGAGGTTCTCACATTATACTTATCAATGTGCAACACTTGAATATAAAAAAAGGGAACAGTTTATTGCCATCTTTAGAATTTCAAGATAGATCTCTCCTAAACACTTGAACAACATCATGTGGTGTTAAATTGTTTATTTGAAACGGCAATTTTAGAATGTTAGAAAAATATAAAAATGATGTTATTGCAAAATAGGACGGATACTTGCGCGCTTTTGTTAACAATTTCAGAAGCATAAAACATCTGTCACGGGTGCATGGGTACCTGGTGCTGAGGTCAAGCAACTGCAAGTAAGGCGCGAAGTTTAGCGGCTGCCTTTAAGCGAGAAAAAGGAGACATTGGGCAACACTGACATCACTGATCATCTTATACAGAGCTAAGTATTTTTATTTAATTATCGCCAATCTTGTAAACTTTCGAGTTTGTACATATCCAACCTAGGAAGGGATACGAATAGCAGAAGCAGGGTTTCTGTATTTTAAAGCATTTAGTTCTTTAAGCCTAAGTGTGTATTTTATGTATGGGGCGCCCCGATGAGAGAAGAAGAATGTCTCAAGTGAGAAAGTCCATACTGGAGCAACTAAACCTTTTAATATTCTTTGCCAAATATTTCAAAATACCCCTCCTCTTATATCAGAAGAGGGGACAAACCAACGCCACCAGTTTGTTCATGTAAACTTTGTTATGTAATAATACAGTATCTTGTTGACAGAAATGGAAGGCGCTGGTACCTGTGATACAGTGGTTTTCACTAGGACAGGTGCCAACGTTACAACTGGCTACAACGGCTTTATAAAAGGCGTGCGCAGCCAGAGCGGGTCATTCGTTTGACGGCGCGCGAGTCGAACAGACCTCGGTAAGAAAGTTACTTTGATTTTGTTTGTTTTATTTAATGAATTAATTTGTTATTGAAGTGTTATTTAATTTTAAAAAGTATTTATTTGGTATTTAGTTGCTGCCAACAATTATAACATATTTTAGATTGTGTGGTTATTGTTCAGTTGGTCAGATTTAAAGTCGCGGCAATTACGATTACCTTTGTTATTATTTATTCATAAAAATGTAAAATAACTTCTTCTTTCAACTAGACGATCACACCCGTTATAATTTTGTAAAGTAGTAGATTTGTATTGCTAATATAATTCAAAACTTAATTTTATTTGTCTCTTAAGTGGAGAATGGACGTTTCTAAGAATTTAAAGTGCATATGTCTACAGGTAAACTATTTCAAGTCCAGACCTATTTGGCATCCTCGAAACTAGATAAGAGTTAGTAAACAAAAAAATACAAGGAAAGGTTTTGTAACACTTAATTATTGGAAAAGGTTTTTTGTTTTCTAAATTTCAAACTAATTAAACTGGGGGCGTGTAGAAACCTCGTCAGATATTAAGTGTGTGCAACGCGCTAATTTAAAATGTCAAACTTATCGTTAAATTATTGATTCTTAAATCTTAAGTGAGACTTTTGACATTTTAGTTGAGGGACTTAGTTTTTATTTTATTTGGGCACTTCAAAGTGATTCAAAAGGGACAAGAGGTTCTCACATTATACTTATCAATGTGCAACACTTCTAAAGATAGATCTCTCCTAAACACTTGAACAACATCATGTGGTGTTAAATTGTTATGGGTTCATATTTGAAACGGCAATTTTAGAATGTTAGAAAAATATAAAAATGATGTTATTGCAAAATAGGACGGATACTTGCGCGCTTTTGTTAACAATTTCAGAAGCATAAAACATCTGTCACGGGTGCATGGGTACCTGGTGCTGAGGTCAAGCAACTGCAAGTAAGGCGCGAAGTTTAGCGGCTGCCTTTAAGCGAGAAAAAGGAGACATTGGGCAACACTGACATCACTGATCATCTTATACAGAGCTAAGTATTTTTATTTAATTATCGCCAATCTTGTAAACTTTCGAGTTTGTACATATCCAACCTAGGAAGGGATACGAATAGCAGAAGCAGGGTTTCTGTATTTTAAAGCATTTAGTTCTTTAAGCCTAAGTGTGTATTTTATGTATGGGGCGCCCCGATGAGAGAAGAAGAATGTCTCAAGTGAGAAAGTCCATACTGGAGCAACTAAACCTTTTAATATTCTTTGCCAAATATTTCAAAATACCCCTCCTCTTATATCAGAAGAGGGGACAAACCAACGCCACCAGTTTGTTCATGTAAACTTTGTTATGTAATAATACAGTATCTTGTTGACAGAAATGGAAGGCGCTGGTACCTGTGATACAGTGGTTTTCACTAGGACAAGTGCCAACGTTACAACTGGCTACAACGGCTTTATAAAAGGCGTGCGCAGCCAGAGCGGGTCATTCGTTTGACGGCGCGCGAGTCGAACAGACCTCGGTAAGAAAGTTACTTTGATTTTGTTTGTTTTATTTAATGAATTAATTTGTTATTGAAGTGTTATTTAATTTTAAAAAGTATTTATTTGGTATTTAGTTGCTGCCAACAATTATAACATATTTTAGATTGTGTGGTTATTGTTCAGTTGGTCAGATTTAAAGTCGCGGCAATTACGATTACCTTTGTTATTATTTATTCATAAAAATGTAAAATAACTTCTTCTTTCAACTAGACGATCACACCCGTTATAATTTTGTAAAGTAGTAGATTTGTATTGCTAATATAATTCAAAACTTAATTTTATTTGTCTCTTAAGTGGAGAATGGACGTTTCTAAGAATTTAAAGTGCATATGTCTACAGGTAAACTATTTCAAGTCCAGACCTATTTGGCATCCTCGAAACTAGATAAGAGTTAGTAAACAAAAAAATACAAGGAAAGGTTTTGTAACACTTAATTATTGGAAAAGGTTTTTTGTTTTCTAAATTTCAAACTAATTAAACTGGGGACGTGTAGAAACCTCGTCAGATATTAAGTGTGTGCAACGCGCTAATTTAAAATGTCAAACTTATCGTTAAATTATTGATTCTTAAATCTTAAGTGAGACTTTTGACATTTTAGTTGAGGGACTTAGTTTTTATTTTATTTGGGCACTTCAAAGTGATTCAAAAGGGACAAGAGGTTCTCACATTATACTTATCAATGTGCAACACTTCTAAAGATAGATCTCTCCTAAACACTTGAACAACATCATGTGGTGTTAAATTGTTATGGGTTCATATTTGAAACGGCAATTTTAGAATGTTAGAAAAATATAAAAATGATGTTATTGCAAAATAGGACGGATACTTGCGCGCTTTTGTTAACAATTTCAGAAGCATAAAACATCTGTCACGGGTGCATGGGTACCTGGTGCTGAGGTCAAGCAACTGCAAGTAAGGCGCGAAGTTTAGCGGCTGCCTTTAAGCGAGAAAAAGGAGACATTGGGCAACACTGACATCACTGATCATCTTATACAGAGCTAAGTATTTTTATTTAATTATCGCCAATCTTGTAAACTTTCGAGTTTGTACATATCCAACCTAGGAAGGGATACGAATAGCAGAAGCAGGGTTTCTGTATTTTAAAGCATTTAGTTCTTTAAGCCTAAGTGTGTATTTTATGTATGGGGCGCCCCGATGAGAGAAGAAGAATGTCTCAAGTGAGAAAGTCCATACTGGAGCAACTAAACCTTTTAATATTCTTTGCCAAATATTTCAAAATACCCCTCCTCTTATATCAGAAGAGGGGACAAACCAACGCCACCAGTTTGTTCATGTAAACTTTGTTATGTAATAATACAGTATCTTGTTGACAGAAATGGAAGGCGCTGGTACCTGTGATACAGTGGTTTTCACTAGGACAGGTGCCAACGTTACAACTGGCTACAACGGCTTTATAAAAGGCGTGCGCAGCCAGAGCGGGTCATTCGTTTGACGGCGCGCGAGTCGAACAGACCTCGGTAAGAAAGTTACTTTGATTTTGTTTGTTTTATTTAATGAATTAATTTGTTATTGAAGTGTTATTTAATTTTAAAAAGTATTTATTTGGTATTTAGTTGCTGCCAACAATTATAACATATTTTAGATTGTGTGGTTATTGTTCAGTTGGTCAGATTTAAAGTCGCGGCAATTACGATTACCTTTGTTATTATTTATTCATAAAAATGTAAAATAACTTCTTCTTTCAACTAGACGATCACACCCGTTATAATTTTGTAAAGTAGTAGATTTGTATTGCTAATATAATTCAAAACTTAATTTTATTTGTCTCTTAAGTGGAGAATGGACGTTTCTAAGAATTTAAAGTGCATATGTCTACAGGTAAACTATTTCAAGTCCAGACCTATTTGGCATCCTCGAAACTAGATAAGAGTTAGTAAACAAAAAAATACAAGGAAAGGTTTTGTAACACTTAATTATTGGAAAAGGTTTTTTGTTTTCTAAATTTCAAACTAATTAAACTGGGGACGTGTAGAAACCTCGTCAGATATTAAGTGTGTGCAACGCGCTAATTTAAAATGTCAAACTTATCGTTAAATTATTGATTCTTAAATCTTAAGTGAGACTTTTGAGATTTTAGTTGAGGGACTTAGTTTTTATTTTATTTGGGCACTTCAAAGTGATTCAAAAGGGACAAGAGGTTTTCACATTATACTTATCAATGTGCAACACTTGAATATAAAAAAAGGGAACAGTTTATTGCCATCTTTAGAATTTCAAGATAGATCTCTCCTAAACACTTGAACAACATCATGTGGTGTTAAATTGTTATGGGTTCATATTTGAAACGGCAATTTTAGAATGTTAGAAAAATATAAAAATGATGTTATTGCAAAATAGGACGGATACTTGCGCGCTTTTGTTAACAATTTCAGAAGCATAAAACATCTGTCACGGGTGCATGGGTACCTGGTGCTGAGGTCAAGCAACTGCAAGTAAGGCGCGAAGTTTAGCGGCTGCCTTTAAGCGAGAAAAAGGAGACATTGGGCAACACTGACGTCACTGATCATCTTATACAGAGCTAAGTATTTTTATTTAATTATCGCCAATCTTGTAAACTTTCGAGTTTGTACATATCCAACCTAGGAAGGGATACGAATAGCAGAAGCAGGGTTTCTGTATTTTAAAGCATTTAGTTCTTTAAGCCTAAGTGTGTATTTTATGTATGGGGCGCCCCGATGAGAGAAGAAGAATGTCTCAAGTGAGAAAGTCCATACTGGAGCAACTAAACCTTTTAATATTCTTTGCCAAATATTTCAAAATACCCCTCCTCTTATATCAGAAGAGGGGACAAACCAACGCCACCAGTTTGTTCATGTAAACTTTGTTATGTAATAATACAGTATCTTGTTGACAGAAATGGAAGGCGCTGGTACCTGTGATACAGTGGTTTTCACTAGGACAAGTGCCAACGTTACAACTGGCTACAACGGCTTTATAAAAGGCGTGCGCAGCTAGAGCGGGTCATTCGTTTGACGGCGCGCGAGTCGAACAGACCTCGGTAAGAAAGTTACTTTGATTTTGTTTGTTTTATTTAATGAATTAATTTGTTATTGAAGTGTTAATTAATTTTAAAAAGTATTTATTTGGTATTTAGTTGCTGCCAACAATTATTACATATTTTAGATTGTGTGTTTATTGTTATTAATAATAAACAGCCATGAGTAATGGAGATGGTTTAACTCAAGAAAATACCCCTCCTCTTATATCAGAAGAGGGGACGAACCAACGCCACCAGTTTATTCATGTAAACTTTGTTATGTAATAATACAGTATCTTGTTGACAGAAATGGAAGGCGCTGGTACCTGTGATACAGTGGTTTTCACTAGGACAGGTGCCAACGTTACAACTGGCTACAACGGCTTTATAAAAGGCGTGCGCAGCCAGAGCGGGTCATTCGTTTGACGGCGCGCGAGTCGAACAGACCTCGGTAAGAAAGTTACTTTGATTTTGTTTGTTTTATTTAATGAATTAATTTGTTATTGAAGTGTTATTTAATTTTAAAAAGTATTTATTTGGTATTTAGTTGCTGCCAACAATTATAACATATTTTAGATTGTGTGGTTATTGTTCAGTTGGTCAGATTTAAAGTCGCGGCAATTACGATTACCTTTGTTATTATTTATTCATAAAAATGTAAAATAACTTCTTCTTTCAACTAGACGATCACACCCGTTATAATTTTGTAAAGTAGTAGATTTGTATTGCTAATATAATTCAAAACTTAATTTTATTTGTCTCTTAAGTGGAGAATGGACGTTTCTAAGAATTTAAAGTGCATATGTCTACAGGTAAACTATTTCAAGTCCAGACCTATTTGGCATCCTCGAAACTAGATAAGAGTTAGTAAACAAAAAAATACAAGGAAAGGTTTTGTAACACTTAATTATTGGAAAAGGTTTTTTGTTTTCTAAATTTCAAACTAATTAAACTGGGGACGTGTAGAAACCTCGTCAGATATTAAGTGTGTGCAACGCGCTAATTTAAAATGTCAAACTTATCGTTAAATTATTGATTCTTAAATCTTAAGTGAGACTTTTGACATTTTAGTTGAGGGACTTAGTTTTTATTTTATTTGGGCACTTCAAAGTGATTCAAAAGGGACAAGAGGTTCTCACATTATACTTATCAATGTGCAACACTTGAATATAAAAAAAGGGAACAGTTTATTGCCATCTTTAGAATTTCAAGATAGATCTCTCCTAAACACTTGAACAACATCATGTGGTGTTAAATTGTTTATTTGAAACGGCAATTTTAGAATGTTAGAAAAATATAAAAATGATGTTATTGCAAAATAGGACGGATACTTGCGCGCTTTTGTTAACAATTTCAGAAGCATAAAACATCTGTCACGGGTGCATGGGTACCTGGTGCTGAGGTCAAGCAACTGCAAGTAAGGCGCGAAGTTTAGCGGCTGCCTTTAAGCGAGAAAAAGGAGACATTGGGCAACACTGACGTCACTGATCATCTTATACAGAGCTAAGTATTTTTATTTAATTATCGCCAATCTTGTAAACTTTCGAGTTTGTACATATCCAACCTAGGAAGGGATACGAATAGCAGAAGCAGGGTTTCTGTATTTTAAAGCATTTAGTTCTTTAAGCCTAAGTGTGTATTTTATGTATGGGGCGCCCCGATGAGAGAAGAAGAATGTCTCAAGTGAGAAAGTCCATACTGGAGCAACTAAACCTTTTAATATTCTTTGCCAAATATTTCAAAATACCCCTCCTCTTATATCAGAAGAGGGGACAAACCAACGCCACCAGTTTGTTCATGTAAACTTTGTTATGTAATAATACAGTATCTTGTTGACAGAAATGGAAGGCGCTGGTACCTGTGATACAGTGGTTTTCACTAGGACAGGTGCCAACGTTACAACTGGCTACAACGGCTTTATAAAAGGCGTGCGCAGCCAGAGCGGGTCATTCGTTTGACGGCGCGCGAGTCGAACAGACCTCGGTAAGAAAGTTACTTTGATTTTGTTTGTTTTATTTAATGAATTAATTTGTTATTGAAGTGTTATTTAATTTAAAAAAGTATTTATTTGGTATTTAGTTGCTGCCAACAATTATAACATATTTTAGATTGTGTGGTTATTGTTCAGTTGGTCAGATTTAAAGTCGCGGAAATTACGATTACCTTTGTTATTATTTATTCATAAAAATGTAAAATAACTTCTTCTTTCAACTAGACGATCACACCCGTTATAATTTTGTAAAGTAGTAGATTTGTATTGCTAATATAATTCAAAACTTAATTTTATTTGTCTCTTAAGTGGAGAATGGACGTTTCTAAGAATTTAAAGTGCATATGTCTACAGGTAAACTATTTCAAGTCCAGACCTATTTGGCATCCTCGAAACTAGATAAGAGTTAGTAAACAAAAAAAATACAAGGAAAGGTTTTGTAACACTTAATTATTGGAAAAGGTTTTTTGTTTTCTAAATTTCAAACTAATTAAACTGGGGACGTGTAGAAACCTCGTCAGATATTAAGTGTGTGCAACGCGCTAATTTAAAATGTCAAACTTATCGTTAAATTATTGATTCTTAAATCTTAAGTGAGACTTTTGACATTTTAGTTGAGGGACTTAGTTTTTATTTTATTTGGGCACTTCAAAGTGATTCAAAAGGGACAAGAGGTTCTCACATTATACTTATCAATGTGCAACACTTGAATATAAAAAAAGGGAACAGTTTATTGCCATCTTTAGAATTTCAAGATAGATCTCTCCTAAACACTTGAACAACATCATGTGGTGTTAAATTGTTATGGGTTCATATTTGAAACGGCAATTTTAGAATGTTAGAAAAATATAAAAATGATGTTATTGCAAAATAGGACGGATACTTGCGCGCTTTTGTTAACAATTTCAGAAGCATAAAACATCTGTCACGGGTGCATGGGTACCTGGTGCTGAGGTCAAGCAACTGCAAGTAAGGCGCGAAGTTTAGCGGCTGCCTTTAAGCGAGAAAAAGGAGACATTGGGCAACACTGACGTCACTGATCATCTTATACAGAGCTAAGTATTTTTATTTAATTATCGCCAATCTTGTAAACTTTCGAGTTTGTACATATCCAACCTAGGAAGGGATACGAATAGCAGAAGCAGGGTTTCTGTATTTTAAAGCATTTAGTTCTTTAAGCCTAAGTGTGTATTTTATGTATGGGGCGCCCCGATGAGAGAAGAAGAATGTCTCAAGTGAGAAAATCCATACTGGAGCAACTAAACCTTTTAATATTCTTTGCCAAATATTTCAAAATACCCCTCCTCTTATATCAGAAGAGGGGACAAACCAACGCCACCAGTTTGTTCATGTAAACTTTGTTATGTAATAATACAGTATCTTGTTGACAGAAATGGAAGGCGCTGGTACCTGTGATACAGTGGTTTTCACTAGGACAGGTGCCAACGTTACAACTGGCTACAACGGCTTTATAAAAGGCGTGCGCAGCCAGAGCGGGTCATTCGTTTGACGGCGCGCGAGTCGAACAGACCTCGGTAAGAAAGTTACTTTGATTTTGTTTGTTTTATTTAATGAATTAATTTGTTATTGAAGTGTTATTTAATTTAAAAAAGTATTTATTTGGTATTTAGTTGCTGCCAACAATTATAACATATTTTAGATTGTGTGGTTATTGTTCAGTTGGTCAGATTTAAAGTCGCGGAAATTACGATTACCTTTGTTATTATTTATTCATAAAAATGTAAAATAACTTCTTCTTTCAACTAGACGATCACACCCGTTATAATTTTGTAAAGTAGTAGATTTGTATTGCTAATATAATTCAAAACTTAATTTTATTTGTCTCTTAAGTGGAGAATGGACGTTTCTAAGAATTTAAAGTGCATATGTCTACAGGTAAACTATTTCAAGTCCAGACCTATTTGGCATCCTCGAAACTAGATAAGAGTTAGTAAACAAAAAAAATACAAGGAAAGGTTTTGTAACACTTAATTATTGGAAAAGGTTTTTTGTTTTCTAAATTTCAAACTAATTAAACTGGGGACGTGTAGAAACCTCGTCAGATATTAAGTGTGTGCAACGCGCTAATTTAAAATGTCAAACTTATCGTTAAATTATTGATTCTTAAATCTTAAGTGAGACTTTTGACATTTTAGTTGAGGGACTTAGTTTTTATTTTATTTGGGCACTTCAAAGTGATTCAAAAGGGACAAGAGGTTCTCACATTATACTTATCAATGTGCAACACTTGAATATAAAAAAAGGGAACAGTTTATTGCCATCTTTAGAATTTCAAGATAGATCTCTCCTAAACACTTGAACAACATCATGTGGTGTTAAATTGTTATGGGTTCATATTTGAAACGGCAATTTTAGAATGTTAGAAAAATATAAAAATGATGTTATTGCAAAATAGGACGGATACTTGCGCGCTTTTGTTAACAATTTCAGAAGCATAAAACATCTGTCACGGGTGCATGGGTACCTGGTGCTGAGGTCAAGCAACTGCAAGTAAGGCGCGAAGTTTAGCGGCTGCCTTTAAGCGAGAAAAAGGAGACATTGGGCAACACTGACGTCACTGATCATCTTATACAGAGCTAAGTATTTTTATTTAATTATCGCCAATCTTGTAAACTTTCGAGTTTGTACATATCCAACCTAGGAAGGGATACGAATAGCAGAAGCAGGGTTTCTGTATTTTAAAGCATTTAGTTCTTTAAGCCTAAGTGTGTATTTTATGTATGGGGCGCCCCGATGAGAGAAGAAGAATGTCTCAAGTGAGAAAGTCCATACTGGAGCAACTAAACCTTTTAATATTCTTTGCCAAATATTTCAAAATACCCCTCCTCTTATATCAGAAGAGGGGACAAACCAACGCCACCAGTTTGTTCATGTAAACTTTGTTATGTAATAATACAGTATCTTGTTGACAGAAATGGAAGGCGCTGGTACCTGTGATACAGTGGTTTTCACTAGGACAGGTGCCAACGTTACAACTGGCTACAACGGCTTTATAAAAGGCGTGCGCAGCCAGAGCGGGTCATTCGTTTGACGGCGCGCGAGTCGAACAGACCTCGGTAAGAAAGTTACTTTGATTTTGTTTGTTTTATTTAATGAATTAATTTGTTATTGAAGTGTTATTTAATTTAAAAAAGTATTTATTTGGTATTTAGTTGCTGCCAACAATTATAACATATTTTAGATTGTGTGGTTATTGTTCAGTTGGTCAGATTTAAAGTCGCGGAAATTACGATTACCTTTGTTATTATTTATTCATAAAAATGTAAAATAACTTCTTCTTTCAACTAGACGATCACACCCGTTATAATTTTGTAAAGTAGTAGATTTGTATTGCTAATATAATTCAAAACTTAATTTTATTTGTCTCTTAAGTGGAGAATGGACGTTTCTAAGAATTTAAAGTGCATATGTCTACAGGTAAACTATTTCAAGTCCAGACCTATTTGGCATCCTCGAAACTAGATAAGAGTTAGTAAACAAAAAAATACAAGGAAAGGTTTTGTAACACTTAATTATTGGAAAAGGTTTTTTGTTTTCTAAATTTCAAACTAATTAAACTGGGGACGTGTAGAAACCTCGTCAGATATTAAGTGTGTGCAACGCGCTAATTTAAAATGTCAAACTTATCGTTAAATTATTGATTCTTAAATCTTAAGTGAGACTTTTGACATTTTAGTTGAGGGACTTAGTTTTTATTTTATTTGGGCACTTCAAAGTGATTCAAAAGGGACAAGAGGTTCTCACATTATACTTATCAATGTGCAACACTTGAATATAAAAAAAGGGAACAGTTTATTGCCATCTTTAGAATTTCAAGATAGATCTCTCCTAAACACTTGAACAACATCATGTGGTGTTAAATTGTTTATTTGAAACGGCAATTTTAGAATGTTAGAAAAATATAAAAATGATGTTATTGCAAAATAGGACGGATACTTGCGCGCTTTTGTTAACAATTTCAGAAGCATAAAACATCTGTCACGGGTGCATGGGTACCTGGTGCTGAGGTCAAGCAACTGCAAGTAAGGCGCGAAGTTTAGCGGCTGCCTTTAAGCGAGAAAAAGGAGACATTGGGCAACACTGACGTCACTGATCATCTTATACAGAGCTAAGTATTTTTATTTAATTATCGCCAATCTTGTAAACTTTCGAGTTTGTACATATCCAACCTAGGAAGGGATACGAATAGCAGAAGCAGGGTTTCTGTATTTTAAAGCATTTAGTTCTTTAAGCCTAAGTGTGTATTTTATGTATGGGGCGCCCCGATGAGAGAAGAAGAATGTCTCAAGTGAGAAAGTCCATACTGGAGCAACTAAACCTTTTAATATTCTTTGCCAAATATTTCAAAATACCCCTCCTCTTATATCAGAAGAGGGGACAAACCAACGCCACCAGTTTGTTCATGTAAACTTTGTTATGTAATAATACAGTATCTTGTTGACAGAAATGGAAGGCGCTGGTACCTGTGATACAGTGGTTTACACTAGGACAAGTGCCAACGTTACAACTGGCTACAACGGCTTTATAAAAGGCGTGCGCAGCCAGAGCGGGTCATTCGTTTGACGGCGCGCGAGTCGAACAGACCTCGGTAAGAAAGTTACTTTGATTTTGTTTGTTTTATTTAATGAATTAATTTGTTATTGAAGTGTTATTTAATTTAAAAAAGTATTTATTTGGTATTTAGTTGCTGCCAACAATTATTACATATTTTAGATTGTGTGTTTATTGTTATTAATAATAAACAGCCATGAGTAATGGAGATGGTTTAACTCAAGAAAATACCCCTCCTCTTATATCAGAAGAGGGGACGAACCAACGCCACCAGTTTATTCATGTAAACTTTGTTATGTAATAATACAGTACACCGTTCATTATCTTGTTGACAGAAATGGAAGGCGCTGGTACCTGTGATACAGTGGTTTTCACTAGGACAGGTGCCAACGTTACAACTGGCTACAACGGCTTTATAAAAGGCGTGCGCAGCCAGAGCGGGTCATTCGTTTGACGGCGCGCGAGTCGAACAGACCTCGGTAAGAAAGTTACTTTGATTTTGTTTGTTTTATTTAATGAATTAATTTGTTATTGAAGTGTTATTTAATTTAAAAAAGTATTTATTTGGTATTTAGTTGCTGCCAACAATTATAACATATTTTAGATTGTGTGGTTATTGTTCAGTTGGTCAGATTTAAAGTCGCGGAAATTACGATTACCTTTGTTATTATTTATTCATAAAAATGTAAAATAACTTCTTCTTTCAACTAGACGATCACACCCGTTATAATTTTGTAAAGTAGTAGATTTGTATTGCTAATATAATTCAAAACTTAATTTTATTTGTCTCTTAAGTGGAGAATGGACGTTTCTAAGAATTTAAAGTGCATATGTCTACAGGTAAACTATTTCAAGTCCAGACCTATTTGGCATCCTCGAAACTAGATAAGAGTTAGTAAACAAAAAAATACAAGGAAAGGTTTTGTAACACTTAATTATTGGAAAAGGTTTTTTGTTTTCTAAATTTCAAACTAATTAAACTGGGGACGTGTAGAAACCTCGTCAGATATTAAGTGTGTGCAACGCGCTAATTTAAAATGTCAAACTTATCGTTAAATTATTGATTCTTAAATCTTAAGTGAGACTTTTGACATTTTAGTTGAGGGACTTAGTTTTTATTTTATTTGGGCACTTCAAAGTGATTCAAAAGGGACAAGAGGTTCTCACATTATACTTATCAATGTGCAACACTTGAATATAAAAAAAGGGAACAGTTTATTGCCATCTTTAGAATTTCAAGATAGATCTCTCCTAAACACTTGAACAACATCATGTGGTGTTAAATTGTTTATTTGAAACGGCAATTTTAGAATGTTAGAAAAATATAAAAATGATGTTATTGCAAAATAGGACGGATACTTGCGCGCTTTTGTTAACAATTTCAGAAGCATAAAACATCTGTCACGGGTGCATGGGTACCTGGTGCTGAGGTCAAGCAACTGCAAGTAAGGCGCGAAGTTTAGCGGCTGCCTTTAAGCGAGAAAAAGGAGACATTGGGCAACACTGACGTCACTGATCATCTTATACAGAGCTAAGTATTTTTATTTAATTATCGCCAATCTTGTAAACTTTCGAGTTTGTACATATCCAACCTAGGAAGGGATACGAATAGCAGAAGCAGGGTTTCTGTATTTTAAAGCATTTAGTTCTTTAAGCCTAAGTGTGTATTTTATGTATGGGGCGCCCCAATGAGAGAAGAAGAATGTCTCAAGTGAGAAAGTCCATACTGGAGCAACTAAACCTTTTAATATTCTTTGCCAAATATTTCAAAATACCCCTCCTCTTATATCAGAAGAGGGGACAAACCAACGCCACCAGTTTGTTCATGTAAACTTTGTTATGTAATAATACAGTATCTTGTTGACAGAAATGGAAGGCGCTGGTACCTGTGATACAGTGGTTTTCACTAGGACAGGTGCCAACGTTACAACTGGCTACAACGGCTTTATAAAAGGCGTGCGCAGCCAGAGCGGGTCATTCGTTTGACGGCGCGCGAGTCGAACAGACCTCGGTAAGAAAGTTACTTTGATTTTGTTTGTTTTATTTAATGAATTAATTTGTTATTGAAGTGTTATTTAATTTAAAAAAGTATTTATTTGGTATTTAGTTGCTGCCAACAATTATAACATATTTTAGATTGTGTGGTTATTGTTCAGTTGGTCAGATTTAAAGTCGCGGAAATTACGATTACCTTTGTTATTATTTATTCATAAAAATGTAAAATAACTTCTTCTTTCAACTAGACGATCACACCCGTTATAATTTTGTAAAGTAGTAGATTTGTATTGCTAATATAATTCAAAACTTAATTTTATTTGTCTCTTAAGTGGAGAATGGACGTTTCTAAGAATTTAAAGTGCATATGTCTACAGGTAAACTATTTCAAGTCCAGACCTATTTGGCATCCTCGAAACTAGATAAGATTTAGTAAACAAAAAAATACAAGGAAAGGTTTTGTAACACTTAATTATTGGAAAAGGTTTTTTGTTTTCTAAATTTCAAACTAATTAAACTGGGGACGTGTAGAAACCTCGTCAGATATTAAGTGTGTGCAACGCGCTAATTTAAAATGTCAAACTTATCGTTAAATTATTGATTCTTAAATCTTAAGTGAGACTTTTGACATTTTAGTTGAGGGACTTAGTTTTTATTTTATTTGGGCACTTCAAAGTGATTCAAAAGGGACAAGAGGTTCTCACATTATACTTATCAATGTGCAACACTTGAATATAAAAAAAGGGAACAGTTTATTGCCATCTTTAGAATTTCAAGATAGATCTCTCCTAAACACTTGAACAACATCATGTGGTGTTAAATTGTTTATTTGAAACGGCAATTTTAGAATGTTAGAAAAATATAAAAATGATGTTATTGCAAAATAGGACGGATACTTGCGCGCTTTTGTTAACAATTTCAGAAGCATAAAACATCTGTCACGGGTGCATGGGT
This sequence comes from Hypena proboscidalis, assembly GCA_905147285.1. NCBI lineage: Eukaryota > Metazoa > Arthropoda > Insecta > Lepidoptera > Erebidae > Hypena > Hypena proboscidalis. The sequence continues at coordinate 5,413,996 of LR990150.1, read as the reverse complement.
ACCTGGTGCTGAGGTCAAGCAACTGCAAGTAAGGCGCGAAGTTTAGCGGCTGCCTTTAAGCGAGAAAAAGGAGACATTGGGCAACACTGACGTCACTGATCATCTTATACAGAGCTAAGTATTTTTATTTAATTATCGCCAATCTTGTAAACTTTCGAGTTTGTACATATCCAACCTAGGAAGGGATACGAATAGCAGAAGCAGGGTTTCTGTATTTTAAAGCATTTAGTTCTTTAAGCCTAAGTGTGTATTTTATGTATGGGGCGCCCCGATGAGAGAAGAAGAATGTCTCAAGTGAGAAAGTCCATACTGGAGCAACTAAACCTTTTAATATTCTTTGCCAAATATTTCAAAATACCCCTCCTCTTATATCAGAAGAGGGGACAAACCAACGCCACCAGTTTGTTCATGTAAACTTTGTTATGTAATAATACAGTATCTTGTTGACAGAAATGGAAGGCGCTGGTACCTGTGATACAGTGGTTTACACTAGGACAAGTGCCAACGTTACAACTGGCTACAACGGCTTTATAAAAGGCGTGCGCAGCCAGAGCGGGTCATTCGTTTGACGGCGCGCGAGTCGAACAGACCTCGGTAAGAAAGTTACTTTGATTTTGTTTGTTTTATTTAATGAATTAATTTTTTATTGAAGTGTTATTTAATTTTAAAAAGTATTTATTTGGTATTTAGTTGCTGCCAACAATTATTACATATTTTAGATTGTGTGTTTATTGTTATTAATAATAAACAGCCATGAGTAATGGAGATGGTTTAACTCAAGAAAATACCCCTCCTCTTATATCAGAAGAGGGGACGAACCAACGCCACCAGTTTATTCATGTAAACTTTGTTATGTAATAATACAGTACACCGTTCATTATCTTGTTGACAGAAATGGAAGGCGCTGGTACCTGTGATACAGTGGTTTTCACTAGGACAGGTGCCAACGTTACAACTGGCTACAACGGCTTTATAAAAGGCGTGCGCAGCCAGAGCGGGTCATTCGTTTGACGGCGCGCGAGTCGAACAGACCTCGGTAAGAAAGTTACTTTGATTTTGTTTGTTTTATTTAATGAATTAATTTGTTATTGAAGTGTTATTTAATTTAAAAAAGTATTTATTTGGTATTTAGTTGCTGCCAACAATTATAACATATTTTAGATTGTGTGGTTATTGTTCAGTTGGTCAGATTTAAAGTCGCGGAAATTACGATTACCTTTGTTATTATTTATTCATAAAAATGTAAAATAACTTCTTCTTTCAACTAGACGATCACACCCGTTATAATTTTGTAAAGTAGTAGATTTGTATTGCTAATATAATTCAAAACTTAATTTTATTTGTCTCTTAAGTGGAGAATGGACGTTTCTAAGAATTTAAAGTGCATATGTCTACAGGTAAACTATTTCAAGTCCAGACCTATTTGGCATCCTCGAAACTAGATAAGAGTTAGTAAACAAAAAAATACAAGGAAAGGTTTTGTAACACTTAATTATTGGAAAAGGTTTTTTGTTTTCTAAATTTCAAACTAATTAAACTGGGGACGTGTAGAAACCTCGTCAGATATTAAGTGTGTGCAACGCGCTAATTTAAAATGTCAAACTTATCGTTAAATTATTGATTCTTAAATCTTAAGTGAGACTTTTGACATTTTAGTTGAGGGACTTAGTTTTTATTTTATTTGGGCACTTCAAAGTGATTCAAAAGGGACAAGAGGTTCTCACATTATACTTATCAATGTGCAACACTTGAATATAAAAAAGGGAACAGTTTATTGCCATCTTTAGAATTTCAAGATAGATCTCTCCTAAACACTTGAACAACATCATGTGGTGTTAAATTGTTATGGGTTCATATTTGAAACTTCAATTTTAGAATGTTAGAAAAATATAAAAATGATGTTATTGCAAAATAGGACGGATACTTGCGCGCTTTTGTTAACAATTTCAGAAGCATAAAACATCTGTCACGGGTGCATGGGTACCTGGTGCTGAGGTCAAGCAACTGCAAGTAAGGCGCGAAGTTTAGCGGCTGCCTTTAAGCGAGAAAAAGGAGACATTGGGCAACACTGACGTCACTGATCATCTTATACAGAGCTAAGTATTTTTATTTAATTATCGCCAATCTTGTAAACTTTCGAGTTTGTACATATCCAACCTAGGAAGGGATACGAATAGCAGAAGCAGGGTTTCTGTATTTTAAAGCATTTAGTTCTTTAAGCCTAAGTGTGTATTTTATGTATGGGGCGCCCCGATGAGAGAAGAAGAATGTCTCAAGTGAGAAAGTCCATACTGGAGCAACTAAACCTTTTAATATTCTTTGCCAAATATTTCAAAATACCCCTCCTCTTATATCAGAAGAGGGGACAAACCAACGCCACCAGTTTGTTCATGTAAACTTTGTTATGTAATAATACAGTATCTTGTAGACAGAAATGGAAGGCGCTGGTACCTGTGATACAGTGGTTTTCACTAGGACAAGTGCCAACGTTACAACTGGCTACAACGGCTTTATAAAAGGCGTGCGCAGCCAGAGCGGGTCATTCGTTTGACGGCGCGCGAGTCGAACAGACCTCGGTAATAAAGTTACTTTGATTTTGTTTGTTTTATTTAATGAATTAATTTGTTATTGAAGTGTTATTTAATTTAAAAAAGTATTTATTTGGTATTTAGTTGCTGCCAACAATTATTACATATTTTAGATTGTGTGTTTATTGTTATTAATAATAAACAGCCATGAGTAATGGAGATGGTTTAACTCAAGAAAATACCCCTCCTCTTATATCAGAAGAGGGGACGAACCAACGCCACCAGTTTATTCATGTAAACTTTGTTATGTAATAATACAGTACACCGTTCATTATCTTGTTGACAGAAATGGAAGGCGCTGGTACCTGTGATACAGTGGTTTTCACTAGGACAGGTGCCAACGTTACAACTGGCTACAACGGCTTTATAAAAGGCGTGCGCAGCCAGAGCGGGTCATTCGTTTGACGGCGCGCGAGTCGAACAGACCTCGGTAAGAAAGTTACTTTGATTTTGTTTGTTTTATTTAATGAATTAATTTGTTATTGAAGTGTTATTTAATTTAAAAAAGTATTTATTTGGTATTTAGTTGCTGCCAACAATTATAACATATTTTAGATTGTGTGGTTATTGTTCAGTTGGTCAGATTTAAAGTCGCGGAAATTACGATTACCTTTGTTATTATTTATTCATAAAAATGTAAAATAACTTCTTCTTTCAACTAGACGATCACACCCGTTATAATTTTGTAAAGTAGTAGATTTGTATTGCTAATATAATTCAAAACTTAATTTTATTTGTCTCTTAAGTGGAGAATGGACGTTTCTAAGAATTTAAAGTGCATATGTCTACAGGTAAACTATTTCAAGTCCAGACCTATTTGGCATCCTCGAAACTAGATAAGAGTTAGTAAACAAAAAAATACAAGGAAAGGTTTTGTAACACTTAATTATTGGAAAAGGTTTTTTGTTTTCTAAATTTCAAACTAATTAAACTGGGGACGTGTAGAAACCTCGTCAGATATTAAGTGTGTGCAACGCGCTAATTTAAAATGTCAAACTTATCGTTAAATTATTGATTCTTAAATCTTAAGTGAGACTTTTGACATTTTAGTTGAGGGACTTAGTTTTTATTTTATTTGGGCACTTCAAAGTGATTCAAAAGGGACAAGAGGTTCTCACATTATACTTATCAATGTGCAACACTTGAATATAAAAAAGGGAACAGTTTATTGCCATCTTTAGAATTTCAAGATAGATCTCTCCTAAACACTTGAACAACATCATGTGGTGTTAAATTGTTATGGGTTCATATTTGAAACTTCAATTTTAGAATGTTAGAAAAATATAAAAATGATGTTATTGCAAAATAGGACGGATACTTGCGCGCTTTTGTTAACAATTTCAGAAGCATAAAACATCTGTCACGGGTGCATGGGTACCTGGTGCTGAGGTCAAGCAACTGCAAGTAAGGCGCGAAGTTTAGCGGCTGCCTTTAAGCGAGAAAAAGGAGACATTGGGCAACACTGACGTCACTGATCATCTTATACAGAGCTAAGTATTTTTATTTAATTATCGCCAATCTTGTAAACTTTCGAGTTTGTACATATCCAACCTAGGAAGGGATACGAATAGCAGAAGCAGGGTTTCTGTATTTTAAAGCATTTAGTTCTTTAAGCCTAAGTGTGTATTTTATGTATGGGGCGCCCCGATGAGAGAAGAAGAATGTCTCAAGTGAGAAAGTCCATACTGGAGCAACTAAACCTTTTAATATTCTTTGCCAAATATTTCAAAATACCCCTCCTCTTATATCAGAAGAGGGGACAAACCAACGCCACCAGTTTGTTCATGTAAACTTTGTTATGTAATAATACAGTATCTTGTTGACAGAAATGGAAGGCGCTGGTACCTGTGATACAGTGGTTTACACTAGGACAAGTGCCAACGTTACAACTGGCTACAACGGCTTTATAAAAGGCGTGCGCAGCCAGAGCGGGTCATTCGTTTGACGGCGCGCGAGTCGAACAGACCTCGGTAAGAAAGTTACTTTGATTTTGTTTGTTTTATTTAATGAATTAATTTGTTATTGAAGTGTTATTTAATTTAAAAAAGTATTTATTTGGTATTTAGTTGCTGCCAACAATTATTACATATTTTAGATTGTGTGTTTATTGTTATTAATAATAAACAGCCATGAGTAATGGAGATGGTTTAACTCAAGAAAATACCCCTCCTCTTATATCAGAAGAGGGGACGAACCAACGCCACCAGTTTATTCATGTAAACTTTGTTATGTAATAATACAGTACACCGTTCATTATCTTGTTGACAGAAATGGAAGGCGCTGGTACCTGTGATACAGTGGTTTTCACTAGGACAGGTGCCAACGTTACAACTGGCTACAACGGCTTTATAAAAGGCGTGCGCAGCCAGAGCGGGTCATTCGTTTGACGGCGCGCGAGTCGAACAGACCTCGGTAAGAAAGTTACTTTGATTTTGTTTGTTTTATTTAATGAATTAATTTGTTATTGAAGTGTTATTTAATTTAAAAAAGTATTTATTTGGTATTTAGTTGCTGCCAACAATTATAACATATTTTAGATTGTGTGGTTATTGTTCAGTTGGTCAGATTTAAAGTCGCGGAAATTACGATTACCTTTGTTATTATTTATTCATAAAAATGTAAAATAACTTCTTCTTTCAACTAGACGATCACACCCGTTATAATTTTGTAAAGTAGTAGATTTGTATTGCTAATATAATTCAAAACTTAATTTTATTTGTCTCTTAAGTGGAGAATGGACGTTTCTAAGAATTTAAAGTGCATATGTCTACAGGTAAACTATTTCAAGTCCAGACCTATTTGGCATCCTCGAAACTAGATAAGAGTTAGTAAACAAAAAAATACAAGGAAAGGTTTTGTAACACTTAATTATTGGAAAAGGTTTTTTGTTTTCTAAATTTCAAACTAATTAAACTGGGGACGTGTAGAAACCTCGTCAGATATTAAGTGTGTGCAACGCGCTAATTTAAAATGTCAAACTTATCGTTAAATTATTGATTCTTAAATCTTAAGTGAGACTTTTGACATTTTAGTTGAGGGACTTAGTTTTTATTTTATTTGGGCACTTCAAAGTGATTCAAAAGGGACAAGAGGTTCTCACATTATACTTATCAATGTGCAACACTTGAATATAAAAAAAGGGAACAGTTTATTGCCATCTTTAGAATTTCAAGATAGATCTCTCCTAAACACTTGAACAACATCATGTGGTGTTAAATTGTTATGGGTTCATATTTGAAACGGCAATTTTAGAATGTTAGAAAAATATAAAAATGATGTTATTGCAAAATAGGACGGATACTTGCGCGCTTTTGTTAACAATTTCAGAAGCATAAAACATCTGTCACGGGTGCATGGGTACCTGGTGCTGAGGTCAAGCAACTGCAAGTAAGGCGCGAAGTTTAGCGGCTGCCTTTAAGCGAGAAAAAGGAGACATTGGGCAACACTGACGTCACTGATCATCTTATACAGAGCTAAGTATTTTTATTTAATTATCGCCAATCTTGTAAACTTTCGAGTTTGTACATATCCAACCTAGGAAGGGATACGAATAGCAGAAGCAGGGTTTCTGTATTTGAAAGCATTGAGTTCTTTAAGCCTAAGTGTGTATTTTATGTATGGGGCGCCCCGATGAGAGAAGAAGAATGTCTCAAGTGAGAAAGTCCATACTGGAGCAACTAAACCTTTTAATATTCTTTGCCAAATATTTCAAAATACCCCTCCTCTTATATCAGAAGAGGGGACAAACCAACGCCACCAGTTTGTTCATGTAAACTTTGTTATGTAATAATACAGTATCTTGTAGACAGAAATGGAAGGCGCTGGTACCTGTGATACAGTGGTTTTCACTAGGACAAGTGCCAACGTTACAACTGGCTACAACGGCTTTATAAAAGGCGTGCGCAGCCAGAGCGGGTCATTCGTTTGACGGCGCGCGAGTCGAACAGACCTCGGTAAGAAAGTTACTTTGATTTTGTTTGTTTTATTTAATGAATTAATTTGTTATTGAAGTGTTATTTAATTTTAAAAAGTATTTATTTGGTATTTAGTTGCTGCCAACAATTATTACATATTTTAGATTGTGTGTTTATTGTTATTAATAATAAACAGCCATGAGTAATGGAGATGGTTTAACTCAAGAAAATATCCCTCCTCTTATATCAGAAGAGGGGACGAACCAACGCCACCAGTTTATTCATGTAAACTTTGTTATGTAATAATACAGTACACCGTTCATTATCTTGTTGACAGAAATGGAAGGCGCTGGTACCTGTGATACAGTGGTTTTCACTAGGACAGGTGCCAACGTTACAACTGGCTACAACGGCTTTATAAAAGGCGTGCGCAGCCAGAGCGGGTCATTCGTTTGACGGCGCGCGAGTCGAACAGACCTCGGTAAGAAAGTTACTTTGATTTTGTTTGTTTTATTTAATGAATTTATTTGTTATTGAAGTGTTATTTAATTTAAAAAAGTATTTATTTGGTATTTAGTTGCTGCCAACAATTATAACATATTTTAGATTGTGTGGTTATTGTTCAGTTGGTCAGATTTAAAGTCGCGGCAATTACGATTACCTTTGTTATTATTTATTCATAAAAATGTAAAATAACTTCTTCTTTCAACTAGACGATCACACCCGTTATAATTTTGTAAAGTAGTAGATTTGTATTGCTAATATAATTCAAAACTTAATTTTATTTGTCTCTTAAGTGGAGAATGGACGTTTCTAAGAATTTAAAGTGCATATGTCTACAGGTAAACTATTTCAAGTCCAGACCTATTTGGCATCCTCGAAACTAGATAAGAGTTAGTAAACAAAAAAATACAAGGAAAGGTTTTGTAACACTTAATTATTGGAAAAGGTTTTTTGTTTTCTAAATTTCAAACTAATTAAACTGGGGACGTGTAGAAACCTCGTCAGATATTAAGTGTGTGCAACGCGCTAATTTAAAATGTCAAACTTATCGTTAAATTATTGATTCTTAAATCTTAAGTGAGACTTTTGACATTTTAGTTGAGGGACTTAGTTTTTATTTTATTTGGGCACTTCAAAGTGATTCAAAAGGGACAAGAGGTTCTCACATTATACTTATCAATGTGCAACACTTGAATATAAAAAAGGGAACAGTTTATTGCCATCTTTAGAATTTCAAGATAGATCTCTCCTAAACACTTGAACAACATCATGTGGTGTTAAATTGTTATGGGTTCATATTTGAAACGGCAATTTTAGAATGTTAGAAAAATATAAAAATGATGTTATTGCAAAATAGGACGGATACTTGCGCGCTTTTGTTAACAATTTCAGAAGCATAAAACATCTGTCACGGGTGCATGGGTACCTGGTGCTGAGGTCAAGCAACTGCAAGTAAGGCGCGAAGTTTAGCGGCTGCCTTTAAGCGAGAAAAAGGAGACATTGGGCAACACTGACGTCACTGATCATCTTATACAGAGCTAAGTATTTTTATTTAATTATCGCCAATCTTGTAAACTTTCGAGTTTGTACATATCCAACCTAGGAAGGGATACGAATAGCAGAAGCAGGGTTTCTGTATTTGAAAGCATTTAGTTCTTTAAGCCTAAGTGTGTATTTTATGTATGGGGCGCCCCGATGAGAGAAGAAGAATGTCTCAAGTGAGAAAGTCCATACTGGAGCAACTAAACCTTTTAATATTCTTTGCCAAATATTTCAAAATACCCCTCCTCTTATATCAGAAGAGGGGACAAACCAACGCCACCAGTTTGTTCATGTAAACTTTGTTATGTAATAATACAGTATCTTGTAGACAGAAATGGAAGGCGCTGGTACCTGTGATACAGTGGTTTTCACTAGGACAAGTGCCAACGTTACAACTGGCTACAACGGCTTTATAAAAGGCGTGCGCAGCCAGAGCGGGTCATTCGTTTGACGGCGCGCGAGTCGAACAGACCTCGGTAAGAAAGTTACTTTGATTTTGTTTGTTTTATTTAATGAATTAATTTGTTATTGAAGTGTTATTTAATTTTAAAAAGTATTTATTTGGTATTTAGTTGCTGCCAACAATTATTACATATTTTAGATTGTGTGTTTATTGTTATTAATAATAAACAGCCATGAGTAATGGAGATGGTTTAACTCAAGAAAATACCCCTCCTCTTATATCAGAAGAGGGGACGAACCAACGCCACCAGTTTATTCATGTAAACTTTGTTATGTAATAATACAGTACACCGTTCATTATCTTGTTGACAGAAATGGAAGGCGCTGGTACCTGTGATACAGTGGTTTTCACTAGGACAGGTGCCAACGTTACAACTGGCTACAACGGCTTTATAAAAGGCGTGCGCAGCCAGAGCGGGTCATTCGTTTGACGGCGCGCGAGTCGAACAGACCTCGGTAAGAAAGTTACTTTGATTTTGTTTGTTTTATTTAATGAATTAATTTGTTATTGAAGTGTTATTTAATTTAAAAAAGTATTTATTTGGTATTTAGTTGCTGCCAACAATTATAACATATTTTAGATTGTGTGGTTATTGTTCAGTTGGTCAGATTTAAAGTCGCGGAAATTACGATTACCTTTGTTATTATTTATTCATAAAAATGTAAAATAACTTCTTCTTTCAACTAGACGATCACACCCGTTATAATTTTGTAAAGTAGTAGATTTGTATTGCTAATATCATTCAAAACTTAATTTTATTTGTCTCTTAAGTGGAGAATGGACGTTTCTAAGAATTTAAAGTGCATATGTCTACAGGTAAACTATTTCAAGTCCAGACCTATTTGGCATCCTCGAAACTAGATAAGAGTTAGTAAACAAAAAAATACAAGGAAAGGTTTTGTAACACTTAATTATTGGAAAAGGTTTTTTGTTTTCTAAATTTCAAACTAATTAAACTGGGGACGTGTAGAAACCTCGTCAGATATTAAGTGTGTGCAACGCGCTAATTTAAAATGTCAAACTTATCGTTAAATTATTGATTCTTAAATCTTAAGTGAGACTTTTGACATTTTAGTTGAGGGACTTAGTTTTTATTTTATTTGGGCACTTCAAAGTGATTCAAAAGGGACAAGAGGTTCTCACATTATACTTATCAATGTGCAACACTTGAATATAAAAAAGGGAACAGTTTATTGCCATCTTTAGAATTTCAAGATAGATCTCTCCTAAACACTTGAACAACATCATGTGGTGTTAAATTGTTTATTTGAAACGGCAATTTTAGAATGTTAGAAAAATATAAAAATGATGTTATTGCAAAATAGGACGGATACTTGCGCGCTTTTGTTAACAATTTCAGAAGCATAAAACATCTGTCACGGGTGCATGGGTACCTGGTGCTGAGGTCAAGCAACTGCAAGTAAGGCTCGAAGTTTAGCGGCTGCCTTTAAGCGAGAAAAAGGAGACATTGGGCAACACTGACGTCACTGATCATCTTATACAGAGCTAAGTATTTTTATTTAATTATCGCCAATCTTGTAAACTTTCGAGTTTGTACATATCCAACCTAGGAAGGGATACGAATAGCAGAAGCAGGGTTTCTGTATTTTAAAGCATTTAGTTCTTTAAGCCTAAGTGTGTATTTTATGTATGGGGCGCCCCGATGAGAGAAGAAGAATGTCTCAATTGAGAAAGTCCATACTGGAGCAACTAAACCTTTTAATATTCTTTGCCAAATATTTCAAAATACCCCTCCTCTTATATCAGAAGAGGGGACAAACCAACGCCACCAGTTTGTTCATGTAAACTTTGTTATGTAATAATACAGTATCTTGTTGACAGAAATGGAAGGCGCTGGTACCTGTGATACAGTGGTTTTCACTAGGACAGGTGCCAACGTTACAACTGGCTACAACGGCTTTATAAAAGGCGTGCGCAGCCTGAGCGGGTCATTCGTTTGACGGCGCGCGAGTCGAACAGACCTCGGTAAGAAAGTTACTTTGATTTTGTTTGTTTTATTTAATGAATTAATTTGTTATTGAAGTGTTATTTAATTTAAAAAAGTATTTATTTGGTATTTAGTTGCTGCCAACAATTATTACATATTTTAGATTGTGTGTTTATTGTTATTAATAATAAACAGCCATGAGTAATGGAGATGGTTTAACTCAAGAAAATACCCCTCCTCTTATATCAGAAGAGGGGACGAACCAACGCCACCAGTTTATTCATGTAAACTTTGTTATGTAATAATACAGTACACCGTTCATTATCTTGTTGACAGAAATGGAAGGCGCTGGTACCTGTGATACAGTGGTTTTCACTAGGACAGGTGCCAACGTTACAACTGGCTACAACGGCTTTATAAAAGGCGTGCGCAGCCAGAGCGGGTCATTCGTTTGACGGCGCGCGAGTCGAACAGACCTCGGTAAGAAAGTTACTTTGATTTTGTTTGTTTTATTTAATGAATTAATTTGTTATTGAAGTGTTATTTAATTTAAAAAAGTATTTATTTGGTATTTAGTTGCTGCCAACAATTATAACATATTTTAGATTGTGTGGTTATTGTTCAGTTGGTCAGATTTAAAGTCGCGGAAATTACGATTACCTTTGTTATTATTTATTCATAAAAATGTAAAATAACTTCTTCTTTCAACTAGACGATCACACCCGTTATAATTTTGTAAAGTAGTAGATTTGTATTGCTAATATAATTCAAAACTTAATTTTATTTGTCTCTTAAGTGGAGAATGGACGTTTCTAAGAATTTAAAGTGCATATGTCTACAGGTAAACTATTTCAAGTCCAGACCTATTTGGCATCCTCGAAACTAGATAAGAGTTAGTAAACAAAAAAATACAAGGAAAGGTTTTGTAACACTTAATTATTGGAAAAGGTTTTTGTTTTCTAAATTTCAAAGTAATTAAACTGGGGACGTGTAGAAACCTCGTCAGATATTAAGTGTGTGCAACGCGCTAATTTAAAATGTCAAACTTATCGTTAAATTATTGATTCTTAAATCTTAAGTGAGACTTTTGACATTTTAGTTGAGGGACTTAGTTTTTATTTTATTTGGGCACTTCAAAGTGATTCAAAAGGGACAAGAGGTTCTCACATTATACTTATCAATGTGCAACACTTGAATATAAAAAAAGGGAACAGTTTATTGCCATCTTTAGAATTTCAAGATAGATCTCTCCTAAACACTTGAACAACATCATGTGGTGTTAAATTGTTATGGGTTCATATTTGAAACGGCAATTTTAGAATGTTAGAAAAATATAAAAATGATGTTATTGCAAAATAGGACGGATACTTGCGCGCTTTTGTTAACAATTTCAGAAGCATAAAACATCTGTCACGGGTGCATGGGTACCTGGTGCTGAGGTCAAGCAACTGCAAGTAAGGCGCGAAGTTTAGCGGCTGCCTTTAAGCGAGAAAAAGGAGACATTGGGCAACACTGACGTCACTGATCATCTTATACAGAGCTAAGTATTTTTATTTAATTATCGCCAATCTTGTAAACTTTCGAGTTTGTACATATCCAACCTAGGAAGGGATACGAATAGCAGAAGCAGGGTTTCTGTATTTTAAAGCATTTAGTTCTTTAAGCCTAAGTGTGTATTTTATGTATGGGGCGCCCCGATGAGAGAAGAAGAATGTCTCAAGTGAGAAAGTCCATACTGGAGCAACTTAACCTTTTAATATTCTTTGCCAAATATTTCAAAATACCCCTCCTCTTATATCAGAAGAGGGGACAAACCAACGCCACCAGTTTGTTCATGTAAACTTTGTTATGTAATAATACAGTATCTTGTTGACAGAAATGGAAGGCGCTGGTACCTGTGATACAGTGGTTTTCACTAGGACAGGTGCCAACGTTACAACTGGCTACAACGGCTTTATAAAAGGCGTGCGCAGCCAGAGCGGGTCATTCGTTTGACGGCGCGCGAGTCGAACAGACCTCGGTAAGAAAGTTACTTTGATTTTGTTTGTTTTATTTAATGAATTAATTTGTTATTGAAGTGTTATTTAATTTAAAAAAGTATTTATTTGGTATTTAGTTGCTGCCAACAATTATAACATATTTTAGATTGTGTGGTTATTGTTCAGTTGGTCAGATTTAAAGTCGCGGAAATTACGATTACCTTTGTTATTATTTATTCATAAAAATGTAAAATAACTTCTTCTTTCAACTAGACGATCACACCCGTTATAATTTTGTAAAGTAGTAGATTTGTATTGCTAATATAATTCAAAACTTAATTTTATTTGTCTCTTAAGTGGAGATTGGACGTTTCTAAGAATTTAAAGTGCATATGTCTACAGGTAAACTATTTCAAGTCCAGACCTATTTGGCATCCTCGAAACTAGATAAGAGTTAGTAAACAAAAAAAATACAAGGAAAGGTTTTGTAACACTTAATTATTGGAAAAGGTTTTTTGTTTTCTAAATTTCAAACTAATTAAACTGGGGACGTGTAGAAACCTCGTCAGATATTAAGTGTGTGCAACGCGCTAATTTAAAATGTCAAACTTATCGTTAAATTATTGATTCTTAAATCTTAAGTGAGACTTTTGACATTTTAGTTGAGGGACTTAGTTTTTATTTTATTTGGGCACTTCAAAGTGATTCAAAAGGGACAAGAGGTTCTCACATTATACTTATCAATGTGCAACACTTGAATATAAAAAAAGGGAACAGTTTATTGCCATCTTTAGAATTTCAAGATAGATCTCTCCTAAACACTTGAACAACATCATGTGGTGTTAAATTGTTATGGGTTCATATTTGAAACGGCAATTTTAGAATGTTAGAAAAATATAAAAATGATGTTATTGCAAAATAGGACGGATACTTGCGCGCTTTTGTTAACAATTTCAGAAGCATAAAACATCTGTCACGGGTGCATGGGTACCTGGTGCTGAGGTCAAGCAACTGCAAGTAAGGCGCGAAGTTTAGCGGCTGCCTTTAAGCGAGAAAAAGGAGACATTGGGCAACACTGACGTCACTGATCATCTTATACAGAGCTAAGTATTTTTATTTAATTATCGCCAATCTTGTAAACTTTCGAGTTTGTACATATCCAACCTAGGAAGGGATACGAATAGCAGAAGCAGGGTTTCTGTATTTTAAAGCATTTAGTTCTTTAAGCCTAAGTGTGTATTTTATGTATGGGGCGCCCCGATGAGAGAAGAAGAATGTCTCAAGTGAGAAAGTCCATACTGGAGCAACTAAACCTTTTAATATTCTTTGCCAAATATTTCAAAATACCCCTCCTCTTATATCAGAAGAGGGGACAAACCAACGCCACCAGTTTGTTCATGTAAACTTTGTTATGTAATAATACAGTATCTTGTAGACAGAAATGGAAGGCGCTGGTACCTGTGATACAGTGGTTTTCACTAGGACAAGTGCCAACGTTACAACTTGCTACAACGGCTTTATAAAAGGCGTGCGCAGCCAGAGCGGGTCATTCGTTTGACGGCGCGCGAGTCGAACAGACCTCGGTAAGAAAGTTACTTTGATTTTGTTTGTTTTATTTAATGAATTAATTTGTTATTGAAGTGTTATTTAATTTAAAAAAGTATTTATTTGGTATTTAGTTGCTGCCAACAATTATTACATATTTTAGATTGTGTGTTTATTGTTATTAATAATAAACAGCCATGAGTAATGGAGATGGTTTAACTCAAGAAAATACCCCTCCTCTTATATCAGAAGAGGGGACGAACCAACGCCACCAGTTTATTCATGTAAACTTTGTTATGTAATAATACAGTACACCGTTCATAATCTTGTTGACAGAAATGGAAGGCGCTGGTACCTGTGATACAGTGGTTTTCACTAGGACAGGTGCCAACGTTACAACTGGCTACAACGGCTTTATAAAAGGCGTGCGCAGCCAGAGCGGGTCATTCGTTTGACGGCGCGCGAGTCGAACAGACCTCGGTAAGAAAGTTACTTTGATTTTGTTTGTTTTATTTAATGAATTAATTTGTTATTGAAGTGTTATTTAATTTAAAAAAGTATTTATTTGGTATTTAGTTGCTGCCAACAATTATAACATATTTTAGATTGTGTGGTTATTGTTCAGTTGGTCAGATTTAAAGTCGCGGAAATTACGATTACCTTTGTTATTATTTATTCATAAAAATGTAAAATAACTTCTTCTTTCAACTAGACGATCACACCCGTTATAATTTTGTAAAGTAGTAGATTTGTATTGCTAATATAATTCAAAACTTAATTTTATTTGTCTCTTAAGTGGAGAATGGACGTTTCTAAGAATTTAAAGTGCATATGTCTACAGGTAAACTATTTCAAGTCCAGACCTATTTGGCATCCTCGAAACTAGATAAGAGTTAGTAAACAAAAAAATACAAGGAAAGGTTTTGTAACACTTAATTATTGGAAAAGGTTTTTTGTTTTCTAAATTTCAAACTAATTAAACTGGGGACGTGTAGAAACCTCGTCAGATATTAAGTGTGTGCAACGCGCTAATTTAAAATGTCAAACTTATCGTTAAATTATTGATTCTTAAATCTTAAGTGAGACTTTTGACATTTTAGTTGAGGGACTTAGTTTTTATTTTATTTGGGCACTTCAAAGTGATTCAAAAGGGACAAGAGGTTCTCACATTATACTTATCAATGTGCAACACTTGAATATAAAAAAAGGGAACAGTTTATTGCCATCTTTAGAATTTCAAGATAGATCTCTCCTAAACACTTGAACAACATCATGTGGTGTTAAATTGTTATGGGTTCATATTTGAAACGGCAATTTTAGAATGTTAGAAAAATATAAAAATGATGTTATTGCAAAATAGGACGGATACTTGCGCGCTTTTGTTAACAATTTCAGAAGCATAAAACATCTGTCACGGGTGCATGGGTACCTGGTGCTGAGGTCAAGCAACTGCAAGTAAGGCGCGAAGTTTAGCGGCTGCCTTTAAGCGAGAAAAAGGAGACATTGGGCAACACTGACGTCACTGATAATCTTATACAGAGCTAAGTATTTTTATTTAATTATCGCCAATCTTGTAAACTTTCGAGTTTGTACATATCCAACCTAGGAAGGGATACGAATAGCAGAAGCAGGGTTTCTGTATTTGAAAGCATTTAGTTCTTTAAGCCTAAGTGTGTATTTTATGTATGGGGCGCCCCGATGAGAGAAGAAGAATGTCTCAAGTGAGAAAGTCCATACTGGAGCAACTAAACCTTTTAATATTCTTTGCCAAATATTTCAAAATACCCCTCCTCTTATATCAGAAGAGGGGACAAACCAACGCCACCAGTTTGTTCATGTAAACTTTGTTATGTAATAATACAGTATCTTGTTGACAGAAATGGAAGGCGCTGGTACCTGTGATACAGTGGTTTTCACTAGGACAGGTGCCAACGTTACAACTGGCTACAACGGCTTTATAAAAGGCGTGCGCAGCCAGAGCGGGTCATTCGTTTGACGGCGCGCGAGTCGAACAGACCTCGGTAAGAAAGTTACTTTGATTTTGTTTGTTTTATTTAATGAATTAATTTGTTATTGAAGTGTTATTTAATTTTAAAAAGTATTTATTTGGTATTTAGTTGCTGCCAACAATTATAACATATTTTAGATTGTGTGGTTATTGTTCAGTTGGTCAGATTTAAAGTCGCGGAAATTACGATTACCTTTGTTATTATTTATTCATAAAAATGTAAAATAACTTCTTCTTTCAACTAGACGATCACACCCGTTATAATTTTGTAAAGTAGTAGATTTGTATTGCTAATATAATTCAAAACTTAATTTTATTTGTCTCTTAAGTGGAGAATGGACGTTTCTAAGAATTTAAAGTGCATATGTCTACAGGTAAACTATTTCAAGTCCAGACCTATTTGGCATCCTCGAAACTAGATAAGAGTTAGTAAACAAAAAAATACAAGGAAAGGTTTTGTAACACTTAATTATTGGAAAAGGTTTTTTGTTTTCTAAATTTCAAACTAATTAAACTGGGGACGTGTAGAAACCTCGTCAGATATTAAGTGTGTGCAACGCGCTAATTTAAAATGTCAAACTTATCGTTAAATTATTGATTCTTAAATCTTAAGTGAGACTTTTGACATTTTAGTTGAGGGACTTAGTTTTTATTTTATTTGGGCACTTCAAAGTGATTCAAAAGGGACAAGAGGTTCTCACATTATACTTATC
This sequence comes from Hypena proboscidalis, assembly GCA_905147285.1. Classification (NCBI taxonomy): domain Eukaryota; kingdom Metazoa; phylum Arthropoda; class Insecta; order Lepidoptera; family Erebidae; genus Hypena; species Hypena proboscidalis. The sequence goes on along the minus strand of LR990150.1, from coordinate 5,397,293 downwards.
AATGTGCAACACTTGAATATAAAAAAAGGGAACAGTTTATTGCCATCTTTAGAATTTCAAGATAGATCTCTCCTAAACACTTGAACAACATCATGTGGTGTTAAATTGTTATGGGTTCATATTTGAAACGGCAATTTTAGAATGTTAGAAAAATATAAAAATGATGTTATTGCAAAATAGGACGGATACTTGCGCGCTTTTGTTAACAATTTCAGAAGCATAAAACATCTGTCACGGGTGCATGGGTACCTGGTGCTGAGGTCAAGCAACTGCAAGTAAGGCGCGAAGTTTAGCGGCTGCCTTTAAGCGAGAAAAAGGAGACATTGGGCAACACTGACGTCACTGATCATCTTATACAGAGCTAAGTATTTTTATTTAATTATCGCCAATCTTGTAAACTTTCGAGTTTGTACATATCCAACCTAGGAAGGGATACGAATAGCAGAAGCAGGGTTTCTGTATTTGAAAGCATTTAGTTCTTTAAGCCTAAGTGTGTATTTTATGTATGGGGCGCCCCGATGAGAGAAGAAGAATGTCTCAAGTGAGAAAGTCCATACTGGAGCAACTAAACCTTTTAATATTCTTTGCCAAATATTTCAAAATACCCCTCCTCTTATATCAGAAGAGGGGACAAACCAACGCCACCAGTTTGTTCATGTAAACTTTGTTATGTAATAATACAGTATCTTGTTGACAGAAATGGAAGGCGCTGGTACCTGTGATACAGTGGTTTTCACTAGGACAGGTGCCAACGTTACAACTGGCTACAACGGCTTTATAAAAGGCGTGCGCAGCCAGAGCGGGTCATTCGTTTGACGGCGCGCGAGTCGAACAGACCTCGGTAAGAAAGTTACTTTGATTTTGTTTGTTTTATTTAATGAATTAATTTGTTATTGAAGTGTTATTTAATTTTAAAAAGTATTTATTTGGTATTTAGTTGCTGCCAACAATTATAACATATTTTAGATTGTGTGGTTATTGTTCAGTTGGTCAGATTTAAAGTCGCGGAAATTACGATTACCTTTGTTATTATTTATTCATAAAAATGTAAAATAACTTCTTCTTTCAACTAGACGATCACACCCGTTATAATTTTGTAAAGTAGTAGATTTGTATTGCTAATATAATTCAAAACTTAATTTTATTTGTCTCTTAAGTGGAGAATGGACGTTTCTAAGAATTTAAAGTGCATATGTCTACAGGTAAACTATTTCAAGTCCAGACCTATTTGGCATCCTCGAAACTAGATAAGAGTTAGTAAACAAAAAAATACAAGGAAAGGTTTTGTAACACTTAATTATTGGAAAAGGTTTTTTGTTTTCTAAATTTCAAACTAATTAAACTGGGGACGTGTAGAAACCTCGTCAGATATTAAGTGTGTGCAACGCGCTAATTTAAAATGTCAAACTTATCGTTAAATTATTGATTCTTAAATCTTAAGTGAGACTTTTGACATTTTAGTTGAGGGACTTAGTTTTTATTTTATTTGGGCACTTCAAAGTGATTCAAAAGGGACAAGAGGTTCTCACATTATACTTATCAATGTGCAACACTTGAATATAAAAAAAGGGAACAGTTTATTGCCATCTTTAGAATTTCAAGATAGATCTCTCCTAAACACTTGAACAACATCATGTGGTGTTAAATTGTTTATTTGAAACGGCAATTTTAGAATGTTAGAAAAATATAAAAATGATGTCATTGCAAAATAGGACGGATACTTGCGCGCTTTTGTTAACAATTTCAGAAGCATAAAACATCTGTCACGGGTGCATGGGTACCTGGTGCTGAGGTCAAGCAACTGCAAGTAAGGCGCGAAGTTTAGCGGCTGCCTTTAAGCGAGAAAAAGGAGACATTGGGCAACACTGACGTCACTGATCATCTTATACAGAGCTAAGTATTTTTATTTAATTATCGCCAATCTTGTAAACTTTCGAGTTTGTACATATCCAACCTAGGAAGGGATACGAATAGCAGAAGCAGGGTTTCTGTATTTTAAAGCATTTAGTTCTTTAAGCCTAAGTGTGTATTTTATGTATGGGGCGCCCCGATGAGAGAAGAAGAATGTCTCAAGTGAGAAAGTCCATACTGGAGCAACTAAACCTTTTAATATTCTTTGCCAAATATTTCAAAATACCCCTCCTCTTATATCAGAAGAGGGGACAAACCAACGCCACCAGTTTGTTCATGTAAACTTTGTTATGTAATAATACAGTATCTTGTTGACAGAAATGGAAGGCGCTGGTACCTGTGATACAGTGGTTTTCACTAGGACAGGTGCCAACGTTACAACTGGCTACAACGGCTTTATAAAAGGCGTGCGCAGCCAGAGCGGGTCATTCGTTTGACGGCGCGCGAGTCGAACAGACCTCGGTAAGAAAGTTACTTTGATTTTGTTTGTTTTATTTAATGAATTAATTTGTTATTGAAGTGTTATTTAATTTTAAAAAGTATTTATTTGGTATTTAGTTGCTGCCAACAATTATAACATATTTTAGATTGTGTGGTTATTGTTCAGTTGGTCAGATTTAAAGTCGCGGAAATTACGATTACCTTTGTTATTATTTATTCATAAAAATGTAAAATAACTTCTTCTTTCAACTAGACGATCACACCCGTTATAATTTTGTAAAGTAGTAGATTTGTATTGCTAATATAATTCAAAACTTAATTTTATTTGTCTCTTAAGTGGAGAATGGACGTTTCTAAGAATTTAAAGTGCATATGTCTACAGGTAAACTATTTCAAGTCCAGACCTATTTGGCATCCTCGAAACTAGATAAGAGTTAGTAAACAAAAAAATACAAGGAAAGGTTTTGTAACACTTAATTATTGGAAAAGGTTTTTTGTTTTCTAAATTTCAAACTAATTAAACTGGGGACGTGTAGAAACCTCGTCAGATATTAAGTGTGTGCAACGCGCTAATTTAAAATGTCAAACTTATCGTTAAATTATTGATTCTTAAATCTTAAGTGAGACTTTTGACATTTTAGTTGAGGGACTTAGTTTTTATTTTATTTGGGCACTTCAAAGTGATTCAAAAGGGACAAGAGGTTCTCACATTATACTTATCAATGTGCAACACTTGAATATAAAAAAAGGGAACAGTTTATTGCCATCTTTAGAATTTCAAGATAGATCTCTCCTAAACACTTGAACAACATCATGTGGTGTTAAATTGTTATGGGTTCATATTTGAAACGGCAATTTTAGAATGTTAGAAAAATATAAAAATGATGTTATTGCAAAATAGGACGGATACTTGCGCGCTTTTGTTAACAATTTCAGAAGCATAAAACATCTGTCACGGGTGCATGGGTACCTGGTGCTGAGGTCAAGCAACTGCAAGTAAGGCGCGAAGTTTAGCGGCTGCCTTTAAGCGAGAAAAAGGAGACATTGGGCAACACTGACGTCACTGATCATCTTATACAGAGCTAAGTATTTTTATTTAATTATCGCCAATCTTGTAAACTTTCGAGTTTGTACATATCCAACCTAGGAAGGGATACGAATAGCAGAAGCAGGGTTTCTGTATTTGAAAGCATTTAGTTCTTTAAGCCTAAGTGTGTATTTTATGTATGGGGCGCCCCGATGAGAGAAGAAGAATGTCTCAAGTGAGAAAGTCCATACTGGAGCAACTAAACCTTTTAATATTCTTTGCCAAATATTTCAAAATACCCCTCCTCTTATATCAGAAGAGGGGACAAACCAACGCCACCAGTTTGTTCATGTAAACTTTGTTATGTAATAATACAGTATCTTGTTGACAGAAATGGAAGGCGCTGGTACCTGTGATACAGTGGTTTTCACTAGGACAGGTGCCAACGTTACAACTGGCTACAACGGCTTTATAAAAGGCGTGCGCAGCCAGAGCGGGTCATTCGTTTGACGGCGCGCGAGTCGAACAGACCTCGGTAAGAAAGTTACTTTGATTTTGTTTGTTTTATTTAATGAATTAATTTGTTATTGAAGTGTTATTTAATTTTAAAAAGTATTTATTTGGTATTTAGTTGCTGCCAACAATTATAACATATTTTAGATTGTGTGGTTATTGTTCAGTTGGTCAGATTTAAAGTCGCGGAAATTACGATTACCTTTGTTATTATTTATTCATAAAAATGTAAAATAACTTCTTCTTTCAACTAGACGATCACACCCGTTATAATTTTGTAAAGTAGTAGATTTGTATTGCTAATATAATTCAAAACTTAATTTTATTTGTCTCTTAAGTGGAGAATGGACGTTTCTAAGAATTTAAAGTGCATATGTCTACAGGTAAACTATTTCAAGTCCAGACCTATTTGGCATCCTCGAAACTAGATAAGAGTTAGTAAACAAAAAAATACAAGGAAAGGTTTTGTAACACTTAATTATTGGAAAAGGTTTTTTGTTTTCTAAATTTCAAACTAATTAAACTGGGGACGTGTAGAAACCTCGTCAGATATTAAGTGTGTGCAACGCGCTAATTTAAAATGTCAAACTTATCGTTAAATTATTGATTCTTAAATCTTAAGTGAGACTTTTGACATTTTAGTTGAGGGACTTAGTTTTTATTTTATTTGGGCACTTCAAAGTGATTCAAAAGGGACAAGAGGTTCTCACATTATACTTATCAATGTGCAACACTTGAATATAAAAAAAGGGAACAGTTTATTGCCATCTTTAGAATTTCAAGATAGATCTCTCCTAAACACTTGAACAACATCATGTGGTGTTAAATTGTTTATTTGAAACGGCAATTTTAGAATGTTAGAAAAATATAAAAATGATGTCATTGCAAAATAGGACGGATACTTGCGCGCTTTTGTTAACAATTTCAGAAGCATAAAACATCTGTCACGGGTGCATGGGTACCTGGTGCTGAGGTCAAGCAACTGCAAGTAAGGCGCGAAGTTTAGCGGCTGCCTTTAAGCGAGAAAAAGGAGACATTGGGCAACACTGACGTCACTGATCATCTTATACAGAGCTAAGTATTTTTATTTAATTATCGCCAATCTTGTAAACTTTCGAGTTTGTACATATCCAACCTAGGAAGGGATACGAATAGCAGAAGCAGGGTTTCTGTATTTTAAAGCATTTAGTTCTTTAAGCCTAAGTGTGTATTTTATGTATGGGGCGCCCCGATGAGAGAAGAAGAATGTCTCAAGTGAGAAAGTCCATACTGGAGCAACTAAACCTTTTAATATTCTTTGCCAAATATTTCAAAATACCCCTCCTCTTATATCAGAAGAGGGGACAAACCAACGCCACCAGTTTGTTCATGTAAACTTTGTTATGTAATAATACAGTATCTTGTTGACAGAAATGGAAGGCGCTGGTACCTGTGATACAGTGGTTTTCACTAGGACAGGTGCCAACGTTACAACTGGCTACAACGGCTTTATAAAAGGCGTGCGCAGCCAGAGCGGGTCATTCGTTTGACGGCGCGCGAGTCGAACAGACCTCGGTAAGAAAGTTACTTTGATTTTGTTTGTTTTATTTAATGAATTAATTTGTTATTGAAGTGTTATTTAATTTTAAAAAGTATTTATTTGGTATTTAGTTGCTGCCAACAATTATAACATATTTTAGATTGTGTGGTTATTGTTCAGTTGGTCAGATTTAAAGTCGCGGAAATTACGATTACCTTTGTTATTATTTATTCATAAAAATGTAAAATAACTTCTTCTTTCAACTAGACGATCACACCCGTTATAATTTTGTAAAGTAGTAGATTTGTATTGCTAATATAATTCAAAACTTAATTTTATTTGTCTCTTAAGTGGAGAATGGACGTTTCTAAGAATTTAAAGTGCATATGTCTACAGGTAAACTATTTCAAGTCCAGACCTATTTGGCATCCTCGAAACTAGATAAGAGTTAGTAAACAAAAAAATACAAGGAAAGGTTTTGTAACACTTAATTATTGGAAAAGGTTTTTTGTTTTCTAAATTTCAAACTAATTAAACTGGGGACGTGTAGAAACCTCGTCAGATATTAAGTGTGTGCAACGCGCTAATTTAAAATGTCAAACTTATCGTTAAATTATTGATTCTTAAATCTTAAGTGAGACTTTTGACATTTTAGTTGAGGGACTTAGTTTTTATTTTATTTGGGCACTTCAAAGTGATTCAAAAGGGACAAGAGGTTCTCACATTATACTTATCAATGTGCAACACTTGAATATAAAAAAAGGGAACAGTTTATTGCCATCTTTAGAATTTCAAGATAGATCTCTCCTAAACACTTGAACAACATCATGTGGTGTTAAATTGTTATGGGTTCATATTTGAAACGGCAATTTTAGAATGTTAGAAAAATATAAAAATGATGTTATTGCAAAATAGGACGGATACTTGCGCGCTTTTGTTAACAATTTCAGAAGCATAAAACATCTGTCACGGGTGCATGGGTACCTGGTGCTGAGGTCAAGCAACTGCAAGTAAGGCGCGAAGTTTAGCGGCTGCCTTTAAGCGAGAAAAAGGAGACATTGGGCAACACTGACGTCACTGATCATCTTATACAGAGCTAAGTATTTTTATTTAATTATCGCCAATCTTGTAAACTTTCGAGTTTGTACATATCCAACCTAGGAAGGGATACGAATAGCAGAAGCAGGGTTTCTGTATTTGAAAGCATTTAGTTCTTTAAGCCTAAGTGTGTATTTTATGTATGGGGCGCCCCGATGAGAGAAGAAGAATGTCTCAAGTGAGAAAGTCCATACTGGAGCAACTAAACCTTTTAATATTCTTTGCCAAATATTTCAAAATACCCCTCCTCTTATATCAGAAGAGGGGACAAACCAACGCCACCAGTTTGTTCATGTAAACTTTGTTATGTAATAATACAGTATCTTGTTGACAGAAATGGAAGGCGCTGGTACCTGTGATACAGTGGTTTTCACTAGGACAGGTGCCAACGTTACAACTGGCTACAACGGCTTTATAAAAGGCGTGCGCAGCCAGAGCGGGTCATTCGTTTGACGGCGCGCGAGTCGAACAGACCTCGGTAAGAAAGTTACTTTGATTTTGTTTGTTTTATTTAATGAATTAATTTGTTATTGAAGTGTTATTTAATTTTAAAAAGTATTTATTTGGTATTTAGTTGCTGCCAACAATTATAACATATTTTAGATTGTGTGGTTATTGTTCAGTTGGTCAGATTTAAAGTCGCGGAAATTACGATTACCTTTGTTATTATTTATTCATAAAAATGTAAAATAACTTCTTCTTTCAACTAGACGATCACACCCGTTATAATTTTGTAAAGTAGTAGATTTGTATTGCTAATATAATTCAAAACTTAATTTTATTTGTCTCTTAAGTGGAGAATGGACGTTTCTAAGAATTTAAAGTGCATATGTCTACAGGTAAACTATTTCAAGTCCAGACCTATTTGGCATCCTCGAAACTAGATAAGAGTTAGTAAACAAAAAAATACAAGGAAAGGTTTTGTAACACTTAATTATTGGAAAAGGTTTTTTGTTTTCTAAATTTCAAACTAATTAAACTGGGGACGTGTAGAAACCTCGTCAGATATTAAGTGTGTGCAACGCGCTAATTTAAAATGTCAAACTTATCGTTAAATTATTGATTCTTAAATCTTAAGTGAGACTTTTGACATTTTAGTTGAGGGACTTAGTTTTTATTTTATTTGGGCACTTCAAAGTGATTCAAAAGGGACAAGAGGTTCTCACATTATACTTATCAATGTGCAACACTTGAATATAAAAAAAGGGAACAGTTTATTGCCATCTTTAGAATTTCAAGATAGATCTCTCCTAAACACTTGAACAACATCATGTGGTGTTAAATTGTTTATTTGAAACGGCAATTTTAGAATGTTAGAAAAATATAAAAATGATGTCATTGCAAAATAGGACGGATACTTGCGCGCTTTTGTTAACAATTTCAGAAGCATAAAACATCTGTCACGGGTGCATGGGTACCTGGTGCTGAGGTCAAGCAACTGCAAGTAAGGCGCGAAGTTTAGCGGCTGCCTTTAAGCGAGAAAAAGGAGACATTGGGCAACACTGACGTCACTGATCATCTTATACAGAGCTAAGTATTTTTATTTAATTATCGCCAATCTTGTAAACTTTCGAGTTTGTACATATCCAACCTAGGAAGGGATACGAATAGCAGAAGCAGGGTTTCTGTATTTTAAAGCATTTAGTTCTTTAAGCCTAAGTGTGTATTTTATGTATGGGGCGCCCCGATGAGAGAAGAAGAATGTCTCAAGTGAGAAAGTCCATACTGGAGCAACTAAACCTTTTAATATTCTTTGCCAAATATTTCAAAATACCCCTCCTCTTATATCAGAAGAGGGGACAAACCAACGCCACCAGTTTGTTCATGTAAACTTTGTTATGTAATAATACAGTATCTTGTTGACAGAAATGGAAGGCGCTGGTACCTGTGATACAGTGGTTTTCACTAGGACAGGTGCCAACGTTACAACTGGCTACAACGGCTTTATAAAAGGCGTGCGCAGCCAGAGCGGGTCATTCGTTTGACGGCGCGCGAGTCGAACAGACCTCGGTAAGAAAGTTACTTTGATTTTGTTTGTTTTATTTAATGAATTAATTTGTTATTGAAGTGTTATTTAATTTAAAAAAGTATTTATTTGGTATTTAGTTGCTGCCAACAATTATAACATATTTTAGATTGTGTGGTTATTGTTCAGTTGGTCAGATTTAAAGTCGCGGAAATTACGATTACCTTTGTTATTATTTATTCATAAAAATGTAAAATAACTTCTTCTTTCAACTAGACGATCACACCCGTTATAATTTTGTAAAGTAGTAGATTTGTATTGCTAATATAATTCAAAACTTAATTTTATTTGTCTCTTAAGTGGAGATTGGACGTTTCTAAGAATTTAAAGTGCATATGTCTACAGGTAAACTATTTCAAGTCCAGACCTATTTGGCATCCTCGAAACTAGATAAGAGTTAGTAAACAAAAAAAATACAAGGAAAGGTTTTGTAACACTTAATTATTGGAAAAGGTTTTTTGTTTTCTAAATTTCAAACTAATTAAACTGGGGACGTGTAGAAACCTCGTCAGATATTAAGTGTGTGCAACGCGCTAATTTAAAATGTCAAACTTATCGTTAAATTATTGATTCTTAAATCTTAAGTGAGACTTTTGACATTTTAGTTGAGGGACTTAGTTTTTATTTTATTTGGGCACTTCAAAGTGATTCAAAAGGGACAAGAGGTTCTCACATTATACTTATCAATGTGCAACACTTGAATATAAAAAAAGGGAACAGTTTATTGCCATCTTTAGAATTTCAAGATAGATCTCTCCTAAACACTTGAACAACATCATGTGGTGTTAAATTGTTATGGGTTCATATTTGAAACGGCAATTTTAGAATGTTAGAAAAATATAAAAATGATGTTATTGCAAAATAGGACGGATACTTGCGCGCTTTTGTTAACAATTTCAGAAGCATAAAACATCTGTCACGGGTGCATGGGTACCTGGTGCTGAGGTCAAGCAACTGCAAGTAAGGCGCGAAGTTTAGCGGCTGCCTTTAAGCGAGAAAAAGGAGACATTGGGCAACACTGACGTCACTGATCATCTTATACAGAGCTAAGTATTTTTATTTAATTATCGCCAATCTTGTAAACTTTCGAGTTTGTACATATCCAACCTAGGAAGGGATACGAATAGCAGAAGCAGGGTTTCTGTATTTTAAAGCATTTAGTTCTTTAAGCCTAAGTGTGTATTTTATGTATGGGGCGCCCCGATGAGAGAAGAAGAATGTCTCAAGTGAGAAAGTCCATACTGGAGCAACTAAACCTTTTAATATTCTTTGCCAAATATTTCAAAATACCCCTCCTCTTATATCAGAAGAGGGGACAAACCAACGCCACCAGTTTGTTCATGTAAACTTTGTTATGTAATAATACAGTATCTTGTAGACAGAAATGGAAGGCGCTGGTACCTGTGATACAGTGGTTTTCACTAGGACAAGTGCCAACGTTACAACTTGCTACAACGGCTTTATAAAAGGCGTGCGCAGCCAGAGCGGGTCATTCGTTTGACGGCGCGCGAGTCGAACAGACCTCGGTAAGAAAGTTACTTTGATTTTGTTTGTTTTATTTAATGAATTAATTTGTTATTGAAGTGTTATTTAATTTAAAAAAGTATTTATTTGGTATTTAGTTGCTGCCAACAATTATTACATATTTTAGATTGTGTGTTTATTGTTATTAATAATAAACAGCCATGAGTAATGGAGATGGTTTAACTCAAGAAAATACCCCTCCTCTTATATCAGAAGAGGGGACGAACCAACGCCACCAGTTTATTCATGTAAACTTTGTTATGTAATAATACAGTACACCGTTCATAATCTTGTTGACAGAAATGGAAGGCGCTGGTACCTGTGATACAGTGGTTTTCACTAGGACAGGTGCCAACGTTACAACTGGCTACAACGGCTTTATAAAAGGCGTGCGCAGCCAGAGCGGGTCATTCGTTTGACGGCGCGCGAGTCGAACAGACCTCGGTAAGAAAGTTACTTTGATTTTGTTTGTTTTATTTAATGAATTAATTTGTTATTGAAGTGTTATTTAATTTTAAAAAGTATTTATTTGGTATTTAGTTGCTGCCAACAATTATAACATATTTTAGATTGTGTGGTTATTGTTCAGTTGGTCAGATTTAAAGTCGCGGAAATTACGATTACCTTTGTTATTATTTATTCATAAAAATGTAAAATAACTTCTTCTTTCAACTAGACGATCACACCCGTTATAATTTTGTAAAGTAGTAGATTTGTATTGCTAATATAATTCAAAACTTAATTTTATTTGTCTCTTAAGTGGAGAATGGACGTTTCTAAGAATTTAAAGTGCATATGTCTACAGGTAAACTATTTCAAGTCCAGACCTATTTGGCATCCTCGAAACTAGATAAGAGTTAGTAAACAAAAAAATACAAGGAAAGGTTTTGTAACACTTAATTATTGGAAAAGGTTTTTTGTTTTCTAAATTTCAAACTAATTAAACTGGGGACGTGTAGAAACCTCGTCAGATATTAAGTGTGTGCAACGCGCTAATTTAAAATGTCAAACTTATCGTTAAATTATTGATTCTTAAATCTTAAGTGAGACTTTTGACATTTTAGTTGAGGGACTTAGTTTTTATTTTATTTGGGCACTTCAAAGTGATTCAAAAGGGACAAGAGGTTCTCACATTATACTTATCAATGTGCAACACTTGAATATAAAAAAGGGAACAGTTTATTGCCATCTTTAGAATTTCAAGATAGATCTCTCCTAAACACTTGAACAACATCATGTGGTGTTAAATTGTTATGGGTTCATATTTGAAACGGCAATTTTAGAATGTTAGAAAAATATAAAAATGATGTTATTGCAAAATAGGACGGATACTTGCGCGCTTTTGTTAACAATTTCAGAAGCATAAAACATCTGTCACGGGTGCATGGGTACCTGGTGCTGAGGTCAAGCAACTGCAAGTAAGGCGCGAAGTTTAGCGGCTGCCTTTAAGCGAGAAAAAGGAGACATTGGGCAACACTGACATCACTGATCATCTTATACAGAGCTAAGTATTTTTATTTAATTATCGCCAATCTTGTAAACTTTCGAGTTTGTACATATCCAACCTAGGAAGGGATACGAATAGCAGAAGCAGGGTTTCTGTATTTTAAAGCATTTAGTTCTTTAAGCCTAAGTGTGTATTTTATGTATGGGGCGCCCCGATGAGAGAAGAAGAATGTCTCAAGTGAGAAAGTCCATACTGGAGCAACTAAACCTTTTAATATTCTTTGCCAAATATTTCAAAATACCCCTCCTCTTATATCAGAAGAGGGGACAAACCAACGCCACCAGTTTGTTCATGTAAACTTTGTTATGTAATAATACAGTATCTTGTTGACAGAAATGGAAGGCGCTGGTACCTGTGATACAGTGGTTTACACTAGGACAAGTGCCAACGTTACAACTGGCTACAACGGCTTTATAAAAGGCGTGCGCAGCCAGAGCGGGTCATTCGTTTGACGGCGCGCGAGTCGAACAGACCTCGGTAAGAAAGTTACTTTGATTTTGTTTGTTTTATTTAATGAATTAATTTGTTATTGAAGTGTTATTTAATTTAAAAAAGTATTTATTTGGTATTTAGTTGCTGCCAACAATTATTACATATTTTAGATTGTGTGTTTATTGTTATTAATAATAAACAGCCATGAGTAATGGAGATGGTTTAACTCAAGAAAATACCCCTCCTCTTATATCAGAAGAGGGGACGAACCAACGCCACCAGTTTATTCATGTAAACTTTGTTATGTAATAATACAGTACACCGTTCATTATCTTGTTGACAGAAATGGAAGGCGCTGGTACCTGTGATACAGTGGTTTTCACTAGGACAGGTGCCAACGTTACAACTGGCTACAACGGCTTTATAAAAGGCGTGCGCAGCCAGAGCGGGTCATTCGTTTGACGGCGCGCGAGTCGAACAGACCTCGGTAAGAAAGTTACTTTGATTTTGTTTGTTTTATTTAATGAATTAATTTGTTATTGAAGTGTTATTTAATTTAAAAAAGTATTTATTTGGTATTTAGTTGCTGCCAACAATTATAACATATTTTAGATTGTGTGGTTATTGTTCAGTTGGTCAGATTTAAAGTCGCGGAAATTACGATTACCTTTGTTATTATTTATTCATAAAAATGTAAAATAACTTCTTCTTTCAACTAGACGATCACACCCGTTATAATTTTGTAAAGTAGTAGATTTGTATTGCTAATATAATTCAAAACTTAATTTTATTTGTCTCTTAAGTGGAGAATGGACGTTTCTAAGAATTTAAAGTGCATATGTCTACAGGTAAACTATTTCAAGTCCAGACCTATTTGGCATCCTCGAAACTAGATAAGAGTTAGTAAACAAAAAAATACAAGGAAAGGTTTTGTAACACTTAATTATTGGAAAAGGTTTTTTGTTTTCTAAATTTCAAACTAATTAAACTGGGGACGTGTAGAAACCTCGTCAGATATTAAGTGTGTGCAACGCGCTAATTTAAAATGTCAAACTTATCGTTAAATTATTGATTCTTAAATCTTAAGTGAGACTTTTGACATTTTAGTTGAGGGACTTAGTTTTTATTTTATTTGGGCACTTCAAAGTGATTCAAAAGGGACAAGAGGTTCTCACATTATACTTATCAATGTGCAACACTTGAATATAAAAAAAGGGAACAGTTTATTGCCATCTTTAGAATTTCAAGATAGATCTCTCCTAAACACTTGAACAACATCATGTGGTGTTAAATTGTTATGGGTTCATATTTGAAACGGCAATTTTAGAATGTTAGAAAAATATAAAAATGATGTTATTGCAAAATAGGACGGATACTTGCGCGCTTTTGTTAACAATTTCAGAAGCATAAAACATCTGTCACGGGTGCATGGGTACCTGGTGCTGAGGTCAAGCAACTGCAAGTAAGGCGCGAAGTTTAGCGGCTGCCTTTAAGCGAGAAAAAGGAGACATTGGGCAACACTGACGTCACTGATCATCTTATACAGAGCTAAGTATTTTTATTTAATTATCGCCAATCTTGTAAACTTTCGAGTTTGTACATATCCAACCTAGGAAGGGATACGAATAGCAGAAGCAGGGTTTCTGTATTTGAAAGCATTTAGTTCTTTAAGCCTAAGTGTGTATTTTATGTATGGGGCGCCCCGATGAGAGAAGAAGAATGTCTCAAGTGAGAAAGTCCATACTGGAGCAACTAAACCTTTTAATATTCTTTGCCAAATATTTCAAAATACCCCTCCTCTTATATCAGAAGAGGGGACAAACCAACGCCACCAGTTTGTTCATGTAAACTTTGTTATGTAATAATACAGTATCTTGTTGACAGAAATGGAAGGCGCTGGTACCTGTGATACAGTGGTTTTCACTAGGACAGGTGCCAACGTTACAACTGGCTACAACGGCTTTATAAAAGGCGTGCGCAGCCAGAGCGGGTCATTCGTTTGACGGCGCGCGAGTCGAACAGACCTCGGTAAGAAAGTTACTTTGATTTTGTTTGTTTTATTTAATGAATTAATTTGTTATTGAAGTGTTATTTAATTTAAAAAAGTATTTATTTGGTATTTAGTTGCTGCCAACAATTATAACATATTTTAGATTGTGTGGTTATTGTTCAGTTGGTCAGATTTAAAGTCGCGGAAATTACGATTACCTTTGTTATTATTTATTCATAAAAATGTAAAATAACTTCTTCTTTCAACTAGACGATCACACCTGTTATAATTTTGTAAAGTAGTAGATTTGTATTGCTAATATAATTCAAAACTTAATTTTATTTGTCTCTTAAGTGGAGAATGGACGTTTCTAAGAATTTAAAGTGCATATGTCTACAGGTAAACTATTTCAAGTCCAGACCTATTTGGCATCCTCGAAACTAGATAAGAGTTAGTAAACAAAAAAAATACAAGGAAAGGTTTTGTAACACTTAATTATTGGAAAAGGTTTTTTGTTTTCTAAATTTCAAACTAATTAAACTGGGGACGTGTAGAAACCTCGTCAGATATTAAGTGTGTGCAACGCGCTAATTTAAAATGTCAAACTTATCGTTAAATTATTGATTCTTAAATCTTAAGTGAGACTTTTGACATTTTAGTTGAGGGACTTAGTTTTTATTTTATTTGGGCACTTCAAAGTGATTCAAAAGGGACAAGAGGTTCTCACATTATACTTATCAATGTGCAACACTTGAATATAAAAAAAGGGAACAGCTAATTGCCATCTTTAGAATTTCAAGATAGATCTCTCCTAAACACTTGAACAACATCATGTGGTGTTAAATTGTTATGGGTTCATATTTGAAACGGCAATTTTAGAATGTTAGAAAAATATAAAAATGATGTTATTGCAAAATAGGACGGATACTTGCGCGCTTTTGTTAACAATTTCAGAAGCATAAAACATCTGTCACGGGTGCATGGGTACCTGGTGCTGAGGTCAAGCAACTGCAAGTAAGGCGCGAAGTTTAGCGGCTGCCTTTAAGCGAGAAAAAGGAGACATTGGGCAACACTGACGTCACTGATCATCTTATACAGAGCTAAGTATTTTTATTTAATTATCGCCAATCTTGTAAACTTTCGAGTTTGTACATATCCAACCTAGGAAGGGATACGAATAGCAGAAGCAGGGTTTCTGTATTTTAAAGCATTTAGTTCTTTAAGCCTAAGTGTGTATTTTATGTATGGGGCGCCCCGATGAGAGAAGAAGAATGTCTCAAGTGAGAAAGTCCATACTGGAGCAACTAAACCTTTTAATATTCTTTGCCAAATATTTCAAAATACCCCTCCTCTTATATCAGAAGAGGGGACAAACCAACGCCACCAGTTTGTTCATGTAAACTTTGTTATGTAATAATACAGTATCTTGTTGACAGAAATGGAAGGCGCTGGTACCTGTGATACAGTGGTTTTCACTAGGACAGGTGCCAACGTTACAACTGGCTACAACGGCTTTATAAAAGGCGTGCGCAGCCAGAGCGGGTCATTCGTTTGACGGCGCGCGAGTCGAACAGACCTCGGTAAGAAAGTTACTTTGATTTTGTTTGTTTTATTTAATGAATTAATTTGTTATTGAAGTGTTATTTAATTTAAAAAAGTATTTATTTGGTATTTAGTTGCTGCCAACAATTATAACATATTTTAGATTGTGTGGTTATTGTTCAGTTGGTCAGATTTAAAGTCGCGGAAATTACGATTACCTTTGTTATTATTTATTCATAAAAATGTAAAATAACTTCTTCTTTCAACTAGACGATCACACCCGTTATAATTTTGTAAAGTAGTAGATTTGTATTGCTAATATAATTCAAAACTTAATTTTATTTGTCTCTTAAGTGGAGAATGGACGTTTCTAAGAATTTAAAGTGCATATGTCTACAGGTAAACTATTTCAAGTCCAGACCTATTTGGCATCCTCGAAACTAGATAAGAGTTAGTAAACAAAAAAATACAAGGAAAGGTTTTGTAACACTTAATTATTGGAAAAGGTTTTTTGTTTTCTAAATTTCAAACTAATTAAACTGGGGACGTGTAGAAACCTCGTCAGATATTAAGTGTGTGCAACGCGCTAATTTAAAATGTCAAACTTATCGTTAAATTATTGATTCTTAAATCTTAAGTGAGACTTTTGACATTTTAGTTGAGGGACTTAGTTTTTATTTTATTTGGGCACTTCAAAGTGATTCAAAAGGGACAAGAGGTTCTCACATTATACTTATCAATGTGCAACACTTGAATATAAAAAAGGGAACAGTTTATTGCCATCTTTAGAATTTCAAGATAGATCTCTCCTAAACACTTGAACAACATCATGTGGTGTTAAATTGTTATGGGTTCATATTTGAAACTTCAATTTTAGAATGTTAGAAAAATATAAAAATGATGTTATTGCAAAATAGGACGGATACTTGCGCGCTTTTGTTAACAATTTCAGAAGCATAAAACATCTGTCACGGGTGCATGGGTACCTGGTGCTGAGGTCAAGCAACTGCAAGTAAGGCGCGAAGTTTAGCGGCTGCCTTTAAGCGAGAAAAAGGAGACATTGGGCAACACTGACGTCACTGATCATCTTATACAGAGCTAAGTATTTTTATTTAATTATCGCCAATCTTGTAAACTTTCGAGTTTGTACATATCCAACCTAGGAAGGGATACGAATAGCAGAAGCAGGGTTTCTGTATTTTAAAGCATTTAGTTCTTTAAGCCTAAGTGTGTATTTTATGTATGGGGCGCCCCGATGAGAGAAGAAGAATGTCTCAAGTGAGAAAGTCCATACTGGAGCAACTAAACCTTTTAATATTCTTTGCCAAATATTTCAAAATACCCCTCCTCTTATATCAGAAGAGGGGACAAACCAACGCCACCAGTTTGTTCATGTAAACTTTGTTATGTAATAATACAGTATCTTGTAGACAGAAATGGAAGGCGCTGGTACCTGTGATACAGTGGTTTTCACTAGGACAAGTGCCAACGTTACAACTGGCTACAACGGCTTTATAAAAGGCGTGCGCAGCCAGAGCGGGTCATTCGTTTGACGGCGCGCGAGTCGAACAGACCTCGGTAAGAAAGTTACTTTGATTTTGTTTGTTTTATTTAATGAATTAATTTGTTATTGAAGTGTTATTTAATTTTAAAAAGTATTTATTTGGTATTTAGTTGCAGCCAACAATTATTACATATTTTAGATTGTGTGTTTATTGTTATTAATAATAAACAGCCATGAGTAATGGAGATGGTTTAACTCAAGAAAATACCCCTCCTCTTATATCAGAAGAGGGGACGAACCAACGCCACCAGTTTATTCATGTAAACTTTGTTATGTAATTATACAGTACACCGTTCATTATCTTGTTGACAGAAATGGAAGGCGCTGGTACCTGTGATACAGTGGTTTTCACTAGGACAGGTGCCAACGTTACAACTGGCTACAACGGCTTTATAAAAGGCGTGCGCAGCCAGAGCGGGTCATTCGTTTGACGGCGCGCGAGTCGAACAGACCTCGGTAAGAAAGTTACTTTGATTTTGTTTGTTTTATTTAATGAATTAATTTGTTATTGAAGTGTTATTTAATTTTAAAAAGTATTTATTTGGTATTTAGTTGCTGCCAACAATTATAACATATTTTAGATTGTGTGGTTATTGTTCAGTTGGTCAGATTTAAAATCGCGGAGATTACGATTACCTTTGTTATTATTTATTCATAAAAATGTAAAATAACTTCTTCTTTCAACTAGACGATCACACCCGTTATAATTTTGTAAAGTAGTAGATTTGTATTGCTAATATAATTCAAAACTTAATTTTATTTGTCTCTTAAGTGGAGAATGGACGTTTCTAAGAATTTAAAGTGCATATGTCTACAGGTAAACTATTTCAAGTCCAGACCTATTTGGCATCCTCGAAACTAGATAAGAGTTAGTAAACAAAAAATACAAGGAAAGGTTTTGTAACACTTAATTATTGGAAAAGGTTTTTTGTTTTCTAAATTTCAAACTAATTAAACTGGGGACGTGTAGAAACCTCGTCAGATATTAAGTCGTGTGTGCAACGCGCTAATTTAAAATGTCAAACTTATCGTTAAATTATTGATTCTTAAATCTTAAGTGAGACTTTTGACATTTTAGTTGAGGGACTTAGTTTTTATTTTATTTGGGCACTTCAAAGTGATTCAAAAGGGACAAGAGGTTCTCACATTATACTTATCAATGTGCAACACTTGAATATAAAAAAAGGGAACAGCTAATTGCCATCTTTAGAATTTCAAGATAGATCTCTCCTAAACACTTGAACAACATCATGTGGTGTTAAATTGTTATGGGTTCATATTTGAAACGGCAATTTTAGAATGTTAGAAAAATATAAAAATGATGTTATTGCAAAATAGGACGGATACTTGCGCGCTTTTGTTAACAATTTCAGAAGCATAAAACATCTGTCACGGGTGCATGGGTACCTGGTGCTGAGGTCAAGCAACTGCAAGTAAGGCGCGAAGTTTAGCGGCTGCCTTTAAGCGAGAAAAAGGAGACATTGGGCAACACTGACGTCACTGATCATCTTATACAGAGCTAAGTATTTTTATTTAATTATCGCCAATCTTGTAAACTTTCGAGTTTGTACATATCCAACCTAGGAAGGGATACGAATAGCAGAAGCAGGGTTTCTGTATTTTAAAGCATTTAGTTCTTTAAGCCTAAGTGTGTATTTTATGTATGGGGCGCCCCGATGAGAGAAGAAGAATGTCTCAAGTGAGAAAGTCCATACTGGAGCAACTAAACCTTTTAATATTCTTTGCCAAATATTTCAAAATACCCCTCCTCTTATATCAGAAGAGGGGACAAACCAACGCCACCAGTTTGTTCATGTAAACTTTGTTATGTAATAATACAGTATCTTGTTGACAGAAATGGAAGGCGCTGGTACCTGTGATACAGTGGTTTTCACTAGGACAAGTGCCAACGTTACAACTGGCTACAACGGCTTTATAAAAGGCGTGCGCAGCCAGAGCGGGTCATTCGTTTGACGGCGCGCGAGTCGAACAGACCTCGGTAAGAAAGTTACTTTGATTTTGTTTGTTTTATTTAATGAATTAATTTGTTATTGAAGTGTTATTTAATTTAAAAAAGTATTTATTTGGTATTTAGTTGCTGCCAACAATTATTACATATTTTAGATTGTGTGTTTATTGTTATTAATAATAAACAGCCATGAGTAATGGAGATGGTTTAACTCAAGAAAATACCCCTCCTCTTATATCAGAAGAGGGGACGAACCAACGCCACCAGTTTATTCATGTAAACTTTGTTATGTAATTATACAGTACACCGTTCATTATCTTGTTGACAGAAATGGAAGGCGCTGGTACCTGTGATACAGTGGTTTTCACTAGGACAGGTGCCAACGTTACAACTGGCTACAACGGCTTTATAAAGGGCGTGCGCAGCCAGAGCGGGTCATTCGTTTGACGGCGCGCGAGTCGAACAGACCTCGGTAAGAAAGTTACTTTGATTTTGTTTGTTTTATTTAATGAATTAATTTGTTATTGAAGTGTTATTTAATTTAAAAAAGTATTTATTTGGTATTTAGTTGCTGCCAACAATTATAACATATTTTAGATTGTGTGGTTATTGTTCAGTTGGTCAGATTTAAAGTCGCGGAAATTACGATTACCTTTGTTATTATTTATTCATAAAAATGTAAAATAACTTCTTCTTTCAACTAGACGATCACACCCGTTATAATTTTGTAAAGTAGTAGATTTGTATTGCTAATATAATTCAAAACTTAATTTTATTTGTCTCTTAAGTGGAGAATGGACGTTTCTAAGAATTTAAAGTGCATATGTCTACAGGTAAACTATTTCAAGTCCAGACCTATTTGGCATCCTCGAAACTAGATAAGAGTTAGTAAACAAAAAAATACAAGGAAAGGTTTTGTAACACTTAATTATTGGAAAAGGTTTTTTGTTTTCTAAATTTCAAACTAATTAAACTGGGGACGTGTAGAAACCTCGTCAGATATTAAGTGTGTGCAACGCGCTAATTTAAAATGTCAAACTTATCGTTAAATTATTGATTCTTAAATCTTAAGTGAGACTTTTGACATTTTAGTTGAGGGACTTAGTTTTTATTTTATTTGGGCACTTCAAAGTGATTCAAAAGGGACAAGAGGTTCTCACATTATACTTATCAATGTGCAACACTTGAATATAAAAAAGGGAACAGTTTATTGCCATCTTTAGAATTTCAAGATAGATCTCTCCTAAACACTTGAACAACATCATGTGGTGTTAAATTGTTATGGGTTCATATTTGAAACTTCAATTTTAGAATGTTAGAAAAATATAAAAATGATGTTATTGCAAAATAGGACGGATACTTGCGCGCTTTTGTTAACAATTTCAGAAGCATAAAACATCTGTCACGGGTGCATGGGTACCTGGTGCTGAGGTCAAGCAACTGCAAGTAAGGCGCGAAGTTTAGCGGCTGCCTTTAAGCGAGAAAAAGGAGACATTGGGCAACACTGACGTCACTGATCATCTTATACAGAGCTAAGTATTTTTATTTAATTATCGCCAATCTTGTAAACTTTCGAGTTTGTACATATCCAACCTAGGAAGGGATACGAATAGCAGAAGCAGGGTTTCTGTATTTTAAAGCATTTAGTTCTTTAAGCCTAAGTGTGTATTTTATGTATGGGGCGCCCCGATGAGAGAAGAAGAATGTCTCAAGTGAGAAAGTCCATACTGGAGCAACTAAACCTTTTAATATTCTTTGCCAAATATTTCAAAATACCCCTCCTCTTATATCAGAAGAGGGGACAAACCAACGCCACCAGTTTGTTCATGTAAACTTTGTTATGTAATAATACAGTATCTTGTTGACAGAAATGGAAGGCGCTGGTACCTGTGATACAGTGGTTTTCACTAGGACAAGTGCCAACGTTACAACTGGCTACAACGGCTTTATAAAAGGCGTGCGCAGCCAGAGCGGGTCATTCGTTTGACGGCGCGCGAGTCGAACAGACCTCGGTAAGAAAGTTACTTTGATTTTGTTTGTTTTATTTAATGAATTAATTTGTTATTGAAGTGTTATTTAATTTTAAAAAGTATTTATTTGGTATTTAGTTGCAGCCAACAATTATTACATATTTTAGATTGTGTGTTTATTGTTATTAATAATAAACAGCCATGAGTAATGGAGATGGTTTAACTCAAGAAAATACCCCTCCTCTTATATCAGAAGAGGGGACGAACCAACGCCACCAGTTTATTCATGTAAACTTTGTTATGTAATAATACAGTACACCGTTCATTATCTTGTTGACAGAAATGGAAGGCGCTGGTACCTGTGATACAGTGGTTTTCACTAGGACAGGTGCCAACGTTACAACTGGCTACAACGGCTTTATAAAAGGCGTGCGCAGCCAGAGCGGGTCATTCGTTTGACGGCGCGCGAGTCGAACAGACCTCGGTAAGAAAGTTACTTTGATTTTGTTTGTTTTATTTAATGAATTAATTTGTTATTGAAGTGTTATTTAATTTAAAAAAGTATTTATTTGGTATTTAGTTGCTGCCAACAATTATAACATATTTTAGATTGTGTGGTTATTGTTCAGTTGGTCAGATTTAAAGTCGCGGAAATTACGATTACCTTTGTTATTATTTATTCATAAAAATGTAAAATAACTTCTTCTTTCAACTAGACGATCACACCCGTTATAATTTTGTAAAGTAGTAGATTTGTATTGCTAATATAATTCAAAACTTAATTTTATTTGTCTCTTAAGTGGAGAATGGACGTTTCTAAGAATTTAAAGTGCATATGTCTACAGGTAAACTATTTCAAGTCCAGACCTATTTGGCATCCTCGAAACTAGATAAGAGTTAGTAAACAAAAAAATACAAGGAAAGGTTTTGTAACACTTAATTATTGGAAAAGGTTTTTTGTTTTCTAAATTTCAAACTAATTAAACTGGGGACGTGTAGAAACCTCGTCAGATATTAAGTGTGTGCAACGCGCTAATTTAAAATGTCAAACTTATCGTTAAATTATTGATTCTTAAATCTTAAGTGAGACTTTTGACATTTTAGTTGAGGGACTTAGTTTTTATTTTATTTGGGCACTTCAAAGTGATTCAAAAGGGACAAGAGGTTCTCACATTATACTTATCAATGTGCAACACTTGAATATAAAAAAGGGAACAGTTTATTGCCATCTTTAGAATTTCAAGATAGATCTCTCCTAAACACTTGAACAACATCATGTGGTGTTAAATTGTTATGGGTTCATATTTGAAACTTCAATTTTAGAATGTTAGAAAAATATAAAAATGATGTTATTGCAAAATAGGACGGATACTTGCGCGCTTTTGTTAACAATTTCAGAAGCATAAAACATCTGTCACGGGTGCATGGGTACCTGGTGCTGAGGTCAAGCAACTGCAAGTAAGGCGCGAAGTTTAGCGGCTGCCTTTAAGCGAGAAAAAGGAGACATTGGGCAACACTGACGTCACTGATCATCTTATACAGAGCTAAGTATTTTTATTTAATTATCGCCAATCTTGTAAACTTTCGAGTTTGTACATATCCAACCTAGGAAGGGATACGAATAGCAGAAGCAGGGTTTCTGTATTTTAAAGCATTTAGTTCTTTAAGCCTAAGTGTGTATTTTATGTATGGGGCGCCCCGATAAGAGAAGAAGAATGTCTCAAGTGAGAAAGTCCATACTGGAGCAACTAAACCTTTCAATATTCTTTGCCAAATATTTCAAAATACCCCTCCTCTTATATCAGAAGAGGGGACAAACCAACGCCACCAGTTTGTTCATGTAAACTTTGTTATGTAATAATACAGTATCTTGTTGACAGAAATGGAAGGCGCTGGTACCTGTGATACAGTGGTTTTCACTAGGACAGGTGCCAACGTTACAACTGGCTACAACGGCTTTATAAAAGGCGTGCGCAGCCAGAGCGGGTCATTCGTTTGACGGCGCGCGAGTCGAACAGACCTCGGTAAGAAAGTTACTTTGATTTTGTTTGTTTTATTTAATGAATTAATTTGTTATTGAAGTGTTATTTAATTTAAAAAAGTATTTATTTGGTATTTAGTTGCTGCCAACAATTATAACATATTTTAGATTGTGTGGTTATTGTTCAGTTGGTCAGATTTAAAGTCGCGGAAATTACGATTACCTTTGTTATTATTTATTCATAAAAATGTAAAATAACTTCTTCTTTCAACTAGACGATCACACCCGTTATAATTTTGTAAAGTAGTAGATTTGTATTGCTAATATAATTCAAAACTTAATTTTATTTGTCTCTTAAGTGGAGAATGGACGTTTCTAAGAATTTAAAGTGCATATGTCTACAGGTAAACTATTTCAAGTCCAGACCTATTTGGCATCCTCGAAACTAGATAAGAGTTAGTAAACAAAAAAAATACAAGGAAAGGTTTTGTAACACTTAATTATTGGAAAAGGTTTTTTGTTTTCTAAATTTCAAACTAATTAAACTGGGGACGTGTAGAAACCTCGTCAGATATTAAGTGTGTGCAACGCGCTAATTTAAAATGTCAAACTTATCGTTAAATTATTGATTCTTAAATCTTAAGTGAGACTTTTGACATTTTAGTTGAGGGACTTAGTTTTTATTTTATTTGGGCACTTCAAAGTGATTCAAAAGGGACAAGAGGTTCTCACATTATACTTATCAATGTGCAACACTTGAATATAAAAAAAGGGAACAGTTTATTGCCATCTTTAGAATTTCAAGATAGATCTCTCCTAAACACTTGAACAACATCATGTGGTGTTAAATTGTTATGGGTTCATATTTGAAACGGCAATTTTAGAATGTTAGAAAAATATAAAAATGATGTTATTGCAAAATAGGACGGATACTTGCGCGCTTTTGTTAACAATTTCAGAAGCATAAAACATCTGTCACGGGTGCATGGGTACCTGGTGCTGAGGTCAAGCAACTGCAAGTAAGGCGCGAAGTTTAGCGGCTGCCTTTAAGCGAGAAAAAGGAGACATTGGGCAACACTGACGTCACTGATCATCTTATACAGAGCTAAGTATTTTTATTTAATTATCGCCAATCTTGTAAACTTTCGAGTTTGTACATATCCAACCTAGGAAGGGATACGAATAGCAGAAGCAGGGTTTCTGTATTTTAAAGCATTTAGTTCTTTAAGCCTAAGTGTGTATTTTATGTATGGGGCGCCCCGATGAGAGAAGAAGAATGTCTCAAGTGAGAAAGTCCATACTGGAGCAACTCAACCTTTTAATATTCTTTGCCAAATATTTCAAAATACCCCTCCTCTTATATCAGAAGAGGGGACAAACCAACGCCACCAGTTTGTTCATGTAAACTTTGTTATGTAATAATACAGTATCTTGTTGACAGAAATGGAAGGCGCTGGTACCTGTGATACAGTGGTTTACACTAGGACAAGTGCCAACGTTACAACTGGCTACAACGGCTTTATAAAAGGCGTGCGCAGCCAGAGCGGGTCATTCGTTTGACGGCGCGCGAGTCGAACAGACCTCGGTAAGAAAGTTACTTTGATTTTGTTTGTTTTATTTAATGAATTAATTTGTTATTGAAGTGTTATTTAATTTTAAAAAGTATTTATTTGGTATTTAGTTGCTGCCAACAATTATTACATATTTTAGATTGTGTGTTTATTGTTATTAATAATAAACAGCCATGAGTAATGGAGATGGTTTAACTCAAGAAAATATCCCTCCTCTTATATCAGAAGAGGGGACGAACCAACGCCACCAGTTTATTCATGTAAACTTTGTTATGTAATAATACAGTACACCGTTCATTATCTTGTTGACAGAAATGGAAGGCGCTGGTACCTGTGATACAGTGGTTTTCACTAGGACAGGTGCCAACGTTACAACTGGCTACAACGGCTTTATAAAAGGCGTGCGCAGCCAGAGCGGGTCATTCGTTTGACGGCGCGCGAGTCGAACAGACCTCGGTAAGAAAGTTACTTTGATTTTGTTTGTTTTATTTAATGAATTAATTTGTTATTGAAGTGTTATTTAATTTTAAAAAGTATTTATTTGGTATTTAGTTGCTGCCAACAATTATTACATATTTTAGATTGTGTGTTTATTGTTATTAATAATAAACAGCCATGAGTAATGGAGATGGTTTAACTCAAGAAAATATCCCTCCTCTTATATCAGAAGAGGGGACGAACCAACGCCACCAGTTTATTCATGTAAACTTTGTTATGTAATAATACAGTACACCGTTCATTATCTTGTTGACAGAAATGGAAGGCGCTGGTACCTGTGATACAGTGGTTTTCACTAGGACAGGTGCCAACGTTACAACTGGCTACAACGGCTTTATAAAAGGCGTGCGCAGCCAGAGCGGGTCATTCGTTTGACGGCGCGCGAGTCGAACAGACCTCGGTAAGAAAGTTACTTTGATTTTGTTTGTTTTATTTAATGAATTAATTTGTTATTGAAGTGTTATTTAATTTAAAAAAGTATTTATTTGGTATTTAGTTGCTGCCAACAATTATAACATATTTTAGATTGTGTGGTTATTGTTCAGTTGGTCAGATTTAAAGTCGCGGAAATTACGATTACCTTTGTTATTATTTATTCATAAAAATGTAAAATAACTTCTTCTTTCAACTAGACGATCACACCCGTTATAATTTTGTAAAGTAGTAGATTTGTATTGCTAATATAATTCAAAACTTAATTTTATTTGTCTCTTAAGTGGAGAATGGACGTTTCTAAGAATTTAAAGTGCATATGTCTACAGGTAAACTATTTCAAGTCCAGACCTATTTGGCATCCTCGAAACTAGATAAGAGTTAGTAAACAAAAAAATACAAGGAAAGGTTTTGTAACACTTAATTATTGGAAAAGGTTTTTTGTTTTCTAAATTTCAAACTAATTAAACTGGGGACGTGTAGAAACCTCGTCAGATATTAAGTGTGTGCAACGCGCTAATTTAAAATGTCAAACTTATCGTTAAATTATTGATTCTTAAATCTTAAGTGAGACTTTTGACATTTTAGTTGAGGGACTTAGTTTTTATTTTATTTGGGCACTTCAAAGTGATTCAAAAGGGACAAGAGGTTCTCACATTATACTTATCAATGTGCAACACTTGAATATAAAAAAAGGGAACAGTTTATTGCCATCTTTAGAATTTCAAGATAGATCTCTCCTAAACACTTGAACAACATCATGTGGTGTTAAATTGTTATGGGTTCATATTTGAAACGGCAATTTTAGAATGTTAGAAAAATATAAAAATGATGTTATTGCAAAATAGGACGGATACTTGCGCGCTTTTGTTAACAATTTCAGAAGCATAAAACATCTGTCACGGGTGCATGGGTACCTGGTGCTGAGGTCAAGCAACTGCAAGTAAGGCGCGAAGTTTAGCGGCTGCCTTTAAGCGAGAAAAAGGAGACATTGGGCAACACTGACGTCACTGATAATCTTATACAGAGCTAAGTATTTTTATTTAATTATCGCCAATCTTGTAAAATTTCGAGTTTGTACATATCCAACCTAGGAAGGGATACGAATAGCAGAAGCAGGGTTTCTGTATTTGAAAGCATTTAGTTCTTTAAGCCTAAGTGTGTATTTTATGTATGGGGCGCCCCGATGAGAGAAGAAGAATGTCTCAAGTGAGAAAGTCCATACTGGAGCAACTAAACCTTTTAATATTCTTTGCCAAATATTTCAAAATACCCCTCCTCTTATATCAGAAGAGGGGACAAACCAACGCCACCAGTTTGTTCATGTAAACTTTGTTATGTAATAATACAGTATCTTGTTGACAGAAATGGAAGGCGCTGGTACCTGTGATACAGTGGTTTTCACTAGGACAAGTGCCAACGTTACAACTGGCTACAACGGCTTTATAAAAGGCGTGCGCAGCCAGAGCGGGTCATTCGTTTGACGGCGCGCGAGTCGAACAGACCTCGGTAAGAAAGTTACTTTGATTTTGTTTGTTTTATTTAATGAATTAATTTGTTATTGAAGTGTTATTTAATTTTAAAAAGTATTTATTTGGTATTTAGTTGCTGCCAACAATTATAACATATTTTAGATTGTGTGGTTATTGTTCAGTTGGTCAGATTTAAAATCGCGGAGATTACGATTACCTTTGTTATTATTTATTCATAAAAATGTAAAATAACTTCTTCTTTCAACTAGACGATCACACCCGTTATAATTTTGTAAAGTAGTAGATTTGTATTGCTAATATAATTCAAAACTTAATTTTATTTGTCTCTTAAGTGGAGAATGGACGTTTCTAAGAATTTAAAGTGCATATGTCTACAGGTAAACTATTTCAAGTCCAGACCTATTTGGCATCCTCGAAACTAGATAAGAGTTAGTAAACAAAAAATACAAGGAAAGGTTTTGTAACACTTAATTATTGGAAAAGGTTTTTTGTTTTCTAAATTTCAAACTAATTAAACTGGGGACGTGTAGAAACCTCGTCAGATATTAAGTCGTGTGTGCAACGCGCTAATTTAAAATGTCAAACTTATCGTTAAATTATTGATTCTTAAATCTTAAGTGAGACTTTTGACATTTTAGTTGAGGGACTTAGTTTTTATTTTATTTGGGCACTTCAAAGTGATTCAAAAGGGACAAGAGGTTCTCACATTATACTTATCAATGTGCAACACTTGAATATAAAAAAAGGGAACAGCTAATTGCCATCTTTAGAATTTCAAGATAGATCTCTCCTAAACACTTGAACAACATCATGTGGTGTTAAATTGTTATGGGTTCATATTTGAAACGGCAATTTTAGAATGTTAGAAAAATATAAAAATGATGTTATTGCAAAATAGGACGGATACTTGCGCGCTTTTGTTAACAATTTCAGAAGCATAAAACATCTGTCACGGGTGCATGGGTACCTGGTGCTGAGGTCAAGCAACTGCAAGTAAGGCGCGAAGTTTAGCGGCTGCCTTTAAGCGAGAAAAAGGAGACATTGGGCAACACTGACGTCACTGATCATCTTATACAGAGCTAAGTATTTTTATTTAATTATCGCCAATCTTGTAAACTTTCGAGTTTGTACATATCCAACCTAGGAAGGGATACGAATAGCAGAAGCAGGGTTTCTGTATTTTAAAGCATTTAGTTCTTTAAGCCTAAGTGTGTATTTTATGTATGGGGCGCCCCGATGAGAGAAGAAGAATGTCTCAAGTGAAAAAGTCCATACTGGAGCAACTAAACCTTTTAATATTCTTTGCCAAATATTTCAAAATACCCCTCCTCTTATATCAGAAGAGGGGACAAACCAACGCCACCAGTTTGTTCATGTAAACTTTGTTATGTAATAATACAGTATCTTGTTGACAGAAATGGAAGGCGCTGGTACCTGTGATACAGTGGTTTTCACTAGGACAGGTGCCAACGTTACAACTGGCTACAACGGCTTTATAAAAGGCGTGCGCAGCCAGAGCGGGTCATTCGTTTGACGGCGCGAGTCGAACAGACCTCGGTAAGAAAGTTTCTTTGATTTTGTTTGTTTTTTAATGAATTAATTTGTTATTGAAGTGTTATTTAATTTAAAAAAGTATTTATTTGGTATTAAGTTGCTGCCAACAATTATAACATATTTTAGATTGTGTGGTTATTGTTCAGTTGGTCAGATTTAAAGTCGCGGAAATTACGATTACCTTTGTTATTATTTATTCATAAAAATGTAAAATAACTTCTTCTTTCAACTAGACGATCACACCCGTTATAATTTTGTAAAGTAGTAGATTTGTATTGCTAATATAATTCAAAACTTAATTTTATTTGTCTCTTAAGTGGAGAATGGACGTTTCTAAGAATTTAAAGTGCATATGTCTACAGGTAAACTATTTCAAGTCCAGACCTATTTGGCATCCTCGAAACTAGATAAGAGTTAGTAAACAAAAAAATACAAGGAAAGGTTTTGTAACACTTAATTATTGGAAAAGGTTTTTTGTTTTCTAAATTTCAAACTAATTAAACTGGGGACGTGTAGAAACCTCGTCAGATATTAAGTCGTGTGTGCAACGCGCTAATTTAAAATGTCAATCTTATCGTTAAATTATTGATTCTTAAATCTTAAGTGAGACTTTTGACATTTTAGTTGAGGGACTTAGTTTTTATTTTATTTGGGCACTTCAAAGTGATTCAAAAGGGACAAGAGGTTCTCACATTATACTTATCAATGTGCAACACTTGAATATAAAAAAAGGGAACAGTTTATTGCCATCTTTAGAATTTCAAGATAGATCTCTCCTAAACACTTGAACAACATCATGTGGTGTTAAATTGTTATGGGTTCATATTTGAAACGGCAATTTTAGAATGTTAGAAAAATATAAAAATGATGTTATTGCAAAATAGGACGGATACTTGCGCGCTTTTGTTAACAATTTCAGAAGCATAAAACATCTGTCACGGGTGCATGGGTACCTGGTGCTGAGGTCAAGCAACTGCAAGTAAGGCGCGAAGTTTAGCGGCTGCCTTTAAGCGAGAAAAAGGAGACATTGGGCAACACTGACGTCACTGATCATCTTATACAGAGCTAAGTATTTTTATTTAATTATCGCCAATCTTGTAAACTTTCGAGTTTGTACATATCCAACCTAGGAAGGGATACGAATAGCAGAAGCAGGGTTTCTGTATTTTAAAGCATTTAGTTCTTTAAGCCTAAGTGTGTATTTTATGTATGGGGCGCCCCGATGAGAGAAGAAGAATGTCTCAAGTGAGAAAGTCCATACTGGAGCAACTAAACCTTTTAATATTCTTTGCCAAATATTTCAAAATACCCCTCCTCTTATATCAGAAGAGGGGACAAACCAACGCCACCAGTTTGTTCATGTAAACTTTGTTATGTAATAATACAGTATCTTGTTGACAGAAATGGAAGGCGCTGGTACCTGTGATACAGTGGTTTTCACTAGGACAAGTGCCAACGTTACAACTGGCTACAACGGCTTTATAAAAGGCGTGCGCAGCCAGAGCGGGTCATTCGTTTGACGGCGCGCGAGTCGAACAGACCTCGGTAAGAAAGTTACTTTGATTTTGTTTGTTTTATTTAATGAATTAATTTGTTATTGAAGTGTTATTTAATTTAAAAAAGTATTTATTTGGTATTTAGTTGCTGCCAACAATTATTACATATTTTAGATTGTGTGTTTATTGTTATTAATAATAAACAGCCATGAGTAATGGAGATGGTTTAACTCAAGAAAATACCCCTCCTCTTATATCAGAAGAGGGGACGAACCAACGCCACCAGTTTATTCATGTAAACTTTGTTATGTAATTATACAGTACACCGTTCATTATCTTGTTGACAGAAATGGAAGGCGCTGGTACCTGTGATACAGTGGTTTTCACTAGGACAGGTGCCAACGTTACAACTGGCTACAACGGCTTTATAAAAGGCGTGCGCAGCCAGAGCGGGTCATTCGTTTGACGGCGCGCGAGTCGAACAGACCTCGGTAAGAAAGTTACTTTGATTTTGTTTGTTTTATTTAATGAATTAATTTGTTATTGAAGTGTTATTTAATTTAAAAAAGTATTTATTTGGTATTTAGTTGCTGCCAACAATTATAACATATTTTAGATTGTGTGGTTATTGTTCAGTTGGTCAGATTTAAAGTCGCGGAAATTACGATTACCTTTGTTATTATTTATTCATAAAAAAGTAAAATAACTTCTTCTTTCAACTAGACGATCACACCCGTTATAATTTTGTAAAGTAGTAGATTTGTATTGCTAATATAATTCAAAACTTAATTTTATTTGTCTCTTAAGTGGAGAATGGACGTTTCTAAGAATTTAAAGTGCATATGTCTACAGGTAAACTATTTCAAGTCCAGACCTATTTGGCATCCTCGAAACTAGATAAGAGTTAGTAAACAAAAAAATACAAGGAAAGGTTTTGTAACACTTAATTATTGGAAAAGGTTTTTTGTTTTCTAAATTTCAAACTAATTAAACTGGGGACGTGTAGAAACCTCGTCAGATATTAAGTGTGTGCAACGCGCTAATTTAAAATGTCAAACTTATCGTTAAATTCTAGACACGGCGGCCAAAAGCACTTAAGTCAATTTTAGCTCAAAATTGTAAAAACTCACAACACTCATGTTTTTGTATTATCCGTTGGCTGGAATAAGCACGTAAGTCTCTGTCACTCCGTTCAGACGTAATAGTCACTTGTACCACAAAACTTAAGTCTTATCAACAAATAACGCGGCGACATAAACCACTTATGTTGACTTAAGTTTTTCATGCAGGCATGACATTTCATATACCGACTGACTTAAGTAATTTGGTAACAGTGATCCGTTTTTGGTGTCGATAATATTTTCAAGTATCTACCCTCACTTAACTCTCTTTTTTGAAGTGCTTGTTGAAAAGTTGACGAATGTTGTGGGTGAAGTAAAATTAAATACGTATTCCCTCATTAGTGTTTTGGTGTGACGGTTGTAGTGGTGTTGTGTATTAACTGTATTTATAATGGATTCAAGAGCCAGAAAGTTAGTAAATCTCGCCTTAAATGATGAGAATAGAGGTAAGTTTTGAATACTTTTCCTTCATTTTTATGCAATAATTATGTAAAATAAATTTATGTTGACGCAATTACAACCCATAACAACAAAAAAATATATATTTCACTTTTTTACAGGCGATGAAGTCCTATTCACAAATCCACAACCAAGTACATCTGGAACTCAAAAACAAAGTACTCCTAATGAAGCTACTATTGACTATTCTAGTGACGACTCTGTTGCTGATCCTACCTACTCTCCAGAGAGTCCTAGTTTGCTTACACAACATGAAGATGAGTTTGACACTACTGTTTATGATGCTTCAGTGGATGTACAGATAGCACCACAGAATGAAATACCTGAAAGTATTGAAGATACGTCATTACAACAACAAAACAATCCTGTGTCCTGTAGAAGAAGGAAGAAAGATAACAAAATAAAAAGAAATTTTGGCCAATCTTATATGACACCTTCTGGAAAAACTATAGGCAAACGTCAAATGAAGGAACTACCTGATTGTCGAAATAAGTGTCGTCAAAAAATAAGTGATGAGCAACGTGCTTTAATTCACAAGGAGGTTTGGAATCTTGGGTCTTATGATTTAAGGGCAGCGTTCATATCATCTTTGATTACCATTCGAGAGAAAAAAACGAAGCGTTGTCGGGTCGAAGATGCTAGTTTACAAAAAAATAGACAGTGGACTTATACGTATCATTTTAACGTCAATAGTGAAAAAATATCCGTTTGTCAAGGCTGCTTTCTAAAAACCCTATCAATAAGTGATAATTTTGTAAAATTAATCGGTTTGAAGAAACGGGGCACCTCGAGTGGAATTATAGCAACAGACAAACGTGGAAAGAATACACCTGCAAACAAACATTCCGAACAAAAAATTCAAGAGGTAATTAATCATATTAATTCGTTTCCGCTATATGAAAGTCATTACACTAGACGTAGAAGCACCCGCAAATATTTACCATCTCATTTGACTATATCGAAAATGTATTCTCTATATTCTGAATCATATGAAAATCCTGTGAGTGATAAAATATACCGCAAAGAGTTTCATAAATTAAACTTAAGTTTCAAAAAACCAAAAGTAGACACTTGTCACACATGCGACCTGTTTAAAATGAAATTAAATGTTGCTACGGACGAGACCACAAAAACAGCCCTTGAAAAAGAACGCGACTCTCATCTATTAGCCGCTGATATGGCGTACAAAGAGAAGCAGTGTGATAAAAATATCGCAATTACAAATAACAGAATCAAATGCCTGACTTTTGACCTACAGCAATGCTTGCCAACCCCAGCTTTACAATCATCTGTAGCCTTTTATAAAAGACAACTTTGGACCTTCAACCTTACAATTCATGACAACGCAACTGGAATGTCAACGCACCACATGTGGCACGAGGGTATTTCGGGTCGCGGTGCTAATCAAATAGCCTCTTGTTTGTTTGCATATTTACGAGAACAACCGGAAGAAATCTCAGAAGTGATTTTGTACTCCGACACTTGTGGAGGACAAAACAAGAACACTCACGTGGCTGCAATGTTCACGTACTTGTTGACTGTAAAACCTTCAATTAAGTTAATACATCACAAGTTTATGGTACCTGGTCATACACATATGGAGGTTGACTTAGACCATGCAATAATTGAAAAAAAAAAGAAAAAAACTGAAATACAAATTTATCACCCCCACGATTGGATGCAGTTAGTAAGATCGAGTAGCAAAAAATTTACCGTGAGAGAAATGCGACAAAATGATTTCTTTGATTTCGCTAGTTTATTGAAAGGTCCTTTAGTAGCCCGAAAAAAAGACGACGACGGAAATGTATTCAAGTGGCATGATGTGAAGTGGCTGAATTATGACTCTGAGTACGGCATCATAAAATACAAAACATCTCTTTCTAGTGAAGAATCATTTATAATAATTAATTTCAAGCGGAACACGCGACGAGATCAGGAATTCAATTTGATGCAGATTACTGACAAGCCAGTACCAATAAGTGTTGAAAAAAAACGTGATATAATATCACTTTTGCCTTTAATACCAGAGTGTTTCTATAATTTTTACCAAAATTTAGTAACCACTGACGATACCAAGGATGTTGATCCAGATATACGAGATTCAGATGATAGTGACTGTTAGTTTTTTACTTTATTGCATACATTATATTATAAAATTTTAATTAATATTTAAGTCTTTAGTTAAGTTTTTATTATCTTAATATGTACCTACATTATGGCAAATAAATATATACCTAAAATAATCATAATTAATCATAGTTTGTTTTAAAATCATAAAATAAAATAAATAAGCCATGTACGTTAATAAACACTTAAGTCACAATTTCTTAATGTTCAAAGAAACTTAAGTCAGATATTTCAGTAAATAATTAATAAGGCCTAAATACCCATACTCTGATATGTAACTAGTTCATAATTGTGTAATAATAAATAATAAAAACAATAACCGTAGTACATTTTTTTCATACCAATCAAATTAAACCGTCCCCTGTAAAATATTTGCACGCAAAAAAAATTGACTTAAGTGTTTACGGCTTCCGAGTCTAGAATTATTGATTCTTAAATCTTAAGTGAGACTTTTGACATTTTAGTTGAGGGACTTAGTTTTTATTTTATTTGGGCACTTCAAAGTGATTCAAAAGGGACAAGAGGTTCTCACATTATACTTATCAATGTGCAACACTTGAATATAAAAAAGGGAACAGTTTATTGCCATCTTTAGAATTTCAAGATAGATCTCTCCTAAACACTTGAACAACATCATGTGGTGTTAAATTGTTATGGGTTCATATTTGAAACTTCAATTTTAGAATGTTAGAAAAATATAAAAATGATGTTATTGCAAAATAGGACGGATACTTGCGCGCTTTTGTTAACAATTTCAGAAGCATAAAACATCTGTCACGGGTGCATGGGTACCTGGTGCTGAGGTCAAGCAACTGCAAGTAAGGCGCGAAGTTTAGCGGCTGCCTTTAAGCGAGAAAAAGGAGACATTGGGCAACACTGACGTCACTGATCATCTTATACAGAGCTAAGTATTTTTATTTAATTATCGCCAATCTTGTAAACTTTCGAGTTTGTACATATCCAACCTAGGAAGGGATACGAATAGCAGAAGCAGGGTTTCTGTATTTTAAAGCATTTAGTTCTTTAAGCCTAAGTGTGTATTTTATGTATGGGGCGCCCCGATGAGAGAAGAAGAATGTCTCAAGTGAGAAAGTCCATACTGGAGCAACTAAACCTTTTAATATTCTTTGCCAAATATTTCAAAATACCCCTCCTCTTATATCAGAAGAGGGGACAAACCAACGCCACCAGTTTGTTCATGTAAACTTTGTTATGTAATAATACAGTATCTTGTAGACAGAAATGGAAGGCGCTGGTACCTGTGATACAGTGGTTTTCACTAGGACAAGTGCCAACGTTACAACTGGCTACAACGGCTTTATAAAAGGCGTGCGCAGCCAGAGCGGGTCATTCGTTTGACGGCGCGCGAGTCGAACAGACCTCGGTAAGAAAGTTACTTTGATTTTGTTTGTTTTATTTAATGAATTAATTTGTTATTGAAGTGTTATTTAATTTTAAAAAGTATTTATTTGGTATTTAGTTGCAGCCAACAATTATTACATATTTTAGATTGTGTGTTTATTGTTATTAATAATAAACAGCCATGAGTAATGGAGATGGTTTAACTCAAGAAAATACCCCTCCTCTTATATCAGAAGAGGGGACGAACCAACGCCACCAGTTTATTCATGTAAACTTTGTTATGTAATAATACAGTACACCGTTCATTATCTTGTTGACAGAAATGGAAGGCGCTGGTACCTGTGATACAGTGGTTTTCACTAGGACAGGTGCCAACGTTACAACTGGCTACAACGGCTTTATAAAAGGCGTGCGCAGCCAGAGCGGGTCATTCGTTTGACGGCGCGCGAGTCGAACAGACCTCGGTAAGAAAGTTACTTTGATTTTGTTTGTTTTATTTAATGAATTAATTTGTTATTGAAGTGTTATTTAATTTAAAAAAGTATTTATTTGGTATTTAGTTGCTGCCAACAATTATAACATATTTTAGATTGTGTGGTTATTGTTCAGTTGGTCAGATTTAAAGTCGCGGAAATTACGATTACCTTTGTTATTATTTATTCATAAAAATGTAAAATAACTTCTTCTTTCAACTAGACGATCACACCCGTTATAATTTTGTAAAGTAGTAGATTTGTATTGCTAATATAATTCAAAACTTAATTTTATTTGTCTCTTAAGTGGAGAATGGACGTTTCTAAGAATTTAAAGTGCATATGTCTACAGGTAAACTATTTCAAGTCGAGACCTATTTGGCATCCTCGAAACTAGATAAGAGTTAGTAAACAAAAAAATACAAGGAAAGGTTTTGTAACACTTAATTATTGGAAAAGGTTTTTTGTTTTCTAAATTTCAAACTAATTAAACTGGGGACGTGTAGAAACCTCGTCAGATATTAAGTGTGTGCAACGCGCTAATTTAAAATGTCAAACTTATCGTTAAATTATTGATTCTTAAATCTTAAGTGAGACTTTTGACATTTTAGTTGAGGGACTTAGTTTTTATTTTATTTGGGCACTTCAAAGTGATTCAAAAGGGACAAGAGGTTCTCACATTATACTTATCAATGTGCAACACTTGAATATAAAAAAGGGAACAGTTTATTGCCATCTTTAGAATTTCAAGATAGATCTCTCCTAAACACTTGAACAACATCATGTGGTGTTAAATTGTTATGGGTTCATATTTGAAACTTCAATTTTAGAATGTTAGAAAAATATAAAAATGATGTTATTGCAAAATAGGACGGATACTTGCGCGCTTTTGTTAACAATTTCAGAAGCATAAAACATCTGTCACGGGTGCATGGGTACCTGGTGCTGAGGTCAAGCAACTGCAAGTAAGGCGCGAAGTTTAGCGGCTGCCTTTAAGCGAGAAAAAGGAGACATTGGGCAACACTGACGTCACTGATCATCTTATACAGAGCTAAGTATTTTTATTTAATTATCGCCAATCTTGTAAACTTTCGAGTTTGTACATATCCAACCTAGGAAGGGATACGAATAGCAGAAGCAGGGTTTCTGTATTTTAAAGCATTTAGTTCTTTAAGCCTAAGTGTGTATTTTATGTATGGGGCGCCCCGATGAGAGAAGAAGAATGTCTCAAGTGAGAAAGTCCATACTGGAGCAACTAAACCTTTCAATATTCTTTGCCAAATATTTCAAAATACCCCTCCTCTTATATCAGAAGAGGGGACAAACCAACGCCACCAGTTTGTTCATGTAAACTTTGTTATGTAATAATACAGTATCTTGTTGACAGAAATGGAAGGCGCTGGTACCTGTGATACAGTGGTTTTCACTAGGACAGGTGCCAACGTTACAACTGGCTACAACGGCTTTATAAAAGGCGTGCGCAGCCAGAGCGGGTCATTCGTTTGACGGCGCGCGAGTCGAACAGACCTCGGTAAGAAAGTTACTTTGATTTTGTTTGTTTTATTTAATGAATTAATTTGTTATTGAAGTGTTATTTAATTTAAAAAAGTATTTATTTGGTATTTAGTTGCTGCCAACAATTATAACATATTTTAGATTGTGTGGTTATTGTTCAGTTGGTCAGATTTAAAGTCGCGGAAATTACGATTACCTTTGTTATTATTTATTCATAAAAATGTAAAATAACTTCTTCTTTCAACTAGACGATCACACCCGTTATAATTTTGTAAAGTAGTAGATTTGTATTGCTAATATAATTCAAAACTTAATTTTATTTGTCTCGGAGAATGGACGTTTCTAAGAATTTAAAGTGCATATGTCTACAGGTAAACTATTTCAAGTCCAGACCTATTTGGCATCCTCGAAACTAGATAAGAGTTAGTAAACAAAAAAAATACAAGGAAAGGTTTTGTAACACTTAATTATTGGAAAAGGTTTTTTGTTTTCTAAATTTCAAACTAATTAAACTGGGGACGTGTAGAAACCTCGTCAGATATTAGGTGTGTGCAACGCGCTAATTTAAAATGTCAAACTTATCGTTAAATTATTGATTCTTAAATCTTAAGTGAGACTTTTGACATTTTAGTTGAGGGACTTAGTTTTTATTTTATTTGGGCACTTCAAAGTGATTCAAAAGGGACAAGAGGTTCTCACATTATACTTATCAATGTGCAACACTTGAATATAAAAAAAGGGAACAGTTTATTGCCATCTTTAGAATTTCAAGATAGATCTCTCCTAAACACTTGAACAACATCATGTGGTGTTAAATTGTTATGTGTTCATATTTGAAACGGCAATTTTAGAATGTTAGAAAAATATAAAAATGATGTTATTGCAAAATAGGACGGATACTTGCGCGCTTTTGTTAACAATTTCAGAAGCATAAAACATCTGTCACGGGTGCATGGGTACCTGGTGCTGAGGTCAAGCAACTGCAAGTAAGGCGCGAAGTTTAGCGGCTGCCTTTAAGCGAGAAAAAGGAGACATTGGGCAACACTGACGTCACTGATCATCTTATACAGAGCTAAGTATTTTTATTTAATTATCGCCAATCTTGTAAACTTTCGAGTTTGTACATATCCAACCTAGGAAGGGATACGAATAGCAGAAGCAGGGTTTCTGTATTTTAAAGCATTTAGTTCTTTAAGCCTAAGTGTGTATTTTATGTATGGGGCGCCCCGATGAGAGAAGAAGAATGTCTCAAGTGAGAAAGTCCATACTGGAGCAACTAAACCTTTTAATATTCTTTGCCAAATATTTCAAAATACCCCTCCTCTTATATCAGAAGAGGGGACAAACCAACGCCACCAGTTTGTTCATGTAAACTTTGTTATGTAATAATACAGTATCTTGTTGACAGAAATGGAAGGCGCTGGTACCTGTGATACAGTGGTTTTCACTAGGACAAGTGCCAACGTTACAACTGGCTACAACGGCTTTATAAAAGGCGTGCGCAGCCAGAGCGGGTCATTCGTTTGACGGCGCGCGAGTCGAACAGACCTCGGTAAGAAAGTTACTTTGATTTTGTTTGTTTTATTTAATGAATTAATTTGTTATTGAAGTGTTAATTAATTTTAAAAAGTATTTATTTGGTATTTAGTTGCTGCCAACAATTATTACATATTTTAGATTGTGTGTTTATTGTTATTAATAATAAACAGCCATGAGTAATGGAGATGGTTTAACTCAAGAAAATACCCCTCCTCTTATATCAGAAGAGGGGACGAACCAACGCCACCAGTTTATTCATGTAAACTTTGTTATGTAATAATACAGTACACCGTTCATTATCTTGTTGACAGAAATGGAAGGCGCTGGTACCTGTGATACAGTGGTTTTCACTAGGACAGGTGCCAACGTTACAACTGGCTACAACGGCTTTATAAAAGGCGTGCGCAGCCAGAGCGGGTCATTCGTTTGACGGCGCGCGAGTCGAACAGACCTCGGTAAGAAAGTTACTTTGATTTTGTTTGTTTTATTTAATGAATTAATTTGTTATTGAAGTGTTATTTAATTTAAAAAAGTATTTATTTGGTATTTAGTTGCTGCCAACAATTATAACATATTTTAGATTGTGTGGTTATTGTTCAGTTGGTCAGATTTAAAGTCGCGGAAATTACGATTACCTTTGTTATTATTTATTCATAAAAATGTAAAATAACTTCTTCTTTCAACTAGACGATCACACCCGTTATAATTTTGTAAAGTAGTAGATTTGTATTGCTAATATAATTCAAAACTTAATTTTATTTGTCTCTTAAGTGGAGAATGGACGTTTCTAAGAATTTAAAGTGCATATGTCTACAGGTAAACTATTTCAAGTCCAGACCTATTTGGCATCCTCGAAACTAGATAAGAGTTAGTAAACAAAAAAATACAAGGAAAGGTTTTGTAACACTTAATTATTGGAAAAGGTTTTTTGTTTTCTAAATTTCAAACTAATTAAACTGGGGACGTGTAGAAACCTCGTCAGATATTAAGTGTGTGCAACGCGCTAATTTAAAATGTCAAACTTATCGTTAAATTATTGATTCTTAAATCTTAAGTGAGACTTTTGACATTTTAGTTGAGGGACTTAGTTTTTATTTTATTTGGGCACTTCAAAGTGATTCAAAAGGGACAAGAGGTTCTCACATTATACTTATCAATGTGCAACACTTGAATATAAAAAAGGGAACAGTTTATTGCCATCTTTAGAATTTCAAGATAGATCTCTCCTAAACACTTGAACAACATCATGTGGTGTTAAATTGTTATGGGTTCATATTTGAAACGGCAATTTTAGAATGTTAGAAAAATATAAAAATGATGTCATTGCAAAATAGGACGGATACTTGCGCGCTTTTGTTAACAATTTCAGAAGCATAAAACATCTGTCACGGGTGCATGGGTACCTGGTGCTGAGGTCAAGCAACTGCAAGTAAGGCGCGAAGTTTAGCGGCTGCCTTTAAGCGAGAAAAAGGAGACATTGGGCAACACTGACATCACTGATCATCTTATACAGAGCTAAGTATTTTTATTTAATTATCGCCAATCTTGTAAACTTTCGAGTTTGTACATATCCAACCTAGGAAGGGATACGAATAGCAGAAGCAGGGTTTCTGTATTTTAAAGCATTTAGTTCTTTAAGCCTAAGTGTGTATTTTATGTATGGGGCGCCCCGATGAGAGAAGAAGAATGTCTCAAGTGAGAAAGTCCATACTGGAGCAACTAAACCTTTTAATATTCTTTGCCAAATATTTCAAAATTTCCCCTCCTCTTATATCAGAAGAGGGGACAAACCAACGCCACCAGTTTGTTCATGTAAACTTTGTTATGTAATAATACAGTACACCGTTCATTATCTTGTTGACAGAAATGGAAGGCGCTGGTACCTGTGATACAGTGGTTTTCACTAGGACAGGTGCCAACGTTACAACTGGCTACAACGGCTTTATAAAAGGCGTGCGCAGCCAGAGCGGGTCATTCGTTTGACGGCGCGCGAGTCGAACAGACCTCGGTAAGAAAGTTACTTTGATTTTGTTTGTTTTATTTAATGAATTAATTTGTTATTGAAGTGTTATTTAATTTAAAAAAGTATTTATTTGGTATTTAGTTGCTGCCAACAATTATAACATATTTTAGATTGTGTGGTTATTGTTCAGTTGGTCAGATTTAAAGTCGCGGAAATTACGATTACCTTTGTTATTATTTATTCATAAAAATGTAAAATAACTTCTTCTTTCAACTAGACGATCACACCCGTTATAATTTTGTAAAGTAGTAGATTTGTATTGCTAATATAATTCAAAACTTAATTTTATTTGTCTCTTAAGTGGAGAATGGACGTTTCTAAGAATTTAAAGTGCATATGTCTACAGGTAAACTATTTCAAGTCCAGACCTATTTGGCATCCTCGAAACTAGATAAGAGTTAGTAAACAAAAAAATACAAGGAAAGGTTTTGTAACACTTAATTATTGGAAAAGGTTTTTTGTTTTCTAAATTTCAAACTAATTAAACTGGGGACGTGTAGAAACCTCGTCAGATATTAAGTGTGTGCAACGCGCTAATTTAAAATGTCAAACTTATCGTTAAATTATTGATTCTTAAATCTTAAGTGAGACTTTTGACATTTTAGTTGAGGGACTTAGTTTTTATTTTATTTGGGCACTTCAAAGTGATTCAAAAGGGACAAGAGGTTCTCACATTATACTTATCAATGTGCAACACTTGAATATAAAAAAGGGAACAGTTTATTGCCATCTTTAGAATTTCAAGATAGATCTCTCCTAAACACTTGAACAACATCATGTGGTGTTAAATTGTTATGGGTTCATATTTGAAACGGCAATTTTAGAATGTTAGAAAAATATAACAATGATGTTTTTGCAAAATAGGACGGATACTTGCGCGCTTTTGTTAACAATTTCAGAAGCATAAAACATCTGTCACGGGTGCATGGGTACCTGGTGCTGAGGTCAAGCAACTGCAAGTAAGGCGC
Source organism: Hypena proboscidalis (assembly GCA_905147285.1). Lineage (NCBI taxonomy): Eukaryota > Metazoa > Arthropoda > Insecta > Lepidoptera > Erebidae > Hypena > Hypena proboscidalis. The sequence goes on along the minus strand of LR990150.1, from coordinate 5,355,648 downwards.
GAAGTTTAGCGGCTGCCTTTAAGCGAGAAAAAGGAGACATTGGGCAACACTGACGTCACTGATCATCTTATACAGAGCTAAGTATTTTTATTTAATTATCGCCAATCTTGTAAACTTTCGAGTTTGTACATATCCAACCTAGGAAGGGATACGAATAGCAGAAGCAGGGTTTCTGTATTTTAAAGCATTTAGTTCTTTAAGCCTAAGTGTGTATTTTATGTATGGGGCGCCCCGATGAGAGAAGAAGAATGTCTCAAGTGAGAAAGTCCATACTGGAGCAACTAAACCTTTTAATATTCTTTGCCAAATATTTCAAAATACCCCTCCTCTTATATCAGAAGAGGGGACAAACCAACGCCACCAGTTTGTTCATGTAAACTTTGTTATGTAATAATACAGTATCTTGTTGACAGAAATGGAAGGCGCTGGTACCTGTGATACAGTGGTTTTCACTAGGACAAGTGCCAACGTTACAACTGGCTACAACGGCTTTATAAAAGGCGTGCGCAGCCAGAGCGGGTCATTCGTTTGACGGCGCGCGAGTCGAACAGACCTCGGTAAGAAAGTTACTTTGATTTTGTTTGTTTTATTTAATGAATTAATTTGTTATTGAAGTGTTATTTAATTTAAAAAAGTATTTATTTGGTATTTAGTTGCTGCCAACAATAATTACATATTTTAGATTGTGTGTTTATTGTTATTAATAATAAACAGCCATGAGTAATGGAGATGGTTTAACTCAAGAAAATACCCCTCCTCTTATATCAGAAGAGGGGACGAACCAACGCCACCAGTTTATTCATGTAAACTTTGTTATGTAATAATACAGTACACCGTTCATTATCTTGTTGACAGAAATGGAAGGCGCTGGTACCTGTGATACAGTGGTTTTCACTAGGACAGGTGCCAACGTTACAACTGGCTACAACGGCTTTATAAAAGGCGTGCCAGCCAGAGCGGGTCATTCGTTTGACGGCGCGCGAGTCGAACAGACCTCGGTAAGAAAGTTACTTTGATTTTGTTTGTTTTATTTAATGAATTAATTTGTTATTGAAGTGTTATTTAATTTTAAAAGTATTTATTTGGTATTTAGTTGCTGCCAACAATTATTACATATTTTAGATGGTGTGTTTATTGTTATTAATAATATGAGTAATGAAGATGGTTGTACTCAAGAAAATACCCCTCCTCTTATTTTAGAAGAGGGGACTGTAATGGTAAACCGGACGCCCGGGAGAAAAAAAAGGGGGAATTTACCATTACATTTGATGCCGCGTGACCAAGGATTTATGTCATTACATGTACTGATTCACTTCAGTGCAACATAAAAGAACGTTAAAATGGGTTACTTCGTAAATAACACAACGTAGAAATTATTTAATAATATGTTATAATATAAATTGATGGATCGACTAGATTGGCCAACTAGTTGCCCCATTAATATCATTTTAAATCGAAATAAATTTGATCTGATCAACTGCTACTTTTAAAATTGCTTCCCTTTATTATTTGCACTCCAAATAAAAACGCATCTTTAGGTATTGCGAGTGGTTTGCATTTTGTTTGTAATTATGACTCTTTTGCTTGAAACTTTTATGCGAGGCATGTGAACGTGATATGCGTTTGCTTATATGTATGATCGCAATAGTTGTATGATGATAAGATTGTGATTGAGCATATGGTGACATTATGTTACTTCCTTAAATGCACTTATGTTTCTTATTATGGTTCTATTTGCATGACGGTTCTTATGCGTGGTGTTTTAAGAGTATTCCTATATCATATGATGCATGGTATTTTTGTTAGTTTAGTTCAGTTGGTCAGATTTAAAGTCGCGGAAATTACGATTACCTTTGTTATTATTTATTCATAAAAATGTAAAATAACTTCTTCTTTCAACTAGACGATCACACCCGTTATAATTTTGTAAAGTTGTAGATTTGTATTGCTAATATAATTCAAAACTTAATTTTATTTGTCTCTTAAGTGGAGAATGGACGTTTCTAAGAATTTAAAGTGCATATGTCTACAGGTAAACTATTTCAAGTCCAGACCTATTTGGCATCCTCGAAACTAGATAAGAGTTAGTAAACAAAAAAATACAAGGAAAGGTTTTGTAACACTTAATTATTGGAAAAGGTTTTCTGTTTTCTAAATTTCAAACTAATTAAACTGGGGACGTGTAGAAACCTCGTCAGATATTAAGTGTGTGCAACGCGCTAATTTAAAATGTCAAACTTATCGTTAAATTATTGATTCTTAAATCTTAAGTGAGACTTTTGACATTTTAGTTGAGGGACTTAGTTTTTATTTTATTTGGGCACTTCAAAGTGATTCAAAAGGGACAAGAGGTTCTCACATTATACTTATCAATGTGCAACACTTGAATATAAAAAAGGGAACAGTTTATTGCCATCTTTAGAATTTCAAGATAGATCTCTCCTAAACACTTGAACAACATCATGTGGTGTTAAATTGTTATGGGTTCATATTTGAAACGGCAATTTTAGAATGTTAGAAAAATATACAAATGATGTTATTGCAAAATAGGACGGATACTTGCGCGCTTTTGTTAACAATTTCAGAAGCATAAAACATCTGTCACGGGTGCATGGGTACCTGGTGCTGAGGTCAAGCAACTGCAAGTAAGGCGCGAAGTTTAGCGGCTGCCTTTAAGCGAGAAAAAGGAGACATTGGGCAACACTGACGCCACTGATCATCTTATACAGAGCTAAGTATTTTTATTTAATTATCGCCAATCTTGTAAACTTTCGAGTTTGTACATATCCAACCTAGGAAGGGATACGAATAGCAGAAGCAGGGTTTCTGTATTTTAAAGCATTTAGTTCTTTAAGCCTAAGTGTGTATTTTATGTATGGGGCACCCCGATGAGAGAAGAAGAATGTCTCAAGTGAGATAGTCCATACTGGAGCAACTAAACCTTTTAATATTCTTTGCCAAATATTTCAAAATACCCCTCCTCTTATATCAGAAGAGGGGACAAACCAACGCCACCAGTTTGTTCATGTAAACTTTGTTATGTAATAATACAGTATCTTGTTGACAGAAATGGAAGGCGCTGGTACCTGTGATACAGTGGTTTTCACTAGGACAGGTGCCAACGTTACAACTGGCTACAACGGCTTTATAAAAGGCGTGCGCAGCCAGAGCGGGTCATTCGTTTGACGGCGCGCGAGTCGAACAGACCTCGGTAAGAAAGTTACTTTGATTTTGTTTGTTTTATTTAATGAATTAATTTGTTATTGAAGTGTTATTTAATTTTAAAAAGTATTTATTTGGTATTTAGTTGCTGCCAACAATTATAACATATTTTAGATTGTGTGGTTATTGTTCAGTTGGTCAGATTTAAAGTCGCGGAAATTACGATTACCTTTGTTATTATTTATTCATAAAAATGTAAAATAACTTCTTCTTTCAACTAGACGATCACACCCGTTATAATTTTGTAAAGTAGTAGATTTGTATTGCTAATATAATTCAAAACTTAATTTTATTTGTCTCTTAAGTGGAGAATGGACGTTTCTAAGAATTTAAAGTGCATATGTCTACAGGTAAACTATTTCAAGTCCAGACCTATTTGGCATCCTCGAAACTAGATAAGAGTTAGTAAACAAAAAAATACAAGGAAAGGTTTTGTAACACTTAATTATTGGAAAAGGTTTTTTGTTTTCTAAATTTCAAACTAATTAAACTGGGGACGTGTAGAAACCTCGTCAGATATTAAGTCGTGTGTGCAACGCGCTAATTTAAAATGTCAAACTTATCGTTAAATTATTGATTCTTAAATCTTAAGTGAGACTTTTGACATTTTAGTTGAGGGACTTAGTTTTTATTTTATTTGGGCACTTCAAAGTGATTCAAAAGGGACAAGAGGTTCTCACATTATACTTATCAATGTGCAACACTTGAATATAAAAAAAGGGAACAGTTTATTGCCATCTTTAGAATTTCAAGATAGATCTCTCCTAAACACTTGAACAACATCATGTGGTGTTAAATTGTTCTGGGTTCATATTTGAAACGGCAATTTTAGAATGTTAGAAAAATATAAAAATGATGTTATTGCAAAATAGGACGGATACTTGCGCGCTTTTGTTAACAATTTCAGAAGCATACAACATCTGTCACGGGTGCATGGGTACCTGGTGCTGAGGTCAAGCAACTGCAAGTAAGGCGCGAAGTTTAGCGGCTGCCTTTAAGCGAGAAAAAGGAGACATTGGGCAACACTGACGCCACTGATCATCTTATACAGAGCTAAGTATTTTTATTTAATTATCGCCAATCTTGTAAACTTTCGAGTTTGTACATATCCAACCTAGGAAGGGATACGAATAGCAGAAGCAGGGTTTCTGTATTTTAAAGCATTTAGTTCTTTAAGCCTAAGTGTGTATTTTATGTATGGGGCACCCCGATGAGAGAAGAAGAATGTCTCAAGTGAGAAAGTCCATACTGGAGCAACTAAACCTTTTAATATTCTTTGCCAAATATTTCAAAATACCCCTCCTCTTATATCAGAAGAGGGGACAAACCAACGCCACCAGTTTGTTCATGTAAACTTTGTTATGTAATAATACAGTATCTTGTTGACAGAAATGGAAGGCGCTGGTACCTGTGATACAGTGGTTTTCACTAGGACAGGTGCCAACGTTACAACTGGCTACAACGGCTTTATAAAAGGCGTGCGCAGCCAGAGCGGGTCATTCGTTTGACGGCGCGCGAGTCGAACAGACCTCGGTAAGAAAGTTACTTTGATTTTGTTTGTTTTATTTAATGAATTAATTTGTTATTGAAGTGTTATTTAATTTTAAAAAGTATTTATTTGGTATTTAGTTGCTGCCAACAATTATAACATATTTTAGATTGTGTGGTTATTGTTCAGTTGGTCAGATTTAAAGTCGCGGAAATTACGATTACCTTTGTTATTATTTATTCATAAAAATGTAAAATAACTTCTTCTTTCAACTAGACGATCACACCCGTTATAATTTTGTAAAGTAGTAGATTTGTATTGCTAATATAATTCAAAACTTAATTTTATTTGTCTCTTAAGTGGAGAATGGACGTTTCTAAGAATTTAAAGTGCATATGTCTACAGGTAAACTATTTCAAGTCCAGACCTATTTGGCATCCTCGAAACTAGATAAGAGTTAGTAAACAAAAAAATACAAGGAAAGGTTTTGTAACACTTAATTATTGGAAAAGGTTTTTTGTTTTCTAAATTTCAAACTAATTAAACTGGGGACGTGTAGAAACCTCGTCAGATATTAAGTCGTGTGTGCAACGCGCTAATTTAAAATGTCAAACTTATCGTTAAATTATTGATTCTTAAATCTTAAGTGAGACTTTTGACATTTTAGTTAAGGGACTTAGTTTTTATTTTATTTGGGCACTTCAAAGTGATTCAAAAGGGACAAGAGGTTCTCACATTATACTTATCAATGTGCGACACTTGAATATAAAAAAGGGAACAGTTTATTGCCATCTTTAGAATTTCAAGATAGATCTCTCCTAAACACTTGAACAACATCATGTGGTGTTAAATTGTTATGGGTTCATATTTGAAACGGCAATTTTAGAATGTTAGAAAAATATAAAAATGATGTTATTGCAAAATAGGACGGATACTTGCGCGCTTTTGTTAACAATTTCAGAAGCATAAAACATCTGTCACGGGTGCATGGGTACCTGGTGCTGAGGTCAAGCAACTGCAAGTAAGGCGCGAAGTTTAGCGGCTGCCTTTAAGCGAGAAAAAGGAGACATTGGGCAACACTGACGTCACTGATCATCTTATACAGAGCTAAGTATTTTTATTTAATTATCGCCAATCTTGTAAACTTTCGAGTTTGTACATATCCAACCTAGGAAGGGATACGAATAGCAGAAGCAGGGTTTCTGTATTTTAAAGCATTTAGTTCTTTAAGCCTAAGTGTGTATTTTATGTATGGGGCGCCCCGATGAGAGAAGAAGAATGTCTCAAGTGAGAAAGTCCATACTGGAGCAACTAAACCTTTTAATATTCTTTGCCAAATATTTCAAAATACCCCTCCTCTTATATCAGAAGAGGGGACAAACCAACGCCACCAGTTTGTTTATGTAAACTTTGTTATGTAATAATACAGTATCTTGTTGACAGAAATGGAAGGCGCTGGTACATGTGATACAGTGGTTATCACTAGGACAGGTGCCAACGTTACAACTGGCTACAACGGCTTTATAAAAGGCGTGCGCAGCCAGAGCGGGTCATTCGTTTGACGGCGCGCGAGTCGAACAGACCTCGGTAAGAAAGTTACTTTGATTTTGTTTGTTTTATTTAATGAATTAATTTGTTATTGAAGTGTTATTTAATTTTAAAAAGTATTTATTTGGTATTTAGTTGCTGCCAACAATTATTACATATTTTAGATTGTGTGTTTATTGTTATTAATAATAAACAGCCATGAGTAATGGAGATGGTTTAACTCAAGAAAATACCCCTCCTCTTATATCAGAAGAGGGGACGAACCAACGCCACCAGTTTATTCATGTAAACTTTGTTATGTAATAATACAGTACACCGTTCATTATCTTGTTGACAGAAATGGAAGGCGCTGGTACCTGTGATACAGTGGTTTTCACTAGGACAGGTGCCAACGTTACAACTGGCTACAACGGCTTTATAAAAGGCGTGCGCAGCCAGAGCGGGTCATTCGTTTGACGGCGCGCGAGTCGAACAGACCTCGGTAAGAAAGTTACTTTGATTTTGTTTGTTTTATTTAATGAATTAATTTGTTATTGAAGTGTTATTTAATTTTAAAAAGTATTTATTTGGTAGTTAGTTGCTGCCAACAATTATAACATATTTTAGATTGTGTGGTTATTGTTCAGTTGGTCAGATTTAAAGTCGCGGAAATTACGATTACCTTTGTTATTATTTATTCATAAAAATGTAAAATAACTTCTTCTTTCAACTAGACGATCACACCCGTTATAATTTTGTAAAGTAGTAGATTTGTATTGCTAATATAATTCAAAACTTAATTTTATTTGTCTCTTAAGTGGAGAATGGACGTTTCTAAGAATTTAAAGTGCATATGTCTACAGGTAAACTATTTCAAGTCCAGACCTATTTGGCATCCTCGAAACTAGATAAGAGTTAGTAAACAAAAAAATACAAGGAAAGGTTTTGTAACACTTAATTATTGGAAAAGGTTTTTTGTTTTCTAAATTTCAAACTAATTAAACTGGGGACGTGTAGAAACCTCGTCAGATATTAAGTCGTGTGTGCAACGCGCTAATTTAAAATGTCAAACTTATCGTTAAATTATTGATTCTTAAATCTTAAGTGAGACTTTTGACATTTTAGTTGAGGGACTTAGTTTTTATTTTATTTGGGCACTTCAAAGTGATTCAAAAGGGACAAGAGGTTCTCACATTATACTTATCAATGTGCGACACTTGAATATAAAAAAGGGAACAGTTTATTGCCATCTTTAGAATTTCAAGATAGATCTCTCCTAAACACTTGAACAACATCATGTGGTGTTAAATTGTTATGGGTTCATATTTGAAACGGCAATTTTAGAATGTTAGAAAAATATAAAAATGATGTTATTGCAAAATAGGACGGATACTTGCGCGCTTTTGTTAACAATTTCAGAAGCATAAAACATCTGTCACGGGTGCATGGGTACCTGGTGCTGAGGTCAAGCAACTGCAAGTAAGGCGCGAAGTTTAGCGGCTGCCTTTAAGCGAGAAAAAGGAGACATTGGGCAACACTGACGTCACTGATCATCTTATACAGAGCTAAGTATTTTTATTTAATTATCGCCAATCTTGTAAACTTTCGAGTTTGTACATATCCAACCTAGGAAGGGATACGAATAGCAGAAGCAGGGTTTCTGTATTTTAAAGCATTTAGTTCTTTAAGCCTAAGTGTGTATTTTATGTATGGGGCGCCCCGATGAGAGAAGAAGAATGTCTCAAGTGAGAAAGTCCATACTGGAGCAACTAAACCTTTTAATATTCTTTGCCAAATATTTCAAAATACCCCTCCTCTTATATCAGAAGAGGGGACAAACCAACGCCACCAGTTTGTTCATGTAAACTTTGTTATGTAATAATACAGTATCTTGTTGACAGAAATGGAAGGCGCTGGTACCTGTGATACAGTGGTTTTCACTAGGACAGGTGCCAACGTTACAACTGGCTACAACGGCTTTATAAAAGGCGTGCGCAGCCAGAGCGGGTCATTCGTTTGACGGCGCGCGAGTCGAACAGACCTCGGTAAGAAAGTTACTTTGATTTTGTTTGTTTTATTTAATGAATTAATTTGTTATTGAAGTGTTATTTAATTTAAAAAAGTATTTATTTGGTAGTTAGTTGCTGCCAACAATTATTACATATTTTAGATTGTGTGTTTATTGTTATTAATAATAAACAGCCATGAGTAATGGAGATGGTTTAACTCAAGAAAATACCCCTCCTCTTATATCAGAAGAGGGGACGAACCAACGCCACCAGTTTATTCATGTAAACTTTGTTATGTAATAATACAGTACACCGTTCATTATCTTGTTGACAGAAATGGAAGGCGCTGGTACCTGTGATACAGTGGTTTTCACTAGGACAGGTGCCAACGTTACAACTGGCTACAACGGCTTTATAAAAGGCGTGCGCAGCCAGAGCGGGTCATTCGTTTGACGGCGCGCGAGTCGAACAGACCTCGGTAAGAAAGTTACTTTGATTTTGTTTGTTTTATTTAATGAATTAATTTGTTATTGAAGTGTTATTTAATTTTAAAAAGTATTTATTTGGTATTTAGTTGCTGCCAACAATTATAACATATTTTAGATTGTGTGGTTATTGTTCAGTTGGTCAGATTTAAAATCGCGGAGATTACGATTACCTTTGTTATTATTTATTCATAAAAATGTAAAATAACTTCTTCTTTCAACTAGACGATCACACCCGTTATAATTTTGTAAAGTAGTAGATTTGTATTGCTAATATAATTCAAAACTTAATTTTATTTGTCTCTTAAGTGGAGAATGGACGTTTCTAAGAATTTAAAGTGCATATGTCTACAGGTAAACTATTTCAAGTCCAGACCTATTTGGCATCCTCGAAACTAGATAAGAGTTAGTAAACAAAAAATACAAGGAAAGGTTTTGTAACACTTAATTATTGGAAAAGGTTTTTTGTTTTCTAAATTTCAAACTAATTAAACTGGGGACGTGTAGAAACCTCGTCAGATATTAAGTCGTGTGTGCAACGCGCTAATTTAAAATGTCAAACTTATCGTTAAATTATTGATTCTTAAATCTTAAGTGAGACTTTTGACATTTTAGTTGAGGGACTTAGTTTTTATTTTATTTGGGCACTTCAAAGTGATTCAAAAGGGACAAGAGGTTCTCACATTATACTTATCAATGTGCAACACTTGAATATAAAAAAAGGGAACAGCTAATTGCCATCTTTAGAATTTCAAGATAGATCTCTCCTAAACACTTGAACAACATCATGTGGTGTTAAATTGTTATGGGTTCATATTTGAAACGGCAATTTTAGAATGTTAGAAAAATATAAAAATGATGTTATTGCAAAATAGGACGGATACTTGCGCGCTTTTGTTAACAATTTCAGAAGCATAAAACATCTGTCACGGGTGCATGGGTACCTGGTGCTGAGGTCAAGCAACTGCAAGTAAGGCGCGAAGTTTAGCGGCTGCCTTTAAGCGAGAAAAAGGAGACATTGGGCAACACTGACGTCACTGATCATCTTATACAGAGCTAAGTATTTTTATTTAATTATCGCCAATCTTGTAAACTTTCGAGTTTGTACATATCCAACCTAGGAAGGGATACGAATAGCAGAAGCAGGGTTTCTGTATTTTAAAGCATTTAGTTCTTTAAGCCTAAGTGTGTATTTTATGTATGGGGCGCCCCGATGAGAGAAGAAGAATGTCTCAAGTGAAAAAGTCCATACTGGAGCAACTAAACCTTTTAATATTCTTTGCCAAATATTTCAAAATACCCCTCCTCTTATATCAGAAGAGGGGACAAACCAACGCCACCAGTTTGTTCATGTAAACTTTGTTATGTAATAATACAGTATCTTGTTGACAGAAATGGAAGGCGCTGGTACCTGTGATACAGTGGTTTTCACTAGGACAGGTGCCAACGTTACAACTGGCTACAACGGCTTTATAAAAGGCGTGCGCAGCCAGAGCGGGTCATTCGTTTGACGGCGCGAGTCGAACAGACCTCGGTAAGAAAGTTTCTTTGATTTTGTTTGTTTTTTAATGAATTAATTTGTTATTGAAGTGTTATTTAATTTAAAAAAGTATTTATTTGGTATTAAGTTGCTGCCAACAATTATAACATATTTTAGATTTTGTGGTTATTGTTCAGTTGGTCAGATTTAAAGTCGCGGAAATTACGATTACCTTTGTTATTATTTATTCATAAAAATGTAAAATAACTTCTTCTTTCAACTAGACGATCACACCCGTTATAATTTTGTAAAGTAGTAGATTTGTATTGCTAATATAATTCAAAACTTAATTTTATTTGTCTCTTAAGTGGAGAATGGACGTTTCTAAGAATTTAAAGTGCATATGTCTACAGGTAAACTATTTCAAGTCCAGACCTATTTGGCATCCTCGAAACTAGATAAGAGTTAGTAAACAAAAAAATACAAGGAAAGGTTTTGTAACACTTAATTATTGGAAAAGGTTTTTTGTTTTCTAAATTTCAAACTAATTAAACTGGGGACGTGTAGAAACCTCGTCAGTTATTAAGTCGTGTGTGCAACGCGCTAATTTAAAATGTCAATCTTATCGTTAAATTATTGATTCTTAAATCTTAAGTGAGACTTTTGACATTTTAGTTGAGGGACTTAGTTTTTATTTTATTTGGGCACTTCAAAGTGATTCAAAAGGGACAAGAGGTTCTCACATTATACTTATCAATGTGCAACACTTGAATATAAAAAAAGGGAACAGTTTATTGCCATCTTTAGAATTTCAAGATAGATCTCTCCTAAACACTTGAACAACATCATGTGGTGTTAAATTGTTATGGGTTCATATTTGAAACGGCAATTTTAGAATGTTAGAAAAATATAAAAATGATGTTATTGCAAAATAGGACGGATACTTGCGCGCTTTTGTTAACAATTTCAGAAGCATAAAACATCTGTCACGGGTGCATGGGTACCTGGTGCTGAGGTCAAGCAACTGCAAGTAAGGCGCGAAGTTTAGCGGCTGCCTTTAAGCGAGAAAAAGGAGACATTGGGCAACACTGACGTCACTGATCATCTTATACAGAGCTAAGTATTTTTATTTAATTATCGCCAATCTTGTAAACTTTCGAGTTTGTACATATCCAACCTAGGAAGGGATACGAATAGCAGAAGCAGGGTTTCTGTATTTTAAAGCATTTAGTTCTTTAAGCCTAAGTGTGTATTTTATGTATGGGGCGCCCCGATGAGAGAAGAAGAATGTCTCAAGTGAGAAAGTCCATACTGGAGCAACTAAACCTTTTAATATTCTTTGCCAAATATTTCAAAATACCCCTCCTCTTATATCAGAAGAGGGGACAAACCAACGCCACCAGTTTGTTCATGTAAACTTTGTTATGTAATAATACAGTATCTTGTTGACAGAAATGGAAGGCGCTGGTACCTGTGATACAGTGGTTTTCACTAGGACAGGTGCCAACGTTACAACTGGCTACAACGGCTTTATAAAAGGCGTGCGCAGCCAGAGCGGGTCATTCGTTTGACGGCGCGCGAGTCGAACAGACCTCGGTAAGAAAGTTACTTTGATTTTGTTTGTTTTATTTAATGAATTAATTTGTTATTGAAGTGTTATTTAATTTTAAAAAGTATTTATTTGGTATTTAGTTGCTGCCAACAATTATAACATATTTTAGATTGTGTGGTTATTGTTCAGTTGGTCAGATTTAAAGTCGCGGAAATTACGATTACCTTTGTTATTATTTATTCATAAAAATGTAAAATAACTTCTTCTTTCAACTAGACGATCACACCCGTTATAATTTTGTAAAGTAGTAGATTTGTATTGCTAATATAATTCAAAACTTAATTTTATTTGTCTCTTAAGTGGAGAATGGACGTTTCTAAGAATTTAAAGTGCATATGTCTACAGGTAAACTATTTCAAGTCCAGACCTATTTGGCATCCTCGAAACTAGATAAGAGTTAGTAAACAAAAAAATACAAGGAAAGGTTTTGTAACACTTAATTATTGAAAAAGGTTTTTTGTTTTCTAAATTTCAAACTTATTAAACTGGGGACGTGTAGAAACCTCGTCAGATATTAAGTGTGTGCAACGCGCTAATTTAAAATGTCAAACTTATCGTTAAATTATTGATTCTTAAATCTTAAGTGAGACTTTTGACATTTTAGTTGAGGGACTTAGTTTTTATTTTATTTGGGCACTTCAAAGTGATTCAAAAGGGACAAGAGGTTCTCACATTATACTTATCAATGTGCAACACTTGAATATAAAAAAAGGGAACAGTTTATTGCCATCTTTAGAATTTCAAGATAGATCTCTCCTAAACACTTGAACAACATCATGTGGTGTTAAATTGTTATGGGTTCATATTTGAAACGGCAATTTTAGAATGTTAGAAAAATATAAAAATGATGTTATTGCAAAATAGGACGGATACTTGCGCGCTTTTGTTAACAATTTCAGAAGCATAAAACATCTGTCACGGGTGCATGGGTACCTGGTGCTGAGGTCAAGCAACTGCAAGTAAGGCGCGAAGTTTAGCGGCTGCCTTTAAGCGAGAAAAAGGAGACATTGGGCAACACTGACGTCACTGATCATCTTATACAGAGCTAAGTATTTTTATTTAATTATCGCCAATCTTGTAAACTTTCGAGTTTGTACATATCCAACCTAGGAAGGGATACGAATAGCAGAAGCAGGGTTTCTGTATTTTAAAGCATTTAGTTCTTTAAGCCTAAGTGTGTATTTTATGTATGGGGCGCCCCGATGAGAGAAGAAGAATGTCTCAAGTGAGAAAGTCCATACTGGAGCAACTAAACCTTTTAATATTCTTTGCCAAATATTTCAAAATACCCCTCCTCTTATATCAGAAGAGGGGACAAACCAACGCCACCAGTTTGTTCATGTAAACTTTGTTATGTAATAATACAGTATCTTGTTGACAGAAATGGAAGGCGCTGGTACCTGTGATACAGTGGTTTTCACTAGGACAGGTGCCAACGTTACAACTGGCTACAACGGCTTTATAAAAGGCGTGCGCAGCCAGAGCGGGTCATTCGTTTGACGGCGCGCGAGTCGAACAGACCTCGGTAAGAAAGTTACTTTGATTTTGTTTGTTTTATTTAATGAATTAATTTGTTATTGAAGTGTTATTTAATTTTAAAAAGTATTTATTTGGTATTTAGTTGCTGCCAACAATTATAACATATTTTAGATTGTGTGGTTATTGTTCAGTTGGTCAGATTTAAAGTCGCGGAAATTACGATTACCTTTGTTATTATTTATTCATAAAAATGTAAAATAACTTCTTCTTTCAACTAGACGATCACACCCGTTATAATTTTGTAAAGTAGTAGATTTGTATTGCTAATATAATTCAAAACTTAATTTTATTTGTCTCTTAAGTGGAGAATGGACGTTTCTAAGAATTTAAAGTGCATATGTCTACAGGTAAACTATTTCAAGTCCAGACCTATTTGGCATCCTCGAAACTAGATAAGAGTTAGCAAACAAAAAAATACAAGGAAAGGTTTTGTAACACTTAATTATTGGAAAAGGTTTTTGTTTTCTAAATTTCAAACTAATTAAACTGGGGACGTGTAGAAACCTCGTCAGATATTGAGTGTGTGCAACGCGCTAATTTAAAATGTCAAACTTATCGTTAAATTATTGATTCTTAAATCTTAAGTGAGACTTTTGACATTTTAGTTGGGGGACTTAGTTTTTATTTTATTTGGGCACTTCAAAGTGATTCAAAAGGGACAAGAGGTTCTCACATTATACTTATCAATGTGCAACACTTGAATATAAAAAAAGGGAACAGTTTATTGCCATCTTTAGAATTTCAAGATAGATCTCTCCTAAACACTTGAACAACATCATGTGGTGTTAAATTGTTATGGGTTCATATTTGAAACGGCAATTTTAGAATGTTAGAAAAATATTAAAATGATGTTATTGCAAAATAGGACGTATACTTGCGCGCTTTTGTTAACAATTTCGGATGCATAAAACATCTGTCACGGGTGCATGGGTACCTGGTACTGAGGTCAAGCAACTGCAAGTAAGGCGCGAAGTTTAGCGGCTGCCTTTAAGCGAGAAAAAGAAGACATTGGGCAACACTGACGTCACTGATCATCTTATACAGAGCTAAGTATTTTTATTTAATTATCGCCAATCTTGTAAACTTTCGAGTTTGTACATATCCAACCTAGGAAGGGATACGAATAGCAGAAGCAGGGTTTCTGTATTTTAAAGCATTTAGTTCTTTAAGCCTAAGTGTGTATTTTATGTATGGGGCGCCCCGATGAGAGAAGAAGAATGTCTCAAGTGAGAAAGTCCATACTGGAGCAACTAAACCTTTTAATATTCTTTGCCAAATATTTCAAAATACCCCTCCTCTTATATCAGAAGAGGGGACAAACCAACGCCACCAGTTTGTTCATGTAAACTTTGTTATGTAATAATACAGTATCTTGTTGACAGAAATGGAAGGCGCTGGTACCTGTGATACAGTGGTTTTCACTAGGACAGGTGCCAACGTTACAACTGGCTACAACGGCTTTATAAAAGGCGTGCGCAGCCAGAGCGGGTCATTCGTTTGACGGCGCGCGAGTCGAACAGACCTCGGTAAGAAAGTTACTTTGATTTTGTTTGTTTTATTTAATGAATTAATTTGTTATTGAAGTGTTATTTAATTTTAAAAAGTATTTATTTGGTATTTAGTTGCTGCCAACAATTATAACATATTTTAGATTGTGTGTTTATTGTTATTAATAATAAACAGCCATGAGTAATGGAGATGGTTGTACTCAAGAAAATACCCTTCCTCTTATTTTAGAAGAGGGGACTGTAATGGTAAACCGGACGCCCGGGAGAAAAAAAAAGGGGGAATTTACCATTACATTTGATGCCGCGTGACCAAGGATTTATGTCATTACATGTACTGATTCACTTCAGTGCAACATAAAAGAACGTTATAATGGGTTACTTCGTAAATAACACAACGTAGAAATTATTAAATAATATGTTATAATATAAATTGATGGATCGACTAGATTGGCCAACTAGTTGCCCCATTAATATCATTTTAAATCGAAATAAATTTGATCTGATCAACTGCTACTTTTAAAATTGCTTCCCTTTATTATTTGCACTCCAAATAAAAACGCATCTTTAGGTATTGCGAGTGGTTTGCATTTTGTTTGTAATTATGACTGTTTTGCTTGAAACTTTTATGCGAGGCATGTGAACGTGATATGCGTATGCTTATATGTATGATCGCAATAGTTGTATGATGATAAGATTGTGATTGAGCATATGGTGATATTATGTTACTTCCTTAAATGCACTTATGTTTCTTATTATGGTTCTATTTGCATGACGGTTCTTATGCGTGGTGTTTTAAGAGTATTCCTATATCATATGATGCATGGTATTTTTGTTAGTTTAGTTCAGTTGGTCAGATTTAAAGTCGCGGAAATTACGATTACCTTTGTTATTATTTATTCATAAAAATGTAAAATAACTTCTTCTTTCAACTAGACGATCACACCCGTTATAATTTTGTAAAGTTGTAGATTTGTATTGCTAATATAATTCAAAACTTAATTTTATTTGTCTCTTAAGTGGAGAATGGACGTTTCTAAGAATTTAAAGTGCATATGTCTACAGGTAAACTATTTCAAGTCCAGACCTATTTGGCATCCTCGAAACTAGATAAGAGTTAGTAAACAAAAAAATACAAGGAAAGGTTTTGTAACACTTAATTATTGGAAAAGGTTTTTGTTTTCTAAATTTCAAACTAATTAAACTGGGGACGTGTAGAAACCTCGTCAGATATTAAGTGTGTGCAACGCGCTAATTTAAAATGTCAAACTTATCGTTAAATTATTGATTCTTAAATCTTAAGTGAGACTTTTGACATTTTAGTTGAGGGACTTAGTTTTTATTTTATTTGGGCACTTCAAAGTGATTCAAAAGGGACAAGAGGTTCTCACATTATACTTATCAATGTGCAACACTTGAATATAAAAAAGGGAACAGTTTATTGCCATCTTTAGAATTTCAAGATAGATCTAGTTTTACTTATAATTTATTTTTACTTATAATTTATTTTTATATCATTTGTTTGTAATATTTTGACGTGTTCAAGCGCCTCCTGGGGCCTATGAAAATAAATGATTTGAATTTGAATTTGAATTTGAATTTGAGATCTCTCCTAAACACTTGAACAACATCATGTGGTGTTAAATTGTTATGGGTTCATATTTGAAACGGCAATTTTAGAATGTTAGAAAAATATAAAAATGATGTTATTGCAAAATAGGACGGATACTTGCGCGCTTTTGTTAACAATTTCAGAAGCATAAAACATCTGTCACGGGTGCATGGGTACCTGGTGCTGAGGTCAAGCAACTGCAAGTAAGGCGCGAAGTTTAGCGGCTGCCTTTAAGCGAGAAAAAGGAGACATTGGGCAACACTGACGTCACTGATCATCTTATACAGAGCTAAGTATTTTTATTTAATTATCGCCAATCTTGTAAACTTTCGAGTTTGTACATATCCAACCTAGGAAGGGATACGAATAGCAGAAGCAGGGTTTCTGTATTTTAAAGCATTTAGTTCTTTAAGCCTAAGTGTGTATTTTATGTATGGGGCGCCCCGATGAGAGAAGAAGAATGTCTCAAGTGAGAAAGTCCATACTGGAGCAACTAAACCTTTTAATATTCTTTGCCAAATATTTCAAAATACCCCTCCTCTTATATCAGAAGAGGGGACGAACCGACGCCACCAGTTTATTCATGTAAACTTTGTTATGTAATAATACAGTACACCGTTC
The DNA here is from genome assembly GCA_905147285.1 of Hypena proboscidalis. NCBI lineage: Eukaryota > Metazoa > Arthropoda > Insecta > Lepidoptera > Erebidae > Hypena > Hypena proboscidalis. The sequence continues at coordinate 5,338,547 of LR990150.1, read as the reverse complement.
ATTATCTTGTTGACAGAAATGGAAGGCGCTGGTACCTGTGATACAGTGGTTTTCACTAGGACAGGTGCCAACGTTACAACTGGCTACAACGGCTTTATAAAAGGCGTGCGCAGCCAGAGCGGGTCATTCGTTTTTCGGCGCTCGAGTCCAACAGACCTAGGTAAGAAAGTTACTTTGATTTTGTTTGTTTTATTTAATGAATTAATTTGTTATTGAAGTGTTATTTAATTTTAAAAGTATTTATTTGGTATTTAGTTGCTGCCAACAATTATTACATATTTTAGATGGTGTGTTTATTGTTATTAATAATAAACAGCTATGAGTAATGAAGATGGTTGTACTCAAGAAAATACCCCTCCTCTTATTTTAGAAGAGGGGACTGTAATGGTAAACCGGACGCCCGGGAGAAAAAAAAGGGGGAATTTACCATTACATTTGATGCCGCGTGACCAAGGATTTATGTCATTACATGTACTGATTCACTTCAGTGCAACATAAAAGAACGTTAAAATGGGTTACTTCGTAAATAACACAACGTAGAAATTATTTAATAATATGTTATAATATAAATTGATGGATCGACTAGATTGGCCAACTAGTTGCCCCATTAATATCATTTTAAATCGAAATAAATTTGATCTGATCAACTGCTACTTTTAAAATTGCTTCCCTTTATTATTTGCACTCCAAATAAAAACGCATCTTTAGGTATTGCGAGTGGTTTGCATTTTGTTTGTAATTATGACTGTTTTGCTTGAAACTTTTATGCGAGGCATGTGAACGTGATATGCGTATGCTTATATGTATGATCGCAATAGTTGTATGATGATTAGATTGTGATTGAGCATATGGTGATATTATGTTACTTCCTTAAATGCACTTATGTTTCTTATTATGGTTCTATTTGCATGACGGTTCTTATGCGTGGTGTTTTAAGAGTATTCCTATATCATATGATGCATGGTATTTTTGTTAGTTTAGTTCAGTTGGTCAGATTTAAAGTCGCGGAAATTACGATTACCTTTGTTATTATTTATTCATAAAAATGTAAAATAACTTCTTCTTTCAACTAGACGATCACACCCGTTATAATTTTGTCAAGTTGTAGATTTGTATTGCTAATATAATTCAAAACTTAATTTTATTTGTCTCTTAAGTGGAGAATGGACGTTTCTAAGAATTTAAAGTGCATATGTCTACAGGTAAACTATTTCAAGTCCAGACCTATTTGGCATCCTCGAAACTAGATAAGAGTTAGTAAACAAAAAAATACAAGGAAAGGTTTTGTAACACTTAATTATTGGAAAAGGTTTTTGTTTTCTAAATTTCAAAGTAATTAAACTGGGGACGTGTAGAAACCTCGTCAGATATTAAGTGTGTGCAACGCGCTAATTTAAAATGTCAAACTTATCGTTAAATTATTGATTCTTAAATCTTAAGTGAGACTTTTGACATTTTAGTTGAGGGACTTAGTTTTTATTTTATTTGGGCACTTCAAAGTGATTCAAAAGGGACAAGAGGTTCTCACATTATACTTATCAATGTGCAACACTTGAATATAAAAAAAGGGAACAGCTAATTGCCATCTTTAAAATTTCAAGATAGATCTCTCCTAAACACTTGAACAACATCATGTGGTGTTAAATTGTTATGGGTTCATATTTGAAACGGCAATTTTAGAATGTTAGAAAAATATAAAAATGATGTTATTGCAAAATAGGACGGATACTTGCGCGCTTTTGTTAACAATTTCAGAAGCATAAAACATCTGTCACGGGTGCATGGGTACCTGGTGCTGAGGTCAAGCAACTGCAAGTAAGGCGCGAAGTTTAGCGGCTGCCTTTAAGCGAGAAAAAGGAGACATTGGGCAACACTGACGTCACTGATCATCTTATACAGAGCTAAGTATTTTTATTTAATTATCGCCAATCTTGTAAACTTTCGAGTTTGTACATATCCAATATAAAAAAAGGGAACAGTTTATTGCCATCTTTAGAATTTCAAGATAGATCTCTCCTAAACACTTGAACAACATCATGTGGTGTTAAATTGTTATGGGTTCATATTTGAAACGGCAATTTTAGAATGTTAGAAAAATATAAAAATGATGTTATTGCAAAATAGGACGGATACTTGCGCGCTTTTGTTAACAATTTCAGAAGCATAAAACATCTGTCACGGGTGCATGGGTACCTGGTGCTGAGGTCAAGCAACTGCAAGTAAGGCGCGAAGTTTAGCGGCTGCCTTTAAGCGAGAAAAAGGAGACATTGGGCAACACTGACGTCACTGATACCGTCCGCGAAACCGGCGCTTCATAAAAGGCGTACGCAGCCAGAGCGGGTCATTCGTTTGTCGGCGCTCGAGTCGAACAGACCTCGGTAAGAAAGTAACTTTGATTTTGTTGTTTTATTTAATGAATTCATTTGTTATTGAAGTGATATTTAATTTTAAAAAGTATTTATTTGGTTTTTAGTTGCTGCAAACAATTAGAAGTTATTTTAGATTGTGTGTTTATTATTATTAATAATAAACAGCCATGAGTAATGAAGATGGTTTTTATTTTGGTTTAAATTTCTGATTACAGCAGTGTACAAATGTGAAGTGTTTTCCTCGCTGTTCTCTTGTATTCTTTTAAAGTAACATCCCGACAAACAGTCTTGTCATAATGCCTGGTCTGGCACCGTTTTCCAAACTTGAAATTTTTTGATGGAAGCGCTTGCCATGTAGTCTAAAAATCCAAGAAAAAAATACAATAAAAAGTAAGAAATACTTAAGTAATATTTAACATCCGCCTCTGTGTATATCTTGAAAGAATAAATATAATTATTCTCGTTTTTCTAAAAGTTGAGGAATTATACCTACTAGCATCAGCTCAGCAACATGCAAAGTTGACTGCTAGTTGTAATATTTGCATCTAGCAGTTTTAGGTTTTATACAAACAACAATATAGAAGCCATTAAAATTAGAGGGTTGCCTCGTTTCTCTAGGATCCCATCATCAAATCCTGATGAGAATAGTACCACATGACAAGTAAACTTATTCAGACAAAAAAAGAATTTCTCAAATCGATGCAGGTGTCTTCGAGTAATCAGCGAACAAACCTATGAAAAAAAACCGTATTGAAAACCTGTTATTTTTTAAGTCGGTTAAAAACAATGCGCTCTAAACAAACATTTTTTAATACGCTTTTGTCCATACATTGCACCACACCCTTGCCTGCCCCCACTTTTACCATGTTGAACGCGCCGCTATGAAGAGCGAATCGACTTAATTGCACCACTTCCGATTTCATGGGCTGCTGCATTTCGTTTCTGCCGATATATTAGTTCCAAAGCATTATTCTATGAAAAAGTGGGTTAATGACTGCATTTGTATTGAAAGAAACTGTTACGGAAAGGATCTGAATGGCCTGTTTGTTATAGTTGGTCCACTTAATTGCTTTGTTCTGTAGTTTTTAGAATGTTGGTACTGCTGATTGCTCAGATGTTTTGACCACTAGGGATGCTTAGATCGTATTGAATACCGTGTATGCTAACATTAAATTGAATTAATATTTTTTAGATCATTTTATCTACAGAATATTTTTTGTTACAGTATCCGCGAATAGGTATCTAATGAAATCTTGTCACAATTCAAGACAGTAAACTGCTATAAGGTTCCATCACATGGTTTTATGTGGTCTTAATCATGGCTAAACGTCAAAAGGTTAATTGTTACAAGTTTTTATTGAATCACCAATTTGCAAAGATTATAGAACGATGTATACCAAATATCGTAACTCCTTAGATACAAAAGAGTTTTTCATTAATACCAAAATATTCTAATTAAGACAGACTGTTACCCGCGGTCGACATCGATGCGAAAGTATTTTTTGACACCTGAACGAGACTTTTACAAGACCTTTTTTTCTGTATAATAATATGTATATCTACATCTATAATATGTAGATCTTTTGATGTATAATAATATGTATAAATCTATAAAAAAAATATATATTTATATAATAGATAAATCATTAAGATTCGTCTTTTCAAAAATATGTGTGTATTTATCATATACATTTACGCTCGCTAACGGTGAAGGAAAACATCGTGAGGTAAGGTTACCTCACGATGTTTTCCGGTGCATTTTAGGTGCATGCCTGAGAGTGCTACACTTACCATCAAGTGGACTACACGTTCGTTTGCTGTGGGCGTAGTATAAAAAAAAAATAACCTTTCTTGTCAAGTTTTTGACCTCCAACAAACAAAAAGTATCCATCTTTTGCTCAAAACGATTACAATCAAAACTTTCTCATCCGGAAACTAACTCATTCGAAGTCCTCCACTTTTTATACGTGTACCCTAATAAACGCGTCATAATAACCAGCTAAGTGCCATTCGCACGAATCTAATCATTTTTTATCACAGTTCCCAAGAAAATTGTTGTATCGTTGCACAAGCCTCGATGTGGGTTATACGATACCTATTGTGCGGAACTTAGAAAATTACATTGTTTTATATTTTCTGTACGGGCCTGAGAATGAGGAAAAACTGTGAAGTATTGATAAAAAGTGGGACTATGGTTAGGTGTTTTGTTTGAGGTCAGACGGTAGGTTTTCTGAAAACTATACCTGTAGAATTGTGGCGGCTGTTATCTGATTTTAATAATTGGATTAATATTATACTGTTTAATGCTATTGGTGATTCAATATTTTAGCTATATATATGTTTTAGTCTAACCTCATTATTTGTCTGCACGTGTGGTGTAGTGGTTTAAGCGGTCGCCTCGCCGCTCTCCACTATACTGGTGTTGTGGGTTCGATCCCCACATGGGATAAATCTTTGTGTGATTCACAAAAATTTATTCTGAGACTGGGTGTGCTTGTGTGAGGGAATGTGTGTATTTGGCCTTGTCATTGGGACCATTTGATAGTGTAATTGCTTCTGGCGTTCTATCTAATGTAAAAAATCCAATTATCTTTAATTTATCTTTATACTACTTACTACACATACCACACAGTGGTTAAATAGAAGGACCTTGTATTATTAAAATAAGAACAACATGTACAGTCGGCCAATGAGTTGGGTATGTAGGGCAAAAACTTCTACACCATAGTAAAAACTGACTGCAATAGATATGCAAGTTTGTATTTCATATTCGATAAGTGTAATATACCCCCTATTTAGATATATAACTTACTTATCCATAACTGGTGTCGTCAGTCTTTACTATGACTTATTATTTTACTCTATTTACGTGAAATAAATAATTTAATTTCATCTTTGTCAGGAAATTGTTCAAAGCAGCATGGTAAAAAAATGCGTGCCTGGTGGATGGCAAACTCCCTATCAGATGTGACCTAAACATAACCGGTGAAGAGTGTGTTAAACACTTTCACTACACTTTTCTGGATAATACAGGCGTGATGTTATGTATGTATGTTTGTAATATATACCCTACATACACACAACGACATCTAGTCCCAATTTATGCAGAGCTTGTAGTATGGATACTAGAATGACTGATACTAACATAATTATAAACTTTTCTTTTGTAAATAAATACTTATTATACATGGAAACATCCTCTCCACCATTCATCATTGTTTTATATGTGCCGTGTGGGGTCGAACCCGAAGCTTTCGAGTTTGCAGTCTTTAGATCTCCCATTCAGCTATCAATGCTCCAGATTACCTCCTACAAATAAAAAGAACAAAGATTACAGACTGAAAAAGCTTGACAACTAATCATGAAACCCACACCATCGGTAGAATCACAGGTGCGGAGCTGCCTTTTGAGGCATTTCGACCTCCGTTCTCACAAACGGAACAAAACGCTATGGAAATGCGTCGAATTTTACGTCATATTCTGTGTGAGGGCAACTGTATTGCGTCTAAACCTGCCCGCTAATAACTGCCTTTACAACACACGTTACTGTTTGACGGGTGGTGTGTATGAAACTCGCAGTTTTGCTCACTCAATTCTCGTGCCGGTGACTACAAATACTCATATTTGTAGTCACGGCACGAGAATTGAGTGCTGAGATATACTCGTATGTGTAATCCACTCAATATTGCAAAGATGGTATGTTTTCGTTAAGTGGCTTGAGACAATAAATCCACCTTAAGCCTGCCATCAAAAAATATGTATATATGCCATCAAATATAAGTATTGCCCCACAAAACTACTTAACAGATTTTGATTAATTTAGTTCACATATAGCTAGATATATCGCACCTTCGGTAAGACAAGTTAGACAAGGGCCGAAGTGCTAAAATTTCTGAAAATGAAATAAATATGCCAAAGTCACTTAAAAACTAATTTCTACCTGTAGGAACAAAGACATTCACTAAATTCAGTTTATTTTCGCCAGATGGCACTAGTTGCCTTTGTACCATTTGTACGTTTTTTAAATGATATTGGCGCGACAAAATCTCATTGGTCAGTTGCGGCATCGTCCGCGTGAGTAGTGGTTGTGAACTGGAGCGTCAAAGTCATTTGTTTTATATTTCGGATAGACATGGTCACATTTCGTGTACTTATGCCTTATTTTAGAGCACATATTTGACAGAACAAAATCGTTTTGGTAGTTGTGCCTTTGTGAGTCCAACATTACCTAGTCTTTAAACCAAATCTAACTTTGTCATTCCAATTTTGTCTTATACAGATAACTATAATAGTATTTAAGACTTTGTCATTCCAACCGCTTTACTTTCTATGTAAAATTTATAACATTGCCGTCGTTTTCTTTACAAAATCTTGTGCCTATTTATTGATCTGAAAGATAATTTCGATGCCATTTTTGCCATTTATTAACCCCCGATGCAAAAAAAAGGTTCTTATAGGTTTGACGTATGTTATTTTTGTTCTGATGATTAATTAACCGAACTAAATGTTGATATTTTCGCTTTTAGGGAATAAAAATGGAATCTCGAGGCAAAAAAAAATTCAATCCTACTGCGAGCGTGGAGCACACATGAGGCAAAGAGACTTTCTCGCATCTTGTGTGAAACTGATTCCGCCTGCATATCGAAGAGTCAAAATTACCGACAATAACACTCGTATTAAGGCACCTAGAAAACCAAATTCGACCTACTATTTTTTAATAGATTAACAAGAAATTAGGGTCTTTAAGATATCCGTCAACTATTTGCCTCAAACATAGTTCCAAAATTTTACGAAGACCTCAAGAGGCGCAAATATAGTCTCCTTGACAGTGGCTATATGTTTGTGCCTTTTGGGGTAGAGACGCTTGGGACGTGGGGGCCGGGCGCTCACTTTGTATATAAAGAAATAACGTCTCGCATTTTTAAGGCCACACGTTCCCGAAATGCTGGCCTTTATTTTGGACAGCGGATAAGCATTGCCATCCAGCGTGGCAATGCTGCCAGCATTTTGGGAACGTTGCCCACTGGCTGCGGTCTCTTAGAATAGGCTTTTAGTACATAAGTTAGGTTATTATATTTTTGTTTATTATTAGTTTAGTTTTAATTTTAATTGTTGTAATCACATTATTCATATCTTTGAAATAAAATAAATTTTATAATAGTTTATTTCAATAATACATTCCAGTGAACATGTAAATATAAGTATCCACCTTTCATTGATTTTTATTATTTTTATAGTTACTGTTTTGTTTTTATAAAGTTTTAGTAGCACTACTGATTTGTGCCTAATTTAGATGACTATTTTTGTTAATCAAAAAGATTTTTAAGTATTTAGGTTTGAAAGTATTATGCAAAAAAGTTATCTATACCTAGATACTTAGTTGATTGTAATAAAATGTTCTTATGAATATTGTTTTCATATTCTATACTAGTTAACTTTGTGATTATCTTATAAGAAACAAATTGTGATTTCACAAATGCTGTGATTACTGACTGATTTTAGAATAACAGTATAAATAAGTCTTACGCATTAACATGGCATTTTCTAGATTTAATTTAAACTTTTTAGAAGTGACTTTTATGTTATTTTTTTAAGTAAAGTTTTTAATTCTAGTGTTTTCTTTTGTCAGTGATAAAGATATTGTAAGAAGAAGAATAAAGAAGTACAAAATAAGTAGTATTTTCATTGAATAAATCATTTCAAAATAATGTGTAATTTGGTCACAATTGCATAGTTATTTAAATGTTGGGGAAATAAGGGCATAATTGTATGCATACTTTAATATTTTATTAAATATAGTATAAATAAATAAATAACTCGCACTTTTAAATTACATATTTATATTCACAAGTGTATAAGGTTTATTTCTGCTAAAAAATAAAATGCTATTTTACATTAAGGGCATTCGCAGCGGGTGTCCGTCGCGGATGCCCGCCGCGGACGTCCGCGCCGTGCGCCCGCTTGCTGTCGCGGGCGCCCGCGACGGTCGCCCGTCTACCGCAGCGCCGCCAGTATAATTTCGATCGCGTAGATATACAGTCGATAGCTATGGATTATTTCCCATAAAACATATCATACACATCCCATAAAACATATTCAGACATATCCCATAAAACGGGACGACATTGTACGCCCGCGCCGCGCGTCCCGTCACCCGCCCCGCGTGCGACGGCTACCCGCCTCACGCAGCGCTGCTACATCAAATGACATGAAACAAGCACGCGAAGCGGCCGCACGCGCCGTGCGTCCGCTTAACGCAGCGAATGCCCTAATATGGGCAAAAAAACACAATATCAATCTATAAAAACCTTAAAACGTCTGTCCTGAAAAATTATAAAATTAGCACTTCGGCCCTTGTCCTACCGAAGGTGCGATATACATACCTACATAAAATCACACCATTGTCCTATACGTGGGTAGACAGAGATAAAAGAATGCCATGCGCTACGCTCTTTACATATGGTTTCGTTAACATTCATACATGATGCATGATTTTACTATATTTGATTAATGTATTATAATATTTATAATTTAAGAACCCTTGAGGGAAAATTTTGTATGCCTGTATGGGCAGAACATGGACTGTACCTATTTATTTGTAAAAACATCCATATCCACCAGTGTTTCACAAAATAAATAAATTGAATTGAATTGAATACATCTCGTCATACATGCTCGCTGGTTTCGTGTACTGCGTTCTTGTCCTTTTTAAAGGATGCCACTTATCTGGCCACAATCCAACAACGTGCTTGCTATTGAGACTTTCCTTATCTACGGCAAAATCCTAAATATCACTTTAACCTTACGTGGTTACACAAAGTATACCACAAGCCCAACGTGGCAGTAATTAATGCATTTTTTTGTACCACCTACTTGATAAGTACATACTATATGTATACTATGCATTGTTGATCACGTTAGGTATTGTAACGTACCACGTGATAGCAATTCAGATCGATGTCACGGTCAGGAGTTACTATCCATTTCGTTCGATATATCGTACAATTACTCACGCAATAAACCTTGACAATAATAAAGCAATATCATTCATGAATAAAAGCTGCCTTGTTGATCGAGTGGTATGCGTCTGCATCTTTCAACGCAAGGTCGCGGGTTCGATTATGGGGTCAGGCAAAAATGTGAGTTGGGATTTTTTCGCCAGGTAATTCTCAATTGCAGCTTGGAATTGGATTTGTTCCCGATAGATGCTGATAGGCTCACCCCTTTCATAATTATGGGACCTAAGCATAACAGTTGAAATTTTGGTGTTGTACAACTCTGCCGAACCTGCATCTTACATAAAAGTAACATGGTATTGAATGATACTTTTTCTTAAAAGCTAAGACGAGTGACACTGAGTTAAGACGAAAACACACTTGTCTTGTGTGGCGTGGCGTGTCGTAGGGCAATGGATAGTATACATTTTGAACAGGCAGAATAATACTGTTGTTTCTGTCGTGACGTTTCATAGAAAATGTAAGTTCAAATTATAAAATACGGGTGTTACTTAATTAATCTTACTTAGTCGACCGCGGTTTCGCCTATACTATTGTTTTTGGTATTTTCAAGAGAGTGTGACATGTCGCGCCTGATTTGCAGCCAGTCTTGCACAGTGTACAGTGCAAGTGAGTAACACCCGTATTTCATAATTTGAGTAATGTTACCAACTCACGTCAGTTTTAATAAATATAAAATGCAAGTTCTGGCGCGTCACAACACATAAGTGTGCTTCCGACTTTGAGCTGTGAAGGCCTTTATCAAAGAATTTGGGGCCTGTAATATCAAAGAGCAATCAGACGTGATGATTCAAAGCGATGAAGGGTCCATCCCCACAAAGCTGTGCCGCCGTGTCAAAGGCCTCAGGGTCGAGGCCGGGCCGGAACATGATAGCGCTGTGACAGATGACAGTTGACGTCACGGGCACGAACGTGTGTGATTGAAGTCATGGACAATGATAATATAACATGCCTATATCACCCAAAAGGGAAAGGTTATGTATACCTACACCCAAACTACAATCTTACTACACTGCTTGTATAGGTCTAATGCGAAAGAAAGTGAGCTTATCGTCATATGTCGGGCACAATTCCAAACTGCGTGCTGCTACTAAGAAATTCCTGACTGAAAATTCTCAAATGACACTTTTGCCTAACTATAATATAGAGGATCGAACGCAAGACGTCGCGGTAAAACTAAGACCATGAAGCAGTAACATCACTCACACCGATATTTTGAAAAACATGGCACATTTGATGGACAAACTTGATGGTATCCATATTCCGCTATACTCTGTCTGGGTATTCTTAGTCTGTGGACTGAGAAATATTGCGTTTTCAGTATAAACTATTATACTATGTATGCAAGTCTTTCAATATGTATAAAACAAATTGCAATTATTGCCTTGATGATTTGAAAATCTGCGGTCCTACGGTCATCATATTAATTAGTAATCTATCATTACCAAAAACGGCTAATTATTAATCACTACGATGAATTATTGACAAAGAACTACATTGTAGATAGATGTTATGAAATAAATTAAAAATAAAACAAATTTACATGTATACATTAAAGATAAGTATCGTCCTAATTTAGCTATGAATACAATAGGTATTATCATTCCATAAGCATGCAATGAATGAGTACTGTAAATTATATTTGTCATTGAATTATGACAGTTGTAATTAGAGAGAATTAATTAAAACCTACAAAAAGACAATTGCATTGTTATACAGAATAACAACGACATTATTTTCATAACGTTGACGTTTCTACTGCCTGCAATTGTAGGATTTTTCTAAAAGAAAACTTATTTCCAACGTGTAGACGTAAAATTTACTGCTTCAATATTCACCCTCAATGATTAAAATCTTGCAGTAAAATGTGCAACGCGTTTGAATATCACTCACAGGTCTCAAGATAATTTCCTGCAGAAACGCAATCTTGGAACTGCACATTTAACATCTGACCACAAACTTCAGCAGGGCGCCGTAAACCGACACTTTTTCACATAAAACGACACTTTTTCTCGTAAAGCTACACCTTTTACTCGTAAAACTACACTTTTCCTACCATTCACGTCCACCAGCGAAAATTAAAACCTCATTGCAACCACGCTTCTCTCATACAACGACCAAATTATACTGTTAATCAACTTTTAATTTAAAATGCTCTATTTGCTTACTTCGTTAGTGCTCGGACTAATTAAAACGTGGAGTTTATAACGTTAATGTGCAAAAATGTGTATAATGTTTGTCTGCATTTGCCGCTTTTATATGTTTGTTGAATTTTTATGATCACAATTTCATGTTCTGGCCCAGTTGGATAAACGCATCTGCATCCCGCTTACATTGTAGTAACAACTGTTTTGTGCGAGGGTTATAAGATTATTTCTATATGTGTTCTTTATTCCGGTTGTTAATGTTATACTATTATCTTTCTTGGACTCATTTTCTGTTTTTTTTCAGGCTTTATTGTCCTTTATGTGATTCTTTAATGCAATGTTAATTAGAACTTTTAGTATGTTTACTATCTAAACAGAATTATAGGTCCCAGCTCTGGCACTCTTGACCTCATTTTTGCTTAGTTTTTGCTTAGTTCTATTATCGTGAAGAAATATATCTGGCATTATTGTTTAATGAATTTTTGATCACAACTATCATTTTGAAATAGATCAGAAACCATTTCTAGATACATAACATAACATCAAGCCTGTATTACCCAGAAGGGTGTGGTAGAGGTGTACAACACCCATATTTCATCTGTTATGTTTAGGTTAGATAGATGGTGAGCCGGAGTTGGAATTGTGCCCGGTGGATGGCGATCATCCACCAGGCACAATTCCAACTCCGTATTTCCTGCGAAAGTTCACAAATAACACTTTGTCCGTCCCGAGAATCGAACCCGAGACATTGCGGTGAGAGGCGCATACGCTAACCACTGGACAAATCATACAAATAATATATCTAGTTAAAAAAAAAATCATGAGGAAAAAAGGTAAAAGACTTTCAAACACCACTAAATAAATAACAGATCACAATCAAAGAGGTCATTTATACGATACCGTTGCATTTCGCCAAAAGAAAACAATAGTGTTTTGAACATTACCCGGTAGTTCTAGGGAATAGGTTGAATTCAACGTATACGGTGCAATAATAGTCTACAATGTCCACAATTGCAAATCCCAGACACTGTGATATTTAGGACAGAAGTTTAGAATTGCACAATGTTATATTTTGGCAGTTTAAACGAGGAATTTTTGCCTTATAGTGACTTGCAGTTTATATCTATTATTATTATTTATTTATTCATAACAATTTTTACATTGTGTGGAATATTTAAAACATTAAAACATTTAAGAATATAATATCATGCAACTTAATTAAAAACAATCAATAAAATCTCTACTATTATGATATAAAATAAATTCAATTCAATTACAATAATAAAATTATAACATTATATATTATGTCAAATGTGAAAAAAATAAAAAGAAAGAATTTGATAGAAACAGATAAAATCTAATTTAACAACTAAAAACAACCAAATAAAATTAATAATATGCATATGTCAAGTTTAGTAAACAATCAAAAATATAAAAAATAAAACGTGCGCCTATAAATGAAAGCAATTATTAATCTAGTGTAGGTATTACCTTTTTTTTATGTAGTCAATGTGTATTACATTTAAATGTCATCAATTGAATAATAACAGCCTTCCAGTAAGTAACGCTTTAATTTAGTTTTGAAATCTGATTTGTATAGAGTTAATTTTATATCGATGGGAAGTTTATATATCTATACTTATATCGCTTAATAGGTATTCTAGTATTGTGTACTTCTCTGTTTTTTATTTTTTGTTGTCCTGTGCTTGTGATCGGAATAAATGCTTTCTATTCTATTCTATTCTATTTATTAAAGATTTTTACTGACATGAAGTAGGTGCCGTGCTGGACTATATTAAGGTCAGGAGTATTTTTAGTTTTAAAATCTTTCCTTCTCGTACGCTCTCTAAGTTTTTTCTCATCTTCAGTCTCATATTCATGTACATACTTCTGAAAGTGTGATAAGAGGACTAATATGTATAGGGAAGGTACAGTAAGTATATTTAAATCTGCAAAGTGAGTTTTATTTTTATTTGTCTGTATTACCAGATATTGCCCGTGACTTCGTACGCGTGGATTTCGTTCTATTGAGTAGTAGCTGCTCCCGGGCTTTGACCCGCGCTCAACCTGCTCCTCTACGTGAATTTAGCGTAATGTTAAATATGTAGATATCATTATTAAAAGTTATTCTAAAGTTAGACTATAAACACTATCCAAATTTGACCATTAGTGCTCAAGATGAGCGCTATCGAACAAACAAACTAATCTTCTTTCGCGGTTTCGTCTGCGTAGTAGGTACATCAATAAATATGTCTATGTTATGCGTCTTGTAGTTAGTTACCTGCATCTAAAATTTTATTAAAATTGACCCAGCCACGCGTGAAGCTGTGACCGAAGGGTTGTATTATAATTTGTGAACTTTCCGTTAGGAATTTATCAAAAGCAGCACGGACTTGCGATAGGCTCATCCTCTATCCCGTACCTGGGACCTAAACATAACAGGAGAAGTGTGGGTGTTGTACACCTCCACAACACCCTTCAGGGTAATGTAGGCGTGATGTTATGTTATGTTATCTGATTAGTTATTTTTACCCGTCTACGAAAGGTTATGCTAACAAGAATGCTTAGAGCATCTCTCACCGCATAGATTATTATTATACCTACTATTTACACCCACTTGGCAAACACTGAGTTAAATATTCCTCATTCATCTCCCCGAAGCCAGAAATAAGGCCATTCTAACTCCAGCCCAGTTTAGTTCAAAACTTAGCGATGCAACTCCCTCTTGGCGTTCTAAACCGTCCCTGTTTAGTGTCCCAAGCTATACCAGACATGCAATCTCATTCCGTTTGCGATTACATAAACACGTAATATCGTACATTGTAAAGGAAAATGGAGTTGGTACGGGTTAGTCGATAAAACTCGAATGCTCCAATGTGGGACACTCGCGTCATCTATAACAATGTGAGGGTGTAATGGTATGCGTTTGTGCTGGTGGGATTTAGGAGAGTTCTTGTTGCTCGTAAAGATTGGTTACGTCGCTCTGCGTATGCTGAACTATGACGTCACTATACAGTATGTTACTGATTCATCTCTTAACCTAATAACGTCGTATTTGAAAGTGATGCAGAGATCAACCTAAAACAAAAATTAAAAGTATTTTTACTTAAATTTACATTCGAAAGAAGGAAGCATAATACTGTAATTTTTTGTTGCTTGAAGGCGCTAAACGCATTGCTGGCAGTTTGCGTTCTATTGTGAACGCAAAACGCAGACGATTTGAGCGTCGCTTATGAGTTCTAAGACTTTCCATAAAATAACAGAGAACGCAGGACACAGACCACCAATCATGTGTTTAGTGTCTTTAACATTATTTGACATTAATAATATGTTACTGATTCATCTTTTAACCTAAATACGTAGAGGAGAGTGATAGAGAGATCTACTTAAGAACAATAATTCAAAGTATTATTACTTAAATTTACATAAACTACAATAAATATGATTTATATTTTATTTAATAGCTCCATGATATTTAACGTAAGGAAGCATAATACTGTAATTTTCTGTTGCTTTAAGGCGCTAAACACATCGCCGACAGTTTGCATTCTATTGTGAACGCAGAACGCAGACGATGTGTGGCGCTTAAGAGATCTATAACATTCCATAAAATGACAGAGAACGCGCATCGAACTCTGTCCGCAGACTACAGGTGATGTTTTTGTTGCCTTTGACATTATTTTGGCACATAATATGCATGTGATCCATTGTGCAACACGCGCATCATCTATAATAATGTGAGGGTATATAAGTTCTTGTTGCTCGTAAAGGCTGGTTACGCCGCTCTGCGTATGCTGAACTATGACGTGACTTTAGTGTGTAACTTACTTTGCCGGTGCATGAAATTCGAATTGAGGTTTACGGCAGCTTTGACACAAAAACATGGCGCATGAAAAGAGCCTCCCCGAGTGACGTACACAACGATTCCCTACGTCCGGCGCGCTCTGGGCAATTCGCGAGTTCTTTATAGCGAATTGGCTAATCCTTTCACCACGATGGCAAGTCAAAATATAGTTTGACTCAGCCATCGATAGGACGAAGAAGAACACAAAATGAGTATCTCTATCTCTTATATATTCAGTATTGCAAATCATGAATAGATTTACAGAAAATAAGTCGATAATAAATAAAGAGTTCGTGGCTTAGTCGATACCGCGCGGACCATTCGATGCAAGTTAAGCAACGCTAAACGCGGTCGGTCGTGGATGGGTGATCATCTTTAATGCATAATTTAAGCATTGCATGCTTCCAGATAGCAAAATCTAAAACAATCTGCAAGCTATTACCTCTATGCGTAATATTATGAGAAGAACAACTGTGAATCGTAAAATTAAGCCTAATTTACATTACGAAAGTAGTAGAGACGTGCCAAAATCAACTTTCACCATGCATGAAATTTTTAATGCAACTAGTTTCATAATGTAAACTATGCTTTATATAGCTTTAATCAAATTTTGTGGTCTGTGCTTGAAAGCGTTGAGTTACGTTTTAATTAGATTGACACGTGCAGTGATGTGATTGATTAAAACCACAGGTAATGCTGCCAACTGCGCAGTTGTTGACTGATTTGTTGTACACACGGTTAAAGTAAAGTAAAGTAAAAATACAAAATCAAATTTAGGAACTAGACAGTAAAAATAAATACAGAATAAGTACAATAATACAATACCTTTATACTACATATACAAGTTGTTACTGAGTTCATATTTCTCAGACTTGCTATGCTATGATGGTGCCTAAAAGGCCACAGCTCAACATATTGTTGCCAGAAAAATTTGGCAACGTTGATTTTCAGCTGGAACCTCAGGTTACACATCAACCTATACATTTCAGGTCCAGTCTTAGTTATAAAGGCTCTGTTTATCATTTGACAAAGAAAACATTCATTTTCTTCGTAGTTTTGATGATCGTTATGCGATTTACGACACATTTTTTACATAATCTAACATAACATCACGCCTATTCCCAAAAGGTGTGGCAGAAGTGTATAGAATCCACACTTCCTGTAATGTTTAAACTTCTTATTTTTAGGTTTTATAAACATTTAGCTATGCTAAGAAATCGTTGAAAAAATTATGGGACCGACAGGATTTTAACTTGCGACCTCTGCATACCGGGCAGTCACTTTAACCACTAAGCTACAGTCACCTCTCTTGCCAGGACCCTAAATTTCTCAACTGTATGTTTCATCATTACATGACGTCACGTTTATCCATTTGTTCCTATCTTAATCTTAAGTAGGATACAACTGTGTATGTTTTTCAACTGTTTCGTATCGTGATATGCCGACTAGTTTCGAATCTAGTACGTAGATTCATCAACTGGGCTATTAGTCGCGTGTCGTCACCTCCGCGCGACGTCTCGCACTAAAGCCCTGGATTAATAACCCAGTTGATGAATCTACGTACTAGATTCGAAACTAGTCGGCATATCCCGGCTAAAGTAACGTGAGTAACCCGTTTTTCAATAATAACATGTATATTGCTTATTTCTTACGCGACTATTTCGGTAATTTATAAACTGCTTAACAAAAATTAGGTTTATTACAAAGGGTTACTTCTTCTTCTTCGTCGTGTCAATGGCTGAGTCAATTTGATTGGTTCCAATAAGGGGTCACTGTTATAGCGCTCTCGTCGGCGTTAATGAGCGCCTCTCTTGTGCAGGTGGTAAGGCATTTTGGACAGTCGGTAAGGTAGTCAAGGTTTTGACTTGCCATCGTGGTGAAAGGATTAGCCAATTCGCTTTTAAAATCTCGCGAATTGCCCAGGGTGCGCCGGACGTAGGGAATTGTTGGAAAACGTCACTCGGGGAGGCTCCTGATCAACCTTTACTTTTCCAGAGAAGCTGGTCTTGCATTGCTCAGTTAGCCTATAGGTACAACGCGAAACCATCATATACTGCAATGCATAGGTTAATGTATAGTCCGGCTGTACCTACTTCAGTGGTACACATGGAAAGACAAATATGACAGATAAACACAGCAAATTGCTCGGTACAACGAATAAAATTAAATATTTAAATTGCTACCGTTTTACAATTCAGTTACAATACACTCATTACTACTTGTTTGATAGTTCACACTTCACCAGACATACCGCAGCGCAATTCCACTTTAACTTTTAATTAAATGTGCAAAACAGCTCTGATGTCAGCTTTATGAATTTACTAGCTGAAACCCGCTGTTTTACCCGCGAACGTATTTTTTTTTTGTTATTATAGTAACGTATGTAACAGTTGAAAAAATAATGGGATCGGCAGGATCTGAACCTGCGACCGACCTGAACTTGCATACCGGGCAGTCGCTTAAACCAATCAGCTTACGTTGTTTTTATGTCATTACGTGACGTCGTGAACAAAAAGTTGTAAAGACAATCTAAAGCACTATTACTTATACTAAGATACAGTTGATAAATTATGGTGACGTCACGTAATTACGTAACATACAGTCAAGAGATTTAGGGCCCTGGCAAAAGGCGACTGTAGCTTAGTGGTTAAGGCGGCTGTCCGGTATGCCGAGGTCGCAGGTTTAAATCTATCCGGTCCCATATTTTTTAACTGTTAGTAAATTTGCCTAGCATAGCTAAATGCTATAAAAAATATCAATAAGAAACCGCCTATTGACCACCATTTTCCGTTAGTCCGTTGTCAATTAGATTGATCATGATGAGACAACATAATATCTACCGTACGTTGTGAATGTTGACTGTAGTTACCATTTACCATCAGTTATTATTTTTATATTTAACTTTTAGGTACTGTAACCATTAGAACTAGGTCTCTACTAAGGATTGCCACCTCCCCCTGTTTCTCTTTCCTGCCATGTCTTTCGAACCCTGAAAAATAAGAAAAAATACTTAAAATAAGAAAATAAGTTTTTATTAATATGACCTGTCTATACAGTATCTTCAGCGAAATAAAAAAGTTTAATACAAGCATTAATGTTCTGAATGTAATCAATCCATCACCACGGGTTTTTATTGCAGCCCTAAAACAAGAGGTTTAATTAAATTGGATAATCAATACTCTTTTATTACTGCTGACCTCACGGGGAGCTGCAATTGAGGTTAAGTAATTGGGTGCAAGATTCTATGACTTTTATGTAGGTATTCTGCGGCCCCTAATCTGGCATCTAATCGTACATCATCTGAGCACATCTGCGTGTTTGAATGTCGGTGGTGAAGTCGCCAGTGTTCCACAACAGGCCAGTTGTTGTATACTGTAACTATTGGGTTGTCCCGTAACTATTAGAGATACCACAAAAATTTCATCAGTAGAATTATTTAAATAAAACAAGAAATAACTAAACTTACTACTACGCGCAGCAGCACCCGCGTGCTACGTGGATCAAAAGTAGTCTAATAAGGCGAGATAGGTACAGGCCTAGTTCGGCTGCAAATGCTTCAATTTGTTTGTGTAAAACTAAGCTATACTGTAACATTTTGATCTTAGTCATGTGAAACTATTTCTCTGAGACAAATTAATTATGAATAAAAAAAAACCTTCTGTGTTCTTGAACTATCTCCACATCAATTTTCATTAAGATTTTTGGGTACAATTAAAAATATTTCCACTTTTTAATTAGTGTAGATAAGTATAAAACTTTTTTTTTACTATGCACTTATAATTGTTTACAATAAAAACATTTACATTGATATGTCTCATCTATTAGAGCCATGCATGCACACACGATACTTCTAATCGATTTATTGGCTAAAACAAGTGATTCTGTTGCCACGATCGAACTTTTTCAATGAATGCCGATCGCTGATGCTTAAAAAGTGTGTGTGGTCTTTAAAATAAAAATAGCAGCCATGTATCTAATACTTGTCCCACTGCCGGGCACGGGTCTTTTCTCATGATGAGAAAAGCTAGGGCATAGTCGACCACGCTGGGCAAGTGCGGGTTTGGTAGACTTTACACAACCCTCAAGCACTTTGTAGGCACTCTCAGGTATGCAGTTTTTCTCACGATATTTTCCTTTATAGTTAGCAAGCGATAATTTATAAGATATATCTTTGAATAGATGCATCTTGATGCTCTATTGACAGAGGTGTGTGATGTGGATTCGAACCCAAGACCTTTGACTTAGCACTCCTGCGGTCTCCCACTTGGCTCGCTGCTTTCAGGTATGGCCTTTACAGGAAAGATTTTATTCCACATCTTTGTTTCCAGCGCAGCGTTGTAAATAACGCACATTATTTCTCCGCTGTAGTCTCTCAGGACATAATACTGGTACATCTCATTCATACTTCATTACCCAGATTGCTCGTTCCCCGCTTATTCGTATTTTCCCGCTGATTAATTGTCATATAACACAACAATGGCGTCGCTTCAATGCAAACTTGTTACTCCTCTGAACAATACTATGCATCGACTAATGGATGCGGACTGGACTATGATGTGGAGTAAGATGAAAGAAACAGCGGTTATTTGTTTGTTGTAAAGTTACAATTAACAATGCCAGCAGTTTCTTATGTAACATGTTGAACTATACTCACATAACTCGAATGATGAAAATATGCAAGTAACTGCCACCAAGCACAGCATTAAAAATTATATAATATAAATTGTTCCTTTAAATCACATATTTACAAGACAATAAACATATTTTTTTGAAACGTTGCAATTAAGGCTAGAGTGTAATTGGAGTTTTTCGACAAAAAAAATTTACCGAATCACGAATCCCGGTACTTTATCCAGTAAATAACTAACGATTTACTGTTTTCACATAAAAATTTTAGCGTTGCTTTGTAAGCACTTGAAATTAGGGTACCTTATTCTTTTTGGAATGAGATGGTAAGTAGGTAATGTATATCTGTGATTTTGTATTTAAACTCTTCATTTTGTGTAAGTCCATAATACCATTCGTACAATGGTATTTCACTGGGAATGGACCAATCTGATTCTTGGTATCTGAGAACGAAAGTACCTACATTTATTGGTTAGTTTATTAAGTGAATTAAGACTTACTGTGAGATCTTTGGTTAGAAGCCCGGGTCGAGCAATGTGTTTTTTAAAAATATCTTGGTAGCATCACAAAGCCTAGGATTTTACCCGGTAGATGGCAATAGATTTTACTGCCAACATTGAAATTTAAGTGTCATACACTTCGGCCATCTGGGGATTGAAGACATGAATGTATATCTGTGATTTCTTAATCGCTACCTCTTGTGCGTTGCACTGCAACAGCTGTAGCCGGGCACCTGCAGCGAGCTTTGAGTTGTAATTGAACGCGGGTACTTGTTATTCTACTAGACGCACCATTCCGCTACGTAGTCTTTAATGTACTGCACTCGTTACCCTAATGTTAATAATTGCTTTGTTATTTCACTGAGAATGGACTAATCTAGAACTAGGAGATGAAGAAAGAGTGCATTAAACTTGTTGTGGTTTATCAAGAGATTTTCACATTCTTGTTAGTGTTGTAGTTAGCTTATGTAAGTGTCTGTGTGCGTTTGTGTGTGTGTGTGTGTGTATATGAAAATTAATATTTGGGCAGATTGGTTTGGATAATTATGATACTACTCCCCATAACTCCAACTATATACATCTGATTAAATTCGTTGCGGGTTCCAAGACAATTTTAACTCTCCCTGGGATTGCTCGTGTGTCATGCACGGTGCCTTTCAGTTGGTTACCGCTGTAGATCCTGGCGTTACAGGAGTCATAGTGGTGGGCGTGTGGGTTGGATTATATAAAAAAAAACTACTCCCCATAAATGTTTGGCAGGTCCATGCGTTATACTTCCTAGTCAGTACTCTGGTCCAGTAAAGGTATGAGATTTTCCGCCTCATGGAACAATTGAAACAAAATTTCAAGAAGAAAAATTCATCATTCCACAATATAGGTACATCTAAAATAAAGTCCTAACCAAGTTTATCCACCGCAGCACATTTTCATAGTAAAAAGACGCAGTGCATTAAGTACGGCAACAGGTTGAGTTGAGTGATGGATCTTGCCAGGACTTTGAACGTAAACTACTGATGCAGTTAAACTTTGACAAAGTTATTCGTGTATGCGGCCAAAATGAAAAAGCATTTTATCAAGCAACTGGCTTTAGCTTCAGTTTGGCTCGAGTGGCAAACTTTTGCTTCTTTTTACCTTATTAGGGCTGATTTTTTAATGGATCTCGTTTATTATAGTAACATGCACTTATTGATATTTTTTATAGCCTTTAGCTATGCTTAGAAAATTATACTTAGGTACAAAGGTCCTGAGAAGAGGCGACGGTAGTTGTAAATGCCACAACCTTTATATTATATACCTCAAATTGCGAGAACTTAAATACTCGGCGCGATATAATATTCTCATAGAAATATAGGCTCGGTTTTTGTACACGAAGCAGGCGCATGTTATTAAAAGAGTAACTTTTGGTTTTGTACGGCCGTATATGGTATAACAACCACATTTCAGCTGTAATGTTTAGATCCCAATTGATACGAAGTGAGCCTATCGTCATTTACTAGGCACAATTCTGGACTCCATGCTGCTATTAAAAATTTCCTAGCGGAAATATCCCAAAATATTTATTTATTTAAACTTTATGCACTAAAATGTACAAAGGCGGACTTAATACTAAAAGTATTCTCTACCAGTCAACCTTTGGGTGATGCAGAGATGTAGATAGTAATATACAGGGTGGATGCGACATAGCGACATTTATTGAAACCACAGCTTCTATACATGGCCAGTATGCATTTCCACCGGATAAAAAAATCTCTGGCGAAAAAAAAAGCCACGTCTTCCGAACAAATTGCACGATCGCAATGTTCAAATTGTTCGGAGAACGTGATTTTTTTTTTCGCCAGAGAATTTTCATCCGGTGGAAATTGATACTTACCATGTATAGAAGCTGTGGTTTCAATAAATGTCGCTATGCGCATCCACCCCGTATAATAATAAAATAACATAGTATCTTAATGGTCAGAAATAATGTAACATGTAACACACATTATTGTTAATGTTAATAGCATTTAGCTATACTAACCAAATTATACTAAGGTACAAAAGTCCTGACAAGAGGCGACCGTATCTTAGTGGTTAAATGCAGCCTGGAATGCAGAGGTTGCAGGTTCAAATCCTACCGGTCCTATAATTTTTCAACTGTTTCTTAGTATAATGTAACATGTAGTTGTAGATGCCACACTCTTTATATTATATACCTAAAATTGATCCTTACTTGGTGCGTTATAATATTCTCATAGAAATATAGGCGCTCAGTATTTGTTTCTGAAGCAGGGGCCTGTTATTAACGCTCGTCAATTCCGGGTGGGAGCCTGGGGATCTGTCACACAGGATTTTCCCTAGTACAGACTGCAGTCTCTTATAAAGGAACATTACATTAATGTCACTAGCATTTTGTAACATTATATCTTAAGTTAATGCTTTGTTTGTGAACCTTTGTAATGAGAGAAATAAAATGTATTATTATTTTTGGATAAATATTATACTGCATTGCTCCCGCAACGAGTTATCAAGGAACGGCCTTAATCACAAATCCGCTTGGGGCAACAAGTAATTAATAAGATTGAAAGTCCCTCTTGGCAATAAATTAATGCTTGCCATAGGAAAGCGCCAGCGCGACGCAACGTGATTCGACATCATACAATTTCTTTTGTTTTCATAGTAACCTTTGCATGCCATTGCGTGTATGTATCGCATTGCGTCGAGTCGCGTTTGTAGCTCACGTCACGTAAGCCAGATTCTAAATGTCTGTTCTTTTTCTTCCTGCAAACTCTGCGTCAGATCTACACTATTCTGCACAATAAGCTTTGAAATTGGTACAACGTTTTCCAAAAATGATGCCTAAACCCAAACAGCGTTGTAAAACAAAAGTTTTTTGTGTGTTCCAATTTCAGACAGAAACGTTTCGTTCATTGGAACGAAGCAAAAGCAAACAGCGTTCTGCCTAAAAGCAGTTAGAACTGGAATTCCTGGAGTACCAGAAATGCATTCGCTGTGAACACAGTTTCAATAGACGTAGTACATATTGCTCTAACAACTGTGCTAACCTTATTTGGGACAAGATTTTCTCACGTAATATTTGTAGAAGCACTATGTTACCTATTCAATACGTTATTCAACGCACGGTAGAGAAAATTACGTAATACGCAAGGGTTATTTGGTTAAGAATCTAAAAACTGGTGGTAGAGCTCTTGTGAATGAGCTCGAGGGCAGCAGCACCACCGTCTCACCTTTAACCTGCCGCCAAATAGTAGTGCTTCCATTACTGTGTTCCGGTTTGGTGGTGAGATCAGGCCCTGAAATTACTGGCACATGAGGCATAACACCGTAGTCCTCAGCTGCAGCGACGCATCTGCTTTTGTGGATTCTTGATGTCCATGGGCTGTACTCCACTTACCATCAGGTGGACTACACGTTCGTTCGCTGTGGGCGTAGTATAAAAAAAATGTATATTAATTACAAATACCTAATAACATTGAAACGTGTTTTTAATCTAATGTACTTACCATGTAATTTAGCTTATAACCTGAAAAACTTTTCGATAAACATTGGACGATTTTTAGACGAATTACAGGTGAATTGAGAATTGAGATTTCTTTTTTTAAGTCGGTCAATTATATTCTTTATATCATAACATGTCAGAATTTTAAATCTTATTACCATACGAAGTAACGATTGTTCTTTGGCTGCAGGATCACGACATTTAATTCGCAAAAAGCGTTTCCTTTCTTCCTAAGTTGATACAAAACAGATTTTCTACAAAAACGGTAGCAACTATTGTTAAAATAATTAAATTAGACTCATTCTAACAAATTCTAACAAATTGAAGTAACCGAATAAACATCCCTTAAATTCTTGAGGGTCCTTTTTAAAATAATTATTCACAATTTTCCGTCTCAATGGCAGGTTGAGAGCAAACATCAAATATGCCAAAATGTAACTCAATTTTCTTCTGTAAAGTCTCAAATATGCCAAAATGTAACTCAATTTTCTTCTGTAAAGTCTCAAGTTTGAGGACTTAGCGTGTCCTAGTTTCACTTTGTAAATGGCAGTACTTTTAATATTATATTTCAAGAGGAAACTGTTTTTGAGATAGAATAGAAGTTTTCTGTGTTTTGCAAAATGTTAATGAAATGTTGTTGGGAATAAAATGTTTTATACCGCTCAAGAATCTACTTGTAGCAAATTTTGTAAATCCTAACGGACTTAGATATATAGCTGATTACTTGACCAAGTTATGATAAAAATAATCTGAAAAAAAAATACCTTGATGGTCTAGTGGTATAAGCCCCTCACCACGAGGTCTCGCGTTCGATTTCCGGTGAAAATCAAAATAGCAAAAAGGAGTTGGAATTGTGCCCGGTGGATGGCGATAGGCTCACCCCCTATCCCATTAAACCTTGACATGACAGGTAAAATGTTAGTACTATATATTATATAGACAGGTAATATAGGTGTAATGTTATGCTATGTTTATCTAGAAAAATAAATATCATATAGCAAAAAAGATATTCGCGTATATTTTGTCGCTTGATTAATTAATAACAATCAAATTAGACTCAACGTTTTTGATTTAACTTGCAGCTTGGGTACGTTTTGAAAATGCCACCATTTTAAAATGAATAAAATTTATCTTACCCAAGGGCTAACTCACAACAACGTAAATTAATTCTATTCTGGCGACTTTGTGGTTCAGGTTAGTTTGCATGATGACATTAATGTCATAATATTAAATTTGCATGATTATTATTTTTATAGCCTTTTTTAATTGTTTCTTTTTTTTCTTAAACGACTCCCGCACTAGGAATAACTCCTGTGTCAAGAAGTGTTCACAACATTTTACACATATTTTTTTTGCGGATCACACAAAGATTTGTCCCATGTGGGGATCGAACCCACAACACTAGCGCAGTTGAAAGCCGCGAGGCGACCGCTTTAACCACCATACCAACCGTGCGCTCAAATTACAATTCATTTTGTATAGATTATTGTAAATAAAAACATGCTAGTCAATACACTATACAATTTATCTCTTATAATCTATATAAAAAATAAAAATAAAAAAAATATCTAAGTTACAATTTGCAATATTTGCATTAATTTCAAACTTTTTATACCTAGATCATTTTTATAGCAATTATCTATGCTTAGCAAATTATACTAAGAAACAGTTGAAAATATCCCACTTAAGATAAGAACTTCACGAAATGACGTAACAAACAGTTGAGAAGTTAGTGTCCTGGCAAGAGACGACCGTAGCTGGTTGGTAAAAGCGGCTGCGGTATGCAGTAGGTCGTTGGTTCAAATTCTGCCGGTCCCATATTTTTTGAACTGTTACTTAGTTTAATTTCAAACTAGTTTCATAATCGCGAGTGCAGCCCCCTATCAAATGGGACCTTAATAAAACAAGTGAAATGTGGATAATTAACACCTCTGACATACCTTTTAGGTGATAATGGCGTGATTTTATGTATTCCGGAATAACCTCCTATCTCAAACATCGTGATATCAAACTCGGACGTTACCGCCAGAACAACTTAGATTGAGTTGGACGCATAAAAACATTGTACAGTAACTTACGACTTTGCTGTTGTTTTGTACAGTATTCACTATTGTTCATTGTAGTATGTAATTATTGCTATTGTGATTGGTTGCTTTTTATAGGTGAATTGAGTGGTCCTGACAAAGGCAGTTATAGTAACGCTGCTGTTTCTAGTTTTTTTCAAGTTTTGATAGCTGGATGGCGGAGTGTGTAGTGTACCTACCTGCCTGCGAGGCCGAGGTCGCGGGTTCGTTTCAAGCTTTAGACAAATCTTTGTGTGTATTAACATGGTGGTTTGTCTTGGTCTAGCTGTTTCTATGTATATTAAGTATGTATTTAAGAAAGAAAAGTGTATATATGTATTAGTAACAATATTCTAGTACCCATAGTACAAGCTCTGTAATATCCGTGAAATATTATTTTCATTTTATTAAGTTTTTATCATCGGAAGAAAAAAAAATCTGTAAAGTGTGATATCTATAAAACACGTAGACCGAGAAAGCTATTGACTAATTGATGGCTACTGTCATGTTTTTATTTAATTAATTTTATACTTTTAATATTGAATTCTATGGATTTATCAACATTTTTATGTATTTTGGTAATAATTTGAAACTTATACTTTGAAATGTTTTTAAAGGAATTTTACGCTAGCAACATTTGAATGATTGTATGACCAATCGACTATGGGATTGTTTATCGCTGCTGTGCTATCTATTTCGTAGCTTTGTCAAAGTAAAAAGTGCTGTATCGTATGCAGAATAATATGAAAGTTTAATTTTAAGCCGGCTATTTTCATAGTAAGCTGGGATGTCATGAAAAAATTTGTAAACAAGTGCAAAAAACGTGATAATTCTATCAAAACAAAATTAGATTCTAGTTCATCCTTCATGTTTAAATAGAAAAACTCTTTTTATTAAATCCCGCTTGATTTATTTCTCTTATTACTAGATAATTGTCATGACATGTTCGTGACACAAGGGTTTTGGCGATACAGTTTTTGGGCATTGCCTTTTCGAATGTATTTTTGTGAAAATGTGTATTAATTATAATTGGTGTTGAAACCATTTCCTTATATTATTTCGAAGTATAAATAAAATACTAATATGTAGGTACGTTAGATGACACGAGGCGTCTGGAAAGACGATGCCTTAATGCCTTAAGCCTTGATGTATACAGTCAAGAGATTCGTTAAATAAAAGCGGGGCTTGGATGGCTGAGTAATTAACCGATAAATAAAATATCTCACAAAAATAAATATCTCACAACTTACACACAACGCCATCTAGTCCCAAACTAAGCAGCGCTTGTACTATGGGTACTAGAATAACTGATACTTATTCATCTATACTTTTATTTTGTAAACACATACTTATTATACATAGAAACACCCAGACTAAGACAAACCCCTATGTTCAAGCTCACAAAGTTTTGTCTTAAGCGGGAATCGAATCCGCGACCTCGGCGTCGCAGGCAGGTACACTACGCACTTCGCCATCAGGACGTCGATAGGCTGGAATCCTAGAGTCACAGGTTCAAATCCCGCTTCAAGTCCATACATTTTTTCGACTGTTCTTGGTATAACAATCTGTATGTTTCAAAGTGTATTTGAATAAGTCTCATAGAATTTAAACAAACTAGAACTATATTTTCTTAAAATACACCCTTCGGGAGTTACGGATGCTACATTGCATGAAGAAAGTCGTATAAAGCCGCTGCTGGTGTCATATTATATTTGTATATATAGTGGTCACTAGAGATGTTCTGGGGCGAGTCATACATTGTTAGCTCGGAACAGGATTGACGGCGTTACATAAAGATACAAAATCTGTTAGTGGGTTGTATTTATCAGAAAATTATATAAACAAACTAAAAGACAAGGTTTTAAATAATTTATATATGATCAACGTAATTAATAATTAAAAAAATTACTAGGTGACTGCTGATGATGAATAAATTAGAAAAACGATACAGTAAGCTGTAAACCCTATTTTGAGACATTCAATATTTTAACACTGCTAGCATGTACATTTTGGAAACCTGCAAGTTTGTTAGAAAACATAAAGACTTCTACACAAAAAGGTGAGACAAAAATTAAACAAAAAACGTTAGGACGTAGAGATAATTTAATCTTACCAACATCCCGCTTAAAAATGCATTCAACTAGTTCTTATGTTATTTCTATTAAAATATATATTAAATTACCTGAGTCCATTACTTTTCTTTCTTTTAAAAAAAAAAACGATGTCCGCCCTCTTGTCCTCACTTCACAAACACAAAGCACACCCAGAGTCAAGACAAATCTTTGCGGATCACACAAAGATTTGCCCCGTGTGGGGATCGAACCCACAACACCAGCGTAGTTAAAAGCGGTGAGGCGACCGCTTTAACCACTACACCAACCATGCAGATCAATAAAAAAAAGCTTTATAAAAAATTTAGTAAAATAGTATTTTTATAACCAACACAGTTTCGAACTAATGAGCGATCGGTGTAAGAGGTCACGGGTTCGATTTCCGGGTCGAGCAAAGTGTGTTATTTGTGAACAATCTGTCAGGCAATTCAAAAAAGCAGCACGAAGTAGGGTTTGTGTCCGGTGGATGGCAATAGGCTACCTCTGCCACACCTTCTGGGTAAGATAGGCGTGATGTTATGTTATCTAAAATCTAAAGCATTGGCTTTTTTTTTCAGCCCATGGACATCAACAATCAACAAAAGCAGATTATACATAGATACGTCGCTGCAGTTGAGGACTACGGTGTGCCTCATGTGCCAGTAATTTCAGGGCCTGATCTCACCACCAAACCGGAACACAGTAATGGAAGCACTACTATTTGGCGGCAGGTTAAAGGTGAGACGGTGGTGCTGTCGCCCTCGAGCTCATTCACAAGAGCTCTACCACCAGTGATATAATGTTATCCAAAGCATTGGCTGCTCATGTACTACCCAAAAACAACTCACGCCAGAAGTATGTAAATCACTTAGGCACCTAAAATCTATGTTCAAATTTAAGGCAATATTAACAAAACACAGGGCTGGCCACATGTGCAGTGCGCGAGCGTAATGCGAGCACATTTATCATTTTTACGACTACCCCCCGCTACCCAAACCGCAAACCTGCGCTGAATAATATACTGTGCAGAAGGTCAGTATTATGTTTACTTTTATTTACAATTTTTTGTCCCGACATCTCGGGTGCGATGCCCGGGTCGGGCATATAGTGTTATTTGTGAACTTTACGTCAGAAAATTGCGCAAATAACACATGTTAATTGCCAAATTATTCCCAGTATTTAAAGTTGAACTTCTTCAGAAACAATTATAATCCACAAAGTTGAATGAAAATTTCAAGGAATTGTTACTTTTGCATACAGTGCCAAATTAGTCCTGTGAGCTTTAAACATAATTTAACTATGATATGCATAACTCCTACTTTATACGTTGCAATCAGAACGTATACCAAAAAACAATACCATTAACTATTAACAGTACACGAATGCGTTTCTTGTTATTAGCAGGCGCTGTTTGATTGCGGTAGCTTATTGGTAAAAAATATAGTGAATAGTTTCACGTGTATATTTTAAATTAACTAAAACAGTTTAAAATATTGTAACAAGGCGAGACGTTGAATATTACTTAAGTATTTCTTACTTTTAGTGCATTTCTGTAATTGAAACCGGTATTGTTTTGGGAAATTATTAGATTAAAAAGCTTTAACTTTCACTTTTTAAGTGAACCTTCTATTCTTATAGTAATTGTTGCCGATGCGGTGTCCTTACCGGTCTAGTTCATAATATCACCTTGTGGACCAGATTTTTTTATTTATCCTTTATTTATGAGTGACCATAGTTTTGCGTTAATGGTTCGTGAGATTTTTTGGGTTTATTGTTTGAAAAATTGACGAAGTACCTACTTGTAGTAGTTTTAAGCTGTTTTGGCTGTATTGATCAGAATTACTTGTTAACTACATAACAAAACATAATAACATGCACGTGTGGTGTAGTGGCTTAAGCGGTTGCCTCTCCGCTCTCCACTGCACTGGTGTGTGGGTTCGATCCCCACATGGGACAAATCTTTGTGTGATTCGCAAAGATTTGTTCTGAGACTGGGTGTGCTTGTGTGAGTGAATGTGTGTACTTGGCCTTGTCATTGGGACCATTGGATAGTATAAGCCTATTTTACCCAGAAGGGTGTGGCAGACGTATACAATACCCACATTTCATCTGGTATGTTAGGTCCCATAGGATAGTGGGTAAGTCTATCGCCATCCACCGGGCGCAATTCCAACTTCGTGCTTTCATTGTGACTTTCCTGGCGGAAAGTGCACAAAATAACACTTTGTCCGATCCGGGCATTGAACCCGAGACCGTATGGATTCTAGGTCAAAATACAGTTATAACAGTAACAATACGAACGCGCATCCATATCCACCTGCTTCTTATATATATATTATAAAAATGAAACCCGTCTTTCGTTGTCACGACATAGCATGAAAACGGCTTGACCGATTTGGCTGTTTTTTTTTGTAGTTTTCTAATACTCTGTACAAGGATCTTACGGAAAAAAAAAAAAAAAAGTATTCATTTTTATATGGACGATATTATAGATTCCAGTTCAAATTGAATAGGTACGCATACATAAGATAGGTCAGCTATACAAAATAAAGTAGTGCATCAAATTTACGCTAAGGCGGTACGAAGTTCGCCGGGTCAGCTAGTAATAAATAAAAGAAGAAAAAACATTATAGACTAGAAACACATCTAAAGCTCCCACAGCATAGCTTTAT
This sequence comes from Hypena proboscidalis, assembly GCA_905147285.1. Classification (NCBI taxonomy): domain Eukaryota; kingdom Metazoa; phylum Arthropoda; class Insecta; order Lepidoptera; family Erebidae; genus Hypena; species Hypena proboscidalis. The sequence continues at coordinate 5,307,724 of LR990150.1, read as the reverse complement.
TCCAACGCCTACAAATACTGCAATATCTAATTCGCCAGGAGATTATGCATTCCCTAGAGAACACTCCATTACCTACAAAGATGTTACTCGAATAGGAATAGAGAGAAATGAACACATTTTTATCTTTGCGTTCAAGTAAAATGTATTATTACAAACACATATTTTATAAGTAAAATGTATTATTACGTATCGGGAAACTAATAATACATTTATGAGTACGTGACAATTTTATAGGTACACATAAATACATATAAGGGTGGGGCAGAGACGTGCAACACCCACACTTCACCTGTTATGTTTAGGGCACAATTATAGGTACCTAATTATATTATAGACACTTAGAACAAATTTCACGAGAATTATCATGGAGGCCGTAATTGTAATTATTTTATTTTTATTTTATATTATTTAATAAGCACACACATTATAATAATGAATAGGTAAATCGTATAGTAATTAAACAAATCACAGGCATGCATTACATAAAAAACATTTCTCTTTAGGAGACTACAAAAATAGAAATATTAAATTAATTATTAAAGCCTAATTTCATTATTAAATTAATTATTTTATATTATTTAATTAATTATTATAAATTTATTATTAAATTTGAATATATTTATAGTAATGCATGTTCCTCTGTTGCTCAAGAGTCTCTTTCTCATTTCATGGGGGCAAGGGTAATGCCATAGTACATGAAACCGGCGAGCATGTTATGTCGAGATGTATGAATGTTGCGGAAGCAAAACAGCTATGTATAATCGTAGCACATGATGCTATGTGCTACGATTATACATCATCGTCTCTGCCTACCCCCATGGAATAAAGACGTAATTTTATGTATGTGTATAGTAACCTACCTCTTTAATTGCAATCATAGCCAATAATCCGTACACAACAGAACCAGAATATATCCTCAAACACAAGGGATGACGTCATTGAAGCCCATGATTCGACATCACACACTCATGCCCGAGAATACCAGATCCTAATCTACAATCTGCCATGAATATTCAACGCTGTATTAATGTAACCAATCGGTCCGTGGCACATGCATTTGTTGGTCGAAGTATATTGTTGGGCATACTATGTAATTTGGTTGTGAATCAAATATTCGTAGGGATTAGGTATGCATAATATTTCTATATGGATCAATCTGTATGTAAATCACAAATGCTATCTGCATTTCTATGTACAGAAGAAAAATACGTGTATTAAGTCACTTTTTCATTCCACAGTGTTTAGCAAAGACAATGAATGACAATATAATCTGCGGCATAAATTTTCCAGCAGCAGCACAGACCTGAAGCTGTACCTTTAAGATGGTAAAATGATTACTCCGTCTCACATTTTACCTAAATGTAACTAGTGAAATGAGGGTACAAATAAACCTCTGCCTCCCCCTTCTAGATTATACAGACGTGAAGTTATGTTTAAATCTTGCTCCTGTATTACACTCTTGGTCAATAATTCATTCAAAATAGAACTAGAATACATCTTCAAACACAAGGGATGACGTCATTGAGGCCCATGATTCGACATCACACACACTTGCCCATGAATACTAGATCCTAATCTACAATCTGCCATGAATATTCAACGCTGTATTAATGTAACCAATCGGTTCGTGGCACATACATTTGTTGTTCGAAGTGTATTGTTGGACATACTATGTTGTTTGGTTGGAAAGCAAATACTCGTAGGAATTAGGTAAGCACACTTTCTATGTGTATCAATCTGTATGTAAATCAAAAATGTTATCTGCGTTTCTATGTGCAAAAGAAAACAATACATGCATGAAGTAAAGCAATATATATTATGTACTTTTCATTTCACAGCGTTTAGCAAAGACAATGAATGCCAATTTAGGTCTAAAAAAATTTTGCAGCAGCATAGACCTGAAACTGTTCCTAAAATACAAGAAAATAAGTACAGTCGGCCAATGAGTTGGGTATGCAGGGCAAAAACTTCTTAGTCATAGTAAAGACTTACGACACCAGTTATGGATAAGTGAGTTACATATCTAAATAGTGGGTATATTACACTTATTAAATATGAAATACAAACTTGCATATCTATTGTAGACAGTTTTTACTATGGCGTAGAAGTTTTTGCCCTGCATACCCAACTCATTGGCCGACTGTACGTAAGACGACTTACATTTTTGCAAATACCTACTAAAATTCAAAAAATATTCAGTTATTTTTAATTTTGTATGTCACTTATATGAATTAATAACATAACATAACATAACGCATATATTACCCAGAAGAGTGTGGCAGAGGTGTACAACACCCACATTTCACCTGTTATGTTTAGGTCGCATGGGATAGGGGGTGATCACTATCATAGTCATATACAATTCTTAAAACTGAAATAAATGAACGATTAATATTTACTAGACCCGTCAGACAAGGCTTTGTCACATGTATTTTCATTTCATTGCATATTACAGTACTTTCAGTATATTATCTTCAAGGATAAAGAATTATAATAGTTATAATAATTGTTGATATCATCGACTTAATAATATCGAATGCGGTTTTTTATTTATTTATTTATTTGGCACTTCAATAACATACATAATACACGTTTGTAAAGATTTCTTACTGCTAATGATGTTCTTATATGTATATATATATTAGAGATGTGCACATCACTCATTGAATACATCGTTCAAAGTAACTTAATTCTAAAAATTTCAAAGTACTTGAAATGTGTATAAAATTAAACTTGAATAAAATGGTGAGAAAGTATTTACTTAATTTATCTAAACTAATTGTTTTAATGTACAGACCATTTATCTAACTTTATCAAATAAATAAATTATCTATCTATCTGTATATTCGATATTAGGAAGTATCGAGTTGGATGGCGAATCCCTAGTGCAGATGCAATGGGTTGTAAGATCGCTTGGTCAAGGAGCGCTGGTATGTGTAATTCTGTTACACATTACGTATGGAATTGAATAATATTGTACAATTATTGTGCTTGCTAGTACATAGTACACACTTGGCTTCCGATCAACGAATACATTTCCAGTATAAGCTGGTCTTGCATTATACGGGCAGCCTATACAACACAAGACCATCTCATACTGGAAATGTATAGGTAGATGTGCAGCAGAATACGAAATTGGCGAGCAAGCATGACAGTACGAGTATGAACGTTGAAAATAGTTTAAGTTAAAAACATGTATCTATACTAATATTATAAAAAGGAAAACTTTGTTTGTTTGGTTGTAATGTATAGGCTTAAAAACTACTGTACTGTACGAGTATGAACGTTGAAAATAGTTTAAGTTAAAAACATGTATCTATACTAATATTATAAAAAGGAAAACTTTGTTTGTTTGGTTGTAATGTATAGGCTTAAAAACTACTGTACCGTTTTAAAAAATTCTTTCACCATTCAAAAGCTACATTATCCACGACTAAAATAGGTTAAATTTTATTTTGGAAAAAAATAGGGTTCTGTAAGATACTTGGGTTTTTCGGACACAAAGTGTAAAAAAACAAACAGTAAAGTTACTTATTTGGCGTACGCTGCATAAACTATAAAAGATAGAACCATAAAATGTTCTAACTGATTGTAGATCTTATTAATATCTACAAAAAAATCCGCAAGATGCTATACCTATCTATGTCAAGTGAGGCACAACAACCATTTTTTTATCTAAAAATCATATTTTTTTTTGGACTACATAAGTATAAACGCATTTATTTTATTCATGCTATTAATCCTTATCAAAATAGGTTATTTCATCACTAAGCACAGTTTATGTAGTTTTATATATTATGCGAAATATGTAAAAAAAATTTTACAGGGTCATGGAAAGTACTACAATTTCTGTCCCAAAATAGGAAAGAAATTTGGTCACTGTGAGCAGAATGTCGAATTTTGCAAATGTACGGCTTTTTGTCTTAGTGTACCAAAAAACTAGACGTTATAGAAACATACTGAACCGTTTTGCGGGTACTTAAACTGTGTCACGCAGTGTAATATGTGTACTTATATTACGTACCTTTTTAACCGATCAAAATAAAGGAGTAGGTTCTCAATTCGATTGGTTCTTTTTGTCTGGAGGAATATACTTGTCACCCATTTTTATCAGGTCACGATCTGATGATGGGATCCTGAAAAAATCGAGGGTAATTATATTGAAGGATACCCTATAACCGATTTTTGAATATTACCTAAAGCTATTCGGATATTTGCATCTAGCAGTCAGCATTTCAAGTTGCTGAGCTGATGCTGGAAGGTACTACTCCGCAACGATTAGGAGTATTGAGATATATAATTATTTAAATAAAGGCACCTTAAAGCCGTTTACTGTATTCTTTCGAGTTATACACAGATGAGGCGAGACGTTGAATATTACTAAAGTATTTCTTATATTTTTTATGGCATTATTTGTAATTGAACATCTCGATACGTAATTGAGATCGCGTAATGACTAATAATTTTAATGGTTGAATTCTCAAATCAGATCACGTTCATTCGTTTCAATCCCAAACCCGATGAATTGAATTTAAAACCGTTTAGTATTTTAATTACTAGTAAAATGGATTGAATCCCAATAAGTCCAGGGCTCGTTAATTATTATTGTAAAGTGCGGGTTTGTTAATGTAATTATACAGATGGCTACACATCAACCTATACATTGGACTCGCAATTTTTTTTTTATACTACGCCCACAGCGAACGAACGTGTAGTCCACCTGATGGTAAGTGGAGGCAGCCCATGGACATCAACAATCCACAAACAGATTATAGATGCGTCGCTGCAGCTGAGGACTAAGGTGTGGCTCATGTGCCAGTAATTTCAGGGCCTGATCTCACCACTAAACCGGAACACAGTAATGGAAGCACTACTATTTGACGGTAAGGTGAGACGGTGGTGCTGCCGCCCTCGAGCTCATTCACAAGAGCTGTACCAGTGCATTTCGCATCGCATTGTATAGGCTTTCCGTGTAATGCTTATACTGGAAATGTATAGCTGGTGTGTAGCCGTGAGTACTGATAATATCTTTTAGGTAATATGCTTTTGTTTCGGTGGCAACACGTAATTATTTAGTTCGTTAACTGAATTATATCGTGATATTAAGTTATGGAACATTCGACTTTATAACATAATTATAAATAAAATAAAATAAAAAATAAAAAAGCCTTTTATTTTACCATTAGGTTTTAAAAATAATAATAATTTATCAATTCATTAAATAATACAATAAGAAAAAAACATTTCATTTTCATGCAGTAATAAATAATAATAAAATATCACAATAATAAAATTTTAAAAAAATATTTTCATAATTAAAAAGATTCAACAAAATAACAAATTAAAATAATAATTTAAAATAAAAGTTAAAATTAAAGTTAAAATTAATAATAATAATTAATAATACATTCTTTTTTTTTTAAATCAATCAAATTAAATTATAATTAATCGCATCGCATTTAATATTGCATTATAATAATTATTGTTCTTTGTCTAATTCAGTTTATTTATGATTTAAATTTTTGTTGTGAACCCCTCTCAGTAGAGGGTGAAGGCCTCCTCCAGAGATGCCCATTTATCTCTATCTGTGGCTTTTTCCATCCAAAGATTTCCAGCAATTTTGGTTATGTCGTCTGACCATCTAGTTTTTAGTCTTCCTCTCTTTCTGATCCCAGAGGGCCCTGCCCATGACGTCAGCCGAGTGGTCCACCGGTCATCTTTGAGCCTCGCTACATGGCCTGCCCAGCGCCATTTCACTTTCTTGGAGTAAGACGGAGCGTCGATTACTTTTGATACTTCTCTTATAAGAGAGTGGCGTATTTTTTGGATTTTTCTAATTTTTAACATACTTCTTTCCATACTTCTTTGGCAAGCAGTTATTTTGTTTTTGGCTTGGCGGGTGAACTTCCACGTTTGGCAGGCATATGTAAGTGAAGGTAGGAGACAACTATCCATAACTTTTCTTTTAGTTTTGATCGGTAGCTGACTTTTGAAAATTTCCTTCAAGCTCCAGTACTTTTTCCATGTTCCTTTTATTCTTCTTTCTATTTCTTGTTCGTTATTACTTTTGTTGAAAGAGATTTGCTTACCGAGATAAATGTAACAGTCAACATAATCAATTAAGGTACTGCTTACTTTTATTTGCTTCTGCGGTGCGTTTGTCATAACTTTTGTTTTACTAAAATTGATCTCTAGTCCTGACTCTCTGCTTAATTTTTGTAGCGTGTCTATCATTTCTTGCAGTTCTCTACTGTTTTCTGACAGCAAAACTAGGTCATCTGCGAACCTCAAGTGGCTGATAAACTCTCCATTTATGTTTAGACCGACTCTATTCCAACCAGTTTTTTTGATTATTGACTCTAGTACTGCAATAAATATTTTGGGTGATAGGGGGTCGCCTTGCCTTACTCCTCTCTTGATGGGAAAAGCAGGACCAGTTGTCTCCTAGTTTTACTCTACTAGAGTTGTTGTCATAGAGATGTTTTAACACTGAAATGTACGTGGTTTCCACCCCTTGTGATATTAGAGCTTTCCATATTGACGGATGGTAAATAGTATCGAAAGCTTTTTGGTAGTCTATAAAGGCTACATAGAGCGGCTTCTGGAATTCTTGGTTTTTTTCGATGAGTAATTCTAAGGAATGTATATGCTCCACTGTGGAGTAGCCGCGGCGAAATCCTGCTTCATTATATTTTATTATTTTACATTATGTTATAATAATTATATTCTTGACAGATCAACTTATTAATTTTTTGTTATTGTATACAACTTTATCATCAATGTTATACTGTACTGCCTACTGACTATTGAATTCCAACAATAGGGGAACGGCACTGTCACTCCTTCACACAGGTTATTCTGTAACCTAGCTAGAAGAACAAAAACACACCCACTTTCATTGTAGTAAACCAGTCATTACTATTAATGTACTACTAATAATAGTGTAATCTTTGTACTTACTGCATTATTTAATAATTATAAAAAAAAAATACTGTGAAAATCACACACCACACAACTCCAAAACTCTTCTTTTTAATATACCAAGCATATTCCCACATTGTATAAAAAAAACAAAAACCTTCGTCTAGGAACAATGTGTGTCACGGCGCGCTGACGTGTAATTTCAGTTTTTGAGGGAGAAGAAGAAATGGTCGATGATGACTTTAGTTGTAACGTAGTCATAGTTTTATATTTTTGTTTAAGAAATGATTAATACATACATGCATACATACATAATTTCACGATTTTATTTCACTAGGAGCGGGAGCGGGAGATGCTCTGGCATTGTATAGGCTTACCGTGTAATACGAGACCAGCTTGTACTGGAAATGTATAGGTGATGTGTTGGCTAGTGTACTGATAATATCTTTTGGGTACAATGCTTTTGTTTCGGTGGAAACACGTAATTATTTAGTTCGTTAACTGAATTCTATCGTGATATTAAGTTATGGAACATATATATTTTTTTTTTGTTTGTTCCACTAAACTGGACAATACATAGCAAAAGAAAAAAATATGCTTAAAATAAGATAATAACATGCTTGGTGAGTCTATCGCCATCCATCGGGTACAATTCCAACTCCGAGCTGCGAATTTCCTGATGAAAAGTTCACAAAACAACACTGCTCGACCGTTTAGACGCGTATACGCTAACCACGTCATAGCCATAATGTTTATGTATGTAGGGGTATTCTACATATAATTGTTATAATATTAATGTTGAGTGAACGGTTGGCGTAGTGATTAAAGCGGTCACCTGGCCGCTTTCAACTGCGCTGGCGTTGTGGCTTCGATCCCCACACGGGACAAATCTTTGTAAGATCCGCCAAGATTTGTTCTGACTCTGGGTGTGCTTTATGTGTGAAATGTATGTTTGTGAACTCCCTTACGACAAAGGAGTTATTCCTAGTATGGAGTTCGTTACTTTTATTTAAAAAAAATGTGACAATTTTGTCCTTCAAAGTATTTTCTCAATTTTAATTATATCACAGCCGCCAAAAGTAGGTTAAATTCAGATTAAAAAACAGACACATTATTATACTTCATACAAAAAAGGCGTAATAATTGCATTGATGTAAGTTAAGAAACACTACACAGCTCCATTTCTTTAAAAAACTTTCAACTTTGATCTGAGGCAGACTACATATTACGCAAATTGAAACCTTTCACGTAGTCTACACTGTGATCTTGGTGCCTTGAGGAACCTGTTAACGTCCTTGTACATTTCATTACCTTTTCATTATTTATTCTCTATTTTTTATGTTTAAATATTGTATGCATGTAAAATTTATTATGATTTTGAATGTAATTAATTAAGTAGCATGGAATAAAAGGCATAATTTATTTATAAACATATTTTATTATTCTACTCTGCTCTTAATTAAAACTTACACTTTTGCACCTACTACCCTACTCTCAGCATCACCCAAAGGTTGACTGGTAGAGAATGCCTATGGCATTAAGTCCGCCTATGTGCGATATAGTACATTAAGTTTTAAAATAAATAAATAAAATAAATAAATATTCTTCATTAGTTAGTATGTTTAAATACAAATTATAAAAGTTAAGTATAAATAATAAGTTAAGTATTTATAATTATAAAACTATCAAAATTGATGGATGCGGGGACCAAGCTACCTTACACTACTTTCTTTTTATTATGGGATCTTGTTTTTTAATAGTGTGATTAGGAATTAAATATGATTGCAATACGCTGATGTTTTTCAATGACTTTCGTAAAGGTAACAACTTAGAACTTGTTCTCAAATGTAATGTGGACAAAGTCATGGACAAAAACTAGTATAATAATAACTAAATCAGTTACTTTAGAAAGTGTTTTTTAATTTTGAAATGTCATAATTATATTCTTGACAGGTCAACTCATTTAAAACTGTGATAACCACACCACACACCACACAACTCCAAAATTCTTCTTGATATTATACCAAGCATATTCCCACATTGTATAAAATAAAACAAAAACCTTCTAAATGAAACACAAAATGCATTCATGTCTAGGAACAATGTGTGTCACGGCGCGCTGACGTGTAATTTCAGTTCTTGAGGGAGAGGCAGAAACGGTCGATGACGACTGTAGTTGTAACGTAGTCAAAGTTTTATATTTTTGTTTAAGAAATGCTACATACTTATATACATAAATCACGCCGAGTAACGATTGCCGAGAGGTAGACCGTAGGACTGCTAAGTTAAAGGAGTCTGGATCAAACCCACGGCACACACCTCTGTCAATAAAACGATAAGATACGTCATTTCGAAGATATGTGTGTATTTATCCTATAAGAGAGCCTAAAAAAAGTGCCCGAGAGTGTGTGAAGTCTACCAATCCGTACTTGGCTAGCGGGGTGGACTATGGCCTAATCCTTCTCGTCATCAGAAGGGTTAGGCCAGCAGTAAGATATTTATAAGATACAGGGCTGCTACTATATTCTATATTATTATTCCCTAAAAAATCCACAATTTGTAGGGGCCATCTACCATTTGGCGCATTACAAAAAGTTTGCTTCAAAGAAAATGTTTCTACAATATTCAATATCGGATGCGGACCAACCTGAATTCAGAAAGGATTCCACAAAGCATACATTTACAACCTCAATAAAGAAAACGGCCTACTTTCAATAAACGTTTTTGAATCCTTATTCCCGTGTCCACGGGTGGGCATAACGACTTGGATATTGAAACAACGTACCCAAAGAGCGCATTCCACAAATAGAGACAATACAGAGTGGTTTTGTAGATATTCGCTTAAATGTGCTACTATTGGTTTTGTAATGAAAAATATGAGGTGAAAAACGTGTGAGCAACTTGAATAATATAACATAACATAACATCACGTCTATATTACCCAGAAGGGTGTGGCACAGGTGTACCATCACTTCGCTTGTTATGTTTTAGTCTCATGGAATAGGAGACAAGCCTATCGCCATCCACGAGGAACAATTTTCACTCCGTGCTTCTGTGCATTTCTTTACGGCAAGTTTACAAATAACACTTTGCCCGATCTAGGAATCGAACCCGAGTCCTCGCGGTGAGAGGCGCATACGCTAACAACTAGGCCATCGGGGCAGTTGCTTCAAAATATATCATACCAAATAACGATTCATTTTGACGACCGGATGGCGGAGTAGGTAGTGTGCCTGCCTGCAACGCTGAGGTCGTGGGTCGATTCCCGCTTAAGACAAATCTTTGTGTGCATGAATATGGGGGTTTTCTTAGTCTGGGTGTTTCTATGTATAATATATATGTATTTACAAAAGAAAAGTATAATTATAATAATGTATAAGTATCAGTTATTCTAATACCCATAGTACAAGCTCTACTTATTTTGGGACTAGATGGCGTTGTGTGTGAGTTGTGAAATATTTATTTATTTCATTGTAAAAAGCATCATGATGGAATTTTGTGGACTAAATTAAGTTCTAAAAAACCTGGAATGATTTTTAAGGGTGATTCCTGGGAAGCTTGATTTTGACGGTCACATCGTAATATTATCTATAATAATAGACATACATAACTTAATTAGCACTCATACGATTCCTTGACTATTATAGTAATGAGGCCTATTGATTAAAATAACAATGTAAAACTGAAAAACGGGGTGATTTAGCTTGAATTTTACGTGTCACACGCGTAACCTGTACTTTGTAATGACGATTTATTTTGTCTACGCTTATAGCTTTATATTAATTCATATATTTTTGAATACCTAGAAAGTGCTGCTATCCTATTATAATCAAACTGTTATAAAAAAATAAAACTTATAGTAGCTATAGTCATTCAAAAACATGTCACGCGGCGGGCGTCGTTTCAACCGTGCGACATAAGTATAGCAACCAAATTCGGTTCGAACGTGGTAGGCATCTCGCGATTGGTTCGACACATCGCCAGTTTACTGGCAGTGCTCAGACGTAAAGGTGGTGTCGCTCAGTTTCGCGCAAAATAAGTTAGGAGAGTTCTTTGACTACTACACGTTTTTGTCCTACAGGGTTGATACATTCCATAGCTTGTTTTACTACGTAGTTGAAAATAGTTTCACCTTAATGCTTTAAGATCATGAATACTTATATCCTTGAGTAAACTTTCAAGTAAAAATATGTATAATATTATTAATAGATTCATTGTTATATCCTTAAATGTAAATTGTCGTGAGATCCGTGGGCGCAGATCCGTGGGTTTTAAGCCACGGATCTTTGTTTTCGGCCATGGATGTTTGTCGTGTACGGTGGCGAGTTCTGCCAAAGGTACTACCTTGTAGACTGACACTGTTCTTGCTATTTATCTATTTACTAATGATGTCCATTAATGAAAGTGTTTTTTAGAGTTCCGTATTATCTACTAGAAAGCCATATAGTTTCACTATGTTTGTCTGTCCGGGCCCTAGCATCTAGACTGTTAGTGCCAGTAAGCTGAAATTTTGTAAACATTGTATTATAACTATGGCTACAAAGTGATAAAATTAAATCTTGAAGAAAAAGAAAATTGGGGTAGGTACTTTTGCTAAGAGTAAAGGGGAATGTTTTTTTTTCTTTCACGTACCTCTTAATGTAGAGTATCATTAAATAGGTCTTTTAAAAGCATTATCTCAGATCAGATCTGCTAAAAATATTTTTAACCATGGATAGTAGGTATTTTTTATTTAAATAGCCCTCCCCCTCTAAAAGCTAAACAATTGGCTCAAGAAATACAGAATAATTCGTTACTGTCGTATTACTGAATACGGTATGTACAGAAGTCATGCTGCATACATTGCGCGCTCTATGTTTGCGTTAGTAAAAGGTACAAAGAAAAGTTTGAGCCAGTTTAATTTGATTACTAGGTTTAACGTAAAATTAATTATGAGTAATTATGAGGCTGATAGAGAGTTATGTATCGTTTTTTGTTGATTAAGGATAGGATTACGCCATTGATGTTGCTATTTTTATAAGAATTACGTATAAGAATTGTGATTGTTGTCTAGTAAGTAATCATGGTTGTTTTAGAAACTTAAAGACTGTTAAAATATGATTTAAATTTCATGTAGCTTTTATTGTTTTTATTAAACTATTATACCAAAACATATATAAACAAAAATTTGCGATAGTTTGGTTTACATTTCCAGGCTTTACATCAAATTAATTAAAAATAAATATGAGGATGAAAGAGATTTTTTGATTTTGGATCGTTTCAGGTCAATGTTCCTATTTTTTAATAAGAATCATATAAAATTATTATAATAATTGCTTATCAATACGTTTAAGTGAATATGGGTGATTTTAAAGACTTTTATTAAAGACTTTATTGGTTAAAATTAATCACGTTTTTATAATTATTCTAACTTTTGTTGATTTTGTTTTTGCTGATTAAGTGAATAAAAATATTATTACTAGACAAATGATGTTTTATTTACAATTTCGTTTAATATTCTTTAAAATAAACGACTTTTAAGCTATGCCGCCTCGTATTTCATATGCTGCCTAAGATCCATGGTTTTCTACGTGAGATCCGTGGCGACCCAAAACAAACATATTTTTATTTCCGAAACTATTATGTTTACGTGAGTGCCTTATGGACAGAAAAGTTTGTTTTTAAGCTCTCTTTTGCTACATATTTTTTGTTTTCACAAAACTTTTAAAATAAAAATTGCCATGGATCTTACGCCAGGAACGCTTCTCTCAGGAATCACCCTTAAATCTAATTTAAGACTTTGTGTAAAGGCTACTGTCATTTGATTTGTGAATAGTTTAATTTGCTCATACTATCTTCTTTCAAATTCAATATGTGGAGACTCTCAAGCGGCGCAAATACAATAATTTAATTGGGAATTATGTATGAGCCGTTTGGGGTCGAGACGCTGGAACCGTGGGTCCCCGCGCTCGTTCTCTTTTTTAAGAGATAACCAAAAGATTAGTCGACTCTTCACGTGACCATAAGGCTGGCTTCTATTTTGGACAAAGGATCAGCATTGCCATACAACGTGGCAATGCCGCCAGCCTTCTGGGCACGTTACCTGCGGTCGACATCGATGCGGACGTATTTTTTGACACCTGAATTTTTTACGAGTTTTGGTTTATTTCATAATTTTATATTATTCTTTTATTCAATGTATATATAGTTAGGTATTTATTTAATTAGTTTAAAATATTAAATTATAGTTAGGTTAGTATTGTAAATATTTTAAAAAAGATATGTGGATAAAATGAAGTCTATAAAATTAGTTAAAAGTATTTTATACAGAAGCGTTTATATTTTCTTCAATGTGTTATATACTGCCTCGATTGTCGAGTGGTTAGCGTATGCGCCTCTCACCGTGAGGTCTCGGGTTCGATTCCCGGGTCGGACAAAGTGCAAATAGCAGCACGGAGTTGTAATTGTGCCCGGTGGACGGCGGTAGGCTTAACCCCTATCCCATGGGACCTAAATATAACAGGTGAAATATGGCTGTTGTATATCATAGGCATAAAGTTATGTGTTTAATACAGAAATATATTTATTCACAATTCTGCATCTCGCTTTTTAAGTTTAACATTTTTGTGTCCATTTTCAAGTTACTGGTGGTAGAGCTCTTGTGAATGAGCTCGAGGGCGGCAACACCGCCGTCTCACCTTTAACCTGCCGCCAAATAGTAGTGCTTGCATTACTGTGTTCCGGTTTGGTGGTGAGGTCAGGCCCTGAAATTACTGGCACATGAGGCATAACACCGTAGTCCTCGGCTGCAGCGACGCATCTATAATCTGCTTTTGTGGATTGTTGATGTCCATATGGGCTGTACTCCACTTACCATCAGGTGGACTACACGTTCGTTCGCTGTGGGCGTAGTATAAAAAAAAAAAAGATTTTCACTTCTACTTTTTCTTGTCGTGTCAATCTATAATAAAAATGTTTTTCTTCTATCTATATAGTTTTAGACCAATAGGATGCGACTGTGACGCAAGTTTTTCACTATTTACCACATATTCAAAGACCAGTAGTAAGTCCCAAGTCCCTGGTGATTGTAACACAGTATTCGTTGAAATGATTCGCCGGCAGCCACTTTTGCATACAATTGTCCAGCTCTTTGTTATACCCCACTTGGATGAACACGATCTTCGATAGAGAATAACTGAATAGGAATAAGACAGGAATTTATGGAGTAATGCTCTCCACTTTGGGCTATTTCCATTGCCAATTGTTTTTGCTTCTTTTGACAAGACATCACGTCCTACTACTATACATAATACTTAGATGTGTGTCCCGCACCTACACTTCACCTGTTAGTGTTGCTACACACATATTAGCACCGGCGCATTTTATGTTTCATTGCAGAGCGTCTATCTCAATCATGAGACAGTTAACTCATATTATTATGGATGCTGCAATGGAACATAAAATATACCGATTCGAACGTGCCGTCCCGAATATGTGTGTGTGATAAGGGTCAGCCTATCGCCATCTACGCGGCACAATTTCGAACTCGGTGCTCCTGCTGAGAAATTGCTATCGGAAAAAAATATGTGTGTGTTAATATGTGAGCAAGATTAACGGTTCGGGCAACAGTAAGTTCACAATAGTTGGAATTGTGCCCGGTGGATGGTGACCTATCCGATGGGACCTAAACATAACAGGTGAAGAGTGGGTGTTGTACACCTCTGCCATACCCTTCTGGGTAATATAGGCGTGATGTTATGTTATGGTATTTGGGCAAAAAGCTTAATTGCCTTATTTTCGACTTGTATACAAAAACTATGCCACTAATAAAACTCACGAATCATTTAGTTAATTTTTAACATGTCAAAGTTTTTAATAAAGACTTTTACTTTTTTTTGATCCCCACATGGGACAAATCTTTGTGTGATTAGCAAAGATTTGTTCTGAGACTGGGTGTGCTTAAGTGAGTGAATGTGTGTATTTGGCCTAGTCATTGGATAGTGTAATTGCTTCTGGCGTTCTATCTAATGTAAAAAATCCAAATTATTATTATTATTATTATTCACTCATTTAATCCATTTTCTCATTTTTTATATGTTTAAATATAAATTATAAAAGTAAAGTACATTTAAAAATATAAAAGTATAAAATTCTACATTTTTAAATATAAGTATTATTATTATTATTAACATAAAAATAATGAAGAAGTTGAGTTTAATCTAATATTGACCCCCGTAGATGGCGATAGGCTTACTCGTCTTACTACATGGAACTGATAGGACCTAAACATAACGTGAAATATAGGCAATACGAGGAATTAATAAATGATACCATCAAAAATGTTAATATAAATATCCACTCCATTAACATTAAAAATAATGAAGTACAGAGTTTAATCAGAGCTTCACAATAAGTTACAATGTTCAACAAAAGTGTTGAGCATTTAAAATATTAATTGCAGAGATATAACGCGATACAATGCTTGTCCGGGCCCGCGTAATGAGCGCAGAACAATAGCACATGTGCTGAAGCCTGTTCTTGATGCCTTGTATCGAGGATGGTTGGTACAGAATATTGCACGGAATTTGTAAAATATATTTATGATTTAAAGTCTGTGTGTATGTGTATGTGAGTGTGCGCGTGTGTGGAGTTTTTGAAGAGAATGAGAGATTTATAGTGTGGGATTCCTTAAAGAATACAGAACGTCTTACCACAGTCACACACTCCTCTATTACTAATACTTCTTGTTTGTGTGCTTGTGTGTTTGTGTATCCATGTGTGTGAAATGTATAGAAACACATGCGTTGTGCCGGCATTTTCTGATCGATTTGAATAATTCATAATGTAGAATTTTGCTGTGTGAATTATTGAGAAGAATAAGAGATTCAGTGTGGATTTCCTTAAATAATACTGAACGTCTTACCACAGTTAGACACACCTTTATTACTAATACTTCTAAATAATCTCTCAGAGATTATCGATCAGTAAATCACAGTATCACATTTTGCAAATCACAATTATTAAAATACATTACTCAGCTTATTAATACAATTGATTAAAATCTACTTATAACAATACAAAACATTCAAATTACACGTGTCAAATAAATCATAATAGTATTAATCTGATGGATTTTGTGATTTCAGTCTATAATTACTTATTATTGGACATTGAACAATGGAGGATGAGCTATTGTCCAATATAATTTAATATCGATATTTGCTGTTATCTAATAATTACTACGTTGATTGATTTGAAGGCTGATAATCGATATAATTATCTTATTACTAGCTGATCCGACTGACGTTGTCCTGTCTTAACTATGAATATATCCTATTTCAACTTCTGATTGATTATTTAATTTTATAGCATTTAGCTATGCTTAGTAAATTATACTAAGAAACAGTTGAAAATAATATAGGACCGGCAGGATTTGAACCTATGACCTTACTGCACACCGGGCAGCCGCTTTAGCCATCCAGCTACGGTCGCCTCTTACCAGAACCCTAAATTTCTCAACTGTATGATACGTCATTTCGTGACGTCACGTTCATCCATTTGTTCCTATCTTAAGTAGGATACAAACCAACATAGGATACCCTATCTACGAGAAATTAAAGGTACTGGTAAGAGGCGACCGTAGCTGGATGACTAAAGCGACTGCCCGGTGTGCAGTAAGGTCATAGGTTCAAATCCTGCCGGTCCTGTATTTTTTCAACTGTTTCTTAGTATAATTTGCTAAGCATAGCTAAATGCTAAATGTATATGTATGACAATATGTCTGATAAATAAATCAATTGTCTGACAATAACAAACTCATCAAAAAAAGTATTCGAGGTATTGGTCCAGCCTTTCACGCGTGATGCAGTGACCAGGAGAAATAGTGATTCATTTTTATACAATTACAGATATATATTAGTAAAGACTAATAAATACTTTCCAGTGCAACTAAATTGACTTATTCTGACTATTTTACAAAAAATGCAATAATTCGTGAATGTCGGGCATGTTTTAAGCTATAATTCATCAATATCAATTATATTTACGTATTTTTTTAATCGTATTTTAGTATAACATAATTTTAGATTAAAAATAAAAAAACAAAATATTTACTTACATAAAATTAAATGACTCAAAAGCTAAAATAAATAGTTGTCAGTGGGCAACATTCCCATGCCGGCAGCATTGCCACGTTGTATGGCAATTTTCAACTTCTGGCCGAAATAAATACCAGCATTCTGAAAACGTGTGGCCGGTAGACTTGAACAGGTGGTAGAGTTGAACCATCGTCCAAAATTGTATTTAAAATGAAACGCCAATGCGAACAAAGGTCTCATGCTAGTGACCAATCATTATCTAACATCCTTCCATATAGCATCATGTTTTTTTGTTAGGCAATGAGAACAAACAATTTATTTCCAGCAACAGGATCCGAATGTAAGAGAAATATCGAACTAAATTAAAATACACATTCATATAACAACTAAGTTGTATTTCCATTGCCGACAATACATTCAACGCTACATTGAAGTTACGCAACAAAAATTCAAGGAACAGCGAACAAAGTTCAGAGCATCGTAAAATACAAAGTCACATAGAAAGTTGTTGGGCATAAATCGTGAACATCTGATATTGAAAATATTGGTGAACGTATCATAAACTCGGCTCAGAGGCATCGAGATAAACTTGTAAAAATTGTATACGCTTTGTAAAGAGCGGGTTCGCGTTAAGGTTTATTATGTATTTGAGGTAATAACATGTCATAACGAAACATCACGCCTATATTACACAGATGGGTATAGCAGGGGTGTCAAACACCCACTTTTTACCTGATATGTTTATGTCCCATGGGATAGGGCAAAATTCCAACCCCTTGCTGCTTGTGAGAATTACCTGATGGAAAGTTTACAAATAACACTTTTCTAAATCTGGGAATCGAAGCCAAGACCATGCAGTGAGGCGCGCATACACTTACCACTAGACCAACAAGGCTGACTCGAGATATTTTGTGGACAAATTAATACAGCCTTTGCAACTGAATTAAAATATCGGTTTTTATAAACTGTAAACGTTGACACTGATGTCAGAAATTTATCGTTTTTCAACGAAATAACGCAGAAATATTATTTATTTTAAGTTCAAGCACAGTGAAAGTAAAATAATTATGACTTTTGTCATATTACATAGATACTTGTTATTGATTCTAATGGGAATTATAATAAATCCATGGTGAAACATATCCCTAATTTAAATAATATATTGATATATCCCTACGTTTGAATATAAGTTTACGTAGTTGGTGCCTAATATGAATATCAAAGATATCAAATGAGAAGTCTGTTCCGCGTGTACTTCATAAAACTCGACCACAACATTTTTACTTGTCGCTCGCTAACCGTACGTACTTGCTCGAAAGCGGAAACAGTTGTAAAACACTTTATCATTTCCTTTAAAATATATTCTCTTGGAAATAAATGCATTAGCAGTTATCATTTTTATCTGTTGTATGTGCTGGACGGAAAAAATAAAATGTCCTTGCCTTTTTCACGTTATGGCAAATTAAACTTTTCGACAGTTCCTTTCAAAATTGTACACCGGCGGCGTTGCGATTCTGTAAATCAAACGGTTGGTTTTGAAATTTTAGTACATCCTACTTATCTTAATCTGAAACAGTACCAAAAATTGGAAAGCTTTTACACTGGTAACTGTATACAGTTTTATCGAATGTTTCAAATTATAATAATGATGCTGCAGGACATAGGTCTCACCAATCAGCGTTTCCTTTCCTCAGCGCGTGGTTCTGGCCGACTGAAACCAACGACTCCCTGCGATCTTCGTCTGTCCAACTAGCGGGAGGCCGTCCCACGCTGCGTTTGCCAGTTCGTATTCTTTTGGCTTTAAAACTAATCACTCCAAAATAAAAAATTCCAATGATCAACTGTGTCATCTGTAAATCAAACAAACAATACAAAATCAAGCAGAATATTCTAATTCTCCCAAAAACACACACCCCGTTCAATAAAAGCCAATCTAATTGAAATAATAATTCATACAAATAGCTTATTTGCAGTCCCATATTACCTATATACGAACAATCTATTGGACCACACAGGCCAATTCCCATTAATAAAACGATACAGGCCTTTGGAAATCGAACATTAATAGCCCATAATATTTAACGTCCAAATATTGTTCGCGATCTGACAAAGGTCCTACCATTGGAACGGTTGGTTAACGCCCTAACTGTAGTACAGTTACTTAACTTACTTACCTGGTCTTAGTAACACAATACACCTGGGCCTTACTTAAGTCTACTATTTCCATTAGATTCCAAAGATCGATAATTTACACTATAATAAGTATAATTAATAATAATTTAAAAAAAAAACCAGTTTATGCTAAGTCATTGATATAAAGTCAAAATACTGAAGGTTATCCTTCTCGAGCAATCTGTCATCGCTCTATAGTACTTAGTTTTTCAGAAGAACGACGTATAATTTAATAAATACCGTGAGACAGATATATTAATAACCTGGACCGTTTTTAATCTAACAGATTACCAAAACTGTCAAAATTTACAATAATATGATGTCAATGATCGATTATACTGACACCATTGAAAAGGGTCAATATATCTTATTCTAGGCTTAAATCTAATTCTTTTTTTTTATGATGTGTCCAAACAGTTAGATACATCATAAATATTACAATCTTGTCTAGATATAAAATTAGAGACTAATGAGTAATTTAATTGATTTATTAGTCAGATAAATTTTATATTCAATTTGTCTTAATACATTTTAGATCAATAAAAAAATAAGTCAAAATAAAATTAGACTCAGCCATTGACACGAAGTAGTAGAATAAAAAAATCAAGTCAAGTGATGTAAAACTCGATTTATAATTAAATAATATAAAAGATACGTATATTATTATAGAATCCGTTAGGTATAGGTTTCAAAAGCTCATGGTAGGAGCCATAACCAGTAAATAATATATTGTCCTATTAAACAAAATTAAGCAATAGAATGTGCCAAAAATATACAAAATACAAATGTTTATATTAAAAACCTACGAAATTCATCCCATGTAGATATTGTAGGTTTTTAAATAAAGGTAGTTTTTTCTACATTAAGGAGGCCGTAATATTCTAAAAAAAAATTAAGGATCTAAAGCCCGGTTTACACTTTGTTTAGTGCGAGTGCCAGTGATTAGTGCGAGTGCAGGAGTGTAGCGCGAGTAGTGTCCAATTCATTGCAAGTGCAGGTGATTAGTGCGAGTGCAGGTGTGTAGTGCGAGTAGTGTCCAATTCATTGCGAGTGCAAGTGATTAGTGCGAGTGCAGGTGTGTAGTGCGAGTAGTGTTCAATTTTGATTAGTGCGAGTGCAGGTGTGTAGTGCGAGTAGTGTCCAAGTGGCTTTGTTTCCGAGGTCGTGGGTTCGATTCCCACTTAAGACAAATCTTTGTGTGCATGAACATGGGGATTTGTCTTAGTCTGGGTGTTTCTATGTATAATATGTATGTATTTACAAAAGATAACATTTTTTTTTTTTTACATTTTTTTTAATTTGATTTTTTTCTATATATGTATTAGTATCAGTTATTCTAGTACCCATAGTACAAGCTCTGCTTAGTTTGGGACTAGATGGCGTTGTGTGTGAGTTGTGAAATATTTATTTTATTAATTTATTTATTCATGTTTCAGATACTCCTGCACAAATTTATAAGTTACGTCTTCGGTCCACTTTGCCATTTTGTACAACAAGCGCCCGACGCTACGCACTAAAGTTTAGTGCGTAGCGTCGGGCGCTTGTTGTAGTGTTTAGCGTTTAGTGACTAAACGCTAAACACTAAACACTAAAACACGCCTGTCCAAACGTGCTTAGTGACAGGCACGCTGCGAGTGAGGGGGAAGGGAGGGCGCGCGGGACGTGGCTACTACGCAGTCCACTCGCATAAAAATAGAACACGCTTCTATTCACTTTACTACACAGCCAACTAAGCACTCGCACTAATCAGTCGCTGTCCACACCTTGTCACTAAACACCTGCACTAATCACTCGCACTCGCACTAAACAAAGTGTATACCGGGCTTAATGCATTCTCCAAGTCAAAGGTAATGCAATTAACATGTTCACTTGTACAGATTAGTTAGATAATAGTCAATACCATGGCCTTTTATATGATAGAAAAATAAAATCATAAAAAATTGTTCAAAAATTTAAAAAAAATGTTAACTCTTATCACTTAGGTGTATGAAAAATAGATAGAAGCCGATTCTCAGACCTACTGAATATGCATATAATATTTGGTAAAAATCAGTAAAGCCGTTTCGGAGGAGTAAGGTAACTAACATTGTGACACGAGAATTTTATATATAAGATGACGTAGTCGAGTTAAAGTTTTTTTTTTTTATTATCTTTTTTATTTCAGTTCGACCTTCATAGTTACAGCATCTTGTAGTACGCGCTGCCCCCAGTACAGTACAGGTTGTCCCATAAAACAGAGTTGTAAACTGCGCCCCAGATCCAGTTTGCATACCGACGTAATGCCGCAACATTCATTGCTTTGATACTATCGCTCGTGCCTGAACTTACTTTCTTGTTCGACATATATACCGGATTTGTGGACTGGAATTAATTTGGTTATAACCAGAAGCACATAACAGCGTGACAGAAGAGCGTGGCAGAGTTTTAAGTACCCAAATTTTACCAGTCTCACACAATATAATTATTATGTCGCAATGTGTTGAGTAGACCTATTTATGTTTATTTACACTTACTATGTTTATACACAGGCACTCAAACACACATCACACACAAGCATACACACTTACACACGCACACATACACGCACACACACACACACACACACACAAACACACACAAACTGTATTTATGTCAATCCTGTCTGTATTGTAATCTACTTACCTATGTATAATTATTAATATTTTTCTTTCTATTTTATTTTTTATTTTTGTTATGGAAGAGCGGAGTCTTCTAATACAGGCATTATTTGATTAAAAGAAGACTCCAATCACAAACTAATTGGTGTAAACTTGTAAAAGAAAATAAACAATTGAATTTGAATTTGAATGTTTTTCATGTATGATTTTTATGTTGTGTTGGGATAAATAAACAATTTAATTATTATTATTATAGTAATGTTTTGGTCCTATGTGACAAGGATTGCGCGTACCAAGCAAAATTCCTGACTGAGTGCTGCTTCTCAGAATCTGACTGATTAACCCAATTAACAGTTTTGCCTGACTAGGGGTCGAACCCGAGGCCAGACAGTGAGTGGTCGTCTACACTACTGGGCAAATCGGAAACTCGCGAGCTGTAAAAAACACTCTGCTGTTTTGGGTCCAGTATCTGCACGGTACGATTACACGTCAAAAAATGTTTTGTGTCAATGTTCGAGAAGGTAGTCTTTACTTGCTCATCATGCCTGTAACCAATTTTATTGCTGGTAACAGTTTCGAGAACATAAAAAAATATCACGCACAACAAAATATTTGCTATATAAACACTGTTTTTTTTTTTTCACAACTCACACACAACGCCATCTAGTCCCAAACTAAGCAGAGCTTGTAATATGGGTACTAGAATAACTAATACTACACTGATAATACATATATATACTTTTATTTGTAAATCCATACTTATTATACATAGAAACACCCAGACTAAGACAAACCCCCATGTTCATGCACACAAAGATTTGTCTTAAGTGGGAATCGAACCCACGACCTCGGCGTCGCAGGCAGGTACACTACCCACTCCGCCATCCGGTATATAGAATAATATATTGTTTTGTCTTCTAATACAAATCTCAAATAATGCGACAATGCTAATTAGAGACTTTTCATAGATATTTTTACAAGTAATAAGTAAATGACGTTTTCCCAAACAAAATATGCTTGTGAGAAGCGACTTTTGAGCCTCATTAAACCATTAGAGTTTGATAAAAGTATCTAATTCGTATAGTGGTCTTCTTTCCAAGCCAGAATAAAAAGCAAATATATTTTGTTTGTATATTAATTTCATTATTTTTAATGAAATAAATATACAAACAAAATATATTTCGAAAATCGACTATTGTGCAATATAAGCCATAACAACTCTATCGAGATAAGTTGTTTAGGCTTTTCAAAAAATGATGAAGACATTTATTCATATATACACCAACGCTAAGTCCGAATTTCATACGTACTTGGTAACGAAACCATATCGCGAGTCAGAACAACTGAACAACGCCATCTATCGAGTGGTGAATGAGTTATGAACTTACTCATTAACTTACATAGGATTTATTTTATTTTTACCTGAAACGCATTGAATATCTTGCGAGTATTATTTAATGACTTTAAACATTCATTGAGGCCAGCTGTAACCTTCAGCAATTTCCAATTTGTGAGGTAATGAACTGATGTCAATAGTATTAATTGATTAAAGCCTAGTATTATTGAAATCACGTTTAATGTGTCAATGGAAAGGAAAGACACTTTTCATTGCTGGTGCTGCGCCTTCAATCAAATTAAATGATTTTTTTTTATTTTAGCTGCCTTCATGGTACAGTGGTTATGCGCTCCCGACGCGAGATCTAAGTTTTGAATGCCAGATTGGGCAAAAGTGTTGATGAGAATTTTTCCGTCAGTAAAAAAATACCTTTTTAAAATATACGAGTAAGTCAAAATTCTTGCATTTTGTTTGTACAATTTTTAGATAAGTACTTTAAATATAACCGATTGTATTGTATAATCAATCATTCAAAGTTTCATGGGCAAGTCCACAATCAAAGTAGGAAAAAAATAAAAATAATATATATATATATAAATCATTGAATAACCCACATAATTTATAGGAACTTACGTAATGAAACAATAGTTTTTATAAACATAATATTTCGTATAGCTATCAAACAAAATTCAAAACTACGCAAGTAAAAAAACACCTACAAAAGCGTGACGTCTCGCTGTTGTAGGCGTTTCTTAGAAGCGTTTCGGCGAGTCTATTATTGATGTGAATTTATGTATTTTTTGTATATTTATGTACTGAGATATTTTATTTTTTATTTATTTATTTAACTTCTCGCACAGATACATGTGACGAAGGCGGACTTAATGCCAAAGGCATTTTCTACCAGTCAACCTTAAGGTGGTGCAGAGATATGTTCGGGTAGGTGCATAAAGTATCCACAATTCAAATTGTTTTTAAATAAAACTTACTCAAGACTACAAATTAAAAAGAAAAAAAAAATTACTATAATGCATAAATAATAAAATTAATAAATTATAAGTAAATATAATTATAAAATAAATATATTTAATATTTACAAAAATAAAATATACAATAATATATTTAAATATATACATAGAAAATAAATATATATATATATATATATTATATATAAGGGAGATACATATATTATTCCGATGATTCCGCCAAATAATTATTGTATAGCCGCCGTACACTGGTTCGAAAAGCGTCGCGGCTAGTTGTCATCCGGATATTGAGAGGAAGCGCATTCCATAAGAGAATGGATTTAACAGAGAAAGAAGAATGAACAAGACTGGAAGAATGAGAGGGACAAAGAAGAAGAAGATTGTTAGAAGAGCGTAGAGATCTATCGTGGTTGGAGCATAGAAATTTAAAATCTGGAGTTAAGTAGGCTGGTGCGTTGGGAGAATATAGGAGAGTAAAAAGGAATGTCAACGCACGCCAGCTGCGACGTTGACGTATAGGCAGCCAATTCAATTGAGTACGGTAATTCGAGACATGATCGTACTTACGGAGGTTAAAGACGAACCGAATGCAATTATTGAGAAGTCGGTCAAGTTTATTGAGTAGATCTGCATTCAGGTCGAGATAGCACACATCAGCATAGTCGATTACTGGGAAAATTAAAGTATACACAAGCATTGTCTTGGTCTTAACAGGGAGAAAGTTACGAAGGCGATAGAGAGATCGCAAAGTCCCTGTAACCCGTTGACTGATATTTCCAACCTGAGTTCGCCAGTCGAGGTTGCTGTCCAAGTATAAACCGAGATTCTTGACATTAGGATTAATAGGGATGACTGTGCCATTAAAGATGATCGGGGGAAGTGCTGAGTTATCAATCTTGACAATCATGCGAGAGCTGCCGATGATAATAGATTGCGACTTGGAAGGATTAACGGACAACCCAAATCTCCCCGACCAGTCTCTTATAGTTTCAAGATCTCGGTTTATACTTTCAATCGCCACGGGGAGATCTTCTACCTTAGCTTGAGCGTACAGCTGAAGATCATCGGCATACAAATTACAATTTTTATTTATTTTTATCTACAAATTAGTGAGCTTAATAATAAAAAACTTCTTTTTTTGGGTTCCGTACCTTAACTATAAATGACTTACGAGATAATATCTATTATTTAAAGGGACGTGAGGTGAAGACATTATTATTGAGAATACGGGTTCCTCACGTTATTTTAGCCGGGATATGCCGACTAGTTTCAAATTTAGTCGGCATATCCCGGCTAAAATAACGTGAGTCACCCGTATTCTCAATAATAATGTCTTAAGAGACGTCTACAGTACAGTCGATTCTTTCCATTATAATATAATATATATATTTTTTTTGATCATGAGGTTGTGCTTTATCGTATAATTACAATAGGAATAGTAGAAAAGATAAGATCAAAAAGATAAGAAAGATAAATTGAAATCACTTTTATTTGAACAGATACTTGTAACAAAAAACTATAATGAATATTTTTTTCAAGACACCTTGAATTAAAAAAAAAACTATGAACACATCTATAAAATTAGTTCACGCAATATTGCATCGTAAGTGCATTATTTTCACAATAACAATAACTATAAAATGTCTGTCACGCTCTGTAAATCAAACATTCTCATTTGTCTAGATTTCTAACAAATTATGTACAGTTACACACAAATCGGGCCTACAATAAAAAATACTGGGCTAAGAACACGTTTAGATAGACTCGATTTCTAAGACAGAGCAGAGACAAATCTTTAGTATGCAACTAATACTAACCACAATTTGGATTTCTTCAAAGCAAGAGTTAATTGATATCTCTTAGGTAAGCGTGCTCCACCATAGACTGCATAACTGTCAACCAAAGAAAAAAAAAGAGAGGGATTGAAAAACAGGTTTAAGAGCGTGTATTCCTTTTCAAAATGTAACTGTCAATATTTGTAGTGTTTTGGGAATATTTCGTAAAAACTGAATGAAAGTATGTTTTTATTCAACTTACTTTTTAGGATGCAAGTTTTGAAAGGTAAATATAACAATTTCATTCGTAAATACAGCATAATTTTGTAATTTATCAACTTAACAGTTAATACTCTTTCAACTGATAAAATAGAAAAGTATGCTTTAGTTATTAAATGTAATTGTCATATTTACCTTATAAAGCCCACATTCTAAAAAGTTAGTTGAATAAAATCATACTTTCATTCAGTTTTTACGAAATATTCCCAAAACACTACAAAAATTGATAGTTACATTTTAAAAAGGAATACACGCTCTTAAGATAACCGTGTTTTAAGAAGTTAGATGTAATTGGAGCTTAGTTAAAAAAAAAAAAAAAAAACTTTATTACCAAGAGATACATCAATTACATAATTTTAGACAGTGGCTACCAAACTAGGTTTTCCTGTTTTTTGGTTAGCCTAATCACTAAGTTTAACTAAGGGTGCATGAAAGGAGCCTTCCCGAGTGACGTACACAACAATTCCCTACGTCCGGCGCACCCTGGGCAATTTGCGAGTACTTAAAAGCGAATTGGCTAATCCTTTCACCACGATGGCAAGTCAAAACCTTGACCACCTTACTGACTGTCCAAAATGCCCTACCACCTGCACAAGAGAGGCGCTCATGAACACCGACGAGAGCGCCATAAAAGTGGCCACTTATTGGACCAATAAAATTTGACTCAGCCATCGACACGACGAAGAAGAAGACTAAGGTAATGAAAAAAAATTAAAATTTAAAAGATAAAAAGAAAACAGAAAGTACTGAAAAAATAATAATGAATAATAAAAGAAAGAAATAGATCAGCAAAGTGTGTGTGATATTATGTAGTGATGATGTGTAATTGAATGGGTAAGTGTGTGTTGAATTTGTTATATTATGGTGTATGTGCGTGAGTGAGTAGGTGTGTATGTGTGTGTAGCTATGATGTATGAGTGCATAAGTTCTTAATGTTGTGTGTTGAGTAATTAATTAATTAATGCCCATAGATTCATAGGAGTTATTGTAATCTTACAAAATTAAAGTATACCTTTACGATCAAAGATATAATTACATTATCTTTAAAAGCCTTTTTACCAGTTTTGATACTAAGAAGCAAAAGACACATTTCATACAAGCAGACACACAACATAGTGTCTATGTCAATGATTGTGTAGCTTAAACTTCATATGTTATTTTTCGTTTTTGTTAGCTTTACGTTTAGTAGTTTATTACGTAAGGTTAAATAATAAAAGTTGACCACAAAGGCCTAAAAACTATTTCCATTGTTAATCTCAACCACACCATAAAACTAATCCGCGATAACACCCTAACTATCAGTTCATTACCCCATAACTACCCCATACAACCGTTGTTCCTTTATTTTTACGACCAAACGTACAGGTTACACAAGAACTTAAACATTACTAATATAAGATTGTCTTGCTTTGTATAGACTTTCTGTTAAATGAGAGACCATCGTACACTGGAAATATATAGCTTGAACGGTAGCCATGTGTACTTTGTTTTTCAACCATTGTGACGTCATAGCCCTAGATCCGGTGATTTAGATAGAAACGGAAGATATCGCGCTGATAATAACTTGAATATGGTTATTGTAACCGTTTGTAATAACCGGTTATTAGATTTTATTATGGGTTATCGGTTCGGCGCCATGCAAAAGCATTTATTTTTACGATAGAGATTTTGGTAATGAGTTTGAAATATTACTTTGTTAGTAATCTTTTTCTTGAGTCTACAATACTTACTTAAATTATATTACGAGCTACCCGCGGCGCCACACGCCTGGTACGCTAATTAAATATAGCTTACAACCTATTCGCTTACCTACCTAATATAAACGAAATCAATACAAATAAATAAAATTGAAGTGTCTGTTTTTAATGTCAAAATAACAATGTTTTTTTTCCGTCTGGCTGTCTGTTTGTATGTATCGGCTTATATACTACACGGCTGGGACAAATCTTTGTGTGATTCGCAAAGATTTGTTCTGACACTGGGTGTGCTTGTGTGAGTGAATGTGTGTATTTGGCCTTGTCATTGAGACCATTGGATAGTGTAATTGCTTCTGGCGTTCTATCTAATGTAAAAAATCCAAATTTATCTTTATCTTTATCTTTACGGCTAGGCATTAAAAAAAAAATCAGCGGCAGGTAACTGACCAAAAAACGCGTGACAAGCGACTTGCATC
The DNA here is from genome assembly GCA_905147285.1 of Hypena proboscidalis. NCBI lineage: Eukaryota > Metazoa > Arthropoda > Insecta > Lepidoptera > Erebidae > Hypena > Hypena proboscidalis. Next base: position 5,279,370 of record LR990150.1, on the reverse strand, counting down.
GTTATCAATAAACCTAACGTCGCCTATTTGTTCTCACACGATTTACAGGGTGTTTTTTTTAATTTAGGTATCCACATATTTTTTATGTTATGTAGACAGCAATAACTTGCCCAATGGTGGGTGTTAGGTCATAGACTCAAGACACATACCGATCTATCGACGCACGTGTGGTGTAGTGGTTTAAGCGGTCGCCTCGCCGCTCTCCACTGCACTGGTGTTGTGGGTTCGATCCCCACATGGGGCAAATCTTTGTGTAAGTCGCCAATATTTGTTCTGAGACTGGGTGTGCTTGAGTGAGTGTGTATTTGGCCTTGTCATTGGGACCATTGGATAGTGTAATTGCTTCTGGCGTTCTATCTAATGTATAAAATCCAAATTTATCTTTATCTTTATCTCTACTCAAAACCATTTGTCTTTGGACAAATGTCATCAAAACGTCAAACCAGATTCCTGTTGAGATCCGCCGGCGCGCGCGACTTTTCGAGATCGCTCGTATAAACGTGAAATAAATAGAAAATTTCGTGATTCGTGTTATGTTGTGTGTGAGCATTAAGGTCCCTCTCTTTATTCTTTGATTAAGGTGTAAGCTGTCCTGGGAACGATTGTAATGTAAAACTTTCGTTTAGGGAACCATCCTTTAATCGTGTGGGGATTCGATGTTATTACGCCGTGATTACCTAAATACAATACACTACTTTTTATTGATGTTACTACCACGCAGACGAAACCCCGGGCAAAAGTAAGTTTGTTTGTTTGTTTGACAGCGCTAATCTCAAGAACTACGGATCGAATATTGATAATTATTTTTGTGTTTTATAGTATTACTAACTTTCAATATAATAAATAAATAAATATCTCACAACTTACACTCAACGCCATCTAGTCCCAAACTAAGCAGAGCTTGTACTATGGGTACTAGAATAACTGATACTAATACATATTTTTTGTAAATACATACTTATAATGCATAGAAACACCCGGACTAAGTCAAACCCCCATGTTCATGCACGCAAAGATTTGTCTTAAGCGCGAATCGCACCCGCGACGTCGGCGTCGCAAGCAGGTACACTACCCACTCCGCCATCCAGTCGTCGAATCGTATGTTTTAATATAACGCTAAACTCTACGGCAGCGCAGCAGTTAGTTTTGACGCAGGTCAAAACGCGGGAACAGCTACTACTTAATACAACGAATTCCACGCGGACGAAGTCGCGGGAAAAAGCTAGTTTTTAACACGCTTATTTTAGCTTCACCTGTATGTATGTAACCGACTCTTTAGGACTCGATTTTGACCCACTTTAAACGGACAGATTTCATTAAAATTTTGCACACCTGTCAAAGATCGATGACAATGCAATAATTCGATAAAAAAAATTAAAAAATTAAAAAAAGAAAAAAAAAATTCTTGAAAAAAACGCTCTTTTAGATAAACCAAACTAAAAAGTAGAAAATTAATAATAGTTAAAAAAAACTAAAAAAACACGCTTTTAAAGTACTTCTTACTAAAAAGTGAAAAATAATTCCTAATATAAGCTGAAAAAAGCTTGGGGAACTCTGTGCCATATTTTCGTTTATCGAGCAACTCACTTTTATAACGACCGCCCCACAGCAGCAACAAAAAACTTTGCTACACTATGCTATATTAAGAAAAGTGCCAAATTAACGCAAATCGCCTTGTCACCGCGCCAGATTCTGGCGAATGGCAGGTTTTCAAGGTAAAGGTCGAAGTAACATACATTTTGCTGAATAACCACTTCAATGGATTAATGTGTAACTAAATGTGTGTGGAATAATGTGTTTAGGAACTGAGAGTTTAATACTTTTTCTTATTTTCTGACCTTTTGTTATATAATAGCCTAGACGCCAGGAAAAGTTGAAGGTCGTATTAAAACACATAGTAGGAGCAGACCCTGTAAGCTCCTACCAGGCAAAGTTTCAGTCGATATTCCTGCTGATACTGAACTACTCAATTTATTTAAAGTAACATCCTAAATTTTGCCACACCTGAAAATTAAGTTCTAGATTTCACGCTTATTTTAGCAGATAGTTCATGCAAGTTCTTTTATTCGCGACGCACTATAGTTCTGTGTTTTTTTTTCGCGGCGCACTTAGCTCTTGGAGAATTGAACCAAAAGGACAAGTCATTGTCGAACGTCCTCCGCTGCCAAATGTGGAAAAGCGCCGCGATACACGGAACAATATACCCCCCGATCACCCGTGAGTTTTGCTTTTATTTCCCTTCCATATTGATTTAGTGATCTTAGATCTAGGTACAATAATGTTTATTGCTACGGCGAACTTAGTTAAATTTGGCGTGTGAACTTAGCTGTGACCACATCGTCTTGCAGACAATCATGTAGTAAACATATTCGTAGAATTTAGTATTTATGGCGGTAAAGTATATTTTAGAATTATATTCTATCAACTCTATAAAGTGGTAATAAAAATAGATACGATTTTTCAAATCCATAAATGTTACAAGTTTTTAGTAGGCTATAAACATTGTAGTTATTTACTTTTATTGCAGTTAGTTTCTTAATATCATTCTTTATGTTTCCTCGAACAGTCTACAGGTCAACTGTCAGCAGCCAGAAGGTGTTCAAGGAAACATAATCAATGACATATTTGAGATAAATATAAAATACTTAGTTTTTCGACGTTGCTATCTCTCACCGTTAGTCATTTATACAAGCAATCGTTTGAATTTATAACTAGCGCTAGTAAACTAAACCAATATTAAATTACGATGTGTAATTGCTTACACTTCGACGATAAAAAGTCTTCACGTTTCCTAGATAGCTAACGTAGGATAGTACAGAAGTTTAGCTTTCATATTTAAGCCCTTTCGTCCGTTAAAAATCGGTGTACCTAAACATGCACATCATGTCTCAACAAGATTCCAAGTTTATTGGTTCAGCACCTATGACAAGTTATGTTCAGGTCCCATGTGTAAGGAAGTGAGCCTATTGCCATCTACCCGGGTACAGTTCTTCTATTATGAATATCTTGAGGAAAAGTATACATAAACATTTTTTTGCCGTGACTTGCACAATTCGGAAATTGAACCCGTGACCTCATAATCAGTAAACTCAATATATTCATCACTAGGCCAACGGATCTTATATTTAGCAGCATCAGTGAATTAACTAATTATGGCATAAATAAATATCTATACTCATAGAAATCAACTGCGTTGTATAAAACTGAATTTCTGTACTCTCCATGTACTATGGCTACAATAACGACCGCGGTTACAATCACTAAGTTGTTAACTGCTGTTAGCATTACACCAATAATAACTGTTTAAGTATTATAAACGCATTTCATCTGATTACTTTCCGTAACAATATTGCTAAGCCAAAAAAAAGTAAATGAAATAAAATAATATAATGAATCAGTGGTTGACACTGAATTCATTTTTGCATAATTTAAAATAATATTATTTTCGAGTTTGATTCGATTACATTTATTTTATGTAACAACTACTTTACCTTTTTTCATTACGTTAACCAACACAAATAATTTTAAGTTTTTTTATATTTTAAATGTGCATAAAACTTGTAGGTATGATTAGGTAATAAAATATATAATGATAAAAATAATGAAACAAAATTAAATAAAATACAATTTTTAACAAAATATAAAATAAACCTTTGTTATTTTTTAAAGTATCGACCATAATAAGTACCGAGAATGTTTGCAACAAAACATCAAAATAATAATGATATTTTCATCCAAATAAATTTTACTTATTTGTTGGAAATGTTATATAGTTTATTAAATTATAAAATGAAATGAATTTTAAAGTATAGAATAATTTTAATGAATTGCTGTATCAAGAATTAATGTTAACAATACACCAAAACTGTACCTAAGATTGATATAAACTAAAGATATAAATATAAGTCTTCATAATAATATTTAATACAATATTAAGGTTCAAAAATTAAGAATCCAGCAGGATTCGAACCTACACCCGGGTGCTTTGCCAATTCAGCCATGGATTTGTATGCTATTATAGATTCGAAATTTCTCATCCCTTTCTGTGCCGGCGTTATAGGTACCTTTATAATATATACCTTAGCTAGACGAAGCTTACTTGGTTTTAGTGCCACTTACGAGTATGTAATGAGTGATAAGTCATTTAGTCACACAAACTCGTAGTCTGGGTTTAGACAACTCGATACTGTCGAGAGATGATGCATTTTTATCAAATAATTGTTTAAACAAATTATAGCTTAAAATATCATATATGTATTATTTTTGTCTTGCTACGGTATATATATACATACACCTATAAATTACGCTGGCACATTTATTTATTTATTTATTTATTTATTAATCAAAACGGTACAGGACCAATTAATTAAACCACATAAATTAAACTTTCCCTTTTGAGCATGGAAGCATCCGGTTTTTATTACACATTATATCATCTTTCATTTTTTTTATTCACTAAATAGTATGCAAGTTTTAAAAATTTTAATGACGAAACATAACATCCACATTTCGCCTGTCATGTTTAGCTCCCATGCCATTACCTTTAATAAGAAAGAGAGTGAGCCAAAAAAAAAAAAAAACTTTTGCCCGACCGAATCGAACCCGAGACCTTGCTATGAGAAGCCGCATATTTATGCTAACTAGGCCAATGTGACAATACTTAAATGCCATAAATTCCTGTAAAAAATAGTCTTCAACGCAATCAAATTATCAATGTCATTACAACCTCACTCTCTAAAGCCTACAACTTCGAACAATAAGGCAAAGAGATTGCAATCTCTCACTTGTACGGTACACCGTTCTGCAGCAACACTATACTGCAAGTATTCGCGACAGTCAGACGGATTATGGTACAACCCCGACGCGAGTGAACCAGTGAAACGTGCCAGTGTAAAAATGTCCGGGCAAAGTTGGACTCCTCCAAATATCGCACCCATCTGTCAAGAGCAACAAGCACCCTTAACACAATGTTCCCCTACCGGCTACATGTTCCTGGCTCTTCTAACCCAGTTATATGGTGGTGCTAAGATGAGTACAAGACCAGAAAGTGAATTCGATAGTCATAGTCACTTTGGCTATCAGTTCCCCAGCGATATTAGCTCAGGATTTTCGGGTTTCGGCAGCAGCTTTGAACACTACACTCCTCCAGGACCTGGTTCATACAAAAGTGAATTATCATCACCGTCCGTAGGCCCTATCTTACATGATGATTTCCTACCTAAATATTCGACTAAAGTGAGAAGTCATGGCCCGGGATATAGCCGAGGCATTTCGGAGACATTTTCACATTTCCCAGAATTCAATTTTGAGAAGGAGTTCCGAAAAACCGACCCATTTCAAAAGGATTTCGGTAATCCTTTTTCAAAATACAGATCGTCACCGAGTTTTGACTTCAATTATCTTAAGAGGAGTTTCTTTGATACTGACACTGCAGATTCTGAAATGGTGGCTGTTAAAGAAGAGAAGAAAGGGGAAAGAAAAATTAGAAAGAAGAGGCAAGCTATTGAAACGTATGATTTTATCATTGTTGGAGCTGGATCAGCGGGCTGCGTCATCGCTAATCGGCTCTCTGAAGTCAAAAAGTGGAAGGTAAGTCGGCATTTCCTTCCTAACCTTTATTATTTTGGCATTTTTGTACTCTGAGTGACTATAATCCCTTCCCCTTTTCCTATAATGATAGCAGTTTAAAATAATTGACGGAAAATTTCTATTAACCAAAAATAAAGTGATATTAATATTAGGTATACTAATTAATATGCGTAATTTGTGGAGACAATATGAAATAAAACAACATCTAGGTGCAGTCATAAAATTCTATTGAATAAATTGAATACATACTCGTATTATATAGTTTTTAGGTCACACTTTTAATTACTTCAAATAAAATACAAACTTCAGTTAAATGTTCAACAACATCTCGGTGCAATCACAAAATTCTATTGGATAAATTTAATATATGTACCTATTTGGGTCACACTTCTAATAAGCTGATAAAAAATGGTATGTACATAAATAGTTTACTTATATCAGACTTTGTCTAACAATTACATCGGTTTTCTAATAACCTATGATGAGACTTGTAATACTCTGACGTCACACATTCTCACCATAGATTGCGACACAAAAGTTTTTTCTAACATAGTACAGTGCCTAATAATTAAGTTACATCTTCGTTCATAATATTGCATAAAGAATGAATAATTAAATCATTATGTGGTCGATTTCCCATAGTTTACTTGTTTATGAAAAAATATGGGATTCGCTGATTTCGTTTAGTGCGATCTTTATTATTTTCCCACTATTCAAGCAGTTTTTCATATCACTATGTTTCTAATAATAGTCTTCGACATATTAAAACATCTTTATTAATGTGATTTTAAATTTTGACATGGTTAGAATTTAAATAGGTCTGTTCAGTTCATAGAAATCTTAATAATAAGGCAATAGAAATGTCAAAGACGCGTGACCTTGTCGCCGCGCATCTGTCTAGTCAAACACAAGTGCGAGTTGAGGAATTGTCGTCTTAATGTCATCGCAAAAAGAATAATTTTGTTTGCAGGAATACAAGCGCATTTGTCTAATCGAACACAAGTGCGAGTTGAGGAATTGTCGTCTTAATGTTATCGCCAAAAAGAATAATTTTGTTTGCAGGAATACAAAAAGTGGTATTTGAAAAACGGCGACATGCGTCCCAGTGTTAAAAGATAGTCGATAGCATTTCTATTGACTAGTTATTAAGATTTCTATGGTTCAGTTGGTGATCGACGATGTCTTGTCGAGACGACGCGACAACAAACTCTGTCTACAATCATCTAAGTCTGCAATGATGCATAAAAGCATAATATGTATGGGTCCTAAAATATATAACAAAATTCCTAAGGAGATAAAAGAATTAAATAATCCTCTTTTTAAAATAAAACTAAAAAATATGTTAAATAGCGTCACTGAATTTTTAAATGATAAATTGTAATTTTATAATCAATACATCTAATTTATTTAATAATGATGTAACATTTTATTTATTTATTATTTATGAATAATTGTCTAATGAATGTCATAATTATAATTAATTTTATTTAAATCTATTAATTAAACAATTAAATTCAATACCATAATCAAGTAATTTTATGAGATTCATTTTAAAATAATACATAAATAAATACGAATATTTGTACACCCTGATGGGTAAAAAATGGAGATACCTAATAATCTATGTATATGACACCTATGTAACCCATTTTTGGCAAATAAAGCATTTGATTTGATTTGGTCTAGTAGTTAGCGTATGCGCCTCCCACCGCGAGGTCTCGGGTTTGATTCCCGGGTCGGGCAAAGTGTAAGGAAAATTCTCGATAGCAGCACGGAGTTGGAATTGTGCCCGGTGGGTGGCGATAGGCTCATCCTATGGGACCTAGACATAACTGGGGAAGTGTGGCTGTTGTACACCTCTGCCGCTCCCTTCTAGGTAATAAAAGCGTGATTTTATGTATATGTAAGTACCAAGGTAAAGATACGGTAGTGATGTTTCATTCGGATTTTTTTATTTGTTTTAAAGTCAAAACATATCTATCTAAAACACTAAAATAAATAATAAATAATATATTTCACAACTCACACACAACGCCATCTAGTCCCAAACTAAGCAGAGCTTGTACTACGGGTACTAGAATAACTGATACTAATACATATATATACTTTTTTATACTTTTCTTTTGTAAATACATACTTATTATACATAAAAACACCCAGACTAAGACAAACCCCCATGTTCATGCACACAAAGATTTGTCTTAAGTGGGAATCGAACCCACGACCTCGGCGTCGCAGGCAGGTACACTACCCACTCCGCCATCCGGTCGTCATTTATGTTGGCGCCGATTTTTTCAAATTTATCATTTAATTTTCAGTTTGAAAACTCAATTCATGATTAAAACAGTTTTGACAAAATAGCCACGAATAAACATGCATTTTAGAAAAAAAATAAATGAAAACTTTATAATATTAAAGTTTAACCTATATATATATTATAATACTAACGTATAGTATGAAAACGAAGCTCGGAAGACTTCCGTTAATAGGGAAAAAAAATATTGAGAGCACAAATTATTTCTAGACAGTTAAAGAGGTGAGGGCTAAAGACTGTTAGCAAGAAGTCCACCTAATTTCTAAAATATTGAATCTAGATTTGTGTTTTTGTACTAAGGTTAGGTTTGAAAATTGGAATGCCGTAAATAGATAGTGAACACAATTTCAAGCAGTTTCACTTAGTCTAAGAAACGTTCAATTTGAACTTGAGCAGATTATACGATTTTTTATTGCGTACTTTGTTTAACCGTAGCAATTACAACTACTTAATATCACGTTGATCTTTAATCATTATAATAATTGGTTCTGTATATTTGGTTTGGAAATAAAATTGCTTAGCAATATTGGTAATAGATATTCTTTATTTACAAAAAAAAACTAGTCTAATAACTTAATCTAAACTTAATAAGTCACAGTCAAGGGGACCTTTTGACTGTGACTTATTAAGTTTAGAACATGCTGGCAGCATTAGCCGCGTTTTTTATTTATTTATTTATATATTATACAATGATCATTATATTGCTCACAGTCTTTAACCAAACGCAACAAAATGGAAGAACATTATAAATAAAAACAATATGAATTAAACATTTAACTTTCTAAAATTAAATTATATAAAATAAAAAATTGCAATTATATAAAATAACTAATATTATTAAAATAACACATAGATCCAATATTATATTTAAAATTCTAATAAAGCATAATTCCAATTAAATTATATTATAATTATTATTATTTTACTAACTAATAAGGTATACTGCGGCCAATGGATAATTATATTATGTTTATTAGTTATAGCAGTAACCAAATTTGTCGGTGGTTCTGGAGTCACAGTCACACACACACACACACACACACACACACACACACACGTATTTGATTTGTTCTGAGGCTGGGTGTGCTTGTGTGAGTGAATGTGTGTATTTGGCCTTGTCATTGGGACCATTCGATAGTGTAATTGCTTCTGGCGTTCTATCTAATGTAAAATAAAATAATTTTTAACAAAAAAAAAAACCGACTTCAAAAAGTAGGTAAACTAAAAAGCATAAAATAAATTTACTTCGCACAAATAATACGTTTTTTCATTTAGTTAAATAGAAATTATTAAATAATTATTTTATAATTCTGAAGTCGGTGCCACGTAAATCGGATAATTAAGAACTAATATTCAGTCAGAAAATAGTTGTTAGAAAGATTTATACTTATTATCTAGTTATTGGTTACTTGGCACCGACTTCAGAATTATAAAATAATTATTTAATAATTTCTATTTAACTAAATGAAAAAACGTATTATTTGTGCGAAGTAAATTTATTTTATGCTTTTTAGTTTACCTACTTTTTGAAGTCGGTTTTTTTTTTTTGTTAAAAATTATTTTATTTTACGATTTTAAGTGATGGGTAGACCGAGCAAGAATGTTTCTCGAATGAGGAGACGACGGTTACTTGAGACGGAAAACTTATCAATAATAATCCCCGTACTCCTAACCGTTGAGGAGTTGTACCTTCCAGCATCAGCTCTGCAACTTAAAATGCAAATATCCAAGTAGTTTTAGGTAAAATACGAAACACAATATAGAAGCTTGAGTGACCCATGATTTCTCTAGGACCCCATCATTAAATCATGACCTCATATTATGAATATACATAAGTAATATTCAACGTCTCGCCTCATCTGTGTATAACTTGAAAGAATACAGTAAACTTCCTCACGGAGCCTATATTTAAAGAATTATCCCCGTACTCCTAACCGTTGAGGAGTTGTACCTTTCAGCATCAGCTCAGCAACATAAAATGCTGGCTACTAGATGCAAATATCCAAGTAGCTTTAGATAATATACAAAAACAATATAGAAGCCTTTTAAATTTGAGGGTTGCCCTCGATTTCTCTAAGATCCCATCATCAGAACGTGACTGGAAAAAAAAGGACCACATGACAAGTATATCCTATCAAACAAAAAAAGAATTTCTCAAATCGGTCCAGGCGGCTTCGAGTAATCGGTGAACAAACATAAAAAAAAAAAAAAAAAAAAAAAAATACAACCGAATTGAGAACCTCCTCCTTTTTTTGAAGTCGGTTAAAAAAACAAAATTATTTAATTTAATTTAAATTTTGTAGTACTAGTAAGAAGCCAAAAAAAAATTGGACTACTAGTATCGTTCTGTACTGATGGCAGTATTTTCAATACTGTAATTTTTTGACTAATATCCAATGCCAATTCTACTAGAAAAAATAAGTTTGAGACAAGTTTTTTTTTCTTCCAAGTCATTAACATTTTAGACAGCAAATCTTGTAGTTTTTTTTAACAATGAACCTATTACAAATTGTTTTGATTGTTATTTTTTTTAATACAGGCTGGTCAAGTAGAGTTAGAACTTTGTTTGGCCTGATTTTTGTCGGCATCATATAATTTAGCTTACGAGTTCACTGCTGATGACTAATGGATTAAAGGTTTTTGTTGACGTGGCGTAAGGCCCAGGAGCAATAAGTTTAACAGATTCAAACGTCACTTACTAACTAGGACGGAAAACATTTCCCAATACCACCTCGATCAGGCATTTTTTCTCCTAAGTTTTTTAATTGATAGGTATTATTCTTTGTCATTGAACACAATATTAATTCAACGCTTTCATTGTTAGTTGCAAAATCAATGTTCAATATTTACATAAAAATAATTGTTTCTTACGTGCTGCTTATCATTAATACCAAGGTAATGGAATAAATAACATTAATTAATATCTACTTTAAAATTATATAATCTGTTGTCAGTGTTTATTATTTACTGGTGGTAGAGCTCTTGTGAACGAGCTCGAGGGCGGCAGCACCACCGTCTCACCTTTAATCTGCCACCAAATGGTAGTGCTTGCAATACTGTGTTACAGTTTGGTGGTGAGATCAGGCCGTAAAATTAATGGAATATGATGCATAACACCGTAGTCCTCAGCTGCAGCAACGCATCTACAATCTGCTTTTGTAGATTGTTATGTCCATGGGCTACTCCACTTAGTATCTGGTGGACTACACGTTTATTAGCTATATAAATGTATGTCGTTGTTCTCTTTACAGATTAGCGTATTCAAACAAACTTTAATACGTATGTTTTCCCCGTGACTAATTCCATTGTAATATATATTATAATCTACATAAAAATTAAACCCTATTTCTCCTGGTCACGGCATCATGCGTACCGGCTAGACCGATATCGCTGATCCTTTTTTTGCTGTGTTTGTTAATATGAGATGGTTTTTATGAAAGAAAAAAATAAATTTGTTACTTGATTAATTTTAACCACTATAAAATTTTTTCTAATTATTTGCTAATGTAGCTTTAGCGCTTTTGTCATTATAAACTTATTGATGTAACCTAATGAGGTTTGACATAACATTGACAGAATGCGTGTAGCAAAATATCGTCAAATAGGATGTATTCATAGTCAACACAGAACAGCGTCTGTCGGGTCAGTTAGTTAGAAATAACAATCATGTATGTTGATGTTTTTTTTTTAATTCTTATATTAATTATAATGAAGTATGTAATATAAAAAATAATTAAAATATAAGCCTACTACACATCGACTTGCACTCAAGCAGTTAAGAAACATCGAACGTAAGTAGTTATTAATTGTTATTTCTTTACAATTGAGACTCGGTCTAGTTTCTCTAATAAGATAAAAAGAGGTGGTTATATTTTTTGCAATTGAGTTAATGCATTTAATACTTTGTCATTGCAGCAGCCTTATAAAGTAAAAAGGCTTATTATATTACGATATTATCTCACTGAGTTAGACCATGAAAACGGACCATAGTTTTATAAGTATTCAAAGAGCATGTGAGCTTTTTAATCCTAGTCCATAGTTGTTGTCTACTGCAGGACGACTTCACATAAAATTAAATTGTTAATGAAGAAGTGCTTAGTTAATACGGTCGGCTCTTGTCAGCCTTTACAACATTTGTGCTGAAAGTATTCGCCATGTTGGTTTGTATCCTACTTTAGATAGGAACCAATGGATGAACGTGACGTCACGAAATAACGTAACATACAGTTGAGAAATTTTGGGCCCTGGCAAGAGGCGACCGTAGCTGATTTCAAATCCTGCAAGTCCCATAATTTTTTCAACTGTTTCTCAGTATAATTTGCTTAAAATACTATATACTATATATTAAAATGCTATAAAAAAAATCAATAAGACGCTTAATTATTGTCTGGGTTCTTATAGTAGAACGGAATATTTCGACCCTTTTTGATCCTTTGTGCTAATATGATAATGTTAGTACTTACTTTGAAATACCGAGCTAACCGTGATGCTTATTGACATCCCTTGAGATCTACAACCAGACAAACAGACACTCTAACACCATAGATATTCTACAAATATGCACGAAACGTTTCGCTTCAACATTCCTTATACGAATTGCCAAAGATTGGAACGCCCTACCCGAATCCGTGTATCCATCACTTACCATCAGGGATGATCGTGGTAAAACGCAAGCTTATCCAACATAAAAGGTAAAAAAAAAACCGCATATCTATTCGTACAATACGAGAATATACCTATATTAAATAACAAATATGCTGAAACGTAAGCCCCGTCCAAACCTAAGCAGAGCTTTCGGTACTTTAAGGGTAGGTAAGTAGGCTGTCTCTGCTTACCCTTCAAAGCATACACAGGCATGATGTTATGTGATGTAGTGGTGAAAACAATACATAGATACACGATTGCACAAAACGTGGTTCATTAGCTATTCGTTTTTGAAGAGTTCCGTTGCCTGTCTCCAAAGATCTTCATCAGATTCTGATAAATTATATACTAAAACCTTCCTCGAAACACAAGGATTAAAATACCGAAAACTGCATTGAAATCGGATCAGTAGTTTCCGAGAAAATCGCGAACATAAAAAGGTGACATATACATACATACATACGGATCGAATACAGAACCTCTTTTTTTTTTTGAAGTCGGTTAAAAAGTTTTAAGATGAAGTCGTTTAGCCTTCAATACACGAAAACTACATATCAATATTGCCGAAGGTGACCCAATACACCAACCATGGCCAAACTATTTGTCACAAATATCCAATTAAAAACTGCATACACGCCATTGTATGTAACAGAGTTGGCCAATCGTTGCAACATTATTGCAGCCTGCAGAAAGATCGTTGCATTCGGTCGCGTGCTGTGAAGGTTGACTTGCCTTCATTAAGATAACAATTAATTGTATAAGACAGTAGAATATAAACGAGGTAGATGGTGGGAGAATCTGTGATTCACTTTTTCTGAACGGTTTATTTTGCTACATAATAAAATGCAAGTTACACTACAATAACTATTTTGTTCCTATCTTCTTAGTAGCCTACGGGTTTGTCCCACTGCTGGCAAAGGCCTCTCCCCATGACTTCAAAGTCTCTCTGTTATTTGCCCATCTGGACAATCGTTCTGAAATGCGTCCAAGTCGTAATTAATATTTTTGTATTTTGTGCTTAATAAGGCCCGGTTTTCATCAAAGTGGAGAGATTGTCTTTTGATGAGAAATCGACAATGATGACATTGGCAAGAATAAGATGAAAGAAGTACAAATATTTATTAAAAAAAACCGACTTCTATTACAAAAAATGCATAAATCATTAAGAAATAAATAATAACTTATAAGAACACCTACAGTAAACGGCCTTAAGGTGCCTATATTTATAGAATTACCCTCATCCTCCTAACAGTTGAGTAGTTGTACCTTCCAGCATCAGCTCAGCAACATGAATAGCTGACTGCTAGATGCAAATATCTGAGTAGTTTTAGGTAATACACGAAAAACCATTTAGAAGCCTTTAAAATTTGAGGGTTGCCCTCGATTTCTCTAAGATCCCATCATCAGATCGTGACCTGATGACAATGGGACCACATGACAACTATATCCCTTAAGAAACTTACGCGTTTTATGATTAAGTCTGATCGCGTTAATTCTCGTTAGATTTTACTTAAAAAAAGGATTTCTCTAATCATCATCCATCAATCATTCTCAAGTCTAGGCGTCTGCAAGAAATTAGGGAACAAACAATAAAAAAAAGAATAATTTTATGTCAGTTAAATATGCATTATTCTATTGGTCCGTTGTAAAACTGAAGCGCCTTATAAGAGGACTTACTTCATACATTTAACGTTACTTAAAAGGCGTAGGTCAGTAAAACTCTCAACTTTCTAAATTTAATGAGAACATTACGCAGTCAGCAACAGAAGTAGTTATACAACAAAAAAAATTCGAAGTCGCTTCAAAATTCAAAATTCAAATCATTTATTTTCATAGGCCCCAGGAGGCGCTTAAACATTGGCGCGCTTGGCGCTTAATTCTGAAAGTCGTAATTATTTTATGGTTGGATGAATTTAGGAATATGTAATTGATAATATAAGCATTATTTTATAAAAATAATATCTTTAATGCGAAAAATGCGAGTTGTATGAAAGTTTGAAAATTTTAAAGTGTTCAGCTATTTTTGTTGCTGATTGTACTATTTCTGCCTCGATAGCCTAGTGGTTAGCGTCATCGTGAGGTTTCGGGTTCGATTCCCGGATCGAGCAAAGTGTTATTATAGCTGCACGGAGTTGGAATTGTGCCCAGTGGACGGCGATAGGCTCACCCTCTATCCCATGGGACCTTACATAACAGGTAAAATGTTGGTGTTGTACATCTCTGCCACACCCTCTGTTGTACCATCTTCTTCTATATATAGTCGTGATGATATGTTATGTACTATTTCTATATATATCATAGCTCAAAGTGACCTTGAACATTATTTATCGCGATTTAAACCAACCGCAACAGTTGAATGACCGATGACTCATTTCGACCTTGACCTGCAAAGATATTATTTGCGGTTAGATCAGCTGTTATTTGACTCAGTGGTTTGTAAAATATTAAAATTGAGTAACAATTTGTTTTAGTAAGAAAATCGTGGCTTTTTAACTGTTTTACGGCTCGTCATAATATATTTTTAAATTGCTTTGATGAATATTTTAATGATCATTTAATTTCTTACGAAATTTAATTTAAAATCTTTCGTATTTTAATAGTTGTGTTAACTGTTGTAAGAAATTTTAGAAATTAGAAATCTCTTTGTATTTTGTATAATTTAAATTGGTTTTTTTTAAAATAATTATAACGATTTGTTTTAGTACAAAAATGGTAATGTTTTTTCCGCTGGTCATATTCTTATTTGTAAATTTGACTGTCATGATGATTATTTGAATGATCACATTTGCTCACTCGATTGAATCCCTTTTGATATCAATTAAAAATCCTTTAATATTTCGCTTCAACTGGTTTTTAGAAATATTTTATTATTTTGTACATTCTTAACTTACTTTTACTAAGTAACAGTTCAAAAAATTATGGGACCGGCATTATTTGAACCTGCGACCTCTGCATACCGGGCAGTCGCTTTAACCACTCAGCTACGGTCGCCTCTTCAAAATCTTAGTATAATTTGCTAAGCATAGCTAAATGCTATAAAAATAATCAATAAGAGCTTATGTACTTTTTCTACAAAAAATCTTTAATTACTAAAACACTACTTAAGGTATCATATTATACTAGATGCCCCGCGCGGTTTTACCCGCGTTAAACTGCAATTTAAAACATATTCACAACGCCATCTATTGAATTTTTGTGTTAACTCACTCGTAACTGGAAAGCCTAAATTTACCCTCTTGGGAATAAAATTTTGAAAAGCCCTGGTACAGAAATTCATTTATTTTTATTTAAGTTTAACTATACCAAATTTCATGCTTTGCTTTCATTTTTTGCTGGCGAACAATTTAAATAAGTATAACTTTTACAAAATTAAATTTCAATCTTATTACAAAAGACATGTCATGTCAAACCCTAAACGAGTTTAACTTCAATAACATAAAATTAGGTCAACCAATAAATCTCTTAAATAAAGACAGGTTGACTTAATTTTTAGGGTTCCGTAGTACCTACAAGGAACCCTTATAGTTTCGCCATGTCCGTCTGTCTGTCCACGGCATAGCGACGAAACCGTTGGTGCTAGAAAACTGAAATTTTGCATAAACATGTATGTTAACTAAACAAAGAAAGTCGTAGAGTAAAATTTGGAAAAATATTTTTTTTTCAGGTAGCTCCCCTACATGTAAAGTAGGGATGTTTTTTTTTTTTATCGCCTACCCCATAGTGTGGTATTGTTAGATAGGACTTTAAAAAACGTTTAGGGGTTGCTAAGACAGTTTTTTGATTTAGGGATCCGTTTGCGAGATAATAAACTTTAAAGAGCAAATTTTTGTTCGAGTAGGGCGTCCCCCCCCCCCCTCTAAAAGCTAAACTACTGGATCCTAAAATGTGAAAAAAATTGTGTCGGTAGTACATGTAATGAACTTTAAAGGAAAACTATAGCGGATAAGTTCACTTCATTAGTTTAAGAGGAATAGGGGTCCGAAATGTCAGATGCAGTTACTCAGAATATTTCGTTCAAAATTCTTGAAACATAAATAAACATACATAATACATATATAAAATCACGCCTTTATCCCACGGAGGTAGGCAGAGACGATGGAACGCCATGTGCTTCGCTCCTTACATACTTCTTTCGCTTCCTCAACATTCATACATCTCGTCATACGTGCTAGCTGGTTTCGTGTACTACAAACATTTCCTTTCTGAAGGACGCCATTTAGTTAAAAAGTAAAATTAAAAATATTTTTCTATGGAACCCTACTGCGCTTGGCCCGACACGCATTTGGCCGGTTTTATTAAAATTAAAGCGAGACCTTGACCACGCTTTCAAAAATCTGTTCTTAATTTGACCAAATTGCAACCACAGCATTTCATTGCAATGACAATGTGCCCTTCACCAAACCGGTGGGGTTATTCGCTTATTGAGATTTTGGTTTCTTAACAAATAGTTTCTGTCAATTAGTAATTCTTTCACTCAAAACATGCATTTTTGACATAACGAAACCACGGATTACTCTCCTGGTTACTTGCCTGATATTAATACTTACGCTTAAAAACTCATTTCAAAATAGCAAAAAAATAGAGTGCGTGTTATTACTAATGGCTTACGACAATAGGCAAAACTAAATGGAAATGACCAATTTGTAAATTATTAACTGATATTAAATTATTTCTTATTTAATAGGACGAGGAATATACAAATTTATCCACTTTTATTGTTGTGTTATAGTTTTAATAGAAGTAAAAATTATTTTGTTTTATAGTTTTTTACTGAGTTGTGGCGCGCACTGTAGTAGTTAATGATGTTTTATCTGTGGTTGAAATAACTTGAGTCGTAATAAAAGGTTTAATGGTTTTATGATTATTAGCTAATCCATACATATAATAAAATTTGAAATTATAAATGCCTGTTCATTAAAGACATCAAAGAAAAATTAATAAGAGGAGACTAGAACAGCAGTAGAAGCCGAAACATATTTTTTGGATTTTTGTCTGTCTGTAAATATGTAATTATAGGTAAAGTAAATAAAATAAATTTTGTAGATGAATTTGGGATAGATGTTTTGGAAATTTAACTCCCAAAGGGGGTAAATTATGGGTTGCAAGTGTATGAGGAAGGTTTCTCAATCTTGAAAGATATAATAACTCAGAAATATCGAACTTAATGATGGGGATGAAACCACGGGCAGAAGCTATTTAACAATAAAATAATACTTTTTAAACTACATTTGAAATTGATGTAAAGAGTGAAATATAACTTCTACATTTTTAAAAATATATTTGAAAGTGAAAAGACGCCTTAAAATTGCTGCCTGCCACTTAGAAAAAAAATAAATATTTTTAGTATTACCTTAGAGGTAAAATTTGCGGCCGCTTACCGTGAGGTTTCGCCATGTAGCTATAAAGAGTATAAACACAAAATCATAAATTAAGTTTTTGGGCTTTCAATATTTAACTTGAACATCCTCCATATATTTAATTATATAACTACTTTGCCTGCCACCTCGTTTGCGTGGAATTCATTATAAATTAGTAATAGCTACGCCCACGCTTTGACCCGCATTAAACCTTACAGCTCCATTCTCGTGACGTTTAGCGTAATCTCAAATATCAGTTCAATATTCAGTAGTTCGCGAGAATAAAACAATAAAATAAACGAACTGACTTTCGCTCGCGGATTTGTCTGCGTGGTAGCTAAATAAATTAAAACTGATTTTATAAATAAGTATCGAGCAAATAACTATAACATTATACTAAAAATATTGTTGTTGTGACATTAAAATAAAAACAGACAATTCAATATTATTTATTTGTATTGATAAAACCTTCTTGTTGACACCTACTAAAATGCATGTTTACTCTGTGGCAACTAATGTCTTTGGCTGAAGAAAATTGGAACGTTTCATTACAACAAAAAGCATTTAAATAGCTTTAAACTGAATTAAGAAAGCAACAAATTCAAACAATAAAATTCAAATTATTTAACTGATTATATTATCAATAGAAAATTGTACACATTATAACAACAAACACAATATAATAAGTCATTATGGTAATAGGTATTTTCGGAGAGATTTTCTCTTTAGTGTAAAACGAGTGCATAAAATTAAATTAAATAAGAATGGAACGCGATGTGATGGAAAAAAAAGTTATCCTTATTACAAAACAAATATCTAAGATCAAGACAGTACTTTAAGACAACTATAAAAACGATATATAAATGTGATTTTCACTCTTTGCTACTGCTATGTACTAGAAACAGTGAGTATGCGTTATAATTTCTACTTAGTCCTCCGTGACACGATGAAATCACATATAAATATCTCTCATTTGTGTTGTAATGTTTTTTGTCTTTCAGGTGCAATACACGAATACAGCACACCTATATTATAATAGTATTATGATAAAGATGATAGCGGCGGGTGATTTCAGAGCTAAATATTTTTTAAGACTTAAGTTTCATCAGTGCAGGCCTAGCGAACATTAGAAGAAAATAAATGTGCCTGAAATTCTGTGAAATAATAAAATTTTCAAAACTTCTGATTTTTCTTTAATATATTCTTATTTCTCTCACATAATTATCATAAACATAGACACTACGTTACGTATAAGAAATTATAAATGTAAACTCCAAATAAATTAATTAACGTGAATACAGAATGTAAGCAGTTACATTATCTGGTGCATAACCTTATTGTCCCATTGTTGGGCAAAGGTCTCCACCGTCCTTGAAATGGAATGAATCAGGTTTTTCATTTTTTATTAAAGTAGAAAGAAAGAAAGAAAGAAAATTTTTATTGGCACAAAACATAAAATAAACAATACAGGAAATACGATCAAATACAGTTATACAGTCTGTACCAAAAGGCCAGCAGCTCAGCATAATGCTAAGTGACTGCAATGAAATATAGTCACCTAACGCTGATTTTCAGCTGCAGCCCACGAGTGCCGTACGCTCAGAACTACTAAAATAAATTTAACTATAATTAATATCCGTTGAATTTAAAAAGTAGAAAAGAAAGGATACACCATAGTATTAATAAATAAAAGCTGTTTACAAACTTTAAAAAACACAAAATTGATATAAAAAATAATATAGGTAAATAATAATAAATTTTTAAATCAAATAAGTAAGTAATAATTAATTAGTTTTTGAATGATAAGTATGTAACTAGATTTGAACTACGTCGATAAAAAGCACTTACCCATGTGCCAGAATTCATTAAAATTTGTTTAGTTTGGCGAGAAAGAGGAAGCCTACAACCTAGCTACATAATATTATTGTTTCAATATTTTGAAGATACATTATTTTCATTTAGTGCTTTTTATATCCCAGACTGGCATAATTCGTGCTACTACTTGTCATATTTATAAGTTTTCGTATAAAAAATCTCGAGATCTATGACTGAAAATAATATGACCTAAATTCTATTGCATTACGTATTTAATTAGTATTTTATGACATACATAGTATTAAACAGTTATTGATTTGTTGTATAACGTTAATCTGAAGTAAAAAAACCTTTTAAATATCATTATTTTATCTCGCCAAAGTACAAGAAATTACTAAGAAACTGCTCCATGACCAGTTTCCGATTTTGACATAAGAAATTGCGTTACTTGCCTGTAAAGCTGTCAAATCTGCTAGAGGATAGTAACTGGCAAGCTGTCAATTTTTTTGCCAAGCAGTTATCAACCGTATCTGTATGGAAATAAGGATGTACTAAATCCGAGATGTACCGGTTACTTGCCAAATTATTAGTCGATTTCGAAATCGACTGGAAATTAGTCACATTTACAGAATAGCAGTGCGGAATATTTGCTTTTTTACGTAATTTTATAATTTTATCAGATTGAAAGTTGAATTAATGCATGGTGTAGCGCTACCACTTATTTAGGTGGCTCGGGTTCGATTCCCAAATTAGGCAGTTTTATGTTTATGTTTGCAAACTTTATGGGTACATCAGAGAATTCTTAATATAAGTTTAGAATCTTAACATGGTTATTTTCTTACTACATATTAGATATAACGGGATATTGATTGAGATTGCAACATCTCTGAAATATAGAAATAACTCGCTACAACATACATGGTAAATATCCCGTTTTATCTAATATTTAGAGTGCACGGGTGGCGTAGTGGTTGAAGCGGTTGCCTCGCCGCTTTCAACTTAGCTGGTGTTGTGGGTTTGATCCCCACATGGGACAAATCAAATGGGTGTGCTTTGTGTGTGTGAAATATATGTTTGTGAACATCCCCGCGACACAGGAGTTATTCCTTGTGCGGAAAATTCAATAATTGAGATTACCAATCAACAGGTAAAAATGTCCAATAAAATGGTAAAATAACATAAAAATATTGTCTTAATAAGTTGAAATAGGGCGTTAGGTTTGCGAAGTTTTATTCATTGCGAGTTGTCAAACATAATTTAGCGTAACCATTTCTTAATATATGTTACGAAATTTACAACTAAAACTTCGATTTCAATATACCTATTAATTCTTTTGATTCCTACTCTATGACACACGTACAATTTCAAAAGTGCATTTTGTTATATTAGAATGACAATTAAATTGCTTTACGTACTATTTGACAACTTTGATATAAGATAAAATAAATTGTGGCACTTTTTCAATCAATATTTCAATGAACAGTAAACGAAATCTGTGGTATAGCATTGTTATACTGAAGAATATACAATAGTGTCAATAGTATTTATAAACGCAAAAAAAGAGTAATTTTGCAATCTACAACTGAAAAGAGACCTGGCGTTTTATAATACACTTATAGTTCCTGAGATTAGCGCGTTAAAGTAAACAAACAAACAAACTCTTCAGCTTTATAATAGATGAACGATAACTTTAATCTGGTGGTGAGATCAGGCTCTGAAATTACTGACATATGAGGCACAACACTGTAGTTTTGAGCTGCAGCGACGCATCTACAATCTGCTTTTGTGGATAGTTGATGTCCATGGGCTGTTTTCTACTTACCATCAGGTGGACTACAATTTCGTTTAAAAAAAACCGAGCCTTTTCACAAAAGACATTCGGGTCGGCTTCTAGCCGAACCAAACCCAAAAAATCAGCAGCAACAACCCTTGTACATTTCCTCTAAATCTCATAAACTAGACTATGTGCGACTAATCAAAATAATTATACGATAACGCAAAGATAGAAAAAATAATCTACATCTACTTTTTGTAAGTAATTCAAGTTTCATACCATTGCTCATCGAAAGTGTTGTACCGTGACAATGGCAGTGAAACATGGTTTAAGTTTACATGTGAAATAACAATGATTTGTCATTTCACTCATTAGATAAGATTTGCGCGGGAACTACACTATGAAAGTCAACCAGATAATTACGATAACTTTTTTTGTAGAACGTTCACTTATCTAGTGAGATTAGCTATACTTAAATACTTTACACATATTAATAATAATAATTATAGCAGCCCTGTATCTAATACATGTCCCACTGCTGGGCTCGGGCCTCTTCTCATGATGATAAGGGTTAGGCCATAGTCCACCACTTACGAATCTTAACGATTTGTTGACAGAGGTGTGTGCCGTGGGTTCGAACCCGAGACCTTTGACTTCGCAGTCCTACGGTCTCCCACTCGAATATCGCTGCTGCTACACAAAACGCTGTTGATAAACTTACTAATTATAAATTAAGTTTTAAATATAAATCTAACTTTTGATTAGCTAAGTATTAGGTATCGTTAAAGCAAGCGGTTTTTACCTTTAATTGGTGGTGCAATTCTGCCGTCAATAGCATAGTTGCAGTAAGTCGGGTTTTTATCAAAATTGAGTTAGATATACAGACGTGATCACGAGAACGAGATCTATGTATACATCTTACTCATTCGTTTCTATCGTTTTTTAATTCATATTTAGCAATTTAAAATTTGCAGTAAGTTGAGCATTTTTTTTACATCACAATGCATTATTACAGTGGACACACTTATGGTAAAAAATCTTGTTCGGAGTCTCTCGGCATAAGTACAGTATGACTACTATACTACTAATATGTTAGGTCATTTACTTTATTAAAATTGAATATGGGCCTAGCAAATAAACATTAAGAAGATATACTGTTTTGATCCCAAGCAATTTCCCAATATTTACTAAATGAGTGGTCTAGTCTTAAAAACAATATGCCGCGATACTGCATGTATGCTTAGTATTGATCCTAAGCGTAGGTTCCAGATTACTTACTACAAAGACAGTTCGATGCGATGTTGAATTTATGTTAAGTAACGTAATCAGATCTAACATGAGGTTACTCATTATACACAGAGCATGTAGCCATCCTGTGATTATGTTTAAGCAGCAGTTGTAGCTCAAGAGTCAGGTGTACTTATCATGGAAGCTGTAAATTATCTATATTGTATCCATGCTTAGGAAGTAAATACATATTATAATATGATCTTACGACTAATTATAAAAATTATTAGTCGTTTTTACTGCATGTTTAAGTACTTGCGATATAATACCACGTCATAAATACGGTGCAAGTAAAGTTGCTTCACTGTGAACATAATACGTCGTTGTAACTAACCGTCACACAATTTATCTTAATATGCAAGTTGCAAAGAACAATTTAAAGTATAATTTGTCTATTTGTTGGATACCTACGTAAAATTTTCGACTACTATAAAGACGATTTGCGGGTGCGCGAAGTTGCGCGGGAGTGTGCGGGGGGCGTTGGTATTCCCCGCACCATACTCGTCCCAGTATCGACACACGAGGCGCACTAAAGGGTATTCAGTCGCTGCATAGTTTTAGTGTGGAGTGCACGCCCGGTGTCACTGCGTTGGCGCGAAAATAAGGTAAGTAAGACAATCGTATTAGTTTTGTTCATGCTTACTTGATATTCTTTTTTTATAAAAAAGGAAATAGTCTACCAAATACTAAGAATTGCTTACCATGATGCGATTATGCCGGACTCGCCGGCCTAGACGTGGTTAGTGACTGGCATACCGACTAATACTTCGAATAAATCATTATTTATTTTGTTTCAGCGAAATAATGAGTTCTCGGAGAGATCTAATAATGTCTAAAGTGCGGCAAAAGGTAGAAGATTCTCAGGCTCCAGAAACTGTACCTAATTTATTATGCACTGAGGTAATGCCCGTATCACCTAATTCTAGCTACTCATTTGTGGATAATTAAGATTTCAGTGAAAATGATTTGAGGAATGATAGTCTTTTGAAACTATGTCGTAAAAAGACCGTCGAAGTCAAACCCACTCATGAAACTACCTTTAATATAGAAAGATCCAGCTCACCATATGTCGCCAAAAAATCTGTCGAACCCCTTCATGAAACTTCTGTTAACATTGAAATAGCTAGCTCATCGTTTTTATCTGATATGGAATTACCAACAAGAATTACGCCTGTTATGATAACTGAAAGGCGTATTCCACAGAGAATGTCATGTAATGAACCTTCAACTTCACATGCTTCTGATTATTTTTCTGATAATGAGGGTGCTGATTTGCCCAATGATTTTGATTCCGATGACAGTGTAAAGGACAAAGACTATTTTTGCGTTACTGAAGATCTAGACACTTCTTTAGATACATCTATTGAAGAAAACTGTATTTTAAAACAACGTAAAACTAATAACAGCAAACTAAAGTTACAAAACCAAACAAAACGTGATAAACGAGCTGAAGCTGAAGGCAATATTCAAGATTCTGAAGATGAAATAGACCAAAAAACAAATCCCGAGGAAAATAGAGTTGAAACGGAGACAATTACAAGTGGTTTCGTACAAGCTATTACTGAAAAAGAAATCGTTCAAGAAACAGACAACTTAATGTTAAACAACGAAGAAACACAACCTATATCAATAATTCAAAGGGAAAATACAGTAAATAAAGTTACCAAAAATACTTTGACAAAGAGAGGTAATAAATAAAAGGAAAATAATAGAAAAGTCGACTGCAGAACGAGAAGAAAAGAAAAAAAAAGATATGATAGAAAAACTTTCCTTGAAAGAACCCTGTAAATTTACATGTAAAAAGCTCTGTACCAATAATATTAGTATGGAACAACGTCAGATGATTAATTCAAGATATTCGGCCTTAGATACAGCAGCGAAAGGTATGTTCATCAAAACCAGTGTGAGCGTCTCGAAAGTTCAATCTAGAAAAAATATAAATAAAGAGCCAAAACGAAACCTAACCTTTAATTACTTTTTTACTGTACATGGTCATGAAAATCCAGTGCAGGTATGCAAGACATTTTTTTTAGCAACGTTAGGTTACAATCCTAAGAATGACACAAACATTTTTCGAGTTCTTCATTCAAGTGAAGACGATGATTTCAAAGAAAAACGCGGACATTATGACCGGTCGTCGCTGTCCAAGGATAAAACCTTGATAACTTCACACATAATGAAGTATAATCCTGCAATATCGCATTACCGCCGTGAACATGCCCCACATCGTCTGTATTTACCCAGCGATATCACTATCACCATGATGCATTGCAATTTCAACAAAACGTACCCAGACTCTGCATGCTCTTACGAAGTTTACCGAAGAGTTGTAAAGAGCCACAATATTTCCTTCGCCACACTGGGCAATGAAGAATGTGAACTTTGTGCTGTATACGACATACATACTTGCGAATTTAATAAAGCACCTAATACAACCTGTACTACATGCAAGAATCATGATGAACACCGTCAACGCTACACAGACAGCAGAAAGGCGTACAAATTAGACAAGAAAAACGTAGAAGAACATAAAAATGATGACACTGTTTACGTATGTGTAGATCTTCAAAAGGTGGTAATGCTGCCTCGCATGGATAGTTACAAAGTAGCAATATTCTGCCCTCGAATTATTGCATTTAATGAGACTTTTGCTCCTTTAGGCAAATCTACTAGAGGAAATAATCCTTACGCTGTCTTATGGCATGAAGCGATTTCAGGGCGAAATGTTCATGACATCGTTTCAACATTCAGAGCTTTTTTTATACACCATCGGAACAAAAGTCATATGGTGATTTGGGCAGATAATTGTTCGTCACAAAATAAGAACTGGACACTGTTTTCCTTTCTTGTCAATGTTATCAACAGTGATTTAATTGAAGCACGCTCTATCACTATAAAGTATCTAGAGCCAGGACATACATTAAATTCAGCTGACAGCTTCCACCACCAAGTGGAGCAGTCTCTTCAAAAAATGAAAAATGTTTGCGACTTTAATGATTATGTAGAAGCCGTTCGAACCTCCAACTCAGGAATAAATATTCCAAAAATAATGGATGTCCGCGATTTTTACAAATTTTGTGACTTTCATTCTGAACAGAAAATGCGTGCATTGAAAGACCGGGAATACATTAAAAATTTCACTGTGGTGAAAGTTGTCCGTGGAGAGTATAATATGTTTTACAAAAAATCTCATACTGATGAGGAATTCAAGACACTAAATTTTTTACAAGTCAAAATTTTAAAAAGCAAGCAATTCCCTTGTTCTGAACAAAGATGTTCACCAAGGGGTGTCGCCTCTTCCCGCAAAGAAAAAATTGTTAAAGATCTCGTTCCCTTGATGCTACCTAGTCGAAGGCAATTCTGGTTAGACTTGCCAGTTAATGATGAATCCTTGAATCTTTCCAAAGAATTTGACGATTAGTTCTCACCTGCTTGTTTTCGTAGAAGTCGATGCCTAATTCATTGAATATTTTATTTCATTACATTATTAAAGAAGAAAGGGTTATGTTTTCCCTAAATTGTTATAACTTTTGTTTCTATAAGATCGTTATGAGATACATAAGATTCATAAATGTTGTTCGATTAATCTATAAGTGTTGATTTGATACCGAAGAAATTATTTTTAGAAATTATACCCTTATACAAACATAATTACGTGATTCTAAAATAGTTGTTTAAAATAAGACTGATTCATATTAAGTTAACTTGGGTTGAGAGATTAATGTAAGAAAACTAAATAATTAGAATATGTGCCATTTTGTAACTGGAAAGACTGATTGCATTAAGAAAAATTAAGAAACGTAATTTTGTTATTTATTATATTATTATAAACATAAGGGCTACTTAACTGTAAGAAAGAAGTTGATTGAAACTAAATGGCATTTTAATACAGTTGTTCAATTAATAATTAAGTGTTGATTTGATACCGAAGAAAGGATTTTTATTTTATTTGTAATGTAAAGCTACTTAAACTTAGGTACGTATTTCACTTTGCCTGACATTAGCATGATAATAAAAGCATAATTAACTATACAAGATTTGTTTTTTTTAAATACATTTTTAAAACCAAGAACTAATTGTTTTATTATCACCGGCCTGATATAATAACACTTTTGAACATATTATATTTAACCATAAATTAGTATGGTTACTTAGCATAAATACAGTAAATAACACACTTACTGTGTTCATGCTAAGTGTTCCCTATCAGAGAGCGTCTAAGAAATACTTAGTATAACAACAATAATCAATTTATTTGATCTTTCAATTACTCAGTAATCGTGTCTAAATAAGTAATAGATACAGGCTGAGCCTATCTTTCATTTAAGGTATCAACCGTCATGATGTGATTACAAACAAAAGATTTATGGAAGATTTTCGAGCCAAAACTTTAACCGCCTTTTTCTCAAAAGTGTCTAGAACGTACTTACTGCAACTATGCTATTGACGGCAGAATTAGATTTAGGGTAAATTGCGTTTAAATATGTACTGTATTATTGTAACCTCTGTGGGTAAACTTTAAAAATAAAATAAATAAATAGCAAATAGGTTAAGGTCATAAATTCTTTCTTTTTAAAAAACTCGACATTAATATCCAATTTTAAGTGACAAAATTTACTTATTATTCAAATCAAATCAAATCATTTATTTTGCAGAAAACACTGTTACAATGGTGTTATTTAATATACATGTCTCAAGTGATCCTGCCGTAAGGCATGCAAAAAATATATTATTGCTACAATCATTTAAATAAAATAAAAATAAAATTAAAATCAGGACTGTCAATGAAATAATTACCTAAAAATTGCTTTAATAATTCAATAAGATAATATGTAATAATGTCAATTAAATTAATTAATAGAATGTCGATTATAGTAGTATTAAATAAAATAGTAGTAATATAAAAAGATTTTAAATTATTTCAATGTAACTCCTGGGAACATTATCATTTGCAACCATTACAAATAAAATTATCCTACCACTCGATGACACTGTGAGGTATAAAATTAATGTTGTTTCTGTTTGTTTCTGCATGTTTCTTTTTAATAAACTCGACATTAATATCCATTTTTAAGTGACAAAATTTACTTATATTATTTATTGCATTGTAGGTATTACAAATATTAATACGAGTCAAAGATTCAAGTAGACATAAACAACACACACAAACATAAGTACACTTACAATCTACATGAACATATTCATTCTATACGAAAAAACTGTAAGCTATCAGCTGTTGGAAACAATAAGGAAACACACTAAATAAGTCACGACATATCTAGTGAAATTTATTCTCGGGTACGTAAAACAATGAGACTTGGGTCCCAAAGCGAAAAAGTTTCTCAATCGGTACCGTATCTGGTTAAGATCGAGGCACACTATAGATATGCGATGCGATGCTTTGCTAAATTTAAAAAGATTTAAAATCATATCACACATCGTCAGTGTTCTATAGTGAACTCAGAATGCATACCGCCAGTGATATGTTCTATGATCTTGCATAATATAATAAAAGAGAACGTCACGAAATGACGTATAATACAGTTGAGAAATTTAGGGATCCGGTAAGAGGCGACCGTAGCTGGATGGCTAAAGCGGCTGCCCGGTGTGCAGTTAGGTCGCAGGTTCAAATCCTTCCGGTCCCATATCTTTTTCAACTGTTTCTTAGAATAAAAGAGAACGCAGAACTCGGAATCCTGACCGCTGACCGCCGGCGTTCTGCTCAGCACCTTATATATAATCACACATCGCCAGCGTTCTCTTGTGAACGCAGAATGCATACCACCAGTGATATGTTCTATGACCTTGCATAATATAATAAAAGAGAACGCAGAACTCGGAATCCTGACCGCTGACCCCCCGACGTTTTGCTCAGCACCGTTGATCTATAAATAAAGTGTTTTAAATTTGTATATCCACTATTATGATAATTAAAACGTGTTAGGTATAAAAAAAATTACGAGATGTCATAAGATTAAATGATTCAGCATGATCAGAGCGATAATAAACATCAGATCGATTATAACTTGACCGAATATAAAAGTAATATAATTCAAACATGAAACTAAACATAACTGTCACTTCAATTCCTTTGGGTTTTAAGTTATCTTTTTAATCAAACTTAATTCACGATAAATCAGGCCCTTAATCTAGCTATTGCAGATGTTGATGTCAACAATTTATTTAAAAACAATTTAGTTGTTATAAAACAACAAACAAGTTATTAGGGATTCACAAACACATCCAACACTAGTTGTGAATGAGGATCGCCTACTTAATATTATGGCCCATCTGTTGTCCTGTCCATTACTTCCTACCCCTTTTAGCTTAAAAGACTTTATGCAGGCTTCTAGCCACATTATACTTCAGTTTCGTCCTCGAGATTAGCAATACTTGTAGTAACGCGTAGTGTACGCCGTTTACGCACTATATTTGAGATTTTTTTTTTTTTTTTGTTGATGTTGGTAACACCCAATTTTTCTAATGTCATTTCGCGTCATAGTGCTTCGCCGTATCGCATACGTCAAAGTGAAAAGTTTATTAAAATCCTAGATAAATTCGTCATTTCGAGTGAAAAAATGCCTAAAAGAATGAGTGAAGATGAAGGTTATGACATATTACAAAGGAAGATAAGAAAACTTGAAAAGAAATTGAAAAAACGATCGCGATCTAGCCGCCGACGCCGGCGCCGCCATCGTTCGGAATCTGTCAGTTCCCGCTCCTCGAATAACTCACAAAGGCGGGCACAAGGTAAGTTTGGAGACATGATAATGGCAAGATTACCTACGATATAGCGAACAGTTCCTTTGCGGCTGTTCCTTATCAATGTTTTTTGGTTTGCGAACAGTATCTACACGACTGTTTCTTACCTACCTACCTTGTATAAAAAGTTACAAATGTCAGCCATCATTGGGTACATGAGTTTGGGTTTGCGTACTTCCCTTTGCGGCTGTAACTACCCACAATTCAGTTTTGCGATCAGTTTTATACGACTGTTTCATAACTGTGTATTATGTACCAAGTTTCACGTCTCGTTTTTTCGGCTTATAGGAAGCGACGAACAAGAGTTTAATGACGAGCAGATAAACGAGCCCATGGCGCGTACGTCAGATGATGTGGAGGTTACCGCAGTCTCCGATGCTTTGCTGCCTATGCCGTCGTGTTCAAACCAGTCTCAAGTGGACCTTCCTACAATAGATACTGTGACCTCTGCCATTACTGAAGAGGCGGTGGAATTAGACGAGAGCATCCTTGAAATCCTGGGTACTGACCCATCAAAAGAAAATATTTATGGGGCAGATATTCAATCTGAATTAGCCGTTAGATTAGAGCATTACGCCACTAAGGGCCTAACTAAGGACAACCGCTCAGAACTTAAAGAACAATATTTAGTGCCCAACAACTGCAAATTGATCAATGCACCCATGTTAAATGCAGAACTTAAGGCTGTTCTCACTGAGGTGATGGCAAATCGGGATAAAGCTATTGAAATAAAGCAAACCCAACTAGCTTCTGGAATATCTGCGCTGGGTCAAGCGCTAACCCGGTTGTTTGCGAAGAAGGAGAAAGATACAGAGCTTATAAAAACTCTCATGGATACCAGCCGCATACTATGTGATTGCCAACACTCAGAATCTATGAGGAGGAGAGGTTTTGTACTTTCATCCTTAAAAAAGGACATTAAGGATCCTCTCACAACTTCAACAAATATAGATAAGTACCTCTTTGGTGAAGACCTAGCAGAAACAATAAAGGCAACTAAGGCAATTAACAAATCAAGCACCGAATTGAAGGCCTCTGTAGCACCTAAGCCTCCAGCTAATAAAAAACCAGCGCCCAACTTCACAAGGCCTTTAAACTGGAAGCGTCCGTTCCAGCCACGCAGACAGCCGGAACATCACAGGACCAAGGAGTCTGCAATGACGAAGCAGCGGCAGTCAATCTCATCGAGGCCATCACAGCATCAGCATCAACAACGCGGCAGGCGACGTTAGAAATGGTAAATAATTATGCAGGCAGATTGTCTAATTTCTATCAACAATGGTCACTGTTAACCAGCGACCCCATTCTATTGTCATATGTAGAAGGTTATGAAATTCCTTTTGCACACCCTGTTACACAGTTTAACACCAAAGCACAAGTTTTTTCACCAACTGAAAAAAGCCTATATGTTAAATCAATAACAAAATTAATTTCAATAGGGGCTATTTCCAAATGTCAGCCCTGTGAAGACCAATTTTTGTCTAAAATTTTTCTTATTCCCAAATCAAATGGAAAAATGAGGCTCATTCTTAATTTGAAATGTTTGAATCAATTTATTGACACACAACACTTCAAGTTAGAAGATTTGCGTACTGCCCTTAAATTAATATGTAAAGATGACTTCATGGCAAAATTAGACCTTCAAGATGCTTATTTTTGTATTAAAATTCATTGTAATTCAAAAAAGTACCTTAGATTTCAGTTCGGTGAAGATCTATATGAATTTAATGTCTTTCCATTTGGTTTGAATACTGCGCCTTACATCTTTACTAAGATTATGAAACCTGTAATACGTTTACTGCGTTCTGCAGGTTTGGTATCAACAATTTATCTTGACGATTTCTTATTGATAGCGCCTTCTTACACTGACTGTATGTATAATGCATATACAACTCAGTCGTTGCTCACTGCTCTTGGTTTTATTATAAATAAAGAGAAGAGCTGTTTAATCCCTGCAAAGACTTGTTGTTTTCTGGGTAATATTATAGACACTGAAAAATTTGAGGTCAGACTACCTGATGATAAAAAGAATCGCATTAAGAATGAAATTAGTAAATTTTTAAATACAAATAGATGTAAAATACGTGAATTTGCTAGTTTTGTGGGATTATTAGTCTCTGCTTGTCCAGCTGTTGATTATGGTTGGCTTTATACAAAAGGTTTTGAGCGTGTCAAGTTTTTGAACTTAAGACATGATAATAATTATGATAACTATATGAATGTACCAGATTCTTTGACACTCGATTTAAAATGGTGGGATCGAGCTGTTGACTCTTCAGTGTGTAAAATAAAACAGGATAAATATGACCTAGAAATTTTCTCTGATGCCTCAACTACTGGGTGGGGTATCGCATGTGGGAATCAGACTGCTAGTGGTCCCTGGCAGGAAGAGGAAAAAACTCAACACATTAACTATCTAGAATTATTAGCAGCGTTTTTTGGACTTAAAATATTTGCCAAAGCTCGAAGCGACTGTCAAATACTGCTCCGTATCGATAATACTACCGCCATTTCTTACGTCAATAGGATGGGTGGCATTCAATTTCCCCACCTCACAGAAATTTCAAAAAAGATTTGGCAGTGGTGTGAAGCTCGTAGGTTACATGTGTATGCATCATACATAAAGTCTGCTAGTAATAGCACAGCTGATGCGGAATCCAGGCGAATACATCCAGATATAGAGTGGCAGCTATCAGAGGCTGCTTTTTGGACAATTAAATCAAAATTCGGTACACCTGATATAGACCTGTTTGCCAGTAGAACAAATACAAAATGTAGAAAATATGTATCCTGGCAGCGAGATCCGGATGCATTCGCTATTAACGCATTCACAATAGAATGGGCAAATTATTTCTTTTATGCATTCCCGCCCTTTTCAATAGTATTAAAGACATTACGTAAAATAGTTTCTGATAAGGCTGAAGGTATTCTGGTTGTACCAGTGTGGCCTACACAACCATGGTATCCGCTTTTTAAAAGTCTTTTAAAATCAAAACTCGTATTTTTTAAGCCAAGTGAAAATCCAATTTTATCATGTTCTTCCAGCAGTCGCCGAATCCACACCAAGATTACCCTGGTGGCAGGAATCTTATCCGGTCGGCGTGGTTAAAAAGAAGTATTCCCCCAGCCGCAGTCGATATCATGACAGCCTCTCTATCGGATAATACACTTAAACAATACGAGGTAACCTTTAGGAGATGGATTGCATATTGTAATACAAATAATATTAACGTTTATGGTCACGACGCTTCAGTCCCCAAAGTGATACACTTTTTAACAAAATTATATGAAGAAGGAGCCCAATACGGGACTCTTAATACGAGCAGGTCGGCTCTAAGTTTATTATTCGGATCTCGTATTGGGCAAGATGATCGTATTAAGAGGTTCTTCAAGGGCATATTTCGGTTACGGCCACCTTTACCTAAATATAACACAACATGGGATACATCTACTGTCCTAAATTACTTAGGTACTCTGTATCCTAATGAAAACCTGAACCTTTATCACATATCTTCAAAATTAGTCACTCTCTTAGCCCTCATCACAGCCCATCGAGTACAGACCTTATCTAAAATTAAAATTAATAATATTACTGAACATGTTAATAAAATAACCATCAAAATTCCGGATTTAATTAAAACATCGTCTGTTGCATCTCTACAACCCAATTTAATCATACCCTTCTTTGAAGCAAAACCCGAAATATGCCCTGGTAAAACCCTAATTGCGTATCTCAACATGACGAAACATATTCGTAATGATAATTCTCTATTGTTATTTATTGGCATTAGGAAGCCACATAAAGAGGTGGGGTCACAAACCCTAAGCCGCTGGATCAAGTCCACTTTGGATGAAAGCGGAATTGATGTGTCTGTATTCAGTGCCCACAGCACGCGGCATGCGGCCACCTCCGCAGCACACAGACACGCAGTCAATTTGGACTTGATCCGGCGGACCGCGGGCTGGACTGCTAGCTCCAACACATTCTTTAAATTTTATAATCGATCCATATGTAATGAGGTTGATGAAGACTCGTTTGCAAGAGCCATAATTATGAATGGTATTTAAATTAAAATTTTCTGTTTATTTATACATTCGTTTGTATAAGATACTTCATCATTAATAAATGATTGATAATTTAATAAATGCTTGTTATATTTCACAACATTGTCTCTAAAAGTCTACAAGTATTGCTAATCTCGAGGACGAAACTGAAGTATAATTAATGATTAAACGAACTTACCTGTACGTGAAGTTCTATCATAATTATACGAAGGTTTCGTCCGAAGAGATTAGCAACCCGCCCTCCCTTACTCCTTTAATCGTTAACCCCTATTAGTGTGTCGTGAAATATGCCTATGACTAGGTACTAACTCTAAACTAAATGACATTAGAAAAATTGGGTGTTACCAACATCAACAAAAAAAAAAAAAAAAATCTCAAATATAGTGCGTAAACGGCGTACACTACGCGTTACTACAAGTATTGCTAATCTCTTCGGACGAAACCTTCGTATAATTATGATAGAACTTCACGTACAGGTAAGTTCGTTTAATCATTAATTCTATTGTTTTAAAACTATATAGATAGAAATTATTGAACAGAATTACTATAGTCATTGACACGACAAGAAAAAGAAGTTGTTATAAAAGATATAGTATCTCTTGGTTCAGTGTGATTCAAACCTAATCCAATACTGTTTTGCTCGAACAATAGTCGCAGTTTGCAACATAATAAATGGGAACTAACTTTCGTTGGAATGAAACGCTTTTAATTCTTATTATCGTTAATTGGCTAGCAATTTTAAATTGAAACTTGAGGAATTTTTATTTGTTGATATTGTGAGGAACACGAATTTGCTGAAAACATTAATTACGGCAATGGGAAGTTGAACAATAAATAAAAGAGTGAATGGAGTTTTTAAGGAAATTATAATTGATATCGTGATTTGTGAGATAACGAGTATAATTTTAAAGGATTCTATAAATACCGTGGCTTATTGTTAAGATTTTCAGGTTGGGGCGAAACAATTTAAAAATGTTTTCTCGGTGGCTGTATGGTTTCACAAATTGATATAGATTAAATTTATTTATTAGTTTTTATGTCAGTTTGTTGCCTAATTAATTTAAGCAGGAAAACATTTAAAATCAATTTGTAATACAAAAATACAAAGGACCGACAGACAGGACAGATAAAAATCTCAGCATAAATTGGAACGGTCCAGTGGCCCGTTTCATAAAAATATATTAGTCTGATATTATGAGTCATTCTCAAAGTAACATAACATAACATCACGCCTATATTACCCAGAAGGATGTGTCAGAGGTGTACAACACCCACATTTCACCTGTTATGTTAAGGTCCCATGGGGGGTGTGCCTATCTCCTTCCACCGGGCACAATTCCAACTCCGTGCTGCTATTGTAAATCTTCTGATGTAAAGTTCACAAATAACACTTAGCCCGACCCGGGAATTGAACCCGAGACCTCACAGTGAGATGCGTAACGCTAACCACTAGACCATTAAGACATTCTCAAAGTAAATTGCTCAAATTATATTTTTTTATGTAACAAGCTCTTTAGGTATCTCTATTTTAGTGCAATTCATACGCCGTATAAATTGTATTATGTCAAACGGCTTATATAAACCAAATAGCTGTTACATTTGTAACCGACTGCCCAAAAAGGAGGAAGTTCTCAATTCGGCGGGTATGTTTTTTTTCTATGTATGTACATCGATTACGTCGCGGTTAATGGACCGATTCACGTAATTTTTTTGTTCGACGCAAAATAGCTGCCAGGTGGTCATATATATTTCTTTCAGTTTGGTTCAGTAGATTTTATTTTATAAGCATTATTGTTATTTGGACGATGTCATTTTGACGATACTTTGTATATTAGTATGTCGATAACTTTAACATTTCTAATCCGATTTGCGTAATTCTTTTTTTGTTCGTTAGGGTACATATTCAAGTTGGTACCCTGGTCTTCTAGTCAGCATATTATTATGATGATTGGATCCCAAGGAAATCGAGAAGAAGACTCAATTTATAAGCATATAACTGTTACGATTCAGACAATATCATACAGTTTGTTCAATTATTAGAGCATTTTTTTGTAATTCAAGTCGGTTTTTTATGTTTAATTATCTTATTGATTATTTTTATAGCATTTAGCTATGCTTAGCAAATTTTACTAAGAAATAGTTCAAATAATTATAGGGCCGGAGGATTTGCCCTATCTGAATCCCGCTTTGCTTTGGAGGGAAGTAAAGATACATACTTTCCAACTCCAACTATATAAGTATACTTCTGATTAAATTCGTTGCGGGTTCCAAGACAATTTTAACTCTCCCTGGGATTGCCCGTGTGTCATGCACGGTGCCTTTCAGTTGGTTACCGCTGTAGATCCTGGCGTCACAGGAGTCACAGTGGTGGGCATGTGGGTGGGATTATATTCCGTTATCTGAATCCTGCCGATCCCATAATTTATTCAACTGTTTCTTAGTATAGCTGTTACATAGTTTCACAAAGCTTAAACACTAGAACTAGATTCTAAATACCGATTCCGGAACAGATATCGACTAACTTGAACTAATTCAATCGTGTCCTGATATTGTGATATCGCAGGTGCGCGTGGCCATTTATTCTGAAATAGGATAGAAAGGCATTGTAACTATGTCACGATTTAAATACTAGCTCGTTCCAAAACCGACCCGCGAATCGAATCCGAGAATATAATGGCAGTTATACTATGCCGTCTCTACGCGTAAACCAACTGATACCCTTAGTATTGTGTGTCGAACTACCGACGGTTCCGAACAAAATAGAAATAAAAATTGTGACGACCAAGTGAGGGTAGTGGACAATATCCGCGCTTCACGGAGACGACGCTGAGCTTCATCAGTCGGCTCGTGACCACGATTGATGCAAGTCATTTCGAAACTTCGAGCATAGAGCCTCACTTCGAGCATTCGACGACCGGATGGCGGAGTGGGTAGTCTACCTGCCTGCGATGTCGAGGTCGTGGGTTCGATGCCCACTTAAGACAAATCTTTGTGTGCATGAACATGGTGGTTTGTCTTAGTCTGGGTGTTTCTATGTATAATAAGTATGTATGTATTTACAAAAGAAAAGTATATATATGTATTAGTATCAGTTATTCTAGAACCCATAGTACAAGCTCTGCTTAGTTTGTGACTAGATGGCGTTGTGTGTGAGTTGTGAAATATATAATATATGTGAAATATAGGTATTTATTTACCTTTATAATAATTACGCGATTTAGACCCGTTGTCTAATTTTTGAAAGCTGTTACATTGTTTCACAAAGCCTAAACATTAGAAATAGATTCTAAAACAGATTCCGGAACAGATAGCGACTAACTTAAACTAATTCGTGATATCGCAGGTACGCGTGGACATTTACTCTTAAATGGGATAGAAATGCATTCCAACTATGTCACGATTTAAATACT
The DNA here is from genome assembly GCA_905147285.1 of Hypena proboscidalis. Classification (NCBI taxonomy): domain Eukaryota; kingdom Metazoa; phylum Arthropoda; class Insecta; order Lepidoptera; family Erebidae; genus Hypena; species Hypena proboscidalis. The sequence continues at coordinate 5,242,353 of LR990150.1, read as the reverse complement.
AGCTCGTTTCGAAACTTTGTATTAGGGTTTTGTATTGGTTAGAATGAGTCATAAGTTCATAATCGTGTAGTTCAAGCTATAAATAAGTTATTTGCTAACAATACTTAATTATATATAGCGATATTTTATTATTACCACAGCGTCTAAGTGATTACTGATCAGTGTTCCTTCCACCACCGTTGGACTGGTTCAAAAATTCATGATTGAAAATTAAAACATGTTTTCCAAGCATATAAGATGATATCATAGTTCCTTTTGTTTGGAAAACGTGTTTATTTTTCATAAATGACCGCTGACCACGTCTTAAATCTGTAGTTTCAATAATGTCACCATGTCCCATACAGTCAGTATGTCTTTTTTACATTCGGAATTATTTCATAAGCTAGCTTCCACTCGCAGCTCTGCCTAAGTAACCTCAATAAAAAGTAGGCTATACTGTATGTTTCTATGTTTGTGTTTAAGCGCCCTTTGGAGTTTATGAATATAAATGATTTGACTTTGACTTCGACTAGATATCGCAATCCATTAAGTAGTTTTTTGTACAAAAGAGTGGCAAAAATCCAAAAAAAGTCAATGTTAAATTGTGATTATATTTTAGAAATTTCATTCGATGCAATAAAATAATGCCAAATACAAAATTTTCGAATGATATGATTTACATGACATGCATAACATAACATCACGCTTTTGTTACCCAGAAGGGTATTGCAGAGGTGTTCAACACCAACACTTCACCTGTTATGTTTAGGTTCCATGGGATAGGGGGTGAGCCAATCGCTATCCACCGGCACAATTTTAACTGTTATATTCTACTGCTAACTGAGCTGCTATTCTGAATGTCACAAATAACACTTTGACCAACCCGGGCATCGAATTCAAGACCTCACTGAGAAAGGCGATATACAATACTGTAATTGAAATAAACACAACATAAACCGAAAAGTACTCCTACCAATATTTGCTAAGCCCAATAAAAATAAACCTTTTCTATACAGAAAATATTGGTAACATAATTAAAACAAATTCAGTCTAGAAACAAGAGCCGTAATTTGAAACTAGGCCCTTACCACGGTTGAAACTCGAATTATATATGGCCTTCAAATATAATTTTTTTCTGTCACACAACATACACACAACGCCATCTAGTCTCAAACTAAGCAGAGTAGAAGACATATATACTTCTCAAATATACTACTATTTTATATTGGCAAAAGTTGTACAAGGACATTTTTTTGCATTTAAAAAATATATCATAAATGTTGCTCCACATGATAATTATTTTTGCAAATAATCATAATAATATACCCACAACAAGATCATAATAATATATAATTATGTTTAGAGAAAAATAAAATATATCGCCTAAGTTATCCATAGTCATTTACATCTAATAGATTATATTAATATACCACAAAATAAACGATGTTTAAACAAAAACATAGTAGGGCGAACGCGAAACGAAAATATAAACAAGTTTAATTTATCAAGCTCGGGTAACACCAATTAATTCAATTCTGATAGTTTAGACCCAATCAAACTTTTCAACAGGCGAGATGAGTAACGTTTTTATTTAAGGGAAATGTTGGTCTGGGTGCCTGATTCTAGACAAAAAAGATAAATTCAGACATATACATTCGCTTATTCACATAGCGTCTCAGCTCCCTTTTAGAAAAATGTACTAACGATATTTTTTTGCTGAAACTGATATCAGCCTATCAACTGCCTCGATGGACTAGTTGTTAGCGTAAACGCCTCTCATCGTGAGGTCTCAGGTTTAATTCCCGGGTATGAAACGTGTAATTTGTGATCTTTCTGTGAGGAAATTCACAATAGCAGCACGAAGTTATGTACGTTTATGATATCTGTTTCAGCATTATAGATCGATAATGTATTTAAAAAATATAACTTTATTTGATAAAATGGACCAAAAAAACGGGTCGTTGAGTAAACGTACACTAATTCATAACACTAAACTATCGTACAAATACTGTTTTGTAAAACTGTTTAATCCTGCTATGTCTTTTTTACTGATCCAAGAAATGGGAAAAGTGAGTGATGAGTTAATTGACTGAGGCGCTAAGTGATAGGTCGAACGAGTTATTATTTTACTGGAACGTATCCTAAAGAACGTATCGTAAACATAACTCAACAAATAACGTTATATTTGATATTTATTTCCAGAATCAGCCCTTTGCACGGTTAATGTTTTCATAGTTCGTTTAATGTTTAATAGTTGGATGTTTTGCAGTTTTCGTTGCGGATTTTTCACAGTAGATTACTCTTTAATAAAGTGAGAATACTAGTTTAGTTCGGAGTTTTTATGACAATACCTGTGGCGTTGTTTGGCAATGTTCTAGAAAAAAGTTAAAAGTATTTTGAACGCGGGCTTATATTTTTACGCTGTGAATTTTGGATAGGATTCCAGCCTAACGCTTGGATAGCTTAGTTGGAAAGCGATTGTCTGGAATCCTATAGACGCAGGTTCAATTCCCGCTTCAAGTCGAAAAAAATCGATGATCTTTATATTTGATTGAAAAAACAATTAGAAAGAAAGAAGATGTTTATCATGATCAATTATGTATAAAATGATTATGAATTATTGAAAAACTTCATGATCTTTCAAAAAATATCACACTTGGATAGCTTAGCTGGAAAGTGATGGGCTGGAATCCTATAGACGTAGGTTCAAATCCCGTTTCAAATTCAATTTCTTTTCGATTTTTTTAGTATAGTAGTAAGCTTAGTGTAGTAGTATAGTAGATTGCTAAGCATGGCTAAATGCTATATTAATATCAATTAGAAAGACAGAAGATGGTTATCATGAACAATTATGTATAAAATGATAATGAATTGTTGAAAAACCTCATGACCTTATAAAAAACATTTGTTTGATACATATAACGTCAATGAGTCATAGAACTTACTTAAGTTATAAAAAGGTTATCTTAATACCTACAATAAAATATTGAATGACTTTAATGTTAATAAAAGCGAATAATACAAAGAGTCTTAGTTATGTTTATTTAAGTGTAAGTGAAATGTTGTTTAATCCGAGTGCAATGTATTTCCACAGACAAACCGATCATTCGGTTTTGTGGAGCCTGTTTAAAAATGTATGTTTTTATTTATGAATAAAGCATTTTATCTATCTATATATCTTCCTAAAAATATTAACCGTCAAAAAATGCCTAACATCATCAAACCAAACAAATCGCTGTAACCTGCTTATCTAAGTAACCTTACTCAAGTTCAAGGCTAAAATGAATCATGTCAAAATAAAATATCTGAACTATTTTTTATCCCATATCAATTTGGGACGTACTATAATATCTTTCTTCCTCATAGAAGGTTCTGCTGAGTCATAATAGATATTACTTTCGTCACCTTAACATCTATTTTAAGTTAAAAAGTGATTTAATCTGGTTTTATATTGAAGAGATGATTTTGTGTCTAGATATTATTATATTTTTAGTATATTTTGTGATCGAAGGTTTATGTTGGGATAGGTGCACATTATACATTATATTTTTTATTCTTCTGAGATGTTACATCTTAACATATTGAAAAAAGATTATTTATTATATACAAGTTAATAAAAAATAAGATAAAAAAACAAATACCTATTTGCAAATTTATAGGTAAGGTGTCATAAAATTCCTCCGCATCGACCTTGACTGCAGGTAACGTGTTCAAAAGGCTGACGGCATTGCCACGTTGAATGGCAATGCTGATTCTTTGAGCCAAATAAAAGCCTGATCACGTGAAGCGTCGATTAACCGCTTAGATATATCTTTAAATAATAAGCGGGGACTCGGACCCATTAACCTAGCGTTTCGACCCTAAACAGCACAAATATGTATGTAATCCCCTGAAAGATTACTATACTGCCGCCGCTTAAGTGTCTCTGCGGAAAAAAAATATATAATTTATATTTTTAGATGTAATTATAGTGTTCTACTTGCATTTTTTTATTTCTATACTCAGTTTCGCCAAGATCCAATAAAAAATACAGGTGCATTTGATAGAATAGCTTTAGTTATTATTTTGAAGCACCAAATTAATATCTGTTTTGGTATAATTGAATTGACGTAAACGCTTGCTTAGAAGCAATATATTTGAATCAAATTCCAGCTCCATATTTTTGTTTCTTTCAGATCTTGCTTCTGGAAGCTGGTCCTGAGGAACCGGACGTTACCAGCGTTCCTGCCTTTGCCCCAGTTTTAGGACAATCCAGTATAGACTGGATGTACAGATCCCAGCCTGAGGAGATGACTTGCAGGGCGCAACGGGGGCAAACATGTGCTTGGCTGAGGTATGTGGTTCTCTTAGGGATCGCTAATCCACAATTACATTTTTTTTAAGGACTGAGACTTCAAACTAAATGTGGACAAAAAATCTCTATGCGCAGCAAATTCTTATATAGTTACTGATTGGCATACATCAAGTGTCTAAAGTTTATCATTCTGGAGGTAACCTCAACAGCCAGAGTATGTATATGAATAGAGATGTGGTTTGGGCCCGATATCGCCTTAATTGAACGGTATAGTATAAGCATGGTTAAGTATAACTCATATTAGCCTTAAGAAGGCGAGAATTAATGTTTTTGTCCTGTGTTTTTTTGTATTCTATAGCTTTGTCAGTGTGTCAATCTCTATAGGTATATGAACCTATGATGAAAACAATGTGGAATTGCAGTTTTCTACGTTTTAATGACGTGCTTGTGGATAAGAATATTATTATAATATTAGTAGGTATAGTTTATTCAATTTCTTAAATTGTTAAAAACCTAGCTTGCAAACTTGCTTAGTCAATCATGAATATAAAAATTGTGCATATTGTGCACATGCTTTTATTATTTAATTTAAAAGTTAGATTTTATTTCGAAAGTAGTAAATTTACTAAGACAGAAGGCAAAATAGTCTTACCAGTCTAGGAAAAGATAGATAGATAATACGGTAAAGTCATTCACTACTAATACTTCTAAAACTTTTGAGTAAGTTCCTTCCAAAGTAAGACCTCAAATCATAGCATACTTTCAATCGTACTGGTGGCAGAGCTCTTGTGAATGATCTCGAGGGCGGCAGCACCACCGTCTCACCTTGAACCTGCCGCCAAATAGTAGTGTTCTCATTACTGTGTTCCGGTTCGGTGGTGAGATCAGGCCCTGAAATTACTGGCACATGAGGCATACCACCGTAGTCCTCAGCTGCAGCGACGCATCTATAATCTGCTTTTGTGGATTGTTGATGTCCATGGGCTGTACTCCACTTACCATCAGGTGGACTACACGTTCGTTCGCTGTGGGCGTTGCATTAAAAAAAAAATCGTCTAATCTAACTTTATTCAAATAAAGACACCTCTAAAATGATGGCAATATCAGCATCAAACCGCCTCAAACCGGACGTCTCCATTTTATTCAAAACGGGTGTAATGTTCTAGAAGTTAGAAGATAAGCCAGTAATATTCTATGTGAATTATTATTTGAAGTGGATGCGAGCGATTTAATGTTGCCACTAACATCCTACTCTAGACATTTGCCAAGGTTCGGATTATAGGTGATGTTTCGGTTACAGAATTGATGTGCTGCCCGACCAATAATTTCATTAATCATTTGGCAAAATTTCGTTTGTTATTATCACTTTCAATACCTAAAGGAGCTATTAGTTTATTTAATATTGACATTTTAACATTATTTCAAATTAAATTCGAAATAAGTTGTCAAGCAAATTTAGACTTTGATGTTATAGAATTAGTGATATCGCGATGGATAGCTTAAGGTATCTGAAATGTCAAATGTCACTATTTGCGGGTTAGCTATGCGGTCATTGTGTTTATAAGTATATATAGAGGTATAGTTCTTTAAGGCGTTCTGAAGACAAACTTTTGTCGTGCGACAGAGAACGCTCTTGTGCGTAAAGCACGTATGAGAGACTGACGTGTTAATGTCCCCACATAAAATTGGAACAAAATACCGTACTTTTAAATAATTTTGTTCCAAAATGTTTGTCATCATGTTGAAGAATTGAAATGAAAAAATTGTGCCTCTATAAAAACGTATAAACTCAATGGTTGAAATAAATCAATGTCAGTCAACAAACTTTGACAGACCTTACTCTACAGTGGCGCCACCTGGTGAGACAAAAAAGAAGATTCTTCGCAGTTCAAGTTGGATCATGAATATGGTCTGATAGAAGATCAATAATTGATTTCGTATGATGATATTATGATGACTATTATAACAAAAATTTATAATATTTTTTTTAGTATAATTTATTTACAATCTTAAATATTAAATAATACAAAACAAAATCATACCTAACTATGTACAGCTGAAAGAGAAATAGAAATAAAAAAATAAAAAGTTGTGCGTCAAAAAAAAACTGCCGCATCAATGTCAAATGCGGGTGACGTGCCCAGAAGGCTGGCGGCATTGCCGCGTTGCATTGCAATGCTCGACCTCTGGGCGAAGTAAAAACCAGCCTTCTGATCACGTGAAGTGTCGATCAGTCGTTTTGATATCTCTTGGGCACTCGCGAGCCCCATGACTCCAGCGTCTATGACTATTATTGATATTTTTATTATACACATTTAAAAAATCACTTTGAAATTAATTAATTAGTAATTCAAATAAGCTATTCTAATTAATAATTAATTGATTACAAAATGCTTTAAATTATATTTATTAAATCATTTTATATCAATCTTGTTTTGTTTGTGAAAATAAAATGGCGTATAATTATAATTTTAAGTCGTCAAGTTAAGGACATTTAATTATACTTAGTACTATAAAAGGCTTGTAAAGATATTTCACATTCATTGTTTGCACAGTATTTAATTATTTCTAGAAGTCGTATTTCTTAGAACAAGTACTCTTAAATATTAAAATAGGAATAAAGTGGCAACATTTGAAAATTTATTTCAAATCTAATTTTATTTGATCTTGACTTTCTTCAATTATAATAATAATATTTCAATTACTTTTTGTCTAACTTAACAGTTCTTTTTATTGTTTGAACATTATAATTATCGAATCTAGTAAACAAAAAAAAAATGTAATATATTTTAATTTTTTCACAAAGCTTCCCCGGACATTAGATGACAGAATATAAACAGGCTATCCCAAGCGTTAGTTACAAATTATATATACAATATTTTATTAATAGACAAAACGTTTGCTTGTGTCAAAACACAGCACAATATAACATACTATATTTTTATTAAAACTGACGTGAGTTTGTAACATTATTCAAATTATGAAATACGGGTGTTACTCACGTAATAGACCAATTTAGTCGGTCGCGGTTTCGCCTATAGACGTATAGGCGAAACCGCGGTCGACTAAATAGACCATACTATCTTTGATCCCCGCAACCAGGTACTATAAAACTGCAGCTCAGCTATTTAGAACTGCACAACGAGTCCAATCGAGCTGCACGGTTGGCTAGCAGTTTCATTGCAGTCGCGCAAACTGCCAAATGCAGTTTGAATGCAGTCCATCTGCATAGACTTTAACCCACTTTGCATTAGTGGTTAATGTAGCTATTGTAATAATAAGTAATATTTATGCTAGTATCAAAGTAAATAAATTCTTTGTTAATAAAACTTAATGTATTTTTTAAGTTCCATGTACTTAAGCGGAATACAAAAGGGCATTCCCTATAGCCTAATCTAAATACCCCACAATTGTATTACAGTGGCCGTGTAATGGGAGGATCCAGCGCTACAAATTATATGGTGTACATGAGAGGTAATAAGAGGGATTATGACGAGTGGGCTGACCTTGGAAACGTTGGTTGGAGTTACAGGGATGTCAGTATTAGAGTAAATTAATTTGAACCTTTCTCTTACAAGTTTCTGTAGGACTTGTTTTGTAGCTTACTGTTTAACTAATTAGAAGAATATTTTATTTATTTTATGCATCATTTTTCAAATGTATTTTATAACTTTTGAAATACCATTATTCTCTCTTTATAATTGCAAGCCTATTTTTGTAAAATTGCAAATTTTAACGGCTTCATCTTATTATATTTATATTTTTAACTGAGCATTAAGACTACATTCTTATATTTTGTTAAACCTTGAATTTTATTTTTAATCTGTTATTGCAATTTCAGGTGTTGCCTTATTTCAAAAAGTCAGAAAATAATCAAGACATTGAATCTAAAGATAAATTTCATCATGGAACCGACGGCTTTCTAAACGTCGAAAGATTTACTTTTGCTGACAAAAATGTTGTTATGCTTGTAAGAGCTTTTCAAGAAAAAGGATTTCCTTTGGTAGACTTTAATGGCAAAAATCAGATAGGAACCATGCTTACGCAAACTACTTCGAAGGAGGGAATCAGAATATCCTCCAATGTTGCATTCATAAGACCAATACGTTATAAAAGACCCAACCTTGATATAAAAACCAACGCTCAAGTAACCAAAATACTTATTGATAAATCTCACAAGGTTTTTGGACTAAAATATATTATAAATGGTACTTGGTATGAAGTCCATGTCAAAAAAGAAATAATAATAAGTGCTGGAGCTTTAAATAGTCCCAAAATATTGATGCTTTCTGGAATCGGACCAAAAGATGATTTAGAAAAATTAGGCATCAAAGTATTGAAAGATTTAAAAGTTGGTCATAATTTACAAAATCATGCGACAGTAGAAGCAGTGACTATTGGTCTAACGAATAAAACATCTACGCTCTTACCAGGCGAACAAATGCTAGGGGCAATAAAAGAGTACCACGAGTTGGGTACCAATAATAACCCGCTTGCTGCAACGGGTGTTCTACATGCTGTAGCATTTCATAGAACAAAATACGCTGATAAAAATAAAACAGTACCAGATATACAATTTCACTTTGACGGTAGAAATGTTGGAGAGCTATTCGCAGACCCAACCACATACTTAGCGTCCGGTATATTCCCATTTTCTTTCTACGATGGTATAAATGTTAGGCCAGTATTATTACACCCTGAAAGCAAAGGATTTTTAACATTGAACAAAACAGATCCCATTTTTGGACAACCACTGATTTATCCAAGATTCTTTACAGTTAAAAAGGATTTGGATACTTTGGTAGCGGCGCTAAAGTTTGCAACTAAATTGGAAGGCACAAAAGCTTTTAAGGAAAATGGAGCAAAGTTTATAAGGAGACCGATGGAGGCTTGCTTGCAATATCGATGGGGAACCTATAGATATTTTGCTTGTGTGATTACAAGATACACTGGAACAATTTATCATCCTACGGGTACGTGTAAAATGGGCCCTAGCGATGACAAGGCTGCAGTGGTTGATCCAAGATTAAAAGTGTATGGAATTCATAACTTAAGAGTTGCAGATGCTTCAATAATGCCTCATATAGTTCGAGGAAACACTAACGCGCCTTGTATGATGATTGGAGAAAAGGCTGCTGACATGATAAAAGCAGATTGGGAGCAAAAAACAAAAGGAAACTAAGATTAATTCCGCACTATATTTACTTAAGATACGTTACACAATTCCTACATAATCTGTGCCAAAGTATTCAAGTCGATGCCATTAAAAATAAAATAATAATAATATTGTAAAATTTTCTTGATTAAATCATTCATTAACTAACTCTTTGCCTTTTTTATTTTTATGTTACCCCTATCAACGGCCTGGTAAGTCATACTTTATGTTTTTGTAGTTGTGTTCTTAATGTATAACTAAAGTTGTTTGAATGTATTACAGTTGTATTTGTTTTCTTAAGGCATTAAAGTGATAATTCAAAACAATTATTTCTTAAATTTTGTTAACATGCTGTAAGAGAATTTTAGTAGTACCACGAGGTAATCTAGTAGATTTCGGTACTATTGTATAAATGCGTAATCGTTGTCAAAAACTGTAGTTTCATTATACTGGATGTCTTAGTTTAGGGCGTCAAGCCGAAATTGGGTAATAGGATAATATTTTAATATGGTCGAAAAAAAAAAATTCGTAAACGTCACTTTTTCCCCAAACAAAAATGAAAAGATAATTCATAGCCCAGCTTGACTTATCGTACTGAAAAAAAATTGACTAGTCGAGTTTGGCAAGTAGCATTAAAAGTTAGAGCACCTAATAGGAATCCCACAATGATAATTATGATTGTTAATTTATTACTTGAATTGAGTACAATTTTTTAATTAAGCCCAGTACATAATTATGGTTGGTAACCTACGCTATTACCTGATTTCGACTTGACGTCTTCAACTGGGATATTTTGTATAAAAATCAGTTATTTTTATGAATCAAATTTCTAATAGAATAAAGTTAAGCCAAACTAACAATATTTCCCTTCCTGTTTGAAACAAGCGTTTGTTTTATCATTATGAAAATATTTGAAATGTGTTTTAAAAACTTTTTATATTTCTCGGGGTGTGCGCCTTCTGTCGTTTGCCTGTAGGATCGCAAAGTTTTTACATCAAAAATCTTCTGGCGTTGACAGTTTTTAAATTGAAAAGAGGCCACTTCGATGCACGACATGACGCCGACAGATTTTTTAATCGTTCATTGTGTTTTGTTTTGTTTTATCATTGACACACTTTATTATGTTGTTTGTTTAATATATGGTTTTTACAGTAAAATTATGTGAGCTTGTTAATTAAATTTGGATGAGGCCGTTCCTTTTTATTGTCCGATACCTTGGCTTTATTTAATTACAAAATTAAAACCGAGTTAATTAAAGTGTTATTTTTTCTGCCTTGAATTTTATTTCGTCATTTGAAAACATGCTATTCAGGACATTCGTAATAAGAAATTGAACATTTTTGTTTAACTCTAATACGTTTTATCTTTTTTAATGAAACTGTCAGTCTTTTTTCTAATAACAAGTAGCCTGACAGATAGCTTTTAAAAACAATAATGTCTTGATTTAAATTTCACAAAATCTCACCGATGCAAATACTAACCAATGCTTATAGTAGAATAGAAAAAAAAATATTTTTGTCACGTTAATGTAGTACACCGTAGTTTATTTTAACTAACCCCATTTTAAAACAAATTTAATTTAGAGTGAATTGAGTCTTAATATTTGTGTGTTTCACTAAGTGTTTTAGAAAATATTTTAAATCCATTGAGTTTTCTTCTTCTTCGTCGTGTCGATGGCTGAGTCAAATGTTATTTTGACTTGCCATCGTAGTGAAAGGATTAGCCAATTCGCTTTGAAGAACTCGCGAATTGCCCAGGGTGCGCCGGACGTAGGCACAGTATAAATATGTACAAACAGTACGGAAACTGCCTACAAACGTGCGAAACGGCATGCACACATAAACATGCACACCGACGAGACGCCTAAGCGGTTGTCGCGGTGTTCTCAGTAGCGAGTGCCGCTTAGGCGTCTCGTCGGTGTGCATGTTTATGTGTGCGTGCCGTTTCGCACGTTTGTAGGCAGTTTCCGTACTGTTTGTACATATTTATACTGTGACGTAGGGAATCGTTGTGTACGTCACTCGTGGAGGCTCCTTTCATGCACCCCACCACCCATTTTATATTATATTATATTTTATATATACATTACACGGCACACTAAGTTGTCAATCTAAACAACCGAATTCAATGGGGTTGAAATGTTTTTTTAGTTATATTTTATAATGCATCTTTAATTGTTTGTGTCTAATTTGTGTTTAGTTTTGTTTGTGTATTATTTAAAAACGCCACTGTTATATTTACAGGGGTAACACAGTTATAATCGGTTTCAAGTCAATTTTACATTTGTAATACATAATTTAATGTTCTAAATTGAAAAAGTACAACATAAGTTTTATTGTAAAACTTACTGTAATAAAATGAAAAATTATGTAACTATATTAATCACAAATTTGTAATTTGCCAACCTATTATTTTGTTTCAACAAATTTGTTTCAACAAATTTTCTTTTGTGCCAATCTTTAATAATATTTTTTGTTTTTGCATGTTCTAAAATGAAAAAGTACAACATAAAATTATTGTAAAACCGATATGCCTACTGTAATAAAATGGGAGCAAATTCTGCCCACAAACTGTGCTGCAGTTTGGCAGAAGATATTGTATGTGTAAATTTTGTAGCAAAAACTGAATAAACACTTTTTCATTCATTTTTTTTTTCAATTGATAAGATTGATTTACCTTTGTAAAATGTATCTCTTATGTATACTTTTATCTTTTTAGTACTGAAAAACTGGTTATTTACCTTTTATAATAGTGTCGTATTTAAATTTATTTGTATGTGGTTGTTGTCCACTGTTTTTTAAAACGACTAAATTACGAACTTTATTAAAAAAAAGATAATTTTGCTGACGAAATTTTGCTAGTACTTTTGCTAGTAGTTTAACAAGACATTAATGAACAAATATGATAAAATACAAGAAATATTTTTATAATTAATTAAATGTATGTAGACTTTTAAACAGCAGTCATAAATTCGTAATTTGGTCCAACATTGGTGGCCGCACATTTGTCTGCATCGACAGCACCAAACGATATTTATAATTCATTGCATATAAACATAAATCGTATGGAAACATGCATGTCTGAGAGTGCCTTAAAAGTACTCGAGGTCGTCTACCAACTCGCACTTGGCCAGCGTGATGGACTATGGCCTAACCCTTCTCATCATAAGAATAGTCGCGAGCCTAGCAGTAGGACTTGTATTAGATACAAGGCTGCTACTATTAAACACACACCTAGAAAACTTGTTCTAACTGAAACGGGCAATTCATTTGAAAGCGCGAAAGGCCGCATACTTTTTGATACAACAACTCCTAGATTTGATGAAATCGATGCTTGCAATGCGGACAAATTTGCAGTCACCTAAAACGAACATATATTATTTATAGATGGTAATATTAACATTAACCTATGCAATTACAGAGGCAGAACCATGGGAGGCTCGAGTGCTATAAACTACATGGTCTACATTAGAGGTAACAAACGGGACTATGATTCTTGGGCCGAACTTGGAAACGGAGGATGGAGTTACAGAGAGGTTGGTTTATATGAATTTCAAACTCGCTCCTATTAAATTACGAAGTTTGGTGAAGTTATCAAATGAATGTCAGTGCTTGTACATAATTAATGTCGAATATAATAATGAGACTTTATATAAATATATATAATAAACAAATAATGGGTACTAGAATAACTGATACTAATATAAATATACTTTTATTTTGTAAATACATACTTATTATACATAGAAACACCCAGACTAAGATAAACCCCCATGTTCTTGCACACAATGATTTCTCTTAATCGGGAATCGAACCCGCGACCTTGGCGTCGCAGGCAGGTACACTACCCACTCCGCCATCTGGAGGTCATATCGTATCGATTAAAATTTTATTAACCAGAACTAGAACCTTCTTTGCAACTCAAAATTTAAACGTCTTTTTATGGCTAATGTTGTAAAATGGATATCATTTTAGCGATAGTAAAATGGTTCGGCCATAGAATATAATTGAAATTTTAGAAAATTAACCTTATATCATTTAAGGCACTTATTTTATTTTTAAGTGGGTTCAGTTATATCAAGAAATGAAATAGCATCATTTTTTCTATACTACTACTTGGCTTTTATTTTACAGGTACTACCATACTTCAAGAAAGCTGAAAACAATCGAGATATGGAAGCTCGCGATACACACTACCATTCTGTTGGAGGCCCAATCAACGTTGAAAGATACCGATACCTCGATGTCAACACTATGATGCTGCTTGAAGCCTTCAAGGAAAAAGGTCTGCCCGTCAGCGATCTCAACGGCGAAAACCAAATGGGAACTGACATCGTTCAATCAACATCCAGAGATGGACAAAGATTTTCAGCAAATTATGCATACATTAGATCTATAAGGCACAAACGGCCAAACCTACATATAATTAACAACGCATTCGCAACAAAGATACTAATTGATCCTATAACAAAGGTAGCATTTGGAGTTGAATATCTTAAAAACGGTGAATTATTTGCGGTTCATGCAACAAAAGAAGTTATTTCAAGCAGCGGTACTATCAATTCTCCAAAATTGCTGATGCTGTCAGGTATTGGTCCTAAATATCACTTGAAAAGTCTCAATATACCTGTCTTGGTAGATTTAAGTGTAGGGGCTAATCTTCAAGATCATGTTACAACTGATTCATTGGTACTTTCATTGACAAACAAAACATCAACAGCTGTGTCCAGCCAGCAGCTTGCGGAAGAAGTACACAAACATTTTGCACAACCATCACCTAAAACGGGACCGCTATCAACTACAGGTACTTTACCCATTACTGCTTTTATAAGTACAGATTATGAACATGTCCCGAATATACAGTTTCATTTTGACGGTAGAAATGTCAAAGAATTTTATTCAGATCCAACTACGTACCTATCTACAAACATTTTTCCTTTAGCTTTTTACGATGGGCTGGCTGTTAGACCTTTGCTATTAACTCCTAAAAGTAGAGGTTACATATTATTGAACACAACTGATCCAACCTTTGGGCCGCCTCTAATTTATTCAAGATTTTTCACGGATAGTGAAGATATGGAGGCGCTAATAGAAGCAACCAAATTTGCTGTTAGCTTAGAAAATACAGAACCATTAAGGGCTAGCGGTGCAAAGTTTGTTAAAATACCTGTTGAGGCTTGTTCTGGTTATGTTTGGGGTACTGATGATTACTTTGTTTGCCTGTACATTCAATATACTTCAACGATATATCACCCAGTTGGTACTTGCAAGATGGGACCAAAATATGATAAAGAAGCGGTAGTGGATCCAAGACTGAGAGTATATGGAGTTGAAGGGCTAAGAGTGGTTGACGCTTCGATTATGCCTTTAATTGTAAGGGGTAATACAAATGCACCCACTATAATGATTGGTGAAAAGGCTTCGGATATGATTAAGGAAGATTGGCTGAAAAACGATCGTTTTAGGCACTAATATATTGTTCAATGGTTTGACATAATGTAAAAACTATCTAAATTGTTAAAACAAATAAATATCAGCAGTGAAATGTTAAAAATAATGGACAAAATCCATCGTTACAATAATTTCATTAAGTAGTGTTAATGTAAATAATTGTATATACGTGTTCTATTTAATATGAGACCAAAAAGTGTTATTTAAGCACTAATTAAGTTGGGTTTACTAACTTTTCAGTTAAGTTAATTTAAATATATTTTTACTTTATTATAAAAAAGTGTTTTCTTTATTAAACATGCCACATCAGCAAATATAAAGATTAAATAAGTTCAGGTATATCTACAAAATTGTCTGCCTCGATGGTCTAGTGGTTAGCGTATTTGCCGTCACCGTGAGGTCTCGGGTTCGGGCAAAGTGTTAATTGTGAACTTCCCGTAAGGAAATTCACAATAGCAGCACGGAGTCGAAATTGTGCCCGGTAGATGGCGATAAGCTCACTCCCTATCCCATGGGACCTAAACTTATTTATTATTATTTATTTATTTCATACTTTATTGTACTGTATACAAAAGGCGAGCTTAACTCAGTGCTCGAGTTCTCTTCCAGCAAACCTAGATCAATAGAGGAGATGATGATTCCATAGAGGTGAAGTCCAACTTAACAGGTGAAGTGTGGGTGTTGTACACCTCTGCCACACCCTTCTGGATAATATAGGTGTGATGTTATGTTATGTTATGTTATGTTATATCTACAAAATTGTGGAGAAATTATTTTATTCTAATGGTATATATTGTGCACCCATATCTTGTTGATCATGCTTGTATTACATGTAAGAAATGTGTAACAATTGTAGGCGAACCTATAAATAAATATACCATAAAATATGAATTACCTCATATCAATACTATTAAAACCGTTCAGGTGAAGACATTATTATTGAGAATACGGGTTACTCACGTTACTTTAGCCGGTATATGCCGACTAGTTTCAAATCTTGAGTGCGAGACGTCGCGCGACGGCGACGAAACGTGATGAATCGCCCAGTTGATGAATCTACGTAATAGATTCAAAAATAGTCGGCATATCCCAGCTAAAATAACGTGAGTAACCCGTATTCTCAATAATAATGTCTTCACCTCACGTCGGTTTTAATAGTATTATGAATAACCTCTTATATAACATTAAAAAGAATACAAAAAAAATGTAGTCAAAATGTACTCTTGTTACCATTCAGGTTAAATCTCGCATGTATATTCTGCTAAATCATTATTAAACATTACCTAGACGTTGTAGATTTAAATCTTTTGAATACAAAGCTTTGCCTGATTGATTTTCTAAGAAATACTTTCAACTTCACGTAAGTCTAAAGATCAAGGTCGATAGGCCTTTAAATTACAAATTGATTCCATAATATTTACCAAATATTATTTAAAAAATTGTCGACCGTATGGCGAAGTGGTTAGTGTACCTGGCTGCTATGCTGTGTTCGCGGGTTCGAATCTCGCTCAAGACAAATCTTTGCGTTCATGAACATGGAGTTTTGTCTTGGTCTGGGTGTTTCTATGTATATTTTTTAAGTATTCATTTACAAAAAAAAAGTATTAATATTAGTTATTCTAGCTCTACTTAGTTTGGGGCATTGTGCGTATGTTGTGTAAAAAAAAGTAAAAAAATATATGCTTAACTTTAGGTTATGTTACATTCTTTTCTAAAGATCATAATTAATTACTATTCAATAAAATCGCTAATATTAATTGAACAAAAAGAAAAACTAATACAATAAAAGTAAAGATTAAATGATTCTGCTAATTTTCTTTTTACTAATTCCAGAAATTAAACTATCGTTAGCTATTTTAAAAATGTAAACACTCATTACAATATAATAATTCTACCCTGCTTAAGAATTGTAAATACATTACAAGTTACGTTTATTTAAATACATGCAAATTTACCATTAGCAAAACAACAAATATGAACAAAAACTAGTGAAAACAGTAATAATTTTAGACAAATATCTGAACAAATAGCGCTACATTCATTGTGGAACAAGAAAGTTGGTACAAAGACTAACAGAGTGCGCGCCGCTGAATCATCTACAAGACGCGAAGGTTGGAGCCACAGAACTGGCGGATATCTATCGAAGATTTCTTTGAGAGATTTTTATGCGAATCTCTTTTAGAACGACGGCGGCTCACGGAGAAAAGATCAATTTATCACTTAGCCAGTAAAATATTAGTGATTGCTAAACAATTTTCCAATTTGTCCAAAAAATAATATTACGAGACGCTGGGATCGTGGGGTCCACACGCTCGTTCTTTTTTAAAGCAATTACAATAAATTCTACAAAAACTATCAGATTAATTTTTTTATAAGAATGATATCGTTGTCTTATGATTTAGTAGTAGTATTTCGCAATATTTTGTAAATGTCTACAGGCTCTTGTTATCATTTAGCATCAGGCGAACTATAGTTAGTCTACAATGACATTCAAAAGAATAGACGTCGGGACTAAAACAAAATTCTCGAAAATAATGTTCTAAGTCGAGCTGACATAAATGTAAACGAACGTAAGTTCATGTTTAAAAATCAAAATAACTTTGATTTTCTAACAGTACTTATATATTCAATTTAGTTAGTACCAAAATAGATGACTTTTATCGTTTTGGAACACTTTCAGTTCTGACGTTTTGACCGCAGAGCCAAGGCCCAAGCATACAAAAAAAAAATCTTATTCTAATCTAAAGTATCAGAGTTTCGGGGGTCAATTTCTACTTCGGGTCGCTGAGCCAACAGAATAAGTTCATTTTTATGTATTCGCTGTTTCTATGGCCCGAAGAAAGACGCATCTGCCGTTCCTACGCCCCCATTATCTACTTCCATAAACCGCTGAGAAGCAAACAATCTGTAGCCTGTGTCCTCACTCTAAAATCACCACCGCTTTACTTTGACCTGCCACCCTCCACCTACTCCAGTAAATGCAGAACTTTGGAACAAATTGAGGGGTCTACTTGCACTGGTTATGGTGTAAATTTTACAATGCCATAGACTTAAAACTTCATCAAAGTACTATAAATAAATAGAAGTCTGTCCTCAGTGGTTAGGCAGGTTTAAAGCCGTTTTAGAGTCTGTACGTGCTGATTAAATTGGTTATTAGGCTGATCTTAAATTCTAGGCTATGGTATAAAATACTTTATTCCTCGATGCGGTAAAGGTCACGTTTAATGTGCGAATGAAGTATTTTAAATCTTTTATTCGGTTTCCTGTTTTAGTGTGTAAGTTAAATTTTGGAAGCAAAATTAAAACCTTTTCCTGATGTATTATTATAATTGTTGGGAGTTGACGAGGTTTTGGTAGTTCACGTCGACCTCCGTGGGTCTATTGTAATTATAGCCTCATTATAAACTCTCCTTAATAAATTATAAATTGGATCAGTCGGCCGATCGGGAGTGACTTGACATCATCCGGATCCAAGATATGGCGTCCCAGGATAATGATTCGCCTATAGATCAGTGGCCCGCAGTCGCAAAAGAGGTGCAGCAGTATCTCCGGTTCCTCCCTACAGAATCTACAAAGGGTGTGAAATTATTTACCTGGATATATTATTTAGTGACACTAATTGATTAAAGTACCTACCATATGGTAGGTACTTTAATAGAACTGACAACACAAATCCATCAAAGGTCTAACTTGGATTGCTGATAAGTCCTACATAATGTGTAATTCTTGTTTTCAGTGTTTTAATATTTTTTATCTACACCCATGCTATAAATCCTCTATAAACGTTCTTGAAACAGTTAGCTTATTGCCAACATTAAAACAGCCAGTGTCATAATAACCATTATAACACCCAAACGGGTGTTATAATGTTGTACTGAAATTCATTAAGCAACTCCTTTTTTACTCATCGAACAGCCACATTCTCATGGCATCTTTATGAATTTCAAAAAAAGAACATGTCATGCACGCGCGTTTCACTACCACAGCGCCGTAATTTAAATAAAAACTTATTCGAATTTTTGAATTGACGTCGTATCCCGCCATTTTTGTTCAATAATAGTATTGAAAAAATACTTTTTAATAATTGTACGATCCAAAATGTAAATAATTATTACAATAAATAATTATATTATTACCTATACATAGTTTTTTTGTATTATATACTCACTAATTAAACTTTCCATGAATTTACATAGAGTTCTTACAACACTGTACCCTAATACCCTATGGTTTCAGAACATTTATAGAGGATTCATATCATGGGTGTAGATAAAGTCTTGTATGCAACTGTTATAATTAGGTATTAAAACACTCATGTGATACTATTATCACACTCGGCTTCGCCTCGTGTGATAAACCCACACTCGTGTTTTAATACCCCTCATTATAGAACAGTTGCATAAATAACTATTTTTTTATTATATAAAGAAACACGTTTAATATGCAATTATGGGTAACACAGCTTATAAACAGAGGTAAGATTATACTAAAGAACAGTAGTAAAAATATGTGCACGGCGGGATTAGAACCTGTGACCTTCTGAACACTGGGTAGCCGTTTTTAGATAGGAACAAATAGATGCACGTGACGTCGCGAAATGACGTAACATATAGTTGAGAAATTTAGGGTCCTGGCAAGCGGCGACCGTAGCTGTAAATTTTAAATGTAAATAAAATAATGTTAATTATTTGTTTATACTAGAACATAGGTACTAAATACTTAACACTCATCAATCTTAAGACAGAAACAAATTAATGGTATGTAAGAGCTCGTACGTCACTGTTAGTGCGGAGCAAATCTTGTATAATAGCAGGATGTACTGCTATTAACTTACTGCGCTCATAAACTATGCTGTTATAATAGTAGCCCTGTATCTAATACATGTCCCACCGCTGGGCTCGGGCCTCTTCTCATGATGAGAAGGGTTAGGCCACAGTCTACCACGCCAACCAGGTTAGGGATACACTTCGCACTCCTGCGAGCATTTTTCGTACTCTCAGGTATACTGGCTTCCTCATGATGTTATCCAATAGTTGTGTGTGTTGTGAAAAAGTAAATAATAATATTATATTTTATTACTGCATTTAGGCAGAAAATATGCTGTTACGGCACAAATTTTAGTGAAAAATCACAAGTGATCATTACAATGTTTCCCTAGTTCTGATTCTGATAAAGTTTCAGATACGCAATTTAATTCATTTATTTAATAAACATAGTCATACAAATATATATTTAAGTCACAATAAACAGTAGGGCAAACAATATTAGGTGTTTGCACTAGAATAAAATTGTGTCGCAGGTGATGGAAGAAAATTAACTGTCCGTTGACGATATAAATTTGTTTTTTTTGTCAGATATAGGTTTACAGAACATATATGAGGAACTAGGTGAGACTGGTCGTAAGTTTAATTAGAAGATCGGGAACAGGTAATCTACGCAGGATCTACATAAGTCTAATAGGAGTATCATCTTCTAACTGAATTGATGTCTTGTTCCAAACCGTAGTACCTACTTTTTAAATGTCCTATTATATAAATCTAATGTACTATCAACAAAGTTGATTCATGACCCATTTGACAAACATTTCCTTGAAATTGTCAAAGTCGTTAATGTTGATATTTGTTGATAGAACAAGTGAATCTAGACTTAAGTGTTTTGAAAATTAAGATCTCTAACTCGTTTCCAGGTCAATGTATACGCTTTTACAATAAACTTCCTTTAGACGCAATAGAATTATCGATAAGTAAATTTAAAAAATATGTTAATATTAGATTATGTCAAAAAGCT
The DNA here is from genome assembly GCA_905147285.1 of Hypena proboscidalis. Lineage (NCBI taxonomy): Eukaryota > Metazoa > Arthropoda > Insecta > Lepidoptera > Erebidae > Hypena > Hypena proboscidalis. The sequence goes on along the minus strand of LR990150.1, from coordinate 5,221,688 downwards.
TACTACAGTATTTAGGACTACATAAATGATAATAGTATTTGAAAATGAATTGCTCTTCTTATGTGACTTTTATTATGTATACCTACTTATTGTTATAGTTTTCATTTTAAAAGATGGTGCACATGAGTTTCTCACCAGCTCTTCTCATAATGCAATACCCATTGGAGCTGGTACTTGGATTGATTTTAATTTTAATTTTAACAGTTTGATTAAAATTAATCTAAGCCCCGGTTATTCAAATCATTGTGATTAGTATAATTAATTATTATTTATTATTTATTTTATATCATTTTTGTAATGTTTTGACGTGTTCAAGCGCCTCCTGGGGCCTATTAAAATAAATGATTTGAATTTGAATTTTAATTTGAATTTGATATGTCTATGTCTCGGGCCCTTCAAAAGGACAGACAGACAAGGAAGGCTTCATGAAAGTCGAACGAAGACGAAGGAAGCCCACTTACAGCAATAAGCGCGGTACCGCGCTGTCCGGACCAAATACATTGCTTCCTGAAGTGCCCTCGACGCTGCTGTACGTGTCCCGGTTACATCACTCTACAAAGAATGAAGACCTCGTGGAGTACATCCGGGGCAAGACGACGTGGACATTGAGGGTCGTTCTGCTAGAACCGCGCCTCAACACAAATTTCAAATCGTTTGTGGTGCGCGTCCCCACACACCATCTGGAGACGTTTCTGCAAGAGGATTTCTGGCCGGAGCGAGTCGCTGTCGTGGAAGGATACACGACACCTCGCAATTGCGCAACACTTCGCTGAATAAAAGTGTTTAATAGTTTCTAAGTTATAAAATACAAATATGTATGTTAGTTATAAGGTATTTATGTATGGGCCCTGATGCCTGAAATAAAAATAAATTTGATTTGATTTGATATGCAAGAATAGTGTTATGGTGGACCATGAATTTGGTTTGTTGATAGTACTTAGGTGTAACAAAATAAAACAAGTGCTGTGCGGGGAGCTACTGCAACGTCTAATTGTGTCCTCTTGTTAAAGTTTCTGATTGAAGATGAAAACTACTAGAAGTGCTCTGTTTTAATTTTTGTTGTTAGAATAGGTACTATCAGTATTGTAGATTCAAGAGCTGCCTTAAAAATTTTTTTTTTTACTACGCGCACAGCGAACGAACGTGTAGTCCACCTGATGGTAAGTGGAGTACAGCCCATGGACATCAACAATCCACAAAAGCAGATTATAGATGCGTCGCTGCAGCTGAGGACTACGGTGTTATACCTCATGTGCCAGTAATTTCAGGGCCTGATCTCACCACCAAACCGGAACACAGTAATGGAAGCACTACTATTTGGCGGCAGGTTAAAGGTGAGACGGTGGTGCTGCCGCCCTCGAGCTCATTCACAAGAGCTCTACCACCAGTAAAATACTATTTTTGTATTGACATTTCAAAACACTGTAGGCTAAACTGCCTCGATGGGCTAGTGGTATGCGCATATCACCGTGAGGTCTCGGGCAAAGTGCTGCTATTCATAAGTAATAATAAATTAATTATTAAAATAATAATTCATAAGTAATGCTATTCCACATGATCTGAAGCAACTCCCAATTTCTATGTTTCTCAGAAAGACAAAATCACTGGGCGCATCAGAATTATCAGCGCTGCGGTGCTTTTGGCTCTGCAGTATTGTGCTGAGATGCGTACCATTTCCGGCATTTTAAATAATGTTTTATTTTATTATTATTTCTTTAGTTTTAGACGCAATTATGCCAGAATAGATGATTTTTCTTTCTTTTTTTTTTCTTTTTCTTTTTCACATAAGGAGGATCCTCCGACCAGGCTAAATGGTATTGCCTGGCGGACAGCTGTCCGACGGCAGTGTATTGGAAGTGGTATATATGTACACTCTCTGTGAACATTTCGTTATCGCGATTCAGCGCTCTTTGACAGTTGTGACGAGAGTGTCACTTCTTGAAGTTGCCAATGTCAAATGTCATTTATTATGTGCGAAGACCGCCACATGAGGCTGATTTCTGTAAAAACATTACAAAATGTTCACTTCTAGTTGATCTTTTTCGTGGTAAAGCACACTACACACTGATTTATATAACATTGTCACGTGCCGTACAGACTGCAATAAGAACTAACGACCGTTCATCTTCCGATGTCTTACCTCCACTCTTTATACAGGTGTCGGATGCTTACAAGCGAGTTAGCTACCTATTGATAAGTGGTTAGTGCTTATATAAAAAGATTATCGATCCACGGCTCGCCGACCCACCGTCTTTCGGCGACGATGGCACACCGCAGGGTTTTAAGTGGGTATACCCGTGCCGTTTACCATCTGCAGGCACGGGGAGTCCCACATAACCACCCTGCTCTCGCCCCCACGAGCGGGGTGGTATGCGTAATTGCATTTCCCCGCGAAAAAAAAAAAAAGGTAATAAAAAGAACTATAGATAATTATTATATATTTTGTTGCGTGTATGCAACGCAAACTCTTATTTTTTTATTGCAAATTAAAATACAACAAGATATATTCTTTAATCTAGTGACAATGTTATGCACAAAGGCGAAGCTTAATTCAGCACAAAATTTTCTTTCAGCAAACGTTTGAGTTCTTCAAAAACTTTATGAATTTGAAACAGTTCATTACATGAATATCGGTCAATATGTTTTAGCATGTAGAAGGTTAATTATTTACATTATTATTTATCGCTTTTATTTTTGCTATGGAGGGCTTTTTCAATTTAACGCTTGTGCCCACATGCATTAAGTACGTTCAGACTTCACTTAAAACGATACCTAATCAATGCTCAGCGGGAGATGGGCATGTTAAACGTAAATGTATCTTTTATTTAATGCATAATGTTATGAATTTATTTTCAAATTCAAATTCAAATCATTTATTTTCATAGGCCCCAGGAGGCGCTTGAACTTGAACACGTCAAAACACTACAAAAAATGATATAAAAGTAAATAATAAATAATACTAAATTATACTACTTATTTTGCGTTGTACATACATGCCATAACTATAATTATATTTATGTTTTATTTTTGTCTTCTTTATTGTCTTTTATTTTGTTTGTATAATTTTAATTTTTTATATAAGTAACAGATCTTTGTCATCCGTGTAGTCACTGGGGGATTGGTTGAAAACCAGCGCTAAGCTTCAGTTTGGCATATGCTGAACCAATTCCCATTTAGGACAACTTTATGCTTTGGGGCATACTGTAAATTATTGTACTTTTTTATTTTTTTTTATTTGTTTTAACTGAATTTATGTGTGTCTCAATGTTTCTGTTGGACCTAAATAAATATTTTCATTTTCATTTTCATTTTCATAATATATATATTTTTTAATACTTTATTGTGCACAAAAGATAAGAAATAAATAAACATTATAAAGTAACAGTATACAAAAGACGACACATTATTATCACCACATTGTTTTAGTAGGTATTAATTCAAACTAGACGACACTAAAGTAATTATTTTCGGAAAATAAATCTGCAGTTTTGTTTGAACTTAACAGCCCGTCACAAATGGGTTCGGTCATTCATTATTTGATTCATATCAGGCTATTAATTGAATGAATGGGATGCTCTAAGGACGTATGTGACTTATGGCCTTTTAGGTAAAAAGGACACAATCAATAGCGTATTTTCAGTACTAACTAAATACCTAATCGTATATGTTTTTACACTTTCGCGATTTGAGAGCATTTTTAGAGCGTAACGTAACGAGCGTAACGAGCATAGTTATTTATTTACCTTTTTAATAATTACGCGATTTAGACCCGTTGTCTATTTTTTGAAAAACTGACGTTACTTTATTTTTATAAACGAATCATTTAAAAAACATAATAATATCTTAAATGCGTGTTTGATAGTGCCTGTTTTATATTGGTGTTACGATTGTGAATCGGGTTAGAATCCTGGCTATTACATCATGGACGTAAACTTCCTCCTAACACAAGCGAATTAAGCTTAGCTGGAGGGGGTTAACAATAATACTAGTAATTTGTATTTGCAAATTAATGGTGAGCTTTTAAAAATTATAATAATAAAAAAAATATTAAGTTTAGTGATTTACATTCAAAATGATAAATTGTAATAATAATTTTGTAATAATGGGCACAACACAAACAAACATGCAATTTTAGTATTTAAGATAAGATTTGTTTTTATTAATAGATAAATACTTAATAATATTAAAGTTACGACCCGATTACGGATGTACTGAAAAACGCTATCGTTTGTGTCTTCTTAATGCTATTATGTGACTAATGGTTGATTGCAATGAAGCATAGCATCGTCCAATCCATATATCGTCGTAGCTAACGATAAAGGAAAACATCGTGAGGAAACCTGCATGCCTGAGAGTGCCTAAATATGCTCGAGGGAGTGTGAAGTCTACCAACCCGCACTTGGCCAGCGTGGTGGACTATGGACTAACCCTTCTCATCATGAGAAGAGGCCCGAGCCCAGCAGTGGGACATGTATAAGATACAGGGCTGCTACTATTATTAGTTTACATAGGAGGTTCGTAAACACATAGGTTCCTTAAATAAATAAAATAAAAATAAAAAAATAAAAAAGCCTTTTATTTCCTTTTGCAGTACATAATAACTTAGCAAAATATTTACATTCTTAAACTTATTTCGTAACAAAAATTTATTACATCTAACCTTATTCTATATGTATTTTCTATATTAAGTTTTTTTTTTAATGTCTACTAATAATAATACAGTTGTTTTAAACGGACTTAACTATTTATAAAACTGCAGGAACCCCTTTTCGGGTGAAGGCCTCCTCCAAAGATTGCCAGTCTTCCCTGGATTGGGCTATCTGGAGCCAATTGCGACCGGCTATTCTAGCGATCTCATCTTCCCATCTAGTATAGGGCCTGCCCTTTCTTCTCTTGCCACTCGGCCCTTTCTAAGTGCCATAGGTTCCTTACACGTCATTAATTAACAATAATATAAATATTTTGGAAATTTTCTCCCTAAGAAGGTAAATTTGGGATTGGAAGTGTATTAAGGGAAGTGCCTCAATTTTGTAGAAAATGAAATTGAAATCTCGAATAACACGCGGACGAAGTCGCGGACCACAGCAAATGGTTAATAACGATAAAAGAAAATGCATAATTAAAATTATTCTTGCTAGCTTACCGATATTATTCTATCAAGAAATTCATAGTAAGACGTTAGTAGGTTCGTCCCACCTACATGATCTTTGAAACATAATAATTTTCTGAAATCAATAAACTGATATCTTTAACTAAAACTTAAATTCAGCCCTAATATTGAATATCTACTAACATCAGTAATATTGATTCACTGCTGATGTTGGCCAATCACTATTGCCAATGATACTCGATTACAATTCAATATTGGTTTGGAAATGTTACGAATTTCCGAAATTTAACTGAGAAGCTACTATAGAATACTAGCTTCTCAGTTAAATTTCAATCAAATAACATCTTTAAATTAAATTGATGGTATAAATTTCAATTATGACAATTTTAAATTTTAATATACCTCAATTTACTTTTTGGGCCTCAATTTTTGTAATATTTTTATCAAACCTTACGTAACCATAATATAAGGCAATAACAAAATGGACTTCCTCATTTTAGAATTTTATTATTTAAAACTTAAAAAAATTATTACTTTGAACGCAAACAAAAATGTTTTATGATATACACGTGAAGAAAACTAATGCTCGCTACACACGTTACGTAATGATAAATCTGTATGGACCTTAGACAATTAAACTAAATGGACTAGTCATGTCAACTGCTAAATGTGGAAGCGTACCGCTTGTGTGCGTCATATAAAACTAGTTCAATCATAGATGCGAACAATGTATCCTCCGGTGCCGCGAGTGTTGGCCCGCATTTGCATAGATATTTGCTTTCATTTTCTCTCCCAATTATTTAAGTGCTCTTTGGTGCAAATCACAGTATCGATTGTGTGTATGATATATCGTTATCGATTTTAAATATTTTTTTTATTTTTTACATTAGATAGAACGCCAGAAGCAATTACACTATCCAATGGTCCCAATGACAAGGCCAAATACACACATTCACTTACACAAGCACACCCAGTCTTAGAACAAATGTTTGCGAATCACACAAAGATTTATCCCATGTGGGGATCGAACCCACAACACCAGTGCAGTGGAGAGTAGCGAGGCGACCGCTTAAACTATTTACACCACACGTGCCGACGTATTGTTACGATATAGATACAGGTCGATGTATACAGTGTAATAAAATATGTATGTAGCGGGCTTAATTTGTCATACCATCTCAAAACAAACGACTAAGCTATTATTTTACTCAGCAAGATATATTACCTTAGCACCCACTCTCATGTTCCAAGTCTATAATTACTTTTAGCAAGATCTAGGGGCCTATTACAGCAACCTATTAATTAATGGAGAACGTAATAACAAACTCATCAGCTAAATTCCTGCCGATGACATTTGTAAACAGACCCTACTGAGAGTTGGGTCAAATATTAACTTATCTACTAGTTGATATACGTTTGGCTGTAGGCTTGAGAGATAGCGGGCAACCTTCTTAAGAAGAACTGGAGTGATCATGCGTGAACTGTTTATTCATGCATGTCTCTAGCCTTTTTATTATCTTACTAATATTGTAAATGCGAAACTTTACGTGTATTGTATGACAGTGAACTGTGACAAGTTTTATCACATAAAGGTTGCCTGGCAGAAATTTCGTCAAGCGATAAGGCCGCCCTTTGCATATTGTTATTGTCTTTCAATAGTTGTATTTAGTTTGTAATGAAATGGTATGCAAATAAAATTTTATCTATCTACCTATCTATCTATCACGCGGTTTCTCTTATTGGCTCTGTAAACGTAAATGCATCAATCGCCGTTAACCGATTTAGATGTAATCACACTCTAAAAAGTAAATTATGTGATGCGATTTATTGTGTCCAAATGCCGTTACCTCTTACACTTTATCCCACACACATCTAGAACGTGTGTGTGAGCGTGTTTGCTTCGATGGTGTGTGCGGCCAAATTGCTCGGAAGTTCGCTTCTTGCGAACTCCAAAACACACAAAGCTTAATGGATTACACGTCTTGTTTTACTTGACGACTGCTAGCTTTGTGCATGTTTTGAATAATACTTTTAGAATAAAGTTTTGAATTTATTCATTGTGTTTTATTTTATATTGATGTCACCCACCATCCAGTTTTAAACGTGACTAAGCAGTATGTGCAGTCCGAACAAACCGTTGTGGTTTTTGGTCTGCTACTAAAGTGTATTAATGTATGTTTATATGACAATAAATGATAGAAAAAAATTAGTTTTATTTTTTTAAATTTTGAGAATTTCATTATCTTAGAAATGTTGTGATTCGTGTTAATCTGAATAACTCAGTCATGAGCTGGTGAGTTTAGCTAATTTATAGTATGCAAATGGAATCTTAGACCATAAAACCAATACAATTACCATTAAGAGTCCACTTTCATGAAATGAGTTTCAAAAAAACCGCTGACTTAAAAATACCAAACCCTAACAAAGAAAATTTGCAAGTGAAAGATACTCAACACTCTATAAAGTAATTAAAGCAAAATTAAAGACATTATACGAAACAGCGTTAACGCATTTACCGCAAAGATTTAATCTGCGTCTTAAAGTATTGCTAAGCTAATTATTATGCAAAGGCATTCGCAGAAAGAAAGTCACTTCGCCTAATACAAACTTTAGCTAACTTTTGTATAAGAGCGCCTAGACACTAGCTAGTTCTTTTATGGCAACCACAGCTAAGCAAATATTGCATGCATTTTTTTATATTTTATCTTTCTACGACGTGTAGCCCATCTGATGGTAAGTGGTATCTACAACCCATGGACATCAACAATCCACAAAGGAAGATTTCATTCATCGCTTCATCTGAGGACTGTTATTCTTAATGTGTTAATAAATTCAGTGCCTGATCTCACACCAAACCAGAACACAGAAGTGTAAACTTTACTATGTTAAAGATGAGACGGTGGTGCTTCTGCCCTTGAGCTTTCACAAGCGCTCTATCACCATAAGAATGAAATCTGTGGCTTCACGCTACGAATTTCCTCACTACTTGTGTACGAGTATAGTGGCCGCTAGCGACCACTAGCGACCTAGTGTGCGGGCTCTCTTATAAAACTTTGGAATAAAAGCGGATGCAACTTCAATATGAAATTCTAATGAGACCAGTTCAGGTAGGTACCTAATTCTCTTGCAACATCCACCTGTAACTTCATTCAAATTCTTCACGTAGTTTGAATTAATTCATGTCTGAATTATGTATTTTTAAAATGGTCGGATTCTATTTGAATAGTAAGACGGCGCCTGTTTACTGCCGGAGTGATTGCCGCTGAGGTATTCTTTATATCTTTTGTCTTTTACTTTTATCTTCAGGTGGGTCTTATTTATTCAGTCCTTTCTTGATTTTCTTTAGGTTATTTCGTTGTCTGAATAGGACATGAAAGGCAATGTACGTATCACGGTATTTACTTTGACCATTTATAGGATGTATCAAAGGCCCTATCTGTAGCTTTATTGTTTGAGATTGTTTTTATTTACCTACTTGATTTTAACGACTCTGTTTTTATACAAAATGCACATTATTTGTACATAGAAAGAAATGGTATAGTGTCCTTGTGTACCATGTCCTTCTGGGGTTTGAGGTTAGACTCTGTTTATGATGCTTTGAAATCGACACATTTCTTGTTTAACCAATGTAATAGCGATATCAAAAGAGCTTTAAGTAACACGTAAATCATCAATGATTAGGTAAGAACGATAACTTCGGAACAAAACTCAAACAATTACTTCCACTGAATACAAAAGAGCACTAAGTTATCGCAAAGTCATCAGAACAATACTGTACTCTCAGAGTACATAGAGGGAGTCTCGTGCAGTGAACATTGCAACAAAGACGTAGAAATTTGACAAGCTAGTGTGCGTGAAACCATTGCTTTACGATGACTTGACATTCATCTGAAAGTTACCACTAATTGAATTTACCCCAATGTAATGGGAGAAAAAATAAATGGGGGTAAAAATACACAATACTGCAGTTATAAAATAAACTACTAGCGCTTTAATTTATAAAATTATTGTGTGTTTGCAAAAGCAAAATAATAAAAATATATTTTTACTTTGTAAAGTTAAAATATATTAGCAAGTTACTGTTGGAAAATTTGTTTTATACTGTAAATAAAATAAAAATCAATTAAATCCTTAAAAACTTGTTTTTTTTAAATAATCAAATGCCACAATAATAGTGAAATAAAATAATAATCAATATAATATATATATTGATTTAATATTAATTAAATTTCTTTAATTTTGTCACACCCTGTATAGTAAGTAAATCTACGAATAGACTATTGAAACCAGCTGTTAATTTTAAATTATTAACTGAAGAATAAAAAAAACAGAAATACGGGTTAATATAGTATCTCAGACTGGCAACACCAAAAAATGGCGTGTGGGTTTTGAGATTAAATGTCAGAATTTGCTAGATTTGTTTTGAAAAAATACGATTGTTTTTGGATTAATTACCGATGGTAGGAGATTGTGTTAGTAGCATTTGCACGTCTGCTATAATTCCGGCATATTTTTATGGCACAATACGACATTGTAACTCACAAAATGTTTTTTTGTAATTCACTCAAATGACCTAATTGTTTGAGGTGATAATTGACACTGACAGCGGTTTTTGTCGGATCAGGTAATTTACGGACAAAATTTTTGGACGATTTAGCGTTGATGAGGCAGTATCTATAGAATTATATAATCAAAGACTGTACTCTTAACTGCACCATACGAGCAAAGTTCCTGAATAAACGTTCAGAGCGTCGCAGTTTGTTCCCGTTGCTATGGGACTAACTTTGCAAGTTCGTATACACTGTTGTGTTTAGGTCATACTTACAAATTGAACCGTTTGTTAGTTTTTGTATTTGCGCAGTTGTTCTTATTAGTATTGCAGCGCTTGTTTGTAAGATAAACTTTGTAACAAATGTTATTCATATAAGGGTGAATACGACTGCCACATATATTGAGACTATAATAGATCCAGAATTGTGATATTTATAAATATTTAGGTATGATTGTATTTGTATATATTAGAATCGTGTATATATAGATCTATATATTATTTATATATTCTAAATAGTTTATTTTAAGTATTTTGTATTGCAATAATTTTAATTATGATGTATTTGATTGAGTTATTTAAATGGTTTTAGTTTCCAACCAGCTCTTGCACCTACCACTAGTCGTCTCTGCATCACCTAAAGGTTGACTGGTAGATAATGGCTACGGCATTAAGTCCAACCATGTACCATTTTTTAGCATAAAGTTTATTAAGATATTATTATTATCAAATCCCATTTATCATTGCTAAAGACATGTCCTATTAAATTAAAATAGCAATTCAAAATTCAAAATGTATGCACACAATTTCACATCGACGATAAAACATTTCAAAATTATTACAAAGTGCTTGCACACGAGCAGATTCCAACAAATAAATTGAACATTTGGAACAATAAAACGTCGAGAACACGGAGTCTTGACACTATGATAAAATAACGGAGTGCTGAAGAAAATGAGCGAAGTGGCGGACCATTAAGGTGTCGTCTATAGCACGAGGAAGTAGCTTAGATAGTGATGGCAAATGGCCTCGATAAAGTGGAACTATCTTTAAAGAAATTTATGACTTTTTCTTTTTTAAAGCCATTCAAACATCAATATTATGAGTGTGAAATAAAATGTGGTCAAATTTATAACACACCATCAAAATTTGTAACTCAACCACAGATTATGTTGAGGTGGCAGATTTAGTAATTTAATCCTGATTTTACCAAACTTATTAATCAACAGTTAAGGTTAAACTATGGTTTTCGATTCTCTGTCTTTTTCAAACTTTCAATGACAAAGGGAAAGAGATTAGATGAATCTTTTTAACACGTTGATGAAATCGACACTAGAAGACAAAGCATTTTTAAATGCGAATATTGCTACTAAAAATTAGTCACCTTTAATAGCACCCATAAATAGTGAAATAGATTTTAACAAGCAAATTCAAAATTTGCAATAATAAAACGTCGAGAACACGAAGTCTTGACACTATGATAAAATAACGGAGTACTGTAGAAAATGAGCGAAGTGGTGGACCATTAAGGTGTCGTCTATGGCACGAGGAAGTAGCTTAGATAGTGATGGCAAATTGCCCCGATAAAGTGGAACTATCTTTGAAGAAATTTATGACTTTTTCTTTTATAAAGACATTCAAACATCAATATTATGAGTGTGAAATAAAATGTTGTACAATTTATAACACACCATCAAAATTTCTAACTATAGGTTAAGTTCGGTGGCAGATTTTGCAATTTAGCCCTTATTTTACCAAACTTCTTAATCAATGTTTAAGGGTGACCCACGGTTTCCGATTCTTTTGTCCTTTTTAAAAATTAAATGAGAGAGGGCAGGAGATCGAATTAATAGTTTTACCACGTTGGTGAAATCGGCACTAGGAGACAACGCATTTTTAAATGCGAATATTGCTACTAAAAACAAGTCGCCTTTAATAGCACCCATTAAGGACAATAGATTTTAACAAATACATTTAACATTTGGAATAATAAAACGTCGAGCACACGAAGTCTTGACACTGTGATAAAATAACGGAGTACTTTATAAAATGAGCGAAGTGGTGGACCATTAAGGTGTCGTCTATGGCACGAAATATGTAGCCTGATAGTGATGGCAAATAGCGTCGATATAGTGGAACTATCTTTAGACGGATTCAAGAATTTCCTTTTTGAAGTAAAAAGTAAAAAGATTCCAACAAATAAATTCAACATTTAGATCAATAAAATTGCGAAAATAGAACACTGAGTCTTGACACTATGGTAGAATAACGGAATGCTGTGTTGTCTATCACGAGAAATGTAGCTTATATATATAGTGATGGTAACTAACGGCAAGATAAAGTCAGTAAAATAAAACTATTAGAGACAAAGCCAAGTCCGATGTTTAATACTTAATAATTGGTGTTATATATTTTATTTCAACTTATCGCGCTGAGGGTGATTTTATTCATTTAACTTAGATGATGGACTCTTCTTCACATACATAATTAGTAAAGTTGTGCAATTTAGTTTTAATAGACACTGCTACACTGGAGCACTGCAAATTGATACCAATCTCTTTTAAAACCCTTCCTTTGCAGTCGGTTAGTTAGATAATAGTATATTTCTACGTTACAATAGCTTTATTCCGACAAAACCACCTCACTACCCACTTCTATGCCGTCAACCGTTGGACAACGGTTCTAGTTGGGTTAGACGCAAATTGGCGAGTGGCATCCAAGACAGTCGAATGGCGGCTTCGTAATACTAGAATATCATTGTCAGCGATCACTGGCTATTACTCTCAAATGAATTTTAGTTACCCGTTACCGAACTGCTTCGATGGTTTAGTGGTTTGCGTATGTGCCTCTCACCGTGAGGTTTCGGGTTCGATTCTCGGGTCGGGAAAGCTGTTATTAGTTAACTTTCCGTTAGGAAATTCTGAAAAGCAGCATGGAGTTGGCACTGTGCCCGGTGGATAGCGATAGGCTTACATGGGACCTAAACATAACAGGTGAAGTGTGGGTGTTGTATACCTTTGCCACACCCTTCTGGATAGGCGTGAAGTCATGTCATACTAAGAAACAGTTGCAAAAGATATGGGACCGGCAGGATTTGAACCTGCGACCTTACTGCACACCGGGCAGCCGCTTTAGCCATCCAGCTACGGTCGCCTCTTACCAGAACCCTAAATTTCTTAACTGTATGATACGTCATTTCGTGACGTCACGTTCATCCATTTGTTCCTATCTTAAGTAGGATACAAACCAACATGGCGAAGTTACATTCAGCACAAATGTTGAAACGAATGAACGTGTACGTTATTTTACCTTCTAATTGATTATTTTTATAGCATTTAGCTATGCTTAGCAAATTATACCAAGGAACAAACCTTCTTTCGGGCAGCCGAAAGCCCTCCTCCACCCAAAGTGTTACCGGCCTACTGGCCATTAACACCCAAACGCGGGGACGTGTGCGGGTTTATCAATCTCCGTTGTCGATCTGTCCCCGCACACGGCTTCGCTCCCCACAATTGTATAAGGCTGCCCGGCGCGTCTGTACCCCATTCTGGGACGCGCGGTTGTCCGCGCGTCCCAGGCCCAGGTTTGCCCGTTGGCCCAGGTTCGTCTGAGCCCCATTCCTAATTAGGACGTACAATACTCCACGGTTGACTCCGCCCTCTCCCACCACCTTGCGGCCCCGCCGCTAAAGCGGCTCCTCACTGCTCTGTCGTTCTTCATACTCCAGCCTGCTCCTGATTTTGTGCCACTCTCGCGCGAAGGTTCTTAGCTGCCAGAAGTTTGCCTCAGTTGCAACGAGATCAGGGTAGTAGATTGGTCCTTCATCCACGCGCGTAATCCCGGCTACCATTTTCCGACGAGGCTCGTCGTACAGACTACACTCCCAAAGTGCGTGGTGCAGATCCTCCTCGACGGGCCCGCAATAACAAGTGCTCACAGGAGAGAGGCTCATATCATAGAGCCTCTTCTTGAAGCATCCGTGTCCGGTTAGGATCTGTGAAACTTCGTAAGTGGGCGCTACCCAAGTTGCCTTGAGCCGCACCTCCACGTCCGGAAAGAATCGGTAGAGTTCCCTGCCCTTCGTCTCGCTCTGCCACCTCTGTTGCCATAGAGCGACGACTTCCTCCGCGATTTTTCCCCTCGCGGCCCTAAGCTCGTCCCGAGGCAGGTCCCGACAATCATCCAACCTTCCCGCCCGGATCACTTCGAGGTCGGCCGGTAATACACCGGCTAGAACCGATTGGGCTGCAGTGCTTACTGACCTGTACGCCTTTGTTAACAGAGTTAACGCAGGTCTCTGCGATCTCCCCACCAACGGGTCCCGCGTTGTCGTCGCGGTGGGGCTTAGTACCCGTGGTGCCTCCACACCACGGCGAAGCCAAGTGGACCCCAGAGGGGGGCTGCTCTTCGGGCTTTGGGTAGCGAAGCCCTTGTGGAGCAGCCCATGTTGCAGGGCTCTTATGGGGGGGCTCTGCAACAGGAGGGCCTGCGGTGTCGGCGTGAGTCGGCACTGCGGCCGAGGAGTTGCGGGGCCGCGGCGGGAGAGGACTGTAGGTGTTTCGTTGCCGCTTTCCCTACCTTCCGCGGTCCCGGCGGGGCCGCAGCCGTCAGTACTGCGGCGTGGTGGGCGGTGGGACGAACATCTGTCACACCGCGGAGGGCCAGGCCGTCATATACGAAAGTGTCTGACGGCTTTGCACGCGGCTCTCGATGCCGGTCCCCCCACATTTTGGGGGCCATGAGGGGCCTGCCTCGGCGGGCAAGGCCGGGCTGCGGTGTTGGCGCAAGCTGGCACTGTGGCCCGGTGGTTTACGGGGCCGCGGTGGGAGAGGACTGTTGGTGTGTCGTTGCCACTTTCCCTGCCTTCCGCGGTCCCGGCGGGGCCGCAGCCGTTGAACTGCGGCGTGGTGGGCGGCGGGACCAACCACCTGTCTCGCCGCGAGAGGACCAGGCCGTCGGACATGGGGAATGTCCGATGGCTTTGCACGCGGTCCTCGGCGCCGGTCCCCCCACATTTTGGGGGCCATGAGGGGCCTGCTTCGGCGGGCATCGCCGGGGGGGTTGTGGACGTAAAGGCTGTGCCAGATTCCCATGACCCCCCCATCAAGGCGAGTGCGGGTGCACCGTGGGGTTTTAGTGGGTATTCCCGTGCCGTTTACCATCTTTAGGCACGGGCGAGTCCCACATAACTACTCTGCCCTTCCCCGGGGTGGGGTGGTATGCGTAAATGCATTTCCCCACGTATAAAAAAAAAAAAAAAAAAAAAAAAAGGTCTCTGCGATCTGAGCAGCGCGCTTCTAACCACGTGAAGGGTCGCACGCCTCCACCAGCATCCGGCGGCATACGTAACGATAGCTATGTACGTGCCGTGATACAAGACTTTAAGGGCCCTGTATCGTACTCCCCAGGATGCAGCCGAGATGCGCGACATTTTCCCGAACGCAGCTGCGGCTTTACCTCCTATTGAAATCGCGTGCTCCCGAAAACTAGAGCGCGAATCTAGTATCACACCCAGGACTCTGGTTGACTTTACACTTTTGACTGAGATCCCATCGAGTCTAATGAGAGGTGGCCGGTTCGTAAATTTCCCCTTCATAGTCATGGAATATGACTTTGAAGGAGAAAAACCAAGCCGGTTTACCAAGTTTTTTATACCAAGGAACAATTGAAAAATATATGGGACCGGCAGGATTTGAACCTGCGACCTTACTGCACACCGGGCAGCCGCTTTAGCCATCCAGCTACGGTCGCCTCTTACCAGAACCCTAAATTTCTCAACTGTATGATACGTCATTTCATGTACATTCATATTATCCTTTTTAACTGTTTCTTAGTATAATTTGCTGAGCATAGCTAAATGCTATAAAAATAATCAATTAGAAGTCATGTCATGTTATGAGTTACCCGTGTAGAGTCTGTTGTATTTGGGTGGGATTTGAATTGAATTTACGAACCTGTTTAGCTTGAAGAAGTACATACAACTATAATCTCTATATGATAACATAACATAATATCACGCCTATACTACCCAGAAGGGTCTGGCAGAGGTATATAACACCCACATTCCACCTGTTATGGTCAGGTCTCATGCGATAGTGGGTGAGCCTATTCAGAAATTCCTGACGGAAAAATCACAATTAACACATTAGCCCGATCTGAGAACCGAAACCGACACTTCGCATACACTAAGTACGCTAACCATATGTGCATTATAGTATCTATAAATTTTATTAGTCTTACAAAGCCTGACTTAAATTAAATTAAATTATGTCAAAAAGCTTACTATAGGTAGTATTTCAGACTACATAAATGATAATAGTATTTGGAAATGAATTACTCTTCTTATGTGATTTTTTTATGAACTTTTATATTTTTATATTTTTCATTTTAAAAGATGGTGCACATGAGTTTCTCACCAGCTCTTCTCATAATGCAATACCCATCGGAGTTGGTACTTGGATTGATTTTAATTCGATTCTAAACAGTTTGATTAAAATTAATCTGAGCCCCGGTTATTCAAGTCATTGTAATTAGTATAATTTAGTATTATTTATGATTTATTTTTATATCATTTTTTGTAATGTTTTGACGTGTTCAAGCGCCTCCTGGGGCCTATGAAAATAAATGATTTGAATTTGAATTTGAATTTAATATTACCACGAACATAAACCAGATACGATTAATTCTGGCTCAGTAACCACTTTTACTGTAACATACACAAAGCAACATAATAATCATATGCGACTTTACTTTTCTGACAGATAGTAAAAAAAACAATCCCTTTGAAGCAAAACATAGACAAAGTAAACACGGCTCACATCAAGCTGTTCATTTCCAGTATTCAGTCTTGTATTGTACAGTGGGCCAAGCAGTTAGGTATAAAGATAAAGATTAATTTGGACTTTTACATTAGATAAAACGCCAGAAGCAATTACACTATCCAATGGTCCCAGTAACAAGGTGACCACACATTCACTCACTCAAGCACACCAAGTCTCAGAACAATCTTTGCGAATCGCAAAAAGATTTGGCCCATGTGGGGATCAAACCCACAACACCATAGCAGTGGAGAGCGGCGAGGCGACCGCTTGAACCGCTAAATCACACGTGCAGACAAAAAGGTATGCAGGGAAAAACTTTCACGTCACAGTATCATAATTATATAAAAAGTGTAATTTTTGAGTTCGTAACTCACATATTGGTGTAGTCAGTCTTTATTTATTTAATCGATTTATTTTACAACTACTTGCACTTAAAAATAGTATAACGGCGAAATTAATGCCATAGGCATTTTCTACCAGTCAACCTTAAAGGTGATGCAGAGAGAGCAAAGGTAGGTCCATAAATAAATTAAAATAATGTGCTGAAAACGTGAATTATGGTAACAAATATACTAATACATACATTAAAATAATATTAATTATAATATTTACACTGCAGATATTAAGATTTTAATGACTCTGCTGTCGTTTCACCTTGGAGAAGATGACGCTACTAGCACGTTGAAGATTTTGCCCTGCATACCTAACTGCTTGGCCCACTGTACTAAAATTCTATACAGCGCGAGATCATCTTATACTGGGAATGTATAGCTTAATGTGTAGTTGTGTGAATAAACAACTGACCTAAATAATTTAATTGTGAAACAGGTCACGAATAAAAGAATAAACTTAACGCAGTCCAAGAAACTTGCGCGTAAATATTTTTCTTCTTTTGTGGGCTTGTTGAAGACAATGCTTTGTTTATGACTTCAGATATTTTGACCTTTGTAAAATGCCTCAAGGATCTTACTTTGATCTAGACGAATGTATCAAATGCTAATGGAACATCCCCTTAGCAAATAGCCTTAGCCTTAGACAAATATATCGAAATCAGCTTTTTGGAGGTTTTTTTTTTCTAAGGAAAGCTTACTAGTAATTTTCAAATAGAAATTATTAGTATTCTTGTTAACCTCCTCCAGTTTAGCTTAATTCGCTTTTGTAAAAAGAAGCAGTAATAGCCGAGTGGGAGACCGTAGGACTGCGAAGTCAAAGGTCTCGGGTTCGAACCTACGGCACACACTTCTGTCAATAAATCGTTAAGATCCGTCTTTTCGAAGATATGTGTGTGTTTATCATATAAATTTATCGCTAGCTAACGGTGAAGGAAAACATCGTGAGGAAACCTGCATGCTTGAGAGTGCCTAAAACAGTACTTGAAGTGGTGTGAAGTCTATCAATCCGCTTTAGGCCTAGGTAATAACAGCAATTTGTACCTGCAAATTACGAGTAAGCATTTTTTTTTTAATATAGCGTGCTATTATGTATGTTTGCAAACTTTTATTTAAGACTTAGCAACGAATTAATAAAGGCTCAGTAGCAAGAAAACAAATCAGCAGTTTTAACTGTAAGATATTCTAAGGCTTTTGGATTAATTTTGCAAATGAGAGCCATCTTCCGGCCCTTCATGAATATGCAAACATTTTTGCTATGCTTTCTTTGCTTATAGGCCGTTTGTGCTACGGAGGACATTTACGCAATTACATTTTGTGGAAATACAAATAAAGTTACGTGTGTGGTTGTTTGCAATACTTAATTACTGCAGTTTAATGTGCTGTATGTTTGAATGTAAGATTTAAAAAATGAGGTACTTTGGTAGTATTATGAAGTTTAAAATAAACACATGAATTTTGTTGACAAACTTAATTTTTTTAAGCAAAAATTGTTTCAATATTCAATCCAAAAACCAAAGAAAAATGGATATATTGTGTGAAGGAAGACATGACTTTAAAGGCAATAAGAGTTGAGATGACTTCTGATTGGAAAGTATGGAAGGATAGATCATAATGGGCCAACCCAAAGTACCTAATTGGGATATGTAATAACCGTTAGATAATTAATGGACACAAAGGAGATTGGAAAAACTGTAATAATTATGCTTATTGTAGTGGAAAAGTTTTCTGCGGGTGAGACCGAATTCAAATCCTATACTCAAATGACTAAGTTTATAATTTTTAAACAAATAATTGCACGGTTCGCGTACTGGTTAAAGCGGTCAACTGCGCTAGTGTTGAGGGTTCGATCCCCACGCGAGACAAATCTTTGTGTGATCCGCAAAGATTTTTTCTGACTCTGGGTGTGCTTCGTGTGTGTGAAAAGTATGTTAGTAAACACCCCGGGACACAGGAGTAATTCCTAGTGCGGTCGTCATATATAAATAATATAATATAATCGTACCATAATGCCATGTTCCATAGCCGCCGACTGCCTGGAACAGGGCGAGATTGACGCAAATACATACCTAAATGATTCATATAACAATACTCAGATTAATCAAAACAGACAAAACATCAAAATAGGATGTCCTTGATCAAGATTAACGACAAATTGGACATACCGATAAGTCATTGCCCAAGTAAAATAAAAAAAAGAAAAGCTATAAACTTCGAAGCAGTAAATTTAATCCATAACACCATCTAAGGCTATAAAATACGGAATACTAAGATAAATAGTGCTAGACGCCATGTTTGGGAAGACAGAATAGAAATTCCATTAAAATGTCGCTGCCACTATTCTCTGTTATCTTTTTCTATTTGCACACTAGTGATGTGATTATGAATTTTTTGCAAGAAAAGGGTTATCGATGTCGCGATAATTTATGTATTACGTTTTATTAGTATTGTAGGATTTGTTGTTGGACAGTGTTGATGTAAATTGAAGAATAGCATTATTGGTACTGGAAATTTATGGTGATGTATAATGGACAAGATGACTATCAATATGAGTCGTTGGATCTAATTATTGTAACAATTATAATTCGTTTTAAAATTAGCTAGTACATTTGGATGACCTAAACAACATGTTCAGTGGAGGATTTACAGTTTGCTGATCAAGGCTTCAGAAGACATGCCGCCCTTTCTCTAGCAAGAATGGGAAGAGGGGAGAGGCTTAAGTTAGCAGCAACCGAAATTAAATTAACAATTAAGTGCCGCAAGAATCAGAGAGACCCACAAGCATAAATTTTTTTAATATTTTCTAAACTAAAGAGTTGCGCTAGCAATAAATTTTAAGTATCAACCAAGAGTGCTTTTGCTTACAAGTATGAATATTGAAGAAGCAATGAGGTATGTAAGGAACGTGGCGCATTGCGTTTCAATTATCTGCTACCCATGGAAAAAAGGAGTGATTTTATGTATAAAAACCTTCAAAATATACTTGAGGCTTTAAAAATCCGTCTCATTTTTTTTTTTATACTACGCCCACAGCGAACGAACGTGTAGTTCACCTGATGGTAAGTGGACAGTCCATGGACATCAACAATCCACAAAAGCAGATTATAGATGCGTCGTTGCAGCTGAGGACTACGGTGTTGTGCCTCATGTGCCAGTAATTTCAGGGCCTGATCTCACCACCAAACCGGAACACAGTAATGGAAGCACTACTATTTGGCGGTAGGTTAAAGGTGAGATGGTGGTGCTGCCGCCCTCGAGCTCATTCACAAGAGCTCTACCACCAGTAAAATTATTATTACTATAAAGTGTTAAAATAATATGCTACCCTTCAATTATCTGCTAACCATGAAAAAAAGGTGTGATTTTATGTATGAAAACCTTCAAAATATACTTGAGGCTTTAAAAATCCGTCTTATTATTATTACTATAAAGTGTTATAAACAAAAAACTTGTACATGAAAAATCGATACAAAATCTACATCACTAAAAAACTTGTTCCGGACAAGTTAAAGTTGTCTTAAACTTTGTCCGATATCTTGTAGCGCATTGAAAGGTGTTCCTGGATGCTTTTTAAAGTAAAAAAGTTGGTCTTGACTTTATTTCACTGGACTTAGCAAAGTCCTTGAAAGGATGTGATATTTTGGATTAAAGTGGAAACGAGTCTCATGCTTATTAAGAAGATAAACTTATACAGTGTGAAATGCAAGTCATAATTAAATACTTCTTCAATATTGTTTGATTTGGTGCTAGTCTGTTTATTCTTTTTTTGTTTGGCGGTGAAAATATCTGACCGTAGGTATATCAAAAGGGGCCGTGCCGTAAGTGTGCCGTCGAACCGCGTGGTGGTGAACGCCGAAACCGCGAATACGTCATCAGCCACATTCAGCTAACCTACTAAGTATATTTATATTGAAAATGCGCTTATTAATATATCTGCACCTACTCATATAAAAACAGAAACAAATTCTTTCTGAATCTTTTATTGGTTACATGCTAACTGTACGAAGAAACAGTTGAAAAATGATGGGATCGGCAGGATTTTAACTCGCGACATTCTGTATCCTACTCCTTTTACCTTAAAAAAGAATGAACGTGACGTCACGTAATTCCGTAAGATACAGTTAAAAAAATTAGGGTAGGTCGATGGTTTAAGTCCAGCCGGTCCCATAATTTTCTGAACTGTTTCTTAGTATAATTTGCGAAGCATAGCTAAATGCTTTAAAAAATATCATTAGGAAGATGCTTACTGGTCTAATTAACAATTAAAACTAACCTCTAACATAATCTTTGATACTGTGAACTCGCAGACAATAAATGTACAACTCGACATTTATAATGACATTGCCATTATAAATTGTCAACTTGTGCATTGTGAAAATTCTAACTCAGTTCAACAGTTTATTATGTTAGAAAAGAATAAAACTCAGTTTGAAAAATGGACTCAGTCGGAGTTAAAGCGCTTTGGAATTGTTCATGGCAACAATGTAAGGCGCTTTCATTAAATTTAATGTGCTTCTATTTAGAATATTTAGACGTTTGAAAGGTCTTGTAGTTTTAGTAAATTATTCTGTTTGTTGTAGTACATTTTTCTTGTTGAAGTTACTAATGTAGACGTTCCATCGTGCCTTGTAAAGCAACTTTAGAATGTAATTGTAATATGGAGGTGTTTGTACGAAAAAGAAATCAATTGCCAATCTTTTAAATCTAGCCCATTGACGTATAAAGTAAGGACACGGCTAACGCGCGATAAATGAACTGAACCTTTTTGGAGTCAATCAGACTACAAAAAGCGCGTAGTGAAATTGACTGTGGTTGGCTGCCTCCATGAGCGGTCAAACACGACAAAATGCCTAATTGTGCACTGAAAAGTTGTACGAACTACCAAATTAGACACAACAAAAAAGATTATGGTATTACATATCACCGGTAAGTCACAAATATCATATTATATCCACCTCTTTACATTATTTTATCAATTTTATTTGCTAAAATTTTTCGTTCCGACGCCATATTCCTTAATCGTGAATATACGCGTGACATGACTTCGGAACTGCGCAACTGCGCTTAGTTGAACTATGCCGCGGGCGTTCAAGAGAATATTTTTGGTAATTTAAAAAGTATTTGTTATGAATTGTCATATCATTGTGCAATGTACTGTTATTGCGTAAACTTGTTATAACGCTAGAGATAATATATGTACAGTCAGCAACAAAAGTAGCTAAACACTTAATTTTTTTAAGTAAGTACCTAATTTTAATAGTCAAAATAGTCTATAATTTTGTTAAAGTTGATGAATTGAAAAAACTAAATAAAAGCTTGTAACAAAAGTTCAATGATCTTTTGGCCTTTCACGGATTATAGAAAATGTTCACCAAATGATTTAAGTACAAATTACATTTAGTATTTTGTACTTAAATCATTTATAAACATACCACGTGGGCGGAGCTACGACCAGAAGCTAGTAAAAAATATTTCTCGAAACAAACATTTTATTTTATTCCTTAAACAAAATATTATGACCTACTTTTAGAATTCCCGTGATGTACTGTTCTTTTAATAATATAACTATAATAGGAGTATTTTTAATTTTGTAATAATAAATATTTTACACTTTTGAAAGAATCACAATTTTATTGTACCTTCGGCAAAAAAAATGCTAACGAAATTTCATCACGCCCTTACAAGGTTCACATCGCGTGAATGCAAAGTCATTTACATGGTAGTTCAATGCAGATGGCGTTACTGATCCTGCTATTCATAATGTCAAATTTGAAGGGCAATGTGTTCGGACAAGCCATTTCTATAGTATATATTTCTATGATCTAGCCTCAATTTTACAGGTGTTGGATAAACCTTATTGGCAGGATACGCATATAACGCATATAAATTTGACGACCGGATGGCGGAGTGGGTAGTGTACCTGCCTGCGACGCCGAGGTCGTGGGTTCGATTCCCAATTAAGACAAATCTTTGTGTGCATGAACATGGGGGTTTGTCTTAGTCTGGGTGTTTCGATGTATGGTAAGTAAGTATGTAATTACAAAAGAAAAGTATATATGTATTAGTATCAGTTATTCCCAAAATAAGCAGAGCTTGACCTAATGGGTACTACCATAAGGTCAAGCTCTGCTTAGTTTGGGACTAGATGGCGTTGTGTGTGAGTTGTGAAATATTTTTTTTTTTTTTATTATAAATAAAAGTGACAGCTGTGTTCTTTTTTTAAAATGTACCTTGTGTTACTTTCAATTCGGTCAGGTTTTATGGGTCGTATAAGATCTATCCGGAGCCTCAGAAACTGGCTCTTAATATAATATAAAAAAATATCGTTTCACAGTGTTAGTTAACTCCAAAACGGCTGGATCAATTCTTATGAAAGTTTTTGTGTATATTTAGTAGGTCTGAGGTAAGCTTTTTTATACCGCTATATATAGGTCGACAGCAACAACAACGGACAGCAACAGCCAATAGCTATATATCATATCGTGTAGAAGGCAGCAATATTGTACTATGCTAAAAATATCATAAATAAAAAAAATCCTAACAGATATGAAAAACAGATTTAATTTATAGCTAACCTAGATTACAATGTAGGCTACTTTTTGTTTATGACACAGGCGGAGACTAGTTAAGTAATTAAATTAAGCCAACACAATCTTTACTTATTATAAAATAAACAATCGTTACCATTAAGTCATAAAACTTTTCAAAAATAATACTTTCAATATCATCTTTATATACGCACTTAATTCTTTAGCAATTCCTTTCAACCCTTCGGAAGCGAGCATTTTATTTACCCAAGTATTTTTTATTTGTACAAGCTGAAAGAGCCGGGTACGAATATTTCCGGATAAAAAAATACTTGTAGTAAATGTTCACGCAGATGGTCGTTCAGGCTAGTTTATGAAGTTTCTGCGGAGAACAGGCTTCGAGTTCTATCGAGACGATTCCATTGAGTTTTATTGGTTTTGTTATACAAGTACTACGGCGATTAAAGTTTGTTCAAACGGAATGTGGATAAGAAGATCGTTTTAATATTCAGATGATGCTAAAAATCTGGTAATTTTCGTCTCTATGTGCTTAAAAAAATGTGCTCAAATTGTTGCTATAAATAGCTGTTTGGAAAACAAAGGATTCCTTAATATGTAAACTCGAAAATTGTTATTATAAAGTCTACTTTTCTTTATTCCTTGGGCTAGGGACGATCAGTGACCTTTTGTACAAGTCTACGGCAAGAAATTATCATTATTGTATGACAAACGAAGTTAGAGTTGCAATATGACAATTCTGCTGCGAAAACCATAATAATCGAGGGTGCGTGAAGTCTACCAATCCAAACTTTTCCAGCGTGGTGGACTATGGTTTAAGCCTTCTCCTCATGAGAACGGGCCCGTGCCCAGCAGTGAGACATGCATGTAGGGCTGGTTTTATAACATATTTCATATGTAAACGTCTTATCCCACATAATAAAAGATACAACTTTGTACTAACAAAACTAATGTACATAAGCAGTAGCCAAAATCGAAAAATACAGCCGATTAAGCTATTAACACATAATCACGCCTGTCTCCATCAATATAATCTAGACCATTGTAGCTGTGATTCGATTGAAATAGTGTCAAAACACAAGTACTTAGGACTCATAATAGATGACCGACTAAAGTGGACCGACCATATTAACTATGTTTGCAACAAACTTCGAGCGATTCTGGCAAAATTTACACTAATTAAAAATAAAATTCGCTATGACATTTTACTCACACTTTACACAACACTTTGTGAATCCGTTGTCTCATACGGCTTGAACAGTTACGGTCGAACTTACAGAACGCATCTAGACCTTAAATACCAGTTACAAATACGATTACAAAAAACCATAGTCCCCCCTAACATAAAAACAGTGCCAAAATGACTATTCTCATCTGTTTTCTCTTTGTCATGTAATGCCCGTACATGTCAAAGTTACATTTATGCTTTTAACTTAAAAATATTATAATGACATTTAAAACAATATTATAATTTTAAACCTAGAACGACATTGAGAAGCAGGCATACAAAATTAATTAAAACCATGTTACAAAAATTTCTACGGACGCCAACGGCTTGTCAATATTATTCCCGACATAATTAACAATCTCTGAAAACTAATTTATCGGCAAAATCTTAAATTATAAATTAAAATAATACTTTATAAACGTCATAAATTGCAAATCATTTAATTGAATATTACGATGAAACTTAGTTCAAACACGCTGTATAAATACATTTTGCTTTGAAGGTAGATATCAATTTTATTTGTTTACGCGCGCGCTGCGCTGTGTGTAAATCCGATTTTTTTTTTTTCATGTACCTTCGACGAATTGGTGTACGGAAAAACTTAAACTGGTTTATGTTACACTATGCTGTTGTTATTCTTGTAAGACTTTATTGTAAGTGATTTTAATAAATAAATAATAATAAAATAATAATTTTGATTCTGCCCGTTTGATACTGTCTCAGAACAGCACAGCGTATGACAGAGTAACAATCGTTGTAAGCCCTTAGCCCTGTCAGTTTGTGCATGAATCATACGACACAGATACACTGTGTGCAAGACAATGTATGACATTACTCATGGAGATACCGACCAGCTTGTGTCGTGCATATTTAATGTATTATAGCCATCGGTTTGTTGCTCTCTGATTAATTCTTGTCAATAAATAATAATATTTATTAAATAAGTGTTAGTCAGACAAAAAGAAGAGCGCTATAACACAAGCACAGCTCAAATTAATATAATATTAATTCGAGCTGTGCTTGTGTTATCGCACTCTTATTTTGTCTGACTAACACTTATTTAATAAATATTATTATTTATTGACAAGAATTAATCAGAGAGCAACAAACCGATGGCTATAATACACTAAATATGCACGACACAAGCTGGTATTCAAATAACATATTGACTCACACAATATATATATTAATACTGAATAGATTAATAAATCAATAATGTACCAATAACTTTGTAAACCCTGTATCAACTGTAACTTAAACTGTAAAAATCGCTGTATCAAATAGCAGAGGACAATAAACTGCTCCTCGGGGTGGTTTTATCCTCGGGGAGACAATATAAAAAAAATATAGACGTGAAGTTATGATATGTAAAAAAACATAAAACCAAAATGAGAGTTCCAAATTCGACTACTTATAACCGCTTATCTTCTCTCGCAGAGCACTTCAATATTAAAACTAATAGCACTTCTAAATCGTAGAATTTATCCGTTAATGCGCAAAAATATTTCCACTTCCTACTTAATTATCTCTGCCATTTCGAATGCAGTTCTCACAAATTCTAGCATTACTAAGTGAAATGAAATATCTGGATCAAATTGTGGCAGACAGTTCTGGATACCTTTTTACTGAGCTTTTTACTTTGTAGAATATTCTATGCAATTAATTAAAATATCATACATAACATTATAAATATTCCACAACTCACACACAACGCCATTTAGTCCCAAACTAAGCAGAGCTTGTACTATGGGTACTAGAATTACTGATACTAATCTTCTTCTCAGTCGTTTTCTTCATTGCTGAAGGTCGTGTCTAGCTAGACACTCGATGCACTATACTTCTCCACGCATTCCTGTCCTCGGCGGTCTTAAGAGCCTTGGTTATTGAAAGACCAGTGAGCGATTTAACCAGGTCTGACCAGCGGGTAGGTGAGCGACCACGTGATCTTTTGCCGTCGACCTGGCCAACTACCATCAGCTTCTCTAGGCTGTCAGGGTTTCTGCGAGCGATGTCGCTAGCATCGACTGATACTAATACATATTTTTATATAATTTTCTTTTGTAAATATATACTTATTATACATAGAAACACGCAGACTAAGACAAACCCCCATGTTCATGCACACAAAGATTTGTCTTAAGTGGGAATCGCACCCACAACCTCGGCGTCGCAGGCAGGTACACTACCCACTCCGCCATCCGGTCGTCTAGTGTTTTGCACTTGTGTGGCAATGCCGCTTTATTAATATTAAAAATAGGTTAAATTGTATGTGGAAGGTAGGTACTGATCTGATAATAAGAATTCTAACTCTTAATAGATATAAAAGTAAGTGATACCAAAGGTATAGACCTTTTTGCAGCAGGATTCGAACCTGCACCCTCCGGGTAAACGCCGAGTTGGTTAGTTAACGGTGATAAGTTAACTGTTAAGATTTTAGACAGGGGGAACAAAAAATTGCTCTTCAAAGTTAATTATCTTGCAAACGGATACCAGAATCGAAAATCTGTATTAATAATCCCTATATGTTTAAAATACCTATCTAACAATACCCCATACTATCGAGTACGCGGTACGCGAAAATTAAATATTTTCATGATGTTTCTACTACTTTCTTGACACAGTTATCATACATATCCATGCAAATTTTCTACTTTCTGGCACTAACGGTTACGACACAATGTTTCGGACAGACGGACAGACGGGCATGGTGAAACTATATGGGTTCCTTTTAAGACTACGGAACCCCAAAAAGGATCATTAAAATATTTTTGAACTAGATAGGTAAACTAAAGCCCGATTTTACAAGTACCTGATAAGTTGACTTAGCCTATTCGGCACTTTTATTACAAATGAATAGTAAATACAATTTTTCTATAAAGTTATCAGGCGCTTAACTATCTGAAACTTTATAAGGAACCAGTGAAATTGGGGCTAACTAAAATATATATTTTCAAGAATAAGGCCGTAAAATACTGGCCACGTGTACCTAAAACGAAACGAAACTCACCAAAAAACAAACTCATATTTTGTCCAAAACGATAATTACATTATTATACCAATACATTAAAGAGTTTCAAGGACATGGGCGAGAATGGAAAGCCTTAGAGTCTATTCTGTGTCGAGATAAGAAACATAACACACTGTGGTAAGACACACATATCAAAAACTAAATTGAATGGCCGCGTTACAGCACAAATATCTACGTAGAGAATACTTTTTACCACTCGTTGTTGAAAGGTTTTCAAGTCCTCTTATGAGATGACCATTAAGTAATAAATGGCACACATACACTTATTAACTACAGTTCAGTTGAGCAATTAATTATTAGTGTGGTTACAGACGAATGACAAAAAATTTAACAACACTTTAAATATTTGTTAAGTCAAAATTACAAAGCAAAGTTTATATTCTATTTGGGTAGGTTACAATATTTTTATTGGGCAACTTTTATTATAGTCGATTTTTAGAGCAAATCACACACGCTTTTTCTAGCATCGGCGACTGGCGATTTGGTCGCTTTTCGGAAGCTCGATACAGCGACTGAACGCATCACCGCACCCATTCAGATGCCGATAGCAGCCATTTAGCATCAGCAAACTTATTACAACTTAATATACAAACAGTAGCTAAATGCCTAATTATACATCGGCCTTACTATCGAGAAGTCATGGGTTCGAATCCTGACTATTTCACCACGGACGTGAACTTCCTCCTAACACAAAATAATTTAGATTAGCTAGATCTGCAAATTACTAGTAAGATTTTATTAAGAAAAATAAACTGCTGCCTTGATCGAACACAAAGAGCTGCCAAAACGCGATACAGTATCGATACAGTCTCAAAATCACTGATCGCCGATGCTAAAAGAAGCATATGCTACGGCCCCTAACATACCAAGTTACGTTCACTCTGCCAGAATAAAGTCTGATCTTACAAAACAAGAGAGTAAAGTTTGATAATGAAGCTTCGTTTCGGGCCTCAGCGGTTATCGATAAATCATTTGGATGCGTGCTCGAAGTTCTTAAAGCACATACCTTTTGACTCGGTATGTTTTATTACCGCTTTTGTTCATATATGTTTGGGATTTAGACCTACGTTTTATGTTTTTAGGGTACAGTACTGATTTTATTACTTAGTTTAAGACTTAGATAGGGATATAGAATAGTAGTAGAATAGTCTAGAGATCAGAAAAAACATTTTTTTTGCGAATTATTTTTTTGGATGTGTGTTCTATTTGTACCTTTGTTAAAGAACCTGACCATTTTTTTTGGTTTTATACCTTGCTTTCATGCATTGGGCCCCTTAGTTGTGTTCTTTGTTGTGTTAATTAGTTAAGACATCAATACGTAACCGACAGACAAAGTTCCTTTTCGTTTGTTTGATACCGAACTGATAGGTACTCCGTTGACCTTATTTGAACACTTGATGGTTGAGAATAAAACAACAAAACTGAATTCTGATCTATGCAAGATTCGTTTATTAGTTCCACGGATGATTTGCCCTACTAAAAGGTGTGTAACATTTAAATAGCGCGATCTAATTCGATGCTAACGCCATCTATCGCGAAAACATGAACTAAACGGTTTAGTTGATAGTTGCTTCGTGAACATGGTTATGTAATAATAGAAGCTGAGAATGTAAGAAGGTATATTTATAAATAACCAGGGTATTATATTGAGATCTATCGTTAAAAAAATTACAGTTTAATTTTAAAAAGTTGTAGAGTAAGGTTTTATAGCGTGTAGAAGTGTATTTGTAGAGTTGTAGAGTGTTATTTTTAACATAACATAACATAAAATAACATAGCATTACGCCTATATAACTCAGAAGGGTGTGACAGAGGTGAACAACACCCACACTTCACCTGTGTTATGTTTAGGTCCCACGGGGTAGAGGGTGAGTCAATCACCATCCACCGGACACAATTCCAACTCCGGGCTGCTATTGAGAATTTCCTAACAGAAAGGTTACAAATAATACTTTGCTCGACCCTAGATTCAAACCTTGACGATCGGATGGCGGAGTGGGTAGTGTACCTGCCTGCGACGCCGAGGTCGTGGGTTCGATTCCCACTTAAGACAAATCTTTGTGTACATGAACATAGGGGTTTGTCTTAGTCTGGATGTTTCTATGTATAATATGTATGTATTTACAAAAGAAAAGTATATATATGTAGGTTGCCTGGAAGAGATCACTTAATAGTGATAAGCCGCCCATTGTGCATACTTAGATAAGACTCTTCTATAAATTGTATTTAATCTGTGTGTACAATAAAGAATTTTCTATCTATCTATCTACCTATGTATTAGTATCAGTTATTCTAGTACCCATAGTAATCTAATCATATATATATATAGTAACTAGATGGCGTTGTGTGTGATTTGTGAAATATTTATTTATTTACAAACCCGAGACCTCGCTGTTAGAGGCGCATACCCTAACCACTAAACCATTGAGGTAGTAGTAATTTGATTTTTAATAACCTTTTATATCCTAAGTCTTTATAAATACGAATTTTTACTCGGGAGTTTCTGTCTCAGTTTTACAAAAGCTTATTTTTATTTGTTCAATACAATATTCTTATCAAAGGGGCACAGTCTAATATTACGTATATTTCTTCAATAAATATTTGCTTTGAGTTATAATACATGATGAAAATGTCTACCGTGTTCTGTTATCTTATATTTATATACTGGGTTTTAAGGACGTTATATGTATAAGAAAAGGTTCATTTATATCGTTATTTTTAAACAAAACAGTAGATTTATTTGTAGTTGTTAAACTTCGCTTTATAAGTATTGGAATTGATGTTAGGTTTTATAAATGAAAAGTGATATTTATTCATTCATATTCTCACTTATGCCGTTTTCCCATTGGGAGTATAAAGTAATCTAGCATTTTATTGGTTTTTTTTTATCGGTTAAGAAGTTATTGTATTAAATCGTAACAAACAAACAAACAAAAATTAAATCCTTTCTGTTTTTAAATATATGTTTAGATTAAACAAAACCATTATTATAAGTCATGTGATTTATTGTTCATTCACTTACTAGACGAAAAAAATATTCATAACTCATTTTCCTCATAAAAAATAAGAAAAATGAGATTTGCCCTTCATTAAGTCAATCTTTGGTCACATAATAATATATATCTCATGTTTTATGCACCGTAACCATGATATGCCCATCAATTCTATAGGTGATCTTCGCTCATTATTGGGTTAGACCCATGAGAAATCATTTTGATGGGGTTTGCGTACTATTATGGGGGATATTGCTAAGTAAGATAAAGGTTTGAGTAGTAAAATGTACTTTACGAACAATAGTAAACATTACTTGACGACCGTATGGCGGAGTGGGTAGTGTACCTGCCTGCGACGCCGAGGTCGCGGGTTCGATTCCCGCTTAAGACAAATCTTTGTGTGCATGAACATGGAGGTTTGTCTTAGTCTGGGTGTTTTTATGTATAATAAGCATGTATTTACAAAAGAAAAGTATATATTATTATGTATTAGTATCAGTTATTCTAGTACCCATAGTTCAAGCTCTGCTTAGTTTGGGACTAGATGGCGTTGTTTGTATGTTGAGAGATATATTATATTATTATTATATTATATACAACAACACGTGTACAACACCCACACTTCACCTGTTATTGTTGGATTGGGGGTGAACCTATCGCCATCCACCGGGCATAATTCCAAATCCTTGCTGCTAATTTGAATTTCCTGACGGAAAGACACTCTTTGTCCGATCTGGGACTCGGACCCGAGATCTCGCAGTGAGAGGCGAATACGCTAACCACTAGACCATCGAGGCAGAGGAGATTTATTCAAATTATGAAATACGGGTGATACTCACGTAATGTTGGTCTATTTAGTCGACCGCGGTTTCACCTATACTTAGTGCATGACTGGCTGCGACTCAGGCGCGACGTATCGCACTCTCTTGATAATGCCTAGACGTATAGGCGAAACCGCGGTCGACTAAATAGACCAACATTACGTGAGTAACACCCGTATTTCATAATTTGAATAATGTTACAAACTCACGTCAGTTTTAATAAAAACAGAGGAGATTTATTAATTAATTGTTCAATTAAAGGTTTACTTCAAATTTTTTTATTAATTTTTACTAAGTCTTAAAGTGTGACCCTGGTCACTACTCCGAAAATCTTCTCGAAATTCAGCTGATTTTTTTATTAAAATTCTAAATACAGAATTTGGGTGTTCTACAATGTACGTACAGATATGAAGAGAATGGTAAACTGCTTACTTGAAACTATTGTAAATTAACAACTAAGTAGGAATAAAAGTTGTTGATTTACATTGACTGGAAAACTATCGTTGTATTAACAATTTTAAAAAGCGGGTAGAACAAAAGTTGTTTAGGAGCCAAGAGATTATAACTATTTTTAAAATAGCCCTGAATAATTTCATAATTTTTCGACAACACGATTTAAATATTTGACATTGAACTGAACAGATCTCAGCATGAACTAATTTATAAAAAAAAAACAAAACTACTTAACCGAACAATATGTACTGCACTAAAAATAACTTATTCATAGAAAAAAAACAAAGTAATTGAATCGAGCGGCTGTCGATAAAAAAACTATTGAAAAAAAGAAGTTGAAAACAAAAAGTGATTTACTACTAAAATAGATCGATTTGTATCACTCAAAGCAGATATGCCCGGCTAGCTCAGTCGGTAGAGCATGAGACTCTTAATCTCAGGGTCGTGGGTTCGAGCCCCACGTTGGGCGAAACTATCTTTTTGAAAACTAAAAAAATATTCAACTAATATAGTTTTACAATGTCAAGTATGAAATGTCCATTTATTTAACGATTATATAGCCGTCAATTCTTGTTACATAAGCATAATATATTTACTTAATACTTACCTAATTCGAAGTTAATTGAATACTTTTCTTGCTAACTAATTATAACACCAGAAAGAAATATTTCTTTCACAGATGTTAACGAAAATTGGTTCCAGGAATACTTCAAAGCGTATTATTCGATTTTGGTAAGCTAGCAATCAATAACGTAAATGCTTTTACATCTACTTCACGCATAAGGAAAGTGCGAATGATGATATCGGACCTCTCGCTTGCACTAACAACTTTCGCCACATGTGACATCCCTTTCGATTCGCAGGTTTGTAATGCGCGGATTATAGCATTATTTTGCCCATATTTCGTCGTAATACTGTATATTATGTCAGAAAGCTTATCCTTAAATACTATTTATTCGTATATTTTGGTGTTGATTGGGTTATATTATTTATTAATTCTATCTGTGATTGGCAATATGTTATTCTGGATAATATAGGTATTGTGCTGGTAATCTTTATGGAATAATTAAATGAAAGAAATAATCTCTTTATTTCGCAAAATAATGGGAAAATGTGATGAGTTTGTGTGACTTCTGTATGGTTAAGGTAATAGTTACTATTGTTATAATAAATTATTATATTGAAGTTGCCATTTAAGAATTTATTAGTACAAGTTTAACGGTAAAATACGCACTTGGTAGGCAGTTTACAAAAAAATACGTGATAATAAGAAGATGTCTTAATTTAAATATTTCTAAAACAAATATCTAACAAATCATCGCATTAACTTAATTAATTTAATCGCGTTGCCTTATCTCCTCAATAAAACAGCTCAATTGCTGTCTCTTTTTAACTTTTTCTATTACAAACTTCCATAACAATACTGTGAAAACAAACTTTTCCCATTCATAATTCAATAATCACTCTCCTACGGCTTGGTTTTGTTAAAACAAAATAACTATAATTTTATTTCCTAACTACAGTATCTCAGGAACATTATCCCGCGGGAAATCTCTAACGACAGTTCTAGACCTTGAAACTATGTCTTAAACGTTAGACTAGAGGATGACTTTACAAACTGCCAACGGCAATGTATTAATAATTCTATGTTATATGGAGGTCACTTGGATTACTATTGGTTCCTGTAGTTTGACTTGAACTACAGTTGATCAAACTAAAAAAAAACTTAGTTTATTAGACTATCTAACTTCTCTTTCCTATCTGTCCATCCAAAGGTTGCCTGGAAGAGATCATTTTAAGTGATAAGGCCACCCTTGGCATATTGTTGTTGTCTTTATTATGTTGTCTTGTATTTTTATGAAAATGGTATGTATGCAAATAAAGATTATTCTCTTCTATTCTTTTCTATTCAATTCTATTCTATTCTATTCTTAAATCTATCATGCATTAACCGTGGTGGCAACTGATTCAGCTTACTTGCGACCACGGCCACTGTAATTAATGCCGAAATGTCAAGCGAAAAAAGTAAATAATGCATGATCGCGTCCATTCCCGTTAGATTTTACAGTCTGATCTTTCCTTTAGTAAATCCTTAATATAAAAGAAATGAATTCGTACCTTATTTTAGAACGATAAAGAGAAATTAAACATCTATAAAATGAACGCCTATAAATAGAAAGATACATAGTTTACAAGTTAATTTATATTTACAGATGCGAAAGTTTTAGTCAACGATATGAAGAAGGATATGTTTTTAATATTTCGCGATTTGAGAAAGAATGGAGATAAATAATAAAGCTTAAAACTAGGTGTATTTTTTTCAAAAAAAATACAACTGGTCTAAATCGCGTTATTATTATAAAGGTAAATAAATACATAGGTATTTATTCACCTCTCGACGTTTCGAAATGAGCCGTGGTCCGTCGGCTCGTGACCACGTATGATGAAAGTAATTTTGAATCGTCGAGCATAGGTATTTATTTACCTATATAATAATAACGCGATTTAGATCCGTTGTCAAATTAAAAAAAAAATTGCTAGTAGTTTTAAGCGTTATAATTTATTTCCATTCTTTCTCAAATTGCGAAATTTTTCATACCAGCGCGGAAATTATATTACTACTGTATTTTTTTTATTTCAAATTTAAGTTAGTTTAGTTTACTACAATAGTAAACTCGTAGTTAGCAAGTAGACAAGCCAAGCCAAATAACGCCTGATAGATCGGGGATCGGACGTTCTCACCAGTGAGATGAGGGTTGCCAATCTGAACGGTTTACTAAGGAGTAGTACTGGTTTTAAATTGACTAGAGTTTTACTCATCAGATTTTTATTTATTATTCAAATTATGAAATACGGGTGTTACTCACGTTACTCACGTAATGTTGGTCTATTTAGTCGACCGCGGTTTCGCCTATACGTCTAGGCATTATCAAGAGAGTGCGATACGTCGCGCCTGAGTCACAGCCAGTCTTGCACTGAGTCAGTGCAAGAAGAAGCCTAGACGTATAGGCGAAACCGCGGTCGACTAAATAGACAAAAAACATTACGTGAGTAAAACCCGTATTTCATAATTTGAATAATGTTACAAACTCACGTCAGTTTTAATAAAAATATTTTTTATTATACAGCATTGCCATTCAACGTGGCAATGCTGCACGGTATTTGCTTTAGACAGCGATGCGGAGGAAGTTTTTGAGGCATAATGTGATTATTTTATTTTATTTATTAATTGATGATTATTTGTTGTATAGTGTTATTTCTGGTAAGAACTTTTTTTTTTTAAAAAAAAGCTTACTTTACTTAATTTGCAAATACAAATTACTACTATTCTTTTTAGGCCCCTCCAGCTTAGCTTCATTCGCTTGAGTAAGGCGGAAGTTCACGTCCGTAGTGTAATGGCCAGGATTCGAACCCACGACCTCTCAAACGTAAGACCGATGCCTTATCCAGTGCGCCACGACCGCTTATGCAACATTACATGTTTGTCAAAATTATTATTATTTAAAACGTCAGACAACTCATCTTACTCTAAGCGTAACCCCTTATTTAAAGTTTCCATCCTACCTCACAGTTACAGGCAACATCATCATAACAAGTTTCAGCACAGCCCTAACTCATTGGGTAGGTTCAGCCACATCGACAACTCCATATTCCTTCGAGTGTCGTTAGGCGACTAAATTAACGTACATGGACAAGTTACAACTTAGGGTTGTCTCTCAAGTTTTAGCTAATAGATGGTGGGAAATTATGAATTATGGACTGGATAGGGTTTGCAAGTTCGTATAGTTGTGAACGAAAATTTTGTTGCTGTTTATGAATGCAAGAAACCCTTTCATTAAATTTTGTTAGTTAATCAACTTGAAAAAAAGGAGGAGGTTTTCAATTTGATTGTATATATTTTTTTTTCTTTGTTCGCCGATTTTGAAGGCCCCTGGACCGATTTGAGCAAATATATATTAGACGACCGGATGGCGGAGTGGGTAGAGTACCTGCCTGCGACGCCGAGGTCGTGGGTTCGATTCCCACTTAAGACAAATCTTTGTGTGCAAGAACATGGGGGTTTGTCTTAGTCTGGGTGTTTATATGTATTATGTATGTATTTACAAAATAAATGTATTAGTATCAGTTATTCTAGTACCCATAGTACAAGCTCTGCTTAGTTTGGGACTAGATGGCGTTGTGTGTGAGTTGTGAAATATTTATTTATTTATTATTTTTTTGTCTGAAAGGGTATACTTGTCATGTGCTCCCATTTTGATCAGGTCACGATCAGATGATGTGATTCTAAAGAAATCGAGGCCAACCCTAAAATTTTAAAGGCTTGTTTAATGTTTTTCGTATATTACTTAAAGCTACTTGGATACTTGCAGTGAACAGTCAGGATTTCATGTTGCTGAGCTGATGCTGGCAGGTTTAACTCTTCAACGGTTAGGAGTACAGGGATAATTCTTTAAATATGGCGGTAGGTTTATAATGGCGATAGGCTCACCCCTATCTCATGAGACCTTAACATTACAGGTGAAGTGTGGGTGCTGTTCACCTCTGCCACACCCTTCTGGCAAATATAGACGTGATGATAAGTTATATGAGTTACCCGTATAGAGTGTGTTGTATTTGGGTGGGATTTGAATTGAATTTACGAACCTGTTTAGCTTGAAGAAATACATTTTATGTTAGTTTACGTTTATATGTTAGACGAGTGAATGCTAATAATCTTATATATAAAATTCTCGTGTCACAATGTTAGTTACCTTACTCCTCCGAAACAGCCTAACTGATGTTTACCAAATTTTAAATGCATATTCAGTAGGTCTGAGAATCGCCTACTATCTATTTTTCAAACCCCTAAGAGATAAAAATTGTTCATCCTTAACATTTTTTTTTACAGAATTTTAGTTTATATTTTTCTATAATGTAGCATTAAAAAATACATACAACCCTAATTTTTTATCCTTTTATCACCTACCCCTATTTTTAATAGCTATTTTAGTAATTTAATAGTTTTTCATCCCGCTCGATAACTGGTCAATTATCGTGTTTTGGTAAGTGTTTTCACTATATTTCGATTAAAATTTCCCTGAGCTTATGGAAAATCTATATTTTTTTATAAAAATAAACATTCATTTTTATTATTAAAGTTTATTCCTGATATATGCTTAGAAACCTTAGCACTTTTGACAATATGAACTTTTTGAATGTACCTTTATGGGGTTTGACATAACATTGACATAATGAGTGCTGCAAATATCGTCACAGAGAATGTAGGCATAGTTGAGATAGGACAACGTCTGTCGGGTCAGCTTGTATTGTCTAAATTATTGCATGTATGCGGCTAGCTTTATCCCTGTCCAAGATGTTAGACATAGATAAAGGCAGTGATAAAGCATGGCATGGATAAAGCAGACCAAATAAACCTAACACCCGAATCAATAAATACCTACACCACAAATATCCCACAAAAACCATAACTCTCCCTCACCCTTCCGCCATTATAATATATCGTTTTCACGGTGCGGGTGTGAACTTCGAACCCATGGTGAATAAGTTGTACCCTTTCCTTTTGGAATGTAGAATTTCTGTCGAAAGATTTCTTGTAGTCTGTATCATTGGCGTATTGATATTAGTTATTAATTAAGTTTGGTATGTCTTTCCATTTGTTAATTTTGTTTCTTTTTGTACAGCAATGTTACCCATAAGATGTTCACTCTACGAAATCATTATAAGGAAACGTGGATATTTCTTCATGTTTTTTGCCCAATCCGGCAAAAACCACTGAGGCCCTAGACAAACAGCAGCAGTTTAGTTCGAATAGATAACACAACGCTAGGTGCGTGCGTAGTGATAGGACTATTAGCGGTGTGCAAGAGAGAGGGCTAGAATATGTCGCTTGCACCCAGCGTTGAATTATCTACTTATTCGATCTAAGGCGCTCCCATTTGCTAAGGTCTGAATAGGTGTTAACAAAATTTGGAACACATGTAGGTAACACTATTAGAATAGGCAATAAACTATGTTTAATCGACGTTAACTCGAAAAAAACTACAAAAAAAGCGAACTTCTATTTATTATAAAAGTAAACACACAATCCTTATATTTTTCAGAACAATGCGGTATAACAGTCATGTACATACAAACATGCAAGACGACTAACTTAACCACATATAAGTGAACGTAACCAATACAATATTGCTAGAACATTCATACTATCGACCAATAAGTCTATCAGACATCTTCCAAACCACAAATAATCCAGCTAAATCGTCCAAGTTCGAGATTAGAATTGCCAGCATTGAGAGAAGTCCATTCACAAAACCACAAAGGTATTAATCTACTTTATTCTTCAAAAGACCCGTCTGAATAATTCAGGCAGTGTCTTAACGAATTAATTTCTGAACGTTTCGGTCAAAATTTTTTGAATTAAATCGTTCTTGAACAATGGGAACTTTTTTAATAAAAGCTCGAACGACAGGTGGGGCCCGCGGTTGATTTATTGACTTTTCAAATTTACTATGAAAAATGTCCGATCCACTGTATACTAACGCGTGAAGAATTAATATTGACTTTGGAAGTTTTACTGAAATGACCGCGTGTTAAAATGATTTTGGTTTGGATTTTTCTTGGTTTTGATTAAATTCTTTTTATTTCTCAGGTGTCTCATGCTAAGGTTAAGGTTTTGGGTTTGATTCCCGGGTCAAACAAAGTGTTAAAACGGATTGTCTGTAAGGTAATTCTGAGTGCAGAGAAGTCTGTATGAGAAGTGTCTAATTAATTAATGTATTTATTTGAAATATAAATTAACAGTATATAAAACCAAAACACTTATATTCTAGTAGTAATATTTGAAACTTAAAAGTAAACACTTAAAATATAGTATATACATTTACAAATTTGTTATCATGGAAGATATCCAGATCTATGCACTGAGCGAGCAAGGAGTTAAGCAATGAGACAGCTCGAGATGTGGCCGCTGCAGTCGCTCGGCACGTGCTAATAGATAGGCTCACACGTCCTAAACGTTAAATGTGAAGTGTATTTGCTATAACTTCAACACATACCCTACCTAGCGGTTCTATGTAACAAAGTTATGGTTATTCCAAACTGACCTCCTTTTACTTTTAAAAACATTATTTGGCACAAAAAATTTACATTTTCTTAAAAATTTATTTTATTTTTATTTTGTGTTATTTGGTTCACCAACAATTGTTTACACAAGCTACATGTTTAAATAAATCAACAACCAATACAGTGCAATAACAGTGTAACAATCACTTAAAGGTAAACTCAGCATGCATAGAATAAAGTAACGCTAAATAAAAAGGTATATTAACACTTAAATATTATTTTTATATTTGTAATACATTAAACTGGAGTATCAAATACAAAAAAAAAAGAATAAACACTAGAATATAAACAATACAAGAGGAAAAAGTAACTTTAAAAAAAATATAATAACAAAACTTAGTCTAGATCACGAAGACACTTCAAAATAGCGGACCTTAACCTACTCAATGAGTCGAAGTGAACATCAATTTGATCACTGCAACTATTAATCACCTTACATAACCTGGCATAAGGAGAGTTAGCACGTAGGACTGTTCTTCTTCTTGGGGCACAGAGAGGAGTGACAGGGTTCCGAGGAATTCTTGAAGGGACACGAAAAGCAAATTGCTTCAGCAATTGAGGGCAATATTTTTTTTTTTGTAATAATTTTGAGTGCAAACATCGCGTCAATGATACTTCTTCGTTTATCAAGCGGAACCATTTAAAAGTACCTTAGTCTGCTATTGTATGAACACATAGTCTTTGCAATTCCATGTGAGTAGGCCGAATTTCATACAGTATCCTTTAATGTAACCTGTGGCTAGTAATTTTGATGGTCAGGTATGAATATTGCAGCTTCACTTATTATACCTCATAATTATTTTAAAGCGTTCTATTTTCACAAATTTTTTAATTTGTTTTAATAAATGCTCACAACATTCAGCGGTCAAAGCCACGGTCAAAGCCTTTGATTTTTATTCTGCATCATAGCCACTAAGCTTTTATATGTTATTAATGACTTTATAATTCAACAAAGGCCCTTTTGTCTTTGTATTTTAAAATCCAATTTTTCGAAAGCTACTTCTATGGAACTTTTACAATCATTATTTCGTGTTAAATTAATTACAAAATAATAAAACTGGTGACACACTGAGTCTTAATGTATAACGACAGGATTAGATAAGCTTTTCAGTTTACAATGAAAAATAAAAAAGTTAATATTTTATTTAATATGAAGGTTATAATATAAAAGTTGAAAAATTAAGAATCCAGGAGGATTCGAACCTGCACCCCCTGGGTATAAGTCGCAGGTACTTGCCAATTCAGCCATGAATTTGTATGCTATTTGTGACGAACTGACTTATCTATCATCTTCATCACACAGGTAGCGCTAAAACCAAGTAAGATTCGTCTAGCTGGCAGAAAAAGGGTTAAAAAATCCAGAATATAGCAGCATACGAATCCATGGCTGAATTAGCAAAGCAGATGGAGCATTTACCCAGGGGGTGCAGGTTCGAGTCCTGCTGGACTCTTAATTTTTCAATTCTAATACTATATAAAATATAAAAGGCATAGCAAAGCTATAATTTGCTTAAAAAATAGTTTTTTAATATTTATCTATAACAAGTCACATATTATGTCCAGGACATATTGTTTGCAAGATAATTGTTATAATGTAAGTGCCAATAAATACTAAAGTATTTTGAAGGACTTCTTAGGTAGTCCCTTTTGTTTGTTCATGATTGCAAGTGTATTTTTAACGTTTTTAATTAATTTATTGTTTATTTTTCCTGGGTAATTTTTTTGATAGCTTTATATTAAAACGCGCTAGTGTGGCCCCCTACATAGAGTAAATTGCCCGTGATTTTCAAAATAAAATTTAAAAGTAATTTTATTTTGTATTTCCCCTTGCTGTACCTCTGCCAAATGATAAGCCAGAAAGTTTAATTTGTACGATCACGATCGGAACCATGACTGGTCGTATCGATAGCATTATTTATTCCTAGTAGCCTCGGTTAGTTTGCCTCGGCGAAATAACCAAGGCTTTTAGCATTGTTATATTTTCTATATAATTTTCAGCCCTTTTCTAACTAACTAAAATAATTAATGTAACGGATTAAACTATGTCTCTGTCAAACATATTAGAGTTGCCAAATAGTCGATAAGCCGACTATTCGGCCAATTATAAATGTTACAATTTGTGGGTGTGAAATGTACCTATGTTTGTAAACACCCTCGCGACAAAGGCGTTATTACTAGTGAGGGCGTCGTTTTTTCAAAAATTACGATGAATTAATTATAAATTCCAATAATCTGGTATAACTTGTGCCGCTTTGAAAAATACTGTATGTCACAGTGCAACGACCAATACCAAAATATAACGGTTTTAAATGTATTTAAATTTACCGATATATACTCGGCATACCGTAAGGTACTCGTAGGACGCCCCCCTGCCAGCTGGACTGACGATCTGAAGAAGGTCGCTGGAGGGGACTAGATGCAGAAGGCGCAGGACCGGGTGTTGTGGCGCAAATTGAGAGAGGCCTGTGTCCAGCAATGGACTACGAACAGCTAAATGATTATGATAAATGATGAATGCAACGGCAACGTCAACGTCGGGCATATATGCTTTTGCCGATTCGAATAGTATGCAAGACAAATACTGGATATATTTTAATGATATAAGACTCACGGGTAGCTTATAGCCTAGGTTAACATAAACCTCTATGTATTTACGTAGTCATTGCACAGGTGGAACCGTGTAGGAAAATATTCCTTTAAACTTCATCTATAACAGATTTTTCAAGCTCTATACTCAATCTTCATACAACCTGCAATTCACTTTCTCGTCTAAACGAAGCCAACTTTTGCAAAGCCGTATACATACATACATAAACGTACAAAGTCTCTTGGTAAGGGTCTACCCACATTTATCGACGCGGAATCGGCTTAAGCCGAGTGCGTATCACCACACTACTCGACAGCGCCGTACAGAAGCGATCAGCTAATCGACAAACGGCTCGTTTCGCCGTCGGCCGGTGTCTCGTCGCTCGCCCTTATTTCGTCGGCATAAAGACTCTTTTGACCGGCGTCAGACAAATCCGCGTCGATAAATGTGGGTAGACCCTTAGTTAGCGAATAACTTAAAGCTGGATTCTATCGATCGTGACGTAATATCCTCTTCCGTTTGCCGTGTGTTTCTGACTTGGTATTCTGGTATTGAGGAAGGAGTATTTAACAACATAACATTATGCCTTTATAACGCAGAAGGGTCTGGCAGAGACGGTTAATAGTCATATATAACCTAATATGTGTAAGTAAACCTAGGTAAATAGAACACCTAAAGATAGTACGTATTTTATTTACAATCTTGAATATTAAATAATACAAAACAAAATCATACCTAACTATGTATACATACAGCTGAAGGGAAATAGAAATGAAAATTTTAAAAGTTATGCGTCAAAAATTCTGCCGCATCAATGTCAAATGCGGGTGACGTGCCCAGAAGGCTGGCGGCATTGTCGCGTTGGATTGCAGTGCTCAACGTAAAGTAAAAATCAGCCTTCTATAAATATTAAAAATATATTATTATTTACTATAAATTCATTATTTGGCAGTTACGACTGAAAAGGATCGTGAAGATTCGTCTTTTCGTAGATATGTGTGTCATATAAACTATCGCTCGCTAACGGTGAAGGAAACATCGTGAAAAAACATTTAAACCAAATGCCTGAGAGTGCCTAAAAAGTGCTAAGGGTGTGTTAAGTCTATGAATCCGCACTTGGCCAGCGTGGTGGACTATGGTCTAACCCTTCTCAATATGAGAAGAGGCCCGAGCCCAGCAGTGGGACATGTATTAGATACAGTGTTGCTATTATTATACAAAGGATTATTATCCTATCGACACTTATAACTGTATCTAAATTAACATTTTCGATCTGGAGAGTCCAAAATAACCGCTTCTGTGCATCTAAAATGAAAAATATTATTTAGTAAAAGACGATAATGCGGCGTAGGGACATTAAATTTAAATTAAATAGTAGTGCTTCCATTACTGTGTTCCGGTTTGGTGGTGAGATCAGGCCCTGATATTACTGGCACATGAGGCATAACACCGTAGTTGCTGCAGCGACGCATCTATAATCTGCTTTTGTGGATTGTTGATGTCCATGGGCTGTACTCCACTTACCATCAGGTGGACTACACGTTCGTTCGCTGTGGGCGTAGTATAAAAAAAACAGATACTAAACGTAGTTACTTTTCAATCCGAGTTTTATAAAATGCCCTTTTGTCGTATCCACCATAATTAATAATATACATATCTACATACGCATATTAAACATTCCATAAACCGAAACGAACTCACAAAGGAAAATCAAACCTACTTCCACTGATTGCTTTAAGCGTTTTATACCAAAAAGCCTTCAAATAAATAACGGCTATAAACATTTACGCCTGTTTCATACAGTATTACTTTTAACCTTATAAAGCTCTAAAAAACACCTGTCATAAAATTGCGATGAGATTTTTGAAATAGCTTTACGTACATGATTACATACTTGGAGTTTATAGGCACCAAAAATGAGTTTTGTTTCAGCCAGCCTACAAGCTCGCTTTGTTTTGTTGGTCGTTTACACTAAACGTATTTTTGAGGTTTGTGGAACCATTTCTGTGTAATGAAATGTAATGTTATGAAGTTATCTTTATTACTTAGACTTAACAAAGCACTAAGAATCGTCATCAATCGTCAGTCGTACTGTATAGATTTTAATTTTAAAGTATAGGTAGTATATTTGATATTGTACGTAGTGACCGTAGGTTATTTTATAATACTGTTAGGTAGGATAAGACATTTTTATAGATATTAGTTTATAGGGATTTTGCTTATTTATTGAGTTTAGATTAGTTATTATCAGAATTAGGTTTATTTAGGTAGGTAGGTATTTTATTTTCTGTAATTGAGTTTTTTTTATTGATGTACCTACCACGCAGATGAAATCGCGGGAGATAGTTTGTTTGTTTGAAAGCGCTAAGTTTAAAAACAACTGAGTGAATTTTGATAATTACCTTTAAGTTTGATAGTCTAAGTGTGATTTTGATATTTAACATTACGCTAAACTCTACGGGCTGTCACGGACGCACGTGTCGCAATTTCTATTTTATCGGAATTTCAAGTAGTTCGAAGTAGCTTAGGTACATGAGTTGTACCTATTTGTATGTTTTGATTTGTTTGAATATTATTTTCCTTAAGTTTTTGTCGTATATTTGTTTTGGTCGGCTTGGTAATACATAGGTAAGTAAGTACATGAGTTGTACCTACTATTGTTATATTGACATTGTTACCTTTAGCATTTTTTATTCATAAAACGACATCCACGCGGTCGAAGTCGCGGGTAACAGGTAGTACAAAAATAAATCTACTCTAAGTTCTAGACTAGTATACGTCGGACCTGTTATTTTATACAATGTAATGTTTTATTCATATGAAACATGTAAGTT
Organism: Hypena proboscidalis; assembly: GCA_905147285.1. Lineage (NCBI taxonomy): Eukaryota > Metazoa > Arthropoda > Insecta > Lepidoptera > Erebidae > Hypena > Hypena proboscidalis. Next base: position 5,177,208 of record LR990150.1, on the reverse strand, counting down.
GCCAAATATTTAATTTTGGTTCAATGGTTACTGAACAAATAGAGTTAAAGGGATTAGTTTCATATTTGTTAGATTTCGCGGTATATTTGAACTATTTAATACATGGATAATGTTATTTTACAAAATTAATTTGAGAGTATTTTGTTACCACTAAAATGTTTTAATGTTTAAAACAACCTTGGTAATTACAATTATAGTAGTTATAGTCTTTCATAAACGAAATAATGTGAAAAAACTTCATCTTTAATATAGTGATTAGTATAAATAAAAAATAATTTAAGAACCATGAGCCACCGCAAGGTCTAGGGTATGGGTATTTGGGATTTTCATTCTTAAATAGCAGCATGGCGTTGGAATTGTGCCTGATGGATGGCGTTAGGCTCATCTCCTATCCCATAGGACCTGATAACATAACAGGTAAAACCTTGGACCCTTGGAACTGGTGGACCCTTTACATCTATTTCGTAATCTATTAAGTAACTGTCTGTCGTCTGCTATACTATCACGGATAAACTACTGACTCGACTTTGATTTGAATTGACAACAAGGCCTGCAGCTGAAGAAGAAGCTACTTTTAGTAGGGCCGCGGGAGGAGGTTAATGTTGTGTAGAAAAGTACGCAGTCCTATAGCATTTAGTTAAAATAGTTGCTCAAAAAATCATGCAACAAGAGAGCAAGGTTGTATTTTCTTCAAATGCTAATTTTCAGTCTCAAACAAGCGAAAGGTTTAGAAACTTGAGCTTGTGAGGGACTCAAAAGCACGAGATGGTAATAACTTTGATCTCGTGTCGCACATACAATTTTTTAACTCAGCAGCTCGAAATAGTACCCATAGTACAAGTTCTGATTCGTTTAGGACTAATTGTCGTATTGTGAAAGTTGTGGGCAATGAAAAAAAGAGCAGTAAGCAAAACTCAACTTTGCTTCGTGCGAGAGCCAAACTCGAAGCAAACACTAGTTTTGCTTACTGAAATGACTCGAAACAAAATTAAGTTTTGCTCACTATTTTTACACAACAAATAACGACTTTTCAAGCTACTGAGGTAAAAATACGTTTCCCAAATAAACTCTTCACAAAGGAGGACACATAAGTCCTGTCCATCGAAAATTCTTATGAAAGAGTCTGCATATTTATATTTGGTTATACTCAGCTATTGTGAGAACTAAGAATGCTACAGGAAATATTTTTAGAAGCAATTCGATACGGGAATAGAGAATATATTTCTTATTCGCCCTTGCGTTACTGATCTCTCTTGTATTCATATGATACCTATCAGATATCTTTTTCTCAGATTTACCTTAAATAAAATTCTGCTTTTGTCTTATTGTGACAAAGGCAACTCTAAAATCTCTACGTAGCTCAGACCTTTTTAGGGTTCCGTAGTACCTACAAGGAACCCTTATAGTTTCGCCATGTCCGTCTGTCCGTCTGTCCACGGCATAGCGACGAAACCGTTGGTGCTAGAAAACTGACATTTTGCATGAACATGTATGTTAACTATACAAAGAAAGTCGTAGAATAAAATTTGGAAAAATATTTTTTTTCAGGTAGCTCCCCTACATGTAAAGTAGGGATGTTTTTTTTTTGTCGCCTACCCCATAGTGTGGGGTATTGTTAGATAGGCCTTTTAAAAACGTTTAGGGGTTGCTAAGACAGTTTTTTGATTTAGAGATTTGTTTGCGAGATAATTAACTTTAAAGAGCAAATTTTTGTTCGAGTAGAGCGTCCCCCCCCCTCTAAAAGCTAATCTACTGGATCCCAAAATCTGAAAAAAATTGTGTCGGTAGTACATGTAATGAACTTTAAAGGAAAACTATAGCGGATAAGTTCACTTCATTAGTTCAAGAGGAATAGGGGTCCGAAATGTCAGATCAGTTACTCAGAATATTTCGTTCAAAATTCTTGAAACATAAATAAACATACATAATACATATATAAAATCACGTCTTTATCCCACGGGGGTAGGCAGAGACGATGGAACGCCATGAGCTTCGCTCCTTACATACTTCTTTCGCTTCCTCAACATTCATACATCTCGTCATACGTGCTAGCTGGTTTCGTGTACTACAAACATTTCCTTTCTGAAGGACGCCATTTAGTTAAAAAGTAAAATTAAAAATATTTTTCTACGGAACCCTACTGCGCGTGGCCCGACACGCACTTGGCCGGTTTTTTTTATTTAGGATTACCTTGAACCTTTTTTTATTTTAATAAAACCCTACTAGTGAATTGCACAAATCACTAGTATTCTTGTTAACCCTCATCCAGCTAAGGTTTTGTTATATATTCGCTTGTGTTGGGAGGAAGTTCACGTCTGTGGTCAGGATTCGAACCCACGACCTCTCGATCGTGAGACCGATACCTTATCCATTGCGCCACGGCCGCTTTTGGTTGGAATGTAGACAGTCTTTAATCGTAGTTCGACTTATTGACGGGTTAATCGTGAATTATACAACATGTGCCCTACCCGGGTATCAAACATAAAACCATAAAACAGTTAACGGTCACAAACAATTAGTGCTATTAGATCTACTTGGCAATCATGTCTCGAAAAAAGTACAATATAGGTAATATTTTAATCCCGGAAACTAATTTGACAGCAAGAACAATAAATTAATGACAGCTGGGCATTGTTATTGCTGACAAATTTATCTTTGATTAAAAATGAACTTGAAATTTGAATTCAAATCTATTTTTAATAATGAAATTGGAAATCTGAACGCAGACCACGTGCCAGGATGTTATTGCGTAACCTGTAATAAAACAATTCGAAATTTGAAGTTTTTTTTTTTTTTTTTATGGTGGATAGGCTCGCGTTTGACCACGATCTCACCTGATGGTAAGTGCTGATGCAGTCTACGATGGAGCACGCTTACCTATGAGATACCTATTGACTCTTGCTTTGAAGAGATCCAAGTTGTATCCCTCTTCTTTGGTTGTACTCATGCGGTAACACAGACTCGGGCAAGGCGTTCCACTCTTTGGCAGTTCGCATAAGAAATGTAGAAGCGAAACGCTTAGTGCGTAATGGTGGAATATCTACCGTGAAGCGATGCAGAGTGCCGTTTGTCTGGTAGTACGATGGTGAAACGGGGACGGAGGGATAAGGTTGTGTAGTTTCTCGGCACACTCTCCGAAATGTATCCTATAAAAAACCGATAGGCTGGCAACCTTGCGTCGGTGCTCCAGACTTTGTTTATTAGCAAAAATATTACATTACAGTCAGGTCGACAGTTCATAACGTAAAATTTAAAATCGAATCAGCATCGTAAAATAACAGACGAATGCTTGCTGTCTGGAAGGACCCTCAAATAATATGCAAAGAATCAAAGTATCCAGAATATCGATCATATTTATCTGTCACTCACACCGGTTACAGCATCACAGACTGACATCTTACATTAGAGACTTCGTGAGATATTAATCATATTTAAACGCAGACCTTACATTGATTAACAAGTTTATATACTTTGTGTATCTTCTGCCCTTTTTTTTATGTACCTAACTCTAATTATGCAATACTGAAAATATAAGTTAGCAAGTTATTTATTTTTAAAACAATTGTATTTTTTTTTATATCTTTCTTACGCTTTAGGTAAAATAACAGTAATTTTTTTTACGTTCATTAATTAATCACATACAGTTATGCAAACATATTATGTAGGTATGAGTTATGACGTATATTCGTATACCCTTATAATATAAAAAAAATAGGTTTTGACCGTATATTTGTTACTCTTTCACGCAAAATTAGTGTACCTATAGCTTTTTTATAAAAGGTCATATGGATAACTTTAAGCCAATATTAACATAAATAAAGGGTACTTTTTAGTGACGTTTTAAACGGGTGAATCCGCGGCCCGACGCTACCTACCTGTAATCCAAAATCTACATATTTTAGTAAAACGACATCATACTAAATAGCTTATAATCCGGGTTTCTAATTTCCGACCCAGCCATTATCCTCTAAGTTACCGTGGTAACCGACACTAACATATCTTACACCGTAATATCGTGTACGTTTAAAATTCTCATTATTTTTTATGTGTGTGCGTAAGAAGTTCTTAGAACAAAAAATATTTTAGCCTCTTAGGGCCACGCCAGACGCATTTTCTTGGACTTTAATAGGCCTTGCCTTGTACCTAACGTTGCCTTGTACTTGAGGTCTCTCAAAAACTTTTGGGAATAAGGTCTAGTTTAATTTTGGCTGAACTTATGTACCATTTGTGTCTATAGATACATATTCATTTCTGATTAGTTTCATCTTTTCATTTATTTTATGAATTAAATAGAATGTCGCGATTATTTTGGAAGCACGGTCGGCGTAGTGGTTAAAGCGGTCGCCTCATCGCTTTTAACTGCGCTGGTGTTGGGTTGGATCCCCACACGGGACAATTCTTTGTGTTATCCGCGAAGATCTGACTCTGGGTGTGTGAAATGTAAGTTTGTGAACACCCACGCGAGACAGGAGTTATTCCTAGTGCAGGAGTCGTTTTTATTAAACAAAAAAAAAATTAGGGAGCAGGTTCAAGTCCTGCTGGATTCTTAATTTTTCAACTTTAATATTAAATAAAAAAAATATTGTAACATACCTAAACTCAGATACCCAAGATAACTTGATTATCTGTCTTTTAAAAGCAAGTATAAGAGAGTGCCATCATAAGTTGTTCTTTACCTGTTTGTCACGCTTTTGTCGGCAAACGCCTAAACTTTATAACAAATTTTATTGACAATCGACAGGAGTGAATCCGTAAGCTAGTTAATCATAACATTGCCTCAGTTAAATACAATAAAATAGTTACCAAAAATTGTATTCATGAAGAATTATTGGTATCTTCTGTTTGGTAAGTTCTTATTCCAATCATTCCAGATTCCAGACATACCAGTCTTGGTCTTTATTCATTTTCTTTTTGTACAATAGTTATTTGTCCAACATGACAGAGCAAATATCGTACTTTCTTCGAGTGCTCATTTTGAGTCTCGAATAATTGAAAGAATCAATATTAAATTAACGAGCGTAGCGCGTGTCGCGCATACAACTTTTCATCTCAGCAACTCGAAATAGTGCTTAGTTTGGGACTAGACGACGTGGAGTGAAAGTTTGGTAACATAAAAAAGTGAGCTGTGAGCAAAACTTAACGTTGTTATGAGCGAGAGCAAAATTGAGTTTTGCACACTGGTGAGGGAAAAATAATTTGAAGTTCACAATCACATAAATCTAAGTATTTCTCAAAAGAGGTTCCAACTTAATTGAAAATTCTGAATGAAATGTTGTAAATGCCTTAGGTATATTTAAATATTAATTTCAATCAGTGAGCCAACGATTTCTAATCAAGCTCTTTAATGAAAGAAAATAATTCATATTTCATGTAATTATGTTTGGTTCAAAAGCTTTGCAGTATTTCAGTTATGTCGCCATAAATCCACTGAATGCCTTTTATTTCTAGAACATTGATTTATTTGATCATTAGTTTTGTCAATTATTATTTTGTATTATTATGTATAATAATCTACCTCGAGTGGTTAGCGTACACGCCTCTCACCGCGAGGTTAAAGTCAAAATAAAATTTGACTCAGCCATCGACACGACGAAGAAGAAACCGCGAAGGTCTCGGGTTCGATTCCCGGTTTGGGCGTGTGTATTTGTGATTTCCATCAGGAACTTCACAATAGCAGCACGGAGTTGGAATAGTGCCCGGTGGATGGCGATAGGCTCACCCCCTAGCCCATGGAACCAAAATATAACAGGTGCCAACCTTTGGCACAACCTTCTGGATAATATAGGTGTGATATTGTGTTATTTGTAATAATATAGTATAAAAAATATAGACAAGAAAACTAAAACTTACCCAATAAAATCAAAAAATAACTATAGCAAACGAGACAGTTTCCTCCAATCATATTTAGCAATTAAAATCCGTCACAAAAAGTGAAACTCCGCTTGGGCAGAATTACGGGAACAATTTCAAAGAACGGGGCGAATTCATTACACTCAAATAGATCAAAGAGAGAATCGTTAAAATAGAATCCAATTATTGCTATATCCAATGCAAATTGTTCGAGATAGCGTTGCTTTGGTTTTATTTCTTACAAAAATATTTGCAACCGCTTTACTTTAGGGCGGTTATTGCATATGGCAAACTTTGGCTTACCGTTTATTGAAGTTACAGCGACTTCAATCATTGAAAATGGTATAAGAAGTTACTATACCATAGTTGTTTAATTTTTACATGAATAATGCATTGGACATTTATCTGGTTTAACAAAAAAACATGAATTAAAAGTATGTATGTCATGTATGTATTGTAAACTAGTTTTTGCTCGCGAACTTCTTCCTCGTGGAATTCGTTGTATTAAGAAGTAGCTGCTCCCGCGCTTTGACCCATGTTCAACCTTATTGCACCACTCCCGTAGAGTTCAGCGTAATGTTAAATATTTAAAAACCTTTATTGAGAGTTAGCTTATCAAACACAACAATAATTATCAAGATTTGCACAGTAGCTCTCTAGATTAGCGCTAACAAACAAACAAGCTAACTTTCTTCCGCGGTATCACCTGCGTGACAAGTACATCAAAATAAAGTTACCTATCTTATACGCCTCTTTATCAGTTAATTGCATATAAAATTATATCTTAATCGGTCTAGCCGTTTAGAAGATTAGACCATACAAACGGACAGACAAATGAAAAATGTAGGCAAATGTATCGTGCAAACAACTATACCAGCTAGACATTTTTTTTTATTATACATTTAAAACAGACACTTCAATTTTGTTCATTTGTATTTATTCAGACCACAAAGAAAGGCACATCATCATCGCTTCAAAAACATGACCTTCTACTGCGCAGTCGAACAGTCACAGCACATACAGTTCGCCACATATAAATTGCCTGCTGGGCACAAGCCTTAAACCGGACAAAGCTGACTAAAGTTCTAAAGTTACAATTGTAATCACCCAAGCTTTTTCCGTGAACGCTTGCCTCCGATTTAATCTGATATAAGTTGATAGCTTTTGCTAGGAATTCGTTATTTGATTGTAGGTTTCTGTTTTTAGGGTCCCGTAGTACCTACAAGGAACCCTTATGGTTTCGCCATGTCCGTAAGTATGTCTGTCTGCCTGTCTGTCTGTATGTCTGTCTGTCCAAGGAATAGCGTTGAAACCGTTAGTGCTAGAAAACTAAAATTTTGCATGGATATGTATATTAACTATTGGATGAAAGTTTTCCGGGTATCCCATAGTGTGAGGTATCGTTACATGGTGGTAGTATATGTAAAGAACTTGAAAGGAAAACTATAGCGGCTACGTTAACTTTATTAGTTCCAGAGTAATTGGGGTCTAAAGTATAAAAAGCAGTTTACTTGAATATTTCGTAGAACATACGAAAGTCTTCGGAAATAATAACTTGCATGCTGTTGTTAATGTTCAATATAGATATTAAACTTGTTCTAAGTTCAAAATTATTTTGTAACGCCTGACCACTGAACCCTATTGTGCGTGGCCCGACATGCACTTGGCCAGATTTTTATATTGTAATTAAAGGTTCTAAAGCTACAGGATATTTGTATGTGCAAGGATCATTTTGGTGGTAATTGGTAACTGCACCCCAATAACATAACATCACGCCATTTCACATGTTAAGTCCCATTTGATACGATCCCATGCTATAGGTGAGCCTATCGTTAACACTTTTGCACAACCCGGGAATCGAATCCAAGACCTCGCAATAAGAGGAGCATACGCTAACCACTAAACAAACAAGGCTTAACAATATTGTGGCTAGACTTCGATATATAACTCAACACTAAATCAAAGTAGATAAAACAACTAAAACGTCTTCTGCAATGGTCGTTCTGACCAAAACTATTACGAACTTCGTTGGAATTTCTCAGTTGCTCTTAGCCATTATGGCCGCTTTTGCGACCAGGTTCATCTCATAACTCTCTCTTATTTTCTGCATGTAAAGTTAAAGCAATCTCGCCGCTATTCTTATAAAATATGTATGGGAAAGTTCACTTTGCCGCCGTTTAAGTACTTGTGTAATTTATTGACTCCAATGTGAATCAAACGTTATAGATTTAGATGTACTAGCTTTTACTTTGATTCCAATGCTTTGTTTTTAAATGCGTCATTGTACAAAAATATATTAATTTTATTTATGCTCAGCTATTTTTTTTTTATCGTATTTTTATAACCGTTTTCTCTAAAGTTGATGCTGTTGAATTGATGTATGTTTGTGAGTAAAAAGTGTATAAAAATGTCAGATGGGACTTAATTGACGAGATTGATAAATCAAAATAATCACGCCTAATCGACGCTTCTCGCGACCAGAAAGCTAGTTGTTACTTGACCAGCGATTAAGCATTGCCATTCAACGTGGCAATGCTGCCAGCCTTCTGGTCACGGTATCTGCTGTGGACAGCGATGCGGAGGAGTTTTATGAAACATTATTTTAATTATTTTATTTATAATTCAGTACGTTGTATTATTAGTTATAAATTGTATTTGTAAATTCATAAATAAACCGTTTTAATAACAGTTTTACACCTGAATTAAGTTGAAATAAGGCGTTTGTAAATAATTTAGGTGCAACATTATACGGAGTATTGTCTTTGCTTCGTCTTCTCTACTTAAGTGCAGGTTTACGGCTGGGTAACTTAAATTTATGTGACACCACGAATTCTGTATGCGTTAACTTGCTCTGTGCTGGCTAACTTTAGCTTGGGACAAAGCGGGTGCATTTCTTAACCATAGTTTTAGATATCCTTAATTGCTGTACTTGCGAATTTGAGATTTACACATTATTATTATTCTAGTCTATACTATAGTATTTAGACACAAAAGGAGTGAATTGGAAAGAAGTTGTATTTTTCAGATAGGAGGTTTTGACACTTAATCGACGATATAATTGGTAATTCAAAATAATAACATAGTAGTAAAATGCTAAAACGACGTTTCTCGCTACCACAAGGCTGGTTTTTACTTTACCCAGCGATTAAGCATTGCCATGTAATGTGATAATGCTGCCAGCCTTCTGGCCACGGTATCTGCTATAAACAATGCGGAGGAATTTTATTAATTCAGTATGTTGTATTGTTAGTTATTTTTAGTAATACATTTTATTTGTAAATTCATCAATAAACGCAAAAATAACAGTTTCGCACCCAAATTAAGTTGAGATAAGGCGTTTGTAAATAATTTAGGAGCAACATTATACGGAGTATTGTCTTTGCTTCGTCTTCTCTACTTAAGTGCAGGTTTACGGCTGGGTAACTAGAATTTATGTGACACCACGAATTCTGTATGCGTTAACTTGCTCTGTGCTGGCTAACTTTGGCTTGGGACAAAGCGGGTGCATTTCTTAACCATAGTTTAAGATATCCTTTGCTGTACTTGCGTATTTGAGCTTTACACATTACATGACAAAGACACGAAAGGAGTGAATTGGTAAGAAGTTGTATTTTTCAGATAGGAGGTTATGACACTTAATCGACGATATGATAGGTTATTTCGCAAGTATGATCATGTATCTGCTTATCGCTCTGAGCTCAAATGGCTACCTATTCGCCCACGCCGTAGTTTGCGTGCCCTCACCACTCTTTTCTCCTTCCTTAACTCCCCAACTCCACCCTTCTATTTAACACCTTACCTCCAGTATTTGAGCTCTAATCATGCTAGAGATCTACGGTCATCTAATAACAGACTGCTTTTATGTCCTTCACACACTACTGGCTTTGTCCATTCTTCTTTCTTCGTTCAATCCGTTCTTCTGTGGAATGCGCTACCTCTGGAAATCAGGATGGCAACAACTCGTTACAGTTTTAAGGTTAATGTGCGTAAACTCTTGACTGAGCAATTGGCAGAATCATCATAATATTTCTTATTTATCTTATATAATTATCAACTTCTCCTGTAAGGCTAACCTGTATAATTATGTATATATTATTATTATTTTATTTATAAATGTATGTATTTATGTTATAAATTATCATATATTTTTTATTTTTTTTTTCAGTACTATGTATATTTATTACGTATTTTATATAATATGTACTTCGTCTATTTACATATCAATAATTATTCATTTGTCTTATCTGCACCTACCTATGCTTATCTCTGCACCATCCTAGGTTGACTGTAAGAGAATGCCATAAGGCATTAAGTCCGCCTATGTACTATTTATTTGTGCAAAAGTTAAATAAATAAAATAAATAAATAAATATAAAAACTTTGACATAGACATTGTAAAATGCCTAATCAACGCTTCTTGCGACCAGAAGGCTGGTTTTTGCTTTGCCCAGCGATAAAGCATTGCCATGCAATGTGGAAATACTGCCAGCCTTCTGGCCATGGTTGGGACAGCGATGTGAAGGAATTTCATGACGAATAACTTAATCTTTTTTTATTTCATTGATTAATTCTGTATGTTGTATTAATTTATGTGACACCACGAATTATGTATGCGTTTAGCTGCTCTGTGCTGGATAACTTTAGCTTGGGATAAAGCGGGTGCATTTCGATTGCTCTAAAACTGCTGATTTGTAAGTTTGCCATGGAGGTGACAATATAACAAAGACACAAAAGGAGTGAATTGAACTTTATTTTTATTTCCTTGTGAGAAATCAACACCCTCAGAGTACAATATTAAATTTTTCGCGGCCTAGAATCACTTTACAATCAGCAGTTACTTCTATAAACAAAAAAACGTCTGTTAAAAGCTGTTACGGACGCCGAGCTCCGAAGAGGTCGACACACCGTATGAAAACTCCATAGAGATCACTTGCCTCTATACACGAACGGCATGACGTTTAAATTTTGAATAACCAAAGACGCATCAAATAAAGCTCCTTCATTTGTTACTGGTAGAAAAACAAATGAAGATGTTGCCTTTATAAAGGGCAGCGAACGCGGTACAAGGAGCATTTCGTAGCTAGTCACTCTCGCTGTGAACTTATAAACTTATAATTATCGCTTACCTTGTAAATAATAAACCAGTACTGTAACTCTGCCCGAGCGAGTTTTAATCCATCTAGTCGCCACGAATATCTATACCTACCACCACAACTTACATTTAAACCTATCATACAGTTCACAAAAAAAGCATTGATCTACATATGGTTAAAAGACATTTTGCAATCTCTTTGGTTGGCTTAATCACCTTCACCCTAATCAACTATAAAAGCTGATATTTGCGATTTATGTAGAGAAAAGACGTGTTATCCTGATGGTTAGTTGTTACTAACGCTTCATCTGAGCATCAAGTGCCAGTAATTTCTGTGCCAGTAAAAGTTTAAATTTAAAACTGGCAAAGAGTAGTGAAGGCAGTACTATTTGGCGGCAGGTTAAGGTAAGATGGTAGGCCTCCGACTTAGAGCTCGCTATTAAGAACGTAACCACCATCAAATTCAAATCAGCTCCACCCAATTCAACTTTCAAGTTCAGTTAATATAAAAAATAAACTTTCGAACAAACCATTCGGGTAATATGGCGCTTGAACCTGCACGCGTTAGCTTTGCACCCGTCCTCATATATTATGTTAACTACCGTTGGCCCAGCGCCGATTTATGTGAGGTCACCCAACGTTTCAGTTAATAGGATTATAGAGATTTAGATCATAGAAGTTTTACAGTTTGTGAACAGAAGCTAATATACTAAAAAAATATGAGACAGGCAGGATTTGAACCTGCGACCCTCTGCACACCGGGCAGCCGCTAACACCAACAAATACTCTTGGTACCACTACCGTGGCCACACCAACCACGCCTCGCATTAATTATATATATTAAGCCTATATCCTATTTTAAAATGTATATTATTTTTCACTCCTAATGAATAGTTAAAATATTTTTTGAAAATTGGTATAGAGACTATAGAGTAATCCAACTAACTATAAGTACTTTTATGAAAACAATTTGTACGCCAAATCTGGCTAAAATGTCTGGACATTACCTTATAATAATATCTTGCATGCATCAGTATGTATACACATTTTATGGCAAATAAATAATTACTTTGATTAATTTGATTGATTACTCGGTCCAGCTGGTTGGTGAAAACAAATTTGAAGAGGAGTTCAAATCCTGCCTGTACCATATTTTTTTCACCTGTTTCTTAGTATAATTTGCTAAAGCTTCTTATTGATTATTATATAGCTAAATGCTATAAAAATAACCAATAAGAAGAAGTTAATAGCTAGCATAACCATTTTTCTAAGAAACAGTAAAAAAAAAGATATGGGACCGGCAGGATTTGAACCTGCGACCTTACTTCCATTTTTCTTCCGTAGCCTGTTCTATGTTCCACTACTAAACAGAATCCAGAAACAGAATTTTATCTTGTCTGTAACCATCAACCAAACAATTTGAATTCAAAACTGAATATTTCTTTATATTACCGCAAAAATTACAAAATTTACAAAAGATCTCTTTTTTTAAAGGATTCGGTAACTTTATCATGCTTAGCGGACTTACAACTAAATTCACAAAATCTTCGAGCAACAAATTTAGGTACCAAACTGAATATAATCTTCCTTTTTTATATAAAGCTCCTAAAGTCCCTTAATTCAGGCACAAAAAAGTCTCGTAAAACCTTAAGAGGAACTCCCGACCGCTGTATTTTGATTCATTCGTAATCGTGTATTAATATTCGTAACTTTAATAATAATATCATTAAGTCTTCATTAACTACCTTGACTAGACCACTAGACCAGTGGTTAGCGTATTGCGCCAATTCGATTTTTTCCGCTTCGGGAAAAGTGTCATTTGTGAACTTACCGTCCGGAAATTGGCAGGGAACAATAGCAGCATGGCGTTGGAATTGTGCTGGGTAGCGATAGGCTACCCCTTATCTCATGGGACCCAAACATAAGAGGTGAAATGTGGGTGTTGTACACCTCTGCCATACCCTTCTACGTAATATAGGCGTGATGTTATGCTATGTACATGTCTTCATAAATTTTATAGACATATAATATCTAAAACACTAAAATGCATGTTTGTTAGTGCCTTTTTGACAAAATTGTTATTTTGTATGTTAAACAGTTAATGATTAAAATTTAACGCAATGGACAAACTTGCATTTTAGTGTTTTCAATACGATATGAGTATATAAAATTATAAAGACGTAATAACATTAAAGTTACGAACTGATTTGTATTGAACATACGCTATTGATGAGTCCCTCTAAAAAGATGACGTCATCTAGGCTGTCTCTAGATGCCTACTTTGCCGTAACGATGTAAATTCAGTTAGGTACCTTTACATATTCCCTCTATTGTAGTTCTGTCAACATTGCGCACTGAACAAATAATGGCGGGTTCAGATGAAGAAATTTCGGATGAAAAGATAATATCTTTGAGATTATAAAATAGATTTTAAACTAATAAATACAGCCGATAGCCGAGTGGGAGACCGTAGGACTGCGAAGTCAAAAGGTCTCGAGTTCGAACTCACGGTACACACCTCTGTCAATAAATCGTTAAGTTTTGACTTTTCGAAGATTATGTGTGTATTCATCATATAAATTTATCGCTCGCTAACGGTTAAGGAAAACATCGTGAAGAAACCTACATCCCTGAATATGCCTAAATAGGACTCAAGGTTGTGTGAAGACTACAAATCCGCACTTGGTCAGCGTGGTGGACTATGGCCTAACCCTTCTCATCATTAGAAGAGGTCCGAGCCCAGAAGTGGGACACTTGTATTAGATACAGGGCTACTATACTAGGATGTACATAGACGACTAATATAATTTATACTGGAGAGGAGTTTACAAGTCATGTCATGGGTCCGACAATTTACAATAAATTACCCGAAACTGTAATAAGTGCCTTAACTGTAGACAGTTTTAAAAATCGTCTCAGAAGATGGCTTGTTATGCATGCATTCTACTCTGTTGATGAATTGATGAACATTTAAAAAAATATTTTGACTTTATATCTGAAATCTATGTTAAATATTTTTTTTTTTTTTTTCTATTTGTGTTTTATTCACTTGTGTATCTCAATCACGATTGTATCTGACATTCTGCATTGTATTATTATTATTTGATTACTTTTTTCATTATTAAATAATAATTTTCCAATAATTAATTGATTTGTCAATATGCAAATGGTTTGTTTGATAAAAATATATTGACGTGTAATATTTTAACCAATAAATAAGTTATGAGTTATGATGTATTAATAGTTAAAACAGGACAGTATTTGTCGGGTCAGCTAATTTATAATAAAAAACACCACGTTAAGTCAAAACAGAAAATTAATTTACCGTGATTCGAAGCCATTGACTCATAAAATTCCACTAGAAACTAAAACATCCATCTATCCCTGATTAAAATGTAAAGGACTTATATCATGCAACACAAACATTGAAATAACAACTATTAAATGACGAATAGATATCTTTTCTATGCAATAATGGAGCTCCTGACACGCGATAGATAGAAATGGGTGTGGCGACACTCCTCTAAGGCCGCGGTTATAGACGCGGGGAGATGTCTAACATAATCATCTCCTCGTGGACAAAACACAAATATAAACAGACCTTTTTTTCAACTATGTGAATATTAGGAAAGTTGATTAAATTAAGTACGTGTGTGTTGTGCGAATGTGTGTGTCTGTGCGTGTACATTTATTGTTACGTCTTCTTGTTTGAATGGATGGACTGATATCGATGAAATTCTACATACTTAGCCTATAGCCAGGCTTTTTATTTTATATATTTCTCAATAAAATAAATAAAATAAAAAGCCTTTTATTTTATAATTAAGATTATAAATAAATAAAAAACATCATTCCATACTTCTAAAATAATAATCATTCATAAATCAAATAATACAATAAAGAAGAGTTCATTTATATGCAGTAATAATAAAAAATATCATTAAAATAAGAACGTACAAATCAAATAAGTAGCTTAGCTCCTTCAGCTACAACAAACTGTAGAAAGATGCTACTATTAGCACGGGCGGAAGTTCGTAAGAATTTAACTTAATATTCGCCCCGCTCATCTACTCTCATCTTTAACAAACCACCACCCTAATCCGTTGAATTACGCGTGCATTTAAATACCTTCGTCTAGACAGTGGTGGCAGTCAGCAATTCGAGGGTAGCTATGCAATCTACTAACAGCGTTCAATTATACGCTTACACGACAACCGATTCATGTCAATATTAGTGAAGTTGATTACATTTGCTAACTTTGTGATTATTTTAACCCCATACGTTAAAATAGCGGTGTGTCTGTTTGATTTTCTGTGGTTTCTTAAATACTATTCTAAGAAACAGTCTAAAAATATTGGCTGGAACCTTAGGATGCCGTCCTATCGCTATGCTTCTCCGCTGAGCTATCCAAGCCACACTCCAAATCCACGAATCTTTTGACTGTATGATGCTCGACTTTCTGGACGTCTCGTGTCATCTTTTCTCTAGCTACATAATAAAGGTAGCAACCGATATGATTGATGTCACAATAAATACAAATGTTGTATCGATAAACTCGATCGGGTTTTTTATATAGCATGCTTAGCAAACTAATACTATGAAACAGTCGAAAACATGTATGGACTTGAAGCGGGGCTTAAACCGTCATACATGTCATACCAGAGCAGATCACCTCTATAGTTCAGACGATGGGGTGCATGGAAGGAGCCTCCCCGAGTGACGTACACAATAATTCCCTACGTCCGGCGCACCCTGGGCAATTCGCGAGTTCTTAAAAGCGAATTGGCTAACCCTTTCACCACGATGGCAAGTCAAATACCTGACCACCTTACTGACTGTCCAAAATGGCCAACCACCTGCACAAGAGAGGCGCTCATGAACGCCGACGAGAGCGCCATAACAGTGGCCACTTATTGGACCAATAAAATTTGACTCAGCCATCGACTCGACGAAGAAGAAGACCAGAGCAGAAGAGTAATTGACACCCATCTTTCACCAATAATAATAATAATAATAATAATATATCTTTATTTCAGGCATCAGGGCCCATACATAAATACCTTATAACTAACATACATATTTGTATTTTATAACTTAGAAACTATTTTACACTTTTCATCGGCGAAGTGTTGCGCAATTGCGAGGTGTCGTGTAACGAAATTTCCAATAATGTTTATGTCCTATGTAATAGGGGTGAATGTATAGCCATCAACGGGGCATTATAAACTTTATTTTCTTTCCAAAATGTCCATCCTAAGGTTGCCTGGAAGAAATCGCTTTAAGCGATAAGGCCGCCCTTTGTACATTTTTTCTGTTATTTTCTTTTTGTTGTTACCTCTTAAGTTTCTTTTGTCATGTGAAATTATTTATTTATTTATTTATTTATTGTGGTACAAGAAACAAACAGTATTATAATTAAGAACAATTACCAACACATACATAATTAACACTGTCACCAACAAAGTTTCTAATAAATAAAGTATAAATAAAGTATTTTCTATCTTTTATCTATCTATCTATCTATAAACGCCCGGAGTCGGCATTGGATGGCTATCACCACTATCTTTAACATAACAAATTATCCTCCTTGCCTCGGAGAGCACGTTAAGGCGTCGGTCCCAGGTGCTATTTGAACATCTATGGCAGTCGTTACGGGTAATCAGAAGCCAGAAAGTCTGAGAACTAGTCTAACAAAGAGTATCGCATTACCACGTACTGGGTTGTGAAAGTCTGATTGCTGTCGGTCCACGTAAAATACTGATACTTAGCTAAATCCGTTAGAATAGAATTGTATTCCCAATGTAATTTGGAAGATGCCCGGAAGATTTATATATAAGAACGAAGTTTGTTGAACTAGTATTGCTTCTTCATCGAGCTTTTCACAAAAGCCCGCCGCCTTATTTCAACCCGTCTGAACCCACCACAATTAGCACAATAGCGTTAAACTTTGAATCACTTAGCGATTCCCCATTAACTTAGTCTACTTTGGAGTTAGTGACGTCATAATTATTGCGCGCATTCAGCCAATTATGTGCGACAATACAGACTGAGGTATGCAAGGAATGTGCTGAAATATCACACGAATTGAGTCCTTATTGCGTATAATATAGAGGTAATCTTGCCGTGGATTATTTTACGTTAATGTGAATATGATTTAGTTGTGTTTACAGTGCTGGCAGTTTGCTCTATGTGTGTGTGCTGTTTGAGTTAAATGCTGTTAATTATTACTACTATGCATAGATTAAGGTTGAGATATTAAAACTGATTGCTGTTTAATAAATTTCAGAACAATAATCTTTTTAACAAATCCAGTGGAATAAACTACCACAAATATCCATTCTATTATGTCTATCCTAAGGTTGCCTGGAAGAGATCGCGCCAAGCGATAAGGCCGCATTTGTACGTTATAGTTTTAAGTACCTATTTCTTTGTATGATTGTTACAAATTTGATGTGCAAATAATGATTTCTCTATCTATCTATACATCTTGTCTTTTTAATTGTGTAAAATTCATGATGAACTAATACATATACTTATAATAGCAGCCCTGCATCTAATACATGTCCCCTTTTTTTTTTTTTTTTTTTTTTTGTTTTTTTTTTTTTTTTTGTAGGTGGTGAAATGTTCCTGACCGCATACCGCACCGTTCGGGGAGACGGTGCGGTTATGTGGGGCCCTCACCCACTAAAACACCACCGTGCGCCTATTCTCGCCTTATGGACGGGTCACCGGAACTATGACATACATCAGTGACCCGTTCAGCGTTTGCCGTGGGGGCACCGTCTCTGTATTGGGGCGACGTCCCGGCGCAACCGAAGGACGTCACTCTCGTCGCGGAAGGTGCGAATGGAAGAACTTAACCCCGGTTCTCCCATCCGCCCCTTAACACTATGGCGGCATTAGGCGCGCATAAGCGCGTCTGCGCCGCCCGGTTCGCCGGCGACGGATCGGATCAGCGAGAACATCGTTCTCCCTCATCCGCTCCGCCGCCTCCTTCCGCGAGATCACGTCCTCGCAGAAGGATGCGACCGCGTCCCAACACCTCTCACTGCGAACCATGGACTGCACCACGGCTGGCAGCGAGAGGTCAGCACCAACGATTGCAGCGAGCTCCCGCCGCTGATCCGCCCAAGCGGGGCAGGACTCGAGCGTATTGCATTCGATTCCCGGGTGGAAAGTGTTATGTGAACTTGCCATCTGGAAATTCTCAATAGCAGCACGGAGTTGGAATTATGTCCGGTGGATGGCGATATGCTCACCATCTATCTCATAAGACCTAAACATAACAGGTAAAATGTGAGTGTTGTACACCTCTGCCACACCCTTCTGGGTAATATAGGCTTACTACCAAACCAAATATTTGCAAAGTGAGTAACTGATGTTTATTATTACCTTGAGCTTTTTGACTCAAGGTTTTAATTTTCCTGTCAAACATTTGAATAATCTGATTTATGATAGTAGTAGGATTCGCCGAGAAGAGAAGACGACAACCTCGAAAGACTGTTGGTCACTGGGAAGATCGAATGAGACCCAGAGGCCGTAGTCCGCACTAACCTCAACACCACGGTACACACCGCACTACACAGAGCCTAAGACAGGCACAGATGGCGGACCATCACACGGAATATGATGATCCAGAAAAGAGGTCACGGCCCTCAGAAATGAAGAAATCGAAGCAAGGAGGAGGAGGATTCGCCGTACATTCCATCTGTATGTATCGCAGGTTATTGAAAAGGCATTGTGTGAAGATATTATTGAGGCATCTCAAGCATGAAAGGCCAAAGGATTTCATAATATCAGATTCGTGGCATTTATAATATGTAGGAAATATTTGGGACTGCTCTGGAACTTAAAGGCGAGGTAACAATGCAAGGGTCCACCACAACGTGTCACGCATATTGTAACAAGTATAGCAAAATAATAATATTTAGGTATTTATAGGTAGATTTTGCTAGTAATAGTTTGAATGGCAAGTAATAAAATCGTTGGTTGGTAATTCGTCAGTTATATATAACCATCTCTAATTATTTATTTTATAGCATTTAACTATGCTTAGCAAAGTACACTAAGATCAGTTAAAAAAAATGGGACCGGCAGGATTTGAACCTGAGACCTTCTGCACAAAGCGCTTTAACCAACCAGCTACGGTTGCCTTTTGATAGAACTCTAAATTTCTCAACTGTATGTTACGTCGTTTAGTGACGCCACGTTCATCCATTTTTACCTATCTTAAGAAGGACTCCAACATGGCGAAGTTGTTTTTAACGTAGTTCTTTTTTAACTGTTTCTTGGAATTTTCGAAAAATAGTAAAAATGAATACACAAGAAAACCGAAATCGTCTTTATTTCCATCTAGTGTAAGAGTTTGCGGCTTTAACGCGTATGTGCTGTAGAACTTATATATTTATACCATTAAATTTTCATATAATGGTTGAGTATACAACAAAATATTGTCATATTATCAAATTCACGAAATAAGGCAATCGGGTTCGATTTCCGGGTAACGATTCGGAAGACA
This sequence comes from Hypena proboscidalis, assembly GCA_905147285.1. Lineage (NCBI taxonomy): Eukaryota > Metazoa > Arthropoda > Insecta > Lepidoptera > Erebidae > Hypena > Hypena proboscidalis. Next base: position 5,157,748 of record LR990150.1, on the reverse strand, counting down.
AGATGGTCTCACATAGTTGATAAAGATCAAAGTCAAAGTCAAAGTTGTTTAGTCGCAAGAAAAGTCAACGACATAGGTGTTATAATACATTTCTAAAAGTTCTACACAATTCACCAGATCTGGCATGCAAATATAAGGGTACAAGTACAGAAACAGTAAAATAAAAATAAAAACAATTACACACAAAATAGAACACACAATCAAAAAACACAATTAAAATCTAACGCCAAAAAACTCATCAATAGTGTAAAAGTAATGTTGCACCAACCATGGCTTTAAAACCCTTCTCATTATCACGATTCAAGATAGGTGGACATGCAAGGTTACCAACGCGGACATCAGTGACTACTGCTGCAAACTGGCTGACCTATTCACTGGCGCATTATATACCCGTGAACTTCCCTAACCAGTTCGAACACTTTATCACCATTCATCACCTAAAGTACCAAAACAACATAACTTAAGCGAGCAAACAAATACGGTAATATCTGCGGCCGCTATCTCTCGGCCTACAGCGGGCATTTTGCATGTGATTCAGCTGTACCGCGGTCGTAAACACTTGTAATTAAGTAAACTACAGCGCTGCAGCGCTTAATGCATGCTATTACATACGGTCGGGGCGAGGTAAGGGCTGGTGAAGACGGGGAACTATTTTATTACGCAACTTTTCAATATATTAATTTCAGAATTATAATTTTTTTCCTATAAAATGACTTTTCTTATAATTTGTTAGTTTATTAATCAAATTATAATCTCAATGCAGCCGTGCTCTAATGATTTTTTGGAATTAGGTAAATTCTAACGCTAGGTATGACAGGCATTTCGGAGGATACAAATTGAACTATCACTTATTCTGTACTATTAAAAAATTATACTCCTAAACGTTAAGGAGTGTACCTTTCAGAATCAGCTCAGCAATATGAAATGATGACAGCCCGATGCAAATATTCGAGTAGCTTTAGGAAATATACGAAAAACAATATAGAAGTCTTTAAAATTTGAGGGTTGCCCTCGATTTCTGTAGGATCTCACTATCAGATCATGTCCTTATGAAAATGAGACTACATGACAAGTATATTATTCTTTCAAACAAAAAAATAATTTCTCAAATCGGTCCAAGCGTCTTCGAGTGATCGGGGAAACAAATAAACCTTTCTTGGAGTCAGTTAAATATGGGATAGGCGGGACTAGAACCTGTTACCGTTCCACGGCTTTGCCAACAAAGCTACTGCCCGTCTTGCCTGGGACGCTTAGTTTCTTAACTGTATGTTACGTCATTATGTGACATCACGTGTCATCTACTTGGAAAAGGCCCAAATAAAACTTTTTTACTCGACCCGGGAATTTAACCTGCGACCAACGAGAGGTAAACCTACCATGCCTTGGTGACTAGACCTTACATGGGATTTCTGAAATCTTCAATGCGAATCATAAGTTTCGTAGTGTGCGCAAAACTTTACAGAGTGTATTGTTGACGCAATTTGAGCTTTTTAAAGCACTCTTTTGAAGCGCTTTTTTACTTCTGTTTTTGTGTATGATGCCGGGGTAATGCAGCGTACTTACTTTTGTAAAAAGTGGATGTGGGTTAATACTCTTTCGTTCGGTTGAATGGAACAGCCATTAGGTTTATTCCCATTTACTGCCAGTATTACAGCGTTTTACACTGTAATGTTTTGGCGTTTAAAAGATGAATGTTGTGTTTCAATGGCTGTTTGATTTGAGCGAGATTGGTATGGGTAGACTTAGATTCCATTATTCGAAACTTGCACCTAAAATCACATCTACTATTATTATAAATGTGAAAGTATGGCTGTTACACCTTCACTCAAAAATTACCGGATCGATTATGATAATTATCACACATGTAACTTATAGCCTGGATTAACATATAGACAACTATTTATTGACATACTATGCAGGTAAAGCCACAAACAAAAGCTAGTAAGTTAATACTTTGGCTTGCCAGTGAATTAATGTTTGGGAATTATATATATATATATATATATATATAATTATATATACAGGGTGTATTTTTGAAACGGGGCAGTAAGGGCAAGTACCTTAACCGTTGCAGTTACAGCCAAACGTTCTTAAAAGACCTCCCTAACTTTTTGTGACATTTTGAACTGCATTCACAGATTTTGTAAAAAACTTACAGTTAGCAAAAAAAATGCAAAAAGTTCAAATTTTTTTTTTTTATGCCAATCGATTCTATTTCATGTGGGGATCAAAAAACTCTATGGGACCATTTTAGCTTTCAGTACTAGAAAAGACAGAAATCGCCAAAAACGTTTCCCATACATTTCGGCAACAGAAACGAATTTCTACGATGGTCTAACTTTTTGTTATGGCCTGGAAGTGGGTAGAATTGACTGTAAAGTAAATAAAAAGAATTTTTACCCTCAAATTTCGAATTTGATTCGAAAATCTGTGTGTTATACTTAGTTTCAGCTGAGAAACTTCGTATGAGTTATTAATTTATTAATAAAAAAACGTCTGGGTAAAATTTTGGCATGGACGTAATTTTATCACTACAAGGCATTTTAGCGTATTTCGTAGTTCAACCATCGCCCGTGCGAGATTTGGAGGGCGCGACCGTGCAGCGTATAATTTAACACGTATATTGCGCGTTTAATTTTCCGATGTTATTGCATCCCATTGAATATAGTAATAATTTGTAAAGTTTTTATAATTTTTTCGTGACGATAATCTTGCGTCTCTTATATTATCTTTAATCGAGCAAGCGGTACGGTGCCTGAGGGGCCCTTTAGGGTGGTCCATATTGGCTCTTTACACAAAATTGTTCTTCCTAGCGATGTATTTGTAATCCGAATGATCGCGCTTCCTAAAATTTTTCATCCTAAAGTTTTTATTCATACCATAAGTAGTGCTACCGGCGTTGTTCATAACACTCATGTTTCCGAAAATTGTTATTACTAATATTATTAATGTAAATATATTTTAACTCCTACCTTTTTAACCGACTTCTAAAAAAGGAGGAGGTTCTCAATTCGATTCGTATATATGTTGCTTTTTTTTTATGTTTGTTCACGGATATCTCCGTCGTTTATGAACTGATTTTGATGATTCTTTTTTTGTTGGACAGGAGATGATTTCAAAGGGGTCCCATTGTCAGCATGTCGTGATCTGATGATGGGATCTTAGAGAAATCGAGGGAAACCTTCAAATTTTATAGGCGCATGTAATGTTTTAAGTGTGTTTTTCAAAGCTACACCAGTATTTACGTATTTTTATGTGGATGAGCTGATGATGGAAGGTCAACTCCTCAATGGTTAGGAGTTAAAGGATAATTCTTTCACTACTGTACACATATTCAGACTGCTAGTTATGATGTCAAGTGAGCTGTTGGAACGGAGATATTTCAAAGGTGGTCCCATTGTCAGCATGTCATGATCTGATAATGGGATCCCAGAGAAATCGGGGGCAACCCTCATATTTTATTAATCGAGGCCAGGATTTACGCTTGGTCGCAATAATTTTATGTGGTTGAGCTGATGATGGAAGGTCAACTCCTCAATAGTTAGGAGTTAAAGGATAGTTCTTTCACTACTGTACGCATATTCCTACTGCTAGTTATTGTGTCAAATGAGCTGATGATGGAAGATAGTGACTCTCAATAGTCAGGAGAAAGGATTTAATTCTTGTTTATTATTAATAAGTTTTCCGTCTCAAGTAACCGTCGTCTCCTCATTCGAGAAACATTCTTGCTCGGTCTACCCATAACTTAAAATCGTAAAATAAAATAATTTTTAACAAAAAAAAAAACCGACTTCAAAAAGTAGGTAAACTAAAAAGCAAAAAATAAATTTACTTCGCACAAAATAATACGTTTTTTCATTTAGTTAAATAGAAATTATTAAATCATTATTTTATAATTCTGAAGTCGGTGCCAAGTAAACAATTAATAACTCTGTTTAGATAATATCAATCGTTCTAACAACTTTTTTCTGACTGAATATTAGTTATATTTCTGTGGTAAGTACCAATACTGGGCGACCGCGCACTAGCACAACTACGCCTCCCTTTTTGTGTGAACTGTAATTTGATATTGTAGAAAGGTTGTTTTTACTTGGCACCGACTTCAGAATTATAAAATAATGATTTAATAATTTCTATTTAACTAAATGAAAAAACGTATTATTTTGTGCGAAGTAAATTTATTTTTTGCTTTTTAGTTTACCTACTTTTTGAAGTCGGTTTTTTTTTTTTGTTAAAAATTATTATTATAGCGCTCCACTCATAGTCAGAAAGAAACATTTACCAGCTGTAATAAAAAATAGAAGATGATATTTATAGTTTTAATTTGAGGGTATGTTTATTATTTGGGGGGTAAGCTTTACATAACACACTAAGTTGTGTCTATTAATAAGTTCAAGTAAGATAATTATGTCTAAAAAAACAACTGTTTAGAATGATTAAAGGTCGTTTCACTGATTTTTGTCTTAAATTCATAAAACACTACTCATTTACGGTTTAGTTTATGGCCTGGGAGTTTATACCGCAGTTTTAACCGTACCTAAACCAATAACTATAGGACCGATTCGGTTCTGGCACTTCGCCGGCTGCTGCCGCGGTACGCTCGCTCGGCTCGTGCGTTGTGGTCACAGTTCTAACCTAACCTAAAAGAAATGACTTTGAATAATAGTGTAAAAGATGGCGTTCGCGTGTCTTATGTTTGTAAACAAACAGAGCTGTCCCATGTACTAAACTGATGCGAAAGCAAAAATTTACTGAGCATTTGCCGTGTACAAAATGTCTGGGTTTTTATTCCAAAAAACTGTTATGGAAACATGAAAAAAATGTAGTGGTAAAACAGGCAGTAAAAACATTGAATCTGAGGCTCAGAATCAACTGATACGTCATCTTAAAATAGATGAAAAATTTAAACAAATAGAATAGGGTCTTTTAACAAGGACGGGACGATGTTAAACAAAATGTGTGTAATATATTAACAAAAAATATTTTTTATTTGAAAGGCCCATTTATGCCATTTTGGATGGAATATTACATCGTTCAAATGTCCGCCGCGCCTTCGAAAGGTGGCACAAATCCGAGAGGTCCTCTATTTAATTACTGCTGTATATATCCGGCTGAATCTGAGCGATAGCCTGCGTTGTGTTGGCTTCGATTATGGCTTATTGGCATAGACCTGCGATTTCAGAAAACCCCACAAGAAAAAGTCTAGCGGAGTCAAATCACGCGATCTTGGTGGCCAATTCACGTCACCTCTGCGAGAGATAACCCTTCCCTCAAACAGTTTATGCAGGATGTCCATTGTGTCGTTCGCTGTGTGACAAGTAGCGCCAGCTTGCTGGAACCACATGTCGTTCACGTCCATATTGATCAATACAAGCCAAAAGAAATTGTTTATCATTGATCTGTAGCGCCGTTGAAGGTGGTCTCGCCAAGGTCGTTTTCGAAGAAATACGGACCAATGACTGTTGCGTCTGCCGCAAAATGGGCGAAATGCACGCAACGTTTGCACTAACGAGCACTCATTTTTATAATAAAGTTTTATCATTTGCTGCTCACACGTGTAACTTGCCATGGTGATTTGGCATGAGTGACTGAATAAAAAAAAACAGATTTGACAGATGCCGCCAAAACAAAATGGCCGCCACAGATTATTTACATCGACCAATCTATTTAAAAGACCCTTTATTTCCCGAATCAGTGCAGACAAAACATCACTAATTGCAAAAAATATTTTTTGCAATTAGTGATGTTTTGTCTGCACTGAACCTCATAATAATATGTGCTGTCGGATCTCAATATTTAAAAACTCATATCGTAATCGTAATATATTAATTAAATGGATATAGCTCTTTTTACCTATTAAAAATACCCCTTAATTAACTTTACATGAATCAAATCAAAATATCATACAGGTACAACTTAAACATAACTTATTACTAACTTATTCATTTAAAAAGTCTAAAATAATGGCCTTAAAATATCGCGTATCCACAGTAAAATAATTACCCTAAATACTACAAAATCATAAGCAATACTTAAAAAAAAATACTAAAAAAACTCGAATAGTGTATCTATTAATTAGATAAGGCAATTAATAAATTAAGTAAACTAAAACAAAACTTATTCATCTAAAAAGTATTTATACGATGATATTCTGAAAAGATCAAATTTAAGTGGTGAGCACAAACGTTATGTAAGGAGTCGGCTCCTTACATAACGTTTGTCGGCCGCCGGCTTTGCACATTGTGCGCGCAGTACTCGATCATTATTTTGCTGTTATTTTATTTTAAAACTGCTATATCTCCTAAGATATTAATTTAAATCGAACGATGTGAAGGGCCAATTTTGATTTTTATTCAATACTTGTAATGAATAACGTATTTATTTGGATAAGGATTAATATCATGTTTATAAAACACTTTCGCAAACAATGCATTATTTTAGATGAAATTTGGCTCTCAATAGAAAAAAAAACTTTTTGAAACATTCTTCATTGGTGCTTCGCTCCTATTGGTCTTAGCGTGATGATATATAGCCTATAGCCTTCTTCGATAAATCGGCTACCAAACACTAAAATATGTTTTGGAAATCGAACCAGAAGTTCCGGAGATTAGTGCGTTACTTGAACGCACAACAAACAAACAAACTCTTCAGCTTAATAATATTAGTATAGATATAGATTAACTTAATTCTATCCACCAGCGACACTCTAGTTTTAATTTATAAACCCTGATAAAATACTTTCCTAATTTTATTGGAATACTCTATGTGCAATGTAGTTGCATTGTAGGTATTAGATTTTTTTATTAGTTATCTAAATCTAGAATGGTTGCTTTGGGTTGGTAAGAACGTTACTGGTTCCGTTTATTTTTAATGTGAAATACCTGTTTTATTGTGATATTATGTTTCTGAAACTCTAGGAGACATAAGTACTTATAAAGGTGGAAGCCGCTTGACTAATAAGCTGGATACAATAATACAAAAGCATTATTCGGAACCAATCTGAATTCAATAATAGATGGAAGTAATTTAGTTACTATAATAATTGTGATATATGCAGAGCATTATACAGAGTTCATTTAAACACACGTTCGGATGTGACGACACAGTCGACACAGTGCTTAGAATATATACGAAGATATTCAGTGTGCTAGAAAGGTTTAAAAGTGAACGGACGCACTAATTTACCTGGAAATATCTAAAATCGAATACCAACGTATAACGTTTAAATGCAATTTCACGTCGCCTCCTGATATCATACTGATAAAAACATCATACATATGCATTGAAAACCTTAAAATTCTTACTACATTCAGTGGACGCCGCAGGGTGGTAGTTTGTAAAGACGCAAGAATGCTTCAGCGATTTATATATATATATATATACACATATATATATTTATTAAAACTGACGTGAGTTTGTAACATTATTCAAATTATGAAATACGGGTGTTACTTACGTAATGTTGGTCTATTTAGACACGACTAAATAGACCAACATTACATGAGTAACACCCGTATTTCATAATTTTAATAATATATAATATGTATACATAAAAATACATAAAATTTAAGTGTCTGTTTTTAATGTCAAAATAACAATGTTTTTTGATCTGGATTAGTTATTTGCACGATACCTTTAAAATAAAAACAGTTTTAAAATTTTTGTCTGACTGTTTTAACGGCTTATCATTTAAATGGCTGAACTGAATTTGAAAAATAAGATGCAGGTAACTAACTTCAAGCGCGTAAACAAGGCTATAATATAATAATATTATTAATATACCTACCACACATACGAAACCGCGGGCAAAAAGTTAGTTTGTTTGTTCTAATCTCAAGAACTACGAGTCAAATTTTCATAATTATTTGTTTTGATAGATTTACTCTCAATAAAGGTTTTCTGATATTTAACATTACGTTAAACTCCAAGGGAGCGATGCAGTCAAGAGCGAGTGCAGAACAACTAATTCCACACGGACAAAAGCTAGTATGCAATAAACTTCTGAAAGATTTGTGATACATAGGGTATAGAGGATATGCTTTCCGTTTCATTGCGTTGATTAGAAGCGTGCAAACTGCTCGAAATCTGTCAAAGAACTGTAGAACTGTGTATGGATGTATTGACGTTTTCAGCAACGAATGATAGATGGCGTGCCAGGGCTGTGAATAACTGTTATCTGCTTGGCTTGGATGTATGGCTTTTACAAGGATTTAGAGCGAGTAAAAGTGATAGTTGAACCGACTGTTTGCATGTGTGTGTATTCAATCTTGCCGCATGTGATTTTTCTCTCATTTTGCACGGTTTCCCTGCGTGTACAGTGAGACTGAATATTTTTTCACTAGACTACCCCCTCGTGAGGGGCTGTGGGGTGTCGTTGGATAGGTCTTTTAAAAAAATTGGAGGGTTGCTGATATAATTTTTTGATTTATAGTTCCATTTGCAAAATATTATACGTAGAAGAAATATTTGGAAGTCGAATTATCGCAAACGATCAAAATATAATCTTAAAAACCTCTCACAAGATGAGGTAGACTAGGTAACAAATATATTCTCACCTTACACGCGATTAATTAAAATTACCGCGATCATGCATTAATTATTTACCTTTTAGGCTTGAAGTTTCGGCAGTCACATTACACTGGCCGTGGTCTCAAGCAGACTGGTTCTAACGGCGCGCCCTCTTCGTTCGTGAGGACGATGATTCTCCGTCTTCCCTCACTTCCTGAATTATTTCATTATGAAGTCCAAGTACACACTACACTGACCGTGTCCGGATTTCACCGCTAGAACCAGTCTGCTTGCGACCACGGCCAGTGTAATCTGTCTGCCGAAACATCAAGTTTGAAAGGTAAGTAGTAACTATAACTGCAAATGTTCAAAACCTTTTCATTGGACTACACAAACGTGTTTATGCGTATATTTTATTTTAATGACAAACAGTATACCCCTACTCCCCGTACCTCCCCTGACACATCCAAGGCCACGTACACGGTTACAAAACCAACAGTCAATCGAGACATTTTACTGTTCAAAGTTTAAATGAGATACCAATTTTATGGTACTTGGAGGCACAGTTTTTTTAGTTTGATTGAGTTTTGTTATTGTTTCACTGTAGATACTTTTATAACAATTTTATATTTGGATTTCGTGTTAAAGATGGTGTTTGGTTTGTGGTTCGAAATGGTTTTTAAGGACTTCTGTGTTGAAAATATTTAATTAAGTTTTATCTTCTGCCAATGACATGAAATCCTGAAAGGATTTTAATCATTTTTAATCATCAAAACAAATAAATAAAATTGAAGTGTTTGTTTTTTATGTCAAAATTATAATGTTTTGTTCAGCTGGTCTAGTTATTTGCACGATACGACTCGATACCTATGCCTAAAATACAGTTTTTAAATGTTTTGTTTGTTTGTATCGGCTAATACCCTAAACAGCTGGGTCGATTTTGATAACATTTTAGGGACAGAGAAACATAGGCTACTTATTGACGTTCCTACTACGCAAAGGAAACCGCGAGAAAACGTTAGATTGTTTGTTTGATATCACTATACTCGAGAACTAATGGTTGGATTTTAACAATTACTTTCGTATTTGATCGATTTACTCTAAAGACTAACGCTAAACGCCGCTAAAAGTTGGTTTGAAATAGTTTTCGAACAGCTAAGGAATGGAACGCCCTGTTGAGGTATGTGTGCTCAAATCAGTTATCTTTGGGTTTCTCAAGCACATGTCGAATAGTATCAAGAAACGAATGTTCCTCATAGGTAAGTATGCTCCACCGTGGGCCGCAACATTAATCATAACGCGTCCACCATAAAAAATGTTGCTTCATTGAATAAACACTTAATTAAGTATTTTAATCAAGAAAGCGAAAAAAAAGTATACGTTATCCCAAGAGTAACTATCCCTAATATCACGAAGAAACACACAAGGAGCGAACAACACGAAAACTTTTTAGTTGTTTCATTCTAAACTAGTCCTTCCTCCAGACTCTCGAGGGACAAAACTCCAGAACAGTTAATGCCTTTATTCCCAGCAGATTCAACTTAATAATAGAAGTGGCGCTGAACCGAAATTCTAATTTGTTTATTTATTTAATTAAAATACAAAGGAAGTTAATAGGTTATTAGGTGCTGTAAGTTGTTACGGAAGGAGTGGAATTATTGCGTTGATTCTAACAAAATGGACGTGACGTCACGTAATGACGTAGCTTAAAATTAAGAAATTTGAGAGTCCCGGCAATATTAGAACGTAGCTTAAGGGTAGACTCTGCACACATATAAAGGTATTGCTGTCTCTATCGGTCTTATATAAAAATGTGTGAGTGAAAATACATGTTGATGTTCAGTTGTTACTCAACGGTTCAATACCCAGGATTTGTTGTTTGATAAGTCTGCCGATTTTCAACAAAATTTTGTTGCTATGGTAACAATGGCGAGATTTGTATGTGGAACAGGGATGTTTATTGTTCCACAGTCAGTTGCATTATGCACTAGTCGACCAACTAGTCGACTAAAAATCTACTAAATATAGATATTCTATACCTTTAGACATAATTCAGACTAAGAACTTACGACGCTGTTTTAACAGGCGGGCAGGCAACTAAAAGAGATAAAAGATTTAACGTCGCGTTTTACGCCATCGGTTTTTTTACATAATAATATTTATATTTATGCATATCTTCATTATGTGGGCCTGCTGGAAATATATTAAAGATTAGCCCAGCAATTTAAAATACTAGTAACTTGTATTTTATAATGTTGATTATAATATTTAAATAGTTTCTCTGGACTTAAATATGGGTAAACAATCTTTAAATTGTGTATTGTTAATTATTTACCTAGTAAATATATCATAATATTTAGCACAAGATAGATGTAGACAAATTGTATGGATAAATGCAAATGAACTTAAAAAGCTGATTTTGTTTATGTTATTGCTTTTCAGGTTCATTTGCATTTATCCATACAATTTGTCTACATCTATCTTGTGCTAAATAGGCCAAATAAACTGGACGCAACGCGACGACGCAGTGCTTCTGTGTCTACGTCACAGATTACAGATAAATATGAAGCTAGCTAGTCGATGTGAGTTGAGCCTAAGGATATAGCGCGTCCTTATTCTGTAACATGATTTAATTATGGCGTCCGTATTCAGTTTGATTTTGATGATGATGTACAGTCGAGTTCAAAATTGCCATGAGGTTTACAGCAAGGGTAATTATTGTTCACAATACGTCCAATTTGAGTTCGCGTCAAGGCGTCAAGGCGTCGAGCCTTGCCCGACGCCCACGCATGAAAAAAGAGGCTATAGACACAAATTTGATATCAAATAAACTTTGCGTGTTTAGACTTATTTTTTTTTTTTTTTTTTTCAAAAGCTTTCTAGCAATTTGCAAATCAAAATTACTAGTATTCTTGTTAACCCCCTCCAGCTAAGCTTAATTTGCTTGTGATAAGAGGAAGTTTTACGTCCGTGGTGTAATGGCCAGGATTCGAACCCACGACCTCTCGATCGTAAGACCGATGCCTTATCCATTGCGCCACGGCCGCTTAATTAAGCGGGCTTTGTCAACAAAAAAACATTAACACTCATCAAGATCGATTAAACGATTTTATTTTGCAGGAACAACAGACCGACAGACATTCAAAGTTACTTTGGGATTTATAATATCACTAGTTTCTTCTGCGACTGCACCAACGTAGAATGTCGATAGTATGTAATTGCATCAAAACATTAAGTACTATAATATAATAGTGATAGTACCGTTTAACTCTTGATTCTGAGTATTTTCTTTATTTAAATAATAAAACAAAGTTTTAGAAATGATACTGTATTATTAATAATATTTAATAATATTGCGCTAATATTTAGCACATTGCGTTTCTCTTGAGACAGTGATAAAAGAATTGCATTATTCTGCAACATGGCATTCGTTATTTATCTAATAATAATTACTTTCTTCAGCTCTATTTTACGTTTAACCTTATTCATTTTTCGCTCTCGTGAAGTATAAGCTGACAAATGGGCCAAGTCTCCTCTTTTCACTTCTGCGGTTCACTAAAAATACAGAAATGTAAATAATTTACCTCAGCACAAACTCAAATGACAAAAGTATTTATGACCATTTAGTGTGTTTATATGCTGCAAATATATCTTTCAACATATTTTTGTCTAAATTTGCTGAAACGGTTGTCTTTGATTGTACATATTAATAAGAAAGTACAAAAATGACATGCACGATATAATGACATTACAATTCAAGTATTCGTAGATATTATGATATATTTACTAGGTAAATAATTAACAATACACAATTTAAAGATTGTTTACCCATATTTAAGTCCAGAGAAACTATTTAAATATTATAATCAACATTATAAAATACAAGTGTGACATATGACACATCGAATTGCAATGAATGACACTGTCAATTAGGCCGAGAGCTATGCATTTTGAATGAATATTATATCTGCATAGTTATTATTATGCATGTAGAAGGTTTTGGGTTCGAAAGCATTGAACGATTATTATTATTACCCCAACTCAATGATAAATTAATAAGACAATTAAACGTTGTCTTTTCGAAGATAATGTGACATGTTTCTATAGATACTAATACTCGGCTTGGCATATATAGCCGATTATTAATTTATAACAGCTCTTGAAAGTATGGGATGATTAGGTACATGATGAAAATCAAAAACAGATTATCAGCCTCACCATTTGAACATTACAACAGTCAATCGTTTTAACATTTACACATTGTCACAATAGTACAATTTAATACTAGTTCCTTTTTAGACTTAGACTTTGGTACTTTTAACTTATATGCCATGTATACAGCTTAGTCCCTAAACGATTATTTACCTGCAAAATATAATTCACTTATATTTATTAAGAACGAAAAGATTCTGCAGCTAGATCTCGGACTATAACTTGTTGCAGTCGTGAATGTCAAAAAAGGTTCGATGCAGTTCAATGCATACTCTCTGGTCGGTAGACTATGGTATGTCATATCTCGGCTTGGTTCGGTATCTCACTGGCACCCCCCCCCCCACACTTCCGAGTAGCTAACGAATGGTTGCCTCACCCCCCTTCAATGAGTTGAGATAGATATTGTAATTTTATTTAATTTGTAATATGGTATTTGATGAATTAAAATGAGGTACTTTGATGAAAATTATTGATAAAATAGAAAGTACATTATATTTACGAGGGTCCTTCGTTTCGAAAACTTGTAATAATCTGTTGTATAATACTAAAAAAGTCGCATTTGTCAGGCCGTTCAAAACTACGGATGTTTGGATGCCTATAATTTTTAAAATAGGCAGACTAAAGATAATTTGAAATCGAAGGAACGTAGATAATCATGTTTTAAATTGACTGTGCAAAAATTATAACATTGTGATGAAATAAGTGATATTTTTTGCCAATATACAGTAAATTAAATCCTTTGAAAGGATTTCAATCATTTTTTCGAAAAGATTTATAATCTTTAAGAGAAAAGAAGCATGATTTCACATATCGAGTTCTTGCTCAAGTCCACGAGAAACAAAATAGTCTCTCTCTCAAGTTCATTCGCCGAGCTTTAGCCCAATTAGTCTGAGTCGACTTCTTGTTTAACTGATTTAGCTTCAGACCTCCAAGACTCAGTGCGAGGCGATACAAAACAATTTGCTCGACTAGCTGTTAGACTTTCTGGCCTCTAACTACCTGTATCGACAGCCAAATAGCCATAGTTTTAAATGGCCACCAGATCCGACAGCTAAACATGCTCTCCGAGGCATGGAGGAAAACACGTTACGATAAGATAGTCACCCATCCAGATACCAACCACGGTCAGATTGCTTAACCTGCAAATCGTGCTCTCAAGTCTCTCTGAAGTATCAAGAATAAATTCCTATTCGCCATTAAAATGACACGACGGTACAATGCTTTATCAAATAGATAGAGGTGATCGGGTCAAGTTTGGATGGTACTTGCCTTTCAATTTCCGTAGCTATCCGATGTGGAACTGGGCGACGTTTGAACCTTATGAGATTGTGGTACAAGTTATATCTATATTGGTATGAATGCTGCAAATATTGATTTAAATTAATTTTAGTTACCAAGCTCAGCAGGCTAGGTAAACATCATAATCATCATATATAAGTAAATGCATGCTATTTACTTATATAAAGGTGCTATTACTAGTACATGCACCCGGTTTTACCTGGTTATCACAGAGCCGGAGCCTTGAGATCCGTCATACAGGTTTTGAACCTATTTACTGACTCCAGCTCTCACAAAGGACCAAGTTCCAGCTGTTATTTGCTCGCGGTGCCCAGGTTCAGGCTAGCGTTGGGCCGCCCTGCATGTTTAATTATTACTTTAATATTATTATTTTTTTAATTCATTTCATTGGCAGGGCGGTGTCAGCGCTGGCTGGGCTACGGGCATCACCAATAATGTATGTTAAATTGTACATCCCTTTATGAGAGAAATAAATGAATGTTTATGTTTATGATTATGAGGTAGAAAGCCGAAAAATAAAAACCGACTTCAAAAAGTAGGTAAACTAAAAAGCAAAAAATATATTTACTTCGCACAAAATAATACGTTTTTTCATTTAGTTAAATAGAAATTATTTAATATATAATTTATAATTCTGAAGTCGGTGCCAAGTAAAAGCTATAACAACCTTTCTACAATATCAAATTACAGTACACACATTATAGGGAGGCGTAGTTGTGCTAGTACGCGGTCGCCCAGTATTGGTACTTACCACAGAAATATAACTAATATTCAGTCAGAAAATAGTTGTTAGAAAGATTGATATTATCTATACCGAGTTATTGTTTGAAGTCGGTTAAAAAGAAAACCTGCCAATAACCGCTTCAGCGTTTACATTAAGCCAACTATTGCCGACTAACTTTATCTAAGCCGTGAGTCTCACCCCTGTCACAAGTTTGTATATAAAGAGCTCTATACGTTTTATGTGATACACTACCATTTTTACTACTTACTGTTTTATTAGTTTCGTCTGAGCTTATTGCGGGGCTCAGTTGAGAACTCGACGTGAAAGCTCTAAATTTTAGATGTAATCTATAAACATTTAGCTGCAAAAGTTTGGTAAAAAGGGTCCTAGAATATTTTGAAATGGATTTCAGTTTACATATTTTAAATTTAATCAGATTTTGAAGCTTACTTACTTTTACAAGCGCAGCGGTTCCAACCGCGTGGTTCGTCAATAATCTAGCTTTTGTTGATCCAGGCTATAAACTACTTGTGTCTCAAGCTCCGTTAAAATTGGTATATCTGTTTAAACGTAAAGCTGTAGCAATTCTAAAATTATATCATGTCTGTAGAGTGTAGGCATTACCCAGAAAAAATACTATAGAGGTACAAACAAACACTTTTCACCAGTTATGTAAGATTCTGTGTGAAAATAGGTGAGTCTAACGCCACCTACAGTGCACAGCCTAAAATTCTGTTACTAAAAAACGCTTTAAGAGTAAAATGCTCCAACTGGACACTAAAACCATGACGCAAAGGAATTGTTTACCTTTACTACCTAATAGAACAACGAGGCTCTTGAAATTTCTTCATTTCTACTTTTGTGATATAATTTCTACGGATATGATTCGCCCATTGTGCATTCTTAGATAAGACTCTTCTATAAATGGTATTTAATCTGTGTGTACAATAAATAATTTTCTATCTATCTATCTATGATGGCTTAATGAGCTGATATTATGTGTCCATTTTGAAATGAAATTGTATGACGTGTATCATTAACGCAGAGAGATATCTTTGAGAAAGCCTTGACAAAAGGAAAACACTGCGGTATCAAAACCAAATACCTTCATCTAATTGCAATCAGGAAACAATACATAAACGTTCATAACTCATAATCAAAAGGAATAATATACACAAACATAAGCCTCATAATTATGGAGCGTATCATATTAACACAATATGTTACTGTTTGGTGGGTATTTCGCCTTTATTGCGCAGGTGGTAAGGCTTATTTTGATTTATAAGTTGTCCAAGTCGATATTGAAGGTATGGCTATAAGAGTACGTCAGCCTATGCTCGATACAGGAAATTGAATAACAAATCCTTCAGTGTGACTGCGAAGAAATTGTGGATAGTATTTCTGATTTATTTCCTTATTCAGTTGGTCATTGAACTTTTAGTTGTCTGAACATGTTACGTTTATAAAAATCTTATGGATGTTTGAATGGTAAATTGTCTTATGCCAAAAAAATCTCCATTGTTTGTGTAACAATAAAAAAATAACATGAAGTTTCTAAATATTTGAACTTATTTGTAACTTTCGGAGATGTAACATGAAACTTTAATAGTAGATTCTACTTTATTTAAAGTAAAATAAAAAAGAAGAAAATAGTTTATACAATCAAATAGAAACAGTCAGGATCAGTGCTATCAGCAATGCTTTTCCTGGTCCACATTAACAACCCGCTGAAAGTAGGTACGTCTTGATATGCAAACGACACAACACAGCGGTTTTTTAAATGCTACATAGTACTACATACCCAATTTACGAGCTAATGCAGTACAAACACAGTCTCTTAGGGAGGCAATGGTCAAACGGATAAACGTACCTTTGAAGGTCGTCTCCGATTATGGAAAAGTTATCATAG
Source organism: Hypena proboscidalis (assembly GCA_905147285.1). NCBI lineage: Eukaryota > Metazoa > Arthropoda > Insecta > Lepidoptera > Erebidae > Hypena > Hypena proboscidalis. The sequence goes on along the minus strand of LR990150.1, from coordinate 5,141,096 downwards.
TAACGTCCAATGCTAGAACAACGTTTTATCTCTGCTAAACGAAATCCATTTCATCTAACTGCTAATTGTCTCCGTGCCTCACCGTAAACCGCATCATCACTTACCATCAAGTGTGTGCGTGGCCAAACACATGCATATCCACCATAAAAAAATGTAAGAAAGTACACCTACACCCTTAATACCCACAAATAATCACAATAAAAACAAAATATGTATGTGAAAGCCCATCTAACTCCTGCCAAAGCCCAAAAGCTTATTTCCTTTGTGCAAATATTCTAAACATTCAACATGAAAATATAATGCTGTAAATATTCCCTCTATGTCTAGCCCACTGTGGTATAAGCTGATTTTCTCGAGTATTTAAAGGGCTTCACCCACTATAGTTCTCACTTCACCTCTATGGAGGTGTTAAGAGTTTGTTCGGCTATTGTAATAGTTCATTATATACAGTGTTAATGCTTGCAATGGTGTGTAGAAAATGTTGTTTGTAATCGTACTACAGTATTTTGTCCAGTAAATTACTGTTAAGCTTGGCTATTATTAGGGTGGATAGATAGAATATTTTTTATTTTACATCTAATTTACAGTATGAAAATTTGTACAAAGACAAACATACATAATTTCAATTGCACAATGGGCGGGCCTTATCGTAAAAAGCAATTTCTTACAGACAACCTTTAGTGTATACTGCCTCTAAAGATTGTCTGTAAGAAATTGCTGATTTACTAACCAATCACATCGGTTGTCGTCCATCAATTAGTGTATTTTAAAGGCGTCCCAACTGTCAAATGAGGAAGCGCGCTGCTCTTGCACGTCATATAAACTTGTAAAATCATAGATGCGCGGCATAATCTATTAAAAATACTATAACTATGAAAGAAAATAATAATAGGCAATGCTCAATATTATAATGCATAATATGAAAACCTTAGCAATCTATAAGTAAACAAGACGGATTGGCGATAATTTTTATTTACAATATTTACGTCTAACTAGTTTTATATAATCGCTCAAAGTTTCATGTGTGTAGAAGTCCTTTTTTTAATCGTGATTATTTTTAGATTACCTTTGTATACCATACAATTTATTGTAGATAAAATAATGAATAAAGCAACATAATTAATGCAAATGAAAAAAAATGCCGTGCCTTTTTTTTAAATCCAGCTTCACATCAATGTATCAGTACCATTAAGTATTACATACGTAGAAGCAAGAAAACCTTGTATTACGTCATACGGTACGTTAGTAAATATGTAAGGCGTCTTGAAATGATTGATGGTATATATGGTATACTTTCTGTTTATTATGTACGATCAGAGCAATTGATTCGTGACCCATATAAGTCTAGCTGATCAATAAGGTTGTCTTAGTTTTGGTATTACATAATTGACAATATTTGACTACTATATTGATTTATTTTAAAAAATGAGACAACAGGTCTAAATCGAGTAATTATTATAAAGGTAAATAAATACCTATGCTCGACTTTTCGAAATGACTTGCATCATTCGTGGTCACGAGCCAAGGAGTCGGCTCGTAACCGTAATTACGTGTATTAGATACGTTGTCTACTTATTGAAAAATTTTCTCAAATCGCAAAAGTTAAAAACCATATCGAATTATTAATATTGTATTATTATAATATCGATTAGCAAATTAAGACTTAAACATTACATAAAATTCCGCCACTATAACCATTAGAAGGATACGCCTTTTTATCCACACTCCACGTGTGATGTTTCAGTCCTATGAGATTAGGGGGTAAGCTACAGCATTATGCAAATAAATGATTCTTATTCTTACAGACATACATTTAGAGATAGATACTGTAAGGGTCTAGCCACATTTATCGACGCGGAATCGGCTTAAGCCGAGTGCGTGTCACCACACTACTCGACAGCGTACTCGTACGGATGCGATCAGCTAATCGAAAAACGGCTCGTTTCGCCGTCGGCCGGTTGCGTTGCGTCGACCGGGCCGAGCCGATGCGAATGGTATTAGTAACACCCTTATTCCGTCGGCATAAAGACTTTTTTTACCGGCGTCAGCTGATTTCGCTTCGATAAATATAGGTAGACCCTAAGTGTACGTACTTTTCGTGCCAAACATTAGACCAAGCCGCAAACGCTCATTGTACTCAAACGATCTCATGACGTCATATTCTTAATTTTGGTTACACACTTGGTTTCCATACGGTTGGACAGGCTAACGTTATCCATCTCTATTAAACTTGTCTGTGGGTTGACCTACCACCGTTTTCGACATAAATGTTTTGAATTTTCTATGCAGCATCAGTGGTGGGTCATAAATCTGTTGGAGTAATAGTACATTTTTTTTCTAGAAATAATCCCATCTGAGAGCAAAAAGCTTTGTTTAGAAGTACTATGAGCAGATTGTTGAGATATAATTCATTTTCTCTTTTATCTTTTGTGTTTTTATGGCTGGGAATAATGAGAATTAGGTGATATACGATTATTTCATGCGGAATATTGTGATTTATAGCATTGAATGAAGCATTTGCTGAATCGTTGGTCGTGGCATTTATGTGGTTTAGGGTTCTATAAAATAACATCACGCCTATATTATCCAGAAGGTTATGGCAGAGGTATACAGTACCCACATTGCACCTGTTATGTTTAGATCCCATGTGATAGGGGGTGAGCCTATCGCCATCTACCGGGCGCAATTCAAACTCTGTGCTGCTATTGTAAATTTCCTGACGGGAAGTTCTTAAATAACACTGAATGAACCTGAGACCTCGCAGTGAGAGGCACATACGTTAACCACTGGACTATCGAGGCAGTTGTAGGTGAGCAGGTTAAGGGTTCAAAAAATGTATTTTCTGGTTCTGTACTACTATTTAAGATGTACATACATAAATTTAATAAAATCACGCCTTTTTTACCCGACTGCGTCAGAAGGAGGGTTATGTTTTTCGAGCGTATGTATGTATGTATGTATGTATGTCTATTTCTTTGGCACGCCCTACAGCCCAAACGGCTAGACGGATTTTGACAAATGAGGTGTCGTTGAATTCGTCGAAACAGTGATAGTGACATAGGCTATATAAATATACAAAATGGCACCGGCAAATGAAAAAAAAAGGTGGGGAGGTATGGATTTTCTTTTTATCATAGTAATATGGGTATCAAATAAAAGGCCATGAAAAGACCATTTCAAAAATATATACTTCTTATCACATTTATATTACTGATTAAACACAATTTACCAATTTATATATCGGCACGCTCGCGCGCCCGAAGTGGGTGGAAGTTAGTTTGTATGTTCGCTCACGCTAATCTTGGAAACTGCCGGTTGAATTTCAATAATTGTTTTTGCATTTGATAGTTTAACTCACGATTAAGGCTCATTGATTTCAAAGAGATTTGATTTCCACAAATTAATACATATAAAAAAACATGTCAGTTAAAAGAACTAAAAAGAGTGAAATAAAAAATAATTATTATTATTATTATTTCACTCAATTATTATTTATAAAAAACAAAAAACCCGACTGCTTAAAAAAAAGAACTGAAAAGATAAAAACAAGTATAGCATCTACATTTAATTCATTCACAACAAATGAAATATGTCAAACTAAATTCTTTATGATGTTGCAGGCGGGGATAAACAATACTTTGTTACTACTATATAACTTCGTTTGTCACCGCCTGCAACATCATAAAGAATTTAGTTTGACATATTTCATTTGTTATGAATGAATTAAATGTAGATGCTATACTTGTTTTTATCTTTTCAGTTCTTTTTTTTAAGCAGTCGGGTTTTTTGTTTTTTTAATAATCTAATGAGGGTAGGCTGCGTCGCCATGTGCTTCTTACTTCCATTAGAAAAAGGAACGCTTTTTAATATACAGGGTGGATGCGACATAGCGACATTTCTTTTAACCAGATAATCTGTACATGCCCAGTATTAATTTCCAGTGGTCCAAAATTAGCTGACACAAAAATTACGAAAAATTTTTTTTCGAACAAACTAAATGGATTATTTTATGTAAACACATCTTTACTCACCGGCAAAGCGGAACGGCAACGTCGCACACAGCTCACAGCTTATGTCAAAATCATGTGATTGCTCCCAATTACAGGCCGTATTCAAAAATCACAAATCACATAATTTAGCACAAAATCACTTCAATCAATTCACGATGTATAATTTCAATTAATAATTTTCAATTAAATGTTTAAATTTTCGATGTGTGCACCGTTTTGTTCAATACATAAATTGTAGCGACGCACAATATTGTTTTTTAATTTCGTCATAAATAAATAAATAATTAGAATTTTTTACATTAGACAGAACGCCAGAAGCAATTACACTATCCAATGACAAGGCCCAAATACACACATTCACTCACTCAAGCACACCCAGACTCAGAACAAATCTTTGCGAATCACTCAAAGATTTGTCCCATGTGGGGATCGAACCCACAACACCAGCGCAGTGGAGAGCGGCGAGGCGACCGCTTAAACCACTACACCACACGTGCAGACATAAGATCACTATTCGCGCCTAATCTTGTTACTTTATCAAAGGCCGAAATAACACGTATTCGCAATTCTTCTATTGTGTTAACGTCTGTATTCGCTACAGACATTAACACAATAAAAGAATTCTTCACTTCGTTTTTCACAAATCCCCACAAAAAAAAAGTCCAGAGGAGTTAAGTCCGGGGATCGTGGTTGCCACCCGACAGGCCCGAATCGACCATTTTCAAAAAACTCACAAAACAAATACCCAATAAAAATCTGTGTCCTGTCACAATAATAAACTTAGCACTAATTACAAATTAAGTTTGAGTCCGTTCACATCACAAAATTTAATACAAAAACATGGCGCCACGCCGGCGTCTTTGAGATTAAAATATTTCCGAGAATTTCTATTTCCCGTAAGATTGCCGATTTTGCACTAAACAAATTTAATGATCTTTCGTTGGTGACGCGGTTTGAATGCATTTGAATTTGCGTAAACTATTTGCGTCTCTTTTACTCATATTGAATTGGAGACATTATTAAAGTGAGATGAACTACTTTTATTTACTTCTCTAGTAATAATTAGTCAAGTAAGTAACTAACTCAATACTTTAAATAAAGTTATTTAAACTGCCCGGAAGTAACGTACGTACGTAAAAGTACGTACTTAAGTGTTACCAGTTTAGGCTGTTGGTAGGTTGGTAGGATTGAATTTTCATAGAATTTTTACAAACAAAGCGTACATTCGAACCGCAAAGTTACATCGATTTAAGATAGCATGAAAATTAAGCTCTGCAAAAAAAAACTTTTTGTAAATACCACAGAATGCTGTAATAAAGATAGAAAGTATTAAGTGGTAGAGCCATTGTGAACGAACATGAAAAAAAGCTTTTCCGTTTCACATAAAGGGCCATCAAATAGTAGTAATCCCGTTATCTGGTTGATGATAAGATTATAACTACCAAATTACTACACAGGTAGGTGCCATCTTGTTTCTTATTTTGTAACATAGTGACAAAGCCGTGAAATAATTCTTTCATAAATGTCAGTGGCGAGACCTACCTACAGCATACAGCCCCAATCGTCCGGCTAACGTTACTAACATGTAGACTCAGCGCCGTCACTCATTGCTTGTGGCCACAGTTGGAACTAAACATAAATCAGAGGGAATTATTTGTCTATTAGTATCATGTTGGTCCCATCACTTAAAAGAAGATTATTATTCAGCAGTTTTGTCAATGCATAGTTGCGTACCCTTTTACCTCAGAGCTGGCTTTTGTGTCTGAAACCTGAGGGTTTAAATTTACCATCAACGAGATAACAGTAATCCAAGCACTAAAATTAATTGATAACAGTAACAGTGAAACTCTTCTCCGTCAAGTCGTTCCCAAAAGCTCTACCATTTACTACCTTTATTTTCTATCCTTATTATAGCGTTCTGTACACACCAATGAGTAAGGTTTACTCACTGCTGCCAAGTCCATAATTTGCATGTCGTTAGATTCGATATCTTTAGTCGCTAAACACCTTATCCTCGCCGGCGACAATGAGCTTTTCTTATTTTGCTTAGTTTTAATTGGCCTTTTTTTTATAATAATTAAGTAAACGTAATAAAATAATAAATAAATGACTGAATAGAATAAACCTAGAAAAAGTCGCTAAAACTTTTTTTGTAGGCAAGGTAAAAGTTCCACACAACGCAGGTGACAAAGACGCTACATTGGCAACACTGGCTGTTCTCCCATCCTTGTCCGTAAATGAAAGCGCAAGCGCCATTGTTTGTTGTTTATTTTCTATTTTAAGTGTTTTATTTGTGATGTGACACGACGCAAAGAGAAAAAATTGAGATGTAGTATTATAATAGTGTTCTGTGTGTTCGTGGCGTTCGAATAAATTAAAAAGTTTGACCGCGAATAGAGACCTTATGACCAAAGTAAGTAGTTCGCGCCGATGGGCACTCTGTGAATTTAGGGATGCAATTGAATTTTATTCAAAGTGATGTTTGTGATAATAACGTGTGACTTTCCGTGGTTGTGTATGTGAAATTCAAATGTGAATACGCGATTCGATATGAGTGCGTCGGCACTCTTAGTGATGCCGGTTGCATGCGACGTTGCCATCCATGGCCTATTTTGGTAAGTAAGGGGTTTTTACACTGTACGAGCCATGTAACTTGTTTAACGTTGTATTTCTCGTATTTTTCTCGTCATGTGATTTTGGACCACTGGAAATCAATATTGAGTGTGCACAGAATATGTGGTTTAAAGAAATGTCGCTATGTCGCATCCACCCTGTATATCTCTTCCTCAACATTCATACATCTCGTCATATATGTAACGTGTGCCGTACTTTTACTCTTATTGGGCGATTTCACACTATCTCCTATATGAATCCGACGCGAGTTCGATTCGAGTCCAGTACGAAGTAGTCGTAGAACAATTTGCATGGTAGATTACGCACTACATCCAATTTCATTCAGTCGAAATGGTTCTCTATTGTTTCGCATAATTTTATATGACATAATCTTATTTCTTCATTTGGCATATTTTTTAGCATAAATACTTTATGCCAAAATAAAATCATGTGTAACAATAATTATGCGAAGAAAAGGTAGCCCGTTCGAATTTATACTAACCGAGGGTTAATTCGCAGTTAACTATGTGAACGTTATCAGAAACAAATCTAACTAGTCCCCGTAAACTGCGCTTAGTACATAATCTTTCTTAAAAAAAATCTTTCTGACGTCTTCTCCACCCAACATTTTCTATAAACCATCTTACCATAAAGTTCACAAGTAAATAAACAAACGCTTTGTATGCAAACCACCCTCGAGATACCGTAATTACCCCCACCTCCCCCCTCACTTTATTATTCATCAGCCGTTTATTAATAACTGCAACTTTGTTTAATGGCTACATAAAAAATGCCAATCATCTAACTCTGGCTTCTTGCGAGCTAGTGATGTGCTGTGCTCAATCGATAGATTCGAAAAAGAAAGTTTTGATATCTGTATAGTTATTTTTTTTTTACTAATCTACGTGTGTGTCCCACTGCTGGGCAATGGCGTCTCCCCATGACTTCCAAGTATTTATGTTATTTGCTATATCTGGCCAATCGTTCTGAAATGCATCCCGCCATCTCCGTTTGGGCCTTCCTCGTCGCCGTTGACCGTCACGTGGTACCCAGTTGGTCGCTTTTCGGGCCCACCTCTCTGGACTCATACGGTAAACGTGGCCAGCCCAGTCCCACTTTAGCCTGGCAGGCTTTTGCCTTACATCCGTGGCGCTGAAACACAGAATTGTCCTTTAAAACCGGCGGCGTCACGGATGTAGTTATTATTATATAAATATTTAATACTAGCAACCCCGCGCGGCGTCGTAATAATAATAAATAATAATAACAATAATACAATAATACCAGTAATACCAGTAATACAAGTTATTTTAAATAACTTAGCAAGAGAGTCACCGCTAATATAATTATGCACCTAATTGTTATCGATGTGAACCTTGTTTTATATAACTCTTTTATTCGTATGCATTACTATTATTTAAGTTTGTATAAAAATATCGAAGTACCCTACGTGTTGTTATAACATTGCATTCTCTACAAAAGTTATTTTTATGGATATTAGTATATTCTTTTTAAATTGATAGCTTGCTACAATACTATTCACATACATTATCATAATATATTACCAAGCGTAAACATAGCAATATTATTTACTCATTGCCGATGTCAAAAACACGTAAACCTTATCCGAAAAACGCTAATTTACAGCTTTGATTTCCCTGTCCCATTCAAACATTGAATGAGAAAGGAAGATCGAATTTCGGGTTTAAGAAAGGAGCAGAATGAAAAAATTGTTTAAATCGAGTCTTAGTTTCTCTTTAAAAAAATTATCATGTGCGAAATTCAAAGGTGATGTTCTGCTGTGATACAATGTATCGATTATATATATGTATCGATATAATAAAAAATCGATAGTGTCGATACATTTGATTGTTATGACTCGTCCCTCACTACCGCCAAGTTGATAATCTCCGTTTTAATTCAGCGGAACTTTTATCGCGAGTAATGAATTTACAAATCCTTCAGGATTATGTGCAGAGTTTTCAACTTTTGTATCCTGATGGAGTCGACGTTAAGTGGTTATGTTTTATAATATATTTACCTGGCTGTTTCGCTGTTTACTGTTCAAGTTGTTTCTGTGCTGCCACGTTGTTCTGTACTCTATAAGAGACAAAAACAATATAACATAATGCCTGTATTATCCAAAGGGGTGTGGCAGAGATGTAAAATACCCACAATTCACCTTTTTTTTCAGGTACTATGGGATATTGCTGCTCCGAGCTGTTATTGAGAATTGCCTGACCGAAAGATCACGAATAATAATTAATTGTGAATTACATTTTGGAGCTCGATTTTTGTCTCTCTGATATTAGTACAGAGTAAGCGTATGTGGTCTCTAATCGCGGTGTCTCTGGCAAAAGTGTGTTTTGTGATTTTTCCGGCAGAAAATTCTCAATAGCATCACGGAATTGTAATTGTGCCTGGTGCAAGTCGATAGGCTCACTTATAAGTTAAGTGTGAGTCTTATACCTCTGCTCCCCTTCTGGGCTATAAAGCGTAATGTTTTGCTATGTTACTTACTCCGTGTGTTTAAGTCCTTATAGATGACGTATGGGCAGACCCTGGTGGTCATGGTTAACCCGAGAGTCGATCGGCCTACCTGGCTTTGAAATACTTAGACAAGATGAAACTACAGAGGTAAACGTTAGTTCAAGTATAATTCATAAATCAAACATTTATTTTATCAAAATATCCGGGTTTGAGAGATATGTGTTTATGTAGCTTATTCTACTTCTAACTTACACAATCCATCACATATTTTCAACACTACGTTGCCAAATATTTTTACACCCCATTGATCAACTGCTATCTTTACAACTTCGCCGTTGTAAAGTGCAATATCAAGATGAAAACAGCTATATTTTCTCTAGAATCGCTGATTGTCAATGTTTTGCCTATGATTTCAGAAATAATGCCTTCAGGCAGACGTTCTTAGGTATATGGCTTAATATTGTCATTTAATGTTCGTGTTTTTGTCTTGACAATTTTCTATTTGTTACAAATAAATAGCTATTTGTTGCCCAGCAGTGATAAGGTAGTAAACAAGAAATAAGGAATTAAGTGAACAAATAGTGACCATGAATTGTGTGTGTTAACCATTGTTTATATTACAGGCGTACAGTTTATTTTAAGCTGCGTTCCATTGAACCGGACCATACTGTCCAATCGCAGACCTCGAAAATAAAATAAAACAGTGTTAGCTGAGCGGAGCGGAGTGAACCTGAGCTGGCTTTCAAATAATACAATTAGTTAACGCGCGGCCCCGAAATTCAAACACACACACACGAAATAATGGCAAAAGTCAAAATTAAAAGACCGAGGCACAAATGGGGAGAGGGGATTTCCTGCTATAGATAAAACTAAAACAGTTTAACCGAAACGGAGTAAAATGGAGCGAAGCGGACTTTCAAATCAAATAAAAGATATGAACACTCAATTTTGCTCCGCCCTACTACACTCCACCTCACTCCGCTCCACCACACTCCAATCCGCTCTACTTGAATGGAAACGAAAATAATAAATGAATTTGAAGACTACTGAAGACGTTACAATCATACAAAGGCAATCTAATAAAAGCGTGTGAAAACGTTGAGAACCTTTACCTAAAACGATTATCGATATATCAAAGGAACAATCTAATTGCCGCGGAAGTAGGTCAAATGAGCCTTCGATGCACAGTGGGGGGTCTCTTATTATGGATGAAACTGAACAGTGTTAGCAGAACGGGGTGGAATGAAGCGGCATTCAAATAAAATAAAATATATGATCACTCGGTTCCACTCCACTCCGCCTCACTCCGCTCCGCCCAACTCTACTCCGCTCCGCTTCAATGAAAACGCACCTTTTCACCAAACAAAATAATAAATGAATTTGAAGACTACTGAAGACGTTACGATTGTACAAAGGCAATCTAATAAAAGCGTGTGAAAACGTTGAGAACCCCTACCCAAAACGACTATCGATATATCAAAGGAACAATCTAATTGCCGCGGAAGTAGGTCAAATGAGCCTTCGAGGCACAGTGGGGGTTTCCTGTTATGGATATCCGTGTCGGATCGAGTTCATAAGTATTGTGCAGATTTTTCGGTGAAATGTGAGCTCCATTTCGGTGAGAATGATATTATGAATTGTGTGTTACTTTGCGCAGTGAGGTGTGTCGTTATGTGGAAGCGATGGCAATCTGTTTTCACGTTATTATGTCAAGTTGAGGTATGGACTTGTCTATACTGCGACAAAGATAAGAACTTAATTATTATGGTTTGTAATACGAACCTTTAATAATTTATTTTTAATTAGGACATTTTCAATTTTATTGCCAAATGAATTTTCTAGCGAGACAATAAAAAAAAAATGTTGAAATTTTTAATTTTGGTTTAATTTCTTTATTTTGGACGCAGTATAGCAAGGTTTCAAATTCGTAACTCGGATAGGGTATATGGGAGAGTTTGAACTCTCTGTATACTAAATTGAAACTTTTTGCAAACAACATTTTTACAGTATGATAATCGCGCAAGTAAGTTCTTTACTTAATAAATAGTGGAAGAAATAGTACAGATTAAATTCTCGCCTCAAGCTCGAAGCAGTGTTCTTCCTCACTCGTAATATCCGGTGTTGAACAAAAAGAGGTTGCTCCAATCTCCCTTTGTTTTCTGTCTATTGATTGCTACTACGGTATTGGACATAAGGACACGGCCTGATTAGGCTATCGGTTTAATATTTCGAGGTCATCAAGATTTTGTAATTAGAGAGTATAAATTATTGTTATACTAAGAAACAGTTGAATAAAATATAGGACCGGCAGGGTTTGAATCTGCGACCTTCTGCACACCTAATTTCTTTAACTTTCTATAAAAATAATCAATTGTTATATTTTTGTAGTGTTTATAGAACAGTTTTTATTTTTTACTTTATTTATTTGGGTAAATAAATAGTAACACAATACTTATTAATCTATGGTATGTTCACATATTATTATTTATCAATTGTGTCACCAACAACAACAATTGTGTCACCTACAGTTCTAAAAAGGTGAGGACAAAACTTGACTTGAATCTGTAACCTCGATATCTTTAGGTGCGCAATTTCTATCCGTTTCGATACGTTAGCAATTTCGAAATTGGTAGCGTATACTTAATTGTATCTTAGAACAATTTTATATTCAAGATTTAAAAAAAAACAAGATTTTGGTACTCCAATTGACTTCCAAGATTCAGTAAAGTTAGTTAATTAAAAAAAAACGAAATACGTTATCCAATTTTGCTAAATTATGTATCAGCCTATCGTAGAATATTGTATCAAGAACATATTGCAGGTAGAAATCCAGAAATGCATTGTTACAAAAAATATCAAGGTAGATTCGTTGCATCCTCTGTATACCGACTATGTGGGTGCTAGGAACCTCCACAACAACGGACATGGTGGACACAGCGGTTGCGATCACGGCTCTACCTTAACTTTTTTTGTAAAAATACATTTCTGGATTTTTACCTAGAATATTTTCTTGTTACCACCCTTTCAGACCCCCTCCTAGTAGGGTTTCATTCTTTGAACTTTGCTACGGTGGAACATACATACATACATAGACAGCCCAAAATCATTATTCTTCGCCATAGTCGTGCAAAAATACGCAGCGAACTAAACGCCAAATGAGCCATTGCCCTTTCTATGTGTGCCAAGTTGATGAGCTTCGGCCTTCGGTCAAACTGTTTCTGCCTATATCTACGTAATGCAAATGTATGATAATGCAATGTTTGGTAAATATTAATGAAAATGAGAAGAAGATTAGGTATTTTGCCATATATTTTTGCTATTTATTTTAAGTGCCGGACAGTAGAAAGAAATATTAGGTATTTGAACATATAGAAATCAATACAAATATTGCAGTGTCTGTTATTAATGTCAAAATATTTTTCCTAACAAATTAAAATTGGAATCATTCAATTTGTTCCAAAAACGTCTATTTTTTTTAATACTCAGGTCGGGCAAAAGTTTATTTAGTTAAAGATATTGATCTGAAAATCCTTAATTGCAATTGTCCAATTGCAAGTGGATGCGATACACCTCTGCAAATTACCACACCCAGGGTAAAATAGACGTAATGTGGGCGTTGTAGAGGAACAGGGTGTGATGTTCCTCCACCACAAAGGGAGGAACCTCCGACCAGGCTCGGTGGTATGGCCTGGCGGACAGCTGTCCAACGGTGGTATATTGGAAGTGGTATATATGTATACACTCTGTGAACACTTCATTATCGCGATTCAGCACTCGTCGACATATGTCACGTGATTATGTGCGGATACCGCCACAGGCGTATGTTTAGTGGGCAAACTTTTCAAGAGAATACTTCGCTAAACATCCCTTTCAATCTTCATCTACTGCGCGCGTGTTAGTAAATACTTAAGCACTTTTATTATTTTTATGGTTCGCTTCAACTTCTAAGGAAAACATTATAAAGGAAAGTATTCTTTGGGAGTTCTTTAAGCGCTGAAGTGTGTACCAACTCTTATACTCTATTTGCTGAGTGCGGTCAGTTTTAATAAATATCGATTGAAGTATTTTTCAGTGATCGTTTTTTTTTTTACACACTAGCTTGGGCTTCACATAAATTCAATGGAACTAGTACTTAGATTCATAAGTGAATCTAAGCTTCGCAAATCTATTTTTAGTTTATTTAAAATAATTTTTCATTTGCACTAAAGAAAGAAAGAAAAAGCATTTAATTAGACGCATTGACTACCGCGATGGTCTATCTAGTGGTTAGCTTATGCACCTACCTCGGTCTCGGAATCGATTCCCGGGCCGGGCAATGTATAACTTTCCGCCAGGAAATTCATGTTAGCAGCACGGAGTTGAAATTGTGCCCAGTGGATGGCGACAGGCACTATCTAAAATAAAATCTAAAAAAAAAAAGAAAAAAAAAATTAAAAAAAAAATTTGGACCTATAATAACAGATAATGTAAGTGTAGTATACCTCTGCTGACGCCCTTCTGGGTAATATAGGCGTGATGTTATGTTATACTATGTTATGTTTTCATATACTTTGACGATGTCGAGTAAAGATTGCATAAAATCTTCACCTCGATTTTGGACAATGAAATCAGGTAATAGCCTGGCAAAACCAAAGATTTTGTCAATAGGTCTTTTAAGATTAATATGCACTACATCTGATTAATAGTTTGGCGGATGAGTATTGGTTGTAGTGAAAATTGCCTTTAAGTTATTATTAAACCAACGGATCGACATAAATAATAAATACATTTAATAAGTAAATCTGGATTTTTTACATTAGATAGAACGCCATTAGCAATTACCCTATCAAATGGTCCCAATGTTGTCATTGGGACCATTGGATATGTGTGTATTCGGCCTTGAGGCCACACATTCTCTCACACAAGCACACCCAGTCTCAGAACAAATCTTTGCGAATCACACAAAGGTTTGTGCCATGTGGGGATCGAACCCACAACACCAGTGCAGTGGAGAGCGTCGAGGTGAACGCTTAAACCACTACACCAAACGTGCAGACAAATAAATAAAATAACAATAGAGGGCGAAACTAACAAACCTATTTTTCTTGACAAAACAGTATTTTCCCATAAACAGTTTTACTATACTGCAATGTTATAGGCATTTGCATATAGCAAATATACCTTTCAATCTTTAAGGTTGACTCAAAACGTATGAAGTATCTATTATATCTATTACTCACAGGGTTTTAAGTAAGAAAAGAAAAGAATACTTATTCTGGCATAATATAAAAGAAAAGAACATTACAAAGGGTCTAAAACTAAATAATTTCAAAATATTATTCAGATCTACATAGATAACGCAAGTATCACGATTTGTATTGAAACCAAGCGTGCCGACTTTTGAATACCTTTTGTGACGTCACAGCCGAAATTTAGTGACGGGAAATCCAAACCGATTTAAAGACACCGATGCCGCCGATGCCAATCCGTTCAGTACGTTCAACTGGAGCCGTCCGCTATGATTTTCTCTGACAAAAGACGCGCGTGGACTGAAGTTAGAGGCGACCAACATCGACGCTTGGTCGGGGTTGAGACACGTGAAGTACATGCATCTGCGTTATCTATGTAGTGTCAACAGTGCGAAGGTGTTTGAGTCTTGACTTTTTTAAGGGTGCGATGAAGGCCTGATTGGTCAGTATATGGTCACTAATGGTAACATTAGTGTGTAAGTGTTTATTTTGGTACTTACTAATTTAACTTTAGCCATATTTTGTTCTGGCTTTTTACTGTTTACGTCTGTTATTATTCAGTTTTATATAAGCAAAGACTTGTTATTGGCTGCCAGATTCCTTTACAATTCTGTTAATTTAGCTGTAAGTCTTCCATATATCTTAAATAAATAAATAAATAATGCCAGAAATGGTATGTATCTCAGCACAATACTGCACCGCTAAAAGCACCGCAGCGCAAGTAAATTGCCGGGTATTTTCTGAGGTATACAAAAAAATCGATATTAAAGACGAGACAAATAAGAGTATTTTTTCCAGCTTTAAATTAGACATGGATTTAAAAGCGACAATTAATTTTTTGGTTGGTTATTTAGAGACCTACAATTCTTAAGAAAAAACATAGTAATATACATTTGAGCATTCATAATTAATTTCTACATCATATCTTAGAGCTTAATTCTAATACAAAACAAAATGAAATAATATGGAAAATGTTTCAGGCCTTCATTATAAAGTTATAAAATACTGGTTCTACAAGAACTATCAATGAAATATTCATTGATAGTTCTTATAAATTAATTACATCAAATTGCTGCAACGCGTTCTATGTGTCACCAGTATGAATGACATAATTTTTTCACTATATTGCCTTTCTACTTGTAACAAAAAATGCACCTTATATCTCTTTGGAGGCAAGTGGCAACCCTATACTAAACTTACACAGAATCAAGCTTACATCTTCAAGGTTTTATTGACTGGGGAACTGTTTTGACGTTTTATTGCGTCGCCGTACATTTCCCTTACGTATCGTAACTTTCTATAGATTGGACTGTTGTCTTCTAATTTGATTAGCCATTCACGTAAATGCTGTGTTTTGTTAAGGTTAAGGAGGTTTATGGCAAAATAAACATGTACTTTAAAAAATAATTATTAAAAAAACAAAAAACCCGACTGCTTAAAAAAAAAGAACTGAAAAGATAAAAACAAGTATAGCATTATCTACATTAAATTCATTAACAACAAATGAAATATGTCAAACTAAATTCTTTATGATGTTGCAGGCGGTGACAAACGAAGTTATATACTCGTAGTAGTAACAAAGTATTGTTTGTCCCCGCCTGCAACATCATAAAGAATTTAGTTTGACATATTTCATTTGTTGTTAATGAATTTAATGTAGATAATGCTATACTTGTTTTTATCTTTTCAGTTCTTTTTTTTTAAGCAGTCGGGTTTTTTGTTTTTTTAATAATTATTTTTTATTTCACTCTTTTTAGTTCTTTTAACCGACATGTTTTTTTTATATCTATTAATTTGTAGAAATCAAATCTCTTTGAGATCAATGAGCCTTAATCGTGAGTTAAACTATCAAATTCAAAAACAATTATTCAAATTCGACCGGCAGTTTCCAAGATTAGCGTGAGCGAACATACAAACTAACTTCCACCCACTTCGGACGCGCGAGCGTGCCGATATATAAATTGGTAAATTGTGTTTAATCAGTAATATAAATGTGATAAGAAGTATATATTTTTGAAATGGTCTTTTCATGGCCTTTTATTTGATACCCATATTACTATGATGAAAAGAAAATCCATACCTCCCCCCCTTTTTTTTTTCATTTGCCGGCGCCATTTTGAAAATTTATATAGCCTATGTCACTATCACTGTTTCGACGAATTCAACGACACCTCATTTGTCAAAATCCGTCTAGCCGTTTGGACTGTAGGGCGTGCCAAAGAAATAGACATACATACATACATACATACATACATACATACATACATACATACATACATACATACATACATACGCTCGAAAAACATAACCCTCCTTCTGACGCAGTCGGGTAAAGATAGGAGTGATAACCAAATTATTAATCAAAAACAGGTAATGCTCAATAGCAGCACGGAGTTGGAATTGTGCCCGGTGGATATCGATAGACTCAAGTGAAGTGTGGGTGTTTCACACCTCTGCCATACCCTTCTAGGTAATATGTTCGTGATGTTATGTTATGCACAAATGTTATATTACTCCAAGTATGTAACTGTACGCGCATTTGACAAGGTACCATTTGTTATTATCAATGTAACAAAATGCTCCGTCGCATCAGTCTGCTCGCGATAAACTTAAAAACTAATGGACAGATCATCATGCAGTTTTACTGGTAGCTATAGCGGTTTCTAAGAGAGATTTAGGTATAATATAAGGGATATCTTTTGGGACAACGTTACATCTTCAAGGTTTTATTGACTGGGGAACTGGTTTGACGTTTTATTGCGTCGCCGTACATTTCCTTTACGTATCGTAACTTTCTATAGATTTGACTGTTGTCTTCAATTTCGATTAGTCATTCACGTAAATGATGTGTTTTGTTAAGGTTAAGGAGTTTTATAGGGAAATTATTAAGTTAGTTGAAAGATCGGGCTGATAACCTATTAATAACCAATGATCGTGTAAAATACTATCATAAGTATGCAAGTAGCACAGAAGTGCTGAATAGTAGCTGAATCAATGTTCACAATAGAATCTTCAGCTGAATAAACCTGCTGAATAAGAGCGTTAGAGGTGCCTACTCAGCTGATATAACTCTGATTTGGGCACAAATTAATCAGCTATTAGCTGAATAATGTAGATGGTTGCACTATATCAGCGTTATATGAGCATTAATAAAGGTAACAGTCGCCCCAACAGTTGAATAAGGACTGATTAACAGGGTATGTGTTACCTTTTATACGCCACAAGGGCTGAATAATAGAGTACTTTTTACCTATTTTTCAGCACAAAATACACTCCAGGATAGTAGTAACTTTATTATGGAACTGACAATTCACAAGTGGTATTATTGTGAATAATTTTTAACCCTAAAGACTTATTAATATTTTGTTATGTTGTGTGTGAACCATTTTGTAAAGTGTTTGTGGGAAATATTAGGCTAATATATGTTATCGATAAATAAAACTTTGTTTTTCCTCCATATCCATGAAATTCGAATGGGAAAGATAGTTTATTGTCAAATACTATATAATTATAGACGAAAATTTTCACGCGCCCTCAAAATATCACTGTTTACTCGAAAATTATAGTTTAAAATAGGTTGAGGATATAATTATAAAAAAAATAAGTTTTTTTTTTCCCTTTGTAATTTGACAATGAGCTGTTTACGTATACAATCATTACATTTTCTATTCAAATTCTGTTGTTATCTTCGTTGGCTAAACAAAAACAAATTGTAAATTATATTGTTTACATAGGTTATAATCTAAAAAATGGCAGACAAGCAATGTGTACCGTATTAACCATAATCAAACGGCATGAGCTGTTTAAGTGTCCACTCGTGGTACATAAATCAGTAACGAGCTGTTACGAGTGGTTGTTGTGTTACACAAGTCAGCTACAGATTCATGTAAAGCTTGATAGTGGGTAACATGTGTGCAAATAACTGTAGGTAATCATCAGAACTTTGAAGTAATTTTAGGGATCCGCGGATGAAAAATAAAACAAGGATTAAATTGAATTTTTATTTATTCTTCAACCGTTTTTTACAATATTTAAAACACATTTTTTGACACTTCGAATTGTCTTTAAAGTTGACTTTTGAATAAATTCATTGATAGTTTTTGACAGATCCTTTAAAGCTGTGTGTGCAATATTTTTTCAATGGCCCATTTTCTTATATTTTCTCGAAATTTTTCTTTTTTATCATTTTTATCACGACATACAATGTCACTGTCTGAACTTGCAGAATAGTTAGATCTATCTGCCCATCTATATTCATTGTCATTACTGCACAATACATTATCACTATATACTATACGCTGTATACTTGAAGAGTATTGTCCATCTAAATTTGCACGTGCTTTTACACCAACATTTTCGGATACGGAACCCTCCCGTTCTAAACAAAATTTTATTAAACGATGCGATTAGTAATAGTACGTACTACCTACGAAGCGCTGAATAAAGAAGTCTTCAAGGTCTTATTTAACGGCACTAGTAGAGTAATTGTCAACGATAGTACATGTATTCAGCTCTCACGGAGGTTATGGGTAATATGTGAGCTAATATAGAGCAGATTGCTTTAACTTAGCATATAATAATGTTCACCCATAGTGATCATGTGGGCTTTATAAGAGCTATTATACGATTGCTTGTAACAAGCTGATAAACATTACACAAAATCCACTTTGTGCAACAAAAGGCATTATATCTTTGTTATTTGAAGCCACAGAATAACTGATTGCATTATAGTAGCTCACGTGTTCTTTCTTAAAATGCAAGTGATCTAAGGGTATACTTGTGGTCTTCAATTCAGAATATAGCTTAGTTAAAGTCCACAAAAATCCTTTAAACTGCTAAAACTGTATAATACTGTTGATGTTACCTATATTAACGCTGCAAGCGTTACAGTGTGGTCTCCGTGACGCATAATAACGTTCTTATTCAGGTGAAAGCTCACTTTTTACCTATTGCAGGTCGAGTGTACTGTAATAACTCTTCATAAGTGGTAAAGTTACCGATGTTACCTCTTGTGACATCTTATAATGCAGTTTTGTGCTACTTGGGGTAACAGACTGTCTGCGCATTTGACTAGGTTCCATGAAATGGAATCCTCTTCCACGTATGTTTGTTCACGATGAACTCAAAAACTACTGAATGGATTATTATGCGGCTTATACAAGGAGATAGATAAAGAAGGATTAAGCGTATACTAGGCATTTAATTTGTCAAGGGATCGCCACTACGACAACGTTACATCTTCAAGGTTTTATTGACTGGGGAACTGTTGTGATGTTGTGTTGCGTCGCCGTACATTTCCCTTACGTGTCGTAACTTTCTATAGATTTGACTGTTGTCTTCTAATTTGATTAGTCATTCACGTAAATGCTGTGTTTTGTTTTGGCTAAGAAAAATAGCGGGTTAACCAAAATAATAAATCTATCTATCTAGAAGTAGAAAAAAAACGTAATTAAGTTAAATCAAAAAAATCACTGTTAATTTATTTTCTATTATACAATAGTTCATGTAAGTAATAAAATAACGAACAAGTCTCATAATTATGACAGAGGTGTAGTGTGTTATGAACTTATGGTGTGTAGATTATGAATCTTACTCATACATGACATCTGATAACTTTTTGACGTTGCGAGTCGTGCAAATCGTGCCGTCTAACGCGATATTGAACATGTAAATGTTTTGATGAGTTCGGTATTTTGAATATTATTTACTTGTTGTAACATAACATAAGATAACGCCTATATTACCCAGAAGGGTGTGGCAGAGGTGTACAACACCCACATATCACCTGTTATATTTAGGTCCCATGGGATAGGGTGTGAACCTATCGACTATAACTCCGTGCTGCTATTGAGAATTTCCTGACGGAAATTTTACAAATAACACTTTACCCGACCTGGGATTCGAACCCAAGACCTCACGGTGAGAGGCGCATACGCCAACCTAATAAAACCTGCGTAAAAATCGATTTTAACTTCATACTAAACATAGTTTTTCTTATAAACTTCGACACGCCTAACATAATGTCTTATATTATATATATATTCCTTTAGTTATGATATGAGGTACTGTGAATCAGTGATTCTGAGATAATCCTATGCCACAAATGATTAACCCAGTTAATCTCAACACTAGTAATTACATCAATTGATATATTCACTGTTTGAATTCATGTATTTGGCTTCCATTACTATCAGGGTGTGTTCACTTCTGGCAGAAAATACGTCGCGTCTGGTCGGTTGCGTAACGCCAAAATCGACAAAATTTAATGTATGATTTGACACCTTTTACACTCGAGTCACTCGACAGAATAATCTGATAGCAAATATGTCATTTTTAAGGTCAGTCCACGGCAGGAGTAGCTTAATTGTCATTATACGCCTAGCGTCATTTGCTGCCCGGCTAACTGTAAATTGTAACACTAACCTGTACTGATCTCTGTCTACGAGGCGTACTGCAAGCGTACGTGTTGAACTTTCAACTCTTTCGAGACAGTCGAGTCGGACGATAAAGATGATATTTGGTATAATACTACATTCGAGGATAACGAAGACGATGATTATATTGGGTTTTTACATTCCTAGAAGTAAGAGACAAAAAAAAAATAAACTTATATTTCTATATATAAAATATTAAAAAATATCACACGTAGCCACGGATATTTCTGAACAAAACTTTTAGCCGTTCTAACCATTTTTTATAAATACAAATATGCGAGGCGTACAGTGTCTAACGCACGCCCAGGCATATAAAATGTAGTACAGCGTGCTTCATGCAGCCTACAAGCAGCTACGCATACGCGACGCAGACGCTCCGTGGACCAAGTAACATAGTTCTGAATGAAAGCTACTCGCAGGCGTACATCATGCTTTGACGAACACGCTACGTGCGTTTTGGACAATGGGAACAGGCAATTGTTTTCATGGAAGCAGTCACCAAATCGACTATCTGCAATCCTCAAAGTAGCGTCTGTGCTATTCCGCTTAGTGCAAATAGTCCGATCACAATACGCTTGACTTATTGCCCGTCAGATGTGGACGCACCTTTAGTCTGACTTAGCAACAAATTACGATACGCAATCATACGGCAAGGATTGCAGCGTATCGAGTTGAGATTTAATTAGTAGATACACAGGTATCTAGGATGTATAATTTGTGTGTGTAAATGTGTAGGAAATATGGAGAAATACTAATAAGAATAATAAAAGCGATCAAATAAAACCAGCAACAAAAAAACATGATTTTCATTAAATAATGGCAATAAATTAAATATTTCTAATTGATTAATATAACATTTAGCTATGCTTAACAAATTATACTCAGAAACAGTTGAAAAAGATATGGCAGCCGCGTTAACCAACCAGCTACGATCGCATCATGCCGGGACCCTGAATCTCTCAACTGTATGTAACGCTATGACGTCACGTTCATCCATTTGTTCAAACCAACATGGCGAAGTTATATGTTATGTTGTTTTTGCTTGAGCCCACTTCTCCTTACAATATTTAGCGTCGTCCCTTCAGTTGAACTCTGAACCAAATAATTTTGAAAACGAGGTGTTACCATTTTGTAATATTAATAAAAAGCGAAAGCTTACCCTCCATTGTTGTTTAACACGCGATTGCGTGACATTCGTGACCCAAGACATTCCACGGTCCTTGTGAATAAGGAGGTATGTAACACGGTCTGATTATACAGCTAATTTGATTTAAATCGAAATTAATTGATTCCAAAGTTGCTTATGGGAGCGTGAAATTATGGTGCGTTGGTTAAGTTTTTTCTAAGTAGTGATTTGACTTTAGTATAATTTGAGGGTTTTAACATTGTAATTCTAGTTATAACTTAGCCGTAACCGCTGTACTGCGCCCTCGGTAAGTGCGCGGCGAGGCGGGGAAGGGTACCGTGTCTGCAGATGCATATGAAATAAATATTCCAAGATGGGTCGTGCGATATCTCGTAATGTAAAGAACATAATTACATTTCTTTCTTGTAAAATTTATAAAATTGATTTATATTATCAGTTTTGTGTTTATTCCGCCAACACCATTGAATCCAGTTAGTTTCAATGTTCAATGTTATTATACTATTACGGTTATTCGTCTGTCATCGTGCACAGATGTCGCAAACAATACGAACAAAATTACGAAATGAATAATTTAGGGATACTTATTTATTTAATTCCCTTGCCAATTTAATAATTTAATACGTACGAGTAAAGTCAAAAATGTTTAAATAGGGTAATTTAATAATTTTAGGCTTTAAACAACAGTTCTACCTTAAAACTGTCAAGTGATATCGCAAGATCCGTCCGAAAATGTCAATCTTGTTTGAACTCGTGCTCTTTTTACCCGTACCCCGCTTCGCCCCTCGTTCCTAGGGCGCGGTACAGCGGTTGCGATCAAGCTATAGTACAAAAACGTTCGAAAGACTTAAGATTGTTTCATTATTAAAGAAATTATTTAATCTGTAAGTACAATGAAAAGATTAAACCTTGGATTTTTCGACAACATTGATAAAACTATACTCTTACGAATGATAATTTCTGCCTTAAAACGTCACGTTATAAAGCTCTTCTGAACAAACTTAAAACTGCAAAAACACTGTATTTTTATAATTTGTAGAAACCATTTACCATCAAACTGAATACACACTCATTTATTTCAATGTTGTAGTCATTGACATAAATGAGTCTGTATTCTTTAGCTTTTTTAATAAAACTATGTAAATATAATCATTTAAAATAATTACTTTTCTTTTTTTTATATCTGCGTTAATTTTACTTACATATACTTACAAACATTTTGAATTAAGAAAAATATTTATATACAATAATATACATAGAAAATATAAAAAGATATTTATAAATATTTATACAGCATCAAAAAATCCTCCGCATCGATTTCAAATGCCGACATCGTGCCCGAAGGCTGGCAGCATTGCCACGTTGTATGGCAATGCTTATTCTTTGTGCCAAATAGAAACCAGCCCTCTAGTCATAATCTGGTTAGCAAATAATTACTTAAATTCAAGTATTTGCGGGTTCTCTTTTCGTTCAAAAATATTTATAGAACATAAATTGTAAAATTCCACGTTCATTATTTTTATTACGAAAATAAAATGTCACATACAAAGCTTTTCTTTTCGTCTACAAATCTTTCAAAGGAGTGCATTTGTTCAGCTTTTGTGGGAATAAAGAAAGTGTTGTTTGACTTCTCTTATAGAACACGAAATGCTAAGAAATGTTCGTTTTGGATTTAAAAATATTGAACTCCAGTGGCTTTCTACTTTATTATGTTTTTGAGATGGAATTTATTTTCGACGAATACTGGTAGTGCGCCGTAACCTGCACTACCAGGTGGGGATAATATATTAAATAAATTAATTAAAAGTGGAGCGTATAGAAATATATAAGTATAGTCTGGTGGTATTTGGAATCTACTCACCAGCAACAGCTCGAAAGCGCCTTCCAAGGGCAGAATCCTTATCTGGCCTCTTCTCGCTGGGCGGAAAGATAGTCATGTATGGTATGGTAAAAGTTTATCCACAACACGATAGTCATTAACGCTAATACACAAATAGTTAATTCACAACACAAGAGAAAGGTATTTTAAATAAATTGAGCGGCACAAATAGTTAATATTTACAAAGGAGCGGTTTAAAAGTATATATTTTCAGCGGAGACATATTAGCGAGGAGAAAAGTTGACACGAAGTGACATAATGTCATGTTATTGTTCTTTTCGTTATTTTTGATTGATCTATGGCCCGGCTGCCAGGAAACTGCACCTCTTTCAGCAACATTCAAGCTATGTACCTTAAGAGCAGAAATCCAAGCCACCAGACTAAAATACAATAAATAATATTTTAAATGAAATAATAAAATATAATAGATATAATATTATGACATATGAAGAGCGGCCTTACCATTGCTCCCCCCTTTGCCAAAGGCTGTAGACCTTGCAAAACAAGAGTGAGAACATAATGGGTTTATAAATTAGCAGTGTAACTCAAAAGGTTCGTATTAGAGTTTGTTAACATGAACGAAAATCAAGATGATACCTTAAGAAAGTTATTTATGTATTATATTCAAAACAAAAAATTATTAAATTCAATTGCAATTAAATATAATTAAATTAATTAAAGAGTATAATAAATAGAATCATTGTGTAGGCAATAGGTAGAATATAATTTGACTACAGGACGTTCAAATTTACCGAACCTAGTCTTCACTATCGCGACACGATTCATATTGTCAAAACTGGGACCAGTCTCCATTATGACACTTATTGGTCAATTAATGAAGAAGAATTGTCTGGTTCAGCAAGAACAAATTTACCTACTTGAACCAGATTATCGAGTGTAGACAATTCTAATCTCAATTTTCGGACAACAGTTTTAGCATCTAATATCCAATAACGTTGACGCAAAATTGATACAAAAAATGAGCATTATAGAAGCGGCAAAAATATTTCTGTCTGTGTTCAGGCATCAAATAGCCTTCATTAGATAAGAAAGATTATATTAAGCGGGCAAAAACACAATAGATGTCATGTACTATTTTGACATTAAAAAAGCGGTGCACAAATTAAGTTGCGCTAGAGTCATTACTTTAGTTGAGGAAACTTTATATTTCAAAGATAAAGGTCGAAGTATTCCAACAGACGCGTCAGTAATGTGTAAATATACTAATATCACAAAACTACAACTGTTTATAAGCGCGACTGCATAGGCTACATGCAATCGTTTGACACATTAATATGTCCCAGTATCTTAATATAAGTAAGCAAAGACAATTCATGCGTGAGAGTGGTAAATTGATAAACGACACTCTCAAGTAAAATAAAAGAAGGTAACCAAAGTTCATTAAATAACAACTTGGCAAACAAAAATTACAGAAGCGGCTAGACTTAAAACGTCAAATAAATAAGATAGTAGGGACAATATATTCTTCTTTGTACGCTTACCCTTAACTCGGGACGCGTCAAAAAATAAAACATACTTTCCAGGGTCCCATGAAAATCCTAAGAATTTCAATATAACCGTACTCCCTTGAGTGAAATCTTCAGAACAACTATATGAAACGCGTAAACTTAGCATCAAATTAGTACAATTGTTCGACCATTTTACAAAATCAGAAGCACCAGCCTGGAACAAAGAGATCAATTCTCGAGCCAGATGGGTGACTGATCCTGTATGAGGGAGTGAATGGACCAAATTGTCTAAATACAGTTTAATTGCAGCAATATTAACTGTCTTATGAAATTGCCGAGAAATGTCTGCTGCCAGTTGTCGCTCAATGCGCATTATAACTAGCAGGCTTGACTTTAACTGAAACGGAAGACGTTTGAACTGCAAAGTTGTCAAAGCATCATTCCCAATAAAATGAAACAATATTTGCAAATCCCTTTGTTGGTCATTAATAACACCAATCTGTAAGTACATTTGCCTAATATCAGTCGCAATGGCTACAGGAAATATTTTGAAGACAAATAAAAGTAAAAATACATCGGCCAGTAAATTATTTATATAAGGCCTTATATACAAAAGATTATTGTCATTATGAATTTTAGCGCTCACACCCAGTACAATAAATGCCATGAGCTTGAACGTGCGAATGGCGGCGGGATGCGGTGTATAAAATACAACAACAGTGTTTTCAGATTTAAACACTTTAGAGAAACAACCTATTATTGAAATAAAGCCCTTTATAATGGCATTATAATTTTCCATTAAGCTAAGCACTCTTTCAAATATATCTATCTCTCTCATAAGCCGAAAGAGAGCGTTAAATCGAGAATTGCCTAACTCATTGGGTTCTTGATAGAAGAGTAAGGTCACAGAATATCGACTGTATTCATCCTGAGTCATGGAAGAAGAAGAGAGATTCTTAAATTCCGTTTCTTCTGGACTTGAGTATCGTGTAAGAGTTATTTCCTCTAACCCCCAGAATGTCTGAACTAAGTCATTGAGAGCTAAAGTCGAGAAAGAAGTTGAAATAGTTTGTGTGCGATAGCAGTTGCCCGTCAGCACATAATCAAAGGCGGTCAGCGAAGCGGTAGATGCACGAGTGCCCGACTCAATCCTATTCCCCAAATAATACGGAAATAGGTGAGCACACAACGTTAAATCAGTGTCACCTGGGATATACAAAGTCAGATCAGCTAAAATTATGCTGTCCGCGTATCCCATAGTACACTTTTTAATAAAGTGTGTAAACATCTGATCAGTGGCACAATCAACCAGTGCCTGAATATTATGTTGATCACATAAGTGAACGCGGGATTGAATTTGAGTATTCACACAACCATGTATAGGACGTGATCTCAAACTCACACCATTAATGTAAGAATTGAATAAAGGAATTATAGTGAGGTTGCTTAATTTACAACACTCCAAGGTTGTTATTAAATTAAAATTAAAGGTATTATTTATCAAATAAGGAGGAATTATTTTACGGTTATCATTATTATTGTTAGTATTTGCGTATAATTGCGTAACTAGAAGTAAAATGTGAAAATTACGAGGCTTGTTTATGCTCAAAGAAATTACAGCATTAGCAGGCGGAGTATTTGTACCCGAATCATACGCGGGAACCAAAGAGGAAGAGAGCAAAGGAGGCGGTGCGACGTCAATTTGCGTATCTGCGTCGCAACTAGCGGATTCGTTAATAATATCATTAAACACATGCTGAGATTTATAAGTATGTATTTGAGCTGCATGTGTATGCCCATTATTATCATTATTTTTAAAATGCAAGAGTGTATGATGCCGTTTCTCACATAACTCGCAAAGAGACGGCGATCTACATCCAGCAACTGTATGGGAAATGTCTAAGCAGTTCACGCACCCGTGTTTTAACCTTATAAACTCGAATCTTTTGCGTGGGTCGCATTGACCATTAAACTGTACACACTTATTTAGTTGCGTGTGATCAGTTTCATGACAGTAAGTACAAGAATTAGAAACAGCAGTTGACATATTTGTATGATCACTCTGTACTACAAACGCCTTTAAAGTAGAGTTCGTCTGAGACAATGAATCAGAAGTGGTCAGCTGTTTATTCACAATACGGTCATCGAAAGTCGGTGAATTTATGGGCGGTAATTTTATATGAATTCTACTCGGACGCGACGGTGAAGAAGTATCCTTCGCGACATTCTCTAAAATTAGATTGCGAGTTCTTTTAATACGCGCGTACAAATCATCAAATTCCATTAATGCAGAAAAGTTTGGAGTTGATTCCGGGTTCTGGGTCAAAACTAAATCATTGATCCGATCAATTATACTCTCAAACTTGGCATATAATTCGCGAATTGTTTCAGACTCGATCATAAATCGCTCATTCGATTCTGAATCAAAAGAAGAAATATTTAAAGCTACATTAAACAAGTGAGTAACTGTCTCAAAGATAGCATCTCTTTCACCATACAATATAGACAATTGACGCTTAATTTCAATTTGGTCAACAACAAAGGCCATCTTGGAAAACTAAATATTAGTAGGTTCAATACCCATAAAATGTACGTAGGTTCAATACCTATTGTACATAGGTGCAATACCTATAAGAGCGTAGTTATATACTTATAAGAGCGTAGGTTTTATACCCATTAAATGTACGTAGGTTCAATACCTATTGTACGTAAGTGCAATACCCAATTAAAGAATGTAGTTGCAATACTTATTAAATGGCGGTAGGTGCAGTACCTAATTAATATAACATACTTATAATAAATATATAAATATGTGAATATATGAAATTACATGAAAATATTTTAAGTGCTGGAAACAATTTATCCGGCTCGAAGGACCAAAATATGGTAGTGCGCCGTAACCTGCACTACCAGGTGGGGATAATATATTAAATAAATTAATTAAAAGTGGAGCGTATAGAAATATATAAGTATAGTCTGGTGGTATTTGGAATCTACTCACCAGCAACAGCTCGAAAGCGCCTTCCAAGGGCAGAATCCTTATCTGGCCTCTTCTCGCTGGGCGGAAAGATAGTCATGTATGGTATGGTAAAAGTTTATCCACAACACGATAGTCATTAACGCTAATACACAAATAGTTAATTCACAACACAAGAGAAAGGTATTTTAAATAAATTGAGCGGCACAAATAGTTAATATTTACAAAGGAGCGGTTTAAAAGTATATATTTTCAGCGGAGACATATTAGCGAGGAGAAAAGTTGACACGAAGTGACATAATGTCATGTTATTGTTCTTTTCGTTATTTTTGATTGATCTATGGCCCGGCTGCCAGGAAACTGCACCTCTTTCAGCAACATTCAAGCTATGTACCTTAAGAGCAGAAATCCAAGCCACCAGACTAAAATACAATAAATAATATTTTAAATGAAATAATAAAATATAATAGATATAATATTATGACATATGAAGAGCGGCCTTACCAAATACTCAATATTTTCTTGGATTTATGTTATTTTAGATTGCTCTGTTTGAAGTCATACTAGTATTATAAAAGCGCAAATTTGTGAGTGGGTGTACGTTTTTATAATAACTAAGGGTTTCTAGGGGATAAGATGGTTGACATCCATTAAAATTGGTTACACCAAGAATAACCTCCAATCTTTTTGGTTTATACTTTGCATTACTATTTGTACAGCAGTTCAAACCAGTGACCGATTTACTGTAGAAGAAAATAGGACGTTTAAACTTGGTTAGAAATAGTATGAAAAAACCGGCCAAGTGCGAGTCGGACTCGCGCACGTAGGGTTCCGTACCACTATACATCTAAATAAATGTTTTTCTTTATTCTTTATTATATTGGAGCTGATTGAATGAAAGGAAAAAGCGGATTACAATTCATTAAGATTAAAAAAACTAATTATTAGATCTCATTCAAACCAATTTTTGGTGGAAGTTTGCATGGTAATGTATGTACATCGTATATTATTTTTACATTTATTATTCCCTTATTTTATAAGCGTCTCTCGCGCAAACTATTCAGTTTAGTATTTTTTTTATTAAAAACCTCAATATCATTTTTAAAGACGTATGGGTTTGATAAAAAAAAAATAGAGTTTCAGTTCTAAGTATGGGGAACCCCAAAAATGTATTTTTTTTTCTATTTTTGTATGAAAATTTTAATGCGGTTAACCAAATACATCTTTTTACCAAGTTTCCACAGTATAGCTCTTATAGTTACGAAAAAAGTGGCTGTGACATACGGACGGACAGACGGACAGACATGAAGAATCCATAAGGGTTCCGTTTTTTGCCATTCGGCTACGGAACCCTAAAAACAGCAGGATCGATTATTGGACCTATAAAAACATGTCCCTTAGGCCTATTATCCTACTCGACTGCGCCAAAATGAGAATTATGTTTTTGTTAAATATAACCGCACATCACAAGGTAACGTAACTTAATATGCTTTTATAGCAACAAATTAGCTAAGCTAACCGAGGCGAGGAATGACCGAGTTTACCCTATTATTAATACCCTTTACGGTGCAATTTATGAGGTAGGTTAAGTGCAAAATTATTCATTCCTTCACCAAAACTACCCTCATTTTAATACGTTTTATGAGTGTAATCAACAAGCAATAACTGCGTCTATTACCTACTGTTGATTTTGTTTACTGATTATAGCACATGAGTTTGCAGTCCGCTTGATGGTAAATGGTAACTATAGCTCTTGAATATTCATATATGCTTGTTTGAAGATGCTAAGCTGAGATATACAGGAGAGGTGTATATCTCAGCTTAGCGAACGAACTCGATTGTCGACCGTAGAGACTGGGAGCACTCAATCAGTACAAACAGATTTCGACTCGCCTGTTTGAAGCCACACGTTCTCAAAATGCTGGTACTTATTTCGGCCTGAAGTTAAGCATTGCCATACAAGTGGCAATGCTGCTAGCATTTTGGGCATGTTGCCCACTGGCAGTGGTGGTAGAAACATTGTTTTTTCATTCAATATAGACATATGCATTAAAAATGATTTTATTAAAAGCAATGATGATTCTAGATTCAACATAATGGTCAGTGTTCATTTCCAAAGGAAATTGAAATCATTATTATTGAGAATACGGGTTACTCACGTTACTTTAGGGGGGATGCCGAGTTTCGAATCTAGTACGTAGATTCATCAACTGGGCGATTAATTGAGATTAATGAGAAATTGAAATCATATTTGAATTGTTTTCGCAAGTTTTAGCAAAGTCAATCAAATTTTCTTCACACATTATCAAGAACACATATTTCATAATATCTTTTATAGAAATCTCAACTAAAAACCCAAAACGGTACACAATGTGGACGGCGGCCATTATTTACGTGGCGACGTAGTTATTACACCGTAAATATTATTTATATCGCGTTACTCCATTTAACAAAATCTATCGGTTACTTACAGCTATAATTTTGGGCAAACTGCGAATATTCGCTCGATACTTTTTTTTTTTCTAACCCATGAACCCACTGCTGAGCAAAGGTCTACCACAAACTGGCAAACGCAGCGTGGAACGGCCTCCCGCTTGATGGACGGACGATCTTGTCAAGATCGCGGGGAGTCGTTGGTTTCAGTCGGCCAAGAACCGCGCGCTGTGGAAATCGGTTGGTGAGGCCTATGTCCTGCAGTGGACGTCATTCAGCTGATAATGATGATGATGATGATACACGTCCACAATTTTCTGTTTTGGGCTCTGACTGTCCAATCCCTCTGAAACGAGTCCAAATCATCCCAGGTTTCGGGGCCTACCGCGACGCTGACGATGAAACTTTAAGTCGCTAAAAATCACGGTTCCAATGCTGCGACTAAACTGTTTCGATGAAAAAAAATGAGTGAAATGGTCATTTGTTTTGATGGACACTGGCAGTGGTGGTAGAAACATTGTTTTTTCATTCGATATAGATATATGTATTAAAAAATATAATGTTTATATGTTTTTTTTTAAAACAATGATGATTTGATTGATTTGATTTAATTGAACATGTAGTTAGTGTTCATTTCCAAATGAAATTGAAATAATATTCGATTTTTTTTGGCAAGTTTTAGTAAAGACAATCAAATTTTCTTTACACATGAGTCGTAAAATCGCCGATCGCTTCGGGCTCTGGGGCGCCGTGTTTTCATACTAACATAATATGGGTTTGACTCGAATATTATTTTTTTTTTTTCTATTATTATAGACAAATCATATCTAAAACTCTAAAGTGCATGTTTATTCGTGGCCATTTTGCCGGAATTGTTTAATCATCAATTGATAAATTTTTGTTTAAATATATATTTTTTCTGTTTATATTTAACTTTATTAAGCTACATATAAATAGAAAATTTAAATAACAGTTTTGAGAAACATGCTATGCTTGCATAATTGAACTGTACCGGTTCGATTATTCATGAGCTGCAGTTAACATTTACCATCAGGTAGACTACAAGTCCTTTCGCAACATTCGTCGTATGAAGAAAGAAATGTAATAATTTTCAGACTAATAATGCAAAACTTCATTACAGATATGCGCCTTTTAAGGCAAGGTCTCGGGTTCGATTCCCGGGTCGGGAAAAGTGTTATTTCTAAACTTTCCGTCAGGAAAATCACATGGAGTTGGAATTGTGCCCGGTGGATGGCGATAGACTCACCCCCTATCCTATGGGACCTAAACATAACAGATAAAATGAGGATGTTGTACACCTCTGCCACACTCTTCTCGGTACTATAGGCGTGATGTTATGTTCATTTTAGATTAGAATACAGAATCGAAATTCACAAAAAAGCAAAATAAAAGAATTATTTGAACCATGACTAACGTATTCTTTTAAATTGTTGATGCATTCAAGTAAATTAGATTTCGATCGAATCGGGCACATTAGGACCGATGACAAAAATATCCATACAATCTAGTAATCCGAACCACGCAAGATTACATTCTATTGTACCCGAAATAGAGTTTAATTTCATTTGGGACCCGTAGCTTCAATGAAGGTAAGGTTTCTTGGGTTTATTGGTACTTTTTGCGACAGGCCATTGTGACTTCTGTAAGACAGAACCGAAGTATTTTCCTAAGGAAAATATTCGATAAGTTTGCTCGAGTTTAAATGCGAAACTTGGATTCGATAAAAATGTAAGTTTATCGATGCTCTACGGGAGGCTACGTTTGCTACGAGCTACGTGGTTCGTAGCGACTTCCGTAGTTAATGCTACAATACCCTCAGAAGTTTGTATACTGTAGTGTAGTTTATTATGTTACCTATGTCGTAAATATGTATAATACAAATTTCATATTCTCTGACGTTTACCATTATAGCATTAGCTGCCTCGATGCTCTAGTGGTTAGTGGATGCTCCTCACACCGCGAGGTCTAGGGTTCGATTCCCTGATTGGGTAAAGTGTTATGTGTGTTGTGTATCTCAATAAAATTGAGAATAATTTGCAAATAACACATACTCTCCATTTTTTTTACGGACAAACTTGTTCAAAATTAAATAAATATTTTTAGGTCCATTTTACAAACGATTTTAAAAAAAGTAAAAGTTACGATCTTCCAGTTTGAATTAAAAATCTAGTCTAACGGTATGTGTTACATGCCTTGAGAAACAATATCCCTGTATTAGAAATACTGTGTTAGAAATGCCACGCGAACGAAGTCCCGGGTAACCGTTAGTTGTCATCTTATATACCTATATAAAATTCTCGTGTCACAATGTTAGTTACCTCCGAAACGGCTTTACTGATATTTACCAAATTTTATATGCATATTCAGTAGGTCTGAGAATCGGCTACTATCTAAATATTTTTAATACCCCTAAGTGATAAGGGTTGTTTACGCTTAATTTTTTTTTTTTTTTTGGCAATTTTTGTGGCATAAAAAATACATACAACCCAAATTTTTTAACCTTTTATCACCAACCCCTATTTTATAATAGCCATTTTAGTAACCCTATCGCTTTTGACAATATGAACTTTATGAATGTACCTTTATGGGGTTTGACATAACATTGACATAATGCGTGCTGCAAATATCGTCACAGAGAATGTATGCATAGTTAAGACAGGACAACGTCTGTCGGGTCAGCTTGTATATTGATATTTTTACATCATAGCACACAGAAAACACATAGAGAAACTAACCTTCTAACTTACCCTTAACTTTGTTTACAAAACGGTACATTTAAAATCTGTAACTATTGCAATGGTACCAACCAAAATTTCATGAGCCTTTTCATAAGCTGGCACTCGTAATATTTGTACTCCGTAACTCGTTCGCAAGAGTTCAAGTTATTCTGGTGTTTATAGCTCAAATAAACAGAAAGTTGTTCTTGCACTGAACTGGTTACCGTCTAACTTTTCCAGTGACTATATTTGAGAAATAACTCGAAAAAACTTATGTTTTTATTTTGCTTTACTGCTTATTTTTTTTTAATTTACGTTTATTTTGTGTACAATTCTGTTTATTCTATGTAATAAAATAATGCATAAATTCGCTATAATAATATATATTTACTGCCTCGGTTGTGTAGTGGTTAGCGTATGCGTCTCTCGACGCGAGGTCTCCGGTACGATTCCCGGGTGGGGCAAAGTGTTATTTGTGAATTTTGCCCGGTGGATAGCGATAGACTCACCCTCAATCCCATGGAATCATAACTGGTGAAATGTGGGTGTTGTACACCTCTCCTTCTGTATCTAATACATGTCTCACTGCTAGGCCAAGTGCGGATTGGTAAACTTAACACGACCTCGAGTACTTTTTAGGCACTCTCAGGCATGCAGGTTTCCTCACGATGTTTTCCTTCACCGTTAGCGAGCGGTAGCTTATATAATAAATACACACATATCTTCGAAAAGACGAATCTTAACAATTTATTAACAGAGGTGTGTGCCGTGGGTTCGAACCCGACACCTTTGACTTCCCAGTCCTATATTTCCTAATGCATATCCAAAATAATGTAGTATTACGTGGTATTATTCTGTTTCCGAAGAGCTTATTTAGTGCAAACGAAATACTGACTCAATTAGTATAGCTCAATGAGTTTGTGAGATAGCGCATCACATATATACACACCACGTATTGTATTAGTTAAATGCTACGTAGTGGAAATATCGACGTTATGTTTGAAGCACACAATTTGTACATGTTATTGGCTTTATAACTGAACATAGTTAATTAGAGCTTGGAACGTGATACAGAAATACCATTGAACAACTCTACTATATATACAGAAAGCACTGCTCATAGAAATCTCTATTAGTAAATAGCACGATTCGCCGAAAACTTTATGGATAGAATACATTGTTTGTAGATATCTCGGTCCATAGAAAGCACTGTTGACAAAAATATCTGTTTATGGAAAGCAATTCTTAGATCTTTCTTTCTTTCTTCTTACTGATCCCTTTATCTAAAAACCGGCCAAGTGCGTGTCGGGCCACGCGCAGTAGGCTTCCGTAGCTAGTCGTAACAACATATTTCGACTTAAAAGGGATTTACTATCTGTATTAAACAAGTAACATCTTCATACAAGTCATTACTTTCAAAGGTTTTTGTAATTTGCACGAATTATTCTAAATAACTGCATTTTACACTTTGGACCCCAATTACTCTAGAACTAATTAATTTAAAGTAACCAGATAAATAGCGTCCTTCAGATAGGAAATGTTTGTAGTACACGAAACCAGCTAGCACGTATGACGAGATGTATGAATGTTAAGGAAGCGAAAGAAGTATGTAAGGAGCGAAGCACATGGCGTTCCATCGTCTCTGCCTACCCCCGTGGGATAAAGGCGTGATTTTATATATGTATTATGTATGTTTATTTATGTTTCAAGAATTTTGAACGAAATATTCTGAGTAACTGCATCTGACATTTCGGACCCCTATTCCTCTTGAACTAATGAAGTGAACTTATCCGCTATAGTTTTCCTTTAAAGTTCATTACATGTACTACCGACACAATTTTTTTCAGATTTTAGGATCCATTAGTTTAGCTTTTAGAGGGGGGGGGACGCCCTACTCGAACAAAAATTTGCTCTTTAAAGTTAAATATCTCGCAAACGGATCCCTAAATCAAAAAACTGTCTTAGCAACCCCTAAACGTTTTTAAAAGTCCTATCTAACAATACCCCACACTATGGGGTAGGCGACAAAAAAAAAAAACATCCCTACTTTACATGTAGGGGAGCTACCTGAAAAAAAAATATTTTTCCAAATTTTACTCTACTACTTTCTTTTTTTAGTTAACATACATGTTTATGCAAAATTTCAGTTTTCTAGCACCAACGGTTTCGTCGCTATGCCGTGGACAGACAGACAGACATGGCGAAACTATAAGGGTTCCTTGTAGGTACTACGGAACCCTAAAAAGTGTCTTACAAACCTCGAAATGTTTTAATAGACGGAAGAAAATAAATAATAAAATTATTTTTAATAAATACATATTATTAATAAATTACAATATCTACTGATTATAAGATATTTACAACAATACCTAATAATATAAAAGTTAAATATTTATACACACTATATACAAAAAAAAGAAGATATTTACAAAACTATTCAGCACCAAAAAAATGTTCCGCATCGAAATTGAACAAAAATTGAAAGTTCCGAAAAAATTCTAAGTAGATTATTTGATTACATTGTCGGCACGGTTTACATTCATATTCTTGTAAAATATAATTGTCTCGATGGTAAATCTCGGACATACAGACGGACATGACGATATTTTAAGGGTAACTTGTATAAAGGCACTACGGAACCCCAAAAATAGGTCCTCGAAAAAAGGTAGCTAAGACAAATGTATCCCTTTAATGTAAACAAAAATATAACCTTCCGATAAAATAAATATCGCGTCTACGATGTTTACAAAGGCTTTATCAGAATATAACGTCTCCTTTGTGTCATTAAAGCTTTTATTTAGATGATGTATTTCTGACCGGCTCGTTAGCGAAACTATCTCAAGGTCGTCCTTTGAGGCAGGAAATTGTTATTTTCTTAGCAAACCCTTGTCCTTCGAAGATAAATTGTTTTGAGAATTTTCGCATAGTTTATTTTGCAAAGCATGTTACTCCTGCTCCTTTTATTAGTAGCGTAATGTTGTGTACTCTTTAGTATTTTTTCAAAATATAGATATTTTAAGGAAGTCGTTGCTGAGATATTTTTTTTTCCTGACTAAGAATAACTCCTGTGTCACGGGAGTGTTCACAAACATACATTTCACACTCACAAAGCACACCCAGAGTCAGAACAAATCTTTGCGGATCACTCAAACATTTGTCCCGCGTGGGGATCGAACCCACAACACCAGCGCAGTTGAAAGCGGCACTTTAACCACTAAGCCAAACGTGCACTAAATGGTTTAAATTGGCCGCGCGCGTCTTTCGCAGTTGTCTGTCATTTGTCTTCTATACTTTAACAGTCGCGCACGACAGACACGCGGGATTTTTACCCGGTGTCCTGCGTGGGCGAACGTACGTGTGTTCGAGGTTGCGGTGCGGCGCGACGCTTAAAACCAAGCAGTCTATTCCTGTTGAAGTGTCCTGCATAGCCAAATGACCGAAGAGCGCGAAGTGGCGCAGTGCGTACGCTATCAGTTGGGTTATACGAATTTTGAATATTATCCTGTATACGTACATAAATAATTTCCAGTTCAATTCTTAACTAATAAGATAGATAATATGATTTAAGCTAAACAATAAGTAAAGAGAGATCAAATCGAACCATTTCCGTAATAATGACAGACATTTACGACCAAAACGAAACTCGATTAATTAACATAAATTGATAAATTCGTTCATAGTTCATGAATAATCTGGTTGAGCTTGGATGTGGCAAATTTTGTTCAGTAGTTTGACTACAATTTACCTACCGACACTGCATTTTGTTTATATTCATTATCTTTATTCTCGTCTGAATATTAATTCACAATAGTACGGAGTTGGAATTATGCCCAGTGGATGGCGATAGGCTCACCCCCTATCCCAAGGGACCAAAACATAGTGAAGTAGGTGAAGTGTGGGTGTTGTATACCTCTGCCAGACCCTTCTGGGTAATATAGGCGTGATGTTATGTTAATACGTAAAACATAGTTTTCTTCCTTCTTTCCAGCAATATTGTTGCTTTTTGGGTAAAACACCAGTATTTATCAAAATCGAAATATTTTTTTTGCTATATTTGTATGGCAAGTACAATATGCTTATGGTATGTATTTTTTTCAACTCAAACAGAATCCAGTAACTTGAATTTAGACAAAATAAAACATATTATGTTATTAAGTGTTACTTTAACAAGAAATATTCTTGTTAAAGTAACACTGAATTACTTGTAGAGGAACAGGGTGTGATGTTCCTCCACCACAAAGGAAGGATCCTCCGTCCAGGCTTGGTGGTATTGTCTGGCAGACAGCTGTCCAACGGTAGTGTATTGGAAGTGGTATATACATGTATGAATGGTACACACTCTGTTAACACTTCGTTATCGCGATTCAGCACTCTTTGACATATGTCACGTGTGTGTCACTACTTGGCTTTTTGTCAATGTCATCCGTAATTTATTATATTCGTATACCGCCACATACTTATGTTGCTGTTAAAAAAAAAACTGTGTAGATCTTTTAAACTATGCCACCTCCAAAAATTCAAACCATTACCTCTTTGTTGAACAAAACCTCGTTCGCGGGGTTAATTAATAATATTGAAATGGATTGTTTTTGATTAAACTTTATATCTTCCATCCCGTTTTTGCACACCTCGAATCGCTATCTCCTTCTTGCTCTGCTTGCTGGTTTTCTACTCAGAATGTTTACTGTTATTCGTGCAACGGTTCCTTTAACTTTGAAGTACCTACTTGCTACTTGACAATATTGTTATTTTACGTTGAACAATAAATAAAGTTCATTTATTTATTTATTTTATTTTAAAACTTTTTGCACTTAAAATATAGTACAACGGCGGACTCAATGCCAGAGGCATTTTCTACCAGTCAACCGGTGACACAGAGAGAACAAAAGTATGGTGCATAAATAAATTTAAATGTAAAAAAATTACTTGCTGAAAATGTTAATACATACATAGAATAATATTATATCAACAATTCGAATACATAAATATGGTAACAAAGATAAAAATTAAAAAAAAATAAAAAATAAAATAAAATAATAAAACACAGGAGATATTAAGCTTTTAATGACTCTGCTGTCGTTTCACCTTGGAGAAGATGACGTACTCTAGTTTTGAATGTGTTGATCTCAAGAGGGAGTGGAGGCATTTCAGAGAGTGTGCCGAGGAACTACACAACCTTATCCCTCCGTCCCCGTTTCACCATCGGACTACCAGACAAACGGCACTCAGGCACCGCTTCACGGTAGATATTCCACTAATACGCACTAAGCGTTTCGCTTCTACATTTCTTATGCGAACTGCCAAAGAATGGAACGCCTTGCCCGAGTCTGTGTTTCCGCATGAGTACATACTCTTCAAAGCAAGAGTTAATAGGTATCTCATAGGTAAGCGTGCTCCACCGTAGACCGCATCATCACTTACCATCAGGTGAGATCGTGGTCAAACGCGTGCCTATCCAACATAATAAGTAGGGATTTTACATTTGGCCACATCAAAGTACATCTTTTCAGTGTAAATAGTTACAAGAATAATTGGAGGATGTGATAGAAGCCCCCAAGGGACTTAAACTAAACAAGTGAAGTGTGGTTATACACCCTTGTCATGGCCTTCTGGGTTACATAGGTAATTCATTGTATGTATCCAAGTTGTTCATGTGTGATTGTATTATCTGAATATATTACATTACTCAGGAAATGCATATCCGACACGCTTTGTGTGGCTTTGAGCTTCTGGCGATTGTGCCGGATTCTAGTATTGACAGTTGCATGCCTTTGACACTTGATTATCTACTAATTCAAGATACCATAGGGCTGAATATCTAACTAAAATAAATATGAAATAGTAATTCTAAGTAAACTTAATTCTACTAATTAAAATGAGATATTTAGTATTTTATTTTACTTTAAGGTTTACCAACAGTGTTTACATCAATTCATACACATACTAAAACATAATTGCACCACCAATGAAAGGTAAACACCGCATGCTTTCACGATACCTTATACTTAGCTACTAGATTTATATATAACACTAAATTTATACTTCATAAGTTTATCAACTAAAGGCAAAAATAATTTGGACTCAGATTGTCAGGCAATGCTTCAATCAAACATTTTCAAAAAGCATTCAGTGTTAAAACAAATATGTCTATTATATTGATTGCAGAGTTGTGAGGACTTGATATATGTATTATATGCATGTATACATAGATGTTAGTTACTCTTGCACACAAAAATCTACAAGACGAATGTATGGTGTTGTTTGGTACTTAGATTGCTAATTGCCTAGATTAACATCATAGAGCCTACTTTTATTGAGGTAAGTCAGAAAAAAAAGTAAAACACCTCCTATCTCTTTAGGATATATTATGTTCTACCACAGATAATAAAATAGAAAAAAAAACTGCGGGCGACAGTTCTTAAAAAACAAAAAATACGTGCAAGGAGTTTTTATTCTTTAGTTTTACACTAGGTATTGACCACCAGCATTATTATAACCTTTTTTCTTTATTATGAAATAAAACAAACGACTAAAAGTCAATAACTATGTTCTTATTTTTTGTTTTATTTGGACAACGCACAGACTGGTATTTGGCCCTAAAACATGGTCAAAATGACTTTTTTGAATTTTAGTTCTACTTTCTTTAAGCTATTGTTTCCAAAAACTAGTATAACTGCTCCAAATAATAGAAAAAAAAAACAAGCGCTCGCGCCATAAACGAGCTGTGGAGCTATGTCGGAAGTTACCGTTCGCCCGAAGTGTTCGTGTGATTATTCGATGCGCTAAAATTTCGTTGTTTTGAAATATTTACTGAATTTTATCTGTGTGATTTTGTGTTGGTTTTAAGTATGGATTGTGCACAACCAGGTATGTACTTTATTTAGTGCTTAATTTTAACAACTAATCTGTAGTCTGTCTTCAGTTACTGCCTTCAGAAACATGGATCAAAAATCTGCTATAAAAAACTTATTTTAGAAATTGAAAAGGTGTTTTAACATATTTCTCACCATTTCTAAGCTAAAATTCCAATTGTTTGTTATAAAGTAGACTGTATAGTATGTAATTAAGAACAAAATGGCCACCCGAAAGCACCCGCCTATTTTTAGTGATTTTTTTTCAGAGGTGCATAGCAAAGTCATTAAATAAAGTTTGAGTTATATTTTGTGTATTTATTTTGTAGGTTCTTCTGGAATGAGGGTATTGACTCGAAATGACTTGTTTTGTATGATGGAAAGCTCAAATGTCCCAACTTTTAATGAAAAGTTGCAATTTTTGGAGCAAGAACTACTCAGTCAATATGAAGAAAAAGACCAAAATATTGCTGAAGTGAAGCAAAAATTGTCGATTATAAGACATCAATTTAAACAAAAATGGACAGCTGCTCACAATACAAAAGCTAGATTCCTAGAAAACAATGCCAAATGGCTTAAAGGATCCATATCGCTGCCGAAAGCAGGTAGGTGACACTTACCATTAACTCTATTGTTTTGTTTACCCGCAATTACGTGGTTTATTGTTTTAATTTAAAAGATAGAAATGGGTAAAATTTACAGTATGATTTGGAGTACAGCTTTGTCTTTTTGTTTTAGGAGTTTATCCCGGTCGACCGCAAAAATCATTTTTAGAACTGAGTGAAAGAAGCAAAAGACGCAAAACGAAAAAACTAAAGATCGTCTGACACAGATGCATTGACATATGCAACACAGATGAAATTACGGGAGACAGGCAAAGTGGAAGCGTCAAAAATTGAAAAAATTTAACGTAAATCCCAGAAGAGCAAGGACATATGCAGCAGCAATTAAAAAAAGCGCTATTGAAGAGGAACAAGATAAATCAATTGATTTAACACATTTACGTGCCTTGTTTATGTATACCTACTGAAGCGGGACTTACGCAAGCCCAATATGAAATAGTGCGAGATACTATTAATCCAAGCTTTTATCCGTGCTATTCCATATTGCAAAAGAGAAAAAAGAGTGCTATCAAACATATAAGGATGTTCCGGCTAAACTACACCCGAAAGTTTTCCCGGGTAGCCTGCAATGCAGACGTATTAAACAGGCTACTCTTAACCTCCGACCCTGTTCTGACGGGCATGAGAAAGATGAAAAATAAAAAATGAATGCCCATACTCGCCTGATGTTTTAAATTTACTTCAAGAAAGTGAAATATTAAATGTAAGTTTAGACGAAACGGAACAATAAATGCTTGTTTACATTACGTATGCCTTTTTTTAACCTTATCTAAGCTATAACTGAAAATAAATATTATCAGGAAGCACTTAGGTGTAAAAAATATTTTTGGCCAACTTTAAGGGTCAAATACCAGTCTGTGCAACGGTAAACATACTGCGTTCCCTTTACATTTCAGACTCTCAGGCACAAGTGAAATAATAACTTTTCTAGTACTTGTTGAAGACGCTATTTTTCAGCAATGACAAACAACATTATAACTTAATGTGAATAATTTCAAGGTACATTTCACCATCCACAAAAATTAAAAACAATTTCGCTGAAGCATTGTCTAAAAACTTTTTATCTACCGGCATTTCAACAGAATACATCTAAAGATAAATAAGTTATTTAATCAAAAGTTGGCGGGCAAACATTTGTGATAAACATCTTATTAAAATTATTTTCGATAAAGCGGATATTGCGAAACAATATTGGCTATTGGAAATACTGAGCAGGGGATCCCTCCAAAGACCTCCTGGAACTTGATAGGCCCACAGATTTCCTATAGAAAAGGCAAGTCAGAAAATTTGACAACCGTTCTAAATTAGTTAGTGAATGACAAGATAATTAAATGCTGCTGGGTATATCTGTTACTAGCAACGTGAAAAGCTTGAGGATCTAGCTTTAAGGTGAGGCTGAGCCTATCGTCATCTACTCGGCAAAATTCCAGAAACAGACGCCATCGCGCTATTGGGAATTTCCTACGGAAAAAAAAAACAATAATACCTAAGCGTTGTCCTAGCTGAGGGATAAATACGACGCGATGCGATGCGACATCATACAAACGCATCTATTGCCATAGCAACCGTCGCGTAGCGTGAAATTTATGGAACGCGTCTAGTCGCGTCGTACTTATCACTCAGTTAGGACAGCGGCTTTATTTGTATATATACTACGCCTGCAGTGAACGAACGTGTAGTCCACCTGCTGGTAAGTGGAGTTGAGTGGACATCAACTATCCACAAAAGCAGATTTTAGATGCGACGCTGCAGCTGAGGACTACAGTGTTATGCCTCATATGCTAGTAATTTCAGGGCCTGATCTCATTACTATTTAGTAGCAGGTTAAAGGTGATACGGTGGTGCTGCCACCCTCGAGCTTGTTCACAAGAGCTCTACCACCAGTAAAATTAATCCAAACACAGGGTTCGAAAATAACCGAACCTAACAATTCGCTGTTGCGTACGTTAACCACTACGCTAACGTGACACGTTATTCCGAAAATCTTCGCTAAAGGATCCGATAGATTAAAGGCGAGTTTTAGAGGTGCCGGATAGCTCTTATTCACCCCATAAAAAATAACCTGACCGAATATAAAAGTGCACACTTGAAAATAACACAGGTGACG
The DNA here is from genome assembly GCA_905147285.1 of Hypena proboscidalis. Taxonomy (NCBI): domain Eukaryota; kingdom Metazoa; phylum Arthropoda; class Insecta; order Lepidoptera; family Erebidae; genus Hypena; species Hypena proboscidalis. Next base: position 5,098,100 of record LR990150.1, on the reverse strand, counting down.
TGCAAAAACATAACCTATTTTTAAAAAACACATCAGAGAACACTATTTATTGCAGTCACAAAGAGTTCCTTAGTTTGTCGATTGCTATAATCTTTTGAAATCACTCATCTGCTTATATGATATATGTATTTATATATGTATATATTGTATATATGCCTATTTTTTATATTATGTATTCATTAATATGTATATAATCGTACCAAGTGGTACATAGTCTTAAGAATATTATGCTATCTTTAATTTTTACGTATACCATAGCTATATATTGTTTCCCTATGATTCTTCTCCATGCCAGGTTAAGTGGAAGAAATTGCTCTAAGCAATAAAACCGCCGTTTGTGCAACTAGTTTTAAGTGTTGTTTTCTTTTGTACCTTTCTTTTGTTTTTTTTGGTGTACAATAAAGAGTATTTCTTATTATTATTTTATTCATGTGTGTTATATGCTTATCCTTTTTTATATACTGGGTAGTTCCTGACGCATACCACTGATCCGGACAGAGTCCGTTATCCGGTTATGTCCGAGTTGAACGGACTATAACACAGTGTGTTACGTTATCAAGACATTGTCGGGGTGCCAGGTATTGCTCGTGCAACGCTGACACCCACGAGTCACAGCCGCTGTGCAACCCACGGAATAGGAATACCAAAGGAAATGGTATAAGACACAATTAGTATGGAAACTGCTGTCGCCAAACTCACACAAATAAACCAATAATCATACTTCGCACTACACACAAAGAATTCATTTGATTGGTCGTTTTTATTTTAGTAAAAATAAGCCTATAGCACATGCTATAAATTTGAAAATATACCTTCACTGCTATTGATAAGCTTTATTTTGATAAACTGCAAAAAGTACTTACGACGTTTTGTTATCTTAGTAATGTATTACATTTGACTGACGAGATAATTCCGCTACTTGAGTAGAGATGGCAGTATTTTAGATGGACGCAATTTTAACCTTAAACACGTACGACATAAGGATGAGATTTTGTTTCAGAGATTGATTTTTAGCGCTATTCACCCAGTGATGCGCAATATTGAATTTTATAATTACATTATCGATATCGATAGATACATGATTTCTTATTTGAGCTAACGAATTTTATATATGTGAAAATGTTGCATTTAGTATAATATAGTTTCTTACTATTTTTTATTAATAGACTCGACACTCGCACAATGGTACCAGTAGCTACCACTCGCGTTTTTTAACTGAATCTTTTTGTAACAATACTTAACATGTTGTGTAGCTCATTTTAAATAATCTGGATAAAATAAGAATACTTTATTTTTTAACCCCCGATAACCGAACCCAGCTAACTCTATGTCTGTACTGTTTGTTACCTTTTTACATTAAAAGACAGAATAACTATCGAATTTGTAATATTATATTGTGATTACTTTTCTTTTTTAAGTCTATCGATAAACTCAGTATTGTACGAACTCACACATCACTAAACGAGTAGCGTAGAATCATGGTACAAAAAACTCAGATATGCTCAAGACTGACATATGCCACCATATTTGTGCCAGGTTCTATGAAAATTTGACAACACTCTTAAATTCCTGGCACAACATACTGAACTGTCATCGTGGTGAGGAGACCTATCTTATTATATCATGCGTAGAATATTCTGTAGAATGTTCTAGATGTTTTTAGTAAGATAACGAAACATGATTTTTATAAGAAATCATATTTACCGATGGTATGAAACACCTCCATTCATGAGATTTTTTCTTCTACTATCATTTTTAAACTCCAGAATAGCACAATACGGCATGGTTAAAGAAATATAAAATAAATACGCAAGATTAGCAACTTGACGCGCTGTCAGAACACAACTGGTCATAGACATGGATTGATTAAGCGTAGCTACGCTTAATTGTGGCACGCGAACCACGCCTACTTCACATTTCCTTTGGTATTCCTATTCCGTGGTGCAACCTGGCACTTTCGCCATAAAGGCTTATCCTGCCATTAGCGTTTATCTGACAGCTCTGAAATTGGGGCTAAGAGATCTGCTCTGGTTAGTAGTTCCATCACGCTCTATAACACCTACTGAAACCTCAGAAAGAGAAAACCTAGTAAATCATACAACTCATTTAAACATAAAAAAACATTTATTCTTTCAATTCTGCTTCTTTCTTCTTCTCGTCAGTCTTACCGTCTTCTTCATCATCAAGTGTTTGTATCTGGAATCGTGACGAGAGCTGAGGCTTCACTTCTATTGGTTCCACTACGTCAGGAATCCGGAGAGCCATTATGGCTGCCCCGTAGTTACCTTGGCCGGAGTCCCAGAAGAGAATCTGTGTAATTAAAGATTATTCAAATGTTTGACAGGAAAATTAAAACCTTGGGTCAACGAGCTCAAGATATTAATAAACATTAGTAATTCACTTTGAACAACATATCATCACCCCTATATTACCCAAACGGGTGTGGCATAGGTGTGCAACACCCACTTTTCGGCTGTTCTGTTTTTAGGTCCCATGGAATAGGGGGTGAGCCTATCGCCATCCATCGGGCATAATTCCAACACCGTGCTGCTATTTTGAAAATTTTACAAATAACGCTTTGCCCGGCCCGGAAATCGAACCAAAGAGACCTCACGGTGAGACGAGCATACGCTAACCACTAGACCATCGAGACAGTCGATGATGTTCCGAAATTACAGGAACATGAAGACATTATTATTGTAACCTCAGATAGCGACGCGTAGTAATGTTTTGTGGATTGTATATGTTCATATATGCTTAGTCGTAACTTATTTATTTATTTGGCACTTCAACAACATACATAATACACGTTTGTAAAGATTTCTTACTGCTAATGATGTTCTTATATGTATATCTATTAGAAATGTGCACATCACTCATTGTATACATCGTTCAAAGTTACAATACTTAATTCTGAAAATCTTAATTCTAAACAACAGTAACTTAATTCTAACAATTTCATAGTACTTGAAATGTGTATAAAATAAAACTTGAATAAACTTAACAGCCTCGTTGCAAGAATAGAAATGTTTAAATATTTATATCTCTGTTCATTATTTTATTGTAAGTGTTTATGCTATGAAATGTTATTTTGTTAGTTGTAAGGCAATAAATATTGTTTCTTTCTTTCGTTCTTTCTACTTTCAAATGGTTCTGTCGGTTTTTGAACTGTTGCATCTAAATTAATAAACCTCTCTTGGTTGTTAAAGCCATGCAGATAGTCAACATCCTCCATCGAAATGGACATAATGTTCTTATTGCAATGCTTATGAGGATTTTTTTACAATACACTCGGCGGCTGGCATGTATTTACGAACACATTACAGTCATCAAAACATAAGTACTATCTACACGCCTCAGTCGTACGAGCCTATCTTGACAAGGTTTTAGTAACAACTTACCTCACCGTCAATCAAATATCTGATATAATACATCTCGTTTAGCTTCTCAAACCCCATATCCTCAGCAATCTGTTGTAGTCTACTGGTAGTGAGGATACCAGCAATAGCTGGAACATTCGCGCTCTCACTGAGTCTGACTGCCGCTTTTAACATCTCTTTGGCTATACCTAATTAAATTACAAAAGCATTTGTATAAAGTTATAAAGACATTTTAAAAATGTGAATAATTCCTTCAGTACAGCTTCTATAGTCTTTATTTAAGAAAGCGTTTTAGCAGTTGCTAAGCCATCAATTTAGCTGTTAGCAGGCATTTGCTAAAAGACTCTCACAAATTGTGACGCTTAATAGAGAAGTAGGGGCACAGATTGAAGGTGGTAGTAATGTATCAAACAAAATTCAACATCTTTTGCTTAAGGAATGCTTACTGCAGTCAGCCGTTTGTTGATTGACCATGTTAAGTTTTCTTCTATGCCCCGGCGAGCACATGAAGCCGACTGTTTCGGTTCTCATCTTAAAATCTATGACAGTTATTGCGGGTAGTCACAAACCAGGAGGTCTGACAGCAGTTGGCCGCATTCGTTAGACTAGAAATCGATTTCAATCTAATTAGGAAAAGGTTCAACACAAATAATTGTACTGGTGGTAGAGCTCTTGTGAATGAGCTCGAGGGCGGCAGCACCACCGTCTCACCTTTAACCTGCCGCCAAATAGTAGTGCTTCCATTACTGTGTTCCGGTTTGGTGGTGAGATCAGGCCCTGAAATTACTGGCACATGAGGCATAACACCGTAGTCCTTAGCTGCAGCGACGCATCTATAATCTGCTTTTGTGGATTGTTGATGTCCATGGGCTGTACTCCACTTACCATCAGGTGGACTACACGTTCGTTCGCTGTGGGCGTAGTATAAAAAAAAATAAAAAAATTGTAAAATTTAAAATTACCTCGATGTCGATATCTTTGCTTCAACGCCAGTACATAAACCTTAAAGTATCTTCTGATCTGAAGACTTGTAAACACATTGACCGGCTTCTCAATTTCATTCAAAAATGTCATCACAGATGAATATATTGGATTGTGGGTTAGTTTTACTCGACTGAAAGTTCTTGAAAAGCCAGCTGCAACAGAAATGAATTTAAACATAACGACCACAGATATAGATCTACATAGATAACGCAAGTATCACGATTTGTATTGAAACCAAGCGTGCCGACTTTTTAATACCTATTGTGACGTCACAGCCGAAATTTAGTGACGGGAAATCCAAACCGATTCAAAGACACCGATGCCGCCGATGCCCATCCGCCCAGTACGTTCAACTGGAGCCGTCCGCTATGATTTTCTCTGACAAAAGACGCGCGTGGACTGAAGCTAGCGGCGACCAACCTTGACGCTTGGTCGGGGTTCAGACACGCGAAGTACATGCATTTGCGTTACCTATGTAGATCTATATCTGTGATAACGACTGTGTTTCTTAGAAGGGTGTGGCAGAGTATAACACACTCACATTACGACTGTTACATTTAGATTTTACGTCTTTATGCATACCAAGGGTCGATTTCATTTAGCGAATTTAACTACGTTTAATATTAATTATAGAAAAATAGTGATCTCCATAAATTAAATCTAAGGAACAAAAACAAACTCGCTGTGCCCACTACTAGGCTCCATAAAATCTCTAACTCGTTTCCAGGTCAATGTATACGCTTTTACAATAAACTTCCTTTAGACGCAATAGAATTATCAATAGGTAAATTTAAAAAATATGTTAAAACTAAATTATGTCAAAAAGCTTACTATAGTATTTCAGACTACATAAATGATAATAGTATTTGGAAATGAATTGCTCTTCTTATGTGATTTTTTTGATGTACTTTTATATTGTTATATTTTTCATTTTAAAAGATGGTGCACATGAGTTTCTCACCAGCTCTTCTCATATTGCAATACCCATCGGAGCTGGTACTTAGATTGATTTTAATTCGATTCTAAACAGTTTGATTAAAATTAATCTGAGCCCCGGTTATTCAAATCATTGTAATTAGTATAATTTAGTATTATTTATTATTTACTTTTATATCATTTTTTGTAATGTTTTGACGTGTTCAAGCGCCTCCTGGGGCCTATGAAAATAAATGATTTGAATTTGAATTTGAATTTGAATTTAATTCTAATCTCGGTTAAATACGTTTACTATCTCTCTCTCTGGTGCAACATTTGAAGGAGAAAGAGTGATCACAAACCGAGTGCAATAAATGACAGTCCTTGAATCTGAACCCGATTTAAAACTAGAATAATCTTCAAGAAAGTCACGATTTCTCTTTATAGAGCGCTAAATCCTGAAAACTCCCACCATTAGTATATTTAAACCACCTCCCTTTAAGCAAGTATTCTAATTCAAGTACAGTCCCGCACAGCGTACGATCGAATTCAAATCGAGTAGCTACTGTTTATTCGTAGCGTTATCGATATAAAATCAGAAAATAAGCGCACCTCTCGGTAAGTTGCCAGTGTTGTGCCCAAAGATAGCATCGTACCCCCTAATATAGAGCTACCCGTATCTACTATTTGGAATCCAATTTACGTACAAGAAACAGGGTTTAAGATATAAGAGGAAGCGAAGTGATTACTCGATTATTTTGTGTTTTACTTAGATATATAATAACATTGATATTTCAAGAGATATATAAATATACTTAGGCTAAAGCTGGACAGCCGGCTTGCTTAGCGACTGAAACCTAGTGCCTTGCATTGTTAGTAAAACGACAAGCGCTCAGTGTGGCCGGTAGAGAAAAGCGAAGCAAACAGCTCGCCTAAGCAGCCTTAGACTTAGGTTCTGCCGTTATGACAAAAATACAAAAGCAGTGTTTTGTTCTGGGTAAGTTTGAGCTAAGTCTAAGCTCAGTCTAAGGGCTTGTACACAAGACTGCAAATCGGTGAGATGCGAATCCGCAACGCAGAAAACTGCGACACGAATTGCTGAGTTGCGATTTCGTACAGCAAAGTCTCATAGGTGTGAAGGTACGTAGGAAACAGACCATTTTTTTTATATCTTGGAATAAGCATATCTTTATTTGAAGAACTTTGCCTTCTCTTGGCCACACGCAGTCTCAGAGCGAACTAAAATATCATCAACAAGTGTGACGTATCGCAGGAAAGCGCGTTGCGAATCATTTCGCAAGTTCTTACAATGCGTCGAGCGAGCTCGCAGATTTTTACAATGCGACGTCGCAAAGTAGTGTGTACAAACCCTAAGGCTGAAATCAAAAGAGCGTTCTCAGTCTTCGCTCGGTCTCAGCCTTTATAGAAAAATACAAATGTATTGTTTTGATCAAGATTAGTATGAAACATTAAACTTCTCATTAGACGGAATGAAGATACCGCTACACCTTATAATTTGTACCATTCCCCAAAAACCCTATAGCTGAATCGGAATTCTTTTTACGGATGCAGTAAAAATTTAGGCTCAAAGCATCGAAAGAATCTGCCCCCTAATGTTACTGCCGAACGAATCGACTTTTATTCAACCGATTGATACGCAAATAGATTCCAAATAGTAAAGCGAAGGTTTTGTCAACGTTCAGTATTTTTTGTTCGCGAATTTGCAACGTACTCACTCAGGTATTTTATTTTATTTTGTTTATTTATTAGGCGCACAAAACACATTACAATCATGAAAAACTTAAAAATAGACAATGTACAGTTCAGATCTGGATCGTAACATAATACATATGTGCACACAGCAAAATCAGTATTTAAAACTCAAAAAGCTCTAACTACTAAAAATAATAAGAAAACAGTAACAATAGTTAAATTAACAATTAGATATGATTAATTATTTTGTTTGGATGCCTCAGATGCTTCTACAGGAGGGACTGACGCACCCAAACCAATATTTACATGGAGGATGTCTTTTAAATTATGTATAAACTTACTAAAGTGTTGTTCGAAAATATCAAGGCTTTTGTCAATTTTTACCAAATCATTATACTGCCGAGCCATTCTTGTAAGGGGATTATAATACGAAATATTATTTTTATATGTTTGTAACGCAAAGAGATTAGTGTCATTGGACCTACGGGGACTGAATTTAATATTAAAACTAATTTGAGACAGCAATTCTGGTGAGTTAATAATGTTATGAATGATTTTATATAAATAAACTAAATCAAAATATATGCGTCTGGTTTCAAGTTTCTGGACGCTATATTTGCCAAGTCTGCCCTGATAATCCAATTGTGACCGACCTGGGCTTTGACGATAATTGAGGATTCTGAGAAATTTTCTCTGAACGCGCTCAATTTCGTCAATGTGTATTTTATAGTTAGGTGACCATATGGGACTACCATATTCTAATGTACTTCTGACTAGGGAATAGAAAAGATACAAGCTGCTTTGAGGTTTTCTGAATGGCTTTGTAGATCTTAAAACGAATCCAAGGAGTTGATTAGCTCTGAGTACAATATGATTATAGTGAGCGCGAAATGAGAGTTTATCGTCAAAAATAATACCCAAGTCCTTCGCAACATTTGATCGATTAAGTACATGACCTTCAACATTGTAGTCACAAGTGATTTTATTGCGTTTGTTGGTAAACGATATAATAAAACATTTATTAATATTTAAGTACATGTTGTTAACTTTACACCAAGCCGATACAGTATTTATATCCTGTTGAAGAGCAACACAGTCTTCTGGTTTTGAAATTAATTTAAAAATCTTTAAGTCGTCAGCATATAAAAGGCAATTACAGGATAGTTTATTGATCAAATCATTAATAAAAATTATGAAAAATAGGGGCCCAAGATGGGACCCTTGGGGTACCCCAGAAGAAATTATGGTCGGTAATGATACAAAACCTTTTAATGCAACTAATTGCGTCCTACTATTAAGATAAGAACATATCCATCGAAATAAGTTTCCGTGGATGCCATATGACGCTAGTTTTTGGCATAAAATGTAGTGATTAACTTTGTCAAAAGCTTTTGAAAAGTCGGTGTATATAGAGTCGACTTGTCCACCAACAGCAAATGCTTGACATAGATAATGTTTATATTCAAGTAAGTTTGTGACAGTTGACTTGTTCTTGATAAAACCATGTTGTTTGTTGGACAAAACTGGTTTAACGTGATTATAAAGATCTGTATATACCACCGATTCAAATATTTTAGCAAAGCAGGAGAGGATACTAATTGGTCGATAATTTTCACAACTGGACTTATCACCAGATTTGTGAATTGGGATTATGTGCGCAGTTTTCCAAAGGGTTGGGAAAACGCCACTAATCAACGACATGTTAAAAATAATGCTTAAGGGGATAGCCAATTCTCGCCCACAGCTCTTTATAAAAGAAGGAGGCAGCAGATCTGGACCTGCACCCTTACTGACATCCAAATGTTTAATTTTATCTAAAATATCTGACTCACTTACAGAAATGTGTGAAAGTGGGTTCAAAAAGTCGCCTGAATAATTATTTACATAAGAACTATTATTATGAACATTCTCGAAAACGGAACCAAAATAACGTGAGAAAAGGTTACATATTCCTTGGCCTTCTGATGATGAAGTACCGTCAAACGTCATAGTATTGGGCACTGAGACTTGACCTTTACGATTATTTACATATCTCCAAAAAGACTTGATGTTTTTTTTCAGAGAGTCTTTAGTTGCCGAGATGTATTTGTCATAACATTTTTTTGTAAGAGTTTTGCATCTGCTTCGAATTAAGGAAAATGTGTCATAATCGCGTGGATTACCGTATTTTTTGTAAAGTTTGTGGTATTTATGTTTTTCTTCGTTGCACTTAATAAGACACTTACTATACCAAAAAGGGAAAGACGAGGATTTGATTGAAGTAGTTGGCGTATGATTTTTAATTATTCGAAGTATTGAGTCATAAAAAACATCAGTACACAGATCAACATTAGGAGCGGATAAAATTTCTTGCCAGTTTATAGACATTAATTCAGATTTAATAAGCTCTAGATTACATTTAGAAAAATTAAGCCGTTTGCCATTACATCGTTGAAGTCCGCATGAGATGTTAGGCGAGGATATAGCGATCGCAATAGCAGGGTGATGTTTGTCCAATAGGCTAAGCTCGGTTGTCTCATTAACAGTCATAAAGTCTGTATTTGAAAGCACCAAATCTAATAAACGACCATTAACATTCATAACATTATTAAATTGTTTCAAATTGCAAAGCAATAGTAATTCGAGCAATAGGTGTAGCTTTCTATTTTGGGGAAGCAACGAAGAATTAGGAGAGGCAGCATAGTAATCGGGAGTGTTAAAATCACCCACTAATAAGAAATGGTCAGATGGTGCGACGTTAAGTATTAAATGTTGGCAGTGGTTGTAAAAATATTCCAAGTTATGGCACGTAATATTAGGAGGAAGATAGCAAACACATATATTTAAGCGAGGCTTGTCATGCGAGTCTGGCATAATAGAAACCCAGACATCCTCCATGTTACTGTCCCATGATGCCTGACGGATAACCCGATACTTCTTGTGAATAGCTAGAAGAACTCCACCTCCTTCAACTTTAGAGGAAGAAGTAGTTTCACGGTCTCTTCTAAAAACATTGTAGCGGGTATCCACAATTTCACTGTCAAATATACCATTGTTCAAGTTCGTTTCCGTCAGGCAAATGACATCAAAGCTTACATTTAACAAGTTAAGGTAAAATTGTGTTAATTTACTTCTTATTCGGTTAACATTTTGATAGAATAATTTGAACATTGTAAGGGTTACATAAGAAAAATCAAATCAAATCGAAATTTAAAAAAAAAAACTAAGAAAGCCTTTTAAGTGACTCTATATTTTTAACCAGTATAGCTGGGAATGGTATATCTTTTCGAATGTAGATTTGGCCGAAACGCACCCAAACAAACTTGTAATTGTTTTCTTTGCAGAATTTACGTGCAGCGCTATGCAATTCCTTACTTTCAGAGGACAAATGGTCGGATAGGTATATTCTACTGCTCGAGTCGCCAATGCCAATGTGTGAGGTTGATAGCTTGTCATCAGGGTGAGCCTTATTGAACCGAGTCGTTGCAGATAACAGAACATCCCGTTGGCGCTGTGACGAAAGAGTGACAAGAATGTTGCGTGGTCTCTTTGATGTAGAATTCATCTTTGCAACGCGACGACATGCTCTGATTTCGCTATCTGGTACAACGACGCTAAGACAATCACACAGTTTTCTAAACACGGCCATTATGTCCTCAGATTTACTCTCTGGCACCTCGTGAATTTCAATGTTAACATCACGTGAAATCTTTTCTAAAGTGGCCATGCGACTTTGAAGCTTAATTAAGGCATTCTGAGATTTAGAAAGCTCTGACTCCAGTAGCTTGATCCGATTACCCTTGTTCGTAATATCTACCTTGATGTCAGTTTGTTCCGCAGTGATAAAGTCCGTAGTGGTTGTAAAATCCACCTTCACCAACTCAATAGCACGACCAACTTCGGTAGCAACCATGTCCTCCATTTCCTTACGGAGCGTAGCACGTAAGTTTGACATAAACAACGAATCTGGGGATAGTTTTTGGTCCAAAAGCGTACTAATGCCTTCCATGGTCACTGGATCATCTGTCACAGCAACGCCTTGAACAGAAGTAGTCGCTCGGCCCTTCCTTCTAATAGTTACATTGTGTTCAACCATTGGTCCAACAAGAGTGGAGCTATTGTCACCACCTCTCTTTATAGCGCAAGCGCACTCAGGACAAATCCAAGTGTCTGTATCATACTTTGAGACGTTTTTACCGCCGGTACAGCTAACGTGATACATCTTGCCACAGCTGTTTCGCGTGCAACGTAGACTCTCCTCATCGTTATTAATTATAATACAGCAGGCAGAACACTTCATTATTTTGTATATTAGGCCAAAGCGTGTTTAGGAAAGCAGAAAAAGTAAAAGTAAGCGTCGAAAAAGACAAAAAAAAAAAATCGTAAACAATTAAAAACTTAAAAATACACAGGCCAAGCGACGCAGCAGCAATAATTAGTCGTAGCAATTTCGTAGCGAAAACCGGTTGCTTTAGCGAGGCGCTACACGGCACAGAAGTAGTCCTCTGCAAAACACGTTTGCGTAGCAAGTAAGTTAATTATATACTTGTAGCGCCACCTATCGCACAACTGCTGCGCGAGCACCACACTTGCTAAAGCGCGTGACCCATCCAACGCGATCGATGCAGAGACGTCAATAGTGGTTGTGTTAACAGTTTATCTACAAGGCACTGTAGCGTTACGTAGCAAATGCAACAGATGGCGTTGATGCCAACCAATGTCAGAAGGATGATTTGCAGATTTGAGATATTTAGCTGTTGATTTACACTGCACTGATTTTGAAACTTTGGCACTTTTGCATATAATTATTACAAAGTTATTTATCGTTATGGGCTGAGATAGTCAAAAACTTAGCTTATTTGCACTCAAACACTTCAGTTTATTGTTTGATGAGTAATATAGTTGTAATTGTTCCGATATCACAAAAACACAACTTCCAATAGTTTGTTTGCACTGCCTCCAATTGTTCGCACTAGTAATGATTATGACTCACGAATAACACACATATAACAGTATTATATGAACTACTAATATTTTTAAGAAAATAACAAACACAGAGGTCTAATTTGAGCTAGTTGAGACATAAAGCGCCATCTAGCGATACTTGGTATGTAGCATCTAGATTTGTTAGCTTAATCGTGTTAGGTTATCAATCGTCAAGTAAGCAGCGTAGTGTAAGATCTAGGCGTACAGACGGCTGTCAGCGTGTATGCGAGAGCGATACCTGGCACCCCGGCAAAGTCTTGTTGACGAAACACACTGGGTTTTAGTTCGTTCAACTCGGACATAACCACTGACTCTGCCCGGATCAGTGGTATGCGTCAGGCATTTCCCAGTATAAAAAAAAGGCCTACAGACGGCGAAATAATGCCATGTTTGACAAGATCTTAAAAAATCACACACACAATCACATTCATACACACAATTCTACCTAGTCCTAAACTAAACAGAGCTTGTACTATGGGTACTAGAATAACTGATACTAATACATATATACCTCTTTTCCATGACATTTCCATCATACAGACACTTCTTGACAAACAATTTTAATTTATATGAATAAATACGTTCAAATGTAATAATAAATATAAAATAATAGAATGAATTTAATAATATAAAATAATTAATTTAATAATAAAATTAGGATTTAATCATTAATTTTAATATTTCTATTTTTAACTAGCTACCCCGCGCGGCTTCGCCCTCGATAAAATTTTGCCCTCGAAAATATTTTAAAAGTATCCTATGTCCTTCTCCCGGTTCTAAGCTACCTCCCCACCAATTTTCAGCCAAATCGGTTCAGCCGTTCTTGAGTAATAAATGGTGTAACTAACACGACTTTCTTTTATATATATAGATAGATGTAATGTAATGCATGCCTGTGATTTGTGTAACTACTATTTGATTTACCTGTACATTATTATAATAGTTTGTATGGCTCTGTGTAATTATACAGTTGGTGTGCTTATTAAATAAAATAAAAATAAAATAAAATATTCTTTTCTTTAGACAATACGTACTTACTATACATAGAAACACCCAGACCAAGACAAACCTTGTAAAAGAGTACAGCGTGAGTAGGTGCATAGTGATCAAATGTTTGTGTATGTACGCTTACCGTCTTGCGATGAATCGGATGTGCGGAAAAATCCCTCGAATTTATGTTGAATTCGCTGTAGTTTTATAATGTAGCATTTTAATGTTTTTTTATGAATAAATAAAAAAAAATACCCCTCATGTTCACAAAGATTTGTCTTGAGCGGGAATCGAACCCACGAGCGTCACAGGCAGGCACACTACCCACTCCACCATCCGGTCGTCAAGATTAAATTTGAATGCATGCTGCCGAGTACCGTTTAGTATTTGCAATTAAAAGTTAGTTCTCTTCTTTAGTATTTATTTTTGAAAACGTGATTCAAAGAGAAACTGAAACGGTCTCGTTTTATCATTTCTTTTTGGCGTCAAAGAAACTATTTTAATTAATTGGTCATTTGCTAGTTGCGAATAATTTTCAGTACTTATATAATAAAATAAATCAGCTCCTATCAATATACCCATTCACAAAATATAAAGTTAAGAAGATATTAACAAATTGGTTGCTAACCTTATCATACACGGAAACTGAAAACCTCCTAGTTCCACTTTCTTAACCATTGAACTGCATATAATATTTTACAAGTTACTCACACACTCACTCACACACACACACACACACACACACACATAGTATAAGATCCCTTAAACAACGACCTTCACCGAGATGTTTATTTGATGAAACGTATTTTATATTTAATTTAATATGTCAATAAATATATTGCATATGGGTTGCCTAACAAATTTCAGTCCATAATATGATTAATTAATAATTGAAAAAAATATTTTTTTTAATCATTTCACCGGTTTGATAATTAGACAAATTCTATACCAATCGAAAGTCTGAAGCCTATAGAATATGCAAACGTTGGGTTGCCTATTCTTTTCCGGTCACAACTCTTGGGTAGCCAGAAACAGGTAAATCGATATACCATTTTGCACCGGTCTGATTATTGAATTAAAATTAATTGACAATAAAGATTATTTCATTATGAAAACGATGGTATAGGGTTGCCTGCGAAAAATCAGTCCCGAATGCCGGTTGTCGAATTTTGAAAAGTGAAATATTTCTGCGAGTGAATATATTTTTTCAATTTTTTTATACTTTATGTACTAAAATGTACAAAGGCGGGCCGACTTAATACTAAAAGTATTCTCTACCTTACAACCTTTGGGTGATGCAGAGATGTAGATAGTAGGTGCAGTTTTAAACACGTGTGAGGCAGACATGTAGATAATAAAAATCTTACTAACCGTGGACCATCAGTGCTACTCTTATCAAGTTCAGGAAACTTCTGTAAAAAAAACTGAAGAAACTAATTATTAATGTCATCACGAAAAGGCAGATACAAGGATTATTTTTATGCTTCTAAAGCGAAGCCAGGCTCAAAAATTTTAATTAAAGCCTCTGATACTGACGTTTTGATTATTTTGTTAGGAAATATGCACAAACTTATTGAATCAGAATTTTAGCTTGCCAGTTCAGCAACTAGAAAGACTAATAATCAAACTGTTGATTGCATTAAATGCACTGATTTAGCGTTGAAGTTAGGAATTAAATTATGCCAAAGTCTTCCCGCCTTCCATGCGTTTACAGGTTGCGATTACACGGCAGCATTTTATAATAACGGAAAAGTAAAACCTATTCAGCTATTTTCGGCAAATGAAAAATAAAAAACAGTTTTTGCATCATTAACAGATGCTGCTGATATTTTCATTGATAAAAAAATGAAGACCGTTCAAGAATTTACGGCTAGTATGTATGATATCAAGAACTGCAGCAACGTGAATGATGCGAGATATCGCATTTTTTAAAAAAAATAAAAGGTTTTGACTCCAACTCCATTCCACCCTGCTGGATATCATTAACTCAAAAAATTTACGAACTATTTTCGTAAATTCCATGTGGGTTAATGCAACGGATCCATCATGCGTGAAACTTCAGCCTGAGAATTGCAGAAATATTTCACTTTTCAAAATTCGACAACCGTCATTCGGGACTGATTTTTCGCAGGCAACCCTATACCATCGTTTTCATAATGAAATAATCTTTATTGTCATTTAATTTTAATTCAATAATCAGACCGGTGCAAAATGGTAGATAGGTATATCGATTTACCTGTTTATACCTGGCTACCCTGGAGTTGTGACCGGAAAAGAATAGGAAACCCAACGTTTGCATATTCTATAGGCTTCAGACTTTCGATTGGTATAGAATTTGTCTAATTATCAAACCGGTGAAATGATTAAAAAAAATATTTTTTTCAATTATTAATTAATCATATTAAGGACTGAAATTTGTTAGGCAACCCATATGCAATATATATTTATTGACATATTAAATTAAATATAAAATACGTTTAATCAAATAAACATCTCGGTGAAGGTCGTTGTTTAAGGGATCTTATACTAACACAAACAAACACACACACACACTCTCTCTCTAACATCGTGTCTTTTTAATAGCATAATAGTATTTTTAAATATGTTACATACAGTACTTTGTATAAGGGGTGGGAGCCTGGTAATCTGCGACACAGGTCTACCTACTGCAGAAACCAGTCTCTCACAAAGGAGTTTTGGATCTATATAAGCTGTATTTTTTTTAATTATTTTGTTATTGTACTACCCTGAACACCTTTGTGAAAGAGAAATAAACAAATTTTTATCTTTATCTTTATTTACAAAAGAAAAAGTATATATATATGTTTAAGTATCAGTTATTCTAATACCTATATAATATATTTTGGGACTATGACATTGTGTGAAAGTTTTGTGATGTTAATATTTTTTTATTTTAATATTATTTTATATGAATAAGGCGACAGTTTGTGAGAGTATGTATTTGTTCTTCACCCTCAGTTCAAGCGGATAGATTAATTTTAAGTAAATTTGGTGTGGAGTTAGCTTAGCTTCAGTCAATATACTGTAAATTATCAAGAATGTTGCGTGTGCAGCTAGCAATAGAAACCTTTTTCCTGTATCCTCATGATGAGCACGCCAACCAGTTGATCCGTTTCCTCTTTGACAACGGCTATAGACATCTTGTCTTTCATCCATATCCGAGCGTTGTGGACGAACTCGTCTGTTGCCTCCTTGTCTTCAGCCAGTTTCACTGATCTGTAGGTGATCTGAAATGTAAGAAAGTTCATGTTAGGTGATTGAACTTCTGCCTTTTTACGGGATATAATTCCACCCACACGCCCACCACTGTGACTCCTGTGACGCTAGGATCTACAGCGGTAACCAACTGAAAGTCACCGTGCATGACAGACGGGCAATCCCAGGGAGAGTTAAAATTGCGCTACGGTGGAACATACGTCCAAACATAACATATAGACTGTCAAACTCAAAATCATTAGCTTTCTTTTAGCTTAGCCGTAATTGGTAAAATTTGGCCACTTGCAAGCCACTACGCAAACGAATAATTGGTACAGTATATTATCTATATATATAAAAGAAAGTCGTGTTAGTTACACCATTTATAACTCAAGAACGGCTGAACCGATTTGGCTGAAAATTGGTGGGGAGGTAGCTTAGAACCGGGAGAAGGACATAGGATACTTTTAAAATATTTTCGAGGGCAAAATTTTATCGAGGGCGAAGCCGCGCGGGGCAGCTAGTTATACATAATTACTCACATAACATTACACTTATATAACCCAGAAGGGTGTGGCATGGGTGTATAACACCCACATTTGACTTGTTATGTGTTAGAGGGTGAGCCTATTGCCATCCACCGGGCACAAATCCAACTCCGTGCTGCTATCGGCATTGGGCATCGAACCCGAGACCGGTTCGCGGTGGAAGGCGCATAACTTAACCAAAAGACCAACGAGTACTGTTGTTGCTGTGTTTTATAATATAGTTTTCATATACAATGCTCATAGCAAGTATGCATTTTTAATAAGCTTACTGAGTATATATATATATATCAATACGCAAGAAATATACCAAAATGACTTATCAACTAAATTATTAACACCTTTTTTTTCAAATTACACATACTTCTAAAAATAACGCAATGTGCAAAGTGAAAATATAAAAATATTATAGTAATGTAAAAATATTTTTTAATCAAAATATTGAGAAGCAAGAATTTCAATCAAATCAAAAACGATGGGTTATTTTTTAACTAATTTTAAAATTGGAGTCTATCTGAAAAGAATTTGAGATCTTAATAAAGTTAAAAAGAGGCTGGAAAATATTGAAAAATCGCAGGAAAGTTTTTTCAATTATTTACCGAAAAGGTTTGGTGTATAGTACCAGCGCTAGCGATTAAATAGTATCATTTGCTGTACTTACTTTATGTGGGATTTCCCCCCCCCCCTTTTTTATTGCTTTTAATAGACTTTTAATATTCCTAGTCCATTATAGATTAGCTTTGACTAACTGCTTTACAGTTCTCGGGCAAACGTATTATTTAGGATTTGCTGTTAAGAAATTTTCAATAGCAGCACAGAATCTAGAACCGTGCCCGTAGATGGCGATAGGACCTCGTCACATGGGACCTGAAATTAAACGGTGAAGTAATCAAATCTAACCACTGCCACACCACCCTTCAAGGTAATTTAAACGTGATGTATTGTTATGTTTTGAAAAATAAAACAAACTATCTCAGTGGAAAAATATGCAGAATAGTGTAGAATATATCTTCAACATTGGACTGTACTGTGTAGTGAACTACGGTTACATGTCTACAGCACTTTTTTTTATCCAATCAACTATTTCCCTCAAACACAGTCAACTAACGTTTCTCACAGAGCCGAGGCCTATTTTAGAACTTGCATAAAAAAAATAAGGCTTCGTACCCACAGACTCTTTTTACCCAACAACGGCGTAACCAAAAGGTAGGTAATGATTTGGGAGTTTTTGCAGAGGTTTAGTTTAACAATCATAGTAGTATTTTTAACTAGTTTATGACGTAGTTTTTACACTATGATTCGGCTTACTCTTGGCAAAAGCCATTTGAATATATTTGATGATCTTTGAGATCGTTAAATATTTCTTTTTTTACTCAAATTAATCAACCGACCATGCATAGAAAAGGTCTTTTATCCCATATGTCAATAGAAACCCACCCAAAATAATCTCGATAGCTAATTGGTATGTAGTTAATTGGATTTTATATTGTGAAGCTAGATGCGCAATAGCGAAAAATATAGTATAGCTTCTTCCAAAACATGTATCGACCTATATCGGGATGTCCTGGATTTTTTTAATTCAAAAGTCCACCAATAATTAGTTCAGGAATAAAAGAAAATCCTCTAACCCGTTTGTCACTGAGGCCCCACCGAAATATAGCCATTTGTTTTTCCCTACTTTTTTCCTCTGCACAAAACATCTTAATTAAGTAAATTAAGATTTCCGAACGGCCGATTCATCTTTTTTGTAGGCTCTTAATTAAATACTCGGGTTCGGGCAGTCAGCTTGCCGTCCCTGGATGGTATTTTAAATTTTCACAACTTTTGCCTGAATACGTTTGTAGAGAAAATCTGGGTGTGAAATTCTTTATCGCTTGTTAATTGTTCGATTATACTTAAATCCTTTTTTCTTTTACGCATTTTTAGTCAGGTATTGAAAATTTACTATGTAGTTGGTTGAAATTTTTGCTGTAATGTTTTGTGGTAATAAATTCTTTTGACCACTAAATATAAATAATAATATAATGTATCCTATATTGCTCGGTATTTTAAGAGTTTATACCTAAAATTATGTTTGTGTAGTTATAATTAAAAAAAAAATAATGTCATTAATTTTATTTTAATTTATGTAATTAATATTAGAACACGAATTTTATAATGTTATGAACCCATTTAATGTAATTATGATTGTTAATTTTTATTTTTATTTTTTGTTTTATGTCATGTCATTAATATGATAAAGTGTATGGTTCTGGAAATAATTGATTTAAGAACTCAATGTACCACGCTTTAAGACATTACATATTCTATTCTATTCTATTCTTCTAAATTCTGCCTACAGATATTTCTTGAAGTTTATTGTTGGGTTTATTGCTTTTAGTGAGGAGTTAAAATATTTTTTATAAACCAGGTAAGTAGATGAAGCAGTACTAAGTAGGTTAAAGTTATTACCATAATTCTGATTGTAATATCATATTTCCGAAAATTAATGACATTTTGACATATTAATTAGATTAAAAGTATATATAAACTATGTATAAACTTGAAATGACAAGCCAGTTAAAAATAAAACATGCTAACTGCCTAATATTCTGTATTCTATTTAAATATTTCGTATGTCTCGTATTTGACAAATCCAGTGAATTTCATTAGAAACAACTTTATCCTATAATTTGTCAGGCTAATCGTAAGGCTTATTACAGGCCTTGATCTCTACATTACTAATGAGGATGATTCACTAATGTTAATAAACCTGAATTATCTAGGTTAATCTATTGGTAAAACTAGCTCTAAAACTCATCATTCTCTACTTCATTATGGCCGGCTTTTAATCTGACGTATTCCGCTTTAAATAAGTATTTTATGTGGAGTGACTGCCATGAGACTTCTTCAGTCCAGTTCGAATTGCCAGTATATTTAACTATTATTTTTTCATTCTTGTTTTGTAATAATATAAATTCCTCCGCATTTATTTACTATAACTTATTGTATTTATTTATTTATAAAATAATCAGGTACCAGTTGAAAACCAGCGCCAGGCACCTGTGTCTAGCAATATGCTGAACTGGTTACCAATTTGGTAGTAAGCACGAAACACTATAATTTTATATAATATTAAAGTTGAAAAATCAAGAATCCAGCAGGACTCGAACCTGCACCCCCCGGGTACACGCCCCAAGTGCCTTGCCAATTCAGCTATGGATTCGTATGCTGCTGGACTCAAAATTTCTCAACTCTTTATGCCAGCGTCATAGGTATATATATAGGTTACTACCTTAGCTAGACGAACCATTACTTGATTTTTCAACTTTAATATTATATAAAATAAATGCATAGCAAAGCTAAAATTTGCTTTAAAATATTACAACTATAATTTTGAGTGATATTGATTTTTTATGTATATAATAAGACACTTCTTATCTGTTATTTCTTGCATTTTATCAGCTGTATCGTTTCTTAGCATTATGTATAATTATTCTATTTTTGTTGTGTGTATCGTGTACTTCTAAATAAATGTTTTTTCTTTCTTTCTTTTCTTTTTTCAGATGAAACGCTTCTCTTTGTAAGACTAGTTGTCACACTTTCTGGCTTCTGACTACCCGTAACGACTGCCTTAGGCGCTGTCTCCACGAGCGAGAGAATCGCGACGAGTCCGCCCTTATATCGTCGGAGAATCTCCACGAACGAGCGATAATTCCGCCGCGTATCGTCGCGAGTCGTAACGGAATCGCAGCGTTTCCGCGGCGACTCGTAACGGTATCGCCGCGTTTCCTTGACGACGCGTTGTAAAAGAAAGAATTCAGTACTTTTGACAGCGCGCCCGCTGCGCGCTCGTCGCGAGAGCGCGGCGAGCCCGCTGCGAGTAGCGACGGGATAGCGACGATGTAATGACGTTTCGCACGCTCCTCGTTGCCACTCGTCGGATCGCGGCGATAATATCGCCGTGTGGAGATGGCTCCATAGAGAGTGTATAGCAATACGTGGCACGACGATAATATCGCCGCGATTCACTCGCTCGTGGAGACAGCGCCTAAGACATATATATATACTCGTATTATGTTCTAAGACTATAAAAACACATTATAACATAACATAACATACCATCACACTTATATTACCCAGAAGGGTCTGGAAGTCAACACCCACATTTTACCTGTTATGGTTAGGTCCTGTGAGATAGGGGGTAAGCCTATCGCCATCCACCGGGCACAATTCCTACTCCGTGCTGCTATTGTGAATTTCCTGACGGAAAGTTGATAAATAACACTTTGCCCAACCCGGGTATCGAACCCGAAACCTCACGGTGAGAAGCGCATACGCTGACCACAAGACCATCCAGGTAGTACACACATTATATAAACACATTATATTTAGTCCTAACTTCTAACCATGGCTCCACGAGCGTAGTAGGTCGATAAAAATAGCTTGAAAATAGTATATTAGTTTCGGTCGGTAAATAAAAAAGGGTAGATAGCTTATAAAATATTACAGTCCTTCGCTTTCATGATTTTTTGTCACAACGCCCATAAAACCCTTAGTAAACATCCTAAGGGTGCTCCATCTAAGTAAAAAGCCTAAAAAAAGTTCTAATCTCTGAAATTACTGGCATATCGAATATACCAGTAATTTTAGATCGTAATCTTACTACCCAACACGAACACAGTAGTACAAAAACTACTATTTTGGAGGCAGGTCAAAAGTGAGATGGTTCTCCCTCCCTCAAGACGGATCATAGGTGTGGATCCAGGTGGTCATGGGGCTCAAACATGATTTTCTCTCTGGACCCCAAATCCACCATAGAAATTTCTCATTTGCTATAAAATAACTATACTCACTACCAAAATCAGAGAGACAGAAATCGAGCTCCAAATTGTAATTCACTAATAATTATAACTGAATTTGACACTTTGGAGCTTAGAGTATGACCATGTGCCTCCCTGTCCAGCTATATAGCTGGCTCCGACCTTGTCTACAACCATACGCCATTTTCAACAAATTCACGTCATCACTCAAAGCGTTTTCTATTATTTGAGCTAGTCCAACACTTGTCGATGTAACAAAAGTTCTTTAATTAAATCCCCAGCCGCGTCGATCCACTATTTTTTGTCAAACGAACTCAATTTCATGTTTTGTGCAAGTGATATGGCATTTCAGACGGTCGGCCATTTTTGTTTACGAGCCCTGCGGCTGTTGGACTTCAAATATCGTAGTTCAATTCGCACATTTTAGTAACAAACCGTTTGATCTATTTCTATAGGTTCTATTATAGTAAAAAATGTGTTTCTCATATTCTAAGGTACTATTTCTATATAAAGCTTAAGCTTTTAGGTATAATTACATAATTGATTCTCAGAAAAATGTTCATGTCTGAAAAAATAGTCTTATAAAGAGTTTCTTATGTTATGACGACCGGATGGCGGAGTGGTTAGTGTACCTGCCTGCGACGCCGAGGTTCGATTCCCACTTAAGACAAATCTTTGTGTGCATAAATATGGGGGTTTGTCTTAGTCTGGGTGTTTCTATGTATAATAAGTATGCAATTACAAAAGAAAAGTATATATATGTATTAGTATCAGTTATTCTAGTACCCATAGTACAAGCTCTGCTTAGTTTGGGACTAGATGGCGTTGTGTGTGAGTTGTGGAATATTTATTTATTTATTTATTTATCGGCCTGCGCTAAGTTACAGAGGTCTGATGGAAATACACTGCGTACCGACAATAAGCTGAATCTGTAAAGCTTTTTAGGGTTCCGTAGTACCTACAAGGAACCCTTATAGTTTCGCCATGTCCGTCTGTCTGTCCAAGGCATAGCGACAAAACCGTTGGTGCTAGAAAACTGAAATTTTGCATGAACATGTATGTTAACTATACAAAGAAAGTCGTAGAATAAAATTTGGAAAAATATTTTTTTTTCAGGTAGCTCCCCTACATGTAAAGTAGGGATGTTTTTTTTTTATCGCTACCCCATAGTGTAGGTTATTGTTAGATAGGACTTTTAAAAACGTTTAGGGGTTACTAAGACAGTTTTTTGATTTAGAGATCCGTTTGCGAGATAATTAACTTTAAAGAGCAAATTTTTGTTCGAGTAGGGCGTCCCCCCCCCCCCCCCTCTAAAAGCTAAACTACTGGATCCCAAAATCTGAAAAAAATTTTAAAGGAAAACTATAGCGGATAAGTTCACTTCATTAGTTCAAGAGGAATAGGGGTCCGAAATGTCAGATGCAGTTACTCAGAATATTTGGTTCAAAATTCTTGAAACATAAATAAACATACATAATACATATATAAAATCACGCCTTTATCCCACGGGGATAGGCAGAGACGATGGAACGCCATGTGCTTCGCTCCTTACATACTTCTTTCGCTTCCTCAACATTCATACATCTCGTCATACGTGCTAGCTGGTTTCGTGTACTACAAACATTTCCTTTCTGAAGGACGCCATTTAGTTAAAAAGTAAAATTAAAAATATTTTTTACGGAACCCTACTGCGCGTGGCCCGACACGCACTTGGCCGGTTTTTATGTATACCTTTTTATGAAGATCTCACCTGATGGTATGTGATAACTCAGTGTACGGTGAAGCACGCTTACCTATGAGATACCTATTCAGTCTTGCTTTATAGACACGCAGATTGTACTCATGCGGCAACACAAACTCAGGCGGTACATTCCTTGGCAGTTCGCATAAGGAACGTTGCTGTCGCTAAGAGTCGACCAAAACGTTATTGAGAAAAGTTTCAGAAAAAATATTGGTATTTAACAATCTCACCTCTTCAGGAAGGTAATGTTTCTTCAGCAGCCTAATAGCATCCTCGTACCGTCTGTCCTGAAGGTCTTCAAACCTCAGCCCACAGGCCACACGGCCCCATATCGAAGGGGCTTTTATCCGGTCCTCCAAGGCCTTCATCTTTGCCAGAGTTTCCGCGTCTTTCGCCATGATTGGTTGGTTATATTATCTATCTGAAAATATTATGACAATTGATTAGAACTCTAGGGACAATTCAGTTATTTATTTTATGCAGCCTTTATAGTCAAATCAATAAGCAGACTGAAACATTGAATGGGCGATGTATCACACTACACCGCGCTCCGAAATATAGCTTAGTACTGCAGATGCGCTGATATCCCGATGCAGTTTTAGCTGGACCTAGCCTGGACTTTGCATCTTTTCTATATAAATTAAAATACTTGCCAACAACTCGAAATATCTACGGCCTATAGTGAGCCTTTGCTTTATTAGTAACGTTAGTACCGACAACACTTAAGGTAATATTTAAGGTTAGACTAGTCACCAGACTTCGGTAAATAAATCTGTTGTTTGATCTACAATATATATAACCTACGATAAATATTAAGTAATTCTTCTTCTTCTTTTATTTAATGGCAACTGGGTCTCCTTGCGGTGACTATTTCTGCCAGTGTCAAGTGTGAAATATTATTAAAATTATTGTAAGCGTCCAAAATGGCGTGCGATATTACCCAATAATTTATTACTGTAACCACTACTCAAAGATGATTGTCAGTTGTCTAATTGACATTTGATCAACTCATTTCATAGACGAAGTTCACATTTTCTTCGTAAATGTTATTTCAATGAGTTTACTTCACACATAAAAAAAATATGATCATTTGTTAATTTATCGTATCTGCCCATTCCAACTTGTTTTTGGAAGTCGTTCTGAATAAAAAACTAGTTATGCAACTGAATATTTGCCTTGCTGGTTTAATGGTTATCTTAAACCACCTCTCACTACGGGGTCTTGGATTAGATCCCGGGGTATGGCAAACTTGTTATCCTATCATATAGGACCGCTAAAATGCGATAGTTAAACACCTCTATAGCATTCAGACTAGATTTAATGTTAGATGAAATGACGCATCACAATACAACCTAAATAAATTCGGCATAATTATCTTAATTTTCTCTAACACACATATCGGCTCTCTAATACAATTAGAGATAGCTATGCAGAAATCGCAGGCAGGTGTATTCCTGATTAAATAAGGGTTCTATTGTTCGACCCACTCAGAAACAAACAAGTGTTTGCGTTGACAATCGCAAGTTTCTGCGCTAATACATAGGGATGGGCAGTTTATCAATGAAATATGATTTGTATCGATGAAGTTTAGATTTTACATTTACATTCGATTTTTTTATATAAGATAAAACGCCAGAAGCTATTTTACTATCTAATGGTACCAATGACAAGACCAAATACACACATTCACTCACACAAACATACCTAGTCTTAAAACAAATCCTTGCGGATAACACTAGCATTCATCCCATTTGGGGAACGAACTCACAACTACAGTGCAGTGGAAAATGTAAATAGTTATTTAAAAGGCGCCTCGTTCTAGTGGTTAGAAAATACGACAGCTGATGTGAGGTATCTGGTTTGATCATCGAGTCAGACTTCCACCAGAAATTCTTATTAACAGAATAGAGTTTGTGATTGCCCGGTAGACGATGGCTGATGAATAGGCTATGAACATAACTGGTAATACGTGGCCGTAAAACTGAACTTTCTACGTTATCCTAAGAATTACTTTAAGAAACGAAAAACCAAGCATTTCCTTTTTAAAAAAAATTCAATATCAATTTTTTTTTTTTTAAGTATACAATTAAGAATAACATTGTTTTACCAATTACAATAGATGTATTTTGTTGTTTCCGCCAGGCTCAATCGCCTCCAAAAAACTTAGCATTAATTATAATTATTTTAAAAATATGATACATATAATGTCGGTAGGTACATACCTGTAGGAATATTGGGTATAACTATGCAATATTGATTGTAGTAACATTTCTTAACATACACAATTCAATTAGATTTCGGATATAAAATAAAAAGTAATAATAATAATAACATATTATTATCGATATTCTTATCGATTGGATCAGGTCAGCCCTACAACTATAGTTACTAAGTGGTGTTACCAAAAGCCCACATCATTGTTTACTCAGTTACGTGAGGTTACAGAATGATAATATTATATTGAAATTGGTCTGGTGAAGAATCGCCCAGTGCAAAATGTTTTATCATTCCATATCTTAGCATTTTAAAAGCAAATTGTAAATATAAACTTATCAAGGGGTTGAAGAGTTGTCGTTATTTTGCTATATTTTCATCCACATATTTTTTTATGCTCGATAAATACGCGTTTGACCACGATCTCACCTAAAGGTAGGTGATGATGCGGTCTACGGTGGAGCACGCTTACCTATGAGATACCTATTTGCTTTGAAGACACTCAGATTGTACTCATGCGGAAACACAGACTCGGACATAAAGACAACATAAAGGTAAGCTCAACTTATTTTTTGTACTTAGAAGATGTTATTTTTAAACACAATTCTTATAATAAATACTGTTTTTGGGCACATATTATCACACTACACTTGTCTCTCTCTGCCTCGCCGCTCTCCACTGCACCGGTGATGTGGGTTCGATCCCCACATGGGACAATCTTTGTGTAATTCGCAAATATTTGATAAGAGACTGGGTGTGATTGTGTGAGTGAATGTGTGCATTTGGCCTTGTCATTGGGACCATTGGATAGTGTCTGGATTGATAGCTTCTGGCGTTCTATCTAATGCAAAAAAAAAACCAAATTCACACTAGACTTTTCCATCAATAAACTACATGCTATAACTCACAATAACCGCAAAAAATAAACATGAAAACTCACCTTTCAGTTTCAGTATATAAGTTGAACAAAACCACCATATACTGTGTGGCACGGCACACTAATGCCGAACTTTCTTCAATAGGGGAAGTTCGAAAAAAAAGGAAATAAATCAATAGCTACGTCACGGCTTCCATAAAAGTTTGCACGGCATCAAGCTACATGACTTGGAGTTAAGAATAGTCAGCTGTTCAAAGTAAATGGTTCCGTAGATATTTTTTTTAATCCGAAGTTGGTTATCCTTTATGTACTGCGAGCCCAGGCGTGCCGTACATTATTTTTTTAAAAGGCCAACATTGAATTATTTTGAAAGACAAATTCAAAACTGACTGCCTCGATTGTCAAGTGGTTAGCGTATGCGCCTCTCACCGCGAGGTCTCGGGTTCGATTCCCAGGTCAGGCAAAGTGTTGTGTGAACTTTCCGTCAGGAAATTAGCAGCACGGAGTTGGAATCGTGCCCGATGAATGGCGATAGGCTCACCCCCCATCCCATAACATAACAGGTGAGAGGTATTGTACACCTCTGCCACACCCTTCCGGGTAATATAGGCATGATGTTATGTTATGTTTATTTCAAAACTATACACGGTTTAGGCACTCGTTTGACCACGATCTCACCTGATGGGATGTGATGATGTTGTCTAACGTGGAGCACGCTTACCTATTTACTCTTGCTTTGAAGGCACCCATATTGTATTCATGCGGCAACACTGATTCAGGCACGGTGTTCCATTTTACTATTCAGTTCTAAGAACCAAAGTACAAAATCGAAATTTCTACACATCTGAAAATCGGTCTTGGAAAAGATGAAGGTACACGTCAGGAAATAGCAAATGATGCGTACACACATGTCATCTTTTCATTGATTAAAAACATGATTCTGAAGTTCTAGTTGCGAAAGCGCTTTGTCATGACGTCATTTTACACCCATATATAGTTTTGGTATTATTATTTTGTAATGAAATATGCAAAAAGCATCGTTTTGAAATAATTATTACAAGCAATCTTTGTTATACAGCCGAGAGTAACACAAAACATTTGATTTATGTTTTAATTACACCAGCAGCGTGGCGTAGACTATTAGAGAACGGTTCGTTGTTATAATTACTGACCCTAAGCGTACAAATTAATATTTTTTTGCAATGTTATTTAATAGTAGGAGCTTGTCGCTAAGCCAACTAGATTAACCGATAGTCGGTTTAAGCAATGCTTATCGCGGTCGACTGTGGGTGACCATCTTGACATAATAGCGCCTAGCTTAGGCACCAGTCTCCCACAATTATATTTTTAATAATTATATATATGTATATTTAAAATAAGGACTGTTGTATTTAAACTAATATTGTGGTGACAAGAATTAAATATATATATATATATATATATATATATTTATTTATATATATTTGTACGCTTAGGGTCAGTAATTATAACAACGAACCATTCTCTAATAGTCAACGCCACGCTGCTGGTGTAATTAAAACATAAATCAAATGTTTTGTGTTACTCTCGGCTGTATAACAAAGATTGCTTGTAATAATTATTTCAAAACGAAGCTTTTTGCATATTTTATTACAAAATAATAATACCCAAACTATATATGGGTGTAAAATGACGTCATAACAAAGCGCTTTCGCAACTAGAACTTCAGAATCATGTTTTTAATCAATGAAAAGATGACATGTGTGTACGCATCATTTGCTATTTCCTGACGTGTACCTTCATCTTTTCCAAGACCGATTTTCAGATGTGTAGAAATTTCGATTTTGCACTTTGGTTCTCAGAACTGAATAGTAAAATGGAACACCGTGCCTGAATCAGTGTTGCCGCATGAATACAATATGGGTGCCTTCAAAGCAAGAGTAAGAGTTGGGCAAAATGTAATCAAATTAATGATTACAGATTATGATTAGAATGTGTAATCTTTAATCATGATTAAAGATTACAAAAAAGAATCAAAAATGTAATCTACTTTGGTGATTAATGATTATTAATCTGTAATCGTAATCTTGATTACTAATTTTGATTGATGAAGGTGAACACTGAAAATAAATTAAAAATAAAAACAAATTATATAACAATAAATCATCTTTATTTTTTAATTAGTCTCATAAATTGCAACATTTGGATTAATTATTTCACGAAAAAATGTACCGGATATTTGTGATTTACGATATGCGGTTTAAATTAGATTTCAATAAAACCCTCTTCTCAAACATTTCATCTGAAAGTCTATGTGCCTTTGGTGAATTGGTCATAGTTGCATATGAGAAAAGTCTTTCAACTGGACCCGAGGAAGGCAGAGGCGTATTATATTTCTTAAAAACATTCTTTATTTCAGGGTATCTATTTAGCATGGATACATCTTTATCTTGATCTGCTAGATAGTGAGAAATAATGGCATCTGCTTTAGATCGCTGTATTTGGTGCGTATCTCCCGTTGAGTCAGTTTCATACAAATCAGTATCAAACTCAAAATAGCTGACTTCATATTTGTTACTTGGTGTGTCTTGTAACGTTGCAGGTGCCTCGTGGATTTCTTTGACAACAGCTGCCTCGAAAATTGATTTAACTTTGGAATGATGTTGTATGTTCAAACAAGCTATCCATTTGTCCTTAAATCTAGGATAAGACATGGCAGCAATTGCAGCGTTTTGAGCTACCTTCGAGGAGACTGTAAAAAACTCAAAAAATCGCTCCTCCACGCTTTTTAAATATTTTTCTGCTAACTTTTTGCAAAAATCAAATGATTCTCTGTTGAGTTTTTGTAATTTTTTGCGCAAAGATACTAAACATGGCAGTAAAATACCGTAATACATATCTTTTTCGCCTTGTAATATATCCAAGGCCTCTGCTATTGGTTTTGAACAGCGCAAGTATTCATTAATGTATTGGAAATCATTGGTACGTAAGACGTTAGTTAGTCCCAATGCCACATACAACTGTACACTCTTTTCCTGTATCGTTGCAATTTGTTCTAGTGCATCATAAAGACTGTTCCATCTAGTAACTCCTGGTTTGTAAAGTGTATGCCCGACAATGCTATGTATTATTTCAGCTGATTTAGGGCGACCGGCTGCATTCCACAAATTGTTGCATTTCCTAATAACTTGGTTATGAATATCGGCAAGAGTTGTCTCGTTATTCCTTAGCACTTTATTGGCATCCGTAGTGGCACACAGATTGAGCTTGTGGGCAGAACATCTTAAATGTACGGGTAGTTCTAGTCTCGTAGACTGTGGAATATTATTTTCAACAAAAGCTAAGGGATCAACATTATTTTGAGTGTTGAAGTCTGATATAGAACCGATCTCAGAATGAAAATCTTCTACGACAGTAGAACTTTCTTCTGAGTCTGTCAAATCATCAAATCTGTCACTATCCATGTCTACGCTGAACTCTTTAAACGCTTTGACGAAATTACTGCCATTATCTGTGACCGTGGTAAGAACTTTCCGAGAATCCAGACCAAACTCAGAGTGTACTGCTTCAAGTAAAAGAGCTATTCGGTCAAAGCTGTGCGTACCTGAAAATCTTCGACATGCTAGCGTTTTAGATTTCCTTTCTAAGTTTATGTCAAGCCAGTGTACCGTGACGCCTAGAAAACTTCTAGTTTTTGCCGACCAAATATCCGCAGTTGTACAAACTTCCTTTATATTGAGCAATTCACATTTAATCTTCGTGATTTCCTTTACATAATAGTCATCGATCAAGCACCCCAAAGTTCTCCTGCTGATAATATTCAGTCCTTTTCTGCTAATACTTAAACTATCAAAGATTTTCTTGAAAAATGGATCATCTATGGCTTGTAGTGGAATCATGGAATGGATAAAAAACTCTAAAATATTAACATTAAATTGGTCTTGTGAAAGCAACTGCTCAGGTTCATTAATATCTATAATTTCGAACTCACGACGGTTAGATGTTCCCGAACTTCGTTTGTTTTTTTTTGCTAGTTTCAAGTGACTCTGATATTCCTTGAATATGTCTTCTCCGTGTTTGCGTTTAAGATGAGTAACAAAATTCGATGTTGAATTGTTAAAACCGCAAATTTTTACTTCTTTTGGTTGACACGATACGCAAATTGCCACTTTTTTTGTAATTGTGGACTCAGTTTTACAATAAATGAAAAAATTACCGTCAAGGATGCATGGTAATGTCTCTGTTGTGCGTTCATTCTGTCCTTTCTCTGAGTCAAAACTACTTATATCACATGAAGATGAAAAAGAACTCGACGTTGACGCCATTGCACATGCGATAACGATGGATCTTCAACAAACTTGCACTCGTTATTTATTTTGTTTATTACGTTCGAATTTAAATACGTTTAAATAACGTTCGTCTCCTTGCACTTGATAAATATGACTGCTCTGCGCTGCGCATTGAACAAACTGACGTGTAATAATTATGTAATTTTGATTACTGACTACTGTAATCAAGATTAAAGATTACATGTGTAGTTTTGATTATAAGTAACCATGATTATTTTAATCAGATTAAAAGTAATCATGATTATTACTAATCAGATTATTAATCCGATTACAAGAGTAGTTGATAACGCCCAACTCTATATCATAATTCTCTCTCTTTTGGTGGTCCCTTGAATATATATATCTATAATATATATGGTGCTGTAATAACCTACACTTGCCTAAAATATTGTCAAAACAAACAAAATTGTATGATTAATTATTTGAAAAGATGGTGCACATGAGTTTCTCACCACTTCTTCTTAGTGATGCAATACACATCTGAGCTCGTATCTATATTGAATTTAATTTAAATCTATAAACTTCGTCGAAAATGTATCTAAGCTTCGGTAATTTATGTCATATTATTGTGATTATTAATTGTTAATTTATTTAATTGTTTAGATTATTTTTATTTGCTATGCAATTATTATGTTAGTTGACGTGTTCAAGCGCCCCCTGGGATTTATTAAAATAAATGATTTGACTTTGACTTCGACAGTCTTCACAGTTATCCAGTAGCCACAATTTGGCTACTGGTAAGAAAAATACTGACGTTTACCTCCATCCAACCCCAATAAAAGCAATTAGGCTCGTCATAGTAAAAAGTGTTATTAAATAATGCGTCCTGGTTAGTGGAAAAGCCGCTGAAAAGAAGCCAGAGAAAGGTAACACAACCTTCTTCATTTAGCAGCAAACTCCACTAAATCGTTAAAAAAGTGCCACAATAAAAAACAATGACAATTGTCCCACGGATTTCTCATTTCGCAACAGAACCCAAATACCGTTTAAAGCTAAAATCGATAGACGTGATTCAATATAATTTGATCGCGACGGCGAACTTTGACAAAAGAAACAAAATAAAATGTACTATTTACTGGTTACTGGTACTGCAGTCAGGTTTGATTGTACCAGGACATGCTAGGGTACAAGACAGACGATCTATTCTCTTATGGAATGCGCTACCTCTGAAAAACAGGATGGCATCCATTCGCGATGTTTTTAAATTAAATGTAAAGTTATACCTACTTGAGCTATTAGGCGGAATCTTAGTCATCAATCAGTTGAGTCCTACGTTATTATGTTTTGTATATATGTTATTTAACGTTTAATATTTTATGTTATAGGTAATGTTATGTAATGTATGGTATTATATTTATGTATTATTCATTATTTATATAGTATTTAAGTATTAGTCCAGTATGTATTTTATTATAATTCATTATACAATTAGGTAATTAACTCTAACATACATTATGCACCTACCAATTATCTCTGCACCACCCTAAGGGTCGACTGGTAGATAATGCCTTCGTCATTAAGTTTGCGCAAGAAGTTTTTAAATAAATAAATAAAGATAGCCATTATACATTGGTACGGTACACTAACTACTTAGAAGTTTTTTTCGTTGTATTCTCCTTAATAAATGGCGGCATCAAAACTATCACGGTATGTAGAATGTTATAATTGTTGTAGGTGTTGTCATTTTTGGAATATCTACCACGAAGCGATGCCAAAGTGCGGTTGCTATGGTAGTCCGATGGTGAAAGGTGAAGGTCAAATTATAGTGTGTGATGATTTCATCAATTCGTCGAAATATGCATGAGGCACAACACTTTAGTTTTCAGATGATTGGTTGGTGAGCTTAGAACCTGTAATTACGAGCACGTAAAGCTTAATATCTTAGTCTCCACATGTAGCGCATCAACAATATTTTGTGGATTATATATGTGTACAAGACCTATTTGTAGACAACAGGCTAGTTTCCTACTTATTCGACGTAATATCCAGACTGTCATGACTTACTGACCTGGTTGGAATGCTTAACTATATAGCAAGTATCCAGTCCAAGACCACCTAAAGACAATACAAAAAATAAAATCTGTTGTTAATGTTAAAATAAAAATGTTTTTTTAAGCTGGTATAGTTGTTTGCATGATGCCTCTGCCTAATGCCCTTTTATCTGTCTGTCTGTCTGATTGTTT
Source organism: Hypena proboscidalis (assembly GCA_905147285.1). Classification (NCBI taxonomy): domain Eukaryota; kingdom Metazoa; phylum Arthropoda; class Insecta; order Lepidoptera; family Erebidae; genus Hypena; species Hypena proboscidalis. The sequence goes on along the minus strand of LR990150.1, from coordinate 5,065,247 downwards.
GTATTGGTATACATCAATAAAAATTAGCTTATGTTACGTGCCTTGTTGTAAGTTACCTGCATCTTTTTAATTTTATTTAATAATCTTCTATAATAAATAAAATTAAAAAGATGCAGGTAACTTACAACAAGGCACGTAACATAACGTCGTTGTCAAACCAAAATCTGCTATGTGCACTTTTGTAAGATTTCTACTTTAAACCTCTGCATATAGTTCGCTGCTATATCCTACCATATAAAAAACTGTCATGTGCTTATGACCATTATATGATGATCTACGACCTCTTATTGACGACCTCTTACCTACAATCCCTTGAATGCAGGAGACCTTTTTTTGTCAATTTCTCAAAACTATGATTTCTGCACATAGCAGATTTTGGTTTGACAACGACGATAAGCTAATTTTTATTGATGTATCTACCACGCAGACGAAACCGCGGGAGCTAGTTTGTTTGAAAAGCGGAAAAAAGTTAGTTTGTTTGTTTGTTTGATAGCGCTAATTTCGAGAACTACTGTTCGAATTTTGATAATTCTTTTTGTGTTTGATAGTCTAACTCTTAATAAAGGTATTTAAATATTTAACATTACGCTAAAATCCACGGGAGCGGGGCAATAAGGTTGAATGCGGTTCAAAGCGCGGCAGCAGCTACTTTTTAATACAACTAATTCCACGCAGACAAAGTCGCGGGCAAAAGCTAGTGTTTAATAAAACCTCTCCTAAAAAATGCATCCGATACAATTACCACCCTAAATTTAAATTGATATACCAAAATCAAATATCATCCAAATACGTCAACCATCACAATCGAATATATCTTCGTACGCGTCTATTAGATTGATCGGCAATCGAGAATTGTGATAAATCGATCCTGCTACACTGCACTAGTGATTAATCGATGTTAGCTAATTGATTCTGGCTGCGGTACACCGGTCACGGTAGTTAGAATCGATTATTATGTAATCAGTTTTATGATCGATTCGGCTCTGATGGGAGTTCCTAAAGGCGTTGTTACGTTCATTGGTTGCTTATCTTAATGACGTCATCAAAGGTTATGGACAGATTCCGACGTCAGGATTTTCGTGATTATCTCAGCATTGACAGTAAAGAGAGTGATTTTCGTTTAAATGTTTTTTAGAATGCGCAGTCGTTTGAATAGTGGGTTTTCATTGGAATAGATGGGCAACTATAAACAAACGGTCTGACATAGGTACACATAAATAACTATACATGAAGCTAAACATTTCCAGTATAAGCTGGTCATGCTGGCACGGGAAGCCATACAATGTGAGTCAATCTCTTATTAGAAATGTATAGCTTGATGTTTGACCGTGTTAACATTCGTAATACTTTTGTGATCGAGCTTGGCAGAAGCACCACCATCTCACCTTTAACCTGTCGCTTAATCTTGCTTGCAATACTATGTGGTGGTAATGAGATTAAACCCTAATTTATTTATTTATTTATTAAACTTCATACCCACGTGTATATTTGCCTTGGGCATTTTCTACCAGTCTACCTACAGGTGGTGCAGAGATAACAAAGTAAAGTCATGACATAGTAAAACAATTTTTTTTTTTTTTTATTATATTATTATGCTACAGTTTTCAAATTTTTATTCATTTTCAAACATATTATGTACATTTAAATATTCTAATAACTTATTAAAAAAAAACAAAATTGAATACCTAACTATGTACAGCTGTAAGAAAAATAGAACTAAAAATTTTTAAAAGTTATGCGTCAAAAAATACTTCCGCATCAATGTCAAATGCGGGTGACGTGCCCAGAAGGCTGGCGGCATTGCCGCGTTAAATTGCTATGCTCAACCTTTGAGCAAAGTAAAAACCAGCCTTCTGATCACGTGAAGTGTCGATCAGTCGTTTTGATATCTCTTTAAAAAGAGAATGGGCACTCGGGCCCCATGACCCCAGCGTCTCAACCCCAAACGGCTCAAATATGTAATCTCCAACAAGATTACTATACTTGCGCCGCTTGAGGGTTTCTGCAGAGGCAGCAGCTGTGCCGGCGCAGGCCGCTGTATTTGGAAGATGTGATGGCGCGAGGGTGTCGACGCAGGTTGCGTCCCACACCAAGGGCCTACCCATCTTCCAAGGCAGTAACGACATACCATCCGGTCTCTTCCCATCGTCCCGTGACAAGCCGTTTGGTTCGAGCACGGCAGGCACGCCGGGGCGGTAGACAAAGCACGACGGATAATGTCGTTAAGGTAAACAATAAATTAATTTAAAAACATAAAATATAAATCCTTACTATGAATAGATACATGTTATAATATACATACATAAATATATACATATATTAACATACTTGAAACGAAACATAAATACAAATTATATCAGAGAATGTGGTAATAATTCTGCCTTATTCTTAATGAAGAGTTCGCGAACTTTCAATTTAATCGCTCGTAGCCGTCCTGATCTCAAGAGGCATTTACTGGCACACGAGGATGCCATACCCTGGCACTAAATTTAAGCAGCCACATATGTAACAGAAACGTCATAAATCGATCGTCGATATGTGGCAGTGTCGTCACAGCGTGGATTTATCGTTCGTTATATTGGACTTCATGCTTCAGGCTTGGTTTAGAAATTAGTAAAACTGGATCAATAGAAAACTGTTAAAAAAAGTCAGAGGAATACTTTGTAACGTATTTTATTGGAGCCACAGGATACCAAGTCTCTCCCGGTTACCGGAATTCTGCAGTTTGTGGAGACTATTGCTCTATAGTAGATCATTTAATAAAGACGGCAATCACAATAGACCTGTGGAGGTTGACGTGAATAAAGTCCTGCGGCGTCTTGTTATAATAATGTAGCGTATTACTTTAGAAATACTGGCTACTAATATTTTTAAAATTAGGATGTATGGATTTGTAATATTCTTTTACACAATAAATAACTTATTACTTAAGTTTAACATAAAAAATATCAATTCTACAAGAAGGCGCCAAATCAATCACCACATCGAAAGATATTATATTTATTGCAAATGGCGGTATATCGGTTACTCTCAGTTCTTCTGATATCCATCAAATTGCTGCTGCGGCCAGCAGCATAATTTTTTCAACTTTAAAAAAATTAAAGGCCCAAATAAAGATTGCCATCACTCATAAACTTTTTCATAAGGTACTAGCGCCCGTGCGCGGCTCTACCCGCATGGTACGTGGAAAAAAGTAGCCTATATTATTTTAACAGACTTTAACTATCTTCACACCAATTTTCAAGATCGGTTCAGGAGTTTCAAAGATTTTTGGGTAGAAACAAACAAACAAAAAAATATTTCGTCTTTATAATATTAGTTTTGAAGAAGTTATTCAAGAGTATTTAATTGAATTGGATAATAATTTCTTGCCGCCTTCTATGGGAGGTATTATTACATTTTTTAATAGCAACAAAAGAAAATGGTTGGAAATATCTCATATTGTATTTAATTAGTTAGTTTTATAGCTTTACTTATTAACAATGTGAGCTGTGATGGACGCGTTCACTGAAGAAAAGTGTTCTATTTCAGTTTTTTAGTTATATATATATAGAATAAATTGTGAATATATTGTAAGTGAGCATTGTGATCCAATAAATAAATAAAGAAATAAACATTAATTTTATTTCCCTAAGCCGACCACTCCAAGGACTCTTTAATCCGACGCAATGTTGTCACCAGACTTTTGCTAATCCCAAAACGTTTCAGCCTCATAGCCTCAAAAACACCCAAATAATTTCAACACCATCGATTACGTCATGGTAAACTTTTCATACCTCGACTCTGAGTTTTCCTCATATAAAATAGAGACTAGGTATAGTCAGCTTAGACTTCCATACAACTACGAAACAAATTTTATTACTAGTTCAAGTGTAGCATCATCATGTCTATTACCAGGGGCGTAGCTACCGCCGTATCTGCCGAATCAAAAATACGGGGCTCCCAAAGTGTCCTCATAAGTAAGAAAGTAAATAATTACCTGAGAACTTCGATGGGACATGAACGCCTGTCAGACCTCTCTGTATAGAGGCAGAAACTTTAGAAAAACTGAAGTCATCATCAGCTATAAATTATTTCATAAACCAGTTTGCCGAAAAAAAGGCAAGAAGAGTGTATATTTAATTTAAAATGTTTGTAAAAATTATGGTAAACGTGACAAATAGATAATTAAGATGAATAAATATATTTTTATGCATACTTTTTTTTATGTGAAATCTTTACCCTTCATAAGGGCCCCTAAATATTTTTTATTCGGGGCCCCGCCAAGGCACGCTACGCCACTGTCTATTACTCAGAAGATTGTGGTAAAATTAAATTTTACTTACACTTCTCAAGTTATGTTTAAGCCCCACGTGATAGAGGCTGAGCCTATCGACATCTATGGGGCGCAATTCCAGAATCCGTGCTGTTATTGAAAATTCTTGACGGAAATATCCCATAACACTTTTTTTTTGACCTTCAGGCACGCAAGCATGCATTAGTGTTAATTTTCTTAGCAATTGACTTAACACGTTGCATAATCTTTAGTACCTGAATTGTCCTATAGTATAGTGATCTATAACACGTAGTAGAGCTACAATTTTCCCCGAATCTATTTCGCAACTAATTCCGAATTCCCCTCGCGATCTCTGCCGAGTTTTGCCGAAGTTATCCGAACACAGTTCGGAGTTCCGGAGTTGGGACTCTATGCCTTGACCCCTATATATCGGAGTGATGAAGATTAGTTCAACGAAAAGTTTGTTCGTAAATGTTAATAAAGTAAGTGTTAGGACTGTCTGTAAGTTAAGTAGTTGTTAGGTCGGCTTCTGACTGCGAGGTCAAGGATTTGATTTTTATTTATTTATTTATTTAACTATTTGCACACAAAATGGTACATAGGTGGATTTAATGCCTAGTCGCAGAGAAACAAAGGTGTTATTATGCACTGATTTGAAAATCGATTAAATACATATTAATACATATATGGTATATACATAATACTTTAAATACGTGAATAATATACACAAATAGGGTATATATTTATAATTATATATATATATATATATATATATATATATAAATAACGGATGAAGAGACGGGGGATGAAGAATGAAACATTATGATGATTCTGCCAAATTTTCGATCAAGAGTTTGCGGACTTTAATTTTGAAGGGTGTTACTCACATGCCTCGACGCTCGTCCTATCTTCATAACACAACAATAGCACTAAAAGTTAATCTTTAAATATGAAATTATATAAATTTAGGCGGCCGCCTGTCTATCGTTCGTAAAATCACACGTAAGAAGTATAGTTTTTTAAAATGGCTGTCCCCGCACGACACTCGGGGAAGCGCTCCCATTGGCTATAGCGCGCGAGTTTCATTCATAGTTCAATATTTTTGAATTTATGGCGCCAACATTCTCCTGGCGTTGGGAGAAGCAGCTTCTGATTGATAACAAGTGTGCGTTGCCTTCATTGCATGAAATGGGTCAATTAGAAAATTGAAAATGTTGCTAAGACGAGAACATAAAATTGTGGGTCGCATTTCCAAAAATCTGCCTCGATGGTCTTGTGGTTAGCGTATTCGCCGCCCACCGCGAGGTCTCGGGTTCGATGCCCGGGTCTTCAATAACACTTTGCTGGCGATAGGCTCACCTATCCCATGGAACCTAAAACATAACAGGTGAAATGAGGGTAGATAGAAGATAGAAAATACTTTATTTGTACATCATTTCTCATGAAAAACTTAAGAGGTAACAACAAAAAGAAAAATAACAGAAAAAAATTACAAATGACGGCGCTAAGCGATTTCTTCGACATTTTGGAAAGAGAAAATAAATTCAAATTCAAATTCAAATTCAAATCATTTATTTTCATAGGCCCCAGGAGGCGCTTGAACACGTCAAAACATTACAAAAAATGATATAAAAGTAAATAATAAATAATACTAAATTATACTAATTACAATGATTTGAATAACCGGTAATAAAAGCGGTAGTTTTTGCTTAAGTAATTAGAAATTAGTTGCATATGGTTTCTATATTAAATTATCCTGTAATTATGCACGTATACAGATATTATTTGCTATAAATTCTGGCAACAATGCAGCCATAACATAACCGCACCCTAATTCGGACAAACCGATATTTATTATAACATTATTTGCTTTAAACACACGCGTTTGTTATAATACCACGAACATTCAAATACCATTTGTAAATCCATAGAATCACACTAATATAGTAAAGGTGAAAGTAGGTACATATTTATGATGGGTACTTTTTCACTCTTTAAAAGATGTACCGATTTTTATTGAAAATTTGTACTCATTTGGGTTATAGTCTGAATTAGTTTATGTTTTTTAAAATTAGTTTATGTGTTTGAAATCTAAATTTCAATCGGGAAGATGCGTATAAATTGTCTTTGCCAATTTCTACTGCGTGAAATCCAGTGATTACAAAAGCAAAACCTTGCTTCGATTCGCAGTCGGCGAAATCTGCGAATCCGGACACGGTCAGTGTAGCGTGTATTGGACTTTATAATGAAAAAAGTCAAGAAGTGAGGGTAGACAGAAAATCATCGACATCACGAACGGAGATGGCGCTTGGACCAGTCCGCTTGCGACCACGGCCAGTGTAATCTGTCTGCCGAAACGTCAGGACTACAAGGTAAATAAAGCATGTATATTATTGATCTCAGCATCGGCAATTCAAATCATATTATTTTAATTAGTAAAATTTTAATTTATTTATTTATTTTTATTTGCTCTGTAACTATAATGTTTGTTGACGTGTTCAAGCGCCCCTTGGGGTTTATGAAAATAAATGATTTTACTTTGACCTTGACAATATGATGTAGCGTTGCATCTGCTATCTTTTGTGGGTATTTGTGGGCCATCGTTATCACTAGGGAATGCAATTCCGCGGATCCGCAATCCTGCAAATGCGGTATTTCATGTGAGGGATCCGCAACTTTGTCTGTCTGGTAGACAAGTGACGATTGAATGGGCATTTCTCTCTGTACGGGGATTTGCCTAAATATTTGACGTGTGGTTGTACGTAATTAGTTGATGCATGATTGCTGGGAATAGCTTGTGGGTGACATGTGATAATGTTATATAATTCGAAATAAATACTTTTTTTATATTTGAATAACAACATTCGGAACAAAATTAATTAATAAAAGTCTACACGTAAAGTTGGAATCGGGAACATAACAATAAGTGTTAAAGTGATTTATAATATCAGGAAGGTTATTAATTTTCTTAGTATCTTGTTATCATAAAGTGCCTTATAAAGTGTGTTTTTGCATTACCTCAATGCAATACAAAAAAAATGTGGCAAACTGGCTAATGTTTATTCTTACTATCTTTCAAGAATACGTATTTAAATAAAAGTATTTTTAAGGTACATAGTAAATTATGTATCTGGTATTTTACAATACTAATATATAATATATGTATACTGAAATACTAAATATATGCATAAAAATGTATTTGTACACCGATTACACGGTAAAAGATCCTGTTCTACCTACTACTACTGTAATACAACCTATGTAACCATGTTTATGGCAATTAAATGATATCTATTTCTATTTCTAATAGGTGTTATTGTATGATTATTCAAAAATCGTCGTCAAAACTTGGTAAGGATTTGGCAATCCATCGTCCCATAACTACCAAGGTAAAGGGGCATTAGACACACCATCAACCGAATGGCTACTATTATCGGGGTAATACGTCTTTGGCAATGCTTTATCGCGACAAAACTTGGGTGTGAAATAATATAACATCTGTTGGTAACGTCAATAGGGATTCAACAATTGAAGAATTAGTTAGAGAATTTCTGAGTGTAATGAAAAAAAACTGTAAACATAAACTCATCCTTACATATTTTAAAACAAAGTTCTCTGCCGTGTCAGTCTGTCTATTCGCAACAAATTCAAAACTGGATGCGCATATCCATCTCACCTGATGGTAAGTGATGATCGCCTCGGTCTACGGTAGAGCACGCTTACCATACGATGGGTACTAATCAAACCTAACTCTTACTTTGACGAAACCCAATTTGTACTAATGCGGAATCACAGACTCAGGCAAGGCATTCCACTCTTTGACAGTAGTCGCTTAAGAAATATTGAAGTATTCGTTGTAACGTGGTCTTCTATATCTTGGAAATAAAAAGATAGTAAGTTGACAAAGGTATCATTATTAATTAGTTAAGTTAAATGGTAGGCTCAAGGCGTAGGTAGGTAGGTGGTACACGGGATTGGTGAAGTCCTGTCGAAGCGAAGTTTTGAAAGACACTTAACTGACGCTGGTGACCCTGCGGTCACAGACAAGAGAGGCCAAGTCGCGCGCGCACCTCCAATATATAGCCCACAGGGGTCTGCAGTTGGAGCTCATCTTTAGATAGCGGCCAGAGCGGCATTGCGACGTGACAATGAGATAGTGGAATACATACCATGAAGCGATGCCGTTACCTAAGATTGTAAAGTTCCTCTCAGCAGCTCTCTATAAAGCACACTCAGCATCTCAGCATCCTATAAAAGACCGATAGGTTGGCAACGTTGAGATGATGCTCCAGACCTTGTATATCTTGGTCCTCCACACATTAAAAATGCTGAATTTTAAAAGCAAATCAGAATATTTTGCATACTAATGCTACTAAAACCTCTGAGTGCAATTTAACATACATGAGTTATGCAAATAATACGTCATTTGAGATCTTAATGTGGACATTAATATTAATGCCACTTGATTTATGTTTGTTTGCATTCATAATTAAATCGTCTAAGCTGTTAGTTTCCTGCCAATATCAAAATGTATCTATATATAATATATCCTAAAAATAATGTAATGTTATAATCTTACTAATCCTACAAATATTATAATTACTTGTGAGTGGGTTTGTGTGTGTGTGTATGTTTGCTACTTCATGACACTCAAATGGATGAACATATTTCAATGATATGTGGTGTAGACAACCTGGATTAACAAAAAAGTTACTTTTATCCCAAAAGTTCAAGTGTCATTCAACAATGAAAAAAACGCGGATAACAACTTTTATATATATATAATATACTCGTACCTTTGCATATGCTTGTTCAATTCATCTCTGCATCACTTTAAGGCAGACTGGTTGATAATGTCTCAAGCGTTGCTTCCACGTTAATAGGTGTGCCCTTTTGTGTATAAATGAAGATTAAATAAATAAATAGTAGTCATTGACGTATAAAGTATGGACACGGCTAACGCGCGATAAATGGCCTCAACTTTTTTGGTGTCAATCTGACCACAAAAAACGCGTAGTGAAATTGACTGTGGTTGGCTGCCTCCGTGAGCGGTCAAACACGACAAAATGCCTAATTGTGCACTGAAAAGTTGTACGAACTACCAAATTAGACACAACAAAAAAGATTATGGTATTACATATCACCGGTAAGTCACAAATATCATATTATATCCACCTCTTTACATTATTTTATCAATTTTATTTGCTAAAATTTTTCGTTCCGACGCCATATTCCTTAATCGTGAATATCCGCGTGACATGACTTTGGAACTGCGCAACTGCGCTTAGTTGAACTATGCCGCGGGCGTTCAAGAGAATATTTTTGGTAATTTAAAAAAGTATTTGTTATGAATTGTCATATCATTGTGCAATGTACTGTTACTGCGTAAACTTGTTATAACGCTAGAGATAATATATGTACAGTCAGCAACAAAAGTAGCTAAACACTAATTTTTTTTAAGTAGGTAAGTACCTAATTTTAATAGTCAAGAATAGTCTATAATTTTGCTAAAGTTGATGAATTGAAAAAACTAAATAAAAGCTTGTAACAAAAGTTCAATGATCTTTTGGCCTTTCACGGATTATAGAAAATGTTCACCAAATGATTTAAGTACAAATTACATTTAGTAGTTTGTACTTAAATCATTTATAAACATACCACGTGGGTGGAGCTACGACCAGAAGCTAGTAAAAAAATATTTCTCGAAACAAACATTTTATTTTATTCCTAGACAAAATATGACCTACTTTTAGAATTCCCGTGATGTACTGTTCTTTTAATAATATAACTAGGAGTATTTTTAATTTTGTAATAATACATATTTTACACTATTGAAAGAATCACAATTTTATTGTACCTTCGGCAAAAAAAAATGCTTACGAAATTTCATCACGCCCTTACAAGGCTCACATCGCGTGAATGCAAAGTCATTTACATGGTAGTTCAATGCAGATGGCGTTACTGATCCTGCTATTCATAATGTCAAATTTGAAGGGCAATGTGTTCGGACAAGCCATTTCTATAGTATATATTTCTATGATAGTAGTACATTAAAACTTAATAAACCTTCCACCACTGCATTTCTTTTCGCGAAGAAACCGCCGACTTTAAACCACCAAAGTCACGAGGGCAATATACGTCAAATTTAAGTACGTTCATTGTACAAAAGAATATTGGTAGCCAGTATGTGATCTGAAAACTACAGCATTATACGCATAGGCAATTGAGGCGATTCTCTTTTATGCGCCCCCTGTGACTGTAGTCGAATACTCGGGTGTGCACGTTCTAATGTAATTGTAGGACATTTCGCTTTTACTATATCGATTTTGATTTCGTCTGTTTTGATCTTCTTCTTCGTGTCGATCGTTAGTGAGATTTCAGATTTTATTGGCCACTGTCATGGCGCTCTCATTGGCGTAACACGTAGGGCATTTTGGGTATCCACTTTTACATGTCATATTTGACTAGATTGATTAACCCGCACACGTCCCCGCGTTTGAGTGTTAATGGCCAGTAGGCCGGTAACACTTTGGGTGGAGGAGGGCTATCGGCTGCCCGAAAGAAGGATGTCATATTTGACTAATCTGTTCAATAAATATGTTTTGATGAAATAGCATAAAAATTATATCAGCCGGCTACCGGCTCTCTTATTTCTTTAAGAGTTGTAGTTCAACCAAGCTTGTGATACTTATGTCAAAATACATAATAAACGTTTGATTCGGCAAAATCCTGTCAAAACAATGTTTGGAGATTCTGTCCTAATTTCATGTCAATTGACATAACGTACTATCGGAAAAGAATCGGACGTAATGCGTAACCACATTTAGGCTGTGTTTTCAGTGCAAGCGGGTGGATAGTGCAGGCGTTTTTTTAACAGCCGACCAATGGAATTAAGAATATTTTGTCTACTCCTAATCTTTATTGGCCTGAAGCCGTGTATTTAATGACAGCCCCAGGAGGATTCCGCTCGCACTGAATTTGCACTGAAAACGCAATCTAAGTGTCGCAGTTGACAGAGAGTGGAACGTACCGGAGCGTAGCATCAAGGTATATTTTCATACGTCGAGCGTCTACGCTGACGCTTGCTTCCAACTGCAAGCTTAAGTTTTAGGGCTAGCTAGAGATGTGTCACCGAAATATATCTGCCAATTCCTTGATAATACATGAAGTATATCCTCCCTACTCAGTCAGTGAAGCGAGCCATTGGAGTAGAGGGACTGCAATAAATATTTATGGGATCGCTTTCACGACACAGCTCTTAATACACATGTCTCTATCGTATTTTGCATATACTTTATCAACGGTTTTTTACTATATCACATTTGGCAGATCGTTAATAGGCATTTGACAGTTAGCAAACATATTTTAACTCTAGCTTTTGACGGGATTTTTCTTTCAAGCGAAACGCGAATATAAAGCTCAAATAAAGGTCTTTACAGTAAAGATAGTTAATTATACTTGTAATATTGAAGCAAATTTTTGCTTTGCTAAGCATTTATTGTACAATACTACGATTGATAAATTAAAATTCCAGTGGGACTCGAACCCACACCTTTACCATACTTACCCAGACCCATAGGTTGACAAATTCGATTCCGCCGGGACTCTATTCCATGGCCAAAGTGGAGGCTCTGGTTACGTACAACCCAGAATCGTGGGTTCGAGCCCATCATTTTTCAACCGTAATATTGTATTGTATTTTAATACTAGTACTTAAATTAAACCTGTAACCATACAAATTTATTATCAAATCCGCATCTAACTTCATGAAGATGTTTTTACGTGATGCTCACACATACAGGACCAATACTCCAAATGAAATGTGGAGTTTGAATACCTCTGCCACACCCCTCTGGGTAATACAAACGTGATATTATATAATATCCACTATTCTGTCATACCGCAAAGCACACGTTGACATTCTACGAGACATAATCGGCTTATTTGTATAAGCTCATCAATTTCGAGAAGTGGTAAATCTGCTATACATCTCATAATATTACAAGTGTGTATTATTTGGTATAATATACGCAGGAAGTGGCAAGCAAATTAAGTTGTTAAATAATCGGAGATATTACTTGTTATTAAGTTACTTCCGTACTCAACTCTACGTTGATAAAAAATAACCTACTTTTATTTCCAATTTAATCAAATAGGGATATTTGTTTGAGTGTAAAGAAGTAACAAACAAACACACGAACACACATATAAGTAAAAAATAATAAGAAAATCATTTTTTATTTCCTTATACTACAGTATTGGAGGAGTGTCATCAGAAGCAAAGTGATGCACCATCGGGGGAATCACGACCCTCAGCAATGAGGAGTACGACGCGAGGAGGAGGATACTACAGTAAGTACAACAAAAATAAATAAATACCAAACATTATTATGGAAGGAAGGCGGTACACTCACTTATGAACTTTAGCATTTATAGAAGATAATAGATGTATAACTTATACCTTGTTGGTCTAGTGGTAAGCGTGAGTTCTTTAGGTTAGATTCCCCGATAGGGCAGTGTTATTTGTCAACTTTCCGTCAGGAAATGCTCAATAACAGCACGGAGTTGGAATTGTGCCCGGTGGATGGCGATAGGCTCACCTCTATCCCATGGGACCTAAACATAACAGGGGAAATGTGGGTGTTGTACACCTCTGCCATACCCTTCTGGGTAACACAGGCGTTATGTTATAACGTAAACTCAGTTTAAAAAGCAAGAATTTACCGGAGACGTTGCTTGGAGTTTTCTCCTTAAGCTCCAATTACGGAACCTGTATTTTTACTCCATAACGAGTCGAGGGCATTACATCGAAGACAATTGCTCGTATTAGTGTTGAACTGGAAGCCTTGTTAGATTGGCTACCCTCCAATTTGTTGCTGGTGCCTCCAAATTCGCCAGCGTTACAAGACGGACCAATTTATTAGGATACTTTTAAAACTAGATATTACCAGCTGACTGGTGTCCCTTGAATTTAACGATACTGTGCAGCCCCTATAGGTTGTAGTGTGATATTATAAAGCTTATACCTGTAATAGATAGATAGATAGATAAAACTTTATTTGTGTATACAACATAGGATATACGAGTACATTTTGAACAAAAGTTTAAATGACAATACATGCACAAAGGGCGGCATTATCGCTTAACGCGAATTCTTCCAGGCAACCTTTGGATGGATATTAGTGTAAAAGATTTACAGAATGGTAGTTTTAGACAGAAATGAAGAAGGATTTAGCCCTCAATAAATAATAGGTATAATACTAAATTAAGTTAATATGCTATTTTTATTATAATTTTTAAATATATAATAATATAAGCAATATAATATAATAATATATATTTATATATACATATATATGTTACAACTTTTTTCATAATTATTTATTTATCAAATCAATTTCTTAATCAAACATTTCAAATTACACTATATTATTAAGAAAGTGAAAACTAAATATATACCTAACTATATATACATAAATAAAAAAATATAATACAAACTTAAATAAAATAGATCTAATAAAAGTTGTCAAAAAATTCGTCCGCATCAATGTCGACGGCGGGTAACGTGCCCAGAAGGCTGGCGGCATTGCCACGTTGTATGGCAATGCTGATCCTTTGTGCAAAGTAGAAACCAGCCTTCTGGTCGCGTGAAGAGTCAACTAGTCTTTTACTTATATCGTTTTATATATAAATGTATACATACACCAATATTAACACTATATACATACAATAACAAGGTGTAATGTATGTAGGTACTCCTATAATACTCTGAAGATACGTACGATGTAAAAATACGGTCGGTGGAGGGTAGTTCTAAGTCATTGATTCCTAACCTGGGGGTAATTACCCCCGCGGGGGTAAAACTTGTATTTTGGAGGGATAACAATAAGCCGGTTGTTGTCTCGAACGCTGAATTTCAAAATCACGACCTTCAAGTCCACGACGAATCAAGCCTTTGATCACTACTCGCGGCGAAGATGTATTCTTAACTTTGAAACATTTTATTGAAGAAAACGGCATTAATTGGTAAAAGCTAGTTAGTATCTGCACAGACGGTGCGCCTTCCATGATGGGCATTCGTTCGGGATTTCAAACAATGGTAAAACAAGTTGCTCCTCAAGTTTTTTCATATCATTGCCTGATACATCGCTACGCTTTAGCTGTCAAGACGCTTCCTACTGATTTATTAAACACGTTAAATGATATTGTAAAAATTGTAAATCATATTCGTGGGGGCGCTACTAATTCTAGATTGTTCAAAGTGTTTTGTGATGAACTTGGCGCTAAATCGCTGGCTGTCAAGGGGAAAAGTGTTAAACAGAGTTTTTGAGCTTCGCGAAGAAATAAGATTATTTTTAGAAAATCAAAGATCTAAAAAAGAAACTGAGTTTTACTTAAAAATTAAAGATAAAATATTCGTCCAAATGCTGGCGTATCTTGCTGATTTTTTTTTTGAAATCAATAGCCTCAATATTTCGTTACAGGGAAATATGACCAATATTTTAATATTGCAAGACAAAGTAGCAAGTTTTATTCGCAAATTGGAACTATACAAACGTAGAGTTCAGGTTGGCGACATGACCATGTTTTCACAAGTTTGTCAGCAACTGGAAAACGATAAAGCTGACAAGATAACATTTCAAGATTCCGTGGTACAGCATTTGTCATCAGTTATAAGCTCACTGCAACAATATTTCCCGGACATGGATAACTCAGTGCTACTCATGGATATTGAGACCATTTTTGACTGATGATAATATTTTTAAAGATGAAGATGTGTCAGCTAAAGTAGAATTTCTTGGACTACGTGAGGATTGCACTTTAAAAGTCGAATTCCAAAATTATGATCTTTGTACATTTTGGAAAAAAGCAGGTGCTGAATATCCCATCATAGCAGACAGAGCTTTTAAAATGTTGGTACCGTTTGCTACTACGTACAGGTGTGAGAGTGGTTTCTCAGCTTTGGTGACACTAAAAACGAGGCCAGAAATCGTGTCAATGTGGAACACGATTTGAGATGCGCTTGTGAGACAAAACCTAACATTAACAAACTTGTAAATGCGAAGCAGTACCAACCTTCGCACTAATATTTATAAATTTATTTTATGTTTACTAAGTTATAGAAATTACCATAGAAATCTTAATAACTAGTCAATAGAAATGCTATCGACTATCTTTTAACACTGGGACGCATGTCGCCGGTTTTCAAATACCACTTTTTGTATTCCTGCAAACAAAATTATTCTTTTTGGCGATGACATTAAGACGACAATTCCTCAACTCGCACTTGTGTTCGATTAGACAAATGCGCTTGTATTCCTGCAAACAAAATTATTCTTTTTGCGATGACATTAAGACGACAATTCCTCAACTCGCACTTGTGTTTGACTTGACAGATGCGCGGCGACAAGGTCACGCGTCTTTGACATTTCTATTGCCTTATTATTAAGATTTCTATGGAAATTACCTAGTAAGCTAGGGAATTTCTATAACTTAGGAAACATAATGTAAATTTACATAAAAAAACCTAGTTTTTTAACTGTAATTTTGTTGTTTTTATGCTTAATAAAGCCCACGTAGGTATTTGTATATTGTTTGATTTTAACTTTGGGAGGAGGGGTAAAATCAGAGACCCTAGTTAGGTCATAAGGGTAACAGACCGAAAAGGTTAAGAACCACTGTTCTAAGTTAAGTTAAGCAGAACTATAGGAATGTAATCGTAGGTTCAGGCACTCTAGAATAAATTCTTACGGCAAACAGTGGTTTTACTTCGCTCCTTCATTATCTCCTTATTTTTTACTCCATAACGAGTCGAGGGCATTACATCGAAGACAATTGCTCGTATTAGTGTTGAACTACAGGCCTTGTTAGGTTGGCCACCTTCCAGTTTATCAAGTAAATTGCTAGCACCTCCAAAACTAGCTACAATTTGTTGGGAAACTATTGGAATTAGAAATTATATTGGGACTTAATGTACAATTAAATGCCTTTAAATTAGTCTTGATCCTACACAACGCTTGAGTATATGCGGTGGTGGATGAACAATAAAACTTTAGCATAAAACACTGTCAATTCCGTATCACTTCTGAATACATAACCTACTCTTTTAAAAAATCGTTTAAAAAATACTGAACCTAAAGTATTCACACGTAGCATTTCGTAAAAACAAAATGTTATAACCCAATATTGCATTTTCTTAAAACCACTCTTAATTTGCCGCTTTATATCCAGTAAAAAGAATGCAATTGTACGCAGCGTCCGACACGAGCTGGGTTTTATCTATCGTGTTAGTGCCAAGTTTAACGCTTAGCTATGGCATAATATCTCACTGTCCCGTACAAACATTGAATGAGAGAATGAGAGAGACATATGGAATTACAAGCTTCATAAAATCATAGCTATTTAGAAATTCGAGTGCACGGTTGGCGT
Organism: Hypena proboscidalis; assembly: GCA_905147285.1. Classification (NCBI taxonomy): domain Eukaryota; kingdom Metazoa; phylum Arthropoda; class Insecta; order Lepidoptera; family Erebidae; genus Hypena; species Hypena proboscidalis. The sequence goes on along the minus strand of LR990150.1, from coordinate 5,048,542 downwards.
AGCGGTTAAAGCGGTCAACTACGCTGGTGTTGTGGGTTCGATCCCCACATGGGACAAATATTTGTGCAAAGATTTGTTCTGACTCTAGATGTGATCTGTGTGTGTGAAATCTATGTATGTGAACACCCCCGCGTCACAGGAGTTATTCCTAGTGCGGGCGTCGTTTTTTTAAAAAAACAAAAAAAAACAAAACAAAATTTTTGAATGGCTTACTCCATTTACTCCATGTACTACCTCGATGATCTAGTGGTTAGCGTATACGCCACTCACCGCGAAGTCTCGGGTTTGATTACCGGTTTGGGCAAATTGTTATTTGTGAGCTTTCCGTCAGGCAATTTAGAGTTGGAATTTTGCCCGGTGGATGGCGATAGCGATAGGGATCACATGCGACTTAAATAAAACAGGTAAAGTGTGGTTGTTTTACACCTCTACACACCCTTCTGGGTGACATAGGCGTGATGATATTTTATGTTACTCCATGTATGAATGGTCAGCTAGAGTAATATGGGCGTGATCTTATGTTTAACGTGAACGTATAACGTTAAAACATTCTATTTTAGAAGTAACACCATTATCAAGTAACTATCTTCTGTACTTACTGACGGTGTATAATGTAGATTATTATTCAAAATAAACCTGCCTACATTACTCTAAAACAAAGTAAATATTGAAACATTCATTGTACACGTTTATTCAACAATTAATTATTATCAATCAAACTAGACTAAGCAAATAATAACGCAAATGAATCAAAGTTAAATTCAGCAAATTACAGGAAATTAATGATGATTTTGCTAACGCTGCTATTGTAATTTGGTTAATTGTGAGCCTAATGGCTTTGTTATATTATATTTATGTACAATAAATTAATCATATTGAAGTACCAGCTTATTCAGGAAATATTAAACGTATATTTTCAATGTATAATATTAAAATATTCCTCAAAATAATTTAGAACGTCTTACAATAATTTAAATATTTTTAAACTTTGTTTTAAGAATTGTGGTCAATTCACATACTTTCAAATATTAAGTCAGTAGATCAAAAATGTAAAATAAAAAGAAACTTACAGATACCTATACAGGGTGGATGCGACATAGCGACATTTATTGAAACCACAGCTTCTATACATGGCCAGTATGCATTTTCACCGGATAAAAAATTCTCTGGCGAAAAAAAAAATCCACGTCTTCCGAACAAATTGCACAATCGCAATGTTCAAATTGTTCGGAGAACGTGATTTTTTTTTTTCGCCAGAGAATTTTTATCCGGTGGAAATTGATACTTACCATGTATAGAAGCTGTGGTTTCAATAAATGTCGCTATGTCGCATCCACCCCGTATATAAGTACTAGTATTATATTATCTGTGATATAAGTAACTAAATGATTAATTTGTTTTTTGTAAATAGTATGCATATTCGACTGAACAGTCGATTTTTTTTGCATTTGAATCGGGATTTGAACTATAGGGCTTAAAAAAAAAAAAAAAAAAGTTAAGCGGCCACCTTAAATATTTTGTTCCCATACACCAGACATATGTTTTTGCCGTTTTTTTATAAATATTGTTACAGAAGCCTTCGTGCGCGAGCACGACTCGAAAAAAAACCTGCATAGTGATGCAGCTTTATTTAACGCATCATAAACTATTTAAATAACATACAACAAAATACAAGTAACAGAATAAGATTTTAATTCCATTTTCACTAATTTTCAGCAAAGAAACTAAAGTTTGAAAATCATTAAGAAACTTTTACAAACTTGTGGCTTTCAGAAATATGAAACTGAGATAGCGAAGTTGAAATTCTTAAGACATATTATACGAGTATCTTTAGGTGTAAACTACACTAAATTAATCTGTATTGCACTTGCGGTGCCAAATGAATTTCTTTTTTAAACTACGGGCATCGACAGAGATGTAATTCAGACATTCAATTATTTGCATATTTTTATTAAAAAGACGATAATATCGTACATACTTCATTTAACTTTAGCGAATAGGAACCTAAAAAATTAAATATTCAAAAATATTTTTCTCAAGTTGAACACAAAAATCTCTATATTAGGGCTCTCACACAGGACCGATTTGCCGACTGATTTTTTATAAAGAAGTTGGCATCTGAGCAGGTGCTGATCAGGTCACGATCTGATAATGGGATCCTAGAGAAATCGATGACAACTCACATTTTATGGCTCGTATATTATTATATTATATATATTTATTGTTTTTCGTATATTACCTAAAGCTATCCGGAAATTTGCATCTAGCGGTCAGCATTTCATGTTCCTGAGCTGATGTTGAAACGTACAACTCCTCAACGGTTAAGATTACGAAAATAATTCTTTAAATAACGTAGAAAAGCCGAGATGTTGAATATTACTTAAATATTTCTTACTTTTAGTACATTTTTTTGTAATTGAAGTTCTTTTTTTTTTAGATTATTTAATAACATCCTTTCAATAAGCATCTAGTAGTGAAATAATACGCATATTGTATTAAAAAGGGGTGAAAAGAACAAAGAATTCTCACAATATTAGCATAATTTTGCATCAGTTCGATCCACTTAGTAACGTCGAATAAAACCGCCATCTTACGTGCGTAACGTAAAACTTTACTGTCTACACTTCTGCGTAATAACGAGGCTTTATAGCCTGTATGACCTCAGAATTACGATAAATGTAGTTACGTGACTTTTGAATGGAAGGTAAAATTATAAATGTGTTATTTCTTGAAAAATTATTGGTTGATTTTTTATGAAAGTTGGTGATTTTGGTTGTGTTTTGCATTTTATAATAGGCAACATTTAATTTGTATGTCATGGTATGATAAACTCATTTATTGGTAATAATAATTGCACGTCATTACAGTAATTATGCAGGTTATAGTATAGAGGTGAATACCATGGATTATTCAAAATTGAACATAATAATTATGACAATAGATTACAGTATGTAGTGGACGGTTGTAGCCTTGATGATAAGTAATAGATAACTAGGTACGATATTATGATTTATCGAATCAGTGATATCAGGATTTAATGTTACCACCAAGGCGGAATACCGAAACGCATGCATTTTGGCGGCAGGATAAAGTTGAGATGGTGGTCTGACAAAATCTAGTTTACCAAAGATCTTCTAACATACTGCTTATTTAGTTAACTATATTTTTCAAAAATTAGACAACGGGTCTAAATCGCGTTATTATTATAAAGGTAAATAAATACCTACGCTCGACGTTTCAAATGACTTGCATCATTCTTGGTCACGAGCCGACCTTTTACCTTTATAATAATTACGCGATTTAGACCCGTTGTCTATTTTTTGAAAAATGTTCTCAAATCGCGATAGTTAACTATATTTAGGCCCAATTTCACCAGTTCCTGATAAGGTTTCGGATAGCTAAGAGCTGGTTAATACTGTAAATTTCTGAACAAATTTGATAGTCTTGTGTAAAAAAGACTTATCTAGAACTGCCAAAACCTAAAGGTTTAAAATGAAATAATAATATATATTCCAATGTCTTCTCGAATCGAAAAGTCAATGTATACTAACTTACGTCTCAACAATCAAGAATCATGCCATCAGGAGAGATTTGCAAATCTCTTACACGTATAAGGTAATTACAACATCCGATAGTATCATTCCACTAAGTGTAATGTGGTACCCCTGGGATCGCTTGAGGGAGTTCGTCTCAAGGGACGTTCTGTGGGAAAATGTGCTTGATGCGGCTATTTTATGTGAACTGCGATGCTGGCCTGGTATAAATATAGATTCAAGTATGCAAGAATTCAAGTCTGTATTGCACTCTACAATGTAAAATGGACTCTGACGGGCACGGCAAAAGTAGAAAGAGGAAGAATGAGCTCTTTGTGTTTATAACGAAAATATTAAAATTTTATCTTATAAGAGATATTATATGCATCCGGAGAGGTGGGCACGGATTGCCACACAATCGATGCCCCAAGAAGGACACCGTCGTCGGGGTAGAGCTAGGAGGCGCTGGCGGGACGACCTAGAAGCCTACAACTACAGCAGATGGGAAACTGCAGGCGATAGAGAGGTCTAGAAACGTTTGGGGGAGGCCTTTGCCCAGTAGTGGGACAATGCAGCCTAACAAAAAAATTTTTTTTTCTGAATCGTGCCCGGTGGATGGCGATAGGCTCACCCCCTACCCATGTGACCTAAACATAACCGGTGAAATATGGGTGTTTTACATCTCTGCCACACCCTTCTGCGTAATATAAGCGTGAAGTTAAGTTTTGTAAATCGTACCTTTGCAAGCTAAACGAACTGAATTATATATGAAAGGGAAATTAGGCCGCCGCAAACTTGAGATTAGTCGTAAAAAACGTTGTAAAGAATTCAGCCGTACCGAAGTCTGGCTTTATGTTTCTATTTTATATGCTAATTTACATTTAGGTGTGTGGATGGTCCTTTACAAGCTAAGTGTAGGTATCTTTATACATAATAATACCAGTCCTGTATCTAATGCATGTCCCACTGCTGGGCTCGAGCCTCTCCTTATGATGAGAAGGGAAGGCCATAGTCCACCATGCTGGCCAAGTGTGGATTGGTAGACTTCACGCACCCTCGAGCACTTTTTAGGCACTCACAGGCATGCAAATGCAGGAAAAACATCGTGAGGAACGATGTTTTTCCTTCACCGCTAGCGAGCGATTATTTATATGATAAATACACACATACCTTCGAAAACACGAATGATAATGATTTATTGACAGAGGTGTGTGCCGTGGGTTCGTACCCGAGACCTTTGACTTCGCAGTCCAACGGTCTCTCACATTTGACTATCGCTGCTTTATATCTTTATACATTTGTCTGCACGTGTGGTGTAGTGGTTTAAGCGACCGTCTTGCCGCTCTACACTGCATTGGTGATGTGGGTTCGATCCCCACATGGGATAAATCTTTGTGTGATTTGCAAAGATTTCTTCTGAGACTGGGTGTGCTTGTGTGAATGAATGTGTGTATTTGGCCTTGTCATTGGGACCATTGGATAGTGTAATTGCTTCTGGTATTCTATCTAATGTAAAAAATCCAAATTTATTATTTATTATAGTGATTACTAACAACCACCCGCGGCTCTACCTGTCTAGTTCACAAGGACACACATTGTGCTTTACATTTCCGGTATAAGCTGATCTTGTATTGCACGGGAAGCCTATACAGAGTAAGACCATCTTAAACTGAAATTGAATAGCTATATTTGTAGCCTAGTACCTATCTTAAGAAATGTAACATATATGTCAAGGTGCATGACCAATTGACTATTGGATAATCCCATAGTCAATATTGGGATTGTTTATCGCTGGTGTGCTATCTATTCTGTGGCTACTTTAAACAAAACTTCTGTATTATATGCAAAATAATAATAAAAAATAATAGTAAGCCGGCATGCGTATTCCCTAAATGGAATCACACAAATTTGAATTTCTCAAATAGCGATCGTATTTATTGCCCATAAGGATACACAAAATTTTCGAATTTGACAGTATCCCTTACAGAATCACCCCACCGGTTTCATGAAAAAAGTTAGTAAATACACGTGATTATTCTATGAAAATACATTCAGCGCCCAGTTCCTCCTTCATGTTGAAATAAAAAATCACTTTTGTTTATTGAATTCCGCTTACAGAGAAACTAAGCTTAAGAGACATAACTATGTCTCTTAATACTAGATAAACGTCATACACAAAACTATCTTGTGTTGCCCTTGATTTTTGACCTGATGAGAATGGGACAAGTATACACATTCAGACAAAATAAAACTCTTAAATCGGTCTAGACACCTTCGAGTAATCGACAAACAAACATAAAAAATACAATCGAATTGAGATACTTCTCCTTTTTTTTGAAGTCTGCTAATAGAATAGTCATATTTAAAAGATTGTACTTCACAAATCACTTCTATACAATCAACCTAAAGAATCTAGAAGTTTTCAGTAGCAACTCGGAGACTAGATTGCGCCCGGAAGATGGCGATAGGCTCACCTTGTATCACATGCGACCTAAAACTAACAAGTGAAATGTAGTTGTTATACATTCCTGCTACCTGGATAAGATGGTGCTATGTTATGTTCTTATGAATCTGAACTGTATAGCCTAAACACCTACATGGCGGCTGGTAAGGGCCGCAAGTGTACCGCCGCCGCGCCGCCGTAATTACAAATTAGTGCATGCAGCTTCGTGCGCTGTCAAAAGTGCACCCAACTGTGACGAGAACCGCGGTATGTGGTAAGTAATCAGTCAATAAATGTGGTTAGATAAATTAATTGATTATTTCAACAAAATAAAATTGAATTTTATTAAAATAATTGTTATACTTTGACTAATTAAAAGAACTACTGTCGTACACTTGGTGATAATGCCCCTTTTATAAGTGTAAATAAAACGATTTAGAATCAGAGCATTAGTTTAATAATCTATTTGTATGGATGTCCCGTATATCCATATGCTTCTGGAAGTCATATGAAAAGGTTACGAAACTGTTGCAGTCATATTTTTTTGTAATGAAATAAGAATTAACGCAACAGTATTAAGTCTACAAAAAACTAAGGCAAAATCTAAAAAGTTCTAAGCTACGAGCAATCTTTGCTTAGAATTTTCTGCATTTTAATAAATATCGTTTAAATTCGAGTTATTATTTTAATAAAATACATGACATGTATCTCTAATTTAAAGTTTTGTGGACAATGACATAATATATATTTTTTTTTATTTATTAACATTTACAAAAGCCATCTTAAAAAAAATTACATCTTAATGCGCTGCTATAAACCACAGAGGTTTGCCTGCAGCGCAATTTTATCTGCAGTCTAGTACAGCAGTCGTAAACGCTATTAAAAAATTATTACAATTCAAGTAGAAAACATTACATTATTAACTTAGGTACAAGATTTTTTTTTTTCTTAAATATATAAGTTACAAGAGCTAGGTGCTAGGTTACCCAATTTAATTACATAATTATATTCCTTGTGCAGTCCCATATAACCACAACCACAAAACCATACATCGGGTTGCCGCGGCAGGCATTTTGGACAACCTAATTAAAATATTTCGCTTACTTCATAGAAGAAAGGCCGAAGTGGGCCTTAATTATTGCCCGAAATTTTACGCAAAATAATATTTTTTCGCATAAAATAATTTAACGAAAATCCAGCGGCCGATGTCATACAAAACCCGTTGACTGGAAGAAAATAATTAACGGTTTTAATAATTGAAATAATTAATACGTTGATACTTGGCAATAAATATGAGTGAAATTTTACGTTGACTTTTCGAAATGATTTACTACAGTTTTTGGTTATTGAAATCTTTTAGGTTTTATGAAGATTATAGATAAAAAGATTAACGAAATAGTGACTAATAGCGCCTTCACTACTGAACGGATTTAAATGAATGTAGCGCCTTCACTACTGAACGGATTTAAATGAATGTAGCGCCTTCACTACTGAACGGATTTAAATGAATGAGGTGGGTGGCAGGGGTCCTTAGATTTGAAAATATAAGCCAGGTGACATATGCTATATAATTGTAAAAATAAAAATATATAATTAAAAGTGCTCAAGGGTTAGTTAGTTAGTTATCCTGGGCGGTGTCCGCACTTAGTCCTCCTATGGGACCGTTGTACGTGAGTGGTTTCCCGTTTACTCCAGCCAGCCTATATCGGTCCAGAAGGAAAGCAGCCTCCGTGCTCAAGGGTGTGTGAAGTCTACCAATCCGCACTTGGACAGCGTGGTGAACTATGGCCTAACCCTTCTCATCATGAGAAGAGGCCCGAGCCCAGCAGTGGGACATGTAATAAATACAGGGCTGCTATTATTATTTATTTATTTATTTTTAATTAAAATTTTAAATAACGGAATTTAAACGTCAGGTTTTACCAATAAAAAAAATACATAACCATGACGTCTTTGGTATCAAATGAAAGGTCTTGGACACATTACAAATATATATACTTATCATATTGTTTAAGTTTAAATATATAGTTTAAATGCGGTCGTACAGTTCTCGCGGTCCTCTTTGTGTAGCAAACCAAGATTAAGTACAATATTATTACGTAGTCGGTTTATAGATATAATTAAATTTTTATCGCGTTCATTTATTTTGGCAAATTGCAAAGCGCCTAAAACTAAAAAAAAAAAAAAATATTATTCAAAATGCCGGCAATGGTACGCATCTCAGCACAATACTGCAGAGCTAAAAGCGCTGATAAGAGAGTAAGGAGCAGTGTGACAACAGAAAAAAATATTATATTTTTTTGTGTCACAAACAAACAAAATATATTTTTAACTACTAAATTAAATTACGTTCGTGTTTTTGCGTTAGCTGCCAGCGCTAGTCTAAACTAGAGGCATATTTTTGAAAAGGCTGGGAGAATTACCCATTGTTAATAACGAAAGCATATAGGGCACCCATTGCCAATATTCTCCCGCTCCGTCACCCCCGGCTCAGTTACGCGATTAATATTCATAGATTTATAATTATAACTGAGAAAATGACGTAATAGGATAACGCATGTGTCGGTAATTGAAAACTGAGGGCTATATAAATTGTGGTTTGGTGGTAGATATCTTTCTTTTTTTTTAAATCTTTATTTTGAAGGACTTTTATACAATTTTATTATACATATTTCTAGTTCTAATCATTAAATTTCAACAAAAATACTGAACTACATAACTGCTTCTTCACTGCTAGTATTGAATAATATTATTTATAGCGCTATTTAAGATGTATTTACTTTAAGCAGTTTAAAAAACTCATCCCTATCCTTCTGAAACCGAACACACTCCATCAAAAGATACTGTAGTCGTCTACTGCCCCACAAACTTCACAATTTGGGGAAGCAATTTTTTTTCCATAAGGTAGGCATATTTTTTTAAAGGAAAAATACCAGTTCTAATTCTATGCGCTACAGTAATAAGTTAAGTAATTAGTTTAGATCTCTTGTCTACAAATTATTCAGTAAAAATTGTAAACAAATCCTAAATAAATAATTATTTAGGATTTGTTTACAATTTTCGTAACATCTATTGGTACACTCAATGCTATTTTCTGGGATTGCGGATGTTTATGAGCTCTCTAGTTGCCATTAAACTTGATTAGAGTCTTGAATATTGCTGCTACATACTAAAAAATCCTGCTGAATTTTTAATATGTTTACTTGTTTGAAGAATCGAACCGAATATTTTAGGATCAGCAGCCACATACGATGGTCATTTGAATACTCTAAGCCGTTGCAAAAACAATTTTGACTAGTTTGGTCTAGTGGTTGGCGTATGAGCCTCTCACCATGGGGTCTCGGGTTTGATTCCAGGGTCGGGTAAAGTGTTAATTGTGAACTTTCCGTCAGGAAATTTACAATAGCATCACGGAGTTGGAATTGTGCCCGGTGAATGGTGATAGGCTCACTCCTTAGCCCACGGGACCTATACATAACAGGTGAAGTATGGGTGTTTTTACACCTCTGGCACACTCTTCTGGGAAATATAGGCGTGATGTAATTAAAAACTTTAGCAATAAAAAGTAGCCATAACTCTATTTATACTAGCCTCGACGACAAATAAGTATTCTATGACTGTTAACAATATCCAATGTCCAAATGAATACTTTAGGAAAACACTTAAAATCAACAGAATTACGAGACCCATATAACCTTTCCAACTTTAACGCGTTAATTTTTATTAGAGCAACAATTTTACGATTGCAACACAATAATGGAAATCAAAAGAAACTTATCTATGCGGCTCAACAACCAATTACTCAAATTGCCATTTGAACTTCGCTTCTATAAAGGAACAAATGAAGTTAGATATAGAATGTTATTCAAAATTGGATGGTAAATATAAGTTGGTTTAAAATAGATTTTATCAAAGCAACACTGTTTGTATAAAGGTGAATAGTTACGCAGTTAATTAGAGATTTGATTACGATGTAGTTTCACAAGTGCCTAGTAAATTTAATTATGAAGGACTAATAGATAGTGTGAACTTAACCTTACGCTTTGTAATTAATTGAGAATTGTTGAACCGCCTACTTGCTATTTACTTTTGGCAAACCTCATTTTCCTTCCCAGATAATAATTAAACTATGAGTAGAATTTTGTTTTAATTAAACCTGTATTTCCTAGAAAACATTACTATAGATAGATAGATAGATAGAAAATACTTTATTTGTACATAATTTCACATGAAAAACTTAAGAGGTAACAAAAAAGGAAAGTAACGAAAAAAATGTACAAAGGGCGGCCTTATCGCTTAAAGCGATTTCTTCCAGGCAACCTTAGGATGGACATTTCGGAAAGAGAAAATAAAGCGGTTGTTTTTCCTTAGATAATTAGAAATTATTTGCTGTTTATATTTAACAAGCATTGTTATATAATATATTATATCAATAAATTACATATCATAAAATATATAGGTACAAGATATATAAATATGTCACAATATTATATATTTGTTATTATTATTTAGTGACACTGCATGTATACACATAATATACCTATTATTTTGAATCAAAACTTTTTATTTTTTGACTTCACCTTCACCACAAAAAAATAAAACGTGGCACATATCTAATATGTTATTTATTTTGAACAAGTGTAATATGAGTGTCTTCACATCAAGAGTAAATAGGTATCTCATAGGTAAGCTTGCTCTACGGTAGACCGCATCATCGCTTACCATCAGGCGAGATGGTCAGACGCATGCCTATATATAATAAAAAAATATTTTGAAAGAAATTGTACCAACTTCCAAAATTTAAAAGCATTGAAATAACGTAAAAAATAGTTGTTGATGCCGGTGCTTCTAGTATTGCAATATAGTTGTCTCTAGTTAAATGCATGCTCTCTGTTGCAAAATATCACCAAATAGGATGTATTCATAGTTAAGACAGGACAGCGTCTGTCGGGTCAGCTAGTTCTAGATAAAAAATCAGCGTAAGGAATATATTCGAGAGCAGCATTAAGCCCATGCACTAGAATTAGGCAAACCGCAAACTGTGGCGACCGGTGTCCGACCGCACTGCCACTGCTGCCTTCTGAATAGTTTAAAGATTTTATTTATACACGGGCGCAGGTTTAGTGCGGTTTTATGGCTGGAACTAAACACATTAGACTAGGAAACTAGTCTTGGATCTAGCCTAAGTCGAATTTATAGGTGTGATTTTTGGCTAATTATTTATTATGTGTGAAATATTTTTTACCAGCTTCCTTCTCCTTTGTAATGTCGATAACATGTCTAGCCTATATGTTAATCCAGGCTATAAGCTAAATTAGTGCAAAATTTTATCCACATTGACCCTGTAGTTTTTGCTTGAAAGAGTAACATACATTCATACATCTGTGATACATCCATACTTACAAACTTTCACATTTAATGTTAGTTAGGAACAATTTAAATCTAACACCAGTTAAAATATTGCTCATATATATGAGATAAAACTTGTATAATCACCTGTTTAGGCACACGCTACTTTTAGCATTAGCGATTGACGATTTGGCGACTGTTTTCATCGAAACAGTTTAATCGTGGCGTCGGAATCACGCGTTTGCGGCGAAGTCAAACTGGAGACGTTTAAAAGGAAATATCTATGCAAATAAGTCAGCCAAAAACCGCAAGGGAGCGAGGAGGCTTGATTGTTTCACGCATAAATGATTATACAACCTGTTTTATATGACGCGCAAAAGCGGTGCTTTTCCACATTTAGCAGCAGGGACGCGTGACAATGACTAGTGCTTTTGGTTTAACTGTTAAAGGATTTGCATGTGGATTATGGTCCTAAATCAATCTTTTCTGTAATACCCATAAGTAAAGAAACTCTTTGCACGTGCCGCTTATAATTTGGAATATATATTTTGACAAACTAATGACATTAAAACAAAATGGATTGTCAAATTAATTTGTCAAACTCTCCTTCGTTCATATAAGTTTATTTTAACAACATTTTATTTTAAATATTACAAATGGTAGGCAAGTATTAATGGACGGCAAAGAAATAAATAACACAAGTGAAGATAAAAATACGTCCGAAGAAAAAGATAAAATCAACGTCGATGATACTAAGAAAACGAAAAATGAAGATGCTGGGCCATCTCATCCAGTTAATCTACCAGGAACCGTCCAAACTCACAAACATACTTTTACACTAAAACCTGGCATTTCCAAATCAGAACATAGCATCAGACATATCATAACAAATAAAGATGTCACCAACGCACTCCGATCTCTTAGCTGCGTTGCTCCAACACAAGCAGTGAAGAACTTAAACCTAAACGAACTAAAAATCCCTATACTAGATGACGAAAGTGAAAGAGATGATTCAACCACACTTATCGACTTGAAAAAATTCATGGCATCATGTTTCAAATTGAACAAAGAACCAGCTATGGTATTGGACGAGCTACCTAAACAGCACATGCAACCAGTGGTGAGTGCAGTGACTGCTGAGATACCAGACCCTGCAAATGTCAGTAACATAGCTAACACCCTTCAAACTGAGGCTGTTCCGTTGAAACCTGGTGAAGTGAGAGTAACAAAGCTTATAGAACCTAAAGTATCAAAAGCTGGATCGGATAAAAAGAAGACTTCGGGCAATGTATCCGAGAGGTCCGACTTGGGACTTGCGCAAAGAGACTCTCTCTCAAGTATTGGATCCAATGTTTGCAGAATATGTATGACGCGAGGAAGGGAAAGGTGGGTTGAAAGGAATATGTTTATTTACTCGGAAGAAATATTCGTTTTAGTGTTACATAAGATGTTTGCGTTTGCCAAACGTGTAGGGGAATTGAGTACGCTTTTTTATTAGACGTGCGAAGATTGGGTATATAGATGTTATCTCGATACTTTAATCACTTGGTGGACTTGTTTCGAGGAAAAGTTTATAAAAAAATCTGTATAGTTGCCTAACTTAGTAATAAAGTGCATTTATTTCTAAGTTAGGCAACCACCGGGTACATTTTGATCGAACACATGTAGTTTATAGTCTGGATCAACATATTTTACTTTTAATCGACACCACGCGTGTGAAACGACCCATCTAAAGACATACAAAATCGAACGCAGTTTATCTTGAAGAACGGTCAATTAAATGTAAATATTAGTAAAACGGAATTCCTACATCCCCTTGAGTTTAATTACTTATATCAAGCGTATCAATCAATGCTACGATTGGTCGAGTACGTTCTCAGACGGACATCATTAATTAATTACCATTAATATCCTATTATGTGACTTGTGCTTGTGTGACGTCAACGGGTCATATTATCTACTAATATGCGATATGAACAAGATACATAACTCATGGTACATTTATTATGATTGAAGCAAGAGATTGGCATAAAGTTACAATACATACTCATTTCTAGCACGAAAGCAAGTTACTATTGAGCAATTACTACTGATTAGTATGTGTGTCAAAACATTGCCGACGACCTGATGGCGAAATGGGTAGTGCGACGCCGTGGTCGCGGGTTCGATGCCCGCTCTAGACAAATCTTTGTGTGCACGAACATAAAGGTTCGTCTTGGTCTGGGTGTTTCTATTTATAATAAGTATGTATTCAAAAGAAAAGTATATATGTATTAGTCTCAGTTATTCTAGTACCCATAGTACAAGCTCTGCTTAGTTTTGGACCAAAATGGCGTTGTCTGTTGTAAAAAAAAGCAAATGCGTCAGTTTGATAAGCGCGCTTATTCTAAGCATGCTTATAAGCATGCCATTTTATAAGCATGACAATGTGTATGTGAAGCTTAACAACGCATATCACGGTCGTTCGCAGGGTAGGTGACCTTGACCGTCTTATTCACTTCACGGTAGATATTCCACCAATACGCACTAAGTGTTTCGGCTCTACATTTCCTATGCGAACTGCCAAAGAAAGGAACGCCTTGCCCGAGTCAGTGTTTCCGCATCAGTACAATTTGGATCTCTTCAAAGCAAGAGTTAATAGGTATCACATAGGTAAGCGTGCTCCACCGTAGACCGCATCATCACTTACTACAGATGAGATCGTGGTCAAACGCGTCCCTATCCATCATAAAAAAAATAATAATATAATAATTTCTCATACGTCGTGCAGACTAATATCGCCATGCAACTGCAAAGGATCGCTGGCAAACGTGCACCTAAGCTGCTTGGAAAGATGGCTCAACCAGGTTGGAAGGAATCACTGCGAGCTGTGTGGATTCAGGTAACTTTATTATAATAACATGCCAGTTCATGGAATAGCTTTTTCTTAAGGCAAGGGACAAGTTTCATAAAAAAAAATATAATATTAACATAACATAACATCACGCCTATATTACCCAGAAGGGTGTGGCAGAGGTGTACAACACACATTTCATCTGTTATGTTTAGGTCCCATGGGATAGGGGGTGAGCCTATCGTTATCCACCGGGCACAATTTTAACTCGGTGCTGCTATTGTAAATCACACCGGGGAATAGAACCCGAGACCTCGTGGTGAGAGGCGCATACGCTAACCACTAGACCATGGAGGCAGATTATTTAAAATATAAAGGTTTTTTACCTCTATTTTGGTCGCTGTGAAAAAAAATACATATATAGTCAGTCCAAAACTTGCCAAACAGACGAAACGAAATCGCTATAGTTTTTTTTTATAAATATTCACCCGTCATGACCAAAAGCGGTATTCACACTAACCTATTCATTGAAACTGTCACTGCCACTCCATTGCATCACGATACTGTCGCTAAAGTGTGGCACAGACGATGCAGACACGACAATATTTTATATCCGACGATTATATATTTTGTATCTTTAGATATTTCTCGCTAAATATTTTAACGAATCACGTCAAATATTGAAATGAAACAGCACAAAATAAAGATAAACGGTAATTTTAAGATAAATAACCTATTATGAGCTGCTTTTGATAATAATTTTCAACGTCTTTTCAAAATTTGTCATTCAAAAATGTTAAACATAAAGAAATTACAAAATACAGTGTTCAAGCAATTCATATTGTACGTTGGCAAATGTTAAAAGCATTAAAATGCTGTTAAATATGGTGTAAAAAACTGTCATTTTTAAAAATGCTCTGTAATATTTTCATCTTAAAACTTGCTAAACATACAATATAGTTTTAAAAAACATTCATAACAATTCTTTTAGTAACGTTAGCTTACAGATAAATACTGTTATTGTTAGTATTAACCTAACTATATTAACTTTAAAGGTAGTTTTTAACTTAAAGTATCTTCAGATAAATTTCATCGTACGTTCACCGTCTGTGACGCGCTTATTTTTTTTTTCAGCTATCCAGCGATCCGCACGCCGCGTTACACGGTGGTACAAGCGCTTCGACTGTGGTTCGGGAACCCGCGGAATAGGAGCCATTTGCAGGTGAAATGGGACCTTTTATTTAGTCAATTGTGTTTGAATTGTTTGAGGATTGGATTTTTATACAGAATAGTTTTAGTTATGTGAAAATAGACTGTCGGGGTGAAACCTTGGTCGTGTTTCAGTTGTTTTAGTAATGGGAATTCTCGTTACTAAAATGACTCCTCCCGTGGCATGATTTGTATAATATATCAATAACAACTCGTTTTTGCACGCGCCTCCGCCCGCATGTTTGTTGGTAATGGGTAAGGACACATTATTTAGAGATAACTTAGCTTCTGAGCGATGTACAGTGAGCCAAACAAATAGGTATGCAGGTCAAAATCTTTCACACCATATTGAAAACTGACAGCAATAGATATGTATGTGTGAATTACATATTTAATATGTGTAATATACCGACTATTTAATGTAAGTCTCTTATCCAAAACTGGTGTAGTAAAGTCTTTACTATGACTTCAAAGTTTTTGCCCTGCATACCTAACTCGTTGGCCCACTGTGCAATGCTGAAACATACTACTTTCAATTTAACTTACTTTAATTGAAAGTAGTATGTTTTGTAAGTACACTTAAAAAAAAACTGGAAATGCCTGACGCATACTATCAACCCGGGCAGAGTCGCTGGTTATGTCCGAGTTGCACAGACTAAAGCCCAGTGTGTTGCGTCAACGTGATATGACCTGGGTGCCAGGTATCGCTCGCGCATGGACGCTAGCACCCAGAGCACAGTATAAATATCTACAAACAGTACGGAAACTGCCTACAAACGTGCGAAACGGCACGCACACATAAACATGCACACCGACGAGACCCCTAAGCGGCACTCGCTACTGAGAGCACCGCGACAATAGCTTAGGGGTCTCGTCGGTGTGCATGTTTATGTGTGCGTGCCGTTTCGCACGTTTGTAGGCAGTTTCCGTACTGTTTGTACATATTTATACTGTGCCCAGAGTCTCGGCTGCCGCGCAAACTGGGGATCTCGTCGTAGAGTTGGAGAGCGCAGTCCTTATGAACAATTTCAGTAAGACCTGCTGCAACACCTGAGCAAACCGCATCGAATTGCATGCTGTAGTTATTGCATGATTCCCCAACAAGTATACAGACTAACAAAAAGGCATACTGAAAATTCAGAAAAAATATATTTTACTGCTGTCATAAAGTCAAAGTCCATTTGTGTAGTGAGTTTTTGTTTCATAAAATTCTCTTCTTTATACAGACATGGCTCATTCAACAATTTTAATTTAAGTTTACAAATAAATAATGTTGCATATATCGGTTCAATTAGTTCACCCATGAATCACACACAAACTTACTATCATAGGTATTGAGATCTCCTTAAAATTTTGAATCTAAATCTTAACTGCAACGGCATTAGAAACTCAGCAAATCGGGCGTTCTTCTTATCTCTCAACAGAAGCCGGAACAGTCTCTTAAAATGGCACGGTTGGTGATATCCGGACGGACGACCGGCTTAGCTATGTCCGGACGGACATTATACCCGGACGTGAACAGATAGTGTCCAGTGAGGTGTGACCGAACTTATCGAATATAGATGAATCTTGATCTTTAAAATAAATATAAGGTGTTCTTTAAGGTTTTAGATTAGGCCAGCTGTCGCAAGCGGCTCTTTCCATTGTAATGGCGTCCACTTTCTAACACCAATATTTGACGCGGCAAAAAAACAGTCGCCATAATTTTACGACATCTTAGCTTAATACGTAACGCTTGTCAACATTAATTTTACATTTTTAAACGCGGATCATATGGGACTACGGGACTAGGCCAATAACCTTATAAAATTAGGATGGTGGTTGCTAACAGAGTGATTTATTTCAGAGTAAATTGAAAAACATTGTCACATTCAAATATTGTTCCAAACAATATATATAGTTTCTAATAATAAGGTTTCACTATACTATTTTGTTACATATCTTAACAAGTTCCTTGTATTATTTTATTAAGTACTTTGCAAAATAGAAGCAACATGGATATTAGATATAACGGGATTTTTACAATGTATATTTGTTGTAAGGAATTATTTCAATATTTCAGAGATGTTGCAATCTTCAACAAATATGTCTGCACGTGTGGTGTAGTGGTTTAAGCGGTCGCCTCGCCGCTCTCCACTGCACTGGTGTTGTGGGTTCGATCCCCACATGGGACAAATCTTTGCGTGATTCGCAATCTTGGTGTGCTTGTGTGAGTGAATGTGTGTATTTGGCCTTGTCAATGGGACCATTGGATAGTGTAATTGCTTCTGGCGTTCTATCTAATATATAAAAAAAAATCCCGTTATATATAATATTTAGTAAAAACCATGTTTAGTCTCAAAACTTATATAGTAGCAACTGCCTATGATACATCTAACAATGAATTAGATGAGTCAAATATTTCGTGACTTTCTACAACAAAACAGACTGCAAATAAAAGCTAAAAATATTTTTATGTCTGAAATATAATTTAGTACCTACCTAGGTATTGAAATGAGGCATAACTCTCTACTTTAGGTAAAGCTAAACTAGCATGCTCAGACATCGTAAATTGTAAGAAAAAGAACAGTTTGTGAAACATTTATCAAACTAGGCTTTATTATCAGAAAAATACAAACAAAAAGTTTTATTTTTAACACTCATATACACGCGAAAATTCATAAAATGAAACATAATATATGGACTTAGTAAATTAGGTCCTTACTACTAGACCTGTTTAGGATGTCTGTCAGTGCCAGTCCACCGATGCGGTGTTTAGATGTACCAAATGGTGTTGCATAAAAATTTCACTCTACTTGATGGACAGACAAAATTAGCCTCTTTGTTCACTACACCACGCTAGTCGACTGTCTATGACTTTCATACTCGTATGTACATTGCGTCCGTAGTTTCCGTACACTATGCAATATCATTAGGGCTCGGAATTAGGTAGAGTATTTTATGTACTTGCATCGAAATGTTGATATTAATATGGACCTTCCCGGGATTTCTAATGGACAATCCCGTGTGGCCAACAATATTACGAATAAATAATAATAAAAACCTCAGAGATAGACAAATAAAACAAAGATAATTAACATATTTTTTTTATTACTTTACATTCATTCACAATACAAATTATTTATTCATTTTCAAACATAATATGTACATTTAAATATTCTAATAAAATAAATTATTGAACAATAAAAAAAACAATGCAAATTGTTGAAAGTCTGTAGTAAATTCTCATACGCATATTTCGCCTTTTTTTATAAATACGAGCAAATACTTTTGCTTCTAGCCTAGACTCGTGAGGTTTTGCTTATTCAAACGGCCCATCAGAATCATTTTCCTTGTCCGATTCATTACCAGTAAGATTGGAAGTGTTCGCTTCCGACATTACTGTATAAATTTTGTGAGAATTAAAATATTTAGTCGCGCGTGCAGTAGTTTAAATTGTGTAAAAAAGTAAATAACTTTTTATTAAAAAAATCATGGTTTTTTTTTCTGCTCTTTAAAATTAATCTCGGGATTTGAGGCATATCCACTTTATTCTTTCGCTGTATGAAATCAGTGTAAGTACATAAAAAACTCTACATAATTCCGAGCCCTGAATATCATAGATCAAAAAAGTCATAGACAATATAAAATTGAAAAAAATGCAAAATGAAATTGAGTGTTACTGCATTGATTGGTGTCTCCTATCAAGCTGAAAGAGCCTGTGTTAGAAGACTCCGCTTTTTCGTGGCTACACAGTATTATTAGAATGGCAATTATTATTCTTATAATTTCTTTACCAACATATTTATTGACTAAACAAATAGTTTTATTACCTATTCATACATAAATTTAAAATTCTTCACATAAATTTACAAAAAATTACAACCTAACGGTTAAAACTGTTTCGAAAGCTGTGGCTTTGTACCAAGTTGCAATTATTTAAATAAATTGCTTTTAATACATACATGAACATAAATTACGTAACCTAACCTAAAACCATGACGTCGCGAAATTAAATTCTAAAACGCGTTACGCATTTCAAAATTAACTGCCGTCGAGCGTCCCCACCATTTCTCAAACGCGACGATATTTCATACGCAACCGTTGACCGCAAGATGGCGCTGACTTTTTAGCGCCTCAACCCACTGAACAGATTTGTCTTAAAAATGAGAGTCGAATATATTGTGTTGATACTAATAATGTAGCAAAGGCATCTAAGCAGCTCTTTAGGAGTGAAAAGCGATGATGGCGAGTGCTTCTGCTGCTGATCCGCTCTGCGAAGGCTGCTTCCAATCATGTCGGGGTCACCAATGTAGAAGAACAGTTGTGTTGTTCCTCCACCACAATGGAAGGATCCTTCGACCAGGCTTGGTAGCATTGCCTGGCGGACAGATGTCCAACGGTAGTGTATTGGAAGTGGTATTTAAAGATACTTGCTGTGAACACTAAACTTTGTTATCGCGATTTAGCGTTCTTTGACACTTGTGACCAGTGTGTCACTTCTAGACTTTGTCAATGTCATACGTCATATATTATGTGCGGATACCGCCACAGGTACAACACAGCACAGCACAACACAGGTAAAGCTGTGACCGTATTTTGGTAAACATTGGTACTAAGTTAGTTAAAGACTTGGTGAACGACATTGGCTGCTGCAACAGGGTCAACTATTCGCCTGTTCGGGTAGGAGCTTGTAAATATAAGTTGTGAATTGCGACATCATATCGCGTCTAAAAATCGCACACAACAGATCGCATCAGTGAGCACCTACTCTAAAGATGGTTGACGCGACTTGACGTGACAAGACACGTTATATATTAGATTTCTGTCTCCTCTCTGTCATATATTGAATTACGTCAGTCCTCGGTTTTGCTTTGTTGTGCTTCAGAAATATATTTATGAATGTGTCGATTTAAATTTCGTATTCAGACTCAAGAGTGGAAAATGAGGTTGTCTAATATATTTTGAAACTATTCTTGGTATATTCGAACTTGATCTGTGTATTGGTGCAATAATATACTACGCAGCTGCGGTAGGTAGCCTTTATTTCTGTTCGAATTCTGATTTAGAAGAAGGGTTGGGGGTTCAAAAAATAAGTAAAAATGTCCAAGATTTAAAAAAATATCGTTACCTTAGTCTCCAATCGCAGTCAACACATTTTCACTGAAGTTCAATCAACTGTTCAATAGTTCTTTGTTCACACATTTTTACGAATACAGACAGCCCGTCAAATATAGCACATGCAAAATGCATGCACCGTCATTTCAAAGCATAGAACCGTCTGTTACTGACATGTTTCTTTGATTAACTGCTACACTCAATGCCGTAAAGGTGCTCTCTCACACATAGCGATAGGTTCACCCCCTATTTCATAACATAACTTGACGCATTTATTATCTAGAAAGGTATGGCAGAGGTGAATAACACCCACGTATAGACCCGAAGTGGTAGGAACTAGTAGGAAGTGTACCTATCGCCATCCACCGGGCACAATTCTAGACCCCATGCTGCTGACAGAGATTACATAACAAAAAATCCAAAATGAAAATTTTCCTCGATCCAGGGATTTAACTACAGCCTTCACGGGGACCAGTAAATAAACAAATTTCAAATAAATAAAACGCCAATTGTGTGATTTCTTCCTTCGAACCCCAATAAGTATACTTAATTATTCCTAACTTGTATCTTCTATTACGAAGTAAATAAAATGGGTCTTAGGCGTCTCTGTCTAACTCTTCTAATGGGGTGATGAAAATAGCAACACCCAGTATTCAAAATGCTCTATCAATCATTTCTTACTTTACTAAGGAAGAAATGAAATGAGCAGCAAACAAACGATTTAAAATCGATTTCGTCTTTCGCTCCTCGCTTACAAGGGAGATGATGAAATATTCCGGCAATCTAGCAATGTCACTTCAAATCTACGGCTTCGGGCACTGTCCCGGCATTAGGTACCACTTTTGACAAATACCCTTTTGACGGCAACTCGGAACCCCTCTTGTTAGTTACGGCGATATTTCATCTGACAGCTTCGCAAAACCGTCTTAGATCTGCGGACGTAGTTAAATCTATTTTGGGTGTTTTGTTGCTGAAACTCCTGTTTTATCTCAAATTCAAATTCAAATTCAAATCATTTATTTTCATAGGCCCAGGAGGCACTTGAACACGTCAAAATATTACAAACAAATGATATCAAAATAAATTTTAAGTAAAACTAAATTATACTAATTACAATGACTTGAATAACTGGGGCTTAGATTAATATTAATCCAACTTTTTAGAATCAAACTAAGTACCAGCTCCGATGGGTATTGCATTTTGAGAAGAGCTGGTGAGGAACTCATGTGTACCATCTTTTCAAATGAAATGAAATGAATGGATCTGATGGATCTGATGGATCTGATCTATCTATATATAAATTGTAAATGAAACATAACTGTACCTTATAATAAGTATTAGAGATTGCCTGGTTTAACGCATGGACTTATATACATTACCGTGTCATAAGTCTATATTTATGTGGCATCATGCAAAAACTACAGCAGGAAATTGGATTCGGTTTTCACAGTTACTTCGTGAGGTTAAAACTTTAGATCTAAGTATGTTCATCTTTACTATTGTATACGTCGATCTTGAAGATTTGTTTAACTGCGTTAGAGTAATCAGTCGCAGTTCTGTGTCTACGCGAGGCCAAAAGTGACTAACACTCATAAAAATACATGATTCAGGTACCTTTATGAGTGCCTTTGCCTTAAAAATAAGAAAATTGCCAACGAACATTAGATTCACTCATGGTTTTTGCCCACAGTCTGACTGCCTGATATTCTGGCTACTATCCACCGTGACAGCAGGGCTGCTCGCCGTATGCATCGTTGGCACACAATACTTTGTGATTGAGGGCAGCAATTTTGGTAAGCTCGACGCGGCGAGAAAAGAGGAAGGTGTGTTTTGTTTTTTTTCTTTTATTTCTTTTTTTAAAAGAGTTTCGGTCGCTGGTAGAATACTTTTTACTTTTATTGATACGACGCTTAATTAACTGGAGGCACGAAGCGAAGGGTAGCGAGTAGACCGGTCTGGAAGGTCAATACTTGTGTTCTGCATTTTAGTTTAGTAAATAATATTACGCCATAAACTACAACGTCATTGACACGATAGTATATCTAAGAGGTTACTTAGACAGAATCGGACCACGGCCCAATATAATATATGTACCTAATTAAGTTAATTATTGTAATTGGCTCTAAGCCGTTGTAATTTACTATAAAATAAATAAATAACTACAGTTTGCTTAGTTTAGCACAGTTTAGGAAACATTTGCATTTATATCTAATGCTGTATTTTTATTTGACATTGCAATATTGAATTTAAATTATATTTATTTATTTTTTTAGTTTTTAATTTACAAGTTGACATTTTATTATTTTTGGACTTTTATTTGCAATTTTTATTATTTATTATTTATGATTATTCTGGGCATTTTTATTATTAATTAATTTTATTACCTACTCACATAAATATATCTGTAATGACGAGTAAACCAATTACCAATAAATGAGTTTTATGAGTTTCATCATCTTTTCGCTGCCCTCCGCCCCATTTCATATCAGTGGAAAAGCACCCCTAGCTCCAAGCTCTTTAAGAAAAGTAGTTAGCAGACTTATAAAAACACTGTAGTTGCCACGCTTCTAGGTATATCGCACCGTATCACCGAAACAGCCATGGACTTCTTCATGGCGATCGTTCTCTGCGGGTACTCCGTCACTGTCTACTTGCTGTGGAAAGACCACTACGTGATGTGGAATCGATGGAGAAGGGCCAACGTCAATGTGAGGCTTCTGCTCACCCCTGATGCGAACCCCGTCCCATTTGTGCCAAGAAATAGGTATAATATTGTTTGAATCCGTTTTTATCTTGTCCTGTTTTAATCAGTTTTAATGTAATAAATGATTTTAAGTTTAAGAACTTGTTTCTTTATTCTTCGAACGGCTAGTATTTTCATTTTGTTCGTATTTTATTTAATGGCGGTCCATAAGGCAAAGATCATGCCCAATGTACCTACTGCAAAGTGAAGCACTTATCCTACCTTCCACGCTACCTAGCTAAATAATTCACATTATGGACCGCGCGCCAGCTACTTTTTTGGCCAATGATTTCCTCTCAAGCGACATTTTGTGGTATGACTAAGGGAGTTGTATAAAAAATTCTAGTGAATGTCAGCTGGCGCTCCGTAGGTGGAATGAGTAGCTGTGGAGACAAACACGTGAAAATAAAAAAGATTCAGTCATTGCCTCCCGCCTAAAACCTATAGTTTAAATTGTAGTGTTAGCATTTTCTTGAAGCAATCAGCTCGCAGCACGTCAGCTAGTAGCTTAAACAGTTATTAGGGTTTTTGATAATTCGACGTATTTCAATATCAATATCATCAAAGTGCCAAAAATATGCAGCGAAATGTTAAAGCGAATAATGAAATGATCCACTGTTTTTTACCCGACTGCGTCAGAAGGAGGGTTATGTTTTTCGAGCGTATGGATGTATGTATGTATGTATGTATATATGTATGTATGTATGTATGTTTGTATGTATGTCTATTTCTTTGGCACGCCCTACAGCCCAAACGGCTAGACAAATTTTGACAAATGAGGTGTCGTTGAATTCGTCGAAACAGTGATAGTCAAAGATAATGTAGTGATAGTGACATAGGCTATATAAATTTTCAAAATGGCGCCGGCAAATGAAAAAAAAAGGGGGGGAGGTATGGATTTTCTTTTCATCATAGAAATATGGGTATCAAATAAAAGGCCATGAAAAGACCATTTCAAAAATATATACTTCTTATCACATTTATATTACTGATTAAACACAATTTACCAATTTATATATCGGCACGCTCGCGCGCCCGATGTAAGTGGAAGTTAGTTTGTATGTTCGCTCACGCTAATCTTGGAAACGGCCGGTCGAATTTGAATAATTGTTTTTGCATTTGATAGTTTAACTCACGATTAAGGCTCATTGATCTAAAAAAGATTTGATTTCTACAAATTAATAGATATAAAAAAACATGTCGGTTAAAAGAACTAAAAAGAGTGAAATAAAAAATAATTATTAAAAAAACAAAAAACCCGACTGCTTAAAAAAAGAACTGAAAAGATAATAAAAACAAGTATAGCATTATCTACATTAAATTCATTAACAACAAATGAAATTATGTCAAACTAAATTCTTTATGATGTTGCAGGCGGGGACAAACTATACTTTGTTACTACTATTTAACTTCGCCTGCAACATCATAAAGAATTGAGTTTGACATATTTCATTTGTTGTTAATGAATTTAATGTAGATAATGCTATACTTGTTTTTATCTTTTCAGTTCTTTTTTTTAAGCAGTCGGGTTTTTTTTTAATAATTATTTTTTTATGCCCAGCTAAAGACCAGGGGGGTTCATAACCCCCGCAACCTCCCCACTGGATCCACGCCTGGCCAATGTCAATGTAAAACTTCTTCTGACGCGCATTAACACAATAGTGCTTTATAAAAGGCAAAACTATCAGAGCTCCTCCATATTTCTTTATTCAAAACTAAGACCTTATACCAACGTGTTTACGCGGCTTTCACACTATCACCAACCGCTATGATTTGCGCCCGGCATTGGAACCCTGCCAAACCAAGATTCATCTTAAAAGGTGCTTGTTGAAACGCTGTAAATTGCTCGAATGAAAAGATAAGATAGACAAATATATGCTAAATCAGGTATGTTTGCAAATTGGCGGTGTGCCATACTGAATTAGCACATAGCTTTAAAGCTTTATTTTTGTGGCGAGAGAGCAAAATGCCTTTTGTTTAAGTGGTAAAAGTTTTCTAGGTACTCCACTTTTGTTGTTTATGACTCGCCATAAAAGTTTTTAGTATGGATTCATCCATTAGTCTACTTGGGCAGGTTGATATTTTATGAATATTCCTGCTTGTTAATATAATATGTTGACTAGAATATATAAATGTGATAAGACTAGAAAGTAAAAGGAGTGGAAATAAATAAACTGTAAAACAAATTAATATTTAGTGTCTCACTCTCATACATATATTAATAACAATAAAATCTAGCCTATCAACAAGACTATTAAGTAATATTATGTTGCGTAAATTGCTACGTATTGTAAATAAGATATCATAATTTTACTAATTGACGTAGGTATTACATAGAAAAAAATACAACTATTTTTTTAAATGCGTCGTCGCTCCATCTGAGGGTGATCTGAGGACTGGAAATAAGCTATGCAGCCTTATTACGATTGATGTTGATTTCGTTTTATTTTTTTTATTCAAGATTAACATTATATTATTAACTTTGATTTAATCACAATCAACATCAATCGTAATAAGGAGACTGATCTCACTACCAAACCGAAACAATGTACCAACTAATATTGCATTACTTTGTTCTGGTTACTACTATTTGGCGGCAAGGTAAAGAAGGTGCTTTTAGCCTCTTTAGGTCGTTATTATAACAGTGAATATTTTTTGTCCTTTGAATTAATGATTATTGTCTAATAGCTGTTCGCCGTAATAAAACAATCTGTAAAAAAAATGTCGTAATTTAATTTGCCCGATTAATATTTTGCAAAGTAAAAATTTTGCCAAACGCAAATTTGGGTAATAGAATTTTTCGAAAAATTTGATTGGTATAATAAAAAGGTGTCGAAAATCGTTTTGGT
Organism: Hypena proboscidalis; assembly: GCA_905147285.1. Taxonomy (NCBI): domain Eukaryota; kingdom Metazoa; phylum Arthropoda; class Insecta; order Lepidoptera; family Erebidae; genus Hypena; species Hypena proboscidalis. The sequence goes on along the minus strand of LR990150.1, from coordinate 5,022,486 downwards.
CAAAAGGCAGGATCCCCGTCCAAACTCAGAGAACATGGAGCGAGTGATGCTTTGTCTATGTCCAAACTATACTAAACATAAACCAAAAACGCGTTCTTTAGCCTTCATTCGTTAGGTGTGGACTTGACTTTAAAATTAGGGATTCAAGGACAATGTACAACTCAATACCACTTATCGATTTATGAATCGATGCAAATATTCACAATCAATCAATCAATCAATCATATAATTGCTAAAATATGGTACAAAAGTTGGTGTTACAATACAATGCGGTTTGTCCTCATATTCTGCCAAATAATGTCGTGCAAATATTTACATATATTAAAATTTACAGTTATGGTAAAAGTTAATCATTAACAAAATTAAATTATATATTAGTTTATTATATATATACAGAATTAAATTAATATGTCCTCATCCTCAAAGTATTCCTTAATGTTATAGTACGTCTTATTTAATAAAATTTTATGAAGTGTCCTTTTAAATGATTATAAAGGTAAATTTTTATTAAAACTGACGTGAGTTTGTAACATTACTAAATAGACCAACATTACGTGAGTAACACCCGTATTTTCATAATTTTAATAAAGGTAAATTTCTAAATTTATTTGTGGTAGTCATAGTCTATCTTTGTGTCAAGTTCTGCTATTTGGTATGTCTCAAACTAAACTCTTTTAAAAATTCGTTAATACATTTTTATTCATACATCTGTATTAAATAATATATTACATAAATAGACAGTTCTGAATTTTAAAACAAGAGGAAAAAAAATCACTATCGGGTATAACATCGATTATTCTTATCGTGCAGACTCAGCTACTCCCTTCCCTAGCCTCAGAATTAAATGGCGGGTTTAACGTTTGTTGACAACTATTTGTTGTCGTAACGGAAAACGCCAATTTACTCAAAAGTACTAAGCGAACGTGAATATTTATTTAGCGAATTGTTATCATATTTCTAGCACAAAGTTTTAACTAGTAAAACATGAGTTTCAACTTCAATACTCCAGCTGCGACGACGGCCGGGGGAGGTACGTTCTTCGCTGGATCTTTTTCACATGTTTAGTCATTGTATCTCAATAAATCCCCAAAACTGGAGATAAATCTATTTTATTTACTTTGTTCTGAGATGCTAACTCATATAACTGAGGAATTTCATATATAACAAGACAGGATTCACCTAACCTCTAAGTTCTTAATCTTGCCAAGACAATGGGAAATTTGATGTCCTACTGCGTATATTATTGTGGTTAAAAATACATCACTTCTTATTGTCTCCTTTGATCGATTATTCTGATCAAATTTCTTTAAAAGTAGAGATAACCTTGATTAATCATAGTATTTGATATTTTCAGGATTTGCCTTTGGTAGCGGAGAACCTAATAAGCCACTTTTTGGAGGCAGTGTTACAGGTAAACCTCATTACATTTACTTTAAACGTTTCATAAGCTAGCTGTCTTGGTTACAAAGTAAGTCAAAGATTAGTGTGCCAGTAGTGTTGGCGGTAATTGCATGATATGTAAGTAACAACAGATCATAAACATTTACCAAGGCACCCCTTAATATACACTTTACAATAATGTAAATGTTGCATAATTATTAAAAAAGAATAATGTTGAAGGAATGCAGGTAGAGAAAATTGGAAGAAAAAATGGATTGATGGTGTAAAAGTTGAAATGACTGGAAAGGATAGTGTTGAGATGATTATAATTGCACCAACCAATCTGTAGATTAGTTGCATATTTTTGTATGGGGAAACAAGACAAAAAAAAGTCATTTATTTTATTTTATTTATTTTATTTTCTTAGGAAAACAAACAATCTTTCTAAAAACTAAGTTAATAACTAAATTACTATCTACAGACCATGTAACAGTTTTCGCATATTATAATATATCATAATGTATCTAGCGCCTCTTATGCTAGCGGACAGGTGGATTTTGATAGAAGATTGCACAATATTATTTTATGTTTGTGCGCAGTATTGAAATTACACACAAAATGATATTGCACAATAAAAATAAAGTAAAACAATATTGTAGGTGTACAGGGCACCTAAGAACCACAAATGAATGACTAAATCTTTTGAGTACTAAATTAATCTTATAGTATCTGGCTACCTATCAAACTACTTGTTTAAAAAATTTGCTACATCTGAGTATTTCAATACAATATTCTTCAGGTGTTACTTATTTTGGGTACTAATGTCACCAACAACGGAATACAGTAGTGCAACCATATTTATTTGTCAATAGGCTAACAGTGAAATAGTGGTACTTTTTCTGCAATAAGCGCAAGCTCATTGACAATAGTTTTACCACTATTCAACATCTACAGTGGAGTAATTTCAATAGGTAACATTTGACAGTTCATTTATGCATAGAAAAATATGCCTTACGCTAGAGGAATAAAGCTCAAGAAAACAACATCAGTTTCTTTAATACAATTATTTATTTAGAAAATTAGACTACTCCTAATTACTTTAACTCATTGCTTGTACACATCAACTCAACTAGCTCAGGAAAGCTATAGATTTCTTATATTGTAGAATTATAGCTTGATGTATCGCCATCCTAATCTGATTGTTCTTGATTCCTTTACTAATGCTTTATATCTTGTTGTAGAAAACAAGCCGGCATTCAACTTCACAAGTCCATCCAGTACATCCAGTTTTGCATTTGGTGCTGCTAAAACTACGGCCGCTACATCTTCATTGTGTCAGTATCATCTATGTCCATATACTATATTTCGACCAGAGATGCGCTATGTAGCTATCTGCCGTGGTATAACTAAAATGCCGTTATCTGCTCAAACCATTTTTTTGGATACCAAATTAAAACTGCGGAAAAAATTTAAACCGATGTAACTTTTCGATGACAAAACTTATTTGAGATTCAGAGATACCAAAACATAGATAAAATAAGTTTTGTCAATGCCAATTTAAAGTAAACAGGTTGTAACTATGTGTCTGTTTCAACAGATGGTATGCTTTGTAGTGGGATGGGTACAATGTGCTTCTTAAATGTACCGCAGCACAGCGATCTAGCCATAATATGTGCAACTTGACCTATATGGATCCATGTTAGCATGTTTGTATGGAACACAAACTCATTGGACTCAACCACCTTACCTTCTAGTTCCTATTGCGTTTAGTGTAAATACTCTTATAAGAAATAAACGGCATAATTCCATGAAATTATAGACTCCCAGCAAACATTGTTATGGAACCCACAGTGAATACATTCAAAAATTTACTGGACAAATTCTTCAAATCACAAGACTCACACGCATCAGCTTAATAGCTGCTAGAGTGGTTCATATATAATAATAATAGTAACACCATTGCATTAGGTTGTATTTACCTGTATTAATGGCTCTGTATTTATGTAAATAAATAATTAAATATCTTTGTTAAACCTATTTACACAAATGCTATGCTATGTTCACAAATGAATGTGATTGGTGTAACTCATTAGAGAAGTAGTCTAAATATGCAGAATAAACCATGTCTCAATGCTTAAAAATATCTTACAAGAGCTTATTCAGCCCCCACTTATTTTAGAAGAGATGGATAGATGAAAACCGGAACACGGACATTATCACATAATAGAGACAAATAGGTGCTAATGGACAAATTCTTAGCATAAATTAATTTAGTAGCTTTGGTCAAAATTAAATTACTCATTAGTCTCTAATGTTATATTTAGACTAGATTGTAATCTTTATGAGGTATCTAGTTGTTTAGAAACATCATTAAAAAAGAAAGAAAAAAAACACAAACTACTAGAACCATCTCAGACGCTTAATAGATTGGTTTTTTGTCATCCTGTAGTTTCCACGCCTGCCACAACTAATGCGAACACTGCATTTGGAGCGAGTAAGCCACTAGCCTTTGGAGGGTTTGCCTCACCCCCTAACCAAACTGTTGGAAGCCCTGGATTTGGACAACCTGCGCAGGTATTTAGTTTTATATCCATAATTATGACTGTATTATACTCAAGGGTATGGCAGTATGTTTTATTATTTATAACATTTTCATAACAACACGCCTATATTACCCAGAAGGGCGTGGCAGAGTGTAAAACACCCACACTTTACTTGATATATTTAGCTTATTGCTCCTCCAGGCACAATTTGAATTGGCATAGTGGTTATAGCGGTTGCCTTGCTGCTTTCATCTGCGCTGGTGTTGTGGTTTTGATTCCCACACGGGATAAACCTTGGTTCTGACTCTCTTTGAGTGTGAAATGTATGTTTGATAACACATATAGAGGAACAGGGTGTGATGTTCCTGCACCACAAAGGGAGGATCCTCCGACCAGGCTCGGTTGTATTGCCTGGCAGACAGCTGTCCATCGGTAGCGTAGAAGTGGTATATATAGTCACTTGCTGTGAACATTTCGTTATCGCGATTCAGCACTCGTTGACATATGTCACGTGTGTGTCATCCGTCATTTATTATGTGCGCCACAACACCCGTATTTTTTTTAAAACAAACAATCAATTCCAGTTCCGTGCAGCTATTGAGAGGAATCCTAAATAATACTTTTGCCCGAACAGGGAATCGAACACGAGATGTTGCGGTCGCATACGCGAAGGGTTGCACACGCGTACAAAGCAGATAATTTTTTTTTTTTTTTTTAGAATGCAGCACAGAATTTGTCTTTTGGTGGTGTACCACAGCAACAACAGCCAGCACCAGCGTTTGGCACTCCAACTACACAGGGTTAGTATTTTCTTACACTATTAACTACAATAGGTAAAAGAGATTCATTAAAATTTTTGGCCAGATCTGGTGAATTGTGTAAAACTAATTTATGACATGAGTTTCTCACCAGCTCTTCTCATAATGCAATACCCATCGGAGCTGGTACTTAGTTTGATTTAATCTGATTCTAAACCGTTGGATTAAAATTAATCTAAGCCCTGGTTATTCAAATCATTGTAATTAGTATAATTTAGTTTTACTTATAATTTATTTTTATATCATTTGTTTGTAATATTTTGACGTGTTCAAGCGCCTCCTGGGGCCTATGAAAATAAATGATTTGAATTTGCATTTAAATGTAGTAACATCTAAACTGTGTTACTTTTCTCGCAAATAGATAACTTTGACTTTGAGTATTCTAAAAAAAATCATTAATTTCTTCGTTTTTTTTGTGGCACTTAAAAGCGCTTATTAAATGCTATGTTTTTAATAGCCTTAACTTGTATTAATTGACATTGCAATATATAGTTGCAGCAGCAGGCTCGGCATTCGGCGCGTCCCCCAGTGGCGGGGGCTTCGCATTCGGCAAGCCCGCCGCCGCCGCCGCCCCCACTTCGGCCACGCCCACCGGCTTCGGCTTCGCTACACCTGCGTCAGGCTTTTCGGCCCCGCAACCTGCTACTGTAAGTTTGACAGATAAAGCTTTAAAATTTACCAACCGTAAATGCACGGAATAGGAATACCAAAGGAAATGTGAAGTAGGCGTGGTTCGCGTGCCACAATTAAGCGTAGCTACGCTTAATCAATCCATGTCTATGACCAGTCGTGTTCTGACAGCGCGTCAAGTTGCTAATCTTGCGTATTTATTTTATATTTCTTTAACCATGCCGTATTGTGCTATTCTGGAGTGTAAAAATGATAGTAGAAGAAAAAATCTCATGAATGGAGGTGTTTCATACCATCGGTAAGTATGATTTCTTATAAAAATCGTGTTTCGTTAACTTACTAAAAACATCTAGAACATTCTACAGAATATTCTACGCATGATATAATAAGATAGGTCTCCTCACCACGATGACAGTTCAGTATGTTGTGCCAGGAATGTATGAGTGTTGTCAAATTTTCATAGAACCTGGCACAAATATGGTGGCATATGTCAGTCTTGAGCATATCTGAGTTTTTTGTACCATGATTCTACGCTACTCGTTTAGTGATGTGTGAGTTCGTACAATACTGAGTTTATCGATAGACTTAAAAAAGAAGAGTAATCACAATATAATATTACAAATTCGATAGTTATTCTGTCTTTTAATGTAAAAAGGTAACAAACAGTGTTACCTTTTTACATTCAATCTGATCTGATCTGACATAGAGTTAGCTGGTACCCTGAGGACAGCCAGGGGCTACTTCTCATCATCAGCAGTGATTTAGTACATTTTACCAGACAGACAGACAGACATCGACGTCAAACTTATAACACCCCTCTTTTTGCGTCGGGGGTTAAAAAATAAAGTATTCTTATTTTATCCAGATTATTTAAAATGAGCTACACAACATGTTAAGTATTGTTGCAAAAAGATTCAGTTAAAAAACGCGAGCGGTAGCTACTGGTACCATTGTGCGAGTGTCGAGTCTATTAATAAAAAATAGTAAGAAACTATATTATACTAAATGCAACATTTTCACATATAAAACTCGTTAGCTCAAATAAGAAATCATGTATCTATCGATATCGATAATGTAATTATAAAATTCAATATTGCGCATCACTGGGTGAATAGTGCTAAAAATCAATCTATGAAACAAAATCTCATCCTTATGTCGTACGTGTTTAAGGTTAAAATTGCGTCCATCTAAAATACTGCCATCTCTACTCAAGTAGCGGAATTATCTCGTCAGTCAAATGTAATACATTACTAAGATAACAAAACGTCGTAAGTACTTTTTGCAGTTTATCAAAATAAAGCTTATCAATAGCAGTGAAGGTATATTTTCAAATTTATAGCATGTGCTTTATGCTTATTTTTACTAAAATAAAAACGACCAATCAAATGAATTCTTTGTGTGTAGTGCGAAGTATGATTATTGGTTTATTTGTGTGAGTTTGGCGACAGCAGTTTCCATACTAATTGTGTCTTATACCATTTCCTTTGGTATTCCTATTCCGTGCGTAAATGCAATTCTAATGCTTACTTTGTTTAAAGTGATTAAAAAGACATTGATGACAAATTGCCTCTCAAAACTTACATTGTGTGCTTTGGGTGTTCACGTCGACCTCTGTGGGTCTATTGTGATTTCAATGAATTAAATCGGCCTTGCCTTTACGTATTTCTTCACTTTTCCATCTAAAAGGCAATGCCCAAAAACTGTATTGCCAAAACCCTTGTGTCACCAGAGATGTACAAAATACCCTCTAAAAAGTATCTGGAATACTAAATCCAAGATACTTTGAAATTAAGTATTTCAGATACCAGATACAAAATACTTTCGAAAATGGTATTTGAAATACTAGATACAAGATACGTATCTTCTAAATACTTTTCAAGATGAAAATACTTTTGTAAGAAAACTACATTTTGTTCTATTGAATTTAAGATTATTTTTGACATATCTCAATAAACATTAATGTTATTTATTTACGAATATAATTATTATGTTAATCGCTGAAATGTGACAAGACAAAATATTATATTTTTAAGGAAAATAATAATCGCAATATCAAAAGTATTTACTTTATTTCACCAATCAAAAGCCATCAATTTACTTGGTTGGCCATCAGGTTACTAATTTTTTTCTGACCACCCTGAAGTTTTTCTAAGACAATAAAACAAAAAGACATGAATGATACAACATGAGATGTCCCCCCTCCAGTGGATACAATCATGTCCTCACTTGAAACCGGAACAAAACCTTTATATTTCTGTCATTATTGGCATAATATAGGAGAACAGAGATATAAGACATGCATGACATACATGACATGACTCCTATATTATTTTCATGTAAAAGAAATGTTTGAAGAACTACTTTTACTTATTTTTTTTGATGTTCGTCCATTGATCCATTGCCTATTACATTAGTAGAAAGAATGAGTCGCCATCTATCCATGTGATGCTTAACTAATAATGACACGCTCAGTTTTACGCATTTATAATCTATATATATAAAAATGAAACCCGTTTTCCGTTGTCACGACATAGCATGAAAACGGCTTGACCGATTTGGCTGATTTTTTACCTGTACAAGGTTCTTACGGAAAAAGATATTAAGAAAATCTCTCAGAAAGATTGAAAAATATACATTTAATTTTGCATATTTTAAAAAAAGCACGTTACGAATGTCAACGTCATTCAATTTAAAACAAAAAGCTCTGTGGTGATCTATGACACCACAGACATAACCGCGAGCTGTGAAAATATATATTTTGTGTTTTATTTAATAAAATTAGTAAAGTCCTTCTCAGGTATGACGAGACCAGGGAAATAGGTATTCATTTTTATATGGAGGATATTTTAGATTCCAGTTCAAATTGAATAGGTACGCATACCTAAGATAGGACAGCTATACAAAATAAAGTAGTGCATCAAATTTACGCTAAGGCGGTACGAAGTTCGCCGGGTCAGCTAGTATTCCATAAACATTTTTGGTAGCTTATTCCTAAAAGTATTTTGTCATAAAAAGTATTTGTAAAATACTAAGATACCTAACAAAATGTATTTAAATACAAGATACAAAATGGTTTTTGGAAAAGTATTTTAGATACAAGATGGAAATACGTATCTTGTATCTTGTATCTGTATTTCAGATACTTGTATCTTAGATAAGTCACATCTCTGTGTGTCACGAATATAAGATAGTAAATAATTTCTAGTTTTATGTATGACGATTATAAGAGACATAACTTAAGCGGGATTTAATAAACAAAAGAGATTTTCTATTTAAACATGAAAAATGAACTAGAATCTAATTTTGTTTTGATAGAATTATCACATTTTTTGCACTTGTTTACTTACTTTTTTCATGACATCCCAGCTTACTATGAAAATATCCAGCTTTAAATTAAACTTTCATAATTATTATTCTAAATACAATACAGCAGTTTTTATCTTGACAAAGCCACGGAATAGATAGCACAGCAGCGATAAACAATCCCATAGTCGATTCGTCATACCTCTTCTCTATTATACAGAATCAAGTGAACATCAATATTTTAAACAGAGTGACTATCATTCATCCACAACCCAATATGAGGCGAAACAATATTATTTGTGAGCTTAGTTGTCAGACTTTTGGCCTCTGACTTTTGGCCGTAACAACTGCCATAGATCTTCAAATGGCAAACGGGACCAACAGCTTAACGTGCACTTTGAGGCATGGAGGAAAACTCGTTATGTTAAAATGGGTGAGAACTTTCTGTCAGGAAATTCACAATAGCAGCACGGAGTTAAAATTGTGCCCGGTGGATGGTGATAGGCTCACCCCCCCCCCCCCTATACCATGGAACCTAAACATAACAGGTGAAATGTGGGTGTTGTATACCTCTGCCACACCCTTCTGAGTAATACAAGCGTGATGTTATGTTATATGTTATGGGTATTCCAATGGTTGACTGGGGTTACTATTGCTTAATCTCCAAATGCAATGGTCCGCCATTGACTCAGCCATAAGTGCCTCAGTAGCAGTACTAAAATGCAATGACAAAGTATTTTATTTGTAAACATAGGTTGTTACAAAAAAAACCGGCCAAGTGCGAGTCAGACTCGCGCACCGAGGGTTCCGTACAAACCTGTAGGTATATAAGTAAAAGTTATGGTATTTTAACGTTTGCTGGGTCAGCTAGTAAGTTTATGATTATTAAAAAAAATATACTATGTGATGTAACTAAAAATTTAAGATTTTCGGAATTTTTTCTATATGTGTACTTTATAACGTTGCTTCATGCCAAATTTCAAGATTCCAGGTCGTCTGGAAGTATCCTTTAGGTTTTGATTCCCTTGCGAGTAGTTGCGAGTTTCAAAATATGCGGCTTTAATTGCTGTATCTTTTGATTGCGTTGACGTAGAAGTTTGATTTTGTTACAGCTTAAAGATATTATAGACTTGAGTATTTGTTAAGAATTTCAATATAATACCACTACGCGTTCATGAGTAAAGGGGTAATAAGTTTAAAATTATTAAAAATATTTTTATTATATGATGTAACTAAAAATTTATGCTTTTCGCAATTTTTCCTTTATCTGTGTTATAAGACGTTGCTTCGTACCAAATTTCAAGATTCTGAGTTCACGGGAAGTACCCTGTAGGTTTTGATTCCCTTGCGAGTGTCGAAAATTTGCGGCATAAACGGGAGTATCTTTTGATCGCGTTGACTTAGAAGTTTGATTTTTTCACAGCTCCAAGAGACCATAGACTTGAGTATTTGATATGAATTTCAGCTTGATACCTCCACGCGTTCCTGAGAAAAAAGGTCTTGACAGACAGACAGACAGACGGACAACAAAGTGATCCTATAAGGGTTCCGTTTTTACCTTTTGAGGTACGGAACCCTAATTACATAAATTTCAGCTATGTTTTGCCTAAGGCAGTTGTCCCACCAACGACGAGAAAACGACTAACTATCGCCTATTTTCTCGCTCAAGAAACGTACAATAGATATACTTGCCGTGTGAACAAAAGAGATGCATATACAAACAGTTGATCGCTGACTGTTCACACTGCCGGCGAGCACTCGCTTCACTAGTTTGTCGCTGAGCGACAAGAGCTATGAGGGATAACACTGAGGGATTAGAACTCACGCCGAGAGAACAACCAGTTGTCATTTCTCTACAGTGCGTATCTGTATCCGCCTCACTCGCACACTCGCTTATAGCCGAGTTACACAAATATCGGAACTACGCACTCGCTCCCCGTGTCTCGCTAACTCGTTTCTAGTTCTAGCTCTACTCGTTACTCGTTAATCGTTGCCGGTGAGACAAGTGCCTTAGGCATACAAATACAGCTCTCCCTGCGGTTGGTCCATCATGACTGAAGATCGTGGTCATCAGTGGATGTGGATTCTATTCTATTTTTTATAAAAATGGCTCCATCGGTTATCGATGATTCTGCCAACAACAAGGTAGAAAGTAAGGTCCAGTTTGAGCCAAATGATCGGTAATAAGATAAACAGTCTAAAATTGGTTCCTCATTGGCGATCTGAAATAGGACAACACAATTTGTGTAGTTAACATTCAGTTAATTATTGTGTATAATAAAATGCTAAAAGTATATAGAGTATTAAAAAAGGAAAAAAAAAATAGAAGAGGGGATCAAAACCCAGGTTCCAACAAGCTGTACCAACTCAAAGTTTAATATTGTTTATGGATATAAACTTATACAATATACCTGGTTTCAATAATCTGTCTCCACCAGGGTCTGTTCGTCGCGTCTCTGACGACCGAGCTAAGCTTAACTGTTGATGGGCCTTGCACTTGGTTGCTCCATCTAGTTGGGGATCGTCCCCGAGCCCGTTTACACTGCGACCAATACAGATACAGAACATAAATTTGAAAATTAGAAATAATACAATCACTACAGATACAATAGTATTGTACAATCTCATGCATTTTGTATGCACCCTGCTGTCACCCAGATAGATAACTATGTCTTAATATTTTTATCATTTACGTATTTCCCTTCTATAACAACATGTCATAAATGTTTTTTTATTCAATGTCAAATCTTTTTATCTCTGATAAGGTTGTTGGTAAATGATTCTATTCTCGGGGCCATAACCAATAAATTTGCAAAATATATAGCCTTCTTATGCTGTTATGTATTAGACAAATTTTCAATGCTATCAAATCAAATCATTTATTTCCATGGGCCCCAAAGGGCGCTTGAACACGTCAAAACAAACATCAAAATACAGAAAATATATAATTAAAATAAAACTTAGCTAACTAAATTATTATACTTATTGTAGATACTAAAATGATTTGACATCGGAGCTTAGATTGACTTTAATTCAACTTAGAGATATAAATTAAAATCAATCCAAGTACCAGCTCCGATGGGTATTGCATCATGAGAAGAGCTGGTGAGAAACTCATGTGCACCATCTTTTCAAATAATTCATACAATATTTGTTTGTTTTTGACAATAATTCTATGTGTAAGTTATAGCAATCAAAACAACATTATGGCTAAAGATGGTTATGGGGAGAAAATAAACTTAAATATATCAATAATATTACAGACAACTGCAGCAGCTCCATTGACCACGCAATCAAGTTTCCTTGGCGCCACGCCTGCTCCCAGCTTTGGACAAGCGGGGTCGTTTGGGCAAGCTAAGCTGGGGTCAGCTTTCAGCTTTAGTGGGACTCAACCTGGATTTAATGCACCTGCCACTACAGGTATTGACGGTACTTTTTTATTTAGGTACTAAGCCTATCCACTCTGCCACTGCTTCGATGGCTAGTGTTAGCGTTAGCGCCTCTCATCGCGAGATCCCGGGTTCGATTCCTGTGTTGGGCAAATCTCGTGGTTATTTGAGAACTTACCAATAGGAAATTCTCTAAAAACCGGCAAAAAATATGTTTTTTGTTGTATGGGTAAAATGTTAATGTAACCTTGATTTTTCTTCAGTAAATCACATACACACGGGAGCCCCACTTAAATATTTATTTTATTCAGTTTTTAGTATTTGTTGTTATAGCTGCAACAACTACGAACAACAACGGATAGACAGCGTACGACGTAGCGACAGGCTTCATATTCATTTAATTTCATAAAGTCAATTTACACGTCAATTTTTAATTACATACATCCAAATAAATTTAAAATAGCAAGTCCGAGAATTTTGTCAAGTATAACACAATGTCAATAAATATACATGTCAATTTTTTATTACATACATCCAAATGAATTTAAAATAGCAAGTCTGAGAATTTTGTCAAGTTAATTGTACACTTACTAATAATAATAATTTGATTGATAGTAATAAGAAGATTACAGTTTGTTACTTTTATTATTACCATTATATTTGCATGCTATTTAATGGCTGAATATGCTAGAGTCTATACTATTGTACCATCTTAATGTACCATATTCTTGGCAAATAAATATTTCATTTCATTTCATTTCATTTCATTTCATTTCATTTCATTTCAACAATATCAATATTAATTAAATATCAATTTACTTAAAAAAGATCTATTTTGATTTTACCCTTTGGTAACAAAAGCTTAAAAATTACTATGATAGTAAATGTATCTGAACATCTGTTATTGTGTGTTTAACACATTATTTATATGCTTTTCTAGCTCAACCAACATCAACAGGCTTTGCTCTGCCCGGGCAACAACAACAGCAGCAGCAGCAGCAGCAAATACAACAACAACAACAACTGCAGCAGCAGCAACAACTGCAGCAGCAGCAGCAACAACAACAACAGCAGACGCCGGCACAAACCGGGCTTAGTTTCGGCACTACCACTACTGGGCTTAGTTTCGGTCAACCTACTGCTACTACAACGTTAGGACAAAGTGTGGGCTTCCCATCTCCTAGTTTCGCTTCGCCACACTCTGCTGCGACAGGTTAGTAAAAATAAATTATACACTAAGGCAGCGATCAGAGCGGAAATGTGTTAGAAAAATCAATTAGAGGTGTGATCAAATGGCTGACTATTCGGTGACTTCCAAAATGGCTGACTAGTCAGCAAGGTCGGTCATTAGATTCGGTTTGTATTAAATTAAACAGGCTGACTGACTGTCAGCTTGGTCTGCTTTCGACCATGACAAAGTGCAACCTTGTCGAAACATCAAGCACCGAAAGGTAAAATTAAGCATGTTAATGCCCATTCAAATCATATCAATAAAAGGCAATGCCCAAAAACTGTATCGCCAAAACCCTTGTGTCACGAATATTTATTTTATTTATTTATTTTACAACTTTTTGCACTTAAAAATTAGTACAACGGCGGACTTAATGCCTTAGGCATTTTCTACCAGTCAACCTTAAGGTGATGCAGAGAGAACAAAGGTAGGTGCATAAATAAATTAAAATAATGTGCTGAAAATGTGAATACATACATAGAATAATGTTATATCAACAATTCAAATACATAAATATGGTAACAAATATACTAATACATACATTAAAATAATATATATTATAATATTTACACAGAAGATATTAAGCTTTTAATGACTCTGCTGTCGTTTCACATTGAAGAAGATGACGTACTTTAATTTTAAAAGTGTCCCGGGTGGTGCACATCCTGATCTCAAGAGGGAGTGCATTCCAAAGAAGAATGGATTGAATGTAGAATGAAGAATGAACTAAAGAAGAGGTATGAGAAGGACAAAAGAGAAGAAGGTTGTTAGTAGAACGGAGGTTTTTTTCGTGACTGGAGCAAAGATACTGAAAGTGAGATTTTAAATAAGTAGGAGAGTGTGGTGATGTTAGGATAGTATACAGTGTGGTCAGAGTACGCAGACTGCGACGCTGCCGGATAGGCAGCCATCTCAATTGAGCACGGTAAGACGATATATGATCATACTTGCGAAGATTGAATACGAACCGAATGCAATTATTGAGAAGTCGATCAAGTTTATTGAGAAGATCTGCATTCAGGTCGAGATAGCATATATCACCATAGTCGATGATGGGAAATATCAAAGTCTGCACAAGCATCGTTTTAGTTTTGGATGGAAGGAAATTCTTCAGGCGGTAGAGAACCCGCAGACTACCAGTCACTTTTCGACTGATATTCGCAACCTGAGTACACCAATCAAGATTCGCATCGATGTGAATTCCCAGATCTTTCACATTAGGGGTAATAGGAATGACAGCACCGTTAAAAAGAATTGGGCTGATGTTCTCTTGATCGACTTTAGCCATGGTGCGTCTACTACCTACTATGATTGCCTGGCATTTATTAGGGTTAACTGACAAGCCAAACCGAGCAGACCAATTTTGTATGGTTTCAAGGTCCCTATTAATGTCATCGATCGCTGCATCTAAGCAATCGATTCCTATTTGTGAGTACAATTGCAGGTCATCGGCGTACAAGTGATACGTACAGCGAAGGTTAAGAGTGATGAGATTGATGAATATAGAAAATAAAAGAGGAGAAAGAATTCCGCCTTGAGGAACACCACAGCCAAGATTACACCAACTTGATGTGATCTCATCAATGCGCACCGACTGTTGGCGTCCATGAAGATATGAGGAAAACCATTCCTGGGCCTCGGGTGAGATCATAAGATGGGAGAGGATGGATAAAAGGATATCGTGGCTGACTGTGTTAAATGCGTTTGAAAAATCTACTAACACTAACACAGTCACTTTAGTATCTTCCATTCCGGCCCTTATGTCCCCAGTCACTTTTAGTAGTGCCGAGACAGTGCTGTGCCCAGGCCGAAATCCTGATTGGAGAGGGGAGAGTATGTTGTTCTTTTGGACAAAACAGGATAACTGCTTATGAGCACATGACTCGAGCACTTTCGACATGAAGGGAAGAATTGATATGGGACGGAAATGATTGGGAAGAGAAGGATTAGGAATTTTTGGCAGTGGACGAATATAGGCTTTACGCCACAGGGAGGGAAATTGTCCAGATGCAAGGGAGAAATTTAGGATGTGGGATATGGCTGGTAGGAGTAGGTCATCCGGGGCTACAGGAGAAAAATAAAATGGGTCAAAAAAAGGAGATGGTAAGCTTGACAAATAAGCAATAGTCAGACTTTTGGTGGTGATGTTAATTGAGTCAGTTGTAACAAAATGCTTATTAATGTCGTCTAAGTTTAAACACTTTGGAAAATCTGAATTAAGTGCTTTGCCAATGCCCAGAGTCCTTAGGAATTTCCAGACACCGGCAGGAGAAGAGTTATAAATATTTTCATGAATATGTCGGCGTTTAGCGTTACGTATCACCTGGTTACACCGATTTCTAGCCGTTTTGAAAGAATTCCAGTTGGTCTCACAGCGATCTCTTTTATATTTGCGAAAAGCACGGTCTCTGCATCTCATTGCCATCCGAATTCCCTTCGTCATCCAAGGTGCTGGAGGGCGTTTTAATTTAATTTTCCTAATAGGTGCATGGACGTTGTACAGGTTAATGATGATATCATTGAAAACGTTCACCTTCTCATCAACTGTTTTAGCCGTTTCCAGAGGTGACCAATTAATATCGGAGGCATCAGATTTCAACTTGTCAACATCCATCAACGCAAAACTACGCAAGTGCAGAACTTTGGGCTTAGGTTTGGGAGGTTTAAGGTTATAGGACATAAAAATGAAGTCATGGTGGGAAAATCCAGGTGCGGGATATTGACCGAAAGAAGGAACAAGGGTGGGAACAGAGGTGATGATCAAATCTAGCCATGTGTCCTCCCCACTAGAGTTGTGGTGAGTGGGTTGAAGAGGAAGGACATGGAGACTGGCAGATTCAATAATGTGTAGGAGTTTACGAGTACGGGATGATTGATTTGATAGGAGGTTGGTGTTGAAATCGCCCATGATGATATGATGTCTATACTCAGACCCCAAGGATTCTAATACCGACTCAAAGTCGGTGAAATAGTCAATAGACGGAGGACAATAGACGACACCAATGATGATATTGGCACCTCTGACCCAAACCTCAAGAAAAAGATATTCCGCAGATGTCAAACCGCCGCTGGAAGTAGCTACAATTTTGTACTGCAAGTTGCTGCGAAGAAAAATTGCTGTTCCTCCACCACGTCGATTAATCCTGTCATTCCTTATCAAGACAAATCCAGGCAAGGAGTAACTAGTCGATGGTAGCTGAGGTTTGAGCCAGGTCTCCGAGATCAGGACGGCATGGACGTTGGTATTCGTAAAGGCTTCCAACAAGTCACTATGGTGACTGGGCACACTTTGTGCATTTATGTGACACACGTTTAAATATTGATATTTTTTTTGGTTAAAACAATCACGTAATGTATCACCGAGAGTATCACTTAACGAGCAAAAACTATCATCAATAGATTGATCAGCAGAATCACAAGCAGAGTAAAATGAAGAGTCATCTTCAGATAAAGACATAACAGTATGTAAATATATAAATAAATGTATATATACTATAAAGAATATAATATAATTATAATGCAATTAAAAACGATATTTTATAAAACCTATTTAAATTAATGGATTGCAGTTTTCATCTCTGCATCACCCGCCAACCGACACGCAAACCACTGCTAGTAACAAAAAAGTCATGTAAGAGATGTTTACAATAACTAATGTAACTAAATTCTACTCAATACATACATACTGAATAAAGTTCGAATACAAAAAATAAAATAAGACAATATTATTATTGAAAAGAAAAAAAAAGATATATTGTACAGTGGTGTATGCGTTTTTAAACGCAACCCATTGAGCGCTAACTAAACGCAACCACAAAATGATAAAACTAAATGTCATCTGTCAAACTGACAACATGAACATTGTCAACACAAAATCAAATTATCATTACTGTATTTAAAAACTAATGTTAAAAAAAAAAACACTACTACCTGTGCGCCCATTGAGTTGAATTTAACACTATATAACAAAATGAAGAGATGGTTATGTCGTGTCAACAACAACATTGAACTTATCGAGATGAAGGTTTCGCAGAAGTTCCCGATAATACTTTCGGATACTTCGTGAGAAGAGGATCAAGTTGTACCGTGGATGTTATTTTGGATCTGTTTCCGTCTGGCGTCTTGACAACAATGATCCCGTCCTGAGTCCATACTGCTTTCTGGCCGAAGTGGAGTCTAGCTCGAGCGAAAATACTCTGGCGGTTCTTCGTGAGAAACTCTCTTGTCGAAATGGAAGAACCTTTGAGCTTAGTCTTCGCTCTCCACACAGTAGATCTTGTGTCCAGGCTAGAGAATCTGACTAACAGTGGACGGTGCCGATCTTTACCAGACTTCTGGCCAAGGCGATGACAGACCCTCAATGAACTAGATGTGATATCCGACATGTCCAGCCGCTGATGTAGGATTCCTAGGACAACCGCTGTGCAGTCTTCTTTCTCCTTTTCAGGCACTCCCAGGAAGATCAGTGCTTTACGACGCTGTCTTGTCTCCAATGCATCGATAGAATTGGCACATTCCTGAACTTGTTGCCGGAGAAGCTTGAGCATGGTGTAGATTAGCTCTCTAAACATCCTGAATTCTTCAGCAACCTTAGCAACAGTGTCCTTAGCTGTACCACTGCTCTGCAGCTGCGCATGAAGGTCATCCATCTTTCGGTCAAAAGATTCCTCAAGAGTTTTTATCACTGAACGGATCTCATCAAGCTGTGCCATACTTGAGAACTTGTAAAAGTGCTTGACAGTTGTGAAAAAGTGAAGTAGATTAGTGTGAAGGTGAAGAGGGTCAATTGGCAGGTGATGTGAACATAAATTTAAATTATGTCATGTACAGTGTCTCTTGGGGCCACAAATGTGAGTACTCACTTATTAACTTGTTTTAGACACAATAAGAGTTAATAAATGTATAAAATATTATAAAAACTATTTAAATTAAATATTTAACTTTCAAGATCAGTGTGCACTTTTTGACACCTACCCCCAAAAACTGAGAATATAAGATAGTAAATAATTTCTAGTTTTGTGTATGACGATTATCTAGTAATAAGAGACATAACTTAAGCGGGATTTAATAAACAAAAAAGATTTTCTATTTAAACATGAAGGATGAACTAGAATCTAATTTTGTTTTGATAGAATTATCACGTTTTTTGCACTTGTTTACTAACTTTTTTCATGACATCCTAGCTTACTATGAAAATATCCGGCTTAAAATTTATTTAAACTTAAACTTTCATATTATTCCACATACAATACAGCAGTTTTTATCTTGACAAAGCCACGGAATAGATAGCACAGCAGCGATAAACAATCGCATAGTCGATTGGTCATACCCCTTTAAAACCTAGTTATATTTCGCATTGTTGGTCTCACCACCACATGCAATGAGGCACTGAGTCACACTTAGTTTAGTTAGTTTAGTTTTCCTGGGCGGTATCCGCACTTAGTCCTCCTATGGGACCGTTGTACGTGAGAGGTTTCCCGTTTACTCCAGCCAGCCTATATCGGTCCAGAAGGAAAGCAGCCTCCAAAGGGCTGCTGCAGGCTTGCAGCTGAAGCGATGTTGGTGACTGGAGAATTTGTGCCTGTTGGTTGGCCACGCTGCTACATTTCATGATGACATGCTGTGGCATTTCTTCTGCCTTCATGCATTCTCTGCATAGGCTGTCTGTTATTCTTATCGTGTGTAGGTGTTTGTTAAGTAGACAGTGACCGGTCAAGATGCCAATAACCTTGCGGAGCCTGACTCTATTCAGTTTGGTGAGGTTGCGGGCAAGTTTTTTAAACTGAGTCACTCTTGTTATGATAAGATTATCATCTACTGACCGCAATTGGCATTGATTAAGTTACTAGATCAGTCGGTTCGCCAGAATTCATTCTGTATACAGGATGAAAATGATATTGTGACAAAGCCAATTTTAAGATATGGAGTGCACAAAATCTGTCTTTTTTTTTTTGCCATCCCAAATTTACAATTGCGTGGTCAGACTGTAAACTGCCCGATGATAATCCGATCATACTTTATATAATGAATTTAATGAACATTTTATAATAACAATTTAAATTTAATTATTGTTGACTATTAAATCATTGGTATTATTTGTATTTTTCTGTTTATTCTGATTATCTGAAATATCATATTGTGCTAATTTGTAATTAAAATTTTTAAAATATTTGCTTGCTAACTTATGGTGGAACATATTAAGCTACTTAATTTCAATTTAACACAATAAATGTACAGTCGGCCAATGAGTTGGGTATGCAGGGCAAAAACTTCTCTTAAGTCATAGTAAAGACTTACGACACCAGTTATGGATAAGTGAGTTATATATCTAAATAGTGGGTATATTACACTTATTAAATATAAAATACAAACTTGCATATCTATTGCAGTCAGTTTTTACTATGGTTTTTGCCCTGCATACCCAACTCATTGGCCGACTGTACCTATGTTTCATGCAAATAATTCATTCATGCAATTAAACAAAAAAATACAAAATGTTGTACTCACACACCGAAAAGTGTTTTTCGCAAGTTAATTCTCATACATTTCCGATTGTCTTATGATGTGAGGAGTAAAAGTTTACAAAAGACCGATTTTTCGCTGTGTGGTAATATAAGATGAAAGATTTTTGCACCCAGGGTCTCTGAATTATGTACTGAACCACTGGGAAACGACTTCAAACCTGCTAAAAGAAATTGTTAAAGTACATGGAAAGTTTCGAATGATATTATTGCATTTTAGTATTGGTTCTTAGGCAGAATAGCATTTTCCTTTGAAGAAAAGTATTGTAAACATAGAAAAGTATTGTAAATAAATAAATAAATAAACATAGTTAAGAATATTTTATATGGTATTATATTTTTATATCTTATTATTTTTAGGATGGAACATATAAGTTTTGGCCGATATTTGGGCTAAACCGAAACTTCGGTTAGACACTACTTTTCGCATTGTCTTTCCGTAGAGTACAGACGTATTCGCTAATTAATTAAATAAAATTAAATAACGAATCGCTGAATCGTGACCTAGTTGCTTCAATAACCGGTAGTAATAATGTAAATAAGTGAAAACGTTCTAAGTACTGTATTAAGTGTGTCAACATGTTTAGTGACTAAAAACCAAACAAATCATCATTGAAATGGAGAACAGTCCCTTTAACCGCAGTGGCAGGACTGCGCGCACCCCGCCGCCTACGCCTACGCCTCGACTACAAGCCGACGAATTGTTAGAGGTTGTTCCAACGCCTGATCTACAAAACTGGTTGGCTACCATAGATCAAGGGCTAAATGAGATATGCTCTATTGCTAACGATGGCAAATTAAACTCTGACCAGAAACTAAGAATAAATGGTATGTGTCGGAAAATCCTCCATGGAACTTCGCAAATGACAATCCAGTACCAATCTCTCAAGCAAAAAGCAGTTCAAGCCCACTCTATCATTAAGACCCTCCAAGAAAAAGTGGACCTATCGATGCACCTAGAGAACCTCAGGCAAAGTATTGAAGAAGTGAAGTCAAAACCTACAACGGGGACTTCCTTTGCCGATATGGTCAAAAAAGGCACCAACAACTTTATTCAGCCGCTAAAACTAAGCTCTGTTGCCATTTATCCAAATGATAAGCAGAAATCCAGCGAGGAAACAAAGACTCTTGTACAGAAAATAATTTGCCCTGAAGAGATGAAGCTACAAGTAAGAGGACTTCGTAAAACCAAGAATGGTGGTGTCATAATTAGCACTGAAACGAAGGAAGACGTAGAAAAGCTAAAAAAATATGCGCAGTTAACATCATCAGGCCTTACAGTCGACGAGCCCTTTAAACGAAAACCTAGAGTAGTTGTAATAGGAGTGCCCTCAACGATGACAGAAAAGGAAGTCTTTACCTGCCTTTACCGCCAAAATGTCGCCGATATACTCCAAGATGCCGACCTCGATACCTTTTTGAGCACAATTAAGCTAAGCCACAAATCAAGTTAAAAAGATGCCGAGACATGTAATTATGTCATTGAAGTACCAGCGAACATACGCAGAGCGCTGATAGCTAAGGAGCGGGTTTTCGTTAATTGGTCGTCCTGCCCAGTGAGAGATTTCACGTTGGTTACTCGATGCTATAAGTGTCAGCAGTATGGTCATGCGGCGAAATCATGTCGAGAATCTACGTACACATGTGGACATTGTGGCGAGCAAGGACACTCAATAAATGACTGTACGCATAAGGCAGAAGTGCCTAAATGTGCTACCTGTCTGCGCTTCAAGAAACCTAGCAGTCATGCGACGGGAGCCGCCGATTGCCCTGCGAAAATAATGGCCGAACAAAGATACGTCAACTCGATCGATTATGAGGGCGCCTAAGAGCGCCGTTATTAAAGGTATTACCTGACCTATTTTTATTTATACTAGTTTTTTTTTAAATATGATTTATAATATAATTAATGAGATAGATATCTTTTCTGTATCAGAAGCAAATGCCTGTGATGCTGATAATTGCAAACAATATATCTCTTCGTATAGTAGCCCACTAACTATACTAACATTAAATATCCGCAGTATTTATAAGAATTTTACTAATCTATGTGTTTTCCTGCAAAGGCTGGACATAGACTGTGACCTCATTGTCTTAAGCGAATGCTGGCTATCCAAAAAATATAATCTACCTACCATATCAGGATATACCACTTACTATAGCAGTAAGAACTATAATCAAAATGATGGGGTTATAGTGTATGCCAAAAATCACCTTAATGTTATAATTGATGAACCTAACATAAACGACTGTAATAGGTTGTTTATTAAAATTGGATCAGATTTTGCTATACTAGCAATATACAGACCACCTTCTTTTAGAAATACTACACATTTTACTGATTCTCTGAATGACGCCCTCCAACACCTATCATCCTTCAAAAACATAATTTTACTCGGTGACATAAATATCAATATCCTCCCAGGCAGCACCGATACAAATTCTCAAGAATATCTAAATCTATGTTCTTTTCATGGCTTGCTACCAGCGCACACACTTCCCACACATCAAAAGTGGTTCATGTTTGGACCATATCATTCTTAAATCAAAATTTCCATCCAAAACACTTGTAATTAACTCGTCAATAACCGATCACAACGCTGTCCTACTAACCTTAAATTGCAAACCACCTAAAGCAGAAATTATTCGCACAATTGCTAAACTAAATGTGAATAATCTCGAATATGACTTAAACAACATTGACTTTGCCCCAGTTTACAATTATGATGATCCGCACTTTTGTATGTCTTACTTAATAGAAGAGATACAAAATGCAACTAAGAAAAACACCTACACTATTCGATTAAGTAATAAAAATCGCAACATAAAGCCGTGGATTACCCCGGGTCTCGTACGCTGTATGAGGCATAGAGACAAATTGCACAAAAAATCTAAATCGCAGCCCAATAACTACATTCTACAAATAACATACAAAAGATATCGTAACTTTTGCAACGATCTAGTGAGAAAAGTTAAAAATAATATGATAAGAATGAATTTTTAAAGGCTGGGTCAAGTACTAAAAAAATATGGAAATGTATTAAAAATGTAACCTACACTACGAAACAACAAACTGAGTCATCTTCAGGATTATTACAAGCACATGGTTCGCCAAACACATCCGCTAACATTGTGAATAATTTCTTCATAAATGCAGGTAAGACCCTAGCAGAAAAAATACAGCATCAGACACAATTCACAACAAACTATTCTGCTCCAAAAAATAGACACATATTATCATCTTTTGTACTATTGGACACTGACGAAACTGAGGTCGAAAGGTTAATAATGGGGCTAAAAGATGATTGCGCAGTAGGATGGGATAACATATCGAACATTTTCTTAAAAAAGCAAGGAATATCTTAACACCACCACTAACAAACATCTTTAACAAGTGTTTATCCAAAGGAATTTTTCCAAACTGCCTTAAAAAAGCAATTGTTGTTCCCGTATATAAATCCGGGAGTAAAACCGAACTAACTAATTACAGACCTATTTCATTACTGACTTCTTTATCTAAAGTGTTTGAAAAAATCATAAACTCAAGATTAATTAAATATCTAGAAGAAAAATCAATATTGTCAAAGACTCAGTTTGGTTTCAGACCCAAAGTATCCACTGCCGATGCCGTACATCATTTAACTAACTATATAGTACAAGAACTTGATAAAGGTAACCATACAGTGGGTATTTTCCTGGACCTCGCAAAAGCCTTCGACTCTGTTTCTATACCTACTCTACTGAGTAAACTTGACAGCATAGGTGTTAGAGGCACGCAGCTTAAACTTTTCAGCAGTTATTTAAAAGATCGAACCCAGTGCGTAAAAATTGGCAATGTCACCAGCGCTGAGCAAAAAACCACATCTTTTGGCGTTCCCCAAGGAAGTGTCTTGTCATCTACACTATTCTTAATCTATATAAATGACCTTTGTAATCTAAAGATAGAAAACGGAATAATAGTTTCTTATGCTGACGACACTGCCCTACTTTTCACGGGCGCGTCAGAAGCAGAAGTCCACATGCACGCACAGCACGGCTTCAATACTGTTAATAAATGGCTTCAACAAAACTTGCTAACACTAAATGCAAATAAAACAAATTACATGAATTTTTCGATGCGCAATACATCTAACATTACTAACTCTCGCTTGTACGCTCACTATTGCAATGACCCCACTGCCTCGCAAAAACAATGCATGTGCCCGTTAGTTAAAAAAACAAATAAAATAAAATACTTAGGTGTAATTATAGATGATACTCTATCTTTTAAAGAGCACATAGAAGCTTTAAATAGCAGGGTTCGCAAGTTAATATTTGTATTCAAAAAGTTACGTCATATTGCTGACACGAAAATAATCAAAATAACTTATTTTGCTATATGTCAATCAATACTATCTTATTGTATTACATCATGGGGTGGGGCAGGTAAAACATTATTGCTATCGCTCGAAAGAGCTCAAAGAGCTATTCTAAAAGTAGCCACTCATCGACCTTTCCTATTTCCCACTAACCTCCTCTATAATTCCTGTAACGTACTAACAGTTAGACAGTTATTTATTTTGAATACATTACTTAAACAACACGCAAGTCTTCCCTTTAATCCTGACCATACTAACAAAAGACGAAAAGATATTGTTTGCATCCAAAAAATCAGATTCAAACACGCTTTTACATCAAAATTTTATATATTTCTAGGCCCGCTACAATAGGCTAAATGCCATGCGTTACATTTATCCACTTAATCATAATGACTGTAAGAAAGCTATCAAAGAACTGCTCCAAAAAATGTCTTATGAAGATACAGAAAAGTTACTTATAGTGTTAAAATAAGTATCTATTTAAATTAAATTAATTTATATAATTGATAAATAAATAAAGTTAAGTTAGTTAGTTAGTTACTCCAATTTATCTTAAGAGTTGACTACCTCCTAAAAATATATTTCCTTTTCCTTTTGTTTTCTTTTTACAAGATTATTTAATTTTAAGACCATTTTGTAATACTAGTCTATTAGCCTGAAACACAGGATTACCTAGTTCAGGCACCGAATTGTTTATATATACACTTATGTATATACAATAATATTAAATGTTGTTATCGCTTATGTATTTGACCAATGTATTTTAATAAATGAATTTTATTTATTTTTATATTATTTACTACCTGTGTTATTTCATTTGAGGCTAACTTCAAAAGCGTGAAGATCACTAATAATAATAAATAAAATAATAAAAATGAATTTATTTCTCACCATCAACCATAATATACATATAAAATTGTAATCTACATAGCTATGTTACAGCGTATGTTGGATCGAGTGAGACTAATGTAAAATCAGTGTAAATCTATAAGAGCCAACATTATTATAGTCTATTTTAACTTCCTTTTATTTTCCTTACAGCTGCCCCTGGACTCGGTTTCGGCATAACTACATCTGTCGCTCAGCCAGCGCCTACACTACCAAGCTTCGGAACGGTCCCCCCAGCATCAGCCGCGCCCACAGGACTCAGTTTCGGCACTCCGCCCGCAACCACATCCCAAGGCCTTAACTTCGGCACGAGCACGGCACAAACTACAGCCGCTACAAGTCAGCCAACCGGCCTTAATTTCGGCACCACTACATCAGCTGGCGGTGCCGGACTTAGTTTCGCCACACCCACTACAAGTCAAGCTACAAGTTTCGCTCCTGTGGCAACTCAAGCGACTGGGCTTAGTTTCGGCACAGCAACTACTCAACCGAATACCGGGCTTAGTTTCGGCACAACGCCGGCGGCCTCCACCGGGCTTAGTTTCGGGCCCGCGACCACAGCTCAAGCTACGACGGGACTTAGTTTCGGTACTACAGTGACGTCCACTGCGACGACGAGTGCCGGTTTTGGATTTTCTGCCGCTCCCAGTAGTACTACTGCCGGGCTTGGTTTCGGTATTAAACCAACTGCAACTACAGTCACTTCTGCGGGTGAGTGATCTATAATACTTATCTTATTATTAAATTGTCAGCTGCTAAAAGCTTTTGAGCCATTTGTGTCATATTTGCTGCCTCGATGGTCTACTAGTGGTTGGAGTACGCGTCTCTCAACGTGAGGTCTTTGGTTCAATTTCCAGGTCGAAGTGATATTTGTGAACTTCCGTCAGAAAATTCACAATAGCAGCACAGAGTTGGAATTGTGCCCGGTGAATGGCGATAGACTCAACCACCATTCCCATTCCCATGGGGACTAAACACAAATGTGGGTGTTGTATACCTCTGCCATACCCCGATTATAGATGTGATGTTATGTGTTGTTTCGTATTTTTGTTTGGAGAAACATAACAAAAACATGACAAAATCTATCTGATAGATTTTGTCGTAGACAGACCTACAGATTAAAATTATTCAAAAAAATAACCTGCCTCTTTCAATACTAATAAATAATAGAAAAGTATTTGAAATTAGAACTAAAAAGCAAATGGGTGACATTTGGGCAGCATTGTCATAAAATTATTGTAAAAGATTAGATTAAAATTGATTAAATTTGCAATAAAAATTTAATTGTCTTGTCAATTTTAGTTTAATTTAAATCATTAAGTGCAAAAATTTTGATACGAACATTAAGGGTCAGTTTTACAGGTCCTTGATAAGTCCTTGATTCAAGGTTCAGGTATCAGGTTGTTATCGGTCTAGTCGTTTAGAAGATTAGCCAATACAAACAGACTTACTGTATTTTAGGGAAAGGTATTGTTCTAATAACTATACCAACCGTAAAAACATTGTTATTTTAACATTAAAAACAGAAATTTCAATTTTATTAAAAAATTTGACGACCGGATGGCGGAGTGGGTAGTGTACCTGCCTGCGACGCCGAGGTCGCGGGTTCGATTCCCGCTTAGGACAAATCTTTGTGTGCATGAACATGGAGGTTTGTCTTAGTCTGGTTGTTTCTGTATAATAAGTATAATGTATTTACAAAAAAAAAAAAGTATATAAGTATAAGTATTAGTTATTCTAGTACCCATAGTACAAGCTCTGCTTAGTTTGGGACTAGATGGCGCTGTGTGTAAGTTGTGTGATATTTATTATTTTATTTATTTATTGAAAATATCACATTTTGTTTATATTTTTCCAGTATCGTCAGCAGCCCCTTCTGGAATCACGGTCCTCGGCAAAACCACGACTGCCATGGCGTCACTGACTACTGCCACCACGTAAGTCTTATATAATTCTGCCCTGATAATTGTAAAGCATTGCATTGCAGTACTCGCAAATTGGCGGTTCCGAGATAAACGCGGTAAACGTGTTCTGTGATATCTGCA
Source organism: Hypena proboscidalis (assembly GCA_905147285.1). Classification (NCBI taxonomy): domain Eukaryota; kingdom Metazoa; phylum Arthropoda; class Insecta; order Lepidoptera; family Erebidae; genus Hypena; species Hypena proboscidalis. The sequence continues at coordinate 4,995,380 of LR990150.1, read as the reverse complement.
CAACAAGTCTGAATTAAATAATGTTTTAAATATACATGCCAGAAAAATAAGAAAAAAATCAAACTTTGTATTGATCAATTTTTTTCTTTACTTTATTATTTATTTTGGATAAAATGCGCATTACTGCATTTTGTTCTTCCATCTAGACTTGTGAACATGACAGTATCACTAAGCCCAAAGGCAGTATTTGTGTTCATTACTGCAAAATCACCTAGCACGTGTTCAATACTGCGTTTCTATTAATTAATTGTGTCTTATTATCATGCCTGATACTAGTTGAAAGATTTATTAACCTTTTACTTCAGCTATCAGATACTATATGAGAGGATATGTGACGAAATAAAACAGACCTTAATAGGAACTAGAAAAGTGGTTTATTATATTTCTACATAAAATATCACAATCAACATGGCATTATTTTTAATTACTAATTATAATTCAAACGCGGCATTGTCGAATACTATAATATACTTGCTACTCTCACACGCAGCAATGTTGAATACTGCGTTAAGCTTTAGTTAGTATTCGTTGCAAAGTACTAGAACGTTAAATAAAGTTGCAGTAAACATAGCAAGTACTGCACAACCTTCTAGCACATGCTGAGTACTGTATATCCTGTTAGAAAAAGTAATAATTTGGTGCAAGTACTGCGTATCTTGTTATATAAAAAACAGGTTTATAATAAAAAAAATCATGAAAATTATTTTTTTATGTAAAGATTAGCCCCTTGAGGTGTAATTTTTGCAAAAAAGTGAAAATCGCAAAAATGACGATTACTGCACTTACAATTATGACGGCAGAATTGTGCTCCCGACTGAATCATCAACGTAGAGCCGTAAATGCTAGGACTAGAATCTTTTAATTTTGAATGAAGGTTCGTTACAGTGGCGCACCAAGAAGAGATTTTTAGACTCCACACCCTGAAGAGGGTCACATTACAAAAATTACGGACTTCCCTACAACCACTCAACACTTTTAAGTGGCTGTATGTAAGTCCGACAGTCTGAGTCAGACTTTGAAGTCTCACATTATGTGGTGACCGGCACCTTTGCTAAGTTGTTAAAAATAACTTGTATTAAAGGCTTACTTGTATAATAGTGCAGTTCACTATTGATGTACGGATATCCACTTTAATAATAATGATAATGATAGTCTTTATTAACAATCTTAAAACTAGTTTACATATACATTAATTATTTCACTAAGACATCGGTAAAAATTGTTTTGCTTTCGCATAGGCCTCTCCCTTAGGCCTATCCACTTTAATATCGTTATTTAATTTTATTGTTAATTAGTAATAAGTTTTAGTTTAAAATTGCATATATTGCTGGTAATCAGTGTTTGGTAATAGGTGTGCATTACAAGTTCCACTTTATGCTACAAGATGATAGTATCCATGTAAAATATGTTTTAAATAGTAAGTGTTGGCGACTGATTTGTAAATAGGTCTTATTATTTTTTTTTTTGTTAAATAAAACCTTGTTAGAAGATAGACCTATTTACAAATCAGTCGCCAACAGTAAGTATAATCAGTGTTAAATGTTGAGAAAGGTGATGCAGCCTAAACAATAGTTATTACTTATTTTTAGTGTGTCTACAATTAGAATAAGATCTTTTTGTATTCTAATATTATTTTTATACGAAAATAAAGACCTCTTAAAACTAACTAAAACTAACTTGTATAATAGCAGCCCTGTATGTAATACATGTCTCACTCCTAGGCACGGGCCTCTTCTCATGATGAGAAGGGTTAGGCCATAGTCCACCACTCTGGCCAAATGCGGATGGTAGACTTCACACAATCTCGAGTACTTTTGAGGTGCTCTTAGGCATGCAGGTTTCCTCACGATGCTTTTGCTTCACTGTTAGCGAGCGATAATTGATAAATATACACGTATCTTCGAAAAGACAAATCTTAACGATTTATTGACAGAGGTGTGTGCCGTGGGTTCGAAGTTCGAACCAGAGTCCTTTGACTTCGCTATCGCTGCTGTATATTTTCTGAAGAGCGGCCTAATAAAGAATTTTGCTTTAATTTCCTCTCCATATTGATTAAATGCTCTTTGTTTTCAGCACAACCACGGCAGCACCCCCACAGCAGCCTGACCCGGTATCGTCAATATCATTCGCTCAATTAGAGGAGAACATCAACAAATGGACACTGGAATTGGAAGACCAGGAGAAGACGTTCATAAACCAAGCTACGCAGATCAACGCGTGGGATAGACTGCTTATTGCTAATGGAGAAAAGGTAACTACATCACGCCTATATTACCCAGAAGGGTGAGGCAGAGGTGTACAACACCCACACTTCACCTGTTATGATTTAGGTACCATCACATAGGGGTGAGCCTATCGCCATGCACTGAACATAAATCCAATACCTACTGTGCTGTTGTTGAGAATAACCTCACAGAAAAATTCCATATAACACTTTTCACCGACCCTAGAATCGAACCCGGGACCCGAAAAATGAAAATTAAATTTACTTATGGAATATTAAAAAAATATAAAATGATAAGTGATTTTTTACATAACATAACATCACGCCTATATTACTTAGAAAGGCGTGGCAAGGGCGTACAACACCCACGCTTCACTTATTATTTATTTATTATTCAAATACTCATTGCACTAACAGTTACTACCAATGCGTACAATAAGTTAGGTACAATAATTAGGTACTAATGACTAAATTACATACAATTAAAAAAAAAATGACACAAATATTCAAAAATTTTGCCAATTTAATTTCAAAAATATCAACATCTGGATGCTGAGCAATCAAGGCGTTGATCAGTGCCATGGCGTGATTTGTTGGCGCAAATTGTGCAGTGCATGTTCGCACATTATGTTTAGGTCCCATGGGATAGGGGGTGAGCTTATCGCTATCCATGGGGCACAATTCCAACGCGGTCGTGAAATCGACACTAAAGCCTAAAATAGAAAAAAAACAAAGTAACCAAAAAACAGTATGTATGTGGTTCATGAGCAGTTTACCACATACACACTGCTGTTTTGGTTACAGTAGATACAAAGGTCACGACTCGATGGTGAGTACCTAAGGCTTTAAGCATAACCGGTTGGCGTAGTGGTTAGAGTGGACGCTTCGTCGAGTTGTGGGTTCGATCCTCACATGTGACAAATCTTTGTAGGATTCGCAGTGACTCTGTGTGTGTGTGAAATGTATGTTTGTTAACACCCCCGCGACACAAGTTATTCCTAGAGCTGGCGGCGTTTATTTTTTTATGTTAGATAGGCACGCGTTTGACCACAATCTCACCTGATGGTAAGTGATGATGCGGTCTACGGTGGAGCACGCTTACCTATGAGATACCTATTAACTCTTGTTTTGAAGAGATCCAAATTGTACTCATGCGTAAACACAGACTCGGACAAGGCGTAAAACGTTCCATTCTTAGGCAGTTCGCTTAAAAAATGTAGAGGCGAAATTTAAAAGAAAAAAATAGAACATATAATAGCTAGCCCACAATATCATTTAATTTATTAATATTTACAGATAGTAGAACTAAACGACGCAGTACAAACAGTGAAGAATGAACAACAGAGCTTAGAACACGAGTTGGACTTCGTGTTGGCCCAGCAAAAGGAGTTGGAAGACTTGTTGGCGCCAATGGAGAAACAACTGCTGGCCGAAACTGCCGATAGGATGAAAGATCCCGAGAGAGAACATATGTAAGTATTAGCTTCCGCCCACGTGGAATTTTTACCCGCGACTTATTTTGCTGTGATGTTATTTTAAAACAGCTATATCTCCTAAGATATTTATTTAAATCAAATGATATAAAGGGAATTTTTGTTTTAAATTAAATACTTATGTTGTTACATTGTGATGAATAACGTATTTGTTTAGATAAAATTTAATATTATGCTTATAAAAACACCTTCGCAAATAATGCATTATTTTAGAACAAAATTTGGTTAGCATAAAAAGGTTATAGTGTAGACATATGCTGTCCCGGACTTTTTTTTAGAGCTTTTAAAGGGAACAATTCTGTCATACATGATTTTTGCGAAACTTAAACCGTTTACACAGCGCACGCAGCAGAACACGGAATAGGAATACCAAAGGAAATGTGAAGTAGGCGTGGTTCGCGTGCCACAATTAAGCGTAGCTACGCTTAATCAATCCATGTCTATGACCAGTCGTGTTCTGACAGCGCGTCAAGTTGCTAATCTTGCGTATTTATTTTATATTTCTTTAACCATGCCGTATTGTGCTATTCTGGAGTGTAAAAATGATAGTAGAAGAAAAAATCTCATGAATGGAGGTGTTTCATACCATCGGTAAGTATGATTTCTTATAAAAATCATGTTTCGTTATCTTACTAAAAACATCTAGAACATTCTACAGAATATTCTACGCATGATATAATAAGATAGGTCTTCTCACCACGATGACAGTTCAGTATGTTGTGCCAGGAATGTATGAGTGTTGTCAAATTTTCATAGAACCTGGCACAAATATGGTGGCATATGTCAGTCTTGAGCATATCTGAGTTTTTGTACCATGATTCTACGCTACTCGTTTAGTGATGTGTGAGTTCGTACAATACCGAGTTTATCGATAGACTTAAAAAGAATAGTAATCACAATATAATATTACAAATTCGATAGTTATTCTGTCTTTTAATGTAAAAAGGTAACAAACAGTGTTACCTTTTTACATTCAATCTGATCTGATCTGACATAGAGTTAGCTGGGTTCGGTTATCGGGAGTTAAAAAATAAAGTATTCTTATTTTATCCAGATTATTTAAAATGAGCTACACAACATGTTAAGTATTGTTACAAAAAGATTCAGTTAAAAAACGCGAGCGGTAGCTACTGGTACCATTGTGCGAGTGTCGAGTCTATTAATAAAAAATAGTAAGAAACTATATTATACTAAATGCAACATTTTCACATATAAAACTCGTTAGCTCAAATAAGAAATCATGTATCTATCGATATCGATAATGTAATTATAAAATTCAATATTGCGCATCACTGGGTGAATAGCGCTATAAATCAATCTCTGAAACAAAATCTCATCCTTATGTCGTAGGTGTTTAAGGTTAAAATTGCGTCCATCTAAAATACTGCCATCTCTACTCAAGTAGCGGAATTATCTCGTCAGTCAAATGTAATACATTACTAAGATAACAAAACGTCGTAAGTACTTTTTGCAGTTTATCAAAATAAAGCTTATCAATAGCAGTGAAGGTATATTTTCAAATTTATAGCATGTGCTTTATGCTTATTTTTACTAAAATAAAAACGACCAATCAAATGAATTCTTTGTGTGTAGTGCGAAGTATGATTATTGGTTTATTTGTGTGAGTTTGGCGACAGCAGTTTCCATACTAAATGTGTCTTATACCATTTCCTTTGGTATTCCTATTCCGTGCAGCAGAAGCTCTCAATAGGAAACAAAACCCCGGTTTTGAAACAATCTTTATTGGTGCTCTGCTCCTATTGGTATTCGCGTGATGATATATAGCCTTCCTCGATAAAAGGCTATCTAACACTGAAATAATTTTTCAAATCGTATCAGTAGTTCCTGAGATTAACGCGTTCAAGCAAACAAACTCTTCAGCTTTTTAATATAAGTATAGATTAGCTTCAAGCCGCGAGGTACTTCGATAAAAAGTAGCCTGTATGTTAATCTAGTTTCTAAGCTACAATTATGTGCATAGTTTTATCATATTATTGACGACCGGATGGCGGAATGGGCAGTGTAGCTGCCTGCGAAACTGAGTTCGCGGGTTCGATTGCCACTCAAAACAAATCTTTGTGTATATAAACATTGAGGTCTGGGTGCTTCTATGTATAATGAACATGTATTTACAAAAGAAAAGTATAAATGTATGAGTTTCAGTTATTCTGTTACCCATAGTACAAGCTCTGATTAGTTTGATAGTAGATAGCATTGTGTGTATGTTGTGCGATATTTTTTTTTGTATTTATAATACTACTACTACTAGCTTGCGCCCGCGGCTCTGCCAGCGTGGTATGTCGATAAAAAGTAGCCTATATGATAATCCAAGCTATAAGCTAAATTTTATCAATATCGACTCGGTAGCATGAAAGAGTTTAACAGAAAGTATCGTATTGTTCTGTATTAGATTGTGAAGTACTGATGCCTCTGATGATATATGCTGTACTTTACCAATTCAGCCGTGTACAATGGCCAACGAGTTAGCTATGCAGGGCAAAACCTTCTATATCATAGTAAAGACTTACTACACCAGTTATGGATAAGTGAGTTATTTATCTAAATAGTTGGTATATTACACTTATTAAATATGTAATTCACACATGCATATCTACTGCAGTCAGTTTTCAGTATGGCGTAGAAGTTTTTGCCCTGTATACCTAATTGCTTGGCCCACTGTACAGTGGGCCAACGAAATAGGTATGCAGGGCAAAAACTTCTAAGTCATAGTAAAGACTTACTACACCAGTTACGGATAAGTGAGTTACATATCTAAATAGTGGGTACATCACACTTATTAAATATGTAATTCACACATGCATATCTTTTGCAGTCAGTTTTCAGTATGGCGTAGAAGTTTTTGCCCTGTATACATAATTATAATAAATAAATATATAAATATTTCACAACTCACACACAACACCATCTAGTCCCAAACTAAGCAAAGCTTGTAATATGGGTACTGGAATAACTGATACTAATACATATATACTTTTTTTTTTTTGTAAATACATACATATTATACATAGAAACACCCAATTGCTTGGCCCACTGTACACTTCACCTGTTAATACCATTTTTAATTCTTATATTACCTTTTGTTTTCAGGTACACCCTAGCTGAAAACTTAGACACACAACTGCGACAAATGTCGGAGGACTTGAAGGAAGTAATAGAACACCTCAACGAAACAAACAGAAGTCAAGACAGCAATGATCCAGTAAGTTAATAATTACATAACGTCCCGCTTATATTACCCACAAGGCTGTGCTCGAAAAGAAAACATTGACACCGATTTGATTGACACCGAATCTTAGATTGACTTTAATTCAACTTACAAATTTGAATTAAAATCAATCCAAGTACCAGCTTTACTACTGTAATACTAGTAATTCGTATTTGCAAAAATATTAGTAATAGAGTAAGATCCCAGAGCTGACAGACATAACTTATTTTCACACGGATGAAACCTGAAGTTTTCAGTAGCGTCTCGTGTGCCTTGAATACCTACGCACTTTGTGTAACTTGCCGAGCGACACCTGGGCAGGTACCAGGTGAGAAAGGTAACTAAAAATAAGAGTTATTTAACTTAAATTCACATAGCTGATTTTTACATAATAATATGTCATGTAGAATATTATTTTAAAGTAATATCATAAGTGCCAGACACTTTTGATGGACCAGAGCTTTTGCCAGACGCTTTTAAGCTACCCAAAAAATAAATGAACTTTACTTATTTTGATGAAATTAAATCTCAAATGATTGTCTCGATACTTTCTCACCTGGTACCTTCCCAGGTGTCACTCGGCAAGTTACACAAAGCGCGTAGGTATTCAAGGCACACAAGACGCTACTGAAAACTTCAGGTTTCATCCGTGTGAAAATAAGTTATGTCTGTCAGCTCTGGGATCTTACTCTATTACTAATATTTTTGCAAATACGAATTACTAGTATTACAGTAGTAAAGCTGGTACTTGGATTGATTTTAATTCAAATTTGTGAGTTGAATTAAAGTCAATCTAAGCTCCGGTATCAAATCATTTGAATGCAGTAAGTATAATAATTTAATTCGTTCAGTTTTATTTAAATTTTACTTCGTTATGCCTTTTTGTTGAAAAATTAAGAATCTTCAAGTTGAAAAATTAAGAATCTAGTAGGACTCGAACCTGCACCCCCTGGGTATACACCCCAAGTGCTTTGCCAATTCTGCTGAATGCTGCTGGATTCTTAATTTTTCAACTTTAATATTATATAACATACTAGATGCCCCGCGCGATTTCATCCGCGTCAAACGTTATACTGGCCAGTGCCCGCAAGTTAAAAAATATTCACAACACCATCTATTGAATTTTTGCGTCAACTTACTTCTAACTGAAAAACCCTAAATTCGCTCTCCTAGGAATAAAATTTAGAAAAACCTCGGTACAGAAATTTATTTATTTTTATTAAGTTTAACTATACGAAATTTCATGCTTGTAACTTCAAACATGACGGACTTCCATACAACCGTTGATTCCTCATTTTAACCCCTTCAAAATGGAATTGCCAAAAATCCCTTCTTATGCGCCCCTACGCCATGTAAGAAACCTTCATAGAAAATTTCAAGTTCCTGGCCCTAGTGGTTTAGGCCCTGTGTTGATGAATCAGTCGTGCGAACAATTATATAAGATTGTAATTATTTTATTTGTAAACTTTCAGATTGTACAAATCGGCCGCATCTTAAACGCCCACATGTCTTCAATGCAATGGATCGACAACTCCATAGCGCAGATATCCACAAAACTGGACCAGCTCAAAACCACACACGACACCCTCCGGCGAGATAACGAACGATCCTTCCAACTCACCTATAACTGATAATTGTTTTAAGTTTTACTGTAGATTTTTTAATATTCAAGTATTCAACAAGTCTGAGCCATGATTAGTCGCCCAGTTATTTAATTGTAAAACTGGATTTCATACCTAACTGCAAGTATTGGTATGCCCATGATGTTAATTATTTAAATGTACAGTCAGCATCAGAAAGAGTTTAGCTTTGAAGGTAGTCTAAATATCATAAAAACATCAATTTATTTTTATGTTGGTATACAGAGTATTCAAAACTATGTAATTTTACATAATTTTTAGTGCTAAAACATCTTAGCAATAAGTTGTCAATATTATGTTAGCTGTCAGTGTTTACATTAATGTAGTCTACCACTGCCTCGTTGGTATAGTGGTTAGCGTATGCCTCTCCGCGAGGTCGAAAAGTGTTATTTTGGGCTTTTTTCGTGCGGCGATTCTTAATAACAGCACGGAATTACATTTGTGTCCAGTGATGGCGATAGGCGTTTACACAATCATATGGGACCTATGGTTTGAAGTGTGGGTGTTAACACTCGCCCTTAAGGCATAATGACAAATACATTTTTATTTATATTAGATACAAATAGAGAAAAATAATAGAAATATACATACAAAACAGAGCAAAATTGATACATTTAATTATAATTGATCATGAGGTTGATAACTGATTGCTTATATGTTTTGACCAGTCTGGATGCTTCTGCATCATTATTAATAATCTGTATGCTAATATAAAATTGAATTGATGTTTTCCAGATCATTTTGACTACATTGATAGCTAAAATCTTTCTGATGCTAACCTGAAAAGTGAAAGATGCCTAATGTCTTTTAGCTTGTCGTACTTTCAGATTTGTTAAATAGAAGACCGAAAAAATGTAGACTAATTCTAATAATTACTTAAAGATAATATCTATGACTTCTATTTACGACATTTGCCAATTCAATTAGACTGAAGTTGTAGTTATGTCATTGTAAGGTTGATTTAAATATTTTTTGTTCATACATTATTTCTCAAATATTGTAGAAACCACTTGTCTGTCATCAGAAGTTAATATTTTATTCCTACCCAAAATATCTAAGCATATTTATGGCCCCAATATTCGTAATTAATGTTACACTTTTGATTTTGCTAAAAATTGAAGTAAATTTTCATGGTGAAAACCTTGACATGTGATGAAATGATTTAATAAGACTTTAAAATTACTGTATTTAAAAACATATCTATGTTTTTATCATATTTCTTATATGTTTTTCAAAATACACATGTTTTGCCCTAAAAATATGTGAATAATTCATGAACCAATTGTTGATAAATCTTTTTGAATAATTATAATATGTTGTATTCTGTAAAAAGTTGGAATAAAGAAGGTGGTTTATAAATATTACGATTTTTATTTATCTGCTTTGCGTAATATAGAATTGTTTTGAGAGGAAAACAAATATGTTAGGTTTTAAAATAAAAATATTTATTATATGACTAATATGGGTATATTAGTTATATGGAGAGGGCCTAGTTGATTAGTCTTGACTTGTGGAGAGTCAGGGTCGCAACACATATTAGGCGTGTTGGCCCACCTTGGTGTTCTATTGAGATGCCTATCTGAATCTAGTGGCACAGAAGCCAGTTGGCACATATTTTGTTCCACAGTATTTATTGTACAAAGCCTTATAAGAATATCTCAGTAAACAACGTATGGTACTTGTTATTTGCGACAATTTTTTTTGGCACTTGACACACGCGAGCCCAGGTGGATGCCAGTTACATTAAAAATTTGCCCTCCACTTAGTTTATTAGAAAAAGCCACCTTCAGGGGAAATTTGTAAACAAAACAAATAAATGGCAAGTTAGTAGGTATTATAAATATAATTCTGTTTCTCGTTTGGACCCTCTGGTTAGGATAGTGGCCTGCACAATGCGCCATCTCAGTTCTACGTGTAACATGGTCCCATTGCACAGAGTTTGCAGCAAATAACTCTCACAACTCAGCATCCTCGATTTTTGCATCCCAGTGGCCATCATCTTCTAACAGTCCCATTGCCTTGCACGCTTTTCGGAAAGTGGTTTTTCCTGCAATGCCTGCCCATCAACGTTTTTGACAGCCTGAATACTGGTAGGGCTTTGGACTTACGGGAGCAGCAACCATACACAATAACATCCCTTCACGCAAGGCTATCTGTGTGTGTCCTCTACACCTGCACGCGACGACGCGACGCCATTCTTTTCTCGACACATTCCACGTGTATTACGTCGGCACCGATACATAAAACAACGTCCGGGCAACCTGGTCATCCTGCCAAAGGTGGCGTTTGCAGAGGTGCACAGCAAGAAAGAGCATTTCAGTTTTAAATATTTTTATGAATTAAAGATTTTGTAACAGAAATGTATTAAAGCTTATTAGTTTTCTTAAATCACTGTTTATAAGTCAAATTGTTTCACAATTAGCATTTTAATAAACAATTCCACTGATAAAGCACTGTAGTTTCACATTTTCATCGGTCTGTAGTCGCAATATCACAAGTTTCTTATTCACAATACTACACACAGTTCTGTTGTTAGATATATTATCTGCACTGAGGAACATTGATAGTTTTTTAGCGTCCACTCTGCAGTAGCAAATGCGTGACATGTCTTCATTGACTTGGGTCTCTGTTTCGGAGTCTGAGTGGTTAATTGGACCTGAAAATTAAGCATGATTATAATTACTGAATTACTGTAGCAGATCTAAGCATAACCCTACGCGCATATTACCTTTTAGGCTATGGTTTAGGTGTATTTTATCGGTTAATACTGATATATCTATTATATAAAAAAAGTCTTGTTAGTTACACTATTTATAACTCAAGAACAGCTGTACCGATTTGGCTGAAAATTGGTGAGGAGGCAGCTTAGAGCCAGGAGAAGGGCATTGGATTTTTTTAATTTTTTTTCTCTTTCTATTATCATTTCAAAATAATTTCTGTAACTTTGTATCATCAAAAGACGAACTTATCAACAATTCCTGGATAATATCTGCCTCCCGTCATGCGTTCGCGATGAACATCAATAAATCACAAGGCCAATCCTTGAAAGTTTGTGGTTTGAATCTAGAATATCGATGTTTTTGTCATGGTCAATTATATGTGGCATGTTCACCGGTTGGAAGACCATCTGCATTGATTGTTTTATTTATTTATTTTAAAACTTAATGTACAATATCGCACATAGGCGGACTTAATGCCATAGGCATTCTCTACCAGTCAACCTTTGGGTGATGCTGTTTTAGTGCCTGATAATAAAACAAAAAATGTCGTGTATCACAAGGTACTTAACTGAAGAGTGCAACCTATGCACCAAAATACAGGAACAATAATTAATGATTAATGTACTTAATTTTTTAATTTGTATTTTCTAACAAACAATTGAACGTAATAAATGCCAATATCTGCTTATTTATTGCCTTTAAGGCGGAACAGAGTTAGTTGTGTGTGTGATTTATATATAAATAAAATAAATAATAAATAAAAATTTCTAACAGAAAAATCCTTTTAACACTTTTGCCTGACTGGACCCCAGAATTTAACCCTCACAATTCATATTGCAGTTTAAAATATCCTTACCTCCAAAAGCTTCCACCCTCAGATCTTTAAATCTGGTAGACACTTTGGCCAAATCAGTTTTGATCTGCAAAGTCAACCTTCCTTCAGCAGATGCTCGAATCACCACTTCGGCCGACATAGTTTTCATTCTATCAATTGTAGTGCGTAGTTGTTTTAGAGAAGGGAGCTCTATTGATATCTGAAAAATAGTGACAAATATTTTAGCATTTTAAGTGCTACTCCTGTGGAAATGGCATAGCTGAGGGATAGGATAGGATTTGATAAACACATTCTTGGGCATTATTGCTATATTATTATGATGTGTATGAACGCACATGTAAAATATAATAAAAGCTGCCATGCATCTAATACATATACCACTGCTGGGCTCGGGACTCTTTTCATGATGAGAAGGGGTTATTAGGCCATAGTCCACCACGCTGGCCAAGTGCGGATTGCTAGACTTTTTGGCACTCTCAGGCATGCAGGTTTCCTCACAATGTTTTCCTTCACTGTTAGCGAGCAATAATTTATATGATAAATACACACATGTCTTCAAAAAGATGAATCTTAACAAACCCAAGACCCTTGACTTCGCAGACCTATGGTCTTCCACTCAGCTATTGCTGCTCTATGATGTAAAATATGGTAAGTGGTAACTACAGTCCATAACTGACCATCAACAATCAATTGAAGGAAAAACAGATTGTAGATGAGTAGCTTCATCTTATGCCTCATGTACCAGTTATTTCTGGACCTGATATCACCATCAAACCGGAACACAGTAGTGCAAGCAATACTATTTGTGACAAGTTAATGGTGGCGCTTCTTCCCTTGAGCTTGTTAGCAAGAGCTCTACCACCAAATGTAGCCTAATAAATAAGTAGCCTTTGACCTAGTTCACAAAAGCTCAACCATAAGCACTTACATCAGGATCCGGTACTTGTGGTTCTTGGAAGTCAGACCACTGTTTCCGAGGTATCACTGTAACTGGAATATCATGGGTAACTTGTCTGGATTGCTGTGATGTCATTGAAGGCTGAAAAACAGAAAATAAAAATTTATGAAAAATAAGTAAAATCTATGATATAAAAGTGCATTATACTTTTTCTTTCATGTCTTTGTATCTTGACTATAAATAAGATTTTTATTTATAAGTTTAAGCAAGAATAAACTAGTACAGCAAAAGGTTTTATATCATTTTTTATATTGCATAGCACGCTCAACGGATTTGCTTAATTTTCAATGGTACTTATAAACTAATTAAAACCAGTATGAGGCCACACCAATTTCACATTCTGTAGGGTCATTCAAATCATGCAAGGAGCAGTTGTAAGGGCAATTAGGGCACTGCGGCAGATGAGGCATTATTTTGTTTGTTGGTTAGTACTGCAGTTATGCTGGATACAATAAAACTGCAATTCTTCTGCAATGAAAAGTACTTATTCTCCAACATCACAACCAAAGGGGTTATGGGACTGGCAGGATTTAAGCCTGCAACTTTCTGCATACGGGGCAGTCCAGCTACGGTTGCCTCTTGCCAGGAACCCAAATTTGACAGCTGTTGGTTACACCATATTGTGACAACATATTTATCTATTTGTTCCTATATTAAATAGGATACAAACCAACATGGCGAAGTTTCATTAAGCACAATTGTTGTAAAGAATGAATGCATTATGTTAATTGTTTAATAATTTGCTAAGCATAGATAAATGCTATAAAAATAATCAACTAGAAATTAAAGGGGTGTTATACCATCCACAAACCTACACTGCCAGGCACAATTCCAGACACTATACTGCTAGGAATTTCCTACTGAAAAAATCCCAAATAACTTTGACCACTCACAGTCAAGTATAAGTCTCTCAAGTTCAATACTCAGACTTGGCAATATTACTAACATTTGGGATGGCAACAAATTGCACTAGTTACAAAAATAGCTTTCAAATGCTTACCATTTCAATTTCCAATGTAAGACAGGGACATTGTTTCTTAGTAAGTTTCATCTTTAATGACTTGGCGGACTTCAAAGTTACCAGTGATCTTGCTAAGTTGCCTGAAAGTTAAACCTAATTAAATTATGGTTTGTATTTAAGAAAAATGTGTCTGATTGCATTACTCTACAAGAGAAAAAGAAATTGTGCAAGAGCATCAAGAATTAAACCCCTCAAATTTCAATTTATTTGATGTCAAAGGAAAATATATTGTGGGTTGATTGAAGTTGAATGACTGTTAACATATGTATTAAATTCTTTTGTGGTTCTTGTGTGACGTTAAATACCTGAATTTATAGCTAAATAAATATCCTTGTGCTCCTCATCAATACCAATCATTTGATATTCAGAAAAAAACATGGCATGAGGAATCTCACACCATAATATCGGCGGCGTAGGGCCGCTATTCTCCTCACTGACGATAAAATATAACTGGTCATCAGCCAGTCTCAATACACACTCTTTTGATAACTTTGAAATTATAGTTACAACATCTGAAAGAAAAATAATCACTGTTAAATTATCACAGTACTTTTTATACGCCTCAAAGTAAATTTATGGCAAAATTACTTGAAAACTCGCGCATAGGACCCGCATCTATCATTACAGCGCGAAATTTCATTGTTTTATATTAGTATTTCTATATTGTCTTACAATAATAAAAATTCGCGGGCTTCCTACATGTTTTGATCAAGTGACATTGATTAATTGATTTGACTGTTACAAGTACGCATAGACAATTTTTTACAGTTCTATCTCTGGGCTGCCATAAGTTAAATTAGTCGATTAATCGATATAATAGCGATTCAGTCAGTAATGCAAGTAATGTCTGTATTTATTTATTTATTTATAAATCACACTTAGGAATGTACTTAGGAAGGGAAATGAAGAGATTAAAAATAAAATTTAGAAACTCTTAAACCAGTGGCGTAAATACTAATGGGCTAAGGCAGCCCAGGGCCTCCAATGTGTGCATATTTCCTACAAAACTATAAAAAACTTCTCCTACCTTTAGAATCCAAATGAATCAGGATGTAAGGCTACTTTAATAATGACAAACTATTGTGGCAACTGTCAATAATTAAACTCAAAAACCAACTCGTTTTAAAATCCTAAACTTAAAGAAAATATTTAAAAAAACCGCAGCTTTGGACGACAAACGCCCTTCAGTTCTACTTCTCCTCTTGCAAAGAAAATATTTTAAAATAGGCGTTCGCTCCTGAAGGTAAAGGTGCTTCGAGGTCACTGCTTGTTTTAAAATAAATATTTAACAATCGGTGCATTTGGCACTTGCTGACTTTAGGGGTCTCCATTGTTGTATATAATGATGTTGATAAGAGATGAGAGAAACGATAGGTCGCTATACTAAATGTTTTAATTAACTGGTACCAGAGTAAATATTATATAATTAACTTATTGACTACATTATTCTAACTTAACTACGACCTATCTCTAGCGATACGGGAAGGCGACTGGCGAACCGGGCGACTAAACTTAAGTATCCAGTGTATCCACTTAAAAACATATGCGCCGGTTGACCTGTGTCCCTACACCATTTCCCCCTTTACACAAAAATAATTTGAAAAATGATAATCAGAATAAAACTTTGAAACAAAAATTTCATTACGTTTACACAAACAATAATCATTCTACGATTCCAATAAACTAAGGGATACATAACAAGTGGTTCCTAGTACTGATGCTTATAAAAAAAGGGTCACAATCTCAAGTGCTTGGTGAGAGCCAAACAAACTGCTACTCAACAAAAGCGTTGTTCACAAAAAAATTTACACATAAGTTATTGACGTGATTTGAGACCTTGCATCTAAAAATAACCATGGAATTTAAAACTTTAACTTTTTAAAACTAAATGCCGTAATTAATCACAAACACTTGATACGTTTTCTTGACGTTGCTCTTCGTAAGGCGCTTCGTGAGTCGGCGGTACGTACGAAGATGCAAATGCAGATAATTCCGTATGTTTTGCTCCAAGTCTGCTAGCGATGTATTTGCTCCAATTGTAGTCCACGTCTCCGATGGATGACTTAATTGACAATTAATTTTTTCTTGAAGGGATATTTGTCCTCGCCTCCAAATATATTGTTACGATGCCGTATAGTCCGGAAATGCTGTAGCAAGCATTCTCATCCTGGTGCCAACGCAACCGCAGGGTATATAATTCGTTAAATTACGCGACGAATGCACCACGTGCTCGTCGTCCGGAAATCCAAAAGGTCATCACTTAAAATTGTGTGGCCTGCCGTGGTCGCTACTTGATTTCGCTATGCATGGCAGCCACGTGACTTCACTTACTTGACCACGTCGGAGAAATCGCTTAGCAGTTGATCTTCATTGTAAATTCCGTGCGTTCCGTGTCTTGGTTGTAGTTTGGCTAGGTCGTCGTAGGAGTCCTTCTAGATGTGCACGTCGAGAAGGGCGAGTCGTCTTCCATGATGTCACGTGATTAAGCAGGAACGCCACGGTCGGTGTAGAAAGTTGCGTGTTCTTTGTCGAGTGTCACCAATTTGGGGGTCTCTTAGTTGTTGTTGTTAGGTTTCATTTGTTGATTGATTGAATTGATTGAAACGATAGGTCACTATACTATTTGTTTTAATTAACTGGTACCAGAGTAAATATTATATAATTAACTTATTGACTACATTATTCTAACTTAACTACGACCTATCTCTAGCGATACGGGAAGGCGACTGGCGAACCGGGCGACTAAACTTAAGTATCCAGTGTATCCACTTAAAAACATATGCGCCGGTTGTCCTGTGTCCCTACACTGACTTTAACGATAGAGGCCCTTCAGTGCCACTTTTTATACTTCAAGAAAACATCTAAATATTGGTGCCTTTGGCGCTTCCAGACTCTTGGCAGTAAAACCCTTCAGTGCCATTTTTTATAAATATTGTAAAGAAACCATTAAAAAGAGTCAGTTGCTTCAGTGCCAATTCTTTATTTTTTTCAATGAGTATGAAAAAAGTCGTTTCTTGGGTATTGACACTAAAGGCACATTTCCTGTAACATATTGATAAAACCTAAATAGTTAAGAGTCTCGGTCCCGTTTGTTTTTTGCCCAACGAACTCTTGGTCACCTACACCATTGATTAAACTTGAAACTAAATATTTGTAGAGTAATTTAAATGGCATTTGTCTGTTTAAAAATTTAAACTCTTTATTTATCGTTGAGCATCTGGAGGACTATAAGTTATATAAAAAAAATCGCCTGCTAACCGCTGTAATTGGTTGACAATTGCTAATTAGAAACGACTAATGCAATTTTAAGTGCATTATTTGCGAGTCGTGTCTATCTTTCTTAATTGTAAAGGGCATCGAATAAACATACATACTCTCGAAATAAAACGCGATATCTGTAAGTAATTTGTTTAAAAATCTCATTCCCGAAAAAAGTAGTGTACGGGAAGAAGATTATTAATTGATAATTTACACTAGGCACTGAGGCACTACAAAGCAGAGAAATAGTCGATTTCTTGAATTAATTAATATGGTAACACTCTTACCATAGAGTTCAACCCCAATTCGGTTTCTTTCAAAGATGGCGCTGAACGGGCTTTCGTGCTGATAAAACTCTATTTGCGGAAAATCTTTTGTCTCTTTTTGGCAAGGGTAATTTTCCGTTAGCGTGAAAGAGAAATACGATGTTCCATTTTGATTGTAACGAATACTAACGAATTGTGGTTATATGATTTGGAAAAGTTTTTATTTATTTTAGCTATTTTGTGTGCAATTTAAAGTAATTTATTAACTATCGCAGTTTATTTATATTATACAGTTTTAATTCAAACCTTTATTTTGGCCTAAAAGTTTATAAGGAAGGCTAAATGGAGAAAAATGAACGGTCAAGGTATGTGTGTACGATCAATAATGTCGTCATTATAGTTGTAATATAACCAAAAATGTATATTCACGCGCTCTACTTTACTCCTACCTCACTTATTTTATAATACTATCCGCACTATTGTACTCTAAGAAGGTATAATGTGATAATTTATGACAGAAGGGTTTTATTTTGGTATTTTTTGCTTTACGTAGGTCATAACGTTTTTCCTTCGAATTTGATCTTCGAATATTTAACGGATTCCTATTTGAAAGGGATTCGTTATTTGGCACTACACATTTGTAAACATTGACGTTGTCAACAACTTGCGATGTTTGTAAATGGCAAATCAGCGTAGATTTCTGGCTTTCTGTATTCATACTAGTACGTGGTTAAACAGCATGGACAGTGCGCTACGTAACGCGGTTCAATGTCGTCCGTGATTAGGTTCACTGTTATGCAATGCGTAAAAGTCGCATTTTAACCACAACTTTACTCGCTTTTTAAATGTCGATACTGGCCTTTTTAATAATGGCTATGCATCCAAAATAAGGTCGATTAAATAGTTTTATCTTTTGAAGTACTCCGATAGCAAACTCTACATAGGTATTTATGTACGTATTACGTACTTTCTACTCTGATTATAGAGCGGCCGTGTTTACCTTCCTTCTTTATCATGCTCTCGATGTTATTATAATCTTGTTAGATTTTTTAGAGTTTGCCCTATTATTGCCGTAATTACCGTTATGGCCCTGAAATTACTGGCACATGAGGCATACCACCGTAGTCCTCAGCTGCAGCGACGCATCTATAATCTGCTTTTGTGGATTGTTGATGTCCATGGGCTGTACTCCACTTACCATCAGGTGGACTTACACGTTCGTTCGCTGTGGGCGTAGTATAAAAAAAAAATACATGAAACGCTAAGCTAAGAAATCATTCAGGCTACATAATTATCTTAAAATATTTATGACTGCATGTTTATTGAAAGTGAAATTTATATTGACACAAGGTTTCATCACGCGGTTTCATGCCTAGTTTTCTATCTCGCAGCTAAATCCCCAAAACTCTACATCATTCACACATCTCACACTAACATCCAAACATCCCACATCACGATCTCCTCACAATAGCCGGAATTGCGAGGCTTATCTAGGCTTTTTCTTTTGTGTTTTAGCACGTGTCCCGTAATTAGACCTGATAAGGTCATAATTTAGACTCATCCTCGCGGAACCCGAAATCCTAGCTTTTCGTACGAAACGACGTGACGGCTAGCCTGCCACGGACAAAAACGAATAGGTGTATGTAGAATGGCTAAGATCTGTCCTATAAATTTAACAAAGGACCTAATATAAATAATATAATAAAATATATTTAATCAAGTGACTAATACTACTCATAATGTTAGTAGAGCTTATATAGTAAACGATACAATTAGAAACTTATTATAAAAAAGCGAGATGAGCACGAAGTTCATCGCCGCCGCCGCGTCGCAGCGACCCACGTACGGACAGTCTTCTCTGTTTGATATCATTTTCAGGATGCTGTTTGAGCTACCCCGCACTCCACGCACCAGGGATGCGCATCTTTTACGCATTGTACTATAAAAACAATCGAAATGAGCGTCTGCAAACATCCCTGATGCGCTACAGAAGCGAGGCAGCCCCACCAGCACCCTGAAAGCATTATTAAATTGAACTCTGAGTGCGTTATAGGCCCGTTGAGTATATCTAGCCCACAGGCTGCAGGTATAAAATAATAACAATGTCCAAACTAATAATAACAATGTCCTCCTAGCTGGATTTCGGCCACACAAGTGCAGAGTGCACTCTCTCTATTCTCTATGCCCTCACTCTCGATTGTACGGATCAACCGGAACGATCGGAAAGAGAGAGAGACACAGGACCTTCTACCGCACAGATATTTTGCCGACCTTTCTCATAGAAAAACTCGTATTTGATTTTTTATCATATTTTCAGCAAACGCAAAAATCATAAAAACAAATTATTGATGATCAGTGTTTTATCTCGGCTCTATTTGCAATATCCGTTCTGAGCGCCTCCACAATTTAATTTACTCCTAGACAGAAACAGGTTTCGTTCGATCAATCAAAATTGCTGGACACTCGTCAATTTATTTCTATTTCGAGATCATAAAGGAATCTTGATGACATACGGCGGGGCTGCTCAGAGTTCAGACCAAAAGCACAGTAAGCTTCACGAGCCCTTGTTTGATATATGAAATGACGGCGAACCAATTTTTGTCTGAATTGAAAGATCGTAAACTAGTCCAATTTGTACGCCCAAAGCGTAATTCTAACCCAATTTTACTTACTTGACCGTAGTCAAGTAAGTTAAATTGGGCTTGTGCTTGGGCTTATGTTCATTACTATTTTCAGCTTATATTAGGAATTATTTTTCACTTTTAGTTAGAAGTACTTTAAAGGCGTGTTTTTTAGTTTTTTCAAACTATTATTTATTTTCTACTTTTTAGTTAGGTTTATTTATAAGAGCGTTTTTTTTATTTTTTTATCGAATTCTTGCATTGTCATCGATCTTTGACAGGTGTGCAAACTTTTAATGAAATCTGTCCGTTTAAAGTGGGTCAAAATCGAGTCCAAAGGAGTCGGTTACATACATACATACAGGTGAAGCTAATATAAGCGTGTTAAAAATATTGTCTTTTATCAAGTTGATTTTTCGTGGTCATACGCACCATGATTGTTATTTTAAATAGCGTAGGTAATCCAGATTCCTGTTATAGGGCGTGGGAAGCTTAATGAAAAATATTTATAAGGAAGGATATAAGAATTTGTCATAGCGGGATCAGAACAGAGCAGGCCAACATGTTTCGTGAAATAAATGAATCATTCCTCGGAAGAAATCTGTACAAGTAACGTAGCGTGCCTTGGCGAGGCCCCGTATCAAAAATATTTGTGGGCCCTTATGAAGGGTAATTTCTCACAAAAGAAAAATGTTTGCTTAAAATTATATTTAATCATCATAATTATCTATCTGTCAATAAAAGTGACAGATAGATAATTATGATGCTGATATGATTATGCTTTTACTATATATTTTATAAACAATTCAAATTAAACACTCTTTTTGTCTCATCTTATCCGATGATGACTTTAGTTTTTCTAAAGTCTGTGCCTGTGTCTTTCAATACTGAGAGGTCTGACAGGCGTTTATGTCCCATCAAAGTTCTTAGGTATTTTTTTTACTTTCTTATTTACGCATTTTGGGGGCCCCGTATCATTGATACGGCAGATACGGCGGTATCTGTACCGTCTGTATGTGTTTTAATTTGCTACGTTTTGTTCTTTATACTTTATACTTTACTTTTACCTGTAAATATTTTTAGATATACAATCATCAATATACTAAGTTAGCGCTTGGATTTGTGTGAGGATCGTAGATACTATGATACCACTCGATAATAACGCTTCTTTTGTGTGAATGCAGTCGTGTCTTCTGACGCCTAAAATCACAAAATACCGATATAATTAAATAGTGATGGCAGTTAGCGGGAATTATTTGATTTGATCTGTTGTCAATTAATGTTAAGTTCTTTTGTCAGATAATAAAATCTTTTTGTCTTGACTAGGCGTTTTGTTTTATTAGCCCGTTGACAAAAGCTCTTATTACATGTAATGGAACCTTGTCGCAATCCACTTAATAATAGCAGGCCTGTATCTAATATATGTCCCACTGCTAGACTCGGGCCTCTTCTCATGATGAGAAGGGTTAGGCCAT
Organism: Hypena proboscidalis; assembly: GCA_905147285.1. Lineage (NCBI taxonomy): Eukaryota > Metazoa > Arthropoda > Insecta > Lepidoptera > Erebidae > Hypena > Hypena proboscidalis. The sequence continues at coordinate 4,973,643 of LR990150.1, read as the reverse complement.
AGTCCACCACGCGGGCCAATTGCCGATTGGTAGACTTCACACACCCTCGAGCACTTTTCCTAACAGCAGGTTTTCTAACGATGTTTTCCTTCACCGTTAGCAAGCGATCGACATGATATGACAAATACACACATATCTTCGAAAAGACGAATCTTAACGATTTATTGACATCGGTGTGTGCCGTAGGTTCAAACCCAAGACCTTGAGCTTAGCAGTCCCACTTAGCTATCGTTGGTCACTGTACAATCCACTTATTGAAGTTTAAAGCGCTAATAAGAGCGCGCGAAACCCACAATACAAGTAAATTTAGTGAATCTCGACGAGACAAGGATCTATCCTATAGCACTATCCAAGGGATATATTTTTTTAACACGCTTATATTAGCTTCACCTGTATGTATGTATGTAACCGACTCCTTTGGACTCCATTTTGACCCACTTTAAACGGACAGATTTCATTAAAATTTTGCACACCTGTCAAAGATCGATGACAATGCAATAATTCGATAAAAAAATAAAAAAAACGCTCTTATAAATAAACCTAACTAAAAAGTAGAAAATAAATAATAGTACTTCTAACTAAAAAGTGAAAAATAATTCCTAATATAAGCTGAAAATGGTAATACTAGTATTTTTTGTTCATTACCATTTTCAACTTATTAGGAATTATTTTTCACTTTTTAGTTAGAAGTACTTTAAAAGCGTGTTTTTTAGTTTTTTTAAACTATTATTTTTTTATGTTTAACAGAAGCATGGACAAAGACAAAGGAACAAAATCGTACCTGCAGTTCCAAATAGAGAGGCTGAAGGTGCTTCAAGCAAAACTGTCATCCGAGGCGGATGAAGATTACGTCATCGTCAAAGAAGAAGTGTAAGTACCTAGGCTAACTTTTCTTCATTCAGCCGCTCGTAGTCCACTGCTGGACATAGGCCTCTCCCAATTTGCGCCACAACACCCGGTCCTGCGCCTTCCGCATCCAGTCCCCTCCAGCGAACTTCTTCAGGTCGTCAGTCCACCTGGCAGGGGGGCGTCCTACCTTACGGTTGCCGAGTCGCGGTCTCCATTCAAGGACTCGTTTGCTCCAACGGCTGTCGGAACAACAGAACGTTATCTAGAAATTTCGTGGTACCCAAATCGATTGAAAACACAGTCTGGTTTGATGTCATGTAGATTCTATTTATAAAACGGATAAGGATATACATCGATTATACCCACACCTGTTATAATCAGTATTTATTAAGGGTAAAAACGGTTTTTCTCGATTTCCGGCAAAACTATAAGTCCTATGGAAAAAAGTCGAATGGCAAAGTTGTTGGTAATAAAAAGATCTAAAACTTTTGTTTTTACACTTTTTTTACAAACAATTTTTTTTTTGTTCACAAAATTTCGTGAAAACTTTCCTTTTTATGTCCCAAATACGCTTTTTTTTTTATTAAAAATATTTATTTTTTTCACCTTATTTTAAATTAATATCGAAAAAGCACCCTAATTTTCGATCATAAATTCACCCGTCAAAATATCAGCTCTTTTCAAAAAGTTGGTATGTTTTCTGTTCGTTGAAATCTCTACTTTCCGATGGTGAAGAAATATAATTATATAAATGTTACTATAATATATCTTCTCAGAAAATGCAAGATAAAAATCGAAAAAAACTATTAATATATAATTAATATATACAATTTTGAGTTATTTATTTAAATTTACACTTTAATTACTCGAAAAACGTAAGATTACATGTAACATTGATAAAATATTAATTTTATTAACTTATTTGTTTGTTAATAGCTCAAAATTGTATAATAATATATTAATTATTTATTAATAGTTTTTTTCGATCTTTGTTTTGTAATTTGTAATTTTTATAATATTCTCCTCCTTTTCTAATGGGTTTCATCCTACTATTATTTTTTTGGTTTTAAAAATTATCGACACTGGGCTATTTATCAAGTATGCACTGACAAGCACAATTAGTTTTGTTTTCCCACGATATTGAGAATGAGGCTGTATAAAGTTATCGGGAGTGCCTGGAGCATCTGGATAAACCACTCCTACACAGTTAGATAGTTAGGAATAGATTTATATACGCGAAGACTTATCAGGGTTTGAAATCCTGACTTCTATTATATCGCACCTTTATTTCAAAACTGTTAAAAAATTAAAAAAGAAAATTTGAAACCAGAACAAATATAAAAGAACAAAAAAATTGTCTGTGGGTTTTTGAAGATTCTGTTTATTTCATCACATTTTGCTAAATTTTAAATATAGATTTTTAGGCAATTAAAACTCAATTCTCGAAAATAGAAGTAGTATGCGCGTAAATCTGTTGGCGAAAACCGCATGATAATCCGTTCAGTAGTTGACGACTAACCAAGGAGATTCAGTAAGGTCCAAGACTGGATTTGCCATACATCAGCCGCCCCCCCCCCTCCACCCTGTGCAGAGCTTTGTGGGCCTAGTTTACAAGGTTTTTCTGGTTTAATAATCCTTAAAACTTAGTCCGACCCTAGTAAGGTCTACTCTACACTATTGTTATTGGACACAACTAAGACGTTTCTGCGATACTCGTGCCGTCTAGACTATAAAACGAATGATCAAGCCCAAGCCCCATTAAAAAGTAAAGGGTTGATTCCAATTCAATGACCAACAAGTTTTTTTTTAAACACCTACTGGGCGTAGACCTCTTTTCAAAGTCACCCTTTCCTGTCTCGTGCTTTCCAGCCAGTTATTTGTTTGTGGCTGTTCTTTAAATTTTTCTTCTTTTATTTTTTTTTTTTATGTATAGTCGACTGGCTGAACCGGGTTGGTACATAAATCTTGATACTTTTAGGAAGTAAGACATTAAATTTGTTTTGTAATTTGGTAGTGGTACTTGTGGTAGATCTTTTATGACCATATGACATTTTACTGGTGGTATAGCTCTTGTGAATGAGCTTGAGGCCGGCAGCACCACCGTCTCACCTTTAACCTGCCGCCAAATAGTAGTGCTTCCATTACTGTGTTTCGGTTTGGTGGTGAGATCAGGCCCTGAAATTACTGGCACATGAGGCATAACACCGTAGTCCTCAGCTGCAGCGACGCATCTATAATCTACTTTTGTGGATTGTTGATGTCCATGGGCGGTACTCCACTTACCATCAGGTGGACTACACGTTCGTTAGCTGTGGGCGTAGAATAAAAAAAAAAAATACTCGATGGAGAGGATTTGATCTGCCGCCAAATACCTAGTGTTTGTTCTACTGTATTCTGGGTAGACGATGGTGTTTCTTATTTATTTATAAATATCATATACAGCAGTGTATATTGGCGGACTTAATGCCTAGGGTATTCTCTACCAGTCTACCTTCAGGTGGTGCAGAGATAACAAAGTAGGCGAAGTCAAGTACTCGATAGTTCAATGAGAGTAAAACAATAAATATTATCAGAAACATAAAATATAAATACTAACCATAAATAGGTATAATGTATAATATACATACCTACATAAATATACACACTAATATACATAAATACTTAAAACGAAACATTAATACAAATTATATCACAATCTGTGGTAATAATTCTGCCGTATTCTTAAGGCCGCGATCTTTCATTTTCAATGCATAAGGGGCTGTCCATTAATCACGTGATGTATTTTTAACATTTTTTAACCCCTCCCTCCCCCTTGGTGATACGATGTGAGGTTTAAGACTATCCCCCCCACCAAAAATCATGTGTTTAGTACCTACAAATAATCTTAAAAAATTTATGATATTATATTTAAATACAGGTATAAAGTACAATCTAATCCTATTCTAGAAAATTAAGCACCAAAAGATATAAATGACTATACAGAATGGTTGCAGGTTGTTTTTGACTGGTATTAAATAATATTAAAGGTATGGTGTAATCATGCGAAAAATATTATTGTACTATATACATGAACATATTTAATCGGTTAAACCGCTTTTCGGTTTAGAAATCACGCGTTTGACAAAAAAATAAATACACGTGATATCTTAATAGAGCCGTCTTATTCAGTTAGAGTTAGACGATAGTGTCCATTGAATATTATACCTTACATTCCGCTCGCGTGGTACGTTGATTAAAAGTTCCTCTATATAATGTTGATCCAGGCTATAAGCTACATGTATGGCAAATTAAATCAAAATACATTCAGTAGTTTTTGTGTGAAAGAGTAACAAACATCCGCACATCCTTACAGACTTTTACCGCAATTAGGATGTGTTTTAACCGACTTCAAAAAAGGAGGAGGTTCTCAATTTGTCTGTATTTTTTTAGTGTCCATTGAATATTATACCTTACATTCCGCTCGCGTGGTACGTCGATTAAAAGTTCCTCTATATTATGTTGATCCAGGCTATAAGCTACATGTATGCTAAATTAAATCAAAATCCATTCAGCAGTTTTTGTGTGAAAGAGTAACAAACACCCGCACATCCTTACAGGCTTTTACCACAATTAGGAGGTGTTTAACCGACTTCAAAAAAGGAGGAGGTTCTCAATTTGTCTGTATTTTTTTAGTGTCCATTGAATATTATACCTTACATTCCGCTCGCGTGCTACGTCGATTAAAAGTTCCTCTATATAATGTTGATCCAGGCTATAAGCTTAAATCAAAATCCATTCAGTAGTTTTTGTGTGAAAGAGTAACAAACATCCGCACATCCTTACAGACTTTTACCGCAATTAGGAGGTGTTTTAACCGACTTCAAAAAAGGAGGAGGTTCTCAATTCGTCTGCATTTTTTTTTTCATGTTTGTAACCTCATAACATTCGACTGCACATGAGTTTCTCACCAGCTCTTCTCATGATGCAATACCCATCGGAGCTGGTACTTGGATTGATTTTAATTCAATTCTCTAAGTTGAATTAAAGTCAATCTAAGCTCCGGTGTCAAATCATTTTATTACAATAAGTATTATAATTTAGTTAGCTAAGTTTTATTTTAATTTTATATTTTTTGTGTTTTGATGTTTGTTTTGACGTGTTCAAGCACCCCTTGAGGCCCATGGAAATAAATGATTTGATTTGATTTGATTTGACTAGGCAAAGCGATTTTAATAATTATTTTTTTATTTGAAACGTGCTTCCCGTATGGTCCCATTTAAATTTGGTCCAGTTCTGACAATGGCACCCATGAGAAAACCATATAAGTCTAAAATTATTGTAATTGGTGGTAGAGCTCTTGTGAATGAGCTCGCAGGCGGCAGCACCACCGTCTCACCTTAATCTGCCGCCAAATAGTAGTGCTTCCATTACTGTGTTCCGGTTTGGTGGTGAGATCAGGCCCTGAAATTACTGACACATGAGGCATAACACCGTAGTCCTCAGCTGCAGCGACGCATCTATAATCTACTGTACTCCACTTACCATCAGGTTACACGTTCGTAGTATAAAAAAAAAAAAATAAGTCGGTTTTTTCACATTCAAAGACCTTCATGTACGACCACGCCAGGAATCAAAAAAGAATATTTAAATCAAAACATTAGAAGTAACCACTTGAAGTACAAAAACAGGTTCTGTGAAGGTCGTAATTTGTATTATCTTCTAGACTCCGAGGCAGACGCCGTTCTACATAAATCCTATACAATTTATCTCTGCGAATGGTAAATGAGGAGCACTGCTTTATCTTATGTATATTGGAATGAATAAATTAGTAAATGTTCATTAACCGATTTCAAAAAGGAGGTCTCAATTCGTCTGTATTTTTTTTTGTTTGTTACCTGATAACTTTCGACTGGGCGAAGCGATTTTAATGATTATTTTTTTATTTGAAAGCTGGTGCTTCCCGTGTGGTTCCATTTTTATTTGGTCTAGTTCTGACAATGGCCATGAGAAAACCATATAAGTCTAAAAATATTGTAATTGAAGTTTTTTTTTAAATTATTTAGAGCTTTTTTTTACTACTCTCACAGCGAACGAACGTGTAGTCCACCTGATGGTAAGTGGAGTACAGCCCATGGACATCAACAATCCACAAAAGCAGATTATAGATGCGTCGCTGCAGCTGAGGACTACGGTGTTATGCCTCATAGTAATTTCAGGGCCTGATCTCACCACCAAACCGGAACACAGTAATGGAAGCACTACTATTTGGCCGCAGGTTAAAAGTGAGACGGTGGTGCTGCCGCCCTCGAGCTCATTCACAAGAGCTCTACCACCAGTAAAAAAAGTTGCATTACAGATTTTGGTGTAACCAGAATTAACATAATCTTAGACTACTTTTTATGGACGTACCTACCACGCAGGCGGTGCCGCTTGCGAAAGCTGGTAATGCTACTTATAAAACCTAAACAGCTAAGCCGAAATTGATATGTATATAATTGAAAGAATATATAATTAATTATAATTGAAATTTAGACGACCGGCTGGCGGATTCAGGGTTCGATTCCCACTTAAGACAAATCTTTGTGTGCATGAACATAGGGGTTTGTCTTAGTCTGGATGTTTCTATGTATAAAAAGTATGTATTTACGAAAGAAAAGTATATATGTATTAGTACCAGTTATTCTAGTACCCATAGTACAAGCTCTGCTTAGTTTGGGACTAGATAGCGTTGTGTGTGAGTTGTGAAATATTTATATTTATATTATATTTAAAGCCTGGAGAAGGACATAGGCTACTTTATATCAACGCACCATGCGGGTAAAAACTAGTTTTTTTAATACCAGTATTATACCGACTCGGTGTGGTACAGTTAAATTACAAATTTTCGCAATAAATTAATATACCTGCGTTATAACTCCGAATCCCGCATCCCTACAATAAATTGAACTATTAGGTATGGAATTCCACGGCCATAATGGTCTGGTCCCGGGCAGACAACACAGGGTGGTGTTGCCAGGTAACATGTTAAAAACTACCGCGTGTAAATTATATCTGATTAAGCCGCTTAATGATATAGTATCTACATGATATTAGATTTCTATTTTTTGTAGCATTTTCATGACACATAAAATCTTTGTGTGATTCGCAAAGATTTGTTCTGAGACTGGGTGTGCTTGTGTGAGTGAATGTGTGTATTTGGCCTTGTCATTGGGACCATTGGATTGTGTAATTGCTTCTGGCGTTCTATCTAATGTAAAAAAAATCCAAATTATTATTATTATTAAATCCAAGTGATGTTCAGGGTCCAATGATGGATTTCGGAAGGCATCCAGCGTAGTTCTTATTTGGTTAGCACAGTTGTGTACCCATTGTGTATAGGGTTATGAGAATTATCATTGTTACAAATCTTATTAGTCCAAAAACGATGGGTCCACAACTGAGTTAATCAGAATGAGAAATCTCTTAGGTATCTTCAGAGAGCCATCATTAGACGCTGAACATCATTTGGCATGAAAGTTGCTCATTGCGACAAGCCTTAAAAGTCTAAACTCAATGGACTTACTTGAACTAAATATAAGCAAATAACTTTTTTGCTCAATTTTAAAATCATAAATATCGTTTAAATAATACTAATAATTCCTTCCCCGCTTTATAATGATTCTGATTTTGAAGAGAATAAAAAGCCAAACTAATTAAACAAACATCATCAATAACATAGCTGTTTATTCAAATTATGAAATACGGGTGTTACACACGCAGCCAGTCTTGCACTGCGGGCGCGCGTCGCTGCCTGCAGTGAAGTGCAGTGCAAGACTGGCTGCGACTCAGACTCAGGCGCGACTTATCGCACTCACTTGATAATGCCTAGAATTATAGGTAAAACCGCGGTCGACTAAATAGAACAACATTATTTGAGTAACACCCGTATTTCATAATTTGATTAATGGTACAAACTCTCAACTAAATTATATATATATGTATATGTATAGCTAAATTTTTCATAAGGAAATATTTTCATCAGAAAATCTCAAATTGCAAATGCATGGGTGGGATAGTTTACTGACGTCACTCTTCCATAATCATTTGGAAAACACCTTAAGTAACATTAGGTCATAAACATTAAAAAAAAATATTTACTTAGCAGTAGATTTTCGTTCGCGGTACACTTTAATACTATTTTGACGCGGTGCAACTAGATACAATGCTTGTGGCCACGGTGTACTGAGGAACCAAAATTTATGAGACATTAGGACCTCTAAATTTATAGGCAATAAATCGTCGCAGCGCGTTACACTTTAATACTATTTTGACGCGGTGCATCTAGATACCTATGCTTGTGGCCACGGTGTACTGAGGAACCAAAATGTATGAGACATTAGGACCTCTAAATTTATAGGCAATAAATCGTCGCAGCGCGCAAATCAGTAAATTTTTCCATCGGCACGTCTTAGTCTACTTGCAATTTATATATTTTCTCAGATGATATTGAGTAACTTAACTCGATGTAAGTATTATTATGACAAAGTTAATAATAACAACCCTGCACAAAATATCGCTAGCTCCATTCACAAGTGGAGAGTCCCCGCAATGGCAACCCAGAGGCCGTAGGGATAGCACGCCGGTCCCCCTGTGGTCGCTCGCGCCCAGCCGCTCAGTCAGTCCGGCTTCGCGCGCGTAAGAGCCGAGATTCATCGCGTCCACGAACTAATATAATATCTTTCGATAATCTGTATTAAAAAATAACAGGCGGTATATCGAAACCCGCAATATGTTCGCGATATCGCAAAATACTGAAGTGTAAAATGTTAAGTAACGATGGTTCTAAAGTCAAATAGTGTTGAGGGTGTTTTATTTAGTCAAAACGTAGTAATTTGTGTGTAAGAGATGCAATTTCCAAGTAATGACGACGACCTGCAATATCGGATTTTTGGCGAATCCTTCAATTTCCCGATTGAGAATAAAACAGTCGCCAGCCGGCGTAGAAAGTGAGTCTTCTTTTTTTATGTCATTTAGTTTTTTAACTCATTTAAAAAGGTTAATCATGTTTATATTATATTGACCGCATTTCACAAAGTTGTATTTTAATCGTTGTTGTATTAAATATTTTTTTCCTTGTATGAAATTTTATAGTTTAATTTAGTTGATGAAAAATGAAATACTGTTGCGTATGAGATAGTATTTTTGATAAGCTAATAAGCACAAGTCACAACGTTGGTTGTTCTTTTTACCTAAACATTTACAATTATTTGAATAAAGAACTTGTAGGGATGGAACAAATTCGAAAAATCATCGGTATTTTATTTTCTGACGCGTTCTAACAACAATCGAGTTATTGATTGAATAATCTGTAATGATAAATGTTTTGAGATAGATTTTAATGGAGGTAATGTGACAATATAATTAGAGGAACCTAATCCATTCATATCTAGATTCTTTACTACGAAGCCTATACACAAGGCCGCATATTTCAAAGGCCATTGCCTACTAGCTAGATGTATCGATATTCCTAAGCGTCGTTCAAACAGTTTTATTGTTTTCTCTATTTGTAGATGTTTCTACATTCCTGTATAAGTAAGCTGGTGAGCATTAATAGCTTTGTTAGCAAAGCTATCGCTTGCGGTCATATTTTCAACACTAATAGTATGTGTAATGTTAATTAGGTATGTCAATAACAGATAACTATATTAATTGGGGATCCCATTTTTCTATTATAGTAAACTCATACCTATCTTTCACCTTCTTCTTCTCATCGAATGTTTGACATCAAATGGTTTCCTCCCAGTAGGTAACCAACACCCTTTTTTGTAGCCTGGTCAAATCAAAACATCGATAATTACCTATGTTCTTTTTTTTTTTTACAACCCGACCTCTTTGGTTTCGAACGTACGTGAAAACAGGATGAATGCCGAGCCTGCGCAGGACCAAATTCTTTACACCACGTGGGTGTCAAATACAGTTTATTGGGCGGGCTATAATAATACTCTCTGGCATGTAGGTGGATGTACAATACAACACCTTTGCCTATCTCTTCTTAGAATACAAATTTATATTATGAGTAAACATGTTTATAAGCTAGTATTCGTAATAGACAAAATATTTCTACGGCCCTATCTCAGCTCTTAATCTTAATGAATATACACACGTATATCTCAGGTTTGACTTTATAAATATACATTTCCCATTACGCAACCTTTTAGTTCTCACCAATTAACAAATCTACGAAAATTCCAAACTTGTTTTCGTATTATTTTTATACTCTGTTTGAAAAACCATTTTATTAATGGGTCGTGGTATTGTTAATATAATGAACATGTCTTTTATATGACGTGGCTATCAAAACCAGAATATCCTGAATCCGTACTTGTCACAGCAAAGCAGCTTGCGGCTATATTTGGTTGCATGCACAGCCTCTGGTGCATTACCGGCCTTTATATATAAATATAAATATATAAAAATAGGTATAAGATTATATATAAATATCACACAACGACATCTAGTCCCAAACTAAGCAGAGCTTTTCACTGGTGGTAGAGCTCTTGTGAATGAGCTCGCGGGCGGCAGCACCACCGTCTCACCTTTAACCTGCCGCCAAATAGTAGTGCTTCCATTACTATGTTCCGGTTTGATAGTGAGATCAGGCCCTGAAATTACTGGCACACGAAGCATAACACCCTAGTCCTCAGCTGCAGCGACGCATCTATAATCTGCTTTTGTGGATTGTTGATGTCCATGGGCTGTACTCCACTTACCATCAGGCTACACGCTAGACGTTCGTTCACTGTGGGCGTAGTATTAAAAAAAAAAAAAAAAAAAGCTTGTACTATGGGTACTAGAATAACTGATATTAATACATTTATATTTTTCTTTTGTACAAATATACTATACATAGAAACACCCATATCAAGACAAACCTCTATGTTCATGCACACTAAGTCTCGTCTTGAGCGAGAATCGAACCCGCGACCCCCCCATAGCAGTAGTTTTTTTTATTAAACTCACTTTTCGTAAGCATATTAAATTAATTGATAAGTAAAAGTAATATAAAAAAACATCTTAGTTGTCGTTGACTCTGCGTTTCGGGCACTGCATTTCACAACTTGTAATAAATTTTACTTAAGAATTATCAGAGGTGAGAATAATACAGTACGTATCCGATGTAGTATTATAAAGACCTCGATTACAATGGATTATATCAAGGTATATTTGCGGTAAGCCGGTCACTAAGAGGAAGCAGAGCCTGTTTTCAACATAGTTTCCTTGAACCCATTGACCTCGTGAAAACTTCGAGGCTGTACTCTCAGAGGCCCGAATGTCCGGTGCTTCTTTGGAACACATTAAAAAAGTGATTATTTTTGAACCTGAACTTTGTCAGGAATAAATAACCTAAAACAGCGTCAAACTTTGGTTGGTATAACTTCAAATGTATCTGAGTGAAGCTTGCCAGATAAAACTGGTCCGTGAAGTTTCGCTTCATAAATAATATAAACATATACTTCGCTGTTAAGATAAGTGCCCTATGAGATCATAGTCCAGTAATATCTCACAAACTATTTCCCATATGTCTCAGTTTGGTTTTATGGGTCTGAATCGGCAAAATGTTTGGTTTGTTTAAAAGTCCGTACGCAAAATATGCCAACATTAATAGAAAAGGAAGCTATAATTTACCATGGTACGACATACTTACATTAAAATATTTAAATTCCGTTCCACCTAGCTAATAAATCGTTAGGATTATCCTGCGTGCTTTCGGGGACCTTGAGGTCCGGACAAGGCCTCACGTACTTGAGATGCCTACAGCTTAATGTGGGCGGGCTAGAGTAACTAGTCATCGTGTCATGTTCTGAATGAAGTCATACGCGGTTTCATTCAAGTGACATTGAAGTCATTTTGACCACTGAAAAACTTAATTCTGTGTTCTTTCGTCACTTATGAGTACTTGATGTGAATTTGCGAAGTTCTTTTTGACGTGTGTATTAAGGTTCACGTAACAAACTGGATTTCTTTCAACAGTTATATTTGAGCAATCTCCCCGCCCAGGGCCTCAATGGCCATGAGTTTTCGCCATAGGACCGACTGGGTCAAAGCAATACACACACAAACATAATCCTTTGCCTTGTATGAGACGAGCAAATATTGACGGCATTTAAATTTGTTTTGGGTGGTTTTTGTGAAACGAAACTTTTTTTAATTTGGAAAACTCAACATTATTTATATGCGTATGCGCATTTCGTCACATCCCTCTTCAAATGCCATGACAGCCTTCCTTTGTCTGCCGTGGGAGTCTAAACATCGAATAATAATGGTGCATTGACCATGTTCAACCCCTCCGTACTGAGGTAAACGACCACTGCATAGAGGGTGGCACCCCCGAAGAGAACCGATGTCCTTAATTGCCTCACGTGCATCGCAGCAGATGGCAGGCAAGGTGCGAATAAGTGATGTACCTAGCTATCGATAAAATGTGCGCCGGACTTTTGATCTTTGCGCCGACTTACATTCAGTTTTAATAGTTCGAATAAAATGCTTTGATATTTTATTCGAAGTGTTTTAATGTTTTAGCTTGTTGTTAATTTATTAGAAGTTGTTCTTTCACTGGCGGTATTGTATTCCAAACTGGGATCAATAGTTACTGGGCTTCTTCGCTTTTTATTTCTGCTCATTGCATTACTATAACATAGTTTTAATTTCGGTTCCAAATTAGCATTCTGATAAATAATTTCTACTTATCTTTAAATATTCGGCTTAGTTAACGTTTCGTTTTCGTCAAGAATTATGACGTGCTGAACTTAGATGGCCTATAGCCGGTATCGATAAACTATCGATAAGTGAAATGGGCAACCTTATCAACTTTTCTATGAATACCCAAGTAATTGGGGTGAGTGTAGGACTTGACTTTCACACGATTGCAACTGCACCTAATGCACTAACACACAATACGTATTCTTTATGAGTTTATTACACATGACAGTGGTCTTTTTATCGATTCTAGCCCAGTTGACATTTTAACAAGGAGTTTTTTCACGTAATAGCACACCTATAAATTGCTACAAGGAACACTTTAATGAATAATTTATTACCGTAGTCGTGACAAAATGAGTTTGAGTCACCATTCAAGCTTTTTAATAATATCTACGGAGAAACCAGTCGAATTTCCGACCACGTGGAGACAAGCTCATTTTTTTTAACATTGAATAGACCAGCTGGTTTGATGTCAGAAGAAATATTGTATACTTATTTTAAAAGGGGAGCTCAAGAAATTGAGGGAGCACCTATTATTTTTTGGGACCGTCTCAACAAAAGTCCGTACGAGCCTCCATTGTTGTAGACGAAATGGATTCGCAATGGTTGACGGAGTAGGTAGTTTTTTTTTATACCATGAATAGTAACATGGGTCGGTCTTGTATTTGTGTCAAAGTTCATCAAGATCCTTTTAAAGTTGCGCATAAAATCACCGTGTACCTGATTTTAAAATTGACAGGCCCCTTAAGTTACGACTTGATTCGATGAATCGTAAAATACGAACTCGATTCAAGATGTCCTTGTCCGATCAATACTTTTGATTTTGTGACATAATATGGAAATATTTGTATTCCACAGAGAATCATTTTATTACAAAACCAAGCCTTAGAATAAAAATGTTATTTAGAGCTTAATAAATATATTTTTAAATCGCTTTCGACTAGTTTAGGTATACTAATTTTAAAGAATATTCGCTTCATCTACACAGAACATTATTTATTTATTTTAAAATAATAATGTTATCTTTGCGCAAAATTCCCAAAAGATTTGAAAACGTCAATCGAACAATGGTATCTTTAGCAAAAAATCGATTGTGTACCGGATGAATGCCGGTGATGCGTAGGTGTTCGATAAGCTGCGCCGGCGCGTGCTATGCCTCGAGCCGGCTGCGCCTGACATTACTTATGCACCAAAGATGTTTTACTTCGTGAGTTTATTAAAATGAGGTTTTTGCTACTCTCACTGCGTCACCTTTCTTAGTATTTTCTATAAACTCCGACTAGCCAATCGTTTGCTTACAGTTGCCGAAAGGGATGTTGACTTTATCATGAATATGTATTACCTGATTATATGTATTTAATATATTATATATATTATTTATATTATGTAATAGTAATATTTAGTATATTTAAATTATACATATATTTTCCTGTTTAAAGTATAACTATTAAAATAAACATTAATTAGGATTGTAAATTTATAGATTGTACTTTCTTTTTTTAAATTCTAAAAGCATCTACCATTATTGTCTCTGCACCTCCTCATGGTTGACTGGTAGAGAATGCCTTAGGCATTAAGTCCGCCATTGTACTTTTGATGTGCATAAAGTTTAAAATAAATAAATATAATTTTGGATAAATACAATACACCAAGCTTAAAAGTGGAAGACGACAAGAAATATAATGAATAGTTAATTTTCTTTAACGTTGCTTTATTATAGTATATAAGTAAATTCATGAACAATTGGATCTTAATTCACGGACCTCTCTATCCTTGTGTTTGTTAGTCATTAAAACAATACTTATCAGTAGTTTACAGGAAACTAAAACACAATACAACATGAGTACAAATAAATTTGCACATGCATATTAGAACATAAATGTTTGGGTATTTACCCAATTATAGCCTCTATTATACAATTGAATTATCTTAAAACTATAGTAACCTTTGTGTTGAAAGATTTAAAATGTGTTATTAAAAAAATCTTTTTTTAAAACAAAGCAAAATCTATGGTTTCGCTGCCCATTGTCTTTCTATTCTTTGAATAATTTAATCTACCATTGCCGTAACCACGAAATATAAAATGGAACACTTAACATTGTATTGCAAAATGCGGGTTTTAAGTTTAAGGGAAAGATATTCTTATGGGACCCCTATGTTTTAGATAATTTCACTGTTTTATGGAAAGCATTGTAACTTCCCATTATCATGCATGAGGGTTTTTAAATAGTTATCAATTCTGTTGTTTCCGTCTACCATATGTCGAACGAAATCGATTTTATGTTACATTTTTTTAAAACTCTGATATCATATTGAACCGGTTTTTGATGTGGTTCTTTAGTGACCATTTCTTGTCATGTTTATACTTACAATGGAATGGTGTTTCTACGTTTAAGGCGTGAATATGTTAGTTACCAACTTCCCCAAAAAATATGAACCAATTTTGATCATTTTGTAAATGATTGGCCAAAACTTGAAACTGGTTCTTCGGCAGGTTCCGAAACGCGAAGGCATGTCGGCTCTTTTTTGTCTTTGAGTTTTTAAATATTTATCTTCAATTATCTCGAGTTGTTTTTTTTTATTTTAGTAAGCCTTTCGAGTGGTTTGAACTTTATAAATAAAAGTCGCAAGTCAAAACCCATGATCGTCAGTATCGGTAAACAAAAGTGTGGCTTTCATCGAACATAAGAACATGCATAAAAAGCTATGTTTCTTAAGAATGCATTACAAAGACCCGTTTATACGAGGGACTAGTCAAGGACCCTACTTTGGCCCAGATTTGTTTCACAACACGTTCAATAAAGATCTGCTCACTTGACCATGTAAACAGTTGCTCAGTTATTTTTACAGCCCTCATTAATTACTGATGGCAACATTTAGATATCAACAAGCGTGAACACCATATTGTTCATGAGTCACGGTCGTGACACGCTTGATGATTTGCGAAGATGTACCCATGTGGGAACGTAAATATAGGGTAATTTTAGAAATACATATTAAGTTTTACGGGAATCTTTTTCTTCTAGAGACTATTCTCAACAAATTTTTGTCTTTTTAAAATAATTATCGAAAAATTTAATTAATATGGAAAATTGGCAACGCGCTCACGGATATAAAAAGCACGAGCATTTGCTAACTCATTATTAAAACAACAGCTAAGTGACTATTAAAGTCGTAAATTAACAGAGTATAAGATGATAAACTTTAAACAATAATTCTCATTTGTTGAATAGGTACCTATTTTAAAATAATGCAAAAATAAATTATATCTGAATTTTATTTTGCAAAGAAGCGCTGCTAAAAGGTTGCTAAGTATTTTAAAAATGACTCAGTTCATCAAGAGCTTGGACTAATTCTGGTTTGTACAAGTTTTTTTGTTTCAGTCTATTGATAGTATCTAGACATCGTCATTAAATGGTTCTGTTGACCTTTGTCCTTCAAACTATATTGTTATTACCTTGATTAGAATTTAGAATATTTTAAGTGGTTCAAGGCATTTTTTGTTTTTCCATGTAGTTTATTAGTTCTTAAATATTTGTGAACATGAAATGTGTCTGTAAACTCTAATATAGTTTAAATTAATAATCAAAATGCGACTTTTCTATTACTTTTGCGAGTATGTCATTATGTTTGCTGCTTGATATTTTTTCATCTACTACCTATGATTCGTTTATCTAAAAAAAACATTTCTGAAAATGTACAGACTTCTTTCAAAGTTCTCAATTTTTTTTTGGTTATATTATGCAGCGATAAGTAGCGATACCCGAGTGAGAGGCCGTAGGACTGCGTAGTCAAAGGTCTCGGTAGGAAACCCACAGCACACACCTCTGTCAATAAATCGTTAAGATTCGTCTTATCGTAGATTTGTGTGTATTTATCATATAAATTATCGCTCGCTAACAGTGAAGAAAAAACATCGTGAGGAAACCTGCATGCCTGAGAGTGCCTAAAAAGTACTTGAGGTCGTGTGAAGTCTACCAATCCGCACTTGGCCAGCGTGGTGAACTATGGCCTAACCCTTCTCATCATGAGAATAGACCCGAGCCCAGCAGTGGGACATGTCGCACACCCGGTGCAACAACGTCATAAGTAACAAATTACGTTTTTTTCAGGAGATCGATTTAAAAGTTGTTGTTTTGATAAAATGAAATGCATTTACAATACTTTTATATATCGATTACCAAAATATTGTTTGTTCTCCATATTTTAAAATTAAGGTTGTTTCAAAAAAAAAAAATGTATATATGTGGTACATCTTTAATATTTTTTAAAACTATACCTACATTTATGACATTATTGTGCAGAAAATTAAATTAAACGTAAAATTTTCTGTGCAATAACGTCATAAAGGCAGAACTAAACAAAAAATCTAAACCTCTAAATGTCTTATAAAGGGACTTTCAAATAGAGCGGGTCGATGTTAATAATCTGCGGCGGCCATTTTGTTTTGGCGGCATCTGCCCAATATGTTTTTTCTTATTCAGTCGTAGTCAGTGCGTATTAGAGGAATGTCTACCGTGAAGCGGTGCCTCAGTGCCGTTTGTCTGGTAGTCCGATGGTGAAACGGGGACGGAGGGATAAGGTTGTGTAGATCCTCGGCACATTCGCCGAAATGTATCCTATAAAAAACCGATAGGCTGGCAACCTTGTGACGGTGCTCCAGACTTTGTTGTCGAGTATCCGTCAGATCGATATCGCAGATGATTCTCTTGGCCCTTCTCTCGACTGACTCGAGCGCCTCAAGCTGCTATTTGGCTGAACCGTCCCACAGATGAGAACAGTACTCCACACCTGGACCGGACTTGCGCTTGATAGAGGTCAAGTAACTGCCCCGGTGTAAAATACTGTCTCACCTTGTTGAGGATGCCCAGCTTTTTGGTGGCTAGTTGAGCTTTCGACTCAATGTGAAAGCCGAAATTAAATTTCGAAGTCAGCGAGATACTAGTAGCTCAAGACGATCGGTTATTGGAAGGGATACATCTCGGAAGGTAGGAGTCAGGATAAATAGACTCCGTTTTGTGGAGATAAGACACGCCGTCTTACTAGTATTGAAGTGACTAGTGACTAAGTTGTCTTCACCCCAATTGGAGACTGCCTTCAGAGACACGTTCATACGTTCGACCATTGCCTCTCTGAGCGACTGTATTTGTACACGACTAGCTCGTGAGTTGAGTATATAGCTTTCAACAACCGTTGTGTTGTCTGCGTATCCAAACGTACCTGTTATCAGTTGGTCGTTTATGTGAAGCAGGAAAAGCGTTGCTGCGAGCACGGATCCCTGAGGGACTCCGGCATTGATTGCCATTTGATCGGACGAGCTGCCATTAACGACAACCCGAATCGATGGGTCCCTCAAGAAGTCTTATACCCAATCACAGAGACTATAGTGGGTAGACCGAAGGACGGTAGCCTGCTAATAAGGACCTCGTGCCAAACCCTGTCAAAAGCCTTCGAGATATCGAGCGAGACTGCCAAAGCCTCTCCATTCTTCTCGATGGCTTCACTTCAGATGTGCGTGGCATACGTTAGAAGGTCTCCAGTAGAGCGGCCTCGGCGTAACCCGTATTGCTGGTCACTGAGGAGGTCGTTCGCTTCTAGGTATGCCAGGAGTCTGTACACGTTCCATACTCTGTAAGAGTACTTAAAAGTGACCGAAATCGGTCTATAGTTGGCAGGGTCGGCACGGCTACCCTTTTTCGGCACTGGTTGCACATTAGCAAGCTGCCAGGATTTTGGGACTTGTCCAGAAGCCATGGAGAGGCAAAAGAGGCGCGTCAATATGGAAGACAGTTCAGGTGCGCAGGTTTTTAGAACCATGGCTGGAATACCGTCGGGACCACTTGCTTTGTTCACGTCTCGATTCCGCAATATCCTACGAACCTCTGTCTGACGTATGCGTATGTCTGACATAGAAGTCACGCAAACTAGTGGACGAGGGGGGGTATAGTGCCAGTCGTATCTAGCCGCGAAGATTCTGCGAAGATAGAAGCGAATAAGTTCGCTTTCTCCTCGGCAGTGTGGGCAAGTGACCCATCAGGTTTTAGCAGTGAAGGTAGTAAGGGGCGGCAGAAGTTCGATTCGACTGATTTCGCGAGTTTGTTCCCAATGCGGCGAATATGGTCAAATCGAGCCTTCCGTAGAGCGTTTTAATTGTAATTAAATTAAATTGTTAATTGTAATAAATGACAGAACTACTTACTGCTTTTAAAATAAATAGGACTACAAAGTCAGAAGTGTGAACTTATGACATTCATACCCCAAAATTGTATGAAAATTTGTCATAATTCCCTTTATGACGTTGTTGCTCCTACTCACAAACATTTTCTGCGAGAGGCCGCGCGCAATCGTCCAATTAGGACGTTCTCGCACTAGAGTTCTCAAAAATCCGCCAAAACCACAACGACAGTTAGGCCCTCAGAGGGTCATTTTTGGAGTTACATTTATGATATTTTTGCACCGGATGTAGACGCATGTTTAACAGCATTTGTGATCAAAATCTCATTTTTGCAATTTTAGCACTTATGACGTTATTGCACCCGGTGTGCGATGTATTAGATACAGGGCTGCTATTATTATTATATTATTATTATGCTACAATTTTATTCATAGACATTTCCAAAACATTTGCATCTATTGAACCATATTTTTAATTCAAACTTTCAATAGGGTTCGATATAAAACTTATAATACCTGCATCGAATAACCTAATCACGCGTGAATGGGATCAAAATACTGATTGTAATTTATTGCACTTATAATTAAAGTCAGGGTATGTACACCCTATTGTACAGGTAACGCCATTCCCACGATTCGAGCGGAGGGCTCTTCGGCTTCGGGGCTGCATCGGACAAGGGGCAAACTTATTGGTGCATGTCCCTCTGATCTTTTTATCTCTAAATTTGTAAACGATTCACTAGCAGATGGTTATGTTTATCATTTTTGTGTTCCCATGGTGGGTTTAACCCCAGAATTGGATTTGAACTCGATACGTCGGGATTTGAGCTGGATAAGAAAAGATTGTGCATTGTCCTGTCTGTCGAAAAATTCGATTTGAGGACGAGTCTTTTTTTATAGAAATGAATTGTTATATGCAGTATTCTGCAAAATGTACTTAAAGCTGCAAAAAAATCTATTTATTATAATTTACGGATTCAAAACTATAAAGTTGAGGCACCGATTTTTATTTCCTTTGATACAGGTAATATTCGCATATGACGCAACAGAAAGACGATTCGCTATTGTTTTTACAAACTACAAAACTAATAACAAGAGATTGTTTTCACGGAACGATTAAGAGTGATGCATAAGAGGTGAATTGTGACTTGATTTCGGCTTCATAAAACATCCATGTATCGTCCTGTTTGCTTCAGTTATACATAAACAATTTATTTTTACAAAGAGGTTTGTCTTTCATTAACACATGATTCTTTTAAGTTCACATACATTAGCTGGGGCTCACGCTTCTTACCAGATTATCCACAACAAATGTTGTTCCAAAACCTGTTTGCTCCAATAAAAAGTTTTAAGGCACCCCTTTAGTTTAAAGGGAGTCTATTGTAAAGATTTTTTAAAGTGCATTGCCCTCTAAATGGGTCATTATGCGTAAGGAGTTTTTAATTCATTTCAGCTCATTGTTAGAAAGTTGGACTCGGTGATGCAAACCTCTTTGAGATGCGAATTGAGAACTCGCTGCATAAAAAAACGGATAGCACGCGTTAACCTTTTTTAAATTCAGAAATGGAATGGTTTGATTTGAATGAATTCTTTTGTTTTTTTTTAACTTTTTTTATTTAAAACCATCTGAGTCGCATTCGCCTGCCGCACAGACATGATTTTTGTGCCAGAAATTATGTATAATATACGACTTAAGAATGTTTTTTTTTTTATTTGCTGTTTTTATTCATTTCGTACAAATATGTTATGGGCTGTCCCATGCCGTGCAAGTTCTACGGTACGTGCTACATTCTAGCAAGATAAGTCGTGGGAAGGGAGGGAACCCCTCAAAAATGGAAATTATTTAATAAATTAATCCAACTCGTTCCCATAGCTTTTATTTATGAAAGTAAATATAAATATTAAAAGAGAAGTTAATCAAACAACTTGTTCGCAGCTCAAAGCTAGCAACAATATGAAATGATAACATAAAATAAACATTGACCCCACTTTCATCGCATGCGATCTAATTCCGAAAGGTATTATGTTGGGTGCATCCCTAGTGCGCGCGCGCAGCTGCTAGCAATGGCGGCAATCAACGATGTGTTGTGCGTGGGGGGCAAGCAGATGGCGCGTACACGCGATAAATCGATATTTGTATGAATGGTTTTTTGGTGTAATGTGCTTTTAGTTAGGTTGGATGTGAATTTAATTCGGATGTAGTCATGATAAGTAAATATTTGCATCATGAGTCTAGATGGAAAATTATTAAAGTCTCTTCACAGATACACTTCATAAAGCCAAAATCTATTTATGCTGCGCAACGATATTGAGCGCTTATTAATATAATTTAATTGTACGCATTATATTATTATGTGCTTGTAAAAAGCCCTATATATTTATAAGTTTCATACAAACATTTCTACTTCTTAAAACCTATTTTAAGGCACTTCCGAGGAGGTCCTGTTCTCGAACAAATGTTGATAAACAGCTTTATAATTAGCAACTGCGAAAAAAGCAATGAACAGATCCAAAATCGATAAAACAATTACCAAATTAGCGCCAAAAAAAGTTTAGAAACTACCGTTCCGGGTTCGTGCGGAAATCTTTCTTCAATCGATATTCGCCGTTCGTTGACACGTGGTACGCCAGATGGCATATCACCTGCCGATTGACTAAGGAGGTGTGCAGTCCCGGGTAGTCTGTATGAGTTTGCGGAACACGAACGGGACCGCATTCTTCGAAACGAATTCCCATCACTACGGGTTCGTTGACTCGCGGATTTCTTCATTAATTCCATTTTTGAAATCTTGTGGGTATTCGTAGCTTTTTTGCGAGACTACGTTCTTTAAATAGAGGTAAGTCTTCTTCTTAGTAATAAGTAATCGAGGGGCAAACACCGGTTATTTTTTTGTGACTTTTGATGTGAAGATAAAAATAAAAGAAAAAAGCATAAATCAAGATTTACTATTAACGAATAGTATCCTCGAATTATATAAGGTTTCGCTCAATAAATGCAAATTACCCCATTCTTTGGTTTTATCCATCAAACTCCTGTTAGCTTCGAATCACCGGTAATACTCCGGTTCACACTGCTCGGGTGCCAAGCCATCTTCTACTAGAAAAATAAAAAAATAAATCGGTGGTCTGTGAGAGCTTTAGGTAAAAATATCGTGGTTTTGATAAGCTGAACTGTGGAAATCCCCTCGAAATATAAATATATTCTGTTCTGTCGTTTAGACGTTACGTTTACGTCTTAATAAACAAACATAGATTAAATTTTCAAAACTATTTTGTGTTTACTAGTAGGCTTCTTAGTATTTTACTAACTTGAAAATAGAATAAGAATATTAAAAAGATACAATTAAAATAATTATTTGGAACTGAGCATCAGCAGCAACAAAATCTAACCAGTCCAATTCTTCCAACTACCTACTAACAATAACCGCTTGCAATAATGTAATTTAGAAACAATTTAGAGCTGGCGCTAGAACAATGACCTCATCCAAGTACTACGATGTTCCTGTGCCGCGGCCGAGAGGCCGGACAATCTACGTCTCATACATTTCCCGATTAGATGTGTATAATGTAACACATTGCCGCTAAAATAGGGTTGCCAAAACCTCTTTTTTTACTGGGAAATGCCTGACGCATACCATCGACCCGAGTAGAGTCGCTGGTTATGTCCGAGTTGCACGGACTAAAACCCAGTGTGTTCCTTCAACGTCATATTACGGGGGTGCCAGGTATCGCTCGCGCATGGACGCTAGCACCCAGGAATAGGGTTGCCAATACTAGGATCAAATCCTTGTGTTTGAATTCCAGCACAAAAACGCGCATTGTGCGAAGTCCCGTATCGCGTAACCTCTTTGAGTTCTATAAACATAAGGGTTGGCTCTCAATAATTTAATACATGCACTTATCGGGTCGCCTTAATACAAGACGCTGGGTAAAAACTATTCAGGGCAAGTGTTGGAAAACCACGTCAGTTGAAATAATGAAGAAAAAGAAAACTGTTATTATTTAGCAACCAAGAAAATATCGTAAAACATCTATGGAGATGTGCTTTGGTTAGAAATAAAGCGATAAAGTGTACAAGCAAGTTTTTAAGGATATAATGTGCCGTCATTTTTGTATAATGAAGATAAAGCGAATACCGCTTTTTAAGTCTCATTCCAGTACAAAACAAATTCATTTGTTATTGCATCATATTCATCAGTATCATTTTACGGCAAAATAAAATACAAAAAATATTTTTTGTTGAAATCGAAACTCCTTAGTATTATTAACTTTATTTACACCACCAGCTGTTTCGATAAAAATAAACATTATGACTTATCAAAATTCAATAATCGATCTAAGAACGAGACATTTCCTGGTCTTCATAAGAGGTCAATATTATTAAAAAGAAAAATATCAAAGAAATGGTTCATTAACGCTTTCTCTAAACACCTTTCGGGGCGCGTGCTACGTAATTGTAAGACGGCATAATAAGGGAGGAAGTTGAAAAAACACGACGGGGTAGAAATGTCAGGCCATGTGCGCGGGGGCGAGCCATTGTACCACCGCCTTGAGACATTAATCTTAGGGGTTGCTTGCCAGGTGAACACCCTTGGAACTTTGTACTGCCAACAATAAACAGCTTTACCCCCGAAAACGTTGACCGCTTTGTACGAAATAGTTTGTAAGGCCATCAATTATTTCAGAGTTACCGAGGCTTTATATTCAAGTTCTTCAGCAACAGTTGAATCCTAAAGGATAAACTTAATCATTTTATATACCTATATAAAATTATAAGCGTGAAGTTTTGCATCTTACATTCTACATTATTACATTAGTTTTCTTCAACATATACTATTTGAACAGCTGTGTCAATTTCCCGGTTTTAATCCTTTTTAGCCTTTAGATTAGTTATATTCACTACAACCATACACAGGAAACATAGAACAGGTGTCTATATTACTTTTTTTATACCATTGGCACATGGTATGTTTAGTATCTTATTAGTTTCTTTATGTATACAATGTTGCAGTTCGTTCCTGCTACAAACATTCCGATCTAAAAGGATGTATAAATATAATAATATATTGTATTTTACATTTGTTCTTCTGCACATTATGCATAAACTTATTCCCGGTGTTTTCAAGCATCATTAGCCAGTTCGAAGATTGTATCGATTGTCTTAAGGCTCGATAAAGTCGTACTGTCATTATATTGACTTCAAGCTTTTTCTAGCTATGTGCACGTACTTATAATTCCCATATTAACAGTGAAGATGTAGACCAGTGTTGGGCAAACTTTCTTGATTCGGGGCTAGAAAGTTAATGAAATTTCAGAGAAGAGCTAGAATTATAGTAAAAATGCTTTTTGTGTTCAACATTTTTATCATATTAAATCATTATAGCATTACACACTTGCATTTATGTTAAAAAATTCAATTTAACTTTTATTCGAAGGCCTTGCCATTGTAGACGAACACGATTCTCTAATGTATCTTGTAAGTAGTGAACTGTCGGCTGCAGTATCTTTTGTTAACCGACTTAAATAAGGAGTTGTTCATAGAGATTCAGTGGCTCGATCGATTCTTGATTAGTCTTCATCTTCAGTTCATCTTGAGGCTGTAACATTGTATTAGTGTTTGTTGTATTACAGTTAATTACCGATTATTTATAGTCTTAGTGCCCGGGCTAGAAACGTATTTGAACCATGTTCGTATTCATAAACTTGAAGGTAGCGTGGAGTGTTTCGCCATGTGGGTATTCTGTTTCCACCTTTACCTCATAGAAGACGATGTAATTTCATTCACGTTGCAACATGTATTGATGCTAATCGTTATTCTAAGGGGAGCAGCTGCCGACCCTTTGTGAACCACCCCTCGATCGTCCTAATGTCATCTATGTACTTAACTGAATATAATTATGTTAGTTTACTAAGTTCCTTTTTACAGCTTTGATGTTTCTTTTTCTTTTATTGGTTAGTTATTTTAAATATTAAACTATTCTTACTTTGATATTTTTTATTGCATCATCATTATCTTTTACGTATTAGTGTGTAGATTTTTGTGTCGGCCAGTGATTAAAGACGTGACAAATTGGTATTATTTTGTCAGAGAATACAAACCCTCCTAAACGTAATCCTAAAAAAAATGATATAGAATCCCCGCTGTTTTCGAACGTCTAACGCAATTAATTTTATCAGCGCTGATAAAATTGAGACGATCGACAAACAGACGCTAAATGTTGTAGAGTTCAGCAAAAAGTTCACATTATGTTTTAAATGTGTCATCGGCATCTGGCTTTTTGACTGTTAGGGGCTGGCTGGTTTGACACGTCGCGATATAAAAAAAAACCGCCCTCTATTTGACTGGCAAGTCGGAAGTCGCTTCCAGATTTGTGAAACTGTTTTTGTTGTTTTGCCGTGAAGACTATCAAATTGATAAATAAATATAATGTTTCCAAGGATGCCAGATTATTGTAGATTATTTTCTTTTGTTGACCTTTTCAGTAGTATCTGTCTTTCTTCGCTCGCCTAAAGATATTTTTTAATTCAATTAAGTAGCCCTATAACCTTAACCACGAATTTATTAATACTACTGTTAATTTCCAGTGACACCATTAACTTTAATTAAATATTTTTCTTTGCAAGCATAATTAAAAAAATGTGGCCTTTCAAGTACAAAAGCCTGCTGACATGTGAAGTGACGAATAGCACAAGACCACGCAAGACCTTTATCCATTGCGTGAGAAAGTGTATAAATGAATAGACAAGGGATTTCGCATCCCTTTAATATCCCTTCGTCTATTCCATTGTCCATATATTCACAGGACTATCCTTTCATCTAATGTGTATTTTTCTATTAAAGCTAGAACCTGTTTCTAACCCCTGCTTGGAGATTAGTTTGGGAATCTATCGTAGAAGTGCTCAGGTGTTCTAAACATTGTGTGATTTTGAAAGGTTTCAAGGGTGAGATGAACATGTGGTTAATGTGATGATGTATGGTTGCCAAGTGGCAAGGATAAAAAGTTTGCAAAATAGTTTTTTGCGTAGTTAAGGGCCTTCGGAGCTAAGCAATATTTCTAATAGAGGACAACATAAAAAGAAATGTTAGGACTAGATTCAACAGTTCTTGATATGTACCAGATCGAAACTTCTTTAACAAATGAAAAGTTGCCTGTTAACTAAATATCTGGCACTTCGTTTTAGAAACTGATGAAATTGGCTCTAAGTGGCTTGGAACTTGGATCATTTTGATACCAGCGGCAACTTCATGGTATAAGCGTCATAAGAATAATCTTTATAAATCCTACATTCCTTCAAGCCATTGCCCGCTAAAATATCCTTCAAATTCACGCTCTGAATCCGACAAACCATTTATAAAGACACTGTGAGAACTTTAATTTCGCAAGGGGTGTTTAAATAATAGGGAAGCCATTTATCCTATAACTTTAAATAGAAAATAGCGGCTGAATAGGCAATCATTCATTTGGGTCATCAGCATTGTAAAAGATGACGAGTCGACTGGCGAAAACACTTGGACAAATATTCTAGGACTATAAGAATGTATGAGTTGTTTGAGTTTTATTTGAATGACGACTAGTTCTTAGTGCTTTGAGAAATGTTTGATCTTCAAATGAAATGAATAAGGGTGATGTGAAAGATATACCTATATTTATGTACTGCATACAAGATAGTGCAAATATTACTGGTATGGAGGCCAATTTATCGTAGTTCTCAGTTTTAGCATCAGATTTGCATTGCAAGATTGCAAAATTTGCAGTCTTTGGATAATTGTGGATATTCTTGGGCTAAGCTTTAGTTAATTTATCTTACTATTCGCTGTACAACCTGCCCCTTTACCACGTCTTGCCATTTCGTTTCGACTGTGGCGTAGTTTTCAGCATAGAATGTGTGTAATGTCTTTTTACGTTTCTATGTTAATAAGTACGTCATAGTCGATTCTAAGTGTCAAAGTGGCCATCAGTGTTAAGGATGCTGTTTCAAATCAAATCAAATCAAATCATTTATTTCCATGGGCCCCAAGGGGCGCTTGAACACGTCAAAACAAACATCAAAACACAAAAATTATAAAATTAAAATAAAACTTAGCTAACTAAATTATAATACTTATTGTAATAAAATGATTTGACACCGGAGCTTAGATTGACTTTAATTCAACTTAGAGAATTGAATTAAAATCAATCCAAGTACCAGCTCCGATGGGTATTGCATCATGAGAAGAGCTGGTGAGAAACTCATGTGCACCATCTTTTCAAATAATTCATACAATATTTGTTTGTTTTTTGACAATAATTCTATGTGTAAGATATAGCAACCAAAACAACATTATAGCTAAATATGGTTATAAAGAGAAAATAAACTTAAATATAGAAATGCAATTAAATTATTATAAATAAATCCATAGTATATAAGGTAGCAATATCTTACACTTCAAGCAGAAAATAAAGGAGTAAAAACAATGTGTGTATACTACTGTATAAGGGTTTCAGAACAAACAAAAAAATATTTATATACTAATAAGTTATTAGTTTTTGTTATTAGTAATAACAAAAACTATTTATACTACAAAAATATAAAAATTAAAAAATGTACACACAGATTGCCTTTACTTAACAATATTTGAAATAACATGAAATGAGGTTATACAAATCAAATTAAGTAAGTGTGAATTTTCATTAATCATCATATTAAATAATAAAAAATAATGTATCAATTGATATTCATTATAATGTCAAAAATTGAAACTTAACTTGTTTGCTACAAACGTTCGTATAACAAAGTAAACAACAACAACGAAGATTTTTCGCCATATTCAAAGGACGACAATATTAATTCTGCTTGATTGGCTTGTATTGGATTACTTGCCCACCGCATTGAATCAACTTTCTCAGTTCTCATCGACAGATTCCGGTGTCATGTTGCTTGGCAAAAACATTGTTGTGGCTATTTGAGTCTGGAGATTTTTTGTATCTTATGTGTCCCGTGGTTTATTTTTGGTGTTATGTAAGATTTATCGATTTTCCTGCTTTTAAAGCTTCATTCACTTCGTCTTCGTCCACAAGGATACTAATGTCGAGGATACACTAAGACATTGCCGTACATTGCGTCCGTATATCCGTACACATCCGTTTTTACAAAAGTAGAAAACTGGCGTCTCATAGTAGTCGAAGGACCTAATTCGGACGATTTTTTTTATAAACCCAATATCCAATAAAGTATTTTCTTTTAGCTCTCTCAGTATTTCAAATTTTCATTTACTTCAACTTGTATAAAGCCTAGGCCAGCAACTATCTCCAAACCAATTTCCATCCCACCAAATTCCATTCCAAGGTCACACCAGGGCAGATGAGCTACTAGACAGATATCGGGCTATCGACGAGTACTCTTCAATAAATGCCAAAACTATCTACAAATTGATTCGCATCTGACTCACCCATTCATAAGTACTTCACATACAGACGTCAATATGGCGTCCAATTCACTTGAAACAAGACGCGAAAGAATGTTTATCTTAATTATAGCTGCAAACTTGACTCTAGTACTAACAAGCTGGTACTTCATTACAGCAAACCTGGTTGACTTCGACGAAATTAACTAGTGTTAATCTGATATAGGAGAATACTGCTTTTTAATTGCATCATGGGCAAACTAGGACGGTATGCGAGTAAAGAACATAGAGCTAACGGTACTAGTGTTCCAGACAGACCTCAGCCATAGTGTACATTCACACAGGCAGTCCGTTTTATAGGTTTATTTTATCGTATACTCTTTTGCTGTGTAAACGTTCCCTTACGTGCAATCTATTTTGTATTATAGTCGTTTATCTATCAGAAAATCACAATAGTGGTCATTGCTGCTTTTTGTTCTTGCATCAGAATATAAAAAAAAATAGATAAAGATTATTAGCATACTAAATAAAATAACAGTAAATATTCAGCTACGGCCATAGTGTATCTGCCTGCAACGCCGAGGTCGTTCTTTGTGTGCATAAACATGGGGGTTTGTCTTAGTCTGGGTGTTTCTATGTATAATAGGTATGTATTTACAAAAGAAAAGTATAAATGTATTAGTATCAGTTATTCTAGTACCCATAGTACAAGCTTAGTTTGGGACTAGATGGCGTTGTGTGTGAGTTGTGAAATATTTATTTATTTATTTATTTATTAAATGCTTATATTTCCAGACTCATTATGTTTCTCAAAATAAATCAGAGATCCTCTCAGTACATGAGCCAAATGATAATTACTTAATTTATTTTTGTTAATGGCCGTAAGTATCACACGTCATCGCCGACTTATCTCACGAGCCAGACAATCATAAGTCAATATGACAACCATTCATTAAAATGTGCTGGTTATACCTACACTAGTATTGAAAAACAGCTTTAGATCATACTACATGTCTAGACGTTAGACGCCATAAGTTCGTGACTAATTGTACCAACAAATTAGTTATAATATTAAAGTTGAAAAAATTAAGAATCCAGCAAGACTCGAACCTGCACCCCCGGGTATACGCCCCAAGTGCTTTGCCAATTCAGCTATGAAACTTCGAGTCCAGCAGCATACGAATCCATAGCTGAATTGGCAAAGCACACACACGGGGTGCAGGTTCGAGTCCTGCTGGATTCTTAATTTTTTCAACTTTAATATTATATAAAATAAATGCATAGCAAAGCTAAAATTTGCTTTAAATATTACAAACAAATTAGTTATTATATTCAGCAGTTTATAGATGATTAAACAACACAATTGGTCCAGAAAAAAAAAAATAGTTTACCTGACAGCAAACGGAATTTCCTAGCGACTTATATCCTTTTCTGAAAGTTTTTTTATACCAAGTTAATATTCAAATGATCAACTAGTATGTCCAAGACTTCTTTTCTAATCCATCAACATGGTTTAGTTAAAGTGTATCAAATATTTAGTCGCTGAGTTCGGTCGGTACAAAAGTGTGCTTTTACTTTAAAATGCGTGCAAAAGAATATTATTTTAGAATATATTTTCTCGTTTTCTTAATCCTTTTCATACGACGTGACAGATAGAGGATTGATTACTTACGTTCGACATGTTAATAAAGTGCAAACGTTAAGTCTCTTACGAGATCGATAAAGATTAAGTTACAATATAATTGTGTTCGCTTCAATATTGGCTTATCGTGTGACCCAGTTGAACGCATGTTATAAAACATACGGAGCTTTCTGATAAATATAAATTGATTAAAATGTACTCGTGTTATTTCCTATATGGTTTATTTTTTATTTCGTTTTGCGCAACAATGCAGCATGGCAATATAAACGAATGCTTCAGAATATGAAGAATTAATCATATATTTGAACTTTTTTACGGTGACTTTTAGAAATGCAAAGAAAGAAGGTGCTTTGCAATCTTATTGAGAATCAGTTCTAGATGAATTTAGGAATGACCTAAATCTTTCAGACATCGTATTCTTTTTTAATTCTGTGTCCTTGATTGGTACGATGAGTATTATTTTCGAAAACAGATTCAAATAAACGAATATCAAGCGACAGATGCCTAACAATAAGTCGAAGTGTCCTCATACAAAGTAATACAATGTTAAATGTTTCTTCTTGCTACCTAAATATAATTTCGACTTTACCTTAGTTGTGTGTGGTCGGCCAAGAATAGACCACCCCACGGCTTCCAGTAATTGTCGTTAAAAGGTGACAAAAGGAATGGAAGTCGAATGAATAACAAACTTTGACTCGATTTTGTGTAAGCATAGGAATAGAACAAAATTATCACTGGAACACTAGTTCTGAAATTTGCCGCAGAATTGAAAGTATTGCATACCTGCTTGCAAAGTTTTCTTGTCAAACGAATCCAAAATATTGTAGACATCACTAGAGGGTTTTGATCCCGGAATGAAAGTGGCTGCTGATGGAGTAATGGACTCATCTCAATGTTTAGACCATTACGTAATAGCGTTGCTCCAAACCCAAAAGCAACTAACCAAACGGGTCACGTAAATTGACTTGTAAATTTCTAACGGGAAGAAGAAGCAAGAATGTTTAGAGTAAACTCGGAGTGCTAATAAGCAGGTCGTATGAGGGGACAACACAGGACAGGAAGCATGGGCGATGCGTGAGTTAACAGGACACTTCCTTAGGGAACCCCTTGACATGTTTTCTTCAGTCCCCATAGCAAATTGGCGATTGGCTTTTGTTTTAAATGACAAAGGAAATGAACATGTTCTGGGCTATTAATAATTGTGGACTGATTGTTTGTCCCCGGATTTGAATGGAAGTGGGTGGAATGATAAAGGAGGTGATAATTTTATTAATGATTTCGTCAGTGGGGTCAAGGATTTGGGAGATTATAAGTCTGTGTAGTGACACTGATGACCTGTACTTTGCATCTAATATAATTTTAAACTGCTAATTATTGGTTTGCGACTCGTACACGATATAAAAAAATATGAGCGAGTCCTTATTGATAGAGAAGCTGTTAAAAAGGCTTACTTTCCGCAGTACTCGTAAAGATGTTATTACACCTGTACAATCTAAAAGCAATGGAAACCGATATCAGGTATTATTTATCTAGAATGGGCAGGTCTAATCTATCTTACAGCTCAAGTCGATGAATAGTTGTAGCTTGTAAACGAGTTGATGAGTTGATGGATTAACTAAAGCTGATTGATCTATCAATAGATTAGTATTATGTTGGATCATTTGAGACTTCAACATACGCTTAATCGGATACGTTTATGAGCTTCTGTTTTATGCATAAAATAGCTCTATTCTCTTTTATTCTGCGTGAAACTGAAATTAGCATAGTAAACAAATTTGGTTTCGTACAAAACATATTTAAGGTACAGAAGATATTCTGCGTAATAAATAATGCTGCAATACATATTTGGTGAGTTTAGAACAGCAAAGAATGATGAAAAAGAAATATGTATTCCTTAACTCTTTCTTGACCAAAGTTCCTAAACTCGTACTGATAGAAATCAGAGAATATATTTACCTTGCAACAAGGTTTTGGTGTCCCCGTTTTTTGTAGCATTTCCCCAAACATAATCAGTTGTGAAATCAAAAATACATCAGGGGTGGTCAATTGCGACAGGTGAAGTGACGCTCCAAAATGGCCCCCGGTTTCCTCATTTTAATTAGTTATACCTCATATGTGATTAAAATACGATCTAAGATTGTGGTCATACAAAATTTAATAGTTTCAAGTGTCCATGTTGTTCTTTGACATCGGTTTCCGTAACGAATTCTTGGACAGTTTCATTTCCTTGGACTTCCGTTGCGGTGTGTCGTGTGGTTATGCTGGTTTTTCAAGCGTTACATGTATGTATGATACAAGGCTATTGACTTGATTTCATTCACTGCTAGTGGCTTTGTTTATGTTATTTCTAATATTTAAATAAATTTCAATTTAAAATACAGTTCATTGGCAAAACAGCATTCAAAACGAAACTTTGATGAATGGAAAATAGAAAACGAAACTCCAAGAATTCTTAATATCAATGTGAAAAAGTTTTAACTTATCTCTAGTATCAGATTGAAAGGCGGTATCTGACATTGCCCTTACATGATGACAGACTTATTTCAGACTTCTTATCAATTGTGCGGCTGCAGGAAGTAAATGATATCGTTACCAGTTCTGAGTTCTGACCAATATTTGGTAAGCAGCTTTGCTGAATAAATAGTGAGTAATTGAATAAACTTGTCGGAAATGATTAGATTTCATTCATGTTTGGTTGTACCAGATGTCTCACTGCTGGGCGTGGGCGTCTTCTCATCTTGCGAAAAGTTTGGCCAAAGTTCTTGTTTGGAATTTGGTGATTTTTTATACAGGTCACCTTTTAGGTTTTTCTGTTTGGATATTTCATAAACATATTTATATTATTCTGTCCTTTAATTGCCTCGTCTGTGGATCAAACTACATATAAATATATATATTCACACTGTAAACACTTCAGTTCTTTTTCTGATATTGCACCTACCCTTGCTTTTGTCTGCGTCACCCTAGGTTGACTGTAAGAGAATGCCACTAGGCATTAAGTCCGCCTCTGTACTTTTATATGTGCATAAGTTTAAATAAATAAAATAAATAAATACATATTTTATCTCAACACATTCCCATTTTTACACATATCGTAAATAGTAAACAAGCGTCTAGGTACGTAAATTTTCTTAAAACTGACACAGTGAAATTCATAAACAACCATACTCGAGCCGTTTTAAATGCACATGTTTGCTATGACGATGTTCCCTCCGTAGGTACGTAGGTACTTACTATGTGCTCCTGGCATGACGTTCATAAAATTTTCACAGTGCTCAAATTGTGAAGCTAGTAATGTTTGCAAATAAAAAAGAACAAACATAGGTAGATTCTTTCCAAGTTCAACATTTGCAAAACCATCCCCGTCGCAAAAACGGGATCCCCGTTATACAAAATTAGTTTAGCATCCGGCAGACGTCCTACCCTCTTGTTTTTGTAAAGTTTTTACTGCAATCTTAAGTGCCGTTCATTCAAAACATGTGTTTACTTTTGTAAAGTTTTGTGCTACATTGGAGGCAACATTTAATTTTGGTTCCTACCTTCATTTGTATTGTAGAGGACATTTCATTAGGTTGTCTTTGGATTTAATGTCAAAGTGGGGGTATTTATGTTTTTTTTTTGTTAAATTTGATCGGATTTGTGTTTTTTAAAGTGAATAGAAACATACCTTCTTCAGTATGATTTTGTCCGCTCCTTCGAAAGCTTGTGAAAGAGTTTAGAGCTGTTTGTAATACTCATGTATTCTTGAAATATCATTCCTCTTCCTTTGCATTGTTAATTATAATACCGTGTTATTATTTTCTTTTATGACTGCAACGCTGACCTATCCTGTAAAAAATATCGATTTTCTTTGTACCTTTCTATTACCCAGCTTACACCTGCTTACCTCTGGCTGCGTTGCGTCACATTCCCACTGCGGGTAATGATTTCTATACCTGATTTTCTGTCTCTGTCTTACTCACTATACTTCGTATTCTTTTTCATTGGAATTGCTGCGTCCCTTACAGGGTTTTTGTTGTTCCCCACACCCTTATTATGGGTTGCGTATGCGACTCGTGTGGGTGTGTTGGTGCATATTCATGTGTTAGTGTGGGAACGTACGAATATACATTTTCGGGCAGTGTTGTGGTGGTTTTCGGTGCGCGTGAGTCGATTCAGAGATGTGATTTAGGAACGTTTTGGCGGGAACATAGGAGGTTATAACCTACATATTTATGACTATTTTTTACATAATAATTGTGTGATGTGTATAAAATGTGTTGTGCTAAGTGAATAATGTGTTATTGGATAAAGTTTGGTGTAATTCGTCGGTAAATCGTCGTGATGAATGTGAGATATGTGTGAGTAGATATTTTTTTTACATAAAAGTGTCGAAACTCCTTTTTTATGGTTGTAAAATTAAATTTATATTGAGAATAATGTTGACAAGATTTAAAACTTTGGACATCATAACTCGCGTATCAATTATCACAATTGTTTAGCTATAAATTACTACTCTTTATGGAACTAATGACTTTGCTCTATTCTGATTTTAAGGTCATTCTGTTAAAAAGACTTCTAAATATTTATAAATAACCTCAGACGTTCGCGACAAATTCCGAAACTTGATCACATCACAAAATTCCTTTAAACAACTGCAATAAATTTAAAAAGCATCAAGTTTCCTTATTCCAATTGTATATATTTGCAATGAATGAGAACTTAAACTGGTTTCCATATCAGCTGATGTCTCGGTCGCGGTATGCATAAATAAGTCCGCGGTTTTTTTACATCGCCGAAACATGCCGATTCGAGAATTATTAGTCTTAACATAGGTTATTTTCTATAGACGCACCAAACTTGTTCTGTGAAGAAATGGACAAATCAGACTGTATCTGCAAGCAATTGTCATCTTTATTGTTTGGTAATAAGGTTGACTTTACAGCTGTTATTGTTATAGGGGCTGGTTACTTCTTCGAATTGTATTGTCTGTCTACGGGAGATTCAGGCGCCAGAGTGTACTGTTTTTTGTTAAAGAATCCTTATTGAAAGACATGAGAGAATGTAGTGTTCGGCCAAAAAAAATAATCAAGTCAGCGAATTTCATTTACCGTGTTGAAGACTGCATTGATAGTGTCGAAACCTAATTCTCGAGTTTAATTTCAGAACGCTGTAAGTGGCTGGTCCAGTTCTTTAAATTATTTCACTGTTTTTTTTTTTAATTAACTTAAAACTTTTTAATTTGTTTTGATGGTCCGGATGTTCGATTAAATGTCCGATTGCTTGCCTTTAAAACCCGGGTACGTTTTCTTTACTTAAGTCTTTAATACAATAATGCTAGAGGTATGATTGCGCGTCAATAAAAGCGCCAGGAATTAATAATATCAAGCTACAAAGTAGAAACCGACAAAAAGCGGCATTTTATTATAGGCAATTTATGATAATTTTCGTTCGTTCTTGGGTGGCAAACGTTTCCCTTTTCAAAAAAGTTTACGTTTTTGTATCAACGCAAGATTGTATTGTCAATACAATGTAGGTGACATCCGTGTAGCTGACAAGTTTATCCTAGTTAGACTTTTAAGTAATTGCTTTTAAGTTTGTTTTGAACTTTTCAGACGTAAGCCATTCTGGAAAATATATAATTTTAAATTATTTAAATGCGTAGATAAATTGACTCTTCTTTGTGATTTAACTCACAAATTTAGAGAATTCTTATATTTATCTTCGCATTTCTACAGCTGTCTACCCGTCTACAAAAAACGGCTTTGAAGCAAACCTTTAACTTAAGTAACTGTAAACAATAACTTAACATAGTACATGTTTTTGGCATTATTACATAACGAATGTGTGAATAAATTGGCAGTCATATTGTTTACAATGGAATATAAGTAGGTATTTCGTTAAAAGCTCCGATAACACAGTTTCCAAATGTCACGCACTACACTAACAGTCATGCCTATTTTTAAACAACGATTTATCATTTTTTTTTGCCTTTGAATTTTTTACTATAATATATGTGTCGCTATATGAGTGTTATTCTACAAAAACTTGTAGCAGATTTATCCTAGTTTTTATTGATAAGATTTATTAATATCAGGTGAAGTGTAAAACCTATGCTAAACTTTTATAGTGTGCCAATGTAATTCAATGCATTGTCTTTTAAATATATAGATAGATAGATAGATAGAATAAACTTTATTGCACACCAAAAAATAAGACACATTAAAGAACATAATTTAACATTAAGACATGTACAATGGGCGGCCTTATCGCTAAAAAGCAATATCTTACAGGCAACCTTTGGATGGACAAATAGATAGTTAGACTGATATGGGGCAGTTTAAGGTGTAAGAGATGAGATAGAAGGTTTACTATAACTAATATTTACATACATTTACACATTTAATAGGTACATTTACCTACAAATTAAATACATATTATATAAACATATATATAGGTATACTTAAAATAAATATGTACATATCACTATTTATATATTAAATACATACATATTATTATAAATAAATATTATACATACATATAATGAAAACAGAGGAAAATAAGAAATGTATACACAAGTTTTACACATGCATCTGAAAGGACTGGCAATGTGAATAAATAATGTTAAGATTTATAGAGAGGATAAGTAATGATCTTTGACAATTTTTTTAAAAGAGTAAATAGTTTTGGCGTGTCGAATAGACACGGGTAATGCATTCCACAGACGTGTTGCTTGAACCACAAAGGATTTGTCGTAGAAGGTGGTAGAATGCATTGGCATATCCAGTTTTAGATTTTCCGACGATCTTAAGGCTCTAGAATGCGTGTCACTGACGAACTGAAAACGTTCTTTTAAGTAAGAGGGGGCAGAAGGGTTGAATAAGACCTGGTAGAGTAGAGAAAGAATGTGAGTATTCCGTCGAAGGCGAATAGGAAGCCACTTGAGCTTATTGCGGTACTCGGATACATGATCATATTTGCGTAACCCAAATATAAATCTTATACAGAAATTTTGAAGTCGCTCAAGCTTATCAAGCTGCTCCTCTGTGAGATCAAGATAGCTGACATCGGCGTAGTCGAGGATAGGAAAGAGAAGAGTTTGAACAAGCGCAATTTTAGTGGAAGTTGGAAGAAAATTCTTTAACCTACGCAAAGACCCCGCTGACGCAAAGAGTTTACGGCTGGTTTCAAGTAATTGGGGACCCCATGACAGCGTTTCATCAATGAGTAATCCCAAGTTTTTAACAGTTTTACTCAAAGGAATTGTAGTACCGTTAAACTGTACCAGAGGTAGCTGCTGCCAATGAACTCTAGATAAGGTTCTGGAGCTGCCGATCACAATTACTTGAGTTTTCGAGGGATTTACACGAAGTCCATGCTGATCACTCCACTCAGATATTCCTATCAAATCTCTATTAAGGATTTCAATGGCATTGGGCAGATTACTCAACGGAGCCTGAGTGTATATTTGAAGATCATCTGCATAAAGGTGATAGGATGAATGTAGACCCTTGGAAATAGAATTAATAAAAATTGCGAAAAGTAGAGGAGAAAGCACGCCCCCCTGCGGTACACCGGCTGTAATATCACACCAAGAAGAAATGGATTCTTCAATGCGTATACGTTGCCGGCGACCAAACAGGTAACTTTGAAACCAATCAATCACTGTTGGAGATATGTTAATAGAGCGCAATATGCCAAGGAGTATGTGAAAATCTACAGTGTTAAAGGCATTGCTGAAATCTAATAAGGAAAGAACTGTAAGATTTCCACCCTCCATACCAAGTCTAATGTCGTCGGTAACTTTAACTAAGGCTGAAGCTGTACTGTGGCCTGGACGAAAGCCTGATTGAAAATTATTCAACAGAAGATTTTTACTGAGGAAGGAGCTGAGTTGGGAGTGGACAAGGCGTTCAAGTACTTTGGAGAGGAAGGGTAGGATTGATATAGGTCTATATTCGGAAAAGGATGAGGGTTTAGATTTTTTAGGTAAAGGGATTATTTGCGCTTCTTTCCAAGCAGTTGGAAAGACGCCGCTGGAGATGGAGTGGTTAAGGATGTGACAGATTATAGGAAGGATTTATATACACAGCAATATATATACACTTAAATACAGGAAGTTACTAAATATTACTGTACTTAAATCATATTTTAATCTTTATTAATCTCATATCGACTCCGTAAATAAACTTCTATGATTTTTAACCTTTAAAAAAAATAACACTCCTTTAACTTAAGTGTTCTTAAGGCCTTCTTAAAAACACTTAACTTGCCTTAAGAATACTAAACTTATAATACTGCAATTCATTAAGAAGTTACCTACCCTTTGCTTTTTAATGAATTGCACTCTCGAGTAAAATGCCACTTACGAGGTTATGAATTAAATTAGCGAGTTATAATTATTGTCATGAATTTTTCATGACCAGCTGCAAAAATCTATTAGCTTTTATATTCTGGGTTATTAGATATTATAGCTAGGCGTTAAAGAAACCTAGT
The DNA here is from genome assembly GCA_905147285.1 of Hypena proboscidalis. Taxonomy (NCBI): domain Eukaryota; kingdom Metazoa; phylum Arthropoda; class Insecta; order Lepidoptera; family Erebidae; genus Hypena; species Hypena proboscidalis. Next base: position 4,935,400 of record LR990150.1, on the reverse strand, counting down.
TAACACAAGGACTCTACTAAAGTATGAACTTACCTACTTTAATAAAGTACCTGTAATTGTTTGTCTTAGGGTGCTATTCAAGCTTTTAAATAGGTAGTACATATGTAAGAAATTGGTTTCAGGATCTTAGGCCATAAACTGTCACGAATTGAAAGCTTTCTTTTTTTACTTTTCAAAACGACGTCTCCGCACTAGGAATATCTCCTGTATCGCGGGGGTGTTTATGTATTTTACACTCACAAAGCACACCCAGAGTCAGAACAAATCTTTGCGAATCACAAAGATTTTTGTTTATTTTAAACCTAACCGGACCGATGTTTAATTAAAAGATTTACACCGCTTCAACAAAAAAAAATATTTTGTTTATATGTAGGTATGTTACGCTCACCTACAATATTCCCGAAGTCTAACTTCTTATCGTTTTACCATACATTTTACTGTCTTTTTCCCTTACAGTGAGGTCGGCTTCTAGTCAACAGATTTAATAAATAATAAATAAATATTCTACAACTCACACACCACGCCATCTAGTCCCAAACTAAGCAGAGCTTGTACTATGGGTACTAGAATAACTGATACTAATACATAATTATATACTTTTCTTTTGTAAATACGTAATTATCATACATAAAAACACCCAGACTAAGCCAAACCCCAGGTTCATGCACACAAAGGTTTGCCTTAAGTGGGAATCGAACCATAATTTAACTATCATTATTTTACGTGCAGCGACTGCCATCCAGACCTCGACTACCCAGTACAGGTTGATACGAAACTCATAGACAAGTTGTCAGACTTTTTAGTCTCAGTTCCGGTTACGACAACCATAATGTCTTCAAATGGCAAACGAGCCTGACAGCTTGCTGTACTCTTCAATATTTTCTCAGACAATCTAAACACCCATACAAACCGGAACACAATCTAAGTTATTTATTCCATCCATCATACATTCTTAACACGTGTGACAGACAAGGTCTCGGGACGACTTAGTGATTGCGTAATACTGATATTATTATCTGAGCCGGGTTAGAACAGGATTTGTATGATATTTGATAATAGCCTCATGATAATTTTGGACGTGAGCTAAATGTTTGAGGCCGGGTTTGGGATAAGCGTTTTGCACCTGGTAGTTTTTCTTTTTGTCTGTAAGTCGTCATGCAACTCCCCCCAATAAAAGAGCCTTGTTTAAATCAGCCAACTCATTAATTGCTACATTTCAAACTTTTTAGTCACCTACTTCGATAGGTTCGATAGGTATATATAAATAAAATAAATAAAAATGAATTTATTTCTAACCATCAACCATACATAGTATAAAATTGTAATCTACATAGCTATGGATCGCTGGTGCCTGAAGTAGGTACAAAATAACCTGTGATACAGGTCACCAGTTTTCCACTCGGAACCAATTTACAAATAAGTAGCAGTTGTAGTCCTGTTGTAGCCCTCTTTAGGTGATTCATAAAATAGAAAATCTACCTACTGTAAAAAATAAAAGAAAGAGGCAGATTATGTATGTGATTGAGTAGGTGTATGTATGTTGTGTGTAAAGTGTGTGTGTATGTGTGTGTTGTGTGTGATATATATCGCTATCAAGCACGTTCGGCCGTCACATGATAGGTTTCATTGCAGCGTCCATCCGAGTCGATTGTCACTTGTTTGAAATAGACGCTGCAATGACGATGACATCGTCATGAAACATCCCAGTAGGTATGCGAGTATGTTATGCAAAATTGCACAGTCAGCGTAGTGGTTCAAGCGGTCGCCTCACCGTGTTTAACTGCGCTGGTGTTGTGGGTTCGATCTCCACGGGACAAATCTTGGGAAAGACTGGGCGTGCTTTGTGTGTGTGAAATGTATGTTTGTGAACACCCCTGCGACACAGGAGTTATACCTAGTGCGGAAGTGGTTTTAAAAAAGCTTGACAGACTTTACCCGGTAGCTAGAAGTTTAAAAACACATCGGTCCTTATAAGGATATCAACATGCACTCTATATTTATTTATTTATTTATTTATTAGGCGCACAAAGCACATTACAATCATGAAAAACTTAAAAATAGACAATGTACAGTTCAGATCTGGATCGTAACATAATACATATGTGCACACAGCAAAATCAGTATTTAAAACTAAAAAAGCTCTAACTACTAAAAATAATAAGAAAATATATGACCGTCTTAAGACGTAAGAAGTGTACTAAAAGGTCAAAAACACTAAACGCTTCTAATTCCTTTATCCTTTGTGAACACAAAACGGTATTCCGTGTACACAAGCAAGGCTCAAAGTAAACAGGGACATCCTTCAATAAACTTACGTGACTCGAGAAACCGAGAATGTGAAAAATACCACGTTTTCGAGGGATTATGAATTTATCAGTAAGTTAAGATAATGCTCTTGAAGCTTACTTCAAGAGCATTATCTATTATCTATCAAGTAAATTTTTATTTTATTTTAATACTTTAAGAAAACTTACAGCTAGTACAAGATATTGTGATAATACATAATAAAACATGGCCAATTTAGCCCAGGGTAGATCCCTTAAAAAATGATAAAAAGTCAAAAAAATAATAGTAGGATGAAACCCATTAGAAAAGGAGGAGAATATTATAAAAATTTAAGGAAAAATAATTTACGGGCGATCTGAGGTCGGGAAGAGGGGGAGGGGGGGGTTTTAAGGGTAAAAAACGGATTTTCTCGATTTCCGGCAAAACTAAAAGTCCTATGGAAAAAAGTCGAATGGCAAAGTTGTTGGTAATAAAAAGATCTAAAACTTTTGTATTTACACTTTTTTCATATAACCTCAAAATTTATGTAAAAAATTGAAAAAACCAAGTTTTTGGTTTTTTATTTTTATCTTTTACAAACAATTATTTTTTTTTCACGAAATTTGGTGAAAACTTACCTTTTTATGTCCCAAATACGCTGTAATTTATTTGATTAGAAATATATATGTTTTCACCTTTTTTTTTTATTAATATCGATTTTTTACCCGTATTTTCGATCGAAAAATCACCTGTCAAAATATCAGCTTTTTTCAAAAAATTGGTATGTATTTTGTTCGTTGAAATGTCTTCTTTCTGATGGTGAAAAAATATATATATGTTACTATAGTAAATCTTCACAGAAAATGCAAAACAAAGATCGTAAAAAACTATTAATATATACACTATATACAATTTTGAGCTATTTACAAACAAATAAGTTAATAAAATTAATATTTTATCAATGTAACATGTAATCTTACGTTTTTCGAGTAATTGAAGTGTAAATTTTAATAAATAACTCAAAATTGTATATGTTAATTATATATTAATAGTATTTTTCGATCTTTGTTTTGCATTTTCTGTGAAGATTTACTATAGTAACATATATATATTTTTTCACCATCAGAAAGAAGACATTTCAACGAACAAAATACATACCAATTTTTTGAAAAAAGCTGATATTTTGACAGGTGATTTTTCGATCGAAAATACGGGTAAAAAATCGATATTAATAAAAAAAAAAGGTGAAAACATATATATTTCTAATCAAATAAATTACAGCGTATTTGGGACATAAAAAGGTAAGTTTTCACCAAATTTCGTGAAAAAAAATTATTGTTTGTAAAAGATAAAAATAAAAAACCAAAAACTTGGTTTTTTGAATTTTTTACATAAATTTTGAGGTTATATGAAAAAAGTGTAAATACAAAAGTTTTAGATCTTTTTATTACCAACAACTTTGCCATTCGACTTTTTTCCATAGGACTTTTAGTTTTGCCGGAAATCGAGAAAATCCGTTTTTACCCTTAAAACCCCCCCCCTCCCCCTCTTCCCGACCTCAGATCGCCCGTAAATTATTTTTCCTTAAATTTTTATAATATTCTCCTCCTTTTCTAATGGGTTTTATCCTACTATTAATTTCTTTGGTCTTAAAAATTAACGGCACTGGGCTAATTACAAGTTTCCACTGTTATACTCTGTCCATTTCTTTATTTTCTTTTTGACATATTACATTTAGGGATGCCTTCACACGTTACTGATTCGATTTGAAATCATAATCGATGTTGTCTAAGAAGAACTTTCAATCGATTAATTACATCGAAATGGTATGGTTCATTATTAATTATTCGTTTATTAGTAGTTTTTAACAGATGAAATAAATATACAAAATAATAATATAATAATAATGTCCCATACCTACTTAGTCTATGACGGTTTCCTAGTTACCTTTGTTTACATTTTCATTTTTTAATTCCAAGATTTCGACTTAATTTCTTGCAAATAATTATTTATGGAATCATGATACTATTATTATATTCTTTTTTTTATATAAATACAGACAATACACAAAAAAAGCCAAATTATTCTTTTTCATAATGATCGATTTATTTCATTTCACGATTTGATTTATAGTCTGTGGTTGTTTGTTACAAACAGTGAACTTCCCTAAAAAGTGCCGCTTGTCAATAAAGTACATTATTATTGTAGTACATTAATCTGACAAAAAGAAACGGTAATTCATAGGCGTGATCTGTCAAAAAGAAAATAAAGGAATGGACAAAGTATAGTAAATGAATAACATTTAGCTCACACACGCAACTGGATATAAATTATTCTAAACTTAAATAAATAGATAGATAAAAGATAATACATACCTACAATAAATTTACAATTTAGTTATTAATCGAAAAATATGTTACTAATAGCTTTTTTTAACTTAGCGATATTAGTATTAAATAAGTCAAGTTCAACTACACGACACTCGCCGTTAAAAGTTCGACAACTCTTACAATAAATGAATTTTGTCGATAAGTAGTTTTGGCTAACGGTTTGGTTTTAACAGCTTAACTCGTGGTGGGGTATAAGAAACATGGCGACTAATGATTAGGAGGCGGTTCTTACTTCTATCCAAACTAACCTAATGGCTGGTTGAAAATTTGAATCTTTGATTAATCTGCCCCGATGGTCCAGTGGTTAGCGTATACGCCCCTCATCGCGAGGTATCGGCAAAAGTGTTATTTGTAAACTTTCCGTCGGGAAATTCACGATAGCAGCACGGCGAGTTGGAATTGTGCCCGGTGGATGGCGATAGGCTTACCCGTTACTCATGGGACCTAAACATACCAGGTGAAATGTGAGTGTGGGCGTGATGTTATGTTTAATTAAATTAAATAAAACATCCCTTCTTATTACCGAGGGGAGTCAGATTTGCATTGACTTACACATACATATCGCGTGTTATGTTTGATGTTTTCCATCTTAGTAGAGTTATAAGACACTCGTATTGCTACATATAAATATATACATTATGTCCAGATCTGAGTGGAACTTTTTAATTGGTGGTAGAGCTCTTGGGAATGAGCTCGAGGGCGGGAGCACCACTGTCTCACCTTCAACCTGCTGTCAAATAGTAGTGCTTGCATTACTGAGATCAGGCCCTGAAATTACTGGCATATAAGGCATTACACCGTAGTCCTCAACAGCAGCGACGCTTCTACAATCTGCTTTTGTGGATTGTTGATGTCCATGGACTGTACTCCACTTACCATCAGGTGGACTACACGTTCGCCGTACATCTTTGCTGCCACAGCAAATTCATTTGTAGGTCGCGGTCGCGTGCAAGCAATTATATAAATAACATGACTCCACAAATAACTTTGAGTACATTGACTACCGTGGTACGAACCTATTGTCAAGAGTCAGAGACACTAACTTAATTTTTGTAACATATAACTTAACTTTACTTAATATACATTGATTATAGTGATCTTATCTCGTTTGTACTTCACCAACTTAACATAACTACAACTAAATAGTGTAAGAGCTAACTGGCCCTTACAAATAGTATATCTTTTTAACCGCATGTAAGACACTATCCATAAGGCAGAGATTTTCAGTCTTTCGCAAAATTTGCTTTAAAGATCGTTTCTCCTTATCCACAGACGTAGCGGCTATGACTCAGAGACGAGCGAATACTCAGAGGACTCGGCAGTGTACGAGGATGTGCCGGCTACAACCAAAAGTACTGGGGCGAGGAAGAGTATCAACAGGGGTCGATGGACCAAGGAAGAGGTAAGACATTGTGGGGGTACATATTTTATTATTAAGGTCTTCTTTCGGGTGTTGATTAAAGAAGATAGGTCACTATACTAAAGGTTTATATTTACTGGTACCAGAGAACATATTATATATCAAACTTATTGACTATATTATTCTAACTTAACTGCGACCTATCTCTAGCAAAACGGGAAGGCGACTGGCGAACTGGGCGGCTAAACTTAAGCATCCAGTTCAATACATAAATGCGCCGGTTGCACTGTGTCCCTACACCATGAAGCTCAGTTTCTGTAAAGATCATGTTTAAATTATTAGGATCTTTACAGAAACTTGGCTTTTGATTTGCATAATATGTTGATAAAAAACAGCCTCCTTTTACAGTTACTTTCTAGAGTTTGTAAAAGCATCTTTCTCCCTGTAAAACTAATTAAGTGGCCTATGAAGATCGTCTGTGTTAGGACACAATTATTCTCTAAGGAGAACGAGCAAGACATCATTTATTTAAATCAATACTTACCATAAATTAGATTTTTATTTGCTTCTCAAACACTAAAAAGTAAATCGTAGTTTGACGTCAGTGTCCGATGGTCAGTCAATAATGTAGATCAGTAATGGGGAATGTAGCCTAAGAGCTACATATTTTTATAAAAGCTGTAAGTTTCCCTTTTTGGGCCTCTATTAAATGACGTACGGTTACTGGCTCTCAAGCTATATACAATGAAATCGTTTTTGACTTGACACAATTAAAGAGTATGCCAATTGACTATTAGTGATGTCAATTAACCTTTTAAGCTCAGCTGGGGCTACCAATAATTTGTATAACGTTCCGTTTCCAGGACAAAAGGCTGAAGGTATACGTGAAGATGTACAATGAGAACTGGGAGATGATCGCCGGCGAATTCGCCGACAGATCCGACGTGCAATGCCAGCAGCGCTGGACCAAGGTCGTCAATCCTGAACTAGTCAAGGGCCCGTGGACCAAGGAGGTAAATAGCCATAGTTATGATATACGAGTATGTGTATGTTATATATATATGTGGATCAGAAATATGCCGACTAGTCTAAACAAGAATTTTGTCGTCAAGGGAGTCCAATATTGCATAATAAAGAAAAATATGCCTCTTCTATAGGCTTTAAAGACCAGAAATAATGATGTCAAGATGTAACATGAAGAAAATTGACGGTTATACTTTTGCAACAATTGGACTGTCAAATTTCTTAGAAAAATTTTCCCCGGGCCGGGGCAAAGCTGTCATACATTTATAAACTTTGACGTATGTGGAACGCGCAGCTCTGCTCGCGCAGTGGCAATAATGTCATTAAAAACTTATAGTTCTCTCTAATTAAATGCATGCTGTTAAAGACAGTGCGAGAGGATTTCGAGGGCGTCAGTTTGACTGATGACCAATAGGATGAGAAATAGACAAAATATTCCTCATCCATATAAGTCACTTTTCAAACTGACGCCTGAAGATCGCACCGCGTTTGAAGCCTTAAAAAGTCCCATAAACAATCAAAAAAGATCAAGTAACCATCCACACACGCAATAAACAAATAAAGATGAGAATCTACTAAAGCCAATTAGTATTCCGAACATGTGACAACAATGGATTCATTCATGAAATCTAAGAATTCATGACGTCATACACTTGGCATATTTCTGTACTGTTTGTGGGCAAAATTATGTCGATTGCTACAACTATTCCATTGTAGTGTTGTTTACTTGTGAGGGTTATTACACTCGGCTGAAACACCATGTGACACAAAAACGCTGTATAATGCACTAAAACGTAAGAATACTTAAGTAATATTCAACGTCTCGCCTCTGTGTATAACTTAAGAGAATTTAATAAACGTCCTTAAGGATCCTCCTCAACGGTTAGCCGTTGAGGAGTTTTACCTTCCAGCATCAGCTCAACTACATGAAAGACTGACTGCTAGATGCAAATATCCGAGTAGCTTTAGGTAATATACGATAAACAGTATAGAAGCCTTTATAATTTGAGGGTTGCTCTTAATTTCTTTAGGATCCCATTATCAGGTCGTGACATGATAAAAATGGGACCACATTACAAGTATACTCTTTCAGACATAAAAATAATTCTTTTAAATCGGTACAGACGTCTTCGAGTAAAAGACGAAAAAAAAAATCGAAATCGCATTTAGTATTCCTTCTTTTTTTAAAAAAAACAGTAGATTATAAAGATTGGTAAAATCGGAATTAAGTCTATGGACGCTTCCTCTACAAATTGTAGGTAAATCGGTTGTATTATTTATCAAAGGTAAATCGTAATGGATATGCGTTTATGTGTTTTTTGACAAGAATGAAACCAATCAGGTTATTATTTATTAGTAAATATTATAATGCAGATAATATCTGCAATCTTGCACGAAGTAACACGGACATACCAACATGCAGTAATTAATTAGATAGTCTATGCACTTGCAGTAACAATGACCTGTGAATCATTCTTCCTCGCATTCATAGACTGATTGGCGAGAACTCCGTTTTATTACTGATTGCATTATGTTACGAAATACATACGATACGACATTTCTATTTACCACAGTATGGATACATTTTTGCCAAATTTCATCAAATTCAAACCTTCCGATTGAGCGAGGAAAAGTAAGAAATATATCGCACCTTTGGGAACAAAGGGTCACTTCTGCATGTTTTCCAACTTTACAGGAGGAGCATTTTAAACTTTTTTTTGTTTCTTTTTTTAAATAGCTCTTCATTACTTTTGTGTATTAAGTCGATTCCTAGGATATAATATTGATTAGGTTTTCACAAATAATCGTGAATAATATAAATACTCTATAGGTAGGGCTTTCTGAGAAACAAGCCATAAACTAAGGGAAGGGTACCAAAAGTGACGTTTTGGTTCCATTAAAAATAAATATCTTATGCTAAAGTGAGATTTATAAACAGAAGTGACGTTATGTTTGCAGCAAAGATAAATGCTTGGCCCACTGTACCATCAACAAAGTAGATTGACGATCCACCTTAATACTATTTTTGAATAGAAATAACAAAACAATAAATTCTTCATTCGCTTGTTTTATTAACAAATGTCAACCTTATCGACTTTGACAATTTCAAAGGAAATACTTGTCAAATGGATCGTGTATCTACTTTGCTGATAGTACAGTGGGACAACGAGTTAGCTTTGCAGGGCAAAAACTTCTAAGTCATAGTAAAGACTTACTACACCAGTTATAGATAAGTTAGTTACATATCTAAATAGTGGGTATATTACACTTGTTAAATATGTAATTCACACATGCATATGTATTGCAATCAGTTTGCACTATGGCATAGAAGTTTTTGCCCTGCATACCTAATTGCTTGGCCTACTATACATACACTCACCTAGAATTAACATAATAAAAGGTTTTTTATCATACTACGCTGGGGCGGAGCCACGGGTAAAAGCTAGTTGTCCATTACATCAAAGAACGATCACTACGCCCTCCCCATCTGTTACGCTATGTTACCACAACACAACTTTCTTGTACACAATATCATACAAAATAGCAAATCTGCCATAATAGGGCCAAAGCATCCAATTACACGCACTTTTCTTGAATATAAACACGTAATTTCATGTGGTCAAGGAGTGGCCGACCACAAGCGGAGCGGCTCGACCGGAAAGCTTAATACTGTGTTTTATATCCTTGATAATGTGAACGATTTATGAAAAGACGTGGAGCTGGAATATGTATTAGTACACACATGGCAATTTCAAAAATGACTTACAGGCGCTGATTCCAAAGGTAGGTCCAAGGTATCATAGATCTCCATTCCAAATTCGATCTTCAAAATTAAAATCGATCCAGCTGTTTAGACAAAGCGTAACGAACATTCAGACACAGGGTCGGATTTATAATATTAATTTAGGAAGTTACGATTAGGATAGTATGGTAGGAAGGTATGGAGTAATAAAACATAACAAATAAGTTTTTTTTGGGATAAGTGTAAGCGGGTGATCACGATAACATCACGCCTATATGCCTGCGACGCCGAGGTCGTGGGTTCGATTCCCACTTAAGACAAATCTTTGTGTGCATGAACACGGGGGTTTGTCTTAATCTGGGTGTTTCTATGTATATTAAGTATGTATTGACAAAAGAAAAGTATATTATGTATTAGTATCAGTTATTCTAGTACCCATTGTACAAGCTCTGCTTAGTTTGGGACTAGACGGCGTTGTGTGAGAGTTTTGAAATATTTATTTATTTATTTATTTATTTATTTATTTATTTATTTATTTATTTATTTATTACCTAGAAGGGTGTGGCAGAGGTATACAACACTCACATTTCACCTGTTATGTTTACGTCCTATAGGATATGGGATGAGCCACACATAATCATCCCTTCATTAAAATTGTCAAAGGCCTGTTACTTTCCAATGACCTTAAAATAAATGTACCACAATTTCACTGCTTACAAGAATAGATTAATAATATACTGTACATTCAAACTAGTCCTGTGTCGATCGCGATTGATCGAATCGAAATGATCGGGTCGCAACCCATTCACGAGTGAGTCGATCATCAATCTCCAAAAGACTCGATCATTTCGCGACCCGTCGATCGTTGACCGCATCGAGCGGGTCGTGCGCTGTACGCGCCAATATCGAACGAACCGGGAGATGGGTCGTCCGCGAGCGGGTGTTTTGCGCGGGAAGCGCGCTTCCTGGTGTGAGCGTTTGTGGTTTGCGCATAGATGTCATCGAAGATGCACTATAGATTCATGCTATCTATTTTTGCACTATAGATCGATTTTACGCGAGTATGGTATTGACCGCTAAGTAACCGGCGAATTTCGGCCGGCGGTAAACGGCGCTCTGATTGGTTGGTTGCTGCGTTTGATTCATGTAATACGACCAATTTAAAAAAGACCTATTTAATGTAATTTTCTAAGACACAAATACATTTTTGTTGTCGTTATAATAACATTTTGTTTTGATTCTCCTCTCATTCATTCTTTGAGTTTGTTGACATAACAGGTGAAATAAAAGTGTTTTGTATTTTTTAGAGTTTTTAAGTGGTTTTTATTGAAAATTAGTTAATATCGAGAATGTGCGCGGTGTGGGGATGTGATTTTTGTGAAAGTTTGTGTTTACAAAATATAAAAAACGGTGTACAAACGAAAGATGATAGAAAGGTTTTCTCAACCATACGAGACGAAACGCCGATTTGAACTGGATGATTTACTGTTTATGGTATCCAAATTATTTTACAGTAAGTTGTTTTGTCTATCTTGTTGAAAAATGTCGATACACGTCTCTGGAAATGAGCGATTGATGCAGTTATGTAACTACTGAACCAAATATGTGGTAAGGAGCCGGCGACCCGCGACCTGCAAAACGATCGAGTCTTTTGATTCGATCACTTTTTTGACGGGTCGTGAACGACCCGGGTCGCGTTTAATGATCGACCGACACAGGACTAATTCAAACAATAGTCAATAAAACCTTCTTAGAAATATACCCGTTTTCACACATTTTATTACCTAAATCCTATAAAATATTGATATAATATGAATATATATTCTGTCCGTGCGTGTATAAGTAGTTTTATGTATTAACAACAGTTCGAACCCACGGCACACACTACTGTCGAGAAATCGTAAAGATACGTCTTTTCTAAGATATGTGTGTATTTATCATATAAATTATCCCTCGCTAGCGGTGAAGGAGAACATCGTGAGGAAACCCTTATGCCTGAGAGTGCCTTAAAAATGCTCGAGGGCGTGTGAAGTCTACCAATCCGAAATTAGCCAGCGTGGTGGACTATGGCCTAATTCTTTGACATGTATTAGATACAGGGCAGCTATTATGTATTTGTGTGTTGATAATGTATTTGTATTTGTATGTAATTCACCTATCAGAAAGGTTGGTCCGGCATTTTTGTACTGTGATGTTTAAGGGAGTTCCGGCGAACTGTTTTATTTTGAGTAAGTCCTTCTTAATTATATAAATAATAATAAAAAAATATATTTCCTATTTCACAAATTGGTATAAAAAAACAATGTTGTACTTACAATGACAGGTGTCTGATTTAGGATAGACCTGTGGTTTAGATCACCCGGAGTATTACTACCAGATTTGTCTTAATGCAAGTTTAACAGCAATTAGTGAAGTACCAAAAGTATTATTTGGCAAAAAAGGTTTCTTCAACAAATTAGACAATGTAATTTAAAGTGAGAGATAGCTATTTAAACAATTATATATTGAACTTAAGACACGCTACGATATATAATTATGTATACAAATCTCGAAAGTTTAAAATCATTAATAATTAATATTAATAATTAATAATTTGTTTTTTCACATTAGATAGAACGCCAGAAGCAATTACACTATCCAATGGTCCCAATGATAAGGCCAAATACACACATTCACTCACACAAGCACACCCAGTCTCAGAACAAATCTTTTCGAATCACACAAAGATTTGTCCTATGTGGGGTTCGAACTCACAACACCAGTGCAGTGGAGAGCGCCGAGGCGACCGCTTTAACTACTACACCACACGTGCAGACAATTAAGTCCTTCATCTTCAAAATAAGGACACCATATACATATCTTGAATATTATTTTTTTTGATGGCCAATATAGTATTTTAAGTTATACTCATGCGGAACTAAATTTCGATCAAATCAGGCCTTTATGCCATACATGGTAAAATATTTTTGCCTTATATAGCCATAATAATTTAATTTGCCATACATGGTAATACTTCACATATCATGTTCATAAAAATAAATAAATTACACGCAAACAAATATAAAATGTTTGCTTCCTAACTTTGTTGACGATCTTTATTGATATGAATTTCCTAAAAATCGCCATTTTTAAAAGGCAGTAAAATCCCAATTTCGGAGGAGCATCCTTAAGTTGATGTCTGAATGTTTATTACTCTTTTATGCATAAACTACTGGATTGGAGTTATAAAAAACATTGACATTTAAGAAACATTTTATACAATATTAAGCATAGAAAGATATGTTATTTATTTATTATACAATTAAAAATTTAAAATTACACTATATTATTAAGAAAGTGAAAGCTAAATATGTATATACCTAACTATATATACATAAAATAAAAATATAAAACAAACTAATTAAATAAAATAGATCTAATAAAAAGTTCAGGTGTCCAAAAATACGTCCGGCTGGTAGGCTGGCGGCTTTGCCACGTTGTATGGCAATTCTTATTCTTTGTCCTAAGTAGGAACCAGCCTTCTGGTCGCGTGAAGAGTCAACTAGTATTATACTTATATCGTTGAACAGATGTAGAGGAACAGGGTGTGATGTTCCTCCACCACAAAGGGAGGATCCTCCAACCAAGCTCAGTGGTATTGCCTGGCGGACAGCTGTCCGACGGTATCGTATTGGAAGTGGTATATATAGTCACTTGCTGTGAACATTTCAATATCGCGATTCAGCACTCGCGGTCACGTGACATTTATTATGTGCGGATACCGCCACACAGAGAACGGGCGCGATATTAAGTAAATTAATTAAATTAAAAATCCAGCAGGATTTGAACCTGCACCCCGGGTAACAGTTATATTTACCTAATAAGTTGGCACTAAAAAGGATTAAGAAATTTCGAATCTAGCAGCATAAGAATCCATGGCTTAATTGGCATAGCATCTAGAACGTTTACCCGTGGGGTGCAGGTTAAAATCCTGCTGAAATCTAATTTTTTTAATCTTAATATTGTATAAAATACAAAGCCATAATTTGCTTTCAAATATTACAAAATTAAATATATAAAACATTTATCGTCGTATAACACGGACGAAGCCGCGGCTGTAGCTAGGACTCAATAACTTAGTACATAAAAAGACCGGATCCTATTATCAAATACATCTTCAAGTCCAATCGCCCTTGACTTAACTTTTTGTGGCTGTACATTGTTATTTAGCTTATAATATATATTTCAAGACATGTTGATAATAGAATGATGTCATTCTTAATTGGGAGCGCCGAAAGTGCCCCACATGCTTTATTAATGCTCAGAACTAGATGAACATGCGTGTATGTCTTTGGTTATGTGTTCTGATTGGTGCCATCGTCCTATGAGTTGTTTTACCCTGCTATTCTATGTCCTTTAGATGTCGTAAATTCGTAAATCTGTGGCGGTATCCGCACATAATAAATAATAGTTGACATTGACACACGTCAAAAAGTGACACACTGGTAACAAATGTCAAATAGCGCTGAATCGCGATAACGAAGTGTTCACAGCGAATGTATATATACCACTTCGAAGCCGCTATCGTTGAACTGCTGTCCACCAGACAAAACCACCGAGCCTGGTCGGAGTATCCTCCCTTTGTGGTGGAGGAACATCACGACCGTTCCTCTGCAAATGTCTAGCCATAGCATACCGTGAAACAACATGCGGCCATTTAAATAAATCAATTATAAAAACCGAATAACAAGCTTGCTTAATAGATACTTGAAGGTCACAACGATGTACTGTATGTACTCATTAGAATTATAGCAAATCCAATTAATACTAAGCAAAAAGTTTAATTACTCAAATCATTACATGGCTTTACAGAATTCGCTCCGTTTTTCAAAACTATAGCGAATCCAATCAAGAGGTACCTATTGAGAAGTAATCTTTAGTAAAGGGTGTCTAATTGAAGAGCATGATTTTGAATTTAAAATTAATCAACCACTTTTACTCATGTACTCTATTTAGTTATTTTTATATTCGCGAATGATTGTAAAAACTTTTTTGTTCTAGAATTATATCGTGGCCGGAAATTATAACGGATACAACTGTGTGGATAAGTTTTTATGGTCATAAATATTCTAAATTATAAATCAAAAATGTCTGCTTATATTTACACATCGTAAATCGTAAGTCATAAATCGAAAGCACTATGAAAGAAATTATTGATATGCGCAATGAGTAGGTAGTCTTAATGAAACCAAAAAGAAAAAAAAAACGAAAAAAGTTGTTTTACTCTTTTATTTTTTTATCGTAACATAAGTGCAAACGCAGATTCAAAATGATAAATAGCTAGAAAAACCAAATTTTCCTCGAATGTACGAGATTAACAAATGCCAAGCACGGTGCTTACCTATTATGTCATCATCAGGTTATACTAGTATATCCTAACTTACTAATAATAACAAAAACAGCTGATTGGCTTGAATTCATATTTTTTACACCCACTCGCTCGTTCACCTTGCGATGTAACGTATTTTCGCACGGTACGTTCAGATGATTTCGCAGTGTAGTTCTTGTTTAGGGTTGGCAATGGTAGAAAAAGCAAAATAGGCTTAATATATTATTCATTCAAATCGTTGAACACACAAAAACACACACATTTCACCTGTTTTGTTTAGGTCCCATGTGATAGAGGGTGACCCTATCGCCATCCTCTGGACACAATGCCAACTCCGTGTTGCTACTTAGAATTGCCTGACATTTCCCGAATAAGTGGTGAGAGGCCACAACGCTAACCACTATACTCTGTACCGAAATCATTGATACCGCATTATTTTTACTGGTGGTAGAGCTCTTGTGAATGAGCTCGAGGGCGGCAGCACCACCGTCTCACCTTTAACCTGCCGCCAAATAGTAGTACTTCCATTACTGTGTTCCGGTTTGGTGGTGAGATCAGATCCTGAAATTACTGGCACATGAGGCAAACCACCGTAGTCCTCAGCTGCAGCGACGCATCTAATAATCTGCTTTTGTGGATTGTTGATGTCCATGGGCTGCACTCCACTTACCATCAGGTGGACTACACGTTCGTTAGCTGTGGGCGTAGTATAAAAAGAAAAAAATGTGAATTTGACATTAGGGTTCTCATCTTTTGTCTCTCTCCTCTTCCTCTTTTTGCGATCACTCCCTTTCACATGGGACCTAAACAAAACAGGTGTTGTTAGGTTTTATTAATATTATCTTCAGTTTGGGTTGTCTTCTCATGCTGCGTAATAGCCGACAGGGTTACTCAACGCTGGCCTCTATCTGTCCGAAGATGAGTGGCCATTAATAACGTATCGAATTATCTCTTTTGCCTCTTTTGCCACCCTAATTCGGCAGTCCCGGCTACGGGTTGTCAATAGATAAAAGTATAGTATGATTCTGTACTAAATTGCTAAAGTAACACAGCTGTAAGTTAAATATTGATATTCTATTGCATCTTTTAGACTAGAAGCATCTATATAATAGAATAGGCAATAGACATTTTTTTGTTTATAATCTATTTTTTTTTTATTTTGTGTGGTGTGAATCGGTGTGTTAACCCTAGTTATACTATAAGTTATACCTACATATTTTTTGTAAGATATCGACGTACAATATCTATTACGCGCTATGCTTTTAGTGAATCGATTCGGTAATTGTTTGATGTTTTGTTACAAGCAATTGATGAGGTGTGATTTTTTTATCATTATTATATGTTTAATGAAGTTATAGATAGGCATATTGTTCAGGCGATTAAGTTATTAACGATAAGGTGATCACTTTGGTGCCTTGACTTGATTACCTCGTGGCTTAGCGGTATAATCTGCGACCGCTCACCGTGGCATCTCGGGTAAAATTCAAATCATTTATTTTCATGGGCCCCAGGGGGCGCTTGAACACTTCAAAACATTACAAACAATAATATAAAAATAAATTATAAGTAAAACTAAATTATACGAATTATAATGATTTGAATAACCCGGGGATAAGATTAATTTTAATCCAACTTTTTAGTATCAGATTACAAATAATCCAAATACCAGCTCCGATGGGTATTGCATTATGAGAAGAGCTGGTAAGAAACTCTTGTGCAACTCTTTTAAAATGATATTTTGATTAATGATAAGATTAATATTAAAAAGATTTTGATGATGGAATGAGCTCCTCAATCTCGTAGAGAAATGGTTAACTACAATTAAAAGAATTTTAAACTGACCAATATTAAAATGGATGTTTTATATCTTTTCAGGAGGATGAAAAAGTTGTGGAACTGGTCGCCAAGTACGGGCCAAAGAAATGGACGCTCATAGCGCGTCACCTAAAGGGGAGGATAGGGAAACAATGCAGGTAATTATTGATTTACATATATCAAAGGTAGAATAATGTCTAGAGCGCCCCTAGGCGAACACCGCATCGGCGCGTCTAGAAACATCAGTTTGACTCATAACGGATGAGCTTTTTTAGGAAGGTGCCCATATGTGCGCGCCCCTTTAATAATAGCAGCCCTGTATCTAATACATGTCCCACTGCTTTTATTTTATCTATTTCCTTTTCAAATTTCAGAGAGCGATGGCACAATCACCTCAACCCTTCTATAAAGAAGACGGCGTGGACGGAGCACGAAGACAGGGTGATATACCAAGCGCACAAACAACTAGGGAACCAGTGGGCGAAGATCGCTAAGTTATTACCTGGGAGGTGGGTATAACATTCGGCCTATATTGTAATACCCACATTTCATCTGTTATGTGTTGTCCTATGTGATAGGAGGTGGAGTCTGCTGCCTTCTTCTGGACTAGACTCCATCCATACTGCTACCAAATCATTTATTTCCATGGGCCCCAAGGTGCGCTTCAACACGTCAAAACAAACATCAAAATACAAAAAATATAAAATTAAAATAAAACTTAGCTAACTAAATTATAATACTTATTGTAATAAAATGATTTGACACCGGAGCTTAGATTGACTTTAATTCAACTTAGAGAATTGAATTAAAATCAATCCAAGTACCAGCTCCGATGGGTATTGCATCATGAGAAGAGCTGGTGAGAAACTCATGTTTGCCATCTTTTCAAATAATTCATACAATATTTGTTTGTTTTTTGACAATAATTATATGTGTAAGTTATAGTTATTCGATTCCATTTGCCCAACCCGGATGCCATCTGACTTTCATAACAAAACCAAGTGTGGGAATTGTCCTGCACTAGACTGTTATGGAGGTCATATATGGCATCCAGGGATATACAGTTAGAACTGTTCTTCGATTTCTGGCTTCAAGACTGTAACAACTGTCATAGACTTAATAATTACACAAAAATAACTTGATCACCAGTTACTAAACAAACAAGTTAATTAATTTTAACATAACACAACATTACGCCTATATTATCCAGAAGGTTGTGGCAGAGATGTAAAACCACCTACACACTGTTATGTTTAGGTCCATATCCATATGTTAAGCCTATTGCCATCTACTGGCTATACTTACCAATTCCAAATAGCACTACCAGAATCTGGAATCAAACTCGAGACTTCGGAGTTCGAAGATACATACTCTAACCACTAGACCCGCACTATTGTATACGTTGACACCAGACCCAGAGCATAGTCGCAAAAAAAAAAAAAATTGTTGGAGAAACTGTGGCAGTGCAAACATTAAAAAAAAAATCCACTAGAACCGTTGGTCTAACAGTTATAGATGTTACTGTTTTTAATAATATTCATATGTTTCCAGGACCGACAACGCAATAAAAAACCACTGGAACTCAACGATGCGGAGGAAATACGAGCCCGATCTGATGGACAGCTTCGAAACGCTGCGACGCAAACAGCCGCGGGTGAAACCGCGCGAATTTTACCAAGAACCCGCCGTGCAGGAACCTCAGGACAAAGTCACAGTGCACTATAATGAAGTTAGTCGCTTTTTTATATTAAAATTTGTTTCTTAAAAGCTGGCTGGTTCTAAATTTGAATTAATAAAAAAATATAGAATTGATGTCTGTGATGTTAGTGCTTAAACGCGATTCAAAATTGGAATGGTAATAAAAAAATAAAGAATAGATAGGCCGTTGTCATTTGGCGCTTAATCGCGATTCAAAATTGGAATGTTTTATATGGTGAAGTTTAAAATCATGATTATGGCATTTTGAATGGCAATAGAACCTCCATGGCATGGCCTAAGTGCTTATAAAAAAAGGTTTGATTTAAATGAACGCCTATAATTATAGTATTACTTCTTAACATTAAATGGAGTGATAGCTGTATAATAGTACAGTTTGATCACGGATTAACTATGTTGGCTTATTTATTAGAAATTTATGATAATGTTGTTGTAACATAGTAACGTAGCTTAGGTCAAGATTAAATTACTCATTAGTGTCAAATTTTATATTTAGACTAGATTGTTATCTTTATGAAGTATCTAATTGTTAGAAACATCAGTAAACAAAAAAATTAGTAACTTTCAATTTATCTTTTGTTTAATTAGTTTATCACAATTACCCACCTCTCTAGTATTTAATTTAAATTTAGTTTCGTCATTCCTGCATTAAATCAATACATTTTAATCAAAGTACATAGTTAATTAGTTACATAGTTCGATTCCCGCCGGTGTTTCTATGTATAATAACTATAATAAGTATGTATTTACAAAAGAAAAGTATATATTATTATGTATTAGTATCAGTTATTCTAGTAACCATTGTACAAACTCTGCTTAGTTTGGGACTAGATGGCGTTGTGTGTAAGTTGTGACATATTATTGTGTCTACTTATGTTACTTATAATATTATGTCTTATGTCATAAACTATCGCATTGGGAATTTCCTGTCATGGTAGTTGAGTGTACGATAAATAAATAAATATTTATTTATTAGTATAATTTAGTTTTACTTTAATATTTTGACGTGTTAAAGCGCCCCCTGGAGATATTTATTTATTTATTTATAGTATAAAATATCACGGTCATACAATTTTACTCGTGCAAAACGTCCAACTAACCTACATTTTTGTCCACAGCAAACTTGGTCGGATCCTTTCAACGAGTCAACTCAAAGTAACTCCTCAAACACAAGCCAGCCTTCCAAACATGTCCTTCACTTCAGACAATTGCTCAAAGACCAATTAAACAACATACAACAACAACCTCAGAGATCTAAGTCTCCGGATAGAGGAGGACTTGTTGCGGCCGATGTGGAGATTGTTGATGCTCCTTTTAAGTAAGTATTGTTTTTTATAAAAACATTACAAATAAAATAAAATAAAATAAAATTACTTCAGGCATTTACTCAAATACCAATTAAATAACATACAACAACAGACTGATGATGCTCTTTTAAGTATGTATTTTATATACATGCTAAATGCTATTGACTCCTCGAATAGCGGTGCCATCATTTAGCGTACGTGTTGAGCGCTGTTAGAACACCGAAAATAAACATTAATCATAGCGCTCCAGGAAACCGTGACAACATACAAATAAGTAACATTGACTCATAGAATGAAGCGTTTTTTCTAAAGTTAAGCAAAAACCAATCACGCACACAAGGATAATTACCGCGCTTGGCCGACATGCACCACAATTGCAATGCAATTGAAACTAACCAAACGTTGAAGTAAATTGTTCGATTCTATCAGAAGAGCTATATACTGATTGTTTGTCTAAAATGCCTGTTGTTTCATCGTAAATAGTTATCCTCATAATTTCAACTTTTCATTTTCAGATTCGTGAACCTAGAAACTCTACCAACAGATTCACCATTAAGAAATTACTTGAGTCAAACGCCGAACAATGAAAATAACCATGATGCAGGTAATTTACTTTATTCTTTTAGTTTACCCTTTTGGGCTAAAACAACAACGCAGTACTAAACTCGCACCGGAAAGAGATACTGCTAGGTATAGACAGAGACAAATGGAAGAAGGAAGAACACCATAGGCTAGGAATATTGGAATAGAATAGAATATACTTAACCAGCCGCGTAGCAAAGTGGCTGCGGTAATTTCTTCAGCATGGATAGATGACGCACCGCTGGAGGCGAGCAAGGGATCTTTTTAAAAAGAGGGAGTTAGGACCTGAACGCTTGAACGCTCAATGCCGTTGTCTATGCCGTCATTGAGTTTATAAGTGTCTAGGCACAGTTCTTTAGGGCATTATGAAAACAACAAACACTTTTTCGTGACAGAGAACGCACTTGAGCATAAAGGCACGTATAAGAGCTAGAGAGACTCAACGTATTAATATCACCACTTGAAATTGCAACAAAAAATAATTTCTACTTAATAATTTTTGTTCCAAAATATTCGTCTTGATATGCACTAAACGTTGCCTCTATAAAAACGTAAAAACTCAATGGTTGAGATAAATCAATGTCTGTCAACAAACTTAGACATACCTCACTCGACAGTTCGCCATCTGGTGACATAAAAACAATAGCCCTCTTTGAAACTCTTACGTTCTCAGTACAAAAATCTACTAAGCAGGCATAGATGTAACATAGCATTATTAAGTAAGAGCATTCTGGGAGAAGCCATAAAGTGTCTCAATGTTCCTCAATTTAAGAAAAGTCTAAATTGTTTTTAATTAATACGTGTTTTTATAGAATAGAAGAATTTTTTTTATCGATGTTATTGCTGTTTTATTTTATTTATATAAAAATATTCATTATCTTTTAAAAGTGTATAATTATGTATTCAAATAATATTAAACCTAAAAAATTGCATGCTGTAATTTACAGTGAAACATGTTGGACAATTTACTATGTAAGATCATTATGTAACCATTTTTTCGCAAATAAATATATTGATTGATTGATTGAAACCAATTTTAGAATACAATCCAAACAGTTGCATTACTTTACTATCCAGTTATACTTTCAGGAATAATTTGCATAACCATTTTTTTTTAAATTTCAGTATCATACTCAATCCAGCCAGAATTAACGAAAGAGATCGTAGTTCCCTCCGTGTACACGTCACCGAAGAAACGACTGCTAGAAACGAGTAGTCCACCTCCAATACTAAGGCGAAAAGCTAGGAAGATGCAAGTGCTCACCCCTAATCCCAATGTGAGTGAATGTATTGTATCGGTTTTATTATTAGTTATATGGATAAGTATTTGCAATATTTCGAAGCAAATTATAGTTGTACTTTTTGTATTTTATATAATACTAGCTGATTCGGCGAACTTCGTACCGCCTTAGCGTAAATTTGATGCACTACTTTATTTTGTATAGCTGACCTATCTTATGTATGCGTACCTATTCAATTTGAACTGGAATCTATAATATCCTTCATATAAAAATGAATACCTATTTCCCTTGTCTCGTCATACCTGAGAAGGACAAAATATGCAAAATTAAATGTATATTTTTCAATCTTTCTGAGAGATTTTCTTAATATTTTTTTTCGTAAGAACCTTGTACAGAGTTTTAGAAAACTACAAAAAAAATCAGCCAAATCGGTCAAGCCGTTTTCATGCTATGTCGTGACAACGGAAAACGGGTTTCATTTTTATATAATAATAATATATAGAATTTTTTTTTTTTTTTTTTTTTTTTTTTTTATGGTGGATAGGCACGCGTTTGACCACGAAATATTATATATTTTAAAGTTGAAAAATTAAGTGCAAAACTGCACCCGCTGGGTAAACGCTTCAGGTGCTTTTGCCAATTCAGCCTTGGATTTGTATGCTGCTCGGCGTTTACCTGGAGGGTGCAGGTCCGAGTCCTGCTGAATTCTTCATTTTATCTCTAAGTCGCTGGCCGAAATATAAGTCAGCATTTCTAGAACGAGTTGACTCAGTTGACGCACTGACAAATCTTTGTACAGACTATAAGTGGTACGGCCCAAGGCCCTAATGTTTCGAGCGCAAATGGCGCAAACATGTAACAGCTATCAAGCGTGCTATATTTGCGCCTCTAACGTCACTCAACAGAATCAGCCGCAATTAAATATTTTTTATGTTTCTAATGTCACTGTGGTTTCAGACCACACACATTTTTGACGAAGTATTTTTCCCGGCGCTAATCCTTCCGACTTTGAATAAATGTGTCAATTCTGCAATTCGTTGTATACAAACATAATCACTGTTTACTGTGTGACGACAGTTTCTATTAGACCAATCGATCGAGGCCATGATCGATCGTAGAATTAAATGACGACGATTGACAGTTTAGTGTAATAAGAAACTGTAGTAATAGAATAGATCTTAAATATAGGTACAGCATCAATTATGGACCCTGACGGGCACGGCAACTTAACTGATTGGTGTCGATCGAGGCCATTTTGATGGAACAGTTGAACAGTCAAAGCTATTTAACCAATATGGCATCAATCGTTTAGTGGTATAACACACTCGGTGCACAGTTTAAAATAATTTTCCAATAAAAAAAAAACCCCACTTCAATTATAATAATTTTAGACTTAAGTATATGGTTTTCTCATGGGTGCCATTGTCAGAATTGGACCAAATTAAAATGGGACCACAAAAAAGAATCATGAAATTCGCTTTGCCCAGTCAAAAGTAACTATCATAAAAAAAATACAGACGAATTGAGAACTCCTCCTTTTTTGAAGGCGGTTAAAACACTATATTCATAGTTCATAGCTGAAGCATTATGTGATAACAACATAATAGTATTTTACCTAAAATATTGTCACAATTGATGTAACATAATCATCTTCACTTTTCAGTCATGGACAGACACGCTGACCAGGGCGCTAGAGTCCCGCGAGTGCGGCGTGACGCCCATCAAAGCTCTTCCATTCAGTCCCTCGCAGTTCCTCAACTCTCCTGCCGCTCTATCGTTCCCTCTCGACTCTACTCCACTCAGGCATGCTACTAAGGTAAGACTTCGCTAATGCTTTACAATCTGAGAATTATGAAACATTCATGCTACTTGGCTAAAACTGAGTTGGATACCTTTCCGGCACCAGCATAATAGAGGCAGCATGGTACAAATTAGCCTACTTATACCTTGTTTGTATGTTTGTGTCCTGGCAAGAGGCGACCATAGCTGGTTGGTAAAGCGACTGCCCAGTGTGCAGAAGGTCGTAGGTTCAAATTCTGCCGGTCCTATATCTTTTTCAACTGTTTCTTAGTATATTTGTATGTTGTTGTTTTTATATTCCTGTATTGTTTACTTTTTTTATCTAATTTGTAGCTTTTTACCCGACTGCGTCAGAAGGAGGGTTATGTTTTTCGAGCGTATGTATGTATGTATGTATGTCTATTTCTTTGTACCGCCCTACAGCCCAAACGGCTAGACGGATTTTGACATATGAGGTGTCGTTGAATTCATCGAAACAGTGATAGTGACATAGGCTATATAAATTTTCAAAATGGCGCCGGCAAATGAAAAAAAAAGGGGGGGAGGTATGGATTTTCTTTTCATCATAGTAATATGGGTATCAAATAAAAGGCCATGAAAAGACCATTTCAAAAATATATACTTCTTATCACATTTATATTACTGATTAAACACACCAATTTATATATCGGCGGCGCCCGATGTGGGTGGCAGTTAGTTTGTATGTTCATCTTGGAAACTGCCGGTCGAATTTGAATAATAATAATTGTTTTTGTATTTGATAGTTTAACTCACGATTAAGGCTCATTGATCTCAAAAAGATTTGATTTCTACAAATTAATTCATATAAAAAAAACATGTCGGTTAATAGTTATTTATGCAACTGTTCTATAATGAGGGGTATTAAAACACGAGTGTGGGTTTATCACACGAGGCGAAGCCGAGTGTGATAATAGTATCACATGAGTGTTTTAATACCTAATTATAACAGTTGCATACAAGACTTTATCTACACCCATGATATGAATCCTCTATAAATGTTCTGAAACCATAGGGTATTAGGGTACAGTGTTGTAAGAACTCTATGTAAATTCATGATGTTATCATCATATCATGATTCACGTTTAATTAGTGAGTATCTAATACAAAAAAACTATGTATAGGTAATAATATAATTATTTATTGTAATAATTATTTACATTTTGGATCGTACAATTATTAAAAAGTATTTTTTCAATACTATTATTGAACAAAAATGGCGGGATACGACACGTCAATTCAAAAATTCGAATAAGTTTTTATTTAAATTACGGCGCTGTGGTAGTGAAACGCGCGTGCATGACATGTTCTTTTTTTGAAATTCATAAAGATGCCATGAGAATGTGGCTGTTCGATGAGTAAAAAAGGAGTTGCATAATGAATTTCAGTACAACATTATAACACCCGTTTGGGTGTTATAATGGTTATTATGACACTGGCTGTTTTAATGTTGGCAATTAGCTAACTGTTTCAAGAACGTTTATAGAGGATTTATAGCATGGGTGTAGATAAAAGAACTAAAAAGAGTGAAATAAAAAATAATTATTAAAAAAAACAAAAAACCCGACTGCTTAAAAAAAAGAACTGAAAAGATAAAAACTGACATATTTCATTTGTTGTTAATGAATTTAATGTAGATAATTCTATACTTGTTTTTATCTTTTCAGTTCTTTTTTTCAAGCAGTCGGGTTTTTTGTTTTTTTAATAATTCTTTGTTGTTCTTTCTTTCTTTCTTTCTTTATTTAATTTGTTTGTCATTTTAATTCTACTCCCTCGCTTTTCTAAAATCTATTATGTATATTGATTTCGTGACAAGGGAAAACTCGTTATGTTAAAGATGGTCACCCATCCACGGCCGACCGCGGTAAGCATTGCTTAACCTGCAAGATCACGCGGCTTCGACTTAGCCACGAGCTCCAAGTATACGTATACGTGCTTAAAAGAACTAATAACATTGAATATAATTTCAGGAATGGAGCGCGAGTCCTCTGCTACAAACACCGACGCCCATCAACCACGTGACGCCGGGCGGTCCGAGCGGGCTCAAGAGTAATACTCCTAAGTAAGTTACTATTAATATAATAATAATAAAAATTTGGCTTTTTTACATTTGATAGAACGCCAGAAGCAATTACACTATCCAATGGTCCCAATGACAAGGCCAAATACACATTCACTCACACAAGTACACCCAGTCTCAGAACTAATCTTTGCGAATCACACAAAGATTTGTCCCATGTGGGGATCGAACCCACAACACCAGTGCGGTGGAGAGCGGCGAGGTGACCGCTTAAACCACTATACCATCACGACTGTATATTAAAAGCAGCAATAGCCGAGAGGGAGACCGTAGGCACAGTATAAATATGTACAAACAGTACGGAAACGAGAACCCCTAAGCGGTTGTCGCGGTGCTCTCAGTAGCGAGTGCCGCTTAGGGGTCTCGTCGGTGTGCATGTTTATGTGTGCGTGCCGTTTCGCACGTTTGTAGGCAGTTTCCGTACTGTTCTGCGAAGTCTAATGTTTTGGGTTCGAACGGCACGGCACACACCTCTGTCAATAAATCGTTAAGATTTGTCTTTTGGAAGATATGTGTGTATTTATCGTATAAATTATCGCTCGCTAACGGTGAAGGAAAACATCGTGAGGTAACCTGCATGCCTGAGAGATTTGTTCTGACTCTGGATGTGCTTTGTGTGTGTGAAATGTATGTTAGTGAACACCCGACATAGTTATTCCCAGTGCGGCCACCTTATTTTTTTAAATAAATATAAAAAAACGTATAGGTGTTTTTTTTGTATACTACGCCCATAGCGAACGAACGTGTAATCCACCTGATGGTAAGTGGAGTACAGCCCATGGACATCAACAATCCACAAAAGCAGATTATAGATGAGTCGCTGGAGCTGAGGACTACGGTGTTATGCCTCATGTGCCAGTAATTTCAGGCCCTGATCTCACCACCAAACCGGAACACAGTAATGGAAGCACTACTATTTGGCGGCAGGTTAAAGGCAGGCCGCCCTCGAGCTCATTCACAAGAGCTATACCACCACGTAGTCACCAAATATCTCAACGGTTCTAAAGATACCCATAGTACAAGCTCTGTTTAGTTTGGGACTATATTACGTTGTGAGATATATATATTGATATTACTAACACTGGTTTAGCTTTGCAATTTGGTTACACTCGCCATTAGCACCAGAATAAATTTCTAAATTCCATCATATAATTTTTACAGAACTCCAACGCCCTTCAAGATCGCGATGGCTGAGCTCGGCAAGAAGTCAGGTCTGAAGTACGAGCCTTCCAGTCCAGGGTTGCTGGTGGAAGACATCACTATGATGATGAAGAGGGAGAACTCGGACAGTACGGTGCAGCTTAGTGATTCCTTTGATCAAGATACCACTGTACAGGTTAGTTTTTATTCCCGAAGACATTTTTTTGAGTTGGTTTCTTAAATATTAAATGCCGTGGCGCAATGGATACGGTCTTACGATCGAGATGTCGTGGGTGCGAATCCTGGCCATTACACCATGGACGTAAACTTCCTCCTAAAAAAAATAAATAAAGCTTAGCTGGAGGGGGTTAACAAGAATACTAGTAATTTGTATTTGCAAATTGCTAGTAAGCTTTCTTTTTTTTTTTTTTAAATAACAAGTAAAAAAAAAAAAAAAACTACACAGATTAATTACTATCAGACTATCATTAGGTATTACTAATTACTTTGTTATTACTTATAAGTGGCGTTCTGTTCCAATGTAAATGATGTAGCTACTTGCAGTAAGTGCCTGTATGAAATCAATAATATAAGGTGATATGCTTTTTGTTAGATCTGTTGCTGACTATCTGGTTTGATTATAGCAATGTCATATTACCTAATTGCTTCAATATGACAAAATTTTTCTGTTCTGTTTCTTTATTCCTTATTTCTAGTAAACTTATAAAATTTTAAAGATTGCACGGTGTGTGTAGTTAAAAAGAGTAGTTATAATAAGTGAGGTATGGAAGAGCAAGTCAGGTAAATTTGGCCAAGTAACGCAAATGCTAACGCTTATTTATTACATGTTTAAATACAGAAATGTATTATATTGTTTTGATAAGTAACACTGTAACTAGTGTAGTCATTGTTTGCTGTTAAAGTGTGTATTAAAGTTAAGCCTTTTTCTGGCAATAGCTTTGTTGACTGTACATATTACATAATACTTCGAAGCTCCTCGCAAATTCTAATAAAAATGAACTCCTAATTGTGATTCAAGCTAAAGTCGAAACAACTAACAATCGCTACACCGATTCACCAAATTCAAATTCAAATCATTTATTTTCTTAGGCCCAGGAGGCGCTTGAACACGTCAAAACATTACAAAAAAAGATATGAAATAAATAATAAATAATACTAAATTATACTAATTACAATGATTTCAATAACCGGGGCTTAGATTAATTTTAATCAAACTGTATAAATTCAAATTAAAATCAATCCAAGTACCAGCTCCGATGGGTATTGCATTATGAGAAGAGCTGGTGAGAAACTCATGTGAACCATCTTTTAAAATGAAAACTATAACAATAAGTTGGTATACATAATAAAAGTCACATAAGAAGAGCAATTCATTTCCAAATACTATCACCAAGTGGTGAACTAAACTAGTATTGTTATAACTTGCATGTAGTGCCAAAGTTCAATGCTCCAACCACCGCCTTGGCCGCAGGTGAACGACTCGGGCATCGGCTCGACGCGCCGCAGCTCTGCGCAGAAGGAGAACCAGCCGTCGCACCGGCGCGCGCGCAAGGCGCTGGCCTCGTCGTGGGCCGCGGCCACGTCCACGCCGCGCGCGCACGCCACAGCCGCCACGGCCGTGCCCGACGTGTCCTACATCGCTGAGACACCCGTGAGTCACTGATTTATAACTCTTGCATGAAAGGAGCCTCCCCGAGTGACGTACACAACGATTCCCTACGTCCGCCGCATCCTGAGCGATTCGCGAGTTCTCTAAAACGAATTGGCTAATCCTTTCACCACGATGGCAAGTCAAAATAAGATTTGACTCAGCTGTCGACACGACGAAGAAGAGGAACTCTTAAGAAAATTCCAGTAGTACTCAGTGCTGACGGGGAGTTGGTGTCGCACAAATGGTAGGAGAAAGAAGGTCGCTCCTTCTTGCGCAGCGCCTACAGAGCTTTCGCAGAACTCTCCGCAAAGCAAACTTTGTGTACTGCTGTTATTTTTTTAAGTTAAACTGCCGAAATAAATGTAGTCACTTGCACATATTAGTCACCTAAAAACAAGCCTATCTTACTAACCATGCAGCAATCAAAACCATACTGTTGCGCGACAACCACCGACGGA
Source organism: Hypena proboscidalis (assembly GCA_905147285.1). Classification (NCBI taxonomy): domain Eukaryota; kingdom Metazoa; phylum Arthropoda; class Insecta; order Lepidoptera; family Erebidae; genus Hypena; species Hypena proboscidalis. The sequence goes on along the minus strand of LR990150.1, from coordinate 4,906,422 downwards.
AGTCGATTTATTAAAAATTAGACACGCAAGCGCGCAACCTTATAGTTCGCACGCCGAATGATGATCCCTATGACGTTTCAATTGACAGTTGTACTAATTATGCGAAACAATTTCGATAAAATACTGTTTTTTTAGGCAAATGTCATGTCATTCAGCCAGGTCATTCAACATAATAAGCAATATTTATTTATTTTGAAAAAAAGATTACGCGCATTGATGGACATAAAACACTAGATAAAAAAGTAACAGCTTTATTATATTTTATTTTACTATACTTTAATTTTGACAGCTGACGATTGGCGAAAATTGGTCGAAAGAACAAAGAAAATTTGCGTACAAGACTGGGATCGAGATGTAGAATACGACAATATCATTGACCAACCGTTAATAATAAACGTCACGGATAGCTGCAGTTCAGACTCAGATTTTGAAGATCCGCTTGACCCTGTATCAGATTCAGCTTGATATAAATAAAATACAAACTCAAAGCATTTGTTTAATTTTGCCAACAAATTATCGATATTTGGTTAATCGATGTGTCCCTTCTCAGTCGATAACAGCTAGACGACGTAACTTTTGCAGCACGTACCATGTACATTTGCATTGAGTTTTTCTCTATTATTTCTGAACATTACGTAATAATTTCTTAATATTCATTTTTATAATTTACAAATGTACACAATTATGATTTTTTCGACTTTTTAATGGACCTCTAAAGGATTTGATGTGACAGGACGTCGGTACAATGTTAAGCGCTAACGAACTGTCATAGGGATCATCATTCGGCGTGCGACGTATAATCGACTATTTGTATTGCAACGCTACGATTGACTACAACGAGGCAACTCCAGTGCGATAGTAACTACTTGTGATCATCTCAATTTTAGCACACAACACTTGCAGTGCTCACTGAATAGTTTAAAAGTATTTTGAATCATAACGCAGATGAATAAGATTGAAATTTGCTTGAATTTCTTTAACTAAAGAAAAATTACAATCAATTTCTATAGCTACAGAAAAAAAAATCTACCTTGAGACGAGCTAAATTGCACCATATTGCTGACGACATTAAGTCAATATTTCTAAAAATACTTTTGCTAAAAACTCCTTCTTATCCTCTTTATTCTATACCTAAGACCACTTATAAATAACAATTTATTTAATTGTTACAGAGCAAAACCCTCGCAGGCGATAGCTCCGTTATGTTCTCTCCGCCTTCCATCGTGAAGCATTCCCTTCTAGAAGAATCCACCAGTTTGCACAGCCTCATCAGCGCCGACAACACTCCGGACACCAGCAAATACGAGGACATCGACATTGAAGCCGTCATCACTGAAAAAACAAAGGTACAACACAGGTCTATAGTCCCTACTAATCCCGGACCTAACCCTGAAATCTATCCAGAATATACTAGCGAGATAATGCCCTTTAGAGACCTAACTAATCTCGAATCGCCTAGGAGCTTCGCGAGACTCAACGCGGATAGGCTACGTACTATTACATCGAGCAATGAACTAGCTTGCGAAACGTTAATAGCACCAAAAGAAGTCTTAGCTAATGCGTTAGTAGATCACATCTATAAAGTAACCAATCAGAAGCCGTCTACGTCACGAATAGATGAGATTTTAACCAATAAGATTATGCATAAAACCGATTATACGCAAAAAGAGAATCAGTGGTGGGGTGAGAGAGATACGGGGCAAACGGATGAAATGTTCAATAGTGATTATTATATGTTCACTAATATGTGAATACGCTTATTCGAATGTCGTTCTTGTGGTGTTTCGTTAGAGTTCAATATTCATTAGACTTGAAGAATTATTGAAATTGTCGAAATTGGAATATGGACATACTAAAATGAAGTTTTTATCAAAGAATTCACTCGATTAATATCCAAGTAATTTAAGTAAAGTCTAGTTTAGCTTACCTACCCCCTTAGCACGGGTTGTCACTCATTGTACATTTAGATTCGATTATGACGTAGGCAATTATCTATTGTCTTTTGAGTTTGACATCAAGACGTAACTCAAATCACTTTAAGGTGATATTTTTTGAATAACAAATGATTTTCATTACATTGTGTTAAACATGTTTCTCTCTACTCTTTGTAAATAATATTGATATGTTTTGATTCTCGTAACTTTATTGAAACATTACAGAACTAGCATATTGGACTGTGAATAAATAGTGTTAATAACGAATCCGATAAGCGCAGTAAACTAAGTCATAAGATTTAAAAAAAATGCGGAATATTACTAGCGGCAAAGTACCGGAAATCCTGATGTAAGTATCACTCACGAAGCACAAAATTAACGCTTGGCAAGACCCTATTGTTATTATATTCAAATCTATAAACATTCGCGACGGTTGAAAAGTATGCAAAAATCAAATAAAATAATAATTTAGGTATCGATAAATTTAATGTTACATTCTAGGCGATTAACAAAAATATATCGTACTAAATACGATATTGTGATTTAAAATAAAACTTGGTCGTTCCAAAAAAAAAACGTTAATGGTAACGGAATGGCCAAGTTCCAAGATAAAAAAGTATTCAAAGTAAGTAAAAACACGGGGAGCGCGATTCTCGATATGACATCGAAGTTAGATAAGAATATTTTAAAACATGATTTTAGACGCCCGTGCCTTTAAAATGCACGTAAAATTTGGTATTTTACATTTATACTCATTGTAGTATTTTTGATGAAAGTATACATATAACTAGGCACGGTAGTGCGTCAGCCAAGTTCGCATGTATAGTCGCGCAGGATGTTCGATTATTAAAATGATTACTTATTTAATCAATCATTGCATGATTCTTTATATGAATCTTAATAAATGTTGACTAACTATTGTTTGACTAATTTTGCATCGTGAATACTAAATTACTTTAAAATGTTGTAAAAAGTTATAAAATAGTTCTTAGCTTATTATAAATTATGTTCGGTTGTATTTTTTCTTGAATTTATAGGTAGGCTTTGCACCAAACTTATTATAAACGTTAAACGAGATTAGGAAATAAGGTACCAAAGATGAGGTTTTCATCAAATGAACTGTTCTTTTTTAATTTAATATATTCTTAATTGTCTAGTTAAAAGTAGTTGTAATTCAAAAGTATACCTCAAGTTTACCATGCACCAAATTGTTTAAGTGTTACTAGTTGTAATATTTCAAGTATTAATTTGTAGGTTAAATACATGTGCGTAACAAAAAACAAATGAGTACAAAACAACTGAGTTATCAGTATTTAGGGATAGCTTCGCGTTGTTCGAATATTGAAATGTAAAAATTTATGTAAGTTTTTTTTTAACACGGATTTTATAAGAAAATCGTCGAGTAGGCAAGATACGCGTTGTTAAATTGCTCTATTTCGAATATGTACGAGTCGGGGCTGACTAACTTACCTTTAGGTAGACCTGTCCTTTCCTTGTATTTATTTATTTAGAAATTCTATAATTAATAGTATTTTTGCTTTGTATTTTGCCTTAAAATATTAACAGTTTATACTTTAATTTAACTTTTCGAATAACGACTAGAATGCTGTCGCATAGGTTGTGGAGTTTTGTATTTATTACAGTCACTTTTTTTGTTAAATTTATAACAATTTTAATATCGGCAGCTACTTAAGAGTACTTTATTTGAAATGAATAAATGACATTTACCCTTTACCCCCTCCCGCCGTCTTTGCTTCCCCTAAACCCGTTCCCGCCACAATATTGACAGGCCAGTGTTGAATCTTCTAAAAATACTTATTTATTTATATCTTGTTATAGCAATTGTTTTTTGTTACTATTTATGTTTTTTAAAATGTTTTAATTTATTCTGTAGTAGTAGTTTGTATTATGGCACATTTTTTTTGTATTAACGATGTGTTTTTTTCTTTTTTTTGAGTAGTTTAGTGTTTCTGTCAATATTGTTTGTGTTCCAATCCAATCCAAAAGAGATCCGATGTCATTTTTTATTTCAATAAATGTATTGTCAACATTTATTTTTGTTTGTTTTTGTTTTTTTAACCCCATTGGCAGCATATTTGGACGAATAGTGGTACAAATAAATTATAATAATAATATTTTTACTATTACAATCATATAAAAAAAAATGTTAACGCCAGTATTGGTCCAAATATTAGTAGACAGTAGAGAATGAGTTTGAGCTTTGTTTGTTATGTTAGTAGCATACACTTGTACAAAAAAAGTTGAATCACATACTTATGACAGTACACATTTAAATGTCTCTAGCAAGAAACATCTATGACAATTAGGGCTTAATAAAACAATATTTTAAAAATCCTGGCAACTTATATGTACTCATGGATGAAAAAAAATACGAAATTTTTTAATTCAAATTAATTTCGCTTTCATATTTTTTTATGGAATTGCTGGCAACATTTAATAGGGTCAAAGTTCAACACGCAATTTTAGTAAAAACAATATAAAAATACATAACTTTTACTTTAACTGTGCCTGTCATATGATATTTGGTATCTCTTTCTGTACATCTGCCGAAATGAAACCTTTTTATCCAACCTTTGACAAGATCGAATGAAGTAAAGGTACCTTGCATTAACAGACTGGTTGGTCCAGCTAGTGGTAACAATATTCAAATGACCGAGATCGACTGTTCGGGTTCGACTCCCGGGTTGGAAAAAGAGTTATTAGAGGCGTTATACACATCTGCCTAACCCTTTTGGGACACAGCGTGATGTTATATTGCACACAAAAAAATCCTATTTTAGATCGCTCGAAGCAACGGCGAACCGATAGTTGTGAAGAAATCAGCCGTTCGTTCCATTAAGTTTGATGTGGACGACCCAGAGCTTGCGGAGATGGAGATGAGAGACGAGAAATCTACGTCTTTTATACTGGTTAGTATTTTTTTTGTATAACCTATGTAAGTTAACAGTAAGTATAATGGTAAGTGGCAACACAATGTTGACATTAATTTAAAAAATGCAGATGTGACACCCGCAGATTACGATGTAATAAAAATATTTATGAGCCTGCGCTTCCTTTGACTTGTCTTGGCGGGGCTTCTACCGTGCGCCCAGTAGATTACAATGTTAAATTTTTGCATTAGATTTGTTAGAATTGTAGACTAAGGAATTTACATACAGGCTCACCCAGACTCAGGACCAAATAATTTTAATATGTCCACCAATTTTGGCGGCAGGTTAAAACTGAAACAAATATAATAAAAAGCTTATTCACAAAAAATCTACCATAAATAATACTTAGGCATTCTTCACTTGTAAGTATAGCATGATATTGTACTTTTCAGGGTGGCGACTTCAAGTGGCAAACATTTGCTTGTGGAAGAACTCAAGATCAACTTGACCTCACTATGCTAGCGCACCAATACCTGAGGAAAACTGCTTTGAAACCTCGATCGCTGAATTTCCTATAAAAAATCCGACAATAGTATTGAAATTGGACAAAAAAAAACAATAATCCGAAAGATTTATAAGGTTATTTTCTACAGTTAAACGTATGAACTGCGTCAAGTCCTAACTACATGTTCGACAGTCTATCTGACCATCGTATTTCAGTGTTACACCGATATCTTAGTCACTTGAATACATGTTTGGTTAGATTTTGCCGCAGCGGCTACGTTTAAATCTGAAATACACTGGCTACATTTTCTGCTCTCCGACTTAAGAACTCAACTTGGCGGGAACACTTCCGAGCCCCATAATAATTCGAAAAAAAAAAACGTTGTACCTATTTTGGTATTCACTATCATTCTATAGTCTTTTATTTTGAGGGTAGAATAATACTTTGGAAATTACTCAAAAAAATTCATACATTGGTGCCTCATGCGTATGAAATTGGGTGTCAAGTAAATTAAGTTCTATTTACGCTTATTAAGTTAGTTAAAAAGGCTAAAGTTAGATATAATTTAGTGATTTTGTAAATAAAACAAGTGTGATTCTAGCTGTAAGAGTACTTTGTAATATTTGTATGATGAATGATTTAGTCTTAGTATAAGTGAACTGAAGGATTATAACTGGTGTTAATTCTGTTGAATCATAGCTGAAGCAAGTCGAGATTTGTAATAGTATTTACACTCACCAAGAAGTTTTAGACTGCTTTCACATTAGCTGCGCGGTAGACGTACGTTTCAAAGACTCTAATGTTAAAGCAGTCTGAAGGTTGCGTCCATAAAACTGCGAAGCGCCCGTGTGGCATCGCTCTTAAAAAGGTTACTGAGAAATATGTTACCCTTTTAAAAAATAAATGATTTTTTAATGTTTTTCTGCTTTAAACTTGAGATAATTAATTTCAAAACTTGTCCATTGCCTTGACCAAATTAGGCTTTAAAAGAAAGTTATATAAAATTTTAAGATCTTGTTATGGTTCAACAGATTTGATATAACTATATTTTAGGTTAAATTTTTATAAGTATAAGTTTATTGAAACTGACGTGAGTTTGTAACGTTATTCAAATTATGAAATACGGGTGTTACTCACGTAATGTTGTTCTATTTAATCGATCGTGGTTTCATCTCTATACAATTAGTGAAACCGCGGTCGCAGCTGGTATTGCCAGTGCAAGACTAGCAGCGACGTGTCGCAGCTCTGGAAAATGCCTACATCATAGAAATCTTAATAATAAGGCAATAGAAATGTCAAAGACGCGTGACCTTGTCGCCGCGCATCTGTCTAGTCAAACACAAGTGCGAGTTGAGGAATTGTCGTCTTAATGTCATCGCAAAAAGAATAATTTTGTTTGCAGGAATACAAGCGCATGAGTCTAATCGAACAAAAGTGCGAGTTGAGGAATTGTCGTCTTAATGTCATCGCCAAAAAGAATAATTTTGTTTGCAGGAATACAAAAAGTGGTATTTGAAAAACGGCGACATGCGTCCCAGTGTTAAAAGATAGTCGATAGCATTTCTATTGACTAGTTATTAAGATTTCTATGGCCTACATACATAGGTGAAACCGCGGTCGACTAAATATACCAATATTACGCGAGTAAATCCTGTTTTTCATAATTTGAATAAAGTATAAGTATAGTCAAGTTTGTAATTTGAGAATAACCATATTATTTTGATAAATTCATACAATATCTATGTAAGTTTTTTAAATTATATTTTAAGTGGCGTTTTGTGTTCGATGTTTTTATGTCTTCACTTTATAAGATTTTTTAAACACTGTTTTTGTCAAAATTGAAGGGTTTATGTGTGTCTATGTATAATTATGGTTTTGGTTTGTCTTCTCTTATAAGAAAAACAATTTTTGTTATTGTATTATGATTAGTAACAGCTAACTTATAATGGTACTGAGTACTTTATCACAGAAATATAATATATTGCTTATTTACCACTATTTGGAGTTGGAATTGTGCCCGGTGGATAGTAATAGGCTCACCTCCTATCCCATGGGATGTTGATTCGTGTTGTATGTTATGTCTAGTAGTTTTTCGGTAAAAACGGTCATTTTATCTAAAGACCTATCTGTTGTGGTCGAATCAATAATTCTAATACATTACTGATTCTGTTATTCACAACAAAAGCTCATATAATATCATGTTTTTTCAAAATAATGATTCAATGTAGAATTATTTCATAATTATTTTAAGTTAAAAAGTAATTTATAAAGTACAAAATAGTGTTAAGTTTGTATCAAAATGTAAAGTCTATTATAAGTCATAAACTGCTTGTAAAATAAATGTTGTAAGTAAAAACTGTCTCAATTCAATTCAAATATTGTCATTGAAATACATTACAATTATTGAAATGCCTGATGTTTATTTATGCATGATTTAGTTTCTGTAAAAATATCCAACATTGTATATAAACACTAAGGCTGAGATATATAAAGCGTATTTAAACTTAGCCTTACACTTATCTCACACTTACATTGAACAAAACACTGCTTTTGCCTTTTTATCACAAGGGCTAAGTCTAAGCTTAAACTAAGTATGCGCTATAAATCTTAGCCTAATACATAATGAATGAAATTGCGCCGCTGGTCGGTGATATAATTTACCATATTTCAATGATTTAAAGAAAATAATACATTCAATGATTTGTGATCACCATTATTTAAAGGATTGAACTGATTTTATCAGATACAAAATAAAATAGCACCTTTGGTTTGTATAATAGCTGAAATAATGTTCTTCTTCTTCTTCGTCGTGTCGATGGCTGAGTCAAATTTTATTGGCCCAATAAGTGGCCACTGTTATGGTGCTCTCGTCGGCGTTCATGAGCGCCTCTTGTGCAGGTGGAAGGGCATTTTGGAAATTCAGTAAGGTGGTCAAGGTTTTGACTTGCCATGGTGGTGAAAGGATTAGCCAATTCGCTTTTAAGAACTCGCGAATTGCCCAGGGTGTGCCGTACGTAGGGAATTGTTGTGTACGTCACTCGGGGAGGCTCCTTTCATGCACTCCAAAAATGAAATAATGTTGGCTGGCCAGAACTTAATTTGGCTGCTTCCTAAATAGCTATAATAGGTATGGCGACTAATCCATAGATAGTAAAATATAGGAAACCTTATCAAAATTTAGGTAAACATAAACTAAATGCAAGAGTTCTTAGTTACATATAAATCTAACTCATTTAATTATCATTCAAAGATTAATAGGCAAGTCCATTTTTAAAGTACGAAATTATTACAAAAATATATTTTCATAAAATTACCCACACAATTTATAGCACCTTTTGTTATAAAACCATTTTCATAAACGCAATATTTCGTATAGCTATCAAACAAAATTCACAACTTCACATACAAAATACATAAGCGTGACGTCAGCCGTTTGTTTGGAGCGTTTGGGCGAGTGTATTATCACAGATAATATAATACTAGTGTGAATTTAAAATTGTATTTTCTCAGGAAGTTTAAGTGTTAACAAAGTAATTATTGTAATAATGTAATTGAGAGGGATATTTCATACAAAAATAAAAAAAATTTAGGTATGCCTATTTGGCTTATATTGATTTCTGGTTAACTAAAATATCACATTTTATTATGTAAACAGCATCATGTAATTTTTGTAATAAAGTTTTGTAGAAAAATGTAATTGTTAAGAGGCAATATTTATACGAATTATGTTAAAATATTATATTTTATGTTTTTATTGTGATGTCTATTCTATTCATTTATGCCTGCGTTCCAATACATGCCACATGGAATTAAATGATAAATATTATGATAAAAAACTGAGTTTTATATTACTGCCGTAGTTATTTTCCATTAAACATGTAAAACAGATGGTTTTTTTGCCATTTAATTTAATTTTTTGCATGTTCAATAATTACATTGGTAACTTCCATTACAGGCCATTTTTGAACCGACTTCAAAAAATGATGAGAGATTTTTTTTTATTAAAACTGACGTGAGTTTGTAATATTATTAAAATTATGAAATACGGGTGTTACTCACGTAATGTTGGTCTATTTAGTCGACCGCGGTTTCGCCTATATGTCTAGGCATTATCAAGAGAGTGCGATACGTCGCGTCTGAGTCGCAGCCAGTCTTGCACTGTGCAAGACTGGCTGCGACTGCGACGAATGAGAGATTTGTTTTCAAGTTTGTTACCTCATAACTTTGACTGGGCGAAGCGATTTTAATGATTCTTTTTTATTTGAGAGCTGGTTCTTCCCGAGTGGTCCCATTTTAATTTGGTCCAGTTCTGACAATGGCACCCATGAGAAAACCATATAAGTCTAAAACTATTGTAATTAAAGTCGGTTTTTTTTGGCAAATTATCCATATTACCAGAAAAAATTCCATTCCTGGGCATTTCTTTATTACTATCTTTAATTTGAGCGAAAGGTATATAATTAATATTTAATGTAGCTTGTAAGAAAGTCTGTAGCGATTGCCATGTTCTATTTTATACAAAGACTTAGATAATGTTTTTATTTTGTGACAACGATATATTGTTTTAGTTTGTAAATATAATATAGTGTTTATTTAAGTAGGTATTAAGGATGTTTAAGTACGGAAATAAATGGTTTTATAGCAGATATATAGTTTTATTAACCACGAGCCTTTGCCCGCAAATTCGTCCGCTTCTGGCTTAAAAACTCATCTTGGTTAATTAATTAATAGTTATTTATGGTACAAGTGAGAAAATTTTTTTATATTTCTGTTGTAAGTGCCAATTTTTAATCTTGAGCTTGCAAAGTAGACCTAAATTGCATCACGAGCGTAGCGAGTGATTCTAATAAAGACTACTTCGCAAACGAAAGATTTTAAGAGGTCACGAACAGGAAATAATTTTTTTCTCACGTACATACAAACTCTTCCAGTGAGAAAATATTAAGATTTAAATAAACTCGTACTCAATAGCTTAACCTGGAATAATTCAATGAAATACGACAGTAATACCAATTCAGAATGCGTTTTAGGGCCTTTTGTAAGTCGCCACTAATTAAATATGTCGTACGCTTTCAAATACTTTTCACGTGACTTTTCTGTTAAAAAAGCAAACTTCTGTGTTAGAAGCAAACTTGCTTCTAACACAGAAGTTTGCTTTTTTAACAGAAAAGTCAGTAAAAAGAGTTGCTACAACTGTAGCAACTCTTTTGGAGTTCCACAAAGTTCTTCATCACTAGATTCACTATATTTTTGTTAAAAAGTTTCAGTAAACAATTAAACATAAACTGAAAATTAAAAAGCGTTAGCATATTATGTGGACTCTCGCTGCTAGGTCTCGGGTTCGATTCCAAAAATTCCTTTTGCTGAAATTTTGTCCTGACCTCTGAATACCATACCGTTGAGAAATGAAGGCTCCCAGGCACGACCGAACTGTAGCTTAGTTGGTAAAGCAGTGAAATACTATTCAAAGGTCGCAGTTTTAAGTCTCCCGCATGTCCTATTTTTCTGATTACTTTACATAATTTATTATCTGCGTTATAAAGAAACATGTATTAAATAGTATTTATCCCAGTACTCTTGGGATAGGCCACCATTGCCGAAATCTAGCTATTGCCCACTTCAAGCGCACAATATTAAATTTCCTATTCCAAACTCCAAGTTAAGTCCAAAACAGAATCGCCGCTTCATAATATCATCAGTAACTGAAACGTCTTCTGAAATTGCTTCGGAGTAGAGACCGCCGCTATTAGCATGACACAATTTAATTGTCAAGGAGTATGTGCTTTGCAACAGGCTGAAGCGAGTTTGATAAGTTACTAGCTTTCGTGCGCGGCTTCACCTGCGTGGTATTTTGATAAAAAGTACTTAGCCTATATAATTATCCAGAACCTAAGATAACTATTTACGAAATTTCATCAATATCTTACCTTTAACCACACGCTAAACAGTAGGTGTGATACTTTTGTGTTCCGGTTTAGTGGCGTGATCAGGCCATGAAATTACTGACAGATGAAGCAAAGCACCGTAGTTTTTAACACGCTTATATTAGCTTCACCTGTATGTTTGTATGTATGTATGTATGTATGTATGTATGTATGCATGTAACCGACTCTTTTGGACTCGATTTGGACCCACTTTAAACGGACAGATTTCATTCAAATTTTGCACACCTGTCAAAAATCGATGACAATACAATAATTCGATAAAAAAAAACAAAAAAAAAATAAAATTTAAAAAACGCTCTTATAAATAAACCAAACTAAAAAGTAGAAAATAAATAATAGTTTAAAAAAACTAAAAAACACGCTTTTAAAGTAACTAGTTCTAACTAAAAAGTGAAAAATAATTCCTAATATAAGCTAACAATGGTAATGAACAAAAAATACTAGTATTATGTATTGTGAAAGCGTGTTTTTTTAGTTTTTTTAAACTATTATTTATTAGATGTAGTGACGTTTGTTACATCTAGGATAATTGATGTTTGGACTGCAGTTACCATTTACCACTAGTTGGACTACACGACACACGGCCGTTTGCTTCACCCTCCATTCCCTAACTTACTCTCTCTTAACTTAAGTAAGTAAGTCCAAGTTATAGCCTAGACAGAATCGCCGCTTCATAATATCATCAGTAACTGAAACGTCTTGTGAAATTGCTTCGGAGTAGAGACCGCCGCTATTAGCATGACACAATTTAATTGCCAATGAGTATGTGCTTTGCCACAGGCGGAAGCGAGTTTGATAAGCTTTGCATCCGCGTGCTATGTCATTTAGATATAGTCTGTATGCTAATCCAGGCTATAAGCTATCTGCATACCAAATTTTAATAAAATTGGTATACCTGTTCGAGCAGAAAGTTGGTACTTAATACTATTTTTCAACCTACCTTTGATACAAAATAAATAAGAATTTAATTATGCTTTGCTTAAATTCAACAAATTACACCTAGCATGTCAAGCGCGAGATAGATTTTGTATGATAAAATATGTTATTGTCGCCTGTTTGCGTGGTGTGTACTTAAATAAATTTTAGTTGATTGATATTAAAAAAAAAAAACAATTTGATTCATTTAATTATTTAATTGTATTTTTATTTAATTTTTTAATCTCTTTTATTTATGTCACGTTAATTAATTGTATTTTAATTCTCATTTTGATTGTGAATCCTAATAAACGATTCATTTATTTATTGATTATTATTATTTTGTTCTTTTGACATATTTATAATATGGGCAAAGATGACAAAATCGCGATAAAATCTATCTCGCGCCCGTTATGCTACCTCGACAGACCAACCTTTCAATAACTTCGTTTTCAGTTCCACATTAAAATTAAAGCCAGTTACATTGACATGATCCCTAAATAGTTAATTACGGCCCTCAAGATACATAAAGGCACTTAGAGACTCTCACTCAAGCTTCAGGTTTTGTTGTGGTTTCACCTTCTAACCGCTCCTGAAATCTTCACCGCATAATTACTACCGTACCCTCGCCCTAACAAGGAACTCGGCAAGGCAAATTGAACAGTGTAGCACATCTATTAAGGTTTTAATTACCTTGGCCTGCCCTCAGCACAGTCGAACGGTTGTAAATTGAAGTAACACGGCCCAGAGCAATTAAGATTGCATGTCACTGGTCTGAATTTAGTTAAAGTCCTCCTACAATTTATCGGTCTGTTTGCCTCATAGTTATGTATCTTATTTAGAGCAATATGAAGCTTATGAATGTTAATTAAAGACTGGAATGGGGCGATACGTCATGATTGAATGTAGTTAGATTTTAATGACACATTGACATTAGATCCTCTTTTCTCTTTTTAACAGACTTCAAGCTTCAAAGGAGGTACACAATTCGTCGATTTATTCTCGTATCTTCGTCGGTAGTCATCGGTTCACATTAGATACCTATTTTTAACCGGCTTTAAATAAATAATAATAAAAATAATAATAATAAAAATGAATTTATTTCTCACCATCAACCATATTATACATATAAAATTGTAATCTACACAGCTATGTTACAGCGTAGGTTGAGGATCGCTGGTGCCTGAAATAGGTATAAAATATAACCTGTGATACAGATCACCAGTTTTCCGCTCGGAACCAATTTACAAATTAGTAGCAAAATGTACACAATAATTACTATCTAGTTGTAGTTTTTAGCTCTATTGGTGATTCTTAAAATAGAAAATTTACTGTAAAACATAAAATAAAGAGGCAGATTGTGTATGTGAGAGTAGGTGTATGTATGTGGGTGTTTGTGTGTAAAGTGTGTGTGTATGTGATATTGTGTGTGCGATGTGTGCGTAATGTGTTTGTCCGTGGTGTATCATGACTGTGTGAGTCCTGTAATATATAGGTTGTATGGATGTCCGCAATATTAATATTGTTTTGGCAAACAAAGTTATTCCAAAACCTCAAGGAGGCTTTCTGTCTTTATATAACATTGATTAAGAAGCCATTCTAATACAGTGCTTTTACATTTATAATAGGTTAGGGCATATAAAGACAAAACTTTGTGTAATTTTTTATACCAAGAAATATATAGAATCTACGGCTGAAGGACGTTTTAACGGCATTGGAAGGTACGACAAGATGGTTACGACTTTAAATAAATGGAGTTATTTTCTTGTTCTATTATTGTTTTTTTTATGTTTGTTCGCCGATTTCTCGAAGACGCCTGGATCTATTAGAGTGATCGGTCCAATTTTCATCAGGTCACGAGCTGATGATAGGATCGTAGAGAAATTTTAAAGGCTTCTATATTGTTTTTCGTATATTACCTAAAGTTGCTCGCATATTTGCATCTAGCAGTCAGCATTTCATGGTGCTGTGTGGATGCTGGAAGGTACAACTCCTCAACGTTTAGAAAAACGGGATGACTCTTTAAATGATTCTTTCAAGTTATACACAGATGAGGCTAGTTGTTGAATATTATTTAAGTATTTCTTACTGTTTAGTGTTTTTTTTGTAATTGAAGTTTTTTTTTTGAAAATTGTATAAATAATTACGGGTGATCCTATTTAAGTTTTATGGAATCGATCAAGAGGTTGTACTCGGTAGTACCTAAGACAAAGTGTTAAGTTGTGATTGGGCGTGTTTAACAGCACATGTCATAATTATGTATTTTTCTTCACAAATATATTTTTTATTGACAAAATAAACTAAAGATAAGCCCTAAGTTACAAATTTTTAAAGTGATTATATATTTTACTTTCGCTATTTTTATTCAAATCTTCGAAGATATTGAGAATATTACCTACCCACTGTAAACAAATCTGATGCAAACTACAGAAAAATAACAATTTATCAGTAAAAGACATTGTTCGAAAGCCTTTTGTTTTCGTATTCAATGAGCTGCAAGTTACAATCACACAGACGAGACGCGTTCAGGATTTCGGACCTAAATGTATACTAGAAGAGATTGTTTGTGTTTTCGTATATTATTATTATTTCGTATATATTTTTTTTTGACATTAAATAACATCATGCCTATATTACCAACAAGGGGGTGGCAACGTGTATAACACCCACATGGGATAGGGGTTGAGCCCATCGCCATCCACCGGGCACAATTCCAACTCCGTGCTGCTATTGTGAATTTTCTGACGGAAAATTCACAAATAACACTTTGCCCTACCCGAAAATCGAACCCAATTACCTTGCGGTGACACTTTTTAACCGACGAAAAAACGTAGGCGGTTCTCAAGTCAACACATTTTTTTAATGTCTTTACCATGTATATTTGCTTGATTTTCGATCTCAAGAGAATCGAATTCGAATGTGGCAGCTTTATGTCGCCTATAGCTGCTACAATGATCGGTCATGTGTTTTCTTCTCTCTATTGCTCCTGCTAGCTTTTTGAGGCCAGCCTCCCATTTCCGTCGCTGACGTCCTTACTTCCTTTTATATTGTATTACACACAAATCTGTTACACTAGCTGAATAGCTAGTGCTATATTATATCGTTTCTAGAAAATAAATAGTCTGTGTAATTTCGGACACACAGACATTCTTCGAACATTATAAGAAGCTCTCGACTTAAAGAAAAGGTTGGAAAATATCTTATTGTTTTCATAGAAATAAACTAACTCTGGTATAGTGGTTAGCGAAAGCGCCTCTTACCGCAAGGTTTCAGGTTCTTGTGTTCTTGTTAACTTTCTGTCAGAAAATTCTCAATAGCAGCAGGGAGTTAGATTTATGTCCGGTAGATGGCGAAAGGCTCACCCCCTATCCCATGGAACCTAAACATAACAGGTGAAAGGTGGATGAAAGATAGAAATCGAGGGCAATCCCGTAAATTTCAAAGGCTTCTATATTGTAATATTTTAAAGCTAAAATTTGCTTTAAAATATTACAAGTATTTGATAAAAATGCGTCATCTCTCGACAGTATTGTGTTGATCTTAATTCAAACGTACTGTGCGTGACTAAGTGACTAATCACTCATCGCATAGGTGGCGCTTAAACCAAGTAATGGTTCGTCTAGCTAAGGTATATATATACCTATGACGCTGGCACAAAGAGTAGAGAAATTTCGATTCTATATTGTTTAACGTATCTTAGAAGCTGAGCTGATGCGGGCAGGTACAACTCCTCAACGGTTAGGAGTACGGGGATAATTCTCTGTATTCTTTTAAGTTATACACAGATGAGGCGAGACGTGGCATATTATTAAAGTATTTCTTACTTTTTTGTATAATTATATAGGTATTATATATATAATGATAGTGGATATAAGATGATGCTGAGAAAAAGATCTACAGTCACCGACACTGTTTAATTAAAGAGCTTTGTTAAATTATAGACAAGATTAGAGTTTAAATTCATTTTTATTTCAAACAATTTAAAAAGATACAAAATAATACATTTAGAGTTGTCAGTGCGTCTAACTGAGGCAACTCGTTCTCGAAATGCTGGTTTATATTTCGGCCAGCGACTAAGTATCGCAATACAACGCGGTAATGCTGCCAGCATTTTGGGTACGAGGCCTTCTGACAGTGACTTATTAAGTTTAGATTAATTTAAGATTAGTTTAATTTAAATAAAAAACTATATTTTTTATACATTTATATAACTAATATTTTTGTAAATACATTTTGTCTAATCATATTTGAGATGCCAATATCAAACACTTCAACTAACGACAATAAGTTTCCGATTTTTATCAACCAAATCTATTTCCAAGGGAATTGCGAGAACGATTTGGAGTAAGTAAGCCCAAAGTCTGGCTTCCATCCAGTGCTGTACGAAGGCATGTCCATTTTTCTGAAGCCGGCGCTGAAGTCCATAGAGCTGGTGGGACTGCGGAACACGTTGAGGTTACCCATCGCGGAGTAGTCCTTACGGTCCAGGAATGGTGTCTGAGCCATACTTAAGGAAGCGCCAACCTTGTCTCTATGATACAAAAACATGAATTACCAAATGCGCTGTTAAAAATAACTGCCCTTTTTGTTCAGTGGTAAGTATATGCAACCTCTTGCCACCAAGTAATTGTAACTTAAGATTTCTTCTCAATAGCACCACGGAGTTTGAATTGTGACTGTAGGATGGCGATAGGCGGACCCTTAATCACATGAGACTTAACTGGTAAAAAATAAATGTGATAAGTATATAGTGTATGTACACCTCTTCCACACTATTCTGACGGCAAAATCCCAAATTTATAATACTTTGGCCCGACTCGGGAATTGAACTCGAGACCTTGACGACCGGATGGCGGAGTGGGTAGTGTACCTGCCTGCGACGCCGAGGTTTTGGGTTCGATTCCCACTTAAGACAAATCTTTGTGTGCATGAACATGGGGATTTTTCTTAGTCTGGGTGTTTCTATGTATAATAAGTATGTATTTACAAAAGAAAAGTATTTATGTATTAGTATCAGTTAGGTATTCTAGTACCCATAGTACAAGCTCTGCTTAGTTTGGGACTAGATGGCGTTGTGTGTGAGTTGTGGAATATGTAAATATGTACCTAACGGTGAGACGCCAAAAACGCTTATTACTAGCTAGATCAACGAAACAATCAAAACATATTATTAATTGTGGTGAAATAAAAAATTACTACTAGTAACTGCCTCTATGGTCTAGTGGTTAGCATATACGCCTCTCAGTGCAAGGTCTCAGCTTCAAATCCCGGGTCGGGCAAAGTGTTATTTGTGAACTTTCCGTCAGGAAATTCTCAATAGCAGCACGGAGTTTGAATTGTGATGGTGGATGTCGATAGGCTTTATTAAATGGGACCTAAACAGAACAGATGAAATGTGGGTGTTGCAAACCTCTGCCACACCCTGCTGGGTAATATAGCCGTGATGTTAGTTATAATAATTATACTAACTTGAATGTGTAATCCAGGCCTCCACCAACAGTGTTAAAGTTGGGCGCGTTAGGGAAGTCAGGCATGTTCCTAGCGACGAAAGCCTTGCCGATGACGTCGTGTTTGGCATCGTGGTACAGGGTCGCTTGGCCGGCGCCGGTCAGCCTGGAGCCGAACCCTGCGATCTGGTCGTGCTTCACGGCTATTCCGTGACCGTTGCTGGGAAATCACAAACATTATTAAATATTACGAAACAGTTGAAAAAATTACGGCAGGACTTGATCCTGCGACCTTCCCACGGTCGCCTCTTGCTAGGATCCCAAATTTTTTATTTTTTTCTTAGAATAATTGGCTGAGCATAGCTAAATTCTATAAAAATTCAAGTATTCAAGTCTTTATTGCACTCCACAATGTTAAAATGGTCTTATAAATAGGTACAGTATCAATTATGGACTCTGACGGGCACGGCAAAAGTAGGCAAATAATCATTTATAATATAAATAACTTTTCGTTGGCAGTCGGATAAAAAATCTAGATAACTAACAAAAACAAGATAAAGGGCCGTAGCAAACACGATACTTTCTGTCGTTAAAACGCACGATTCTGATGCCGCGATCGAACTGTTTCGATAGAGATCCATACAAAAATCGCCGATCACCGATTCTAAAGATAGCACGTACTAAGGAATAAATCACAAAAGCACAAGCGTTGCTATATCTGATGACTATTACATTATGCATCTTGTGTCTCATTCTAGCTTAATCTAACCACCAAACCGAAACACAGCAGTGCCAGCTAGTTCAAGCTTAGACGACAATGCTATGCCCTCGCAATTGTCCACAAAAGGTTTATCGGTACACTAAAACTCTGATTATCTGATAAAAAAAAGTTCTTACTTCTTTGCAGCAAACCTCGAAAAAACTACTTCATTCAAAAAAGAAAAAAAAAGTGAAATACTCACCCATCTAAAGCCAATCCTATGCCCTTGGAACCCATGCCCAACTTGTCATCCAAACTGGTTGTCCCGATGGCACTTAGACCAACCTTGTCACCACGAACGAGCGGAACTTTTCCACTAAGATCTATTCCACCATTCCCATTTAACGTGACGCTGCCTTGAGCTTGACGACGCACCCTGGCACTTGCTAAGTACCCTGGATGCTGGTACTGGAAGTCCTGGAACCCTGGGTCTATGTCACTATCCTGCTGCCTGTAATCTTCGTCGAAGCCATATGGAACGTCGTCCCAGGAAATGTGTCTTGCGCTTGCGCCGACCAGCAGAACAGTTGCCAAGAAAATTTTAGAGGAAAACATCTTGTGTGTTGCTGAAGAAGTTTGTGTATGGAATGATGCTCTGTAAAACTAGTAGGGCTTTTATATGCTAATATTATCGTATGTACGGGGTGTCCCCGGCCCCAGAACCATTTGTAAAGTACCGTCTATCACAGGAGCGTTTGTTAATAAAGGGTTATCGTCGGTCACCAGAGAAATACCGTCTCCTAAAATAATTGACCTCGTTGATCTAAGAGTTATGAGATACAAATACATACAGATAGATTCTTTGTATAGAATCAATAGTCTTGAATAGGATATAATAATATGAAAATTCATTAAAACTGAAGTGAGTTTGTAACATTATTCAAATTATGAAATTCGGGTGTTACTCACGTAATGTTGGTCTATTTAGTCGACCGCGGTTTCGTCTATACGTCAAGGCATTATCAAAAGAGTGTTATACGTCTGGCAGGCGAAACCGCGGTCGACTAAATAGACCAACATTACGTGAGTAACACCCGTATTTCATAATTTGAATAATGAAAAATCATATTAGGCTAGAATAATTTTTATTCTGTAGGTTCTGCGCGTTTAACTTAACTTAAGTTGTATTTTTATTGTTATTTTTTAAAACCACAAATGACCACGATCTTTTTTAGGTAAGTACTTAACTAGTACTAACCACAATAATATATTGATTACTTGAATTACCTACCCTAGGGGTAGGTATTCAATGCGGGAATAACCCAAGAATGCCTTAACAAAATGTTTTGAAATGAATAATATCAAAACAACTTTCTTATATTGTGGTTAACTTCATAAAATAAACTACCCACAAGCTATATAGAGAATTAAATAACTTTAATATAATCTTATATAATAAACTTTTCATTTTATTCTCTTAACATTGCAATATTTTTATTAAAATTTGATATTAAAACTGTCCGGTTTCCTTATTACGATTAATATTAATGGGATTCAATCACATTCATGAGTCAAAATTTGTACCATTGATTTACATTTTAATCAAATTCAATCACAAACAACATCCATCGTTATAAGGGGGCGGAAGACATAATGTGAGGCAGTGTATTTCGCAAGCTGTTCCAAATTACACAAAGATATATTATCAATAAAACATGAATTAATCTGTCGAACGCTATAAACTACTAATCTATCAAAATTACCTTTATGTTCTTGGGTTTCTAAGATACCCTATAGAAATCATCACACCTTACCATATTACGTTACTTTATTTAGTTGGAGCTAGAAATTACTTTCCAAACGAAATTCGTCCCGATTTATCACTAGAGTAGTCATAAAGGAAATTCGTAGCTGGAATTAATTGATTATCCGATTTTCAATGATATCGATTTGTTTTCCCACGAATTGCTGGTGCTGTAATGAAATAACTCGATTGCGAGTGAGATCCAAGTCTTACTGCGCACTTCGGGCTCTGTGCTTCGGTTGAATCAAATACGTTTCTTTTGGCAGGAATTCCAAGTGCCAAAATAACTGTTGTTTCAAACTGCAGTGGTCAAGAAATATTTATTAGGTCTTATCAAATAAAAATAACCTGTTGTTAAATAAACTACGCGACATAACAATGTTTTTTTGTAAATATTGAAGTTAATTTCAACTTTTAAATACAGACACATTCTTACTAAGAAACAGTTGAAAAATTATGGGACCGCAGTCGCTTCAACCAACCAGATACTGTCGCCTCTTGCCAGGACCCTAACTGTTTCGTAGTATAATTTGCTAAGCATGGCATAGCTAAATGCTAGTAAAATAAGACAATAAGAAGACGGCAGACGGCGACGGGGATGGCGGAGTGGGTAGTGTACCTGCCTGCGACGCCGAGGTCGTGGGTTCGATTCCCACTTAAGACTAACCTTTGTGTGCATGAACATGGGGGTTTGTCTTAGTCTGGGTGTTTCTATGTATAATAAGTATGTATTTACAAAAGAAAAGTATATAGTAAGTATGTAGTATAAGTATCAGTTATTCTAGCACCCATATTACAAGCTCTGCTTAGTTTGGGACTAGATGGCGATGTGTGTAAGTTGTGAAATATTAAAAAAAAAAAAAAAAAAAAACTTCTCTATCAAGTCGGTTAAAACGTAATAAATTGTAGTGAGCAATGCTTAGATAACCTCTTGGATCTTGAGAGTAATTAATAAAGACATTGTAGACCTAATAAAAGGTACGTCCCATTTAGTGCAAATTACCCTGTAAAGGGGATTCCTAGAATCCAACCAATAAACCTATGCTACTACCACAGTTAGTTATTGTTATATTGTAACTACTGACCCAGCGCACTCTGTGGCAATAAATAAGCAGATTTTGAAATTAATTAAGTTAATTTGTTTATTAGAAAATACACTAAAAAAATAAGTAAATTAATCATTCAATGTTGTAACAATGACATTTTAATCGAAATAGAATGAAAAACATTTACAAAAAAGACGATAATTGATCAGTTATCGAGCGGGATGAAAAATGATTAAATTACTAAAATGGCTATTAAACATAGGGGTTGGTAATGAAAGGGTAAAAATTTAGGGTTGTATGTATTTTTAATGCCACATTATAGAAAAATAAAACAAAAAAAATGTCCAAAAATTAAAAAAAAATGTTAAGGGTGAACAACCCTTATCACTTAGGGTATAAAGCAATTCAGGCATTTAATGACGAAACCACAAGTACCTACCTCAGACAACTAACAAGCTCTAAGGCGACAGATTACTCTCTATGGAAAGCTACAAAACATCTTAATAAACCCATTGTTCATGCTTCTCCCATCAAGCAAATTAATGGACAGTGGGCCACAAGTAACCAACAAAAAGCATCAAGATTCGCAGATCATCTGGAACAAATTTTTCAACCAAATGATGAAGAAATTGATGAAGATATTTTGTTTGACGAAACATCAGCAGATGAATTAGAAATTAAACTAGTCACGCCAAAAGAGGTTTACTTTGAGATAAAACATCTAGCCCACAAGAAATCACCTGGATATGATCTTATAACGGGTGTAGTGCTTCAAAATCTTCCTCGAAGAGCTATTGTCAAACTAACTACGCTAATCAATGCTACGTTCAGATTAAAACATGTATCGACAATCTGGAAAGTTGCTGAAGTGATAATGATACCCAAGCCAGGGAAACCACCACATGAGGCTGCGTCATACAGACCTATATCGCTCTACCAATCACCTCAAAACTACTAGAAAAGCTTCTATTAAGACGATTGAAGCCTCTTAAAGAAGAACGAGAACTGATTCCTGACTACCAATTTGGATTCAGAGCTAACCACTCTACAGTTGATCAAATTCATCGTATCACCAATACTATAGAAAAGGCTCTTGAAGAAAAGAAAGTCTGTTCTACAGTTTTCCTGGACGTAGCACAAGCGTTTGACAAAGTGTGGCATGTAGGTTTAACTTTTAAGTTAAGAAAGATGCTTCCAAGACAGTTTTCTGAGTTACTGGAATCATACCTTAAAGAAAGGATGTTTAGAGTAAGACAAGAAGATGCGTATTCGCAACTGACGCCAATAAAAGCTGGAGTACCACAGGGAAGTGTCCTTGGTCCCGTGCTGTACCTACTGTACACCTGTGATATTCCAGAGCTAAAAAACAATATAATTGCCACATTCGCGGATGACACAGCTATCATGGCTACAGGAGTCACTCATGCAGAAGCTGTGGAAAAGGTTCAAGCTGCCGTCAATACCATTGTTTACTGGACAAAGAAGTGGCGTATAAAACTAAATGAATCCAAATCGATACATATAGACTTTACTAACAAAAAGGCCAACTATCAACCGGTATATCTGAATCACCTTATAATACCGTATGCGAACTCAGCCAAGTACCTTGGTATGACACTAGACGCAAAACTTCGCTGGAAGGCTCATGTCAAAAAGAAACGCAGTGAGTTGGAACTTCGCTATAAAAAAATGTACTGGTTGCTGGGTAAACATTCCACGTTGTCGGTGCATAACAAAATACTTATTTATAAACAAGTCCTCATGCCAGTGTGGACTTATGGTATACAGCTCTGGGGCTGTACCAAACCAAGTAACATCCAAATAATCCAAAGGTTTCAGAATAAAGTATTAAGGGGAATTGTGAATGCACCCTGGTACATCAGAAATGAGGATCTCCATCGTGACCTGAAGGTGAACCTTGTCGCCAGTGTAATACAACAGTATGCTGAAGCTCATGAACGACGACTTCTTCAACACGTGAATGTCGAGGCCATCCAGCTCCTTGACACCACAGACATAGTTAGAAGACTTAAAAGGACGAAACCTTTTGAGCTAGTTCAGTGAAATTAGTGATTCAAGTGGTTTAGTGCTATCTTAAAAGAACACAAGAACAAAGTGTCATTTTCGATAATAGAGACAATAAGATAGGTGTTAATGGACACATTCTTAGCATAAATTAATTTAGTAGCTTAAGTCAAAATTAAATTACTCATTAGTCTCTAATGTTATATCTAGACTAGATTGTAATCTTTATGACGTATCTAATTGCTTAGAAACATCATTAATTAAAAAAAAAAAAAAAAAAAAAAAACTTAGGGTATAAAAAATAGATAATAGCCGATTCTCAGACCTTCTGAATATGCATATAAAATTTGGTAAAAATCAGTAAAGCCGTTTCGGAGGAGTAAGGTAACTAACATTGTGACACGAGAATTTTATATATAAGATATTACATTATTACCTCCTCCTTAATTATTTATGTCCTCTTAGCCTTACTTTGGCTACGGCGGCCAATCTCAAAGGAGATCTGACAACTGCTTTTTGCTCAAACGTCTGCGCGTAACACGTAGCACTCTCTATTTCTTCACTCTCATAGCCTGATGGGACGGATCGACAGAAAAGTCGATCCGTCGATTTACTGGTGGTAGAGCTCTTGTGAATGAGCTCGAGGGCAGCAGCACCACCGTCTCGCCTTTAACCTGCCGCCAAATAGTAGTGCGTCCATTACTGTGTTCCGGTTTGGTGGTGAGATCAGGCCCTGAAATTACTGGCACATGAGGCATAACACCTTAGTCCTCAGCTGCAGCGACGCATCTATATTCTGCTTTTGTGGATTGTTGATGTCCATGGGCTGTACTCCACTTACCATCAGGTGGACTACACGTTCGTTCGCTGTGGGCGTAGAATAAAAAAACAAACATTATTGTAATCTAGCTCCTGCTAACGGCTTTGCCTGTGTAGGTAATAAAAAAACAGTATTGCTTTAAGTTATATTTCATGCAAGAGTACCATAATTAAACAAGAAGCAAAATGTAGGTAGTCCTTATCCGTAGGTTATCCTCAGGGAAATATTCCAAAGCCCAATAGAAAATCAATTGTCAACAACACTCCTGTACACAACATTTTCAATAGCGCCAAAAATTTTGCAACAAATTAATGGCTTCGTCCCTCCATCAACGCCATCTCCACACATTATCACAAAAGAATACATCTAAGCCTTTTTCTTTGACTAAAAGGTCGTATAAAAATATAGCTACAAAACACCAGTATAACTTGAACCTCCTTATGAGTCCAAATTCACACATCACCGAAGCTATAAAGTTGATTTTAGCTTGCATTCTGAATAACAATGGTTCTATTTACGTTGGATGGATGGATATCGCACTAAATAAAAAAACCTTTAACGTCACGATAAAAATCCGCAACAAAGCCAAAAAGGTCGGCGATTTTCCAAACGTTTACACCTCGAATGTGACCCTTATTACCGAGGTACAAGGACTACCTAAAAAGTTACGTAAGTCAAATAGGAAAATAGTGCAGGAGTGAGCGTTAAAAGCTAATTCAATATTTTGTGTTGACAATTTGCGAATGGCATTACAGAGATAGATCTCTACAATCTATTCTTTTTCACCGATTGACTTCGAAAAAGGAGGATATCTATTCGGTTTTGATTTTAAAACACATGAGTTGAATTTTACAAATGTATGTATTATGTACTTCAATTGTTTTCAGCCTAGCATGCAATGTAAAAAATAGTTTTTGTCTAATCATTTGAAAAATGAATGAACTAAAAAATCAATGCAAAATTATACTTTTAATACATGTCTTCTTAAAAAGTTAATAATTCGAATATAAACACCAGAAAACCACAGACTATAAAAGTGCAATAAACCTCTATCGTCACTTAAAATTGTGGCATAAACTCAGCATTAATTAAGAACTTTTCATCTCTCTGCAACTGTTTTTATTTTTAAAAAAACTTTCAGACGACTATGAGAAATAGGATTTAAAACTTTATTCGCTTAATCTCTATAAACTTTACAGACTTACTAAAAGTCTGATAATTAAAGTATGATGTTCTATGTTTAACTTTTGTGAACTTGACGTTGAAGACTTTAAAAGTAATAAAAAATGACAAGGGTTAAATACTACTTTTAATATTTTGTATTCTATGAATGTTGTTAGAGTTTTAATGGCATGTGGAACATGCCGCTTAGCATTATTTTAGTTCAGTGAAATTATGATTCATATTAACGTGGATTTGCATTATCTGAACTAATATAAAAAAAAGAGATTTGTTTTTTTGTTTGTTAAAATTTTATTAAAAAACGGCCGATAAAAAAACGAACCGATATTGGAATTATACAATTTTCCTGAGATCGCGCGGGTGTAACCGCTCGCGGGTAGCATAAGATAATAAAATAATCTTACCATTAGCAATCTTGTCAAAATGTACATCATATATAATAATATAAGGTTGAAATATAAAAGGCTTAGCAATGCCATAATTTGCCTCAAAATATTACAAATATGTACATCATACATACGAACATAAAATTTCCTTTGTCTTTATCCCACGGGCGTTGCAGAGAGAGACACAATAATAATATATATATGTATAATAAATTTGTTTCTTTTTTCATTTTGATTAGCGTATGTAATTTATTGACATTTAATTATATGACATTGTTATAATTTTTATGGTCATCCAATGTGTGTTATCTTATGATATACCTTTATTTTTATATTTATATTTCTTTTCAAGTGCCAATTTTGAACACAATGTATTTTGTTAAGAAATAAATGACTTATGACACAGATGATGGAACGCCATAATTATGTAACGTTCCTTACATACTTCATTCGCTTCTTCAATACACGCATTCAAACATCTCGTCATACATGCTCGCCGGTTCCGTGTACTCAAATTTGACAAAAATAAGTTAAACATAAATATATTATAAACTCTATCTATAACTATAATTAAACTTGTAGAGAAACGCGTGTGATGTTCCTCCACCACAAAGGGAGGATCCTCCGACCAGGCTTGGTGGTATTGCCTGGCGATTGCCAGCTGTCCAACAGTAGTGTCTTGGAAGTAGTATCTATGTATACTCGCTGTGAACACTCCGCTATCGCGATTCAGCGCTCTTTGACACTTGTGACGAGTGTGTCACTTCTTGACGCTGTCAATATGACATGTGTCATTTATTATATGTGAGTACCGCCACAAACTTATTTTTTTTAGAAATACAGTTTTAACACAGACAGCTCCTGACCTATGTAAATTCAAGTATCCATAGCGATCATAAGGTTGCAAATATACACCCCTCTCCAATCCTATAAGGGCATGTACATAAAACGGTTCTGTATTGAAATCGGGTAAAGGGCCTAAGGGTTCTAA
The DNA here is from genome assembly GCA_905147285.1 of Hypena proboscidalis. Classification (NCBI taxonomy): domain Eukaryota; kingdom Metazoa; phylum Arthropoda; class Insecta; order Lepidoptera; family Erebidae; genus Hypena; species Hypena proboscidalis. The sequence continues at coordinate 4,879,831 of LR990150.1, read as the reverse complement.
AGTACCGACCTATTTATTTTGATCTCAAGTGACATTACCGAAATCGTTCGTGAAATGTGAAATTTTTAGACCTTTCCGTCGAGATAAATCGTCCCAAACTACGGTTGGTGAAACAATTTGGGTTGACTTCTGAATGTGGATTGATTAATTCTGGGGCTAAGTTTAGTTCTGCTTGGAGTTGATTTTAAATTGTGACTCGTGTGATGGGCGATTGGGTTAAATGCGATAAGTGAATGACAAATATAGAGAACTGATATTGGTACTTAGACTAATCTAGTCTGATAAAATTGTACCACACCCTTCTGGGTAATATAGGCGTGATGTTATGTCCAAAAATACCTTTGGACTACCTCCATCCACCAGAACTTGGGTCTGCTTCTGAATCTTTGGCCGAGGAAGGAGAGCTGTAGAGCCAAGATTTACCGGAGCTAATTTTCTTGCAGCTTTCCAGTTCTGTCGCTGAACACCCAGTTATATAAAGCGTGATGTGAATATTATGGTGTATATTCACCAAAACTATGCGGCAAAATAGTATGCTTAACAGTCCGCCTGTTGGTAATTTCGATTCAAAAAACCGCAACTCTCAAAGGATTGTCGGTTGAATGTCCATTGAAGCATCAACATGTTTGCGGCCGCTGATTTGTATACTTAAAATTATCGCATTTCATTATGATATATTATTTTATTACGTAACATCACACCTTTATTACCAAGAGGGGTGCGTCAGTGGTGTATATGGCATATTACCTGTTATATTCAGGACTCATTTGATAGGGGTGAGCCTATCAACCTATATCCACCGAGCACAATTCCAACTCCTTGCTGCTATTAAAAATACCCTGATGGCAATATCTTATATAACCTGACCCGAGAATCGAACCCGAAACCTCGAAGTGAGAGGCCATATTCGCTAACCACTAAATCAATGCGGCAGTTAAATTTATCATTTCATTCGACTCATTTTATATAACAATTTAATAAAATATACGGATAACCTTAAAAGTCATCAATAAGTCTGAAACAGTGTCATTTATTTAAACCCTTCAACAATATACCGTTGGCAGTTAATTACAATAACAAAACATCAGAACAACGGCCAAAACTTGGAAAATGGCCAAAGTTTATACAAAAACAAATCCATCTGTTTTATTGAGGGATACAATTGGAAATGAAACGTGAATTACTGAACGCTTTTAAACGACCTTTTAGACGATTAACTGGGTCGCTAGGGATGCCCCTGAAATACAATTTCTAATATTTTGCGCTGAGCGTCTGCCTTTTTACTTTTATACATTCATAGACGTTTAAACGATGATCAGACGATCAATAAAACCGATGCGCGGCTTTGACATAACCACAATCTTCTTAATAATTCAAAGTCTTTTACTTAACCCTATAACTATGTACCGTTGGCAGTTATTTATAATAACAAAACATCAGAACAACAAGAAAGTGGCCAAAGTTTAAATGCATATGTTCTATAGTAGGATACAATCCAAAATGAAACGTAAATTACCGAATGCTTTTAAACGACCTTTAAGACGATTAACTGGGTCGCTATTTCTAATATTTTGCGCTGAGCGTCTGCCTTCAGACTTCTTTACAGTCATACTGAAGTCATGTTGAAATGACACTTGTTTTAGCAGGCATTGATTGCTTATTCAGACGATTAATCAAACCGGTGCGTGGCTTTGACATAACCACGAACTGCTCAATAATTCAAAGTCATTTATTTGACCCTTCAACCGTGTACCGTAGGCTGTTAATTACAATAACAAAACATCAGAACAACGGCCAAAACTTGGAAAATAGCCAAAGTTTAAATCCATCTGTTCTATAGTAGGATACAATCCGAAATGAAACGTAAGTTACTGAACGCTTTTAAACGACCTTTTAGGCGATTAACTGGGTCTCTAGGGATGTCCCTGAAATAAAATTTCTAATATTTTGCGCTAAGCGTCTGCCTTCAGACCTCTTTACAGTGATACACGTTTAAATGACACTCGTTTTCGCAGGCAGTGATTGGTTATACAGACGATCAATCATACCGGTGCGTGCCTTCGACATAACCTCGAAATTCTCAATCATTCAAAGTCATTTATTTCATCCTTCAACCATGTACCGTTGGCAGTTAATTACAATAACAAACCATCAGAACAACGGCCAAAACTTGGAAAATGGCCAAAGTTTATACAAAAGTAAATCCATCTGTTTTATAGTAGGATACAATACGAAATGAAACGTAAATTACCGACGCTTTTAAACGACCTTTTAGACGATTAACTGGTTCCCTAGGGATGTCCCTGAAAAGTTATTTAATATCTTGTGTGGGTATCAGGGTATTCTTTTGGAGATGACGGGTATAATGGAGGTAATTGATGAATGATTCAATTTAGGGTTTGGTGAAGGGTAGAACCAAATGGATTTAATTTGTGTCATTTTTCTCTTCTTTGTTAGACAGTAAGGCCGTACCACGTAAACTTTTCAACCTTTTTACCGACTGACAAGGAAGGGTTATGATGTTTTTTTTTATAATTTTGTCCAATCACACAATTTAAAAAGTTTTTATACCATCGATGTTGAATACTTTTGTTAGAAAATTACTCAATAATTCAAGCAAAAGATATTTTTTTAAATCAAGACTCGAATTGCAACTGCAATTTCGGGGTTTGCAAAAGTTAAAAAAAAATACCAAATGAGTCTAGCAGGTTTTGAACATGCGATCTTTTGCTCACCAAGCCACCGCTTTAACCAAGTAGGAACTTATGGTAGAGGAGCCCATTAAGGGATTTCGGGATTTATTCAAGCGCGGCAGATTAATATACAGGGGGATACCTTGTACTCGGTTAAGTACCTCCACCAAACATGAGGCCCATATATACGGCCGCCCGTGCAGGATACAGGATCAGATTAGTAAAAAAAAATTGACCATCAGAAATTCTCGAGCGCGTCAGATTAAAGTAGGGTGAGTTAATTACATCCTAAAAAGTGTATATTCCACTAATCTGTCAATTTGAGAGTGACGCAAAGAAAGGGGAGGGCAGCAAAGTTGTAAAAAAAAAAGTCATCTTGACATTCTCGAGCGTAGCTAATTTTTTTTTTATTTTGAAGGATATAATTCAAGAATAATGAAAAATATATAATCTGACGATTTCCGCAAGCCGAAATAACAAAAATTCCTCGATAAAGTTAAATGCGTGCAGCTGCGTGATGCCTACATTTGATTCTCCGCGTTTCTATTCCTTTCTGACTCTTTCTCTATCTATTACTCTCTCACTCCGTCTCCACTCTGGTTTCTGCTGCCATGACGAAAAATGAAAAAAATCTAATGAAAAATGATCGAAGAAAAATGTTAAAAACTATCAAATCGGTTTTATTATAGTAAAAATCTAGCTGTGCCGTATAAATATAAAATCATTAATTATCATATGAATTTAATTCAATATTATTTAAGATTTTTCTAAATCAATCAATCTAAATCAATAGTTTACAATCGATATTTATGAAAATTTTTAATTATTATGCAAATTAAGTTAGCTGACATATAAATATGATTTTTATTGAAAAATTATTACAAAAAAATAAAAAATAAATTTCACTTGTAAAAAAACTTCAAAAACCGTAAGTGCAATTTTTAAAAATATTTTTTTGTTCTAATTTAATTATTAAAAATAAAATAAAAAAAATTAAAAACGTCGGCTAACTTAAGTATTATTATTTATTTATTTAACATATATGTTTCTTTTAAAATAGTTCATTATTTAATATTTAACCTAGTGATAATATCTTATTATTTAATATTTATTCAAAAATAATGTTCATTACACGAATTGAAAGACTTTCAAGCTGGGAGAGTTCAAATGCATAGAAATATTATTTCTTTTAACTCAAAATATCACATAAACTATATTTAGAGCTTAAAAATGTCATAATTACAATTTTAAGCGCCCAGGAATGGAATTAGCGGGCAGTTGCAGGGATGGCCTTTGGGGTGAACCGTTTTTCTAATTTCTTTTTGTCAGATCAGGCGAATCCCTCTATATAATCGTCAGATTATGAGACAGTACGTTTAGAACATAAAGATGATCCATATATATCTTAATCTGACGCGCTTGAGTATTTCAAAATGGCGAATTTTTTTTGCTCATTATGAGAATGGCCGCGAGTTTGCGTCCCATCGAAATCGTCAGATTAGTGAATGAGAGCTTTTTTTTGGTGCACTTAACACTCCCTTAGAAAATCTGACGCGCTCGATTATTTTTATTTTTTTTTCATTTTCAACCCTTACATACAACCACCCGCATCATGCAAACGATCAGATTAACATACGTTCATTGTTAAAAATACGTAGGGCATTGATGCTATCAATATCTGACGCGCTCGAGGATGTCCATGCAACAGTTTTTTTTTACATATTTAAAAATCTATAGCCGCTTCCCCCACCGATGAATAGGTATATCATAATAACATTTTTTTCTTCTTATCATCTAAGCTTTGCAACCCAATAGGTCTCTACGACGCTCGAATAAATCCCCATTTAGCATTGTGGTCTCCCCTACTATTAAGAACAAATGGATGAACGTTACGTCACAAAATTACTTAACATACAGTTGAGAAATTTAGGGTCCTGGCAAGTGGCGACAGTAACTGGTTGTTAAAGTGGTTGTCCGGTTTGCTGAAGTTCTCAAGTTCAAATCCTACCGGTCTCATGATTTGTTCAACTGTTTGTTAGAATATTTGGTATTTTTTTATAACTTGCAAACCCCAAAACTGCAGTTTCATTTCAATATTTGGGATTTTTTTATAACTTTTCAGATGTCTGCAATCTTTCTGGATTGTTGATTTTCACATGGCCTGTAGAATCCAATCAGATTAACTACATGTTCGTGCGCTACATACGTTGGCTAAATCTACCAATAAATCACGAATAATTGTTCCCCGGCCCTAAATGTACCCGACTTTTAGATTAGCGATAACCTTTACTTCTTTAATGGACTCGATTAAAAAGCTCTCGTTGCTTTGTTACGGTGCCGTGGTTGCCGAATGAAATTTTCAAAAATGGTTATTAAATATCGACGAGTTTGAGCAAATTAACTTTTAATACATTCCTATAGATGATAGAGTTACTAGAATAAATCATAATTATTTATGAAACTTATAATACTTTTGGGATCCGAATATAATAGGCGAAGTGTGGATGTGCAGTTTATTCTGCTTTAACTTGTAGCTAAGCTAATATTCACTTATTAACTAGCTAGCTAATAACTGAATTTGCTTATCAACATGCGATATAAATAAAAATCTCTCAGATTTAGGACTTGAATGGAAACGGCATCCGATATTGGCCACTTTACCTATAATATATATACTTAAGACCTGTTTAACAATCTCCAATTAAGAATTATTAAGTATTACTTGAATATAATAGTGATCAATTTCAATATATCACAATATATCCTGTGAGTATCGTTAATGCTTATTTGACAATTGTTGCCGGTATTATGGTGACTTATCTGTACATTCAATATGACTATTTGTAGAAATATAAAAACTGACTTCGCTTAAAAAAAACGCAGTAAAAAGAAATACGTGAGTAATATTTAACGTCTCGCCTCATCTGTGTATTACTATTATACAGTAAACGGCCTTAAACACAACAACAAAAAAATTGCCGAAATCGGTACGGCCGTTTACGCGTGATGTCGTGACCAGAAAAACATTTCACCATCCAACGGGCTTTTCCACTTCCGTGCTACTATTGAGGTCCCGAGTTCACGTCTGTCTTTCGAGATAATATATGTGTGTAATTAAAAGATTAAAATAATGATAATTTACTAGTGGTAGAGCTCTTGTGAACGAGCTCGAGGGCGGCAGCACCACCATCTCACCTTTAACCTGCCGCCTAATAGTAGAGTTTCCATTACTGTGTTCCGGTTTGGTGATGAGAACAGGCCCTGAAATGGCCACATGAGGCATAACACCTTAGTCCTCAGCTGCAGCGACGCATCTATAATCTGCTTTTGTGGATTGTTGATGTCCATGGGCTGTACTCCACTTACCATCAGATGGACTACACGTTCGTTCGCTGTGGGCGTAGTATATAAAAAAAAACCAAAAGACCAATTTAAGTATCTACCTATATATATAAAAACAAATAAGAAAAATCTTATACTATCTAGAAAGATGGTGTAATATTTATTTGTAAAGTTTATAATGAAATAGTCGGTTGAACAGCTCTGCGCTCTGGGAGTTCGTTATACTAGGTATAGACAGAGATAGCCAAGTTTATGAAAATAAGTGGAAGCAAACTAGCGGCACACTGGGAGCGGAGATATTAAACTTTTGGTTTTGATATAAGCCAACTAACGTGCTCGGAATCTCAGTGTCGGCTAGAAGTTTTAAGATTCTAAAAATAATTTAGATGGTAAGTAAAACTTGCAGTTGGTATTGCTTGCACAGATAATTTTGTAATGAAAATCAGCGTTAAATGACTGTAGTTCATTGCAGTCACTTAGCATTATGCTGAGCTGCTGGCCTTTTGGTACAGACTGTATAACTGTATTCGACTGTATTTCTTGTATTGTTTATTTTATGTTTTGTGCCAATAAAAATTTTCTTTCTTTCTTTCTTTCTAGTAGGTAGATTTAGGTTAAAAATACTTATATATACTTCACATGCACTTGTTGTAGAGTAATATAAAAATAGTTAATTATGGTACTAGTGAGAAAGTTCTTGAAAGCGTAATTAAGACAAATATTTTGAACAAATATTATTAAGATGTAGTGATTGTTCGTTCAAATTTCAAGTAGGGACATTAATACGTCCGTCTCTCTTGCTCTCATACGTGCGTTCTCTGTCGCTCGTAAAACGTTTGTCTTCAAAACGCCCTAAAGAACTGTGCCTCTATAGACACTTATAACCTCAATGACCGCATAGCTAACCCTCAAATAGTGAAATTTGACATTTCGGAAACCTCATGCTCGATAAGCACCCCTAGTGGTGATGGTCATACGCGGTGGCCATCATTACGTCTAAGGCTGGCCGTCAAATAGTAGAAAATCCATATACCCATAGAAATCTTAATATTAAGATTTCTATGCATATACCTAATTCAAAATTGTCAAACTAATAAGACTTTAGTAGTTTATGCACGAAATAATAACGAACATCCAGACATCCATAACTACTTTTCCTCACAAACTGTGAGTTTTATTATATTAGAACGATCAAGTAAAATATATGTGTACCTGCCTGCGTCGCCTAGTTCGCAGGTTCGATTCCCGCTTAAGAAAAATCGTGGTGTGCTTGAACAATAGGGTTTGTCTTGGGTGTTTCTATGTATAATAAGTATGTATTTACAAAAGAAAAGTATATATGTATTAGTGTAAGTTATTCTAGTACCCATAGTACTCTGCTTAATTTGGGACTAGATGGTGTTGTGTGTTAGTTGTGAGATATATTTCTCATAAACATTTACGAAACCTTTTACTTGGTGGTAACAATCCATGTTTTATGTATTTTGCTGTCTGTCATCGCTTTCTAAATTCAAAATGTAAATATGCATTACGATAGTCAGCACTTTTCCGTATCGTTGGGTTTAGACAGCTCCAAATTTGTTTAACTGTGCGAGTTAGTTTTTAATGGTTTATTTATCTCTCTGGTAAAGCCTTTGCTTTACCTAAGAGATAAATAAACCACTTGTCTTTACAAGTGCTAAAAAAAATATTTTCTCCGCAGAATGTAGGCTTGTAAATCTTAAAGAATGTGAGATATTTATTTATTTATCTCATAGCACCCCCATCCTAGTAAGTTGTCGCATCGGGTTTCGGTGAAGCGCAAAATGGGACGAGCAAGTTGTTAGCGCTCCGTCTTGTACAAAAAGAGTACGTGATAACTATAACTGCGTTTTGTACTATTTGCTATCTCTCGGGTACTTCACAGTTTCCAGACGTGAAATATGCGATACGATTCGTTTTAATATGCCTCGTGGTGTGGTGTAATTTGCAACTGGGATGCTCATTGTGAGGTTTTAGGTTCGATTCTCGTCAGAAAAAGTTGTGATTTTCCAGTAAAATTCACAATAGCAGCACGGTGTTTGCGTTGTGCCTGGTGGTTGGCGATAGGCTCTTGATCTTGTGATTCATAACATAACAAACATAACATAACATCATGCCTATATTACCCAGATGGGTGAGACGTGTACATCACCCACACTTCTCCTGTTATGTTTAGGTTCCATGGGATAGGGGATTAGCCTATCGCCATCCACCGCCTCAATTCCAACCATCATATTACCCAGAACGGTGTGTTGTATAATAAGCAGTGTTGTAAGTGTTTATAGATGATTCAATGGCGTAGGCAACTCGCTACACCGAAGTCTCGGGTTTGATTCCCGTGCGAGACAAATTTGTGTGCATAAACATGGAGGATGGAGGTCTGTTTGGGTTTGGGTCTTTCTATGTTATCTATTTAAATACGTGGACTACACGTTTTTTCCTAGTGCCCCTATTCTAATGTTTTAAGACTTTTTTTTACGGGATATAATCCCACCCACACGCCCACCGCTGTGACTCCTGTGACGCCAGGATCTACAGCGGCAACCAACTGAAAGGCACCGTGCATGACACACGGGCAATCCCAGGGAGAGTTAAAATGTTTTAAGTCTATGGCAAAACTGTATAAAACAAAAACTATATAACTTATATACCATAAGCTAGCAATCAAACAATTATTTGCTCAATTACCTCGTGAACGTTAGCTTTATAATCCAATCAAATTAAAATGTATTGTAAATGCATTTCCAATTAACTATTCAAGTTGCTGAAGCGTGAATTTTAGGATATATAATTCTGCCGCGTAATCAGATTTCGGGCATTATGGATAATTGTATTATTTGACAAATTTCAAAGCTAATTGATATATCAGCAGTGTCATATTCGAATAATTAAGTATTAATTTTATGTTGATATTACCGTATTTCTACGTTGAACACGGTTGAAACTCGGTCAATTTTAATTGGGTGTCTATCAAGGGCGTCGCCAGCCGATGGCGTAGGGGGGGGCAAGTTGACTTTACCTACAATTCATACTTTTATCATTCTCTATGAATAATTTACGGGTGATCTGAGGTCGGGAAAGGGAAGAGGGGGGGGGGGTTCACGGCAAAAAACTGTTTTTCTCCATTTCCGGCAAAACTAAAAGTCCTATGGAAAAAAATCGAATACCAAAGTTGTTGGTAGTAAAAGATCTAAAACTTTTGTATTAATTTTTTTTTCATATAACCTCAAAATTTATGTAAAAATTCAACAACAAGTTTTTGGTTTTTTATTTTAATCTTTTACAAATAATTATTTTTTTCACGAAATTAGGGGAAAACTTACCTTTTTTGCCCCAAATACGCTGTAATTTATTTGATTAGAAGTATTTATTTTTTTTACCTTATTTTGAATTAATATCGAAAAAGCACCCTAATTTCAAAATATCAGCTTTATTCAAAAAGTTGGTATAATTTCTATTCGTTAAAATCTCTACTTTCCGATGGTGCAAAATATACATAATTATGATACTATAGTAAATCTTCACAGAAAATGCAAAATAAAGATCGAAACAACTATTAATATATACAATTTTGAGCTATTTACAAACAAATAAGTACCAAAGTTTAAGTTAAGATACCTCTTATTTATCTTATCTTCACCAGTTCCAATGGTGTTTCGAAGTGGCGAGTATGCCTGCTGCTTCCCCACTCCCCCTCTCCCGCTTAAACGATAGAGAGCAGAGCGTAGTTGAGCGTGTGTGCGTACGCCCAGCGAAATGTTGTTGAATTTAAAGATTTTAAGTATGCAGATATTTAGTGTATGACGTCGTGTAATTGTGTATGGTAAAAAAAAATTTGTGCATGCAGCCATTGTGGAGAAATTCACCAAAAACTGATTCCGCTGGGCGAACGTTGTCCTGGCGGAACTTTTTTTAATCCATCGACTTTAGAAGAAAAGAGATGTGTCCAAAAATTAGTGTGTATTTGTGTGTAATTGTGTATGTATAAATAAAATTAGTGCATGCATAAACTTCGGAGAAATTCAAGTTTCCGCTGCGCGAACGTTTGGCCATTAGCTAGTTTTCATATAAAGCGCTTACATAGAGAGCTGTAGATTTTTACATACGTTGTTTTGAATTTGTTTATATTGGTTTAAAAAACAGATTTAGAAAAAAATTAATGGTTTTAAAGATAAAAATATAAACGTAAAATACTCTTATTAGGTCTTAGTTCTTAAAGTATGCTCTTTGGGGTCTAGATTTTCACGTTTGTACAAACCTTGTAAGTGTCTGCAACATGTTGCCAAGTATCAATGATGTTCCGTTAGTAATTAAAGAGTTGTAGGGCAATTTACCATGAATAGTTGTGGTTGTTGTTGTGTTTACAAAGCAGTCAAATATCACGACGTTCTAAAGGAATTGCATGGTAAAATGTTTGCCAATAATTAGTGTATTCATTCAACTATGCACATGCAAAATTTCATGTCATTAAATTCAGTAATTAAAGAAAAACAATTAAAATACTGACGAAGCATCGAAAACCTACATAACCCGACCAAGTTCGAATGGCTACAAAAAAGCGGCCGTACCATATATATAAGAAACGTTCTTAATCTTCCAATATAGTATTTATTAATATGGTACAGTTGTGTACACAAGCGTTAGGAATCGTATCTATTTTATGTCCATTTTTTCACACTAGAATATTTTTGATCATTTTATAACTACAATACTTAGACTATTTAACCAGAGGACTAACCTTAAGCGTTCAAACAAAATAATTCTGCATATTTTGGTGGGGTGCGGTGGAACACGCTCACATACATAAGTTACTACCAGTACAACGGTAAACATCAATTAAAAATCGAGTCTAGAAGTATTTTTTTTATGTTATTAGATTGTTTGATCCACTAAAGTTGCAAAGGGGAACGCTCGTGCATGCCTAGTCCATTGGTTAAATAGTGTATTAAATACAAATACAAATAAGCTTTATTTTTTTTTTTTCTCTCACACAGTACATAGAAAAAAAAAAAACGAAATCGTGACAGTACAAGCAAAATTGTTTACAATTAGCATAACAAAGATCTGTGTGGGAGACTGGTATCTGTACTAGGAGACCTGTATGACAGATTACCAGACTCTCCAGACTCTGGATAGGTGGAGTTTTGCAAGGTGAAACAAGCTTTATCACTAAATCATGATGAGAGAAGGTAGGTAGGATTGTTGTCGTGTGCATGAGTGTGGGTGTGGTGTAGATGTTTGTGAATGTGGTGTGAAGGGTGTGTTATGCATAGGTGTGGTGTGAATGTGACCTGGTGTGGTGAGTTGTGTGGTGTGGTGTGAATGTGACCTGGTGTGGTGAGTTGTGTGGTGCGAATGTGACCTGGAGGTGTAAAGAGTGGTTTGGTTTAGTTTGAGGTGAGTAGTAGTTTGTGGTTGAAAATATAATATATAAGCACAGTAATAAATACATCATTGAAAATTAGGGAACAGTGATTAGGTTTTCAGTTTCGTCATAAGTTAGAGATTTTAGCCAACGGGTGACAGCCCGTTTACAGCGATACTTTGTGAGGTGGTAAATTGGGGTACGTTTGTTTACTTTATTATATAGGTATCCGCCCAAAAACCCAAAGAATCTACCAGCAAAAGATGAAGACCATTGGTTTTTTATTCGGTCGCAAACATTATGTTTAGTTAAGCTACAATATGATAAATATTTACCTAAACAGTAGTACTTACATGTGGTAATTATTTAATTTTCCTATGGGGTCTATAGTTAGTTAGCTACAGATTTGATATAATGGGTAATAATAGAATATTTTTATTTTTTTTATTTTATATACAGCTAAGTATCAAGTCCTGGGAAGTGAACTATATGGGTTGCCATACGAACAGTAGAACAGCACTCTAGCGCCCCTATTAATTTCAACTCTTTCTTGACAGCCTGTAAATAGTACCTACTTTCTGTCATAGTCAAATAGATTTAGGTGTACACAAATAAATGACCTATAAATTATATCGAAACAATTGTGTTATCACCTATACCGGATTCAATACCAGTATTATACTGTAAATTTTGGGATGTTACCTAAATATACTGCACGGCCGCTTTTTTGTAGCCATTCGAACTTGGTCGGGTTATGTAGGTTTTCGATGCTTCGTCAGTATTTTAATTGTTTTTCTTTAATTACTGAATTTAATTACATGAAATTTTGCATGTGCATAGTTGAATGAATACACTAATTATTGGCAAACATTTTACCATGCAATTCCTTTAGATCGTCGTGATATTTGACTGCTTTGTAAACACAACAACAACCACAACTATTCATGGTAAATTGCCCTACAACTCTTTAATTACTAACGGAACATCATTGATACTTGGCAACATGTTGCAGACACTTACAAGGTTTGTACAAACGTGAAAATCTAGACCCCAAAGTGCATACTTTAAGAACTAAGACCTAATAAGAGTATTTTACGTTTATATTTTTATCTTTAAAACCATTAATTTTTTTCTAAATCTGTTTTTTAAACCAATATAAACAAATTCAAAACAACGTATGTAAAAATCTACAGCTCTCTATGTAAGCGCTTTATATGAAAACTAGCTAATGGCCAAACGTTCGCGCAGCGGAAACTTGAATTTCTCCGAAGTTTATGCATGCACTAATTTTATTTATACATACACAATTACACACAAATACACACTAATTTTTGGACACATCTCTTTTCTTCTAAAGTCGATGGATTAAAAAAAGTTCCGCCAGGACAACGTTCGCCCAGCGGAATCAGTTTTTGGTGAATTTCTCCACAATGGCTGCATGCACAAATTTTTTTTTACCATACACAATTACACGACGTCAAACACTAAATATCTGCATACTTAAAATCTTTAAATTCAACAACATTTCGCTGGGCGTACGCACACGTTGAGCGTACGGAATATTAGGAGTGGAATTGGTGAATTCATTCGAGTTTCGACGTACGGGAATGATTGTTCAAGGCTTGAACTTCAAGCAAATCAACTCAAAGACTTAGGACTTTGGTTGCATTATATTTGGCAACATTTTAGAATCTCTAGGGGGGGGCAACTGCCCCTCCCTGCCCCCCCTTGGCGACGCCCTTGGTGTCTATTACTATTGGATAAATCTTCAATTAAACATATAATAAGGAATATAAATCAACAAAATGTTACTAAAAGAAACTGATTACAATTTATTTATTTATTTATTGGTACATCAACAATATACATTTGAAAATCTTACAGTAACATGCATTATGAAATTAAATTCTTATATGTATATCCATTATAGACGTATACATCGTTGTCTATATTTTAAAGGACGGATAGTTAGTGACTTAAAACTAGAACAATATACTAAGAAACAGTAGAAAAAGATATGGGACCGGCAGGATTTGAACCTGCGACCTTACTGCATGAACGAAATGACGTATCATACAGTTGAGAAATTTAGGGTTCCGGTAAGAGGCGACCGTCGGTGGATGGCTAAAGCGGCTGCCCGGTGTGCAGTAAGGTCGCAGGTTAAAATCCTGCCGGTCCCATATCTTTTTCAACTGTTTCTTAGTATAATTTGCTAAGCATAGCTAAATGCTATTAAAATAAGTTAAGACAAAATTATAATACTACAATAAAAAGACTATTTAAATTTACTTAAATATAATCTAAACTAAACCATAAAATAAATGTATATATAAGTTTATTAATTAACATAGTTATTTAAACGTATATTATATTAGGGTGTGGAAGGAACTTTTGCTTAAACTGTGAGAAGGAATCGTGGAAGATGTCCACAATAACGTAACCTTTACATAGAGTGTTGTACTGGGAACAAATGCGCACTAAGGGTGACTGTTTGCTGTTACAATTGTACTTAAATAACAAATACTTAAGTAATATTCAACGTTTCGCCTCATCTGTGTATAACTTGAAAGAATACAGTAAACGGCCTTAAGGTGCCTATATTTAAAGAATTATTCCCGTAATCTTAACCGTTGAGAAGTTGTATCTGCCAGCATTAGCTCAGCAACATGAAATGCTGACTGCTAGATACAAATATCCGAGTAGCTTTAGGTAATATCCGGAAAACAATATAGAAGGCTTTAAAATTTCTTCTGTTATGTTTAGGTTCCATGTAATTGAGGGTGAATCCAACGTCCTCTACTGGACATAAACTCCGTACTGCTCCTGATAATTTCCAAATGACACTTTAGCAGTGCCGGATTAGCCATATAGCAAGAGTAGCAAATGCTACGGGCCTCGCAAATTGAAGAGCCCTGCGCTCCAACGCCTGTCTGACCGTAAAAATAATTAAATTTAAATAGTAGCGTAAAATATCTTGCTTGTAAGAACAAATTTGTGTATGTTTTATAAATACAGACTTGCCCATACTGACCGATATAAATGAGCCAGCTTGTAGAGCATGATTTGCTTAAAGAACTAGAGGGCCCTCTGACAGATTTGCTACAGGCCCCGCGCTGGCTTAATCCGGCACTGCACTTTAGCCTGACCCGAGAATCGAACCGGCAACATCACGTTAACAATAAATTGACTTTATCTTTTTATCAGTCTCAGTTTCAACACCTATCTCCGACACTAAAGAGACGGCAAGCAAAATGTTGATAAGAATAGTATCCTTTGAGAAGGTGCTACTTACGTAACACCTACTTACATAAAATAATTAAGTGAACACGGTGCAAAACCGCAATATTATTATAATCAACGCTAACGAAATGTTACCCCAAGTTAATATCAAAACATCGGCGGAATTTGTGCAAGACCGAGGGCATTTACACTATACGACCTTTAGAAAGAAAAAAAAACTTTAGTATAAATTATCTGTTTAAACATACTATTTTTGTGATACCGAGTTACCTAAAATGCTTACGGTTCGTTTGATGACAAAGACCTGGGTGAATATCCAAAACATCTTCATTAGGTTTGAAACTTGAGAACAATGAATTTATATAAAATTAAGTTTCAAATTTGTCGTTTAGACATTTACGATTTACCCACCTAATGCATTCAAAATATATTAAATACCTAATTGATTAAATATCTAAAATGTGTTGCGGTAGCTTATGTTTGAATGCATTAAATAAGTGTACATTTTTAACATGTGGGGGCAATATTTTGTACAGTTGAGCTCCTTCAAAGGTTAGCATATTTCCATAGTTGGTTCTAATTTTAGGTAATACTATGAAACAGGCTGGGCGAGTTCATTCCAGGCATCGATCTTACTTCGCGAACAAAATTTTCGACGATATCATAGAAATATATACTATAGAAATGGCTTGTCCGAACACATTACCCTTCAAAATTGACATTATGAATAGCAGGATCAGTAACGCCATCTACTCTGAACTACCATGTAAATGACTTTGCATTCACGCGATGTGTAACCTTGTAAGGGCGCGATGTAATTTCGTTTGCATTTTTTTTTTGCTGAAGGTAAAATAATTTTGTGATTCTTTCAATAGTGTAAAATATTTATTATTACAAAATTAAAAATACTGCTAGTAATATTATAAAAAGAACAGTACATCACGGAAATTCTAAAATTAGGTCATATTTTGTTTATGGAATAAAATAAAATGTTTGTTTCGAGAAATATTTTTTTACTAGCTTCTGGTCGTAGCTCCGCCCACGTGGTATGTTTATAAATGATTTAAGTACAAACTACTAAATGTAATTTGTAC
This sequence comes from Hypena proboscidalis, assembly GCA_905147285.1. Taxonomy (NCBI): domain Eukaryota; kingdom Metazoa; phylum Arthropoda; class Insecta; order Lepidoptera; family Erebidae; genus Hypena; species Hypena proboscidalis. The sequence continues at coordinate 4,864,076 of LR990150.1, read as the reverse complement.
TTCAATCATTTGGTGAACATTTTCTTTAATCCGTGAAAGGCCAAAAGATCATTGAACTTTTGTTACAAGCTTTTATTTAGTTTTTTCAATTCATCAACTTTAACAAAATTGTAGACTATACTTGACTATGAAAATTAGGTACTTACTTAAAAAAATTTAGTGTTTAGCTACTTTTGTTGCTGATTGTACATATATTATCTCTAGCGTTATAACAAGTTTACGCAGTAACAGAACATTGCACAATGATATGACAATTCATAACAAATACTTTTCTTAACTTACCAAAAATATTCTCTTGAACGCCCGCGGCATAGTTGAACTAAGTGCAGTTGCGCATTTCCAAAGTCATGTCACGCGGATATTCACGAGTAAGGAATATGGCGTCGGAACGAAAAATATTAGCAAATAAAATTGATAAAATAATGTAAAGAGGTGGATATAATATGATATTTGTGACTTACCGGTGATATGTAATACCATAATCTTTTTTGTTGTGTCTAATTTGGTAGTTCTTACAATTTTTCGGTGCACAATTAGGCATTTTGTCGTGTTTGACCGCTCACGGAGACAGCCAACCACAGTCAATTTCACTACGCGCTTTTTGTAGTCAGATTGACACCAAAAAAGTTAAGGCCATTTATCGCACGTTAGCCGTGTCCATACTTTATACGTCAATGGACGATATGCATATTTTTTGCCTGTTTTGGACATCAAAATATGAAATATTAGAACTAGTCAAGTTCACGTATAATAAAATAAAATTAAAAAATCTTTATATCTGTTTTTTCTCGGAAAGAATGAACGATGCAAAGAATCAGAGATTTGCTCAACTACATTAGATTTTATTGTGTTGTGTGTGAAGCTTTTAGTGAACAAGCTCTGATGAAGCATCAAGTTTCGAATTTTTACTTACCGTCAAAATTTCAGAAGGAGTAAATGACGCAATAAGCAAACTCTAGCGGATATTTGTTGCGTTCAGGGGCTGCCTTTTGGATGACTACAAGCCGTATACAAAAATATACTATGTATACGGCTTGTAGTTAAAATTTACCAATTTACTATCAGGTGAACTACAAGCTAATTAAGCAACAATAGTCCTATTCTTTTTCATATTGCTTGCTTGTTATTATAGTTAATTACTACCCGTACGCTAAAAGTTGAGACCTTAGGGCTGTATTGTCAGGTTAAAGCGGGCAAAGAGTGCATATCTCAACTTTTGACGCACGGGTAATTGTCTCTTATTTTTTTTTATTAAAAACTTATTTTTATTATATAACATTATTGTCCTCTCTTCTACTTTGCTATGCCCGACAGGGTTCACTATGTTCCTAGATATAATATTTACCACCTAAGATACACATTTGTGAAACGCAATAAAGTATTGAGAGTATTGAATTCCATCATCATTGTATCATTACGTGCATCCGACATATCGTATGATATAAAAACTTTATTCATAGCATTGTACTCGCTAAGGGCGCGCATTAATTGGCGGTAATATGTGATTACCGCGTAACCGGATATTGCCATCTCAATCATACTCAACCACAGCTTATTAAGTTCAGCTTAATTGTAGCTTTTACCCGCCTTTGATACTATATTGAACTAATTTGTGGATATGGAGGTAGAGCTCTTGTGAACGAGCTTGAGGGTGCAAGTACCACCGTCTTACCTTTAACCTGCCGCTAAGTATTAATACTTGCACAACGGTGTTCCGGTTTGGTGGCGAATCACACTGCAGTCTTCAGATAAAGAGACGCATCAATAATCTTCTTTTGTGGATTTTTGATGTCCATATCCTGTAGTCACTACTGAAGTGACACATAACACAATAAGTAAGAAATGTCAAAGAGCGCTGCATCGCGATATCGAAGTGTTCACAGCAAGTATACATATATATATACTACTTCCAAGACGCTACCGTTGGGCAGCTGTCCGCCAGGCAATACCACCGAGCTTGGTCGGAGAATCCTCTACATTGGTTACCATCATATGGGACTACACATATATCTATTACATACGTCGTGTAGAAAATAAACTAGGAGAGGGGGGAGGGGTGGGGTCTAGCCAGATTGCATGGCTATACTATTGCAGTCATTAGTAAAATATATATTTTCTATTAATTATCATTTATTTACAAGACATAATTATCTAAATGCAATAAAATTATACTTATACTAAAATACAAAATGTAAAGGGTTTTGATAGATATGATTACATTATTTTTTAATTAATATTAAAGATTCTTGAATAATTTCCGATTAATAGGACTAGATGTTTCTCTTATATGAATTCCCTAAACGTGAAGCTAGAGGTAGGTTGCCAGGAGTTCTTCATGAACGGCCAGCTTACAAAGGCCAGCGTTGAATTCTATAGAAGTTGTCAGGTTCTTGAATAGGCTCAGATTTAAATTACTAAAAACTTCACTTAAAAGAATTTTCTAAACGTAAACCCAGAGGTAGGTTGCCAGGAGCTCTTCGCGAACGGTGACACAGACTTGCTGAGACCAGCGTTAAAATCGAGAGAAGAGGTTGGATTCTTGAATAGGTTCAGGTTGCCGGTCGCGGAGTAGTCAGTTCGCTGGAGGAATGGTGTACGGGCTGCTCCTAGGGAGGCTCCAATCTTGTCTCTGTGGAGGTAGATATACGTTTAGCGATTTGAATTATGAGTTCTTCGGTTTAATTGTAGAAAACTATCATAACATTGAGGGCATTTATCTATTAATAAATCTAAAACGTTTTATGTACATAATATTGGGCTTTATTGCAGCCAAAGTATAGTTGCTATATTAATTTTATTGGATTTTTGATTTTACTTTAGATAGAACGCCAGAAGCAATTACACTATCCAATGGTCCCAATGACAAGGCCAAATTCACACATTCACTCACTCAAGCACACCCAGTCTCAGAACAAATATTTGCGAATTACACAAAGATTTGACCCATGTGGGGATCGAACCCACAACACCAGTGCAGTGGAGAGCGGCGAGGCGACCGCTTAAACCACTACACCACACGTGCAGACAGATATTTGGATAGCGGTATCTACGTTTACGTTATCGTAATTTTAAAATTGACAATTTGAATCAAAATTTAATTTGTGACACAATAGGTGAAATTTTTACCTGAACATGTAATCGACGCCTCCTCCAACAGTACTGAAGTGCGGCACCTGAGGAATGGTCGGCATGTTCCTCGTCAAGAAGGCATTGGCGTTGAGGGTGTGGTCCGGGGTGTGAAGGAGGTTCACGTGGCCGGCTCCTGTCATCTGGCTACCGAACTTTGGGATGTGGGTGTGGGTTAGAGATAGACCGTGGCCGCTTCTGAAAATAAAACAAGATAGATATAACATCAAGCCTGAGTTTGCCAGAGGGGTTTGACAGAGGAGTATTATATCTACATTTTTGACGACCGGATGGCGGAGTGGGTAGTGTGCCTGCCTGCGACGCCGAGGTCAAGGGTTCGATTCCCACTTAAGACAAATCTTTGTGTGCATAAACATGGGTGTTCGTCTTAGTCTAGGTGTTTTTATGTATAATAAGTATGTATTTACAAAAGAAAAGTATATATGTATTAGTATCGGTTATTCTAGTACCCATAGTACAAGTTCTGCTTAGTTTGGGACTAGATGGCGTTGTGTGTGAGTTGTGGAATATTTATTTATTTATTTGTTATTTCACTAGTTATGTTTAAATTCATTCGTATGACGGTAAGGTTATCGCCATCTACTAAAAACATTGCCTGACTAGGTGCTGCGACTGAGAATTTTTTGACGAACGAAGCACGTTTGCTCGACCCAGGGATCGAATCCAAGTTTTCAAAATCTGAAGTCTTATTCTTTAGCCACTATACCAATGAGACAGGCAACGTTTCACTATTATACCCCATATTGGTTAATAATGAATTGAAAATTCTAAAATGTCTTTTGATATCTGGCCTTAATATTTAGATTGTTGTGATTTAGATTGCTTAATATTTGAATGTCATATAATAAATTTAATTTAAATCTAGTAATTATACAATTAAATTCAATACTATAATTAAGTATATTTATGAAATTAATTTTAAAATAATACTAGTTTTATAAATATTTGTACACCCTGATGGGTAAAAAATGGAGGTACCTAATAATCTATGTAACATAAATGTAATCCATTTTTGGCAATGCATTTGATTTGATTTGATTTGATTCATTTTTTCCAAGAAGACAAAATAATACTAGAGCAGAAAAAAAACAAGTAAATATACTTACGCATGATCATAGGCCAATCCACCAGTTGCGGAGGTCAGATGTCTACCAGGATCCAGTCCAGCGGCACCAATCGCACTGAACATGTGCTTGTCACCACCAGCCAATGGAAGCTTTATATTTGCTCCAGATGATTGATCGGAATTGTAGAACACACTGCCAATCTGACGACGTTGTCTGTGATGGTCAACTTCAACTTCTGGCTCGAATCCAGCGAATCCTTCAACGTCATCTCTGTAGACTCCTAGTCTGTATCTAGCGTCTTCATCTAGGTATACTGCTGAAGCAGTAGCAACGAGAAGAGTGACCAGAAGTGAGGAATACATGTTTGTGCTGTTTGTCTTCTTCGGGGTTCAAGCTTGAATGATGCTTGTCTAGAAAAGCTGTGCCTTTTTATACGGGAGAGGTCTTTGAGATAATGTCCGCAGTTCTTCCCCGAGCCCGCTGCGAGATAAAGTGAATGACGCGTTCGTTCTATTATCGATACGTCTTTAGGTATATGAAAAATATTTGATTAATATGAGTTCGTTTGCATCCTAATTAAACTTAAACTTTTTATTATTTTTGTTACAAATAAAAACAAACAGATAACTTTGCTTTAGCATATGGACACTATAGACCATGGGTTCTTGGCAAAATCCTTGTGTCTGTTCTGAGAAGATGAGGTAGTTTTAAAAACCTGGATTCCAGTAGGAAGGAATGTCATCAGAAGACTAAGCCTTGCCGTAACAATGGTGTATTGATATGATTTGAACGGGAATTAACGCGATTAATTCTATTTACCTTTCGGTGCTTGACGTTTCGACAAGGTTGAACTTCGTCATGGTCGCAAGGTGCGGTTGATGATTTTTTTTAAAAACCACCCTCACTTTTGTTGGTTTTTAATTTTTCAATGTACCTCCGCCACACACAACACTAATAGTGTGTGTATGAGAGTTCGTTAATCGCAAGTTTAATTAAAGAAAATTGAAGTAATTTAATAGTAATTGTAACAATGGTAGTGAAACAATCTCCAAATAGTAAATCGCTGTCCAGCTACATTCCGTCTTTTTTTTGTGTCTTTTGGCCTTATCAGTCCATTGTTTTTATCATTTATAATAATAATAATAATAATAAATATTCTTTATTGTACACCACTAAAAAAATACAGTTAAGAAAATAACAAAAGACAATGTTGCACAATCGGCGGTCTTATCGCTAATAGCAATTTCTTCCAGACAACTTATGGACAAAAAATATAGGACATAATTTATAGCCATGGCATACCATACAGAACGAAAGAGAAACAATAAAAATAGATATTTACTCCTTAAATCTACTAACTTGTACTACATTGTACAAATATATATAATTATAGATACATGATATAATATATAATAATATATTTATAAAATACTTATATACATATTACATAAATAAATATAATATAATATATACTTATACATAAATAAATATTTAGTGAGCAGGAATGTACTATATATATATAACGATCTGCTTACTTTAAAGGATCTAAAACCATAAAATTAGGTGTCAACAACATAATACTACACTATTTACCAATACTATCTTTTGTATGGCACCCAGAGTTTATAACAAACTACGACATTTTTAGAAATAAGCCCATTAGATAAATATAAAATTAATTTGAAAATAATGTTTATTAGTAAAGCTTATTACAGTGTTAAAGAATACTTAGATGATAATATTAGTGGCGATTTTAATATTAGTTTTAATTAGTTATTTATCTTACTTAGTGTTATACAATCTTTATTATTTTAATTTTGTTATTCATATTCTTGTGTAAATTTTATAATTTGATAGTAAATAGTTTTTAAACAAATAATGTAGCTTAAAATTCTAATAAGTACCTATAATACTTATAGATTTTAGAATGATCTGTATTGCATGCCTTAGGGTATATGGTGGTCTTTACTATTTTGTAACATCTATGTATACCCATATTTGCAATAAAAATATTGAAATTTGAAGTTTAAAACTGAGTCTGGAAGGGACTGAGTGAGGAAGTCCATCCAGCTTTTGGCATGCAAAGTTCTAAAATATATAAATAAGATTTGGTCACATGGTTACTTACAAACAAACTGCGATAAGCAAGTTAATAAAAGCGTGCTAACACATCAATAATTACCTTGGCCTACAGTTGATAAGAGGGGGAGTACCGTGGTTCAAAATACCTATTACTTATTCTCTAATACATAATACTTAGGTCACTCGCGGTCATATTCATACTACTAGCTAATTAGCCGACAGCTGACGATAATGTGTTAGTCTAAGATCCGTAAAAAACGGACAAGTAAAAAATAAAAAAAAACACTAATAAAATAATAAATAGTTCAACAACTTTCACACAAAATCATCTAGTCCCAAACTAAGCAGAGCTTGTACTATGGGTACTAGAATGACTAATACTTGTACATAATATACTTTTCTTTTGTAAATACATACTTATTATACATAGAAACCCAAACCCAGACAAAGCTCCATGTCACCCACACAAAGATTTGTGTTGAGCGGGACCTGCGTGAAAAGTAGAAACCGAGAAACTGCATGAAAAGTGAAGCCATTTTATTGGGACGCTTTGGCTTAATACGACTCGTATGGACACATTAGATTTACGTTTGTGTGCGTGCCAGCCAAGCGGCGGGCGCGGGGTAAATTTCTCTGTGTGCGTAATTGTTTTGTTTGGCTTCACTTTGGATAAAGCGCTTGTATGAAGACTATCTAGGTGACTTAAATCTATGACTTAAGTATTAACTCACTGTTGTGGCAAAATTTATGTCTCGTTCTAAAGGTTCATATCGTCCAATAAGAAACTTACATTAAAAAAAAAGAAAATGGATTTTTTACATTAGATAGAACGCCAGAAGCAATTACACTATCCAATGGTTCCAATGACAAGGCCAAATACATACCATTAACTCACACAAGCACACCCAGTCTCAGAACAAATCTTTGAGAATTACACAAAGATTTGTCCCATGTGAGGATCGAACCCACAATACCAGTGCAGTGGAGAGCGGCGAGGCGACCGCTTAAACCACTACACCACACATGCAGACTGTACTTTATTTCTTCGAACCAATCATAGACAAGGAAGCTAATAGAAGCGTGCTATATCATCAAGAATAACCTTGGCCTACACCAGATAAAAGGGAGAGTACCGCGGCTCAAAACACTTAGGTCAACTGCGGTCATATTCATATAGCAGCAGACGATAACGTCATAATGGGAAGCTACCGACTGCCGTGTTTTCATACATTCGTAATCGGGTTTTAATGTTAAGTTAGTATTAGTTTTAAAAGGTCTTTCTTTATTTTCGCATAAAATAAGTAATGAGTTTTGTTTAGGCTGCATCACCTTTCTCAACATTTAAAACTGATCTTAAGTTACTTTTTAAAACTTATTTTACATGCATAAATCATATTGTAGCGTAAAGTGCAACTTGTAATACACTCTATTTACCAAACACTGATTACTTGTAATATATGCAATTATAAACAAGAACTTATAACTAATTAACAATAAAATTAAGAAACGAGAGGAAAGTGGGTATCCGTAGATCAATTAAACGTTAATACTATTGAGTTTTTATCATTTCATTTACATAATCATTTCTAAAACACTAAATTCCATGTTTGTTGTTAAAATAATTATTTTAATTGATTATTTTGTAATGATCAAGATAATTTTGACAAAATGTCTTTATTAACAGAAAAAGTACAACGATGGATCTTAAATTAAACTAGTCTAATAACTTAAAAGAAAGTATTATTTATGTATATAAAAGAAGATAAACACCTTACAATACTTAAGTTAAAAACCAATTACGAATGTATGAAAATATAGCGGTTGGTGGTGTCTTAATAAGATAAGTAAAAACGGCCATTATCGACTACAAAAACTCGACCCGTCAAATTGATAACAGGGAGAGAACCGAAGCCCAATTACTATCAAATAATTAAGTAATTAATGATAAGAGATGATATGAGGTCAGACCTATCGCTTGGAAGAGGGGAATCCTTCTTGTTAGTGCCTGCTTGTGGTTACAAAACGATGTTTATAGCTTTTTATAATAATAATAATAAATAATTTATTTCAGGCTGCCCATAGATATATACCTTAACCTAAAAAATACATAATTATATTATCACTTCCTTTGCACTAAGTCTTTGTACGTTCCTGGGGTATAGTTTCGCGGAAGCGACGGAAAACATGACCTGCGGCCAAAAACTTTCATCAAGCACCTGTCCCAGCAAACAGGTCGGCAATCGCACCACGAACGCCTTGAAGTCGATGTTGCGGTGCGACTCCAACAGATGCACTCTTAGCGCATGATTCAGCTTCTGGCTGACATATCTCGCGATATCCTCCTCGGTGGTGTAGTGCAGGCGCGAGATAGTAAACAAACATTGTTTATGACATAATTAGCTACATTGTAAGATCTCTACATGCTCCATCAGAGTTCGGCTACAACACCTGACTCGCACATCATAACATAACATCACGCCTATATTACCCATAAGGATGTGTCAGAAGTGTGCAACACCCACATTTTACCTGTTATGTTTCAGGTCTTAGTGAATAGGGAGTGGGCAATAACTCAACTCAACTTGCATATAAGTTTGGTGCAAATTTCAAGCTGTATAAAAAATCAATTGATGCAATATTGAATGTGTAGCAGGCAAACGACTAAGATGGACCGTGTACACGGGCACTTACATTAAAACTATTCTGAATTTAAATTTGTTTAGTTGTAGCCGGTTTTGATTTTTGAAACGTTATTTCATTTAAAAGATACTCACGATAAAATTGCAGTCTAGTACAACTTTTTTAATAACATGCGAACATGGGTGGAATGCACTAACAAAACAGCGTCTAAAATAAAAGTTGGAGTAACTATGAACGTTATTTAATTAAAAATCATTTATTAAAATTGCTACCTTTATTTTAACATTACCGGTATAAAATAAAGTTCACGAAAGGTTATATTATTCGAGTTTTCTCGAACAATGAAATTGGTATTAAAAATGCAATCGGTTTAACTTCCACCAGCGAATTTATAATATAGCTTGTATAAGGTAGGTATATAGTTGTTGCATTTTACGAAGGCATTTTTTTAAACGACTTCTGCACTATCAATAACTTCTGTGTCGCGGGGGTGTTCACAAACTTACATTTCACACACACAAAGCACACCCAGAGTCAGAACAAATCTTTGCGGATCACACAAAGATTTGTCCCGTGTGGGGATCGAACCCACAACACCAGCAAAGTTGAAAGCGGCGAGGCGACCGCATTTACCACTACGCCAACCGTGCAATCAAACTTGATCCTAACACGTGTGGTATTGTGTGTGTGAGACTGGATGAAACAAAAGACTGACGACTAGCGAGAGTGAGCGCGTCGTCGATTACTAACACTATTGTATTATGCATATATAGCACAACTACAAGTAAGTTAGTCGAACAGGCTTCGAATAATGAAAGAACTATATTCTAAACTCTCTAGTCAAAATAAAGGAAACTAAAAAACGTTACAGTTATAGCGTTTTTGTGATTAAATATAGGAACCTACTATAATTTAATGTAACCACGTCGTATATATATGTACGGCACGCGCAGCGTGGGTCGCCCCCTAGCCAGATAGACGGGTGATCTGGTAAAGATCGCGGGGAGCCGTTGGCTTCAGGCGGCACAAAACCGCGCGTTGTGGTGGAAATTAGGTGAGGCCTATGTCCAACAGTGGACGTCGTTGGGCTTAAATGATGATGATGATCACGACGTATATATACTAATAATAATAGTCAATGTGTGTTTACATGACCTTTGAACTAAAAACCTAAAGTATGACGTGTATGTCGTAAAACAAAAAAATGTCAAGAAAAATCTACGCCTTTTTTTAAAACACAGAATTTTATCCTTTTTTTTTTTTTTGTTTGTGGTTTTTGTCTGTGGCCTACAGACAAAAACCACAAACAAAAAAACAGGTACTATAAACCAGTTAAATAATGGTAAGTCTTGTCCTTATTTATTTAATACTTACTTATTTTACATCTTCACAAATTATTGTACCATAATACTGTTAAGTACAAAACTATAGAACGTCTTATAAAAATGTTTTTTTTAGTAAATACTTTACAGTACCATTGCAGGCCGTTGACTCCAAACTCGACTGCCTGAAAAATTCATAAAATTACATTAATAAAATTCAATTGTTTCACCACTACGACAGCTTTACCAAAAACTTCGGTCAAATTAAAACCAGAATTTAACGAGATGGAAGTGCACGAAAAAACATGGCTCCGAAAATGCTGGAGCTTGAAAATATGACTGTAGCGCAAATATTATTTCAGCCGATACATTAAAGTAAGCACGGCCCGATTTAGCGCTGCGAGATGGAAAATGTCGACCATTATTCTGGTAACCATTCGACTTAGATCTCTATCACTACATTGCATCCTACTTGTCTATATTTGGCATTACTCAGTCTCCCGCTTTGTTTTGGAGGGAAGTAAAGATACATACTTTCCAACTCCAACTATATAAATACCTTAACTATATAAATAACTATATAATAACCTTGCAAACGCATAAAAAAATTACTTCTAGACCGGATTACAGTCAACTTAGCACTAAACGTATTTTTATTCTACCACCCACTAGAACCATATCTCTACTTACCAGACGTTGCCCTGCCTTCATTCATCCTCATATTTACAATCAGATCAATAAAACATGTAATATCAAAGATCTCACTCGCTTTGCCTGTAAATACAAAATGGCTACTTACATTGAACTATGAAGAAACTGAGACTATTCTCCTATGAATCTATGGGCATTAATTACATCATAGCTACACACACATACACACCTACTCACTCACGCACATGTATACACCATAATATAACAAACTCAACACACACTTACACATTCAATTACACATCATCACTACATATCACACACACTTTGCTGATTTATTTCTTTCTTTTTTTATTCATTATTATTTTTTCATTACTTTCTGTTTTATTTTTATATTTTAAATTTAAATTTAAATTTTTTGTCATTACCTTAGTTAACCTTAGTGATTAGGCTAACCAAAAAACAGGAAAACCTAGTTTGGTAGCCACTGTCTAAAATTATGTAATTGATGTATCTCTTGGTAATAAAGTTTTTTATTTTTTTTATTTTATATACTTCTGATTAAATTCGTTGCGGGTTCCAAGACAATTTTAACTCTCCCTGGGATTGCCCGTGTGTCATGCACGTTGCCTTTCATTTGTTTATCGCTGTGGATCCTGGCGTCACAGGAGTCACAGTGGTGGGCGTGTGGATGGGATTATAAAAAAAAAGACTAGTGGTTAGCGTATGCGCAAAGTGTTATTTGTGAACTTTCTGTCAGGAAATTCACAATAGCAGCACGAAGTTGGCTTTGTGCCAAGTGGATGGCGATAGGCTCACTCCCTTTTCCATGAGACCTAAATATGACAGGTATATTACCCAGAAGGGTGTGGCAGAGGTAGGCGTGATGTTATGTTATGTTTAAGTTATTCACTATAGTATAAAGATATTGTATACCTATAGTTTTTTTCGGCATTTACTAATGTCCTATTTAATCTTTCATTTAGGTAAATGGAAGATTTATCTTTTTAACAGTTTAGATTCAAATAATATAATACAATAGATAGTATATTTAGTAAAAGTTTCTAACTTAAAAATATGCCAAACAATAAGTTCCCTAAATTCGTCAGAAAGCCGTCTCAAAGATGGAGGTGGCTTGACGTCTGACACACCTAAAAAAATACGACGATCACAGACTGAGATGAACCAAGGGAATTTTTAAAGCTAAGATAAATGAAACGTTTATTTTTCAAGTTATAATTATAAGTTAACATAAAGCCATGTTTTCTGCGACCAAAACTAACAAAACGCTTTTTGCGTTAAACAACATGCTTTTTATGGCGAAAATGGTTCCTTAAAGGGAGATGCGAATTCTGGGTAAAAATTACATAAGTCGATGCAAAAGACGTTCATTGCCAAAACAACATAAGTCAGTAACTTATAAGGTCCAGGATAGCATTCTGAAAGAGACCAACTGCAAATGTTAAAGATAATGCAGACGAGAATGATAAAGAATATGACTATGTGCTTTAAAGCATGTCAAATAAATGCATGTTAAATGTTAATAAAGATATTTCTAAATGTAATGTGCAGTTAAATATGACTACTACTATTGTATGGAAAAATTGTATACCACTAACACTGTTTATTTTACAGGTCACACAATCTTAAAAATTAAATAATACAAAACAAAATCACACCTAACTATGTATAGCTGGAAGAGAAATTTAACTGAATAATTTAAAAAGTTATGCGTCAAAAATACTTCCGCATCAATGTCACATGCGGGCGCCCAGAAGGCTGGCGGCATTGCCGCGTTGCATTGCAATGCTCAACCTTTAAGCGAAGTGAAAACCAGCCTTCTGATCACGTGAAGTGTTGATGAGTCGTTTAGATAACTCTTTTAAAAGATAATGGGTACTCGGGCCCCATGACCCTAGCGTCTCGACTCCAAACGGCTCAAAAATGTAATCTCCAACAAGATTACTATACTTGCGCCGCTTGAGGGTTTCTGCAGTTTTTTTATTTGTTTCGTTTTTTTCTTGTTTCTACAATAATATATGCGCATTGGTACATCCATCTCCAACTCTACGGAAAATCAGACATTTATTCTACCGAGAATATCCGACAACATAAAAAATATGCGCAAACCTTGCCGAGTCATGAGAATAGCGTCCCCTATTCCATTTGCACTCCCATTAAACAGATTGAGTCTGGGAAAACAAGAATCCATAAACTTATGTCCCCGTACTAAATGTAAGCCTGTATTACGGTTAAAAAACTCGAAATCAACTAGATACTTTTAATTAATACTTTTTGCTGAGCTACTAGAAATGTCTAGAGTATTTATGAAATATTGTTTTACGACTTTTGGTGAACTGGATTTTAACTTGTTAGAGTTTTGGTTAAAGAGTACAAAGATGGCTGAAATATATTTAATTTGACGGTGAAATAAGACTTTATTCTTACTAGAAGTAGAAGGCGTGGAGGGACCTGGGACGGTCGCAGAAGGAAACTATTTGCCGCCCCCCGGGGGTGCGCACATGTCGAGCGACTGCTGCGCCACATCCCGTGCCGTCTCACTTGCTCGCTCAGTGCATAGATCTGGATATCTTCCATGATAAGCCGTACCAAATTCTTAAATTTATTTAGTTCTTTTTAAGATTTTATAGAAAATGTCAAGTGTTTAGATTTAAGTGTCAATTATTAATAATAGAAAATAAGTGTTTTGGTTTTATACTGGTAACTTATATTTTTGAATAAATAAATAGTACAAGAAGAATGAATTTATTGATTCTGCGTTATTTTGCTGCACCATAAGTGTCACTCCACCTATGACTCTTTCCATCAGGAAACAAATATAAGCATGCTTAATGGAAGATTGCCTGCAGCAAATGAATGTGTAGTCCACCTGCTGTTAGGTGGAGTCTATACTCCATGGACATTTATTTATTTATTTATTTATTTGCTTAAACATATGTACAACATTACAGTTTTAGACCAAGGCGTTATACATAGAAGAGAAAAAAAAAAGACATTAACAATCCACAAAAGCAGATTGTAGATGCGTCGCTGCAGCTAAACTCTACGGTGTTATGCCTCATGTGAAAGTTATTTCAAGGCCTACTCTCACCACCAACTCGGAACACAGTAATGCAAGCACTACTTTTGGCGGCAGGTGGGACGGTGGTGCTGCCGCCCTCGAGCTCGACCACCAGTAAAGATTATACTCCTGGCAGGGTCACTATATTATGGTGGTGTTACGGAGCGAACTGAAAGTCGCGCAATACTTGTAAAAACCCAATTGAATACTCTACCATCACATAATAATGTATAGAATACAAGTAAAAACTCACAATAAAATTCTAATGCTTACACCTATGTAAGTAGAACTGTACCATACAGTATTATGTATGTGTTGTGTACGTATGTATATGCGAAAAAGACAGGCAAAAGCTCATTTTTTAAAACTATACAAACATAAAACAGTATCTGATATTTGTAATATTTTAAAGCAAATTTTAGCTTTGCTATGCCTTTTTGTAATTTATAAAATATTGAAGTTGAATAATTAAGAATCCAGCAGGACTCGAACCTGCACCCCCTGGGTATACGCCCCAAGTGCTTTGCCAATTCAGCTATGGATTCGTATGCTGCCGGACTCGAAATTTCTCAACTCTTTTTGTGCCAGCTTTTAGCTAGACGAACCTTAGCTTACCTAGCTGAATTGGCAAAGCACTTGGGGCGTATACCCAGGGGGTGCAGGTTCGAGTCCTGCTGGATTCTTAATTTTTCAACTTTAATATTTTATAAAGTATCTGATATGTTTGTTTTCATCTATTTCACCTTTTTTATTTCATAAGAAATAAACTGCAAAGTGCGAAATATTATCATCGCTTATGACGATTGACGAACCTCCTTTTTTCATAATAAAACGAAACTTGTCTGCATTTTCATTACCATTCGGTGCGTAAATCCATTTTATTAAAATAAAAACTTTCTAGTCCCACACTTATCTCCCACTATGAAAATTAAAAAAAATCTCGAACTTTTACTGTGGCTACAGTATAGTGGAGTACACTCGCGAACGCAAGTCGTAACTTTAACCGTTGGTACAATAGTGCACAGCGGTGGAAACTTAATTGAAGCGCCTTCCGCGGGATCCGAGTTGGATTTTTTCGAGTGTTCCATTCCTGTTAGGGAAACTACAATTTTGGAAAATAAAGGATAATAATATAATAATTTTTTTTTACATATAATAATATGTAAAAAAAATTAAGCAAATTATAGATTTGCTATGCCTTTTTGTATTTTGTAGAATAATAAGGTTGAAAAGTTAAGATTCAAAATTCAAATTGATGCAAATATCTAAATAGCTTTAGAAAATATAAAAGAAATACTGTAAGAACCTATAGAATTTAAGGGGTTACCCTCGATTTCTTTGGAATCCGATCATGAGATCCCGGATTGGTAAATTCCTGAATACGGGACCACCTCAAAAGTAGATCCTGTAAAAAAAATAAGTTTTAAAGTCGAGGGAGGAATCGATGAAAAAATATACGCGTCGAATATAGAACCTCCTTTTCTGGACTCGGTTAAAAATGTATCCGTTAATACATTATTAAAAGTACAAAGAACATTATGTAAGTTAGGTTCTTCGTACTATTACGACTTCATTTTATTTTCTAACTAATTCATATATCGTACTTAGCCATGCTTAGCAATCTAATACAGAAAATAGTCGAGGGACTTGGATAGCTGAGTGGTAAACCGATAGGCTGAAATCCTATAGTTGCGGGTTCAAATCCCGCTTTAAGTCCAAAAAATGTTATGACCGTTCTTAGTATAAGACTTCATTTTAGTTTTAAACTAAAGGTTATACTAAATTTCTCCAAAATTTCACACATTTATTTAACAAAATACAACCACGTATTTGACCCAAGTTCAACCTCTCCCTAAAATTCAATTAACTCACGTTTCAAGTCGTTAGCGTCAGTTTCAACGAGATTAACATCATGGTCACCCTATACCAGGGGATAGCGCGACTAAGTTTTTTAACTTAATGAAGGAAAAACTCTAGAACAGGTGCACCTGAAATGTTTACTTAGTATTTTGTTCTACTATTGCACCCGGCTTCGGGGTTTTCGCTATGAATTACAATTGAGTCATTAAATATACTTCACTATTATCATAAAGAATAATTCGAGAATATCTCTCATTCTATAATATTAAAGATGAAAAATTAAGAATCCAGCAGGACTCGAACCTGCACCCCCTGGGTATACGCCCCAAGTGCTTTGCCAATTCAGCTATGGATTCGTATGCTGCTGGACTCGAAATTTCTCAACTCTTTGTGCCAGCGTCGTAGGTATATTATATACCTTAGCTAGACGAACCATTACTTGGTTGCATAGCAAAGCTAAAATTTGCTTTAAATATTACAAGTATCTCTCGTAGGTATATTATATACCTTAGCTAGACGAACCATTACTTGGTTGCATAGCAAAGCTAAAATTTGCTTTAAATATTACAAGTATCTCTCATTCTCATCTACTTCTTGTGTTATATTATAAACTATGTGTATGTTGTAAACTATGAAAATGTTATATTCAGGTTGTTATTCTCAATTTTGTTGAGTAACACGACCGTAAAAATTAAAACTAGTTTACAATTTTGAGCCAATATCAACTATTTTGTTTTAAATTCTGATTCAAAAGCTTTTTTTTATCATCTGAATAATAAAAATGAAAAAAATTGGTGAAGTGAAAAGTGAGTTCAGGGTGCTATAAACTATAGCTAAGGATACCTTTTGGCCAATTCATTTATACAAACGATATACCAAAAGCCTTGTAAATATATGGCCTTTTTTGTCGTATTATTATTTATATTAGATTTTATTTAACAGGAAGTTATATTTTACTTCAAAAACGTTAAGTAAACTTACTAAACCACCAATTACAAAATCAATAACAAATAAACGGAGAACAAAGCAATGTATTACTTTGTTCATTACGAAAAAACTGAAAAGCGGTCGGACGGGTAGTCCCATGGATCCAGTTTCTCCACAAGATTGAAAATGTGTCATCTGCGAACTGCGATGGCCATGTAATTTTAGAGGCATTTTAAACAAGCAGTGCAAGTATAATATTTAGCGGCTGATTAATATTTAAACGATGGTCCTTGCCCTATCTATTTCATTCGCTACCGTTCAGGAAAATTAGAATTTAATAGGAAAAATAAAACGGGAAGTAAGAAGATCCGCTTAAAGCACTTGAACCGTATAATAACGTTCAGACAGACAAGACGCATTAAAATTTTATTACTTCAAAGCGCTCAAGTTATATTGGCCGGTAATATAGCGACGAAGTTGTGACTTCCAAATTGAGATGTGCACCGTCTCAGAAAGTTATTCGTACGTGTTTGTGGTGATATGTTTGTTTACAAAGTAGCTTTCCGACGTCACTCGCTTGATAGTTGATCATGAACCTTCGAAGCCATTTGAAGCCCAAAATTGATAACTAACCTAACTAAAAAACAAAAGTATATTATAGCGATATTAATTTTAGTCTGCACGTGTGGTGTAGTGGTTTAAGCGGTTGCATCGCCGCTCTCCACTGCACTGGTGTTGTGTGTTCGATCCCCACATGGGACAAATCTTTGTGTGATTCGCAAAGATTTGTTCTGAGACTGGGTGTGCTTGTGTGAGTGAATGTGTGTATTTGGCCTTGTCATTAGGACCATTGGATAGTGTAATTGCTTCTGGCGTTTTATCTAATGTAAAAAAAATAAAAAAACATTGCAGGTGAATTGTAGGTGTTATATATCTCTAGCCTAATCCTTTAAGAAAACTAAAGCGTGATGTAATGTTAAGGCACCGGTAAATATCACACACTGATGGATCGCTTATACTCAGCGGAGCAATCTCCCATCCCGAATTCATAGTCACGAGACATCCACATACGAGTTCATTAGATGACCTTGTGCAGACGTCTATATACGACCATTAAACATTTTGTTAAATTGTAGAAGCATTCATCAAGGAACTGAGATGTTATACCTACTGTTCGTTCCTTTTTGCACCATAACATTTTTTTTTTTAATAAAAATAAGAGCTGTTGTTTAGCTAATTCTCTGAAAAACGATATAATTTTTGTACTGTAAATTATTTCAATTTTAATGAGAAATTTATAAAAATTACAGTTTTTAGGTGTTGGTTTAATGAAAAAAACCATCATATTATTGTGAATTGAGTGACCACTACGGTCACTCAATTCACAATAATATGATGGTTTTGGTAAAATAAAAAACATAATTTATGAAAACACTAGCTTTTAGTTAAGCGTATGTTATATACTTACGCACATAGATTTATTTATTCAGCGGGGTAAACACTCATCCCGAATTCATAGTCACAAGCAATGACATTCGTGCTTTTTGCATTCCATTAAAGTGCTATGTGTTGACATCTATAAAGGACTATTAAACATTTAATTGAATTGCAGAAGCATTTATCAAGGGATTGAGATGTTATACCTACTGCATCGATAATTTTACTACTAATTTCTACTAATTCTACTATTTTTTTCTACCAAAGCATTAGAGCTATTTTGGTACTGTAAATTATTTTAATTTTAATGCGAAATTTATAAAAATTGCATTTTCTATGTGTGGGTGCAATGCAGTAGTCACTCAGTTGACAATAATATAAAGATGGTTTGCGTGTATTTGTTTTTTACTACCTAAAACTCTACCTTACTGGCTTATGTTACATACTTACGCACAAAGATTTATTTATTCAGCGGGGTAAACTAGCATCCTGAATTCATAGTCACGAGCAATCACATTCGTGCTTTTACGTTCCATTAAAGTGCGATGTGTTGACGTATATATACGACCATTAAACATTTTGTTAAACATCGGAAACGCTTAACAAATGACTAAAATGTTATGCCTCCTGTATTGTGTTAAACTTTCTAATACTATGTACGTATGTTATGTCATGGTATCTGTTAGTTTTATTAAATTAAAAAGCTGGGAAACTATAGTAGTCTAAAATCAAAACTAATATATCCAAATCAAGTCGGCGTAATGTCTTTTCGATTAAAAAATAATGCATTAATAGGTAACAGGTGAAGTGAGGGTGACATTCACCTTTGCCTAAACCTTTTGAGAAATAAAAGCTAGCAAAAGCACTAGTAAAGTACACATATAGATGATTTACTAAGTGGAGCAAACTCCTATTCCGAATTTATAGCCACGAGACAGCCACTTATGTGCTTATAGCGTTCCATTAGAGTGCAATGTGTGGACGTATAAATACGATCATTAAACATTTTGTTAAATCGCAGAAGCCTTCATCAAAGGACTGATATATTATGCTTCTTAAATCATTAATTAAAATTTTTGAAATTATATTAGTATGTGATTTTTTTCTGTTGGGCTTATTAAGTTAAAAAGCTTGTAAGCCAGAGTAGTTTAGATTTGAAACTTAGCTTAAATAAACCAGTCTCGGATATGTCTATTGGGTTCAATTAAAAAGTATTGCATTAATCATTTTGACTCTGGTATCACATAGCCTTACAAATATTAGTGTTATACACTTCTGCTAACCCTTTTGAAAATCTCAAGCGCAATGTTATGTCAAAGCACTAGTAATACACACAGATAGCTTATTAATTTACTCAGCGAAGCAAACTCCAATTCCGAATTCATAGTCACGAGAGAGACGCATTCGTGCTTTTAGCATTCCATTAGAGCAACATGTGTGGACGTCTATATACGACCATTAAATATTTTGTTAAATTACAGAAGCGAACTTTTTGAAATTGTATAAGTAGGTATGTGACATTTTTGTTGGTATTATTAAGTTAAAAAGCTCGTAAGCCAGAGTAGTCTAATATTATATAAAATACAAAAAGGCATAGCAAAGCTAAAATTTGCTTTAAAATATTACAGAGTAGTCTAGTTCTGAAAACCAGCCTTACCAAATCCAGTCACCGTAATGTCGATTGGTTTTGATTAAAAAGTATTGCAGAAATCATTTTGAGTCTGGTATTATAGCTTTACACGGTTCAAATATGAGTGTTATACAACTCTGCTAACCCTTCTGGAAAACACAAGCGCAATGTTATGTTAAAGCACTAGTAATACACACAGATGGATCATTAATTTACTCAGCGAAGCAAACTCCCATCCCGAATTCATAGTCACGAGACAGACGCATACGTGCTTTTAGCGTTACATTAGAGCAACATGTGTGGACGTCTATTAAACATTAAACATTTTGTTAAATTGCAGAAGCGTTCATCAAAAGACTGGTATATTATGCCTCCTGACTCATTTATAAAACTTTTGAAATTGTATTAGTATGTGATGTTTATGTTGGTCTTATAAAGTTAAAATGCTTGTAAGCTAGAGTAATCTAGTTCTGAAAACCAGTCTAACTAAATCCAGTCACCGTAATGTCCTTTGGGATCGATTATAAGTAGTGCAATAATCATTTTGAGTCTGGTATTACATAGCCTTACACTATTATACACTTCTGCTAACCCTTTTGAATAACACAAGTGCAATGTTATTCAATTTAATTCAATTCATTCATTTAAATGTTTTGTTAAAGCACTAGTTATACACACAAATGGATTATTTACACAGCGGAGCAAACTCTCATCCCGAATTCATAGTCACGAGACAGACGCATTCGTGCTTTTAGCGTTCCATTAGAGCACAATGTGTGGACGTGCATAAACGCCATTAAACATTTTGTTAAATTGCAGGAGCGTTCATCAAAGGACAGAGTTCGTACACAATATTATGACAGTTTATTGAATTGCACACAAATTACACTGTTTCTTGGTGTTGCTGCAAATGTGTATGTTTAGGTATGTAGTTGCATGTTTGTTACCTTTTTATAGGTGGAATTAAAACCGTTAAATAAATTTGTTTAGGTAGGCAACGAGTTAGCTATGCAGGGCAAAAACTTCTATGTCATAGTAAAGACTTAGTACATCAGTTATGGATAAGTGAGTTATTTATCTAAATAGTGGGTATATTACACTTATTAAATATATAATTCACACATGCATATCTATTGCAGTCAGTTTTCAGTATGGCGTAGAAGTTTTTGCCCTGCATACCTAATTGCTTGGCCCACTGTACTGGCGTACAATAAGAAGGATACGAAGGATTTCTTAGCAAAATCAAAGAAATATTTAATTTTTTTTTTATTTCATTTTTAAAGAAAAATCGACTCAATATCGACAATCGAATATTTTTCTTTAGCTACAACTATAGCTCCTTATAAAGTCCTATTACCTATTAAAATTATCGCTGTCAAAGGCTTAATCGAATTGCAACAAATATATTTTCAACTAAAAAATAAACCGCCGAAATTGAAATTAAAAGATTTTTTTTTAATTATTTGGCAACGACTCAAAATTAGTAAAATATATTTTATAGTTTATGTAACTAAGTCAGATTCTTTTGTAATAATACTGTTTACCCACGAATGAGCGGAGTCTTCTTACAAAGACTTTGTCAGCTTAAAAGTAATAATAATATGTATAGTTTTAAATTAATTTAATAATTTTGTCAATAATCACTGTGTAATAGTAATAATTGTGTAATATCGAACTAAAAATTTTAAAGTAATTGAATAACTGTAATATTATAATGATTATTAAAATGTGTGTGACATAATACTAATAATATGTAACTTTATATATGTAACGTTCTTGTTGCTAAGTAATTAAATATTTGTGTTACTACTAACATTTGCACACCAACATGGTAAAATATGAAATGAACATTCATGTAAACTAACACCATACTGTACTCATATTTGGCAAATAAAAATTGAATTGAATTGAATTGAATTGAATTGAATTGAATTGAAAAAGGAGACTCCAATATACACTCATTTCGTAATTAAATAAAGGATAGTTTATATTTTATTTTCATATCTATCATACAAACCAACGCATATGCATTATTTACTCAGTGGAGCAAATTCGTGGTCTGAATTCATAGTCACGGGACAGCCGCATACGTGCTTTTAGCGAAGCACTGATGCTTTGAACCCTCCATTAGTGCAAAATGTGAGGACGTCCATATATTATGTTACGTTACGTACTTTGTTTGCTCTTTTAGCTGACATTTCTAATAAAATCAACACTACCAAGTTAGTTATTTTCATAGGCCCTAGGAGGCACTTGAACACGTCAAAACATTACAAAAAATGATATAAAAATAAATCATTAATAATACTAAATTATACTACCTACAATTAATTGAAATTAATCTAAGTTCCGGTGGCTTAGATTTATTTTAATTTTTATACACAAAAATATTATTTAGAGCGTATATACAAGGTGTAAATGACATGAGGACAAAGCCGCTTGATAGTGGATTCAGTACATGATTCTTAGATTATTTCCACACTTCGGAAAATCGGTCTCCGAAATTTATTTCACATCATAATAAAATCGCAAATGTGTTAAAAAGCCTGAGTTCGAAGCTCTATGTGCTAACATTTTTGATTAAAAAAAATTAT
This sequence comes from Hypena proboscidalis, assembly GCA_905147285.1. NCBI lineage: Eukaryota > Metazoa > Arthropoda > Insecta > Lepidoptera > Erebidae > Hypena > Hypena proboscidalis. The sequence continues at coordinate 4,841,640 of LR990150.1, read as the reverse complement.
ACAAATGAGACAAAATGCAAATTTTGTTTGTTATTTAGCCATAATAAGTCGGCAAAATCGCAAAACACCAGAATTTTCTTCGGTAAATTAATTTCGGTGAAAACTATTGGTACCCAGAGTCTTAAAATCATATTTTATTTAACTTTTTGCACACAAAATGGTACACAGGCGGACTTAATGCCTAAGTGGCATTCTCTAACAGTCAATCTAGGGTGGTGCAGAGAAACAAAGGTAGGTGCGTTTCGATAATACTAATAGTAAATATACACTGATTTGAAAATCGATTAAATACATATTTTTTAAAACTTATTTATTATAACGAAAATACTTAAAACTATTTTTGACATTTACACAGACAAAAATTAAACAAATTAAACATTAAAATTAAAATTAATGTTTAAATTTCAATTTAAACATTAAAACATTACAATTTTAAAAAATCTATGTTAAGGTATTTAAGAGGTACATTTTAGGTAATGACGCTTATGTTTATATTTTACATTTTTTACACCTTTAGTATATATTAATTGCAACTCCTCAGGCAACCTGTTTAAGTAGGTTGGTATTAAATATTGAGCAACTCTTGTTCCGTACACGTTCTTAGCTTTTGGTAGTACATATTTATTTTTAGATGCCATTGGTCTATGGTATTATTACAAATATGGTACATACATACTAAATCACTGGTAAACAGCTTCGTCATCATGTCATCTTCATCCTGTAAACGCCATGTCTTGGAATGAGGACTTTTTCTATCATACCAGAACGCATGATAAAAAAACTACTGACGCGACGGTAAATGATAACATAAGAAGCTTACTGAAGGCTTATATTAGGCTCTTATAGAGGATGTATATAGAAAATGTTGCCTTAGGTGTACCCGTGTTATCACACGTCGTGTAGGTAATCGTGCAAGAGATCAGGGCTCATTTCCCGGGCCGCAATCACTACAAGCCTTTTGCTAAAAGATTGCCGAAAAGATGTCAACCGTGCTAGGGTTGCTAGCGAATAAAGTAGTCGAAGGTATGTACTTTTTGTAGTATGACATTTTTGTGTATTTGCTATTTTTAAATACGATTATAATACACGATTTAAATTTGTTCTGTGGATATTAAAATTAACGTAGTCAGAGACTTATCGTGTATAGTAAAGTGTGTTTAAATATTTTATTACATAACATAATATCACTCCTATATTACCCAGATAGGGTGTGGCAGAGGTGTCCACCCTTCACCTGTTATGTTTAGGCCCCATGTGAAAGGAGAAGACCCTTCGCCATCCACTGGGCATAATTCCAACTCCGTGCTGCTATTGTGAATTTTCTGACGATAGTGCACAAATAATACTTTGCTCGACCCGAGAATCGAACCCGAGATTTCGCGGTAAGAGTCGCATTTGCTAACCACCAAACCATCGAGGCAGCAATTTAAAATACTACTACTTTTAACTTTACATTTTTTTAAGCTATTGCATAGCTTCTATCGCGGACCCATGAGCGTGGAGACCGAATCCAGAAATTCCGTAACGAAAATAACCTAACACCCCCCACTCCGACCGGCACAGCGGTGATACTTTGTAGTTTTGCCATCTATCGATGAATAGCAGAACTTTTAATGACTTTTTTTAAATATCACGCTTGTCTCTTTAGTTCAGCAACTCGCCTCTAGGTGGCATTGGTTGTATCGGCGTTACTGCGCATGCGTAATCCCCCTCTTCGCCCCGAAATCTGGTGACTCATCACTCACTCAGAGAAAGTATAATAATATATTATTATATTATATCTATATAAATGTACATCGCGCGAAATTCGATAATCAAACTCTTAATATCGTTATTTTTGTTTTTTTTAATGAATAATTGTGTTGGTGTGTAATTACACTATTAATACCTAATTATTTGTACCTATTATTTATAATTAGATATTTTCTTTTTAAAGTAAAGAGCTTAAAAGACCTATAGTTTCAATGATAAATATTCCTGAATAACCTACATGTATTGTAAAATAATAAAAATATTTTTAACAATATTAACTTCTCATTTATTTAATAAAAGAAAAAAAATGTTTTCTTATCGGTCACCACGCTCAAAAAGTGTAACTTGAATTAATATCAAAGAAAAAAATACTGCATAAATAAATAATTATAATTGCATAGGTTGATAAAAAATGCTATGCAATAGCTTTACCGCGGCAGTCCCCGAGTGCCACACGTCTTTATTTTTCAGCTTTGTTAAGCCACAAATGCCTATTTAAAAGACTCTTCCATTACGTATATATACGTCCCCGCCGACGCTCAAGCTCTTCGGTCGCGGGCTATAAACTCCATGCGTATAAGTGGATCGGAATTTATGTTTATATGGCTCACTGCTTCAATGGAACGGTTACAACTTGAAATTGAATTAAAGGATATTAGTATTCCTTCACTCCCTATCCCATGATACCTAATTATTACAAGTGAAATGTGGGTGTTGTACAACTTTGCCACACCCTTCTAGGTAATAGGCGTGATGTTATGGTATCTTAAGTTATTATTTTTTCAAATGGATGAGATTACTGGAAGGTCTTTTTTGTTTCAGTTGTTCAGTTTTGTTTTTTCAGTTTCTTGTTAAGATTAGATGAAGTTATTGAAAGACTTACGTTTAGTTTAATTTAAGATTTAACATGTATAAACATAACATCACGCCTACATTACTCAGAAAGGTACAAAGTATACACCACGCACACTTCACCTGTTATGTTTAGGTCCCATGGGATAGGGAGTGAGCTTATTGCAATGGGCACAATTCCATCTCCGTGCTGCTATTGTAAATTTCCTGACGGAAAGTTCACAACACTTTGCCCGACACGGAAATCGAACCCGAGACCTCGCTGTGAGAGGCGCACATGCTAACCACTAGACCATCGAGGCAGACGTATGTGTATATTATTCTGTAAACAAATGTATACAGCAATTTTTGTTCAAAATAAATAAACTATATTTCGTTTTAGTTAAGGTTTTGCTATTTTTAAGCCTGCATTCAATGGGTGAGTGATTTTAATGTTCCAGCTATGTCGTTAAGAAGTAGGTATTGTGATGTAATGTATAATTGTAGTGTAATGTTTGTGTATATGTACGCTTATCGTCTTGCGATGAATCGGATGTGCGGAAAAATCCCTCGGATTTATGTTGCATTCGCTGTAGTTTTTAATGTAACTTTGTAATGTTTTTTATAAATAAATAAATAAACTATTTCACTTCACACTGACTAAAAGATATTTGTCCCAAGCATTCACAAGAAACGTATCGTAATTCAAGACATTTATCCTTCCATTTTAGACCCTTCATTAATTCAGGAGCCAAACATTTTATGTGCGTACTAACACACAAAGCGATATCAAAAGGCACCCTTTTTGCACTCGGCTGCGACCGCAATTTAGTTATTACACCCTGTATGTGAATATTTTGGGCACTATTCCGATTTGACTATACAGGATGTGGATACTCATAATGGACCCTTATACTCATAATGGATTAAAATAACGATAAAATATTTTGAATTATTTTTAATTATATTAAGTTTAGTACATTTAAAATTAAAAAAAATATTAAAAAAGGTAAAGTACTAATGTCTAGTAAAAAACTCTAATCGAAAACGAATCAGTGTAAACAATTTGTGCATAATACACATATAAAATCGACACATTCAGAAAATTTGAGGCGCAAAAGTATTTCCACAAAAATAGACAATAGATTCTCGCGCGGTTTCGCTCGCGTGGTACCTTGATCTATGTTCTCGTAGATACAAGTATCTCGGTTAAGATGTTGTTTGTCTAAAGTCGAAAAAAAATAATTTAGTAGTTCTTGAGTTAAATCGTAACAAACAAAAGGAAAAGTCGAATCTTTCCTCTATATTATACTAGCTGCCCCGCGCGGCTTCGTCCTCGATAAAATTTTGCCCTCGAAAATATTTTAGAAGTATCCTATGTCCTTCGCCCGGTTCTAAGCTACCTCCCCACCAATTTTCAGCCAAATCGGTTCAGCCGTTCTTGAGCTATAAATGGTGTAACTAACACGACTTTCTTTTATATATATATAGATTAGTGAAGATGAACCTACTCACATGGCAGTTGCTAATGTTGTAGTGAACCTCTAACTGTATTCAAATTATTATTTTTTATTTATTATATTACTAAAAATTTATTTAAATATTTACAGTACTAACCTAACCATAATTTAATATTTTAAACTAATGAAATAAATACCTAACTAAATACACATTGAATAAAAGAATAATATAAAATTATTAAATAAAACAAAACTCTTAAAAAAATTAGGTGTCAAAAAATACGTCCGCATCGATGTCGACCGCGGGTAACGTGCCCAGAACGCTGGCGGCATTACCACGTTATAATTTCACTTTTAATTTTTTAAATGAGCTCTAGGACGACTGTACTATAAGCGACTCTGTTATTTTTCCTCTAAATGTTAGTAGTACCATCCTTAAGATATTAATGTGTGTTACAGGCACAAAAGTAATAAACAGTCATATATTGATAGGAACAGAAAATCAGATCATTGGGCCATTAAATTCTTTCCGAACAAAAGAACATCTCTAAAGCCAAGTCCATCCAAACAAAAGTACAATAAAAATAAAAGCAAAGATACAGCCTTACTTGTTTATTTAATGTTTCGCAGAAAGAAACATCTGTTTTAGAATTCTCTGTAGAAATGTCGCAGCCCGGATACATTTTGTAGTTTTTTCTCCTGTTTTGTGCCAACAACACTTCGTTCGAGGAAAAAACTATTAATAGATATCCTTAATATTTTTATGATTTGAAAACTTCTTTATTTTTTTGTTATTGTATTGAATGTAGTTTAAAATGTTTGCTTATTGATACTTTGAGGTTATAAATAAAATTAAAGTACTTAAAACGCATACATTTTTTCTCTCGCTCTTTCCGGAAATCGAACTAACACTAACCCTTTCTTGCTATTTACAAAGGCATTTTCAATTATTTTATATTCTAAAGCAACTTTGTATTTTGTAGGCTAGGCTTGGCTTTGCTTTGCCTTTTTATGTTTTTTACAGTACTAGCTTCCACTTACGGCGCTGCCGGCGTGGTAGGTCGATTAAAAGTAGTCTATATTATTTAAGAATTTTTGATATTTTATCACACCAATTTTTAATAACATTTGTCTAGTAGATATGAAGATTTTTAGGTATGAACAAACAAAAAAAAAATTTTCTCTGTATAATTAGTATAGATTAAGGTTGAAATATTAAGAATCCAGCAGAATTTGATCCTGTACCTCCTGGGTTAACGCCACAGGTGCTTTTGCCAATTCAGCAATGGATTCGTATGCTGCTTGATTCGAAATATCTCAATCAGTTCATTGCCGACTTGTAGGTAATTGCCTTACAAACTTTATTATGTTATGCATTATTTTAATCCAGCCTGTATCCTTCACATTTAACCTACGTGTGCGGTCTCATGCATATTCCGTATCCGCGATGAGATTTATTACATGCCGGTTTCCGTTTTGCGCCAGATTTATTCCGGCACGGACGGACGGACGGACCCGCCAAATTAGATTCGTGACGGTCTCGGTGAAGTTACTGTTCATAATTCATAGGCTTAGTTTATAATGTAAGGGGTTTGACGTAAGTGTAAGCTTTGCTTGGGTGTAAGATTTTAAACACTGTTTGTGTAAATAAAATGTATGAAGGACATGAATATAAAGCTATAATTTTAAAGGTACACTTATATAATGAACATAACAAAGATGATGATATATAACTTAACTTAATAACGTGGGCCACTTGTCATGATGGGAAAAGGTCTAGGCCATAGTCCACCACGCTCGCGCTATGTGCTTGTTGGTCTCCAAAAGCCTTTACTCCTGCATAATGAAGAGTATATTATTGCGTGCACCTCACAAACGAATTAATGCGAATACGAAAAAAACACTAAAATATACTCAAATATAACATTTAATCTAAAAGTTAATAGATTCTTTATACCTTTATGGCAATAATAAAGTAAAATGATTTTACCTCTTAAAGGTTATACTCCATTCATAAACATAACATCACGCCTATATTACCCAGAAGGATGTGGCAGTGATGTACAACAACATTTCACCTGTTATGTTTCAGGGCCCATGGGACACCATCCACCGGGCACAATTTCAAGTCCATGCTGCTATTGTGAATTTCTTGCCTCGCGATGAGAGTCATATACGCTAACCACTAGACCATCGAGGGAGTTATATACTCTACTCCATTCATATCATCTATATAAACTTGGTGCGTATAAGTATATCAACGCGATTCATGTTTTCATGCTCCATTGCCCCGATGTGGGGTTTGAGAGTCAACGGGCTGTAAAATGCGTTAAAGTAATATTTTTTGAGGAAAATCCTTTTAACTCATTGATTTTCTGTGGTTCTGTTGTGTTTGCGGTTTTCGATGTAAGTTATTATTTCATGTGTTGGGATTTTTATTGTTCTATCACAAGTAGAATTGTTTTAATAAATAATAATTATTAAATATTCATTGTCACAAAATTTCCAAAAAACAGTAAGATTTTAAGGCTAATGGTATATAAAACAAAACAGCAACAAATAAACCAAATAAATCATAAAGTTACAGAAATAGATTTCGCATCCGTAGCAGAGGAAATTTTTCTTTACTTATCGTCTCTATGCAGTGTGCCGCGGGCGGAAAAGTAGAAAAAGGCCCGCTGTTCAGGACTCGCCCAAAATTGCTAACTTTCTTTGATAGATATTCCCCGTATGAGATTCTGCAATGAGATACTTTTAATGTAGACGTAGTATAAAATAATAATTATGCCTGACCCACTAATTTGAGGGTAATTTTTAAAACAAATCTTGCTCATACAACTCATCTAGGCTACGTACTACCCTTACGAAAACCCTTTACATTATAAACTAAGCCTATGAATTATGAACAGTAACTTTAGCGAGACCGTCACGAATCTAATTTGGCGGGTCCGTCCGTCCGTCCGTCCGTCCGTCCCGGCATAAATCTGGAGCAAGACGGAAACCGGCATGTAATAAATCTCAGCGCGGATACGGAATATGCATGAGACCGCACACGTAGGTTAAATGTGGAGGATACAGGCTGGATTAAAATAATGCATTACATAATAAAGTTTGTGAGGCAATTGACCACAATACAGCAAAAAAGAAGTTGAGAAATTTTGAATCTAGTAGCATATGAATCAATGGCCGAACTATCAAAAGCACCTGGGGCGTTAACCTAGGAGGTACTGGTTCGAATTCTGGGATTATTAACTTTTCAACCTTAATCTCTTTTAATTATAAAATATTTTTTTGTTTGTTTGTACCCTTCTTCTTTGAATCTACAGGACTTATTTAAATGAAAATTGGTGTGAAGATATATCAATACTACAGACATAATATAGACTACTTTTTATCGACCTGTCACTCGAGTGGAAGCTAGTATTGGATTAAACATTTTACTAATCTATTAACTTTTAGATTAAATTGTATATTTGAGAATAGTTTTGTGTTTTTTTTCGTATTCGCGATAATTCGTTTGTGAGGTGCACGTAATAATACACTCTTCATTATGCAGGAGTAAAGGCTTTTGGATACCAACAAGCACTTAGCGCGAGCGTGGTGGACTATGGCCTAGACCTTTTCCCATCATGACAAGAGGCCCACGTTATCTTAAGTTAAGTTATATATATCATCATCTTTGTTATGTTAATTATATGAGTGTACCTTTTAAATTATAGCTTTATATTCATGTCCTTCATACATTTTATTTACACAAACAGTGTTTAAAATCTTACACCCAAGCAAAGCTTACACTTTCGTCTGACCCCTTACATTATAAACTAAGCCTATGAATTATGAACAGTAATTTCAGCGAGACCGTCACGAATCTAATTTGGCGGGTCCATCCGTCCGTCCGTCCCGGCATAAATCTGGAGCAAGACGGAAACCGGCATGTAATAAATCTCATCGCGGATACGGAATATTCATGAGACCGCACACGTAGGTTAAATGTGGAGGATACAGGCTGCATTAAAATAATGCATTACATAATAAAGTTTGTGAGGCAATTGCCCACAATACAGCAAAAAAGAAGTTGAGAAATTTTGAATTTAGTAGCATATGAATCCATGCCCGAACTATAAAAAGCACCTAGGGCGTTAACTTAGGAGGTACTGGTTCGAATTCTGGGATTATTAACTTTTCAACCTTAATCTCTTTTTATTATAAAATATTTTTTTGTTTGTTTGTACCCTTCTTCTTTGAATCTACAGGACTTATTTAAATGAAAATTGGTGTGAAGATATATCAAGACTACAGACATAATATAGACTACTTTTTATCGACCTGTCACGCGAGTGGAAGTTAGTATTGGATTAAACATTTTACTAATCTATTAACTTTTAGCTTAAATTTTATATTTGAGTATATTTTTGTGTTTTTTTCGTATTCGCAATAATTCGTTCGTGAGGTGCACGCAATAATACACTCTTCATTATGCAGGAATAAGGGCTTTAGGATACCAACAAGCACTTAGCGCGAGCGTGGTGGACTATGGCCTAGACCTTTTCCCATCATGACAAGTGGCCCACGTTATCTTAAGTTACTTTATATATCATCTTTGTTATGTTCATTATATGAGTGTACCTTTAAAATTATAGCTTTATTTTCATGTCCTTCATACATTTTATTTACACAAACAGTGTTTAAAATCTTACATCTAAGCAAAGCTTACACTTACGTCAAACCCCTTACATTATAAACTAAGCCTATGAATTATGAACAGTAACTTCAGCGAGACCGTCACGAATCTAATTTGGCGGGTCCGTCCGTCCGTCCGTCCCGGCATAAATCTGGCGCAAGACGGAAACCGGCATGTAATAAATCTCATCGCGGATACGGAATATGCATGAGACCGCACACGTAGGTTAAATGTGGAGGATACACGGTGGATTAAAATTGCACACAGAATGCTATAGTGTCTGAGGATTACAACTATTGTGTTTATTTTATCCAGCCAGAAATAAGATAAAATGATTACTTGCACGTGTGGTGTTAGTGATTTAGGCGATCGCCTCGCCACTCTCCACTGCTCTGGTGTTGTCGGTTCGATTCCCACATTGGACAGTTCTTTATGTGATCCACAACGATTTGTTCTGAGACTGGATATGCTTGTCATTGAATCCATTTGATAGAGTAATTACTTCTGTAGTTCATTTAATGTAAAAATAAAAATTTATATTATTATTATTTAGTTCAAGATTGGAGTTTACAGGATGGCATATTTCTCTTTAACACTTGTGGCACTTTTCCTAAGTGTATAAAAGTATGATTGTTAAAAATATTTCTTGAAAAATATTGATCGTTGTCATAATTTATTTATTTTCCATAAAGGGTTCTAATTTTGGCACTATGTGAGGTTTATCAAAATAATGAAAAGAAAATTATTTTTACCAGTCTCATATTAAAAATAATCAACATTTGGCAGTATACATGTTAGTATGTACACGTAAGATTATACAAGTTAATAATGATATTACATGCGGGTAGGATAGGAGGTACACGCGTTCAAGAAGCGTAGCACCCACCAGAGCGTATGCACGCCACGCCTACCCTCGTAGCAACATTACGTAGCATGCGTAGCTTATGTACGCTACGAACTAAATTATCCCATTTGTGTGAGCGCGTATTAAAACCCGATTTTCGTAGCTGGTAAATTGATCTATATCTTGCGACAAGTTACAGTAAACCTAAATTTGAGTGGCAATAGCTACAAAAATCATCAAATCACCATTTAATTAATATGTTTATTGTACCAACAGAAAAAAACGCTTCTGATGAATATTCAGTATGCAAAAAACATGGTAATTACAAATATTTAAAAAGTGTATAATATTGGCCCGAAATTAAAACTAATAACTGTGGGTATTAAAAAAAAAAAATATTTATGGGTAGAGCGGCGACATCTTTCTTGTCAAAGAATGACCTAATTTAAGTGTAAACATATTTGTAATTCTATTTTCGATTTGGAGACATAGTGAGTATTCATTTAGCAATATTTTTTCCTTGCGGCATGAAACAGGAGCAAAAAACTACAAAATGTATCCGGGCTGCGACATTTCTACAGAGAATTCTAAAACAGATGTTTCTTTCTGCGAAACATTAAATAAACAAGTAAGGCTGTATTTTTGCTTTTATTTTTATTGTACTTTTGTTTGGATGGACTTGGTTTTAGAGATGTTCTTTTGTTTGGAAAGAATTTTATGGCTCAATGGGGACAGATCGGATTTTACGTGCATATCAATATATTACTTTTTGTGCCTTGAACATACATTGTACAATTTGATAATGCAATCACGATATCTTAAGGATAATATTACTAACATTTAGAGGAAAAATAACAGAGAAACTTATAGTACTAGAGCTCATTAAAAATATTAAAAATGAAATAATTATTTTAATAGATTTAGAGGTTCACTACAACATAAGCAACAGCTATATATGTTGACGACCAAATGGCGGAGTGGGTAGTGTACCTGCCTGCAACGCTGAGGTTCGATTCCCACTCAAGAGAAATCTTGGTGTGCATGAACATGGAGGTTTGTATTGATCTGACTGTTTCTATGTATAATAAGTATGTATTTACAAAAGAAAAGTATAAATGTATAAGTATCAGTTATTCTAGTACCCATATTACAAGCTCTGCTTAGTTAGGGACTAGATGGTATTGTGAGTATTTTGTGTGATATTCATATTTTTATGAGTAAGTACATCTAAACTAATATTATAAACAGGAAAGATTCGATTTATCCGGTTGTTTGTTACGATTTAACTCAAAAACTACTTGATCGTATGTTCATTTTCATATTTAGATAGTTACATCTTGACCGAGTAACATAGATCGAGATACCACGGGAGCGAAACCGCTCGGAGAATGAAGTGTGTCATAACATGCTGCTCAGCTAACAACGCGCACACTGTGCAGTTGTGCACATGTTAACGAATGAGCTGTCCATTTGTTCAGTGATGGATTGCTATTCATGCTCAACTTCGTGTGAAATACATCGACAATACGCTATTGAAGATGGAAGAGCTATTATATTATTGAAGCTTGAACAGTAATAGACTAAGATCTGTGGTGAATTGCATTTGGGCTCTTTTAAAACAACCTGCAAGGAAAACGTTGAATTACCAATAACCCAGTATAAATTCAAAGATAACTCTTTCTATCTGTGTTTGTTGTCAAGCCTAAATGAATGAACCAATTTTGGTAAAATTTGTTATTGGGATAAATGGGATATTAGGGCAAAATAATTATGTTTAGCAGCGATAGCCGAGTGGGAGACCGTAGGACTGCGAAGTTAAAGGTCTCGGGTTCGAACCCACGGCACACACCTCTCGTCTTTTCGAAGATATGTGTGTATTTATCATATAAATTATCGCTCGCTAAAGGTGAAGGAAAACATCGTGAGGAAACCTACATGCCTGAGAGTGCCTAATAAGTGCTCGAGGGTGTGTGAAGTCTACCAATCCGCACTTGGCCAGCGTGGTGGACTATGGCCTAACCCTTCTCATCATGAGAAGAGGCCCGAGCCCAGCAGTGGGACATGTATTAGATACAGGGCTGCTATTATTAATTATGTTTGCCGATGAATCCGAGTTCCTGATAATTTGTAATAATTATAATAATAATAATTACCAAGAGATAACTTAAGTACATTATTTTAGACAATGGCTACCAAACTAGGTTTTTCTATTTTATGGTTAGCCATTTGACTTGACTTGCTATTTTTTTGTATGTATAGTGTGATGGAAACACATAACATAATATCACGCATCGGGTAGAATCATCGACCATCACGAAGGGTATGGCAGATATGTACCACACCCACATTTCACCTGTTATGTTTTTAGGTCGCATGGGATAGGAGATGAGACTATTGTCATCCACCGGGCACAATTTCAACTCCGTGCTGTTATTGTGAATTTCCTGCCGGAAAGTTGAAATAGAATGAACAAATGGACACGGGCATACATTTTAAGAATCTAAACAAAATCTGTTTGCTCATCAGTTACAGTTACCCTGGTGTTTGCTGTATCTCTAAGGGAGTAACTCAAAATAAATCTTCATCAATGTCATAAAACATCTTACCTTCTAAAATACCATGTACTATTAATTCACGGCTTAGAAACTCTGGGTAAGTTCCCAGGAGCTTATAATTAAATAAATGAATTTTCCGGTGCTGGTATAAGTCGATTATTTTACTCGCTCAACCCTTGAGCGAACTCATTTTGGTTTGCTATTAGCATAGGAATTAGATTTTATGTCGATAGATTTTATGTATAATGGAAAAAGAATCAATAAAAAGTTATTATAGATTATTTTTATAGCAATTAGCTATGCTTAGCCAATTAAACTAAGAAACAGTTGAAAGAATTATGGGACCGGCGGTATTTGAACCTGCGAACTTCCGCACACCGGGCAGCAGGGACATAGATAATTTCTATAAAATGAAATGCTGACTGCTAGATGCAAATAGCCCGAGTAATTTTAGATAATATACGCAAAACAATATAGAAACCTTTAAAATTTTAGGGTCGCCCTCGATTTCTCTGGGATCCCAGCATCAGATCGTGACCTGATAATAATGGGACCACATGACAAGTTTTCTCAAAAATTCTCAAATCTGTCCAAGCGTGTTCGAGTAATCGGGAATCAAACATAAAAAATAAATAATACAATCAAATTGAGAACTTCCTCCTTATTTTTGAAGTCGGTAAAAAAATATGACGCGTTTTATTTACTCACCGATAGTCTAACACATTTTTGCTTACACATAAAAAGACCTTGACCAAAATGTAAAAGGAACAATACCCACAAATCGTTACAATCAGGATATTTTCGTAAGTTTCCGGCCTATCCCCTCGGGCACGGAATTGTGGATAAACTTAAATCAAATTCCTATCCTTCCACCATGTATTTTAGGGTCATCGGCATTCATTGGATAGCTATGTGTCTGACTTCTAATATTAATGGCGGTCGATTGTCGTCTGATTTCTGTAACCTACAATGAAAAGACACATGGCACAGTTGAACTATGAATAAAGTGATTTGAATTTATTTCTGTTGATTAAAAAAAGATTGATAAAATACAGTCAGTGTAAAAAGAAAGAGGAGAGAGATAGGATTAGGTGCAGGCTACATCGAGTCGTGGATAGTCATTATATTGTATTTAGGTTATCAGCGCGAGTTAACATCGAATGCCTACACGATCAAAGGATGGTTTCCCAAATCAAAATGGATATATTATTCAAATTTACACATTCTTACAACATAAAAAACTAAATTGATACATAGTATTTTAGATATACCCACTACTAAAAACATCAACAAGAATGCGTACTTTAATAAATACCTTTCTCATACTATTAGGTACCCGTAGTAGTGGTATAACAATGTTATCATTGGTTTTACATCGCGCAGACTGTTGTTATTTGCAATATTTTAAAGCAAGTTACACCTTTCTGCATTTTATATAATATTAATGTTGAAAAATTAAGAAGCCAGCAGAACTCCTGCACTGAAGAACATGCACCCCTCGGGTAAACGCCCTAGGTGCTCTGTCAATTCAGACATGGATTCGTATGCTGCTAGACTCAAAATTTCTCAACTCTTTTTGTGCGTGTCCAGCGTCATAGGTATATATTATATTCCTTAGCTAGACAAACCTTGTTATTGTTATCTGTACAATTTACATAAAACACGATCATTTGCTTAATAGCACATCGTTCTATATTGTGTACAATAAGTACTACATTATTATTTACGTTGGAACTTTCATTACGAAGATATTGTTTAGAGAAAGCTTTTATTTAATCAATTGATGATAGAAATGGAAATATTTAGTTAGAAGTTCTTCGTAGTTATTTGTATTTTGAGCTCACAAGTAAATAAAATAATTTTTAATAAAAAAAAAACCGACTTCAAAAAGTAGGTAAACTAAAAAGCAAAAAATAAATTTACTTCGCACAAAATAATACGTTTTTTCATTTACGGTTTCATAAAGTCGGTGCCAAGTAAATCGGATAATTAAGAACTAATATTCAGTCAGAAAATAGTTGTTAGAAAGATTAGTCTATGTAATACAGAGTTATTGTTTACTTGGCACCGACTTCAGAATTATAAAATAATTATTTAATAATTTCTATTTTACTAAATGAAAAAACGTATTATTTTGTGCGAAGTAAATTTATTTTTTGCTTTTTAGTTTACCTACTTTTTGAAGTCGGTTTTTTTTTTTATTAAAAATTATTTTATTTTACGATTTTAATTGATGGGTAGACCAGAATGTTTCTCAAATGAGGAGACGAGACGGTTACTTGAGACGGAAAACTTATTAATAATAATCCCCGTACTCCTAACCGTTGAGGAGTTGTACCTTCCAGCATCAGCTCAGCAACTTAAAATGCAAATATCCAAGAAGTTTTAGGTAATATACGAAAAACAATATAGAAGCCTTTGAAATTTGAGGGTTACCCATGATTTCTCTAGGATCCCATCATCAAATCATGACCTCATATTATGAATGTACATAAGTAATATTCAACGTCTCGCCTCATCTGTGTATAACTTGAAAGAATACAGTAAACGTCCTCAAGGAGCCTATATTTAAAGAATTATCCCCGTACTCCTAACCGTTGAGGAGTTGTACCTTCCAGCATCAGCTCAGCAACATAAAATGCTGACTACTAGATGCAGATATCCGAGTAGCTTTAGATAATATAATATAAAAAACAATATAGAAGCCTTTTAAATTTGAGGGTTGCCCTCGATTTCTCTAGGATCCCATCATCAGAACGTGACTTGAAAAAAATGGGACCACATGACAAGTATATCCTATCAAACAAAAAAAGAATTTCTCAAATCGGTCCAGGCGTCTTCGAGTAATCGGCGAACAAACATAAAAAAAAAAAAAAAAAAACAAAAAAAAAAACATACAACCGAATTGAGAACCTCCTCCTTTTTTTGAAGTCGGTTAAATATAAGTACAAATTGTTAGATCTATGTATTTTTATATTGATTCTATTATGTACTTCTGTTAGACATCTACCATACCCTTCACCTATCCACCTACACACTGGCAATATTATTGTCAATATGATCCGCTTTGACAACAAATAACTGCGCAAAAACCAGTGAAAGTGAGAAATATTGACAATTATATTGTAAGTATGCAAAGTCATTATTTTTGTTGAAATAAATTCTGATTGATGGTGCCAAAATTTAGACTTAATTATATATTTGATTTTGCAGGTTTTAGATAATTTTAACTAATATTTTTATTTAAACTGACGTGAGTTTTTAACATTATTAAAATGATGAAAAACGGGTGTTACTCATGTAATGTTGGTCTAGTTGGCTAGCGCCACTGCCCGCAGAGCAAGACTAGCTGCAATGCAGGCACAACGTGTTGCACTCTTTTGAAAATGCCTAAATGTATAGGCGAAACCGCGGTCAACTAAATATTATAACATAATTTGAATAATTTTAACTAACTTCATATTTTATCAATTATATCATTCTTAAACAGACGGGTATTTAATATCTATATATTTTCAAGTCTTTTAACAAGCAAACTTCATGATACGTGTCTCTCATACAACATCAAAATATACGTACACTCACACATACGCCAACATACAGACGAGAACCACAACCACACGCACTACACAAACTAATAAAAGGCTGAACATTTTTAATTAAGTGAAACTGTAGCCTTGTTTACTGTACTGCTATTTGTATAGAAAAAAGCTTCAAAGTATACTGTTTTATTTATTTCGTAGACTTTTTTTGATGAAGGGAATGAAAGGAAGAAGAATGAACAATATTTATTTACAAAATCTATGTATATTTATATATAAAAATGAAACCCGTTTTCCGTTGTCACGACATAACATGAAAACGGCTTGACCGATTTGGCTGATTTTTTTTTTGTAGTTTTCTAATACTCTGTACAAGGTTCTTACGGAAAAAAATATTAAGTATTCATTTTTATATGGATGATATTATAGATTCCAGTTCAAATTGAATAGGTACGCATACATAAGATAGGTCAGCTATACAAAATAAAGTAGTGCATCAAATTTACGCTAAGGCGGTACGAAGCTCGCCGGGTCAGCTAGTGAGATATACAAATGACATAATACAAGAAAATACACATACCTACACACATTTTAGTAAATATGTCAGAGTCCGCTAAATAGGCCCCAGTTTATATTGCTAGGCAAATGTCTAGCGACTGATTTTCAACCGGGTATAGGCTGACCCTGTATTAGTCGTGCGCGATAGTCGGGCGTGTGGGCGCGCTGGCTGCATACACATCACACGTCGGCGCCTCGTACTGCCGTGTGATGTGCGTGCAGCCAGCGCGCCTTAGTGAGGAAAGGTAAGTAAGTAAGTAATCTTTATTTGGATGAATATGGTACATACGTAGAAGCGGCCGTGGCGCAATGGATAAGGCATCGGTCTTACGATTGAGAGGTCGTGGGTTCGAATCCTGGCCATTACACCACGGACGTGAACTTCCTCCTAACACAAGCGAATCAAGCTTAGCTGGAGGGGGTTAACAAGAATACTAGTAATTTGTATTTGCAAATTGCTAGTAAGATTTAAAAAAAATATAATAATAATAATAATAGGTGACTTAAACTAATTACAAAATATTATCATATTCTGCCAATCAAGGCGTGCAAATATTAGTAATTACAATTTTAATTATTATAATCAGCTGCTAATCACAATGTCAGCCTCTTCCACGTGCAGTTTTTTCCTAACGTAACAAAATTGAAATATAATAGTTCAATTCATTTTATTCCAGAATTACAAGTCAATTATTTATAACAATGTCGGTGGCCAAGCTCTTGTAATTGACCTCAAAGACTAGCTTTTGTTTTGAGTTTTTTTTTCATTTTCGAGTTATTGTGCCTCTACTTATATATAATTATATATATAAGTATAACTCTACTATAAATAATACTTTTTAAACTACATTTGAAATTGAAAATATAACTTATACATTTTTAGGGTTCCGAGTACCTACAAGGAACCCTTATAGTTTCAAATCAAATCAAATCAAATCAAATCATTTATTTCCATGGGCCCCAAGGGGCGCTTGAACACGTCAAAACAAACATCAAAACAAAAAATATAAAATTAAAATAAAACTTAGCTAACTAAATTATAATAGGTACTTATTGTAATAAAATGATTTGACACCGGAGCTTAGATTGACT
The DNA here is from genome assembly GCA_905147285.1 of Hypena proboscidalis. Taxonomy (NCBI): domain Eukaryota; kingdom Metazoa; phylum Arthropoda; class Insecta; order Lepidoptera; family Erebidae; genus Hypena; species Hypena proboscidalis. The sequence goes on along the minus strand of LR990150.1, from coordinate 4,824,325 downwards.
TTAATTCAACTTAGAGAATTGAATTAAAATCAATCCAAGTACCAGCTCCGATGGGTATTGCATCATGAGAAGAGCTGGTGAGAAACTCATGTGCACCATCTTTTCAAATAATTCATACAATATTTGTTTGTTTTTTTGACAATAATTCTATGTGTAAGTTATAGCAACCAAAACAACATTATAGCTAAATATGGTTATTAAGAGAAAATAAACTTAAATATAGAAATGAAATTAAATTATTATAAATAAATCCATAGTATATAAGGTTGCAATATCTTACACTTCAAGCAGAAAATAAAGGAGTAAAAACAATGTGTGTATACTACTGTATATATAAGGGTTTCAGAACAGAACAAATATTTATATACTAATAACAAAAACTATTTATACTACAAAAATATAAAAATAAATAATTTAAAAAAAGTACACACAGATTGCCTTTACTTAACAATATTGAAATAACATGAAATGAGGTTATACAAATCAAATTTAGTGAGTTAATAAAGAAACTATATAATTATGAATTAATTTTCATTAATCATCATATTAAATAATAAAAATAATGTATCAATTGATATTCATTATAATGTCAAAAGTTGAAACTTAAGTCAATAATATGATAATATGATGTCAAAAATAAATTATGTCAATCTCAATATAGAATATAATATGTCAAAATGATCATAATCAATCATAATTATAAATAGGATAAAACAATGTCTAACTTGGCAATTCATTTGAAATATAATAACCATAATAATTGTAAATAATAAATATATTACTGTAATAAATGCATTAGATAAATTAATATTATTTCCAAGGCGTAGTGTCGGTTAAGAAATCGTTTATTTTATAATAGCCCCTTTCCATAAGACGATTCTTAACGATACTCTTAAACTTTAGTAGGGGCAAGTTTAAGATTTCGACAGGAATTTTGTTATAAAAACGCACTCCTAGTCCCTCAAATGAGTTGTGGACTTTGTTTAAGCGATAATATTGGCCTACCAATTTATGCTTATTCCTCGTGTTTAATGAATGAACATCGCTTTTCTTGGTATATGTTCCTATGTTTTTTCGTATAAACATAATATTAGTAAATATATATTGCGATGCTACTGTTAAAATACCTATTTCCTTAAATCGTTCTTTCAGAGAATCTCGAGCTTTGAGTTTGTAAATCGCACGAATTGCCCGTTTTTGAATTACAAAAATGTTTTGAATATCAGCTGCCTTGCCCCATAGCAGAATACCGTAGGACATGACACTGTGAAAATAACTAAAATAAACTAGTCGCGCAGTTTCAATATCAGTTAACTGACGAACTTTCCAAACAGCGAATGCCGCGGAGCTGAGTTTCCCTGCTAGACACGATATATGGGCGCCCCACTGAAGCTTATGATCCAAGGTTATTCCTAAAAACATAGTTGATTCTACAAGACTAATAATTTCGTTATTTAGTATTATACTCATGTTCTGTTTCTTGACATTAGGCAAAGTGAACTTTATACATTTAGTTTTATTCGAGTTCAATAATAAATTGTTGCTAGTAAACCAGTCTTGGACTAGTGCAAGTGACCTGTTAATATCATCAATACTATCCTGATTACGATTAACTTTAAAAATAAGCGCCATGTTCGTCACTCTACGTTTCGCCATGTCCGTCTGTCTGTCCACGGCATAGCGACGAAACCGTTGGTGCTAGAAAACTGAAATTTTGCATGAACATGTATGTTAACTAAACAAAGAAAGTCGTAGAATAAAATTTGGAAAAATATTTTTTTTTCAGGTAGCTTCCCTACATGTAAATTAGGGATGTTTTTTTTTTTGTCGCCTACCCCATAGTGTGGGGTATTGTTAAATAGGCCTTTTAAAAACGTTTAGGGGTTGCTAAGACAGTTTTTTGATTTAGAGATTTGTTTGCGAGATAATCAACTTTAAAGAGCAAATTTTTGTTCGAGTAGGGCGTCCCCCCCCCTCTAAAAGCTAAACTACTGGATCCCAAAATCTGAAAAAAATTGTGTCGGTAGTACATGTAATGAACTTTAAAGGAAAACTATAGCGGATAAGTTCACTTCATTAGTTCAAGAGGAATAGGGGTCCGAAATGTCAGATGCAGTTACTCAGAATATTTCGTTCAAAATTCTTGAAACATAAATAAACATACATAATACATATATAAAATCATTCCGTCCGTGTGGTGACGGACTTTAAGAATACAGATGTCACCACCCCATATCATCCCGTGGGTGTCGTAGAAGGCGACTAAGGGAAATAAATTGAGCAGTAAATAAATCGACTGCTTAGAGAAGGAAAACTCGAGAACAAACCCTATACCAACACCTACCAAAATAGATTTTATCATCACGGACAAGCGGCATATATTTAGAGACGTCTCGGTGATCAATAGGTTTAATACCGGTAGTGATCATAGACTCGTCCGAGGCTCTCTAAATATCAACCTTAAGGCCGAAAGAGTTAGGATGATAAGACCTATTCTCAGACCCACGCTGCCCCAAATAGCCCTAGGTTCCGAAAAGTTCCAGTTGGAACTTCAAAATCGTTTCGCACTGCTGGAAACCACGGACAATGTTGACAGAAAAACCGACACAGTGGTCAAAACGCTACAGAACGTGTCTCGAAGGTTGTTTCCCGGAAAACGCGGTAATAGGGAGTCCAAACTCTCACCCGAGACTCTCGAACTTATGAAGGAACGACGAGAAACGCCAGATACTCAGATGTCTTCGTCAGATAGGCGGTCCCTAAACCTGAAAATCAGGAAACTGACGCGACGTGACCTCCGACGCTGCAGCACTCGAAATATCGAGGCTGCGATTGAGCGAAATAGAGGCACCAAAGTTTTCGCTCAGCAACTAGGTAGACCCCATCTGACGAAACTGAGGACTGGGGATGGCAGAACCGTCACCTCTAAGTTCGAGATACTCGAGGAAGTTGAGAGTTTCTATAGACACCTGTACGCATCACGGATGACTAAACCAATGAGACCAAGCGATGATGACCACAGAGCCCCACTTACGCGCCACTACACCGAAGACATCCCGGATGTCGACCCAGGCGAGGTCGAGGCAGCTCTCAGACAACTGCAGAACAACAAGGCGCCGGGTGATGACGGAATTACAACCGAGCTCCTTAAGGCCGGTGGGACCCCAGTCCTGAAAGAGCTAGCGAGTCTCTTTAATTCCGTCATTCACCAAGGCTTGACACCACAGGCGTGGAGCGGGAGTGCGGTGGTTCTGTTCTTCAAAAAAGGTGACAAAACCTTACTGAAGAACTACAGACCTATCTCACTCCTGAGCCACATCTACAAGTTGTTCTCGAGAGTAGTCACGAACCGCCTCGCCAGGAGACTTGACGAGTTCCAGCCACCAGAACAAGCCGGGTTTCGAAAAGGCTTTAGTACCGTAGACCACATCCATACTGTTCGGCAGATTGTACAGAAAACCGAAGAGTACAATCAGCCGCTGTGTCTGGCTTTTGTGGACTACGAGAAAGCCTTCGACTCCATCGAAACTTGGGCGGTTTTGGATGCTCTGCAACGATGTCGTATCGACTGGCGATACATCGAGGTGCTGAGATGCTTGTATGACACCGCCACCATGACCGTCCAGATCCAGGACCAGAAGACAAACTGCATAGAGCTGCGTCGGGGGGTGAGACAGGGGGATGTCATATCCCCGAAGCTGTTCACCAACGCTCTCGAGGATGTCTTTAAGACTCTGGACTGGACTGGACGGGGTATAAACGTGAACGGTGAGTACATCTCGCACCTTCGGTTTGCCGATGACATCGTCATAGTTGCGGAGTCGCTGGAACAGCTGAGCGAGATGCTGCACGGCCTAGATGGAGCTTCACGACGTGTTGGTCTCGGCATGAATTTGGATAAAACCAAAATCATGCTTAATGAGCATGTCATGCCGAGACCAATATTTGTCGACGGATCGATGCTCGAAGTTGTCCAAGAATATATCTACCTGGGGCAGGTCATAAGGCTTGGTAGAAACAACTTCGAGCGAGAAGTCGATAGAAGGATCCAATTGGGTTGGGCAGCATTTAGCAAACTTCGTCAAGTCTTCTCTTTGCCTTTACCGCAGTGCCTGAAGACGAAAGTCTACAACCAGTGCGTCCTACCTGTTATGACCTACGGTGCCGAGACGTGGACATTAACGGTTGCACTAGTCCACAAATTTAAAGTCGCGCAGCGGGCTATGGAGCGAGCTATGCTCGGAGTTTCTTTGAAGGATAAAATTCGTAATGAGGTCATCCGACAAAGAACCAAAGTAATCGACATAGCTCGCAAAATAAGCTCGCTGAAGTGGCAGTGGGCTGGTCACGTCTGCCGAAGGACCGACAGCCGCTGGAGCAAACGAGTCCTAGAATGGAGACCGCGACTCGGCAACCGTAAGGTAGGACGCCCCCCTGCCAGGTGGACTGACGACCTGAAAAAGGTCGCTGGAGGGGACTGGATGCGGAAGGCGCAGGACCGGGTTTTGTGGCGCAAATTGAGAGAGGCCTATGTCCAGCAGTGGACTACAAAAGGCTAAATGATGAAAATGATGATATAAAATCACGTCTTTATCCCACGGGGGTAGGCAGAGACGATGGAACGCCATGTGCTTCGCTCCTTACATACTTCTTTCGCTTCCTCAACATTCATACATCTCGTCATACGTGCTAGCTGGTTTCGTGTACTACAAACATTTCCTTTCTGAAGGACGCCATTTAGTTAAAAAGTAAAATTAAAAATATTTTTCTACGGAACCCTACTGCGCGTGGCCCGACACGCACTTGGCCGGTTTTTTTAAAAATATATTTGCACTGAAAAGACGCCATAAAATTGCTGACTGCCACTTAGAAAAAAAAGAAAATATTTTTAGTATATATATGAACGTCTTAACAAATATATGTTTTATTAAAAAAGAAACCGTATATTAATCTATTTCAGTAACCATGACTACTAATATAGAAACGAAATTGGAAATCGTGTTTCTAATTTGATGTAACTAATGAATGAATTTCGTTAAAGAGAAATCATTTATAGTCACGTTTGATTGAACCGTACATTTGATAAAATTATAATTGAAATCATTCATTTGTTTGTTAGAGTTCTCGGTTCTTTGAATTTTCTCGAAATGTATAATTCTTACTGACTGCCTCGATGTACTAGTAGTTAGCTTATGCGCCTCTCACCGCGAGGTCTCGGGTTCGATTCCCGGGTCGAACAAAGTGTTTTTCACAATAGCGGCACGGAGTTGGAATTGTGCGGTGGATGGCGATAGGCTCATCCCCTTTCCTATGGAACCTAAACATAACAGGTGAAATGTGGGCGTTGTACACTTCTGCCACACACTTCTGGGTAATATAGGCGTAATGTTATGTATATATATATATAACTACAAGCTAATTACAAATTTGAGAGAACTCTGGCATGCAGGTTTTCTCACGTTGTTTTTCATCACCTAGCGACCGATAATTAATATGATAAATACACACATATCTTCTAAAAGACGAATCTTAACGATTTACTGACAGAGGTGTATGCCGTGGGTTCGAACTCGAGACCTTTAACTTCGCAGTTCTACGATCTCCCACTGGACTATCGCTGCTGTAAGCCTTCTGTAAAAGCAAAAAAACCCGGCCAAGTGCGAGTCAGACTCGCGCACCGAGGGTTCCGTACAAACCTGTAGGTATATAAGTAAAAGTTATGGTATTTTTATTGCTAAATGAAATCCATAACATAACAATGTGGAAAGCTGACGGTACCTTGTCAATACATAAGTTTAAAATTATTAAAAATATTTTTATTATATGATGTAACTAAAAATTTATGCTTTTCGCAATTTTTCCTTTATCTGTGTTATAAGACGTTGCTTCGTACCAAATTTCAAGATTCTGAGTTCACGGGAAGTACCCTGTAGGTTTTGATTCCCTTGCGAGTGTCGAAAATTTGCGGCATAAACGGGAGTATCTTTTGATCGCGTTGACTTAGAAGTTTGATTTTTTCACAGCTCCAAGAGACCATAGACTTGAGTATTTGATATGAATTTCAGCTTGATACCTCCACGCGTTCCTGAGAAAAAAGGTCTTGACAGACAGACAGACAGACAGACAGACGGACAACAAAGTGATCCTATAAGGGTTCCGTTTTTACCTTTTGAGGTACGGAACCCTAAAAATAATATAATATAATACTTATTACATTCCCTATTACATGAGATGGGACCTAAACATAACTGGCGAATTGCCGGTAATACATCTCTGGCAAATAAATTACAACGAAAATGTCAACATCTTTAATCAATATTAAAACGAAGCACCAAAGCACCTCTTTCCTTCGCACAAGCAGTCGTCTATACACAAAACGGTAATGATAGAAGTTAAGCGTTAGAAAAAACAGACGCATCCACCACTGAGCTCTAAAACACACAAACTGAACGACTAGTCAGTGAAGCGGTGCGAGAACTGAATACATAATGGTTCCGTACCAATATTAAAACGGGAAGAGTAGCTTAAGGTAAAACTTATTAAAGCTCTGTAAACACTAGCTATAGGACTGCTGATTGCGAGGTATTTAGAGACATTCCCATCCCATCCCATTTTCTATTGATAAAAATCTTATTTCTATTATCTATTCTCTTAGTGATGCCCTTGGCTAGGCACAAGCAGTCCCTGCAACCAGCATAAACAGCGCGGTCGAAGTTAAGCGTTAGTAAAAACACATACAACAAACAAACATACAAACTGAACGGCTAGTTACTAAAGCATTGCGAGAACTGGATACAATAGGGTTCCGTACGAAAAGAATATTAAAACGGGAAGAGCAACAACCAAGTTAAGCTGTAAAAGTTCAGACATACAAAAGTTTTGAACTTTGTATACAATTAAGTCTCCAAGTTCAGAAGACACACAAGTCCTTGTTTAAAATTCATATTCGAGAAATTTTCAGTTATAGCAATTTACATTCATTTGAAGATTCGTTCATAGGCAGTAGTTGCCATTTACCACCAGGGCCCAGAGCACTAGCAGAAATTTATCATTTGCTAGCACTGGTTATGGTGATGGCCGATGGCATCGTGCTGGCAAATGGTATATTTTCATAGTTGGACAGAACGATTGAGAGGTGCGCGAGCACTGAGAGTGAAATGTCAGCGCGTTGCTATAGCGATTGCCACCAGTTAGGGACATAGCATACACGTTACTTTTAGCATCGGCGATAGGCGATTTGGCATGCTTCCTACAACAATTACCTGAGCATCTGAATGGCTTAAAGAATCGTATGTTATATGGCCCTTAGAACTCTTGGACTTCGACCGCGGTTAGCATTGCTTAACCTGCGAAATCGATCGGTCCACGTAGCTTAAATTTAGTCACGAGCTCCTTGAATTATGCAATCAAGACGAAAGCTCGAAAAACGTAATGAAATCCGCACGGTTTTAAAAAAACACCTCAATACCAACAGTTGAGAAATTTTGGGTTCTGGTAAGAGGTGACCGTAGCTGGATGGCTAAAGCGGCTGCCCGGTGTGCAGTAAGGTCGCAGGTTCAAATCCTGCCGGTTCCATATCTTTTTCAACTGTTTCTTAGTACCAACAAGGTAGTCTGAAGCAGACTTCTTTAATGTATTGATTTATACTTAAATATATCTTTTTGTAATCAAGGCTTGCTCAAAAAAATCTACAGTGGAACCCTAAAAAGTTCTCCTTTACCCTACCTCCGTTTATTTGCTTTTATACTTTAAGTACGCTGCGATGCGGAAAATTGTGTCCTACGTTTGCTAAACGAACATATATTAAAATATTACTTTTATGCCCACTGAGAAACAGTTAAATTGTTAATGTTGCTTTAAGTTTCTTCATAAACTAAGAAGCAATGAATACATAAGGATAACCTTAATAAAACATGTATCGGTTTTTCAATACATAAAATAAAACACCAGTAGACATAATATGTAGCGACACATATCTATAATCTTTTGTAGATAGTTCTAGAACTATCTACAAAAGATTATAGATAAAAAATCTAAACAAAAACTAGTTCTAGTTTAGATTTTTTTTAATAACAGATATGAATTTTCAACTGTTCTACCGCCAAAAAGTGTAAACATTTTCGGCTTCTCACTATTGTAATTTCTTTATTAAAGGACACAGGTGCCCGGCGTTAAGAAGGTTGGTCCATTATTATTAACTGATACATCAAAAATGAGAATGAGTCATCAAGAATGAGTGTCAAATCACTTTATGCCGAAACAATACGCGACTGAACTTCCGCGGCTTATTTCTGTAACAACGTAATTTCGGTCACAGTGTGTAGCTCCAAATTGATATAACAATGCAGACGTAAGCACGATCGCGTATTTTCAGCGAGATGGACACTATGGACACTAAAATCCTATGATAAACTTTGTCACACTTGTCGCTGGTGAAATAGTACAGTGGGCCAACGAGTTAAGTATGCAGGGCAAAAACTTTTCAAGTCATAGTAAAGAGTTACTGCACCAGTTATGGATAAGTGAGTTACATATCTATATAGTGTGTATATGACACTTATTAAATATGTAATTCACACTCGCATATCTGTTGCAGTCGGTTTTCACTATGGCGTAGAAGTTTTTGCCCTGCATACTTAACTCGTTGGCATACTGTACTATTTCACCAGCGACAAGTGTGACAAAGTTTATCATAGGATTTTAAGTGTCAGAGTGTCCATCTCGTTGAAAATATTTTTTATTTTTATTTATTTATTATAATTGCCTGGCCCACTGTACCTTAGTTTATTGCAAAACCTTTTTTACAAAGCTTCCTAGATGTCCACAGTTAATATTTCATTCACTTTCACTTAGGTTTTCACCCAGTTTTTGTATCGCATAAAACGCCAGCTGTGGAGTTCCCACACAAGTCATAAGGAAAAAGTTTATTAGCGAGGCCTTCATTACTTTTTTTGTACCTTTGCGTTTTGTTCTAGGCCTAGCGTTAGTAACAAGCTATTCTGAAGGCTAAATTGGGTTTGTGAAGATGAGTGTAGTGGTGCTTTAGGCAATTCGGTATGTTAAGTTTTTTTTTGTGATTTTTTTTTTATTTTTATTTTGTACATACAGTTATTTTAAACAACTAATTTGAATATTTTTTTTTTTTATGCATTGGTTATTTTTTTATGATTTTTTAAAGTTTTTGTCCTGATGACGTCACAGAGTAGCCTGAATAATTTGGATCCTTGACACATTTCAAGTATATTTAAAAAAAATAAGAAACTGCACCGGGACTTCAAATTTGACAGTGACACTTGACATATGACACGGATTATGCTCCATAAAATTGCTCACTACTTTTTCTTCATACTTGCTTTGACTTTGGATAATAACTTGTTTTGCCGTGATTTTCGCTGCTAAAAGTGATATAGAAAGATTATAACCATTTATAATGAATCGAGCAAAGACTCTTAGTGCAAAATGCTTCATCCCGTCATGTAAAAACACTACCACCAATAGCCCAAACAAAGTGTTTGTGTTCGTAAAAGAAACGCTGAAAAAAAAGTGGTGTGAAGAAGTGAATGTGAAATACGTGCCTGGGCGGCGTTTGTATTGTTGTGAAGATCATGTAAACGTAAGTTTGGTGTTTGACAACTCTGTATAATAATATTATAAAGATGTAAAGTTTCGAGTTTGTGACTTTGTAGGGAAATAGAAATATCATTGGTAGGGGGTGATCTCTGGATCTACTCAATCGATTTTTAAATTCTCTCACCATTACAAAGCAACGTCTTTCCTGAATTACATAGGTTATGTTTTATCGAGGTAGCACGCGGGCGATGCCACGCGAAAATACTAAATTATCGTTGTGACTATTATTTTGAATTTGAATAGCCAACCAACATATTAATCAGAACTTTTTTGCAGTTGGAAGAAGATTTGGAAAATTATCAATATTTTAAATTGATGAAAGGTAATCCTATATTAAAAGGAACTGCCAAACTTCGCAGAATACAAAATTTTCCATCATGCCGTAAAATAGTAAGTATCCTAAGCATATCAAAAAGTTTGTTTTATCTACTTGATTTTAATTAAATTCAAATAACTAAATTGTATTATTGTTTTAGTACACAAACACTATTGCTGAAACATCAACCACTCTAAAATCATTATTACTGAAGCCTATTGAGAATGTGCAGATGCTACATACAAGTAACTTAACTAGGCATACTGAATATAAGCCTACTATTACATCTACATCTACGCAACCTATGATCGTAAGTCATATTGAAATAACAATCACATTACAGATCATTGTTTCTATGAATCACAGAAGAACCTTTGCCATTGATTGCATGTGATTAATATTTTATTCTTTTTAACTTTTAGGTTGATGCTGCTATACAGTGTTACCCTAAAATGATGGATCAGAGTACATCAACTCAAAGAATAGTAGAAACAAAAAAAGTGTTGTGTTTGCCTGCATGCTCAACATCATCAAGTGATACTACACCAGTGCCTTCACAATATGGCTGCACATCGGACACAGAATCTACTACTACATCTGAGAAGATTCTATCAGATTATAATATCAGAAAACAAATGCTTAAGTTTATTGCATCTGATCCCAAGGCATATAGGGGAGACAGTATAGTGATTGGCCCCTGTACAGTTATTAGCCATTTGAACTTTATTGATAAAAAACTAGCAACATTCTATACTAATAGTAGATTTAAAAGCTAATTGATGGCAACACTTTTATTCTCTGTCAAGAAGTTTCTATAAAAATCCGCTAGGTTATCTATTTCATTTCTGATGGGTGAAGTTTTGCCGGAGGACAAAATTCAGGTAAGTGAGTTAAAAAAATGTTAAGACTGGATATATTTTTGGTATGATATTATGAAATGTATAATGTAGTTAGTTTGTTACTTAAACTTGATAAAATATAGTCTTTATATGTATTATAACTATATTTAAGGTAATATATAACTTATTTCCTTCATAACCTCAAAATTTTATTGTGGCCAATAACTGTCACGATTTTTTGACTAACTTATAGTAATTGGCCACCTATGCCAATAAGTGTGTTTTTTTTTTAAGGGATAAATAGCGTTTTTAGTTAAGATAACATTTTCTGTTACATTGTGTAGTATTCTGTATAATTCTTACAAATTTTAAATCATTATGGACAGTAAATAGCCTAGGCCAATAACTATATTCTTCACAAAACTAGCCTATAGTAAAAGTAGGCCAATTACTATAATGCTTTTTTACAATTTTGGATAAGTTAACTAAAATATATTATTTGTTTATACCTATCAGATACACAAGAAAACAAAATGCCGAAGATACCAGAATATACCTAAGAGGCCCTAGATGAAGCTTTAGAAAAAATAAATTCAAAATCAATGTCTTTGAGAGCTGTCGCCAAAAAATATAATATACCCAGAGCCACTTTAAAGTTTAAATAAAAAAACCCTACTTCAAAATCAAAATTTGGACCTACACCGTATTGAACAAACAAGGAAGAAACTACCATTGCAAAGTGGTTCGTTAATATGGCTCGTAAAGGGTTTCCTAGGAAGTCCAATGACGTTTTGGACACAGTTCAAAAGTTTTTGGCCGAAAATCTCCGTGTTACTCCTTTTCTTAACAATAGGCCCGATCAGGGATGGCTCAAAGCTTTTTTAAAACGTCATCCTCGTCTAGTTCAAAGAACCAGTGAAGGTGTCACCAAAGCCAGTGCCTGCGTGTCTTGTCTCGTTATTCGAAATACAGAAAAGGCCCCCTTTGTGATTATTTCAGAAAATTTTAGATTAGCTATTGAAAAAAAAGAGACAGAAAAGCAATAAAAAGAGAATCAAAAATAGAAAGGAAAAGAATATGAGAAGAGAAGAAAGAAAATGCTCTGACAACTAAAAAAAGTAAAGGCGTAAGAAAGAAGTAAAAAAAAATACTAAAGAGGAAAATATTAAGACTGAAATTAAAAACGACGACGTTAAAGTAAGGATTTTATGAAATATAGAGCTGGTTAATTGTGACAAGTGCCGGCGTCTGGCCGATAAAAATACATTACTAGTATATAGTTCATGTAAAAGGTATAATCATAGTCATTGCATTCCTCAAAAACACCTGGAACATTTGCCAGATGATGATGAGCTTTTTGGTTTTATATGCCATTACTGTTTCACATTGAATGATGACTCTGATGATGACTGTAAATCTTTAGAAGATAATGATAAAGACATGTTTTATTTATTACAAATAGGTTCATTTTTTGTTATAATTTGAGTTTATATTTTTATTTAATTGTGGCCAATTACTATGTGATCTCGTGTCCAATAACTAAAATGTTATGGCCAATTACTATGATTTTGAGTTTCATATTTTTATGTTCACATTATTGTTTAAAATAGTTAATATATATTTTTTTAAGTTACGTTCTGTAATAAATATATTAACAAAGAAACATATGCCATATGTTTTATTTAATTCTAACTATTAATAAAAAAAACATTATTTTTTTTTTACCAAGAAGGTGCATAAGTGGCCAATAGCTATACTGTTTCCCCTATAGGCTTACCAAAAAAATACTTATGGTTAATTAAATACATTGCCACCCAAAGTTCAACAAAAGTAACTGAATGTGATTTGTTTATTGTTTTAGTAAAAATTAAATTAAATGATTCAGTAAATAGAATATGTGATCAATTTGAGGTATCAAGGACCACATATACACATAAAATGCATGTTGGGATTGAAGTTTTAGCCAATTTTTTTCAAAATTTAGTTTACATGCCTACTCTAAAAGATATTAAAAAAAATCAACCATTAGCTTTTAAAATTAGATATTCTAATGTATGTCTTTTACTAGATGCATTTGAAATTGAGATACAAAAACCTCATAATGCAGTATGTCAAGCACAAACTTGGTCTCAGTATAAAAATGCCAACACTGTTAAATATTTAATTGGTAGTAATGGTTTTGTGTCATTTATCTCAAGAGGTTATGGAGGCAGGATATCGGATAAAGCTTTAGTTGAGAAGAGCAGTTTGATTGAAGTTTTACCACACAATGCTGTGATAATGGCCGACAGGGGTTTTAAAGAAATTGAACCTCTTTTATTGGTAAAAGGCATTAAGCTTTTACGCCCTCCAAGTGTTTATGTCTCTAATAAGCCAACAAAAACTGAAGTCATGCAAACCAAAATCGTGGCAAGTTTAAGGGTGCATATAGAAAGGGTTATTAGGAGGATTAGAGAGTTCAGATTTTTAAAACCCCATTCAGTTGTTAGCCACAAACATGTAGGATATCTTGATTATATTGTACTGATTGCATGTGGTTTAATAAATTTACAAAATGAAATAATAAAAAGTGATTAGGTAAAACTACAACAAATAGTTCCTTATAATTACTGACTTTGTTTATCAATCAGTAATTTTTGAGTGGTGATATGTGCTCAAACATACAGTCCATCAAATGTTTTTCCATTTGTTATTGTTGGACTAATAGTTTTTGCAAACAAAGTAGCCGAAACCAGAATACCTTTTTATGCAATCACACTTTTCCGACCACTCGACCAACGAGGCAGCAAATGTATAAATGTAAATAAATAAACAAGTGGTTTATATATTTTTAATATTTTACGTTTTTGCACTATCAATAATTTTTCTGTAAATATAAGTTTTCCAAAAAAATTCAGCTTGTTTTATTAAATCCCTGGTGTATTGAGCATCATAATTTAACCAATGTAAGGTTATCTGTTTATTTTGTTCAAATTTAGGATCAGCAATGCAAAATACAGCTTTACTTTTATTTGCAGCATGCATTTGAGTTTGCATTTGAGCAACATATTTGTCTTGCACAATACCATTATTAATATAGCTACATAATGTTTTATTTGAAGCTGGGCATTTAACTTCTATAATGAAATCTTCTGCAACTCCATCAGGTGAAGCACCCATTATTCCATTAATGAGGATAAAGCCTGATTTTCTTATTTGTTTTTTAAGCATCTTTTCTGCTTCTACTATAACACTTTGTTCTAATTTTTTTCCTCTCTTTATAAATTCAGTTTCTGGCACTTTGTATCCTCCTAAAATTTGTTGCACTAATGTACCATCTGTCTTGCACCTTGAGGCGTCAAAAATCTTTGAAGCTGTTATCCTCCCTTGCCTTAAATTATGCCACAGCTTTGAATGCACTTGCATACTAGTTTTGCTGCTGAGGTTTGTTATGACCTCTGGTGTAATTTTATTATTTAGGAAAGCCATGTATTTGTCATAATCATCATTTTCACTCTCTAAATAGTCTATTGTCAAGTCAAATATATTAAAACTTTGCTTCTTATTAGTAAAGCATGTTGCTAGTGACTCGGTGACATTTTCTTTCTTGCATTCTGTAAGAAATTTACTTAAAACACTAGGATCTTTTGGAGCCAATATAACTTTTTTTGAATTTGGAAATATATCCTCGCACTTTATTGGGTCTGATCGAATACCAGATAGTTTTGGCTTTTTCCAATAACATTGTATGGAAGTTGATGCAGGTTCATTGCTTCTTTTATCGAGCCAAAATAAAAACACAAGTGAATGTTTGCAACCACCAGCAGAAGCAGCACAGCTATCACAAGTTGTATGTAGTATTATATCGTCTTTTTCATTGATAGTTGCAGTTACTACATACTGTTTAGCCAACACTCGATGCTCTGGTACAACTTTAGCTCTTACAATGCATTCGACTTGGTTTCTTTTAACCTCCACATACCCGACAGCGGTGTCAACGTAAGATTCACGAGATGACCTGAAACAATAATTATAAGAAGTCGGTTATTATCGCTTTAATGGTGATATAAGCAATTTGAAACTTGATTACGATAATTTGTGTATCAATATTATAACTTACATCAAAGCCTTGGCCCCGCGGATTTCAGCAATGTTATGGTTATCATTATTGTTCATGAACTCCAGAATCATAACATTGTCCAATTTGGGCAAGTTGGTAGAGTTGGCGCGTACAAACTGGTCCATATTTTAAACAAAATCCAAACGGTGGGCAAGCAGTTCCTTCAATCGAGCAGTGGTCAATGTATTAGGCGATATCAAAGTCCAAAAGAGAGCAGGGGTGTTCGAGAGAAAAGCACAAGGAACAAGCACGATGAAAGCGACGAAAAACAAACCAGAAAAGCTACGAAAGTAACAATCATTGACATTTAACAGTTCACTGACATATGCACTGACAATTCGTCAATTCAGCCTACTCTGTGACGTCATTTAGAGGTCAAATGAAAGTCATCTGATTTTACATATTTTTGTTAAAATAAACGCAATCTTATAATTTTAGGAGCTAAAATTACGAAAATATGACTCGGGAACCTGAAATCTCGAAATGGTTTTGGAATTGGCATAGGTTGATTTTTATTTAACATACCGAATTGGTGTTTTTATGGAAAGAAGAGAGAATTTCTATTTCTTTGCTACACGCATCAAAATGTAACGTAAACGATGTCGAAATAATCAAAATGGTTCGTTGGTCTAGTGGTTAGCGTATGCAGCCTTTGAGGTCTTGAGTTTGATTACTGGGACGGATATATGTGTTAATCGAAGTTTCCGTTACGTAATTCTCAGTAGAAGCGTTTAGAATTGTTCCTGATATGTGGCGATAGGCTCATCCTCTGGAGCCTTAAAACAACAGGTGAAGAGTGGATGCTATACATCTCTGCTACTCGCTTATGGGCAACACAGGCGTAATTTATGTCTCAAACATTGTCCTACATTGCCCAAAAATCATTTTCCACAATCAAAACAAGTTTGCCATCCAAATACCCTAATATTTGCCCCATAATCTATATACAATAGGAAATGAATACTGCATGAAGTAAGCCCTTGTTTGAATTTGATAGACGTCGGTGGAGCTCATGGTTTATTCATACAAATACCTTGGAAGAAGGGCAAACACGTATTAATTGAATAATACATTGATATTTAAAGATTTTTGATTCTGATTCAGATTCATATGATTCAAGCAGCTAGATTGTTTAGGTTGGTACGACAGGAAGTTTTCTATACAACGTACAAACGTGCCGGTGGTACAACTTACAATCCACCTGCACAGCCTTAAATATGATAACAGTGATATATATACTACAATTTGATTAGCTGAAATTACTGGCTTAACCATTAATTTCAGCTACGATACGAGACTATACGGTAAGTTGAAATTGTTCAAACGAAGGAATACGAGTCACAACCACCCGCTATAAAACCAATCTTTATCCTTCCAGATAAGAGATACCTAAAAAAAACTTTTTACTTAATATTTTAATAGGATCACATGTTCAGCCATTTTTGGCTCGTTGTAGCGAATGCTAAACATGTGATGTGTGATTTGTGTAAATAAAGATTTATAAATATACTATTCTCATTAATTCAAAGGGATTTCCTACTATCAGCAGGAAACGCGTTACCAAAATCTAAAATCGATCCACGTACCCTTCCAAAAAGAATAGTTAGCGAACAAAATTCTTATTAAAATTGTTGCCTCAACTTTTTGTTAACAGAAGAGATTTTCCCTTCAATATATTATTTTTGAAACATTTTGAAGCTAAATACCTTTTGCGAATGAGCACAGCACTTTTGGGAGCACTAAACATACAACATAACAAATAAAAGCAGCAATCGATCCATTGGGCGGTTTTCCACCAGAAGTCAAGGTGACGTCGTCACAACACTCGACACCGTGTGATTAAAAGGCTCAAGGTTACTCAGCGAGCGATGGAACGAGCTATACTTGTGGTTTCACTACGTGATCATATCAGAAATGACTGACATAGCTCAGCGAACCGCTAAGCTGAAGTGGCAGTGGGCCATACACATAGCTCGAAGGACAGATGGCCGTTGGAGCAAAAAGTCCTTGAGTGGCGGACACGAACTGGCAAACGCAGCGTGGGACGGACCCCCGCTAGGTGGACGAACGATCTTGTCAAGATCGCGGGGAGTCGTTGGTTTCCGTCGGTCTAAAACCGCGCGCTGTGGAAATCGATTGGTGAGGCCTATGTCCTGCAGTGGACGCCTCTAGGCTGATCATGATGATGATGATGATGATGATGGTCATGCTGGCCGGACGGCAAATTTTCCGTTTTGTTAACAAGTGGAAAAACGTGCCATATAACTGCAGTCGCCTTCGCCATGGCATTATAATCCAAAAGCACCCATCTGGTACCAACCATAGACTAAACATTTGGCGACAGACCAGCAACAAACGCGAAACCGAAATCCAAAATCGATCCACAAACCCTTCTAGAAAAGAGTTGGCTAACCACATTCTTATTAAAAGCTTCCCGCGGCCACAACAAACTTTTTCTCAGCATTTAATTGTGTTGGCTCAACTTTTTGTTGTAGAGAAGAAAGTTTCGCTTCAATCTATCTTGTAAGCCCTCAACAAACCTCTTTAGGGCGCTTCGATCCGGTAAATCAATAAGCGAAACTCACTTTCAAAGTTGGTAAACTCTTCCACGCTGTGGAGAGCGAGTACGAAAACTGAGAACCTTAAAAAAGTGTACAATATTCACGAAGAGAATTTTCGTTTGGTTGTATTTATAAGGCTTTGAATTTACGGAACGACTGCATCGATCTGGATGAATTTTTTTCTGAAGTTATATCTAACTTCTGCCCTTGGCTCCAACGCCGTGGTACATCGACAAATAGTGGTCTGTATGTTTATCCAGACTGAGCTACATATGTGCGAAATTTCATTAAAGTAGACCTGATAATTATAACGTGATCCATTTACCCATTTACACTCACACAATCACACACAACCAGACACACACACACTCACACACACGACGTTCGTTTTCAAAATTGTTCTAAGCTTCATTTTCTACAGAGTCACCCCGTTGACTAAATGAAGTCGCCGCCGTCACGTAGATACACAAACTCAGCAAATCGCGACTCACAATAATCAAGTTTGCGCTGTGGATTTGATTTGACGGCTGCGGACCCGCGAATAAACATGTCCGTAGCTACGATTGAAGGAGCTACGCCTCAAGTAGCTAGAAAGGCGTAGTGGGTAGTGTACCTTTTTTTTTTTTTTTTTTTTTTTGCCTGCGACGCCGAGGTCGTGGGTTCGATTCCCACTTAAGACAAACCTTTGTGTGCTTGAACATGGGGGTTTGTCTTAGTCTGGGTGTTTCTATGTATAATAAGTATGTATTTACAAAAGAAAAGTATATATGTATTAGTATCAGTTATTCTAGTATCCATAGTACAAGCTCTGCTTAGTTTGGGACTAGATGGCGTTGTGTGTAAGTTGTGAGATATTTATATTTATTTAACTGAAGTGGCTGTGAACGTTGTAGGAAATTGTTTTCGTTACGGCCGGTAATATAATCTTTGTAAAAAAAATAATTCGCACCTAATTCTGAATTGCCTAGACAATTTTGTTTCTTAATTAAAAAGGGGCTGTTCTTTTGGAACGAATTTCAGTGGCTTTTATATTAAGTACTCGAAGTAGAATATAGGAATTAAACTCCTTTAACTAGGTATTTATTAAGTTCAAACTGCCTCGATGGTGTAGTGGTTAGCGTATTTGCCTCTCACCGTGAGGTTTCAGGGCTATAATGCCCGGGTCGGGCAAAGTGTTAATTACAATACACAAAAGCAGCATGGAGTTTTAATTATGCCCGGTGGATGGCGATAGGCTCCCTTATCCTATGGGACCTAAACATAACAGGTGAAATGTGGGTGTTGTACACCTCTGCCACACCCTTCTGGGTAATATAAGCGTGATGTCATGTTATGTGTTACAAATGACACATGTACAGCTAAAAAAATAATGTTAACTAATTAATAAATATTCCTAAATAAATAGTCCCTTCTCAATTCGTGACAGATTCTCTACAAGATAATAAATCTTCTGTAAATTGATTACACAGATCGACTTAAGAGCTTGGATTAAAAATGTATATCAACAGATGTCTCCGCTTTTAAGAGAGTAAAGTAAATGGTCCATTTGTTAGCGTTTGTAACAACAAAATAAAATTAGATTGCGATTTGTTAGATTAGGTTAGGTAGTCTTTTAACGCTAGTTTTAAGTAGTTTATTTTAGGTTGGTTTATTTAGTTTTTTTGTGTTTTCATTTCATTGGTTGTAAATAAATTATTCTTATTATAAAAAAAAATAAAAGTAAGCACTCACTTTTTATTTTATTTTTTACTTTTAGAAAAACTAACAGCTGAAATTATAATATATTTATAAAGAGTTAAGATAAAAATAGAAAAGAAGAAGGCCAACGAAAAGTTTTCTCAGATAACGGAGTAGGTATAAGTAATGAGAGAAGACATTTCAGATAAATAAAGACAGATATTGGCGATAAACATAATTATATATAAATTACATTTTCTCATAATTCAAAAAAGGAGTTTCACAAAATTTTCTTAATATGACTGTTGCTATAATTTGTTTTTTTTTTTACATTAGATAGAACCACTATCCAATGGTCCCAATGACAAGGCCAAATACACACATTTACTCACACAAGCACACCCAGTCTCAGAACAAATTTTAGCGAATCACACAAAGATTTGCTATGCGTAAATAAATCTACATCAGCACTCTGGGATGCCACGTTGAACATACGACTCGCCCAAATTACGAACGAATTTTGCCTGTACATTGTATTCGCTGTTGGTGCTTGAAGTACTAGGTGCTTTTAGCGCTGCAGTATTGTGCTGAGATGCGTACCATTTCTGGCATTATGAATGGTATTTTAAATTATTTAGTTTTAGACGCTTTATAATGTATTCTATTTTTATTATGATTATAATGTATTCTATTTCTTTCAAGTAAGTGTGGTTTACGTACAAACGCAGAAGGAACACGCAGCTCTATTTTGCTTAACAGTTCACTTACGTCTATACAAACTTGACTGTAATGAAAGATCCATATTTTCCATGCCTGAACTCTTCTAAACCTCTTTTGATTACACCGTCTAATTTTTGGCATACTAGGAGTTAACAAGAGGTGACAATATAAAAGCGGAGCGGGAAAAAGTGGCCATAAACGAGTACAATATTGACAACAATATTGACAATAATTGACGTAATTATTGCCATACAAAGTGGCAATGCTGCCAGCCTTCTGGGCACGATGTCGCCCTTTGACATCGATGCGGAAGAGTTTTCTGGTGCTCTAAAAAGGTTTCTGTGCTTAAATAGTTGTTAAAATATCACAAAATAGATATATCTATTTATAAAATGCCAAAATAAGGCTGTTTGAATATTTTAGGTTTAAATCTATATAAGTGATAATAAGTATCTTACTTGTAGATTATACTACTTTATTTTTCAAAAAATAAAAATCACTATAATTATGATAAAAAAACCGGCCAAGTGCGAGTCAGACTCGCGCACCGAGGGTTCCGTACAAACCTGTAGGTATATAAGTAAAAGTTATGGTATTTTAACGTTTGCTGGGTCAGCTAGTAAGTTTATGATTATTAAAAAAAATATACTATGTGATGTAACTAAAAATTTAAGATTTTCGGAATTTTTCCTATATGTGTACTTTATAACGTTGCTTCATGCCAAATTTCAAGATTCCAGGTCGTCTGGAAGTATCCTTTAGGTTTTGATTCCCTTGCGAGTAGTTGCGAGTTTCAAAATATGCGGCTTTAATTGCTGTATCTTTTGATTGCGTTGACGTAGAAGTTTGATTTTGTTACAGCTTAAAGATAATAAAGACTTAAGTATTTGTTAAGAATTTCAATATAATACCACTACGCGTTCATGAGTAAAGGGGTAATAAGTTTAAAATTATTAAAAATATTTTTATTATATGATGTAACTAAAAATTTATGCTTTTCGCAATTTTTCCTTTATCTGTGTTATAAGACGTTGCTTCGTACCAAATTTCAAGATTCTGAGTTCACGGGAAGTACCCTGTAGGTTTTGATTCCCTTGCGAGTGTCGAAAATTTGCGGCATAAACGGGAGTATCTTTTGATCGCGTTGACTTAGAAGTTTGATTTTTTCACAGCTCCAAGAGACCATAGACTTGAGTATTTGATATGAATTTCAGCTTGATACCTCCACGCGTTCCTGAGAAAAAAGGTCTTGACAGACAGACAGACAGACGGACAACAAAGTGATCCTATAAGGGTTCCGTTTTTACCTTTTGAGGTACGGAACCCTAAAAAGAACTATGAGCAACAAAAGTCAGTATATAATATGTACTACAGACTAACTTGTCGCTGTCTCTAAAAAATCCTGTGCTAAAAAATTTCAAGCCTTCCTAAGTGTCACTTCTTTTGTAAGAGTAGTCTGGTGAAACCCACACCCGTATAAAATTTTAACATTTTTGGTGTTTTAATTTTGTCAAGGTATTTTTGCTTCAAACTACTTCAGAAACAAAAGGAGTAGGTACTCAATTTAAAAGAATGACTCGAAATTAGATTATTTTCTTTTTGCTTTGTATGAAGATGGTAGATTTTTTATAAACTATTTTATGGTAGCTGTACTATCACCTAAAGATGGTTCTATATCGCGAGAATCCGCATATAATATTCGGACACTACAGATTGGAATTTTACACTAAATAATAAATAATAAATACTTGTGGTCTCGGAGCACCAGAAGCATTTATTATTTTTTAATTAATTACACTAAAGGTGTTTAGTGTCCATTTACTATGAGGTGAACCACAAGCTTGTCGGCTAGGTGTAAGTACCCAAGAGCAAAGAATAATACTCAGCTCTTATTACACATATTCATATTAAAGATAAATTCTTATAAACTTTCAACATTTTTCTAAAGCAAAATGCTTTACTTATTAAGACAGGCCCTAAGTAAAAAATCCCAAAGGAATTTTTATTATTCTGTCTTAAGCGTCAAAGTTTCTTTAAGTAAAGAGGGGATTTTTTAATGATTGATACTCGTCAAAGAAAGGCTTGGCCTAAGGCGTTTTTCTGAGGAATTATACCACTTAAGATTTAGAGTACATCCATTCTGCGGCCAGTCTAACTTGACCTCTGCAAGAGTTGAATTCCCGAAGGATTCTTCTAGAATAACTGATACTAATACATATTATTATATACTTTTTCTTTTGTAAATACATACTTATTATAAATAGAATCACCCAGACTAAGACAAATCCCCATGTTCATTCACACAAAGATTTGTCATAAGTGGGAATCGAACCCAAGACCTCCGCGTCGCAGGCAGGTACACTACCCACTCCACCATCCGGTCGCTGTAACTACTTTCTTTTCTTATGTACCACGCACTAACCATTAATTATCATGTTAGACAATATGTATTATTATATGTCAAACAAAACCTACGCTCTTTAAGAATTGATATGAAAAGCTTACACATCTTTGAAAACAAAATACCTTTTCTTACATAACGAATGCTCAACTCTAGAAATTGCTTTTCGAACGAAATTTGTCCCGATTCATCACTAGAGTAGTCCCAGGCGGCCCATAAAGGAAATTCGGAGCTGGAATTAATGGATTATCCGATTTCCAATGATATCGATTTGTTTTTTCAGGAGGAGCCAGTGGTATAATGAAATTACTCGATTGGTAGATCAATGTCTTACCAAACATTTTCGGATAGAAAATATTGTTTCCTTTGAAATTGATTGATCTTAAGGGTTTTATCCTATCCTAAAAATATAAAAATCAATAAAAACTTGAAAAATCCGATCGTGTTTATCGATACAACATTTGTATTGATTGTAACATCAATCATGTTGGTTGCTAGCTACTAATATGAAAGTACAGTAGATGACACGAGACGTCCGGCAAGACGTGCATCATACAGTCAAAAGTTTCATGGATTTGGTTAGCTCAGATGGGAGAGCGATAGGCCGGAATATTAAGGTCGCGGGTTCAAACCCAGCTTAAATTCCAAAAAAAAAATTATGACTGCTTCTTAGTAATACATTGCTAATTATAGCTAAATGCTATATAAAAATCTATTTGAAATCATAAGTAGGTTAACCAAATTCAAGCAGCGATAGCCGAGTGGGAGACCGTAGAACTGCGAAGATAGAGGTCTCGGGTTCAAACCCACGGCACACACCTCTCGTATTTATCATAAAAATCATCGCTCGCTAACGGTGACGGAAAACATCGTGAAGAAACCTACATGCCTGATTCTTTTTATGTTTACCTATATTCTGATAATGTATCCTATATTATACTATCTATGGAACAGTCACTATATCCATTGCTACCGTACCTTTGAATTACAACAGTGCCTTAAATGAATCCACTATAAGAAAGTAACAAGCTCGGAGAAAATGAAACATGGAGCAATTAATTAGAGCTTTCCAAGAGCCACCTTATTGGACGGCAACTTCCTTTAAGAGTCGTACACACTGAACTATGTAGCTCCTAATCAACGAGTGTAAAGGTCAATTCACTCTTATATTGATGCTGCTAGATGAGGGCAAGAACATTGGTGAGGTTAATAACATCAAATAAATATTTCATGTACTAACATTTTTATATTGGTGATGTTAATAAAATCAAATAAATAATAAATTAATATCTCATAACTTACACACAACGCCATCTAGTCCCAAATTAAGCAAATCTGGTACCATGGGTACTAGAATAATTGATAGTTATACATAAATATACTTTCTTTTTTTGTAAATACAAACTTATTATACATTATAAACACCCAGACTAAGACAAATCACCATGTTCATGCACACAAAGATTTGTCTTAATCGGGAATCGAGCCCGTGACCTCAGTGTCGCAGGCTGCTACACTACCCACTCCGCCATCCGGTCGTCAATACAAAAACAACACAAAAATAACCGAATATTAATTTATTACCAAATTGTTAAATAGTTCAATCTTACGATAAAAGTACTACATGTACAAGTAAGGTACCCCATTCGTCATATTACATCGGGTTTTAAAGTAATATGTAAGTTTATAGAATACCCTAGTAGATATTTTAATCATGAAATGATCGCTCGCTAACAGTGAAAGAAGAACCAATCCGTACTTGGTCAGCGTGCTGGACTGTCTAATGTTGGACTGCTTCAGTAACACAATGGGCTGCATTTTACTTAAATTCTGCATCAAACCTATGTTTTTTATTGAAACTTATAAGTACATATATTTTCATCTACACATAAATACAATCACGAATAAATTCGGGAGTAGACAGAGACGAAAGAACGCCATATATGTTACGTTTCTTACATACCTACTTCTTTTGCCTCCTCAAAATACATGCTCGTCGGTTTCATGTTACATTAATTAACCAAATACTCATTACTCAATACTTTATTGCGTTTCACAAATGTATGTTTTAAGTGGTAAGTATTATATCTAGGAACATTGTGAACCCTGTCAGGCATAGCAATGTAGGAGAGAGGACAATATGTGTAGAGGATCAGGGTGTGATGTTCCTCCACCACAAAGGGAGAACCCTCCGACCAGGCTCGGTGGTATTGCCTGGCGGACAGCTGTCCAACAGTAGCGTATTGTAAGTGGTATATATGTACACTTGCTTGAACATTTCGCTATCGCGATTTAGCGCTCTTTGACAGTTGTGACAGGTGTGTCACTTCTTGACGTTGTCAATGTCAACCGTCATTTATTATGTGCGGAGACCGCCACAATATGTTATGAAAAAAATAAAAATAATTTTATAATAAAAAAGAAGAGACAAAGCATAACGTTTTATAATCGGTATTATGTAATTATATTTATTTGTGTAGTATTTAATTGGGTATCAATTAAATACTCATTAATTGAGAAGTAAATACTTTTCAAGCTTTTTAGACTATTAGAAAATGCTGATTTATTTTTGATTAATTTTGATTGTCTTTGGAAGAAAATTGTATATTCATATTGACATAGCAAAATAAGCTCGCTGAAGTGGCAATGGGCTGGCCACGTCTGCCATAAGACCGACAGCCGTTGGAGCAAACGAGTCCTGGAATGGAGACCGCCACTCGGCAACCGTAAGGTAGGACGCCCCGCTGCCAGGTGGACTGATGACCTGAAGAAGGTCGCTGGAGGTGATGCGGCAGGACGTGTTGTGGCGCAAATTGAGAGCGGCTTATGTCCAGCAGTGGACTGCGAGAGGCTAAATGATGATTGACATAGCGTAAGGGCCATTCGAGTGTATGTGCAGAGAAAGGCATGTTTATTACATTTCTCAAGCGGAGAGCATATCTCGTCTGGTTATCATCCCTTTTGTCAAAGAACTATGTGTGAATCGATCTTTACTTAGAAGTTAAGTACTAACTAACTCTGGATTCAACGCCAATGGCGCGTGTTTTGTGTTCTTAAGACAGTTAGACCGTTTTAAGGTAATTTACATTGTTCGATGTCAGTGTGGTGTAATCTTGAAGATAAGGGAAATTTGCCTAAACCATTAGGAAGAGATTTGTCGGTGGTTTTAATAAAGACCTCCTTAATTATATAGTCTTCTTCGTCGTGTCGATGGATGAGTCAAATTTTATTGGTCCAATAAGTGGCCACTGTTATGGCGCTCTCGTCGGCGTTCATGAGCGCCTCTCTTGTGCAGGTGGTAGGGCATTTTGGACAGCCAGTAAGGTGGTCAAGGTTTTGACTTGCCATCGTGGTGAAAGGATTAGCCAATTCGCTTTTAAGAACTCGCGAATTGCCCAGGGTGCGCCGGACGTAGGGAATTGTTGTGTACGTCACTCGGGGAGGCTCCTTTCATGCACCCAAATTATATAATAGTATACTATGTAAATTTTATTTAAATGCTTATCAGTTATAATACAATAATATACACACCTACAATAACATATAATATGATATTTGCAAAACTTTATAGAGCATCAAAAAACTCCTCCGCATCGATGACAAAGGGCGACATCGTGCCTAGAAGGCTGGCAGCATTGCCACGTTGTACGGCAATGCTTATTCTTAATATATATTTATACAGTAACATATCTATGAAAACTTTAAGTACTGTATATAATATAATTTTAGCTGTAGGTTTGCCTAAAAGTGTAAAATAAAAAAATAAAAAAACATTTCGTTTTAAAACTGCTTGCTCATCTGTAAGTTCTAGGGTTTAGTGCCCGGGGCGAGTATTAGGGTTTTTTTCGTCCGGTAATTCTGAATAATGACACGTAGTTTAGAATAGGCCCTGTAGATCCTTCCTAACATAAACATAACGGGTAAAATGTAAGTGTAAAACACCTCTGTCTAACCTTACCAACAAATAGACGACTGGATGGCGGAGTGGGTAGTGTACCTGCTGCGACACCGAGGTCGTGGGTTCGATTCCCACTTAAGACTAATCTTTCTGTGCATGAACATGGGGTTTGTCTTAGTCTGGGTGTTTCTATG
This sequence comes from Hypena proboscidalis, assembly GCA_905147285.1. Classification (NCBI taxonomy): domain Eukaryota; kingdom Metazoa; phylum Arthropoda; class Insecta; order Lepidoptera; family Erebidae; genus Hypena; species Hypena proboscidalis. The sequence continues at coordinate 4,797,990 of LR990150.1, read as the reverse complement.
TATAATAAGTATTTACAAAAGAAAAGTATATATGTATTAGTATCAGTTATTCTAGTACCCATAGTACAAGCTCTTCTTGGTTTGGGACTAGATGGCGTTGTGTGCGATTTGTGAAATATTTATTTATTTATATAATAAAATATTTATATAATTGATTTTATTTTTTATTTTTTATACGAGTTTTGTTTTATTTAATAATTTATATTATTGTTAGGTGTATATAGTTAGGTATTTATTTCAATAGTTTAAATTATAGTTAGTTTAGTATTGTAAATATTTAATAAGCAATATGTAAATGAATATGTAAAAATTAAACATTAACTTTATATAATATAATCAGATTGAAAGCAACTTGAAGCGGCTGCGGCGCAATGGATAAGGTCTTACGATCGAGAGCAAGCGGTTCGAATCCTGGCCATTACACCACGGACATGAACTTCCTTCTAACACAAGATAATTAAGCTTAGCTGCAGGGGGTTAGCAAGAATACTAGTAATTTGAATCTGCAAATTACTACTAAGCTTTTGTAAAAATATGATCATTTTTCCAAAATTGTAAAGTCAAAAGGTCATCCATCAAAATGATTGAATCACACAAAAAGCTTAGTTTGGGACTAGATGGCGTGTGTGAGTTGTGAAATATCTATTTATTTTATTTATTTAAATACAAGCGTAATCGTATATTTTGACGTAGGACCTCGTTACACTTGAATATTAAGTAAACACTATCAAATCAATTTTCAAAATGGTAGCGCTAAATGTATAAATGCGGGCCTTGATTTCCTTGAAAGCCTATAAATTACTCTACCGCAGTACGTTTTGATGCTGGCCTCTGATGTAGACTCACTGGAAGTGACGTCATTGATTTACGGCCTGAAATATTCAACAGATATGTCATTGTATTAGCCAATATATCATAGTAAGGAGATGGTACATGAAAGGAGCCTCCCCTAGTGACGTACACAACGTTTCCCTACGCCCCGCGGACCCTGGACAATTAGCGAGTTCTCTAAAGCGAATTGGCTAATCCTTTCACCACGATGGCAAGTCGAAATACAATTTGATTCAGCCATCGACACGACGAAGAAGAAGATAGTAAGGAGGACAACAGTGTTCAGCACTTGGAGAGATAACTAATCTTATAAATAGTAAACAGTATGATGACCAAAGTCGGTTCGTCTCGAAGTGTCCTGAACCTAATTGCAGAGACACAAGGCTCTTTTTTAATCGCGATAAAAAATACACTGAGCCCCGGTCGGTGTGAAATAACCCTTAGCCCGTTATTTTTTACTGATACCGCTCTCACGACGAGTAACAAAAAAACAACGTATAAGAACCGAAAAAAAAGTGATAAAAATTTTTCGGACAAAAATATGATCTCAAAATAAAATTCGTCAGGAAAATTAGAAAAAAACCTTTTTTTAGCGGCGCAGCGTTGGGGCTGTAAATAAACATTGACCTCATCAAAACTTGTAGTTTCAATAAGTATCGCTGTCTCATCCTCCTCGTATAGTACTATCACCAAAGTAAATTTATGATTCACCTTTATACTATTTTTGTAAAGACCAGTGACAAGACATCAACACTTACGTCTAAATTCGCTTGTTTTATCAACCAAACTCAACCTTATCAACTTTGACGATTTCAAACGAAATAATTGTCAACCGAGTCAACAACTTTTCAAATCACCGTTTAAAATAGATTAATTAACAGCCTTCTAAATTGGTGGCTCATCTAGAACTAGGAATCTTGGTGACGTCACTCTCCGGATTGGTCGGCTGATGAATTAACCCGTAGAGAGGTATGAGTGGATTAATAGCTCACGTTCGGGATAGAGCTACACTGCTCTACTTTAAGCTGATGCACCTAATATTCTGAATGAAGGACATATCAACATAAGTAAATAATTACTAATAGTAACATTTTAAGAAGTAGCCTTTTATTAAAATATATTAGTTTGACACAATATGACAGTCCGTAAATACATTACATCTCTGCCATATAGTATGCTGCGATCTATTTGATGGTCCTCACCACCCACTTTGCACAGAGAATAAAAAACCGCAGTGGTATGTCGATGAAAATAGTCTATGTCCTCTCTCATGTTTCAAACTAACTCGATATGTGAAAGCGTAACAGAAAAACAGACACCACACAGAGTTACTTTTTCTTTAATAATATTAGTAAGGGTTATGTTTAGTAGCTCATATAGTGAGCTGATTATTGGTGACGTCACTCTCCGGATTAGTCAGCTAATGAATTAACCAGTAGAGAGGTATGAGTGGATTAATAGCTCACGTTCGGGACAGAGCTACACTCTACTTAAAGCTGATGCAACTAATATTCTGAATGAAGGACACACAAATAAATAGTAACTAAGTGTAAAATTTTAAAAAGTATATTTTTACACAATATGACAGTCCGTAAATACATTGCATCTCTGTCATATCGCATGCTGCGATCTATTTGATGGTCCTCACCACCCACTTTGCATAGAGAATAAAAAATGGCAGTGGTATGTCGATAAAAATTGTCTATAGATGTCCTCTCTCATGTTTCAAACTAACTCGATATGTAAAAACGTAACAGAAAAACAGACACCACACAGAATTACTTTCTCATTGATTATATTATTTAGGATTATATTTAGTCAAATTAACAAATTTGTCACAATATGATAGTCCGTAAATACTTCGCATCTCTGCTATATTGCGTGCTACCATCGATTTGATAGTTCTCACCACCCAATTAGCTCATAGAGTATGTCCTCTATCAGGTCTGGAACTAACTGGATATCAATTTTTATCTAGATGGCTTCAGTAGTTTTGCCATGAAAGAAACAGAAAGACGGACAGAGATCATTTAATTTCATTTATTTTATTCATAAACAAATTATACACTTGTGTTTGAATACAATGTTTTCCTAAAACTAGGCACCTTAAAAATAACAATTAGTAGGGTATTAATACAAAAAAATATTATAAGAGGAATACAAGGCAAATATTAAAAAAGTGGCAAATAAAATATTAAAAATAAGTAATGAATTGATAATAAAATTTAAAGCTGTAAAACAAATTCATTATAAATACCAATAAAATTTGTATAATAAAAATAAAAAAGTAAAAAATAAAATACATTACAATATAATATGTGATTTAATTGATAACATAATATTTATTAAATAAGTATATTTATTCATATTTACAACTAATGAATACTCAGTATATGTATAAAAACACTTTTCCAGTAAAAAAACCTTTAGCTCTACTTTGAGATATGTTGGCTTATATACTGCATCTTTAATAAAACTAGGTAACCTATTAAATAGTTACTTCCTCATTGATAATATTAGTTAGGATTATATTTAGTACCTCATATAGTGAGCTGATTATTGGTGACGTCACTCTCCGCATTGGTCGGCTAATGAGTGTATTCGTATGAGTGGATTAATGACTCATGTTCGGGATAGAGCTACACTGCTCTACTTTAGGTAGATTCACCTAATAGATGCTGAATGAAGAACATAATGAAAAAGTACGGCATATACACAAAAGTAGTATAGATATTAGTTATACAAAACAATTACAAATTAATTTATATTATTTATGTAGGCACGTTTAACTCAAACAGGTCAGATCCAGTGCGACTGCGGCGCCCGCGAACAGACAATGTCTCACCTCCTGGAGTGCCCTGAATGCCCGCACAGCTGTTCCATAAGCGATTAAAACAATGCTTCAGAGAGTACAGTTGAAGTAGAACTATTAAATCGATAACAAAAAAAAAACCGACTTCAAAAAGTAGGTAAACTAAAAAGCAAAAAATAAATTTACTTCGCACAAAATAATACGTTTTTTCATTTAGTTAAATAGAAATTATTAAATATTTATTTTATTATTCTGAAGTCGGTGCCAAGTAAAAACAACCTTTCTACAATATCAAATTACAGTTCACACAAAAAGGGAGGCGTAGGTGTTCTAGTGCCCAGTATTGGTACTTACCACAGAAATATAACTAATATTCAGTCAGAAAAAAGTTGTTAGAACGATTGATATTATCTATACAGAGTGTTATTAATTGTTTACTTGGCACCGACTTCAGAATAATAAAATAAATATTTAATAATTTCTATTTAACTAAATGAAAAAACGTATTATTTTGTGCGAAGTAAATTTATTTTTTGCTTTTTAGTTTACCTACTTTTTGAAGTCGGTTTTTTTTTTTGTTAAAAATTATTTTATTTTACGATTTTAAGTGATGGGTAGACCGAGCAAGAATGTTTCTCGAATGAGGAGACGACGGTTACTTGAGACGGAAACTTATTAATAATAGACAAGAATTAAATCCTTTCACCTGACTATTGTTGAGGGTCACGACCTTCCATCATCAGCTCATTTAACACAATAACTAGCAGTAGGAATGCGCGTACAGTAGTGAAAGAATTATCCTTAAACTCCTAACTATTGAGGAGTTGACCTTCCATCATCAGCTCAATTACATAAAATTATTGCGACCAAGCGTAAATCCTGGCCTCGATTAATAAAATATGAGGGTTGCCCCCGATTTCTCTGGGATCCCATCATCAGATCATAACATGCTGACAATGGGACCACCTTTGAAATATCTACGTTCCAACAGCTCACTTGACATCATAACTAGCAGTCTGAATATGTGTACAGTAGTGAAAGAATTATCCTTTAACTCCTAACCATTGAGGAGTTGACCTTCCATCATCAGCTCATCCACATAACAATACGTAAATACTGGTGCAGCTTTGAAAAACACACTAAAAACATTACATGTGCCTATAAAATTCGAGGGTTGCCCTCGATTTCTCTGAGATCCTATCATCAGATCACGACATGCTGACGATGGGACCCTTTTGGAATCATCTCCTGTCCAACAAAAAAAGAATCATCAAAATCAGTTCATAAACGACGGAGATATCCGTGAACAAACATAAAAAAAAAAGCAACATATATACGAATCGAATTGAGAACCTCCTCCTTTTTTAGAAGTCGGTTAAAAAGGAGAAGAACCGTACAATTTGTACAGACGGCAAGAGCTGTCCAATCAAAATTGAGTTTTATTTCTTCATTAAATATCGTTCTAGCAATTGCTTGTATTAAATTAATTAATAACAAGGAAATAAAAGTTCTCAAAATCTGATTTTGCTTGAAAAAGTGTTGCTCAGATATCAGACCTACCAAGGAGTACCTTATTAATTATTTATTAAAAAAACTTAACGCACAGATTTGTACAGTGGCGGATTAAGAGCCAAAGGCATTATCTACTAGCTAAATATGAGGAAGACAGAAGTAGAAGGATTTATTTGTGATGTAAGTTATTTGCGTCCTTTTTGTGTAGCAGTCTCTCAATAAACCATTACAAAATTCAATCAGAATTTCTAGCAAAGTAATCTCCTATTTCAAATGTAATTAAAATTCTTGCACCGGTGTTAAACGCTTATATATGGGAAGTTTCCAGAGCGAATTGTGTAATCGTTTTAATTATTAATTTATTTCGCAGTCCTACAAACACCTTTCTCCGTGTGTTTTCTTCGTACAATATTGTCATAGTAGGTACGAACAAAGAGGTTGTAGCACTCTTTTACAACTAGAGAGGCACGAATATAAAGAAAGTGTAGTCAAATTTTTGCATCTATGAATATCAAAATTCACATATTAATGTCAAAAATGCACATAATTACGAAAATAAAAAATGCATGCATCATTTCTGTACTTCTATGCGTGGGTGGAGACACACTGATGGTTTTATATAAAATAGCCAACTAAGCCGGCGTACGGCATCCGTACCAGAACTTAAAAGAAGTAGATGGAACCTACTTCTTTTAAGCTCTGGTATGGACGCCGTACGTATAAGTAACATTTAAAGTATAATAAAGTAACTGGTCATAATAGGCTATCTTAACTGGTAGGTGCTTCAGTTTGTCAGCTGGCCAATAGGACGATGCAAGTCTACACAGTCAATGCTGTCCTCCTCTAGTGCTGTAGTTGTTATTTAGATCTGTAGAGGAACAGGGATGCGATGTTCCTCCACCGGTATTGCCTGGCGGACAGCTGTCCAACGGTAGCGTATTGGAAATGGTATATATGTACACTCTTTGTGAACACTTCGTTATCGCAATTCAGCGCTCTTTGACATATGTGACGTGGTGTCACTATTTGACGTTGTAAATTTCATCCGTCATTTATTATGTGCGGATACCGCCACAGTTCTATATCTGTTTTCGAATATCGTTAAACAATTTTCACATTTGTGCGAACAGTATCGCAGAATATTCAATCAGGTAACCATGCAAAATGTAAGAGCTATCTTGAAAATATACCTATCTTTCCATACCTAACACGGGCGGTTATTACGCGCGTAAATTACCGCACAGATGTATTGAATGGGTCGTACCGGGGTCGTTTTTACGATTTCAATTGAGTTTAAGATTAAAACGCCAGCGTTTTGGAATCGTATGTGGTTATAATAAAGTTTTATGGGGATATATGGGACGGTGGGTATTTGCGTAATAGATAGCTTTGGGCTCGTTTAGAAGATTTAGATGTTTCTAATTGAATAAGAAAAAGGTGGGTAGGATTTTTTTTGTGGATTTGTATTTCGGAGTGAAGTGTGGTTGCCTCTCTACCACACCGTTCTAGCTAGAATAGACGTGATCTTATGTCCTGTAGGCATTCTAGAGTTAGCAACTTTTTCATACCTCAGTTCAGTTGATGGCTAGTGAGAGCCAATACAATGCATAAAACAATGAAATGCGTTGTGGTAGTAATAGGGATGGCGACAGTAATCAAGGATCACTAAAATATTGAATAGATTAAATCAAATAAGATTTAAGGATTTACAGGCCTGTTTTAGAGGTTCCGGATAGAGATTATTCGACCCATAAAATATAACCTGACCAAGTTTAAAAATGACACAAGTTACACTTCAAAGAAGAACACATCTGTCACTTTGATTTTTGTGTGTTACATCCGTATCCTGTCAATAAGGTTTACCTAATACCTGTGTAATTGGGACTAAATGTCGTTTTGTATTTCTCATATTAATGGCGAGATTAATAAATTTAATCAAATAATTCTATAACTTATAGTACATACCTCCAAATATCACAACCGTTTCTTTAAAACTCTTGAACAAAAACTTTACTACGAGAAATTCTAAATAAAAAAGTAGCTGTTTCTTGAGTAAATATTATACAAAAAGTCCATATCTCTCAATCCGGACGCAATCTTGGTCCAGATAGTTTGACCCAAATTGGCCCCAAAACACCAACAACACCAAATAATATCTTCAATGAGTGACAATGACAGCCAATCCGTTATCGCTTCATATCAAGTTCTAACTTGACCAACCTATTTATCCATCAGTATATCCCTTACCACAATGCAATAAAGTTTATATTAGCTTGTTTTTAAGGATATAGAAATATAAGGGTCGTCCATCAAAGAGAACCCTTTTAACGTCTAGTGCACACTGTAAAAATGAAACATGGTGTCCAAGATGAGTAGAATGAGACATTAAGATGGTCTTCGATCATTTTTGTGTGATTCAATCATTATGATGGATGGGCAAACACCTTTTGACAATACAATAGTGGAAAAAAAGATCATGGTGTACAAAAATATATCGACACCAGAAATATCAATTACTGTAAGGGACAAACCACGACTTTTCCGGAGAACCAAAATACGCTATTTTTTTTACAAATTCAGCTACTTTTTATCACTTTTCATTCATTTCATTATTGCATAAACGATATTGTGTTAAAAATATGATAGAAATTATCTTTATCTATGTCTTAAATTAAATAAAATTAAAACATTAAATAAAATATTATCCTATCAATTTCACAGTAATTTTTGTCCTTTTCTGTTCTTAATGGTGTCTTTGACAAAGTTTCTTAGATTTTTTTGTTCTTCATAACTATAAACTGAATATTTATGTAGTCATTGGTTTCAAAAATAGCCTGTCCCTTACATTAAAATAAATGTTTAGTTATATATCCCTATTGGTTATAATTACAATTAATTTCGGCTATTTCCGTCACAGATAAGTGCTGCCGCGAACTCAAGCGACAGAGTACAATGATAAAAGTGTCATATTTTCTCTTCGATCAATAATTCATAGTTAACACATTTAAAAAGATTTTACTATCAAGTATATATTTTTTTTACTATTTTAGCTACATCACTAGCTAGGCGTTTTACCTTACAAAATACTTATCAGAAAATTGTAAGACAAAACTTCAACGAATAATTTTATTTGACGTAATAAATATTAAATTTCTTATTCAATTTACTTAAGTAAGACACACACACTCTAAAGCAAAAATAAATATCTTAAACAGCTGTACAAAATTTTACGGTAACATTAATAAAATGAAAAAATGTAAAATTATATAATAAGTAACTCATTCTTGTTTCTCAGAAAACTAGACAAACATTTTCTTAACAATTAAATACCAAGACATCGTTAGCAAAGAAAGTACGAAGACTTGAATTTATGAAGTATCTCGGATATAGTGTGACCATGGTTCTGAAAAATTTAAAAAAAGCGGTAATAATAAAGATACTTGAAAGACACAATATTTGCAGTCAATTCAGATTTTTGAAATGTGTATTTTTGTAAAAAGTAATGCAAATTTATTTTCAACCAAAAAACATACGTGTAGTACATTCAATGCCCGTTATCCTTATAGACTTGTCATACCTACAATCAGGACTGAGCTATGTAGACGTAACGCCTATGTAATGACTATTCGAATATTTAACCATCTACCCCGTGATGTACGGCACTTACCAGAAAATCAATTTAGAAGCCAGTTATTTAGGTTTCTACTTAAAAAAAGGTTTCTATTCTGTGGATGAGTTCTTAAAATATATAAGATGTAATTAGAATGTAATATTGATATATTGCATAGTAAATATTTCTAGTTTGTAAGTTTATGTTTGTATGCCATAATATTAAATGGCAAATGTGTAGAACTAAATTATTGTACCTGTAAAAACCACATTTTGACAAATAAAGTATTTGTATTTTGTATTTGTATTTGATAAATATTATCACGAACCTTAATTTGTACACACGGCCAGACATCAGGCTATATATTTCGAGTATAGGATGGTATCGCATTGTAATAAGCTCTTGTTACAATGGAGACCATGTTATACTAGAAATGTCTTCTTTAAGCTTACTAAGATAAAGTTGCGGAGCAACCTTTTGCTTATTTCTATCGAGTCTTTTCCATTACTTGTAGACCATCGTTAACTACTTTAAGGTTGAAATTAACAATCACGACTAAAGCAAGTCAAACTACTGGGAGTCGAGCTATTTATTTCACTTATTTTATTTTCATAGATCTTGATTATTGATAACCGGGATTGATAGGGAAATGTGATGTCCGAAACACACAATAAGCAGGCAATATACGTATAAATATCAATCGTTACCCATCAGTATACCGGCTGTGGTAAATATTGCTTACCTCAACAAGAGTGCACGGTTGGCATAGTCGTTAATGCGGTCGCCTCGCCGCTTTCAACTGCACTGGTGTAGTGGCTTCGATCCCCACACGGGACAAAACTTTGTGCGCAAATGCTCAAAGATTTCTTCTGACTCTGGGTGTGGGTAATGTATGTTTGTGGCCATACCCGCGATACAACGGTTATTCATAGATCGGGCGTCGTTTTTAAAAACATAAATAAAAAGTCATCATCATCAGCACAGAGACGTCCACTGTAGGACATAAGCCTCACCATTCGATTGCCACAGAGCGCGTTCTTTTTTTTTTCTTTTTTTTTATACTACGACCACAGCGAACGAACGTGTAGTCCACCTGATGGTAAGTGGAGTACAGCCCATGTACATCAACAATCCACAAAAGCAGATTATAGATGCGTCGCTGCAGCTGAGGACTACGGTGTTATGCCTCATGTGCCAGTAATTTCAGGGCCTGATCTCACCACCAAACCGGAACACAGTAATGAATGCACTACTATTTGGCTGCAGGTTAAAGGTGAGACGGTGGTGCTGCCGCCCTCGAGCTCATTCACAAGAGTTTTACCACCCACGGAATAGGAATACCAAAGGAAATGGTATAAGACACAATTAGTATGGAAACTGCTGTCGCCAAACTCACACAAATAAACCAATAATCATACTTCGCACTACACACAAAGAATTCATTTGATTGGTCGTTTTTATTTTAGTAAAAATAAGCATAAAGCACATGCTATAAATTTGAAAATATACCTTCACTGCTATTGATAAGCTTTATTTTGATAAACTGCAAAAAGTACTTACGACGTTTTGTTATCTTAGTAATGTATTACATTTGACTGACGAGATAATTCCGCTACTTGAGTAGAGATGGCAGTATTTTAGATGGACGCAATTTTAACCTTAAACACGTACGACATAAGGATGAGATTTTGTTTCAAAGATTGATTTTTAGCGCTATTCACCCAGTGATGCGCAATATTTAATTTTATAATTACATTATCGATATCGATAGATACATGATTTCTTATTTGAGCTAACGAGTTTTATATGTGAAAATGTTGCATTTAGTATAATATAGTTTCTTACTATTTTTTATTAATAGACTCGACACTCGCACAATGGTACCAGTAGCTACCGCTACAAGACAACTACAGAACAATAAGGCGCCGGGTGATGACGGAATTACAACCGAGCTTCTTAAGGCCGGTGGGACCCCAGTCCTGAAAGAGCTAGCGAGTCTGTTTAATTCCGTCATTCACCAAGGCTTGACACCACAGGCGTGGACCGGGAGTGCGGTGGTTCTGTTCTTCAAAAAAGGTGACAAAACCTTACTGAAGAACTACAGACCTATCTCACTCCTGAGCCACATCTACAAGTTGTTCTCGAGAGTAGTCACGAACCGCCTCGCCAGGAGACTTGACGAGTTCCAGCCACCAGAACAAGCCGGGTTTCGAAAAGGCTTTAGTACCGTGGACCACATCCATACTGTTCGGCAGATTGTACAGAAAACTGAAGAGTACAATCAGCCGCTGTGTCTGGCTTTTGTGGACTACGAGAAAGCCTTCGACTCCATCGAAACTTGGGCGGTTTTGGATGCTCTGCAGCGATGCCGTATCGACTGGCGCTACATCGAGGTGCTGAGATGCTTGTATGAGACCGCCACCATGACCGTCCAGATCCAGGACCAAAAGACAAGCCAAATCGAGCTGCGTCGGGGGGTGAGACAGGGGGATGTCATATCCCCAAAACTGTTCACCAACGCTCTCGAGGATGTCTTCAAGACCTTGGACTGGACTGGACGGGGTATAAACGTGAACGGTGAGTACATCTCGCACCTTCGATTTGCCGATGATATCGTCATCGTGGCGGAGTCGCTGGAACAGCTGAGCGAAATGCTGCACAGCCTAAATGAAGCTTCACGACGTGTTGGTCTCGGCATGAATTTGGATAAAACCAAAATTATGCTCAATGAGCATGTCATGCCGAGACCAATATTTGTCGATGGATCGATGCTCGAAGTTGTTCAAGAATACATCTACCTAGGGCAGGTCATTAAGCTTGGTAGAAACAACTTCGAGCGAGAAGTCGATAGAAGGATCCAGTTGGGTTGGGCAGCATTTAGCAAACTTCGTCAAGTCTTCTCTTTGCCTTTACCGCAGTGCCTGAAGACGAAAGTCTACAACCAGTGCGTCCTGCCTGTTATGACCTACGGTGCCGAGACATGGACATTAACGGTTGCACTAGTCCACAAATTTAAAGTCGCGCAGCGGGCTATGGAGCGAGCTATGCTCGGAGTTTCTTTGAAGGATAAAATTCGTAATGAGGTCATCCGACAAAGAACCAAAGTGACCGACATAGCTCGCAAAATAAGCTCGCTGAAGTGGCAGTGGGCTGGTCACGTTTGCCGACGGACCGACAGCCGTTGGAGCAAACGAGTCCTGGAATGGAGACCGCGACTCGGCAACCGTAAGGTGGGACGCCCCCCTGCCAGGTGGACTGACGACCTGAAGAAGGTCGCTGGAGGGGACTGGATGCGGAAGGCACAGGACCGGGTGTTGTGGCGCACATTAAGAGAGGCCTATGTCCAGCAGTGGACTGCGAGAGGCTAATTGATGATGATGATGATGACTCGACACTCGCACAATGGTACCAGTAGCTACCGCTCGCGTTTTTTAACTGAATCTTTTTGTAACAATACTTAACATGTTGTGTAGCTCATTTTAAATAATCTGGATAAAATAAGAATACTTTATTTTTTAACCCCCGATAACCGAACCCAGCTAACTCTATGTCAGATCAGATCAGATTGAATGTAAAAAGGTAACACTGTTTGTTACCTTTTTACATTAAAAGACAGAATAACTATCGAATTTGTAATATTATATTGTGATTATTTTTCTTTTTTAAGTCTATCGATAAACTCAGTATTGTACGAACTCACACATCACTAAACGAGTAGCGTAGAATCATGGTACAAAAAACTCAGATATGCTCAAGACTGACATATGCCACCATATTTGTGCCAGGTTCTATGAAAATTTGACAACACTCATACATTCCTGGCACAACATACTGAACTGTCATCGTGGTGAGGAGACCTATCTTATTATATCATGCGTAGAATATTCTGTAGAATATTCTAGATGTTTTTAGTAAGTTAACGAAACATGATTTTTATAAGAAATTATACTTACCGATGGTATGAAACACCTCCATTCATGAGATTTTTTCTTCTACTATCATTTTTACACTCCAGAATAGCACAATATGGCATGGTTAAAGAAATATAAAATAAATACGCAAGATTAGCAACTTGACGCGCTGTCAGAACACGACTGGTCATAGACATGGATTGATTAAGCGTAGCTACGCTTAATTGTGGCACGCGAACCACGCCTACTTCACATTTCCTTTGGTATTCCTATTCCGTGCTACCACCAGTAGTTGTCAAGATCGTCCGTCCATCTAGCGACAAGCCGTCCCACGCTGCGTTTGCCAGTTCGTGGCCGCCACTCATGGACTTTTCTGACCCAACGGCCATCCGTCATTCGAACTATGTGTCCAACCCACTGTCACTTCAGCTCGTTGAGATTTTTGCGGCTACTACTTAACCAACAACTCGTTCAAACTTCCATTCAAATTATCTCAACATATAACAAACGTTTGGTCACCCGAGTCGGGGACAACGAAACTTTTAAACTGAGTTCCAACTTTGTTTGTGCCCTAATGGCCGATGCTCTAAGTTATAATGATGACAGTTACTACAAGTACACTTAGTTTGTTGTTATTCTGCTTTTCTAACTATGTATTGTACAGAAGAACTTGTAGTGAAATTTTACTTGAATAATTTTACAAAAAAAACTCGACTTCAATTTCAAAACATACTTAAGTAATATTTAAATAATAAATTTGGATTTTTTTACATTAGATAGAACGCCAGAAACAATAACACTATCCAATGGTCCCAATGACAAGGCCAAATACACACACACACACAAGCACACCCAGTCTCAGAACAAATCTTTGCGAATCACACAAAGATTTGTCCCATGTGGGGATCGAACCCACAACACCAGTGCAGTGGAGAGCGGCGAGGCGATCGCTTAAACCACTACACCACACGTGCAGACAGACGTAAAGTCTCGACTCATCTATGTATAAGTTGATAGAATACATTAAACGGCCTGAAGGCGCATATATATTTGAAGAATTATCCCCGTACTCCTAACCGTTAAAGAGTTGTACCTACCAGCATAAACTCAATAAGAAATGCTGACTGCTAGATTTAAATAGCCGAGTAGCTATAGGTTAATATATGAAAAACAATGTAGAAGCTGTAAGATTTGATTTGACGACCCGATGGCGGAGTGGGTAGTGTACCTGCCTGCGACGCCGTGGTCTCGGGTTCGATTCCCGCCGTAGACAAATCTTTGTGTGCATGAACATGGGTGTTTGTCTTAGTCTGGGCGTTTCTATGTATAATAAGTATGTATTTACAAAAGAAAAGTATGTATGTATTAGTATCACTTATTCTAGTACCCATATTATTACAAGCTCTGCTTAGTTTGGGACTAGATGGCGTTGTGTGTAAGTTGTGAGCTATTTATTTATTTATTTATTTAAACATAAATAAATAAATAAAAAAAAAATATTTATTTTAGGGTTGCTGACCAATATCTTTATTTATTTATTTATTTATAAAAACTTCATATACAGCAGTGTATATAGGCGGACTTAATGCCTATGGCATTCTCTACCAGTCTACCTTCAGGTGGTGCAGAGATAACAAAGTAGGCGAAGTCAAGTACTCGATAGTTCAATAAGAGTAAATGAATAAATATTATAATTAGAAACATAAAATATAAATACTAACCATAAATAGATATAATGTGATAAATATACACATAAACATACATAAATACTTAAAACAATACATAAATACAAATTATACCACAGTCTGTTGTGACAATTCTGCCATATTCTTAAGGAATAGTTGGCGAACTTTCATTTTGAATGCATAACGACTCGTAGCCGTCCTGATCTCAAGAGGGAGTGCATTCCAGAGAAGGACTGATTGGACAGGAAAGGATGAATTAACAAATCCAGAAGTATGAGAGGGAACTAGGAGGAGAAGATTATTAGAAGAGCGAAGATCTCTATTGTGATTAGAGCTAAGATATTGAAAGTAAGGAATTAAATAAGATGGTGAAGTAGGGGAAGTCAGGATAGAATATAAAGTGGTAAGGGCACGCAAGTTTCGACGCTGGCGGATCGGCAGCCAGTTCAATTGTGCACGACATGAAGACACATGGTCATATTTCCGAAGGTTGTAAATGAATCGAATGCAGTTATTAAGAAGACGGTCAATTTTGTTTAGGAGATCTGCATTCAGGTCAAAATAGCACACATCTCCATAGTCGACGATAGGAAAAATTAAAGTTTGCACGATCGTTGTCTTGGTGTTGGACGGAAGAAAGTTCTTAAGTCGATAGAGGGCGCGAAGGGTACCTGTAATCTTTTGGCTCATGTTTGTAACTTGGGCACGCCAGTTTAGAGTGGGGTCTATGAAGAGGCCGAGGTCTTTCACCTTAGAAGCTAAGGGTATGACCGAGTTATTAAATACCACCGGAGGTACCATTATTGTTTCCAGTCGACTCATCATTCTCTGGCTGCCCACGATGATGGCTTGGCATTTGTTTGGGTTAACAACTAAACCAAATCTGTCAGACCAAAGATTAATACGCTCCAAGTCACCATTAACCTTATCTACAGCCAAAGAAATACTGTCAACATGAGCCTGATAGTACAGCTGCAAGTCATCAGCGTAAAGATGATACGAACACTGAAGTTCATGAGTAATGAGGTTAATAAATATTGAAAATAATAACGGAGAGAGTATACCGCCTTGGGGCACGCCAGCATCCAGACTACTCCAACTTGACGAAGTCTCGTTGATGCAAACTGACTGCTGACGCCCTCGAAGATAACTTGAGAACCATTCCAACGCATCCGAAGAGATCATAAGATGGGAGAGGATGGAAAGGAGGATGTCATGACTGACGGTATTGAAGGCGTTCGAGAAGTCCACCAAGGCCAATACAGTGACCTTAGTATCCTCCATACCCGCCCTAATATCGCCAGTCACCTTGAGAAGCGCGGAAGTGGTACTGTGACCTGGTCTGAAGCCAGACTGAAGTGGAGTTAAAATATTGTTCACGTGGACGAATTTGGTCAGCTGCTTGTGTACACAGGCCTCCAGTACCTTGGATAAGAAAGGGAGGATGGATATTGGACGGAAATCGGATGGAACTGAAGGATTCGTGGTCTTAGGTAGAGGAATTACACGAGCTTTACGCCACAACGATGGAAAGGAATTAGAGTCAAGGGAGGAATTAATGATGTGGGTGATTGCCGGTAAAAGCTGATCTATGATAGAAATTATCATTCTGCGGCTGATTTCATCACAACCCACAGCATTAGATTTGATGGAGAGGATAATCCTTTTGATCTCTTCAGGTGCGACAGGAGAAAAGTCAAAGCTGTCAATATTAGGTCAATATTAGAATCCCCTTATCAGATCGCGACCTGATAAAATTAGGACCACAGGACAAGTATACTGTTTCAGACAAAATAAAAAACTCTAAAATCGGTTGAGGCGTATTCGAGTAATTGGCCAACAAATATTTAAAAAAATACAATCGAATTTAAACGTTCTCTGTTTTTTTGAAGTCGATTAATTTTTATAAAACAGGCTTCGGAATCACGTTTTAAAGAATTATCACGTGAATAAAACAAATATCTAACTAAAATTTAATTGTTTTGTATATTTGTTTTCTATTCATGCTGTCAACAGTGGCAGTTGCTGAAAACCAGTACATCTCAGTTTCCTATATTATTTATGAAAACCGTAATAATTAAATAACATACTGTTGTACTGTTTATGTATGTAATACAATACTGTTTGTCACTGTGTGTGTAATATAATAAGAAGTAGCAATGGGGGTGCCACAAGGCTCTATTTTGGGCCCTTTCCTGTTCCTCTTGTACATTAATGATTTACCTCATCTCGTTAAGGACAATCATGAGATAGTATTGTTTGCGGATGACACTTCTTTAGTTTTTAAGGTACATAGACAACAAACAGTAATTGACGATGTAAACAATGCTCTGTCAAAGATAGTAAACTGGTTTAGTGTTAACAACTTGCTTTTAAATGGTAATAAAACAAAATATGTTAGATTTTTTAGAAAAAATGTTAAACAAGTCAAAACTAGTGTGTTGATGGACAATGAGGAATTGGAAATGGTCAATAAAGTTGTCTTTCTTGGTATAACATTAGATTCTAAATTACAATGGGGCCCACATATAGAAACGTTATCTGGTAGACTCAGCTCAGCAGCTTACGCCGTAAAAACAATCCGTCAACTGACCGATGTTGACACTGCGCGTTTAGTTTATTTTAGCTATTTTCATAGTATAATGTCATAATATGGTTTATTGCTTTGGGGTTGTGCCACGGATGTAGATTCAATTTTTGTGCTCCAGAAACGAGCTGTTCGAGCTATCTATATGATGAGTCCCAAGGAGACACTAAGAAATAAATTTAAAGAGATAAATATTATGACGTTACATTCTCAATACATTTATGAAAATTTATTGTACGTCCACAAGAATCAAACAAAATTTAAGAAAAATAGTGATCTCCATAAAGTAAATCTAAGGAACAAAAACAAACTGGCTGTGCCCACTACTAGGCTCCATAAAATCTCTAACTCGTTTCCAGGTCAATGTATACGCTTCTACAATAAACTTCCATTAGCAGTAGAATTATCGATAGGTAAATTTAAGAAATATATTAAAATCAGATTATCTCAAAAAGCTTATTACTGTATTTTAGACTACATAAATGATAATAGTATTTGGAAATGAACTGCTCTTTTTATGTGTTGTAATTGTTATATATTATTATATATTAATATAATTGTATATTATTCATTTCATTTGAAAAGATGGTGCACATGAGTTTCTCACCAGCTCTTCTCATAATGCAATACCCATCGGAGCTGGTACTTAGTTTGATTTTAATCTGATTTTAAACAGTTGGATTAAAATTTATCTAAGCCCCGGTTATTCAAATCATTGTAATTAGTATAATTTAGTTTTACTTATAATTTATTTTTATACCATTTGTTTGTAATATTTTGACGTGTTCAAGCGCCTCCTGGGGCCTATGAAAATAAATGATTTGAATTTGAATTTGAATTTGAAGTAAGTTAGTATACATTTTGTGAGCAGCTGGTTAAATAAGCCAATCGAATTACTATTGATTACGCATTTCGCTGCGTTGACGTCACGTTTAGGTCTTATCGCGTTCAACGGCCTTGAACATTTTTCGTCGCAATTGTGATAATACTGAACAATCGTTTCACAAAGAAGTAAGTGGATTGTAATTTCGCCTTAGAGAAACGAGTCTTCGGTAGTATAGTGGTCAGTATCCCCGCCTGTCACGCGGGAGACCGGGGTTCGATTCCCCGCCGGAGAGTATCTTTTTGTATGAAGAATAAGTTTTCTACTCTTTTTACGTTTTTTATTTGAACACTATTTTCATAATATTGTTGTATTTGTCTTAGCATACTGCCTCGTTGGTTTAGAGGTTAGAATATGCGTCTCTCACCGCGAGGTCTCGGGTTTTCGAACGAACTTTCCGTCAGGAAATTCACAATAGCAGCACGGAGTTGGAATTGAGCCCGGTGGATGGCGATAGGCTCACCCCCTATCCCATGAGATCCGAACATAACAGGTGAAGAGTGGGTGTTGTACACCTCTGCCACACACATCTGGGTAATATAGGCGTGATATGTCGTGTAACTATTTAAATTCATATTTCATTAACACCACCTATAACAAAATCTTATTTATTATTATTAATATTAATAACATGTGTATGTTTCAAGTTTCACCGCAAAAGTATTTGATATAAGGACCAGTGGTTTCTTAAATTAGCGCTCAACTTCAGCTTCATAAGAAAGTAATCTTAAAGTTAAAAGTATTGATAAATTACCTTGTATAGAGAGTGTAAATGGCATCGTGACAAAGTCGCTTGCCCCTGTTTCTCATTCTTCAGTACATTATTCCTAACACCTCACAGAGGTAAAATGACATCCCTACAATGTTCGCAGTGCAGTGTCCATTAATGTAAATCCAGACCGCATATAGCTAGTAGCCGGACAGCTCCAAATGGACTATTGTCGGACATAAATCTTATACGCTCTGATTCACCATGCTATGGTACTGCACTTAATATACACTGAAGTACTACACACATATTTAGGTGGGCGGAAGGCATTTTCGGGTTATTCGTGCTGGTTTATACGTACACATAGTAAAATGATTGTCCTTTATGCGTTTTTTTACAGTACGTTGGCTACGAAACTAGTATGTTTCAAGTTTCATCGCAATAGTATTAGATATTAGGACCAGTCGTTTCTAAAATTAGCGCGTTCAACTTCAGCTTTATAATATTGTATCTATGATTAATTTAATATCAGCTCATATCAGTTATTTTTCTGAGCAAAATGTCAAATAAACAGACTGATGGTCTAGATAATTTAACATAGATCTAATTTCATATTAAAGTAATCTTAAAGTTAAAAGTATTGATAAACTACCTTGTATACAGAGTATAAATGACATCGTGACGAAGTCGCATGCCCCTGATTTTCATTCTTCAGTACATCATTCCTAACACCTTAAAAAGGTAAAACGACAACCCTAAAATGTTCGCAGTGCAGTGTACATTAATGTAAATCTAGACCGCATATAGCTAGTAGCCGGACAGGTCCAAATGGACTATTGTCGGACATAAATCTTATACGCTCTGATTCAACCATGCTATGTTACTGCACTTAATATACACTGAAGTACTATACACACATATTTAGGCGGGAGGCATTTTCGGGTTATTCATGCTGGTTTATACGTACACATAGTAAAATTATTGTCCTTTGTGCGTTTTTTTACAGTATGTTGGCTACGAAACTTGTATGTTTCAAGTTTAAGCGCAGTATTATTTTATATTTGTAACATTATAGTTCGTAAAATTAACGCTTTCATCCGTTCAGCGTTTAGCTTTAAATTACTTTCATATCAGCTCATATTGGATGTTTTTTCTGAGAAAAATGTCAAGTTAACAGACGGTCAATATAATTTAACATAGATCTTATTGCAATGCATTGCATTGCATTGCAGAGTAAAGTATCCTAAGACCCCGGGTGCCAAAACTTTTCACCGGAAATTTTTACAAATCGGAACATCTGTCTGGAAGAACTTTGGATTAAAAACATAATCTTAAAGCTCCAGGTAAAAAAAAATAATCGGTAATTTGCAAATGGAAAAATTTTTCATTCCAAAATCCAAAAATTCACCGGGAAATTGCAAATGTATTGGGATATTCTACATCGTTACACTTACATTACTACATATGTTACATATACAGTTGGAAAATCGTGAACAATGAAAAATTTTCCTTCGAAAAATCATGAATTTTTGCACCGTCTTTGAATCATGTATTGAATGACAATTTGTAAATGGCATCATGACGTAGTCCATTCCAGTTATGGACTACGTCATGATGCCATATAAACGCTGTATTATTAGAAGTACATCTCATTTCACAATGTACTTTAATTTTAATAATAATATCATCACTCATACTTTCTTGTTTCATAACATTAAATGCATCAGCGTCAAGTCAAGCTGTAAAGGTAAAATGGCTCATTCCAGAAGACGATCGAGTTACAAACTTTTACAAGTAACATACTTAAACTCAATGGTCAAACACATTCTATACATAATACGTATTGTGTTTTAAAACTTTAAAATTACTTTCCTCTTTTGTTTCTATGATAAGCGTCAAATTATGTAAGCAGCAGCTGTGTATCGTAGGGAAAACAGTATTTTTTAAAATTTAAACTTTAAACTAGGTATTTGCAATTACAAATTATTAGTATTCTTGTTGCACATAAGGAGGGGTGATGAGAGCCTTGAAAAGCTCATCGTGGTGGGGAATACGGAGGGCAAAAGAGCCCGGGGACGATCCCCAACTAGATGGAGCGACCAAGTGCGAGGCCCATCAACAGCCAAGTTTAGCTCGGTCGTCAGAGACGCGACTAACAGACGCCGGTGGAGGCAGATTATTAGAAACAGATGCAGGCCAACCATATCCAATGATGACCACAATCCTCAGCCATGAGGGACCGACCCCAGAGAGAGTTGCACTGGTACGGTTTCAGTAAGGAAATGTCAGTTTAATTAGAATAAACATTACTCAAAAATGATAACAGTTGCGCATAATCAACACTTGCCTATTCAATCGTTTAGATTCGTCTTTGCGTAGATATGTGTCTATTTATCATATTAATTGTCGCTTGCTAACGGTGAAGGAAAACATCGTGAGGAAACATACATACCTGAGAGTGCCAAAAAGTGCCAGCGTGGTGGATAATGGCCTAATCCTTCTCATCATGAGAAGAGGCCCGAGCCCAGCAGTGAGACATGTATTAGATACAGGGCTGCTATTTTTATTATACTACCTCACAGTTTAATTCTAGATAGGTGTGTCAAACACGAATAAACGACAAAATTAGCATTGCTAGTGCTAGAAATTCTTAGATTCTTTCAAAATTTCAACTTAAATCCTTGCCAGAAAGAAACCAATAAATAAAATAAATTGACTCCCTCATACATAAACAGGTGTATAAAATTATTCATTGGTCAGGTGTTGCTCATGTTTTATTCTCGCTCGGCTTGTTATTGCCCACCAGCGGTCACGGTAAATCCGATACTCGAGTAATGCTTTTTAGAGGATGGTTGTGGGACCGTAATGTGTCAAGGATCAAGGTATTCAACAGAATTGATAATTCTATTCGTTGTCTGTTACAGGTGTTAAATATACAGTCCTTATTAAGAAACAGTTGAAAAAGATATGGGACCGGCAGGATTTGAACCTGCGACCTTACTGCACACCGGGCAGCCGCTTTAGCCATCCAGCTACGGTCGCCTCTTACCAGAACCCTAAATTTCTCAACTGTATGATACGTCATTTCGTGACCGTTTTCTTTACAAAATCGAATCACGGTTAGTAGTAAATGTAGCCTCTATGTATATTGAAAGTATTAACAGTAAAATGAATCTGGCATCGCCATCACGATAGATCAGAGAATTACTATATTATAAGCTATCAGAAGCGGTTTTATTTAAAAAAAAAATACACGTGGTGATTAATCTAACCTCAATTTAATTTTACTTAATTTTACACATGTAATCAAAATAACAACGATCAAAGATTTTACACAATAATAGATACCGAACGCAAACTGACAAGAGGTCCGCTCCGCACAAAGTTCCGAACAATAATGAATGATCGGTCCGCTTGCTCCGACTTATATACCCTCTCTTAAATTTTATTATTGAGTCTGCTAACACGGCCTCTCCTGACACCCTGGCGTCTCGACAGGCTTAGTCGTCGTCGTCTGATGATGTAGGAATCAACCGTGGTAATGATCGCAGCGGTGCCGCCGCCGCTTCGACGACGCCCTCGTTGGATTCCTCTCCCTCCGATGGAACCAGTTGCGGCAAAGACCCAGTCACCACATCAGGCACCGAGGAAGGACCAGCCCTTCCATCAGGCACCGGAGATGGACTAGCTTCATTGGAATCTATCACTTCTAGACTTGGATCCAATTGTTCATCGATTTCTAAATTAAAGAATTAAGTTATACAAGGATCCAATGTCACAGATAAACAAAATTAGTTTGTTAGTAATTGTTATCAGAAGCAAGTATTTAAAGGAAACAAACAAAACAAACAGGTTCCTCGGTATGGGCCCATACCGAGAAAATAACTTTGCACCAGGGGGAAAGGCGCATGTGCCCCCCAGTGACTCTCCGTATCATGGAAAGCTTTCACGTCGAGGGAAAAGGAGGTTGTACTCCCTCGACGACTCCTTGCAACGCAAGAAGCTTTCAAAAAGGAATTCATCAAGGTACCAGCATCTAACTATGCATTGGTAATAAAAGGGTGGTGAATACACACCTTCAAAAAACATCGCTCATGTTTCAGGGGTCCATTCACCTTTCCATGGAACCATATATTGGGCAGCCGCATAAGTGGACTTTCCATATGACCCGGCCAGTAACTTCAACTCGTACCGGTGGTTAGGAAGGGTCTTTACCACCCTATAGGGCCCTCGCATGCCAGGATCTAGTTTACCCTGAGATTGAGCAAACTTGATAACAAACACCATGTCATCATTCTGGAAAACACGAGGAGGCCTTCGGTGCTCATTGACCACAGTATCTTGATGTGTCTGATTCTTTCTCAACCGTTCGGTCGTCCTGTGCCTTAGCATTTCACGTCTCGCCTCTCGGTTTCCTTCAGTAGGGTTTGATGCAACATCTCACACCAACATTCGGATTGCAGGAGTGGCACTTTCGTGGCCAATCAGGAGGTTCAAGGCCGAAGTCTGCGTGGTTTTCTGTTTTGTCAGATTTAAAATTAATTGCAATTGCCACAACTCTTCAGACCACTCAGCCTTTCGATGGTTCACTGCAATGCGGAGCATATTCAGAACTGTACGGATGTAGCGTTCCACCTGCCCGTTTGCGTGGTGCATTTCAGGAGTTATGTAATGAAGCTGTATGCCAAGTATCTTCAGCCAGGAAGTGAAGCCCGTTGATTGTTTTTAGGAAGGCTTACAGTCTAATAACAAAATGTGAATATTACAGTTCATAAATTAAGAAAAGATTGCTTTTGAAAAGCCTCCACAGATAAACAGACATTTGGTCTTGCCTACAAGAAAAAGAATTAAACAATGAACAATGAAGTATAAGAAAAATTAAATTAGCTAAGTGCTATATGCCCTACCTAAGCCACACTTTAAGAGCCACATCATTCAAAAAACAATGAGTCGGCCAATAGCCGCCTTACAGCTGTCGCAGTGATTCAAACATACGTCCCCCATCTGATACAACTAATTTAGGAGTACCGAATAACGACATAACATGTTTAAATACCCATTTCAGTTCATCTAAATCTTGGCGACATATGGGTGTTATCAAACAAAATTTTGTGAATGCATCGACCATGACAAACTTGTAACCCTTAGACACGGGGAGAGACCCCAGGACATCCACGTGTAGGGCTTCAAAGGGGACCTCGGATTTGTCCCAAGATGTAATAGGCTGTAAGGGTGCTCGAGGTACACGCTTGTGGGCGATACATGTAAGACAATGAGAGATGTATTTTGTAACAAACTTTCTAAGACCTTATTCGAATCCGCTCGTTGCTTTGCAAAGCAATCGCGTATGTGATGACCTGGCTTTTTGCAATACGCACATAGAATAGATCGATCGTTCTTAGTAACGACTGTCTTACAAGCTGGCTCCGTTCCGGAATCCGTGACAGCGGGTTTCTGCTTCTTGGGGCACTGCAACTGCTTGTGCCCTGGCTTGCCACATAAATAACATTTTGCACTATTTCCAGAGCCCTGAGCTGGTCGTTTGATAATCGGCGCTTTATTGCTGCTATTTTGCGCAACCGGCCGGCGAGCATCTACATTTTCTGGTTTCGAAAAAGTAGCCAGATAACCTACCAGATCTTGTGGTGTTAAGTACGCATTTGTAGCTGCCGCCTTAACCTGAGGATCCGTTATTCCTCGCAGCGCAATATCAGTGATCAGATCATCACTAAGGCCCTTAACAATTCGTAACCGAAGTAATGATTTACGTGCATATTCAGCATAAGTACGAAAACTGTTAGAACAAGTAGACATTACCTCAAACAGAATTTTTGCTCTGTCTACCTTCCTGGCGCACAAACATTTAAAATCTCTTTTAAAATTGGACCATGATCGGTCATTAGTAACCCACTCGTCCAACCATGACCTCGCGTCGCCTTTTAAACACTTACCAACGCGGGCGAGACACTCCCGTTCGTCCCACCGATTGGCAATCTTGGCCCTATCCACTTCCTCAAACCAGGCGTCAACGTCGTGTACATTAGGGTCAAAATTAGACACATAATAGCCATGCGTACTTACCGATTTTAATGATTGAATTGCTTCAACAATCTGTTCAGTCCCGTTCGCATAGGATGGATCACCAGAGGGTAGTTGGTCTGATAAGTGTGGCGCAAATGCCTGCGACTCCAAAGCCTGAAGACGTGACATAATAGTGCGCCATGACCCATGACTATTAAACTCACGTTGGTCACGGTGTGAATGACGTACGTAATAATGACGTTCACTGCGATCACGACTGCGGCTACGGCTACGAGTGAGGTATCGTTCTCTTATCGCAGGTGTAAACACCCTAATCGGACTGCGTGAACGAGCACATTCAGAGCGCTCGGCACGTGAACGGCGAGTTCTGGAGGTGCGGCGCTGTTCACGAGATCGTGATCGTCCCATTTCCTCACTATTTAAAGACTCACACCACAACAATTCACACAAATACACACCACAATAACTCAAAACAATCTTACCAGAAATACTGATCGTAACCTTGCACTTCACGGGCACTTGACACAGGATAAACAAAGCAATTTCTACTAAAATTTACGGTTAAAGTGAGCTGTGTCCAATCCCACTTCTGATATAAGCTATCAGAAGCGGTTTTATTTAAAAAAAAAATACACGTGGTGATTAATCTAACCTCAATTTAATTTTACTTAATTTTACACATGTAATCAAAATAACAACGATCAAAGATTTTACACAATAATAGATACCGAACGCAAACTGACAAGAGGTCCGCTCCGCACAAAGTTCCGAACAATAATGAATGATCGGTCCGCTTGCTCCGACTTATATACCCTCTCTTAAATTTTATTATTGAGTCTGCTAACAATATTATGTCTTGAGTGCCAATTATTTCAGGACTCTTATCTCACCATTAAAATCTGATACTTTAATATAACATAACATCACGCCTATATTCCCCAGAAGGGTGTGGTTGAGGTGTACAACATCCACACTGCACCTGTTATGTTAAGGCCCCATGGGAAAAGGGGTGTGCCGATCGCCATCCACCAGGCACAATTCCAACTCCGTGCTGCTATTGTGAATTTCCTGACGGAAAGTTCACAAATAACACTTTGCCCGACCCGATAGTAGAACCCGAGGCCTCGCAGTGAGAGGCGCATTCGCTAACCACTGAACCGTCAAGGCAGTTAGTATTCAGTTATTCTAGTACCCATAGTACAAGCTCTGGGGTGCGTGAAAGGAGCCTCTGCGAGTGACGTACACAACCATTCCCTACATCCGCCGCACCCTGGGCAATTCGCGAGTTCTCCAAAGCGAATTAGCTAATCCTTTCACCACGATGGCAAGTCAAAATAAAATTTGACTAAGCCATCGACACGTCGAAGAAGAAGTACAAGCTCTGCTTAGTTTTGGACTAGATGGCGTTGTGTGTAAGTTGTGAGATATTTACTATTTAATAAGTACATTAAATATATAAGACAGTTTCTATACTTTAATATAATAATATATTATGATAATCTGATAATATACTTACGGTGTCTTCTTCGGAATCGTTCTTCAAATGGTAAAATAAAATTGAAATAAAATTGTGAAAGGCTCACGTGACACCACGATTATTAAAAAAAATTGAAGAATTTAGAATAGGATTGAAGAATTATTGTAACACTTCGGTGTAACATAAGGCCCATTTGACTTGTAGAAAAATCTCTCGGGTGGAAATCTCAAGTCCGCGGGACGGCCAGGGAATTGACCCGATCCCACGTTTAATTAGATTGGACATGCGATTCAAATTCCCTGTTATTCGAAAGGTTTGTGGCGGTTTGTGGTAATTGAATTTGGTGGTTATTAAAAGTATTATTTTAAAATGTAAATGATTGCCTCGTGGTCAAGCGCTATAATTTGTTACCGCAAAATTGTTTTGTAATTTTTCCGTTAGGAAATTTGCAGTAATTGCCCACCCAGTAAATAGTAGATGTCATAACCAACGACACAACAAGGAAGGTATGTCAAATATATCGAGGCATTTCTGATGAATTATATTATAAGCCATAGTTAATTTACCGTTTTTGATCAATTTAATATAATACAATTTACACTGCTTATAAAAATGGGCGAAATGGAACAGCAATGGCCTTTTAAATCCTTCAACCGGAAACCTAATCAAACACACATAGATTTAAGCATGTAATCGGATCAACGCGAGTGAACGATCGCGGACGACGCAAAAACACTCAAACAGAATTGTACATATGCATCAGCTTTGTGCACGGCCATTATAAAACGGTACAGTTACATCTAGCAACGAGAACGTGAATCTGGCTTAATATCTGAATAATCAGCGAAGGATGAAGTATTATTCCTCTAAATAATTGTTTTGCTTACTCGCATATATAATTATTTAATGGGATATCTAATTTAAAGAAATATAATTGGTTAATAAAATTAATATGCTATTGCACTTTCTCTGTCTTCTCCTATGAGGAGTAGGGAAAGTTGGTTATAGCTGTCTCGCTAGAATCAGATCTGGCTATTAAACAAAACACATACAGTTACTAACTCACACACAACATAGACTTGAGCAGGTAATCGGATCAACGCAAGTGAACGATCGCGGACAACGCAAAGGCACTTAAACAGAATTGTACATGCAATCAGCTTTGTGCATGGCCGTTATAAAACTGTACAGTAATATCGAACAACGAGAACGTGAATCTGGGTCAACCATACATAACATGACGCTTATATTACTCAGAAGGCTGTGTCAGAGGCGTCTATAACCTACATTTCAAGTGTTATCCTTAGAGGTCTCATGTAATAAGGTATGAGCCTATCACCATTTTCCGGGCAAAATTGCAGACTTCATGCTGTTATCTTTGCGGAGAATGTCAGCTTACTTTTGCTCGATCCGGGCATCGAACCCTCAATGTGTGTGATCATATACGTGAACCAATAGACTCACGAGGCGTTTTCTAATGGGTTTCTACGACCTATTAAATCCTCCACCCGGAAACCAACTCAAACACACATGGCAGGTAATCGGATAAACGCGAGTGAACGATCGCGGACACTCAGACAGAATTGTACATGCAATCAGCTTTGTGCATGGCCGCTATAAAACGGTACAGTTACTTTTAGCAACGAGAACGTGAATCTAGGTCAAACATACATAACATAACGTTTATATTACTCAGAAGGCTGAAGCGTATAAAACCTACATTTATCCTTACAGTTCTCATGTGATGTGGGATGAGCCTATCACCATTTCCCGGGTAAAATTGCAGACTTCGTGCTGCTATCCTTGCGAAGAATCTCAGCTTACTTTTTCTCGACCCGGGAATGGAACCTACACGGTTAGAGGTCATATACGTAAACCAATAGATTCACGAGTCAGTTTCAAATGGGTATCTACGGCCTATAAAACCTACTCACCACTAACCAGAAACCTACTCAAACACACATAGATTTAGGCAGGTAATCGGATCAACGCGAGTGAACGATCGCGGTCGACGCAAAGACACTCAAACAGAATTGTACATGCAATCTGCTTTGTGCATGGCCGCTATAAAACGGTACAGTTATATCTAGTAACGAGAACGTGAATCTGGGTCAATATCTGAATAATTGGAGAAAGATGAAGCATTATTCCTCTAAATAATTGTTTTGCCACATATACAGGGTGTATTTTTGAAACGGGGCAGTAAGGGCAAGTACCTTAACCGTTGCAGTTACAGCAAAACGTTCTTAAAAGACCTTCCCTAACTTTTTGGGACATTTTGAACTGCATTCACAGATTTTGTAAAAAACTTACAGTTAGAAAAAAAAATGCAAAATGTTCAATTTTTTTTTTATGCCAATCGATTCTATTTCATGTGGGGATCAAAAAACTCTATGGGACCATTTTAGCTTTCAGTACTAGAAAAGACAGAAATCGCCAAAAACGTTTCCCATACATTTCGGCAACAGAAACGAATTTCTACGATGGTCTAACTTTTTGTTATGGCCTGGAAGTGGGTAGAATTGACTGTAAAGTAAATAAAAAGAATTTTTACCCTCAAATTTCGAATTTGATTCGAAAATCTGTGTGTTATACTTAGTTTCAGCTGAGAAACTTCGTATGAGTTATTAATTAATGATTTTCGCTAAAATGTCTTCTAATCGTGAAAAAATTGACTTATTAGAAGCGTATTTTGAAAGAACCCTGCAATTCCAGGTTTTTCAAAAGATTTGTAATAACCTTTCTTGTTGGCACATGCCGCAACGGATACTTATTGCGGTACCACACTAATGCAGCTCCCGCATTTCGATTATTGACAAAATACGCTTCTAATAAGTCAATTTTTTCACGATTAGAAGACATTTTAGCGAAAATCCTTAATTAATAACTCATACGAAGTTTCTCAGCTGAAATAACACACAGATTTTCGAATCAAATTCGAAATTTGAGGGTAAAAATTCTTTTTATTTACTTTACAGTCAATTCTACCCACTTCCAGGCCATAACAAAAAGTTAGACCATCGTAGAAATTCGTTTCTGTTGCCGAAATGTATGGGAAACGTTTTTGGCGATTTCTGTCTTTTCTAGTACTGAAAGCTAAAATGGTCCCATAGAGTTTTTTGATCCTCACATGAAATAGAATCGATTGGCATAAAAAAAAAAAAATTGAACTTTTTGCATTTTTTTTGCTAACTGTAAGTTTTTTACAAAATCTGTGAATGCAGTTCAAAATGTCCCAAAAAGTTAGGGAAGGTATTTTAAGAATGTTTTGCTGTAACTGCAACGGTTAAGGTACTTGCCCTTACTGCCCCGTTTCAAAAATACACCCTGTATAATTATTTAATGGGATATCTAATTTAAAGAAATAAAATTAGTTACTAAAATTATTATGCTGTTGCATTTTATTTACCGTATTCTATGAGGAGTAGGGGGAATTGGTTATAGCTGTCTATAATTACATTATTTAGTGCGATATCTAATTTAAAAAAATGTGATTGGTTAATAAAATAATTATGCTGTTGCACTTTCTCTATCTTCTCCTATGAGGAGTAGGGTAAGTTGGTTATAGCTGTCTTACTAGAATCAGATCTGGCTATTTAACAAAACACACACAGATACTAACTCACACACAACATAGACTTGAGCAGGTAATCGGATCAACGCGAGTGAACGATCGCGGTCGACGCAAAGACACTCAAACAGAATTGTACATGCAATCTGCTTTGTGCATGGCCGCTATAAAACGGTACAGTTATATCTAGTAACGAGAACGTGAATCTGGGTCAATATCTGAATAATTGGAGAAAGATGAAGCATTATTCCTCTAAATAATTGTTTTGCCACATATATAATTATTTAATGGTATATCTAATTTAAAAAATGTAATTGGTTAAAACAATTATTGTGCTGTTACACTTCGCCGCCCCCAACGAATAGTACCGTAATCGAAAAATCTAAATTTTACAGGAAAAATAAAATACGATTTTTGTGTCGTAATTTTGTATCAGATTTACATAGAAAAATATTTTTTAAACCAAAAGATTTGTGATTTTTTTCTCCATAATGTGATATAATTAAAAAAAAATATGGTTATCCTAAATTAAAATTATAAGTGAAAATGTATATTACCAAAATTAAAATAGAATCTTCATACGTAAAGTAGCAATACGATTTTATTTGGGTAAATTGTCAACAGTGATCTACAAAATAATAGTTGAATGTGGTCTTATTCACTGTTTTTCAGAAATGTTTACCGGGTGGTAATGAATAGTAACCATAATATTCGACGATAAAACAAAATGATATAATTATTGTGAAAGTTATTGACTTTATTATTCCACGGCAAACAAAACTAGTCTGATGATTGTAAATATATTATACCGGCTAGTTTGATTGGAAAAATAAATAGTAATAATTATTTGAATTCTTAAGATAAAACACATTTTGTATTAATTTTAAAGATATTTTAATAATTGTATAAAGAACAACATAAAAGAAAAATATATCAATTTGACATTCATAGAAGTATTTATTTATTATATTTCATAACCATCTAAGCATCATCTAGGTCTGACCCATCAAAATCGTCTGAGTTTTGCTGTTTCGAATTTCCGCAACATACAAGAGATTTGTAAAAACCATGGTAATAACTAGGTATGGCTTCACTAGCCCACAATCCAAGTAGGTCATCATACAGAGGTTTAGATATGGGAATGGGTTGATGGTAAATCTGTGACAAGGTATCGATGATTGCACTCCATGATCTACGTCTGTATCCAAGTAAAAATATGCGTCTCCAAAATTACATTTTAATTGTAATACACGAGGTCTTTCAAGAGAAACTACTACTACTAATTTCCATTCCACTACCAATTACATACATTCCATGAAATTTTTCTGCCTTGTGTATCCTTAAAGCCAGTTCTTGCCAGGAATGAGACATTTTAAATCATTAAAGTCATTTTGCTCCATTTCTTTGACATTATATTTCTCACTTTTTACTTTTGCATTAATATAACGCTGTAGACTTGGTCAGATGTAAATAATATTTTATTTTTTATTGCGCGTTCAACACACGAATGCATGGTGTCACCCTCACTCTGGCTGTGGCCAGTCTCAAAAAAACGATGTGATATACTTTACAGCCCGTAAGTTTTTAAAGCATAAAGGTACATAGCAAAAAGAAACCTACTTTTGTTCTGCCCTGCGCAGCCGTCAGACTGATATGATATATGTTTTATGCCTCTTTGTGCTTCTTGTTGTATGAACTGTAATAAACAGCTACCAATTTCGTTTGATCCTCTCTTTGCCGTAGAAAGGTGCCAGACATAGCAATATCCTGATTTATTGAGCGTGTTGAAAACTGTAAAATTATAAATGGGGTAGTTGCGCTTATAATGAAAAATACGTACCTCATATTAAGGTACATAAAGTACTTTTTCTAGATCAAAAACAACGACTGTAGTATTTGTTGCATCAACCTCAGCTTCCAGAGACACCTTTTTGGTATCTTCAGCTTGTTCGCACAGAATAGATAAGAAATTGCACATAAATCCTTTTTTGGCTTAAAAAATAATAGTTGTATTCCGTATTAAAAATAGATTCGTACTTCCGTTTCGTAGCAAAGTTTTTTATTATATAATTTTGATTTTTAAACCAAGACTGGTACAATCGATACATTTTTTAAATATTAAGTTGCTCTGATAAATAAAGTCACGTTGACTCCTTCCTGATATAGTTAGATTCTATAACAGGAAATTAAATTAATATTAAATGTGTACCTCTGTCATCTGTCAAGCTTTTATCTTTATTTATTTTTTCTAAGGCTGTGTTAACTACCCGTTCTAATATCTTCAAAGTATTAAGGAAATATATTTTGCATACCGATATATCGCACCTATCGAGCCATCTAACGGAAAAGTGTATGTAAGCGTTTGGGTTCTATTATTTTTGTGCTCCAACGTTAACCTTTTAATTAGTTTGGTAGTAATACACTTAACAATATTTTGCCATTGCAATCCGTGACTTTGATGTTTGTAAAAAGTGTTAAAGAAATTTTGTCTTCGCTTAGTGGTAAATTTTTCACTACATTTTTTTTTACATGAACATACTGGACCGTCTTTGCTGGATAGCTTTTTTTTGAGCGACATCCTGTATAAGCTTCGCCAAAGCTTTTCAGGCGTTTGTTTTTGAGGTCGTGACATTCATCTTTATTACATTATCTTTTTCTGCTAAGTTTTTTATTTACTGAAGTTGAGGGTTCATTTTGCTCAATAAAATTATCAAATACTTGTAATATTTCTTCATGAAATGAATAGAAGATACATCGCAACCTGTCGATACTTGTCGAAATGCTCGCAAAAAAAATGCTCGTTAGATAGATTACTTCATGTTTGTAACCACACATAAAACAGTATTCAATATGACGATTGTAACTCTTTAAAAGTAATAATCGCAATATAATGTTACGTGAAAACGAAATGAAATTATTACCCAAATAATATGGTTAATATACATCACCGAAATTTGTCCTATTTTTTTGTACCAGAATAAGATTGTGATAACAGTTTACTGTAAAAGGTAAGACGTTGAGAAGTTAGTAATAACTTATAATGATGCTATTCGTCATAAAAATGTGTTTTTATTTTTAGGCGAACAGTACAAGTAAATTCATTACAAAATTACTATCTCGTAAAGTACTCGTACGAATATTCTGAAAAAAATTGACAATGTGTGATCGACCCTCTACAACAATAATTCCCAATAAAAGCACTTCTATAGTAATAGTCGATTACGATACTATTCGGTGGGGGCGGCGACTTCTCTACCTTCTTCTATGAGAAGTAGGGGGGTTGGTTATAGCTGTCTTACTAGAATCAGGTCTGGCTATCAAACAAGACACATACAGATACTTACTCAAACACACGTAGATTTAGGCAGGTAATCGGATCAACGCGAGTGAACGATCGCGGACGGCGCAAAGACACTCAAACAGCATTGTACATGCAATTTGTGCATGGCCGTTATAAAACGGTACAGTTACATCTAGCAACGAGAACGTGAATCTGGGTCAATATCTGAAGTATGGGGAAGGATGAAACATTAACATCACGCCTATATTACCCAGAAGGGTGTGGCAGATTTATAAAACACCCACACTTCACCTGTTATGTTTAGATCTCATGGGATAGCGAGTGAGTCTATCCATCCACAGGGCACAATTCCAACTCCGTGCTGCTATTGTGAATTTTCTGACGGAAAGTTCACAAATAACACTTTGCCTGACCCGGCAATCGAACCTAAGACCTCGCGGTAAAAGGTGCATACGCTAACCACTAGACTATCGAGGCAGTCGACAAAAAATGTTTACTTTACACGTGAGCAACGCGACAGCTTTCAGTAGGTCACATTACCAACATAGTGGAGAGGAGAGTAGGACTGTTTGAATAAATAAATAATAGATCGATGACAATGCAATAATTCGATAAATAAAATTAAAAAAATTAAAAAAGAAAAAATTAAAAAAAAACGCTCTTATAAATAAACCAAACTAAAAAGTAGAAAATAAATAAAAGTTTAAAAAAACTAAAAACACGCTTTTAAAGTACTTTTAACTAAAAAGTGAAAAATAATTCCATAAAGCTGAAATTAATTTCACAATAATACTAGTCCTACTCCTATTTTTTGTTCATTACCATTTTCAGCTTATATTAGGAATTATTTTTCGCTTTTTAGTTAGAAGTACTTTAAAAGCGTGTTTTTTAGTTTTTTTTAAACTTTTATTTATTTTCTACTTTTGAGTTTGGTTTATTTATAAGAGCGTTTTTTTTTTAATTTTTTCTTTTTTAATTTTTTTAATTTTATTTATCGAATTATTGTCATCGATCTTTGACAGGTGTGCAAAATTTGAATGAAATCTGTCCGTTTAAAGTGGGTCAAAATCGAGTCCAAAGGAATCGGTTACATACATACATACATACATACAGGTGAAGCTAATATAAGCGTGTTAAAAAAAATCAGGTTTCGTTATCGAAGCTAAGCAGAAAGGAGATATGGGACAAATCTTTGTGTGATTCACAAAGATTTGCTCTAAGACTGGGTGTGCTTGTGTGAGTGAACGTGTATTACGCCTTGTCATTGGGACCATTGGATAGTGTAATTGCCTCTGGCGTTCTGTCTAATGTAAAAAAAAAATATATATGTAAGCGTTGCTAGTGGCTGCGCTCGCGACGCCTGCGCCTTCTAGCAACGCCGGCTGTATGAGCGTGCACTGCACAATTTGCTTCAACAAATCAGGCTTTGACGCGCAAATCAACGCCCTTATTGCTCAGTATCCAGATATATTTTACTCCAAATTGCAACAATATCTAAAATCATGTGTCTCTTTTTTAAGTACTTTTAAGTAGTATTAAATCTTCTACTTGTATTAGTTTATTGCACGTGTTGGGAAACTGTGAGTGCATAAAACAGTTGTGTTAATAAATAAATAAATAAATAATTCAGACAGTATTCCTCGCCACACATATCTCCACTTCTGTCCGCTTTGGTGAAAACCGGCGCTTATTGTAATAGACGTTGGAGCCGTCAAAGAAGTATGCGAGTTGTGAGCGTTATTTTTTATGTACATAAAAAAATAACGCTCAAAACTGTCAACAACGTCCGAACGCACAAATACGATGATATTTTTCCATTTACGTGGCATGTTGGCAGTTTTGAACGATTCATTTCAACCAAAATTAAATTATATTTTCAAATATCTGTGTATTTTTTCACTAGTTTGCGTTAGTTTCATTAAAATTACGGTGATAGTGATATAGTTATTTGCACTTGGAAGCGGGGCAGTAACGTTTAACGCGATTCAAAGCGCGGGAGCAGCTACTACCTAATAATTATAACGAACTTCACGTGGACGAGGTCGCAGGTAAATCTCTAAATAAAGTATGAACTAGCTTTAATAATAATGTATTTCATTCATCAAATTACAAGATTTACAGTTTTTTATTTCATTAACAGTTTGGTGTGACATATTACATGTAATTTGTGGGCGATCTGGTGTCCAAACTAAGCCGAAGCCTGTATCTTATAGCACCAACCCCCCCATCTATTAGGACGGCACCTTATAGAGTGCAAACATACCGTAACATCACGCCTATAGTACCCAAAGGGTAGCAGAGGTTTACAACACCCACATTTAACCTGTAATGTTTAAGTTCCATGGGGTGTGAGCCCGTCGCCATCCACCGAGCACAATTCCAACTCCGTGCTACAATTGTGAATTTCCTGACGGTTCACAAATAACACTTTGCTCGACCTAGGAATCGAACTCAAGACCTCTGCCCAACCCTTGTGTGTAATATAGGCTTGAAGAAATGTTATTCTCATTAATTCTACAACAATTCAAACACGACTAACTAAAACCAATAACGCAATGGTCTAGGCTTGCGTGTGATGAATTTCGCTGTAAAACAAACCGTGGTGCTATTTGCATTCACGAGGGATGCGCTCAGAACAAACATCGACGCAGCTACAACTTGGAGTAAATAAAGTGATAGGGTTGGATGGTAGAAGAGTTTGCACTGTGTTACTGACTGTACGTTATAAGTGTACAATACGGTGTTTACTGATAAGCGGATTTTTTAATCTTGTTTCATCTGAATTACATTTATTAACATAATAAAACTATTTTTTAACCGACTTTGAAGAAAAGGAGGAGGTTCTCAATTCGATTGTTTTTTTTTTCTGTTTTCTGATATGTCATGTGGTCCCATTTTTATTAGGTCACGTTCTGGTGATGGGAACCTAGAGAAATAAAGGGCAACCCTCAATTTTTTAAGGCTTCTATATTCTTTCTTTTTAGTATACTTGACCATAATAGTTTTATGATTACATTGAAATAAACTTATTCGCATAGAAAATCTTCTTTTTTATTTGAAAGAGTATAAATAATATATAAATAGTATAATAACTTGTCCACTAGTCCAATTTTCATCAGATCACGATCTGATGATGGGATCCTAAAAAGCGGCGGTCACCCTCAAATTTTAAAGGCTTCTATTTTGTTTTTATTATATTACCTAAAGCTACTCGGATATTTGCAACTAGCAGTCAGTATTTTATGTTGCCGAGCTGATGCTCGAAGGTACTACTCCTCAACGCTTAGAAGTACGGGGATAATTCTTTAAATATAGGCACCTTAAGGCCGTTTCCTGCATTCTTTCAAGTTGTACACAGATGAGGTGAGACGTCGAATATTACTTAAATATTTCTTACTTTTCAGTGCACTTCTCGTAATTGAAGTATTGATTGAACTATACCTAATAAAATAAATAATTATAATTTGTAATTTTAATCTAATGAGTCACTAGTGATGATAATAGTTTTAATTTAATAATAAGTGTGTAATGAATCTGTGAAATTTGATAAATACATGATTAAATTGAATTGAATTATGAAGATAATTTATAAAAAATACTTTTAGGAAATAGTACAAGCAAATCAATTGTAACTAAGGTAAAGCTGTCTATGACATACATAACATAACATCAGGCCTATATTTCCAACAAGTAAGAAGAGTATAACACCT
Organism: Hypena proboscidalis; assembly: GCA_905147285.1. Taxonomy (NCBI): domain Eukaryota; kingdom Metazoa; phylum Arthropoda; class Insecta; order Lepidoptera; family Erebidae; genus Hypena; species Hypena proboscidalis. The sequence goes on along the minus strand of LR990150.1, from coordinate 4,761,349 downwards.
ACATTTCACCTGTTATGTTTAAGCCAATCGCCAACAACATCAACAAGATTATTAACGTATAAAATCACGAAACTATTTCTATTACCAAGCTTACGACTTGACCTGACGTGAAAATTGTTGTAAGCTGACTTCAAAACTATAAGTAGCTTAATATTTCATCGTATTTTGTGGGTAAGTTCAACATTTTATCATACATTCCTTAAATGTATTACATAACATCATGTGGCAGAGGTGTACAACACCCGCATCTCGTGGGAAAGGGGGTGAGCCTATCGACATCCACCGGGCACAACTCCAACTCCGTGCTTCTATTTAGAATTTCCAGATGGAAAGTTTACAAATAACACTTTGTACGACCCGGGAATCGAACCCAATACCTCACAGTGCGCATACGCTTACCACTAGACCATCAAGGCAGATGAATGAGAATTTGTATAGGAAATTTAGTTTATGAAAAATACATTAATGTATTTTCTATTCGAATAAGTTTTATTATGTTTTAAAAGTCCGCTTATCAGTAAACACCTTTTTTTATACTTATAACGTACAGACAGTAACACAGTGCAAAATCTTCTATCATCCAAACTCAAGCACTTTATTTACACCAAGCTGTAGCTGCGTCGATGTTTGTGCGGAGCGCATCTCGTCAGTGCAAATAGCACCACGGTTTGTTTTACAGCGAAATTCATCACACGCAAGTTGTTGCGTTATTGGTTTTAAAAAAAATGTGTCATAGACAGCTATACCTTAGTTACAATTGATTTGCTTGTACATACTATTTCCTAAAAGTATTTTTTATAAATTATCTTCATAATTCAATTCAATTTAATCATGTATTTATCAAATTCATTACACACTTATTATTAAATTAAAACTTTTATCATCACTAGTGACTCATTAGTATAAAATTACAAATTATAATTATTTATTCTATTAGGCATAGTTCAATCGATATGTCATTTCCATAATAATAGCAGCCCTGTATCTATACATGCATACATGTCCCACTGCTGGGCTCGGGCCTCTTCTCATGATGAGAAGGATTAGGCCATAGTCCACCGTTTTAGGCACTCTTAGGTATGCAGATTTCCTCACGATGTTTTCCTTCACCGTTAGCAAGCGACAATTTATATGATTAATACACACATATCTTCTAAAAGATGAAACGATTTATTGTCAGGTGTGTGCCCTGGGTTCGAAAACCGAGACCTTTGACTTCGCAGTCCTACGGTCTTCCACTTGCTTAGTAAATACAAATGTCACAAAGTCCTCCGTATACTTAACAATAAAGTATTTAACGCTAAAGGTTCATTATCCGAAGCACCCAGTCCGTAAATAAAGTGCCAATTAAGTGTAATCCGTGAACACACCGTTAAGTAAAGTTAATTTTCTTAAAACTCCTTTAAGATAAGCCCAATGGATTGCTATGTAAGCATCCTTGGAATCTTTTGCTTTAATAAATTGAATGAGATTTACCTGTACCAAAAAAATTGTTTGCAATTTTGTTCTGGGTAACTCAAATGATATCTACCTTTTTGAGAAAATAATAATTTAATAATAAGTGAAGCGCCATTATTCATACCTCGTCATCTAAATTACTAAGATAGCTACGGGCTAGCTTACCGACTTAGTAATTTAGAGCAACTTTAAATCAATTTAGAGTAATTTAGGCGACTTCAAAAATATCACTTTGCCCGACCCGGGTATCGAACCCAAGACATCGCGGTGTGAGGCACAAATGCTAACAACTAGAACATGGAGGCAGTGCAATTTTATGATAAATATTTTGTAACTGTTCTACTTGTAACTTGTGCAAGAAATTGGGATTTATAATATTATGCATATTTCTCCTCTCTTTCCTTATCGTCGCCACAAACATCTTTAATCTCATAATAATAAACAAAATATGAAACACATAATTAAATACAAAAGTAAACATTATTACAAACTTTTGATTCCCACGGAACTCACAAATTCATTAAAATTTATACAGTAGAATTTTACATTCATCATTATTATGAATTTCTTCTAAAACCCGTGAATTCATAATCTCGCTAATTATTTTCAGAATCAAAAGCTTGCGAACTTTACCAATTTAGATTCTGTTAAGGTTAAGACGGTTCTTAAGGGTGAAAGTTGTTTTACGCGATCAAAGAAAGAACAAAAATGTTTCTTTTTTTAATATTGTCTAACTTGTTTTTTTTTTATACTACGCTCACAGCGAACTAACGTGTAGTCCGTTATAGTAAGTGGAGTACAGCCCATGGACATCAACAATCCACAAAAGCAGATTATAGATGCGTCACTGCAGCTGAGAACCACGGTGTTAACCTTCTTAAATCATATACTTAATTATTTGATTTTTCTAATGAATTATTCTACTACTGCCTTGATGGTCTAGTGGTTAGCGTATGCATCTCTAACGGTAAGATCTCAAATTCGAATCTCGGGTCGGGCAAATTGTTATTCGTAAACTTTCCGTTAGGAAATTCACAATAGCAGCTTAGAGTTGGAATTGAGCTCGGTGGATGGCGATACGCTCACCTCTTATTACATGTGACTTACTCGTAAACATAACTGCCACATCCTTCCGGGTAATATAAGCGTGATGTAATGTAATGTTATTATTATTAATGTTTTTCACATAGAAAACTTATGTGAAAGTTTGTTTGTTTCCTACCGCGAAAAATACCAGTAGTTTAACTACCAGTACTTATAATCTGAACTAAGACATACAGTGGTATTTTAATAACAATTTTTTCGTTTGATAGTCTATCTCACTTAAGTTTTTTAATATACATATATAACTTTTTGCTTAACTCGAGGAGCGCGGAAAAATTGCTTAATACAGCAAATTCCACTGTGACTAAGTCGCGGGCAAAAGCTTTTTCTAACTATTAATATAGCTCTAAAAGCCACATTTAATGTCTTATCACAAAAGCAGCTGCCCGGGTTTTCAAATGAATGTACAATAAAAAAACATTTGAAGTTCTCTCCATCTGATAATGTTTTTTTTTTGTTTTAATTTACAATAAATAAAAAAAATGTTTCTTCTTCTTAATATTAAATTAATTAATTACTTATATCTAAGTTAATAAAAATAAAAATAACAAATAACTATTTACAAATTTACAGGTAAGGTGTTATAGAATTCCCCCGCATCGACCTCGACTGCAGGTAACGTGTAATAATGTTATTAAGCAAGAGTACTTGTACAGCTATTCATCTATAGAATAACCATGTTAAATATATTTTACTTAACCCTTATTATTTACCATCTGGGACTTATTTATCAGCACCTGAAAGAAGCAGAAGTTATAACAAGAAAGAAGAAGATAATATAAAGAAATATATAATATTATATTTATATTAAGAAGTCGATATTAAATGTTCGTCACAAAAGCAGCCGAGTTTTCAAATTAATGCACAATGCAAAATAATGTTCCTTTGCAATGAGTTTTGGTTTATTGGAAACAACGTTTCGCATAATTTGTGTCTCTGTTTTGACAACTGTCCAAAACCGGGTTTGGTTGTGCAACTAACCGTAATACGCCCGTATTACGGTTAGTTACTGCTCATTTGTGCACTGATACGGTATGTGCTGTGAATTTGTGGACATTATTAACTTCGTCAAACGATGGCCTAGAATAGCATTTTTTTTAATTTTTATCGTCTATGAAAATGTAGTGGATTTATATGATTGTTTTCTTATAGTGTTTGGCTGAAGGTTTAGAACTATAAAAATCTGACGTTATCTCCATTTTTAAACAATATTTAAGAAGTCGCCCATCTATAGAATAACCGTGTGAAGTAAGCTTAATCTCCTTTATAGTTAACTGTCAGGAATCAACTGTGAGCATCTGTGTTTAAAAGTTAATATTAAATTCCCATCACAAAATTAACCGAGTTTTGAAATCAATGCACAACGCAAAATATTCTCTCGAGACTCGTTGGCAATGAGTTTCGGTTTATTGGAAACAACGGCTCGCATAATTTGTGTGTCTGTTTTGACAACTGTCCAAAACAGGGTTTGGCAATGCGGACGTATTACGGTTAGTTACAGCTCATTTGTGCACTAATACGAAATGTGCTATGAATTTGTGGACATTATTAACTTCATCAAACGATGGCCTAAAATAGCAAATATTTAATTGTTGTAGTCTATTAAGAAAAACAAGGTGGTTTTATATGATTGTTTTCTTAAAGTATTTAGCTTCTAGAAAATACACCTGAAGTTACTCCCATATTATCATAGTATAAAAAAAACCTTAAACAGTAATTTTTCTTTTATGCTATATATCGTTACCGGTTGGATAAATGGACCAACTGGGACTAGCATCTGTTATTTAAAAGAAGATTACTATTACAAAAGCAGAGCAAATTAGTTTCCAAATCAATGCACAACGCAAAACGTTCCCTCGAGACTCGTTGGCAATGAGTTTCAGTTTATTGGAAACAACGGCTCGCATAATTTGTGAATCTGTTTTGACACCTGTCCAAAACCGGGTTTGGCAATGCGGGCGTATTACGGTTAGTTAGTACTCATTTGTGCACTGATACGGTATGTGCTGTGAATTTGTTGATTAGCATTCGTATGTAGTTAGTAAAACAACTATTTGAACGTCGAAAATCTGAATTAAACTAATCCCGGTCGGTTTTATCCAGATAAACGTGCAATTTTTTAAATATTATTTGTATAAATATTTAGATATAGATGAGAGATTTTTTATTCTTTGTTTCGCGTCCTGAGTTGTGAGTTGAATTTATATCATAAACAAGTAAAAATCTAATTTTGAATATAACTGCCTCGCTGGTGTAGTGGTTAGCGTATGAGGTCTCACAGCGCGAGAATTCGGGTTTGATTCCTGGGTTGAGCAAAAGTGTAATTTGGGACTTGCCGTCAGGAAATTCTCAATAGTAGCATGGAGTCAGAATTGTAGCCGGTGTATGGCAATCGGCTCAACCCCTATCTGAAGCGATTGGATTCGCGTCGATAGATCGATATTTGTCATCAGTATATGACCTAACACCCCCCATTGTAATTGCTGTCTACATATAAAAATAACTTAGATACCTATATTCGAGAAAACACCCAATAAATCGTTTGAGAACAATAGGCGACGTTAGGTTTGTTGATAACGATGTGTGTGTGAAACACCTCTTTTGGGCATATCATTTTTAATCAAGTTAACATGTAAACCACCTCATCCTAAACCATACTCCAAAAATCAACTCACATTCATAGCAAAATTTTGTAGAAACTTCGCTAATTCCAAAGTCTTTTCACAATACTTTCATTGTTCGAGTTGCAGCAATAATAATTGCTAGCTGTTGCAGCCTAGGGGGCATTTTTGAATGGGACTTCATTCAACGGCTTCCTTGACTTAAAAAACAAAAGGTGAAACGCCGAGAAGCGTAGTTTTTGTTTGTTTTTGTTCTTAATTAGGGCTTTAGAAAACTCCTTCAATAGGTAATTAAAAGTGATATCAGTTTTGTATGATATATTGTTTCTGGGACAAAATATTGTTGGGAACGAATGTGGCTGTTTACGAAAATTTAAGCCACTAGTTGGCGCCACTTTAGCAACAGGCGTCACTGACCAATTATATTAAGCTTATAATTATGAAATGCGCTCATTTTGCGCTGCATGTATAAAAAATGTAGGCGCTGAATGAATGTCTGACACTTTTAAAATTATGGGTAAATAGTAAAACTCCTTAATCTTAGTTACTTTTTTAATTTCATTTAAAGGTTGTAAGAATTATGCTGTGATATGAAAATGAACATTAAAATTCACATAATTTTTGAACGAAAAGTTTTTCAATTACTGAACAGTATTACTAGTTTGGTTAGCAGTAAGTTTTTCTGGAAATAATCATTTAGAATATTCTGGAAGATTGCCCACAAATAAATACCTACCGTTTTAATTTCTTTTCTGGATGAATATTATTTGCAAGCGGATGTGTAGGTTAGATGACATTATGAATAGTAGACTCAACTGAAAGACCTATAGATGGATGTTGCATAGACAATTATTGAAACCACACATCTACATGTTTGCCAAATAAATAGAATCGAAATCATTATGATCGTTTCTTTTCTTTTTTGACATTAAAATTTACATATTAGATCTAAAATAAAACTAGTCTAACAAACTTAAAAAGTCACTGTCAGAAGGCCTCGTACCCAAAATGCTGGCAATTGATAGCCGAAATAAAATTTAAAAAAAATCTTGAACGAGTTGTTATAATCTTAATGTCTAGTTTTAGTTTTAACGAGTGAAAATGAACAATAACCACGTCAAGAATCAGTGAATTCAATAAACGCCTCAATGTGGCATCCAATTCGTATAATACCATTAAACAATCAGTTAGACGCAAGTTTTAAAAAAACTACCACAAAAGAAACTTAGACCTATAATTTTGTCTACAACATGCTAGTCCAGTCCATTTTGAACATCAGCTACAATTTAGGTCTCATACCCGTATCGCGCTATCGCACGCTATCAATTACTGGCCGGTCATGCACACCGCATGAATATGGAAACGCCACTCAGTGAATTCGGTCATTAGTCTGCAGTATGAGCTCGCGCAAATGTGAGTGGATTGGATACCCTATGTAAGTAACCTGGGACAAAAAGAATATGAAGTCATATTATTATGTTTATAGAGGAGGTTGCCTCGGACAAGAACCTAAGTGACTGTCATAGCTCGAAAAATAAGCTGGCCGAAGTGTCAACGGCTGAAAGATCGACAGCCATTGGAGCAATAGAGTCCAGCAATGGAGACTGTGACGCAGCAGCCGTAAAGTAGGACGCCCTGCCGCCGCCAGAAGGAGTGACGACCTAAAGAAGTCACTGGTCTGGATGCGAAAGGCAGAGGATCAGGTATGACCAGGTGGCGCAAATTGAGAGAGGCAAATGTCCAACAGTGAACTTCGGGAGGCTAAATTATTGATTGATTGATGATGTTGATGGAGTACAAGCTTGGTTTTACAAAGATTTATACAGTTTCTTTAGGACAACAGTATACAGCACACCTCATGAATTCAGAAACACCATTTATGCTGCGGTATTTATAGATAAACACTTGGCGGTTGCTATCGCAAAACATTCGTGATGATGTTTATTCATACGTTTTAACTGTGGAGTATACGCGATGTTCTGGCGATAGCAAGAAAACTGCGTAATCACGAAATGCGCTGCTTCTGCATTATTGAATTTTAGGTACGCTCCTAATCCTGAAGCACAGCGTAGTAACCACTTACCATCAGTTGACATACATCTACTAACAACATTCTCTTCTAATATTGTAAAGGATCTGAAACTACAGAATCAAGACTCCATAGCCGAGTGAGAGACCTTAGGACTGTGAAGCCAAAGGTCTCGGGTTGGAACCCACGGCACACACCTCTGTCAATAAATCGTTAAGATTCGTCTTTTCGTAGATATGTGTGTATTTATCGTAGGTATACATTATCGATCGCTAACGGTGAAGGAAAACATCGTGAAGATACCTGCGTGCCTTAGAGTGCCAAAAAAGTACTCGAGGGCGTGTGAAGTCTACCAATCCGCACTTGCCCAGCTGTGGGACATGTATTAGATACAGGGTTGCTATTATTTATTATTTATTTTTATTTTTATCAACGTACGATGCCGCCAGAGCCGTGTGTGACAACTAGTTAATTATATTATACGTGTATAAGTGGGTTAGCAACAAAGGAGAGTAACGAGAATATTTCTAAAGTGCTTTGCTTACGTCCTCGTGGGAGCGAAATTACCGCCTTTTTGTAAAAACCTGCTTAATTGCTCTAAAATGACCTTTGCTTCAGCGGGGACTTTTTTTGTGATGTGTACTTGTTTTCTGCTTCTGTTACTTTATTTGGTGTCTGAATAACTTTCTGTATTTCTGACTTTGTTGTATCTGCACGTATGTGAGTTAATTCATGTTGTTTTTTATTTAAATGGTTTTATATACAAAAGAGTTCTTGTAATGAAACTTCTGTAGCTTTATGTAAGTGTGTAAAAACACTATGTCAAACTGAAACGAAACCGAATGTAATCGGACAATTTGTTCAGGCGCGGCGTAATTTCGATCAGCTTCTAAATGCAGGCGTAAATACACCGAACTTTGGTAAGTTTTTAAGTTGTGTTACAATTAGGGCCAATTATACTAGCCCAGGATTCCACGTCAAACGAACGTTTTCAATCTCTCTGTCCCCTTCAAACATTGAATCAGAGAGAGATCTAAAACCGAGTTCAGCGTTAAACTGTTGAAACTCCTGAAATCGGTACTAAGTCTGTCTATTTATGGTTTCTTCTTACCACAAGGTCTCGGGTTCGATTCTTTCCGTCAGGAAATTTACAATAGCAGCACAAAGTTGGAATTGTGCCCGGTGGATGGCATAATTTTAGCTCACACCCTATCCCATGGGACCTAAACATAACAGGTGAAATGTGGGTGTTGTACACCTCTGCCACACCCTTCTGGGTAATATAGGCGTGTTGCAAGTTTCAAACATAGGTGGCATCGTTTTTTACGATTTAGTATTACTTGTTTCTTTAATCTATATCAAACGTCAAGTGACATATATTGAAGAAATACAGTGTTTTACCAAATACATATAAAGGCATCAATATTATCCTGCAGGACAGGAAAATGTCATCGGATATTTGCACGTAGATCAACAGCTTTCATAAAGGCCGACGAATAAAATCCTGTTAATTAAATATCAGTTTCGCGACTCGGCATTAATTTTTAACAACCATTTTTTCGCCGGCGAATAAATCCCTTACTTAAAATTTAAATATTTTCGCAAAAAATTACTGTTTCATTTTCAAAGGAACTAGGTTTTTTCTAGGGCTTTGCTTGTAATTAATTTTGCTCGTGTTTCGCCCGTTGGGAGCGATTTTATAGTTGAAAATGGAACCTTGTGCGGTTTAGCGACGTTTATTCAGTTTACTCTGCAAAATTGATGCAGTTTTAGCTGATGTAGCTAAAGTAAACATGTGTGCAGTGGAATAATTGTTGACAGATTGTGTAACAAATGATACCCGCACTAGGACAAGCTCCTGTGTTACGAAAGTTTCACAAACATAGTCTGATCAAATTAAGAATCCAGCAGGACTCGAACCTGCACCCCCTGGGTATACGCCCCAAGTGCTTTGCCAATTCAGCTATGGATTCGTATGCTGCGCTAGACTCGAAATTTCTCAACTCTTTTGTGCCAGCGTCATAGGTATATAAATATACCTTAGCTAGACGAACCTTACTTGGTTTAAGCGCCACCTATGCGATGAGTGATTAGTCACTTAGTCATATACAGTAAGTTTGAATTAAGATCAACACAATACTGTCGAGAGATGACGCATTTTTATCAAACAATATACCCAGGAGGAGCTAGACGAACCTTACTTGGTTTTAGCGCCACCTATGCGATGAGTGATTAGTCACTTAGTCACATACAGTAAGTTTGAATTAAGATCAACACAATACTGTTGAGAGATGACGCATTTTTATCAAATAATATACCCAGGAGGTTCGAGTCCTGCTGGATTCTTAATTTTATCAACTTTAATGTTATATATAAAATACAAAAAGGCATAGCAAAGCTAAAATTTGCTTTAAAAATATTACATAGTGATGGGGCGACACGCAGAGAAACACAGGATTTTTAAACACTATTTTATTGACAGCTTAAACACACTCGGCCGCGTACAGAATCGGTTTGCTGTCTCGTCATGGCAGTCTTGTCGTCCTATTCTTTTTCTATTCGTCTTTTAAATTTAAATAATATTTCAGTCCAACTAGCCAGCTTCGCCAGCCAGTGTCAGTCAACCAAAAAAGTCCACAACACATAGTCTAATCATTTTTCTTTGGAAGTATTGAACCCGCTGTTTCGGCGAAGTGAAGAACGGCCAGGCGACTGCTTAAACCACTTTGCCAACTGTGCACTCGTGCTAGTCAAACTAATCATTTTGGAGTCTCAATACCAGCACGGAGTATATGTATTGTGCTTGGTAGATGGTGATAGGCTCACTCCTTCTCATATTAGACCTCTGCCACACCCTTTTGGGTAATATAGGCGTGGTGTACCGAACTTCCTGTCCGCAACTCGAGTTCCTAAAATCAGTGTTAATTAGCGATGAAACTAGTCCGTCTGTTGCATTTATAATAGTCTTTGGTTTACTTGAAATATGTGCGTCTTTTTTGCTCGATTAAGCTATAGTTGGCAAAGTACAGCCATACTTTCTTGATGATATATAGGGTGGTTAAATTTCAAGGCCCGATGTTGAATGTGAACCACACCTAAACGTCAAGTTTTTTTCTGCATTTCTTTTGACATTTCTCTACTTCAGACTAACTCAATTTGAACCATGGAAAGATACACAATCGAGCAACGCGTTAAAGTTATTCAGGCCTATTATGAAAATGGGCGTTCAAATCAAAATGCATATCGTGCACTTTGTGATTTTTTCGGTCAATTTAATCGTCCAAATGTGCGTACAATCGGAAAAATCGTGCAAAAATTTGAGCAAACCGGGTCTGTAGGAGATGTGAAAACACCAGTGCATGCTCGTACAGCTCGTACTTCAGAAAATATTGCTGCTGTTCGCGATAGTGTGGCTAAAGAGCCGTCCACCTCAACTCGTCGTCGTGCCTAACAATTGCACCTCTCACCAACACCTTTTTGTGGCCTGAATTGGAAGATGTGGATGTGGACGATATGTGGTTTCAACAGGACGGTGCCACTTGCCACACAGCTAACGAAACAATGGCTCTTTTGCGCGAAAAATTTGATGGCCGAATAATCTCACGTCGCGGCGATGTCAACTGGCCGCCAAGATCATGTGATTTGACACCGTTGGACTTCTTTCTTTGGGGTTATTTGAAAGAAAAGGTGTACGCCAATAAGCCAACAACAATTCAAGAGCTAAAGGATGAGATAATTTGGCACATTAACGACATTGAACCTCAATCATGCCTCAGCGTCATCGAAAATTTAGACCATCGGATGGACGTGTGCCGCCGAAGCCGTGGCGGCCATTTGGCCGATATTTTGTTCCATACATAATTGAGTCATACCAATATATCATAATAAAAAGAAATGTCAATAATTTACTAAATAATTTGTGTTTTATTCAAAATCAACATCGGGCCTTGAAATTTAACCACCCTTTATAAAATAGTTTTTGTTCAGTATTGTGCTGAGATGCGTACCATTTCTGGCATTATTAATAGTATTATTTAGTTATGTAGTATTTTAAATAATTTAGTTTTAGATGTATTATTGTATTCTTTTTTTATTATGCCAGAATAAATGATTTGTCTTTCTTTCTTCTTTCTTTCTTTCTTCCGATTTTTATGTCTCTCTCTAGAAAAGTGTTGGTTAGTCTGAGTGATATACAACGTATGTAACAAATTAGTCTGGCTCTTAAAGGTAGACTCCCGAGCGCCTTGTTTTCATACTTACGTAATATGGGTTTATCTTTAATAAGATAAAGTATTAATCTATTTTTATAGCCAAATCATATCGAAAATACTTTAATGCATGTTAGGTGAGGCCATTTTGTCGAAATTGTTTAATCATTTAATGAGTTACAAATTTTTTAATAAAATAAGTGGCAACAAACATGCATGCAAGTGTTTTAGATATGATTTGTCTATTAAAAAAAATGAAAACTTTATTATATTGAAGCTAAATCAAATAAAAAACAGCAAAACAATTGTTTCCTCTTAATCTGTATGAAGTTGTTTGGAAGTACGTCCGTTACACTGGTTTGTGTCTGTCCAGGGGACCTAAAGTAGCCATTTTGAACCATTGCGTCATACGTGTAATTCACGTCCACTCAATGAGATAAAAGCTAAAAATGATTTAAGCAGTCTAAAGCACACAAGCCTTATAGCGTCAAAGAGCCATCGAAAAACATCAAACACCCACTGAACATCGCTAGCTAATCTAATGAAATCAAAACGAATAAGTATCCATGCATTTTTGTTCTCTCAGCCTCTCATCATGAAATTCCTTCCTCACTTTGTACACTTTATTGAATTCTCTCTTCCATATTTTTTCTAAACGCCAATAAACAAATACATACTCTATTTCTATCCCAGTTGGGTGTAATTTAGCTTGTGTTGCTACCAAATTTGTTAAAAGTTGCCTAAACTCAGCTTACAGCAGCATTCCCTTTGAAACTGTTTGCAAATTTCAATTTGAATTCATTAGTAAAATATATTTTGATTGAGTTTATTGTACACTTCAGCTCTGCTTTAATTATAAACAAGGTTTAATATCTTCAGAGGGAAAACAGTTACGGAAAAGCTTTTTAACGCTTGATGGAGATGTCAATATTGAAATGCTGACTCAATGTTTAATGTTTTAAATTATGGCGTTTGAGAGTTCATTAGATACTCAAATGTTGAAGTTTAGAATTTTCACTCATTGTTATGGTGTAGAATAATTAGGTCGATTCCTGATCACTCGTCGCGGTAGCAGTGTTTAGTTCAGGCTTCGATATGTATTTTCCATGAGAATATATTAACAGACAGACGTTCTCGAAATGCTGGATTATATTTCGGCCAGCGATATGTATCGCAATACAACGCGGTAATGCTGCCAGCATTTTGGCAACGAGGCCTTCTGACAGTGACTTATTAAGTTTAGATTAAGTTATTAGGCTAATTTAATTTAAGATACTATATGTATATTTCTCTGTTAATAAAGATATTCCACAAGACAGCTCTAATTTTGTTTGTATCTTTGTAAAGAGTGCGAAGAATTTAATATCAAATTATGTAGATGCCGTCACAAAAAAGTGATTCACTGATTAAATGACAGTATTTTGTTGTCAGACCTTCTATGTTTAACTTATTAATTTACAGAACGAAGAGACTTATTAAGAATGTTTCAAGTCCCGACTAAAACGCTGGTTTGTCGAGTAAACATTATATGACTATAATGAATTTTTCAATTTGAAAGTACGGAACTAATATTTGACATAACTATTTAATTTGCTAGTAAATTGACATTTAATTATTATTGACATTGTTATTAGTAAGTGTACAATTTTTTTATTTTTTTGACTAGTATTTATTTTTGACAATATTTATTGACATTGTGTTATACTTGACAATACTCTCGGACTTGTTATTTTAAATTCATGGATGTATATAATTACAATTGACATAAACTATGCAATTAAAATTGACATCTAGATATTGAAAACATGACATGTAAATTGACTTTATGAAATTAAATGAATATGAATATGAGTTCTTGTTAAAAATTATAAAGAGGCATTCATTAGATGGGATGGTCATTATCACACGTATAAGCTACCGTCGAATAGTAGTGTTTGCACCACTGTGTGGTGAGATATAGTGGTGAGATTTGACTAGCAAATTACTAATATAGCACTGTATCCTACTTATGATAGGAACAAATGGATGAACGAGACGTCACGAAATGACGTATCATACAGTTGAGAAATTTAGGGTGCCGGTAAGAGGCGACCGTAGCTGGATGGCTGAAGCGGCTGCCCGGTGTACAGTAAGGTCGCAGGTTCAAATCCTGCCGGTCCCATATCTTTTTCAACTGTTTCTTAGTATAATTTGCTAAAGCATAGCTAAATGCTATAAAAATAATCAAAGTTAATATAGCACTGTCATCCAAATTATCAGGTGGACTGCACGTGAAAATCACGTGGTCTAGTGGTTAGCGTATACGCCTCACCGCGAGATCTCGTGTTCGATGTCCGGGTCAGCCTAAAGCTTTACTTGTGAATTTTTGTCAGGAAATTTTCAATAGCATCTCGGAGTTGACCTTAACATAACAGGTGAAGTGTGGGTATTGCAAACCTCTGCTACACCCTTCTGAGTAATATTACTCAAAAGGGTTTTAAATTTACTGGTGGTAGAGCTCTTGTGAATGAGCTCGAGGGCGGCAGCACCACCGTCTCACCTTTAACCTGCCGCCAAATAGTAGTGCTTCCATTACTGTGTTCCGGTTTGGTGGTGAGATCTGGCCCTGAAATTACTGGCTCATGAGGCATACCACCGTAGTCCTCAGCTGCAGCGACGCATCTATAATCTGCTTTTGTGGATTGTTGTTGTCCATGGGCTGTACTCCACTTACCATCAGGTGGACTACACGTTCGTTCGCTGTGGGCGTAGTATAAAAAAAAATTATATATATTCAAATAAGCTCCTCTTTATTTCAAGTCGGGTAAAAGGTAAAAAACAGTATCAATATCACACAACTGCAGCTTGTTTACACTCTGCTTAACAAGATGTGTTTATGAATAATAAAACCACATTTGTAACGTATCTCAAGATCCTCAAGGCAGTAATATTTCCTCACGGAAATTGAAATGCCTCGAGTCTGGTTATAGCGAATGTAGGACAGTAATTTATTGTTGTGTTTAATATTATAGTAGATTTAGTAGTTTACATAGGAATGGCATTCTCACCTGACATATGGTGTAAGGATCTTTGCATATTTGAGAGAGAAGAGAAATACTTATCTTTTTTTTTTAAATACTACGCCCACAGCGAACGAACGTGTAGTCCACCTGATGGTAAGTGGATTACAGCCCATGGACATCAACAATTCACAAAAACAGATTATAGATGCGTCGCTGCAGCTGAGGACTACGGTGTTATGCCTCATGTGCCAGAAATTTCAGGCCCGATCTCACCACCAAACTGGAACACAGTAATGGAAGCACTACTATTTGGCGGTAGGTTAAAGGTGAGACGGTGGTGCTGCCGCCCTCGAGCTCATTCACAAGAACTCTACCACCAGTAAGTGGCCAGCCTACAACCAGTAACTATCTCTGGCCATTTAGATAAATAAACCAGAGAGTACCTTGAATAACTGCGTAGCTCAAGCTATGCCGTAGCAATCGTAGCAATTTAGCTACGAAAAATGCAGCTTATCAAATTACGAGTATAGACAAAACAAACATCGAGGCGGTAGTGAAGATAGCTGCAGATGGCTGTGCTGTACTTCGTCGAACACTCAACTGGCACTACAATCAAATCAAGCGTGACCCGTGATATTTCTTTTGTGACCATCTTCACTACCGCTTAGATGTTTGATTTTATCTATACCTATAGAATCTTTATGAACTTTTAGGTAAGGTATAATATAATAAGAACTTGTTTACAAAAAAGGTCTGGCCTGAAATCGTAGCTCACCAATATCTATCATGTTTTGTGGAACCTTTTTTTTACCAGCAATTTCATTTTCACTTACCATCTGTTCGTTAAGCGATCGTTAAATAGATAACCATCAGATAGCGATCAGTTTAAACAACAGTTATACAAAAAACCAACCAAATACATTCAGTTTTAATCCCCTGCCTAAAAGGTTTGTTCAATAAACGGGAAGCTTTTAAAAAATATAAATGTATGAATTATTGATGCGCACGTCCCATTTATTGAGTATGGGATTTTGATTGATTTTCGGAAATCTATTTAATGGTTTATTATTTTACAATAAATTATACTGAAATGTTATTTAAGCAATTTTTGGGTATTTCAAAAACAGATGGGCTTTTCAATTCATAGTAACATTTGTAAACTTTTAATGCAAATTTTAGCTTTGCTTTTTGTATTTTATATTATAATATTAAAGTTGAAAAATTAAGAATCCAGCAGGACTCGAACCTGCACCAAGTAAGGTTCGTCTAGCTAAAGTATAATATATGTATATATACCTATGACGCAGGCACAAAAAGAGTTAAGAAATTTCGAGTCGAGCAGCATACGAAACTAGCATTCTAGAAGCTATACAGCTTCTAGAACACGAGGACACTTATCAAAAGCCATCAAAAATTGGGTAAAAGATTCTCAAAAAAATAAAACAAAAAATAACACAAGTGGGCGCCAACAAACATGCATTTTAGTTTTTTAGATATGTTTTGTCAATAAAAAAGAAAAAAAAAAGTTAAACATTATTACTTTTGTATAGACAACAGCCAAGCAATTGACCCCTCTTTATATTAAGAACTTGTATTCAACTTTAAGTCAAATGTTATACTTTTTCTATGAGAGTTTTTAAATGTTAAAACAGTCTCATATATTCCAGTTTTTATTTTATCAAACGACCAAAAATATAGGGTATTTTCGTCGTTTGTTAAAATGAAAATACTCGCACCATAAAAATACATTCTATTTAAACATTTACCTCAAAGGTTAGTTAAAAATGCAATGTTTAAAAAAATACTGCGAATAGTTGATATTATTATGATCAAATTCATTGAGTATTCTGTTACTGAATTTGTGTAATACTAGTTATTTTACCGATATATAAAAAAACCGTAGTAAGTTTTGATAAGACCGTAGCTGTTTGTATAAAGCGACTGCCCGGTGTGCAAAAGGTCGCAGGTTTATATCCTGCTGGTCCCATACCTTTTTCAACTGTGTCTTAGTATAATTTGTTTATAGTAGTTCGCATTTCACAAATTATTGAAAAATCAACGTCGACTAAAAATACATCGTATTCGAATTCTCTAACTAAAAGGTTCGTTTAATAAACGAAATGCTTTTACAAAAATAATACTGTGAATGAATTAGTGATGCTCTCGTCAAATTCATTGGGTATTCTCATAGAAATCTTAATAATAAGGCAATAGAAATGTCAAAGACGCGTGACCTTGTCGCCGCGCATCTGTCAAGTCAAACACAAGTGCGAGTTGAGGAATTGTCGTCTTAATGTCATCGCAAAAAGAATAATTTTGTTCGCAGGAATACAAGCGCATGAGTCTAATCGAACACAAGTGCGAGTTGAGGAATTGTCGTCTTAATGTCATCGCCAAAAAGAATAATTTTGTTTGCAGGAATACAAAAAGTGGTATTTGAAAACCGGCGACATGCGTCCCAGTGTTAAAAGATAGTCGATAGCATTTCTATTGACTAGTTATTAAGATTTCTATGGGTATTCTGTTACTGAATTTGTGTACTACTAATTACCACAACATAAATAAAACGATGAAACCAAAGTATAACATTTAAATAACATGACATCACGCCTATATTACCCAGAAGGGTGTGGCTGAGTTGTGTATAATACGCACAATTTACCTGTCAGGTGGTCATGTTGACGACCGGATGGCGGAGTGGGTAGTGTACCTGCCTGCGACGCCGTGGTCGTGGGTTAGATTCCCACTTATGACAAATCTTTGACTGCATGAACATGGGGATTTGTCTTAGTCTGGGTGTTTCTATCTATAATAAGTATGTATTTACATAAGAAAAGCATACATGTATTAGTATCAGTTATTCTAGTACCCATAGTAAAAGCTCTGCTTAGTTTGGGACTAGATGGCGTTGTGTGTGAGTTGTGAAATATTTATTTATTTATGTTTATGATACAAAAGTGGTCCGTGATACTTAATGTTTATAATCATAATATATCACTTAGATCCAGGCTAGCCCTGTTATGTTTAGGTCCGATCATTCTGATTGAGTGAGCCTATCACCGTCCACCCCGGGCTCAATTCCAACACAATACTGCTATTGAGAATTTCCTGATGGAAAAACCGACATCGACATTTTAAGTTCTGGTGGTAGAGCTCTTGTGAATGAGCTCGAGGGCGGCAGCACCACCGTCTCACCTTTAACCTGCCGCCAAATAGTAGTGCTTCCATTACTGAGTTCCGGTTTGGAGGTGAGATCAGGCCCTGAAATTACTGGCACATGAGGCATAACACCGTAGTCCTCAGCTGCAGCGACGCATCTATAAACTGCTTTTGTGGATTGATGATGTCCATGGGCTGTACTCCACTTACCATCAGGTGGACTACACGTTCGTTGGCTATGTGCGTAGTATAAAAAAAAAGAAAAATCTCGCAGTGAGCGGTCGCATATGCTTACTGAATGAAGAATAATGAAGAATTTCATTAATATTTTTACTAATTAGCGTCGATATAAGTTTTTATTTTAGCTTCATATTTTTACTGTACCTACCTTATCAGTGAAACATTTCATAAAACGGCTGCCTCGATGGTCTAGTGGTTAGCGTATGCACCTCTCACCGCAAGGTCTCGGATTGGATTCCCGGGTCGGGGAAAGTGTTATTTGTGAACTTTTCGTCAGGGAATTCACAATAGCAGTAAGGAGTTGGAAATGTGGATGGCAGTAGACTACTTATCCCATGGGACCTGTACGGGGAAGGTACATCAAAATGATAAGTCATAAGATAAAAGTTAAAAGAAATGTATTTTAAGTCAGATAGAAAAAACTTAAACTAATGCTAATTGATCGACACGCGGCGAAAGGAACGTTTGCTGTTGCCCGAACCGATTGATTGTAACTACTGATTATTGTGTCGAATGTATGTATTTTGTTCACTTCACTGCGTGTTGATGTCAGCATAAAACTAAAACTATTGCGTTGTACGGGTTTGCTCGTACAGGACCTAAACATAACAGGAGAAGTGTGGGTGTTGTACACCTCTGCTATACCCTTCTGGGTAGTATAGGCGTGATGTTATGTTTATGTTTCTTTCATAAAACTAAGTTAATTAGAAATTCAGTGCCTTGAGGAGAGAGCTCGATAAGACTGTTATAAGTTAGATTTAAATTTTAAACAGTTTCATGAAACCTCTCTCAATTTCTTTTGCACAATTTGTTTTTGACTCAAGTTTGTTTAATTTTTATCTTACTTTATTTAAAGTGAAGGCCCTGAATTTACTGGCACATGAAGTATAATACCGTAGTCCTTAGATGCTGTATCCTTGTTTTTTGTAGTTTTTGGTAATTTATTGGTAGATATTTGGTAGATTTTGTTGATTTTGGTAGTTTTTATTTCTTGGTAGGTGTAGTAGTATATAGCTCTTGGTATGACTTGGGAAGAAATCGATTTCTTTTGGGTGTATTAATCCTCAAAATACTCTCTCAAGAAATCGACTACTTTCATCAATGTACTATTAATAGTCTAGTTAATTAACACGTAATAATTTAAAAAGTTACATAGTAAATATAAATAATCTTTATTAAAATAATAAATAAATTCATCAAATTGATATAACAACAAATACATAATTCAATTTCTTAAAATAAATGCTACAATACGCGGTCGATCAATTAGACATTAATTTAATTTAATAATGTAAGCTAAAATAATGTATTATTGTTGTTGGAGCGAAACACGTTTTACAAATTGTATGCCGGTTCATTTAATTTTCATTATTTCCATTTGCATCGGTTGTAATTATTGCTGGCTTAATTTAAATACCAGTTTGTTTTATGTTTTGTAGTACTAGAAGATATGTACAGTCGGCCAATGAGTTGGGTATGCAGGGCAAAAATTTCTAAGTCATAGTAAAGACTTACTTCACCTGTTATGTATCAGTGATTTACATGTTTTAATATACCCATATTACACTTATTAAATATGTAATTCACACATGCATAACCTATTATAGTCAGTTTTCACTATGGCTTAGAAGTTTTTGCCCTGCATACCTAACTCATTGGCCCACTGTACGTGTGTGGGATAAATTTGTGTTGTTCGATTCTCGGGTCAAAATGGGATTTGAAATTTTTCTGTTGGGAATTTTTGTCGGAGTCTGTTATTAATTGTGCTTAGTAATTTGCGATAAGCTGGCCACCCTTGTCATGGGAATCAAACCTAGCCAGTGAACATATATATATATTGTGTCCAATCGGACCTTTTTGTATATAATATTTATTTTTTTATAAGAATTTGATTTTGTTATGACTTTTAAATGTGTTTGAATCATTTACTGAGTTAAACACAAACTGAAAAAAAAAATATAAATTTTAAAAAAACGAGAGCCATCAAACATGAATTTTAGTGTTTTAGATATGATCTTATAATATATAAAATTTTCGTGTCACAATAATAGTTACCTTACTCCTCCGAAACAGCTTTACTGATTTTTATCAAATTTTATATGCATATTCAGTAGGTCTGAAAATATTTTTTTACCCTGTATGGGGTTTGACATAACATTGACATAATGCTGGCTGCAAATACGACAGGACAGCCTATGTCGGGTCAGCTTGTTTGTCTATAAAAATTAATAAAAACTGATTAAAGCTTAATTGTATCCAATGTAGCTAATCGATTTTTATGGTTGTTTAACCGGTTCAGACTGATTTTAACCACTTTTCTCACTAATAGAAAGTCATAGTCAAGATCAGCTAGTAATATAATAAGTTGAGAGTCCACCAACAGATCCTGTCGAAAAATAAAGCCGGTTTAAATTTCACTTAAAAATTATTCCTGTTAATTAATATCAGAAATGCATTGGATGATTGTAAATGCATATTGTGCCTGTACCCAAAGGATTTAAAACTTATTAATATTAATACTCAACTCGATGATTTTTGGGTCTTAAAATTGATAATATGGGCGAATATAAAATATTTAACTGCCCCGATGGTCTAGTGGTTAGCATATGCGCCTCTCACCGCGAGGTCTCGGGTTCGATTCCCGGGTCGGGCAAAGTGTTATTTGTGAACTTAATTATATTGCAGATTTGCGTCACCTAGGGGACGAAAGGCCTTGGTGTTTTTAAGAAAATTTGTATCATATACAAACG
The DNA here is from genome assembly GCA_905147285.1 of Hypena proboscidalis. Lineage (NCBI taxonomy): Eukaryota > Metazoa > Arthropoda > Insecta > Lepidoptera > Erebidae > Hypena > Hypena proboscidalis. The sequence goes on along the minus strand of LR990150.1, from coordinate 4,740,778 downwards.
CATTACATTATCCCAACCTACATTTAGTCAAACAAACGATAATCATTCTTAATATACATTACAGAGATTCTAAAATAATCGTTACATTTCCCAAACCATTACAAGACTGCCTGCACACTTAACCCCAATAAAAAAACAGCTGTATTGAATGAAATCGAACTCAAATAAGGAAAACGCTAAGGCGATAAGTTTACATACCACTGCAAACGCCTCGAAACGAGCAACTAACACCCTCTACAAATAAAATATACCGAAAAAGGAATCTCATAAAACAGATACACGGAGCAAGCGCTATCTCAAAGAGGCCTCCTCAATCTCGAATAATATTAATTTATCCAACGAAGTAGCCCTCTTTATCGAGCAATGAAATGACTTAACGCTGATTACGTTGCGTGCCTTCGCGCCCTACTCCTCAAGACAACCCACCCCTAGTTTAATTACCAAAAAAACACGCAAACCTTGCATCATTCTCAATCCATTACTGACTTTCTGCCACAGTAAAACCTTTTTTCTGAATCTGGCAGTCAATGGATGCGCAGTATGTTTGTTTGCTAGATGTGATCGGAGTTCCATGGTGTAAGGATAAGCGGATTAACTTAATAGCTTCTCACGGGTTCTTTCTATCGAATGGTGAAACAAATCGGCCTTTCTCGTGCCAACATTAAGGGTATCACGGTATTTTCTTTTGCCGTTTAGTTTTTATTTGGAATGGTATCAATTAGGAGTGTTTTCTTTGCCTCGTGTCTTGGTAGCAGCTTTGTTGATTAAGGAGTAATTGGGATAACGATTAGATGTAATTGTTTTGGTATTTAGTTGCAGAATGTGGTTGTTTGTGGTTGTTTTGCTCAATTGGCATTTGATCTTTGTATAATGATTAAAGTAGTAATGATTGGGTTATGAGATTTTGAAGTGCGTGCGTATCATGGACGATAATATTAGCGTAACTATATAATAAGGTAGAATTTTCATATTCCTAAAATTCAGATTCCTAAAGGTTTAATTAGACAGCTACGATGAAAAAAACAAAAAAAGACTGATTCAGGTGGAAGGCTCAAAATATTAGCCACACTGTTGAGTTACTAAAGCTAAAAGCTAGACACACAACGGATTGTTATTAAATTGCCTGCATTAGACAAAACTTTATCGTCCATATTAACGTCAAACCTAAGTTTAAAGTGCACAAAAAAACATGTAATCACCGTGATAACACAAACCATTCATTATAAAGACGTAAAAACACCGTAACAGCCTAAAAAATCTCAAAAGGGTATCAAGGTAAAAAATACAAGACTCGACATACAGAATGATTACATCCATCTTTTTGAAGCTGTAGTTGTAAAGGCAGAAGGGCCGTTCCTGGAAAGGGTAAAAAGGATTAAAAATATTACAGTCCTTAATCAGCGAGATTTACAGCCTACACCCTGCAATTACCAATCTGCTTGTTAGCCTGTTGATTAGGGCCTTGTTCTTTAAAATTGCTCGCAGCACTTTATAGGGAAATTGTGAGAATGTTTTATTAACATTTTACTTGTCTAGTTTTTTCGTAGAATTGTAGCATATAACATTATTTTATTAATCTATCTGGCAATATAATAACATTTTTATTTTTTATTTTACGCTTACGTTGTACAAAGTCTCAAAATCTTCCACGTCATAGTGAATACTGACTACACTAATTGTACATTAAGACGTGTAATATACCCACTACTTAGTTCACTACGTAGTTACTCACATATCCCTATCTGGATTCACATATCATATGACGCATAATTTAATTAAAATATTTTATTCATTAATTCTATATGTTAATATATTGTTATTAAGCTTAGGCATTCGTTATTTTTAGTTATATTATTTTTCTGTTAATTAATTTAATTAACTCCTTTTATCATTAAATGAACAATTAGTCTTAACTACTACGTTGAAGTTTTTGCGAATCAAACCTCATCATCATCATCATCATCATCATTTAGCCTCTCGCAGTCCACTGCTGGACATAGGCCTCTCTTAATGTGCGCCACAACACCCGGTCCTGTGCCTTCCGCATCCAGTCCCCTCCAGCGACCTTCTTCAGGTCGTCAGTCCACCTGGCAGGGGGGCGTCCCACCTTACGGTTGCCGAGTCGCGGTCTCCATTCCAGGACTCGTTTGCTCCAGCGGCTGTCGGTCCGTCGGCAAACGTGACCAGCCCACTGCCACTTCAGCGAGCTTATTTTGCGAGCTATGTCGGTCACTTTGGTTCTTTGTCGAACCATCTTTGTCATTTACCATCAAACCTAATAATTGTTTTTTCATCTGTACGTCAATAAAAGTAGCCTCAGTAAATCTAGGTTATAAGTTCCTGTAGTGATGATTGTTACTCTTGAATGTTTTACGTGAGACTTTGATGCACTTATCAGAAGCCCAAAGAAACTTTTGCCAAGAATCGATCCCAACAACTCACGGTGAGAAAATTTTGCAGAAACTACAGTGGATTTGTCGAACTCTCCAGCAAAGCGGATCATAATCTTCAAAACAAGTCCCCCAATAAAGTACAGCTTGAATAAAAAAGGCCCAATGAATAAATGCGATCGTTCGATTTATTGTCCACAGTGGCTGGGGAGTAATGAAACTGAATAATGCATGTCAGTGAATACAGCGAGCTGATTCAGGGCCGCCAACTGAATAAGATGGGGTCTCACGGTTTAAAGTGCTTTCGCTTAGTTTCAAAGTCTCGAGAGAATATATCTATACTTGGTTAGTAAGCAGTAATAGTACTTTGTACAACAAGTGATGAAAGTAGTCGATTTCATTGAGGGTGTAGTTTGAGGCCCGAAGGGAAGCTGAGAAAGAAATCGAAATTTTGCCCGAGTGACATATAGTGCTTAATACTACACCTACAAACAAATAAACATACCAAAAACAACAAATAAACTAAATAAATCATAAAATGAATGAAGAGAGAACAACAAATAACATTTCATTCTTATTTTATTTATTTATTGTCTACATTACTTACACCTTAAATTAACACAGAAAGTTATCAAGCATTAATGGATTTAGTGTTGTAACACTTACAGACAGACAACCACGATATTACAGTAAAGAATTAAACTAAAGTTATTTAAAAAAAATGATAAATATTGATAATACATAAACTTCTAAACTGATTTAGTACAATACAGTTTAGAAGGCAGGCAAGGCATTATATTATTATTTTAATGTCCTTCGTAAAACTTTGTTTGATACTGTTATTTGACATTACATGGTTAAATGTAAAAAGTTAGATAATATACAATTAAAATTTGAAAGGAAAAAAGGAAAAAACTACTTTAATATTTTACTCTATAATTACTCTAGACTTATGGGTTTGCCAAATTCATATTACCCGAATCATTGAAGTTTAACTTTGATGTATCAAACTTCATCCATACCAAACTTTGTCATTATTAATTTAGGAATAGTTTTGAAGTTACTTCACCATCAAGAGAGCACGTGGTCTAAAGTGGAAATCAAACCTACTGACTGAACGGAAGGGATCCAGAGAGGTACTTACCGCTGCGGAGATACCGAGTTCCGCAACTTATTTAGAAATTCGGTCAATTTTCATGAGCTTTAAGCGGAGCAATTAGTTGGCTGTTTTTTATACAAAAGAAATATGTGTTCAAATTCAATATTATTAAGTTTTAATCTCTTTTTAAAAACTAAAATGCATGTTTGATGGAGCCCATTTTTTCAAAATTATTATTTAAAAAATCAGTTTGTATTTATTTATTCATTCATTTCATCTTACAATCCAACAGATGTTGAATCCAAAACGCTCACAAGATTAATTACACAACTGTATGTAACACAATTAATGATATCATTAAAGATGTATTTAATGAAACTAGTCCAATAACTTAATCTAAACTTAATAATTCACTGTCAGGAGGCCTTGTAAACAAAATGCTGGCAGCATTATCGCGTTTTAAAACTTAATAATATAAAAGTTAATTAAATTGCAAAGTAATATGAGTTATATTACGTTAGTATGAAAACACGGCGCTCGTGAGTCTACTCTTAAAACCAAGAGACCGGGGGAAAAGTTGGAGTTGATTTTGGAAGTAATCGGTCACGAATATAATTTGAATGTCTCCGACAGTTGTTACGGATCGTCAGAAGTCAAGAAATCTGTCGACCCACACTGGTTTGTGGAGGTCTGATGACATTTACTCTGCGTAAAATGTTGATAATTATTCAACTAAATCCGTTAGATAAAGATAAAGATATAAAGTTAATTTTATTATAACTTGTTCAGCAATTTATTGCCATACTTACGCAAATGCATGCAAAAATGTAATGCATTTTATTATATAATATAGTCTCCAGTTTTGAGTACTGTATTTTATTTTTTTATACTATGCCCACAGCGAATGAACGTGTAGTCCACCTGATGGTAAGTGGAGTACAGCCCATGGACATCAACAATCCACTAAAGCAGATTGTAGATGCGTCGTTGCAGCTGTGGATCGGTTACATACATACAAACATACATACATACAGGTGAAGCTAATATAAGCGTGTTAAAAAAACCTTTAGTTGAAAAAGTATAAAAGCCTGTAGTGGCAACCCTACCCACAGGAGATCCGTGATCACACAGCGATTAGATTTTCATGAGGCTTTGACTGCGTGAATGCGCTTTTTGAACGATTTATTATAGATGAAGGAACTTTTCTTTACTTATACGTGCCTGTGAATAGCAAATATCACAAACGTGTGAAATCTTTAATATTCCCTGCGTCAGAGGTTAATGCTTCACTCCCATGTATTTTTGTTATGTGATGTAGCTTATATTCCTTCTGGATGAGTAGCCTATCAAACACTATTATAAATATCAATTCTAATTAATAGTTTTTGAGATTTGAGCGATCTAACAAACGAACTCTTCACCTAATATTATTGAAATGGGTGAGATCTTTAGTGCCTTGGCTACACGTACTGATAAACCGACTAGACAGTGCACTCGCACATTGAACAAGTTCTCGGCCGAGCAGGCTCTCCCACACAGGCGCGTTATTATCGGTCGATAATATCGAACACAAAACACAACTGCGTTTTCCTTGTCCAATGAGCTTTCAATAAAAATATATTGGTTGCATGCGTCCCAATACAAAATGTTCTTAGATACTTTTATCGGAATATCGCAAGACGTTTGACTTCTATTTATTTTATCAACGTCGTTGTTATCTCAGAACTGTGTAACTTAGTAGCCGTCCTAATACACCATGTACTAAAAACAGATATCGCAATAACTCATCCGGTATTTACTTATTTATTTCATACAGGCACTTCACAGCTTACAGGCAGTAGCTAAATAATTTACATTGGAACAGTACACCAATTACGAAGTACACAATAATACATTAACAATGTCATCCGAGAGTGAATTATCGAGCGATAATAAAGCGCTTGTGTGGGAGAGCCTCTCGTAATGTTCCTGAGATCAAGACATCATTGTCAGCTCACATTTGATTCAGTTGTAGGCTTTATACCTCTCCTCGTCTCTTGTAATCAATCAGCATTTACTTTGACAAGTGATTGCTGTTGACATACTTAGCTCGCTTTGAGCAAGGCAAACTAATGCGACCGTCATTTGAATTTAATATGAGAACAGTTCAAATATTATCTACAGCTAAATGATAGTGTTGCTTAAACTGTGTTGTGTTTTAAACATAATCATTTGCCTTAGTTAAGCGTTTACAATAGCAAAAATGACTGCTTACTCGAAAACAAACTTTAAAAATATGGCGCGTAAGGGTGTTATGATATCTACATTGATCGACGCAAAACAGCGCGGTAGTACGACGTTATGGGCTTTTTAAACGTCAAATATGCGATTCACAGTTGAACGATTTAGAAGTAATTACACCCCTAAAAGTACTTTTAAATAAAACTTGAGAGGTGTCAAGGGACACCCGGATGGAACGTAGTTCTTACCTAACTCCATCAGCAACATCCGGAACTTGTGCAGAAACACTGTAAGCATTCATTGACAACTATAGCAAAAAGTGTCGTTGGTGTCAACTTTTGGTCTTATTTTTTGCAAAGCGCGATAAGGAACTTCGTTCCAATAAACAAATCGATCGGGCGGTGATCGATGTCATCAATCGATTATGGAATAGATTAGTCGTCGATTGGTCGCGCGATTGTTTTCAAGCGATAAACAAATTTTTTACCGCGACTTTCGATCAGCTGCTTTCACTAATTGATCGATTGGTGTAAGAAAACCCTAACAATCTTCTTATTGATTATTTTTATAGCATTTAGCTATGCTTGACAAATTATTCAAAGTAACAGTTAAAAAAATTATAGGAAAGCAGGATTTGAACCTGTGACCTCGCTTTATCCACTAAGCTACGGTCGCCGGTAAATTTCTCAACTGTATGTTAGGTTCAAATCTTGCCGGTCATATATGTATTTCTTTCAACTGTTTCTTAGTATATTTATGGCCATTTAGGATCAGAAGTCTTTAAATAAAAATATCCTTTAATTTAGATAGTTCGTATCAGTCTGTGCATTGTCAATTATTATAAAGCGACGAACATATCGATCAAATGCAAAAAAAAACCGGCAATTCGTCTATTTCAGTTTCGACAATGTGCCACGTTTTATAATTATTATGTTATCATAGGACGAAATTCATTATCACTCTTATAACCACATGTTTATTTTTTAATCAACAAATACTAATAAAAGTATAATTATTTAAGACTATTTCAGCTCATTTCTAAGATATGTAACCACATAAATTGACAGTAGTCCTGAGCTAGAGTTTATAACTTCAGTATTAAATTCCAATTGTAATTTAATGTCTACACGTGATATAAACGTAGTACGTATGTCGTTTAAATTACATTCCAGCTTGTCACTCTTACGTATGATAGATGGGCTACAGGCCAGAGTTATACATTGAACTAACTACGCCAAGATATACCAATATGTATAATGTATACATACTGGTAAATGAGTATCCGATGTGTATGTGTGTATGTGATTTTCCAACATCTTGTCCTGTTTTTAGCTACAAATATATAATCACGTATGACGTGGGATTAAAGTAAGTCAATCAGTGTGTTAAAAATGTAATATTCATTTGCAAAGTTATGCTCAGCTATTTAGCGATAATATAGTAATAGCAGCCCTGTATCTTATACATGTCCCACTGCTGTTCACGGGCCTCTTCTCATGATGAGAAGGTGTAGGCTATAGTTCACCACGCTGGCCAAGTTCGGATTGGTAGACTTCACACGACCTCAAGTGCTTTTTAGGCACTCTCAGGCTTGCAGGTTTCCTTACGACGTTTTCCATCACTACTAGCGAGCGATAAATTATATGACAAATACAAACACATCTTCGTAATGACGAATCTTAATGATTTATTGACAAAGGTGTGTGCCGTGGCCTTGAACCAGAGGCCTTTGACTTTGCAGTCCTATGGTCTTCCACTCAGCTATAGCTGCTGTGCTGTATTTAGCTATATTTTATCTGAAAATAAAGATATAATTTTACATTTTTTTTAACCTTACCCACAGAAAGTTATTAAAAACATTACAATTCTTTCCACATCTTGGACGCAGTGTAGCTAGCACTGTATGTTAGCATGCAAAGATCTACATTTGTTTAGAGCGCTTCGAAGTAAAAATTGATTTTCTGCTCTCGACTGCCGATGCAAGATAAAGGAATAAAAGAACCGTTCATTTTTATCATAATTAACATCTTTTAATAGTATTCCATTGAAATCTGCTCGGTTGGTAAATGTAATAAATGAAAGGCATTACTGAAATCTTTACTGATATAGTATGACTGAAGAGTTTGTTTGTGTGTTTGTTTGTCTGAATAAGCTTATCTCTGACAGTTGTTGGATGACTAGTTGGATGTTGTTTATATTTGTATCAATTGGTAGTCCATTTTTAACCGATTACAAAAAAGAGGAGGTTCTCAATTAGAGTGATTTTTTTTAAATTCTGTTGGCCGATTACTCGAAGACGCCTGGACCGATTTAAGAAAATATTTTTTTGTCTGAATGAGTATACTTGTTACATGTTTTGTTTTGTTTTGGATTGTTTTTGGATTTTTTTTACATTAGATAGAACGCCAGAAGCAATTACACTATCGAATGGTCCCAATGACAAGGCCATATATACACATTCACTCACACAAGCACACCCAGTCTCAGAACAAATCTTTGCGAATTACACAAAGATTTGTCCCATGTGGGGATCGAACCCACAACACCAGTGCAGTGGAGAGCGGCGAGGCGACCGTTTAAACCACTACACCACACGTTATGTTATCCTATTCTCATCAGGTCACGATCTGATGATGGGATTTTAGAGAAATTAAGGGCAATGCTTAAATTTTAGAGGCTTCTATATAGTTTACAGTATATTACCTAAAGCTACTCGGATATTTGCATCTAGCAGTCAGCATTATATGTTGCTGAGCTAATGGTCCTCAACGGTTAGCAGTACGGGGATAATTTATAAAATATAGGCACTTTAAGGCCGTTTACTGTATTCTTTCAAGTCAGGCAACAAACACACAGATGAGGACGTTAAATTACGTTTACGTTATTTTATCACTTAAGTATTTCTTACTTTTCAGTGCATTTTTTGGAATTAGTCACATTTTTTTTTTAATTATTTAAGTCAGACATTAAGCTATTTTACCCACATTTCAATTATGTGTGTATCTGAACTTTGCTACGGTAAATATTATTCCGTTACTATTAATGGTCATACAAAATGTTGTTTTTTTTTTAATTTATAGTTCCGTTACAATTTTTGTTTACCAACGATGCAAGGGATTTTAAACTCTTATCCGATGTTTAAGCAAAACAAGCGGTCCTACGTCACTTCGACCTGATTTAATCCACTGTGACTAGGTTAATCTTGTACTGCCCTACTTTGTCATAGAGTTGAGTCCTTAAAATTGTGTCGGAAAGTCAGTAGGGTCTGCAGTCTTTTAGAGGATTAATTTGGAGTTGTGGTCCGTAGCTTTGTTTTGGAGTGGAAAATAGCTACCAAAAACGACTTCATCCGTGGGGTATATCAATAAACTTGACAAATTATATGTATACTTAAACATTTTTCATCAGTAAGACATTATGACGAAACAGATCTCAGCCTAACGACGTCCTCTGTTACACATAGGCCTCTCCTTACTTATTCCAGAGCGCGTGGTTTTAGTATGCCTGATGCAAACGGCTCCCCGCAATCTTAACGAGATCATCCGTCCATCTGGCTGGGGGGCGACCCACGCCTCGCATGCCGGTGGCCGCCACTAGAGAACTTTTCTGCCCCAACGGCCATCTGTGAGCTATGTGCCCTGCCACTTCAGCTTTGCAATCTAGGTTTGAAGATCTTTATTCTCAATAAAACATAAGTCACTTACTTGAGAACAATGAATTTATATAAAATTAAGTTTTAAATTCGTCGTTTAGACAATTTACGATTTAGCCACCTAATGCATTCTAGTTAAATATTTAAAACGTGTTGCGTTAGCTTATTTTTGAATGCATTAAATGAGTGTACATTTTTAATGTGTGCAATTTGTTGTACAGTTGGGCCCCTTCAAAGGTTAGCATAGATTTGCCATAGTTGGTTCTAATTTTAGGTAATACTATAAAACTGGCTCGGCGAGTGCTACGTGGGGTTATAATTTTTATTTATGAAAATGTAATATCTGTCTGAATTTTTTTGTCGAGAACTTTTCGAATAAATAAACAGGTATTGTAAATATAATAATTGTTATAAATTTAATTATTTTAGTCTGATTAATTCAATCTGATGAGGTATGTCGGTAACTATAGTCGAAGCTGCAAGTATGGATGGATCTATTAATGAAATTAAGTTATCATAGTATAGAGTAGCTGACAGACAAAACATTGCTATTAGGGCTTTGCTAATAAAATTAATCAAGTTGTGTTGTTCATACATACATACATACACCTTTATTCCACGGAAGTAAGCGAAGACGTCATGTGCATCGCTCCGTAAGTACCTATGTATATACTTGGTTCCTCAACATTCACACATCTCGTCATACATGCTCACTCGCCAATTTCGTGTACTACGTACTTGTCCTTCTAAACGGCGCCCTATGTATAACTTAAAAATAATATCGTCCCGGATACCCTAGATGAATTTTGACCCACAAGTTCGTAATTTGTAATAACAACTACGAGGCGAGAAAGTTGAACAGTTTATACCTTTAACTGGCTTAACTTTTAGGGACTCTAAAATCAGTTAGATACACAAAACAAAACACAAACGCAAGATTTATGCCGAAGTTGCGGTTCTACTAACTTTGTTATCGCTTCAGAAAAAGATAGTTTTCCACTATCCAGATGAAATATAAAATATATAATAATAAATATCTCACAACTTACATACAACACAATCTAGTCCCGAACTAAGCAGAGCTCATACTATGGGTACTAGAATATATTTACTTACTGATACTAATACATATTTACTTTTTTTTGTAAATAAATACACTTATTATACATAGAAACACCCACACTAAGACAAACCCATGTTCATGCACACAAAGATTTGTATTTGTTATGTTTTGATAAGCGGGAATCGAACCCGCGACCCCGGCGTCGCAGGCAGGTACACTACCCGCTCCGCCATTCGGGCATTAAATTATATATCTATATAACTCTCTTAAAAAATGATATAAGAGCGGTTGTTGAACGTAGGTATGATTTACGGATCAAACGAAAAAAATATTTTACTCCATAATGAAATTCCTCTTCAGCATCACGTTAGGCGCTGTGCCCCTATACCAATAAACCGCCAAAATTCAGATAGGACCATAAAAGGCTAAGAACTAACGACGCAGTTTTCTACAGCAGCGCCCGCATGCAGATTTTCATATAAAAAACAAAATCAGATTTCACAATGAAAAACCGTGCGGGCGTAAACAGCGCGGTTTACGCCCGCACGGTTTTTCATACATATCTTCCCGCAGCCGTTGCAGGTATCGAAGAAAACAGTGTCTTAAGTTCTTAGCCTTACAAAACTGATATACACAATATTCGATCATGAAAATGTCCCAGATTTTATGACATAGGTCACATTTTTCGAAGATGTCATACATAAAACGTAAAATTAACTCTTAAACTTACGCGTTGCATGATTAAGTAAAATATTTTGGTTTGCTTGCGAACACGGCCAGTGTAATCTGTCTGCAGAAACGTCAAGCCTAAAAGGTAAATAATGCATGATAACGTTAATTCCCGTTAGATTTTAATAAATCGTAAAGTATTATAAGTCTTTAAATATTTTAATGCAAATTTTAGCTTTGCTATGCCTTTTGTATTTTATATAAAATTAAAGTTGAAAAATTAAGAATCCAGCAGGACTCGAACCTGCACCCCCTAGGTATACGCCAAAAGTGCTTTGCCAATTTAGCTATGGATTCGTATGCTGCTAGACGCAAAATTTCTCAACTCTTTTGTGCCAGCGTCATAGGTATATATATACCTTAGCTAGACGAACCTTACTTGGTTTTAGCGCCACCTATGCGATGAGTGATTAGTCACTTAGTCACATGACCCAGGGGGTGCAGGTTTGAGTCCTGCTGGATTCTTAATTTTTCAACTTTAATATTATAAGTGAAATCTACATCATGCAATCATACGACTGCCTTTCAACACTCAATTCGACGCGCATTGGAAACAAGAAAGAATAATCAATAGTTGGTAAGGAATGATGTGACAAAGGCTATGAATGATTTATAGAAACTCCGCGGCCACAGTCTTAAACTTGGAGATTGAAAAACTTCAGCCACTTTCGACCGTAAGCTGTGAGTAGTGAAGAGAAATTCAAGGGTTTTGATACTTTGCAATCTTACTGCCTCGATGGTTTACTGGTTAGCGTATGCGCTCGCTCTCACCTCGAGGTCTCGGGTACTATTTCCGGATCGCGGAAAGCGTTGTTTTTGTACTTTCCGTCAGGAAATTCACAATAGCAGCACGAAGTTAGAATTGTGCCCGGTGGATGGCGATAGACTCACCCCCTATATCATGGGACCTAGACATGGTGAAATGTGGGTGTTGTACACCTCTGTTATACCCTTTCGGGTAATATAGGTGTAATGTCACTTGTAATCTTACTTTCTATGTGAACATTTTTGACTACATGAAGTTTGAAAATTACTAGTTTCAACCGGCGACACTGGCAGCATGGCATAAGGAAAAAAAGTAGTCTGTTGATCTAAGATGTAAGCTGTAGGCCTGCCAAATTTCATCAAAATCCATCCAGTATTTTATGCGTGAAGAAAAACAAGCATCCAGGTATCCACACATCTTCACAAACTTTCGCATGAGTTATATATTTTAGAGAAGTTGAGAGAAGCAATATAAGAGCCGATTTCACCAGCGCCATTTTAGTAGTAGGTAACTAGCGTTAACCATACGATTATAATATAAAATAATCAAATAGGTGAAACACATATCGCCCCTTCACAAAAATACAGAGGGAGCTTCAGTTGATATGATTTCAATCACTGTTTTCTTTAAATGAGTTCCAACTTCGTAATACTAGTAAGCACACACCTTTTCCCCCTTTTTTATCTCTGTCCAAGAGCAAAAAGGTAAAACCAAATAAAAAATACAACAAAAACAACAGGCTTAACCTATTGCACACCAAAAAGATGTTATTTATTATATCGCAAACAAACCTACCAAGGAAAAACGAATTGCCCAACATTTTTTATCGATATCACCCTACACCCAATAAGACCGAACATTGAAATACATATTTCAGACCCAATGCCTTTTCCAAATGAATTATTACTATTTACAAACAGTAACTAAGTTTTTTATATCGAAAACTTCGAGTTGCCAGGCCAGAATCGTAATTCAAGTGAAGTAAGCGTAGGCCGCTCTCTCTAAACTTTCCAGGTGATTAAGGTTTATTTACACTAAACTTGTTGCAACAGCAACATATTTGTGAACTACAATAGTCTGATTTTCATGACTATAAATTTCCTGATAGTGAGTTGTAAACTTTATACAGAAGATGTCAGTATAGAATGAAACAACCAAATTCACAATGTAAAAAGTATTTTTTCAATAATAGCCTTGTTGACTGATCCAATGTAAAAAAATATAGGTGATCAGAAAACTAATGCAAAAATTTTATTTCAATTATAATACTTCCAACCAACTTCAAATCCATTTTTAGAGTTCAAAAATAATAAAAAAATTGTGAAATCAAACATCTTGGTGGTAGTGTGGTTGGCTGCAGATGGTTGTTTAACCAATGGACGGTCACCATTCTCGACCGTGGCTACAACCCGTGACATTTTATTTGAGACCAACTTCGCTATCGCCTAAATGTTTGCTTTTATCTAACTTTATGATCCATTGTAAAAAAAAAATATACCTTATCAAAATATAGGTGACCAGAAAACAAATGCAAAAAAGTTATTTCAATTATCAAACTTCTAACCAACTTTAAGTCCATTTTTACAGTTCTAAATAAAAAAAAAATGGTAAAATCAAACATCTAGGTGGTAATGCGGTTGGCTGCAGATGCGAACAACCATCTGCAGCCGGTCGGACGGTCACCACTACCGAGCGTAGCTACGACCCGTGACATTTCATTTGCGACCACTATCGCCTAAATGTTTGATTTTATTTATAATTAGGTATTTCTTTGTCCGTAATTGCATTCCATGACAATATTTTATTAATGATTTATTATGTTATAGATATCCACATCAAATGTCAGCACTTCACGCATAGGAATCATCAGCGCTGCGGTGCTTTTAGCGCTGCAGTATTGTGCTGAGATGCGTACCATTTCTGGCATTAAGAATAATATTTTCAAATTATTTAGTTTCAGACACTTTGTAATGTGTTTTCTTATGCCAGAATAAATTAACTTTTCATTTTTAACACGCTTATATTAGCTTCACCTGTATGTTTGTTTGTTTGTTTGTATGTAACCGACTCCTTTGGACTCGATTTTGACCCACTTTAAACGGACAGATTTAATTCAAACTTTCTACACTTGTAAAGAATCAGCGACAATATAATAATTTCATAAATTTATCTCATTATCCTGATTAGGATCGCCAGGATTAAAAAAAAACTAAAAACTAAAAAGTGAAAAATAAATATAGTTTAAAAAAACTAAAAAAACACGCTTTTAAAGCACATCAAACTAAAAAGTGAAAAATAATTCTTATTATAACCTGAAAATAATAATAAACGAAAAATACTAGTACTATTGTGAAAAAAAGCGTGGGGCGCTCTGTGCCATATTTTTCGTCTATCGCGCGACCTACGCTTTTTTTCACAATAGTACTAGTATTTTTCGTTTATTATTATTTTCAGGTTATAATAAGAATTATTTTTCACTTTTTAGTTTGATGTGCTTTAAAAGCGTGTTTTTTTAGTTTTTTTAAACTATATTTTTTTTTCCAGCACTTGAATACTGAACACTGTGCTAGAAGAGTATTGCAACTTGCGACTATAACAGATTTAACTTATGTCAAAGCGTGAATGAGCGGTTGCCTTTCTAGGTATGAGTTGACCTTAAGCACCCTTGGAAGTTTAGTGAATAAATAAATTAAGGAGCGACCAAATTTATGTTTACAGTTTTACCCAAACCGCCGGACGTGAGTTTACAATTTTAACTACTATCTCAGGGTTCCGCTCCCCGAGGAATTGCTAGGTCGCAGGATAAATTCTAGAATTTACTGGACTATGATTTAGTTAAATATTTTTTTCTTCGAAGGATATTGATTTTATTCAAATTATGAAATACGGGTGTTACTCACGTAATGTTGGTCTTTTAAGTCGACCGCAGTTTCGCCTACCCATACTTTTAAGCATATTCAAGAGAGTGCGACTCAGATGCCTAAAAATATAGTATAGGCGAAACCGTGTAGATTAAATAGACCAACATTACGTGAATAATACCGGTATTTCATAATTTTAATAAAATCAATAAATAATATTTTTAATAAAGGATATTGATTTACCAACATTTTTATATTTTTGGTGGAATTGTAAAATATATAAAAATATAAAATGCTCGATGATATAAAATTAAAAAAAAAACTCTCACTATTGTATTTATGTCGAAGAACAATAGTTCTAGTAAAATGATAAACGCAACTGAAATTAAAAAAAAACAAACTAGAAAATTCACACACCAAGTAATTTTTCATCACATAAAATTCTGCATAATCCTTTTTCTACCCCAATTTTTTTCTTTTTTCATCGTCCGCAATCCATAGTTTTGCACAAGTTTGCCTTTAATCACATTAAAAAGTAACGTAACGTAACGTTGGAGGGCCCTCCAATCCCGGGATCATGTTCCGTACTCTGCTTTAACAGCCCTCATCTCATGAAGGAATGCTTTGCTAACGTTTAATTAAAAACTAGCTATGTATGCACTGATAAAAACATGAAAATATTATTATTCGGGCCATTATAAAGTTGGAAGTTTATTGCATATGAAACTGTGTATTTTAAAACAAACAAAAATCGACGATACAGCAGATTAATTTAAAAATAAACATAGTTAACCAATGAATCTTTAATTAATATTAAAATGTGTCATTGAATTGTGTAAAAAAAAATTTACTACATATTAAATTAAAAACATGTTAAATAAAACCTGTTTATTTTGATATACTATACATAAAGTAATTTGATAATTTAAGAAAGTATGCTTAACTTAATCAAAACACAATTATTCCAACCGATTTTTAGGTATGCCAAAAAAACAAAAGCCTAATAACGATTATGCGTAAAGTATTTATGCAAATTAATATGATGCATAACGATTATTATGCCAAATCAAAGTATGCGAAGTTACATTATGACAATTAAATAGCAAAATAATAGGGTAAAAATATTAGTACAGTAAACGATAATATAATTGATTTATAATTGAATGTTTTTATATATGTTATGTTTTTAAAAAACATTTGATGAACATTTTATTATCACTACATAACGTTTTTGTCACGTATATAATAAAGTCGAAACTCCATCAAAAAATGTATTCCTAATTTCAATAGTTTGAATAACATAGCTATCACTACAATACCAACCTTACCGTTCCCACAAACAGTGCAGCTGTTACAATTTGTTCACACATTTGTTTAGCGTTTTATGAAATCTAATATTCAGCTTTGCGGTACGACTGTTCCAGTTGTAGCTTCGTAGAACCTTCATCTTTAATTAAAAGCTTAAAGCATTAAATGAAAATCTGTGTTTATTTACGGCATAGTTTTATCCGTATGTGGTTTAAGATAGTACATGCACTGTTTTGTTTAAAAGTATCTTTTTTTTAAAACGGTATATGTTTGTGATGTTATTATTTTTTATAATAATATAAAATATTAAATAAATAAATATTTCACAACTCACACACAACGCCATCTAAGCAGACGTCCCAAACTAGGCAGAGCTTGTACTATGGGTACTAGAATAACTGATACTAATACATAATACTTTTCTTTTGTAAATATATACTTATTATACATAGAAACACCCAGACTAAGACAAACCCCATGTTCATGCACACAAAGATTTGTCTTAAGGGTAGACTCTGCACACATATAAAGGTATTGCTGTCTCTATCGGTCTTATATATAAATGTGTGAGTGAAAATACATGTTGATGTTCAGTTGTTACTCAACGGTTCAATACCTAGGATTTGTTGTTTGATAAGTCTGCCGATATTCAACAAAATTTTGTTGCTATGGTAACAATGGCGAGATTTGTATGTGGAACAGGGATGTTTATTGTTCCACAGTCAGTTGCATTATGCACTAGTCGACCAACTAGTCGACTAAAAATCTACTAAATATAGATATTCTATACCTTTAGGCATAATTCAGACTAAGAACTTACGACGCTGTTTTAACAGGCGGGCAGGCAACTAAAAGAGATAAAAGATTTCACGTCGCGTTTTACGCCATCGGTTTTTTTTACATAATAATATTTATATTTATACATATCTTCATTATGTGGGCCTGCTGGAAATTTATTTAAGATTAGCCCAGCAATTTAAAATATTCATGATTTTAATGAACTTAAAAAGCTGATCTGTTTATGTTGTTGCTTTTCAGGTTCATTTGCATTTATCCATACAATTTGTCAAATCAAATCAAATCAAATCAAATCATTTATTTCCATGGGCCCCAAGGGGCGCTTGAACACGTCAAAACAAACATCAAAACACAAAAAATATAAAATTAAAATAAAACTTAGCTAACTAAATTATAATACTTATTGTAATAAAATGATTTGACACCGGAGCTTAGATTGACTTTAATTCAACTTAGAGAATTGAATTAAAATCAATCCAAGTACCAGCTCCGATGGGTATTGCATCATGAGAAGAGCTGGTGAGAAACTCATGTGCACCATCTTTTCAAATAATTCATACAATATTTGTTTGTTTTTTGACAATAATTCTATGTGTAAGTTATAGCAACCAAAACAACATTATAGCTAAATATGGTTATAAAGAGAAAATGCAATTAAATTATTATAAATAAATCCATAGTATATAAGGTTGCAATATCTTACACTTCAAGCAGAAAATAAAGGAGTAAAAACAATGTGTGTATACTACTCTATAAGGGTTTCAGAACAAACAAAAAAATATTTATATACTAATAACAAAAACTATTTATACTACAAAAATATAAAAATTAAAAAAAATGTACACACAGATTGCCTTTACTTAACAATATTTGAAATAACATGAAATGAGGTTATACAAATCAAATTTAGTGAGTGTGAATTTTCATTAATCATCATATTAAATAATAAAAATAATGTATCAATTGATATTCATTATAATGTCACATTATGTTGTCTACATCTATCTTGGGCTAAATAGGCCATATAAACTGGACGCAACGCGACGACGCAGTGCTTCTGTGTCTACGTCACAGAATACAGATAAATATGAAGCTAGCTAGTCGATGTGAGTTGAGCCTAAGGATATAGCGCGTCCTTATTCTGTAACATGATTTAATTTTGGCGTCCATATTCAGTTTGATTTTGATGATGATGTACAGTCGAGTTCAAAATTGCCATGAGGTTTACAGCAAGGGTAATTATTGTCGCTTTCGCAATACGTCCAATTTGAGTTCGCGTCAAGGCGTCAAGCCTTGCCCGACGCCCACGCATGAAAATAGAGGCTATAGACACAAATTTGATATCAATAAAACTTTGCGTGTTTAGACTTTTTTTTTTTTTAAAAGCTTACTAGCAATTTGCTAATACAAATTACTCGTATTCTTGTTAACCCCCTCCAGCTAAGCTTAATTCGCTTGTGATAAGAGGAAGTTTTACGTCCGTGGTGTAATGGCCAGGATTCGAACCCACGACCTCTCGATCGTAAGACCGATGCCTTATCCATTGCGCCACGGCCGCTTAATTAAGCGGGCATTGTCAACAAAAAAAACATTAACACTCATCTAGATCGATTAAACGATTTTATTTTGCAGGAACAACAGACCGACAGACATTCAAAGTTACTTTGGGATTTATAATATCACTAGTTTCTTCTGCGACTGCACCCACGTAGTATGTCGATAGTACGTAATTGCATCAAAACATTAGTACTATAATATAATAGTGATAGTACCGTTTAACTCTTGATTCTGAGTGTTTTCTTTATTTAAATAATAAAACAAAGTTTAGAAATGATACTGTATTACTTAGGTTATATAATAATAATAATTAATAATATTGCTCTAATATTTAGCACATTGCGTTTCTCTTGAGACAGTGATAAAAGAATTGCATTATTCTGCAACATGGCATTCGTTATTTATCTAATAATTCTTACTTTCTTCAGCTCTATTTTACGTTTAATCTTATTCATTTTTCGCTCTCGTGAAGTATAAGCTGACAAATAGGCCAAGTCTCTTCTTTTCATTCTGCGGTTCACTAAAAATACAGAAATGTAAATAATTTACCTCAGCACAAACTCAAATGACAAAAATCTTTATCACTATGCGTTTTATATGCTGTAAATATATTTATCTTATTTTTGTTCAAATTTGCTGAAACGGTTATGTATTTGATTGTACATATGAAAGAACAAAAATGACATGCACGATATAATGACATTACAATTTAAGTATTCGTAGATATAATGATATATTTACTATGTAAATAATTAACAATACACAATGTAAAGATTGTTTACCCATATTTAAGTCCAGAGAAACTATTTAAATATTATAATCAACATTATAAAATACAAGTGTGACATTCATATGATATGACACAAGCGAATTGCAATGAATGACACTGTAATTAGGCCAAGAGCTATGCATTTTAAATGAATATTGTATCTGCATAGTTATTAATATGCATGTAGAAGGTTTTAGGTTCGAAAGCATTTAACGATTATTATTATTACTCCAACTCAATGATAAATTAACAAGACAATTAAACGTTGTCTTTTCAAAGATAATTTATTTATTTATTTATTTATTTATTTATTGGAAGACCAACAGCAGTAACAATTAATATTAACAAAAATATTAATATAATTAATGTGACATGTTTCTATAGATACTAATACTCTGCTCGGCATATCGTCGTTGTCAAACCAAAATCTGCTATGTGCACTTTTGTAAGATTTCTACTTTAAACCTCTGCATATAGTTCGCTGCTATATCCTACCATATAAAAAACTGTCTTGTGCTTATAACCATTATATGACGATCTACGACCTCTTATTGACGACCTCTTACCTACAATCCCTTGAATGCAGGAGACCTTTTTTTGTCAATTTCTCAAAACTATGATTTCTGCACATAGCAGATTTTGGTTTGACAACGACGATATATAGCTGACTATTAATTTATAACAGCCTTTGAAAGTATGGGGTGATTAGGGACGTGATAAAAATAAAAAAAACAGATTATGATCAGCCTCATCATTTACACATTTTAACAGTCAATCGTTTTAACATTTACACTTTGTCACAATAGTACAATTGTATACAATTGTCTTTTGAAATAATATATAAATAACTATTAATAAGTTATTCATGCAAAAAACAATCATTGTTTTCAACTAACTGTTTTTATTTCTGTTATTCGTTTAGACTTTGGTACTTTTAACCCATATGCCATGTATACAGCTCAGTCCTTAAATGATTATTTACATAAAAATATAATTCAATTATGTTTATAAAGAACGAAAAGATTCTGCAGCTAGATCTCGGACTATAACTTGTTGCAGTCCTGAATGTCAAAAAAGGTTCAATGCAGTTCATTGCATACTCTCTGGTCGGTAGACTATGGTATGTCAAATCTCGGCTTGGTTCGGTATCTCACTGGCACCCCTCCTTCACTTCCGAGTAGCTAACGAATGGCTGCCTCACCCCCTTCAATGAGTTGAGATAGATATTGTAATTTTCTTTAATTTGTAATATGGTATTTGATGAATGGAAATGAGGTACTTTGATGATAATTATTGATAAAATAGAAAGTACATTATATTTACGAGGGTCCTTGGTTTCGAAAACTTGTAATAATCTGTTGTATAATACTAAAAAAGTCGCATTTGTCAGGCCGTTCAAAACTACGGATGTTTGGATGCCTATAATTTTTGAAATAGACAGACTAAAGATAATTTGAAATCGAAGGAACATAGATAATCATGTTTTAAATTGACTGTGCAAAAATTATAACATTGTGATGAAAAATGTAAAAGATACAACCAGACTCATTTTGTATGAGAATTCCATACCGGGAGTTCCCTCTTAAGTGGGAATCGAACCCACGACCTCAGCATAGCAGGCAGGTACACTACCCACTTCGCCATCCGGTCGTCAAATAAAATAAAAATATGTTGCAAAACTTATTTTTTTTTCCTTATTTATAAAAATGCTTACAAGTTGTTTGTTTTTGCAAATTACTAGTTGTCTTTTATTCTTGTTAACCCGCTCAAGCTTAGCTAAATTCGCTTGTGTTAAGAGGAAGTTCACGTCCGTGGTGACATGGCCAGGATTCGATCCCACGACTTCTCGATCATAAGACCGATGCCCTATTAATACTGCAGTTGATTTTTTCACCGTCTTTAACAGGATAAGGTATACAATTCGTCGGCGTTTTTCTTTGATAAAATATGCAAAATAAACCTTAAAAATATTAGTACAGTAAACGATAATATAATTAATTTATAATTGAATGTTTTCATATTGTTTTATCGAATGTTTTTAAAAAACATTCGATAAACATTTTATTGATATTTTAAATTCAGATTTGTTTGTAAATAATGTTCTGCTCGAATCTGGACACTACTGATGAAGATATAATTCACCGTTTAGTTAATATAACATCACGCCTATATTACCCAGAAGGGTGAGACAGAGGTGTACAACACCCACACTTCACGTGTTATGCTAAGGTCCCATGGGATAGGCTCCTATCGCCATACACCGGGCACAAAACCAATTTCGTGCGGCTTTTGTGGTTTTCCTGACGGCAAGTTTTCAAATACATTTTGCCCCGACCCGGGCAATGAACCCGAGTCTGGTGAGAGGCGCATACGCTAACCACTGGACCATTGACGCAGTCTATTTTTACCACACTCTTTACTACCATATTTAGCCATAATGTTGTTTTGGTTGCTATAACTCACATTGAATTATTGTCCAAAAACAAACAAATATTGTATGAATTATTTGAAAAGATGGTGCACATGAGTTTCTCACCAGCTCTTCTCATGATGCAATACCCATCGGAGTTGGTACTTGGATTGATTTTAATTCAAATCTCTAAGTTGAAGTCAATCTAAGCTCCGGTGTCAAATCATTTACTACAATAAGTATTATAATTTAGTTAGCTAAGTTTTATTTTAATTTTATATTTTTTGTATTTTTATGTTTGTTTTGACGTGTTCAAGCGCCCCTTGGGCCCATGGAAATAAATGATTTGATTTGATTTGATTATTCTCATCTTATTGGTACAACCATAACTGTCACCTATTTTTTCATTAAATTATTCCTAACACCAACCAGAAAATCCGTACTCCCAGCAATTTTTCCATCACATAAATTCCTGCATATAAAACCTCTCACTCCTGCACTTTTTTCCTTTGCCGCCTACGGCAATCCATCGTTTTGCACTAGTTAGCCTTTAATCACATTAAAAAGTAACGTAACGTTGGAGGGCCCTCCAATCCCGGGATCTTGTTCCGTACTCTGTTGAGACAGCCCTCATCCCTTGTAGAAATGCTTTATTTTTTTTTTATACTACGCCCACAGCGAACGAACGTGTAGTCCACTGATGGTAAGTGGAGTACAGCCCATGGACATCAACAATCCACAAAAGCAGATTATTGATGCGTCGCTGCAGCTGAGGACTACGGTGTTATGCCTCATGTGCCAGTAATTTCAGGGCCTGATCTCACCACCAAACCGGAACACAGTAATGCAAGCACTACTATTTGGCGGCAGGTTAAAGGTGAGACGGTGGTGCTGCCGCCCTCGAGCTCATTCACAAGAGCTCTACCGCCAGTGAAGTAACGTTTGAATTATAACTAGCTATGAAGTGATAAATATTGTAGAGGGATAGAGAGATATAGGATATATATATAACTCGTTGGTCCAGTAGTTAGCATATGCACCTTTCACCGTGAGGTCTCGAGTTCGATTCTTGGGTCAGGCAAAGTGTTATTTGTGAACTTATCGTCAGGAAATTCTCAATAGCAGTACGGAGTTAGATTTGTTGTCGGTGGATGACGATAGACTTACCCCCTAACCCATGGGACCTTAACATAATAGGTGAAATGTGGGTGTTGTACACTTCTATCCCACCCTTCTGTGTTATAGGCGTGATGTTATTTTAATGTTATGTGTTAATATACAAGAAGACTGATAATTACTTCCTCCAGGTCTTAGCGGTATTCTTTGCAGATTAGATACTATTCACTGTCACGGGTTTAAGTGTTTTTCGGTATATACCGTTACAAATTTCTCAGTAGCAGCACTGAGTCTGGAATTATGTCCAGTAGATTGCGATAGGCTTACTTGGGACCTAAAACATAACAGAATAACTCTATGACTTTGCATATTGGCTAAATATAATATGTATTATGTTCTACATGTTTGCCTAAGAATCGCCAAATTTTCATATTCCTTTTATCATTTTTTTGTATTTTTTTCCCTTTTTTCGCATAATTTAGTTTAGCATAACAACATAACAAATAGTAAATTGGCATACTACTTCACTTGGTATAACTATTAAAATGAAATGGGTATCATACTGTAAACATAGGTTAGGGTGAGTTGGAGGTGGCTCTTGAGCCACCACTTGTTAATTTAAAAAGTATTTTGTTAAATAAGGATATTATTAACTTAGTATGCCAAAAGACAATTATGCCAAATTGCATTTATGCTAAACATTCATTAGGCCTAAGAAACGTGCGAAAAAAGTCATAATGCCAAATGCGAAAGGCATGCGAAGTTTATTATGCCAAATAAAATTATGCGAATAATAGAGAACCCTCCATAATACCTCTTTTAAGCTCCTAACATGTCAAAAATAACACGGTGAAATAGTTAAAAGAAGTTTTAAATAGGGGAATTCTGGCCAGTTCGAAGGAAACGCGTAGTATAAATAAAACACCAAAACAGATACTTCAAACATTTATTCCACATTTCAATGACTAGATTAACAAAAGACTATTCCCATTACAAGCCGAACTCCAAGTTCGGATAGTTGAACAACAATTTGTTGGGAAGTTGGCGGATAGTTTATGCGTCTAGAACTCCTATTAAATTATTTTGGCAGTTATTCCTAATTAGTTGTGACATATTTTGGTAATGATGTTGCCCATATTTGGAATGGTTCGAGTTTTATTTGAAGTTAGATAAGTAATTTGATAATGGAACCTTCTCTGATCAATCCCCCGTGCAGTATTTATCAAATTAAATTTTATTTAAAATAATCAATGACAAGGAAATATATGCGTTCTAATTTGAGTATGGCCCGCATGCACGTACTTATTATGTTTGAATTCCGAATTCAGTTTTGAAATTAAAGCCCAAAATTCGGTTTCAAATCAAATGCCATAAAAGATTTAGTCAGTTTTGTCGGGCTCGGTTCGTTTGTTTAAAAATTGGATCGGTTCAAATACATTTGTATTTGAACCGATCCAATTTTTAAACAAATTTAAAAACAACAGATCCTGATTCGAATTCCAAACTTGTGATTTTTGGACGAATTTGTTTGATTGGCCTTTAAAATGCGGCACTTTGAGTTTTTTTGATAAATAAGCAGAGGCCACATCAAGGCCCACACCATCTGTTTGTAAAATAGCCTTAGAATTAATTCATCTCCTACTGAATACATTGCAAAGATCAGCGCTAAGCCAATCGATCTACGTAGAAACTTGTAAATAATAAATAAAGAAAATCTATGTTCAATGAATGATAGCATTGCGTTTAAATTAAACTTCAAATGACAAGATAATTTTCAAGTTACTCAGAACGTGACATGCACCTACAAACACACCAGGGTATGTATAATTTTTTTATACATACCCTGGTGTGTTTGTAGGTGCATAAAAGTGTATTATGTCAAGAAAAAACCATACAATGCAATATTCCAATAATTTATATGACGGTGTTTTTTTTAACCTTTTATTCACCACACATTATTTTGCAATAAGAGAAAATAAAACAGTTTACAGTAAATATAAATAGTACACAGAAACTGTGCGGCAAGGAATCTAGCTCATTATTTGCACTGCAATGCACAGCACTGATTTTCAGCTAGTCCCTGAAACGAACAACACAGTAGATCAACGCTTACAATAAAATATAAAATTTATATCAACTGCATCCAATGAACTTAAGTGTCTCATTGTAACGTAAGAGTCGCTACACAGGCCAGTCGGCACTTTCGGGCCGGCAAATTTTATATTTTAGCATCCATCTGATTTAGATTCATGGGCGCTGGGTAAACAGGTTCCCCTGTTTACAATCAGGAGAGGGCAAGGTACGAGGTATGATCATAGATATGATAGTTCTATGCGGAAGTACAGAATCTTCCTTTCTTGTGTTGTCTTACCAAAATATGTCACGTTGTCTATTAATAGTTTAGACACGAACAATAACTTATATCTACATTAAAACATCAGTCTTTGAATAAAGATACTTTGAGACGAATCATTTTGTTCTTAGATAAATATGATCTTAAATTTAGATACAAATAAAATATAAGTAGTTCTTCCAAATTGTGTAATTTTATAACCTGAAGATACTTGAACACATGTTGTAACATATTTTTTTTGTATATTTACTTAAACTTGTATTGAACTTGACTGGTAGATAGATACAAACATTTTTTCTGTTATAAAAAAGAAATGTTATACAAAACATTAATAATAAATACAAAATTAGTCTGCAAAACGTATCACCTTACATTTTTTAAACCAAGGCAAAGATTTATATTGAAATTTTAAAGAAATGGCAGTGTACTTTAATTTAAACAACAATTTTTTGAACTGACTTATTGACAAAGGTTTTATTGGTATAGTCAAGCAGTTTTTTTTTCTTTTTTTTAAGTTTTGAGCTCAGTATTTTATTTGACTTTGCATATTTAATCATTAACAAGAATACAACATTCTCATGATTTTTTGAGCACTTGCGAATTCCGTTAGTATTTTTATTTTATTGACACTAAAAAATAAAATAAAAGACAAAGGTGAATAGAATATCAATTTCTTTTCTGAAAGTTTAGGTTTCTACCTCAAACAAAACTGTGTGTAAAAATATTACCTTTTTTGTGATGCTCGTCTAGAAACCACTAATTTTCTTTTCTACCCGTTGTAAACATAATTATTTAAATCCTTATAGGTCTCAATTAAAACCAAAAACATAATTAATTTATATTTTCAAGATCCTAATTCTTAGTGATTCAGATAAATAGTACCACTAAATTCTATTCGAATAATTTTTACAAGTTGTAATTTTACGGATACAATTTATTGATATGCTTAATATTATGAACTGAAGTATTAAAAATTACTATAATATAATATTTTTGTTATACATATTTATATTTATTGTATTACTGCTTCTGTTGTTATCTGTGATGAGGAGTTCGACAGTGACCTGAAACAGAAAAAAAAATATCATTTTTTTAATTTGTACTATTCTTAAACTAGCTAGCATTTTATCGTTGGTTAAAGCAACTGCCCGGTGAGCAGAAGGTCGCAGGTTCAAATCGCAGGTTTAACTGTTTCTTTGTATATATCCAATTAAACTTTAATTATTTTTAATTTAATGCTTTGGCAATTTCATTTTATGATAAATGCGAAAATTTAGCAATACGTTTAGTCTAGCTAGCACCATGCTAGACGTCGCGCGGAGGTGACGACACGCGAATAACAGCCCAGTTGATGAATCTACGTATTAGATTCGAAACTAGTCGGCATATCCCGGCTAAAGTAACGTGAGTAACCCGTATTTTCAATAATAATGTCTTCACCTCACGTCGGTTTTAATAATATTAATGTGAAATCATTTTACAAATGAATCATATTCAACGCATAGTAATTTATTTCGCCATTAATTTGGAATAATTCACCAATGGACAACACAATTAATGATAGTTTCATCTTTAATTAAAGATTTAATGATTCATCATTTCATTTGACTCTTTTGTTTGATTTATATGATTACAATGATTGTTGACGGATTGCGCCAAGATTTTTTTTTTAATAACGACGCCCGCACTAGGAATAACTCCTGTGTCGCGGGGGGCCAGCGAAGGCCTTGTTTATAAAGTAAACATAAGTATCTGCTGATCTTGAGGTCTTGGGTTCAATGCATGGCTTGAAAAAAAAATTCGTTATGGAATTATTCATAGCCTGGAGCCTAAATCGGTATCGATAGATATCGGTATCAGTGGATATCGATAGATAAATATATAAGTGTTAATTAGACGAAATAATGTAAGCAAAAATATGTAGTATACAGTAAGTTTGAATTATCCTTAATCCCTATGTCTATGTCTAAACGAGAAGAGATCTCTAAAAATAAATAGTTTTAAGAAAATTGTCCCAAAATGGTACGAAAGTTGAGTTAGGCAATTTAGCCCATAAAAGGCTTATCCAATAAATGTAAAACGTCAATATCCGATAGTTTATGAAGTCTGGAAGGATATTCCGATATTCGGTATATCGACTGAAGGAATGTAAGGGTATCAAAGCGCAAAATAAAATATGAGGTTCATTCATACTTAATTGACAAGAATTTTGAGTCAGTTGCTGATTAGCAAGTGAGTCGGTTACTCAGACGTTGTAGGATTCGTTTATAAAATTTTATTTCCCTACTACCTACCTTTGTAATGTCATCTATCTTAAGATCATATTTAAAAATGTTTTTTTTATACTACACCCGCAGCGAACGAACGTGTAGTCCACCTGATGTTAAGTGGAGTACAGCCCATGGACATCAACAATCCACAAAAGCAGATTATAGATGCGTCGCTGCAGCTCAGGACTACGGTGTTATGCCTCAAGTGCCAGTAATTTCAGGGCCTGATCTCACCACTAAATCGGAACACAGTAATGCAAGCACTATTTGGCGGCAGGTTAAAGGTGAGAATGTGGTACTACCACCCTCGAGCTCATTCACAAGAGCTCTACCACCAGAACTTAATTATTAATTTCTTCATCTTTTGTAAGGTTCGATGCATCCTAGGTTGTCCTGTCCCATGGCTATCCCTCTCTATATCTGTCAACCTGTTTATCTGACTAGATCAGATTACCTACATACAGACATAACATCACGCCGATATTACCCAGAAGGATATGGCAGAGGTGTACAACACCCACATTTCACCTGTTATGTTTTAGTTCCATGGGATAGGAGTGAGCCTATCGCCATCCACGGGGCACAATTCATAGATCAGTACAACTCGGTTTCTAAAAGCTGCAAGCCTTCTGGCCACGGTATCCGCTGTGGACAGCGATACGGAGGAATTGTATGACGCATACTATTGTAATTTATTATTTTTTATTTCATTTTATTAATTTATTGATAAAATATAAATTTATTGATTGTATGTGTGTGTGTTATAATTAGTCATTATTTATTTTGGGATATTTTATATTGCATATCAAATAAATAATCGCCTATCAATACATACTCATCATTTATATTCTTTTTTACATCAAATAACTTACTTCACTACAGATAAACTAAATGTTTAACAAAACTCAAACTGCAGATAATTCAAAATTACACATCAATATGACATTCCTTTTTTCCTCATAATGCAATACAGTTAAATTTATTTTTGTACAAAAATACTACATGCATAGCATAAATACTGACTGCACATCAAATTTACCATATTTCACAGCAAAATATCTATCCCAGTCGCATATTAACCAATAAGTACTACAAAATCTGTTCATCATATTTGTCTTAATTTTCAAGAAGCCATGCTCGGCAAATTTAATGATTATTATAACAAAAAAATCCTTTTACATTGCATTATTTCTAAAAGCAGAACAACTTAACTGAAAAACTTCGCGCGTTTTTTCGTCACTGGAGTAAATTATATAAAAATAAAAGCTATAGTTATGGCATAGGTCAATTATGGGTAAAGTAGTAGGTTAGGTTAGAACTGCGACCATAACATAGCTAGAATCAATCTGTGTGATACCTCCGACCCCTTTTTGAATCCACCCACTAAATAAAATAATATTATACTACCTACCAATTTCTTATTATCATAGATCGTAACAGACGACAGTACGTGGCGCCACCTGCAGAAGCTAAAAATGTGCCTATTGGGCAAAAAAGGAAGCGTGGACGCCCCGCGAAAGCAAGAACCGCTTTAATAATTCAATAAATTACAATTTTGTATCTAATTTTATATTTTTTTTGCTGATCTCATTATGTGATAATTAATAAATAATAAGATGACTGTGACTAATAAAATGTTGTTTGATTCAGAAAAACTGCTGTAAATATTATAAAAATAGAAGCTATATTTAAAAGAAAAAGAGTTAACATGTATAATGTGCATTAAGATTATTAGTTGTGCATTGATAAAAAAGCTTTTGCTTTAGGAAAAATTGCTGTGCGCTGTGAAGATAAATTGTAGTGTGTTTAATGATATTTTGAGTTGAATATTTTGTTGTGCAATCAGTAATTTTGATGGGAATTCGGTATTTAATTGCATAGAAAAAGGATATTTTATGATTTGCGTTTAAATACTACCCATTTATTTTTAGTTAGATTATTTTCCTGTAAATTCCTATAATTTATTAAATAAAGATATTATTCTTGGTAAAAAAAAGGCTGAAATAATTATTATCTAATTCTATCAAAACGTGTTGTCTCTATCTACTATTTTACAACACTTATCTTTCACAAAACCTTTACCTCGTACGGTTTTCGTTCTTACTCCGTAAATCATTTTATGAATTCATAAAATTTAAAATGTTCAAACACTCAATCTGTTGAAGTTTTGTTGACTTCAATAAATTTAATACTTTGACACAATACCTATCCTAAACAACTTTGTTATAAAATTAACTAAACAAAAGCAAATTTGTTGGACCCTTAATTTTGGGTTAATCTAAAAGTAAAAAGATAAAATTAACATTAATTAATTAAATGAAACAAAGTCACAATGATGGAACTGACTTCGAGTGGAACATTTTGATTTAATTAAGCTTAAATATAATGAAAGTTACTTTTGTCTTGTTTCCTTTTAATATTTATTAAATGAGAAAGTTTTCTGAACTTTAAACACGACGTATTTTTTTTTATTTCATCAATATTTTTCTTTTAATTCTTTTAGTTGTATGCGTATTTATGAAATTTGTTTGATAGCTTTAATTAATATTGCGTTTATGGATATGGGTTTTAAACTTTGAATAATCATAAAATGAGTTAAAATGTAACTAGTAAGTAACTAAATAAGTATGTAACAAAAAAACATTCATTTGGTTTCTGTAACCTATATTTTGATTAGGTATTCATATATTTTATTTGTGAAGATTATTCATCGTGCCTATTTTCATGTCATACATCTCTATTTTACGTTTTTATTGTATACTTAGTATTTTGGTAGGAGTCCAGTTCATCCCGCCATCTTCTTCTGGGTCTGCCACGTTGTCGTTTCTTTTTGTTCGGGATCCATTGTGTTGTAGTTTTGGCCCAACTTTTTACTTAGTATTTAATTATAACTATATTGATAGGAGATACTTACGTCTTGGCATCGCAGAAACTGTGGCTTTTGAGGTGCTGTCACTGTCATCTGACTCTGAACGTGTTTGGAAACTCGTTTCTGTGAACAAACAACATTTTATTACAACTTCTTATTTATTATTTTTGTAGCATTTATAATAATAGCAGCCCTGTATCTAATACATGTCCCACTGCTGGGCTCGGGCCTCTTCTCATGATGAGAAGGGTTAGGCCATAATCCACCACGCTGGCCAAGTGCGGATTGGTAGATTTCACACGACCTCAAGTACTTTAAGGCACTCTCAGGCAAGCAGGTTTCCTCACGATGTTTTTCCTTCACCGTTAGCGAGCGATACTTTGTATGATAAATACACACATATCTTCGAAAAGACGAATCTTAACGATTTATTGACAGGTGTGTGCCGAGGGTTCGAACCCGAGACCTTTGACTTCGTAGTCCTACGGTCTCCCACTCGGCTATGAGCATTTAGCTATGCTTAGCAAATTAAAAACAGTCAAAAAAATTATGAGACTAAGCTACGGTCGCCTCTTGAATTTCCTCACCTTAAATTTTTCAATTGTATGTTATGTCTGTATGCACGCCTATATTACCCAGAAGGGCGTGGCAGAGGAGTAAAACATGTAAAACACCCACATTTCATCTGGGGTGCATGAAAGGAGCCTCCCCGAGTGACGTACACAACGATTCCCTACGTCCGGCGCACCTTCGGCAATTCGCGAGTTCTCCAAAGCGAATTGGCTAATCCTTTCACCACGATGGCAAGTCTAAATAAAATTTGACTCAGCCACGAAGAAGAAGAATTTTATCTGTTATGTTTAGGTCCCATGGGATAGGTGAGCCTATTGTCATCCACTAGGCACAATTCCAACTCCGTGCTGCTATTCTGAATTTTATAATTGACCTAAGACCTCGCTGTGAGAGATGCTTACGCAAACCACTCGACTATCGAGGCAGTAAACAATATTACTTATTATATTGTGGTTTCAACTACATTTTAAATCATGTCATTGTTTAAACAGTTATTTGTATTGTATCTTTATGAATATACATTTATTTTCAGATAATTACAATCATTACATTATTAACATTATTTAATATTTCACAACTAACACAACGCCATCTAGTCCCAAACTAAACAGAGCTTGTACTATGTACTAGATTCTAGTAGCTAGTATAGTATAGTAACTAGAATAACTGATACTAATACATATATTCTTTTCTTTTGTAAATACATTCATATTATACATAGAAACACCCAGACTAAGAGAAATGCACACAAAGATTTGTCTTAAGTGGGAATCGAACCCACGACCTCGGCGTCGCAGGCAGGTACACTACCCACTCCGCCATCTGGTCGTCAAATAAAAATTATTAATTGTAAGATTAAACACATAACACAACATTAAATACCATTAGACATCACATAACATTGAGACACATATACAAAACAGCACATACACATATAAAAAAAACTAGCTACTTCAGGTAACAGCCCAAATCACCCTTTTCACCAGATGGCGGTTTATAGGTGAGGTATAATCCTTGCTTATCATCTTTAGGATGCTGTTACTATACCCTTCAATATTCTTTTTTTTTTATACTACGCCCACAGCGAACGAACGTGTAGTCCACCTGATGATAAGTGGAGTACAGCCCATGGACATCAACAATTCACAAAAGCAGATTATAGATGCGTCGCTGCAGCTGAGGACTACGGTGTTATGCCTCGTGTGCCAGTAATTTCAGGGCCTGATCTCACCACCAAACCGGAACATAGTAATGGAAGCACTACTATTTGGCGGCAGGTTAAAGGTGAGACGGTGGTGCTGCCGCCCTCGAGCTCATTCACAAGAGCTCTACCACCAGTATTTATAGATACTTCCATTACATATCAACAAAAATGTAAACAACCAACGTCTGCATCTGAAAATTTCCAATTTCAAAGACAGAATATTTAAAAATAAGACAACGCTTGACGAACTTTAATTAATAATTTCAAAGCAATCTAACTTTGTTTGGTTGTAATTAAAAAAGCTTGGAGTTTGTACAATGGAGATTGATTAATTAAGATTTTTAAAATATGCCTTGTTGGTCCCGAGTTCGGTGCCGGGTTAGGAAAAAAGTGTTATTTGGGATTGGTAACAAAAATATCAATAGACCACAAAGCCTAGAATTCTTCTTATTTTGTGTCAATGGCTTTTTATTTTATATAGTTTTCGCCCAAAAAGCAGCAACGTCCACTCCTTTTTTAGTTGCTTGCATTAGATCTTGACGTGTACACGTGGCAGACAACGGGCATGTCCTGATTTTTATACCATCACATCTTATTTATTGGATTTAGTAGTATTACAGTCTTTACTTTATTATTGAATGGAGTTTAATATTGCTCATTTTTTGATAACTGCTAAATATGGTAAAGACAGAGTATTTCAACTTTAAATTATGATTAATTAATCCAAAGCAATCTAACTTTATTTGGTAGTAATTTAAAAAGCTTCGAGTTTGTACAATGAAGATTGATTTACATTTATTTTAATGAATATGCCGCAGATTAATGATAAAAGATAATAACTTTTTTTTCCGGTTTTCGCAATGTGTTAAACTAACGTTTAACGCTATGCTACAGGTTTCATTCTATAACTCTCTCTCTCTCGTTCAAACATCGAAAAAAAGAGAGATGGACATACGAATTTAATAAAAACGTAGATTAAGCAGTCTGATGAAATTTAGTACTAGTTAGTTCTCTGTAAAGACGGACAAAAGCGTCTTTGTTATTATTTTAGGCATTTTTGTTTAATCTTAGGCTTAAGTGAATGATACATAAAGTCAAGGAAAAAAATAACTAATGAGCATTTAGGAGGAAATACTGAATATTAACAGATCAAGGTAATCCATCGTTTTTAGGCTCAAATTACACTGGTGCCGATTGCCGCCAAAGCGAATTTTGCAACAAAATTGAAGATAGCATAATGTACATACTTTACAAAGGAAATAGGGCGAGATTTTTTCAAAATCAAAGCTTGCAGTAGTAAGCAAAAGTCAACGTCAACGTCTGATGTATGTTAATATTATTTTTATGCAAAAGAGATGCGCGCGCAATCGTCACGTTTTTTTTTGTAATAGGTATATCTACATATTATGTATAAACAATCGTCACGTTTTTTTAACACGCTTATATTAGCTTCACCTGTATGTTTGTTTGTTTGTTTGTTTGTTTGTTTGTATGTAACCGACTCCTTTGGACTCGATTTTGACCCACTTTAAACGGACAGATTTCATTCAAATTTTGCACACCTGTCAAAGATCGATGACAATGCAATAATTCGATAAAAAAAATTAAAAATATATAAAAAAAAAAAATAAAAAAAAAAAAAAAAAAAAAAAAACGCTCTTATAAATAAACCAAACTAAAAAGTAGAAAATAAATAATAGTTTAAAAAAACTAAAAAACACGCTTTTAAAGTACTTCTAACTAAAAAGTGAAAAATAATTCCTAATATAAGCTGAAAAAAGCGTGGGGCGCTCTGTGCCATATTTTTCGTCTATCGAGCAACCCACGCTTTTTTCAGCTTATATTAGGAATTATTTTTCACTTTTTAGTTAGAAGTACTTTAAAAGCGTGTTTTTTAGTTTTTTTAAACTATTATTTTTTGTAATATGCATATTGTGTATAGGTAAATATAATAGTGTTATTGTGAACTTTCTGTCAGGCAATTCACAACAGCAGCACGGAGTTGGAATTGTGCCCGGTGGATGGCGATAGGCTCACTTCCTATCCCATGGGATCTAAACAAAACAGGTGAAGTGTGTGTGTCTGCCACACCCTTCTAGGTAATATAGGCATGATGTTAAGTTATGTAATGTTGATAAGCAATTAACCCCAAAATGAATCATTTCAACTTGGAGTTTAATCTAGACATTTAAACTAATCTCTTAACTGGCTGGGTCATACCATTAAAATTTGTATTCAAATAAGAACTAACTTTAGCACCCGAGAACTCGTTCAGGCATCCAATAAAGGACGAATTCAAACAATCACAGGACAAGATAAAGGAGCTATTTCCTGAACATTTATAACTCCAGACAGATCAATTAAATAGCGGAGGTTCTATTGTACTTGGACTTTCGAAGAAACTAAACGGGCGAAAGTCATCAATTTTATTAAATAAGATCAAGATTAATAGTAACGGGGGTGGAACAGGCAATAAGTGGGTGACGGAATGGAACGGTTTCAGCTGTTTCCGTTTCTATTTGTAAATGATTTTAATTACAAAGCGTTGTCGTTACTTTGGTATTTCAAATGGAATTTTACAGTTATTATTTGAGTGAAGATTTCATCTGATTTAAATGTCTGTTTTAAACAATACAATCTTCAATAATGTTGACTTGAGCTGATTAAAATAAGAAAACAATCATAATTTTCCAATAACTTTGTCGAACTTAGGCAATAGTACCCATTTGCACATTATATCTTGGATTTACAAAGATCGGCTATAGTTATACTTTGTCCATTCGTCTATTTAATTTACGACAGCTTAGGCGTATGATTTACCGGTTTTTTTTAAATAATATTGTACAGTATTGCCGAAATTTTTGACGCGCGACACTTTTTAGTGACGATTCTGTGCCGAGAAAATGAAAATAATGCTTCCATAGTAACATATTTGCGGGAAATTAAGTCGAAATCTTATTATTTCAAATAAAACAGGTAAAATTATTGAAATATACTATTTGATACAATGATTCATCGGACTCTTCGTTTAAAAAAACTTTTTAATGAATTTAAAACTAACTTTGGGTTTGTGGTTTCAATATGTTTGGGTGAATTAAAATCGATAAAATATTCTTCTTAAATAAAATTGATTATTATTTCAAAACGAATTGGTAACGTGTCAAGGCGTCACTAATGTTGATTTTTCAAAAAGAAAATAAACGGTTGGACACGATATAGTCAACAGCGTGTAGATTATTAACTTTTCCTTATAAGGCAAAAGCTTCATACAAATTTAATTACACTTGACACGTTTATGTGAACCAAAGTCTAATAACAAAATTGTATAAATCAAATTATCATAAATTATAATATTGTAACTAAATAATAACTAAGTGAGGTTTCAAAAGGAATTCAATTAATGTGGCAACGTCTAGAATTTGAATAGTCTACGTTCATTTGAGCTGTCAACTTGAAATATAGGGAGGGGAATGTCTCATAATTCAAATGAAACGTGATATCTAGATACAGTCTAAAGAGAACATGGAAGTGGCATCCATTTTATTGTATTACAAATAATGCGATAGAATTCTGAAAATGGCACAAGATGATATTTTTTATTAAAAGTCATTTTAAACGCAAATGCAGCGTGGGACGGCCCCCCGCTAGATGAACAGACGATATGGTCAAGATCGCGGGGAGTCGTTGGTTTCAGTTGGCCAAAAACCACGCGCTGAGGAAATCGATTGGCGAGGCCTATGTCCTGCAGTGGACGTTTTTGGTCTGATAATGATGATGATTTGTAAAGCTAATTTTTATACTTATCTCTAACTGTCTACGAGCAAGGCGTTGTCCTAGGTGAGCTACAAGTGTCGTACGTAGCGTCAAGCGTATACAAAGGTGCTCACGTGTAAGTAAGTACAAATAAG
Source organism: Hypena proboscidalis (assembly GCA_905147285.1). Classification (NCBI taxonomy): domain Eukaryota; kingdom Metazoa; phylum Arthropoda; class Insecta; order Lepidoptera; family Erebidae; genus Hypena; species Hypena proboscidalis. Next base: position 4,704,863 of record LR990150.1, on the reverse strand, counting down.
TGGTTATTTTTAACATCAATTATTATGCTTAGAAGACGAAAAGCCAAATAAATGAGCTCCTTTTTGTTTACTTTGTAAACTATTAATTAGGTCAAAAAAAATTACAACTATACATTTTGAATTAAGAAAATTTTTTATATTTATGTATACAAAAAAATACAAATCTTTATACAGCATCAATTCCTCCGCATCGATGTCAAAGACCGACATCATGACCAGAAGGCTGGCAGCATTGCCACGTTGTATGGCAATGCTTATTCTTTGAGCTAAAATTAAATAGAAACCAGCCCTGGTCACGAGTCGCATCGATTAATCTTTTAAGAAATTTTTAAAAAGCAGCCGGGCGCTCGGACCCCATTTCCCTAAAGATATTAGGTCACTACTGGTCACTACTAGGACATTAGGACAATAGATTCCTGTAATGTCACGATTGTATGCCTGTATTTGAATTGTATTGTATTTGTTTAATGGGCAGCAGACACATTTAAGTATATTGCACAATATTTCGATCAATTCACAACCTTAACCTTAATTTTATTGTATCACTATAAAGTCCAATTTTCATCTAAGCTACCTTTGTGTATTGTCTGTCAAAATTTTATTAAAATTAGATTTTATGAAAATATAGTTAAGGTTTATATTAAAACTACTTCAATAAAATTTGTGCCATATTATTGAATATCTGTGGAGAGATCTAGTCTTATCCAGTATTGAAGCATCTCAGAATATCTGACAATATATCGCAGGGATACACAGATACGTCTCAATTGTTAAATTAGCTGTACTATTAAGTGAATATTTAATAGATATCAGTGATATACGGATTTCTGTTACCTTTTGTTTAAGTGTAAGTACCTGTTTAACGTTATTCTGATTTTTGAATGTATATTCTTGGCCTAGTGGTAAGCGTATGTGGCCTGTCACTGCGTGGTCTCGGGTTCGATTCTCGGGTCGGATCAAAGTATTATTTGGGTTTTTTTCGTTAGAAAGTTATCAATAGCAGCACGGAATTGTGCCTGGTAGATAGCGATAGACGAATACCCTATCACATGGGACCTAAAGATAACAGGTAAAATAAATTATAGTTTAAAAAAACTAAAAAACACGATTTTAAAGTACTTCTAACTAAAAAGTGAAAATCCCTCTGTGCCATATTTTTCGTCTATCGAGCAACCCACGCTTTTTCACAATAATACTAGTATTTTTTGTTCATTACCATTTTCAGCTTATATTAGGCATTATTTTTCACTTTTTAGTTAGAAGTACTTTAAAAGCGTGTTTTTTTAAACTATTATTTATTTTCTACTTCTTAGTTTGGTTTATTTATAAGAGCGTTTTTTTTTTAATTTAATTTTTTTATTATTTTTTTGTATCGAATTATAGCATTGTCATCGATCTTTGACAGGTGTGCAACATTTTAATGAAATCTGTCCGTTTAAAGTGGGTCAAATCGAGTCCAAAGGAGTCGGTTACATACATACATACGAGTACATACAGGTGAAGCTAATATAAGCGTGTTTATATGGGAGCTTTATCCCTTTGCAATTGCTTTCTGAGTAATATAAGGCGTAATGCTATGGGTTATATTCTTGCGTATAAATTTGATGCATGATTGTAACTGCTAAAGAATTATTTTGTAATCATAATTATTTTATTACTACTTTGCCCACGGCTTCGTCTAGGTGAAATATCATTAAAAAAATTGAATTTATTTTAATCCAGGCTATAAGCTCCATGTTTGCCAACTGTCATCAAATCCATTCCAGTTAGTCTTGCGTGAAGAAGTAAAATTTTTTTTTATACTACGCCCACAGCGAACGAGCGTGTAGTCCACCTGATGGTAAGTGGAGTACAGCCCATGGACATCAACAATCCACAAAAGCAGATTATGGATGCGTCGCTGCAGCTGAGGACTACGGTGTTATGTCTCATGTGCCAGTAATTTCAGGGCCTGATCTCACCACCAAACCGGCACACAGTAATGGAAGCACTACTATTTGGCGGCAGGTTAAAGGTGAGACGGTGGTGCTGCCGCCCTCGAGCTCATTCACAAGAGCTCTATCACCAGATATACATTTACTATAGTTTATATACTACTTATCTAGACATCTTCACAGACAACAAAGATAAGTAGTTACGTTATTACTCCACAATCTACAAGTATTGCTTTAATTTATAACAATGCACGAGTTAGATTATTAGAAATACCGCAATCAAGTATTTCACATTCTTGGCATATTTCCGTTACATAATTTTTGAATTAACTGCTCCCGAACGCTCTTCGAACAGATTTTTCCAAAGGGTGTGGCCAGAGGTGGGTAACACCCACATTTTAACTTCCATGTGACAGAGAGTGAGCCTACGCCATGCAAAGTTACAGTTACATTTATGCTTATAACTGAAAATTACTATACTGAACACTTAAAACAGTATAATTTTAAACCTAGAATGACATTGAGAAGCAGGCATACAAAATTAATTAAACCATGTTCCAAAAATTTCCACGGACGCTAACGGCTTGTCAATATTATTCCCGACATAATTAATTTAATTTAAAAATTAATTTAATTAAAAATTTAAAAATTACCACAACCTCTAAAAACTATTTTAACGGAAAAGAACATAAATTATAAATTAAATCAATACTTTATAAACGACATAAATAGCAGATAATTTCATTGAATATTCCAAGGAAACTTAGTCAAACACGCTGTATAAATGCATTTTTTTTTTTTTTTTTTTTTATATTTATATGAAATCAATTATTAAAATTATGATATCTTATTTACATTACAATCTAGCCTATCAAGACTAATAAGTAATATTATGTTAACCTAAATTGCTACGTAATAATATAATCTAAGAATGTGTGTGTAGTGTAACACTTTACTTAGTTTTTGTTAAGGGGAAGTCACTTTGTTCATGTGTTCTTTATAACGACACTTATCGCACTAATTTATTTGTCACTTATCACTACACTAACTCGAAAGGTTTGGTTCGTTTTAGTCTTTTTACTAGTTCCGTGTTATCAAGGAGCCGGATTGCCTCGATGTTGACGTGATGATGAAGTCTTCGTTCGTGAGCTTCTGCATGTTTTTGTATGACCCTGTCCACAACGTCTATTTTGAGGTCCCGGTGAAGATCGCTGTTTCTTATGTACCACGGGGCATTGATTTTGCTTTGAAGGTGGATAGAAATTTTATTTGTTTACGCGCACGCTGCTCTGTGTGTAAATCCGATGGAATTTTTTGCATGTACCGTCGACGAATTGGTGTACGGAAAAACCTAAACTGGTTTATGTTACACTATGTTGTTGTAATTTTTGTAAGACTTTATTGTAAGTGATTTCAATAAATAATAAATAATGGCGACCGGATAGCAGGCTCGGTAGTGCAACTGCCTGCCACTCAGAGGTCGCGGGTTCGATTCCCGCTCAAGGCATATCTTTGTGAGCATGAACATGGAGGTTTGTGTTGGTCTTGGTGTTTCTATGTATAATAAGTATGTATTTACAAAATAAAACGTATACATGTATTAGTAACAGTTATTCTAGTACCCATAGTACAAGTTCTGCTTAGTTTGGGACTAGATAATGTTGACTGAAAGTTGTGTGATATTTAATGGGTACATTGCATTGTCTGCACGTGTGGTGTAGCCGTTTAAGCGGTTGCCTCACCGGTTTCCATTGTACTGGCGATGTGGGTTCGATTCCCACATGGGACAAATCTTTGTGTGATTCGCAAAGATTTGTTTTGAGACTTGTTGAGTTGTTGTGTGCTTGAATGAATGAATGCGTGTCTTTGGCCTTGACATTGGGATCATTGGATAATGTTTTTTTTTGGCGTTCTATCTAATGTAAAAAAACAAATTTATTAATAATTGCAAATATTCTAACTCAAATAACACTTTTGCTCGACCCGGGATCGAACTAAAGACCTCCCAGAGAGAGATCACATTCGTTAACCACTAGATCAACGATGCAATTCTCTTTACTTGATGACTTAATAATTAAATGATAATATTAGAAATACCGCGATCAATAAATACTTCATATTCTTGGCATATTTCTATTACATAACTTTTCAATTAACTGCTCTCGAACGCTCTTCGATCGGATTTACTCCGTCCGTGAATAGATTACGTAACTTTAACGAGCTTTTATACAAATGTAGTAGATTTCCTTCTAGAAGAATTCAAAGTATATAGAGTTATAATAATAATAATAACTTTATTTCCAAAAAGTACAGATTAAAGTACAATTACACATACAATTGACACCCTGTTTCTTAAACTAGGTAAAAATAACCTGTATCTTAAGAAACAGTGTTCAGCCGTAATTGCCATAATTAAATTTACTATGACAGTCGTGTCAAGGCTAGGGGGCTACCATTTTTAAAGTTATTACAAGCAAAAGTTGCTTTTATTACGTCTAAGGTAATAATCTTAATTGCTCTTAGCATCAAACCGGGACATGCCGTTTCTTCGGTTCGAATACCCGAGTCAGGTGTTATTTGGAATGTTCCTGTACGGGGAAGGTACATCAAAATGAAATGTCATAAGATAAAGTTAAAAGAAATGTATTTTAAGTCAGATAGAAAAACTTAAAACTAATGCTAATTGACCGACATCCGGCTCAAAGGACCAAAAGATGTACGGGGAAGGGATGTACAACAAAATGAAAAGTCATAAGATAAAGTTAAAGGAAATGTATTTTAAGTCAGATAGAAAAACTTAAAACTAATGCTAATTGACCGACACGCGGCGAAAGGAACGTTTGCTGTTGCCCGAACCGATTTATTGCAACTACTGACTATTGTGTCGAATGTATGTATTTTGTTCACTTCGTTGCGTGTTGATGTCAGCATAAAACTAAAACTATTGCGTTGTACGGGTTTGCTCGTACAGTTCCCATCGCGAAATTCTCAATAACACGCACTGTCTATATAATGGCAGGACGCCGAAGCCGTGTAATTACAAGAGTTTATTTTATATCTGACGGTACACTAGTAACAATTTTTTTTTTTTCCAATGGTTGTAGAGATTTTGCTAAAGCAAAGATGAAACGTCCTTCCTCTCACTGTCTCATAACCGGCTACCAAATGTAAAGGGTTGGGTTGCATGAAAGGAGCCTCCCCGAGTGACGTAGACAACAATCCCCTACGTCCGGCGCACCCTGGGCAATTCACGAGTTCTCCAAAGCGAATTGGCTAATACTTTCAAAACGATGGCAAGTCAAAATAAAATTTGACTTAGCCATCGACACGACGAAGAAGAAGACCAAGTATAAAAAGTACAGTACTGAATTCAGGTTTAGTGGTTAGGTTAGTCCCTGAAATAACTGACATTTAAGGCATTTCATGGTGTTAGTGCTATCGTGAATAAAGGGCAAACCCATTTGGTTACTGCGTAGGTTAAAAAAGATATGACAAATAATTACTATAATTATATTTTCTACCTTATCGTGCAATTAGAACTATTTTCTTACTTAAATTGATTAAATAAGTACAAAATATTTAACACTCAACGACTTAGCATTACACTTACCGTAAACTAGTTTAATTAGAGCAAAGTTATACCCAGTTAAGTTAATAGCCGTAAGTTAAGTGTAGCTTTGAAATGTAAATAGTTTAAAAACATGGAATTGCGTATAGTTTCAAGTTTTCAAAAGAGTAAAGATGCTAAAATTTAAACTCTGTAAATTTAAAGTAAGTTAATGTTTTATTTAATATATCACATAGCATCACGTGTAAATTACCCAGAAAGGTGTGGCAGGGTTGTGCAATACCTACATTTCTCCTGTTATGTCACAGAATAAGAATACAACAGAAGATTCACTTCCTAACAAAAGTCAGGTTTAGGCATAATGTACCTACACTCGCTAGATGCACCCTCCTCCAAACAAAATTGAACCTTAAAACCGCGCGCGAACGGTGAATGTTCTTTGCGCACCGCAATTTTACGATCGAGGTGCATAGGGATGTTACTTAACAAGTTTTTGTACCCAGTTAATTTATGTAGTTTGAAGATATGTAAATGCATTAAATTACCATTTACACACAATAATTCATCTGGAAGTCGTGTGTTCGATTCCAACGGGTGTAGGTTATGCGAGCGAACATGTATTCGTTTGAAAACATTTCAGTTTGTTCCCAATAGTTTTGAGCAACAAACAAATGAGGATTTTTAATTAACTACAATTAACAAAACAAATCCGAGCGAACAACTTACTTATACATTTATTGTAGTCTAGGAGCTGACAATATTTTTAATGTTGCCGATCAAATGGACGATTAACTGGGATTATAAAACAAAATAAAATACAAAATAGAAATAGAAATATTTATTTGCTTAAAACATGGTATATACAGGGTGTTCAGTTAGTCTAGAGTACAGCATGTCTCACCGTAAGGACGGTATGCAAAAATATTTTAAAATATACTTAACCTATAGACATTATTTTTTAAGTTATATATTATTATTATAAAATCATACCTACTTACAAATTAACACACTTTTTCATATTTTTTTATAATTATTTAACTATCATATTATTTAACACATGTCATGTAGGTACAATATAAAAAATAAAATTACAAACTAGAAACATTTTACATATCTTATTATTATTTACACCTTATATATAAAACAATAATTATTATTTATCTTCATGTGAAAAGAATTCAGCGACTGAATAAAAACACTTTTCTATTAACCATTTTTTTAATGTATGTATAAATTTCGTAAAAGGAAATGAATAATAAATGAAATGTGTTTATTTAATCCACTCAGAAAGCAAAAATGAGTTCCACTTATAAAACTAACGTTTATTCAATTATCAAACAGATAAACACAAAATTGCATTCAGAATCAGTAATCGAGTTCCAATCGAACTGTGGCCACTAAATTTAAATTGCAGTAATTGTAAATCACCAAACTCGAAACAAAACGTTCGAAACATTATTCAATGTTGCGAATCATGTTCCGATTTATGCATAGTCCGGTCAACACTAGTTTTATTACCTTAGTAATCCTACCATTAAATGTTTATCCCAAATAACAATATTCATCCTCGTGTTATCTTTAGTTTGTTGCCATCGATTTTACGAAAATACGAAAAATGCCATCAAATTAGCATCTTGTTTTGGACATAAAATTGACTTATAAGTTAGGCAATTTTGTGATTTATTGTGGATGAAAATATTTATTAAGTATACATTTTTGGAAATATAAACAAAAACTTAACTGTGAAAATTACAAGAAAATCTTGCAAAATCAAATGATTTTAATGCACAAACTTATCAAAGTTACGTAAATATATTTTTCATGATAATTTTACGAATTCGTTTAGAATCCAAATTGACGTAGAACTCAAACTATGTCAAATGTCTCCAAAAAGACAAGCAAATAAAAAGTTTCCTAACATTGAGCAAATATAAAATTTATCTTTAAAATTAAAATGAATTTCGACAGACTACGCATACAGTATTGGTTTGTTCTCTATTACCAATTTTCATTCAGCATGTTTGGCAAATATACCAGACCGATTTCGATTATGACCTATTTTGCGTGAACACGAAATCATATTATTTCAAAGTCCTAATTATGCACATATTATGAATTGATGATGAGTGAAAAGCTTGTTTGTATTTCGCTTATACGAAAATCTATTCAAAGTTGCGAAGCGTATTATGTGCAGATATTCTCTTATTTGTCATTTTACTGTCCTGTTAGTGGCCTAATTTATCATAACAAAAGATGGGTTTGACAGTTTATTGGTTTATTGATGTTTGTACGATACACATCATAACATCACGCCTATCTGGGTAATAGAAGGGTGTAGAGAAGGTGTACAACACCCACACTTCTCCTATTATTTAGGTACCATGGAGTAGGGGATGAGCCTATCGTCATCCACCGGGCACAATTCCAACTCTGTGCTGCTATTGTAAATTTTCTGATGGGAAGTTCACAAATAACACTTTCGAAAATCGAACCCGAGACCTTGCGGTGACAGGCGCATACGCAAACTACAAGACTAACGAGGCAGTTTCGATACAAAAATAAATTATAATGTTACAAGCGAAGAGTATTTTATTTGGCGTTGAGAGTTGTTTAAAGCTGCTATATATATTTATATGAGTTAAAATTAGCTGAATCCTTATATTACTCTGTCCAATCGATCTTTAGCATATGCGATAAGTTCCAAATTGAAAAACGTTGTTATTCTTTTCATTTTTATACTTTTAACAATATGTCAACACAGTGTTGTAAATATAACTACAGTGCGTTCGATTTTTAAGTTGTCAGTATGTTATTAGCATTACTATGTGTTAATTTAGTATTTACTAATTTTTAATTCAATCGGTTACTTGTAATATTTTAAAGCAAATTATAGCTTTGCTAAGCCTTTTTGTATATTAACCTAATAAGTTAGCACTAAAAAGGGTTGAGAAATTTCAAATCAAGCAGCATACGAATCCATGGCCTTATTGGCATAGCACCTGGGGCGTTTACCCGAGGGATGCAGGTTCGAATCTTGCTGGAATCTCAATTTTTCAACCTTAATATTGTATAAAATTTAATCAGTTGTTTCGCATTAATTATTATCATGCATTTATAGGAAATTGTAGTTAGAGAAACTGAGACTTTAATAAAATATACCAACACTCAACTAAGCTGATACATTCCGAGTCAGTCTGGAGAAATATTCAAAGTTGGTTGGCGACGGGTTTAAAGACACAAGGGCTTAGCCAAAATGTCAATCTTCACGAAAGAACGGTTCACTTCACTCGTTCAGTTTATTTCATTGCTACATTGGATTTACCGTATGATATATCGCTTTGATCTTGTATTTTCAGATTTGTGTGCTCCAATGAAGTAAGTATATTATTATTTGATTATATGATTTGATGGGGTGCATGAAAGGAGCCTCCCCGAGTGACGTACACAACGATTCCCTACGTCCGTCGCACCCTGGGCAATTCGCGAATCCCCCATAGCAAATTGGCTAATCATTTCACTACGATGGCAAGTCAAAATAAAATTTGACTCAGCCATCGATACGACGAAGAAGAGAAGATATTTGATAAATCATATTTCATAATAAAAAAAAGATACGTATAATACGAATAGGAGTTTAACGAATTATTAAATAGTTTTAATGTTTCTTTATCCATTTAAATTATAAATTAGTTTTTGTTCTAACAGTATTGGCGATTATATACAAAACACATATACAACAACAAAAAAACGCTAATGATTAATGTAGAACATGGTCATACATAAAACAATCTTGAAAAATATAACTATTATTGGGTTAAGGGCTTTGAACAACAAATTGAGTAAGAATTCTAATTAAAATATATTTATTTTAATACAACTAAAATAGAACACACATTTCGTGACACACGTAAGACAAAGACAACTCTTCATAAAACATAGACCAAGGTATATTACAAATAGGTTGCACCTTTAAGGGGATTGCATCGATCGAACCCGAAAAATACGCTCGGTAAAATGAATTTTGTAGACGAATTCTTTCATGCTATTACTATAAAAAAAATATACAAATAAACTAGAGTATATGAGAAAAACTTTGTATTCTTTACTTTTTCTATAAACTTGTCCAAATATTGACAAAAAAAATTGAGAACATGGGTCTTTTTTATTTTTAAACTAAATATCAAATTGTCTACATAACGGCTGGGTCATTTTGTATCATATTTATACTAAAAGAAAGCAAAAACCCTGTTTAACAATTTGTATTCTCTATTTTCACGTTTTTATTTTTATATTTTGTAATAATCAAATATAACCCGAATCTTTGCAAAGCTCCCCACCAAGCACCCCCGCTATGCCCGTGGCGCTTACTCGGGATTTGTCTTGTCAGTGTCTTGACGACACCTACGACGAGAGGACTTAACTCCGCCTAGGACGGTCCCAAGCCCGGCTGCAAAAGGAGGAGGGTTGACGTGAAGGAGGCCCTACTCACTCGTAAAAAAGCCAACGCCGAGCATCAGGCGGCGGTAAATATCCTGTTCTACCCGCAACCACCCAGCATTGCGAAGTGGCATCCAGTGGCCAGGGTGGCTAAATACCCCCAAAATACTGATGCGGAAGGACACGGGGGCCCACCGTTATTACCACCCCATGAAAACCTCTTTAATGGACACAAGTGATACTAATGATATGGTGCTGTTGGACGACCCGACTAACCACCGGCGCCACCCGGTACCCGGGCCGAGTGGTGTGAAATATGCAACCGAAGCTTCCACCAGGGCGAGTCATCAGACCCTGACTGGAAGAACTGCTACTGATGGCCAGAACAACAAAACCTCTCTCCGAAACAACCACCGTATCGGAACTTGGAACGTCCGTGGTCTTCTCCAAACCGGCAAATTGAGCATCGTCGAGAAAGAGATGGAGCTACATAATATCACAGCACTAGGCATTAGTGAGACACACATGCGTGGTAGCGGACACTTTAGTACTCCGTCCGGTAGCACCTTTTACTTCTCCGGCTCAGATAACTCAAGCATTGGTGGCGTAGGAGTCCTCGTGCCTGCCAAAGTCAGCAAATACATTCTCGGCTACAACCCTATCTCGGATAGAATTATAACCATAAGATTGAACACTAAGCCTTGTATTCTAAACATTGTCCAGATATACGCCCCAACATCAACATGCTCGGAGGATGTCATCGATAACTTTTATAGAGCAATTGAAACAACACTCGGTACAATATCCAACAGAGAAATAGTGATGATCCTGGGAGACTGGAATGCCAAGGTTGGATGTACAGCTTTTGACGATCATATCAGGAACACCATCGGAAAACATGGCATTGGCAAAAGGAATGAACGAGGGCAGCGACTTCTAGATTTCTGCATTGAAAGAAAACTGACTATCACTAACACCTGCTTCCAACACCATCCACGACGTCTGTACACCTGGAAATCTCCTGGCGACAGATACAGAAACCAAATCGATTTCATCATACTGCAGTCACGTTGGAAATCATCGGTAACCAACGTTAAAACCTTTCCAGGCGCCGAATGCGGATCCGACCACAATTTGCTTGTTGCCAATTTTACTCTTCGATTAAAAGCTATACCAACTCGTGCACATACTACGCCAAAACAGCTTAACGTGTCAGAACAAAAAAACCTTGCAGAAACCTTTAAAGCAACAACTGACGAAGATCCACTATCTGAACGAGCAGATGCAAACTCGCAGTGGGAATACCTCAAAAGCCACATTCACGACGCACTAAAGGCAGCAACAAAATCTGTCACAAAACCGGTAAAAAAATCCTGCTGGCTACGTGACCACACATGGAATCTGACTCAGAAAAGAAAAGATCTAAAAATAAAAGGTCTGCAAAACCCTGAAATCTGGTCCCAGTACAGCGCGCTAGGCAAAGTCATCCAAAAAGAATGTCGCAAAGACAAAAACCTCTTCATGGAATCTATATGCATAGACCTGGAGAAACACTCACTCCACATGCACACCGCTGACCTCTTCAAAAAAGTACGCCTACTGACCAGAAAGTTTAACCCAAAAACATGGGTAATTGACGACGAGGATGGGCAACCATTGCACGACTTAGAGGACATTACTGAAAGATGGCGTTCTTACTGTGACCAACTTTACAAGGATGACAGCGCAACTTCAACTTCATCTGTCTCTGTCCCTTACTGGAATTCACTCGTTCTTGAACCCACAGTACTACGAGGGGAAATAGCTACAGCTCTCAAAGCGCTAAAAGCTAGAAAGGCCGCTGGTTCAGATCAAGTCACCGCAGAACACTTAAACGCTCTCGGTGAGCGGGGCGTCGATCTTCTCCATAACATTTGCAATTCCATCTGGAGCACTGGCAAATGGCCTGAGGATTGGACTAACTCAATAATCCTCCCGCTGCACAAGAAAGGTTCAACGAAAAAGTGCGACAATTATCGCACTCTAGCCCTAATATCGCACGCCAGCAAAATCTTACTTCACGTAATTAATGCTCGTATCCGCCACTACCTTAATTGGCAAATCCCACAAGAGCAAGCAGGTTTTGTAAAGGGCAAAGGTACCAGGGAACAGATTCTAAACATTAGGCAGATCATCGAAAAAGCGTACGAGTTCGATACGCCAGTAGTATTGTGCTTCGTCGACTACAGCAAGGCGTTTGATTGTGTAAGATGGAATCGCTTATGGCAGGTTCTGGACGAAATGGGCGTACCGCAACACTTAATCGCACTCCTCCAATCACTCTACAATAACAGCCGGGGCACAGTTAAAGTGGACAAAGCTACCTCCAAGCCATTTTCGTTTGGCAAAGGGGTACGCCAAGGATGCATACTTTCCCCGATCCTCTTTAACATCTACGGGGAATACATCACCAGACGAGCACTCGAGAATTGGACTGGCGGTGTATCTGTTGGCGGAGTCAAGATCTCAAACCTCCGATATGCAGACGACACCACCCTTCTAGCTGCTGATGTAACCGAGATGCGGTCACTTCTGGCCAAAATGGAGAGAGCCAGCGAAGAACTAGGGCTTAAAATAAACGAGTCCAAAACAAAAATTATGGTGGTTGACAGATCAGGGAAACTTGTACTCACTGACTCCCCCAACCTGGAAATTGTCGAGGATTTCATCTATCTCGGCTCTAACATAAGCAACAACGGATCCTGCGAAAAAGAAATAAGGAGGCGAATTGGAATGGCAAAAAGTGCCATGGCCGATCTGGACAAGATATGGAAGGACAGAAACATCTCAAGAAGGACAAAAATGAAACTGGTACAATCCCTTGTGTTTCCCATTTTCTTGTACGGAGTCGAAACATTGACACTGAAAGCCGCGGACCGCAAACGCATTGACGCTTTCGAGATGTGGTCCTGGAGAAAAATGCTCCGAATACCTTGGACAGCTCACCGCACTAATCTTTCGATTCTCAAAGAACTGGGCATAAAAGACCGCCTCTCATCCGTTTGCCTTCGCAGAATTCTTGAGTACTTTGGTCACATAGCAAGAAGAGATAACGACAACCTCGAAAGACTGCTGGTCACTGGTAAGGTTGAAGGAAAGAGACCCAGAGGCCGCAGCCCGATACGCTGGTCTGATCAGGTCCGCACTACCCTAAACACCACGGTCCACACCGCACTACACACAGCCCAGGACAGGCAAAGATGGCGGACCATCACACGGGAATTGATGATCCACAAAAGAGGTCACGACCCTCAGTAATGAGGAAATCGAAGCGAGGAGGAGGACGACGAGAGGATGTACGTGCGTTTTTTCTTTCAAATAATATTTTGAATTCATTATTCTTGAATGAACTCATAGTCTTAATGTAAGGCAAATATTCATTTTATTTAGTATAAATTGTAAATAAGTTTGTAAGCGTAATAAAACCCAGTTTTATTTAAGTTTTATTTTTTAAATAATCATAGACTATATGGTTGAAATATTATATTGGTTAAACGTTAACAGTCAGAATAAAATATCGATATTTTTTACGGTTGAAAATATTAGTTAATATTTTTTGTCAGGTTTGAGATTCGGTTTATTGTTGATGTAAATAACGTTTAATATTATGTTCTATCGTTGCATTAGTTTGATGCTAGGTTAAATTCAATGAACTTTCCATCATACTTTAACAGGCTTAGGACTTTTTAGTATAGTATTATATAGTAAAGGAGAATAGCTAGGCCTAGGCGTATTTAAAAGTTCATTGATTTTATGTACATTCTAATTTACATTTTTCGTGATTTGCATTTAAATTTCGTAATCGTCAATACAAATAAATAAAATTGAAGTGTCTGTTTTAAATGTCAAAATATCAATGTTTTTTTAGCAGATATAGTTATTTGCACGATACCGATGCCACAAAATATAGATTTTAATTTTTTGTTTGTATCCGCTAATCTTCTAAACGGCTGAACCGATTTTGATAAAATTTTAGATGCAGGTACCTGACTACAAGGCGCGTAACATATGCTACTTTTTATCGATGTACCTACCACGCCTCAACAAAATAAACAAACAATTAACATCATCAAAGTCTAATTAAACTCGTCACCAAAAATCAACATAATTCACAACAAACAAGTAGCACTACAAATTACGAATAGTAACAGATCATAATTCATATTTATTACTTTCTTTTGGTTGAAAATATCACTTACAGCAATTGAATCTTTATATTAATAATGATAGAGCACATAATCGCATAAATTCAAAACTAATCTAGCCGATGAGTAGCCGGCCGCGCGCATGCGCGTGGCCGTGCAGCTCGGCAGTTTGTTCGGCGTTCGGTCGGGCCCGCCGCTCCACGTACGAAAATGATCTTTATAATTTAGAACTTAAAGTTTAAAATTCAATTGAGATAGAGTAGAGTATTCTTTTGTACACCAAAAATATACAGTTTGACAATAAAAATACAACTTTAAAATATTTTCAAATGCACAATGGGCGATAAGATAACTTGCGAATTTGGCGGCAAGAGGTCATCAAAGTTCAAATCACGTTGAATTTGATTTCAAATATATTTTAGATTATTAATTTGGTTTATTGAATATTTTTGGTTGATGGTTATATTCATCATCTCTACTGTTAGCCCAGTGCCGATAATTTTTAAAACAAAAAAAAATAATAGTAGGATGAAACCCATTAGAAAAGGAGGAGAATATTATAAACATTAAAGGAAAAATAATTTACGGGTGATCTGAGGTTGGAAATCAAATAAATAACAGCGTATTTGGGACATAAAAAGGTAAGTTTTCACCAAATTTCGTGAAAAAAAATATTGTTTGTAAAAGATAAAAATAAAAAACCAAAAACTTGGTTTTTTGAATTTTTCACATTAAATTTTGAGGTTATATGAAAAAAGTGTAAATACAAAAGTTTTAGATCTTTTTATTACCAACAACTTTGTCATTCGTTTTTTCCATGGGACTTTTAGTTTTGCCGGAAATCGAGAAAAACCGTTTTTTACCCTTAAAACTCCCCCCCTCCCCCTCTTCCCGACCTCAGATCGCCGACGATAAGTCGCAACAGTTTAGGTATACATTTTTCAACGATGTTTTGTATTCATCCTATGTTAAAAAATGTCTTGAGCACAGTGATGATGGAAAACTTCAATCATCACATGACACACGTAAACCAACATGTTTGTACTCATTTGTAAGAACTCACTCAGACTTAGGTGACTGTGAGGAACTGACTGACCTGATGGTGGACTCCGAAGGTATGCAGACTTCAATCAAGACACACGTAAATCAACATAATTCAGCATGTATTCTGTAGTAGCAACCGTAATCAATTAGGCAGATTTAAAAAACTAGTCTCTTGACTAACTCTATTATTGAGAGCCATTGGGCGCTGACCTGGTCATCATCAGACCTTCAGCATGCATTCTGTAGTAGCAACCGCGATCAAATAGGCAGATTTTGAAAACTGTTTTCTCCTGACTAATTCCATTATTGAGAACCGTTGGGCGCTAACCTGGTCATCATTAGACCTTCAGCATGTATTCTGTAGTAGCAACCGTGATCAATTAGGCAGATTTTGAAATCTGGTCTCTCCTGACTAATTCCAATATTGAGAACCGTTGGGCACTGATCTGGTCATCATAGACCTTCAGCAGGTATAGCTAGCAGGCAAAGCGAAGTCAACGTATTCATATCAAACAAAAAAAATACGTAATGTAAGTTTGGGCACAAATAAATTACTTTTTACATCTGAAAAAGTACTTATTGCCTCCCAGAGACCGAATGAATTAGGCAAATACTATACAGTATTGCGTCGCATCTGTAATCTTGTACAATCATCAGTAAATTTTGTTATAGTATGATTCTCTGTAACTAGAGGGCGCTTAATTTTTAAACACTGTTACAACAGCCAGATCTTCAAGGTCATCGAGCAATGTGATGCCCTTAACATTTACTTTTCCAACACTCCCACTAAAATTTAAAGGTGTACTTAATCTTAAAAATGACTTACATATTACATACATTTTTAAGAACACTATATACCCTTGCTACTTACTACTAACTTCACTGCTAAACTGATATTTGGTCTAGATACTGAAGACAAACACAATTTAGCTCCCACTGCTTCTGTATTATGCACAATAATCAATAATCTCTATTTCATTATAAGACAATTATACATTAATATCTGCCCGCATACTACAGCCTTTTGACTTGACATAAATAACTAACAAAACTTTGACATTATTAAAATATCTTACAAAAACGCAGTTATCTGAACTACATAACGTAAAACCATACAACTTAAATTAACTAAATTTTCTGTTCCAGCATCGTGAAGACTGTTTAAGTTTATATAAAGATTTATATATCTTACACACTTTATATGACTCAACTTCAATGCCCTCTGGTACCTCCATGTAGATCTTCTTTTTGAACTTACTATAGAGGAAGGCTGTTTTCACATCAAACTGTTTTGTATGATATTCTTCACATGCTGCTTTACGTAATAGTAATCTTATTGAATCATACCTTGTCGTAGGCGAAAATGTTTCCTTATAGTCCAAATATTTAACCTGAGTGAAGCCCCGAGCACATAGACGAGTTTTGAATCTTTCTATCTCGCCATGTTTATTTTTCTTTTTGCAGAATACCCATTCACTTTTAATCGGCTTCTTATTTGTCCTTTCTGTAATTGTCAACCTATTATTGTCTTCATGAGACTTCAGCTCACTTTCAATAGCTATTTTCCAGTCTTGTTGATTAGAACCTGTGACAGCTTCTCTGTACGTACTTGGTAAATCTACCTCCGTGATGTTTACCTCCATATTTGTCCTTGTTCGAGGTCTTAGAGCAACACTTCTGTTTTTGTCCTCTATAACTGTTCCTCTGGGTGGACAATATAGCTCATCACTATCATCTATACTCACCATACTGTCATCAGATGAAGTATCTGGAGTATCAGATCCAGCTATCACACTTACTTGTGGCAATCGTACAGGCTCATTGGCACCTTCTAATTCATCTATCTTCACATTAATATGTCCAAGGCGTTCGTGCCGAACTTTACTGTCTGTCTGGACAGCATTACAGCTTTCTTTTACTATTGCTCTAATATCCAATTCATACAAATTATTTTCTGTTAAATGTGCACTCATTACAACAACATTATTTTTCTTTATCAGTGCTTTTTCATTGTTCTTTACTATAACATAACCTTTTCTCGTGACAGCGCCTTCGGAAAACAGATTTCTTCGTAAGTCAGGTACATATAAAACATGCTCAAGTGTACTTTTCTCCCACTTACCATTTACTTTTCTCTCAATTAGTATGGTTCCTTCTCCACAAACTTTAATATTCTATTTGTTACCCAATTCAACAAAGTTATTACCTTGAGACTCATTCAGTTCACAGAAGTAGTCACGTTTGAAGGTCATGTGCATTGAGGCTCCACTGTCAAGTATCCAAACTTCTTCATCTCTTTCAGATGAGTAACCTTCAGCACTCAATGCTAACTTATTATTTGGTTTCTTATTATATAACTTTTTTCTAGGCATCATACAATCTCTAGCGAAATGGCCCCTTTTACTACAGTTGTAACACACAAATCTATGACCTGAACTTTCGTGATCATTTGGCGTATGCTGACTGTTTCCATTTCTAGCTTTATAATCATTTCTAGTTGTCACAAATGCAGACTCACTACTACTTGCATCGTTGGCCAGGCTAGCTTCTTCGTCCACTAAGCGAGACGTAAGATTCTGAATAGTCTGTAGTTGTGGATCAAGTGACAACCATGCTTGTCGCAGAGATCGATATGCTGGTGGTAATGTGCTTAAAATTTTCGTTATAATAGCAGTATCACTCAACTTTTCACCACATTCTTTAAGCTCCTTTGCCAAACTTTCTATTTTTGAAACATGGTGTACAATTTTATCTCCAGAACGAAATTGGTACTGATAAAATTTCTCATGGATCATCATCTTATTGAATTCTGACTTTTGCTCATATATAGATTCCAACTTATTCATTACATCTTTCGCAGTTTCGCAGTTTTCTATTAGACTGATCTGGTTTAGATCCATCGACGACGTCAAGATGAACATAGCCATACCGTCATCTTTGTTCCATTGTACTTGCGAACTGGTTTCTTCTGGTCTTGCCTTTTCAATATCCAACCCTTTTGCTCTTGAAGCACATTTGATTTGAAATTTCCATTGCTTAAAATTTCTTCCCTCAAATTTCTCAATTTTCATAGAATTTGCTACTTCCATCGTTGCTAGGGGTTGTTATTTTTCACTATGCGTCAGACACTATTTTCAATTTACGTTTTACTTGCTCTTTACTCGTTTTGTGTAATAACTAGCGCAGTTTTAACGTTCTGGGCCCATAACCTATTGGGTTAAGGGCTTTGAACAACAAATTGAGTAAGAATTCTAATTAAAATATATTTATTTTAATACAACTAAAATAGAACACACATTTCGTGACACACGTAAGACAAAGACAACTCTTCATAAAACATAGACCAAGGTATATTACAAATAGGTTGCACCTTTAACATTTACTTTTCCAACAACTATATTATAAGGAATTATTCTTAAAGTGGTGAAACAACTTTGCCTTTAGTCTAATAAGCTGTAATAGGCCTTTAGAAGTCGAAAAATGGACTTACCAGTATCAAATCTCGGTCTGCTTGGCAGTCTACTAGGCAGGTCTTGGTTCTCCACGTGGTCGAATGTCCTGAAGCCCAGCGCGAACTCCGCGTAAGGACTGATCTCGAACATTTCTACGACAAAATATTAAATATTCAGTAAATCCAGAAAGCAATGATGTAGTGAGAATGTTCATATACAATTGTCTCATTGACCTCTAACAACACGATTTCAGGTTCGATGCCCGGGCAAGACGAGTATTATTTGGGATTTTTCTGTCAGAAAATTCTCGATAGTAGCGTGGAGTTGGAATTGAGCCAGGTGGATAGATGAGACCTAAACAACAGTTTAAATGTTGGTGCTAAACACCGCTGCCACACACTTCTGAGTAACATAAGCGTGATGTTTTGTTATGTTCATATTCATGTAAGTGCTATTTACGCCCGACTAGGCTATCTGAAAGCTACTAAACGTAACAGCTTTTGATGATTTTATTAAGAGTACTTAAAAAAAAATACACAACGAACACAGAAAAACAACTGCAAAGAGACTTTAACGTATATTTATTTATGTAACAATATTTTGTGGTTGGCGTAGTGGTTTAAGCGGTCGCCTTGCCGCTCTGCACTGCGTTGGTGTTGTGGGTTCAATCATTGTGTAATCCGAAAAATAATGTGTTCTGAATCTTGGTGTGCTTCGTGTGTGTTGAAAGCAAGACTGCAATTATTAATTATATGGAATTATTCCTAGAACAGCAGTCGTTTAAAAAAAAACTACTTACCATTTTTACTGCTCTTTCTATTATGCACCGGTGATGTATAAATCCTTGGCGCATGTGCATATCTCTCCTTGTGTTCTGAATGGGAGGCCACGCTTTCATTGCGTGACTTCACTTCTTCGGCGATGGAGTGGCGGTATTGGGATGAGTAGTTTTGTCTGTGTAAAAGACATAAGTTTAAAGATAAATATACATTAAAAACTCCAATACTTGCACTGCGCTTCTACCCTACTAAAAAAAGACAAATTAGACACGCTATAATATATCTCTGGACTTTCACTGTAACATTAAACACTAAGAGCCAGTTTGATCAGTTCTTTATAAAGTTTCACTGCCCGTTAATTCTTTACAGATTTGTAATTTTATCCGTCAGATAAATGCCGATAAGTCTAGGAGGGACTAAATCAGAAACACAATACAATAATAAAGTATACAATATCATTTATTTTATCTTCACAAACTGTTTTTAGTGTCTAATTAGATCTATTACAATTTAAGATGGTCAATTTGCGAGTTTGGGGCCTGAAATTGATATTTGAAAATACCTGTCTTTACAGGTCGTCAGTCTCTTTTGAGTTTACGATTAGATACGGTATATTACTATTGTTAGAAAAGATATATAAATATACAAGCTGACCCGACAGACGTTGTCTGTCCTGTCTTAACTATGCACATTCTCTGTGACGATATTTGCAGCACGCATTATGTCAATGTTATGTCAAACCCCAAAAAGGTACATTCAAAAAGTTCATATTGTCAAAAGCGCTAAGGTTACTAAAATGGCTATATATAAACAGTAGTTTTAAAGTAAGAAATCGGAGAAACATAGTGTGGAAGATATTTGATTCTAACTAAACTGTAGTACTGTGTAATTTTGCATTAATAACTATTAAAGCGGTCGCTTCGCCACTCTCCACTAAAGCTTCGATTTCCTAGGAAAGCGGTGTGGAATAATGCGGCCGTAATATTATTACCGTGACACGATTAATATGTAATACGTTAGGTCGATCACCGCTCTCTAGGAAACCACTACATTTGTTTTACATAGGCAACGTTCTAGTGACGTCATTGTATCGTTATCTTTACGACCCCATTATTCCACACCGCTATGCTAGGAAACCGAAGCTTAAGCTGCATCTACTCCACCGCTTCTTTCGAAATTCAAAAAATAACAAACAAAAACTCATTTTGAAACAAAAGAATACCGATTGTTCGAATTTGGCGGTCGAAAAGTTAGTGTTATGAGTTTAATTCACACATGAGACAAATCTTTGTGGGTTTGCAAATATTTTTTCTGAGACTGGGTGTGCTTGTATGTGTGAATGTATGTCAGTTTATTATTATTACCGTCAGTACGAGTTATAGGTGTGTCTTCAAATAAGCGACTTACCGGTGTCTCCTAAACAGTATGCAGAAGAAAGCGGTCAGACACATGACGAGGAGTACAGAGCTGCATACGATGACCAGCATGTTCAGGTCGAACACTTCTGATGGTGGACCGATTTCCTCTGTAACAAGCGAATAAATATTAGTTTACACTAAGAAATATATTATAACTAAACGCCTATATTACTCAAAAGGGAATTGTAGAAGTGTACAACATTTACATTTGACTTGTTATGTTTAGGTCCCATGGGATAGGTATGAGCCTATCGCCATCCATCAAGCACCTTTCCAACTCCGTTTTCTTATTAAGAATTTCCTGATGGAGATTACACAAATAACACTTTGCCCGACCCGGGAATCGAACCCAAGACCTTGCGGTGAGAGGCGCATACTCTAACCACTAGACGAACGAAGCAGATAAATATATACTTAGGTAGATATTTGAAAATTACGCCTATATTACTCAAAAGAGTGTAGCAGAAGTGTACTTCACTCACATTGCACTTTTTATAAATTAGATCCCATGTGATAGGTGTGTTGGCGACCAACCAACCTTTTTATACAGTCATATTTCCCTAAAAATGTTTCCCTAAAAAAAAAAAAAAAATTGTTTTTATACATAATATTGTTTTTGGTATTCTTTTGGTCATTTTTTTTTGTACAGAGAATTAAAACAGTTGAACCACAGCAGCGTTTCAATCAATAAGGGGCTTAGGCTACTCTAAAACCACTTTTATCACAGTCATCATCAGTTGTCAACGGCAAAGACTAGTAAAGAATTAAAAAAGGACACTTATCAGATTAGCTGAAGTTCAGCAAATTGACATTTTGCTTCGCGACATTTAAAGTTAAGTTACATCAACAAAAAGTTGAATAAAGTGCGTCAAAAGTAATTTCAAACACAAATCAGCTTACAAAACCACGTAACACGAATAAAGTAGTTAAAAAAGCAACAAAATCCGTGAATAACATTCGAATAACAAGGAATTGACGTCAACAATAACAAAACAGGGAGAATCTAATCAGCTTTACAGCGAAACTCCGACTAAATAATTTATGTTTAGCGTCAAAACATTCTTGTAACTTCGTCAAGTTAGCGACACAATTTCCTTTAATGCGCATATTTACTGGAATTACTCGAGTGGAACATAAAACAGCTGTAGGTAAATACTACACGAAATGTGATGAAAAATAAGCAAATTTTAATTATTACTAAATACAGTTATTTTATTACACACACATCTCATCATTCGAATATGGTGTGCTAAATTGTTTAAAACTGTATTTAAAAAGCAACAAAAAGAAGGATAAATTGCGTTAAAAGTAATGTCAAAAACAACATTATAAATCAGCTTACAAAACCACGTTACACGAATGAAGTAGTCAAAAGCTACAAAATCCGTGAAAAACATTCGAATAACAAGAAATTGACGTCAACAATCACAAAACAGGGAGAATCTAATCAGCTTGACAGCAAAACTCCGACGAAATAATTTATGTTTGGCGTCAAAACATTCTTGTAACTTCGTCAAGCGACACAATTTCCTTAAAGGCGCATATTTACTGGAAGTACTTAAATTTGTAACGTAGTACCTCGAGTTGAATATTATCTAACATTATTAGGTACTTTTTATTCGTTCTCATATTTAGTTGACTGCGTTGGTCTAGTGGTTAGGGTATGCGTCTCTCACCGCGAGGTCTCGGGTTCGATTCCCGGGTCGGGCATAGTGTTATTTGTGAACTTTCCGTCAGAAAATTGTCAATAGCAGCACGGAGTTGGAATTGTACCCGGTGGATGGCGATAGGCTATCCCATGGGACCTAAGTATAAGAGGTGAAAAGTGGGTGTTGTACACCTCTACCACAACTTTTTGGGTAATATAGGTGTGATGTTATGTTTGTATGTGTTGTTTAATTCGTTTAGTTAAAATATCGATAAAACTAATTAAAATCTAGTTTATTAAACTAGATTTTAAAAGATCTCTGTGCCATATTTTTCGTCTATCGAGCAACCCACGCTTTTTCACAATAATACTAGTAGGTATTTTTGATCATTACTATTTTTACTTTTTAGTTTGGTTTATTTATAAGAGCGTTTTTTTTTTATTTCTTTTTAATTTTTTTTTTTTTTTTAATTTTTTTTTAATATTTTTTATCGAATTATTGCATTGTCATCAATCTTTGACAGGTGTGCAAAATTGTAATAAAATCTGTCCGTTTAAAGTGGGTCAAAATCGAGTCCAAAGGAGTCAGTTACCTACATACATACATACAGGTGAAGCTAATATGCTAAAAAGACAAAAAAAATAAAGTTTTAAGTACCTCTACCTTCACACAACCATAATTATTTGGTGGACTATCCAAAGAAGCTAGTCTTATGCCAAATACTAAACAAGATACACACACAAACACTTCTTATTGGGTATGCTCGTTTCCAACTTAGATATACCACTGTTTGACGGCTCTCAAAAGATACCATTCTGTTTTTAGTTAATGCTCTAGTAAGCAAAGTGTCCTTTGGATTTACAGAAATCTGAAGTTTCGGGAAGTTCTTATCGAAACTGTAGTGTTCTTGGTAATAAGCCACAGCTTCGTGTGATATCCTTGAATCTAATTTCGTCGAAACTATGATTTTGCTCCAATTCTCGTCTCTGAATGTTTTGACGTTTAATTTTCTTATCATTTTGGTAATCATCTTTGCTCAGACAAACTTTACTGAATCAAAGTTTTGTGGGTTTAGTTTTAAATTTAGAGAATATAATAATATGTACAAGAGCGGATAAAATCAGGCGAGATTTCGGTGTCAATTGAGGGCCAAGTGATTAGGTGTGGTATGCATAGCAAATAATTTTAGGTCACAGCGAATACTATACATTAAGTTTGCATGTGCAAGTTACTTTTTTATGAGTATAATATACCCACTGTAAGGAGATGTAACTCACATAACCATAACTAGTGAACACTTTGACGTAAAAGGCCTGCATACCTAATTGCTTTCCTCTCTGTACGTAAGATGAATAAGGCATAAATAAATAAATAAATTTGTATTTTTTACATTATATAGAACGCCAGAAGCAATTACACTATCCAATGGTCCCAATGACAAGGCCAAATACACACATTCACTCACACAAGCACACCCAGTCTCAGAACAAATCTTTGCGAATCACACAAAGATTTGTCCCATATTTAGTATTAGTTGTCTTCATAGCTAAAAATATTAAGGTCTTAACATAAAAGCTATTTCTCACTATCCAAAACAGACTACACAGATCTTTTAAACCCAGATTCCACTAACGTGTATGTTACATTATTTCCACATCTCTCTGCTTAGCTTCACTAACGAGATCTAATTGGTTACTCAAACACATCTCACATCTCCGCTTTGGTAGAAATCGGGTCTAACTCTAAAGCTGAAAACAAATTGCCTTAGTCCCCATCAGATAATTAAAACATCAAGAACATCAGATATAATATCGCAGTGGTGATTAATGACTTCTGTATTGGGTATTTTGTCCTTGAAATACGAGACAATATTTTGGTAGAAGCCTGTATTTTAATTTTCGTAATAAAATTATCAATGATTTGGTTAATCACACTGTAGACAGTAATGGGCGGCTGTACTATAGCGTGTACTGTATAAACTGTGTAAGTACCTATACCAAATTTTGACTTTTATAAACATACCAATCTAACAGACTATAACCAGAAAGAGTGTCGTAAGTGTAAATATGACATGTAATCTAATTACATATGCAATATAATTATGTAATTTGATTACATAATAAGTAAATATAATTTCGGAAATTTTATTTCTACGATAAGTGCTTTTTTTTTCTTCCTTTGATAATTACATTATTTTTAGTTAAGTTAACAATGGCGCTGGACATGACGTCATAAAAGTACCCTAGTGGAGTCATTGGGTCATAATTAATTTAAAATATGCTTATTTTAGTTAAAATAACAGATAGATATAATTATGTCTATTTCAGCCATTTTAATTATATTTGACGACCGGATGGCGGAGTGGGTAGTGTACTCTGCCTGCGACGCTGAAGTCGCGTGCATCTTTGAATCTTTGTGTGCGTGAACATAGGGGCTTGTCTTAGTCTGGGAGTTTTTATGCATAATAAGTATGTACTTAAAAAAAAAGTATATATGTATGTAGTATTAGTTGTGTGTAGGTTATGAGATACTTTTAGATATTTGTAAGTTATTGTCTTATTTACTAAACCAATATAAAATCTCTTAAATTTTAAATATCAAAAGTTCTTAAGTCGTGTTGTTAATGTTTTTATCGTTATTTTATGTTAATAACGTGCGAAATATTCTCTTAAATATACAATACCGTATAAATCACTTTTACTACATCTAAAGGTGTTTTACTAAAAACTGGATACTTTATTCAATGGACTGCACCACCGTTTGTTAAAACCAAAATCCTATTCTCGAAAACGTGTACCCAACAACATCCATGCGCTTTATAGCCGTAATATTTTTTCCTAAGCCTTCCAAACTGTGTTGCAACAGCAAAATATTACTTGGCAATCTACACAACGGCGCAGTTTGTAATAGCCCAGGAGCTCGTGGCCGACCGATCTACGACATTTTATAAAAGCTGAATGTTTTTCTGTTTGTGCTTCTAGCACAGATTAGAACGCTCAACAAATATCAAATTTGGATCATGCTGGCCTTAAACAATATTAAAAATTTTAACACTTTGGAATTAAGATCGGGATATATTATATTGCATATCAAATAAATAATCGCCTATCAATACATACTCATCATTTATATTCTTTTTTGCATCAAATAACTTACTTCACTACAGATAAACTAAATGTTTAACAAAACTCAAACTGCAGATAATTCGAAATTACACATCAATATGACATTCCTTTTTTCCTCATAATGCAATACAGTTAAATTTATTTTTGTACAAAAATACTACATGCATAGCATAAATACTGACTGCACATCAAATTTACCATATTTCATAGCAAAATAACTATCCCAGTCGCATATTAACCAGTAAGTACAACAAAATCTGTTCATCATATTTGTCTTAATTTTCAAGAAGCCATGCTCGGTAAATTTAATGATTATTATAACAAAAAAATCCTTTTACATTGCATTATTTCTAAAAGCAGAACAACTTAACTGAAAAACTTCGCGCGTTTTTTCGTCACTGGAGTAAATAATATAAAAATAAAAGCTATAGTTATGGCATAGGTCAATTATGGGTAAAGTAGTAGGTTAGGTTAGGTTAGAACTGCGACCATAACATAGCGCGAGCCGAGCGAGCGAAGCGAGCGTGCCGCGGCAGCGGCCGGCGAGTGCTAGCTAATCTTTGTGATACTCCGTTTCCCCTTTTTGAATCTACCCACTAAATAAAATAATATTATACTACCTACCAATTTCTTATTATCATAGATCGTAACAGACGACAGTACGTGGCGCCACCTGCAGAAGCTAAAAATGTGCCTATTGGGCAAAAAAGGAAGCGTGGACGCCCCGCGAAAGCAAGACCTGCTTTAATAATTCAATAAATTACAATTTTGTATCTAATTTTATATTTTTTTTGCTGATCACATTATGTGATAATTAATAAATAATAAGATGACTGTGACTAATAAAATGTTGTTTGATCTAGAAAAACTGCTGTAAATATTATAAAAATAGAAGCTATATTTAAAAGAAAAAGAGTTAACATGTATAATGTGCATTAAGATTATTAGTTGTGCATTGATAAAAAAGCTTTTACTTTAGGAAAAATTGCTGTGCGCTGTGAAAATAAATTGTAGTGTTTTTAGTGATATTTTGAGTTGAATATTTTGTTGTGCAATCAGTAATTTTGATGGGAATTCGGTATTTAATTGCATAGAAAAAGGATATTTTATGATTTGCGTTTAAATACTACCCATTAAGATCTAATATTTTATGGGTAGTATTTAAACGCAAATCATAAAATATCCTTTTTCTATGCAATTAAATACCGAATTCCCATCAAAATTACTGATTGCACAACAAAATATTCAACTCAAAATATCACTAAACACACTACAATTTATTTTCACAGCGCACAGCAATTTTTCCTAAAGCAAAAGCTTTTTTATCAATGCACAACTAATAATCTTAAGAGCGTGTATTCCTTTTCAAAATGTAACTGTCAATTTTTGTAGTGTTTTAGGAATATTTCGTAAAAACTGAATGAAAGTATGATTTTATTCAACTAACTTTTTAGAATGCAAGTTTTGAAAGGTAAATATAACAATTTCATTCGTAAATACAGCATAATTTTGTAATTTATCAACTTAACAGTTAATACTCTTTTAACTGATAAAATAGAAAAGTATGCTTTAGTTATTAAATGTAATTGTCATATTTACCTTTTAAAGCCCACATTCTAAAAAGTTAGTTGAATAAAATCATACTTTCATTCAGTTTTTACGAAATATTCCCAAAACACTACAAAAATTGACAGTTACATTTTGAAAAGGAATACACGCTCTTAATGCACATTATACATGTTAACTCTTTTTCTTTTAAATAAAGCTTCTATTTTTATAATATTTACAGCAGTTTTTCTAAATCAAACAACATTTTATTAGTCACAGTCATCTTATTATTTATTAATTATCACATAATGAGATCAGCAAAAAAAAATATAAAATTAGATACAAAATTGTAATTTATTGAATTATTAAAGCGGGTCTTGCTTTCGCGGGGCGTCCACGCTTCCTTTTTTGCCCAATAGGCACATTTTTAGCTTCTGCAGGTGGCGCCACGTACTGTCGTCTGTTACGATCTATGATAATAAGAAATTGGTAGGTAGTATAATATTATTTTATTTAGTGGGTGGATTCAAAAAGGGGTCCTAAGGGGGGGGGGACCAAACCTAACCTACTACTTTACCCATAATTGACCTATGCCATAACTATAGCTTTTATTATTATATTATTTACTCCAGTGACGAAAAAACGCGCGAAGTTTTTCAGTTAAGTTGTTCTGCTTTTAGAAATAATGCAATGTAAAAGGATTTTTTTGTTATAATAATCATTAAATTTGCCGAGCATGGCTTCTTGAAAATTAAGACAAATGTGATGAACAGATTTTGTTGTACTTACTGGTTAATATGCGACTGGGATAGTTATTTTGCTATGAAATATGGTAAATTTGATGTGCAGTCAGTATTTATGCTATGCATGTAGTATTTTTGTACAAAAATAAATTTAACTGTATTGCATTATGAGGAAAAAAGGAATGTCATATTGATGTGTAATTTCGAATTATCTGCAGTTTGAGTTTTGTTAAACATTTAGTTTATCTGTAGTGAAGTAAGTTATTTGATGTAAAAAAAGAATATAAATGATGAGTATGTATTGATAGGCGATTATTTATTTGATATGCAATATAAAATATCCCATATTTTATTTAGTAGTAGACAAAACATGGTCTCAAAAAAAAAATAATTTAAGACACTAATAACGTGTAATATTTAAGACAATTTATAATTTACCCGTAATCATCTGACGGGCTTTATATCTGTAAAATTATACGTTTGGATTCAGACTACATTGACAAACACTTAAAAACTTTCAGATTTTGGCTCTCCGTCTATAGCTACAAACTTACAATATAGCTTATTGCTTTGTCAAACAATTCAGAACTAATGATAGATTACTTTAACAAAATGATCTTGTAGTTGGTAGCTTCAGACATAATTGCTAACAAATGAGGCAAGTTTGATAGAACTGGTGCGGATCGAAAGTTTGTACATCAAACATTGGAGGCTGGGGGTGACAGTGTCTTATTTGAGTTAGGGTTGCCTCGCCCTGAAGAATTGTTTTGGTTTGGTAATGACAAATTGCCTAAAACGTGTTTTGTTTAAACAGGTATATAATAAAAATACTATTCGTTTTTTCATAAGCCAATTAAAATAATTTGTGTATTTCATAAATACGAACGAAGTTTATAAAAATCGTAGCACATGACGTTTCATTGTCTTTGTCTACCCCCATAGAAAAAAAGTCATGATTTTTTGTATGTATTAATAAACCAGACAATATGTGAAATCTTAAGAACTGAACTAAAATAGATATCATGACCAAAAAATGTCATGTTCGTTTTCTAATAAAAGGTTTCGAAAAATTGCAAGATTGAACAAGATTGAAGTCGTGACAACCCTTACGGAGATTGTCTCATCGAGTCGTAAGTTTTAGTTCGAAAGTAAGTTTCTACGAAAACTAAGCGACGAACGGGTAGAACTCAAAATTTAATATAGATGTTTAACGCTTATTAAAACTTAGACTCGATATTATCGCTATATGAAACAAGAGAGATACGGTGAAACTATATATTTATGTAGTTTAAAAGGGATAATACAGGTCGGCACAAGGGGTAATACAGTGTAGGTTTTTAGTGGTCCAAAGATTGCATTGATATAAAATAATCTTTTAAACGTTGTATAGAAACTTTTTGTATCACTTGCCCTGCCTTCCATCGTATCCGTATCAACGACGCGTATTTATTATTGTCATTTTGGATACGCTACGTCTTGATACGCTGCTCTGATACGACATAATTATTTTGTTTCGTATTATTAGAGTATTATTAATTATTTACATATTATACGCATCAAACGTGACGTTACTTACAATAATAATCAGTTTATAAAAAGTTATTATTTCTTTTGGTTTACCGAACAAATTGTGTGATTTAATGGTCGTTCGGAAAATTAGTTGTAATTGACCGTTTGTTATGAATACTGCGCAATCTGGCATGTCTAGAAACGATTGTCTTAATAAATGTCGTATCCATACTGTTTGAAAAACATACTAAACGATGCCTTTACCGGGAGGGTGCAAGTTCGAGTCCTGCTAGCTTCTTAATTGTTCAACCTTATTATGGTATACAATATATTTAATGGCTTTATTCAAAGACATTGCAAATCGCCAAATCGACGCTTCTCGCGATCAAAGAGTTGGTTTTTTCCGCCCAGCGATTAAGCATTGCCATTCAACGTGGTAATGCTGCCAGCCTTCTGGCCACGGTATCTATCTGCTGTGGGCATACGGAGGAATTTTATGACGCATAATTTATTTATTTTATTTTATTTATTTATTGTGTATGTTGTATATTGTTATTATTAGCCATTCGTTATTTTTAGATATAGTATTTATCTGTAAATTTGAATATTGTTAAATGTAAATATTGAATACTATAAATAACATTTTGATACGTTCAATATGTTTGTCGTTTTTATAAAGGCTGCCAGTGATACAAAAGTGAAGGCGGCTTAACATGTTATTTTTTTTTTAATAAGTATATAGAGCAGAACCTGTATATAGAGCAGAAGCGGCAGTAACAAATGGGATGACAACAATTAGTTAGGATCGCAATTTATTACGACTTATGGGCCAATGGCGAGCCATAAATTATGTTATACTGAATTCCTTAATGCTATTAATTGCGGCATGCATTTATCACTGTTGCAAGGAAACAACGTAGTTCATCAAATATCATTGTAATATAGCACTTTATATTATCATATAATTTAAGAAATATGCACAAGTTTTTTATTTATTTTCGTATCTTACGTTTACTTGTCTTTATATTATTACGTATTTAACCAGTTTTTTTTTTTTTTTTTTTTTAATGGCTGAGGAGCATATCGCTGAGCGATTACTGATTCCTGCTCGGATACTCGTGACGAATGTGACTTGACATTGTTATTTTTTTCTGTATTTTATTTTAGTTGTTTTTTTTTAATGATTTTTGTCGATGTCATTGTAGATTAATCTTGTATCTCAAGACTCTTTCCTGACTTTCTTTTTTTTCTTTACATATCTTTATTTCGCACAAGTGTAAGTATAATTGTTGAACTACATAAAAGTGGTTAAATTCTTGATCATAGGACGTGCTACAATTAATTAATAAAATTATTTATTCTGCAATTAAACATGGATTACAATAAATAATTTACCGGTTATGTTTAGGTATTATGGGTATACTAATAGTTATTTATGCAACTGTTCTTTAATGAGGGGTATTAAAACACGAGTAGTATCACATGAGTGTTTTAATACCTAATTATAACAGTTGCATACAAGACTTTATCTACACCCATGATATGAATCCTCTTTAAATGTTCTGAAACCATAGGGTATTGTACAGTGTTGTAAGAACTCTATGTAGCGGGATACGACGTCAATTCAAAAATTGGAATAAGTTTTTATTTAAATTACGGCGCTGTGGTAGTGAAACGCGCGTGCATGACATGTTCTTTTTTTGAAATTCATAAAGATGCCATGAGAATGTGGCTGTTCGATGAGTAAAAAAGGAGTTGCATAATGAATTTCAGTACAACATTAGTACACCCGTTTGGGTGTTATAATGGTTATTATGACACTGGCTGTTTTAATGTTGGCAATAAGCTAACTGTTTCAAGAACGTTAATAGAGGATATATAGCATGGGTGTAGATAAACTACTATAAACTATACACTAGCAATACTCGTGATTATTCAAATTATGAAATACGGGTGTTACTCACGTAATGTTGGTCTTTTAGTCGACCGCGGTTTCGCAGTCGCAGCCAGTCTTGCACTGAATGCAAGACTGGCTGCGACTCAGGTGCGACGTATCGCACTCTCTTGATAATGCCTAGACGTATAGGCGAAACCGCGGTCAACTAAATAGACCAACATTACGTGAGTAACACCCGTATTTCATAATTTAAATAATGTTACAAACTCACGTCAGTTTTAATAAAAATAATACTCGTGATCTTTAGCAACCGGAATCTTTGATGTGTACACACGGCTGCACAACAAGCTTCACATTGCCAGTATAAGCTGGCAGTATAGGTTGAGCCTATCGCCATACACCGGGCACAATTCCAACTCGAGACCAAATCGAACCCGAGACTTCGCTGTGGGAGGCGCAAACGATAACGCATAGACCAACAAAGCAGTTAAACCCATTTAAATGTACCTAGATAGATAGATAGATAGATAGATAGAGTAATCTTTGTTGTACACCAATATTAACAAAGAAAATATGTTGTAAACAATTTGACGACCGGATAGCGGAGTGGGTAGTGTACCTGCCTGCGACGCCGAGGTCGTGGGTTTTATTCCCACCTAAGAAAAATCTTTGTCTGCATGAACATGGAGGTTTGTCTTAGTCTGGGTGTTACTATGTATAATAAGTATGTATTTACAAAAGAAAAGTATATATGTATTAGTATCAGTTATTCTAGTACCCATAGTACAAGCTCTGCTTAGTTTGGGACTAGGTGGCGTTGTGTGTGAGTTGTGAAATATTTATTTATTTATTTAACAATTGCACTTAAAAATTATGTTGCACAATGGGCGGCCTTATCGCTATAAGCAATTTCTTACAGGCAACCTTAGGATGGACAAGTAAGTAAATGAGTAGTTACCTACCTTATGAATTTGAGGGAACATCGTGTTTAGTGGAAGTTATGTAAGATTTTGTGGTAAAGCATCTCATTTAGCAACGCTACCTAAAATTATGATAACAGGAAGTACCACTTGGAAACTATGTAAGGGGTCAACCGCGGGATCAGCTTGCTATAATATTATGAGAAACCTTTGAATGGCAAGCATAAGTTATATATATAACACAACATAACATCACGCCTACATTACCCAGAAGGGTGTAGCAGAGGTGTACAACACCCACATTTCACCTGTTATGTTCTAGATCCCATGAGATAGGGGGTGAGCCTATCACCATCCACCGGGCACAATTCCAACTCCGTGCTGCTATTGTGAATTTCCTGACGGAAAGTTCACAAATAACACTTTGTCCAACCCGGGAATCGAACCCGAGACCTTGCTATGAGAAGCGCTTACGCCAACCTCTAGACTATCGAGTCAGTATATGTAATGTAAGGTTTATAAGGCAGAGAATAAGAGAAATTTTACAATCGCGTCACGAATTACTTGAAATCGAAAATATTTATTCTTGTCCTTGCTGTTATAAAACATAATGAGGCCTTTAAATTGCCTCGACAGTCTAGTGGTATATGCGCCACTCACCATGAGGTCTTAGGTTCGTTTCCTGGGTCAGGCATAGTGTTATAAGTAATTAAGTAATTAAAACAATTTTCATGAACTCAAAATTTCATATAGATATCAAAAAAAAATATAACTTCACCTACAAAAACATAAGCGTGACGTCACGCTCATGTCACCGTTTGTTTAATTGATTTAAGATCTTTATGTAATATTATGAATTTGAGTGGTGGTAGAGCTCTTGTGAATGAGCTCGAGGGTGGCAGCACCACCGACTCACCTTAAACCTGCCGCCAAATAGTAGTGCTTCCATTACTGTGTTCCGGTTTGGTGGTAAGATCAGGCCCTGAAATTACTGGCACATGAGGCATAACACCGTAGTCCTCAGCTGCTGCGACGCATCTTTAATCTGCTTTTGTGGATTGTTGATGTCCATGGGCTGTACTCCACTTACCATCAGGTGGACTACAGGTTCGTTCGCTGTGGGCGTAGTATAAAGACTGAATACTTAATAAATCATAGTTTATCTCAAAACACATTTTATCCTTACCTCCATCTACCGTCTTAGTAGCAAAAGTGTAAATGGTAGAAGCAGATCCAGCATCGTTCATCGCAGTCACTCTTAGCTGATACCAGTTTGCGGGAGCGAGAGTTCCGACTGCGTATGAAGTAGGTACGGAGCGAAGTGGTGGCGCTTGGTAATGTCCTTCGATGTAGCTCCAACCAAGGTTTAGATCCATAGGCTAGGAAAAAAATGGCAAGCATAAGTTATATAATATATAACATAACATAACATCACGCCTACATTACCCAGAAGGGTGTAGCAGAGGTGTACAACACCCACATTTCACCTGTTATGTTCTAAATCCCATGAGATAGGGGGTGAGCCTATCACCATCCACCGGGCACAATTCCAACTCCGTGCTGCTATAGTGAATTTCCTGACGGAAAGTTCACAAATAACACTTTGTCCAACCCGGGAATCGAACCCGAGACCTTGCTATGAGAAGCGCATACGCTAACCTCTAGACTATCGTCAGTATAAGTAATGTAAGGTTTATAAGGCAGAGAATAAGAGAAATGTTACAATCGTGTCACGAATTACTTCAAATCGAAAATATTTATTCTTGTCCTTGCTGTTATAAAGCATATTGAGGCCTTTAAATTACTAGAATAGAAAAAATTGCAGTACAGATATTTACCAAGATATGACCAATTGAATATGGGATTGTTTATCGCCGCTGTGCTATTTATTCTATGGCTTTGTCAAGATAAAAACTGCTGTATTGTGTGAAGAATAATGTAAAAGTAATATTTTAAAAGTAAGCCGCGGTTCATGAAAAAAGTTAGTGAACGCATGTAGGTAAAAACACATCCTTTTTCTATACAAAAATGTTTAGCGCCCAGTTATCTTTCATGATTAAATAGAAAATCAGTTTTGTTTATTATATGCCGCTAAAGTTATGTCTCTTATTACCAGATAATTGTGATACACAAAACTAGAAACTATTTGACGACCGGATGGCGACGCCGAGGTCGTGGGTTCGATTCCTACTTAAGACAGATCTTTGTGTGCATGAACATGGGGGTTTGTCTTAGTCTGGGTGTTATTATGTATAATAAGTATGTATTTACAAAATAAAAGTATATATGTATTAGTATCAGTTATTCTAGTAGCCATAATACAGGCTCTGCTTAGTTTGGGACTAGATGGCGTTGTGTGTGAGTTGTGAAATATTTATTATTATTTTATTATTTATTATTTACTATCTTATATTCGTGACACAAAGTTGGTGGCGATACAGTTTTTGGGCATTGCCTTTTAACATAACCATATTCATGGCATCTTTACTAGCAAAACTAAAGTCATCGTCAATTTGCCTTTTAAGAGAGCCTGCTTAATAACTAAATGTCATACTCATCGTGAAATGAATAGTAACCTTCACTGACCTCAAAACTACTACAATATAAGAAACAAAATAACAGAAGGCGACCAGAAAGTTGGTTTCTGCTTTGGACAAAGGATCAGCATTGCCATAGAACGTGGTAATGCCGCCTGCCTTCTGGGCACGTTACCCGCGAATGATACTGATGCGGACGTATTTTTTGACACCAGAACTATTTGTGAGATATATTTTATTTGATAAGTTTGTATTGTTATATACTTATAGTTAGGTTGATATTTAGTTTTAACGTATTTAATAATATAGTGTAATTTCAAATGTTTTATTTTATCAGAATAAATTACTTGAAAATTATTTTTTTGAATTCAGAAACAAAAAGAAATAGTTATAATTAACTATAATCTTAGAATGTCTGCACATAAAATTTTGTGTACGTGTAACTTCTAAATTCAACCTTATACCATTTACGATAGTTCATTATTCAACTCACCGCTTTATTCTCCGCTCTTTGCCACAAATTGGATCCCAGCAGCCTGTAGTCTACTTCCCACCTTGTAACGTCACAGCCACTATCGTCCCACCCATTGAGCTGGATATAGATATGGGTTGCGTTGCTCCAAAGCCAGTCCGTTGAAGGAGGTGATACTGGTGCTGAAGAAAACCAAAACCATATTACTATTGGATATGGATGACATTTCATTGAATAGGTCGGAAAGTTAGAGATGGCTGTTTATAATAATATAGTTTTGTTATCTAGAGACGTCACAACCACTATCGTGCCATCCGTTGAGATGGATAATGATATAAGTGACGTTGCTCCAAAGCCAGTCCGTTAAAAGAGGTGATACTGGTGCTTTAGGAAAATATCCCATTTGACTGAGAAGATAATGTCAAAACTTAATTGAGGTTTCTGTTAGCTATCATCTAGACGAAAAGTAAAGGCATTGTTATAGTAGCTGAATCCAGTACTAAGAATGAACAAAAACAAAAGAATTGTAGCATTAGGACTTTCAAGCTCTGGATCGGAATACCTTCTTATGTCATGCATATTATAAATGCCGATCCAGTGCTTGAATTCTGGTGTACTGGATTAAATGTACTACGTAACTTATTTTCGCACCATATGCGGTAAATTTCGTCTGGTTACCTTTAATAATTATGATAACATAAAAGGTGGTTACATTAAAAACTGAATCTACAGATTGATTCAATTAAACACATTATTCAACTTTTGGGAAAACAAAAACATATTTTCCATTAATACATTTCTATTTTCAAATTATCTTTTTCACAAGCTATCCATAGCTAAGATAGTTATTTAGAATCCTGTATGTAGTAATATACTACGTACGTTTATATGATGTTGATGTATATACGATGCCCTAATTTTACTGACTAGCCGAATAGCACGTACGGAAATAAGTCATATTTAATGCTAGAGATAGCTGCTCATATTATGATGGTATAAAGCTAGAAATTATTTGGAGTCTAGGTAAATATCAAAAGCATAAACGAGCAGTAGTACTAACAAACTATGCCAATATGTAGACATTGATTTATTTAATACAAAAATTGTATCAGTTATTCTAGTACCCATATTACAAGCTCTGCTTAGTTTGGGACTAGATGGCGTTGTGTGTAAGTTGTGAGATATTTATTTATTTATTATTTATTTATTAATTGGACCGGCTAGACGGATACTCAGTCAGGAATTCTTTTCTAA
Organism: Hypena proboscidalis; assembly: GCA_905147285.1. Taxonomy (NCBI): domain Eukaryota; kingdom Metazoa; phylum Arthropoda; class Insecta; order Lepidoptera; family Erebidae; genus Hypena; species Hypena proboscidalis. The sequence continues at coordinate 4,668,393 of LR990150.1, read as the reverse complement.
ATATCTATAGCGATCTTTGATGTGTTTTTAGTTTTTAGTGTAATAATTAAGCGCTTACTTTTGTACTTTTTTCTGATGTTCACTAAATTTGTATTTATATTCAAAAGTTAATTCGTTATTGCGTCGTTGTCAAACCAAAATCTGCTATGTGCACTTTTGTAAGATTTCTACTTTAAACCTCTGCATATAGTTCGCTGCTATATCCTACCATATAAAAAACTGTCATGTGCTTATGACCATTATATGACGATCTACGACCTCTTATTGACGACCTCTTACCTACAATCCCTTGAATGCAGGAGACCTTTTTTTGTCAATTTCTCAAAACTATGATTTCTGCACATAGCAGATTTTGGTTTGACAACGACGATTGGCTCTCTGTCATATATTTACGTTAAGCTATTCAAATTGTTACATACTGTTGATCTTCCTATAAATAAATAAATAAAATAAATAATATACAGCGCTTGATTATGATGGCAAACATGCGGCAAAATCTCAGAAACATAATGACAGAAACTTTCTGACTTAACTCTTCTGGATCAGTGGCTAACCACCCTTTTGAGTATGCTAAGGACGTCCAGGTGAGCATTACCGATTTTAACCTCAAGATTGATGATTTCTAAGCTGATTATTGAAATTAAATGTACCTATCAATTGCGAAAAAAGTTAAAAATTTATGTTTTGAATTCACCAAGGTTTTACAGTATAACTTCATACTTCTATCTTTTGGTTTTTATCAATGATCATAGGCTGAAGTTTCCACTTGTTGTCTACCAGTTCACGTAACTAAAAACATGTTATCGTTTTTTATGTTTTACACATATACATATTTATTTACAGGAAAACTTACTTTAAACTTAATGAGTCACTGTCAGAAGGCTTCGAACCTAAAATGCTGGCAGCATTACCACGATGTATCGCGATACTAAGTCGCGGGCCGAAATATAAGCCTTCATTTCGTGAACGAGTTGCCTCAGTAAGCTGAAGAGTTGTTATAGAGGTAGGTTTCAGACTTACCGCCTCCCAGCGTAGTAACATCAATATGCGCCGGAGCCGAAGTCCCAACACTGTCAGTAGCAGTCACCCTGATGGAGTACTTAGTTCCACACTTCAGGCCAGCCAGGGTGTGCTGTTGGATGCCTGGTAGCCTGTTCTCTCGGGTCACTGGCCATGCTTCTTGCCAAAGACCGTCGTTTTCTCGCCACGTTAGATTGTAGCCTGTATTAAAGTTTTATAGCTTAGACTGTTTGAATGTAGAATAAAATAAATGTTAATAAAATTATTACACATGACGATGATAAGGTCTATTGAGAAAGTCGAACGCGGTTGATATTGTTACTTTAGTTCGTAATACTTTCATTTCTTTCTATTTAGTCTTCCACCACCACTTGCCACCTACGTATGTGTGCATTAACTGGGTAGGTATATTTGTTGCTAGCACAGAATAAGAATATTGCTAGTTGTTAGTATACTATATATTTATATATTTTTTAATTGTAAATATGATTCTTAAGTTGTAAGAAGACCTTTTAAGACTTATAACATCATTAATATAAACTAAACTTATAACATCATTAATATATAAGTAAACTAGAAGAACAAAAGACCGCTGTTCAATCCAAAACCTGCCGTAAAAGTTTAGGTATTACGATGTATGGAAGTTCGCCATTGTTCTGCCTGACTGCTTAGCATAAAGTTAAGGAAGCAAGTATAACTTTAATAAGTTTTCTAAAAGATAAAGGTGAAACTATACCCAAGATGTACTTGCCTGTTCTTTTTGCATACATATACATAATATCACGAGTTTTTTTTTAATTAAACTAGGGCCGACTTTTAATTTAACGGATTTAGCAAAATATCAGTATTTTATATAGAACCGACGACGACGGGGTGCATGAAAGGAGCCTCCCCGAGTGACGTACAAAACGATTCCTTACGTCCGGCGCACCCCGGGCAATTCGCGAGTTCTCCAACGCGAATTGGCTAATCCTTTCACCACAATGGCAAGTCAAAATAAATTTTGTCTCAGCCATCGACACGACGAAGAAGAAGAGTTAAATACAAACTGAAGAATTCAAATAATAATTTTGGAAACAAACATTTTTTTTTTTTGATTTATTATTTTTATTTGTGTATGCGTAACATGCATATTAGTGTTTTAAATATGATTTGTCTACGAAAAAAGATAAAAACTAAATAATATCTATTAAAGTAAAACCCATATTAGTTTTGTATAGAAAACGGCCAAGCAATTTTATTGTTTCCTCTTGATGACTGTCATAGATCATAATGAACCACGACCGACAGCTTATTATCGTCTCCCCGTGACTCTAAAGAAAAACTCAATATGTTATGATGGTCACCCATCCATGACCAACCGTAGTAAACGTTGCTTAACCAGTCAATCATGATGTGTATTGCGCGGTTTTGACATAGCCAAGACATTTTCGCTATTTTATTTTATTTTTTTATGACGCAATATCATTTATTATACAAACAAAAAAATAGTGCTATATTACAGACATTAACAATAAAAAAATAAAAAAACAAAATCATACCTAACTATGTACAACTGAAAGAGAAATAATTAATTTTCACTTTATATTTTATTTTTTAAGTAAACAATGCATCAAATTTTAGTTTGTAAGATTAAAATGGCTTAGCCGTTAGATGTACTCCTGATATTTTTTTCAGCTACTATTTTTTCGTTCTGTTTTTTACAGTGCGCTGTACATAAGCCGGATTAAGTTACATTTTCATTTTTATAAAAGAATGTAACTGAATAATCATTTTGGATATTTTTCATTTGTTCATTGTAGGTTTGTGATGGTGGTAGAGCCTTTGTAAGCAAACTTGAGCGCACCATAAGTTCTTGATAAGCACCACCGACCAACTTTTAATCATTGGTCAAAAAATATTCCGTATAAAAATAGTTCTTACTGTTCTTGCTGTTTTACGGGTTGGTCCTGTTTTAAACCTTGTAATTATTGCTTCATAAGACATAATTAATTAAGCCGTCGAGTGTAATTTTATTATTAGAAACTTTGTTGGTGACAGTGTTAATTATGTATGTTTTGGTAATTGTTCTTGATTATAATACTGTTTGTTTCTTGTACCACAATAAATAAATAAAAAAATAAAATAATATCTTAGAGTTTAGTGTAACAACGAGCTCATTCATTTTTTTGTGAAAGTTTATGAAAACCCACTACATTCATTGTTTAAGTAAAATCATTAATTAATTAATTACAGTTGTTTATGACGACAATTTTTTTTTGAAAACTGAACTTCATATACATACAACTAAAGAAATACGTAGCTAAGGTAGCTACCAGAGATGTACAAAATACCCTCTAAAAAGTATCTGAAATACTAAATCCAAGTTACTTTGAAATTAAGTATTTCAGATACCAGATACAAAATACTTTCGAGAATGGTATTTGAAATACTAGATACAAGATACGTATCTTCTAAATACTTTTCAAGATGAAAATACTTTTGTAAGAAAACAACATTTAGTTCTATTGAATTTAAGATTATTTTTGACATAATGTTAATAAACTTTAATGTTATTTATTTACGAATATATTATGTTAATCGCTGAAATGTGACAAGACAAAATATTATATTTTAAGGAAAATAATAAACCAATCAAAAGCTATCAATTTACTTGGTTGGCCATCAGGTTACTTATTTTTTTCTAAACACCCTAAAGTTTTTCTAAGACAATAATACAAAAAGACATGACATGATACAACATGAGATAAGAAACATAAGACATGAGGCATAATCATCAATAACATGTCAGAAATAGAAAGATGGTCAGTTCTCTAAGGTTGTCTGTTGACAACATTATTGCGAGTGACCGAGAACGCACATGTCCCCCTGCATAAGGCACGTATGAGAGCAAGAGATACAGACATACCCCCCCCCCCAGTGGATATATGTCCTCACTTGAAACCGGAACAAAACCTTTCTATTTCTGTCATTATTGGCATAATATATGAGAACAGAGATATAAGACATGATGACATACATGGCATGACTCCTATATTATTTTCATGTAAAAGAAATGTTTGAAGAACTACTTTTACTTAAGTATTTTAAATAGACTTAAGTAAAACTAGTTCTTCAAACATTTGATCACTCATTTTTCTTCTATGTGGCCTTAGAATCCAAAAGAAAAGAGTCGCTCCACAGGGGCAGAGCTCGGCAAACAGATGTTATATTTCATAAAAAATTTTGGTAACTTATTCCTAAAAGTATTTTGTCAGAAAAAGTATTTGTAAAATACTAAGATACCTAACAAATGTATTTAATTTTAAATACAAGATACAAAATTATTTTTGGAAAAGTATTTTAGATACAAGATGGAAATACGTATCTTGTATCTGTATTTCAGATACTTGTATCTTAGATAAGTCACATCTCTGGTAGCTACGTATTTCTTTAGTTATTTTTTACAAAAAGGAAAAATATATGAAAATACTTACTAATCCCGAATCCCATGGAATCATTGCCGTAAGATCTGATCTCGTCCCACTCCACCACAATATAGTCTTTATACGGGGTAGCTCTTAGAGTGGGCGGGTCTGGCAGAGGCAGTACTTTTACTGAGTAGATCACAGAGTCAGACCCGTAGAGATTCTTGGCTAAACACGTGTAGTTGCCGCTTAGGGATTGGTCAATACCTAGAACAAGAATATAAAATTGAAGAAAACCTATAAGTCAAAAATGTATAGGTCATTCCAGAAGTTATCGATAACTGGGCAACTCAAGAAAGGCCTCATAAGTAGCGCTTAAAAAGTGATCATAAAAACCATCGTCGAGTTGGACAAGTGTGGACTTAAATGAACAGCTCGTTTTAGCTGGCTCCTTCAGAAAATCAGCGCTGCATCATATGGCTGAGATGGTGTGTGTCCATTTCTGTGAAATTTATTGTTTAGTATTCTTACTTTTAGTTTTATTTTCTATTATTATAATTATTGTTTTTGACAGAATAAATATGTTTCGTTCTTTTTTTCTTTCTATGGTAGATATTTTCATATGAACTTACTAAAATAACAGTTATTTCTCATGAAAGAGATAGATTGAAGATAAAGTTAATTAGACACTTTTTGTTTGTTTTACAATGATCTATCAATTAGGATTAACTTAGTTAATCAAAGTGACCGTTAACTTTATACAATAGGGTAGGTATACCCATTTATTTATTTATTTATTTATTTATTATTGTAAGACCAACAGCAGTAACAATTAATATTAATAAAAATATTATGCAACATTCAGCCAATTACAGGTCCTCACGAATAAGTAACAATATATTATAAAATTAAGAACTGCGAATGTACTACAACAAATCATTACAGAGCCTTATACAAATCGATTGCTTAAATAATACTAAACTCCTCGATATTGAAAAAAGAAGAAAGAAGAAAGAAGATTTAATAACAATAATTTAATGGATATTCGTCTCTAGACTTTAGATAACTTAAGATATTTTTTATAAAAATAATACTTACTTTTAATCAGCAAGCTGTCGTCCCGGTTTCTGGTAAACCTTGGATGATGCGTGATGATGTTCTGGTTGTGGTACCACACGGTCCTTGGTGGTGGTATCCCCACGCTTCGACATTCGAGGAGTAAGGAGTTTCGTACTGCTACTGTTATTTCTCCTCCTAGAGATGCCACGCCGGCTACCACTGCGAGATAATGGCATTTACAACTTTTGACATGAGAACTAAATTTTTGTAAAAAATAAATTAATAATGTTCACAACTGTTTCAATTGTCCAAAGAAAATAGTACCTTTAATTACACTAATGGTGAACATTTTGTTTTTTTATCTGGTTGTTTTAATTTGCCAGATTATGTTGATAATTTATACTTAGTATGCATTATGAGACTTATCGTGTTTATCATTATAGACAATTTAAAAGTTTTTTTTCTTTTTGATACAAAAATGGCGTAAGAAATGTAACGGAGGTGTGGCACTGTATATAAATAATCAATCGTTTAGATTTTAGATTTAAATTATCCAAGAACGTTAACTTTATCATATTGTTTAGTTACTTCAGTCCGTTAATCAAATTGATTGTAAGCATTTATAAAATACTTCTAATTGATTATTTTTATTGCATTTAGCTATGCTTAGCAAATTATACTATGAAACAGTTGAAAAACATAATTACGGGACCGGCAGGATTTGAACCTGCGACCTTACTGCACACCGGGCAGTCGCTTTAGCCATCCAGCTACGGTCGCCTCTTACCAGAGCCCTAAATTTCTCAACTGTATGATACGTCATTTCGTGACGTCACGTTCATCCATTTGTTCCTATCTTAAGTAGGATACAAGCCTGCCGGTCCTATATCTTTTTCAACTGTTTCAAAGTATATTAATAAAATATATCACAATTGTACTAAAACTATTTTTGTTTGGGTATCTTTACCTCATTTTTATTCAAACTGACGTAAGTTTGTAACATTATTAAAATTATGAAATACGGGTGTTGCTCACGTAATGTTGGTCTATTTAGTCGACCGCGGTTTCGCCTATACGAGAGTGCAATACGTCGCGCCTAAATCGCAGCCAAGTCTTGCACTGTGTCAGTCAGTGCAAGACTAGCTGCGACTCAGGCGCGACGTATCGCACTTTCTTTATAATGCCTAGACGTGTAGGCGAAACCGCGGTCGACTAAATAGACCAACATTACGTGAGTAACAACCGTATTTCATAATTTTAATAATATCTTTACCTCTTTGAGAATTAGTATTAGTAACTCTTCTACTCTCCGGGCCTTCTCCAACTGCAGTACTAGCCGTCACCCACACGTCATACTGCCTCCCTTCATTGAGTCCTTTTAGCTCTAGAGTCTGCGATCTTTCGTACGCTTCCGTGCTGCTCTGGACGTCCACTCTTATGGCTTGAGGACCGTCGTTGCTACATAACAAGATAAACTAAAATTAAATTACTGCTCACGTGTTTAAAAAAAACACAAGAATCGATTTTTCAAATTGTACGTCAGATATTGTTTTTTTTTTAATTTGATAGTAGAATAGAAAAGTATAATATTGATAAATTAATTAATTTTAAAATTGTCTTGTACATAAGTCGTGTGAAAATGGTCATTTTGAACACATATTAGAACTTAAAGAAATAAATAGCTCTGATATGAGCAATAAGCCAACAGAAGGCGTCATTGTCAGGCGTCCCGTGCTGCCAAATGAATGTGCCAGAGCGCTGCTCTTTCACATCATAGAATACCAGTTGTCGAATCATAGATGTGAGGAATAATCTACCCCACCACTTACCAGCAAGTTTGACAGACTATTTTTCATAGATATATGTTCATTTCGTGTCCATATTGGTTTATTACTGTAAGACAACTAGAGATTTTTTTGAATTTTTGGTGTTTTCATCAATGTCTGATTACTGTTATATTGGTGTATATCGGTGGTCAATTAATTGTTTCAGCAAAGTGACTGCCAAATGCGGTATTACGACACCAATAATTATTGGCAGGGGTCCAACTGCAGTAATTACTGTCTCCTCATTAACAAAATTATAGCAAATTAATCAGCAAGAAATTGCGCCTTGTTTTCCGTCAGTTTGAATTCAAATATCTGAAAAATAAGTCTGGAAGAAACCACGATTTTTCTCAACAATACCACAGTATAAATATGTACAAACAGTACGGAAACTGCCTACAAACGTGCGAAACGGCACGCACACATAAACATGCACACCGACGAGACCCCTAAGCGGCACTCGCTACTGAGAGCACCGCGACAATCGCTTAGGGGCCTCGTCGGTGTGCATGTTTATGTGTGCGTGCCGTTTCGCACGTTTTTAGGCAGTTCCCGTACAGTTTGTACATATTTATACTGTGACAATACTACGGTTCTCTACAGAGCCAATTAATTATTTATCCTCAATTACAAGCTTAAATTTTGTCTCAAAGACTCGAGTCTGGGGGCAGGCAATGTTCAGCTGTGCTGTCCTTACAACCGCACAAAACATCTGCTTTCACAGGTACTTTTAGATACGCGGCATCCAAAGTTTGGAATAATATTCCTCCTCCCATTAGGAAAATTAACACAGTAAACACCTTTAGAATGCATTTACGTCGATACCTGATGAATGCTCAACAACAGTTGGGCATGATCGATGTTAACATGTCGTTTATCTAATATACCTATACATTATGTTATTTTTGTTATTTGTTTTTAGGGTTCCGTAGTACCTACAAGGAACCCTTATAGTTTCGCCATGTCCGTCTGTCCGTCCGTCTGTCCAAGGCATAGCGACGAAACCGTTGGTGCTAGAAAACTGAAATTTTGCATTAACATGTATGTTAACTATACAAAGAAAGTCGTAGAATAAAATTTGGAAAAATATTTTTTTTTCGGGTAGCTCCCCTACATGTAAAGTAGGGATGTTTTTTTTTTTGTCGCCTACCCCATAGTTTGGGGTATTGTTAGATAGGACTTTTAAAAACGTTCAGGGGTTGCTAAGACAGTTTTTTGATTTAGAGATCCGTTTGCGAGATAATTAACTTTAAAGAGCAAATTTTTGTTCGAGTAGAGCGTCCCCCCCCCCTCTAAAAGCTAAACTACTGGATCCCAAAATTTGAAAAAAATTGTGTCGGTAGTACATGTAATGAACTTTAAAGGAAAACTATAGCGGATAAGTTCACTTCATTAGTTCAAGAGGAATAGGGGTCCGAAATGTCAGATGCAGTTACTCAGAATATTTCGTTCAAAATTCTTGAAACATAAATAAACATATATAATACATATATAAAATCACGCCTTTATCCCACGGGGTAGGCAGAGACGATGGAACGCCATGTGCTTCGCTCCTTACATACTTCTTTTGCTTCCTCAACATTCATACATCCTTTGAAAGTAATGACTTGTATGAAGATGTTACTTGTTTAGTACAGATAGTAAATCCCTTTTAAGCCGAAATATGTTGTTACGACTAGCTACGGAACCCTACTGCGCGTGGCCCGACACGCACTTGGCCAGTTTTTTATTGTAAATAAGATCTCAAAATGTAAAGCTCAGCTCAGCTCAGTAGTCTTTTTTTTTTTTTAATTATTGTTTTATGTTTCATGCTTCAGTCTATTTATATCTTTTGTTTTGTTTTTTGTTGATTATTTTCTATTATTTTTGCCCACTAGTCTTTTATGACTGGTTTATGTATCTGCTGTTTATTTTATTTGTTTGATGTATTTTATTATTAAGAGCATATTAATATCCGTGTTGTCACGAAGGCCTGATTGAAAATCAGCGTCAGACCTTAGTCTGACAATATGCTGAATCAGGACCTATTTGGTGCAACCATGGGGCATAACTCAAAATGTTGTATTTATATAATCTGTATTTTGTTTACTTTCTGTCTCATTTTTTGGAACCAAATAAATTTATTTTCTTTCTTTCTTTCTTCTTTCAATTATCATTATTACTTTTAAAGTATCTTAATAATAGCAGCCCTGTATCTAATACATGTCCCACAACTGGGCTCGGGCCTCTTCTCATAATAAGAAGGGTTAGGCCATAGTCCACCACGCCGGCCAAGTGCGGATTAGTAGACTTCACACGACCTCGAGTACTTTTTAGGCACTCTCAGACATGCAGGTTTCCTCATTCACCGATAGGGAGCGATAATTTATATGATAAATACACACATATCTACAAAAAGACGAATCTTAACGGTTTATTGACAAAGGTGTGTTCCGTGGCTTTGAACCCAAGACCTTTGACTTCACCGTCCTACGTTCTTCCACTCGGCTATCGCGGCTGTAAAAAGTACCTAGAGAACCTTTCATCAAAATATTTTTATGGAAAATTCAACGTTGCATTGACAAAATTCAGTGCTTAGAATGGTGTACAGAAAAAACACGGCAGAGGGTATATGGGATTTTTTTAAATGATCTCTACCTTAAATCAATAGCTTGCCTCTTTATAACCGATAAAAAAAAAGGATCAGGTTCTCAAGTCAACGTGTATATTATATATATTTTTTTTTCATTTCAGCTCAAGAGTATATAGTAGACTACGGGTAGTAACACCATACAAATTGGACATTGTACTGCCAGTAATACTGGCCTTAAGTGGTGTAAAAACATAACATCACGCCTATATCACCTAGAAGGCCTATTCACACTTCACCTCTCCCCGAGTGACGTACACAACGATTCTCTACGTCCGGCGCACCCTGGGCAATTTGCGAGTTCTCCAAAGCGAATTGGCTAATCCTTTCACCACGATGGTAAGTCAAAATAAAATTTGAATCAGCCATCGATACGACCTGTTATGTTTAGGTCCTATGGGCTTGTGAGACTATCGCCATCCACCGGGCATAATTCCAATTCCAACTCCGTGCTGCTATTGTGCATTTCCTGACGGAAAGTTCACTTAAAAACACTTTCGGGAATCGAACCCGAGACCTCGCATACGCTAACCACTAGACCATCCAGGCAGTGGTGTAATATATAAAAAAAAAAAAAAAAATTGTTTATTTATCTCAACACAATATAAAAAATTAGACATGAAAAACATACATACATAATAATACATAATATGTATCCAATATTTTATTTTTAATACATACCTGGCTGTAGGCTTGCAGTAGACTGTATAATGCAGTAGTCTTCCATTCGGCTGGCTCGGTCTTTTCCAGCTCACCAGAAGTATTGTCGACGATTGTGACAGAAGCTTTATTTCTGCTGGAGCTTCGGGCACTATTAAAAATATATATTTTAGGTCATTTGGTTACTAGTTAGCAATTCTGTTCACGATTCTGATGTGACTCTGGATGCAATTTTTTTATCGGAAGAGATGACTGTTCCGATAAACTAAATTATGTATTATATATTATATATACACTATAGACTATATTTTCACGTTTTTTATGTTAGATTTCGGAAGTATAACGTTGCCGTAGACTACGCCAGAGATAAATTTTAAATTTATCCCGCAATTTTCAGCAATTATTGAAATTAATTGTACAAAATGGTACTTAATTTTCAAATAAAAATTTTCAATACAATCTTTAACACTTTTGCTTTTTTCCAAGATGTAAAATATTTCTAAAAGTGATGCTGATGCGTGGCAATTATCGATGATTTATTTTTCCATTCAGAGCCTCAATCAGTGGTAACAGGTATCACACCTATTTTTACCCTGTATAGGCAGGTGGTAAAAAATTACTGCCTTATAGTGCGAATAAAGAGAAAATATAAAGAAAAACTTGACTTTCTCTACAAAAATATTTTACTATACCTAGGGTATATATAGACTTTTGGGACGTACCCTTTCTAAGGGGCTAGACCATTACTAGATAGTGAGTGTTTACGACATTTACATTCAATAGAATTGGGTACGTAATATATTTGGCACCTATGCGATAGCTGAGCTTATAACAATGAATTCTGAATGAAATTTTCGTCCTTTGCTGATAGCGCTTGTACTATCAGTTTTCTTGTTATTTATTTATCTAGGATCACGATAGTGACAAGATGAGTTTCCATTTTTGAATCTAAACGTCGATTTTAACGTCATTTATGATGATAGGAAGTTTATGGAAACATTTAAAACCACCACCACTTAATTGGACGCAGATTTGGTGCAATCGTTGTCAGTTAGTTATTTCAGTTCATTCATCAGTTAAACACAACTAGATGGTTCCAAACTAAGCAGAACTTGTACAATGGGTACTAAAATAACCGATACTAATAAATATAATACTTTTCTTTTGTAATTACATACAAATTAAACATAGAAATGCCCAGACTGAGACAAACCTTCATGTTCATGCACACAACGATTGGTTTAAGCGGGAATCGAACCCGTGCACTCGGCGCCGCAGGCAGGTATACTACCTACTCCGCTATCCGGTCGTCAAAAAGTTAGTAGTTAGTTTTGAGAAGAAATTGTCTCAAATGTAAAAAGGTGAGCCTCGCAATTAATGACTAAGTATCTTGTAGCAGTCAATTATGTAACGCGAAGCAAACCGTATCTTAATTGGTATAAATATTTAAAAATACAATGTAGTTAGCCAACGAGTCTTCAATTGTTTTTCTTGTCAATACTAAATGAGGAAAGATTTGTTTGTACTAAGAAACAGTTGAAATAAATATGGGACCGGCAGGATTTGAATCTGCGTACTTCTGCACACCGGGCAGCCATTTTAACCACTCAGCTACGGTACCTCTAACCAGGACCAAATTTTTTCAACTGTTTCTTAAATATAATTTGCTAAGCATAGCTAAATGCTATAAAAATAATCCATAAGAAGATTTATTTGTTTGTTTTTACCTAAAGTTGTAATGTAAATAAGATATCTTAATTTTAATTGATTTCTTATGAATAAAAAAAAAAAAAACCTTAAGTTCTTCGAATCTACTAGACTGTTCTAAATGAAAATTTAAGACTTCGGGAATAATAAAAGCTACTTTTTATCGAAGTACCACGCGAGTGAAGCCGTATTCTCAACCTAGTGTATTAAAAAGTAAAGAGCCATTAAAAAAAGTTTACTTTTGCTTTCATTAAAAAATTATGGGGTCGAATGTTATAAAGTATTTATTTTTATGCCAACATTATCGTTAACAGCCACTCATAAAACAAATAATGGCTGGCATGGCATGGCATAAAACAAAAAAACATTAAAACAAAAAAAATTGCTTACAATATACTGTAAACAACTATTTTTACTGTTTTATTTGACTCAGCCTAATTTTTATTTGTTTATTTTTAAATTGACACTACAAACGTGACGTACTAAAAATAATAATTATTTTAGTCCACTTTACAACAATTATTTATAAACATAAAAAATAATATATCTCTAGTACGGGTTGGCGCAAATGACATTGAAAATGTTTGATTCAATAAAGTGCTTATAATATTGTTATGTGCTGCAAATATACAAAAGATAGATCACCCTATTGAGAAAAAAAACATAAAACAGACAAAAAAAAATCCATACTTTAATTGTTTTTTACCACATTGTTACTAGACTTAGCAAAAAAATTCCACAAATGAATGAACAAAAAATACATAAAAGTATTATCACTTACCGTCTTGCAGTGTAGAGCAAACAATAGGAAACGAGTAGGGCCCGAGTCCATAACTAGAGAAGCCTGCCACTTTGACGGTGTAGTTAGTAAATTTGTAGAGTCCCTGCAGACGCAGCTCCGTCACTAGTGAGGTAGAGTTCTGCCATTGTCGACCTGCAGATTTGCATGATTAGTAGACACGGATATACGGCGGAGAGCACGCGTTACTGGCAAGTTTTATACAATGTAGTGAATAGCAAAGTGAGTATTATTAACACTGACTTATTTTTAAATATTTATGTTGATTAAGTTATTTTGATTAAAATAAGGTTAGAACTCAATCACGTTATCGGAAACTCTTAGGATAGAATCAAAAAGGAAATCAGTATTTTTTTATTACTTGATAAGACACTATTGCAGATTTTTAATTAGTTAACAGTTTACTGTTATATCTTATCCGAAATTTGTGATCGTAACTTGTTGTGAGCTAGATTCCTCTTGGTTCCGAATAGCAGAAAAACTGTTTAACTGAGAAAATAACAAAAGTACGCTAAAATTTATTAAAACCAGTTCACCCATTTTTGAGTTTAAGTAAACAATTTGAGAAAGTAGGTTTTTGTAAAAATATATGCGGAAACTACGACAGCGTGACACAATTTTTTCCTGTTATATTTAACAGGCTCCGCGATTAGCTCTGACATTATGAAAATTCGACTCTATTCGTCTCGGTATACTGAATAATAGAACGACCAAAAAATAATGTTATATGAAAGCTAGTTCTAATACGTTTTGTTTTAATTCGTCAAATTAAGTCACTCATAAAATCTAATGAAGTTATGGAAAATGTTGTGTTCCATTTTGTCATCTTTTAACTAAATACATATGCTAACCATCGAGGCAGTAAATTATACAAATATGTATAAGCAGCCCTGTATATAATACATGTCCCACTGCTAGGCTAGGCCATAGTTTACCACGCTGTCCAAATGCAGATTGGTAGACTTCACACACCCTCGAGTACTTTTAGGCACTCTCAGGCATGCAGGTTTCCTCACGATTTTCCTATACCGCTAGCTAGCGATAATTTATTTGATAAATACACATTATCTTCGAAAAGACGAATCTTAACAATTTATTGACAGAGGTGTGTGCCGTGGGTTCGATTCCGCGACCTATGACTTCGCAGTCCTACGGTCTCCAACTCGCTGCACACTAACGGCTGTATATTATTCTATAATTAATTCAAATATTTGTCTCTGCTACTGCGTAGCAACCTAATACTTTGATAGCCCAGTTCTTAGAGTTGGGCAGTGTTTGACAGAGCTTGTTTGACAATGTGGTCAGTCACATTGAAATAATGCTAATATGGAGTTGTATTCCCTTTGAGACATGTAAATATAGATTGAAATTGTGGTGTTGTTTGTAACTCTATTGCGAAACAGTCTTATTAAAACATGATTGTTATTATAGAAAAACATTTGCTAAAATTTACTTTTGAATGCAACAGATTTTCATAATTTGACACTAAATACTAAAAATCGGGTAGGTACTAAAAGTGTAACAAATTATACAAATAACATAAACATAACATAACCTATGTTACACTACCATATTTCACGTGTTATGTTTAGGTCCCATGCGATCGAGGGTGAGCCTATCACCATACACCAGGCAGAATTTCAACTCCGTTCTGCTATTGTTAATTGCCTCACGTGTCCGACCCGGGAATCGAACCTGAGACCTCGCGGTAAGTGGTGCATTTGCTAACCGTTAAACCGTGGAGACAGTAAATTATACAAATATGTATATTATTCTATAATTAATTAAAAATATTTGTCTCTGTTTCTAAAATACTGCGTAGCTACCAATATTTTTATGGCACAATTCATAGAGTTGGGCAGAGCTTGTTTGACAATGTGGTCAGTCACATTGAAATAATGCTAATATAGAGTTGTATTCCCTTTGAGGCATGTAAATATAGATTGAAATTGTGGTGTTGTTTGTAACTCTATTGCGAAACGGTCCTATTCAAATGAGACTGTTTATTTTAGAAGGAATTCACGCTTCGGAAATATGATTATTACCTGTATGTATAAAAGATAGTTTTGTAAAAGATTTTTAAATAAATAAAATATTTAATTAATATTTCACAACTTACACACAACGCCATCTAGTTCTCAAACTAAGCAGAGCTTGTACTATGGGTACTAGAATAACTGATTCTAATACATATATACTTTTCTTTTGTAAATACATACTTATTATACATAGAAACACCCAGACTAAGACAAACTCCCATGTTCATGCACACAAAGATTTGTCTTAAGTGGGAATCGAACCCACGACCTCGGCGTCGCAGGCAGGTTCACTACCCACTCCGCCATCCGATCGTCAATTTAAAAATATATTTGAATTTTTTACATTCTGTAGGTATTTTTATGTATATATAGTTATGTATTTGGTATTAAATAAGGTATTTGCTTCTGTTACGAGCAAAGACAGTTACACTCAGAAACAGAAGTAGCTACACCCAAAGAAAAAAAAACAAAGTCGCTTTTTTCTGAAAATAATAATTATAATAATATGATGAATTAAACCTAATAGTGGTTGATAATATGTGCCTTATTTAATAAAAGTGATATTTTTAACGCGATAAATGTTAGTTGTGTAGAAGTTTAAAAATGTTGACGTCCGTATGTATCTATTTTGTTTTATTGCTGACGTAAATTAAATGTTACATTGCTAGAGATATGGCTTATGGAGTGCCACAGGGTAGCGTTCTTGGTCCATTGCTTTTCCTGTGCTACATAAATGACCTTCCTAACAGCACAACAAATCAGATGTCTCTATTTGCGGACGATAGTACAATAATTTTTGATAAGGGCAATCTACGTGAAATCGAAATCAATGTAAACTATACGCTTATGAACATTATTGACTGGTTAAATGCAAACAATTTACAGGTAAATCTGACGAAAACAATTTTTATGAATTTTCAATTAATGGTTAAATGGACATCAAAATTAGACATAAAATATAATGAGACTGACATAACTGAAGCAAAGGTGACAAAATTTTTAGGATTACACATTGACAATAACATGTCATGGAAAACCCACATAGGCTACGTACGCAATAAAGTGAACCAATATTCGTATGCTTTATACAGGCTAGGAAAAATTGCCAATGAAAACGCACTGCTCACAGCATACCATGGCTATGTCACCTCAACGTTACGGTTCGGTTTAATATTCTGGGGCAATGCCACAGATATGCAAGATGTCTTTATAGCGCAAAAGAAATGCATTAGATCAATTTATAAATTACAACGTACGGATACATGCAAACCCTACTTTAACAAGTTAAGAATACTAACATTACCATGTTTATATATCTTTGAAGTAAGCATGTTCGTAAAATCGAATATGCACCTATTTGAAAAAGTGGAAAGTCAACGTCGCTCTAACACACTTCACTTGTTAAAATCGAACACAACGTTTCTACATAAAAGTATATATGCAATGGCTCCGAAAGTTTATAATAAGTTACCTAAAGAAATTAGGAAGTGTAAAAATACCAGTGAATACAAACACAAACTTTTTAATTATTTGGCGGATAAGGTATACTACTCCATAAATGAATTTTTAGACGACATTGGTAATTAACATTGTTGTGACGTCCTAATTTATCAGTAGATTTTTTTATTTTTTATTATTGTATTAATAAATTTTATTATTGTAATCACTGACATTTTATCATCGACATTTTATGACTTATTTGACATATGCATCTAATACAATTAATTTATTTGTTAAGCTCTTTTTAAAATATAACATTGTTAGCTTAAACTGATGTGAATGCCTGTGAATGTAAATTATTATTGTTTAAATTTTCGTATGCCATTCGGCGAATCATAGAAGAACTTTTGTAACACTAACATCCTTGTAACCTATGTTTTACGAAATAAATGAATAAATAAATAAATAAACATTTATTATAATAAATGTATGTGTGTGTCTTTGCGTCTGTAAATTATTTAGTAAAACACAGAAATATAACCTTCTTAAAATGGATTGTATACTGGTGATAAAAAAAGAAACTTACCCTGAGCAGCATATAACACAGTATATCCAATGAGTGCTCCAGCTTGCTTGTGAGGTGGAATCGGCTGCCAGCTTACACGTAAGGCTGTAGACGTCACACCACCGCATTCCACTGATGATGGACCTTCTTCAGGCGCTAAGATAAGAATATATGTGTTAAAATATGACTAGAAGATAAACGGAGTATTTTTTCTTTGGCCTGACTAAAAAAATAAAAGTCTAAATCCGGGTCTTTTCAAATTCAAATTCAAATAATTTAATTTTCATAGGCCCCAGGAGGCGCTTGAACACCTCAAAACATTACAAAAAATGATATAAAAATAAATAATACTAAATTATACTAATTACAATGATTTGAATAACCGGGGCTTAGATTAATTTTAATCAATTTAAATTAAGAATTTAAATTCAAATTAAAATCAATCCAAGTACCAGCTCCGATGGGTATTGCATTATGAGAAGAGCTGGTGAGAAACTCATGTGCACCATCTTTTAAAATGAAAACTATAACAATTAGTAGGTATACATAATAAAAGTCACATAAGAAGAGCAATTCATTACGAAATACTATTATCATTTATATAGTCCGAAATACTGTAGTAATACAGAAACATCCAGAATTTGAGGGCACGGTTTGCGTAGTGGTTAAAAAAGTCGCCTAGCTGCTTTTAACTGCGCGAATCCCGACTTCGATACCCACACAGGACAAATCTTTGTGTGATCCCTGACATTTTATTCTGACTCTGGGTGTGCTTTTCGTGTGTGAAATATAGGTTTGTGAACATCCCAGCGACACACGAGTAATAGAAGACAAAAAAATATTACGTGTCACTGCTAACTACGAAATTGTCGAATCTTAACGACACCAGTGGCAAAGCGTGCTAAGGGAGCAGATCATAAAAAAAACTTTAATTTATTATTCATCCTTCGATGGTCTAGTAGTTAGCGTATGGGCCTTTTACCACGAGGTCTAGGGTTCGATTCGTGGATCGGGCAAAGTGTTATTTGTAAACATCCTTCCCGAAATTCACAATAGCAGCTCGGAGTTGGAATTGAACCCAGTGGATGGTGATAGACCCACCCCCTATCCAATAGGACCTAAACATAACAGCTACACCCTTCTGGGTAATATAGACATGATGTTATGTTATGTTAATGTTATATAATTATTCATCAACCTACGTCTTGATTCATCGTATCTAACATCAAGTAAATAATTCTCTATCTTAACTTCAATCTCATACATATTCAAATCAGTTAAATAACAAGAGTTAAACAAAACTCAGTAATGATAATTAGCTGAAACTTTCAATGCGAGACAAAGTTTCAAGTACGAGTTCTAATTTATAAGGACTGCGTCAAATAATGTATGGTTATACTAAGAAACAGTTGAAAAAGATATAAGACCGACCGGCAGGATTTGAGCCTGCGACCTACTGCTAGGGTTGCCAGGTGAGTCGCGAAAAAATACCGGACAACCTGAAAAGGGGGGGGAGGGGTATGCTAGGTCGCAAAAATAAAAATTTAAAATACTTTTTTTAATACTAATATTTTTTATTTGTATGTTTTGTTATGTTTGTAAGTCTACTTTTGTAGGCGCTTGTGACCAGTAGTACCGACTCTCTTCAAAATACCGGACATTGTTCTGTCCGGTATAACCATTTATTTTTTACCGGACAGGCCTCGAAAATAACGGACTGTACGCTTAAATACCGGACATATGGCAACCCTACCTACTGCACACCGGGCAGTCGCTTTAATGCGATATTTTCGACTATTTCTTAGTATAATTTGCTAAGCATAGCTAAATGCTATAAAAATTATCAAATAATGTATGGTTGTTACAAAGTTTAGAGGAGAAAAGACACCAATTTTTCAGCTTTTCTTTTATGGCGTCGGCTATTTGGAACGTACTGTTGCCTCCTGAGCGTGACTGTAAAACAGTTTCTGGTTTTAAAAATGTGTATAAAAAACATTTACTGGCAAAACAACATAGTGAGTAAGATAATGAATTACCTGTGGTTTGCACGTATGTGCATAAAGTTATCGCAATGGCTTTCTTCTCGTTATAGCATAGCACACAACATTACTTCACCCAATATACCTAATCTTGTGAAAAACACCACAATTCTATTCTACACAAGTCACACACTCTTGTAACTATAAAAACACGGTCTACATTAGTTTAAAACTATTTACACTATACAAACAATACGGAAGACACGGCACATTGTTTTTAAATAGCAGGATAACTTATTTTATACAACAAGAAATAAAATATGTATGACTTGGACCGCTTGGACGTGTTTTTGAGAACCCCGCTCTTCCCCGAATTTCTTTGTTGACAATTATTATTTATGGGTTGTCAAAAGCGTATGGGGTATGGGTGCGTTCCGGGTTTCACATTTAATTTAATAATATATTAGTCATTAATACGATAGTACTTGTTAATTTTTAAAATGTGTTTTGTTAATTTAATGCTTTATTATTGTATAGGTTTAGTTGTAGTTGTTTTATATTAATATTATTTAGTTGTTAATCCATAAATATATTGTTATATTGTGACACAAAAATTGTGAATGTAATTATTAGATATTATTTATTTATTTATTTTCTGTCACACTGCTTTCTACTTATTCTCTGGGCGCATCAGAATTATCAGCGCTGCGGGGCTTTTTAGCGCAGTATTGTGCTGAGATGCGTACCATTTCTGGCATTATGAATGATATTTTAAATTGTTTAGTTTTAGACGCCCTATTATGTATTTTATTTTACCAGAATAAATGATTTTTCTTTCTTTCTTTCAATGGAATAGATTATGCTGTCAAATATGACAGCCTATATAATTATGTAGTTAGCTCCAAAAATATTTGCAAAACAGCGGCTACCTACGAATGAAATAAAAATCAGAAATCAGAAATCAAATTATCTATTTCCATGGGCTCCAAGGGGAGCTTGAACACGTGAAAACAAACATCAAAATACAAAAAATAAAACTTAACTAATTAAATTTAATACTTAAACAGTTTGACACCGGAGCTTAGATTGATATAACTTATGTTATGATTCTAACTTTATCATTAGCTTATAATTCCTAAAAACTATTGCAAATTGTCGTTATTTAGTCATTTTCTTATTTTAATTAGTTTGTAATTTTAAAGAGTATTTAATTTGACTTCTGTGTTCTCATTAATGAGATCACAGTAGAAAAACCGCGGAAAAGTGGGTTAGGAAGGTATTAGGTCGGTGGCAATGGTCATTCGCTGCCTGGATGTCAAAAGTAAAGACATTTAAAAGTAATAAGTGTGTTTATTATAATGTTAGTATTGCAAGAAGTAACACGTGTTAACAGTTAAACACGTGTTAAAGTGATAAGTGCATTAAGTCTAATTTATGGAATAAAAGGTGATTCTTATAAAGTTACGTTGTTTCGTATTGTTATCCCTAACTTCTGAGGTAACGGCAAGGTATCGCCACACTTAGAAATTTGAATTAAAATCAATCCAAGTGCCAGCTCCGATGGGTATTGCATCATGAGTAGAGCTGGTGAGAAACACAAAAAAATGTCTGGCGTTTTATAAGTGTACTAAGCGCCAAAACTTGTAAAGTAAAATGACAGCGTTGGTTTTACAGTTCACAAGTTTTCTCTTTAGCAAAGTACGATGGAACGAGATGAGACGTCGACGAAAATCTCAAGTTATATAGAAAACTGTCAAGGGCGGTGACATTATGATCTGGTTATTTTCCTCTTATATAATGACGAGATTATTAGACACTAGCTATTGCCCGCGGTTTCTGCACGTGTGGTGTAGTGGTTTAAGCGGTCGCCTCGCCACTCTCCACTGCACTGGTGTTGTGGGTTAGATCCCCACATGGGACAAATCTTTGTGTAATTCGCAAATATTTGTTCTGAGACTGGGTGTGCTTGAGTGAGTGAATGTGTGTATTTGGCCTTGTCATTGGGACCATTGGATAGTGTAATTACTTTTGGCGTTCTATCTAATGTAAAAAATCCAAAATTTATTTATTTATTTATTTATTCTTTCGCGTGGAATACGTTATAATAAATAGTAGCTGCTCCCGCGCTTTGACCCGCGTTATAAACGTTACAGCCCCGTTTCCATAGAGTTTAGCGTATTGTTGAATACCAAAAAACTTTAATGGATAGTTTAGCCTATTAAACATAAAAATAATTATTAGAATCCAATCAGTAGTGCCCGAGATTAGCGCTCACAAACAAACAAACTTACTTTCACCCGCGGTTTCGTCTGCGTGGTAGCTACATCAATAAAAAGTAACCTAGTAGCATTGACGTATAAAGTATTTCTATACCTAGTGGTCAGTTTTCTGGATATACAATTTTATCAAAATCGGTAAAGCCATTTAAAAGATTAGCCGATACAAACAGACAGACAAAAAAACTCAAAAGTAAAAAATAAAATATTCGCTGAACTTTGCTTACCTTTATATTAATTTGTTTAAAACAATAAACCCAAATAATTATGTAATACTAATTAATTATATTTTTTTGAAGTCGGCGCCAAATTACAAAATCAAATACCAATTAAAACCGTATTTACCGAAATAATTGTTGAAAAAATCTCAAAATCAAATACCAATTGAATTGGTATTTGATTTTGTAATTTGGCGCCGACTTCAAAAAAATATAATTAATTAGTATTACATAATTATTTGGGTTTATTGTTTTAAACAATTAATATAAAGGTAAGCAAAGTTCAGCGAATATTTTATTTTTTACTTTTGAGTTTTTGAAGGCGGTTCCTTTTTCTTTGAAAAAAATTAGTACATAATTATAATATTTAGAATACGCTCGAGTTAAGAATATTCTTTTTTTTAATTAGTTTTTTTTTTTTTTTTTTTTTTACTTGTTTTTTTTATTTTTTTTTTTTATTTCAAGCTTTTTAGTGTCTTAGTTTTTTAGATTTAACGATGGGGTTAGGAAGAAATACTAAGGCATAATTACGCATGAAACACAATAGAAACAATCAAAATAATCAAAATATTCTTTCTGAGATCTTCATGATCATAAGCTAACACTACGATAATAACAAATGTGCTGAAACGTAAGTCCCGTCCAAACCTAAGCAGAGCTTTCGGTACTTTAAGGGTAGGTAAGTAGGCTGTCTCTGCTTACCCTTCAAAGCATACACAGGCATGATGTTATGTTATGTAGTGGTGAAAACAATACATAGATACACGATTGCACAAAACGTGGTTCATTAGCTATTCGTTTTTGAAGAGTTCCGTTGCCTGTCTCCAAAGATCTTCATCAGATTCTAATAAATTATATACTAAAACCTTCCTTGAAACACAAGGATTAAAATACCGAAAACTGCATTCAAATCGGATCAGTAGTTTCCGAGAAAATCGCGAACATAAAAAGGTGACATACATACATACATACATACATACATACATACGGATCGAATACAGAACCTCTTTTTTTTTTGAAGTCGGTTAAAAAATATGTGTATGTAGTACTGTATTTTAGACATAGGTATCGTGCAAATAACTTTAGCAACACGATAAATCATTGTTTTTTTAACATTAAAAACAGACATTTCAATTTAATTTCTTTGTATTGATAACATAGCACGCCTATATTATTCAAAAGGTTGTTGCAGAGGTCTATAACACTCATATTTCTACTGCGATATTTAGGTTTTATGTTCCTCAATTTAAGAGAAATCTAAAAATGTTTTAAATTAATACGTGTTTATATAGAATAGAATTTTTCTTTTATTGATCTATTTTTGCTTTATTTTATTTATATAAAAATGTTAATTGTCTATTCAAAGTGTATTTACAGTGAAACATTTTGGACAACCATATTATGTTCGCAAATTAAGTAGGCGTAGTAAGCCTATTCTCCCGCAATTGAGAATTTACTGACGAAAAACTCCCAAATAACATTTTAGCCTAACTCGGCAATCAAACCCTAGAGCTTGCCTAAGCCAACACTAGACCAACAAGGAAGTAAAAAATATATGCCTCGCGCATCGCGTTTTATGAATCTACTAAGTGCAAAAACTTTAAAAGTAAATGACAGCGTCGGTAAAACAGTTCACAAGTTTTCTCCTCAGCAAAGTACGATGGAACGAGATGGGACGTCGACGAAAATCTCAAGTTATAAAGAAAACTTTCAAGGGCGGTAACATAATGACCTGTCTATTTTCCCCCAATATTCATCATACGCTGAGCCTTTGTCCCAGTTGTATCTGGATCTGCTACAAGACTAACGTATTTAAGTGAATATCAGTATTATACGTGGCGCAATTGCCATTAGACCACAACCCAGTTCGAAGAGATACGTGTTCTTTGTTAAACTAGTTGTAAAATAGATTTTCTAATGGCATCTGGATAGATTTTACAATGTGCTCTCTAATTCTGTTATGATAAGACCACTCATCCAACGGTCGAACGCGGTTTCATTGATTGTCATAATATTTTCCTCTAATATTATGACAAGATTATGAGAATAAGAGAAAAGGATTCCTCAACGTAACTCTTTTCAAGAAAATAAGAAAGAAACATATATTCTGACAAAAAAAAAACAAAAAAAAAAAATTAAAATATTAAACAATAAATTTGCCAGAAAAGGTCACCATCTCAGACATTAGCTGCAGTGCAAAAAAGCCCTGCAGCGCTAATTTTCTGTTGGAGCCAGAGAGCGGACGGACGGTATCAAATTAAAAATACTTAACTAAAACTAAAGTACATACAACACATAATACATACATACAAGAACAATTGTGAAGTTCCTGCAAATGATACTTCTACACGAAATATTAAAATGAAGTCAAGATTCTGTACAAAGAACACTAAGACCAAGAAGTGTTTAAAACGGGTACAAAAGCAAACAGCAATTATAACAACAACATAAAAGTTTTTAATGTACACGATAAAGGTTTACGAGAATAAGTTTGTTATGCCCAAGTTCTCCCAATTTACATAGTTGATGTTAAGATAAATTTGTGCTTCGTACAACGACGTGATAATGTTTGTTAAAGACATTATACTGTCTGAATTTATGTTATTGAAGATTTAAGGCGTGCTCCGTGACGTAACTAGCATACCAATTGCGAGACAGATTTTTGTCATATCTTATAATGAGAAAACATGGCAAAAACGCGACAAAATCTATGTCACGTTCGTTATGTTAGCTGTTAGGGCCGAAATGTTTGCCTGTTTACAAGCTGCTGTAATAAGGATTGGGAAAAGATCTCAATATCAACATTACAAAGCTTAGCTCCAATCGATAGCTTAGAACGAAATGTGTCGATCTCTTCGTCGCGTTTGTTATACACTGTGTGTACAGTATGTTACGCTCGACGTAGCTCGAGTAATATGGCTTGGATTAATATGGTCATTACGTGTTGTTTAATTAACCATTGTAATGTGTGCTTAGTAAACTATATTTCAATTCTAATATTTATTTTTTATATAAGTAATGTTAATCACAGTTTGAGGTTAAGGTTGGTTATATTGGTGATTGGTATCAGTAAATTTAAATACGTTGTTGCCTTAGCGGGTCGGAAATTTATAAAAAATAAGGCGTAATAAATGAATGTTTTAAAGATATTGGATTTCGCCTAAGTCATTTATTATGATTAGGTTTTATATAACCAGTTTATTACATTATTAGGTAAATGTACGTGGATGTTTTGGCAATTTATTTAAAATACAGTTTTTTTTTATCATTTGCTGGTATGTATACACGGCAACCGATTTGATTAACTTACACATTTCCAGTATAACATTCGGGTTGTTTAAGTTTTCTGTGCAATGCTGCTTATAATGGCAATGAATAGTTTGATCGGTAGCCGTCTCACATAGTAAATTATGGTTTTGTTCAAAGTATCTAAATAATCCACTGTGATTTTGTATCTACCTTTTCAGTCTATAATTTGAACCATCTTTTAGGTTGAAGTTCTTAGGCTGCCTTGCCATTAAAACGGAGTGGAGTAAAGCAGAGCTGAGCCGCGTGTTTATATATTTTACTGGCGACCCGCCCTGGATCTATATAGTACTATAATATTAATTTTCATAATTTATACATTAAAAACCGCATCTAATTCCGTTGCCTAGTTTTAAAGATCCAAGCATACATAGGAACGGACTGACAGCGGGCAGCGGGTTTCATAATATAATTATTGAAATAATTTGAATCATAATAATTTGAAAGTCCACACCGCCTTACTCCGTTCTGTCCAGCTCAAAGCCGCGTGTTCATTTGTTTTCTTTCAGTGCGCAAAGCCGGAGCTGGGTTGAGTGCGGCAAAGCGGAGCGGACTTATACGGTTTCAAACACTGTGATTAGCCAATACAGTCCTCTTCGCTTCAATGGAAGCCTAAATCTGAGAAATGTAATAACCGAACCACCATCGTAAAAAAGATCTTAAAATAATAATCGGAACCGAAAACGATTTTTCTAAAGCAGAATCGATTAGCAATTTTAAATGGATCATCGTGGACGACGATCACATGTTGAACCATTCGCGATAAGTGTTCAACTCCTAGATTGGAACCTTGTGGTCTAAATTTAAGCTAAGTCAGTCATAATTCTATCCTTACCTCCTTCCCTCGTGTCTTGAAATAGTGACACCGAATATGGTCCGGACCCTGCGCTGTTAAACGCTGCAACTGACACTGCATACCTAAACAATGACAAGTAGGTATATTAATTACCAGATAAATAAATAAAACCAGGGAAGATAGTGTAACTAATATATAACTTAAAGAATCGTGGTAGAAATTTTGTGAGCTCAAGAACTTAAGAACTACCGTTTCACTTTTAACCTGCTGCCAAATAGTATTGCCTCCATTATAGCTGTCTTTTGGTCTGGTAGTTATGTCAGGTCCTGAAATGCTGGTACATGAGTCGTATAGCCATGGTCCGCGTGGGGGCGCGCCGGCTGCACACACTCCACACGGCAGCAATTAAATACGCGGCGCCGTGTGTCGTGTGTGTAGCTAGCGCGCCCACACACCTGACAATCGCGCTAAACTCTAAATTATATGCATTTTATTTACAGAAGTAATAAAAAAAATACATCAAGAAAACTACGAACCTGACTCCTTTTAGTAGTCCTGTTAAAATAGTTTCTTGCTTAGCATACATAGATGCCGTTTTCATTGTCTTATCGCTTATTTCTTCTGTTTCTATAACAATAAATAAATTATTACCAAATGTGAATTTAAAACATAAGTTTCATTCTATCTATCAAAGTTATTACAACTTTAAAAATCTAACAAGCAACAAAGTATTTCAATTAAAAAGTTTTGAAAATAACAAGAAAATTATTCTAATCATTTTAAAGTTTATTAATTATTTTCAGTTTTAAAAACTAACGTTCAACTATTTTGCTAGAGACGGTGCTTAGAAACACCACCTATTGAATGGGTGAATCAGAGGTTGATATTTCTTTAGGGTAATTCATTCAAGAAATTGCACGATGTAAACGTGGATTTCTAATATGACCTTGCCAAATGTATTTCTTGGAAATCTTAACTCTTAAGGGGGTGAATAGGTTACAGGACATTGAACTCCTGCACTGCACCTTACCTTTAACTCCAATGAGTTGGGGCACAGCTTTCAGCCGGTACCCCAGTATAAGTCCATTGTGACTGTCGGCAGGTGGTGGGAGCCATCTTACTCTGAGCTCTCCAGGAGATTCTGTTTGTTCCAGTTGTACTCCCAGAGGTGGTGATGAGGGTGCTGGTAAAGAAAATATTGGTATTTAGAATTAAGTATTGTAGTAAATTAAGCTAGATTTACACAAATGACAAAGGATTGTAAATTTGTAGATTGTACTATTTTAACACGCTTATATTAGCTTCACCTGTATGTATGTATGTATGTATGTATGTATGTATTTATGTAACCGACTCCTTTGGACTCGATTTTGACCCACTTTAAACGGACAGATTTCATTCAAATTTTGCACACCTGTCAAAGATCGATGACAATGCAATAATTCGGAAAAAAAAACAAAAAAAAAAAACGCTCTTATAAATAAACCAAACTAAAAAGTAGAAAATAAATAATAAGTACTTCTAACTCAAAAGTGAAAAATAATTCCTAATATAAGCTGAAAATGGTAATGAACAAAAAATACTAGTATTATTTTAGTTTTTAGTTTTTTTAAACTATTATTTATTTTTTCACGTATAAAAAAGCATCTTCCATTATCGTCTCTGCGCCTCCCTCCGTATGGTTGACTGGTAAAGAATGCCTAAGGTATTTAGTCCGCCATTGTACTTGTGATGTGCATCATCATCATCATCATCAGCCTGTGGCAGTCCACTGCTGGACATAGGCCTCTCCCAAGGTGCGCCAGAGTTCGCGGTCTTGTGCCTTACGCATCCAATCGCTGCCAGCAATCTTACGCAGATCGTCGCGCCATCTTGCCGGAGGGCGCCCCACACTACGTTTGCCTTGACGCGGTCTCCACTCCAGAACACGCTTGCATAAGCGGTTGTCGGTTCTGCGACTAATGTGATGGTGATGTGCATAAAGTTATAAAATAAAATAAATAAATAAATGACTGAACGCAGCCCATTTAAAAAGTATTTTTTTAAATGCCTTTTGTGAATAAAATAGAAATCGGGTGTGACCAGTTGCTAGCAAT
Organism: Hypena proboscidalis; assembly: GCA_905147285.1. Taxonomy (NCBI): domain Eukaryota; kingdom Metazoa; phylum Arthropoda; class Insecta; order Lepidoptera; family Erebidae; genus Hypena; species Hypena proboscidalis. Next base: position 4,640,571 of record LR990150.1, on the reverse strand, counting down.
TATCCTCGAAATGGAAAATAATTCTAATTTGAATGATGAAATACGGGTGTTACTCACGTAATGTTGGTCTATTTAGTCGACCGCGGTTCATAATTTTAATAATGTTACAAACTCACGTCAGTTTTAATAAAATATTCTAATTTGATTTATTTTAAGTTTATTGCATAACACGTTTCTCAGTAATGATTAACTTTCGTGTGATAAAGGGCGTCATAATGGTTCCATGCTATTTTATTATTATATTGATAAATAAAAAAAATACTTCTCTACAAGTGCTATTATTATAGACGTGGATACTATCATAAGAAGGCACAAAAGGAATAATTTTGATTGTAGGAATGTGTGTTATCTTATCATATAAAATTACCAACAATTTTCCAAGAAAACACATATTCCCTTACGGCAGTGGCAACTACACTTTATTAATACCAACTGAAGTGTAATACGATACAGCTAATACACACTTAGGGCTTTATTAAGGCCTTGTAACTAATACATAAGAGTTATTAACATTGGCAAGCACGCGTCGATTACAGCAATAGCAATTATGGGGTCAATAATTCGGTAGCCAAGTTTGGCAATTATGTCGATATCCACCTTGTATTGTTCAATATAACGACCCTTGTTACATTTAACGGTAATTATATTAAGGATAAATACTGTATTATTGCTTGGAATATAATTGGGTGGGTGAGATGAGTAGAAGTAATATTGTTGATGATCTTTCTTGATTGATTGTTATTGGATATTTTTCTATTGTAATTCTACTGGTCATTTAAGAAAAGTCTCTAATCACTTGTACCACCCGAATGCTTTACGATGGCCGTTCCAAAACAATTGGCACTTAAAGAAAAGCAGCCTTGTATTAATTTATACACCTCTCATTTTGCAACAAAGGTTAAGCAATATGTAGAGGACGAGCATAGGTCAGTTTTACAAATCCATTATTAGCCACTGTGTTCAAATGCCTTAAATCTAATAATATATCGATTATTTTATTTGAAATAACTCTATTTTATACCCTATTTTAAGATTATTATTATATTTTTTTATATTGTTATCATTATAGTCACAAGGACAATATTTAATTTAATTTGTTGGACAAATTGGTTCATGTTTTTATTTTAGATTTTTTTTATTATTATATTAATCTATGTATATTTTTTTTTGTTTAACTTAATTTATATTAATGATTCGTGTTACCAATATCATGCAAGCGGTGTTAGTTTGTAAGTAGTTGTTACACTTAGAAATTATATATATGAGCATGTTCATTTAAAAATGTAATGGTGTAAACAAAATGTAGACTAGCCTTCACAGATATAGATCTACATAGATAACGCAAGTATCACGATTTGTATTGAAACCAAGCGTGCCGACTTTTTAATACCTATTGTGACGTCACAGCCGAAATTTAGTGACGGGAAATCCAAACCGATTCAAAGACACCGATGCCGCCGATGCCCATCCACCCAGTATGTTCAACTGAAGCCATCCGCTATGATTTTCTCTGACAAAAGACGCGCGTGGACTGAAGTTAGCGACGACCAACCTTGACGCTTGGTCGGGGTTCGGACACGCGAAGTACATGCATTTGCGTTATCTATGTAGATCTATATCTGTGCTAGCCTTAAATAAATAAATAAATAAATATGATCAAAATTGCCGTGACATCTCACCTTCTTCAGTGGTAGTGAACCTGACTGGAGTGGAGTAGTGACTGAGGTCTGCCTGGTTACCACCAGCTACTCTTGCTGTGTAGCTACTGGCCGGCAGCAGGTCATCCACTTCTACAGTGTGGCGGATCTCGTCTAACCTAAATTCAACATTAAACATAACATTTTTATTAAAACTGACGTGAGTTTGTAACATTATTCAAATTATGAAATACGGGTGTTACTCACGTAATGTTGGTATATTTAGTCGACCGCGGTTTCGCCTATACGTCTAGGCATTATCAAGAGAGTGCGATACGTCGCGCCTGAGTCGCAGCCAGTCTTGCACTGCGTACGTAAAGGCGAAACCGCGGTCGACTAAATAGACCAACATTACGTGAGTAACACCCGTATTTTATAATTTGAATTAAACATAACATTAGATCACGTCTATATAACCCGAAGAGTGTGGATGAGGTGTACAACATCCACACTTCACCTGCTATGTTTAGGGTCCACTGGGATATTGCCAGAGCTTATCGCCATCCACCGGGCACAATTCCAACTCTGTGCTGCTTTGAAATATCCTGACGGAAAGTTCACAAAAAACACTTTGCCCGACCCGGGAATCCAACCCGAGACCGTACGAAGTGAGAGGCGTATACACTAACCACTAGACTATCGAGGCAGTTCAAAAATTCAACATAATTATAAGTTATAAAAAGATTAAAGTCTGTTTCAAGAGGTCAGTCCATAGGTAAGTGCCATTGAGTATCACGTGTAGGACATAAAATTGACTTAAATGCATCCTTATGTCATTTATGTATTAGTTCTTGCATTTCCCAAAGTCTGTTAGACAGACAGTTAGATTTACTTATAGTTGAAGTGTACATGCACAACGTAAGAGTATTATTACAGCATTTGACATTTGAAGAACCAATAAGAGCGCACCACTGCCATCTTTTACACTAATTTTCATCCAAAGATTGCCTGGAAGAAATTGCGTTAAGCGATAAAACCGCCCTATATGCATATATATATTGTTATTGAAATGTGCTGTATGCACAAATAAAGTTTTTATCTATCTATATATCTATTTATCACTGCGCTCGATCGTCATCGATCGAATGCGAATTCACTCTTTAGCCCAGCCAAATTACGAAATAAATAAACATGAGCGAACACAGTTTGGGGATTTTGAGGATCGATAGGGGGTGTATTCTGAGCATAAATTCCAATTTGAGGGGCTGTACTGAGGTCAGCTCAAGGTCATTTCGATGGAAACGCGTTTAATTCGATATATCGAGAATGGTAAGTGTTAGGCAAAAAATTGAAGAGACCTTTTCTTTTCCAAACAAAATTTCGCTCGGTAAAGTAATCTATAACTCCGAAGGTATTCGCATTACGGAAAAAAATTTAAGAACAAAATTGTTCATAATTAAAAGATCTACACTTCGATAATCGGTAAAATTTAATAAAATTGAATGGTTGGGGAGAAAACGACGAAAAATAGAAGAAAAAGTAAAAATAGTTTGCCTTGCGGGAGTAATAAGTTGAAAAATATTAATGTTATAAAAAAAAGTTTCAGGTAAAAAAGTTAGGAAATTTTGTTTGGAAAAGAAAAGGTCTCTTCAATTTTTCGCCTAACACTAACCATTCTCGAGATATCGAATTAAACGCGTTTCCATCGAAATGACCTTGAGCTGACCTCAATACAGCCCCTCAAATTGGAATTTATGCTCAGAATACACCCCCCTATCGATCCTCAAAATACCCAAACTGTGTTCGCTCATGTTTATTTAACCCGTTTTTAGCCATAATTTGACTGCATTACTTGGGCGAGTCGTCGGTCTTTTGTTCCCGCTTGCAGTTGGAAGCAAGCGTCAGCTATAAAGCTCGACGCGACGTATGTCAACATATTTTCATGGAAAAAGATGCGCGCGCAAACGTGTCGTGTCATCAGCACGCGCTTTTTTTTTTGTATGAATATATGTAAACATACATCGGCCGTTGACGCTGACGTTTGCTTACAACTGGAGGCTTTAATCTTACAGACGCTATGACATTGTGTACAGAATCAAGTTAAACACAAGTAAGGCTCAACTGCCTTCGTTAATTGCAAGAACTAGAATTTATATTGTCCAATTAACTAACTTGTAGTTTGTTTATTTAACAGATAAATCTGCTTGAACGGACCAAACACACAACAATCCTCTACCATTTCAAACCTATTTATAAAACTTCCATTTGATCGTAACAAGATCTTCACAGACGATAGAACTTTCTGAAAAATTCAATTACGTTATTTCTTTCTACATAGATTAATACAGTAAGGCCCAGCTTCTACCAAAGCGGAGAGGAAAAGAGATGTGTTTCGTTAGAGAAGCTAAGAGGAAAGGAGATGTGGAAATAACGGAACCTGATTGGATATTCAAACATTATGACATCTCGTCTCCTCTCCACAGTGCAGAAAACCGGCCGTAACTGTATATTCTTTTTCGCCTTTTTATTAAGAAAATAACAGACAATTCATTTGTTCTATTTCTATACTTAAATGTGGTCTGTGTTAAGTTATAAATATGTCGCTTGTCGTTACGTAAGAAGGACTTCTTATATTATGCCCCATTTATCAATATTGTTTCACTAATTTACGTCTTCAAAAAGAGGAGGTCAATAGTTCGATACGTATGTATGTTATATTGAAATGCACAGTTTTCAAATATATGTTGATCTATATAAGTTTCTAAACATGGGTGCCAAATTCCTTATGTGTATGTCTGTATGTTCGTATGTTTGTCCACACATATCTCAGTAAAAGTATAACTCCGAAAGAAGTCGGTAAATATTTTTGGTTAAAATTTATTAGGGTTTGACAACAAAACAAAATAGTAACACAATTGTCATTAATAAACTAGTGCACAAAAGCCATATTTTAACGTTTTATAAATAGGTATAAAATGTCGTTGATTTCATTTAGGTATTCGCCAATTCAAAATAACATAATATTATTATCATTACACCTACTGGGCACAATATGTGTTACCTTAGAAATTTCTAACCAACACTTTTCAATTCAACACGTCAGTCCTAATTGCTACATTAGGTTGAATGAAACCAAAATACAAAATCATTTAACCGTAAAAACATCAAAATGAAAACCGAATACTTTTAAATTAACGGTTTTTTCACCCCTCGCATTGTAACAAAGATTTTTACTATACAAGTAATTTCAAAGAAAAATACTTTTGATGCTAAAAAGTAAATGCTTTTATAAAGTTATTTGGCTTAGAGAGCTTATTATTATAACAGCTTTTGTACTAAAACGTTTTGTACCATACAAAGTAATAACGCAAACGTTTAATTAACAATTTTGAGCTATTGTTGACTTATTTATTTATTTATTTATTTATTTACTTGTTCGAATAATCTTTGTGTTATTTTTTGGTAATGTTTATTTGAATAGCTAAGTGAAATAACACGATTTTTGTATGGTTTAGTAAAGTTGCCTTAGTTCAAATGAATAGTTTTTTATTTAAATATATTTTTAGTCAGACAGAAATGACTACCAGGAGCCGTAACCCGAACTGAACAGTTTCATTTGTTTTTTTTTAGGGTAAATTGTCAAATTTGTGGGACACCAAATTTGGCAAAACATGACTACAAAAAAATTACAAAAAAAATGCACTAGGAACTATGAAATACTAAAGTTATATTCAAGGTCTTGCCTCATCTGTGTATAACTTGAAAGAATACTGTAAACGGCCTTAAGGTGCCTATATTTAAATAATTATCCCCGTACTCATAAACGTTGAGGAGTTGTACCTTCCAGCATCAGCTCAGCAACACGAAATCCGGACTGCTAGATGCAAATATCCGAGAAGCTTAAGGTAACGAAAAAAACCAAAGTAGTTTTTAAATTTTGAGAATCTCTCGATTTCTATAGAATCCCATAATCAAATCGTGACATGATGAGCATGGGGACACATTACAAGTATACTCTTACAAACAAAAAAAAATCTTATTGGTCAGGCCTCTGAGAGTAAGCGCTAAACAAAAAAAAAAACAAAACGGTAAAGTAGGTTCAAATATCAAAGCTTTATCCCATATAGATAGGTAAAAACAATGGTACGCCATGTGCAACGATTTTTACACAACTCTCGGTTCTTTAGCATTTCTACATCTTGTCATACATCGGTTTCATTTATGTGTTCCTTTAGAACACCAGAATAAGCTGCTTTGGTTATTTTGATCCTTCCTCGCAGTTTGCATATTCATGATATTACTTATACGAGCGGGTAAGTTTTGAATATTAATTTATGTAATTTTTGGTGAAGTTATTTTGGGTATTAAATAAATGTTTTTTATAGCTGTTATTTAGCTGGCAATGTGGGTATGTATGTAATTATGTATGTATATGTAAGTGGGTTCGCAAATCTTTCAAAGCGTTTTTTGACCTTTTTAGTTGCCCAATCCATATTAATTACTTTGGCGATGGGGTGCATGGAAGGAGCCTCCGCGAGTGACGTACACAACGATTCCCTACGTCCGGCGCACCCTGGGCAATTCGCGAGTTCTCCAAAGCGAATTCGCTAATCCTTTCACCACGATGGCTAATCAAAATAAAATTTGACTTAGCCATCGACACGACGAAGAAGAAAAACTTTGGTGACAATGCAATAATATGATACGATTTGTAAATAATTATCATATTATAAGTTATTGTAGATATGTATATTATTGTATTAAAGTGGTTCATTTAGTCATAAATCTATTATTTAAAAAAGAAATATGATGTGTATAAGTTAAATAATAAAAAAAAAATATGATTGAAATGATCTGATGATGTTACTAGCAGTGTCTCATCGTGAGGGAACTCCTCAACGCTTAAGAGCATAGATACGAATCTTTGTATAGTTATTCAGTTTTAGTAATAATATACGAATATGATGGAAAGGGTCTGATGCTGCAGCCAGGATATCTTCTCAAGAGGAAACTCCTTAACGCTGAGGTGCAAAGATCTTTGCATAGTATACAGTTCTTGGGGCAATACACATATAATTATAATTACATATTCACCGTTTCATGGTTTTGACGAAATAAAACGAAACAACACTTTTGCGTGACCCGGGAACCAAACGAGAAACCAATGCAAGGTTGCATACACGCTAACCCCTACCAACAAGACAGTCCCATAGAAATAAACTTACCTGGTAATATTAATAATTTTAGCACTACTCCACGCCAGTCTCTGACTATTGGTGATCTGAAGGCTGTAGTACTGAGCAAGGCTTCGTGTCATGTCTCTCCAGGACAGTTTGACGGATCTGCTCTTGATTGAATCCACTGATAAGTCTGATGGAGGCGTTGGCGGTTCTGAAAGAAAAAGAACTTAGTAAGAGGACCTGCTTAAGGTAATATATTTGGTTACGTCAATTGAAAGAAATATATATATATGATATTTCTGCTAGAACCGCGACACAACACAAATTTCAAATCGTTTGTGGTGCGCGTCCCCACACACCATCTGGAGACGTTTCTTCAAGAGGAATTCTGGCCGGAGGGAGTCGCGTATCGCCGCTTTCGTGGAAGGTTACACGACACCTCGCAATTGCGCAACACTTCGCCGATTAAAAGTGTAAAATAGTTTCTTAGTTAAGAAATACAAATATGTATGTTAGTTTTATGGTATTTATGTATGGGCCCTGATGCCTGAAATAAAAATATATTATTATTATTATTATATATATGCGATGGATGCATCATATGGGCATTTATTGGAAACAAGTTATGGACGTGGTCCGATAGAAATGAGCACCGACCACGTCATAAATCTGAGGTTTTATTATAATACCCCCTTTTTTATTTACGTGGGGAAATATTTATGCATGCATACCTCTCACTGAAAATGTTATGTCGGACTCTCCAGCGAAGCCGGCCTATCGACCAAAACCACGTGACCAACGCACGGACCGCGTGAAATGATCACCATATACTTAATATAATACTCCTAAAGATCGAAGACAAGAACTAGAAAAAGGAAATTGACGCCAAATCAATACTTTATCCTAACAATTGTTGACTTCGCGACATTTCTCAAATAATTCTCTCGTACAGAACATAGGTATCATAACATAGTTAGGACGAACAGAAATTCATTTAAATTAAATGCGCTCGTTGCTACAACTCTAAAGGGATACCGCAAATTAGGAAAAAATATTCTTTTTAATAATTACTCTTATTTATTTATTTATTTATTTATTTAACTTTATATACAAGATTTGTATACAAGGCGGACTTAATGCCATAGGCATTCTCTACCAGTCTACCTTTGGGTGATGCAGAGATTAACAAGGCAGGTGAAGTTATAAAATATAGCGTTTGATTTGAAATAAAAGGTCCTAACAATCAATACAATTAATTAATACATAATGAAAATATGTGTGTATATATATATATATATATATATATATGCATAATATCTACATAACAAAATACTTAAATATAAGTAAATATTTAATAAATAAAATATATATAAATATATGAACTAATAATAATAAATATTATGGTGGCGATTCTTTTTTGTTGAGGAGAAGATTCCGAACCTTGATTTTAAAGGCGTATCGACTGGTGGCGGTCGTAATTTCGAGAGGGAGGGCATTCCAAAGAAGAATAGATTGGACAGGGAAGGAAGAATTTACAAAACCTGTAGTATGAGAGGGACATAGTAATAGAAGATTATTGGAGGAGCGAAGGTTTCTATCGTGGTTATCACACAGATATTGGAAATAGGGCATTAGGTAAGTAGGAGGAGTAGGAGACATCAGGAAAGAATACAGGAAAGAATATCTTATAACTTCATCCACCCTTGTCTTTTTTTATAAATAGTATACTTTGAATAGAGAAGGGTTAAAAGTGTTAATCGACAGATTTAGGTCCAGTAAATGTAAGATTATTATACTAAATTTGTGTGAAGCTGGAATGTTTTGTTTTGTTTTTTGTGTTGCTTTACCTATATATGGGTCTTGTTACTCGAAATAAATGAATTTTAATTTTTAATTTAATAATAATAAATAAATATCACACAAAGCCATCTAGACCCAAACTAAACAGAGCTTGTAATATGGGTACAAGAATAACTGATACTAATACATATAATACTTTTCTTTTGTAAATACATACTTATTATAAATAGAAGCAACCAGACCAAATATTTGTCTTAAGCGGGCATTGAACCCGCGACCTCTGCTTAGCCATCCGGTCGTCTAAAAAGTTAAGGATGAGTGCAATAGGACTTACCTAATATAGTAAGGTATACGCTAAAAATATCAGCTCCAAACGGGTTACCAGCTCTGCATTGATATAAAGCACCGTCACTCGTCTCCGTTTGTAATAACTCTAGTATGCTTGTCATACCTTCTTCTGTTTTTGCTTCTGAGATTTTAACTCTGTAAGAAAAATGAAGTAAATAACGATAATAAGTGTAGCTACTTTCTGAGACCATTCAGGCACTTGTTCTTTGGAATATTCAGAGAAAAAGTCATACATATTATAGGCTTAATAGCTTATAGGTTTTAGAAAATGGTCAACGGAAGGAAAAACGAAAATAACCCAAAGTAATTGCAAGTATACGATTCATTAAAAAAAATGACAAAATTATTTATTAGACATATAAACTAGCTTCTAGTAAGTAACTACATACCACGGGCGAATACGTTTTTGACGAGTTTATGCTTAGTTCGTATAATCGTTGGTAAACTTTTAGTTAATTTAGTTTTAGTGCACTACCTACATACTTTTGATATTTTACTTTTGTTTTGTTTAATGACGAAGAATGTAAAAATTATATTATGTAATTCAACAATGTTCTCATGTAAATGATGTAATTCGTATTATGAGAATAAAGTATCTATAAACCTAAATAGTTGCTAGTTTTAACCACTCTAATTTGTAGATTTTGCTGAGTCACGATTAATCGGCAAAGAACAAGCTAAATTTTAAATAAAGATTGTAGCTGCTATAAACATAATTAAATTTTGGAAAGGCATAATAATATATGAAATCACACAATTTTTATCTTTGTTTAATTGTATGTAGGCAATTAAATAAAACCACTTCTATTTTAAATTCCTAATGACTAAATTGTCTACTTACCTTTGCGTCAATGGGTTGATAGGCTTGGCATTCCTCGTCCACATTATCCTGATGGGGTCATCGCCCTTAGCTTGACATTCAATTGTAACGTGTTGTCCAAGTTTTGCAGTCATGTTCCGGGATATCACATCAAATGTTACCGGTTCTGAAATTAACTTACAATTAGAACAAAAGATAGCATTTTTCTGAAAGGAATGCCTTACGATAAACGTAAACTTATTTCTTGGCAACCTTTTTGATTCGCAGATGTAGATAGCTATTAACAATGAGACCAGCAACATATAAGTTCGAATCTTATCTCTATTTTTAGGGTTCCGTAGCTGAATGGCAAAAAACGGAACCCTTATGGATTCGTCATGTCTGTCCGTATGTCACAGCCACTTTTTTCCGTAACTATAAGAGCTATACTGTGGAAACTTGGTAAGTAGATGTATTCGGTGAACCGCATTAAGATTTTCATACAAAAATAGAAAAAAAAACAATACATTTTTGGGGTTCCCCATACTTAGATCTGAAACTCAATTTTTTTTTCATCAAACCCATACGTATGATGGTTAGGTATTCAAAAATGATATTGAGGTTTCTAATATATTTTTTTTCTAAACTGAATAGTTTGCGCGAGAGACGCTTCCAAAGTGGAAAAATGTGTGTCCGTCCCCCCCGTAACTTCTAAAATAAGGGCATGATAAATGTAAAAATAATATATGATGTACATTACCATGCAAACTTCCACCGAAAAATGGTTTGAACGAGATCTGATAATTCGTTTTTTTTTAATACGTTATAAATCGTAAACCGCATTCTACCTTTCATTCAATCAACTCAAATATAATAATGAATAAAGAAAAACATTTATTTAGATGTATAGTGGTACGGAACCCTACGTGCGCGAGCCCGACTCGCACTTGGCCGGTTTTTATAAGTACAATTAGGCAACTAGATTCATGATACACCTTAATACTAATTTTGCTAAGACGCCCTAAAACATTAAGGTCTAAATTCGCTTGCCGACTAATATCGAATTTCATTTAATAAAGGGAAGTGTTCGGGGGAAAGTAGGGAAACAAATAAAAGCTAACTTTTCGATAGCCACAAATTTGAACATATTTTACAAATTAAAAAAAAATATATTTAAAAAGGGAAGTGTTTAAGGTAAACAAATAATAGCTAACTTAACGAAAGTGACAGTTTCAATCAAATTTTACAAATTAAAAAAAAAGATCATGAATGTATTGGTGCGATAGTACACTATGTACCTTTTATATCTGGGTACATTGTGTACTATCGCACCAATACATTCATGATCTTTTTTTTTTGTGTGTTTCAATCCTCGGAGTACCATTAAGTTAATATTTAAAACGACTGACTGTAAAACTATTGACTGAACTATTTTCATACAACATTATTGAAGAACGCTTAACTCAGCTGAAAACGAATACCATCCAATTTAATTTCATGCAAACTGAATCAGCTGTTTCAAATAGATTGAATTGAGCTAACAGTTTCTTCTCTCGTATTTCTAACAAGCTAAGGCACGTGGGTCCGCTCGACCATTAAAAAGAAGCCTTATATTAATCCAGCCTATAAGCTATATACACGCAAAATTTTATTAATATGTCGAAGCCAAGCGAATCGACAGCAGCGATAGCCGAGTGGGAGACCGTAGGACTGCGAAGTCAAAGGTCTCGGGTTCGAACCCACGGCACACACCTCTGTCAATAAAACGTTAAGATGTCTTAACGAAGATATGTGTGTATTTATCATATCAATTATCGCTCGCTAACGGTAAAGGAAAACATCGTGAGCAAACCTGCATGCCTAAGAGTGCCTGAAAAGTGCTCGAGGGTGTGTGAAGTTTACCAATCCGCACTTGGCCAGCGTGGTGGACTATAGCCTAACCCTTCTCATCATCAGAAGAGGCCCGAGCCCAGCAGTGGGACATGTATTAGATACAGGGCTGCTATTATAAGCGGAGCGATCGATCTTGCAAGTTAAGTGATGTTAACCACTGTCGACCGTTGATGGGTGACCATGGTAACATAACAAGTTTTCCTCCGTGCCTCTGAGAGCATGTTAAGCCGTCGGTTTCGGTTGCCATTTGAAGATCTATATTTATATCATTTATATTTATATTAATTTATTGCTCCATCAACAATATACATCTTACTGTAACATGTATATCCATTACAGTCTGTATTTTAAAGGACAGATAAGGAATCAACTAAAAATAATATTCTAAGCAAATTGGAACACTGAATACAAATTTCAGTTAATGATTTAAACTAAGTTCAAATATATAATATTACAAAAAAAAAGACTGTTTAAATTTACCTTATTTTTGCTTATTATTTTACTTAATATAACATCTTTGACAAACATTGATTCATTATTTGGTTCGCAGTGAAATTCTAATAATTATATTCATACCCAAGGTTCAAAGAGCATTATTTATGTACGCAAACTTAACGACAATTAAATTCTGTAGCTTCAAAGCTGGAAGGGAATTGTATTACTGGCATTACTAGAAATTACTTGCTATCTAAACTGAATTACGGTGTTATATAATATATATGGCTTTGATACCTACTGTGTTGTTAAATAATTATTAATCAGGAAGGCTTTGTGGGTAAGTCGAAGTCACGCGGACCGATGGATCTTACAGGTTAATAATAATAATAATAATAACAATATCTTGATCTGGCACATGAGATTGTCGAAATGTGGGATGTGGATTCGGCCATCATTGTACCGATAGTCATATCAGTCAATGGACAAAGAGCCTCGACCAACACCTTAAGAGGCTAGCGTTAGGGTACATAGCTTATTTTATGGTGTCTCAAACGATTCCACATTGTCATAATCATTGAATATGTTGTTAAAATAAGTGTTTCAAATAAAATGCTTATGATATTCTCAACTCAACTACTTGTATCACGGAAAAGCGGATCAATCTTGTATCTGCGAATCTAAATAGAATTCTGGCAATACCAATACACAGTCTGTAATGATGGTGGCCCTAAATGAAATAATTTTTAATCGGTTTCCATATCGGAAAATCGGTCTTAGAAAAATTTAACACGTCATAAGAATATCGCAATTGTACGAGAATAGGCATGCAAAAACACTCCTCAGTGATTGAGATCCAGATTTTTTAAGCTCGATACGTTTCATTAAAAAAATATTAGTCTGATAATAATAGTGATTCACTATGAGAATGTATGATTGTGATTTTTTTTACCGGCAAATCCCAAGGTTGACCAGGAAATTTCATATGTTTTGTATAGCCTAGGGTAACGTTACTTTTTCATAATCAGTTGAAAAAATCACGAAAAACTTTTTTTTTTTCAGAATCATCTTAAAGCATGTAACGTTACCATGTCATTTACACCCTGTATAATAATTATTAATAGTATTGTAATTTATAGTACAGTAATAATTGTTAAAAACTTACTGTTAACAGAAATCCAAACAGTCTTACTGAGCGCATCTCCGACACCATTCTCAACGTGGCAGGTATACAGTCCAGCATCAGACAGGGCTACTGAGTCAAATATCAGGGAGCCATTTGAAAGACTCAGGACTCCACCTCCAGCTACTTCTAGCACTGGTCGCCAGGTTTCTGATACAACTGAAAGATTAAACTGTATTAGATGGTTTGTTTTTTGAGAAATGATTGGTATATTATAAGGGTGCGTTTCCATTAAAGAAGAGTGGGAACCGTATTGGTTAATCACAGTGCTTGAATCCATTTTCATCTGCTACGCAGCACTCCACCCAGCTACAGCTGCGCGTACTTTAAAAAAAAACAAATGAAAGTGCGGCCCGGAGCCAGAGTAAAGACCGAGTAGTTTATTTTGGACTTTCAAGAAAAACAAATGAATGTGCGGCCCCGAGCTAGAGTAAAGACCGAGTAGTTTATGTTCATAGAAACGGTCGAAACGCGTCACCTGCCGTAGGTTAAGTTCAAAATAAGAATGCAATAAGGAGACCAACAAAAGACGGGGCGCCGCTGCTGTGACGAACAAATTCAAAAAAGAAGGATAGAAGTTCGAGTCAGGTACGGGCGGCTACCGATCAGCCTTTAAATTTCCAGAATTAGATGGTCTGGCGTTGTACAGACTTCCCACGCAATGCGAGACCAGCTTATACTATAATCTTTAGTTTGATCGATAGCTGTGTGTACATGATATTAAAATACAGTAAATGTATCGCGTGATTGTCTTATGTTATTTCAAGGATTACGGACGAGTCAGACTACTGCTTTTCATATAAAATATAATAATATAAACAAAGGGCTTGGCTCTGCCCAGGTCCACTCTGATTCAATAGAAAAAGTTGCAGAATGAATTAACGTCAAAGTCTTCAAATCTTGGTTTGACAATTTGAGTTTGAGTCTCTTAATTTAATTTGACCTGAAAATACGTAAATTTCACAGCAGAATGTAACAAAACTACCTACAATATTGGTTTGTATTTCTGGTGGCACGTTAAAAACACTCGTTGCGTGATAGGTTAACGCTTGTGGTTTGGACATCCGAAACGTTCACCGCAATGTACAATCGTATTATTTGTGTTATCTGGTCATCAGATTCATTATTCCTTGTAAACGAACTTAATAGAGAAGAATCTGCTGTGTTGTCTTTCATTCTAACATAGTTAGAAGACTTAAAAGGACGAAACCTTTTGAGCTAGTTCAGTGAAATGAGTGTTTCAAGTGGTTTAGTGCTACTTTAAAACAAGAACAATGTGTCATTTTCGATAATAGAGACAATAAGATAGGTCTGTGTTAATGGACATATTCTTAGCATACATTAATTTAGTAGCTTAGGTCAAAATTTAAATTACTCATTAGTTATAATAGTTCTCTAATTTTATATCTAGACTAGATTATAATTTTTATGACGTATCTAATTGTTTAGAAACATCATAAAAAAAAATCTAAGTAGCCGGCAAAGGTATCCCATAAATTATGTCACACGAAATTTATATTTATTTTATGATGCAATTAAACATTTGAAGTTACACTATATTAATAAAAAGTTATTACTAAATATATACCTAACTATATATACATGAAATAAAAAATAATACAAACTTATTAAATAAAATAGATATCTAATAAAAAGTTCATGTGTCAAAAAATATGTCCGCATTAATGTCGACCGCGGGTAACGTGCCCAGAAGGCCGCATTGCCACGTTGATCCTTTATCCAAAGTAGAAACCAGACTTCTGGTCGCTTGAAGAGTCAACTAGTCTTTTACTTATATGGACCCCACGGACCCAGCGTCGAATATCGAACACATTAGTATAGAGGTAAGGATTCATTGAATTTGCACCACCTTTCATCTTTTTGGATACATTCTTACTTACTGTAATGACACGTACCTACTAATAGTGGAGTCAATGTGGAGTCAAAGAGAGCAGCACAGAACAATAGCTCTAAATTCTCAAATACAGTGCCAATTTTAATGCTTTTTCTTTAGTTGTTTTTATTCTACAAAATGTTTCTCATTTTAATAAAAACCAAAAAAAATAAATTAAAAGAACCTAAAGGATAAAATGGAACCCTATTGTTGAGACTTCACTATCCATTTGTCTGTCTGTTCGTCAGTCACCAGGCTGTATCCTGTATCACATGAACCGTTATAGCTAGACAGTTGAAATTTTTACAGATTATGTAAAACTGTTGCCGCTGTAACAAAAAGTACTTAAATCTGAATAAAATCAACATTAAGAAGAGATGACTCTCATATAACAAACGTCCTTTTATGCTCGTTTTAGTTTGATATTGATAACGGTAACAGTTAGAAGCTTTAAATATTATTAAAATTATGAAAATACGGGTGTTACTCACGTAATGTTGGTCTATTTAGTCGACCGCGGTTTCGCCTATATGTCTACTCACGTCAGTTTTAATAAAAAAGCTTTAAATATATACAAAGTCAAATTAAAATAAAATAATTTTTTAAGGGGGCTCCCATAGAACAGACATATTTTTTTCCGTTTTTATAGATGATGATACGGAACCATCGTGCGCGAGTCCGTCACAATCTGAGCGGTTTTTTTTAACAAAACGACTCTCTAAAATGACTCCACTATTAGAATCTCGTAAAAATTTTATTGAAAAATTCTAACGTACATATTATTATGTATCTAGTCTAATGTAACATCGAGTTAGAGCTGACAATCTGCAGCAGGTGCAACCTCTGGGCAGTTTGCCAAAGTGCTACGACATAGCTTAACATTGGCACATGACTGCTGCCTTCAACAATGAGAGGGTTAAATCTATAATGGTCTACTATCTACTACACAATCTTTGGGGCTGGCACACTTTACTTGGGAAAATGTTTTATCGCTAAACAATAAAGATTCAAAGTTTGTCTCAATTTTGTTTAAATGGTTTCGTTTGTTGAAATAAAACTTGGTCTAGATAAAAATATGTTTTAAACGAAGAAAATTGGCGCTGTCCAATAATTTATAATTGGTGACCAATTTTTGTTAAGAAAATAAGACGTTCAGAAAGATATTATTATGCACTAACGCACACGTCTATACAAAAATCGGCCAGGGCCAATTATTGGTCAGAAATCGGTTATTGATTTATTTATCAGACATGGGTAACTGTCATGTAAGAAACCGGCAAGGTGAACTCCTACATAACTTAACAAAATAATTATCAAAGTAAATATTTTGTTATTATACATATTGAAAAGCAGCGATAGCCCAGTGGGAGACCGTAGGACTGCTAAGTCAAAGATCTCGGGTTCGATGCCGCGGCACACACCTCTGTCAATTAATTGTTAAGATTCGTTTTTTCGAAGATGACTTGAGTATTGTCATAGAAATTATCGATTTCGTTGAAGAAATAAAGAAATTAACGGTGAAGGAAACATCGAGAGAAAACCTGCATGCCTGAGATGTCTAAAAAGTGCTCCAGGCAGTGTGAAGCCAACCAATTCGCACAAGGCCAGCGTAGTGGACTATGGCCTAGCTTTTCTCAGCATGAGAAGAGGCCCGAGCCCAGCAGTGAGACATGTATTAGATACAGGGCTGCTATTAAACATTATTATCAATAGTTACTTACTATCTTTCTTCAACCAATGCGTCTGGGGTTGTGGATAGCCGTTGGCACTGCATGATATGTGTCCTCCTCGCCCGAGCAGCAGGGACGAGTTCTGAGGTTCTTCACTCCATTTTGGAGCAACTACGAACAACATAAATTTGTTAATTGACACAACCAAAAAATTATTGTCATTCGATTGTTTTGGCGAAGTTAAAATTATTCATTGTAGTATTTTAATCCATTCTATCATCATTTGATTGGTGTAAAAAGCCGTAAAGAAATAAAAATCGACTAACAACCATAAAAAAAATACAATCAAATTGAGAACCTCCTCCTTTTTTTGAAGTTGGTTAAAAATAATGTTTTTTTTAGTCCATCTTTTACTGATGCAGTGTAAAATATTAAAATAACACTATACGATTTCCAAAAATATTTTTATTTATTTTTATTTTATTTATTTTTATTTTTTATTTAATAGGGAAACTTACAGCTAACTTAAGACTAGAAAAACATTAATAACATTACGAAGGCCATTTACAAGTTTCCGCAAATAAACATATCTTATAGCAAATTTAAAAAAAAAAAAAAAAACAAACAGCACAATAAAAGATGAATAAAAGACGAATAGAAAAAAACAAAAATTAAAAATTAAATGAAAAACTGAATGAAAACAATGAGATACACAGAAAAAGACAAATATCACAATTTATGCAAACATAATCATAATTTACGTCTCGCCAAAAAATGCATTGCACATAATTTTTTTAAGTACGTTTGTAGAATTCTGGAAAATATCGATGTCGACACTATATATATATTAATATAATCCCGGTAAAAGAAGCCATAAAATCGAAGAGGCTTTACATCCCGAATAAAATACATCCGAGTTAATTATTAAAAACAGTGAATTTTAATTAGCATTCTGAAATAATGAAATTCAATATGGGTGCTGAAATGGAGGGATGTTGAAATGAAAGTTTTGTTTGATGTGTATTTTAAAATATACTCGCCTTTTAAATTACTCTTATTTCGGGATTTTATATTATTTTGGCTTCACGTAAAAACTCAGTACTTCACGGTAAAAACTGATTATATTTCGTAGTGCGTATATTCACGGATTTTGAAACATATATTATAACATAACACCACGCCTATATCACCCAGAAGTGTGTGGCAGAGGTGTACAACACCCACATTACACCTGTTATGTTTAGATCCCATGGGATAGGTAGTGAGCTTTTGGGCATCTACCTAGCACAATTCCAATTCCATGCTGCTATTGTGAATTTCCTGACGGAAAGTTCACCAATATCACTTTGCCCAACCCGGATAGATGACATATATCCCTAACTATTTCTATAATTGTAAGTTGAACCAAAATGGCGATGTTAAATTATCTTTCGTTAGTTCTGAAAACTATATTGATTGCGTTAATTAGATGTTTAAGATGATTATTATTTCACTAATAAAAAATGTTTATTTGTTTACTAATTTTAGATAGACGTGTGATTATAAAAGATGTCACAAATAAATGTTAACTATTGAATATAAACTTATTATTATGAAACTAATATGTTTTATTTCAATTAGCATCTAATATTTAAGTATTCATACTATGAGTTTTCTATCCCTCATGTTAGGCATCTATCCTACTTTTGAGAGGGTAAAAAAAACATAATTTCCTCAAAATCTATTCAACTCGTGTAAAAAAAAAAGGTTTACCATCATAAATTAAAGATCAAAGTTACCATATGCAAAAAAAGTATTGCCAATAGATTTTTATTTAATAAGTTATGGTTTCCTATCAAAAAGTGAGGCACCTATTCCGGAATTACCCTAGTATATGGGGTGCATGAAAGGAGCCTCCCCGAGTGACGTACACAACGATTCCCTACGTCCGGCGCACCCTGGGAAATTCGCGAGTTCTCCAAAGCGAATTGGCTAATCCTTTCACCACGATGGCAAGTCAAAATAAAATTTGACTCAGCCATCGACACGACGAAGAAGAAGACCCTAGTATATTGCCACTCTCTGCATTGCACTGAAATACTGAAATAAAGTACAACTCGCGTCGTCATTTGTAAGTCTATTTGAAAGTCAAATGAAACTTCAATGTGTGTCAACTCACACAGATACGAAGAAATGTGCTATCTAGATTGTATATAGACTTTATGTGTATAATTGAATTGTGTATTACACCGACTTTCAGTGCAATTCAGGGGTGCATAAAAGGAGCCTCCCCGAGTGACGTACACAACAATTCCCTACGTCCGGCGCACCCTGGGTAATTCGCGAGTTCTTAAAAGCGAATTGGCTAATTCTTTCAGCACGATGTCAAGTCAAAACCTTGGCCACCAGTCAGTGAGACTGTCCAAAATGCCCTACCACCTGCACAAGAGAGGCGCTCATGAACGCCGGCTCATGGCCACTTATTGGACCAATAAAATTTGACTCAGCCATCGACACGACGAAGAAGAAGAAGAAGTGCAATCTCTGAAAAGAGAGCTCTTATGAACGAGTTTAGGGGGTAATACACCACTCTCTTATTTCAACCTCCTCCCATTATAGTCGATGTTTTCATCATTTTTCCCACCTTTTAAACTATCATACTGGTAATGAGATATTATGATATCGCTGTAATAGGTCTAATGCTAGGTGAGATAGGTTTTGTTGCATTTTTGTCATGTTTCCTCATTTAAAAATGCGACAAAGTCTATCTGACGCTCTTATGCTAGCAATTCTAGGTAAAAAAACATACGAGTGCGAGATAGATTTAGTCACGTTTATGTCACATTTGTACATACACTTTTTTTTAAAACAACTTCCCGCACTTGTAATATCTTCTGTGTCGCGGGGGTACTCACAAACATACATTTCACACACACAAAGCACACACAGAGTCAGAACAAATCATTGCGGATCATACAAAGATTTGTCCCGTGTGGGGATCGAACCCACAACACCAGTGCAGTTGAAAGCGCCGAGGGAACCGCTTTAACTTATACGCCAACCGTGCACTCGTTCAGGGCAATCATGACAAAATCGCGACAAAATCTATCTCACGCTCTTATGCTTGCTTTTTGAAATCCAAAAATAACAGAAGCACAAAAATTCATAAATCATTATTTCTTTGTGTCATTCAATTTGGAATAATTTCATTATACGACCGCTGGACAGATTATTATAATTACTAGAATTCGTTTTCAGACTTTTTCGTATAATTTTCTTGGAAGGACCATTAAACATTTATGGTGATAGGAATCATTATACGGAGAGGTTTTCAGAAGTTTATAATGCGATGTTTTCCGCGTCATAACTTTACGAATATAAATATTTTGATTTGAAATATTCATCAGTCAGTTGCTAAATTTGAATGTAAAAGAAATGAAAAATGTTTTGAATTATGTGTTTGGTTATGGAGATTATTATATTACTTGTGCTCAAATAAAAATTAACTGGATTTTACTTACTTATTATTCCTACTCCTGTGCAATTGAATTGACTCAAAGCCTATACAGGAAAGATATTTTTGAATAATGACCATGTATTGTCACATCCTACCTGTATATACACTTAAACTTTTTTTATTAAAACAATTTTTTTAACAAACCGACTATTTCATAGAAAACAATATTTCAGTCCATTCAGTTGCACGCGGTCAAACTATAACCAAAAAATGCAATTTCAACAACTATTCCATTTTATAATAAGCTCGTTTTTTTAAAAGACACATAAAACATATTTTAACAAAACAAATAACCCAGTAGAGTTGACCCAGTCAAGCTTTTACACCAGTTTCCTCGCTTTACATAGAAATGGTCATTTGGTATGCTCTTTTTGATGTAAAATCGGCGCTGCGGTCGACCGGGACACGGACAGAGGAAAAGCTAGGAAATAATATTTCAGGAACATGTTGCTTTTCACTATTTCAATGAGTTTGACCTATAAATTTTAATTTTGGCTGTCATTCTGTGTTACTAAAAGCCTAACAATTTGTGCAGCTAAATATTTTTATTAAAATAAAATGTAAATAATAATAAATATAATAGTTTATTGGTGTTTCAAGTACACGTTGATGATTGGAGTTTCTTTATAAGCAGGTTATACCTGTATAAGGTTAGGAAACATCGCTCTTTTATAGCAACAAATAGTATAAAAAGTAGTTTGCTACTTTTTATGATCCAAATTACATGATCCAATAATGTATCGTATTGATTTAGGTATCAATAAAGCTTTCCCGTACCACAAAATGTATTTTCAATGTATTTTTGATAAAGCGTATTTTTTTAAATTTATAATTTGAAAAAAACGAAACCCGCACTAGAAATAACTCCTGTGTCGCGGGGGTATTCACAAACATTAATGTCACACACACACAAAGCACACCCACACAGTGTGAACAAATCTTTGCGAATCACACCAAGATTTGTCCCATGTAGGGATCGAACCCACAACACCAGCGTAGTTGAAAGCGTCGAGGCGACCACTTTAACCGCACCGATCACTTTAACAAATTAGATAATAAAAATGATGTATAAAGTACGATTCTGCTAACCTAAATCAAACAAAATATTACGTTGAATTGTCATAAGTTTTCACTCCTCAGTAGTAATGAACCTTCTCAAAAAAGTCTTACCTTTTATATACAAATTGGCAGTCCGATTCACTTTAGCCACGTGATTCGCAGCGACACAGGTGTATGTCCCACAATGGTCCAAAGAAACGTTCTTGATAATAAGCACGCTGAAAACTTCCAAGCTTCTCTCAGTGATCTGAAATAAATTAAAGAATGAAAATTATTGAATCTAGCTGGACTGAAACTTGCTCCCAAGACGTAACCGGCGTTTTGGCATCGTCACTCTTTAAGCTAACAACTCTCGACGCAGTTTTCGTCCGCAAAAATGTATGAAAAACCGTGCGGTCGTAAACCGCATCATGAATTGATTGACAGCTCCTCGACAATACGGACATAATGTAAAGACTTAAACGGACAAAACCATATGAGTTAGTTAGTGTTAGTGATTAAGTGAAAAATAACAAACAAAAACAGTGATAGTTCAAAAGACAACATGAACGAAGTGTCTTCGCCTTAATAAAAACTAAGTAAAGTGTTATTGGACGCCTCTTAAATTTATGTTTACATATTAATTAAGGTTAAAATAGAATTACTCATAAACCTTTATGGGCAAGATTGTATTAAAATAAGATATTTGTGATATCCCACAATACAAAAAAAAAAAATTGATTTTGTTATTGTTTTAAAATTTGCATTCTACTCTCGCAACCGAACACGTGCGCAGGCGAAAACCACGTCGTAACTTCTTAGCCTTAGCAAAAAGTTATAGATTTTAAAATTTCACATCTATGCTGTCTTTTTAACAGGCGTGCTATTTAGTGGTAGCACAGTATGATATCAGATCAACTATACATATAAGTTTTGAGACTAAACATGGTTATTTTCTTACTAAATATTAGATATAACGGGATATTTACCATGTATATTTGATTAAGCGAGTTATTTCGATATTTCAGAGATGTTGCAATCTCTTTGTTCACGATATAACTGAGCAACGAGATTGCAACATGTCTGAAATATCTTAATAACTCGCTACAACAAAATATACATGGTAAATTTACCGTTATATCTAATATTCAACTATGAATGTTCACAATTTATTTTATTAATTTATAACTTTCTCAAGAAACTCGAACGCTTTGATACGTTCTGAAAATTGGCAAGTATTTGAAACATCTCTGTTGACCTACCAAGAATTTTAATGATGATTCGAAATCTTAAGTATGGGTTTAGGGTTTCCGGGGTATTGAATCTATTTAAGAAGTAATGGCGAATATTTAAGTTCAGTGGAAAGCTCAACAATTTTGAAGCTATAGTTTAGAAGTTACGTATAGTGGGTATCTATAAAGAGTATGTAGTAATTAAACAAAACATGAACATAAACAATGCACGTCAATATTTTAAAGCAATAGTGCAAACGTATCATTGAAGAACGTAAAGTATTAGAGTGAACCAACTAATTCAATATTTGTCAATACGCAAAAAACATACGAAGATAATGTCTAAGATGCAAAGACTACACAAGGCAACTTACCTTTAAATGAGTAGGAATTTTCTTGCCATCCTTCAACCAAGAATAATAAACAGGTGAATCTCCGCTTTTTAACATACAATGTATCTGAACTATTTGTCCTTCTTGCAAATCCGTGGGCAAAAGAATTTCTTCCAACTGAGGTGATTCTACTACGAGCAACTCGAACGATCTCTTCGCCATTTCACCTGAAGGACTTCTGACTATACAGGAGTAAGAAACTCCATTGTCACTTTTGGAAACTTTTGGTATATTCAAAATGCCATCATTCGAAAATATAGATAGATCTCTCTTCGCTCTTAATTTTGGTTTTCGCCCAAATATTTCTATGCTAGCGGTGTTCTTCATAGATCGTTTATATCGATTGCTTTGTGTAGTTATATCTGAGTTTATTTCTTTGCCTTTGTATTCCCACGTTATTTCCCTGTGAAAAGGATTTTATTAGAATTTCTAGAAACATTTACAGAAATTCTAGCTTGTTGTGTGTCACAATTATCTAGCAGACTTTTTGAATTACACTGTTAGAGAGAGATTAAGCTGGTCTTCAAAAATAGATTATATACCTATAGTGCAATTTAAATATTAAGTAAATTGCCTGGCAACTTTAATTTTCGACCTCGATTTCTTATGAGCTTTTGCCGCCATATTGGAAAAGAAGAAAAAAAAAATGTTTTTCGGCTTTACCTCATATTAAAAAAAAGATTTGTATTAAATTTTATTGAAATTTTAGGATAAGATTTTATAAGCTTCCACTAATAACATATCAAGCAATTTTCTTTCTTTGGTTTATTTGCATTTGCTAATTGTTTAGTATAATAATATAATATATAATTATATTGTGCTACTATAGACCTGGATAGAAGTCTTTAAAAATAATAAAAAGTGAAAAAAAAAGTAGTAAGATGAATCCCATTAGAAAAGGAGGAGAATATTATTTATGAAAAAGTGTAAATACAAAAGTTTTATATCTTTTTATTACCAACAACTTTGCCATTAATTTTTTTTCCATAGGACTTTTAGTTTTGCCGGCAATCGACAAAACCGTTTTTTACCCTTAAAAACTCACCCCATCTCCTTCCCGACCTCAGATCGCCCGTAAATTATTTTTCCTTTCATTTTTATAATATTTTCTTCCTGTTATATTAGGTTTCATCCTACTATAATTTTTTTGGTTTTAAAAATTAACGACCCTGGTCTACTAGTATAGCTGTCTAAAACAAATATAACACCGCACGACACGGCAGTTGTTTTATTTCTAGCGCCCAGTATAACTATACAACAAAATAGTTGCAATATTTTCACGTTAAGAATTCGAGGAAGTATTTCATACATCGCAGATATGACCATTACATAGCTAGGATTCTAGGAATCATTTCCAGCATAGTTCGAGCCGACATAATTATTATTATATAGATGTTAGCTTGTTTTTAGGACACCAAAAATCGGATTTCACATATTTTTCTCGCTAGTATAGATAAATAAATAAATATCACACAAAATTCACACAACATCATATTGTCCCAAACTAAGCAGAGCTTGTACTATAGGTACTCTGATACTAATACATATATTATACTTTTCTTTTGTAAATACATACTTTTTTATACATAGGAACACCCAGACTAAGTAAAACTTCCATGTCATGCACACAAAGATACCATGTTTTATTTTTTTATTGTACCATAAATGTACATACTTTTAAATTTTATTATTTAATTTAATGTTAGTAACCTTTATGATTACCGGCGCTTAGTTTCATGGGCAGTATTTTTTTCTGATAATGTAAGTATTTACGAATCTCGTATTTCGGAATAAAACTTTTTTTACGAGCGCTGACGTGCACAATTATAAATTCAATGGGTTTCAACACTTTTACTTCATTTTATTTTTAGAATTGGAGTTTATTTGTTCAAAATACTGTATTATATACATAAAATCATGAAATATTTTATAAGTACCACTATTCTATACGCTAATTTAAAAAGTTCTAATAATAAGTTTAACATGTATTTCTCATAATAAGTGATTTGTATTGTTTATGAGTAGTAAATATCTTAAACCAGAAACACAAAGCTTTAAAAAAACGGATTTATTTTTATTTTATTGTATCGGTGATACAAAACTTCATATCAAACAAAGATACATTCAAAAAGTTACCAAGAAACTGTCCACGTCTGCTCTTTATTCGCTATAAAATATTTTGATGGAGCTTCTCCAAAGAGTTCATAAAAGTGTCATCAAAAGCTAAAAGTATTTTGCCGTAAATGTACTGAATATTATCGCTTATAAATTGTATTTTGAAAAGGTCAAAAACAAAAGAAAAACAATGAAACATTTCTCAGAAGCTTAATTGGAGCTTAATTTTATGCCGTAATAATAGCATCCGATAAGGTTTACATAATCACCGTTGTTATTGAAACCTATTATTTCAAAGATCTATAGAATGTTTTTGAGTAAACAGCTATTTTTAATGGAAGTTAACCTTGAGGGCTAAAGTTTCATCGTCTCACCTTGAACCTCTTATCAACTGTGTACCGTTTTGGTGCTGAGATCAAGCCCTGAAATTCTACAACTTTTTTCTGTAGATTGTTCTTATTAACAGCTGTATTTTCCACTTACTATTAGGCGGACTACCGTCCGTTAGCTACACATACACAAAAAACATGTTCCTCGATCAAAATTTATGGTCCAAACTTTTCAAACTTAATAAAGGTCTTAATAAGTCATGACTTTATTAATTTATTACAGCAAATCTATAACTGTATATCGTGGAATGTCCTAAAGCACTGATGGTATGCAAGTAGACATAGCAAAACCTAGGCTGTGATATATTAGTGGTTAGATTGCTGGCTAACCGCTTAATTTGGTGCTATTATTTAGGTGTAAATTGGTAACTACATTAGTAACGTTGGTGAATATAGCCGGCCAGCAAGGATACATAAATTGCTTGCAAATGTTTACATTTTTATTTTTTGAATCTGTTAGTAAACACATGTAAAATCGGAAGCTAATGCTATATTAATTTCGTGCTTACATTTTTGAGATGATATCTAATCAAATAGAAAAAAAATCGACATGGTTTATCGATATTGCTGTGTGTTACTTGCAGCAAATTTCAGAAGTTAGGCACTGAAGAGAATTATACTTCTCGAATCCTGGTTGACCAAGAAACATTTTACTCCTTGGCATCGAGTTTTTTCAAATGTTCATCTCTATTTCTCTCCTTTTGTTTTGCCTTTTGAGTGTTTCGACTGCCTCATTTTAAACATTTTATATATAGTCTACACGCTTGGTTTTAACTTAACTGTCCGCTTACACAAACCAGATTTACGCAGTTAAAACTGAGCCTGTAGCCGACAAACAGTAGCTCGCGTAGTCCTGAGGGCAAGCATACGATCACAAGATATATTTGGTCACGTTTTTGTCAAATTTTTAAATGACAATAACGCGACAATATCTATATTCGTATGCCCGGCTGGAATGTCACCGTCATGTTTGCATGTACTGCATAGTTACAACTGACCGTGTAGTCGGCCTATAAGAGATTTACAACAGGAGGAGAATTATTAAAACTAGGCTTGTATCAAACTACTGAAGTAATAAATTCTAAACGTACCTTACAGGGTATCCATAGTAAGGGCATTTCAGCGTCACACTTTGTCCGCTCTGCACTTTAAAAGGCGGTAAAGTGCGAATGTACGGCGGTCCTGTGGCAATAAATACATTTTATTTAACAGTTTTATACGCTACCAAGATTGGTTTCAGTTTTATTGGACTAAGGATATAACAATGTTTTAAAATTGCGACCGAGTTTGAAATAAATCTTATCTTGCATTCAACATTGTTAAATATGTTGCAGGATGGGATATATTCTTTCCATTTTGATGTTAAACTTTATGAGAGAAATTAGCCCTACATTTTTTTTGTTCAGAGGGTGTGCGCGAGCGCCAGCCGAGAAATTGGCTCAAAATCGGCTAGCGTCCCTACATTTGAACTTAAGTTCTCGAGTACCTGACGCGGCACACATCTCCTTGAGTAGCCATGTTTGTTGCTTCTATCATTGATATAGTTAGAACCACGTAAAAAGAACGCTAACCGTACCGTACCGCAATAAACGATTTATCGATCAAATTGCTGACATGAAGGGATATACAACGTGCGAATGGTCTTTCGGATATATAACACGTCTGATATGATATAAAACAATAGTCTCGAAGCACGTGACTTTAATCCATGCGTGGACACTCTGAGGCTCTTTCTGACACTCAGTGTTTTTACTTTTACGTGGCTCAAACCGT
The DNA here is from genome assembly GCA_905147285.1 of Hypena proboscidalis. Classification (NCBI taxonomy): domain Eukaryota; kingdom Metazoa; phylum Arthropoda; class Insecta; order Lepidoptera; family Erebidae; genus Hypena; species Hypena proboscidalis. The sequence goes on along the minus strand of LR990150.1, from coordinate 4,613,297 downwards.
ATGAGACATAACTTCGTTTTTCTCCGTATGAGCAGCGTAAATTATAAATCGAGATTGCGTTTGTTATGACATTAGGTCACTATACTACATGCTTTGTTTCTAGTAAGTAATTACTTAATACGTAACTTCATAAACATTTTGGTAAAAAAATGTTTTTGAAGTTACGTATTAACACGGAGCTGTACCATAGTAATATTGACTTCGAAGTTAATCCAGTATCTTGAAGCAGTACGATCTCTCTGAAACTTCTCATTTAGGATTTCTATCCAATTAGCCAGAAGTCGTTAGTCTGACATCGTAGTAACGAGTCTCGAAACCTTACGTTTCGCAAGCTAATAAGCTTCTGATATTTTAAATATCCTTTTCACCCCAGCAGCTCGAAAAGTTCTTTGTTGTATGAAAACTGTGAGCAAAACTTGATTTTGCTTCAAGATTTGCTTTCGCTCAAAGCAAAGTTGAGTTATACTTTGACATGTTTGCTGTGATTATGTTTTATTTGTATATTGTAATGTACCACCAATTATACGTTTCATCCCTCTTGCACAAACAGATTGTGCAAACAGGTCCTTTTGTCGGCTACACGCTCAATCTTACTTGGGCGAAAGAAAATTTTCATACAGCTTTTTAAATTGCACAAACCATTTGCACAAACCATTTGCCCAAACCATTTGTAGAAACCATTTGCACAAATCATTTCCATTCGTGCAAATTTAAAAGAACGTGTAACCATAATCTTACAAAGGGTGATGTTTATCTTTGAAACGATAGAGATCTTTTTTTTATTGAGATGAAAACTCTAAAAATAAAGGCATTTCTAATCAAAGTGACCAGTTGGTGACGTAACGAGACTACGACTGTGTGCTGTGATTTTCAAGCGACTGGCTTTTGATTGAAAATTCTTCGCTCTGACTCTGAGCTACGTAAATTGAATGACGAGATTCATAGTTTGTAGTCACAAATAACTTTTTATACAAAGTTAGTGACAATTTTCAGGCGATAATAATAATATGATAAATAGCATTTTTATAATTAAAAATCTAAGTTATTAATGTATATCTTGAATTATTAAAGATGAGTGATATATTGAGAAGTTTTGCTGTGCAAGTTCGTGACTTTTTAACTCTTTACATTTTTAGCCTCGAAAATGACCTACTTTTGCTTATTGTGAACTCCGACAATTTCAGCTAAACTTATTTTTCAATTCTGTTGGGACACCAGATAAAAAGGGCTGACGTCATATACCTTTCTACTAAAACTACCTTTCTGTAAATCTTTTACACTAATGTCCATCCAAATGTTGCCTGGAAGAAATCGCGTTAAGCGATAAGGCCGCCCTTTGTGCATATATTGTAATTGAAACTTTCGTACAAAATGTATTTTCTATGTCTTATGCACAAATAAAGTTTTTATCTATATATCTATCTATCTTTTTTTAATCACGCACTCATATAAAACCAAATTCCTTTCTAGCGCTCCCCTACTATAATAATTGATGATTGCGAAACCATATTTTGAAAACAAATGTGTGAATTACTTGCATCAAGTGCTGTCCCATCATTATAAAATATCAACTTCTCAGTAAACAACAATACCTTATGTCTTGTTCCTGTTCCAAAGCCTTATCTAATAGGTTGGCGGCAAGTTACGGTTATAGCGGTGATGTTTTAATTTTGTTAGCTTAAGCTTTAACATAAACAACTAAACCATCAGCCTCTTGAATAGTTGATGTAACTACTGGGTATTACAAATTGTTTCACCCGCTCAGAGATACAACATTCGTCTATGGTTGAAAGGGTCTCGATCTTGAATCATAAAACAGTCGGTGTTGGGCCGTTTTCTGATGATACGGGAAAATTTATCATGCTGTGTTTTCAGTACAAGTGGGCGGACGGAATTCGACCGCGAACTTAAGACCAATAAGGATGAGGAATAGACAACATATTCTTGATTTTATTGGTCAGTTGTCAAACTGATACCCGCATCGCCCACCCACCCGCTTATAGAAAGAAGCACTCAGGGACTTATCTAGAGATTAGAAATATCAATTACTTCGCTTGTCTTGCAAGACATATACAATAGGTAATGAATTACTCATGAAGTCCACCTGATGACAATCCTAATCACAGAGAAAAAAAGCCAACAATAACGTGTAATTTAATTAAAATAAAACTAGCCGAGGATCAATCATACTATCAAATTAACTAGTAACACCAACTCACCGTAAACATTTAGTCTATCATGATGAGCGACCACATTCTCTCCGTGATGAGCCACGCAAGAGAACAGGCCTCCATCATCAACCCTCAGGTGTGATATGTTCATTTGAGTGATGACCCCTCCATCAGGGGCCATGGTTTGTCCTATTGTGTATCTGGAAGAAGATCATTTTTTAGAAACATAACATCACGTCTATGTTACCCAGAAGGGTATGGCAGAGGTGTACAACCCACATTTCATCTGTTATTTTTAGGTCCCATAGTAAAGGGGGTAAGCCTATCGCCATCCACCGGGCACAATTCCAACTCCGTACTATTGTGAATTTACTGACAGAAAGCTCACAAATAACAATTTGCCGACCCGGGAATCGAACCCGAGACAGAGGTTGTTAGACACATGACTAGTTTAAAAGAAACTGTGATGTTAAATTTAGTTAAAAACTGCCTGAAATTACATAATAAATATATTTTTTATCTTACAAGTTATTTACATATAAAACGATTAGTATTCTTATTAACTACCTCCAGCTAAGTTCAATTCAATTGGGATAAGAAAAAAATAGTTGTTGAATTTACAACACAACTCTAAATTGAAAAAAACAATCGATAAACTGAAGTATATAAAAGCCATAATAGTAATTTTAACAGAAACTGCGATGTTAAATGTTTTTTTAGTTATTGTTATTTAAAAAATATAAATAAATATTCCACAAATATTCCACAACTTACACACAACGCCATCTAGTCCGAAACTAAGCAGAGCTTCTACATTGGGTACTAGAATAACTGATACTAATACATAATATATACTTTTATTTTGTAAATACATACTTATTATACATAGAAACACCCAGACTAAGACAAACCCCCATGTTCATGCACACAAAGATTTGTCTTAAGTGGAAATCGAACCCAGCACCTCGGCGTCGCAGGCAGGTACACTACCCACTCCGCCATCTGGTCGTCAAGTTTAGTATTTAGTTTTATAAGTATTCAATCATCACAGATTTAAAATTATAATGTATTATATAAGCAGTTGTTAGAAGAAGGCTGTATCATTCATCTTTATGGTCTCTCAAGACTGTGTTCGTGCCAGTACATAAACTTGAAATACTTAATTTGTATCTATTCATCAAAGGACTTTGAAAACAAATCAAGATATAAATTGTTAGATTGGAGATTGCCTCAGTCTTTTGGGAGATATGTTCCTGGTATTGGAAAGCAAGTAGATGGAGTTGTACATACATGTTGAAAAGGTACAGAGCTATTAAAATTTAGTAGGTATAATATTTATGTAAATGTTGAATGTCTATCGTCAGTTATCATCGCGAAAATATTCGGATGGTTAAAACTACTTAAACTGACAAAATCTATAGGGACTAAATATTTTTATTAAAACTTTTTGATCTCGCGCCGCTGCCCGCAGTGCAAGACTGGCGACTCAGGTGCGACGTGTCGCACTCTCTTGAAAATACCTATAAGTATAGGTGAAACCGCGGTCGATTAAATAGATCAACATTACGTGAGTAACACCCGTATTTCATAATGACTAAATATTTGTTACGACGATTCACGGTTTACGAGATAGTAGTGCAATAAAAGAGACCGGAGTTTCGTCGAATTAATACATACAAGAACTTTACTATAAAATAGGGTACAATGTTTGGTCGAAGGATACAATACTGACAGTTGAAAACCGAAAATTGTGATTTAGGATAAGTTTCCAATGTTACCAACTGTCACTATACATTTTATATCTATAAGTGAAATGTACTTTTTTTAAATTCTTCTAAAATCATATAAGGGCCTAATTACACAACCTCAAAGTAAGAGATATTCACCGAAGAAAATATTCATTGAACGATTATAGTGACAGATTTTCAAATGAAAATCAACAGCTGTCACTTTAATTTGTTTGTTTATTAAGTTTTTTTTTTACGAGTAACTTTACTTGATGATTGTGAAACAGATCCTTACTGTTCTACATACAATTTTTTAAATAGCTTTTATTAACCAAATCCACAATTTAAATTGAACCCCTCATCAATACCTATTTGGTTTGCCGAAAGCCCTATATTACACTCTTTAGTGTGGTTATACGTAATTCAGTTAATTTTGAATTAATTATTACTGAATCCTATTAATTGTTAATAATATTTTGTACCCTTTGATAAATTAGTGACATGTTGACATGAAATTAATAGTTTCAATATCATACATTACCTTTGAATTGATATTAGTTTGTCAAATTATGATTGGGTTAATTAGTAACCAAATATTGACTGCAAAGTAAATTAAAATCTGCTACAGGGATATTTAAACGGATAGAACAAACCTAAAATGCTTGTATCCTGTGTTTTATTTATGTTTAATTTGAATCTGTATACGTGTGACTTACACGGTTTGAGTGACACAATAGATACACACACATAGATTTTAATTTGATTCTAAACCGTTGGATTAAAATTAATCTAAGCCCCGGTTATTCAAATCATTGTAATTAGTATAATTTAGTTTTACTTATAATTTATTTTTATATCATTTGTTTGTAATATTTGACGTGTTCAAGCGCCTCCTGGGGCCTATGGAAATAAATGATTTGAATTTGAATTTGAACGATACCACGAATACGTACTATTTTGCTGTGTATGTACACTTCAACAACAAGTAAAATCCACAGTCAAACTGTATTTGTAAAGCGCAAGAAATATAATTTAAAAAAAAATTACAACCCGCGTTCGGCTTGGGCGCGTCGTATCGCACTCTATTGGAAATGCTTAGGCGAAACCGCGGTTGACTAAATAGAACAATATTACGTGAATATATTATACCGTATTTGAAGTACCGTAGTTTGCTGCCATGAATTGAGTGGTAAACATACAAAATAATTATATTCAATAATTAAGTATGTACTTATACCTTTTTGAGAGAAATAAACTATTATATTATTATTATTATTATTATTAATTCAGCAGTTGAGTTGGTTGTGGTAAGTTGTAATTAAATGCATGGTCTGTTCCATAATTTTCGTTTCATATTTATGATAATGTGCGTGCACGTATACGATGTGATTGATAATAACAATTTACTTTACAAAACATAATTAATAACTAATTCCTTAAATTCCTGAAGTGGAATTAAAAGAGAAAGCTGCAAAATTTATATAATTATTGTTACAAATAAAGTCAATTTAATGAACACATTCCTCTAGTCAAATAAACATAATTATGAGCTATTGAAAGAGTATATCAATAAGAATATTATTATCAACCTAATAATCAACTATCCAACATTTCTGTCACAAATAAATAACCCATTACTTCACTAAAATATACCACAGCTTGTGGCAACAGCAACATGATAATATTTACCCTTACATAGTTAAAATGTAAAATTCGATATTAATGGCGGCTACCTCCACAACAATAAAGTAAACCATCAGCATAAACGCAATAAAATTATCACTAAAACATAACATTTCATATTACTTCACCTGGAATCCGTATTAGAAGATATAACAATGCCGTCCCTCTCCCAAACAAATCTGCCTGGATGTGGTCCATTCAAAGTACATTGTAAACTCACCTGCGAACAAAAGTTAACCTTAATCCTAAAGAAATAAAGTTTACTTTCACACGAAGAAGCAAATAGTATAAAATTGAAATCGGGAAACAAAGCCTCTGAATATAATACAATGTTGAATTTAAAATGCCACTTGGAATTGAAGACGTAAGCTCAAATTGTTTGCTTTTGCTCGTATAATTTCTGTATATATATAGTTTCCGTTTCTGTAAAGGTATTGTTCTCTGTATTAAAACAGTTTTGAATACTGTTTAACTATGAGTGCAATCTGGTTCGACGATATCTGTTTAATATTTGAGGTCATCTGTATTTTAAAGTCGGTACACTGGGATCTGTTTTGGTTAGGATATACAGATTACATTTTAGGAGCCCTCTACGTGAAAATAGGTTTATTATATAATTATTGGTGGTTCTATGCTAAACAGTATTATATTGTAATGCTACACTATAATACTGTTTATCATAGAACCAATGAACTGTACAAGCGCGCAGAAGGAACGATAAGTAGTAGTTGTAATAATATGTTTCTGCCAAAGACTACGCAAGTTTGTAAGTCTTCAGTTAACATGCATTGCACTCCTGTAATGCCTTTGGGTTACTTCCTTCTACCCTATCTTTTGTTATTGCTTGTATAATTTAATTGTATTCCAGTTTCTGTTTCTGTACAGGTACTGTTATTTGAATTGAGAACAGTTTTGAATACTGTTTATCTATGAATGCAATCTGGTTCGACGATATCGGTTTAATATTTGAGGTCAGAGAGTTCATTTATTGCATCGAATTCTGTATTTAATAGAAGGAACTGGGATTGGTTTCATTTTGGTTTGGTTTTACAATGTTTTGTTATGGATATAAGATTTTATTATCAAATCTTGGCGCAAAGGTGAAATCGGTTTCGTAATAGCGCTATAGCAAAATAAAGAAACTCACCCAAGTAATAATAAGTTGCCCAACATTTGCATTAAAAACATAATACTACATTTTAGGGACAGTCGGATAAAACTCAAAGAGAAATAATATCTTTGACGTTCATTTTATAACCTTTTCAAGGCTTCAGGCTTTTGTGTTTACGTCTGTATTACCCATTTCATTTCAGATACGACACAAACTCATATCATTGTGCTTATCCTTTAAGTAATATTTAACTTAAGAGGGCAGTTTTCATCCACGCTCCAAACAAATGGAGTTTGGTTGTATGTCGCGTCGATCGTTAAAATTTGTTGTAAGCCATATTTGCTGTAGTAATATTAAAACATAAGCAAATTATTTTAAAAACTGAAAAGTTTTATAAACCCGCATAATTATATTGAAATCATTGTAGATATTTTGGAAATACCGTAGAATCAAGAAACACACTCGTAACAGAGCTTTTTCAGAGCAATTAACTTAAAATAGAAGATTTACACGCTTTCACATTTCATTGACATTCTTCAAGATTTAACCTCTGATTCTTCAGTCTCTGTATTTTTACTCATTTCACTTTAAAGTACAAAAGAAAACCTTATCCTTTAAGTAATATGTTCATCTTAATGTCTACTTACATCAACTCCAGGCATTACAGTGGTTTCACTAAAGTGCTGTGATATGATCATTTGTAAGCTCCTCCTGCTGCGGTACCGGACGCTAAAAGAATCTGAAACAACGAAATGGGATATTTTATGGCTTAGAATAAATTTCATTCATAGCTGTTTCTTAGATATAATAAAAGGCTTAAATATTTTAGCATTTTGCAGGTGCAGATTTAAGATTCATATTATTTCTTATTTTCAAATTTTTCAACTAGTGACCATGTGTTATATGGTTAAGTAGACTTTATTGCTTTACAAAAGAATAAAAGTAACATTTTGAAGATTCATAAAGATTTTGGGATGGCCATGAAAAAAAATAACATAAAATGACACCACAATTACCAATCCCACTTTAAGTATACTGCAGTACTTTTATGAGTTTAGAATGTTCTTAATGTAAAAGAATGGTGCATGTCAATAGCAATAACTTAAGTATACTAAGAAACAGTTGAATAATTAAAGGACCGGCAATATATACCCGACCTCTTCATACCGGACAGCCGCTGTAACCACTAAGCTACGGTCGCTTTTTGTCAGGACTTTGAATTTATCAACTATATAATGTTACATCATTACAGGACGTCATTTTTGAACGGTTGTTAGTATCATTTGCCATCAAGCATAACTATAAAAATAATCAAAAAGAAATACATTTAGTAGTTTTACATCCTACTCTACAAGACAGACAGACAGCATACAGACATATCCACTTTCCATCAGTTGATCAAAACTATCTGCAGGACACTGCCAAGCTGTTACATAACATGTAGTATGTTTAGATTTGAAGCGGCAGCCATCCCATGAGCTTTCGTCTGATATATTTTCGATTTAAAAAGATTGCAAAGACTATATTGCTTCGATTTTTTATATTTTTAACATGGTTCTGTTTTTCTCGTGAGTTTTATTGAGCTGTCTTTTAATATTTTTTATTTATTTAACCGACAACAAACGCCTTTACTTTAACTAATTAGTGTTAAATATTATGTAACGCTTGGTAAAAAAGAGGAGAAAATAATGGCGGCCACTGTGCTGTTTTTATGGCATCCTAATAACAGAGTGACTAATCGGTCCAATCTTGACTAATATTATAAAGAGAAAAATTATATGGTTGTTTCTTTTTCCCAAAACCTTCTAATCTACTTAATCGATCTTCATGAAAATTGGTGTGGAGATATTTGAAGACCCCAGAAATAATATAGACTACTTTTTATCGAAGTACCACGCGGGCGGAGCCTTATTGTGATGCCCAAGTCTTATATAAAAATATATTAAACTAAATCCAATCGTGATCTTTGCTTGCATGAAACGTCAATATTTTGACTGTTGCCAGCAAATATAAAATAGTGTCAGTTAAATTATTCTATAGTTTTTTTTCCAAAGCTTTTTGTGAACAAAATAGCGAGCAATAGTTAGGTGATATACAAAATAATGTTCGACTCACCATTATAAAAATCGCTGTATACACTTTGTTGTCTCCCTCGCGTATCTTCGACATTGTAACCCGATCTGAAAAAAAATAACACGTTAGCATTCGACGCCCAATTATTTTTAATGGCCCGTAAACCTAAACTTTGGTTTAATGAACGAAATTTCAGAAACGCTTTTTATAACTTGACTTAGTATAATTTATCTTTGTCGTTGTTTACTTCTGAATTCATTATACTATTGTTGTGTCCGGGAAGTACGGGGAGCGAAGTGAAACTACTGTTTGCCGTAAGAATTTATTCTTATACTAAGAAACAGTTGAAAAAGATATGGGACCTGAAATGCTGGATGGCTAAAGCGGCTGCTCGGTGTGCAGTAAGGTCGCAGGTTCAAATCCTGCCGGTCCCATATCTTTTTCAACTGTTTCTTAGTATAATTTGCTAAGCATAGCTAAATCCTATAAAAATAAAATCAATTAGAAGTTGAATTTATTCTTGACTGCCTAAACCTACGATTACATTTCTTATATATAGTTCTGCTTAACTTAACTTAGAACTACCCTCCACCGACCGTATTTTTACATCGTACGTATCTTCAGAGTATTATAGGAGTACCTACATACATTACAACTATCATTTCTTTTTTTTTGGCAAAATTACCTATGTCAATCATCCTTGACTGTGGTTGATATCATAGGTTACAGTATTATGATTGCTTAGTATGCAGTAAAAGCTATTGCTACTAAATTACTTAATAACTGTCATTATGCTGATTATCTTTTTCTCTTATATAAATTTTAAAAATATCAGATTATAAATCTGCGATATCTGCGTTGCTATTTCTAGTCTGGTTTCTGGTTCTGGTTTGGTCTAGGTTTCTCTTCAATAGAAAGTTATTTCTGTTATCTAAAGCTAAACTTGAAAGGAAACAATAACCTAGAGAACCCTTGACTGACCTTGGGGCCTTGAGCCTTCAAATCACTTTCAAACTTTAGAACTAATATTATAACTATTCATCGATAACCCTTTGATGATAACCAAATTACTTGGAAATTCATTGAGTTGGAAGATCTTGTTGCTAGCCATTTTGACTTTGAAGGCTTTGTCAACCGACTTCAAACACAAGGATGTTCTCAATTCCATAGTTTTTTTTTCTCCTTTTTATTGTTTGTTTGCCAAATATTAGTAGACGCAGCCGATTTGAGAAATTATATTTTTGTCTGTAAGAGTATACTTGCAATGTGGTCCCATTTTGATCAGGTCACAATCTGATGATGATGATCATCACCCGAGATGGGATCCTAGCGAAATGGAGGGCAACCCGCAAATTTTTGAGGGTTCTATTTTGTTTTTCGTATATTACGTATAGACGAGGGTAGAAGCCTTTAAAAATGCTAAAAAGTGAAAAAAAATAATAGTAAAAAACCGTTTTTTACCCTTAAACCCCCCCCCCCCCCCCCTGCCTGACCTCAGATCGCCCGTAAATTATTATTTTTCTTTTCATTTTTATAATATTCTCCTCCTTTGCAAATGGGTTTCATCCTACTATTATTATTTTTGGTTTTAAAAATTATCGACACTGGTCTAAAAGCTACTCGGATATTTGCATCTAGCAGTCAGCACAGATGACGGTACGCCATCAACATGAATGCTGATCTGATGCTAGATGCTGACTACTCAGCGTTTAAGATTACCACGATCCTCGAAATAGTTACCTAAATATTGATATAATCTTCTTTACATAACACAGTACAAAAACAGCCTGTGTACTTACGGCCTGCAGAATGCAATACCAACTGCAGAGATAACACGAGAGGCAATCGTGGACGGGCGGCACGAAACGGCGTGCTTGGATCATGTATGGGTGAAACGACCTTGAGGTATCGAGGCTTTCAAAATAAAGAAGTTATATAATAACTATCTTTATATTGATAACGCTTTGAAGATAACAAAATTACTTGGAAATTCATTGAGTTGAAAGATTCCGTTGTTGGCCATTTTGACTATGAAGACTTTATTACAGTTTTCGTCGGCGGCTTTACTCGCATGGAAAAGTAGCCTATGGATTTATAAATTTTACTTATTTAATTACCTATATATCGAAGAGGTTTGACCAATTGACTATGGGATTGTTTATCGCTGCTATGCTATCTATTCTGTGCCAACGCCAAGATAAAATATATAGATAAAACTGCTGAACAATATAAAAGTTGTTTCTAAGCTGGCTATTTTAATAATTGTAAGCCGGGTTTTATGGAAAAAGTAAGTGAACAATGTAAAAACACGTTATTAATTTATAAAAAACACCAGCGTCCTTCATGTTTAAATAGAAAATCACTTTTGCTTATTTAATGCCGCTTAAGTTATGTCTCTTATTACTTGATAATCGTCATACTCAAAACTAAAAATTATTTACTATCTTATATTCGTGCCAGTTACTTTTGCGCTTGTTATATAAGTACGAATTTTCATGGGATAATTTTCTCAAATGGCTTCCAAACTACAGAATGAATACAAACATTAACATCACGCCTATATTACCCAGAAAGGTGTGGCAGAGGTGTACAACACCCACTTTTCACCTGTTATGTTTAAGTCTCATGGAATAGGTGATGAGACCAACGCCATCCACCGGGCTCAATTCTAATCAAACACGTGACCTCACGGTAAGAGTTGCATACGCTAACCACTAGACCAAAAAGGCAGTTAATTTTCAATTATTAACGTACAATAATTATTTAAAATAATAGGTAAATTATTACTATATTCTTAATCTATGTCTAGCCATTGCCAGCCCCAACACCCTTCTGGGTGTTACTTTTAATGCTGATAGTTAAAAACAATTTATCAACAACAAAACGGCTTTAATGAATGGACGCTGGACTCCATTGTTCTAAAACACACGAAACATTGAAAACACAAGTTTTAAACAAACGACTTTGTGGAGGAAAAGTTTAAAAGACCTAGTTGCGCGTTCCGGTTTACGCTTGGCTACATGAAAGCAAAAGGGGAATTAAATAAAAAATAGTAAAGAGACGTTTGTGAATACCAAGTACCTATTGAAAAAAGATGTACATCTTTAATTATGGGTATGAAAATCTATCACCAATCTCTTTGGGGTAAATCTAAATTATCAATCGATTTCAACTGATCTATTTATTATTCCATCAATTCATGGTACTAGTCGATGATAGATCTTCTCTAAATTTTATCAGAGGTCCGTTCTATTTGCCGGTCGGACTCAGAATGATTCACACCGCACAAAGACATCATTTATACCAGCTGCAGGATAAAAACCCATCGGCCAACGTGATTACAACGTTGTTACTTAAAAAATATCTCTACCATTTGTTCATGAGTTGTAATATTGTAATAAATTATAAATATTGACTATTTAATTCTTATTTACATAATAACTTATGTTCTATACATATTAAAGTACCACGTTATTATGTAAATAAAATCAATACCAAATACAGTTCAAGAATAAATTGTGTCAACTTGTTTTTATTATAATATAACCAACCTTACACATCTTGACACCATATATCCGCTCCACATATGATGTACATATTGTTTGTAATAAATCTATTACCTTCATCATCAAGGGCTCTTGTATCTTAAGCAGATAAAGCAAAGTATTTATGGATTTCATTATGATTGTACAGCACGATGCCTTTGTGCTACCAAAAATTATGCGGTATTACTTACAACTAATTGCTTCGGCTTACAAAACAAATCATGAAAATACACGACATCTTATTTTATGCTCTTTTTATCATGTAAGTAAATCACACCGCGCTTTATTATAGCCAGAAGTCTTATAAAAATACAACAAACACACACGTCCACAAAACACGTCTCATCCAAACATTTCTTTAGAAAAACACAAAGTATAAAAAATTCAAAAGATGCATTCACAGTTTTGAGAGACACGAGTAAAAAATTTGCTTCACTGCCTCCACGGGATGTGTCCTATTTTTGTCTCTTTTGAAGTTCCTCCACTAAAGGCATCGTTTGAAATTTAATTTAAAAGGTGGTACATTGGAAAGCCTAGAACCTTCGGTGGCGGATCGGATCGCATAATAGAATTATAGGCAGAAACCTTACGATAAAAGCGGAGCTAGTAGCTGAAATTTTGGATCATAATTTCGGGGTATTCTATTAAGGGAATGGCGGTATCTGCACATAATAAAATGACGGATAACATTGACAACGTCAAGAAGTGACACAATGTCTAAGAGCGCTGTATCGCAGTTCACAGCAAGTCTACATAAATACTACTTCCAAGACGCTACCTTTGGACAGCTGTCCGCTAGGCAATACCACCGAGCCTGGTCAGGGAATCGTCCCTTTGTGGTGGAGGAACATCACACCCTACAGGAGTAATGGTTTGATAATTATGAAATTTGACAATGAAAACTGGAACATTACTTAAACATTTATGGCTTAAGTGCCAAAATATTGATGGTCGATAGATATCTTTAGATATATCAAATATTCATAGGCGTGAAAGTTTAGAGTAGAATATAAACGGGTGGACGGACAGATAAATAAATAAATATTTTGATTAGAATATTTAGATTGACACAGAGGTGGTCAAAAGGTGAACAGATGAATAGACATGGCTATTTCCACATTTTTAATATTAGGAGCGACCCGCCCAGGCTTCGCTCCTACTACTAAGCATACCAAAGGGACAGACAGACAACGGTAAGCGGCTTTGTTTTATACTATGTATGAAGTGATAACTACAGTATTTAAAACGTTAAACATAGTTACATACGCAAGATTACGCCTATAGAGTAAGTAAGTGTTGTACACTCACATTTCACCTGTCATGTTTAGGTACCATGGGATAGGGGGTGAGCCTATCGCCATCCACCGAGCACAATTCCAATTTAGAACTGCTATTTTGACCCGGAAATCGAACTCGAGACCTCGCGGTGAGAGGTGTATTACCAACGAGGCAGTTTGAACCGACAAAATATAAAAAAAATAACTGTTTATTATTTGCTTTTAATACAGTAAACTACTCGCCAATTATCGGAATGTACTGTTTCATGTTTGAGCTACAACATATTTCCAACTGAAATTTACAGTATTTTATAACAAGCAGTTTCCATCATGAAAATCGAAATATCTTTATCAAACAAAAGCTTTTATTTTCGTACCTACCTTCCATAAAGTTACTTCTACGAATCAGTTTGTTGTATGAAAATTGTGTATACATATTTTATTTAATCAATGTTTCACGAGAACCAGTACTTATTTAACTCCATCGTACTTAAATATACAACATAACACAAAACATAACATGACGCCTATATTACTCAGAAGGTTGTGTAAGAGGTGTACAACACCCACATTTCACCTGTTATGTTTATGTCCCATGGGATAGGGGGTGAGCTTATCGACATCCACCGGGCCTAATTCCAAATCTGTGCAGCTATTAAATATTTCCTGACGGGAAAACCCTAAATAACACTTTTGCTTAACCTGGGAATCAAACTTGAGACCTCGTGGTGAGAGGTGCATCACATACGCCAATGAACGAGGCACTTCGAAACCGCAAAATTAAAAAAAATGCTCTGTTTATTATTTGGTTTTAATACAGTAGTAAACTACTCGCCAATTATCGAAATGTACTGTTTCATGTTTGGGCTACAACTGAAATTCACATTATTTTATAACAAGCAGTTTCCATCATGAAAATCGAAATATCTTTATCAAACAAAAGCTTTTATTTTCGTACCTACCTTCCATAAAGTTACTTCTACGAATCAGCTTGTTGTATGACAATTGTGTATATAAATTTTATTTAATCAATGTTTCATGTGTCACGAGAACCAGTACTAATTTAACTCCATTATACTATTATGCAGAAGTTTTAAATCCGCTTACGAGATTTGCAAATGTTTGCGAGTTGATGAGTACTTTTCATTTAGGGATGGTTTGTGGATCTGTTTTACTATAGGTACTATTTATTTTAAAACATGAGGCTTAACTTTGTAGGCTTTAAATCACTATAATTAAATCTTAGATAATAATTATTAAAAAACGATAGCCGAGTGGGAGACCGTAGGACTGCGAAATCAAAGGTCTCGGGTTCAAACCCACGGCACACATCTATATCAATAATTCGTTACGATTCGTCTTTTCGAAGATATGTGTGTCATATAAATTAGCGCTCGTTAACGGTGAAGGAAAACAAACCTTAGAGTGCCTAAATAGTGATCGGGGGTAATGTGAAGTCTACCAATCCGCACTTGGCCAGCGTGGTAGCCTAACCCTTCTCATCATGAGAAGCGGCCCGAGTCCAGCAGTGGGACTTGTATGAGATACAGAGCCGCTATTATTTTTTTATTAATAATAAATAGTACGTTAGTTGTATGATTATTATTTTTCTATCGGATATATGCCAAATCTCTATTTTGCTCAGTTGAGGTTTCAAAGATCCAGTCCTTATCTAACTTGAGATCGCAAAAATTACGCTTAAGCCAAATATCACTTAAGACCACTTGGGTAGACTCCCGAGCGCTGCGTTTTTATGCTAACCTAATATGGATTTAATTTTAATATTTTTAAGTTCATGGATTTAAATTTTAATATTATTAAGTTTTAATTTATTTTATGGACTAATTATATGTATAACACCGCATGTTTGTTCGGGGCAAAAATGGCAGGAAAAATTGTTTAAATCATTAACTGAATTACATACAAACTATATAATTTTGAAAAAAATAAAAAATATATAATTTTGAAAAAAATAACACGCACAAACATGCATTTAGGCGTTTTAGATATATGATTTGTCTTTAAATATAGATAACAACTTAATAATATTAAAGTTAACCTCATATTACTTCTGTTTCAGCAACAGCCCGAGTCTGTGTTGCCGCATGAGCACAACTTGGATCTCTTTAAAGCAAGAGTTAAAAGGTATCTCATAGGTAAGCGTGCTCCACCGTAGACCACATCATCACTTACCATCAGGTGAGATCGTGGTCATACGCGTGCCTATTCACCATAAAAAAAACAGCCAACCAATTATTCTCGTAGCAGTAACCGTGGCTGATACATCAATATCTCTACGACTAAGTTTAGTAAGCACAAGTTTAACCTGAACGAAAGCTCGGAGAAAAGTAAATATATACATTTACTTTTTCTACGTCTCCTATTTTATTGTTGTAATAAAACTTGGTAACGAGAATTATTTGCGACCCAAAAGGCCCCTTTATATTTATAAAAGAAACTATAAAAACTGTGGATGGCTGCGTGGTAGAGCGATAGGCTGGCATCTTATAGTCGCGGGTTCAAATCCCGCTTCAAGTCTAATTTTGCAAAGCATGACTTAATGCTATATAATTATAAAAAATACAGCTATATACGTCTATGTATGTCAAAATCTTCAAAAGATGATGGATAAGGGAATAAGTTTATAAGAGAACGTTCAAAAGTAAACGTCTTTCTTTAATTAGACTAGAGACAAATTAAGTTATAAATACATATCCTCGTTATTTCTATTGCTTCTTTACTGTTTCGCAAAACTTAATTAATAACGCATAATATTTTTCGTATAATCATTTTTAGACATTGTTTTTTGGCGTTTTATTAATTTTATTTATTTTTGGTGTTATGCTAAAATTATGGGAAAAAAACGGATCCCTTACACAAACAAACGAACCCCATCCTTTTATTTAGTAATTATTAATACCAAAAATAGAAGCGTTGAAAATATCTGACATAGACTACTTATATAAAAACATGTGAGTTCCTTCCCTAAAAAACATTATCTCTTAATCACCAAGATTCTTGGCAGACACCATCAATATGACTTTGTCAAGAGCACGTTAAGTGTGCACAAGTTTTATCTGGATGTAAGCACGGGCATTTACGTCATTTGTTTAATTGTTATAATGTTTTACAATCTACATAACTTTTTCTTAATTCTCACCAAAGAGATTTAATGTGAAATTTCAGTTCACTAATATCGTACAACGCACGCGAATTCCTTCCGCGAAAGCCATTATCTCTTAATCACCAAGATTCTTGGCAGACACCATCAATAATACTTTGTCAAGAGTACGTTAAGTGTGCACAAGTTTTATCTAGAGGAAAGCATAGGAATATACGTTACTTATTTTATTGCTGTAATGTTTTACAATCTTCATAACCTTTTCTTTATTCTCACCAAAGAGATTTGATGTGAAATTTCCCTTCACTAATATTGTACAACGTAGGAGCACGCGAATTCCTTCCGCGAAAGCTATTATCTCTTAATCGCCAAGATTCTTGGCAGACACCATCAATAATACTTTGTCATGTATACGGTAAGCGCGCACAAATTCTATCTTGATAAAAACACGGCGCGCGAGGATAAAAAAGGCAGTGCCCAAAAACTGTATCGCCACCAACTTTGTATCACGAATATAAGATAGTAAATAGTTTCTAGTTTTGTGTATGACGATTATCTGGTAATAAGAGACTTAACTTAAGCGGCATTTCACAAACAAAACTGATTTTGCATAGAAAAAACACATGTTTTTACATGCGTTCACTAACTTTTTTATGAAATGCGGCTTACTTTTAAAATATCTGGCTCACAATTTAACTTTTACTTTATTCTTCACACAATACGGCAGTTTTTATCTTGACAAAGCCATAGAATAAAATAGCACAGCGGCGATAAACAATCCTATAGTCAATTGGTCATACCCCTTTACATTATGTTTCTTAGGTTATAGTTGTAATACAACTTGGATTTCTTGAGGAATAAAATGGTCGGGCTATCTTTTTGCAACCAAAAAGGTTATGTAAAAATAACTGCAAAGGCTGCTGCTATCTTGCTTAGATGATCTCGTAGGATGTAGGAATACAAATGTGAAGAGTGTTACGTTTAAGGGTCGCAGTTGACAGGGCACGGCACGTACCGGGACGCAGCGTGACGGCATAGTATTATTTTCATACAAAAAAGAAGCACGCGCATTTTTATTGTATGAAAATATGAAAACATACGTCAGGCTTTGACGCTGACGCTTGCTTCCAACCGCAGACTTGAAAAGTATTTTATAAAAGAATACAAAGTGCAAATGTTGAAGTATGAGTGTGATGTAAACAAACAAAGATAAAGTTATGGGTAAGGGAAGGTAAAAGATAAGTTTTAAACATGTGCCCAAAAGACTTAAAATCCAATTTTACAATCGATTTAATCCTTCCATTATCACTACCAAAGACATTGCAAGTGAAATTCCCCGTTCTAATATCTTGACGCAAGAGCACACGAATTCCTTTAGCGAAAGCCATTATCTCTTAATCACCAAGATTCTTGGCAGACACCATCAATATTACTTTGTCAAGAGTACGGTAAGTGTGCACAAGTTTTATCTGGATGTAAGCACGGGAATGTACGTCACTTGTTTTATTGTTGTTATAAAACTCTGTGAGGTTTCTTAAGGCCCGTACCACGAATAAGTTTTATGGAAATCACGTTTGTTTAAAATTAGTTATCATTAGTGTCGTGTTGGCTTTTGACTTGACTTGACTATGGATCATCGTTCTTAAAAATACATTATTTATATTGAAGATATTAAAAAGTACAGTTCCTCTCGACATTGTATATTTATTTTTATCTATATCAGGTTTATGGATTGCATCCGAGAAAGCCTAATATAAAACTAACTATTTCATTTCTTTAAATGAACATCTTCTATTTTTTATAAAACACACCCATTTCACCTAAAAGGGTGTCACTAAAGTGTATAAATCTACATTTCACCTTTAACTTTTAAACTTACGCGTTGCATGATTAAGTAAAAAATAATATCTTTCTAATATCTTTTTCATAATGTTGTTTTGGTTGCTATAACTTACACATAGAATTATTGTCAAAAACAAATAAATATTGTATGAATTATTTGAAAATATGGTGCACATGAGTTTCTCACCTGCTCTTCTCATGATGCAATACCCATCGGAGCTGGTACTTGGATTGATCTTAATTCATATCTCTAAGTTGAATTAAAGTCAATCTAAGCTCCGGTGTCAAATCATTTTATTACAATAATTATATTACAATTTAGTAAGTTTAAATTTAAATTTTATATTTTTTATATTTTGATGTTTGTTTTGACGTGTTCAAGCGTCCCTTGGGGCCCATGGAAATAAATGATTTGATTTGATTTGATTTAAAGGGAATTAACGCGATGATACATTTTTTATCTTTTAGACTTCCCATTTTGGCGGACACTGGCGCAAGCGTTCTGTTTTTATTTTACTACATTTCATCTGTCAGGTATAGTCCCATATGATAAGGGTTGAGCCTATTGCTATCTACCGGATACAATTATAGACTTAAGACCCAAATTACATTTACTTTTGCCTGACCCGGGGATCAAACCCGAGCTCTCGCAGTAAGCATGAAGCAAAATTTACCGTAGTCACATTTAATACAACTCGATCACAAATTCTACCGTGTTTAGAAACCCATAGTAGGGGTAACTCCGCATGATGTTTAGAGTGCTTCCACTTTCGCTACCACTTGTTATAATGCGTCTTGTGCCGTTTTATATAGGAATCCGCTTTATTACACCTTTGTGACGTAATGGGGTCAGATTTTTAGGGTAAATGGTAGTTGAGGTTTTTTCTTGAGCTTGAAAGATACAAACAATTATGATGAAAAAGATAGATAATGTATTTTTTTAATGATCCGATGGTCTAGTGGTTAGCGTATATAGCGAGGACTCTGTGTCAATTCTCAGGTCGGGCAAAGTGTTGTTTGTGAACTTTCCGTTAGGAAATTCTGATTTGGAATTGAGCCTGATGAATGGCGATAGAATCACCTCCTATCCCAAAGGTACTAAATATGGTAACCATGGGGTTATGACAGGTGAAATGTAGATGTTGTACAACTCTGCTACAACCTTCTGGGTAATATAGGCGCAATGTAATGTTATGTTATGTTATAATGTTTTTTTCTATAATAAATAATAATAAATAAATATTTCACAACTCACACACAACGCAATCTAGTCCCAAACTAAGCAGAGCTTGTACTTGTTGTATGGGTACTAGAATAACTGATACTAATACATATACTTTTCTTTTGTAAATACATACTTATTATACATAGAAACACCCAGACAAACAAAACAAAAGATTTGTCTTAAGTGGGAATCGAACCCACGACCTCGGCGTCGCAGGCAGGTACACTACCGTCTCCGCCATCCGGTCGACAATCCTGGGTCAATGTAACATTTATTTCGTAATTTAGTGATATACCAGTTAACCGTCTCGTTGGTTTAGTGGTTATCGTATTCAGTCTCTTAGGGCAAGATCTATAGTTTGATTCCCGGGTGGGCAAAAGTATTATTTAGGATTTCAGGTAATTCCCAATAGCAACACGGAACACGGTTGGAATTTATGCAGTTGATGGCGAAAGGCTCACCCTTTATCACATGGGACCTAAACCTGCTACTTTGCATTTATATAAGCGTAGTTTTATGTAATGTATTGTTATCAAAATCGATTTAGGCATTTGGTAGAAATGCACACAACTAAAGTAGATAACATCTACATTTTAAGTTTTACCATAGTCGAATAAAATCACAGAAACACATTTTAATTGCAAAGTATGATTAGCTAAAAACTAAAATAACTTTACTAATTAATTTAATTTGGTGCCAAATATGCTTATATCATACAATCGCATTATTGACAGATTGGAAGTCTCTAAATATGGCTGCAGCCGATAACTGTATTTGTCCATATTGATAGATACAGTTTTATATGCAATTTAATAATTCCTGAAAACCTATCTAATATTATGAATTCGATTCTAAGGCGTTATCCTAGGTGAGCGACAAAGCTGACGTGATGTGTCGTGTGACCCAAACAAATACCTATATTTGATCGCGTTCTTCGCATGTTTGCCTAAATGACGTCATATCGTGTCGCGTTTGTTGCTCACCTCAACAGAGTGATTAGATGATCATTTGAGGCACATGGAGCAGATTGTTGCCTTCAGATAAAGTGACAGCGGTGTGGGTCCTTCCTCTACAATGCAATTAGGTGTTCCTCTACAATGATTGTATAGAAGAACGGGGTGTGATGTTTCTCCAGCGCAAAGAGAGTATCATCCGACCAGGCTCGGTGGTATCTCCTGGTGGACAGACTGTCCAACGGTAAGGTGAAAGTAGTATTTATATATACTTGCTGTGAACATTTCGTTATCGCGATTCAGCGCTCTTTGACATTTGTGACGTGTGTGTCACTCCTTGACGTTTTCAATGTTATCCGTCATTTATTATGTGCGGGTACCGCCACAATGATGTCCTCTTGATGGTAGTTACCACTTACGATAAAGTGGACTACACGCCTGTTCGCTACATACGTCAAAAACAAAAAACCATGCTTTTATCACCCTCCATACACATTTCCTAACATCCGCATCCATTAATCCTTCTAAAACAAAATGGTACATTTTAATATTTGGTACCATTATGTGTCCCCTGTAATGTATTATCCTGCCCTCGGGCAACATTCGGGACAGCTGACCGCAGCCTGTGTTGAAAACTGTCCTTCTCATTTTACATGATATATGCTTTGACATTTTCCAGGAAACAAATAAATTGTACTCGTTTTTTTATCTAACATGTTGCGGGAAGAACTATGAATGAATCCTATTTCCTACTAATATTATAATTGTGAAAGTTTGTGAAGATATGTGGATGGATGTCTGTTACTCATTGATGCAAAAACTAACGGATAGATTTTGAACTTATAGTGCGAATTAACATTCTAGGCTACATTTTAAGGACGTAGCTACGGGCGGACGCATGTTAATAACGAAAAAGTTGTTGCTTTAGAACTATTTAAGACATAAAGTTATCCTTGGAGCCCTGGGATCTACAAACGTTAATCAACCATAAAAAAATTAACAGACAGATTGCAGGACTACTTTTGAAGCTATTTTATACTGCTTTTTGCCAGTGCCGTATAATTATTTATTTATTTATTATTTATTAATCAAAATGGTACAGGACCAATTACATTGATTAAATACATGCAAACAATTTACAATTGAATTACAACAAAAGAAAAATCATAAAAGAGCAGAGACAATACAATTAGAATAAGCTATTCGCAGGAGTAGCTTTAAGAAACAATGATTTTAATTAATATGTTATTATTATTTTGTTTATCTAGACTATAAGGTACATTTTTTAATACTTAGTAGAAAAAATATAATAATCCTAGTAGTTTTTGCATGATGGAGTAATGAATCTCTCAAACATCTTTACAAACTATCACATTAAAAATATTTGTAGGAAATAAGGAAGACTTAATCCCAAAGCGATTGCAGACAAGTCTTCATCAGAATTATCTCTGCTAAATCTAGATAGACATTCTACTCACAGATTTACAAGCTAAATTGTTTCTTACCGTTCTGAAGAGTGGCTGCCTTCAGGAAATCGAACGCCGTCCGAAGCGCGAAACACGACTGAAACAAGGAAATTACTGAATTACAATCATTTCTGATGGCATTTCGTGGATGTACGGTCTCGGTTGGTTCGTGAATGTGGAAATTGCAAACATACAGTGTTAATATATTGACATGATGTAGTCTTGCGAAAAGTAGCAGGAGGTTCTCAATTCGATTGTTTTTAACACGCCTATATTAGCTTCACCTGTATGTATGTATGTATGTAACCGACTCCTTTGGACTCGATTTTGACCCACTTTAAACAGACAGATTTCATTTAAATTTTGCACACCTGTCAAAGATCGATGACAATACAATAATTCAATAAAAAAAATAAAATAATAAAAATAAATTAAAAAAAAAAAACGCTCTTATAAATAAATCAAACTAAAAAGTAGAAAATAAATAAAAGTTTAAAAAAACTAAAAAACACGCTTTTAAAGTACTTTTAACTAAAAAGTGACTTTAAAAGCGTGTTTTTTAGTTTTTCTGAACTATTATTTTCTTTAATGTTTATTCGAAGGTTATTCGAAGACGCCTGGAAAGAGTATACTAGTCATGTGGTCCTATTCTCATCAGGTCACGATCTAATGATAGGATTATAGAAAAATCGAGGGCAACCTTCAATATTAAAGGCTTCTATATTGATTTTCGTAAAGCACCTAAATCTACTCGGATATTTGTATCTAGCTGTCAGCATTTCATGTTGCTAAGCTGATGCTGGTAGGTACAACTCCTCAACAGTTAGGGGTTCAGGAATAGTTCTTCAAATATTGGCACCTTAGGCTACATCATAACATCACGTCTATATTACCTTAAAGGGTGTGGCAGTGGTGTACAATACCCACATTTCATGTTTGGGTCTCATGGGATAGGGGGTGACACAATTCCAACGCCGTGCTGCTATTGAGAATTTCCTCACGGAAAATGTACAAATAACTCTTTGCCCGACACAGATATCGAACCCGAGACCTCGAGGTGAGAGCTAACGCTAACAATACGAAGGATGTAAACACAAGTTAATAATAGTGTTTAAGTAAACAGCTTTGTCATTGCTAGTTTCTGAGTTAATGGTTATAGAGTTTCGTCTTAAGAGGGTACATGTAATTATTACGTAGGGTATGTACACAGGCTGTGTAATGAGGTCTTTAAGGCTTGTTTTAGGGCCTAAAGTGAAGCTCCTTTGTGAAGTCTAGGTTCCCTTTGTGTGATCTACCGCCTGTAAAATAGGCTGTGTTCTAAAGGACTGTTTGATATGGTACCTACGGCTAAGTATACTACCATGCCGCTCGCCATCGGCAGCACGCTCGTCCTCTCACACTGAAACCAATATTGCCGCACAAAGTACAGTTCTAGAGTTTTCTCCTACGCGCGATATAATAGTGGCATGAACTTCCTGGTAAGGTATGGTATGTACTCTTATTAATAAACCTCATGCTGCCTCTAGAGGCACATATAGGTTTTTAATGGGACAGTAAAGCACGAGTGATGCCTCTGGTGTTGCCAATGTCCATTGGCTACAGTAACTGCTTAACATCAGGCGGGCCGTATGCTTATTTGCCAACTTAGGGAAAGAAAAAGATTCTGATATCTTAGACTCATATTCTCAAATATTTATATTCATTGATAGATATGAAATGACCACCAATGAAAACTGTATAAAACTCGACGTTTTATCCATTGAAAAAGTTCCCTATGTGACTTATCAGGAACCTGTGAAACTAGCCATTATGATCGGTTATGTTCATAGGTTATATGATAATAATAGCAGACCCGTATCTATTACATGTCCCACTGCTGGGCCCAGGCCTCTTCTCATGATGAGACGGGTTAGGCCACAGTCTACCACGTTGGCCAAGTGAGGATTGGTAGACTTCACACACCCTCGAGCACTGTTTAGGCTCTCTCAGGTATATAGGTTTCCTCACGATGTTTCCTTCACCGTTAGCGAAGGAATCTTAACGATTTATTGACGGAGGTGTGTGCCGTGAGATCGAAACCGAGATCTTTGACTTAGCAGTCCCACGGACTCCCACTCGGCTATAAGATAAGATAAAAATTGGCTATCGCTACTTACATTACTAGTTGAATTAATCAGTCTATCAATAGATAAAAGAAAATGATGTAGGCCCAAATGTTTCCTAACTAGTCTAGAACTACTTGTAGAAATAAGTGTTAAAGTTCGAGGAGGTTTGAAGACGAACAGATGACATCCGCGCGACAGACTTAATTGAGCAAGTTTTAATTACGACTTTAAATGTAGTTCGTTGCTTGTTCAAGTTATGCTCAATGAATGTAATGTTGGAATGTTTGAATTATTTTTGGTGTAGATGCAATTTCAGATTTACAATTAAAAAAAATCGGTCAAGTGCGTGTCGGGCCACGCGCAGTAGGGTTCCGTAGCTAGACGTAACAACATATTTCGACTTAAAAGGGATTTACTATCTGTATTAAACAAGTAACATCTTCATACAAGTCATTACTTTCAAAGAATGTATGAATGTTGAGGAAGCGAAAGAAGTATGTAAGGAGCGAAGCACATGGCGTTCCATCGTCTCTGCCTACCCCCGTGGGATAAAGGCGTGATTTTATATATGTATTATGTATGTTTATTTATGTTTCAAGAATTTTGAACGAAATATTCTGAGTAACTGCATCTGACATTTCAGACCCCTATTCCTCCTGAACTAATGAAGTGAACTTATCCGCTATAGTTTTCCTTTAAAGTTCATTACATGTACTACCGACACAATTTTTTTCAGATTTTGGGATCCAGTAGTTTAGCTTTTAGAGGGGGGGGGGGACGCTCTACTCAAACAAAAATTTGCTCTTTAAAGTTAATTATCTCGCAAAAGGATCTCTAAATCAAAAAACTGTCTTAGCAACCCATTAACGTTTTTAAAAGTCCTATCTAACAATATCCCACACTATGGGGTAGGCGACAAAAAAAAAAAACATCCCTACTTTACATGTAGGGGAGCTATCCGAAAAAAAAATATTTTGCCAAATTTTATTCTACGACTTTCTTTGTATAGTTAACATACATGTTTATGCAAAATTTCAGTTTTCTAGCACCAACGGTTTCGTCGCTATGCCTTTCGGACAGACGGACATGGCGAAACTATAAGGGTTCCTTGTAGGTACTACGGAACCCTAAAAACCTGTCTTCGAGACAATTGTCGAGTAAGAGATACAGAGATATCAGATTAATCATACATGGCCGAATATAAGAACCAGTTGGAGTGCACGGTTGGCGTAGTGGCTAAAGCGGTTGCCCCGCCGCTTTCAACCACGCTGGTGTTATGGGTTCGATCCCCTCACGGGACGAATCTTTGTGTGATTCGCAAAGATTTGTTCCGACTCTGGATGTGATCTGTGTGTGTGAAATGTATGTTTGTGAACACTCCCGCGACACAAGAGTAATTCCTAGTGAGGGATCGTTTAAAAAGAAAAAAAAATCACAGTTTCCTGATAAGTCCTATAATATCCTATAATACTAATTTTACAAAGCTAAAGAGTTGGTTTGTTTGGTTCGCTTTTATCTTAGGAACTACAAGTCAAAATTGAAAAAATAATGTTGCGTTGGAAAGCCCATTTATTGAGTAAGTTATAGATATACAATTACGCTATGACTAATAGTAGCGGAGCAGTAGTATTGCAAAAGTGCTTGACGGGAAGTGGATCAGAAGAGAATAACAAAAAACATGGTTGACTGTAGTAATAAGTTAAAATTAACCCATTAACAAAAAGTATTTGTTTTACATACACATACCGAGGTAAAACATATTGAAAAAACCGGCCAAGTGCGTGTCGGGCCACGCGCAGTAGGGTTCCATAGAAAAATACTTTTTAACTAAATGGCGTCCTTCAGAAAGGAAATGTTTGTAGTACACGAAACCAGCTAGCACGTATGACGAGATGTATGAATGTTGAGGAAGCGAAAGAAGTATGTAAGGAGCGAAGCACATGGCGTTCCATCGTCTCTGCCTACCTCCGTGGGATAAAGGCGTGATTTTATATATGTATTATGTATGTTTATTTATGTTTCAAGAATTTTGATGAAATATTCTGAGTAACTGCATCTGACATTTCGTACCCCTATTCCTCTTGAACTAATGAAGTGAACTTATCCGCTATAGTTTTCCTTTAAAGTTCATTACATGTACTACCGACACAATTTTTTCAGATTTTGGGATCCAGTAGTTTAGCTTTTAGAGGGGGGGGGACGCCCTACTCGAACAAAAATTTGCTCTTTAAAGTTAATTATCTCGCAAACGGATCCCTAAATCAAAAAACTGTTTTAGCAAGCCCTAAACGTTTTTAAAAGTCCTATCTAACAATACCCCACACTATGGGGTAGGCGACAAAAAAAAAAAACATCCCTACTTTACATGTAGGGGAGCTACCTGAAAAAAAAATATTTTTCCAAATTTTACTCTACGACTTTTTTTTTTTAGTTAACATACATGTTTGTGCAAAATTTCAGTTTTCTAGCACCAACGGTTTCGTCGCTATGCCGTGGACAGACGGACAGACGGACATGGTGAAACTATAAGGGTTCCTTGTAGGTACTACGGAACCCTAAAAATGTTTACTTCTCTAAATTACCACCATAACATACATATTACCTATGTTATACAAATTAAAAAAATTGAATTTTGATTTCTGAACTTTGAAATTTGAACTTTGAATTTTGAATTTTGAATATAGAGTTTAGAATTTTGAATGTTAATATTATGAACTATGAGGATATCGACCGAAACCAAGTCGCAGGCAACAGATTTTAGTATATAGTATTCAATAAACACTTAACAGTAAAACAATACAGAGCCACCACCATTTTGAACCCTTGTACTCATAAATCTGCAGAACAGGCAGCACATGATGGATGGTGACAATGACGTCACGTGCGTCTGACGTCACAACTACGTCATTAAACACTCTTCATTGTTATGACGTAGTGCACCGGGCTGTTTCAATACTGTTAATAGTAACCTGTACTCGGCACGCGGGTTCGCTCACTTAGTCGGACGATAAAAAGTAAATTCTAACTAGTCATGATCTCTACTCAGTTTCGAAAGTAACTATATCTGTCTGTATGTCTGTCTGTTACGCTTTTACGCCTAACTTTGGTGAGAGAGAAATATAAAATATCATCGCTTCATTATTAATGCGAAATTTTGTGAGATGGGCAATTTCACTAGGCCTATAAACTATTTTAAGAAAGATAAATGTCATATTTGTATAGAAATTCATAAAATTAACCGGCACTTAACTATCCGTAATCTTATCAGTAACTTATGAAATTGGTTCTAAAACAAGGTTTTATTTGTATTGATATCAAAACTTTATATAAAAATTTATTGAATATCTCTTTTTGCATCTTCTTCTCCTCAATAACTCTAAGGTTTGCTGGAAGAGAACTCAAATTTGAGTTAAGCTCGCCTTTATTGTATACATGTGTGTTATACATTGTCTTTATAAATTGTTTATGGTATCTACAATAAAAAGTTGAAAAACAAAAACAATATTATTTTTGGAATTTTTCAAACTTATTAGTTACATAACATAACATAACGCCTATATTACCCAGAAAGGTATGCCAGAGGTGTACTACATCCACATTTCACCTGTTATGTTTAGGTCCCATGCGATAGGGAGTAAGCCTATCTACTTATTAGTCTTGATTAAAGCAATTAACATGATACTTACACTAAAACGGTTATTATTTAAAAACACATTAAGATTAAAACTTTCATAACAAAACTCATTCCGAAATGAAGTTGGTCAGTAATGCTTCACTTCAGAATTGCAGTTGGCAGCACTAATGTTACAACTCCTTGGAAGTAGCTACAACAACTTGATCACAATTGACAAAGTTTTAACGACTGCCGCTTTGACGTCATATACAGATGTTATGACATTGTGTCGTTTCGCCAGAGTTCGTATTTGTAAGACGGTTGTTGGTTTTAATTACTTTTAAATTTGAATGATATTAATTGTTTACCAGCAGATTTATACTTTAACTAAAAATGGCGTCAATTTAAGTGAAGCGCTAGCTGCTTTGTATATTTCGACTTTTGTTGAATCTTATTTAAACTTTATCAAGTAATTTTATGATAAGAAATTATAATAAAATAATCCGAGATTCAAGTTTCAAGCCCTACAATTTTGATATTACAATATAACTTTGTCCTCCATGCTTCACTTTAGAATTGCAGTTGGCAGCGCCAGTGTTACAGATCCTTGGAAGTAGCTACAACAACTTAATCACAATTGACAAAGTTTTTACGACTTTTGCTGTGACGTCATATGCAGATGTTATGACTTTGTGTCGTTTTGTGTCTGTTTATTAATGAGACGGTTGCCGAATTGAATTAATTACTTTGAATATCACAGAATATGATTATGTTGATTTGATTTATACGGGGTCGATGCGACATAGCGACATTTATTGAAACCACAGCTTCTATACATAAGTAAGTATCAATTTTTCACCGGATAAAAAATCTCTGGCGAAAAAAAAAATCACGTTCTCCGAACAATTTGAACATTGCGATCGTGCAATTTGTTCGGAAGACGTGGATTTTTTTTTCGCCATAGAATTTTTTATCCAGTGGAAATGCATACTGGCCATGTATAGAAGCTGTGGTTTCAATAAATGTCGCTATGTCGCATCCACCCTGTATAATTATATTAGATTTTATATTAGACAGACCCTGAAATTACGAAAATGGCTACTTGGTGACTATTTTCGTTACTTTTTTACTATAACATGAAAACAAAAGATTTTTAGTGTTCTAAAACTTCAAAAGTGTTTTTATGAGGTCCTACATGGCCCCACTTCTCTAAAGCACTTGCAGATAATAATAACGCTAAACGGTTATTATTTAAAAATGCGTTGAGATTTAAACTTTTACTAAAACAATACTCGTTTAAAACTAAAGTTTATCAGTAATGCTCCACTTCAGAATTGGTTGGCAGCGCTAGTATTACAACTCCTTGGAAGTAGTTATAACACACAATTGACAAAGTTTTAACGACATGTGCTGTGACGTCATATGCAGATATTATGACTTTGTATCTTTTCTTCAGAGTTTGTATCTGTAGGACGGCTGTTGGTTTTTAATTACTTTTAAATTTGAATATTACCCAATATCTAATTTATACCCAGCAGATTTATACTTTGACAAAAAAATGGCGTCAATTTGAGTGACTCGTTAGATTTCTTTGTATATTTCGAATTTTGTTGACTTGTCGAATTTTAGTTTATTCAAACACAAATAATCCGGGATTCAAGTTTTGAGCCCTACAATATTCATATTACAATTAACTTTGTCCTCCATGCTCCATTTTAGAATTGCAGTTGGCAGCGCCAGTGTTACAGATCCTAGGAAGTAGCTACAACTTGATATATTATAACCGTAAATGAGAATAAACAATTTCGACCTTATGACTGTTGTAAGTAAGGCCGAATATTCTTGTACAAATATTCCTACTTGAGGGTGCGATTAATAACTAGATGACATGCGTGGTTTTATCCGTGTAAAAGTTATTCTGATCGGTGTCTGAAAGTAACTTAATAATATGCACAACTTCATTTTTGAATTTTTTTGCGAATTTTTATCATTTTTATACTAATCTTTTTGGGTATAAAATGTATGAAAACTGCGGTACAAAATTAATTAATTTTCATTTAAATTTAACTATACAAATTTCAGTCTTCTCACATTACGAACTACATATAACCTTTCAACGCTTCTGTTACCCCCTTCAGGGTGGAATTTCCAAAAATCCCTTTTTAGTGCGCCCCTACGCCATGGAAGGATCCTTCATGCAAAATTTCAAGTTTTTAACTCAAAATGTCTAGGCTCGGCGTTGATGAATCAGGTAGTCACGAAATATTATAAAAGCATAGATAATTTTTCACAGTGAAAATGGTCATTAAATAAATTCATATCATAGCATAGCATATTCTTCATGTGTTGATATAATAACTAAATGAGGCACGAAACAGCTAAAAACCTTCTAAAATATTATAAACCGACCTAGCCTCTGCTATATTTACGAATCATGTAATTCATAAGATAGGTACCTATATAATATATAAATAATATATACTTAACTCGTGGTATTACTATCAGGCAAATTAAGAAGTCGATTTCTGAATTTAATCAAGTCAATAAAATAACTTCTTCTCTGTTGGCACCGAAACCGTTTTTTACCTTATTATTTAAATAATTTAAGAAAAAATCTCTGTTTAAAATAAACAGATCTTATTTTCAACTCGTAGCATGTAAATAAACGCAGAAATGAATATTCAGTTAATTATTTCCAGAAAAATTATGAAGCTTGAAATGAGTTTTCGATACACGTAATTTAAATGAAGTAAATATTGACATAATCGATCTATTCGGATTTCGTTCGAGTTAATATCAATTAGCTAGAATATTTTGTGTTTTAATAAACAGGAGCAAATAACTTACTCGAGAGCTTCTAAGAAATATGGAAAATTGCCCAGACTTGCTCTTAATTAACTTTAATTTGGTCTGTTGTTTCAGCCCAGTGAAATCAGGAATCTTTAGATAGAAGGTTATATAATTTCCGATGAAATTGCTTCAATAATATATTGAGATTTAGGTATGATATTGTAAAAAAGTTTAGTAACCAAACATTTATTTTAGTGCTAATTCATTTTTATTGAGAATACGGGTTACTCACGTTACTTTAGCCGGGACGTCTAGCACTGACACGCGAATAACAGCCCAGTTGATGAATCTACGTACTAGATTCGAAACTAGTCGGCATATCCCGGCTAATGTAACGTGAGTAACCCTTATTCTCAATAATAATGTCTTCACCTCACGTCGGTTTTAATAATATTGCTTATTCATTTCTTTTTTTTTTTGTCTGCCCATACTACTTAATACAAGTTTTGAAACTAAACATGGTTATTTTCTTTCTAAATGTTAAACATAACGGGATGTGTCTATTTGTTCACGACAAAACTGTTTTATCGTGAACAAAGAGATTGCAATATCTCTGAAATATCGAAATATTTAGCTACAACAAATAAACATGGTAAATATCCCGTTATATCTAATATTTCGTACTATGTACTTACTTACCCTCGATTTTACCAATCGTCCAAATCTAAAGTTTTATTAAATCCGTTTTTGTAACTCTCAATTTGTACGTTATCGAGAGATCGAAGGTTGTTGATAAACGATAAACTTGACTATAACACGATGGTGAAATTGGCAACTAATACTTCTTCGTTATGGTATATGTTATATTCTTATATTTAATAGTAACTTATTTATTTCGATGTATAATAAACTACTACTACTATTTTGTACGCAACAGCCTCCGTCTGTACGTCACCTAGTCGGGTTGCTAACCTGACCTGACCTTTCCGGCAACAGCATAGAGGCATCATGCTACATATTAGCCTACTTATACTTTATTTGTACGTTGTTGTTTTATATACCTGTATTGTCTACTTTTTTTGTCTTATTTATTGTCCTGTGCTTGTTGTTGCAATGAAGCTTTCTTCCTCAATCAAAGTCCTCGCTTATTTTTGTAGTCCGTAAAATCGATTGTTAGACAAATGACGACAGTAGTAGCATCTGGTCTAAGGCTTTATAACACAAATAAAATAAATATGAATACACTGTATTGTGTATTTATGTATTATGCATGAATTGCTAGCATATAAAACAGGTGCTAGACTTATCTTGTCAAAGTTAGACAAAGACACTTTAGAACGCGTCTAGTTTGTGTCTGAATATTCGAGCTAGTTTAAACTGGATTTTGTCAGTTTTAGATTTGCCTTGAATCATAAAATCAAGCTGGTTGTGGTAAAAATAACTCTTTGAGGAGCCACAATTTTATTTAAAATTAGCTCTTGCCCACGACTTCGTCCGCGTAGAATTGAACAATTATTAAAAAATATTAAAAAATATTATTATCTTCGTAGTGTGTAATAGTCCATTGTATTGTATGGCGAGCGATATTGTATCTTAAGATAAAATATTATGGTATCTTAGCCGTGTGCAGCGCCCTCAGTGAACTCCAGCGCGGGTGATGTAACCTACGACAAACTTATTATTTGCGGTTGGTACATTAATCGGGTCCAGGGATCGAATCGCAAAGTTTAGTTTGTTTTTTATTGTATATACTTTTACGGGATAAAAAGTACCCAGTGTGGTGCCCAGGATATTAAAAAATAATTATACCAAGTTTCATCGTAATCGAACCGGTAATTTTTGCGTGATGCCTGAACAAACAGACAGACAGACAGACAAAACAATTCTAATCACATTTTTGGTGTCGGTGTCGGTTTAATAACAACCTCCTGCCATTTATTTTTTTGATATTTTCAATGTACAGAATTTTACTTCTACAGATTTATTTTAAGTATAGATTATGAACATTGTTGGTACATTCAACACTACTAGATTAGTAGCATCTGGACTCAGCCTTTATGAGACAAAT
This sequence comes from Hypena proboscidalis, assembly GCA_905147285.1. Lineage (NCBI taxonomy): Eukaryota > Metazoa > Arthropoda > Insecta > Lepidoptera > Erebidae > Hypena > Hypena proboscidalis. The sequence goes on along the minus strand of LR990150.1, from coordinate 4,580,527 downwards.
AAAAAGAATATGAATAAAACAACCGAACGGTATTGTGTATGCATAAATTGCGTCAAATCCTGCCTCAGATACAATCCGCCGTCTCTGCTAGCATATAAAACAGGTGCAAGACTTATCTTGTCAAAGTTAGACAAAGACACTTTAGTACGCGTCTATTTTGTGTCTGAATATTCGAGCTAGTTTAAACTGGATTTTGTCAGTTTTAGATTTTCGAGGTAGATAGATAAAGCAAGATTATTGTGGTTTTATATGTAGCATCACCACACCATAGCAAGATATAATTAAATTTGGCTCCCTAAGTAAAATATCTCGAAATAATCATCAAACGAATATAAGATACCGTGATAATTTAATCAGTATTCAAAATTGATTCAAATAGGTAAATTCAACTTGAATGCTTAAAAAAAGCAGTCCGAAAATGATATATTCACAAATTTCAAACCGATTTTCTGTTCATCCAGAACTAGAATAAACGGCCGTGGTGCAATGTATAAGGCATCCTACGATCGAGTGGTTTTGGGTTCGAATCCTGGCCACACCACGGACGTGAACTTCCTTCTAATACAAGCGAATCAAGCTTAGCTGGAAGGAGTTAACAAGAATACTAGTTATTTATATTTGCAAATTACAAGAAAGGTTTAGAAAAAAAACTTGTTCAATTTATTAGGATAGGTACTTACAAACTTCATAATTAAATATCACACATAAATATAAATATCACTCAACATCATGTAGTCCCAAACTAAGCAGAGCTTGTACTATGGGTACTAGAATAACTGATACTAATACATAAACACTTCAATACATACTTATTATGCATAGAAACACCCAGACTAAGGCAAACCTCCATTTTCATGCACGTAAAGATTTGTCTAGAGCGGAAATCGAACCCGCGACCTCCGCTATCCGGTCGCCAATTAAAATTCTTCTATAAAAAAATATTAAAAAATATGTGTAATACCTAACAAGTTTATCTACATCACGCTTAAATAAAAGAGTTACAAATATCTTCGTAAGCGAAATATCCCTGAAACAATCCAGAACATTATACCCGCTTCTAGAAATTTCCGGCACACTCAGCATAACCAAACTTAGTTGACCTAGTTCGTATGATTCTGTTTAAAATGCAGATGATACTCGTTAATGTGCCAGCGATCTTCGTAAGAAGTTCCACGTTTCGGAGTTATATGAACTTATTTCTTCACCTTTATGTTTAAGTTATACTAAGCTTTATCTTGACTTCTACTAAAGTACATAAATTTTAAAATATATAGATAATTACATCGATCTAAAATTGATGGCCGAAGTTTCGATGTGTTTTTAAGTATTTTATTTAAAATAGAATAATATTTAATTTTATGTTCAAACTCCTTGTACATTATAATATTGTACAACGGCGGACTAAGGCTTTTTCTACCAGTTAACCTTAAGGTGATGCAGAGAGAACAAAGGTAAGTGCATAAATCTTTAAACAGAAAATCACTTCGATGTTAAATTGATGGTCGAAGCTTCGATGAGTTTTTCAAATAGAAAGAAATATTTAATTTTATTTATTTATATTTATTTTAAAACTCCCTACACATAAAATATAGCACAACGGCTTAATGCCATAGGCTTTTTCTACACGTAAACCTTAATGGTGATGCAGAGAGAACAAAGGTAAATAAAATAAATAAATTAAAATGTAAAAAAATAATTTGTTGAAAATGTGAATACATACATAGAATAATATTATATCAACAATTTGAATACATTTACAAACATTTTATTTCATTTTTTTTATATGTTAATAATTTTTTATTTATTAAATTAAACAGCTAGTTTTACATACGAAAGGAAATATTTCCTTCGTATTATGTTTGAAAATATTGTTGCCTATCTTAATAGTTATTTATGCAACTGTTCTTTAATGAGGGGTATTAAAACACGAGTGTGGGTTTATCACACGAGGCGAAGCCGAGTGTGATAATAGTATCACATGAGTGTTTTAATACCTAATTATAACAGTTGCATACAAGACTTTATCTACACCCATGATATGAATCCTCTATAAATGTTCTGAAACCATAGGGTATTGTACAGTGTTGTAAGAACTCTATGTAAATTTATGGAAAGTTTAATTAGTGAGTATCTAATACAAACCAACTATGTATAGGTAATAATATATTATTATTATTTATTGTAATAATTATTTTTTCAATACTAATATTGAACAAAAATGGCGGGATACGACGTCAATTCAAAAATTCGAATAAGTTTTTATTTAAATTACGGCGCTGTGCTACGAATAATAAAACTATGTGGTAGTGAAACGCGCGTGCATGACATGTTCTTTTTTTGAAATTCATAAAGATGCCATGAGAATGTGGCTGTTCGATGAGTAAAAAAGGAGTTGCATAATGAATTTCAGTACAACATTAGTACACCCGTTTGGGTGTTATAATGGTTATTATGACACTGGCTGTTTTAATGTTGGCAATAAGCTAACTGTTTCAAGAACGTTTATAGAGGATTTATAGCATGGGTGTAGATAAAATTATATTTTATATTTTTTATACGTACAACCTCAATAATTTATCTAGCTGAAGTTTCACAAACATACATTTCAACACAAAGCGCACTCAAAAAGCTATTACTATTGAAAATGCGACTTAAACTCTACTAATTGTTTAGAAAGATATTCTATTTTTGCAGCGGTGTATGAAAACGTCACGTCGCTAACACTGGCTAAAATTTTAGTGGTTTTGGAAAGTTTTCTGCGCTATAATAGTCTTTGTATAATAAGTATGCATTTACAAAAGAAAAGAATATTATGTATTAGTATTAGTTATTCTAGTACCCATAGTACAAGCTCTGCTTAGTTTGGGGCTAGATGGCGTTGTTTGTAAGTTGGTAGATATTTATAATAATCAGATGTACTATCAGCAAAATAAACTAATGATCTGCCTTAATAGTATTTTTGTATAGACATTTCGAACCACTAAAGTCTTAATCCGCTTGTTCTATCAACAAATGTCAACCTTGAGGTCTTTGACGTGTGCACGTGTGGTGTAGTGGTTTAAGCGGTCGCCTCGCCGCACTCCACTGCACTGGTGTTGTGGGTTCGATCCCCTCATGGGACAAATCTTTGTGTAATTTGCAAATATTTGTTCTGAGACTGGGTGTGCTTGATTGAGTGAATGTGTGTATTTGGCCTTGTCATTGGGACCATTGGATGGTGTAATTGCTTCTGGCTTTCTACCTAATGTAAAAAATCCAAAAAAAATAAATTTACATAAAAATTGACAATTTCAAAGGAAATATTTTTAAAATGGCCATGAATCATCTTTGCCGTCTTGTGATTGACACAGACGTGTATAAGATGAAATGTTTGAGATTAATGATAGATTGTTATTAACAGAAACTTGAATGTAACAATACATAATAATATGCTCGTATTGACACAGACATCAAAGGATTTAGTGCGGCAAAGCTTGAAACATCAGGCTTTGTATAGTTACAGCGTTTTGCCTCAGGCTTTACTGGAGGCCTAAGGCAGAGCGGCCATTTTCTCGAGATGAAAAGTAGCCAGTCACTTTATGAGTAGTAGTAAACCAGACAACCTACGCAAGTAAAACTAGCCAGACTTTATTCAAGTAAGTTTAAACAATAATTATGAATAAAATAAATTAATTAATGATTTTTTTTTCTCTTTTTCTCTGCAATCTGTTTCTTTGAACATTCAGCATGGTTATGGATGTATAATAATTTGTCTTGGAGGGCTGTCAGTCCAGCGACGTGCGCCCTTTATGTGTGCTTATTTCCCTATTAATCTCTGGGTGACTTTCTTTTCAGCCTTTTGAATGATGAATCACTATGCATTAATTGCATTGCTAGGATGTTAGGATGATTATCCAGTTTGGTTCGATACGATTTCGATACGATTAATGATGACATCTTGGATTCATTGGATGTTTTCAGGGAAAGAGTTAAAAAATATTTCCTATCTCAGACTGTTTAGGTAAAGTTTTATATCAATATTTATTATATCTCTAAGTATTTTATTTATATTTAAGTATGTTTATTTAACTGTGTATTTAGGTATATATAGGTAAATTAGTTTATTTAGGTATTGTATTTTATAGGTAGCATTATAATATATTTATGTCTATTTGTTTGTTTATGTATTGTAACTTTAGTTACTTTTTATTAATTTATTATTATTTTTTTTACCATAATAATGGTAACTCCGTTTTTCCTTTGAGTTGTACACTAAACTTGTTTTTGCCCTCTTTTCGCATCCTCTTCTCCTCTATTACTCTAAGGTTTGCTGGAAGAGAACTCAAATTTGAGTTAAGCTCGCCTTTATTGTATTTTGTGTCATAAATTGTTTTATAAATTGTTTCATTGTACAATAAAAAGTTTAAAAACAAACAAAAACATCTTTTAATTAATTATTTTTATGACATTTGGCTATGTTTAACAAATTAGATATATTAAATATGGGACCGGCAGGTTTTGAACCTGCGACTTCTGCACACCGGGCAGCCGCTATAACCAATAAGTTAAGTAATTATGTACCATCTTGGCAGGACCCTAAATTTCTCAAAAGGAGACCGTAGCTTAGTGGTTAAAGGAGCTGCCCAGTCTGCTGAGGTCGCAGGTCCAATTGTTTCTTAGTATAATGATGACATTTTTTAAAAGATTTCTACTGGTCGCTATCTGTTAACTTTTCGTCGGAAAATTCGCAATAGCAGCACGGTATTGAAATCGTGCCCGATGTAAGACGATATACTCACCCCCTATTCCATTGTACCTAAACATAACAGGTGAAGTGTGGGTGTTATACACCTCTGCCAAGCCCTGTTGGGTAATATAGGCGTGAGTGACGTTATGTAATTTTTCAACTTTCAAATCCATCGAACTTTAAAGCATGAAAATACTTTTTGGCCTCAAAAGTTTCCTAAAATATCAAATTTTGTCCAACACCTAAAGCAATTTTGCCTGAAAACTGAGTAAAATCAAACAAACTTTTAATTCAAGCCCCTATTTTAGGTAATCCTCAATTTCTCGAGAGCTTTTATTTGGTCTCAAACATTGAATGCTTTTAAGGTTCCTGAGAGCAGTTTTCAATGAGGCACGGGAGATGTAACCTAGATAACGGCATTTAGAAAACCCTTTGAGACGTCTAGTGGGGCGTCGCCAGTTTTGGTACAAAGACAGCTGCCGAGATGAAGCTGGTTTGGTTGGACTATGATGGTAGGTATTTTTTTATGGTGGATAGGTACGCGTTTGATTACATTCTTACGTGATTATTACGTGAATCTAGTAATGATGCGGTCTACGGTGGAGCACGCTTACCTATGAGATACCTATTTACTCTGAAGGGTGAGGCAGAGGTGTTCAAAATCCACACTTCACGTGTTAAATATTTTTTTTATACTACGCCCACAGCGAACGAACGTGTAGTCCACCTGATGGTAAGTGGAGTACAGCCCATGGACATCAACAATCCACAAAAGCAGGTTATAGATGCGTCGCTGCAGCTGAGGACTACGGTTGTTTGTTTTGTTTTTAAAATTTCTTCATTTAATATAATTAATAATAGTAGTTACATACCAGTGTACATTTATGATCCTAGTAATAACAATCATACAATTCCAACTAGTTTTACAGACACATAATCTTCTTAAACTTTACAGCGGGACACTTCGTAAATTAAAAAGTAAAATTTCTGTAGACACTTTTTGGTAGTGAAAAGGTAAACAACAATAAACTAGGCTTTCGAATGGTACGGTGTTATGCCTCAAGTGCCAGTAATTTCAGGGCCTGATCTCACCACCAAACCGGAACACAGTAATGGAAGCACTACTATTTGGCGGCAGGTTAAAGTTGAGACGGTGGTGCTGCTGCCCTCGAGCTCATTCACGAGAGCTCTACCAGTAAATTTAAGTCCGATATAGCATAACAGACAGACAGAATCCCTTTCGGTATTTTAATATTAGTGAGGATTAGACTTTAATTACCTTTTTGCTAAACTAATGTTTGTCTAGACAACTTTATTTTATTGAGAGCCACTTTGAGTCTGGCACGGTGCCCGATAAATGGCAAATGGCAAGGCCTGCTCCTTATAACACGGTTCGTCGGCCATATCGCCTCATAACTAGAGTTTATATTACGAACGGGACACGTAAATGATTAATGGTTTTCCTTTAAAAATGTGCTATAAAAGGCAGGCAGACACGATATTTTGTCTCATAGAATAATATTTTTATGCTAGAAAGCATTAGTCGAGGTGCCAATTCCAGCATCATTCCAGTTTAAGGACATTAACTGTTGGATATAGCCCTCACCTAATAATCTCCACCAGAACGGGGTTTTGGGATGCCTGAAGCCAACGGCTCCCCGCGATCTTAACCAGATCATCCATCTGGCTATAGGGGCGATCCACGCTGCGCTGCCAGTTCGTGGCCGCCATTCAAGAACGTTTCTGCCCCAACGGCCATCTGTTCTGCCAGCTATGTGCCCTGCCTATTGCCACTTCAGCTTTGCAAATAAGTGCTTATATGACTAATGTGTAAAGTCTAGATTAATAAAACCGTAGAGTAATTAGTTTTGTGAAATCAGGGCTTATGTATTTTTATTGAGAGTCACTTTGAGACTGGCACGGTGCCCGATAAATGGCAAATGGCAAGGCCTGCTCCTTATAGGTAACTCGGTTCGTCGCTCATATCGCCTCATAACTAGAGTTTATATTACAAACGGGACACGTAAATGATTAATGATATTTGTTTAAAATAAGGCCTAGATAGTAAAGTCTGTTGTCTGTTGTCTGTAGAGTATGTACTTCTCCATACAAGCACTTCTTAAGTAAAGCTAAATATATTGATATGTGCGTGAAAACGCCGCCGATGCTTGGGAGACACGCACTCAAATAAAAATCTGATGAATGTCGGACAAATCGTATTGAGTGGAAACGGTACAATTAAGTGGTTTCATTTTTCAAACGTGTACTCGGTTTCTAGGTGTTATCATTCTATGGTGAGATACGACGTTCTTTAATAAATTATTGTAGTATATTACACAGTGAAGTTTTTATCCTGTTTTATAATGGATACAGGATAGAATGGACAGGATAAAAACTTCGCTGTGTTTAATGCATATGCTTTTAAATTTTCATAGCATATATAATATATATACATAGCATCCGATGGTATTATATCCAATAGATGGCAAATGGAAGCAGGCCTGCTCCTAATAACATGGATCGTTGGTTGCCGATATCGCCTCATAACTTGAATTTATATTACGTACAAGACAATCGTAAGTCAATGTATGACGACCGGATGGCGGAGTGGGTAGTGTACCTGCCTGCGACGCCGAGGTTGTGGGTTCGATGCCGACTTAAGACAAATCTTTGTGTGCATGAACATGGGGGTTTGTCTTAGTCTGGGTGTTTCTATGTATAATAAGTATGTATTTACAAAAGAAAAGTATACATGTATTAGTATCAGTTATTCTAGTACCCATAGTACAAGCTCTGCTTAGTTTGGGACTAGATGGCGTTGTGTGTGAGTTGTGAAATATTAAATTTAATGACAGATTTGTTTTAAAGATGTGGTATATAAGTTAGGCAGAGAGACACGATATTTTGAATGAATTCTTATAAAATAATATTCTTACTAATCAGAAAAGAGGTCGATGTGTAAAATCAAGCCAGCGTTAGTATTTGATGTTTAAGAGAGCTCGTGGCTTAGTGGAAGCCGCGCGGATCGATCGATCTCGCAGGTTAAGCAATGCTGACTGCGGTCCAACCGCGGTCGGCTTTCGATGGATGACCATCTTTAACATAAAGATTTTTTATCTGTGCCTCTAGGGGTGCATGAAAGGAGCCTCCTCGAGTGACGTACACAACGATTCCCTACGTACGGCGCACCCTGGGCAATTCGCGAGTTCTCCAAAGCGAATTGGCTAATCCTTTCACCACGATGGCAAGTCAAAATAAAATTTGACTCGGCCATCGACACGACGAAGAAGATCTGTGCCTCGGAGAGCACGTTAAGCTGTCGGTCCCGGTTGCCATTTGAACATCTATGCGAGTCTTTACAGGTGGTCAAAGGACAGAAAGTCCGACAACTAGTCTAACAATGATTATCGAATTACCTCGTACTTGGTTGTAACGCTCCACGTAAAATACTGTTTTTTAGCTAAATCCACTAGACTAGAAGCCCAACCGACCCCAATGACCCCAACGGGAAAAGACCCGCAAGATTGATTGATTTATTATTATATTGATGTTTTAGAGAGATGGAAATAATACCGACGTTATTTTCACGTTGAAGATTATTAAAAAAATATTTGATTATCATTTATTAATATGCAATTTTTGTACAATAACTATCTTAACATTAAACATTATATACCCATCCCGTGATAGCCTATATTTTTTATATAAATATAACATGTATAAAAGTTATCAATTTACCAGTAATAGATTTAAAAGTTGATATTTCTGCTTTGTATAAAATAATCCTTTAAACTTCTTTGAAACTTTTCAACTCAATTGAACCATTGTAAATGCTTCAACGCAAAAGTCTTTGTCAAAGTCCTTTTTCCGATACTCTAAAGCCGATTTTGATAGATTCAGAAATAAACTTTTTATCCCCGAATCCTTTCATATCAAAAGAAAAAGATAACGTGGGTATTACGAAAAATACTTTTGTTCATACAATCTCTAAATCCAACCAAGATTTTATGGTTCCGCAGACGTTTAGCCGATGTTTAGCCAAATCGACCCCGCGGGGCTATGAATATCATTTGGAGAACTTGAACGACCAGACAGGATTGCTTTCACAATAACCCTAAATGTTTATAGTTATTTTTCGCGTTTTTGATGGGTACCGATAACTTTTCTTTTTCGGCAAATGGCTTTCGAATGTTTTTGAAAATGGAACGGTTTTCAAGTTTTATTGTCTTGAAAATGAGTTTTGTTTTTGTAATCGAACTCTTTTTTATTGACAGTTTTTATTTGAATCGAAACTATCTTATTCGAGTTGAGCTTGTGAGCTTAGTTTGCATGCTACGATTTTTATAGTAATTGCAATTGCCATAATGTTAGTAATATTCTGCAAACATTTTTATCCCCCGAGCATTAGGTACACGTAATATTTTTTCACAAACTCTCTCCGAAAATTTAAATGAACTTTGTATGCTGTTCCAAAGAACTAAGAGTTTTGCCAATAAATATTGATGATACGTATGGTATTAATAGTATGATATCAACTTAGAATTTCTCTCTTTTTAATAATACCTTAAATTACTTTTGGTTGTACCCTCATGTTTAAATATCAAACATAATTATGTTGATAAGTATTTTTTTAATTATATGCAAGAAAAACGTTGGTTGGTTAAATAAGGTTGTATTGCTGAATTTGCCGTTAGGAAAAAACGTAAAATAAAAATATCCCAGTGAATCTGTTTCACACTTACTACATATAAAAACCATCAAAATATGTGATTATCCCTGAAAACCATTGATTACATATATTTCAAATCAAAGATCACGAGAATTATGTTTCTGGGAATATTCAAGTCAAATTATAGACTTTGCTCCAATACATTATTATAAAAAAGTTTTCCATATTTATTTTACGACTGAATATAGAAATATCATAAAATCCAGAATCTATACATATAATAAAATTGTAAATTTGCTATGTCTGTACATTGAAGATATTTAAGAAAAATAATACGAGGAGTCTTTATAATAGCAGTAGAAGCCAAAACATATTTATTTAGAATTTTTGTCTACCTGATTGTTCGTAGGTGCATCACGCAAAAACGACTGCATGGCATTGGGTGTGGTTATCACAGTTGTGTAGCTGGCGGTCTATCACAAAATTTCTTTGAAAGATACAATTCGTAATGAGGCCATCCGACATAGCGACATAGCTCGCAAAATAAGCTCGCTGAAGTGGCAATGGGCTGGTCACGTCTGCCGAAGGACCGACAGCCGTTGGAGCAAACGAGTCCTGGAATGGAGACCGCGACTCGGCAACCGTAAGGTAGGACGCCTCCCTGCCAGGTGGACTGACGACCTAAAGAAGTTCGCTGGAGGAGACTAAATGTGGAAGACGCAGGACCGGGTGTTGTGGCGCAAATTGGAAGAGGCCTATGTCCAGCAGTGGACTACGAGCGGCTGAATGATGATGTTTTATCTTTGTATTTTATCTTTAAAGAGTAAATTAGGGGGTGTAAGTTTATACAAGATCGAAGTCGCGGGCAACAGCTTGTCTTCGGTAAAAGACGATTAATTCTTGAAAAAAGACCTTGTTTGAATCTCTGCTGAAATTTTATGATATTCCACAGTAACCAACATAACTTGAAAAGATTTATTTTATTTTTTAACCAACTTTCAAAAAGTTTCAATGTTCGACGCGAATATTTCTTTTTAATGTTAGTCCAGCGATTTCTCCGTCATTTGTAAACTGATTTTAATAATGATTTTCCTATTTCAGAGAGTTTACTTTTGAAATAGTCCCATGGCCACAAAGTCTGGATCTAATAATGGAATCCCATAGAAATTGAGGGTCAATTATTTTAGGTTCTTATACAGTTTTTTGTATATTTTCTAAAGTTATTTAGATTTTAACATGATAATGTATCAGCATCTCATGTTTCTGAGCTGATGCTGAAACGAACAGTTCCTCAGTTAGGAATATGAGATTTTTTTTTAAATAATAGCACGTTCAGCCCAGGAGCTCTATTTTATAATAATAATAATAATAATGTTTATTGACATAACTTTGTTACAATGGTTTTGAATTCCCTGACCCCCGAACTTGTGTAAACTCTATTTCGGGGATCAGTGTCTTCGCCTTATAATTATGTACATAATATATATTATTATGTCTCATATTTTATTTATCACGTTATGTTGAAAATTAATTAATACGAAATACGAAAATCTTGAAAAAGAAAAAAGACATAATAAACAAACCAGTAATCAGCTGGTAAATAAAAATCATTTTAAATATAATTTTAAATCGGAACACTAAAATTTTGTTCATCGTAAATATAATTGTACATAAAATAAAATTTTACTAACGGATATTAACAACGAAGGTACCAATTTTACAAAAATAAATGCATTTTGTATTTAAAACTCCTTTCATGTTGTGGATTACAATCATCAAAACAGTTAGCAAATGTGTATTAATATATATTTAACTAAATAATAACAAGTTAAATTAAAGCTTTTAGTTAGAAATCATAAAAAAGCTCAAATAAATTAACAATAAACATAAAAAATACAACATTAATTTACTCACCAATGAGAACCAATAAAAAAGCGCGCCCCGCAAACCAATCCATTTTAGAAAAAATCACAACTCGAAAAACAAAAACGATTTCGAAAAAGTCATCACAAAAAATTAAAAGTCCACATTCCAAAAACAAAAGTCATTTTATTATTTTTAAGAACACAGTTCCCGCGAAAAAATCCAAGTCGCGTATTTAAGTTCGCGGGCCTTTGGTGCGTTTTGAGTGCACGTCTGGCCCCGATAGAGCTTGGTTGGCAACTGAGCGTGAGGGTGGGTTACCCACTACTAGGGTGGGCGCCTACTAAGGGTGGTCGGTCTGATGGAATATTGTGTCTAATGAAGTGATAGTGCTCGAATATGAGGCCGTATTTAGTGCTGGTGGAAATGGAATAGAAAGATGGATGTTGCGTACTACATAGATACTGCGTACATATGTACATACTTTAGAAATTGCTTAGTTTCTGCGTGTTAATATTTATCACGTAGGCGTTGGAAAAGTTTTATTTTTAAATGGGTTTTAAGGCAGCCACCATTGAGTGGAAGACTGAAGGGCTAGGTCACGTATTTCTACAAATCTTGTAATATTTAAAGCAAATTTTAGCTTTGCTATGCCTTTTTGTATTTATATAATATTAAAGTTGAAAAAAAAAAATTAAGAATCCAGCAGGACTCGAACCTGCACCCCCTGGGTATACGTCCCAAATTCTACAAATCTCTTTAAATCAAGCAAACAATAAAAATACATTGCGTTGTAAATGTTATATATTGCTTTTAATTCTGTATTATCAAAATCAGATGTTATTTTAATATTCATTACAATGCATTCATAATATATTTTTATGCACTCAAAAACATTATTATATTTACATTATTAACCTACTACAAATTAATCGTTAATATAAATTATATTATTGATCAAAGGTAAAGTACTTACAATAATAAATATAATTATTATAGCCACGGTTTCAATACATACTGTTAATGTGCCCATTAAAACAACAACGGGGTCGTTTACCGAGGTTTAACCAGGAAACCCTACCAATAAATCAATCAGGAAACCCCAAAATGAGTAACATGGGTCTACGTATAGACCACATCGCTGTACCTATATACCATGGATCCAGTTTGCACAAAGCATGGGACGAATGCCATCCAGTAATAAGAATGATTAATACGAAACTATGCCATATTCCTTATAATTAATTGCGGTGATATATTATAATAACCATGAAATTTGGGCACTCTGAAGTTAACCGCTTTATTATATATATTTAGATATATATTACATTACCTTCTTCTTCGTCGTGTCGATGGCTGAGTCAAATTTTATTATGACTTGCCATCGTGGTGAAAGGATTAGCCAATTCGCTTTGAAGAACTTGCGATTTGCCCAGGGTGCGCCGGACGTAGGGAATCGTTGTGTACGTCACTCGGGGAGGGCGCTCCTATATATTATGTGAGAGAGAGAGATTATAATAACATTAACAAAAATATCCAATTTTCCAATAAATTATTAAAATTCATTAAATTATCGTGACAGCTAAAATGATTTATAGCTGCATTTAAAAAAAAACAGATATTAGCTTTCTGTTTGCCTAATGACTTAATAAAAATAATTATAAATTGTAACTGTATTTGCCCGATTTGATCACCGTATCTATGATTGCCTATGCGGATGATACACAATCGGCACGTATCAACTCCTTTCCACAGGCGATTTTCAATCGAATTCCCATAGTACTGTAAACAAAACGTGGCGTATTTACTCTCTGTAGGGCTCTCAAAGATATCCCGTTTCCAACTCCACTGCGTATCCGTAACGATTCTGTAGCTTAACTATTATACTGTAAAATCGTAATAAATGGGACAATGGTAATGCTATCCATCTCTTTATTGCCACGGTGTTGGGTATCCAACATAGATTTATAACTTAGATAAGCGTTTAATTTTCTTTGGCTTCTTTGCTCTTAAACGTATAAGACTAACTTCCACACGTGGTTTTGCTTGCGTGGTTCGTTAATAATAAGCAGCATGTTTTCGAGTCTTCATCTATATTCTTTACAATTTTTATCTAGATAACTTAAAGTATTTATTTCACAACAAAATACATTTCTGTTAATTACAAAAAAAAAATACTAAACCTATAATTAAAATTACTAAAACTATATACACTATATAAGCAAGTAAACCGCTACCAGTGGGCATCGTTCCCGAAATGCTGGCAGCATTGCCACGTTGTATGGCAATGCTTATTCGAAATTATTATCATCCAGATTGGTTCAGTGGTTTATCTGTGAGAACGTAAAAAACTGATAGAATAAGCTACTGTCATAATATTTATTATATTTCTAAGGATTTATTATTACTAATTAATTTTACTATCTGACAAATAACAATAATAATAGTTTCTATGTCAAATATCTTGAGATTATCTTATCAAAATTATTACTGCATTTGATAATATTGAATTACAATCGTATACGTTTAAAATTACAATTGCATTGGAATCTTATAAGTGAAGTTGTATATTATATTAATTATTTAGAAGTAATCGAATATTCAATTCATGAACAAAGTCTAAATTAAGAACAAAGTTACAAGACATATTTAAATTAAGTAATAGTAAGAATTAAAACCTTAAATCAAGAAAAAGACATGGACACCCGTACAGAAATCTTTGGTAAATTCAACTACAAGAAAGCATTGACCTTGGAAAATCTAAATCCAAATATCATTAAGCTAGAATATGCAGTTCGAGGACCTCTATACCATCGGCTAGTGGAAATTGAAAAAGATCTTCACAACGGAAAGGAGAAACCATTCAGCAAGGTCATTAAGGCTAACGTTGGAGATGGTCAAGCTACGGGACAAGTACCTATAACTTTCATTAGACAAATGGTAGCATGTGTATCTTACCCAGAATTGATCAAAACTAGTACTTTACCCAAGGACGTTAAAAAAAGAGCTGCAGAAATCTTGGAAGCTTGTGGTGGTAAATCGGCTGGGTCCTATTCATCATCTGTTGGCTTAGAATTGATTCGGCGTTCAGTATCTGATTATATTGAAAAGCGAGATGGCTATAAAGCTGATTGGAATAATATTTTTATATCACCAGGAGCTTCAGCTTGTATCAAGGGTTGTTTACAACTTCTCATCAATGATATAGATGGCAAAAAACCTGGTGTTATGGTTCCAGTACCCCAATTTCCTTTTTATTCAGCAACCCTCGACGAATATGGTTTAAATCAAGTTGATTACCAACTAGATGAAAGTAAAAATTGGGCACTGACTGAGGAAGAACTTAAAAGAGCTTACATAGAAGGTTCTAAAGACTGCAACATAAGAGTGTTAGTCGTAATCAATCCTGGAAACCCAACCGGGCAAGTTTTATCCAAAGACAATATTGAAATAATTATCAAATTCGCTTACAAGAATTCATTACTGATATTGGCTGACGAAGTTTATCAGCATAATATTTACGAAGGCGAATTTCTTTCGTTTAAAAAGGTTTTAACTGAACTTGGAGAACCATACAACCAACAAGTGGAACTGGTTTCTTTGATGTCAATGTCTAAAGGGTATATGGGAGAGTGTGGCTTTCGTGGAGGGTGGATGGAGCTTGTGAATTTAGATCCTACTGTACAAGCCCATTTTTACAAGAGTATACATGCAAGATTGTGCCCAAATATTTCAGGGCAAGTGATTGTTGATTGTGTTGCCAGACCACCTCAAGAAGGCGATGAATCTTATGAGCTTTTTACGAAAGAGAAAAACAAAATTTTGCAGTCTTTACAGCTTAGAGCAAAAATTATAACAGAATTATTTAACAAAATTGAGGGTGTCAGTTGTAATAAAGTACAGGTAAGCAATTTAAGTGACTATAATGAGCAAAATTTTTAATACATTTCAAATCAATTTGTGTATTTAATAACCAAATTTACTTTTTAGTAACTAAATATAAGATTACAATTGCTTTATTAGCTTTTTAGACGACCACTCAACGAAAACTTTTGACAGTATTTTTTGTTTTATTCAGGGTGCAATGTACGCCTTCCCACAAATCAAGTTGCCGCCCAAAGCAATTGAAGAAGCCAAGTCCGTAGGACAGGAACCTGATCTTTTTTACACTTTAAAACTTCTCGAAGAGACAGGGATTTGTGTATTACCAGGTTCTGGATTCGGTCAAAAACCTGGGACTTACCACTTTAGGACAACAATCCTACCGGAGACTGAACTCCTGCAAGAAATGCGCTTAATTTTTCAAAAGTTTCATCTGAAATTTTTAAGAGAGTATATGTAGATGGACATGGAATTATACAAGTCATTTGCTCTTGCCAGAAAGTAGTGTTGAAGATTTTTAGTAATTCATCGTTTATATTATATAAATTAAATAAATATATAAGATAAATCATTATCATCATTAACTTTTCCATCTGAGTCAGATGATTTTAGTGTCCTTAAAGCAGCTGAAATGGATATAGATATAGATCTATCATATAAATATATATGTCGCGGGTTTTTGGTACAATGGAGTTCTTGATCAAGTGCCGTCGGATTGTAGTTCCACTCACCTATAAGTTAAATTAGAGGTTGATAGTGTCTAAGGGAATTGCCTCAATTTTGTAGAAAGTCGCAGTCAACAGCTAGTGTTAAATAAAAATATAAAATAAAAAAACGCTGCCACAAATAAACAACATTCGAGGAGCCATTCTAGGCGCATATATATATATGTTGATTTTTCTTTGTTTATTGATATAATCGTATGTTTTCGTGCTTACTTTAGGTTTCTTTAGCAAATAATAAATAGTTTTAGTGGTGATGACATTTCTAAAACATCAGCAGCGTGATTGTCGAGTTTATATTATCGCTGGGAAAGGTAATAAATCTTATTTGTACCGTTCTTATATTAACCAAGTTTTAGGTTCCCCATTCGAAGGTAAAAATATTCGTAAAAAAACTGGCAGTACTGATCACTTAATCTTAAAGTTTTGTGTTCCGAGATTATCGCAAAATAATCGGTTAAATATAAATTCAAGTAATTCAAATAATCAATAGTTGGTGCTTATCTACCTGAAAGCAGACATATCCATTAGAGTTGCCGCGAATACTCACTATTATTCGGTATTCGGCATTACTCGTCATTTTTTTGATATTCGTCGAATACCAAATAATAGCTAGTATTATTCGGCATTCGGCGAATAGTCGTCGAAAATAAACTAAAGAACTAATGAGTAAAAAATAATATTTTTTTAAATTATTTTCCTAATAAAACAATACACAATATCTATTATTATCTGTAATATTATGTGCCTGTGCCTATCATATTCATGAAATTAAATTAGTAAGGTAATTTATATTTAAAATCCAACAGAGGCAGATTGTAGTGCAAAAAATCAATTTTTTCTGCACGTTCTGGAGCAAGTCGGTTTCGTTTTTCCTCGTAACGTGTGTAGTTTGTTGAATCAGCGCATCTTTCATTAGGTATCTGATTAATGAAACAGTGCTAGGTATCACATCTGATATAGGTGACTAGGAACTCGTGATTTTTGTTATAAATTAGAAATAATTTTAATCTGTTTAATGTTTTTTTTATGTCGAATAGTAATGTCGAGTTATTCGACTATTCGCCAAAGTGAATAGCGATTAATCGGTATGCGACTATTCGCTATAAACACTATTCGCGGCAACTCTAATATCCATAGGCATGCATTTATTATTGTTAGCAACCTAAGTATGTAGATTACGTATCACAAAGTGGCAGGCTTTTATGAATAATGCCAAAGGAGTACCCAATGTAAGTGACAAAGTGTAACGACAAAAATATTGTAAAGATCGTAAATCAATACGCAAATGTTTAGCACACTTGTGCCATAAAAATAATACTTTTTTCACCACACAAGCACGAAAAAGATCGTTTGCTTGCGAGAATTCAGTGAGTAATAACGCTTATTACTCACTAGTGAGGCAAAGTGATTTAAATTTCGAAACACTAAATCCTTCCAATGAATAGGCGCTAATCAAAACAAAACAGCCACCATGTAGGTTATAACCTACATGGTGGCTGTTTTGTTGTTTGACATCAATTTTATTTAAAAACTACAAACGATACGTTTTAATTATTTTAATAGTTATTTATGGTACAAGTGAGACTGAATTTTTTTAACAAAAAAAAAGTGAATCAAGTGATAAAGAACTTTGTGGAACTTCAGAATAGTTGAAACAACTTGCTAGTAGAAGCAAGCTAGTACACAGAAGTTTGCTTTTTAGCAGAAAAATCACGTGAGAAGTATTTGAAAGCATACGACATATATAATAAGTGGCGACTTTCAGAAGGCGCTAAATCGCATTCTGAATCGGTATTCTCTACTGTCGTATTACATAGAATTATCCAAAGTTAAGCAATAGAGTACGAGTTTATTTAAATCTTAATATTTTCTCACTGGAAGAGGTGAAAAGTTTTGTATGTAACGCGTAAGAAAAATTTAATTTCCAGTTCGTGACCTCTTAAATCTCTCACTTGCGAAGTAGTCTTTATTAGAATCACTCGCTACGCTCGTGATTTAATTCAAGACTACTTCGCAAGCTCAAGATTTAAAATTGGCACTCACAACAGAAATATAAACTTTTTCTCACTTGTACCATAAATAACTATTACCTATAAATATAACTGGTTTACTTTGGTATACCGGTGTACACCAGTTTAATTCTATATTTAAATTAAAAAAAAAAATTCTTGAGATGTTAATATTAACAACTAAACGTGTTGAAAAAATAAAGCATTTATATACAATTTAATAAAACATAAAAAATAAAAACGGAAACCAATTTACAAAGGGGTATGACCAATCGAATATGGGATTGGTAATCGCTGCTGTGCTATCTATTCCGTGGCTTTGTCAAGATAAAAACTGCTGTATTGTATGTAGAATAACATGAAAGTTTAATTTTAAGCCGGATATTTTCATAGTAAGCTGGGATGTCATGAAAAAAGTTAGTAAACAAGTGCAAAAAACGTGATAATTCTATCAAAACAAAATTAGATTCTAGTTCATCCTTCATGTTTAAATAGAAAATCACTTTTGTTTATTAAATCCCGCTTAAGTTATGTCTCTTATTACTATAATCGTCATAATAGATAATCGTCATACACAAAACTAGAAATTATTTACTATATTATATTCGTGACACAAGGGTTTTGGCGATACAGTTTTTGGGCATTGTCTTTAATAGGCAAGATGTCATTTATATATTTAACTAGCTGCCCCGCGCGGCTTCGCCCTCGATAAAATTTTGCCCTCGAAAATATTTTAAAAGTATCCTATGTCCTTTTCCCGGTTCTAAGCTACCTCCCCACCAATTTTCAGCCAAATCGGTTCAGCCGTTCTTGAGTTATAAATGGTATAACTAACACGACTTTCTTTTATATATATATATATATAGATGCTAAATGGACAGTAATGATGAGACAGGTCAGAAATCCAACACGGTTTATTTAAAATATTAGGAAACAATAAAACAGATCAAAATAAATGAAACGGTGATATAACTCACAAAATTATTTCAATTTGTTTACAATTTTTTTATTTGAAACTAAACAGTTTAATTAAAATTGATCGAAGCTTCGGTAATTCAAATCATAATTATTATTATGGTTAGAAAAATGTAAATTTATTTAATCGTTAGATTATTATTTTTTTGCTCTGTAACTATAAGGTTTGTTGACGTGTTTAAGCGCCCCTTGAGGTTTATAAAAATAAATGATTTGACTTTGACTTTGAAATATCAGAAAACAAGAACCTGGTTGGCATCAATGCTAAAAATATTTACCAAACGAAAAAAAATACAAGACTTGAATCTTAAAATAATAAAAGAACTAGTAGTACCAATGTTAATGGAACAGGATGGATTTATTTGTCCAACTCTAATATTTACTCAGTTATCTTCAAGATAATAATAATAACATTATATAATAACAAATAATATCTTATCTTATGATAACAAACGTGTCGCTACGCAAAACTGTTTGATGCTAAAACACAATTTTATAATCAGTCGGACTTAACTCAAAAATACTCCACTGCGTATTATAACTATAATTTTATGTTAAAAGTTATCAACGAGTCCCGCAAACGTAAATTAAACTTTAGTGAGTGTTTTCTCCAACTCGTGTCGGACGTGTTTACGCTCTTATCGTACATTCACAGATAACCCAAAACAACAGACAAATTGTGATGTGAATAATATTAGTGTGATAAATATTCAAGTTGAATAATTCATCATGAAATCGGTGAGTCGTGCCACAAAAATAGTATTCAACACTCAAAAAACTCAAGTGTCTAGTTTAGTAGTACGAGATTTTGGAAATACAGCTAAGAAAATGAAGCCGTCTTCCTATAAACAAGTACTAACCGCAGAGAATCTCAATCCACATATCGTGAAGTTGGAGTACGCTGTTCGAGGACCCATTTTTCTTCGAGTTATGGACATCGAGAGGGAACTTCAAGAAGGAGTTAAGAAACCGTTTAATAAGGTTATCAAGGCCAATGTTGGTGACTGCCAAGCTATGGGACAAGTGCCCATAACCTTCATTAGACAAGTACTGTCATGTGTCTCTTACCCAGAGTTGATAAAAAACGGTAATTTCCCCAACGATGTTAAAGAACGTGCTGTTGAAATTTTAAATGCATGTGGTGGTAAATCTATAGGGTCTTACTCTGCAGCAGTTGGTATTGAAATGATACGACGTTCTGTAGCAGATTATATAGAGAAACGAGATGGACACAAAGCTGATTGGAATGATATTTGTCTATCAGGAGGAGCTTCAGCTGCTATTAAGGGATGCTTACAACTCCTCGTCAACGATATAGATGGTGAACCGTCAGGAGTCATGGTTCCTATACCTCAATATCCACTTTATTCTGCTTCTTTAGCAGAATTTGGTTTAAGT
Organism: Hypena proboscidalis; assembly: GCA_905147285.1. Taxonomy (NCBI): domain Eukaryota; kingdom Metazoa; phylum Arthropoda; class Insecta; order Lepidoptera; family Erebidae; genus Hypena; species Hypena proboscidalis. The sequence goes on along the minus strand of LR990150.1, from coordinate 4,560,280 downwards.
CAAGTTGACTACTACCTTGATGAAAGTCAAAACTGGGCGTTAACGTATGAAGAACTGGAAAGAGCATACAATGAAGGTTTAAAGAACTGTAACGTTAGAGCTTTAGTTGTCATCAATCCAGGAAACCCTACAGGTCAAGTTTTGTCTAAAGAAAATATCGAAACTATAATCAAATTCGCATATAACAATTCTTTGTTTATATTTGCTGATGAAGTTTACCAGCACAATATTTATGAAGGCGAATTTCATTCCTTCAAAAAGGTTTGGACTGAGTTGGGCTCGCCTTATAATGAAGTGGAGCTAGTTTCTTTTATGTCAATGTCCAAAGGGTACATGGGCGAGTGTGGGTTGCGTGGTGGCTGGATGGAACTTGTAAATATGAATCCGGTAGTAAAAACAAATCTATATAAAAGCATTTATGCTAGACTTTGTCCCACCACATTAGGACAAGCAGTGACTGATTGTGTAGCAAGGCCACCTAAAGAAGGAGATGAATCTTACGAGTTGTTTAAGAAGCAGAAGAAAAACGTTCTTAATTCACTGAAAGAAAGAGCAAAGATGGTTGAAAAACTCTTCAATAACATGGAAGGATTTAGTTGTAATGTAGTGCAGGTTGGTTATAATATTATTTTTTCTTCTTTGTTTTGTTTTTGTGTGTGTTTGAATAATTGCCACCTATTGACCACCATATGAAAGTATATTTTATTAAGTATAAGTAAATTTTTATTTCATCTAACAACGCAACAACATGAACTTGAACCCTAGTGCATCTTTATTACGTCAGTGAAAATAAAAGTTCTAAGACTATAACCATCGCATCAAAATTTTAAAATGCTCTCGCCTCAGAAGTGGCTCACAGACCCGGGTTATATAGCAAGTGCGACGCAGCCTCTCTTGTCAGTGGCCACAGTAACGTGGTCTTCTAATGAGTTGGGTAGACAGAATAAATAAAAACGATAGAAAATTGATAAAGGTATTATTATATTAACCATTTCTAATATTAACAATATCTCAGAAGTTAAGTTAGGCTTAGGGCGTAGGTAGGTAGGTATGTGATTCACTGGTTTGGCGAAGTCCTGGCGAAGCGAAGTTTGGTAAGACACTTAACTGGCTGGTGTGGTGACCGCAGATAAGAGGCGCTGTGTTTTCATTGTGTTGATGATAAGCATGTTATATATTTCATTTTAAATTACATATTTTTTGTTTTCAGGGTGCTATGTATGCCTTCCCAAAGTTCGTGCTACCTCCAAAGGCGACCGAAGCAGCCAAAAAGGCAGGGCAGAAACCTGATGTATTCTACGTGTTCAAATTACTTGAAGAAACAGGCATTTGTGTGGTACCCGGATCTGGCTTTGGGCAAGAACCAGGCACCTATCACTTCAGAACAACCATCTTACCAGAGCCAGAATTAATCGAAGAAATGGTAGATCTCTTTCAGAAGTTTCACGAAAAGTTTACTAAAGAGTATTCGTAGTGTGCCAACCCGCACTTAGTCAACTTGGTGGACGATGGCCTAACACTTCTCCTCATGAGAAGAAGCCCGTGCTCACCAGTGGGATATGTATTATCATGATAAAGGGCTACTATTATTGTTCGTAGTAGAGACACCGTGTGACATGTTTTTTTTTGTCAGGTAAAAGTATGATAATATGATGTGATTATAATAAATCATTATGTAAATATGTTTTCAGTTGTCTCTATTTTTGTTCGTCCAATTTAAAAAAACAACGAAGCCAACGATGTTTATGTGTGACAAAACTAACTTAGTGAAAACAATTTTTTTTTTTTTGCATTAATTTCTAAATATTTTTTTTTGCACTTTGCTGGTATCAAAGATGATTTTTGTTATTTAAACTTTTAGATATGAATGATTTATAAAATATCCCCAGACTGTGTTGATGTGTGTAAAAGGATTTAATCAAAAGATTTTTCCTCACTTCATTGAATTTGAATCGTCAACTGATTTAAAATATGAAATATTAGTTCAGAAATATACATTATTATAATCTACGATGCTATTGACGACAAATGAGCGATTCAGCTAGAATAAATTGGTAGTCTGAATCAACTACTATATTGCGAGTAATTTAGCTATTGAGCTCAATCTTGTATCAGTGGTGTTCTGAATTTTAATGTTTAACTAACTTTCAATATTATGTGACCTGTTTAAAATATATGTCATATTTAGTTATAAACAATTGAAACCTTATTTAAGTAAGAGGTTTTTGGAAAATGTCAATTTTAAATCAAAATACGCGGCAAATAATATCTTACTATGTCTAGCCTTATTTTGTTTTGACTAGTTTAAACTTTTATAATTTAATTAATAAATTTATTTATTGTTAGTTCATCAACAACAACTGCCTCGTTTGTCTAGTAGTTAGCGTATGCGGCCTCTCACTGCGAGTTCTCGGGTTTCGTTCCCGTGTCGAGCAAAAGTATAATTTTGGATTTTTTCATTAAGAAATTATCAATAGCAGCACGAAGTTACAGGCAGGCTTACTCCCTTTCATATGCGACCTAAAAGTGTAGGTATTAAATTATAAACCATTGCTACACCCTTATGTGTAACATAGGTGTGATTTTATTATGTTTGTGTTCCTGTTTATTCATCAAGTATTATACTCATATTGTACAAGCCGTTTCGTGCAGATGTTAGAGCCATTATCGCTTTCGACTGCCAAATACGACATTTGGCAATCGAAGGAGCATGCATGCCAAACCAAGCGAATGCATTGATGTTATCAGCATGTCATGGTTCTTGAATAACAGCTGATACGAATTATGACCAATTTTTTTTAAATTTTTTAGTTTGCGTCAGTTGTCGTCGAGAGCTGCGTTGGACAGTCGCATATATTTTGGAGATAAAAAGTTTTGTGAAACAGCAGAATAATAATAATAATAATAATAATAATCTTTATTGTACACCACTAGAACAATAAAATAGGAAACGTACATAAAATATGTTGCACAATCGGCGGTCTTATCGCTTAAGCAATCTCTTCCAGACAACCTGGATGGACAAAAAACATAGGAGACAATTTATAGCCATGGCATACATAAGAATTGAGAAAAGAAAAGAAATTATATAATAGTTTACTTACATCTAATCACTTGTACTGCGTTGTACAAATATGAATATATACACATACTTATATTATAATATTAGAATACACATATATTATTATATACCTAAAAACCTACATATACAATAAATATTATAATACATATTACAATACATACACATATACATAAAATACTTAAATGATAAGTAGGATAGTACAAAGACTGTAACAGTTTTTACAATAAAGATAAATTAGTGAGCTTGCGATAGGTAGTGCTCTTTTACCATTTTTTTAAAAGTAGGCAGAGTTTTACATTGTCTCACTTGTATTGGCAATGCATTCCATAAACGAACTGCTTGGACAGTGAATGACTTGTCATAGAATGTGGAGGAATGCATAGGCGTACTTAGCTTGTAATCTACCGATGATCTCAAGAACTTGTTATGTGTGTCATTGACGAACTGAAATCGTTTTTTTAGATAGTTAGGAGTTCTGGGATTGAATAGAACATTGTATAGCAGAGTTAGAAAATGAGTATTCCGGCGAAGGCGGATCGGCAACCACTTGAGCTTAGTGCGAAATTCGGAAACGTGGTCATACTTGCGTAAGCCAAATATAAACCTTATGCAGAAATTTTGAAGTCGCTCAAGTTTGTTTAATTGTTCTTCGGTGACATCGAGATAGCTGGCATCAGCGTAATCGAGAATAGGAAATAGTAGAGAATGAACAAGCGCAGTTTTGGTGGAGATTGGTAGAAAATTGCGTAACCTTCGCAGTGATCCTGCAGCTGCAAACAGCTTTCGACTGACTTCCTGTAATTGCGCTTCCCAAGATAAAGTTTTGTCGATGATCACTCCAAGGTTTTTGACTTTATTGCTTATTGGTATGCGGGTACCGTCAAAGATTACATCAGGTAGTAGTGACCATTCAATTTTTGAAATTAGTTTAGAGCTACCTACAACAATAGCTTGAGTCTTGATGGGGTTGACCGTTAGTCCGTATTCTGAACTCCACTGACATATTTTAACTAGATCATCATTAATTTTGTTGATTTCGTTTGGGAAGTCATTTAATGAAGCTTGGGCATAAATTTGTAAATCGTCAGCATAAAGATGGTAGGATGAAAGAAGCTTACAGGAAATGGAATTAATAAAAAGTGCGAAAAGTAACGGAGATAAAACGCCACCCTGCGGTACACCAGCAGAAGTATTACACCAAGAAGAAAAACTATCTTCAATTTGAATACGTTGCCGGCGACCAGACAGATAACTTTGAAACCACTCAATTACCGTAGGAGATATGTTAAGAGAGCTGAGTATGCCTAGTAGAATATCAAAATCTACAGCATTAAATGCATTGCTGAAGTCCAGTAAGCAAAGTGCAGTAAGTTGACCATTTTCCATGCCCAGCCTGATATCATCCGTAATATTTACCAAGGAAGTGACAGTACTATGACCAGGACGGAAACCGGATTGGAAAGGATTCAGGAGATTGTTTTTGGATATGAATGAATATAGTTGGTCATGGGAAAGGCGTTCGAGAACTTTAGATAGGAATGGTAGGATTGAAATTGGACGGTATTCGGAAAAGGACGAGGGATTAGCCTTTTTTGGCAAAGGAATAATATTAGCATCTTTCCATGCCATAGGAAAGATGCTACTGGATATAGAGAAGTTTAAAATATGGCAGAGGATGGGAAGGATGTCATCTAGGATAGGAAGGATCATATTACGGCTGATACAGTCGCTGCCGATGGCATTAGATGTTATTGACATAATACTCTTCTTAACATCATTAGCAGAGAATTGAGTAAAGACGAAAGGTGAATAATAAGGAGTTGGAAGAGATGAAAGATATTGTAATGTTAGATTTTCCATCAAAATTGGAAGAAGTCGTGAAATGTTGATTAAGCAAATCTAAATTTAAGTCTTTCGGGATCTTATCACGTTGTGATTTTCCAACTCCAAGTGATTTTAGAAATTTCCAGACTTTAGCTGGATCTCCATTTTGAACGGACTTATGGATATTTTGGCGTTGTGCGTCCCTACACATCTTTTTGCAAGTATTACGTATGCTGACGTATTTCTCTCTATTAATAGGGTTCGGTGAACTTTCGTATTTCACCTTCGCTCTTGCTTTCCTATTCACTAAACACTGTATTTCATCCGTCAACCATGGGCTAGGCGGGTGTTTAATTTTGACGGGTCTGACTGGCGCATGTGTGTCATAAAGGCGTATCAAAAAAGCATTTAATAGATTTGCCTTTTCATCTACCGTTTCCGCTTCGTAAAGTGAGCTCCAGTTAATGCTGTTGACGTCCTTGCGAAGATCATCAAGATTCATTCCACCAAAATTGCGTTGTAATAAAACTTTAGGTTTCGCCTTAGGAGGGCGAATTTTATATGATAAGAAGATGAGGTCATGGTAGGAAAAGTCAGCTGAGCACTGACCGTGTTTAACGGCGTGCTCAACCGACGAAACTAGAATTAAGTCAAGAAGAGAAGGAGTACAATTAGGGAAGTGATGAGTAGCGTTTAAGGGAAGGGCATATAAGTTAGAAGAAGATAGGACACTATTAAGAGAGTTACAGCGTGAGTCATTCTTGAGCATACAAGTATTGAAATCACCCATAATTATAGTGTGATTATAGGAAAGAGCAAATTTTTCTAAAAGATTTTGGAAAGATGAGAAGAAGTTTATGCGTAAGGAAGGACAGTAGTAAACACCCAACAGAACTTTCGTATGGTTGAGCTCCACCGCTACAAGGATGTGTTCTCCAGCGTCAACCGGAGGCGGCTGTACCGATACATCTACAATCGAATAGGAGATATAATCACGAATGTATAGGGCAACACCACCACCGCCAGCGCCGATACGATCATTCCTTATAAGTTCAAAGCCTGGCAACACATACGAAGTCGAAGGTAGGGAAGGTTTCAACCACGATTCAGACACGAGTATGGCGTGTATGTTTGTACACTGAAAGCTGGCCAGCATATCGGTAAAATGAGCCGGAATACTCTGCGCATTTATATGAACCACATTAAAGTTCCCGACTACATCGGAAAAATGAGAGGAAAGCGTATCTACAAGCGATGGAATACTAACAAAACTATCGTCTTCGTCGTCATTGCTACTTAATGAAAAGAATGAGTCATTAGAGTCATTACAATCTGATAACATGAATAAATATTAATATTATAAATGTAAAATATAATTATATAATAAATATATACGTATAATAATATATATTTCAATTACAAACGTATAACTAAATGTATCTATAATTTAAAAGCTAAAATTAATCTAATAAGTTTGTTTATCCACCCACCAGTCAGAAGTGTTATTATAAATACAATTTTAAACAGCACAAAAAGAGAGAAAAAAAAATACATAATGCGCTTAAAGCAATCCCCAGCACAAATAACAAAAAGCAGATATTATTGTGGAGAGATGCTATCAATCAAGATTGATCGTGTGTTTACATAAAATAGACCATAGACAAAATAATTTAAAGTGACAAGACATTAGTGAAAGGTGTCAGATTGACAGACAATGCAGAAAATGAGTAAACACGGTTACGTTGAGTGAAAACTATTGTTTATCATACGTTATTATAATGAAAAAAGTGGGTATTTATGCTATAAAGAATGTTGGAAGCTATGTAAATGAGAATAATAGGCAGAGAAACAGGCCTGTATGATGAGACGTTTACTTCTTAGTCACGGTTCGCTTCGCCTTTGTTGATGGAGCTGCACAGAACTACATGAATGCATGAATTTCTGCATATATACGTGTCATTATATCATGTAAATGAACTGTAAGATAGCCTTTTGGAAATATCACTCACCCGGCGGGTGAATTAGGGGTTGAAAGTTTATAGCTTGTCGATTTTGAAGGGAACTCCACAAGTGCACATAGGTTCCTTACGAGGAGTAAATAAGTTATGGATTAGATTTTTGGAAATACAACTCTTAAAGGGCTGCAAGTGAATAAGGCAAGTTCCTCAATTTTGTAGGCAAGTAGCATTGAAATATGTATAGCAAAAATATAAACATGGACTCCACGCTGATGAATTACCGTTATACCTCTTAAATGCATTTCATTTGTAGAAAACAATTTAATTCCTGTCAGACTCTTTTTCTTAAAATATAAATTTGTAAGGAATTATTGTAGAGGAACCTAAATCCTTAAAAAAACACAGGTACCTAAGTGGTTCCGATGATAAACGTAGTACTCACAAACCCTCCTCCACTAATGGATGTAAACGCAACAGTAAACTATAAAAACTTCCAGTACACCTGCACCACTTAGTACAGCACTTAGCTGTTACTAGCGACCCGCATCCTTAATGCATTGTAATATGGTTGATAATCGGGCGGTCTAATTAAGATATCACGTAGCATATGTACCGATTCCGTTATAAAGACAACCGCGTATTACTCGTGTGCTGGTAGCAGATGGCACGGTGGCCATTACTGTATGTCATCTCGGAAAATGTAGAGAGGGGAAACGACTCGGCGATGGATTTTGTCGATGTAATAACTCCAGATAGACGAAGCTATTACTGATTTTGTTTATATATATTTTTTAAAATAATAATTATGTAAGTATTAGTATAATATATATTAATGTATCGTATATAGCTATTAATTTATTACCTAAGTGTCTCACACGTGTTTAAAACTGCACCTACAATCTACATCTCTGCATTACCCCAGGGTTGACTGGTAGATAATACTTTTAGTATTAAGTCCGCCTTTGTACATTTTAGTGCATAAAGTTTAAATAAATAAATAAATAAAAATATTTACAGCATATTTTTTGCGTAAGATGGTTTTTAACAATGAACAGAATTGTTGTTAATGTAACTTTAATCTCATTTTTAAATTGCACGGATGAATAATTTGTTTATGTGAAGAGTTGATATAGTATTGTGTGTGAAGAATTAATTGAATGCAAAATTAACAACGTTTTAACAGTAAAATTAATCGATGAGATTAGTTTTACTTAGATTAGTAATTTTTGTGGTTGAATTTTGCCGAAAAACCGAAATATCTTATGGAACCCTATTTTTCCAAAATAAAATTGAGCCTCTGTTTTATGTGGATAATGTAGCTTTTGAATGGTGAAAGAATTTTAAAAAACGGTCCAGTAGTTTTTAAGCCTATTCATTACAACCAAACAAACAAACTTTTCCTCTTTATAATATTAGTATTGACATACAAACATAATATCGAAATATATATCGACCTTTCCCATCCCTAGAATGCGGCTTGTTGTCTAAAAGCTATTAGCAGTTGGCGACGGCGCCACCTGCGTCTGTCATTTCCTACAGAGAGATTACGTACAAGGCATTAAGTCGCGTCGTATAGACGTGTTTTAGCCAATTATCCGCTTGGAGGCACCTCGAGAGGTTTTCTTCAAAACTCTTTACCCTTTTGTGGAGGCATTTCGGGTGACATGTGAATGTGTGCGAGAGATATCGCTTTGAGGTAATTGAATTCATATTTATAGAATTTGTGTTTTTTGTTGGTTTATTAAAAGTAGCGGTCAACTTAAAAAACAACTTAAAAAAACCTTGTGTAATTCTTTCTTTCTCTCTCAACTCAAAAATCCTATCCTGTGTCTTATTCTTGCTCTTTCGTTTCGTTTATTATTTGTTATACCTATATGTAAATGTCTAATTTCTTTATGTTATATCTACTATATTATCTGTGAAAACTTTTAATTGGCCTTCATTTTCTCATCGTCTCTGTAATTATTATACCTATCTCATTAGCTGTAAGTTTTCCTAATAAAGTAAAATAAAATAAAATAAATTTTTATAATAAGTTTACAGTAAAACTTATTACTACAACAACTAATGCCTATGTCTGCACGTGTGGTGTAGTGGTTAAGGCGGTCGCCTCGCCGCTCTCCACTGCACGGTGTTGTGGGTCCGATCCCCACATGGGACAAATCTTTGTGTGATTCGCAAAGGTTTGTTCTGAGACTGGGTGTGCTTGTGTGAGTATGAATGTATGTATTTGGCCGTGTCATTGGGACCATTGGATAGTGTAATTGCTTCTACCGTTTTATTTTACGTAAAAAATCCAAATTATTTATTTATATCAAAACAATTTTGTGAACCAATAAGCAGTGTACGGGCAGCATGTGCACTGGTATTAAGGTCATTAGTGTAAATATGTGTTGTTGAAAAACTGTGCTTAGAGCACTCGGGTACATACCGCGAATTAACAAAAGAAAAGAATACAGAAAAATGCTCTTTTATTTCTAGAATTCTTGTCATAGTAGTTTTATATTCAAGAATTTTAATGTTACTTAGCTTAAAAATGTAAGATGAAATCTTTCTTCCCTTTTTATAACGTGAAAGTTTTAATTTTCTTTTTTCTTTTTTAATTAAGAAATAATTACAAGGATACTTTTAGCTTGTTCAAGAGAATTCTCTCTCGGTAAATGCTTACGATGCTTGCGCTGCGTAACATTTTACTTGTTCACGCTATAATAAGCCGTATGAATATTGTACATTGAGATCAATTTCCTGTATGCAGCTTAGAGGCTCTATCATGCGGTGAACCACATAACCGACAGGATATTCTAGTCACCTGCTACCGGGAAATTTAGTCTGCCTCGTCGATATATCCCACACGGTCTCACTTTACGGCTTAAATAGTTTGGTTTAAATTTAAGACGAATATAAAATAACATCATGTGAAGATTTTAAGTCCAATTGTATAGCTCAGAATTTCAGTACGAGCAACCTTTTGATATTCCATGATTTTCACGTTTAGTACGTTTTGTTCTTACAATAATATTATTAATACCAACAAAAATAAATATTTTAAAGTATTGTAGTACTTTAAAATATTTATTTATATTATATTAACAACAAAATAGAGAAATAAAATAAAGCATAGTTAAAAATTGTTTTATTAATTATGATTCTTGTCTAATAATAACTTCGGCAATGATAAATAGATTCGCTATTTTTATTGAATGCAGATATTTTTATTAATCAAATCAAATCATTTATTTCCATGGGCCCAAGGGGCGCTTGAACACGTCAAAACAAACATCAAAACACAAAAAATATAAAATTAAAATAAAACTTAGCTAACTAAATTATAATACTTATTGTAATAAAATGATTTGACACCGGAGCTTAGATTGACTTTAATTCAACTTAGAAATTTGAATTAAAATCAAACCAAGTACCAGCTCCGATGGGTATTGCATCATGAGAAGAGCTGGTGAGAAACTCATGTGCACCATCTTTTCAAATAATTCATACAATATTTGTTTGTTTTTTGACAATAATTATATGTGTAAGTTATAGCAACCAAAACAACATTATATTGTTAATAGAAAAATATATAACTTAAATATTGTTAATTGAATTTCAATTAACAAATTGAATTATATTTTGTAATGTTAATGTGTTATCATATTGTAATATTGACTTGTAACGAAAAATTACCAATAAATATGTCTATGTCTATGTCTAATGGTACGATACCTTTCGTACGCGAGTTCGACTCGCACTTGACCGGTTTTTACCTCTTAGACGCACGTAATTATGCAGCAGTGTTTGCTCTTTTCCGGTTTTGCTCCACCATTTAAGGCAGTTCTCCATCAAAGCCGAGACGAAATGAGAGGAAACAAGGTGTGTTAAAAGCAACTAATAGAATTTAGGTAAGCTTTTTAAACAAAATAAATTACTCTAGGGGGTGATCCATCAGGGAAAATTCCAACTACGTGATGCTATTGTGAATTTCCTGACGGAAAGTTTACAAATAACACTTTGCCCGATCCGAGAATCGAACCCGAGACCTCGCATTGAAAGGCGCACACGCTAACCCCTAGACCATCGAGGCAGTAGTATACTTATAAATAAAAATTGACTGTTTTGAATGTCAAAATAACAGTGTTTTTTCAAGCTGGTATTAGATTTTTGCGACCTTTGCCTAAAATACAGTTTTTTTTATCTGTCAGTTTTCCATCAAAGCGGAAGCGAAACTTGTGAAAGCATTGCATGCTATTTGCACGTCTGCTCGTTGCTCAGTTTCAGTGCAAACTGTAGAGCTGAACGGAGAAGATAATATTATGACCCGTATTTTTTAACAAACATACTACATAAAGATACTAACATACTAGCGGGACGGAGCGAGGATGCGAACTATGGTATATTTTTCCTCACATCACCGCTTTTTTACGATGTGTTTGAAGGAATCTGCCCGCCATCATGCCGCTTGGCTTCGCACATCTTATCTCATCTCCGTTTTGTGGAAAACGGCCCTTAATCTGGCTAGAACATGATTCTATTGCGCATTCACTTCGTACAAACACATTTACACCGGAGATTATCCTGACGGCAAATGTGAATACACTAGATGTGTCTTGTTGAGCATCTTTATCTAACTAAGGGATTTATGAGAGATTCCAGAGATAAGTAAACGTTATTGCAAAATCTTCTGCACAACAATTGTTACGGAAGCCGAGCTCCGAAGAGGTCGATACACCATATTGAAATTCCATAGAGATCGACACTCGCCTATACACGAACGTCATGAAGTTTAAATTAAGAATAACCGAAGATGCATCGAATAATGCTCATTCATTTGTTACAGGAAGAGAAACAAATGAAGGAGCCGACGGCCAACTTACCTAAGTTTACCTATTTTTGATAACATTACGGTTCAATTGACAAATTAAAGATAAGATAAAGATAAAACGAACGGCAGGTGAACATTTAAACATGCATTATAAATTAATAAATTACGATATTATTATTCAATTTAAATTAACAATATGAATGTCATTTCAAAATAATTATAAAATTAATAAGTCTTTCTAATAAAAAATTTAAAATATTAATAATGTTATCATTATATTTAATAATTGCCCATGATTAAATCATTAATTGAATGTATAAATTTATGTAGTAACCACTTTTTTAAGGTTTTTTTAAATTGTGATAGAGGCAATTCTTTTATGGATGTAGGTAATTTATTAAAGATTTTTATACACTAACGCGTAACAGTTTTTATGAAACAATGTATTGCATGGTGTAAAACACAAAACCAGTCGTTCACCACCCCTAGTGTTTCTTGGGTATATATCTTTTGTTTTTTTAAAACCATAAGGATTCGTCCTAACAAAAACACACACCTCAAAGATGAATAAAAAAATAATATTTTGAATTTAAAATAACAATGTTTTTTCAAGCTGGTATTTTTCTCTTATACATGGCAAAGGTAAGATTTATTTTTTTTTGAAAAATCATGGTTTACATGGTTTCATCGTAGATTTCTTTGAGGCGACCATTGCACTCCTCTGTTTTGTGAACGTGTCAATGGATTACAGTTAGGTCTTACTGCGCTGGATGAAGATCCACATCCAATTAGAAAATCAATATTTCTCCAAAGGCTTAAACAAGAATGTTTTCCCTTCAAGAGCTTGGTATTATTTTCTTTTTCATTTTATGACTTTGTTATTGCAAAGTCTAAATAAATTGTATTGGATTTTTGATGAACTTGCAAATAATAACTAGCTAATCTGTTCCCTTCTTAAATTCTTCATAGTACAGCATTGATGCTGGAGTTGTACCAGGTAAATGACCAATAACCACCAGCTAACACCCTATTATATATGACATAACTAGCAGAAAAAGCGAGCTAACATAACATTACGCCTTTGTTACCCAAAAAGGAGTGGCAGAGGAGTACAACACCCAGCCTATCGCGCGTATTGTGAATTTCCTGATGAAAAGTTCACAAATTACACTTTGCTCAACCCGGGCATCGAAACCGAGACTTCACGGTGAGAAGCGCATGTGCTCACCACTAGACCATGTAGGTAGTATTATACTTATTCAGATTAAATTAACTTTGCAACAAAACAAGGATTATTCTCTCCGTTTCCTCATCTTAAATCCGGAGATAGCCGAAAAATGCATCCAAAGATAAGATGCAGGAAGCAGCACTTTTCTTTATGGCTTCGGAACTTTAAAGTTCTAAGAAATAAAAGTTATGTACAAAGAGCTTCTTTTAGTTCGGCTGTGCTTTAAAAGCTGAATAAATCTGGCTCATACCAGATTGTTTTTAACAAGACTATGTGTGGTACAAGTAACAAGCGATATTTACACTTCATGCAAATTTACATTGCAATGGTGGACTTAATGCCCTTGGCACTTTTTACCAGTCAACTTTTGGGTGATCTAGAGAAAAACCATTATAGGTGCAAAATTAACTATCTGATTTAATAGAGATTAAATGGCAAACTTTATATACATACAAACATAGATAAATTATATTCTGGTAGCATCTATTTTAACTCTTTATATGAAACTAAGACACAGTTAAAAAAAAATGGGAACGTCAGGATTTGAACCTGCGTCAGAGGTGCAGACTAGGCAGCCACTTTAACCACTTAGCAACGGTCGCCTCTTGCCAGGACCCTAAATTTTGTAGACCCTAAAAATGCAGAGATCGTATCTTGCCAGTCCCATAATTTTCAACTGTTTCTTAGTATAATTTGCTAAGCATATAGCTAAATGCTATAAAATAATCAATAAGAAGTATTTATTTTAAGACTGATTCTTCCGTGTAAATAATTAAATAGCGTTTTAATAAAAATAACAGTAAAGCAGTCAGTGAAAAAACCTGCATACTTAAAAGATGCATTTACAAATTTCACAGTGTCCTTGAGGGTATATAAGTGTGTGCAGTCTACTAACCGGCACGTGGCTAGCGTGGTGGACTACGACCTGATGCTTACGATTATGAGAAGATACCAGTGTACATCAATCCTCTATAATTCTTCTTCTTCTTCGTCGTATCGATGGCTGAGTCAAATTTTATTTTAACTTGTCATCGTGGTGAAAGGATAAGCCAATTCGCTTTGGAGAACTCGCGAATTGCCTAGGGTGCGCCGGACGTAGGGAATCGTTGTGTACGTCACTCGCGGAGGCTCCTTTGATACGCCCCACTTTCATTTCCTCTATAATTACTCTGCCTTGGTCAAAGTATTTTTAAAAAAATAGACAACGGGTCTAAATCACGTAATAATTATAAAGGTAAATAAATACATATGCACGACGTTTATTTACCTTTATAATAATTTAAGCGATTTAGACCCATTGTCTAATTTTTGAAAAATATTCTCAAATCGCGAATGTTTAAAAACATATAGGTCAAAGTATTTAAGACTGACCGCTGTCTTTGGGCTTTGAATGGTTTTCTTACGACTTTTCAAGAGAATAGTCAGACCTGATAATTTATTTATTTATTTATTTATTCATAATAGTTAGTCTTACCTCTTGTAAATAAACTCGAGGGCGGCAGCACCACCGTCTCACCTTTAACCTGCCGCCAAATAGTAGTGCTTTCATTACTGTGTTCCGGTTTGGTGGTGAGATCAGGCCCTGAAATGACTGGCACATGATGCATAACACCGTAGTCCTCAGCTGCAGCGACGCATCTATAATCTGCTTTTGTGGATTGTTAATGTCCATGGGCTGTACTCCTATTACCACCAGATGGACTACACTTTCGTTCGCTGTGGGCGTAGTATAAAAAAAAAACTACCGAATATTTACTGACACTCACAACTTGCACCACAAGCCAAAGCATTGCGGACCAGACGTAGTAAAGCCCTTGATTATTCAATTATTGAGATAGTTAACATTCGCGGCGGGGTGTGGTAAAAAGGTATGATTTAATTGCTAAGGATTATCCCCAATTTTACTACCAGGCCTACTAATTTCGTCTATGTGAATTTTATTGGGATAATTTGAACGCTTAAGCCGCTGAAAGTTTTCGACCTAAGGGATTAAAGTTTGTCTGAGCGTCGGAGTGGCAAATATCACGGCATTCATTTTAGGAATGCAAATTTTGGTATATTTTATTCACTGTTAATAATATATACCCTGTTAGTCTGTAGTAAAAATATAGTTTGGTAACTAGATAACATAACATCACGCCTATATTACCCAGAAGTGTGTGGCAGAGGTGTACAATGTGGCGGTATTCGCACATAATAAATGACGGATGACACACACGTGACATATGTCGACGAGTGCTGAATCGCGATAACGAAATGTTCACAGCAATTGACTATATATACCACTTTCAAAACGCTACCGTTGGACAGCTGTCCGCCAGCCAATACCACCGAGCCTGGTTGGAGGATCTTCCCTTTGAGGTGGAGGAAATCACACCCTGTTCCTCTACATCACACCCACACTTCACCTGTTATGTTCAGGTCCCATGGGATAGAGGGTAAGCATAGGCTTGTTGGAAATGTGCCCGGTGGATGGCGCGACACAATTCCAACTACAGCACCCAATATAACCACTAAAATAACACTTTGCCCGACCCGAGTATCATCGCATACGCTAACCACTAGACCATCGAAGCAGACTCAGGCATTATAGTAACTAGATATCTAGCTCAAAACCATACCATAGTTTTACTAGTCTGTAAATAATAGCTATACTAATTATAAATGACACACAAAGTTAGATATATTTGTAAAACATATTATCTTTGAAACAGAGCTATACGACAGATGCCTTATTTCAAAATCTTGGTGCATTATGATTTGAATTTCTGTAAACTGAACATGAAATCTGGATTATTCTCTAATGCAAAAGTCTTGTTCTTAAAAACAGACATTTCCATCATTCTATAATATCTTGTCTTCACTATTCATAAAACATTTACTTATACTAAAAACTATCTCATCTGCAATCATCAAGAGAGCGCAATACGTCGCGCCTGAGTCGCAGCCAGTCTTGCACTTGATAATGCCTACACGTATAGGCGAAACCGCGGTCGACTAAATAGACCAACATTACGTGAGTAAGACCGGTATTTTCATAAATTTCGTATAGTTAAACTTAAATAAAAATAAATTAATTTCTGTACCGAGGATTCTTTTAATTTTATTCCCGAGAGGGTGAATTCAGGGTTGTTCAGTAAGAAGTGTGATAACGCAAAAATTCAATAGATGGCGTTGTGAAATTTGTTAACTTGCAGGCACCGACCGGAATAATGTTTGACGCCGGTAAAACCGCGGGGCATCTAGTATTTTATAAATAACTAACTAATTTCTGAACGTAATAACATAACATCACGCCTATATAATATATCACCTAGAAGGATGAGTGGCAAAGGCTTGTATCATCCACACTTCACCTGTTACGTTAAAGTCTCATTGATAAGGAGTGAGCCTATCACTACTCACCTGGCAATTCCTACTCCGTACTGCTATTGACAATTGCCTGACGGAAAAACTCATAATAATACTTTTAACGACCCGGAAATCGAAACCAAGACCTAAAGGTAAAAGGGGAAAAGGGCGCATATGCTAGACCAACGAGACAGTATTCAGATTCTTTTCATAAATAACTTAATAACATTCTCATTTCTTATAAGCGACGCAAGTATATATAAATTTAAAACTATACGTATTGTCTACCAAGTATACAGAAACTACGAACTACCAACGCGAAGTTATTACTATAATCTTAACTTCAGAATTTAAGGACCAACGCACACTGATACTGCTTCACTAATGAATGAAAAATACATTTATTCACGTATTAAAATATATTTAATGGGTAATTCTTTAGAGGCTCAATATAAAAGGCATATTTCTTTAACCTATGATCGAAATGGCTTGTATTATTTTTTTTACATAGTTTAGCTTTATTCCTAACTAGGACAAATAATATTTTTTATTTATTACACAACTATTTTTTTTTATCTTAAATTAAGACAATTTAAGGTAAAAAAAAGTTAACTGTGTCCTTTTGATTAATATAGCGTGTCCGCTTGCCACTTTCCGTCATGATTTGTTGATGTCGCATTGTCCCTAAAATAAATAAGTAGAAGTTATAATTTTATTGACCGGAAATAAGTTAAGAATTGGAGGTTGGAAAGTAGCGGTTAGAATGTATATATGAGGATTCATAAGTGTGTGGGTTTACTCAACATATATAGTGGTGATACCTGTTCAATTATATTGTCTTGGCACTCTATATTTATTTACCTACCAGACCAGATTCTTGAGGCGTAACACCGCTTTTTGAAATAAGTGCTTTAGAACTCTCGCGATTTCAACTAAGCATTATTAATAATTACTAATTATTGACACGGGCCTTAATCACCTTTCGTAGTCACGATCCGTATAATTCGATTGAAACTGATGAGCAGTGTGTTATTTAATAATTAAAATATTGACGCGGACATCGTTTGAAATGTGCCAAAATTTCCGTTAATATTTTTTTGTGCCGTATTTGTCTAGATTGTGCCATACCGTGCCATGATGCCAGTAAGCGTCGACCTTTATTCGAGAGCATCATAAGCGAATGGATAGAACTTTCAAGCGGTTGCAAAATTTCAATATCTTTAAAAGGATTTCGCGATTCGGCTGTTTTTGAATAACACTTGATGTTCGGAGTGAATTGGAGGTTGGAAAGTAGCGGTTAGAATGAAAATGTGGGGCTTTTTCAATGTTTATACGGTTACGGGTGGCAATGGAAAGCAATTTGGTTGGTGTTGATTTTTCAGGCCTGGAAAACGTTACGGTTTTTACTCGATAGGACTGAAATAACCAGGTAAGGGTTGGTCAAATATTTAGAGATTTTTTTGAAGTTTGCAAATGGTTTTAGTTTGCTAGTGGTTTGTGTGTGCTAACATTTTAAAGGATTTAAATCTACGATAGTATAACGGGTGAAGTGGCTTCAACCAAATGGTGGATCTTTAGCTCAGTATTGTATAACACATTCGAAATTAAGGTTACCTAATTTGCTGCCGCGGTTCTTCTTATATAGTGTACTCGCTTTTGCCAGCGGATTCATACGTGTAGAATTCCTCGTATTAAGTAGAAACTGCTCCCGCACTTTGACCCTTGTCTAACCTTACAACTCCGCTTCCGTGAACTTTAGCATAATGCTATCTAAATGCCTTAATCTTAATCGAGCGAGCAATAGCTTTAACTCAACGGCTAAAGATCTAGACCTGGATATATTCTGCACTAGTATTCCGGTGGCGAGGCGACGAATGAGTGAACAGTTCTTTGCCTAGAATGCTGCAATACCTGTACTGTACTTTGGTTGTATATTGTTTGAGTACTTTGATGTTTATGTGTAATTTAATTGATGTATTTAGTTAGTTGTTTCTGGAAAATGTATTTAATGTATTACTAAACGCGAGGACCTGTAATTGGCTATATATCACCAAGTAACATTTTTATTCGAATTAGAATAAGCTGTTGGACCTCCATAAAGATAATAAATAAATAAATACCTTTATTCACAGTGAAACTATAAAATGAATACTAAGATATTTCTAAAAAAAAAACATTTTTTTAACCTGTGAGTTTAAACAGTTACTCGCTCTCCATAGAAACACATTCGGCAATAGTTAGCAAAAAACATGTAGCATCTCACTATTCCCATCATATTTTAAAAACTACACAGATATAAAAAAAAATACATAAGTAAAAAGAAAAGAAAAATTAATTCACTAATGCTAAAAATAAGTGTTGTAAAAAAACTGAATTCGCAAAACTTCTAACAACGTCGCGCTTCGCCACGTCGTTGTTTTAAAATTCTCTCTTGTAATAAAATATAATTACATTTTTTGCAGTAGCGACGGTTTGTTGGAGCTACTTTTACGAGCTGTGTTAGTAGTAAGTAGCTTAATGTTATAAGTTACGTTTTTGAATGATTAAATATATACATACATACATAACATCACGTTTATATTACCCAGAAGGTCCCATGTCATAAGGGTGAGATTATCGCCATCCACCGGGCACAATTCCAACTTCGTGCTGCTATTGTGAATTTCCTGGTGGAAAGTTCACAAATAATTGTTCAGCCCGGGAATCGATCCCGAGACCTTGCAGTGAAAGGCGCATACACTAACCACTAGACCATCGTGGCAGTAAGCGTTATATTTAAGACAAATTCAACAAAAGTTTTACCTACGTGCATAGAGAAACAATCTACTAATGCTAAAAAAGTGCCATAAAACAAAAGCTGAATTTGCAAAACTTCTGACAACATCGCGTTTCACCACGTCGTTGTTTTAAAATTCTCTCTTGAAATAAAATATTATTACATTTTTTGCAGTAACCATGGTTTGTAGTAGCAATTTTTACGAGCTGTGTTATAAAAACGTTGTGGCGTATAAAACAATCAAGTAGTAAGTAGCTTAATGTTATATGTTACGTTTATGAACAATTAAGTAATGCTAACATAACAAATCAAATCAAATCAGTTATTTCCATGAGCCCAAAAGAGCGCATAATCACGTCCAAACAAACATAGAAATTTGAAATTTGAATTAAAATCAATCCAAGTACCAGCTCCGATGGGTATTCGTTATACATCATGAGAAGAGCTGGTGAGAAACTCGAGAATTTTAGATACGTAAAAAGAAGAGAAAAATTAATTAACTACTGTTAAAATAAGTGTCGTAAAACAAAAGCTGAATTTGCCAAACTTCTGACAACGTCGCGCTTCGCCACGCCGCGCTAAATATGCCCTTTTATAATAGACCTAGCTTTTTCCTGCGACTTCGTTCACAAGGAATTTGTTACATTAAGTAGCATCTACTTCTTTGACCTGCAATAAACCTTACTGCTTCGCTTCTGTGGAGTTTAGTGTAATCAAAAATCTTTTATTGATAGTTAGACTATCTAAAACTGAATCTGATTCGTGCCCGAGATAAGCGCTAACAAAAAAACAAATTAACTTTTAACGTTTTGTCTGCGTGGTAGTGGGCCAACGAGTTAGCTATGCAGGGCAAAAACTTCTATGTCATAGTAAAGACTTACTACACCTAAGTGAGTTACATATCTAAATAGTGGGTATATCTTTTGCAGTCAGTTTTCAGTATGGCGTAGAAGTTTTTGCCCTGCACACCTAATTGCTTGGCCCACTGTACATTAATAAAAAGTAGCCTATGTTACGCGCATCATAGTCAGTTATCTGCATTTAAAATTTTATAAAAATCTGTCCAGCGGGTTAGAAGATTAGCCGATACAAACAGACAGACAAAAATTTAAAAAAATGTATTTTAGGCATATATGTGTCGTGCAAATCACTATACCAACTTCTTCTTCTTCTTCTTCTTCTCCTTCTTCGTCGTGTTGATGGCTAAGTCAAATTTTATTTAGACTCGCCATCGTGGTGAAAGGATTAGCTAATTCGCTTTGGAGAACTCGCGAATTGTCCAGGGTGCGCCGGACGTAGGGAATCGTTGTGTACGTCACTCGGGGAGGCTCCTTTCATGCACCCCTACTATACCAACTGAAAAAAACACATTTTCATATTAAAAACAGACACTCCAATTTTATTTATTTGTATTGTTGGTGATATAATTAATTTTTTTTTTAGCTACGACGGTTTGCAGCATCTTCTTTTATGAGCTGTGTTATTGGGTGATAAAAACATTGTCTCGTATAAAAATAAGCAAGTTGTAAGTAGCTAAGGGTTAATGTCACTAGTTCTGTATAAGTCCTTAATAGTCGATTCAGAATATTTTGACTAATGAAATATATTTTTATAGAATTTAACAGAATTAACCACCACTTAGTTGTAGAAAACCTTATCAGGAACTGGTGAACACAACCGTCAATTCCATTTATGACTACTTGACTGATAATTATCTTTTTTTTTTTTGTAGGTGGTGAAATGTACCTGACCGCATACCGCACCGTTCGGGGAGACGGTGCGGTTATGTGGGGCCCTCACCCACTAAATGCACGGGGTGCATGAAAGGAGCCTCCCCGAGTGACGTACACAACAATTCCCTACGTCCGGCGCACCCTGGGCAATTCGCGAGTTCTTAAAAGCGAATTGGCTAATCCTTTCACCACTATGGCAAGTCAAAACCTTGACCACCTTACTGACTGTCCAAAATGCCCTACCACCTGCACAAGAGAGGCGCTCATGAGCGCCAACGAGAGCGCCATAACGGTGGCCACTTATTGGACCAATAAAATTTGACTCAGCCATTGACACGACGAAGAAGAAGAAGACCCACTAAAACACCACCGTGCGCCTACTCTTGTCTTACGGACGGGTCACCGGAACTATGACATACATCAGTGACCCGTTCAGCGTTTGCCATTGGGGCACCGTCTCTGGGTTGGGGCGACGTCCCGGCGCGACTGAAGGACATTCGTCACGGAAGACGCGGATGAAAGAACTTAACCCCGGTTCTTCCATCCGCAACTGATAATCCTGCCAAAAAGGATTATCTAACACGCGTAAAATTAGTGCCTAATGTTATATTATTTTAATCTTATCAATTGTGACGGTACGACAAAACATGACAATATAAAGCAGAAAATGCTTCGTATCACCAACGCTGCGCTACCCGTGGAGGACTCGTGTTTCATCTGCGACACATGTGGCATAAAATGCCGTGCTGCTATTGGCTTGATCAGCCACAAGAAAAAAATTATACAGCACTTGTAGCCACACAAACAACATGCACTGTAACAATCATCTTAGAAGATGCTGTGGCCAATGATGAAACAATTCACATCGTAAAAAAAACACAGGGGCCCGTTTCACAAAAAAAATGTCTGCTATTATTATTTACACATTTTAATGATGAAATACTAATATTATCAGACTATTATATTTAAAAAATCGAGTCGTTTCTTGCCTTCCCGCCAAAAATAGCCTATTTTTTATCTCCCACCTGGCCATCAGACAAACTGCGTCGTTACGTAAAACAATCAATTTACCACAATATCGAGTCCCGCGGGAGATCGTCTCAAGTCGCCTCTTACCCTCATCTTTTATTCATCCGCAATTTCTCCCCGGTGCGTAATGTTGCCAGATTTTAGGGAGATTCAGTGTTGTCCATTAAAAAACTCCCTAATTTTGATGAGGTAGGTTTATTAGAAAGTGGTTTATTATGGACTTTTGCGTCGACTAGAGTGAGTTCTGCAATATTTGTCGCAGAAAATGATTTGTTTTTTTCAGCCTAAGTGGGTCATCCAAATTCATCCATTCCAGAATCTTTAAAATATTGCTGCCTTAAATCTGAGAGCCCGCCAGACTTTTTGTAGAAATATATTTTTTGAGAAATGCAACTACGTCATTTGAAAGGAAATGATAAGAACAATCCAACTAACAGGGGCTTCCAGATCTCTGTCCTATTTTTAAAAGCCGTTTTTCTTTTATATCTTCAATATAAATATATTCAATATAATATGTTTGTTCACTGAGGCCACTTATAAGTTATTAAGTTAGGGTTTTTGTTTTTTTGTACTGTGTTAATCCTAACGTAAATCTTAGATTAGTAAACTAGATGATTAAGTATATTGTAGTTATACATCCATTGCATTAGGTTATGTTTACCTGTAATGATGGCTCTGTATTTATGTAAATAAATAAATAAATAAATATATAGAATTTATAAAAGTTGTATAGGATATATATATATATCTTTAATCCTTACTTCAGGAAAAGTAATAGTTCTGATGTCTCCTTGACGTATGGATTCTTTAGTATTCAATAACAACTTGGTAAACTGTCACTGTGCCACTGTGCAATTTGTATAACAAACCAATTACAAATCTACTTATCAGCACAACCAACAATTAAACAAATCTACAAATTAGAGAACCAATCGTAAACTTGATAAAACGTCATTACTTTCACAATACGACTAGTACCAAGACATAAATAAGTGTTCATTTCTAGACTTTTTTTGTCAAGCTGTACTCTATCAATCGGTTGCCTATAGTTTCAATCAGCCTTCAGTCTCATGTAGCGCTGACCAAATATTGAACCCTATATTTACGTAACGATTCAACAATCAACGCTCTCGATCTGAATTGTCATAAGATATGACGTCATCCGGCTCGAAGGACCATTTAATGTAAGGGCCAGTTAGCTCTTACACTATTTAGTTGTAGGTATGTTAAGTTGGTGAAGTACAAACGAGATAAGATCACTGCAATCAATGTTTATTAAGTTAAGTTAAGTTATATGTTACAAAGATCAAGTTAGTGTCTCTTACTCTTGACAATAGGTTCGTACCACGGTAGTCAATGTACTCAAAGTTATGTGTGGAGTCATGTTATTTATATAATTGCTGGCACGCGACCGCGACCTACAAATCAATTTGCTGTGGCAGCAAAGATTTACGGTAGCGAGATCGTACACCATAGGTATACTGGGTATACAAGTTACATTTGCCCCATGTTTCAACAGTCGGTAGTCAGAGACCAGAAAGTTGGACAAATAGTCTAAAAAAAGAGTATCGTATAACCTCATACTAAGTTGTGGGGTCTGATAACAGTTGCACCACGTCAAATACTGATACACAGCTTAGTTCTCCCAGTGCTTGACGTTTCGACAATGTTACACTATCTCATGGTCGCAAGCAGACTGATTTAGCAGTGCCCCGTCTCTGTTCGTGAGGTTGATGATTTTTGTAAACTACCCACATTTTTGTTGGATTTCAATTTTTCGATGTACCTCCTACACATTACACCAATCGAGTCCGGTTTATGAGAGTTCGTTGATTGCAGGAACGGACGAGCCTTTGTTATGTTTATCACTGGAATCCACTTCGGAGATAGTTTGAAACCCTCCTCCTAATTTAACGTCCTGTGATTTCATTCTCTTCACATACTACCCTTGAATAGAAGTGACGATTAGTGGAAATGATTTTGGACGATGTGATTCAATCCAGAGATTGGTACCAGCTGCCAGTAGGTGTTCTTCAATCGCCGACTTCCTCGTTAACTCCTTCCCTTCCTTAAGAGCGTGTATTCCTTTTCAAAATGTAACTGTCAATTTTTGTAGTGTTTTGGGAATATTTCGTAAAAACTGAATGAAAGTATGATTTTATTCAACTAACTTTTTAGAATGTGGGCTTTAAAAGGTAAATATGACAATTACATTTAATAACTAAAGCATACTTTTCTATTTCATCAGTTGAAAGAATATTAACTGTTAAGTTGATAAATTACAAAATTATGCTGTATTTACGAATGAAATTGTTATATTTACCTTTCAAAACTTGCATTCTAAAAAGTTAGTTGAATAAAATCATACTTTCATTCAGTTTTTACAAAATATTCCCAAAACACTACAAAAATTGACAGTTACATTTTGAAAAGGAATACACGCTCTTAACTTGTTTGCCGGTTCTTAAACGCGTGAAGTCCCGTTTAAATCATAACTATAAATCTGCAATTCGAAAGATTAAAAGTTATTTTAGTTCTTCCATCCGGCAGATGATGGTGATGATGATCTACCCTGTTTCTCACACAAAAATACGTTTTGCCTTCTTCTTGTGCACATGAGTAGACATTTTTAATTTTTATACCACCTACATATTGCATTATAACCACCACAAACCACCCTTCGTTGTACTATAGTACCGCCTAAGGTTCTATTTCAAGTGGTACTTGTGTACACCACGTCTGCCGCAAGGAAAAGTAAGCGACTCTTATGTTTCTTCATTTATTCCTTTAATTAATTTTCAAAGTGCACTTAAAACTCACATGTGTTTGTGAAGTGGAGTATGTTTTTTTCTCGTGAAAGAAATTGCAATTGAATTTGTCTGTTGCGGTTGTAAATGTAAAATTCTACATAGTTAAGCTATCAGTACCAAATTTTATCAATTCTGTCCTGTAATTTTGGCGTGAAATCGAAATAAACTGCCATATATACACTTCGTCACAAACTTTTACGTAAGTTAATCCATTCTGTCTTAGAGTGAAATCAAAATAATTTTCCATTCATTCTTGTTCACAAACTTTTACTTAGCAGTCAGATAAAATTCAAGCTAAATGATATTTTTTTAAATTAAATAAGCGTTTTTATTTCACTAAGTCACATGTGAGCAATCTAAATTCGTTAACAAATTACTCATATCCTAAAAAAACTCGTATAAATTTTAATTGCAAGAAAAATAAACATTTATTTTGTGCCATTGTATCCCAAAACACACGAACGAGACTTCTCATTTTAACACCAACCAAACACATCAATTAACAATTTTTACCCTTAAAATCGCGTAACATTTTCACGTGTGGCAACACCGTGCCAACGAACGTTCGGCGGTCCAATAAATCCGATATAAAATACGATTCGGTGTTTACCTTGTTTCCTTTTATTTTCCACTTTTTTGTTTTCACTTCTGCTTTGGGCAAACTCGCGATAAAGTCAATACATTCAACGCTGTTTCATTTTTCTTTTGAATGCGGTCGTATCTTTACGGGCTGGTGCCTTTCTAGTTCAATGAATATAGGGAAACAATGGTAAGTGCATTATTTTGAAGGTTTTCAAGTAGGTCAGTCATTATTTACAGGTCAATGGTATACCTGGTCGCAAGCTTCAATGGAAGGGTGTAAAATAATTTAGACACGTGCTTACGTATAACTACTAGTTTTAATTTTCAATCGGATTAGTCACAATATTCCGTTTAGCGTGTTTTATTTATGTTATTGCCTTTATAACTATTATTTTTAAAGCTATTATATCCGTAATGCTAATATTTCATCAAGCATCCTAAATCAAGAACAAAATCCGGAACAAAAATGAACAGAAATTAACAATGAATAGCCAGCGTTGCGTCTTCATCCGGCAATTTTTCACAAAACTGGCTCAAACCCAAAGTGATTACCGGGAATATAATATCCAGGTAAAATATGTATGAGGAATGAGCAGAATAAAATCGTTGCTTGGATTGTTTTCGTTGATTGGGACCTTTGATTTTATACGATATTCGGTAGGGATCAGACCTAACGATGTTTCCCAAGTATATTTTTACCCTCAGGCTCACTGACTATGTATGTTATGGGCCAATATAATCTTGTTTATATCGGTACGGATTTTGTTGTGAACACGAATTTTATCTTGTGATTTAATAATTTATTTCTTACCTAGGACTTTATTATTTGCGTATAACTTTAACAAATAACACAAGGATATTTGGGTTCTGTAGAGAATTTCCGAACTGTTTATTTTTATTGCAAGTTGAATGTTCTGATGTATTGTCAAAAAAAGTGCCTTAAACTTGTGGCGGTATCTGCACATAATAAAATGACGGATAACATTGACAACGTCAAGAAGCGACACATTCGTCACAAATGTCTAAGAGCGCTCTATCGCAGTTCACAGCAAGTCTACATAAATACTTCTTCCAAGACGCTAACGTTGGACAGCTGTCCACCAGGCAATACCACCGAGCCTGGTCGGAGAATTCTCTCTTTGTAGTCTTCTTCTTCTTCGTCGTGTCGATGGCTGAGTCAAATTTTATTTTGACTTGCCATCGTGGTGAAAGGATTAGCCAATTCGCTTTGAAGAACTCGCGAATTGCCCAGGGTGCGCCGGACGTAGAAAATCGTTGTGTACGTCACTCGGGGAGGCTCCTTTCATGCACCCCTCTTTGTGGTGGAGGAACATTACACCCTGATTCTCTACAAACTATATTTCTAGTATCTATTAGAATTATAAACTGGTCCAAATACATAGCCTTAGCCAGCCTACATACATACATAATATTATCTCCCAATCTCAAATCCGACGGTTTTTAAACTCCTAAAACTAAATAATGTAAAGGTTTTTGAATGTTAACTGATTTCCTTTCCGTAAAATGTTTAACCCACATTCTGTATGCTCATAAATCATACTCACGAGTCGTATCCGCGTCAATATTGTCCGTTACAACTGTATATTGATATAATCTCCTACACGGCCAACGATCAACCTATACATGTCCAGTGTAAGCTGGTCTCGCATTGTACGGGACGCCTATACCATAAGAGACCATCTTATTCTGGAATTTTATAGGTGGGTGTGTAGGCGCCGTCTGTACAAAGGCTAAAATTTATTGTTCCTGTAACTCTATTGTTTCGACCCTCCTTGTGCGTTTGCAGAGCTTAATTGTTGAGCTCTACAGTTTGTACGAAAGGGTTATTTCTGGTGTATGAAAAAAATTATGTATATATATATATAAACATTGTGTCCTATTATGAATGTATAATCCTTTTCCTGCAGGTTTAAGGCATTATGCCTGATAGGAAAATGTAAAATTTGTTGAACAAAAGTCGTTTTTTTAAATGACAAACATTTTCGAAATTTGCCCAAAATCAACAATGTAATATAGGCGTGATATTATGTTTATATCATAAATTATTTTTCTGCTACTTTATGAAGTAATTTGATTCTTCGCCAATTGATGATAAATATTTTTTTTTTAATTTATCGAGTCTTGGTTTAAACAATTAAAAATCTTTTAGGGTTTTAAATAAAACTACGGTATATTTATACCATTTTAAAATCACAATCACACATATTTTTGCCGCGATAGGCATACATTTCTCTTTACATTTATTACACCTTCAGGGTTCAAATTATAGGTACAACAAATTTACTTTTGGGCCGCCAAACAGTCGGCAATTCATAGCTTTAATTCCAGATTTGAGAAATAGTTGGATCGTTGTCATCTTTATTAATTAAATCTGGTTTATTAAATCATTGTTTTTCTGTGCAAACGATTTAAAACGTTGGTGACAACAGAATAAGCACCTTTTACAGTACACAAGGATATGAATTACACATGCAATGTTTGCGTTTCTGTTTGTGTATGTTTTGTCTCAACGTCTTTGAAAACACAGTTTACTTTGCCGAATGTTAGTTTGAGTATTGACATTATAAAACTTGCTAAAATTCAAGATTAGTGGTAATGGCAAGATTTTGGCATTAGTTGAATAAGTTAGAACAGAATAAGTCCTGCAATTAACTAATCCATAAACCTCGCACTTAAATACACACACACAAGCATACACAAACGCGCACGCAAACACACACACACACACCCATGCAAACACACACACCCACATGCACACACACACACACGCAAGTACATAATAAAATACATATTATTACTAACCCAGAGATCATCCTGTAAAATTAATAGAACAACCTGTCCTGTATGGTAAAAAAATTTAAAAATATATGTGATGGAGGCTTAGTGACCTGAAATACAAGCTCACGCCTAGTCTAGGCACTAATCTCCCACAAAAATCTATGACTATTATGTTATTGTCAAATTTATCATAAATGTTGGAATGTGGTGAGAAAAATAACTGATTTCTATTATTTATTATTTTTATAATCACACTGACTGATCAATCAAGACCCTAATTAACGGCTAAACGTCGTCTTTAAGGCAAAGAGCAAAAAAAAGATTGTCAGTTAGTAACCTATCCAAAGCCCGACCGCCATAGATTCGATTCGATCACTTTGACTTAGCCACAAACTCCTCTCCCCCTCAGAAATAAAGCACGTGCATTTATTAAAAAAATTTAAAGCTTACCACTAATTCTTATGGCTACACGTATTGTATAGTCTCATGTCTTATAGTCCCGTTCCTTCTACCTTATAATTTTAAATTTAATCCAGACACACACAGCAAAATCCTAATAAAAGCCAAGAGCAAGTTAATTCGACTTGTAATGAATAAAATCAACAGCGCTTCCTTAGTCAACAAGAAGTTCAAATTATTGACCTCGCGAATTCGAATCGAGGTTCTGCTAACGGAACTCCGTTTGCGTATTCTAAGTTGGATGTTTACTTTGCTTCGACTTTGGCTTGTATTGAATCTGTAATTACTTTTGCTTTAGGTTCTAAATAGTTATATTGACCTGCTATTTTATCTCATTTAAATGTGAATACTTACATTAGAAATCCAAAAGTAAAGACTATTATCATATTATTGGATGTTATCCGCAACTTAGTCTGCGTCGAATTTCTCAATTAACATTGGTTTTTTTTTTTAATGTGTTCGTCGCCCGTACTAGGAATAGGTACACACTTGTGCGGGTATTCAAAAACATACAGTTCACTCACAAAGCACACTCTGAGTCAAAATCTCTGCGAATCACACAAAGATGTCACTGTCCCGTGTGCGATTTGAACCTAAAACACCAATGTAGCGGTGAGGCGACCGCTATAACCACTCATTTATTAGTTACTGATTCGCTCCCGACTCGTTTAGCATATACAATCCTTCGTTTTTGTGACATATTTGATTGCTGCTCGGCTCCTATTAGTCACAGTGTGATGTTATAAACCTTTTAGTCTACCTCAATAAATATGCTATACCTATTCAGACTGGTTAGTACCTCATAAAATCCAAGAGCAAATTAATTCGACTTGTAATGAATAAAATCAACAGCGCTTCCTTAGTCAACAAGAAGTTCAAATTATTGACCTCGCGAATTCGAATCGAGATTCTGCTAACGGAACTCCGTTTGCGTATTCTAAATTGGATGTTTACTTTGCTTCGACTTTGGCTTGTATTAAATCTATACTTACTTTTGCTTTAGGTTTTAAATAGTTATATCGAACTGCTATTTCATCTCATTTAAATGTGAATATTTACATTATGAATTCAGAAGTAAAGACTATTATCATAATACTGGATGTTATCCGCAACTTGAGTCTGCATCGAATTTCTCAATTAACATTAATTTCATATTTTTTTTAATGTGATCGTCGCCCGCACTATGAATAACACTTGTGCGGGTGTTCAAAAACATACATTTCACACACAAAGCACACTCTGAGTCAAAATCTCTGCGATATTCTTTTATTTTTTTTTAATATCGCCTGCTCTAGGAATATCTCTTGTGTCGCGGGGGTGTCACAATCATACATTTCACACACACAAAGCACACCCAGAGTCAGAACAAATCTTTGCGAATCACACAGAGATTTGTCCCGTGTGGGGATTGAACCCAAAAGACGAACGTAACTGAAAGCGGCGAGGCGACCGCTTTAACCACTCAACTATTTGTTACTGTTTCGCTCCCGACTCGTTTAGCATATTATTATAAAATTCTCTCGTTTCTGCAACATTTTTTTTAGTACCTCAATAAATATGCTATACTAATTCAGACTGGTAGTACCTGAGATTAGCGTGTTCAACCAAACAAACAAACAGTATAGATTTAAAACACTCAGATGGTTTAGTTTTATTAGTACATAGCGTCGAGTACTTAATTGATATAATTTTATAACTCGTATTACATTATATATTAGGGGGTGCATGAAAGGAGCCTCCCCGAGTGACGTACACAACGATTCCCTACGTCCGGCGCACCCTGAGAAATTCGCGAGTTCTCCAAAGCGAATTGGCTAATCCTTTCACCACGATGGCAAGTCAAAATA
Source organism: Hypena proboscidalis (assembly GCA_905147285.1). Taxonomy (NCBI): domain Eukaryota; kingdom Metazoa; phylum Arthropoda; class Insecta; order Lepidoptera; family Erebidae; genus Hypena; species Hypena proboscidalis. The sequence goes on along the minus strand of LR990150.1, from coordinate 4,529,986 downwards.
AAATTTGACTCTGCCATCGACACAAAGAAGAAGAAGAATTATATAATATTATATTATCAACAGCGATAGCCGAGTGGTAGACCGTAGGACTACGAAGTCAAAGGTCTCTCCATCTATAAATCGTTAAGATTCGTCTTTTCGAAGATATGTGTGTATTTATCATATAAATTATCGCTTGTTAACGGTGAAGGAAAATATCGTGAGGAAACCTGCATGCCTGAGAGTGCCTAACAAGTACTCGAGGTCGTGTGAAGTCTACCAATCCGCACTTGGCCAGCGTGGAGGACTATGCCCTAACCCTACTCATCATGAGAAGAGGCCCGAGCCCAGCAGTGGGACATGTATTAGATACAGGGGTGCTATTATTACATTATGCGTACATTTTGAAGTCTTACTTTCTACCCGTGAATAAAAGTTCGATTTCTTTCGAGCTATTCATGCTATCAATCTGAAATATGACGCTATCATAGTGATTGAAAGTTTCCATCTATTCGGTGAAACTAATATCAAAACATGTAGTGCAACTTTTTTTAAGAAGAGTTATATTGAAAGGGAAGTTGTGTAGATATATTCAAACCTATTTAGAATCCATATCGTTATTATGGTACCCACAGGTTTATTTGTGAATATGACAATGTATGCATTTTTATATTTATTTTTATTTGTATACCTACGGCTCTTTCCTTGCGGTGCTCCCAAACCGCGACAGTTCGCCAGTAATGTAACATGACTTCGAATAACATTTCAAATATCGAATAGTATCCAAAAAGTACTAAATGTTACATAACAGGCGATGTAGTCTGGAAGCACCTATGCAAAAAAAAAAACACTGCTATTTTTTTCCATGGCATGAATAAATATTTGAAAATCGAAGAGTCATTTATTTGAAACTCTTCCAAAGTTCCATTACAGTTATTGACACGCACACAGGTAAACAGTGCTCGATTGAAGAACTAACAATATCGATATTCCAAATTCAAAAGTAAAAGCTTCCAAATTCAAATCCTTTCAACGTACTTAGGAAAATGACTTTCTGTTCAGAGTTACCTGAAGCAGAACTCATTCATACTACAGAGGTTTTTATCAAAGTAAGAGCCTACCAAGTTTATTGTGTGAAGAACAGAAGCGTCGATTTTCGATAACTATCAACACCTAGTACCTAGTCCACCCACCCCCATTTTTAATCTTAGATAAAGGGTACATTGAGTGCTTAACCATCGTGTCTGAGTTATGCAAACATATCTCTGCAATCTTTTACACCTTACTAAAATGTAGTAAAGCCTATTTTGGTTTATCCAGGTGAGATAGACATATTTGTTGCACGATGCTTAGGGACAATAATTTTAATGCCGTTCTAGTAGTCCTAAAACGTTGCCTTTAAAGTTGTTTTTCCAATGGCAGAGGTTTAGAAGTTACGCTTGGTTTTTCCGTATCTGTAGATAGTAGACTTGACAATAGGGCCTCTTGTTTCACCGGTCGCTGAACGTAGAAGTAGGGGACAGAGTGTTGAAGCGATAGCGTTTTGTACCTCCTATTTATTTGGAATTTAGACTTTCTTTTAATAAAATATACCTTTCTAGACGGGCCAATACGATAATCGCCACACTGCTGCTACATGTTTCTTTTTTTTAACTTCTTAGTAATTTGAATTCAAAATTCAAATTACTAATATTCTTGTTTACCCCCTCCAACTAAGCTATACGCTTGGGCTAAGAGGTAGTTCACGTCTGTGGTGTAATGGCCAGGATTCGAACCCTCTCGATCGTAAAACCGATACCTTATAAATTGCGCCACGGCCGCTTCAAAAATATAAGCAAGCCTTGATTGAGAACTTTAACTGACCATGACGATTTAAAGGCGAACAAGTGAGCATGAGCTTTTAGATGTCTGCATCATTTCCTTGCATTTGAAACCTTTGACACACACATTTAAAATTGTGCATGATTTCTGAACAAATTGCATGATAAGTTTGTTCGGAAATCGCGAATAGTTTTTTTGTTAAAAAAAATTGCCTGTGGTAATGAACACTGACTATGTCTCGAAACAGTGGTTTCGATAAATCTGTGTTAAGATACTATAAAATACATCTTTACAATCAATTCAATAAGTAAATTAATCAATTATTTTAATCTTTTACTACCTAAAATAACATTGTTTTAGTAAAATCAGTGTTTATATTGAGGGTAGGGAAGACGAAGATATGAAAATATCCATGGGCTTCAAAACTAGGTACCATCAGATACGTATACCTACACTATATACTATACGTATTTTATTTATTTTAGGATCATCACATTTAATGCTAAGCAATGTACAAATCACTTGCAGAGCATAATAATAAGGATAATGACCCCAAAATCGCTTGCACGATCACCAAGCGCTCCCCCGTTTCATCTCCCGTCCACCCTCCTCTTCATTGACAATAGATTATCTACGAGCTGGACACTTTATTATACTGTATTTTATTCACCAACTACAAAACGCCTGTACTCTAAAGGATGCAACGTAAAATGAAAGACGAACAAAAGATAAGTACCTGTGCTTGATATTTTGAGATAGGGTGGTTGTGCTGAAATTAAAATAGTTATTTTCATTTTATCTTTTGGTTTTAGTTGGGACTGTTTTTAGTATTATAGTCTTTGTTATACATGTACTGATACGATTTTTTACTGGACTAGGAGGCGCTTGAACACGTTAAAATATTACAAACAAATGATATAAAAATAAATTATAAGTAAAACTAAATTATACTAATTACAGTGATTTGAATAACCGGGGCTTAGAACTTTAATCCAACTGTTTAGAATCAGATTAAAATCAAACTAAGTACCAGCTCCGATGGGTATTGCATTATGAAAAGAGCTGGTGAGAAACTCATGTGCACCATCTTTTCAAATGAAACGAATAAAATATAACTATTATTATACATATTGAAAGTCACATAAAAAGAGCAGTTCATTTCCAAATCCCATAATCATTTATGTAATCTAAAATACTGTAATAAGCTTTTTGAGATAATCTGATTTTAATATATTTCTTAAATTTTACCTATCGATAATTCAACTGCGTCTAATGGAAGTTTATTGTAGAAGCGTATACATTGACCTGGAAACGAGTTAAAGATTTTATGGAGCCTATAGTAGTGGGCACAGCGAGTTTGATTTTATTCCTTAGATCTAATTTATGGAGATCACTATTTTTCTTAAATTTTGTTTGATTCTTGTGAACGTACATTAAATTTTCATAAATGTATTGAGAATGTAACGTCATCATAATATTTATCTAATTAAATGTATTTCTTTATACATACTACTACCCGTAAAAGCTGCCATAAATAATAATCTTTAGTTGGTATTTTTACTTCTTCGACTTCGCTTACGTACTTTCAATGGCATAGAGATTTAGTTACGTTCGAATAGTTACCGATCTCACAGCTCACCGAAGTAAAGACGCGCTAGAACGTGAAACACGACACAACATGGCACGTAAGCACACGTAAGTGTGTTTCTGCCTTTAGCTATTCTCGATCGGTCCGCAGCTTTGACTAAAGCCGGGTCCAGACTTAACAAACGAAAGCCAACTTTCGTTGGTTATTGTTTGGAGTAGATTGACCGGCTTATCGACGTGCATTGGCGTTCGCCGGCAATCAGAATCGTGGCGGTAACATCAAATGATTATTTGGCGTTCGTTAAAGTATCCATAATAGGTCCAACGAATCCGTTCAGCTTCAGCCTTCTCTTCTAACCTATTCTTTCTCTCTTCTCCTAACCTTTAACTTGTTGCTATACTGTATAATATTATTAAACCGACGTGAGATGAAGACATTATTATTGAGAATACGGGCTACTCCCGTTATTTTAGCCGGGAAATGCCGACTAGTTTCGAACCTATTACGTAGATTCATCAACTGGGCAATTCATCGCGTTTCGTCCCGCGATTCTCGCACTGCTTTATACTTATTTATACTAAACCATTGTTTTGACGCCGCATTGTTTGAACGTAAATTCAGAGTACGAATCCCATTATACTTAGCAAGGAGATGAAAAATTAATGAATGTAACAACATCGTCACGTACGAAAACATGTGCTAAAGAAATTTATTATGGCGCTCCCCGCTGCGTAAAATTTACACTTAATATTGTTTTAAAGGGAAACACTTTCATCTTGGGGAGGAAATTCAACACATATGAGACTGATGGGTTTTAATGTAGGTTGTGGTGGTATAGTTACGTGGCGACTAGATGGAAAAAATCCCTTGGGCAGAGTTACAATACTGGTTTATTATTTACAAGGTAAGCGATTATTATTAGTTCACGGCGAGACTGACTAGCTTCGAATCCTCTCGCACCGCGTTCACAGCCCCTTATAAAGGCGGCCGTCGGCTCCTTTATTTGTTTCTCTTTCAGTAACAAATGAAGGAGCATTATTCGATGCGTCTTTGGTTATTAAAAATTTGAACTTCATATAGAGGCGAGTGTCGATCTCTATGGAGTTTCAATATGGCGTTTCGACCTCTTCCGAGCTCGTCGTTACAGAGATTTTAGGAGTGGAAGGTAGCACGAAAAAGGAAGCGTAACTGTGCTATCTATTTGGCGCACGCGTAGTGTTGTAAATTTAAGCCTTGAGCCTCGAGCCTTGAGCCTTGAGCCTTGAACCTTTAGCTTTAAGGGCTCAAGCGTGAAATTCAATTCTCTTAAATTTCGATTCATGTACCACTATCTACCGAGCACTGGCTTCGGATTTTAGAATAGGCTTTTTTACTTAGTTTTGTGTTTAGTTAGGTTAAGTTTATTAATTTTATCCGAATTGCCCTGATAATTTTATTAACATTAGCAGTTAGAAAAAAAACCTCTCGAATAATCATTTTTAAGTAAAATTTAATTGTTTTTTTTTATTTTTTTTTTATTCCACTGAGGTGGCAAACAAGCATACGGCCCACCTGATGGTAAGCAGTTACCGTAGCCTATAGACACTTGCAACGCCAGGGGCATCACTCGTGCGTTGCCGACCATTTAGAAACCTATTTGCACTCTTTTTAAAGAACCCCATGCTGTATTCTATCGGAAAAACCTTGGCAGGGAGCTCATTCCACAACTTTATCGTGCGTGGGAGAAAATTCCTCGCGAACCGCACTGTGCGCGACGATATTTGTGTAAGTGTGTGAGGATGAGCTCGCTGTCGATGGCGAGAGGTACGGTGGTAGAACGTAGCCGTAGGTACTACTACTATTGTTAGACTTTTATTAAGTTGAAAATATTGAAAGTGCAGAAAAAATAAGCATATAGCACGTTAACTAGTAGTATATAATTTAAATATCCTACGCGAACAAAGTCACGGGCAAAAGCAAGGAACAAATAAAACTTAAATCCTCCAAGAATCATCTCTGATTGTCATGTTTTATAGTTTATTCAATTAATTTTTAACTTCTTCCATGCTTGTAATATTGAATTGTATGAAATTATCAATACTTTTATGTATTTTGGTAATAATTTAAAACCTAGTTACACTTAAGAACATAGACTACATAAAAAAAAGCAGGACATAGTCTGTTGAAACACTTACTGTAGCACCCATAGTAAGTCACACGTACACACAGAACACACACATTGACACAATAGTAAGTCAATCGCCCGCCATTACGCTTTGGACTGTGCTGATGCTCGGATCTTCAAGAAAAATAATTAAAAATGCCGTCTTGTGTTGTGAAAAGCTGCCGAAACCATAGCGCCTCGACAAAAAAAAACCAGGGGATCACTTTTCATAGGTAAGCAAGTAATATATTCAGCTTCTTGCCGAAATTATATTGTTTTCGTAAAAAAATATACCAAAACTATCAGTGTTGACAGTCAATAAATATTTTCATTTACCCTGAATTTGGGTAAATATTTTTTAGTAGTATAATACATTTAGTATAAATTATTATTCTATGTTTTATAAATTTCCTGCTGCAAACGACGACGCATGGAAAAAATTTTGGGTAGAAATAATTAGAAACTGCAGAAATGATAACAAAAGGTGGACTTATTCGCATTGTCAGCTTTGCCGTACCAAAAAAGGTAAAACAATAGTATATTGTTTTAAAAAAAGTATTAAATTAATAAATAACAGTACTTTAATCTAAAACTTTTTATTTCTTAGTTTTTATTCGAGACTCCAAATATTCACGAAAAAATATCTGCAGTAATAAAAAATCCAGTGGATCTCAAGGGGTACGAACATACTAATCAAATTTTAAATATTATGCTATAGTGAGAAATTAATTAAACATAAAATACCAATTCATTAAGAATGTGTTTTATGGGTTTGTGATAATTAATCTCGTTTCTTTATTTTTATAGAACTCAGTCGTGGTTGAATAAGCAGTAGCGTCAGGATCCGGGCTACAAAATAAATTTAAGAATTTATTTTTAATTTTCTAAGAATCAGGAAGCGCCGTAGGAGTCGTAATTTTAAAATATTTTCCAAAAACTGGGTAGCTGCACTAAAGCATCTTCGCTGCTTTGCGTCAGGAGGAGTGCCCAGAGCAACGAATTTTGTACATATTCCAATAATAAAATCAAACAACTTCCACCTGCAGGCCCGCATCGACTGCTAGAAATATAAAATCAACTTTGTTTCGAAATTCAAACAAAGTTGTTTTATATTGTTTGGTTTTTGGCCAAGGTAGTATAAAACTACCTATATCATGTTTGATGGTAAAAAGCAGCAAATAAAAAAATATAACAAATAAAACCCTAAAATATTTATTTCAATTATTGTGAAAATGTGGGTAATATTTCTCATGTCTGGTAACCCCTTACACAAGCACACATAAACAGACCGCTGCCATTTTGGTGCTTCCATCATATTTTTATAAGTGACATTCTCTCCTGCTTTTTTATGTACTCTATGCTTAAGAATGCTTTATAAGTTAAATTTTACACTAGCAACATTTGAACTAAAACGATTGTTTTTGGAAAACGAGTCTGTTTTAAAAATGGCGACTGTTGTAAATTTCAGCTCAGTCTTTTTCTGTAAATCGTTGCGAATAGAACTGTTTGTACGATTTTAAATTAAAATTGGGGTTTAAAACCTTTTCCTCGTATTTCAAAGTATTAATAAAATATAAGTTCATAGAATTATTGCTATTTCATACCGAATTACCCGACGCACTGCACACAATGATCACGTTTTTAACACATTTAAGTAAACCTTCATTTAAAAAATGGGGGTGCATGAAAGGAGCCTCCCCGAGTGACGTACACAACGATTCCCTACGTCCAGCGCACCCTGGGCAATTCGCGAGTTCTCAAAAGGCTAATCCTTTCACCACGATGGCAAGTCAAAATAAAATTTGACTCAGCCATCGACACGACGAAGAAGAAGATTTAAAAAAATAACTTCCTTGAAAAGAATAGTTACTTTTATTGGACTTGCAATGTACGCCGCGGTACAATAGATGTCACGAGCAGGTTCAACACCGCGCCGCAAAACTGTTTTGTTTTATTTTATTAGCTACCCGCCGATCCTTTTTAATAAAGTACTTGCATATTTTTTAAAGGAGAGGAATATGCTTTATTAATTTTCCTTTAGAATGACATTTAGTTGAACATTTATTATGTTTGCGCTGCTTTAGTATCTTTATTTGTTAGTTTCTTTGGAAAAAGAGTTGTATAAAGCCACCCCACCATTATATTTTATTTCAAAATTTTCTGCAATATTTTTTTTTCTTTTTTAACACAATGTAATTTTTCATCGGATTAGTAGACAAATTTCGTGAAATATTATGTTTCATCTAGTAGTTATTCGTGGTGAATATTTTACAGCATGAAGATTTTCAGCTATCTTAATACCAAATGTTGTCCAAATTGGTTTAGCTTGACAAGAAGTAACACTTAAAAACTTTCGCTATTATAACATTTTAAAAATGTCAATGGTGTCTCTATTACCAAATAGGTATTTACATTACATAACATAGCAAAACATCACGCCTATATCACCCAAAAGGGTGGGGCAGACAACGTCCACATTTCACCCGTTATGTTTAGGTCCTATGAATGAGCCTATTGCCATCAACTAAGTACAATTCCAACTCCGTGCTGCTATTGTGAATTTGCCACCTTGCCTGGCACCCGGAAATCGAACCCGAGACCTCGCGGTGAGGGACGCATACGACGCTAACCACTAGACCATCAAGACTTATAGGTATTATACTCAATTCATATAGACTTGGCAAAAACAGTTAACAACCCCCCCCCCCCCAATTAAAAATTAGGATATTGCGAAAGAATAAAACACTACGTTACCACATTGAGTTGTATAAACTAGTTCACACACCAACACACTAATATTGACATAATTATATTCATTGTAAATTCACGGTGCAAATGTATTCGTTCGTTTTGCAAATTTCGTTATTCCAAGGAGACTTCAAGCCACAGATTAATCAACGACATGGAAGTTTGACATTTGATTTTAGGGATTGGAACAAGTGAACGAAAGAACGATTGGGATTGATTTACGTACGTACGTTCATAACAGTTCATTAAATGATTCACATCACTATTTTTTTCGTCAGCCATTATTGTTTACCTTTTTTGCCAACTCAATCTGGATCGACTATAATAATATGTTATTTATAATCTAGATATTATTAGATAAAAGTATACCTACTGCATGCCCTAGACAACTACAATCCCTACATTTCCTTTGCTATCCATCAGACAGTAAGTTTCAACTACCAAACACAAACATTTGGCATCTCCAAACACTTGGCTTAAAATTACAGTCTCAAGCTGAAGTTGGAATGGGAAATGCTTACCCGGGAGAATATTTTACTGCATAATATTCTGCATTGAGGAAGGAAGTCTTACAAATTCAGTTGATTGAACGATTATTATATCTATTACTTTGATTAAAATAAGTGGGGTGCATGAAAGGAGCCTCCCCGAGTGACGTACACAACGATTCCCTACGTCCGGCGCACCCTGGGCAATTCGCGAGTTCTTAAAAGCGACTTGGCTAATCCTTTCACCACGATAGCAAGTCAAAACCTTGACCACCTTACTGACTGTCCAAAATGCCCTACCACCTGCACAAGAGAGGCGCTCATGAACGCCGACGAGAGCGCCATAACAGTGGCTCCTTATTGGACCAATAAAATTTGACTCAGCCATCGACACGACGAAGAAGAATTAAAATAAGTCTTCCTCCTCAATGGTCTATTGGTAAGCTTACCGCGAGGTCCCGGGTTCGATTCCCGGGTAGGGCAACTTTCCGTCAGAAAATTCACAATAGCAGCACGGAGTTGGAATTGAGCCTGGTGGATGGCGATAGGCTTACCCCTTATCCTATGCGACTTAAACATAACAGGTGAATTAAGTAGTGGGTGTTCACGATAAGTTCACAGACAGCACGACGATCGGATGGCGGAGTGGGTAGAGTATGCCAAGGTCGCGGATTCATTCCCGCTTAAGACAAATCTGTGTGTGCATGATCATGGAGGTTTGCCTTAGTCTGGGTGTTTCTATGTATAATAAGTATGTTTTTACCAAAGAAAAGTATATATGTATTAATATCAGTTATTCTAGTACAGAAAATACAAGCTCTGCTTAGTGTGGGACTAGATAGCGTTGTGTGTATGTTGTGAGATATTTATTTATTTATTTATTAGCATTTTGCCCGACCCGAACATCGAACCCCAGACCCCGAGGCGTATACGCTAACCACTAGACCATCGAGGCAGTTAGTACATAATAATAAATGTAATAGTAGGTTATATTAAATTTGAATTGCCTCTGACTCGGTTCTTGTGTTTAATGGGAATACATACATTGTTATTACTGCAGAAAAAAAAAAAAAAAAACATACCATCACGCCTATATACTACCCAGAAGAGTGAGGCTGAGGCATAGGACACTTAACCTGGTATTTTAAGATCTTAAGTGATAGGGGGCGAGTTTTTTGTCATCCATCGGGTACAATCTGGGCAAAATCCCATATAATACAAATACAAATATTATATAGATATATTTATATATTACTAGCTGACCCGGCGAACTTCGTACCGCCTTAGCGTAAATTTGATGCACTACTTTATTTTGTATAGCTGACCTATCTTATGTATGCGTACCTATTAAATTTGAACTGGAATCTATAATATCTATCTTATCCCTGGTCTCGTCATACCTGAGAAGGACTTTACTAATTTTATTAAATAAAAAACAAAATATATATTTTCATAATAGTGTTTATTCCGTAGGGTTCAATAATTTCACTTATATTTTTACAGATTTTTTTTTCCCTAAGAACCTTGTACAGAGTATTAGAAAACTACAAAAAAAAATCAGCCAAATCGGTCAAGCCGTTTTCATGCTATGTCGTGACAACGGAAAACGGGTTTCATTTTTATATATTATATAGATTTTCTTACATTGTTAAAATTGTAATATTTATTATTTATCTGTGCGATTAATTAAGCCGTCGAGTGTAATTTTATTATTAGAAACTTTGTTGGTGACAGTGTTAATTATGTATGTTATGGTAATTGTTCTTAATTATAATACTGTTTGTTTCTTGTACGTCAATAAATAAATAAAAATAAAATATCAATTTTACCCGACCCGAATCGAACCCGCGACCTCGCAGATGCATTCGCTAACTATTAACCCACTAAGCAGTACAATTTCATTATTAGTTCTCATGGCTGAAAAGTGATTTAATACAGATGATATTAAAATCTAAATCCAGTAAATGAATACCAAAGTAAGCAATTTCTGAGTTCCACAGTACGTGCGCATCGCTAGCTGACTCAGCTTTGTACAGTTTTATCTTTGTTCCTCCTTGCCAGCGCTTCTGCTATAGGCTATTAATCAGACTAAGCGGTTTGCGTAAAAATCATAAGATTGTAAAAATAAGAATAAGAATACGTTTATTTGTCTTTAAAATACATAACAATTATCTTCTCTTCTAACTTAAATTACTCAAGTAATAATCGATGAGATAGTATAATCAGATGAGATAGTTGTAGTACATATATATGTCATTAGTAGGTACACAATGAAACAAAGAGAACAACTACCAACAATCGTATTGATAGTTGTTCTCTTATCTCCTCCATAATGATAAAAAAAGAAAAGAAAAGATTGACCTTAACTATATTACTATAAAGTTCATTATTTTGAATAAAAGCCACGATTCAAAGCGTCGCTTATTCGCAACCAATGTTAATAAGAAGTAATCATTGTTCCATTTCTGTTATGGTTTTTTTATAGCAATATAAGAATTATTTTATTACCAATAAATGTTTTCATATTAGTTTATTATCTTATAGTTTTCATTTCCAGGTGCTAATTTATAAATGTAAGGGCCAGTTTGCCAGCAAAATGTAGGTATAATACATTTACCGAAATCATAAGATACAAATTTTAATATCATCTCAAGTTCTAACTGATTATTATTATAGCATTTTATCTTAATGCTATAAAAATAATCAGTTCGCAAATTAGACTTAAAAAAACAGTATAAAGAAATATCGTATGTATCGTATGAGTTCGGCATGTTGGTGTGTATCCTACTTAAGATAGGGACAAATAAATGAACGTGACGTCACGACGTAACATACAGTTAAGAAATTAAGAGTGCCGTAGCTGGTTGGTAAGAGCGGCTGCCCGGTGTATACATATTTTTTTACTGTTTTTAGTATTCATACATGTTCTGTGTCAGTAAATGCCGCTCCAATCTCACGATGAAACCATAACACAGTAGATCATCGAGAATCAGCTTCAAGCACGTTTACAAAAACTCCACCATCTGTAGGTACACACGGTAATACATCAAGCTATACATATCCACTACAAACTGGGGTCGTATTGCTCGAGATGCCTACATTGTGAGACTTTATCCTATACTGGAACGTAATGTTATGTTAAATAGCTTACAATTGACATCTGGAGTGGTATACTATGAGGATCTCGTATCGAACAGAATAAATTTTCGTGCATTTAGCCGTTTCTGCCATACATTTGTCACTGTCCGTGGTGTCTACACTCTTTCCATATATACACTTTGTCTATATTTGGCATTACTCAGTCTCCCGCTTTGCTTTGGAGGGAAGTAAAGATACATACTTTCCAACTCCAACTATATACTTCTGATTAAATTCGTTGCGGGTTCCAAGACAATTTTAACTCTCCCTGGGATTGCCCGTGTGTCATGCACGGTGCCTTTCAGTTGGTTACCGCTTTAGATCCTGGCGTCACAGGAGTCACAGTGGTGGGCGTGTGGGTGGGATTATATCCCGTAAAAAAAATATCCTATACTGGAATTGTGTAGCGGCGTATACTGCCATTATCTGCACTCTAATATCACTATTTTATTATGAAATAAAGAACAAATGTAAGCTTTCTCATAAACTACAAGGACAACGGGTCACGGACAATTTAAGCTCATAATAATATCTTCCACTACATACTAGAGTTTGTTCGTACAAGCGGTCATTTTAAGTGCCGCTTTTAAAATATGAATACAGGGTCTCAAACCATTAATTTTCTAGGTTCGGCCTCGATGGTCTAGTGGTTAGCGTAGCTAGTGGGGGACTCAAAAGCACGAGATGTAAATAACTTTGATCACGTGTCAACTACAACTATACAACTTTTTACCTCAGCAGCTCAAAACAGTAGATACCTATAGTACCTACAAGCTACGTTTAGTTTGGGACTAGATGAAGTGGTGTGAAAGTTGTGAGACATTAAATATAACAAAAATAAAGGCTGCAGTGAGCAAACCAAACCAAAATCGAGTTTTGCTCACTGTTTTCAATAAAACTTCGGGAAAATTATAATTTCACCTAACCTATACCAAAAAGTTAGCGAGGAATCTTCCACCTCCATAAACCCAAAGACTTAAAATCACTTGATCCCATAACTACCTCATCAATATATTCATAGCGTCTCCAACAGTACTGTAACAATATTTCCAGCTATTTCTCTCGAAGAATTCTGTTGGAGTTTTCTTTTTCAATTTCAAACTGTCTCTAGTCGGGGGGCACGAAACAAGTGCGGAAGTAAGGGTTGTGATGGGAGAAGTGTGGCTATGACACAGAGAATTAATGTAATATATAAAAATGAAACCCGTTTTTCGTTGTCACGACATAGCATGAAAGCGGCTTGACCGATTTGGCTCATTTTTTTTTTGTAGTTTTTAAATGAAAAAAAAAAAAAGTATTCATTTTTATATGGAGGATATTATAGATTCCAGTTCAAATTGAATAGGTACGCAAACATAAGATAGGTCAGCTATACAAAATAAAGTAGTGCATCAAATTTACGCTAAGGCGGTACGAAGTTCGCCGGGTCAGCTAGTAATAATAATAAAGCCATTTATTCCGAATATTCACATTTCCTCTTCATCTTAATTTCTACTTAAATAAACTACATTTACATTATGTCCCTAAGCTCGGTGTGCCTTACGGCATAGGCCTCCTCCAACGTCTTCCACTGTCCCCTGTCTTTCGCCAATCTGGTCCAGAGAGGACACACTGGCCTGTTTGGGTCCATATTTGTTCGATTGATTCCTCTTGATTTATTTCATTTTGAGGTTCCTGTTGTCGTAGTTGTTGGTGTTGTTTTTGATCGTTTGGAGGGTTGTGGACTCTATTCACCACGATGACCAATCGGCTTGGGTTTAAGACACAGAGAATTAATGTAACGTTTTTATGCTTAGCATTGAGGCAGAAGGATATTTGACAATTTTTACCCGACTGCGTCGGAAGAAGGGTAATGTTTTTTAAGCGTATGTTTGTAGGTGTGTATGTGGCTAAAAGGATTTCGACAAATGAAGTGTCGTTGAATTCTTTTTTTACCTTAGTAATATGGTTATCATATGAAATGTCATTAAATAACATTTCAAATAAATATGTGTTCAATAACTGTTATATTACTAGAACTGGAATTTTTATTAGAAAATTGTCAGTTTCATACAAAATTTGACAACTTCATACGCTCACATATTTATAATGTAAGTCTATGAAATCAGAACCGAAAAAACATAGACATTCTACATTAAGGACTAGTTTCACAGGCTTCTGATAAATTCTTGATAACTCACTTGATAAACATTTTGACACTTCTTATTCGATGAAAGTGCTAAAATTACAAAACGAGTGCCTGCAAATTTAGTGTAAGTAACAATATTTATTATTAATGCTTAAATTTATTCAAAGTTACAATTTTACTGTGATATAGTTTAATGCGTTTTATTTTTTTCAAAATGAGTTATTTCCTGTAAACATAATTCTTAATATTTCATCTAAGTATAACAACCAATTATAGCCATTATGATAAAAATTATGGAAGAGCGCCTAGTAATTTAGCATTATCAATAAAATATTCGTGATAAAACTTCCTAAATAATTGGGACACAAGTAATACGTGAAATATTAACACAGCTGTCACTTTTATTCATGTGTGTGATATGCTTATCCTCTCAATAAGGTTTATCTGACACCTGTGCAATTGGGGCTATAGACTGACCGTTTAACTGAGTCCTCGCCTGCGCGGTACAGGGGCGCGGGGGTATGACGACAAAGGGGACTGAAACGGGTGCGGGCGGTGGGCAAATTTTTGTAATTGTTCATTTCGTTCGCTACATTGGTAGCGATCGCATGTGTTGACTGTTGCAGACACCTTGTGAGAGGTACACATGTAATAACAATCTCAAGATGAATCGCAAAATCTTCGGACATAAAGTAAACAGTCAGTGCAAGCAAATGGCTTTTAACGTATACTTATGTTTTAGAAAAAAGAAACTGAACCCAAAAAAAGATTTGACTTACTTACGATATAATTATATGTTTAGATAACAAATAGTATAATAGTTTATTCTCAATTATTTTATTTACGTACATAAGTTCATTAAAATTTTGTATCTTCTTAACTATTTTTCATTTGATAAATCACTATTTCTTTTTTCCTATGATGTCACATATCTTAGGAAATATCTTGGTGCATTTCATCTCCTGTATATTTCATTAAATACCCCCACCGCCTGCACCTGTTTCAGTCCCCTTTGTCGTCATACCCCCGCGCCCCTGTACCGCGCAGGCGAGGACTCAGTTAAACGGTCAGCCTATTGCTATACTAATATTTTAGCCACCTATATTACTATTAAAAATAATAGTTTAAAAATGTTGTGTTTATTAAAAATAATGTCGTGTCCTCACAAATCTTTCGCATATCAAAGCGATGCGATGTCTAAAATTCGCTGTTATAGGAGAGCGAGCGTCTTCGAAAAAAAACCAACACGACACTGTCTAATAAAATTGTTCTCCTTTTAGTTTGTTTATATTTGTATTGAGATGCTTCCATTACAGCGGACATTGCGACGAATAAGCAAAGTTAAATTATATTGGCGACTGGCAAAATTGAATATCGAGACGATGCGATTAACATATTTTTTTATCTTAAAGTCCAAAAATTACATTATTATGTAATTTTTGGACGTATTTGTAGTCGGGCCAATGAGTTGGGTATGCAGGGCAAAAACTTCTACGCCGTAATAAAAACTGACTGCAATAGATATGCAAGTTTGTATCTCATATTTAATAAGTGTACTAGTAATAGTTTACAACTTGAGCCATAAATCTGTATTTACTTAACTAACAAAATTAAATACACGCCATAAAATGAATACAATTCTTACCACTTCTACGTCAATATCATAATGTATTTATCAAGATTTAGTTCCAATCTAAAGCACGCTAAGCACGATCACCAATAGCTACTGAAATATACAAACACATAGCCACTCTAATCAGCTTTCGCTCACTGTAACAACAAGACAGTGTCCAATTTTCCCGAAAGGTAAACGCGCCAGATATCGTCCCTTACAAACGCGGCCAGTATTTTTCTTCGATTTAAATTGAAATAAAAAACTTAAAAAGAATCGATTAAATGAATTGAGTAAAAAAAAGTAAAGCAGTTTTACCGGAGCAGTTGAACGAGATAGAAAGCAAATATTGCTTTTCCAGGCTTTAAATGTTTAAACTACGGGACGAGTTACAGCTCAATATTTGAACTGGAAGCCTGATTGGTGTGTCGATAACATTTGACTTAAAGTTATTATGTGAAAATAGTTTTTTAATTGGTTCATTAATGACGTAGTAAGTGATGAACATAATAATTATTAAATAAGACGTCGAATATAGAAACTTAACTTATCTCTTAATGAACAATACGTAAACATTATCGAGTCCACGGTTCGCGTAGTGATTAAGGCGGTCGCCTCGCCGCCTTCAACTGCGCTGGTGTTGTGGGTTCGATCCCCACACGGGACAAATCTTTGTGTGATTCGCAAAGATTTGTTCTGACTCTGGATGTGCTTGTGTGTGTGAAATGTATGTTTGTGAACACCCTCGCGACACAGACGTTATTACTAGAGTGAGAGTCGAAAAAAATGAAACTTACTGGTAATGAACCAGTTAACTCAGTAGGTACCTATTCATACAAAAGAAAATCGAGAACGAAATCGTGGGGTCGGTAGTAAGTATGAAAAACAACACAAACTTAATACCTCCTCTTTATAGTAAAAAGGACGTATTGTAACATTTTTCACTGAAATACTTGCCTATTATTAAAACACAATTTATTTAATATTATATAAAATACCAAACAATTACCGCATTGTTTCACAAAAAGCAATAACTCAGTCAATTGTCTCAGTTATATCCCGTGTTTAATTTAATTGAGTGACGCGCCTCGGGAATTTATTACTGCAAAAACAAGGAGTCCACCGAGAGCTGGTGCTGCCACCCTCCATTTTATTTTGGAAGATTTGTAAGAAAAGAAATGTCGATTGTATTAATATTTTTTTAAATTTCTCATTTTATTAAACATTTGCGCCTCACCATTCCCGGATCGGGCAAATGTGTAATTTGAAATTTTGTACTACAAGAGAATACTCAATAGCAACTCGAAGTTAGATTTGTGCCCGGTGGATGGCGTTAGGCTTACTCCCTATCACTTGGGACCTTAACATAACAGGTGAATTGATATAACATTACTGCCAAACTCTTTTGGGTAATATAGACGTGGTGTTCTGTTATTGCTATAACTGCTATAACTTACACATAGAATTATTGTCAAAAAACGAACAAATATTGTATGAATTATTGGAAAAGATGGTGCACATGAATTTCTAACCTCATGGAATGGATGAATGGCCATTGGAGCTGGTACTATAATTGATTTTAATTTAAATTTTAAATTGAATTAAAGTCAGTCTAAGAGTTTTTATAAGTATTGTAATTTAATTAGTTAAGATCTATTTTAATTTTATATATTATGTTGTATTTAGATGTTACATTATTGCTGAACAAAACCCAATTGGTTTTTAAACACTTCTCTTATTATTATTGAGAATACGGGTTACTTACTTTATTTTAGCTCGGCAATACCGACTAGTTTCGTCTTTTCGTCGACTAGTCGATGAATCTACGTACTAGATTCGAAACTAGTTGGCATATCCCGGCTAAAATAACGTGAGTAACCCGTTTTCTCAATAATAATGTCTTCACCTCACGTTGGTTTTAATAATATGACTTGTCTTATATTGAATATCACACTTTGAATTAATAAGAATATGCACCTATAGTCTGTTTCAAAATTAGAGATACTAAAATCGAGCGAGTATAGTTCGATTGCCGGTTATATCAGCAAATTTTGAAAAAATATGAATGTAATTATTTAAATAAAATAAAACCTTCTTCAGTAAAATCTCCTTTCAAGTATCAGAATTTGTGAATTTGATATTTGGTTGCTCGATTTTTGTCTCTCCGATTTTCAAACAGAGTACCTATAGGTTTCATTTTTATTCATAAATATTTACTTTTGACATATAAATTTACAAAGAAAGTTGTGTTTCAGTTTCATTTTCGGTACAAGTTCTGGCTATATTTAGTAACTGGCAACACTGGCAGTTTTTACTGGCAGTAATTTAGTTGGAGTGATTTAATAGAGAAAGAGGGCTTATAGAAATAGCTTTAATGATATTAATTGAACTGATTAACTAAGTCTTGATAACAGTTTTCTCGACATTATTGTCAAAAAGTAAAACTGATTATTTATTTGGTTTCAGTTTCTGTGAGTTTAACAAACTTTCGAAGAACAAATATGATAAATAAATAATAGTTTAAAAAAACTAAAAAACACGCTATTCAAGTACTTCTAACTAAAAAGTGAAAAATAATTCCTAATATAAGCTGAAAAAAGCGTGTGTTGCTCGATAGACGAAAAATATGGCATACGTTTAGTTTTTTTAAACTATTATTTATTTTCTTTTTTTTAGTTTCGTTTATTTATAAGAGCGTTTTTTTAATTTATTTTTTTTTCTTTTATTTTTTTTATCGAATTATTGCATTGTCATCAATCTTTGACAGATGTGCAAAATTTTAATCAAATCTGTCCGTTTAAAGTGGGTCAAAATCGAGTCCAAAGGAGTCGGTTACATACATAAATACATACATACAGGTGAAGCTAATATAAGCGTGTTAAAAAGTATTGCAGATAGACCTGCTCATTGTGAAGAAAGCGTAATATCTACCCGGAGTTGGCGGTGGGTTAGATACATACACCCTCGTGCTTTGATAGGCACGTAAAACCGTTTGGTTTTGCCTCTGACCTTTCTCTTTCCCTGTTGGTCTATCCGCCTCAACGGACCATGGGAATCAAGGTCCAGGGAAAAGGAAGTTAAGGTAGCGTAAGTTAGCCAAAGGGCAAGAGATGAGAATCAGATAATAAATATTGTTATCCTGATTCATGCATGCGTACTATAATATCATCCGCATACATGGCTAGTCTTGTATTTGTCAATGATAGTATACTTCTTGTTTTTATACAATTTGTAAATGTTATGGTCTTCAAGACTTACATAAGTTTAAACCAACTTTCTTTTTATCAAACAATTTTATGGTGATAAGTGTTAATTTAAACGTGATGTCAAAATGTTTTTAAAAGGTGAGTCAGCCTGCAAAACAATTTTATTTTATGTGTGTTTGCAAATAGAATAAGATCATTTGTAAATCTTATGTACCTACATGTTTACTAATAAAGACATTTAAAAATCAAAAAAATCAATGATAGTACAATACTTCGTATAATTAAATGAGTTATTAGGTCTTATAGCAAAGTGCATCACATAACATCACGCCTATATTACTCAGAAGGGTTTAAAACACCCTCATTTTACCTGTTATGTTTAGGTCCCGTGGGACAACGGGTGAGCCTATCGCCATCTACCGGCACAATGCCAACTCCGTGCTGCTATTGTGAATTTGTTGACCAAAAGTTCGGAACCTGACAGTGAGAGACTCACTGTGAGGTATTGGGTTCGATTCCACATACACTAATTTGCCATTTTTGCGGACCAGTCGTGTCCGAAATACGGATAACATTTTATCATACATAACGAAAAAGACTAATCAAAAGAAAATAAAATATATTAGGGGATTTTAATGCTCATCCTAATGAATTATTTTATAAAGAATTAAAATGCATATGTGATGAGTTTAATTGGGTGACGGTGGATATGAAAATATTAGGTTCGACGCCCGATACTTTCACATACATGGATACTGCTTGCGGCTCAAAGCGATGGCTAGACCATTGTGTTGTGTCGCAATCGGCCGAGATGTCTGTGTGCAATGTTTACATTAAATATGACGCATTATGGTCCGATCATTTTCCTGTTATTTGTGAATGTAATTTGAAATATCTGACTCCTACGAAAATTACGTGTAATAGATCCTCTAATATAGTAGAATGGGGATATAGAACGTGCGATGAAATTTCACAATATCAAAATGAATGTCATAAACATCTGAGACTTATTGATTACCCGACTCAATTTATGAAGTGTGGGGATCGATGCTGTGATGATTCATCGCACAGGTTGATCGTTGATGAAATGTACTCTGGCATCGTGCTTGCCTTATCACAAGCCTCAGTGAGGGGGCGGGGGGGTGAGCGTAAGCAGTGTAAGCGCAGGTCTAAAACAATTGTAGGCTGGAATAAACACGTTCGTGACAGTCACTGGGAGGCGCGAGCGAGCTTTCAGGAATGGACTAATTGCGGGCGACCTACCACCGGTGAAATTTATGATAATATGTGCTTGACTAGAAAAATATTTAAGTCCCGTCTGAAGTGGTGTCAAAACCATCAAGACCAGATCAAAATGGATACACTAGCGTCTAAACACTGTAAAAAAGACTTCTGTGGATTTTGGAAAAATACCAATCGCCTGAAGGGTTGTTCTGGGCTTCCAGTGTCTGTGGACGGAGTTAATGACCCTAAAGATATCGCAGATAAATTTAAAAATTGTTTTGTTGTTAAATCGCCATTAGGGCCATCATTAGCGACAGTGTCGAACGGGATGAGTGGGCAATTTTTGAATACCCGAATAACGGCTAAGGATGTACGGATAGCAGTAAAATCTATTTCTGCAGGAAAATCCCCCGGTCACGATGGGTTGAGTGTGGAGCATTTACAACACGCCGGGCCACATATATGCCGGGTTTTAGCTATGCTATATGGTTTTTGTTTATCTCACTCTTACTTGCCTCGGGAAATGATGAAAACGCTGGTAGTGCCAGTGGTTAAAAACAAAGCTGGAGATCTATCTGATATCGCAAATTATCGACCTATCTCCATGGCTACAATAATCGCTAAAGTGTTTGATAGTATTCTTCACGCACAATTGAGTAGGTACTTACAGTTACATGATAACCAATTTGGATTTCGACATGGTCTATCGACAGAAACCGCGATATTTAGTCTGAAGAGTGCTGTCAAATACTACAATGCTAGGAAAACACCTGTTTACGCTTGTTTCCTCGACCTTTCCAAGGCATTTGACCTCGTGTCATACGACATCTTATGGAATAAGATGCGAGCGTCCCATATGCCAGAGGAACTTATTAACATATTTCAGTATTGGTACGGGAACCAGGAAAATAGTGTGAAATGGGCGGGTACGTTGTCAGATGCATATAGGTTGGAATGTGGGGTGAGGCAAGGGGGGATTAGCTCTCCGTCCATTTTCAACCTCTACATCAATGGGCTCATCGAGGCGCTCAGCAAGCAACATGTCGGCTGCTACATAGATGGTGTATGTTTCAATAATATCAGTTTTGCCGACGACATGTGCTTGCTAAGCGCCTCGGTCTGCGGACTAAGAAAGCTGATGAAAATATGCGAGGATTATGCAGCTACTCATGGCCTGATTTATAACTGTAAAAAGAGTCAGTGTATGGTCTTTCACGATGGCCTTAGAAAAATATCTAACATGCCCTCTGTATTATTAAACGGATCCCCGCTGACTAGGGTTGAAAAGTTTAAATATTTGGGTCATGTAGTAACGTCCACCCTGAAAGATGATGCTGACATTGAGCGGGAGCGGAGGGCGCTGTCCGTTAGAGCGAATATGGTCATCCGCAGGTTCGCAAAGTGCTCGAGGGAGGTAAAAGTAACACTCTTTAGAGCATACTGCACCTCTTTCTACACCTGCAGTCTGTGGAATGACTATACGCTTAAATCGTACAGTGCCCTTCGAGTCCAGTTCAATAATGCATTCAGGATGTTGGTGGGGCTCCCCCGCTTTTGTAGTGCGTCAACAATGTTTGCAGAAGCGCGTGTAGACTGCTTCTACGCCACAATGCGCAAGCGAGGCGCCTCATTGGTACGACGGGTGCGGGGGAGCACCAACAGCATGCTGGAAGTGCTCGCTGTAAGATTAGACTGCCCGTATTTAAACCACTGTTGTAGGCAGCACGTAACATGTACAAGGAGGACTTTGTGACATTTATATTTATTAATGAAATTGACATATTAATTGAATTATGTAAATAGAATGAATAATTATAATTTGTAATGTTATATTAATGAGTGACTAGTGATATTAATTTTAATTTGATAATAAGTGTATGAATCTGTGTTATTTGCTAAATAAATGATTGAATTGAATTGAATTGAAAAGCTCGTAAGGACACTTCCGCAGTTGGTCCACAAGGTTCTATTCAGCTCAAAACGAGAGGCTTAAATATTTAATTTTCAAGTTTCATGTAACATGGCTCGCTCACTAAGTGCTCTCTACTTTTAGTACTATGTTATTTAGGTCTAATCCTGTTACTATGTCCGACGTAATTTATTATTTTTAAGCTCTTCGCGTAATGAAAATTTGTCTATTTTGTTTACAAGAGCTTTTAAAAGCTAGTAGTAGTTTGTAGGATTAAAATTGTGAAGTATCTGTTTTGGAATTTATTATATTTCATTGCAAAAATGAAAGCTTGTTGGGAGTATGTCTTCTGGTAAGTAAACAAAGTTATTAAAACTGGAGAGGAGTGTGTAATCATAGAACAGGGAGCTCAGTGTCTCTGCCTACCCCCATGGGCTAAAGGCGTGATTTAATGTATAATAATATATGTATATACCTATATATTTTTTTTTATATTTTTTGTTAAATGTAAATCCGCCACTGATATCATGCCTTAAATGTCTTTTTAAACTTATCATCAAAGGAACAATGATTGATTGATCGGATTTCACAACTTACACACAACGTTATCTAGTCCCAAACTAAACAGAGCTTGTGCTATAGGTACTAGAGTAACTGATACTAATACATATATACTTTTCTTTTGTAAATACATACTTATTATACATAGAAACACCCAGACTAAGACAAACCCCCATGTTCATGCACACAAAGATTTGTCTTAAGTGGGAATCGAACCCACGACCTCGGCGTACGTAGGCAGGTACACTACCCACTCCGCCATCCGGTCGTCAAATATTAATAGCAGCCACAGATATAGATCTACATAGATAACGCAGATGCATGTACTTCGCGTGTCTCAACCCCGACCAAGCGTCGAGGTTGGTCGCCTCTAACTTCAGTCCACGCGCGTCTTTTGTCAGAGAAAATCATAGCGGACGGCTCCAGTTGAACGTACCGGGCGAAATGGCCTCGGGCCTCGGGCCTCTTTCTGAGAAGGGTTAGGCCATAGTCCACCACGATGCCCAAGTGCGGATTGGTAAACTTTACACGCCCTCACAATTTTGAGGCACTCTCAGGCATGCAGGTTTCCTCACGATGTTTTCCCACACAATTAGCGAGCGATAATATTATGATAAATACACACATGTTTTCGAAAAGCCGAATCCCATTCGATTTATTGACAAAGGTGTGTGCGGTGGGTTCGAACCCGAGACCATCGACTTCGCAGTCCTACGGCTCCCCACTCGGCTATCGCTGTCACTAATATATGTGTGTATGGGTATAAATATAAGGAACTAAGGTATAGTATGTATAAAACAGTATCTACTTCGATATAAAGCCAAGCAATGGGCCCAGCTTATTTATCAAAGGGCCCAGCACAACCCACTTAATACCGGCTGTCATGAATTTACACAATAACCAATAAAACACTCTCAAACACTTGTAACTTATACACAAGCATTGATGATCACCCTATTCTAATTGATCGTTTAAACGCTGCTAAACAAAAGAAGGAATGTAAGTGTGAACATTCACGACCTTTCAACTTGAAACTCCAATTACCACATCTGTATAACATTTATATTATTGTTAAAGATATTATAGTGACTGTATGTCTGTCTGTATGTTTGTCTTTTTGTTAGGCTTATCATAGCTAAACTGCTACAGACTGATTTCAATGCAATTTTATTACTGTCTCGTTAGTCTAGTGGTTAGCGTATGCACCTCTCACCACGAGGTCTTTGGTTCGATGCCCGGGTCGAGCAAAAATGTTCTTTGGAAGTTTCATTCTGAAATAGCAGCACGAAGTTTGATAGGCTAATAAATTTCCATACAAACTGGTAAATTGAAATAATCATTTTGTAAAAATGGGCGCTAACAAACATGCACGTGGTGTTTTAGATATGATTTAAATAATTTAATTTTAAAGTTAAACCTATATAACTTTTGTATGGAAAACAGCCAAGCAATTGTTTTCCCTTAATTTTTTTTTCTTCTCCTTTTATCTGCGATTGACAGTGTCATAATCAGATGTTTTGGCTGTTTTCTGTTTCTATTTGCAGGGGAATTTCAGTAAATTCTCTCCCTGGGTTTTTGCGAAATGGTGCCCTTTTAGGGTCTTTGGTCTAGTTCCAATATTTGCCATCTTTTCAGTCTTGTAGTGTCCTTGTCGGTGTTAGTAAGATCTCTGGCGAGTTTGTTTATGTGATTTTGCAGTCTCTCCTTGTATTTGGTACAATATTTGCTTACCTCCTCCTTAACTGTTGGCATTTCTAAATATTCATGTATTTCTACATTTCTAGCAAACCATGGCGAGTTGGATATTGCCCTCAATGTTTTGTTCTGAAACCTTTGTATGATTTCAAGAAAATCCCTACCACCACTACTCAAGTCCTTCAACTTCTCAATACGTATTGATTTCCTAAATCGAGTATTAATGCAGATCGGGAGTTGTTTGAAGTTTCAACAATTTGTGGAGAGAACTCGAACCCTCTTGTTTCTAACACATTTGCGGCTCTCAATAGAACCCAGGAGGCCTTTTTTTTTTTTTTTTTTTTTTTTTTTTTTTTACGTGGGGAAATGCATTTACGCATACCACCCCACCCCGGGGAAGGGCAGAGTGGTTATGTGGGACTCGCCCGTGCCTAAAGATGGTAAACGGCACGGGAATACCCACTAAAACCCCACGGTGCTCCCGCACTCGCCTTGATGGGGGGGTCATGGGAATCCGGCACAGCCTTTACATCCACAACCCCCCCGGCGATGCCCGCCGAAGCAGGCCCCTCATGGCCCCCAAAATGTGGGGGGACCGGCGCCGAGGACCGCGTGCAAAACCGTCGGACATTCCCCATGTCCGACGGCCTGGTCCTCTCGCGGCGAGACAGGTGGTCGGTCCCGCCGCCCACCACGCCGCAGTTCAACGGCTGCGGCCCCGCCGGGACCGCGGAAGGCAGGGAAAGTGGCAACGACACACCAACAGTCCTCTCCCGCCGCGGCCCCGTAAACCACCGGGCCACAGTGCCAGCTTGCGCCAACACCGCAGCCCGGCCTTGCCCGCCAAGGCAGACCCCTCATGGCCCCCAAAAATGTGGGGGGACCGGCACCGAGGGCCGCGTGCAAAGCCGTCAGACACTTTCGTATCTGACGGCCTGGCCCTCCGCGGTGAGACAGATGTTCGTCCCACCGCCCACCACGCCGCAGTACTGACGGCTGCGGCCCCGCCGGGACCGCGGAAGGCAGGGAAAGCGGCAACGGAACACCGACAGTCCTCTCCCGCCGCGGCCCCGCAACTCCTCGGCCGCGGTGCCGACTCACGCCAACACCGCAGGCCCTCCTGTTGCAGAGCCCCCCCATAAGGGCCCTGCAACATGGGCCGCTCCACAAGGGCTTCACTCCCAAAACCCGAGGAGCAGCCCCCCTCTGGGGTCCACTTGGCTTCGCCGTGGCGTGGAGGGCGCCACGGGTACTAAGCCCCACCGCGACGACAACGCGGGACCCGTTGGTGGGGAGAACCCAGGAGGCCTAGCATAACCTGCGCAAGATAGGTTTTGTCGCGTTTGTCATATTTTTGTACGGCTAAACATGATAAAGACGCGACCATTCTATCTCGCGCAGGTTATGCTAGTCTGGCTGAAGTACGAAGTGGAAACTATTTATAAGAATAATAATCTTTATTATTCTTATTCTTATAAATTCTTTTATGAATGACTTGTTTCTACTTGGGTGGTATGTTGATATAAGTAGCCTATAATGTAATTGTATGTTGTAGGTAAGCTACATCTGTGCAAAAGTTCGTTAGTGGCGATTTGCCGGGCAAGCATACGAGTGCGAGATAGATTTAGTCACGTTTTTGTCATATTTTTATGAACTGAATGAACTTTGCACAGATGTCCCCCCTGGTGTCTTCCCCCTGGTAGTTATTGCGTCAAAGAGTGAGAGATAGCTGCTATTACACCGACATCGAAACGATTGAGTAATTTTAGTGGTAACATTTTGGGATAGATACTGTTTTTATGGTCAATTGAGAATCACCACTTATCTTTGGGAGAAAATTCTACTGAACTAAATTTCTATGCGAGACGTCGCACGACGGCGACGAAACGTGATTAATTGCTCAATTGATGAATGCCTTCAAATCGAAACTTACAGACTGGTTAAAGACATTAGATTATACACAGACTTAGAACCTTTTAAAATCACAAATATAAAATAATAAACGTATGGTATGCTAGTTATGCTACTAAATTTGTTTCCCTTCTGTATTAAATAACTTTAAGTAAACTGTTTGCTAAAACTAGATAAACTAAGTAATTTAAATCTATATTAATGATTTTTGCATGCTAATTTATATTATACAAATTATTATTAAATACCTACAATAGTTTATTCATGTAAACTTTGTTATGTTATAATACAGTACACCGTGCATTATCTTGTTGAAAGAAATGGAAAGCGCTGGTACCTGTGATACAGTGGTTTTCACTAGTACAGGTGCCAACGTTACAACCTTTTGTAATATTTGGATTAATCTTATATGTACTTGCTTTGTATTGCTCCATGTATCTTATTTAAATAAATGATTATTATTATTATTATTGATGAATCTACGTTATAGATTCGAAACTAGTCGGCATATCATAACAATAAATACCAATCTAAATTTAAATCAGTATAATCTAA
The DNA here is from genome assembly GCA_905147285.1 of Hypena proboscidalis. Classification (NCBI taxonomy): domain Eukaryota; kingdom Metazoa; phylum Arthropoda; class Insecta; order Lepidoptera; family Erebidae; genus Hypena; species Hypena proboscidalis. Next base: position 4,503,280 of record LR990150.1, on the reverse strand, counting down.
AAGCAGGTACAGTCTTCGTAACATTTCAGTTTCTAAAGTATTTTATATTACTAATAAAGGTATTGTAGTGTATGTAAGCATCGACCTTTACAAAGTAGTTCCCGAACCGAACCATTTGTTTGCTTGATACAGGAATCAATTTGCTGCACCCGGCACATTGCTCTTGGGGAGAAAACCTTTCTCCTAATGTTATTCTACTTTGTACTCGTGTGTAATTGCATCTAAATTACTGTTGGAGTAAGAGCTTAATTAATTACACATACAATCTACTTTGGAAAAGAGATAATGTCGATGCAACTACCTCCTATCTAACATGTTTATAACTTTGAACTTTGACAGTGAAGTTTGTACGTCAAGGTCAAAAATTTGCCCTATTGCACATATCCCTACTGGTAGGGATTAATTTAATAAAAATGACAGATTCTGACACTTAACCGACGATAAAATAATCCTTACCTTTTATGTATTCCTTACTTTGCCATGAACTGGTAAATAATAAAGATAAAAGAAAAAGGTTTAAATTGTTTTGATCCAAACAGAAAACGTATTTTCTTGGCAACAAGACTCTCACAAGCCAAAATAAACTTTGAACAGAAAATCTAGTGACCTATAACTATTCCACAACAAAATTTTACAACATAGTACAACAATTCAAAAGAATAAAAGTAGTAATGTCCACAAAAGTAACGTCCCCAAGAATAATGATTCCCACAAACGTAATTATCCAACTACATACCATAAACAATATCCGAAACACACGCCCAAGGGATGCCACGGAAAGTTTAGTGTCGGTAAAAATGAGTACAAACACTAATAACAATAAATTTTCTTCGGACACCCCTGGGATCAAGTTGAAACGTACTTATTATGAGGACGATGGAAGATAGAAGTTGCGTAATAAAGTGAACAGGTAGACAATATTATTCAGGAAGGTAGAGATGGTTGAAAATACTAAGCGTTTTATAATAATTATTTTCCTTGAGCTGGCACTTTTGAGAGCAATAAAATATATGCAGACATTTGGTGCCTATATCTCATTTATCTTTTACTGAGGTTACTATAATTAACAATTTTACTTAAATAACATAAATATTTTAACATTTATCTACATGACCTGTCTGTCTAAACTGCATACGAAATATTATTATTAAAAAATAAGTGCCAATGGCTAGCTGTCAGGTCAATGTTAAAAACGTGAGAACTCGATTTTCACACACATGTTTATGAATTATTTGTCCAAAGAATTTGAACGCGAGTTTTTTTTAATTATCTTCTTATTATTCAGTGTTAAAAGTAGCTGCACTTTGTTGATATAAATAAATTTAATATACTTACTGGTAAAAGCAATTCATACGTAGTGAGTGCGCTCGGCTGCGTTGCTTGTAAATATCAAGTAAACTCTTACTCGTGTCTAACCGTACTCACGTCTGTAATCCACGGAGGAGACATAAATGTACAAACATGGTGTAAACGGGTAGTTCAACAAAGGGCACGTAAAGGGACGGCCTGATTTGCTCCACGCGATTATGAGCTCTTATTGTCTTACGTGATACGGGCAAAGGTCAAAGATTTTGGAATTTTAACATAGGGTTTTGAATTACTTGACCAAAGTTAAAGAGTTTTATTTTAATTGTCTAGCCAATTTATATCATTTAAATATATATGGTAAACTGGTAAATGCGAAATTAAAAATAACATTTCCCTAAAATATAATAACATAGCTCCGTGCGCGTACGGCAAAGTTTTTGACAAACAAAATAATAAATACTTACTTGTCAGTCGAGCGTAGCGACGGATGATACTCAGACTAAAAAAATAATATACTATTACGAACTTTTTATTGATTTAGTTTATCACTTGATTTTTTTTAAAATTTCAAAACATATTTTTCTGGGAAGCAAAATTCTATAACAATATTTTTTTTTTTTAACTTTACACCGTTCACCTAAATAACTTGGAGTTGTCCAAAGAAATAGAGCAGTGATAAAAAAAAAATGGATCGGAATAAACAGCTCGGATAGCAATATCGTTCCGATCGGTTCTGTTCCGATGCGAATGGCTGGAATCATTGCGATTATTGCAACTCGCTGCCAACAAGTAATTGGCACTAGAATATTATAAACGGCTTTATTAGATGCTATGTGATATTATAAGGACAGTTATATTATGCTTAAATGCCAATAATTTTGTATTCTTATGACACTGACAAAGGACATAATAATATATTGATAGAAAGTAATTTTGGAATGTACCTTCTCCATATAATTTTATTTAAAAGGTTTATAGAAATGTAGTTCTTAACCATACTAAAACGATTCGTCATTCACCAAAAAATATCTCGAAGTTATCTAAAGAAAGAAGGCAAATAAAAGAAATTGGATCGAAATAAACAGCTCGGATAGCAATATCGTCTCAATCGGTTAGTTCCGATGCGAATGGCTGGAAATCTGGAATCAATGCGATTATTGCGACTCGCTGCCAAAAAGTAATTGGAATGAGAGTATTATAAACGGCTTTATTAGAGGCTATATGATACAATTATAAGGACAGTTATATTATGCTTTATAAGCCAGTGATTTTGGAGCGAGTTTTTATCAATGCGACTTTTCCTACTTTTTCTTTCGCTGTAGAGCGCAGCGGGAGGAATAGATTTGTTGTTTTGGTAGATTTTGTTTATTTGTAGGTGTTGTATAAAGCACTATCTATCACTGGGGTGAAAGTTCGATTTATTTCGGTTGTTTAAGACTTTCAGCTTCGCTTCGGGCCTTAAACTACACCCTACAACCTCAATGTAATTGACTATTTTCATCTTTTAGTGTACAATCTACAATTCATAACAATCTTGCTCTCAACCATTCACTATCAACCAAAATAACTTGAGGTTGTCGAAAGAAAGAGAACAGATAAAGAAAATTGGATCGAAATAAACAGCTCGGATAGCAATATCGTTTCGAGCGGTTCTGTTCCGATGCGAATGGCTGGAATCAATGCGATTATTGCGACTCGCTGCCAAAAAGTAATTGGCATTCGAGTGTTATAGACGAACAAGATTTTTTGGTTCGTTTGTGAAACGCAATGTTGAAAGTAACAAAAACATCACGCCTTAATAAATTTCTAATAAATTAATATTTCACAACTTACACATAACGCCATCTAGTCCCAAATTAAGCAGAGTTCGTACAATGGGAAGTAGAACTTTATTTTTTATTTTGTGAATACAACATGTGCCGGTCTCCGCACATAATAAATGAAGGTTGACATTGACAACATCAAGAAGTGACACACTCGTCACAACTGTCAAAGAGCGCTGAATCGCGATAGCGAAATGTTCACAGCAAGTGTACATAAATACAACTTCCAATACGCTACTGTTGGACAGCTGTCCGCAGAGCAATACCACCAAACCTGATCGGGTTGTGGTGGAGGAACATCACACCCTGTTCCTCTACAAACACTTCTTCAGACTTTTGAATGAAACCCTCGCGATAAGAGGTCGCATATGATAACCACTAATAAAGAATTCTAAAAGACTTCATGTTGTTAAAAATACTTAATTGTATAAACTTTCCCATCACCTAAGGTGCTTGATCAATTATTTACAAAGGATAATGTATTGAATCTAAGTTTTACTTCTTTTACGAAAGTAAATGAAAATGAATGGCTTTTCCGATAACTATGTTAAAGTAGTTGCTACTTCCTTAAGTAATGGAAAAGTCGTTGAGAAGTTTTAAGTGTATGGGATGAAAAGTTACAAGAAAGTTAACAAGCCACCTCATGTGGTTCATGGTAACTGTAGTTTTATCCAGTTTCTTATTTTAAAAGTGCGCTTTGCCATCAAATTACCTGTATTTATATTTTAAACTTGCTGAGCTGACAAACGCTAACATGAGTACATCCTATTTGACGATATTTTGCAACACGAATTATGTCAATAATATGTCAAACCCCATTAGATTACATTAAAGAAGTTTATATTGTCAAAAGAGGCTTCAATAACCAATCATTAATAAATTTAATGATGGTTAAGTACTCTTAAATTTAATAATTTACAACATAAATTTCTATTTTTCTTCTTTTATAAGAATAACCCTGACAATAACACACAAACATTGCTTGTTTTTTGTACCTCATAAGCTTATAAATATAAGTGTGGAGATAGTTCAAAACTCATACTTTTTATTGAAGGTAAACTCACGCACAGAAGCTAGTATAAAATAAAGAAAACGCAGTCGGGCGTATCACTTCAGTGAAAAAATATTACGTAAATTTCTAGGTCAATTTCTTAATTATCTCTTTCGGAATTGCCTGTAAAAACTTCATAAGACGGATCTCATCATAAATTAAGACACTGAGGACTTTTTAAACTTTAACACGATAACGTTGACATCATAGTCTTATAAATATTTTTTATTAAGGCACCAAAACTGTGGGAACATTATTTTCGGTTTTATTCAAGATTAATAAACGGCATGCGTACATTTTCGGTACAACAAACTGTAAAAAAAAATAGGTTTTAGCTTGGTTATAAATTAATAGGTAGCTGCTGTGTACCACTATGCAATTTGATGACCATCCTTTATCTAGTCGCTAAACGACCGATATACAGGATATTGTATCAAACGGAACCCAAGAGCAGATTTGATGACTACTCACTTTACTTACAAATCTGCGTCACAAGATTTTTATAAAATCGATAATTTGGTTAACAGCAGTTACCTATACCTTTCTAATCAAGCAATCCTTCTCATATTGTGAAACATAATAAAATATATATAAATAATTTAACGTAACTTTTCATTATACGTTGCTCTGGTTCTATTCAATTGGCGTTATATACATTTACGTTTTATTGGAATTTAAAGTACCACATTAGGAATCAATTTTTAGATTTTTTTGTAGTTGCGTTCATCAGACTTATAGTGTTTTACTTTACCTATAATATTATTTTACATTAAGAGGTATTTTCCTTAAAAATCCGATCGGATCAATATAATGGATAATGAAACTACTTTTATATACTACACTACTGCACAGCTACGATAGCTGACATTATAAAGTGCTGTCAGTAAGTTCACGTAAGTATTGTCTCTTACATTACTGTCTTAATTATTTCTCTCGCCTTCACCCACAAAAACTTCATCAGACAGATAGCCACTTTATAAATTAAGTGCTCTTGAGGCTCTTTAAACTTTAACATAAAAGCGTCGTCATCATATTCTTAGAAACCGTCCACTCTGGACGTCTGCCTCGCAAATTTGATAGGTCTTGGCATAAATTACTGAACACTTACACTTGTCTGGCCGATGACTGAAGTTTGAAGTTTAAGATGATTTTAAAAACCATTTTTAAGGATAATTGTATTTGCGTCGCTTGAGAGTCTCCGCTTAAGCAGCAGCAGCGCTGGCATAAGCTGATTTGCTTGGAAGGTGTGCTTGTGTAATTATGTATTTAAGCCGTTTGGCTCGAGACGTTGGGACCATGGGTTCCTTGCGCTAGTTCTCTTTTTAAAGAGCTTACAAAAAGATTAGTTGACTCTTCACGTGACCAAAAGGCTGGCTTCTACTTTGGACAAAGGATCAGCATTGCTATACAACGTGGCAATGCCGCCAGCCTTCTGGACATGTTCCATGCGGTCGATATTAATGCGGACGTATTTATTGACACGTTAGTTAAGTTTTTCTTTAATTAATTTTAAAGATTACATTGTACTTAGGTTAGTAATGTAAATATTTAATTGTAAATATAAATTATCTAATATTTGTAAGCATTAAAATGTTTTATGGATAATTCTTCTTATTACTCGCTGTCAATCTCTTACTTCTCTTCTCCATGATAAGATGTTGACACGGACTTTGAATGCATTATTGCTAGGAGACCAACTTACCCAATCAACCAGTAATGTGAGAGATAAACTGGTCAAAGTTTATATTTTCTTTTGGTTTGGAAGCCATTGTAATGTTTTAACTTACAATTTAGCGAGCGAAGCATCTACATTATTTTTAATTGACTTCTTTTTGAAAAAAAGGAGGATATTTTTTTTAAATGTTTTATTGCCGATTACTCAACGATGGCTGGTCAGATTTGAGAATTTATGTCTGAAAGAATATACATGTCATGTGGTCCCATTTTCATTAGGTCACGATCTGATGATGGGATCCTAAAGAAATCGAGGCCACCCCTTAAATTTTAGAGGCTTCAATGTTTTTCGTATATTACCTATAGAAACTTGGATATTTGCATCTAGCAGTCAACATTTTATGTTGCTGAGCTTAAACTGTGCGGGGATATTTTTTTACTATAGGCACCTTACGGCCGTTTATTGTATTCAAGGTATACACAGATGAGGCAAGACGTTTATTTATTTATTTAATAGGTACGTCAACAATATACATACAATATAAATAATAATATATAATAATAATATATGGCTAATAATAACACTGTAACACGTGGTTGAAATTTTTTGGGTCTTGTATGAATATCTTTTATAGATGTACACAACACTCTTTGTACCTAATTTAAAGACACGTTATTAAATGAAAAAGAAAGAAAGAATACAAGATGCAAAAACTTAAATCTAAAGATAACTAACGTTGACTATTTCTTAAGTATTTCTTACTTTTATGTGCATATTTTGTAATTGAGGTTGTTTTTTTTTTGGAAAATATATTGGTTATTGATTGATTGTATTTTTTAATTATACCTTAATATGAAGGTTTTAAAAGCGTTCGCTGCATCGCGTCCCATTGCACAACAAAGGAAAAAGAAGGCAACATTACGTCGCTATTTCATCCTTCATAATTCCTCTACCATAAACACACATAAACCGCCCACAATATTAGTTGTACATCGTACAATATCCTCCACCTTCAAGACAATATTTCGCACAAAGCCTAGCATTACTTAAAGTGTGTCCGTACATCTTACAGACGTGACGAGATAAACCAGATTTATATAGTAGTGCTGTTTTTGTATCAAAAAGAATAATAGTAGTTTCGGTGGACGTTTTTGTTTTTGGTGGAAATGTAACTTATGTATTGAATAAAATATGTTAAAGAATATGTCTATAGAATATGTAGTTAGTACGTTAAATCTTCCTATACGTTATAGCTATTGACGACCGAATGGCAGAGTGGGTAGTGTACCTGCCTGCGAAGCCGAGGTCGTGGGTTCGATTCCCACTTAAGACAAATCTTTGTGTGCATGAACATGGGGTTTTGTCTTATACGGGTGTTTCTATGTATAATAAGTATATATTTACAAAAAAGTTTATATATGTATTAGTATCAGTTATTCTAGTACCCATAGTACAAGCTCTGCTTAGTTTGGGACTAGATGGCGTTGTGTGTGAGTTGTGAAATATTTATTTATTTATTATTATACCTTGATATAAAGTTTCTGAAAAACATAACTGCCTCGTTGATATAGTGGTAAGCGTCACTCACAGTTGTACTTTTGGAAATATTTCTGGTTCTACACACTAAATAATAGTGTGTATCTACAATATTTTTTATTTTTTTATTGTTGGATGTACCCGACATATAGGACACCATAAATATTACGATCCTGCCTGAGGGGCTAATAAGTTATAAACACACGTTCACACAAGCTCTCTCTTAAACGACATCACTCCGTGCAGCGTATGGTGATCCATACGCTGTTACACCTGATCCAAACTTGATGGTTTGGATCAGGTGTGCGTTGAGTCGTGTGCTAGTGAAGTGTAATACGGGCGACGGGGAAGTTACACACATCACTGACGCCACTCGTAAACGTTTGTGACGCGAGACGATTTCGGTAAATTGTACTTTTGGGAATGTTTCTAGTTCTACCATACGAAATAATATTGTTTCTACAATTTTAATTTTTTTTATGTACCAGACATATAGGACACCATAAATATTACGATACTATTTTTTTGTACTTTATATTTAAAAATGTAGAATTTTATAGTTTTAAACATGTAAAAAATGAAAAAAAAATGAATGAGAAATAAACACGAGTTTACACGAGCCGTCGTCCACGACATTACTCCGTGCAAAAAAGAGTATGACGATCCATACGTTGTTACAGCACACGACTCAACGCACACCTGATCCAAACTTGATGGTTTGGATCAGGTGTGCGTTGAGTCGTGTGCTAGTGAAGTGTAATACGGGCGACGGGGATGTTACACACATCACTGACGCCCCTCGTAAACGTTTGTGAGGCGAGACGATTTCTGTAATGCTGTGTTATTGGAAATTGTACTTTTGGTCATGTTTCTAGTCCTGCATACTAAATAATAGTGTATCTACAATTCCTTTTTTATTGTTTGATGTACCCGACTCATTGGTAGGTCACCATAATTATAACAATCTAGCCTGGGAACTAATAAGTAATTAAATTAGACCTTACACTGCTAATACTGATAAACTGTTGCTTTGGAAATGTTTCGAATTTCACTTATAATAACGCTATAATAAGACCATTACATACTTACGAACACTGACATGTCAAAACACGTAAGTTTTTGTTCTTTTCGTAGTCACTTAAAGTCACATCTCTTGGCACTTATCGCATACTTTGAGTCATCATTTATGAGAGACGGCCAAAATAACAAGCACAATATAGAGTATATAGAATATCAAATACCTAGTCACTTTTAAAATTGACCATTTTCACTCCCTTGCCTATAACTTTCCTCACATGCAAGTGTACATTGCTTTGTATAATGCCGGGTACACACTTGGCGAACAAAGACGCGACGATGCGTTCGCGTACAACGCGTTCAGCACTACAAACGTGTTCGTTGGATCTTCTTTGGAATAATTTGGTCGGCTAAGCCATTTTTTTAATAAATGTTAATGATTATTTTACATGTCTAATGAAAATTCATTAATAATAATATAGTTCTTTTTTCACATAGAAAGAATTTTATTAACCGACTTCTAAAAAAGGAGGAGGTTCTCAATTCGATTCGTATATATTATGTTGCTTTTTTTTTTTTTTTATGTTTGTTCACGGATATCTCCGTCGTTTATGAACTGATTTTGATGATTCTTTTTTTGTTGGACAGGAGATAATTCCAAAGGGGTCCCATCGTCAGCATGTCGTGATCTGATGATGGGATCTCAGAGAAATCGAGGGCAACCCTCGAATTTTATAGGCACATGTAATGTTTTTAGTGTGTTTTTCAAAGCTGCACCAGTATTTACGTATTTTTATGTGGATGAGCTGATGATGGAAGGTCAACTCCTCAATGGTTAGGAGTTAAAGGATAATTCTTTCACTACTGTACACATATTCAGACTGCTAGTTATGATGTCAAGTGAGCTGTTGGAACGGAGATATTTCAAAGGTGGTACCATTGTCAGCATGTCATGATCTGATGATGGGATCCCAGAGAAATCGGGGGCAACCCTCATATTTTATTAATCGAAGCCAGGATTTACGCTTGGTCGCAATAATTTTATGTGGTTGAGCTGATGATGGAAGGTCAACTCCTCAATAGTTAGGAGTTAAAGGATAATTCTTTCACTACTGTACGCGTATTCCTACTGCTAGTTATTGTGTCAAATGAGCTGATGATGGAAGGTCGTGACCCTCAATAGTCAGGCGAAAGGAAATTTTTGTCTATTATTAATAAGTTTTCCGTCTCAAGTAACCGTCGTCTCCTCATTCGAGAAACATTCTTGCTCGGTCTACCCATCACTTAACTCTAAAATCGTAAAATAAAATAATTTTTAACAAAAAAAAAAACCGACTTCAAAAAGTAGGTAAACTAAAAAGCAAAAAATAAATTTACTTCGCACAAAATAATACGTTTTTTCATTTAGTTAAATAGAAATTATTAAATATTTATTTTATAATTCTGAAGTCGGTGCCAAGTAAACAATTAATAACTCTGTATAGATAATATCAATCGTTCTAACAACTTTTTTCTGACTGAATATTAGTTATATTTCTGTGGTAAGTACCAATACTGGGCGACCGCGCACTAGCACAACTACGCCTCCCTTTTTTTGTGTGAACTGTAATTTGATATTGTAGAAAGGTTGTTTTTACTTGGCACCGACTTCAGAATTATAAAATAAATATTTAATAATTTCTATTTAACTAAATGAAAAAACGTATTATTTTGTGCGAAGTAAATTTATTTTTTGCTTTTTAGTTTACCTACTTTTTGAAGTCGGTTTTTTTTTTTGTAATTCCATTTTATTTCAAATATTGTTAAGTTAAGGCAATCTGTGTGTACATTTTTTTGATGTACAAATAGTATTTGTTATAAGCATATTATTTTTTATTTTTTTTCTTTGTCTGTTCTTTAATCAGTATGTATACAGTAAGTAATACACATATTGCCTTAAATCCTTTATTTTCTACTTAAAGTGTAAGATATTGCAACCTTATATACTATGGACTAATTTATTTATAAGTATCAATTTAATGCCATTGCAATATTTAAGTTTATTTTTCTCTTCATAACCATCTTTAGCCGTTGTGTTTTGTTTGCTATAACTTACACATAGAATTATTGTCAAAAAACAAAAAAATATTGTATGAATTATTAGTAAAGATGGTTCACATAAGTTTCTCACCAGTTCTTCTCATGATGCAATACCCATCGGAGCTGGTACTTGGATTGATTTAAATTCAAATTTCTAAGTTGAATTAAAGTCAATTAAGCTCTGGTGTCAAATCATTTTATCATTTTATTGCAATAAGTATTATAATTTAATTAGCTAATTTTTATTTTTTTTATATTTTTTGTATTTTGCTGTATTTTTTGACGTGTTCAAGCGCCTTTGTAACCCATGGAAATAAATTATTTGATTTCTGATTTCTGATTTCATTGTTCTCTTACTGATTTATGGGCTAAGCAGACGCCATTGATCGTTCGTGGGCGTTTGCTGGCAATCCAAAACGTGGCGGTAACATCAAAGGATTTGTTAGTGTTGGCGACTGACTCGTAAATAGGTATTATTATTATTTGTTATATAAAACCTTGTTTGATAATAGTTTAGTTTATTTGTTTTTTATTCTTTAGTTCAAAAACTGACATTATAATTTTCTCTTGACATTTAATGCTTTGTGACTACGGTTCGTTTTTATGTTTATTCCTGTATTTATTTAATTGTAAATATACAAATATTATACAAATCTACCATTGCCTCATTTCATAATTCGCCCGTCATACAGTCCACCCGCTCGCTATCAGTTAGCGTTCGCTAAACCATCCAAAAAGACAAATCCGCTCGTTGTCATTCGTTCGTTAGGTGTGTACCCGGAATAATATACAGCTCTACAGAAAGCTTGCTATACAAGCTATATCCTGTATATATACGCTTACTATAAGCTTGCTATACCTACACGGTATACGAACATGAAATACCTATCCGATACTACAAACTATTTGATGAAAATTCTCTGAAACTATAGTGTTTCAAACATAGTCGGGTGTAACTTCAGTTTTATCAGGAATGCTTGATAGTTGCCTGTGACTTAGTCCGTGTAGAATTTCTCATACTAACCACAATTAACCCGCGTTATAAGTTTCTGCTCCGCTCCCGTTGCGTGTAGAGTTCTGTTCAAGCTCACATTTTTTAACGTTTTCTCTGCTGTTACGCTCGGAGCGGCATAAAAGCAGACAGCAGAACTTGCAGCGTGCAAATAGGCAAGCTACAAGAAGGCATGCTGTATGCAGCATGCTATGGGGTATGCAGCATGAAAACAAGCATGCAGCATACAAGCAGGCACGAATCCACTTTATGATTTGTTTTCTTTAATAAAGAGCCCTGACAGAGGAGTGGGGTGGACTTACACTGCTTTAAGCACTTTGATAATACGATCTGCTTTGTCCCGCTCCGCTTTAATGTAAACACAGCATAAAGGTTAATAAGTCAATTTATTTGATAACGTCGTCTTTCCTGATTAATTAATTAATTACAATCTCTCGTCGCATTGTTTGAACAGTTGTAGCCAGCTTTTTAATTTCGCAATTTTTTATTCTTCAAGAGTAGGTAAGTAATATTAACAAATTATCATAAATACATATTAGTGACGCTAAGAAGATAGTCTTCATACAAACGCATCGTCTGAAGTAAGGCAGATAACAAGAAAATTACGCTACGCCGCACAGTGAGACGCAAATCGAGTTGTGAAGACATATAGTATCTTATCAGATATTTTTCAAATTGGAAACTGATGTTGACGTGTCACTATTACGCATATTATGGCATGCACTCCGAGCGAAATTTTCGTGTTTTTTTCTCAATGTATGTAAAAACCGAAATTGCCATTTTCCTCGGGACTGGGAAGTATTAATTTTGCACATATTTTGTTAGATTTTTAGACATATCGGACTACTCCCGGGCTCGTACCACTTTCACCCCTTTTTGTGCGTCGCTTGGCTGACACGAACACAAACAAAGTTTTGATGTGATGTGACGTCATGTCGTATTTATCCAAAACGGCACGATAAAGTCACTTTACTTTTCATGTGTGTGACAACAGCACAAAATGATTTCCAGAAATATTTTACACGAGGTCAAGCCACGTGTATTCTCACTGATACACGTGACCTGACCTCGTGTAAATAGTCGAGCAATGTTATACACAGAGGTTCTGGGTAAATAGAATGGCATCCGACCTTACCGTCATGTTCGTCAAATGAAAACGTGACGGGCGGCACAAAGAAGATATTCGAACGAGGAAACTTAAATTTATTTTTTTTCATCTTTCAACTTTGTTGGAAAACATAACTCCCTAAGAAGTACGAGTACGGAGACGATGTCTTCTGCAGATTCTGTAAAAAGGAACCGGGAACACCGCTGCACCTCTTTTGCGACTGCGAGCCACTAATCCATAGACGAAGCATTATTCTGGGACGCCATATCTTGGTGGATGATGTCAAGTCACTCCCTATCGGCCGACTGCTCCAATTTATGGAGGCTATTGGCCTAAAGGAGAGTTTATAATGAGTCTACAATCACAATAGATCCACGGAGGTCGACGTAAACACCCAAAGCCTCGTCCCAACAATAATAATAATAATAAGAAGAAGTATTTGTTTTCCACTTGGCTACGTTCATTAGAACTCGCTTGTAAACACAAATTTTCTTTGATAGGTATTTTCCGTATTAGATACTGCAATGAGGAACTTTATAAGTAGGTGTAGTATAAAATACATTTTTCGTACCACTTGCTCAAAAAAGTGACATTCTATGCCACAAAAAGCGAACAATAGTCATTTTTAATCTGTTAAAAAAAGGGAAAGAAAATTGTTATATAATTTTGTTGAAAAGTGTTATTTAATTTTGTTAAATTGCCGTCAGGAATTTCACAATAGCAGCTCGCAGTTGGAATTATACCTGCTGCATAGGCTCATCCCCTATCCCATGGGACCTAAACATAACAAGTGAAGTGTGGGTGTTGTACTAATGTTATAAAATGTATTATTTTTGACGTTATTTTGTGACATATTATTATTATAAGAAAATGTAAAAAACTGACATGTAACATTGAGTTATCAATAAAGAATTGTATTGTATTGTATTGTACAGCTCTGCCAAACCCTTCAGGAAAATAAAGGCGTAATGTTTATGTTATGTTATGGGTAAAATTATTTGTAGATTGAACACGAGGTAAGGCCACGTGTATTTTGTGGTCGAGCAATGCTATACACAGAGGTTCTTGGAAAATGCAATGACATCTGACTTTACCGTCATGTCCATCAGGCAAAACGGGATGGGGACTTTTATTAATAAATAATATTATAATTATTTAGAAAACATGATTTTTTTAATAACATTCCTTAGGTATAGATAACAAGTTATTACGTAAAATAAATTAATAAGTTATATTTCCTCATTTTGTTTTCTTATAATTTTTATCAAAGTCCATTATAAATGTATCTCCATTAGAATTCTCCGTGGGTGTAAATTGCGTTAAAATATTTCTTCGATGTTTTAATATAGGCACAAGCTTCTCTTTTTCCGGCAAATATAAAATGTTATTTATAAACGCTTTAAAACAAAATTATTTCCTTATTAAAAGGGAGATTATGGAGACGATAATCTTTAGTTCTAAAAATAATGGTTTACATAATCACGCCTATATTACCCATAAGGATGGGCAGAGGTGTACAACACCCACATTTCCTCAGTTATGTTTAGGTCCTATGGGATAAGGGGTGAGCCTATCACCATCCACCGGGCACAATGGCAACTCCGTGCTGCTATTCCGAATTTCCTAATGGAAAGTTCACAAATAACACTGCCTGACCCGGGAATCGAAAATAAGACCATAATGTAATAATGTGACTAATTTGATATAAGTAATGATAATTATTTAAATACTATAAATTACTATTATTATTATATACATTGCATGCCTTAAGGTAGAATGTGGCGGAATAATCTCTGTAACAACTCTGTAACACCCATGTTCGCAATAAATAATTTTGAAGTTTTTGAAGTTTGAAGACCTTGCGATGAGAGGCGAATACGCTAACCACTAGACCATCGAGGCAGTATGAAATAATGGCAATTTAAGTAAAACTATGTTATATAAATTGCTTCACAATTTTAATAGTAGGATTGTAATAAAAAATACAGCTTTTAAAAAATGTTTCCAAAAATTAAAACAGCGTTAGAAACAAAAATCTATTCAAACCACTGAAACTGCAGGAATGTTTAATATCAGCCGATTTAAACTCTAAAACAATATATGCTTTTATTTTTATTCGTAATACATATCAGGCCGTTTTGATCTTTATTTACCTGAAGTTCTGTATACACAAACCATTCTTGAATAGCGGTAGTACCAATATGGAACATATTGCTGGTATTTCGCTATATGAAATCACTTACCTTAGGAACAGATATTGCGTTTTGTTAGAACTACCAGCGATTATACCTTATGTTATGTGGCAGAAAGCAAACTCGTCTTTTTAAAAACTAATTTTAATTATAACTTAAACTTTAATACAAAAATAGAGATTTAGAAGTTTAGCGTGTGGAATACGGAGTAGAACTGACTTGGGATGGAAAGGACAGTGGTATTTAAGTGATTAGGGTTGGTGGTGGAGGAAATACATTAATGATTGACTTTGAACTTAAGAAACTAAATACATAATAACAACTTAGGATGGAAACAACAAAGTGATTAGTAAATGACTTAACAAATAAGGAATTAAGTATGAGAAAGTTAAACATAAGTAAAGTAAATAAAGTAATATTAAAGTAAATCTAGTCTTATGTACTAATGCACTAATAATCTAGTATAGAGAGGTTATAACATAACACCTCCCCCCTTAGAACAAAGATTGGGTGTTTTTGCCCAATTTTTGAGGGTTTGACGTTGTGTTGTCATCTTCTTCGTCTTCGGAGATGCACGATGTTGTCGTCTCGGTGTTCAACGCTGCCATTGGGATCGCCACATGTTGACGTCGTTGAGAGCGGTCGAAACAGTTGTTGAATATTTGTATGCATCCGTTGCGATGGTTATTACGTTTCTTGAATAACGTTGGTAGTTTTATATTGCAACATCTTAGGCAGGCGAGTAGAAGGAGAATTAGACCAATAATGAAACTTATGGTAGAAAATTTTGTTGAGTTTTTATCAATAAATGTCTCCTCTTTTTCTAATGCTTTTGTGTGGATCTTGATTTCTTCTTTCAAAGTTTTCAAAGAATCAAGTGGAATGTTGTTGATCCTTATAGGAATAAGCTCTGGTGTTTTTGGTAGTGTTAGAGCATCAGGGACACAGATTGTTCCTATATCTACAGTTACAATTGGATGGCTGATGTTGTAACTTTTCCCATCTTCAGCTGAAAGCGTTGCAATGGCTGTGTATAGTTTACAACCTTGCTGTAGTGAAATTATTCCTGTGCCTGATAGTTCGCCATGTGTAGTTTTTCCACTGCATTCGAGCGCGTACGATGTTTTTCGGCGTATAATAAATATCCATTTATTATATTTAATTTCTTGGAATGTATTGATGTGAGCAGAGAAGGTTGCCACTTCGCAGGTATTCGGGACGTCTCTTGATGTAGTAGTTAAGATAGACATTTCGCAAGTTGGTCTTGTGTTCACGTTGTAGACTGTGAGTTTGCAGACTCTGGCGTTCGATGAGAATTTCTTGCAGCTGTCCAGCGAATTGGTGGTGACGTACTGTTGTCTTGTCGTGCTTGCGGCAAGGTAAGTTTGCTCAGGTAGGATGGTTGAATATAAGGAAGAGTCAGGGTGAGGTATAGGAATAGAATATAGATGGTATAATTTAAATATATCGTTTCTAACTAAGGGGAATTCCAAAATATATATGAGTTTATTCATGTAAATATAAGAAGTTATAGATGCTGATTCCAAGATTTGGTGGATGTTATTAAGGGTAACACTAGCGACAAGATTTCTGTTGGATCTAGCAGGACCAGTTGTCAATAGTTCTTGGTATAAGCGAGTCGTAGAGATAATTGAGGGATGTATTGCACCTGATTTGATGAACAGTATGCTACTAATAATATCGTCTAGATCTTTCTCTAAGGATGTCACTGCTTCAAGGATTTGTATAGCTACAGTAGAGACTTCTTCCGAAATGGTTAGATTAAACAAAATTCTATTAGTTGAATTAAAGTAGGAATTTATTTTATTAAGATTTTCATTGATTACATTTTCGTCATACGATATTTTTAAGATAGTCTCATTGAAATTTAAGATTGTAGATGAAATTATGTGCAGTTGTTGCTTAAGAATTTCGTTCGTGGAAATTTGTTGCTTTTCTAAAAGATTGATGCATTCGTCATAATATTTGGCATCTTTCGCATCAGGTGTGCCAATGAGCCATTTTAGTATTGGGCTTAGACCGTCAAAGATTTCGCGTTTTGTTCGTTTGTTGGTAGTATACAAGTTAAGTTCGTCAAGTCTTGTTTCTATTTTATCTAGGTTAAGTTTGATGTAGGAACTAGTGCTGATTACACTTGGTAAGCTAGGGTAATTAGATATAAGGGATTGATAATTATGAACGAGTCTTTTAAGGGAATCTCGGAAATGGAATAATGGTTCTAGACTTCTGTAGATTACTAATTTCCATGAGTTATCGGTGATCAACATATCACCATTGTTTTCGTAATAGAGTCCTGAATTGGAAGGGATTGGTAGAATTTCGGTATTGCCATCAACGATTGTTGTGGAGTACCTGAAACCAGGAGTCTATAATTAATTACTAACATTACGATTACTAAGGTTTGTAAAAAAAATAAAAATATCTAATATTGTAAAGTTTGTATAAAATGATGTAGAATACTAATTTAGTAACTAATATATTGTTCATTATTCTAGATAATTATAAATATTTTTGCTTAACCAAATTTTAACATATTAAACTAATATTTCTAATGTGGAGTCGTGGAAGGGTCTTAAACGATTAGCATGCACCATTTGATTTTTGCCTGATTTCCTTATAACATAATTTTCATTAAATCCTATTCTAGTGACAACGTAGGGACCGTCCCATTTGCTGTCTAGGTTATTCGGGTTAGGGATTTTGAGCATAACTTTGTCGCCTATATTAAACTTTGCTATATTTTTGATGTTACTATCGTAACGTTCTTTAGCTTTTTCTTTCATATTTTCCAAGTTGCGACGAGCTACATCACGCGAGACTTTGAGCCGTTCGTTTAAGTCTTTAATATAATCGTGTGTCGTATAATCATTATTTTCTTTAAAGGAATATAAGGATCGAGGTTTGTATCCAAAGAGCAATTCATGAGGTGTAAATCCCGTGGATTGGTTAACGGAAGTATTGTGACACATGATGGCAAAAGGAATTATTTGATCCCATTCTGAACTATGCTTTTTGTTGTACATGCGAATGTGTTCACGAAGTGTTGCGTGAAATCTTTCTATGGATCCATTTGTTTGAGGATGGTAAGCAGTACTAATAGTATGATTTGAACCAAGTAGCTTCATGAGTTGTTTGATGACGCTGTTTACAAATTCTGTACCTTGGTCGGAGTGGAATCTCTTGGGAATGCCATAGTGTTGGCAGAAAGTTAGAAGAGCTTTAGCCACTGTAATAGCTTGTTTATCTCCGATAGGGTATGCTTGAACAAATCGAGTTAAGTCGTCTTGTAATGTTAAGATGTATTTGTTAGAGTCGTTTGTGATTTCGGAATAAGAAACTAGATCGATTGTAACGCGTTCGAAAGGTTCCACGGAAAAAGATGTAATTACCATAGGGGCTTTGTAAGTTTTTCTTTGAATCTTATTACGTTGACAGATTTGGCATTTGTCTATATAGTCTTTTATATTTTCAGTCATTCCTTTCCAAAAATATTCGTTTTTTATTTTGCGCGATGTTTCTACAATGCCTCGATGTCCTGACAAAGGATCGTCATGAAAGATTTTGAGAATTTGAGGAATTTGTTCAGGAGTTGGAGTTTTTGTTTTGTTCTCGCAAATAGTAATTTTACATTTGTATAAATCGGCTAGAAAAGCTGTGATGTGTAACTGTTCGTTACCTTTGAGTCTACAAGTGGGATCTCGTTTGAGATCTGGGACGTGAAGTGTCTGTAAATCATGTTTTTGTAAACAGTTAAGTAAAGTTTTAAAATAACTCTCAGAATCCCATGAATCGAAATGTGAGGGTCTGGAGCAGCCGAAAATTATATTTTGTTTCTTATCTGAAACTAATAAATCAATGTCGTAGAGAGTTTTACTTTTTTCTAAATATGGGTCTACTTGAGAACACATTGAGATTGCTTCGTTAAAAGTGTCGTTTTTATCGGATAACTGACAAGAAATAGGAACAAGAATGTTTTTGTGTCGATCGTCTAAGAGGCATTTAGGAGAAATTTCGAGATATGGAGTATCGAAGCTATGAGAAGAATTTTCTGAGAAGTGTTGAAAGTTAAGTTGTAAAAAATCGTCACATGGGTTATCGTTATAGTCAAGTGATTTATCGTCTTCAGTGAGATCGATAATATTCGTGTTGAGGACCGGAGGTCGTGAGAGTGCATCGGCGTTGGTGTTATTTTTACCAGCTTTGTAAATAACTTCATAATCGTATTCTTCAAGCTTGAGACGCCAACGTACTAGACGACTGCCTGGGTCTTTAATGGAAAAGAGCCATGTAAGTGGCTTGTGATCAGTAACGATTTTGAATTTTCTTCCAAATAGATAGGGTCGAAAATGTTTTACGGCCCATACTATTGCTAGTAGTTCACGTTCGATCGTTGAATAGTTAGACTCTGCTTTATTGAGAGTTCTCGATGCGTAAGCAATTGGTAAATCTTTATTAATTTCGCCTTGAGATAGTACTGCACCTATAGCGCTAATAGAGGCATCTGTAGTTAGAATAAATTCTTTTGTAAAATCAGGGTATTGAAGTATGGGAGGATTTATAAGGAGATTTTTGCATTCATCAAAAGCTTGTTGTTGGGTTTCTCCCCATACAAAAGGAATATCTTTCTTTAAGAGGCTAGTAAGAGGTTTAGTGATTTTACTAAAGTTAGAAATGAAACGGCGATAATAGCCAGTTAGACCTAAAAATGCTTTAATGTCTTTACAGGATTTAGGAATAGGAAAGTCACGAACAGCCTGAACTTTGTCAGGATTAGGCTTTACGCCATCGCTTGAAATAATATGACCAAGATAAGCAACTTCTCGTCTGAGGAATTCGCATTTATCTGGTTGGACTTTAAGTTCGTATTTTCGAAGCCGTGAGAAAACTTCTTGAAGTTTTTCTTCATGTTCTTGGAGACTAGAAGCAAAAACTACTATGTCATCGAGATATACGAAACATCTTTCACCTTGTAATCCACATAGAACAGAATCCATTACGCGTTGGAACGTT
Source organism: Hypena proboscidalis (assembly GCA_905147285.1). Lineage (NCBI taxonomy): Eukaryota > Metazoa > Arthropoda > Insecta > Lepidoptera > Erebidae > Hypena > Hypena proboscidalis. The sequence continues at coordinate 4,483,448 of LR990150.1, read as the reverse complement.
GCAGGGGCGTTTCTAAGTCCAAACGGCATTCGTTTGTATTCGTAATGACCGTAAGGAGTGTTAAATGCGGTTTTAGGTATGTCTTTTGGATCGACTTCGAGTTGATGAAAACCGGACGCAAGGTCAAGAGTTGTGAAATATTGTGAATGACCTAATTTGTCTAAGATGTCTGTTATGTTTGGAAGAGGATAGCTATCACCTATAGTGACTTCGTTAAGTTTACGATAATCTATAACAAGACGCCATTTTTGTTTCCCGGAGGCATCTAATTTTTTAGGTACTACCCAAATAGGGCTACTCCAAGGTGAAGAGCTAGGTCTAATTATGTCTTGTTCTAACATTTTTTGAACTTGACATTTGACTTCCTTTTCGTGTATTTGTGGAAATCGATAAGTTTTTGTATGCACTGGAATATTAGTTGTAGTAGGAATTTGGTGTTTTGTATGGTTGCTAAATGTTAATGAGTCTCCTTCAATGAAGAAAATATCAGAATATTCAGAGATTATTTTATTTAATGATGTTGACTCTTCATTGTTTAAATGGTCGCGTCTAATGAGGGACATTGCTTTATTTTGCCTATCTGTGTTTGACATTTGGTTAATGTTATTTATTAAATGATGATTGTTGCTGTCTGTAATTTGTTTGTCGAGGTCGTAAGGACTAACTTCAATGTTTGGGATGCTAATGATCTTATCGGATTTATTTGTGTTCACACAAGTGATAACAAATGAGTTGTTTTGTACATTAACTAATGCGTGAGGAATAATAACACCATTATCTAAAGATTGTTTTTCGACTATTGCAGTACCGGAAATTATATTATTTGTTTGGCATGTAATTATTGTTTCTGAACGATTACGGAGGAACAATTTGTCATTGTCTACATCAGGAATTGATTTTTCGTTAAAGAAATGGAGTTTGTACGTTTTATCTCGTATTCTCATTGTCTTAGATTGGATGTAAATATTGCAATTGAATTTGTTCATAAAGTCATTTCCTATAATGCCATCTGCTTTGACGTTGAGATTTGCGACGTGGAATTTAAATTTAGGTAGATCGTCTAAAGATATGTTTGAGGTACCGAATGTCTTTGTTGGTGAGTTAGTACTGGAAATACCTACAATGGAAACAATATCCGTTTGATTTATCGGACTGGAACTTATTTTATCTTTCTTGATGACGGATATACCCGCTCCAGTGTCAATGAGAAAAGTTACTGGTTTGCCTTCAACATGGAAAGTACAATGTAACAGATTTTCGGGTGGCACATCATTTAGGGACGAAATAGTATAAGATTCGATGTTAGGTTTAGACTTGGAATATTTGGTTTTTGATTTAGAAGATTTAGGTTTTGATTTAAACGATTGAGACTTTGATTTTGATTTAGTAGATTTAGGAGGACTTGATTCAGTGGATTTAGAAGGACTTGATTCAGTGGATTTAGAAGGACTTGATTCAGTGGATTTAGAAGAAATTGATTCAGTGGATTTAGAAGGAATTGATTCGATAAAAGAACCAAGGGTTTGGGGCTGGTTACCCTGTTCGTTAGGTTCAATTTGAGTTTCCATTGACTTAGTAGAGGAACCAATAGTTTGGGGCTGGTTACCCTGTTTGTTTGGTTCGCTTAAAGATATAGAAGTTTGTGTAAATACGTCTCTAAACTTTTTAACAGTTTTTTGTAAAGACGCATTGCAAGATTTAGAAGAATGTAACTTGGACTCTACAGTTGGAGGTTGTCCAGGTCTTGGATTAGATTTTGATTTTGAGGTGAGCAGGATGTTGGGGCGATTTCCAGCGAGTTGCTCATTTCGTTGGTCGCCCACGAGTTTAAATTATTAACTTGCGCTGGAGGCGCAGGAAGAGCGCGTTGAGGTAAATTATTTTGTAAACTATTTTTATAAGCGCGTTTACGACACTCGGAGATCACGTGTCCTGGGTTTTTGCAGTAATTGCAAATTTTTGTATTTTGTGTATATTGACTGGACGAAGGAAATGTTGGACGGGGTTGGTTAGTTAGATTTGGTGGCGTAAAAGTTCTGTTACTTACGCTTCGAACAATTGGTCTATTGGACACATTATAATTAGGAGATCGAGAGATTGCCGATTTGAATAGTGATTGTCGAGCATTATTCATAGCGCGAATTTTGTCTTCTTGAAGCGCGAATCGACCCGCTTCAGATAATGAACTAAAGCCTTTGGTTCTCAGCATCGTTCCTATGTCGGTGTTGAGACCATTTACGAATACGTTTAAGGCGGTCTCTTCTGTTGTGGCTAGACGCCCAGATAATGTCTCGTCTGTGATTTCAGCGTTCAATTTTTCTATAATTTTGCTTCTGCACAAATCAACCCTATGAAAATATTCCGTAAGGGATTCGTTTGGTTTTTGAAACAGTGATTGTAACTCTAAGTTAAGATGAGATATTGTTTTCACATTTGAGAATCTGTCGATCAAATAAGAGCGCAATCTATCCCATGATTCATGTTGTTTGCTGTGCACATCAGATGCACCGGCACCAGTAATATTATTTAAGGCATATACCAAGAGCACTGATTGTTGGTCTGTGCTAGATAGTTTGAATGCGGAGTCACATGATCGAACGTATCTATAAAGTTGATCATTCTTATCTGTGTCAAAAGTTGGAATTAGCTTTAGTAGGGTTGTGATGTCTAGGGGCATTTTTGCTGATTGATGGAAAGAATTGGCGAAGAATGTAGATAAGTCACTGTATAGTTGGTCAGTCGATTCGTTCTTGATTTCTTTGGTCATTGAGCGAAATTGGTGGAATATAATACGATGGGACTTAGTATATAAATATAGTACACGATATTAGTAATAATACAATATAAGGATGTAGAAAATAGGAGAGCAAACAAGTTATGCCACTTACCACAACAACAATATAAGTTGGATTCGCATGGTCCGGCGAAGATTACAAATGCCTGCAGCAACCGTTCGTCGTTTGTTTTCCTTGGTGGGCGATGCTGTCCCGATGAGGAAGACTGGACGTACGTTATCTTCGTCTTGACGCGATACGCGAAAATCCTACCGACTGCGCCAAATTTGTTATGTGGCAGAAAGCAAACTCGTCTTTTTAAAAACTAATTTTAATTATAACTTAAACTTTAATACAAAAATAGAGATTTAGAAGTTTAGCGTGTGGAATACGGAGTAGAACTGACTTGGGATGGAAAGGACAGTGGTATTTAAGTGATTAGGGTTGGTGGTGGAGGAAATACATTAATGATTGACTTTGAACTTAAGAAACTAAATACATAATAACAACTTAGGATGGAAACAACAAAGTGATTAGTAAATGACTTAACAAATAAGGAATTAAGTATGAGAAAGTTAAACATAAGTAAAGTAAATAAAGTAATATTAAAGTAAATCTAGTCTTATGTACTAATGCACTAATAATCTAGTATAGAGAGGTTATAACATAACACTTAGAAGAACAATAGATCAACTTATTTTGAGAAATATAAGTCTTTATTGCACTCCACAAAGTTAAAATGGTCTTATAAATAGGTAGATACAATCTCAATTATGAACCCTGACGGGCACGGCTAAAGTAGAAGAGAGAGCTCTTTGAATTTATATCAAAATAAGTTTACATTTTAAAATAGTATCTTAAAATGTTATATTATTTTATTATTTCTTTTGGCTATAAATACATAAATATCATACTTATTGAATACCTAAGTACCTTATCTCACAATGTAATACAGGTATGTGTATAAAAAATACAGATTTGAACCTTTTTTTCCAAAATATAAAACAGAGCGTTAGAAACTAAAAACTATATAAACTACTGGCACTACAGGATTGTTTAATATAATTATAATAATATGTAAGCCGATTTAAAATTCTAAAACAATATCGCTTGCTTATTGCAACAACGACATATTTCAAAATCTTGATATTTTGAGATAAGTATGTAAAAACAAAGCTCTAACGATCTATTTTTTGGTGCAATAAAGACAACAGCATACTTCAATTCCAATTCGCCAGATGGCGATAAATGTCTAAATTGCGCGCTGTCGACGCGCATCGAATGTAATTTCAATATCGTTCCATCTCAGTTAAACCAAAGTTTTCAAGGCCAACGCACGCATCTTGCTCGTGAAGGACGTCATATTTTGGAATAATACTATATTGCAGCAAATGTTAAGTACCTTTCTTTAAATAAATATTGTTACAATGTAGGATTATTTTGTGTTATGTCACTATTGTAATTAAACATAAAGTAATTTAAATTGTGTTTTCTTAATTCTTTTTATTGTAAGGATGACATAATTACGAGTAATACTTTTTCTAGGTAACTTTTTGCTACAATAATGACATAAGTGAGGAACTTGTTTTTTTAAATTGGTTTTTGAAAACAGTGTTTTTAAGATAACACATTGTGACTACTTAATATGAAAGTTAATTAATGTTCAAGACTGATTTAAATACTTCAGAACAAAAACAGTGTTTTTTTATTGAAATACTAAAGATTCAAAGTTTAAAACTACCGTCCTGTAAAATGATGTTTTTTTCGTTATGTCGGTCTTGCAATAAGCAAGCGATATATTCTTTTGTTTTTATTCGTGAATACTTTTACGTATCAGGACGTTTGAACCAGTGATGTTAGGGAGCTCCGTAACCGTGACCGAAACTATCGGATATCCGATATAAAAAAATATCCGTAACCGAATCCGTAATCAAAGTTTCGGACAATATCGGATAGGGGCGAGACTTAATTGAAACCAGTTCTTTTGATCGGCCGGCCGTAATTCGTACCTAATGGTGACATCATACAACATCACAAATAAAAATATTTTATTAGCAACATGTATTTTACTTTTATATTCCTAAAAAATCTAACATCCGTAACCGAAATTATCCGAAACTAACGGATAATCCGAAATAAATTAATATCCGCATCCGAATCCGTATCCGGTATAATAATCAATCTTATATCCGTAACCAATCCGTATCCGAAATTTCATATCCATAACATCCTTGGTTTGAACCTTTATTTACCTGTAATTCTGTATATGGGTGATTCTCCGAACCCTAAATTTTCGATGTCTTGAGGTTTATTTTTGTAACTAACTGACAAATCAGTCTGCAATTAATTTTAAAACATACCTCAGGCTATTGCCTATCTTGCACAAGTAATTTTTTTTAATAATATTTATTTAAATATTTCAAAAAAATATTTAAAAGTAGTTCTTCTGACTAATATGGTGTGTCCGTAACCCAGTTTCTTGAACATTAGTAACAATAACATTATTTTTTATTCATAAATTGATGTGAATTGTAATTATTATGAAAGAATATTAGTTGTTTCTTTACACAAAAAAAAATTGTACTAATATTTACGATTGTTTAATTATAAATAAAAAAATAGTGTTTGTCCGGCGCAAAAGTCTGATTCATATTCACGCGCTTCATTCGAACATACTCAGCTAAATACAAAACATACTGCGACCCTCCCCACGCTGGCGGTAGCCAGGGGCTCGGCTGACGCGGTCGCGACGTGATGGGTGGCTGGTTTGTGTCGTCGCGGAGATATAAAGGTAAATATCTGATTCATATAGCCTTGGTACACCTGTGTTTCTGATTAGTATGTTCGTTTTTATAATTAACGTAAATGGTTTTCAAACATGAATCTGCGGGCAATATAATGCCATTAGGGAACAGAAACCTATGTATAAATAACAATCCTTAATTACATACGTGTGATGATTTATCGATGTTAATATGCAAAATTCTGATTGATATGTGTCTGATTCATACGGTAAAAATACCATATTAATCAGAATGTCACACATATTGTTAATGAAACGTTACATTGGCGGCACGTTACGCCTGTATCAAGTCATTTCTTATAAACCTAATGTTATTTACATGTCTAAAAACAGTAGCTGTAAATTTCGCAGTAGTCCTAATAACTTCTAAGGGGTTTCAAATCTATCGACGACTAAATTTTCGATAATAAGACTATACCTGAAATTAAAACTAATATATTGGTATTTAACTCTGTTCTTCTAGGTAAGAAAATAGAGTGAAACAATGAAAAAAAACTTTATTTAAATTACAATTTAAAAATAAAATGAATATAACTAAATAACAAAAATAAAACAATAACGAGTGGTTCATGAAACTACCTACTTACTTAACTATTAGTTTTAGCGGTAGTTTATAGGCTCAAACTAATGTTTAGTAGTACAGGGTAATAAACTGTTACAATATATTTCTTAAAAATCCTTTAAACGAAATATTTTCAGGCGTACCACAAGGAAGTATACTAGGACCCATCCTATACTTACTTTTTACCGCAGACCTACCAACGCACGCAGCTACCAAAACTTCCACCTACGCGGATGACACTGCTCTTTTGTCGGTAAATGAGGATCCCGCAATCGCAACAGCCAACCTACAAACCCTCATCCAAGAAGTCGTAAAGTGGCTCGATAAATGGCGTATTAAGGTCAATCAAAGTAAATCTGTCCATGTAACCTTTACCTTGAGAAGGCAAACTTCATAATGAAGAGATTCCTCGAGCTGAAGATGTCAGATATCTGGGCATGCATCTGGATCGAAGACTCACCTGGAGAAAACATATCTGCACCAAGCGTATACAGCTGGATACGAAAGTCAGATCAGTGTACTGGCTAATAGGTCGCAAATCTAGTCTGTCACATGAAAGCAAGATAGCTATCTATAAGACCATCCTGAAACCAATCTGGACTTACGGAATCCAGCTGTGGGGTACCGCTAGCAATAGCAACATAGTGATTCTTGAAAGATTCCAAAGCAAGACGTTAAGAGCAATGCTAGATATCCCTTACTACGTGAGCAACAAATATATATACGAGGACCTCAAGATCAGTACCGTCAAACAAGAGATCGCTAGATATAATGAAAGCTATCAGACGAGAATTTCAACTCACGTCAATGAGCTGGTATCCAAACTGAAAGGCACAGGCAGTTTAACACATTGCCGATTGAAACGGCATAGCGTCCCTACACTTACAGTTAGGTTTAGAGACACTAGATGAAAGGGATTAATAGGAATCTCGTCTGCTAACAAGACATATTAAAACACCTCATCTGAATGGCTTATTGTGTTCACACAGATCGCCAAGTTACAGAAAAAAAAAATCTTTATTCAAATTTACTTTTTGCCATAATTTTGGTTATTGTTAAAAGTTTAAACGTATTTGATAATATTTATGTAGATCTTTAGTTTTTATTAAATATTTTATGAAAGGTGATACACAAAAAATAATTATTATTGTCGAGTATCATAATTATAATTATCATGATGTGATTGACTAGATTTAAGCTTAAATAAAACAAAACGTTAATAATAAAATTACTTAAGATAATTGATATTATCAAGTGCCATATCATGCTGTGATTGACTAGATTTAGGTGTTATGATAAGCATCGTGTGCATTTATTGTAATTTTAATAAATAAACGACTGATTTTTCTAACTAGAATTTCATTTCTATCCCTAATTCTTATTCATATGTCACAGATTCTGATTTATATGGCCCCAAAAATTTTAAAGTTAATTATCTCGGAAATCATTTTATCGAAACGTGTGCCTTTTTCAGACATTGTATCTTAGGTATATATCTTTCGTAAAATTATGTTTTATAAGCTTAAATGTGAAAAAAAAATTAGGCCGTATGAATCAGACAAAGAACGCAATTTCGGAGAAACACTCATATACACGCACTTATCACAAATTTATTGCAAATTATTGTCTAAGTTCTATTCAATCAATCGCTTAGTCTATAGGCTGAGCAATTGATTAAATAGAAACACACATTGTTTGTCTAATGATTAGTAATGATACTTACTAACCATGAAATATAATTTATTTAGTCACAATAAACAACAAACAGAGAAAAGATATTTATTTTCAAAATTATTTCCACTATGCTTAAGTCTTCCTCCACTATTTGTTTACCCTCAGATCTAGCAACCCTGTATTTGCTTAGAAAATACCTCACAAAATGCAGTTACTCTTGGTATTCACAACATACACACATACACGTTGAATGCTATAGACACGACACGTACACATGCCTCCACATCAAGCTAAACATTGCCAGCATAAGATGGCCTTTCATTCGTATATGCTTCCCTTGTAATGCAAAACCAGTTTATACTAGAAATGATTAGTTGTATGAGTACCCGTGAGTACACGAATGCGGTACTCAAGATTCTCTAGAATGTTAAACATTTGTGCTTAACAATACCTTTTCTTTGCTCATCTGAAAAGCTACATTATTGTGCATAATATTTTGTTATCTCTTTTTATTTTTGCACTTACATTATTACATTTTGTTACGTATGCGTCAGGCATACCGATGGAGCTACATGAGCCGTGGCGCAGCGTCAGCAATACGAGCGGTGGACGTCGCGCCATACAACCATTTTTACTGGATTGGTGCACTTTCGTTTCTAACATCGAGCGTTAGTCACCTATCTTAGAATGTAGACATTTAAATTTTACTTGTAATATTTTAAAGCATTTTTTATTTTATATAATATTAAAGTTGGCAAAGCACTTGGGGCGTATACCCAAGGGGTGCAGGTTCGAGTCCTGCTGGATTCTTAATTAATTTTTTAACTTTAATATTATATAAAATTTAAATTTTAATTGTATTTTTAATCATAGTCTTATTATAAGTAAATTTGGTTTCCTTTCGACCCTCTGGCGACGGCCAACGTAATTCATTGACGTAAATATAATTATTGTTGTTTAATTTGTGGCTTAATTAAGTGTAATTTAAAACACTTTCTTTTTCTATGCACATAATGTTCGAATGTAAATATTTGGACAGTCGACAGTAAATTCATAAAATATTTAATATAACCTTTTGAGTCTGTTGAATTATGAACGTACGTTTCCTTGGTTATTGATTGCTATCCTCGATGTTCTAGTAGTTAGCGTATGTGCCTCTCACCGCGAGGTCTCGAGTTCGATTCCCGTGTCGGGCAAAGTGTTATTTGTGAACTTTCCGTTAGAAAATTCACAATAGCAGCATGGAGTTGGAATTATGCCTATTGAAGTAAACATAACGTAGACATACAATGGTCATGCTTATGGCATGTGTTGCGAGAAAAAAAAAAAAAAAACTAAACATAACAGGTGAAGTGTGAGTGATGTACGGCTCTGCCACACCATTCTGGGTAAAATAGGCGTGATGCTATGTTATGGTAATTAACTATTTATTTATATGAGACAGTATTGAACTGTCTCATATTAGTTTCTAGGATTAAAGATCACACACATACGTTCTTGTACAGAACATTAAAAACCTTCTATCAATTAACAAGAACTTCAGCATTACATTTAATAACTTCTCATCTTTTCCAACAATCTTTCACACAACAGCAGAAGCTTTAACGTAAATTCAATCGAAAGATGTTTTGCACACAGCAATTTTAATTCTCCGACGAGGATATTTCAAAAGTGCAGTGAATTTATTATTAACGCCATTCCTCTTTGATCTCGAGTTCCTTTGAGATTTATATCATGGCGCTTTTTAGACTTAATCGCATTCCAATATAATTTGCTCAAAAATAATAAGAATAATTTGAAATTTCAAGAAGTTGCCTGTTTAAAAAGTGATATTAAATGATGAAGAGAGAGATGAGACATTGGGGCCTTGGGGACCGGAAGCGCTCAATCAATACAAACAAATTTCAACTTGCCTGTTTGAGGCCACACGTTCTCAGAATGCTGGTATTTATTTTGGCCAGAAGTTGAGCATTTCCATACAACGTGGCAATGCTGCCAGCATTTTAGGAACGTTGCCCACTGGTAGCAGTCTTTTAGATTAGGTTTGTACATAGATTTAGCTTTAAGTCATTTATTTTTAGGTTAGTAGAAATTTAGTTTTATTTTTAATTACAGTGAAATAAATATTTAATGATGAATACCTTTCATCTTCCGAGCGTTTTTCCAATTACATTGGGTTGGTTTCTAGTCTAGCGATTTTATTATATATTTTTTTTAAGGATAATACCTACAGCTTCATTCCAATAAGCTCTTAGTAATGAAAACGGGCTTTAACTTATTCACGAGGATTTAAATATATTTTGTTGTCAATAACTAGTAATTAAGTAGGTATTTTGAAAATAATTAATAAATAAATATCACACAACATACATACAATGCCATCTAGTCCCAAACTAACTAGCTTGTACTATGGGTACTAGAATAACTGTTACTAAATGGATACATATACTTTTTTGTTTGTAAATACATACTTATTATACATATATAAATTCCTATGCAACCTAAGCAATATTTTTCTTTTTTTCTACTTGGTCTTAGGAGCTGCTCAAAATCGAAATAAGAACAGTTATTAATCTTTATCAAAACTCACGTAAGCCTTGTACTAAACGCCGACCACTTCCTAAAACAGACAACAAAACACAAGATCCAAACTAATTAGCATAACAAGGAAATTCCTCGGCAGTGTTGCAAGCCCCTTACAATATAAAGTTGCAAGCGTTCAGAAACTTACGTTATTATGTCTCCGTGTCGCCATAAATAATTTTGGAGTTATGTTGTTTCGTCCTGTTGTAAGGGTCATCTTGAAATTTCTGAAGTTTGTAAGTTTATGATGAAGGCGTGTCTTCAATGCTAATTAAGATTTTTAGAGGTTATTATTCGCTGAGGCTTTTTTTTTATAGTCTGCGCGTTACATGAAGGGTTGAAGATGTTGCAAGTTATTATTGTGTTATGTTATCAGTCATTTTACACTTTTGGAGTATGATAAATCATAATAATTTACATATGTACTTCGATGGATGACCTTGGCCAGGGATGTTAAACCTTTATTGATGCCTGTGCCATTATTTTCTAAAACAAACTTTGATCATATGTGTCTGTACCTGCTTTTATGTATAGATAGAAATGATTTTACATTGGCGGTGGATCAATTATGAAATATATAGAATACGAGGTGAATTTTTTCGAGGCGGGTATTTCTGAATATAAAATCAGATTCATTACAAAACTGTATTCTGTTTTGTTATTTAAACAACCAAACGTCTCTATGAGATTTCTTCCAAATTTAATTAGAAAAACCTTACTAGAGAAAAACTTCTCACGTTAGTTTGAATGGAAAAACCTTATTTACAAAAAAGTACAGATTAATTACAAAGGTAACTTAACTTTATCTATTAAATGTTATTAATTCTACTCGATGGTTGCTACAAAACACAACACACAAAAAAAATCCTGTAAAGAAGAAAATTAAATTACAATACATTTTCAATATTTCTACTATGAAAAGTTTATTCATTTTCAAACATATTATGTACATTTAAATATTCTAATAACTTAATCAAAAAAAAACAAAATTGAATACCTAACTATGTACAGCTGTAAGAAAAATACAGAACGCTAAACATTGCCCTCTCAATATTTCGTTAATAGAAATTTCCTCCTAAAGTGTCAACTAAGGGGTATTAAAAATAAAAGATGTATCTTACGCAGCAAAATTTAATCTAACCTTATTAAAGCCCCCGTTGATAATTTTAATAATTGTTTGGGACTAAAATATTATCGTAAATTGCCGTTTCGGGGACGACAATTTATTAAATGGGTGAAATAAGTCTTCGGGATATTTTGAGGAATTTGTTAGCGTGCTATCGGTATAATGTTTGCACTTCAGCTCTAATTAGACATAGAAATAATATTATTTTACACGAGTTTTTAGATATCTACTATTTAAAAAAAGAATCAGAGTATCCGTTAAAACAAGTAAGTATAAATAAGGATCATATATTTTTGCAAAATTTTATCAAAATCAACCTGATAGTTATTAAGTAAAAGTAACAAACAAACATACCTCCTTTCTTACTTTCAAATTTATTATAATATATTATAAGCAGAATCTCTAGAACAGAATAAGATACTTTGATAGACAAATACTTACTTTTTTCAATAGAACTAGACAATTAATTGAATTTTGACAGCATGACTTCTTGATTAATATCACTCTGTTTGACCAAACTGCTTAAATTTAAAATAACTTAAAGTAATTTTAATTCGATAAATACCAAGTAAATATCTGTGACACTTCACTCAAGTCCCAAGTGATAAAACAAAACTTCTCCAAATAATAACCTCTTAAAATCTTAATTAGCATTGAAGACACGCCTTCATCATAAACTTACAAACTTCAGAATATTCAAGATGGCCCCTACAACAACGCAAAATAACGTAACTTCAGAATTATTTATGGCGACACAGAGACATAATAACGTAAGTTTCTGAACGTTGAAAACTTTATATTGTAAGGGGTTTGCAACACTGCCGAGGAATTTCCTTGTTATGCTAATTAGTTTGGATCTCACGTTGTTGACTGTTTTATGGTGAACAACTCTCTTAGGAAGTGGTGAGGATTTGATGGAAAGTTTACGTGACTTTGGTTAAAGATAATCGCCTATCCTATCCCTATATATATGTCGTGGGAATAACAGTAAAAAGTCATCTTACCATATATATTCATGTCGCAAACAAAGATATTTAAGTAAACTATTATTGAATGTGAAGAAAATTGTAATGTGTTGTTTTAAACATCATTCTAAAATATAAATCGTATATTATACTTTATCGTATCGTATTTAAAAACCGACGCCCACATTAGGACTATCTCATGTGACGCGGGGTGTTCACAAACACAAATTTCGCAAACACAAAGTACACCCAGAGTTAGAACATTTTTTTTCTGGTCACACAAAGATTTGTCCCATGTGGGAATCGAACCTACAACACCAGTGCAGTTGTCAAGGCGACCGCTTTAACCACTACAGTCGTTTTTGAGGACCTTATACCATTAATTCATGACGTAAACAAAAATACTTAAGTAAACTATCGATTGTAAAGAAAATTGTAATGTGTTGAATCGGACATCACTCCAAAATATTAATCGTTTATCTATAGGCTGACCGTTTAACTGAGTCCCCGCCTACGCGGTACGGGGGCGCGGGGGTATGACGACAAAGGGGACTGAAACAGGCGCGGGCGGTGGGGGCACTTAATACAGGAGATGAAATGCAACAAGATATTTCCTAAGATATGTGACATCATAGGAAAAAAGAAATAGTGATTTATCAAATAAAAAATAGTTAAGAAGATACAAAATTTTAATGAACTTATGTACGTAAATAAAATAATTGAGAATAAACTATTATCTATATCTACTTTTTGTTATCTAAACATATAATTAAATCGTAAGAAAGTAATAACTTTTTCTGGGTCCAGTTTCTTTTTCTAAAATATAAGTATACGTTAAAAGCCATTTGCTTGCACTGACTGTTTATTTTATGTCCGAAGATTTTTCGATTCATCTTGAGATTGTTATTACATGTGTACCTCTCACAAGGTGTCTGCAACAGCCAACACATGCGATCGCTACCCATGTAGCGAACGAAATGAACAATTACAACAATTTGCCCACCGCCCGCACCCGTTTCAGTCCCCTTTGTCGTCATACCCCCGCGCCCCTGTACCGCGCAGGCGAGGACTCAGTTAAACGGTTAGCTTAAAGGTATTATACTTTTAACAAACCGCACGACAAATAAAGTATCAATTGAACGGTTATAATGCTGTGCACTAGATCTCCTGTGTCGCGGGGGTGTTCACAAACACACATTGTACACACACAAAGCACACCCAGAGTCACAACAAATCTTTGCTGGTCACACAAAGATTTGTCCCATGTGGGGATCGGACCTACAACACCACAACACTTTAACCACGCCAACCGCGCACTCAATTACTTTGAGAGCTCGTAAGATACCGTAATAAATTTAAATCACTTTGATGCTGAAAAGTTCTTGAATCTCTAATATTCTAATTGGCTTTTATAATATAATACTGAAATGTGATTAAGTCTTAAAAAGCACTATAATATAAATCTCAAAGGAACTCGCGATCAAAGAGGAATGACGTTAATAATAAATTCACTGCACTTTTGAAATATCCTCGTCGGCGAATTAAAATTGCTGTATGCAAAACATCTTTCAATTGAATTTATTTTAAAACTTCTGCTGTTGTGTGGAAGATTGTTGGAAAAGATGAGAAGTTATTAAATTTATTGCTCAAGTTCTCGTAAATTGATAAAAGGTTTCTAGTTACGAGAATGTTTTTCAGTTACTTATTTATCTCGGAGACTAATTTATGTACTTACAACTAAGTAGATTCATGAGCCACCATAATACTATTTTTGTATAAACATTTTAAAGCATTAGTCTAAATTCACTTGTTTTATCAACAAATGTCAACTTTGACAATTTCAAACAAATGTTGTGTCAAATGGGTAATAAATCAACTTTGCTGATAGTACTCAAATAAAGACTGCTTATTTATTTTCTTTATGTAGATTGCTGTAATGAATAACATGAGACAAGAACACCGTATTCATGTATGTGTATTATTATGTGCGTAGCATTCAACGTGGATGACATCATATCAGCTGAAATTCCTGATCCAGTCACTGATCCCCATCTACACGACATTGTGACGACACAGATGGTGCATGGACCGTGCGGTGCATTAAATCCATTATCGCCTTGCATGGCTGATGGAAAGTGCACAAAACGATATCCGCGACCGTTAGTTGCTGAAACAGTCACAGGGAACGATGGATATCCAGTTTATCGTCGGCGTTCAAAAGAAGATAATGGTCGAACTATCAAAGTTAAAGTTCAAAATCAAGAGATTGAGATCGGAAATGAATTCATTGTACCATATTGCCCGCTGCATGAATTTTCGAAACACATGCAAACGTTGAGAGTTGTCATTCGGCCAAATCAATCAAATATTTGTGCAAGTACGTCACAAAAGGCAGCGACATGGCTGTGTTTGGTATTGCGTCGGAAAATGCGAATGACGAAATCAGCAACTTCCAAATGGGCGGATACGTCAGTACTAATGAAGCACTGTGGCGATTATTGTCATTTCAAATTCATGAAAGATATCCAACAGTTGTACATTTAGCAGTGCATTTGGAAAGTGGCCAAAGAGTTTACTTCACTGAGGCTAATGCGGCACAACGAGCTGAGAGACCACCATCGACAACATTGACTAGCTTCTTTGCAATGTGTGAAGCAGATCTATTCGCAGCGACGCTGATGTACGTCGAAATGCCCAAGTATTACACTTGGAATCAATCAACAAAGAAATTCCAACGTCACAAACAAGGAACCCCAGTTCCAGATTGGCCACAAGTGTTTTCCACTGATGCACTAGGTCGCATGTATACTGTTCATCCTAGAAATGATGAATGTTCGATTGCTGTTGTTAAATGTACGTGGACCAAAATCATTTGCGCATTTGAAAACTGTGAATGGCCACCAATGCCAAACATATCGAGAAGCATGTCAACTATTGGGTTTGCTGGAGAACGATTCTCATTGGGATTTAACACCTGCGGATTCAGTTGTTTCATCTGGTGGCGAAACGGAGTTCGCCGGGTTTGCTAGTTATATATAATAATAATAATAATAGCAGCCCTGTTTTTAATACATGTCCCACCGCTGAGCTCGGGCCTCTTCTCATGATGAGAAGGGTTAGGCCATAGTCCACCACGCTAGCCAAGTGCGGATTGGTAGACTTCATACACCCTCGAGCACTTATCAGGCACTCTCAGACATGTAGATTTCCTCACGATGTTTTCCTTCACCGTTAGCAAGCGATAATTTATATAAAAAATACACACATATCTTCGAAAAGACGAGAGGTGTGTACCGTGGGTTCGTACCCGAGACCTTTAACTTCGCAGTCCTACGGTCTCCCACTCGGTTATCGCTGCTTTTCACAACATACTATGCTAATAATACACAACGATGGAAATGTACGACAGTAAAAAGTAAGAGAAATATGTCTGTAAATATGTGTTACGCTTAAAATGTATTAATAAAGAAGCATAAATGTTACACTTTATGGAAAGATTGTGCGCTGTATTCATGTGTATACCATTCAACATTGTATGTGTATACGTTGTGAACACCAAGGAGTAACTGCATTTTGTGAGGCATTTTCTTAGCAAATACCGTTCGCTTTAGAAAGATCCTTTTAGAACTGTATGCTCCGACAATATTGAAGAAATACACAAGAATTGTGAAAATATTTTTTTAATAAATATGATAATATCTGTACCTAACTACTTCTTAAAAATACTAGACGGAATAGTTGTGGAAAATAAGAAGGAATTTTAGTAGAAATTTAAAACGTAATATTAACAATCTAATACATATTATATTGAGTTAAACTTACACAGTGAAATACTCATCATATTTATTATTTTGATATTAGATTCCATTGCCAGCAATTTTTTAAACTAATTAGTGAAAACCTTGCCTTGATGGTCTAGTGGTTAGCCTATCCGCCTCTTACTGCGAGGTCGCGGGTTTGATTCCCGGGGTCGGGCAAAGATTTATTTGTAAACTTTCCGTCAGGAAATTCACATTAGCAACACGGACTTGGAATTGCGCCTGGTGGATGGCGATAGACTCACCCCCTGTCCCATGGAACCTAAACATAACAGGTGAAGTGTGGGTGTTGTACACCTCTGCCACACCCTTCTGGGTAACATAGACGTGATGTTATGTTAAAAACTTTTATGAAGTAAAAATAATTTACAAATATAATTTCTGAATTTGACATTTTGGAGCTCGATTTTTGGCTCTCTGAAGAAAATAGAAACATTTTCCATAATACTTTTCAGTAACATTTTCCCTAGAAAAAGTAATAAAATTCTACGCCTACATTCCATGGTCACTTTATACTCTAAACTCGTACAAACGTATTTTTTCTTTGTGGCATATTTTTGGCACCGAGCCGCCATAATGGCCATACTATGAAAACAAAACAAAACCACACACAACGCTAAAAACACTTGTAGAAAAACACATATTTCGCAATAAATTTAATTAATAGTTAGAATGGTGTAAATTTAAACTTTTGAAATGACGAGAACATTATTTCTTACTTCATTTAGATTGTTTATATTGGTTAACATTATTTATAATGGTTCAAGTTCCAACTTCATCACGTACGGTTTACTTTTTTTTTTTTTAAACGACTCCCGCACTAGGAATAACTCCTGTATCGTGGTGGTGTTCACAAACATACATTTCACACACACAAAGCACACCCAGAGTTAGAACAAATCTTTGCGAATCATACAAAGATTTGCCGCATGTGGAGATCGAACCCTCAACACCAGCGTAGTTGAAAACGGCGAGGCGACCGCTTAAACCACTACGCCAACCGTGCACTCAACTGCAACTTATTTGTGCAGAAGTCAAGAAAGCATGTAGCCTGACTATTGTTTGCACAAAACGACACCGATGGCAAAGTTCCATCCACCCTCTAGGATTTGTTCATAATATTTATATTTAATTACTCTTTATTTAATTCGCAACGTTTACAAAATTATTTTATTAATGTAAGAAGGTCATGAATATAAAAAACCGCCTCCAGGCAATTTAATTGTCTTGTTCTGATACTCATTCTATTATTTAATTAGTTTATTAGTTTGAATTAATTCAATGTACACATATTAAAGTGTTCACTGATGTATTTGTCTGATCAAACACTTGGATAACTAATACTTATTAAGTACTTTAGCCCATGATAAAATCTACAAAATATTCAATATCGATTATTTCTTGAAATACTGCACATCATAAAACGTCGACAATATTTTAATTTAAAGCAAAGAAACCAGTTCTATTTTTACCCCGATACCAGACACTAAACAAAAGCTAACAGTCCCCCCGAGTGTCCCCTCGAACGTCCCCACTAATATATTTCAACCGGACCGAGATTTTTGTAGAATTTTTTTTTCGTGCACTCAGCAGTTTCCGAGGCGTCGCTACGCTTAAAATCTGTGCTTTAAAACGTTATACGGCTTAAGGGGACGTCTAAAATGTTTAGGACATCATGTTGTTTTTTTCCAAAAAAAATAAGAAAGGATTTTTGGCTTCTGAAGGCTTTATTTTAAACAAGGCTTCTGTGACGAGCTAATGAGAAAGATCATTCTGAGGGTTTTGTCAAGCCCGATTGGAGCCATGAATTTATTTTGAAGAGGCACGAGGGAAATCAAAATATTCCGTCTGTTTTTCTTACTTGTCTTAGTGACAATGTTAAGAAAATACGTTTAATCTTATTTAAAGTCTTGAGTGAATAATTTTCCAATAAAAAAACCGATTTCAATTACTAATAATGCTTATAAAATAAAAACTACTAAACCAAACTGAAATATTTTTTTACCTGGCAGCTATTTCGCGTCGAACAAAAAAAGAATCACGCGAATCGGTCCATTAACCGCGACGTAATCGATGTACATACATAGAATAAAACAGACCGGCCGAATTGAGAATCTCCTCCTTTTTTAAGAAGTTGGTTAAAAATGTGGTAATGTTATAATGCATAAAACTTCTTATCAATACTTATCGATGCTGCAAAAATCGATTTATTTTATGTAGACTTGAGAAGCATGTATGTGTTTGTAACTATTTATTGATCAATATCGATGTTTCTCGCTCATTTAGATTGAAAATGTTCATTTAATGAATGAACGCATTGTAGCATTCAAACTCGAGTGGAGAAATTTACCTTTATTGGTAAAGCTTACAGTTATTTTTGCAAATTATGACCTATTTTCTATTGTACCTACTGTTTTCACCACCCATACCATAGAAGACTTGATGCAGACTGTAAAGAAACAGGGTGTGATGTTCCTCCACCACAAAGGGAGGATCCTCCGACCAGGCTCGGTTTTTATTGCCTGGCGGACAGCTGTCCAACGGTAGCGTATTGGAAGTGGTAGCGTATTATAGTCACTTGCTGCGAACATTTCGTTATCGCGATTCAGCACTCGTCGACATATTATGTCACGTGTGTGCCAACCGTCATTTATTATGTGCGGATACCGCCACACAGACTACCAAAAAGGAGTAGAGGTGACTTTTCTTCGTGTTTGACTGCTAGTGTTAAATTAGATCAGTGCAGATACGAAAAGAAGAAGAAACAAAGCTTAAGAAGTAAGATCTACCATATATGGTAATTTTTCAGACCCAAACTTCCTTGCTTTTAAATCTCCATATGTTTATCTAACAGCACTTTTACCCAAAATATATTAGAACCTCCTCTTAACTGGAGGACGAAAACCGTGCATAATTAATATCTTTGAGCGGACACACATTGCATATTCATGAGGCAGACGCCCCGGCATAAAACTAGATTGTTAGACTGTTTTCTATCATTCTAAATTAATAGCTCTAATTTGATACGAGACTTCGTGGTAGTAAACAATTACTTTTATTACTGGCTCAACTAGTGGCTTATTATGTATATAATAGCAGCCCTGTATCTAATACAGTCATGTCCCACTGCTTTGAATGCAGCGTAGGCAGATGAACCATAGACAATTAGAAAGATTTTGATAGGTGAATTACATAAGCGTGCATTACGTTAATAAATAAATATCTTTGCTAGGTAATTTTAAGGTTCACTAGACCTAAAAATAATATAAGACCGTTCGAATTTATAAGAAGTTGAAATAAGGCACGCATTCATTCTTTACAACATTAGTGCTGAATGTTACTTCGCCATGTTGGTTTGTATCCTACTTAAGCTGGGGTGACGTGACGTAATGAAATAACATACGTACGTACAAATATCTCAAATTTAAAGTCCTGGCAAGAAGCGACCGTAGCTTAGTGATTAAAGCGACTGCCCGGCGTGCAGAGGTTGTTCTCATTTTAACAAACAGTATAACGTTATTTTTCTTTAATCGAACAATTCAAAATTGATTAAATAACCCATCTCCTATCATGGTCACCATAGTTTTAGCACCAATATCAGTCAGTAACTGTACTATTCTAGAACATTACGCACTCCTCGTTATTTGTTTTTTACATAAGATAAAACGCCAGAAACAATTACACTATCCAATGATCCCAATGACAAGGCCGAATACACACATTCACTCACACAAGAACACCCAGTCTCAAAACAAATCTTTGCGAAACACACAAAGATTTGTCCCATTTGTTATGTCTGTGTATGAAGTGTGTAATTACTGCATCCTCACTCACACACTACAGACATAAGAGTTATGCACACGAGACGTCCCTTTTGATTCAACACACTTCATTTACACCGGAGAGAGTATTGTTTAGGTTTTTTACTTAGCGCTGGGACACACTGAGAATATTTTTTAGAATTTGTAGAACGAAATTAGTACTACGTAGCTAAAATTATAGTTCTTTCGTTTTTTTTTTATCTATAAGTATATATATAAAAATGAAACCCGTTTTCCCTTGTCACGACATAGCATGAAAACGGCTTGACCGATTTGGCTTATTTTTGTAGTTTTCTAATACTCTGTACAAGGTTCTTACGGAAAAAAATATCAAAAAAATCTCTCAGAAAGATTGAAAAATATACATTTAATTTTGCATATTTTGTCTTCTCAGGTATGACGAGACCAGGGAAATAGGTATTCATTTTTATATGGAGTATATTATAGATTCCAGTTCAAATTGAATAGGTACGCATACATAAGATAGGTCAGCTATACAAAATAAAGTAGTGCATCAAATTTACGCTAAGGCGGTACGAAGTTCACCGGGTCAGCTAGTATTATATATTATTTAATTTCGTTTTATTAAAAAATTATAAGTGCAAGTTTTCATTCGTAACGGTCACACGAAAACAAGTATTTAGTTTCTTATTTTATATCATGCAATAAGATTCTTAAATTGATTCATACTCCTTGGTTTGCCTCAATGGTCTAGTGGTTAACGTATGCAGCTCTCTCCACGAGATCTCGAGTTCGATTCCCGGGTCGAGAAAAGTGTTATTTGTGAACTTTCCGTCAGAAAATTCAAACCCCCTATCCCATGGGACTGAAACATAACAGATGAAAAAATGTGAATGATTTACACATTTGACTCACCCTTCAGGATAATATTAGCGTGATAATATGTATTGTTATGTTAATGACGACCGGATGGCGGAGTGGGTAGTGTACCTGCCTGCGACGCCGAGGGGTTCGATTCCCACTTAAGACAAATCTTTGTGTGGATTAACATAGGGGTTTGTCTTAGTCTGGGTGTTTCTATGTATAATATTTATGTATGTATTTACAAAAAAAAAAGTATATTAATATTAGTATCAGTTATTCTAGTACCCATAGTACAAGCTCTGCTTAGTTTGGGACTAGATGGCGTTGTGTGTGAGTTGTGAAATATTTATTTATTAAAAAAAAAAAATCTACTAAAACACTTTCAAAACTTGCTATGTGCTTAAGGGTTTTGCGTACAAACAAGTAACGTTCTATGTTAATTGTTAGTAGATGAAATTCACTAAAACATCAAAAAAGGAGGTGAATCTCAATTCGATTGTATTTTCTTTTATCTTTTTTTTTTTAATTATCCATACAAGAAATTTTTCCTCACAGTGTGTACAAGTACTGCGTTTGAATGAGTAGAGACGAGGCACAAAGCCGAGGATATGAAAGCTACACGCAGTATTGGATATTCACTGACCGTTGATGTAGGCTAGTACTTGTCCTTCATTGTTTTAAATCTATTGCGAATCTATGATGATATTAATGAAGCTTAATAATTTATCTTCGAAGTCTCTGATGGCATCTTATAGTGTTTTCAATGAAGCTAAAGTATAAAAAACATATTATTATGGGGGATTCAAGTGTTAATTTCTTCTAATGTTTAATATATCGGCAGTTTTTTTCTTTTTTTTTATATAAAACGACGCCCGCTCTAGCAATAACTCCTGTGTCGCGGGGTTGTTCACAAACATACATTTCACACACACAAAGCACACCCAGAGTCAGAACAAATCTTTGCGGATCACACAAAGATTTGTCCCGTGTGGGGTTCGAACCTACAATACCAGCGTAGTTGGAAGCGGCGAGGCGGCCGCTAAAACCACAACGCCAACCGTGCACTTATCAAATAATTGCTTTGCAAAACCTCCATCATGTAAATGGCCTTTAATACTTTGCATTTCGTAAAAAAACTTTATTTTTAAATCACATAATATTGTAATATTTAGTCTAAACTTAGCATCAAATAGATTTTTTTATTTTTTATTCATTTCGATGCAATTGATTTTCATAATGATTTCCACATTCATATAGCATCATCGCAAAAGATACTATCAACATATTAACTAAACTATTTTCGCTGAAAACAACACTATATTTTTAAGAAACAAGTAAATTGAAAAAACAAGTACTTACTAACTTCCAAAACAAGATTTCAGTTATTCAGCAAAATGCTCAACTCGCAAAACTGAAACAAGCTTACTTTGGACTATATTTTTATGTTTTTTCCTTTTCGGCTGAAACTCCAGTTAATATAAGCTAACAAAAAAGAGTTAACCGTAGCAAAGCTATCGGGTGGATTGTTAGATCGTTTTGTGTCTGCACGTGTGGTGTAATGGTTTAAGCGGTCGCATCGCCGCTCTCCACTGCACTGGTGTTGTGGGTTCGATCCCCACATGGGACAAATCTTTGTGTAATTCGCAAATATTTGTTCTGAGACTGAGTGTGCTTGTGTGAGTGAATGAGTGTATTTGGCCTTGTTATTGGGACCATTGGATAGTGTAATTGCTTCTGGCGTTCTATCTAATGTAAAAAATCCAAATTTATCTTTTATCTTAGAGCAATGTACAACTACTTCTTTCTAACTAGAAAGCCTGAAAGATAGACCCAATCCAATAAAAATATTATAGAATATAATAGAATATTAACTTCCTAACATAACATCACGAATATATTATCCAGAACGGTGTGACAGAGATGTACAACACCCTCATTTGAACTGTTATGTATAGGTCTCATGGCATAGAGAGTGAGCCTATCGCCATACACCGGGCACAATTCCAACTCCGTGCTGCTATTGTGAATTTATTCACAAATAACACAATTTCACCCGGGAATCGAACCCGAGACCTCGCGATGAGTGGCGCATACGCTAACCACTGGACCAACGAGGCAATAATTAACATTAATATTAACTTCCTACTGGCTCATATTATTCTTTTAGTTCAAAAGCTTGTATATGCGTGTTAATGGGGGATTGGTTGAAACCAGCGCCAAGCTTTAAATAAATAAATAAATAAAAATTCTTTATTTGCAAGAACATTGTAGTATAGGTGGTACAAAGTCAGATAGGTACAGAATGTTTTGCCTGAATAGGGCATGCAAACAGTTATTCATAGTATAAAAAGAATTTAGATTTAGTTTGGCATATGCTCATTCCCATTTAGGGCAATTTTTGCTTTGGGGTATACAGCTTTTTAAATTACTGCATTTATTTGTTTTTTCTTTCTTTACTGAATGTATGTGTGTCTCATTGTTTTCTTTGGACCTAAATAAATATTTTCATTTTTCATTTTTATTTACATTGTTACTCAAAACTACCGGGTCGATTTTGATAAAGTTTTGCCCGTAAATAACTTAAAGCCTGAATTAACATTATAGGCTACGTTTTTAGGGTTCCGTAGTACCTACAAGGAACCCTTATAGTTTCGCCATGTCCGTCTGTCTGTCCACGGCATAGCGACGAAACCGTTGGTGCTAGAAAACTGAAATTTTGCATAAACATGTATGTTAACTAAACAAAGAAAGTCGTAGAGTAAAATTTGGAAAAATATTTTTTTTTTCAGGTAGCTCCCCTACATGTAAAGTAGGGATGTTTTTTTTTTTGTCGCCTATCCCATAGTGTGGGGTATTGTTAGATAGGACTTTTAAAAACGTTTAGGGGTTGCTAAGACAGTTTTTTGATTTAGGGATCCGGTTGCGAGATAATTAACTTTAAAGAGCAAATTTTTGTTCGAGTAGGGCGTCCCCCCCCCCTCTAAAAGCTAAACTACTGGATCCTAAAATCTGAAAAAAATTGTGTCGGTAGTACATGTAATGAACTTTGAAGGAAAACTATAGCGGATAAGTTCACTTCATTAGTTCAAGAGGAATAGGGGTCCGAAATGTCAGATGCAGTTACTCAGAATATTTCGTTCAAAATTCTTGAAACATAAATAAACATACATATATAAAATCACGCCTTTATCCCACGGGGGTAGGCAGAGACGATGGAACGCCATGTGCTTCGCTCCTTACATACTTCTTTCGCTTCCTTAACATTCATACATCTCGTCATACGTGCTAGCTGGTTTCGTGTACTACAAACATTTCCTATCTGAAGGACGCTATTTATCTGGTTACTTTAACTTAATTAGTTCTAGAGTAATTGGGGTCCAAAGTGTAAAATGCAGTTACTTAAAATAATTCGTGCAAATTACAAAAACCTTTGAAAGTAATGACTTGTATGAAGATGTTACTTGTTTAATACAAATAGTAAATCCCTTTTAAGTCGAAATATGTAGTTACGACTAGCTACGGAAGCCTACTGCGCGTGGCCCGACACGCACTTGGCCGGTTTTTTAGACATAATACAGCTTATTTTTATAGCATTTAGCTATGCTTAGCAAATTATACTAAGAAACAGTTGAAAAAGATATGGGACCGGCAGGATTTGAACCTGCGACCTTACTGTACACTGGGCAGCCGCTTTAGCCATTCAGCTACGGTCGCCGTTTACCAGAACGCTAAATTTTTCAACTGTATGATACGTCATTTCGTGACGTCACGTTCATTAATTTGTTAGATATTATCTTTTTCAACTGTTTCTTAGTATTATATAGCTTAGCTTTTACTGGATGGTAAACACCAAGTAGCCGAGGACTTTATCAGATTACGTTGACGGCGCTCTACAATGAGGAAATACGTTTTTTAAATGAATTTCATGGAAAATAAAATATTTTATGCGAAGAGATAGATGGCGAGATTTTTGTTTTGTATTATTTTCTGTCTGGAATGCTCATTTGTGTAAGTTTCTGTTTTTTTTTAGTACCCATTTCCTGATGGCAATTTTTTTCTGACTCGCTTAACCATAGAGGTGAGTCACCAAACTTATTTGTATAACTAAGTGTCAAAAGAATATGCTGAACCCAAACAGCATGCAAAAGAATTATCAGCGCTGCGGTGCTTTTAGCGCTGCAGTATTGTGCTGAGATGCGTACCATTTCCGGCATATTAAATAATGTTTTTATATTCTGATATTTTTTTTTTTATTTTTAGACGCAAATATGCCAGAATAAATGATTTTTCTTCTTTCTTTCTTTCATGCATTTAACTAGAGGGAGCTATTAGTTCTAAATGAAATTATTCCCACTGTACAAGCAGAGCGCGTTCCAGATAAAATTCACGTCAAAGTTTAGAAATGTATGGGTTTTGACAGCTTTGAACCGGCTCGGGTACAATTATTGTCTATAAAATTTGACAGCTCAATTGTTGCAAAAGATTTACCGTCAATTTTCTTCGTGTTACATCTTGACATCTATTATCTTTAGCTAAACCTATACCTAAAAAATGCGTGATTGTGTTATTTTATATGCCAAAAATGTTTTCCTATCTATATTGAGAAGACTGTTTTTAAGATTTTAGCTAATTATTTAATATAAAACACCAAAAAAAAAATCGTACCGTAAGTATTAAAAAACAGACTGCCTATACAAATTTTTCTACAAATTCAGTTTAGTTGACCAACTTAAAAAGTAATAATATATTAATGGAAGAAAATAAACATCCAAAATCTGCTTGGTAGGTAAAGTTGCCGTAAAAACGCTCAATAAACGTCTCAGTCAATCGCGTATCGTCTTACCGTAATGGATGACCTGTCGATGGCAAGCGACGGGTTAATCTACTAGCCTATTTCCATTGAGTACCGGAATTTTTCAACAAAAAATCCAGAACAGGTTTTAAAATAAGAGCCATATTAAAGAAGCATCAACTGGTCTGATTTGTAAATAGGAGACAAAAGAACTTGAAAGAATATTTGACCCGAAGTATCATAGGGGAAGAAAAAGTGATCAGGCAAAGGCAGAGAGAAGAGAAAAATTAATGTTGCTTCACCAACAAGAGCTGAGCTCTTAGGTGAATGATGATGAATGATGAATGTCATGGTAATGGTCCTACTCGGTACGTCAGGATGTGTCTGTCATCAACACTAACCTGTACACCCCATGTAAGCTGCAATGACTAAAAATGGCTTAGTCCGGCCTGGCCATGAGGTGCTTGATCGAAAAAAATCGCACATCTCCAATCTATATGTTAAGTTAATATAATTCAGTTTTAGTAGTTTTGTAATTTATAGCGCTGAATCGCGCTATAGTTTCGTTACCAAGTCGGGTATATATATTATTAGGCTCTGAATGTTATGTTTTTTTTAATGTTTTGCTTTGTTTCGCGCTCGACCTCGCTAGCCATGCCAAACTGCGCGCCCGGATTGACCAGTGAGCTGTCTTAGCAGCCGATGGCGGTGACACTAGCAAGACAGTCCAATGCCTGAATTGGTGGGGTCAGAAGAACCCAACTGCAGTTTTTTTTTGTGAATCAACAAGATATTTAAAAACAATAGTGACATTTTTAATACGTGTTTATAATATTTACTTACGGGCTCTAGATTCGTTCAGTGCTTCAAGAGATAACGATACTGAAATAAAATTTAATAGCCAAGCTTAGATTGTATCATGTGCTTGGCCTTATATTTCAAAATGTACAGAATATCAATATTTCCGCATGGATTAACATTTAAATTTGGAAATCTACGGACGAGTGAGTTTTATGGGCAACTATTTTGCTTTTCGCGTCGATTTTCAGTACAAAATGGGTGTACTCGGGTCGATCATGGTACGGTTGAATGATTTTAGTATGGGAAATGGTATGCTATAAATGTATGAGACCCTTCCATGCTTGAGCGGTTATGACAAGACTCGTCTGATTTAATTGTCAAAGGATTTACACATCAAGCTGTACGTTACCAGTATAAGATGGTATAGCATTGTACGAGAAATCTATATAAAACAAGCTGACCCGGCAAACGTTGTTTTGCCAAACATTTTAGATTTGCCATAAGCTCAGGGAAATTTTAATCGAAATAGAGTGAAAACATTTACAAAAAAGACGATAATTGATCAGTTATCGAGCGGGATGACAAATGATTAAATTACTAAAATGGCTATTAAAAAATGGGGGTTGGTGATAAAAGAGTAAAAACTTAGGGTTGTACGTATTTTAATGCCACATTATAGAAAATAAAAACAAAAAATTTGTCCAATAATTAAAAAAAATAAAAGGGTGAGAATGTTTTTAAGGGTATACAAATACAAATAAATAGTAGACAATTCTCAGACCTACAGAATATGCATATAAAATTTGTTAAAATCAGTAAAGCCGTTTCGGACACGTAAGGTAACTAGCATTGTGACACGAGAATTTTATATATATATGTATAAGATGAGACCATCTTATATTGGAGATGGTATAGCCTGATGCGTAGCCATGTGTACAATCGAATTACTTCAAATTGTAATTGCTACTTCGAAGAAGCTGTTATTAGATAGATAGGTATTTGGAATCGTGATTTGGTTTGGGTTTACAAGGGTTTCTATGAATTTAGCCAATGTAATTATTCTGTTTGGTACTATCCTTTATCTATGATGTTATCTTTGTATAATCTACTCATCATCACCATCTCCCGAGCCTCTATCAATTACATTGGGTTCGGTTTATAATCTAATTTGTGTTGAGCTGTTCGACAAAAAATTTACCGTTTCCATCAATTCAACATAATCCCCACATTGGTGACCCTGGCGTGAATAAGCAGGAACGCCACGGTGTAGAAAGTTGTGTGTTCTTTGTCGAGGGAATTTTACGTAGAGCTAGCTGTCATCAGTCAGACCTCCAAAGCCCAGTCAAAATTTTGAAGATTTATGAACTTATTTAGAAATTATAATATATTTAGCTATTGTCGGCTGATTGAACTTTTTACACTGCAGTAAATGTTTGCTCGAACTAATTTGATAATCTTTCATTTTAGCCGTAGAAATTATTCAGAAAAAAAATCCTCAGCATTATATTTCAAGAAAGGGATAAACAGTTAAGCTGTATATACTATAATAATATACTGTTTGTTGTTTTTTTATTTATTATTTGCTATATGATATGTTTATATGCGGAAACTTTTATTGGCCTTCATAATGTTATGTTTCTTTTCTAGCCTTAAGTTAGCTGTAAGTTTCCCTATCAAATAAAAATAAAATAAATAAAATAAAATAAAATATATGTTTTTCATTATAGAAACTTGACTCAGAACTAATACGTCATAACAAAAAGTTTATAACATCACGCCTATATTACCGAGAAGGGTGTGGCAGAGGTGTAGTACACCCACGATTCACTTGGTAATATATGTTTTGGTCCCTTGGGATGGGGGTGAGTATATCGCCATCCACCGAGCACAATTTTAACTTCGTGCTGCTATTGTTAAAATTCCTGACGGAATATTTACAAATAACACTTTGCCCAACCCGGCAATCGAAGCCGAAACCTCGCAGACCATCGAAGCAGTCAGCATAAAGTTAATTTTCATCAAACCAAGTTTTGCACTAACTTCAAACTTCAAACTTTAATATTTTTATTGCAAATATGGGTATAAATAGATGTTATAAAATAGTTAAGACCACCATATTTTACCCTAAGGCATGCAATAACAGGCATAAAAACTATTTATATCAAATTATAAAATTTACACAAGAATAAGAATAACAAAATTAAAATTAAAATAACAAAGATTGTATAACAACACGAAGTAAATTAAAATAACTACATAATTTAAACTATTTTTTTTTATATATCGTAAAAGCCGGGCCAATGGATACGAGCCTCGTTTTTGATCGTATCTCCAAAAGGGGTTAATGATAGTTTCATTTTTCACTCCCACTCTGATAACGGGGATTAAATGACGCAAATTTTAGTATAATCAAAATTAAGGTCCCGCGAAGGCTTAACCAAAGAAGCACCCGACTCCAAGTTGCACTCAAATAAACTCAAACAGCCAAATTACTACGTCAAAGTATTTTTATTTTTATTTATTTATTTTGATAAAACAATCTTAAATTAAAATTTACTAACTTAAATATTAAATAATACTTAAACCAAAATCATACCTAACTACGTACTGCTGAAAGAGAAATATAAATAAAAGTGTAAAAAAGTTATGCGTCAAAAAATACTGACGTGCCCAGAAGGCTGGCGGCATTGCCGCGTTGGATTGCAATGCTCAACCTTTGAGCAAAGTAAAAACCAGCCTTCTGGTCACGTGAAGTGTCAATAAGTCGCTTTGATATCGTCGAAGTAAATGCACTAGATCCAAATAACTGTTCTAAACATTTCGTTTCTTTAAAAACCAACAGTTAACTTACCACAATTTCTACACCTAATAGACAAGGAGCTAGCTCGTAGTGGACGGCCAGCTTACGTCATTTTGTTCAATCTGAAAGTTTCCCCGTCCACCAAATATGTGGTGGTGGCTTAGGAAAATAAAAAAAAAAATGTAAAAAAGTCATTTCATTGTATTAACTGTAATTATTTTTATTATTTTGTTTATGGTGTTGCTTAAAATTACCCGCCACCATTGGCAGACACTAGACTCAAACTAACAAAAGTTAAACTTTTTCCCCGTTCGTGCCAAAACAATCTTTTCTGATGGCACAAACGAAAACTTTCAGCTTGTATAAATGACAAAAGTCAGTCACGGGCTCCTAATCTACTACGCTCCGACTCCAAAATTAAGATTGAAATGATTCTCCATAATTTCATCCCCAATGTCCAGAGTAACTATTAACGTCACAAAAAGGCAGTTATAGCATTAAAAAGTAAAATTAAATTCTGCAGCCATATTCCAGAGAAATTTTACACAATTGAATTAACAATCACATTTATTTTGAAAAGCTTACACGCTACAATTTTGAGGCAATGTGTGTGTGTATGGTGAGAATGTTGGTTTTGTTTGGTTGTATGTCGATTAAAATTTTTGTAGGTCTATTTTTTGTGTTTTTTTTAATAAAACCACCCCTATATTACACAGATAGGTGTGGCGGTGGTGTATAGTAACCACACTTCACCTGTTTTCTATAGGCTTCATGTGAAATCTACCGGGTACAATTTCAACTCCATACTGCTTTGAGATTTTTTCTAACAGATAATCAAAGATGAAAAAGAAGAAGTAAGGAAAACAGTTCAGCTTGGATGCTGTGGATGGAGTCTTACATTGCTGCGGCACGATCATAAAAACAGAGATATTATAATGAATATGACAAAAAAAGTACGTAAAGAAAAAAAAGATTACATTGAATACAATAAAGGGCAATAAAAGAGTATACCTATGCGCAGCGCAAAATAAAAAATAAAAATAAAAAAAATATCTCGAATGTCTCGAATTCTCGCGATGAAAAACCGCGTTTTACACTATTAGATCAACGAGGATGTCATAAAAGTCGAGTCAGTCGAGGCATTCAAATAAAAGTGTCCAGAAAATGTCCTGCCTCTATCACGCCACGATATAACAGACATACTGCATTCAAGTCCTTCATCCTTTATGCATCAAAGGTAGAAACTAAGAACTAAATGAATGGACTAGAAATTCTCAACTACTTGAATAACTAATGCGGGCTTGTACACACGGGTACACATTAGACTACACATTTCCAGTGTGAGCTGGTCTTCCACGAAAAGCCTTCCTTGTATGCAGTCTTCTCTGAATTTCTCCACGACCTATATCAGGAATCCTGATTCAAAAACAGTTTTCTCATACTGATAAATATTATGATACTGAATGCAGTATTTTCCTTTGCAAGGAAATGTTGATATTCAAGAGATAAAAGCTTGTAAGGAACCTTTGAGAGTCGGTATTCCAGGAAATATATGTTATGATATTATTTACAAAGTCTCTTCATGTATAAAAGTACTGACTTCTGCATGCGGCTCCATCTGCATAACCAACATCAGTGCCAAATTTCTACAAAATCTACTTGGTAGTTTTTGCGTAAAAGAGTAACAAGCATAAACCCACACATACACACGCACGCACGCACATACACGCACACACAAACACACTACACACGCGCACAGACAAACACTCACACACACATTTACACAAATGTTTGCATTTAAGATATTAGTAGGCAATTATTAATCAGTTAACACTGCAAATGCAATAAAAAAGAAAATAAATTTTTTTTACATGTGCCAGTTATTTTTGTCGCATATAAGGGCTTCAGCTGATACGTTCGGTGAGAGTTTTAATGTTCATATTTTGTCTCGATCTCCTCTTACATTTTTTATTACTGACTTCATTTAAAAACCTTCATGATTTCAAAGATTTTACTAAGAAACAGTTGAAAAAGATATGGGACCGGCAGGATTTGAACCTGCGACCTTACTGCACACCGGGCAGTCGCTCTTAGCCATCCAGCTACGGTCGCCTCTTACCGGCACCCTAAATTTCTCAACTGTATGATACGTCATTTCGTGACGTCACGTTCATCCATTTGTTCCTATCTTAGGTAAAAAAAATTGTTCTGAGACTGGGTGAGCTTGTGTGAGTGAATGAGTGCATTCGGCCTTGTCACTGGGACCATTGGATAGTGTAATTGCTTCTGGCGTTCTATCTAATGTAAAAAATCTAAATTATTACTATAAATTATTATTGCCAACCATAAATATCAAGTGAACCCGCAGGCAAACCCTAGTACGATATAATTGGAGAAATTGCTGCCGGAACGACCGCTAACATAGACATAACTTGATTATAAGTTATGAGACAGGGCACAATTTGCTTAATTATAGCGCCATCAAGGGATTAATGTTCATTTTTCTGTTATTTCGTTATTTCATTTTTTATCGTTTTTTCTGGGCGAATTTTTTCAGGATTTTGCAGTTGGATGGAAGATTGTTAAGGAACTTTGTCTGGTCGAGAGCGATGGAGGAATTTTTGCCATTGAGTGTAGTTGTAGCTGAGCTGTATTTTAGATGTAAAGTGGAATTCCGGCACACGAATATTTTATTAAATGACTCCTTGATAATTTTATTACTGAACTGGCTTCTACTGAGTGCCTTTTGAGTCGCTATTGGTTTCAGTTATTTATGAAGTTTGCAACAATTATTAACTAAGATCTATAGATCAAGTAAAAACAAGAAAAGCTAATAGTTAACCTTTATATCTCCACTAAGTATGAAATTAAAACTTTTCCATTACTTGACTGGTCAAAAATTGATGGTGTGGTAGATAGATACACAGGTAAAGCTTTATTTGCATACCATCTGCATTACAAACTAAACAACTATAGAAAGACAACAACAATATCGAAGAGACGGTCTTATCGCTTGACGCAATTACTGCGAGGTAACCTTGAGTGTGGTAGTATGTGTTTGATAACCAAAAATTTTAAACAATTAACAAAAATATATTAAGAACATATAAAATACTCACTCGCCGCACACACCTCTTGTCCTGAAAGAGAAGAAAACTCGAGGTTTTAAACCTAAAAAAAAAAAAAAGTATGTGTTTGATACACATACGATACCGTTTTGACACTTGACATGAAATAGAAAATCCGAGTAATGTGAAAGGCGGATGAGTGCGTGAATTTTTTGTTTTTCTTTCACACATGAACTACCACATCAATTTTGATTAAATTTTGTAGCTTATTTTCTGGATTACTGCCTAATTTTTCATCGATGTACGAGTGAGTCGTCAGTGTAACTACAGGGTAAGGTGTGTCACAGTGGTTCACACGTGCACGTTCGAAGCAATGCCTTCAACTGGTTAGTGTGAACTTTACCTTGTAATTTGAAAAGATTTGATTGGTTAGGGGGGGGGGGGTAAGGCCAGTGGACAATGACTTAGGGTCGACACACACCAAACGCGCGTCGAAGCGCAGCGAAGCGAAGCGCAGTTTCAGTGTCATATGAATTTTAACTTTATTTTTATTACTATAATACTTATTATCGCATGAGAAACTCTACGCTGCTACTACTACTATGGAATTCGCCGGCATTCCCGCGGCGCCGCGGGCATCCGCGCGACTCGTTTGAGTTTCTCATGCGATGCGATGCGAACCCCTGCGACACAGGAGTTATAAATAATGCGAAAATCGTTTTTTAAAAAAACTTAAAACCTGATTCAAATCTGTGACATCACAAGCCGCACATTAAGCAGTATAAGCAAAATTAATATTAATTATTAATACTCAAAGTTATTATAGACTACAAAATGCAAAATATTACATTTCCTATTCCATCA
Source organism: Hypena proboscidalis (assembly GCA_905147285.1). Classification (NCBI taxonomy): domain Eukaryota; kingdom Metazoa; phylum Arthropoda; class Insecta; order Lepidoptera; family Erebidae; genus Hypena; species Hypena proboscidalis. The sequence continues at coordinate 4,450,172 of LR990150.1, read as the reverse complement.
TATAAAATTAAACCAGAAAGTCAAATATGAAGCATTTTAAAATGAAATGGCACTCTAAATAATTTGCTAGATTATTTATATCGATTCTTATCTCAGTATTCGTTTCAGTAACTGAGTACAGGAAGCTTCGACAGAACATCAATTACTCTGTGACATACTGACTTAGCCCCTACTATGGGTTTTCGAAAGTTTCTCACGTAAATTTTCGAATATCGAAATATTAATTAATAATAATTTGCTGAAATCAAAACATCTTTATTTTTGGTGACTAAGATCATTGAACCAACTCTACTACTAACTGCTTTTAATAATTAAATTGATATGTGCATAAGATGTATATATTTACTACCGCTTTACTGTGCACTGTCGTGGAACTCTTTAATTGGCTGAAGATACTTATTGTAAATGTAATCAGCTGAGGCTGACTGCATGGTATAAACAAAGCATGTACCTTGTAATAAAGCTGTTGAGTTTCCTTAATAAATAAATAAACTCAAACGTGAAATACAAAACGTCCATTGCCATTAGAGAGAGAAACTAGACATTTTCTTTTAATATAAAAGAAATACTTAACTAAACTATCCAACTCTTCTGCCATTCTGTCATCAATCGTCGATGCAGGTATTTGGATTTTGAATAAACATTTTTTTGCTCCTAACTCGTTGGAGATAAATGAAATTATTCGACCTATAGAATTCGGCTTAACTGGCAGCTTTCTAGTCTAAAAATGAATTTAAAGTGATAAAATTACGAGTTTATCCTACAAACAGTAGGGTCCGTGCTGTCACGGCAAAGTTTTTATATCTCGGCTCCGAGCGACCCGGATTCCAAGAATTTAATCTCGAAATTGCTTGCTAAGCAGATTTCGTATAAGATATAAAACAAAGCATTTATTGTACTGATCCACTTATACGTTCATTTATTTAAGGATAGTGCTTTATCACCAGGAGCCAAGAGGATCTATCGTTAGGTTAAGCTTTGCTAACCATGGTTTGCTGTTGGATGAGTGTCCATCTTAACATCTTATTTCTATCGTACATCTGTCATTTGTATTTTTATTGTCCATTACATGTATATAATACATATTTTTAGGTATTTATATATTATATTTTTTCTCACCAGCTCTTCTCATAATGCAATACCCACCGGAGCTGATACTTAGTTTGATTTTAATCTGATTCTAAACAGTTGGATTAAAAAAAAACCGACTTCAAAAAGTAGGTAAACTAAAAAGCAAAAAATAAATTTACTTCGCACAAAATAATACGTTTTTTCATTTAGTTAAATAGAAATTATTAAATAATTATTTTATAATTCTGAAGTCGGTGCCAAGTAAAAACAACCTTTCTACAATATCAAATTACAGTTCACACAAAAAGGGAGGCGTAGTTGTGCTAGTGCGCGGTCGCCCAGTATTGGTACTTACCACAGAAATATAACTAATATTCAGTCAGAAAAAAGTTGTTAGAACGATTGATATTATCTATACAGAGTTATTAATTGTTTACTTGGCACCGACTTCAGAATTATAAAATAATTATTTAATAATTTCTATTTAACTGAATGAAAAAACGTATTATTTTGTGCGAAGTAAATTTATTTTTTGCTTTTTAGTTTACCTACTTTTTGAAGTCGGTTTTTTTTTTGTTAAAAATTATTTTATTTTACGATTTTAAGTGATGGGTAGACCGAGCAAGAATGTTTCTCGAATGAGGAGACGACGGTTACTTAAAACGGAAAACTTATTAATAATAATAAACAAGAATTAAATCCTTTTTCCTGACTATTGAGGAGTTGACCTTCCATCATCAGCTCAACCACATAAAATTATTGCGACCAAGCGTAAATCCTTGTGTAGCCTCGATTAATAAAATATGAGGGTTGCCCCCAATTTCTCTGGGATCCCATCATCAGATCATGACATGCTGACAATGGGACCACCTTTGAAAATCTCCGTTCCAACAGCTCACTTGACATCATAACTAGCAGTCTGAATATGTGTACAGTAGTGAAAGAATTATCCTTTAACTCCTAACCATTGAGAAGTTGACCTTCCATCATCAGCTCATCCACATAAAAATACGTAAATACTGGTGTAGCTTTGAAAAACACACTAAAAACATTACATGTGCCTATAAAATTCGAGGGTTGCCCTCGATTTCTCCAAGATCCCATCATCAGATCACGACATGCTGACAATCATCAAAATCAGTTCATAAACGACGGAGATATCCGTGAAGAAACATAAAAAAAAAGCAACATATATACGAATCGAATTGAGAACCTTCTCCTTTTATAGAAGTCGGTTAAAAATTAATCTAAACCCCGGTTATTCAAATCTTTGTAATTAGTATAATTTAGTTTTACTTATAATTTATTTCTATATCATTTGTTTGTAATATTTTGAAGTGTTCAAGCGCCTCCCGAGGCCTATGAAAATAAATGATTTGAATTTGAATATATAGTATGTATTTTATAATATTGCTTATATGAATTGGTATGTAAGTATTTTATTATTGTACCTATACGTAGGTATATTCATCATAATTAATATCTTTATGCATTTATATTCTTTCCCTATTCTTAACTCTCTCTAGTACACCTTGAACTTCCCTTTCGTGTCTCTTTCTTACTCTTTACCAATGGTTGTCTGTAAGAGATTGATTTAGTTGCAATAAGACCGCCATTTGTACTATATATTTTCTTTTTTTCTGTATATTTTTTTCTTGGCTTTTTATTATTATTATTATAACGAGTTTTTCTTCGACTTGGAGAACACGTTGCCTGTGTCGGTCCCGGTTACTATTTGAAGATGTATGGTAATGTATTGTTCTTTGTCAAAAGTCTAAGAAAGAGTATCGTATCACCTCGTACCGGGTTGTAAAGGTCTGATGGCGTAAAAAAACTAATTATTAGCTGAATTCGTTAATCTAGAACCATATTCCAATGTTGTATTACAACTATTCAAATTAGATGCAGCATATTAAATGTCCTAGCTTTGCCGTGTATGCTTATTGACGACCGGATGGCGAAGTGGTTAGTGTACCTGCCTGCGACGCCGAGGTCGCGGGTTCGATTCCCGCTTAAGACAAATCTTTGTGTGCATGAACATGGGGGTAAAAAGAAAAGTATATATGTATTAGTATCAGTTATTCTAGTACCCATATTACAAGCTCTGCTTAGTTTGGGACTAGATGGCGTTGTGTGTAAGTTGTGAGATATTTATTTATTTATTATTTATTTATTTACCGGTAATATAACATCAAGAATATATTACCCAGAAGTGTGTAGCAGAGGTATACAACACCGACACTTCACCTGTTATGGTTTAGGTTCTATGGATAGGGGGTTAGCCTATCGCCATCCACCGACCACAATTTTAACTCCTTGCTGCTGTTGTGAATTTCCTGACGGAAAGTTCACTAATAAGACTTTCATACCCAACCCTTGAATCAAACCCGAAACCTTGCGGTTAGAAGCGCATAGGCTAACCACTAGACCATTAAGGCAGTGCGTAGTAAGTAAAAATGACATCGCAATATATACTTCAGGTATTTTTTATTTCTTCGACTTCCCTTTAACTGATTGTCATGACTCAGGCGTCTTACCAATACATCAAATTCATGTGACAGACATCGGTTTAATCTTGGATGAAGGATAATACTTACTCTGAGGGTTTAATACAGTTATGTTACATAAATGATGTACGCTTACGACATTATAAATAATATGGTGTCCGTATGGAATGAGGAGCTATATTTCGTATCTTATATATTAGGCAAGTGGGGGCAAGCAGCGATAGCCGAGTGGAAGACTGTGGGACTGCGAAGTCAAAGGTCTCGAGTTCAAACCCACGACACACACCTCTGTCAATAAACCGTTAAGTCTTTGAAGATGTGTGAATATGAAGATATGTATGTATTTATTTTATACATTATCGCTCGCTAACGGTGAAAGAAAACATCGTGAGGAAACCTACATGCCTGAAAGTGTCTAAAAAGGGCTCTAGGGTAGGCCAGCGTGGTAGACGATGGCCTAAACCTTCTCATTATGAAAAGAGGCCCGAGCCCAGCAGTGGGACATGTATTAGATACAAGGCTGCTATTATCATATATTGGGATTATTGTATATCGGCTACAAAAAACTAAAAACAACACCGCCACTAGCAAATCACACGAAAACGTTTGCACATTTGTGCCGTGAGGGAATCGAACCCACAGTCCCACACACTCAGTGCATAGCAGCAAGGAAGGTGAATTATGGTTAAACCACTAAACCAAAACTCACCAAACTTCTTTATTCCGTACTAGCTGACCCGGCGAACTTCGTACTGCCTTAGCGTAAATTTGATGCACTACTTTATTTTGTATAGCTGACCTATCTTATGTATGCGTACCTATTCAATTTGAACTGGAATCTATAATATCCTCCATATAAAAATGAATACCTTTTTTTAAAATATTGCTAAATTCGTTAAAAGGAATTTAAACTTCAAAAGCGAATGATTTCTTATCAAGTACTTAAATATAAAGTTTCATGGTTTTATCTTTTAAAATTAAGAAATCCCATACAAACTTTCAACCTCTATTTCAACCCCTTCATCCCTTTTTTTTATAAAAAAGTAGCCTATGTTCTGTCTCAGGGTCTAAAGATTGTCTGTACCAAATTTCATCTAAATCGGTTGCGAGGTTTAAGCGGGAAAGCGTAACAGACAGACAGACAGACAGACAGAGTTACTTTATTATTAATTATTAATAAATAATATATATTAATATATAATATAATATATAATAAATATATATATTATATATATATATATAAATATATAATAATATAATAATATATAATATAAATATATATTATAACGGGTGGCGCAAAAGTAAAGACCCTATTTGGTTCAGCTATAACATTTTTTCTAAATTAGAAAACTAGATTTAGATTTTTTTAAATGTATATTTGTGCCATTAAATTTCGTACCATTAGGATTTAAAGATGATGTCTTTTAAATGGTGACCTCCAGAGTTGATACACATTTGAGCCCTATTTATGACATTTTGCATAACTTGCCGTAACACTTCCTGCGATATGTTCGTTATTTCTTGACGAATGTTTTCTTTTAGAGCTGCGAGAGTCTGTGGCTTGTTCACATACACCCGAGATTTCAAAAAACCCCAAAGAAAGAAGTCTGGACTGGTCAGATCGGGTGATCTTGCAGGCCAAGGCAAATCGCCAAAACGAGAGATAACTCGGTCTGGAAAAGCGTCCCTCACTAAGTCCATAGTGTCGCGCGCTGTGTGTGCCGTAGCGCCGTCTTGTTGAAACCAGATGTGCTCCAGTCCCAATTCGTCCAAACTGGGTATCAAAAACTCACGTAACACGGTTCTGTAGCGTTCTCCAGTGACAGTTATCGCATTGCCTCCAGCGTCTTCGAAAAAATAGGGTCCGATCACTCTGTCAACACAGATGCCACACCATACAGTAACTTTTAGTGGGTGTAGAGGTGTTTCTTGAATAATGCGCGGATTATCAGTGCCCCAGAACCGAGTATTCTGCTTATTGACATGCCCTGAGAGATGGAAATGCGCTTCGTCACTCATAACCAATTTTGAAGGAAAATCATCCTCTTCAAGGTGTATCAATTCTGGAGGTCACCATTTAAAAGACATCATCTTTAAATCCTAATGGTACGAAATTTAATGGCACAAATATACATTTAAAAAAATCTAAATCTAGTTTTCTAATTTAGAAAAAATGTTATAGCTGAACCAAATAGGGTCTTTACTTTTGCGCCACCCGTTATATATAGTTGGGATTGGGATTTGCATCTTTCTCCTTCAATATTAAATAAAGACAGACAAATTGAAAGCTTAGCTTTTCTTAAATTACGCCCGCTATGAATAACTCTTGTGTCGCAGGGATGTTCACAAACATACATTTCACACACACAAAGCACACCCACTGGGACTTAGTCATCCGAGTAGTAAATTACAAATAGCTACAAATACATCAAATTAAGTGTGACATAATAATGTTTAACACAGTGTAACATAAATCATGTAAGCTTATGTTGTCGTGAGCATAACGGGCACATTGTCCATTGCTACATAGTCTATGTTAAGACTTGGTGCTTAAGTGTAAGACCCAGTACTAAGTAGAACTGCATCAGCTGGAATATGTAACTTAAGTACTGTGTCGTGGTGAATATTCGACAGCAGTGGTTCAGAGGGACAATCGGCAGGATTCAATAGAAACGTAATCGGATTGTAACATTAATATTACAAAGGACCAGTTCACGAGGTTCTGGATAGATCTTACAAGAACGTGTCTGCACGTGTGGTGTAGTGGTTTAGTCGCCTCGCCGCTCTCCACTGCACTGGTGTTGTGGGTTCGATCCCCACATGGGACAAATCTTTGTGTGATTCACAAAGATTTGTTCTGAGACTGGGGTGTGCTTGTGTGAGTGAATGTGTATATTTGGCCTTGTCATTGGGACCATTGGATAGTGTAATTGCTCCTGGCGTTCTATCTAATGTAAAAAATCCAAATTAATTATTTTATTTATTATTTATTTAAGAACCATAAAATATAACCTGACCGAATTTAAAAGTGACACAAGTTACACTTCAAAAAAGATCACAACTGTCACTTTCATTAATGTGTGTTATATGCGTATCCTGCCAATAAGGTCTATTCACCGGTGAAATTGGGGCTAAATAAAAATAAAAAAATGACGAAAGTGACAGCTGTATTTTTTTTTTCAGTGTAACTTGTGTCACTTCTTTATTCGAGCAGGTTATATTTTATTATTATCTAAAAAACTAAAATGCATGTTTGTTCGTACCAATTTTCCAGTTGTCGCTGTGAATCGTGTTATGCCTTATGCGCTACTTCATGAGATCATTATTTCAGGCTTTTATCATCTACAGACCGAGACATTGTGCAAGCACTACTATTTGACATTTTGGCGACAGATTAGAGGTGAGATGGGATGGTGCATTAAACTTGTTTACAAAATAGAAAATACTTCTTGTATATTTAGTTAGCTTAGCCCCAACTTAACATATACCACACATAAATGAAAGTGACAGCTGTGTTTTATTTTCAAGTGTAACTTGTGTCACTTTTAAATACCGCCAGATTATATTTTGTGGGTCGGATAAGATCTATCCGGTACTTCAGAAACTGGACCTTAAAATTCCAAAAAATAACGAAATAAACTGTTTTTTAACTAACATTACGGGTGGCGGGCCTAACTCCATTCAAACTGAAATTAATAGCAGTAGCTTTAACTCCTAATATACAAGAAGAACGTTTAACCAAGATAGTCTTATTTACCAAACATATATCTAAAACCAAGCCGAAAACCTCCCTTGAAGATGTTAAAGTACGGACCGGCCATCATTCCTCGTCATCTAGGGACAATCGTAAAGTTCGCATAAAGTCCATCATCTATTTTACGCGAGATCTTACCTTTTTGTTGCCAATTCTGTCCTTAATGCTGTTATAAAGATATTTATGGCGACGCTTCATCTTAGTTATAAACCTGGTTTTATAGTCGAATAAATGGTGAATGTTTGATATTTATTTTTTTGGAGATTATGTTAAAGCATTAAGCTTATTGTGGATTAACAAAAATGAAGAAATACTTTCCATATTTTCAAACTTATTAAATATTGTTAGCTTGGATATAATAAACATTATACTGTTTTTTAACACAATTGGTTCATGAATAAAAAGCGTAGGTATACTAATTTGTTTAACATATACATTATAAGTAGCGCTATCTAGCGAATAATCTTTGTAAAATCTTCTTTTTTGTTCAAATGTATGGATGAACGATCTTATTTAGATTGTGGGAAGTAGCTGACTATAGGTAATAAAGGTAAGTAATGAAAACACAATCTAGAAAAATCATAAGATGAGTTTTCAACTCAAAAATATGACAATACTAGAATAAAAAAGGAAACGCAAGGCCAAATTCTTTGTAAAGACAGACATTTTAAGATCAAGGCAGGCTCAATCTCAATCCCCAAGTAGGCTTCGAAAACATACCTACGCGCGGCTGGTACCCCGGGTACTCCATTCCATTAGGGACTCACGTGCGAGCGGAGGAGCACACGCGTTGAACCGACTATTCATTTATAGAGTGTTATTTAAGTTTAATGTGTGTAAGTTAAGTGTAAAAGCGACTCGCCTACGGTTAGATAAACCCTTAGTGGTTTTTGACCGAGGCAAATGATGTTAAAAAATAGTTTTAAGTACTTTGGTTATAATAAACAAATAAAATAATTATAGATTCCTCGTAATTTTAGGGATACATTTTGTAGATTTTACACACTGATAGGATTGCTGTTAAATTCCAATTTACTTTGGCCCACACATTAAAGAGGAAGAAGAAGGAACAGGGTGTGATGTTCCTCCACTAAAAAGGGAGGATCCTCCGACCAGGCTCGGTGGTATTGCCTGGCGGACAGCTGTCCTCCGGTAGCGTGTTGGAAGCGGTATATATGTACACTCTCTGTGAACACTTCGTTATCGCGATTCAGCGCTCTTTGACATATGACACGTGTGTGTCACTATTTGATGTTGTCAATGTTGTCTGTCATTTATTATGTTCGGATACCGCCACACACATCAAAGTAAGCAATAATATCTCTCGGCAGACAGACAGAAAGGCACCAATTTTCGTGGAGGTATAATAAGAGGACATGTATACAAGCGCGAGATAGATTTAGTCACGTTTTTGTCATATTTTTATATCGGGAAACATAACAAAAACACGACATAAAAACTGTTTCCTACATAAAACTCACAACTACAGAATATTGCATCCCATTCATCAATCCTTAGTTATATTTATGTATCCATATTTCATAACCAATCTTCATTAATATCTCCCAGATGAGACTTATCTCCTACCTCTTTGCGCCAGATCCATAATTCTTTAGTAGCTAAAGGAAATATCTAGTTCAATCTTTTCACTAACAAAATATAAGTTTTTTATATAATATTAAAGCTGAAAAATCCAGCTGGACTCGAACTTGCACCCCTTGGGTATACGCCCAAAGTGCTTTGCCAATTCAGCCATGGATTTCCATGCCGCTAGACTCAAAATTTCTCAACTCTTTTAGTGCCAGCGTCAAATAAAAAAAAATACAAAACGGCACAGCAAAGCTAAAATTTGCTTTAAAATATTACAAGTCTTTTAATAAATAAATTCACTCCAAGCCCACAACACAATTTTGAAGAAGCGTCGAACTAAGTTTCCGTATCAGAACAAATTTCCAAAAGTAGCACGGATAAGATAAATCAAGTTTACAACTTCTATGAACTAATGAAAAACTGTAGCCGGTTTGAAAGCTATGAAAAATGAAAGTTGGTTCGTGAAGGCACTATGTTTTATTATTGCAAGGCCCAGTTGGTAATCACTTTTTTAACGTCAAAGGATGACGTTACTCAAAAATTACTGATTTTCTCTAAACATACGAGTTATTTTTTGTTAAATTTGGTTCATTGACAGCTAAAGTCAAAATGTACAGCTCGTATAATAATGTACTATCAATAAAATTGATTGATGACTCATTTGACAAATATTTCCTTTGAAATTGTCAAAGTCGATAAGTTTGACATTTGCCGTCAGAACTAGTGTTGTGTAGTATACAAAAATAGTGTTAAGGTGGATCATGGATTAACTTTGTATATAGTATACAGAATTTAATTTTAATAATACGTGCAAATTATAATAGTAATAATTATACTAATTTTATAAGTTTTTAAAAAGCTATATTGTTGTTACTTTTTCTCGGGAATAAAAAACAGTAGAGTTTTTACAAAATAGATGAAGGTTTGGACGACTGTTTTGTCAACTAATTGTAAAAAAAATGCGACATCCAAAAAAAAAAAAATATCGATAGGAAATTTATATTAACACTTCAAATTCATTTTTTTACTATGGCAATATTATTATGTAAATTCAATTCAGCCTCTTACATTACTATAAACAGCTAGACAGAAAATCATTTTAATTCCAAAGGCACAGCGAAAAATGTAGAATTAGTAAAAAATACGGTATGCGTATACAAAAAGCGGGTTTTTATAATAAAACGGGCCAAGTCGAGAGCAAGCAGACAGTGATAGTTAAGTGCTTAATGTATCCGTGGAGAGGCATCGCGGAGCTTGGAAATTGAAATTGCTTAAGGTACGGTCTGGTTAAAAAGATTTTTTTGTGAAAAATGTATGTCTGTCATAAACCATATTCAAAATACGACGATTTCTTTTTGAGTAAATCTTTTCATTAACATCGGGTGAACAAGTATCTTCAAATTGTACGACTTCAGTCATTGTTACTGATAAACTGAACTTTTCCTGTGCTTAGAATTTGATCCTATTCACTAACCACCTCCAACTTCCTTTATCTAATGGCATTATATCCAGGTGTCTAAATTGAATTGGTATATGTCTGGTAAATACTAGGGTGGAGGGACCATCTTTTGCATTAATGTTTTTACAATGTCTGCCTGCTTCTTATATGATAATTGATAAGTTAAAACCTACTTAGTAATTGTAAAGCAAAACTTATTGTGAAGAGAAATAAATTAAACGTTTTACTTATTATAAAAAAAATATATATGTAACTTACTACTTAACTACCTTAACCACAGATATAGATCTACATAGATAACGCAAGTATCACGATTTGTATTGAAACCAAGCGTGCCGACTTTTTAATACCTATTGTGACGTCACAGCCGAAATTTAGTGACGGGAAATCCAAACCGATTCAAAGATGCCCGATGCCCATCCGCCCAGTACGATTCAAACGGCCGTCCGCTATGATTTTCTCTAACAAAAGACGCGCGTGGACTAAAGTTAGCGGCGACCAACCTTGACACTTGGTCGGGGTTCGGACACGCGAAGTACAGTCCCGACCAAAAGTCCATAAGCAATCTCAAAAGGCAATAGTTTGAAGTGTAGTTTGACTTACGACCTTCTATTTCCAAGCAATATACACATGTTGTTAACAAATACTTTTAGTTCATTATTTCAACCACAACGTAAGTGACAAGATGGCCGAGCGGTTAAGGCATGCAGTTAGATGCGTTTATCAATTGTCCGCAAGTTCAAATCTCACTTGGTTTCTTTTATTCTTTTTGAAGTTTTTACTCGATTAGAAGGAATGGGACAGAAATATAGTATTCTTTATCTTGTTCACTTTGTTCACACATTTGTAAATATATAGAAAATGTATGGGGTTTGATGGTGCAAAGGTGGGAGTCACGGGATGAAAGGTGTATACAACAGTTAAAAACCCATTACATGGAAGTGTGGGAAAACTTAAGAAGAACCAGAATATGTGATAATATTGTAGGGTCCATGCGCAAACGTCTACTTGACTGCATTGAAAATAATGCCCCGATTATACGAATTAAATTATAAATTAAATTATATTGAAAATAATGCCCCCAATAACCCCTATACGAAATATTAATAATGTTATAATTATTTAAGATTAATTTAAGATGTTTTGGTTTTACTAATAAGACGCTGTAACTGAATATTAGCACTTCTTTAAATATTTAATGATCTTCAATGGAGGTTTAGTTTCCTTCATCTTTTCGTCAAGACAAGCTGTAACCTCAATACATTTATTGTGATGTTACATTAAAAAAAACATCTTCATAAAGTGTAAATCATAATATTAGTCTTCAATAAACGCTGCTGTATACCAATACCTATTATACGTGGGTATCAACAATTATATTTTTGTTACTAGAATATCCTGTCCTTGTTGTCATTGTGAATCAATTTAGTAATATTTGTATTATCAATGTTATGAATTGACTAAGTGGGTTACAATAAAAAATCTTATAAACGGTTACAAGGGAACTTTTTTATTTAGGTAGGAATGTGGCGTCACAATGCTCTTAAAAGTTTATTAATTGTATAAATAAATAAAACGAATAAACATTTTTACCATCATTCAACATGACTTTTTTATTTCTACCTTACAACAATGAAAATAAAAATGAAAAATTACGTAAATAGTTAAATAATAATAACATATTTAACTTATTAGTTATTATATCAATATGTAACTATTTATGTATTGTATACATGTATTGTATCGCAATTTAAGCATGAATACCTAACAAGTTTGTGCTTTAAATGTTACAAATATTATTATGATTTCGTAAAAACAAAATACAACCACAAATCAACTAAGCTTCAAACTCAGATTTAGTTGATCGTGATCCCAATGTTTACCCGATATAGCTACCTGCTCATGATAGATAGATGCGAATTCAAAGAACCGGTCGCCACTGTGACGCGTTTAGTACGAATGCGACAACATTTCATTAGTGTGTGTTATCTTATAAACTGCTAAACACGCAAGCGACTTCGTTAGTGTGTGTACTGACTGTATCGGGCTCGTACCGTTCATAGCAATGTAATCCTTAGCGTGGCTATGGACTTTTGAGCGTTTACTGTACATGCATTTGCGTTATCTATGTAGATCTATATCTGTGACCTTAACGATAAAACATTGCCCTTAGATACCTCGCTTATCGTAAAAAAAAAAACTTTTGTAATTTTTTTATTGTGCATGCATTCCTGTATAATTCTGTTGTAGTGTTAATTTTATTTTTTATGTTTAACTTGTATTTGGTGCTATTTATGTGTAAATTTGCACACCTAAAAGGTAGAATGTGACAGACTGCAATTGTAAACTATAACAACTTTTATAACTCATGTTCATGCAAATAAATGATTCTTATTCTTATTCTGTTGCGAAATTCCAGTTGCACTTCCAAAGCAGAACGATGGCTATGCTACAATCGGTTGGCGTTGTGGTTAAAGCTTATGAAGGGTTATGTCCCCACGACACAGGAGTTATTACAAGTGCGGGTCCCGTTTAAAAGAAAAATAATCCCATTACTCCAAATGCTCGCCACCTTGTCTATCTTGTGTATAATTTTATACTAGTCTTGAATATTGCTAACAGTATTTAATTGTAAAAGGATTGAAAACTTATTTTGTTACTAAAACAGTCTCTGTTATACTAAGAAACAGTTGAAAAAGATATGGGACCGGCAGAATTTGAACCTGCGACCTTCTGCACATCAAGCAGTCGATTTACCAACCAGCTTCTTGCCAGGACCCTAAATTTCTCAACTGTTTGTTAAGTCATTTTGTGACGTAACGTTTATCCATTTGTTTCTATCTTGTAGGATACAAAGTCAGTTCAGTCTCTTTTGCTAGCATTTCCGGAACGTTATTAGCTGGTTGCTGTCTACTAAACTATTTTTTATTCTTTGAGTTGTTTTATTATTTTATTCGTTATTAAGTTAAGTTTATAAGGAGATAAAATTAGTATCAAATTTGGCCTTTAAATAAATTGAATAAATTATTCTTTAAATAAAAGTAAGTAGACAACGATTCTGTATAATTTATTGTTAAAAAACCGTTTCTACATCGATATTTACAACGATAAGATTTGGTCGAAAAAATAAGTAACTAGTAACTTAATAATAATTATTAAATTAAAAAAAATATACTTCCACCGAAGACCACGTTTGAAGCCAATTTAAATTAAAAATCAATGCAGTTGTCACTGCGTCGTAGCGAGACCTAACTCTAAACAAAGTCTACTTTATGAGAGTTATTCAGTTTTAATATTTTGCCAGCGAAATAAGCTCTAATAGCAAACGTTTATAAAAACCTTTCATTAGAATGTTTAAATGATTCTCTAGTTCCATCATTTAAAACATTGATACTTTTGTGAAATCAAGCTATTTGTTATTGCCTCAACAGTCTAGTGGTTAGCGTATGCGCCTCTCACCGCGAGGTTTCGGGTTCGATTCGGGCAAAGTGATATTTGTGAACTTTCCGTCAGGAATACAGATATCTTTCTCACAAACCTTCACAGTAACTAGTATAGCAGAATACCGTCAGACATTTTTATAGTTAGCTGTGTATGGTTTTATTAACTCATATTATTTTTGGACGCACGGGTGGCGGAGTGGATAGTGTACCCAGCCTGCGACGACGAGGTCGCGGGTTCGATTCCCGCTTAAGACAAATCTTTGTGTGCATGAACATGGGGGTTTGTCTTAGTCTGAGTATGTCTATGTATAATAAGTATATTGTATTTACAAAAAAAAGTATATAATGTATTAGTATCAGTTATTCTTGTACCCACAGTACAAGCTCTGCTTAGTTTGGGACTAGATGGCGTTGTGTGTAAGTTGGGAGATAATAAAATAAAAAATAAAAATAAAAAAGCCTTTTATTTCCTGTTACAAACTTAAACTATTACATATGATTTCTTAACATCTATTATTTAATTCTAAGGTTAGTATATTAAATGCTTATAATTCTAATTGTTGGTTAAATACATAATTCAGGTAATTTAGTAAATTTATAAAAAATATAACTATTTAAACTATAACTATTGTTTACAATGATTGCATTTAATTATGTTTCTTTATTTCTATTTTTTTTTCAGGAACCCTGTATTAACAGGTGAAGGCGTCCTCCAATTCCTTCCATTTAGTCCTATCCTGGGCTAATTGTAACCATTTGGGGCCAGCAGTGTTTTTTATTTCATCGTCCCATCTTATTGTAGGTCGGCCTATCTTTCTCTGTCCTTTTGGTCCTTTCCATGTAGTGATTCTTGCCGTCCATATGGTCCTGGAGCCTTGCTACATGTCCAGCCCACATCCATTTCAGCTGTTTTGCATGGCAAAGTTGGGAGATATTTATATTATATTATAAAGCATCAGAAAAATTTACATTCCCTTTTTTTAAACATAATTTTGTAAATACAACATATTTTTTTTATAAATAAAATTGTTTTTGATTTTTTTTTCTATAAATAAATAGTAAATTTGTTCACACATAGCATGTACAAATAAACTCAAAAGCAATTTGTTAGGAAAACACTTCACTCGACTAAGCGAAGGCTCTTTCAATATTTAAAAGGTTCTCGCTGCTTACTCTTTACATATTCATTACAATTTTATCTTACTTATTACTTAGTCTGTATCAAAGAAAATTTATTAAAATATCTGATTAGCTAATTTTATTAAATTGAATTAAGAGATTCCTTTGCGTTATTGAAAGGTAAAGCCCGAATCCAACAGTTGCTAATAAGGTTGGATTAGATTTAGATTGTTAACCGCCAGATAACTCTTGATACATTTGAAATAACATAACATAACATCACGCACATATTACCCAGAATGGTGAAGCAGAGGAGTACAACGACCACATTTCAACTGTTGTGTTTGAACCAATG
Organism: Hypena proboscidalis; assembly: GCA_905147285.1. Lineage (NCBI taxonomy): Eukaryota > Metazoa > Arthropoda > Insecta > Lepidoptera > Erebidae > Hypena > Hypena proboscidalis. The sequence continues at coordinate 4,434,874 of LR990150.1, read as the reverse complement.
GGATAGGGAGTGAGCCTATCGCTATCCACCGTGAATACATACAGTACAGTGGGCCAAGCAATTAGGTATGCAGGGCAAAAACTTATATGCTATAGTGAAAACTGACTGCAATAGTTAAGCATGTGTGAACTACATATTTAATAAGTGAAGTATACCTACTATTACTATTTAGATATGTAACTCACTTATCCATAACTGGTGTAGTAAGTCTTTACTATGACTAAGAAGTTTTGGCCCTGCATACCTAACTCGTTGGCCCACTGTACAAACGGTAAATTTAGTTCTATCTAAGTCAATACCATCCACCGTATCATTCAGCCGCACGCGCCACAACACCCGGTCCTGCGCCTTCCGTATCCAGTCCCCTCCAGCAATCTTCTTCAGGTCGTCAGTCCACCTGACAGGGAGGCCTCCTACCTTAGGGTTGCGTGCGGTCGCGAGAATACATACAGTACAGACGGTAAAATTAGTTCTATCTAGGTCAATAAAAACGTCTACCACAATGCTAAAACACGTTAATTTAAACGCTAAATTGGTAGCTATTCAGTGCAGTGCAAACACACGGGAATGTGTCCCAGTTGCCGCTCCACACATGTCACTGTTTCTGCAGCGACAAATACTGGTGCATTATGTAGCAGCTATTACTCGTATTCCTGTACCACGGGGATTTTGATTAGACTAATAGCGTTGGAGTTGGGCATATTATTTCATATAATTATGTATTTGACTAATTATAAGTATGATATTTATGTATTTAAAGCCAAAAAAATGAAATAAAATTGTATAAGTTCTTATTAGATACAAATTAGAAATTTAAATATTGTTTAAAACACAAAGAGCTCTTTCTTACCTTCTCCTACTTTTTCCGTGCCCGTGCAGTGCAATAAAGACTTGAATACTTGAATTGTCCTTAACCACTAAGCTACGGTCTCCTATTGTCAGGACCCTAAATTTCCTATATTTTTTTCCTTTTATATATTTATATTGATTTTGAAAATATAATTCATTTATATCCATTTGTAACTTTACTATGTAAATGAAAAGTAAGTCTGTCTGTCTAAATGTCTATCCGTATGTCTGTCTGTTACGTTTTCACGACTGACTACTTAACTGACCTTGGTGACAATTGGTTTAAAGATAGTTGAAGGCCTGTGGGAGAACATAATAAGTATTTATTTACAAAAGAAAAGTATATTATATTCTAGTACCCATAGTACAAGCTCTGCTTAGTTTGGGCTAGATGGCGATTTATGTATGTTGTGTGATATTTATTTATTTATTTATAAGCTATGGAGTAGTAAGTTTTATACCAATTGTCACCTATACTATGAATATAACAAGCTAATGTTTGTAACTGTCCACATTATCTACACGGTTATACTTAAAACATCAAACACAATTTATATCTAGGTCAAATTATACCTCTACCGCACTGCTAAAATACGTTGATTTGAACGCCAAACCGCTACCCGTTGAGTACAGTGCAAACACACGGGAATGTGTCCCAGTTGCCGCTCCACACATGTCACTGTTTGTGCAGCGACAAATACTGGTGCATTATGTAGCAGCTATCACTCGTGTTTCTGTACCACGGGGATTTTGATTAGATTAATAGCGTCAGAGTTATGAATAGTTAGCCGCAGCTGTAATTATTTGTGGCTATAATAATACATTTATATATAACACCCCTCGGGCAATAAAAAACATATTATGTGGTCTCTAGGTAATTTTATGCGGATTCTAGTGGCTTTTTTTTTGTTTAGTTTCACCATGCTTTAGCGAATAACATTGATTTCCAAAATGACCAACATCCCCACTTCAGGAATTATAAATGAGAATGTGACTCTGTCTGTTTGTTTGTCCGTCTATATGTCTGTCTGTTACGCTTTCCAGACTAAACTAGTAAACTGACTTTATATATATGATTGGTATGACGATAGTTCTAGTCCTGTAAAAGAACATAGGTATCTTTTTATGGACATATCCTACACGTGGGTGGAGCCGAGCACAGAAGCTTGTCTTGTATAAATTGTCACCTATACTATGTATTTAGGAAGCTACACGGTTAGACAATTTATATCTAGGTCAAATTATACCCCTGCCGCACTGCTAAAACACGTTAATTTGAACGCCAAACCACTACCCGTTGAGTACAGTGCAACTATTGTTAATTTGATTATCACATCTCATTATAATATTATTTCCCCCCGCCTCACCTCGCGTTAGCCAATAACTATGATTTTCAAAATGGCCAACTTCCCAGGTTCAGGAGTTATAAATGAAAAAGTAACTCTGTTACACTTTCACGACTTAATAACTAGTAAACTGACTTTATATTAAATTGGTATGAAGATAGTAAAAACCATATGAAAGGACATAGGTTTGTTATTATGGCCATACCTTACACGTGGCTGGAGTCGCGCAGAGAAGCTAGTCTTTTATAAATTCTCACCTATACTATAAATATAAAAAGCTAATATTTGTAATTGTCCACACAATCTACACAATTATTTTTTAAATAACAGCCGCAATTTCTATCTAGGTCTAATTATACCCCTACCGCAGTGCTAAATACGTTAATTTGAACGCCAAACCGCTACCCGTTCAGTACAGTGCAAACATAGGGAGTGTGTCCCAGTGGCCGCTCCACACATGTCACTGTTTGTGCAGCGACAAATACTGGTGCATTATGTAATGAAAGTGTATTGTGGTATGAATTAAAGGATAAATATGTTCAAGCTAATCTTTCGTTAATTTAGTAATTAATATAATTCCATCTTTAGACCCTTTGTGGCGTTCAAGAACATATAAATTTAATGTGTTACAAAATTACTTTATATTGTAAATTACCCTTGACCCTATCCCGATAAGTGCAAATATATCGCAGCCATTTGGGTTTATCCGAAACCATTTCTTGGAGATACAAGCTAGCCGATGCAGAATAATCACATCTGCCCTTTTACCGTAATAATTTGCCACTGCACAAACAGTGACATGTGTGGAGCGTCAACTGGGACACATTTGCCTGTGTTTGCACTGTGCGGGTTTAACGTTGAAGTAAACATATTTTAGCGCTTCCGCAGAGGTATAATTTAATAGAACTAAAAATTATGTCAACAGTTTTAACGTTGGATGTTTTTATTAGTTAAATATGGAAAAACACGTGATTATTTTCCACCTAAATGTAGGCCAGGCTATAATTTTGCAAAATAAATCACATTTAATTAGCTGAAGACATGGAAATGAATCAATATTTTGCTGAATTAGTCAGTGAATTTAAGGAAACTAGTATTATATAATGTTTTCTTCATTAAAATTATTAGTACCCACGTTACGAACATAGCCGTTATTTATCATTACATTTATTTATTTACAGATAAAACAACTGCCTTACAGATGCCCAATACGTGTTGTAGGCCATACTCAGTTCCACATACATAGCATTAACAGTGACATGCGTGGAGCGGTAACTGAGACACATTCCCCTGTATATGCACTGCACTGGATGGGTTGTGGCTTATCGCTCGAATCAACGTATTTTAACTCTATGTTGGGTTAATAATTTGACCTAGTTTAAAAAGCGTTTTAACAGATTTTTGTTACCGTAACATAAACATCGATATTCGTATTTCGTCGATAACGCATTTATCGATTGTATGAAATATGACAGGACTAGAAAGAATGTGAGTGCTGACATCTGATAGGAAGGTATGGAATTATAGATTTATGGCACTTAAAACATATTTCGCCAACCCTAAATAGTTAGGATCAGGGCCAGTGGATGATGATGAGACAATGTATTATTGGGGTTTAATATTATTTTTAGAACTGACTTAATCGACACGGATGGAGCCGTGCGCGGCAGAAACTTTCTATTAAATAACAATGTGGAATGTTCTCAACAATGGCCATTTTGTCAGGCTCACGGTATCGTTTTTTATCCTTCACACAGAAAGCGTATCATACCTTACAAATCTTATAAATAGCATCAAGAAAATGGCTAAAAATAGAACGCATACGCAAAACCTTCCCAAGCTCTTTCGAAATCTAAAGAACGGACTTCAAGTGGATACCCACTGTATCCACCGTTTTCGGCACCCCTTCGCAGCATTTGACAAATGAGGTGCCATTCGATTCATCCTCACCAAAGTAATGTAGACTCTACAAAATCTCCTTTGTAATAAAAATCATTCGAACTCGAAGTTTTCCAACAAATAAATGGGAAATTCTGCATAAAACAGTTTTGTGAAACTTCGTAGAATGAAACCATTTATTTTATACGTGAAAAAATACTGCGGCATTGTTTACGTACCACTATTGTTAATAAAAACTATTATTTTACTTGTTTTTTTTTTAGTGACACAACATAACAATACATTATGTCTATATAGCCCAGCAGGGTATGGCAGAGTTGATACATTACCTTATTTGTTTAAGTTTTACGCGGTAGGGGTTGAACGTATCGCCACAGCAATCGAACACAATTCTAGAATTTAAGACTTTGTGTCGCGTCTGAGAATTCTCCTACCGGTAAAATTCCAAATAACCCTTTTAATATTTAGGATCGAACCCGAGACCTCAAGAAAAATGGTTGCATTTACTACAGCTCAACCAAAAAGACACTAAAAAGACTTTAATTACCATACCATTACATAATTACGCTTCATCTACTACTTGCACAAACAGTTTTTGCAAACTGGTCGTTGCGCAGGTTACATGCTCAAATTGCAATTTTCTCACCTTTAAAATTTGCGCAAATTGCAAGTAAGATAAAGCCAATGATTCTGCTTTCTACTACGTTCAAGCATATACTTTAGTCAATATAAGCAAGCCAATATATCAGTATCGTAGCAAGCAATGTGGAACATTAGACAGGTACATAATATAGTAGGAACATACAGTATCTAGCAGTAAATTTGGGCGTTCGCCAAATGCAATGCTCATCCATTATGTTGACTCGACGCTGCACGGGAAGTGGACAGTTTTCATTGTTGTACGGCAAGTTAACTTGTTTAAGTTTGGGTATATAATCCAACCAAACGTTCGGCAAGACGTGCATCATACAGTCATAAGATCCGTGGATTTGAATGTGGCTTAGATAGCTCAGAAAAGAGGCGGGCAGCAGGAGGAATTAAAAGATCAAGTCCAAAAAAAGAAAATTTGGAGTATCAAATAAAATGGGGTAATTTTTTAACAAAAACATGTCGAGTTATTCGACTTGTAGAATTAAGTAGGAAATATTTGTTGCCGGTTCTTGCCGTTAACCTTCAATTTGTATTTGTCAATGATTTAAATTATTGTGTGGCCTTTTAAAATCGTCTACAGTTACCATAAATATACATAGCTACAGCATTTTAAAAGTGTTAAGGAGTTATTTTCTTTTGGAATAAAATAAACTAGCTCACAAATTCGTATGACGTAATCAATGTAACAACGGGCATGCACAACTTTATATACAGAGTAAATACAGCTCTCCGGAGTGTGCTCTGTGATTGAAGCATGTTACACGTCCGGCTGGGGTCCATTTCCCAAAATGCATGGATTTAGGTTACATAGCACCAGTATTGATCCACTTTGAGTCCTACGTTGAAAATGTTATGATGACCGACTTTGGATATAGGATAATCGATTATAATGAACTAATCGAACCGTTAATTGCCCCTTTTCGACACCTTTGATGGTCTTCAGGCCATGAAGGTAAATAGAAGACTCTAACTCAACTGAATCGTTCTATCGACTTTTAGCTTGCATTTGCAACGCTGCTACCGGGTGGACTAACACTCTGAAGAAGTTCTTCGGTAAGTGGTGACATAAATCACAAACAACGTATTGCTTGCAATCTAAAGATTGATCGATCCGCGCGGCTTCGACCTTCTACATTTTAGCAGCTAATCATATAGGTTTTATACTTGGTGGCAGTTATCATATATATATATATAGTGCTTATACATATTTATTTAGGTAGGTATTAATATATTTTCTATTATTCTCTTATATTTTAATATCTAGTATTATATTATCTTATAAATTATAAATAAATCTTACTGATCATAGTGTCATTACATTACATAGGTGCTATCTGAAAATCAGCGCTGTAGTACTTTATAATGAAGGAATTGCTGAGATAGTCACCTTTTTGGTCTCACACAGGAGTGTTCCTCGTGTTTTCCATGCCTGATATGTGCTTCTTCTTAATTTTATTGTTATATTTGGTTTAGTTTACTTTGCATACCTTATTTTTACCCTTGTACTCCTTTTATGAGTCCAAATAAATACTTTTTCTTTCTTTCCTTGCTTTCTACTTTCGCCTTGCTTTTGCTCGTTCATAAATGCTTAACAAAGCTTGTAATTCATTAGTAAGATACTTCGATAGATTAGTAATCAGCGCTGTGAGTGAAATCCCTATAGAGTTACTGACGTATTCTGTAACTAGGATCACAATAGACTAGGCTCGGTGCAGTCCCTTGTGTAAGTCTATCTCGTCAATTCACATTGTTTGCTTGCGTTATACCTTTGATGGAGAATAGACAATGGGAGATAGGAGGGCTTGATAAATCGTGTCATTTAACTGTAAATGTTCAGATAACTGTAGAAAGCGGTTGTTGAAAGATTGCGTTCATTTTTTAAATTTACTATGCCATCGTCACGTAGGTATTTTAAGCTGATTTTGTGGACTATCAGGTGGACTACACGGCCATTGGCTACGTGCAATCTACATACGTATATATGTCTTAATAGAGGGACCCGTAGGTTTCCGAATACAATGCCCAAGCACAATCGGACGATGAAACTATGCGGGCTATTTAGGTGATTGCTGAAAGCACGACTTTGTGCTAGCAATAGGGTTGCCTAATTTGCTAGCCTCGATTACGGAACAAATTTAGGGGTGGCGAGAAGGTTGCTGAAGACGGGGAGGACTGAAGGAGGCTTGAAGGAAATGCTGACTATCGGCAATCCTAGCTGACAAGTAGACCTTTGTTTCCCACTAATTTTACTGCCTTAGGTTTAACGCTCAACCCGAAATTTAGCCTCTCTCACTCATTCACTGTTTGAACGAGTCAGAACGATCAAAATCCGGGATCAGCGTTGAAGTCTTTTTGCATTTGCACTTGTATACGTAGATCCTATCGATATACTGAAAAGGTATAGGTTGATGTTGAGCCGTGTGTACTATACCTAAATACCCGTTGCAACCATTCGCCAAGCCTCGCATTGTCCCCGCGGGCCTATGCGATTCAGGCTTACGTACACACACCACTATCGCGGCTAACTGTCCGAAATTGGATCGACTAAAAGTGCGAGTATTGCAAATTTGTCAACAAATGGTTCGCTTCGCATGAAACTATGTTTTGATTTAAATTTTCTAACATCTATTTTAATCGATACAAGAGACTCGGCCCCATAGCTGTTAGAAAGGGAAGCGTTTGGTAAGAACCAGGCTTTATGTCGATTTTTCTTAAACTAGAACTAAAACTAACGACGAACAAGTGGTTCTCCCCCTCAGTAGCGCGCAGTTCTGTCAAGCCCACCATGCGGTCCACCGCAAAATCCCAAATAACCCTTGGAACTCCTCGCCAGAATTCACCACCGGACATGGTTTTCCCCTCGAAACACCACTGTATGAATGCAGATGCAAACGTCATCTCCAGGCCCAGGGTGCACTGTCCTTTCAACTGCCGTAGCTATGGATGTTTCTGGCGCGCACAACTTCTAACAACTACCCACACTTATGATGCGTAATGTTTATCCACTCAATACCCGAATTAAGCCACTAATTATCCAAAATTCGATGTACCAAAAATGAACATATGTTATTATTGTCATATCGATTGACTGATAAAGGTAATTAATGTATTGTATTGCAATTAACTGCAAAATATGAGACAGGCAGCATACTGACGTACGCTACCCGCCTCAATTTCATCCAATTATATATTGACAACTGTATGAGCAAACCTGTAACAATCGGGTATATTTATTAAACCACTAACTGTTCATAATTGCCTAACTATTGACTATAAGTAGATACATTATGCTATAGTCTTATCGAACTGATAAAGAAACACTTATATTATGTTTTTTTTTTTATAAAGGTCAAAGAGGGAATGAATACCTTAATTTCCAGTCGCTGTACAATTTGCCAAAAAAATTTGATTAGAAATTTTAAGCGAAATAGAGTTTTTACATTTACAAAAAAGACGATAAATTATCAGTTATTGAGCTGGATGAAAAATTATTAAATTAATAAAATGGCTATTAAAAAATAGGGGTTGGTGATAAAAGGGTAAAAATTTAAGGTTGTATGTATTTTTAATGCCACATTATATAAAAATTAAACAAAAAAAAATGTCCAAAAATTAAAAAAATATGTTAAGGGTGAACAACCCTTATCACTTAGTGGTATGAAAAATAGATAGTAGCCAAATTCTCCGATCTACTGAATATGCATATAAAATTTGGTAAAAATCAGTAAAGCCGTTTCGGAGGAGTAAGGTAACTAACATTGTGACACGAGAATTTTATGTATAAGATTAAGATTATAGAAAGCGATAACCGAGTGGGAGACCGTAGGACTGCGAAGTCAAAGGTTTCGGGTTCAAAGCCACGGCACATACCTCTGTCAATAAGTCGTTAAGGTTCGTCTTTTCGAAGATATGCGAGTATTTATCATAAATTGCCGCTAGCTAACGGTGAGAAAAAACGTGAGGAAACCTGCATACTTAAGATTGCCAAAAAAGTACTCGAGGAAGTGTTAAGTCCACTAATCTGCAATTGGCCAGCTTGGTGGACTATGGCCTAACCATTCTCATCATGAGAAGAGGACCGAGCCCGGCAGTGGGACATGTATTAGATACAGGGTTACTATTATTATTATATGACGACCGGATGGTCGCGGTTTCGATTCCCGCTTAAGACAAATCTTTGTGTGTATGAACATGGGGGTTTCTATGTATAATAAGTAAGTATTTACAAAAGAAAAGTATATATGTAGGTATTAGTTATTCTAGTACCCATAGTACAAGCTCTGCTTAGTTTCCCAAACTAAGCAGAGCTTGTAGAGTGCTAGATGGCGTTGTGTGTAAGTTGTGAGATATTTATATTTATTTATATACAGAGACACAATTATACAGTATACCTATATGTATCATACCTATGATTAAATCAGTTATCACTGAACACGATGAATTTCATGAATCTGCTTAAGTACTTAACAGCATTTGGCTTCAATATTCGTTCAGTGCTGGTTGGATAATGAAACAGTTTGTACGGCATTATCGGTTCAGCATGAATGTTGAAATACGGCCGCTCTATTCGGATTAATCCATGCGAGCTGTTTCAACGATACTTTATAGTAAACATTGTATTGGAGCGGCTATTTTATTTTGGTTAAACGAAATATATGCGTTGATGGCTAACCAGTTCTGTCAATGAAACGTACTTATGGGAATAAAAAAAATCAGTAGAAACTTTTGAATAAAATAGCTAAGATGATATTGGTATCTTAGAGTCAGTTTCAGAATCAACAAGTGAGTGTTATTTGCCAAGCAATATAATAAATTGACCGAATATAACAGTGACAGATTTCAATAGAAACATTAAACGTAGCTGTCATTTTAATTTATACGGGGTGGATGCGACATAGCGACATTTATTGAAACCACAGCTTCTATACATGGTAAGTATCAATTGCCACCGGATATAAATTCTCTGGCGAAAAAAAAAAAATCACGTTCTCCGAACAATTTGAACATTGCGATCGTGCAATTTGTTTGGAAGACGTGGATTTTTTTTTTCGCCAGAGAATTTTTTATCCGGTGGAAATGCATACTGGCCATGTATAGAAGCTGTGGTTTCCATAAATGTCGCTATGTCGCATCCACCCTGTATATTTGTTATATTTTATTCTACGAATACGTCTACTTAGAGGTTATGGTTTTTTTTTCTAGGAAAAAAAAATCATAACCTAGGTTATGTTATGGTTAGTGGTTAGCATATATGCGCCTCTCAAAGCGAGGTCTCGGGTTCGATTCCCGAGTCAGGCAAAGTATTATTTGGGATGTTTCTGTCAGGAAATTCTTAATACAGCTCTGAATTGAAGTGTACCCAGTGGATGCCGATAGTCTCCCATGGGACCTACACATAGCAGGTTAAATGAGCGTGTTGTACACCTCTGCTATACCTTTCTGCTTAATATGGGCAAGATGCATTAATTTTCATATATAAAGATAGAAACAAATTGACTTACGAATTTTTCACCATAAAATTGATCGTGGATTTGTAACTTAGCGGTGATATGAATTATCAAAGTGTTTGTTGCACAAACTACCAAAAGAGATAGTCTTTTGGCAGTTTCTGCAACTTTTCTACCTCAAAATGAGGCATTTTGATGTGTTCGTCCACTCACGGTGACAGCCGATCAAGGAAAAAATCACTACGCTCTTGACGTGGCACCTCTGTGCTACCTGAAAGTGTTACCATAGTTATCGCATAGTTAAGGCCTATCCTTAACTTTATAGAAGGTCTATGGCGTGATGTTATGTTATGGAAGTAAGTGCTTTGCGAATTTAGAACAAAATTATTTTTGAATGACGATTATAAGTGCTTTGTAAAGTCTAAGGAATAAAGTTATTTTTATTTCATATCATTTCATATCATATGTTATTTTATAGACTGTGAAGCAGACTATTATTCTCGATAAGTTCTCATATGACTACCGAAAGAGTGCATATAATTTTACATCAAATACTCACATTATATCATCATCCTCATTACATATTTGATTTCAAAACCATTCAATGTTGGCTTTCCAATGCCGGTTGGATAATGAAGCAGTTTTGTACTGCATTATCGATTTGGCATTCATTCAGTAATACGATCGCTATGTTCTGATTAATTTGATTGGTTTTTAAACAGTTTAAATAATATAGAAGATAGTAAAATAGAATTTCAGTCTACATTATGTAAAACGACTAATAAAATCGCTTATAAACTTTTACTGATTACAACATTTTTACGCTTATAAATTTAATAAATATTCTTTTTTGGTATTTTACCACGTTAAATATCTAATCATCATTATATTGAGCAATAAACCGATACATAACTGCATTGAAATGACAAGTCAAACATTTATAAATATTCAAATATATCCGTTGTATTTGGCTTTAATTTTCATACAGTGTTAGTTCGAAAATGCAGATTGGATAATGAAGCAGTTTGTAAGGCATTATCGGTTCAGCATAAATTCTGAAATCCAATCGCTCTGTTCCGATTTATTCGATTCCATTTTGAACATTCTGATTTCAGTTGATAAACTATTGTTAAATTGTATTAAACTCCACATTTGCTTTGGTTTACGAACAGAATACGGGTGCATGAAAGGAGCCTCCCCGAGCGACGTACACAATCAACCCCTACGTCCGGCGCAGCCTGGGCGGCCTGCAAATATCCACCAAGCAGACTGGCGAATCCTTTCACCATGATGGCTAGTCAACACCATGAGAATATGACTGCAGCCATACGAAAGAAGAAGACGAACAGAAAATAATAATCGCAATGATTTTGAAAAGGTTTAGTGAATAAAAAATTGTCAAAACAGTCATCACGTTAAAAATAACTTATGTATTATTTTACTAATTAACAACCAAACTGCATTAAATGACAAATTGAACAGTAATTATAATCTCTGTCACATTTGGTTTCAATTTTCACTCAGTGTTGGTTCGCCAATGCTGATTGGATAATGAAGCAGTTTGTACGGCATTATCGGTTTGACATAAATGTTGAAATACGGCTGCTCTGTTCTGATTAATCTTTGCGAGTTATAGAACATTTCCGTTTTCAGTGAGTATTATTTCATTATTGCCCTTTATGGAGCATTTTGGCTACATAAACTGTGATTTTGAATGCTGATTGCGAAAAGTATTATATTTATATTTTTAAAGCCTGTAGATATTTTTAAAGTAAGCTGTAGTAGTTGGCTTATAGTTCTGTTAGTTTACTAAGTATTTCGTTCACAGTAACTCAGAGCTTGAGAATTATTGTAAGCGATTGAAGCATAAAGGAGTAAACATTTTGTTATTTTTTCAATCTACCGATCGAGAAAAAAATATACAATTGCTACCTCACAAATCTCACAATATATCTACACACATTCGGCTTCAATATTCATTGTGAATCGGCATACCAATACCGGTTGCAATAATGAAATAGTCTGTGCAGCATTATCGTTTCAGCATAAATGTTACTGATAAATTAATGATGAGACACGGCCGCTTTTCTAATTAATCCGTGAGAGTTAATTTAATTAATTTTAATGGATTGATAAGAAACACTTATACTGCGGCGAAATGATTGTGCCTTCGCTATTTTCACTTCGTAAATTTAAGTACTTTATGTATGTACATAAAGTACTTAAATTTAATATATTATAACTAATTTCATTGTTCTTCCTGTTACTATGATAAATCATCGCTATCCTATCTGTGAAAGATTTATACCATCTACCCAAGAAAAAAAAACAGTTGGTTTCAATATGCGTTCAGTTGCGATAATTAAACATTGTTTGGCATTATCGGTTTGGCATAAATACTGTTGTTTATAAATGATGAGAAACTGTTCTAATTAATCCGTGTGAGTTTAGTATAATTTTCATTGCAATTATTTGATAATTTATTGGGACCTTAGCATATTAACTATGATATATACCATTCACGAAGAAGATTGCAGTTCTTATCTTGAAATTATGGCTTTTATTGTACAAATAAGATATAATATCCTATTTGGACAAAATCATCTAAAGATCATGGCCAGTCGTAAATAAAATTGCTTATAAAAAAATGTCATTAAGTACTACAATACGAATTTACAGTTGACTTCAATATTCATTGTGTTCCAGTTGCAATAATGGGACAGTCTGTTTGGCATTATCGGATTGGCATAACTGCTGTTGTTTATTAATGATGAGATACGGCCGCTCTGTTCTAATTTATTCGTGTGAGTTTTGAATAATTTTCATTGCAGTTATTTGACCATATAATGGGACCTTAAAATATTATACTATTATAGAAGATTGCATTTTTTTTTAAATTATTGCTGTCTATTGAAAATTTCATGTCAAAATAAGATATGAAATTTAGATCATATCTGTTTTTTAGATTTAGATCATATCTGTATCATATTGTTTTTTTTAATTATCAATTTCTTAACACTAATATTCCTGCGCGCTTAGGCAATAAAATTATGTTTTTATTAAAAGAAGTCTTTATTTACAAGAAAATAAGAAGTTATCGTTATATATACAAGATTCTTAAAGAGACTAGAGCTTTGTTTCTCCATTTGAGTAATTTCATTAAATATTTACAACCAATATAATTAATTAATAATGTAAGGCAAACATTTATGACAGCAACATATACTACTGAATGAATTAAATACCTACATTGTTCACTTTAACAGCTTGAAAAGTCGTGTTTTGATGTATAAAAACAGGCACTCGAAGCAAATTTTGCTCACTAGTCGCCTTCTTTTTATGTCCCACAATTTTCATTCTACGTCATCTACCCCCAAACTAAGCAGAACTTGTACTATGGGTACTATTTCGAGCTGTTGAGGTGAAAAGTTGTACGTGCGACACGAGATCAAAGTTATATACATCTCGTGCTTTTAAGTCCCTCATTACCCCCAAGATTCTAAACTAGAATCACTCCGTCATCATCCAATCCGTGATTCTATTATAGAATCTTTCGTCTTTTCTTCTTCTAATTCTTTAATTCTAACACATAATAAGCACTCGAAGCAAATACGAACTTTGCTCTCATGTTGCACTACTAACTATTAATACATATAGTATTAATTTTAAAAGTCATGTTCAATTCTTCCTTGCCAGCCGAGTTCTGGTCTCTCGTGCCCAAAAGTCTTGTGTAAGGTGCCTCCTGTAGCAAATCTGGTATTCTTGTCGAGTTTCCATATTCCTTCACCGACCACATCGACCTGCAAATATAGTGACAGTGAGATTTGTTACATTCTCAAGGTATCGTTTCAAGGACGATTACAAAATACAACATAAAATGACATCACGTTTATATTACCCACGAGGGTTTGAAAATTGGTTGGGGGTGCATGAGAGGAGTCTCGCCGAGTGACAAACACAACGATTCCCTACGTCCGGCGCACCCTGCGCAATTGGCGAGTTCTCCAAAGCGAATTGGCTAATCCTTTCACCACGATGGCCAGTCAAGTCAATAAAACAGCCATCGACACGTCGAAGAATAAAGAAGAAGGAGGGTTTGGGGGAGTTGTATTGCACCAACTCTTCACCTGTCATGTTAAGGTCCCTATCACATGATTCACATGGAGCCTATCGCCATTCACTGGACTTTGCAATTTTTATTATTTATTTGTTTTTTATTTTGGAATTAATTTAATGTTGAATTGGAATTGTGTGATAATATTATTAATTAATTTAATATTACCTTCTCAATACATAAATATATCTGTAATGACGTGTAAACCATTTAGCAATAAATGAGTATTATGAGTTTTCACCGCCTATTATTCCAACTCCCGATAAATCCCAAATTATCACTGTGTGATTGATTCTGATACTTAATACCTGCGCACATTGGTCTAGGGTTATTAATTAATTAGTTATTATTAAGTTAAGTTAATTCCACTTACTCCACTGCGTCCTCCAATCTCGCGATGCACGTCACCGCTCAGTCTTCCATGACTGCCAGTCCAGTCCAGCTTTCCTCCAAAGTTGGTGCTATCACCGCCAGCTCCTAACACCCGAGAGCCGTAAGCTTGGCCTTCAAGACGCCCTCGGTGGTCATTGAAGATGTCTTGTTTGTAGCCTCCACGACCCTGTTTTAAGTATACGGTTAACTTAAATATCATGTCTTTGCTAACCCAGAAAAGTTACATAGGTTAAACACTTATATTCCACTTTATTATATAGTATTGCTATCTATCACAATTCTTATCTTTAAAAAAAAAAATCTGACTAGAAAATCCAAATAAAAATTTGGCTTGTCCCAGATATCAAACCCGACTAGGTAGTGAGTCAAGTTGATTAAGAAACAACGCCTGTTATGGACTTTGAACAGATTGCTAGAGGACCAGCAAAACTATCAAAAAGAATACACTTACGAATAAAGAATCATCAGTGTTTCCAAGAGTACCGAAGACCTTTCCTCTGCCAGCGCTCGTTTCCCAGGTTGTATCTCTTGGGTGACGTATTTGGGGCTGCCTGTAGAATTCAGGATACCTGTCATGAAATTGAATGTATAGAAATTAAATAAAATTAATTAATTAATTTAATAAATTGAAGTGTTTTCAATCAAACGTAAACGTTTATTGGCAGAATTATGATTTACTTGAATGCCTCAAAATTCTTGACTTGGTTGAAGGACTTATTCTAAACAATACTGGACAGAAGAACACCAAATATTCAGGGATGGGTGTTTGAAATATGAACGGTGTTAAATCTTACCCATCGAAGTCCTGAGGTACAAAAACTTCAGCGCAGGCGCATGCCAAGACGGCAGCAAATACCAAAGTGATGGACTTCATGTTGTTTTAACTGTAAGAAAGATGTAGGTATATAATAATTATCATTAATTAAAGAAAACTAGGTACTAGGGTTTTCAAATTATCCCATAAATGCTAATGGTAATACTTCTTTTTGCACATCCATCCACAACCATCATTCTTTTCAAAGTAAGAGGGAGCGAGAGAGATAAAAATTTAATATAACTTTAATCTATTAGGATTCAAAAGATTTAACAGTGATCAGTATTGGTCTATGTCTATAATTATGCTTTGCAAATAAATTATGAACTATGATAAACAAAATATTTATATGGATAAAAATTTGCATCCAAGCAAATCCAGGATAGAATGCTAGTGCTTTATTTCTCACCTAATTGTGTTGCTTCACTTTAGAAGTAAATGAGAGACTGTGCCTGCTAAGAAGTTGTATGGACCATTTATACTGGCAGTCGCATCCGAGGTGAATCCCTGAGAGCTGGGGAATAGGGGACTCCTTCAGTATGACTCATGTGGTACAGTTTATTGCTACAAAATGTTTTAATGAAGGAAGATAGGTCGTATGTAAACATGGGAGCGTGGCAGAGGAAAGCCAAGTTTCAAAAAAATATTGGCTGGTTGAAATAATAATTTACCAAAAACTGAAACGTTTCCTTGCATCAATCGTATGTACTGTAAAATTGGCTATTTTTAATTAATATGATTGCATTTTTTTATGTATTTACAAAAATTGCATGCTTCAAAATAAAATATTTTCAATATAAGTGTAGTCGGTTTACTTTTTACTGCTCAAGCGTCAAGTATTAAAATATTATTTTATGTAAAAATGGCACTTATTAAGTATTAGTAATAAGTATAGCGAAAAGTTTTGTTTTTTTAGTGTAATTTAGTTTTTGTACTATGAATCTTTTGATAAAATATTCCAAAGTAATTCACTTATATATTTTTTTATTTCTAGTAACAAAATTGACTTGGCCGTCACACTTCATTAAGAAAACACAATTTCAATGTCACACATGTCTTATCTCGAGTCGCGGGGCAGAACTGAATATTATGTAAACATCTGGTGCAACAATTAATTAGTGACGAATCCTTTATTGTTGTATATCACGTCTGTTTCTCCCCGTCAGGTCATGGACCGAGCTTGATATCATATAGTCATATTGGGTACTTTTTTTGTACATAAACAGTATTTTTATTTCAACTGAGTTCAAAATCTTCAACATTAAAATAATACTGTCACATTTTGTAAATCTGGATGTATTCGGTGACATTCCAAAACGTATATGCACGTGTGGCTCGACGCTCTTTTTTAACCGACTTCAAAAAAAAAGAGGTTCTGTAGGTATTCGATCCGTATGTATGTATGTATGTATCGCGATTTTCTCGGAAACTACTGATCCGATTTGAATGCAGTTTTCGGTATTTTAATCCTTGTGTTTCAAGGAAGGTTTAAGTATATAATTTATCAGAATCTGATGAAGATCTTTGGAGACAGGCAACGGAACTCTTCAAAAACGAATAGCTAATGAACCACGTTTTGTGCAATCGTGTATCTATGTATTGTTTTCACCACTACATAACATAACATCATGCCTGTGTATGCTTTGAAGGGTAAGCAGAGACACCCTTAAAGTACCGAAAGCTCTGCTTAGGTTTGGACGGGGCCTACGTTTCAGCATATTTGTTGTTATTATCGTAGTGATAACTTATGATCATGAAGATCTCAGAAATAATTTTTTGATAATATATAAGGATTTGAAAAAAAAAAAGATCTTTAAGGTGCCCATCCGAAGGCAGCGTCAGCGAACCTGAGCGTAGCGTCGCAGCATATTATCATACAAAAAAGCTGCGCGCGCAATGTCACTTCTGCGTGCGCAGTTTTTTTTCTATGATAAAAAGCTTGAAATAAAAAAATAAAATAAAAAATTAATTAAAAAATAAGAATATTCTTAACTCGAGCGTATTCTAAATATTATAATATCTATGTACTAATTTTTTTCAAAGAAAAAGGAACCGCCTTCAAAAACTCAAAAGCAAAAAATAAAAAAACTAATTAAAATTTGGCGCCGACTTCAAAAAAATATAATTAATTGGTATTACATAATTATTTGGGTTTAATGTTTTAAACAAATTAATATAAAGGTAAGCAAAGTTTAGCGAATATTTTATTTTTTACTTTTGAGTTTTTGAAGGCGGTTCCTTTTTCTTTGAAAAAAATTAGTACATATTATAATATTTAAAATACGCTCGAGTTAAGAATATACTTTTCTTTTAATTAGATTTTTTTATTTTTTTTACACTGGAAGTTTCATACCCTCATAGGACAAATCATTGAATGATCCGCAAAGATTTGTTTTGAGTCTGAGTTTGCTTGTTTGAGTGCAAATTCGGTCTTGTCATTTGGTCATTTGGGTAGAGTTATTGCCTTTAGCATTCAATCTAATGTAAATTTATTATTTAATTTCGTAAATTGGAACCTCAATTTATCAAAAATAATATTATGAAAACCGTGACAATCCGTCAATTTTGTCACTTTTTGGTTATTAAACAATTCAGGGATTTATATTCTTAATCCAAAAAAACAATGACAACATTGTCGAATTGTCATCTTAATTAAATTGGGCCACTGTTAGGCTTCACGGAAAATTCGAAACATGTTGTATGAAACAGTTGTGAAAAATGTATCGTCCGAGAACGCATTCCTTACAATAGCACCCTGGTATTAACTATACTTTGTCCACTCCTTTATTTTCTTTTTGACAGATCACGCCTATGAATTACCATTTCTTTTTGTCAGATTAATGTACTACAATAATAATGTACTTTATTGACAAGCGGCACTTTTTAGGGAAGTTCACTGTTTGCAACAAACAACCACAGACTATAAATCAAATCGTGAAATGAAATAAATCGATCATTATGAAAAAGAATAATTTGGCTTTTTTTTTGTGTATTGTCTGTATTTATATAAAAAAAAGAATATAATAATAGTATCATGATTCCATGAATCATTATTTGCAAGAAATTAAGTCGAAATCTTAGAATTAAAAATGAAAATGTAAACAAAGGTAACTAGGAAACCGTCATAGACTAAGTATGTGACATTATTATTATATTATTATTTTGTATATTTATTTCATCTAATAAAAACTACTAATAAACGAATAATTAATAATGAACCATACCATTTCGATGTAATTAATCGATTGAAAGTTCTTCTTAGACAACATCGATTAATGATTTCAAATCGAATCAGTAACGTGTGAAGGCATCCCTAAATGTAATATGTCAAAAAGAAAATAAAGAAATGGACAGAGTATAATTGAGAATACAGGAGCGGCATCGTAATAGGACCAAACAAAGTCTTATTACTTATAAGGCTTTGATGTGATTTATCTTTATATAATTTATGGCATACTATCTTTCTTTTGCTTTCCTATGATGTGGTAATGTTTTGTTAGTTTTTCTTTTGTTCTTCTTCAAATAAAACTCCATGTTTTCTTAATAATTTTTCTACCTTAAGGGGAAACATTTTCTTGGCTGTTTTCCACACAAAAGTAAATTTAATATTATTAAGTTTCTATCTATTGTTGACAAATTATATCTAAAACCATTGACTACATAAAAAAGGCAGGACTCCGTCTCTTGAAACACTTACTGAAGCACCCATAGTAAGTCACACGTACACACAGAACACACACATTGACACAATAGTAAGTCAATCGCCCGCCATTACGCTTTGGACTGTGCTGTTGCTCGGATGTTCAAGTAAAATAATTAAAAATGCCGTCTTGTGTTGTGAAAAGCTGCCGAAACCATAGCGCCTCGATAAAAAAAAACCAGGGGATCATTTTTCATAGGTAAGCAAGTAATATATTCAGCTTATTGCCGAAATTATATTGTTTTCGTAAAAAAATATACCAAAACTATCAGTGTTGACAGTCAATAAATATTTTCATTTACCCTGAATTTGGGTAAATATTTTTTAGTAGTATAATACATTTAGTATAAATTATTATTCTATGTTTTATAGATTTCCTGCTGCAAACGACGCATGAAAAAATTATTGGATAAAAATAATTAGAAAGTGCAGAAATGATAACAGTTGGTATCCATCAAAATATAGTGTAGTCTGCAGTATACACTTCGAGGAAATTGATTTATGTATATAAAACAAAAGGTGGACTTATTCGCATTGTCAGCTTTGCCGTACCAAAAAAAGTAAAACAATAGTATATTGTTTTAAATAAAGTATTAAATTAATAAATACCAGTACTTTAATCTAAAACTTTTTATTTCTTAGTTTAGTTTATTATTATTTTTTTCTTTATTTTTTATTTGCCAATATTTATTTGAAATATTGAAAAATCGCATGTAAGTGAATCTAAGCTTCGTGATTGTTGGTTTAGTTTAACTTAGATATTTTATTTGGTTTGTACATTTTGTTGACGTTTTCAAGCACTTTCTGATAGTTTATGTAATGGAGAATTTTTGTTTTTTTGATAACTGCCATAACTTACCCTACTATCCAATTTCGGCTCCAGGTCCTAAACTGGGACACCCTGTATATCACTAAAGCATCTTCACCATCTAAGAATCAGGAAGCGCCGTAGGAGTCGTAATTTTAAAATATTTTCCAAAAACTGGGTAGCTGCACTAAAGCATCTTCGCTGCCTTGCGTCAGGAGTGCCCAGAGCAACGAATTTTGTACATATTCCCTTAATAAAAACAAACAACTTCCAGCTGCAGGCCCGCATCGACTGCTAGAAATATAAAATCAACTTTGTTTCGAAATTCAATCATAAAGTTGTTTTATATTGTTTGGTTTTTGGCCACTGTAGTATAAAACTACCTATATCATGTTTGATGGTAAAAAGCAGCAAATAAAAAAATATAAGAACTAAACCTCTAAAATATTTATTTAAATTATTGTAAAAATGTGGGTAATATTTCTCATGGCTGGTAACCCCTAACACACGCACACATAAACAGACCGCTGCCATTTTGGTGCTTCAATCATTTTCTATGTGACATTCTCTCCTGCTTTTTTTATGTACTCTATGTCTAAAACACTTAAATTCATGTTTGTTGGAACCCATTATTCCATAATATTATTTAATTTTTTTTAGTTTGTGTTACTCTATTAATGATTTATTTTTTTTGACAAGATGGCCACGAACAAACATGCATTTAAGTGTTTTACATATGATTTGTATATAAAAATAGATTTAAACATAGATAATAATTAAATATATTAAAGTCATACTAAGAAACTAGCGATTGGGATCGGCTTTTAGTCAAACGGATTTACCTGAATATCAGTAGGTATTTTACGTTGAACAACCGCCATCCGAACTCCACAATCCAGTACGAGGTGATACGATACTCTTTGTAAGACTAGTTGTCAGACATTCAGAACTTGCACCCGCTACTTCCATGGACCTTCAAATGGCAACTGGAACACGGGGGCAAACTCGAAAAATATAGATTTTTTAGTTTTTAAAATAGTAATTAAATTATTTATTAATTAATAAATAATAAATAAATATTTCACAACTCACAAACAACGCCATCTAGTCCCAAACTAAGCAGAGCTTGTACTATGGGTACTAGAATAACTGATACAAATACATATAAACACCCAGACTAAGACATACCCCCATGTTCAAGCACACAAAGATTTGTCTTAAGTGGGAATCGAACCCACGACCTCGGCGTCGCAGGCAGGTACACTACCCACTCCGCCATCCGGTCGTCTTAATAATCGTCGTAATTTAATTTAGTAAGTTTAAAACGTGTAAATAGTAATAGTGTCTGAATCGCGTAATTCTTATAAAGGTAATTAAATACCTATGCTCGACGTTTCGATGGCTTGCATCATTTGTGGTCACGAGCCGATCACGACCCGTCACGATTTAGACCCGTTGTCTAATTTTTGAAAAATGTTCTCAAATCGCGAAAGTTTAAAAACATAAATATTATAAAGTAATAATGGTAGATAATTAATTAATAATTAAGTCCTACATACAAATATACGAACTCAGTATAAAGATTGAATGCTTATAATATTAGTTGTCAGATATTATTTCGTATGTTTAATTAAAACATGATTTGTAAACCTTTTTGGTAAAATGTAGCGAACATAATTACTATAATATAACAACTATTGTAAAATGATACCTACATTTACAAACAAAGAATATTTCTATTTAAATTTTTCGTTCAATAAGATGCTTGACCTGTAAGTTTCTCACTCACACACACTAGAATAATTTTAATAACCATAGTGACTCTGGTTATTAACATTATTTTATCGGTGTAAATATATTAAGGGGTGAGCGTTTCGCCATCTAATGCCACAATTCCAAACTCTGTGCCGCTACTTTATCAGAAAAATCCCAAATAACACTTTAGCCCAACCGGAGCGCCAGGTTTTGTCATGTTTTTGTATGATTCCCTACACAAAAACATGACAAAAACGTGACAACATCTGTCTCCTATTCATATGATCTCCACATACAGGAATGGAATTACACACTCTTAGAAATAATTTTGCACAAATAAATATTATGGTAAGTTAACAATTTGTTACACTCACGAATATCTACTGTTGCGCACAGAAATAAACGTAAGTTTTTCCTCCTTCATATGTAAACTTATATTTTATTAGTGATCTTTCATGAGTCACGGTAAAAAGATCCCCTGGCTGCTTAGATCTCAGGGAATGTACCTGAGAAGCCTTAGTAAGTATAAATGTCCCATACAAAATCTTAGAAGGCATAGTCTTCAAAATACTTGTGAAGAGAAACGACACAGGTGAGGCAAGAAATTAAACAAAATTACTTTAAGAAAATAATCGAATAATACATTTAATACAAAATACAAAAAATATGCGCGCGCAGACGTGACGACGCGACACGTCTGTGCGCGCATCTTTTTCTATGTAATGAACGATGCGTGCGCATTTTTTCTATGAAAATATGTTAACATACGTACTACATACGTTGACGCTGACGCTTGCTTCCAACTGCAAGCTTAATTAAAAGAATCAACTGCCTTAGTTAAATGTTTTTACATTTTATTCATGATTTGTTATAGATTCCTTCGTAAGGGCTAAACCAGTCTCCTATTGTCACACTTTACATGCAATAAAAAAATACTGAATGACTTGAAAGAATTCATTCATTTTTATTACGTTTTAATTCTTTTACAAACCTTAGTGACATTTCAACAAAAAAACTCAATTTTATTTGTTTTGGTTTTCAGTTATAAAATGCATTCCATCACTTTGGCCTTCGCTGCCGTCTTGGCATGCACCTACGCCCAAGTCTCCACGCCTCCAGGTTACGAAGAAAGGTAAGACCCAATAGGCTTTTTAATACGGTCTTTTTGGTCCTAGTAAGATCAAGCACAGGATAAATAATGTCGTAGTTCTTACAATTAGCTTTTAATATTAGTTGTGAGATATTATTTTGTATGTAAAATAAAAACATAATAATATATATAGATACCCTTTTGGTGAAAACCCGTATACAAAGTTTGTGGATGTTCCGTCTCACAAATCCTCATTAAAAACGTGATTAAAGATAGCTTTGGGTCAATTTCATCAGCCCGAGGTCAACGTTGAACCCCCGATGGTCGATCTCCTTGTCCACTTCACACATAAAATTACAGAGATAGAAAGATCAAAAGGTTAAACTAAGAAACAGTTGAAAAACATATGGGACCGGCAGGATTTGAACCTGCGACCTGATTCTGCACACCGGTCAGTCGCTTTACCAACCAGCTACGCTCGTCTCTTGCCAGGACCCTAAATTTCTCAACTGTATGTTACGTCATTTCGTGACGTCATATATATCCCATATCTTTTTCAACTGTTTCTTGGTATAGGTAATTTGCTAAGCATAGCTAAATGCTATAAAAATAATCAATTTGAAGATCAACAGGTTAGATTAGAAATATTGATGATAATTATATTATTACAGGTACCCCAAACTCTATAAGTTGCTCGTCATCCAAGAGATACCTCTAAGACTTGGGAAACGAATGCTGGAAATGGAAAGGTGTTCGGTACTCTTGGAAACACTGATGATTCTCTATTTGTAAGTTCTAGTGGTCTAGTTTTTTTTGACTTGATGTTGTAGAACTATCTGCAACAGGACTACTTAGATATGCTTGGATCGAAATGTTAATGGTACCCTCAATTGAATAATGTAATACAAAATTTGTTTTAAAATGATATCTGGTTAAACTATATAAATATTTATTTTCTAAAAGGCATTTCTATCAGCAGGAAGAAATTTAATAATTCGTAATTCACTGGAATCCCAGGTGACATTGAAATGCCCAAACTATAGAACAAAGAATTTAAGAAAGATCTTTTTCAAGGCTTTTAGAACAACACCATTTCGCAGAAGAGTAATTATCCTAAATTGCAATAACTTTTATTCATTTTCATTATTTTTATTCTTAACAGGGTAAAGGTGGCTACAAGCAAGATATCTTCAACGACCACCGAGGCCATCTCGAGGGTCAGGCTTATGGATCCCGAGTTCTTGGAGCTACAGGAGACAGCACTGTCCTAGGAGGAAAGCTGGACTGGTCAAATGACAACGCGAAACTTGGTGCTGACTTGCATCGGGAAATTGGAGGACGTAGTGGGGTGAGTTGAACCAAGGGTATACTTTCTCAATATTGTAAAATTTCCTTAGTACTGCCGACAGCTGCACAGCCCACGCGTCAATTAGAATCACATTAAACCTAATTAAACACATTTTTAATCTCTTTAGGTAACAATAACATTAATTATAGATTAAAATATTAAAAAAATATTTTTGGATGAATGGTTGAATAAAATATTGTTAAGAATCTGAATTTTTTTTTATCATTGCCTTGGGCTCTGGCTAGCACCCATGATTGTTGCTGTCCATTGCAAAACTTAGAGAATATTATTATTGAGAATACGGTTTACTCACGTTATTTATACCGGGCTATGCCGACTAGTTTCAAATCTATTACGTAGATTCATCAACTGGGCGATTAATCGCGTTTCGTCGCCTTCAGGCACTACGACGTATTCACAATAATAATGTCTTCACCTCGCGTTGGTTTTAATAATATTATATACTTAGAGAATATCTCAACAAGATCCTTAAATATTTCTTTCCAGGTCTCTGTAACCGGTGAAGGTGTATGGAAGCTAGACAAGAACACCAGATTTGCTACTGGAGGCAGCGTGAGCAAGACTTTTGGTCATGAGAAACCTGAACTAGGTTGGCAAGGAAGAATCGAACATGATTTTTAAGAAAATAGCAATTTTAACCCAATCGGCGGGTCCTTTTAACAATTGCCGATGTAAATATTGCCAACATAACTGGAGTCTAAGCAAACAATAATACTTTGTTAGCCTTTGTTCGGCGAATACAAGCTTAACGTGGTTTTATTAAAAAAATAACTACAAAAATATTTTTTTGTTGTCAAATTTACAAAATGAAGGCGCTTTTTTAGTACATCCGACAATGTGAACAGGGACCGGCGCAATGTGCCAAATAATTAAAACTGTAGTTATTTCAAAATAATATTAATATGTTTTGCTATGTAAACTGTATACCTAAGTATTTTGCCATTATACAAATTTCCCCATTTATTTGTGATTCCACCATCTGACATGATCATATTTTTATCTTGTGTTATCCCATTGTTTTCAATATTTAATTAAATGGAATACCTATGGAACCATCTCGCACACTTTTCAACGTAATGTCGTTAATAATTCTTGTTACTATTACAAATGTTACTTTGTTAATAAAGTATAATAATTTATGTGATTAATTGTTTCTACTTCATGAACCCTTATGAATTATCTAAGTCGTTATAATGATATATTTACAGAAGGGAGTTAATTACTCTTTCATTCAGAAAAGGGTATAAGTTCTCGATATTTGTTGATGGGATACAAACTTTACAGTAACCTGTGATGTCACAAGGTTCTATCGCGCCTTCTTCTATAGGTATTTCATGATGCTAAGCTGATGCTGGAAAATACAACTCCTCAACGTTTAGGAGTCCGGGGATAATTCTTTAAATAAAGGCAACTTATGACCGTTTTCTGTATTCTTATAAGTTGAGTCACAGATGAGGTGTGACGTTGAATATTTTTTTTTTTTTATACTACGCCCACAGCGAACGAACGTGTAGTCCACCTGATGGTAAGTGGAGTACAGCCCATGGACATCAACAATCCACAAAAGCAGATTATAGATGCGTCGCTGCAGCTGAGGACTACGGTGTTATGCCTCATGTGCCAGTAATTTCAGGGCCTGATCTCACCACCAAACCGGTACACAGTAATGGAAGCACTATTATTTGGCGGCAGGTTAAAGGTGAGATGGTGGTGCTGCCGCCCTCTAGCTCATTCACAAGAACTCTACCACCAGTAAAAGTAAAAGTAAAGTAAAGTATTTCTTTCTTTTTAGTGCATTGTTTTTAAAGTGAAGCCGGTTTTTTTTGTATAATTATAATACTACAAGAACAACTTCTGATTTTGGTAACGTTGCTTGTTATGTTTTGCTGTGGCAGAACCGCAGAACCAAGCACAGAAAACCTAATAATACTAACTCAGATAAGACTGCTTATAAAAAACTAGTCAAACCGCATTGGGTTACTGACCTAATGGATAGGTTAGTAATATAACTAATGTTCTTAAAAACATCTCTCAAAAAATACGGAAGACGGCATCGCTTAGTTTTTTTACTTTAGCTAATTGAAAGTAGGTAATTGAGGAGTTCATGGCTAATTTAAAGCTGCGCAGACCGATCTACAGGTTAAGCAATGTTAACTGCGGCCGGTCGTAAATGGGTGACCTCACTGACCTAAACATACCGAGTTTTCCTTCGTGCTTCGGCAAGCATACATGTAAAGTCGTTGGTCCCGTTTGCAATGACAATCTATGGCAGTCGTAACGAGTAGTTAGGGGCCAGAATGTCTGACATCTAATCTAACTAAGAGTATCGTAGATAGATAGATAGAAAATACTTTATGTATACATAATTTCACATAAAAAAGGTAACAACAAAAAGAAAATAACAGAAAAAATGTACAAAGGGCGGCCTTATCGCTTAAAGCAGTGGTTCCCAATTAGTTTTTTCTACGTACCCCTTTAAGAAAGACCTCTAACTTGCGTACCCCTTTATAGACCAGGGTCGATAATTTGTAAAACCAAAAAAAAATATAGTAGGATGAAACCCATTAGAAAAAAAGGAGAATATTATAAAAATGAAAGGAAAAATAATTTACGGGCGATCTGAGGTCAGGAAGGGGATGGGGGGTTTGGTTTAAGGGTAAAAAACGTTATTTTTTTCGATTTCCGGCAAAACTAAAAGTCCTATGGAAATAAGTCGAATGGCAAATTTGTTGATAATAAAAGATCTAAAACTTTTGTATTTACACTTTTTTCATATAACCTCAAAATTTATGTGGAAAATTAAAAAAACCGAGTTTTTGGTTTTTTATTTTTATCTTTCACAAACAATTTTTTTTTTCACCAAATTTGGTCACCTTATTTTGAATTAATATCTAAAAAGCACCATAATTTTCGTTCGAAAATTCACCCGTCAAAATATCAGCTTTTTACAAAAAGTTGGTATGTTTCCTGTTTGTTGAAATCTCTACTTTACGATGGTAAAAAAAAAAATATTACTATAGTAAGTCTTCACAAAAAATGCAAAACAAAAATCAAAACAAATATAAATATATAATTAATATACTTAGACAATTTTGTATTAATTTAAAGTAGAGATTTCAAAGAACAGAAAACATACCAACTTTTTGAAAAAAGCTGATATTTTGACGGGTGAATTTTTGATCGAAAAATAGGGTGCTTTTTTGATATTCATTCAAAATAAGGTGAAAAAAATAAATATTTACAATAAAATAAATTACAGCGTATTTGGGACATAAAAAGGTAACTTTTCACGAAATTTTGTAAAAAAAAAATTGTTTGTAAGATAAAAATAAAAAACCAAAAACTTCGTTTTTTGAATTTTTCACATAAATTTTGAGGTTATATGAAAAAAGTGCAAATACAAAAGTTTTGAGCTTTTTATTACCAACAACTTTGTCATTCGACTTTTTTCCATAGGACTTTTAGTTTTGCCGGAAATCGAGCAAAACAGTTTTTTACCCTTAAAACCGATAACACAAGCACAGCGACACGCTCACGCGACATAAGCCGAACTGAATGATTGACAATGACGAGCAAATAGGCGGTAGCGGTAGCGGCCGCGATCGGGCGACGCGAGGCGCGGGTGTCGCGGGAAACACGGGTCAATCGCCGCCGCCGCGGGCCAAAGCGCTTGATGCATGCGATTTACTTACCGGCTACTGCCGTTTAATTAAATAGAATATTTTTTTGGCAGTTGTAGAAATTAGGGTTTATTCCCGGGAATTCTCGAGCCGAGAATTCCCGGGAAACCGCTGGCCTTTGTTCCCGGGAAATTAAGCTCGAGAAAAGTCGAGAACTCGAGAAATCCATATTTAAGTCTAAAAAATTATAAAATTTAACTATTTGCGTTTGCGTGGCGGTGGCCGGGGCGGCACGGGCCAAAGCGCAGCGGCACTCTTTGATCTCGCGGTAAGCGCTTGCACCTAGGGCCGTCGACACACACGTTTCATTCGTGTTTCGACTCTAGCCGAGTTCAGACGGTTCGGTTTACGAATTTTTTTTTGTAAATTAAGTGTAGTAACAAACAGGTAAGTCTTTTCCCTATTTAATAGGGAAAAGACTTACCTGTTTGTTTCTAGAAAACAAAAACGCGTATATAAAGCACTATTCAGAGTATTCAGACTCTGAATAGTGGTTTTTTACACGCGTTTTTGTTTTCTTTAAGCAAAAGATAGTGTGAGTCAAAAATGCCAATGTCAATAAAAGTTTTATAATTATTTTGATTATTTTATTTGAGAGGAATACCACTGAATTTTTTGATTAATCACAGTATTGGAACAGAAAAATATGCAAAATCGTACGTAAATGTAAATTTCTCGACAACCCGAGAAACTGATAAGCTCGAGAAATCATAAACCCTAGTAGAAATAGAAATAGAGATTCTTTATCTGTCAATGTGGGTATATTGTTTTTTTTTATTTAAGGATTTTAGTTTAGAGATTGCTGCGCGTACCCCTTAATGCAGTCTCGCGTACCCCTGGGGGTACGCGTACCACTAATTGGGAACCACTGGCTTAAAGCGATTTCTTCCAGGCAACCTTAGGATGGACATTTTGGAAAGAGAAAATAAAGCGGTAGTTTTTGCTTAGATAATAAGAAATTATTTGCATTTAACAAGGATTATTATATAATATATTATATCAATAAATATAGGCAGTTTATTTAGTTTTACTAATCTTTAGCTAACCTTTTAGACTTGAAAGAGTAATTGGACTGATTAGGAAGGTTATTAATTTATGATGCTTTTTATCTGTTTACTATTAGGATCCTATTTTTAATGTATCTTACGTAATACGAGATATCATGAAGCCGAGATAAGAATATCTGCGGTTTGTCACTTTGTAGTGCGACAGCCAATGTTATTGACAAAAACTGTGAATATCTAATTGTAGGACTGGATATATACAGTTTAATAAAATTAAAATAATATTTTCAGACGATCAAATACTGTGTTAATTTAAAAACAGAGAGAGAAGCAATAAACACATTTTAAAACATCAAAAAATATCAATTAACAAATAATATGGTCGCTTTTGTCTCGTTAGTCATAAGTGGGATATTTATTTATTTATTATTTAAAATAAAATCCGTCAAAAACAATTGCGGTAAATATTCTAGAACTGTAGATAGCAATTGGCTTCTTTTACATTGGTTCCAAGAGTAACGATTCTTTTTCTTTAACATTTTCTTCTAATAATCACCAGTGTTAGTTATATAGATGTAGTTATCAAACAATAGATTTTTTTTTTATTAATAATTTCATTGCATTAAATAAATGTTACCAAACATCTCCGAAACGGCTACACCAATTATTCTGTTTTTTTTAAATATTATGTAGGCTTGTTGTAGAGTATTTTTTTATTGACGTACGACGCAGGTGGGTGTTAGTAACGGGTATTTAATTAAACATTATTACAAACTATGTTTCAAAAACACATATCTTGAACTTCCACTTCCGTGCTCCCGTTATAACTCGTATCGTACGCACGCATATTATCTGTATTCGTATGAGTCACAGAACATCGCAAAGATTCCCCGTTTACGGTCTCTTAGGGAGTTTACCTCTGCAACGATAGCCAGTATAAATGCTTCCTACAACATCTTAGAAAACACAGTCTTTGATATCATTTTGAAGAGAACATTACATTGGTAAGAAAGATAATTTATATATAATAACTAGCTGACCCGGCGAACTTCGTACCGCCTTAGCGTAAATTTGATGCACTACTTTATTTTGTATAGCTGACCTATTTTATGTATGCGTACCTATTCAATTTTAACTGGAATCTATAATATATACCTATTTCCCTGGTCTCGTCATACCTGAGAAGGACTTTACTAATTTTATTAAATAAAAAACAAAGATATATTTTCATAATAGTGTTTATTCCGTAGGGTTCAATAATTTCTCTTATATTTTTACAGAAAATTTATTAATAAATATTTTTTTTTTTTATATATTTATAGATTTTATAATGTTCTTAATTTTAAATTATGATAATTACATTAGAGTTTAACGTCCAAGACCAAGTATAAACTAAACCTATTAAGCAGCAAATTCGATTTTGTCTGCATAATTTCAAAGCTTCTAACTTTGGCACTCATACGAACGTTTTTTGCTCACTTAGTTAATAGCTTTTTATTATTATCTTCCAAAAATAATCGCCAAACAATCGTGATAATTTAATTTTGGTAATTCGCTAAACAAATACGTATATCTTTCTAGACTCTCTGTTAATTATGATTGTTTATTAATTGAAAAACTACAATAAACATACCAATATTACGTCCTAAACATAATAAATAGTTAATTTATAACTTCTATTTAATTGCATATTTTAAAGCGCTTAAAGTTTTTTACATAGCAAATCTTATCTGATCAAATAAGTGAAACCGAAAACAAGGCACCGTTTGCACATAATTTTATATTTACCTGTAAATCTTTATTTTCCAGTTCAAGCATGCAGTCCATTGTATTCATCTTTGCTGCCGTAATGGCCACCACCTTCGCTCAAGTGTACAGGCTTCCTGGCAATACTGAAAGGTAAGACATTTATAGAATCATGTATTTATCCCATGAGGAAGGCACTAGGCAGAGAAGATGGAACGCTTAATAAATATGGAAGCGTGCATGAACTTGGTTAAAAAATAGGACTAGGTCTAGCCGAGAAGTCACTTTTCGTATTTTTTTCCTAGGACAGGCAAAAGTATTTCTCTTTACCAGCAAAGAGCAAAAAAAAAAGTTTTGGTAGAAGGTTATAGGTTCATTCCATATCACATTGGGAACTTAACATTACAGGTGAAGTGAGGTTGTTCTTTATCAAAAATATAGAAGTGTCGTTGATATTTATAATGTTTCTTTCTGATAGGTATCCCGACAACTGGTTCGGCTTGGGTCATGGCTCAAGGGGTATGACATGGGAGACCAGCGCTGGTAGAGGAAAGATCTTTGGTACCCTCGGCGGAGGGGACGGCTTTCTATCTGTGAGTACTGTCCAAAATATTTATCTATAAATTTGTGCTAAAAAATGCTCAGATAAATTGGATACTTACGTTAGAAGAGTTCTTGACTGATGGAGGAACATTATTGAAGTTTGCACCTTCTCAAAGAGTTGATGAGTATTTAAAGAGGTTGGTTCCGGCTTTACTCGATCATTTTCAAACAATACTAATTGTCATAAGCGATATATTAACATTGTACCAAATATATTAGTACTACCACTCAGCCATGTAGGTTTTTGGTAAAGCTTTAATAAGTACAACGAACGATTTAGAATAGTTAGGTATGTATTACGTTACTATTTATACATGTTTTCTCTATTATATCTAAGCACAAAACAATAATAACTAAGTTTCGAAAAATCAAAGCTCAACACCGAAACCGCGAAAATGTGAAGTGACAGCTGTCAATGTTCTGAGCTGACAACAATCATAGAGTCGGTGTTGCCAGAGGTTAACGTCAAAATTGCTATTAATTAAACAAATACTCCTGAAGTTGATGCTTTTGGAACGCTGGCACTACAATCATATTTTGCTAACCATAAAATTCACAAGAAATTAAATAATGGATTTGTAGATCAATACAAATAAATAAATTGAAGTGTTTGTTTTTAATGTCAAAGTGACAATGTTTTAATAAGCAGGCAAAGTTGTTTGCACGATACCTTGGACTAAAATACAGTTTTAAATTTTTATTCTGTCTTTCTGTTTGCATCGCCTAATCATCTAAACGGCTGAACCGATTTTAAAACAATTTTAGATGCAGGTAACTGACTACAACGCGCGTATAGGCTGTCAAGAAAGAGTTGAAATTATTATTAATAGGGGCGCTAGAGTGCTGTTCTACCACAGAGTAACGGTTCTACTGTTCGTATGGCAACCCATATAGTTCACTTCCCAGGACTTGATACTTAGCTGTATATAAAAAAAAAATATTCTATTATTACCCATTATATCGAAAGCTGTAGCTAAGCGTTAAACGTCGGTTTAACACGATGAAATCGGCACTAAGTAATAGTAAAAATAATGTAATTAATTTGTACAGCCAGCAGTCATAAATTAGGTTCCGTTTCCAGACTATTTTTCCAAGCTGATTTGTGGTTTTACTGTCCTCTGTTTTTATCAATAACCAGAAAATAAAAGAAAAATATATTTGAAAAATATTTTATTTTAAGTATTTGAATAAATCATTATTATACATATTATTAAACTGCCTCGTTGGTTTAGTGGTTAGCGTTAAAAAAAATTAACTTTTTGTCTAATAGCACAAAAATAAAAGTAATCTAACACTTTCTTCGGACGACCTTTTCGGTTTTTTCCTGGTGTAAGAAATACGCCTCTATTTTGTGCTCCTCCTCGTGCAATTCTTCGAATAGTACTTACTGATTTACCTGAATTAAGTAAAAATCATAGATATAGCAGAAAAGATAAAGCAGTCCGAGCCATTTCGGAGTGAGGGGAGGGTTGAACCTCTAAACACCTCCCCAGGCTACGCCCATGCGTGATATTATTTTATGTTATTTACTTAAACTATACTCAAGTATCAACATTAACCTAGTCGCGCTATACCGCAACACTGAGTACAACGAACGTCAACTAAACCAATATGCTAGTTTTAATTATTAAATAATCCGCTTATTTTAGCAACAAATTCAAAACAGCTTTGGTTTTATCCATTACCTGTACTTGATTTGACTAAAAACAACATGTTAAACTCTCACATACCGGTCATATCAGCGGTTCTTTGATAAACATTGCCGATATCCGAAAGAATTTTTTTTGCCTCATATTCCATTAAACATCTTTTATATACATTGTAAATTATTTCTCTGCCAGACCTTCGGATAGTTTTATTCATTGTTTATTACTTTTTTCCTGTTTTAATTGCCGTTTTATACTCTTATGAATAAAATTTACCAACGCGTAAACTCTGTTTACATTATTTATTGACATCTGTCATTATTTTGACAATGTTGCTAACAGACAAAAAAATTAGTTCCAAATCTACTCTTTCTTGACAGCCTATAGCATAGGTTATTTCCTTGGATGAAGGCTCTGTCTACGGTTATTTCTTATCGATGTGCCTACACCGTAGACAAACCGTAGATAAAAATTTTATCTGTAGAGGCTTTTCAAAAGCAATCTTTTCTTAATTTATGAACTGTATTTAACTTAGTCAGTCTAATAACAAAATGTGAATACATTTTGTTATTAGACTAAAGATTAGACTGTAAGCCTTCCTAAAAACAATAAAAAAAAAGTTAATATGTATGTTTGATAGCGCTTATGTCGAGAACAACTGATTGAATTTTGTTAATTCTTTTTGTGATCGATAGTCTAACTCTCAATAAAGGTCTTTGGATATTTAACATTACGCTTAACTCCACGGGAACGGTAGTAAGGTTGATTACTTAATACAATAGATATTGTAATTTCTAGGTTATATTTAAATATCTATGACGGCGCTGGATGATATAGCGCCTATTTGGTTACTAGAATCAGAGTGAACCGTCACTCTATGCGGAACGTCATTTTGGGATGATGGTACAGCCGTCAACTTGAAAAGTGACTTTTGAAAAGAAAGCGGCTCCTGTACCACGTCCACAGACGGATCGCAATATTTCTAGTTAATCTTTATGTTATGTTATGTGAATTACGTTTCCAAGTGATTACTTTTGTGAGAGTGACCTAATTGTTTAGTTATTTCATTAAAATACAAGATTGTTGGTCATTATAAATTGTCTCTTTGGCTTTCATTCCGTTGTTACAAAATGGAGGATGATTTCGTTAATTATGATAAAGGCCGTCCCTGCCATCCTGAGCTTATATCTAAATAAACCTTTTTCAAACAGGGTACAGGCGGCTACCGCCAAGAAATCTTCAACGACCACCGCGGCCGACTTGAAGGTGAAGGTTATGGCACCAGAGTCCTGGGAGCTGCTGGTGACAGCACCATAATGGGAGGAAAACTGGATTGGTCCGGAGACCACGCTCAGGTGGCTGCTGATGTACATAGAGAGATTGGGGGCAAGACTGGAGTAAGTTGATATCTGAGATATCTAAATAAATATTTCACAACTTACACACAACGCCATCTAGTGCCAAACTAAGCAGAGCTTGTACTATGGGTACTTGAAATACTGATACTATTACATATATACTTTTCTTTTGTAAAAACATACTTATTATACATAAAAACACCCAGACTAAGACAAACCGCCATGTTCATGCACACAAAGATTTGTCTTAAGCGGGAATCGAACCCGCGACCTCGGCGTCGCAAGCAGGTACACTACCCACTGCGCCAGCCGGTCGTCAATTATAGAATAATAGAATAATGTTTATTGACGTAACTTTGTTACAGTGGTTTTGAATTTCCCGACCCCCAAACTAGTGTAAACTGTATTTCGGGGCAAATATATTAATAATCTTACTACTTTACTATAACTTAATCATAATCATATATTAAACATACAGTTAAGGCCCGCTTCTGAGGTTTTGGATAGATCTTATCCGACGAATAAAATATAACTTGACCGAATTTAAAAGTGAGACAAGTTTCACTAGAAAAATAACACAACTGTCACTTTAATTTATGTGTTGTGTGTTGTATGTTTATCTTGCCGATAAAGTTTATCTAACATCTGTGTAATTGGGGCATAGTAGGATTAAGTTATAGTTAGAGTTATAGTTTCTTAGAACAGTCTTTGTAACCTAATTTATCAGTGAACCGTCTTAACAAGCTCGAGTCGCCGCAAGATCTCGCCGTTTAGGGTTCGGTTTTCGTGTCGAGCAAAAGTGTTATTTGGGCTTTTCGGTCAGGAAATTCTTCATAGATTCTACATAAATTGCATATTCTTCCCTTATATGAACGAAGAAAAATTGCCAAAAGTTAGCCAAAACTACTTATCGACAGAATTCATTTATTGTTAGTTTGTCGAACTTTTAACGGCGAGTGTCGTATGGTTGAACTTGACTTATTTAATACTAATATCGCTAAGTTAAAAAAAGCTATTAGTAACATATCGTTTGATTTATAACTAAATTAGGCATTTTTTGTAGGTATGTATTATCTTCTTTCTTTAAGTTTAGATATATCCAATAATTTATATCCAGTTGCGTGTGTGTGAGCATACTTATCGATCACCGATGTGAAACTTTTTCAAAATGTTATTCATTTACTAACAGTGGAAACTTGATCTTTGATTGAACTTTGTTCTCAACAATAAAGATATTGTGATAATACAAAATATTTTCGGAAAACTTACAGCTAGTACAAGAGTACTAGCTGTAAGTTTTCCTAAAAGATTTTAATAAAATAAAATAGCAGCACGAAAATGTAAATAAGCGTGCACATGGCGATAGGCTCACCTCCTATCACATTTGGACCTATACATAAAAAGTGAAATGTGAGTGTTAAACACTTCTGCCATACCCATCTAAGTAATATAGGCGTGATGTTATGTTATGTTAAGCTATCTGTCTATCACATAACCTGGAGAATGATAATCATTTATATATATATAAATATATATGTGTGTGTATAATGTTTATATTATACTTCTAACGTATGTACAGTATATTATATATAACTATATTAGTATTATATGTAAGTATTAATATACCCATTAAATCCGTTATACAACTATTTCTAGTGCACCAAAAAACTACCTATTTATAATTTCTTAAGCGCTCTTGTCCATCCAAAGGTTGCCTGTAAGAAATTGCTTTATAGTGATTGCCCATTGTACTATCTAAAACATGTGATTTATGAGACTGACTTTCTAATTTGTGTACAATAAAGATTTATCTATATATCTATCGTTTCTAAACCCGTCTATAATTATTTCCAGGTGTCTGTAGTCGGCGAGGGAGTCTGGAAACTGGATAAGAATACCAAACTTACAGCTGGAGGCACTCTAGACAAGACCTTTGGCCATGAAAAACCCGATGTTGGTGTTCAAGCAACTATTCAACATGACTTTTAGAGACAAATAATTAACTCCAAAGACTGAACTACTAGATACATAGACTGATTAATATTATGTTCATGGTTTTCGATCAAATTTTCTGTATAAAATACATCACTATCGAATTTAATTAATGAAGTAAGATCTGATATTTTTAGTCCTTTCATCACTAATTCAAAACAGCTAGGTATAATATATATTATTTGTAAATATTGACATACAATACAATAGAAAAGTGTTATTGTGTTTAAATAAAACTAAAGGTTTTTTATTATTTTATTTCTTGTAAAGATTTCTAGACGTAACAGCTAAAAGGCTATCGTTTAGAAATTATATTTGTAAATATTGACTTACTATACCTACACTAGAAAAATGTTAAATAAATATATTGTCTATAAATAAAACTAATGGTTTTTTATTCTCCTTTTGTAAAGATTGCAAGATGATTAATACCCACACCTATCATTATTCAAACATCACCAATTATCCGCTTATCTGCTTATAATCTATATTGTTTATATAGCTATCTCTCACTTTAAATTACATTGTCTTATTTGTTTAAGAAACCTTTTTTGTCAAATAATACTTTTGGTACCTCAGTAATTGCTGTAAAACTAGCATTAAGACAAATCTGGTAGTAATACTCCTGGTGGTCTGAACCGTAGGTCTATCCTAAATCAGACACCAGTCTCTGTTTGTACAACATTCTTCTGTATTTTTTTTACCAATTTGTGAAAGAGAAAATAAATATATTTTTGTAATTAATTTTATAATCTACATTTTGCTATTATATTTGCACTAGGCGCTTCTTCTTCTTACGTGTCAATGACATTTTGTTTTCTCATTTTTTATTTAAATTGTTTTTGCCCAGTTGGTAGCAACTTCTACTCCCTTGCTTGTGGTTTGCATTAGGTCTTCACGGGCACACGCAGAGGGCGACAATGGGCACGAAAGCAGATGATGATGAAGCTACACGTAGAATCACATTTATACTTTTTTACCTTAAAAACACTTTTCATTAATGGATCTTAAATTAAACTAGTCTTATAACTTAATAAGTCACTGTCAGAAGGCCTCGTACCCAAAACGCTGGCAACATTATCGTTATTTTTAAATACAACAAAAATAGAGTAACACCCACATTTCAAAATGTAAATACTTTGTTTTACCAAAAGCTTTCCATAATACTTTCTTAATTAAAACGTCTCGTCTCCCAAACGGGCAGCTTTTACTAAAATTAATAATAGTTTCCAAGAGTTGTTGTCCTATAATATAAGTATATTTACAGCGGACTCGGTTTTGAAGTTATTTAATTATGCGCAAACCGGATACCACGGTAAACACAACTTTGGTAATTATACGTTTCGTGCTAGCTTTGTTTGATGTTCAGTTTTTAACGTTTTCATACTACGAAGCTTATGAAGTCAGGTATTTTATGCTTAAATAACGAAACTTTATCGATAAAGCTTACATTTTGAGACAGATATTGAGTTGTTTTGATATAAAATTGAATAATTTTCGATTGAATTAAATTATTATGAAAACAGCGCCATCTTATAGAAGTTTACTGAAGCTAATAGAGCATATTTTCTTTTTACTGCCATCTGTACTTTTTTTGGTAATTAGTAACTATGATTGAATACGAACAAGCTGTACTGCTAATTACTTATATTATTACACAATTTTATCTCTAGGTTTCCGTGTTTAAGAAAGTTGATCATTAATTTTCTAGGTGGCGCTTTAAGTATAACCTATTATTATTCAGTATTTAATGTTTTTATACTACGAAACGTTTAAAGTCGAGTATTTTGTGGTTTACTAAAAGGACTTTATCGATAAAGCTTACTTTTTTATAAAGATATAAAGTTGTTTTGATTCAAAATTGCATTGTTTTGCATTTGTATTTATTAAATCTAATATAAGAACAGCGCCATCTTGTAGAAATTTACTGAAGCTAATAGAGCATTTTCTTTTTAATGCCATCTGGATTTTTTTGTAGTAACTAGCAATAATGAGAGACTACGAGCAAGCTGTACTGCTATAGAATTACACGAGTTTATCGCTAGGTGTCAGTGTTTAACAAAGTTCGTCATTAATTTACTAGTTGGCGCTTTATATATTACAATCATTTTTTTGTACCTTTTTTTCTCGCAGGCTAGCAGGCTGGCTAAAAAATTACTATCCTAATGACCATGGGAAAATGTGACTGGGAGAACTTTTGTGACCAATTATAATTATCGTCTTTTTTAACTATTTGGAAATGTCCTAGTTACAGACAAAATAATGAATACTTTCGTTTGTAGATAACACATTCTCTTCTACGCTACGGTCAATAAATTACATAAGTAGGTATATACAATCATTGTAGGACCGGTAGCTCAAATAGGAGATTGTACTGAACGTAATAAAGGCAATAGTAGCAGTAATAAAAAGGCTGTTTTTGATATTTAACCTATTATTTTACTGTCCGAAGTAAGAGGAACAAAGGTGGGGTTTCGTTTGAGATTATCAGGCTGTTTTTGAAGCTTGTTTATCAGCAAATCGTCCTAGAACTGGCAACTAGTTGTATTTTTAGTTTTTGATGATTTCTAGTTTTGATACTATTTTGTATTTATGTTTGTTTTATTTTTATGTTTGTTCCCTGATCTTGAAGATGCCCGGACCGATCTTAATTTTTTTTGTCCGTAAGAGTATACTTGTCATATTGTGGTCCCATTTCCATCAGGTCAAGATCTGATGATGGGATCCTAGAGAAATCAAGCGCAACCCTTAAATTTTAATGGCTTCCATACTCCCTTTCAGTGATTTTTGTTATAAAAGTCGGTTTTATGAAAGTTATTTTTATTCGCTTTGATAACCTGCCATTTCCACAATTCCTGATACCTAATTGAAATTTGTAATTTGAAATTTGACGGATAAAATGTCAAATATTTGTATTGTGTAACTGTCTTTTAATAATTAATAGGTAATCAACTTAACTAACTTAACACTTCTGAAAAATGTTAACATTATAAATTAAGTTGATAAAAGGGTACTATCAACAAATCAGATTGATCCACCATAATGCTATTTTTGTAAAGATATTTTCAAACACTAATTTCTAAATTCACTTGTTCTATTCACAAATGTCAACCTTTTCAATTTTGACAATGTCAAAAGAAATGTTTGTCAAACGGGTCATGAATGATCTTTGCTGGTAATACATACCGCAGTATGGTATTTTTTTCTTTTTTTTAAAAAAAAGCTTACTAGCAATTTGCAAATACAAATTACTAGTATTCTTGTTAACCCTCTCCAGCTAAGCTTAATTCGCTTGTGTTAGGAGGAAGTTTACGTCCGTGGTGTAATGGCCAGGATTCGAACCCACGACCTCTCAATCGTAAAACCGATGCCTTATCCATTTCGCCACGGCCGCTCAAAAATGTGTATTGCCATAAGCAAATAGTCAATGAAATTCCTTCATCCTTCAGCTCGATTTCGGCTTTCGGTTCAGTATCGGTAATAGGTCTGTAAAAATGAAAGCCTCTTTGACTTCAACGAAGTGATATAAAAAAACGAAACTGACTATGAAACTAGCTTTTACTGTCAAGGCGTGGACTCCAACAGAGCGGAGATGTGCGGAGATGTCCGAAGACGAGATGAGATGTTTCTCAGCTAGGGTTATCCACCGAAGCTATGCGGAGATGTGTACTGGCTAGACGTATATTATGCAAAATAAAAAGTAAAAAAGCGCGGGTTGCTCGATAGGCACAGAGCGCCCCACGCTTTTTTCAGCTTATATTAGGAATTATTTTTCACTTTTTAGTTAAAAGTGCTTTAAAAGCGTGTTTTTTTATTATTTGTTATTATTTATTTTCTACTTTTTAGTTTGGTTTATTTATAAGAGCGTTTTTTTAATTTAATTTTTTTTTTATTTTATTTTATCGAATTATTAATTTTAATGAAATCTGTCCGTTTGAAGTGAGTCAAAATCGAGTCCAAAGGAGTCGGTTACATACATACATACATACATACAGGTGAAGCTAATATAAGCGTGTTAAACATGCCCAGATAATTGGCAAAAAATATAAAGATATCGTCCATTTGGTCACAATTATCATCAAAATCGATCGACGAAATCAGGTATGAAACAGTACCAAATAACTATGATTTTTTGAATCTTAAAATGTATTTTATCCTTTAGTGTCGCCACTTAGTTCCACAATATTTAAACATTTGAATAAATAATTCAAATTCAAATTCAAATTCAAATTATTTATTATCATAGGCCCCAGGAGGCGCTTGAACACGTCAAAATATTACAAACAAATGATATAAAAATAAATTATAAGTAAAACTAAATTATACTAATTACAATGATTTGAATAACCGGGGCTTAGATTAATTTTAATCCAACTGTTTAAAATCAGATTAAAATCAAACTAAGTACCAGCTCCGATGGGTATTGCATTATGAGAAGAGCTGGTGAGAAACTCATGTGCACCATCTTTTCAAATGAAATGAATAATAAGTATATAACAATTATCATACATATTAAAAGTCACTTATAAAGAGAAGTTCATGGCACGTGCATCATCAAAAGGTTTGTCAGCCCTGGACTAGATTGTAGTAGAGACGCATACGATACTAGCTAGGATGAACATGACAATGTGTGCTGACTAGAAACAGCTCACATCTCCACTTCCATTTTGCGTGCCATCCAAATATGATACATCTCCGCTCAGTGGTGTCCACTGAAGCTGAGTGGAGACGAGGAAGTCTATTAGTTCAATAAAATACATCTCCACTCCGCTCGTCTTGTTTCCGCTTTGTTGGAGTCTGGGCCTGAATTTCGTTCCAAAAGGCTGTTTTTGTTGTTTTTATTGATCTATTTTATGTATTTCCATTTATTATTTACTACTTGTCCCTTTAAAAACTATCAAAGAAGTAATAAGCCTTGTAAGTTATATTCTGGGCTGTTCTTTATTCTTTTCGATACAGCATTTTAAGAGATACACACAAAATAGTTATACATTTTATGTGATTTTGTGACATGTCAATATTTTTTATTGAAATTTGCTATGTGATTTTGTAGTTAGTTGAATGTTTCTTTGTCTGTATGTAACATCATAGATACGTTATTGTTATAAACAATAGCAGCACGAAGTTGGAATTGTGTCCGGTGGATGGCGATAGGCTACTAACTACTTAACTCCTATCCCATGGGATCTAAATATAACAGGTGAAGTGTGGGTGTTGTCCTCTGCCAGACCCTTCTGGGAAATACAGGCGTGATGTTATGTTATGTTTATTGTTTAGTAACTTTTGTTAGTCGTCTATAAAAAGTAGCTTATGTCCTTCCTTAGGTATTGAACTTGAAACTATCTTATATATAAAATTCTCGTGTCACAATGTTAGTTACCTTACTCCTCCGAAACGGCTTTACTGATTTTTACCAAATTTTATATGCATATTCAGTAGGTCTGAGAATCGGCTACTATCTATTTTTCATACCCCTAAGTGATAAGGGTGGTTCACCCTTAACATTTTTTTTAAATTTCTGAACAATGTTTTTTGTTTTTATTTTTCTATAATGTGGCATTAAAAATACAAACAAACAACCCTAAATTTTTACCCTTTTATCACCAACCCCTATTTTTTAATAGCCATTAACCTTAGCGCTTTGGACAATTAGACCAGGGTAGATCCCTTTAAAATTATAAAAAGTGAAAAAAATAATAGTAGGATTAAACCCATTAGAAAAGGAGGAGAATATTATAAAAATTAAAGGAAAAATAATTTACGGGCGATCTGAGGTCGGGAAGAGGAAGAGGGGTTTAAGGGTAAATAACGGTTTTTCTCGATTTCCGGCAAAACTAAAAGTCCTATGGAAAAAAATTGAATAGCAAAGTTGTTGGTAATAAAAAGATCTAAAACTTTTGTATTTACACTTTTTTCATATAACCTCAAAATTTATGGGAAAAATTTAAAAAACCAAGTTTTTGGTTTTTAATTTTATCTTTTACAAACAATTATTTTATTTCACGAAATTTAGTGAAAACTTACCTTTTTATGTCCTAAGTACGCTGTAATTTATTTGATTACAAATATTTATTTTTTTCACCTTATTTTGAATTAATATCGAAAAAGCACCCTAATTTTCGATCGAAAATTCACCCGTCAAAATATCAGCTTTTTTCAAAAAGTTGGTATGTTTTCAGTTTGTTGAAATCTCTACTTTCCGATGGTGAAAGAATATATTTATTATATTATGTTCCTATAGTAAATCTTTACAAAAAAAATGCAAAACAAAGATCGAAAAAAACTATTAACGGTAGTCCGACATAACCTCTTCAGTGCCCCTACGATGAGAGGTATGTGTAAAGCATTTCCACATGTAAAAAAAAAGGACAACACAGGTCTGTATAAA
The DNA here is from genome assembly GCA_905147285.1 of Hypena proboscidalis. Lineage (NCBI taxonomy): Eukaryota > Metazoa > Arthropoda > Insecta > Lepidoptera > Erebidae > Hypena > Hypena proboscidalis. Next base: position 4,392,222 of record LR990150.1, on the reverse strand, counting down.
TTTTTCTCAAAATCAGTTCAGCCATAAAAGCGTAACAGACAGTCGGACAGATAGACAGACAGACAGACTTCCGCATTTAATATAAGCATAGCATAGATTTACATGTCAGCACGTGTCCTTCTACATAAATTAAAAAAAAAACAGGCTTTGGCTACAAATTTTTTAAGGAGGTAGTTTCAAGCCGCGGGCGAATCTAATTGCTTTTAATAAAACTTTGTTTTGAAGAGTTGCTGTTACGTTATAATTTTATTCAATGAGTCATTTGAGACTGGTCATTAAACAAAATGAAATTCATTATTCGTAATGACGACGAACTCAGACAAAAAGTGACAGTAAAAACTCGAGTTGTTTATTTTTTAATCAGTCAATGTGACCGGCGGCAACTAGGTTATATTAGCAGGTTCTTGTAGATTGAAGAGTTGCGATCTTGTTCTGTCTCGATGGTCTAGTGGTTAGCGTATACGCCTCTCACCGCGAGGTATCCGGTTTGATTCACGGGTCGGCCAAAGGTTCAATTTAGTATTTTTGCTTTTAGAAGTTCTCAATAGCAGCACGGGGTTGATATTGTACCCGGTGAATGGCGATTGGCTCACTCCCTATCATATGGGACCTTTTTTTTTGATAGGTGGTGAAATGTACCTGACCGCATACCGCACCGATCGGGGAGACGATGCGGTTATGTGGGGTCCTCACCCACTAAAACACCACCGTGCGCCTACTCTTGCCTTATGGACGGGTCACCGGAACTATGACATACATCAGTGACCCGTTCAGCGTTTGCCATTGGGGCACCGTCTCTAGGTATCATATGGGACCTAACCATAACAGGTGAAGTATGGTTGTATACTTAAATGTCTGCCACATTAATTTAGGTAATATAAGCGTGATGTTATGTTTATTCAATAATTTTACGATAAAAAGGCTTTAATTTTAAATGAACAAAAATTAAGAAATAATTAAGTAATATTCAATTCGTCTCAACTGTGTATAACTTTAAAGAATACAGTCCAACAGTTGAGGAGTTGTACCTTCCAGCATCAGCTCAGCAACATAAAATACTGACTGTTAGATGCAAATATCCGAGTAGCTTCAGGTTATTTACGAAAAAAGGTAAGGTTAACGTTGCCCTCGATTTATCTAGAAACCCATCATTAGACATGACAAGTATACACTTGTCACGTGTTCGAGTTGTGTGTGTTGTCACGTGTGTGTATCAAAGTACACATTTTCATCAGGCTTTTTTGTACAAAAAAGATTTTCATAAATCGGTCTAGGCGTCTTCTAGTAATCGACTAACAAACATAAAAAAGCAATCGAATTGAGAACCTCCTCCTTTTTTTCAAAAGTCGGTTAAAAAACAGATTCCCTCGAGTAAAATGGTATTGCAATTTGTTGATAATATCAAGAGCAGGGCGGGACGCAGACAAATTTTAATTAGCAAATTATAGAATGGCATGCAGAAATGAAGAACTGGTTGGAAAGTAATAGTTTGAAATCTTGTTGATTGCATTTAATTAAGATAAAAAAAGATAAAAATTTGTTTATTTCTCTTTCACAAAGGTGTTCAGGGTAGTACAATAACAAAATAATTAAAAAATACAGCTTACATAGACCCCTTATACAAAGTACTTTATGAAACAATGTTTAAAAATATCATTATGCTATTGAAAAGACACGATGTTAGAAAGAGAGATAGAGAGAAAGTGTGTGTGTGTATGTGTGTGTATGTGTGTGTGTGTGTGTGTGTGTACCTATGTAACTTGTAAAATTTTATATGCAGTTGAATGGTTAAGAAAGTGGAACTAGGAGGTTTTCGGTTTCCGTGTATGATAAGGTTAGCAACCAATGTGTTAATATCTTCTTAACTTTAATTGTGATGGTACTGGGTACCGATCAACTCATACAATTCCAGTATAAGATGGTCTCCCGTTGTATGGCTGCCCGTGCAATGCAAGACCAGCTTACACTGGATATGTATAGGTAGATCGATGGTCTGTATATCAATTTAAAAAAATAAACAACTCGACTAGCGACAAGATTCGACACAGTATGGTGCTTAGAATCTAATTATTTTAGTACAGAAACGAATATCCTACAGTATTTTTTATATCAAAAATTCTAGCTAGTGGTTAACGTAAGCGTCTCTCACCGCGAAGTGTCGGGTTCGATTCCCAGGTCGACAATAGTGTTTGGGATATTTCCGTTAAGAATTTCTCAGACAGCAGCGTGTAGTTGATATGAGACCTAAACAGGTGAAATGTGAGTGTTATACACCTCTGCCACACCCATCTGGATAATATAGGCGTGATGTTAACACTTCCGTTGCGTGTACATTCGATTACGGAGTAAAGAGATCCACTTGCGCATTCTAACTACACACATTAGCCAACTCAAGCGTGCTTCTCAATGAACAGAGAATATTATCTACTGTTAGATAATACTGTATTTATTTTGCTTATCAAGGTGCTTCCAGACCGCGAGCATTTGCTTGTAATCTTAGAATAATTACACCTAGAAGGATAGTCTGTATTCAAGCGCTTCGTCTTAGTTGAAGCCAACAATAAAAAATAATCTGACGTTTTCGAGTGTTACAAGTAATGGACTTATTACCCTTAAAACAGGAAAATGTTGTACTTAGTTTACGTGAAATTTGAATAATTGTACTTGGTACATAATGATGTTATTCTTGCTATGTGCTATTTTTGTCGATAATTTACTTATTTAAAAAAAAAGCCGCAATATTTGTTGAGTGGTTATTTATTATTTTTTAATCGCTACATTTTCATATCAAATGTGTTTAAAATAGACAACTAATCATTAATTACTTTTTATTTCTGTCTAACTCTGTTAATTATATATTTCTTAAGTTATTCAAGTTAAGTGGCCATGGCGGCAATTTATATATAGCGCCTATAATATAATTATTATGTTAAACACAATATTTTCTCTTTAAAAATATCAGGTTTAGCGAGAAAATAAATGTTCGGTAAGTATAATGTACATTCTATTAACTACATCAAGTGTTATTTTTTTTTTCAACTTTAATCCTTACTAATATTATAAAGGCGAAAGTTTGTAAGTATGGATGTATGGATGTATGGATGTTTGTTACTCTTTCACGCCAAAACTACCGGGTCGATTTCGATGAAATTTTGCACACATGTAGCTTATAGTCTGGATTAACATATAGGCTACTTTTAATTGACATACCACGCGGGCGGAAGCTAGTATTATATAAAATACGAAAAGGCATAGCAAAGCTAAAATTTGCTTTTAAATATTGCAAGTACATCAAGTGTATTTATTTTTCGTCGAAAAATAGCGAATTTAATTTTCATGTCTGAACACCTTATAGTCCAAGAGCTAGTGAACCCTGGGAGTAACGGTCTCCCTGTAAGGTTAGAAATTCGTATACTTACGATTTATGGCTTGCTAAGAGCAGTAGCCATGACCTGGCAGGCGTCAGCCCTGGACGTCATCAGCCCCTTTATTTTTTGGATTGTTAAGTAAATTGAGTTTCAAAACTTGTTTCTGTAAATTTGACAATTTAATAGAATAAAGTTTATTTATCGTACATCTTAAAAAAAAATTGACAGGCGATTACAATAAGCAGAAGTGTATGACAGATCAATTAGAAAACGCACAGTTGATGAGGTAAAATAAACTTTATCCTGTATACTTAAAATTTTTATATGTTTTCAAGTAAGCGTCTCAGAGTAAATATTTACAATGCCAGGCGGTTTTAAACAGCATAAGACCTTGACAGGCGAGGGGATAGCTGCTAAGGGCGTGCAAATAAGACATGTTACATGAACGCATACAGTAAATGCAATGTATTTTATTGGGTTTTATGCAATCTACATTATTTTTAACATTCATTTTCTTCAGCATCATCCGAAATTTCGCTGTCATCATCTGATTCTTCAACAATGTTTTCCTCATCTGCAAATAGTAAAAAAAAATATTTTAATGAATCAATAAGGTTGTTAAGAATTAAATATCAAGCTCAATTACATAGGACTGCATATTAAATGTTACGGAATAAAATAGTTGTATGTTACCTGAAATGCATTCCTCAGTTTCAGTCGATTGTGCTGTGGCAGTATCAGCAGGTCCTTGTAAAAGTATGTCGTATATAGAAGATAGAACCGTATTCCCCTCAAACCAATTAAAATCGTAACGACTATCAATGAAGTTCCAACCGTTATTTTCAGGTGTAAGAATTGTTGGTTCTTTTAAATTACAATTTCGCCATATATTTGTAATGTAGGCAGTTCTCAATAATTGTTGATGTAGTTCACGTTGACAGGGTGGTAAATTCGATGAATCATAGCTTACTACTTTTTTCATATTTCTTATTTAATTTTAAACATTTCAAACCATACATTTGGCATACAAATTTATCTAGTATCGGGCAATTTTTTCTTTCTTCTGTACTATTTCTGCGTTTCCTAATTCTCTGAATGCCTTCTGATATACATTCGATTTCTGCAATATTTGGAATGGTTTTTTTTTACCTCTTCTTAAAAAGGACGGATTGAAATCTAAAAGAGCTAATAAAAAAATCTAGAGCTTTGACATATAGAAGGTCCCAATTTTGTATATAGTTCAGAAATATTTCAGTAAATATAACAGTTTTTTCATCAGTGTCTTCGTTACAAATCACACAAACCACGTGTTCAAATTCCATCTTGCACACTATTTACTGAATTGTTAATATAAAGTACAACAATACACAATATCACTGCACAATTGATAATAATATAAAGTATGATTTTTTAAAAATTCGAAATCACTCAACATAAGAAATGTTATAGCTCAAAGCATCCACACAAGTAAAAATCGTTGGCACAACTGACGAAATTCTTCTCTGTACATTGTTGCTCGCACGCCCTTAGCAGCTGTCCCCTCGCCTGTCAAGGTCTTATGCTTTTTAAAACCGCCTGGCATTGTACATATTTACTCTGAGACGCATACTTGAAAACATATAAAAAATTTAAGTATACAGGATAAAGTTTATTTTACCTCATCAACTGTGCGTTTTCTAATTGATCTGTCATATACTTCTGCTTATTGTAATCGCCTGTCAATTTTTTTTTAAGATGTACGATAAGTAAACTTTATTCTATTAAATTCTCAAATTTACAGAAACAAGTTTTGAAACTCAATTTACATAACAGTCCAAAAAATAAAGGGGCTGATGACGTGCAGGGCTGACGCCTGCCAGGTCATGGCTATTGCTCTTAGCAAACCATAAATGGTAAGTATACGAATTTCTAACCTTACAGGGCGACCGTTACTCCCAGGGTTCACTAGCTCTCCAGCTATTATAATATGGCGGCCTCAAATTTTATTCTCGTATTTAATTTTCGTTTTGCGTATTCCAGCAAATTTTATTCGACCAATGTTACATTACAGGCGAATTTTTTGTTAGTCTGTGTATCCTAGTGCTCAAAAACTAATCTCCAACGTGACAACATAGACGAGTGTTCGCGGTCTTCTTCTTCTTCTTCGTCGTGTCGATGGCTGAGTCAAATTTTATTGCCATCGTGGTGAAAGGATTAGCCAATTCGCTTTAGAGAACTCGCGATGCCCAGGGTGCGCTGGACGTAGGGAATCGTTGGTGTGTGGGCATAATGATATTATTACGTATCTTAGTGTTTATGACTGCTCATCGTGAGGTCGAGTTTGATGCCCAGGTCGAGCAAAAAGTGCTGTTGGTAGCAACGTATTCTTGAAATATACCGGTGGATGTCAATACCACAGGAATATTTCCAAACAGTTTTAAAAAAACTATGATACATCCTATCTATAAGGCAGGAAACAGAGATCAAATCACAAACTACCGGCCAATAGCCATCTTACCTTCGCTTTCTAAAGTTCTGGAACGCCTCATGAACTGCAGACTGACCAAATACCTCGAAAAAAATAATATATTATCCTCATCCCAATATGGGTTTAGAGTGGGAAAATCTACTAGCGATGCAGTTCATGAGTTAACAAATCATATAGTGATGAAACTAGACGAGGGTCAGAAGGTTTTGGGCATTTTTCTTGATCTGGCTAAGGCCTTTGATACAGTCTCTGTTCCCATCCTTATAGAGAAGATGGAAAGTATTGGTATAAGAGGCACACAACTCCATCTTTTCGAAGATTACTTGAGCGGTCGTACACAGAGGGTTAAAATAAATGGTCACACAAGTAGAGAATTACAGATACAACAGGGCGTCCCCCAAGGTAGCGCACTTTCTCCTACACTATTTTTAATTTATGTTAACGACCTGTGTACGATCGATTTACCCACAGGTAAAATATACGCATTTGCTGATGACACCGCCCTCTTGTTCCACGGGGCCACTTGGGAGGGGGTCTTCAGGCAAGCCCAACTCGGGTTAAATATGGTCTCAGACTGGCTCAGAAATAATTACCTCACCCTTAATACTGAAAAAACAAAATACATTCCTTTTGCAATAAAGAAAACTAATCTCCAACCAGCTTCTTCGTACTCCATAACAGCACACTCGTGTTCTACCCCACTGAACTCTAACTGCACATGCGTGAGCCTTCAGAAAGCCAATAGTATCAAATACCTTGGCGTAATACTCGACTCTGGCTTGGGCTTTCATTCGCACATTGAAACACTCACTAACAGAATTCGCAAGCTAATATTCGTATTTAAAAATATCAGAAATGTGGCGGATGAAAGTCTAAGGAAGATGACTTACTATGCTCTCTGTCAGTCACTGCTCACATATTGTATAACAAGTTGGGGAGGCTCTCACAAATCAACCCTTATACTTTTGGAAAGGGCTCAAAGAGCCGTTCTTAAAGTGGCTTATTTCCTACCATTTGACTACCCTACACTTGATCTATACAAAAAGGCCGGCGTTTTAACTATTCGCCAGCTCTTTATTCTTCACACTATTATCAAACAGCATACATTGCTTAATTATTCTCATCCTGGCGAACAAGTATCTAGACGCCAAAACCCTGTCGACCGTTCTATCTCATTTACTACTCACTTCTCTAACCGTTTTTTCTGTTTCCTGGGCGGCTTTCTTTATAATAAATTAAATAAAGTTCTTATAATATATCCCCTTACTATATTTTTGTGCAAGAAGAAGGCTGTTGAGTGGTTGTCGTCTAAGGACTACGAGCAGACTGAAGCTCTGTTGATAGTCATTAAGTAAATTTTATTCAGACACCAACATAATCTTACGACATTACATTACACTCTCTACAAAACACACACACACAACCACACACACACACACACACACACACACACACACAACGCCTATACTAATCCAGACGCTTCCACTACAAGAACGTTTTTATTAAGCGACATCAAATGTATCAAATGTATCAATTGTAGACCGGGCGGGTGAACTGGTGACCTGAAATACAGGCTTCCGCCTAGCTTAGGCACCAGTCTCCCACAATGATTTTTCTAATAATGATATATATGTATAATTGAATTTAAGGACTGTTGTAATTTAATTATTATTGTGGTGAGAAAAATAAATATTTGTCTATTAAAAAAAAAAAAAAAAAAAAATAGGCTCACTCCTTCAATTCTTTTACGATTTTATGGTAAACCCACATTTCACTTGTTATTTTTAGATATTATGAGATATCGGCATCCACCGGGCACGATTCCAAATCCGTGCTCCTACTGTGAATTTTCTTGACGAAATGTTCACAACTGACCCAGGAATCGAACCCGTTGCCTCACGGTGAGAGGCGTATACGCTAACCACTAGACCATCGAGGCAGTTAAGTAATGTGCTTATTTAATGGCGACAAAATCGTTTGTCATTGACAGACCGATACCAGACTACTGCAGACCGATGCAATGTCTAGACAAGCGATTTTGACGATGTTCCAACAAATCATTGTGTATTTGGCACTATGGCTGGCTTAGAAGGGCCATCACAATTGCCAATACATAAGCCCTCTAGCTATAACGGTGAAGGAAAACATCGTGAGGAAACCTACATGCCTAAGAGTGCCTTAAAAGTGCTCAAGGGTTTTTTTTTATGGTGGATAAGCACGCCTTTGACCACGATCTCACCTGATGGTAAGTGATGATGCGGTCTACGGTGGAGCACGCTTACCTATGAGATACCTATTAACTCTTGCTTTGAAGAGATCCAGATTGTACTCCTCCGGAAACACAGACTCGGGCAAGGCGTTCCATTCTTTGGCAGTTCGCATAAGAAATGTAGAGAAATAGGTGTGTGAAGTCTACCAATCCGCATTTGGCCAGCGAGGTGGACTATGGCTTTACCCTTCTCATCATCAGTATTAGATACAGGGCTACTAATAAGCCCTTTAGAATTTGAGTCCAAAAGTCTTCATAGCTGTATTTCGAGCGTTCATCGCGCGGTATCAGATTTGATACTTGGGTCGAGTAAAAGTTTTATTTGGTAGGTTTCGTCAAAAAATGTACAGTCAGGTCAAGAATTGTGTCCAATAGATAACCCTTTCACATGGGATAAACATTGCCGTACCCGTCCCTATTCGTGTCGGGGATGGTTGGAATAGACACATTGAGTTTGCGTCGCAAATGTGCGATTATGACGCATTCTTATTTACTACTAAATAATAAAATTGACGATCCGATAACGTTATCACATTGTTCGTTGTCGGCACCAAATCAGTACACGCGGCTGCGCTTGCGTCGGCGTCGCCTTCTAGCAACGCCGGCTGTACGAACGTGCACTGCCCAATTTGCTCCAACAAATCAAGCTCTGACTCATATTAACGCCTTTATTGCTCAGTATCCAGATATTGACATATATTATTTGAACAATTTTTAAAATCATGTATTTATTTTTTAGGTACTTTTAAGTAGCATTAAGTCTAGCGATAAGTACTCATTCATATATTTGTAATAGTTTATTGCACGTGTTAGGAAACTGTAAGTGCAGTAAGCAGTTATGTAAATAATAAATAAATAATAAATAAATTGCAGGTGACTTTCGGGATTTGTACATAGGTGCTATCTGAAAATCAGCGCTGTAGTATTTTAAACTGCAGCAATTGCTGAGATAGTCTCCTTTTTGGTCTCATACAGGAGTGTTCCACTTGTTTACCATGCCTTATATGTGGTTATTCTATTTTATTGTTCTATTTTGTTTTCTAAGTTTACTTTTGCATGCCTTATTTTTACCATTGTACTCCTTTTATGAGTCTAATTAAATGCTTTTTCTTTCTTTCATTCTTTCTTTATATTTTATAATTTAAGATGGTACATGTTTATGTTGAATAATTTGTAAGATTTCTGATATTATTATGTGTAATTCCATTTTTAATGTTTTTTTTGTTTGTATTAAGCTAATAATTTAATATTAAATGCCTGCTGTTGTTAGATGGCGAAATGTATCCTGCGCTAAATATAATATTGACATTCTGTAATTACCTTATTTTATGCAAAGAAATAAATATAATTTAACGTTATTTATAAACCCTTTTGTATGATTGGTTTGGTAAATATATATATTTTTTTATATGACATGATATGATATGTAGACACGGCTCTTTAACACGATCTTGAGTCGGCTCGTGACAACGATCGGTGTGATTCAATTGAAACTGTGAAGCAAAAGAGTTATTTATGCCTTTTAAAATATTAACGCGATTAAGACCCGTGTTTACAATATATAATAACAGGTGAATGGGTGTTATTCATCTCTGCCACACCCTTGTGGGTAAAATTATGCGTTATGATAATGACATGTCTTTATTGCAATATTACTGGCACATGAGGCATAACACCGTAGTCCTTAGCTGCAGCGACGCATCTATAATCTGCTTTTGTGGATTGTTTGATGTCCATGGGCTGTACTCCACTTACCATCAGGTGTACTACACGTTCGTTCGCTGTAGGCGTAGGATAAAAAAAATAAAAAATATGTTTTTTTTTTTTTTTTTTTATTTGATTCAGGCATCATGATGCCTGAATCAAAGTATAGTGTATTTAATATGGGCCATGCATGGCCCATATTAAATACACTATACAATATTAAAATAAAATATAAGTACTATATATATAAATATACTTAATAACACTATAACTATTTCACAAATTCCGTCAGCGACATGTGACGCACAGTGTCGGATATAAGCTGCCCCGGAATCGCCGGAACACTACACCTCACGGCCAAAATTCCTCATTTGTGAAAATCCCCAGATGTTCGGTCGGAACTCTCACCACAAAATAATTAATAATATAACCACCAAGCTCTCAAATTTGGGTGAAAAAATTAAGCTTAGAAAACAAAGTCCGTCTAAACGTACCCTAAGGGTAAGGAGCCAATTTACTGTGGTGTAGGTGCGGTCTAGTGGCTTTCAGATAATCGTGGGTATCTAATTAGGTGTCTAGTGCTTCGAATCCCAGGTGTTGTAAATTGGGTATGAATTTATCTCGAGTGTTTCATCCATTCAAACTTTAAGATACGTGTAATTTAAGGCCTAATTAGTTTTTGATGATTATCAAATTACACACGAACACACAACATTGAACGAAGACGACTAAATAGCGGAGTCGGTAGTGCAGCTGCCTGCTAGGCAGAGGTCGCGGGTTCGATTCCCGATCTAGAAAAAATCTTTGTGTACATGAATACAAAGATAAAAAAATAAAGATACAAAGTTAAAATTAAAATTAAAATTTTTAGATTAATTCTTTAATCTAAAAATTTTAATTTTAATTTTAACTTTGTATATTAGTGGGTATTCCTATTTGTATTTAACTTAATTGTGAAACTGGAAGGTGCTGGTACATAAAGCACAGGATTTCCTATTTAAAGTACCAGCAGAACATTATATTTTGATTTCTTTTGTACCTAAGTTAAGTGTCCTACTATGTTTTTTTACTACTGTATTTTTTTTGTGTGCCAAATAAATTATTATTATTTTTTTATATGAACATGGAGGTTTGTTTTGGGCTGTGTATATAAGTATGTATTGACAAAAGAGAAAGTATATATGTATTAGTATCAGTTATTCTAGTACCCTTGCTTGTACTATACAAGCTCTGCTTAGTTTGAAATGACTGTATGAAATATTTATTATTATATAGGTATAGATTTCCAGTGTAATTCTACCTTGATGTGTTAATATGTACCCTGAACTTTATTTCTGTCACGTAGAAATCGGTACTTGGCTTTTTGGTCAACGCGACGTACTCGTACTATCATTGAATTTAAAAATGTATGTAGAGTAACAGTTCTTTAGAGAGTTTTGAAGACATACTTCAATACTCGAGCGACAGAGAACGCACATGTCCACCACAGTATAAGGCACGTATGAGAGCAAGAGGGACGGACGGACGGTCCTTTACATTGCGGTCAGCTTCTAGTCTAACGGGTTTAGCTGAATATCAGTATTGCCATTAGACGTCCACAACCCAGTACATGGTGATACGAAACACTAATCGCATTTAATCACTGGCGGAAATTGACAGGCGCCTGATGTAATGTCGCAAAAACTGACAAGTAACACTTCTGGTGTTATGAATCAAATGGCCAGCTAGTGTTTAAATGGTACTTGAGTAACGTCATGCTACATAATCGAGAGAGGCACCAAAACCGTGCAGTAGAAGTAAGTAGTAGAACTTTTTACTGGTGGTAGAGCTCTTGTGAATGAGCTCGAGGGCGGACGGCTCTCACCTTTAACCTGCCGCCAAATACTAGTGCTTCCATTACTGTGTTCCGGTTTGGTGGTGAGATCGGGCCCTGAAATTACTGGCACATGAGGCATAACACCGTGGTCCACAGCTGCAGCGACGCATCTATAATCTGCTATTGTGGATTGTTGATGTCCATGGGCTGTACTCCACTTACCATCAGGTGGACTTCACGTTCGTTCGCTGTGGGCGTAGTACAAAAAAAAGTACCAAAATATAACATAATTAACAGCTTTTAAGTTAGACTTTCAGCTACTCAACTGTTTAACATCTGTGATGTCCGTAAGAACATGCAGACACAAAAGTTCTAATTAAATATGTTTTGGCTTCTACTGCTGGTATAAGAATACATTTCGTATGTCTTTTCTTAAATATCTTCAATGAACAGACATGCCAATTTTGTAATCATTTATCATCAATTTCAATAAGAGACATGGAGCAATACAAAGCAAGTACATATTAGAATAAGCCAAATATTACAAAAGGTTGTAACGTTGGCACCTGTACTAGTGAAAACCACTGTATCACAGGTACCAGCGCCTTCCATTTCTATCAACAAGATAATGAACGGTGTATTGTATTATAACATAACAAAGTTTACATGAATAAACTATTGTAGGTATATAATAATAATTTGTATATATAAATTAGCATGCAAAAATCATTACTGTAGATTTAGATTACTTAGTTTATCTAGTTTTAGCAAACAGTTAGAACAGTGTATAAGATTAATTGGATAAGATTATGTAAGTATCTAGGGGCAACTTACTTTGGAAATAACAAACATTGAGTGACTACTACGTAAACAAGTTATTTTACAGGTTGAATGCGACATAGATACATTAGACACATAATTATAGGCATTAATTAAAAAGACAGATTTTAGACGTAATCAGTGTACATTTCCGTCGGTTATAAAAAAATACAAGAAAAACAGACCACGTTAATATTGAGATTGAGACACTGCCTCGATGGACTAGTGGGAGGTATAAGGTTCAATTCCCAGGTCAGAAAATTCACAATAGCAGCACGGATCTGGAATTGTACTCGGTGGATGACGATAGGCTCACCCCCTATCCCATTGGACTTAAATTAGCAGGTGTTGTATTGTGAATTTCCTGATGCAAATTTAGCCCGAACCGGGCATCGAACTCGGGACCTCGCGAAAAGAGGCGCATACTCTAACCACTGGACCATGGAGGCTGACCATCTGTATAATCCTAACATCGTTACCGAAGCTCCAGCGTTCAGTTCAGCCAGGGCACGCCCGGCCTTAGAATAGAACCCAGAAAGTCTGTCGACTGGTCTATCCAAGAATTGAATTGGACTTTTTTTTTGAAGATATACAAAATTGTTACCACTTTTCGACGGTAATATTAATGGTATGGTAATTTTCTCTTCAGGTCGTTCACAAAACCTCCAGGAAGGAAGCTTAGTAAGCTGCAAAATGACTGCACCAAGAACCCTTTCAAATTAAAAGTACGGTTCTGATCTACATAGTTGCAAAGAAATAGGTCTGCACATAGCAAATAGTGGTCTGCCAAAATATGAAAAAATAAAGTAATTGGCTGCAAAGAAGTAACGGATTGTGATAACGATAGAGCTGATAACACCGCCTTTAAAAATTGTATTTTTTATTATAATTTTGACGGGAATTAACGCGAAACATGCATTAATATGCATGTTTCGCGTTAATTCCCGTCAAAATTATAATAATAATCATGCAACGCGATAGTTTAAAAGTTAATTGTATTTTTTGTTCATTTTGGGTAAAAAGAAGAAAAGATATTTAACAGGTGTATTAAATAAAGTGCTGTATGTATAGCCATGATGGTCTAACGGTGAAGTTAGGTATATCTGGTTCGATTCCCGGGTGGGGTAGTGTACCTGCCTGCGACGCCGAGTTCGATTCCCGCTTAAGACAAATCTTTGTGTGCATAAACATGGGGGTTTGTCTTTGTCTGGGTGTTTCTATGTATAATAAGGATGTATTTACAAAAAAAAGTATATAGTTAGTTTGGGACTAGATGTCGTTGTGTGTATATTGTGAGATATTAATTTACAAGTTAACTGGGGTGAATGAAAGGAGCCTCCCCGAGTGACGTACACAATAATTCCGTACGTCCGGCGCACCCTGGGCAATTCGCGAATTCTTCAAAGCGAATTGGCTAATCCTTTCACCACGATGGCAAGTCAAAATCAAATTTGACTCAGTCATCGACACGACGAAGAAGAAGACAAGTTAACTTCTCAAAGTTTATCAGGAGCTGGCAAAACATCTCGCTTACAATAACAATATCAAGATATCACCAACTAAGTGAAAGGTTGGCAAACCGCAGCCACTAGAGTTTTTTTTTATTGCATTCACATTTGCCTAAACGAAACCAAATACAACATGATATAATGTGAATGAAACACAATCACGGGTATTGCATAAAACTTTATCTTTATTTAAGTAAGTCGGCTATTGATATCTTTTCAATTGATTTTGTACTTTTTTGGCTAGTTATGAGTGTTTTGATTTTGAATCATAATTTGCTTTGATTATGTATAAATAAAATAAAATAACTACCGAATATCATGGCTTTAACAACTATAATATTAGCAATACACCAACTGCCCTATATTGCCTATCCAAAGGTTGCCTGTAAGTAATTGTTCTTTAGCGATAAGGCCGCCCATTGTGCATATAATTTTAGTTTATTCTTGTAAATATTGTCAAACTGTAAATTTGGTTAAAAATAAAGAATACTCTATTCCACTCTATTAGAAGCATAGTTATCTTCATAAATAAGTGAAAAATTATTTTGACTCACGTTTTACTAGTAGAGGAAAGGTACCATTTATGGAATACGTCCCTAATATGGAATACAATAATATTTCTAAAACTAAGTACTGTGAATATTTCAAACGCGAGTCATATTACCCCTCCCCCTACCCACGTTCGCCAGCCAGTGCGCGTGCGGCGTTCGGCGGCACAACACGCGAGTGAGAGTACCTGACACTGTTGACCCAAAATCAATCGGATATTTACGTAAGTTTTACCTATATGTTATCCTTATTATTCCTATCGAATATCTCAAGATATAGTTATAAATACCTAAGAAAAGTATACATTTTTTAAACGGTATTGTTATTTTACGAATATTTAATAATATAAACAAATATATTTTTATTTTTGTGACGTCATCATACTGTACGTAATATGGAATATTGTTGAGGTCCTAATATGGAATAGTATTCCATATTTGGAGCATGTTGTCAATACAGTAACTAAATACCATTTCTTTTTTTTTACAGATATATTTGTTATCAACATACCAGTAAAAAAACGCAAAGTTTGGGACAAAATCAATATGCAAAAAGCTATTGAAGCCGTTAAAACCCGAAAAATGGGTTATAAGAAAGCTGCACAGATTTTTAATGTACCTCGGACTACCCTCTTTCGGTTTTGTCAAAGTAACGAACCGAATATAGATTGCCACAAAACCCTCAAAAGAAAACCCAGTTTTATTGATTTTAGATGGCCATTACAGCCACACACGCAACATAAATCTAATTGACCTGGCACGTGAAAATTTTGTGACTATCCTTTGTTTACCGCCGCATTCAACACATAAAATGCAACCTTTAGACAAGACAGTCATGGGCCCTTTGAAATGTTACTATAGCGAAGAAATACGTCAATGGCTTTTAATTAACCAAAGACCTCTTAGCCCTTTCGATGTTGTGGAAATATTTGGGAAGGCTTATCTGAAGATCCAGAACGCAGAGCTAGCTACAAACGGATTTAAGGCAACAGGCATTTATCCACTCAGTAGAAAATTTTTCACAGATGCCGATTTTATAACTGAAGAGGATGAATGTCCAGTACACGAGATGTCCACAGCACAAGAGCCAACTCTTGAGATAGATAATGTTTTAACTAATATCCAGCGTCCAACTACTCCCACCAAGAAAGAAAATATTTCTAGAGAAATGATTATTAGCCCTGAAGTCATTTCACCGTATCCTCAATTAAAAAGGAAACAATCTAATCGTGGCAGAAAAGCTGGGAGAGCTTGCAAAATTACAGCATCTCCTTATAAAGCTCAATTAGAAGTTAGCGTATCTACTAGCAAGTCGTCGAAACAATACAAACAGCAAAAACAGACCTTGCCTGAGCCACAGCCATCAACGAGCGGTTGTAAAAAGAGCAAGAAAAAGAAGAAACCAGTGCTGGAGTCTGAATCATCTTCTGATAAAGATACCATATCTTTATCTAGTGATTCTAGTGATGGTAAACCTTCTGTTCTACAACCTAACGACCCAGGCACTGATGCTGAATGCATGTACTGCTCTAGTCTTTTTAGCGAGGATAAAAAGGGAGAAGAGTGGATTCAGTGCATTGCCTGTAGACAATGGAGTCACGTTGAGTGTTCCGGAGCAGAATGTGCTGATTTTATATGTGATTTTTGCTTGCATGGCTAATTTTATAATGTTGTTTTAATCAATAAGAGTGACCCTATTATGGAATACCCTATTCCATATTAGGGCCACATTTTCGAGAGGCTTATTTTTGATTGTTTTCATTTAGATCATAATATTACCGAAAATAATTAATATTTGTTAATTTAATCGTTATTTTTAAGTGTAATTATGACAGACTTTAATTGTAACCCATGAGACTGATTCAAATTAAACATATGTTTTGATTTTTTAAAGATTTTGTTTAAGTATTCCATATTCGGTTCTTTTCCTCTATCGTTACATCTGGTACATAATCGTCGCTTACACCTATTCACTTTACAATAAAAATGTAAAGGGAACAGATCCTCTTATATTTCATTTTTTTTAAATTTGATACAAATAAGAAATGTCAAAACTTAGTCTTAGTCTACTTAAAAATACTCCACGTGTGTTTCTCACCCGACTGCGTCAGTACGAGGATAATGTTTCTTCTAAAGAGCCCGTCTTGTCAAAACACCCCTCAGTTTAACTTAAAATAACGGGGGAAACTGGGGTAGATAATATATATTCTTATTACCCTCTTTGATGTTTAAAAGAAGAAGGCTTGTCTATCCAACGTCCTCCCATTTCATTTGAAATTTTCCAAGATTGATTTTCAAAGAAAAATAAGGCAATTTTTTACCAGTAATGTTGTTGTAAAATTTCAGTGCTATCTAATTTATTCAAACGAAATATTCTCAACAAAATTACTGACGCAAATTTTGTATTATTTATAATATTGATAAACCGGAGTTTCAAAATTCTACGAACCCAAAGATTGGATAGGGGACAAGGAATGAAACTTTGAATTTATTCAAATGAGCCGAATTGTAAATTTATTTGACCGGCCAAAATTATTAAGGCTCTGAGTATCTGAGTTATTGGACCAGCTTATTTATATTCATTAGTTTGTTGAGATAATGTAACTTTGATTACAGAATATTTCGGTTTATGTCTTTCCAGACGGCTTAATTATTCCGATTGTTGCCAGTTTTTGAGAATCGCTTTTGGGTAGGTAGATTATTTCGGAATATTATAAACAGGGTTTCATAGGAGATTATTCTTGTGTGGGCAATAGAGAAGAACGGGTTAGGTTATGTTCTATTATTTATTAATCATCAAATTTTGTGGTAGAGTAAAAAGCACTACAACATCTCTTCTCGTACCAAAATGTATGCACATATAGCCTCTCTAATTTTACCCTCTCTCTCGCTTGAAGTGTATGATCTTGCAGTCCATATTTTTGCATACCGTCCTTACGGTGAGACATGCTGTACTCTAGACTAACTTAACACCCTGTATATACCATGTTTTAAGCAAATAAATATTTCTATTTCTATTTCTATTTCTATTTCATACTTGGTTATTTAATATTACTTTAATTTGGAAAAAATGTTTATTCCTTCACAACTGTATTATTATTTTCCTTTAAATAAAGATTTGGTGTTGCAATAACTTACTCTTACCTATTAAAGTATTGTGAAACACAAACAACATTGTATGATTTATTATTTGAAAAGATGGTGCACATGAGCTTCTCACCAGCTCTTCTCAATGATGCAATACCCTATCGGAGCTGGTACTTAGATTTATTTTAGTTTGAACCTAAACAGTTCAATTAAAATTGATCTAAGCTTCGATAATTAAATTCATATTATTATTTTCTATTTTCATAAGTAAAATTTTAATTATTTAATTTGTTAGATATTTTTTTTCTGCTTTGTATAAACTATAATGTTTGTTGACGTGTACAAGCACGAGCACCCCTTAGGATTTATGAAAATAAATGGTTTGACTTTGACATAACGTAGGTATCTACTTCAGAGAAAAATATTACAGATATGTCTTTCGTTTTCAGAAGTGTGGTTACACTGGTGTACTGGTTACATAACATTTGTTACAGTTTAGTAGCAGATGGGCCCAGTTTTTAAACGTTCCGGGTTGTGCTTATCCAAAAAAAACAAAATTCAAATCGTTTATTTTCATAGGCCCCAGGAGGCGCTTGATGAACACGTCAAAATATTACAAACAATGATATAAAAATAAATTATAAATAAAACTAAATTATACTAATTACAATGAGTTGAATAACCGAGGCTTATATTATTTTTTATCCGAACTATAAAATATAACCTGACCGAATTTAAAACACAAGTTACAGCTGTCATTCTTATGTATGTGTGTTATATACTTATCTTGCCAATTAGGTTTACCTAACACCTGTGAAGTAGGGGCTTGGTATATTGTAGGTAGTTTATGAACTAACTAGTGTAACTGGAACTAGTGTGATGAGCGTAGTAGAAATGTAGGTATACACAGTGTCAAAAAAGAGCCGCTATCATACAACAGAATTGTACAGAGTTCAAGAGAAAGTAGTCTAGTTTTATAATATTCTCAGTTGCCGCAATGCCACCTGTTCGAACCAATTTAGGCAAAATAAAGTTCTAAAATGACTTTATTTGCAATTTCCAAAATAATGAAAAATAAATAATAAAATAAATAAAGAAATAGTATTGATTCTTTTACATTAGATAGAACGCCAGATTTAATTGCACTATCCAATGGTCCCAATGACAAGGCCAAATATAGACATTCACTCAAGCAAGCACACCCTTAGTCTTTGTCTTAGAACAAATCTTTCGAATCACACAAAGATTTATCCCATGTGGGGATCGAACCCACAACACCAGTGCAGTGGAGGAGGCGGAGAACGGCGAGGCGACCGTTTAAACCAATACACTACACGAGTATACAATAAAATGAAATATAAAATCCTTGCTATTGTAAAATATGGCCTCCTAAGTATTATCAGTTGCTAACTTTTGATCTATTTGTTAAACATTACTTACAAAGGTGTACAGATTAATTATAATAATAGCAGCCCTGTATCTTATACATGTCCCACTGCTGGGCTCGGGTCTCTTTTCATTATGAAGAGGGTTAGGCCATAGTCAACCACACTGGCCAAGTGCAGATTGGTAGACTTCACACGACCTATAGTACTTTTTAGGCACCCTTAGGCATGTGCGTTAGCGAGCGATAATTCATATGAAAATACCCACATTTCTTCGAAAAGACGAATCTTAACGATTTATTGACAGAGGTGTGTGCCGTGGGTTCCAACCCGACACCTTTACCTTTACCTTTACCAAAAAAATTGCCCTCAATTTTCGTGCCACGACGCGCTGGAACGACAACGATCGACGAAAAATCTTAAATCTATTGTTTTAAGACAGCTCTCTAGAAAGTCCAATACATTCTGTCTTATTAAAAAAATAAGTTCAATACCTTACTAAAATAAACTATCAATAAAGAACGTGATTGCCACTTATGTACACGAAAGGTATTTAATTAGATTTTTATTTGTAAATAAAACTAATAAAGGCAATACAGTTTTGCAACTAATATTATTATTGAACAAGTGGCTTCAGGCATTTTTTTATTCTGTAATATATAATCGGAATTTTGGTGTTGTGTTTGTCAATAAAAATATATAAAACACAAACACAATATAAAATAAAAAGGCTTTTATTTCCTTTGCAGTAATAACTTGTTAACTAAAAAAATATAAAATCAAACCTTATTCTATTTGTTTTTTCTATATTAAGTTTCATTCATTTCTATTTTCTACTTATATTAATATAGTTTATTTAAACAAACTTAATGCTTTATAAAACTGCAGAAACCCCTTTTCGGCTAATAAAAGGCCTCCAATGATTGCCAGTCTTCCCTGGATTGAGCTATCTGTAGCCAATTGCGAAGAAGTGTTAGGTATCTTCACCTCCAAAAAAAAAAATGGTTCATATATAATACTATCTAAGTCATCCAAGACGAAAGAAACTGTGACAGGGCTAAATTAGATTGAGATAGACCGAAGTAAATGAGTTCTAGAAATAATATGTCTGGCATGACGAAGGACTTAGTCATTCCAGACGGTATCATTAGGACTAGACTTAGTAATTTGTATGTTGACCTAGATATTGACATCCGTTTATTCATCACGTGGTTAGTATTTCATTTCAAACAACTTTCGCCTGCGGGTCTGTCCAGGGATCTGATAGGTACATAACGAAGAAACAAATTAATGTAAAATTGAATAAAATATTATCCTAATTTGTTACCTTTAATGCATGTTTAAATGTTCGCATGCAGAGTGGCAAAATAGATGGACTATATACTTTATATTTTAAGAACCATTGTAACTCTATTTTGGGTGAATAAAATGATCTTTATCTTTATCTTTATCTGTAGTTTGATGCCTGCTAGTATAATCTTATTTATTTTTAATTTTATTTTTATTTTTTGTAAGAAAACACCCGCATTAGGAATAACTCCTGTGTCGCGGGGGTGTACACAAACGTACATATCACCCACAGAAAGCACACCCAGATTCAGAACAAATCTTTGCAGATCAAATAAAAATTTGTCCCGTGTGGGACAACAGCGCAGTTGACACCTTTAAACCACTACACCAACCATACTCTTTTTTTTTTTTACTACGCCCAAAGCGAACGAACGTGTAGTCCACCTGATGTTAAGTGGAGTACAGCCCATGGACATCAACAATTCACAAAAGCAGATTATAGATGCGTCGCTGCAGCTGAGGACTACGGTGTTATGCCTCATCTCATGTGCCAGTAATTTCAGGGCCTGATCTCACCACCCAACCGGAACACAGTAATGGAAGCATTACTATTTAGCGGCAGGTTAAAGGTGAGACGGTGGTGCTGCCGCCCTCGAGCTCATTCACAAGAGCTCTACCACCAGTAAACTTAACAAATCGGTCTCGTTGTTTTCAAGACTAGCCGGTAAAAAGACTGATGATTTTTTTTTACTTACCCCTATCAAATGGGACCTAAACATAACAGGTGAAGTGTGGGTGTTGTACACCTCTGCCACACCCTTATGGGTAATATATGCGTGATGTTAAAGTTCTCAATAGCAGCACGAAGTTCATTATAGGCTGTAATATATGTATAATAATAGCACTTACCATCAGGTATATAAAATATTTGCACGCTCTCATAAAAGGGCAAAACATGCTGTACCTACCAAATTATAACAACATTATTGTAACCGTGTTTTATGCGAATAAAGTTTTTGATTCTTGATTCTTGATTCAGGTAACCTACACTGCCGTTCGCTACATAAGACGAATTAAATACATAAACACCACAGTAATTAAAGCTCATTTCTTCAAAAATCTTGGCAATTATGGCCAAAATGAAACTGAAAATGACGACTTCCGCGTTCCAATTACTTCCACTTTACGTGTTTATTTCGTAACAACTTAAATATAAACAGAATATCAAGATAACAAGTTGCAAATACTATAATGATAATGCAAACGCAGTGCAATGCAGTTGGCGCAGTGGTTAAAGCGGTCGCCTCGCCTCTTTGAACTACGCTGGTGTTGTGGGTTCGATCCTCTCACGGTAAATCTTTGTGTGATTCGCAAAGATTAAATAAAATAATTAATAATAATAATTATTAATAATTCAATAAAAATTAATAATTCTATTCTATTCTATTCTATAACTGTACTGATACTAATACATATATACTTTTCTTTTGTAAATACATACTTATTATACATAGAAACACCCAGACTAAGACAAACCCCCATGTTCATGCACACAAAGATTTGTCTTAAGTGGGAATCGAACCCACGACCTCGGTGTCGCAGGCAGGTACACTACCCACTCCGCCATCTGGTCGTCTTTAAAAAATTTATTATATTAGATTAGTTCTGACTCTGGGTGTGCTTTCTGTGTGTGAAATGTATGTTTGTGAACAACCCCGCGACACGAGAGTTATTTCAAGTGCACGCGTCGTCTTAAAAAAAAAAACAATGCAAAAGTAAAACTTTCTTTTTACTTTGTTTAACTATCTCTGACTTAATATTTTTACTTCTCATAGATTATTTTTATAGCATTACGGTATGCTTAGCAAATTATACTAAGAAACAGTTGAAAAAATTATGAGATCGACAGGATTTGAACGTGCGACCTTCATTCAGCACACTGGGCAGCCACTTTAACCAACCAACTACGGTCGCCTCTTGCCAGGACCATAAAGTACTCAAAAGTATGTTCCGTCATTTTGTGACGTCACGTTCATCTATTTGTTCCTATCTTAAGTAGGATACAAACCAACATGGCGAAGTTACATTCAGCACAATTGTTGTAAAGAATGAACGCGTACCTTATTTTAACTTTTTGTTGATTATTTTTATAGCAATTAGCTATGCTTAGCAAATTATACCAAGAAACAGTTAAAAAAAATCTGGATTTACTTTTTCCTAGCCATTCAAAGATTACCTGTAAGAGACCACTTTATAGTGATAAGGTTGCCCACTGTGCATACTTAGATTAGACTCTTCCATAACTTGTATTTATTACCTGTGTGTACAATAAAGAAATTTTCTATCTATCTATGAATTATTACAGCCACATCGCAGGTCGCAGGTTCGAATCCTGCTGGTGCCATATTTTTTTTTACTGTTTCTTATAGTATAATTTGCTAAGTATAGCTAAATCCTATGAAAATAACATATAACAGAACATAACATCGCTCCTATATTACCTAGAAGGGGGTGGCAGAGGTGAACAACACTCCCATTTCACCTGTTATGTTTAGGTCCCATGGGATAGGAGGTAAGCCTATCGCCATCCACTGGGCACAATTCAAACTCCGTGCTGCTATTGTGAATTGCCTGACTGTCCTGACTGAATGTTCACAAATACCACTTTGCCCGATCCGGGAATCGAACGCGGTGAGAGCTAACCACTATATCATCGAGGCAGTCGACACAATTATTATTAAAATCTTCTGATTTTTTAAAAATGGGTTTCAAATCCATACCTAGTACTTTACAGAATGGCCGGTGAAACTACACGTTAATAAAAAAATAAAAATATTGTCCTTTCGTATTGTCTCATTTGTTAACAAGAACATTTTTTTAATATAATCATTTGCATCCGTATCGAATATGTCTTGTTTTACACAATATGGTATTATAGACAGTTAAACCACACATTCTTAAAAAAAAATCAAAACAAAAATTGGTTACAACAGCTCTCTACTGTACTACCTTTCTACCTCTCCTCTGAAGCCTGTCTCTTCCGGTCGCTATAAAAATGTTAGTGCATTTGTCCAAAGTTATCATTGCAACCGAAGACGGCCAATACGCCATACCAAGTAATAGCAACATGAAGGCTTTTGTAAGTGTTATTTTTATTAGTGATAGTGTAAGGAGTGTGACGCAAGGATTTGGATACAATTTTCGGGTATCCGAAAGTTCGGCAAAGTTTCGGATACAAAATTTTCGGATATCCGAAAGTTTCGGATATTTTTTTCGGATACATGATCCTGTTGTGATTGAAGTGATTTTAATGTGACACTACATAGTGATATCATTATTAACTCTATTGGATTACTTATTGAAAAAAAAATAAGTTCACTGTAGTAGCAACTTTAAGATAAAACTTAAATTTAGTGTTGATTGATACTACAACTAATATCTTAAATGTCCTTAATTGCTTAAATTTAACTTAACCTCATAAAAAAACAATTTGTTTTTCTTCGAATCAATTACTTCATATTTATTTCACAACTAATCAAACAAATATTCCGACTCATGAACTAAGACAGATTGAAAAAAAATCATAGATAAAACTTTAATATTTTAAATAAACGAGTATAAATCTAAAACAAAACATTTTGGCAATTACTTCAGCGGTTAAAACTATCAAATAAACTCACTAAATGAATAAAGGACAACTCAATTATCGTTCCCGCTAGAGAGCAAAATAGTCTGAAACATTATATTGAGGAGCACAAAGGAATGTGCGAAAAACCGCGGTATCCATTAAAAGTAACACGGTTAGTAAACCACATTAATTTAATTCTATTGTCTAATAAAACACTGTTACAACCATTATACTATACACAAAACGTGATGGTAATCGCAAAGTGCTTTGTTGTATCAGAGATATATTATTGTTCGACAAAACGTTTTTGTTGTACGTAGGTTCTTATAATTCGCACAAATTCGCACATTTATCTTAAATTTTTGGACATTTATTATGTAATTTTACGTGTTTTAGGGGAAGGGCAATGTGAAATAATAAGGTTTTGGGGTTGTACTGTACTTGGTTTATTATGGTAACTTAAATATCTGATCATTGGCAATATTAATTACAGACATAAATTTTAGGTATTAAGAGACAAATCCTTTCACGGGACTGCTTTAATTCTTGTCGAATATTAGCAGTGGCTATCATTTTAAAATAAATGAGCCGCTAGCAGGCTATACAAATATCGATTTGTTCTAGCACACGTGATTATCAATTTCAGTTTTTTTTAAAAGAAACGTGATGAAATATCGCAAATCATTTTTATGGCACATTACGTTTTATACTTAAAATGTTTATAAAAATGTGTCTTATGAGCTTTTCAATAAATGGCTAGTTTTTACAGTAAATCAATCTTGTAGATTCCAGCTAAAATTTGCTTCTGAATGATGAATTAATAAAATTTTATTGGCGAATCTGCGTAGTCAATATAAATTTCCATTAATAAAATCATTCATCAATCAACTTTATAGTTTGTACAAGACAGGTTTTCTGTTCAATATTCGTATATTATACAACCTATTTTCACGACTGAAATTTCAAAGGCATATAAATAATACTATGATATTAAGACTCAAAATCGAATAACTTCTAATATCAAGATTTACTTGGTTCAATCACTGTCACATAAAAGGTTTCCGCTCTCTTTGAGATTAAAAGTAAATTAATTACATATCAAAAGCATTAAAAGAATCAATATTTAATATTTGATTATGTATTTTATTATAAAAGCTATTCAAAATCTTTATATCCAATAAATCTCGAAGTATTTGTCGAGGAGCTCTTGAAGAAGCTCACGCTATTAAAATGATTTGGAGACAAAAGAAAATTCCATAACCATAATATAGTGATAGAAAAAAGGCAAAACTTCAACGGTACGATTTTATGTAAGCTAAAATGTATTCAATTAAATATATTTAGTGAAACCAAAATCGTTGAAAACTCACAACGATTTTACTCAATCAAGCAAAATTCTGCAGACATTCAGTGCGAATAATTGATTGATTTTTCCAGAGTACCTTCGAGTTGTTAGTTCGTGGTCCATACATAAGATCACTCATTTTGGATTAAATCTATCGAATAATTACAAAAATACGGAGCATTAGCTTTACAGGTCTCTCATCCTCTTAAACTATACTATTTACTTAAAACTATATAATAATAATATGTGTTATATACATTAAAGTTAAACTTCTTATTCACATAGGATAGGTAGGTTATTTTAATACATAAAGAGCGCATATCGTCTATAAACAGCTGTGTTTGGCGAAAAACCATCAAAGTTTGTAAATGTAACTTGTATATTATATAACTTGAAAATTTTTGATCCAATTTTAAGGCCCAATATAAATTCTAAAAACTAACTTATAACCACACGCCAACAAAAACTAACTTTTCCTTACCACAAGACCACAGTGAATTACCACAATCTGATGATCGGATACGGCTTAATTATCAGAACAAAAAGCAATAGTAAACCGGTACAAGTAAAAGGGATAACACCTTCGCTTACGCGGACCAGTTGTGTGACATAAACCACCTTTCACTTTTAATGTACGCTCTGTTCCTTCCTTTTCCCTAAAACAGATTACAAACGTATGAAGCAACTAGGGTTGCCAACTTTTTTTAGAAGAAAAAGAGTATATCTGATTTCAAAGGAGGTAAAAAGGAGTATGGACTTAAAAAAAAGAGTATCATTTATGTAAAATTTTTAAAAAGGTATTTTTTTGTACTTTTTGCAGCACATAACAATTTTTCATCATTCCTAATGTGGTTGGAGGAAATTTTTTTGGGGGTACCAACATAAATAATTGATTTTTGGTTTTGATTATGAGTTTTTGCATACGATTATATGTCAAGTAAGAATGTGTAAAAAAGAGTATTTTAGCGTACTCTATTAGTGTTATAGATTATAGAGTACGCTTACATGATATAGAGTACAAAACTCTATTTTAGAGTACGGTTGGCAACCCTAGAAGCAACTGGCTTCCTTCCGCGGCTTCGCTTGCGTCACAGGCAATAAAAAGTACTCATGTCAATAAAAAATACTTAAGTCAGTAAAAAATACTTATGTCAATAAGTACAACTTCAAGTACTCGTTAAAATCGAATTGTGGTTGATATGCAGTAGTACCCACACGTGCTAAGTATAGTGGGGGTATATGTCTGCCGTTACAACCATTGATGGTAGGCTTTGTGACTACGATAGGTGCAAGACTAGCTGCGACTCAGGCGTGACGTATCGCACTCTCTTGATAATGCCAGACGTATAGACGAAACCGCGGTCGACTAAATAGACCAACATTACGTGAGTAACACCCGTATTTCATAATTTGAATAATGTTACAAACTCACGTCAGTTTTAACAAAAATACTACGATAGGTGTCATAGTTAACGGAGAACTTTAATCTTGGTCATGTTATGTGTGTAAATTTCATTAAAATCCACTCAGTAGTTCGTCGTGAAGGAGTAGGTATCAAATATTCACACAAACTAACACAAAATTAATATTAGTATATAGGTTTATTGCATCGGATGTACACATCCGGATTTAATGAGATCTTTCTAGAACTAGATTGGTCATAAAAAGAAGACTAACATAACAATTTCTAATGAACAAAGTGCTCCATGTTTTTTTTTTATTGTCAGAGACTGTGGCTTTATCGCCATTATTACATAATTAGGTTAATTGAGTTTCAGTTTGTGTTTCTTAACTTAATGGAATTAGACTACATTTTTGATAAAATACTTTTTATTTGTGTTTTGTCGAACTTTTCTTTTCGGATTTTCAAATTTTCTTGTTTTTTTTGAATTCCCATCATTTTTAAATCTTTTTGGGTTTCTTAATAGGCCTATAAAAATCTATTTCATAACCTACTTCAAAATAAGGAAAATGGTCTTTGCCCTTTTTTGCCAAGAGAATTGTTGCAACTATGGAAGCCTTAACAAAAAGGGAAACAGAACAGTGTTTGAAAAAAAAACATTTTTTTTCTTTTACCTATAGTAGGTAGATAGTTGAACAATTTGTAAGTCACACAAAAAAAAAATGGTAACAATACTAACCTCAAGCATATCGCAGTTGAATAAAAATGGCCTGATTATTAAAACTGAATATCCCCAGCATACATCCAGAAAATATACCAACAGTTCTTATTGGCTCATTTCCATTGACCTTATAAACTTGCCTCGTGTTGGTACTGTTCCAAACAAGTAGATTTTAACAATTTCGACACCTCATTTGGCGCACCTTATTTGAAGATAGTGTATTTTGGCGATATGCCCAAAACTATTTGGTGTTATTAAGTACCACTTCGTGCTTCCTTGCCTTTTTTGTGTAGGAGGTTGTTTTTTATCTTTTATTGTGATAATATCCAATATTTTATTAAGATTTAGAAAATTTTGAAGTCTCATAATATTTTTATTAAAACTATGAAATTATGAAAT
This sequence comes from Hypena proboscidalis, assembly GCA_905147285.1. NCBI lineage: Eukaryota > Metazoa > Arthropoda > Insecta > Lepidoptera > Erebidae > Hypena > Hypena proboscidalis. The sequence goes on along the minus strand of LR990150.1, from coordinate 4,364,466 downwards.
ACGGGTGTGAGTCACAAAATGTTGGTCTATTTAGTCGACCAAGGTTTCACTTAATTTATACTTTTAAGAAAGTGCGAAAAAAAATCTATAACAATAAAGTTTCATAATAATAATAATACGAAGTATGAAATCAAATTTGTAGGGTTCTGGTCAAAAATGTAATGTATCTTTGTGGAAAATTTGCCTATTGGTCGGTCCATCTGTGAATAATGGAACAAATTAACTGGGACGAAAGAATTTAATTCAGCGCTAAATCCAATTGACCCCATATTTTTCACTAGATTTACAACTCCCAAGCAAATCAAAGACATAAACAACTGTGTTTTACAACTAAGTTACCGTAAGAGCTCAGTAATTGAGAAATTCCTCGCAACGATAACTCCGTGACTCCTAGGTCTTTTTTCTCAAAGAAATTACAAAACAGCTTCTGACACAATTTCCTGCAATAATTCATTATTTATTACGTTCTATTACATAAATATGACATTGTGTTAGCTCAGAAAGTTCAATGGCATGAAGAAATAATCGCTAGAGCGTGAATCACGTTTTTTTATTGGTCCGTCTTTTTGTTACCTTTCCATTGAATGTATACTTCGCTAATATTAGAATGAATATTATACATAGTCACCATTCTATAGAGTTTTAGTCAGTGATGTGGTTTAATTTATTGTTTTGTGGTAGACAGTGATGTAAATTGTAGGATTGAACTTCAATAAGAGAATAGTTTGAGCTTTCGTTCGTGCAAGCGTGTGAAAAAAGAAGAGGCGTAAAGCGTGCGTGCTCTCTGCTACCAATGTTTTCGCCGACTGCTGGCGCCGACTGCGCGCGCACCTCAGTACGATGAGGCCCGAATTCCCGAACGTTCGCGGACCCCCGCGTCCCATACGGAGTACACCATCTTCTCCAATTTTTGGAGTCATTGTTCTACCCTTATTTTCAGATCCGGTACATTTTTTCATATCGAATCTCTTATTTCTCGATATAATTCGTTATGGTCCGTCTTTTTGTTACCTTTCCATTGAATGTATACTTCGCTAATATTAGAATGAATATTATACATAGTCATCATTCTATTAAGTTTTATTCAGTGATGTGGTTTAATATCTTGTTTTGTGGTAGACAGTTAATTTGGAGTCATTGTTCTACCCTTATTTTCAGATCCGGTACATTTTTTCATATCGAATCTCTTATTTCTCGATATAATTCGTTATGGTCCGTCTTTTTGTTGCCTTTCCATCGAATGTCTACGTCACTAATATTAGAATGAATATTATACATAGTCATCATTCTATTAAGTTTTATTCAGTGATGTGGTTTAATATCTTGTTTTGTGGTAGACAGTTAATTTGGAGTCATTGTTCTACCCTTATTTTCAGATCCGGTACATTTTTTCATATCGAATCTCTTATTTCTCGATATAATTCGTTATGGTCCGTCTTTTTGTTGCCTTTCCATCGAATGTCTACGTCACTAATATTAGAATGAATATTATACATAGTCATCATTCTATTAAGTTTTATTCAGTGATGTGGTTTAATATCTTGTTTTGTGGTAGACAGTTAATTTGGAGTCATTGTTCTACCCTTATTTTCAGATCCGGTACATTTTTTCATATCGAATCTCTTATTTCTCGATATAATTCGTTATGGTCCGTCTTTTTGTTACCTTTCCATTGAATGTATACTTCGCTAATATTAGAATGAATATTATACATAGTCATCATTCTATTAAGTTTTAGTCAGTGATGTGGTTTAATATCTTGTTTTGTGGTAGACAGTTAATTTTGAGTCATTGTTCTACCCTTATTTTCAGATCCGGTATATTTTTTTCATATCGAATCTCATATTTCTCGATATAATTCGTTATGGTCCGTCTTTTTGTTGCCTTTCCATCGAATGTCTACGTCACTAATATTAGAATGAATATTATACATAGTCATCATTCTATTAAGTTTTATTCAGTGATGTGGTTTAATATCTTGTTTTGTGGTAGACAGTTAATTTGGAGTCATTGTTCTACCCTTATTTTCAGATCCGGTACATTTTTTCATATCGAATCTCTTATTTCTCGATATAATTCGTTATGGTCCGTCTTTTTGTTGCCTTTCCATTGAATGTATACTTCGCTAATATTAGAATGAATATTATACATAGTCATCATTCTATAGAGTTTTAGTCAGTGATGTGGTTTAATATCTTGTTTTGTGGTAGACAGTTAATTTGGAGTCATTGTCCTACCCTTATTTTCAGATCCGGTATATTTTTTTCATATCGAATCTCATATTTCTAAATATAATTGTGTAATCAAACAGAAGAATCTGGATAACAATATTCTTTTCTTATTTATTGGGAACATTCGAGGGTTTATGATTGTGATCGAAACGATAAAACGGTGAAATATTTCATGAATTTATTTGTTATTAGTGTCTCATTTATTATATTTGAGTTCGTCTACCTTTTTTGTATCTATTCTTTTATTGAACGTTGAACAATATTCAGTACTTTCTGCGTGGTAACAGTCAGAACAAAGATAGCATAAATCAATATCCCGAAGAAATAAATTTTAATACACAGTCATTGGTATATTGTGTGCAAATATTTTAGCAACTGAAAGTAGATATACCTCCCAAAGTACTCTATTTTTTTGGATAGTACCTTTTATATGCTAACTTCCATCTCTCAAAATCAAATAAATATAATAATGATATTGAAAAGCTACACAATTCTGAAAACGTTTGTAGACATAAATTTGTACATTAAACAACAATGTATTACACTATTTATCAAGCTCGCCGTATACTTATTAGCTACATACACAAGTATGAAAATACTAATAAAATATCAGAAGACATTTATTCAAGACAGCCAGGAAATTGCTCCAATAATTTGTTCTACACGGACAAGTAATTTCTTTTTACAATTACTCATACATTATGAGTTACATCATTAGGTTTTATGCAATGTTATGAAAACACTAATTTAAGATGTAATAGCCAATTCAGTTGCAAATGTTCTGTATTATTAGAGCGGTATGAGCTATAATGTGAATTGTTGTACACAGTTTCACATTAAGGTATGCATTTCCAATATAAGAGGCTTTCGCATTGTATAAGGCTTCCCGTGCCATGCGAGACCAGCTAATAATGGCAATGTTTACCTTGATATGAAGCAGTGTGTTGTTGCAAAGTTAGTCAAGTTTGTAATTTGACTAGCTCCTACCGCGGTTTCGCCACTTGGGTACGTCAATATAATTAACCGATGTTATTTCTGGAGTCTTGAAATGTATTGAAACCAATTTTCCACAAGATTGGTCCAGTAATTTCAGAGCCTATTAGGTACGAACAAACAAACAAAAAAATATTTCCGACCCTTTTTCTAGTTTATAACAAAAATAAACGAATTTTAAGTATCGAACAACAAAAATTTGCCTTCGTATTGACTTTAATTTAGCACGACAACTTTCTAATTGCATCTAGATCTTTTTTTTCTTAACAAGATCAATATATTGAAGCAGGTTATAGTTGGTATGGAGATTTTTTGCGTCTTCAAATTACTTTGACAATACCTATACTTAGTGATTGCTTGAGAGAAGGTGATTGTAGAGTGAAAGGAAGATATTGTTCAAAAATTTTTTTAATTTTTTAGACTGCTCTTATGCATTATTTTTTCTGTTATATTTGTTCTTATAATAATAAAAGAATGAATCTAGTTATGTTGGTTTTGTCAAGTTTTGAAAAGTTTTTTATACATGGCTTTACAAATATTGGATATGCGAAAGTTTGTGAGTATAGATGTATGAATGTATGAATATTTGTTACTCTTTTACGCAAAAACTACTGGGACGATTTTGATGATATTTTGCACACATGTACCTAATAGCCTGGATTAACATATAGGCTACTAATTATCGACGTACCAAGTGGGCAGAGCCGCGGGCGGCAACTAGTTATACGTATAAACCAACAAGTACACTTCTACAAGTAATGTCAATTACAAAAAGGGGTTTCCTTTAAAAATAAAATTTGATACAAAATTAAATAAACTATTTATTGTATTCCAGGTTATTTTTTTTTTTAAACACATGTAACAAGCAAACGCTATTTGAAGTCTATTCACGAAAAAGGTTTTAATTTTGACTGTGCAAGTTTTTTGCCAGTATTTTTCTTAAGAGCCCTAATTAAAGAGGTGGTTCAGCGCAAATGGACTATCAAAACAATGTTAAATTTGTTTCTTTTGTTAAGTAATCCTTTGGAGAAATTTGCCTGATTTAAATAAATTAGTTCAGTGTTCTTGAGTATCTTTGAATGCGAACTTTGTTTTAACAAATTTAGAATCTGAGTCAATCATTATTGTGTTTATTTTGTTAAACGAATACCAATTATTTTGGATTACAGCTAGGCCAAGAGATTCCTCCTCACAAGCCATTTTTTTTAATTTATCGCCAAGTATAGTATTCATTCGATAACAATTTTATGTAACATAATATCATATTTTGTGGGAGATTTGGTGTCTAAACTAAGCAGAAGCCTGTATATCAGAGCACCAACCCCCTCATAATATATTAGTTGGAATTAATTTTATGTCTTAAATTATTAGTAATATTCTAGTAGGTAGTTATGGTTTTTTCAAGCCCTAATATTTTAACATAAATCTAACAATTGTATTTTCATTGTTACAGCTGTGTTTGTTGCTGGCAGTTGCCTCCTGCAAGGCTGGTTTTGAGGGAGGCTACTCAAACGAAGTGTCCGGAGACGCAGGACATGACGGCGGAAATGCAGGGTACGATTTCAATGCTCAAAGTGGTGGACAGGAATTCCATGGAGCTGAGGGCCACCAACTGGCAGGACTAGGCGGACACAACCTTGAAGGTCAAGGAAACGGTGGTCACGACTTCTCGGGACAGCAACACACCTTAGCGTTCCCTCAAGGACAACACGACTTTTCAGGACATAATTTTGGAGGCCAAAACTTCGCGCCACAAGATTTCAGTGGTCATGATTTTTCTGGTGGTCACGGACAACCGGCTGCTGTTCATGAAGGACATCAAGGTGGTCAAGACTTTAGCGGAGACTCTTATCTCTTAGCTGCGCATCAATCGAACCAACAAGGACACGGTGATGGAGGTTCCCAAGGAGATGGCGGCCATAACTTTGGAGCTCAATCTTTCCATCTCGAAGATGGAACTCAAGAATTCGGTCATGGAGGCGCCGGCGAAGACTTCCAGGCCCATGCTATCCCTGTAGGCGAACACGTTGATGAAGAACACCCCGTCGAAGTGCCTCATTACAAGCACGTGACATACCCTATCCCTAAACCTCTGCACATTAACGTGCCCAAGCCTATTCTTATCGGAGTTCCCCAGCCTTACCCCGTAAAGGTACCCGTCCACAAACCTGTGGCTGTTCCCGTTGAGACTGAGATTTCCATTCCCATTGAGAAGGTTATCCCTTACCCTGTCGTCAAACATGTTCCTTACCCCGTTGAGAAGCACGTGCCTTATAAGGTCGAAAAGACCGTTACAGTACACGTGCCTCAACCCTACCCTGTTAAGATCCCCGTCTATAAGACCATCCACCATCATAAAGGAGGTCATTAAACCTTCGTACTGAGTGCCTTGTAAATATTTGTAGTGTAATTTTAAGTCATTTTCAACTGTATTCATGTTGTAGTTGATTTATTTATTGTATGTTGTTGTGATTTGATGTTGTTGTTATGTTGTTGTTATTGTTGATGTTTTAAATGTAAATGATTGTTACCTATTTTGTTGTTTAATTTTCTAAGCTTAGCAAGCCTTTTTGGAGTTCAAAGAACTTCAATATTAATCTATACTTCTCAGAATTGGTCAATTGTTTTCACTTTGGCACAAAATTGGAAGACTGAATTGATAAATAAATTATGGCTAGTTTTAAACCTAAGGACATTAAACTAGTGATGAACATAACATTACGCCTATATTACCTAGAGTGGTGTGGCAGAGGTGTTTAACACACACATACTTCTTATGTTTCGGTCTGTCGTATAGGGGGTTAAGCCTATTGCAATCCACCAGTCACAAATTCAACTCCATGCTTCTTCTAAGACTTTTCCTGATGGCAAAACATTATTCTGAGACATATCCTAATGAAAAAAAATTATTAAAAAAAAAATATACAATCATTCTTACATTTTCAAATCCTGGAATAAAGTATATAAATTTACACAAAAAATTTAAAAATTCTCAAATACCAGCACAAGATAAAACTGAAAATAATTAAAAAACCATCTTGTTCCCATCGCTTTTAAGTAACATAACGTTTTTCACACAAATATTTTTATCTCTTCTATTAATTCCCGTAAACATAAGGCTGTAAAACAACTCGTAACGCAAACATAAACGTTGTGAGTCATATTTTTATTCAATTCGAGATCAGCAAAACATTTTTACGTTCATTTTATAGCAATTACCTTCATCTCTGACATAATGGCTTGTTCACATGGAGAGTGCTTGAATGTTACACGAACAAAAGACAATGTGTCATTCATGTAGGTACGTTCAGTACCTTAACAATTACAAAGCAATTTATTTTTTATTCCATGGGGCTTTTTTATTGTCTCCTATTACGTGTGATGTGTGAATAATATGCTTGGTGCTTTTATTGTACCTTTTATTAGAATATGTTGTGTTTTGGTTTCTCATACTTACTGAATTGATACTTTTTATTAGTCAGCAAAGATTAAGTTAGTTTAAAGTTATTTTACGACTAAAATCTTTACAATACACAAACTGTACATAAATTCATAATAATAACAATTAATAATGAACTGAAGACAACTTAAATACTCAGTTAAAACTTTATCCAAAAGTACTAGCATAGTAAAAATAAATAAGTACGCCAACTCCCGGCGTTTAGGAGCGCACGATACCTAAACTTGCTCGAGGCGTAGGGAGATTGATATTTTAAATTACCTGTACAGAAATCATTTTTTTAATTATAAAAAAAACGTTTTTTTTACAAAACAAAGCATTTATTTATGTCAAGTCAAAGTCAAATCATTTATTTCCATGAGCCCTAATAGGTGCTTGAACACGTCAAAACAAACATCAACGTTCAAAAAATCAAATTTAAATAAAACTTAAGCTAATTAAATTATGATATTAATTGCAACAAAATGATTTGAATCACCGGAGCTTAGATTGATTTCAATTCAACTTTGAGGTTTGAATTAAAATCAATCCAAGTACCAGCTCCGATTGGTATTGCATCATGAGAAGAGCTGGTGAGAAACTCATGATCACCATCTTTTCAAATAATTCATACAATTTTGTTTGTTTATTGACAATAATTGTTATGTGTAAGTTATACCAACCAAAATACAATGACTAGAAATGGTTATGGAGAGAATAATACTATGAAATTAAATTCTTTGTCAAATAGACCAATATTATATTAATAAAATTATCCGTAGTATATAAGGTTGCAATCTCTTACACTTAAAGCAGAAAGGAAAAGGAGTAAAAACAATGTGTGCATACATACTGGTACTAGAACAGACATAGAAAAATGAAAAAAAATCTAAACTGTAAAATTAAATGCTAATTATTTATGCTACTAATGAAAACAAGCATAAAAAAAATTACAAATTTGTGACAGAAAAATATTTTTATTATTATTATTACTATTAAATAGATTAACACAGTACAAATAAAACAAAAACTCTAACTTAATATCTTATAAGTACATACAGGTTAACATATAGGTTCTCTTCTGAAAACTACATTAAAACCAGCCAAATGCGAGATAATCGCAGACCAACATACATACAGACTATGAGAACTTCCTTTTTAATATCGGTTAAAATAAAAATAATTTAATAACACATCACAAAATTGCGCATCATATTCATAATGTAACATGGGGTGCATGAAAGGAGCCTCCCCGAGTGACGTACACAACGATTTCCTACGTCCGGCGCACCCTGGGCAATTCGCGAGTTCTCCAAAGCGAATTGGCTAATCCTTTCACCACGATGGCAAGTCAAAATAAAATTTGACTCAGCAATCGACACGACGAAGAGAATAATGTAACATCTATTTTGTGAAATAAATAAACCAAAGAGGCAACGGCACGGCGGCGTTTAAAAAACATACCTACATTATTATTAAGTATTTAGTAGTAATTACCAAATACGTATTTTATTAACTCACCTTTTGTGTTCAGAGGGTACCTTAAAGAACGTTAATTCTGGGTTTGAAATAGTGTCGTTTGAACAACCATAAACTTCACAATAATATCTATTGACTCGCGAAGACATTTTGCAGTGCAGCGCGTACCTATTTTTTTTAAACAAACAGCGACCGCTCACAGTAATGGCACGGCCCGCACTACCGCTGACCGAGAAACTGGCCGAGCGGCGTAGTGTGCGTGCGTACGTACATGAACCCGGGGCGTGGCAAGCGCTACGCGTACATACAAACGGCGCGATGGACCTTTGTTCGAAGATAACTTACTATTTATACTATGGTACTAGCACAAGATAAAATCCATTCGAAAATAATAAAATATATAAAGTCACCTAATTCCTATAGCTTCTAAGTATAACGTTTTGCCAACAAACATTATTATCCCTACTATTAATTCCCGTAAACATAAGGCAGTAAAACAACGCGTAACGCAAACATAAACGTTGTGACTAACATTTTTATTCAATTCGAGATCAGCAAAACATTTTTACGTTCATTTTATAGCAATTACCTTTATCTCTGACAGAATGGCTCGTTCACACGGAGAGTGCTTGAATGTTACACGAACAAAAGAAAATGTGTCATTCAGGTTCTTATGTTAAAGCAATTTGTACAATATTCCATGGGGCATTTTATTGTCACCTGTATGAGTATTTCGTGTTTTTGTAACACCAGTAGGTTTTATAATATTATTTCATGATTTATCGCACTGATCAGTGTTTACAGACGCTTCGTAGTTAATATTCGTTTTGACTTATTTGCTTTTAGTTAAATAGTTTTGTAGTAAGGTCATATATAGGTATTTATTTATTTATTTTATTTTTATTTTAAAACAATGTAAAATGCCATAGGCATTCTCTGCTAGTCAACCTTTGGCTGATGCTGAGAGTAGGGTAGTAGGCGCAAAAAGTGGAAGTTTTAATTAATAGAATATAATAAATGCAAATTGCATATATAATAAAATTATAAGTTTACCATAATCTTGTCTTGTCATGACTTGGAGTCTTAAGAACAGCAGTAGAAGCCAAAATATATTTTTATGAATTTTGTCTGTCTGTCAGTCGGTATGTTCGTACGCGCATCACGCAAAAGAGTTGGATGTGGTTGTCCTACTTAAAAACTGGTATAGGTTTAATCTTTCTATTTTATTTCTAAGGGGGCTAAATGAATTACATTAATTTACATAGGGTTTATATGGGAGGTTCGGCACATAGGTTCCTTACATGACTTAAGTGAACTGTAAGATTGCTTCTTTAGAAATATAACTTCCCAAGGGGTGAATAAGCGGTTTGAAGTTTAAATATCAAGTTAGTCAATTTTACGACATAAATTAATTAACAATAAGATATATTTTTTGTAAATTCTACTTCCTAATTCTACTACTACTAGGGAAGTTCTTCAATATTGTAGAAAATAGCTTTTCCACATTTATCATGTCAGGTGTAGATGTTTTCATTTTTATTACTGAAATGCCATGGCATTCAGAATCTTGGTGACAGATGGTGAAGGATGAGGTGTTTCCTGCCGAGGAGCTCCTTTCACATGATAAACGACACAGAGCAAATCTGATTATAGTTCGAGACTTATTGCAGATAAGCACAAAATAAAGAAACAAAAGAAAAACGCTCGTAAGCTAATAAAAATTGAACTTCCAAGATTTATACTTAACGTAGTATACGTTTCGTAGTAAACAAGTAACTGTCTTTATGACAATGTGAACAAGCCATTGCCATCTGTTTATATTTACGCTCACATTGTCGAATGAGCAAACATGTCTTCAGAATGAACAATTTTATTTCATCAGAGCGCGTCAATGTGCACGTTATTTGCTGTAGAAGTTTAATTTGCTATCTATTATTTAATTTACGTCAGCTTTTGTTAGCAGAAAATTGTTTGTTTTGGTTTTTTGAGGCAATTGCTATCTTAACGGCCAAGCTCCGAGTAACGTACACAACGATTCCCTACGTCCGGCGCACCCTGGGCAATTCGCGAGTTCTCCAAAGCGAATTGGCTAATCCTTTCACCAGGAGGGCAAGGCAAAATAAAATTTGACTCAGCCAAAGAAGAAGAAGCTTCTAATAAACGTTCTGATAGATTGCTAGTTTACTCTATACAGGGTGGCTCGCAATGTTCAAATTGTTCGGAGAACGTGATTTTTTTTTTTTCGCCAGAGAATTTTTATCCGGTGGAAATTGATACTGGCCATGTATAGAAGCTGTGGTTTCAATAAATGTCGCTATGTCGCATCCACCCTGTATAAGCTATACTTTGTTGCTTTTTTGTCGTACTTTGTTCTGTCAGGTAAGTTTTACGACCGCACTAGGAATAACTCCTGTGTCGTAGGGGGTGTACAAACATACATTTCACACACACAAAGCACACCCAGAGTCCATTCTGAATTGGGTTATCAATAACTAATCAAACTACTCTGGATACTAAAAATTATGTGTTAGGTAACCTGCCCCACTTGAACAAACCATATCATTTCTTTATAGTTATTTGCTCTTAAATTGTCAAATGAGCAAACTTGTTATCAGAATGAACAGTTTTATTTAATTAGAGCACGTCAACGTGAACGATATTTATTGTAGAAGAGTTGAATGTGCTACTATTGTGTGTAAAAAGTTTTGTTTGCGGTAAATGTTTTTGTTTTGTGTTTACGAGGCGTTTTAACGTTATCTTTTTAAACGTGTTTTGAGCAAAAAGTTTTTTGTGCTGTACGTACACTACCAGGCTCGATACTACAGCACATGATCATACATCAAATCAAATCAAAACACGATATTGTATCTTTTATTGGACGTATGTCGTATGTATTATGAGTCTTCTAGTGGCCAGTGTATCAGTCTTTCACCGCAAAGTCTTGGGTTCGATACCCGGATCGAAAAGTGTTGGTTGGGATTTTTTGGGTAATTCTCAATACCAACACGGGGTTTGAATTGTGCCCGGTGGATAGCGCTAGGCTCACCTCCTATCCCATACTTACACTTCACCTGTATGTTTAGGTCCCATAACCTGAACATACAGGTGAAATGTGGGTGTAGTACACCTCTGCCACACCCTTCGGGGTAATATAGGCGTCATGTTATGTTATTTTAAGTTGTACATAATAAACATAAACTTATACTTTATTTATATCAACCTATTTCCTTCTAAAACCTTATTACTTACTATTGGAAACCAGCAAGGCGTGGGCATATACAGAGAGAAGGAATTAATTTTCTCAGTAAGGAACTGGAGACGTTTTATTATTACCTCTAAGAAGACAGATTGTAGAGGTATACATACTAGAAGAGCACAGCACTATTCGTGACACAGTATTGTGCTGAGATGCGTACCATTCTGGCATTAAGAATGTTTTTTTAAACTATTTAGTTTTAGACGCTTTATTATGTATTTTATTTTTATATGCCAGAATAAATGATTTTTCTTTTCTTTTCTTTTCTTATTTTTCTAAGGGTCTAAAAATATACCCTTCTCATCTGCTTACATTAGGTCAGCTTCTAGTTATCAGCTAAAGCTTATACTTAGCTAAAGTCCGTAAGACTTTAGCTTAGTATCAGTTTTAAGTGTCGTTCCACTTGTCACCCATCCTTCACAACCTAGAACGAGGTGATACGAAACTCTGTGTTAGACTAGTTGTCCAACTTCCTGGCACCTGACTACCCGTTAAAACTGCAATAGATCTTCAATTGGTAACCGGGACCGACGGCTTAGCTGTAATTAATTGGCTATTTTTTAACACGCTTATATTAGCTTGACCAGTAATTATGTATGTATGTAACCGACTCCTTTGGACTCGATTTTGATCCACTTTATACGGACAGATTTCATAAAAATTTTGCACACTTGTCAAAGATCGATGAAAATGCAATAATTCGATAAAAAAAATTAAAAATTTAAAAATAAAATATATTAAAAAAATAATTAAAAAAAAACGCTCTTTTATATAAACCAAACTAAAAAGTAGAAAAACACGCTTTTAAAGTACTTCTAACTAAATAGTGACAAATAATTCCTTTTTGTCGTGGGTATCATAAATGGGTGGAAAAAAGCACATATATTTTCATTATCGTAATCAGTATCATATAAAGCGTACATAGACTTATCTTAGCATTGTCTCAGTCTTACTTTGAACATAACTGCTTTTGTCTTCTTGTCGAAAATTAGGACAGGGACAGGGCTAAACCTTGGAGGAACCTAGGACTGAGAACTATAGGTTAAATACAAATAAATATGTTTTGATTCAATTCTGCGCATTTTTTTGAAGAGCACCTAGACAGACAGACAGACAAACAAAGTCACAGGTCACCTTTACATTAGTGCCGTATCTAGCATTAGTATCAAGTTAGTGTTCCGTGGGCACACAGAGACACGTGACGTCACAGGATATCCTCGTACCAATGTTTCATTTTAACACTGTCATTAGTAAGTACAGAATTGTACGACTATTGTTCTTTTCTTGTTTGACTTTTGAGCTGAATGATGCATTTGGTCCGTTTTTAATCCGAATTCTTATGGTAACCAGGATAACTTGATCTCGCCTAAGGAAAAAGACGTAATTTTTTTTTTTTTATACGACTCCTACAGCGAACGACCGTGTAGTCCCCCTGATGGTAAGTGGAGTACAGCCCATGGACATCAACAATCCACAAAAGCAGATTATAGATGCGTCGCTGCAGCTGAGGACTACGGTGTTATGCCTCATGTGCCAGTAATTTCAGGGCCTGATCTCACCACCAAACCGGAACACAGTAATGTAAGCACTACTATTTGGCGGCAGGTTAAAGGTAAGACGGTGGTGCTACCGCCCTCGACCTCATTCACAAGAGCTCTACCAACAGTAGATGATTATTATATTAAAAAATGCTTAAAAACAGAATATATTACAAAATAAACTATGAAAAATATGGTTATTATTATTCAAAGAGATTGTAGTTTCATTTTTTTCAAACTTATCTCTGGTATTATCTCAAATCTCGATCGATCCACAAAAACCGATGCAATTTTAGTTTTACAGAGTTACTTTCGATTTTTAAAAATGACATATTATTTACAGCTAAACTGCTGGAACGATTTTAGTAATTTTGCTTAGAGGAAAGCCTTGACCAGGTCATAGACTAAGGGACTGCGTGAGAGTCACAGTTTGAAATGTCAATACAAAACAACTTTCTGCTTAGCTCAGAAATTTGTTTAGAGGTCAGGTTGGAGTCCATAATATTACCCAGGTTTTTGACTTTTTTGGCACAGGTGATAGGATAGGGACAGAGTCATATACGACAAGAGGAAAACACTGGGCTTCTATTACGTTGGTCATGTACCTGCCACCAATAATAATAGCCTGAGATTCGGCAGGATAAACTAGAAGCCCAAACTTTTTATCAACAGAATATGCAAGCGAAGCCGAGGGTAGTAACTAGAAAAAAAAACATTTGTGAAAGGGGTATGACCAATCGACTATGGGATTGTTTATCGCTGCCGTGCTATCTATTCCGTGGCTTTGTCAAGATAAAAACTGCTGTATTGTATGTAGAATAATATGAAAGTTTAATTTTAAGCCGGATATTTTCATAGTAAGCTGGGATGTCATAAAAAAAGTTAGTAAACAAGTTCAAAAAACGTGATAATTCTATCAAAACAAAATTAGATTCTAGTTCATCCTTCATGTTTAAATAGAAAATCTCTTTTGTTTATTAAATCCCGCTTAAGTTATGTCTCTTATTACTAGACTAGCTTCTGCCCGCGACTTCGTCCGCGTGAGTTTCGTACTTTTTTATAACAATAAGAATATAGAGTTTTGTTCACGGCTAATTGTCCTCCACTACGTGTGATATTTGAAAAAAAAAAGAAATACCTACTGTAAAGGACCGGTATCTACCTAAATACCGTCTTTCATAGTATTTCTTTATACACAATGTTTTTCACTAATTCGGAAGGGGGCATACTTTTTTTGAGCCTGTTTTAGTTGACTTTTTCTCGTTGCTGCTGTGTATCTAGCTCTACGCTTCTTATTTTTCTTTTGAGCTATCGAGCAAGTCGACTGAGAAATAGATACATTAACTGGCGGTTTGGAAGAAAAATCCAAAGAAAAATCTGAATCAGTTGATGACACAGGTATATAATCAACTACTTCAACACGTCTGGAAGTAATTTTTTTAGCCTTTACAGAGATTGGATTGAGTGTAGAATTTATTTCTACTTCAGATAATTGTTCCTCATCTGAAACATAAGCTTCAAAATGACCACTACATAGATCGCCTGAAAAGCGAAGGCGCTTAACCGGACAACCTTCAGCACCAACCTTTACATATAACTTGCAATTGCGGTAAACCTCAAAAACAAAATTATATATTCTGCCTGCCGCGGTCAACTCACATAATGTGCCATAAGTTGAAGACAGAATCATATCGGCATAGTATTCGTCTGATGTATTGTAGTTATCACCACGTCCATTTTCAGAAAAACCGGAAAACTCATCCCAGTTTTGCTTTACGTGATCGACAATTTGTTGACGTACTTCGAATGCCATTTCTTCATTTCCGTGCATCAAAAAAGAAAGAGACCTAAAAAGGCAAGCTCCGTCCCCTACGATTGGTACGACAAACTGTTGTACCATCTGCCCATCAATATTTATAATTTCAACAACCATATTTACAATCAATTTCCTTAGTCTAAATAAAAGTGAAAAATAAACAAATCATAAAAAAAATATCTAAAAATAATATACTTTAAAACCTATACATAAAGAAAAAAAAGACATCAATGTTACAACAGCTACCTACCTAAAAGAAAAAATCCTATCCTAATCCTAATTTATAAAAACAAATCTTGATATTTAACACATAAAATTCTGCTCCGACTTTCTAAACCTAACCTAGCTACCTTACTATTTTATCTCCTTCGTATCTTATCCGGAAAATAAAATCGTACCGAAGGTACGGATCACTGGGGTACTTATACAACGCGCGGTAACGAAACCATAGCGACTTCTATTTTTTCCACTAACGCCATCTATCGAGCTCCCGGGTAACTTTCTTTCTGTCTGTTGCTCTGAAAGTAAATAATATGACCAAAAACTATTGGATAGATTTTGTTCAAAATAATGCAATAGATATTCCCCTTGTGTGTTCAGCCTGTAAGGTACAAATTATCACGCTATTTGCTATAAGGGATGAGCAGTATCGCATTCTGTTCGATATTCTACCCCCTAAGGAGGGGTTGGGGGTGTCAAAGTTTGTATGGAGAAATTTTAGCGCGCAGTCCGATTAACTCGGAATTCAGTAAGCCTTTTCACCCCCTAATAGGGGTAGATTTTCAAAAAACCCTTATACACATTATTCTTCATTTTTGGTCTCAAGTATAAATACTGAATTCCGAGTTAATCGGACTGCGCGCTATTTCTCCATACAAACTTTGACACCCCCCAACCCCTCCTTAGGGGGTAGTTTAGGAAAACTAAAAATGACAATCTTTATAATTTACTTAGATAAATATTCTTGCCAAGTTTCAAGTTTATTAACCCAAGGAATAAGATTTTTCATACAAACTTTAATCCCCTATTTTACCCCCTTAGGGGTGGAATTTCGAAAAACCCTTTCTTAGTGGATACCTACTCTTTACAAAGAACACACCCTCCAAATTTCATTTCTCTAGGACCAGCGGTTTAGGCTGTGCGTTGATATATCACCCAGTCAGTCAGTCAGTTTACCATTTTATATATATAGATAATCGTCGTACACAAAACTAGAAATTATTTACTATCTTATATTCGTGACACAAGGGTTTTGGCGATACAGTTTTTGGGCATTGCCTTTTGCTAGTTTTACCTCAAACCTCATTAGATACACAAAAAGCAATGCACTCCTAGTTTTATTTTAGTGCGCCTATCAGCTCGATTTCACGACTATTCGCGCCATTTTTGATAAAGCGTAGTATAAAATACTGAATTGTTCAGTTTTGTTATAAACACTTTTTGCTGAACACGAAACGCAGAAATACGAGATTTTAAACTGTAGTGTTTTTGTCTAAAAATGATTTTAATACACAGGTCAAAAGAATAAACCAATTGTTATATTCTAGGGATCTTATTTGACAGTAAACAGTTTTCATTCTTGGGTCTTCTCGTTTTATTCTACTGTGTATGTTGCAACCTGTTTGTTTGGCAAGAACAGATAGAAGAGAGGCCTAAGTAAAGATGGACGGATTGCGTGAAATAATATAATTTAATGAGAGAAGGGAGCGAGACAGCTGACAGAGAAGAATGGAGGAAAAATAAAGTTTTGCGCCAACCTCAAATTTTATGATATAAAAAGGGCAGGAAGAAGAAGATGATGAAAATGTTAATTGCAGCCTAAACATTGTAAATAGATAGCATAGCTTATATTACCTTGAAGGGTGTGGCAGAGGTGTACCATACCCACATTTCACCTGTTATGTTTCGGTCCCATGGGATAGGGAGTGAGCCTATCGCCATCCACCGGGCACAATTCCAATTTTGTACAGCCATTGTGAATTTCCTTGACGGAAAGTTCAAACAACACTTTGCCCGACCCGGGAATCGAACCTGCGGTGAGAAGCGCATACGCTAACCACTAGACCATCGAGGCAGTACACTTACACTTTGTTTGGAAAGTCTTTTGACGTTCCAAAAAAGTGTAACCTACATTATATTAATATTGTATTATGTTATTATAACACAATATTGCATACAAAAAGCTATAACCATTATCATTTAGCAGTCTACGCAAGTTTTATCACGCGATTTTCAAATTATATCGCGAGCAAAACCCGCTGAAATTAATCCTACTATAATATTGAGCTAGGGCCAACAACCTTCATAACGCAAAATGTCTGATCCCAAGTTTTACCTAAGGCAATTATAGCACACGTGAACCCTACTATGGGTTATCATTTAACTACAGAGCCAGTAGTTAGGTACTAAAGCGAGTGGTCTAACTTGATTTTGATCTAACTCAATAAACGGGTATTTAAATGATACCCAATTAAACACTACACAAATAAATATAATTACATAATACCGATTAAAAAACGTTATGCTTTGTCTCTTCTTTTTTATTAAAATCTTATTTTTATTATAAAACATTGCCTCTATTGTCCTCTCTCCTACTTTGCTTTGCCCGACAGGGTTCACAATGTTCCTAGATATAATATTTACCACCTAATACACACATTTGTGAAACGCAATAAAGTATTGAGTATTGCTTAAGGGAAATGTCAGTTGTTCATCATTTTAATCTGCTCTTCACTAAAATATAAAAACGCATTTGTAGCTTTTGTCAAGGACACAGAATGGCACGTTGACGTAGCCTACACTGTCGTTCAAATTAAAACTAAGCAAACAAGACATTCCGAAGAAGTTAAGCACCGACTGTTCAGCTAATCGCAAAGGGTTTATAAGTCTATTAAATGGACTTAAATTTGACTAAGACTGCGCATTTAATGACATTGTTAAAGATATTATTATTATTTATTAATTAAGGTACACCAACAGTATATATATAAAACATTTACAAACAATAATTATAATATACCTATGAGAGCGTACACAGCATTTGTTAAGAATACAATTATAATATAAGAAGAATAATTATATGAGATCAATAAAGTTATTTGCTGGCAACTATACAGGATGGATGCGATATAGCGACATTTATTGAAACCACAGCTTCTATACATGGCCAGTATGCATTTCCACCGGATAAAAATTGTCTGGCGAAAAAAAAAATCCACGTCTTCCGAACAAATTGCACGATCGCAATGTTCAAATTGTTCGGAGAACGTGATTTTTTTTTTCGCCAGAGAATTTTTATCCGGTGGAAATTGATACTTACCATGTATAGAAGCTGTGGTTTCAATAAATGTCGCTATGTCACATCCACCCCGCATAATAAGAGTCGACACATTTTGTCAACAGGTGTACAATATTTCACTCAGGTAAACTTATCGATTGGTGTTGACACTCTTAGTAGAGGTACCACGTAATGAGACATGTGTGGCTATTAGCTGTCTTAGTGCTCCTTTAATGTGAAAAGTAAAGAAATGTGTAAAAGTAAACGTGTTTCTGACGTGATTTAAGAAAAACATTACTGAGAAAATGTTTATTAAAGTTTGACATAGCTTTGAAGAAAATCCTTCACTTTTTCGGCGTTGCTAAATTGGATATATTTTTGGTACACATTTTTATGAAATTAGCAAGATCTGAAGAAAAACGATTTTAATTTTTTGAATCAGATATATATTCAAGAAATGATCTTCGCCTCACACAGGATCATACGACTACATAACAAGCTATACTTTTCCAGTAGGTACAAGATGGTCTCGCATTGTATAGGAAATCTATAAAGAATACAATGAGAGACTATCTGGCTGCACACGCGTCACACCGCGGCACGTGCTGCTGCCTTGTGACCTGTGTCACAGTATAAATATGTACAAACAGTACGGAAACAACCTACAAACGTGCGAAACGGCACGCACACATAAACATGCACACCGACGAGACCCCTAAGCGGCACTCGCTACTGAGAGCACCTCGACAATCGCTTAGGGGTCTCGTCGGTGTGCATGTTTATGTGTGCGTGCCGTTTCGCACGTTTGTAGGCAGTTTCCGTACTGTTTTACATATTTATACTGTGCCTGTGTGCAGCCAAGGTAACCCACACGCACGTCGATTGCATAATGTGGGGTCAGCCTAAATAAAAATAAATAAATAATAAAGTCGTTAAAGATAGCTTTATTATTTCTTAAAAGATAAAAAAATAGACCAGGAGTCACTCGCTTCTCATTTGCAGTCCCTATCCCACGGTACCAAAACATAACAGGTGATGTGTGGGTGTTGTATCCCTCGGCCACACCCGTCTAGGTAATATAGGCATAACAAAAACAGAGAACGGCCTGACCTTTCTCTTTAAAAAGTTCAGTACCTATTTTATTTTCAACCCTTTATAAAAATAAAGTGACGAATTAACTTAGTTAATAAAATTATTTTCAAACAATGAAACGGGCTAAAATATTACTAACCTAATTATTCTTATGAAATTACGTTTTAACCATAAAATTACGTAATAGTGATGTTACACTGTCTATACTCGATACTTTTCACTCGATTATCATTCATCATTGATATAAATGTCATTGTATGCAATAAATTGTTTTATATTTGGAACACAAAGCGGTTGTTTGTAAAAATCCATTTACTTTGCCTATTGCATTTTGGTCGTTTTGGTTAAACGAATCGAATAATTTATTCTGTTCGCTATTCTGTCGTAAATTGTAAGATTTTTTTGTATAAACCAATATTATATTGCTTCCAAAGGTAGGTATTTGATAGTACAGAGGCTAGAAAGTCTGACAACTAGTCTAAAAAAGAGTATCGTATTACCTCGTACTGGGTTGTGGAGGTCTGGCAGTCGCTCCACGTAAAATACTGATATTCAGCTTAATCCGTTAGACTAGAAGCCGAACCAAATCTCATAGGTAAAAAGGCTCAGCAGATTCAATTTTTTTTTATACTACGCCCACAGCGAACGAACGTGTAGTCCACCTGATGGTAAGTGGAGTACAGCCCATGGACATCAACAATCCACAAAAGCAGATTCTAAATGCGTCGCTGCAGCTGAGGACTACGGTTTCATGTGCCAGTAATTTCAGGGCCTGATTCTCACCACCAAACCGGAACACAGTAATGGAAGCACTACTATTTGGCGGCAGGTTAAAGGTGAGACGGTGGTGCTGCCGCCCTTGAGCTTATTCACAAGAGCTTACCACCAGTATAATCATGTAAATATTCAAATGTTATAGTAGTAATTCATTGAAATGGTTTTTTTTACAAAATGTTAATACAGTGGGACGTAATAGTCTGATAAATAATCTTGTTAAATTGATATTATCTTTATTAATTACATTTTTCCTCGTGAAAATATACCCAAAAAAAATTTTTTATCTATACAACATTTTTATCCCTACTGCTCTTATTAAACTCATGACTCCAATAAAAAACTGACGCGTATTCTTCCGAAAAATATAATTGGATTTTCGGTCATACAGTTACAGCTTAAACTTCACACGAACAAATAAAAGGATTGAATAAAAATCTCAATCCCCAAATGTTCTCATTCGTATGCAACAATTAATAAATTCCATTTCCTGAAAATCTAATTTTGATTGGAACCGATTCTGAATTGCAATTGTCAATCGAAAAATCTAATAACGGAATTGCTCGAATGTCTTTATTCGATTAGAAATAAATCGATTCACATGGGTAATAACATCCGCACTTATTTCGTTCCAAGATTTTATCCAAATTTAGATCAGTCAAAAATATAAATAATTTTGGAAGACTATTCCGTCGCTAGAATAGATTCATATCAATACAATTAATAAAATTGTCTATTTTTTAAAATGTTCAAATAACATTGTTTTTTTCAGTTGATATAGTTATTTGTTCGATAGTTTTTCAAATTGTTGTCTGTCTGTCTGTTTGTTTGTATCGGCAAATCTTCTAAACGGCTACACCGATCATAAAAAATTTTTACGCAGGTAATTGACTACAAGACTACTTTTTACTGATGTACCTACCACGCAGACGAAACCGCGGGAGAAAGTTAGTTTGTTTGATCGTTAGCGCTAATCTCGGCATCTAATAAGCGAATTTAATAACCTTTTTTGTGTTTGATAGTTTAACTATCCATTAAGGTTTTTTTATATTTAACATTACTATAAACTCTATGGAAGCGGGGCAGTAACGTTTAACGCGGGCAAAGCGCGGGACCAGCTACTTTCTTAATATAATGAACTACACGCGGACGAAGTCGCGGGTAAAAGCTAATTATATATAAATCAGGCTCTCATTATTAAGTCGCAGCTTAGGACCAATATTTTCCACCTCATACCTATTTGCTTACGTACTAATACCAAAAATCATTATAATAATATACTTATAAGAAAACAACACAAAAAAAAATAATTCATCACTGACGTGGGCAGCAAGTCTGCTAAGCTGAAGTGGAACTGGGCGGGACATGTGCCACACAATCGTTGCCCCAAGAAGGACACCGTCGCGTCGTCGGGGTAGACCTAGGAGGCGCTGGCGGGACGACCTAGATGCCTACAACCACAACTGGTGGGAAACTGCAGGAGATCGAGAGGAATGGAAACGTTTTGGGAAGGCCTTTGCCCAGCAGTGGGACAGTGCAGGCTAATAAAAAAAATGTTCTTTATTTATTTATTTATAGTTCATTACAACGGCTTAGAGCCAATTATTAAAATTCATAATTAAAACAAACATTAATATACTACTGTATATTGCCTCTTATACCTACTCTCACAAAACACCAGACATACTTGTAAAATTACAAATATAATAAATATATTCTTATCCTCTATAATAAATGCATTGCCCGTTGCCAACTAAACAAATTCGAACAGTTATTATTCTTATACAAAATTATTTTATTTGCCAAATATACATCACTAAAATCCTCTCTACTTTATTACATAGTTGCTCGTAATAATCCACCAGTAAATTAAACTAGGTATATTTATTTTGTTAGGGGAGAAAGGAGGGTATTTACCCTAATAAGTACATGTGTCGTACATTATTTTTTTATCTCCCCAAGATATTTATTATGTTTTGGTAATAGAATGAGAGCCCACGGGCGGCTAACTTACGTCATTTTAAAAAGAAGCTAAAAGTTTGCCTGTGTGGTTTTCTAAGAACGACCACGAAATATGGAATTTGAATTGTGGTGGCATTGGGAATTACAAAAAAAGTTTTATAGACGGAATTTTTTTTGGATAAATAAATCAATTATAGTTTTTTTTTTTTTCAGATTTGAACTGCGTGCGCAATTTACTTAGTCCGCATTTGGTCATAGCCGCGTGTACTCATCATAATTGTATAACATTCTATCAAAAAACTTATAACAATTTCATCACCTTATCATTTATAGTTGTCCCGTACAATCCCTTAGCTCACAAACTAGTGCTAAGTATATTTCAAGGATCAGCGCCAGCGTCTTCGATTTCTACCATTACAAAAAACAACATAATTATTTTATTATTTAATGCGCTTCATACGATGACGTAGGTCGGCGGCTTTGGCCCTCGGGCTTCTAGCCTATAATAAAAGCTTTGTTGTTTCGTTTATTTATGGTGAAAACTTTGGGGATAGTAGACTTGTAAGTAATTAACTTAGCATATTATTTCAGTTTAAGGTATTCTTCGTGTTAATTTCTTTTGAGTAATAGTATCTTTAAGAAATTTAGTTAAAAAAAACAGCCTATCTAACACGATTTGCTACTTTTGACATTTAGATCCGACTATGACGTAGAAATCAACAATGAAACGTCAATTAAATATATTTTGTCTTTTGACGGTTTAATGTCAAAAACTATGACGTAGTCAAATGTCAAGAGCGCAGCGAGGCAAGTGCAAAACATCCGACATAGCCCTGCGTTCCATTTGCGTATTTTTTTTTTATTTTTATCAATCATAAAATGTAAACATTCGATTTTTATCAAAAATTACAGTGACTGGAACACAGGGTAGGTATAAGTGCTACATAAAAACTTTTAATAGTACAAAGAAGAAAAGTCTTCTTATTCCCTGATACTGGCTCGTCCTCCCACAGTGCTTTTGACATTTATTCGCTTCACCGCACAGACGACTAGAGAAGCGAAAAACCTATCCTATAAACATAAAGGCTACGTTCAGAAACGGTCAGGTCAATAAAAAGACGAGTACTGTTTGAGATGCGACGACTGTCAAGTTGTTTGAGTATTATCTAAGGTTGAAATTGAGTTTACTTAGAATTAGCTGATACTTTAATGAGACGCATCTAAAACAATATTTCCTGTGGAATTGAAATATTGTAATAATAATGCAGGGTGTAAATGACATCTTGACGGAGCTGCTTACCAGTGTTTATTCAGTACATAATTCTGAGTCCCTGGGGGCAAAAAATTTCGCCGGTGTAATACATAAATCGGACAGTCAATCTTAAAAAAATTACGTCATAATACTCATAATACAATCGCAATTGTAGGAGAATAAGCATGCGAAAACACTTTCGTTTGATAACATATTGTTTTAACTGCTTGGATGGGCTAGTGGTTAGCGTAGATAAATAACAAAATAAATTCACCATAACAGTAGTGAGTTGGAGTTGTGTGTACACCCTATGTACATGTACGTATGTATATTTTGTACTTCCCCAGAGAATCAAACGACTTTCTCATATTTTTCATTAAGAATATTGGCCCAAAAGTTGAGAAGCTTGCCATTTTCTTACAGGAATTTTTGAAACGTTTGCTTTAGTTTTTACGGGTTTTTTTAGAACTTGTTTCCTAGATTATAAGCTTGCAGTTGGAAGCAAGCGTCAGCGTAAACGCCTGACGTATAAAAATATGTCAACTGCGACCCTAAGCGTTTGTTTTTTTTTGTCATTGGCAAAGTCTACAAAAAGAGCACAAATATTGCTACATTGTTCTAAAAATACCATTATATTTTACCAACAAACTATCTTCGAAATAACACACATCATATTTTTTTACAAGATAAGGTACCTGCCGGAAAATAATGGAACAAGGCGCAGAGAAAAACTTGTATTCATTATTTTCCCAAATTACACACGCTGCCAATTCGTGCCGCATTTCACCAAGTTTTTAAAAGAAACACAAAGTAAGAATTTGTATTCATAATTAATTGCAGAAGTAGGACTTGCTTTAAAAAGAAAATTTATATGCTGGGGAAAATTCTGTGGCAGAATACAGAGTTTTTATCGTAGTACCAAAAATGTTTTTTTTTCCTTTTTTATTTATACTACGCCCACAGCGAACGAACGTGTAGTCCACCTGATGGTAAGTGGAGTTCAGCCCATGGACATCAACAATCTACATTAGCAGATTAAAGATGCGCCGCTGCAGCTGAGGACTAAAGTGTTATGCCTCGTGTGCCAGTAATTTCAGGGCCTGATCTCACCACCAAACCGGAACACAGTAATGGAAGCACTACTATTTGGCGGCAGGTTAAAGGTAAGACGGTGGTGCTGCCGCCCTCGAGCTCGTTCACAAGAGCTATACCACCAGATTTTGGAGACAGTAGTCATTTCATACTTCGAGAGCGTTTTCATAATTTCGGTTCAGCTAATTATTATCAGTATTTTACGTAGATTTACTGCCACTGGTGAATTAATAGTAAAGTGATAATATTAAAATAACATACCATCACGCCTATATTGCCCAGAAGGGTGTGGCAGCCACAGGGTAGTATACCACTACATCAATACTTTACCTGTCATGTTTAGGTCAATCCGCCACCGGGCACAAGTCCAACTCCGTACTGCTATTATGAATTTCCTGGCGGCAAGTTCAAAGTAACAGTTTGCCCGAACAGGGGAATAATCCAGCCAGGCGAAACACATTGCGATTGTGGTGCTACTCAGCAAACAATGACACATCTCCTTGAATGCCCCAACTGCCCTGACAAATTGCTCCTTGAGCGATTTGAATAAGGCCACGGAGAATGCTATTAATGTGGCCACATGGTGGCCACCTACTGGGCCGGGGTGGTATAAAAACTTTGACCATTGACTCGTAAGAAGAAGAAGCTCGAACAGGGAATCGAGAGACCTCGGGAAAGGCGCTTACGCTCAGACCATCGAGACAGTATAATTTTATATTCATAGAGAGAGTTTAATGCAGCGCCAATATAATAAAAACGTTACGTGCACCAAAAAATTTAAGAGATGTATGGAGACGGTTTTATGCAGCGACAATTTCATATAAACTTTAGGTGCACAAAAAATGTGTCATTAATTGTACTTTTTCGGCAATTTCTTGTTCATAATTCCTCAAAACAGTCATGACAGAATATTCCACTTTATAGATTATGGACTAAAAGATTTACTAGTACTATTAAAACCACATTTGCCAGCTTGTAAGATTCCATATAATACATCTCCCGGGCGGAGTTCCAAACGCCAGATTTTCGAATAATATCATCAAAAGCATATTTCATAATCGCTTTTACTGAAATGGTTTAATTTCGATCTTACAACTAGCAATGGTATTAATTTCCTTTAGCAACGTTCTGTCTACGGTTTCAAATGAAGCTTTTGGTAAGATTTAATGTATTTTAGGACAAGTTTAAAGTGCATCTGATGATAATCGTTATTAATTGAAGCATAAAATCTGTACGTTATTTTTTATGCACAAATTCAAAGTTTTACGGTCATGAGCAAGCCGCATCCAGGTACGGTCTTTATTGTATCAGCAGCCCATCGTGTCCTCCACTGGGTTATGTTTTTTTAAATTTCTTTATTAAATAATAAAATACATTGATTTATGTACTAATCTAGTGTAAGTTTAATCCTAGATGTACAAAAAATATTATTATATATATGATTTTACAAGTATATGAAAACTTATTTAAAAACTTATTGCATGTTCATAATTATAAATTGATTATTAAATAATTGCAAATTGTAATTCAGATATTAAATAACATAGATATATAATTGTACAAATTCTTTAGTGATAGCAATTCGTTTGGGTGCCACTCGGTGACAGATCGACTCCATCTAACATCGCTTCATCTAGGCTCAGGCTCATATAAGGGTAGACTACCGAACGCCATGTTATTTTCTAACGTTCAATTTTTGAGACTATGACAAGTTAAACCCTTTTTTGCCTTCTGTGCTATTATTTAAATAGGATTTTATTGCACCACCTACCATATCGTGCTAGAATAAGAAGCACAAGCTTTTTTTGACGTTTTTGTTCTAAAAAATCTCAAAAACGCGACAATATATCGCGCGTACAAGCCCTTTGTTAAAGAATACTTCGAGATGGTGGTTGTTTCTCACTAGAGCTCGTTTACATAAGGTCTTATACCTTAAAATCCTGCTAAAATCGAGTACGAAATAACTTTCTTTCTCATCACACTTCAATCTCATTAATCTGTAAAAAATATACATAAAGCTCTAATCTAATTTTCGTCCTTCAACCGCCAAAGATCTCGGCAAGATAAAAATAAAATGTAATTAACTTTTGTCAAGTTCTTTAAGATACAAGAGGGCCGTAACAAGGATTAGTCAGGTCACTCCGACTCACTCCCGAAACGATAAAGATATAATTAATTGAGATTAATTAACCAATTTCCGGCTTTTGCTTTCTTTCTTTGGTAGTCACAAAATGGACATTGGAATGAATTAGACTTTTGCTTTGACCGTTTGCGTTATGTACGTTTGGAATAGTCTATTTTTTAATTAACCTTTTATTGCAACATTTAATTAATTGAATTTGGTATACTACATTTGTAAATGAGTTTGAGAGTAATTATAATTTGTGTGGTAAATATATAATTAATTATGAGTAATAAATGTTGGCATATTATGTTGTACAAATAAAGACAAGAATACTACAATATAAATAACTGGTAATTACGTATCTTATAGCAGGAAAGGTAACTTCTCTTCTATCTATCCCGTCGTAATGAGGATCCGGTCGTCAGATATGGGGGTATCTGATGACCAATGCACGTCTCATTGTACGTCTCAGTGAGTCGTAAATCGGGAGGGGACAGCAATGACCGTCCGCAGCGGGTTCGTTGAAGTAATAATAAGAATAAGAATACGTTTATTTGTCTTTAAAATACTTAACGATTTTCAGTTGAATCCTTATACAATAGGGTACCCTAACTTAAACTATACTCAAGTGATAATCGATGAGATAGTATGTATAAACAGATGGGATAGTTGTAGTACATATATATCATTAGTAGGTACAAATTGCGAGAAAGAGAACAACTACCAACAATCATATTGATAGTTGTTCTCTTATCTCCTGTGTTCCTGTTCGGGTTCCTGCCATCCTGCGGAAGTAGGACATCTTGGTAGGTTCAGTCTGCAGTGCCCCTACGCTGAGAGATATGTATAAAACATTTCACTATTTAAAAAAAAGGTAAAAAATACTCACAGCCAATGGACAAAAATATAGACTTATATTTTACCCAAAGCCCGAAAATTAAGAGTCCAAGTAAAGTTCTTTGAGAAAATTGTTGTAACTTTCACTTTACTTCAAATTTATCATTCACGGCCATTTTTCACCAGCGAAAACACAAATTTGTCTCCGTCGCGTCGGCATAAAATTCTAAACATCACCTTTTAAACAACATAAAACTTTGTCCCTATATATTTCAAAAGTACAAAAGGGAAAAGACAAAATTAATTTTATCAAGACTTTTACCTCAAGTTGTGACGGGAGTAAATTTTTTATCATTATGGTGATCAGATTTTACAAAGTTTTCTGAATTATGTGTTGAAGAAGCAATTCACTATTAAATTATGTAATACGGGTGTCTCGGTAAATTTGATTTCGCTTGAGTTTGGTAATTTAGTAAGGTTGTAGAAGATCAAGGGATTTTGACCTTTTACCTTAGGTATATTATATGGTGGGTATTCTTTACTATCAAAATTGGAACATAATTATACAATACCAAGAATACTACTCGCTAAGGCAGCGATAGCCGAGTGGGAGACCGTAGGACTGCGAAGTTAGAGGTCTCGGGTTCGAATCCACGGCACACACCTCTCGTCTTTTCGAAGATATGTGTGTATTTATCATATCATATAAATTATCGCTCGCTAACGGTGAAGGAAAACATCGTGAGCAATGCTTATCATCTATATTTTTTAAATAGCTATCTCTCACTTTATATTACACTGTCTTATTTTTTTAAGAAACCTTTTTAGTCAAAATAAAACTTTGGGTACTTCAGTAATTGCTGTAAAACTAGCATTAAGACAAATCTGGTAGTAATACTCCTGGTGATCTGAACCACAGGTTCTCCTAAATCAGACACCAGTCTCTGTTTGTACAACATTGCAATGTATTTTTTTACCAATTTGTGAAAGAGAAAACATATATTTTTTTTAAGTATAAAATGGTCACTGATTGATTGGGAAGCCTGTACAATGCGAAACCAGCTTATAATGGAAACTGAGCCTCCCCGAGCTTCCTACGTCCGGCGCACCCTGGGCAATTCGCTAGTTCTGCAAAGCGAATTGGCTAATCCTTTCACCACGAGGGCAGATCAAAATAATTTTTGTCTCAGCCATCGACACGACGAAGAAGAAGAAAAATGGAAACGTTTAACTTAATGTTTAGTCGTGTGTAGTGTACACACGTGGTTGGTTTATGAGATGACGTAACGTATAACGATGTATTATGCCACTAAAACATACTGTAGCCAATTTATAATGAGACAGGCATTAATTTGATACTTATTGCTACGATTACTTTCAATATTAGCCTCTATATCTAATTAATTCAATCGAAAACGAATTGATTTCACGATAAATACGTGCGGTAAAAATCTAACCTTGTAACTAACACAAAACAACATCATCATAAAATAAGAAACTGAGTTTTGAGTCACTGATATGCTTTGTCACGATGTTATTTACACCCTGTATACAATTGCAACCCAAATACGAATGCATTGTAATGCACAATTCACAGCAAAATTCGTACTGAACCACTCAGCAATAAATGACATGGTAATGAGGAACTCTCGCGTTTATGCGAACGCGACATCATACACTACTGGATGCTCAATTATTTCGATACTAACTGCGTTGATATTGTGCGAATATACTACAATTATAATATCCAGGAATATTTTTACTAGGCGCAAAATACTGAAACTGTTTTTTTTTAATTTGACTTTTTGAATATTGACTGCGTCGATGGTCTAGTGGTTAGCGTATGCGCCTCTTACTGCGAGGTTTCGGGTTCGATTTCCGGATGGGAATAAAAAAATATTGTGAACTTTCCGTCAGGAAATAGACAATAGCAGCACGGAGATAGAGTTGTGTCCGGTGGATGGCAATAGGCTCACCTCCTAGCTCATTGGACCAAAAACATAACAGGTGAAGTGTGGGTGTTGTACAACTCTGCCACACCCTTCCAAGTAATAATTGGCGTGATGTTATGTTTTGCTATGTTTTTTGCAAAAAAAAAAAAATTTTGCCACGAACTGGGCCCCAAGTTTACTATTTCAATAGTGTCAATAATTGTTCGACCATATTATTGTCAATTTTGGTAATCAACGGCTAAACAAAAGTTGTCAAATCAACTATTATAGTTTTACTATGATTATAGTGTCTTTGATCGACCATTGGAACACTATCAAAATAGCAGACTTAGGGCCCAGTACATAAGGCTTAGATTGGAGTGTCCTTTAAGCTAGTAATGTCTGTGTTAGGAGACTCCTCGTATTAGGTAGACAAATACTATTCTTTGAAGTAAGTCAACAAAATGTACTAACATACAAACATACATACATAAAATCAAGCTTTTATTCCACAGGGGTAGACAAAGACGAACACACTTCTTTCGCTCCCTTAACATTCATACTTCTGTGTGTACTACGGATTTGTCCTTTATGAAAGACGTCCTTTAACTGGTGCCTGTATGTAATAAATATAAATATCTCCCAACTTACACAACGCCAACGGTTCTCATACTTATTCATACTTATCATCAGTAAATACACATATTTTTATTAAAACTGACGTGAGTTTGTAACATTATTAAAATTATGAAATACGGGTGTTACTCACGTAATGTTGGTCTATTTAGTCGACCGCGGTTTCGCCTATATGTCTAGGCATTATCAAGAGAGTGCGATACGTCGCGCCTGAGTCGCAGCCAGTCTTGCACTGCGGGCAGCGACGCGCGCCGCGCGCTGTGACGTCATAGAAAGGGGCGGTGCTACACTGGTGTCTGTTGGTAGCGTTTTTGTGATGTTTTCACTGTGATGGTCGACTAAATAGACCAACATTACGTGAGTAACACCCGTATTTCATAATTTTAATATAGTAAATACACACTTATTAGACATTACATTTACACAGATTACAATATACATAAATAGACAAAGCCCCATGTTCATGCACACAAAGATTTCTCTCAAGCGGGCATCGAACCCGCGACCTTGGTGTCGCCGCGTCGCAGGCAAGTACACTACCTACTCCGCCATCCGGTCGTTTATATGTCGCACACCTAGATGAAGGGTAGCACAACTCAAAATAATCCAAAATTGAGTTATTGCAATTATCGGAATCAGCGCCGAAAACTACATAAACTCCAAAGACACCTGTGTACAAACTTCATTCCTAAAAAACTAGATGGCGCTGTAAGTCAGTCTTTCTGAGTAGCTCCACGGTCACCCCCCACCAACAACAGTAACGCATCACCAGTTACGACATGTCAGCCGCAGGGGAATATGCTGTCAACTCGCACAAAGACTAAATTATTTCGACTTAGTTTTGTCTTCATTTAGCCTTTCATAGTCCACTGCTGGACATAGGCCTCTCTCAATTTGCGCCACAACACCCGGTCCTGCGCCTTCCGCATCCAGTCCCCTCCAGCGACCTTTTTCAGGTCGTCAGTCCACCTGGCAGGGGGGCGTCCTACCTTACGGTTGCCGAGTCGCGGTCTCCATTCTAGGACTCGTTTGCTCCAGCGGCTGTCGGTCCTTCGGCAGACGTGACCAGCCCACTGCCACTTCAGCGAGCTTATTTTGCGAGCTATGTCGGTTACTTTGGTTCTTTGTCGGATGACCTCATTACGAATTTTATCCTTCAAAGAAACTCCGAGCATAGCTCGCTCCATAGCCCGCTGCGCGACTTTAAATTTGTGGACTAGTGCAACCGTTAATGTCCACGTCTCGGCACCGTAGGTCATAACAGGTAGGACGCACTGGTTGTAGACTTTCGTCTTCAGGCACTGCGGTAAAGGCAAAGAGAAGACTTGACGAAGTTTGCCAAATGCTGCCCAACCCAACCGGATCCTTCTGTCGACTTCTCGCTCGAAGTTGTTTCTACCAAGCCTAATGACCTGCCCTAGGTAGATATATTCCTGAACAACTTCGAGCATCGATCCGTCGACAAATATTGGTCTCGGCATAACATGCTCATTAAGCATGATTTTGGTTTTATCCAAATTCATGCCGAGACCAACACGTCGTGAAGCTCCATCTAGGCCGTGCAGCATTTCGCTCAGCTGTTCCAGCGACTCCGCAACTATGACGATATCATCGGCAAACCGAAGGTGCGAGATGTACTCACCGTTCACGTTTTGTATACGACTTAGTTTTGTATTCGTGGCAAACCGCAGTAATAAAGCGTGAATTATTTTGAGTTGATTTTGTATTCGTGATTGAATCGGTCTTGTTTCTTGGGTGTTCTTCAAACTATTTCCACTTATACCAGTATTGTTGACGAATGTAAGTAATTTTTGTTTTACTAACTAATAATAGTTTAGTGTTGGTGAAATTATTTGGAACTATTTGAGTTGGTCTGTTATTGCTGGTTAAATTTAAATTCGCTCTTATTCTAAAACAATAAATGCTATTGTTTATTTTGTTATAGGAATATTTAGAGTTGCCTTTGTATTTTTGAAACTGATTTAATAAATTTTAATTCTTTAATAAAATACTGCAATTTATAAACTTTTTTGAGTTAATTTGGTATTCGTGAATTTTATTAACTTCGTATTTTTTTGCTACAGATGATGAGGGGCCGTGGCCTTTTACTTCTACAGAAGGTGATGGAGACCAGTTCAAATGAGCCTGAACGCAGTCATGTGGAGAAACAACTCCAAGAGAATTCCACAACACCTTCAAATACCACCATGGTGATGGAAGAAATCTCTGAAAATGGCACCATGGAGTCACAAAAGAATCCAGCAACGTTAGCACCACCATCAGCCAGCACCCAGGTGAAACCATCGTACTATATTTCTCCGGTTAACAGCGAATGTAGCGATTTAGACGATTCAGATGCGGATCCGCCCTTCAACCCACCTCCCAAAGAGAGCTACCGTCCATCACTCGTCGTTCCAAGAAAGAGGTATCGATCCTCCAGTACTACCTCGTCTTCCAGTTCTGTCGGTGAGCCTGTAACAATACTATTATAGTTTTAGATGCCTATAATAGATATTAGGTAAAGGTTGAAAATAAAAGTCTGATTTAACTAATAAGTTTAATCCTCTCGATGAGACTGATAATAATAGAATAGTTAAGTGTTTTAGATGCCTTTAATAATGTTACCTTTTTGTTGTAGTTTTTTTTGGTTATTTAAGTTAAGTGAAAACAGATAATTGTTGGTACCTAGTACCCACATTTCTCATGCCTGTTATGTTGAGTAATAAGTACGTGTTTTTGTAACTAAGTCATTCTTAAAATATCTTCCAAAGACTGTGCTATTTATAAAAAAATATACTACTTTTCCTGTAGTTTATAGACTTAATGTACTAGACAGTACTGATTAAAGAGAACTTAATACCTAAATTATAAGAAAAATGTCTACTTTGTTAAACGTTTTACTAACCTGTTCAAAGTTTAATGGATCTCAAATTAGAATAATGTAAGGTGTTCATTCTATTTTCCGAACAAGTGATGTGTTTTTGATTATCTTTATTTGTTTGTTACCTTAATACAAAATAAAGATGTGTCTTAATTAAATATAATGTTTTACTTCATTATTATAATAATTATACAAATAATAATTTAGATACACTACTCTTTATGTAAAGATTTTAAAAAAATATATTCACATTAAGACAGGATTAATTTAAAAAAAATCACTAATATGAAATCAATTTGAGTTGATAAAAATATTGAACAATGATTTAGTCACGATTACTAATATAACACGAAAAAAAATAATTAAAAATGTATACGTGTATTTGAAGGTAAGTAATTGATCAAATTAATATCTTAGTAAAATAATATACAACCTCATCCAACAATCATTTAAATCGGTCAAATAGAAAACGAGTAAAACGTTTTTTGCTGTTCCTGAAAAAAGAGGTATTTTGAGTTGTGCTACTCTTTATCTAGGTGTATGTCTTTCGGGGACGAATATCTAACTCAATTTAATTCTGCTATTAATATCAAGAGCTCTCTACTACCGAACCTTACCAACCTTACTGCAGTTGCATTTGATGCAAATTCTCATTCGTCGGCAACTTACGAAAACCCCGGCAGTCGCGTCCACTCTGTTACAACACATAGAATTTGAATAAGACCTACATTCAGATCGTATTAACTAGTGCGGAACCAAATCGTGCGATGGTTTTCGACATCGATAAATCTTCTTTTTTGAACGTCATCGATTTTGAGCGTAATTAAATAGGGTGGAGAGTGAACCGGAACTACCGGTGTCTGATGAATTATCATGGTGTGTTAGTTTTGTTACTTTTGTATCCTTTGTTACTTGTCAGCTTTGTTAGATTACTTGCGGTTTTATAACCGCTGCGTAACAATATTTTTGTTTTTATTGTAAGTTAAATATGAAACATTAAATTTAAAGAAAGTATGAAATTGTAATTTAGGATGCTTTGTGTAACTCTTGAAAGGAATAATACAAAAGAGCTGTTTAGTTGAGTTTCAGATAAAAACGAAGTTTTTATGAAAATTAGTATCACAATTTTAATTTATGATTATAAATGGAGGATATAGATAAGATGATGTTTGAACTAAGATGAGTTTTAATGACGTTTTATGAATGTAAGTAATAAGTTTGTACGTAGTTCATTACTCTAATTGTTAAGTCTAAATTTCGAGTTCATTTTTATTAATGATAAATGATATAAATTATGACAATCCATTCAATTTAAAATAAACAACGACTCATGCGTCTCTTCGAGACATCTATGAAAGTACATAAAAAAACTTTCAAACGAATTGTAAACCACTTTCTGTTAAAGTCATTTCAAAATGAAATACAACAGCGCTTTTGTCTTCGAACATTTAAGCAAAGTTTTAAATTATAGAGTGTGACCCTTGCTTTACCATAGAGTTACAAACACAGTATCCAGACTAATACACTAGTCTGAAAACCACATTGCACCCAAATCACTAATTAAAAAATTACCCTCGAAAACTGAATTAACATTTCATTTGTCTAATTAATTTATGAACTCAATGTAAGTACTTATAAAAGCAAAAGATTAAATTAATTAAATTTTAGAACTATTCTCAACCAATTTCCATTATAGCATGTGTTTGGAAGTTTTATGGTCCCGTTAAATTATAATGTTTAAGAATGTTTTAATTAGTTTACACGAAAAGATAAGGCTTTCCCTTGAGATATAGAATAATCTAGTCCCAAACTAAGTAGAGCTTGTACTATCGGTAGTAAAACAACTGATACTAATACATATATACTTTTATTTCGAAAATACATACTTATTATACATAGAAACACCCAGACTAAGGCAAACCCCCATGTTCATGCATACGAAGATTTGTCTTAAGCGGGATTCGAACCCGCGGCCTCGGCGTCGCAGGCAGGTACACTATCCACTCCATCATCGGGTCGTCAATAGAAGATTGATTTTTTTAATTGCTGACTAGGATTGAAATTACAACAACGGTTTGACAGATAGAAAGCAACTGCTATACTGGTAGAAGAAAAGAAAGGCTTACCCTTCACCATGAGGGATATATATTGTCGGGAAGAGAGAGAGAGAGAGAGAAACTAGCAAACATTCTGATAATCTAAACAAGAAATATGCACGGGTATAATACAATAATAGCAGCCTTGTATTTAATACATGTCCCACTGCTGGGCTCGGGCCTCTTCTCATCTAACGCTGGCCAAGTGCGGATTGGTAGACTTCACACACCCTCGAGCACTTATTAGGCACTCTCAGGCATGCAGGTTTCCTCACGATGTTTTCCTTCACCGTTAGCGAGCGATAATTTATATGATAAATAAACACTGGGTTCGAACCCGAGACCTTTAACTTCGCAGTCCTACGGTCTCCCACTCGGCTATCGCGGCTATTGCACGGGTATTTCTAATCAATTATTATGGTCTTGAAAAATATTGCTATATCCATCCTGGATGCTACATACCAATATTTATGGAAACCACAGGATCAGCACAATCTGACAGCACTACTATACAAGGACAATATTCAGTTCCATCGGTCAAATATTGTAACGAAAAATTTACTACTTTTCCTAATAAATTAACATTACAGTCATCCCATTTGTTTAGTTACAGCAAAAAATAGTCTTTTACATTTGTGAATTTAATGTAATGTGTAAAAAAAATTCAAGCCTGTTTTTCCGAAGTGTGGCATTTTCCAATAAAAAATAATTAATATTTATACATTTATTTACAGAAAATTATACATATTGGATCTTAAATTAAAAAAGTCTAATAACTTAATCTAAACTTAATAAGTCACTGTCAGAAGGCCTCGTACTCAAAATGCTGGCAGCATTACCGCGTTGTATTGCGATACTTTGTCGCTGGCCAAAATATAAGCCAGCATTTCGAGAACGAAAATAATTGCACTTACAGTCTCAAAATCATGTACTGAATCACTGTGGCTTATATCAGCGGCTTCATCACGATGTAATTTACCCCCTATATTTGTTATATCGATAAAGCTACTAATATCGCCAAAGCTTATCCCATCCTTATCCCCGGCACCATGTGGCTCAAAGCGAAATGTTTTCCTAAATATTTGATTCTTTATTATGGTGTTGAATTTCATGTGTTTTATACGATATCTGTTGGTATTCTGTTTGATTTATTTTGTACTGCGGATTTGTTGGTGGATTCGTATTTTATTTGAGTCTTGGACATGAATTCGCAAGCTTTGTTTTGCCAATACAGGAATTTTCTTGGTTTTACACTTACGTTTGTGTTCATACGTGCTGTTTTACATGTATGAATATCAAAAACAAAAAGAATGGCACATGACGCACCCCGGCAAAAAAAGTGTCATAATACATAAATACCTGTTTCGAGAAAATGTAACTCTTATAGATTTTAGTTCATTTATGCGTCAATAACTCAAAAACTATAATAGTCAGATTACTGATTTTTTATGTGTAAATAGGTTATATAAATGTTTATTAGAAGGTTTTAAATTCAACAGCAAAATCGTATTTTTTTTAAAGTAACTTTCAAGAAACTTTTAATAAGATGTAACTATGGTATGACTCTTTTTTCGATTGAAATGTGTGTAATTTTTAAAATAATACACTTTTTTATGTGTGCATCATAATTACTTTAATTATTAAAGGTAATCAATATTCATTAAACATAAAGAGAACAACAAAATTATAAACTTCTTATTGTAAATTACTAGCTTTGGCCTAAATAACAATCACTTACTTCAGTCTTATTTCAGTCTTTGGCCGACAAAAATATAAAAAAATAATCTTAGAGCTAACATGAAATTATATACTTTAAAATACGTCTAAATATAATCATCATTATTATTTTTATTGGTGAACAGATAGGTGTAGTTTAGGTGAACAATTTAAACAACGTATCTATGGTACAATCAAAAAAAGATAAGCAAAGTTAGTATCTTCTATTATCAGTCCAATCATGTTTTTAAAATAAAAAAGTTACAAAACATAGTTCTTTATAATTAATAGTAATATTTTTGACGTGAACTTACAATCAACTGTGAAAAGGTAAATAACTTACTTAAGTGATTTATAAAAAGACTCGTAAAAGTTGGGCATGTGATTTTTTAGTAATAAATCTGTAAGATCCCTTAATTTTGTTTCTTTAAGTTTTGGTTTAAACCTATACGCTGGTTTGAGAGAAACTGAATTAAGATTTTTTTTTCGCGTTAAAACTGTTTCGGAGAACTGATCATCTTTATAAGAAGTTTTAAACAACAGCTTCGTGGGGTCATCCTGTACGAGTTTGAAAATCTTCACCTCAGAAATTTTAAAAGATTTGGTTGTGGTTAACCCAATATCCTCAGACAGACGTTTCAACGAATAAAAATCACTGGATGACATTTCTCTCACGATATAGGGATTGCCTTTTTTCTTAGCGCACTTAATAGTTTCAACGTATTGACTGGGTACATAAATCGGACCTGACTTGAGTCTTCTCTGTATTTGCCTTTCTATTGTTGAATGGACAGAGTCGGCTTCATTTTGTGTATGTCCGGTAATAAGGTATTTATGTGTTATAGACTTTATTTTAGGGAATTTTACCAGCACATACAAATAAATAGAAATGATGAATCTATTTTTGTTTTGTCCGCAACAATTGTCCGAGTAGAATATTAGATCTAAGCCCGGTCCATCGTAATTTATCACACTACTTTCAATAAACTTGAACAAACAAGATCCAATTTCATCAGCTCCGCGGTTTGCTTCTCCTTCATGCCAATAAAAACAATCTGTTTTATCATTACCGATATGAGACACTGTAAAATTGAAGGTATTGAGTTTCGATTTATAATAAAAAATAGAGGTATTGCCACGTGGAAGTTGCAGGACTGCTTGCAAATCATAAATTGCGATCATTTTATTAGGACCAGAGCTTTTTTTGTCAGAGTCTTTTTCAAGTCGGGAAAGGTCCTTCTCTTTAATGTGATCAAGATACTGGACTTCTAAATTTATTTTTGAATCACCTAGAGCATTTTTATATCGTACACAAAGTTCACACCTGTCTTTCTTCGGCTTGAAGAAACTTATATTAAATTCACCATTAAATATTCTTGAGTACAACGTTTCATTGGCATAAAAGGTACGTTATTCGATTCACACAAGGTATTATAATCTCTATGAAGATCACTGAGTGTCTTTCCTCCATCAATATATTCCCTTGACGACTGTTTTCTAAGGTAGTGAGATTCCATTTCCTTTCCTTTACAGGTTATGTCTGTTTTTTATATATCACGTGGAAATATTTACAATTCTTTTCGTCAATAATACAGTCATAACACAGATTGTGTCTACTTTTTTCGTAAAAAACTATTATTTTAACATAAAACTTACCAATAAAAAGTCACATCACACGATAAAACGCTTTTCTGGCGACACAATACACGTCTACTCCGTACTAACACAAATGTGACACTGTTCACGCCAATGATCGGAGCGAAACGGCTCCGTGAAAAAGAGTACTTAGCCCCATCTAGCGGTAACCATGCGCCGTATAAAATTGACGTTTTTGCAGCCGAACAAATGACGTGCGCGCTATTTAATGTTGTGATTATGTCATTTTGTACACAATATGTGATGTGACACTTTTCTTGCCGGGGTGCGATGAGTTTCTCACTAGATCTTTCCAATGATGCAATACCCATCGGAGCTGGTACTTGGATTTGTTTTAGTATGAACCTCAACAGTTCAATTAAAATTGATCTTAGCTTCGGTAATTCAAATCATAATATTATTATGAGTAGTTTAATTTTGATTTATTTAATTAATTAGTATTTTTATTTGCTCTGTAACTATAATGTTTGTTGACGTGTTCAAGCGCCCCTTGGGGTTTATGAAAATAAATGATTTGACTTTGACTCCTGTCTCTGTCATCCATCACTATAGTCACAAGTTTATATTTTAGTATTTATTTATCTATGCCTGAAGCATAGACAATATAGATTACAAAACTTCCATTGCGTTTACTATCATGGCGGGTATCTAAGAGTAGTAGCCTCTCTGTAACATTTTTTATTACTGCGAATACCATCTTTAGTTGAAATCTCAGTGCACGGTTGGAGTGGTGGTTAAAGCGGCCGCCTCGCCGCTTTCAACTGCGCTGGTGTTGTGGGTTCGATCCCCACATAGGACAAATCTTTGTGTGATTCGCAAAGATTTGTTCTGGCTCTGGGTGTGCTCTGTGTGTGAAATGTATGTTTGTGAACACCCCGCGACACAGGAGTTATTCCGTCAGGTAAAAAAAAAAATAATCTACATTCCACAAAGACCCCAACAAGTACAATATGGATGTCTTCAAAGCAAGAATAAATAGCTATCTCATAGGTAAGCGTGCTCTACCGTAGAACGCATCATCATTTACTTTCAGGTGAGATCGTGGTCGGACCAGTGCCTATCCACCATAAAAAAACTGTTGGTCTTTTTTAATATCAAATGATTTTATACTTAAAAATAAAATTTGTTATTTTTTATTTTTTTTTTATTTTTTTATTAACATTAATTACAAAAGCAATCTTATAAAAATTAACGTTGCTAAAAACCAAAGAGGTTTGCCTGCAGCGCAATTTTATCTACAATCTAGTACAGCAGTCGTAAACGCTACTAACAAATTATTATTTATATTAAAATTCAAGTAAAACACATTACATTATTAACTTAGGTATTTTATCTTCTTAAATATTTAAGTTACAAGAGCTAGGTGAATGCATTTATTCTGTTAGTTTATTTATTAAATAAGACTTAAGCTTGGATTTTATATTTGTTGCATTAATTTTATATTTTTACAATATGTAATTTCATTTTCAGGTTATTATTTGAGTATCCAATAAACTGTTGATAAAAAATGCCTCGATGGTCTAGTGGTAAGCGTATGTGCCTCTCACTGCGAAGTCTCGGGTTCCATTCCCGGAACTGGCAGTATTATGTGTGACTTTTTGTCAGGAAACTCTCAATAACAATACAACTCTTTGCAAGTTGGATTTAAGCCAGGTAAATGGCGCTAGGCTCACCCCCTATCACACGGGACCTAAAGGTCGACACACACCAAAAGCGCGTCGAAACGAAGCGCAGTTTCAGTTTTATATGAATTTTAACTTTATTTTCATAACTATAATACTTATTATCGCATGAGAAACTCTACGCTACTACTACTATGGAATTCGCCGGAATTCCCGCGGCGGCGCCGCGGGCATCCGCGCGACTCGTTTGAGTTTCTCATGCGATAGGGTAAAATGGTTAAATACGCCCCACTTTTTTTATTTGTTGATTAAAACATAATAATATTAATAAGCAAATTATGTTTATTTATTAAAACCATCTGTTACATAAACTAATCAGCCTCATATTATTTGGTCAATCAACTTGCCATTTTAATAATTTGATGACTTACATGGTTTTTTTTTAAACATTAGAAAAGGGCGTTTTCCCCTAAAGGTCAGGGTAAAATGCCCTATACTAAAAATATCAATGAAAATAATAATAATTTAACAGATTCAACTTATCATTGCCAAAAAAAAAAACAAAAATTGTATTTGTATTTGTATTTGTAAAAAAAATAATTGTTTAGGTGTTAGTTTATTCTCATTCAGTTTAGTTTTCTTGGCTATAAACTCAGATGATGTAAATACTGTTGTTTTTTGTTTTCTGCTTGTGGCTTGGTATTGGGGGGTATTTTAGTGATAAGTCGAATGTCTATTTTAACACCTCTGATGGCGTTTCTTTTTTTTTTCAGCAGCCGACGTAGATGTAGCTTGTATTTTAGGATCAGAAAACAATTTAAAGGTCATAACAAATTGGGGCCTATTTAACCAGTAAAATCGAGGCGTATTTTAAAAACTGAAGGCAATTACGCTCCGGCCCTAAGTACCTACAACTAGTTTAAACTTGCAGAAAATTCCGTTGAAATTATGAAGGTTATGTCTCCACTAATAACTCAAAACGTTAACACTCATTCAAAATTATTACTTCAATAAGTTAAAAATACTTAACAATACTCACTCACGCAAGTCGTGTCACAATGCAAATATTTTTTTTTAAGATTTTGAATATTGTCTATAACAACAAACGAAGCGCAGCCGCTTGTCTCTGCGAATTTGAGTAGTACTGCCATCTGTCAACTAGCACTCAATCTACTTCATTACATAGTAAGGTGTGCTTCCCAGAGCATGTGGGGCATATTTGCTGATAGGGCGTTTTTCACCATTTTACCCTAATAAGTATTATAGTAATGAAAATAAAGTTAAAATTCATATGACACTGAAACTGCGCTTCGATTCGCTGCGCTTCGACGCGCTTTTGGTGTGTGTCGACCCTAAAACAGAACCGGTGAAATGTGGGTAATATAGGCTTGAATATTAACCTCATACTTAACAAAAACATACCTACCGTGATATGAACAAGTTGAAAATAATGAATGTACCACTTATCGCAATATTCAGTGCATTACACACATTCCGAATTTATTACCAGTTTTTCAGTAATAAATATTACCAGGTTATGTGTCACCGGTTTCGGTAATATTTCTTGTTTATCTTCACGCTGTTACGAACATTGGAGGGGGACAGAAACACCATCATTTCGTGGTGTGATAGTAATTTAACTGTGTCACCAAAAATTATAAGAGATTTTTTTAAATTATACACATTTTTACCACCATATAGTATTTTTTTTATGAACATAATTATATAATTATTAGTGAGAATACGGGTTACTCACGTTATTTTAGTCGGAATATGCCGACGAGTTTCCAATCTAGAACGTAGATTCATCAACCGGGCGATTAATCGTGTGTCGTCACCTCCGCGCGACGTCTCGCATATACGTACTAGATTAAAAACTAGTTGGCATATCCCGGCTAAAATAACGTGAGTAACCCGTATTCTCAATAATAATGTCTTCACCTCACGTCGGTTTTAATATTAATAATTTTTTTTTTTTTTAATTTTTTTTTCAAAATACCTTTTTTAATTATTTCAATCTTACAACTACGAGTATCATTACAGGCCTTTAACATAGTACGAAAGTGTATCATCTTAACCTAAGCTCATATTTTTAATAAAATTACTTAATTTTTAAGTATAACCTAACCTAACACTAGTATGAAGGTATATTGAAACTTAATAAAATAATATATCTTTCTCTTGTCATTTTCTAACATAACTAATTATATTTTATTAATCTTGATAGGATTGTAAATAAGATATCATAATTTTACAAATTGACGTCTTGTATAGAAAAAAATACACTTAGCTAATCTGCAGCCTCCAGAAGTAAATTTTATTTATTAAACAAATAACTACCAACACATTATAAACACAGCCGCCCGTACGCAAACACAATTTTCCTTCCAATCAGATTACTCCTTACAGAATGGTTGAATAAATCTTCCAAAAGATTTATTGCCAGTCTTGCTGCCTGTGGGATCATGAAATTTGCTGTACACATAATAGGTACAAGGAATCTGTCATGTGCTTTTCAGCAAAGATCCTTTTTTGATAAATTTGATGACACGACGTAAATAATTTAAATTCTCACCTGTGAAGAATAGGTATTAAAATAATTTAACGAAAAAAAATAATGACACTAAAAATAAGAAGTAAGAAATACTTATTTTAATATTTAACGTCTTACCTTATGAAAGAATACAGTAAACGGCCTGAAGGTGCCTATATTTAAAGAATTATCCTCGTACTCCTAACTGTTAAGGAGTTGTACCTTCTAGCATCAGCTCAGCAACATATATCCGAGAAGCCTTAGGTAATACTCAAAAAACCACATAGAAACCTTTAAATTTTAGGGATAGCCCTTGATTTCTCCAGATCGGATCTATCGGACCACATGACAAATATGTATATTCTTTTAGAAGAATTTTCAGGCGTCTTAGAACAAACAAAAACAAACACAATCGAATTGAGAACCTTCCCTATTTTTATAGTCGGTTAAAAACTCTGTCATACACTTCTGGACAATGTTAGTGTGATGTTTTGTTAGGATATAATAGTCAACACATTGTCATTAGAAATACAACCACCCGTACGCAAACACAATTTATTGTCTTCCAATCAGATAACTCCAGAAGGGTTGATTAATCTTCCATAAGATTTACTGCGACTCTCGCTGTCTGTTGTGGGATTATGAAATTTGCTGTACACATAATAGGTACAAGGATCTGTCATTTGCTTTTCAGCAAAGAATCTTATCGCATTTTGATGACACGACGAAAATAATCTACACACTCTATGGTGGACATAAACCGATGAAATATGGGTGATAAACAACTCTGTCATACACTTCCAGACAGTATAATTTGTCAAAACACTGCCTCGATGGTCAGTATATGCGCCTCTCACCGTGGGGTTCCGGGTTCGATTCCCGGGTCAGATGCAGAGAACTTTTCGTCAGGCAATACTCAATACTAGCACGAAGTTGGAATTGTGCCCAGTGGCTGGCGATAGGCTCACCCCGTATCCTATAGTACCTAAACATAACAAGTGAAATGTAAGTGTTTTAAACATCTGCCACACCTTTCTGGGTAATATGGGCGTGATGTTATGTTATAATAGTCAACACATTGTCATTAGAAATACAACCGCCCGG
The DNA here is from genome assembly GCA_905147285.1 of Hypena proboscidalis. Lineage (NCBI taxonomy): Eukaryota > Metazoa > Arthropoda > Insecta > Lepidoptera > Erebidae > Hypena > Hypena proboscidalis. Next base: position 4,321,128 of record LR990150.1, on the reverse strand, counting down.
CGCCCGTACGAAAACATAATTTGTCTTCCAATCAGATAACTTCAGAAGGGTTGAATAAATCTTCCATAAGATTTACTGCGATTCTCGCTGCCTGTTGTGGGATTATGAAATTTGCTATACACATGATTCATGGCACTTGGCTTTCGTCGACGGTCCTCAACGTGATGAAACGTAGATAACAAGTTTTAATAGGTATAATTTAAATATAACAAAGTCCATTGTTTTCTAAACTTTTTTCTTCAAAACTATGATTTTACAAATCAAATCAAATCAAACCATTTATTTTGCAAATGTAGTACAAATATAGGTGTAAGTAATTAAACAATGGTTCAATACATTCTGCCATAATAAAGGCGTGCTAAAAAATAAAAATGTAAGGAGTCATGCAGTGGAAGCTAAACATACAATAGGTTATGATGGATATTTCATCACGATTAACCTGGAAATGAGACCAGTACTTAGTTTTTTGGTGTCTCTAAATAATGGGCATGGTAACCATATTTAGCAAAAAAGATGATAAATTATCAAAATATAGGTAAACAAAAATATCTTTAAATCTATCTCTTTTTATGATGTATGAATGAGTGTTTTACAAAGTTTCATGGGCGAGTCCATTTTGAAGAATGAAATTAATAAAAATATTGCTATCCTGAAATTACCCACACAATTTATAGCAACTTTTGTTAAAATACTATTTTCATAAACGCAATAATTCGTATAGCTATCAAACAAATAAAAAACAAAATTCATAACTTCACATACAATACATAAACGTGACGTCACGCTTATGTAGCCGTTTGTTTGGGGCTTTTGGGCGAATCTATTATTATTACTGTGAATTGAAAATAGTATTATCTCAGGCAGTTAACGTGTTCTCAAAGTAATTATTTAATAGTTATTTATGGTACAAGTGAGAAAAAGTTTATATTTCTGTTGTGAGTGCCAATTTTAAATCTTGAGCTTGCTTGTAGTCTTGAATTAAATCACGAGCGTAGCGAGTGATTCTAATAAAGACTACTTCGCAAGTGAGAGATTTAAGAGGTCACGAACTGGAAATTAAATTTTTCTTACGCTGTAATAAGTAATAAGCGTTATTACTCACTGAATTCTCGCAAGCAAACGATCTTTTTCGTGCTGGTGTGGTGAAAAAAGTATTTTTAATATCGAGAGGTGTTTCAATTGCATATGAAAAAAAAAATTATTATGTCTATTGGTAAGCTCTACATAATTACTGATTACTAGTTTTAAAACTAAAGTGAACAGAAAAAAAACATAAATATATAAAATCAAATACCTATATGCTTCACGTATGCATCCGGAGAGATGGGCACGGATTGCCACACAATCAATGCCCCAAGAAGGACACCGTCGTCGGGGTAGACCTAGGAGGCGCTGGCAGGACGACCTAGATGCCTACAACCACAACTGGTGGGAAACTGCAGGAGATAGAGAGGATTGGAAACGTTTGGGGGAGGCCTTTGCCCAGCAGTGGGACAACGCAGGCCAGTTAAAAAAAAAAAAAAAATATGCGGACGTATTTATTGACACCTGAATTTTTTACGAGTTTTGGTTAATTTAATTATTTTATATTATTCTTTTATTCAATGTATATATAGTTAGGTATTTATTTAATTAGTTTAAAATATTAAATTATAGTTATGTTAGTACTGTAAATATTTAAATAAAAGGTATGTATAGATTAATAAGCAAATAAATAAAACTATATAGGTACTTCATAAAAAAAAAATATAACTAAGAAAAAACATTTTCAAGTTAGTTAAAAATATAAAGTAGAACTAAATAAAATATAGATCGTTTTCTGATGTCTGAAGAAAGCAAACGGCGTCTTAACTTTGTAGTTTATGAATACAAACCAAGTATGAATACAAACGAATAAGGTACATTCGTACAAAATAACCGGATCGTAAGGAATCTAGCACACTGGCTGAATAACTTTATTTTTGACGAGGAAAAAAAGTTTAATTGAGGTAAGATGAACAGGCAAAATAAAACCTTACCATAACATCCTCATAAGCAGTCATTTAAAGTGTCAATGCATTTTCAGACCAAAAGCGATACGCGTTTAATCAATCAAATATTACACCATTTTTTTCTCTTTTATGATGTCCCACTACTGAGCAAAGGTCACCCCACACACGACCACAGTTTTCTGTTTAAGGCTCTGTCTGTCCAATGCATCTGAAAGAAGTCCAAATCATCCCTTCAGCGCTTCCTGGGCCAACCGCAACGCCGAGCACCATCCTTTGGTATCCACTCGGGTTATTATTCCAAAAACTAATTACGCAATAAATTATACGAACGCAATGGATAAATTGTTGAAGACTACATTTTTTTTTGTATTGCAACTAAATATGTATACAAATTATCCGTCGTTTATCTCCGTAATTTAGTCGCGTAAATAACAACAAATAAACGACAATCAATAGCAGAAAATGAAATACCACTTCGCGATATTCAGAATTGAGCCGCAAAAGCAGCGATCGCAGAAAACACGCAGTTCTCGATTGTGGCATTTGTGGTTAGAAGCTGCTGCAACTGACATCGCATCGTGGCGAACGATGCTGGCCGGCAATGATACTACCGAATCATTCTTTTTTCAAAACATTATTGATCTACCAATCGTATCATGCACGTGTCACCTTGCCGCTCTCCATTCCACTAGTGTTGTGGGTTCGAACCTCACATGGGACAAATATTTGTGTGATTCGCAAAGATTTGTTCTGAGACTGGGTGTGCTTCTGTGAGTGAATGTGTGTATTTGGCGTTGTCTTTGGGACCATTGGATAGTGTTATTGCTTCTGGCGTTCAATCTAATGTTAAAAAAAAACTTTAATGTTCTTTTGACGTTGTTTTCGCGCGTGATCGATGCGTATGACATTTTGAACCTTGCTATTACAGTGTGGCATTAAAGTTCACTTTTATTTTCTCACTTGACTCGTATATATTTACGTTTTTAGACTTTAACGACCTTGAAATAATAACGAATCTGAAGTGGAGTAGTTATATTGGCGAGTTGAAAGTCGCTGTTTTGATTCGACATTTAAGGTAAGACTGTATTTTATTTTGGAAACATTATCTGGGCAGTATTTATCATGAACCATTAAAAATACCAAAAGATTGCAAACTATCAATTTCAGTTTATTCAGCAATACCCTTTAGAGAGAACCCCGAACGCGGGATTTTCTTCCACAAGAAATTGCCAATACAATATAACATAACCCGATCAAAATCCATTGGTTACAATATTGATATACTGCTCAAAGAATTATAGTCCCTATGCAGTTGTAATAAAGTGCCTAACCAAATTGAGCTCTCAAAATTGGATGCACGAAAATGTAGAGAATTTTCATAGGATTATATTTTATGAATTGCTCCGGAATGCTTGCGGTTAAATTTTACTACCCGCATTTTATAATGTAAAATGGAGATAGTTTAGCGAGTTTATTTTCGTCGCAAAGAAATCCGTTTTTGTAGTATTAAGAGACATTTATTTCTTTTTGTAATTTTTAGGTAAGCATTGCTTATTTGGTTTTATTTATTTATTTAAACTTCATATACAAAGACTTCATATAAAGTTCATGTATAAAAGGCAGACTTAATGCCATAGGCATTCTCTACCAGTCTACCTTTGGGTGATGCAGAGATTAACAAGGCAGGTGAAGTTATAAAATATAGCCTTTGATTTGAAATAAAAGGTCATAAAAATCAATACAATTTATGAATACATAATAAAAATATGTGCGTATATATATATCATAATATCTACATAACAAAATACTTAAATATAAGTAAATATTTAATAAATAAGATATATATAAATATATGAACTAATAATAAATATTATGGTGGCGATTCATTTTTGCTGAGGAGAAGATTCCGAACCTTGATTTTAAAGGCTGGTGGCGGTCCTAATTTCGAGAGGGAGGCCATTCCAAAAAAGAATAGATTGGACAGGGAAGGAAGAATTTACAAAACCAGTAGTATGAGAAGGACATAGGAATAGAAGATTATTGGAGGAGCGAAGGTTTCTATCATGGTTATCACACAGATATTGGAAATAGGGCGTTAGGTTAGTAGGAGGAATAGGAGACATCAGGAAACAAAACAGGGTTGTGAGAGCACGCAAGCTATGGCGTTGACGAATAGATAACCAATGTAATTGTGAACGATAAGTAGACACGTGATCATACTTACGAAGATTGAAAATAAATCGAATGCAGTTATTGAAAAGACGGTCGTATAGTTTTACCTACTGTGCTTTTAAGTACCTGAAATATGCTATGGTTACAGTACTTTCGAGAGTTATAATTAGTACAAGGCGCCTGCCTCGTTGGTCTAGCGGTATAATTGGTTTATTGCCCATCACGAGGTCTCGGGTTCGAGTTCCGGGTCAGGCAAAATTGTTATATGTGAACTTTCCGTGAGGGTTTAATTTGTGCCCTATGGATGGCGGTAGGCTCATCACCAATCCCATGGGACCTGAACATAACAATGTGGGTGTTGTAAACCTCTGCAACACCCTTATGGGTAATATGGACGTGATAGTATGTTATGTTATGTTCATCATTCTTAACCAACCGAAATGATAAGATTTCGGATGGTTAAGTCCTGTTTAATTCTATAAATTTCCCCTGTTAAGAAACGCCGTGCAAATTAACTACCTGGGACTTAATTAGAGCTGATAAATCGGTCCTAAGTAGGTAATTATATTATATTGTGTATAGTCTTATGTACCATCTCCAAATTAATTGGTTAACCAACAACGCTTCTGCCATGAAAACCTAAAAACTTCTATAAACAGACTTCTAAACAAATAAATTAAGTCTGGTCTGAGATATTTTGATGCGGTTCTTATACAAATTACGCTTCAGAAGTTAGTCTGGTATTGTAATACAAGCTTCGTATGTTTGGTACAGTGGGCCAAGCAATTAGGTATGCAGGCCAAAAACTTCTATGCCATAGTGCAAACTGACTGCAATAGATATGTGTGTGTGAATTACATATGTAATAAGTGTAATATACCCACTATTTAGATATGTAACTCATTTATCTATAACTGGTGTAGTAAGTCTTTACTATGACTTTGAAGTTTTTGCCCTGCATAGCTAACTCGTTGGCCCACTGTACTAGGTATTGTTTGTACACATGGCTACCGAACGACCTATTATCCAGTGTAAGCTGGTCTCGCATTGCACGGTAAACCTATACAACACACGAGCATCTTATACTGGAAATGTATAGGTAGATGGGTAGCTGTTTGTACCAACCATTATTGGTACCAATATTGGCTGGCTATTAGCACAGATAATATAATACTAGTACTATTAGTAATAAAATTTGTAAATAAATATAGCTTCCATTTTCAGATTTGTGACTAGATTACTAGAACGACGACTTCTTCAACACGTGAATATCGAGGCCATCCAGCTTCTTGACACCACAGACATAGTTAGAAGACTTAAAAGGACGAAACATTTTGAGCTAGTTCAGTGAAATGAGTGATTCAAGTGGTTTAGAACTACTTTAATAGAACACAAGAATAAAGTGTCATTTTCGATAAGATAGGTGTTATTGGACATATTCTTAGCAAAGTTCTTAGCATAAATTAATTTAATAGCTTAGGTCAAAATTAAATTACTCATTAGTCTCTAATGTTATATCTAGACTAGATTGTAATCTTTATGACGTATCTATTTGTTTATAATCATCATAAAGAAGATTACTATATAATTTTACAAAAAAAACTGTCTTCAATTACAAAAAAATGCACTAAAAAGAAAAAAAATCAATACTAAAGTAATATTCAACCTCTCTCCACATATTATGTGTACAACTTGAAAGAATACAACAAACGGCCTTAAGGTTCCTTTATTTTATGAATTATCCCCATACTCCTAAATGTCAAGGCGTTTTACCTTTCAGCATCAGCTCAGCAACATGAAATACTGACTGCTAGATGCAAATATACAAGTAGCTTTACATGCATCACATGCATTGCATCTCTTTTTTTTTAATTGTTTCAGACGTTTATAAGATTAGCCGATACAAACAAACAGACAGACAAACGAAAAAATTACAAACTGTATTTAGTCATTTGTGTCGTGCAAATAACTATATCAACTAAAAAAAACATCAGACATAATAGCATTAAAAAAGACGCTTTAATTTTATTTATTTGTAGGAGCAGACAGAGCCACATGCAGAAGCTAAATTAAAACTATAAAAACATTAAAATTATAAAACGCACGAAATGCAATACATTAAGTACAGTTTTCCAGTTAAATACGGTAAACTTTCAGTTGATGATACGTAAGTATAGCTTTTCAATGAAATGACCTCTCGATCAAGTATCAAGCTCTTTCATTAAAAAGCTCTTCGACTATAAAGCTTACTGAAAATAACTTTCCATCAATCGATTTCCGATAATGAGTACATATTCTTTTTTAATCGGTAATCGTACATAATTTTCAGTAGCTGTCATTTCGTTAACCACGTTTCGATAGTAACTTTACCTTTAGTCTGCCAGCAAATATCAGTGCTTTAGCACTAAAAAGATTCGTGGATTTGGAGCAGGGCTTGGATAGCTGAGAGGTACAGCGATAGGCTAGAAATCCTATGGTCGCGGGTTCGGGCAAATCCCGCTTCAAGTCGACTGTTCTTAATATTACTCTGTTCTTGTTTATTAGTCAGATAAGTCCCAGAAATTACTGGCATGTGAGGAATAACAACGTAACGGGTTCCGATGTTTTTCCTCACATGTCAGTAATTGTGGATTGTGGACGCTAATTGGCTGAGGTTGTCACTTTTACCAGCTGGACTAAACATCTCTTCGCTACCAATGGCATAGAAAAAAAATATTGGCTGTTATCATATTATAAGCGTGGCGGTAACCGCACATGATAAATGACGTATGACATTATTGACAACGTCAAGAAGTGACACACTCGTCACAAATGTCAAAGAGCGCTGAATCGCGATAACGAAATGTTCACAGCAAGTATTACCGTTAGACAGCTGTCTGCCAAGCAATACCACCGAGCCTGGTTAGAGGATCCTCCCTTTGTGGTGGATGAACCTCACACCCCGTTCTTCTACAGTAAACAATTAGCCCAATTACTCTACCAATTAAAACTTTACTACAACATTTTGCTTTGTGTGTCGCAAAAAGGGACCAACGATATTTGGGCCAACATTCAAGGCCAAGGGTTTAGGCCAATACAAGAAATAGCATCTAGCTCCTCAAGACGTTGGAATAAATCCTTCTGACGTACTAAGCAATAAATTAAGGCTAGATTAAACAATAGCGCCGGGAAATTTAAGTTCTGGGTTGAAGGTCTGACCTTCTTGGTGACTAAATGCTTTGTGGTTTTGTTCTAAAACTTGGGTTTACGACTACAGGTAGGTAAGCAAGGAAATAGTCAAATAATTCAAGAGTATTTTAGTTCCTGGTTGGTCAAGTTTCCAGCTTCGAAATGGAAATAATTCAAAAGATTGCAATGGATTAAGTTTAAGACTACTCGACAAGGCCGATAATTAGTTTCGGTTGAATTTCTCACGTCTATTATATTATCCAGAAGGGTGTGACAGAGGTGTACAACACCCACACTTCTCCTGTTATGTTTCGGTCTCATGGGATAAGGGGTGAGCCTATCGCCATCCACCGGGCAAAATTCCAATTCCGTGCTGCTATTGTAAATTCCCTTGCGGAAAGTTTAAAAATAACACTTTGCCTGACCTGGGAATCGAAGCCGAGACATCGCGGTCGCATACGCTAACCAATCAATATAATTATGTAAAAACTTCTTTAACGTAGGTTGGTATATTAGTAAACTGGTTCACTTCATGATAATTATAGTGGAAGTTTCGGCCCATAAAACATTATTGGATCTCTAAATTGAAGCTTGTTTACCTTTGCGTCTACCATTATAAACAAAAGGTTAAAAGTAAAATCCTATACTTATTAAATAACCTAAAAAGCATAACACAGAATAAAATAACGCAACTAAATTATTTTTCTGAAAGACCTGCGCCTGATATTTTTGTTACAGCAAAGATTTTGTATTCATTTTTGCTGTGCGTAATTTGAAAGGCGCGTCTGCATTGTTTTAATTATACACGTGAAACAAAATCTGATGAAGTTTCTATTTGCTAGAGAAAACTTAGCATTAAAATGTTATTTAGATTTTGTAGGCAAATTTCTTAATATGCAGAAATAAAGTAAAAATGGTTAAAAGTCCATAGGTAAAGGTCCATACTTTTAATCTAGTCTAGTCTAAGTAATAGGTCTAATTATTTATTTAATTTTTTTTTTACTGACTCGTTAGTCTAGTGATCAGCGTATGAGCTCCCAATGCGTGGTCACAAGTTCGTTTACCGGGTATTTATGTTATGTTATGTTATGTTATGTAGGTAATAGTGGGATGGGAAAAAACTCAAATCGGTCCAGGTGGAATAATCGTTGAAGTAGAATTATTTGTGGAGTTAGGGCTATAAAGTAGATCTGATAACTTTTTGTCAGTGTAGGCAGTCAGTGTAGTTATGCTTCATCTGGGTAACATTTTAGATAAAAATGTTTTTGGTGGAATTCAGTTTTTAATTTAGAAAACCTTTTTTTCTAAACTGACATCAGACAGTTACAATATAAAAGCGAGGCAAAAATTCTAATTCTATTTCACGGCTCGCGTTTGTTGGACGCGGGCCGTGAAATAGAATTTGAATTTTTGTCTTACTTTTGAGCACGGAGTCAAAAACACGCATTAGTTGGGATCTACAGATAATTTGGTGAAGTGTGGGTGCTGCACCCTTCAGGGTAATATAGACGTGATGTTATACAATGAGAATTGTAACCACAAAACGTATAGTGTGGAGTATAGTTAGATAGGTCCTTTAAAAATATTGAGGGGTTGCTTGGATGGATTGGCCCAAGAAGTGGCCACTGTTATGGCGCTCTTATCGGCGTTGATGAGCCCTTCTCTTGTGCAGGTGGTAAGGCCCTCCTGTAAAAGCAAAACTACTGGCTCTAAAAATCTGTAAAATTCGTGTTGGTAGTACATATACTGAACTTTAAAGGAAAACTATAGCGACTTAAGTACCTTAGCTAGTTCAAAAGTAATAGGGCTTGAAAATTCGATGACCGGATGGCGGAAAGCGTAGTGTACCTGCCTGCGACACCAAGGTCGCGGGTTCGATTACTGCTCACAACAAATTTCTGTATGCATGAACATGGGGGTTTGTCGCAGTCTGGGTGTTTCTATGAGTTATAAGTATGTATTTGTATCAGTTATTCTAGTACCCATAGTACAAGCTCTGCTTAGTTTGGGACTAGATGGCGTTGAGTATAAGTTGAAAGATATTTTAGCCGTTACTACGAATATCTCGTACAAAATCCAAAAACCATTGAAAATAATTACATGTTTAAAGCTGTTACATATTCAATACTGGTGGTAGACCTTGTAAGTCTGTATGCTGCAACGGCTGACTACGGAACCTTACATTAATGGTGTTCCGTAAGCAGCCGTGGTGGTTGCTGAAATCAGCGCTGTGGAAGTTTTGCAGAGAAATTTAGTGGTGGTAGAGCTCTTGTGAATGAGCTCGAGGGCGGCAGCACCACCGTCTCACCTTTAACCTGCCGCCAAACAGTAGTGCTTCCATTACTGTGCTCCGGTTTGGTGGTGAGATCAGGCCCTGAAATTACTGGCACATGAGGCATAACACCGTAGTCCTCAGCTGCAGCGACGCATCTATAATCTGCTTTTGTGGATTGTTGATGTCCATGGGCTGTACTCCACTTAACATCAGGTGGACTACACGTTCGTTCGCTGTGGAAGTAGTATAAAAAAAAAATGCAAGACTCCACAGCAATAAAGCTGAGCAACCGACACTGTTTTATTACATATTTATTACATTTTGTATAATACCTGTTTTTGCATGTATTGTGTTAGTTATGTAAGAAAATGAAAATAATTTTCTTTCTTTCTTTTCTTTCTATTAGGCGCAGCCCGTCACGCACTTAACCGGTTTTTAAATTTAGAAAACACCTACAAACAGCTGACTAAATCCAAAAATGACAAAATTCAACCTCTATTTCACGGCCCGCGTCCAGCAAACGTGAATAAGTTGTGTAGCGGAGCGAATGATGCTTTGTCTATGGTTGTGTATTCTTTAAAGTCAACCCACATTTCAAACCTCTATACAGCCGTCCGAAAAGTTTTTAAACTACACATTCTGACATGCAGTGAAAAGATTTAAAAGCCTTTAAAATACAAGTTATATTCTACAAACAAGACATCAGGTCACTTTATAATATTCAGCAAGTTAAAACGAAACCTAGCTAAATGAAAAGCGACCTTATTCTTTAATCCAAAAGAGTGATAATAATGTTTGAATTAAAATGTATGATTTATATCTTTGGTTGCAGTGCGGAAAATAAGGATGAAAATGTTTATTTATCGTTCAAATATTAGAGAAGCTCAATAAAATATTCTTTGGATATGAAAATTATGATTTGAACGTACAGTTTTTTGGCTTCACCAGTGTTTTGCTTTTTAACATAACAACACGTCTATACTGGTGGTAGAGCTCTTGTGAATGAGCTCGAGGGCGGCAGCACCACCGTCTCACTTTTGCCGCCAAATAGTAGTGCTTCCATTACTGTGTTCCGGTTTGGTGGTGAGATCAGGCCCTGAAATTACTGGCACATTAGGCATAACACCGTAGTCCTCAGCTGCAGCGACGCATCTATAATATACTTTTGTGGATTGTTGATGTCCATGGGCTGTACTCCACTTACCATCAGGTGGACTACACGTTCGTTCACTGTGGGCGTAGTATATAAAAAAACATAAGACCGTCCGCTCATTCAGTGTAAAGAAATTTTCATTTCATTTTGTTTTATTCTACTCGTCTTAGAGTCAAACTACCGAGTGAAACCGTAAATAAGAATGAGTTTTTTTTTTATTTTATATTTTAATAATATTATGCCTTTTATGCTGGGTTTACATTTACAGACACATAATTAATCACAGATGTCAATATATTAGAAATATCTGCACCGCCAAAATTCAATAGAGTGCCGTGTAAAGTTTGTAGTTAAATATTAAACAAAATACTACACACAACACACAACGCTACCTAGTCCCAAACTAAGCAGAGCTTGTATTATATTATACATAGAAACAGCCAGACCAAGACAAACCTCCATGTTCATGCACACAAAGATTTGTCTTGAGCGTGAATCGAACCCTCGACCTCGGCGTCGCAGGCAGGTACACTACCCACTCCACCACCCGGTTTTCTTAGTAGTATGTGAATAATCATTTGGCGAAAGACTTGATTATATTAAAAATTATTAGATCAGTTTCAGCCGTAGGTGCTCATCAATATTCAAAGCAAATGCCAATCCAATAATTTGCCCCAGAATTTCCAATTTAAGATGCAAATTATCTGCACAACGTACTACAAATTATTTCCTATGTTAGGTTGACCCCACATTAGGCGTGCGCGATCGTCGGACGTGTGAGCGCGCTGGCTGCATACACGTCACACGGCAGCAACACACGACGCCTTGTGTGTGACGTTTGTGAAACTAGCGCGCCCACACGTAGAAACAGATGCCTTCAGACATCTGTTTAGCATGTAAAAGTAGTTGCCTGACTACTCGCTGCGGGCACGGTGCAGTAAAATATTGACATAGAAATATAAGTGCTTGGTTTTTGTTATATTCTCTAAGAGAATATTTTACCGCACTCATTCCGCGCCGAGTAAAAGTCATAAACCGATCTGACTTTTACTTTAGTCTATCGCCATCCACCGGGCACCATTCCAACTCCGTCCAGCTATTGAGAATTATCTAACTGAATGTTCACAAATAACACTTTTGCCCGACCCGGGAATCGAACCCGAGACCGGTGAGAGGCGCATACGCTAACCACTAGACCAACGAGGCAAGTATATCAGTATTTTTTTTTTAAGCGGCGCAGGTAGGAGTACCAAGTATTATATTACATTAAATATTTTTCAAAGATTTATTACCATTATTTTAACTTGACAAGAAGATCCACGGGAATATTGTAGTAATTTTATTTGAAAATATAGTTTATTCAATTAATAATTAAAAATTAAAAAAAGAAAATTAATTTCCTATTGACCTGAAAATAAATGACTACATCTAAAACTATGTACAAACCTAGTCTCAAAGACCGCTACCAGTGCGCAACGTTCCCAAAATGCTGGCAGCATTGCCACGTTGTATGGCAATGCTCAACTTCTGGCCAAAATAAATACCAGCATTTTGAGAACGAAAAAATATATTTGGAAATGATAGAAATATAGCACAGTAAAACTCAGTTATAAATTTTGACTGACTATATTGATCGGTAAAATGATATAAGATAAATGATATGAAGTGAGACGCGATACCTTGATCGATTACAATGCGTGAACGTGAACTGATTTCAAATATGATTAATTTAATTAATAAGTAATTTTCTGACACTGCACAAATATGTATTTCGGGCAATGACATGATGTACAAGACTCGTACATAACTTATAATTTGTTACTTGCTTTTCTGACATTGATATCAATTATTCTAAAATCGATCTTACTATTATTATTTTTAACTTAAACGTGTCATTACCATAATGCCATCAAAAAGAAAAAACAATGTTAAAAATATACACGAATCCAATCAGCACTTGTGGAAATCCATCACAATTAAAATAACGATACAGTTTTTGAAACAAATCGTTATCGTGGAATAACTGGTATGTCACAGAATAACTGCTTTTAACGGAATTACACGAGCGAAAATCTGGATTGTTCCATGGAGATTGTGAAATTTATTCACCAGTTATATTTTTGAATTTCAACTTGCATTTTCTCATGTGTGCTTTGTTCGGAAAAGCTGATTTTCTAGCGAAGTGATGTGGAACTTTTATACCAATTGAATACTGTTGCAGGTTTAGCTTTAGGATTCGAACTTATTTCTACATAGTATCATGCCTACATTTCCCACAAGCAGGGATGTTAGGGAGCTCAGTAACCGTAACCGAAACTATCACATATCCGATACAAAAAAATATCCGAAACCGTAACCGAATCCGAAATAAAAGGTTCGGATAATATCGGATAAGGGCGGAGCCTAATTGAGACACGTTATTATAAGTGGTTTTGATCGGCCGGCCGTAATTCGTACCAAATGGTAACATATAAATAAAACCATTTTATTAGCTATATTGTATTTCACTTTTATATTCCTTAATAATCTAGTTTTTGAATGATTAAACTATAAAACTGCTAAATAATAGTGTTATCTATCATTTATGATAAATATTAAATAACTAATATTAGGTTAAGAGTTTCTATGTCTAAAAGGAAAGTATTAATTTGCAATATAATATATTTATGTCCCTTTCTTATAAGTTATTTTTTAATTTGGTTGTACCGGATGGGTTTCAAAACAATTTTTTGTTTACTCTTACTTCTGTAAAGAAGTTTACATCTAGTTTAGATAGAAATAGTACTAAGATCAAAGTCTATTTTCCTTTGCGTCCAGGCTGCTCTACTTATTTCCTTACCAAGAGTAGGTCATCTATATACAGCAGCTAACCACACAGCTAAGACGAGCTTTGACTTTAAATTAGATGGTTTTATTCAAGGAACTCCTTTTACCCGACTGTGCGATGCAATGGAGGGAAAGGGGGGTTATGTTTAAAATTGTGAACTTATTTGAGTCTTGTATGATACAATCATTAATTTTAACGAGTACAGGAAACATAGTTATGATCAAACTTGTTAAAAACTAAAAACAATAATATATGAAGCATTACTTTGGAGTAGAAAATATTTTAGAACAGAAAACAACATTCAATATAAATCATAATGAAACAAAAGGAAATAGGCAATTGGTAGAAAAATTCACATCGCTGCACTAAAAAAACAGCTTTTTCGACAAAGCACACATAAAAAAATATTGCTGGTGAATAAATATCACAATCTCGATGGAACAATCCAGATTTTTGTGTAATTCCGATAAGCGGAGTTATTTCGTGACATACCAGTTATTACACGATAACGATTAATTCCAAGAACTAAATCGTTATTTTAACTGTGACGTATTTCCACAAGATGATTCGAGAGTTGTTTTAGTTTGTCGTGTTGCTTTTATTTGAAGAGAAAATGAAAATAGTGATTCTTGTTTAAAAAAAAATTCTTCGAGTAAAGTATACATTGTGGACGTGGGATGAAAGTAGTCGATTTCATTGAGGGTGTAGTGTGAGGCCCGAAGCGAAGCTGAAATATCAAACTTTCTCTCTAATAGTACGTAATGCTTTTTATACTACATCTACAAGGAAACAAAAACAACGAAAAACTACAAAGTCTACCAAAAGCTACCAAAAAGAACAAACCTAAAAATCAATTATAAAAATGAGAAAGAAAAATTTTTACCTTCGTAGCAGTTTTTTTTTTTCAAATTTTCTCCTGCTGCCCACTTTTATCTCTTTGTTCCGAATTCGCCCGAAAACACTAACTTTCTATGATATATTATCTGTATAAAGATACTGCAAAAAGGCACTTTCTACGTAGGTGTAGTATAAAAGTTATTGTAATTATGTAGGTTTTACAATATTTTTCTATTTGTTAAAAAATATGTCAGACGGGACAAAAAACGTGCATGATTTTGAATTTAAATAATGACTTGGGATGATAAAAATAACAAACTACTGGCAACAATATCAACTACGAAAAGTAAATAATACTTTTAACAAAGTTCAATTGGTAGAAAAATATCCATGTCACTGCACTAGAAAATCTGCAATTCCGAACAAAGCACACATGAGAAAATGCAAGTTGAAATATTTTTCTGTGTTGCTTTTATCTGAAGATAAAATGAGAAAATCATTTTACTGATTTAAAGGTACAGTTGAGTTCATTAATATGTTGGCAGTTTTGGCCCCAATGTTATCTCTTAAATAAGGATTATACTGCCAACATATTATGTATTAATTAACTCAACTGGACCCGTAAAATGAAATTATTAAGCTGTTTTTTTTTCTACATAATTGACATGATTATAATTCCGAAAAACTGCATGTCATAGAGTCTATGATTCTATGGGTCTGTACCATTAATTCTATGGGTTTGTAGACTTTATGGTTTATCTTGGTACTTAGTTCATCAGGTTTGATCCTGAAGTTACTAGCATAAGAAGCTTACTGTACAGTTCTGTCAAAATGATTAAAAAAAAAATATCACATAAAATTAAAAAAGAATAGGGAAAATAAAATTAAACCATAGTAAAAATACTATGATTAAACTCAAGAGACTGTTTTGTTACAATTCGCAAAAACAGCTTTAACTATGATACGTTATCTATTTGATATTTTTTTTATAAACATTTTAAGTTTATCTATGTTTAAGAGTCAGACATAAACAATTTTTAATTGCGTACCGCTGTAATAAATGTGGCATATTAACACAATTTATCTCCTTAATGCAAAATTGCAGTTAAGGTGCAGTTACGATAAAAATTATAAAAATTGTCCACCTTTTTATAAAAGACTAGCTTTTATGCGCGGTTCCACCGTGATACGTTGATATAACGTTGCCAATTTTATTTCTGGGGTCATGAATTATCTCACAATTTTCTTACATATTTATTTGGTGATTTTAAATAACACTATATTATAAAATACGTTAAAACTAAATACAAACGTAACTAAATATAGGTACATCAAATAAAATATAATACAAAATTATTGAATAAAATATATATTATCTACTAAAAAGTTTAGGTGTAAAAAAAACGTCCGCATCGTTTAATGTGCCCAGCATTGTCATGCAACGTGGTAATGCTGCCAGCCTTTGTCCAAAGTAGAAACCAGCCTTCTGGTCGCGTGAAGAGTCAACGAGTCTTTTACTTTTAATTTTCTTAAACATCGGTCCAGTCTATTTTAAGGTTTTTGGGTAAAAATAAACAAAAAAATATTTTATTTTTATAATATAAGTATAGATAGATAATACTTACCCACTTAGGTCTGAAAATAATACGTTGGTAAAAAAAAAGATATTGAATGATTGAACCTTATTTGTGGTTTCAATTTATAACTCTATCATTGCCAATTGACCAAAGCTTGTCAATCTAAAAGTTATTGTTAGAGATGGGATTATCTCGAAAGGCTGAGCTGCATTTATAAATATTTATATGAGGTACAAATAACAATATCAGTGTCATATTTCATTCATAACACTGTCTGAAATTTTAATGGTTCTGGAAACAAGTAGTTTGTTCAGAATCAGTAACAAAATCTATTCCACTGTGGCGGTCTCCGCACATATTAAATGACAATTGACATTGACAACGTCTTGAGAAGTGACACACTCGTCACAATTGTCAAACAGCACTGAATCGCGATAGCGAAATGTTCACAGCAAGTGTACATAAATACAACTTCTAATACACTACCCGGACAGCTGTCCGCCAGGCAATACCACCGAGTCTGGTCGGAGGATCCTCCCTTTGTGGTGGAGGCACATCACACCCTGTTCCTCTACAACCACTACTTTTTATTACTTAAAATGTCAAAAAATAATTTATTTTAAGAACAAATGGAATTAAAAACATTCAGTTTATGCGAAATAGTTTTATTTTCTTTGTATTTTGTCACCACACAACTTAGGAAACACACTCGCAATGTAGGTCCGATTCGTAAACAAAACCCCACCTTACCACGTTCTGTGTGCTTCGACCGACTTGAGTTCGGCACTTATTTAGTGATTTCTATCCTATCATATGTGACCTAAACATAACAGGTGAAATGTTGCTTTAAACACCCCTGTCAGACCTTTCTAGGTAATACATATAGGCATTATGTTTTTCATATTCATATTATTGCATAGTTTATGTCAACATCCAAATGAATTTAAAATAACAAGAAGAATTTTCTTAAGAGTAATACAATGTTAATAAATAATATAGTCAAAAATAAATACAATAAGGTTCTTATTAAAACCGACGTGAGGTGAAGACATTATTATTGGGAATACGGGTTACTCACGTTACCGCGCGACGTCTAGCACTGACAGCACTGTCAGTGCTGTCAATGCTAGACGTCGCGCGGAGGCGACGACACGTGAATAATAGCCCAGTTGATGAATCTACGTACTAGATTCGAAACTAGTCGGCATATCCCGGCTAAAGTAACGTGAGTAACCCGTATTATCAATAATAATAAGGTTCTTGTCAAAAAAAATTGTACACTTACTAATTAAATAACAATGTAAATATTAATACAATGGGGTGCAAGAAAGGAGCCTCCCCGAGTGACGTACACAACGATTTCCTACGTCCGGCGCACCCTGGGCAATTCGCGAGTTCTCCAAAGCGAATTGGCGAATCCTTTCACCACGATGGCAAGTCAAAATAAAATTTGACTCAGCCATCGACACGACGAAGAAGAATAAGAATTAATTAAATGTCAGTTAATTAACATATTATAATAATTACGTCAAATATTAGTTACTTATGTACTTTAAAATTAAAAAAATCATTATAATCATAAAATGTTCATTTATAATGCACAGAATCAACATAAAACTTCCCCTTAATTAATCAACAACATATTTACAAGCGATAAACAAGAATGAACGCACTTTTTCATCTCAATAACAGTCTTATCATCAACATTGACACAAATCAACGTGTTTATTTTATTACAAATACAATGAATTTCCTCTGTATATCTGTATTACTAAGTTTATTTGTTCTAATTTCTTCATACGACCTCTATCAAGGCCACGATTTCGGAGTACGAATGTCGTATAAGGAGGTGAAGAAACATGGGCTGCCGTTCTTCAAGAGAAAGGAGGAAGTGATTCTCTACTACCCGTTCCTGACGAATATCACTGGTATAGCGTGTATAGACTTGGATCCGGATAAGAAAGGTATTCCAAGTGTTGAAGATGGAGGAGTGAACCATAACTTTGTTCATATATCTCTTGAAAGTGAAAGAAGTGCAGGATTGAAGTTTATAGTAGAAGTGTATACGTCGTCGTTAAAGAAAAGTGTAGATTTTAGTAAGTTTGATCAACATCGCACTGATACGAACTATGTGTAACTGTGATTTATACACTTTTAGATATTTAATTGTAAGCTATTTTTGTAACCGATATGTTTGTTCTGCTTTAGAATAGTAATGTGTGGTATCAGTATCATATCAAAGTGTATCTTGGTTAAAGAAAATAAATATTAAAGTAAATTAAACCACCTGTTATGTTTATAGTCAATTCATATAGACTTGGCAAAAAAGGTAAACAATAATGGCTGACGAAAAAAAATTGTGATGTGAATCATTTAATGAACTGTTATGAACTACTCAAAATGGCGCTTCAACATTCATTCAGTGAATGATATTAATTAATTAAATGTCGCTGAAGTCGGTTAAAAGTGGACTTTGATTTAGTTATGTGTCGTTCGCGATTGAACAAATCTAAAGAACCGAGTCGCGCGAACCGCACAGTCGAATCGTCACTTTAGTTGTAGAAATTTTTTCATTTCATTCATTTGTCATGATAAATAAATGAAATAAAATTCAATTTAATTTAAGTACAGCTTTCAATAAATTAAACAATGTTTTGAACAATTTTAATTCCTCATCACTGACAAAAACGTAAATCAATCCCAATCGTTCTTTTGTTCACTTGTTCCCATCCCTAAAATCAAGTGTCAAACTTCCATGTCATTGAATTATCTGTGGCTTGAAGTCTTCTTAGAATAATGAAATTTGCAAAACGAATACATTGGCACAGTGAATTTACTATAAATATATGTGAATATTAGTGTGTTGGTGTGTGAACTAGTTTATACAATTCAATGTGGTAACGTACAGTGTGTTATTCTTTCGCAATATCGTAATTTGTAATTGGGGGGGGGGGGGGGGGGTTTACTGTTTTTGCCAAGTCTATATGAAGAATTGACTATAGGTCTTTTGGGGTAGGGGGTAAGCCTCACCATCCACTGGACACAATTTCAACACCGTGCTGCTATTGTGAATTTCGTTACGGTTAGTTCACAAATAACACTTTGCCCAACCCGGGAATGGAACCCGAGACCTCGCGGCGAGAGGCGCATACGCTAACCACTAGACCATCGAGTCACATGTATATTTTACTGTAAATAAAAATGTATAATATTAAACTGGTTTGGAATGTAAAAGGATGACTTGATTGATGTTTTACTTTAGTTGTAAAAAAGTTGTTAAAAGCATATATTGCTTTGCTACCATTTTTGTAATACAATATCTCTCTATTGCTAATTTGATTCTAGTTTCTAGTAATCTATTGTTTGGAAATAAACACTCTTTTAACAAGTGGATATAAAAGCTGACCATCCGGGCAAGCGTATGACTGCGAGATAGAGCTTGTCGCATTTTTGTCATGTTTTCCCATTAAAAAATACGACTAAAACGTGACTAAATGTGTCTAAACATGTCTAGAAACCGTGTTTAAATTTAACGGCCCTTTGCATCCATCCTGTATATTTACAAGTTTAGTAGAAGCCGCAATTTATATCCTTATTCAAAGAAAATTCTAGCTGAAACTGTTAACAATATTTTTATTAGTTTTCTCAAGCTACTTGACTACGGCGTGCCGGAGACGAAACAAATTGAAAATTGTATCAAAGACAAAGTAAAATGTAAAAGCGAGAATGGAAGTATAACTATGATTAGAAATTAAATATTATACAGGGTGTTCACCACCTTTAAGCTTAGACTGACAATTTTTTTGGTCAAATTCATCAATACTATGATTTAATTTGAATAGTTCGATTAAAATTGATCTAAGCTTCGATAAAACAAATCTTATTCTGTTGATAAGTAAAATATCAATAAATTCGGAAATTTCAATCATATTATTTTGATTACTGAAATTTAAATTTATTTAATTCAAAGAAATATTATTATTTGCTCTGTTAAGTTTAATTATAGAAGCCGCAATTTATTTATCCTTATTCAAAGAAAATGCTAGCTGAAACTGTTAACAATATTTTTATTAGTTTTCTCAAGCCACTTGTCTACGGCGTGCCAGCAACGCGGCAAATGTAAAATAATGAAAATTATATCAAAGACAAAGTGAAATGTAAAAGCAAGAATGGAAGTATAACTATGATTAGAAATAAATATTTTTTTTGCTCTGTAACTATAATGATTTTTTAGGGTTCCGTAGCCAAATGGCAAAAAACGGAACCCTTATAAATTCGTCATGTCTGTCTGTCCGTCCGTCCGTATGTCACAGCCACTTTATTCCGAAACTATTAGGACTACACAATTGAAACTAAGTAGGTAGATGTGTTCTGTTAACCGCTTTACGATTTTTACACAAAAAAAAAATATTAATATTAGAGGGGGGCCCCATACATTGAACTGAAACAATTTTATTTTTTTTTCATTCTACCTATACGTGTAGGGTGTCTATAGATAGGTCTTTAAAAATTACATTGAGGTTTCTAGAACCATTTTTTTTCAATGTCAATCGTTCCAAAGATAGACACTTTCAAAGTGCTAAAATTAGTGTCCCCCCCCTCTAACTTTTAAACCACAGGAGTGAAAAATCTAAAAAAAATATATATTATAGATCTTAATAAAAACTTTCAACCAAAATTGTTTTGAATGAGATACAGTCAGCAGTTTTTGAGATATAGCACTTTTTCAGCAACCGCAAATTATAACTTTGTTATTGATACAAATTCCATAAAACACTATGAAAAACAAAGTTATTTTTGCTGGCCAAAAATGTTTCTTTTTTTCTCTATTTGTCGATTATCGGTACGTTTATTTATTTATTTATGTTGTTACGACTAGCTACGGAACCCTATTGCGCGTGGCCCGACACGCACTTGGCCGGTTTTTTTTTCTGCATCCCTCTGCAGTCTTCTTGTGACCATGACAAAGTGCAACCTTGTCGAAACGTCAAGCACCGAAACGTAAATAAATATTAATATCAATAATTGTAATGTTTTTTAACGTGTTCAAGCGACCCTTGGGATTTATGAAGTTAAATGATTTGACTTTGACTTTGCATGTATTTGACCACGATCACACCGGGTGATGGTCAAATCTGTCCCCGTAGTTTTTATGACTGGAGAATACAAAATATTTAAGACACTATTCAAAAGAAGCATAATTATAATCTATACTTATATAATTGTACGCCCCACTGACTGATTCATCAACGCAGGGCCTAAACGGCTAGGAATTTGAAATGTTCTATGAAGGTTCCTTACATGGCGTAGGGGCGCACTAAGAAGGGATATTTGGCAATACCATTTTGAAGGGGGTAAAATGAGGGATGAACGGTTGTAAGGAAGTTATTTTGAAGTTACGAGCATGAAATTTCGTATAGTATAACTTGAATAAAAATAAATGATTTTCTTAACCAGGGTTTTTCTAAATTTTAATCCTACGAGGGGGAATTAAGGGTTTTTCAGTTAGAAGTGAGCTGTCGCAAAAATTCAATAGATGGCGTTGTGAATATTTTTTAACTTGCTGCCACCGGCAAGAATAACATTTGGAGCGGGTGTAACCGCGCGGGGCATCTAGTAATTGATACCTTTCTTTTCACTTCCGATTTATTTTTCTGCCGCTAGTTTTTTTTACATATTTTTCCTCAAAACAACAAACAAAAGATTCCGCATTCCGGAAACCTCGAAACCAGAGTTGGAATTTTTTTATTGCAAATTTGGTCCAACAAAACACCTTCGAGGGGCCAGTTACTGAAACTTACTCCATTTTCGGGGAAATTTCCAATTCTCAAGTTTAAACGTGATAATAATCACTAGGAGGTTTACTTTTGGCTTTTCTTGGAACATTGAGTTTAATATGGTATGGTTAAGTATTCTTTTGGGTTGTTGTTTTTGAAGAGAGCGCTCAGCAAAATTTGGTTCTAAGAGTAATTTTCTCTAAAATCAAATTGGTATCAACCTTTGCCCTTTACATTATTAAAACTCTCACCGCGAGGTCTTCGGTTCGATTTCCGGGTCAAGCAAAGTGTTATTTGTGAACAGGAAATTTACAATAGCAGCACGGAGTTGTAATTGTGCCCGGTGGATGACGATAGGCTCACCCCCTATAACAGGTGAAATGTGAGTTTGCCACACTTTTTCAATAATATAGGCCTGGGGTTATGTAAAAGAAAAATATATCATCATCATAGAGATGTATTTGAACACTCTCACTTTACCCGTTACGATTAGGTCGCATGTGTAAGAGACCCGCCGGATACAATTCCAACTTCGTTATTAAATATGGCACCACTCATTTTACATTTAACTAATCTAAGAAAGCCTAGTTTACTGTTGTTTACCTTTTCACTACCAAAAAGTGTCCACAGAAATTTTACTTTTTAATTTACCAAGTGTCCCGATGTAAAGTTTAAGAAGATTATGTGTCTGTAAAACTAGTTGGAATTGTATGATTGTCATTACTAGGATCATAAATGTACACTGGTATGTATCTACTATTATAACTTTTATTAAATAAAGAAATTTTTAAAACAAGCAAACTCATTTTTAATAGTTTGCCCAAGGATATAACGGAACTGCCACGAACGAAATTCTGTCATGCCTTGCAGGACTGGTTGATTAAGGAATGCTTTTATTGTATTAAAGACTTTTTTAAGAAAAGCGCCTGTCGTATTTGCCATTATGAAAAATTCTTGTAAAGTCTTAGTTATAATAGTAATAGGATAAAAATAAAATATAATTATAAGAGTTATAGTATACATAAAATAAGTTATAAATTGTTAGCATATAATATAATGTAAACTAAGTTATGAAACATTTTGCATACCTGTACTATAGGTGAAATTAGTGTTGAACTATAAAATACAATGTAAGAACTATCTTTGTACCATATTTCAAGCAAATAAATGATGATTTGATTTGATTTGATTTGAATAATGTTATTAAACGTATGTTATTGAGAAATAATCCTGACGGAAAAGTCCAGGAAAACACTGTGCTCGACCCGGGAATCGAACCTGAAATTCAAATTAAAAAAAGGACGTGGCACTCGGGGACTGCCGCGGTAAAGCTATTGCATAGCATTTTTTATCAACTTATACAGTTATAATTATTTATTTATTTTATTTATGCAGTATTTTTTTTCTTTGATATTAATTCAAGTTAAACTTTTTGAGTGTGGTGACCGATAAGTTTTTTTTCTTTTATTAAATAAATGAGAAGTTAATATTGTTCAAAATATTTTTATAAGGTGTAAGATTATTTTCGTTACGGAATTTCTGGATTCGGTCTCCATATGCAATAGCTTAAAAATAACTGGTTACAATGTTGAGACGTAACTAAATATAACTGTGGTCTAGTTCCGACTATCTAACGACCACTAGTACAAATAAAACCGTCTGACAGTACCAGAAGTATCCATCCTCCTTTTATTTGCTGTCCCGTCACTTACACGAAGTGAACGCTGCGCTGAGCATTTGTAGATACTCTCTTTATGTAATATCTAGTATTTATTAAGTAACTTTTATAATAATAAGATTTTATAAAAGAGCTAGTGAGATGCAACCAAATAGTGAAAGATGTTATGTACTGGCTACTCACTAAATTATTCCTTCCGCAAATTTGAATTCAATGCGGAATTCCGCAATCATTGTTGCCACCTCAAATAACTTAGTGATGTGATTATGTTAATCGACTAAACCAAATATTATTATGAAAGACACATCAGTAAATGAATTATACAAAAACTATAATTATGTTCTTGGCTTGAACAATTTGTGATTCAAGAATATTTACTAAATACTATCGTGTTGTTTACATTTAGTCAGTATTACTCTTGATATTTGTTGAAAACGTTAAAAATGTCTTCATAAAGGGCATTTAAGAGAATTGAATTACACGTATTTTTACAGCGTAAACGTTAGATTTTAGCTGAATATGAAAATTTTACGTGGAGCGACTGCGATCAGACCTTCGCAACCCAGTACGATAATAAATAGTCAATCCAGTGGTACTTTACTTACGAAAATTACCAGATACAAAATATAACAAGATGTCGATTGGTTAGCGCTATATGCTGTGTGGTTTGCAATCTTACAGGATACTCACTACACCGTATTGCATCGATACCCGTAATGGATAGGGTTACCATACTTTATGTATATTGTTAGAATGTTTATAAAATTGTAATATTTCTACACCGACTACGTAAGTATAATGTGAACCATTTGTATAAATTGTAAAACCTGTGATACCATATACTCAGAAAAAAATCATATTCTATTCTATTCTATTCTATTCTAGGAAACTTATA
Source organism: Hypena proboscidalis (assembly GCA_905147285.1). Taxonomy (NCBI): domain Eukaryota; kingdom Metazoa; phylum Arthropoda; class Insecta; order Lepidoptera; family Erebidae; genus Hypena; species Hypena proboscidalis. Next base: position 4,296,778 of record LR990150.1, on the reverse strand, counting down.
ACTATCTGCTGATCCGTTCCCGTCTTCTTAATATATACGAGAATCGTGACGACAAGAGAGGTTTTTTTTTGAAAAATTATTTTATTTGTAATTGAAAAAAAAAAACTAGACGACAGCAAAAAAACATGCTAACTTTACAAGTAGCGGTAGTCCCCGAAAAATATTTTTTTCTTACTTAGACATAAATAATTTCGTCTTTCGCTTGAACAGTCGGACGGTAGGACGGACCAGATGAAACAAAAAGGTTTCCTTGTATAAGGTACTACAAAACAAAACAGTTATAAAATAGCAAGAATGGTTCAAAATGAATTAAGTAATTTCAAACTCAGGGATTTTTATTTTTCACTGTGGTAACCCTATTAATAGAAGTCTTGCCTACCTGAGCGTTCGGCCAGGAAGCACGCTTGCGGTTTGTACAGATAGGCACCCAAATTGAGGTTCGGTCGTTAGCACTTACATCTGCGTAATATGAATTCGAAATTTGTTGGTTAATTTTGGTCTAGTAATTGCCTAAATTATTATTTCATAAGGTTTTTATTCTTTATACAACAATTCTTAATTCTATATACAATTGAACATTTTACCAAGTGTACAGTGAGCCAACGAGTTAGCTATGCAGAGTAAAAACTTCTTAGTCAGAGTAAAGACTTATTACACCAGTTATAGATAAATGAGTTACATATCTAAATAGTGTTTATATTACACTTATTACATAATTAGGTATGTAATTCACACATACACATACATATATATGCTTGGCTCACTGTACATTAAAGATAGGTAAGAACAAATTATACGACGGGTCTTAACAAAAGCAGTAGAAACCTAAACATATTTTTTTTAGATTTTTTTAAATCTATAAGTCTGCTTGTATGTTCGTACGCACATCACGCAAAAACATAATATTATATTATTAGTTTTTAGAATAGAATTTGATGCGATTTCAAAGTTGTGTACGTGGAGGTCTAACTTACTGCAAAGTATATCACGCCTATATTACCTAGAAAACAGTGGCAGAGGTGTACAAAACCCACATTTCTGCCGCATTTTCTGTTATGTTTAGGTACATGGGATATGGGGTTAGACGCTTTATCAAGGCCAGATCTCATCACCAAACCGGAACACAGTAATGCAGTTTAAAGATCATAATATGGTGGTGCTTCTGCCCTTTGAGCTCGTTCTTAAGAGTTCTACCCATCATCATTTAGCCTCTCGTAGTCCACTGCTGGACATAGGCCTCTTTTAATTTGCGCGCTACAACACTCGGTCCTGCGCCTTCCGCATCCAGTCCCCTCCAGCAACCTTGTTCAGGTCGTCAGTCCACCTGGCAACGGGGCGTCCTACCTTACGGTTGCCGAGTCGCGGTCTCCATTCTAGGACTCGTTTGCTCCAGCGGCTGTCGGTCCTTCGGCAAACGTGACCAGCCCATTGCCGTTCTACCCATAACTTGCTATATTTATAGTAGGAAAAAATGTAGAATAGAATAGAATATTTACTGTCTTAAAGCGTAGTACATTTAGTTCTTAAATTAATTATTTCCAGAGCCATAAACACTTTATCATATTAATGACATGACATAAAACAAAAAATAAAAATAAAAATTAAATGTTAGTGTTATTTCATTCATGACTAATATTAATACTAACAATCATAATTACATTAAATGGGTTCATAACATTTTTTCAAATCAAATCATTTATTTTGCAAGAATGTAGTGCAAATACAGGTGTTAGTAATTAGACAATGGTTCAATACATTCTACCATAACAATGGTGTGCAAAAAAAAAATTAAAATATAAGGAGTCATGCAGTAGAAATTCAACTTTCTTAATTTAAATTTTAACAATAATTATTATAATATCAATCTCAGTCTCTATTCAATTATTCATTATTACATAATTATTAATATCATTCTTTATAAGTCATATAATCTTTAATACAGTAAAAACATTTATCTAATAACCATTTACTTAATTTATTTTTAAACATTGGTAAAGATAAGACCTTAAATATTAGCATCATTATGTACTACAATTTATATCTATATTATCTACATTATTAAATTCGTGTTCTAATATTAATTACAGTCATTATCTAGCTTTAAACTATCAGTTTTTTTTCAATACCAACGCCCGCACAATGTGTGTCCCTGGATGTTTACAAACATGCATATCACACATGCAGAGCACACCCAGAGTCAGAACAAAATATCTTTGCGGATCACACAAAGATTTTTCCCATGGGATCGAACCCACAACACCAGCGCAGTTAATAGCGGCAAGGCGGCGAAGCGACCGCTTTAATCAATACACCAAACATGCACTCAATTTATTCAAATTTTTAATATTATTAAAGCACAATTAAGCCAGAACAGTTCCCATCTCAACATTGTCGAATTTAACGGATTCTGAAAATTTTGCCAACTAACTCCAAAACCGTTCATTCTAAAATCAAATTATCTAAAATCGATACTGCGCTCATTCAATTAGTCGATTAGTTTCATGCTAATATTATCGAACTCAACATTACAGTCACTGGCAGTCTGCAATACCGCACTGCACTTCAAATTAACGATTCGAAATATAAAGTTACTTGAAGCGGTATTGAAGTGACCGTTTATTAATTTTGAATGTCATTTAAGTTGTATTATATTCGATTTTTAAGTAAAAGATTTTCTTTTCACGTTTCGAATTTCAAAAATTCACACGGAATGTGTTAACTTTAAGAGTACAAAGGAGGGTGATAACTAAAATAATTTACCGTAAAGCTTGAATTTTTATTTAAAATCTGTTCAAAAAGTTGGTTTTACTAAAATCGAATGAAGTGACCGGTATTCTGCAAATACTCGTTTTTCTGTGCTTGTGAGATTAGCCAAAAACTTAACTCAATATTGAAATTTTAAACTAAAAATATTTAAGGTAAAAAGATTTGTGTTTTGTTTGTTTGTTGGTTATCAAGATTGAATTTAAAAATTACATATTATTGATCATATTTTCCACCACTAGAATGCTAGAATTATTTTTGAGTAACATAGGCAATATTTTATTAAGGTTGGTATTCTATAATAAAATGTTGATTGTCCGCTTACAAAAATACTTTTGCAAAAGAATAATTAAAACCACCACGTTCACCATCGAATAGAGAGATTTATCCACTGCCAAGCGCCACCGTCACGTGGGTTCACGGATAACCACTTCCAAATTTAAATGTGCGACAGCTGTGTCTATGCAAATGCAACGGACGGTTTAAATTTCGAACTGTTTTCGCATATTTCTTTTTCTAATATTTTTTTGATATTTTGAGTTTATGATTTGTTAAATTATTTGCAAATATTTAGTGCGAATATTTGTGATTCCTGACATGAATGATTTTTAGCTCTTAATTTTTTAACTGCCATACTATTTAGTATTTTTATTTTTTATGCTAATGAAAATTGTTTATAAAAACACAAAAACAGAATTCTGTATAAAACTTGTTATAAAAATGGCGCTAACCCGTCTGCAATCAAATAGACAGAGAGTTATCAACTGGCAAGCGGCGTCGGTCGCGTCCATTCACGGATAACCGCTTCCAAATTTAAATGTGCGACAGCTGTGTCTATGCAAATGCAACGGACAGTTTAAATTTCGAACTACATAATTATTTACGCATTTTTATTAAATATTTATTTAATTTAAAGGTTAAGTTTTGTTGAATTATTTGCAAATATTTAGTGCAAGTATTTGTGATTCCTGACATGAAAGATTTTTAATTCCTAATATTTTTAACTGCCATACTATTTAGTATTTTATTTATTTTTTAACTTATGAAAGCCGTTTCTAAAAAAAAACAGAAACCGATATCTGCAAAAAAAAATAATAAATAACCCGTCTGCGACCAAATAGACAGAGTTATCAACTGGCAAGCGGCGTCGGTCGCGTCCGTTCACGGATAACCGATTCCTAATGTAAATGTGCAACAGCTGTGGCTATGCAAATGCAACGAACAGTTTAAATTTTGAACGGTTTTCTCCTGCAATGTTTTTTAACATTCGAATTCTGAAATCACGGTCAGTTAGTGATTATAATAAATAATGGTAGTATTTATGATATTTTTTGATAACTTACACTGTGATTTTACAGTCGCATCCTTAGGAATACTTATCAAACAAAATCCATACAACGCAATATTATCATTAAGTAAACAATTAATGATAATGTATAGTTAGGATTTCGAACATGAAATAATATCGAAATTAGCTTATTTAACACCATTGCTTATTGCACCAACAACAACAGACAAGTCGTAAGTAATATCAATTCAAATTAAATCTCGAAACAAAAATAATTTATCATTTTTAAACGAACGCTCTCGATTCAAAAATTTAAAAATACACATTCAAAAAGAGAATACAGGAACAACATGGCGTCAGTTTTGTGCATTCTTCACGCGGCAATGGGTTTACTGGAATAATCAATTATTACGTTCGTGTAATTTTTTATCAGATTTGAAATTTTTTGGTATACTAGGATTTTTGTTCACAAATCATTCTTTTAGTAAAAGTAGTTTTACTCAGAATTATGTTTAGATGAAAAAGTAAGTAATCAAACTCATTTGCTATTGCTTAAAAAAAATAGTTACTCTTATTTAAATTTCGAACGAAGTAAATTCGTTTTTCTTAGGTATATTCAACTCTCAAAAGTGCCAGTTCCATAATCAGCTGCTTCCAGCCCACCTAATTACGGTGTTCTATATTTAAATTGTGTTTGTTCGAGCCTTGGACTGTCTCCAGTAGTAACGAGTCAAGTTTTTAGTTGCCTAATTAATTCTGAAGCACGCTGTTATCTTCGCCAGTTTTGGGACGGCGTTATGCGAGACGCTGATGAGAAATTTAGTAAACTTTTTGAAGATAAATTTGTAAGATGCTTGTAGACGGTGTTTTGAAGGGTAGAAGTGACTTTGATAAGTAAGTTGATATCATAAGCTTGTATCTTCCAAAATAATTAAGCAAATAATGTGTGGAACATTTGTTTTTTGCATAGAAATCTTAATAATCTTAATAACTAGTCAATAGAAATGCTATCGACTATCTTTTAACACTGGGACGCATGTCGCCGGTTTTCAAATACCACTTTTTGTATTCCTGCAAACAAAATTATTCTTTTTGGCGATGACATTAAGACGACAATTCCTCAACTCGCACTTGTGTTCGATTAGACAAATGCGCTTGTATTCCTGCAAACAAAATTATTCTTTTTGCGATGACATTAAGACGACAATTCCTCAACTCGCACTTGTGTTTGACTAGACAGATGCGCGGCGACAAGGTCACGCGTCTTTGACATTTCTATTGCCTTATTATTAAGATTTCTATGGTTTTTTGCGTAAAAAATTATGTGTGTAGTTCAAGTCGACTTGTTCAACAACATATTTGGGATTGTTTAAAGTAATTTAGTATCAATGTTTCGAACTCTCAAATTCATTCTCTTGAAGTTTATAATATGATAAGTATAAGTTTTATCACCTACACTGTAGTTGGTTTATGAAATGGCGATATTGTTTTCGTTGTGTCATCATTAGTTCCAATGTTCACATCGCTCCTTAAATACAAAAGCACCACAAGTCAAAATACGCAAATTATACAGGAGCGACATTTGAAAAAAATATGTCGATGATTTATTGATTTTTGTTTATACTATGTGTATTATGTAGATGTTTTTGGTATCAAAAGATGCGTAATTAAATTACTTATTTTTAATAAAGCAGTCTTAGTTATTATCTTTGATAGACTTTGGGAAAAATGCATATAAGTTAGTTTTGTATATAAATATTGAATTCGAGAACATTTAAATTTTAAAAAGTAAACTACCATAATTAGGAAATCTTAAGTTTTATTTTCGGTTTACAGCTTCATAAAACGTAAACTTAAATATAAAAATGGCACAATGTACTAATTACAACATAGTAAACTTGTCGAATGAAAACAATTATTAAGAGATCTATATTTATTCTTTTATCATGAGATCATCAATTAGGTCTAAAATTAATATTACGTGTATTAATATTAGGAAACGTAAAGTTGCACAAACGACCATTAAAAACCGGCATTACTTAAAGCGACATTATCTGCCATTTTAAAACATTAATTAGAGGTTTAAGTTGACAGTAAACCTTAGAGATCGTTTGTGCAACTTAGCATAAAGAGTTACAAATTAAACTTAAAAACAAAACAAAATTTTTTATATAAAAACCAAGATGCATTAAATTCTGACATATAAGTAACGAAAAAATAATAATATTGTTAAATATAATGTAAAAAAAAAATATTTGACACTTAACAGCTCTCAGTTAAAACAATACAAGTCTAAGAACTTAAAAATATTATCAAATTGAGCTAACGTTCACAAAAACATAATTCTATTTAATATTTTTTGTCGAAATTATAATCAAGATCAAATCAGCCTTTTGAAGAATACTTACTATTTGGTATTAGATTACTGAACCTAAAATGAAACTAAACTAATTTCTTTCGCCTTCAAAATTAACTATATCTATGATCTCTACATTAATCACAACCGAATCATAGCACACAGGTAGTGTAAATAGTATTCTTACAAAAAATAGTTCTATAAAATCTTGCAAACTCGAGCGTAAACTCTAAAAGACATAAAAATACTTATACTAAAACATTACAAATCAGTTTCTAACAGTAACTTGAGCACCAATTCAGAGATTAGCATAAAAAGATTCATAATACTTAGGTACGACGTTTTTTTCTATTAATTTTAGAATGCCTTGCTTCTTTGCTGCAGGAACTGTAAGTTTTTCAGTGTAAAGTTTGTTTAGAGTGAAATTATTATCAGGGACTACATTCGACTTAGTGCGGCGTTTTCTCATCGTAGATACTGACCTGAACTCTTCCTCTTCGTAGGATGTTTTCAAGAAAAATATGCCATTGCTTAGTTTATCCACCTTCAGAATTTTTAAATCAGTCCACTTGAATTGATTGCCATCGCTATCTGTATTGTAGTTTCCTGTACACAGAGGTTTGAGGTCAAAAAAATTCTCATGTGTCAGTTCTTCAACAGTATAAGGCTTTCCCGTTTTCTTTGCGGTTTTAATGAGAGTAATGTATTGGTCTGGAACGTAAATTGGAGAAGATTTCAATGCTCTTTTAATGTTACGTTGGATGACAGAATGGACACAGTCTCCCTCGTTTTGGGTGTGTCCTTTTATAAGGAACTTATGAGTAATACTCTTGATATTTGGCAATTCTTGAGTCGCATATTGATACATTGCCAGCATGTATTTATTTTTTTGCTGGCCACAGCAATTATCGCTATAGAAAGTAACATCACAAGGTTCCGTAGCATTATCGTTCAATTTTCTCAGATACATAAGAACACAGGAGCCAATTTCATTGATACCTCGGGCTCCTTCTCCCTCATGCCATACAAAACAAGTTGTGTCCTTGGTGCCGAGTTCGGTTATTGTGAAATTAAGTAGATTTAGTTTTGATGTGTAATAAAAACTGGACACGTCTCCCCGTGGACAAGGCATTACAGCTTGGAGGTCGTACACGGCCACTACAAAGGTGTTACTCACAAGCTCCTTATCTTTATCTTTTTCAGCTCTAGCGAGGGTCTTTTGCTTCAAGTGCTCGTTGTATGTCTCTTGTAGTAACGATTTATCTTCAGCATTTTGGTAAGCGCTGCAATCTTCGCATTGATCTTTCTTAGGCTGCCAGAACGATAAGTTAAAATCGTGTATAAATATGTTATAGTATACTTGATATGAAACGTATGGCGCACCTTCAGATTCACATTGGTCTACGTAATGCCGATGTAGTGCCGCGACTGTAAGCCCACCTTCAATATACTCACGAGTTGACCGCGCCCTACAGTAGTGACTTTCTATGCGGGGTATTGAGTTAATGTGTGCTTTGACACCATCGGTCAGCTCTGAGTCTATTGTCTTGTGCTTGTTATGCTTTCCCCTGTTATCTGTAAGGTGTACACCAGTTTGAGACTGCTTCTTGATAACGGTTCTGATAACAGTATCTGAGATTGCAAGGGTATTCATGAAGAATACTTTACATACCCGAGTTTTTTTATTATTTCGAGTCAGATAAAATGCGTTATTGTAATTTTTACGACTGCTCCCTTCACGAACGTATCTATATTTTGGCTCTATCTTGGTCATGTGCTCTTTAATAAACTGTCGTTGTATTTCCAGATTACCGGACTCCCAGAACTTTTCAAAGATATATTTTCTTTCTTCAAACGTAAACTCTGTAGAACATTTAAGTTTACATTTACCGCAACATACAGGACCCATTTTTTTGGCATCATAAACTTTCTTAGATTTGGACATAGAAGTATAGGACATACCTTTGTTTTTCAATAGCTTGCTCTGGTTTCTTTTCCATAAGTGTGGTTCTGCTCTTCTTTTACGAGACCTACTGCGTGATTCAACATCAACATTAGGACTCTGTTCGCCGACGCTAGATACCTGCTCGTCAATACTAGGTGACTGATAATCAACTCTGGGTGATGCTGAATTAATATTATCAAATAAATCCTGGTTATACCCGGCTGATTGCGGAATGTCTTGAAGGTCAGGAAACTGTACTTGTGGTTGTTGATCTTCATCGGAATCTGACTGGGCTTTGCGGTTTTCAGAAAATGGATCTTCATAGGTCGGATCCTTAACACTATCGTCGGATGAGAAATTTTTTATGGTATTTGTAGAACTGGAGCGACTTGAAGAGCTGGAACTAGAACTACTTGAAGAGCTTGTATCATCTGAGGTGGAGGAGTCACTGTCTGAGTCTGTTTCTGGGATAATTAAAGATGGTTTTCGAGACGTTCCTTGAATATCTTCGTAATCTACATCGGAGTTCAAAATATCTAAAGAAAACTGACTGTTTGGTATAGAGTTAGAATCATCAGTATCATAATTATGATGAATAATAGTGTCAGTCTGAATGTCACTTGAATTAATTTCACTAGGGTTCGTTACTGTCAGGGATTGTGATCCATCTCGGGGATCATTTACAGGTGTTGTTACCATTTTCATAATACGGTGCGTCCTGGTTATCATTCTGAAAATAAAAATACAAAAAAATAAGTTACTTACCTGTAAACCAATTTATCTTCTCGTAATAGGTTTTATGTACACTGGCCCGTAAAAACTAATTATTACACCTTTTTTAAACAAAATAAGTTAGATATTTAAAATGAAACTATACAAACAATTTTATAAGTAACTAATATTTTTTAGTTAAAAATTATAAATAGTAAAAATAGCGATATTAAGTTGTTGTAATTTTAAAACTGTAATATTTATTTTTGCGGTCCAGTATAATTCTATGTATTTATGTTAGTAAAATGGAATTGGTTATAATAGCTGTTGTAAATAAATTTGTTTAACCCATAATATTACGCCAAAAAATTACTACAAAAACTAAAAATTGTTTTTTATTGTAAAATAATATCACTTAAGAGATTATTTTCAAATACAAAAATACCATATTTCTAAATATGGTACTTTAACGTAAAGAAATTAAAAAAAAATGTTTTATTAATTTATGCAAAACTAACTCAATTCAAAATATGGTAGTGTTGCATACAAAAATAAGAGGAAATATCAAATTATTATATGCAAAACTAGCCGATTTCGAAATATGGTACTGTTGCATATAAAAATAATAAGAATTAATTTATGCAAAATTAACTCAATTCGAAATATGGTAGTATTGCATAAAAAAATAAGAGGAAATATCAAATTATTAAATGCAAAACTAACCTATTTCGAAATATGGTACTATGGCATATAAAAATAATAAGATACTTACGTGAATGTTATCTGCAATAAAAATATATTTTTGAATGTGGCACTTTTGAATATATGATTTCACCTAGTATTTAACAATTATTTGGAATGTGGTAGTTTTTCACTAAAAATGCGCGTGCTTCTGCCGAAAGTCTGTTCGCAACTGACAAAGTGGTACTTTTGCACAAATCTCGGTCGCAACTATGGTAGAAAACAAAACTGACGTTTGAACGTTTACGGGTGTTTCTGATCGTAAAAGGACGGGTGTTTTAAGCGAAACAATAGTTTGATCGTTTAAGATGCATTTTATGCAAAAAAAACAATTTAAAAAATTTTTGAAATGTGTGCCTTTTGTATTTAAGGAGCGACATAAAGTCGTCAAATTACTTGAAACCTACAAGGTTTCAAGTAATTTTGTTACTTTTTAGTAGTTCGTATCCAAAATTTCAATATAATTGTTGTTCACTAAGTTTCATTTATAATGTATTATTTATTTCTATCAAGGCTGCTCCTGTTTCACATAACCCATAACTTACAAAGTAAATATAAAATGTATAGACATAGTTAGTTTCTTGCGCGTGCTTTATCGCGTACAAGCAATTAGCGAGCGATGCATGCTTGTTTTCACGGGGTAGGGATTAAAAAATTGTAAGTATTGTTTCATGCTAAGAAGGAAAAGTCTCTCGTTAAAGCTGACCCTAAAACAATAAATTAAGTAAATCTGTTTTAAAGACACTGAACAAAAATATAACCTAGACACAGAAAGTCAATCATGCTTTTGCTTTTAGCCTAAAGACCGTAGTTCATGAGCATAGCCTTAATTTTCGCTCGTGCCAAAAGGTGGCTTCAATAATATACGTAGATCTGTAAAACACAATTTGTTCATCATTTATAATTCTAAACCTCAGATCTCATGTAATATTTACGTCATAAATTATGTTCAAAGACATAGATAAAAAATAGTAAGTTATCTCAAATTTCGTTGACTGATTCCTTCTCACATAATCCATAACTTACAAAGTACAAATAAAATGTATAGACAGAGTTAGTTCCTTTCGCGTGCTTTATCGCGTACAAGCAATTAGCGAGCGATGCATGCTTGTTTTCACGGGGTACGGATTTAATGCGAGTGTGAAGTTTTTTATGACTTCTTATAAAGCTGCTCCCACACCGCAAGCATTTGCGTGTACTGCAACCGAGATTTATACATGCTCGTCAGCCTGAAAGGCAGTTTGTAACACATGATGCTAAATCGAACCTTCAACGTTACATTACAGAGTGACGGTCTGAGAGCTTTTTCTGGCAACCAATCTAACTAGAAAATTTGTAATGCCTTGTACGTAAAAGATTGATAGATAGATTGATAAAACTTTATTTGCATTGCATACCATTCCACTTTAAGTTATAAAATACAAATATGTATGTAAGTTATAAGGTATTTATGAATGGGCCCTGATACCTGAAATTAAATATATTTGATTTGATTTTGATTACAAACTAAAGATAACTATTGAAAGATAATAACAATATGCAAAGGGCGGCCTTATCGCTTGACGCAATTTCTGCCAGGCAACCTTTGGATGGACAGATTGAAAAGAGAAAGCGTGGTAGTTTCAGGGTGCGTGGAACTTAAAAACATTTTTAATTTTTTCATTTTTGGTTCGAAAAAATAATGGTCACGTCAGTTTTGCTTCATCTGTCAATAATTTCAAAATGCTACTATTTGACGGTAGACTAATGGTGATGCTGTGTCCCTAGCTTGTTCACAAAATATTATTATAGCAACTTTTATAAATGGACATAAAACCGACACCAATGTAATTATGAAAAAGGATACTGAAATAAAATGGCAGTAGTTAAAAATAAGCGTAGGTATATTTTCGGTTAAAACCCTGCAAAAAATATTTGCTTCGTCAATAGGGAGGCGTCACTGTTAAAAAAAATGCGTATATTTTCGATCATATAATTATCTACTTTGAGTAACGCGTCCCATTATATTTTCATCAATCAGTCTCATCCGTTAAGTTAAGAAAAGGCGCAAAAAGTGCCATTGTTATGACAATTTAGGCTCATTAAAATTTAAAAAATCTAAATTGATTCGCAATGAGTTATAATTTGAAACTTAATAATTATTGCAGTGGTTAGCGTATGCGCCGCTCACTGCGAGGTCTCGGGTTCGATTCCCGGGTCGGGCAAAGTGTTCATATTGTGAATTTCCGTCAGGATATACACAATAGCTGCACGGAGTTGGATTAGTGGCTGGTGGATGGCGATAGGCTCATCCCCTTTCCCATGGGACCTAAACATAACAGGTGAAATGTGAATGTGGTACACCTCTGCCACACCCTCATGGGTAATATAGGCGTGATGTTATGTTATGTTTAAATAATTACTCAGTTTTAAAAGACAGTCGTATTCTCCGATTGATTGGCAGATTGCGTAACGTTTACTAACATCGTTCACAAGTCAAAGGCTAACAATTTTAACAACTGGTCTAACCAAGCAAGCTCCACTTAAAATCCAATAAAATAGATGCAACCTTTTAAAATATTTAGTTTTTCAAATGGGGTGCATGAAAGAAGCCTCCCCGAGTGACGTACACAACAATTCCCTACGTCTGGCGCACTCTGGGCAATTTCGCGAGTTCTCCTAAGCGAATTGGCTAATCCTTTCACCACGATGGCAAGTCAAAATAAAATTTGACTCAACCATCGACACGACGAAGAAGAAGAAGAAGTTCGTCAAATGGCATGCGACAGTGTTTAAAAATTTGCGTATATTTTCTGTCATATTCTTTGAGTAACGTGTCCCATTATATTTTCATCAATCAGGCCCCCCTCGCGGCTCACCCGTGAAGTTAAAAAAGGCGCGAACAGTGACCTTGTTAACATAATTCACTTGTAAAGTAACTTGTTTTCTAATCTCGTAAGTAACACGGAGTTTCGTGTAGGCACGCGTACGGAAGTGAAGTAGGAAGAATTGGAGAGGGTATTATTAACATGCTTATATTAGCTTCACCTGTATGTATGTATGTATGTATGTAACCGACTCCTTTGGACTCGATTTTGACCCACTTTAAACGGACAGATTTCATTCAAATTTTGCACACCTGTCAAAGATCGATGACAATGCAATAATTCGAAAAAAAAAAAAAAATATAAAAAAAAAACGCTCTTATAAATAAACCAAACTAAAAGTAGAAAATAAATAATAGTTTAAAAAACTAAAAAACACGCTTTTAAAGTACTTCTAACTAAAAAGTGAAAAATAATTCCTAATATAAGCTGAAAAAAAAAGCGTGGGTCGCTCTGTGCCATATTTTTCGTCTATCGAGCAACCCACGCTTTTTTCAGCTTAATATTCGTTACTAGCTATTACCCGCGACTTTGACCGCGTGGAGTAGTAGCTGCTCCCACACTTTGACCCGCGTTAAACGTTACTGCCCCACTTCCATGGAGTTCAGCGTAATGTTAAATTTCAAAGAACCTTAATGGATAGTTAAAATATCAAACACAAAAAAGGTTATAAAAATCCGCTTATTAGTTGCCAAGATTAGCGCTAACAAACAAACACTTTCTGCCGCGGTTACGTCTGCGTGGTAATTAATAAATGTTACGCGCCTTGTAGTCAGTTACCTGCATGTAAAATCGGTTAAGCCGTTTAGAAGATAAGCCGATACAAACAAACAGACAGACAGGCATAGGTATCGTGCAAATAACTATATCACCTAAAAAAACATTGATATTATTTAACATTAAAAACAGACACATAAATCGTATTTATTTGTATTGATAAGTCCAAAAATCTGGGATCTGAAACGTAATTAATTGAATTAAAATCATCATTTACCGAGCCTTACCCCAATCACATTGGGGTCGGCTTCTAGTCTAACGGATTTAGCTGAATATCAGTATTTTACGTGGAGTAAATGCCATCAGAACTCCACTACCCAGTTCGAGGTAATACGATACTCTTTCTGTCTGACTTTCTTGCCTCTGACTATCTATAACGACTGCCATAGATGTTCAAATGGCTACCGGGACTGACAACTTACCACCCAGTGCGTGGCCACGCCAATTGCGCATTCTGTAGCGTCGTACAGATCGTGCAAAGAGCAGCTGTAAGGGCAATTAGGGCAATTCATCAGAATATGTGGCTTCGTTTGTTGGGGAGCACCGCAGTCACATTGGATCTGGTCTGTTAATATACCCCATTTCTCTAAATTGTGTCTGCAGCGGCCTACTTGAGACAAAAACAAACTGGTTGTGAGCAAACTGATCTGATGTTTATACCAAAAGAAACTGATTGTTCACCTCCACCATTTCTTGCATCCACGCAGCGAGCGTATAACAGAGCTGGACCGCGAACAATCTGTGTATTAAGTAACAAAGTTACCGAAGATCCGTAACTTGTACGGAACTCACTAAACCATTTGCCAAGTTCCCGCGCCCCGGGACCCAACAGATACTGTGTTAATATTTTATTTTTTACCGTTATATTTGGGTTGTTCGAAGTTGTTCCTTTTTGTTCGTTGTTATTTATGTCATACATATTTTTAAATATTGTTCTTATTTTTATTCCGCTTAAGAGCCTGTCTACATAAAAATACGTTAGCAGTAAGCGTAGAGCGTAGAAAGCTTTTATCAAACATGTTATCTGTACAATACTTATACTTGTATACGCCTAAATATGTGTCTTGTCCCGCAGTAGTCGCTCGGAAAATTTGTGATAGTAGAAAGTTTCTGGAAATACATTATTATTGAGAATACGGGTTACTCACGTTATTTTAGCTGGGATATGCCGACTAGTTTCGAATCTAGTACGTAGATACATCAACTGGGCGATTAATCCACCGCAGTGCGATACGTCGCGCGACGGCGACGAAATAAAATTCTCAATAATAATGTCTTCCCCTCACGTCGGTTTTAATAATAATAATATTATTTCTGGAAATATTTCTAATATTATCATAGCCAACGTTATCACCCGCCATTGGTAAATAAATTTGCAGACCGTCTTATAAAATCTATGACAATCCCACGGTACACGCAAAACCTATAAAGGTGCTTCTAGACTGCGAGGATTCACTTTCTATGTTACGTTACAGATGTACTAATAACAGTACGTATTTTTTTTTTAATCATTTATTTATAATTTTTACAATGTAAGTTTGCTAACTAATTATAAACTCGCCAAACTGTTACGTTTGATGGCGAGAAACGCTAATTTTATAACTTAACTTCTTCTTCTTCTTCTTTTTCTTTTGGTGACATTGTTTCTCAATGGTAGGCAACATTATCTACCATTAGGTACTACAAATGTTGACAATCTCTCTCCATAATAATTTATTACCTTAGGTTTCGTTAGCCTATTCTCTCTTACATTATCTGGATATCATCATTACACTATCTCTAATGTTCTTGTCCTATTAAATAATCGACTTTCTTATTTACTGCTAAAATTTTGCCTGTATACATTCGAAATTAGTTATTTATGGTACAAGTGAGAAAAAGTTTATATTTCTGTTGTGAGTGCCAATTTTAAATCTTGAGCTTGCGAAGTAGTCTTGAATTAAATCACGAGCGTAGCGAGTGATTCTAATAAAGACTACTTCACAAGTGAGAGATTTAAGAGGTCACGAACTGGAAATTAAATTTTTCTTACGCGTTACATACAAAACTTTTCACCTCTTCCAGTGAGAAAATATTAAGATTTAAATAAACTCGTACTCGATTGCTTAACTTTGGATAATTCTATGTAATACGACAGTAGAGAATACCGATTCAGAATGCGTTTTAGCGCCTTCTGAAAGTCGCCACTTATTAAATATGTCGTATGCTTTCAAAAACTTCTCCCGTGATTTTTCTGGTAAAAAGCAAACTTCTGTGTACTAGCTTCGTGGATGCGTTTGGAAGTTTGTTCCTTAACATTTATGTATGGAGTCTAATATTAAATACTTAATTTTTATTAAATTTAATGGTTAATCACGAATATAAAAACATTAAAATACTAAATAAGCGTGTATTAATATAATTTAAAATAATTAAAACGTATCGTTTATAGTTTTTAAATAAAATTGATGTCAAACAACAAAACAGCCACCATGTAGGTTATAACCTACATGGTGGCTGTTTTGTTTTTATTAGCGCCTATTCATTGGAAGGATTTAGTGTTTCGAAATTTAAATCACTTTGCCTCACTAGTGAGTAATAAGCGTTATTACTCACTGTATTCTCGCAAGCAAACGATCTTTTTCGTGCTGGTGTGGTGAAAATGAAATTTTATTCGATACTATACAGCCGAATGTTTGTCAGCCCGGGCAGTTTGAAATGAAAAGCTCAATATCGAATCTGTAACATTACAAGCGGTTGCTTGCCGGTCTGGAGGTACCGTTGTAACTACACTGTTATAAAAAAAAACCGGCAAGTGCCGCATACATCTAAATAAATGTTCGTTTTTTTGCTATCCGGTTACGGAACCATAATTACATCTTTTGATATTTAAAGACGATTCGAATGAATAAATCTATTGACATGAATAATTTGATGACTTATGCTTGATTGAATCAATGTGACTTCACCACAATGATGATTACATTTGCATATTCACTTCAATGAGAATTGAATCGGCAATTAGTATTAAATTACCTAAATGGATTGTAATTATTGCTAATGTAATTCGACTATTAGTTAACATAACTGTTCACTGAGACACTCTAAATAATAAATAACCCAGCAAACCCCAAGACAATAATTATAATGTTAGGTATATTATACCTATTTGGTAATGTAGAATTTCAAACAGCAGATGTAAGACTGGGACGCGGTGTAGTCATGGCTTGCTAAAATCTTATCAGAGATAATCTGAGATCTGCCTTTACCGCAGTGCCTGAAGACGAAAGTCTACAACCAGTGCGTCCTACCTGTTATGACCTACGGTGCCGAGACGTGGACATTAACGGTTGCACTAGTTCACAAATTTAAAGTCGCGCAGCGGGCTATGCAGCGAGCTATGCTCGGAGTTTCTTTGAAGGATAAAATTCGTAATGAAGTCATCCGAAGAACCAAAGTCACCGACATAGCACGCAAAATTTAATAAGCTCGCTGAAGTGGCAGTGGGCTGGTCACGTCTGCCGAAGGACCGACAGCCGTTAGAGCAAACGAGTCCTAGAATGGAGCCCGTGACTCGGCAACCGTAAGGTAGGACGCGCCCTGCCAGGTGGACTGACGACCTGAAAAAGGTCGCTGGAGGGGACTGGATGCGGAAAGACCAGGCTTTGTGGCGCAAATTGAGAGAGGCCTATGTCCAGCAGTGGACTACGAAAGGCTGGATGATGATGATATCAGAGATAAAAGATGTCAAGATGTATGTAACATGAAGGAAAATTACGGTTATACCATTGCAACAATTAGGTTGTAAAAGTTCATTAACAAAAATTCCCCGGGCCGGGTAAAAGCTGTCAATACCCATACAGTTCTAAACTTTGACGTGCGTTTTATCTAGAACGAGCAGCTCTGCTCACGCAGTGGGAATAATGTTATTTAAAACTCATAGTTTTCTCTAGTTAAATGCATGTACTCACTGTATTTAATGTAAGAAATTCTTTACGTCAAAGATACCCGTCAACTCCAATCAAAAGCACGCCACACCTGCGCCGCCTCCACGTCTCATCTCTCCAATGAATATGAGAAAATATGACTCGTGATAATAAATACAATGGTAAAAAAAATCACCTGCAAAACGCAGTAGTTAGGATCGCAACGTAGACATAGACGGACAAGCACGTTCGGGCTAACACATTTTATTTCTAATTATTTTTATAGCATTTAGCTATGCTTAGCAAATTATACGTCACGAAATGACGTATCATACAGTTGAGAAATTTAAGGTTCCGGTAAGAGGCGATCGTAGCTGGATGGCTAAGAGCGACTGCCCGGTGTGCAGTAAGGTCGCAGGTTCAAATCCTGCCGGTCCCATATCTTTTTCAACTGTTTCTTAGTATAACACATTTTATATTCCATTGCAGCGTTTGTCTAAGACATCTAAGTAAACGTCAACTGTAAGTAAGGCATCGGTCTTACGATCGAGAGATCGTGGGTTCGAAGTCTGGCCATTACACCGCGGACGTGAACTTCTTCTTAAAACAAGGAAATTAAGCTTAGCTGGAAGGGCTAACAAGGATACTAGTAATCTGTATTTGCAAATCAAAGCAGCCCGCCTATTATCTGTGTAGCGCTTTCCGTTACAGGTAACTAGATAAGGACAACATGTTCACTAATCAACTTCTTCTTCTTCGTCGTGTCGATGGCCGAGTCAAGTTTTATTTTGACTTGCCATCGTGGTGAAAGGATTAGCCAATTCGCTTAGGTGTACTCGCGAATTGCCCAGGATGCGCCGGACGTAGGGAATCGTTGTCTACGTCACTCGGGGAGGCTCCTTTCATGCACCCCAAAATAATATTATTATAATTGAATGTGACGTGAGTTGATAACATTTTAACTATTACACAACGGGTATTACTCACGTATTATTATGTCTACTAAGGCGACTGGCAGTTTGCGAAAAGAGACGCGTCCCAGGCCGGTTCGCGTCGCTCCGTACTCATGGCCTGACGAAGCTCGTCTAAATCGAGTGAAACTGCTAGTCGCCTTAGTAGACATAATAATACGTGAGTAATACCCGTTGTGTAATAGTTAAAATATTATTATATTCAGAAACAAAAATGTTTATTTCTCTGTAAGATAACAAATATGGTATAAGTATTATTAATGTTGCTAATCAACTAACAGGAATCGATACGCGTCTAGGGAGACACCCGAGACAATCAGTGCGGTCAGGCGTGAAGTGAACCATCAGTCCAAGTAATCCTAGGAGACCGCTTCAAGAGAGGTTGACTTAGAGCAGGCCCATCTCTAGTGCATTGAAACTTCCTGAGCGCTGAGGCTCACTTCATCTGAAGATAACATTAATGAATAAATAAATTTAGATATTTAACATTAGATAGAACGCCAGCAATTATGCTATCCAATGGTCCCAATGACAAGGTCAAATACACACATTCACTCACACAAGCACACCCAGTCTCAGAACAAATCTTTGCAAATCACACAAAGATTTGTCCTATGTGGGAATAAAACTCATAACACCAGTGTAGTGGAGAGCAGCTAGGCGACCGCTTAAACCACTTCACCACAGGTGCAGACATAATGATTCAGGATGGATATAAATGTCACGTATTTCAACTCTGTACCAAAACGTGCTTCGTCCAAGCCTTGCCCCTTTTCGTAAAAGATAGCCCAAAACATAGTTGTTTCATACACAATAACACTCAAAAGAGCTTTACCACGTATAAAATGATATGATGAAGGATATGATAAGCAATAATAATTATTATACTCAAAGTACAATAATGACTACATTTTCCAAGCATCATTACAGCTTCACTGTAGACCTAAGAAAGAGTTATTTGATTATTCTGTCAGGCAATTCTCAAAAGCAGCACGGAGTCAAAAATGGGGTACTGGGGGTTTTCATACCACAAGGCGTTCGCACCGCGGTATGGATCGCCCAAGGACTCTTTTTGAATGGGTCCGGTCACACCGCGGTATGGATCGCCCAAGGCTATTATTGAATTAGTAAGTTCGCACCACAGCACAGTAACCCGATATGAAATCATACAAGACATCAACAAAAACTAATTGAATAAAAAAAATATGGTAGTGAACGTATATCGCGAGACCATCGCGATGTTTATGGGTAATTTTTTGAGGAGTGGATAATTATGTACATGGTACTTGTATGTTAAACAATTTTGTGGGTGCTATGACGATGATTAGAGGGTAATCTTAACATGGTATGTAGAACAGTTTTGTGGTGATGTAACGATGTTAAAAAGGTCATTCTAACATGTTTGTGGGATAGTTTTGTGGTGAAAAGAAGATGTTAAAAGGGTCATTCTAACATGTATGTGGTACAGTTTTGTGGTGATGTGACGATGTTAAAAGGGTCATTCTAACATGTTTGTGGGATGGTTTTGTGGTGAAAGGAAGATGTTAAAAGGGTCATTCTAACATGTATGTGGTACAGTTTTGTGGTGATGTGACGATGTTAAAAGGGTCATTCTAACATGTTTGTAGGATAGTTTTGTGATGATGTGACGATGTTAAAAGGGTCATTCTAACATGTTTGGGGAATAGTTTTGTGGTGCTGTAACGATGTTTAGGGGGTGATATTACTTTTGACGTTAAACCTTTAACGGAGAGACATCGAAACTATGCGTTCTTCGTAGATATTACGCAACCATATAAACCTGTCACCAAGAAAAAAAATGCAATTATTTAGTTAAATCAATTTTTATACTTAATTTAAAATTAAAATTCTAACAAAGCTTTCAAACAACACATGTTATTAATTGGTTAATCTTAAGATTTCTAAAACTAAATATGTACAATTTGCAAACTATAAACAAAAACCTATTGAACTTAAGTATGATGGCGAAAAAATTAGTAACGTAAATAATATCAAATTCCTAGGACTTACATAAAACAACAATTGCAACTGGGGCTCACACATAAACACAATATGTAATAAATTAAACAGGTTTGTATATGCCTTAAAACAGTAAATCAGTAAATCAGCTACGCAAGAAACAGCTCTTTGCGCGTATCACGGTTACGTAGGTTTAAGGTACGTTATCATTTTATGGGGTAATTCTACACACATGAACAGGGCTTTTATTGTACAAAAAAAATTATCTTAGGGCTATAGCCGGTGTATCCCCACTAACTAGTTGTAGACCCATATTTGAAAAATGAAGAATATTGACTTTGGTATCTCTATATATTCTTGAAATTGGCATTTTGTAAAAAGTAATTCACAATTCTTTACGAAGGTTAGTGAAGATAGCAGATTCCAAAAAAGGGATCCTAGTATTCCATACCTACCTAAAATATATACCTACGACTTAAAAAAATAATCCTTAATAATAACCTACGACAAACTTATTATTTGCAGTTCGATCCCGAACCGCAAATATAAATATACTGGGTACTTTGCCGGGATAAAAAGTACTCAGTGTGGTGCCCAGGATATTAAAGAATAATTATAGAAAGTTTCATGATAATCAAAGTTAGTTACAGTTAGCCAATGAAATTTTTCTACTTGTAGAGTATTACAAAAAGATACAGTATGAACCATTATGAACGAAAGCTGTGCTTCACAATAAAAATTGCACTATTACGTTTCCAAAATATACGCGTGATGATATGTTATGTTATGTAATAGGGGCTGAGCCCATCGCTACTGTGTACAATTCTAACTCCGTACTGCTATGAAGAATTTTCCCTCACGAAACTATCTCAAATAACACCTTTGCCCGACCCGAGAATCGAACCCAAGTCCTCGCGGTGAGAGACATACGCTAACCACTAGACCACAGGTTCCAACGCGAGTGGCACTGCCCCCTTGAGGGCCCACACCAACTGTATAATGAGAAACAAACATAAAAAACAAACATAATGAGAACACAGTAGTTTTCTTAATAAAACGTGTTCAATTAGTGCAAGCCGGCAGTCAAGAAAATACAGGCAACAGACCTTATTTGTAAATATTCTCTTCATATTTGTTTTTTATAATACCATAATGGCGGCATTGCACCCGTTCAATTCCGGTATTAAATCTTAAAAATATTGACCGTGATTACGGTATTCCGAGGTCCCGGAATTCCGGTATCCATGCCCTACATGTAGGGATCAATTAAGTTATTTTTTATTTTCGTTAAGCTATTTCTTGTTTCTGTTTGTATAAATGTAATGATTTTCTAATAATATTATGTTAATAAAACTCTATTTTAGTCGTTTATACTGTTTAACTTATATGATTACCACCCCTCGATATTCAAAACAAACACTTAATGTATTCGCAAACACAACCCAAACATCAGGCAATCATCATAGAGACACTTTCTGAAACCACCCAAACATCATTCAAACACTAAGCAATCATCATATAAACACTTGATAAAACCACCCAAACACGAAGCAATCATCATATAAACACTTTCGAAAACCACCCAAACACTAAGCAATCATCATAGAAACACTTTCTAAAACCATCCAAACACTAAGAAATCATCATATAAGACTTGCTAAAACCATCCAAACACTAAGCAATCATCATCATAATTCACAAAAACACAATGAAGAAAACTACGAAAACATCCAGCAACAACTAAAAGTTAATCCGTGAGGCATGAAAATAATGTTAAATAGCACACAAAGTTAGCAGTTGTCCGTGAGGAATAAATCCGCAAAACAGTACCCAACGAGACAACGAGTTAATCCGTTTTGTTAGTCAGTGGGGCAGCAGCGAAATATTTTAATAATTTTTTATTATTTAAACTAAGCATCGCTATATAAATATTTTAAAATAAAACCCAAAATTAGTAAAATCTTCACAAAACATTCCTATAAACATATTAAAATTACTTAAAATAATCACTGAACATGTCAAAAATACCTATTAATAACCTTCTAGTAAAATACTAATAATTTATAAAACTAGTGGAAACTAAACATCGCTTTATTATTCTCCTAGTGAAATTATATTTATTTCTTATGTCCATCTAATCCAGATCCAAAAACGAACCACTGGGTTGTCATCAAATCTTGTGGTGCGAACCGACCTATTCAAAAAGAGTCTTGGGTTGTTCGCACCACTCGACGACAGTGGTGCGAACGGACCCATTCAAAAAAAGTCCTTGGGCGATCCATACCGCGGTGCGAACGCCTTGTGGTATGAAAACCCCCAGTACCCCAAAAATGTTTCTAGTAGTTAGCGATAAGTTTATCCCATAGCAAATGGGATCTAAACACACCCTTCTGGGTTAAATAGGTGTGATTTTATGTTATATTTTTTTTTCTTTTTTTTTTATTCAGGATATTATTTATTATTTTCAACTTACAACTAAAACAATAATTAATTACTTCAATATATACATAAATTTTAAATTTTAAAAAAATTATATACGAAAGATATTTACAAATCTTTATACAGCATCAAAAAAATCCTCCGTCAAATGCCGACATCGTGCCCAGAAGGCTGGCAGCATTGCCACGTTGTATGGCAATGCTTATTCTATAAGCCAAATAAAAACCATCCCTCTGGTATATATGTATATATTATATATGTATTTATTACAATTTACCGACATAAAACATTACTACATACAGTGAAATCGCCTCCAGGACATTACAGGATACAGACATAGATGGATAGACGACCTAATTGTGACGTTAAATCTAGAGTACTTAATATTCATGTAACGAGGTCACTTCGACCTGAATAATTTAGGACATAATATGATATAACCACAGATATAGATCTACATAGATAACGCAAATGCATGTACTTCGCGTGTCTCAACCCCGACCAAGCGTCGAGGTTGGTCGCCGCTAACTTCAGTCCACGGGCGTCTTTTGTCAGAGAAAATCATAGCGGACGGCTCCAGTTGAACGTACTGGGCGGATGGGCATCGGCGGCATCGGTGTCTTTGAATCGGTTTGGATTTCCCGTCACTAAATTTTGGCTGTGACGTCACAATTGGTATTAAAAAGTCGGCACGCTTGGTTTCAATACAAATCGTGATACTTGCGTTATCTATGTAGATCTGTATCTGTGGATATAACGTAATTCTATAAACTGGATCACAAAGCGTATTATGTATACAACTATCCGTGTTATATATTATTATGTATGGAATATATTCTATTATGAATTGTATGACAATCTGTAGCTAAAAATCATTGACACACTGTCAATAACAATCTGCTTGAAGTGTAAGATATTGCAACCTTACATACTATGGACAAATTTATTAGTAAGTATTAATTTAATTCCATTGCAAGATAAGATAAAAATTTGTTTATTTCTCTTTCACAAAGGTGTTCAGGGTAGTACAATAACAAAATAATTAAAAAAAATATAGCTTAGGTACATGAAGATTTAAGTTTATTTTCTCTCCATAACCATCTTTAGCCAGTTGTTTTGGTAGCTATAACTGACACAGAATTATTGTCAAAAAAACAAACAAATATTGTATGAATTATTTGAAAAGATGGTGCACATGAGTTTCTCACCAGCTCTTCTCATGATGCAATACGCATCGGAGCTGGTATGTACTTGGATTGATTTTGATTCAAATCTCTAAGTTGAATTAAAGTCAATGTAAGCTCCGGTGTCAAATCATTTTATTACAATGAGTATTATAATTTA
This sequence comes from Hypena proboscidalis, assembly GCA_905147285.1. Lineage (NCBI taxonomy): Eukaryota > Metazoa > Arthropoda > Insecta > Lepidoptera > Erebidae > Hypena > Hypena proboscidalis. The sequence continues at coordinate 4,272,694 of LR990150.1, read as the reverse complement.
GTTAGCTAAGTTTTATTTTATTTTATATTTTTTGTATTTTGATAACGATAAAGATATATTTATTTGCTTTAAACATGTGTGGTTTACAGAAAATTATTTTTGAATATTATAAATGATTTTTGTTTTGTTCAAGCGCCCCTTGGGGCCCATGGAAATAAATGATTTGATTTGAATCATTGTCATTAAAATCATCTGAACCACAAGAATAGAACGAAAACTGCATCTTTGTAGATGGTATAGTCATTAGGGTATGCGCCTCGGCCTGCGGTCGGGCAAGGTGTTGTTTGTGAACTTTTCATTAGGAAATTACAATAGCAACATGGACTTGGAATTGTGCCCGGTGGATGGCGATAGGCTCACCTCCTATCCCATTCTTCTTCTTCTTCGTCGTGTCGATGGCTAAGTCAAATTTTATTTTGACCGCTATCGTGGTGAAAGGATTAGCCAATTCGCTTTGGAGAACTCGCGAATTGCCCAGTGTGCGCCGGACGTAGGGAATCGCTGTGTACGTCACTCGTCCATGGGACCTAAGCATAACAGGTGCAATATTATAGGCGTGATGTTATGTAATGTTATGTTGTCTACGAATCAAATGAAGATGTTGAAATGATTTTATGTGACATTTGAAAGTACATAGAATGGTGAGGGTTTTTTAGGTCCTGGTTAGGCTATATAATTAAAAATATAACTATAACTTGTGGGCATAACTATATTATATATTTATAGTATGGTTAATTACATAGATTTATTTAAAAAAAAAAATAGCTTATGAAGGGCTTTAAAATTATGTTTAAATATGTATTTTGTGGATAACGTCGTCGATTACGCAATTGTATTTTGTTTTTATTATTTAAGTTTAGTTTGCTTTAAAAACTTGTATTACTTATTGTGTAATTGTTTGTTATTCCAAATAAATAAAATAAAATAAAAATAAAATTACAACAGCAAATTCTTAACAAATTTGGGTTTAAGATATTTCACGTCCTGTGTGTATTTATTTCCGTCAGGAAACTTACAGGAGAAGCCGGAATTTGGAATCGTGCCCACCACGTCACGTCTGCAAGCTACACGACTATAAACTATTCTCGACAATAAGAAAAAAATGTTCCAGATTAACAGTAATAGGCAACAGTGTTATGAAAACAAAAAGGGGGGTATTTTCTTACCTTTGAAAAAATAATCTCATCAAAAATTCTGACTAAGCCACATATTTTGACTTTTGATTTTGATCTTAGCTTTTTAGGACTTCGGAATGTACCTCATTAGTACACCTAGCAAACGAAGGCCAATGAACAGATTTGTTGGTCCTATTTTGGACGGCTTAGCGAACGCTAACGAACTCTTTGATGTTACCGTCGCGCTTTCGATTGTAAGCGAACGCTAACGAACAATCGATGGCGTCCGTTAAGCCTTCCAAAATCCTAAACAGGAACCAGGTTTCTTGGCTAGGTCTGTACCCGGCATTAAAAGAATGTTGGCGGTACCACATATTCCATATTACCTAATTCTCATGTACAATCCTTAAACTACAGAATAAGATCATCACGATTTGGCACTACTTCAAACCGCATACGTGTTGAATATAACAACGGCACGTGCATAAGTTATAAACGTACGGTACGTTTTATATGTTCAACTAATATTTAGCAGATCGTAGAGATTTTGTGATCGAGATTTAAGTTATTCTATTTTATATTATGGGGTAGAACGAGCCAAGAGAGGTACCTACAACCAGCGTCTCCTTAGCTACCAGTGCTACTATATTATTGTCATGTCAATCTAAGCATAGTGTCATCACCATTTTCTTAGTGCCTGACCAATTATATTAGGGTTGGACTTTGGCGGTGGCGGCGTGTGTGAGTGCACGTTGACAGCGCGTGTTCGCCTGCGCCGCCATCGTCAGAGTCCGAGTATATCGCCCGCCATTTTGGACGCTTAGAATAACTTTAATTATATTTCACACTTGACACTGGCAGAAATGGTCACCGCAAGGAGACCCAGTTGCCATTAAATAAAAGAAGAAGAAGAATTATATTAGGGTTGGCAATTAGTCTAAGAGAAGAGGGTGAATAATCAGTAATTTACGGAGACCGCCATCAAACGGGACGGTAAAATTCTCTTTGTTAAACAAGTCTAACAACTAGTTGTTAGACTTTCTGACCCTTGACTGCTCTGAAAGTCTTAAACCGAGTCTCTTGTTACCCAAACATGTCGCAAAACTAACGATTTTTTAATGAAATCATTCAATTCTAATCAGCAGCGAAAGATCTCGTGTTCGAAACCACGGCACACACCTCTGTCAATAAATCTTAAAGATTCGTCTTTTTGAAGATTTGAGTGTATTTATCATATAAATTATCGCTCGCAACACTGAAGGAAAACATCGTGAGGAAACCTGCATGTCTAAGAATGCCTAAAAAAGTACTGGACTGTTAAATCTTCCAAGGTGGACTATGGCCTAACCCTTCTCATCATGAGAAGAGGCCCGAGCTCAGCATTGGGACATGTATTAGATGCAGGGCTTCTATTATTACTCAATTCTAATAAAAATACAAACACAAAGTCAAGCGATTTGATTGGCTGTTAAAACGTTTTGTTCAAGTGTTTGGGTTCAGAAGAGTCAGCTTTGTTTTTTAATTTATTTATTTATTTGATATAGGCATCATGTCCCTTACTAATACAATTTAGAAATAAAATATAAGTACTATATAAATATACTCAATTATAACAACTTCTTCTTCTTCGTCGTGTCGATGGCTAAGTCAAATTACATACACACAACAACTATAACATACACACGTTCCGTCGGCGACATGTGACGCGCGGTGTCGGATAAGCTGCCCCGGAATCGCCGGAACAAAGAACAAAAAACACATCTCGGCCAAAATTCCTCATAGCAAGTTTAGAAAAACTGTTAACTAAACTATCTATAACACCAATCGATCGACGTCAACTGTATTCGTCTAATGACACCCCTGTCTTTTTAACCAACTTCAAAAAAAAAAAGAGGTTCTGTATTCGATCCGTATGTATGTATGTATGTCACCTTTTTATGTTCGCGATTTTCTCGGAAACTACTGATCCGATTTGAATGCAGTTTTCGGTATTTTAATCCTTGTGTTTCAAGGAAGGTTTTAGTATATAATTTATCAGAATCTGACAAAGATCTTTGGAGACAGGCAACGGAACTCTTCAAAAACGAATAGCTAATGAACCACGTTTTGTGCAATCGTGTATCTATGTATTGTTTTCACCACTACATAACATAACATCATGCCTGTGTATGCTTTGAAGGGTAAGCAGAGACAGCCTACTTACCTACCCTTAAAGTACCGAAAGCTCTGCTTAGGTTTGGACGGGGCTTACGTTTCAGCACATTTGTTATTATCGTAGTGATAACTTATGATCATGAAGATCTCAGAAAGAATTTTTTGATTATTTTGATTGTTTCTATAGTGTTTCATGCGTAATGATGCCTTAGTATTTCTTCCTAACCCCATTGTTAAATCTAAAAAACTAAGACACTAAAAAGCTTGAAATAAAAAAATAAAATAAAAAAAACAAATAAAAAAAAATAAAATAAAAAAAACTAATTAAAAAAAAGAATATTCTTAACTCGAGCGTATTCTAAATATTATAAATATGTACTAATTTTTTTCAAAGAAAAAGGAACCGCCTTCAAAAACTCAAAAGTAAAAAATAAAATATTCGCTAAACTTTGCTTACCTATATATTAATTTGTTTAAAACAATAAACCCAAATAATTATGTAATACCAATTAATTATATTTTTTTGAAGTCGGCGCCAAATTACAAAATCAAATACCAATTCAATTGGTATTTGATTTTGTGATTTTTTCAACAATTATTTCGGTAAATACGGTTTTAATTGTTATTTGATTTTATGATTTTTCAACAATTATTTCGGTAAATACGGTTTTAATTGGTATTTGATTTTGTGATTTTTTCAACAATTATTTCGGTAAATACGGTTTTAATTGGTATTTGATTTTGTAATTTCGCGCCGACTTCAAAAAATATAATTAATTGGTATTACATAATTATTTGGGTTTATTGTTTTAAACAAATTAATATAAAGGTAAGCAAAGTTTAGCGAATATTTTATTTTTTACTTTTGAGTTTGTGAAGGCGGTTCCTTTTTCTTTGAAAAAAATTAGTACATATTTATAATATTTAGAATACGCTCGAGTTAAGAATATTCTTTTTTTTAATTAGTTTTTTTTTATTTTATTTTTTTTTATTTAACGAGTATAATTTACAAATGCCACACACAAAAAAGTTTAAAATTCGTTATTCCCCAGCGTTTTTAGACAACAATGACAAATGTCCAAAGAATCACAGTGACAACGACAAATTTGTACTGTTTCACGCAAAAACCGCAATGTTTATTTGCGGCTTTGTGGAAAAACGTATGAAAATATGATTCATTTTTAAATTTTACACATAAAGATGTTGTTAACAGAACACTGTTTTGATAAGGGTACTTCATTCTTCCAATTGGATTTAAGATAGAATTTTAAAATATCTGTTTAAAATATTTGCCTTATACAGTAAAATTATAAAATAATGTTGCATTCTGTTTTCACTTCGGCCTCATCTAATAAAGCGGTCGTGGCGCAATGGATAAGGCATCGGTCTTACAAGAGGTTGTGGGTTCGAATACTGACCATTACGGCATGGACGTGATCTTCCTCCTAACTAGCGAATTAAGCTTAGCTGGAAGGGGTTAACAAGAATACTAGTAATTTCTATCTGCAAATTCCTAGTAAGCTTTTTAAAAAGAAATAGAAAACTTGAATGAACATATATTATTAAAACCGACGTGAAGTGAAGACATTGTTATTGACAAAACGGGTTACTCACGTTACTTTAGTCGGCATATCCCGGCTAAAGTAACGTGAGTAACCCGTTTTCTCAATAATAATTGAATGAACTTGTTTAGACTAACTTAAAGTATAACAAAACTGCCTGGTAAGATGGTTTAAGTTCATTAACCATTGAAAAAGTCATAAGTTTCAAGTTCAGTTTACCGTAAAAAAGCTGATCTTCTTCTTCTTCGTCGTGTCGATGGCTGAGTCAAATTTGATTGGTCCAATAAGGGTTCACTGTTATAGCGCTCTCGTCGGCGTTAATGAGCGCCTCTCTTGTGCAGGTGGTAGGGCATTTTGGACAGTCAGTTAGGTGGTCAAGGTTTTGACTTGCCATCGTGGTGAAAGGATTAGCCAATTCGCTTTTAAGATCTCGCGAATTGCCCAGGGTGCGCCGGACGTAGGGAATTGTTGTGTACGTCACTCGGGGAGGCTCCTTTCATGCACCCCAAAATAATATTATTATATTCAGAAACAAAAATGTTTATTTCTCTGTAAGATAACAAATATGGTATAAGTATTATTAATGTTGCTTGTTTTGCTAACTGGTACTAATTTATTTCATTCACTTTCATTTTATAAGCTTTCTAGACAATAATGTATATACTAAAATATTTTACTAAAATATTTTCTAATAAACGACGTTTCATAAATTTTGTACATTATGTGAATAATAAACTCTATAATGAATTTGGTAAATAAAATATGTTTATTGAATATTTGCGGTCAATTTGTATATTGGCAATGTTATATATTGGTCGATTTTTCTGTAGATAGTGTTTATAAGATAAACACTATCTACAGAAAAATCGACCAATATTTTTACAATGTTATAGGTATTTGGGCATTATTTAATTTCATTTATTTGTAATAATAACACATATCACCAGTCATAATTGTACACATATATCTCACGATAGATCTAGTTAAATCTAATGTATGCTTACTAGCATAATACCGTCACAACATTTAACATTATTCATCATTTCATATTATACTACTGTACAGGTTAACTATATTTTATATAATATTAACCTGCACCCCCTGGGTATACGCCCCAAGTGCTTTACCGATTTAGCTACGGATTCGTATGCTGCTAGACTCGAAATTTCTCAACTCTTTTTGTGCAAGCGTGAACTCGAAATTTCGAGTCTAATAGTTTATAGGTTTATTTTATATTTTATATTTGTATGCTATACAAGTAAGATAGCAAATGTGCAGTGCTAAATATGATGTTAACCTAACACAAGGTGTTAGGTTAACCTGTGAAAACCACATTTTAACAAATAAAAGATTTTGATTTTTTATTTTTTAAGGATAGGTAGATGATGAAGATTTGAAAAGACCTTAAGAATGAGGCGGAGTATGATTTTCTCATATAAACGAATTTCCCCAATAGATTTTTACACCCATGTAAAAATATGGGACCGGCAGGATTTTAACCTGCGACATTCTGCTCACCGGGCAGTGGCTTTAAACAACCAGCTACGGTCGCCTCTTGTCAGGAACCTAAATTTCTCAACTGTATGTTACGTCATTTCGTGATGTCTTATTCGTATTATTGTGTTATTTATATTTAAACAGTATTAATGTTGGTATTTGTTGAAAAAATCATTAAAAAAAACTACTGAGGTGTCAAGGGACACCCGGATGGAACGAAGTTCGGTAATTCCAAATAACAACAAATCAGGATTCGCATCCGAGATTGCAGTAAAAGGTATGCGACCTTAAGAGCGTGTATTCCTTTTCAAAATGTAACTGTCAATTTTTGTAGTGTTTTGGGAATATTTCGTAAAAACTGAATGAAAGTATGATTTTATTCAACTAACTTTTTAGAATGCAAGCTTTGAAAGGTAAATATAACAATTTCATTCGTAAATACAGCATAATTTTGTAATTTATCAACTTAACAGTTAATATTCTTTCAACTGATAAAATAGAAAAGTATGCTTTAGTTATTAAATGTAATTGTCATATTTACCTTTCAAAACTTGCATTCTAAAAAGTTAGTTGAATAGAATCATACTTTCATTCAGTTTTTACGAAATATTCCCAAAACACTACAAAAATTGACAATTACATATTGAAAAGGAATACACGCTCTTAACCACTAAACAAATAAAACAGTCTATTTATAAACTAAATACGGTAACAAAAATTTAAACCAAATTAAAATAAAAACAAACATTAAGACAATTAAATTATCAAGCGTAGCAAGCGTACACAAGATCATTCAGAATCACTTTAATCATTCTCTTAAAATAATCGAATGATTCTTTTAAAATCATTGTGGAGATATTATCACAATACTCCTATAGGCTGAATGGCTACATAACAATATTTCCTGTGCCTTACACACTTAATTTTAAAATAATTCTTATCTTCAAACTTTCGCGCTATTCGAATTTCAAAATATCAAAAGCGAGGTTCATTCAAACACACGCATAGACTTATAATGCCTAGATAAATAAACTGCTTGTATGAATTTAAGTATAAAGTAAGGCTAAAAACAGATTGATTGAAAATTATAATGCACCGCTTTGCGGACAGACAAACTAAACGAAAATCTGATAAATACCAGAGAGTTACACTGAACTGAAACGGCACAATTAAAGTGGCTTTACATTTCATGCGTGTACTCGGTTTCTACTAGTAATAGTTCTATGACCACACATAACAAACCTTTAACATTATTTTTCTGCGATTATCTTGCTTTTTTTTAAATTGTATTCGCAAGTTTACTCGCGATATAATAATATCAGATCTCATTATCAATAATCTCATCAACAATCCCAATGACATAATTAGATGTGTTCTAATCGTATATTCCATGAAATGTACATAACAAAATTAGTAAACATTCTGTGGTAATATTAAAAAATAATTTGCTTTTGAATTTAATATAGTTATGACGCGTACACTAAACTTGCTAAACACACAATAATGAAGAGATTATAACGCGTATGACTTGGTTAGCACAATAGTAAAGAAAGGTTATAATGTGTACTTGCTAAAATACAAAAGCATTTATTATCGTGTGTATAAAATCTCTACTTACCTAAATCCATCAGCAATATCCAGAACTTGTGCAGAAACACTGTCAGGATTCATTATTGTAACTATTTTTAATAATTTATTATGTACAAAACACCTGTATACACTCAACAAAAGGCGGGAATTGTATTTTTTTTTTAAGTTATGATAATATTTTTTTTTAGTTACTTTATTATTCATAGAGAGACCAAATGAAAATATTTCGCTTGCTTTCTCTATGCGCAGCATATTTCTGTAGCTCCAATTAGTTCCGACGTCGCGCGATAGATGGCGTTGGGATCGAATTAGATCGCGCTATGGTTTCGTTACAAGGTCCTGTATATAAAGCCCGGTATCCACTTTGTTTAGTGCGAGTGCGAGTGATTAGTGCAGGTGTTTAGTGACAAGGTGTGGACAGCGACTGATTAGTGCGAGTGCTTAGTTGGCTGTGTAGTAAAGTGAATAGAAGCTAGCGATGGGTCGTCGACGGTTTTTGCGTAAACGAAACTAGACCGTTCATTTTGGTTCATCGACTAGTCGATCGACCGGTTCAAAATATAGACTATAGTTCACGGTCTCAGTTCTTGCAAACTGCTAAGGGTCGTTTATAGTTCTTATGCGTTTACATTACGGGCGACGTTGAATTCGACTGAATGATTAAACGATGCGGTTCGACTGTTAACTGCACTGCTGATTGAAATTTGAAAAAAATAATTTAAATAATAATCAAATTTTATTTGTTTATGTTACATTAAATAAATAGAAAATATATACATAGGTAAAAATAAAAAGGCAAATATTTACATTAAGTTAGGCGTCATAGTATTCCTCCGCATCGATCTCGGTTATATATTTCTTTAGTGTTTTTAAAATAATAAAATTAATGAAAAAAAAAATATTGTATAGGTTTATAATTCCAGGTTTTGTTGATCTTCCCTTCATACTTTTTCCAGGCTTAGGACTGGCTGAATAAAGCGTACCTATATGAACTTGTCTATAACTTACTATAACCATCTCACTCGCTAGCATTTCGCATTCAAACAAATATCAACGTTATCGCGTTCAAATATTGTCGTCTATTGTGTAGTTGTCTATTGAACTATGAATGAAGTACGAGAATATAAACCGTGATCGTGTCGTCTACGAAATGAACTGGTTTATCGTGTGCGTACGCCCAGCGAAATGTTGTTGAATTTAAAGATTTTAAGTATGCAGATATTTAGTGTATGACGTCGTGTAATTGTGTATGGTAAAAAAAAATTTGTGCATGCAGCCATTGTGGAGAAATTCACCAAAAACTGATTCCGCTGGGCGAACGTTGTCCTGGCGGAACTTTTTTTAATCCATCTACTTTAGAAGAAAAGAGATGTGTCCAAAAATTAGTGTGTATTTGTGTGTAATTGTGTATGTATAAATAAAATTAGTGCATGCATAAACTTCGGAGAAATTCAAGTTTCCGCTGCGCGAACGTTTGGCCATTAGCTAGTTTTCATATAAAGCGCTTACATAGACAGCTGTAGATTTTTACATACGTTGTTTTGAATTTGTTTATATTTGTTTAAAAAACAGATTTAGAAAAAAAATAACGGTTTTAAAGATAAAAATATAAACGTAAAATACTCTTATTAGTTCTTAGTTCTTAAAGTATGCACTTTGGGGTCTAGATTTTCACGTTTATACAAACCTTGTAAATGTCTGCAACATGTTGCCAAGTATCAATGATGTTCCGTTAGTAATTAAAGAGTTGTAGGGCAATTTACCATGAATAGTTGTGGTTGTTGTTGTGTTTACAAAGCAGTCAAATATCACGACGTTCTAAAGGAATTGCATGGTAAAATGTATGCCAATAATTAGTGTATTCATTCAACTATGCACATGCAAAATTTCACGTCATTAAATTCAGTAATTAAAGAAAAACAATTAAAATACTGACGAAGCATCGAAAACCTACATAACCCGACCAAGTACGGATGGCTACAAAAAAGCGGCCGTACCATATATATAAGTAACGTTCTTAATCTTCCAATATAGTATTTATTCTGCATATTTTGGTGGGGTGCGGTGGAACACGCTCACATACATAAGTTACTACCAGTACAACGGTAAACATCAATTAAAAATCGAGTCTAGAAGTATTTTTTTTATGTTATTAGATTGTTTGATCCACTAAAGTTGCAAAAGGGAACGCTCGTGCATGCCTAGTCCATTGGTTAAATAGTGTAATAAGCTACAATATGATAAATATTTACATAAACAGTAGTACTTACATGTGGTAATTATTTAATTTTCCTATGGGGTCTATAGTTAGAATCCTGATCCGTGAAATCTTCAATAGAAATTAACTGTATGAATTTTATTTGACTTAAATAATATAATAATATTAAGATTATATCTCAAGTGTCAAGCGCATACTTAAATAAAGTACCTACGTAAATAGTACCTACTTTCTGTCATAGTCAAATAGATTTAGGTGTACACAAATAAATGACCTATAAATTATATCGAAACAATTGTGTTATCACCTATACCGGGTTCAATACCAGTATTATACTGTAAATTTTGGGATGTTACCTAAATATACTGCACGGCCGCTTTTTTCTAGCCATTCGAACTTGGTCGGGTTATGTAGGTTTTCGATGCTTCGTCAGTATTTTAATTGTTTTTCTTTAATTACTGAATTTAATGACATGAAATTTTGCATGTGCATAGTTGAATGAATACACTAATTATTGGCATACATTTTACCATGCAATTCCTTTAGAACGTCGTGATATTTGACTGCTTTGTAAACACAACAACAACTACAACTATTCATGGTAAATTGCCCTACAACTCTTTAATTACTAACGGAACATCATTGATACTTGACAACATGTTGCAAACATTTACAAGGTTTGTATAAACGTGAAAATCTAGACCCCAAAGTGCATACTTTAAGAACTAAGACCTAATAAGAGTATTTTACGTTTATATTTTTATCTTTAAAACCATTAATTTTTTTCTAAATCTGTTTTTTAAACAAATATAAACAAATTCAAAACAACGTGTAAAAATCTACAGCTGTCTATGTAAGCGCTTTATATGAAAACTAGCTAATGGCCAAACGTTCGCGCAGCGGAAACTTGAATTTCTCCGAAGTTTATGCATGCACTAATTTTATTTATACATACACAATTACACACAAATACACACTAATTTTTGGACACATCTCTTTTCTTCTAAAGTCGATGGATTAAAAAAAGTTCCGCCAGGACAACGTTCGCCCAGCGGAATCAGTTTTTGGTGAATTTCTCCACAATGGCTGCATGCACAAATTTTTTTTTACCATACACAATTACACGACGTCATACACTAAATATCTGCATACTTAAAATCTTTAAATTCAACAACATTTCGCTGGGCGTACGCACACGGTTTATCTGACAAACGTAAACGGTCGAACCGTTCATGAACCGTCAACCGGTCCATTGAACCAGTCCGTTCATTCAACGCCCACCACTAATAGAAGCGTGTTCTATTTTTTTGCGAGTGGACTGCGTAGTAGCCACGTCCCGCGCGGCCTCCCTTCCCCCTCACTCGCAGCGTGCCTGCACTAAGCACGTTTGGACAGGCGTGTTTAGTGTTTAGCGTTTAGTGCGTAGCGTCGGGCGCTTGTTGTACAAAATGGCAAAGTGGACCAAAGACGTAACTTAAAAATTTGTGCAGGAGTATCAGTAACATGAATAAATAAATTAATAAAATAAATATTTCACAACTCACACACAACGCCATCTAGTCCCAAACTAAGCAGAGCTTGTACTATGGGTACTAGAATAACTGATACTAATACATATCGACGCCCCCACCGAATAAAATGGTAACCGAAAATCGCTAACTTTACAGGAAAAATAAAAAACGTTATTTTCTTAATACTTCGCGTATTAAAAAAACAATGGTATTGTGTTATATATCAAATAATGAAAGGTTATTTTTTTTATTATCTAGCCAGTTATTTATACATTTAAATATATTAAACTTTAAAGAGTTATTTACAAAAATGTACATTGCCGATAGTGTCCCTGCGTGCAGTTTACCATAAAACGCTTTTACCATTTTATTCGTGTGATTATTTTTCCTATCGATGATATCGCAATAGAAGTATACACTAATATTCGCTGATACTTTACTAATGGATAGTAATCGCACCATCATGATACCATTTTGTTCGTGTAACCTTTCACATATTTTAATGTCACATATCGAATGTATAATCTCTTAATGATATTAGTCACATTTAAGAAAGTAAGAAACATAAATTGTTACATTAAAATGTTATCGTATGAACGTAAATAAATTGATAATAATTATAAGATGATTAGGAATAACTTTAATTAAAGTTTAACGTTGGGAGAGGTAGGGTTTTATTTATAATAAATATATTATAATATATAATAAGATAATATTATATTGTATAATAAAATAATATTATACAATAAAACACATTTTAGTCGTCAACTAGTGTTACTGGGGAACTATAATGCCCACCACCAGGAGTAACTGTTTCCGTACCAGCACACTAACCGTGCTGGGAGAGAGATGCGCAAACTCGATTTGGCTTTTAATCTCACTCAGCTGGTCTAAGGGTTCCAGATGTTGACGGTCAAATAGCCAATTGCCTGGACCTTCTGCTGACTACCGACCCGGATCACTATGCAGTGTCAGTGTTGTGTGTCATCTTTAGGCAGCTCTGACAACTGTCTAGTGAAGTCTGTGTTGGTATATTTTCCACTCAACCTTAGCCCGAAAAGCACAAGATGGTTATGGCGATATAAGTCAGCAGACTGGGATGTTATGCGCTTATTCTTTGCATCCTATTCGTGGTTGCCCATTTGCTTTTCTTTGGGTGATCCTTTAGCATGCGCGGATGCTATTACAGATGTGCTGCGCCAAGGTATGAAATATTTTAGTCCTTTTTCCGATACAAGCACATCTAGCAAAGCACAGCTTTGGTTTGGAGCTGAGCGTGGGCGTGCTGAAGCATGGAAACACGAGGCTTTCCTGATGGTCGAAACCGTAAAGCTAGCGACATACTGAATAAGAAAGCCTATAGCAGGGCAGCCAAATCCAGCAAAAACGCTCTACGAAAGGCTTGATTTGACCATATTCACCGCTTTGGGTACAAACTCGCTACACACCCAACAGGGAGTCAAGCGTTTTGGTTCCTAGCAAAATCAGTCGAATGGAACTTCTGCCGCACCTCACTACCTCCACTGCTGAATCTTGATGGGTCACTTGCCCACACTGCTGAGGAGAAAGCAAACTTATTCACTTCTATATTCGCAGAATCTTCGCGGCTAGATATTACTGGCTCATCCACTAGTTAGCGTGACATTTATATCGGACATATGCATACGTCAGACAAGCCCTTCTTAGCAAGCTACTGTCCTTCGGTCTACCCACTAGTCTCTATGATTGGGTATCAGACTTCTTGAGGGACTGATCGATTCAGGCTGTCGTTAATGGCAGCTCGTCCAATCAAATGGCAATCAATACCGGAGTCCCTCGGGGGTCCGTGATCTCAGCAACGCTTGTCTTGTTTCCCATAAACTACCTACTGATGCCAGGTACGTTTGACACAACGGTTGTTGCAAGCTATATACCCAACTCACGAGCTAGTGGTGTACAAATTATACAGTCGCTCAGAGAGGCAATGGTCAAACGTATAAACGTGTCTCTAAGGGAGTCTTTATTTGGGGTATAGCCAACTTAGTAACGTTCAATGCTAGTAAGACTCAGGCGTTCCATTCATCCTGACTCCTACTTTCTGAAATGTATCCCTTCTTATAACCGATCGTCTTGAGCTCCTCGGTATCTCGTTAACTTTGAAACTTAATTTCAGCTCCCACATTAAGTCGGAAGCTCGACTAGCCCCCTAAAAGCTGGGCATCCTTAAGAAGGTGAGACAGTATTTTATACCGGAGCAGTTGCTTGACCTCTATCAAGTGTAGGTCCGGTCGTGTGTAGAGTACAGTTCTCATCTGTAAAACGGTTCAGCCAAATACCAGCTTGAGGCGCTCGAGTCAGTCGAGAGGAGGGTCAAGAGAATCATTTGCGATATTGATCTGACGGATACTCGACTACAAAGTCTGGAGCACCGTCGCTAGGTTGCCAGCCTATCAGTTTTTTATAGGATACATTTTAGAGAGTGTGCCGAGAAACTACACAACTTTATCCCTCCATCCCCGTTTCACCATCGGACTACAAGATAAACGGCACTGAAGTATCGCTCCACAGTGGTTATTCCACTAATACGCACAAAGTCTTTCGCCTTTACAATTCTTATGCGAACTGCCAAAGAATGTAATGCCTTGCCTGAGTCTGTGGATGACTGACAACTTGGATCTCTTTGAAGCAAGAGTTAATAGATATCTCATAGGTTAGCGTGCTCCACATCATCACTTACCATCAGGTGAGATCGTGGTCAAACAAGTGCTTATTCACCATAAAAAAAGACAAATGTAGCAACAGTAGAATTACTAATATCGAAATTTTATTATTGTGTATTTTTTATTTCACGTACCCTTTCTTTATAATGTAAATGTTTCTGATAACTTTCTTCTAAAGAACGCTTACGATATAAAAAACTGAAATTTAAATATTGTGTGCCGTTTTACAAAATATATCAAATTAAAATTACCCACGAATAAAATGGTAAAACGCTGTTGCCGAATTCATTTCGTAGTATATTTACTAGAATATTATTGTTATCGCATATTACCGGATAATAGAGGTAGTCGGTAATTGGTAATGAGGTATAATATGTTTGTTCGTGTACATAAATTGTGTGTGCCTTCCGCCGAATAAAACATATTTTCTTAATAACTTTGCTAAACACAACGAAAAAATTATGAAAAAATCTATCAGATGTAACTAAGTCTGTAGTATTCAAATATGCAATAACATTTTTTTACAGTAAAGTGACTTTGCCATAGTATTCGGTGGGGGCGTCGATATAGAAAAAAAAAACAAATAAAAAAAAAATGTAAAAAAAAAAAAAAAAAAAAAAAAAATGTTAACTTTTGTAAATACATACATATTATACATAGAAACACCCAGACTAAGACAAACTCCCATGTTCATGCACACAAAGATTTGTCTTAAGTGGGAATCGAACCCACGACCTCGGAAACAAAGCCACTTGGACACTACTCGCACTACACACCTGCACTCGCACTAATCACTTGCACTCGCAATGAATTGGACACTACTCGCACTACACACCTGCACTCGCACTAATCACTTGCACTCGCACTAAACAAAGTGTAAACCGGGCTTAAGGTCCACCGATTTAGAGTTTAAGTATGTTCTGCAGATCCATGTGAGGAGTAATGTTCACGATATCGAACTATTTATTCCCTGGTATCTGACTAGAACAGCGATCGTGTACGCCTACGCAGACCTTTCTGAGCGCGCCAGCGCCCCTATTTTTGCAGAAACTCAACTCTAGTAATTTTTTTTTCTTATTATTTTTTTATTTTATTTTTTTTTTCTATAAGCGAGATGGAGCGACGGACACAGAAAAACGCGCACGCCGTTTTTTTTTTTTTAGTAACTCAATTCTGGTAATTTTTTTCTTTATAGTTTTTTTTTTTAATTTAATTTATCTCTTTTTTCTATAAGCGAGAAAGAGAGACGGACACAGAAAAATGCGCACGCCGTGCGGCGTGCGCATTTTTCTGTTTTGTCTGATGATGTAGCACCGTAGCTGTAACGTAGCATGTAATTACTACGCTGCTACGAGAATTGCTACGAAAAGTGTCGTTACAACTTTTCGTTCCTTTTTTTTCCGCCTAGCCCCCTTTCGCAACGCGCAATAAGGAACTTCGTTCCAATAATATTTACATTAACCTAATTGAATTTTTCGTATTTTACAGCGTAATCGTCAATGTTCATTGTTATAGACATGTTCTGTGTTATAGACATTTATATCTGTAATGTTTTATGAAGAGAAACATAGTTTTTAAACATAGAAATGTGTTTCATCATAACATTTTACTAAAAGCTTTAGCGTTTGTATCCTTGCAGCCTATACTTACAGCCTTTCATATTAATAAAGACCAGAAGAAAAAAGCTGATGCCAACCAAACCTGAAAACTAGGCAATCTTACAGAGGCACAAGCATGCGAGCGCTAAATATATGATGTCGTGACTTTGACATATTTTTTTACAGGCAAAATCTATCTCGCGCTCGTATTTTAGCTTTACATAAAACTAGTTTTCTTACGTTGGTATTAAAAAAAGCACTGCTAGACAAAAATAAACTGAAACAATACATTCACATGTGTCAGTAACAGTAAAGTTTACCTCAGCATTTTGTTTCCTATTGGCTTTATGCTCGTTCCAATACCCACTACTTGTAAGACCCACTTTGTTCAATTTAAATCGACAGATCGCTGTTAGTTATTCAGCGGCGGTGACGTGAGAGAAACCGTTTCTAACTTATATGTCATTTATATACTTTTGTTGGGACATACAGATTAGAAGAATATAAACGGTAGACGAAATTATTAATTAGTAATGCTAAATTTTTAAAATACAGGATCATGATATCTATCTATATGTACAGTCGCGACCAAAAGTCCATAAGCAATCTCAAAAGGCAATAGTTTGAAGTGTAGTTTGACTTACGACCTTCTATTTCCAAGAAATAGACACAACATGTTGTTAACAAATAATTGTATTTCATAATTTCATCCACAATGTAAGTGACGAGATGGCCGAGCGGTTAAGGCATGCAGTTAGAATAATAATAATAATAATAATAAGTTTATTTTTCACAACAAAAATTTTTTACAGTTTCTCTTAAAACTAAGTGTTAGTCTAAATTTAGATAATTACAATATTAAGACTTAATTAAGAGGTCGCCGTTGATAGCTGTACTAGTATGAACTGTATCACAGCCATCATCGTCTACCGCCCTGATGGTGGGTGCATTCTATAATTATTACAATAATTGAATTGAATTTTTTTTTTTTTCTTTTTTTTTAAAAATTAATGTGGCTTTGAGAGTGACATATTAGGAGGAATGAAAATAAAAAGTAAAATTATAGACATAGAACCAACGTTTTTGTGTTAAGCTTAGTAAGGATGTATGTGTGTGTGTGTGTGTGTGTGTGTGTGTGTGTGTGTGTGTGTGTGTGTGTGTGTGTGTGTGTGTGTGTGTGTATTTGTGTGTATGTATTTGTGTTTGTGAATGTGTGTGTGTGTGTTTGTGTAGTTATGCGTTTGTTGGATGTACATTGTTTTGTTTAGGCATGGATATGGAGAATCTGTTCGGTTTCGGCATAACTTAGTTTTTGTAGATAGTCATAAACTACATTTTTACATTTACTGTATGGCAATTTATAAATATTTTTAACCTTATTTAGTACATTATATAGATTATTACTAACAATATAATATTGACTACGAGCTAGTGTTGACCTGTGTGACACCATAGAGCACACCCTGGTTTTATTGCGACTTAGTATTGGCTTGAATTCAGTACTCTTGTGTTTCCGTAGGATAACAGATAAAATAAACAACTGCCTAACGGTTAAAACCGCGCATTCACTATACAAGAGAACAGTAGGGTATCTCCGAGGTTTCCCAAGCATAACTTTTAAAATTGCTCTTTGAGCACGTTCAAGAGGAAGCAAAGTGGTTATTCCAACCCCACCCCATGTTATGATGCAGTATTGTAAGAGACTTTGAGCGAGCGCGTAGTAAACACATAACAATGTTTCGCGATCAGCCGAGTACCTAAGTTTTCTGAAAACTGGGATCAGTTTTCTAAGGCGATTTACAATGTTACTTATGTGCGCTGACCAATTTAGAGAGCTATCAATAGTGATTCCTAGGTATTTTATGGTTGAGGTGCGAGTGAAGCAAGAACAAGAGCATGATGTTTGCTGATTACATGTGTGAGCTCTAATTTGGAACTCAGCTGGGGGTTGCGTGTTGGAGCGTGGACTGAACGTAATGTACTTTGTTTTAAGGACATTCAGTGTTAATAGGTTGTCGTTTAGCCACTTCATTACCTCTCTGAGAGCGTTTTCTGTATACTGTTGAGCCTCTACCCAATTCCTGCTATGAATAATGAGTGCTGTGTCATCTGCATAGAAAATGATGTTGCAGTTGAATAGTTTTTTGGTACATAAGGTATTTATGTAAATAAGGAAAAGTGTTGGACCCAATACGCTGCCTTGTGGTACCCCAAACGAGGGAGTGGCGTAAGAACTTAAATGATTATCGATTTTAACGCATTGGGTCCGGTTTGATAGATAGGAACGAAAAATATCAAGAGCTATTCCCCGTATACCAATATTTTCCAACTTACAAAGTAATAGTGGAATTGAAACAGTATCGAAGGCCTTAGACAAGTCAAGAAATACACCTATTACCTTTGATGATCTGTCAAGGCCTTTTGCAATAGACTCCGTAAGTTCCAAAGTGGCATCTTCTGTGGATTTTCCTTTCATAAAGCCGTATTGGTTTTGGGCGATAATGTGGTTTTTACGCAGGAATGTGCCGAGTCTAGAATTTAAAACCTTTTCGAGGATCTTTGATATAGTTGTTAGGACCGAAATCGGACGATAATTACCAATGTTATCCTTAGCATCACTTTTATGAATTGGGTGTACTAATGCTCTTTTTAAGATGTCCGGGAAAACACCAGTGGTCATACTTAAGTTGCACATGTATGTTAGGGGAGGAATCACACTGTCTTTAGCGTATTTAATTACCATTGTTGGTATATTATCAGTACCTGTGGCAGAGTCATTCTTTAAGTTTAAGATTATATTCTCAATCTCTGTAAAATCCGTTTCAAATAGTGCCATTGAGTCTCTGGGAGAGAGAGATTTATTTGGACAAACACTTAGTTGAGTAGTATGACTATGGCTGTGCGATTCCAAAATTGAATTTGCTAGGTTTTCTCCTATTCCCACAAAGTAATTGTTAACCATATCTAGCGATTTACACGGGTCTGAAGTAAGGGTAAGTAGTTCGTTGGAACGAACAGGTGTTTTTTTGAAATTAGTTACTTTATTTATTGTATTCCACGTGCCCTTTGGATTGTTTTTGTGTTTATCGAATTCAGTTTTTTCGTAAGCCGTTTTCAGTTTTTTTAACAGATTGTTGCAAAAGTTGCGATATCGTGTGTAGGTTATCTGTAATATGGCATTATTTGTTCTTGCTTTTCTATGAAGCCTATCTCTGTGTCTGATACAGCGAACTAAACCAGGAGTTATCCATGGTTTTATGGTACGTTTTCGGTGAGGGACAGTGATTTGTTTCGAGTTCTTAGATACAGCTTTTGCAATTATTGCTGTCAGCTCAGTAGCCACAAAATTGGCATCTGTAGATTCGTAAATAGAGCAAAAGTCTGTGTTGGATAACTGAAGTACTAAGGACGAATAGTCTATTTTCGTGTAAAAGGTCTTTGAAGTGTTCCGTATAATTTTATTTTTTAGACAGAAAACCATTGGAGCGTGATCAGTCACAAAAGAATTCAATATGTATGTTTCAGCAAATTTATCCGTTCTCAACATAACATGGTCAATGCAATTTTCCTGGCGAGTAGGGTAGACATGAGCAGGTAGTAAACCGTGACATGCTAATGTTTCTAGGTATTTAGCACTATTGCGGTCAGAACTATTAGTTGCGATGTTGATATTGATGTCGCCAACCAAAACTAGTGATTTAAGTGAGCTTATTGGTGTGAGAACCTGATCGAGACTATCACAAAAGTTATCTATGCTTCTATTTGATGGTGATCTATAAATGGCAAGAATAGCGCATTCGTTGCTCAATTTTAAAAGAAGACCATTTGCGTCTAATAACAGAGGCTTTGTTATATTGTGTACAACGTCAGTTTTAACAAAAACTAGAACTCCATCGTTTTGGTTCAGATAATCTGAAGTATAAGAGGTGTAACCGGCAATTGCCGGTGGAACTGGCAGCTTACTTAACCAGCATTCCGACAATACAAGTATGTCGCATTGAATACAGACTCTTTCTAAGAGGACAGTCAAGGCATCAAAATTACAGGCAACGCTACGAATATTGGTGTGGAATATTATTAAAGACTAGCTGACCCGTGCCCACTTCGTTGGGCATAATGTTCAAAAATATATATCTTTCATCTAAATTAATATCTACACAAAACAAACTTAATACCTACCTATAACCTAAATTAATATCTACATGAAACTAACTTAATACCTATAACCTAATTTAATATCTAGGTACATGAAACAAACTTAATGCCTATCTATAACCTAAATTAAATGAAAACTATATAAACATGAAAGATTTTTTTTTAATGTACCGAAAATAAAATTAATGAATGTCGAAAGTGTGTTACGAAAAATTCGTTTTGGGGACGTCCGCTGCGTAAAGAGCCGACCGCGCGAATGAGCCGCGTGGGTACCTACCTCTCAGATGTAAAAGGAAGGTCACGCCTCCTTCTTCCGAAGTGAGCACGAACGCGAACCGAAATAAGCCGAAACCATCGCGCGCCACTGCCGCGCTGCTGTGGCCTTCACGTATAACGATGAGTTTTTCTCCGATTCTCTTTACAAAACGGACTACCACGTAAAAACCTTTTAATTTTTCGGTTTTTTATATAGCCTATGACACTCAGCGATAATGTGGCTTTCTATTAGTGAAAGAATTTTTAAAATCGGTGCAGTAGATTCCGAGATTACCCCTGACAATTTAACAAACACACAAACTTTACCTCTTTATAATATTAGTATAGATGATCGAGTATTGCCTAAATGAACTGTCAGATCTTCTGGCGAGCAAATCACAGACTTGGAAACCTCGATGGCGTCAATATCGTTAGATATATCATCTAAGCTCAACATTATTGATTAGGAGTTTTATAATGCATATCTTATATGTGCAATAGATGTCAACATATAAAGTCATTGTCTTTTGTGGAGCAGTAACTAAATATTGATTTAATCTATCAATATTATGTTTTAGTGGGACAAGTGAGTGCCGTAAACGTGATGAGATGAGTAGGTGATTAATGTTGTTGTGCGTATAGTTGTAAGTTTGTGATTGGGCAGTAGTTATTGTGTTGTGGTTCTTGTGATTTGTATTGATTAATAGTGTATATGGTTCTATGCAATTAAGAAGCTTTAAGCTATTAAATAAAGAAACATGCATTAAGCTAAGCCATGTACAGGCAAAACAGTAATAATAAAAAATCAAGAGTAATAAGCCAAACATCCTGGGTATCATACAGTACAAATATTTAATATAATTTAGTCATGATTCTGATTGCGTCAAAAGCTTACTAAGATCTGTCTCAACATCAATTTTATGAGCCACGGCGCCTAGTTTTTTGCGAAGAAATATTTTTCCATGTGCTGTCCAACAGAATTCAAAGTTATTTTTCTTGCCGAACTCTCGAGCTAGGTAAAATAGTTTCCTAGCTTTGTGTGTTAGACTTTCAGCGACAAAAATTGGTTTCGGTTTGCCGTCAAGTTGCAGATGCGAGGTGTTTAACTTATTTGTTTGATTCTTGCGGTTATACGACTTAACTGAAGATAGTAACTTTTCTTTCAGTGGCACGGATGTGAAGTCAACTATAATAGTTCTATTGCCATTTCTGTCAGCATTTAACCGAAAAACGTCTCGTATCTGAGAGTCCTCGATTTTAATGTCGCTGGTGGCTGATCCAATTTTTTTCACCATACACACGAGCTGTTCTTTTGACTCACTATTCTGCACGGGGACGTTTCTTATCTCAACGTTAGATTGTTTTTGAGCTCTTTCCAGGTTTTCTACTTTCAGCTCCAGCGTTTGTATGTAAGCCAGGTGAGTGCGTCTTTCAGCTTGCATTGAGATAAAATTTTCTTTCATTTCTTCGTACTGTTTAGACATGAAATCAATAGATTGTATAATATCAACATTCTGTTTACTAATACCATCTACGCTTGACTTTATGTTTATCTGTTGATTTTTAAATTCATCGAACGACTTTTGCATTTCTAACATGATAGTCGAAGATCCAATGTCTTGTTGTTGGCGTCTACGGGCTCTGGGGCGAGTAGTAACGTTGTTAAAACATTCGCTGTCAGTATCCGAGAGAGGAGCAGAGCTTTGCTTGGTTCCGGACGATGGGACAGGATTAGAAGAATAGATGCGATTATCAATTCACTGCAGGTTCAAATCTCACTTGGTTACTTTTATACTTTTTGAAGTTGTTACTCGATTAGAAGGAATGGGATATAGTATTCTTTATCTTGTTCACTTTGTTCACACATTTGTAAATATATAGAAAATGTATGGGGTTCGATGGTGCAAAGGTGGGAGTCACGGGATGAAAGGTGTATACAACAGTTAAAAACCCATTGCATGGAAGTGTGGGAAAACTTAAGAAGAACCAGTATATGTGCTAATATTGTAGGGTCCATGCGCAAACGTCTACTTGACTGCATTTAAAATAATGGGGGTTATACGAAATATTAATAATGTTATAATTATTTAAGATTAGTTTAAGATGTTTTGGTTTTACTAATAAGACGCTGTAACTGAATATTAGCACTTCTGTAAATATTTAATGATCTTCAATGGAGGTTTAGTTTCCTTCTTCTTTTCGTCAAGACAAGCTGTAACTTCAATACATTTATTGTGACGTTACATTAAAAAAAACATCGTCATAAAGTGTAAATCATAATATTAGTCTTCAATAAACGCTGCTGTATACCAATACCTATTATAAGTGGGTATCAACAATTATATTTTTGTTATTAGAACATCCTGTCCTTGTTGTCATTGTGAATCAATTTAGTAATATTTGTAGGTATTATCAATGTTATGAATTGACTAAGTGGGTTACAATAAAAAATCTTATAAACGGTTACAAGGGCACTTTTTTTAATTTAGGTAGGAATGTGACGTCACAATGCTCTTAAAAGTTTATTAATTGTATAAATAAATAAAACGAATAAACATTGTTATCATCATTCAGCGTGACTTTTTTTATTTCTACCTTACAAAAATGAAAATAAAAATAAAAAATTACGTAAATAGTTAAATAATAATAACATATTTAACTCTTTAGTTATTATATCAATATGTAATTATTTATGTATTGTATACATGTATTGTATCGCAATTTAAGCATGAATACCTAACAAGTTTGTGCTTAAAATGTTACAAATAATATTATGATTTCGTAAAACCAAAATACAACGACAAATCAACTAAGCTTCAAACTCAGATTTAGTTGATAGTGATCCCAATGTTTACCCGATATAGCTACCTGCTCATGATAGATAGATGCGAATTCAAAGAACCGGTCGCCACTGTGACGCGTTTAGTACGAATGCGACAACATTTCATTAGTGTGTGTTATCTTATAAACTGCTAAACACGCAAGCGACTTCGTTAGTGTGTGTACTGGCTGTATCGGGCTCGTACCGTTCATAGCAATGTAATCCTTAGCGTGCCTATGGACTTCTGAGCGTTTACTGTACCTACAATTGATAAAATTGTAAATTATCCATGTCTGTACAACTTTATAACAGTAGTTTAAACCAAAACATATCTTTTTTTATAATTTCTGTATGTCTGTCTGTACGTGCATCACGACAAAACTACTGCTTGAAATTAAATGCCATTTTGTGGTCTTACTCAATAATTTAATAACGTGCTGGAGCACCGTAGACCGTAGACCGCATCATCACTTACCATCAGGTGAGATCGTGGTCAAACGCGTGCCTATCCACCATAAAAAAATTGGTGCATGAAAGGAGCCTCCCCGAGTGACTTACACCACGATTCCCTACGTCCGGCGCACCCTGGGCAATTCGCGAGTTCTCCAAAGCGAATTGGCTAATCCTTTCACCACGATGGCAAGTCAAAATATAATTTGACTCGACCATCGACACGACGAAGAAGAAGAATAAAAAAATAAAAAATTTTTTTCTTTGTATTTTACCCTTAAATGGGTATTTAGTTGGTAATTGTTTTTATTTTTTTTTAATTATGGGCATTTTAAAAATCGAGTAAATTCATACTCTGTGTCTGACTTTTTGCTCTTGTAACTAAAAATAAATACTTTTGTTTATAGTCACATTTGATTAAAAAAACAACCACAATTTACGGAAATAGTATTCAGGATTACAAAACAAAAAAAAATATTGAAGAAAGTAAATATTGACACAGGGTGTAGGTATTTATTTTTTTTAGTACCTATTTTTTTTTAAATTTTTATATGCTTATTTTTTTTTATAATATAGAATTTGGAGTGTTTTATTTTTTTTCTGATAACTGTAACTAATAACTTACTCGTACATTAATTATTTTTTTATCAGTTAATATTCTGCCATATCAGAAGTATGAAAAGTGGCAATAAGTTATTATACTTTGAGATGCATTTAATATCTACTGGCTTATCTTTGTTGAATTTTGGCCAGCTATTACTTATCTCAATATTAACCTTCAATATGATTTATCTACTTTTTTTAAAATACAATCTTAGACCGAATGCACACTGAGGCAAAATTGAGAGATGGGAGGATCGTAAGTGTTAAAGATAACGGATGTCTATGTCAGCATAGACATATTATTGTCAAAAAAACAAACAAAAATATTGTATGAATTATTTGAAAAGATGGTGCACATGAGTTCCTCACCAGCTCTTCTCATGATGCAATACCCATCGGAGCTGGTACTTGGATTGATTTTGATTCATATAGTTATATAAGTTGAATTTAAGTCGCTCCGGTGTCAAATCATTTTATTACAATAAGTATCATAATTTAGTTAGCTAAGTTTTATTTTAATTTTATGTTTTTTGTATTTTAATGTTTGTTTTGACGTGTTCAAGCGCCCCTTGGGGCCCATGGAAATAAATGATTTGATTTGACATCGGTTATCTTGAGTATTATCCGTTAGCTGGAGTAGATTTGTACATTACTTGTAGGTACACCTCAGTTGCAATGTTCAATCATAGCTTTAAAAAACAATGAGTGTTTTTTAATACATTATTTAGGTACTAGCAAACTATCGAAAAAAAACTATTCAAGGTTTGGAAAGCTCAGATAGGAGAGCGATAGAACGCAATCCTAACGTCACGGGTTCAAGTCCAAATTTTTTTTCGACTGTCTCTTAGTATTAGATTGCTAAGCATGGCTAAATGCTATATAGAAAACAATTATAAATTATTCAGGTACTTATAAATCATTATTTTATATTTAGAATAAAAAAAACTGATTATTTTGAACATGAAAATGTTTAAATAAGTAGATGTTTAACTTAAATACTTGTCAGAGGCATGTCTTTGTCCAGTCCCCTCGTCTTAACATCAGTGGAAACGCACCCTAGTAACTACATTTACATTATTATTGAAAAAAAAAGAGATGTTGTGATATAACTGTCCCAACACCCGCCTCGGTGGCGCAGTAGGCAGCGCGTAAGTCTCATAATCTTAAGGTCGTGAGTTCGATCCTCACCCGGGGCAAATCTTTTAGTTTTGTTAATTCATTCTGACATTTATAATCAAGAGGATATACTGACCTTTACATCTTAAATGGTCTGTGGTAGCTTGCCACTATTGAATTCGATTTTAATTAAATAATTAATATTTTTGTAGTTTCAATATTTTTTATTATAGCTAATCAAAACTATAGTGAATTCATGTATTACAGTAAGGGCCAGTTTCAGAGGTATTGGATTACTTATATCCTACCCATAAAATATAACCTGACTAAATTTTAAAGTGTCCCAGGCTACACTTGAATAAAGAACACAGCTGGCTCTTTCATTTATGTGTGTTATATGCTTATCCTGCCAAAAATGTTTATCTAACACCTGTGAAATTGGGGCTAGGTAACATACTTTATAATAGAAAAAATGGGGCGCATGAAAGGAGCCTCCCCGAGTGTCGTACACAACGATTCCCTACGTCCGGCGCACCCTGGGCAATTCGCGAGTTCTCCAAAGAGAATTGGCTAATCCTTTCACCACGATGGCAAGTCAAAATAAAACTTGACTCAGCCATCGACACGACGAAGAGAAGAAGAAGAATAGAAAAATATTAATTACAAACCTTAATTACTGCAATACATAATCTCTTAATAGCTTGCCATTCTCAACGCCCGTGTGTCACCTCCTAGAACATTGTCTGTGCTGTAAAGCGTTCTGGGTGCTACAAACTCCAAACTTACCACTTCACCACCTCTAGATCCAACCTAATCTTCTTCCGTTGTATTAAGGTTGATTTTCCTTTAATTTTATGTTTGGTAATGGTTAGCATTACTTAGTAGTGGTGACATGTCGCCGTGGAGAAGTTTTAACAAAGTTCTAGTTCCACAACGGATAATAGAGGGGTGCTTGACTGAGCTCCGTACAATATGATAGTTTAATGTTTTAGGATTTTCTAGGCTTTGCCAGGAACATATCCAATTTGTGAAATGGATTTTAATTAAACATTGCTTGTTTTAGTTTGCTTGAATTTAATACTCTCTGAGAGGCTAGGGGAATATTATAGCGCGATAGTGATTTGATAGAGAAGGTTTTTTTTTTTTTTTTACACAAGTGTTTAAACAACCTTTGCCTCTTTTCTGGGTAGATGTGATGTTACGTTTTATGTTCTTATTCAATGCTGCTTAAAAAAATACTATGAAATACCGTTTATTGACTGAAGCGATATACAAATCTAACATTTACAATCTAAACTATTCATCCTCAGCCAGTGGTTCCAAAAATGGTTGTTACATCTTATATAAATATTACTAGCTGACCCGGCGAACTTCGTACCGCCTTAGCGTAAATTTGATGCACTACTTTATTTTGTATAGCTGACCTATCTTATGTATGCGTACCTATTCGATTTGAACTGGAATAATATCCCCCATATAAAAATGTTTTTTTTTTTTTTTTTTTAATTTTTTTTGCCGTAACAACCTTGTACAGAGTATTAGAAAACTACAAAAAAAAATATCAGCCAAATCGGTCAAGCCGTTTTCATGCCAAGTCGTGACAACGGAAAACGGGTTTCATTTTTATATATAAGACTAGCTGACCCGTGCCCACTTCGTTGGGCATAATGTTCAAAAATATATATCTTTCATCTAAATTAATATCTACACAAAACAAACTTAATACCTCCCTATAACCTAAATTAATATCTACATGAAACTAACTTAATACCTATAACCTAATTTAATATCTAGGTACATGAAACAAACTTAATGCCTATCTATAACCTAAATTAAATGAAAACTATATAAACATAAAAGATTTTTTTTTTAATGTACCGAAAATAAAATTAATGAATGTCGAAAGTGTGTTACGAAAAATTCAATTTTGGGGACGTCCGCTGCGTAAAGAGCCGCGCGGGTACCTACCTCTCAGATGTAAAAGGAAGGTCACGCCTCCTTCTTCCGAAGTGAGCACGAACGCGAACCGAAATAAGCCGAAACCATCGCGCGCCGCTGCCGCGCTGCTGTGGCCTTCACGTATAACGATGAGTTTTTCTCCGATTCTCTTTACAAAACGGACTACCACGTAAAAACCTTTTAATTTTTCGGTTTTTTATATAGCCTATGACACTCAGCGATAATGTGGCTTTCTATTAGTGAAAGAATTTTTAAAATCGGTGCAGTAGATTCCGAGATTACCCCTGACAATTTAACAAACACACAAACTTTACCTCTTTATAATATTAGTATAGATTATCTACCTATCTATAATAGCTTTAAGATTGAATATTATCTTTTTATAATACTTTTATAATTGTTCGCCGACTGGCTAAACCGCTGGGCTTGAAATTTTACACAAAGGTTTTTTATATTACTTAAGTGCGCAAAACGGAATCTTTTGCGGTTTAGTAAAATAAGAGTTGTACGCACAGATATAGATCTACATAGATAACGCAAGTATCACGATTTGTATTGAAACCAAGCGTGCCGACTTTTTAATACCTTTTGTGACGTCACAGCCGAAATTTAGTGACGGGAAATCCAAACCGATTCAAAGACACCGATGCCGCCGATGCCAATCCGCCCAGTACGTTCAACTGGAGCTGTCCGCTATGATTTTCTCTGACAAAAGACGCGCGTGGACTGAAGTTAGAGGCGACCAACCTCGACGCTTGGTCGGGGTTGAGACACGCGAAGTACATGCATCTGCGTTATCTATGTAGATCTGTGGTTGTACGTATGGAACTTCGTCATTCTTAAAAAAGTTTGAAGTTTAAAGTTTAAAGTTTGAAGCACGAAATTTATTTACTATTTAGATCTTTAATATAAATAAATGAACTTCTAGAAGAAGATTTTCCAAAAAAAATATTCCAAAGAGTGTTAAACATTTAGGTTTAATAGGTAACGTCAAAGTGTAATAGATGGCGCCACGGGAACATAACAAAACGGGTAAAGCTGCAGGATCTATGAGTCTCACGCGAACCAAGTCGCGGGCAACAGCTAGTAAAGTATGTGGCGGTACCTGCACATGATAAATGACGGACGACATTGACAACGTCAAGAAGTGTCACACTCGTCACAAATGTCAAAGAGCGCTGAATCGCGATAACGAAGTGTTCACAGAGAGTGTACATTTATACCACTTCCAAAACGCAAAGCAATATCACCTAGCCTACCTTTTGCGGCGGAGGAACATGACTCCCTGTTCTTCTACAACTTTAAAGTATCTATTTACTACCAACCGTCACACCGGCCTGTAATTATGTATACATTCCAGAATTTCAATTAAATAAAAAGCAATTATCATATTTGAATAATCTATATAATATAATCTATATACTAAAAATGAAACCCGTTTTCCGTTGTCACGACTTGGCATGAAAACGAAAATGAATACTTTTTTTTTTTTTTTTTTATTATAATTTTTTTTTTTTTGCCTTAACAACCTTGTAAGTACAGAGTATTAGAAAACTACAAAAAAAAATATCAGCCAAATCGGTCACGATTTGGCTGATATTTTTTTTTGTAGTTTTTATATTCATTTTTATATGCAGGATATTATAGATTCCAGTTCAAATTGAATAGGTACGCATATATAAGATAGGTCAGCTATACAAAATAAAGTAGTGCATCAAATTTACGCTAAGGCGGTACGAAGTTCGCCGGGTCAGCTAGTAATATATAAAATATAACACTCACCAAAAAAAAACCTGCCAAAATATTAAATTCGTCGTTCATTTTCACTAAAAATTAAGAGTCTTTACTAAAATTTTAAGCCTCTTTATGAGTGTGATATTGACAGGGTAGCTTTAAATAACCAAATTCAGGTAAAACCCGCTTAATACTAATTATTCTCCGGCCACATTTTCATTAATATTTTGTTGATACGTACAGGGGGCCAAACAATTAGGTATACAGGTCAAACACTTCTACGCTTAGTAAATACTGACTGCAATAGATATGCAAGTTTGTATTTCATATTTAATAAGTGTAATATACCCACTATTTAGATATATAACTCACTTATCCATAACTTGTGTAGTAAGTCTTTACTATGACTTGGAAGTTTTTGTCCTGTATACCTAACTCATTGGCCGACTGTACCTACCACGCAGACGAAACTGCGGGTGAAAGTTAGTTTGTTTGTTTGTTAGCGCTAATCTCAGAAACGAATGATCGGATTTTAGTTATTCTTTTTGTGTTTGTTAGTTTAACTATCCATTAAAGTTTTTTGATATTTAACATTACGCAAAGTTAAGTGTACGTGTACGTGACACTTAACCTCATTAAGGTCTGACCACGTATCTGACACTTTTAGCGACGCGACATGCGAAAAAAGTTATCTAACAAAGTTGATGCTTTTTATGATTTTGTTAAAATGAGCCTTGTTTTTAACCTACTTCAAAAAGTAGGAGGTTCTCAATTCATATGTTTTTTTTTTATGTCTGTTACCTCATAATTTTCGACTGGGCAAAGCGACTTTAATAATTATTTTTGTATTTGAAAGCTGGTGCTTCCCGTGTGGTCCCATTTTAATTTAAGTAGTATTTTATTTTATTATTTATTTTTATTTTTTATTTTATTTTATTTTATTAGGGGAGCTAACAGCCACACACAAATAATTGAACAAAATAGGTCAGCAAACGCCAATTACAAGCTTCCACATACAATTTATTAAGTATAAGTCTAAAATTATTGTATTGGAAGTCGGTTTTCTTTTGGAAAATTATTAAACCCATCATAATGCCTTCTAGAAACAATGTGATTTTATCTTTGGAATATCGTGTCAAATGTTGATTATCGTACTCATTAAAGGTAAAGTGGGTAAAGCGACATTATTGTACAATTAAATTTGTTTTCATATGTCGCCAATAATAATAATGCTGCCGGCATTTTGGGTACGAGATCTTCTGACATTGACTTATTAAGTTTAGTTTTTACGGTCGTCACGAAATGACGTATATAATCAAAGGACGTATCATACAGTTGAGAAATTTAGGGCTCCGGTAAGAGGTTACCGTAGCTAGATAGCTAAAGCGGCTGC
This sequence comes from Hypena proboscidalis, assembly GCA_905147285.1. Classification (NCBI taxonomy): domain Eukaryota; kingdom Metazoa; phylum Arthropoda; class Insecta; order Lepidoptera; family Erebidae; genus Hypena; species Hypena proboscidalis. The sequence continues at coordinate 4,242,264 of LR990150.1, read as the reverse complement.
CCGGTGTGCAGTAAGGTCGCAAGTTTCAATCCTGCCGGTCCCATATCTTTTTCAACTGTTTCTTAGTATAATTTGCTAAGTATAGCTAAATGCTATAAAAATAATCAATTAGAAGTTACCTTTTGTATTGTTACAATTATTATAAGTATTCGTTAATAATTTAAATTGCAAGAATTATCGCAATGAAACTGATAAATTACATTGACAATTTCAGTCCCATTAGAATTCAACGTACACACGTAGATTATGTACGCTTACGTGAATCGCACTGCGGTTAACCGTCACTGATATAACCACATATTATTGGAATGTATATGTATATATACCATTCGTACAGATTCTATCGCCTCATTTATTGCTGCACATATAAGGTTTTGTTTTACGTGGAAAGAAAATTTGGTAATTTTCTATAAAGATATTTTTATTATTTTCCTTGTTCCTGTCGCAAACAAATTCATGGGATTAAATAATTTTATTTAATTTTATGACAGATGGACGCATTGTTTTGTTTTGATTCAATATTTTGATTAATTTATATCATATAATTATCATTGTTAGTTACGTAAACAATTAAAAGTAATGGTCGATCTGTGACATGTATGTCTAGACGTTGCTTCGACATAAAATTTTAACAGATCTTTTAAATGAGATTCCAGCCCTAAAAATTAATAAGCCAGTATCAAATTCTGAGAATCTAATACTTTTCAAACGACTAAATTTTTGTAATCCAAGCAACGGTATACATGAAACATCTTTACGCATCATTAAACAGACTTTCTGCGTGGTCTGAAAAAAAAAAACTAACATAACCTACATTGTCTAATTAGTCCGAGTCTATTTTACAGCAATTTGTTAAAGTAAGTGATTTGATTGCATATTATGTCATGTCCTGTCGTGTTGTTGTGTCATGCTTTGTTTCCTTATTTTACTGACTTAGAAAATCTTTAGACTAAGAACTTACAACGCATGTTTTGCCTGCAGCCTCTGTAGAATGCAGATATTAATGTAAAAAACAAAATCAATTCTCACGACGCAGTTTACGCTCGCACGGTATTACATGCATATCTGCACGCAGCCGTTGTGGGCACATCATGTCATATCCTTATAGGTGTGACCAGAAAAATGGCCGCACGCGCCCTTTTTCCCCACGAACACTTCGAATCACTCCTGCGCTGGTGTTGCTATTTTTTATAAAAAAGGATGTAATTAATTTATTTTGCTGTTGAATGTCTAAAATGAATAAAGAAACCGACTTCTAAGATTAGAAGCCAACTCATCAATTTGAAGTGAATATAATGCAATAGTAAAGATAGTAAACTATTAATTGGGTACTTACATGCAAAAAAAAGATGTTAAATTTAGTTTCTAAAAAATACTTATTATGTTTATATAATATTAAAGTTGAAAAATTAAGAATCCAGCAGGACTCGAACCTGCACCCCCTGGGTATACGCCCCAAGTCCTGCTGGATTCTTAATTTTTCAACTTTAATATTATATAAATACAAAAAGGCATAGCAAAGCTAAAATTTGCTTTAAATATTACACTTATTATGTTGTTGTAAAATAATAAAATAAACTCACGTTAACGTCAAAAATATGATATTGAATCCAGCAACTTCCCGCCACGATTTCATTCCAAAACGGACAACAAAAACAGACGCGTTATAAAAAAAAATACACCCCAATTCCTGTGAATTTTGCCATCACATTTGATTTTCTGATTTTTCTGCAAACCTTACACCTATTCTCACCAAACTTCAGCGACATGATTCATCTCTTATGTATATAAATATCTTTTCAGTGACGTTTCTAACAAATCTTCATTTTAATATTCGGAAAAGGCTGAAAGTGACGGGAAGGTCTATTCTCGACACACTTGGGCGGGGCGACTCTGTGGATTTTGTAAGGGATGGTACATTAGGGTGGGAATGACAAAAAGTCTAATACGGAAGAGAAGTTGCACTTTTTCTTATGAAGAGGATGTCTGCGTTGAATTGCAAAAAAGGTAGGGGAAATTTTTTTACTAAAATTATATCAATGCAAGGAAAGAAAATTTCTAGTTCTGAGTAAAAATTGGTTTCTTATTAGTCAACTAGCTTTTACCCGTGACTTCGTCTACGTAGAGTTTGTTATATTGATAAGTACCTGCTCCGGTGCTTTGACTATATATAAATAAATATTGAAATACAATCCGTAGCGCTGACAAACAAACAAACTTTTTTCTGCAGTTTCGTCTGCGTGGTAGGTACATCAATAAAAAGTAGCCTATGTTATGCGCCTATTTGTCAGTAACCTGTATTTAAAATTTTAACAAAATGGTCCAGCTGCTTGGAAGATTAGCCGAAACAAACAGAAAGACAGACAAAAATTTTTGATGATAAAATATAGGAAATGACGACACGTTTAAGTAGTACGTTTTTTTCATTGTACACCATTGTTTTCAGTCTTTAAAATTTTAAATTCTAATGATAATAAGAATTTTGGCTCATGTTACTTCCGAAAAATGGGTACTGGGTTAGGTTATCAAAGCCTATTCAGCTGCATCCAAAATTATTTTCTAGATTGAGCCGTTTTTATTCCACTTCATCTCAGTAATTTATAAAAACATCTGATGTAATCATGCCTTTATCTCTAATGTCTGTTCCAATAGCAGAAAAGGTCTCCAATTGAAGACACCATAAACCCATACTTACTTCCACATAAATTGCAGATAATAACAATTGGGCACCCATTGTCCTTCCATACGACATTTGAAGGACTCTTCTGACCAACAAACGGTCCAGGACAAATTTACAAATTTAAATTTGCCGACGCTACCGCAATTGTACCTTTTTGTGGTTGGGACATTTTAGTTTTGTAAGTGTAAAAGTTAAGTTGTAAAATTTTCTATGAAGGGCTTTAACAAGACCGTCCTCAAAACTACTGTTGCTTATTCAATAAGGTTAAGGGTAGACTCCCGAACGCCGTTTTTTCCTACTTACATAATATTGGTTTTTTATCCTAGACACTCTTATTTGCATGTTAGTTCTTGGCCATTTCGTCAAAATTATCTTGATCCATAATTATATTACATACAAGCTGAAAAAACAAAATAATAATAATAAAAATATAGGCGCCAACAAACATGCTTTTTAGTGTTCTAAATATAGTAATAATAATAATAGCAGCCCTATATCTAATACATGTCCCACTACAGGGCTCGGGCCTCTTCTCATGATGACAATGGTTAGGCCATAGTCCACCACGGTGGCCAAGTGCGGATTGGTAGACTTCACACACCCTCGAGCACTTTTAGGCAATCTCAGGCATGCAGGTTTCCACACACACACACAATGCTTTTCCTTCACCGTTAGCGAGTGATAATTGATACGACAAATACACACATATCTTCGAAAAGACGAATCTTAACTATCTACGAGTATTGACAAAGATATGTTGCATGGGTTTGAACCCGATATCTTGGACTTAGCAAGCAGTCTCCCACTTGGCTGCTTTTTAGACATGATTTTTCTCTATTAATTGATATTGTATCGTATTTTCAACACAATGTTATATTGTTAATGAAATAAATGAAATGAAATGAAATAAGAACTTAATAATATTAAAATTAAAACCATATAACCATATATGGAAAACGGCCGAGCAATTGTTTTTCCTTAAAAGCGGCATTGTTTTGCTTATTCGTACATGTTACGTTATTATTTTATTAATGGCCTGCTTTATTTTTACTGCCAGTTTCTTTTTTGTTTGTCTATAAATTGGAGTTATACGTCCAAATTGCTGCCTTTAAGAGAAGTTATTTTTATTAATAAGTCCTTTATCTTCAGATAGTTTGTTTTTATTAGACATGACAGGGATGTCAATTAAGGTAAGGCTGTGTATAAATGAATTTAGGTTAATCTAAGATTGGTGTCGTTAGATGTGCGGAGTAAATACACTTAACCTAAATTCTTGTTTTGGTGTCACGCTTTTATTATTATTTAATACTCGGCTTATATTATGATTGGTGTTAATTAACTGCTGCGATGGTCTTGTGGTTAGCGTATGCTCTCACCGTGAGGTCTCCGGTTCGATTCTCGGGTCGTGCAAAGTGTTATTTGTGAACTTCCCGTCAGAAAATTCACAGTAGCAGCACGGAGTTGGAATTATGCCCGGGGGATGACGATATGCTCAAACCTATTTATTTGTTTTTTTGTTTGTACCCAAACATATTCCAATTGGACCAATCTTAATGAAAGTTGGTGGTGGGTTCAAGACCCCAGAAATAATATAGGCCACTTTTTATCGACCAACCAAACGGGCTGAGCCGCGCACGTAAGCTAGCGTATTTTTTTTTTTTTTTTTTTTAATATTTTTAGGACAATGAGCATTAGTTTCATTGACTTGGAAAATATCGTAGTTGTTCCCTCCTAGACTTAAAATATATAATATGTTTTGGACTTTTGTATGTTCACTGTACAAAATTGTTCCTATCAATAACAATAATTTTCAGTGTTATTAATATAGTCGTGTTACTAACAGCATGTACGACTGTTTTCATATATTTTCAATGTATTTTGCGAATAACGTTGTTGATTACACAATTGTCATTCTTTTAAGTACTTTAAATGTTATGTATCATTTATTGTGTAATTGTTTGTTGTTCCAATGAAAAAAAAAAAAAAAAATTGTTCGCAAGCTTAGCATCGTCTTACCGAAATATATTTACATTATAACTATATTAATCAAACTACACATTATCAGTATAATCTGGTCTCGCATAATTTCCACGCGAAGCTTATATGATGCGAAGGCCGCTTCTATTCTAAATGTATAGCTGGTTCTGTAGCGTTAGTACCTAAACAACAAAACTTTAACTATAAACAAATAGGAGCTAAAATTCTCTTAGAATATTGTGTTAATAAATTCAAACGCCGACCAACTTTAGCAGCGCCAAATTTCATTAGTGCTTTAAGTTTTTAAGGTGTGGAAAGAAAATTTGTTTGGCAACTTGTTAGGTCTCTAAAACCACAATTCTGTTGAAAATGAAAAGAATAAAAGCCTATGCATTTTAGTTTTTTAGATATAATTTGTTTATAGTAACAAAAAAGCTGCGATAGCCGAGACCGTAGGACTGCAAAGTCAAAGGTCTCGGGTTCGAACTCACAGCACACACCTCTGTCAATAAATCGTAAAGATTCGTCTTTTCGAAGATATGTGTGTATTTATCATATAAATTATCGCTCGCTAACGGTGAAGGAAAACATCGTGAGGAAACCTGCATGCCTGACAGTGTCTAAAAAGTACTCGAGGTTGTGTGAAGTCTACCAATCCGCACTTGGCAAGCGTGGAGGACTTTGGCCTAACCCTTCTTATGAAGGCCCGAGCCCAGCAGTGGGACATGTATTAGATACAGGGCTACTATTATACTATATTTTTTTATAACAGATAAAAACTTAATAATATCTTAGTTAAACCCATATTACTTTAGTATGGAATTTTATGCTCCGCTCCCGAGGAGTTTAGCCCCAATTTCACATTTGTTAGACATACCTTATTGGCAGGATAAACATATAATACACATAAATAAAGTGACAGATGTATTCTTTCTAACTGACTTCAAAAAAGGAGGAGGTTCTCAATTCGGTTGAATGTTTTTTTTTTATGTTTGTTCGCCGATTACTCGAAGACGCCTGGACCAATTTGAGAAATTATTTTTTGTTTGAAAGGATATACTTGTTTTGTGGTCCCATTTTTTTCAAGTCACGCTCTGATGATGGGATCCTAGAGAAATCGAAGGCTCAAATTCTTCCTCAAAAACTTTAAAATTATAAAATAATTATTTAATCATTTCTATTTAACTAAATGAAAAAATGTATTATTTTGTGCGAAGTAAATTTATTTTTTGCTTTTTAGTTTACCTACTTTTTGAAGTCGGTCTTTTTTTTCAAATGTCACTTTTAAATTCGGATGATTTAGAATGTTTTCTAAAAGTAATTTTACTACATTAACTATGTGTGCCACAATAACAATATTTGCGACTTATCAAAATGTGTTTCTAAAGAAAATATTACCTTTTGTATATTTGAGGGCGAATGTAACATTACTATATATTTTTATGCTATCGTAAAAATGCGACGAGAATCTTTCATCTTTTCCATTAAATGGGTAAGGCCTTAGCATAGGCGGGAGCGGATAAAACTAGCCCGTTTAAATAACAACACATAACATAATATTACGCCTATTAATATTGCCTAAGATAAATTAAGATAAATTTGGATTTTTTTACATTAGATAGAACGCCAGAAGCAATTACACTATCCAATGGTCCCAATGACAAGGCCAAATACACACATTCACTCACACAAGCACACCCAGTCTCAGAACTAATATTTGCGAATTACACAAAGATTTGTCCCATGTGGGGATCGGACCCACAACACCAGTGCAGTGGAGAACGGCGAGGCGACCGCTTAAACCACTACACCACACGTGCAGACATACCCGTGAGAGAGGTGCACGTAACGCACAGATCACCTGTTATGTGTATGTCCCATGTAATAGGGCCTACCGCCATCCCCCGGACACAATTCTAACTCCGTTTTTGTTTTTTGAGAATTTCAAGACGGAAAGATCTCAAATAACACTTTTACCTGACCTGGGAATCGAATCTGAGACCTTGCAGTGAGGCGCACACGCTAAGCACTGTACCAACTTTGACCATTAGGCCTTTTGGACAAACAAACTAGTTGAAGTCCAAATATTCTTAGTAAACTACTCTGCGTGGTCCGACACGAACTTGGCCTTTTTTAATGTTTTTATAAGTATTGAGCGATTAAATGTCTGCTGGAGGAGGCCTTGACCCGAAAAAGGGTTCCTGCAGTTATATAAATAGTTTAGTTAGTTTAAAACAACTGTTTAATATAAGTAGACAATAGCATTAAAAATAAATAAATGTAACTAAACATAGAAAATACATATAGAATAAGGTTAGATTTAATCATTTTTTGTTACGAAATAAGTTTAAGAAATGTAAATATTTTGTTATGTTATTACCTATTACTAAAAGGCTTTTTTATTTTATTTTATTTTTATTTATTTTATTAAATTTCTGTTATAAAAGAAAGCTAAGCTATTATATACGTAACGTATCCCAGTTCAAAACTGTTTTCAATTTATAGTGTCTACGTTTATTTTCGCTCCGCTTCCTTCCACGATCTGCCTTATCCATGAAAATTTAATAAAAACCCTCATTTTATTTATTTATCTTAGAACACTCATAAACCTTCACAGCGCCGTTACATGTTTTGAAGTTGAATAGCTCCTTATGCCATCGAACGGTTATAGGCACATCCTTTTTGAAAGCAAAAGTATAGAAAAAGTTTTCTTAACCATGAATTTTTCGTCATTCAAAATGAACCTTTATGCTTATTATCATAAAATTGATATTCAAAAGATGAAAAAAGTTGAAAAAGTAAAACAATATTGTCATGTGTCATGAACTCATGAGTGAAGTTTCATAAATGACGTATTTATTGTACAAAATTATATATATTATGGCTGTTCTTTGATATTTCGGTAATGTATTATGAAGAAGTCTTTGTTGTTGAAAAAGCGGTAGAGTTGTTGATACATTGTCGAGTTGAAACTTGTGTCTATTTATAAGACTATCAGGTTAAAAAGTTGACAGTTGACAATACTTACAAAGACAAAGTTTGCGATTCATGTTGCCTTTAAAATTTTTTTTTTTGTCTGCCTCATTGGTCGCCTGTTCAATATTCGGGCCGAGCAAAAGTAGTATAAGGAATTTTGTCGCCAGAAAATTATTATTAGCAGCATGAAGGTGCACGGTAAATAGGCTCAACTCCTACCCCATGAGACCTTAACATAACAGGTGAAATGTGGATGCGACAAACATCAAATTCAAATTCAAATCCAAATCATTTATTTTCTTAGGCCCCAGGAGGCGCTTGAACACGTCAAAATATTACAAACAAATGATACAAAAATAAATTATAAGTAAAACTAAATTATACTAATTACAATGATTTGAATAACTGGGGTTTAGATTAATTTTAATCCAACTGTTTAGAATCAGATTAAAATCAAACTAAGTACCAGCTTTGATGGGTATTGCATTATGAGAAGAGCTGGTGAGAAACTCATGTGCACCATCTTTTCAAATGAAATGAATAAAATATAAGAATTATCATACATATTGAAAGTCACATCTACCACACCCTGCTACGTATACATATATCCAGTTTGATTTAATTTTCCTCTACAGAAATTATTTCTACATTTTCAACGACTACAAAAGATGCGACCTCCATTTTTAAAGACCACAGGCAATAAATTCTTAGACCAGTAATATAACTCACGTTATAACAAAAACTCACAATTGTTGGCCAACCATCTGTAACTTCCAAGGTCATTTATTCGCCGAACCTTTTTCAGATTACATTGGGCTCGGTTTGTAGTTTGCTTAAGGTGGACTCTCCAGCGACGTGTTCTCATACGTAATAAGGGTTCAACTTTTAAAGACGAATCATATATTGAGCACTAAAATGCATATTTGTCAGTGTTCATTTTATAAAAATTGTTTTAATCATTAATAAGGTTTCATACTTCAAACAAAAAAAATAAAATAATTATTTTGTAAAAATTGGCGCTAAGAAACATGCATTTTAGTGTTTTAGATATATTATGACTTGTCAATAAAAAAAATAAAAACTTAAAAAAATATATTATATATTTATTTATAGGAAGATCAACCAGCATGTAACAATTTGAATAGCTTAACGTAAATAAGTGACAGAGAGCCAATAATAGATCTTCACGAATATTTTTGAATATAAATACAAATTTTGTGAACATCAGAACAAAAGTACAAAAGTAAGTGCTTAAATTATTACACTAAAAACCAAAAAACATATTTGATATGTTTTTCTCGTTGCTCGTTATAAATATTTGGAAAAGAAGTCTTGACTGAGTATCCGTTTAGCCGGTCCAATTTTTGTATTAAATATATCAATTTCTAAATATTTGCATAGTTTGTTAGTACTACTGCTCACTCGCCACACAAATGCATTCTGACGATAATTAGTGGTCACCAAGGGGAGATGGATAGGTTTGGTATTCCTTGCTGTCGTTCTAGGCACGTGAATTGACAATCGAGAGACAAGATCAGGGCTATCAACTATCAATCGATCCGCTAAGTATCTTCACCAAGTAAGTAACGTCAGCTACTTCGCGTCGTTTAGCTAGTGGCAGAATGTGGAACTTGGCGCAAAGCTTTAAATAATCCTCCGAGGAATGTTATAGTCATACAAATAAATAGAATCCCTAAGAGAAAAACTTGAGAGGTGTCAAGGGACACCCGGATGAAACGAAGTTCCTTTCGATTAATTAGTGAAGGAATTGTTATAAAATTTATTTTTTTTAAGTTATAATAATATTTTTTTGGTTATTAACAAATATAATGTAATATAAACTTATCAGTAGGCTCAATTTTAGTAATTTAACTGGCTTGCTTTGTATGAGATCTCTCTCAGAGCGAAAGAAACGGACAGAGAAACATGCGCACGCCGCACGGCACGGTCGTTACAACTTTTGGTCTTAATTTTTCAAAACCAAACCCAAATGTAACGGGAAAAGTTTGTTTAATAATTATTGCTGAAACACATCCCTGTTTAAATGAAGTACTAAAACAATTTCCAATTAACACTGTGAAAATATCAATAGACACGTTACTGTCTGTTTACTTTCATACAACATTCAGATATTTAATTGGTTGTTTTCATTCGGACCTTACAAAGCATTTTCGACTTTATTGCTATAATACTTCAGTATATTTTAGTTTCTTCTGATTTTGTTGTACTGTTTGCAGACGTCATGGTGAGATTAAGTTGGGCATGTGTGAACTGGTTTAGTGACTTAGGACGATTTTTGACCACCGTTGGTCTAGTGGTTAGCGTATGCATCCTCTTATCGTGTCTCGGATTCGATTTCTGGGTCGAGCAAATGTGTTGTTCGGATTTTTAACCGATGAAAATAAAAACGGACGATGTTCTCAAGGCAACGTGTGTATTTTGAAATGTAAACTAATTATTTACTGACAATTTTATGCAACTACGTAGAAATTTTATTGAAAAGACTTATCGTGGTATTCATTTAATTATTTGGCACCTACTCAAAATTAGTAAAATATAATATTTTATAGTTTATGTAACTAAGTTCAATACCCAAGACTTAAAATGTTTACATGGATTAAAATTAATCTAAGCCCCGGTTATTCAAATCATTGTAAGTAGTAAAATTTAGTTTTACTTATAATTTATTTTTTTATCATTAAATTTGTTTGTAATATTTTGACGTGTTCAAGCGCCTCCTGTAGCCTATGAAAATAAATGATTTGAATTTGAATTTCGAATTTATTTTTACTATTTCATCGGTTTAATTTTTTGTTAAAAATTTTTTTATCATCGTATATTTTTGTCAGAACGTTATCAATAGCAAGGAGACTGAAATTGAACTATACGTATAACGATAGAGAAATGTGTAATTAATGAAATCTGATTGGGTAAACAAACTTATAGCCTAGGCCTTAATCCTAATTGTTCCGGGATGGTACAGTGGGCCAAGCAATTAGGTATGCAGGGCAAAAACTTCAACGCCATACTGAAAACTGACTGCAATAGTTATGTATGTGTGAATAACATATTTAATAAGTGTAATATACCCACTCTTCAGATATGTAACTCACTTATCCATAACTGGTGTAGTAAGTATTTACTATGACATAGAAGTTTTTGCCCTGCATAACTAACTTGTTGGCCCACTGTACATCTAAATGATAAGTCTAATAGAAGTTTAAAAAATGTTTTTAACGTCAGATAGATAACACCGAAAGCTTATGTTAATAAACCAGCTCGCGGCAAAAGGAACGTTTTGATATTACCCGTACCGATTGATTGCAACTACTGATTATTATGTCAAATAAAGATAAAGATAAATATGGATTTTTTACATTACATAGAACGCCAGAAGCAATTACACTAGCCAATGGTCCCAATGACAAGGCCAAATACACACATTCACTCACACAAGCACACCCAGACTCACACAAACGTTTCCAGAACAAGGTACTGAGGGACATTGTCAATGCCCCGTGGTACATAAGAAACAGCGATCTTCACCGGGACCTCAAAATAGACGTTGTGGACAGGGTCATACAAAAACATGCAGAAGCTCACGAACGAAGAATTCATCATCACGTCAACATCGAGGCAATCCGGCTCCTTGATAACACGGAACTAGTGAAAAGACTAAAACGAACCAAACCTTTCGAGTTAGTGTAGTGATAAGTGACAAATAAATTAGTGCGATAAGTGTCGTTATAAAGAACACATGAACAAAGTGACTTCCCCTTAACAAAAACTAAGTAAAGTGTTAATGGACACATTCTTAGATTATAATTATTACGTAGCAATTTAGGTTGAAATAATATTACTTATTAGTCTTGATAGGCTAGATTGTAATGTAAATAAGATATCATAATTTTAAAAATTGATTTCTTATAAATAAAAAAAAAACACAAACACCCAGTCTCACAACAAATCTTTGCAAATCACACAAAGATTTGTCCCATGTGGGGATCGAACCCACAACACCAATGCAGTGGAGAGCGGCGAGGCGACCGCTTAAACCAATACACCACACGTGCAGACAAATGTATGTACCTATATTTTGTAATGTCAGCATAAAACTAAAACTATCGCGATGTACGGGTTTGTTCGTACACTATTTTTTTATGATGGATGGGCACGCGTTTGACCACGATCTCACCTGATGGTAAGTGATGATGCGGTCTACGGTGGAGCACGCTTACCTATGAGATACCTTTTAACTCTTGCTTTGTAGAGAAGTTGAAGAGATCCAAGTTGTACTCATGCGGAAACACAAACTCGTGTAAGGCGTTTCATTCTTTGGCAGTTCGCATAAGAAATGTAGAGGCGAAACGCTTAGTGCGTATTAGTGGCATATCTGTTTACCCGCTAATTACGTTATTAAATAATATCGTACATTTAGCTTAATTTATATATTGTGTAATTTAAAATAAATTACCTGGTTAAGTTGATTAATGCATTGTATTTAATTTTTTATTGTGGATGCAACAAGTGGATATTTACACACTACCCACGCTCTGTAAATATAATAGTGATTAACTTGAAACTATTATCACTAAGCAGCTTTAAGCATATTACTTAATAAAACTTGTATAGGCACTGAGCCTGATATAATTAGTGTTAAACCATGTTAAACTTAATTTTAAAAGTCATATTACAAACTTAACTTCAAGAATTAGAAAATTCATCTTCGTATTTAAAACACTGCGGTATATCTGTAATCCAAAACAACTAAAATCGATTTACATTGCGCTCTGCGAGTCTATCCTTTCTTACTGCATTACTTGTTGGGGTGGCTGTTGTAAGGCCACTATATTAGTACTGGAGAGAGCTCAACGCGCCGTATTAAAAGTTATGCATTTTAAGCCTTTTCAATTCCCTACATCACAACTATATGAACTATCTGTAGTTCTAACAACAAGGCAATTGTTTATTCTACAAACAGCATTAGCCCAACACAAAAATGCCTTCTCTATTGCATCCCTAAGTAGTAAACGGCGAAAAGACAAAATATTTATAGCTCCATTATGTAGAACTACTTTAGCACAACGTTTTTCGCTTTTTCTCGGACCTTTTCTATATAATAGACTTGCTAAAATTATACCTAACCTGCCTAACTTATCTAAAATAAATTGTAAACAAGCTATATTTAAATATTTAAAAACTTTAAAGTATGATGCTACTGAGTCCTTTCTTGATACCTCAAAAATCATTTGTGTTTAGATCTAATTTTATTTTATTTTTATTTGTTTCTGTATTCTAAAAAGATTGCTCAAACGTTTCCTAATATCAATATATTTCTTACCATCTCCACATATTTTTATAAGATAAAATATTATTATAACTGATGAACAGTTACCTTCTGAGATACAGTCTCAACTAGTTCAGAGGGTACGGAACAAAATAGTTATAACAACCTTAGTTTTAAGTAAATAAGTATGTACATGTAAATTTCATGCACTCTGTATTTAATTTTAAGGTTACTTTGGTAAATAAAGAATTTGAATTTGAATTTGAAACATAAGTACGGTATTAAATTGCAATGTATTTTATGTTTCCTGTAAATTATTAATTATAGGACTTTGAAATGATTGAAATGGACTGGCATATCTACCGTGAAGCGATGCCTGAGTACCGTTTGTCCGGTAGTCCGATGGTGAAACGGGGACGGAGGGATAAGGTTGTGTAGTTCCTCGGCACACTCTTCTCATAGTTTATGAACATAACACACTATGTACTACACACATAACAGTTGGACAACCGTATTTCAATTAAATGCAACGACCGAAATTATAATGTAAACTATTACTCATTTGAGTAATACAGTGTATTTGTGTACTTTGTTTAAAGACATAAACTGAGAGTGTCTAGAGGTTAGCGCATGCGCCTCTCACCGCGAGGTCTAGGGTTCGATTCCCGGCTCGGGCATTTCACAAAAGCAGCACGGAGTTGGAAATGTGCCCGGTGGATGGCGATAGGCTCACTCCTATCCCAAGGGACCTGAACATCATTTATTTAAATAAATTTTATTTAAATGAGTTAAGGGAACACTCCGCGCTGTTATTAAATAACACTTTGTCCGACCCGGGAACAGATCCCGAAACCTCTCGGTTAGAGGCGCATACGCTAACCACTAGACCAACGAGCCAAACATAATAGGTGAAATGTGGGTAACGCCTCTGCCACACCCTTTTGGGTAATTTAGACGTGATGGTATGTAATGTTAAATAAATTATATACCTTAAAATCATTACATTATAATTACCAACATTAAATTCTCTCTAAACCTCAGATTACTGTCAATGTCACATTCAGCTACGTTCAACTCCAGTGTGACGTCATTGCAATTACGTCACGCCGCCACAATTAACCGTAATTAAGGATGTATTAGTTTAATGAAGGATTATAGAATGTCACACGTTACATGCTATTTGCATATAAGTTAATTAGCTAAATAAAAAAATACTTTATATTTAAAAAATAATGGTTTTGAGCTGTTGCTAAATCGAATCCGCGCGGACGAGTCTATCATACAGGTTAAGCATTCCTACCCCAGTCGGCCGTAAGATGGGTGACTATCTTTTAACATAGTAAGTTTTCTTCCGTGCCTCACGTTTAAGCCGATGGTCTCGGTTGCCATGTGAACATCTATGGCAGTCAAAACGGGTAGTAAAAGTCTGACAACAAAGAGTATCGTGTCACCTTGTACTGGGTTGTGAAGGTCTGATGGCATTTGCTCTATGCAAAATACTGATATTCAGCTTAATCCGTTAGACTATATGCAATCCCCAATGCGATTGAGAAAAAGCTCGAAAGATGATGATAAGCTGTAAAAATAGATGTAAGGATGGCAATAAATAAATAAATAAATAAATAAAATAATGTGGCCGCCAAGAAAACGAGTTTGGTCAGTCTGCAATCATGTCGTATTATTCTTCGTCATTCGTCTTAATATTTAAATTTAAGCTGCGCTGTCAGTCAATTTATAAAAGTCAAAGAGCACTTAATTAATATGGAGAGGAAATAAAAGCAAATATCTACGAAAATAAGTCTGCGAAAACACGCGGGTGAGCGGGGTTTGATTGTTCCGCGCATCTAGTAGAATATGATTTAACAACCCGTTTTAGATAACGTGCAAGAGCGGCGCTCTTTCACATTCTTTTTGTTTATTTTTTTATTTTAAGTCTAAAATAAAATTTAATTAGTTTAATTGTCGAAAATTAAAGTCCATAACAGTCTTGTTTATACAAAAATACAAATATAAAACGTCCTTGGCATTCAGGTAAAAACACACTAATCAAGTAAAAAGGACTTCACTAGTCTCAATATAAGCTGGTTTTAGAATTAGACGAGTAAAACAACGTCAAAGAAAAACTATTTGGATAAAAAATAAAAACCAAATTATGCAACGCATCCAGAGTGCGGTCGGTTTTCCGTGTTAATTTATACAAAAACCAGAGCTTTTAGAGGATTCTCAAATAGTAGCCTGTACTGAATTACAGAAAAACTTGGCGAGAAGCTTGGGAATGCCCCAAATATCCTCAAAAATATTTCTAGGAAATAGTCTCATTCGTCATGTCCAAATCGGCGGAAATTAGGCCTGGTATACATCGACCTAGTACTAATACTTAATAGTCGTAATTTTACTGACCATGATAAGTCATACAATTTGTTTTTAAACTTTCGCGAATTGCGAACATTTTTAAAAATTTAGACAACGGGTTGAAATTCGTGCTCACGAACCTAATGATGCAAATCATTTCGAAACGTCGTGGTATTTATTTACCTTTATAATAATTACGCGATTTAGACCGGTTGTCTAATTTTTGAAAATACTATTTGTATCAAGTTATCGCTGTCTACCCACAGGGCCCGACTCTAGTTAATTTGTAGAGAAATACGGTTGTTAGTGTTGCTTAATACAAAAGGTTCAGATTTTATTTATTAATTTGCACTTGTAATTTAACAAGTTTTTACTAAACTAGGTAACTTTACAGAGGTAAATTATTAGTGGATACTGACAAGACTTAGGGCCTTTTTCACGCTCACCAAGTAAACTTCTCTCAAAGAATAACTTACAACACAAACGAATTGAAGTACCAGCTGTGATATTTTTTTTGTTTGAAATGTGTCACTTTTTTGTTGGTCAAGTTGTATCAGAACTCCGATCGATAAGCTGGGAATAACTCTAATTTATTTGGTGAATAACTCTTACTTGACCAATGTGAAACAGACCTTGTAAGCTCGAGACAAATCCATTTTATTATTCCTTAACACTTTCACTATCACCTAACATTAACCAAAAGCAGAAAATACCAGTTACAAAGTATTAATTTTAATGAATAGTCACAAGTACCAAGTATTAGTACTAATCTCGTGTAAACTAGGCCTAAACGAGAAATAGTCAAGAAAAGGGATTTTCCATAAGCGATCTTATTTTATATTTACATACCAACGATGAAATGAGGCGATTCCTAGACTTATTGACGCTTCCTCGGATATATTGGACTTTGCAGTTTTTCCAATAACATGCCAGGCTCTGAATCAAATGTAACGGAACCTATGTTATATAAATGAAAGCTGTTGGCCGCGACTTCGTCCACGTGGAATTCGTTGTATTAGGTAATTGCTGCTCCGCTTTGACCCGCGTTCAACCTTACTACTTTGCTCCTGTAGGGCTAAGCGTAATGTTAAATATCTAAATACCTTTATTGAGAGTTAGACTATCAATCACAAAAAGAAATATTAAAATATTACCATTTGTTCTCGAGATTAGCGCTATCAAACAAACTAACTAACTTTCTCGCGCGGTTTCGTCAGCCTGGTAGGTACATTGATAATAAATATAGTTTAAAAAAACTAAAAAAACACGCTTTTAAAGCACATCAAACTAAAAAGTGAAAAATAATTCTTATTATAACCTGAAAATAATAATAAACGAAAAATACTAGTACTATTGTGAAAAAAAGCGTGGGGCGCTCTGTGCCATATTTTTCGTCTATCGAGCGAACCACGCTTTTTTTCACAATAGTACTAGTATTTTTCGTTTATTATTATTTTCAGGTTATAATAAGAATTATTTTTCACTTTTTAGTTTGATGTGCTTTAAAAGCGTGTTTTTTTAGTTTTTTTAAACTATATTTATTTTTCACTTTTTAGTTTGATGTTATTTAAAAGCGTGTTTTTTAGTTTTTTTTTAATCCTGGCGATCCTAATCAGGATAATGAGATAAATTTATGAAATTATTATATTGTCGCTGATTCTTTACAAGTGTAGAAAGTTTGAATTAAATCTGTCCGTTTAAAGTGGGTCAAAATCGAGTCCAAAGGAGTCGGTTACATACAAACAAACAAACAAACAAACAAACATACAGGTGAAGCTAATATAAGCGTGTTAAAAGTAGCCTATTTTACGCGCCTTGTAGTTAGTTATCTGTATCTAAAGTTTTATCAAAATCAGTTCTGCAGTTATACAGACAGACAGACCGACAGCCAGACAGACAGACAAAAATTTTAAAACCTGTATTTTAGGCATAGGTATCGTGTAAATAACTATATCAACGGAAAAAAAACATTGTTATTATGATATTAAAACGGACATTTTAATTTTATTTATTTGTATTAATGATAGTAGAGCTAGAATTGTCACTACAAAATGTAGACTTCGAAAAGGGACAAAATACTATAATAACAGTCTACCCACATGATTGACCAATACTTGGCTAACAAAGTATTTAGTACTTATTATAGGATGGAGGATTTTATATTAGGAGGATATTATAATAGGATGAGCTTACTAACATAATATAACATCACGCCAATATTAGTAGACCTCCCCAGAAGTGTGTGGCAGAGGTATACAACACTCACATTTCACTTTTTATGTTTAGGCCCCATGTGATAAGGGGTGAGCCTGTCGCCATCCACCAGGCACAACTAGTCCGTGCTGCTTTTGAGAATTGCCTAACAGAAGGTTCACAAATAACATTTTGCTTAATCCGGGATTCGAACCCGAGACCTCGTTGTGAGAGTCGCATACGCTAACCACTAGACCATAGAGGCAGTAAACATACTGTCAAGTTTTATTATATTTACCATAGCCATAAAAATGTAACCCTTCCTTGGCAATCGAGTAAAAGAGATTTGACTGTCCCGTAAGTAATTTTTTTTATTTTTATACTACGCCCACAGCGAACGAACGTGTAGTCCACCTGATTGTAAGTGGAGTACAGCCCATGGACATCAACAATCCACAAAAGCAGATTATAGATGCGTCGCTGCAGCTGAGGACTACGGTGTTATGCCTCATGTGCCAGTAATTTCAGGGCCTGATCTCACCTCCTAACCGGAACACAGTAATGGAAGCACTATTATTTGGCGGCAGGTTAAAGGTGAGACGGTGGTGCTGCCGACCTCGAGCTCATTCACAAGAGCTCTACCACCAGTAAATTAAGAAATCAGTCAGGCAGTCTCTCTTCATATTTCGTCCAAAACCATTTCAGATTTCCGTATGACTTAAATTCCGTGTAACAAACTAGCAATCCATCTCATACCCAACCTTTGTTCAGCAATTCTACTTCTGTTTGAGCAACGATAGAAAGGTAATTGATTTCTACCACAACAAGGGAGTACCCAAAATGTACACACAGCTACCTACTAGCTATACAATACCCGTATAAGCGGGTCCTGCCTTATATAGCAAGCCTATACAATTCGAGACCAGCTTAAACTGAATCGTAAAGCTTGATGTGGAGCCATTTGTACAACATTGCTTTGGAGCACGCATTCATAATGTGGTACACGATTGTTGCCGTGAAATTGCTAGTTAACCGTTACCGAGCAGCTTGAGTTTGGTAAACAAGAGGGTTTGGTACTAACTAATTAAAAGTTATTGTTAAAAATATGACGACCGCATGGTGGAGTGGGTAGTGTACCTGCCTGCGACGCCGAGGTCGCGGGTTCGATTCCCGCTTAAGACAAATCTTTGTGTGCATGAACATGGGGGTTTGTCTTAGTCTGGGTGTTTCTATGTATAATAAGTATGTATTTACAAAAGAAAAGTATATATGTAGTAGTATCAGTTATTCTAGTACACAAAGTATAAACTCTGCTTAGTTTGGGACAAGATGGCGTTGTGTGTAAGTTGTGATATATTTATATTTTTATTTATTATATGATATTGCCTACAGCACAGACCTCGAGGCATGGAAGACAACTCGTTATGTTAAAATGGTCACCCAACCACGGCCGACCGCAGCTAGTATTGCTTGACCTGCTAGATCGATCGGTTCGCGCGTCTTCTACTTCGATTTAATAGAACTATTAAAAGGATTTTTCAACGTGTCTCATGTACTTAATATACAGAGTAATAAAATTATAAGAATCACGTTTAAATATTTTTTTGTTATAAAACTTCATAATGATACTTATAGATTTAAGACAATGTTTGAGCCTAAATTTGAATTATTTTGTTGCCTCCACAGTCATACTCAACTACACTTGATTTTGTAAACGTGGTGCTATTGATTTCAAACTGTTTTAAAGCATTTTATTCGGAAAATAGTACGGGACTTAATAGGCCATTGTTGGGCGGGTCTATTATTCTAGCGGTTATTTTGGCTGTTTGCTATGAAGTTAAATTTTAATTGACCACTTTGTTTGTTTAGTACTTGGAAGCTGTGGTATAGTTTCCAAAAATAAATACTATCTAATAAAAGGCAGCGTGATTGGTACAAAATATCTGAATATGGATAGATATAATCAAATATATTAATAAACAGTAATAGTTAGGTTATAAAATTACTAACCTAAATATAATAAACTCTCAAATCAATGAGAACTAGTCTTATTGATTTGAGCAATTTTTTAGTCGATCAAGAAAGCTGAAGATAAAAGATACTATATTTAATTTAAATACTTGGCTTTTAGCTCTGTGTTTTTCGACCTTTAATGAATATATTACTAGTAAAAGAACTTCTTTTTTACGACGTTGTGTTGTCGTATTATAGCGACGATTAATTAAAAAAAAAACCATTAAAAAGTTTTAGTTAATTGTTGATTGTGTCAACTTATTAATTGCTAAAAGGGTGAGAGTACTTTTTAGAGGTGTGTTGTCAAGTTATAATTAACAGGCTTTTTAGGGAATTTCGGACTTTTTTTATAACCCCATTTGCTGCCTTTATGTATAGTAAAAAACATTTAGGAAGTAGGTTTATGAAAAGCTTTTCTATGTCTTCTGTAATCTAGATTGTTTAGCTATTTAAGCAAAAGGAAAATATTTTAACTGATAAGTATTGTAATTTTAAAAAACCTTTGCTTAAAATCCAGTTCTTTATATTATCGTATTTATCTTTATATATATTATAATACATTCTGTCTGTGTCTTATAATAAATCTGAAATTGATTAAGGTATATTATTTTTAAAGTATTATAATTTAAATGTGATTTACTAATCGCCATCTTTGATTTTAATATTATTAAAACCGACGTGAGGTGAAGACATTATTATTGAGAATACGGGTTACTCCCGGCCAAAGTAACGTGAGTAACCCGTATTTTCAATAATAATATCTTTGATTTAATAATTATTTTGTACACCACCTCAATTTTTTTAAATCATAAAATAATATTAAAATTTGCGATAAACAATATGTATGTTTAATGATAAATATGAAAACCAATCATGCCTACAATACAAAGTTAGAAACATCAAATTATATACAATTTGCTGAACATGCTACCGCTATTATTTGTGTCATAGTTTGTAGGTGATACATAACATTTATTTGTCGCCCCTTGCAATGAAAAACAATCTCTATTACTGAGCAGTAAATCTCAATTTAAATTAAGACAACATTATTGTTCAAAGCTATAGTGTATGGAAGAAGCTTCTTGTATGATAATGTTCTAAAAGTACAGTTTTGCGATTATCAGAAAAAAAAAATGAAATATTAAAAACTAACTAATCAGTCCAAGCGATAGCCGAGTGGGAGATCGTAGGACTGCTCATAGGTCTCGGGTTCGAACCCACGGCACACACCTCTGTCAATAAATCGTTAAGATTCGTCTTTTCGAAGATATGTGTGTATTATGATATAAATTATCGCTCGCTAACGGTGAAGGAAAACATCGTGAGGAAACCTGCATGCCTGAGAGTGCCTAAAAGTGCTCGAGGGTGTGTAAAGTCTACCAATCCGCACTTGGCCAGCGTAGTGGACTATGGCCTAACCCTTCTCATTATGAGAAGAGGCCCGAGCCCAGCTTTGGGACATGTATAACCTTAAAAACAGTCCAATTAATGTCCTCCTAGCCAAATTGACACAGCCAACTGCGTGGTACATCACTATGACTACATAGTAAAATAAAAGTCGCTTGTCGCTGTCTGTTTGTCACTATGATGCTTAGATCTTTAAAATATGCAACGGGTGCAGATAAAAAAAAAAGGGATATTTTATATTGCATATTATCAAATAAATAATCGCCTATCAATACATACTCATCATTTATATTCTTTTTTACATCAAATAACTTACTTCACTACAGATAAACTAAATGTTTAACAAAACTCAAACTGCAGATAATTCGAAATTACACATCAATATGACATTCCTTTTTTCCTCATAATGCAATACAGTTAAATTTATTTTTGTACAAAAATACTACATGCATAGCATAAATACTGACTGCACATCAAATTTACCATATTTCATAGCAAAATAACTATCCCAGCCGCATATTAACCAGTAAGTACAACAAAATCTGTTCATCATATTTGTCTTAATTTTCAAGAAGCCATGCTCGGCAAATTTAATGATTATTATAACAAAAAAATCCTTTTGCATTGCATTATTTCTAAAAGCAGAACAACTTAACTGAAAAACTACTATAAATAATATAAAAATAAAAGCTATAGTTATGGCATAGGTCAATTATGGGTAAAGTAGTAGGTTAGGTTAGGTTAGAACTGCGACCATAACATATGCTAGAATCAATCTGTGTGATACTCCGACCCCTTTTTGAATCCACCCACTAAATAAATAATATTATACTACCTACCAATTTCTTATTATCATAGATCGTAACAGACGACAGTACGTGGCGCCAGCGCCACCTGCAGAAGCTAAAAATGTGCCTATTGGGCAAAAAAGGAAGCGTGGACGCCTCGCGAAAGCAAGACCCGCTTTAATAATTCAATAAATTACAATTTTGTATCTAATTTTTTTTTTTTTTTTGATCTCATTATGTGATAATTAATAAATAATAAGATGACTGTGACTAATAAAATGTTGTTTGATTTAGAAAAACTGCTGTAAATATTATAAAAATAGAAGCTATATTTAAAAGAAAAAGAGTTAACATGTATAATGTGCATTAAGATTATTAGCTGTGCATTGATAAAAAAGCTTTTGCTTTAGGAAAAATTGCTGTGCGCTGTGAAAATAAATTGTAGTGTGTTTAGTGATATTTTGAGTTGAATATTTCGTTGTGCAATCAGTAATGTTGATGGGAATTCGGTATTTAATTGCATAGAAAAAGGATATTTTATGTTTTGCGTTTAAATACTACCCAAAAAAAAAATTACCAAAGTTGTTATGTATAAAATAATAATATGTATATTATAGTACTTCATAGTACCCGGAGCGAAGCCAGGACGGGTCGCTAGTATTATTACAGTACTAATATCTCGGAGTAACACGTTAATGTTTTTTTTTTTTTTTTTTTTTTATTCCACTGAGGTGGCAAACAAGCATACGGCCCGCCTGATGGTAAGCAGTTACCGTAGCCTATGGACACTTGCAACGCCAGAGGCATCACGCGTGCGTTGCCGACCCTTCAAAAACCTATTTGCACTCTTTTTAAAGAACCCCATGCTGTAGTCTCTAGGAAAAACCTTGGCAGGGAGCTCATTCCACAACTTTATCGTGCGTGGGAGAAAATTCCTCGCGAACCGCACTGTGCGCGACGATATTGGTTTTGACGATAATGTTAAAGACAGCAACAAAATAGCTATTTTTATTTTACCTTATGTGACCTTCAACCACTTCAACAGTTCAGTCAGATAAAACTGCTGATAACGCGTAAATTTAAACTGTTCCATATCTTGATAAGAGACTAGTGACCTATTTCAATCATTGTAACACCCGCCTCGGTGGCGCAGTAGGCAGCGCGTAAGTCTCATAATCTTAAGGTCGTGAGTTCGATCCTCACCCGGGGCATATCTTTTTGTATTTTTTTATTTGTAATCAAATAATGTTCCCTACTACCAAGTGTAGTAAAATAATTTCAGAATATTCATTATTTTTTTTATTGCGTGCCATAATTTTGTCTTAGGTGTCTAAAGCTAATATGTTAGATCGGGAATCGGGTCTTATTTCATTGTAATAATTTATCACACCGATCCCGCACCTAGTAATCAGAAAACGAACTAACTTTCAAAAACATGAACCCTCTCTATACTTTTAAACTCCATTCACTGGTAAATTGCGCTGTGGTTTCAGTCGCACTGTCTAATTTTCAACACGTATGAAGGACATTTCGGACTTTACCTATTTCACACAGTGCTTGCGACACACGTAATTGTGTTTCAACGTTTATTGTGTATTGTATGGACGATTCTTATTCACGAGTTATTTCTTAACAATATTTTTTTTTGTATTGTTTTGATGTTATATTTTTTTATCCTTCAAATGGCGTACTTTTTACTGTTGAACACTAACTCGTTAGTTTTACCAACGTTGTAGCTTGTAAACAGCGAAGAGACAAAAATACAGCTTTAAAATTAAATATAGTGCTTCAAAAAGTTAGTATAATAATTTATAATTGTCTTTTGACTGTTTAGGTATCGTTGTTTACAAACAAAAACATAATACACTTCTCCTGACTCCCAAACTTCATCCGCTTGTAATTTGCGCTGTGGTTTTAGTCGCACTGTCTAATTTTCAACACGTATAAAGGACATTTCGGACTTCACCTATTTCGCACAGTGCCTGCGACACACGTAATTGTGTTTCAACGTTATGATGTACGGTTAATGTTTTAAGTTGTTGTAGTAAAATGGGACTGTTTATTTAGAGGTATACCTTATTCTAAGTGTGGTTGTTGAAAAATACTAATAAATGATATATTTTGAGGATGTAGGTAGTATTTTATTTATTGTTATTTTTAATGATATAAGAATTTTATGTCATCTCACATAACATATTATAGAAATAAATGATGATGAAGTTTAGAATAATACCAAGGTATTCTTATGGAATCCAACTAGAGTTATTAATCATGAGTCAAAAATAATTCTCTCATCGGCAAAAAACAGTTTATTTTTTTTCTGCCAACCAACGAGGTTGTTCATCATTCATCATTTAGCCTTTCATAGTCCACTGCTGGACATAGGCCTCTCTCAATTTGCGCCACAACACCCGGTCCTGCGCCTTCCGCATCCAGTCCCCTCCAGCGACCTTTTTCAGGTCGTCAGTCCACCTGGCAGGGGGGCGTCCTACCTTACGGTTGCCGAGTCGCGGTCTCCATTCTAGGACTCGTTTGCTCCAGCGGCTGTCGGTCCTTCGGCAGACGTGACCAGCCCACTGCCACTTCAGCGAGCTTATTTTGCGAGCTATGTCGGTTACTTTGGTTCTTTGTCGGATGACCTCATTACGAATTTTATCCTTCAAAGAAACTCCGAGCATAGCTCGCTCCATAGCCCGCTGCGCGACTTTAAATTTGTGGACTAGTGCAACCGTTAATGTCCACGTCTCGGCACCGTAGGTCATAACAGGTAGGACGCACTGGTTTTTACGCACTTTCGTCTTCAGGCACTGCGGTACGAGGTTGTTATGGCATGTAAATCTTTATTAAAATCTTATCTGCATATTTAAATAAGTATTTACTAAATGCAAATAGCAATTATCTACGTGATATAGTGTTACTAATGACTGTCGTGAATATACACACATAATTATATAGACATTACACTTTTTTTTTTTTCTTTTTTTTTTTTTTATGCTTAGAACTGTGTAAATACACAAATTTTTAATAGAAATAAAAAGAAAAGAAAACAAAATTCCAATTAACCTAAAAACAAATGACTACATCTAAAACTATGTACAAACTTAGTCTAAAAGACCGCTACCTTACATTCTTCTTCTTCTTCTTTCGTGTCAATGGCTTTATGTTATAATAATATGTTAAATAGTTTTTGCCCAAAAAGCAGCAACGTCCACTCCTTTCTTTGTAGCTTGCATAAGATCTTGACGCGTACACGTGGCAGGAGACAACGGGCATGATAGCAGGTGAGCCATATTTTGTGTAGGGAAGCCGCACTCACAATTGATGGTATTAGTTTGTGTAAATCCCCACTTAACCAGGTTCTCCCTACAGCGGCCAACTTGTGTCCGGAGGCGGTTAAGAGACTTCCAAATTGGCCACTGTAGCCCGCTACCAGGTGGTAAATGCTCGGCTGGTTCAAGAAAGCCAGGTGGAGTTGGAAGCTTAGCCTTCCATGCTTCCATTCTCACGTTAGCCTGGGTTTGATCGATCTTTGTGATCCTCATAAAGCTTTTTCGGCTTTTTAAACGAGCTGGTGGCAGTTGGTAACCATGGAGAGGATGCCTGCTGTCGTTTTCTTGGTTATACTTTTCAGCACAGCAAGATGCTTCGCGTCGCGCAGATGGTGGTGCTATGCCAGCTAGTGGATAAACCATACTGAGAGGCGTAGGTTTTAAACAGCCGGTTATTGTTCTTGAGGTGTCGTTAAGAGCCACATCCACTTCTTTGGCGTGGGCTGAGCGATGCCATACTGGGCACGCGAACTCACCCGCTGAAAAGCTAAGTGCCAGAGCCGTTGTTCTCAGAACGTCTGGGGCGGCTCCCCAGGTTGAACTCGTTAGTCGCCGAAGGATGTTATTTCGGGCAAATACTTTTTGCTTGGTGTTTAGGCAATGGCTTCGGTATGTTAGGGCTCTGTCTAATGTGACGCCTAAGTAACGAGGGTACGGGCAATGTTCAACGTTGACTCCTCTCCATGAAATTTGTAGGGCTCGATTCGCGTGATGGTTTCGCAAGTGAAAAGCGCAGACCTGGGTTTTTGCCGGATTCGGCCTAAGGGCATTTTGGTGGTAATATTTGCTTAGGCCTTCCAGGGCTTCCATCAGGTTTTCTTCAGCCTCTTCGAAGCTCTGCGTCTGTGCTGCTAAGGCCAAATCATCTGCATATATAAACCGCTCAGTGTTTGCAGGGGTAGGTTGGTCGTTTGTGTATATGTTAAATAACGTTGGGGCCAAAACACTTCCCTGCGGTAGTCCATTTTTTTGGCAACGCCATCGGCTCTTATCTTCGTTGAGGTGGACTTGGAATCGTCGGTTGCTCAGAATTTCCTTGAGTATTTTTACAAAACCTGTGTCTTGAGTTAATTGGGAGACCTTATTCAACAGTATTTTTTTATTGACTGTGTCGTAGGCAGCTGTAAGGTCAACAAATACTACACCAGTTATTTTATTCCGTTCATAACCGTCTTCAATGAACTGAGTTAGTTTTAAAATTTGATTTGTGCAGGATTTTCCCGGTCTAAAACCGGCCTGTTCTGGTATAAGGTGATCGTCTATCAAAGGTGTGAGTCGATTCAACAGCAGCCGCTCAAATAGCTTAAAAGTGTGGCAAAGAAGAGAAATAGGTCGGTAACTCATAGGGTCTTTCGGACACTTGCCTGGTTTTAGAAGGGCCATCACTTTAGCTCGTCTCCAGTATTTAGGAATCTTGGATTCGGCTAGGCAGACGTTAAAAAAATTAAGGAGCCATGACACTGCTACAGGCCCAAGGTTTTTAATTTGTTCGACGGTTAGGTTGTCGAAACCAGCTGCTTTTCCATTGCGTAGCTCTCTAATACCTATTAATATATCCGTAAGTGTGAATGGTTTACTAATATGGTATTGATTGGCAGGTGGAGCGACAGATTTGATTTTTGGGAGGCTGTTTGGTGGTTTGCCATTAAGCAAGAGTTGATGAGCAACTTGGTTGGCCGTGACTTGTCCATGGTTTTTAGCCGCAGGTGGATCACCTGTCAGGTTCTTAATTGTACTCCAAGCCTTTCTACTGTTGTGGGTCATATTGATATTAGTCACCAGAGACATCCACTTTGTCTTACGGCTATCACCAATCTGTTTCATCAGCTCTTCCCCTAGTGAGATGGTCATCTCAGAGAAAGGATCGCAATCAAATGATTCGTAGTAATTGACTAGGAGAGTAGCTGAGTCGCGGGACAAGCCTGGGATATACGAAGTACGGCAGCCTCGAGGGATAGATTGACGTGATACAGTCTGTATGATCTCCACAAAACTGTCATAGTTGCTTGGTGTTGGTAGTAACTGTGAGTCAATATCTTTGGCGAAGCGTTGCCAGTTAGCCTTTGTAAAGTTAAATCGGCGTCTGAAAGGTACGCTTTGAGGTGTTATAGCGGCTTCAATATGGCAAGCAATTGGTCTGTGTTGAGTGTTAGGGATGGGTGGCAAAATTGTCTTTTTGGCGAGGGCACTGATGTTGGCGCTCACGAAAATCAGGTCCGGATTGTATCCGCGACCCCAACGGCGGCTGTTGAACGAGTATGGTAGTTTGGCATCGTGTATTAATGAAAGGTTTTCACTTTCAGCCCATTGTTCAACAGCTTCGCCGTCGCTGTTAGTGGTTGAGTATCCCCATGTGGAGCTATGGCTGTTAAAGTCACCCACTATAACTTTATTAGACCGGTATTCTAAATTATCGACCCTGGTGAATTCGAAAGGCTGATTAGGAGGTTTGTAAATGGAAGAGACGGTGCATGTACCAGTATCAAGTGTTATGACTTCAATGCAGTTTACAGAGCTGCATGACACTTTTAGGACTGACAGGTTGGGTTTTGTGAACATCGCGCTTCCATACTTAGCATGCGGGATTTCTGCGGCTAGTGTCATGCCGGGTACTACTGGTTTTACGTGGTCTTTATCCCGGTGGGTTTCTTGGATGCATAAAATATCGCATCCTGATGTTTTGTAGAGTGATGCGAGTAGGAGACTTTTGGCATCAGAAAAACCCTCGATGTTGATTGACACTATTGTCAGAGCAGGTTTTGGCCTCTGAAAAGAGCCATTTTGAGGAGTTTTAGTAAATCGTTGGCTCTGGGCAGAGCTGTTTATAGCCATTGTGGTGATAGGATTAGTCAGCTAGACACTGCGTTACCGTGTTCTAGCTGTCCAGGGCGCGCCGCGGGGAGGCTCCTATCATGCACCCATACCTTACATTACACTTATATTATTCAAAGTAAAAATAACAACTTTTTTGGTATCGGATGAGTAGATAATACAAAATAACCTAAAATTTAAAGAATTATTATGATCCAGACATTAACTGCTACAAGACTTTTAGCAAAATATGTATAGGGCACGTAGGTACACTCAGCAACATTACAGGAGTAACTACAAACAAACAAATTTTCAAAGTCACTAATTTCCTAAAATCGCTATTAATTCCCAGTTGTATGAAGGTGGCGAAACGGGGGCGCGACGTGTCGCACTCTCTTGAAAATGCCTAAAAGTATAAGCGAAACTGCGGTCGCCTAAATAGACCAGCATTAGGTGAGTAACACCCGTATTTCATAATTTGTTTGAAGGTTAAAAATAATTTTATTAAAGTATAGAGATACTTTTGTTGCTGACTGTTCGAATATAGGAACTTTGCCAAATTATTCAATGAAATAAATGGCTGTGAGAGACAGAGAAAAAAATACCTAGCTTTTAGAACTAGAGATTAATGTGCTGTATAGTATTATTACGAGATGAGTATTTAAGAGATCACCTACATATCACCAGTTCTAGTTAGATCTCATTTGAGAGAAAGTTAATAATAATAATATAATAATAAAACTCTTTATTGTACACCAAACACAAAACAATAGAAATTATTACGTGAGATATTTACACAAAATGGTATGGTAATACAAGTGGCGGCCTTATCGCCTTGTGGCAATTTCTTCCAGGCAACCATTGGATGAAAAGAAATTTAAAAAGTGTGAATTTAGGGGAGCGCGCGGTGTATAAAGATGGGAAAAACTAAAAATTATACTGTTTAATATCTTTAATAATACAAAATTAATCAAATTACACATAATTAATAAAATATAGTAATACTGTAATAATACGTATATAAATAAATAGTACTAATAAAAAATGGTAATAAATATAATATTTCAAAAATAAATATAAAAAAAAGAAAGTTCCTCGATGGTCTTGTGGTTAGCGTATGCGCCTCTTACCGCGAGGTCTCGGGTTCGTTTGCCGGGTCGGGCAAAGTATTCTTTATGAACTTTCCGACAAGAAATTTACAATAGCAGCACGTAGTTGGAATTGTGCCCGGTGAACAAATTCAAATTCAAATTCAAATCATTTATTTTCATAGGCCCCAGGAGGCGCTTGAACACGTCAAAACATTACAAAAAATGATATAAAAATAAATCATAAATAATACTAAATTATACTAATTACAATGATTTGAATAACCGGGGCTCAGATTAATTTTAATCAAACTGTTTAGAATCGAATTAAAATCAATCCAAGTACCAGCTCCGATGGGTATTGCATTATGAGAAGAGCTGTTGAGAAACTCATGTGCACCATCTTTTAAAATGAAAAATATAACAATATAAAAGTACATATATTATAAAAGGCACATAAAAAGAGCAGTTCATTTTCAAATACTATTATCATTTATGTAGTCTAAAATACTGTAGTAAGCTTTTTGACATAATCTAATTTTAACATATTTTTTAAATTTACCTATCGATAATTTCTATTGCGTCTAAAGGAAGTTTATTGTAAAAGCGTATACATTGACCTGGAAACGAGTTAGAGATTTTATGGAGCCTAGTAGTGGGCACAGCGAGTTTGTTTTTTTTCCTTAGATTTAATTTATGGAGATCACTATTTTTCTTAAATTTCGTTTCATTTTTGTGAACGTACATTAAATTTTCGTAAATGTATTGAGAATGTAACGTCATAATATGTATCTCTTTAAATTTACCACAATTGAACCTATGATTGAACGGCAATAAGATTACCCCCTATCCCATGGGACTTGGGCCTTATCATACTAGCGGATTACGAGCGGATTCAAAGCGGAGCGGGCGCGCAACGGATTCGTTGCGGGCGCGCAACGAACACGCCGCGCATTCGCAGCGAATTTGTTGCGGACGCGCGGCGTGGACGCCATTTTGTACTGTCTCGTACAAACGCCAGCCAACCAACTTAATAAAATATTTTTTTCAAATGTCAAATCATTTTGCATCATAACGGATTCTTGTGGGATTTTATCTTGCTTAAATATTTTATGTTTGTTTTATGGTAGGTAGGAACGAAATTATTTAGGAATATTTTTTATTCCTTTGCAAAACAACACAAATTAGTCGCTCTCTTCCATTCGATTAATTGATAATGGATCTTCCCAAATTCGTCGATGCTTTCGTTTTCGTCGCCGGCGTTTCCGAAGTAACAAAGCCAACAGCAGTGTTTCCTCGTCGGAATCAATTTTGTTACTGAGTGTATTGTACGTCGTAAATTCGCTACAAACACGCGACGAAAACGTAGCGTATTCGCCACGCGTCCGCGACGTCTCCGCTGCGCAGCCGCTGCGTGTTCGCGACGCATTCGCTGCGCGCCCGCTCCGCATTGAATCCGCTCGCAATCCGCTAGTATGATAAGGCACTTATAACAGGTAAAATGTGGGTGTTGTAAACCTCTGCCACACCCTTCTGGATAATATAGGCGTGATGTTATGTAATATAGTAAGGCAATTTACCCGGCACATGACCAAACTCCTTCCTGATATTGAGGACATTTAAACTAATAGTACGAGAGCCCACGACCAAAATTTTTGTCTCATAGCAATACGGCCAAAACCGCATCAAATCGATAGATACGATTATCCTGAACTCGAAAATACCAATATCAGACATTTTCCGCGTAGCGTTTGATCTGACCGAATTTTCAAAATTGTCAAAGAATTTTACCGAACTGCATCATAGCAATATGTCTGATTTGCAGACTGTAGTTGAATGATAGTTCTGAGATACCGGAAACATATTTTTCAGACGTTAGTGGTGTAGCGCAAACACGTAAAATCACTTAAAAAAAATTAAAAATGAGACAAAAAAAATGTCTCATAGCAATACGTCTGAAAATCTTTTTTATTAGTAAATTTTGGTTATTTGATGCGAACAAAACAATTTTCAGACGGAAATGTGAATGCATTAAATTTTGAGACCGTTTTGAAAATGTTAACAAATTTTACCGATCGGTATCATAGCAATATGTCTGAAAATTGTTAGACATGATAAAATAAGTTGTCCACATGTGCAAAAAATTTATATCAGACAAATTAAGTGTAGCACCTTCTCTATCAGACAACTTTTCGATACTCAGATATCATTTAAAATCATCATCGTTGTTTCTTTACAAAACACACAACTCAGGTCCGACATTTTACACCACCACAACCGCACAACGTATGACAACTAAGTGAGCGTCGTTCCAACGTTTGGAGCAGCTGGCGAGTGAGCTGTATAATAGTAAGAAAGAGGCAGGAGCGTAACAAGCGCTGAGGCTGTTGAAATTAAATACTGATTGATTTGATAGTTTTGGTTTTATTTAAAGCACACTTGAGTAACTTTTACAAAAGAAATAAGTAATGACATCTGTCATCTGTCAAAGTACATATAATAGACAAGGGAGATTCTTGAATATCTATGAAGGCTGTAAATTTAAAAAAACATTTAACAGAGGCGTCGGCCAGGCGACTCCGAAACGTTATTTTCGTTTTTGGGAGTATATGCTACACTTAAAGTGTCTGAAAACAGGTTTTTGGTAATCATGGCAGCAATACGAAAAGTTGAAAAAAAAATTATCCGTATTGCTATGATACAGGTCGGCTAAATTTGTTGACATTTTCAAAAATGCGCTCAGGCTATATGCTACGCGCAAAATGTCTGAAAACAAACTTTTTCGTAATACAATTATAAAATCTATGTACATTTTCACTATCAGACGTATTGCTATAATACCGACTGTCTTTTTTTTTTGACACAGCAGAAATGGCCTCCCACGCAGTTGCTACACTTTCGACCGTTACTACACACCTAGTCGGGTACAGAATCATACAATCTAACGATTTTATAGGGTTTTCGCCGTATTGCTATGAGACATGGTTTTGGTCGTGGGCTCTCGTACTATAAGCTTGTATTTAAACCACCTTTCACCATCATATTCGGGGACAGACATGCCTGATTACAAACCACGTGGGTACGTATTTGGGCACTTGCCAAATGACTCTCTGAAATAAACGGCTGTTAGAGACAGACAGAATGGTACCTACATTAAAAAAAATCAGCTATATAATAGCAAGAATTAGTGTAATGCTGCAATAATTTTATTATAATATTACATACCTGAATTATATTAATTATATTATTTATCTGTACGTGTGGTGTAGTGGTTTAAGCGGTCGCCTCGCCGCTCTCCACTGCACTGGTGTTGTGGGTTCGATCCCCACATGGGACAAATCTTTGTGTGATTCGCAAATATTTGTTCCAAGACTGGGTGTGCTTGAGTGAGTGAATGTGTGTATTTGGCCTTGTCATTGGGACCATTGGATAGTGTAATTGCTTCTGGCGTTCTATCTAATGTAAAAAATCCAAATTTATCTTTATTTATCTTATACCTAACTTAAATTGAAGGCTATAATTATAACCCAGAAGAGAATGACAGTGGTGTATTATCTTCACAAACATGCATTTCACACACACAAAGCACAGCCAGAGATAGAGAAATAACTTTATTTATAATATAATAATATGTTTTTAAACTTTAAAAACATATTCTAAATCGCGTAATTATTATAAAGGTGTTTACTTATAATGTGCTAATCTTTAAACTTACAGACTTAAAGCCTCATCTGTTTAGATCTGATGAGATGTGGTCGTTGATCGTTAATACCAGACTGTGACATTTTTTTATACTGCGGTAAGTCTAAATACCGTCCAAAACTTAAATGTGAAATTAAAGCCAAGTTAAATAATACACCTACACAAGAATTGATGTATATATTTGGGTGTATAAATAAGTTATATGTAAATAAATCCAAGCTAAACGTTTGACTTGGCTACTTTGTGCTACTACTCTGTCGCGTGTCTAGACTAGTAAAATAATAGCAGTCCTGTATCTACTACATGTCCCAAAGCTGGGCTCGTGCCCGTGCTCGTTGGCCAAGTGCAGATTGGTAGACTTCACACTTACTTTTTAGGCACTCTCAGACATGCAGATTTCTTTACGGTGTTTTCCTTTACCATAAGCGAGCATAATTTATATGATTAATACACACATAATATCTTCGAAAAGGCGAATCTTAACGATTTATTGACAGATGTGTGTGCCGTGGATTTGAACACGAGACTTTTGACCTCTCAGTCCTACGGTCTTACACTTGGCTATAGCTGCTCAGTTGTCTAGACTAATGTTTGAAAACAATTAATTTCGTCAAACATTCTTAATTAAAAAAAAACTACTTCAAATTAAAACCGAAAATCTTGTTCAGTTCTGTATTTTTTCAGACATTTTATTTGTTCTGATTAACCTATTGTAATTTGACCTTTCTAAAGTTGTATTTCTAAATAATTTCGAAGCAAATTTGCGACCAAATTATAGACTTTGTTTACTGTTTTACTTGGCTCTTAAATTTGAAACGATGATTTAACTTTTAAACTATCGCGTTGCATGATTATTATTATAATTTTGACGGGAATTAACGCGAAACATGCATATTATTTACCTTTTGGCTATACGTTTCAGCAACGGGTTACACCGTACACACACACGCTATAGAAAACGGCCGGTGTAACCCGTTGCCGAAACGTATAGCCAAAAGGTAAATAATATGCATATTTCGCGTTAATTCCCGTCAAAATTATAATAATAACGATGATTTAAGTTCTATATTATCGTTTATTGCTTACTTTGGTCTGATTGGTAGTTTAAAGGTTTATTGAGCAATATTAGCCCTTGAAAAAATATATTGGAAGATATTAATTTAATTAGGTTAAATTGGGGTTAACGGTAAGTGCTATTGAGAATTTATTGAAGGAAAAGTAACAACAGTAGTATGTACTGCTACTACTCTGCCGCGTGTCTAGACTAATGTTTCAAAGTAATTAATTTCGTCAAACATTCTTAATTAAGAAAAAACTACTTAAAATTTACCACCGAAAAGCTTGTTCAGTTCTTTATTTTTTTAAATTACATTTGATAACAATTTTTTTAGACTCTTTATTTTTACTGATTATGACCTATTGTAATTTGACCTTTCTAAAGTTGTATTTCAAAATAATTTCAAAGCAAATTCACGACAAAATTATGGTCTTTGTCGTAAAAGAAGCGAAGTTAAATTATCTACTTCAATACGATTTGATTGCACTTAAATTTGAGTAAAATTACTGTTTTACTTGGCTCTTAAATTTGAGAAGCTGATTTAAGTTCTAGATTATCGTTTTATTGCTTACTTTGGTCTGATTAGTGGATTAAAGGTTTATTGAGCGATATTATTTTAACGACGTCGATCGATACATTTGACGTTATAAAGAGCCAAATCGATGGACGTGGATCGATTAAGGTGTAATTACAACCTTTAACTTTTGAAGATGCATGGAGTTGTAAACGGATAAAGAAAAAAACTAAAATTTCGATCCAAATTGGGATAAAAATAGTAACATAAGTATACTGTGCAATTTTTTTTTCTAACTCAAAGATAAATATAAAAAATTAAATTAAAATTAATAATGTAATATAATTTTTATCCCAATCTAAATCAAAATGTTAGTTTTTCTACCTTAATTGATCCACGTTCATCGATTTGGCTCTTTATAAGTCTCTTTTTAAGATTATAGTTGACAAATAATTCGACATAAACTAGGAAAAATTTTAGAAAAAAAGGTTCATGTTTAAAACTATATCTATTCTACGTCACCATCTACGCAACACAATTTTAAATAATCACAAAGAAAGACTCACATCCAACAACCCGTATTCCAACTATACTGATCACTCCACAACTCTCAGTCCCACTCCCCAATAAACTAGACACAGAGCAACACAATAAAACACAGCAGCTCCTAGTGAACATGTTGGAAACTCTTTGGCTGTATGAAAATAAATTCAGCTGTGGAGCACATAAATTGTTACGTCATCCATCAATTAGATGTAGCTAAGCATGCATTATATTGGCATGTGTAGAGCTTCAAAGGACATAGAGCTGGCTCGCTTGTCGAATAGTTTGTGTTAGAAAGCAGCAATAGCCAGAAAGCAGCGATAGCCGAGTGGGAGACCGTAGGACTGCTCAAAGGTCTCGGGTTCGAACCCACGGCACACACTTCTGTCAATAAATCGTTAAGATTCGTCTTTTCGAAAATATGTGTGTATTTATCATGTAAATTGTCGCTCGTTAACGGTGAAGGAAAACATCGTAAGGAAACCTGCATGCCTGAGAGTGCCTAAAAAGTGCTCGAGGGTGAGTGAAGTCTACCAATCCGCATTTGGCCAGCGTGGTGGACTATGGCCTAACCCTTCTCATCATGAGAAGAGGCCCGAGCCCAGCAGTGGGACATGTATTAGATACAGGGCTGCTAATATTATTACAATTCCTCGTACCACTAATTTTGTTTTTCTGTTTAGTTTACCGATATTAAGTAATGCAAAAGTTGGACTATACTTTTGTTTTGTAGAACAACCTGAATAAACGTAACAATACCTGTGTTTTGAAGTACTTCTTTGATCAGTGTATAACATGGTACAACATAACACCTATATTACCCAGGAGGGTGTGGCAGAAAAACACTTCATAGTGCGCGCCTACGCCATGTCCTTACATGACATGTATACAGGTAAGCGTGCTCCACCGTAGACCGCATCATCACTTACCATCAGTTGAGATCTTGGTCAAACGCAATTTTGATGATGGATAGCACCATCAAAATTAAATTATTTTATTTATTTATTTATTTATTTATTATCTTTATGGAGGTCCAACAGCTTATTCTAATTTGAATAAAAATGTTACTAGGTAATAGATAGCCAATTACAGGTCCTCGCGTTTAGAAATACATTAAATACTTTTACAGAAACAACTAACTAAATATATCAATTAAATTACACATAATTATATAAACATCAAAGTACTCAAACAATATACAACCAAAGTACAGTACAGGTATTGCAGCATTCTAGGCAAAGAACTGTTCACTCATTCGTCAAATGAAAGCAAGCAATACATAATTATAAATAATTCAAATTTCTTATTGATTATTTTTATAGCATTTAGCTATGCTCAGCAAATAATTGTGATCGGAAGGATTTAAACCTTCAGCCGCTTCAACCAACCAGCTACGATCGCCTCTATTCAGGACTCTGAATTTCTCAACTGTATGTTACGTCATTTCATGACGTCACGTTTATCCATTTGTTCCTATCTTAAGTAGGATACAAATCCAGCCGGTCCCATAATTTTTTTAACTGTTTCTTAGTATATAAATAAATAATAGTTTAAAAAAACTAAAAAACACGCTTTTAAAGTTAAAAGTACTTCTAACTAAAAAGTGAAAAATAATTCCTAATATAAGCTGAAAAGGGTAATAAACAAAAAGTACTAGTAGTTTTTTTAAACTATTATTTAGTTTCTACTTTTTAGTTTGATTTTATTTATAAGAGCGTTTTTTTTTTTTTTTTTTTTATTTTTTTTTTTTAATCGAATTATTGCATTTCCATCGATCTTTGACAGGTGTGCACAATTTTAATGAAATCTGTCCGTTTAAAGTGGGTCAAAATCGAGTCCAAAGGAGTCGGTTAAATACATACATACAGGTGAAACTAATATATGCGTGTTAATAAGTGTTTGCTCGACTGACTGATTTATCAACGCAGAGCCAAACCTTCAAAAATCTCTCAAAATTTCGATAGATACATAGATGAAAAGCAAAAGCGTTGTAACTGTACTAACGCTCTGAAGCTTGACTCTCGGGGTTAAATATTAATTAATTAATTACAGGAACTGACCCTACTATCAAACCGGAACCATGTTCCACTTACTTACTTACTTATCATGCGGTAACCTTGTTTCAAGATATGTGGTGTAAATTATATTAAGCCTGTAAACATATTAGCCTGCCTCGTTTGTATTGTGGTTTTAGTTTGAGACCACTTACCGTGAGTGGGTTGGATCCTCAGGTAAAGTCTATAAATTTGAGATTTTCCGTTAGGAAATTCGTGCGTGGAAAATTTTTGCTGTGAAAATTATTGTAAACGGCCTCATCACGATGTCATTCACACCCTATATATTTTACCCTTAATATTTAACCATTCTGTTTTACAAAAAAAGTCCAAAGAGGATACTAAAGATATCAAATTGATCCAACTCACCACATATCACTTCTTTCAAGAAAGTTACCTTTCGT
This sequence comes from Hypena proboscidalis, assembly GCA_905147285.1. NCBI lineage: Eukaryota > Metazoa > Arthropoda > Insecta > Lepidoptera > Erebidae > Hypena > Hypena proboscidalis. The sequence goes on along the minus strand of LR990150.1, from coordinate 4,205,089 downwards.
CCTCACATCTCGATCATCCTGTCTCCACAACTACAAAGTTAGTAAACCTTTCCACACCTTTCGAATCCACTCAGTTTATCCAACTTTAAAGCGATAAAGTTTCAAAGTGGTGCATATTAGAGCGGTATATTCACATGAAGATATTTTACCCGTCATTTTGGAAAGTTATTTTCGTTTAAAAGTTATTTTACTGAATTCAGATTTCAGTCAAAAGTCATTTATTTGGACTAATGCTGAGCAGATGTTTAGCGAGCTGTCACGGCTAAAACTTTTAACCAATCTTGTTTTTGGTTGGTTGGTTAGTTAGTTTAAATGGTTTAAACCTCAAAATGACATTGGTAATTTACCACTTATGAACAAAAACTCACTTTGTTACTGATTATTTTAAATACTTGTCTTGGCTTAAGACACGTAACTGACGGAAGGAAGTGCCCTTGCCCCAATAACTTGGGGACGACGCAATATGTTTTATCGTTCTATCAGACGTCATTTCAGCACTCACACCCCATGTCATCTTTCACACAATCGATCCGTCTTATCTTCAGTATTTCTCTACTCTTAGCATTAATTATACGCTGCTTTGTGTTAATTATAAACTAGCTGTTGCCGTTGATTTTAGTCCGCGTGGAATTGAATATTTCCATGCTATTTCCTACAAAATTGAGGCATTTCTTCTTTCTCTTCTAACCCTAAATACTACCCCTCGCGAGGAGAATTGCCGAAAATTCTATCAGTTGTCAATGTATGTCCTGTAAAAAATCTATGTCCAGAATTTCGTGCAATTTCCTTCAAAATTTACTATCTTCCTATATAAACTTACAAACCCTAATTTTCACATTTTGGGATAGAATACAATTTTTAAGTTAGAACTCCAGCGACAAAACTGTGAAAACCGCATTCAATTCCTCGAGTTTTTGTGTGCTGCGCGTACGATCATACATACAGATAGACAAAATTCTACCAAAAATGTTTTATACTTATATTATACACTTTTTTTCTTAGATACCTTCCATGTAACAGTCATGGCAAATTTTCAATTTTATTATATTAACATATAACTGACGGAATTATGTTATGTTTAATAAATACTAAGCTTCATCCCATGAGATTTACATGATGTTTGAAATATCTAACCACTCCAGAGGCTTACGTTGTTAAGCTTTATGTGCCTACAGGGGTCTACCTTACAGAACTATCTGTACGCACACCACCGTGAAAACGCACTAAGCCCTTACGTCCACTAGGATACCAAAATCGCGGATACTCGGCAATTTTTACGTCCATTGCGTCTGTACACTATACGACATCAATGTCCGTACACTGTTACGACGCAATTTACGTAATGTAAATTTATGTCAAAGCTATATTTATGTAAAGTCTTATGTGCACGTAGCTAGCTTTATATATAATTATCATAATATATATCTTGGTTACATTTTCTTTATGCATAAAAAAACAACAAATAACCTAAAAAGAATAAAGTTTTGTAAATACAAAGTTTAGCCTATAAAAAACACTTACCACAGGTCTGTTTCGTATAATTTTGTTTTTATTTTTTTGATATTATGTGATCAATCTTTGTGAATTATTGGAAATAAAGATATTTGAAATAAAAAAATAATGTATGTAAAAGTCAGACAGTATCGGCTGGCGTCGAAGGTACATACACGTTCAGTCACCCATGTTATCTTCGAGCAATGCTCTTAAATAAGATCAGTTTCAAACTGAATTTAGTCTACTGACATCTCTTCTAAACTACTCAGTCCACACGTTCCGAACACAAACCGTAAGCTATTGGCAATTCTAACTTTAGTCTTGTCAGGTACAGGACACAAGTGAACCACATTTTCAAGTATACAGGATTTTAATGTTCTACTTCTGGTGCTGACTGAACTTGTTTTATAAATGAAGATTCCAGTGTTGAGAGGAGCTCAGCTCGCGGTCTCCGCGTTCAACAAAATGTACAAGGCGGACTAAATGCCAAAGGCATTGTCTAACAGTCAACCCAGGGTGATGCAGAGTTAAAAAGTGGTAGGTGCATGTTAGCTAACATGCACCTACCACTTTTTAACTCTGCATAAATATATTAAATATTGAAACCTAGGTTTCAATATTTAATTAGGACTTTATCTTTATAAGAGACTATGGCAAGATTTATAATAAATGAATTTATATAACATTATTATATAATAATATATAGACTAATTATACATAAATAATATATTTAGAATTTAAATAAATGTAATATTATATTGTAATGATTATTGTATCACATTGTATTGTGGTGTAGCAGTCTACGTAAAATAATGATATACAGTTGAACTCGAACTCGATGGTTTGGTGATGGCTAATTTAGAAAATCAAGGGTTCAGTTTTCATTAAATTCATTTGCCAATTATCACACTAATACCACCAACCATATTAGTATCAAACTTCACATATTGCGGCAACCCGTTGATCCCATCTCACTAAAATCGGTAAACAATTTTAGCATCGCAAAATCTAACCGATATCTAAAGGGTATCAAGAATGTGGGGTAGGCACACGTTAACCCAAAACTTGGCCTTTGTATCGGTTATGAAGTAGCTTAATGTATAAACGATGTCATTGTCATACATGGCAACTTGAAATGTTGTGCGATAGTAAGCAAAATAGACATAACATAGTAATACTAAACAAATAAAAATCAGATCAGTAACAAAATTATTCTAATTTTTTTAATCCACATGAAAAGTTTTCCATATAATAGCAAAATTTTGTTTTTCTTTTTTCACACCACGATCATACAAAAATTAGTAATTATAATGAGTCATTTTTTGTCTCCAAAACAAGAAGCGATCTAGTTGCAATTAAGAGGAGCTCGAATGTTAAGTTGCAAATGACGGGTGTTTGTCTATGGCATCACTATAGACACAAGTTTATATTTTAGTCTTTGTTTATCTATGCCTTAAGTATAGACAATATAGATTTCAAGACATCCATTGTTACTTCTGTCATGGCGGTTATCTAAGTAGTGTAGCCTCTCTGTAACATTTTTATATTATGTAGTGTACCTGATGCTGTGCTAGTGATTAATAAACACCATTACTGCGAATACCATCTTTAATTCGAATCTACAGTCCACAAAGACCCCAACAGTTATTACTACTGTATGTTGGAAATTACATAAACATCTAGCAATCAAGAATGTGTACTAAGGTCGCACATACCCAAAAATTCCAAAGTCTATTCAAAGGTTTTGGATAGATCTTATTTGACCCATAAAGTATAACCTGGTTGAAAAGAACAAGTCACACTTGAAAGAAGAACACACTTGTCACTTTTGTATAAGTTTGTATAAGCTTATCGTGCCAAAAAGGTTTATCTTACACCCGTGAAACTGGAGATAAATGTATTAACGGTCCTGTTAGCTGTTCGAGACTTTGGAAACACATTTTTGAGGCCAAAATTCCTATAATATGTATTAAAAAAAATAATCGTTAAATTAATGACTATATTCGCCTTCTGTATCAGTTTCAAGCTCACTAAATGTAGCAGCGATGACATAAATTGTCCTGTTATCGCTTTCCGGCCCACTTGACGTCGTGTGCGATCGTTACTCCAACAATTGCGGTGGGGCCGAAACGTTAGTGGCAATTTTATTGTAACATCACTATTGTCTGTTCAGTGCTTACGAAATGCGTTTTTGGGATAAAGGCCCTTTAAATTGGTTTTATACAGGTTTATTAAATGAGTGCTTCAGGAGTTTTCAATAAATCTTGTTTTTGGTTGACCAAAAACTATATTACATGGAAGTTCTTTATAGTTATTTTACGGTTTTGATAGCATTTGATGCGTCTTTTCACAATTCAATATATAAAAGGGTACATAGGTAGATTATTTTTTAACGACGTCCGGACTAGTAATAACTTCTGTGCCGAGGGGTCAAACCCAGAGTCAACAATATCAAAAAAATCTTTGCGGATTACACAAAGATTGGTGCTACAATACCAGTGCAGTTGAAAGGGACGTGGCGACCGCTGCAACTACTACGCTAACCGTGCATTTTAATGTGCCTTCTTAAATATAATCTAGAAGCTTTTTTTCAAATAATTGGATTTTTTTTACCGCTAGTACACCGCTAAGCCTTCACCTGCTAAAAAACCACCGTGCCTTTTGGACTCGATGCCCAAACAAGACTCTAAAAGCTAAAGACAAAATTTTTTTTAAAAATACCGTCTTTAAAAAAGGGCATTACTTATTTTACTCGTGCAAAGATATTTTTAAAGCAAACATATTAAATTTTCTCTAAGCTATTCTTAACACATCAATTTCTTCGCATTAGAAACTAATATAATTTGAAACGTGTCTCGACTTTCTACGGGCCTGAATTGGTTGAATAAATCTAATTCTCTAGGTGTCTAATAGGGTCGACATACCCTTGAAAAGTATTTGTCAGCTAAAATTTGTTCAACTATTTAAGATGTTTTTTTTAAACTCTCTTATAATACGTGAGATAACGTTGCTCCGAAACAAGTTATCGTTCGCCGGCTTGTATTGAGGTTTGAGAACATATATTTTTGGATCTCACTTAGATTTGTCTCGTGTACCACCCACCCGTATAACACAAAGCAGCGACCGCTTTAACCACTACGGCAAAAGGCAATGCCCAAAAGCTGTATCGCCAAAACCCGTGTCACGAATATAAGATAGTAAATAATTTCTAGTTTTGTGTATGACGATTATCTAGTCATAACTTAGCGGGATTTAATAAACAAAAAAGATTTTCTATTTAAATATGAAGTATGAACTAGAATCTAATTTTGTTTTGAAAGAATCATCACGTTTTTTGCACTTGTTTACTAACTTTTTTCATGACGTCCCAGCTTACTATTAAAATATCCGGCTTAAAATTAAACTTTCATATTATTCTACATACAATACAGCAGTTTTTATCTTGACAAAGCCACGGAATAGATAGCACAGCAGCGATAAACAATCCCATAGTGGATTGGTCATACCCCTTTAGAGGCTTGTCCTTTAAATAAGTATATTTGAGCCGTAATATAAGTCCAACGATTTAGGATGTTGTTTTTTATAAACCCCTTTCATGTATAGTCCATACTCACTTATAGTACGGGCGATAACGTAGCTCTGAAAGTTATCGTACGCTGACTAATATTGATACAGTTAATTGATAATTTTTAACTTACAAGTAAACCGATCGTCAGCTGCTTAAGTAGCGAGGGAGTAAGACGTTTCCAAAGTGGTTAAATCAAATATGAGAAATAAAAATAAAGTTTTATTATGCCGCTTTGAATTACTTAAATTGAATAGTTTTTATCGTAAGGAGTATAATAATAATTTTTTGTCAGCTGCATGTACCGTGAGAGCAAAGTTTTATTCCAATTACCTCCGAAATTTCTAAATAAATAATCTAATGTCACATGGATTTTTATCCATTTTTCCTTTTGTATTAGATTATTTTGACATATTAAACGAGGAAGGTACTATCAGCAAAATAGTTTAATAACCCATTTGACAAACATTTCCTTTGAATTTGTCAAAGTCGATGAGCCTGACATTTATTGATAGCACTTTACAAATACACTCGGCGTCAAAAAAATCGCACCTCCCTGAAAATAAGTTACAAAGCCTAATAATATGCAAACCAGTAAGTTTACCCCAAACAATGTTAATATTAATTGAAAGTACATTTAATTAGCTTTTATTAAACAACAACTTAATGAATAAATTCCTTAAACTGCCGCATGTACTGCATATTGAACAAAATGATATCCAAATACTCGTTACATAGACCACAACTTGCCGCACTTTCAAGGGCTAGAAAAAGGGCAGTAAGCATTAAAATTAGGTTATTCGATATCTAGACGTTGCAGAAAACACTTGAAAATACAGAACACAAGAAAACAGCCCTATAAAATGGATACCACTGCAGATCAAGCCGCTCAAGTGATAGCACTACTGCAAACAGGGATGCGACTGTGTGATGTTGCTCGACAACTGAACTTGAGCCGTTTTGCCATTCGTCGAGTGCTCCAACGGTTCCAGGAGACTGGGGACTACACCCGGAGACGAGGATCAGGAAGACGGTGCTGTACATCTGAGAGAAATGACCGATCATTGTGACGACGTCATTGCGGAACCGTTTCTCCAATGCTGTTGAGCTGCAACAGCAGCTTCGTGGGGCTCGTAGAACCGCAGTGATCACATCTACAATTAGAAGAAGGCTGCGAGAAAGGAGTATTGCGTCCAGAAGACCAGCCAAGGGCCCGAAATTAACGCCACAGCATCGTAGAGAGCAATTACAGTTCGCTCGAGAACATCTCAACTGGGATCTTGAACAATGGAGGTCCGTACTCTTCTCAGATGAGACGAGAGTATGTCTCTTCGTTAACGATAGGCGAAGGAGAGTGTACAGAAGGCGAAACGAACGGTTTTCTGAAGCTTGCTTGGAGGAGACAGTGGCATATGGAGGGGGATCTTACATGTTCTGGAGCGGAATTTCAGTCGACGACAAGGCGGAACTCGTTTGCGTATCCCGGACTGGAGGTGCTCGTGGTCAGGGATCACTAACCACTCATCGGTACATAACCGAGGTGCTGGACATGCATGTAGTCCCATATGCAGGATATGTTGGGGATGGGTTCACTTTAATGCACGAAAATGCTCGTTCCTTTACCACAGTAATCGTGCAGGATTATCTGCACGAGGTTGGAATTCCAGTTTTGCAGTGGGCAGCGAGAAACCCAGACCTGAATCCAATAGAGCATCTCTGGGATGAACTAAAACGACGAGTACGGTTACGTGATCCTGCCCCAGCAACTCTACAAGACCTCCATGATGCTGTAATTGAAGAATGGAATAGGATTCCTCAAGATAGGGTGGTACGGCTGATTGGGTCTATGCAAGAACAAATGGAAGCTGTTAATAGACCAAGGAGGGGTTGCACTAGGTTTTAAGTAGCATTTTTTATAATTTCTTTTGTTGTTTTGTAATTTTAATTGCCTGTTTTAGTTTGAATATTTTTTCCTAATAACGATATTTTTTTCACTTTACACATGCATCTTGTTTTTATGTTTAACGATTGTAATTGAATGCATATTTTTGTATTTACTGTCACTATACCTACCAACCTTTCAAATAAATAGCATAAAACAACCATACAAAGGATTAACCGCGACATAAACCGAATTGAATTAAATTTTTGCAAAGGTGCGATTCTTTTGACGTCGAGTGTAGTATAATGATGGATCATGTTTCAACTTTTTTGATAGTACATCTAAACAAAAATATTTAGTTCTTCTTAAATAAAATTGCAGAAGTCTGTTTTAGTTTTAGCTTTAAATTAGTTTCTACACGCTAGAATTCATTATCAAAATTCCTATTTCCTCTATACCAAAAATGCAGCATCGGATATTTACATTTCATCCCGTGATTATGCAAATATGAGATGCAAGAGTTAGTTGAATCTTATTTGCATACGGTGTCGTAGTCAGCCAGACACTGAGATTCAATTATTAAGTGGATTGTTTTATACAGCTAACTTGTGATTTATTCGCATAAAGCACGGGGTTTCGTTCGCGTGGTAGGTATGTCTATAAAAAGTATGTCCTTAGGTCTTCAAATATCTTCATACCAATTTTCATCAAAATTGATACTGTAATTTAACCGTGAAATTTTAACACCAAACATAACGAGTGACTTTCTCATTTATAATATTAGTAGGTAAGGAAGAAGTCAGGATTATGAACAAAATCATACTAACAAAATGTCCCACTAATTTGGATAATATTACACAAAAACGTGTCATAGACGTGTGTTTCACCCGCTCTTCACCTGGTGAGGTTCTATTTTTGTACCACAGTTAAATAATAGCAGCCCTGTTTCTAATACATGTCCCAATGCTGGGCTCGGGCCTCTTCTTATGATGAGAAGGGTTATATAGACATAGTCCACAACGCTGGCCAAGTGCGGATTGGTAGACTTCAGACACCCTTGAGCGCTTTTTTGGCACTCTCAGGCATGCAGGTTTCCTCACGATGTTTTCCTTCACCGTTAGCGAGTAATAATTTATATGATAAATACGCACATATCTTCGAAAAGACAAATCTTAACGATTTATTGACAGAGGTGTGAGCCGTGGGTTCGATATTTACTTAAAATTGTGGTCTTTCTGAATCATACCGCAAGCCTAGTAAATATTGTATTCGTTTTAAATAAAAACCACAATTGTTGTTATTGATCGTCTAACTTTGCGGTTATTTTTAATTTAAAACAAGCAAAACTTATTTTACCCTAGTTTTATTAAGTTTGTTTGACACCCAAATTGTAGGCCTATTATTGCTAATAAGCTTCGTTGGCAGCAAGCACTAACGAATAGCAAATACGAGCAAAAAATATTTATTTTCATTTTATTTTTATTTCAAACACCCAATTTGAAGTAAATCAAAATGGAATAAAGAGGCAATTATTTTTACAGTTTTATTTTAGGCCAATTTAAATTTGCGTAGAGGTGAAAAATTTATATTTTCATACTTATGAGTATAGACTAGTATTTTAAATGTCATCGCATCACTAGAATAAAATTCGGTGTAAGTTTTTGTAATTATTGTGTAATGAAATGAACTGATTGTTCAACTTAATTATTTATTTATCATACTATTAATTAAATTTTGATCGCTGTAACAATAACCTAGGTATTTGTCTTTTCATTTTAAGGACATGTAAACACAAATTAAAAAGATTTTCTAAATATAATTATGACTCATGTATATAATAACATCCAGGATTTTGAAAGCAATTTATATATGGATCTACTAGCCTTTAAATAATGAGCTATGAAAATCCAAGCAAAAACTGATTGCTTAAAGGAAAATACAAGATGATATAAAATTCTGGTGTTTTGCTCCTTCACGACACAATTTTATCCCCTTACAGCGTACCATTTTTAAAAATATACTGGCAAATATTTTCCACGTAATATTTTCTCGACGTTTATACTTGTTCCAACACGGGCCGTCTCTCCAACATGTCGCCTTATTTTCAAGTCTTTTATTTCTTCTTTTTAACAGTTCGGCACACTTAGCTTGGAATAATGGCTTCAAGAAATATATGGGCCTCTTTCACCCCAAAACGTGGTGTGAAAATAATTTATGGGCCCAAAATTCGCTTTTTACAGGGAACTTTTAGATTATTGCTGTTAAATGCAGCAATAAAAATGATAACGTGATTCGGTTGACAGATTTCGTTATTTATTTTTTTGGGTATAGAGAATTTATTGCTACCTCTTGGGTATGAGAAAAGCGCACGCACTTTGAAAGTTTTGTGTCAAGAATTTTTAAAAGAAGTTTCATATACTTAGCTGTTATATTATGCTTTTGTTTTGTTTAAGAGCTCTTTAATTTATTGATGATATTTATTTCGGGTTAGGCATATAGAGGTATGAATACAGCCACCAATAAGTATCGACCTAAAGTATACTTGTTCAGCTTCTGATATCAATTGAAAAAAATCAAATCTCATACTTAAGTTCTTGTGTTTCAGGCTAAAAAAAAGACGAATGGATTGCGTAAAAGAAGATAATAATATGAAAGAGAAAGTGAAGTGTGTGAAAGCGAGACGGCTGACAGAATAGAATGAAAAAAAGTGACGTTTTGCGCCGACCCTCAATAAAATAGGATTAGGACTGGAAAAAGAAGAAGACTAAAATTCTTTTATTTTTTGAAAATATTTTTCTGTTCTTTTATTAACTGTCAAAAACAAATGACCAAACTATCTATTGGATGGGCGACTACGTCATCGTATGAGGCATGAGATTATTCTTCAAGAACAATTTAATTAAGCGCGTAGTTAGATTAAGCGAAATTGTTCTCTATGAATAAATTAAAAGTTTTTTAATTCTGGTTCACTGTTTGTTCTTTATAATATACGTACATTTTTCATCGGTTTATCTCTGCATAAGTTGGAAGGGTAATCATTTAAACAAGGTTGTTTTGAAATAAGTGGTTCATTAAGAATTTCATATAGAAGTTGAATACAATTATATTTAGTTTATATTTATTATTAAACAGCAAAAATTGGACAACTTTTAGGCTGCACTAAATAAAAATATCAGATTTTTGCATTTTGCGTTGTATTGAATCATCATTCATCATGCACAAAACTTGGTTCAATAATAAATTTAACGAATCTTATTTATTAAAATAACAGGTTTATTTTTGTAGTTTATGTTAAAATGGCAGTTAACATTAACATTTCAATATTTTTGAAGAAATTCAAACATGAAAAGGATCTTTTTCTAATTGATTTATCATCTTTCATCGTCAGATTTATCATCAAACCAATACTTAGAACAGTAAAGAAAATGTTTGGATTTACTAATACCTATTAATATGTAGGTACAATAGATGACACGAGGCGTCCGGAAAGACGATGCATACAGTCAAAAGATTCGTGGATATGCAGCGGGGTTTGGATTGCTGAGTGGTAAAGCGATAAGCAGGAATCCTATAGTCACGGGTTCCCCGCTTCAAGTCCAGAAATTGTGTCCACTGTTTTGAGTACTATGAAAGGAGTCGTCTCTAAAACTCCTTATTTCAGATCCGACACAACTAATTGCTGCAGTAGATTTATTAGCGAAAACAAAGCGTTGAAAATAAAAATTAAATTAACTAGGTCAATCGCGTAACTTAAAGTTTTTCTTCAAAGAAAGACAAGTACTTGAAAATTCCAGGACCTTTAACAAATTCGTCTATCTAAATCTTTTTATTCCGCACTGAATAAAGTTTTAATCACTTGTAAAAACTTTTAGAAGCTTAGAAACTAATTCGTAACAAATAAACAAGTAAGCAGCATTGTCAATGAGGGATAGAGGCTAAAAATACTGTTTGTGTAACATTGGATTTGAAAGTACTTTGTTTGATGGGGCCATAAGATTTGCGGGTGTAAGTTTAATGCATAATTAACATTATAAAAGTGTATTTTTTCGTATAGGTAGTTTTTTTTTATAGTCTAAGTATTAGATTGCTAAGCATGGCTAAATGTTATATATAAACCAATTAGTAATTACTAAAGTAGTGGTTAAATAAATGCACGCACTATTAGAGCTCAAGTCACGTGAAATGACTGCGATACAAATATCACGTGTAAACAATCATCACTTTTTACAATGCTTACTCAATAATAATGTATGTGTATGCACAATGCTTCGCAATTTAATCGTTTGAATAGTACTTTGTATTCGTAATTTAATTGTTTATTCGTGCACCTCCTACCGCCACTACTTTGGTCTCCATCTACTTCCTGTCCATCCAGGTTGTCTGGAAGAGATCGCGGATAGCGATCAGATCGCCGATTGTACAGCGTATAAATTAAGTCATTTAGTTTTAAGTCGACCGAGCGGGATGGCGGCGCACTGTGGATGCCCTCTGCCCCATCTAGGGGACACAGGACCTTAAGTCAGTAAGTCAGTTTTAAGTTTTGTGTATCTGGTGTACAATAAAGTATATTTATTATTATTATTAATGCTAAGTTCATTTTTCTACGTTTAAATTTTGATTGTATACAGTCATTATGAACAGACCCATGTCTGTTCATAATGACTGTATACAATAGGAATGTATTTTTACTAAAGAGCCAATCAAAATATGGCTGGAAGTATTTTAGAAAGCTGGCAACCTTATTTGCATAAGCAGTTTTAATTAAAAAAAAAAATAAAAATATCAAAATATCTCTGTCTATGTAAAGTTACTCACAAATGGAGGTCTTAACCAGCTCTTAAAAATGCTTGCGGCCTAAATTTTTGATTGCCGCTCTGACAAAAATACATATGTCCAAGGCTAATCTATAGGTACATAATATAATAAATTGTAAATTTTCCATGTCTGTACATTGAAGCTTTTTAAGGATTTATTTTAGGATTAATAAGCCATTTTATTTTTTTATTTCTTTTTTGTGTAGTAGCCTCCTTCATAGTTATTTTTACAATGCTCAAATATCTGTCTTTTTGACATGTTTCAAACTGCCTTACCTTAAATAATTATCTATAATAAAACTAATTTTCGATTTCAACTGAAATATGCGAAAAGTTGTGTGATTTTTTAAAACTAACAATAGATTATTAGGATGAACTACACGTATTAATATACTTCAAAACACAAAACATAACATAACGGTGGGGTCATCAGAAGGGTGGGTAGGAGTGTATAACACTTCCTGGGTGCTAGCGTCCATGCGCGAGCGATACCTGGCACCCCGGTCATATCACGTTAGTGGAACATAACCGTGCAACTCGGACATAACCAGCGACTCTGCCCGGGTCGATGGTATGCGTCAGGCATTTCCCAGTTTAAAAATAAATAATAGTTTAAAAAAACTAAAAAACACGCTTTTAAAGTACTTCTAACTAAAAAGTGAAAAATAATTCCTAATATAAGCTGAAAAAAGCGTGGGTTGCTCGATAGACGAAAAATATGGCACAGAGCGCCCCACGCTTTTTTCAGCTTATATTAGGAATTATTTTTCACTTTTTAGTTAGAAGTACTTTAAAAGCGTGTTTTTTAGTTTTTTTAAACTATTATTTATTTTCTACTTTTTAGTTTGGTTTATTTATAAGAGCGTTTTTTTTTTTTTTTTTTTTTTTTATATATTTTTAATTTTTTTTATCGAATTATTGCATTGTCATCGATCTTTGACAGGTGTGCAAAATTTGAATGAAATCTGTCCGTTTAAAGTGGGTCAAAATCGAGTCCAAAGGAGTCGGTTACATACAAACAAACAAACATACAGGTGAAGCTAATATAAGCGTGTTAAAAAAGGAGTGTATAACACCCATACTTCACTTGTTATATTCACTGGTCCCATCTGATAGCCTTTCGCCATCTACAGGGCACACTTCCAGCTCCGTGCTGTCATTAAAAATTTTCGTCCGGGGAAACTCAAATAACAATTTGCCCGCTCCGGCTGCCGAATCGGAAAAACTTCAAAAACACTTTTGCAAATGTATTGAATTTTAAAGCATTTTTACTTAAATGAATTAAGGCCATAAAATATTTAGATATTTAAGATAAGAAATTCTTTGGCAAACGATTTTTATTATTTTCTTCTTAATATTGGACCTGTTGTTGTTAAAATTAAAATATTTAATCGCTTCAAAAATGATGTCATGATAATAATTGCAATAAAACACTATGGAAGTGTAATTTTTATAATAAATGACTGTGAAACGATGAAAATTGCCACATTATTTACTGAAATTGACTGCATAATGCCTTTTTACTGAGAATAATGCAAAGATATTTTACTCAATTTTTAACAAAAGCTTGTAATTTTATCGATGGTTCGTTAAGCGCTTTTGTTAAAAATAATCATAACTGCCGTTTGCATGACTCAACATTTTCGAAGCGCCATCTTGCGAAAGTTAAATAATGAGAGAGACTGCCTCGTAGTTTATTATTTGCGACTGCCCATCGTGAAGCTTTCGGTTCGATAGCCAGGTCATAAAAAAGTGTTATATGCAATTTTTTCGTTAAGGGTTCTAAGCAACAGCACGGAGTCTGTAATTGTGCTCAGTAGATAGCGATAGGCTTATGCCTTGGCTCGTGTGATCTAAACATAACAGGTGAGAATGTTGGTGTTACAATCCTGCCACCCTCTTTAGGGTAAAATAGGCGTGATAATATATCATGAATCTCGTTTTTATGACTAGACACTTAGAAAACGCCATTTTCCGAAAAGTTAATTAATGACTTTGTATCAGCCTTTGTTTATGTAACTTCATTGTCTTTCGAGTTTGCAAAGTAAACAAGACTTGACCTTTATCAGATTTATTATTTAAAGTTTCATTAATTATAGGAGAAGTCAGTTAGTCAGTTAGAGCCAGAACGCTTCCATTGTATTTCTATATTTGTTTAATTAATTTTATTATTTGAAAGGTGTTTTCAGACTGGCGAGAATTTGGCGGTATTGTAACAGATTTGACTTTGAGCACTACGTTACCAACTGTCTCCCTGACTGACGAGCATTCGCATGTAATGTAACATTTTTCGAACTAAGTTTCTAATTTCGAATTGGATCACTCCTCAAGCGCGAACCGACCACAAATAAGAAAATAAAAAAATCTTTTATTGAAAAAATTATATTAACAAAATTGTCTATATTTCATAGAAAAAAAAAACTCCCATCATTTTGCAATTATTATGGCCACACCATTAACGTATAAAGTATGGACACGGCTAACGCGCGATGTAATGGCCTTAACCTTTTTGGTGTCAATTTGACTATAAAAAGCGCGTAGTGAAATTGACTGTGGTTGACTACCTACGTGAGCGGTCAAACACGACAAAATGCCTAATTTTGCACTGAAAAGTTGTACGAACTACCAAATTAAACACAACAAAAAAGATTATGGTATTACATATCACCGGTAAGTCCTAAATATCATGTTATATCCACCTCTTTATATTATTTTATCAATTTTATTTGCTAAAATTTTTCGTTCCGACGCCATAATAATATTCCTTAATCGTGAATATCCGCGTGACATGACTTTGAAACTGCACAACTGCGCCTAGTTGAACTATGCCGCGGGCGTTCACGAGAATATTTTTGGTAATTTAAGAAAAGTATTTGTTATTAATTATCATATCATTTACTATTCATTATGTATATATATATAATATATCGCTTGCTTATTGCAATAACGACATTTTTCAAAATCTTGATATTTTGAGATAAATATGTAAAAACAAAGCTTTATCGATCTATTTTTTGGTGCAATAAAGACAACAGCATGCTTCAATTCCAATTCGCCAGATGGCGTTAAATGTCTAAATTGCACGCTGTCGACGCGCCTCGTATGTAATTTCAATATCGTTCCATCTCAGTTAAATCAAAGTTTTCAAGGCCAACGCACGCATCTTGCTCGTGAAGGACGTCATATATATATACATATATATATATAAATATGAAAAAACTAAATAAAAGCTTGTAACAAAAGTTCAATGATCATTTGGCCTTTCACTGATATAATTAATACAAGCATCAGTTTTCTGGATTTAAAATGCTGTCTTGGCAATCTTCTGTAGTAGTGTACTACTACAGAAGATAGACAATAGGGCCTTGGGGCCGTACGACTTAAAGTCTATATAAAGATTTGTCAGCGCGTCTAACTGAGGCAACTCGTTCTCGAAATGCTGGCTTATATTTCAGCCGGCGACTTAGTATCGCAATACAACGCGGTAATGCTGCCTGCATTTTGGGTACGAGGCCTTCTGACAGTGACTTATTAAGTTATTAGACTATTTTAAATTAGGATCCAATATATATATATTTTTGTAAATAAAGATGTTCGATTTCTGAAAAAAAATGAGACAAAAAGTTAAATGGGCTGATATAAAAATTATGCTAAACATGAAACTTTGAATGATCATAAAATGAGTTAGATTTATAATTTGTAACTAAAACTTCTTGCAGTTGGTTTATGTTTGCCTATATTTTACAATTACAAACAATATATCAAATAAAATCATAAATCCTGTAGTAACCTTTATCACTTTTATTCCTGACATTTAGCACTGTTATTTATTAACAATATTCAATTAAATCCTTTATTATCAGCTTGACTGTACACTCGGGTACACGTTAACATATACATACATTGCCAGTATAATTTGGAATGGTCCCGCATTGTATAGGCTTCCCATGCAATGCGAAACCACCTTATATTGGCAATGTATAGGTTGATCAGTAGAGCCATGTGTACTCAATAACGGGGCTCGTATATTTACAATACGGCTGTTTGCCTTTTACAAATAAAATAATAACTCCATTAATTGAGTTTCACAATAATAACAAAAGTGTTGGAACAAAGTCCCTTATCGCGCGTTGCGAAAGGGGGCTAGACGGAAAAAATTGGGACGAAAAGTTGTAACGACACATTTCGTAGCAACTCTCGTAGCGCCGTAGTAATTACATGCTACGTTACAGCTACGGTGCTACATCATCAGACACACAGAGTGAGGTATTCGGTGAACCACATTAAGATTTTTTTTATAACTTAGAAAAATAAAAATTTCTTTACTTATTAATCGAAAGGAACTTTGTTCCATCCGGGTGTCCCTTGACACCTCAGTAGTTTTTTTTTATTAAAAAAATATATCCTTACATTTAATTATTTGGTATTTCATTTTCATTCACAGTTAGTTTTGTAATCAAATGAAAAATATACATGTTGGATCTTAAATTAAACTAGTCTAATAACTTAATCTAAACGTAATAAGTCACTATCAAAAGGCCTCGTATGCTGGAAGCATTACCGCGTTGTATTACGATACTAAGTCGCTGGCTAAAATGTAAGCCAGCATTTCAAGAACGAGTTGCCTCAGTTAGACGCGCTGAAAAAGCGTGGGGCGCTCTGTGCCATATTTTTCGTCTATCGAGCAACCCACGCTTTTTCACAATAATACTAGTATTTTTTGTTCATTACCATTTTCAGCTTATATTAGGCATTATTTTTCTCTTTTTAGTAAGAAGTACTTTAAAAGCGTGTTTTTTAGTTTTTTTTAAGTATTATTTATTTTCTACTTTTTAGTTTGGTTTATTTATAAGAGCGTTTTTTTTTATTTATTTTTTTTATCGAATTATTGCATTGTCATCGATCTTTGACAGGTGTGCAAAATTTGAATGAAATCTGTCCGTTTAAAGTGGGTCATACATACATACATACAGGTGAAGCTAATATAAGCGTGTTAAAATGAATCTCTTTCAACAGTTGAAACCGTAAATTACTCCCGAAAAACAGTTAAGATAAGTCTTTATCTCCACATATTATTATTATCTTGCTGTAAGACTCAACACGATAAAAAATCTATGTTGTACAGATTCTTTCTACGACAAAAACTTTATGGACCTCGTCCCGTATTATCTACGGGGCGTGACGGAATCAGTGTGACGGATCGTCAGTCCTCGACGAGGTCTCACATTACAGTAATGTGAGACAAGCCTTCGTGATAGGGGACTGATTTAAAGGTACTTTTAAAAGGGTTTGAGTACTTTTAAATGTGGACCAAGAGAGTTAAAAAGATTTCTTATGTCAGTGTCAAGTGAGGTATCGGCGCCGGTTTTATTGCTGGCGGTTTGCGGCCAGTTTCTAGTTCTGCATTTAGCTTGAATTAATTTGAGCACAGAACATAATATTCGGCGGTCTGCGTTCCGCGTTCGTGAGCGTTAAACGCAAAGACAACTTTATTTACATTTGGAACACATCACCACTTGACTTAAGTTTCTAAAACAAAATTAATTGATTTATTTTAACTGTGAAATGTTATACCACTTTTTCTTACTCGGGTCGGTTTTAACACGTTATAACGGAACATTGGACCATTGTTAATAGTTTCGTAAACCCTAATAGCAATACAACGACACAAAAACACAAATTTCAATTTTTTTTCAATAGGTTTTTTGATAAAAATGCGAAAATACTTTAATGTTTCGCTCCAAGCTGTCAAATTTGCTTGGAGCCAACCCGTTACAGCGATAGGGACAGAAAATATCATCGTATTTCTAACTTGAAAGATTTTCATAGCGCCTTTTCATGTATGAGGGAAAGGGACGGTATGTGTGATTTGGTCTATTGGTTTCTCTGTCTACGGTTGAACGCAAAACTTGGATCTCTGTATACTCTGACCGTAGACCACCATCATAAGACAATAAATTGAAGTACATAGCTTTGTTATTTATTTAATTTGATAAGTAATCAAAGGACAATATAATGGGGTGCATGAAAGGAGCCTCCCCGTGTGACGTAAAAAGTGAACTAGTTTTCCCCAACGTCCGGCGCACCCTGGACACCTAGATGTCACTAACACAGAGTCTAGGTGACCAATCCTTTCACCACAATGGTACAAAGTAGTACTCCCAGGACAATAAAACTTTGACCATTGAAACGAATAGAAGAATAATATAATATAAATTGTCTGCACATGTGGTGTAGTGGTTTAAGCCGTCGCCTCGCCGCTCTCCACTGCACTGGTGTTGTGGCTTCGATCCCTACATGGGACAAATCTTTGTGTAATTCGCAAATATTTGTTCTGAGACTGGGTGTGCTTGAGTGAGTGAATGTGTGTATTTGGCCTTGTCATTGGGACCATTGGATAGTGTAATTGCTTCTGGCGTTCTATCTAATGTAAAAATCCACATTTATATGTTTTATTTATTTATCTTTATAATGTTATGTTTTAAATAAAATACAAAGTCAACATACAATTCAATTATTTTCCCTCTCAATATTTATATATTTCCCTTCACAGTAAGTTATTCCGGTAACACAATAACAAAAAAAAAACCGACTTCAAAAAGTAGGTTATCTAAAAAGCAAAAAATAAATTTACTTCGCACAAAATAATACATAATCATTTAGTTAAATAGAAATGATTAAATAATTATTTTATAATTCTGAAGTCGGTGCCAAGTAAAAGCTATAACAACCTTTCTACAATAAAGGGAGGCGTAGTTGTGCTAGTGCGCGGTCGCCCAGTATTGGTACTTACGACAAAAATATAACTAATATTCAGTCATAAAATAGTTGTTAGAAAGATTGATTATTCTCTATACAGAGTTATTGTTTACTTGGCACCGACTACAGAATTATAAAATAATTATTTAATCATTTCTATTTAACTAAATGAAAAAATGTATTATTTTGTGCGAAGTAAATTTATTTTTTGCTTTTTAGATAACCTACTTTTTGAAGTCGGTTTTTTTTTTTGTTAAAAATTATTTTATTTTACGATTTTAAGTGATGGGTAGACCGAGCAAGAATGTTTCTTGAATGAGGAGACGACGGTTACTTGAGACGGAAAACTTATTTAAGGTGCCTATATTAAAAGAATTATCCCCGTACTCCTAACCGTTGAGGAGTTGTACCTTCCAGCATCAGCTCAGCAACATAAAATGCTGACTACTAGATGCAAATATCCGAGTAGCTTTAGATAATATACAAAAAACAATATAGAAGCCTTTTAAATTTGAGGATTGCCCTCGATTTCTCTAAGATCCCATCATCAGAACGTGACTTAAAAAAAATGGGACCACATGACAAGTATATCCTTTCAAACTAAAAAAGAATTTCTCAAATCGGTCCAGGCGTCTTCGAGTAATCGGTGAACAAACATAAAAAAAAAAAAAAAATACAACCGAATTGAGAACCTCCTCCTTCTTTTGAAGTCGGTTAAAAAGAAGACAGTTGTGAGTATTTTCTCGCAAAAAGAAGAATTTTCTTTTACAATATTTGACTTGTAGCTAATATAAGTAATAGCGACGAAGCAAACCACCGTTGGTTTGTATATTTTATTTCAAATAAGGACATTTACTTCATTTTGATTTCTCAAGGGCCGTACTACCGTTTCTTATAAAAATGATGATGGTATAAAAGGACGGTTTTTTAATGATGGCACTGTTTAATTTTATACCTACTCAGAAACGCAAAGAAAGAAAGTTTTAATATTATTTCGCCACTGCCGCGATGGCCTAGTGGTTAACGTATGCGACATTCCCGGCTCAGGCAAAGTGTTATATGTGAACTTTCTGTCAGAAAATAGCGGAGGCTTACCCCCTATCGCATGGCACCTATACATAACTGGTGTAATGTCAATATTATACAACTCTGCTACCCCCTTCTGGAAAGTACAGGTATGCGGAATGTGATGTTGCAGTTTGCAGTTTGGCGTTTGTGACAAACAAATAACGTCTGTGTACGGCGTCTTCAAGTTTGATGTGGTTGATAAAGGTTGAATGCTAATTATATACTTTATTAAGTGGTACCAGAAATACATACTTATTACTAACTAAACCTAATGCCCTAACGGCGTGAATGTGGAGAGACGACGGCCGAGCCATGCAACTGCGCATTTGCGCCTAAGTACAATTTGTAGCATCAGCAGTCGTACGCTACAGTCTGGAACACGGTTAGTTATTTTTTTAGCGTTTAGTTTTTGAACTTGAACAATGAACACTGATTACGTCTAGAATCTGGTGGTAGAGCTCTTGTGAATGAGCTCGAGGGCGGCAGCACCACCGTCTCACCTTTAACCTGCCGCCAAATAGTAGTGGTACCATTACTGTGTTCCGGTTTGGTGGTGAGATTAGGGCCTGAAAGTACTGGCACATGAGGCATAACACCGTAGTCCTCAGCTGCAGCGACGCATCTATAATCTGCTTTTGTAGATTGTTGATGTCCATGGGCTGTACACCACTTACCATCAGGTTCGTTCGATCGATACACGTTCGTTCGCTGTGGGCGTAGTATAAAAAAAAATTGCATCCATCCTGTATAATTTGAGTAAATCAGCCTCTACGTTATTGCCTTGCTTAGTAATAAATAAGAGTATTCGCCAAAAGCCTTTTCTACGAGAGTGCACCGTGAAAACGAAATGTTATACGATTATATCGTAGAGCATCTTATTTTGTTGGCTTATTGGTTGGATAGCAGTTAGGCGTGGCCACGAAAGTAGCTGGAATACGAGTCCTTATATAACATTAACATCTTACAGGTGGTTTAGGTGGTTAAAGCTGAGGAGAATAGCACCGACACATCACCTTATTATATGTTTTGTTTATAGTAGCCATTATTTTTTTTTAACGACGACGCTTGTTACGTATGCGTCAGGCATACCTTTGGAGCTACATGAGTCGAGGCGCAGCGTCAGCAATACGAGCGGTGAACGTCGCGCCATACAACCATTTTTACCGGATTGGTGCACTTTCGTTTCTAACATCGAGCGTTAGTCACCTATCTTAGGATGTAGACATTAAGTTTAATTGTAATTTCTTAATTAAAGTCTAATTTTAAGTTTATTTTGTTTCCTTTCGACCCTCTGGCGGCGGCCAACGTAATTCGCTCGCACTAGCGATTTGCGGGGGTGTTTGCAAACATACATTTTACATACACAAAGCACACCCAGAGTCAGAACAAATATTTGCGGATCACACAAAGATTTGTCCCGTGTGGGGATCGAACCCACAACACTAGCGCAGTTGAAAACGGCGAGGCGACCGCTTGAACCACTACGCCAACCGTGCACTCTTCACCTGATGGTGTGATGGAATACCATCACTGGTGGTATGGTGGTCACTTGCTTATAGATACTTGCAAATGCTGCGGTATCCTTGATGTATTATGTGATATACAAGTATATAGAACATTATCTATACTAATATTATAAAGAGGTAAAGTTTGTGTGTTTGTTAAATTGTCAGGGGTAATCTCGGAATCTACTGCACCGATTTTAAAAATTCTTTCACTAATAGAAAGCCACATTATCGCTGAGTGTCATAGGCTTTTTTTTTTTTTTTTTTTTTTTTTTTAAAACTCATCGTTATACGTGAAGGCCACAGCAGCGCGGCAGCGGCGCGCGATGGTTTCGGCTTATTTCGGTTCGCGTTCGTGCTCACTTCGGAAGAAGGAGGCGTGACCTTCCTTTTACATCTGAGAGGTAGGTACCCGCGCGGTCGGCTCTTTACGCAGCGGACGTCCCCAAAATTGAATTTTTCGTAACACACTTTCGACATTCATTAATTTTATTTTCGGTACATTAAAAAAAAATCTTTTATGTTTATATAGTTTTCATTTAATTTAGGTTATAGATAGGCATTAAGTTTGTTTCATGTACCTAGATATTAAATTAGGTTATAGGTAGGTATTAAGTTAGTTTCATGTAGATATTAATTTAGGTTATAGGTAGGTATTAAGTTTGTTTCGTGTAGATATTAATTTATTTCTTACGAACGCTGCCTTAACTATGAAAGATATATATTTTTGAACATTATGCCCAACGAAGTGGGCACGGGTCAGCTAGTCATTTATAATATGACTATATACAGATTTATTCAGATTAATGTTGCAATATATTCAACGTTGCGGACTCTTTCGGTGAAATTAGTTTCTTTTATATTTTAACACTAGGAATGTGCTATTCAGCTAAGTATGAAGTATTCAGCTGAATTCAGCTAATTATACCGACTAGTTAGCCTTACTATAAATGCCAATAATTTAGAAACTGCTACATAACTTGTGCTGCTTTGAAATATACTTCATGTAGTGGTGGAACGAACTATACAAAAGTAACGGTTTTAAATGCATTTGAATAACCGAATCTAATGAACGGCTGGGTCAACTAGTCAGTTAAATTTGCTGTTGTTGACAAGTCGGGATCTAGTTGGCCATTCGAATGCCGACTATTCGGCAAACCCCATTGTCAGCCCATTTTTAAATAGTTATTAATTATTAAGCTAGCGCGCCAGTCGTGTCTTTGTCAAGGTAGATCGTTTCCACGTTTATTTGTTTCGAAAACCGCTTATTCCGAAGCTCAACCCGAAGATTTATTCAGATTAATGATAATGTTGAAATATCTTTAACGTAACGTACTCCGAGCATGATACCACATGATACGCTTGCGAAGTCGTTCGGTGAAATTAGTTTCTTTTATGTTTGTCGAAATGAGATTGTTGGATGGAGTTCTGATTTAATAGTGATGAGAATTTTCCTATGGAATGTACAGCAAAAACTTCTAAGTCATAGTAAAGACTTACTACACCAGTTACGAATAAGTTAGTTACATATGTACGACCGGATGGCGGAGTGGGTAGTATACCTGCCTGCGACGCCGAGGTCGTGGGTTCGATTCCCACTTAAGACAAATCTTTGTGTGCATGAACTTGGGGGTTTGTCTTAGTCTGGGTGTTTCTATGTATAATAAGTATGTATTTACAAAAGAAAAGTATATACGTATTAGTTTCAGTTATTCTAGTACCCATAGTACAAGCTCTACTTAGTTTGGGACTAGATGGCGTTGTGTGTGAGTGAAAGAAAGATATAGAAGAAGATAAGTTATTTTTTTTATACTACGCCCACAGCGAACGAACGTGTAGTCCACAGTCAGATGGTAAGTGTATTACAGCCCATGGACATCAAAAATCCACAAAAACATATTAAAGATGCGTCGCTGCAGCTGACGACTACGGTGTTATGCCTCTGTGCTAGTAATTTCAGGGCCTGATCTCATCATCAAACCGGAACACAGTAATGGAAGCACTACTATCTGGCGGCAGGTTAAAGGTGAGCCGGTGGTGCTGCCGCCCTCGAGCTCATTCACAAGAGCTCTACCACCAGTAATAAAACTTTCTTCTTCCTTTATTTATATCTATCTAGAATGAAATCCAATTGTAGTGAATAAGTATGTACCCATTATAGTTAAGTCATGGGGTGCATGAAAGGAGCCTCCCCGAGTGACGTACGCAACGATTCCTTACGTCCGGCGCACCCTGGGCAATTCGCGAGTTCTTAAAAGCGAATTGGCTAATCCTTTCACCACGATGGCAAGTCAAAACCTTGACCACCTTACTGACTGTCCAAAATGCCCTACCACCTGCACAAGAGAGGCGCTCATGAACCAATAAATTTTGACTCAGCCATCGACACGACGAAGAAGAAGCTAAGTCATGTGACTGATGTGACGAATATATAAACCTTGTTATTC
Source organism: Hypena proboscidalis (assembly GCA_905147285.1). Classification (NCBI taxonomy): domain Eukaryota; kingdom Metazoa; phylum Arthropoda; class Insecta; order Lepidoptera; family Erebidae; genus Hypena; species Hypena proboscidalis. Next base: position 4,181,555 of record LR990150.1, on the reverse strand, counting down.
TTAATAAAAGTCAGTATCATTTCGTACCTGCTTGTGTTTCATTCCAAATCCAATCCTAACATTATACAATAGTAAGTACCGTTTTAAATTGCCAAGCAATTTGTGCAACAAATTCATCAATCTTACCTGACTTTTTATAAAACACAATATATTTTATACCAGAACGTACTCTAAGAATATTTTTACAATCATGATATATGAACGTACTTCATCCAATAAATTCACCAGCTCAATTCATCTCAATCAGAGTATTTTCTAGAAAATATTTTAACTTTTCACTGCAGGCACAGTATAAATATATACAAACAGTACGGAAACTGCCTACAAACGTGCGAAACGGCACGCACACATAAACATGCACACCGACGAGACCCCTAAGCGGCACGACTCGCTACTGAGAGCACCGCGACAACCGCTTAGGGGTCTCGTCGGTGTGCATGTTTATGTGTGCGTGCCGTTTCGCACGTTTGTAGGCAGTTTCCGTACTGTTTGTACATATTTATACTGTGCTGCAGGTATAAGAAGTGCATTGACATGAAGACTCTTGATTCTATCCTTTTATATGTCAGCTTATTTGATGTATTAAATCTAAAAATCTTTTATTTTGTAAGTACTCGTAGCATTATAAGATTTAGTTTTTCTTATAATAATAATAATAACAGCCCTGTATCTAATACATGTCCCACTGCTGGGCTCGGGCCTCTTCTCATGATGAGAAGGGTTAGGCCATAGTCCACCACGCTGGCCAAGTGCGGATTGGTAGACTTCACACACCCTTGAGCACTTTTTAGGTACTCGTTTTCCTTCACCGTTAGCGAGCGATAATTTATATGATAAATACACACATATCTTCGAAAAGACGAATCTTAACGATTTTGTTAGAGGTGTGTGCCGTGGGTTCGAATAACTAAAAAAAAAAAATTGCGTTATAAAATTCCTCCGCATCGCTGTCCACAGCAGATACCGTGGCTAGAAGGCTGGCAGCGTTGCCACGTTGAATGGCAATGCTTAATCGCTCGGTGAAGTAAAAACCAGCCTTCTGGTCGCGAGAAGCGTCGATTAGGCGTCTTGCAATGTCTTTGAATAGATTTAGTTTTTCTTATAAGTTACAAATAATTTACAGAAAAATAATGAAAATAAAAATTAAAAATTAAAAAATTATGCGTCAAAATATTCCTCCGCATCGCTGTCCACAGCAGATACCGTGGCTAGAAGGCTGGCAGCATTGCCACGTTGAATGGCAATGCTTAACCGCTGGGTGAAGTAAAAACCAGCCTTTTGGTCGCGAGAAGCGTCGATTAGGCGTATTGCAAAGTCTTTGAATAAAGCCCGAGCACTCGGACTCCATGGTCCTTAAGTTTCAACTTTAGAGAAAATAAAAGCTAACATAAATCGTTATTACTTTTTTTCAACTTTTGTAAGTTTAGAGAATAAATTATTGAAAAAGGATAAAAAAGGTTTTCTTATTATGTAGACTTTGTTGTCCTATAGCTATTTTGGCGTGATATATTTTATTATTATTCAGCCTTACAATGATTCAAACCATCTTCATTATAATTTGAATAGGATAGGATACGGTTTTGGCAATTTTCGTTTCTTATGGGAGGAGGGAAGTTGGAAGTTTAAAGCTTGATAACTTAATAGAAGCTTGAAGTTCTTAGTTCTCTCTAGATTTAAAAAAAAACAGCAATCCTGTGGGATGCCACAGAATTGCTGTTGAATTTCGTCGAAATCGATACATCTGTTCAACGTGAAGAAGTAACACACACTGACACAAACTTTCGCCTTTATAATAGTAGTACACACACACATTTTATTTTTCGAAAAGCTATAGTCAAAAAATATATCATATTGAATTGCCATCGTCTAACAACTCAATAAAAAGCGTCAGATAAATAAAGAAAATAAAAAACATAAACAGTTTTATCACGGGCTTTCTCTGACTACAAAAATCACATACAACAAAGATATATGACCAATACATTGAAATTTATATCACAATAAACGTTTTATTGTTTTATACGTTACAGAAGGAAATAGGGCATTATTTAAGGGGTTAAGTTTCATTAGGGATTGTTGTTTTTTTATGGAAATGAGACAAGTAAGTGAGATTGATATCGTTTTCACGGGTACTCATGAAGCTATACATTGCTGGTATAAGATGGTCTCGTATTATACAGGGTGCGGCACGGTTACTTCCTTATTAACCGACTTCCCAAAAAGGAAGAGGTTCTCAATTCGGCTGGTATGTTTTTTTTCTATGTATGTAGTACGTACATAGAAAAAAAACATACTATGTACATCGATTATGTCGCGGTTAATGGGCCGATTCGCGTGATTCTTTGTTTGTTCGACGCGAAATAGCTGCCAGGTGGTCCCATAAAAATTCATTACAGTTTGGTCTTGTAGTTTTTATTTTATAAGCATTATTAGTAATTGAAGTCGGTTTTTTTTATTGGAAAATTATCCATAAAGCCAGATATAAATCTGTACGGTAAGCAGACAGTCTGTGTGCAAAAATAATATATATAATGGTTTTATGCATAATATCTTATAAGGCATAATATATATCAAATAAACATAAAAACATTCTAAACTTCATGTTGCTTTTTGGCTCACCGCACCTTAATCCTTGTATAAGAAAACGTGCACAGTAAGATCAGCTTATGTGTACATTGATATGTAGCTATGTGTACATGTCGTCGGGTTTTATAGGGCGGATAAATTGATTTGAATGTTAAAGTGAATTGGTATTGAATAATGTTATTTTTATTCTTTGACGACCGGATGGCGGAGTGGGTAGTGTACCTGCCTGCGACGCCGAGGTCGTGGGTTCGATTTCCACTTAAGACAAATCTTTGTGTGCATGAACATGGGGGTTTGTCTTAGTCTGGGTGTTTCTATGTATAATAAGTATTTACAAAAAGAAAAGTATTTATGTATTAGTATCAGTTATTCTAGTACCCATAGTACACGCTCTGCTTAGTTTGGGACTAGATGGCGTTGTGTGTAGGTTGTAAAAATATTTATTTATTTATTTAGCTCTTCAACAATGAGTACACTGTTACATTAATAAAGGTTATACATGAACTTTTATTAGTCTAAGCGTCTCACTACTTATAGAGGAGCACAACATGCAATGATAAAAGTAATAAGACAACACATTAAGCTTATTAAAAAAAAATGCTTGTCAAACAAAACAAAAAACAATTTCAATAAAAACATTGAAATTAATGAATTATTTATAAATAAAATGTAATCAACCAGATTAAAACCAAATTCAATTGAATTAACTAAATTGAAGCTAAATTTTATTAAATTAAAACTAAATTACATTGCAATAAAAACAAGATTAAAATTATTATTTAAATTTGATTAATATTAAAATTGGAGATAAATTATATTATATTTAAAGTATGTAGGTACAATGCTTCAAAATGTTCTAAGGTGCTCATAGTCTGGCTTATATAATATTTTTTTACTGTAGAATTGTAAAAACAAAAAATAATACACTAGGACCTATTTAAAAAAGATAACAATTCGACAGTTATTATGTCTAATTTTGAATTAAGAATATGAATTTCCGACAATTAGACGCACAAAAAGTGTCATAATTGTCGGATTGTCATCTTGATTTAATCAAACACAATAATTAGCACATTTAACTATTGGATTATAACTTAATAAATTTTATTTTAGCCATCATTATCTAAGGAGTTTGATAGAAATCGCTAAATTTGTTTAACGTTCACCTGCCTCGGTGGCGCAGTAGGCAGCGCGTAAGTCTCATAATCTTAAGGTCGTGAGTTCGATCCTCACCCGGGGCATATCTTTTTGGGGATTTAAATGAGGAATTGAGAATTAGCGTACTATTTCAAGTTTATAAGTCTTAGTAATCGACGTCGTTTGTGTTTGTGAAGAAGCTTTTTTCTATCGATGGATGGGTGTAAACACACCCTAAATCATAGCAATGGAGACCATCTAAGGTTATGTCCTCATAAAAACTTTCATACTTTTACTAATCATACAAGAATTAGGCTCGTTGAAATGTTACTATGAACCAGAAATAAAAACCTTGATTGATGAATTAAAAAAAAAATATATTTGGAATTTAAATAAAGAATGCAAATAGTTCTAGTTAACCTCGAATAAAAACCTTCGTCCTTTATGAAATAAAAAAGACATTTAAAGTTTAATAAATTAAAATGTTTGATCTATTGAAACGCATTCCCTACCACTCAAGTGTAGCGACCAGGTTTGGTCTCATTGGAAATAATGTGAAAAAAAGTTTTTTTTTTATAATTTATAATTGAACGTAACTAGTTATAGCGCGCTAAAAATATAACAACAACGCAACCATATTTAAGGACTTCACAAAACGTTTGCCACTTTGCCTTTGTATTGTATTCCAATTGTAAACAACAGCCATTCAAAATGCTCACCAATACAATTGTATTTTACAGAATAGATCTCTCAGCTCGTTATTGTTGCTCTTTGCATTAAACCTATCTTGTATTTGTATTTGTATTTTGATAGACAATGATTCTTGTTATAAGAGAACTCGGCTTAATGCTTTTGATTCTTTTGTTGATTAAAGTACAATGGATGAGATTGCTTAATAGTTATGTAATGAATTACTTCAATTAGTGAATCATCAATACAAATAAATAAAATTGAAGTGTCTGTTTTAATGTCAATATAACAATGTTTTTCCATAACCTAAAAAACAGTTATTATTTTTTTTGTTTGTCTGTTTTCTGTCTGTATCGGCTAATCTTCTATCTAAACGACTAGACCGATTTTGATTTTATATGCAGGTGACTACAAGGCGCGTAATATAGGTAACTCGGGAACGAATGATCGGGTTTAAATAATTATTTTTGTGTTGTATAGTTTAACTATCCATTAAGGATTTTTGATATTTAAAATTACGCTAAACTTCATGGAAGCAGGGCGTAACGTTTACCGCAGGTCAAGAGCGGCAGTGCCTACTACTTAATATAACGAACTCCACACTGTTTAATTGCAATCGTTTCATGCCAAATAAGTTTTTTATCAATATTATTATTATTGTAGAAGTAGTGAAACAATAGTATGCTTTTTAATTCTATGACATTACTTATTTTTTTTTCAAAATTAAAAATGTTTAATGTTTCTGTTAGTAACTAGCAACAGGTTTGTATGAGAATGATGTATTTAATCAAAACTTTTAAGCAGAATTTTACAAATTGGAAAATATAAAACTATTTGAGATATAAAGTGAGTGTTTGCTAAACAATTGAACAACTACGACGTTTTTCTACTGGAAGTACGCGTTTTAAAACGCTCTCCAATACAATTGTTTTTCACGGAATATATGTCTAAGTTTATTATTGTTGCTCTTTGTATTGTGGCGATATCCGAACATCACAATTGACGGATGACATTGACAACGTCAAGAAGTGACACACGTCGTCACAAATGTCAAAGAGCGCTGAATCACAATAACGAAGTGTTCCCAGAGAGTATACATATATACCACTTCCAACACACTACTGTTGGACAGCTGTCCGCCTAGCAATACCACCAAGCCTGGTTGGAGGACCCTCCCTATGTTTTTTTTTTATACTACGCCCACAGCGAACGAACGTGTAGTCCACCTGATGGAAAGTGGAGTACAGCCCATGGACATTAACACTCCACAAAAGCAGATTATAGATGCGTCGCTGCAGCTGAGGACTACGGTGTTATGCCTTATGTGCCAGTAATTTCAGGGCCTGATCTCACTACCAAACCGGAACACAGTAAAGGTTAAAGGTGAGAGGGTGGTGCTGCCGCCCTCGAGCTCATTCACAAGAGCTCTACCACCAGTGGAGGAGGAACATCACACCCTGTTCCTCTTTAGTATTAAACCTATCAAGTATTTGTATTTTATAGAAATGAACCTATTTATAATGGAATGAGCTTAATACTATTGATTATATATTATTGTTAACTATAATTCAATAGATGGTAGGTATGGTTTAATATAAACGTAATGAGTTACTTCAATTAGTGAATCATTTTGTAATATATTTTGATTATAATTACATGCCAAATAATTAAATCAGAATTGTAATATTATAGAATTATTAAAGCATTAATGTTTTTTTTTAATTTTAAACATAAATATTTACTTCTTTTAAATAAGATTAAATTTCTAATACGAGTTTTTCGCAAAGCGAGGAAATAGGAATATTCATCTAATCATAATTTAAAGTATTCAGAGTGGATGTGTCATTAAAATAGTATGATTTAAGATATGGTCAGTGTTCTTTTCCACAGGTAAATAAAAATGAACATATGCCCAAAACAAATTGAACATTAAATTAATTTTTCATATTTGCCAATCTCATCTCTCCAATATTTTTCAATCTCCCTGTGTAAGTCACAACCAAGTCTTAGTATGCGTCAGGCAGACACTTTTCCTTGGGATAATTTAAATAATTGCTACATTCTTTATTTAAAATATGTTTGAAGCTACATCTAAATTAGAGAAATGAAGTAAATATGTAGCAATTATTGACGCAATACATTTTGGAAAACTCTGCACGCTTGACTTTAAACTAGGAGGTGACCAGCCAACCAATAGTCAGGCTGGCTGGTCAAAAAAAATATTTGATTTCTAAATACATGTATATATCATATGTAGTAATTATTTATTATATGTAGCAAATATAACCAATTATGTAGCAATTTTCGAATCAACACTCATAGACCAACGCTACAGACAACCAGCCATTCTGACTAAAATTTTCCGATAAACAACAAACTTTTAAAAATTACTATCCTCTCAGTACGGATACGGTTCGTTTGTACATAATTATACATTTCCAGTATAATATGGTGTCGTATTGCTCGGGCAGCCTATTGTAAAGAAATGTAGTTCTTAACACTATATGCTTGGAATAAAACTGCAATTGAGCACTATTTTCTTTATTGCGACCACACGGTTACAAATCCACAATTAAACTGCCATCTTACTCTGCAATATTGCCGCCATGTTGACTGCACAACTCGAATATCAATCTAGCACACTTTAAATAACTTTTTTACGTTTTACAATTCAAATAAATAGAAATACAACATAATAAATTAGTTAAACAGTTAATAATGATTTCTAAAGTATTTTCATTAAAACTAAACATAGTTTTCTAATGCAATTCTGTAACGGATATAGAAAGCAAGAATCGGAAGTCCATTTTGACGTGTTGGCATTATAGAATCAATAAAAATAGTCTAATTTACTACCAAATTAAAAAGAATCACAACACTCGGCCATCCGATTGCGTGCTATCTCCCGAGCACGCATAAATCACAACACTATACCACAGAGTAACTATACCACAGAGTTACTCTGTGACTATACTACGCGAGACCAGCTTATACTAGAAATGTGTAGGTTGAGTGCTAGCCGTCTGAACCCTTATATCGTGAGTTCCGAAAGCGCGTCATCTGTGCTTCCACTAATGAATTAACTTTTGATTCGGCTTACCCAAAGTTGGTCTGCAAAGGGTGAAAAAGAGATAATATAAATTTAAGCATATTTAACTGTATTCAAATTATGAAATACGGGTGTTACTTACGTAATGTTGGTCTATTTAGTCGACCGCAAACTCACGTCAATTTTAATAAAAACATATATTTAACGGGTTTAAAAATGGATTATTATACCGTTTACAGCAAAACAAATGGCTTGGCAAACACTGAAAGAAAAATATATTTACTAAGTTTTATCAAAAAACTTTATTCCAGACGTTTTGTGGTATATTTCGGTCTTTAAATGTTGAGTAGTTTTAGGTTTATAAATAATTAAAAATTCTAAATACTTTGAAGTTATCATCAAAGCTTTTCTGTTGATGAGTCTTTACCCTTTTTGTTTGTACTTTATTTTGTTAAGCGAAATTTATTTTTCTATCATTTGATTTTTTTCAAAATACTTAGAAAAAACCAATATGGACGCGCAATTAACGCAAATATATAATAATATGTTAATAATTGTACCGCGCGAGTGTCATATCATAGGACAACAAGTTTTGTATGGCGTGCAAGAGCGGCGCGTGGGTGACGCCTGACAATGACATCTCCGGTTGGTTTATTACTCTGAGCCTCAATAGCAGCAATTGTTTGAATAGTGTCCGGTGGAAGGCAATACTCTTATCATTATCACATGGAATCTAAAAGTAACAGATGATTTTTTTTTTATTTTTTTTTATACTACGCCCACAGCGAACGAACGTGTAGTCCTGATGGTAAGTGAAGTACAGCCCATGGACATAAACAATCCACAAAATCAGATTATAGATGCGTCGCTGCAGCTGAGGACTACGGTTTTATGCCTCATGTGCCAATAATTTCAGGCCCTGATCTCACCACCAAACCGGAACACAGTAATGCAAGCACAACTATTTGGCGGCAGGTTAAAGGTGAGACGGTGGCGCTGCCGCTCTCGAGCTCATGCACAAGAGCTCCACCACCAGTAGTAAATATGGGTGTTACTCATCTGTACACAATTCTATGGCTATATAGGCGTTATGATATCACAAACTTGGCTTGACTAAAGGCAAGCTTGAAATGAACGATGCAGTTAAGATACCACGCCTTTGTCCTCGCCACGATTAATAAGTGGATAGCGAGTTATCTTTTGACATAAATAGTTTTATAAGATTATAAGGAAATAAATAAACTGATAGGGTTAGCAAAAGTAATGGGAAGAAGCAGAGAGTTATTTCGTAATTATTTATACTATAATTAATTAGACAAATTAATATTGGGGTGCATGAAAGGAGCCACCCCGAGTGACGTAGACAACGATTCCCTACGTCCAGCGCACCCTGGGCAATTCACGAGTTCTCCAAAGCGAATTGGCTAATCCTTTCACCACGATGGCAAGTCAAAATAAATTTTGACTCAGCCATCGACACGACGAAGAAGAAGAATTAATATTTATATTATTAAGTAAGTAAGAAATTAAATAACCATAAAAATTTCGACAAAAGCTAACTACTTGAACTAGTTTTTTCTCTAAATCTTTTTTATTGCTTAATCGATAAAGTAATGACATTTTTACGAACTAAAATATCTAGGTAGAGTTGGTTTTTTAAAAACTCATAATTTAGGTTTGGATTTAGCAAGTTAGACAAACAAAATTAATATAATATGATGAAATCTGATTACTCTCTAACGTCATTTATGCTATTGTGTCTCGGCAACATTTACATAAAAATGTTATTATTGCATGTTATTCATTATATTTTGTACAAAGAGTTGTCAGCACGTCTAACTGAGGCAACACGTTCTCGAAATGCTGGATTATATTTCGGCCAGCGACTAAGTATCGCAATACAACGCGGTAATGCTGCCAGCATTTTGGGTACAAGGCTTTCAGATTCTGACGTGACTTAAAGTTTAGATTAAGTTATTAGGCTAATTTTATTTAAGATACTATATGTATATTTCTCTGTAAATAAAGATATTTGTTATTCATATTTTTTATTTAAAAAAAAACTGCAGTTGCTGAAAAATATTTAACTTAGGACCTGATAAGTCTGATGACTTATGGTAAGGCCCGGTTTTCACCAAAACGAAGACAAAAGAAGATGTTTATTTTTTTCTTAGAATTTCTTCTTTAAAAAAAATTTGCTAGCAGGCGGTGCAGCAGACCGGAGAACCGTCTCAAAATATTCGGTGAAATATTAAAAATAATAAAGTCCCTAAAATAGTACTCCTCGTCTATTAATTTAAGCCATACCCCAATAACTAATAACTCAACGTCAGCCCCAAAGATATTTCGCCAATTTCAAGTCTTTGAGATTTGGAAATTCTCGTTATAATTCTTTTGTTTTCAGCTTATTCTCGTGCGTTTTCTTGATAACCCGACGACATGCCATTAGTTTTATAGTCAAAGTCTACGAAAACTCAAGATTGTCTAGAGTTTTCAGAGATGATTAAAGTTGACGAAAGTTTATTTGTGATTGCTAGTTATTTTGTTTAGCGTTTTTATTCAGCTCAAATATTTTAATGAAATTTTTCAAAGTTTTCATTTGGCATAAAATATTACAGTAATAAATCAACGAACAAACGATCTTAGTCTGAATGAAGGTATATCCTGTTGTTGATGTTTTTAGAGGCTGTGCGCCTTTACAAAAAGTTTCACATAATAAAAAAAAAATGAACATACTTGAATATAATTTTTTTATCCATCCATCAAATAATGAGCCAATCTTACGCAGACACCAAAGTTATATTGTACTGATAATGAGTACACAAAATGTACACTTTATTCGCATGAGGAATTAATATTTCTAATCTAATTCTAATATTCTTTAATAAATTATAAATTCATTAATTATTAAATTCAATTGAATTGAATGTCAGCTCAAGTTTAAATATACAAAATTCACTTGAGCTGACATTTGCTTTGGAATAAAACAATGTTTTTTTTTCGTATTTGTGGGAGAAGACTCTCTTTTATGATTTTAAACTTTCGCGATTTGTACACATAATAATAATTATATATTTTAGACTCGGTAATATTTTTAACTATTAATCATTGACTTAGCTGTTTTGTACATAAATACTTTATTTTTAACTGTCAAAACACAAAAAAAAATCACAAAATGACACAAACACGGTTGTAAAAAAATGGCGGCATATAGATTTTTTTGTTATTTTCCTAGGTCTTCTCATGATTAGGCTTATAGTTATACATAGACTAGGCTTAAAGATTTCGGATAATCGTAAAATTTCGGGACTGCCTGTATATTGACATTATTATTTATTTATTTATTCATTTATTTTGGGAAACAAACAGCTTTTAGACAATCAATTAAATAACATATATAAATAACAACGTAAACCAATTGATAGTTTCCGCTTATGTGTCGGTGGCTAAATTCGAAACTTACATATTAAAATAAATAACATGATCTAAATAATTCACATATGGTATAATAATAATTAATATGTCGATAGGATATTATAAATTAGAATAATAGTAAATAAAAATAAATTATCATTATTATTATTATTATGGATTGAAAAATTGTTTCGTTATTACATTGCGAAACTGAGTGTTGTTAAATATATCTAAAGCTTTATCGGATAATAATTCAACAATTCCGTAAAGTAAAGATCATTATTCCAAATTATCGACAGCATTAGATTCATTACGAGTAACATGCAAAATGACATTAATATTTATAGTATGCAATGTTCTGTTCTATTTGCATCTATTTATCATAATGTGAACATCTAAAGTACAATATTAATTAGTTTGTAAAACCATTTAAATGAATAATCATGGTAAATAATGATTCATAACTACTACTTTCAAGTATGTATATAATTCATAGTTTAATGTAAATTCGTTAAAATAAAATTTTAGTATGACGCACCAAAAAGAAAAAATATATCTTTCACCTACCATTTTATTTATTTAATCGATTATACTCAACGTGTATAATACCCACATTTCTCCTGTAATGATTAGATCCCATGTGACAGGAGACGGGGTAAGTCACACACACACAAACTTGACATGCGTGCTATTGAGGCTTTTCTGACGAAAAATTTGTTGCCCAACCCGAAAATTAATGCCGTACCTCGTAATATGAGATTGCATACGCTACCACGAGGTAAAGATAAAGATAAAGATAAAGATACTTTATTTCGTATGGTCGTATATTTAATATGGGTGTACAGTATGATGTTACATAAAGAATATTAGCTCCACCAAATTTTACCAATAGGCATGCGAAAGGTAAGACAGCATAAAATATTACAAAACTAACAAAGAACAAATAAAAATAAATTTAAACAATAATATAAAACATAACTAAAAACTAATATAAACTACAACAAGGCACTATCTTTTTCATTCATAAATTCACTTATACTTATGCTTTATCAGTCAGAAAATTTCGAAGTCTTTTTTAAATAAATAATAATAAAGGTAGTTCAATAATACTTCTTTTAAATTTTAGCTGTAAAATGCAGAATGGCGAAAATATTCATGAATATAGTGCGAAAATAGAGGACATCTGCGTTCAGCTACAAATGGATTATGGCCACATTACAGGTGAAGTGTAGGTGTTATATACCGTGTACTAAAACTTTTATTTATTTCTACCACTTTAATAATACCCACATTTCACCTGTTATTTCCTGACGGAAATTTTTTTAACACGCTTATATTAGCTTCACCTGTATGTATGTATGTAACCAACTCCTTTGGACTCGATTTTGACCGACTTTAAACGGACAGATTTCATTAAAATTTTGCACACAATGACATGTCGAAGATCGATGGCAATGCAATAATTCGATAAAAAAAAATTAAAAAATTAAAAAAAAAAACTCTCTTAGAAATAAACCAAACTAAGAAGTAGAAAATAAATAATAGTTTAAAAAACTAAAAAACACGCTTTTAAAGTTCTTCTAACTAAAAAGTAAAAAATAATTATTAATATAAGCTGAAAAAAGCATGGGGCGCTCTGTGCCATATTTTTCGTCTATCGAGCAATCCACGCTTTTTTACTTTTTAGTTATAAGTACTTTAAAAGCGTGTTTTTTAGTTTTTTAAACTATGATTTATTTGTAACACTTTTGCCCTACCCTGAAATCAATCCCGTACCTAACAGTGTGAGATTACATACGCTACATTTAAAGTTTAGCTGTAAAATGCAGAATGGCGAGAATAGTCATGAATATAGTGCGAAAATAGAGGACCAGTGTTCAGCTACAAACGGATTGTGGCCACATTCATTATAAAAGCGACGCCTAAATCGCATACACCACCTGCTTTTTAGACGCTTTATGGTAGTATGTAGTTTGAATTTCTATTTTTATTTCTTAAATTGATTGCAATCAGTGTTTATTGCACATTTACGTCGTTTTTGCTGTACCTAAAAATAATTTGTTTTTTGTATTTACATAAACTGAATTAACATTTCACCTGAAAAAAAATTGTATTATAATGTAGAAATTGCACAAAAAATGCCATAGAGTGGATGCAATTACTAAAGTATTCTATTCTAAATCAGTTTTATTTTTAAATCTACTTCTGATGCAGGAGCTGATAAAGGCAAAAATGGTTTTAACCCGCCGTCAAAATATTAGTGCTTGCTTGTTAATGAGATTAAACACATAAGGCAATAAATCGTTGCTCTCAAATGAACCGAAGCATTTTCTGCTTTAGTGGCTATTGATGGATCGTAGTTACCATTTAGCATCAGAAGGACTACAACGCCTGTTCACTGAATATGTCATTTAAAAACAACAGCAAAAATATCTAGTTTATTGTGTCTATTGTATCTGGTAGTAGCTTACTATCATGCAACCAGTTAAACCTGAATAAATTCCATGCAAATAAAAACACGTCTCCGTTGAACATGGCCAAAATGTCAGCTTTGTGAATTTCATTTGGTTTATTTTATTCGCAGTTTATTGTAGTACTAGTCGTATTTTGTTCCAAAGATGTATAAAAAACATTATGAGAACAAAAATACTTTAAGGTACCCGTTTTGGAGGGATTACAAAAGAAACCATGACATGATATTATTATATTCTCAACAAGTTATTAAGAGACTATTGTCTCTTAATAATTAAGAGACATTGTCTCTTAATAACTAGTTGAGAAAGTTTAAAAACTTTAGAGAGAGTCATTTTGAGTGAGCAATACAAGATTTTGCTTTGTATTTTGATCTCGCTCGAAGCAAAGTTGAGTTTTGCTCACTGTTCGCGTTTTTTTAATGTCACACATCTTTTACACAACGTCATCTAGTTCCAAATTAAGCAGAACTTGTCCTTCGGGTAATATTTCGAGCTGCTGAGGTGAAAAGTTGTATGTGGGACTCGAGATCAAAGTTATTTACATCTCGTGCATTTGAGTCCCTCACTACGCTCTAGATTCTACTATAGCATTTTTTGATTATTTGGGGCATAAAATAAGCTTGAAAAAATATCAACTTTGCTCTCTGCGCAAATAACTATTTAAAACTTTGGAAGATGATTCCTTCAACCATTTCATAGTTAATATCTATGGCAAGCAATTTCCATATTTATCAGTAGAGCTGGGCACGTCGTGTCTCCAGGGATTAGCGCGAGCAATGTATGCATATTCACAAGGAAAGGAAGCACCTCACTTGTATCTCACGGGATTGTATGGAAATTTAATACTCAGATGTGGAATAGGTCAGACGCAGTTAGGGAAGCTAAAGCTGCAAACTGTTTAAATATAGTCTATAATGAAGGCGTTGGTTCTGGTTGCCATTTGAAGATCTATGGCATTTATATATCACGGGTAGACAAAGGCCAGAAAGCGGACAACTAGTGTAACTAAGTATATCATATCATCAATCACCAAAAAAATACCCACTTTACATGTATACACATTTTTACTCAAAAAAAAAACCATGCTTACGCGGTCAGACATAATATGTTGAAACTAGAAGGGTTTCTGGTAGGTACTACGGAACCCCTAAAAGGAGAATTAAAAAATGAAAAGCTTTAATGAGTACCACCACCTAATTTTAAATTTAATATTAAATTAAATTGCAGGGTAAAAAGTGATTTAAATATAATGCTTTCACCAATAAATTCTTTTCAAGTCCACATGACAAGTTCAGAATGTAATAAGCGAGTGACCTGAATTGCGGACAGGATGAACATAGTGTAATTAGAGCGAAGAGTACACGGTGCAGTTGACGTCCGAGTTCAAGTGTGTGGTTTCAATTTTTCTCGTAAATTACTTTTCACTGAAATTTATACATTTAGATTTACGTTTCATTTTATGTATTTTTAGAATGTCTGTTAGTATTTATTTAAAAGGTATTAGTTAGAAACAAACACATAATAAGCGCACTGTCACAATCATTTTAAAATTCTAAATATTATTATACGAATTTTGAACAGGAATTAACGCGAATCATGCATTTTTTTAACTTTAGGCTATACGCTTCGGCAACGGGTAAAACCGGCGGTTTTCCATAGCGTACTGATTCAAAATTATAATAATCATGCATCGCGATAGTAGTAGGTAGTTGTACTTGTATATTTTTTTATTATATATAAATAAAGTAATGAAATGCAAATTATCCAACACATGAGCAAATTTATTACACCCAAAAAGTAAATGTATAATAAAAAATGCTTATCACCAATCCGCGCAGTCACATACAAATGAAATTTCACAATACCAAACCCAATACGTCTCATTGCTCACATAAGAATTTCTGATTGTAAATAAAGCAAATAACGCAGTCTTTGTGTTCCAATTTTTCTCCAAAACAAAATAACAAACGACTGTCAACGAATATTCAAATAATCTCGCAAATAATACTTATTCCTTTGTCCTATATTGCATTGCCAATTTTAATAGTCAATATTGAAATTGTTTCCAATCAGCCGACAATTGGTCCGCCTCTCTCGTTCTTTTTATCTGCGAACAATAATCTCACGCGTGGTAGGATTGCACGACGTTTTAGCGGACTATAAATAAAGATACAGAAGTACTACTCTGAACATTTTTTTTTGATACAACAATTGTTTAAATTAAACAAATCTAATAACTTAATTTAAACTTAATAAGTCACTGTCAGAAGGCCTCGTACACAAAATTCTGGCAGCATTACCGCGTTGTATTGCGATACTAAGTCGCTGGCCGAAATATAAGCCGCTCTGGCTTTTTTTCTTTTTCTAGAGAATGACTTACCTCAGTTAGACGCGCTGACAACTCTTTGTACAGACTATAAGTAGTAGGTACGGCCCCAAGGCCTTAATGTTTCGACCGCAAAAAGTCCAAAAAAAATAACAGCTATCAAATTTAAAAGTAAAATACAACAAAATAAAATGACGATATTTTTGGCAGTCTCCACATTCCTATTAACTTTGAAAGGTGAACACAAATTCAAAGCAAAGACAATTTCAGTCACTTTTTTTTTAAATTTGCAATTATTTCTTAGTTGTATGGAAGTTTGAAAAAGAACGTGTTTAGCAACTTTTGTTGCTGGCAGTACGTTGTATAACTAAAAGAAAAGGCAATCGTTTAGTGACCTACTAAACTTGGAGCTAAATAGACAAGGGTTGACGTTTTCAAGGCCCGAACAAGCTCAAACAAAAGTAGACCTGTTTCAGTATCTCATTTAAAGTTAGTAGGAGATACACCAAAGAGGAAATAGAAAGGACATTAGTAATTCAAGACTTTAATGAGAAGAGAGACGGCCCGTTTGTAAAGACTAACAGAAATATAAACATGATTCAAAGTTGATTTAATTTAGATGGACAAAGTTACTAAAGCCATTATTCATATCAAGAGCTTCAAAATTATGTTTCCAATCATTCATTAGAAAGTGTTTTCGCATAAAATATATTTTCATGAAGTCTAAAACTTTTCAAAGAACTATTTCCCGAGGTGAAAAAACCGTTGTTACAAAATGTTTGCATCTAGGGTCTTAGAATTATGTACTAAATTACTGGTAAGCAGCTCCGTTTCGATGTTATTTACATCCTGTATTATATTATGTTTAATTATTATAAATTAATATAAATATTATTAATTATAAATTATGATCTTAATGTTTTGTCAAAAAAAAAAATTTATGGCTATCAAGATTTAATTTTTCAACTTAAAATAAATTAAAAAAGATATTTTAGGTTTTTTGATCTTAAATTATAATCATAATAATGCCTTTGTTGTGTTGAAGTTGAATAATGTCATTTGTATTATTTAATAAAAATGGTTTGCCTATTTAAGTGCACTAATTAAAAATATGCTGTATTGTGTATATATCGTTAAAAGTCCCGAAATCAAATTAATTAATTAGTACTTCTTTGTTGATCCAGTTATACAATTTCTGTATTTACTTTTGCGGGCCAAGGTTTTAGGTGTACAGAGAAAAAACTTCTACGTTATAGAGAAAACTCACTACACTAGCTATGGATCATAAATATCATAATATATTATGTGAGTTACATACCTAATTAGTGGATAAGCTGCAATTGTATAATGTGTTACTCAATCATGGATAAGTTATGTCAATCTTCTCTGTTAAGTCAGTCTTCTGCCCTGATCTACTTAAAATTGCTTAACTCACAGTACCAACAAAAGAGATCTCATTTCCTTTATCGATATACCTACAGCCTTCTACACAACGCTTTCCTGAATCATTTCCTTTGAATCGGTCTAGATCTAGTATCGTCTTTGGACATCTAAGACTAATTGTATCCTTTTTACTCGAGTAAGTCTTTGTTAGCCCTTTGGCTTTTGTCTAGAGCATTCTATGTACAGACAGCTACCGATCAACCTATAAATTGCCAGTGTAAGCTGATCTCGCATTGCACGAAAAACTTATTCAAAACGAGTCCATCTTAAAATACTGGCAATTTATAGGTTGATTGGAAGCTGTGTACCAGATAGTTTCATTGATTTTTAAAAGGTACTTAACTTAATTAGTACTAATAAAACTATTGTAAGAACAAAAACTCGCTTACAATATACCAAGATTATTAATTTCTTAATTAAATGGATCGTTAGGCCGTTTGCAAGTGTTATACCTACAGTACCGCTCCTGCACCGATAAATTAGGAAATTAATTGAAAATACATAGAATCAACAACATTTTTGACTTTTAACTATGTCTCAAACACAATGCCGGGGTCTGGTAATAGTATTATTTGGAATTTTTCCGTCTGGATTTTAGTAGCAACACAAAGTTCCTGGTAGGGTGATAAGGTCTCCCCCTATCACATCTACAGGGATCTAAACAGAACCGGAAAAATGAGGGTGTTATATATATATATCTTTTCACAGCATTCTGGGTCTTCTTCTTTCATGCCAGTGATACAAAAACTTATAACACGTCTGTTCAGCACGTGGTCCCACCGATTGCGCACACTAAAGCATGATTAAAATCATATAAATTACTCATTCTAATTATTTCTTGAACTTCTGCCATTTCTGTTTCATATGGTCACGTTGAAGTGTTGAGCGTGTATTAAATTCCTGAGTCGTACATACTTGTGCGGATTTGTCAGTGTGTATCAGTGTAATGGGATTTTTTTATTGACGCCATTGGTGTGGATGCGATTGCGATCCTTACACATTTGACTGTCACGACGCCTTCTTTGTTCGTGTATCTCGTTTGGTGAGACTTCAGTGATTATGATAGTAGTATCACAGAATAATTATACACTAGTGTCAAAAACTCAAATTGTGAGGACCAGCCTTCGAGTCGGATTGTTTGGAATGAATAATACTCCATTATCAATCAAAGCAATACCTATTATTCGTTTATGTAAAAATATGAAACTAAAATAATACTGGTATTTTTGAGTGGTCATTGATGTGGATGCAATTTCGGTCCTTTTTCATTTGACTGTCGCGATGCGGTTTTCTTTGTTCGTGTATCGTTTGACCTCTGTTATTTTTAAATGGGCTGTATGATCGTTTGTATTTAAATATAATTTAAAAGTTAATAACTGATATATTCAACCATCCAATATAAGATAACGCCTTAAACTTTGATGAAATATCCCGCCGCGTTTGTATGTCTATTAGTTTGCTAATAATTTTAACTAACTGATTATCGTGAGGTTTTCAATACATAGAAAGGGGTTTAGGTATAAGGATTGAATGTGACTTATCTACATTTATTGAAAACAATAGTGTGAATAAGTGTTGAATTAAGACTTAATAGGTCAGTATAATAATAGTCTTAATATAAAAAAAAAATTACTCCTTACGTATAATCTATATTATTTGAATTATTTTACAAATGAAAAAGTACCGTTAGACATAACATGCTAAAAATGCTATTTAATAAAAAAAACTATTTATTTTGTTGTAACGCCAAAAATGTAATCGTTAAATAAACCTTTTTTCGTGTACTGATTGTTATATTTATTTTATAATACCATTTTCTGCTAACTGTACTTTAAATTTATCTGCAATAAGGAATTAATGCGTACTGTTCTTATTTCAAGGAGTGAAAAGGCACTTATTTATTATCAGGGGAGAATCTTGAGGGGTGAATGGGCTCGTTGCCATAATATTCATCAAAACACTATCTAACTGCATACCCTTTCTTGACACTTCACTCCAGGGTCGCATACCAATTTATTTGATCTCCAACATCCTTTTGAGCTCCGCCAAAATCTTGCGAATAGGAAATAGGACGCAGTATCTAAATAATATTTTACTTCACCATTTATAAATATAAAACAATTTTGCCTTGTTATCCTGCCAAGGGAATTTAGACTTCAGCAGGAGTAGTTAAGGTTGTTATGGAGTGTACATTTAAGTGTGTGGGTCAACTAAATATATTTGTGTCAGTCACAGCCTGGTTGGTTCTCAATTTCTTCGATGAAATAGTTTTGTTGCGACTTTGATCGATCACTTTTCGTATTGAGCTTAAATTTGTTTTGAAGGCCTTGTATGCTTATGTTTTTATACTTCACCTGCAGCGAACGAACGTGTAGTTCATCTGATGGTAAATGGAGTACAGCCTATGGACATCAACAATACATAAAAGCAGATTGTAGATCTGCAGCTGAGGACTACGGTGTAATGCCTCATATGCCAGTAATTTCAGGGCCTGATCTGGTGAGATCACTAACACATGAGAACTAACCAAACCGGAATACAGTAATGCAAACACTAGTATTTGGCGGCAGGTTGAAGGCGAGACGGTGGTGCTGCCGCCCTCGAGCTCGTTCACAAGAGCTTTACCACCAGTAAAGTGCAGATTTAGCGTTGCGTAATTATTTCATGATTGGATTAATTAAAACTAATACTAATCGATAATATGTGCATTATTTTATAATAAGGATATTTTTAATACTGAAAATATGAGATGTAAAGAATTTTGAGAATTTGAAAGTGTTCAGCTACTTTTGTTGCTGACTGTACCACTATCTCACATTGAACCTGCCACCATATGCTTGCACAACGGTGTGCCGGATCATGTCACGCAATTATTGCAGTATTCATAACAACCGTAGTTATTTTACGTACCTACCTGACTCCTATAACACAAGCAATGCTTAGTTTAGGTGTCAGTTGCTTTTGTAATTAAACAATTAGGTATGTACAAATTGTATTTACTGTTGTAAGATGTAAACTATGTGATCATTGTACTGATAAGTTTCAATAAATTATTATTATTATTATTATTATTTGATGAAGCAACGCATTAACAAACTGTTTTTGTGGATTGTTGATGTTAGAAATTTAAGTAAAACACTTTTGTTTACTACATACGTCGTACTTGGATTTTTATAAAACTATGTGGACCAGTTTTTGAGGTTCCGGATTCTTATCCGACCGATAGATTCTATACAATATAATCTCACCGGATTTAAAAGTGACACAAGTCACACTTGAAAAAATAACACAGCTGTCACTCTGATATATGTGTCATATTGCTTACCTTGCCAATAAGGGACGTAGTCTAATAACTTAATCTAAATACCGACAAGTTTACAAGTCAGCTATAGCCGAACATTTGCTGGAGGCCGGATCCAATCACTGGATCCGAACTACATCAGCCAAAAGTTTTATCCACTAAACGGCGCTATAATGCCAGGATAGTAGGGGAGGCGGTTGAAATCAAAAAACATTCTAATTTCAACGTCATCTTGGAATCAGGTACTAAGCAAGTGCAGTGCTGGGCGAACCAATGTTACGCGTAAACCAACTGATACCCTTAGTATTGTGTGTCGAACTACCGACGGTTCCGAACTAAATAAAAATAAAAATTGTGACGACCAAGTGAGGGTAGTGGAAAATAGCCGCGGTCATGGAGACGACGCTGAGCTTCACCAGTCGGCTCGTGACCACGAATGATGCAAGCCATTTCGAAACGTCGAGCATAGGTATTTATTTACCTTTATAATAATTACGCGATTTAGACCCGTTGTCTAATTTTTGAAAACTTAATTTAAACTTAATAAGTCACTGTCAGAAGGTCTCGTACCCAAAATGCTGGCAGCATTACCGCGTTGTATTGTGATACTAAGTTGCTGGCTTAAGTAAATAATAATACTAAGTCTGGTTTATTCTTTTGACTAATCAATTCAAATAGTGTTTACTAAAAATTCATTTCAAATTCAGCCCCCAATTTTCTTTAAATAAAGGCTAGCTTCGATCTAGGCCGCGATTTCATTACCAAACCTAAATCAACTGAACTTATCTGAAAAGGTTGACTTAAAATACAATCTAGGGTAAAAACCTTAAGCTCCTTCGAATCAATACTAAGAAAGTATTTCTTATAGCAGGGGAGCCCATGATGCGTGCGACGCCCATGGCGTTTAATTAAGTGTCTTGGAGACCTATTGGATTTTGTTAATTAGATGATAGACATAATAAAAGGTAATTAAAACTTTTGATTTTAGTGATGGGGAAGCGTCTACAAAAAGGTGTCATTGTGACACCGTTTTCGTGTGGTGATGATAATAATTTCAATTTAATAATAACTGTATGTATGAATTTGTGTAATTTGATAAATAAATTATTGCTTATTATGTATTTTTATTGGCAGTTGATTTTTATAAGAATATTTTATCTTAAAATGTGTCGAAAAGGCTACAGATTTTGTTTAGCAAGTTTGAGACCTTCTAATTTTCATACGGTACGCTCAAATTGCTAGGTTAAAGAATTAAAACTCGCGTATATTATAATTTTTCGACAGAAGTTAACCAAACTTGCCTTCATCTGACGGTTTTAAGTATACCTGCTAATTATTTGTTTTATTCTGTTAGGACTCCAGATAGAAAGGGTAGTGTTCAAAAAAGAACTTAAAGTGACGTCAAGAACCTGCCTTATTTGGACATGCCACGGTCGAGTAAATCCAAAAAACCTTTCTAGGGCTCCCCTACCATTAACGAATTTACAATTCATGTATTCTTCTAGAAAGGGTTCAAGACCACTGAGGCTATGTCTGTAGTTTGAAAAGGGCTAAGTTTATTCAATAATGCAGATAAATTCGTTTAGTGCTGGGTGTAACAAATAAAACTATTATCTCTTTTTAACCGACTTTTTAAATAAGAGGAGGTTCTCAATTCGATTGTATGTTTCTTTTGTTTTATACGACATCTGCAGCCAATGGGTGTGTAGTCCACGTGATGGTAAGTGGCGACTACTGTGTGTTGCTACATCTGAAGTCTAAGATTTTATGCCTCAAGGGCCCGTAATTTCTGATCCTAATCTCACCACTTCCAGAAAATAGTGTAGTCACTGCTTGACAGCAGGTACATCGTAATGATTCTAAGAAAAAGAAATATACATCGGACACATCGAAAATAGGTCTCGGTTTATTAGTGATTGTTACACGTCATTATAGATATATTCAAGTGAGTAGGTAATAAAAAATAATAGATAATTAATAATATTGTCATAAAATTCCAAGTCAACATTAAATTATTATAAAAATGTCCAAAATAATCATAACTAATAAATAATAATAATTGCAAATACAAGGCCAAAAATAATAAAATTGTCAACTTGTAAATTAATGACTTAACAAATAAAATAAAATAAATATAATTCAAATTCAATATTGCAATGTCAATTAAAAATAGATTATTTAAAAAAAAAAAAATCCACCCTATTTTTAGTGCATCAAAGAAATTATATCAAGGTTTCTCTACCAGTAATAACGGGGCACATCCGCATGACCCGGAACTCAGAAGTGCAACACGTTAATATGGTACGCACTGGTGGTAGAGCTCTTGTGAACGAGCTCGAGGGCGGCAGCACCACCGTCTCACCTTTAACCTGCCGCCAAATAGTAGTGCTTCCATTACTGTGTTCCGGTTTGGTGGTGAGATCAGGCCCTGAAATTACTGGCACATGAGGCATAACACCGTAGTCCTCAGCTGTAGCGACGCATCTATAATCTGCTTTTGTGGATTGTTGATGTCAATGTGCTGTACTCCACTTACCATCAGGTGGACTACACGTTCGTTCGCTGTGGGCGTAGTATAAAAAAAATATATAGCTAAGGGCGGCTATAGCGGTGGCGATGATTCTTCGCCTGAAAATGTTGGCTAAAGTTTTTCTTACGTGGCAATTCTGATGTTTTGCTATCGTTATTTTTGATCTAAGTTAATTAAAACAAGATGCATATAATTACGACTTTATAACACAGAAAGGAGCATACAATTTTATCTAGACATGGTTGTATGTATTTTCCCGATCCAGGAATCGAACTCGCGGCACCACAGTCAACAGTGGCAGCTAACCACTCAACAAACGAGGTAGTCTTTGTCTGAACTAACTAAATACATTCGTACATCTTACAAAATGAATCAAACAACTAACAATCTTAATAGGGTTGAAGGTAAGACTTGCCTAAGGGCTTCACAAACGCCTAGTTTAATTGGGGACTTTACATTAAAATTAGAACCTTATATCATGGCAATAGAGTATAGATCAGATGGGAACCTTACCTAAATTAATTTAAGTAGGTATTGTAAGGCAGCTGGTACCTTCGAATACCTGAAACTACCCTTTGAAGTATAATCGTCATCATTAATAACTTTAGTCGAAAGACATCATATATTATCCAAATTCAAGGATTTGAACATAATACACATAGAAATATTACATCTAGAAACCGAGAACACGCATTAAAAGTGAAGCCACTTTATTAAGCCGTTTTGGATTAAAACTACTCGTACATACACACCAGATTTGTCCGTGTCGGCCAAGCAGCGCCGGTTAATTTTCCCTGTGTGCGTGATTAGTTTTTGGCTTCAATTTTGATGAAGAACTTGTATAAAGACTATCTATCTAGGTGTCTTAAATCTATGATGATACAGGATTATCTTGTAGTTCAACAACTACATGAGGCCTGTAGGAGAAACTGTAGCGTATTACTTACACGGCTTAGAAATTCTATGTAGTAGGAATTAACCATTGTTACAAATGTGTCTTTTCATTCCCCGAGCCCTTTCAGACATTATATTATTATGTTACAGGATATGTGTGAAATCTAGGCATTGCATACAATGCCTAGGCAATGTAATTTTCGACTCACATATTTCAGAATTAAGCTTGGCTTTATTGCCGATATTGACGTATTGCCATCAAACTTATTTCGAAAATGTATAAAATTTTATTCAGGGAAACGATTCAATTAGATAAGTTAAATATGCAACCTAACTTAACTTAAAAATAAGCTAACTTACAATCGAAGTACAATCGATATCTTCAATTAGCTATAGTTTGAAGACGAAACCACAGTATAAACATGTACATTACATTTTTATACTGTGACGAAACTGTCACAGTTGTGGATATATAGGAACACACTTTTAATACCTATACATATGATGACGACCGGATGGCGGAGTGGGTAGTGTACCTGCCTGCGACGCTGAGGTCGCGGGTTCGATACCCGCTTAAGACAAATATTTGTGTAGATGAAAATGGGGGTTTGTGTTAGTCTGGGTGTTTCAATATATAATAAGTTTGTATTTACAAAAGAAAAGTATATAATAATATGCATTAGTATCAGTTATTCTAGTACCCATAGTTCAAGCTCTGCTTAGTTTGGGACTAGATAGCGTTGTTACAAGTTGTGATATATTTATTTATTTAATACAGACACTAGCTGTTATCCGCGATACGCAAAACATTTTTTTATCGGGATATAAATAACTTTTATGTTAATTCAGGGGTCGTACTTAAACATCTGCGCTATTAAAGATGAATAGTTTATAATATAATTATATAATAATAATAATAATATGACGAATTAATTATTTAAAGTAATATTTTAATCTCATTATTATGCCAATTGATTTGACGATGGCTGAAAACCACATTTAACGACATAAATCTGTCGTTAAAATTAAAATTGTTTTAAAAATTTGCCGTACTTTATCTATACAGAAGCCCTAAAACAAAATTTCTTTGGTGAAGTCATACAATTTTTTCATATTCCAAATTTTTCAAAGTTCACGAACAAGTTCGCGAGGTAATTTTCTTAAGTTTCGAGCGAAATAAATTGGATTCCTTTGTCCTGAAATTTTGTACTTTAGGCGCTACTTTACATTACGTTAGTTAAAAATTCCGAACAAGTAACTTAATAATACGATGTCTTTTTTACTTCCATTGGAGTAAATTTTGCTATATTTTTATTCACTGTCTCTTTATAGGTTTGTAATTATGTTAAGTGTTTGTTTTTGAAATACATAACGTGTTTGTTGTATGGTAGATTCAATCATTAATTGAGTTACATAAAAATGGAACAATAAATATAATAATTTTGAAAAATGGGCGTCAACAAACATGCATTTTAGTATTTTAGATACGATTAAAACTTAATAATATTAGAGTTAAACCCATATTACTTTTGCATAATAAAACAACCAACCAATTGTTCCCCCTTAATCGTCGCAGACGCTCTATCGTTCACGGCATGGTTCCAGGTTCAATTCACGGGATAGATAAAGTTTTATTTACGATTATTCCGTCAGGTAATTCTCAATAACAGCACGGAGTTGGAATTATGCCCGGTGGATGGCGAGAGGCTCAGCTCTAGCTCAATATAACAGGTGAAGTATGGGTGTTGTACACCCTTGCCACACACACCCTTATGGGTATTATAGGCAGAATGTTATGTTAAGCTACCTATCTGTATATATCAGTGACATACCAAATAGCAGAACTCTACACAAAGATAGACTAAGACTACCACAAATAAATTTAGAATTATTAACCGACTTTCCAAAAAGGAGGAGGTTTTCAATTCGGCCGCTATGTTTTTTTTTCTAGAAAGAAAAAAGAAAATACATTTATTTGGAAGTACACGATACACACAACAAAAAAAGAATAATTATACATAATGCTAAGAAACGATACAGTTAATAAAATTCTATGTATGTACATCGATTACGCCGCGGTTAATGGACCGATTCGCGTGATTCTTTTTTCGTTCGACACGAAATAGCTGTCAGGTAGTCCCATAAAATTGCATGTGTATAAAAGCTTTTAATAATCAACCACTTAATATCAGAAATTTACCATTATTATCATTTAAACGGACACTTCATAAAATTCTATAAACATTAAGGAATACTTTGAGGATAAGGACATATTAATTTAATTCTGTATATCTATAATTTAATTTTGTTAATGTTTAACTTGTACCATAACTGTAAATTTTAATATATATAAATATTTGCACACCATTTTTTGGCAGAATATGAGGACAAACCGCATTGTAACACCAATTTATGTACCATATTTTAGCAAATAAATGATTGATTGATTGTATGTTACAGAGTAAAAATGAAACAACATGTATGAATATTTTTGAAAACTATAATGCATACTATAATTTGGCCCCAAATTATTCAAGCCTATGTGTTGGGGGCAAAAATAGCCTAAATGTTCAATACTAGAATCGATTATGATAAATATTACTATAGAGAAATAATTATTGCACACCGGGCAGCCGCTTTAGCCATCCAGCTACGGTCGCCTCTTACCAGAACCCTAAATTTCTCAACTGTATGATACGTCAGAAACAGGTGAAAAAGATATGGGACCGGCTGGATTTGAACCTGCAACCGTCTGCACACCGGGTAGTCGTTTTAAAAAACCAGCTACTTTTGTATCCTACTGAGGATAGGAACAAGTGGATGAACGTGACGACACGAAATGACGTAACATACAGTTAGAAATTTAGGGTCCTGGCAAGAGTCGATCGTAGCTGGTAGATTAAGGGTTGGACCACATCTGGCAGCACGGAATCGCATTTGTTCCGCCTGTGCTACCACGTGCTGCAGTATGCTACCGCATGCGAACGCGCGCTGTCGCATTCCGCAGACAAAAAAGGCGATCGCACGCGTCTACATAGCAAGTGATCGGCGGTAAAAGGATGCGTTAGCATGCTATCGCGCACTTCAGCGTTCCGGAGTCTCCCTGCCGACCATTGCATTTTGTCCGTGATGCCGATCGCCTCGAAGATTCCGCCGCGTGCTATTGCTATCGCATTATGCTTTCTGTCTCGGTCTAGCAAATGGCAGTTCTAAGCGACAGAAAGAGAAAGGGCGACGGAAAAAGGCGATTCCGTGCTGCCAGATGAGGTCCAACTCTAAAGCGACTAAACGGTGAGCAGAAGGTTGCAGGATCAAATCCTGCCGGTTCTATAATAATAATGAACACAAATATCGACGGTCCCTACGTACATAAAGACATGTTAAAAACGAGGTTTACAGGAGAGCGTTTTTTATGTTCAAACTGCTCTAGAAATAATTTGTATGTATGACCATCTTCGCAGCGAGTGGCGCGCATTTAAAAAACAATGTAGAAAACGATACGTATAGATATTCGCATCTACGACACTTATTTGCTGTAAATATATTACTTGTTCTCTTATACGATTTGTAAAAGACGTTAAATAGGTGATATTAAAAAAAAAATCATATCCAGGACTACGTATGTATATGGAAAATCTAAAGCCAATTGAGCAATTAAAAAATATGCCATTTTTGACATGTCTTTATGTACCTTCGATATAAACCATTGCCAAACGCAAATATTCATTTTTGCTATTTAACCTAACACCAAAAAGATTCGTTGAATTTATTCGTACTTGCCTCATTACCCTACATTGGAAATTATCGCCTCCGTTCCATCCGCTCACATTAGAACCTCACCGTATCCTCTCATGAGCGAAGTTTCCTTTGGCCATTAATGAGATAAGCGAACAAAATTGTACGCATTTGCTTGATAACGCGAAAATTAAACGAACCCTGCTCGTTGATGCTTTCTCTTATTGTACTCACAGATGCTTGAGACGGTGATTTGTCTTGCCTTGGAAGTTTGTCTTCAAATGTGTTTATCGAAGAAAATTACTTAGAAAAATTAAATTTGTTAATTACTTAGTGTCGAGCAATTCGACATGAATAAAAAGAAGGATGTTTGCAACTAACTCGGTTTATTACAAACTTATTTTAATTTACGTACAATGATATGTTCCGTGAGCTCGACCTTTATAGAAGAAGGTGTTATTGAAATGGAAGAGAAAAAGAAGGTTTTGATTGAAGATCGCAAGCTTTATATAATGAGAAATTGACAACTCTTTGACAGTTATCAAGCATCTGTCAAAGTGACTTAGGTACTGGCCTTTTGGTTTAGGGGAGCGTTGACACAGGCAATCTGAATGGCGGGATTGGCGCCAAAACATATCTCACTTGATAAGCAACGAGAGAAATTAAACATTCAGTAAAAAACTTATACTTACTAAGAAGCAGTGTAAAAGACATGGGACCGGCAGGATTTGAACCTGCGATCTTCTGCACACCGGTCGCTTTAAACAACCAACTACTTTTGTATTCTACTTAAGATTGATTGACAAGTGAATGAACGTGACGTCACGAAATGAGGGTCCTGGCAAGAGGCGATCGTAGCTGGATCGTAGCTCGTACTGAATGGTTAAAGCAACTGCCCGCTGTACAGAAGGTTGCAGTTTCAAATCCTGCCTGGGGTGCAAGAAAGGAGCCTCCCCGAGTGACGTGACGTGTGTCCCTACGTCCGGCGCACCCGGGGCAATTCGCGAGTTCTTAAAAGCGAATTGGCTAATCCTTTCACCACGATGGCAAGTCAAAACCTTGACCACCTTACTGACTGTCCAAAATGCCTTACCACCTGCACAAGAGAGGCGCTCATGGAGGCCGACGAGAGCGCCATAACAGTGGCCACTTTTTGGACCAATAAAATTTGGCTCAGCCATCGACACGACGAAGAAGAAGATCCTGCCGGTCCCTATATCTTTTTCAACTGTTTCTTAGTATAATTTGTTAAGCATAGCTAAAGGCTATAAAATGATCAATAAGAAGTAATAAACTCGCACTCTATTTAACCCAATGCAATTGACAGAAACTTGGCTTAGTCCGGTAGAGCAATTTTGTAATGCCAGTCGCTATCATAGAATCACACTGCCGGGTTGCTTTTTATAGTTCAGTTATAATTTGTTTCTTTACGGCTCCAATCGATTTAAGGTATTTTTTTTCACAGATTAATGTACTGCTGCCTCGATGGTCTAGTGGTTAGCGTATGCGCCTCCCATTGAGCAATACAAAGCAAGTAATTAGATTAATTCAAATATTACAAAAGGTTGTAACGTTAGCACCTGCACTAGTGAAAACCACTATACGCACTATACTATAATAACCACTACGGTAGAAATCAATGATTTTTCTGCCAAGAGAAGTACTTACTTTTCTGAGAAAAAATATATAAAATAAAAAATCAGCACATTGCATTACCATTCTCAGGTTTGCCGTGTATTTTTTTGCTTGTGCAATTCACCCACATACGACACCATAATAATATATTTTAATTTATTTTATACATTATTTAATGTAGATAATACAATTATGCATAAAAAACAACTTTTTACCTCGACGTTCCCTCGTGCAATAAATTGTATTGCTACTCCCGTTGTTTACCCGCGTTATACCTAACCGCTTCATTCCCATGAAGTTAAGCGTGATATCCCTCAACCTTTCTTACTAATTAGACTACCAAATGCAATAAAAACTATTGAAATCCGACCAGTCGTTGCTGAGATTAGCATTATCAAACAAATAAACGAACCGAATCCCCTGTTCGTCCCCCACATGTGGTACAGATAATAGTTATCTATACCGCAAATGTTTTTTTTTTCTATATTATGAAAATAGTATGATTAAAAGATTGTTATCAGTCGTTATTATTAAAATGATATAATTTTAATTGAACATAGTTTTAACTAAATAGATTTCAGTTCCATTAAAATTCTTACCATTTATTTAAAGTTATTAACAAAATCTGTTAAATATACAACTCTAAACATTCAAAAAAAAAATTACCACGTCGTCATCAAGCGCGTTTACTTTTGACTTTAGTATGATTCTTAAAAACGAACTGATAAATAAAGTACAGAGACATAGTAATTGCAATCAAAACAGTTAAAAAGACTGCTGATACGGTTAAAACTAGTCCAAGTTCGAGGTACTCCGTCCAGGTGATATTGGCTGCAGGCGAACGCAGGTGTTTTGCTCCTCCGTGACGCAGCACGTACTCTGTCCACCAGACTGCTCGCTCTAAGGGACGCATTGGCTCATCATGAATGATTTTATTTAGCTTGTCAAGGTTGCGACGATAGCTGTGAAGTATCCAATAACAAATATTTAAAAAATAAAATGATTTGAAAGTCAATAAATTTATGTTCAGTAAAGAGCAGTGACAGCCGATTGGAAGACCGTAGTACACTGCGATGTTAAAGGTCTCGGTTTCAAACCCACGGCACACTACTCTCAATAAATCGTTATGATTCGTCTTTTCGAAGGCATATGTATTGTGTATTTATCATATAAATTATCGCTCGCTAACGGTAAAGGAAAACATCGTGAGGAAACCTGCATGCCTGTGACTACCTAAAAAGTAATCGAGGGTATGTGAAGTTCACCAATCCCCACTTGGCCAGCATGGTGGCCTTACTCTTCTCATCAGGAGAACAGGGCTGCTATTATTATTTATTTAATATTGAATTTACAGTAGCAGCTTAGAGTTTAGAGCACGTATCCGGTAAATGTCTATAAGCTGGCCCAAGGTCACAAGGAACTAGAGGATACAGGCGCAATTTTATGTCACGGTTTTAAATAAACACAATCTTTCCACTTAGAATTAAATCGTCGAATGTAGCTTGGTTTTTGTTCTTGGGCTATCATTTACTATCCACTTTGATTTGATTTACTATTTAAAGTACTGACCTCTCATCAGCAATGACTGAGTTGATTGTCTTGATCAATTGTTCCGAAGTAAGTGTTTCCATATCAAGTCCGACGCCAATTTTATGATATTCATATTTCTGTACATTGTACCATTGATCTCCTAACATAGGCATTCCTATTAAGGGCACTCCTGCTGTTATTGCTTCATCTGTAGATTGGAGTCCTCCTTGCGTTATGAATACCTTAATGTTGGGATGTTCTGAAACATTTTTTTTTCTTTGTAAAGTTGCAGTACCTATACATTAGCGTTACAAAGCATATATGGTCTGACACTGAGGATATTTTAAGTATTAAGGGTAGTCAGTACGTTTGATTGATATTAAGGGTAGACTCTGCACACATATAAAGGTATTGCTGTCTCTATCGGTCTTATATATAAATGTGTGAGTGAAAATACATGTTGATGTTCAGTTGTTACTCAACGGTTCAATACCTAGGATTTGTTGTTTGATAAGTCTGCCGATTTTCAACAAAATTTTGTTGCTATGGTAACAATGGCGAGATTTGTATGTGGAACAGGGATGTTTATTGTTCCACAGTCAGTTGCATTATGCACTAGTCGACCAACTAGTCGACTAAAAATCTACTAAATATAGATATTCTATACCTTTAGGCATAATTCAGACTAAGAACTTACGACGCTGTTTTAACAGGCGGGCAGGCAACTAAAAGAGATAAAAGATTTCACGTCACGTTTTACGCCATCGGTTTTTTTTACATAATAATATTATATTTATACATATCTTCATTATGTGGGCCTGCTGGAAATATATTAAAGATTAGCCCAGCAATTTAAAATAATCATGATTTTAATGAACCTAAAAAGCTGATCTGTTTATGTTGTTGCTTTTCAGGTTCATTTGCATTTATCCATACAATTTGTCTACATCTATCTTGGGCTAAATAGGCCATATAAACTGGACGCAACGCGACGACGCAGTGCTTCTGTGTCTACGTCACAGAATACAGATAAATATGAAGCTAGCTAGTCGATGTGAGTTGAGCCTAAGGATATAGCGCGTCCTTATTCTGTAACATGATTTAATTTTGGCGTCCGTATTCAGTTTGATTTTGATGATGATGTACAGTCGAGTTCAAAATTGCCATGAGGTTTACAGCAAGGGTAATTATTGTCGCTTTCGCAATACGTCCAATTTGAGTTCGCGTCAAGGCGTCAAGGCGTCAAGCCTTGCCCGACGCCCACGCATGAAAATAGAGGCTATAGACACAAATTTGATATCAATAAAACTTTGCGTGTTTAGACTTTTTTTTTTTTTTTTTTGAAAAGCTTACTAGCAATTTGCAAATACAAATTACTCGTATTCTTGTTAACCCCCTCCAGCTAAGCTTAATTCGCTTGTGATAAGAGGAAGTTTTACGTCCGTGGTGTAATGGCCAGGATTTGAACCCACGACCTCTCGATCGTAAGACCGATGCCTTATCCATTGCGCCACGGCCGCTTAATTAAGCGGGCTTTGTCAACAAAAAAAACATTAACACTCATCAAGATCGATTAAACGATTTTATTTTGCAGGAAGAACAGACCGACAGACATTCAAAGTTACTTTGAGATTTATAATATCACTAGTTTCTTCTGCGACTGCACCCACGTAGTATGTCGATAATATGTAATTGCATCAAAACATTAGTACTATAATATAATAGTGATAGTACCGTTTAACTCTTGTTTCTGAGTGTTTTCTTTATTTAAATAATAAAACAAAGTTTAGAAATGATACTGTATTATTTAGGGTATATAATAAATAATAATATTTAATAATATTGCTCTAATATTTAGCACATTGCGTTTCTCTTGAGACAGTGATAAAAGAATTGCATTATTCTGCAACATGGCATTCGTTATTTATCTAATAATGATTACTTTCTTCAGCTCTATTTTACGTTTAATCTTATTCATTTTTCGCTCTCGTGAAGTATAAGCTGACAAATAGGCCAAGTCTCTTCTTTTCATTCTGCGGTTCACTAAAAATACAGAAATGTAAATAATTTACCTCAGCACAAACTCAAATGACAAAAATCTTTATTACTAAGCGGTTTATATGCTGTAAATATATTTATCTTATTTTTGTTCAAATTTGCTGAAACGTTTATGTGTTTGATTGTACATATGAAAGAACAAAAATGACATGCACGATATAATGACATTACAATTTAAGTATTCGTAGATATAATGATTTATTTACTATGTAAATAATTAACAATACACAATGTAAAGATTGTTTACCCATATTATTTTAAGTCCAGAGAAACTATTTAAATATTATAATCAACATTATAAAATACAAGTGTGACATATGATATGACACAAGCGAATTGCAATGAATGACACTGTAATTAGGCCAAGAGCTATGCATTTTAAATGAATATTGTATCTGCATAATTATTATGCATGTAGAAGGTTTTAGGTTCGAAAGCATTTAACGATTATTATTATTACTCCAACTCAATGATAAATTAACAAGACAATTAAACGTTGTCTTTTCAAAGATAATGTGACATGTTTCTATAGATACTAATACTCTGCTCGGCATATATAGCTGACTATTAATTTATAACAGCCCTTGAAAGTATGGGGTGATTAGGGACGTGATAAAAATAAAAAAACAGATTATGATCAGCCTCATCATTTACACATTTTGACAGTCAATCGTTTTAACATTTACACTTTGTCACAATAGTACAATTGTATACAATTGTCTTTTGAAATAATATATAAATAACTATTATTAAGTTATTAATGCAAAAAACAATAATTGTTTTCAACTAACTGTTTTTATTTCTGTTATTCGTTTAGACTTTGGTACTTTTAACCCATATGCAATGTATACAGCTCAGTCCCTAAATGATTATTTACATAAAAATATAATTCAATTATGTTTATAAAGAACGAAAAGATTCTGTAGCTAGATCTCGGACTATAACTTGTTGCAGTCGTGAATGTCAAAAAAGGTTCAATGCAGTTCATTGCATACTCTCTGGTCGGTAGACTATGGTATGTCATATCTCGGCTTGGTTCGGTATCTCACTGGCACCCCTCCTTCACTTCCGAGTAGCTAACGAATGGCTGCCTCACCCCCTTCAATGAGTTGAGATAGATATTGTAATTTTCTTTAATTTGTAATATGGTATTTGATGAATGAAAATGAGGTACTTTGATGATAATTATTGATAAAATAGAAAGTACATTATATTTACGAGGGTCCTTCGTTTCGAAAACTTGTAATAATCTGTTGTATAATACTAAAAAAGTCGCATTTGTCAGGCCGTTCAAAACTACGGATGTTTGGATGCCTATAATTTTTAAAATAGACAGACTAAAGATAATTTGAAATCGAAGGAACATAGATAATCATGTTTTAAATTGACTGTGCAAAAATTATAACATTGTGATGAAAAATGTAAAAGATACAACCAGACTCATTTTGTATGAGAATTCCATACCGGGAGTTCCCTCTTAATAGTTGTAATTTTTCAAAAATTAGACAACGTGTCTAAATCGCGTAATTATTATAAAGGTAATACGTGCTCAACGTTTTTAAATGACTTGCATCATTCGTGGGCACGAGCCTTAGTATAGAGTCTTAGTAGAGTATTTAATTTTATTATAATTACGCGATTTAGACCCGTTATAATTTTTTTTTAATTATTTTTAAATCGCGAAAGTTAATAAACTAGTTTTTATGTCAAACAACATAATAGATTAGCAAAACATCTGGTGGTCTGTATTATGTTTTAAATATTTTGTTTATGATTGCTTATACTTATATTTTTGGGTAGCAAAAAAAACTGTATCCGTAGTAAAAACTGGAATACTTACTCAATAAATCCGATTGTGGTAGCCACTTGGATATTCTGATGTTTTTTACTCGACCAGGTAATTCATCCTTATTCCATTTCCATAAAACATCGTGGGGCAATTTCGAGAATGCTTGCACTAGAGTCTGTATTCTATCAGCAGGTAATAAAGAAGGGTCCACATTTGTGCCAAAACTAATGTAGATCACTCCATGTTTGGAAGAATCTAAGGTCCTAAACATCATAACCATAATGTTGAATATAATGAAGAACCACTGTTAAAACTTAATCTAAAATAAATAATCACTAGAAATAAATAAAATTTAAGTGTCTGTTTTAATATCAAAATAACAATGTTTTTTTTAACTTGCACGATACCAATGCGTGGAATACAGTTTTTTAAACTTTTGTCAGTCTGTCTGTTTATATAGGCTAATCTTCTAAACGGTTACACCGATTTTGATAAAATTATATACGCAGGTAATTGACTACAAGGCGCGTAACATAGGCTTCTTTTAATTGATGTACCTACCACGCAGACGAAACCACGGGAGAAAATTAGTTTGTTTGTTTGTTAGCGCTAATCTCGGTAACTAATGTTTAGATTTTAATAAATCTTCTTTGGTTTGATAGTCTAACTATCCATTAAAGGTTTTTAATATTTAACATTACACTAAACTCCATGGAAGCAGGACAGTAACGTTTAACACGGGTCAAACCGCGAGAGCAGCTACTACTTAATATACCGAATTCCAAGCGGACGAAGTCACGGGCAAATGCTTGTATTAGATAAAAACTACACTAAAGTAGTACGCTAAAATAAACTTACATTAGGCAATGGCTGTTCTGGTTTTTGATGTAGCCCACCCATGTAAATCACTGTAGGTGGAACTGGTCGAATCCCTTCAAATATTGGATGAATATTCAGAAATAACATATCAATATTTCTATTCAGCTCATCCATAGATGGGACACTGTTACCGAAATGATTTTCAAGCATTTTTTGCTCTGGTCCTTTCATGTTTTCATATGCTCTGTCTAAGAGTTATATTATAGTATTATATTTTATTATTATATATTATATATTATATTATAGTATTATTATATTATATATATAGTTGTTATAAAATTCTGTTACTTTCTCCCAAAGCGTCAGGTTATAAATTCTCTGGCGTGTCAAAGCTGGATATAAGAAAGGATGCACTGGAGCAACGATTGCCTTATAATTATCTAACGCTGCACCCAAGGAGCTCATCTGGATAACTGGTGCTTTATAATAATGAGCATAAATTAGCGCAGATCTTACACAAGCTTCCGAAAAAACCAAATCAAACTTCATATTTTTATCACCCAACATTTTCTGCACTTGTTTATCTTTGAGTTGGACATCAACTATAGCAACAAGCGCGTCTAATATAACTTGCATCTGTAGAGCTAGATCATCTTTGTTCCCTTTGGACGTCTTCATGAAATGTTTTTCCCATATCGCATATGATATATCTTGGACGTCAATTTCCGTTAGATTAGGAGGTGGTGTTCCTTTTGTAAGTACAGGATCTGGAGTGATGACCACAACTTCATGTCCCCGTTTAGCCAACTCTTGAGTTAGAGGACGAAACACTACTTGATGACTGATTGATGGGATTGGAAAAATAGCCAATATTCTAGCTGCATCACTAAAACTAATAAGTGAAATAATAAATAAATAGATGCTTTTCGATTAAGAAGTCAACGAGGATGTTGTTATTCTTTATATACCTTCTTACAAATTACTGTAAATAGATCTCAAGTATATAATTTATGAGTAAATACTCTATTCAGACGATCTATCAAGGAATGCATAATGATAATATGCTATTGCATACCCGTAGTTTTAGCGTTTTCAGTGATTTAAAGCGCTTCGTCAGATTTGATCACGTTTTTACAAAAAAATGTGCCGACTCAGAAAATAGACAGATTAATTACAGCAGGAAATGATTTTCAAACGTTAATGTAGTTAACAACAATTACCAAAATGCATACACTAGTTATATTGTGCAACAAGATCGAAAAGTTCGTATTTTCTTCGAGTGCTTATTTTGAGTCCCAAAAAAGTGAAATATTCTATATTAAAATCTTGAGTGTAGTGAGGGACTCAAAAACTCAAATCAGTCTTTTAAAAAACCTAAAATGACCGACCATCCTCGCTTCAGGGATTAACAAGTACTGTAAAAGGTTCTCAATAAAGCGACTACTGGTTTTTCAGCTGCTAAATTGTTAGATATGAAGACTATCAATATAATGTTTTCTAGTAGTTCAAGTTCAATAATATACTGATAAGATAACTGTTTGTCACTTTAACTAGATTATTTATGTAGTTATAATAATATTGCACAACATGAACCGATAAGCGTGCACATGCTGGTGTTGTGGGTTCGATCCCCACACGGGATACAACTTTGTGTGATACGCAAAGATTTTTTCGGATTTAAGATTACTTGCGTTATTTATATGTATATAAGTTTTGATTTTTTTATATCGAAGAAGATTCAACGATAGTCTAACTGTCTAAGAGACAAAAAACATTAATTATTTCTTAAGTAATAATATTACTTTTGCTTACACTTGCATTTTTAATAGGCTGCCTAACGAAAATATTTACATATTTTTCATTACCGAAAAAAAAATGTTTTAAACATCGTTTTATGTCACTTACAACTAATAATTATTTTGGTCATTAATAAATACAATTCAAGGCATTCCTTTAAAATTTGTGATGTTAATATTTACGTGGTAACCTAACCCTTAAGGAAATAAAAGGCTTTTTTATTTTTATTTTATTTATTTTATTAACCTAACCCTTTTAAAATTAAACACGGACATAATACGGCGCTTGCCCAACGGGGTTTATCCAACTATTGTTACATTCAGCAAACACAGTTCACAATGGCGTCCGATGCTTTCAGCCATTGAAAGCGACCTATTGAAAACGATGATAGCATTTTAATAGATTCTTGATGACGATAAGATGATAAAGGATTTGTGTAATCGTTCTTAAATAAAATATTGGTTGAAGGAACAACGGAAACCACTTAACTTACCCAATGCAATATAAAAATATCTTGTGTCACAGTGTTAGTTATCAAATTGACGACCGGATGGCGGAGTGGGTAGTGTAACTGCCTGCGACGCCGAGGTCGATTCCCACTTAAGACAAATCTTTGTGTGCATGAACATGGGGTTTTGTCTTAGTCTGGGTGTTTCTATGTATAATAAGTATGTATTTACAAAAGAAAAGTATATTTGTATTAGTATCAGTTATTCTAGTACCCATTGTACAAGCTCTGCTTAGTTTGGGACTAGATGGCGTTGTGTGTGAGTTCTGGAATATTTATCTATTATTTATTTATTTAAATTCCGCCGAAATGGCTTGATCGACATTGAAATTTTTATTTTTATCTGGTAGGTCGAGGGATTGGCCGTGAACAATTTTTTATCAATATACTTAGCGGGTGACGCCGCGGGCGGAAGATAGTATTTTTTTTTATTGCCCTGCAAATAAAACAAAAAACGATCCTGTGTTAAATCGCAATTCAGTGGTAATGGAATTGCAAACTCTTAATAGAAAATTGCTATTTATTTCTGACAGGCGCTTCATGTTTATCTCGTGTGAGTTAACGCAATTCTCCGAAACAGGTTGACCGATTTTTATGAAAGTTTTTGTGTTATTTGGTAGGTCTGAAAATAGGTCCCAGACTGTTGTTATTGACGTACTAGGTAGAAGCTAGTATTATTATAATTTTATTTTCATTGGCCCAACAAATACCAAGCAAAACCCTCAGCATTCCAAATTGCTATTTTATTTTGACAGGCTATTGAGAACAACTTTATTAATCTTTAAAAATATCTCATGTCACTCTGTTAGTTATTGAAATCCTCCGAAACGGCTTGGCATATTTTTATGTTTTTTTTTTGTGTTTATTTGGTAGACTTAGGTCTAATAGGTCTTAGGCTCAATCTATGATGGCCATAGCTGATGAAGTTCGGGTTCATTCAACGCCGCTTTTTGCCAGTTATTGTATTTTTTGCCATCAAAACAATTTAGTGTCAGTTTAAGTATTTCCACTTAAATTGTTCTTTGTGTAAAACAATAAAGTTGCCTAAGTGAAAATTCCATAATAATACTTCAAACATGTGAAAAGAATCAACAGCCGAGTCAATTTGCTGGTTTTATGGCATGCAGTATCTTCGACATAAACAGCTATTTACGGCCTCATCACTCACGTAATTTATGTTTTTATTACCTTTGCTAGGTAAGCAGGTCGTAAAGTAATGGAGAATGAGAGTGTTCCCATCTGCAATCTCCGGAAAATCGAGCTTGAATATAAATGAATAATAAAGATTTCAATAAAAAGTGTTTACCTTATTTTCTAAGTATCGACATATTTATTATTGTATGTATTGTTTGGTTCTAGAATTAGATTTTCTCTTTTTTTGATTGAAACATTTTTACTGCACCTACCTTTGTTATCTCTGCACCACCTTACGGGTGACTGGTAGAGAATGCCTATGGCATTAAGTCCGCCATTGTACTACACTTATTATGTGCAAGAAGTTTTAAATAAATAAATAAATATTATTTCTAAACAAACAAAAATTAACTATTAAGTAGGTACAACATTACATAGCATTACGCATATTTATTTGGTAGGGTGGTGCAGAGGAATACCCACACTTCACCCGCCGTTTAGGATCAATGTGATAAAGAGTGGGCCTATAGCCATTGCCACATGTTTAGCCACACTTGTTATTGAAATTTTTTGACGGAAAAATCCCAAATTACATTTTTGCTTGACCCGGGGTTTGAACTCGAAACCTGGCGGTGAGAGGTCGCATACGCTAGACCAACGAAACAGTCTTATGTCAGCTAAAACAGCTACAGCAATCTGTAAACATAAAAAAAAACTGTAAACTGACTTCGACATTATCTTGTTGACAACTGCATCCTTACAAACAAAATCAGATTCGTTAGTACAGTTTTTGCAAAGTAATGAAGTAGACTGTCAACAAGCTTAACTAGTCAGCTAGTAGATTTTATCGCAAAAGATTAAAAACCTTTGGTTCGCGTGCTTCACCGTTGACATCTTGTTTATCTACTACAGTTACTATGAACAAACGGTTGAAGGCAACGTTGTCACAGAAAAGATTGATGTCAAAATAATAAGGTTTGTATTAGAAATATAAGACTATAAGTTTGACCGATTAGTCGACTAGCCCTTCGACAACAAACCGCCAGCCAAATGGACTACACAGCGCCTTACACGAATAATACATTACAA
The DNA here is from genome assembly GCA_905147285.1 of Hypena proboscidalis. Classification (NCBI taxonomy): domain Eukaryota; kingdom Metazoa; phylum Arthropoda; class Insecta; order Lepidoptera; family Erebidae; genus Hypena; species Hypena proboscidalis. Next base: position 4,141,617 of record LR990150.1, on the reverse strand, counting down.
ACGAATGTATCTAGTCAAACTTCGGTTATAAAAACAATCTTTAGACTCGGGAGCAGACATAGACGTTGAAACGTCATGTGCAACGCTACTTACATAGGTAAAGAGGACGAGATGTATGAGGAAGCAAAAGAAGTTTTTTGCTACCTCAACATTCATACATCACCGGTTTAATTTACCACGTATTCATCCTTTTTAAAAGACGCCAATTTTGATCACACTTGATCATTTAATTCCTATTTTTTTCGTCCAAGAAAAAGTGCGTGTAATTAAAGTATAATGCAGTGTACCTATGAACTTACAATATTTACTTAGACAGGAATTAATCATTATTGACATAAGATATCATGTAAGCTAATTGAGAAACGGATTACGTTATCAGCCTGTGAAATGCACCACTAATCTAATTAAGTCAATTAATTGATTATACTAACAGATTATCGTGCTATCAATGGTCTTTTGTATTATGTATCATCTATTAGTCTCTTAGTATTGATTAATTCGTAAAACACTTAAGAGCTTTGTAGTCGTTTGTCAAATTACCCAATTTAAGCAAAAAACTACATGTGATGAGCCGGCATTCGTTAATTATAACTGAAATGTGCAGCAGGATTATAGACTACCGCCACCAACGGGGTATCCCGCGTTGTCGTTGCCGTGGGGCTTAGTAGCCGTTGCTTGGTCATGGCGAAGCTAAGTGAACCCAAAGTGGGAGCTGCGCCTCGGACGGCAGGATTTGAACCTGCGACCTTCTGCACACCGGGCAGCCGCTTAATGCTTTAAAATAATCAATAAGAAGTTTACTATAATTACTACTTTTATATCAATTGCTTATTTTTGTACATAAGCAACCTTTATCTAAAATTCTAAGCAGTGCAAATTTCACAAACTTCAAGGTTTTTTTAAACTTACAATTCACTTTATTACTCTCTCACACACATACACACACCAACACACACACAAACACATACATCAAACTGACATCTTATAAACAACTATTACACCCTAAGGGCCTTATCATACTAGCGGATTGCGAGCGTTCTCAAAGCGGAGCGGGCGCGCAACGGATTCGTTACGGGCGCGCAACGAACACGCCGCGCATTCGCAGCGAAGGCGTGGACGCCATTTTGTACTGTCTCGTACAAACACCAGCCAACAAACTTAATAAAATATTTGTCTTGTTGTATTTGTAAATAAACTATGTAAAATAATGTCAAATCATTTTGCATCATAACGGATTCTTGCGGGATTTTATCTTGCTTAAATATTTTATGTTTGTTTTATGGTAGGTTCCCTACCTACCTACGAAATTATTTATGATTATTTTTTAATCGTTTGCAAAACAACACAAAGTACTCGCTCTCTTCCATTCGATTAATTGATAATGGATCTTCCCAAATTCGTCAATGCTTTCGTTTTCGTCGCCGGCGTCTCCGAAGTAACAAAGCCAACAGCAGTGTTTTTTCGTCGGAATCTATTTTGTTACTGAGTGTATTGTACGTCGTTAATTCGCTACAAACACGCGACGAAAACGTGGCGTATTCGCCACGCGTCCGCGACGTCCCCGCTGCGCAGCCGCTGCGTGTTCGCGACGCATTTGCTGCGTGCCCGCCCCGCCCCGTAACCGCTCGCAATCCGCTAGTATGATAAGGCTCTTACTCGCTTAATAACCTCTGAACAATTACCGCCTACCACATAATAATATCTAATATATGTCCTTTTAGTCTTTGGACATTGTTGTTATTTAAAATTAAAGGGCGGGGGCCTGGTGACCTGAAATACAGGTATACACCTAGTTTGGGCACCGGCCTCCCCACAATATATCTGTAATATGTTCTAAGTCTAATCAAATTGTATCAAGGAAATATTGTGGTGAGAAATAAATCATTTATTATTATTATTATTAAAAAAAGTACACAAGCGACACAAACGTATACACCGTGTGTCTATAGCCTTAACCCGTCTCCCTGAAAATTTACCGACTCGTTATTTTGCAGTGGCCTCTTACTTTGGTACGATTTATTGGAATCTACATTCCTATTGCTATCTCTTTCTTTCATACCACGTGTGTGACGTTAGAGAGAGACAGCACGGTTATTATAAGTCGAATGCAGTTGCAATTTCAAACATATTTTTATTAAATATTTGGAATCCCAATGGCGCGCTTAGATTTAATACTGTCTTGGAACTTTCAGATAAGTAAAATGCCATTTTTATAGGGAAGTTCTGCTAAGACAAAAAGTGTTCATTCTTTACGAGATCTGTGCTGAATGTAACTTCGCCATGTTGGTTTGTAATCTACTTTAGATAGGTACAAATGGATGAATGTGACGTCACAAAATGACGTAACAGTCGAGTAGGGTCCTGGCATGAGGCGACCGTAGCTAAGTGGTTAAAGTTACTACCCGGTGTGCAGAAGGTGGTAGGTTTAAATCCTGCCAGTCCCGTGAATTTTCAACTGTTTCTTAGTATAATTTGCTAAGCATAGCTAAATGCTATAAATTGGCCATAATCAAATATTGCACTCGTGAAAACCTGCCAATATCACTAACTATATCCTGCTGGAGAGTGAAAAAATCAAAACTATTTTTACTAGAACCTTTTTTTCACTTATAAGATGGCAAGTCTTGAATATATTTTTATCACAATGATAATCATAAAAATTGATGGGACGCAACAGAACGGGCACTTGAACGCATCGTTGAAAAGACTAGTGGGGTAGAATGGCCCTGCCCAATGGAAACTTAGCTCTTAATCTATTTTATTTAAGGGCCTTTTTATTTTAGGCTCAAAATGTTTCTACTTTATAGGGGTATTGACTTTTGGCCCAGTAAACGAACTGGATTCTTGGTCGACAGATAAAACGAAAAAAATTTGTTTTCAAAATAGTTTAATTAATAAAATTAATAAATATCTCACAACTTACACAACACCATCTAGTCCCAAACTAAGCAAAGCTTGTACTATAGGTACTAGAATAACTGATACTAAAACATAAATATTTTTTTTTTGTATATACATACTTTATTATACATAGAAACACCCAGACTAAGAGAAACCTCCATGCACACAAAGATTTGTCTTAGGCGGGAATCAAACCCGGGACCTCGGCTTCGCAGGCAGGTACACTACCCACTCCGCCATCCGGTCGTATTTGAGCATAAAATATAGCATTACAGAGTTTTTTTTTTGTTTGCACTGAACATCCTGAGGTAAGTGATCTTATCTCCAATGATACTAATGATACTATCAACCAAAGTTTCGTGGAAAAGTAAAGCGTGAAATAATGACTTTTTGTTAGAACATTTCTGATGGATTAATTCTACATATATTATTCGTATCATGTTTGATAATAATATTTTTTTATTAATATAATGTAATCTTATTTGAAAATTCTGGTGTCACAATGTTATTTATCTTACTCATCCGAAACGGTTTTACTGATTTTTACCAAATATTATATAGTGCATATTCAGTAGGTCTGAGAATCGGCTCCCTATCTATTTTTCATACCCCTAAGTGATAAGGATTGTTTACCCTTAACATTTTTTTTTTTAACTTTTGGACAAAATTATTTGTTTTTATTTTTCTATAAAGCATAAAATATCAAAAGAGACTCTCAAAACATCAAAATGATTTGATCTTAGACTGAGTGGAGAAGGAGGTCTACAATACAGAAGACTAAGGAGACATAGTGATCCGACTCTTCTGAACAGATTCAGCAAAATGGGAGAAGACACTTCATAGTGAAGTGGTCACCAAGCGACTTAATTTCAAACCAGAATCTATCAGATAACAGTTATTGTCGGACAAGACAGATTGCCATGAAGCAGCAAGAACAAAAAAGAAATTCTATTAAGTGGCATTATAAATACATACAGCCCTAAATTTATACCCTTTTATCACCAACCCCTATTTTTTAATAGCCATTTTTAACCTAGCGCTTATGACAATTTGAACTTTTTGAATGTACCTTTATGGGGGTTGACATAACATTGACATAATGCGTGCTGCAAATATCGTCACAGAGAATGTATGCATCAGGTCAGCTTGTAACAATATAAAAAAAATCATTTGAGACTACGTAAAGATTCTTCTTTACGTAGAAACTCTTTAGCAATACATGCATCGATCGACGAAGTTTTTCCTTTGCATATCCTAACTCATGCGCCATTGTTGCATACATAACGAGAAGCGTGCTCGTCAAGTACGTGACAACAGACCTCTACAAGCGCAATCGAACGAATGAAAAGAGTTGGGTTTTTTTATACGGCGTATGCATTGAACGGGCGTATTGTCCACCTGATAATTTGTAGTTATGTACATACAGCCTATGAATTTAAACTATCCACAAAAGCAGATTAAAGATGATTCTCGCCTATTATGCCTCATGTGCCAGTAATTTCAAGGCCTGATCTCCTACCGAACAGGAACTTACTAGTGGCAGGTCAAAAGGTGTTTATGTTATTAATTTGTTAGAATATAAAATATAATATAATAATAATTAATACATGTCCCACTGCTGGGTTCGGGCCTCTTCACATGAAGAGAAGGGTTAGGCCATAGTCTACCATGCTGGCCATGTGCAGATTGGTAGACTACACACGCCCTCGAGCACTTTTTAGGCACTCTAAGGAATGCATGTATCCTCACGATGTTTTCCTTCACCGTAAGCAAGCGATATTTTTTATTATGATTATCATTATCTTCGAAAAGACAAATCTAAAGCAAGTAAGATTCGCCTAGCTAACAGATATATATATATATATATATATATATACACCCTATCCTACGGTCTCCCGCTTGGCTATCCCTGCTCTAATAAAAACCGGCCAAGTGCGTGTCGGGCCACGCGCAGTAGGGTTCCGTAGCTAGTCGTAACAACATATTTCGACTTAAAAGGGATTACCTATCTGTATTAAAGAAGTAACATCTTCATACAAGTCATTACTTTCAAAGGTTTTTGTAATTGGCACGAATTATTCTAAGTAACTGCATTTTACACTTTGGACCCCTATTCCTCTTGAACTAATGAAGTGAACTTATCCGCTATAGTTTTCCTTTAAAGTTCATTACATGTACTACCGACACAATTTTTTTCAGATTTTGGGATCCAGTAGTTTAGCTTTTAGAGGGGGGGGGGGGGCGCTCTACTCAAACAAAAATTTGCTCTTTAAAGTTAATTATTTCGCAAACGGATCTCTTAATCAAAAAACTGTCGTAGCAACCCCTAAACGTTTTTAAAAGTACTATCTAACAATACCCCACACTATGGGGTAGGCGACAAAAAAAAAATATCCCTACTTTACATGTAAGGGAGCTACCGGAAAAAAAAAATATTTTTCCAAATTTTATTCTACGACTTTCTTTGTATAGTTAACATACATGCTTATGCAAAATTTCAGTTTTCTAGCACCAACGGTTTCGTCGCTATGCCTCGGACAGACGGACGGACAGACGGACATGGCGAAACTATAAGGGTTCCTTGTAGGTACTACGGAACCCTAATAAAGTGTCAAACATTAAATCAGAAATAAATCTCACCCTTTACCATCCAATATTAAAAATGTATACCATGTTCAATATTTAGTACTGCGATTGCCATAATAGCAAGTCTTTGTTTCGTCGCGTCGCAGATGTTCGATGGCGGGTAGAAATGAAATTCCCCCGTCACTTCGTCCGTTGACATTCTCTACAAACGTGACCAGAATCCAGATTTGTTAAATGTATTTTTCACATTGACATTTTCTAGTTCACTGTGGAATCTTTTAGCTTGTCTATACGAGTATGTTGAATTTTTACATTTAGAAACCTAGTATACGCGTGAAAATCGAACACTTCGATTGTCCCGTTTCGGTTAAATATGATTTGCACGTATGTACACACCACGTTTTTTTTTGTATGCGTGTGTGAATTTCCTGCACATCATTTATCGTCGTCTCTATTCGCCGCATTAGTGGAAACTGGGCTTTTTTGTATTTAGAAAGCAAATTTTCGATTAAAAAATGTTATATTGTTTCTGTAATATAAATTGATTTAGTAAAACATTACAATATTGCTATTTTGTTTTTCGTTATTAGAAAGACAAATATTTGCCATGTACTAAAAGCAAACACAATATGCGTTACATTGTTTAGCGTTGGTCGTCTATAGCAATATATGTGCAAAATATTGTACATGAATTTTTAGCAAACTTTCAGCATCAAATTTAAAAGCAAAGTAAAGAAAAACGTTGTTTTAGAAATCGATATGTGCACATGGCTTTACATAAAGCTTAACATTTCTAGTCTACTAGCGTGCTAGCTACACAACCGTGGCACAATGGATAAGACATCGATTCGAGTCTTACGATCGGGTCGTGGGTTCGAATCCTGATCGTAACACCACCGACGTGAACTTCCTCCTAACACAAGCGAAATAAGCTTAGCTGGCTAATTTTGTCTTGCGATTTATTTGTTTACCGTTTAATACGAGACCAGCTTTTACACGATGTATAGCTTGAAGCCGTGTGTACTCCGGTAACTTGATATTAAATGACGGCTATTAATATAAACCAGGCCTTTGAGTTTGCTGTACACTTAAAAAGATTTCTGCAACGTTCGTTTTTCTTTATTTTAAACTTGCTGCTGGTGTAATACACAATGGCAAAATAAGGATCCTTTATGACATTATATAATTATAGATATATAAATAAATATATATAGCAGCCTTGAATGTCAGTCTTCTCACCATAATCCACCACGCTGGCTAAGTGCGGGTTGGTAGACTTCACACTCCCTTGAGCACTTTTTAGGCACTCTCAGGCATGCAGGTTCCCTCGCGATGTTTTCTTTTACCATTAGCAAGCGACAATTTATATGATAAATACACACATATCTTCGAAAAGACGAATCTTAACGATTTATTGACAGAGGTGTGTGCCGTGGGTTCGAACCCAAGACCTTTGACTTTGTAGTCTTACGGGCTCCCTTTCGGCTATCGCTACTTATTATAGATATATAGATAACATCTAGTTGACTAGTTGCCATTTATGTTATTATTATAATTTTTAACGCGAATCGTGCATCGGAATTATTATTATCTACCTTTTGGCTATACGACACATTTTTGCAATTGGGTTACACGGGCCGTGATCTCATGCATACTCACCTATTTGTTATTTTTGTTAAAATAAAACAACTAATACAGTAATAGCTTTTACGTATACTGAGTCATACACTCCACCTTTCTCAAGTTTAAAAACATGTACAGTAATTTTCTTTTCAGAATATCGTCGTTGTCAAACCAAAATCTGCTATGTGCAGAAATCATAGTTTTGAGAAATTGACAAAAAAGGTCTCCTGCATTCAAGGGATTGTAGGTAAGAGGTCGTCAATAAGAGGTCGTAGATCGTCATATAATGGTCATAAGCACATGACAGTTTTTTATATGGTAGGATATAGCAGCGAACTATATGCAGAGGTTTAAAGTAGAAATCTTACAAAAGTGCACATAGCAGATTTTGGTTTGACAACGACGATATACAAACTAGAATTTTTATGACGCAGAGCGGAATACACTATTATATCATCTTTATTATATCTTCAGCTCAGAATAATAATACCTACTCTATCTTCACTCACATATTATAATGAAAGTAAGGTTAAGACGTACCTAATTATGTGATCATTTTCCGTCGTGGTATAACAAAGACACAAGACGTAATGACTGGTAGAATATCGTGAATTGTGGTCTCTACTCCGGTGACTGACACGAGAATCCCATTTACATAAGTACAAAATCCTCTTTTACGAGCAAATAGTTCGTGTCATACTAAGTATGTGTGATACTAGCCTGCTGTTGTCCGTGGTTTAATTCGCGTCAAAGGTTACTGCTTCACCCCCGTGGAGTGAAGCGTGATGTAGAATATGTAACGTGGTCTTCTAATAACCATTTGGGTGGACATAATAAATAAAAAGATAGAAAATTGACACAGGTATTATTATTAATTTGCAATATTAACAATAGTTAAGTTAAATGGTAGGCTAGAGGCGTAGGTAGGTAGGTGGTACACGGGTTTGGCGAAGTTCTGACGAAGTGAAGTTTTGTAACACACTTAACTGACACTGGTGACCGCAGACAAGAGAGGCCTCGTCGCGCGCGCACCTCCTATACAGACGCAGGGGTCTGCAATGAGGAGCGCATCTTCAGATGGCGGCGGCAGCGGCATTGCGACGTCACACATAACATTACATCATGCCTATATCATCCAGACGGGCAGAGGTGTATAAAACCCACATTTCACCTGCTATGTTCAAATCTCATGCGCTGCAGTGATATCACATGAGACCAACGAGGCAGTTGCTAAGAAAGACGTAATAACGGGCAGAATATCGTGAATAGGCATGGTGACTGATCTATAGATAGTAAAATATAGGATACCTTATCAAACTATAGGTAAACATAAACCAATTGAAATAATTTTTTGTTACATACTATAAATCTAACTCATTTTATGATCATTCAAAGTTTCATGGACGAGTTCATTTTTAAAATACGAAATTATTCGATTTTTTTTTATCATTAAATTACCCACACAATTTATAGCAATATTTGTAATAAAACCATTTTTATAAACGCAATATTTCGTATAGCTATCAAACAAAATTCATAACTTCACATACTCAAGCGTGACGTCACGCTTGTGTAGCCTTTTGTTTGGAGCGTTTGGGCGAGTCTATTATTAATGTGAATTTGAAATTGTATTATCTCAGGAAGTTTATGTAATATCAAAGTAATTCTTGTAATGATGTTTCTTATATCAAGAGGTGTTTCAATTACATACAAAAATAAAAATTAGTCATCATGCCTATTGTAGTCTCTACGCCGGTGACTGACACGAGAACCCCATTAACATAGTACAAAATCCTCTCTTACGAGCAAATAGTTCGTGTCATACTAAGTACGAGTATGTGTGACAAATATTAGGTGTTGCCAAAGGTTACTGCTTGGCTCCGTGAAGTGAAGCGCGACGTAACATAACATAGTACGTATACGAGCTGTTGCCCGCGACTTAGTCCGCGTGGAATTCGTGACACACCCGGCATTCCGGTGTCATTAACTTGAAATAGCTTCAGTATAGTGAAAACAAATTGCTTTAAATTTTACGCACATTCCTTTCACTGGTGGATTAATTGCATCATTATTGTTTTTGAAATTGGAAATCAATTGCGTCATTGTTTTTAAGGTACACATGTCCTACTGAATCTGACGCCTTCCTATTGTAAAATATGCTTTAAAAGTTATACCTACATTTTTTTTACATATTTATATTAATTAGACGACCGGATGGCGGAGTGGGTAGTGTATGTACCTGCCTGCGACGCCGAGGTCGTTAGTTCAATTCCCACTTAACACAAATCTTTGTGTGCATGAACATGGGGGTTTGTCTTAGTCTGGGTGTTTCTATGTATAATAAGTATGTATTTACAAAAGAAAAGTATATATAATACCTGTATTAAAGTATTTTGACCTGAATGCAGATTTCCTCAACAAATATGACCGACTTCTAAATAACTGCATTCGATTCATTTTTAACCTTAGAAAATATGACCATGTCTCATCGTATCGCTTAAAATTAAAATGGTTGCCTATACGACAACGTCGTAATCAGCGCGCACTAACTACACTTTTTTCTATTCTAAATTCCCCATCACCCCCTTCTTACCTGACACCATATTTCCAATATCTCTGCTCCAACCATGACAGAAACTTACGTTCTTCAAACAATCTTCTCCTCCTCTGTCCCTCTCACACTTCTGGATTTCTCAGCTCCTCTTTCTTTGTCCAGTCTGTCCTTTTATTGAATGCGCTACCTCTTGAAATCAGGATGTCCACAAACCGTTATGCGTTCAAGGTTAAGGTCCGTGATCTGCTATTTGACGAATTTGCGGAATCATCTCATCATTGTTAGTATTATATGTAATATGTATAAGTATAATATATTGTATATGTATATTAGGTATTTTAATTATGTATATATTGGATATGTTTATGTATTATTTATATTTTCATATAGTTATTATATATTGTTATTTGTGTAATTATATGTAGGTATGTAAGTACTCATCATTATTTTATTATTTTATTCATCTCCTAATTAAAACTTCCTTTTTGCACCTACTACCCCACTCTCAGCATCACCCAAAGGTTGACTGGTAGAGAATGCCTATGGCATTAAGTCCGCCTATGTGCGATATTGTACATGAAGTTTTAAAATAAAATAAATAAAATAAATAATAATATGTATTAGTATCAGTTATTCTAGTACCCATATTACAAGCTCTGCTTAGTTTGGGACTAGATGGCGTTGTGTGTGAGTTGTGAAATATTTATTTATTTATTAATTAAATGTACTGATGCTTCTATGTATGCATAACGTGACCTTGGCATAATGGATAAGGCATCGGTCTTACGATCGAGATGTCGTGGGTTCGAATCCTGACCATAACACCACGGACGTAAACTTCCTCCTAACACCAGCGAATTAAGCTAAGCTGGAGTGGGTTAACAAGTTTACTAGTAATTTGTATTTGATAAAAATTAGTAAATTATTTAAAAAATGAAAAATTAAGTGCTAAATTATGTTAAAATGATAGAGGGGAACAAAGCTAGTAGATAAAAGTTGCCGTAGGTTAACAAAGAGAATATTTAACATATTACTTGGAAATACATAATGAAAACGCCCGCACTCACAAGCTTTGACTTTCTTGTTATTCATAAAAACTGGGTTCTCACCGTATTTTTCATAGAAGGAGATAATGATTTATGATACCCGCGAATCGCATACGCTCGTTGCGACCACTCACCACTAGATTAACAATGCATCCTTTGTAATGGTTATAAAAATAAAATATTGTAGGTCTAACTAAACTCTGTACGTAAATCAGAGAGACAAAAATCGTGCTTAAAAATATAATTCAAGAATAATTATTTGTGAATTTGATTTTGGAGCTCGATTTTTGTCTCTCTGCATTTAGTATAGGCGCTTGCCTTCAAGATGGCCAGAAATGGTTGACAATTTTCGAATCTAGTAGCATACGAATCCATAGCTGAACTGGCAAAGTACCTGGAGTGTACCCCGAATGTGCAGGTTTAAATCTAGCTGGATTCTTAACTTTACAACCTAAATATTTTATTATATACAAAAAGGCAAAGCAAAGCCAGAATTTGCTTAAACAATACAAGTAAAAGTTAAATACTTTTCATAATATTTCAATTGTTTCAATTCTACTATATATACGGCAGTCAACTTGCAGATAACTTTCCGTCAATACGTGCCTAAAATGCTAAGGTATCTAGCACAAACTAAGTCAAATCTAGTTGTTACAGCTTGTTACACAGAGTTCTGTTCTAGTTGTGACAGTGAGTTTACTGCTTCGAGTACTAATGTTGTGTTTGTTACTAAGCTGTAGAAAATATGAATAATATGACATCACGCCTTTATCACAAATGTCAAAGAGCTCTGTATCACGATAACGAAATGTTCACAACGAGGGTACATAAATACAACTTCTAAGACGCTACCGTTGGACAGCTGTCCGCCAGGCAATACCTCCAAGCCTAGTCGGAGGATTCTCCCTTTGTGGTGGAGGAACATCAACCCTGTCCCTCTACAGGTCCATAACACCCATACTTCACCTGTTATGTTTAAGTCCTGTTTGTAAGGGTAAGCCTATTAGCCACAATTCCAACTCCGTGCTGTAATTCAGACTATTCTGACAAAAAATCCTAAGTCACATTTTTGTTCAATCTTGACATCGAACCAGAGACTTTGCGGTGACAGGTCACATACACTAACCACTAGACTAACACCGCAGCCTTCGTATTGGTTATAAAAGTAAAAAAGTTGTCTTAATATATATGTAGTAACTTAGGTCAAAATTAAATTACTCATTAGTCTCTAATTTTATATCTAGACTAGATAGTAATCTTGATGAAGTATCTAATAGTTTAGACACATCATAAAATATATATAATATATACATAATTATATATATATATTTATTTAAAAACTTCATATACAAAATTTTGTATACAAGGCGGACTTAATGGCATAGGCATTCTCTACCAGTCTACTTTTGGGTGATGCAGAGATTAACAAGGCAGGTGAAGTTATAAAATAAAGCGTTTGATTTGAAATAAAAGGTCATATAAATCAATACAATTAATGAATACATAATAAAAATATGTGCGTATATATAATATATATAATGCATAATATCTAGGTACATAAAAATACTTAAATATAAGTAAATATACAATAAATAAAATATATATAAATATATGAACTAATAATAAATATTATGGTGGCGATTCGTTATATATATATATGTGCACTTTCCGTCAGGCAATTCACAATAGCAGCAGGGAGTTGGAATTGTGCCCGGTGGATGGTGATAGGCTCACCCTCTACCGCATGGGACCTAAACATAACAGGTGAAAATTAAATGTGGGTAATATAATATGCGCGATTTTATGTTATTTGTTATATTTTATTTTCATAATAATCACGTTTCAAATTTCAACTGTTTCAATTCTACAATGTATACGGCAGCTAACTTGAAGATAACTTTGCGTCAATACGTGCCTGAAATGCTAAGGTATCAAGCACAAACTACGTCAACTCTAGTTGTTACAGTTTGTGACACAAAGTTCTGTTCTAGTTGTGACGGTTAGTTTACTACTAAGTTAGCTGCTAATGTTATTGTTGAGTTGGTAAATAACCTACAAGAAATATTAATTTGACTATTTTTTGTCAATACACACTGTTTACTATCTCGTTGGGCTTGTGGTTATCATAAGTAACTGAAGCGGTATTGAGCCACCTATACATTGCGTGTTAAGCAGTAGGATGCAGGCAAGCTAATACCAATAAAAGCTGCAGTAAGAAGTAGAATCGTTTGAATTTGCAAAAGGACAATATAAATATTATAATGAATTAGCGGAAAAAACATCAAGCGTAATTAATTGCATACAAAACTAAAAAGGTACATCGATTAATAATAATTAACGATCACGCCTGGGTTTTTCCTAATTAATAGTAATAACGTTTCGGTCTTGACCGTTTTTCTACGTAGTCTTGTCCATGTTGCGTGCGCGCAGCTAGGACAGTAGCATCGTGAGTTCTCAGGTTTGATTTTCGGATCGGGCATAACTGTGTCATTTTTCCATCTGCCACATCCTTCTAGATAATATTATTATAAGCGTGATGTGATACATACTCCTTTTGTAATTCTTGGCACTATGGCCACAGAGATACATATCTATAGACCGTTTACCAAAGCCAAATGTCAGAGACAACCATGGTATTCTATACTGTCAAAATTTATTGCCCTCTCTTATTTATTTAAAACAACAATTTTTGATTTGTAAAGAATGTGATCCAACAATGATAGTGTTGTACAGCTTCGCAGTTCTTTTGGCATGTATGGAAGTAGCCTGTCAGTATAAAGGTGATATAAAACTTAATATTCAAATTTATTAGTGATTTTTGTACTGCAAACAGCGATAGCCGAGTGGGAGACCGTAGGACTGCTAAGTCAAAGGTCTCGGTTTGAACTCACGGCACACAACTCTGCCAATAATTCGTTGAGATTCGTGTTTTCGAAAATATGTGTGTATTTGTCAAATAAATTATCGCTCGCTAACGGTGAAGGAAAATATCGTGATATTTTCCTTCATCTGAGAGTGCCTAAAAAGTGCTCGAGGGTAATGTGAAGTCTACCACTTTAAACAAGATGAAGTAACTACTGACCTTTAATCCTTACAGATTTATTCGATTATGAAGACAGATCAGATCTTACAACAACACAAAAGGCACTATACGACGACATGCAATTCGAGCCTGTTGTACCAATTGCTAAAGTAAAAGACAAGCAAATTTTTTCCAAGAACATAAACTGTGATTACTTCTCAAGATATGCCTTGAATTGCACTATAGAAGCTGCTCTGATGTATAATTCTAGTAGGAAAGCGCCTCCATTGCCGAATAATATGGACAACTGGTGTAGGTAAATAAAATCTTCTCTTATAATTTGAACATTGTTTAAATCACGTCAAATCATTTATAGTTCATTGAAAATTTGTGGAGTGCGTGAGCCGGCCCCAACGCTATTTCTTTAAAAAGTAAACATACTAAAAGCCATGGTGCCTATGACGTGAGCCGGAGCGGAGAGGGAGATAAAATATCACACTTGTGTTTTTTTCCCAAATATTTTAATCTAAGTACCCTAAACAGCTTCCTGAAGAAATCGCTAAGGTTCCATCTTATGCATTCCTCACCTGATTCTCGGCTTTTTTTGGGTGGACACTTATCTTATCAGACACACACATTTGATTAATTTGAAAAGTAATAAGCGTATTGCTTATTTTAATTACCAGGAAATAGGTTGGTTTAGTGGTAGGCGTATACATGCCCGGGTAGGGCAAAATAAATATTTGAGTTTTTACCGTCTTCATAACAGCACGGAGTTTAAAAAATGTGCCCAAGCTTGGAACATAATACAGAAACATTATTGCACGGCTTTACTACACACAGAAAGCACTGCTTATAGAAATCTCTATGCACAGTGGATAGCGATGGGCTCACCAGTTATTACATGGTACCTAAACATAACAGGTAAAATGTTGGTGTTATATAAATATATCTGCCAATCCCTTCTGGGTAATGAAGGCTAATGATGTTTCTTTTATAGTTTTAATTGAATTTTTGACTGCTTAGAGCCATCCGGCACCTCACAAACTGTGCAATAGACTGGAATTCGGACTGCAGAGATGTATCAGACAGCCATTTCAATAAAGAAAGCATTCGAGGGCATATGCACGTCGTCACCAATGTTTGTGATGATGAAGTTTTTTTAAACAGTAAGTTGCATCTAATGTAACCAAACATAATCATCAAAAAAAAACCGTCTTTAATTACAAAAAGTGCTATAAAAGTAAAAAATACCTACATACTAAAAACGTCCTTAAGGTGCCTATATTTAAAGAATTATATTTTATCGTTGTGAGTTGTACCTTCCAGCATCAGCTCAGCAACATGAAAGGCTGTCTGTTTAAATATTGTAAATGTGTATTTGATTATATTATAATAAAGCATTATCGTTTATATCATAGTGCATAGTCATAAAAAAAATTTAACTTGTAATAAAGATGTTGATTTTTTAAAATTAATAAATAAATTAAATTGTTCAGCATCCGTTCGTTTAGTCAAAGCTTTATAACAGTTAAATTCAAATTAATGATTTCAGGCTACGTGGACCTCACAAAATGTATAGACGGTTCCACAGATCCCTGGGAGAAGTGTTACACAACCTTCAAGACTTTGGTAGATGAGCAGAAGAACTTGACACATGAATGGACGCATTTTGACTCTCATTTTTATTTGTGTTGGTTAGTATCAGAAAATCTTTTCTTATTTTTTTTTAACTATCTATTTTTATCTTTGATTTTTAAATAATTGCTTTTATTCAATTTTAATCCCATTTACTTTTGCTGTAAATATTGACTGCCTCTTTGGTCTAGTGGTTGGCGTATACGGTTTCTTATAGCGAGGACTCGGGTTCGATTACCGGGTCAGGCAAGAGTCTTATTAATAGATATTTTATTTAATAAACATCTACTTGTATTTAAGTATTTTGTTTTGTGGTATTATGCATATAATATGTATATATTTTCATTTTATTTTGAAAAATAATATATTGACACATAAAATTACACGATTGGGTATGAGTCCTCTGACCCCTGAACTAGTGTTAACTTAGAAATAATTTATTTACAACAAACGAAATCAGAACACAAAAAAAAATAAACTAACCTAAAATTAACTACTTAAAAACTAGCGATAAAAGACTACCTAACCTAATCTAACAAATCGCAGCCAGTGGGCAATGTTCCCGAAATGCTGGCAGCATTGCCACGCTGGATGGCAATGCTAATTCACTGTCCAAAATATTGTATTTAAGTATTTTGTTATGTGGTATTATGCATATATTATGTATATAAATGCATATATTATGTATATAAATGCATATATTTTCATTATATATTTATTAATTGTATTGATTATTATTACCTCATTTTAAATCAAAACGCTATATGTTATGTTATTCTCTGCAGCACCCATAGGTTTACGGTAGAGAATGCCAATGGCATTAAAACAGTCTTGTATACAAATTTTATATTATGAAGATTTTTATATAAAAATAAATAAAATCATCTAAGATGTGTTAGTTTTATTCATCACATGCTTTAAAAACTTATGTATTTTGAACAATCTATTCTATAGCATATTGCCGTAATAGAACACTTTCAATCAAATCCTCAATTTAAAATTGAAAGACCGTTTTAAAATGATTTAAAAAGCAACAAAGAATTGCAATGCATTTTTGTACAAAACTATAAAAAAGAACCACTAGTCAGCCGCTTTATCGCCACCGCCGCAATAACTTGAATGGACAATGCCTCGAATAAAATAGTGAACAAAAAACTGGAATAGAAACGTATAGAATCCATGACTCGGGTGACAAAATGAACTGTATTTTTTTTCTCTTTCAGTTCTCGAGCTCAATTTCGCCGTTGTACACTGGACGTGCTTTTTGCGATGCCTGAATTTTGTACCTACGAACAAGCAGTCACGCTGCAAAAATTTTCAGTGATTCTCTCGAAAGGCGCCGTTTTTCAGGTGACTAAAACTTTTGCAATTTTGAATACTGACACAAGTTTCAACTAACAGATTACCAAGCAGCTGTTAAGTGAGATCAAGGGTCATTATTGATTGGCCCTAGTTCAGAACCAGCGTTTTTATTATCTCTGCCACGTTCAAACATTACAGCAGAGAGATTTTGACAACCGGGTTCATCGAGTTAGGGTGGTGAAATCGGCACATATGACTTAAAATTTTCAATCCATAGTTGTAAATACCTTTGGGTTCAATTCACAATTTACAATATACATCATTTGTTCAGTTTATTTTTCTTTATCGATCTGTATACATTTGAAATGGCCAAATTAGCAGGTCAAGTGTTAGCACGAAAATTCATTACGCTTTAATAAAATAAAGATAAACTACTAATGTAAGAGCCAATTTCTTTCAAAGTATACCTATTTCGAATGTAAAGACCAAATCTTTGACGTTTTATTCTTTAAAATAGTCCCTATTTGACTAAAGAGTATTTCAGTGCCCAGATTTATCCTTCCATTTCCTGAAGCAGTTTAACAGTCTCGTAATAAATGATATTATTATGGCAATATGTTGACAGAGCGGTTGTGAACGAGCTTGAGACCAAAAATGTCACCCGCGCCGTCTCACCTTTAACCTGCCGCCAAATAGAAGTACTTGCACTAACTGAGTTTTGGTTTGGTGGTGAGATAAGGCTCTAGAATTACTCGCACATGAGACAACAGCGTAGTTCTCAGATGATCCATTGCATCTATATACTTCTTTCTGGATTGTTCATGGGCTTAGTCTAGTCCTAGTTACCAACAAAAATGACGGGTTTGGTACGCCTGTATACAAATTCAAAAGGAATACAATCCTTTGTAGAAAGTTGGCCAACGATCGACTAAGAATACCGATTGAAGCAATAATTATTGCTATTGTACAAGATTACAGTGTTAACATGCATACACACTACTTATCATTAGGTGGTACGTACATCGTGTAAAGGAAAAATATGTTATAGCAATACAATGCCTTCAAGTTTTATTTGCAATCAGATATGAAGTGAATGCAGCGTAATTGTTACTGAAATTCCGTGTACAGCTAACAATTGTGCCTCATTTACATTCAACGAAATTACGCCAGCTCTTTCGTGTTTTACGGAGACAAAAACTACGTTCCCTGTGCATTCCATTCTTATTTGACTACTGGATGAAGTTAGGAACGGGTTTTATTATAGTTTGTTTGGTTCGTTTAAATTTTAAATATTAGGTGAATTTTAAGTTAAAATTATTGTATCTGTCTACCGTTGCTATAACTGGCTGCCACTGGCGGCTCATTTATGTGAGTAACGATTTACGTGACATTTTTTAGTACAATAGTTCTTATGTCTAATTTATAATATCACTGTGCGTTTCATCGGCTTTGCTTACCTCCATGGGATAAAGATGTGATACTATATAAGTGTGTATGTATGTATACACTGTAATCTTGTACAATATCAATAATTATTGCTTCAATCGGTATTCAAACTCCATCGTTGGCCAACTATCTACAAAGGATTGTATTCCCTTTGAATTTGTATACAGGCGTGTACCAAACCCGTCAATTTCGCTGTCAAGTATTGGCCGATGCCATGGTTAGTAGTTGCCGTATGAATGTCTGTTTGAGACTTGAGCACGAATGAAAGGCATGTTAATTTGTTACATCTCAAGCACAAAATGGTGTAGTGTAATTTTCTAACTGAAATTTCACATCCAAAGTTTAAATCCAATCATCTTATTAGTTCCGGACTCACCACTGTCCGGACGCTTTTTTTTTTTTTTTTACAAAAACGTAACCCGCACTAGGAATAACTCCTGTGTCGCGGGGGTGTTCACAAACATACATTTCACATACACAGAGCACACCCAGAGTCAGAACAAATCTTTGCGGATCACACAAAGATTTGTCCCATGTGGAGATCGAACCTACAACACCAGCTCAGTTGAAAGCGACGAGGCGACCGCTTTAACCACCACGCCAACCGTGCACTACTATACGTTACTATTTCAAAACATAAAATATTGTTTAAAATTGAAAATATGGGCGGGCAATGTAAACATTCAAAACGCCACCATTGGGCATAAACAGTCAGAAACTGTGTTTCTGTGGAGATGTCTCTTGAATATTTGCTTGTAGATGCTTATTAGAGAATCGAGGTCAATAACTGAAACTGCTATTATCAAAGAGCAATCGGGCAATTAACCGAAAAAAGATACTTTTAACCTAAATGTACACAGTCATAACCATTTGTTTTTCCCATTTTGTTTTCATAATATATAGATATATATAGGCACATAATAGTAGCTCACTAAGTATAAGTATATTTATTATTTGTGAATATCAAATATATCGGGGCGCCCCTTTGCATTAGATCCTCCTCTGGATTGCCCCCTCTATGGCCTGAACCATAGACGAACTCCTGATAGTCACTCTCTTTGACGGTATACAAACACGTGATGTAATAAATGACGTCATCACAAGTGTGGCTAGCTGACGTTTGAGCTTCAATTCATTCAATGATTTGAACATTTTTTTGAAAAAGTACATATTTCAAGCCTATTTATATTTTTTAACTAGCAAACCCGGCGAACTCCGTTTCGCCACCAGATGGCTTCGTTTTATGTAACATTTCGTTTGGTGAATTTCCGTCCACTTCGAATTGCATGTGAACGTAATAAATAAATCAAATCAAATCAAATCATTTATTTCCATGGGCCCCAAGGGGCGCTTGAACACGTCAAAACAAACATCAAAACGCAAAAAATATAAAATTAAAATAAAACTTAGCTAACTAAATTATAATACTAATTGTAATAAAATGATTTGACACCGGAGCTTAGATTGACTTTAATTCAACTTAGAGATTTGAATTAAAATCAATCCAAGTACCAGCTCCAATGGGTATTGCATCATGAGAAGAGCTGGTGAGAAACTCCACCATCTTTTCAAATAATTCATACAATATTTGTTTGTTTTTTGACAATAATTCTATGTGTAAGTTATAGCAATGAAAACAACATTATAGCTAAAGAGAAAATAAACTTAAATATAGAAATGCAATTAAATTAATACTATAAATAAATCCATAGTATATAAGGTTGCAATATCTTACACTTCAAGCAGAAAATAAAGGAGTAAAAACAATGTGTGTATACTACTGTATATCCTATAATAAATCCGGAGTTCCATAATTTCGCACGTACGTCATGGCGTCTTGAGCGTATTCGTGGGCTTCCAATATAAGATGATGGGAGAATCCTCAGACGTCCAATATTCTGAATATCACCATCTGATTGAATAGCATCACGCAAGTGTATATAGTCCTCAGATCGTAGCTTTGCCTGATTGAATCGGATGAACGCTAAACGTTCGGTCTCGACTTTGACATACCTGTCGACAGCGAATTGCTGGAATAGCCGACGGCACTTCAGAATGACATTCTCCTCATGTGTACGAATCATCATACGATACGCATAGTAATTCATTGCGCTTAGATTTTTATTCGTTGATACGCCTGAAAACGCAAAATTAAATGAATAATGGAAACCTATAATAGCAATAATAGCAATAATTAGTGTGTGAATATTGTACCTGTAATTGGATCGACCATCTTCAACGTGATGTCGTATCGGTCTTGCCCTTGCCAATAAATGATTGGATATTGTAACGCATCGTACAAACGATGTGTCTCGTTTACACGATGCATGATATTGCTTCTTCGCTGAACGACAATGTCTCGCTATTTAGTTGGATCGCCAACAATAATTGCAGCAACATCATTTACGGTGGGTGCATTAAATCTTCGCACATGTTCACCTGTTGGAGTACAATCCGCTCTTATGACAAATTTGTGCGTATCCGATGGCATTCGTTCCAATGCTGTTTTGAACATATTAACCACAGCATTATTAGCGTGAAAAAATGCTTGCAACATTCAATAATTCGTCTCTTTAACTGTTGTGTTCCCTGTATATTGCACCGCACATTCAGCTGATCCAACATCGACGAAATGAAATATATTTGCAGAAATTGATGCGGTTCATCTGGTGTTGGCACGATTGAACCATGCAAATGATATATTTGTCCTTGTATCTGTAATTGCAAACAATCATATTTTGTTGAAGAATACGGTGTAACTTCTGATCGTGTGATGGTGTAGTGTGTGGTGTATATGTAGTTGTTATGTGTGGCAATTCATTATGTTGGTGTGAGTGATTGGTTATGTGTGTTGTATCTTTTACCTTGCAAGTCGGCATGAAGCCGCCTTCTCGAATGATATTAGGTCCAAAGGAAGTCATGCGAAAGCAGTTATTGTATTCAAGGATGTGTAGAAGAAAATGGCTGCAATCGGGATCACTTCCATCGAACAATGGTTTCAGTGGCTGCGGTGGTGTAAGTAATGGATCCAGTTTGACTTTTCCATTTGCGCAGCACAATTCAGCCGTTTCTCTTTTGAGCTTTAACGCATTGCAATATCGGCATATAGTCGTCATTGGTCCAATATCTAAATTTTCATCATCACTGTAGTTCGCAGTGGGATCATATTGGAATGCTTAGTGATTGTATGATGCCAATGATCTTCGTGTGCTCACGCGTTGTCTCAATCGTGCATTTTCTCTTATTATATTTTGTCTTTCTTCGCTTAAGTTCTGTGAATACACTTGTTGCTGGCTTGCATGTCTTGTGTCCTCTAGGCATTTTGAACTATGGACAGAGTGGTGAATTTAACCTCAAATGCACGATCCACTTAATTTACACAGTTCAACTTACGACCTTAAAGACTGCCTGATGCCTGCTGTTGAAATTGAATAAAAATTTGCACAATACACGTGATTGATTTGATGGTTTCCAAATGAAATGTTAGGAAACGAATAACTTATTTTTTTTACTTTTTTTTTTCACAATTTCATAGTGAACACAATACCGATTTGTCACATAAAATTTACTGAGCAGAGAACAATGAGTAGCTGTCAAACAATGTATCACGCACCGGCGCCATCTACTTAAAATATTGGTTTGTAGTAGGTACATGCTATGTATCAGAGATGACGCTGTATGTGAAAAAGATTTTCCCGCTTTTCTGTTGAATTTTTTCTGAATTTTCTTTGCTATAAACCTCACGGAGCCCGAGACCTTTCCAACGAATGCAAAACCGTGGAAATCGGTCCGTGCGTTCTGGAGTTATAGCGTCAGGAAGGAAAACCCGACTTATTTTTATATTTTTTAATAAGATGTAAATGATTGATTTAAGTAATAAAATAAAATCATCTGTTCCCTATTTTAGATACATAGCAGTTTCGTTTAAAAAAGAGTAGGTACAATATTTACAATATTCGTTGTATTGTTGCATGCCTTGTTAAAACAATTCTTAGCATTTTTGGATTTAATTTATTTCTAGTTAGTGTTTCAACAACTTGCTAAATTTTGCAGACATTTTTAGTTTAAATTGTCTTTAAAACTTAAGAACGAATTGTCGGTATGATTTAAAGAGTCAGCTTCAATTTTGGAGCTTGGGTACCAGTCTCATAATGCAAAGGTAGATAATAATATACTGAAATTAATAAAATCAATCCTTAATTTTTCGTTGTATTGTTACGTTATTTGCTAGCTAAAAATTCACTCCGAAAGTTTAAAACCCAACATGAAATGCAAAAAGGCGCGAGTGGTCTCGCTACGTGCACGCACAATCTCATTTGTTCTGGAACCGTCCATTTCGGTGCTTGTCAGCAATTTCTCGCAAATTCCGCACAATTTAACGTTGCACGCCTAGTTAAAACAATTCCTGACGCTTTTGTTTTAGCTATTTTGTACCAAGTTCGTGTTTCGAAAAGTTGTTTTACTGAAACGCTTTGTTTGAAAATGTATATCTAGTCTTTTAATTATACTTCTGAATGAATTGTCAAAATGATTAATGGAACTCACATTTTCGAACTTGGTATCAACAAGTCGTGAATGCTTATTTTGTAGTTAAGCCTTAATTTTGTAGTTACAATAATTTTCCAGAAAAAAACCTACT
This sequence comes from Hypena proboscidalis, assembly GCA_905147285.1. Classification (NCBI taxonomy): domain Eukaryota; kingdom Metazoa; phylum Arthropoda; class Insecta; order Lepidoptera; family Erebidae; genus Hypena; species Hypena proboscidalis. The sequence continues at coordinate 4,118,860 of LR990150.1, read as the reverse complement.
TCAATTACTAGAATTTTTGACTTATATGGTTTTCTGAATCAGAGCTAGACCAAATTGAAATGGGACCACACAAAAAGCACCAGCTTTTAAATAAAAAAAGAATAATTAAAATCACTTCGCCCAGTCGAAAGCCATGAGGTATCAAACATAAAAAAAAAGAAAAAAAAGTACAGACAAATTGAAAACCTCCTCCTTTTTTGAAGTCGGTTATAAAGAGGTGTTTTAGCTAGAGCATACTTCGTTCTACTTCATACTAAATCCATATACCGTTCGTACTAGGAATATCCTGATCTTCTTCTTCGTCGTGTCGATGGCTGAGTCAAATTTTATTGGCCCAATAAGTGGTCACTGTTATGGCGCTCTCGTCGGCGTTCATATAAGCGCCTCTCTTGTGCAGGTGATAGGGACATTTTAGACAGTCAGTAAGGTGGTCAAGGTTTAGACTTTCCATCGTGGTGAAAGGATTAGCCAATTCGCTTTTAAGAACTCGCGGATTGCCCAGGGTGCGCCGGACGTAGGGAATCGTTGTGTACGTCACTCGGGGAGGCTCCTTTCATCCTGATGAAAAGTACCCAAATACCTTAGGCGTCATACCCGAAACATTACTTGCAGTAGCCCCTTTCCTAATCCGCTAGGGTTAGACCAACGAAGCAATGTATTTCATGCTAAAAGTACGGCAAGCGGCTTTTGCACGAGATGGTATTCAGGGAGAGAGTCTGGTACTCCGGTGGTTACTCCAGGAATTCTATCACACTGCTCTAAATAAGAGTATGGGTCTATAAATTGTGTTGTATTGTATTGTATTGAATACCGTGTAGTATATAGCCGCTTAACACAAAAAAATCATAATATAATAAATAAGTCATCATGATTTTTAAAAAAAAAAAAAAAACAAAAAAATATATACCTACATAACAAATATGTTATGTAGGTATATATTTTATTGTTCTTTTTTATATTATTTTTAAATGATTTTATATGCTATGTATGGTTAATTTAACTGTGTTAATTAAAAGTATACAACTATCTATCTATCTATCTATAACCGTTATAATTTAAGTAAATAATTAAATCTTTTTTTCAGGACTGTGACCGCAACATGATGTACGCAAATTGCCCAGGCGGCGACCCGCGACCTGCTACTGACCCTCTGGCAGATTTTATAAACTTGGGCACATTCAAAACCCCAAAACGTAGGAGTGGTGTTGGCAGTGATCGCGTTGCGTCTGTATTTTGTTTATTGTACTGTATTTTTATGTGCGGCTTTGTTAAATAAAGATTTGTTACTGTATTTTTCTGGTTTTAATGTCTGTTTTAAAAAGATTTCTACATTTCTAATAATGTCACCCATTAGTAATATAAAATAAAAAATCAATACGGGATGTCCAGCCAAAAACGTCCCAGATTTTTTCTACGTATTGTCGTAATTGTTGTTGGGTATATATTGTTCATCTAAATCTAGCTATACGCGCGCAGACCTAGGTTTTTGATAAAGTTTTTGATTGCCATTTTCGTCTAGAGGTCAGCGTATGCTCCTTTCACGGCGAGGTCTCAAGTTCGATCCCGGGTCGTACAAAAGTGTTATTTTGGGATTTTCATTCTTAATTAGCAGCACGGAGTTGGAATTGTGCCCACTGGAAGGCGATAGGTTCACCTCCTATTATATTGGACCTAACCACAGCAGGTGAAGTGTGGGTGTTATACACCTCTGTCACACCCTTCTGGGTAATATGGGCGTGATATTATGTTATGTGCTTTTGACAAATGTGTGTTACGTAAAAACAGTCACTAGTATTTGATCGTAAAAAATGACATGAAAACCGCTGTTTGCTATGCTCGCACTGGTTGACACTAATCCAGTTTGATTTAGATTTTTCCAGTTTATTATTTAGTTGTTTTGTGTGATACTGTGAATGGGATTATACACAGAGAGTGTGTCAACAAATAACGTGATTTATGCTATGACAAAATATTTTATGACCGATATGGTTTTATTTCATACACGGAAAAATAAAGCTACAACTGCATGAATGGTTTATATTATTATGTTGTTTTATTTTCAGCGTTTCGTATTTTTGGGTATGTATATGATAGGATTCCATAATTTTCAGTTTTTAAGTCATAGTTACGTAGGGTAGGGTCAGATTTAGCCTAAATAGCACAGGTGTTAGATAAACCCTATTAGCAGGATAAGCATATACATAAATATTGGCAGAAATGAAAGTGTAACTGGTGTCACTTTTAAATTCGGTAAGGTTATATTTTACAAGTCTGATAAGATTTATCCGGCACCTCAGAAAATGGCACTTAGTAAATTAAAGGTCTGTTTGCTCTAATTACTAATATTAGATTTATAAAAACATACAATTTGTCTATTATTAATGTTTTCTTACATTTAATAAAATACTTATACTTCAAAATATAACTTTGGTGTCTACTGAGACACGACGTAATCGTCATAATCATCATTTTGTTGTTTGTGAGCTTTGAGAAGAACTGTTTATAGTCATTGTGGTGATAAGATCAGTCAACTAGACACTGCGTTACCGTGTGCTAGCTGTCCAGGGCGCGCCGCGTGGAGGCTCCTATCATGCACCCTAAAGCACAAAAAAGGCGTCACAGTCGCACCCTATTGGTCTAAAACCATATAGTCATTGACACGATAAGAAGAAGAAGAATCATCATTTAATCTCTTGTAGTCCACTGCTGGACACAGGTCTCTACCAATTTACGATACAACACCGCCGCCACTCGTCAATGCATCTAGTGATGATTCTACCATTGCCGAGTCGTGGTCTTCATTCTAAACGTAATTGTTACCCCTTCAAAAGTTGGGATAAAGACATTCAAGGGTTTATCAATTTGACTATCAAACCGAAGTTTTACACTTACGAGGATGGAATTGGAAGCAGTTTTTTAAGCTCGTCCTAAGAGCCCTTAATAAGTAAATAGGTACCTACGTGACAATTGTCAGATGGTCCGTGGACAAATTCGAGACAGCTAAGGGATACGTTGAGCAACGGCAGCTGTTTTCAGAGTTCGTTATTTTGTTTGCTGTTTGAGTGTCAATGAGTGTAGTTTTGATTGATAGTTTATTATGCTGTGTGATAGTCTTAATTTAAATGCTACTTTATAAGAGGAGGATGCGCTTTACATAATAATAATTATGTTAATAACAATTTATAAACCTATTTTAGTATTAAAATTAATGATGACAAGTAAGATAGGGTGCAGAGCAGCAATGAAATATGTTGCAATAATGCCACGGGAGCAAAGCATAACGCGGACGAAGTCAGCGATAGAGTTTATTAATGTTATAATTACAGTGATCAGTTGTAATTTATAACATTAATAAACACAGACATAAAAATCATACCAATCGGTAGATTTGTATAGTCTTATATATATAAATTTCTCGTGTCACAATGTTAGTTACCTTACTCCTCCGAAACGGTAACTGAGTTTTACCAAATTTTATATTATTATGCATTTTCAGTAGGTCTAAGAGTCGGCTACTACCTATTTTTCATTCCCCTAAGTGATAAGGGTTGTTCACCCTTAACATTTTTTTTTTTAATTTTTGGTCAACATTTTTTGTTTTTATTTTTCTATAATGTGGCATTAAAAATTCATACAACTCAAAATTTTAACTCTATTACCCCTATTTTTTAATAGCCATTTTAGTAATTTAATTATTTTTCATCACGCTCGATAACTGATCAATTATTGTTTTTTTTTGTGATTATTGTTTTTCACTCTATTACGGTTAAAATTTCCCTGAGCTTAACAATAATGAATGATTAATGTACTTAATTTTTTAATTTGTGTTTTCTAATAAACAAATTAACTTAATAAATGCCCAAATCTGCTTATTTAATAACTTTAAGGCAGAACAGAGTTTGCCGGGTCAGCTAGTTACTGAATAAATATGTCGATCAGATTCCATACGGCACTTCAATCATTAATCATATTGTTGTACGGAACCCATTACACACGCGGTCACGCTCGCCTGCTATAAATCAGAGGCAATCTGTAACCATGCTTGATGACCAGGGCTCGGAATTAGGTAGAGTTTTTTATGTACTTGCATCGAAATGTTGATATTAATGTGGACCTTCCCGGGATTTCTAATGGACAATCCCATGTGGCCAACAATATTACGAATAAATAATAATAAAAACCTCAGAGATAGACAAATAAAACAAAGATAATTAACATATTTTTTTATTAGTTTACATTAATTCACAATACAAATTGTTGATAGTCTGTAGTAAATTCTCATACGCATATTTCGCCTTTTTTATAAATACGAGCAAATACTTTTGCTTCTAGCCTAGACTCGTGAGGTTTTGCTTATTCAAACGGCCCATCAGAATCATTTTCCTTGTCCGATTCATTACCAGTAAGATTTGAAGTGTTCGCTTCCGACATTACTGTATAAATTTTGTGAGAATTAAAATATTTAATTGCGCGTGCAGTAGTTTAAATTGTGTAAAAAAGTAAATAACTTTTTATTAAAAAAATCATGCGATTTTTTCTGCTCTTTAAAATTAATCTCGGGATTTGAGGCATATCCACTTTATTCTTTCGCTGTATGAAATCAGTGTAAGTACATGAAAAACTCTACCTAATTCCGAGCCTTGTTGATGACACGACATAAACTGACGCCTATATTACCCTTTTGGGAGTGGTAGAAGTGTTTGACACTCACACTTCACCTCTTGTGTGTAGATAACATGTAATGGTGAATTCAGCCTGGCACCGTCTACCTGCCGCAATTCTAGACTTCGTACTGAGTAATTTAACAACAACATAACATCATGCCTATATTAATCAGAAGAGTGCGTCAGAAATGTATCGTACTCACACTTCACCTGTTATATTTAGATCCCATGTGATAAACGGTTAGCTTTTCGCCATTAAGCGGGTACGATTGTAGATTCCGTGCTGCTTCTGCGCAATTAACACGTCTGGCCGATCTGGTGATCAAACTTAAGGGAGATAGAACGGTCAAACTTACATACCCCAAATTATACTGCTAGACCACGAGGCAGTTTGACTTACATTGGTTCCTAATTCAGACTCATACTAAAAAACAGTTGAAAAAATAAGGGACCAGCAGGATTTGAATCTACGACCCCTGCATACTGGGCAGCCACTTTAACCACTAAGCTACGGTCGCCTCTTGCCAGGACCCTAAATTTCTAAACTGTATGTCACGTCATAACGTGAGTTCACGTTCATCTATTTTTGCCTATATAAGTAGGATATAACTCTTTTTTGTTTTCAACTGTTTTTTTAGTACAATTTGCTAAAATAAATAGTTGAAATAAGGTACGCGTCATTCTTCACAACATTTGTGCTGAAAGTAATACAAGTCTGAACCGGTCCTGAACCAACAATTTTCAGACTTTTATTTATTTATTTATTTATTTATTAAGGCACACAAAACAGAATACAGTCAATTCATAGTTAGGTGTAAAATAGTTACAGTTTTGCTCTAGACGATATTCCTAAACATGTGTACACAACTTGACTTAATTTTTCAAAGTAAACAGGATAAAAAGACTAAGAAAGTAATAAACATATTAAGTTACACCACAAACATGCATAATGCAAAATAATTAACAACTAAACAAAACAAGAAATATATCAAATTGTTTTAAGTTTATGACACAATTTGCCTAATTTTGTTTTTAAATTTTAATAGACCACAATTAAACACATCCAACTTATCATTGTACCGAGGCAAAAGCTCATTATAGAGGCGACACATTCTAACTAATGGATTATAGTAAGACGTATTATTTTTATAAACATTCAGTATAAAGGTTTTAGGATGGGGTTGACGGGTCCGGAATTTTATGTTGAAATTAATTAGAGATAGTAAATCAGAGGAGTCAATAATAGAATGGACAATCTTGTGGAGACATACCAGATCGTTGCATTTGCGAGGAGTTTCGAGCGATTGCAACCGAAATTTATCGAGTTTTTCACCGTAGGATGTCAATTGTCTATTTAGTTTAAGTCTACAGCAAATAATGTACAAGCACTTCTTTTGCACTCTCTCAAGGCGATTTATATGAATAGCGTAGAACGGTGACCAAACAGATGAGCTGTATTCCAAGATGCTTCTAATCAGCATATAATAGAGATAAAGTAAACTACGTGGATTCTTAAAATCCTTAGTAATTCTGCATATAAAGCCAAGAAGACTCATACTTTTGTTGATTATGTGATCAAGATGTGCGTTAAATGTTAGTTTCTCGTCAAACAGGATTCCTAGGTCTTTTACAACACTTTTTCTTTCTAAGTTAGATCCATGTAAATTATAATTATAAAGTATTTTGTGGGTTTTGTTACTGAAAGATATAACACAGCATTTTTTGACATTCAAAGACATGCGATTTTCATGGCACCATCTCTCAACGTCTTCTAAGTCTAATTGAAGTGCTTGAGCATCCTGATAGTTGTTAACAGTTGCGTATATTTTGAGGTCGTCGGCATATAACAAGCATGGATTTCTCAACCTATCCGGGAGGTCATTAATGAATGCGACAAAGAAAAGGGGCCCTAAGTGTGAACCTTGAGGCACGCCCGAAGTACAAAAAATAGGTAGAGACAACTCACCTTTAAGAGCCACAAGTTGACTCCTCCTATGCAGATAAGATTCAACCCAGCGAAGTAAGTTGCCGTGCAGACCGTACCGCGACAATTTTGCACATAAGATGCTGTGGTTGACTTTATTGAAAGCATTGGAAAAATCAGTGTAGATGGAGTCAACCTGTGATCTCTTACCGAAAGCCGAGCATAGGTAATTCTTATACAACAGTAAATTGGATAATGTGGAGCGGTTTCTAACAAAGCCGTGCTGCCTAGGCGAAATAAAAGGACTCAAATGATGGTATATTGAATCATAAACAACAGACTCAAATAATTTTGCCAGACAGGATAAGATGCTGATAGGCCTATAATTCTCGCATTGTGTTTTGTCACCAACCTTATGTATGGGTACTATGTATGCTGTTTTCCATAATGTTGGAAACACACCAGTTTGGACTGAATGATTAAATAAGATTGACAATGGCGCACTGAGTTCTTTTCTACACATTTTTATAAAGAAGGGTGGGATACCATCTGGCCCAGCACCTTTGTCAGCATCGAGTTTAGCCATTTTAAACAGAATATCACTCTCACGAATATGAATAGAAAAAATTGTGCTTCTGTTACCAGCATAAGAGTCAGAGTCATTTGCGTTAACGCCAGTAGTCGGATCAAAAACTGAGCCAAAACATTCTGAAAACAACTCACAAACCTCTTTATGATTGGAAGATTTAAGGTTTCCATACTTCATAGTCATAGGTATTGAGTTGGTGCCTTTTTTACTATTTACGAATCTCCAAAAGTTTTTAATCCCACCATTCTCGAAAGATGATTCCACAGACGAAACAAATGCACTATAGTCCTCACACATAAGTTTTTTACATCGCGATCTAAGCATATCAAAAGCATCGTAATCACGGGGGTTCCCGTATTTACGGAATAGACGATGATATTTTAGTTTTTCTTTTAAACTTCGTTTAAGAGCAGGAGAAAACCACACGGGATAAATATTATGAGAATCTCGTCCTATCTGGGGTGTGTAACGTGATATTATTTCGTTAAGTTTTGAGTAAAAAATATCTAAACATGTATCGATATTATGGGACGCTTGAATTACGTGCCAGTCGGTACTAGCTAGTTCGGCTTTTATACCGTTATAGTTACTTTTATAGAAGTTAAAACGTTTACGTGTATCAGGTTTTAATGATTCCATTTTAGATTGTGTACAACCTAGGTTAACTACCAGTGAGGGATGATGTTCATCCAGTCTACTTAAAGGTTCAGCACCGTAAACCTGGACCGTGTCCACATTAGATAAAATAAGATCCAAGTAGCGATTATTTTTATTGGGTATATTATTATATTGCTGCAAGCCGCAAAGAAACAATGTTTCAACTAGAAGATTGGCTTTTTGATCTCCAGGCTGACTAGCCATTAGGCGGTGGGAATTAGACGACCTAGTCCAAGTTAGGGACGGCGTATTAAAGTCACCAATGAGCACAAAATTACCAGAGTTATGATTTTCCATTATTGTCCGCTGGCTGTTATTATAAAAGGTATTTATCATGTTCATTGGGAGATCTGGGGGCAGATAACAAACGCATAAATTAATAACGTCATCTGAGTTGTCAGTGTGGTGAGATATGGATAACCAGAGGTCTTCAATATCAGTTTCCCACGAAAACTGGCGAGTAACAGTGAAATGATTTTTAATGGCGACAATTACACCTCCACCCTCCACTTTTTTTATATTTGTGTCACATCTATCTCGACGGTAGACGGTATAACGTGTGTCAAAGAGCTCCGCATCAAATACACTGCTGTTTAAGTTAGTTTCCGTCAGGCAAATTATGTCATAATCGGAGGTGTTAAGTACATTTAAATAAAAATCTTGAATTTTAGACCTTATACGGTTAACATTCTGATAGTATATTAACATGAATATAAATTAAAGACCAAGTTAAAAATGCCATGATACTTCTAAATTATGTATTAATTATAATTACTATTAATAAGTTTAGTTTAGCTTATTAAGGAAGTCTAGATTTTTGATGTGAATATGGTCGTCTCTTTCTTCCTTACGATCGATCGAGACTTGCTGGTATTCTAAAGATAATGTTCTATGTAGGCAGAATAATAGACTTGTAGTAGTTAATAAATATGTCGAACAAATTCCCTATGGCCCTTCAACCATCAATCACATTGCTGTCAGGAACCCAATACACACGCGGTCACACTCGCCTGCCATCAATCAGAGCCAATCTGTAACCATGTTTGATGTCTGCACATACTTTAGTTTCATAGCTATATATTGTTCTTGATAATATATTAAAAGATTAGATATTAAATTGATAATACCCGCTATACAATAAATAAAAGAAAACATTAGATTGTGGCGGTATCCGCACATGATAAAATGACGGATGACATTGATAACGTCAAGAAGTGACACAGTTGTCACAAATGTCAAAGAGCGCTGAATCGCGATAGCGAGGTGTTCACAGAGAGTGTAACATATATACCACTTTCAAGACACTATACTACCGAGCCTGGTCGGAGGATCCTCCCTTTGTGGTGGAGGAACATCACACCCCCATTCCTCTACAATATTACGTACAAAAATAAGTAAGATTCTTAAAAAAATAAATCTATTTAAACAAGCTGACAAATAATTTAAATAATTTTCATTTCATCTGCCTCAAAGAATTCAAAGTCAAACGCCCAGCGTCTAAAATGTTGCAAAAGAATGTGAAAAATCTTTGAAATTCCCATGGGAAATTCCACTGACCACGAAGCGATGTGACTTTTATGTAATTTCAAAAACCAAAGCCTTATTTGACTGTAGAAATGCGAGGTAGTATGAATTGCTAACGTTTGAGAAGCTTTTTAACCGACTTAAAAAAAAAAAGAGGTTCTGTATTCGATCCGTATGTATGTATGTATGTATGTATGTATGTATGTATGTATGTATGTATGTATGTATGTATGTATGTATGTCACCTTTTTATGTTCGCGATTTTCTCGGAAACTACTGATCCGATTTGAATGCAGTTTTCGGTATTTTAATCCTTGTGTTTCAAGGAAGGTTTTAGTATATAATTTATCAGAATCTGACGAAGATCTTTGGAGAACTCTTCAAAAACGAATAGCTTATGAACCACGTTTTGTGCAATCGTGTATCTATGTATTGTTTTCACCACTACATAACATAACATCATGCCTGTGTATGCTTTGAAGGGTAAGCAGAGACAGCCTACTTACCTACCCTTAAAGTACCGAAAGCTCTGCTTAGGTTTGGACGGGGCTTACGTTTCAGCACATTTGTTATTATCGTAGTGATAACTTATGATCATTATGTCTGCACGTGTGGTGTAGTGGTTTAAGCGGTCGCCTCGCCGCTCTCCACTGCACTGGTGTTGTGGGTTCGATCCCCGCATGGGACAAATCTTTGTGTAATTCGCAAATATTTGTTCTGAGACTGGGTGTGCTTGTGTGAGTGAATGTGTGTATTTGGCCTTGTCATTGGGACCATTGGATAGTGTAATTGCTTCTGGCGTTCTATCTAATGTAAAAAATCCAAATTTATCTTTTATCTTTATCTTTATCTTTATGAAGATCTCAGAAAGAATTTTTTGATTATTTTGATTGTTTCTATTGTGTTTCATGCGTAATGATGCCTTAGTATTTCTTCCTAACCCCATCGTTAAATCTAAAAAACTATGACACTAAAAAGTTTGAAATAAAAAAATAAAATAAAAAAACAAATAAAAAAAATAAAATAAAAAAAAGTAATTAAAAAAAAGAATATTCTTAACTCGAGCGTATTCTAAATAATATAATTATGTACTAATTTTTTTCAAAGAAAAAGGAACCGCCTTCAAAAACTCAAAAGTAAAAAATAAAATATTCGCTAAACTTTGCTTATCTTTATATTAATTTGTTTAAAACAATAAACCCAAATAATTATGTAATACCAATTAATTATATTTTTTTGAAGTCGGCGCCAAATTACAAAATCAAATACCAATTCAATTGGTATTTGATTTTGTGATTTTTTCAACAATTATTTCGGTAAATACGGTTTTAATTGGTATTTGATTTTGTGATTTTTTCAACAATTAATTCGGTAAATACGGTTTTAATTGGTATTTGATTTTGTAATTTGGCGCCGACTTCAAAAAAATATAATTAATTGGTATTACATAATTATTTGGGTTTATTGTTTTAAACAAATTAATATAAAGATAAGCAAAGTTTAGCGAATATTTTATTTTTTACTTTTGAGTTTTTGAAGGCGGTTCCTTTTTCTTTGAAAAAAATTAGTACATAATTATATTATTTAGAATACGCTCGAGTTAAGAATATTCTTTTTTTTAATTACTTTTTTTTATAATATTTCATGTTCAAGTGAATATTATCTTTTTATATATTTCAGGCTTATTTCGTAATTTAAGGCTATAATTTTATTTTGTGCCTGGGTTCCACGTCCGAGAAAATTGGTGAACGAATTTTTATAGAAGAAGAATAAACCGTTCGGCAATGAATTGCTATAACGCACACATCCTACAAAAATCGGTTAGAAATAGGTTTGCCGGATAAAATGTCGGTCACGGATTAATCAGATCCCTTAACTAAAACTAAAAAAGAAATAATTGCACATAATCATAAAATATAAGTGATATCTAAATTCAATTGGTTGACGTTAAAGATATATGCTTGCTTTAGCAAACCCCAATCATATTTAGGTACTCATTTGCCCATACCCCGGTCACTGTAGTAGGTATTTAAAACAATTAAACTTTCTTTTTTCCTTTTTTTTTACTAACTTAATATAAATAATTTCTGTATTGCGAGGATGTTCACAAACATACATTTTTAACACACACAAAACATGCCCAGAGTCAGAACAAGTATTAAAATTTAATGATCACACAATGATTTGTACCGTGTGGGGATCGAACCCACAACACCAGCGCAGTGGAGAGCGGTGGGCGACCGTTTCATCCACCCATGCATTCAACTTTATACAATTTTGATCTTATTATTCATATTAAAACACTGTGGTAAATGTCTTGTATAATATATAATACGAATGAGTTTCAAGACAGGTTATAGAAAAGTTAACAATAGATTTATTATTAAACTGTGAAAGAGGTTTCCTTTCATAAATTTAATATATGATGGCCTTGGTAATAGTACCGAAACTCGTGTAAATTTCCGCACGTGCTAACTTTTGAGGTCAAGGTGAAATTATATAAGTTCAAGGTCATCAAACAATCGACATTGTGTAACTTGAACTATTAATTTTGTTAATGTTAGGCAACTATCTGCCGCAGTCCACAACTGTCGTTCTACTAGACCTTCAAAAAGTAGTTTTTGAGAGGTTTAGTATAACACGATTTTCCCAAAACCTATTTTAATTAAGTCTACAAACTTGGCCTCATAAAAAATATTAAACCTAAACTAATGTAGATTTATTGTATATAATTATATTGTTAATTAAGGCATTTTTTACCCGAGTGCAAGAAGGAGCGTTTTGTTATTCGAGTGTATGTTTACATGTCCATTTTTTTGGCACGCTCTGCAGCCCAAAAGACTAGACAAATTTTGACAAAGAAGGTACATAAATTCAGTAAAGACAGAAAAAAACTACAGTAATTTACAAGGTTGTTTGCCCTAATGCAAAAATTTCCCTAAATGGGAATTGGTTCAGCTTAGTAGCGCTGGTTTTCAACCAATCCCCTAGTGACTACACGGATGACAATCTGTTACTTATACAATAAATAAATTAAACAAACAAAATGAAAGAAAAAAAAAGAAATCAAAGATAAAACATAAATATAATTATAGCATTTATGTACAGTCGCAACCAAAAGTCCATAAGCAATCTCAAAAGGCAATAGTTTGAAGTGTAGTTTGACTTACGACCTTCTATTTCCAAGAAATAGACACATGTTGTTAACAAATAATTGTATTTCATAATTTCATCCACAATGTAAGTGACAAGATGGCCGAGCGGTTAAGGCATGCAGTTAAAATAGATGCGATTATCAATTCACCGCAGGTTCAAATCTCACATGGTTACTTTTATACTTTTTGAAGTTTTTACTCGATTAGAAGGAATGGGATATAGTATTCTTTATCTTGTTCACTTTGTTCACACATTTGTAGATATATAGAAAATGTATGGGGTTTGATGGTGCAAAGGTGGGAGTCACGGGATGAAAGGTGTATACTGTTGTAGGTTCTAATCGGTGATTGTACTGGCCATTAAGAATAATGTTTTTGATATTTAAAATTGTATTTGTCATAAGTGTCACTCACAAATTTTCTCTTCTTGAATAAACATTTACAACAAATGGTTATGGGCAATTCCTAAAATAAAGTTAATGTTTATGTACTCATGTATAAATAGATGACAATACAAAATATTCGTCGTGCATAAATGTATAAATAGATAAAATACAAAAATGTCGATGGGTGATAATGGTCATGCGTCTAATTCAGGTACGGGTTCCTCGGGAGCTTCATTACTTACCATTAAAAGTCTACATGGGAAGGATGGATATCCAAATTGGAAGTTTAAGATGCGCATGTACTTAATGCATGAGAATTTGTGGTCGGCTATTGTTGGCTATGACGAAAACAATAGTACACCAGTCAGCCAAAGAGAAAACAGTGATCTGAAGGCTATGACAAAAATGTGTTTAACCCTAGAAGGTGGTGCAATAACCCATGTACGTGCCTGCAGAACAGCCAAAGAGGTATGGGATACTTTATCTAATGCATACGAAGATAGAGGTATATGTAGAAGATTGGCTTTAGAACGTAAACTGTACAGATATGAGTTACAGAATTTCTCTTCCATAGAAGAATACATTAATGCTGTAACCAGTACTGCACAGGATTTAGCAGATATTGGGAGAAAGATTGATGATTTATCTATTGGTGCAATTTTACTTGGAGGTTTGACATCAGATTTTGATCCTCTTGTAATGGCTTTGGAGAATTCTAATATCGAAGTAACATCAGAATTAGTAAAACGAAAGTTATTAAACGAGAACACTAAACGTGAATCGAAGGAGTCAGCACTTGCAATGGTCAAGTCGTATAAAGCTGTAACAAAGCCTATAATTTGCTATAAGTGCAGAGAGCCTGGTCACAAGAGTCCAAATTGTCCTCAGAGAAGAGGAAAACAAGACAAGGATAAGAAAGGCAAGGATTCTCAGCAAAAATGTAAAAATGAGTCTACACTTATCTCAGCACTTGGTGTAGGAGGTACGTTAAGTCATAATGACTGGTACGTTGATTCTGGCGCCTCTACACATATGATATGTAATAAAGAATGGCTAAGTAATTTCGACACTACGTTAGAAGTTAAGGATATAACTCTGGCAAATAATAGAAAGGTCAATTCAGCTGGAATTGGAGATGTTTTGCTTAAAACTGATGAAAAATTGAAGCTCAACAGTATTAAAGAAGTCCTATTTGTCCCGGAATTAAGTACGAACTTAGTATCCGTTAGTAAGGCGGTTGATAAGGGTATAACATTTGTTTTTGATAGAAATGGTTGTTCTATGTACAATTATGATAATGTTAAGATAGTTGGTAAAGCTGTAGGTCACGCCACTCGCAACATTGGAGGCTTGTATAGGCTCGATCATGTTCCTATTCGCCCGGAATGCGTTATGATGTCTAAATCCGATGATGCATCAACTTCATCTAGTTTGTGGCATCGTAGACTTGGACATCTCTGCCGTGTCGCCTTGGAACATCTACGTCGTGGAAAAGCAACAGGTATTGATTTTATTTCTATTGATAAAAACCCTTGTATTTCTTGTATAGAAGGTAAACAAATTAGAAAACCTTTTAAAACAATTGAGTACAAAAAAGGTACTTCTATTTTAGAAGTTATACATTCAGATGTATGTGGTCCTTTTGATGTTATGTCTTTAGAAAATAACAAATATTTACTTATTTTCGTAGACGATTTTTCTAGAATGATTTTTTCTTATTTTATACGCTCTAAGGCGGATGTTAGAAAAAAGTTCATTGAATTTGAAGCTTATGTTGAGAGAGTAACCTCGCATAAAATTCGCAACTTACGTACCGATAACGGGGGTGAGTATGTAAATGGCGAGTTTAAGGAGTATTTGGCTTCAAAAGGTATCAAACACCAGACTACTGTACCGCATTGTCCTGAATCCAATGGAGTCGCAGAAAGAACTAATCGGTCTCTAGTTGAGAAGGCAAGGTGTATGTTACAGGACAGTGGTCTACCAAAAGCTTTCTGGCAAGAAGCCATAGGTACTGCCACTTATCTTAAAAATAGATGTCCTCATAGAGCTCTAGAAAATCGCACACCCTATGAGCTTTGGTACAATAGAAAACCAAACATTTCTCATTTACGTATATTTGGTTGTCGAGCATACGTACATGTATCGTCTTGTAATCGTCAAAAATTAGATCCGAAAGCAAAACAGTACATATTCGTTGGCTATTGCGATGACAACAAATCTTATAGATTTCGAGATCCTACCAATATTAGAAAATGTATTAAAGGGCGGGATGTAGTATTTTTAGAAAATTCTTTTTCGAATCCTGAAGTTAATGATGAATCGTCTGAATCATCTTCTCATCAGAACGATATTATTGTCTTTTCTAATGATAACAATTTACAGGTGCAAAGTCCTCAACCTTCTTCTAGTAATAATCCTGATAATAATTTACAGATTGAAGTTCCTCCTCCTCTCCCTGTTACTGATATTTTACCAGTCGAGGATCAGGAATTACCTGCGGAAACAGAATCAGTTCGGAGGTACAATTTAAGAGATAGAAATCCTTCAACTAATTATCGTTGTTCTGTTTGCTGTTCTGTGATGCATTCCGGTGAGTTAAATGATGAACCTATTTCTTATTCCGATGCTGTCTCACGTCCTGACAAGGCTAGATGGATAGCTGCGATGGAAGATGAGTACAAATCTTTGATGACCAACGGTACTTGGACTTTAGTAGAGAATACTGGTCAAAAAGTTATACCGTGTAAGTGGGTCTTCAAGTTAAAACGTGATTCTGAAGGTAAAATAAATAGATATAAAGCACGTTTAGTCGCAAAAGGCTTTCATCAAAGTTATGGAATAGATTATGAGGAAACATTTTCTCCAGTTGTTCGCTACTCGTCTCTGAGAATTTTAATTGCGATAGCAACTGAGCACAATTTAAAAATGCATCATTTAGATATTGATACAGCTTTTCTGTATGGGAAACTAGAAGAGAAGGTTTATATGGCACAACCTGCTGGTTTTATAGCCGAAGGAGAGGAGACTAAAGTGTGTAGATTAAATAAATCACTTTACGGTCTCAAGCAAGCTGTCAGAGCATGGCATAAGCGATTTGATGAGGTACTTTCTGATTTGGGCTATAATAGATTGAAGTCTGAACCCTGCATATATTTAAAAAAGAGTTCTAATAGTATTGCTATAGTAGCAATATATGTAGATGATGTAATATTAGCTTATGACAACGATTGCGAGTTATCATACTTGAAAAACGGTCTTGCGAAATATTTTAGCTTAAAAGATTTAGGTGTATTAAGTTACTGCCTAGGCCAACATATTTCTGTAGGAGATAACAGCGTCAAAGTTAATCAAAAACGCTACATTGTTGAAACTTTAAACCGATTTAATATGTCGGAGTGTAAAGCAGTGTCTACTCCAATGGATGTTAGCATTGACTGGCACTCAGAGACGGAATTAGCGGGAAATGTTCCTTACCAAAATTTGATTGGTTGTCTAATGTTCTTAGCAATTAATACTAGGCCTGATATATTGTTCACTATAAGTTTTTTGAGCCAATTTAATAGGAATCCTAAGCAAGTACACTGGACTGCTGCTAAACGCGTCCTACAGTATTTAAAAGGTACGTTAGACTATTGTCTTACTTTTAAAAAGACTGGAGAGCCTTTACGTGGTTTTGTTGATGCCGACTGGGCCAATGGTGACGATAGGAGATCATACACTGGTTTTATTTTCAAATTAGCGGATGCACCTGTGTCGTGGGAGTGTAAAAAACAGCCTACAGTCGCCTTGTCATCAACAGAAGCCGAATACATGGCATTGACAAGTGCTTCAAAGGAAGCAGTATACTTACAGCGCTTAATTGCTGAAATTACAGGTGAGTTTTCAATAGTAAGTCTTTGTAATGATAATCAAAGTGCGCAGAAGTTAGCACAAAACCCCGTGCATCACAATCGGACAAAGCACATTGACGTCCGATATCATTTCATACGAGAGCTAGTTGAAAGCAACAAAATTAAGCTGTCATATTTGCCAAGCAATATGATGTTAGCAGATATTCTAACTAAGGGCTTGAATCGATGCAAGCACCAACGTTGCGTGGCTGAAATAGGCTTAATTATATCCTAAGTTTTTTCATTCCTGTATTTATTTATTTTCTTGTTTGTATTGTAACTTAGGTATATGTTGTGTTTTTTTGTTTGTTTTTAACTAGAATAGTATTTTTACGTTGTTTTTATGACACTGATGATACATTTTATATGACTCTGTAAAGTACAGTCAGCTCGATAAGTTCATGTACACTTTGTTGATTAATAATATTGAGCGCAACATTTCCGATTAAGGGGAGGATGTTGTAGGTTCTAATCGGTGATTGTACTGGCCATTAAGAATAATGTTTTTGATATTTAAAATTGTATTTGTCATAAGTGTCACTCACAAATTTTCTCTTCTTGAATAAACATTTACAACATATACAACAGTTAAAAACCCATTGCATGGAAGTGTGGGAAAACTTAAGAGGAACCAGTATATGTGCTAATATTTTAGGGTCCATGCGCAAACGTCTACTTGACTGCATTGAAAATAGTGGGGGTTATACGAAATATGAATAATGTTATAATTATTTAAGATTAATTTAAGATGTTGTGGTTTTACTAATAAGACGCTGTAACTGAATATTAGCACTTCTGTAAATATTTAATGACCTTCAATGGAGGTTTAGTATCCTTCTTCTTTTCGTCAAGACAAGCTGTAACTTCAATACATTTATTGTGACGTTACATTAAAAAAAACATCGTCATAAAGTGTAAATCATAATATTAGTCTTCAATAAACGCTGCTGTATACCAATTCCTATTATAAGTGGGTATCAACAATTATATTTTTGTTATTAGAACATCCTGTCCTTGTTGTCATTGTGAATCAATTTAGTAATATTTGTAGGTATTATCAATGTTATGAATTGACTAAGTGGGTTACAATAAAAAATCTTATAAACGGTTACAAGGGAACTTTTTTATTTAGGTAGGAATGTGACGTCACAATTCTCTTTAAAATGTATTAATTGTATAAATAAATAAAACGAATAAACATTTTTACCATCATTCAACATAACTTTTTTTTTTCTACCTTACAACAATGACAATAAAAAAAACGTAAGTAGTTTAATAATAATAACATATTTAATTTATTAGTTATTATATTAATCAAAAATCTTATAAACGGTTACAAGGCCACTTTTTTAATTTAGGTAGGAATGTGACGTCACAATGCTCTTAAAAGTTTATTAATTGTATAAATAAATAAAACGAATAAACATTGTTATCATCATTCAGCGTGACTTTTTTTATTTCTACCTTAGCATGAATACCTAACAAGTTAGTGCTTAAAATGTTACAAATATTATTATGATTTCGTAAAAACAAAATACAACCACAAATCAACTAAGCTTCAAACTCAGATTTAGTTGATAGTGATCCCAATGTTTACCCGATATAGCTACCTGCTCATGATAGATAGATGCGAATTCAAAGAACCGGTCGCCACTGTGACGCGTTTAGTACGAATGCGACAACATTTCATTAGTGTGTGTTATCTTATAAACTGCTAAACACGCAAGCGACTTCGTTAGTGTGTGTACTGGCTGTATCGGGCTCGTACCGTTCATAGCAATGTAATCCTTAGCGTGCCTATGGACTTCTGAGCGTTTACTGTACAACGTAAAATAAATTCATAGCAGTTGCGCATGCATTAAATAAAAGATACAATTTTATATAACATGCCCATCTCTCGCTGATCATTGATTAGGTATCGTTTTAAGCATTGCTTTGGCATTTCTAATTGGATGAGAATTGTTATTTCACACTTTATTTTATTACTTACCGTTGAGTATTAATTAAGACTTTGTCAATTTAAAACTGCATGGAATACTTGCTATATTGAATAGGCTATACTTCGCGCATTATAAATGTGATACCACTATAACACCAGTGTAGTAAACGCGGTATGAAATTGAAGAGACTATAATGGTGAACGAACCAATTTCTATAATGTGATTGGCTGGAAGCGCTAGAACAAACTTGCAATCGAAGAGAAACACCTTATACAGTCCAAGTGATAACTAGGATTATGTTTTATTATTTTTAATTTTACCTTTGTGATTGTTCCCGTTTTGGATTTCAGGCTCCGTAGTACAGTGGGCCAAACAATTAGGTATGCAGTATTAAAACTTTTACGTCACAGTGTGACTGAATGAAGACTGGCTTCATTTGTTATGCATGTGTGAGTTAAATATTTAAGAAATATTGTTTACCTAATATGATAAATAGGTAAATATTATTTACCTATTTATTTATGGATTATGGATATATGTGGTATCAACTCACATATCCATAATTTATTACTATTATTAATTAAATTTTTTTCTAATCCTAATGTAATCTATTCTATTTCTTATTAAATGTGATATAATATTTGACTAACTTTAATGTAATAATTTGATTATGTACCTACTTATGTTACTTAGAATACTTTTTTATGATATGTTTTCAATTTGATAATTGTATCTTCAATGAATGTAATTTCTTTTTAAAGGGCTTTTTTTTATTTTTACTGTATGACTTGCATGTAAGCGTCTTGGTTTAAAAACTGTAAGCTTATAATTATGTGAATAAATTAAATTGAAATAACTGCCCTCTTATTACGATTAATGTTAATTGTGATTGCATCAGATTTATGTGTCATGTCATGATTCAATTACAAACAACATCAGTCGTAATATGGGGGCTGGACGGTGTAGTCAGTCTTCACTATGAGGTAAAAGTTTTGGGCCTGCATTCCTGAATTGGCCTGAATTGAACAAAGCAAGCAAGCAAGTGCTGCTATTAGGAATATCCTGAAGGTACAATTCCAAATCACATAATAATATTTGCTCAACTTCGCATAAGCTCACCACTAGACCAACGAGGCATATTTCAATATGTTTATAAAATATATGGACGTAGGTACTCACGTCTATTTATACACAAATGCAAAAGCCTTTCATTACACCAAGCACCAATTTCACAAAACTTCATAATCAACGGTTTTATTACACCCATATTTAGGTCTCCTTCTCTGTCATTCCTTGTTTGTACGGGACAGAGATCAAAAACTGTTGCCTAGCGGTAAAGGTCAAGTTTAACAAGTTAGTGAAATTGGCACTATAGGCCATTCATTAAAGCCTCAAATCCGTAAGTAATTAGTAACTCACTCAAATTTTGAGGTTTCGTTAAAGGAGGTAGAATAACTTACCGCGTGATTTTGCAGCGTTCTGGGGTGTACGCAAAGGGTTAAAAAGGGGTCAAAACTGTTTTTTGTTAATAACATTGTCAAAAAAAAATAGTAACACGCTGCAAATTTAGAATTATGTTGTTCTTACCATTTTGAAACATGTAACTAGTATATAAGTTATTCTACCTCCTTTAACGAAACCTCAAAATTTGAGCGAGTTACTAATTACTTACGGGTTTGAGGCTGTAATGACTGGCCTAAGCTACTAAACCCTTCGGAAACTGATTGCCACACTATGTGTTAACGTCAACACCCTTTGTCTAAACTACAAATAATGACTATGGAACATTTGGATACAACGCGAGACCGTCTAATAATGGAAATGTACTTATAGGTTAAACGGTAGCCGTGTGTACTGAACAACATCCGTAACATTTAAACTTGAAACCTTTGGGAAATTAATGGGATGGTGTATTTTCATAACAAATCTATTATTTTGCTGACAGTTTTATTATAATTGCAGACATCTCTATTATTTTGCTGACGCATCTATTATGATACGTTATTCAGAAAGCTTAAAAAAGCAAACCCTGTTTTTGACCTCGATTTCCTATTAGCTTTCGCCGCCATTGTGAAAAAAGTAGTTACAATTGTGATTTTTTTTTAAATATACATATCTTTACAATATATACAATTTGTGTTTATTCAGGTGATTCGCCTACACTAAAATTATATTATATAGGGGTGCATGAAAGGAGCCTCCCCGAGTGACAACGATCCCCTACGTCCGGCGCACCCTGGGCAATTCATGAGTTCTATAAAGCGAATTGGCTAATCCTTTCACCACGATGGCAAGTCAAAATAAAATTTGACTTAGCCATCGACACGACGAAGAAGAAGACTAAAATTATAATGCGCTAATAAGGTACATATTATAGGGTGTTATGACATCTACATCAATCGATGCATCGATCGACACAAAACAGCGCAATACGGTGCGCTCTTATTGGCTCTTTAAACGTCAAATGCATCGATCGATGGCCGATCGATTTAGATGTAATAACAACCAAAAATAAGAATTACCTAAAAAAGCATTACGTCAACACAATAAGTGTTAATAAATTTCAAATCTAGCAGCGTACGAATCCATGGCTGAATTGGCAAAGGACCTAGGGCGTTTACCTAGAAAGTGCAAGTCCAAATTCTGCTGAATTCAAAATTTTCTCAACCTCATAATTGTATAAAATACAACGCCATAATAGCAGCCCTGTATCTTATTCATGTCCCACTGCTGGGCTCGGGCCTCTTTTCATGATGAGAAAGGTTAGGCCATAGTCCACCACGCTGGCCAAGTGCGGATTTGTATACTTCACACACGCTCGAGTACTTATTAGGCACTCCCAGGCATGCAGGTTTTCTCACGATGTTTTCCTTCACCGATAGCGAGCAATAATTTATGTGATAAATACGCACACATCCTTGAAAAGGCGAATGTTAACGATTTATTGACAGATGTGTGTGCCGTGGTTTCAAACCCGAGATCTTTGATTTCGCAGTCCTACGGTCTCCCACTCTGCTATTGCTGCTATAATATACAAAAACCATAATTTGCTTTAAAGTATTTACAACACTCTTATGTTTACGTTGGTCTTGGTTTGATTTTAAAATTAAAATAAATGGTCTAATAACCCTTTGACAGCCAAAGTTTTAAAAGGTCTTTATTGTCTAATTGATTATTTTTATAGCATATTGAAAAAGATATGGGACCGGCAGGTTTTCGAACCTGCGAACTACTGCACACCGGGCAGTCGCATCAACCATCCAGCTACGGTCGCCTCTTGTCAGAACCCTATATTTCTCAACTGTATGTTACGTATATTTCTCAACCCTATATTTCTTAACGTAATTACGTGACGTTACGTTCATCTATTTCTTCCTATCTTAAGTAGGATACAGGTATACAGGTTTTCATTGAATCAATGTAGCTCCAACACTGAAAAGCCTTGGAATCTTTAAGCAGCCACTATCCTGAAGAGCACCACTATTTCCTTAGTAAAATGAGTGTTACACTGAGTGTTTAATAGAACTAAGTATCCTTAAAATGAAACATCATACAGCGGCTCGTTGCAGTTTTCAGTTGAGTTCTCATGAATATAAAAAGCTTTGAGAAAATCTTGCGCGATTTCAGAAATTTTCATCTACCTTCAAAGTTAGGAAATACTTCATGGTTTGCATATTTATACATTAGCTCCCGTAAGCGGCCGTTAGTGACAAATTGCAATAAAATAAATTGACAAAAGTATTTTGACATTTCTATAAATTTTATATTAAAATATAATTATTATGTCTGTATGTGATCTGTTTTTTTTTATTTATCACTTAAAAATCATGGTTTGAATTGTTAAATTGTATTTTTCTAGTATATTATAAATAACATTTCTTTACATAATATATTTATATTATGTAAGAAACAGTGGAGTTCTATTGTGATAATTATGTGATACCATCAATTTACCTCACCCATGTTTGCAATAAATGAATGAAATTTAAAGTTTTTTATTCTCTAAGCCTTGATTTATCTCTTGACCAATTTTTATTAAAATCAGTTCAGCTTTACTTTTGTCTGAAATCACAATAAAATATAATGCATAACATAGAAGATTTTATTTTACTTTCACTTTACTAATCAAGTTTTTATCTTTTATTACTTTATCTTTTAACGTTGTTTCATTTAATTGACGCCAGTTAAAAAACAATTATTTTATTTTATCCATTATAGACACTCTTTGAAATTAGTCCAGGCTCAAGAGTTCTTAGTTGAAAATTGAAATGGACTATTCAGTTTCTAGTAATAAAATTTTATTATTATTGAAAGTGTTTTGTGATACATTTAATTAACTTTTAATTTCTAGGTACTTACTTTTGTATCCTTTTTATTGTTTTAGTTTTAAATAAAAGTGTAATATCCATAATCCATGGGATTATGGCTATAAGACATGTGTGTTACTTTCTAGTATTAAATGTGTAAGTTATTTTTTTTAAATATACTTGAAATGTGTCAAGGATCCAAATTATTCAGGCTACTTTGTGACGTCATCAGAACAAAAACTTTAAAAAATAATAAAAAAATAACCAATGCATAAAAAAAATATATTCAAATTAGTTGTTTGAAATAACTGTACATATCTACAAAATAAAAAAAAATCACAAAAAAAAACTTAACATACCGAATTGTTGAAGAATTTAATTTATTTATTTAATGCACAAAACACATTACAATCAATGAAAACCAATACGTAATAGAATCTATGTATATATAGGTATTATGGTGAATATAATAAACTTATAATTATCATTAAATTACCGTTAGTAATTCTATTAATAATTACATCATGATTTGCAAAATGAGATTATAAAATTGAAATTAATAATTTTTACCGGCATTTTACCTTACCTTACCGTATTTCTAACATCATAGTGTAAGTACGACTATTTGACGATTGTAGTAAACGATGTTTTACGGTGGTGCTTATTTTCTCTAGCTCGTAAACAAAACTATAACACTTTAATACAACTATACCTTGGAGAATACTGTACTATTAACTAAAATGAAACTATTAAGCAAAATAGCCATATCTATTTTATGAATTAATCCCTTGGGTCTGGAAATAAGACTTTATTTTCAATATTGTGTAAATGATGTTTCAGTCAGACTAGGCAGCAATATTTCAAATAAACATTTAAAAAGTTACTCTTTATATCTGACTGTTTCCGTATAATTTGGTCTCGGGTTGGCCAAAAATGGTATATGGGCTTTTTGCGCCAGGAAATTGTCATTAGCAGCACGGAGGAGAAAAATATATTCGGTGGATGAACTCACCCCCTATTACATGGGAAATAACACAAACACAGGCGTGATGTTATGGGGCGGATTTTTTTAAACGTGCACACGTTTTAAAATCAGGCTATTTTTTTTTTGTATATTTTTGTATTTTTCTCTGTAGATTCTGATTATATATTATTGTAGGTATATAAAAATATAAAGTTCTTTTTAATATGTCTTTTAGTTTATTAATAATATCCGATTGAAAGTAATGCAGACGATTATGAGTTCCATTGAGTAACAATTTATCTACCCAGTAAATGGTCTATTTATCATATTGTTTTGTAAATTATGTCATTTTATTTGGTTATGTGCAAGCTAATTAATTAAAAAAAGTGTCATTTAATATCATATATTAGAATCACTTAGTGCTAAACCGTATATTGTCTCCTCTGACTAACGTGTGACAATTTAACTTCCTTTTTTTCTTTACAACTATTCAAAATTGGCATTAAAACTTTTCATAAAATTATATATCGCGCACACAATAATAACTTTTACGGAAATCATAATAGTAAATACCTAATAGCAAAAAATCTAGTAAAAATGCCGGGTTTTCGTAATTTCAAATAATGGACAGTGACATCAGTGGAATGCCAAAATTACTAAGTGGAAAAGTAAGGCTCTGATTACAATGCTTAAGTTTACCTGCAGAACAAGTATCGTCTAATGGTATGTACATTTAAATAAAATACATTATTATGAAATATATTTTTTATTAACGTTAAATCAAACAGTCTTTACTATCAGCCTTGTTCATAATTATCGAGACTCTGTAGTAACGTTTTACGCATGTGAAACTGCAGGGATCAGCTAGTACAAAATAATTTCCAAGTCGTTTTTATTATCATTGAGATCAAATAAAGTAGTTTGTACTATATAAAATAAAAAAAAACTAGCTTATACTCTAAAAATATGAATAAGTCTAACAGAAAATCGAAATTTATTAAAAACTAGCTGTGCCCCGCGGTTTTACCCACGTAATTCTCGTTTCCATGGGATTACCGAAATAAAAAGTATCCTATCCAGATTATAACCTACCTGCTTGCCAAATTTCACCCAAATCCATTTAGCCGTTTGAGCGTGAAGCAGTAACAAACACTAATGCACAAACACATACAAACTTTCGCATTTGTAATATTAGTGTGTTATCTATTGATAAAAAATATACTTGTGCATGGAAAAAATGGTTGCCTGTAACTACTAAAACATTCACCATGAATACAGTTTTATCGTTCCACTGAGTAACAAATTATTCCAATGACTAACATTTATACCAAAGTTAGTCAGTGGAAAGTAACGGTTTTTTGCCAACGACACCATTTAAGCGTTTATTTTCATAATTTATATCATAAACGAACAAAAAAATGTACCATTCAGTAAAATGTTGAATGATTTATTATCTAAGAGGCATAAAACAAATGAAAAATTGTTAACTTATCTGAAAATCACCGTTTATCAATGGAAAAATACAGGGCACTTGCAACTAGACGTTTACCTTACACTAAATTTCTGTCGAAACTGATGTACAGAGAATTTCGAAGTGATGTTCCACAGATTGCTGTATAATGTTGCCACCGATCAGAAAAAACTATTATTACAGTAGAATTTAAATAAGTCGCCCATAGTTGCATTTCTCAGTGGAAATTCCACCTTGTTCAAAAATAAAGACTTTTATTAAAAAAAATATTTAAATTCCGGTAACTACTTATTGTTATTAATATTAATTATTTCGGTAAGGTATATTTCTAAGCTTTTAAATGACACCTTTTCTTAATCAATTATATTTGTAATTTTCTCGTAATTATAATTTTATGGTTACGAAAATGACGGTGGACATGTCATTTAACGACATTTACAAAACTGTATCATTTAAAATTTAATAAATTAATTTAGTAATTAAGAAAGTGGAATAATGAAAATACAGCTAAAGCCATATATTATATTTTGGACATCAAAAATAAATTATGACACCAAAAAGGGGAGTGTAAAAAAAATAATAAAGTTGTTGGACACGTAAAAAAAGCAATGTGCACGATAGGACATGTTATGTCTTTCTATCTACAACTAAATATTAGATAACATTTTAGATGTCAATGTAAAAATACGTCAAAGTAGTATTTCTTAAGAGTTCGCGATTGTTTCTTTATACAGGGTAAAAAAACCATGGTGACAAATCCTCGTACCAGTGATTCAGTAGATGATTCTGCGTGATCGAATCAGAAATGAAGAGATCCGTAGGTGAACTAAAGTTACCGACATAGCTTACCGGATTGCAAAGCTGAAGTGGCAATAGGCAGGGCACATAGCTCGTAGAACAGATGGCCGTTGGGGCCGAAAAGATCTTGAGTGGCAGCCACGAACCGGCGGTGCGGCCACGAACCGGCAGGCGCAGAGTGGGTCGCCTCCCAGCCAGATGGACGTATGATCTGGTTAAGATCGCGCGTTGTGGCGGAAATTAGATGAGGCCTTTGTCCAACAGGTCCACTGTAGGACATAGGGCTCACCTAATTTGGGTAGTCGTTGGGCTGAAATGATTAGTCAGAATATGTGATAAGAGTAGGTTGTCAGTTGTCAGGTCACTGTCCACAGTATACTTTGACTGTATCAAAGTATTGGTAGAAGAGTCGTAGAACTCTGATATACAAGTGAAAGCAACGAATATTCTTTTATCTGCTGCCGAGTTAAGAGTCAGTATTACAGGAAAAGGAACCAACATTCTCAAAGTTGTAAAGTAATCAATAAATACCTACTCTGAGGCCGTTCTAAGGCTCAACAAGACATTTTCACCTTATCCTAAATTAATTTTGTCACTTCAATTTCGGTACGCAGGTTCGCAACCCAATTCCATTTCCACATTACGGTCACGTAACTAAGTGAAAAACAAGATCTTCGAGCGATAAAGGGTCGTCGCTACGTTCGCGTTTCGTTCCAGGACATGGTAGGGAAATCTTAATAAAATTCCTTTTATGGAGAGAAGGAGGCGCTCAACGTGAAGCTCAAGTTTCACACTGCTGTTTGTTTGGTTGGTGACCTTGAATTTAGTATGATTTCACCTTGACCTTAAAGTTCGACACGTGCAAAAATTTACATGAGCTCCGTAACTATTTAAATACAACGTTGATGTTTGAGGGTGAACCGGATAGTTGCTACGCTTTTCGAAAAAGCTCTTTACAAAATACTAAAAAAAGTACTAAAAAGTATAAAAGAATGTAATTATTATTATTTTTTTTTTTATTGGTTCGCAAAACTGGATACATTCCTGGCTATTCTAATTTATAATATATATATCTAGATGTTTATAAATCTAAGAAGTATCCTACTAGTTGCAAACACAGCATGCGTGCTAATGTTGAATGCAATGTACTGACTTAAAAAATAAATATTAAAAAAACTAAAAATAACATCGAATAAAACTAAAAAAAAAAAAAAAAAACATTACAAAAACGCTATGAATTATAAAAGCAAAACCCCAACTGCTAAAAACATATGCCTGCAGCATCATGAATTAAAGTTTTAAGATATTTAATTTAGATATTGAGACCCTTTTTTATCTTTTTAGTTCATTAATTTGTAAGCAGTCAGGTTTTATAGTTTTTTAATAATAAAAATATTTTGTACCTTTTAGTCCTTTTTTACAATTTGTGTTTAATCATTTGAAATGCTCTTTTTGTCTGTCCTTTCCTTTGATACCGATATTACTAACGTAATATTCGAATAACAATATTCCGCCGCTTTCCACTGCACTGGTGTTGTGGGTTCGATCCCCACATGGGACAAATCTTTGTGTGATTCGCAAAGATTTGTTCTGAGACTGGGTGTGCTTGTGTGAGTGAATGTGTGTATTTGGCCTTGTCATTGGGACCATTGGATAGTGTAATTGCTTCTGGCGTTCTATCTAATGTAAAAAAAAATATAGATTTTAATTGCCTCGTTTGTTTAGTGGTTAGCGTATGCGCCTCTCACCGCGAGGTCTCGGGTTCAATTCCCGTGTCGGCCAAAGTGGTATTTGTTAACTTTTCGTCAGGCAATTCTCAATCGCGGCACGTAGTTGAAATTGTGCCCGGTGGATGGCGACAGGCTTACCCCCTATTTCATGGGATCTTAACATAACAGGACAGGTGAAATGTGGATGTTATGCTCTGCCACACCCTTCTCGGTGATAAAGGCGTGATGTTTGTTATGTTATGTTCATACATATAGATAGCCTTTAAGATTTTCTAAGCTTTGACTGACAAATACTAAACTAAGAGTATTACTTAATTGATGAAAGCAGACATTTAAACGAAATATTTTAAAGTTTTTTTTCAACATCTGTATGAAAAACATTATTATTATTATTATGTAGTTTATGTTTCCATAACACGGGACTATGGAGTCCCGGTACTTTGGAAGGCATACGTGGGGCCGAAGCCAACAGCGTAGAGGCCTAATAAACATTTTAATCTAAAGTTAAATGGGACACAAACCGACGACTATCCCTGTTCACACTATTTAAATGCACCCAAAGACAGTCCCCGGTTTGTGTAGAACTATTGCAGAATAATGGAGACTAAATAATTCGATCTATGGTTGTGAATTGCTAATTGAATTAAAACTGGTTCTATGGATTAACTATGTCGCCTGCCCTAATAGCACATGTAAAACACGGAAAAATAAGCAGGCGGTGACTCGCCAACTCACTATCATGGGCCCCCCAATCGTTCGCCCAAGGCAAAGCCATACGGGCGACAGGGCGCAACATAGTCGTGAGCGGCTTGGGGTGTCGAGCGGTGCGGCGCCGATTTCACCATCGCGAGCCTAGGTTCTAGCCCAATAACCCGGAGCGGGTTTCCTCGTAGTTATGCCCTTGAAAATGACACTTCCACCCCCGAGCATCGCTGCTCTGGCGACCCCTATCTGACCGGCCGGTTAAGGCAAGAACAGAGCTGAGAGTCCTGCGGGCGCTCTTGGATTTCCACTCCGACCGGCCAATGAAGGCAAGCCGGAGACCAGTCCCTGACCGACTCTCTGGGGAATCAGGACCGCAGTGTCGCCACTCACATTCAGCTCGCCACAAGCTGCCCTGCGGTTTGTGTGCTCTTTATCGATCTTTAGATATATTTTTTTTGTTTATATCAAAAGGATATTAAAAAGCAGATACCTAATATGCCTCCAGGTGATGCGTTATTCTCATGGTGAGAAAAGACTAAGTCTACTTATTTCAAATATATATCAATTAAGCTTCGTTTAAGATGTGGAGACAAATTAAATTAATGGTTCTTGTTGAGTAATTAATTTATGATGATTATAACAAATTGTCATTAATTAACATAAATAATGGGCCACCGGAAAGGTAATTAAGTTAATGATAATTAAATAATCCAGATATTGTGGACGAGCTAGGCCACCCGCTGGTTTGCCTGCATTGTTTATGTAAAAGCGTCTAAATGTTAATTCTTACTGTCTGATCTGTCTGTCTGTATGAAACTAAACAACCGATCTTTATAAAACCTGAGAAAAGTTTTAAGCTACTTTTTGTTATCTATTTATTACCTACTACGCGGGCGGAGTAGCGCGCTGTAGCTAGTACGCTATTATGGCAGTTTTATTTAAATTTTCTAACTACCCGTTAGTGCTACAGGATAATGACAGGATGATAACCTTTAATGACCTTTAACCTGCCGCCAAAAAGTAGTGATCGCACTACAGTGTTCCAGTTTGGTGCAACTAAGTTGCAACAACTTATAACTTGCACTATGTCTTTGTGCGTTCCAGTGGTGTGGGACCGCGGAAGCGACGGAAAACTTTCGTTTAGCACCTCCAGTAACCAGGTCGGTACTCGCACCACGAACGTCTTGAAGTTGATGGTGCGTCGCGACTCCAATAGCTGCACTCTCGACGCATAATTCAGCTGCTGGCTAACAAACGGTGGAGATATATCTCGGTACATAAATTGACATGAGATCCTGTAAAGCAAAAGGAAAAAAATATAAATAAATATCAAAAGTAATAAACCCAAACATAATACCCTTATTATACTGAAGACTGTATCTACCAGCCCTTCACCAAGTAACACGATTGCGTTTCCACACGGCAAACTTTGGCGCCATATGGAGATAAAACATTTTTTTCACATTACCAACTTTTACTATGCACGCTGTAAAAAGTTTCGTGATAAAAATATATCTTGGGTTTGCTTATTATAAAGGAGCATATTTGTTGGAAAGAGTGTATTTGATTTGTGGTTACGTTTATTACTTTTAAGGCTTTTAGTATCTTTGTTCTTCATGCACGTACATTTATTAAAAGCAAAATTATAATTTTGTCAAATACAAAATATCAGTATTATTTTTAGAACAACACTTTTATTAGGGTTCCGTAGTACCTACAAGGAACCCTTATAGTTTCGCCATGTCCGTCTGTCCGTCTGTCCACGGCATAGCGACGAAACCGTTGGTGCTATAAAACTGAAATTTTGCATAAACATGTATGTTAACTAAACAAAGAAAGTCGTAGAGTAAAATTTGGAAAAATATTTTTTTTTCAGGTAGCTCCCCGACATGTAAAGTAGGGATGTTTTTTTTTTGTCGCCTACCCCATAGTGTGGGGTATTGTTAGATAGGACTTTTAAAAACGTTTAGGAGTTGCTAAGACAGTTTTTTGATTTAGGGATCCGTTTGCGAGATAATTAACTTTAAAGAGCAAATTTTTGTTCGAGTAGGGCGTCCCCCCCCTCTAAAAGCTAAACTACTGGATCCTAAAATCTGAAAAAAATTGTGTCGGTAGTACATGTAATGAACTTTAAAGGAATACTATAGCGGATAAGTTCACTTCATTAGTTCAAGAGGAATAGGGGTCCGAAATGTCAGATGCAGTTACTCAGAATATTTCGTTCAAAATTCTTGAAACATAAATAAACATACATAATACATATATAAAAGCACGCCTTTATCCCACGGAGGTAGGCAGAGACGATGGAACGCCATGTGCTTCGCTCCTTACATACTTCTTTCGCTTCCTCAACATTCATACATCTCGTCATACGTGCTAGCTGGTTTCGTGTACTACAAACATTTCCTTTCTGAAGGACGCCATTTAGTTAAAAAGTATTTTTCTATGGAACCCTACTGCGCGTGGCCCGACACGCACTTGGCCGGTTTTTTGGTAAGGAATACGGGGATAATTCTTTGGATATTGGCACCTTAAGGCCGTTTACTGTATAATTTTAAGTTATACACAGATGAGGCGATACTTTGAATATTACTTAAGTATTTCTTACCTTTTAGTGCATTTTTGTAGTTGAAGTCAGTTTTTTTTTGAGAAATTATTATTGTCAAAATTGTTTCCAACTTTGTTTCATAACATCATCAAAACATAAAAAAATATTCCCTTAACATAATTTCTGAAGTTCCTACTACCGTACCGTAAACTCTCCAAAAGGAAAAAATATTGTAACTAGTTAGAACTAAGTTAAAATTAAATTAAAATTAAGTTATTAGAATATTTAAATGTACATAATATTTTTGTTGTAATAAAATATCTAAGTTAGAACTATATTTTTGCACTTAGTTATTCAGCGCCTTAAAATGAAGAACTTTCTTTTAATCTACTTTATACACATTTGTCTGCACGTGTGGTGTAGGGGTTTATGCGGTCGTTTCGCCGCTCTCCACTGCACTGGTGTTGCGGGTTCGATTCCAACATGGGACAAATCTTTATGAGATTTGCAAAAAATTGTTCTGAAACTGGGCGTGCTTTATGACTGAATGTGTGTATTGGGCCTTGTCATTGGGACCATTGGATGGAGTAATTGCTTCTGGCATTCTTTGAAATGTAAAAATCCAATTTATTTATGATTATTTATTTCTTTAGTACTCAAACCTCGCATTGCATTTCTAGATACATACTTAAAACAGCGGAATAAATAAAAAAATAAATAAATAATAAATAATATAATATTTTTATTTTATTTACAACTTTTTGCACTTAAAAATAGTACAACGGCGGACTTAATGCCGTAGGCATAAAATATAATAAATCTTAATAATATAATTATATTTATAAAGAATACTCTATTTTATCTATGCGTCTTTTAAATTTACCACAATAAGTCCTTCAAACAATATTTTTCAACGGTATTTTGTTCATACATATTTGATGCATGAAATTGAGTAAAGACCGTGCCATGCCGTGACTTTGTGTGAATGCAATTTTGTATCGCATGCTCGATTGAACTCGTCTAAAAAGAAAAATTGTTGCAATTTAGTTAGAAAACAACAGTTTTACACTAATTGATTGGAAAATTAAATAGTGCCTCTACGTGAAGAATTTTCTTGTAAATTATTTTCTATAAAGATCTCAACAATATAAACTTACAAGATTTATAAAACAAATATTATTAATTAATCAAGATAACTCTATTCTATCTATTTTTATATAAAATTTACCATAATAAATGCTTCATACAATTTTCAATGGTATTTTCTTCATACATTTTTGGAGCAAGAAATCGAGTAAACACATTGCCATGCCGTGACTTCATGTGAATGCAATCATTGAGTAATGACCTGATTTTGTATTGCATGCTCAATTGAACTCTTCTGAAGAGAAACATTGTTGCAATTTAGTTCGGAAACAACAGTTTTACACTAATTGATTGGCAAATTGAATAGTGCTTTACATGAAGAATTTTCTTGTAAATTATTTTCTTTTAAGATCTTAACAACATAAACTTACAAGATACATAAAACAAATATTATTAATTTATCAAGATAACTCTATTCTATCTATTTTTGTATAAAATTTACCATAATAAATGCCTCATACAATTTTCAATGGTATTTTCTTCATACATTTTTGCAGCATGAAATCGAGTAAACACCATGCCGTGACTTCGTGTGAATGCAATCATTGAGTAATGACCTGATTTTGTATCGCAAGCTCAATTGAACTCTTCTAAAGAGAAACATTGTTGCAATTTAGTTCGGCAACATAAGTTTTACACTAATTGATTGGCAAATTGAATAGTGCTTTACATGAAGAATTTTCTTGTAAATTATTTTCTTTTAAGATCTCAACAACATAAACTTACAAGATACATAAAAAAAGTATTAATTAATCAAGATACTCTATTTTATCTATTCTTATTTTTAATTTACCATAATAAATCCCTTAAACAATATGTTTGAACAGTATTTTCTTCTTACATTTTTAACCGACTTCATAAAAAGGAGTAGATTCTATATTCAATTGCTTTTATTTTCATATCATTGGTACCATTCTCATAAGTTCACGATCTGATGATGGGATCCAAGAGAAATCGAGGGCAACCCTCAAATTTTAAAGGCATGTATATTTTTGTTCGTATATTGCCTAAAGGATATCGAATATTTGCATCTTGCAGTCAGTATTTCATGTTGCTGGACTGATGCTGGAAGATGTTGTACCTTGACAATTAGGAGTACGGGGATAATTCTTTAAATAAAGGCCGTTACTGTGTTATTTTAAATTATACTCAGATGAGGTGAGACGTTAAATATTACTTAATATTATGTACTTTTTAGTACATTTTTCGTAATTGAAGTCGGTTTTTTTTTGAAAAATCATTCAGAGCGTAAATTGAGCAAATAAGCAGCATGCCATGCAGCGTCTTCGTGCAAATTATTCAAATCATTGTAATTAGTATAATTTAGTTTTAATTAAAATTTATTTTTATTTATTGTTTGTAATGTTTTGACGTGTTCAAGCTTCTCCTGGGGCCTATGAAAATGAATGATTTGAATTTAAATTAGAATTTAAAAAATAAATTATGAACTCACTTTGTATCGCATATTTGATTGAACTATACTAAAGAGAAACATTTTTACAATTTTGTTAGAAAACTATATTTTAATACTTATTTAGAAAAGATGAGCTACGTGAGAAACTTTCTTGTAAATTCCAGTTGAGTGCACGGTTTAAGCGGTTACCTCGCGGCTCTCCACTGCACTCCCGTGTCGGTTCGATCCGAACACGGAAAAAAATATTTCTTTTCTGTCTGACCCGCAAAGATTTGTTTTGACTTTGAGTGTGCTTCGTGTGTGAGATATGTATTTGTGAACACCCCTACGATACAGGCATTACTCCGAGTGCGGGCGTCACGCCGTTTTTAGAAAAAGAAATGAATAAAAAAATCCTTGAAGTATTTTCTTCTGCACTTAGTACTTTGCAGTATACTTTTACTTTTTACTTTTTGATTAGTGTATATAGTTTTAGTTTTAGTTATTTTTATTATAGGTTTAATTATTATAAATAGTTATTGAACATGTTACTAAAGTAATATTATTATCTGAAATAAATGTATATATATCTTTTATGAAGGTTATTCTAAATTATCTATTTTAAGAAAACATCATGTTTCCTAGAAAATATCATACATTGGGCGGTGGTTTTTTTGTACCCTCGGTATTTTATAAGATTTTCATTTTCGAGGTGTTTTATTTTTAGGTTGATAAAACGACCAATCGACTATGGGATTGTTTACGCTGCTGTGCTATCTATTCCGTGGCTTTGTCAAGTCAAGATAAAAACTGCTATATTGTATGTAGAATAATATGAAAGTTTAATTTTCGCCGGATATTTTCATAGTAAGCTGGGATGTCATGAAAAAAATTTGTAAACAAGTGATAATTCATACACAAAACTAGAAATTATTTACTATCTTATATTCGTGACACAAGGGTTTTGACGATACAGTTTTTGGGCATTGCCTTTTAACGTTTTTTTCGTGTCGGAAATCTGTCGATGACACATCAATATCCGTTGACAGATTCAATTTGGGGGTACTTAATAATTTGTGTACAAATTACAAAAAAAATCACCCTGTATATCATCCACTGGGTACTCCAATAATTTTAGGTAGTACTAGTTTTCCAATTTCATTCTGCTATTGAGAATTTCCTGACGGAAATATCCAAATAACTAAGTTTTCTTGAACCAAATTGAATCCAAAACCTTGCGGTGAGAGACCGCATTAGCTAACCACTAGACCAGAAGGCAGTTAGTCTAGAGTCCAAATTATTTTAAAAAAATATAGTCTTAAAAGATTTTCATAAAACTACCAGCTGAAAGCTCCAGCAATCAGTTACATATGCTCGTGACGAGGTCGTGTCGTGAGCATTATAATTTGGATATGAGCGGCTATATGACCTCGGACATTATGTGGGTGGCCATTTTCTGGCCAATACTTAGGGCGGAAGTATTGGGTATGGTGTGAGATGAAAGAAATCGCGATTCGGGGGTAAAACCGATTTTACATTATGTAGTAAGGAGTAAAATTATATATAATTAATTTGGTCACGTAAAAGCTCTAAGCTGAGCTTTAAGGGGTATCTATCCCTGTAGTAGAGAATAGAATTTACAGAAAAATAATACAGAAAAATAATTCGGTTTTGTGGGTCAAACATTATCTATCTATCTATCTATTCGCTGTCCACAAGGTAGCGGTAGCGATTTTGAAAATAGCTTCGCCTAAGAACTTGCACCAAACCGTTAATATAGCAGTGTAGCAACTGATGGGGCCTCTATGCCCTCTTTGCCCTCAAAGAAACGAACCTGATCGCGTCGATTTATTTTACATCATAAATAAGGATGATACGGGACTAACAGCTTTTGTTTCTTATTGGTATAGCCTTATTTTATTTATATTTGACGAAGCTATATTATTATAGTAAACGAACATCTTAAATTCATAAAAGCAGATTGTAGATATGTCTTCATCATCTAAGGACGACGACGATGCCTCATGTGCTACTAATTTGAGGACCTGATCTCTCTTATAGAAATACACATATTTATCGAGTAGAAGTTTTTAATCATCAAATCATTAAATAAAGACGATTCTTTGAAAAGAGTGGCTAAAAAAAAAAAGTAGTGCAGTGTTTAACGATGACTTATATTTCTGACTGTACCACGGAAGCGGACCCGCGGACGATAGCTAGTTTCGTTTAATATAACCGAAAGGGTCCCGTAAAATAAAACGTCTATGTAATATCTACTTGAATCCGTACAATATTTATTTATTGCTTTTGTTCGTCAATTAATCTATAATTAAATAATAAATAATAAATCCTGCCGGTCCCATATCTTTTCAACTGTTTCTTGGTATAATTTGCTAAGCATAGCTAAATGCTATAAAAATAAACAATTAGATGCTATACCTTTATTTGCTGTTTTTCTTTAAGGATGTGTTATATCCCCTTTTGTGTGTATGATAAAATTAAAGAGCTTAAAGACAGACAAGGATTTACATAAACACTCACAATGATTTAGGGATTTAAGGCTCATTTTGGAAAAACTATTCCTCTCACCTACAACTAAATTATTAACACAGTCAAACACAAACACAATCAAATAACGACAAACTAATATCCCAAACAAATCTAATTACGATAGAACAAAGTTCAGAACGTGTTTCCAACTAAGCTGTGCTTAAACACCGTGTGCACATCGCACGCATTTGGCGAGATGCCAACAAGACTTCATGCATCGCGAGCACACACGTATCTTGTGTTCACTCTGGCCTATTGCTATGTCATGCTAGAGAGAACCATTCAGTTTTATCGTTACGAAAGTTTTTCGTTACAAGTCTTTTAGTGGAATAATTTTATTCATGTATAAGGAACTAAATCGTACGAGAAATTAAAAATTTTGCTCGTAATACATCAAAAACAAAACTTGATCTAACCATCAAATATCAGATGTATATTTTACTTTCATTACATTACATCAAAATAATAAGCGGTTCAAACAAAGAAACAGTAATTGTCCATTAATAATTCAGATGACAAATTAAAGTAACCTCATTATTTATTTAAGGAGGCTAACAAGCTCCAGTTATTAAGTAAACCACTCTGATTGGAATAACGGTACAGACGACGGCTACCTATCGACCTATTAATTTTCCATTTTATGTTGGTCCCGCTTTATTTGGGAAACTTTTACAACACGAGACCATCTTACACTGGAAATGTATAAGTTCATCGGTAGTCGTAAGTACACCATAATTATTTTTAGGAATGGTCTGTAATTTTATAGGTAGGTAATGACGTAAGAAAGTGGCTAAATTAAGGTCCGAGTTATTTCTGTTTTGACGACCGATCGATCAGTGGTTCAGAGAACAACTGTTAAGTTTGTTTTTTATATTGAGGATGATTCAGTGCAAATAGAGATTCTCTCGAATCTTAAAAATCATATAAAGATTGCAACCCAAATCTGACTCTGATTTTATAATATTTGTTTGATTGAATTGCTAGACACAATCGTGTTGGGCGAAATTCTATGACGTATTTAGACATCACGTAGTTTTACATTATACTTCAGCGTTCATTTGAGTCAATTGACAGTAAGAACTAGTAAATGAAGCAATGTATTGGGAACTGACGTGCCTGCTCGATCTTATGGGGAAAAAGTGAGATAGACTACATTAGTTTGTAACACTTGTTGTTTTAATTAATCAACCTTTATTGACTCAGCATTGTATGTTTTATTAAAATAAAAACAAAATGACTACTTACCTAAAAATAAATGACTTAAAGCTAAAGTAAATAACTATGTACAAAGCTAATAAAAAAACTGCTTTCCAAAATGCTGGCAGCATTGCCACGTTGTATGGCAATGCTCAACTTCTGGCCGGAATAAATACCAGCATTCTGAGAGCGAGTGGCCTCAAGCAGACGAGTCGAAATCTGTTCGAAATTTATTTAGTTTTAAAGCAAATGTAATTAAAGATAAATTTGGGATACGTAAAAACTCTGGCAGAAGCCCATTTGTCCCAAAATGTAATTGTCGATCTTTACTGACATTGGCTGGGCTTTTAATCCGGTTTAGAGGTCCATAATGCCTCTTAAGCCACTATCAAAATGGTGTTAACCATGATCTCAAGAATTATCAGTGCTTAAGCGATTTTGGGTAACCGTAGTTAAAGGACGTTTATGAGATCACATAATATATTATGTTGGGTCGTTTCCATTGGATGGGTCATAAGTTTTATTAGCTATAATCACTTGTCGTGTATAAACAAGGGAGTGAGAGAAGGCTTAAAGTGGTTTATACAGATTGAATATACATATATTTTAATGTGGCTGCCAAAAAAGAGGAGGTTCTCAAATAATAGAAGAATCGAGGTAAATCTCAATTTTTGTACGTTTTTATATTGTTATTCATACACTGCGCGTTTAGTTTATTTTAGCTATTTTCACAGTATAATGTCATATGGTTTATTGCTTTGGGGTAGTGCCGCGGATATAGATTCAATATTTGTGCTCCAGAAACGAGCTATTCGAGCTATCTATATGATGAGTCCCAAGGAGACACTAAGAAATAAATTTAAAGAGATACATATTATGACGTTACATTCTCAATACATTTACGAAAATTTAATGTACGTTCACAAAAACCAAACGAAATTTAAGAAAAATAGTGATCTCCATAAATTAAATCTAAGGAACAAAAACAAACTCGCTGTGCCCACTACTAGGCTCCATAAAATCTCTAACTCGTTTCCAGGTCAATGTATACGCTTTTACAATAAACTTCCTTTAGACGCAATAGAATTATCGATAGGTAAATTTAAAAAATATGTTAAAATTAAATTATGTCAAAAAGCTTACTATAGTATTTCAGACTACATAAATGATAATAGTATTTGGAAATGAATTGCTCTTCTTATGTGTTTTTTTGTACTTAGATTGATTTTAATTCGATTCTAAACAGTTTGATTAAAATTAATCTGAGCCCCGGATATTCAAATCATTGTAATTAGTATAATTTAGTATTATTTATTATTTACTTTTATATAATTTTTTGTAATGTTTTGACGTGTTCAAGCGCCTCCTGGGGCCTATGAAAATAAATGATTTGAATTTGAATTTGAATTTGAATTTGAATTTATTCGTATATTACCGAAAGCTAATCGGATATTTGCATTTAGAAGTTGTTGTTGTTAAAGAAGCGGGTGTGCTCTGTATGGTATCTTTCTGCATGACACGTCAAGGAATAATCTGTGTTTGACAAATTGCATGTAATGCTACGATGCTACATGATCGATACTCGTTATTTTATATTTATTTTTGTTATTTTGATATTTAGATAAAATAAGATCACCTCAAACTCAACATAATTTTACAATATATTTGGGAAAATATTATTAAGGGCATCACATTGCTCGATAACCTTGAAGATCTGGCTGTTGTAACAGTGTTTAAAAATTAAGCGCCCTCTAGTTACAGAGAATCATACTATAACAAAATTTACTGATGATTGTACAAGATTACAGATGCGACGCAATACTGTATAGTATTTGCCTAATTCATTCGGTCTCTGGGAGGCAGTAAGTACTTTTTCAGATGTAAAAAGTAATTTATTTGTGCCCAAACTTACATTACGTATTTTTTTGGTTTGATATGAATAGGTTGACTTCGCTTTGCCTGCTAGCTATACCTGCTGAAAGTCTATGATGACCAGATCAGTGCCCAACGGTTCTCAATATTGGAATTAGTCAGGAGAGACCAGTTTTCGAAATCTGCCTATTTGATCGCGGTTGCTACTACAGAATGCATGCTGAAGGTCTGATGATGACCAGATTAGCGCCCAACGGTTCTCAATAATGGAATTAGTCAGGAGAAAACAGTTTTCA
This sequence comes from Hypena proboscidalis, assembly GCA_905147285.1. Lineage (NCBI taxonomy): Eukaryota > Metazoa > Arthropoda > Insecta > Lepidoptera > Erebidae > Hypena > Hypena proboscidalis. Next base: position 4,079,151 of record LR990150.1, on the reverse strand, counting down.
AAATCTGCCTATTTGATCGTGGTTGCTACTACAGAATGCATGCTGAAGGTCTGATGATGACCAGGTCAGCGCCCAACGGCTCTCAATAATAGAGTTAGTCAAGAGACCAGTTTTTTAAATCTGCCTAATTGATCACGGTTGCTACTACAGAATACATGCTGAATCATGTTGATTTACGTGTGTCTTGGTTAAAGTCTGCATACCTTCGGAGTCCACCATCAGGTCAGTCAGTTCCTCACAGTCACCTAGGTCTAAGTAAGTTCTTTCAAATGAGTACAAACATGTTGGTTTACGTGTGTCATGTGATGATTGAAGTATTCCATCATCACTGTGCTCAAGACATTCTTTAACATAGGATGAATACAAAACATCGTTGAAAAATGTATAAAATAATGAATGCAAAACTAAGAGTCCCATGGAAAAACGAATGACAAAGTTGTTGGTAATAAAAAGATCTAAAACTTTTGTATTTACACTTTTTTCATATAACCTCAAAATTTAATGTGAAAAATTCAAAAAACCAAGTTTTTGGTTTTTTATTTTTATCTTTTACAAACAATATTTTTTTTCACGAAATTTGGTGAAAACTTACCTTTTTATGTCCCAAATACGCTGTAATTTATTTGATTTCCAACCTCAGATCGCCCGTAAATTATTTTTCCTTTAATTTTTATAATATTCTCCTCCTTTTCTAATGGGTTTCATCCTACTATTATTTTTTTTGTTTTAAAAATTATCGGCACTGGGCTAATAGTAGAGATGATGAATATAACCATCAACCAAAAATATTCAATAAACCAATTTAATAATCTAAAATATATTTGAAATCAAATTCAACGTGATTTGAACTTTGATGACCTCTTGCCGCCAAATTCGCAAGTTATCTTATCGCCCATTGTGCATTTGAAATTATTTTAAAGTTGTATTTTTATTGTCAAACTGTATATTTTTGGTGTACAATAAAGAATACTCTATTCTATCTCAATTGAATTTTAAACTTTAAGTCCTAAATTATAAAGATCATTTTCGTACGTGGAGCGGCGGGCCCGACCGAACGCCAAACAAACTGCCGAGCTGCACGGCCACGCGCATGCGCGAGGCCGGCTACTCATCGGCTAGATTAGTTTTGATTTTATGCGATTATGTGCTCTGTCGTTATTAATATAAAGATTCAATTGCTGTAAGTGATATTTTCAACCAAAAGAAAGTAATAATAATATGAAATTATGATCTGTTACTATTCGTAATTTGTAGTGCTACTTGTTTGTTGTGAATTATGTTGATTTTTGGTGACGAGTTTAATTAGACTTTGATGATGTTAATTGTTTGTTTATTTTGTTGAGGCGTGGTAGGTACATCGATAAAAAGTAGCCTATGTTACGCGCCTTGTAGTCAGGTACCTGCATCTAAAATTTTATCAAAATCGGTACAGCCGTTTAAAAGATTAGCGGATACAAACAGACAGACCGACAGACGGACAAAAATTTAAAATCTATATTTTAGGCATCGGTATCGTGCAAATAACTATATCTGCTAAAAAAAACATTGATATTTTGACATTAAAATTTTATTTCACTTCAATTTTATTTATTTGTATTGACGATTACGAAATTTAAATGCAAATCTCAATATCAAATATTCTCCTTTTCTATATTATACTATACTAAAAAGTCTTATGCCTGTTAAAGTATGATGGAAAGTTCATTGAATTTAACCTAGCATCAAACTAATGCAACGATAGAACAAAATATTAAACGTCATTAACATCAACAATAAACCGAATCACGTACCTCACAAAAATATTAACTAATATTTTCAACCGTAAAAAATATCGATATTTTATTCTGACTGTTAACGTTTAACCAATATAATATTTCAACCATATAGTCTATGATTATTTAAAAAATAAAACTTAAATAAAACTGGGTTTTATTACGCTTACAAACTTATTTACAATTTATACTAAATAAAAAGAATATTTGCCTTACATTAAGACTATGAGTTCATTCAAGAATAATGAATTCAAAATATTATTTGAAAGAAAAAATGCACGTACATCCTCTCGTCGTAGGTGTCGTCAAGACACTGACAAGACAAATCCCGAGTAAGCGCCACGGGCATAGCGGGGGTGCTTGGTGGGGAGCTTTGCAAAGATTCGGGTTATATTTGATTATTACAAAATATAAAAATAAAAACGTGAAAATAGAGAATACAAATTGTTAAACAGGGTTTTCTTTCTTTTAGTATAAATATGATACAAAATGACCCAGCCGTTATGTAGACAATTTGATATTTAGTTTAAAAAAGACCCATGTTCTCAATTTTTTTGCCAACATTTGGACAAGTTTATAGAAAAAGTAAAGAATACAAAGTTTTTCTCATATACTCTAGTTTATTTGTATATTTTTTTTATAGTAATATCATGAAAGAATTCGTCTACAAAATTCATTTTATCGAGCGTATTTTTCGGGTTCGATCGATGCAATCCCCTTAAGTTATAAATTTACCAAAAAAGGTTTATGATATTTAGGATTAACCAATGATATTATAGAACTATAGATATGTTACGTTCATAGAAATTACGATTTAAATCCGTTCCGAGCTATTCCAAATTGCACACATTGACAAATGTCCGCAGCGCACGCATCCTTATCGCTCTAACGTCAAAACAATATCGCTTTCTCTTTCTTAACTTGAACATGGCGCATGGCGTCTGGCACGTGACTGCGCTCGACGCAGGCCACACGCAAACTAAACACAAGACGTCCCAATTGGGACGTATTTGAGTATTCACAGCGCGAGCGCTTATAACATATCTGCTTTTGTTTTTATATAATATCATTGGGATTAACTAATATTTCAAGGCCAAGACTTACAAAACTATGTCTTTTTAATACTACAAAAATCATTTCTTGGCTACCTTTGCTATAAACGTTACCATAAAATGGCAGGAAAAACAATAGCTCGGGAGCTGCACCGCGGACAATCGGGCTTGCTCCGGATAAAGATGACCTCAATAGTGCTGTGTGTTGCCCATTGTCTCTGCTATTAAGATTAATGAAAGTGGTCTACTTTGATTATTAACTACTGACTTGGATAAAAAAGATTTTGCCATTTGAGTCTACATATTGCTTAAATAATAAATATTTATCTCACAACTTACACACAACGTCATCTAGTCTCAAAGTAAGCATTATGTCACTTGTGAAATTATTTATTTTATATTAAAATTTCAACTCTCTAGCTATCACGGGCCATGAGTTACAGCTCGATGACCAATATAGAGCAAAAAAGTGCAAAAACCATCATCCGATTTTTTACTTATCTGTCATATAATAGACATGAGATTCGGACAAAATCTGATCAGAGTTTGGACCGAGCTGTCCCGAGGTTTTCCTGCAACAAACTGATCTAGCATTAAGATTGCTATCCTCACTCGTTACAACTTCAGGAGCACAATGTCTTATCTCTCAACTTTTATTAAGTTTGCTAACAGTAATTAGTAGCTGGAATGTTTTGGATAGTCGCTTCCAAGAACATCTTAGCAGATCTAGCTGTGATTGACCTCTTTTTTTAAGGCTGTCTAAGACGAATACTGGTTATTAGGTATGTATCAAATAATACATGGGAACTCGTGTTTGTCTGAAAGTTTTATTTTTTTAGCTGATAACAAATTTCAAATAAATTTATTTTCAAATAGAAAATAATAATTTCAACCACGGCTGGTTACACTTCCTATTATAATATTAGCTATTCGTAAAGCCATAGAATTAAATAGTGAGGATATCTTTAAAGCCCTCTATTTTATGGCTTTCTTAGCAAAAATACTTAAAGAAATATTGATTTAATGTATTCTACAATATGGTGCAATTTAGCTCACCTCAAGTGTAGAATTTTTTTCTTAAGCTGCCTACAAACATACATTATAAGCAAATTTTAGTCTTAATTTTTTGTTTTGTGATTAAAATACTTTAAACCTGCTCATAGAGCGATGTAAGTACATGTGTTGCCATAGAGTCATTAAACGACAAGACTAGCTCACCATCTAGCTAACCGCACTAGCATTCACTCGTCCGCGGCAGCACGCGGCCAATAGTAGCGCCGCCGCCCGCAATACGAATAGTCTGTTAAAACAGCGCGTGTGTGCGTATCTGCTAACGCGCGAGACCCCTAATAAATGTACTACCAAAGATGGCGGCCGCGCGTAGGTATGTTTTCGATGCCAACTTGGAGAATGAGACAGGCTTGGTAAAGCTTAATATCATGGCAATTACTTATGTCACAAATATGGTTACAATTAAAATCTATACATAATAAGATGTACAAACAAAAACAATAATTTGATTATTATCGTATTATGAATAGGAAAGAAATAAGACAAGAATTGAGATGAAAATCAATACAGAATCTTCTGTACAGAAAAACATTGAAAAAAACAATATACTCAATACTTCAATGCCGTTAGTGCCAAAAAGTAAGGTAAATATTCCAAAAAGCTTCGGAGTGATGAATTTTATTAAATTTTACTGTATTGACTTTATATATCCGTTTTTTATTTGCAAAATTAAATACTTGACGTTGCTCCTGTATTGTCATAACTCTTTGTAGTCTTTTAGTCTGAGAATATAACTTTGTAAAATTTTGGTTGCAGCAAATTTAGGTTTAAATATACTAACAAACAGTTAATAAAATTTGAGACCTGCAGAATTTGAATCTTCAACCTCTGCAAAGCGGACAGTTGCTTTAACCACTAAGCTACGGTCGCCTCTTGCCAGGACCCTAGGTTTTTCAACTGTATGTTACGTCATTACGTGACATCTAGGTTTATATAGTTGCTCCGATATCAAATTGAAATTTATGACGTAGTTTCTACGAGTAGTTTATTCTAAAACGTTGGTTTACAATTATTAATGAGACTACAAATATAAATTTTAGTATGTGTTCCTATAAAAATTACCCTAAATGATGATTCTCGACTAATTGAAAGTATGTGGTGAGCGTGTGGGTGCGCTCGCTTGACGCTGGGTGACGTGGGTGCAGCCAGCGCGCTCACACACTCGATGATCGCACACACCTCACGTGGGGTTAACCTTAAATAAAAAATTGGCATAAGTGTGTCATCAAAAATAACAAATAAATATCAACAATGAATGTATGACTAGAAAAAATTGCTAATCATACCAAAAGGGTGAGTGAAAACACTCGATAAAGCTAAAAGGTAATAACTGAATGACAGATCTGTGGATGACATCCATTGTATGTCCACACGACCCCACAGCCCGTCGTCACGAGACATTCTTGACTTTGATGACATTCTGATAATACCCATCACTCACTGATACTTATTTTTCCTCGACAAGGGTAGACCAATGAAGTTTTTTTCCTTAGATACCTCAAGTATTGACAAAGTGGATTCTTTCAAGAAGGTTTAGTTTTTTGGAAGGAATATTTATGATGGAGGTTGAATTGTTATTACTAGCTATTACATTAAAAAAATTAGGAAATTATAAAAAAAAATAGTAGCATTTTTTTTTCAAGAACATCGTAAATTTCACGTTCAAACATCACCTTTTATAATAAATATAATAAATAAATATTTCACAACTTACACACAACGCCATCTAGTCTTAAACTAAGCAGAGCATGTACTATTGGTACTAGAATAACTGATACTAATACATATATACCTACTTTTCTTTTGTAAATACTTACTTATTATACATAGAAACACCCGAACTAAGACAACCACCTATATTCATGCACACAAAGATTTGTCTTAAGCGGGAATCGAACCCGCGACCTCGGCCACCCACTTCGCCATCCGGTCGTCAATCATACTACAAGCAATAACTTTCCAACTATTTTCCTAATATAAATAGGCTTTATTGAGACAAGACAAGCAAACCACAGAATAGGGATGATGACTAATACAGCAATAGTAATAAATATGAATACCTTATTAAAATGTAGGTAAACAGAAACCAAATGCAAATAATTTTAGTGCCCTACTTTAAATCAAACTCATTTTATTATCATTCAAAGTTTCATGAACCATTTTTATAGTACAAAATTATAAAAAAAAAATCATTGAATTACCCACACAATTTTGAGCAACTTTCGTAATAAAACATTTTTTTAAACGCAACATTTTATATAGCTAACAAACAAAATTCATAACTTCACATACAAAATACACAAGCGTGACGTCACGCTATTGTAGCCGTTTGTTTGGAGCGTTTTGGACAGGCCCATTATCAATGAAAATTTATATTGTTTATCTCAGGAAGCTTATGTGATATCAAAGTTATTATTTTAATGATGTTCTAATATCGAGTGGTGTTTCAATTACATACGACATTAAAAATGTTTCGTCATGCTTATTCCGGATTGAATTCCGAAAAAAAATTGGTTTCTATTTTATTTCGGTGCGATCAAAATCCTATACCAAAACTGTCCCTCCCTTCAACTATTGGCAACAGTATCGATACCACGATTCGATTCGTTTCGGGCAATTGCTTCCGGTAATGAACGGTGCTCAACGTCACGGAATCGAGTGGCGTCTGATTGCATCAGACTCGATGCCGTTCTCGATTTAAAATCTGGTAAGAATATTACATACTGTTGTGTGATGTTGATAGATTTTGCGATGATATTATTGATTTTTGAACGCCATTAGCTTTTATATTGCAGTTCATATTTTACAAATTGTGCAAACATGTCGCATACCCACACTTCACCTGTTATGTTTAATTGCCATGTGATTAGGTGTGAGCAACTCGCCAGCCTCCGGGCACAATTGTAACTCTGCGCTGGTAGTGAAAATTTCCTGCTTTTTTGGCCCGACCGGGAATCGAACACAAAACCTCGGCGCAATAGCAAGCCTAGCGGGGACTGGCAGGCATCTCAATGACCTGAATTCTAGGTGAAATCGTGGTCAAATGCAGGCCATGCTAGTCAACAAAAGAGTTTTTTTTTTTAATTATAAGAAATCAATTTTTAAAATTATGATATCTTATTCACATTAAAATCTAACCTATCAAGAGTTAACAAAAGAGTGTTGGGTTCTTTATATGGTTGCCTAATATCTGCCCGGAGTTTGTCCGAGGTTTGGAAGTCACATTAAGTCGTTGTGCTTTTGCTTTCGCTTGATTTCTTTCCGGTCGTGTTGGTCGATCTGTCCCATCGGCCTATGGGAGAGAGAAAATAGAGACTGCTCTTGTGTTATGCGCAGTCACTTGATCTGTAAGATATGTCCCACGTAGTTGGCTGAATGCCATTGAGATTAGCCGCAGCGGTGCCGTAGTATCTCAATAACGTATTCAACTTCTTGGAAGTAGTTTACTTCCAACAATACTTCTAATATTCTACTAATTCTTAATTAAAAAGCGATAGTTAGTAAGTGAAAGTATTTTTTTCGTTAAAACGTTTCGCGTACTAGGAATAACTCCTGTGTCGCGGGAGTGTTTACAAACATACATTTCACACACACAAAGAACATCCAGAGTCAGAACAAATTATCATCACACAAAGATTTGTCCTGTGTGAGGATCGAACCCACAACACATGTGTATGTTTTTTACTTCTTCACGCTCGATAAAATGGATCAATGACCAATTTTAATGACATTTAGTTTCCATTCAGCTAATGACCCGGATGAATAAATAGGCTACTACTATCGACAGACCACGCAGGCTAAGTTAAAAAAAAGCAAAAGCAAACACAAATCAAAACCACACTTGTTACAAACGGTCAAAAATCAAAAGCAAACTAGTATAGATAATAAATGTATTTGAATATTCATGAGTGCAGGAACAACTAATTCTGTTCGCAAATAACCATCGTGCTTTAAAACACTGAATAATTCAAAGCATTTGTCGTAGTGTTTTGTAGCGTGTAATTTGTTTACATAAATGTTGTTTTACATAATTCTTGTGAATTATACCGGGTGTAACTGCTCAGAAATTTGCATGAAATCTCTGTAAATTTTGTGTGGTATGGTTAAATAGAGCCGTATTTTTAGTGTCACAAAAAGTCAAATAATTTTTTTTTATTATACATTAAAAAGCAAATTATATAATATAATAAAACCTTACTTTTACCAAAATGTACTTTAAAATATATACAGATAGAGATAAAAAAACTTGTAAGCCGACGAAATCGTTTCATCGTGCATATTAAAAAAATCCGCAAAATATACCTTAATATACAGCAAGCTACATTAAAAGATAATATTGTTATTTTAAAGTTTATTAATTGGTTTATATTAGAAATGATAATTGCATTAATTAGATAACTTATCGATTTAGTCATATTGTATTGCAATTGTTCTTTTTTGTAATTTCTTTGATAAAACGATCAGTAGTGTTTTAAAGCTACATATGTTTTAATATAAGTTTTAGATAGTTTTTTTTTTTTAAATATTGGCATTATAAATAAGAAATCATGATTTAATTAAAATAAAAACCTTATCCAAAAGCCAAGTATATTTTAAATTCACTTTTATAATCAAATTAAAAGTAATTGAAATACTGATACTTAGTAGGAATAATCATAATCGTTGCAATATTCATTAATACAAAATGGAAACTATAAAAGCTTATCGGAACTTCCACATTCAGAGCTAAAGTGGCATTATTCCATTATCTGTTTGCTCAATGCTTGCTAAGCTCTTGATTATTAAACTAAATAGATTTAAACATAATAGAACATAACATCACGCATATATTTCACCACAACACCCACATTTCACCTATTATGTTTAGGTCCCCAGGAGTGTCGCCATCTACCGGGCACAATTCCAACTCCGTGCTTCTATTGTGAATTTCCTGACGGAAAGCCCACTAATAATACTTTGCCCGACACGGGAGTCGTACCTCAGACCTCGTGGTGAGAGGTGCATACGTAATATTGTTTGATATTATATTTATACTTAATAACAGTTTAGACCACATGTATAGAAAATATTATAAAAAATTATTCGTGACACACAAGGGTAGCTGTTACATTTCAAAGCTAAATTTGGTATTCCTTTTATGCTTTTATGATTTTTTTTTCCTTATTTCGTAATCAGTCATTGAGACATTAAGCAGATTGGGTTATGCTTTTTACTGTAACTAAAATAGATGCCCAGTAAGAATGACTGGTGGTAGAGCTCTTGTGAATGAGCTCGAGGGCGGCAGGTCCACCGTCTCACCTTTAACCTGCCCCCAAATAGTAGTGCTTCCATTACTGTGTTCCGGTTTGGTGCTGAGATCAGGCCCTGAAATTACTGGCACATGAGGCATAACACCGTAGTCCTCAGCTGCAGCGACGCATCTGCAATCTGTTTTTGTGGATTGTTGATGTCCATGGGTTGTACTCCACTTACCATCAGGTTACACGTTCGTTTGCTGTGGGCGTAGTATAAAAAAAAAAGTAAATAATGTCCGACTGCTGGGCTGCTTGAAATTCCTCTGAAGACGGGTTATGCCACAGTCCACTACGCTGGCAAAGTACACGTTACTAAATTTCGCATAGGAAGATTATTATCCATTTAGTGCAAAACTTTCATCCTACGCATCTATGTAAATAAAAACTGTTCGTAATATTTAAAGCTGAACACTAATAGCCATTTAATTCAACTGTAAATATACCTAAAACTTTTCGACCAAAATATGGGTACAAAAAGTTGTATGTCGAATAATTTGCGGCTCAATTACTAGCGCCAAAGTTGAATTTTAGTTGGCACACTGCTTTTAAATATTAATATAACAAAGTTGGTCGTATAAACAAAATTTTTGGGCGTCCATTATAATTTTGATATGAATATCTTGATGTTTATACATTTTAATTGTTTCCATAACACGGGACTATGGAGTCCCGGTACTTTGGAAGGCATACGTGGGGCCGAAGCCAACAGCGCAGAGGCCTAATAAACATTTTAATCTAAAGTTAAATGGGACACAAACCGACGACTATCCCTGTTCACACAATATAAATGCACACATTTTAATTGTATTATTAGGGTTAACATTTATCTTATTTCTCAAACCTAGGTTTCATTATATATTAATAGATTACGCTACTTCCGTGGACACCTTTGCGTTGTCTCATCTTCCTGGGACTCATCTTAGAATAGGTGCGGCGGCTGATTCTGGTGAGTGCCTCAAGAGGAGCAAATATAGCACGCTTGATAGCTGTTACATGTTTGCGCCTTTTGCAGTTGAAACATTATGGCCTTGGGGCTGTACCACTTATAGTCTGTACGAAGAGTTGTCAGCGCGTCTAACTGAGGCAACCAGCGACTTAGTATCGCAATACAGCGCGGTAATGCTGCCAGCATTTTAGGTACGATGCCTTCTGACAGTGCCTTATTAAGTTTAGATTAAGTTTAGACTTGTTTAATTTAAGATCCAACTGGCCAGTTGGAATATGCACCTACTGATGATAATGTACGCATTTAATTCAATTTAAATAAAATGTATTTGTTGGCGCGAATCCCGCCATTCAGATTGCCTATGTCAACGCTCCCCTAAACGTAATAGGCCAAAAGGCCAGTTCTTAAGTCACTTTGACAGATGCTTGATAACTGTCAAACAGTTGTCAATTTTTCATTATATAAAGCTTGCGATCTTCTTCAATCAAACCCTCTTTTTCTCTTCCTTTTTAATTTGAGAAATAATAAGTGAAGCTTCAAAATTTATACTTTATCGTCAAAATTACTAACTCAGCCACGGGTTAGGTTAGGTTAGGTTGCTGACTTAGTCCCCACCAACGGGTCCCGCGTTGTCGTCGCGGTGGGGCTTAGTACCCGTGGCGCCCCCGAGCCACGGCGAAGCCAAGTGGACCCCAGAGGGGGGCTGCTCTTCGGGCTTTGGCTGGAAGTCCATGTGGGAGCAGCCCATGTTGCAGGGCTCTTATGGGGGGGCTCTGCAACAGGAGGGCCTGCGGTGTCGGCGTGAGTCGGCACTGCGGCCGAGGAGTTGCGGGGCCGCGGCGGGAGAGGACTGTCGGTGTTCCGTTGCCGCTTTCCCTGCCTTCCGCGGTCCCGGCGGGGCCGCAGCCGTCAGTACTGCGGCGTGGTGGGCGGTGGGACGAACATCTGTCTCACGGCGGAGGGCCAGGCCGTCAGATACGAAAGTGTCTGACGGCTTTGCACGCGGCCCTCGGTGCCGGTCCCCCCCCATTTTGGGGGCCAAGAGGGGCCTGCCTCGGCGGGCAAGGCCGGGCTGCGGTGTTGGCGCAAGCTGGCACTGTGGCCCGGTGGTTTACGGGGCCGCGGCGGGTAGGAGTGTCGGTGCGCGCGTCGTTTTCGATGCCCCGCATGCCCTGCCTTCCGCGGTCCCGGCGGGGCCGCAGCCGTTGAACTGCGGCGTGGTGGGCGGCGGGACCGACCACCTGTCTCGCCGCGAGAGGACCATTCCGTCGGACATGGGGAATGTCCGATGGCTTTGCACGCGGTCCTCGCGCTGGTCGGTGGCTTGCGCCAGCCCCCTCTTTGGGGGCCATGAGGGGCCCGCTTCGGCGGGTATCGCCGGGAGGGTCGTGGACGTAAAGGCTGCGCCAGATTCCCATGACCCTCCCATCAAGGCGAGTGCGGGAGCACCGTGGGGTTTTAGTGGGTATTCCCGTGCCGTTTACCATCTTTGGCACGGGCGAGTCCCACATAACCACTCTGCCCTTCCCCGGGGTGGGGTGGTATGCGTAAATGCATTTCCCCACGTAAAAAAAAAAACAAAAAAAAAAAAAAAAAAAGGTTGCTGACTTAGTAATTTAGAAGGCAACATACATTTTTGGGGGCGAATAATGGTATTAAAAAGAAGCCTGTTTAAATAGCACCCTTTTAATAACACCTTCTTCTATAAAGGTCGAGCTCACGAAAACCTATCATTGTACGTAAATTAAATTAAGTTTGTAATAAACCGAGTTAGTTGCATACATCCTTCTTTTTATTTATATGTCGAATTGCACGACAGTATTCAATTATCCTCTTGTTTTAGAGTAACTTTATAATAACCGAAGTTTAGTGTTCGCGCCGGCGGCCACCATTTTTTAGACGACGCCCGCACTAGTAATAACTACTATGTAACTACTACAATTCTTTGCGGATCACACAAATATGTTTGTTGTGTGGGGATCGAACTCACCACACCAGCGCAAATGATAGCGGCGAGGCGACCGCTTTTACCACTACGCCAAACGTGCACACTCACCTCTGCTGGCGGTCTGTGGTCAAAGTTCTAAGTATTGTTATTCATGTTTGTTTGTGGTTAATTTGTCTGTTATTTTTATTATTATTTTATTTATTTTTATTATTTAAAAAAAATAGTATAGATTTCACTTTCGTAGCGTGGGTTGCTCAATAGACGAAAAATATGGCACAGAGCGCCCCACGATTTTTCACAATAATACTAGTATTTTTTGTTCATTACCATTTTCAGCTTATATTAGGAATTATTTTTCACTTTTTAGTTAGAAGTACTTTAAAAGCGTGTTTTTTAGTTTTTTTAAACTATTATTTTTTTCTACTTTTTAGTTTGGTTTATTTATAAGAGCGTTTTTTTTATTTTATTTTTATTTAATTTTTCTTTTTAATTTTTTTTTTCGAATTATTCCATCAATCTTTGACAGGTGTGCAAAATTTGAATGAAATCTGTCCGTTTAAAATGGGTCAAAATTGAGTACACTACGACAAACGTTTTGAATTATTCAGTGTTTAAAAGCGCGATGGTTATTTGCAAACTAAATTAGTTGTTCCTGCACTCATGAATATTCAAATACATTTATTACACTCGATTTCTTCGATGGTCTAAAGGTTAGCGTATTCGCCTCTCACTGCGAGGTCTCGAGTTCGATTTTCGGGTCGGGCAATCAAGTTATTTGTGAACTTCTGTCAGGAAATTTACAATAGCAGCACGGAGTTTGAATTGTGCCTGGTGGATGGCGATAGGCTCATCCCCTATCCCATGGGACCTAAACATAACAGGTGAAATGTGGGTGCTGTACACCTCTGCCACACCCTTCTGGGTCGTGATGTTATGTAATGTATTAACTCTTGTATAGACTCAAAGTTCCGCGAGTTTATAATCCAGTAATGCATAGTACGCGTATTTTTAAATTATTTTTTTATTTTTATTTAGTAAATAAAAATAAATAAATTTGGATTTTTTACATAAGATAGAACGCCAGAAGCAATTACACTATTCAATGGTCCCAATGACAAGGCCAAATGCACACATTTACTCACACAAGCACACCCAGTCTCAGAACAAATCTTTGCGAATCACACAAAGATTTGTCCCATGTGGGGATGGAACCCATAACACCAGTGCCGTGGAGAGCGGCAAGGCGACCTCTTAAACCACTACACCACACGTGTGCAGTACATTGGAACTGTACAGTTCTTTACTTTATTTTAAATACCACTTATTCAATACAACACTGTAAAAGAAAAAAAGAAAGCAAGAAAAACAAGAATAATAATCTTAAACAAGAAATTACAACCATAATCCAGCTTTACCTTGTAAATAAAACATTTAATGCGGACTAAATTCTTTTAAATAAATGCTAAGCAGATTGCCTTTTACTTTGAGTTTGTGCAGTAACTCTTGCTACGGAATGTTTTATTATATTTGCATAACTGTTTATTTACAAAAGCAACATCATTATTTTTATAAGGAACTACTGTTCTGTAGTACCCTACCATTATAGTTAATAATCGTAGGGTACTTCATGAAATTCATAATTTTATTATAATTGTTATTAATTATAATCATCATCACGCACATACACCATAATATAACAAACTCAACACACACTTACACATTCAATTACACATCATCACTACATATCACACACACTTTGCTGATTTATTTCTTTCTTTTATTATTCATTATTATTTTTTTATTACTTTCATTTTTCTTTTTATCTTTTAAATTTAAATTTTTTGTCATTACCTTAGTTAACCTTAGTGATTAGGCTAACCAAAAAACAGGAAAACCTTGTTTGGTAGCCACTGTCTAAAATTATGTAGGTACTTGATGAATTTCTTGGTAATAAAGTTTTTATTATTTATTATTATTTTATTATTATCTTTCGAGCCTTTTTCCAATAACATTAGGGTTGGCTTTTAGTGTAACGGATTTAGCTGATTATCAGTATTTTTTTGTGCCATCAAACCACCACAACCCAGTATGAGGTAATACAACTACAACACTCTTTGTTAGACTAGTTGTCAGACATTCCGGCCTCAGACTACTCGTAACGAATGTCATAGATGTTCAAATGGCAACCTGGATCGACGGCTTATCGTGCTCTCCGAGAGCTTGCTCGAGTCACCTATTCTGACCGCGGTTAGCATTGCTTAACCTGAAAGATCGGTTCACGCGGCTTGTAGTTAGTCTTCTTCGTCGTGTCGATGGCTGAGTAAAATTTTATTGGTCCAATAATTGGCCACTGTTATGGCGCTCTCGTCGGCGTTCATGAGCGCTTCTCTTGTGCAGGTGGTAGGGCATTTTGGACAGTCAGTAAGGTGGTCAAGGTTTTGACTTGCCATCGTGGTGAAAGGATTAGCCAATTAGCTTTTAAGAACTCGCGAATTGCCCAGGGTGCGCCGGACTTAGGAAATGGTTGTGTACGTCACTCGGGGAGGCTCCTTTCATGCACCGTAGTTAGTAACGAGCTCTTTTTATTTTTGTAATTACAAATATGTATATTAATACATATTGTTTATTAAATAACATTAAAAAAAACAAAGGCCTACTGATGTGACAGGCCGGTATGATGCTACAAGTATCAACGTCTTAATTTAAAGCTATAAGTATAACGTTTTTACTCGTAGCTGTACGTGCTACGTTCTTATTCATAGCTTTACGAGCTACGATTTTTGTTGTTGCTGTAGGCGCTACCTTTTTTATTCGTAGATCATTGGCGTTAATAATGAAACGGCTCATTACATTTTACTTTCTATCCGTCATACTTACTACTAGTCGGTAGAGTAGATATGACAGCAGATATCTAGTAGTTAATAAGAAAACTATCCATACACAACATATAATTCAAGAGACATGAAATGGACAAAATTGGCAAGCAATAATTACACCTTTTCCGATCAATAAAAAAAAGACAGGTATCATCGCAGTTGCAGAAAATATTGGCCAAAATATTGACTGCTCCAGATCTCTTTGAAAATTTAAATTTTGAATCAGACTTTCGTAGTTTTCACTACTTCGTCATCGGACAAAATAATTGGGAGTCAAAATAAAAAATATGTGCGAACATGCTTACAAATTGGCTCTTGATTTATGGCAGGCGAGCGTGACCGCGTGTGTAATGGGTTCCGTACAGCAATGTGATTAATGACTGAAGAGCCATTGGGAATTCGGCCAGGGATTGTAATGTAAGGGTTGGTATCAGCGTGAAAGCTCTAGATGACCTAAAAACTGGATAAAATTTGTTTCATTTGCCTTAACATTTTACAAATATAATAACGTAACACCACGCCTATATTACTCAGAAAGGTAATTATTAGAAAAGTGTATCGACATTACTCCAAATATACCTATTTGAGTCATATCTATGTGGTAGGGAATGAGAGAGAGACAAGGATGAAAAAGTGAATGTTTTTGTAAATGTGTAATGGTACATAATAGCAGCCCTGTATCTAATACCTGTCCCACTGCTGGGCTCAGGCCTCTTCTCATGATGAGAAGGGTTAGGCCATAGTCCACCACGCTGGCCAAGTGTGGATTGGTAGACTTCACACACCCTCGAGCACTTTTTAGGGACGCTCCAGCATGTAGGTTTCCTCACGATGTTTTCCTTCACCGTTAGCAAGCGACAATTTATAATGATAAATACACACAAACCTTCGAAAAGACGAATCTTAACAATTTATTGACAGAGGTGTGTGCCGTGGGTTCGACCCCGAGACCTTTGACTTCGCAGTCCTACGGTCTCCCTCTCAACTATCGCTGCGGTCGCAATGGTACATACAAAGCGGCTATAGTCATGTTGTTAGAATGTTATAAAAATTTCTCCAAAGAACAGACAAGGCATATTGTCAGTGAGATTACTTTTAAAATTGGCTCGGATTTTAGAAATTTCTTGCGAAATAACCAGAATATTATTTTTAAACTACCTCTTTACTGGAAGATAGCCAGATTGAACAATCTTCTACACATATACGACTGTAAAAACTTTTAAAATTACCCCACACTCATTGATACTCAAAACAGCTGCCCTTGCCCTAAGTGTCCCTTATTTGTCCCGAATGCGTCCCAGGAACATCATTCTAACAATTGTCACGTACCTACTTACTTATTAAGGGTTCTTAGGACGAGCTTAAAAAACTGCTTCCAATTCCATCCTCGTAAGTGCAAAACTTTGGTTTGATGGTCAAATTGATAAAGCCGAATGTCTTTATACCAGTTTTGTGAAAGGGTACATCAGTGGGTTTTTATCAACGAGGGACTTTGTGAGACGGATTGAAAAAGGTGTTTTGAAGATTCTAACTTTTTATTCCCAGTGGTTTAGCTCGTTTACTTTTCCAGTCTCGTGGATTGCACCGTGATACGAAAAATTTTACATGAGTTTTTTTATCTGGATAAAAAATTAATTTCTTAGCTGTATGTCATTTTGTGAGGTCACATTTATCTATTTGTTCTTATCTTAAGTAGTATAGACACAAACCAACAGGGACCTGGCAAGAGGTGACCGTAGCTGGTTGGTTAAAGCGGTGTGCAGAAGGGCGCAGTTTAAAATCCTGCCGGTGCCATAATTTTTTGATACTTCTGGTGTCGATATTTTACATTTGATTCAGCGTATTGCTTGAAGTGAGCATCGCTCTATGCATGTTTGGGGTTGCATTGAATTTCAACATATTCAAATTCAAATTCTATATTGCACACACAAAATTACAGATGATAACATTAATAATAAAGTTCGTGTACAAAGGCGAGCTTAATTCAATATAAATTTTCTAACAGCAAACCTTTGAGACATAGAGGAAATAATGATGGAAAAGGTCAAGTCAAGTGTACAACGCAGAGAAAATAAGTGATGAAAAAGTATACCTATTACTATCTTAATTCTACCTTATTACCTAAATAAGTATACATAATGTATTATGTATACGGTCCATAAATACATATGATTAAAACATAATTACCTATATAATTACATAAAAACATATATTTAAATAACTATGGTAATACTACAGACTACTTACTTATTAACTTACTTATTTCCACCAAAGAGGTTGTAAATAACTCTAAGAGAGGCATAAATATCAAGAAGGCGTAAATCAGCGTCATATATAAAAAAAAAATTTGTTGTCAGAAATAAATACTTTTTTCAAAAAAATATTATTCCAATAACATTGGGGTCGACTTTTAGTCTAGCAGATTTGGCTGAATATCAGTAATGATAGTCATACCACTGAAATACGTAGAATGACTTCAATCAGATCACCACAACCCTTTACGACGTGACATAAAATGAACGCTAAAAACTAATTTTGCACCACAGTTACTCGTATATTGCGTGAACAACGAAATTTCTCGCTCCAGCAAAATATTTGTATATGCAATGCTAAAAGTTTTGAAACACGAACGCGTTGTAAAGTAGCCGAAGCAAAAGTGCCTGGAATCGTTTTAACTAGACGTGCAGTGAAATTGTTCTCTTTTACACCAAAATTGTGCCGAATTTGAAATTGGTATGGAATTGTTACGGAACGCTGACCTGAGTCGGGAAAGGCGGTGACATAAGTGAGATTTTACTTTTTAGGGTTCTGTAATAGCGACAAGTTTTTAACATATCATAACATATCATTCGCTCGAAACCAGGATGGCGACATCACGTTATTCATTCAAGATGAAGATTCGTGCTCTCTTATTTGATGAATTGGCGGAATCATCTCATCATTAGTGTATGTATGTATGTATGTATTTGTATATATTATGTATATTTTATATTTTGTTTATATATATTGTTTATAATAATAATTATGTAAGTATTAGTATAATATATATTAATGTATTTTATATGGCTATTAATTTATTATTTAAGTGTCTACCTCACACGTGTTAAAAACTGCACTAACTATCTACATCTCTGCATCACCCAAAGGTTGACTGGTAGAGAATACTTTTAGTATTAAGTCCGCCTTTATACATTTAAGTACATAAAGTTTAAATAAATAAAATAAATAAAAACATCACGCCTATATTACCCAGAAGAATGAACTAAAATGTTTAACACTCACATTTTACCTGTAATGTTTAGGTCATATGTAAAAAGGATGAGCTATCCATCGAGCATAATTCCAACTCCATGCTGCTATTGAGATATTTCTGACGGAAAAATCAAATAAGACTTATGCCTAAACCAGAAATCAAACCCGAGAGCTTGCGGTCAGACGCCGCATTCAATGACCAATAATACAGTCCAACGCTATGCTGCTATTGAGATATTCCAGACGGAAAAATCCAAATAAATAAATAAATATTTCACAACTCACACACAACGCCATCTAGTCCCAAACTAAGCAGAGCTTGTACTATGGGTACGAGAATAACTGATACTAATACATTTATATTATACTTTTTTTTTTGTAAAAACATACATATTATAACATAGAAACACCCAGACTAAGACAAACCCGCATGTTCATGCACACAAAGATTTGTCTTAAGTGGGAATCGAACCCACGACCTCGGCGTCGCAGGCAGGTACACTACCCACTCCACCACCCGGTCGTTAAATAAGACGTCGTAAATAAGACATTTGCCCGACTCGGAAATTAAACCCGAGACTTCTTAAACAGAGGTCGCATTCACGATAACCACTAAACCAACAATGCAGTATAGTTTCAGTTTTCAATAAAAATCAAACTAATCTCCATTTTTCCGACCGACCACTGTAAAAATATGTGAAATAAAAACAAAAATGTTGATCTATGGCTCCACAAAAGGAATATTTTAGTTCAGCCATGTTAAACTCGGGTGTTAGAATTGCTACGATATTTCAAAGTAAAAATAATAATTGCAGGACATGTACAGAGTAGTTTCAGTATCGATGACATAATAATATCATAAAATCACGCATAAACTGCCCAGAAGCACAGTATAAATATGTACAAACAGTACGGAAACTGCCTACGAACGTGCGAAACGGCACGCACACATAAACATGCACACCGACGAGACCCCTAAGCGATTGTCGCGGTGCTCTCAGTAGCGAGTGCCGCTTAGGGGTCTCGTCGGTGTGCATGTTTATGTGTGCGTGCCGTTTCGCACGTTTGTAGGTAGTTTCCGTACTGTTTGTACATATTTATACTGTGCCAGAAGGGTGTGGCAGGTACCCACACTTCACCTGTTACGTTAAGGTCCCATGGGATAGGGGTTAAGCTTATCGCCATTCACCGAGCACAATTCCAAGTCCGTGCTGCTATAGTGTAGTTGCCTGACAAAAAGTGCATAAAGTATTTTGTGCAAAATATAAAAACCTTTCAAAATAATTAAATGTTCAATGCAAATATTAAAACACGTTTTCAGTCCATAATTATGATGAACTACGGTACCCTATTGCGTGTGGCCTGACATGCAGTTGGCCTTTTCTTTTTTCGGCAAAACATCAAGCTATATATTTTTAGTATAAACTGTTCTTCACGAGACACTTATAACAACGCAAGACCATCTTATACCGGAAATACGTAAGTTGAATATAATCATGATTGTGTACTTACTATTACCATAGTTATTTACATAAGCAATACGCCGAATCAAAGGTATACTGTGTACAGTAAGCCAAGCAATTAGGTATGCCGGGAAAAACTACTACGCCATAGTGAAAACGGACTGCAATAGATATGCATGTATAAATAGCATCATATTATGGGTGCATTTTTGACATTAATAGTTACAAAAAATTATTTACGATTTCTTGATATTTATGCCTATCTAGTTGTAAAAGAGTTATTTACAACCTCTATGGCGGAAATAAGTAAGTTAATAAGTAAGTATGTAGTAGTATTACTATAGTTATTTACATAAGTTGAAATTCAAAGCAACCCCAAACATACATAGAGCGATGCTCACTTGGAGCAATACGCCGAATCAAATGTATAATATGCACGTTAAATTAAACTACGCCAAGTCATACACTGAGATGTGCAATGAATGTGTTAGCAAGATTTGACGACGCGGTTGCTCATGTTTCATTACACGATGAACGATATACTCGTACTTTAGTAGTGTCTGAGGAGACTTGGCTTCATGATACTTGTTTTAGATTTGTGAAGATATTTGTTTTGATGTAAGTATATTGTTCATCAAAAATCAATGAACACATTGCTTATAAAAATATATGTTAAGTCTATTTTAGAGAGCTAATCTCTATAGAGATAAGTTATCTAGATGGGACATAATTAATGACAGATAATTAGCTTGCACCAAATCATCCGATAAGCTTTATGAACGATTAAAACAATTCTTCATATTGAAACTCAACACCACTTTTGCCTGATCTGGGAATCGAATTCGAAATCTCGGAACGGTAGTCGCATATCAAACTACTGACAAATAAGCCAAAGTCATAAGTACTGCAAGTGCAAGCAAAGCCGAGCAGCCGAGTGAGAAATATCTCTCGAATAATTTATTCAGATTAACATCGAAAGTCAGCATCAAAAAGATCTTAGCTTTCAAGGTAGTAAAAGTAATCTACAAAACATCAATTCAATTTTATTAGTTAATGTAGTCAAATAGCGAATGAATTACACCACACAAACCACTGCCTCGTTAGTTCAGTTGTAAGCGTATGCGCCTCTCACCGTGGGGTCTCGATTTCAATTCCAGAGTCGATCAAAAATGTTATAGTGTATTTTTTTCCGTGAGCCACAGTGCTGTGGTTATTCTCAACAACAGCACTGTGGCTATTGGATTTATGCCCAGTGTATTGCGATTGACTAAAACCTTTGTGATGGTACTCAAATCGTAACAGGTGAAGTGTGGGTAATATATTTTTTTCAAAAATTAGACAACGGGTCTAAATCGCGTAATTATTATGAAGGTAAAAATAATAATTAATAATTTAGACCCGTTGTCAAATTTTTGAAAAATGTTGTTAATTCGCGAAAGTTTAAAAACATATGAGGGTAATATAGACGTGATGGTATTGTCTATGGCTAACTTAATATTATTAACAAGTGATTGCTCGTCGATCGTTTCGAATACCCTACATGCTAACATAAAATCGAATTAATGTTTTACCGATAAGTTTGACTACCATGAAAGCAAAGATCTTTTTGATGCTGATTTGTACCACGAATTTGCATACAACGCATACCACTTGAACCAATACGACGATTCAAATGAACTTTAATACATTCACTTATGACTTACGAGAAACTACGCCGAGTAGATGAGCAATGAATGTTTGAGCACGTTTTGACGATCGTTTCATTACTCAAGCAAGAACGCGATGACGCTTTCTAGTTTCTGGAGTAGTAAACTGGGTTTTGCGGTTGCTATAATTGCACAGATGAATTCTATTATTCCGCCTAACGCTATCGTAAATGGGAAAAATTTGTTAGAATGTGTGGATGTCTGGATGTTTCTTACTATTTCGCGCAAACACTACTGGTGGTGCTATTCTGTAAAGGAAACGTTGATTTCGAAATTTTAGTTCATCCTTACCTTAATATAATTACGGACGGACGAATACGAATACCGATTGTTTATTTTTGGCCACATGTAGCTTATAGCCTGGATTTACATAATTTGCTACTTTTCTTTGAAATAAGTTCTTAATAATGTTATTGTGCTCCTAAATATACTATGGTGGTAGTGCTCATGTGAACGAGTTCGAGAGCGGCAGCGCCACCGTCTCACTCTCACGTCCTAAATATACTGGCTCATGAGGCATAGCACTTGTCCTCAGACGAAGCGACAGATTTACAATCTGCTTTTGTAGATTATTGATGTTTGTGGGCTATAGTTAAAAACTTACCATCAGGTGGCCCTTTCACTACATACGTACGTCGTATTAATTATTTTTTTTAATGTTTAATTTTTATGGAATGCTATCTGTTAATGACTATTTTAATTACTTATTTATTTCAACTATACATCTCAATTTTTATTTCTATTTCTACTTTCAATTATAATGTAATATGACATGTTATGTAGATTTTAAGTTTGTCTGTTTTGCATGCATTTTAGTATTTATTAATTACAAAATTTTATTTCTGTTATTTCTGTTCTTATAAATGTAGACGCTGTGGTCTCCTCTAATTGAGGAAACACATAATTTATATATTGCGAATGTTATTATTAATAATGTGTTGTGTATTTCTTGTTGGAGATCCTATAAATAAATAAATCCTCTAACTTCTTATTTGAAATGGTTTAATTAGGTACTTGATACCATCAGTCAAATGATACATTTTCATTCTGTCAAAAACGATCCTTTTCAATCATTTTGTACGGCTATCCAACACTGTTTTCGTTTTACAATTTTAACATTTAAACTAAAATATTCGTGCTTACTTTATAAAATCACTTAAAATAAAACTAAAAAAATCTGTTTTAAAAAAAAGATCAATATTAACCCTTCATTTTTAAGACTTAATATTATATAAAATTGGCACGTGGTAATTTGGCACTGCACTAACGATTTTTTTTTTTTTAAAAAACGACGCCCGCACCTGGAATAACTTCCTGTGCCGCGGGGGTGTTCACAAACATACATTTCACACACACAAAGCACACCCAGAGTCAGAACAAATCATTGCGAATCACACAAAGATTTGTCCCATGTGGGGATCGAACCCACAACACCAGCGTAGTTGAAAGCGGCGAGGCGACCGCTTTAACCGCTACGCCAACCGTGCACTCATAGAAAATAAGTTCAAGACCGTTTTCTGTAGCAAGTTACCGGCATAAGTTTAGTATCGACTTCTAAAACAAAGCGTTTAACTTTGTTTTATAGTTTTACGTTGAAAACTCCAATGAACATAAATTACGATTAACTTTTAGTAAAAAAAGTTAAAGAAACTAAAGTGCTTATGATTTTACATCACACATCGCATTCATTGTGCCTGGTAAATAGCAATAGTCTTATCGTCTATCACATGGGACCTAAGCATAACAGCTAAAGCTGGAATCGCGTCACAACGTTAATTTTACTTCGTTTGTGGTGCGAATCCCGACGGAACGGCTAGAAACATACACAAAAGTGGACTTCTGGCCGAGAGGTGTCGTGTGCCGGCGTTTCCGAGGAATGCTACATGACACCGCGCCGCGCGTCGCCGAATCAACGAGCAAAACATTAAAATAATAATATGTATGTTATTCTAAGGTATTTATGTATATAGGTCTTCGATGCCTGCAATACAAAAGATGATTTGATTACAAAATAACAGGTAAAATGTGGGTATTATACACCTTAGCCGCAACGTTGTGAGCAGTATAGTCAAGATGTTATGTGAAGTTGTTATTTTTTTTGTAATATAATATTTTTATTAACATTTAAAATTACACTATATTATTGGAAGTGAAAACTTAATATATGTCTAACTGTATATACATAAAAAAAATTATAATACAAACTTATTAAATAAAATACATCTAATAAAAAGTTCAGGTATCAAAAAATACGTCCGCATCAATGTCGACCGTGGGTAACGTGCCCAGAAGGCTGGCGGCATTGCCACGTTGTATGGCAAAGTAGAAACCAGCCTCTTCTGGTCGCGTGAAGAGTCGACTAGTCTTTTACTTATCTCATTAAAAAGAGGGCGCGAGGACTCCACGGACCCAGCATCTCGACCCCAAACGGCTCAAATATATAATTACCAATAAGAGAATTGTATAATAAGTTCTTTTATCTAAGTCAAGTTAGACAGTCTTCATGTAGAAACATGAAGACTTCGTAGAATAAATCAAAAATTCAGTTCATCGATTTGATTTTTTTAAGAATTGAGAATTTAAAAGCTCCACTGCATTCCACAATGTCAATGTGAAAAATACATTTAGCTAATCTGGATTCTGAGGGAGGATGTCAAAGGTCAAGTGGAGGAAATTTCATTTCTACCCGCCATCGAACATCTGTGACGCCATGACCCAAAGACTTCCTACTGTTAGGAAACATAATGGGCCAGCTCCAACTCAGTCCTGGCGATGATAGCTGACAGGCTGGACTGTCCCTTCATGCGGCATTGCTGTTATAGGCATGTCCAGGCAGAACCGTTTGTTCGGCGCTTTTAATTTTTAATTTTAAATATATTTTATTTTAAAGATAAACTATGAATTGTATTTAGTGTAATTTTATTTTAAAACTAATGACATTTTATTTTTTTTTTATGTTTATCCTTGGTTAATTTTTTATTTGGAATGAATATCAAAATTTTAAAATATCAATCTAATTAATTTATTTTATGATTTTCTATTCAAATGAGTTAAATTAATGTACCTTATTGTTTTATAACTGTAATAATTTGTGTGAAACTGGAATATTTTGTTTTGTTTTTGATGTTGCTTCATATGGGTCTTGTTACTTGAAATAAATGAATTTTAATTTATAATTTTAATTTTTTTAGTAATTCTCTCAGTAGTAAATATTGAATGGTAGTTTTAAAATATGTATGATACATATTATGATATACCATCTTGTCTTGTCTGTCTCTTATTACACTGAAATTGATCAATGTTGATCGATTTCGGTATAATCATCCTAAAACCCTAACACATCTTCAATATTAAGTAGATATTTAATAAAGTTCAAGTTGTTAGTGTTAGCTCGTCGCTAAATCGAAGCCGTCCGATATTTTTTTCAGGTTAAGCAATACTAACCGCGATCGGCCGTGGATGGGTACCCATCTTTAACATAACGAGTTTTCCTCCCTACTTCGGCTAGCACGTTAAGCCGTCGTCGGTCCCGGTTGCCATTTGAACATCTATGACAGTCGTTACGTGTAGTCAGAGGCCAGAAAGTCTGACAACTAGTCTAACAAAGAATATTACCTCTTACGTGATTATGGAGGTCTGATGGCAGTCGCTTCACGTAAAATACTGATATTCAGCTAAATCCGTTAATCTAGAAGCCGACCCTATATGCACTTGAAATAAATAATAGTTTAAAAAACTAAAAAACACGCTTTTAAGTACTTTAAAAGCGTGTATTTTAGTTTTTTTAAACTATTATTTATTTCTACTTTTTAGTTTGGTTTATTTACAAGAACTTTTTTTTTAATTTTTTTTTTTTAATTTATTTTTTTATCGAATTATTGCATTGTCATCGATCTTTGACTGTGTGCAAAATTTGAATGAAATCTGTCCGTTTAAAGTGGGTCAAAATCGAGTCCAAAGGAGTCGGTTACATACATACATACGCTTATATTAGCTTCACCTGTATGTATGTATAAATACATACACGTGAAGCTAATAATAATATAAGCGTGTTAAAAAGGCTCGGAAGATTGAAGGTTGATTTACTGTCGTAAAAATGGGGAACACAGATAATATTCAGGATTAATATCCAGTCCTCTCACGTGTTTAAAACTGCACCATCTACATCTCTGCATCACCCAAAGGTTGACTTTTAGAGAATATTTTTAGAATTAAGTCCGACTTTGTACATTTTAGTGCAAAAAGTTTTAATAAATAAATAACACTCACAGAACTGTAGCAATTTATATCTACGCACACAAACACACTTCTGTGATCTGAATGCGTTACAAGTGTATAAATCTTGACACTTTACTGTGAAAAATGTTTGATAAATCTTCGAACTGAACTGAAAAGCAACAATTTAAAAAAATAACCGTTCTGTATTCTGTTCACGTTTGTGGAGAATGTCACGGGTGCAGTGACGGGGGCATTTCATTTCTACCCGCCATCGAACACCTGCGACGCGACGAAACTAAGATTTGCTACTGTTTGAAATCGCAGTATTAACATAAATATCTAATATTAAACTTTTTACAACATTTTTTTATTTTAATAAAAACGACAGACAAAGTTACTCTACATATTTACAGGGTATAACTTTGTTTTTAAAGTTGTTCAGGAATATATCTACCTAGGGCAGGTCATTAGGCTTGGTAGAAACAACTTCGAGCGAGAAGTCGACAGAAGGATCCGGTTGGGTTGGGCAGCATTTGGCAAACTTCGTCAAGTCTTCTCTTTGCCTTTACCGCAGTGCCTGAAGACGAAAGTCTACAACCAGTGCGTCCTACCTGTTATGACCTACGGTGCCGAAACGTGGACATTAACGGTTGCACTAGTCCACAAATTTAAAGTCGCGCAACGGGCTATGGAGCGAGCTATGCTAGGAGTTTCTTTGAAGGATAAAATTCGTAATGAGGTCATCCGACAAAGAACCAAAGTAACCGACATAGCTCGCAAAATAAGCTCGCTGAAGTGGCAGTGGGCTGGTCACGTTTGCCGAAGGACTGACAGCCGCTGGAGCAAACGAGTCCTAGAATGGAGACCGCGACTCGGCAACCGTAAGGTAGGACGCCCCCCTGCCAGGTGGACTGACGACCTGAAAAAGGTCGCTGGAGGGGACTGGATGCGGAAGGCGCAGGACCGGGTGTTGTGGCGCAAATTGAAAGAGGCCTATGTCCAGCAGTGGACTACGAAAGGCTAAATGATGAATGATGATGATGATGAACTTTGTTCGTTGCCCATGTTGTATTAGCTGTTTTTTAGGTAATTAAATATTATGAAATTTATGATTCAAATCCTCGATGGTCTAGTGGTTAGCGTATCTCTCTCTCCGCGAGGTTTCGGGGTCGGGCAAAGTGTTATTTGTGAACTTTCCGTTACGAAATTCACAATTGCAGCACAAAGTTGGAATTGTGCCCGGTGGATGGCGATGGGCTCATTCACTATCCCGTGGGGCTTCAAATATAACAGGTGAAATGTGGGTGTTATACACCTCTGCCACACCCTTCTGAGTAATATAGGTTTAAAGATACTTAATTCTCATAATACGAATTACATCATTTACATGAGAACATTGTTGAATTGAATAATATAATTTTTACATTCATCGTCATTAAACAAAACAAAAGTAAAATATCAAAAGTATGTAGGTAGTGCATTAATACTAAATTAGATAACAGTTTACCAACAATTCTACAATACTAAGCATAAACTCGTCAAAACGTATTCGCCCGTGGTATTTAGGTACTTACTAGGTGCTAGTTTGTGTCTAATAAATATTGGGCAAGGTATTTTTAGGGTTCCGTAACCGAATGGCAAAAAACGGAACCCTTATAAATTCGTCATGTCTGTCTGTCTGTCTGTCCGTCCGTCCGTATGTCACAGCCACTTTATTCCGAAACTATTAGGACTACACAATTGAAACTAAGTAGGTAGATGTATTCTGTTTACCGCTTTACGATTTTTACACGAAAAAAATAAATATTAATATTAGAGGGGGGCTCCCCATACATTGAACTGAAACAATTTTATTTTTTTTTCATTCTACCTATACGTGTGGGGTGTCTATAGATAGGTCTTTAAAAATGACATTGAGGTTTCTAGAACCATTTTTTTTCAATGTCAATCGTTCCAAAGATAGACACTTTCAAAGTGCTTAAATGAGTGTCCCCCCCCTCCTCTAACTTTTAAACCACAAGAGTGAAAAATCTAAAAAAAATATATATTATAGATCTTAATAAAAACTTTCAACCAAAATTGTTTTGAATAAGATACAGCCGGCAGTTTTTGAGGTATAGCACTTTTTCAGCAACTGCAAATTATAACTTTGTTATTGATACAAATTGCATAAAACACTATGTAAAACAGTTATATTTGCTGGCGAAAAAATGTTGGTATTTTGGCTATTTGTCGGTAATCGGTACGTTTAATGTTGTTACGACTAGCTACGGAACCCTATTGCGCGTGGCCCGACACGCACTTGGTCGGTTTTTTAAATATATTTGACGAACTTATACTTTTAATGTTCGTGGGTAGTTTGTTGTAAAGTTGCGCTACTTCATAATAAAATTATGTTAGCATTGTTTTGCCGTAATTCGTTCGAATACGGGGCGGCTAGATATAGGCGTGATGTTATGTTATGTGATTATGAAAACTAAAGGCAAATTAAAAACTGGATTGTTTAGTTATACAAAACAAAATATTGTTTGATGACTTTTTGTCATTAAAAATTTAAAAGCAATGGGGAAAATTACTAAGAACTCAGCCACCAGATGTCGCTCAAATACGTATGTTTGTCTTTGTAACCATTCAATTTGACTGACAATTTCTTCATTGACTAAGGAATATAGCAACCGTATATATTATTATATTTCTTAAAAATATTATACTATGCAAATTGACCTACAAGAAGCAAATGTTACTACAGTGAAATAATATCATCCGGAGCTTGAACCTTCCCTCCTTCATTCAATCACGTTGTCTTGTCACGTACTTGACAAGTGCGGGGTCTTCGTTATGTATGCAGTCGCGAACAACTCAAGAGATGTACAGCATAAAGGAAAACTTTATGAATTACTAATGCATGTTTGACACTGAATTTTGCATGTTTGTCATAGAGCACTTTATCAATATGGAGACGAAATGATATTAAATATCTGTGCAAATAAGTCTGCCGCAACACTCAGCCGAGCAGTGAGAAAGAGCCGGCGTATCAATGATTTGACAACTAATTGTATGCGTCATTTACATCTGGCAGTAGAGGACGTTTGACAATGACTAGTCCTTTTGGTTAAGCTGTCTAAGATGTTTGTGTATTAGATTTAATATTATTCTCAAGAAATACGAGTAATAACATGACTAAATTTATATATCCTTACCAAATTCGCCTGTAAGAAAAAAACAACTGAGTGGCTACTGACTCAAGACTATGAGATGACTGAGTCACTTATAATTGTTATAAAATAGAGATTTTCAAATAAAATTAACACTTTCAATATCACATTCCACCCACTCCAACAATTACACTACACTCACAAACACACATACGTCTGTCCTCCAACACGTACTATGCTTTTACCTATATCCTAACCCTAACGATACCACGAAAATTGTAACACTTTTTATTACCATGCTACAGATACCTGTATTGTTTTGTGAATTGAAGCCAGGGCGGTCAACTGGTGACCTGAAACACAAGCCTCGGCTTAGCTTGGGCACCAGTATCCCACAAAAACGAATATTACTATACTTTCATCTTAGCAAATGACTTTCAGTATTTAATTTTTGTTTTGGTAAGAAATATAAATATAATGTCTATTGTCTATTTTCTAAATAATATAACAGCACGCTGTATTATCCAGAAAAGAGAGAGGTGTATACTGTGAAAGTGAGAGGGCCTTTGTCATACACAGGTCACAATTCCAACTCCGTGCTGTTATTGTGAACTCACTGACGAAAAAATCTCAAATATGAATATTTGGCCCACCCGTAAATCAAACCCGAGACCTCAGAGTGAGAAGCTGCATTGTCTAACCACTAGACCAACAAGGCACTAACATAACTTATTACATAATATCACACTTGCTTTTGCCCGCGACTTTGTCCACGAGAAATTCGTTGTATTAATTTTAATTTAATTCAAAACAGTTTGATAAAAAATAATCTAAGCCCCGGTTATTCAGATCATTGTAATTAGTATAATATAGTATTATTTATGATTTATTTTGATATCATTTTTTATAATGTTTTGACGTGTTCAAGCGCCTCCTGGGACCTATGAAAATAAATGATTTGAATTTGACTTAAGTCGTAGCTGCTGCCGCGCTTTGACCCGCGTTAAACCTTAATTATTAAATATCTAAATACCTTTATTTGCAGCTAGATTATTAAAAAGAATGATCGAAATACGACCAGTAGTTCTCGAGATTAGTGCGATAAAATAAACTATTGTTATCATGTATCAATCATCATCATATATGTATCAATTCGAAACACAATTTTTACTCGTAAATCATTATCTTAAATACTTATCACTTTTTAACTTAACAACAAATTTATTTTATTTTTAGTTCAGATGATTTTACAACCAAGAATGAACGCAGACTGTGTACGCATAACCCGATGAACGGAGTGTTTTTCGTGAATAAAGTAGCGGACGTCATATCATTGGAATGAAGTGTCAAAATAGTTGCCAGATTAAAACGAGTCAATACAACGTTCAATAATTATATGAATACGTACTTACAATAAATCAGCTTACATATAATATTAATATAATTAACTACATAACCATAAATAGATGGTAATTTAGGTGTAAAAGCTAATACAATTAACTTTTGTAGGGTTTTTTTATGTTTTCCTATAATTACCAACTGTTTAAATAATTAAATTTTATATAATTGTAAATTTAAGTAATGACAAGACTTAGTTGTGGGTTAATTACGAATTGAGTTATGGCAACACCGAGTAACGCCTATCTTTAAGGAGGAATAACAAAAAAAATAAGGTTATAAAAGGAAACGCTTGGCCATTAGAGGCAGTTTTGTGCTACCAGTTTCTAGGAAGAGTAACTATTGATATTACTGTGTCTACGCGTCGGTTGGAAGTATTTTATATCTAGTTTAAGTTGTGATAACTGTGTTAAGTAAAGTAAAAATAAAGCCAGTTAACCCTCAGTGCAGTTTTATTACACTTCAGAAGTGGGATTCGAACAGGTACGTGACTCTAATTTATGTAATTTTAGAGAATAAATCTAAGTGACAGTGTGTAATTTTGGCGCCATATTTTATCTTTTTCTTGCCGAGTTGGGGCTTTGTGGTTATGTTAATATTCTGTTAAAACAATGTAATGAATTTTGAATAATGATTTCGTGGTAGCATTGAAGAACTTATGCGTTTGGTTCCTGGCCGCTGGGGAAGGAAATGGCGCCAAATTGAAATACATTGTCCCTTAGGTTAAAATTATGTTTAGATTTTAACGATGTGTTATGGCATGGCTGGGGCACTCCCTGGTGGTCATGGCATATTGTTTTAATGACCTGCTGCTGCGATTTTATTTGGCCGGGGCACACCCTAGTAATATGATCGTAGTTTAAGGTTATTTTGTAGATACAATTTTAAATTACATGTGAATTTTAACGATGTGTTATGGCATGGCTGGGGTACTCCTTGGTGGTCATAGCATATTGTTTTAATGACCTGCCGCTGCGATTTTATTTGGCCGGGGCACACCCTAGTAATATGATCGTAGTTTAAGGTTATTTTGTAGATACAATTTTAAATTACATGTGAATTTTAACGATGTGTTATGGCATGGCTGGGGTACTCCCTGGTGGTCATGGCATATTGTTCTAATGATCTGCTGCTGCGATTTTATTTGGCTGGGGCACACCCTGGTAATGTGATCGTAGTTTATGGTTATTTTGTAGATACAATTTTGAATTACATTTGAATTTTAACGATCTGTAATGGCATGGCTGGGGCACTCCCTGGTGGTCATGGCATATTGTTTTAATGACCTGCGGCTGCGATTTTATTTGGCTGGGGCACACCCTGGTAATATGATCGTAGTTTATGGTTATTTTTTTCTGATTAATTTTTAAAATTTAACGACTTATTGTGACTTGTTGTGGCTTGGCCGGGGCACTCTCTGACAGTCATATCTTGTTGATCTTATGGCATAGTGCTGCGGTTCATATATTTCAGTTACGTTTTGACTTTATTTAAGTTGTAATAAAGAACA
Source organism: Hypena proboscidalis (assembly GCA_905147285.1). Lineage (NCBI taxonomy): Eukaryota > Metazoa > Arthropoda > Insecta > Lepidoptera > Erebidae > Hypena > Hypena proboscidalis. The sequence goes on along the minus strand of LR990150.1, from coordinate 4,047,490 downwards.
TTCATGTCCGAAATGATATTCCCATTTCAGTTCTCCACCATGGATCACGGTGATAACAGGCCTAGCCGGGAGAAAAGTGATGGAAATAGAAGGCGATTGAGAACGCCTACTAGACACTCTTCTTGGCATGGCCACAAGACACCTGATACACGTGACCAAACTCGATGCAGAAGCGTATTGCGACAGCGTGTTCGCGATCAAAATTTGCACGGAATGCAGATTGAAGTGGAACGGAGGCGGGAGAAATTGACGGAACTAGAACGTGAATTGCAGCAAGAACGAGAACGGGACGGGAGTTCGAGGAGAAGGCACCACCGCAGCCGCAATCGCAGCCAAAACCGTGATGTGAGCAACTGCGGACGCCAAACTACGAGAGCTCCACGAAGTCGAAGCTCCAGTCGCCATGGAAAATCGCGCGAACGGACGACGCACAACAGGTCACGTACTCCAACTTTTTCTATTAAGGATGTTATGAATCTTGTTCAGTCTTTAAAAGGTGGTGGAGCATCTCAGCCGAGTACAAATGCTCAGATCTCTAAAAATGTTAATCATAAAAATATTTTACCTAGTTTTGATCCTTCAACAAAAAACCAACGTATGGACGTATGGTTACGAAAAGTTAATGAATGTGCTACTGTATACGGCTGGGATGAGAGGACCACTATACATTTTGCAATGCAAAAACTTGAGGGTTTGGCCAAAGTTTGGTACGAGGGGTTAAATACTATTTTACATTCTTGGGAAGAATGGCAAATTAAACTTATTAAGGCTTTCCCTTGTGAGCAGAACTATGGCCAAATCCTGGAGGATATGTTGAAGAGAAGGACTAAATTTGGGGAACCAATTGAAAATTACTATTACGAAAAACTTGCATTAGTAACCCAGTGTGAGATATCAGGCAAACGAGCAGTAGATTGCATTATTCATGGTATTTTTGATAAAACCATCAAATCAAGTGCTTTAGCTGTGTGTTGTTCTCAGCCGGATCAACTCCTGCAATTTTTGATTAGAAATAAGGAAAGTCAACCAGTTGATCGTAATCAAAATAGAAATAGTCAAGGTAGTTCGAGAACTAATCAGAATAGAACAAATCAGCCGCGTAATTCTTTATTTTGTTTCAATTGTAAGGAGCGAGGGCACCCGTATCTACAATGTCCGAAACCATTAATAAAATGCAGTAAATGTAGTAGGATAGGTCATAAGACTGAAAATTGTACCCAAGATAAACCCACTATCTCAAGTAACAAGAGCTCAGAGCCCCCTAAAACAATGTGCATTTCAAATTACAATCCTAACTCTAAATATATAAAACCTGTGACTGTCAATGGTGTTACAGTAAAAGCATTTATAGATTTCGGTAGTGAAGTAACACTGATTAAAGAATCTACAATGTTAACTCTTAATTTATTGCATGACAAAGTACCTTCAGCTATGAAAGGTTTTGGTAACATGATGGTACAGTCCTTGGGTTCCTTGCTAGTTGACATAACTATTGACAGCGTCGAGGCGACAGTTCCCTGTAGGGTTGTGGTTGATAGTTTGCTAGACCATCCTATATTGATTGGGCAATCGTACACCGAACAACCGCATATCATTGTTTATAAAGACTCTAATACTTTACAATTCCGAAAGATAGAAACGGAAGTTCCAATATCCTCTGAAGCGAATGTTCAACTTGGAAAGATTAGGATTAATGCCGACGTAGAGCTGCAAGGGGCAGCGACAGTTAGGGCACGGGTAGATGAATGTTATAATGGCTGTCTAATGTTCGATAATAATATAATAGGTAGTCCTGACCGACAAATCTTGATTTCTGGTGGGGTATATCATGTTAACCATGGATGTTTAGATATTGTTGTTTATCCATGTACAATACCCTGTAAAATACGAAAAGATACCGTCATTAGCAGAGCAGAAAAGGTAGAATTTGTTCAAAGGATTATAATGCAATCACCAGGGGTGACAGAGTCAGTGGAAGCTCCAGATGAAGATAGTTTCGAAAACATCTGTGTGGGTGACTCTATTACTAGGGACGATAGACGAAGGCTTATGACTATATTGAAACGTTATAGACATTGTTTTGCATCGGATCTAAAAAAAATTGGATGTACAGATATAACTCAAATGACAATGGAACTCAGTAGTCAACGGCCTATTGTCTATCGCCCTTATCGTCTGTCCCATCATGAAAGAGATAAAGTGCGTTCTATGATAGGGGAAATGTTAGAAGCGGGCATAGTTAGAGATTCTGTATCAGAGTACGCTAGTCCTATAATACTGGTTAGGAAAAAAGATGGATCTTCCCGAATGTGTGTAGACTATAGAATGCTAAACTCTGTGACGGTTAAGGAAAGATACCCAATGCCTATTATCGATGACGAAATATCGCGGTTGTCAGGGCAAGCTTGTTTTATTACGCTTGACCTTACATCAGGATATTATCAAGTGCCAATATCAGAGCAATGTAAGCATTTAACCGCGTTTGTTACTCCTGATGGGTTATATGAATTCAACCGAATGCCATTCGGATTAGCAAACGCTCCAGCGGTTTTCCAAAGAATGATAAACAAAGTTTTGGGATCTGCTCGTTATACCAAGGCAACTGCTTATATGGATGATGTCTTGATTTTTGCTAAAAACACCTCTGAGTGTATGGACAGATTGGAGGATATATTAAAGCTATTAGAGGGAGCAAATCTTACGTTAAATTTGTCCAAATGTAAATTTTTGCAAGATAGGATCGATTATCTCGGATATGAGGTCAGCTCATCGGGAGTTCGGCCAGGCGAAAAGAAAATTCAATCTGTTCTACATTTCCCAAGACCTGAAAATGTCCATTGTGTTAGGCAATTTCTTGGCCTCGCTAGCTATTTTAGAAAATTTATTAACAGTTTTGCTCAAATAGCGTCGCCTATGTTGGCATTGTTAAAAAAAGACGTTACATGGAAATGGGAACAAGAACAGGAGAATTCTTTTCAAACTTTGAAAATGAAATTAGTAGCGAGGCCGGTTCTAGCACTTTATGATCATGAAGCGGACACCGAATTACATACAGACGCAAGTAAAGATGGTGTTGGCGGTATACTCTTACAACGGTGTAAGGAGGATGGTACTCTTAGGCCAGTAGCTTTTTGTAGTAGGAAAACCTCACCCGAGGAAAAATATTACCATTCTTATGAATTGGAGACACTCGCAGTAATCCGTGCTCTAGAGAAGTTTAGAGTTTATCTATTAGGTAAGGAATTTAAAATAGTTACTGATTGCAGCGCTTTGCGTTGTACTTTTATAAAACGAGATCTAATACCTAGAATAGCACGCTGGTGGTTACTGCTACAAGAGTTCAATTGTTCAATTGAGTATAGGCCAGGTAATAAAATGCTGCATGTAGACGCTCTATCCCGTAATCCAATTTCCTGTGAGTCGGGAGGTGATAATTTGATACAAGTGTCCAAAGTTATGGTTATCAATAGTGAGGATTGGTTACATACCCTTCAGTTAGGTGATTCTGAGTTAGACCGTATAAAACAAATTTTAGAAAAGGATTTGGATCCAAAGGGCCTTGAATATATTAAAGAAAATTATGCAATAAAGGACAACAAATTATATAGATGTCTTGATGGCAACCGAGATAATATTCGTTGGGTAGTGCCTAAGGGGGCGAGGTGGCAGATATGCAGGATGAACCACGATGAAATCGGGCATTTAGGATTAGAAAAAACTTTGGAGAGACTAAAGAGAATATATTGGTTTCCAAAGATGTCACGTTTTGTAAAAAAATATATATCCGCCTGTTTAGATTGTGCATACACTAAAAAACAATCTAATAAAAATGAAGGTTTTTTATATCCAATCATTAAAGTAGAATCTCCTTTTCATACCGTGCATATTGACCATCTTGGCCCTTTTGTAAAATCGAAGCATGGATTTTCTTATCTATTAATAGTAATCGATGCGTTTACTAAGTTCGTATTCATTAAACCAGTTCGCAACACTAACACCCAAAATGTAATCCGTGTACTAGATGACATATTTTATACATTTAGGGTACCGGACCGTTTGATTAGTGATCGTGGTAGCTGTTTTACATCTAATACGTTCAAAAAATATTGCTATGATAAAGGTATAAAACAAATACTGAACGCAGTAGCTAGTCCTAAATCAAATGGTCAGGTAGAAAGGTATAACAGAACTATATTAAGTTCTCTGAAGGCACAAAATTTAAGAGAGGATGACCGAGATTGGGATAAGCAATTAGGTAAAATACAATGGGGACTTAATAACACTATTCAGAAGACAACTGGCCGAAGGCCATCGGAAGTAATGTTTGGTATGTTTATGAATAGTGAAATTAATCCCAGTTTTAATGACATTGCTGATAAGAATACAAAAGAGGTCGATGTAACAACTATACGTTCTGAAGTAAAAGATAAAATAGACGTAGAACAAGAAAAACAAAAGCAACAGTATGATAAAAACAAACGACCAGCTAAAATTTACAATGAAGGAGACCTAATTAAAATTACAAAGATTGCCTTTAACAATGATGGAAAGAGCAAGAAACTTATGCCATCCTACATAGGGCCTTTTCGTGTCACTAAGGTATTGGGACAGGACAGGTATAAGGTAGCAACAATTCCGGGATTCAATAATAGTAATAAACGAAGTACCACGGTAGCAGCAGATAGGATGCTGCCATGGGTACATATAGCCGCATTACAATTAGAAAAATCCGATTCTGGTGAATCAAGTAGTGATGAACTAAGCGAATCATAGTTATTTTACAGGTTATATAGCATTGCTAAGCATTTTACTACTGCAGTGTAATTCTTTGTTTCAGGCCGGGCGTGAGAATTGATTGGTTCACGTCAATGGCATCAGTAACTGATAATGTAGAAGACCGGGCGTGAGAATTGATAGGTTCACGCCACCGGATAACTGACACGGATGATGGTGAGAATAGATTGGTTCACCTCACAGTGAAGGCTTTGATCAGGCATGAGAATTGAATGGTTCATGACCTGATAAAGCATACTGGGTTACAGCGAGAATTGATTGGTTCGCGTCATACTATGTAGTCTTAGCTCTACTCAAACATGAGAATTGATCGATTCATTGTTTGGTAGATGATTTACTAGATAATTTTGAATTGATTGGTTTGCCAACATATTATTATAGCAGTAGTAAGAAAATGTTTAAGTTAATAGTTATTTTGTTGTAAATTCATGGGGTTATTTCTTTTGTTCTAATTTTATTTTATTTTTTCCTTTCTCATATTATAATAATGCATTCTTACTTGTTTTGCATTAGATACATTCTAAAATATTTGATGTGTACCATTAAGTTTTTATGATGATTATTATGTAGCATTACTATTGTATAATTGATAGGTTTTTTTTTACCTCTTATGGCCAAGAGTGTAGGGTATTTGGTTACCACCTGGTGCATGTATGAGGACATACACGATGTCAGGACGGTCGAGTGTAGGGTTTTTTTATGTTTTCCTATAATTACCAACTGTTTAGATAATTAAATTTTATATAATTGTAAATTTAAGTAATGACAAGACTTAGTTGTGGGTTAATTACGAATTGAGTTATGGCAACACCGAGTAACGCCTATCTTTAAGGAGGAATAACAAAAAAAATAAGGTTATAAAAGGAAACGCTTGGCCATTAGAGGCAGTTTTGTGCTACCAGTTTCTAGGAAGAGTAACTATTGATATTACTGTGTCTACGCGTCGGTTGGAAGTATTTTATATCTAGTTTAAGTTGTGATAACTGTGTTAAGTAAAGTAAAAATAAAGCCAGTTAACCCTCAGTGCAGTTTTATTACACTTTCTCCCGCCGTTTCATCTGCGTGGTAGGTACATTAATAAAAAGTAGCCTATGTTTCGCGCCTTGTAGTCAATAATCTACATCAAAAATCAAAATGAAAGCATTAGTTAGGCAAAAAAAATGTTAAACAGTGTCATTTTAAAACTAAACTGACGATTCCAAGCCTTTTTGAAATTGTATACTTTTATATTTTTGCTACGAACAGTAATAAATAAAATAATATAAACTAGAAGAATCATGTTTACTCGTCCTCCACTTTGCTTTCATCATATTTTTAGAAGCAATTTGTTTATACAAGATTGACGTAAAACTAAATAAAATGTATCATAATACTTGTAAGAAACCATTTATTAATTTTAAGGGTGCAAATCCGCTATGACATTTTGACAAGGTAAGTAAGCGATGGCAATAAAAAAAACAATGAAAAGAGCCACCCCAGTGACTAACACAACAATTTTCTACGTCCGGCGCACCCTGGGCAATTCGCGAGCTCTCCAAAGGGAATTGGCTAAAAGGATTAGTCGATTTTGTATTCGTATAATAGCAACTCTGGCTAACCAAGACACAGGACAACTTAGGAAAACTTAGTTTGGTAGCCGTTGTCCAAAAATAATGTACTAAATTATCTCTTGATAATAAACTTTTTTTTTGTTACAGTGGTTAAAACAGTTTTTGCCAAACGCTTTGTTCTATACATAAAACCATTAACATTTAACAGCCAAATTTATAAAATCTGCTGGTTCAATCATCCTTTCCACTATAAAATAACATGTGTGGAAGAGGTATATAACACATTGGATAGGGGGTGAACATTTTGCACTGAATGAATCCTTTTTACATTATAAAGAAAAGAAAAAGAAAAGGAAAATAATCATTTGTTATTTATAAATGCGTTAGTGTGTGTGTGAGAGTGTATAATATGTTTGTTACTTCTTCATGACTTAACGTATGTACCGATTCGGATGAAATGTTGTGGAAAGATAACTTTTGACCTAGATTAACAGATAGCCGCACTACTAGTCTATTTTAAAAAACAAGCATTGGCTTTTTGCCATTGTAAATGACTGTATACCAAGCACTTTCTGCGCACATTTGACTCGACCGTTACTGCCTATTTCTGTCCAAAATATTACAGCAAAAAGTAGTTTGGCGTACAATTTGCGGCGCAATTACGGACGCCAAAGTTGGATTTTAGTTCCGGCGGCTGTTTTCAATGAAAGTTAGATGTGTGAAACAAAATTTTGCAGCCATTTCCCTTTTGTAATATATATTAAAATTGTAACGTTTTTTAAAGTTGTACCGTTTGCAGATAGAGTTTCAAACTATTTTGTACATTTACCAAATAGTCTGCAATGCTTTTGAGTCGAAAACGTTTTTTAGAGATACTTGATAAAATTGCACGCTTTTTTATCTATGAAATAAGTACCAAATAAGATATCAGGGATTGAATCACAATATTCACATACTTAACTTACATTTATTACTTAATAATACTTATTCCCTTGCCCTATAAGGCAGCGATAGCCGAGTGGGAGACCGTAGGTCTGCGAAGTCAAAGGTCTCGGGTTCGATCCCACGGCACACACCTCTGTCAATAAATCGTAAAGATTTGTCTTTTCGAAGATAAGTGTGTATTTATCAAATAAAATATCGCTTGCTAACGGTGAAGGAAAACATCGTGAGGAAACCTACATGCCTGAGAGTGCCTAAAAAGTGCTCGAGGGAGTGTGAAGTCTACCAATCCGCACTTGGCCAGCGTGGTGGATTATGGCTTACCCTTTTCATCATGAGAAGAGGCCCAAACCCAGCAGTAGGACATGTATTAGATACAGGCTGCTGATGATGAATACTTATTCATTTGTGGATCTTGCCAATTCTCAGAGCAATAATAGTTGGTTTTCATTTAAATTTGTCTAGTGGATTATGCCGCGTAATTTCAAAACATAAAAAATGTATTTAATTATTATATTTTCTCTCGATACTGTTTTAATATTATATTATTTTTATAACTTAACAATTATTTGCTCATAAGCACGACAAGATGTTTTTTTTATTATTAGGAAATGTCTCGATGGTCTTGTGGTTAGTATATGCGCATATCTAAAATAAAATAAGGATGAACGATGTACCTGCCACCCAGACGAAACCACGTGAGAAAGTTAGTTTGTTGGTTTGATATCGCTAATCTCGAGAACTACTGGTCGAATTTTGATAATTATTTTTGTGTTTGATAGTCTAACTCTTAATAAAGGTTTTTAGATATTTAACATCACGCTTAACACCACGGAAGCGGAGCTGTAAGGTTGAACGCGTATCAAAGCGCGGGAGCATCTACTACTTAGTACAACGAATTCTACGCTAGCATAAAATATAACAGGTAAGTACCTACTAAGTATATTTACTGTGTTCCAGTTTGGTGGTGAGATGAAATTACTGGCACATGAGGCATGTACTCCTCTTACCATCAGGTGGACTACACCTTCGTTCGCTGTGGACGTGGTATTAAAAAAAAAGAGTATAAATGAATGCACGTGATAGCGCGTAATAGCGTAACATACCTACAGTTGAGAAGTTTAGAGTCCTGGTGAAAGGTGACCTTAGCTTAGTGTTTAAAAACGGCTGCCCAGTAAGCAGAGGTCACAGGTTCAAATCCTGCCGGATCCATAATTTTTCAACTGTTTCTTAATATTATTTGCCAAGCATAGCTAAATGCTATAAAAATATTCAATAAGAAGTTGAAATAACAGTACATATCAGTCATAGTGAATACTTGAATACTTGAATACTTGAATAGTGCCTAATTAGTTCACCAGTTAGAGCTAATTGTCTGAAATGCTAATTAAGTTAAAGTATTGACCACAAATACCGTCGACCACATCAAAAGCGTTGACCTCAGATTGATCTCAAACGAGTTGTGGTCTATCGTTGGCAACGATGAAATTAGGAAAGCAAGTTTAAAAAAGAAAACAAAATATCGATCAGAAATTAAATCGAATTCAATATATTATTATTTAAAGGAGGTCACGCTCAACCAACTCTGTTTGAGACCCTGGTCGAGGTACACGGAATTTGGAATTGTGCCCGGTAAATGTCAATAGGCTCTGTCACATGAGACTGAAATAGGTGAAGTGTTTAGGTTAAACTTCTTTGCCACACCCTATTGGGTAATATAGGCGTGATATTATATACATATTCATATTCATTTAATTTCATAAAGTCAATTTACATGTCATGTTTTCAATATCCAGATGTCAATTATATTATTGCATAGATTATGTCAATTGTAATTATATACATCCATGAAATTAAAATAACAAGTCCGAGAGTATTGTCAAGTATAACACAATGTCAATAAATATAGTCAAAAATAAATACAATAAAGTTCTAGTCTAAAAAAAAATAATAATTGTATACTTACAAATAACAATGTCAATATTAATTAAATGTCAATTTACTAGCAAATTAAAAAGTTATGTCAAATATTAGTTACGTACTTTCAAATTGAAAAATTTATTTTAGTCATAAAATGTTTGCTCGACAAGCCAGCGTTTTAGTCGGGACTTGAAACAGGCCAGAGTAGGTAGGTACTGCAGTGATCGCATCTGGCAATATGTTGTATACGCTCGGACCCATCACGTACGTATATTATGTTTATTTATACCCATATACAATACGCTAAATCGGCTACGAGCCCGTACACTCCTCAATGTTCACCCCTCAGATTAAAATTGCATATTCACCCCTTTTTGGAGAGCCTTTACACCCCTTTTGAAGGGGTGTATCAAGACAAAATTAATTTAATATTTTTTGACGAGCCCGTACATACACCCCTTACGTATCGATGGTCCCTATTAACATTGTCGGATGTACATTTTTACCAAACATTACTTTTTTACGTAAATGTAATCACAATAAAGAGTTCTTTAATACCTATTAATTTAATTTATTGAAAATCTTGTTATTAAGGCAGTTTCTAGATTAACATTGTAGGTAGTAATAGCTGCGTCCCAGCAATAATGTAGATAGTGACGGAACGAGCGTTGTTAGCGGGGCGCGGGGAGCAAAGCGTCGTACGTATCTGCCACTACGCACTTTGTCACCGGGCGGAGCGCTCGCGCGTTTTTTTTTTCGTTATTATTTTTATTTCGTTGACAATAAGTTATTATTATTCATATTCAATAATGTCGAAACGCTCGAAACGAATCCTAGACTTAGTAAATTCAAAAAAACAAGATTTTATATATCAGCCTAAGTCAACAGGTGACTGTGAAAATCTTCCTACAACTTTAGCGCATGGTAAGTACCTTTTATGTTAATATTTGTGTAATTAGTACGTACAACAAACATTATTTTTTCTAATTTAATACTTATTACTTTTATAAGACCCCACTTTCATTATTTTATTATAATACAGGTATATTCCCTTTAATAAAGTTGTATCCGGTAGATACGACTTTTTTCAATGGACTTCAACCAAATATTTTTGTTGGATCTACCACTATCGACATTATTTTATGCCAAAACAGCTGATCGTTATGTCGAATGTGTTACTTCCAACATTATTACTTGTACATACTAACACATTATTATGTCGTATATGTCACTATCGACATTGTTATATGAAACTAATGAATGGATATTTCGTCGGAAGTGTAATTTATGACATTATTGCATGTAAATACACTAATGAGTCTGTCGGATGTGTTAATTTTTGTACTAAAACCTACGTTTTTCTGTAGGCTTAACTAACACAAAGCTTTGGTTGGGTAATTTGGTTGTGTAGTATTTTTTTTTCATTGTTTTAAAGGAAGCTTACAGACTAATACCCTAATAGTAACATAATTAAACATTAAAAATAAATTGCTAATTAGAAGCTCCCGCATTTAAAGTAACTCTCTCTTTCTAAAAGTAACTCCCGCAGGAAGATCAAGTCTTATGCCGCGGGGAACTTTTACAGTCATGCAAGTAACAAACACAAACTATACCCAGACACGCTTTTATTCTAAGAATGTACTTTTTTATAGATCGAGAATCTTCACCAGTACCTGCATCGTACGATGACGAAATGGCAGATTGTCTACAAGGTTTAATTAATGATTCAAGTATATTATTCAATGATCAAGAAATTTCACACAGTCCTAAAGAGGCCGAGGTTAGAGAAACTGAGTCAATAATAACAATAAATTATATAACACCAATACCTTCACCAGTCCCAGTTCATGAGGACCCATGTAATGATGAGTTCTGTTCTATCTGCGTAGAAGCATGTGCTATAAGACCCGATGAAGTGTATTGCAATTTACCAACACCTTCAACTCTGACAGCTACGTCTACTAAGGTAACACCGACTACTAATAAACCGGGCAGAAAGAAAACTTACAAGACGGATATAGGAAAGAAGAGACTTTTACACAAAGAGCGGTGGGGTGTTATTCAAAGAAAACAAAATAAGAACGAAGGAAAGGCATACAGAACTAAAAAAGGGAAACAAGTAGCAGAAAAAGCATTGGGACAGCCGTGTGAAAGCAAATGTCGTTACAAGTGCACTGAAAACTTCAATCTAAACCAAAGGGAGTCTATCTTTAAAACATTCTGGAAACTCGGCGATCGTAATAAACATTGGGAATTTGTTATAAAATATACTAAAAAGATCAGTAAAGGGCGTAAAACCACTGAAATTACCAAACACAAACGTGAGTACACCTATGTTTATTATCTTCCAGTAGCTAGAAACGAAACAAAAAGAGTCTGTAAGCAGATGTTCTTAAGCACAATATCGTCTGGAGAACGTATTATAACAACGGCTTGGAAGAAGTACGATGGCATAGCGGCTGTAGAAGAAGATAAAAGAGGAAAATATGAACATAAAGCCAGAGTTATTGATGAAGTAATGATTCAGAGTGTGAAAGACCACGTCAATTGTTTAGACAGAGTGGAATCCCACTACGCACGTAAAGATTCCGCGAAATTGTATTTAAATAACATAAAAAGTACGTCACAGATGCACAAACTGTATGTTGAATGGTATGTTTCTAGTCGTAATGTAAATACTAATCCAGCTAACAAACGTCAATACCGTGACATTGTAAACGCTAATTTTAACTTGGCGTTTCACAAGCCTAAGAAGGACAAGTGTGAAGTTTGCCACATCTTTGAGAATAACCAGTTTCCCACGGAAGAAGAAAAGACGATCTTTCTAGAACATCAGGCCCAAAAGAAAAAAGCTCGGTTACTTAAAGAAGCGGATAAAATAGAAGCACTTAATAATCCTCAAATCATCTCAGCTACATTCGACTTTCAAAAAGTTTTGCAATCTCCGCATGGTGAGGTAAGCATCTTTTATTATAAAAGAAAACTAAATACTTACAACTTTACACTGTTTGAGCTTGCAAAAAAAACTGCTGTTTGTTACATGTGGCATGAGGGTACTGCTAAAAGAGGGGCTAATGAAGTCTCAAGCTGTTTAAACAGTTTCATTAAAATGCATGCGGCAAAGGGGGTGAAAGAGTTTAGATTTTGGTCGGATAATTGCGGTGGCCAGAATCGTAACCGTATTGTGTTCGCTTCCTATTTGCTCGCTGCTAAAGAGTTTGATGTAACAATAACGCATAGATTTATGGAGAAGGGACACACCCAAAATGAAGGGGACAGTGTTCACGCGCTTATAGAAAGAGAGAGTGAGCAGAGACTGATTTACGTTCCTGATGAGTGGTACTGCTTGGTTCGCTGGGCCAAAAGAGAAGGTATACCGTACAATGTAACAGAAATGACTTTAGGCAACTTCTATAATTTTAAAGATTTGTTGGCTAACAAAAACTGGGTGAAAGATGTAACTAATGAGAAAATGAAGTGGACACAAATAAGAGAGGTTAAGGTTACAAGTAATATTTTTGATCGAATAGAATTTAAATATAATTTTGATGAAGAGCCTAAGACTTTAGTGGTGCTTAGATCCACGAAAAGAAACACCCAACGCACCGATGATTTTAAAATATCTCCAGCGTATGATGGTCCTGTTCTTCTCCCACATGGCAAATACAAAGACCTTAACGAAATGTGTAAATCAGGTGTTATACCTAACAAGTATAATAGATTCTACAGAGACTTGCCACATCTATCTAGTAATGTAAGATAAAGAGAAATGAGTGATTCTGAAGACTTTTGATGGGAGATAATTTTTGATTATTGTGATTTTAAAGTTCCTGTTTTACCGTACAAACATTTTTAAGTACTAAAATTAGACTAGCTTTTAAGGTAGAAAACTGAGACTGTAATTTTATTATAATAAGCAAGTTATATTTTATTTTTCACAGTGAAAGGACGGCTGTGTTATTTTTTTTTGAAACTTTTTATTTTTTGTACAAGTTTACCTAAGGTGATTGTGATTTGAAATTGCAGCTTTATTAAATACTATTTATTTTGTTATCATAATATTATAATAACCCTAAAGCTTAGTTAGAGAAATTAGACTGATGTTTAAAGTAGAAAATATAAACTGAACTTGAAACTGAATTTATTATAAGTAGGTACTTTACTTTAAACTTTAAGATCTGCCTGTAAGGCCTGCCTTTCAAAGGTGCTTTGATTCTATAAGCAGACCAGGTTCTATTTTTATAATGGTATGTTGATTAGTTATTTGTAGAATTTTAATTTTGTGAAATAATTCTCTTTTTTAGTCTTTTTTATATTTTTTTTTATTAAACTTTCGAAGTCAGTTAGCTAAAGTATAGATGCTGATTATTAAGAATAAAGGCTCTATAAACTGTGATTAAGACTGAGTGATATCTAATGATAATTAAGTACATAGAAATGTTATGTAAACAAATTGGTATAACAATTCTAAACATTTTGATTAATAAAGACTTTAATGATTGAAACAAATGCAGTATATTTTTTCAATTTACCCTAGTAAAACAAACACATACGACAAAAGTATTTTTAAACCCACATTTGAAAATGTCGCAAATGCCATATCCTACTTAAATTATTATTAAGAGTCCGAATAAAATTGTAGTAAGTGCCACAACTGACAATTTACCCAAAAAATAGTCCAAATAAAAGTGGCGATAGTACCTTATTTCCCAAACTATTCATTAATTCTCAGATTTTTCTATCTCAGATTGTAACATACTTAATAAAAAACAATCAGTCCAAATTTGAAGAGGCTGTGCTCTTTAATAATATTTTTATCGTCAAAATAGACTTTAAACTGCTCTACTGAAAAGTTGTATTTTTGTAGTACCGACATTGTTAATAGGGACCATCGGTATAATCTATATTATTTGAATTATTTTACAAATGAAAAAGTACCGTTAGACAAAAAATGCTAAGAAATTTAAAAATAAATCTTATGTCTACCCGTGCCAATCCGGGACGGGCCGCTAGTATTATATATAATTATTATGTTTATTCAATATCTACAGTAAATTATTTTATTATACTAAACCATTTAATCAATGTTAAAATGTAATAATTTTTAATGTTACTTAATATAAATTCTAAATCGCTCTTAAAAATGTTAGCATTTAAAAAAATAGTTCTTTAATAACAATAACAGTTAGATTTAAAGTCTTTTAAATAAAATAATTATTATCTATTTCTATTAAAAAAACACAGTTTTAATACAGTAACAAAGTACTACAACTTAAAATATGAAATTGTTTTTATCTAAAAATAAGTTTAATTTAAACAATCACAGTTTGATTAATAATAAGTCTTGTAAATATTACTATTGTTTTACAGTAACAAAGTACGCTAAACATAAAATTTTAGATAACATTAAAAAAAGTTTTATTACACAGTCACAGTTTGATTTTCAAAGTCTTAGTATTCGTCTTATGAATATAATATTATATATTTGTATTTATAAAATCACAGTTGTTTCATTGGTAACACTTGTTTGTAAATAATATAAGTACTAACTAGAAAATAAAAAAATAGTCGAAAAACAATCAACAAAAGTAATTATGCACAATTTAGGCTAAATCTAATTATACTAACTTTAAAATAGGGATTCGTTAAAATAAAAAAGAAATAACAGATCTAATCACCAGGGCTCGGAATTAGGTGGAGTTTTTCATGTACTTACACTGATTTCATACAGCGAAAGAATAAAGTGGATATGTCTCAAATCCCTAGATTAAATTTTAAAGAGCAGAAAAAAATCCCATGTTTTTTTTAATAAAAAGTTATTTACTTTTTTACACAATTTAAACTACTGCACGCGCGACTAAATATTTTAATTCTCACAAAATGTATACAGTAATTTCGGAAGCGAACACTTCAAATCTTACTATGGTAAGCAATCAAAATCTTACTGGTAATGATTTGGACAAAGAAAATGATTCTGATGGGCCGTTTGAATAAGCAAAACCTCACGAGTCTAGGCTAGAAGCAAAAGCATTTGCTCGTATTTATAAAAAAGGCGAAATATGCGTATGAGAATTTACTACAGACTTTCAACAATTTGTATTGTGAATCGGACAAAGAAAATGATTCTGATGGGCCGTTTGAATAAGCAAAACCTCACGAGTCTAGGCTAGAAGCATAAGCATTTGCTCGTATTTATAAAAAAGGCGAAATATGCGTATGAGAATTTACTACAGACTTTCAACAATTTGTATTGTGAATTAATATAACGAATAAAAAAATATGTTAATTATCTTTGTTTTATTTGTCTATCTCTGAGGTTTTTATTATTATTTATTCGTAATATTGTTGGCCACACGGGATTGTCCATTAGAAATCCCGGGAAGGTCCACATTAATATCAACATTTCGATGCAAGTACATAAAAAACTCTACCTAATTCCGAGCCCTGCTAATCACAGAACAAATCACATCCATGTTATTGAAAAATCACATTTATTTACATTCATGTACTTAATAATAGTATAGGAATAAAAACCATCAACAAAAATACTACGTATATTCACATAATTTTTCCAAGCAGTGACCCAGGGTAATAGAGCCGGTTGCAAATTGTTGCAGTATAAAATTAATTCTTTCATCTCTTTCTTTGGTATATTTTCTAATATTATTAATGTTTTCATCATCATTTACTTTTTTATTTCTAATTTCGCTTAGTTTTGACTCTTTACTGAGGGTGTTTACAAAAATCAATATGTTGGGTCTTCTCTTGCTCTCCAAATACCTATTAATTTTGGAATGCCACCCTTCTAAACTATTTGTGGTTTTATGTGGAAGTCTATAAAAGTTCCACTGTGTTCTGTCAGTAAAGAGTTTTAAGTTGTAGTACTTTGTTACTGTATTAAAACTGTGATTTTTTAATAGAAATAGATAATAATTATTTTATTTAAAAGACTTTTAATCTAACTGTTATTGTTATTAAAGAACTATTTTTTTAAATGCTAACAATGGTTATTTTAGAATATTTATTAGCATAACTAATTCGTTAAATATTAAAACAAAAAACCCGACTGCTTAAAAAAAAGAACTGAAAAGATAAAAACAAGTATAGCATTATCTACATTAAATTCATTAACAACAAATGAAATATGTCAAACTAAATTCTTTATGATGTTGCAGGCGGGGACAAACGATAATTGTTTGTCCCCGCCTGCAACATCATAAAGAATTTAGTTTGACATATTTCATTTTTTATTTCACTCTTTTTAGTTCTTTTTTTTTTTATTTCACTCTTTTTAGTTCTTTTAACCGACATGTTCTTTTATATCTATTAATTTGTAGAAATCAAATCTCTTTGAGATCAATGAGCCTTAATCGTGAGTTAAACTATCAAATGCAAAAACAATTATTCAACGACCGGCAGTTTCCAAGATTAGCGTGAGCGAACATACAAACTAACTTCCACCCACTTCGGGCGCGCGAGCGTGCCGATATATAAATTGGTAAATTGTGTTTAATCAGTAATATAAATGTGATAAGAAGTATATATTTTTGAAATGGTTTTTTCATGGCCTTTTATTTGATACCCATATTACTATGATGAAAAGAAAATCCATACCTCCCCCCCCTTTTTTTTCATTTGCCGGCGCCATTTTGAAAAATTATATAGCCTATGTCACTATCACTGTTTCGACGAATTCAACGACACCTCATATGTCAAAATCCGTCTAGCCGTTTGGGCTCTAGGGTGGTACAAAGAAATAGACATACATACATACATACGCTCGAAAAACATAACCCTCCTGCTGACGCAGTCGGGTAATAAAACTTTTTCCGTGTACTGTTTGTTTTATTTATTTTATAATACCATTGTTCTGCTGACTGTACTTTGAATGTATCTGCATTAAGGGGTGAACGGGTACTGCTCTTTTTTCAAGGAGTGTACGGGTACTTATTCCTAATTAGGGGTGAACATTGAGGAGTGTACAGGCTCGTAGCCGCTAAATCATATTTAGGTTGACGACGCCAAATCTCTCATGATAAAGAAAAGAAAGAAACAATCATTTATTCTAGCATAAGAAAACACATAGCAAAGCGTCTAATAATTTTAAAATATTATTCAAAATTCCGAAAATGGTACGCATCTCAACACAATACTGCAGCGCTAAAAGCACCGCAGCGCTGATAATTCTTATGCGCCCAGTGACTGAGTAAGGAGCAGTGTGACAACAGAAAAAAATAATTACATATTATTATATTTTTTAGTGTCACAAACAAACAATATATTTTTGGAGAAACAACTAAATTACATAAAGCTAAGGGATATCAACAGTTACTAAATTAGATCTGTTGATGAGTCACTACTCCATTGTGTTCGTATGAAGGCCGTCGACAACAGATTGAGATGACATTCTGATAACAATACATCGCTCAATGTAGCTTATATTTTTCTTTTTGCGCACCGCTTCACGGTAGATATTCCACTAATAGGCACTTAGAGTTTCGCCTCTACATTTCTTATGCGCACTGCCAAAGAATGGAACGCCTTGCCCTAGTCTGTGTTTCCGCATGAGTACAACTTGGATCTCTTCAAAGCAAGAGTTAATAGGTATCTCATAGGTAAGCGTGCTCCACCGTAGACCGCATCATCACTTACCATCAGGTGAGATCGGAGTCAAACGCGTGCCTATTCACCATAAAAAAAACATCTAACTCTACCGTTACTGCCTATTTTTACCCAAAATATTACAGCAAAAAGTAGTTAAGCGTCCAATTTACGGCTGACGCCAAAGTTAAATTTAAGTTCCGGCGGCTGTTTTCAATGAAAGTAAGATGTGTGAAACAAAATTTTGCAGCCATTTCTCTTTTTTTATATTTAAAAACTGTAACGTTTATTAAAGTTGTACCGTTTGCAGATAAAGTTTCAAACTATTTTGTACATTTACCAAATAGTCAGCTATGCTTTTGAGTCGAAAACTCTTTTTTAGAGATCCTCTTAGGGCTATTCTGACCGATTGTTGATAAAATTGCACATAGTTTATTTTTGAAATAAGTACCAATTAAACTATCAGGGATTTTATCATATCATTACATAATAGACGTGATGTTACACTATGTTTAGGTAAACCTATTTAAAATACGCCAAATCATATAATTTGAAGGGGCCAAATATCTCTTAATAAAGCTAAGGGATATCAACAGTTACTAAATTAGATCTGTTGATGAGTCACTACTCCATTGTGTTCGTAGGAAGGCCGTCGACAACAGATTGAGATGACGTTCTGATAACAATACATCGCTCAAGGTAGCTTATATTTTTCTTTATCTTCCCAGAGATACAAACCTGAAAGATTTTCCTTAAAGAGATCCCTAAGGAAAATACTTTTAAGGTATTATGTTTTGGAGGTAAATATTTGGTAAAAATGTGGTGTTGGAAAGTGGGGTTGAAAAATAACATATTCGGGTTGTTATGACCAAACTAAATTTGTAATTTTAATAACAAATCCTCTCCCTCATCTGTCTGTTTGCAATAAACTCATCAACCACTTAAGAGAATCAGATTATAATCATTCGATCTTCACCAAAAAAAGTACGTAATTTATCAATGTTATCAACGATTTTGCAACCGCGGATGGAGCCGCGATCGAATTCTTCTTTTTAGGCACTCTCAGGCATGTAGGTTTCCTCACGATGGTTTCCTTCACCGTTAACGAGTGATAATTTATATGATAAATACACAAATATTTTCGAAAAGACAAATCTTAACGATTTATTGACAGAGATGTGTGCCGTGGGATCGAACCCGAGACCTTTGACTTCGCAGTCCTACGGTCTCCCACTCGGCTATCGCTGCCTTAACACAATATATCATCAAGTATTTATTTCCCAGAAGGTTGTGGCCGAGGTAAATAACACTTACACTTTGCCCGACCTGGGAATCGAACCCGAGACCTCTCCGTGAGAAGTGCACACGCTAACCACTAGACCATCGAGGCAGTTGTAACTGTTGCCTTAGCGGTACAAAAAATAGCTTACCTTCTATTCTCAGACCTACCAAATATGCAAATGAAATTTTATTAAAACCAACAGTCGTTTTATACGTAACATTGTTATACAAGATTTTTACTTAAGAGAAGAATAAGAGGAATATAACTGCTATGACATTTGCTCCTTGATCTGATCTGAATAAGGCCACGGAGAATGCAATTAATGTAGCCACCTTCTAGGCCGGGGTGGTATAAAAACTACGACTATTGACTCGTAAGAAGAAGAAGACGAGGAATTAATATCTTTATGCATTAATATTCTTTCCCTATTCTTAATTCTCTCTAGTACACCTTGAACTTTGTGTCTCTTTCTTACTCTCCATCCAATGGTTGTCTGTAAGAGATTGCCTTAGTTGCGATAAGACCGCCATTTGTACTATATATCTTCTTTTTTTCTGTATATTTATTTTTCCTTGGTGTGCAATAAAGCACACCAAGGAAAAATAAATTCCTTGGTGTAAATATTATTATTATAATATTATTAGATGTAAGATTTGCCCGATTTTGTGCAGATTAAGGAGCATCTGCCCTCTGGGTCAAATCTGCAGTGGTCTATATGGAAATCGCTAAATCGCTTGAGAACTCAAGTAGGCCGCTGCAGACACAATCTTGAGAAATGGGGTATATTAAAAGACCAGATCCAATGTGACTGCGGTGCTCCCCAACAAACGATGTCACATCTGTTGAATTGCCCTAATTGCCCTTATAGCTGCTCTTTGCACGATTTGTACGACGCTACAGAATGCGCAATTGGTGTGGCCACGCACTGGGCGGGAGTAATATAAGTTTGTAGTACCATTGATACGAAAGAAGAAGAAGAAGATGTAAGATTTCATCATCGCGTCAACATCGAGGCAATCCAGCTCCTTGATAATACGGAACTAGTGAAAAGACTAAAACGAACGAAACCTTTCGAGTTAGTGTAGTGATAAGTGACAAATAAGTTAGTAGTGCGATAAGTGTCGTTACACAAAAACTGAGTATAGTGTTAATGGACGCATTCTAAGATTATATTATAACGTAGCAATTTCATCATCATCAGCCTAGGGACGTCCACTGCTGGACATAGGCCTCACCAATCGATTTCCACAGCGTGCGGTTTTTGGCCGACTGAAACCAACGACTCCCCGCGATCTTGATCAGATCGTCCGTCCATCTAGCGGGAGGACGTCCCACGCTGCGTTTGCCAGTTCGTGGCCGCCACTCTAGGACTTTCTTGCCCCAACGGCCAGCTGTCCTCCGAGCTATGTGTCCGGCCCATTGCCACTTCAGCTTAGCGACTCGCTGAGCTATGTCGGTAACCTTCGTTCGCCTACGGATCTCGTCATTTCTGATTCGATCGCGTAGTGAAACCCCGAGCATAGCTCGCTCCATCGCTCGCTGAGCGACCTTGAGCCTTCTGATGACTCCTATAGTGAGCGGCCACGTCTCAGTTCCATAAGTCATCACTGGCAACACACACTGGTTAAAGACTTTTGTCTTTAGGCACTGGGGTATACTGGACGAAAAGACACTACGTAGTTTCCCGAACGCTGCCCAGCCGAGTTGGATTCGGCGGTTAACCTCTTTCTCGAAGTTGGATCTACCTAATCGGATAATTTGTCCCAGGTATACATATTCGTCCACAACTTCGAGTGTAGAGTTCCCAACAGCGATTGGGGTGGGTACTACATGGACATTCGACATAATTTTTTAGCAATTTAGGTTAACATAATATTACTTATTAGTCTTGATAGGCTAGATTGTAATGTAAATAAGATATCATAATTTTAATAATTGATTTCTTATAATAAAAAAAAAGATGTATGATTAGATAACTTAATTCCGATGGGATCATAGTTTTTCCAAAGGCTTACATTACTTGTTTGCTTACTTCGTTCAATAAACAAATATCGTATTAACAGTATACTATATGGTAATATTAGAATTATAATCGCTTTAAAACCACAATTAATGGTAATAATTGTATAATCATTGTTTACCACAACCGCAATCTAAACAATGCGTATTTTATCGCGTGCTCAATGATTACGTTATCCCTAATTGTGGGTAGTCATTAGCGAAAATTGTTTCGTTCTGAAATACGCAAATTATTTCTGTTTTATATACAAACAAAAGATTAGTAGCTCCAACCTGCGGTTTCACCTGCGGCATGGGACAATACGTTGATATCTTATTGATTATTTTTATAGCATTTAGCTATGCTTAGCAAATTATACTAAGAAACAGTTGAAAAAGATATGGGACCGGCAGGATTTGAACCTGCGACCTTACTGCGCACCGGGCAGCCGCTTTAGCTATCCAGCTACGGTCACCTCTTACCATGGTTCAAATCTTGCCGGTCCCATATCTTTTTCAACTATTTCTTAGTATAATACGTTGATAAATAATTTGCCAAAAAGAAACCGACTTTATTTACTTCAAGAAAGTTTTTGGCCGCAGGGTGTTGGTTTCCGTCGCTTCCGCGGAACTATACCCCAGGAACGCACAAAGACATAGTGCAAAGGAATTGAATATAATTATGTATTTTTAGGTAAAGGTATTTATCTATCAGCCTATGCAGCCTGAAATAAATGATTTATATTATATTATTATTCACAAAAAATGCACTGAAAAGTAAGAAATACTTTAGTACCTACATACTATTTAACGTATTAACGGCTTTAAGGTCATTATAAAGTTATATTAAAAGAATTATCCCCGTACTTCTAAACGTTGAACAGTTGTAACTTCCAGCATCAGCTGAGCACCATGAAATGCTGACTACTAGATGCAAATAGCCGAGTAGCTTTAGGTAATATACAAAAAACAATATAGAAGCCTTTAAAATACAATACATAGTGTGCAAATTTTCATCACAACCCGGTAGTTTTTGCATGATGGAGTAACAAACACTCACTGTTTACATACCCACAAAACTTCTCTTTATTAGTAGGATATTACACTGAAGCTTTCCTCATAAAACACGGTAGATTATGCAATGAAAATCGTTGAATACTGAATAAAATAAAATACGTGTTTCAACTTATTAATGATTATTTTTATAGCATTAAGCTATGTTTAACAAATTATACTAAGAAATAGTTAAAAAAGTATGGGTCAGGCAGGATTTGAACCTGCGACCTTTTGCACACCCGGCAGCCGCTTAAACCAACCAGCTGGTTAGTGTGGTGTGCTTTGTGTGTGTGAAATGTATGTTTGTGAACACCCCCGCGACACAGGAGTTATTCCTAGAGCGGGCATCGTTTAAAAAAAAAAAAAAAAAGTTAATAAAGCTACGGTCGCCTTTTCATTTCGTGACGTCACGTTCATCTATTTGTTTCTATCTTAAGTAGCATATAATTTCAAATCCTGCAGGTCCCATATATTTTCAATCGTTTCTTAGTAAAATACGTGTTGTATAAAATCTTAATTCATCTCAAAACCCTGTCTGTACTTGTGTTAAGTAGACCTATGTCTGACTTTTTCCGCTTTTGATTATACGTTGTGAAAGGATCGTCACCTTTTCGACTTTCAGACTTTTCTTTTTAATGAAAGTCCTTTTTAGTTTTGGGGGAAATTGGAAAGTGTCTGTTAAAGTAATGAGTCTGAGTATAAACAAAGATGTTTGAAGGAATAAAGTTGGTTAAGCACTATTAAGTCTTTTATCATTTTTATCACTAGTAAGCTTTTATCACAAAAAATCTTTATATATAAAGGTATGGTGAAGAAATTAACAAGAAAACTAACGAATAATACATTATTATTACAACTTTAAAAAAACAAGGCAAATTGTTTTAAGATTGGTTTTTATTTAAGTGCTATTTTTTTTAAGATTGGATACATTTTTAACCGACTTTAAAACAGGAGGAGGTACTTAACTCGTCAGCATTTTTCGACTGGGAGAAGCGATCCGTGTGGTCCCATTTGACATTGGTCCAGTTCTGAAAATGGCACTCATGAGATAACCATATACATACAATTTACAATAAATTACCCGAAACTGTAATAAGTGCCTTAACTCTAGACAGTTTTAAGAATCGTCTCAGAAGATGGCTTGTTATGCATGCATTCTACTCTGTGGATGAATTGATAACATTTAAAAATTAATCTTGACTTTGTCTGAAATCTATTTTAATCATTTATTTGAATTTTTGAATTTATTTATTTGTGTTGTATTGACTTGTGTTTCTCAATCACGATTGTATTAAATTTGACATTCTGCATTGTATTATTATTATTATTATTTTTATTTAACATTAATTGTATTATTTTTTTTTTTTTTATGTTTTTTGTTTTTCACGATTACTTTTTTTCATTATTATTTTTTCCAATAATTAATTGATTTCTCATTATGCAAATGGTTTGTTTGATGAAAATATTGTATTGACGTGTAATATATTTTTACCAACAAATAAGTTATGAGTTATGAGTTAAGTGTATAATTTTTGTAATTGAAGACCGTTTTTTTTTAACATTATTCTTTATTACATTAGGATCAGCTATTATTACAGCGACTGCCACCAGACCTCTACAACCCACTGGTTGTCAGACAATATAGCCTCTGATTACCCGCAACGACTGCAATGGAACTGTTTTCTGATTCCTACATAAAAATTGATGTGCAGAACTATTTGCCCCTATCGCTACCGCCTACTAACAGTATCGATTTTCCGATTCAAATCGTTTTGCAGTTTTGTGTGTGGTAAACGACTGATAGTTACTGAATCGAGTTAACTCAGCCGATAAGGGAAATACCGACAGCCATTGGAGCAAACTACTCCTGAAATGAAGGCCGTGCTTTGGCAATTGTGCCAGAAGCCAGGTTAACGACGACTTAGGGCAAAATGATTGAGCGATTCGGACGAAGGTAGCTGGAGGGGACTGGATGCGGCGCGGAGGACCTGTAGTTGTGGAGAGGCCTATGTCCAGCAGTGACCTTTGATTGAAGCTTCTGTGAAAAATGAGTTGTTGTCTGTTACTGTATTCAAAATGTCATCTTAATCATTTGTCGATGGTCTTCTTCCAAAAACAAAGAAGCTGTGGTTAATCAATAGGTAGTTTTGTTAACATTTGCCAATTCTGAATTTATTAATTGCTGAATTTAGTTTATTTAATTAGATTTGGCTTTTTGTCTAGTAGTTTTTTTCATAAAGATCTAACTTTATCTTCTTATAAAAGGCAGTTATGCATTTCTGTAAATAAATAACAGGAACAAAATTTAATGCCAATTCGAGTTAAAACATCTGATATAATAATCATTTCATAGACACTAAAAAATAAAAAAAAATCAAAAATATTCTTTCCATTTATTTATAAATATAATTTAATGTTTCATGAAAGATTAAAATAACACACCGAAAATAAGTATTGAATAAAAATAAAGACGCAATACAACAACGAAATTGCAGGCTGGCGGACAATTTACTGTTGAAATAATTCAGAACGCGCGCGTCGGGATAATGAGAAAACAATTTTTAGCCATTGTTTTCGTGTATTTTGTATTTTTTTGCGATGGTGCGAATTTTCCCCGGGACTGGAACCATTTGCAGTATGTGGGAAACACACCTAACAGTCAATCAATCATTTTGAATAACTTACTTTTGAATAACAGATAAAGTTAAACCTACTCAGATGATTCAATATTTATTCAAGAATAAATGTATTATTTAATTGTTCTTAATTAAATAAGATGTAATAATTAGCCGTCAAATCAGAACAATAGGTATTTTAGAATAAGTCGTTGTTAACAGATTTTTTACAATCTAAAATAAGCGTCCAATAAAAATAAAGACGCAATAAAACAGGCAACCACGAAATTGCAGGCTGGCGGACAATTTACTGTTGAAAAAATTCAGAACTCGCGCGTCGTGATATTGAGAAAACGATTTTAGCCATTGTTTTCATGTATTTTGTATTTTTTTGCGATGGTGTGAATTCACCCCAGGACTGGAACCATTTGCGGTTTGTGGGAAACACACCTAACAAAGTTGACGGTCGGAACATATTTAAAACCATTTAGTATTTTGGCATTTTGTTTAGGTACTTGTTATTTTGATAAAAGACGATGTAAAAATTTGCTGTCAAATCATAGCAATTGTTATTTTAGAATAAGTCGTTGTTAACAGATTTTTTACAATCTAAAATAAGCGTCCAATAACAATAAAGATGCAATATAACAGGCAACCACAAAATTGCAGGCTGGCGGACAATTTACTGTTGAAATAATCCAGAACGCGCGCGTCGGGATACTGAGAAAACGATTTTTAGCCATTGTTTTCGTGTATTTTGTATTTTATTGCGAAGGTGCGATTTCGCCCCGGGACTGGAACCCTTTGCGGTTTGTGGGAAACACACCTTATAGAGTTGGCGGTCGGTAAAAATTTAAACAATTTTGTATTTTGGGATTTTGTACATTTAACTGTTAACATAATAACTATTAAAGGTTAAGTTAAACATACGCAAATAATTAAATATAAATTTAAAAATAAATGTATTATTTTATTGCGCATAATTAAAGACGATGAACAAATTAGCTGTCAAATAGTGAGGATAGAGGACAGGGTATAATAGGAAAACTATTTCTAGGCAGTGTATATTTTTGTTGTTTTTTGCGCAAACCTGCAGTGATTTTTGGCTCGGGAATACACCTGACAGAGTTGACGGACATTTGACATATTTACAGCCATACTGTTTTGGCTATTTTGTGTGTAATGTTTTGAAACTATTATTATGTTTTCGATTAATTTATAGTAGCAAATTGAATATTGAAACTAACAAAAATATCTTCAAAAAATTCACGGGCTAAGATTTTAAAGAATCAACATGACTGTGTATACATGTATGTATACATCATTTATTTTAGTTTTAAGTACTTTCTATTTTTTTAACTACACCACTGACTAATATGTCGATTAACTCAATCCTGTCCATTCAAAGGTTGCCTGGAAGAGATCACTTAATAGTGATAAGGCCGCCCATTGTGCATACTTAGATAAGACTCTTCTGTAAATTGTATTTAATCTGTGTGTATAACAAAGAATTTTCTGTCTTTCTATCTATGACTGAGGTCAATCACAGCAAGATCTGCAAGAGGTTCTTCGAAGCGACTATCCAAGAGATTCCAGCTCCTAATTACTGTTAGCAAACTTAATAAAAGTTGAGAGATAAGACATTGTGCTTCTGAAGTTGTAACGAGTGGGGATAGTGATCTTAATGCCAGATCAGTTTGCTGGAATTGATGCAGTTGGAAAAATAGCGTTAGGTTTTTCTTTTATATATGAAAGTGTTTCATAATATAACATGATGGCGATGGCAGATCGGGTGTGGCAGAGGTGTATAATACCCAAAGGGGTATGACCAATCGACTATGGAATTGTTTATCGCAGCTGTGTTATGTATTCCGTGGCTTTGTCAAGATAAAAACTGCTGTACTGTATGTAGAATAATATGACAGTTTAATTTTAAGCCGGATATTTTCATAGTAAGCTGGGATGTCATGAAAAAAGTTAGTAAACAAGTGCAAAAAACCTGATAATTCTATCACAATTAAATTAGATTCTAGTTCATGCTTCATGTTTAAATAGAAAATCTCTTTTGTTTATTAAATTCCGCTTAAGTTATGTCTCTTATTACTAGATAATCGTCATACACAAAACTAGAAATTATTTACTATCTTATATTCGTGACACAAGGGTTTTGGCGATACAGTTTTTGGGCATTGCCTTTTCACCTGTTATGTTTACGTCCCATGTGATAAAGGGTGAGCTTATCGCCATCCACCGAGCACAAATCCAACTCTGTGATGCTGTAAATTTTCTGACGGAAAAAAAACCAAAATAACACCTTTGCCTGACCCGGGAATCGAACCTGAGACTTTGCTGTGGAAGGTGACTACACTAACCATTAGACAACGAGACAGTGCAGATAGTGTTTTATATTTTAATAATATTATAACCACATTTTTATATTATTTTTATGTTCGAGAACAAATTAAATTTAGAAATTGCACAAATAACAATTACCTTTTATGCATAACACTTTTTTGAGGAAATTTAATTTTTATGTAGAAATCTCGGAAGCGAAAATTTTTCTTGCTTTTTTTAGTTTTTTTTTAAACAACAATCGCACTTGCAATAACTTCTGTGTCGCGAGGGTGTCCACAAACATACATTTCACACACATAAAGCCCACCCAAAGTCACAACAAATATTTGTGGCTCACACAAATATTTGTCTCGTGTGGGATCGATCAACACCAGTCAATCAGTTGAAGCGGCGAGCACTACGCCAAGCACTTAATACTTCAATAGTTTGAAAAATCAAATTATTATTTCAAAACTTTCAACTATGGACGGCTACTTAAAACTTTTCCTGCTTAGTTGCACACATTGTGCAAATTTCTTACAGTATAAAGAAAGTTTTGTGAATTATTAGCTTTACGAATAAAATCGCTTATACGACACTTATGTTGCTAACTGTGCTATTAATCTTAACCGCGGGTACTCGCTCCATTAAAGAGATTTTCTTTAAAAGCCTGATATAACCTACCGATGTTTATATGCAGCCTTCACTTACTCGCTTGAAAGTGGGCAAGTGATAAAATAATAATCTTTTAAAAGAGAAAAATTGACTTTTATATTATTTAGATAATAATTTTATAGACACTCGTCACTTGTCTAAATCGGTATAATAAGCATGTTTTATCGTGCTCATTTTATGCAATTAATAATTTAAA
This sequence comes from Hypena proboscidalis, assembly GCA_905147285.1. Taxonomy (NCBI): domain Eukaryota; kingdom Metazoa; phylum Arthropoda; class Insecta; order Lepidoptera; family Erebidae; genus Hypena; species Hypena proboscidalis. Next base: position 4,019,527 of record LR990150.1, on the reverse strand, counting down.
CAATTTAAGATATTATGTATGTCTATGGACATATATACAGTATTCTTATTATGTCCTTCTGACAGTGACATATTAAGTTTAGATTAGGTTATAAGAATCGTTTAATTTATAAAATAATTTTTAACAAAAAAAAATACCGACTTCAAAAAGTAGGTAAACTAAAAAGCAAAAAATAAATTTACTTCGTCCAAAATAATACGTTTTTTCATTTAGTTAAATAGAAATTATTAAATAAATATTTCATAATTCTAAAGTCGGTGCCAAGTAAATCGGATAATTAAGAACTAATCTAATATTCAGTCACAAAAAAAGGTGTTAGAAAGATTGATATTATCTATACAGAGTTATTGTTTACTTGGCACCGACTTCAGAATTATAAAATATTTATTTAATAATTTCTATTTAACTAAATGAAAAAACGTATTATTTTGGGCGAAGTAAATTTATTTTTTGCTTTTTAGTTTACCTACTTTTTGAAGTCGGTTTTTTTTTTTGTTAAAAATTATTTTATTTTACGATTTTAAGTGATGGGTAGACCGAGCAAGAATGTTTCTCGAATGAGGAGACGACGGTTACTTGAGACGGAAAACTAATTTGAGGTGCCTATATTAAAAGAATTATCCCCGTACTCCTAACCGTTGAGGAGTTGTACCTTCCAGCATCAGCTCAGCAACTTAAAATGCAAATATCCAAGTAGTTTTAGGTAATATACAAAACACAAAATAGAAGCCTTTGAAATTTGAGGGTTACCCATGATTTTTCTAGGATCCCATCATCAAATCATGACCTCATATTATGAATATACAAAGTAATATTCAACGTCTCGCCGCATCTGTGTATAACATAAAAGAATACAGTAAACGGCCTCAAGGAGCCTATATTTAAAGAATTATCCCCGTACTCCTAACCGTTGAGGAGTTGCACCTTCCAGCATCAGCTCAGCAACATAAAATGCTGACTACTAGATGCAAATATCCGAGTAGCTTTAGATAATATACAAAAAACAATATAGAAGCCTTTTAAATTTGAGGGTTGCCCTCGATTTCTCTAGGATCCCATCATCAGAACGTGACTTGAAAAAAATGGGACCACATGACGAGTATATCCTTTCAAACAAAAAAAGAATTTCTCAAATCGGTCCAGGCGTCTTCGAGTAATCGGCGAACAAACATAAAAAAAAAAAAAAAAAACATACAACCGAATTGAGAACCTCCTCCTTTTTTTGAAGTCGGTTAAAAAGAATTTATGAAAGTGAAGTCTCACAAAGAGTATCATATCACCTCGTATTTTTCTCTATAGTAAGCAGTTACCGTAGCCTATGGACACTTGCAACGCCAGAGACATCACGCGTGCGTTGCCGACCCTTCAAAAACCTATTTACACTCTTTTTTTTTCGTATTGTTCTGTTAACAGTGCTCCACGTAAAATACTGATATTACAAAACATAATAACTCTTGCACTTGTGAAAAATATTTATAACAACAAAAATAATTGATTTTTTTTGTGTAAATACGTGCTTCCTTGAGCGGAACATTATGGTGTTCAAACGAGGCACTACCTACAACGTTCATAAAATGATCGATTGCTAGCTTTATAAATTGATTACCTCGTTTGTTCGTACCAAGATATTGTAAACCCATGAATGTATTTTATTTCCCTTGCATTTATGGCTATGAAATAATGATTATGCTTACAACTAGCTACCGCGCGTGACTCTGCCCGCGTGTTATATCCGTATGCACAATTTATTCGATTGTTTTTATAATACGTATCTATAGATAAATAATTCTATTATAGCGATGGTTTTTATTTGATTTAGGCGTTGCTCAATACTTTTTTACTTTTTCTTATTTAATGAACCGTGAATTTCAGGTGCCAAAAAAAGCAATAACTTTAGCTATTAGTGACCATAACGTTGATAACGATCCCAAAATAATTGTAAGCCACAATTAAAAACATTGTAGATATTCTGAAGTGAGTGGACATGGGAAAGAGTTGAAAGATGATGATTCTGATATAAACACTTTTACACTTACAGTTACAATAAGTGTTGTTTACTATTTGTTTATAACGTCTTGTAAAATAAATATATAAATCTGAAAAATTCTAGTAGTCTTATCAGAACACAAAAAGGCAAGCATTTCAAAATTTCTCTGGAATTTTCAGTCTCATAAGACTCTCAGTGTTAAAAAATAAGTAAAAATCGCGATAAAATCCGCAAAAATGAGTTCATACATAAATTGATATCTACCAGTTCAAACTCTGCGGTTGAAGTAACTCGAAATTTCCGTTTCAATATGAGCAACTAGACAAGTAAATAGAACATGTCAAAACGTCAGCCGAAATTAAAATGTTGGAAAAGTTTCGTGAAACCACTTACAGCCCGGCATGCAAACGAGTAACCCTTATTCTATGATGCGCTAAGTTCCTTGAAGCAGACGTATTCTGACAGAAATGAAAATTGTTTTACCTTTGCAATTTGCATGTCGAGTTTGCTCAGATATTTTTGTGTGCTTAGTTGTTTGAACAGTACGTTGGTATACCTTGTCCATTTGTTTATTTTGTTTGACAGCTCACGACTATGAATAAACAGTATTTTTTCGGAACAATATTTTACAATAATGGCGTACTTTGTTGACGGGCAACACTTTTTAGTGATGGCCGTGTTTTAAAACAAAAAACCACAGACTTAAAATCAGGTCTTGAAATAAGATAAATCGATCATAATATTATTAAAAAAAAAGGAATATTTTGTGTCTGTAAATTTAATAAAATAAGAAATAAAAAGTATCATGACATTAAATCTAAATCTAGAAATTTTAAATAAAACAAGTAAAATTATTATTAAATACTATTTACTATAATTATTCATGAGATTCTTCTTTAAATAACCTTACTACCGTGTAAATAATATTAAACTAAAAATATTTGTGTGCATTTCAATATAAAGTTCCTCCTAAATTAATTGATTATTTCAAATTGAATCGGTAACGTCTATAGACATCACTAATATTGAAATGTCAACAATAAAGTAAACAGTTTGACATTATATAGTTATTTATTTTTTTCTTCTATATTGAACATTTTTTTTGACTAAATATGTAGTAGGTATCTGCTTTGTTGATCACGTGGTTAGCGTATGTTGTCTTTCACCGTGACGTCTCGGTTTCGATGCCCAGGTTCAGCAAAAGTGGCGGATGCGGCAATTGGGATTTGCCCGTCTGGCAATTCTTAACAGTAGTTCTTAACAAGGGACCACAGTCACATCCTTTTGGGTAATATTCAATGCAATACCCATCAGAGCTGGTACTTAGATTGATTTTAATTTGAACCTAAACAGTTCGATAATAATTGATCTTAGCTTCGGTAATTCAAATCATATTATTATTATTTATTTATTTTAAAGCTTTTGTATATTTTTTTTTATTAGTGTGTGTATTATAATGCTTATTGACGTGCTTAAGCGCTCCTTGGGGTTTATGAAGATAAATGACGGTTTGACTTTGAATATTGGTGTGATGTTATTATTTCTTGCATAGTACCTACATATGCCAATTCAACCAATGTGTAAACTCAAATTACGCAATCTTTTTTTATCCAAGTCAGTAAGAGTTAATAACCAAAGTAGACCACTTTCATTAATCTTGATAGCATTGACAATGGGCAGCGCACAGCACTATTGAGGTCATCTTCATCCGGAGCAAGCCCGATTGTCCGCGGTGCAGCTCCCGAGCTATTGTTTCTATATTCTTGCCATTTTATGGTCGCACGTATGGCAGACGGAACCAAGAGATGTGAGTTTTGAAATTACTTCTTCATTGTGCTTTTATTTTCATAAAATTATTATGATATTCTAGCTAGTGTTTTTACTAGCATTACATTGTGGAATCTTAATTCTGTCCATATATTTTAAATAAATAATTTTAAAGGTCCAAGCAAAAAAATATATATACACGTCAAATATAGAATCTTTCCCATTTTGGAAATCAGGTAAAAGAATCGATCAATCCCTGGACGAGACAAATCTTTGTGCGGTCCAAAAAATTTGGTGTAGCTCTGGTTATGCTTTGTGTTTGTAAAATATATGTAAGTGAAAACCACCGCATTTCAGGTGTTATAAAGAAAAATTGGAACAACAGCTTAAAACTATCAACCAACTTAACATAACATCATGCTATCAACTCAGAACGGTGATAATAGGTGAGCCTATCGCTTTCAACCAGGTACAATTCCAACTTCATGCTGCAATTAAAAATTTCTCGACGAGAAAACCTCAAGTAACACTTTCATCCAACCTGAAAATCAAACCCGGGACCCGAGAGAGTTTAGTATTGATTCAATAAACAATTTTTCTTTCTTTCTTTCTAATTTACGCAGATATAACCTAACCAAACATAATCCAAATCATGTAATTCCGTAAACAACGCGTTTAACTACGGCTAACCAAAATCGCTTAAACCACTGATAATGCTTGACAGATTTTGGTTACACCGTTTTGATGGTGACTTAAGCGGAATTATGGACCTCTAAACGGGATTAACAGCGCAAACCAAGGACATTAAAGATTGACACTAACATTCCTTGGGAGATTCAATTTAATCCGTGTTTTTGTTTGCCAAATTACGTTGCTTGGTTTTAGCAAAGCGAAGAAATAACAAGAATATAAGTAACAACGGTTAAATTGATTAAGTAAAATTTTTTATGGTGAAGATTTGTGAAATTTGACTTGATATCCACAAATACGTTATTTAACGAATCTAATATAAAATATTCGATCCGGAGAATTGTGCTTGTCTTGTCAAGTCAACTTGCTGAAAATGCCTGCAATCTTAATAAACTAACATAACATTACATCACGCCTATATTACCTAGAAGGGTGTCGCAGAGGTGAATAATACTCACACTTCACCTGTTATGTTTAGGTCCCATGTTATAGGGGGTGAGTCTACGCCATCCACTGGGCATGAAACCACCTCCGTGCTGCTATTGAGGATGTCCTGACGAAAAATCACAGACAGAGACACGCTACCACTAGACAATCAAGGCATTGTATGTATTATATTGTATTAATATTAGTATATCTATATGTATATGTATATTATATTATATTGTTATATATTATTTGTATTATAATAAAATAGCATATTATTTTGAGCGCTAAATCCTTCTTCATTTCTGTCTAAAACTACCTTTCTGTAAATCTTTTACACTAATGTCCATCCAAAGGTTGCCTGGAAGAAATCGCGTTAAGCGATAAGGCCGCCCGTTGTGCATAATATTGTTATTGAAACTTTCGTATAAATGTATTTCCTATGTCTTATGCACAAATAAAGTTTTTATCTATCTATCTATCTATCTATCAAAGCAGTATTCATAAAATCATATATTATGATTTATTTACAGGAAGCTGTAGTACGAAGATCTATTACCTGGAAATCATTTGTGAAGTGTACAGTAGAAGTATGCCACTAAGTAAGTATTGTAATAGCATAACTATGCAAATTCTATGCAAAATACTGGCATGATTTATGATAGAAATATTATTTGCATATTTACAAAACTGAATGGTTCTCTCTAGCATGACATAGCAATAGGCCAGAGTGAACACAAGATACGTGTGTGCTCGCGATGCATGAAGTCTTGTTGGCGTCTCGCCAAATGCGTGCGATGTGCACACGGTGTTTAAGCACAGCTTAGTTGGAAAAACATTCCGAACTTTGTTCTTTCGTAACAAGATTTGTTTTGGATATTAGTTTAATTGCGTGTTTGTGTTTTATTCTGATGAGTTTTTAGTTGTTCGTAACAGTTGTTTCTGTTCTTTTGTTCTTAACTTTACATCACGCCTACACCCAGGATGGTGTGGCAGAGGTGTACAACTGAACACCCACACTTCACCTATTATGTTTAGGTCCCGTAGGATAGGGAGTGAGCCTATCGCCATCCACCGGGCACAATTCCAACTCCGTGCTGCTATTGAGGATTTCCAAATGGAAAGTTGAGAAATAACCAGAGGTCGGAATTAGGTAAAGTTATTCATGTACTTACACTGATTTCATACAGCGAAAGAATAAAGTGGATTTACCTTAAATCCCGAGATTAATTTTAAAGAGCAGAAAAATATCCCGTGATTTTTTAAATTAAAAGTTATTTACTATTAAACAATTTAAACTACTGCACGCGCGACGTTGCCAAACTTACATCAATGACATCGGATATCCGAAGATGCAAAATTCCAATACGCGTGCGATGTTGCCACATTTGTAGTTCGCACAATATAAAATTGTATGTTAATTATCTTTGCTTTATTTGTCTATCTCTGATGTTTTTATTATTATTTATTCGTAATATTGTTGGCCACACGGGATTGTCCATTAGAAATCCCAGGAAGGTCCACATTATTATCAACATTTCGATGCAAGTACATAGATAACCCTACCTAATTCCGACCTCTGGAAATAACACCTTGCCCGATCGAACCTAAGTCCTCGCGATGATAGCATACGCTAACCACTAGACTAACGAGGAAGTTCTATGAATGACTAATTTTTATCTCTGCTTGCAAAACCCGTCGATAAACAGGACGTGTATATTTGGATTCAAATCCTTACATTATTATAGTTTTTACTTGCAATGTCTTTGATTTTATGTTACACACACACCCACAAATATACAATATAACCCACAAACACATCCTGAAGGAAAAAACACCAAATAACGGAATAGCATGTTCTCAATTTCATTTCATGCACCAATTTTCTCAACGAACAGCTCATAGCATAATTGGATGGATCGATCGAAGCCGATTTAATCTCATAAAAGGTATAGTGAATATAAACATAGACGTTTTATTTACGGGACCTTGTTTGTAATATTTAGTAAGGTTCTTTATACAAAAAGGTTTTTTACTGGTGGTAGAGCTCTTGTGAATGACCTCGAGGGCGGCAGCACCACCGTCTCACCTTTAACCTGCCGCCAAATAGTAGTGCTTCCATTACTGTGTTCCGGTTTGGTGGTGAGATCAGGCCCTGAAATTACTGGCACATGAGGCATAACACCGTAGTCCTCAGCTGCAGCGACACATCTATAATCTGCTTTTGTGAATTGTTAATGTCTATGGGCTGTACTCCACTTACCATCAGGTGGACTACGCGCTCGTTCGCTGTGGGCGTAGTAAAAAAAAAAAAAACTTTTTTTTATCTTTCTTTTAGTACCTGAACAGAAAATTAAATAGTTACAGGAGCTCGTGGCTAAGTTGAAGCCGCGTGGTACAATCGATCTTGCAGGTTAAGGAATATTAACCGAGGTCGGTCGAAGATGGGTGACCATCTTTAACATAACGAGTTTTCCTCCGTGCCTTGGAGAGCACGTTAAACAGTTAGTCCCGGTTGCCATTTGAACATCTATGGCAGTCGTTAACTTATCATTCATCATTGATATAAATGTCATTGTATGCAATAAATTGTTTTATATTTGGAACACAAAGCGGTTGTTTGTAAAAATCCATTTACTTTGCCTATTGCATTTTGGTCGTTTTGGTTAAACGAATCGAATAATTTATTCTGTTCGCTATTCTGTAGTAAATTGTAAGATTTTTTTGTATAAACCAATATTATATTGCTTCCAAAGGTAGGTATTTGATAGTACAGAGGCTAGAAAGTCTAACAACTAGTCTAACAAAGAGTGGTTTAATTAAATTTATTTTTATTATATATATTTAATAAATTTAATAGATTTAATATAATAATAAACTATTACCTAGAACTGGGTTGTGGAGGTTTGATGGCAGTCAGACACCCAGAAATAGGCAATATAACCCACGAACCTTCAAGGAAATAACAGCAAATAAAGGAATAGCATGTTCTCAATTTCATTTCATGCACCAATTTTCTCAACGAACAGCTCATAGGATAATTGGATGGATCGATCGAAGCCGATTTAATCTCATAAAAGGTATTAAGTGAATATAAACATAGACGTTTTATTTACGGGTTTTGTTTGTAATATTGTATAAGGTTCTTTCTTATGTATAAAATTCTCGTGTCCCAATGTTAGTTACGAGTACTTTACTGCTCCGAAACGACTTTACTATTTTTTTTTTAAATTCCAAGTGTCTTAGACATTGATCTTTTCTGTACCACTGCGACAGCTGTAAGGCGGCTATTGGCCGACTCATTGTTTTTGAATCATGTGGCTTAGGTAGGGCATATGGCACTTAGCTAATTTAACTTTTCTACCTCTTCATTGTTCATTGTTTAATTCTTTTTCTTGTAGGCAAGACCAAATGTCTGTTTATCTGTGGAGGCTTTTCAAAAGCAATCTTTTCTTAAATTTATGTACTGTAATATTCACATTTTGTTATTAGACTGTAAGACTTCCTAAAAACAATAAAAAAAAAAGGTATAAAGTGAATATAAACGACGTTTTATTTACGGGACCTTGTTTGTAATATTGTATAATGTTCTTATTTCAACTTCTAAATGATTATTTTATAGCATTTAGCTATGCTTAGCAAATTATACTAAGAAACAGATGAAAAAGATATGGGACCGGCAGGATTTGAACCTGCGACCTTGGCAGCCGCTTTAGCCATCCAGCTACGGTAGCCTCTTACCAGAACCCCAAATTTCTAAACTCTATGATACGTCATTACGTGACGTCACGTTCATACATTTGTTCCTATCTTAAGTAGGATACAACGATCTTAGTATAATTTGCTAAGCATAGCTAAATGCTATAAATAAAGCAAAGGTATTATTATTAATAATTTCCAATATAGGTAGGTAGGTAATTGGTACACGGGTTTGGCGAAGTCCTGTCGAAGCGAAGTTTTGTTAGACACTTAACTGACGCTCGCTGGTGACCGCAGACAAGAGAGGTCGCGCGCACCTCCTATAATTATATAACATGTTGATAGCGAATAAATGATTCGATTTATTTTCTTCTTTTTTTTCAAAAACGACGCCCGCACAAGGAATAACTCCTGTGTCGAGGGGGTGTTCACAATCATACATTTCACACACACAATGCACACCCAGTCAGAACAAATCTTTACGGATCACACAAAGATTTGTCCCATATGGGGATCGAACCCACAACACCAGCGTAGTTGAAAGCGGCGAGGCGACCGCTTAAAGCACTACGCCAACCGTGCAATTTGATTTGATTTGAACTTCAGAACGATATACTAAGAAACAGTTGTAATATCTTTTTCAACTGTTTCTTAGAATAAACGCGGAAACTGACCAGGAGAGTCAAGCTCAAAATATTCCGGTTCAACGTGAAAACCGTGTTGCTGTACGGATGTGAGACGTGGAAGGTCACAAAGGACATCTCGCATCGGCTCCAGGTCTTCGTCAACCGCTGTCTTCGCCGCATCCTCGGTATTTACTGGCCCGAGAAAGTCTCAAACCTGGACCGGTGGGAACGCTGCGAAGAAACAACGATCGACCACCAGATAAAACGTCGCAAGTGGAAGTGGATCGGCCATACACTCCGAAGGGACCAGGAACACATACCAAGGCAAGCCCTAGACTGGAATCCCCAAGGAAAGCGAAAGCGTGGCCGCCCTATGCAGACCTGGCGACGGACAATCATCGCGGAGGCGAAGAATTCCACCTGGCAAAACCTGGAGCGAAATAAAGCGCGAAGCTCAAGACCGAGCGGGATGGCGGCGCACTGTGGATGCCTTCTGTCCCATCTAGGGGACACAGGACCTTAAGTCAAGTCTTAGAATAATACCTTTGTCAATTTCCTATCTTTTTTTTTATTCTGTCTACCCAAATGGTCATTAAAAGACCACGTTACAGTTTATAACTTAGTTAAATAAAAATAAATCACCCATCCACGGCCTACCTAAGCAAGCATAGCTTAACCCGACTACGTAGCCTAACCTCCTCTGTTTATATTACACATTCTTAAAAGAAAACCTTCACCCATAATAAGTCTCGTTACCTACCAGCAGTCGCAGCAATCAGTCGCAGATGTTCGTAACGCGCTCTTATCGTGCGCGTTATAATTTGGATATGAGCGGTCATTCGGCCGCAAACATTATGTGGGTGGCCATTTTCTGGCCAATGCTTAAGGCGGATATGGGTTTTGGCTGGGAATAAGTTATAAGAATGAGCGGTAAAGCTAACATTACCCAGAATGGTGTGGCAGAGATACAACAGCCACAGTTCACCTGTTATGTTTAATTCCCATGGGTTAGGAGCCTATCGCCATCCATCAGGCACGATTCCAAATCCGTGCTGCCATTGTGAATTTCCTGATGGAGAGTTCACGAATAACACTTTGCCCGACCCCGGATTCCAACCCGAGACATTTGCTAACCGCTAGACCATCGATAAAGGTAAAACAGACTGGTAATGATTTTTATTTTGCCGTCAGGTAATTCTCAATTGAATGAATATACATTTATTTCAGATAATTAGAAAATCCATATACATTATTTAAACACATAACACAGCATTATGCAAAGTTGAAAACTACCGTCCAATTTCGATCCTACCCGTGCTGTCGAAGCTTTTCGAGAGACTGGTGCATAATGTTATATATCCGTCGCTTCATAGCATCATCATACCAGAACAACATGGCTTTGTAAAACGTAGGTCCACTAATACTAACTTATTATTATACACCACCTACCTATTTGAAAATATGGACAATAACAAACAAATAGACAGTGTTTACACAGATTTTCGAAAAGCCTTCGATAGCGTTGATCACAAAATACTTTTAGATAAACTTGCATTTAATGGTATACGTGGTAACTTGTGGCGTTGGTTCAAATCATATATAAGTAACCGCACACAGCGAGTTGTACTAAATGGTTACGAATCTCAATTTGTGCCAGTAACATCCGGGGTTCCGCAGGGATCGATACTCGGTCCGTTATTATTTATTATATTTATTAATGACATTTATGAGTGTTTCAAATTTTGTAACTTCTTACTGTACGCAGATGACTTAAAAATTTATCATACTATTGATGATTCAAATGACTTAAATAATTTTCAATCAGATCTGGATCGTTTTTCTAACTACTGCATCAATAATAAATTGCGCCTAAGTATTAATAAATGTAAAGTTATAACCTTTACAAAAAAGATTAACACACTTAAATTCAAATATAGCCTATGTGATGTTCAATTAGATATTGTCCACTCAATTAGAGATCTTGGTGTCACACTAGATCAAAAGTTACACTTGGATATACACATCGATAATATTATAAATAAGGCATTTAAAATGTATGGGTTCGTTATGAGAAACACTAAAAACTTTATGCAACCATCCACCTTTCTACATCTTTACAAAGCTCTTATTAGATCCCAACTTGAGTATGCAGTGTCCATCTGGAATCCTTTCTATATTAAATACAAGGAAAGTCTTGAATCTGTACAAAAAAGGTTTATGTATGCTATGCAATACAGATGCTTTCACAACTACCATAGATATGAACAATTATTAGAGAGATACAATATGTTGACCTTAGAAAATAGACGAAAATACTTAGAAACAATGTTGCTATACGACATATGTCATAATAGATACGATTGTACTTCATTGGTTACTAAAATCAGTTATAGAATACCAACTAGAACGCATTGCCGTAACCCATGTCAACTATTTGCAACAACTGGTTGTCGTACTAATGCAGGTATACGCTCTCCAATGTACCGTCTTGTTCATAATTACAACACAAACTTTAATTCTATCGATATTATGGCAACGCGTCCCAGTAAATTTAAAAATAGAATTAGCATCCTCCTAAAATAATATTATATAATTTCTATATTTCATACTCGTGCATGACTCTTACTTTATAATTTGTTCTTATTAGTAAGCTGTGGTGAATGGTGTTGGTGACACAATTGTTAAATAATTTGTAAGCATACCATAGATTTATAAGTATTGTGTTACTGTTTGTTTACCCAAATAAATAAAATAAAATAAAAAAATAAAATTAAATACCATTAGACATCACATAACATTCAGACACAAATACAAATACATTGAGACACAAATACAATACAGCACATTACACATCTAAATTAAAAATCCAGCTACTTCAGGTAACGGCCCGAATTACCCTTTTCACCAGATGGCGGTTTATAGGTGAGGTATAATCCTCGCTTATCATCTTGCAGCACGGAGTTGGATTTGTGCCCGGTGGATGGTGATAGGCTGACTTCTAATCACATAGGACTGATGGGACCTAAACATAACAAGTGAAGTGTAGGTATTAAATACCTTTGACCCATCCTTTAGAGTAATATAGACATGGTGGTATAATGTAAGTAAGGAGTCACACGTCATAATTATTATGATTATACAAATCTTATATACTACACCTACGTAGAAAGTACCTCTTTGCAGTATCTAATACGGAGAATATCTATCAAAGAAAGTTAGTCTTTTCAGACGAATTCTGAAAAGCAACATGTAATGTATGTTAGAGGTCTGAAATATTACTCCTAAATTCATTACTCCCATGGGAGTAAAGAACTTTTTTTTAAATTTCTTTTTTTTTTCATTTTGTTTTCTGTACTTTTTGGTAAACCATAAATAAAAAAGAATATTAAAAGAATAAAATAACTACTTTTATAAAAATAAATAAATTAATGTAACTTAATTATATAATAACTCCATAAATAAACCACTAAAATCACTATTATTACCTGTTACAAAATAATTACAAACGTTTTTTCACAAATCAACTTCATAAAGTGTAGCTGGCTGCATGCGATTGTTACCCGTGTCTCTATGCGCGTATGGAAGAAGAAATTGTGAAAAATTTTGCATTTCGCTCCAAATTCCTCATCATTTTAAAACTTTTGAATAAACAATTTGTTGCAAAAACTTAATATGTCGAGTGATAGTGATACTGACGATTTATTGACTCCGGAGGAATTGAAAGTAACTGCTCAAGCAGTGATTGAGGACCTTTTACCACAAAAGTCAAGGATCAGATATAATAAAGCGTAAGCAGATTTTCTGCAATGGAGAAGTGAGAAAAATGCACAATCTTTTTATTTTCCTTGTAGGTGTAGTATAAAGCACTATGTATAACTCGGGCGAAAGTTTGATTTCTTTCGGGTGTATTAAGGCCCTCAGCTACGCTTCGGGCCTCAAACTACACCCTCAAGGAAATCAACTACTTTCATCCCTTGGTGTACAATGTACTATTATTGTTTTATAGCAAAACCCTTTATAAAAATCAAGTAAAAAAAATAATAAAACAAAAAAATCACTTCAACTTGTAACTTGGACCACACCCGGTAATATAGCGGTGTCAACTGATGGGGTCGCTATGGGCCCAATACACACGAACCTGATCACGTCGATTTATTTTACATCACCAGTGTGAACGATGCCTGACAATCAACTCCCGTATTTTATTAGTATGGTGTCATTCTGAAAAATGATCGGAGAGAAGTTTAATAGACGGGATATATTATTTGTGGGTGAAGTTTATTGAATTTGGCTCAATGGACATTATTTTTTATGGTGGGTAGATGTTTTTATTTTATACTTCACGAGTGACCTGCCCTTGCTTCGCGCCGGGTACTATGTAGTACTATCATAATATATGCATAATACCTTTGTTTCAAATATTACAAGTATTTGATAAAAATGCGTCATCTCTCGACAGGAATAGTGTTGATCTAAATTCAAACTTACTGTATGTGAATATGTGAATAAGTGACTTATCACTTCGCATAGATGGCGCTAAAACCAAGTAAGGTTCGTCTAGCTATGGCTGGCACAAAAGAGTTGAGAAATTTCGAGTCCGGCAGCATACGAATCCATAGCTGAATTGGCAAAGCACTTGGGGCGTATACCCAGGGGATGCAGGTTCGAGTCCTGCTGGATTCTTAATTTTTCAACTTTAATATTATATAAAATACAAAAAGGCATAGCAAAGCTAAAATTTGCTTTAAAATATTACAAATACCTATGGATCATTCTATGAGGATTCTTGTTTTTCTCTGGAATGTACACGTCCACATCCATCTCGTCACATAAAATGGTGGGTAACCTACAACACAGGTTTTTCTAGCGTAGGCATCCACTGAACAACACAATTGTAATGTGTATACTAACTATGTTACATATTAAGTCATTGTTTGTCCTGCTATGTAAATGAGATTTTGTATGCACCTAATTTGGAATAATTTGAATTTGAATCTTTTAAAAAAATCGCATCTAAATCTGTTGCTCAGTTTTCAAGACCTTATATCTTATCACGCCTATATTACCCAGAAGGGTACGACAGAGGTGTACAATACCCACATTTCACCAGTAATGTTTAGGTCCCATGGGATAGAAGGTCAGCCTATCGTCATCTACCGGGTACAATACCGTGCTGCTATTTAGATTTCTGACGGAAAGTTTTCAAATAACTTTGCCCGACCCGGGCATCGAACCCAAGTCCTCGTGGTTAGAGACGAATACGCTAACCACTAAACCATTGAGGCAGTCGTTATTTGAAATTGTAAGTGTACAACTAATGAAAGGTGGGTGTTGAGCACCTCTGCAACACAGTTCTTGGCTTAAAATAGGCGTGATGTTATGATCCTTATACAAATAATTAACAAGCAATAATAATTGTAACAAATGAAGTGAACATTTCATTTCCCTTCAATATGTCCTCACGGTTACTCACTAAACCATAGGTACATCTCCAGTATAAGCTGGTCTCACATTTTTTTTCTTTTTTTCTACGCCCACAGCGAACGAACGTGTAGTCCACCTGATGGTAAGTGGAGTACAGCCCATGGACATCAACAATCCACAAAAGCAGACTATAGATGCGTCGCTGCAGCTGAAGACTACGGTGTTATGCCTCGTGTGCCAGTAATTCCAGGGCCTGATCTCACCACCAAACTGGAACACAGTAAAGGAAGCACTACTATTTGCCGGCAGGTTAAAGGTGAGACGGTGATGCTGCCGCCCTCGAGCTCATTCACAAGAGCTCTAGCACCAGTAACATTAAACAGGAAGCTCTGGAAGCGTATAGCTCGATGGCTACACATAAAGCTATACGCTTGATGTGGACCATAATGAGCCAAGTGTAAAATGATATGAAGGCCACCACTGAACCGTGAGTTCGCGTGGCTACAATAACTGAATACTAAATGACACAGCGGTGATTTTATGCTATGACACATTCCCTTTTCTTTCATATCCTTCCACGCAATCTATCAATGTTTGCATCGGTCTGCTTCTTCCTGCCCACTACCGACATTTTAAATAAGATAAATTTGGATTTTTTACATTAGATAGAACGCCAGAAGCAATTACACTATCTAATGGTCCCAATGACAAGGCCTAATACACACATTCACTCACTTTATGAAATATAAGTTGACAAACAGTATTGCTTTTCAAAAATTAGACAACGGGTCTAAATCGCGTAATTATTATAAAGGTAAATAAATACCTATGCTCGACCTTTTGAATGACTTGCATCATTCTTGGTAACGCCGACTGGTGAAGCTCAGCGTCGTCTCCGTGAAGCGCGGATATTGTCCACTACCCTCACTTGGTCGTCACAATTTTTATTTTTATTTAGTTCGGAACCGTCGGTAGTTCGACACACAATACTAACGGTATCAGATGGTTTACGCGTAACATTTGTTCGCCGAACCGGATTATTACCGGATTTCAAGATGTCGATAAGCGGTATTCATCATAATTTTTTAAAAATGTTCTCAAATCGCGAAAGTTTAAAAACAGTATTGTGTATTATGTCTCGAACACATTTTTGTGCAAATATATCATTACTAGCTTCCGCCCGCGGCTCCGCCCGCGTGGTATGTCAATTAAAAGTAGCCTATATGTTAATCCAGACTATAAGCTACATGTGTGCAAAATTTCATCGAAATCGACCCGGTAGTTTTGGCGTGAAAGAGTAACAAACATCCATACATCCATACATCCATACTTACAAACTTTCGCCTTTATAATATTAGTAAGGATAATGCCTGTCATTTTTATAGTCGGGAATTTTCTTTAGAATCGAATTATAAATTTCACCTTTTCCAAAAAGAAAAACACAATCAAACCATCCCTAAAATAAGCCGAAAAACAGATTTTAAAAGGCCATTCTCAGCAATACCTATGTCAATGGGAATAGAATTTGGGAGTAAAAGACCCATTTTCCTTGTCGAAATGCGAAGGTATCCAGTACAATTTTCCCGGGAATGGCCCTAAAAGGGGGTAATGCTATACGTATTTGTATTTCACGGGAAAATTAAATAAGAACATGGTGTTTTACCCACTCTTCAGCGGCAAAGTTGTTTTAAGGAAATGGCTTATAAATAAAACCATTCTTCTTTGGCTCTTTGACGCTATGAGGGATGCAAATGTTGAAATTGTTCAATTGGTTTTTTTTACAGAATTGAATTTGTCCTTAATTAAAAAAAGATGGAAAAGCTGTGTTTTTAAAAAAATGCCCCTGTGTCAAATCAACACTGTATGGGCTATAGCTAAAAATCTGTTTGTGGAAAAAACATTTTTTTTTCAACTTATGTTACTGTCTTAAATAAATAAATAAATAAAATAAATGATAAGTACTTAGTTATCTTATAAAGAAGATGTGCTTGAAATCTATGAATATAATAAAGTTGAAAATAAAAACTTCAAATTTTATTAGAACGTAATTACATTTTAAAACCTTCTTTACTTACACAAAAAATAAAAGTCTTTAACCACGCTCAAGTAATAAACGTGAACACAAATCAAATTCTCTTTCTTACAAATATATTCTTTATAAAAAGAAAAAAACCCAAGATATATCACAAAACTTTTTACAGCGTGCATAGTAAAAGTTGGTTATGTGAAAAAAATGTTTTATCTCCATATGGTGCCAAAGTTTGGCGTGTGGAAACGCAATCGTGTTACTTGGTGAAGGGCTGGTAGATATTTTCTTCAGTTGTGTTTAAATGAGGAAATGTGGCTAAGTCCAAGCCACGCGAAACCTATTACCGTAGTCAGCCACGGATGGGTGATCATCGTAACATATCAAATTGTATGACAAACCGACGCGTTGTGGGTTGGACCCCTTATTTGCCAAGGTATGACAAACTGGATATAATCCCTCCCACATGCCCACCACTGTGACTCCTGTGACGCAAGGATCTACAGCGGTAACCAACTGAAAGGCACCGTGCATGACACACGGGCAATCCCAGGGAGAGTTAAAATTGTCTTGGAACCCGAAACGAATTTAATCAGAAGTAAATAGTTGGAGTTGGAACTTATGTATCTTTACTTTGCCTATGGTGAGCCTATCCCCATCCATTGGGCACTAACGGAAAGTTCACAAAAAACAATTTGCCCGATCCGGAATGGAATCCGAGACTTTGTTGTGAGAGGCGACCGTGTAAGGCAACCACTAAATCAACGAGGCAAAAATATTATGAAGTTATAAAATATACCCTCTACAGAGTTAATTTTAAACCTCCACAGTCGCTTATCTCTGTCACAAAATAGGCCTAATTGTCCATAATTAAGGGCAAAAGTTAACACCATCATGCGTTGGCCGGATAAAAAGGGCCCTCAAATGACCCAAAAGTCCCGAAATGTCCCCTTGAATAAAATCACGAGATGATTTCGTGGAGATAGTGAATTACGCAAAGGAAGTGAGCTAATGAAGCGAAAATGCGATTAATTCCACTCTTGAGTTTCGCGAGAATTTGTTTGGAATGTAAGATTTTATTTAAAAGCTTAGGGTGCTTTTCTACTTGAGATGTGCTGCAGCGGTTTTTTGTGAAAATTACTTTTGAAAGGTAAGCTACGAAATTTGATGTCCGTTTCAACTGAAGATATTTAGTTAGGCAAGAAAGGTGTGTTTTGAATACCTATGCGAAACCGTTAGGTAGCTCGAGTTTTGTGGTATACCTTCAGTAAGAAATGTGGGGGGAGTGGCTAGCATGTATCCGTACACCAAAAATTCATAACTTAGCAATTTATCATAGTGCATCTCTGGTGAAAAAGAACCCTTAAGGCTGGGAGTCCGATAGACAAGGGTTAATTAAAGATCCAAGTAGAGGGTCGCCAACACGCATTTGGTAAAATATACCTACCTACTGTTATTATACTGAACTAAAATGATCGCAAAAATTTTATGTTATGTATTTATGTTAAAGTCCAATGTGATAGAAGGTAAGCTTATCGCGATGTACCGGGCACAATTTCAACTTCGAGCTGTTATTGAAAAGCTTAAAAAGGTGAACATTGATTTTATTAAAAAAGAAATATGTTAATTAACGTGTTTTATCACAATAAACAATTATATTAAAAACTCTCTCCGCTCTTAGCTATAACACAACCCTAAACAAATCTTCAATTTACAAGAATTACCATATTCCGTGATTCAGGTTCTCTGAAATTTATTTATTTATTGTATGTATAATTTACCACTCGCCTGTTTCGAATGAATATCATTTACACTAATGCCGGGTAAGAAACATTTGTTTCAAAACATTGGATTTTTATGTAATACCGCGGTAAGTTTGTGTCCTTAAGATGGAGCAATCAATAGCGCAATTTCTGTACTAACGTAATCGGGTTGTTACTTTAATATTATTAAGTCTTTATTCATTTTTATAGACATATCATATCTAAAATATGTCATATGCCCATTTTGTCAATTAAATTGATCATTAATTGATTACGCAGAGGACCGAGTCTAAAGGTGCAAATTTGGAGGGGCCTATATCTAACAGTGTATGATTGGATGAATCATGATTAATTAATTTTTGTAAAATACCCTCATTTTGTACCAATAAAGATTTATTATTTATTATTATTATTAATTTACATACAAACTGATATATAGCAAACATGCATTTAAGTGCAAAAAAAATGCTATCACTCACTCGCAACGTAAACTAGGTACATTTTCCGTGTTGACTGAGTATTTAGTAGTATTAAAAATTGTCGAATAATCATCATCTTCCTCTTTTTTTTAACATTTTAAATTAACATTTCTTATGTCAGTCGCCAAAAAAGTAATGGCTCGTTTTATCCTCACAGCGCCCAACCTGTCATTTGCAACGTGTACAACATTTGCCGTGTTGATTGAGCCTTTCTTTGCACCTTCAAGCATTTTATTCCGGTATTTATCTTTGCTACACAGTCGAATTTACCGTAAATTCGCTATCGCTTTTTTTTATACGCCCACAGCGAACGAACTTTTAGTCCACCTGATGGTAAGTGGAGTACAGCCCATGGACATCAACAATCCACAAGCAGTTTATAGATGCGTCGCTGCAGCCGAGGACTAGGGTGTTATGCCTCAAGTGCCAGTAATTTCAGGGCCTGATCTCACAACCAAACCGGAACACAGTAATGCGAGCACTACTATTTGGAGGCAGGTTGAAGGTGAGACGGTGGTGCTGCCGCCCTCGAGCTCATTCACAAGAGCCTTTCCGTGCCACATAAAAATAGCTATATTACTCAGAAGGGTGTACCAGAGGTATAAATAAATATTTCACAACTCACACACAACGCCATCTAGTCCCAAACTAAGCAGAGCTTGTACTATAGGTACTAGAATAACTGATACTAATACATAATATATACTTTTCTTTTGTAAATACATACTTATTATACATAGAAACAGCCAGACTAAGACAAACCCCCATGTTCATGCACACAAAGATTTGTCTTAAGTGGGAATCGAACCCACGACCTCGGCGTCGCAGGCAGGTACACTACCCACTCCGCCATCCGGTCGTCGTATATCACACACTTCACCCGTTATGCTTAAGTTTTATAATTATGATAGGCTGGACCTGTGTGAAAGGGGTCACCCCTATCGCATGACACCTATCGTCATCTACTGGACATCATTCCAGGCTCCATCGTGCTATTGATTTATTTATTTTTATTAAAATCACTTACAATAAAGTCTTATAAAAATTACAACAACATAACATAAACCAGTTTAAGTTTTTCCGTACACCAATTTGTCGACGGTACATGTAAAAAATTCTATCGGATCTACACACAGCGCAGCGCGCGCGTTCATAAATAAAATTTCTATCAACCTTCAAAGCAAAATGTTTTTGAACTAAGTTTTAATATTCAATGAATTTATTTGCTGTTTATGTCGTTTATAAAGTATTATTTTAATTAATAATTTATGTTCTTTTCCGTTAAATTAGTTTTCAGAGATTGTGGTAATCTATTAATAATTGCCAATATCTTTCACTTTTGCCCCACCTGTCATTCAAACCCGAAACCTTATCATCACAGTTAGCAGTCACCTTTTGCTTGACTAACAAAGCAGTCCGCTAGTTATTTTCAGTGCAAAACTCAAATTATCATGAATAAAAAATGCCACCCAGCTTCAACGCAAAATTTCCACAAGAACGACCCAGTTCAAAGTTCATTAACTAATAAAGTCCACAACAAATCTAAGAATTATACAATACTGTCCTAAATATTAGCACCCTCGTTGTACCCGACCTTATTGCATAAAATCGTAGACACCGTGAAAATGAGCTAAATGATGTAATTTGGATGAGAAATGTGATGAAACTAGAGAAAGCAGAATGTATTGTAATGTACCGTTGCAGATTCGAATATTTTACTTAAGAAGTAAAGCACGGCAGCGGCCTATATAAACCCGACGCGCACCGCCGCCGTCGTCGTCAGTCGATAGCTAGACGGCCTAGACAGAGATAGCCCCGTAGTCCTCTCTGTTGCCCAGTATAGCTGATCTAAAAGATAGCCACGCAGTCCCTTTCACCCCTCATAGGGTTGATTGCATAAGTATAAGTTAGTTTAAGACACTACAATAGTAATTTGTAGAAAGGTAATAAATAGTAAAAGTTACCCAATGGCGTCTTTGATTTATACCATTTTTTTTTTTTTTTTTTTTGCGCGGGGAAATGCATTTACGCATACCACCCCGGTGGGTAGGGTGGGTATGTAGGACTCGCTCGTGCCTAAAGATGGTAAACGGCACGAGAATACCCACTAAAACCCCGCGGTGCTCCTGCACTCGCCGTGATGGGGGGGTCATGGGAAACCGACATAGCCATTCATCCACGACCCCCCCGGCGATGCCCGCCTAGGCAGGCCCCTCATGGCACCCAAAAAGTGGGGGGACCGACACCGAGGACCGCGTGCAATGGCCGTCAGACACCCCCGTATCTGACGGCCCGGTCCTCCGCGGCGAAACAGATATTCGTCCCACCGCCCACCGCGTTTTGGTCGCAGAGGATAGGGAGAGCGGCAACGTAACACCGACACTCCTCTTCCCCTGCGACCCCACCACGCCGCAGTACTAACGGCTGCGGCCCCGCCGGGGCCGCGGAAGGCAGGGAAAGCGGCAACGAAACACCGACAGTCCTCTCCCGCCGCGGCCCCGGTACTCCTCGGCCGCAGTGCCGACTCACGCCAACACCGCAGGCCCTCCTGTTGCAGTGCCTCCCCATATAGGCCCTGCAACATGGGCTGCTCCCACATGGGCTTTTCCCCAAAAGCCCGAAGAGCAGCCCCCTCCTCGGGGTCCACTTAGCTTCACCGTGGCTCTCCCAACCACGGTTACTAAGCCCCACCGCGACGACTACGCGGGACACCCGGTTGGTGGGGTCTTTGATTTATACCAACGGCAACCCACATTATCCTGATCCTTCTATATTACTATTTGTTCAACATTACAGTGTACCTGTAATTAAAAAAATCATAATTTGATATTAATAATAATATAATAATAATAATAATCTTTATTCTATCATCACTACAAATAAATAAAATTAAAGTGTCTGTTTTCATTCATTCAAAGTTCCTAAGGTCATTCGAAAACCTAAGACTGGATATGCCGACGCATTCCACAGATTTTTATGACCAGTCTATCACAGTTGAATCCGTTCGCTTGTGGAATGCGTTGCCTGTTGCGATCAGACAAGCGCAAAGTTTGTATTGTTTCAAGAAAATGCTTTACGACCATTATCAAAATAATACACCTTGAAACTGTATGTATTATATTGGATTTATATTAGTATATGTATATGTATAAATATATATATATATATATATAAATCGCTGAAGCATTCTTGCGTCTTTACAAACTACCACCCTACGGCGTCCACTGAATGTAGTAAGAATTTTAAGGTTTTCAATGCATATGTAAGATGTTTTTATCAGTATGATATCAGGAGTCGACGTGAAATTGCATTTAAACGTTATATGTTGGTATTCGATTTTAGATATTTCCAGGTAAATTAGTGCGTCCGTTCACTTTTAAACCTTTCTAGCACACTGAATATCTTCGTATATATTCTAAGCACTGAAGGCATTTTGCCGCTTCCATCCAAATGTGTGTTTAAATGAACTCTGTATAATGCTCTGCATATATCACAATTATTATAGTAACTAAATTACTTCCATCTATTATTGAATTCAGATTGGTTCCGAATAATGCTTTTGTATTATTGTATCCAGCTTATTAGTCAAGCGGCGTCCACCTTTATAAGTACTTATGTCTCCTAGAGTTTCAGAAACATAATATCACAATAAAACAGGTATTTTATATTAAAAATAAACGGAACCAGTAAGGTTCTTACCAACCCAAAGCAACCATTCTAGATTTAGAAAACTAATAAAAAAATCTAATACCTACAATGCAACTACATTGCACATAGAGTATTCCAATAAAATTAGGAAAGTATTTTATCAGGGTTTATAAATTAAAACTAGAGTGTCGCTGGTTGATAGAATTAAGAGCCTTAATCTATATCTATACTAATATTATAAAGCTGAAGAGTTTGTTTGTTTGTTTGTTTGTTGTGCGTTCAAGTAACGCACTAATCTCCGGAACTTCTGGTTCGATTTACAAAACATATTTTAGTGTTTGGTAGCCGATTTATCGAAGAAGGCTATAGGCTATATATCATCACGCTAAGACCAATAGGAGCGAAGCACCAATGAAGAATGTTTCAAAAAAAATGTTTTCTATTGAGAGCCAAATTTCATCTACAATAATGCATTGTTTGCGAAAGTGTTTTATAAACATGATATTAATCCTTATCCAAATAAATACGTTATTCATTACAAGTATTGAACTAAAATCAAAATTGGCCCTTCACATCATTCGATTTAATAATCTTAGGAGATATCGCAGTTTTAAAATAAAATAACAGCAAAATAATGATCGAGTACTGCGCGCACAGTGTGCAAAGTCGGCGGCCGACAAACGTTATTTAAGGAGCCGACTCCTTACATAACGTTTGTGCTCAGCACTTAAATTTGATCTTTTTAGAATATCATCGTATAATAAATACTTTTTAGATGAATAAGTTTTGTTTTAGTTTACCTATTTTATTAATTGCCTTATCTAATTAATAGATACACTATTCAAGTTTTTTTAGTATTTTTTTTAAGTATTGCTTATGATTTTGTAGTATTTAGGGTAATTATTTTACTGTGGATACGCGATATTTTAAGGCCGTATTTTTTAAATGAATAAGTTAGTAATAAGTTATTTTTAAGTTGTACCTGTATGATATTTTGATTTGATTCATGTAAAATTATTTAAGGGGTATTTTTAATAGGTAAAAAGAGCTATATCCATTTAATTAATATATTACGATTACGATATGAGTTTTTAAATATTGAGATCCGACAGCACATATTATTATGAGGTTCAGTGCAGACAAAACATCACTAATTGCAAAAATCTTTTTTGCAATTAGTGATGTTTTGTCTGCACTGATTCGGGTTATAAAGGGTCTTTTAAATAGATTGGTCGATGTAAATAATCTGTGGCGGCCATTTTGTTTTGGCGGTATCTGTCAAATCTGTTTTTTTTTATTCAGTCACTGATGCCAAATCACCATGACAAGTTACACGTGTGAGCAGCATGTGCAAATGATACAACTTTATTATAAAAATGAGTGCTCGTTAGTGCAAACGTTGCGTGCATTTCGCCCATTTTGCGGCAGACGCAACAGTCATTGGTCCGTATTTCTTCGAAAACGACCTTGGCGAGACCACCTTCAACGGCGCTACAGATCAATGATAAACAATTTCTTTTAGCTTGTATTGATCAATATGGACGTGAACGACATGTGGTTCCAGCAAGCTGGCGCTACTTGTCACACAGCGAACGACACCATGGACATCCTGCATAAACGGTTTGAGGGAAGGGTTATCTCTCGCAGAGGTGACGTGAATTGGCCACCAAGATCGCGTGATTTGACTCCGCTAGACTTTTTCTTGTGGGGTTTTCTGAAATCGCAGGTCTATGCCAATAAGCCATAATCGAAGCCAACACAACGCAGGCTATCGCTCAGATTCAGCCGGATATATACAGCAGTAATTAAATAGAGGACCTCTCGGATTTGTGCCACCATTCGAAGGCGCGGCGGACATTTAAACGATGTAATGTTCCATCCAAAATGGCATAAATGGGCCTTCATAATATATTTTTGGTTAATATATTACACACATTTTGTTTAACATCGTCCCGTCCTTGTTAAAAGACCCTATTCTATTTGTTTAAATTTTTCATCTATTTTAAGATGACGTATCAGTTGATTCTGAGCCTCAGATTCAATGTTTTTACTGCCTGTTTTACCACTAAATTTTTTTCATGTTTCCATAACAGTTTTTTGGAATAAAAACCCAGACATTTTGTACACGGAAAATGCTCAGTAAATTTTTGCTTTCGCATCAGTTTAGTACATGGGACAGCTCTGTTTGTTTACAAACATAAGACACGCGAACTCCATCTTTTACACTATTATTCAAAGTCATTTCTTTTAGGTTAGGTTAGAACTGTGACCACAACGCACGAGCCGAGCGAGCAGCGGCAGCGGCCGGCGAAGTGCTAGAACCGAATCGGTCCTATAGTTATTGGTTTAGGTACGGTTAAAACTGCGGTATAAACTCCCAGCCCATAAACTAAACCGTAAATGAGTAGTGTTTTATGAATTTAAGACAAAAATCAGTGAAACGACCTTTAATCATTCTAAACAGTTGTTTTTTTAGACATAATTATCTTACTTGAACTTATTAATAGACACAACTTAGTGTGTTATGTAAAGCTTACCCCCCAAATAATAAACATACCCTCAAATTAAAACTATAAATATCATCTTCTATTTTTTATTACAGCTGGTAAATGTTTCTTTCTGACTATGAGTGGAAATATTATGGTAGAAATATTATGGTAATTATGTTTAGGGATAAAAGCGTTATGATAATAATTTTTAACAAAAAAAAAAACCGACTTCAAAAAGTAGGTAAACTAAAAAGCAAAAAATAAATTTACTTCGCACAAAATAATACTTTTTTTCATTAAGTTAAATAGAAATTATTAAATAATTATTTTATAATTCTGAAGTCGGTGCCAAGTAAAAACAACCTTTCTGCAATATCAAATTACAGTTCACACAAAAAGGGAGGCGTAGTTGTGCTAGTGCGCGGTCGCCCAGTATTGGTACTTACCACAGAAATATAACTAATATTCAGTCAGAAAAAAGTTGTTAGAACGATTGATATTATCTAAACAGAGTTATTAATTGTTTACATGGCACCGACTTCAGAATTATAAAATAATGATTTAATTATTTCTATTTAACTAAATGATTATTTTGTGCGAAGTAAATTAATTTTTTGCTTTTTAGTTTACCTACTTTTTGAAGTCGGTTTTTTTTTTGTTAAAAATTATTTTATTTTACGATTTTAAGTTATGGGTAGACCGAGCAAGAATGTTTCTCGAATGAGGAGACGACGGTTACTTGAGACGGAAAACTTATTAATAATAAACAAGAATTAAATCCTTTCTCCTGACTATTGAGAGTCACGACCTTCCATCATCAGCTCATTTGACACAATAACTAGCAGTAGGAATATGCGTACAGTAGTGAAAGAATTATACTTTAACTCCTAACTATTGAGGAGTTGACCTTCCATCATCAGCTCAACCACATAAAATTATTGCGACCAAGCGTAAATCCTGACCTCGATTAATAAAATATGAGGGTTGCCCCCGATTTCTCTGGGATCCGATTATCAGATCATGACATGCTGACAATGGGACCACCTTTGAAATATCTCCGTTCCAACAGCTCACTTGACATCATAACTAGCAGTCTGAATATGTGTACAGTAGTGAAAGAATTATCCTTTAACTCCTAACCATTGAGGAGTTGACCTTCCATCATCAGCTCATCCACATAAAAATACGTAAATACTGGTGTAGCTTTGAAAAACACACTTAAAACATTACATGTGCCTATAAAATTCGAAGGTTTCCCTTGATTTCTCTAAGATCCCATCATCAGATCACGACATACTGACAATGGAATCATCTCCTGTCCAACAAAAAAAGAATCATCAAAATCAGTTCATAAACGACGGAGATATCCGTGAACAAACATAAAAAAAAAGCAACATTATATACGAATCGAATTGAGAACCTTCTCCTTTTTTAGAAGTCGGTTAAAAAGGTAGGAGTTTAAATATATTTACATTAATAATATTAGTAATAACAATTTTCGGAAACATGAGTGTTATGAACAACGCCGGTAGCACTACTAATAGTACGAGAGCCCACGACCAAAACCATGTCTCATAGCAATACGGCAAAAACCCTATAAAATCGTTAGATTTTATGATTCTGTACCCGACTAGGTGTGTAGTAACGGTCGAAAGTGTAGCAACTGCGTGGGAGGACATTTCTGCTGTGTCAAAAAAAAAAGACAGTCTGTATTATAGCAATACGTCTGATAGTGAAAATGTACATAGATTTTATAATTATATTACGAAAAAGTTTGTTTTCAGACATTTTGCGTGTAGCATATAGCCTGAGCGCATTTTTGAAAATGTCAACAAATTTAGCCGACCTGTATCATAGCAATACGGATATTTTTTTTTTTCAACTTTTCGTATTGCTGCCATGATTACCAAAAACCTGTTTTCAGACACTTTAAGTGTAGCATATACTCCCAAAAACGAAAATAACGTTTCGGAGTCGCCTGGCCGACGCCTCTGTTAAATGTTTTTTTAAATTTACAACCTTCATAGATATTCAAGAATCTCCCTTGTCTATTATATGTACTTTGACAGATGACAGATGTCATTACTTATTTCTTTTGTAAAAGTTACTCAAGTGTGCTTTAAATAAAACCAAAACTATCAAATCAATCAGTATTTAATTTCAACAGCCTCAGCGCTTGTTACGCTCCTGCCCCTTTCTTACTATTATACAGCTCACTCGCCAGCTTCCTTTTGTGCGATTTATTTCAGTCCTTCAACTTCAATGTTACGGTTTCGGGTAAATTCTTTGTTAATTATCATCTAATAAATTCAGGGTCGCAACGTATTCATTGGTTTGTAACAGAAAATTCAAGATGCCTCAATACGATTTTTAAATGATATCTGAGTATCGAAAAGTTGTCTGATAGAGAAGGTTCTACACTTAATTTGTCTGATATAAATTTTTTGCACATGTGGACAACTTATTTTATCATGTCCAACAATTTTCAGACATATTGCTATGATACCGATCGGTAAAATTTGTTAACATTTTCAAAACGGTCTCAAAATTTAATGCGTTCACATTTCCGTCTGAAAATTGTTTTGTTCGCATCAAATAACCAAAATTTACTAATAAAAAAGATTTTCAGACGTATTGCTATGAGACATTATTTTTGTCTCATTTTTAATTTTTTTAAGTGATTTTACGGGTTTGCGCTACACCACTAACGTCTGAAAAATATGTTTCCGGTATCTCAGAACTATCATTCAACTACAGTCTGCAAATCAGACATATTGCTATGATGCAGTTCGGTAAAATTCTTTGACAATTTTGAAAATTCGGTCAGATCAAACGCTACGCGGAAAATGTCTGATATTGGTATTTTCGAGTTCAGGATAATTGTATCTATCGATTTGATGCGGTTTTGGCCGTATTGCTATGAGACAAAAATTTTGGTCGTGGGCTCTCGTACTATAATGGTATGAATAAAAACTTTAGGATGAAAAAAATCTGGAAGCGCGATCATTCGGATTACAAATCGCTAGCACAGAATAAGAATACCTACATCGCTAGAAAAAACAATTTTGTGTAAAGAACTCTAGGTGAGCCAATATGGACCACCCTAAAGGGCCCCTCAGGCACCGTACCGCTTGCTCGATTAAAGATAATATAAGAGACGCAAGATTATCGTCACGAAAAAATGATAAAAACTTTACAAATTATTACTATATTCAATGGGATGCAATAACATCGGAAAATTAAACGCGCAATATACGTGTTATATTATACGCTGCATGGTGGCGCCCTCCAAATCTCGCACGGGCGATGGTTGAACTACGAAATACGCTAAAATGCCTTGTAGTGATAAAATTACGTCCATGCCAAAATTTTACCCAGACGTTCTACTAACAAAAAGACACCATCTGACCAAAAATTGGGGTCGGTTAATCTTTCGTCCGTATACCGGACGCATTAAGTCAGTCGGACGCAGTATCATTGGTAAAAATCGCCATGTAGGACGCAATATGAGCTGCAAGATGTATATATATATTTATATATATATATATGTATATATTATTATATTATATTGTTATATATTATTATGTATTATAATAAAAATAGCATATTAACTTATTTTAGTATTATACCTATTATTATTTCTTTCCTCTTTTTTCGTGCTGTCTAAAACTACCTTCTGTAAATATTTTACACTAATGTCCATCCAAAGGTTGCCTGGAAGAAATCGCGTTAAGCGATAAGGCCGCCCTTTGTGCATATATTGTAATTGAAACTTTCGTACAAAATGTATTTCCTATGTCTTATGCACAAATAAAGTTTTTATCTATCTATCTATCTGTTTTTAATCTCAAAATAACAATGTTTTTCGAGTTGATATAGTTATTATAGTTATTAATAAAAATAAATACGCAGGTAATTGACTACAAGGCGCGTAACATAGGCTTTTTCTTTACCGCGCTTTTTTTTTACCGCTGGCCAAAGTAGAGAACTAATGATTGGATTTTAATTATTATTTTTGTATTTAATAGTTTATCTATCCATCAAAGTTTTTTGATATTGAACATTACGTTGAACTTTATGGAAGCGGGGCAGTAACGTTTAACGCGTGTCAAAGCGCGAGAGCAGTATAACTAACTCCACGCGGACGAAGTCGCGGGCTAGTTAGTAAAAGATAGTTTGAAATAATATTACATTACAGGCGAACGCTCGCCAGTCAGTGGTGTAATGCTCACAATTTTTTTCTGCATCTGTATTTAACTATTTGTGTATATAATATAATAATAGCAGCCCTGTATCTACTACATGTCCCACTGCTGGGCTCGGGCCTCTTCTCATGATGGGAAGAGTTGGGCCATAGTCCACCACGCTGGCCAAGTATGGATTGGTAGACTTCACACACCCTGAACCACTTATTAGGCACTCTCAGGCATGCAGGTTTCCTTACGATGTTTTCCTTCACCGTTAGCGAGCGATAATTTATATGACAAATACACACATATCTTCGAAAAGACGAGAGGTGTGTGCCGTGGGTTCGAACCCGAGACCTTTAACTTCGCAGCCCTACGGTCTCCCACTCGGCTATCGCTGCTTTTTATATAAATTATTAAGTTTTTATCTATTAGTATAGAGAAATCGTTTCTAAAACACTAAAATGCATGTTTGTCAGCTCCCACTTTTTCAAAGTTATTATTTTTTTTTTTTAATAGCTCAATTTCTGATTAAAACAGTTTTGACCAAATGACAATGAGCAAACATAAATTTTAGTGTTTAAGATATGATTTGTCTATAAAAATAGATTTATTTATTTTTATAGACTTAAACACAGATAAAAACCTAATAATATTAAAATTACACCCATATTACGTTAATAATTTTATATCAGGTTAAAATGCCAATTAAGCTTTTAGAGACTTCCGCAAGAACTGCTCCTCAATATTTAATTATTAAGTCAAAAATATATGATTCAAAAAATATTCTATGATTCTTTGACAAAAATTCGTTAATCTTTTGGCAAGAAAGTAATCTATGTCATAACAGTATGATCATCTCCTGATAAAAAGTTTCAATACCAGATAGTCCTTTGATCACGTCTCAAATAAAACCCAACAAAGGCATTTACTACCGAAAATAAAAAGCTCCTTTTTACTGTTATTACCGCTAATGTTTTACAGAACCCTAAAATACGGTGATGGACTCGTATCCACGGAACCAGGAGCGACCCGAATACAAATAAGAGTGGTTATTAAGCGAAAATTGAAGTTGTATTGTGGTGAATTTATTGCAACTATCCTTTACTTTTTACAAAAAATAATAGTTCCAAATAACATAATATCACGCCTTGAGGGTGTACAATACCCACACTTCACCTTATATGGTTGGGTCGGCATTGCTTAACCTGTAGATCGATCGGTCCACGCAAGCTTTCCTTTATTTCTGTCCAACATCTTGATTTCAATAAACAAGATATTTTTGTCCTTACGCTTTATTTTTAAAAATATTATTATTTGGAAAGGCTTTCGTCTGTCTTCTTAAAGTAAATGAGCCTTGTCATTAAAAGTTACATCGTTATCTGAGTTCCAACGAGAGAAAAATAAAAGTGCCCTTTATGAAATAAGGAAAAACTCATAACTCTTTGTTTTAATGTTGTCGTCAAACTTTTGAGTAGAGCATTGATTAGATAATTATCAGTTTATCGCTTTTAAAAAACGATTATTAAAAACCCTAAACTTTTTGGTACTTGTATAAAATCCAACTTTTTCCATTAGGGTGGGCAGAGACGTAAAAACGTAATTTGTTAACGCTCCTTACATACATACTAAGAAACAGTAGAAAAAGATATGGGACCAGCAGGATTTAGACCTGCAACCTTCTGCACCCCGGGCAGTTGCTTTAACCAGCCAGTTACGTTCGCCTCTTGCCGATAGAGATTATATCATAAAGTTCGAATTGTGCCCAGTGGATAGCGATAGGCTCCTTAGACCTAAACATAACAGATAAAGGGTGTATATAGTATACCAATCAGCACTTGGCCAGCGTGGTGGAATATGACCTAACTCTTCCCATCATGAGAAGAGGCCCGAGCCCAGCGTGGGACATTTATTAGATACAGGGCTGCTTTGATTTTTTTACTACATTTCAATTGTGAATTCGTCATGTCTATGTTAAAATAAATGGTCGCATGTGCCACTAAAGCCTTTAGGCGGACTGTGATGCTTTTTCCATGCCTTATTATATACTTTATTTCTAGAAGATTTTCCTTTATGCTTTGAATATTTTAACTTAAGTTCCTGGCTGCATACATAACGAGTGAACGCGCACTCTTATCGTACGTGACGACCGCATTACTACGAAGTTAGGCGTACTGACGGCTACACTTCTACCTATACATTTCCCGTATAAGATGGTCTTGGGTTGTAGCCTTACCGTGCTATGTGAGACCAGGTAATACTGGAAATGTATAGGTTGATCGGGAGCCGTGTGCCCATATATAACTACTGAATACCCTGTATCATAAATATTAGCCTTTTAACTAAAATTTAACGCCCGGCATGCAAACGTCGCAGTTTCAAATCTTACCAGTGCCAAAATGTTTTCAACTTAGTATAATTTGCTAAACATAGCAAATATTGTATGAATTATTTAAAAAGATTGTGCCCATGAGTTTCTCACCAGCTCTTCTCGTCATGCAATACCCATCGGAGCTGGTACTTGGATTAATTTTAATTCAAATTTCTAAGTTGAATTAAAGTCAATCTAAGTTCCGGTGTCAAATCATTTTATTGCAATAAGTATTATAATTTAATTAGTTAAGTTTTATTTTAAATTAATGTTTTGACGTGTTCAAGCGCCCCTTGGGACCCATGGAAATAAATGATTTAAATTTGCTATAAAAAATATTAATAATTACATGTTGCGGATTGTAATGCTCGGTTCGCCTTCAACACCGATGTTATATTCGAATTTAGTAAATCGCGGTCTGGAAGAACCATTTAATCTTAGTTAAACATCTCCGTAGCTTGAGATTAACATTTTATACACGCTATTTTTGGAACAAAAGAAGGTTTCAGAACAAAGCTTTGTGTTGTTCACACGTGCATTTCGGGTATTTACTGAAATACCCTACCTATGAGAATGCTTAAACTCATCTAAGCTACCAAACAATTGTGGCAACGGAACGTTTTACTGCAACAAGAGAATTGCTTTTTAACCGACGAAAAAAACGGGGGAGGTTCTCAAGTCAACGTTTACGAGTATATAAAATTATCGTGTCACAATGTTAGTTACCTTACTCCTCCGAAACGGCTTTATTGATTCTTACCAAATTTTATATGCATATTCAATAGGTCTGAGAATCGGCTCCTATCTATTTTCATACCCCTAAGTGATAAGAGTTGTTGACCCTTAACATTATTTTTAATTTTTGGTTAATTTTCTTGATTTTATTTTCCTATGTGGCATTCAAAAATACATACAACCCTACATTTTTACCCTTTTATCACCAATCCCTATTTTTTAATAGCTATTTAGCTATTTTAGCCGGTTTTGACGATATGAACTTTTTGAATGTACCTTTATAATATACAATACTATAATACGTTCTGCAAATATCGTCACAGAAAATATATGCATAGTTAAGACAGGACAGCGTCTGTCGGGTCAGCTTGTATATATATATTGTGTTAGGCCACGCAAAACTTATAACTGAGTGTCCGATTTTGATTATTATTTTTGCCAAATAATAAAATTAATGAATACCACGTTAAGTCTTCTCCGTTTCTGCGTAGTTGCAAAAAAAAAATAGACGTTAATTAGTTTATTGTTTTGCGCCGAATCAAAATTAGTAAAATATTATATTTTATAGTTTATGTAACTAAGTTCAATACTCAAAACTTAAAATGTTCACTTGTTTTTTACTTTTTTTTCATCGGTTAATTTTTTGTTTTAAATATTTTAATTTATTTTAAATACCTTGAAAGCATAACAAAACATTATTTTAATAACCGGCGGTATTTTTTCTTTCTTCATCTTCATCATTCTACGTAACATAATTATACTGTTATGACTTTTTAGAGAATAGGCATAAAACCTTATTCGATTTCATCGAGACCATAGACTAGAAGGACAGTTAAAAAACAAAAGAGGACAACTTACTGTGAGATAAAGGTTGGCGCCTTCACTACTACTTTGCGATATTTGTTTGTTTTTTAATTATAAATAAATAGGAATCCGATTAGTTTGATCGTAAATATAAGTGAGATAATTTTGTTTTATGAGGTCAGACCTATGGAGTAATTGTATTGAGATTGTTATTTTTTATGTCTAAATTCCTTAACCTCACAAAAATACAATAAACATTATATATAATGTTTATTGTAAACACGGCCTCAAGTTTGTAACGTAGTCTACTAATGACTAGTTAGGTAGGCAGAATAAATAGAAACAATCGATAGATTAACAAAGGTATTATTATTCTATATATTTATATCTTTTAAATACAAGGTAGTCTCAAGGCGTAGGTTGGTAGGTAGGTAAGTGGTTTGGTAAGTCCTGGTGCAGCGAAGTGAGGAACACTTAACTCGGCGCTGGTGACCGCAGGCAAGAAGAGCGCGACGCGCACGCAGGTCCTTTATATACCCCACAGGGGTCTGCAGTGGGGGGCGCATCTTGAGGTTGCGGAGGCCGTGCGGTTGCGACGTCACACACCCCCTCCGTTAGGGCAGAATTTTTCTTAAAAAATTCGGCTCCTGGCTGACATGGAAGACCTCAGGAAGCAGTTCTTAAGCAGCACCGGCAGCTCGATCCGGCTTTACTGAAATCAGAACAATAAGTGTATATAAAAAAAATAACTAGAAAAAATATGAAGTTACGATACCTAAATAAAATTGAAAAGAACCGGAGTGATCGAGCCAAACGCATTCAATACAATAACAATGTCATGATGTCATTCAAAAATAACACTACGTGCAACCTATTAAGATTGAATTTTTACTAATTAAAGAAGATTATTGAAACTCATTCTTATCTAACGGAACTAAATATAACTAAAAATGTAAGTATAACAACTTGTTTACCAAGTAGCGCGTTAGCGAAGTAGTATTGGGTGTGCGCGTCTACACAGAAGGCATGACACATTTCAAGATGAATGAATGAACAACATCGTATAGTTGAAAATAATAGAATTCGACATCATTAGTAGATGTGATTCTAAAGGAATTATGAGCGTGAAGAATATTAGCGAACAAAATGGTATACCCGATTCGACAATGAGAATTTTAACCACTGAACCATAGGGTAAATTTTTTTTTTTTTTTTTTTTTTTTTTTTATACCATTATTGTTTATAGTTTATTTGTTTAATATCCTTTATATGCCATTCGCCAAGTGGCTTATCAGACATATCTGCTAGTTTGTACACTAATGGAGACTTTTTTGCTACGATTTTACATTTAATAAATTTAGGAGCGAGTTTTTTACAAAAATATTTATCCTTATCGCTCAAGTAAAAGGTACGTTTCCAAACAATATCACCAACATTGAATTCTGCCGTTTTACGGCGAAGATTATAAGAATGACAATTACGCTTGTGTGCACCTATTAGCGCTGCCTGTACTCTCTCGAAAATAGAGGATAAGTAGCCTAGTGACTCAGCATAACTATCACGTGGCTCATGAATTATATTAGTATCAGATTTACTAGAAACATAATGAGAACCACAGGTTACCATTTCACGCCCGAATACGATCATAGATGGTGTAAAACCGGTTACTTCGTTTACTGCACAATTCATTGCGAACTGAATTTTAGGTATAAGTGTATCCCATATGCGTTGATCATTTGAAATGAACGTAGAAACAGCTGTTATTATAGTTTTATTATATCTTTCTACCGTATTTACATGAGGTGCATAAAACGGTGTGTAATGTAAATTTGGAATTTTATATTTACTTAACAAGTTTTTAAAAGTTGCGCTTATAAATTGTTTGCCATTGTCTAGTACTACGGTAGATGGAATACCATGTACCAGAAAAACTTTTTCCTCTAAGATTCTAGTTATTACGTCAGCAGTCGCACGTTTAATAGGGAAAAGTAAACAATATTTTGAGAAACAACAACAAACGACAAAAATAAAATTGTTCTGTTGCCTTGTAGGAGGCAAGGGACCAATCAAATCAATACTTATCATTTGAAAAGGTTTAGAACAAGACTTAGGTTCACCCATAAGACCCAAAGTTGCATGATTCTGATGCTTATGTGCGATGCAACTATCACAAGAATTTACCGCTTTTACAACATCGGAATACATTCCAGGCCAATAATAATTGAGGGCTAAACGTTTGAAAGTTTTGAAAATACCCATATGACCCGCCGTAGGGGAGGAATGGCTCTGAAGTATTACTTCGTTTCTCCGTTCAGATGGAACTACTTCCTTCCACTGAAATTCTCTGGTAAGAGGATTAAGACTCTTTTTGAAACGATATAATTTATTACTGATCACTTGATAGTCAACAAAGGATGTAGGAGACTGCGAACAACCATTAAAAATATTCAAATACCAAGTGTCATTAGTAGATAAGGAACTACCATCTGGGAGGAGATTACTATCGATATCCATAATATTAGGTGATCGAGAAAGAAAATCTGGTACAATATTATCTGAACCACGACGGTGTCTTATTTCAAAGTTATAAGAGGAAAGACGAACTCCCCACCTGGCTAATCGCCCTGTAGGGTTGTTCAGTTTTAAAAACCATTTCAAAGCAGCATGATCGGTGTACACAATAAATTGTTTTCCGTTTTCAATATAACACCGCCAATGTTCGATAGCAGATAAGACAGCAAGCGCTTCGCGCTCAGTAGCACTGTAATTTTTTTCCTGGTCCGATAAGGATTTACTATAAAAGGCTATGACTCTTTCCTGTCCCTCCTTGACCTGGCAAAGTACAGCTCCAATGCCGTAATCACTAGCATCGGCGTGTATTTCAAAAGGCTGATCAAAATCGGGACAACATAAGACCGAGGAAGAAGATAAACATTTTTTTAATTTATTAAAAGCTACATCCGCCTCTTGCGACCATGCGAACAGTGGAGCCTTTTTGCCGTTAGAAGTTAATTTATTTAAGGGAGCCGCTAAAGTACTAAAATCGGGTATGAACCTTCTATACCACGATGCAGCACCCAGAAAACGACGTACCTCTTTTTTATTTGTCGGAGTGGAATAACTTGTAATTGATTTTACCTTCTCAGGATCTGCATGAAGACCTTCTGAATCCACTATATAGCCCAAATATTTAAGTTTGTCTTTGAAAAAATTACATTTTTCTAAATTTATAGTTAAGTTTGCATATTTTAATTTGTTAAGTATTTTAATTAGAAGTGAAATGTGATTTTCAAAGGAATTTGTCACACATACGATGTCATCAACGAAACAAAAGACCTTGTTTTCAAATTCGGGCCCGTAAAATAAAATATCTGCTAAACGCTGTTGTGTCGCAGGAGCATTTGTTAAACCAAAAGGCATGGATTTAAATTGAAAAGTTCCACGTGACGGAATGTAAAAAGCAGTTTTACAACGGTCCTCTGCCCTTATTGACGTCTGCCAGAAACATTTAGATATATCTAAACTAGTTAGGTACTTAGCGTCTCTCAAGTTATCCAGAATCTCAGAGATATAAGGCAAATTGTACGCGTCTTTTTTTGTTACCGAATTTAGTTTACGGCTGTCGAGACAAAAACGCAATTCACCATTTTTTTTAGGCGTTAAAATGACGGGATTAGACCAAGGGCTTTCAGATGGTTCAATGACATCTTCTGCCAACATTGCATCGACATGTTTTAACAAAATACGCTGTTTATCGGGAGACATACGATAGTATCGCTGACGAATAGGTGGACTATCACCTGTATCAATCGAATGAGTAATGAGTGAAGTTCGGCCGAGCCCTCGCCGTTCATAAGATATATCGGTGAATTGGGCGATGATGTCGTTAGCAGTAGCTCTCTGCTCATCAGACAAATGATCAAAAGATACCAAGTGACTGGTAGAACTAGGCTGTAGTTCCGAAACAACAACGTCGTTATTATTTTTCGTGAGTAAAATAGATTCCAATTGATCAGGGAACAACCCAAAACCCCTCCAGAAATCCATACCAAGGATTAAAGTTTTCTTAATACCCGGTACAATATGAGTAACAAGAGAAATAATTTTATTTTGAAATTCAAAAGGAAGTACCACTGAGCCAAGTGAAGAATATTTGTCGCCACCAGCGGTGATAAAATCCAGAGGTTTAGAATGTAATAATTTAGATTTATCCAAAAAAAGTTTGTGGGAATTATTACCCAAAATAGTTACACATGAACCAGTGTCTAGTAAACCAACAGTGTTCTTCCCGTTAACCGTAACGGGGATAAATGGAGTATAATTAATGTTAGAATTAACGATTGAGGAAAGTTGATATGAATTGAAAAATTTAGATACATAATTTAGCCAATTATGCCATTCATTTTTACATGTTTTCACAATTACTTTTGATTTTCCCCAACCGTATTTTTTACGTTTTTTGAATTTTTATTAGTTTTATTGTTACAACTAGGACAGTCTAAAACTCGATAGCCAGGTAATCCGCATTTAAAACAAACCAAAAAACGAGGTTGACGACAATATTTTAAAGAATGTGAATCTGTTCTGCATCTCGGACAGTATAATTTAGGTATAGCAGTACTAGTGACAGAAACAGCATTGACGCTCGGTTCAGCAGAATTACTATTTTCTGTCGAACATTGATCTGTATTTAAAACATTGTAAGTAGGTTTAAAGTACTTATGTTTTTTGTAAGAATTATTGCTATAAGAAGTTTTTTTCGAATTCGTATCATTGGGATATCTATAAGCAAAATCTGGCGCTAGAGTATTGGCAGTAATTTTAGGTGGTTCCGAAAATTCCTTGCTACGACTGTCATACTTCTCAAAATTTCTACAAACACTAATTAAAGAAGGAATATCCACAATATTGCCAGTTAAGAGTGAATTTGTATAACACGGCCTGATATTATTTAATAGTATTTCTAATTTAATAGACTCGCTGATGGGTACGTCCAGACAGGAAAATAACCCTTGCATTTTAGATACATAGATGGTTATGTTCTCTTTTTCACCTTGAGTACGAGCCCTAATTTCCGACATTAATTTAAAGTCATAGTTATGAGGACTGAAATCGCGTTTTAACAAAATACACAAATCCTTCCAGGAATGAACACTATCTTTAATTGAACGAAACCAATGCAAAGCATCATCACAAAATACCTCAAAAGCAAAAGAAAATATTCTATCTTCGGGTATACCTCGACACGACATGAACTCGTCAACCTTCTGAATAAACGCCCTCACACAGGTTCGACCGCTATATTTAAACTTGCAGATTTCAGAAAACATTTTGCGTTCATTTATAAAATCCACGTGTTGAACTTCACGTGGTAATGAACACGTTGGCTCGACCACATGACACGGTACATTGGTAGGAACCGACCACGTGGTAAAAGATGCTAAGATTTTATAATTAGCGTGAAACATATCCCATACAACTTGAATTGATGATTTATCAGTAAGCAACGAAGTATCTATTCTTGATAATCTATGAAAAACATGATGCATAATAGATTCCGATCTAACAAACAGGTTTTTATGATAATGAGTTTGCAATGTCAAAAGGTTATTTGAAACGCGCAACAATGAGCCATTACATGCGGTAATATCAACATCTGGCGAAAAGCACGACGATATTATTTCATCAAATGCCAGGTCTGACAATTTAGCAATTTGTTTACGCAATTCCTCAACCGTAATTGATTTTTCAGGCACAACACCACCTCTTACAAGCACTTCATATTCGAGCTCAGCCTTACTTAAATGATTAAATTTGATAGCATAAGCCATATTTAAAAAAAAATTGATTGGGAATTACGCATACAAGATACACAATTATTTGAAAAAAAATGAATCCGTCCAAAAGGTGATAAGAATGTGTTTCCTTTTTTTTTTTTTTTTTTTTTTAAAACAAAAACATAAGCACATAAAAGTAGAAGTTTTTGTAGGTTATTTAAAACACGAGGTGAAACAAGTGAGATAATAGAATAAAAAAAAAACACCGTACGCACCTTTCGGACGAAGAAAAGAAATATACACAGAAATAACACACAATTAAATAACTGCCAAGACTTAACCAAACCATGTACCATATAACCTCTATTGTTGGGCGCCGCTGTAACGTAGTCTACTAATGACTAGTTAGGTAGGCAGAATAAATAGAAACAATCGATAGATTAACAAAGGTATTATTATTCTATATATTTATATCTTTTAAATACAAGGTAGTCTCAAGGCGTAGGTTGGTAGGTAGGTAAGTGGTTTGGTAAGTCCTGGTGCAGCGAAGTGAGGAACACTTAACTCGGCGCTGGTGACCGCAGGCAAGAAGAGCGCGACGCGCACGCAGGTCCTTTATATACCCCACAGGGGTCTGCAGTGGGGGGCGCATCTTGAGGTTGCGGTGGCCGTGCGGTTGCGACGTCACAAGTTAAATAAAGCGGCTTCGTGTATCGATAATACTTTGAATATTATAGTTTGAATTTGTGGTACTCATTTAAAAATGACTAATTAATTCTAGTGAATACTTATTGTTTTACCTTAGATAATAATTACGGGGTAGATGCGGTAGAGCGACATTTATTACATATATTTTTAATTTCTTTAATATCAATACCGATCGTAATTACTGCTGACTATGTATATATAATAAAAAATTGTTAACGTTAGAAATAAAAATAAATACTTATCACATATAATATGTGATTTCAATCATTTCAATACGATAATATTAATTTCGAGAATTGACACATTGCTTTTATAAATGCAAGAAAATAATTATCTGTAAAATATATTCAGCTATTCGAAATTAATTCAAAAAGTGCTTATATATTTATCAAATAATTAAAATGTAAGCAATTTTTAAAAAGTTGATTCAAATTTGACATTTATAAAAAAGGTAAGTTGTTTTTTTGCGAAGTTTCAAGGTAGTAAAAAATAAAAAAAAATCAGTATTTCATCATTGTCACGTTCGTTGCTCACCTAGGACAATATTTATTTAATTAAACTTTATCTGAATACTAAAAGTATTCTCTACCAGTCAACCTTTGGGTGATGCAGAGATGTAGATAGTAGGTGCAGTTTTAAACACGTGTGAGGCAGACACTTAGGTAATAAATTAATAGCTATATAAAAAAAATAATATTTATTATACTAATGTGTCGCTCCTTGAATACAAAAGGGACACAAATCGAAATCTATAAATTCTACAGGACAGCCAAAACAAATTTTTGAAACTGTTTTTTTTTAATATTTCATATATTTATTAATTAAATATAAGATGTTAATATATCATTAGATGCGTATTTTTTAGCTCTATCTGTGTATAATATAAACTTTGTAATATCTGTTACCTATTAAGAAAAAAAAGTATAAAAGTCCCTTTTGCATTCAAAATTTGAACCAATATTATAAAAAATATGTCAAAACTTTATCACCATTTTACAAATAAAACTGGTTTATTGTACCTTTTTAGTAAAAAAACGTATTAATAAAATGTAATCTTATTACTAGATAAAAACATATTGAATGAACACCAGGAAAACATTGTATTAAAAAATCTAAACGAAATAATCTTAACTTATTATTAAGTAATATAATTGAGATCAACTTTTTACGTAACTATTATTCAGTAAAATTAAACATCTCTCTAAAACAATTATATTGGTAGGATAAAATGAAAAAACAACAGATAAAACTGAAATAATCATTATCAAAATATTCATAAAATAAATAAATTCTCTAAAAAAACTCAAAAATAATCAACTGACGACACTAATTTGTCTCTCTTTAACATTAATAATTTAAACAAAACAAAATACGAGATCAGTTCTAAAGGCACAGAATTCA
This sequence comes from Hypena proboscidalis, assembly GCA_905147285.1. Classification (NCBI taxonomy): domain Eukaryota; kingdom Metazoa; phylum Arthropoda; class Insecta; order Lepidoptera; family Erebidae; genus Hypena; species Hypena proboscidalis. Next base: position 3,978,520 of record LR990150.1, on the reverse strand, counting down.
GTAATAAAATATCATAGCTTATAATAATTCTATTGCACAATAACAATCTAAGTACAAAATCACAGTTATAAACAATTTAAGGCACTTTTTACGTTAGAACACTAAGTTGAAATTTATAATCGTTATTTATTATTGTTATGTAAATGTTTGTATGAAATTAAAAGTCTTTATTATTAAAAGTAACTTTTGAATTAACTATTCTAAATATTATCACAATTAGGTATCTATTATCAAAATAACAAATTTTCGTAAAAGCTTTGGTATTACTTAGGAATGATATTTTTTTCAATAAGTTTAAGAATACGCTGTTTTCTAGTTTCACTTATTTTAAGTTTTTGTTTGTACTATAGGATTAGCAGACCTTCTCTTTGTCAGCGTAGCAACCGAGGTAAACTCTTCAGTTTCGTAAGAATTCTTGAAGACGCTAGCAGTCACTACCCATGCTGGGTGACTGAATATTCACGCTAGGTGACTGATTATGACTGATGGATGGCTGTGTATGTATATTAGGCGACTGAGTATCCAAATTGATTGGTAGGTTATCATTGATGAGTAAGTAAGGTTCAAAATGGTTAGGCAATTACTTTTGACTGTTTATCTTCATGCCTAGGTAGAAAGTTGGGATCTTCAACACTGTCATCTGAAAAAAAATCTGCATTTGATGAACTACTGGATGTTGTTGATCGCCTGCAATTGGTATCTGAGTCATTATCAGAGTTGCTGCTACTTGAGTCACTCTGTTCAACAACTATTTTAGGCCTATTTGTGTTTTTGGTATTCGTTACACAGCTTACTTCACTGTCTTCATCCTCTAATATTGATCGTTTTTCGTCGATTTCGTCGATTTTTCGTGCTCTATTCATTATGTTACTGTAACAAAACATATTTAAAGTTTAAAAAAAACATAAAATACACACAATTATATACATATAATAATATATTATACAGTCCTTAATACATACACACAATACATACATACAATAAACATACACACAATCTAATACATAACAATCCTTAGCATGGCATTTTCAATACTAATTTACCAGTAATAACACCTTAGTTATATTTAACAAATTTAAACTACTGCCGCCATATTTAACATTCAAATTCACAGAAAATATGAGGTAATGCATCTTAATCACATATTTTTCAACATTTACGAATATCTACCCATATTATAATAGGTACCTACAAACACTTATTTAAAAACCTTTAAATTAGTGACTAAAGCTACAGTGACAGGGCTTCAATTTAGTATAATATTAATAATTTACAAACAAATAAATACATTTGTATGGTTATTAAGTAAAAAATCACTGAAGTAATAAGAATAGAACAAAATTAACATCATGCAAAACGGCCAAATTATTTATTCCACTATAATCTAATGCAAAAGGGACGCATTTCAAAATATGCTACTGTTGTATTACAATATAAAACTACAAATAATACCTAATGTTAGAATGCAAAACGGACGTTTTCCAAAATATGGCACTTTTGTATTATATATTAAGATTACAAATACTTTTGTTAGAATGCTAAACGGACGTTTTTCAAAATGTGGCACTTTTGCATTATATATTTAGATTACTAATACTAATGTTAGAATGCTAAACGGACGTTTTCAAAAATATGGCACTTTTGTATTATATATTTAGATTATAAATACTAATGTTAGAATGCTAAACGGACGTTTTTAAAAATATGGCACTTTTGTATTATATATTTAGATTACAAATACTAATGTTAGAATTCTAAACGGACGTTTTCCAAAATATGGCACTTTTGTATTATATATTTAGATTATAAATACTAATGTTAGAATGCTAAACGGACGTTTTCCAAAATATGGCACTTTTGTATTATTATTATTAAGATTACAAATACTAATGTTAGAATGCAAAACGGACGAATTCCAAAATATGGCACTTTTGTATTGTAAAATATAATCACACTTACCTGAAATTTTGAATCCAACTCAGACGTATTTTGGATTGTGGCACTTTTTCACGCAACCGACGTGCGTTTGCGTTGAATCTCGAGGCGCAACAAACAAAATGGCTGTTTTGCACTGACTTTACCTGTCAAAGTGCTCTAATGCAAAAATGGCGGTAAGTCAGTGTGTCCATAATATAAGCAAAAATGATGGGAGTTTTTTTTAAATTTAAAATATAGTCGGTTTAGGTGTCATTTTTGCAATAAAACGATTTTTTAATTTTTTTTATTTGTGGCCCTTTTGTATTCAAGGAGCGATGTACTTACATAATTATTATTACAAAAAATATAATATATAAATAAAATACAATATATACAAACAAATACTTACATACATACATACACTAATGATGAGAATGATTCCGCCAATTCATCAAATAAGAGAGCACGAATCTTCATCTTGAATGCATAACGTGACGTCGCCATCCTGGTTTCGAGCGGAAGCTCGTTCCAGAGGAGGACAGGTTGAACATATAAGGAAGAGTTTACAAAACCAGAGGTATGCGAGGGACAGAGAAGTAGAAGATTATTAGTAAAGCGGAGATTTTTGTCATGGTTAGAGTAAAGATATTAAAAATATGGAAGAAGATAGGAAGGGGGAGAAGGGGAGTTCAAATAGAAGTACAGAGTTGTAAGGGCACGCAAACGACGGCGTTGGCGAATTGGTAACCATTTAATTTGAGCACGAAAAGCAGATATATAGTCATATTTACGAAGGTTGAATATCAATCGAATGCAGTTATTAAGAAGTCGGTCATATTTGTTTAGATGGTCTGCATTCAGGACATAATAGCACACATCACCATAGTCGATAATAGGAATGATAAGGACTGCATAAGCATCGTTTTAGTCTTAAATAGAAGGAAATTCTTAAGACGATATAAGGCGCGAAGGGATCCAGTAACTCTCTGGCTCACAATAGGTTACATTGTCAAAAAATACACACTTATCTTAGGGCCCTGAATTTGTTTGGATATAATTTTAACTTTGTAGGGTAGTGGGGTTGCCGTTGGTATAAATTAAAGACTAAATTAATATTGCAGTAGCTTATATATTGAAATCACATATTGTAGATAATATGGCATGGCGACTGGCAAACCGGGCAGTTAAACTTAAGCACCCACTTAAAAACAAAAATGCGCCGGTTCCGGTCCCTCCACCATTTCCCCTTTACACAAAATAATACCAACCCTACAACAATTAAATGAAAACTGACGAATCCATACTTTCAGTATGGATGAGTAACTTAAGCATCAAAGAAGTGCTCAAGTCCTTTGAACCTTTTTACTACAATTGAAAAATGCACTCATTAATTAAATCACACAATTTTTTAAACAATAGAACATTTTATTTTGTTTTGTAACTTTAAGACCATTTAAAGGTACGACGTGACTTGCACGATAGCCATTATGTTGATAATGCAGAAAGAAATAAATCTAATCGGTTTTCTTATAGTAAAAGCCATGCAGCGCCACACGTTGAACTGCATCTAGCAGCTTGATCTGCAATCTAGCAGCAGTCGTAGTTCATATTGTTCGCGTTCATCTGAAATATAATAAAATTGATTTATAAAAAAAACATATGAGCTATTTTTAAAAAGGGATATAATTATTATTATTTCAGAGCAATAATGGAACTTTCTATTTTAATTCTGCAAATAATAGATAAATTAGCAAAATATTAGTTTCTTGAGCAAATTAATAATTCTATCGGCAGAAAATGTAAAAATATTTTCATAAATGCTGATAAATTAAACGATGAACAATGGTTCTGATGATCAAGAGGCCAGAGACAAATTGTTGCAAAACCGACTCCACAAAGACTTGTCTGATCTACCTATAGAGTATTATTTAATTTAATATGCAGGTGCGAAGAGGCAAGGAGGAATCAAATTGAGCAGCTAAATAATGCAGAAGTTGAGGTGGTGAGGGTTTACACCATCTGCGACGATAAGGAGGATTGCGTGGGATCTCCGGATCCCGCAGCACTGAAGCCGTGACAGAAGCCATCATCATTATCAAACTTCTCTATTCATCTAAGTATGAAAATATTACGTGTAGATACATCTTCTACAGGCTGTCCCACGGACATGCCACATGGAGGGGAAGTATGTTGAATATTTTAGATAGAAGACTTTCCTAAAATAATATTTTATTTGATTCATTAAAACATTTTTAACTTCTGCTAAAGATTCCTGAAAATATGCTTACTCAACCGGAGATTGAACCAGTTCAAAACCATTATTGATCAATAACAAAAAAAATGTAACTTTTTTTTTAATATTGATAATATTTCCAATTTTTTTTTAAACTTACTTATTTTACTTACTATCACACTGTAGACATTTTTCAATTATCATTATCTTTATGTCCTTTAATTTGTTAACTGCCAAGTCCATGAAAATAATACCAATAAAAAAACTGATATACGTTTGTACAAGCATTAATAAAATGACAAGTATAATACTGATGTACAGGCCCTGTAAAAAACCGTAACAGTGTGTTAATGAAACGAGAAGAAGGTATTAAAAAAATATACTGACTAAAAATACAACCACAACGAGTAAAATTTCAGCGATTTAAAGAAAATAATGTTCCAAAATAAAAACCTACTTCAATTACAATAATTTTAGACTTAAATGGTTTTCTCATGGGTGCCATTGTCAGAACTGGACCACAGTGAAATAGGATCACATGGAAAGCTTTCAAATAAAAAAGAATCATTAACATCGCATCGCCCAATCGAAAGTTACAAAGTAATAAATATAAAAAAACATAACACAGGCGAATTGAGAACCTCCTCTTTTTGAAGTCGATTGAAAATAGAGAGACGGTTGGTAATGACTCTGTAAAACAGCTTGTAGACAGCAGAGTAAGGGTCAACACACACCAAAAGCGCGTCGAAGCGCAGCGAATCGAAGCGCAGTTTCAGTGTTATATGAATTCCAACTCTATTCTCACCACCATAATACTCATTATCGCATGAGAAACTCAAACGAGTCGCGCGGATGCCCGCGGCGCCGCGGGAATTCCAGCGAATTCCATAGTAGTAGTAGCGTAGAGTTTCTCATGCGATAATGAGTATTATAGTTGTGAGAATAGAGTTGGAATTCATATGACACTGAAACTGCGCTTCGATTCGCTGCGCTTCGACGCGCTTTTGGTGTGTTTCGACCCTTATGGGTCTATAATTATTCAATAAGGTTCTGTTATTAAGGTTAATAAGCTGGAGGAGTAGGTAAGTTTGTATAATAATCAAAGGTCAAACTACACACTTACATTATTTTTTGCACTTGATATAATGTAAAATATAATATAAATTGTTTGCGGTATTGTTGTGAGCAAAAACGTTGTTATCTGTAACAAAAAATGAGAGCCAACGTAAAATTGCAACGCAGTGTCCTGCCTAAAATCAATATTTTTCAATAAAAAAGATATACCTACAATGGTTTTCAACGTAAAATTTCCTTCATCAATTGAATCCATTAAAGCTTTGTACATTTTGATATAATCTCTCGGCGAAAAATTATTTGATGGAGTATTGTCAATTCCATGATCTTTCATGGTTTTCTGGATTATTGATACACGTAGAAACAAAATAAAAAATATTAAAATAATACTGTATTGACCAACTTCTTCAGCGAACCATAATACGTTTAGACTCAGAATTTCATTAAGTGTATAAAGACTACATGCGTTGCGATTAAAACTACAAAACAAAGGACTATTTATCGATTTTATGAACAATAAAATAAGTATTCCGCAATTTATATTTATTTCAAATGTCTTATACATCTTTCGAGCACATGGCAAATTATCTATAATTTTTATTCGCGTATAAGCACGATAAATGTATTTATCATTAGATATCCACGATATAAAAATAGGTGCTAAGTATAGCACTAGATTGCTATATAACTGCGTATTTACAGCATGAATACCATAGTAACATGCAATTAATACAGCCATTACTAGACTGAAGAGCTTTGAAACATTGCGTGGAATAGGTGCAGGTAAGTTTGTATAATAACCGAAAATGGATCGAATTACTTTAACCACAGTCAAACTACACACTAATTGTGTTTCATCATCGGCCATTTTTGTGTCCGTATCGCGACTCAGAGCATGATCGACTAATTCTATAATTTATTATATGGAATGTAAATATTAATATCGATTGAAAGTACAATACAATAAAATTAATTGTTCTTTCACTCAAGCATTAGGTTCTTCTATCAATATTACTCAAACATAAATTGATATTTATATTTAATGTGGTTAAAAATTGCCTTATAATTATCATCGATGAATTAGTAAGTGTTAATTGTTTTATTACTTATTTTTTTTTTAATAATTTATTTTAATGCTATGTAGTTTCTTTTCAAGTATACAAACATTTAATTTTAGAATAATGCTGTGTAGTTTTTTTTTAAGCACAAAAAAATAGGTACAGCTGGTTAAAATTGGGAAAGTAAAGACAATGATATTTAAAAAACAAACGTCAAACAGTTTGTTTTTTATCTATTTACAAAACGGGATAAATTTTACAAAATAATTATACTTTTTTTTTTCTAAATTAGCACCTAGTAGTACATAGAGTACTCACATATTTAGTAGTAGAGTCTGTTAAAAAAGGAAAAAGTGGAGAAAAAATAGCATAAAGACAATTTAATTTTTATTTCATACATTTTATTCAAAGTTTATTTTAAATACAAACAGTGTGTTTCGAAGTGTACAACCGTGAGAACTGAGCTAACTTAATCAGCAGCTGGTTAATTAATTTGAAAACAGTGGTTATTTCATCTATAGCTAATTTGGTATAAGTGCTTTGAACTGTGGTCCTAGATTTTGAATCTTATTATTTATTATATTATAATATATTATAAAAATGCACAGTAAAGCTAAATATTGCTCAAAAAATTTACTGATGTATTTTAACTATGCAAAAAGCAGGATGCATTATACAAAATAATATCATTAATACATTCATACAACTTTATGGGTTATCGCTAATTAAATTGGCATATTATTATGCCAATATTGTTATTATGTTATACTAGTTTTTGCGTGCGGTTCCACCGGCGTGGTAGGTATATCGTAAAATAAATTCTTCCTTGAGTACTCCCGCAGGCCTTGAACTATCTCTTTACCAATTTTTATCAAGATTGGTTTAGTAGTTTAGCGGTGAATAAAAAAAAAACCGACTTCAAAAAGTAGGTAAACTAAAAAGCAAAAAATAAATTTACTTCGCACAAAATAATACGTTTTTTCATTTAGTTAAATAGAAATTATTAAATAATTATTTTATAATTCTGAAGTCGGTGCCAAGTAAATCGGATAATTAAGAACTAAGATTCAGTCAGAAAATAGTTGTTAGAAAGATTGATATTATCTATACAGAGTTATTGTTTACTTGACACCGACTTCAGAATTATAAAATAATTATTTAATAATTTCTATTTAACTAAATGAAAAAACGTATTATTTTGTGCGAAGTAAATTTATTTTTTGCTTTTTAGTTTACCTACTTTTTGAAGTCGGTTTTTTTTTTATTAAAAAATATTTTATTTTACGATTTTAAGTGATGGGTAGACCAGAATGTTTCTCAAATGAGGAGACGACGGTTACTTAAGACGGAAAACTTATTAATAATAATCCCCGTACTCCTAACCGTTGAGGAGTTGTACCTTCCAGCATCAGCTCAGCAACTTAAAATGCAAATATCCAAGTAGTTTCAGGAAATATACGAAAAACAATATAGAAGCCTTTGAAATTTGAGGCTTACTCATGATTTCTCTAGGATCCCATCATCAAATCTTGACCTCATATTATGAATATACATAAGTAATATTCAACGTCTCGCCTCATCTGTGTGTAACTTGAAAGAATACAGTAAACGGCCCCAAGGAACCTATATTTAAAGAATTATCCCCGTACTCCTAACCGTTGAGGAGTTGTACCTTGCAGCATCAGCTCAGCAACATAAAATGCTGATTACTAGATGCAAATATCCAAGTAGTTTTAGATAATATACAAAAAACAATATAGAAGCCTTTTAAATTTGAGGGTTGCCCTCGATTTCTCTAAGATCCCATCATCAGAACGTGACTTGAAAAAAATGGGACTACATGACGAGTATATCCTCTCAAACAAAAAAAGAATTTCTCAAATCGGTACAGGCGTCTTCGAGTAATCGGTGAACAAACATAAAAAAAAAAAAAAAAAAAAAAAAATACAACCGAATTGAGAACCTCCTCCTTTTTTTGAAGTCGGTTAAAAAGTAGATAACACTGAGACAAAGTTACTTTCACATTTGTAATATTAAATATAAAGTAAATAATATCTATTAAATCAGTAATTACGATTAAGGATTATTGTAGAGGTGCCTCCCGGGTGCACTTTATTTTCTTTTTTCACAATTCAAGTACCATGCACCGGAGAACACAACCCAGAGCGTAAGTTCATACATCTTAGGGTAATTTTATAAATGTACATGTCGCACGTTTTAGATTCCATAAGTTTTCGATGCCTGCCACCAATAATCGGCTAATAAGAGATCAACATTATAACAATTAGCTAAGGCCTCAATCTCGCATACTGCTATCAAGATAATCTTGCAACCTGTACAAAGACAGTATTTTGATGTTCATGATTCTGATTAATTAACCTTAAAAACCTGATTATGTTTACCTAAAATATCTATACATAATTATAATAATCTCCAATAAAATTAAAAAAATTGTTCTTAGAAATATTAGATGTACGATTTGACTTGTACAATGGCCATAATGTTAATGATACAGAAAGAAATGAATCCAATCGGTTTTTTCATCGTCAAAGGTAAGCAACGCCACACGTTAAACTGAATAGGACGTTGTTTTATTAAATTTAAAAGCAGCCGTAGTTCAGATTTTTCACGCTCATCTGCAAAACAAAAATAGATATTCAAAAATGAAAGAAACCATATTTATTAAATAGGTACAGTGGGCAAAGCAATTAGGTGTGCAGGGCAACATCTTTCACGTCACAATGACGCCTGCCTACGCAGATAAGCATGTGTGAGTTACATAGGTACCTGGGTGTTGAGACATCTTAGAAAATGGTTAATGGAAAAAACATTTTATTCTGTTTACGAATTTCTCAACAATAATTATAATAATGATTAATTTATTTGAATTTTCTTATTTTATTTATTTTATTTTATTGACATGGACATTATTCATAAATTGTACCTAGTACATAATATTATTATTTAAGGACTTGCCTTTACCAATGTTTAAAAATAAATTAAGTAAATGGTTATTAGATAAATGTTTTTACTGTATTAAGGATTATATGACATATAAAGAACGATATTAATAATTATGTAATGATGAATAATTGAATTGAGAATGATATTGATATTATAATAATTATTGTTAAAATTTAAATTAAGAAAGTTTAATTTCAATTGCATGACTCCTTATATTTTTATTTTTTTGCACACCATTGTTATGGTAGAATGTATTGAACCATTGTCTAATTAAGAACACCTGTATTTGTACTACATTCTTGCAAAATAAATGATTTGATTTGATTTATATTACACAATATATCCACTATTTAGGTATGTAAATCATATATCTATAACTGGTGTAGTCAGTCTTCACTAACACGTTGCAGTTTTCGCCGTGCATACCTTACTGTACATATTATTGCGGAGAGTGATACCATCTAGTGTAAAAGTATATAATATTGTATAGAAAATACTAAAAATATTTCAAATTTAATAAACTAAAATATATTTTCTTACCATCACATTGTAGACATTTTTCAATAACCATAATCTTAATGGCATTCAATTTGTCCATCGTCAAATCCATAAAGATAATACCAATGAAAAAACTAGTAAACGTTTGTACGATCATTGATAAGGCAGCTATTATAATACTTATGTTCAAGGTCTGCAAAAAAACTTTTTTATTTAAAATGTTCCATCGAAATTACACTAAGCAAGTGCAGTGTTTGGCGAACCAATGTTACTGATACCCTTAGTATTGTGTGTCGAACTACGGACGGTTCCAAACTAAATAAAAATGAAATTGTGTCGATCAAGTGAGGGTAGTAGACAATATCCGCGCTTCACGGAGACGACGCTGAGCTTCACCAGTTGGCCCGTGACCACGAATGATTCAAGTCATTTCGAAACGTTAAGCATAGGTATTTATTTACCTTTATAATAATTACGCGATTTAGAACCGTTGTCAAATTTTTGAAAAAATGCTATATCTCTATTAATTATTATAATTGATTCTTACTAAATAAATTTTTGTGTTTATGGTGCATGGATATGTGGATGTATTAAGCTATGAATGTTTGTAACTCTTTCAGGTATCCTTCAGGCAATTGGGTGATTTTGACACCAGTATTTAATCACGTCTATCAAGTTTTTGTCTTTAAAAAAAAAATCGCAAATAATTCACAACAAAACCTTCTTTTATTTTACTCCTGGGACTGATTTTGAAGCGCTTTGGCTTACTAATAGGTGTTGGCCTGAGGAACATACAGCACCATGTGTTCACTCTGGACAGCACTTGGTCCAAATTCCATACATAAATGGCCAATGTCCTATAAATCACTTGGCTGAGTCTTAGTCAGTCATTTCAAACTGACTAATTTTAAATACATCAAGTCGATAAAAAAAATTAAGAAAATGAAACGCAAGATATGGTTGACATATTATTATTAAATTATTTAAATAGCAAACATCGTGTAAATTATATAATGGAGTGAAAAATTTTCGTATTTTTATTGTTAGAAATAATTCATTTTTCCTACGATTGAATAGCTAGGTATTTTGAGTTTCGAACTAAAACTCAAAAAGACAAGCCACTTACATGAGAATATAATATAACATTAAGTAAATTCATTATTATGTACTGTCACCGAAAACAAAATTATATATAAACTCATAATATACATACATATTCCTTTACAGGAGTTTCCATCTCAAATACGTTAATAACTATAAATTAATGACAATCGATATTTATCAAATTCGAAATAAAATATTTTAGAATCTTGGGTATTCTCAAAAGGCAGTATGTGTATTTATAAATTAATTCACACTTACATTGACTTTTAAATTCGATAATAAGTAAAACATGACATTCATAGTTGGCGGTACTGTTGTAAGCAAAAACATGGTGATCTGTAAAAAAAAAGATCGACACATTTACGAATTATTCATGATAATCTTCTAGTTATCTGAATATCAGTATTTTACGTGGAGCGACGGCCATCAGACCTCCACACTGCCGCGCTTAGGAAAAACGCATTAACTACCTTTTTACAACTTCTGAGAAAAACATGTTTAATTTTTTTTTTCTTATTTTACTTGTATCTCCGGAACGAAGCTAGCTATTGATGTGAAATTTGAACTAGGGGTAGCAGCAGAGTATACGATACACTCTGGCTTTTATTAATATTACTAAAATATTATAGTTTTATTGATACATTTACATAATTACTTCATTCAATTATGTCTATCACTCGGTTAATGTATCGAGTCGCGCAAAACGTTTATGTCTAGTTGATAATTTTAGAATTTAAAACACTTCTTCCTAGAGTTGCACCCTTGTAGTTTTTAGCAACTGCTTCCTATGCAATGGCAGCGACCAGCCCATAGACGATGTCATCTGGCGCAGTTCATTGGTTCCAGATGTTATTCCTGGTACAGTTAAGATTTACAGCTTCCGCTAGCACACATCGAAATCAAATATTATAGTTTTATTTATAATTTAAAAAAATAACTTATTGTTAGCAATCAATATGGGTTTATTATATTCAAACTTATCATAAACGCATTAAATATACTACATAGTGCATTTATACTTAGTCAAATATTTTAATGCACTTTTTAATATAATGTTTTTACCCCACTAGTTTATTTAGACTAACAATAAGTGCATTAACTACTTCGATTAATGCGTTTATGTTTAGCAAAATCTCTTAATTCATAAAAAAAACACAAAGTAAAGGAATTATTATTTAACACCTAGTCATGCACTAGTCTGATAAAATAAAAGATTTTTCTCTATGCAAAGTCTTTATTTCTTAAAATAGCACTTAAAAACAAAACAATCACTAGTATTCATTATTACGTTGTACTTATTAATATAATTATTTATGACACATACTGCACTAACTGTAGATGATGCATTTTTGGTAAATGTAACATTAATTGATATTTAAGTTAATGCGTTTATGATAACCAAAAAAAGCGGGTTCTAATAGAAATATTGAAATGGTCTCTGTGACAAAGTTATAGAGCTCGTTTTTCTGATTCCAAATATGAATTTAAGTCAATTTCGCAAAAAATCGCACTTAGTGCGTTTTATATTATATTTTTGCGCGGCAGCAACACAGTACGAGGTGATACGATCCGCCTCTTACAACCCGTAACGACTGCCATTGATGGAAATGGCTACCGGGACCGATGGCTCAGCGTGCTATCAGAGGCACGGAGGAAATCTTATAATATTATAAATGTGCACCCATCCACGGCCGACCGCGCAGTCTCAACTTTTTTTTTTTTATAAATATTTTACAACTCACACACAACGCCATCTAGTCCCAAACTAAGCAGAGCTTGTACTATGGGTACTAGAATTACTGATACTAATACATATATACTTTTATTTTGTAAATACATACTTATTATACATAGAAACATCCAGACTAAGACAAACCCCCATGTTCATGCACACAAAGATTTGTCTTAAGTGGGAATCGAACCCACGACCTCGGCGTCGCAGGCAGGTACACTACCCACTCCGCCATCCGGTTGACTTAGCGAACTTAGCAACGAACTCCTCCACATGCCGATATTTAAAAGAGCAGGAAACATTTTTAACAATATGTTGCACGTTTTTAAAATGCAAAGCGGTATTTTGCCTAAAATCCATAACAAATAATACAAGAAGAAAAAAATGGATTGCACTTACAATAGCTTTTAAGGTAGCATTTCCTTCATCAATTGAATCTTTCAAAGCTTCATACATTTCGATATAATTTCTGGTCGAAAAATTATTAGATGACGTTTTGTTAAATCCATTATCTTTCATTGTTTTCTGAATTATTGAGGTACGTAGATACAAAAGAGAAAATATTAAAATAATACTGTATTGACCGGCTTCTTCGGCGATCGATAATATCATTACACAAATATGTTCAGTTATTGGCATAACACTACATGCGAAGCTTTTAAAAATACAAAACAATGTACTGTTCAACGATCTATAGAACAATAAAACAAGTATACCACAATTGATGAATTTCTGAAACTTTTTATACATCTCTCGAGCACATGGCAAATTATCTATGATTATTATTCGCGTATAAGCACGATAAAGATATTTATCTCTAGATATCCAAGATATCAAAATAGGTGCTAAGTATAGCACAAAATGGTTATATAAATGTGAATTAACGGTAAATGAACCATAGTAACATGCAATTAATACAGCCATTACTAGACTGAACAGCTTTGAAACATTTCGTGGAATAGGTGCAGGTAAGTTTGTATAATAACCGAAAATGGATCGAATTACTTTAACCACGGTCAAACTACACACTTCTGTTTCGAAATCGGCCATTTTTATGTCCGTATTGTGACTCAGAGCATGATCAACTAATTCTATGTATTGAAGGTTGATATTTATATCGATTGAAAGAGCAATCAATAATAAATGATAGTTATAGAACGACGTGTTATTATAATTAATGTTGTTGAAAATAGCCAGCTTGTCAATAATAAATTACTAAATGTAAATGGTTTTATTGGTTACTTGACCTAAAATAGTACTTTTTGTAGTTTTTTTTAAAGCGAGGCGTAAAAACATAGTGGAAATAAACTATTTTTTTAGGACAAATCTCCAACAGCTATTTTCACTTGAATTTTTTATTATTCTTACGGCCAACCTAATTCGATCCAAGTAAATTCTAAATTTAAACAGTGAATCCCAAGATTTACCAACAATTCTTGGTGAAAGTCCGATTTTTTATTAAAAAGAGATATTTTCGTGCTTGTAGGTACCTACTATGGGAGTTTAGGTAATTCTAAGTTTTACCCGTGACGGTTGGTAAATGTTTTGCTTTAATCCAACCAACAAAATAAAACAAAGACTGAACTAAAATAACAATAGTTTTAAAGGTAACATTTTCTTCATCAATTGAATATATTAAAGCTTTCTTTAGTTAAAATTTTTTGGCGAAAAATTATTTATTTATTATTTGGGTTTGCAAGTAGATGCGGGTAATATATGCAAGCTAATCAATTATAAAATTAGCACGTGAAGTAGGTGCCTAACAAACGAAACAAGTGAAATGTTATTTGAAAATTTGTTGATTGTATTATCTCACGGAACAGCATTAAGGTTCAAACATGTCTATGCTCTTAGGCAAAAACGATAATTACACATAAAATCACGCCTATATTTCCCAGACGATAGTGGCAAAAGTGTTTTTCACCCATATTTAACTTGTAATGTTTAGGTCTAGTGTAGAGCATCGAAAACTGATCCTATTTTGAGAACCAGTTTTTTCAGTTCTCTAACATAAAACTCTAATTAAACGTTAGTGGCGTGTATGTAGCTTCTCATTGCTAAGTCAGTAAGTAAAATATTATACATTTTGCAGTGGCTGATTCCTCTTTGCTAGTTTCATTCTTCAATAGATGCGTTCAAAACAGCTCGTGGAAATGTTAATTTACATAATAATGTCATATAATAACTTCTAATATTATAGTCGAGGTACTCGACAGTGCAAAATATTCATCAAAATGGTCAAAATATTGTAAGTGATGTTATATGTATTTTTAAGAAACAAAAAGACCGTTTCTTTCATGTTTAATTACGGTTTACCAGATGTGTTAAAGACCGGGCTTTTTCGGTTCTTTGGGAACCGTGAGAACCGGTTCCGATACTACTAATACGCTAACCACTAGAACAACGACACCGATAGCTAATAAAAACAAATCATTGTAACGTGACAGCATTAAAAATAGTTATGCAAATGGTGCAAAATGTGCATATACTGATGCCACCGACAATAGTTAAGTAAAGGATAACAATAACCTAGGCCTAATGAATAAAGTTAAAAATAAAGTTTTCTTATATATTAGATATATGATTTGACTTGTACAATAGCCATTATGTTAATAATGCAGAAAGATATATATAAATCCTATCGGTTTTGTCATCGTAAAGGGTAAGTAGCGCCATACGTTGAATTGAATAGGACGTTGGTTTATTAAATTTAGAAGCAGCCGTAGTTCGGATTTTTTCCGTTCATCTGAAAGAATATAATTATTATTTCATAAAAAAATTAAAAAAAATTTAGAGGAAAAAATATTAAATAAATTTAATTTATTTAATAATAAGATGTTTTAGTAAAGAAAAAGTATAAACAGGGAGGGTAAGTATATTTAAAATTGTGGATACACTTTTACTTAAACAACACCTCATTTTATTTTAATTTTATATATAATTTTCAATAATTATGTTCAAAGATTTTTGAAGATTATAATATGCTTATATAATCCACATGAATAGCATTCTGAATTTTATGGCAGCTAGCGGCAATAATTAAGATCAAATCTTATCCACTTACTATGTATAATAATAATATAAAAAAAAACAACTTTAAAATCTAATTATAAAGATGTTCGACATACCATCACACTGAAGACATTCTTCAATAATCATAATTTTAATGGCATTCAATTTGTCCACTGTCAAATCCATGAAAATAATACCAATGAAAAAACAAGTAAACGTTTGTACGATAATGAATATCGTAGCTAACACAATACTTATGTTCAGTGCCTGCAATAAAACGGTTATATTATAAATCGCCTATCAAAATAACAAAAAATAACTGCATACAGTGTAAAATATAACCATAACGTATTGGATTTTTACGACTTCAGAAAACCCAAGATATTATAATAATAAAATATTCCCAAAAAAAAAACAGATATCAATTACAACAATTAAACTTCTATGGTTTTCTCATAAGTGCCACTGTCAGAGCTAGACCAAATTGAAATGGGACCACATGGAAAATACCAGCTTTAAAAAAAAAATCATTAAAATCGCTTCACCCAGTCGAAAGTTAAAATGTCACAAACAAAAATAAAAAAAAATACAGACAATGCGTCTGTATTTTTTTATGTCTTTGAAGTCGGTTAAAAATAATGAAAATTAAAACATTTTGGCGTCTATTTCATTTTGCGGTAAGCTATTAAACATGTACTAACTACGACAACGAAATTTAATTATTCGTAATCAGTCAATTCTGAAAAAAACCGTCGTTCGGTTTTAAAATGTTTCGTAAAAATAATTCGTGTTTTTTATTAATCGAAATTAAATTATTTAGATTTTTTTTATTTTCGTACTAAACGACAAATATTTGAAAACTTGGATGGACCCATGCTTAAGGCAATATTTTTACATATTACATACACTATATTCTAGACTCACTAGGATACAGAGAGTGGAAAAACAAAGGAATTTTATTCAAAAATAAACAAAGAAAACACAAAAACCTTTTATCCTTTGTGTTAAGTTTTATTTTAAACGCTAAACAATGTGGTGGCGACTTTATTCCTAGAGGCAGTGCATTCCAAAAGAAAACAGTCTGTAGATAAAAGGAGGAATTAATTAATTAGACATACCCTGGAACATTATACTTACATTAATTCTTACAGTTGATAATATGCGATATATGATATACATTGTCGTCGGTATTGTTGAGAGCAAAAACGTGGTTATCTGTAAAGAATAAAACAAAGCACTTATAAGAATCATTACTTTGCTCTTATTCTAAAAAGTTTTTATAATGTCATGCGGTATTCTGCATAAAATCCTCAACAAATAATAGAAAAGACGAAAATTACTTACAATGGTTTTTAAGGTGAAATTTCCATTATCAATTGAATCAATTAAAGCTTCATACATTTTAATATAATTTCTGGGTGCAAAATAATTTGATGGTGTTTTCTTAAATCCATTAACCTCCATGGTTTTCTGAACTATTGATATACGTAGATACAAAAGTGAAAATATTAAAACAATACTGTATTGACCGGCATCTACGCCGAACCATAATATGTTTAAACTTAGAATTTCATTCAGTGGATAAAGACTACATGCGATACTTTTAAAAGTACAAAACAGTGTACTGTTCAACGATCTATAGAACAATAATGCAATTAACCCGCAATTTATCGCTTTTTCAAATTTATTATACATCTTTCGAGCACATGGCAAATTGTCTATGATTGTTATTCGCGTATAAGCACGATAAAGGTATTTATCTCTGGATATCCAAGATATAAAAATTGGTGCTAAGTATATCGATAGATTGTTATATAACTGCGTATTTTTGAGATTAAAACTATAGTAACATGAAATGAATACAATCATTACAAGACTGAAGAGCTTTGAAACATTTCGTGGAATTGGTGCAGGTAAGCTTGTATAATAACCAAAAATAGATCGAATTACTTTAACCACGGTCAAACTACACACTTGTGTTTCAAAATCAGCCATGTTCGTGTCTGTATCGTAACTCAGGCTGTGGGCGACTAATTTAATTAATTGAAATTTTGTATTTATATGGATTGAAATAGTGAATAAAACCGACCAAGTGCGAGGCGGACTTTCCCAAGTGGTTCCTTACTATTATATACAGAGTGGCCCATTTATAGTTCTTCAATTTTTTTCTTACATTGTGACATGCCTATTATTGATTTAAACTTAACTTAATAATTTCTAATTATCTAAGCATAAACTACCGCTTTATTTTCTCTTTCTGAAATGTCCATCCTAAGGTTGCCTGGAAGAAATTGCTTTAAGCGATAAGGCTGCCCTTTGTACATTTTTTCTGTTAATTTCCTTTTGTGTTACCTCTTAAGTTTTTATGTGAAATTATGTGCAAATAAAGTATTTTCTATCTATCTATCTATCTATAACTGCTTCGATGGTCTTGTGGTTAAGTGCCTCTCACCGTGAGGTCTCGGGTTCGATACCCGGGTCGGGCAAAGCGTTATTTGTAAACTTTCCATCAGGAAATTCACATATTATGACACTCGGCAGCAACATGCGACGCCGTATGTGCAGCTAGCGCGCCCACACATCCGACGATCGCGAGCCTTATGTGGGGGAACCCTTGTAATAGTATAATAGCAGCTCTGTATTTAACACATGTCCCACTGCTGGGCTCAGGCCTCTTCTCATGATGAGAAGGGTTAGGCCATAATCCACCACGCTGGCCAAGTGCGGATTGGTAGACTTCACACACCCTCGAGCACTTATTAGGCACTCTCAGGCATGTAGGTTTCCTCACGATGTTTTCCTTCACCGTTAGCGAGCGATAATTTATGTGATAAATACACACATATCTTCGAAAAGACGAGAGGTGTGTGCCGTGGGTTCGAACCCGAGACCTTTAACTTCGCAGTCCTACGGTCTCCCACTCGGCTATCGCTGCTTTTCGGCTATCGCTGCTTTTTGTAATAGTATGAGGTGTTAATATAATTATTGTCGTCGATAATCTCTTATCACTGATAAATTAAAAGGCAATTAACATTTTGTTTTGAATAGATGTATTTCTTTTTAAATAATGCTGGGTGTCCATTTTTCTTTAACGAGAATCATGCAAACATTCAGTATGTTAAAATAGGGCAGCAAGAAGCGAAAAAACATTATAATATTAAACAGAAGATTTATTATTTTATTTCAAACAACACATTTTCTCAATATTCTTAAATACAAACAGCGTCAAAATATAAACAAAGCGGCATAAAATAATCATCGTCAAAAACAATGTTTTAAAATATTTTAATTACGTAAAATCAATGATATTATATAAAAACAAAAGCAGATAATGTTATAAGCGCTCGCGCTGTGAATACTCAAATACGTCCCAATTGGGACGTCTTGTGTTTAGTTTGCGTGTGGCCTGCGTCGAGCGCAGTCACGTGCCAGACGCCATGCGCCATGTTCAAGTTAAGAAAGAGAAAGCGATATTGTTTTGACGTTAGAGCGATAAGGATGCGTGCGCTGCGGACATTTGTCAATGTGTGCAATTTGGAATAGCTCGGAACGGATTTAAATCGTAATTTCTATGAACGTAACATATCTATAGTTCTATAATATCATTGCGTAAAATAAAAAAAATAGTTTAGTCAAATTTTAAATGTATGACTTGACTTGTATAATGGCCATGATATTGATAATGCAGAAAGATACAAATCCTATCAGTTCCCGCATTGTGAAAGACATAACATACCACAAATTAAACTGAATAGGACGTTGTTTTATTAAATTTAGAAGCAACCGTAGTTCAAATCGTTCTTCTTCATCTGAAAAAAAAAACAATACATTAAACAGAATTTATTATCACATCAAGAGCTTTCGCCTACGATCGATGATCGATGACCGATTAAAAAAAAACTTCAAGTAGAGGTTTTCAACGGAGCGGACGGGAGAATCACTGATCAAAATTAGTAAAATATAATATTTTATAGATAATGAAACTAAGTTTAATACCAAAGACTTAAAATGTTTACTTATTTTTTACTTTTTAGTTCTTTTTCGACAGTATTTTTTTTGTAAAAAATGGCGACTGTCAGTTTTCCTCGATTCATACGAGCTTAGTCAGGCCATGAGTACCGAACAACGTCAACTGGCCTGGGACGCGTCCCATGCCTCAGTGCGAAAGAGGACGCGTCCCAGGCCGGTTTGCGTCACTCGACTCGAGTGAATCGAGTCAAACTGACAGTTGCCCAAATAATACGTTAGTTATGCATTGTTGAACAGTTAAAATGTTATCAACTTACGTCACATTCAATAATGTTAAAGCTATTTATAAAAAAAACGGGTAATTTTAGTTTGATGTTAAGTAATGTAGAGCTAAATTTAAATCTAGATGTGCTACCTACTATCACATTGTAGACATTTTTCGATGATCATAAACTTCATGACTTTTATTTTGTCCACCGTCAAATCCATCAAAATAATGCCACCGATGATACATTTAAAAGTCTGGAATGGTAGTAGTAATGTGGATAATATTATACTAAAACTTAGACCCTGCAAAAAAAAAAAGATGACAAAACCATTTCAATTTCGAGACTCATAAATCATTTCAAACTTTAATAAAGCATCCACATAGTTTAATACAAAATAAGTTAAAATTATTTTTCGAAAAAAAAAATCATTTCAATAATTTTAGACTTATAATAATATGGTTTTCTCATGGGTGCCACTGCCAGAAATGGACCAAATTAATGGGACTACACGGGAAGCATCAGCTTGCAAAAAAATAAAATAAAAACGCTTCGCCCAGTCGAAAGTTATGACGTAAAAACTTAAAAATACTATAATAAACTAACTTAAAAAAACTTAATAATACAGACGCATTGAGAACCTCCTACTTTTTTATAAAAAATTGTCAAATGGATAGATTACGATTAGCAAACAATAAAAAAAACGTATAATATCATTTCATTGCCTATTTAATTTAAAAGGTAACAATGATGCCCACTTACATACGTTTTTATAATGCTTAGAAATGTAAACATTATCATAACTGTCTGCGGTATCGTTATCAGCAGAAACGTGGATATCTGTAATTATGAATAAAACAATTACATATACATTTTCTGATGGTCTCGCATTGCATTAGCTGGGTGCGCGATGGATGCGCTGACCAGCAGCGGTTACAATTACTAGAGAACATTATTCCCACTGCGCGAGCAAAGCTGCGCATTCCAGATAAAATTCACGTCAAAGTTTAGAAATGTATGGGTTTTGACAACTTTTACCCGGCCCGGGGAAAATTTTCTATGTAATTTGACAGTCCTGTTGTTGCAAAAGTATTACCGTTCATTTTCTTCATGTTTTATCTTGACAGCTACGATGGACTTTGAAACGTCACCGTCAAAAGTCAGTAAACAAACTAATAATTATAATGAAATATCGTAATTCACATAATTATTCTGTTTGATCATTTATAGTGTCGATAATAATATTAACCTTTTATTTCGGTCTAAAATAATACAATCAATTTATTTCAGTTAGTACATACGGACTTTCTCACAAATAAGTGTCTTCACGAGAAGTACACAAATAAACACATTTAATGGAATAACTTTATTCATTATATTTATGACTGACTGTAGTGTCCTTAGTAACGCATACTTTTTATATTTTAATGGATTTTATGGTTTTATGAAGCATAAAAATGGATTCCGAGAATCACATACGAAATCGTTTTCCAACAACCAATAACAATAAAAGGAAAGCTATAGTTTACAGATTAAGTAGCTATGATACTAGTGGTAAATATGATTGAGTGTACAATCTGATCTCTTTAAAATAATTACATGATAATCTGTCCAGAAGTTGTGGCGTTTATCGCGAACAAACTTACAGACGCGATGAAAGGCTTTGTTTTGTTTTTTGTATGAAAAATCTTGCAGGACCTTGCACGGGCTATAAAATTAAAAAAAAACCGGCCAAGTGCGTGTCGGGCCACGCGCAGTAGGGTTCCGTAGCTAGTCGTAACAACATATTTTGACTTAAAAGGGATTTACTATCTGTATTAAACAAGTAACATCTTCATACAAGTCATTACTTTCAAAGGTTTTTGTAATAACTGCATCTGACATTTCGGACCCCTATTCCTCTTGAACTAATGAAGTGAACTTATCCGCTATAGTTTTCCTTTAAAGTTCATTACATGTACTACCGACACAATTTTTTTCAGATTTTGGGATCCAGTAGTTTAGCTTTTAGAGGGGGGGGGACGCTCTACTCAAAAATTTGCTCTTTAAAGTTAATTATCTCGCAAACGGATCTCTAAATCAAAAAACTGTCTTACCAACCCCTAAACGTTTTTAAAAGGCCTATCTAACAATACCCCACACTATGGGGTAGGCGACAAAAAAAAAAAACATCCCTACTTTACATGTAGGGGAGCTACCAGAAAAAAAAATATTTTTCCAAATTTTATTCTACGACTTTCTTTGTATAGTTAACATACATGTTTATGCAAAATTTCAGTTTTCTAGCACCAACGGTTTCGTCGCTATGCCTCGGACAGACGGACGGACAGACGGACATGGCGAAACTATAAGGGTTCCTTGTAGGTACTACGGAACCCTAAAAATGTATACACATTTACTTTTTAACTAAAATCAAAACATATATTTTTTTACCATACCAAACGGTTTTGACAAAGTTAGGCGTGGTCTGACATAATATATTATACACGTTGACTTAAGAACCGCCTCCATTTTTTTCGTCAGTTGAAAACATTTTTTCGACCCACCCTTATATACATTACAGAGAAAGAGTTTCAAGCGTCACTTACTGTGATTTTTAAAGCGAACAATCCTGTGTTCATAGATTGTATTAAAGCTTCATACATTTGGATGTAATTTCTTGGAGAAAATTTATCTGACGGTGTTTTGCTAAATCCATTATGCTCCATGCACTTTTGGATGATAAGAATACGGAGATACAAAAGAGAAAATATCATAATAATATTGAATTGCGATACATCTATCGCCATCCACATTATATTTACTGTTATAAGTTCCATCATTCGAAAATTACTACATGCCCTGAAATTTAAACCACAAAATATAAAATTGTTCATAACTCTATATAACAAAATAGCAGGTATACCGTAATTAATGATTTTACTAAATTTTTGGTACATCTGTCGGGCAAATGGCAAATTATCAATGATAATAATTCTTGTGTATGCTCTATATAGATGTTTGTCTTTAGTAATCCAAGATACAAGAATCGGTACTAAATAAAGTAGTACTGTGCTCCATGGCTGCGTATTTTGAGCATAATAAAAATATAAAAAAACTATTAATACGGCAATTACTGGACTTAAAAGCTTTGTTATAGGTGCAGGTAAGTTTATATAGAAACCAAAAATTGATCGCATGACTTTAACCACGGTCAAACTACACACTTGTGTTTCAAAATTAGCCATTTTTGTGTCCGTATCGTGACTAAAAGCTTCACCAACTAATTTTATTTATTGAAGGTTTATTTTTAATCGTTTGAAAGAACACTTAAAAAATATTCATCAAAGTATGAGTTATTATGACTACTTTAATAAATTGGTTTAAATATGTTTTCTCTTATCATTGATAAATTATATAGAATAAAGAATGTATTTTAAGACTGCTAGACGTAAATAGAATGCTTTTTTATTTTTTCTATCTTTTCTTTTTTATAAAAAGCTTGTTTAACTCCTCCCGCTTAGTATAATTAGCTTGTGTCAGGTCCTCGTGCAGGTCTCGCAGATCGTATTTGCAGGTATTTTCAAATAAAGACGGGAATTTGACCTAAATCATTCGCAGTTGCGTCTTGGAGGTGCATGTAACTTACGGCACGCAGCACTGGCTCAGAGCTTTAAAACACAGACGTTACCTCTCCATCTTAACGAACATGTCCACCAAGAATTGAGAGAGAAATATAAATACTGACTAATAACTAAAGTATAAAAATACTAATTAACCAAACAAACAAGCGTTAACAAACATACATCCTCACACACACACAAACTTTATAATATCAGAAGAATAGAGTTCAATGAGTGTGTTTGTGGTTTTGTGAAAGAGATGGATGAATTATTTATGTTTTTATGTTCTTATAAGTTATATTGTATGATCTGTATGCTTTATTTAAATATGTTAATCTGTCTTTAATTATTTTATTTAATTATTTATTTATCACTTTATTGTACTCAAAATATTACAGATAAATAAACATATTACAGTAAGAGTATGCAAAAGGCGAGCTTAACTCAGTGCTTGAGTTCTCTTCCAGCAAACCTAGAGCAATAGAGGAGACGATTATTGTAATTGGTGTAACAACCGTTGGAATTAAAGGAAAATAAATAGGCAACAAAAATATCCCATTTGCATAACTCAATCTAAATACTGCCACATTTTTTCTAGTTAGGAACAGAAGATAATTTCTTAAATGGTTGTTCCATTAAGGCTACAGTCGTACTTATTTTCACCAAATAAAACCACAACAGTAAACATCTTTAAAGTAAATTTATCGCTCTCATAAAATAGAGGAATAGCTGTAATACTGTCTGTTCCTTTAGTTTTATGGCTGGCAACAAACACGTAACAGATTTAAATTTTTTCCTTGTTTTTAGCATAAAACGTATATTAATTATTTGATTGTGGGGCCATCCGGCCATTTCTAGGCGATGTTTCTTAGAAGGCAATTTGCTGATAACGAACAAAATGTCGTCACAAATGTGTATATTTTGTAAATTTCTTGTGAAAGAAGGTAGTTGCCAAAAAGCCAACCAGCAGTAAAGCAATACAAAGCGATGGTGACGATATAAATAATTAAATGAATATAGCTATCTTTTAAATTCACTGAGAGTTGCTAAGTCAGGGTTGGTTCACATGTAACGGAAAATGAGTCGCGTATTGTCGAATGCGGAGTTTCAAAACAGACCAACGTATTGTCAATGAAAAAGATTTCTGATCTACCTTAATACTATTTTTGTATAGACATTTCAAAACACTAAAGTAAAAAATAATCGCTTGTTCTATCAAGAAATATTAACTTTATCCACTTTGACAATTATACAGGAAATATTTGTTAAATGAGTCATTAGTCAACTTTGCTGATAGTATAATTAATTGTATCTATATTTAACCTTTCACACTCACGTTAGTATCTAAAAGAATTTTGTTCTAGGTCACGCGTAACAACTCAAAAATTCCTCAACGATGATGAAATACCATTGATAAGTGAGCTACAACTTGTCTGCAAAAGACATTCAAGTCTCTACTAGAGTCAGCTATTATTAAATAATTCAAGACAAAATTATAAAATTCAAGCCTAAAAAAGTAATCTCAAAAGTGGATTACTAATTCAACACAAACTGTCTGCAAAAAATTCCTAATGGACCTCAAGGTCGTAAAGTTTCTGAGTGACAAATAAACAAAAGTTAATTCATTATCGCAACGTAAACTGCACCGGTGGGTACGCTAGTTTGTTAGTTCCAAAGTTTTACAGATGTTATAGGAGAGAAAAGGAAAGCACTAGAAAAAAGTAGGAAGTAAGACAAAGATGGCGAAAATAATATCACAAGGTTACAAGTTAGGGATCTGGGGACAATATTACCTCCCAGCAAAAGGGTTTGTTCGTAAAATGAATAAATGAATTTTTTGGTGATATTAAAAGTGTAAATATAACATAGCTAAAAATACAGTCATAGTAACGTATAGTAGCAGCCATGTATCTAATACATATCCCACTGCTGGGCTTGGACCTCTTCTCATGATAAGAAGGGCCTTAGTCCACCACGCTGGCCAAGTGCGGATTGGTAGACTTCACACGACCTCGAGCACTTTAGGCACTCTCAGGCAAACAGGTCTCCTTACGATGTTTTCCTTCACCATTAGCGAGCGTTAATTTATATGAGAAATACACACATATCTTCGAAAAGACGAATCTTAACGATATATTGACAGAGGTGTGTGCCGTGGGTTCGAACCGAGACTTTTGACTTCGCAGTCCTACGGTCTACTATATGGCTATCACTGCTTTAGTAACGTAAAGTCAGGTATAAATTTTAGTAACTGTTTTCGATATTTCTGTCACATTCACACATTGATTCAGAGAGAGAGAGACAATGAAATACGAGATTAGCGTTTGTTTAAGAATTTTGGTAACATTAAGGCTATAAAATAGTGCGTTTTAGATTCTAATAAAAATATTATGATTAATAATATAATTATGCTTATTGTATCTCAAGAATTATAAAGGTTATTAAGATAAATTAGTATAAAAATGTGTGTCATGTAATGATACTTGTTTTGAAGTTAAGGTTGAATTAAAAGAAAAATAAGAAAGAGCAAAAAAAGTAGAACCACTAAATAATATCAGATTAATTTAGCCACGCGACAGCCTACTCAGCCAAGTTCCATTGAAAGTACCAAGTGACGACGCAGGAGTGTGTATATTAGCTGGCACTCCGGTCATATTCGTTGAAACTGGGTTTTAGTCTGTGCATCTCGAACATACTCTACCCGAGTCGATGGTCTGCGTCAGGTATTGCCCAGTTATAAAAAAAAATGTGTGTATATTTATACGAATCACTAGCTTGGCTCTCATTACACATTTATTGATTAATAAGATTAATCTATTTAAAAAAGCCAAGCCACCAAAATGAAGGAACAAAATGCCAATTATTATCATCAATTGCCGAAATGTTACTTGCCAGGCTGTTGGAGATAGCCGCATTTCGACACAATTACCGAAGCAATTTTGCTAGAAATTTTTGCGGTCTACTGATTAATGTCGAAAAGTTTTGCTCTCAAGGAATAAGGTTTAAAGTCGCTAGTTCTGCGGATGGTTAGCTAAATTAGGTAAAATCTAAAGTTGAAAAAATTAATCTTAAAAAAGCAAATTTTAGGTTCAATATTTAATCTTAGTACAATTGATAAGTAATTTAAATTACTTATCTAATCCATATACAAAAGAATATTATACACTCAATATAATCATGAGTGCTTGATAAAGATGCATAAATAAATATAGTCAATATAGCCTTTACTTCCTACGAAAAGGCATAGAATAGGAAAAAGGAGAGTCCCACGCTGAAATAAAGATAACACGTTACTTTCAGAGTATTTTTTTTATCTTTTATAATATTCAGACTTAGCACAATATTGTACGATTTCCCTAGACTTTTTTTGAAGTTTTTTTCATAAGTGCTGAATTTGAAACCTAGTAGTAGTGATCACAATAATTACAAATAGCACTTTTGCTAAAAACAGGTCAGGAGTTTTGGTTCGGCAAATTGTTTAATCAACTGGCACTAACCGTCATTTGATTCAAATGAATGAAGCATATCATTATTTGCAAATGTACAAAGAAACCAAAAGAGTCTACTTGAATATGACATTATGTAGTGTGATATTTTTAGGGTCATACCGATAATTTTTTAGTCACTCAGTCACTAAATCACCGATTGATATGCGGTATGTCTCTTAGATAAGCCCTACGTCCAGAAGTCGTATGGATTAACTGACAGTAATTTGAGCATTGTGTCTTGCAAGTTTAAAGGAAGTATTTATATAAAGTGTTACAAGTTTTTGTCGTTTCGTGAGGAGACAATCTTCTGACACTTGATCGTTCAAACTTTTATAACGGTCGAAGTTTTAACGAGACTCATTTAGCTTTATAATCGAAAAGATAAGAATATCTATAAATAGAGTTGATTTTGTCATCGTGTTTGTTTTTCTTCTCTTTCGGCAGTATTGTGTGCATACAAGGCGAAGTTTTATTCTAGAGATGTTAGTGCGGTAGTCTACCATACACTACCACCGGTAAAGTACCAAAACTACAGGTGTCTACGGTAGTCTACCATTTGCTATGGTAGTTTTAGTAGTGTTCGATTATTTATATATTTTAAAAGTAAACTGAGTCAGGTTTTCATATACCTACTAAATATAGTGCAAATGCCTAAAAATAAAATAAAAATATATGGTATTTCTAATTTTTTTATAAATTAAAGCTTTGCTTGCTAAGCCTTTTTGTGTTTTGACAGACAGACAATAAATTTTAAAACCAGCTTGAAAATGCATTGTTATTCTGACTCTTAAATTTTATTTATTTGTAATGATTATTAGTAAAGTCCTTAGCAACTGTTTTTCTGTCTTACCCGACTAAACGATTTTTGTACACCACAAAAATACAACATCGCAATTTTATATCTTTTTTAGTCAATCTAGTTAGCCCGCCTACAAAAACTCACATCCTTAAATAACCTAACAAAAACACCTTATCCAGCAACGTACTTTATTTATCAACATCGTTAAAACTTTGAGTGGATAGCCAATTTAAGACGGAAAAGGTCCAAATCACTCAGACTCACAAAAACTCAGTAAAAACGCCTTTTTATCTTCACGTAATTCTCTCCAAATGGTTCACGGGAAGTTTTCTGTTTGAAAAAGTTCATCTTTTCAATTCAATTAACAGTGTTTGAGCAGGGTTTTGGGCCCTGATATACTCAGCAAAGGTGATTATGACATCAAATGAAATTACTTTGAAGACCCCGTAGAAGATCCCAAAATCTTTTGCTAAAATTGCAGCTATGTTTTATACAGAGTGATTTGTTGTTTGAACACAACACTCTCACACTTTAATTTTTACACTACACCTGCAGCGAACAAACGTCTAGTCCACTGATGGTAAGAGGAGTACAGCCCATGGACATCAACAATCCACAAAAGCAGATTGTAGATGCGTCGTAGCATCTAAGGAGACGGTGCTAGGCCAGTAATTTAGCCACCAAACCGATACATAGAAATACAAGCACTACTATTTGGCGGTAGGTAAAAGTGAGACGGTAGGTCTGCCGCCCTCGAGTTCGTTCACAAGAGCTCTACCACCAGTAAAAACAACGTATACAAGCAAAGTGTGTAAAAAATCCCAGTTATTTTCCTTCGAATTATTAACTTCACCAATTTTTACTTCTTATTGATTATGGTACTTATAGGATTTAGCCATGCTTAGCAAATTATACTTATAGGTCCTTGGTTTAATTAATTAATACTTATAGGTCCCTGCGAGTCTCATAATTTTTTAACTGTTTCTTTGTATACTCGTATTTCACGAATTTTATTTTATCTTAGGAATGACTTTCTATAACCTCACAAAAGATATAAAATTGTATTTATATTCTAAAGTTATAATTAATGCAATGAAATTCCACTTTCTTAATCAATTATTTCCCACTTCTAATTTCTTAATTCACTTTCGGTGTTTCTAATCTATGTCAGACTTTATTTGATTAAGATTTGCTAATTTAATTGCGTTCTAATTGAAAATATAAAATTCTCTTTTATGAACTTTAAAGAATTAATAATTAATAGAAATAAATACTTAAATGCATTTTTTTTTGTTAAAAGTTAGGTCAACCAAAATTAGTTCAGATCTGAATTCAACAATTTTAATACAGAAACACTAGCCAAGTGCATGTCAGGCTACAAGCAATAGGGTTCCGTTGTTATTCATTATAACAAAATCTGGACTAAAAAAAAGATAAATATATATATATTGAACATTAATAACTTCATACTAGTCATTATTTTTTTAATCAGAAAAAGCTCGGGAGACTGAATTGTTTAGGAGATCGATGAAAGCCTGGAGAAGGACATAACATACGTTTTAAAATTACATGCTGACATAATACGATGCTTACTCATTGAGGTTTAGTCTTCTTTTGTTGGATTCAGCGAAAAGTTCACAATAGTGTCCAATGCATTCAGCCATTGATACCGATCTATTGAAAACATTGAAAGACTTAAATAGATTTTTCATGATCTCGAGAGGTAGAAGGATTAGTGGTAGGCGAGTGTACAGTTCATTATTTTCACAGCAAGCAAAACTCTTGTAGGTAATTCTAAAGAGTAAAGTAAAAAATGGGATCACTTCACGTGATCAGAAGGCTGGTTTTTACTTTTCTCAAAGGTTGAGCATAGCAATTTAACGCGGCAATGCCGCCAGCCTTCTGGGCACGTCACCCGCATTTGACATTGATGAGTATTTTGTGACGCATAATTTTTTTTTTTTTAGTTCTATTTCTCTTCCAGCTGTAAATAGTTAGGTATGCTTTTGTTTTTTTATTAGTTAAAGAACTAATTGTAAGGTAACCCTTAATAATAATGTATTTTTTTGTAATTTAAATAAAAAGGTTCTTAATAAAGTAAATTAATTAAAAAAAATGGGTACATTGCAATGATGCTAGTCTTAACATACAAAAATATGGATATCACATTGACATTATAATCTTGGAATCAAAGCGTAAGCTACCGCAAAGTATTAATAACTAATGGCAACCTTATAAGATAGACATGTACGGTCACAGTTCTTTTCTAGAATTTTTTAGAGGATTATTTTTTTAATACATTATTTTTGCGTAACTCTGTCACAAAAATAATAAATTTGCCCCATTTTTAAAACATATATTTCATTGCTACTCCGCTGCTATTTGTCTTAGCGCAGTTATAATATATAGCCTATACTAATTCACAAGTGGTGCACAAATGTTTAAAATCAGTCCTGTCGTTCTGAAGCTTTTTGGGTTTAAACAAACAAAAAATTATTTCCTCTTTATAATTAGTGTTGATGTAGAAAACAAATTAAATCTATGATACGCTAAACATTGCTGTTATGATTTTAGAAGGCGGTGATCATTTTATTGAAGCAAATTTTTTAACGTATTTTAACGTATGATGCTGTTACTTTTTTTGCAATTGTCTGCCCTCCACCTAAGCGATGCACCGTTGCCGGTAGTATTGCCAAAGCAGCAAAATCGGCGGCAATATTGCTAGGAGTGGCAATGTAGGCCAATATTTTTTAAAATAAAGTCAAATTCATTTACTTCTACAAAAAATAGTTAAATGAACGAAAAAAACTATTACGTTTAAGCGAATGTTGCTATTATAAGCTGCATCATTGGCAATATTGTTATCAAAAATGTAAAAATAAGATAAATAAATAAATGAAATATTATGATGAATTTTAAAAGTTAAGTACTTTAATCTACTTTACTTTTATAATTTGTATTTGAATATGTAAAAAATAACAATAATATGAATTATACGAAAGAAGTTCAACAGACTTGACAATAATTATCTCTAATCATTAATTAAAATTTAATTATCATCTCATTATCATTATGTTAAATATTTTTTATACTGTTATGAGTAATAATGCTTATCTTATCATAAGTATTGTGTAAACTTAAACTAAGAAGTCCTTTGTTTTTTTAATCATTATTGCAGGAAACAGATCTATTAATACTCGTGTTTCTATACGTGATAAACAAATGAGACGTTATCAATGAAGTGTCATTAGTTTATATTATACTCATTACTTAATTATATTAATAGGATTGTAATATAACCGTTTTACTATGTAACATTGACATTACACGTTTGAGTTTCGATAAAGAAGCATCTGTAGCAAAATGTCAGTATTATTTTATATTTTTGTGTCGTGTATTTCACTAGTGAAGTTCAGTAATACCGCGAGGATTTTAGCCGTATTCCCAACTCCATCTATCAGTCACCAAGTGGTATTTCGTCCTATAACTCAAGAACTAGCTAAACGAGGACATGATGTTGTTGTGATCACTCCAAACCCAGCTTTCGCAAATGGAGCGAAGTTAGCTAACTTAACCGAAATTGATGTTCATGACATATCGTACAAAATATGGAGAGAAAAGGTTATGATTATGACAACGGGCAGTAGTGATGATTTTATTACTCAGTTGGAGGTTATTTTAGAAGCAACGTATTTGGCAGTAGAGGCCCAATTACAAGATGAACAAGTGCAAAGTTTGCTTCGTGATAAAGAACAAAAGTTTGATTTAATTTTAAGTGAAGCTTGTGCTCGATCTACACTAATTTATTCTCATTTTTTTAAAGCACCCGTGATTCAAGTGAGTTCCTTCTACGCTGTTATTGATAACTACCCAACAATTGGTGCTCCTTCCCATCCGTTTTTGTATCCAGAAATCAGCAGTAAGAAAACTCTCAATTTGACTTGCTGGGAGAAAATCTCACTATTGTACTTTCAGTACAAAACTATTAACCTTTACGAAGACATAAAAAAGCGTGAGGATGAAATGCTTGTTAAAAATTTCGGCAGTGATATTCCCACATTAAACGATCTGAACAATAATGTTCACATGTTATTCTTGAATGTGCATCCCATGTTTAAAGGAATTCGACCAGTTCCCCCGTCGGTTATTTATATGGGAGGACTTCATCAGAATCCTGAAAAGGATTTGCCTACTGTAAGTACATTTTTGATGTCTCTTGTTATAATTTCGGATATAAATATTTTAATTGTCCTAATTGGTTAATTATATTTCTGCCTGTGTTCAGTGGGAATTAACCTTGCTATCAGATAAGTGCCTTTATTTTGATTGCATTTAATTACAAATTTATTTTATCACTTAGTTTTGTACAGTTAACGTATGAGTTGAGTATAGAGCTATGGAATGCAGCATCCTAAGGAAAAAGCCAGTAATAATTACATTGGAATTTGTTGGAATCCTAAGCATTCTAACACTTCCTCATAAAACATCTTTATGAGAAACATTCAATTAAGTTATTAGATAGATAGATAAAAACTTTATTTGTGCATAAGACATAGGAAATACATTTAGTACGAAAGTTTTAATGACAATTTTATGCACAAAGGGCGGCCTTATCGCTTAACGCGATATCTTCCAGGCAACCTTTGGATGGACATTAGTGTAAAATATTTATTAGTTAGTATTTAATTTTTCTTCTCTTATTCTATAAATTATAATATAGGGCCTGAGTTTGAATTGTAGTCTTAGTATCTTACTTTTAAATCCTGGATATTTTATTCTGAGAAGAAAATAACAATAATGATTATCATTTAATAGTAATATTGATAAATTAATTAAAAATAAAACTACCTGGATGGTCTACTGGTTAGCGTATGCGCCTATCACCGCAAGCCTTTGGGTTTCATTCCCGGGTCGGGCAAAGTGTTATTTGTGAACTTTCCATTAGGAAATTCACAATAGTAGCGCAGAGTTGGAATTGTGCCCGGTGGATGGTGATAGACTCACCCCTTATCTCTGGTGGTAGAGCTCTTGTGCATGAGCTCGAGGGCGGCAGCACCACCGTCTCACCTTTAACCTGCCGCCAAATAGTAGTGCATTACTGTGTTCCGGTTTGGTGGTGAGATCAGGCCCTGAAATTACTGGCACATAACACCGTAGTCCTCAGCTGCAGCGACGCAAATATAATCTGCTTTTGTGGATTGTTGATGTCCATGGGCTGTACTCCACTTACCATCAGGTGGACTACACGTTCGTTTGCTGTGGGCGGAGCATAAAAAAAAAAAAAAGAAATCTCATAGGACCTTAACATAACAGACATAACACACCCTTTTAGGTACTATAGGAGTAATGTTATGTTATTGATTAATTATTTTATATACATATTTCAGGATCTCAAAACATATTTAGATTTGAGTAAAAGAGGAGTCATTTACATAAGTTTCGGTACAAATGTAGACCCTTCTCTATTACCACCAGAAAAAATACAAACCCTAGTACGAGTATTTTCCAAATTACCTTACGATGTATTGTGGAAGTGGAATAATGATGAATTACCTGGACGGACTGACAATATTAAAATATCAAAATGGCTGCCGCAATCAGATTTACTCAGTAAGTTATTTTTTATTTTAAATATTTTAGTTGTATCATCATTTAGCCACTCGTAGTCCACTGCTGGACATAGGCCTCTCCCAATTTGCGCCACAACATCCGGTCCTGCGCCTTCCGCATCCAGTCCCCTCCAGCGACCTTCTTCAGGTCGTCAGTCCACCTGGTAGGGGGGCGTCCTACCTTACGATTGCCGAGTCGCGGTCTCCACTCCAGGAATCGTTTGCTCCAACGGCTGTCGGTCCTTCGGCAGTCGTGACCAGCCCATTGCCACTTCAGCGAGTTTATTTTGCGAGCTATGTCGGTTACTTTAGTTCTTTGTCGGATGACCTCATTACGAATATTATCCTTCAAAGAAACTTCGAGCATAGCTCGCTCCATAGCCCGCGGCGCGACTTTAAATTTGTGGACTAGTGCAACCGTTAGTGTCCATGTCTCGGTTTTCATTCATTCATGTCATTTAAGTTGTATAGTAAATTGGAATTACCGCAACCGTGAGCTTAATATTGACGGTAGTTATTGCTATTACACAAAGAATATACTACTAATACTAGCGACCCGGCTTCACACGAGCAGTCCAATATAGTTGTTTTTCTTTTTTTTATTGTATGGACATTTGAAACTACATGAATCATCAGATTTTTTTATCATACCAGAATATCTTAGCGAATTTTAAACAGTCACAAATTTTTTTTAACTGTTTTTATTGATTTGTATTTCTACACAAATCAATAAAAACAGTTTTTAAGGCTTGACTTCTGTCAATTCTTAAAAAAAAAACATAAATTTTTGAACATTGAGTTCAACAAATACAATGAATGGGTATGCTTGTGTGAGTGAATGTGTGTGGCCTTAACAATGGGACAATAATAAGATAGTGAAATTGCTTTAGGCGTTCTATCTTATGGAAAAATCCAAATAAAAAAAAAAATGTTATATTATATATTAGCAGCCCCGTATTTAATACATGTCCCACTGCTGGGCTCGGGCCTCTTCTCATGATGAGAAGGGTTCGGCCATAGTCCACCAAACTGGCCAAGTGCAGATTGGTAGACTTCACACACCCTTGAGCACTTATTTTTGGCACTCACAGGCATGCAGGTTTATTCAAGATGTTTTCCTTTACCGTTAGCGAGTGATAATTTTTATTATAAATACACTCATATCTCCAAAAATATGAATCTTAACGATTTATTGATAGAGGTGTGTGCCGAGGGTTCGAACCCGAGACCTAGAGAGAAAAATAATTAAATATTAAAAATTAAATGAAAATATCTCTCGTTAATTTACAGGACACCCAAACATCAAGCTATTTATAACTCAAGGAGGACTTCAATCAACAGACGAAGCTATCACAGCTGGCGTGCCACTTATTGGTATACCAATGCTAGGAGATCAGTGGTACAATGTGGAGAGATATGTCCATCATAAAATTGGAATCCAAATTGACTTAGATGACCTTGATGAGGAAAAGTTTTCAAATGCAATCAACACTATACTTGGAGATGAAAGGTCTGTGGCCGTGATACAGTATAATATTATATTTGTCGCTTGATTTTAGTACAATCGGGTTTTTAATACAAGTGCCAGTGTAGGATGGCAAACATTTCCAAGGCATGTCGAATAGACTTTATCAGGAACCCAATGTGGTTCAGGATTATAAAACAGGTAGATAAAATTTACTGAAGTCGACTCAGAATGTCAATTTGCTATTTTTTTTTAATAATTACAATGACAATAAACGTTTAACTTACATAAAGCACTACTAATTGAGGTTTTTGAGGTACATGTTACTAAAACTAAAAAGTGACAAAACAACATAACATCACGCCTGTATTACCCAGAGAGATTCGGCAGAGGTGTACAACACCCACACTTCACCTGTTATGTGTAGGTCCCATGGGATAGGGAGTGAGCTAGCCACTGGGCACAATCCCAACTCCTTGCTGATATTTATTTTTATTTATTTATTTAAAAACTTTATGCACAAAAATTGGTACATGGACAGACTTAATGCCGTAGGCATTATTTACCAGTCAACCTTTAGGTGATGCAGAGACGACAAGTGGTAGGTGCAAGAGCTGAGAGTTGGTTGGAAACTAGAACCATTAAAATAACTCAATCTAATACATTAAAATTTAAATAATTGCAATACAAAATACATAACATAAACTATTAAGAATATATAAATAATATATAGATCGATATATACACGATTCTAATATACACAAATACAATCATACCTAAATATATATATATATATATTATAAAGATATTGTGAATTTCCTGATGGCAAGTTTGTGAGAGACGCATATGCTAACCACTAAACCATTAGTACAGTACCGTTGTAACTATAGTAACCATAGTGACAAAGAAATATGAAAATGATGTTTTCCTTAGCACGTTTATTTTTTTGACGTTTAAGTATTCATTAAAAACAAGTGTACTAAATTATACTCTCAGTTCATTACGATACCTAAACATAATTTTTTGGTTTTCAGCTATCGTCGTAATATTGTCAAACTAAGAGAGCTTATGCATGACGAGCCCATGCGCCCTTTGGATCGCGCCATCTGGTGGACAGAATACGTACTTCGTCACGGAGGAGCAAAGCATCTTCGGTCGCCCGCTGCCAACATTACCTGGACAGAATATCTGGAACTTGAACTTATCTACACCGTGTTAGCTATTTTATTTGTTTCTTTTATGCTATTAGTTTTATTTATACGTTCTGTATATTTCCTTGTAAAAAATTATGTCAGTGTCAAGATAAAACGTGCGTAGTTGCCCTCTTCCTGTTATGTTTTATTAAATACACAAGTGATACTCATTACTGTCGGGCTTTTATTATAACTTTTTTTTAACACTTAATAAAACTAAGAAAGGTCATTTGAATTATCAAACAAATTATGAATTTTAGTGATCAATTGATTAATATATATATTCATTTAGGTAAACAACTTTTTTAGCTATTATGATAAAGCACCGCGAAAGACTATTTTAGTACAGTCGGCCAATGAGTTGGGTATGCAGGGCAAAAACTTCTAAGTCATAGTAAAGACGACACCAGTTATGGATAAGTGAGTTATATATCTAAATAGTGGGTATATTACACTTATTAAATATAAAATACAAACTTGCATATCTATTGCAGTCAGTTTTTACTATGGCGTAGAAGTTTTTGCCCTGCATACCCAACTCATTAGCCGACTGTACTTTTTAACCGACTTCAAAAAAAGGGGGAGGCTCTCAATCTGATTGTATATATTTTTTTATTTTTAGCATGCTCATGTTCGCCGATGTCTAAACCGATTTGAGAAATTATTTTTAAAATAATATACTTGTCATGAAGTCCCAATCTCTTCAAGTCACGATCTGATGGAATACTAGAGAAATCGAGAGCAACCCTACAATTTCAAGGCTTCTATATTGTTTTTCATATATTACCTAAAGCTACTCGGATATTTGCATCTAGCAGTCAGCATTTCATGTTGCTGAGCTGATGCTGGATGGTACAACTCCTTAGCGTTTGGGAGTAGGGGTATAATTATTTAAATATTGGCACCTTAATGCCGTTTACTGTATTCCTTGAAGTTATACTCTTTGGTTATACACAGGTTTTTTGAGACGTTAAATATTTCTTAAGTATTTCTTTTTTTTAGTGCATTTTTTGTAATGGAAGTCGTTTGTTTAAAAAAATATGTATATTCAAAGTGTTTGCAATACTGCCGTAAAAAGACAAGTTGCAAATTCCATAGAAAATTACCCCACGTCCGCCAGCTGCAAAAAATATAATTATTATATAATATAATAGATAAACACGTGTATTAATAAACTGGATACCTCGATGAGCAACGAATATAATTTCATGAATAGCAATATACCAGATCTAAATAATATTTAAAATAGTTCTTTTGACAATATTAAAAATAAATTGCTAAAGCAATTTTTACTTCAATATTATTTTAAAATGAAACCATTTTGTTATTATTTCTTATTTTAATTTTTATCACTTGCTAACGGTGAGGGAAAACATCGTGAGCAAACCTACAT
Organism: Hypena proboscidalis; assembly: GCA_905147285.1. Classification (NCBI taxonomy): domain Eukaryota; kingdom Metazoa; phylum Arthropoda; class Insecta; order Lepidoptera; family Erebidae; genus Hypena; species Hypena proboscidalis. The sequence continues at coordinate 3,941,144 of LR990150.1, read as the reverse complement.
ACCTGAGAGTGCCTAAAAAGTACTTGACGGTATGTGAAGTCTACCAATCCGCATAGGGCCAGCGTGGTGGACTATGGCCTAACCCATCTCATCATAAGAAGAGGCCCGAGCCCAGTAGTGGGACATGTATTAGATACAGGACTGCTATTATTATAAGTTGCAAGGGTATGAAAAAGGCATAACCTTTTTTATTTTTTAACATAATGTGACATTATGTACCCTAACGGATATGACAAAATAATAAAAGATCTCTTGTTATATAATAAACTCTTTTGTTATTTTAGGTCCCATGTGACTTCATGAACCGGATATTATTATACTTCACCTAAACCAATTCCGAGCAAAATTTACATGACATGTATTGTGATCGCCAGTAAGGAAGATCGCCAAAAGAATGTAATTTTTCTATACCATTTATATCAACTTTTAAGATTTGTATCATTCCTGTTGGAACTGGAGCGATTTAGCTTTTTTTTTTGAAAATTAAAATATATTGGCGTAATGCAAAATTTAAAAAAAATCGAACTTACTATAACTGTTGTCAAATTCAGTGTTTGAAGTTACTTAATGGAGAAAATTATTGATAACTCAGTCACCAGATGGGTCAAAATGGACGACATGGGATTCCTTTTTTTCGCATAATTTATTTTAGCTAACACGTTACGGCTTTTTTTCGCATAGTAGTCATTTTGCAGAATTGTCTTTTGCCATTCTATTTCACTTGGTGTAACTATCATTTGGCAAATGTTTTTTTATCATAAAACTTATTAGGCATATTGGTTTTTCGCCTAAGGAATCAAAGGAAATTTAATATGGATATCATAGTGTAAAAATAGGTAGGCCATTTATTTATTATACATATGAAAAATATTTTATTGAATGACGATAATATTTTTTTTTATACTACGCCCACAGCGAACAAACGTGTAGTCCACCTGATGGTTAGTGGAGTACAACCCATGGACACCAAAAATCCACAAAAGCAGATTATCTGCTGTCTGCACGTGTGGTGTAGTGGTTTAAGCGGTAGCCTCGACGCTCTCCACTGCACTGGTGTTGTGGGTTCGATCCCCACATGGGACAAATCTTTGTGTAATTCGCAAATATTTGTTCTGAGACTGGGAGTGTTTGTGTGAGTGAATGTGTGTATTTGTCATTGGGACCATTGGATAGTGTAATTGCTTCTGGCGTTCTATCTAATGTAAAAAAATCCAAATTTATCATAGATGCGTCGCTGCAGCTGAGGACTACGGGGTATTATGCCTCATGTACCAGTAATTTCAGGGCCTGATCTTACCACCAAACCGGAACACAGTAATGGAAGCACTACTATTTGGCGGCAGGTTAAAGTGAGACGGTGGTGCTGCCGCCCTCGAGCTCATTCACAAGAGCTGTACCACCACTAAAACAGTATGCCAAAAGAGATTATGCCAAACTACTATAATGCAAAAAAAGCCTTATGCCTAACAATGATTATGCGTCAAGTAATTATGCTAAAAAATGCGGTTAAAGTTATGCCAAATTAATATTATGCCTACCATTATGACAAATTAAGGCTTGCCAAGCTAAATTATGCCACATAAAATTATGCGATACAATTGAAAACCGGTCGACATGACTACTAAATGATGAACTCATCCACCAGATGTTGCTTAAATAATGGCTCTAAATGTATGGAAGGAGCATGTTTGTGTATGGAATATTTTTTTTCGATAGTATTCTTCACCATTATCTAACCTCTTATCAGTAAGTCAGGTTTTTATCTTATTTATAAAACGAAGCTTCAAATTTTTGTGATGCCCATATTAATAAAACTCTGTCTACAATCGTCTAAGTCTGCAATGATGCACAAAAGCATAATATGTATGGGTCCTAAATTATATAACAAAATTGCTAAGGAGATAAAAGAATTAAATAATCCTCGTTTTAAAACAAAACTAAAAAATATGTTAACAATAAAATGTAACTATGGCGTCGCTGAATTTTTAAATGATAAATTGTAATTTTATAATCAAACCATCTAATTTATTTAATAATGATGTAACATTTTATTTATTTACTGAATTTATGGAATATTGTCTGATGAATGTCATATAATTAATTTAATTTAAATCTATTAATTATACAATTAAATTCAATACCATAATTAAGTGAATTTATGAATTAATTTTAAAATAATACAAATATTTGTACACCCTGATGGGTAAAAAATAGAGGTACCTAATAATCTATGTATATCACCTATGTAACCCATTTTTGTCAAATAAAGCATTTAATTTGATTCGCTTTGATTTAATAAATTCTATCGTTTTTTCTGAGTTTTTATCAGTATGTCTCTAGTATGTCTTTTTTTAAACACAGGTTTGCATTAAGAAAATATAAAAACAGTTAGTATCATAGGGCGTAATAAGAAAAGAACATGAAACAACGAATCAACTTTGTTTATTTTTGTGAGTTACAAATTTGCTTATTAAAGATTTATAAATACAACGTACAGCTATAGTTACTATTGCAGCAGTCGAGAGTAATACAGCTAAAACGGTATACACCAATTCAAGTTCGAGGTACTCCGTCCAAGTGATGTTGGCTGCGGGTGAACGCAGATGTTTTGCTCCTTTGTGACGCAGGACGTACTCTATCCACCAGATGGCGAGTTCTAAAGGCGTCATAGGCTGATCCAGCAACAGATTTCGCAATTTGATGATGTTTTGACGATAACTATAAAATTTAACATCAATGTCAGTAAAATAATGAACAATTTAAATGAAATATAAAACAAATAATTATGTTTATTAGCATTTTAAATATTTACAACTATACATTGAATTAAGAAAACATTTATATACATAAAAAATATAAAAAGATATTTACAAATCTTTATGCAGCATCAATCAATTTCTCTGCATCAAAGTCAAAGGGCGACATCTGTTTTTTTTTCATGTCAGTTGAAAATAAATATAATTTTATGATAAAGAAGACTAAAAAATACAACTACAAATTTTGCTCTCATGAAATTTAAAAGTTAAATATTAATTTCAAATAAAATTTAAGTTTATTGTTCCAGATATGTTAATTTTTAAACAGATTATCTCAAACGCTTATCCTAGATTTAATTAAAATTTGATTATCTAAAACATTAAGTTCTCGTGTCATAGTATAAGTTATCCAACTCCTTCCAAACGTTTCGACACATCTTTTTTTTTGGGTGTATTTAGTAGGTCTGAGAATAGGCGGTAAGATTTTTTATGCCCCTGGATATCACGCGGGCGGAGCCGCGGTCAACAGCTAGTTATTATTTAAATAAAAGGTCACCGCTCTGACAGCTATACTAATATAAACTGAATCACAGTCATCAGCATAAAGCGTAAGGTCTTGCACAAACATACCTGTCATCTTCAACAATTGTGTCAATAGCTTTCTTAAATTCCTCTTCAGTGAGTGTATCTAATTCTAGCTTTAGTCCTATTTTATGAGACACATATTTTTCTACATTGTACCACTGATCACCCAGCATAGGGATGCCAATCAGAGGCACTCCAGCTCTAATCGCTTCATCTGTCGACTGTAAGCCTCCTTGTGTTATGAATAGCTTTATCTTTGGGTGTCCTGTAAAAATAAATATAATAATGGTTTTGAATCTAGTTCAGGCATTTTTGTATGGCTTAAAAAGAAATAGCCATAAGATTAAAGTAACGCAGAGCTTCTACTTGAGCTGCCAAAAAATGAATATTATATTTTGATGAATTTTTACTTACCAAGCAAATCCGATTGCGGCAGCCATTTGAATATTTTGATATTATCAGTTTTGCCAGGTAATTGGTCATTATTCCATTTGAATAGTACGTCAAAAGGTAATTTTGACAACACGTTTACTAAAGTCTGCACTTTTTCAGCTGGGAATAAAGTTGGGTCCACGTTTGTCCCAAAACTCAAATAAATAACTCCATTTCTAGAAGAATCCAAATATTTCTTGAGATCCTGAAAAAAATATTTTACTGAAAATATATTTTAAGTTAGATTCTACACGCAGCTCCAGGTGTGGTATGTCAATGAACACCATAGGCTCCCTATATTTTAAGCTTCACAAAAGCTAGGATCCATCCATCCGAGCGTGCAGAGATAACAAAAATACACCTACACAATCTTTCGCTTTTATTATTAATAGAATGTAATCAGATCTGATAGCTCAAGTTTTTTACGGGTTACTTTTTAGACAAGCTCTCAGCATATCAGTTACTGTGTGAACGGATACTATAAAATAATGTCACACAAGTCTTTGCCCGCGATTTCGTCCGCGTGGAATTCGTTGTATAAAGTAGTAGCTGCTACCACGCCTTGACCCGCGTTAAACCTTACTGCTCCACTCCCGGATAGTTTAGCGCAATGTTACAAATTAAATTAATTATCTAAAAATCTTAATTGATAGTTAGAATATCAAACTTAAAAAATAATTATTAAAATCTGACCGGTAAGCCTCGATATTAGCGCTATCAAACAAACAAACTAACTTTTCTTTCGCCAATTTCGATAAAAATTGCCTTTGTTACGCGTCTTCTAACTTTTGGATAAAATATTATTAAACTATTATATTTTATCTAAAATCGGTCCAGCAGTTTTGAAGATTAGCCGATACAAACAGACATAAGTTTTAAAACTGTATTTTAGGCACATGTATCGTGCAAACAACAATAATGGCAGTCCTGTATCTTATACATGTCCCACTGCTGGACTTGAGCCTCTTTCTCATCTTGAGAAGGGTAAGGCCATAGTACACCACGCTGGCCAAGTGCGGATTGGTAGACTTCACACACCCTCCAGCATTTTTGAATCCCTAAGGGTATACAGCTTTGACCATGATGTTTTTCTTTACCGTAAGCGAGCGATAATTTATATGATAAATACAGACATAACTTCGAAAAGACGTATCTTGACGATTTATTGACAGAGGTGTGTGCTGTGGGTTCAAACCCGAGATCTTTGAATTCGCAACCTGCAAATAACCACTACGCCATTTTTATTTATTTGTATTGATGATGAGCTATTGTTTTAGACTAATCAAGTTTGTAACAATATTATGTCAACTAAGATGGATAAGAAAAGTAAGAATCATAGTTAAATTGATGAAAAATCAATATGCTAACAAACTAAATGTCTTAGACACGAATATTCAATTTAATTGGTACTTACTGTAGGTAATTCTTTCTCAGGATTAATGTGCATTCCGCCCGTATAAACTACATTAGGTGGCACAGGTTGTATTCCGTGAAAAATAGGGTTAATATTTAAGAACAACATGTCTACATTATTGTATAATTCTTTGATTGAAGGAACATCTGGACCAAATTTCTTCTTGAGATAATTGTTGTTGACGATCTCGTATTCTGGCATTGATCTTTGCATCTGATAGTAATCGTAAATCTCTGCAATCTTTTCCCAATTAGTAAGATTATTTAGCTTCCTGCTTAAAGTACTGGGGTACAAAATAGGATGAGTAGGAGCACCAATAACTTCATTGTTTCCAGGCACTACCCCAAATGAACTTACAAGAATGACTGGAGCTTTGAAAATATGTGTAAATGCTATTGCTAATGGTACACAAGCTTCTAGTAATAGCAGGTCAAAAGTTTTATTTTTTTCACTAATGATTGCTTTAACTTCCTTATTTTCCAGTTGCGCCTCAAGTATTTCAAACAAAGAACGCATTACTATATCTACTTGGGTATTCAAGTCTTTTCCTTGGCCAACTGAAGCTTTCATAAAATTGTTTTGCCAAATGTTGTATGAAATATCGTGAACATCGATTTCTGTGAGGTTTCGAGGTGCTCCATTCTTTGGAAAAGCAGGATCCGGAGTTATGACGACAATTTCATGACCTTGTTTAACAAGTTCTTGAGTCAATGTACGAAACACCATTTGATGACTAATTGACGGAAATGGAAACACTGCCAATATTCTTGCCGGTTCTATTGAATTCAAGATTGAAACACAAACGAGAGCGATTAATATTTTAAACATCTTGGCGCTGTCACTGACATTGAAATACTGTCTTGGTTTTAATATTATGTAACGTAAGATTATTTGAGACCGTTTTTATAACGTTCAATATAATGTTTAGTTTTGCATTATCTTTAGTAGCTTTGTTTATCATCAAGCACGTGGATACTGAGTGTCTACTCTATGATGACTGAGCAACAATGATTGCGCAATATTTGCTGACGATAATTACATGTGATGAGGATTCTGTGTTGGAGGTCCGGCAGACCCGGAATAAGACAGCTGGGCGTGGTTGAACCTGGGTTTACTTGAAATTAATCTCGTTACAAAAAATAGTGTGTGCGCGTGCGGATCCGACCTCAGTGCTCTCGGAAGCCGAATGAATCGTCGCGCTGAGAGCCGCGATCCGCCGAGCCGCGTCCTTCCCCTCCTGCGTCTCCTTCACCCCGCGTTCGTGGCTTGGAGCAAGGCGGGCCATGCCCGCGTTAACAACATGTGACATGTGATTTTTATTATTCTACTGATTCATTATTAATGTTTAAAAATGCTCTCAAACATTTGTGAATTCAACTCGTTTAGTGTTGGAACTATTATTTCTGGTTGATAACTCAAATCTTTTCCTTAGACTATTTCATAAAGTACAGATTTTTTTTTGGAAATGCTGGATTCAGTTATATCACACAACCACCTCATGATCTCCTGTTAGAATTTTTTGACACAAAGTACGAAAGACAGGCTGCCGCCCTTGGAACATCCTGTTCCAACATTGGAAGCGGGCAGAGCCTATTGAAGGCCCTCCTGATAGTCCCCGCGTTGGTGAGGACATCGGCAACACGGATGACGCCGTCGGTGCCTGGGTAGACGGCAGTAACTCGACCCAAAAGCCATCGGGTCGGAGGAAGGCGGTCATCCTTCACCAGCACCATGTCGTGAAGTTGTGGTTGTCCCCCATCAATGCGCCATTTGTTTCTTCGTTGTAAGTCTGAAATGTATTCCATATGATAGCGTTTCCAGAAATGATTTTTTAAAGCTTGGATCCTTTGATATCTTGAGAGTGTACTGATTGTAGCATTCTCTTCCACCTGAGCAGCAGGCAACATACTAGTGGTTCGTCCAAGAAGAAAATGAGCAGGTGTGAGAGGAACTAAGTCTGATGGATCAGACGACAAGGGAGTTATGGGTCTAGAATTAAGTATTGCCTCTATCTGTACCAACAAAGTACTCATCTCCTCGTAGTCTAGATTGGCCATGGCTAAGACACGCCTTAAATGATGCTTAATAGACTTTACTGAACCCTCAGCCGCTCCGTTGAAGTGTGATATGATATCATTGCAATTTGCTCGTAAGAATTTTGATAGTTCTTTACATGCACCTACAAAGTTTGTTCCATTATCCGAAAATATTATATAAGGCTTACCTCTGCGGGCCACGAATCTGTTAAGTGCAGCAATAAAACACTGCGAGCTTAAATCGGTTACCAATTCTATGTGCACAGCTCGCACTGCCAAACATACAAAGACACATATGTATGCCTTCCTCAATTTGCATCCTCTACCTTTCCTGTCGGCTATCATGATTGGTCCTGCGTAATCGACAGCAGTATTAGAAAATGGATAATTAGCATGCAATCTCTGTTCAGGAAGATTCCCCATAATGGGTTGGTATGTTTTTCCAGAAAACTTACAACATGTTATGCAATCATGTGTGATTTTCCTTGTTAAGTTACGGCCATTAACAATCCAATATTTATGCCGTAGTGTAGCTAATAATAATTGTGGATCAGCATGCATTAATAGCTTATGATACTGTTGTACTAACAACCTTGTGACATGGTGTGATGCATGTAACAATATAGGATGTTTTGTGTCATAGCTATAATTAGAGTTTGATAGTCTACCTCCTACTCGCATGATGCCTGCATCATCAATAAATGGATTTAAATTTAAGAGTTTATCCTTAGATGATAAGTTATGTTTATTTATCAAAGCAGTATACTGTTTATTAAATAATTCTAATTGCACAATCCTGCAGAGTGACCTAGTGGCAGATTCAAGCTCCGATGATAACAAAGGGCCAACAATCTTATTTGTTGTATTTTTACAATTGTATGCAAATCTTTTCAAGTAAGCAATTATGTGTTGCAATTTACTAAAACTTGAATATCGTTTGATAAAGTCATTGTCATTAATCTCCGCAGAAATGTGACATTGCTGCTTGATCTCTGGTAAGTCATGAATGTTTGTGTTTTGTGGTTGTGTAGGCCAGTGTATGTCTACAGAATGTAAAAAATGTGGACCTTCCCACCACAAACTTGAGGTCTTAAGTTTCATGGCATCGAGTCCCCTAGAGCCAATATCAGCGGGATTCAGATCTGTAGGAACATAGTGCCATTGATTAGGAAGAGAATTCTGATGAACAAAATTAACTCTATTGTATACATATTGCTTTAAATTTTGTTTACTGCATGTTTTTATCCAACCTAACACTATAGTTGAGTCACACCAAAAAAAATGTTCATCTATTTTGGTTCGTAATGATTTTACTACCCTGCTGGCTAATTGTGTCGCTAGAAGACTACCTTCTAATTCTAGTCTCGGGGTGGTCAGCCTTTTTTTTAAAGGAGCTACTCTACCTTTTGCTAGTAACAAGTGAACGCTAACCTGACCATTATTAGAAATGGTGCGAATATAAATGCATGCGGCATAAGCCTTTATAGAGGCATCACTAAATGCATGTAATTCAGCCTTAATAAATAAATCGCAAAATACTCTACGCGGAATGGCAATTTCCGCTAACCGAGGTAAGTGTTTAATGAATTTATTCCATTGAGACTCGAGGTCATCAGGTAACTTCTCATCCCATGATACTTGTTTTGACCAAAGGGATTGAAGGATCAGCCTGGCCTGTAGCATGCAGGGATTAATCAAACCCAATGGATCAAATACTTGAGCGATAGTAGAAAGAATAGAGCGTTTGTTGGAGTTTTGTGTGCCACTGACTGAGGATAAAAACAGTAATTTATCTTCCTTGAATGACCAATTCAAGCCTAAAGTTTTAGCCTTGTCATTTTTATTTAAATTGAACAACTCATCATTACTGTTTTCACCCTCAATCTCACTTATGATAGATGGGTCATTGAACTGCCATTTTCGCAAATAAAAATGTGCACTCTCTAGCTGTTTGATTACCAATTTACAGGTTTGTATGACGGTTTGTCTGCTATCCCCGCCTGAACAGTAATCATCAACATAAAAATCATGCAAGATTGTTTCACCTACAATATTATCTGGGCATTGAAGTCCTAACTCCCTAATGCATCTAGTAGCTAAATAGGGTGCTGAGCTCGTACCGTAGCTTACAGTATTTAATTTGTATTGTTTAATTGGTTTTGTATTATCTGATCGCCAAAAAATTTGTTGCAGACTTCTTTGATCTTCTGTTATTAAAATTTGTCTATACATTTTCTCAATATCTGAAGTAACTACATACTTATGTTGACGGAACCTAATTAGAATATCTATTAAATCATCTTGTACCTTTGGACCTATATGTTGAATATCGTTGAAAGATTTGCCAGTGCTTGTAACAGCTGATGCATCAAATACAGCACGTAATTTTGTTGTAAGGCTGTTCTCTTTCAGGATTCCATGGTGCGGAATTAGATATGAAATTTTATCAAGTTGGGGAGTAGTATGACTGACATATGATTTAATTCGATATACTCCTGCATGAAATTTATGTATTTTTCTTTAAATACCTGATTCCGCTGGAACTTGCGCTCAAGTGACTGAAATCTCATAAGGGCCTGAGCCCTGGATTCACCTAAACATTCTGGGGATTCCCTTAGGGGGATTGTTACCACAAATCTCCCATCTGCCTGGCGGGTAGTGGTGGTTTTAAATATATTTTCACAGTCACTCTCAGCCTTAGTTGAGGTTTGTTGAATGCTGGGAAATAAATCAAATTCAAAAAAATTATCTAACCTTTCCTGAAGCTCTATATTGTTGGTAAAATGACAATGGACTGTATTTTTGTTTGACTGTCTACGCTTGGTGTTAGACAATGGGATAGAACCCGATACCAGCCACCCAAGTGTTGTTTCAACTAGGGTCGGTTTTTGTTTACCTAGGCTGATACGATTATGTAATAATGCCTCCCAAAAAAGGTCGGCGCCTAACAGCATCTGCACCTCGGATGGTGTCGCAAAAGACGGATCTGCAAGGTGGATGTGAGGCGGTATATGAAAAGAATCACAATTGATCTTAGTAGTAGGTATTAGTTGGGTTATTTGTGGAACAACGAAACACTTGACACTAGACTTGTAATCACTATTTGGCAGTGATGATATGGTGACGTTACACCTCTTAGTAATTCTAGAAACTTGATTATTCAGTCCTTGAACTGATATAGATGTGGAATATGTAGGAAGTTGCAATTCCCTTTGTAATTGTTCTGTAATGAAACTGGATGTGCTACCATTATCTAGTAAGACGCGGACTTCATGTGTAACACCATCGCTGTCTATGACATTGACCACAGCTGTTGATAGCAGCACTTGACTGTGATGTATAGCATTTAATGAAATATTGCCTGTTTGTTCAGGCGACTGTACAACATTCTGATTACCTACTGATTTTTCATCTAATGAGCTTTGGTTTTGTACCGTAGGCAACACAACAACCTCACTTGTTGAATTGTTTTGTTCAGAGATTGTATGTGATTGCTTATTCTCAATATGCAATAGACTATTGTGTTTTTGTTTGCATAATCTACAGGGACCCAGTTTACAATTTGGGGTTTTATGACCTGGTCGCAAACAATTGGCACATAAATTTAATTGTTTAATTTTTCCAATTCTTGACTCAACTGGCATTGATTTGAATTTAAGACATTGGTAAATAGAATGATTATTTTTGCAAATATAACAAGTATATTGAATTTTATTATCAGCTGGATTTGTTGTAACAAATGCCCTAGCACGCCCAGGCGTAATATCGCTATGTCTACGTGGCTTTGGTTGAGCTGCCTCGATAGTGTCCAACATATCTGCACGACCCTTTAGAAATGAAATGAAATCCTCAAGTGAAGGGAAATCTTCAATAGAATTGCGACGTATCTCCCAATCGCGATTAGTTATTGAGTCGAGCTTGTTGGAAGCCATATGCACTATCAAGGCATCCCAATGTTGAGTAGGTAATTGTAATGTTTGAAGAGACCTTAAGTTTCTATTAATTGTATCAATGATATTACGCAACGGCCCAGCTGATTCTTTGATTACTGGCTCTATATCAAATAAGGCCTGAATATGATTATGTATTAAAATTCTTTTGTTATTAAACCGTTCACACAACAAAGCCCAAGCTACCTCATAATTATCTGATCTAAAATCTATAGCGCTAATGACCAAAGAGGCGTTATCCTTGAGTGAAGAACGTAAGTAGTGAAATTTCTGTATGTTAGACAATGACTTATCTGAATGAATTAGTGAATTGAACAGATCATGATATTGTAACCAATCTGACGCCCGGCCAGTGAAGGTCGGAAGGTGTATGGTTGGCAGTCGTAATCGCGATTCGCTACAAATACCTCTAGTGTCTGCAGCTGAAACAGCTTCGTGCCCCGCAGACGATGGCGACGCAGCGTCAGAGCTGCGCTCGAGCAGCTCCAGCGCTGCAGCGACCGCGCCGAAGTAGCTCGCCTCGAACTCCGCGCGTTCCTTGTACTCGTCCTCTGAAATTTCCGATAATTGTTCTATTTCAGTCTGGGTAGAATCGTAATCATTGTACATGGCCTGGATAATAGACAAACGTGATTTTAATTCGTGAATTTGCAGTGCATTCAGTCTTTCACTAGGCAACAAAAGATTAAGATGCGTTTTGAAAATAGTTAATTTAGATTTGTATGAAGCTCGAGTCTTTCGTAACGTTTTAATATCCATGGTTAATTAGAAGCTGCAAATAAATTGACAGTTAATGATTTTAAAAAATAGCACAAAATGAAAATTAAATTGAGCAAATTGCAACGATACTTAAATTTAAATGCGTGAACACAAAGCGCAGTGCAAGGCTTAATTTGGAGGTGAAATAATTGCGCAAATCACCACCACGTGCACACATGCAGGCACACCCAGAGCACCCGCGCGCCTCCTGACGGAAGTTCGCGACAACCAAGCGCTGCGAAGTTTCTGGAATGTAGAAATAAAAAGATTTACCAGCCGTTCTAGACAACGTGGCAACAAGCACCTGCCGGCACAAACAAGGCAATAGAAATTATTAAATGGATAGGTATCATTTAACTTGAAATTCCTCTAGGTAGGAATTAAGAAAATGAAATTCGTGTATTAGGCACACGATGTAGAAATAGGGTTAACTGCACACCTTATTTACTTGAGATTCCTCTAGGCAGGAATATAGGCATAAATTACGTGTATTAGGAACACGATTTTAAATTAAAATGGAATTTACTAGGTTAAATTACCATTACGTCAAGCTATCTTGACGAAAAAACAAAAATTACGCACGGGCACACACGAGATTGATTATTGAGAAAAGCACTTAAGCCGCCATTTTACTGAAGTTCAAATTACTAATTTAAATGGATTCTAGATTACGAAAGTGGGACATATGTATTGGAACGAACTCACTGAGTAAGATTGCAAACTCTTTTCCTGGTATTTTGTCTTGAATGGTTGATCAACTTGGATTTTCAACTCGATCCATGTGCTGCGCCACGCCCGATTTGCCACCTCGCCTCGCCGCGCGCGCCGGTCTCCAATCTCCTTTGTACGGCGTCCTTATTTCGCTCTTGACTCCATCCGGCTCGAACAATGTTGAGGATTCTGTGTTGGAGGTCCGGCAGACCCGGAATAAGACAGCTGGGCGTGGTTGAACCTGGGTTTACTTGAAATTAATCTCGTTACAAAAAATAGTGTGTGCGCGTGCGGATCCGACCTCAGTGCTCTCGGAAGCCGAATGAATCGTCGCGCTGAGAGCCGCGATCCGCCGAGCCGCGTCCTTCCCCTCCTGCGTCTCCTTCACCCCGCGTTCGTGGCTTGGAGCAAGGCGGGCCATGCCCGCGTTAACAACATGTGACATGTGATTTTTATTATTCTACTGATTCATTATTAATGTTTAAAAATGCTCTCAAACATTTGTGAATTCAACTCGTTTAGTGTTGGAACTATTATTTCTGGTTGATAACTCAAATCTTTTCCTTAGACTATTTCATAAAGTACAGATTTTTTTTTGGAAATGCTGGATTCAGTTATATCACACAACCACCTCATGATCTCCTGTTAGAATTTTTTGACACAAAGTACGAAAGACTACTTGGTGACAAATTTACAGAAAAATTATGCAATAAAGAATTTATTATTATTATTATTCCTCTTTATTTATTTTTAACCTTATTTTATATATTTTTAAATATGATTTATAAAAAATACAAAAAACATTTAAAAATATAAAAAACTGTCCCACCGACATCAGGTGCAGGAACCAAGCTGCCGATATTATTATTATTATTATTATTCCTCTTTATTTATTTTTAAACTTATCTTATATATTTTTAAATATGATTTATAAAAAATACAAAAAAACATTTAAAAATATAAAAAACAGTGTCCCACCGACATCAGGTGCAGGGACCAAGCTGCCGATGGTTAGGGCTCCAGAGAGAGGAACCTCCTCACGATGCGTTATTATTATTATTATTATTAAAGTGACTGAATAACACTGATTATGTTATTTACTTTTCATAATAAACTGCCAATCATCTCGTCCCTACCCCTTTGTCCCAATCAACAAGAGCCTTCCATCTGGCCACGAATTGCCAAGATCGATTTGGAATCCGCTTAATAGGTTCCGAACTGAAGTCGGTCAAAGCAAACAGAACCTGGTGAGGTGGGGTTTTATTGACAAATCGGATATACATTGCGAGTGTGGTGCTGTAGAGACTATGGCCAATTTCATGACATGTCCCACTTTTTCCACCACCTGCACAAAGGAAGCGCTATCTACGTTGCCACGCACTGGGCTCATAAAACAGCAGCCATCGGACAAGGAAGAAGAAGAAGAAGAATTGCTAATCATAATTTTTTCCTTTGTTTTACCGCTTAATTTAAAAAAGAAATCATTGCTAGTGCTAATTACATTTCAATTTTATTGACATTCTTGAAATACAGTTGTTGTATATTAACAGTAAGCTTGAAACGATTATTATAAAAGCTAATCATAACACTGCTAGTGTAGTTAAGACTAGCTTAGGTTCAAGGTACTGTGTATCAAGTTTAGTTTTTTGTTTTAATACAAAACTATCGTTTAAATTCACATAATTACGAATTCATCTTGGTTAAAACTAAACAAATATTTTGTCGACATTAGATTCTCTAATTAGATTTAACCTTTACTGAAACCCTTGAAAATAAATATTTGTACAGCAAAAATAAGCTTGAAGCAAATATAACTAGTACAAATAATAATGCTGCTAATACGATAAAGACCAGTTCAAGTTCAAGGTACTGTGCCCAGCTGATGTTGGCTGCTGGTGAACGCAAGTGCTTTGCTCCTTTGTGACGAATAACGTGTTCCACCCACCAAACCGCTCGATCTAATGGCTTCATTGGCTGATCTGTCATCAAGGTTTGAAGTTTGATCACGTTGCGTCGAAAACTGGAAATTTTAAAGAAATCTGTATAATTTAGTAAGACTTACTTACTCGTGATTCTTATCAATAATATATATATAAGTGTTACTCGTATAGTCACACGCAAGTTCGAATCTCAGGTTGGGTAAAAGAACTATACTGCACAATTTTGGGAAAATTTTGGATAACATACACAACATCACGCGTATAATTATCCAGAAGGGTGTGGCTTAGGGGTACAATATCCACATTTCACATGTTATAATAATAGCAATTAAATTAAAAGTATAAGAGTTATTCAATTGAGTCTTTGTATACTGAATAAATCCGGTACTGGCATCATGTTCTAAAAATTTTGTTTATTCGGTATTATCCAAACCCATGAAATGCATGGGGTGCATGAAAGGAGCCTCCCCGAGTGACGTACACACCGATTCCCCACGTCCTGGGCAATTCGCGAGTTCTCTAAAGCGAATTGGCTAATCCTTTCACCACGATGGCAAGTCAAAATAAAAATTCATCGACACGACGAAGAAGATGATCCAAACCCAAATTATCTCATAAATGTGTGGTCATAAAATCGACAAAGCACTTTAAAAATAGGCTAAAGATTGTGGGTAAGGGCTACAGCACCCACACTTCACCTGTTATGTTCTAGGTCCCATGGTATAGGGGGTGAGCCTATCGCCATCCATCGGGCACAATTCCAACTCCGTGCTGTTTTTATGAATTTCCTGACGGAATGTTCACATATAACACTTTGGCCGACACGGTAATGGAACCCAAGACGTTGAGAGGCGTATACGCTAACCACTAGACCAAAGAGGCTGTTTTGGATAGTAGCAGATTTTATTGAATATTTTAACTAAAAGTGTATTTACCTTTCATCTTTAACTACTTTATCGATAGCATCCTTCAGTTGCTCTTCTGTAAAAGTTCCTAAATTGAGTTGTAATCCGATTCCATGGTACACATACTTCTCCACATTGTACCATTGGTCACCTATCATTGGTATACCAATCAGAGGTACTCCCGCTGTGATGGCTTCATCTGTTGATTGTAGTCCGCCTTGGGTGATGAATGCTTTTACTTTGGGATGTCCTGCAAAATAAATATGTTTAAGTTTTTACCCACATAACAGCAGCTTTAGCAAAATGGGAGACCGTAGGACTGTGAAGTCAAAGGTTTTGGGTTCAAATCTACAGCCCACACTTCTGTCCTGGAAACCTGCAAGCCTGAGAGTGCTTTAAAATTAGTCAAGGTCGTGTGAAGTCTACCAATCCGCACTTGGCGTGGTGGTCTATGGCCTAACCATTCTCACCATGAGCCCGAGCCTAGAATTGGGACATGTATTAGATACAGGGCTGCTATTAATATTAACCCAGACGAAAATCGGTTCATCTGCAGGTATTAATAGTTTTGAAAGTAAAGTGCGTTATACTCTTATGGTTAATTCAAAGATATTTTTTTAAAAAAATTGCTTAGGTGTAGGTATTTACTTAGCAAATCTGATTGTGGCAACCATTTCAATATTTTAATATTATCCGTGCGCCCTGGGAGTTCTTCACTGTCCCACTTGAAAAGTACATCGTAAGGTAACTTCGAAAATACATTGACCAAAGTTTGGACTCGTTCTGCGGGTAATAGACTTGAATCTACATTTGTGCCAAAACTGACGTAGATTACTCCGTTTTTAGAAGAATCCAAATATTGCTTCAGTTCCTGAAAAAAATATAACAAATTGTAGGTATATAATTTTAAAGTTGAAAAATTAAGAATCCAGCAGGACAAGGGCGCATACCCAGGGGGTGTATTTTTGCTTTGCCAATTCAGCTATGGATTCATATGCTGCTAGACTTGGTATTTTTCAACTATTTTTGTGCCAGCTTAATTTTTCAACTTTAAAATTATATAAAATACAAAAAACCAACAAAAACATAAACATATAAAATGCTGCCTAGACGAGGCATTATGGACCCTATCGGGCACTGCAAAAGTGTAGGATGCAGGGCGCTTAATTTATTTTAAAATCTAATAAATTAAAATATATGTATTTGTTTAAACTAGCATAGATGGTATTTATACTTTCAGTGGTTTTTATACTTTCAAAAATTACATAATTGTGTAGGTGTGATGCGTTATGATAATTAATTATAATATTTTTTAATTTGTATATACATGTCCCTTGAAACTATAAATTATAGGATAGAAGATAGTTATAATAATTAAATGTAATTTTGTGTTTAATATTATATATTATATTAATTTATCATTGAAATATTCGTTTATATTGTAATAGGATTTGCTTAATATTAATAATTGTTTTAGTTTATTATAGAATATATTTAGTTTGTTTTAATTTTTAAGAGTCTCTGGTAATTTATTGTAAATTTTTATTGACTTCCTCTAATGTATAAGCATGAGAAACTACACTGGTTACTAGGTTATAAAAAGCTATAAATATGCACAATACTTACTACTGGCAGCGTCTTTTCTGGCTTTTGATGTAAACCACCCATGAATATCACATTTTGAGGCACTGAATGACTTCCTACAAACACTGGATTAACATTTAAAAATAACATATCCACATTGTTACCCAATTCATGAACTGTTGGAATGCTGTGTCCGAAATTCTTTTCAAGAATCTGGTTTTCCAAGATTTCAATCTTTTCATATGTTTTTTTAATTTGGTAATGACTGTATAGTTCTTGAAATTTTTCCCACATCGATAGATTATAAATTTTTTGACGAACTGTGTTTGGATAAAGAATGGGATGCTCAGAAGCACCAATTAGGTCATAATTTCCCGCACTCGCGCCAAATGAACTTACTAAAATGGCGGGTGTTTTGAAAATATGTGTAAATATAAGAGCTGGTCTTGCACAAGCTTCTAATAGAAGCAAGTCATATTTTTTATTCTTGGCTTTCAGTATTTTTTGTATTTCTTCAGCTTGCAATTCTGCGTCAATAACTGCAGCAAGTGTATGCAGAAGAATTTCAAGTCCTGTTGAATCTCCTTTATTAGTTCTTGATAATTCCTTTAAAGTTTTGGTCCATATTGCGTAGGATATATCGTGGACATCTATTTCAGTCAAGTTTGCTGGAGTCTTTCCTTTTTGAAACGCTGGATCTGTTGTAATGACAGTAACTTCATGTCCTCTTCCAACAAGTTCGTGGGTTAAAGATCGGAATACAACTTGGTGACTAATAGATGGAACAGGAAACCATGCCAATATTCTAGCTGCGTTAAGTGAATTTATAAATAAAGTTAAAGCTATGGATGTATAAAACAATACAGACATCTTGAGCTAAACGCCGCTCACACGAAACTGTTGTACATTTGTTTTATGATAATCAGTCTTATTTTTATCTACGCGTACATTATCTATATTTACAAAATGTTATTTATATTCTCATGTATGTGGCTTTTGTGTCTTTTATGAGAATAAATGATTTAAACCTTATCATAATATTATTAGTAATGATTTTTTGTTTTGTATGTTTGTACCCAATAGGCTCCTAGAAATATCCATGCCCGATCTTGTTGAAATGGTTGTAAAGTTAGATAAAGACCTCATAAATAATAAACACTAGTTTTTATCGATGAACTACAGTTACACAAGTGGAGGCACGGACAGAAGCTAGTTTTATAAATATACAGATAATAATATTAATTGTATTCAGTGACTTTGTGTAAAAAAACATGAATTCAATCATCGTAATAATAAAGTTCCTATTGTTACACAAAAGGCTTAAATTTTTTCATTTGGACAAATATTTCACTACGTCTGCGTCATTGCAGTCTCGAGCAAGTAATTTATCATTTTAACCAACTTGCAAGAAGGAGTAGGTTCTACATTTGAAGGCTATATTTTTTTAAATGTATGTCCATTAATTTAGCCCTCCTTAATTTGTGAACCGTTAAAAGAACTTTTTATTGGCAAGAGCGTACCTTCAAAAGGGATCCCAGAATAATCGAGAGCAACCCTCAAATTTTAAATTTTTTAACCGTATTTTTGTATTCAATCGGGCGCTATTTAGATATTTGCATCTAACATTAAGCATCTTATGGTGCTGAGCTGATGAAACCCTTAACATATCAAAGTAAAGGAAATATACTTCAAATATAGGCACATTTAGACCGCTTGTTGTATAATTTCAATTCATTTTCAGATTGGGCGACATTAAAAATGAGTGTTCAAAATATCCTTTAGATATTTTGTTAAGTTTTCTAAGAACCCTTATGAGAACGTTTAGTGGTAAAAGTTACTTCAATGAAAGGAGTTTAATAATACCATTTTTGTAAAAAAAATCAAACAACCTTTATAAAACAACTAAAAATCACTTCAGAACGCAAAAAGACGGTTAAATAGTTATTGAAATGTAAATAACAAATTAGAAAAAACGTTTGGCACCTCAACTAAACAACTGAGATTTGCGCTATTTAGTGCTTTAGTTTCTGACGTCGCTCGTTCAAAATATTCTATACATAATTCCATAATTATTTGCCTGACTGACTGAATGGTACTGAGTTTAGAAACTTAAAATATTGCACAAAGGTTGCACATGACGTAAGCGCGCAGTAAAAAGTGAGTTTTCGATTTATCGGTTTAGCTTTTAGAGGGGGGAGGGACCTTACTCCAACGTAAAATTTGCTCTTTTAAGTAAATTATCTCGCGAACAAATCAAATCAACTTTCGAAAAAACTAATAATTCCACTTTACAGTAGAGGCATAGTTAATTTACATAAATTTTGTACGGTTTTGACGCTTCGGACAGACAAACAGACATACATGGCGAGACTATAAGGGTTCCTTGTAGATACTACGGAACCCTAAAAAGATAACTCACCTGGAATAATATATGAATATCTGATGTAAGATTTTGTGAATATAATTAGAATAAAATTATGCAATGTAAACTTAAACATATTCAATAAAGAATATTTATATACGAAAACAATATTTGTGTATATTGTATTGACTAAGTCATTAAATAAAAGTGTTATTTATTGTTGCCAAAATAAGATAATGAGAAGGTATGACAGTAAACAGTAAATTAAAAAGTAAACAGTTTAACGATAATCTAGGTACAGTCAGAAAAAAGACCGAAAAGAAAATGTAAAGTGAGAAAACTAGTTTTCAAGTACGTTTTATTTTTAAATCAAGGTCGTTTTATTTTAACACTGACATGGCTTCTAAAATAAATCTGGTAAACAAAGTAAAGAACCATATAAACAACTGCCGCAAAAGCTAACATGGCCGATAATACAGTTATCACCAGTTCAAGTTCGAGGTACTCCATCCAGGTGATATTGGCTGCGGGTGAACGCAGATGTTTAGCTCCTCCGTGACGCAGCACGTACTCTGTCCACCAGACTGCTCGTTCCAAAGGTCGCATTGGCTCGTCACGCATGATATTTCGTAGATGGGCGATATTGCGGCGATAGCTATAACACAAAGTATGATAAAGGATTGTAAATATCGTCAAAATAGAAGATGAAAGAAAGAGAGAAAGATCAACCAATAGTAATTGGAATAAAGGCCAGGCGGATGACAATAATGGTAATACCGTCAAAGGTCCATCATTCAAATTATATGTATGTGTACAGTGCAATTTACATAGTACAAAAAACCAGAAGATAAAATAAAATTGTAATTTATTAATTCATTCAATTCATTTGCTCCAGAGACTATGTAGATCTAAACAGTGCATTTATTTTACAAAACAACATTCCTCTTGAATCACTTGGTCTATTATAAAAACCGCATCAAAATTCGTTGCGTAGTTTTAAAGATTAAGCAAAGATAGAAACAGACATACAGCGGGAAGCGACTTAGTAGTGATTTTATCATTACTAACCTGTCATCTGCAATCACAGAATTGATTGTCTTAATCAATTGTTCTGCAGTAAGTGTTTCCATATCAAGTCCGACGCCAATTTTATGATATTCATATTTCTGTACATTGTACCATTGATCTCCTAACATAGGCATTCCTATTAAGGGCACACCTGCCGTTATAGCTTCATCTGTAGATTGAAGTCCACCTTGTGTTATAAATAATTTTATTTTGGGGTGTTCTGAAAAAATAAAAGCATTCGTTAAGGTACTTTTAAACTAGCTCAACTTACTGTTTTGATTAATCATACGTACTCAGTAAATCAGACTGTGGTAGCCACTTAGATATTTTTATGTTGTTCGCTCGTCCAGGTAATTCATCCTTATTCCATTTCCATAAAACATCGTATGGCAGTTTTGCAAATGCTTGCACTAGAGTTTGTATTCTACCTGCAGGTAATAACGAAGGGTCTACATTCGTGCCAAAACTTATGTAGATCACTCCATGATTGGAAGAATCTAAATATGTCTTAAGATCCTGCAAAACAAATAATGGACATTCAGTCATTGAAGTCTCATCAACGTAACCGAAAGAAAGCTTAAGAATATAGATTTGATTTCATAATTTATTTTATCTTTATTCAAAGATATATTCTTGGTTTATATACTTTAAAAACTGCCTAGTTGGTCTTGTGTTAGCCTATGCTCCACTCACCATGAGGTTTCGCGATTGATTCTTAGATTTGAAAGTGTTATTTGGGATTTTACCTTTAGATAATTCTTTATAATAGTACGGAGCTAGATTTGTGCCCTGTGGATAGTGATCATCGGACTTAACCATAAAAGGTGAAGTGTGGGTGTTATGTTCTAAAAAATCTAAAGATACCGTTTTTGTCCAATTGAGAATTCTGGTATTGGTTTCCATAGAAAAATTAAACCTGATTACGATAAATACTTGTACTTTCCAAACACTCGCACATCATAATATGACATAACGTAAAAAAATACTCACATTAGGCAATGTTTGTTCCGGCTTTTGATGTAACCCACCCATATATACCACTGTTGGCGGTACTGGTCGGATACCTTCAAAAATTGGATGCACATTCAGGAACAACATGTCAATATTTTTGTTCAATTCATCCATGGATGGAACTTTATCACCGAACTGATTTTGAAGCATTATTTGCTCAGACACTTTCATATTTTCATAGGCTCTATCTAATAGATAATTGTTATAAAGTTCTGTAACTTTCTCCCAAAGCGTCAAATTTCTAATCTTTTGTCGAGTTACTGCTGGATACAAGAATGGGTGCACAGGAGCACCAATTGCGGCATAGTTATCCATCGCTGCACCAAATGAGCTCATCTGGATAACTGGTGCTTTATAAATATGAGCATAGATTAGTGAAGATCTCACACAAGCTTCTGTAAAGACCAAGTCAAACCTCTGATTTTTGTCCTGCAACATTTTTTGTACTTGTTCATCCTTGATTTGGGCATCAACAATTAGAATAATAGCATCTAATATAATTTGCATCTGTGTTGCCAGATCCGCTTTGTTCCCTTTGGACGTTTTCATGAAATGCTCTTCCCATATCGCATACGACACATCGTGAACATTAATTTCCGTTAGATTTTCGGGTGCTCCATTCGTAAAAACAGGATCCGTAGTGATGACAACGACTTCATGTCCACGTTTAGCTAGCTCTTGAGTCAATGGGCGAAAAACCACTTGATGACTGATAGACGGAATTGGAAAAACAGCTAAAATTCTTGCGGCATCACTAAGAGTAATAAGTGAAATAAAGTACACAAATAAATAGATTAATACTGTCATATTGCAACAGATGCTTCCTTATTAACAGGTTTACTGTGTTGACGTACCCCTATATATAATGTTCTACAAATGACTGTAAAGTGTTGTCAAGTGTATAATTATCTAAGCTAACTCTATTCAAATGATCTACTGCAGATGCACGTGTTGAATGATATGCTATTACTCTAGTAATTACAGCATTGTAGTGATTGAAAGCGCTTAGTACAGCGATCCATGTAGATTTACCTGCATTATTAGTATTCTGCTATAACAATTATCCTTAATAACCTCCTTTTCAATAAATTACTATCTAACACCAAAGTATTATTATGTTTTTAATTCGAACCAACCTTTTTGAGATTTTCAGCCTTATAATATTTGTGTGTGTCGGTTATAATATTAGTGCAATACAGAATATTGGATCTATTTTTAGAATATGAGTTCACTTAACAAATAAACAAGATAACGAACGATAAGGTATATGATTTTAACAGCATAGTAACATCACTATTCGAAATAAATACGTTTGCTTATTCTAAATAATTACTACTGTTCGTTTTACTGTTCATATTACAGCTACGTGCAAGTCATCTTCGTCGACACTAAATAGAACTGTTTCATAATCGCGTAGTAAAGGTACCATTAGGATAATTATATAATACAACAAATTAAAGTGACGACTGTGTTTGATTTCATGTTTGAATTGAGTTATTTTTTATTTAGGCTCGATTTCACCAATTCCTGATAAAGTTTTGGTTACTTAAACGTCGAATAATTCCTAACAAATATGACGTTATTATCAATCTGTTATAAAAAATAACGCTTGTTGTTTTGGCACCTTCTGGTAGATCTATTAATTTTATTATTTCTTTTTGCCCGTTATTTGTTTTTTTTTTATTTAATTATTGACTTGTATTAATCGATATGGATGGATTACTGATGGATTTGAGTTTTATTTTATATTTTAGAAGAAAATAGTAAAATGATTCTATTCTTTAATAAAAATATTTTTTTTTATTTATCAAGCGACTCGTCGCTGAGCATGAGATATCATGATTTGTTATTAATTTAATTAACTTACGGTTCAAATTAATACTTACTGTTATCAGAACAGTTATTAAAATGACAAGCAATAAATCATCATTATTGCTCGTCAAAAGATATGATTTGATTACGCAAAAACTAAGATAGATTTTAATTGTTTGATAAAATTTTGCACACGTCATGTAGCTGTCTGTTTACTTTTATTCCGGGACTTGCTCGGTTTTTTTAAGTATAAAAAATCTTAAAATATTTTTCATCATTTGTCATGAAAGTAGTTATTGAGACAATATTTTGTATTAAGCTCAGCATCTGTATACTTTCTATTACTTATGTGCTTAGACTATATAATGACCAGAGCTTGAAAAACAATAATAAATATTAAAAAAAAGTAATTATCTTTAGTAACAGGAACGAAAAGTCCTTCCCAGGGAGTAAATATTTTCCTTTTTAGGGTTCCGTACCTAAAGGGTAAAAACAGAACCCTATTACTAAAACTTTGCTGCCCGTCTGTCCGTCTGTCCGTCACCAGGTTGTTTCTTAACCGTTTAACCGTTATATTATAATTATAACTAAACAGTTTTACCCAAGATTACTACATTATATTTTTAAATATGTGAAAGCTAAATATCTACCTAACTATAAATACATAAAATAAAATATTAACATCAAACTCGGTCAAATTATAACACATACAATCAGTAAATTAATTAATAAAATGAAATAAAATAATTAAATACATTATGCGTCATAAAATTCCTCCGCATCACTGTCCACAGCGGATACCGTGGCCAGAAGGCTGGCAGCATTGCCACGTTGAATGGCAATGCTTATTCGCTGGGCGAAGTAAAAACCAGCCCTCTGGTCGCGAGAAGCGTCGATTAGGCGCTTTGAAATATCTTTAAATAAAGCCCGAGCACTCGGACCCCATGGTCCTAAAGTTTCAACCCCAAACGGCTCAAATATATAACCACTGACGAGATTATTATACTTGCGCCGTTTGAGGTTTTCGGCGGATGCTGCCGCGGCACCCGCGCAACTAACAGTGCTTGGAAGATGTGATTGGGTGAAAAAAAAAAAAAAACAGTTTTAATATTCACAGATGATGTAAAACTAAGGTGGGCTACCATGCTACAAAAAGCTAATTTTATTGCTCCTTTTTACTCTATTTTGGTCTCCAGACTCTAACTCATGATCCGAGATACCTAGAAGAAGTTGTTAAAAAGTAGCAGTAAATATATTTTCACAAATGATGTTTACTGTTGTTGCCATAACAACAAATACTAAAACCTGAATAAATTAACGGGAGAGCAGACATGTATTTTTGCCGTTTTTATACTCGCATTATTTCGATGTTTTTTTTAAATGGCTATAGTTTTTCAAAAATGGAATTTGATTTTAGGTTGTTATAATAAGACTGACAAAGTTAAGAGTGCGTTATAATAAGTTATGAACCGCCTGCTAAAAAAGTATAGCAATAATTCGTGATGTTGAAAATAACATTATCAAAATTGAATGCACAGGCGCTGTACCTTTTAAGTCACTCTGCGATTCTGGGTCTGGCTACACGATATGATTGCGCAAGTAAGTTATAAATAATCGTTTCTTAATTTATTACATACAAACAAGCTTTAATGTTGGTTTAGTTTCATAAAAACTGAAAAATATAAAAATAATATTGGAAAAATGGGCGCCAACAAACATTGTTGTGTTTTAGATATTATGATTTGTCTATCAAAAAAGATAAACATATTACTTTTGTATGCAAAACTGCGAAGCAATTGTTCCCTATTAGCTTGAGGAAGATTACAGTTCACCTAATTCTTCCACATCTTAAATAAAAAATCCATGAAGAGGCTATCATCGCTTTCAATAGGTCGCTTCAACGGATGAATGAAAGCATCGGACGTCATTGTGAACTGTGTTTGCTCAATGCAACAATAGTGGCCTAGACCTCGATGGGCAATCCCCGATTAATGTGAATATTTAATTTTGAAGCAATAATAATAATAATAATAATAAGTTTATTTTTCACAACAAATTTTTTTTACAGTTTCTCTTAAAACTAAGTGTTAGTCTTAATTTAGATAATTACAATATTAAGACTTAATTAAGAGGTCGCCGTTGATAGCTGTACTTGTATGAACTGTATCACAGCCATCATCGTCTACCGCCCTGATGGTGGGTGCATTCTATAATTACTACAATAATTGAATTGAATGTTTTTTTTATTTTTATCTAGAGACAAAAGTAAAAATTAATGTGGCTTTGAGAGTGACATATTAGGAGGAATGAAAATAAAAAGTAAAATTATAGACATAGAACCAACGTTAAGTTATGTTAAGCTTAGTGAAGATGTATGTGTGTGTGTGTGTGTGTGTGTGTATTTGTGTGTATGTATTTGTGTTTGAATAAAACGGTAGAAAACTATGTAGTACATAGGCTAATGTTTTGTGGCGGTATCCGCACATAATAAATGTCACGTGACGGCGAGTGCTGAATGGCGATATCGAAATGTTCACAGCAAGTGACTATATAAACCACTTCCAATACGTTACCGTTGGACAGCTGTCCGCCAGGCAATACCACCGAGCCTGGTCGAAGGATCCTCCCTTTGTGGTGGAGGAACATCACACTCTGTTCCTCTACAGTTTCTTACGGGTAGACTACATTAGTACGTATTTTCATAATTACTAATGGTTTGAAATTCCTAATAATTATAACAACTCCGATTTATCATTCATCCTATTTTTATGAGTCAGGAATTTTAATATTACTAATGTTTATAATAACTATTCTTATAATATCGAGTTTCAAACGATCGATTTATAAATAAGTCTAAACAAATTATAAATAAATAAATAAATATCTCAAACTTACACAGAACGCCATCTAGTCCCAAACTAAGCAGAGCTTGTAATATGGGTACGAGAATAACTGATATTAATACATATTATTATATACTTTTCTTTGGTAAATACATACTTATTATACATAGAAACACCCAGACTAAGAGAAACCTCCATGTTCATGCACACAAAGATTTTTGTCTTAAGCGGGAATCGAACCCGCGACCTCGGCGTCGCAGGCAGGTACTTTACCCACTCCGCCATCCGGTCGTCCGGCCGTCCAATTATAAATCCGAAATAACAAAATATTCTGATCATAAAAAACAAAATATGTACTTGTAATATTTTCAAGCTAGTTATAGCTTTACTATGCCTTTTTGTATTTTATACAATATTAAGGTTAAAATATTAATTGAGAGTCCAGCAGAATTTGAGCCTGCACCCCTGGGCAAACGTGGTGCAGGGCTTTGCCAATTCAGCCATAAATTCGTATGCCTTTTAGATTCCTTTAATTATAAATAGAAAAAAACTGCATTCAAAGATTTCTGAAAATTCGCTTGCAACACCCGGCAATCGAACTGACTAAAATCTGGACTGGATCTTTTTTGAACTGAGACCTCATCGGTAATTATTTTTTTCGGACGAATGAAAATCAAAGACTAATTCGAATATGAATAGCATTTACGTCTTTCGGAAAAATAGTGCTTTTTAATAATGTACATTATAATAATGTAGTATTTGGATGTTCCCGTTTCATACAAAATTAATCGCATCAAAATTACAAATTCCACATATCCTATCCTTGGGCAAGTCTCCGACGCTTTCCAGTTCATAAACATTACGCACGGGACTCACAAGTTTTAAATGAGGACTAAATTGAATGTGAATTAAGTCTTGCTGCAAGTTTAATATTAAAGTTTTGCGTAGTTTTAGTGAGTTTACGTCGTCGGTGTCTTCATTTCTCTTTGCCACAGTGCTAAACAGCTGTTTCAGTTTTCGTTTTAATTGGATAGTAGAACCACAGTATAGATATAATCCAGTACTCTGACTCGATCCTACTCCTTGAAATAACAAAACACAGTCACGATAGGGCTGACTAGTTACTGTATTTTAGTATCATGAACCGTCAACACAGTAGATTCATGATACACCTTAATACTATTTTTGCATAGACATTTCAAAACACTAAAGTCTAAATTCAGTTGTTTTATTAACAAAATGTCAACCTTATCAACTTTTACAATTTCAAAGGAAATATTTGTCATGAATCAACTTTGCTGGTACACACGGTTACCGATCAACATATACATTGCCATACAAATTGGAATCGCATTATACGGAAAGCCTAAAACGCGAGACCATCTTATACTAAAAAAGTATACCTGACTTGAGCTTCTTCTTTTTAAATTCTTATTTTGAGGCGTAGACACGTGACGCGTTCCGACGGTTTCTTTGAAGATAAACTACTCGGTTTTTACACTGGTAGAACTATTTTGTTTCATACTAAGGTCCTGCTTCTAACAAGCGTCAAGTTAGAGATAGTCAAATTTCAAACACAAAATCGAAAACAGATGTCACTTTAATTTGTTTGTGTTGTACGTTTTAATCCTCTGAGAAAAGTTTATTAGGAAATTGTGAAACAGGCCCTGTTGAAACCCACTACTAGAAAGGTTATTAAAAACTTCAGTTTATTGTTGAAATAGGCAACATAAATTAAATGTCATTGATTTCTAATAAATCATTGATCTTACGAACCCAAAGTACTTGTAATTGGTAAAAGGTTCAGCGAACGATTATATTATGATTTGTTTCTAAGAAATATACATTTAATTATAATTTTGTATGGCAAAACTTTCTTAATTACTCCAGAAATCAGTGTGATAGAGCTATTGCGATTAAATAAACAAAGTTCAGACATGATTTTCAATTGATGCCGCTTGAAGTTATATTTATGTATTGATAGCAAGACAAGACAAGACGGCAAGACGTTCTATTCTTTGGCAGTTCGCAGAAATGTATGCTTACCATAAAGGTCGAATATACTCTTCCAACCTCTGTATGTACAGGTACATAAGCCTAACAAATACATATATACATAAGCCGGAAGTTTAGTACTAATGCCTTTTCGATATATAATATAATGGTAAAAAAAACTATGATGGTAATAACTATAAGTAACTTCATGTAATTATGCCATCAAAAACATGGACAAAGTCCAGCTATCACGTGATTAATTTATCAAAGATTATATTTTTTGTACCTAAACGTTTAAAATATCAGACGTTTTCTTACTTAAGTCCAAAAAATCCAATTTGGCTCAAGACTTGTTCAAAAAGATACATCCGTATGATAAATTTAATTTTAACTGTGGATAAGAAAATAATTGCAACAATGATAAATAATTCAATTTAGAAAAACCAACGCCCATTTTTCAAATACAGTGATCATTTTAAACGTCTTAAGTTAATATTAATTGCAATAGAAAATAATCTATAAATCGCGTTTATTCAAGTTTCTTATTCCTAAAAAAATATTTCCTTCATTATTTTGGACAGAGTATCAGTAGTCTACTTTAGGTAATGACATTGACAAAACTGTAGTACCGGAGGTGATCCTTAAATTAAAACTCATAAACAAACAAACGTCACTTATCCCTTTAATATATTAGTATACCAAGATAAAAATATTCATCACTATTAAAAATGACATATTCACATAAATATGTGTACAAAACCTGTAAGTCAACCGGATCGCATTAATGTTTTTATTCCCTTTGTACAAGCTATAAATGATTAAAAACATAATTGTAAATGTATGAGCATTAGTTAGTGATGTGCTATTGATTGAACATGTTGGTGTCCGTATTACCGCTAATTTGTGTTTTCTTGGGCTGTATCGAAGCGGCAAGGATATTAGCATATTTTCCAGTGCCATCTATTAGCCATCAAGTGGTATTTCGTCCTCTAACACAAGAACTTGCAAAACGGGGACATGATGTTACTGTAATTACACCGGACCCTGCCTTTCCAAAGGGAAAATCGCCATCAAATTTAACGGAAATCGATGTCCATGATGTATCTTACAATATATGGATTGACACATTCATAAAAGCAGAAAAAGGCAATAAAGATGATTTGACATCGCAGATGGAATTGATATTTCATACATTTGCTGTAGTGTTTGACACTCAACTGCAAATTGAAGATGTACAAAAAATATTGGCTGACGACAAACCTTATGATTTATTGTTAATAGAGGCTTGTGTAAAGCCGGCTCTTGCATTGTCTTACGTTTTTAAAGCTCCTGTTATTTTCGTAAGTTCTTTAGGAGCCGTCCCGGGCAATTATGAGTTAATTGGTGCTTCTGAACATCCTCTTCTATATCCAAGCATTCTTCATCAAAGATTATTCAATCTTACCAAATGGGAGAAGATCAATGAGCTGTACAACCATTATGAGATGTTAAATATGTACGCAAGAGTAGAAATTTTTGAGAACCAAGTTATAAAAAAGAATTTTGGCCCCGATATTCCAACACTTAATGAGTTGGGTAACAATGTGGACATGTTATTATTGAATTCAAATCCAGTGTTTGTCGGCAGTCACCCGGTGCCTCCAAATGTAATATACATGGGAGGATTACATCAGAATCCCGAGAAAAAACTACCAGAGGTAATAAGCATTATACTTTAATAATTTAGTCAATAAGTGAAGAATACCAAAAAATGGTTTTATCTAAGATCGTGATAAAATGTTTCATAAGTGTTAACTAAATTTAGTTTTTCTCTTTTAAAAACTAAATTCAGTTAACACCTCGTAAACATTTAAAAAAAAACTCTTAATGAATTTTAAGAAAAGTGCTATTATCAGCTTAGTCAGATGCAGTTAATCTTCGTTATCAAATACATTCAAGTTTTCTAACAAAAGACTAGTCTTAGAAATGATATTGTTGATATCATTTAATAGTATCTAAGACACCTATCAATATTGTAAGGAAGTTATTTCACCGATCGATGGCAGACTGGCAGAAGAGTTGGCGCATCTCAAGGTCGTTCAATATTATTATCTTTAAAAGGAAGGCTTCTCAAGGAATATCTCCTATGTCACGGGGGTGTTCACAAACATACATTTCACACACAAAGCACACCCAGACCCAACAAATATTTGCGGATCACGCAAAGATTTGTCCCTTGTGAGGATCGAACCCACAACACCAGCGCAGTTAAAAGTGGCGTGGCGAACGTTTTAACCACAATGCCAACCGTGCTCTCAACATATTATACTCACTCTATTAGCTTATTATATGTTTCATTGTTAATTTTAAATTTAATTTTCACTTAAAGAGCTAAAAAATACATCTAGATAGAATAGTTATTATTTTGTACATTATGCTACTTATTTGTAAATCGGTTTGAAGTGGAATCTGGTGACCTGTATCACAGGTTTTCTTATGCCTACTTCAGGCACCTTTGAGCCTCAACCTACGTTTAACATAGCTTTATATATTACAATGTGATATGTAACTTGTAGTTGATGGTGATATATTTTTTTTCGCGTTATGCAATGGATCGATTGGTGTTATAACACTATAAGACTGACAAGGTTTCAAAGTTCAATGTACTTGTGACATAATAAATTAAATAAATAAATAATAAATTAATCAAATCATTAATTTGCATATCACGTATGAAGATGCTGCGTAAATTGACTCATAAATTTAAATAATAAATCTTCTCATGTTGACACTAATGTATTTCGTTAGCTATTGCCAGTGACTTAGTCCGCGTCAAATTTGTTGTTGTTCCCTGTAGTTTTACCTGCAGAAAAAATTACCAAAATATGGACAGCGCCATCTATTTAAATTTACTGTTACCTTACTACTAAATTGAAGCCCTAAATTCATTCTCTTGGGGATAACTTTTTGAAAAAGCCCGATATAGAAATTCATATATTTTTATTCGAGATCAACTATACTAAATTTGGCGCATCTAGCTCCAAAAATGACGGACTTCTATACAACCTCCATACAACTTCTATAGTTCAATCCTTAATTTACGATCTTCTAAGTAAAATGGCCAGAAATAATTATCTTCTTAGTGCGCAAAAATTTAATTTTCTAAGCTCAGCGGTTTAGCCTGGCATTGATGAATCAGACAGTCGGGCGAACTAGTATTTATTCGACATCTCAAGGAAAACTTCTCTAAGATTTACGATTTGTGTAATCATTGCATTTAAAAAGCTTAAAAATCCAAAGGGTCTGTATATAAAACACACAAATGTAAAATACTTTTTAAAATTTATTTTTACATAAAATCATGATTTATAACAATACATACAATTCTAATCGAACCGTTCACCTTTGTGACTTGTATAACTAACTTTTCATTAATTCTGTACAATAAAAATAATATCAATGAAATTTTTTTATGATTATAAAATATATAACCAATGTTGAATTAGTAAAATTCCCCATACCAAAAAACAATTTACATAGTGTTAGAAAATTTTGGTACGATTAAGGTTTCACCGTATGAAAAAGGAACGCTAAAATAGTTTTTTCGATTTTTTTTTTCGTTACGCACCTATAAACCAAGAATAGAATAAATATATTTTAGTCTGTGTTTTAGTTAGATCGAATCAACATGTTAGTACTCCATATGGTTATTATCCCTGTGATTAGTGCGTTAGCTGTTAGTCCAATAGAAGCTGCAAGGATATTAGCTGTGTTCCCTGTTCCATCTATCAGTCATCAAGTGGTTTTTCGACCCTTGACGCAGGCGCTGGTTAAACAAGGACATGAAGTTACTGTCATCACTCCAGATCCTGCGTTTCCCAAAGGAAGAGCACCTGCAAATTTAACGGAAATTGATGTTCATGATGTATCATACAAAATATGGACTGAAACTTTTATGAAAGCGTCGAAAGGCAATGGAGACGAATTGCCAAAACAGGCGGAACTTATTTTATATTTATTTACAGTAGTATTTGATGCTCAACTACAAATTGAAGAAGTGCAATCAATATTGCATGACAAGAACAAAAAATACGATCTATTGTTGTTAGAAGCTTGTGTAAAACCAGCTTTAATATTTTCTTACGTTTTTAAAGCGCCAGTAATTTTAGTTAGTTCTTTTGGAGCTACCCCGGGCAATTATGAGCTGATTGGTGCTTCTGAACACCCTTTTCTATATCCAAGCATTCTTCATCAAAGATCATACAATCTTACCATGTGGGAAAAAATTCAGAAGCTTTACTTACATTATCAATTTTTAAATGTATTCGAAAAGATGGAGATCTTTGACAATGGAATTATAAGGAAGAATTTCGGAGCTAATGTTCCAACTGTAAATGAGTTGGGTAACAATGTTGACATGTTGTTGTTGAATTTGAACCCGGTACTATTCGGGAGTCACCCGGTGCCGCCAAATGTGATATACATGGGTGGATTACATCAAAATCCTGAGAAATCAATGCCAACAGTGAGTATTGCAAAAATTTACAGTAGACAAGAATCAAATCACTTTATAATTTAATAAATTTGATATTCATTGCGATTAAATACTTGGAAAGCACTCAACCAGCTAGCGAATGCATGCTCATGTAGTGATATTTTTTAGACCGTTTTGTTTGTAGTTTTGACATAAAAAGTTGATCCTGCTTTAGCGGCAATTATTGAATGATCAACGTCAAGTTAAAATTATTAATTATTTAGAGGTTACCAAAGTTTTCGGCGCCGACCTGATTTTAATCTTTTCTAAACAGTTGGATTAAAATTAATCTAAGCCCCGGTTATTCAAATCATTGTAATTAGTATAATTTAGTTTTACTTATAATTTATTTTTATATAATTTGTTTGTAATATTTTGACGTGTACAAGCGCCTCCTGGGGCCTATGAAAATAAATGATTTGAATTTGAAAAATTATAATTACAATTTGAATTTGAAAATTTGAATTTGACCCCATTACCGCGACAAGTTGCAAGCTCAGTGTCTTAGAACTCGTAGGCATCAAATACATTGCCAGCGGTCTCCGCCCAGAAGCTGACCAGTTTTGACTAGCAAAGAAACAGACGAAAACAAAAAGCATTTTTATTGAGTTATTTAAATAAAGCCAAATGGACTTTGAATTTTAATAACCATGATCAATCGAACTTGACATTGACTGGCACTTTATGAAAAGCCTTGAATTAAAAATAAAAAAACGATTTTTAATTCAAGGCTTTTCATAAAGTGCCAGTGTTTAAAACACGAATAATTTAACAAATATTATACATTTATTTGCTCTGCCCAAAAAATATGTAAAATTATAATTCACCGTGTGAAGTTGTTATTTTATAATTTATCGTTCAAATTATCAAGGTCATTTTCTGCTTCCGGCCTTCGGGTTCCGAGCCCGGAATTCCTTATAGTTTTGGCATTACTTTCTGTCCGTCCGTCCGAGGCATACCGTCAAAATTGTTAGTGATAGAAAACTAAAATCCAGCATGCATATGTAAACTAACTAGGCTAAAAAACAAAACAGGTATCCTGTAAGGTGGGATGATTTTTTTCTGCCGTGTTCCCTATATTGTGAGAAAGGTTTTTGAAAAACATTTTGGGGTTGGCAAGACGGTCTTTTTATTTAGACATTGGTTTGCGAGATAATTAACTTTAAAGAGCAAATTTTTGTTTGAATAGGGCGTCCCTCTAAAAGCTTAAACTCAGAAAATAATCGTATCAGAAGTACATGTACTGAACTTCAAAGGAAAACTATAGCGACTTAGTTCACTTTGTGAGTTCAAGAGTAATAGAGGTGTATGCAATGTAGGATAAACTTGGTAGTATTTCGTACTAAACACAAAAAACATTAATAATAATGACTTGCATGATGTTGTTACGTATTTAATACTGGTAATAAATCCATTTTTAGTGTGTATGAGGCAATTGCTGCCACCGAAACAAAACTCTACATTGCGCATGGCCCAACACGCAATTGCCAGGATTTTTTTTATAATATTACCACGTTCTAGGTAGCCTTAGAATATATTAAATTATTCTATATTTTTGTTGTATAACAGAACACGTTTTAACACATCGCATAATAACTTATAAAAATAAAAATTATATAATAAGACTATATTCTTACTTAGCAGGTTAATAACAAAGTGAGATAAATTTAAAAAAATCTAAATAAATGTTGCTTATATTGGCTGAATTTGGCTGTAAAATAAATGTGTTATTTGGCTGTATGAATACAACCAAACTCTTTATTACCTAATTATATTGTATCAGTTATTATAAGTATAATAATTACTTTCACCGTAACATCTCCTTTATTTGGGGTGCATGAAAGGAGCCTCCCCGAGTGACGTACACAACGATTCCCTACGTCCGGCGCACCCTAGGCAATTCGCGAGGTATCC
The DNA here is from genome assembly GCA_905147285.1 of Hypena proboscidalis. NCBI lineage: Eukaryota > Metazoa > Arthropoda > Insecta > Lepidoptera > Erebidae > Hypena > Hypena proboscidalis. The sequence continues at coordinate 3,906,554 of LR990150.1, read as the reverse complement.
AAAGCGAATTGACTAATCCTTTCACTACGATGGCAAGTCAAAATAAAATCTGACTCAGCCATCGACACGACGAAGAAGAAGAATTAATTATTGCTTGCTATTCCATAGCTTTCATGATTTTTCTTTCACAGGATCTCAAAAAATACTTGGACTCATCCAAAAACGGAGTTATCTACGTTAGTTTTGGCACCAACGTAGATCCAACTCTATTACCGCCAGAGCGAGTTCAAACCTTAGTCAATGTATTTTCGAAGCTGCCTTACGATGTTCTATTCAAGTGGAATAATGATGAACTTCCTGGGCGAACTGCCAATATCAAAATAGCCAAGTGGTTCCCGCAGTCAGATTTGCTTAGTGAGTATAGAAAACATAACGTTTAGTTTCATCATCATCATCAATCATCAATTAGCCTCTCGCAGTCCACTGCTGGACATAGGCCTCTCTTAATGTGCGCCACAACACCCGGTCCTGTGCCTTCCGCATCCAGTCCCCTCCAGCGACCTTCTTCAGGTCGTCAGTCCACCTGGCAGGGGGGCGTCCCACCTTACGTTTAGTTTCATGTCAAATTATTCTTAAATGTCAACTGCGAAGTCAAAGCTCTCTGGTTTGAACCCACGGCACACACCATTGTCAATAAATCGTTAAGATTCGTCTTTTCGAAGACAATGTGTGTATTTATCATATAAATTATTACTCGCTAACGGTGAAGGAAAACATCTTTATGAAACCTACATGCCTGTCTAAAAAGTGCTCGTGGGTGTGTGGTCGACTATGGCCTTACCCTCCTCATCATGAAAAGAGGACCGAGCCCAGCAGTGGGACATGAATTAGATACAGGGCTGCTATTAATTTTATTAATGTGCTATATAATGTCAGCTGCTTGTGCGTCATATTACATTCTCGTGCTTCATTGAGTATAGCTACAAGTAAAATCGTTAACGTTGCTAATAATTCTCAAAAAAGAAACCGACTTCAATTACTATAATTTTAGACTTATATGGTTTTCTTCATGGGTGCTATTGTCAAAACTGGACCAAATTGAAATGGGAGCACACGGGAAGCACCAAGTTTCAAATAAAAAAAGTTTCATTAAAATCGCTTCGCTCGGTCGAAAGTTATAATAATAACAAACAGACGACTTTTATGAAGTCGGGTAAAAAAGGAGCACAAATATTGTTTAATTTATTGACACAATGTCATATTATTTTACGTTACAGAACATCCCAAAGTTAAAGCATTCATCACCCAAGGCGGACTACAATCAACAGATGAAGCCATCACAGCTGGCGTACCTCTGATCGGTATACCAATGCTAGCTGACCAATGGTACAATGTAGAGAAATATGTGTATCATGGGATTGGAGCCCAACTGGACCTAGGAACCTTTACAGAAGAAACTTTAAGAAATGCTATTGATAAAGTTGTTGAAGACGAGAGGTAAACGAAGTACAAAATATAGTAATGAAAAGCAGATATCAGTAAAATTGACGGCTTACTAATAAATTACACAGGGTGGCAACAAAAACTAATTACTATTTTTTTTTCACTTTTTTTTATATGCATTTATTTAATTTTAGATATCATTTTACAAAGCAAGATTTACTGCTTATAACCTTCACAATCGACATCTTAATAGGAATAATGAAAGTTTTCAATTCATCCGGGTTCTATTCCCGAGCTGGGTACAAGTTTTTTCTTAAAACGAAGTAATCAGTTTTTGTTTTTACAAAAATCATTGTCATTTTCCTAAAAACTGATTTTTGTATCTCATAAAATTACAGACTACTCAATATTGACCGATATAAATGAGCCACCCAGTATATTATTCTGCATATAAGACAGCAGTTTTTATCTCGACATGCCACAGAAAAGATAGCACAGTACCGATAAAGAATCTCCAAGTCAATTGGTCATATCCCCTTTCATTTTCAAGTCAATGTATCATTCACAATTGTATCTTTTGTGGACAGTCATATTCGTGTCCGGACCACCTCAGTAATGATTAATTCATCATTCCAGTTATCGTCGCAACGTGATCAGACTTCGTACCCTGATGACGGATCAGCCAATGAAGCCATTAGAGCGAGCAGTATGGTGGGTGGAACACGTTATTCGTCACAAAGGAGCAAAGCACTTGCGTTCACCCGCAGCCAACATCAGCTGGGCACAGTACCTTGAACTTGAACTAGTCTTTACCGTATTAGCAGCATTATTATTTGTACTAGTTATATTTGCTTCAAGCTTATTTTTGCTGTACAAATATTTATTTTCAGGGGTTTCTGTTAAAGTGAAATCTAATTAGAGAGAACAAATTTGTAATACTAATGTTGACTAAATATGTGTTTAGTTTTAATCAAGGTCAATTTGTAATTATGTTAATTTAAACGGTATTTTTGTATCGAAAAAAAACTAGACTAGTATTAGTAAACCGGCAGTGTGAATCTACATAAATTATGTAGATTATGTAATCAAAATTACATAATCGCACTTCTTAAAGCCAAGTTTGGATCAAATGTTGGCCATCGGTGACAATACTACTTGGGTTCTGTGACAAATAAGCTGAATATGAGATTATGTATTGTGTTTGATTCTTCTTCCCTTTTTGTTAAGTAAACTAAAACATTTAGCAAAATTTCATCTAGTTCACATTTAACCATCGCATTGTTTCCCCAAACCATTTGAAGAAGAAGTTCCAAGGCAGGACAAATCACCGATTAAAGCATCTGTGAGTACAGAAAGAGCAAGCATCAACGACAATTCGTTCGTTTAATTTTTTGCGTTATCAAGTAAATGCCTACAATTTTCTTTGCTTATCTCATTAATGGTCGCAGGAAACTTCGCTCTTGGAACGATACGATGAGGTCCTAATGTGAGTGGATGGAACGATTGCGATAATTTTGGATGTAAGTAATGAGTTTAGGATGAATAATTCAACGATTATCTATTTAATGCTACATTATTAATTACTTAAATTGAATATTTTATGTACTAGGAGCTGGTGCTCGTGACTTCTGTTATACTTTGACCATTCCTTTATTTTCTTTTTGACAGATCACGCCTATGAATTACCGTTTTTTTTTGTCAGATTAATGTACTACAATAATAATGTACTTTATTGACAAGCGACACTTTTTAGGGATGTTCACTGTTTGTAACAAACAACCACAGACTATAAATCAAATCGTGAAATGAAATAAATCGATTATTATGAAAAAGAATAATTTGACTATTTTTTTGTGTATTGTCTGTATTTTTTATAAAAAAAAGAATATAATAATATTCTTGATTCCATGAATAATTATTTGCAAGAAATCAAGTCGAAATCTTGAAATAAAAAATGAAAATGTAAACAAAGCTAACTAGGAAACCGTCATAGACTAAGTATGTGACATTATTATTATATTATTATTTTGTATATTTATTTCATCTAATAAAAACTACTAATAAACGAATAATTAATAATGAACTTAAACCATTTCGATGTAATTAATCTATTGAAAGTTCTTCTTAGACAACATCGATTAGTTTCAAATCGAATCAGTAACGTGTGAAGGCATCCCTAAATGTAATCTGTCAAAAAGAAAATAAAGGAATCGACAGAGTAGTACTTCGATTAGCTTGTTATCTTTACGTTCTATCTATATTTCTATATACAATAATAATCAGAATTTGTTATGCGGTCCAGTCTTGGCGTCATAGACAGACAGAGTTATTTTTATAGGCCATTGTTCTATGTCATGTATGTAAATTGAAAAGGAGTTTTTATGATGATGATCTCACTAAGTGTAAACGCTTTATTTAGTATGTGAGGTGATGTATGGATGCGATTAACGATACTCCTAAACTATGTATAAAGTTAAAAATAATTTTATTTGTTTCTTCTCAGTAAAGTGCCTATCCTTACCTTTAAAACGTTTTATAGAACAAGGTACCTTGAATAAATTGTAGTTTATTTTCATAAATCACATATACAGGATATACCATAATTATTGTGATTTATAATATAATATAGGACATCCGAATAATTATTTGAAACCCAATATAATATGTTCCGCGAAAATTAATAGTTTAATATTTAAATTTTTCAAGTTATTTTCTTAAAATCTCCACTTTGGGTCATGTAAACCTCTTTACGTTGAAATTTGTTGCATTAAATCAAATTAAATTTGAGGTGTAGGTACTTAAGACATGTAGCTAGCTTTTTTAGGATTTTATCCAAATAGCAATATGGTATCAGACCTTATAATAAGGTGTTTTAATTTTCTAATTATAATGGCAAATTTTCAAAAAAGCAAGTGAAAAAAACATCTTTGAGAAGTTGCCTAATCATCGTTAAAACTACATTGAGATGTGTGTGAGGTAAGCATAGATAGAAAAATATTGCGGTGCATCATACGAAAGATTTTCTGAAATTACATTGTATGCACTATGTACTTAAAAACGGTTTGGTAAATAATTGAGACGTCCTTCACCTAAGATTTTTTTTTGTCAACTGTAAATGGGCCATCCTGTATGATGTGATGTGACACAAACGAGTGGAAAAATTACATGCAATGAAATTAAACAATGAAAAACCCGAACGCATCATTAAAGGTCATTCACCTACCAAGGAAAATGAGATTTTTCTACGTTACATTTTATATTTGTCTATTTTTATAGGCATGTAATAGTTTGAAACTGAAGTTTTTCGGATAGGTAGAGAAAATAATATACACAGTTATCCTCGCACAAAAGGATAGAAAACAGATCTGTACCTGTTTGGATAGGTGCAAAAGTCCCATTCGCATTATAGTAAACATAAGTTATCTATAATATATAAGTCAACTATTTACAGATTTTACTGTCACTTTACATCATCGCTTTATCTAAATTTATCTTAAAATAATGCAACTGACGGTCCAGCATAAGTTTAAAAAAAATCAGCTTACTTCTAACCGTTAAGAAGTTGTACCTTCTATCATCAGCTCAGCAAAATGAAATGATAGCTGCCAGACGCAAATATCTACATAGATTCAGGAAATATAAAAAAAATACTCTTATTTCCTATAACATTCGTGGGTTTCCCTCAACTTTCCTAGGATCATATCGTCCTTGCCAAAAAAAAATATCTAAATCGGAAGACTCAGTAAAAAGTAATGTGTGTGTATAACATAAACATGAGATCGTGGTCAAACGCGTGCCGCCTATCCACCATAAAAAAAAAAAAAAAAAAACAAAAAATTCAAATATACACGTTTACGTGAGAACCTCCTCCGTCTTTTTTCGTCGGTTAAAAATAGGTCGTAGGCTTTTTTTGCCGCCAGGCAAAACTCGACATACCACTTGGGGGGGACCCGTGGGTGACAGCTAGTTACCATAACAATTAAACTATTCACTGCTTCGTTGGTTGAGTGATAAGTGTATGCGACCTTTCATTGCAAGGTATCAGGTTCGATCCACGGGTTGGGCAAGAGTTAGGAAATTTTCAATTGTAGCACATATTGTTAAAACTAAATACAAATAAATAATAATAAATAAATATCTCACAACTTACACACAACGCCATCTAGCCGCAAACTAAGCAGAGCTTGTTTTATGGGTACTAGAATAACTGATACTAATACATATATATACTTTTCTTTTGTAAATACATACTTATTATACATAGAAACACCCAGACTAAGACAGACCCTCATGTTCATGCACACAAAGATTTGTCTCAAGCGGGAATCGAACCCGCGACTTCGGCGTCGCAGGCAGGTACATTATCCACTCCACCATGCGGTCGTCTATGACAATCTCTGCCACGCTCTTCCAGGAAATTAGCTGTGATTCTATTTATGTTTTGTTGCTTGAAAGTTATGGTAAATTAACTTCAAGTAACGCCATTGAAATTAAAGATAAACGTCTTCTTTAATAAGTAGATGCTAAGAGCCTGAAGCCTATTTAATTATTGGTTAGAATAGAATAGAATAGTCTTTTTTTGCAGTAAAATGTGGTAGGTACATAAGACATTACAAATATGATTAGCAATCAACACATCTTTGTCTAATAATATTGACATGCAAATAGTAATGCAAACAATATTTCTTAAAACTAAGTCGATTATAGCATCGGTCACAAACCATACATTAAGGTTTTCATTCATTATTCATCATAAATTGTAATTTTACTTATACAATATAATTATTATACTCTATTGTGTTATTATTAACGCAGGTACATATATAATAATCGGTAAATTAATTAAATTATTTATTTTATTTAATACTATTTATCATTATTAAATTTGTAAATTTGGATTTGTTTTTAGTCACTGCTTATTTTGTAATAGAATATTCTGAAGTCTTTGTTAATTTTGTATTAGTTGTTATCTGTAAGACGGAATGTTGCTCAGTTGTTTTTGTCAGGCTCATTGTCATTATCGTTTGAACAACATTAATGGGTAATGGCGTTATTGTTAGGTACTTGGAGCAAAACACAACATTGAATTGATATTTGGTCTAACCAGCCGTTTATTTTTGAACCTGGAACTTAAACAACAAAATAAAACCGGCCAAGTGCGTGTCGGGCCACGCGCAGTAGGGTTCCGTAGAAAAATATTTTTAATTTTACTTTTTAACTAAATGGCGTCCTTCAGAAAGGAAATGTTTGTAGTACACGAAACCAGCTAGCACGTATGACGAGATGTATGAATGTTGAGGAAGCGAAAGAAGTATGTAAGGAGCGAAGCACATGGCGTTCCATCGTCTCTGCCCACCCCCGTGGGATAAAGACGTGATTTTATATATGTATTATGTATGTTTATTTATGTTTCAAGAATTTTGAACGAAATATTCTGAGTAACTGCATCTGACATTTCGGACCCCTATTCCTCTTGAACTAATGAAGTGAACTTATCCGCTATAGTTTTCCTTTAAAGTTCATTACATGTACTACCGACACAATTTTTTTCAGATTTTGGGATCCAGTAGTTTAGCTTTTAGAGGGGGGGGACGCCCTACTCGAACAAAAATTTGCTCTTTAAAGTTAATTATCTCGCAAACAAATCTCTAAATCAAAAAACTGTCGTAGCAACCCCTAAACGTTTTTAAAAGGCCTATCTAACAATACCCCACACTATGGGGTAGGCGACAAAAAAAAAAACATCCCTACTTTACATGTAGGGGAGCTACCTGAAAAAAAAATATTTTTCCAAATTTTACTCTACGACTTTCTTTGTTTAGTTAACATACATGTTCATGCAAAATTTCAGTTTTCTAGCACCAACGGTTTCGTCGCTATGCCGTGGACAGACGGACAGACGGACATGGCGAAACTATAAGGGTTCCTTGTAGGTACTACGGAACCCTAAAAACTAAATTAAGTTCTATATTATCATTTTTACAATATGATCCAAAACACATCATAAAGTAAAATTAATCCTCGCAAGTGATTAAATGAGACAATAATATTTTAATTAAATTTCACATTTGAGATTCTGTGGTTTGAAGGATTTCATTTACACGATGTCACATGTAGAATGGTAAACAGCTAACAAGTAAGTCAGCAATTGCTTGAGAAATTTCGATTTCAGCGGTATAATTTTATTATGAGTACAATCGTTGAATAAGCAAAGCACTGGAAGCGTTGATTAGAGAATTCCAGAGCAGGCGCAAATTTCCTAGATTTTTATATTTTGATTGATAAGCGTCTTAGGTTATATTATGAAAAGTGGATTTAAAGAAGCTTGTTTCTTTGAAACTACCAATTGTACCTGTATAACCATGCAAAAGCAGCCTTGTTTAGAACAAATTTCTATTGGCCTCAACCTGTACTAAAACACATTGCTTAGATCTGCATAATTATAACATTTGTGTGGTAGGCAACCTTTATATCATTCAAAGTTGTTTGCTTTTTCAAATAAAAACTCAAATCAAATGCGAACTTAGACTAATATACCAAAATGGACACGCAATTAAAGCAAATATCTATGCGAAAAATGCTGCCAAAGCTTGAGTGGTTTAGATTGTATCGCGCTGGTGTCAAATCATATGGTTTGATAAATAGTTTTCTATGGCGTGCAAGAGTGGACCTCTTCTACATTTGGCATTGAGGGACGCCTGACAATGACGCCTACGTTTGGCTTATTGCTCTAAGCATACGAATGCTCATATCACTATGGTCAACGAGGATTAAAAGGTCCAGCGAGTGTAAAACGAAGCGGAACAGTTTTCTCTGTAATTGTGAAACAAAGTCTTGATAATATAACTGGCATTAAAGGATATGGGGTAGTTACGGAGAGAATTTAAAAATACATTTGTCCTTAGTCAGTAAAATTAGTAACAATAATCAAAGTTCTATATCTGCCGTCAGCGTAAATATAATGCAAAGAGAGTCTATTGAACTAAGCATACGAATTCTCATAATCGGATCGGATACGTTACGTTATAGGCCGACTTAGAGCACCTTAAGATGTTTGAATTTTAATACATGTACTCGACGATTCTCGCAATTTTCTCAAAAAGATCAATTGTTCTGGAAAACTGCAATTTACGTATTTTACTTGCAATTTTCGATAAATTACTACTTAGAAGAGGTAAATAATATAAAAAGTTCAATTATTTTTAAGTTCTATAGCAAGTAAAAGAAATTGTAGTATAAATATCGATTTCTTGTACAGAAACACTTTGACCTACATATAAATAGAGTTGTAGTAGCCATCCAAGCTCTATAAAATGAGGCTGAGTCCTTCTAGCCGACCTGTCACTCCGGATGGAGCTAGATGATTGAAACGTCAGATTTTATCTATAAATCAATCAACATCCGACCTACTGCTGGCCTTCTAGCGATCTAAAAGGAGATGCCAATAAACTAAGTAATGTTAGTAGGAGAGCCCGTGATGCGTAATGTGTGTTTAATCGAGAGTTTTGAACATTAAATGATATGAATAATAAAAATTTCACCCGACTTCCAAGGCCAGGACCAAACATCCATTTTTTGGTATTTCCTTGGAAGTCGATGAGTCAACAATATTTAACAAAAGCTTGATACACATAGTTTTTAGAAATTAACCCAACTTGCCTTAATCAGATGATTTTAAGAAATATTTTTTTTTTTAAATTCTGAAATAACTTCAGATAGAAAAGACTTACATAATATATTTAGAAGTACTCAGTAAGATAAAAGACCTTATCTTAAACTGTTAACAAAAAGCCGGCCAAGTACGAGTCGGACTCGCGCACGTAGGGTTCCGTACCACTATACATCTAAATAAATGATTTTTTTTTATTCTTTATTATATTGGAGTTGATTCAATGAAAAGCAAAATGCGGTTTACGATTTATAACGTATTAAAAAAAACTAATTATTAGATCTCGTTCAAACCAATTTTCGTTGGAAGCTTGCATGGTAATGTACATCATATATTATTTTTACATTTATCATTCCCTTATTTTAGAAGTTACGGGTGGGACACACACATTTTTCCACTATGGAAGCGTCTCTCGCGCAAACTATTCAGTTTAGAAAAAAAAAATATTAGAAACCTCAATATTATTTTTCAAGACCTATCCATAAAAAAATGAGTTTCAGTTCTAAGTATGGGAAACCCCTAAAACTTATTGTTTTTTTTTCTATTTTTGTATAAAAATCTTATTGCGGTTCACCGAATACATCTACTTACCAAGTTTCCACAGTACAGCTCTTAGAGTTACGGAAAAAAGTGGCTATGACATACGGATGTACAAACGGACATACATGACGAATCCATAAGGGTTCCGTTTTTTGCCATTCGGCTACGGAACCCTTAAAACATAATAATGCATATTCTAACAAAATAATGCCTTGAAAAGACTTTGTCTGTTATTTCAATCGAACACGATCTAATTAGTTCGAGAGATATAGTTGCGACTAATCAGTCCCAACTATATCTTACCCAATGTGGTCTATATTAATATTAAGATTGACACCTAAGCAATTAAGTCATCCTAATAAAGTGGGTGTTAAATTTACATTTAGACATACCTCACAATTTGAGTCTTTGATTCCTAATTCTCTTAAGGGTTTGAATCACTAATGCCTCCACTTAATCTGAAGGCTCCAAATTACAAGAGATTATAGTATAATTCAGATCTGAATAGATTCGTTTGATCTTTGAACTGATTGGTGCTTGTTAGCAGTTGCTAAATTCTTATAATGATCTAAGAAATCTTACCTAAAGTATGAAGGCATATATTTCAAGGTTTTATTTTTCTAAAAAAGACCCTAGGTGCATCTTATTATGACGCTGAATATCAGAGAAAGATATTTAGCGTAAACTATGTATTGCGTAAGTATCAAATACTAATACAAAAATTAATTAGTGATGTATTATAAATTTATAGTAATTTTCATTAAAAAAACATGTTACCTAATAAAGCGCGAAATTACACCTATCTATAATTATCTTTATACACCGCGCGCTCCCCTAAATTCACACTTTTTAAATTCTTTCCATCCAATGGTTGCGTGGAAAAAATTGCCACAAGGCGATAAGGCCGCCACTTGTATAACCATTCTGTGTAAATATCTTATGTTATTATTTTCTATTGTTTTGTGTTTGGTGTACAATAAAGAGTTGTATTATTATTATTCCTCTTTATTTATCACTTAACTTATTTAATATATTTCTAAATATGATTTATAAAAAATACAAAAAACATTTAAAAATGTATTATTATTATTAAATCTAGTTGATCACCTATCTTACGATGATTTATTATTGTTGGGACGAGGCTATGGGTGTTCACGTCGACCTCCGTGGGTCTATTGTGATCGTAGCCTAATTATAGACTCTCCTTATAATAAGCTTACTATGATTCTCACAATACAAACAATGTAGAGCTTTCATAATTCACTACACTGACATTTATACATCTTTAAACATCTACATTTTTTTTGTATTATATAGATGTGTATACTTTCACTCTCGGATTACATTGTTAATGTATTTTCTGTGTACTTCGTAATTGGCGTACTGTTCTAATATAAATTATTTACCTACTGCCTGTAAGCTGTGAAGTGCCTGAATGAAATAAATAAATAATTTCTCAAATAATAAAAGAAACAAAATTGCAACGTATAACAGACTTTCCAATCACAACTCACGATTAGCAGCAAAAGGGCGTGGACGACCATAAGAAAACTAACCGGTGATACTCCACAACCAACCATACCTGGCCAAGTTACCGCTAACCAAATAGCACACCAGCTGCTTTTAAATGGTAAACCTGATCACCCTTTACGCAGACCCGCTAAACATGATGTACCTACAACGTCCGACTCCATCTGCAAGCCTTTTACACTCACTGATGTTATTAACAACGTCCAACTACTGAAACTAGGTAAGGCTTCGGGTCTAGACAACATCTCGGTAGAACAGATAAAGCATTTCGGTCCAGTCGCTATCTCGTGGCTGTTGGAACTTTTTAACCAATGCATTAAGACCACCAAAATGCCTCGCCTTTGGCGGAAGTCAAAAATTATTGCGATCCCCAAACCAGGAAAGAATTTAGATGATCCAAAAAGCTTTCGGCCTATTTCTCTTCTATGCCATACCTACAAACTGTTTGAACGAATGCTACTGAATCGTCTGGCTGATGTTGTTGATCCCAAACTCATACCTGAGCAAGCGGGTTTCAGGCCCGGAAAGTCTTGCTGCAACCAAGTGCTTAAGCTTACCCAACACATTGAGGATGGGTTTGAGATTGGCAGGATCACTGGAGTGGTATACGTGGATTTATCAGCGGCATATGACACTGTCAACCTCCGCAAACTCCTAAGTAAAGTTGCAGTCCTAACGGGAGACCAGAAGTTTGTCAGTTTGCTAAGTGAGCTTCTGCATAATCGCCGATTTCAAGTTCACCTTCTGTCGGATAAAAGTAGGTGGCGGAATCAAAAAAATGGGTTACCTCAGGGCAGTGTCCTAGCACCAACACTCTTCAACATATACACCAACGATCAGCCCCAGTGCCCAGACACTAAGAGCTTCATATATGCTGACGATCTGGCACTGACATCCCAGGCTGACTCATTTGAAGAAGTAGAACACAACATTTCAAGGGCTCTCACAGTACTAAGTTCTTACTATGATGAAAATGCTTTAAAGCCTATCCCTTCCAAAACCCTGTCCTGCGTCTACCACCTACGCAACAGACAATCGAACCGTGATCTCAACATAGTCTGGGAAGGTGTACAAATAGCACACAGTGATCACCCAAAATATCTCGGGGTATCATTAGATAGGACGCTGACATACAGATCAAACTGTGAGAATGTCAGGAAAAAAGTAAGTGCACGTAATAACCTTCTACGAAAGCTTATTTCCACAAAATGGGGTGCCTCTCCCGAAGTGTTGCGTACATCTGGCTTGGCGCTATGTTATTCCGCCGCCGAATATGCTTGCCCGGTGTGGAGTCGCTCTGCGCACGCAAAACTGGTGGATACAGCCTTAAATGATACTTGTCGGATAATCACTGGTTGTTTAAAACCTACACCGACAAGGAAGCTGTATCCATTAGCAGGTATAGCACCACCTAGTGTCCGCAGAGAAATCGCTAGCTCCGTTGAGAAGGCTAAGCAGGAGACAGACCATAGGCATCCTTTGTTTAAACATCTGCCAGTACCAACTCGGTTGAAGAGTCGTAAGAGTTTCATCTCACAAACGACTATGCTAAATGGAACTCCCCAACAAGCCAGATTGCTTCTATGGAAGGAGGTCTATCCCGTCGAGCCACTGATACCTCAGCAAGAAAAACTTCCTTCCGGCAGCGATCTACCCTGGCCACAATGGAAGGCCTTAAACAGGCTCCGTACCCAAGTCGGCCGCTGCAAGGAAAACTTAGCGAGGTGGGGCTATGCAGACTTCGCCGATTGCGAATGCGGTGCCAGTCCCCAAACGATGGCTCACCTTATTACATGCCCTTTATGTCCTACCACCTGTACCATAGACGACCTGTGGGGCGCCACCGATAATGCCGTTCTTGTAGCAAATTTTTGGTCCAACAAAATATAAATATTATGCAGTAATAAATTTTCTTTCAATTTAAATTTAAATATAATGCAATATTATCCATTTGTTTTCCATTGACACGCAAAGAAGAAGAAGCAGAGCCAACACTTGTAAAGCTATTGAAAGAGGAAAACCATTAAGGAAAACGATTAGGTTCAAGAAAAACAAAAATAATGCGTATAAGGATTTTGTATGTATAATGGTCTTTTTAGATTTGCAATACAAATTAAACAGATCACTGGCACTCACATTCGGTATCTATATATACCTCATATATATATACATCGTCTCCCATAAAAAAAAAAGAAAAATGTTGGCTGTTCATTTAATGGCGTAAAAGGTAAATACTAATAACACCGTAAATATAGGAGAAAATCCAGGCATAGCAAGAATTTTGTCCGCTCTGGACGACATCATGTGAAAAAGTGCATTGTATTTTTACTCGGTTAAGAACCGTCAACGTTCATAAGTTTTAGCTGTAAATAATGATTTTAAGTGATTTACAGGCTCTTCTAAAATAGGAATGGTTACTTTGTCTCCAACACATCCTAGCTCTTTTCCCTTTTCTCTAATTCCATACGGCTTATTTTAAAAAGCCTGTAGTCAGTGTAATTTAATATCGCATCATATTCAAAAATACATTTTTCGAATACCCTCCAAGAGATTTTAATAAATATTTTCCAGCGCTCTGCTTAGCACTGAAATACTAAACTGGTGAGGATTTTTTTCGTCGGCTTTCGCAGAAGCACGCTGAAGATAAAAATATATATAACTATGCTAAAGGGAAACTACGACAAATTACTGTACAACTTAAAACATTAAATCGACGGGTCCTACGTATACTAGTACAAGTGCAAAATCACAACTGTTCAGGAGAGTAGTTTAAAGGTTCTAAAGCTTGTAATTTTGTTATAAATCAATGGAAATATTTGAAATTTTGATATGTTATGTTTGAATATCTACGGAAAAAGACTGCATTATTGTTTTATCTTATTTTTTTTTAATTTGGAAAATAGCACCACTTGCATTAATGTAGCTTGTTTTTTTTACTATAGTAGAACCTGTAAACTGATACAAGTGGCCACTTATACCAGTTTAAAGTGTACTTGCTTGTTCTTCTAATAAAGGAAAATTTAAGGATTTTACTCTTTTAACATGGTATTTTAAATCAATTGATTAAAATGCAGTTAAAATATTAACAATAACATCTTATTTTATCGACTTTTAAACACTTATAACACTCAGTACTGGAAAATTACTTGCAACAGTATTCCGCATTGTTATTAACCTTATTTATTTGAATGGCTGTGGCAGGAAATAAAATAAAAACGTGGAAAATACAAAATAAAAGTTTTTTTCAAATAAATGACTTTGCCAGTCCTATGCTTAATAGGTGTATAATATTTTAATGTTAATATTATGGCACTCTTAATAAAAAATAAAATCAATGGCCTTGCCATCTTTAAAAAAATAAAACTAAAAATTGTAATCTTCTTAACTTAAGTAGGAACTTTCTTTAATTATATTAAATGTTTATTTATATTTTCATTACTACTTCCTAATTAGTCTTACGTACTACTTAATCAGTCTTTCAGACATTGGCAATAAATCACATTTTTATTTATCGTAACAATAATCACAGTAGATAATGGTATAGAAAACCTAACAAAAGACGAATAATTGAGTTACTTCTCGAACAATATATTTTCGCATTAGCTGTCGCCATTTTAAAAGCTAGAACCCACTGTTCAGGAGTATAAATTAAAATATTTCTGTTTTTCCTTTCAGTACTGAGTGAATGCTGTCACCCTCATTTTGAGTATGACCAACAACAAAAAATCTATGGGTTATGTTCACGTTAAATTTCCAAGCGCAATACATATACATAACGAATACTATCCTATTTTGATTTTGGCCTCCAATTATCCGACCAGAATATAAAAGTTTTGACGACTTGCTCCACCTTCATACCAATAAAATCGAAAATACAGCTGGTTATTTCATTGGCCCCTTTTTAGCAGTCTGTTCGTCCCAACAATAACAATATCCGACCGACGTATCGACGTATCGACCGCCATTGACATGGTCAACGGAGACCTTGATATTATTAAACGGTGGTCAGATAGTTTCGGGCTGGCAGTCAATCCATCCAAGTGTCAAGCAATCATTGTAGGAAGTCAGAGGATGATAGGCAGGCTGGACTTAGCAAGGATACCACCAATCATTTTCGATGGCTTAATTGTTGGTCTGTCTCCCAATGTCAAGGACCTCGGCCTCTTTATTGACTCCACTTTAAACTGGCAGGCACAAGTGACTAATGTTAGTCAAAAAATTACCGGTACCCTGCGTGCTCTGTACCGGTTGAAAAACTTCTTGCCTTCAAGTATTAAGACCACAATTGTGCAGACCCTTATCTTCCCGATGATCGACTATGGTGATGTGTGCTATTATGACCTGAATGCAGAACATCTTAATAAATACGACCGTCTTCTCAATAACTGCATTCGATTTATTTTCAATCTTCGTAAGTATGATCACGTGTCTACTTATCGTTCACAATTACGTTGGTTATCTATTCGTCAACGCCGTAGCTTGCGTGCTCTCACAACCCTGTTTTCTATCCTGATGTCTCCTACTCCTCCTACTTACCTAAGGCCTTATTTCCAATATCTGTGTGATAACCACGATAGACACCTTCGCTCTTCTAATAATCTTCTCTTACTATGTCCTTCTCATAATACTGGTTTCGTAAATTCTTCCTTCCCTGTCCAATCTATTCTTCTTTGGAATGCCCTCCCTCTCGAAATTAGGACCGCCTCCAGTCGATACGCCTTCAAAATCAAGGTTCGGAATCTTCTCCTCAACAAGAATGAATCGCCACCATAATATATATTATTCGTTCATATATATATATATATATATATATTTTATTTATTAAATATTTACTTATATTTAAGTATTTTGTTATGTAGGTATTATGCATAAAATATATATATATACGCATTATGTATTTATTAATTGTATTGATTTTTATTCCATTTCTTATCAAAACGCTATATTTTATAACTTCACCTGCCTTGTTAATCTCTGCATCACCCAAAGGTTGACTGGTAGAGAATGCCTACGGCATTAAGTCCGCCTTGTATACAAATTCTGTATATGAAGTTTAAATAAATAAATAAATATCCCTGCAGATCAGCCATCAGCATTCGGAAGTGCTGTACAAATCTGACGCACAGAACGCCTGGCATTTAACTTGTCCGAGCACTGACTTGCCGACCAACCCGTTCTTCAAGAGGCAGTGGGATAGGCCGCTCTGCTGTAGTGTTAGAAACTATCTCCTTGATACTGCTACCAATGCGGCTGAGCGTGTTCGTTTGCTGGTTGTGGGCGAATGGGAGTCATGAGCGTGGCTTCATGCACTTCCGTCACATAACATAGGAACCATGTTGGATGACCGTACAATCCGCATCGCACCTGCCTTCGTTTGGGTGTTCCTTGCGTTTCTCCGCATCAATGTCGGTGTGGTGAAGCTGTCGATCGCCTCGGGCACCATGGCCTTTCGTGCAACAGGAGTGCAGGCCGCATTCCGTGGCACTGTTACCTTAACGACATTATCCGTCGTGCTCTTTCTACCGCCGGCGTGCCTGCTGTGCTCGAACCAAACGGCTTGTCACGGGACGATGGGCAGAGACCGGATAGTATGTCGCTACTGCCTTGGAAGATGGGTCGGCCCTTGGTGTGGGACGCAACCTGCGTCGACACCCTAGCGCCATCACATCTTCCAAATACAGCGGGCTGCGCCGGCACTGCTGCTGCCTCTGCGGAAACCCTCAAGCGGCGCAAATATAGTAATCTTGTTGGTGATTACATATTTGAGCCGTTTGGAGTCAAGACGCTAGGGTCAAGGGGCCCGAGTGCTCATTCTCTTTTTAAAAAGATTTAAAATCGACACTTCACGTGACCAGAAGGCTGGTTTTTACTTCGCTCAAAGGGTGAGAATTGCAAAACAACGCAGCAATGCTGCCAGCCTTCTGGGCATGTCACCCGCATTTGACATTGATGCGTAAATATTTTTTGACGCATAACTTTTTTTATATTTTTCTTTCAGTTTTACATAGTAAGGTATGATTTTAGTTTTAGTATTATTTAAGATTAAAGTTTGTAAATTAATTTAAGATTGTTTAATTGTAAATATTCTTCCCAAATTTTATTAATAAATAAATATTATTTTTAAAATAGTTTAACTTATATCAGTTAACAAGATAACAAAACAAATAAAGTCAGATGTGACTTTGTAAACTGATATAAGTGCAAAATTTATTGAAAAAAAACACATGAATTATAAAATTATATTTGATTAATTTAGTTTAGTATGTTTTCCTGACTTTTCTTTTAGACTTTCATTTGTGAAGCTATTTTTTTCATTAAAATCGGTCAGTTCCGTGGTCCCGTTTCACACTTTGAAAGATTGGTCTAATTAATTATTCACGTATCTCACGTGATGGTACTGCCGGCCGATATAAAATAAATTAAAATTAATGTGTTAAATCAATTTTAATTATATTTACAAATAATCGTTAAAATTTACTAAAACCACTATTTAAAGCACGCTAGTAACCACTATAAACCTTGTATACTGGTATAAGTGAAAACAAAAATAAACAACACGTAATTATTACTGTTTTAAATTTAACATTCGATCAGACAATACAAAGTATATCATTATACTATTTAATTAGTCAATTAATACTTACCTTCGTAATTTTCTGGAGTATTTAATTTTCTATTCTTATTTTCTAATAAATCTATCATTAATTGACCTCGTGAGCGCTTGATTGTTGTGACTTCTTACCAGTACTTACTCAAAACAAACAAAATCTGAATAGTTTGTAACAAATTAATACGTAATCTTAAACGCATCGCAGTTATACCAGTGTTTAACGTACTCTCAACTCCGCCGCCGCGCGCATACTGGAGTAAATGACACTTGTACGGCCGTGTCGCTGCGCACGCGACTACCTACACTGGTGCAAGTGACTTACATCAGTGTAGATGGTCGTGTGGCTAAAAATGATGTCACTTATATCAGTTTACACGTTTGTATCTTTGAAATTACTTGATAATTTAATATAATTTTTTCAGGATACAAAGTTAAAGTAATTTTAAGGCTTTTGGTGGAAAAAACGTATTTTGCTGTTTTGCGGGTTACACCAGTATACGTAGGACCCGTCGAAATGAAACCAAACAAAACAACATGTATATAAAGATGTTTCTTTCTTTCTTTCTTTATGTAAAAATATAACTATATATACTGCTATCTCTAACTAACCAGACAAACTCTCGAAACAACGAAAATAATGTGACTAATCAAATAACCAAACATTTTTAAACGAATAGCAAACAAAACTAACCTTTTTCAATAAATAGATTACCCAACAAAAATAATTATTAATTTCGGTCCAAACTTTCTAGAGATATCCGCGTTCATCCAAACAAACACTCTCTTCATTATGTAAGTATAAATATATACAAGCTGACCCTGACAGACGTCCTGTCTTAACAGTGCATACATCAATACTTACTCTGAGGCATACATTGACGACATTTGCAGCACGCATTATGTCAATGTTATGTCAAACCCCATAAAGGTACATTCAAAAAGTTAATATTGTCAAAAGCGCTAAGGTTACTAAAATGGCTATTAAAAATAGGGGTTATAAAAGGGTCAAATTTAAGGTTGTATGTATTTTTATTGCCACATTCTAGAAAACAAAACAAAAAAAATAAAAAAGAATGTTAAGGGTAAACAACCGTTGTCACACACTAACACAGATATAGATCTACATAGATAACGCAAATGCATGTACTTCGCGTGTCTCAACCCCGACCAAGCGTCGAGGTTGGTCGCCGCTAATTTCAATCCACGCGCGTCTTTTGTCAGAGAAAATCATAGCGGACGGCTCCAGTTGAACGTACTGGGCGGATGGGCATCGGTGGCATCGGTGTCTTTGAATCGGTTTGGGTTTCCCGTCACTAAATTTCGGCTGTGACGTCACAATAGGTATTAAAAAGACGGCACGCTTGGTTTCAATACAAATCGTGATACTTGCGTTATTCATGTAGATCTATATCTGTGGGTATGAAAAATAAATAGTTGCCGATTCTCAGACCTACTGAATATGCATATAAAATTTGGTAAAAATCAGTAAAGCAGTTTCGGACGAGTAAGGTAACTAACATAGTGACACAATATTTATATATAAGATAAAACTGTTAACAAAAAATCCTTGAAAATAAGCTCTTTTTCAATACGAATTGAGTGGTGTTTGAAAAAACGAAACACTAAGCTGAAATGCCAGCAAAAGCTCAATTGCTTGGTTCCCGCTACGAATTTAATCAGGAAGAAATAGATACGAGAAAAAGTAACGTTGCAATGTCGCTTCCGGACACTATTCTCAGAAAATCAAATTTCTTTTACAAGCTAGAAAGTACGGATTCTGAGCTTACATAACAAGCCTGGGAGCTATTCCTTAAATTATAGTTTTGGAATTGGTCCCAGGTTTGTTTAATCAAATTGTTTGTCTAACAAGTTTAGATTTAATTTGTGTTTATTATTGATATTAATTTTTAATATTAACCTAAAGTGTAAACCCTATTAAATTTGATGGCGTAGTTATTGTTAAAAAATATCAATAGCAATACAGGCAAAGGCAACGAACCGACCACTCAAAATTCTAAAAAAATCACAACATTACAAAATGAACAAAACTTTTATTTACAAGCGCTTGTAATATCTGCAGTATTTTCAAAGATAAAGATAAAGATAATTTGGCTTTTTAATATTAGATAGAACGCCAACTCAGGCACACCCAGTCTCAGAAAAAATCTTTCGCGAATCACACAAAGATCAGTCCCCTGTGGGGATCGAACCCACAACACCAGTGCAGTGGAGAGCGGCGAGGCGACCGCTTAAACCACTACACCACATTGTTATGTGCAGACAAAAAGCAAGGACATTATTCTACCATAAACAAGTACGTTAAAAAAGTAACAAATTAGTTAGAATTTTTAAAAAGTCCACAACTCTTTGTTAGTCTGTATTAGCATATTTCGTTCATTTGTCAAAGCTAGAGGGGTCGGTGAAATTTTTTACATTAAATGGCGGAAAGAGGTAATTTGTTTTGTGTTTGTGGAGTGTCAAGGAACAACGATTAGTGTTAAATTAAATTATTTACAAAAATACAATTAAATAACGTTAATCTCTGTATAAAGCTTAACAACAGGTTCAACGATCTGTATTGAAAATTGTTTTATACTTTGTCCATTCCTTTATTTTCTTTTTGACAGATCAAGCCTATGAATTACCGTTTTTTTTGTCAGATTAATGTACTACAATAATAATGTACTTAATTGACAAGCGGCACTTTTTAGGGCAGTTCACTGTTTGTAACAAACAACCACAGACTATAAATCAAATCGTGAAATGAAATAAATCGATCAATAAGAAAAAGAATAATTTGACTTTTTTGTGTATTGTCTGTATTTTTATTAAAAAAAAGAATATAATAATAGTATCATGATTCCATGAATAATTATTTGCAAGAAATTAAGTCGGAATCTTGGAATTAAAAATGAAAATGTAAACAAAGGTAACTAGGAAACCGTCATAGACTAAGTATGTGACATTATTATTATATTATTATTTTGTATATTTATTTATATTATTACAAATAAACGAATAATTAATAATGAACTAAAATCATTTCGATGTAATTAATCGATTGAAAGTTCTTCTTAGACAACATCGATTATGATTTCAAATCGAATCAGCAAAGTGTGAAAGCATCCCTAAATGTAATCTGTCAAAAAGAAAATAAAGAAATGGACAGAGTATAGTGAAGCACGAAGCAGTAAATTTATTACGGCGGTATCGCCCATTTGAGCAAGGTTACTGGCGTTATACGCACGGGTTTAAAAAATATCGAATTTTATAGATTAATTGGAAAAAAAATATATTTTGGATTTTGAATTTGATAGTTTAGTTTATAACTGTTTTATTGTAATTAGCGTTAGAATTTAAGTAAAATAAATAAATGTCTTCATTCAATTCATTAACTAGATAAAAACAATTCTTCTTCTTCGTCGTGTCGATGGCTGAATTTTATTTTGACTTGCCATCGTGGTGAAAGGATTAGCCAATTCGCTTTGGAGAACTCGCGAATTGCCCAGGGTGCAAAAACGATGATAGGTTGTTTAATAAACCTCTATTTAATCAAGTAGTAATAGTAGAAAAATTAATCCTGTGAGCTTATTAAACATTATTAACCAATATATTTTCAAGACATGAATATAATTATTAATATATATTTCCCCTGAAATATTTATATTACAAATAATCCTTCCAGGACCCAAATTAACCCTACCAGTATTTAAACGTGCCAACAGCTAATAAATCAGACTATCCCTAGAAGGAAGGGGTTGAAATTTGATACATTAATACACCTTATCCCGAGAGGATACTGTTCGAATTCGAGATATTTGACTTAGAAATTTTAAATTGTTTATCTACTCGGGGATAAGGTAAGGTGTTGAATTAAATTAGCTAAGTTGAGGCGAGAAATTAATTTTACCAATATTGACGATGCCAGAAGAAGTGGCTAAGAATCGATCGGGCTACGTTCAACGACGCTTGAAAAGGCTTGTCTTCAGATTGCTATCATTATTTGAGTTTAAAATTCATACTTGGCCTTAAGAGGGCACTAGAAGTTAAGTTGTAATAGAAAAGATTTTATGTAGACGGAAACTAGAAATCTGTCAAATAATCAATTATTTATTTTTATTTCATGGAATTTACTGTGTAAAGTTCATACTTTGTTTAGGTAAACAAAGTTGCTTTGCAATCTAATAGTCCAATAGTCCTAAAAGGGTTAAGAAAGCACCTACTCTGGCCTGTTTCAAGTCCCGACTAAAACGCTGGCTTCTCGAGCAAACTTTTTATGACTATGATGAATTTTTTAATTGTAAAGTACATAACTAATATTTGACATAATTATTATAATTTATTTGTAAATTGACCTTTAATTAATATTGACATTGTTATTGGTAAGTGTACAAATTTAATTGTATTTGACTAGAACTTTATTGTATTTATTTTTGACTATATTTATTGATATTGTGTTATATTTGACAATATTCTCGGACTTGCTATTTTAAATTCATGGATGTATGTAATTAAAATTGACATAAACATTGACATCTGAATATTGAAAACATGACATGTAAATTGACTTTATGAAATTAAATGAATATGAATATGAAACTTATAATCGCGGGTTCAAATCCCGCTTCAAGTCCGAATATTTTTCGACTGTTCTTAGCAAAGTATGAACTACCATTTTTCCGATACGGAAATAAACTCAATAAATCTAAAAAACATCTAATTTCAATAGTATTTATTATATGGTCTCTCTTTAAGTCAGCTGCAACAAAACACATTGTGTTGGCATTAAATTGGGTAAAATTCTGTTAAGTAAAGCTTATTTAAAACACAAAGGACACACTGTGTTGTTCTACAGCATCAGAGGCTATGATATGAAATATGACCGTTTGTTTGTAACCTTTTGTTGACTTCACAGCTTATGGGTGTTTCATACATGTATTTGAAAAATATTAAATCTGTAAGTTATTGTTTTCGCTCTTTGTCGAAAGATCTTCTCGTGCAATAAATAAATAAAGTGTAAAGCGAACGGACGTGTAGTGAAACCTATGGTAGCGATAAACTGTGACCATTCTTCTTCTTCGTCATGTCGATGGCTGAGTCAAATTTTATTAGACCAATAAGTGGCCACTGTTATGGCGCTTTAGTATTTTTTTATTTATTTATTTATTATATAAAAACATTACAAAGTTACATTAAAAAACTACAACGAATGCAACATAAATCCGAGGGATTTTTCCGTACATCCGATAGTAGTAAGATTTAGTAAGGTAGGCCATTGGTTGTATTGCTCCACATTTGCAATTTATGTTAGTGCCAATAGTATGTAGGTAGGTAGATACGTAGGAAGCAATGACACAACCGTTTAGTGCAATACTAGTTAATTGACTGGCGCTGCGCCGGAGGTGGGACTGCAGCGCCACTGCATATACAAGAGTCAACCAGATATTCCTATTTGACAAGGTTCTCCTTGCTTCGTCTGACTTGCATCTGGAGACTATTTACAGATTCACTGGTGGTAGAGCTCTTGCGAATGAGCTCGAGGGCGGCAGCACCACCGTCTTACCTTTAACCTGCCGCCAAACAGTAGTGCTTCCATTACTGTGTTCCGGTTTGGTGGTGAGATCAGGCCCTGAAATTACTGGCACATGAGGCATAACACCGTAGTCCTCAGCTGCAGCGACGCATCTATAATCTGCTTTTGTGGATTGTTGATGTCCATGGGCTGTACTCCACTTACCATCAGGTGGACTACACGTTCGTTCGTTGTGGGCGTAGTATAAAAAAAAAAGATTGATTTTAAACTATTCAAAACACTGAACCCGCTGCTTCCGAGGAATATGAGATTGCCTTTCATGTGCCGGCCATTTTGTAAAAAAAACGTGCTGTAATATCAACGTCAAGGTGATACGAGACTTATCTCAAATTACTTTTTCCTCATCACTTTTCCTACGTTTATCAGCTGGTATGGAGTTTGTGACACTTGGATGACTAATGAACGATATGCGGGCTCGTCGTATGATGTAATTGGATAGCGTAGCACAAAGCTTGTGATACGTATTTTTCCTGCAGTGACGAGTAACGCTGATTTTCCTCTGAACCAGGAGAAAACTTGAGACTAAAACAAGAACAAATGAAAAAACAACAACAAGAAAAAATGTTTCATAACTTAAATATATTATGATCAACTAATTTTACTTCAATTTTTTATATAAGTAATAAACACACCTTCTAAAAATGATAATAATTGATTATATTGATCCATTACTTTTTTATGGAACACTATTATAAATTTAGATTATAATTACGAGTATATTCATATTGATTATGCAGCGGTGAATTTGTAAAACTTAATGCTAGCAAGAAATAAAAGGCTATTTTATTTTATTTTATTTATTTATTTTTATAATTTTACTTCAATCATTAGCCTAGAGACGTCCAATGCAGGACATAGGCCTCACCAATTGATTACCACAGCGCGCAGTTTTGGGCCGACCTACTTAAAAATTAAAGAAATATTAAAGATATTATATTATGTAGGTATGAATTTAGATTTTTAATTCGAGTGAAATAAATTTCAAAACGGTAGTGGGGGTGGGATGACAAATGAAATATAAACGCACCTACCTTTCTTTCTCCGCACCACCCTAGGTTGACTGTTAGAGAATGCCACTAGGCATTAAGTCCACCTATGTACCATTTTGTGTGCAAAAAGTTAAATAAATAAATAAAGAAATATTAGCTATATACGCTACACTTATTTTTATGAATTACAGAAATAAAACTAAACATTTAATCTAAACAATTCTGTTACACGAGACTGTTAGGGAAATCTATAGATCTATCTATATATAGATAGTTCTCAGACGCCAAGCCGGGTCATGCAAATGTCTGACAGACGGTCAAGGTCGCCTTTTCATGCCAAAAATCCTACATCATTTTTGTGAAACCAAACGGCTATCCTTTTTAATTCAATTACGACTGAAAGAGGCCGAATGTGAACCCTTTTCAGGATCGATGGATAAAGCTAGATTCTATTGGCAGGTAATCAAATTTATTGAAGACCTGAGCAAATCATTTCATGCAGTTAGGCGAAGCGTACCAGGGCTTTTCTTATAGCTGACAAGAGGTACTCTCATTCATGAGTATTATATAATAATATCTATTATCATGAAAATAACAATTAAGTTTTAATGATTGAAAACGTGAGTTCAGGCGGCTGTGACTGTGATGTAACATCACGCCTAGAATCTATTACCCAGAAGGGTGTGGCTGAGGTGTACCACACCCACATTTCACCTGTTATTTTTTTTTTTTTTGATTTTTTACATTAGATAGAACGCCAGAAGCAATTACACTATCCAATGGTCCCAATGACAAGGCTAAATACACACATTCACTCACATAAGCACACCCAGTCTCAGAACAAATCTTTGCGAATTACACAAATATTTGTCCCATGTGGGGATCGAACCCACAACACCAGTGCAGTGGAGAGCGGCGAGGCGACCGCTTAAACCACTACACCACACGTGCTATGTTTAGGTCCAATTGGATAAGGCGTAAGCCTATCGCTATCCACCGGGCATAATTCCGTGCTGCTATTGTGAATTTCCTGACGGAAAATTCTCAAATAACACTTTCCCCGATCCGGTCATCGAATCCGAGACTTCACGTTGAGAGGCGCATATGCTTTACACTAGACCACTATAAGATAAGATATTTTATCAAATTAAAAAAGAAATTTTTACCACTGGACCATTGCAGTACTGTGATGTAAAATATACTTAAATAAAATATAATGACATCGAAAGGAATTTACAAACACCACATAATGCGGACGCCATACAAAACGTTTTGTGAAAAATTACCTTTTTTATGTAAATATGTATGTACTTAAGTATTTTAATAGAGAAACATAGTAACTACATTATGTATACATACATATTAAATCAAATTACTCACTGAGATTCAAAACAAAAACGAGCCACATGCCGAACGTCGCCGTCGGGAATCAAGAAATATTACCGAAGGTGTAAAGAATCATGTCGGTCATTATAACCGGACATAATTTAACAAAAATGGTTCATAATAAGCGACATGTCACTGTAAGGAAAGTCACTATATCCGACTTTTTTTTAAGAATTTTATATGAAAACCAAACTTCGTAGTGTAATTACGTCATAATAATCGGTTCGTCAATATAGGCGGAGTTATAATAAACGGATTCTACTGTAAATGATTTACACCTAGATATTAAAGCAACCCATCAAAAATGTCTGGATTAATACGACTGAAACAAAACGCACCCAATATTATTAACAATTAACACAAGCAAAAAAGTACTTAAAAAAACATTTTATACAGAATCTTAATATGTTATCCCATCTTATATCCTTTGAGCGCCACGTTTTTATACGAACGTAATATGAGTTTAACTTAAATATTATGAATTTTTTATCTAATTTCATACATGAATTAGGTTCTTTCTAAAACACTAAACTGCATGTTTATTCGTGGTAATTTTGTCAAAAGTGTTTTAATTTGTAATTTAGTTACATACATACCGAAAAAATTAAATAAAGAAATGGGCGCCAACAAACATACATTTTTGTATTTTAATTATGATTTGTGTTAATAAAATCTTAATGAAATTAAAGTTAAACCCATATTACTTTTGTATATTGTTCCCTCACAAGCTAAAGGTAACAAAGGACACAAACTAACGGATTTATTTCATATTTTATATCGCTCGAGCTACTGTTGAGAACAACACAATGTGTCTTTTGTGTTCTAAGTAAGCTTGACTTAATGAAATTTAACCCAATTTAATGCTAACACAATGTGTTTTGTTGCCGCT
This sequence comes from Hypena proboscidalis, assembly GCA_905147285.1. NCBI lineage: Eukaryota > Metazoa > Arthropoda > Insecta > Lepidoptera > Erebidae > Hypena > Hypena proboscidalis. The sequence continues at coordinate 3,879,965 of LR990150.1, read as the reverse complement.
GAATTTAAGAGATACCACTCTTTAAGTCAGATGCGATATTTAGGATCAGCTTCTGAGGTTCCGTATAAATCTTATACGACCCATAAAATGCGATGTGTGGGCATATCTACAACACCATACCAAATGACATAAAATCATTGCCTTATAATAACAAATTTGTAACTTGCTTAAAAAAATGGCTTTTAGAGCAAAGCTTCTACTCTGTGACTGACTATTTAAACGTGAGCAAGAGATGTTAACTTTTTTTTGGTGTAATTGCCAAAAATATTCTTCTATCTCAATTTTTTTTTTTTTTATACTATGAATAACTGTTTGCATGCCCTATTCAGGCAGAACATTCTGTACCTATTTGACTTTGTACCACCTATACTACGATGTTCTTGCAAATTTAGAATTTTTATTTTATTTGTATTTATTTTATTTAAAATACGATAATATTTTTGTGTTCACCAAAAATCTAAAGGTACACCTATGTACGCATTTCTAAAATATTATTCTTAAACCCGTTTCATTATTTTGCTATAATTAAACTACTCGGCCAACAAAATATGTTACACCAAACAAATTCCAAATTATCACCAAGATATAACACTTTTTTATTCTAGTGCGCTGCAAATATTCTATTGTAACAATAATTATTTTATTCTTCCACGAAAAATACTTCTCGTGCACCAAATATTCCTGATTATTACACAAAATAAAAGCTATAGTTATAGCATAGGTCAATTATGTGTAAAGTAGTAGGTTAGGTTAGGTTAGAACTGCGAGCACGAGCCGAGCGAGCGAAGTGAGCGTGCCGCGGCAGCGGTCGGCGAGTGCTAGAATCAATCTGTTTTTAAAATAGGTGTAGTACTATTTTTACAAATTTGCAACAGTTCTTAAATAGGTGCTCACTATGAAATATGTTAGTGAACATATTTTGGTGCACATTCAGTATATTTGGTGGAACAAAGGCAAAATTAGTTAAATTATATGGGAATAAATTGAAGCACTTTTAAATACCATCCTTTAAAATATAACCGAATTTAAAAGAGATAAAAGTAACACATGAAAAAAGAACTCAGCTGTCACTTCCATTTATGTGTTATATGTGAAAAAGGTTTATCTAGCACCTGCGAAACTGAGTTTTATTGTATTTATTTACAACTGATTTGTTGACCCAGTGGTTTAAGTGTTTTCGGTTTTTCACCGCAAAGTAGGTCGGAAAAAGTGTTAATTATGATTTTTCTACCAAGTATATGGCTATAGGCTCATCCTTCTATTACAGACCTTAAACATTTGAGGTAAATGGTGTTATTATTTAACATAATTTGACGACCGGATGGCGGAGTGGGTAGTGTACCTGCCTCCGACGCCGAGGTCGTGGGTTCGATTCCCGCTTAAGACAAATCTTTGTGTGCATGAACATGGGGGTTTGTCTTAGTCTGGGTGTTTTCTATGTATAATAAGTATGTATTTACAAAAGAAAAGTATATTATGTATTAGTATCAGTTATTCTAGTACTTACCCATATTACAAGCTCTGTTTAGTTTGGGACTAGATGGCGTTGTGTGTAAGTTGTGAGATATTTATTTATTTATTTATTATTTATAATCACAAAAATAAAGTACATAACTTTTTTTACGTAAACACAGTAATGATCTTGAAATAAAACAATATAATTAACTATTTGATAGCTGTTCTAGTTTCTGACAAATCGTTTTTTTTTTTTTACAAGTGGACTTCTAGTGCCCTTTAAATCAAGAAGCCTTTTCAAATGTAGTTTAACGTTGACCGTTCGATACGCGACTACTTAAATGAAAGTTCTGTCGGCATCGTCAATATTGATAAAATTAATTTAGACTACATCTACGTAGAAATTACCTGATTGCAGTATTTATGTCAAAAGCGGGCCTTTTCCTACTTTTCTTCTCGCTGCAGACCGCAGTAGGGGGAAAACTAGCAAAAAAACTTATTCTACTACGGAAGGCAAAGTCTTTTTCTCTAATTTTATGATTTATGTTGTTTTTTTGTTGTTTTTCGTAAATTATGGTGGTTTTTGGTAGGTGTTTGGTAGATTTTAGGTAGGTTTTTGTTTCTTTGCAGGTGTAGCATACAGCGCTATGTATCACTTGGGATAAGTTTATATTTATAAGTACTATTATCACTTTAACATAGCCAATTCAATTCAAACACTATACCAGTTAAACAAGTTTAAATTCCCAAGTCAAACATTTCGAACTCGAACAGTATCCTCTCGAGATAACCGAAGGTGAATAAAATTCATGTATCAAATTTCAACCCCTTCCTTGGGTTGGCCTGATTTATTGGCTGTTGGCACAATTAAATACTGGCAGGGTTAATTTGGGTTTAGAAGGATCAAATTCTATTAAAGGTTTTGTGTAATTTGAGGACTTTCAGTTGAAATAAATTAGATCCTGCCTTGTTGGAAAATATGTTGGATATAAATATTTGATTAGTTGATATACCTTTAAATAAAAAAATACAACGTATACACACAACGTCATCTAGTCCCAAACTAAACAGAGCTTGTACTATGGGTAATAGAATAACTAATATTAATACATTATATTATTTTCTTTTCTATACATGCTTATCATACATAGAAACACCCAGACCAAGGCAATCTTCCATTTTCATACACACAAAGATTTGTCTTGAGCGGATATCGAACCCGCGAGCTCGGCGAAGCAGGCAGTAAGAAGCATTTGTTTGTGTAAATAATAATATTCGTTGATGTTTCATAAATACATAGTACAAATAAAAAAATATGTTACACTACCATTCTAGGATTCTCTGTGTGGTGAGAACCAGTCTATTAAGGGCAATAAATAAATAAATATATATATTCATTCGATTTAAATGAATATCTTAGGAGATATCGCAGTTTTAAAATAACATCACGGCAAAATAATAATCGAGTACTGCGCGCACAATGTGCAAAAAGCCGGCGGGCAGTCATGTGGGGGAACGGCGGTGGCCCCAGTTAGCTCTTGCTCAGCTTTTACCTTAGTTAAGACAGGACAACGTCTGTCGGGTCAGCTAGTAAATAATATTTAACACTAATCACAATTTTATTGTACAAAAACGAAACAAATTACTTATTACCAACATTTTATGTAAAAATTCCACCGACCCTTCTCGCTTTGACAAATGAATGAAATATGCTAATATAGACTAACAAAGAGTTGTGAGTTTTTTCATAAAGTGAACTAATTTGTTTCATTTTAGCGTACTCGTACATGACAGGATAATGTACTTGCCTTTTACAAGCCTGTTGATGCAACAAGCGCTCGTAAATTTTATTATATACACTTGTCAACATTTTGTAATTCTACACACATTATTTTTTAACACGCTTATATTAGCTTCACCTGTATGTATGTATGTATGTATGTAACCGACTACTTTGGACTCGATTTTGACCCACTTTAAACGGACAGATTTCATTAAAATTTTGCACACCTGTCAATGATCGATGACAATGCGTAAAATATAATACGCGTAAAATATAAAATGCGTATAATAATTCGATAAAAAAAAAAAAGAAAAAGCTCTTATAAATAAACCAAGCTAAAAAGTAGAAAATAAAAAATAGTTTAAAAAAACTAAAAAACACGCTTTACTTATAACAAAAAATACTAGTATTATTGTGAAAAAGCGTGGGTTGCTCGATAGACGAAAAATATGGCACAGAGCGCCCCACGCTTATAATACTAGTATTTTTTGTTCATTACCATTTACAGCTTATATTAGGAATTATTTTTCACTTTTTAGTTAGAAGTAGGTACGTTAAAAGCGTGTTTTTTAGTTTTTTTAAACTATTATTTATTAAGGATGTTATTTTCTTCACATTTTTTGATACAAGGGTCCATAGTTACCATACACATTGAAATATGTTAACACTTTAAATGCTCGGCTCAATTAAATCCTCATATTATTATATTTTAAATAAATAAATATCTCACAACTTACACACAACGACACAGTCCAAACTAAGCAGAGTTTGTACTGTGGCTACTAGAATAACTGATACTAATACATATACTTTTCCTTTGTAAATTAAATACATACTTATTATACATAGAAAAACCCAGACTAAGACCCAAACACCCATGTTCATGCACACAAAGATTTGTCTTAAGCGGGAATTGAACCCGCGACCTCGGCGTCGCAGTCAGGTACACTACCCACTCCGCCATCTGTTCGTCAAATATAGTTATGTTCAAATTATGAAATACGGGTGTTACTCACGTAATGTCTGAGTCGCCTGAGTCGCATTCTCTTAAAAATGCCTAAAAGTATAGTATAGGCGAAATCGCGGTCGACTCAATAGACCAACATTACGTGAGTAACACCTGTTTTTCATAATTTGAACTCACATCAGTTTTAATAAAAATAAAGTAATGTTATGTGTTTTTAAACTTTCACGATTTGAGAACATTTTTCAATATAGTTATAGTAATGTTGTTCAATGGTATAGATAAGATCATGTGCTAAATTTTTTGATGTCCTCGCCTGTAATGTCAGTCATTTTGCTTAAATGGACTGAGACTGACAACTTACTATAAACGTTAACAATAAGTCACTTAGGACTTAATTGTTCATTAAAGTGAGAGTTTCCTCAAAAATATGTTAAAAGTTCACCTAAATGGCAATCAGATTTGACGTATTGCTAGTTATACAGATGTATAATTGCAGCCCTGTATCTAATACATATCCCACTGCTGGGCTCGGGCCTCTTCTCATGAGAAGGGTTAGGCCAATAGTCCACCACGCTGGCCAAGTGCGGATTGGTAGACTTCACACGACCTCGAGTACTTTTGAGGCACTCTTAGGCATGCAGGTTTCCTCATGATGTTTTTCCTTCAACGTTAGCGAGCGATAATTTATATGATAAATACACACATATCTTCGAAAAGACGAATCTTAACAATTTATTGACAGAGGTGTGTGCCGTGGGTTTGAACCCCAGACCTTTGACTTCGCAGTCCTACGGTCAACCACTCGGCTATCGCTGCATACAGATGTATGTCAATACTTATTCACAATTTGCGCAATTGATTGTACATAGAACTGGACGTACATAGTTTATTCATAAAAATGTAAAAGATTTTTTTTTAGTAATTGTGAATATTTTGTCCCATTGACTTATTCGTGATACTCTCAACTTGTAAACTTCATAAATGTAATAACACAAAGTAGTAACACAAATTTAAAAATATAAAAGCCCAGAATCCTCACTTCTTAGCTTGTAATAAATGAATTTTCTAGGCAAACTGTCTGGGCGCAATAAAGCAGATTGTAGTTTTTTTGGCATCGTACTAATTTGTACTTGTATTTTGTATAAATATACATACCTACAATAACTTATAATATTATGATAATGTATAAAACTTTATAGAGCATCAAAAAACTGCTCCGCATCGATGTCAAAGGCTGACATCGTGCGCAGATGGCTGGCAACATTGTCAAGAAGTCCTCCTCCTTCTTGCTTCGATTTCCTCATTACTGAGGGTCGTGACCTCTTTTGTGGATCATCAATTCCCGTGTGATGGTCCGCCATCTTTGCCTGTCCTGGGCTGTGTGTAGTTCGGTGTGGACCGTGGTGTTAAGGTTAGTGCGGACCTGATCAGACCAGCGTATCGGGCTGCGGCCTCTGGGTCTCTTTCCTTCGACCTTCCCAGTGACCAGCAGTCTTTCGAGGTTGTGTGTCAAGAAGTAAATGTTCATCATTACTTTCTAGTGATATACAAACAACAATCATTCAGATTTTCAGACTCACTTACCCGCGAGCAACTTTTCCGTCAATTTCGCGAATCGAAACCGACCATGTAAACACGGCTACATATCTAGCTATACATTTCCAATATAAGCTGGTCTCACATTTCACGTGAAGCCTATACAACGCGTGACCAGCTTATAATGGAAATGTAAAGCTTGATGTGTGGTCGTGTACAAATTCCTTTTACGCGCTTGTTGTATTTTATTGAACCTAATCGATTCTACTAATAGTTTTCCTCTCTCGGTAGCTTTTCGAGTGTTGGCTCTGTTAATTGTGAGTTGTGATTGGATAGTCTGTTGTATGTTGTAGTTCCGTGTAGTTTTGTGTAGTTTTGATACTTTTATCGATGGACTTTGTTTGTTTAGTGTAATCTACGTTGCTTGTGTCGTAAGTTTTTAATGAAGTGAGAACGATTTTAGTGGTATATTAAGGCAAGGTTTTCTAGAGATTTTCTTGATGAGGTGGTTCTTAAAAAAGTGTAAATATGCTTTAAAAATTCTATTTCCAGCCATTTAAACTACGTTTATTTAATATTTTATTTTAGTTTAGTTTAGTTTTTTTTAAGAATTTAAACGCCTATTAGTAAACAGTTAGGTTACAGGGAAATGGTCTTGTTGGCCTAGCATTAGCGAGCGCGAGATAAAATTTTGCGGTTTGTAAAAAAAATACAAATGGGTACGGGCGAAAATACTAAATACTATCTCACGCTCACTATGCTAGGCTAACGAGGCCATTTCCCTGAAACCTAACTGTTTACCAATAGGCGAGCCATATGTTTATTTGCCACCTCGGTGGAGTAATATTTTTTTTTTTATTAAATTTTTAAATGGCATGTATATATTAAATATTTAATCACTAACCTTTCATTGAAATTTAACTAGATTTTTGCTTAAGTCATGAAATTTGCAATCATAATGCCGTCCTCACAAACACATAATAAATATGAAATCAAAGACCAAAAAAAAATGATTATAATTCAAAAGTTTGTCCACTTTAAATTTTCTTCTAAAGCAAGCATTTCTCTTTACTCCTTTGAAAAGAACTTTATAAGATTTTAGCAGCTCCTAACAAGAACCAATCAGTTCAATGATCAAACGAATCTATTCGGATCTAAATTATACTAAAAGCCTTCAGATTAAATTCAGGAATTATTGATTCAAACCTTTAAGAGGATTAGAATTTGAAGACGCTATTGTGAGGTGTGTTTGTGTGAATTTGACACCCACTTTACATGGACAAGTTAATTGCTTAGGTGTCAATCTTAAGATTAAATTGATTATAATAATGTGATAGGTCATAATATTTATGTCTGATAAGATGTAATTGGATCAATTTGTATAATTGGATTGTAAGGCCAACGCCTCTGTCAATATATTAAATGGGATGATGATACGGATAAATATAATTCTCAACCAATCAATATTAAAATAAACAGTCAAATTTAAACACATTAAAAAAAAGATAATGGGTGATATTATTCAAATTATGAAATACGGGTGTTACTCACGTAATGTTGGTCTATTTAGTCGACCGCGGTTTCGTCTATACATCTAGGCATTATCAAGAGCACCGCTCGTTTCTATGACGTCACCACGCGCGGCGCGCGTCGCTGCCCGCAGTGCAAGACTGGCTGCGACTCAGGTGCGACGTATCGCACTCTCTTGATAATGCCTAGACGTATAGGCGAAACCGCGGTCGACTAAATAGACCAACATTACGTGAGTAACACCCGTATTTCATAATTTGAATAATGTTACAAACTCACGTCAGTTTTAATAAAAATATAATGGGTGATAATTAAACAGACTTCTATTTTCTATTATAAAATCATTATTAGCATCTATATTATTTACCTACATTGACTTCTTAATTACTAAGTCGGCTACAGAACCTAACCAGTGCCTAATTAAGTAATTTTGATAGCGCTTTATAAAATTTGTGTGTTAATAACATTTTTTTATTCGATAAGTAGGTAGATTATAAATTCTGTGAAATGAATATAAATGAAAATGATCAACTGGGATTGAGCTCATTAAATACATTGTGTGTTTAGACACGACATTGCAATACGAAGTATTTTAACGGTTTAATATTTTACACAATATTTATTTAATTGCTACCGTATTGTTATTTACGAAACATTTCAAATTAAATCACATCGTAAGAGTTAAACAAAGAGAGACAAACGCATCCTTTGCATGATAAGGTCTGTCCTACTCTCTTATTGGGCATCGAAAACCAAAACAACGCGCGGCCGGTACCCCGGGCACCCCGGGTACTCCATTCCATTAGGGACTCGCGTGTGAGCGGAGACGCACAGTATTACTAGCATATAAACTAGCATCTAGTAAGTACCTAAATGCCACGGGCGAATACGTTTTTGACGAGTTTATGCTTAGTTCGTAGAATCGTTGGTAAATTTTAATCTAATTTAGTTTAAGTGCACTACCTACATACTTTTGATATTTTACTTTTGTTTTGTTTAATGACGACGAATCTAAAAATTATATTATGTAATTCAACAATGTTCTCATGTAAATGATGTAATTCGTATTATAAGAATAAAGTATCTTTAAACATAGCGGCGCTACCAATGATATTATATAAAAACAAAAGCAGATATGTTATAAGCGCTCGCGCTGTGAATACTCAAATACGTCCCAATTGGGACGTCTTGTGTTTAGTTTGCGTGTGGCCTGCGTCGAGCGCAGTCACGTGCCAGACGCCATGCGCCATGTTCAAGTTAAGAAAGAGAAAGCGATATTGTTTTGACGTTAGAGCGATAAGGATGCGTGCGCTGCGGACATTTGTCAATGTGTGCAATTTGGAATAGCTCGGAACGGATTTAAATCGTAATTTCTATGAACGTAACATATCTATAGTTCTATAATATCATTGGGCGCTACGATTAACTGCGCGCTGCCGCGGACGAGTAAACGAAAGTAAAAAGTATGGCGATAGTCATCGATATTTATATCGATGGCGATAGTATATTCTTGTCGCTTGATGACCCTATGAATAGGTTTAAAGTATTTAGAATCGTAATTCAGGGAAATATCAATGAAATTCGATTATCATAGAGTTGTGTAGCTAAAGAAAAAAAATTGTACACTTTGAGGTGAGCTAAATTGCACCAAATATTTGACGACATTATTCGATATTTAATTTTCTTTAAATACTTTCTACTGACTTTGTAAAAGTTTTTTAGAAAACCAGTAAAATATTCATTAAATCGTAATTACACTTTACGGCGTAAGGATTTGAAATCAAAAATCTAGTTTGTACGATTATCTGCTTTTAATTACAGTGTTTAAATTTTCTCTTTACGGCTTATTCTGAGCCAATTTGAGTCTGCACTCAATTTTTGTAGAATAATATGTGAATTTATTTTTGAGGCGTATGAGCTAATAGCTTATCAAACGTGCCTTTCCGTGCTATTTTTAAGAGAATTTTATTTATCTTCATTGGATAACATTTTGCCCACAGTGATTCATTGGGTATATAAAATTATTTGTAACGTGTAACAAAACAGAGATCGCCTATCGTTAAAAAAAGTTTTTATACAAAATTTAAAGGAAATATAGTTTTTATTTTATAAAGTTTATTGACAGTCGTTAATTTGGTTTTGTAAAAAAAATACTCTTAATGTTTATTTAGGGCCACTTGGTTTGCTAGCCTATTTAATCCTACAGACACAGTATATGTACATGCACACCGACGAGACCCCTAAGCGATTGTCGCGGTGCTCTCAGTAGCATGTGCTGCTGAGAGCACCGCGACAATATGCGATGTGCTGTAGCAGTGTGCATATTTCTGTGTGCGTGCCGTTTCGCACGTTTGTAGGCAGTTTCCGTACTGTTTGTACATATTTATACTGTGCTACAGAACCGTGGCGTGTCAGAATTAATGTGTATGATTGAGCCATCACCAATATTTTGCAAAAATGAAACGGCTAGTCTCGTCTTTGACACGGCACGTTGGTTTGTGTGTGGGTCATCCTTTCATTATTTTATTTTATTACTCAAAAGGTTACTTTATCCAAGTATTTTTCGTGTAATAGACCAGAATACCAGTATTGTGTTTTCAATCAAATATTGTTATTATTAAAGTCCAATATTGCGCTGTATCAAGTATATCTCGTTTATTATTAAAAACCACAGTAATTTATCGAGGGTATTGGTTTATTTATGAATTGTTTGCCATCGACAAAACTTCCAAAGTTAATCTGAATTTTAATTATTGATGTTAAGAGAAATTTAATCGGCTTTCTGGAATTTATGAAACAACAAATTGATTGGGTTTGCATAATTATTAGGGTATGTTTGATTTATGACAGCGTTTCTTTTTTGATTTGATTATTATGACTTTTGCGATCTTCTATTATACCTTCTATTTTCGGTTAAAATATTATACGAAAACCGAAATAAGATTAATGACAAATCTAATATGTAAACACCAAAATGTAACCTTATAGATTATTACTTTGTTAAGCCAATGAAACCATTAAAGGGCAAAAGAAACCAAAAAAATATAACATTGTGCTTTAAGCCGATAAAATGAACGGGAATTAATTTGTGTTATTAAAGTTTTCTTTTAATAAAGGTGAGTATGAAATAATTATCTAAAAAATGTTATAATTATTAACCTAACAATTTAATTTTGTGATCTTCGCTTTAATTGGTAAGGTTTTTTATTCTGTGAATTGATATTTATTGATAATATAATTCTAGAATTAAATCTTCGAGCTAAACAAAATTACAGCAACTTACAAAAAGGATAAACAATTTTAAAACGTCGTCGGCCATTTTTTACATCTTTCAAGTAGTTATTTTCTCGAAAATTTCCAGAAAAATACTTACAATGCAGTTTATCCGAACAATTTATCTTTTCGAGAAAATGGCGACCATTTTAGTGCTGGAACCATTCCTAACGATGAGTTGCAATCCCCGAGTACGTGCATTAAAACATCTTAAATGCACTTTCGTACTTTATTATACTAGTGTTTCTGTAAGGCGTTGTTCTCATTGGCAAACGCTAACCAAAAATGACTTAATTATGATGAATTTTATACGCTAACCAAAAATGATCTGTTGTCGTGTCAATGGCTTGTTCAATTATACTGTCTTAGACCAGTAGGTGGTGACTTCAACTCCTTCTTTCCAGATCGGCCACTGCAGTTCATTACCAGATGGCATTCTGGGTTTATGACAGGAGCATCCTCGCGGCGCGCCCTGGACAGTCAGATAACGGTAACGCAGTTGTCTGGCTGACAAATCCTATCACCACAATGGCGACCAAGAGCTCTGCTCAGAGCCAATACCCGGCTTTACTATGATCATCCTTTTTCCTTTCCATTTAATTTTTCAATGAAACAAAGTTCAAATACGCTATATAAATACGTTCTGCTTTGAAGGTAGATAAAAATATTGTTTGTGTAGCGCTGCGCTGTGTGTGTAGATCGATAGATATTTTTTGCATGTACCTTCGACGAATTGGTGTACGGAAAAACCTAAGCTGGTTTTTGTTACACTCTGCTGTGGTATTGTTTTGTAAGATTGATTGCAAGTGATTTATTAAATAAATAAAATTCTATGTATCAAATACGTTTGGCTGTTTTAGTCCAAAATTGTGATAAAGTAAATGTTATTATAAATATCAGTGTTGTTTTTGGTTTTTGGTCAAATACACGAATTTAAATTGTAACAAAAAAACAAAAATACTTATATCATAGACATACAATCAGGTTGTATCACATGAGACACCTTAACATAACAGGTGAAGTGTGGGTGTTGTACACCTCTGCCATACTCTTTTGGGCGTGAAGTTATGTATGTTATAGTTAAAGTAGGTACGTTCAAGTCAAAAGATGGATGGCGAAGTATAACATTGTACAACCATTTTACACGAACCCTAATGTTCAGAGTACAAAGCAACATCTGATTTTATTGCCTAAGTTTCTTTGCTACTTTGGCATCGTTGTAAGTTGTAACATTCTTTCGCTTCCGTTTGATGTATTAAGGGTCAATTTCACAAAAAAAAACTTAATTTACGGTATAAATAAACTTCTATTTTCATCTTTCTCTCATTCCATATTGTTAGAGAGAGATCGTAAGCCGTAGCTAAGCATAAAACTTCAGCTATACGATAGGCTCTGGAGCGCCGTGTTTAAAAAAAAAGGCGCTGAAGAACTTGCATTTTAGGGTTTTATATATGATTTGTCTATAAATTCATATAAAAACCTAATTATATTGAAGTTTAACCCATATTATTTTTTATTTATTTCATCATTAGGAAAACTTACAGCTAGAAACAAACTATAAACAGCTAGTTTTGCTGCTATTAATGCCCTTTTTTAATGCAGCAATTATAATGAAAGAATTTAATTCAGTATCAGCTTTAGTTTAACTGTAAACTTTAATATAATAATATATTAGCATAACAGATGTGTACTAATCTGGTTTTAAAATTATCATAAAACGAAATGAATCGTAAAAGTAAAACGAACACTTAAAAACATGCATGAACTTTTAGCCTAATTATATTTTGCTGCAGACATATTTTAAGTACTCTAAAGGTGTTCCCAGATCGCTAGCGTTTGGCTGTTATGTAAAGTCGCAGATTCGATGCATTGATCGACATCGATTGATGCAGCGATCTATGCAAAACATCTGCGCAAGCGTGGTGCGCTCTTATTGGCTCCTTAAACTTAAAATGCATCGATCTGTTATACCCTGCTTACGTAAGGAGACGGGCTGACCAGCATCACCAAGCTATATCTTTTTTTTTACATCTTATAAATACGACCGATGGCATGGGACCGCAGTCTCGTCTTTATCTCGGTACGGATTGGTACTTTTCTAAATACAATTTTCCTAAATCAAATTACCTAAATTCATGTACCAATTATAACCTAAGTAACAGTGATAAGTTAATAAAGTGTTTTGTTCCCGTATGACAGATGGACGGTCGATCGATGTCGCATGACGTTTCAAACTGCCTCCCTGATTGACGAATATTCAATTATAATTAAAAAAAAAAACAATATTTTTCATTACAGGTTGCGCATTGTAATGTTCGGTTCTCCTCCCATACTGATGTAATATTCGAATCTGTAACGTTACTCGTCGTCTGGAAGCATCTTAACTGAACTTCATAGCAACAAAATACACTACAATGTGATGAACTAAAAATATAAATGAGCTCTCATGCTTTTATTTACCTTTTAGTATTGTTTAAGTATTTTCTCAGGGATCTTTATGACTACACTGTGGCATTTAGTGAGTTAAGAATACTTCTGATGTTATGCGACTTTGTCTAATATTTAAAGATATTGTATCATGTAACGCCCTGTAGCCTTATACATTTTAATATTTTTGAGCTAATCATAATTATTTTAATAACTAAGAAAATAAACATCATCGTTAGCCAGCAGACGTTTACTGCAGGACATAGACTTAATCTAACGATTTCTACAACGTGCAGTTTTGGGCCACTTACGCGCCTGAAGCCAACGGCTCCCGTGATCTTGCCAAGATCGTTCGTCCATCTAGCTGTAGGTTTGCCAGTTTATGGCCGCCACTGAAAAGCTTTTTACCCCGACGGCCATCTGTTCTTCGCGCTATGTCTCCGGGCTACTAAGAAAAACATCACTATGTTTTAAATAACTCATAAAAAAATTATCAATTATGATTGGTTTCTTCAATTTTGTATATCTATTATATTGATTTCTGCGTCTTTCAGCGATCTGATATGGAGTCTTTGGCATCTTTATTAAAGTAAATAAACACATATAAAGTGAATCTACTGCCTTAACTTTTAGTACTGGAAGATTTATTCTTAACACGTCTTTGCCTAGTAGTCGGCCAATGAGTTGGGTATGCAGGGCAAAAACTTCTAAGTCATAGTAAAGACTTACGACACCAGTCATGGATAAGTGAGTTATATATCTAAATAGTGGGTATATTACACTTATTAAATATGAAATACAAACTTGCATATCTATTGCAGTCAGTTTTTACTATGGCGTAGAATTTTTTGCCCTGCATACCCAACTCATTGGCCGACTACTTTAAAAACTCAATAGCTATTTAAACTTCGGCATACTCTCTATTTTCAGGCAAAGAAATGTAACTTTTTTTACAAAACATAAAGTAGTTGAAAGATTGTGCAACTTAACGTAGTATACAGCGAAACATGACATCACGCCTATTTTACCTAGAAGGATTTGGCAAAGGGGTACAACACGTGGGTGTTGTACACCAGTAAGGTGTAAGGCCGGGTAGAAGCTGTCGAAACCCATACGTTTTTAAACTTTGACGTGAATTTTACCTGGAACGCGCAGTGGGAATAGAGTCATTTTGTTTTATACTACGCCCACAGCGAACGAACGTGTAGTCCACCTGATGGTAAGTGGAGTACAGCCCATGGCCATCAACAATCCACAAAAGCAGATTATAGATGCGTGGCTGCAGCTGAGGACTACGGTGTTACTAGGTATTACTGGCACATGAGTGCCAGTAATTTCAGGGCCTGATTTCACCACCAAACCGGAACACAGTAATGGAAGCACTACTATTTGGCGGCTGGTTAAAGGTGAGACGGTGGTGCTGCCGCCCTCGAGCTCGTTCACAAAAGCTCTACCACCAGTAAGTCATTTAAAACTTTTAGTTATATCTAGTTGAATGCATGCTCTCTGCCTATACTGGTATGTCAATCAATGTTGTCAAAATCCAACGAAAAGTTTTGCATGAAAAAGCATTGATCTTTTGTCATCCTCCCAAACATTTTTATTTATGAAAACGCGCCCATATTCATTTAACTTGATCTTAAAAAAAAACATCATTGTTAACAAGGCTTATTAAATTCATTTTATCCCTTCAGACTAAACTTAGTTTCAACCTAGGCATCAATAAACTGTGCCAGTATAAAGTTTCCGAGTAGGTTGCGCTCGGCAGTAATTTTCTCAATACTTCCACACGCGGTACACGTTCAAGTGAAAAGTTTGGACATATATCTGTAATAAAATCCGTTTTATCCGCTTTTCGTAGTTTTACTTTTATGTTAGTCGCTTTTTGTAAGCAAGTATAGATAGAACGTTACCCGATCGTAGGGAAACAGCAATAATATTGCAAAATCTTATTTTTGAGAAGCATACCTAAACAAGTTAATGGTTATTAAATAAAGTATAATCATTTCTTACCAACAATACCAATATAAATATTATTTATTAAAATTAAAATTGAGGCGCTTGAACACGTCAAAATATTACAAACAAATGATATAAAAATAAATTAAAAGTAAAACTAAATTATACTAATTACAATGATTTGAATAACCGAAGCTTAGATTTATTTTGATCCAACTGTTTACAATCAGATTAATATCAAACTAAGTACCAGCTCCGATGGGTATTGCATTATGAGCTGGCTTTAAACCATAGAAAAGGTCGCTCAAGCTGCGTGGGCTGATCGATCTACAAGTTAAGCATGGATGGGAGACCATAAGCGTAACGAGTTTTCCTCCTTGCCTTTGAGAGCACGATAAGGCGCCGGTCCTGATTGCCATTTGAAGAAATATGGTAGTCGTAACAGATAGCAAGGGAAACTAACAACTAGTCCAACAATAAGTATCGTATTGCTTCGGTGAAGACTGGCAAGTTGCTGCATGTAACATACTGATATTTAATTAAATCCATTAGACTAGAAGCTAAACCCAATGCTATTGGGAAAAGGTCCAGTATCTGATCTGTGATGCTCATTATATTTCATCAAACTTAACCACAAGTCAGGTAGAAAAACATTATTTTATTTAAAGTAAATACAATACAGTTAAATTACGGAATGAAAATGTGGAATCGTTGCCGCGTTGCACCATTGTAAAAATAAAACAGGATGCCATCATACTCGTTCCGAATGCGAACAATTTGCAAAACAATTTTTGGTTCCACCTTTGTCGGCCTTGCTGCTAAGTAAAATGAGGCAGATTTCCAATTTACGTTTGATATGTGGCTATAAAACCAGCGATTGGTTTAAATAAATTGATACAAAAGTGTTTTATTACTTTTCAAAGCAAATTAATTGTACAATATTAGATATTACATTTATTTTTAGGTTAATAGGAATTATGTTTTTATTTTTATTTAAACTAACATTATTATTATTATACTCTTAAAAAATTGTAGAATATTAATCTTCTTTTATATTAAATTCTTTGCCCAACTGAGTGACAGATTCAGCAACACAGAGCCTAAACTGCAAGGAAGAAAACTTTTCTTGGAAAGAAATTGGAAGGAAATGTTTCTTGTAAGGCGTAAAATGGACGCATTTAGAAATTTTTTTTGGAAATTTTAATCAAATGCGGTTAAATTAAGGAGCGGTTGTATGACATTTAGTAATTTTTTAAATCAGAAGCACGAAATTTCGTATTGTTAATTTTAAATTATATCGGGGTTTTCTAAAAGGAGTTTAGGTTAGTACTTAGTAGTTGTACGCAAAAGATAAATAGAGTCCCACGCGTACAAAGTTACGGATAACAGCTTGTTTATTGTCCTTCAGGAACACTTTGACCACCGTTTTTGTGAAATGGGAGGACGGTGCTGATGATGCAAAACTTATCTTTACATAGATAATTCTAAAGTTAATACTAATAGTAGTAAGAAGTAATGAGTTTGCGTTTTTTAATACACTTGTCATTCTATAAAAACTTTTACTCAGGCCATAATTATTAGCTGTCATAATTTTTGAAATCTAACTTTGTCCTATCTAACCTATGATAGGTGCTATGATTTGTTTTGCTATTAATTTATTATAATTTTGTAACTGTGTATTACTAACATGGCTTTTTTTTTCGTATTCTTAACACTAGACTATGGAACTAGTCTGAAATAAAGATATTATTTCATTACTACTATTAGAGAAAGAAACTATACAAGGGTTATCGCTGTTTTTGCGCCCCGACCCAATGTTTAACATTCTCTAGTAGCGTTGACAGAAATTGGTCTGTACAAAATGAGAGTGATAATTCCACGGCCGTGACTTGAGTGACAACTCAGCACATTTCATATTTCGGTATCCCGGACACATTTACTAAATTAGCTTTTCTGTAAATGAGAAAAGGGCTGATATAAATAATAGTATCAATGATTGTGTTGTGTTTCATGCAACTATACTAGTAGATTTCAATTAAAGAATACATTATTATTGAGAATACGGATTACTCACGTTATTTTAGCCGGGGTATGCCGACTAGTTTCGAATCTAATGCGTAGATTCATCAACTGGGCGGTTAATCACGTTTCGTCGCCGTCACGCGTTGTCTCGCACTCAATCTAGGTTACATAGATGTAATTCTTGGTTAAATAGATGGGTGATCCTGCCACTTTCTGCGTTTCAGCTGCGTTTAAGGAGATAGGCGTATCTTCATATCGATACTCCTCTACCGCTGCAATGTCGCCAAGTTGGTGCAACAGAAGACACTGCAACCTAGGCTACATTGTAGGCTTCAATAGTCCGGGATGTAGTACCTACCACCACCACATCTCTACCAGCTTCACAGTGGGTGACCAAGCCATTGGTGCTAAAACCCAACCTTGACGACAACACCAGACGAGGAGTTAAGTAAAGGACCTATCAGAAAGCTCTTTAAGAGCTAATATACCTTTTAAAATTTATTTATACAATAAATCATTCGTTATGACAGTCCCTGTTAATTTAGAAATACCGATAAAACCATTATGGCGCCATACGATAGATATATCATTTAAGAGTAAAGTAAGTAACCATAATAGATACAAAAATATACGTAAAAACAACAACATTTATCATGTTCATCTTATGGTAGTTCCAGACCGGTAAGTATTTTCTTGTAATGTGACATTACAATTTTGAGCATTACGTTACAAACTGCCTCCTAGACTGACGAGCATACCTCCAATGTGTAAATAAATTTATAAAATGAAATTTCAAATTTCGAATAGTATAAATACAGGTTGCGCACTGTGATGCGCACTGTGATGCTCGGTTCCAATCCCAAACCGGTGTATTTTACGATTCTGTCACGTCAGATGCTCGCGATCTGGTAGCACCTTAATAGCAACCGGCAAATCGTTTGTTTTGTCTGGTAATACCAATCTCAACGTTCATTTATTTCCTGTATTGTGGTTTCGGCTTTGAGGATTTTTGTCGGCTATGAATAATGTAGCCTAATTAAGGCTCTGCGGGTTGTGCGTGAGAATAATAGGCGGCATAATAAATGACAATGTTGTGTTTACATTGTTTGGTGAAAGAAGATTTGAGTGTGACAAACCAAATAGCTACTTACTTAATAAATATAAAAAAGTACTCAAAACTTATGTCTTCTTCCTTAGTACAACTTACATTGGTTTAAAAACGATAGTTAAACAGTATTTGGATAATTGTATTCCTTAGATCATGCCATGAAACCTTACTGCTTGGAGGATACGCTCTTTAAATAATTAATTTAATAATTTACAGGGTCGCCTACAATTGCTACACATTTCTTACAAGTGATCCAAGCATGATCAACAAGGTATGGGTGCACAATATCAATCGGCAAACACAGCATTCACAATAAACATTCGGAAATTAGTAAAAACAAAAATTATTAATGATATTAATTGACCAATAGTAATGATCTTAAAATATTAATTTTTGATCCAACTTAACACCATTGCAATTAATTTGCTACCTATTTAGATAAATCTTTCAGAGTCCAGCAATCACGAAGCACGTACCAAAAGTTAATGGCTCACAGAGAAGCTGCCAAAAAACCTCTCTACGTGCCTTTTTACTTGAACAAATTGAAGGTCAAGTTTAATTAACCGATAGTCAATTAGGGCAGGAAAAGTTGAATAGGCTCCCTTCGGAAAACATTTTTAAAACCTTAGTTCAGCACAGTAAGAGCATAGAGCCTATACACTTTTAAACACATTTATATTCAGAAAGGCTTCTATTTTAAATCTTATTTTGAAATAATTCTAGGATAATCAATCATACATAATTATATACATAATAATAATAATAATAATAATTTATTTGGCACACAAAAAAAAATACAGTAGGTACATAGTAGGACACTTAACTTAGGTACAAAAGAAATCAAAATATAATGTTCAGCTGGTACTTAAAATAGGAAATCCTGTGCTATAAGTACCAGCACCTTCCAGTTTCACAATGAAGTTAAATACAAATAGGAATACCCACTAATATACAAAGTTAAAATTTAAATTAAAAAATTAAAAATGTTTAGATAAAAGAATTAAGAATTTGGTAAACCTCTAAAGTCTATAAATGTGGTGTCTTATGTGTGTTGCCTGAAATATACACTGCGTCCTCAGTATCGACGGTTATCTTGACTCTAAAGCCAGTCCTATAAGTCTTTATCACCATATACATGAATAAATAATAGCAGCCCTGTAAGGGCCCTGTCTAATACATATCCCACTACTCGGTTCGGGCCTCTACTCACAATGAGAACAGTTAGGCAATAGTCTACGATGGCCAAGTGCGGATTGGTAGGCTTCCCACGACCTTGATTACATTTTAGGCACTCTCAGGCATGCAGGTTTCCTGACAATGTTACTTCACCGTTAGCGAAGGATAATTTATATGATGAATACACACATAAATCTTCAAAAAGGCGAATCTTAATGATTTATTGACCGTGTGTGCCGTGGGTTCGAACCCGAGACCTTTGACTTTACAGTCCTACGGTCTCCCACTCGGTTATCGCTTATGACCATAATTAGGCAATTATATCAATCTTTTTTTCTAAAACGGAACGGAAAATCAAACTTTTTTATTACAAAGCAAATGTAGCAATATTCCTAAAACAAGACGTTAACAACCCATACAAAAGTAGTTACCATAGACCCTAAACAAATATCTCAAGATATACCAATAACCATTAACATAGCAGTTAGACCCGAATCGTGCAATGCACCAAATTGGTACTGTAGCGAACGACAAAGCGAAACAAAGCAAATTTGGGGCGCAAAACGATAAATAAAGATTACAGTGGCGTTTTCACCGAAATGACCGTAACTGTTGGGCCAGGAAATAGGAGGACGTATTACTCAATATCGAATGAATATTGCACTATAATATGAATCAGAAATTTCAATTTGGAAGTACTAATGATGCTTGAAGCTCAGAAGGTAAAGCGATAGAACTGATTCCCTACAAGGCTCTTAACTTTTGTTAGCCTAGAAATATATTTGTGTGCAAAAGGGCACTCTTTTTAATTTCTAGGCTGTGGTATGCCAGACTTTAGGCTACTACTGAGAACGGCCTACCAGGAGATTAAAGCCGAGAAAGATCTGATGGCAAGAGATCGCTTGATTATTATTTTTTTTTATTTATTTTTTTTCGCGGGGAAATGCATTACGCATACCACCCTGCCCGTGGGCGAATGTGGCCAATGATTATTTACCCCTAGTCCAACGATATAATGTTAGAGACAAATCCTTTAATTTAGTGTTAAACTGGCAGTGTTACAAAATAAACAAGCAACGGAAAACAGCTTTTAAACCTTGATTTCCTCACTATCAAGCCATTTAATCTAGGCCAACCAAAACTACACACATTCAGACCTATTAGACAACACAGCAATACTCGTTCCAGAGCGCTAAAGCCCCATTTACCGAAATTACAACATCCGATAACGGAATCGCTGCTGTCGTGGCCCCAACCGCGTTCAAACAGTCCCTTTCTATTGTTATCATTATACTAGTAAATTTAGAGGTCGTTTAGACGTTTAGGCTTAATAAGGAACAATAAATATGGCGAAAAAATCCCAAAGAGTCTGTTTATTCGAGAACCATGTTGGGTCAAATGTAAGAAAAATGGGGTACTCTTAAGCTTCGTCCACATTAGCTTAGCGGATACGGAAAACGTGGGTCGAATAGAATTTTGTACGGGTGTAAATGGCCTTATTATGGTGTAACAATAATGGATTGAAATGTTTTCTGGTTGATTCGAATAGTGTGACGGTTTTATTGCGATTTACATGGCTGGTGTCTTTGGGAAGTTGTTTTGTCGGCCTTATTTATTTATTTATTTGATTCAGGCATCATGACCCATAATAAATACACTAGTACAATATTCAAATAAAATATAAGTTCTTATAAACTTATATTTTTTATTTTTTATTATAACACAATTATTTCACACGTTCCGTCGTCGGCGACATGATTGTGACGCGCGGTGTCGGCTAGGCTGTCCCGGAATCGTCGGAACAATACGCTTCTCGGCTAAAATTTCACATTTGTGAAGATCTCTAGATGTTCGGTAAGTATTCTTACCACAAAAGAATTAAAATTCACATTACGGCGTGACTGCAACCATTCGATCCTCAACGTGAAATTGGTCTTTACGCTCATGTACTTATACCTACAGGGTAAATAAAGTACTGTTATCACAATTTGAATGTAGATCTTGATCAGTCATATTATTTTTATATTCTGATAACTGTCATCATATTGGCAGTTTGCCACTTAAAGATGACGGCGTATTAATTTAATTGTATAGCGATTTTTTCAGTAGGCAACACGGCGCGGCGCGAGCACGATTCACTAACCCGTGTCGTCGTGCCGTCTAGTGGAAAACCTACGCATCGAGTAGGCATTATTCTTGTGATTTTAATTCAATATAATAACATCTCAAAGTACCTTTTATTAACTACCCCTTTATAAGAGGCTAACACAATATCGTTTAAATTGAAGAAAACAATTTCAAATGACTTAAATTGACAGGCATTGTGCGGCCCGCTTCCTCACTTAACGAGAGAAAACTGAATTGTTTGCCTTTTACTAGAAACAGTCGATAAACTCTCTATATTTGTTGTTTCAAGACCTACTCGAATATTGTAAACGGGATTGTAGTCTTCTTGGTGTAATGGTAACCGATGGTATTCTGAAGCGTCACCATAACTACATGGAAGCATCTAGATATAATATAGCGGCTTATATGTTATTATTATATTATTATTGGGACGAGGCTTTGGGTGTTCACGTTGACCTCCGTGGGTCTATTGTGATTGTAGCCTCATTATAGACTCTCTTTTAGGTCAATAGCCTCCATAAATTAGAGCAGCCGGCGGATCGGGAGTGACTTGACATCATCCGGATCTAAGATATTTATGGCGATCCTAGAATGATGCTTCGTCTATGATGGTTCAATGGTTCGCAGTCGCAAAAGAGGTGCAGCGGTGTTAGCGGCTTATATTATGTTAGTCATTTTTAGGACTGAATCTCATCACTAAACAGCACACAAAACTTTATTTTTTTCTTTATTTCATTCATTTCACGCACATAAAGCACTCCCAGAGTCAGAACAAATCTTTACTGATTTGTCCCCAAGTGGGGATCAAACCCATAACACCAGCGCAGTAGAAAGGGGCGAGGTGACCGCTTTAACCACTACGCCATCCGTGCACTCAAATTGAGTGGTACTCCACTCAAAACAGTGTTGTGTGCTGTGAACTCAATAAAAAAGTATGTCAGTTAGTAAAAACTGTACTTATTACGTTAAGGTTTATTTAAAAAACATGGTATTTGTAAACGGCTAGCAAAGTAACGTTTAAATTGAAGAAAACAATTCTGCTTCAAACGGTTTTAAGTGACGTACATCGTGCGCCACTCTTCCTCACTTAGCAAGGGTAAATACTGAATCACTTGCCTTTTAAAAGTATACTTAACAATTCTGCACACTCATACAATATGGGACATTTAAATATTGATTTATTAATAAATAAATAAATAAATATCACACAACTTACGAACAACGCCATCTAGTCCCAAACTAAGCAGAGCTTGTACTATGTGTATAAATAACTGATACTATTACATATACTTTTCTTTTGTAAATACATACTTATTATACATAGAAACACCCAGACTAAGACAAACCCTTATGCACAAAAGATTTGTCTTAAGCGGGAATCGAACCCGCGACCTCGGCGTCTCAGGCAGGTACACTACCCACTCCGCCATCCGGTCGTCTATAATAATATAACATAACTGTGTTTAATTTTTCTTTATCAAATCAAATCAAATCAAATCATTTATTTCCATGGGCCCCAAGGGGCGCTTGAACACGTCAAAACAAACATCAAAACACAAAAAATATAAAATTAAAATAAAACTTAGCTAACTAAATTATAATAGGTACTTATTGTAATAAAATGATTTGACACCGGAGCTTAGATTGACTTTAATTCAACTTAGAGAATTGAATTAAAATCAATCCAAGTACCAGCTCCGATGGGTATTGCATCATGAGAAGAGCTGGTGAGAAACTCATGTGCACCATCTTTTCAAATAATTTATCATTCATTTAATTCTTCTGTATTGGTTCTTTTCCATCCGAATCAACATCACCATTAGTAAAACAAACTCACAACTCTCACTAGTGTGTAAAATCGAGCTCTCAATTCAGTAGCTTCTCGGTTCGGTATAAAATGAAATGTGCAGCTCCAAAGCATGTCAATTAGCTGATAATCGACGTACATCTTCTCTTTTCCTTCAACTAACTAGAAGTGCTGAAGTGAAGCATTGATAGAAATGCTCCTATTAGAAAACTAAGAGATATAGTTGGTTCCTGTATGTGTACCTAAGTGTATATATATTAATGTATACATTTAGACGAACCAACTATTCCTTTCAGAGCTTCTCTATTTGATTGAAATTGTTTTATATAAATTATTTCACAATTAAATTTCACTGAGTTTAAAATTAAATAAATGTTGTAGGTATTTAATGCTATAATTGGCCCAGTCATATATTCATATCATAATTAAATTCTCCGTCTTTCAGCCTTTTCTATCTTATTTGGTTGGCGCAAATCTTTTTTTTTTCTCCTGATTATTTATAAAAAATAACACAAAGCAAAAAAAAAAGCAAAAAATATAGTCGATTTTTTTATAGACAAGGCATCCAAGCCCCGCTGCAAATCCACGATTTTTTTACTGTATGCATCGTCCTTCCGGCTGTCTAGCATACTAGTTTATTGAACCTACATATTAGAAGGTCGCAACCAACATGACTGCTGTTTAAACCAATGTTGTATCGATAAGCACAATCGATTTTACCGATTTCTAATTGATTTATATAGTATTTAGCCGTGGTTAGCAATTTGTTACTGGTGGTAGAAATAGTAGTGCTTCCATTACTGTATTCCAGTTTGGTGGTGAGATCAGGCCCTGAAATTATTGGCACATGAGGCATAACACCGTAGTCCTCAGCTGAAGCGACGCATCTATAATCTGCTGTTGTGGATTGCTGATGTCCATGGGCTGTACTCTACTTACCATCAGGTGTAGTCCACACTTTCGTTCGCTGTGGGCGTAGTATAAAAAAAAATCTTATACTAAAAACAGTCGATTTTTTTTTGGAGTTGATACTATCTCCATATACTCATACCTCCTTTATCTCTATCTCACCATTTCAATATACACATACAAAGAAGACTTGAATCCTTTTGCTTCACTAAGCGGCTTAATAAAGGCAGCTTTGTAAGCTCATAATTTAATTTAAAATAGATTACTCGTCCCTTTGATTCTTTGAGTAAATTAAGGATTATTTTAATCAGATAAAGGCTTGATTTTTTAATCACATGATGAGTTAATCACTGGATAGAATATTTTTAAAATTATGACAGCGTTATCAAACGCTTTGATAATAGTTTTAGATAGAGTACGGCAACCTAGACGTATTTAGAAGTTGACATACTTCTTTTATATTACAATACTAAAATACAACTTTGATAAATATAACTAAAAGAAAAAAAAACATTCATAACATAACATCTCACCTTTATTCCTCAGAAGAGTTTACAACATTTCACCTGTTATGTTTAAGTCCCACGGGATAATAATAATTCCAACTCCGGCGTTATTGTAAATTTCCTGACGGAAAGTTCACAAATAACACTTTGCCTGACCCGGGAATCGAACTTGAAACCTTGTGGTTTCCCACACGTATGCATACACACACCACTAGACTATCAAGGCAGGGGCATCGAGGATTTTGTTTTTAAATAATATCGATATCTTTCAAATATGTTTAAACTTTAAAATTACCAACCACAATCTTGCTTCTGAAAATGCAATCGACAAAAACATTAGCAATTTTTCACTAAAATGTTAGTCGGACGCACATAAATCACGGGAAGCCTATGCCTTTTAAATTTATTGCCCGTTTTTTGCACTTTAAATCTTGTTTTATCTATTTATCGAATGGTTTGGTGTTAAACTGTGGATTTAGGTTTAAGGAAAAGTTTTATTTACGAGTATGATACTCGAACTCCAAACACTAAGTACCATTATCATTCGAGAAAAGCGGCGTAAACGTTAAGCTCGCCCCTCCCCTCTTTGCTTCGATTTCCTCATTTGTGATGGTCCGCCATCTGTGCCTGTCTTGGGCTGTGTGCAGAGCGGTGTGGACCTTGGTGTTGAGGTTAGTGCGGACTTGGTCAGACCAGCGTATCGGGCTACGGCCTATAGGACTCTTACCTTCGATCTTCCCAGTGACCAACAGTCTTTCGAGGTTGTCGTCTTCTCTTCTCGCTATGTGGCCAAAGTACTCAAGGATTAACGTTAAACTCAAAAGACAACATTTAATCAAAGAATAGTTAAATCCAGAGATGGGCCGTCGGTGGGTTTGACCAAGTAGTCGGCGCTTGAATGGCCGACAAGTCGGCAAGGCCAATCATTTATATTTTAGATAAATTAAAATGTATTTTAAACCAGTAGTAACTAAGTCAACAAGATGCTGTAAAATGCTAAAACTAATAACGTTTCAGCATTTTACAGCATATTGAGTCACAAACAAAAACAGATCCCTGCTTTGCAACAAAAAGTCTAGCAAGAATACGCACAGTAACTATGTATCTAATAACTATAGTAATAAAGTTCATTTTGATTTTGTATCCTTATTTCTAGATTCGTCGTTTGTCAAGAGATGTTCTCTCATTAACATAACAAAACATCACGCCTATACTACCCATGAAGAGTGTGGCAGAGGTGTACAACACCCACACTTCACCTGTTACATTGGGGTGCATGAAAGGAGCCTCCCCGAGTGACGTACACAACGATTCCCTACGTCCGGCGCACCCTGGGCAGTTCGCAAATTCTTCAAAGCGAATTGGCTAATCCTGTCACCACGATGGCAAGTCAAAACCTTGACCAAGGCGCTCATGAACGCCGATAAGAGCGCCATGAAAGTGACCACTTATTGGGCCAATTAAATTTGACTCAGCCATCGACACGACGAAGAAGAAGAAGACCTGTTACATTTAGGTCCCATGCGATAGAGGGTGAGGCATAGAAATCTTAATAACTAGTCAATAGAAATGCTATCGACTATCTTTTAACACTGGGACGCATGTCGCCGTTTTTCAAATACCACTTTTTGTATTCCTGCAAACAAAATTATTCGTTTTGGCGATGACATTAAGACGACAATTCCTCAACTCGCACTTGTGTTTGACTAGACAGATGCGCGGCGACAAGGTCACGCGTCTTTGACATTTCTATTGCCTTATTATTAAGATTTCTATGGGGTGAGGCTATCGCCATCCACCAGGCACAATTCCGACTCCGTGCTGCTATTAAGAATTTCCTGACGGAAAGTACACAAATAAGACTTCCCCGACCCGGGCATCGAACTCAAGTCCTCGCGATTTAAGGCGTATACGCCAACCACTAGACGAACGAGGCTGAGAATTTAGTTGTAAAATTAAACTAGCTATTGTAAATGATACCTTTGTATATGTACAGTGGTTTTAGTCTTAGATGGGAGGTATATAATTTCTCTAGATGAGACTCTCGTCTAGGACTGTAAACTGAGTTGGATATTACAAACCGCACGCTGAAGTTAGCCTTTGAATGTAGTTAACGCTTTCTATAAATGGTACAGTACAAGCACGTCTCGAGTTAGTACTGCGTCAAGAACAAGGATAAATCTTGTTATCTTTGTTGTTGCAAACTCAAGTTCTTGTAAGATTTTCTATACTTATCTAAGCTTTAAATAGTTTGAAAGCTTCTGTTTAACAACATCACATAACACTTATATTTGACAAACGAAATTTGTGCGTGGGTTTTTACGTCATACTCATTTTAATAAAATATGCATACTTGTCGCTTATATTTTTAGACATACGTATAAGCTACACGTTTACGTATATACTTATCTTACGACATAGCTAGGGAGAGGCGGTCAAAATTAATAAACTTGTGCATTATTGTAAATATTATTAAATACTTTCAAGTAACTTCAGTTTAAGAAAAAAAGATGCTATATAAAGATTTAAGTTAAGTATATATATATTTTTTTTATTAACCTATATTTCGTCAGTGTTAGGCAAAGGTCTGCCCCAAAGACTTCCATTCTTCTCTATCCGCAGCCTTGAGTGCAATAAATACATACAAAATTTACTGCTTGATGCCGGGGTATCAAAAATAAAAAAATTATATTCCATTTAGAAAGTTTTACAAAACTGACAATAATTTAATTATTTTATTTAATAATACAGATACCTCAATCAAAACAAGAAGCCACTACAGCCTGTAAATTAATTTCCACTTACATAGTGGAAGGGTCGTAATTATAGCAATAAAGTCGTCTATTTTTGAAGCCCGACATTGGACTAGTGGCGGCCTGTGGGTAACAATAGGCAGAGAAGTGGCTCTCAGGCGGCTTACAAAGAGATAGCAAAGGTACTGGAAAAGATATAGGGTATCATGATGAGAGCATCTATTGTACAATACGAACAATTTCTATCTAAGAGGAGACGATCAATATAAAAAAAATCTATAGAGACGTACTCTTGTGAATGAGCTCGAGGGCGGCAGCACCACCGTCTCACCTTTAACCTGCCGCCAAATAGTAGTGCCTACATTACTGTGTTCCGGTTTGGTAGTGAGATCAGGCACTGAAATTAATGGTACATGAGGCATAACACCGTCACATCTCCGACACATCTATAATCTGCTTTTGTGGATTGTTGATATCCATGGGCTGTACTCCACTTACCTTCAGGTGGACTACACGTTCGTTCGCTATGGGCGTAGTATAAAAAAAAAAAAAGTTGTAATTTTCATATGAATAAGTTTTTATCTATTTATATTGACTAGTTATATGAATACTAAGAAACAATTGAAAAAGATATGGGACAGGCAGGATTTGAACCTGCGACCTTCCGGTGTGAAGAAGGTGTGGTTGGTTAAGCCAACCAGCTACGATCGCCTCATGCCAGGACTCTAAATTCACGAAATGACGAAACATACAGTTGAGAAATTTAGGGTTCTGGCAAAAAGCGACCGTAGCTGGTATTTTAATCACTGTTCCGTTCAAACATTGAATTAAAAAAGAGATTTACAACCGGATTCAGTTAATACCTATCAATATTTCTCTATTATTATTATTTTTATCGAAATGTTGACTCCCCTTACAAATCTATTAAATTAATCTTTTAAATTTTTACATTCAACGATGAGGTCAATCTTTATTTTCATAATTATTTTATAACTATATATCATAATATTTAAAGAAAAGTATACTCGTTAATAAAAAATAAAATAAAAAAATAACAAATTACTATTTACAAATTTACAGGTGTCATAAAATTCCTATCTCCTTCTTTAAGTCGAGTAAGTATTTCTGAAGTCGTTTAAAAAGAAAAATTGTGGATCTCTTTTTAATTTAACCGGATTCACTCAGTGTTGATACCTATCGATATTCCTTTATTATTATAATAGAAATGTTAACCACCTCTAACACAATTCGATTAAATTTATCTTTTAAATTTTGACATTCAACATAGTGGTTAACGAACTACAATTTTTTTAACGTATTTTAAATATATCACTCATCGCATAGGTGGCGCTAAAACCAAGTAAGGATCGCCTGGCTAAGGTATATGGGTATATATATACCTTATATATACACCAATAACGCTGACATAATTTCGAACGTAGCATACGAATCCGTAGCTGAATTGGCAAAGGTTCGAGTCCTGCTAGATTCTTAATTTTTCAACTTTAAAATTATATAAATACAATAGGCATAGCAAAGCTAAAATTTGCTTTAAAATATTACAAGTATTTTATATAGATTTAAAAGCATTTATAAAATAACATTGCTTTCACAAAATACGCTATTTTATAATTTTGGGAAATCGTTTTCAAATTCTTGTTACTCATTTATCTCGTCCCGTTAATATTTCTAAAAAATAATTATTATTTATAGTGAAAATTTGATTTTACAGTCATAATTTGCATAACATGATTGTATTTTTTTGACCGGTTACTTTTCAAAATAAATACTTACTAACGTTTGTCCGCGACTTCGTCTGCATGGTAGTTACACCAATAAAATGTAGCGTTTATTACGCGTTTTGTAGTCAGGTACCTGCATATCAAATTTTATCGAAATCGGTTTAGCCGTGTATAAGATTAGTCGATACAAACAGACAGACAGACAAACATTTTAAAAACTGTATTTTAGGCATAGATATCGTGCAAATACCAATACCAACTGAAAAACATTGTTATTTGACATTAAAAACAAACACTTCAATAATTTGTATTTATTTATATTTTTTGTATTGATATAATTATGATTACAAATATTTTATGACCGTTGTCAAATCATGTTCATTCCAGTAACAACGCATCTTTCATGCCAAGAGAGAGCCACTAAGTGAAGTTCAAGTACTGCTTGAGCACTTCATTTTATATTTAGATTATGTTGAAACGTACTTTGTGGTGAACTTCACATAATATTACACTACGCTATATTCCCCAGAAGGATATGGTAGAGGTGTTCAACACTCACACTTCAACTCATGTTTAGATCATACATACTTACTTTCCAACTCCAACTTTATGCTTCTGATTAAATTCGTTGCGGGTTTTAAGACAATTTTAACTCTCCCTGGGATTGCCCGTGTGTCATGCACGGTGCCTTTCAGTTGGTTACCGCTGTAGATCCTGGCGTCACTTAGATCCCATGTGATAACGGACACTTCTATCGCCATCCACCAGGTAGAATTCCAGACTCCGTGCTGCTTCTGAGATTTTCACATAACATCATCATACATAACATCACTTCTATATTACCCAGAAAAATGTAGCAGTTAAAAAAAAGTTACCTTACTTGTTAATAATGACTTATTAATGTATATATATATATATATATTTGGATGGCAAGTGACAATTTCAGTAACTCACTGACCAATTTGTTAAGCTAATGAAAAAATGATTTTCACTATGAATTTATCAAACAGTCAGAGGCAAGATTCTGAATTTATGTAAAAGAAAAGCTTATTACTACTAGCTGTTGTCCGCAGGTTTGCCCACGTAGTATTAAAATAAGCTTACCACCTATTCTCAAACCTACCAAATATGCCCACAGAATTTCATAAGAATCGGTCAAACCACTTCAGAGTAATTCGATAACTGACATTGTGTCACGAGATTTTTACACACTTGTAATATCTCCTGTGTCGCAGGGGTGTTTACAAACATACATTTCACACGTACAAAGCTCACTCAGAGTTAGAACCAATTTTTGCGAAACACACAAAGATTGGTCCCGTGTGGGGATCGAACCCACAACACCAGTGCAGTTCAATGCGGCGAGGCGACCGCTTTAACGACTAAGCCAACCGTGCACTCATTTAGACAAACGTTTTGATATACCAAACTTAAAAAATATTTATATGTTTTGGACCT
The DNA here is from genome assembly GCA_905147285.1 of Hypena proboscidalis. NCBI lineage: Eukaryota > Metazoa > Arthropoda > Insecta > Lepidoptera > Erebidae > Hypena > Hypena proboscidalis. The sequence goes on along the minus strand of LR990150.1, from coordinate 3,849,427 downwards.
ATTCTCTAAAAACATTATTTCTACAATTCCTGATTCGTATTAAATTGAAAAAGTTTTAACCACCAAAACAAAACTCTTCAACATCTAACCTGATTAAATTGAGTTAACAAATAATTATTAGAGCCGGAAAAAGATGCCGCTATTGAAGTTGTTTCTTTGAACGTTTATTTACTCGTAAACAGGGTGTACATGGTGAGCTTCCTACTAAAGGTGTTGTGGGTTCGAATCCCACACGGGACAAATCTTTGTGTGATCCGCAAAGATTTGTTCGGTCGGTGGGTGTGCTCTGCGTGTGATCATTGTATGTTTGTGAACGCCCCGCGACACAGAGTTTTCCCAGTGCGGGCGTCGTTTATTAAATAAATAAAAATGTAGTATAATATGTAGTATAATTAGATGACACGAGACGTCCGGCAAGACATGCATCATACAGTCAAAAGTTTCATGGATTTTGAAAGTGGCTTGTATAGCTCAGATGGGTGAGCGATAAGACAAAATCACAAGGCTGCAAACCTAAAAAAAATTTCGACTATTTCTTAGTGTGTATTCTATAATAGGAGTGACCGTACCACGTAATACCTTTCTCCTCCTTTTAAAATTAGTTTTTAAATTACTTATATATTTATTTATTTTATTTTTTTAATTTTAATTTTAATTAATTGATATAATATTATGAAAAAGAAAAGTACTAATATACTAGTTTTTAAAAAATAACAAATAACTATTGATAAATTTACAGGTATGGTGTCATAGAACTCCTCCGCATCTACCTCGATTGCAGGGAACGTGTTCAGAAGGCTGACGGCATTGCCACGTTGAATGGCAATGCTGATTCTTTGAGCCAAATGAAAGAACCGCCTTTTGATCACGTGAAGTTTTTAAATTGTTTTGATTCTGATTAATTTCAGAGAATCATATGATTTTATTATCCACAGTCATTGATTGAAGAAACAATAACAAAAGGAAATCTCTTCAACTTCTAACCCAATTAAAATGAATCAAGAAATATTACAGTCCGAGGGAAGGCGCTGTCGAAGTCGTGATTACAGTTTGATTGGATGTGAATTCACCCGGTATACAGGGTGGCATCAATATTTCATCAAGAAAATGTTGTATTTGTTATAATGCTATCTAAAAACTGGAAACAACATGTGGTCGGACAGCTGTCAAGCGAGTTGAGTTATTAACATACTACTTTTGTTACAAAGATTATAGAACATTGTATGAAAAACATATTTTAGCAAATAAATAACATAAAACAGTGAGTATGAATTATATGGTTGTCATAAATAGCAAATTAGAAAATTTTTCATACTATTTTGGGGTGCATGAAAGGAGCCTCCCTGAGTGATGTACACAACGATTCCCTACGTCCGGCGCACCCTGGGCTATTCGCGAGTTCACCAAAGCGAATCTAAAGGCTAATCCAAAATAAAATTTGACTCAGCCATCGACACGACGAAGAAGATACTATTATTTTGTTATTTGACTAAAATATAGTTTTACTATAACAATGAAAAATCCTCTGCAGATTTTAACTCAACCAACAAGTCAACACTAGGAGAATATGACTGCAGCCATCGATACGAAAGAAAAAGAAGACTCACCGAATTGAGGGTTGTCAAAAGCATATGGGTGCGTTCCATTTTGATTTAACAATATTTTTGTCATTTGTATTTGTTAATTTGAAATTGTAATTTAGTTGTTTCATTAAAAATGTAATGTATTATATATATTGTATTTATTTATTTTTAATGCTTGTGCCACAGAATTGAAACATAGGTACATGTAATTATTGCTTTTATTATTTTTTATTTTATTTTTTCTTTTGTCACACTATTTCTTACTCATTTACTGGGCGCATCAGAATATCAGCGCTGCGGTGCTTTTAGCGCTGCAGTATTGTGCTGAGATGCGTACCATTTCTGGCATTATTAATAGTATTATTTAGTTAAGTAGTATTTTAAATTATTTAGTTTTAGATGTATTATAATGTATTCTATTTTTATTATGCCAGAATAAATGATTTTTCTTTCTTTCTTTCTTTTCATAAATAACATTACTAAAAATATTACCCAGATGGGTGTGGCAGAGGTGTACAACACCCACATTGCACCTGTTATGTTTAGGTCCCATGGGATAGGAGGTGTGTTAATGTTAACTTATCGGCATCATATCGTGAGAATTTCCTGACGGAAATTTGACAAATAACACTTTGCTCGACCCGATAATTGAACCTGAGACTTCGCAGCGAGAGTTGCATACGCTAACCACTAGACCATCGAGATAGCAGTTTAGATATCCTTTGCCATTGCCATCTAAATCTGAGATTACAGTTTGATTAGACGTGAAGCTATGTGGTAACTGTTAATAAGTAATCATACATATATTATCGGGTGATATTTTCTTATATCAAACTTTTTTGAAAAAAAATTGGTCAATAAGACCATTTTTGTTTTCAAAAAAGTTTGTTTATACACAGAAATGCTATGCTATATAAACTTTTTTTTTATTTTAAATATTATTAGAAAATCAAAACATTATTTGGAATAACTTTTAAAAGACTATTGCTATAAAAATCATTGGACACAATGAAAAAAGTAATTATTTTATTAAAATCAAACCCTTCTCGAGTATTTTAAAAGGTTTCCGTCATTTTATTAAGACCTGCTCTAGAAATGTGATAAATATTTTATTTTTCCACCCCGTATATCCTTATTACTGATCGCTAATAGCCTTCATATTTTCTGTTGCTTTTTCATAAGAATTTTTTGTTCAATAATAATATTGCTTATTACTCCGGCGGATAAAAGGGTCTGACATTGACAGGTACCAATAAAGTAACTAAATCTGGAAGAATTTAGCCTTAGTAGGACACTTTACCTGTAAATTTGTAAATAGTTATTTGCTATTTTTATTTTAGTAACTTAGATATAATTAATTAATTTAATATTAACTACAAAATTTATTTTATTGTAAATAATTGTTAAATAAATATCGTTACTTAAATAAAAAAAATTTAGATACACACAAACAAAATGTATCCCACAGTTTCGTCTGCGTGGTAGGTACAGTCGGCCAATGAGTTTGGTATGCAGGGCAAAAACTTCTAAGTCATAGTAAAAACTGACTGCAATAGATATGCAAGTTTGTATTTCATATTTAATAAGTGTAATATACCCACTATTTAGATATATAACTCACTTATCCATAACTGGTGGCGTAAGTCTTTACTATGACTTAGAAGTTTTTGCCCTGCATACCCAACTCATTGGCCGACTGTACATCGATAAAAAGTTACCTGCAACTAAAAATCAAAATTGGGCCAGCGGTTTAGATTATTAGCCGATACAAAGAGACAGACAAACAAAAAAACATTAAACTGTATTTTAACTGTATTAACTCCAAAAAAAAATGTAATTTTGACAATAAAAAAAGACACTTCAATTTTATTTATTTGTATTGATTAAAATGATGGTAATAATAATGTTACAAGATTTCATCTAAAAAGGTAATTATAATTTTGCGTTGTAATTAATTTATTTATTAAAGTGTTTACAATAAGTCTTGAGTAGCCTTCAAGTCGTTCAAACTGAAGCGTACAAGTACGTCTTAGAGGAATTATCTTGTTCCTTAACAGTTGCTTTAGGGTGTGGTCCCACTAAAATAGCGGTGGAAGAATTGAATTTATAATTTTTAATTTTTGGATTTTTTACATTATATAGAACGCCAAAAGCAATAATACTATCCAATGGTCCCAATGACAAGGCCAAATACACACATTTAACCACACAAGCACACCCAGTCTCAGAACAAATCTTTGCGGATCACACAAATATTTGTGCCATGTGGGGATCGAACCCACAACACCGGTGCAGTGGAAGGCGGGGCGACCGCTTAAACCACTACACCACACGTGCAGACAAATAATATTGTTTTTGGACGGAGTGTCCTATTTTTGGTAAGTAAATGTAGAATTAGTTACATTTAAACCTGAAAACTAATAAATAATAAAGATTTTAACGATCACGACCATGACTTGGTAATGTTTGGCCAATATAGCCAATACTAGCACAAACATAAGTGTAACAGAACAGTAGAGATGCATGGAGTAGACTTTGAACTTGATATTAGTTATGTTTATTTAATATTTTGGGCAGTTGCCCGCTACTTCGTTTGCGTGGATTTCGTTTATATTTTATATTAGGTATATTATATATTACTATTATTATTTATTATTTTTATTTTTATTATAAGTATTTTATTTTATATATTTTCATTTTGTTTATATTGTGTACTTTTGTCAATTTTAAACGTTAACTATGTTACTTAAATGAGAATAATTAAGTTTTTGAGTTTTAAAACTTCATCGTTTTGTTTTTGTCTACATAACCCTCACTATGCGAATTCGACAAGTGTAAGTATTATTAATTGCAGTCGTGTTATCATCATAAAGAACGCGTGATATTTTTATTTATATCAATATGTAACGACGACCACCTGGCCAACACAAACATTAATGCAACACGTAAAAACTGAAAATAATAGTTAAATAGTAAATAAAATATAAGTAAATACCTAAACAATAACCACTAAAAACTAATCTTAACCAAGAAAGTAAAGTTCTAAAATGGTACCTAAATTATTACATTTAAAATTAAATGCGACTCCATTCCTCCTGAAGCCAAATGCAAAGAAGTTCCCAGAAACGATACAATTCAAAATTCGAATTATGATTTTCCGTGTTTTGTTTCTTTGCTAGTTTTTTATTACGAAAGATCGTAAGTGCAAGTTATTGTTACAGGGATTGCGATTTTATTTGTTAGGTGCTACAGTAGTAAATACTTTGTTCTTTAAACGGCTTAAAAACATTTTTCTCCGTTTATTAACATGCAAGTGTACGGACAGAATTTTGTTTGAATTTGTAGGCGACAACGAATCTTTTCATCAAAGTATGGAGTAATTATTTTGTCTTAATTGTAAAATAGACTTTATTTAACACTACCAATTATTATATTATTAGTTATTTTATGTCTAAATTCTATAAGCTTCTAATAGTTATTTATGCAACTGTTCTATAATGAGGGGTATTAAAACACGAGTGTGGGTTTAGTATCACATGAGTGTTTTAATACCTAATTATAACAGTTGCATACAAGACTTTATCTGATCTACACCCATCCTCTATTGTTCTGAAACCATAGGGTATTGTACAGTGTTGTAAGAACTCTATGTAAATTCATGGAAAGTTTAATTAGTGAGTATCTAATACAAACAAACTATGTATCTAATAATATAATTATTTATTGTAATAATTATTTACATTTTGGATCGTACAATTATTAAAATGTATTTTTTCAATACTATTATTGAACAAAAATGACGGGATACGACGTCAATTCAAAAATTCGAATAAGTTTTTATTTAAATAACGGCGCTGTGGTAGTGAAACGCGCGTGCATGACATGTTCTTTTTTTGAAATTCATAAAGATGCCATGAGAATGTGGCTGTTCGATGAGTAAAAAAGGAGTTGCATAATGAATTTCAGTACAACATTAGTACACCCGTTTGGGTGTTATAATGGTTAATAAGACACTGGCAGTCTTACTACAAAAAATATTATAAACACTTGTTTAAACCATGTTTACCTAGACAGTGTCTAAGTTGTTAGATGCGTGTTTAAGGGTTGTCTAATTTTAGTTACCACAAAACCAAGTTTATAGAGTGTCTTTGTAGACAAGGTTTAAATCTGATCGTTCTTTTACATTCACTCAACTGTCATTGGTCGTTCTTCTCTATTCCATTTCAAGCAATTAGTATATAATTATGCATTTATTTAATTTTGGCGTAATATAATTTATAAAAGAGCGTACAAAATTCTGAAACTGCCTCTGTAACACATAAAAAACAATTAAGTGATTTAAGACCGCAAAATATACTTATATTTAAAATCAAATCATAGTTTTTGAGTCAAAATCAATTGATCGGCTAAAACGGAACGTTTTTCGTTGCGTCAATGTCTTTGCCAGTTACACGCATTATTTTCGAGTATTTTAATTACCTAAGTATTTAAGAAGTCGTGGTCGTTTTATTTTTTACAACTTCAATCTTCAATCATGATAAGCTGAAACATACCTGATGACGAGCCCAACATCGCAAAGCACAAGTCACTTGTATTTCTGGATCTACTGTACTTCCACGAGTATCGATCGGAAGATCATTTTTTACCAAGCCCAATATTTTGGCGGCAAAGGCTCAACAATAATATCTAATTTATTTTTAAAAGTAGCATTATTGTATTTCTCAAATGGATTTATTCTCACACGGGGTATTTCGTCGTCTCTGTATTCTGTTACATGGTCCAAGTTAATTTCATCAATAAAATTAATTATCCCAAAATCCATTTTCGTCTTCGTAAGAAATTAACACAACGACGCCCCCACCGAATACTATGGCAAAGTCACTTTACTGTAAAAAAATGTTATTGCATATTTGAATACTACAGACTTAGTTACATCTGATAGATTTTTTTCATAATTTTTTCGTTGTGTTTAGCAAAGTTATTAAGAAAATATGTTTTATTCGGCGGAAGGCACACACAATTTATGTACACGAATAAACATATTATACCTCATTACCAATTACCGACTACCTCTATTATCCGGTAATATGCGATAACAATAATATTCTAGTAAATATACTACGAAATGAATTCGGCAACAGCGTTTTACCATTTTATTCGTGGGTAATTTTAATTTGATATATTTTGTAAAACGGCACACAATATTTAAATTTCAGTTTTTAATATAGTAAGCGTTCTTTAGAAGAAAGTTATCAGAAACATTTACATTATAAAGAAAGGGTACGTGAAATAAAAAATACACAATAATAAAATTTCGATATTAGTAATTCTACTGTTGCTACATTTGTCTTTTTTTTATGGTGAATAAGCACTTGTTTGACCACGATCTCACCTGATGGTAAGTGATGATGTGGAGCACGCTAACCTATGAGATATCTATTAACTCTTGCTTCAAAGAGATCCAAGTTGTCAGTCATCCACAGACTCAGGCAAGGCATTACATTCTTTGGCAGTTCGCATAAGAATTGTAAAGGCGAAAGACTTTGTGCGTATTAGTGGAATACCCACTGTGGAGCGATGCTTCAGTGCCGTTTATCTTGTAGTCCGATGGTGAAATGGGAATGGAGGGATAAAGTTGTGTAGTTTCTCGGCACACTCTCTGAAATGTATCCTATAAAAAACTGATACAACCTAGCGACGGTGCTCCAGACTTTGTAGTCGAGTATCCGTCAGTTCGATTTTGCAAATGATTCTCTTGACCCTCCTCTCGACTGACTCGAGCGCCTCAAGCTGGTATTTGGCTGAACCGTCTTACAGATGAGAACTGTACTCTACACACGACCGGACCTACACTTGATAGAGGTCAAGCAACTGCTCCGGTATAAAATACTGTCTCACCTTCTTAAGGATGCCCAGCTTTTTGGCGGCTAGTCGAGCTTCCGACTTAATGTGGGAGCTGAAATTAAGTTTCAAAGTTAACGAGATACCGAGGAGCTCAAGACGATCGGTTATAAGAAGGGATCCATTTCAGAAAGTAGGAGTCAGGATGAATGGAACGCCTGAGTCTTACTAGCATTGAACGTTACTAAGTTGGCTATACCCCAAATAAAGACTCCCTTAGAGACACGTTTATACGTTTGACCATTGCCTCTCTGAGCGACTGTATAATTTGTACACTACTAGCTCGTGAGTTGGGTATATAGCTTGCAACAACCGTTGTGTCAAACGTACCTGGCATCAGTAGGTAGTTTATGTGAAGCAAGACAAGCGTTGCTGAGATCACGGACCCCCGAGGGACTCCGGTATTGATTGCCATTTGATTGGACGAGCTGCCATTAACGACAGCCTGAATCGATCACTCCCTCAAGAAGTCTGATACCCAATCATAGAGACTAGTGGGTAGACCGAAGGACAGTAGCTTGCTAAGAAGGGCTTGTCTGACGTATGCATATGTCCGATATAAAAGTCACGCTAACTAGTGGACGAGCCAGTAATATCTAGCCGCGAAGATTCTGCGAATATAGAAGTGAATAAGTTTGCTTTCTCCTCAGCAGTGTGGGCAAGTGACCCATCAAGATTCAGCAGTGGAGGTAGTGAGGTGCGGCAGAAGTTCCATTCGACTGATTTTGCTAGGGACCAAAACGCTTGACTCCCTGTTGGGTGTGTAGCGAGTTTGTACCAAATGCGGCGAATATGGTCAAATCAAGCCTTTCGTAGAGCGTTTTTGCTGGATTTGGTTGCCCTGCTATAGGCTTTCTTATTCGGTATGTCGCTAGCTTTACGGTTTCGAGCATCAGGAAAGCCTCGTGTTTCCGTGCTTCAGCACGCCCACGCTCAGCTCCAAACCAAAGCTGTGCTTTGCTAGATGTGCTTGTATCGGAAAAAGGACTAAAATATTCCATACCTTGGCGCAGCACATCTGTTATAGCATCCGCGCATGCTAAAGGATCACCCAAAGAAAAGCAAATGGGCAACCACGAATAGGATGCAAAGAATAAGCGCATTTCATCCCAGTCTGCTGACTTATATCGCCATAACCATCTTGTGCTTTTCGGGCTAAGGTTGGGTGGAAAATATACCAACACAGACTTCACTAGACAGTTGTCAGAGCTGCCTAAAGATGACACACAACACTGACACTGCATAGTGATCCGGGTCGGTAGTCAGCAGAAGGTCCAGGCAATTGGCTATTTGACCGTCAACATCTGGAACCCTTAGACCAGCTGAGTGAGATTAAAAGCCAAAGCGAGTTTGCGCATCTCTCTCCCAGCACACTAACCGTGCTACTGGTGGTGGGCATTATAGTTCCCCAGTAACACTAGTTGACGACTAAAATGTGTTTTATTTGTATAATATTATTTTATTATACAATATAATATTATCTTATTATATATTATAATATATTTATTATAAATAAAACCCTACCTCTCCCAACGTTAAACTTTAATTAAAGTTATTCCTAATCATCTTATAATTATTATCAATTTATTTACGTTCATACGATAACATTTTAATGTAACAATTTATGTTTCTTACTTTCTTAAATGTGAATAATATCATTAAGAGATTATACATTCGATATGTGACATTAAAATATGTGAAAGGTTACACGAACAAAATGGTATCATGATGGTGCGATTACTATCCATTAGTAAAGTATCAGCGAATATTAGTGTATACTTCTATTGCGATATCATCGATAAGAAAAATAATCACACGAGTAAAATGGTAAAAGCGTTTTATGGTAAACTGCACGCAGGGACACTATCGGCAATGTACATTTTTGTAAATAACTCTTTAAAGTTTAATATATTTAAATGTATAAATAACGGGCTAGATAATAAAAAAAATAACCTTTCATTTGATATATAACACAATACCATTGTTTTTTTAATACGCGAAGTATTGAGAAAATAACGTTTTTTATTTTTCCTGTAAAGTTAGCGATTTTCGGTTACCATTTTATTCGGTGGGGGCGTCGACAAGTTCACAAATGAAAGATGTCAAAATGACTCTAAACATGATATAAACACTTCGTAAACCAGGCAATTCACGTGTTTAAAGTTAAACAATGCTTAAACATGTTCTATCCCCAAAACAAGCTTTAGGCATTGTTTTGTAGTTACGTTTTTTCTAAACAATTGTTAAACAGATGTTTAAATCTTTTGTAGTAAGACTGTGGCTGTTTTAATGTTGGCAATAAGATGTTTCAAGAACGTTTAGAGGATTTATAGCATGGGTGTAGATAAAAATATTTTATAATAAACTAATAAGTATGTAGCTATTAATAATTCAATTTAATTTTATCTCGACTGCCTAGATGGTCTAGTGGTTAGCGTATGCGTTCGTATGGGTTCGATTCCCGGGTCGGACAAAGTTTTATTTGTGAACTTGCCGTCAGGTAATTTACTATTACACGGAGTTGGAATTATTCCCGGTGGATGGCGATAGACTCACCTCCTATCCCATAGGACCTAACCATAACAGGTGAAATGTGGGTATTGTACACCTCTGCCGCACCCTTCTGGGTAGTAAAGGCGTGATGTTAAGTTGATTAGTTTTAGTAGTGAGATAAACAAACATTAAAATAGTAAGCTCATTGTACGCAGCACATTGAATGATGAAATTTGGTAGCCATTTAATTGCTTTCGTAAAAGGTTATTCTTTTTTTTTCAAAGTCTTTATTTGGCATAATATTTCACAGTAATAAATACAAACGATCTTAGTCTAAATATAAGTATATCCAGTTGTTGGTGTTTTTAGAGGCTATGCGCCTTTACAAACAATTTCACATAATAACAAAAATATTTTACATACCTGAATACAATTTGTTTATCAAACGCAGAGACCAAAGCTATATTGCACTGATAATGAGTATACAATATTTACATTTTATTCACATAAAGAGATAATATTTCTTGTTATCATTATCAAATAATATTATTAAATTAAATGTAAATATTTGTTCTGACTCTGGGTGTCCTCTGTGTGTGTAAAACGTTTGTTTGTGAACACCCCAGCGACGCAGGAGTCACTCCAAGAGCGGGCGTTGTTTTATTTTTTAATATAATATATTTACTTATAAACAAATTGCAAGATTTTGCAATCTTTTCTCTAACATAGCATCGCAGTTTAATTTTATCCCGAAACCGCTTTCAATGGGACCACCTCTTTAAAGGAAACTTTCACACGGAGAAAATGAAATAAAGGAAAGCGATTTCCGAGAATGCGTTAATTACTGTCAGTTAGTAACGTTTTCCTTGAAGAGATAGCATCGTGCTGCCATCCCAAAGGGTAAGCAGTGATTACATTGTGTGTGTAACTTCTTATGTATCCATAATAATAATAATAATAAATATTTCAAACTCACACACAACGCCATCTAGTCCCAAACTAAGCAGAGCTGAGATCATTATATACTTTTTTTTTTGTAAATACATACTTATTATACATAGAAACACCCAGACTAAGACAAACCTCCATGTTCATACACACAAAGATTTGTCTTAAGTGGAATCGAACCCACGACCTCGGCGTCGCAGGCAGGTACAGTACCCACTCCGCCATCCGGTCGTCAATCCATAGTTATGAGCTTTTGTCTGTGACTTTGTCCGCGTTGTATTAAGTGGTTGCTAATGTCCCGATTCGACCCACGTTCAACCTTACTGCTCCATTCCTGTAGAGTTTAGCGTATTGTTTAATATCTAAAGTTCTTTATTGAGAGTTATACTATAAAACACAAAAAAAATGATCAAAATTTGACCACTAGATCTTGAGATTAGCGCTATCAAACAAACTAAACTAACTTTCTGCCGTGATTTCGTCTGTGTGGTAGGTGCATCGATTTGCTACGCGCCTAACGTATACATTTAAATTTTATTAAAATCGATCTAGCTGTTAAAAACATCAGGCGATTTAAACAGACAGACAGACAAGAAATTAAAAAAATGCGTGTATAGTTGTTTTCACTTATCGTGCAAATAACTATACACGCTTAAAAAAACATTATAATTTTGACATTAAAATCAAACACTTAATTTTTTTTTTGTACTGAGTATTAAAAGGTTTTGTTATTTGGTTTAAAATGTTTACTAATCAGTTGTTTAAGGAAATAAATAGTTATGAAAAATCGACATGACTGATATTAAAAGTATGACCAAATGAAGTCGAGAGGTTCAATTCAATCAATACCCAAGAGACACCGACGGAAGAAACTTTACCCGAGATCCGTCACGGAAAACAAAACAGTTTATCCCTTTTACGTCTACAGGTGCTCTCTAAGGGATAGTACTGAACACGGGTACATTACAAGTTTGACTAACTTGAAATTGAATGCCAAGTTTTGTCGCTGGAGATCGATGAATGGGGTTGAGATGCATTAAAGGAGTTCGTTTGAAGCAAATGTATTTAATTTGAAGTTGTACTAGAATAAGGCGCCATGGTACTTTTTCTGCCCAGTTGCAATAACAGAAATTTTTACTTTTTATTACTAACTAGCTGACCCGGCGAACTTCGTACCGCCTTAGCGTAAATTTGATGCACTACTTGATTTTGTATAGCTGACCTATCTTATGTATGCGTACCTATTCAATTTGAACTGGAATCTATAATATCCTCCATATAAAAATAAATACTTTTTTTTCCTTAAGATCCTCTTACAGAGTATTAGAAAACTACAAAAAAAAATCAGTCAAATCGGTCAAGCCGTTTTCATGCTATGTCGTGACAACGAAAAACGGGTTTCATTTTTATATATATATAGACTATCTTTGCCCACGAAATTTTCCGCGTGAAATTCGTTGTATTAAGTAGTAGCTGTTCCCGCGCTTAGACCCGCATTCAACCTAACTGACCCGCTCCCGTGGCGTTTAGCGTAATGTTAAAATTCTTAAAACCTTTATTCATAGTTAAACTATCACACACCAAAATAATTTTTAAAATTAAACTAGCAGTTTTTGATATTAGCGCTATCGAACAAACAAATTTACTTTCACCCGCGGTTCCGTCTGTATGGTGGGTACATCAATAAAAAGTAGCCTATATTACGCGCCTTGTAGTCAATTACCTGCATCGAATTCTGAATCTAATTTCATTGAATTTTAGGCAAAGGTTATCGATACAGCGATACCAGCTTGAAAAACGTTGTTATTTTGATATTAAAAACAGATACTTCGATTTATTTATTCGTATTGATGTGAACCTTAAACCTAGTATCTTATATAGAATCATTTACCACAACTAAAACATTTCTATTTTCCTTTAAAAAACATTTGTCTCGTTCTGTCGTAGTAACAAAATAAATATTTTGTCTCATTCTATCACAGTCACGGCACGAACTCACTGTGACGTGTCCTCCACCGAGACGGATAGCTTATTCCTGCGCTTGAACGTGCGAGTACGAATTGATCACAGTACCGAACCAAATCGTTCAATATTGGTGTTTCGAGATGACTCTTGACTTTACTTGTATCTAGATTGTGAAGTCTAAAAATAATAGTTTAAAAAAACTAAAAAACACGCTTTTAAAGTACTTCTAACTAAAAAGTGAAAAATAATTCCTAATATAAGCTGAAAAAAGCGTGGGTTGCTCGATAGACGAAAAATATGGCACAGAGCGCCCCACGCTTTTTTCAGCTTATATTAGGAATTATTTTTCACTTTTTAGTTAGAAGTACTTTAAAAGCGTGTTTTTTAGTTTTTTTAAACTATTATTTATTTTCTACTTTTTAGTTTGGTTTATTTATAAGAGCTTTTTTTTTTTTTTTTTTTTTTTTTATATATTTTTAATTTTTTTTATCGAATTATTGCATTGTCATCGATCTTTGACAGGTGTGCAAAATTTGAATGAAATCTGTCCGTTTAAAGTGGGTCAAAATCGAGTCCAAAGGAGTCGGTTACATACAAACAAACAAACAAACAAACAAACAAACAAACATACAGGTGAAGCTAATATAAGCGTGTTAAAAAGGCCATCATCTGCCGAGCCTTTTCCCAATTACATTGGGGTCGACTTTTAGTCTAACGGATTCAGCTGAATATCAGTATTTTACGAGGTAATAGGATACTCTTTGTTAGACTAGTGCCTACTAACCTAGCCTTTGACTACCCGTAACGACTGGCATAGATGTTCAAATTGCAACCGATACCGACTGTTTTACGTGCTCTCCGAGGCAAGTAGGAAAACTTGTTATGTTAAAGATTGTACGGAGAAACCGTACACCATAAGCAATGTCAGCATTTAGATGCGTGCGGGCAGTGGGCATATATGTGTCTTTACCTAAGCATTTACGTGAGTTCGCGATCTTTCCGCATCGGCTAAAGACACGGCTCCACCAAACCGCGCGCGTAGCCTTCTTTTGTCAATTATTACACGTTTAAGTACAAATTTACGTGTTTCATTTGTGGACCTTATCGTTAGGCTCTACAAAGATGGTGGTAAACCCATCCACGTTCGACAACAGCTAGCATTGCTTAACATACAAAAGATCGATCAGCCTGTGCGGCTTAAATCACTTCATATCAGAAAGTCAAATCAGATCAAGTAAAAGTTCAAAAGATTGAACACAATTTGAAATCAAATAGAGCACAATTTTTACGTTCAATTTCAGTTTGTTTGCTTCAAACATACTTCACATCGAACGTCCGAAGTACAGTCGGCTATCAAAGCCATTTTAACTTTTTTTTTTTTTTTAACTATTAGAGTTGTGTTCATGATATAGTATTGTTAAAGTGTTTGCTAGCCTTTATCTCAATAAACTTATTCATTTAAAACAAAACATACAGTTTACTGTTACGTCATTAATAAGTTAAATCTATTTTATATATTTGAAATATTGTGATACCAATTCTGATTTAGGGGTTGGACACAGTCAACATTTATTGTTTAACAAATTTTAAACCAATTGGTTTTGTGTACTACCTCCCCTCTCTTAAAAAAAACATGTTTAAAATAGGTAGGTACACAAAACTATTAAAAAATTGGAAGATGTTAAGGTTTTAGAGTATGCAGATCTAGTACTCAAAAAACTTAAATGACATGACGTATATCAGAGCCTACATTATCTTTAGGTAAACCAAACAACAGTATATTGGTGACATATCGAATCAGAATGTAACAACATTTAGCCAACTTACCAAATACAACACAAAATGTTTAATCAAGGCATACGTACGCCGAATTAAGTTTGATCCAATCAATGGCGCCGTGACTAATGACATTTAAAACTGCCCTCAATTAACCAAACCTTAAGAGTGCACGGAATTTTATTCAAAATCGATTAATGTTGAGAAATTGTCACATTTAATATATTATATTAAATCTGACAATTTCTATTTTCTATATATTTAATATATATAATATATATTTTAGCTAGTGCCATTAACGCCAAAGAGGACCCACCTCTTGTACTGAAATGTAAAACAAAACTTGTACTGGAAAAAAAGTCTATACCCATAAATGATACATAAGTAAAATGTTTGAATATCCATCTATCAACACCAGACACAGACTCTAATACGATTATGTGAAGTAGAAATGAAAGCCTCAAATAGAAGATCGGCGCTTTGCCAATAGCAAGTCTACTGCATCCATCGAGATCTGAATGTGGCATTGTGTCGTTTGCAGTTGTAGACTGTCGCGTTAATCTCCGCGGTTAACATTTCTCATTAGTGCAAGAGCTAGAAACAAAACCAATTGCAACGGATTATTTGTGCATCAATAAATCAAAATTCGTATTTTATTCGAGTGCTTATTTTGAGTACCGAATAAGCGAAAGATTATCTTGGTTTGCTCGTGGTTCAACTATAGAATCTTGAGTGTAATGAGAGACTCAAAATCACGAGATGTAAATATTTTTTTATTTTATCGTCTATACTTCAGACAACGAAACGAGATAATTTTCATGATTTACAATTATAAACCCAATTAACAGGCCATAAAGTTTAAGTTCTATTGCAATTAAAATTGTTTAGGACATTTTAAACAGTTTTTATTACACGAAAATAAACTTAAATGACAAAATAACAGAATTTATATTCGTGTGATTTGTAATAACATAAATTTATCTTGTTCCGTAGGCTTTGGTATAGCAAAAACCTGATGGCGCTTTGAGCGTATGAAAAAATTACCCTTTTTAGCTGCTAAAACTACTTAATCATCGCGAACAGAAAGCAAATGTGGCTATCGAATGCGCCCTCTCTCTCTCAGAGAAATTCAATTTCAATTCATTTATTTATTTCAGACATAGTCCATATACAATTACAATCAGATGAAAATATTACAAATAAATAAGAATAACAAAAACATATACCTTAGAATAGTCATAAAATAATAATAATAATACAGTTAAAATTAATAATGTTATTACGATTTTTTTTGTCATAAAATCCTCAATAGCAGCATGGAGTACGAATTGAACTCGGTGGATATACTCACCCTCTATCACCGGGGACCTAACACAGGTGATTATGTAATTGTTATATACCGCTATACCCCTCTGGGTATTAACATTAACTTAACATCACCTCTATAAAGGCGTAATGTTATGTTAAGACATTGAAATATTTTGTGTAAAACTTAAATTCATCCAATTTATTAAAACTAAACTCGCTAAAGGCTTTACTCAATACCCAAGAGAGACAGTAAAACGACAGGCGAAATTTACCCGGGATACGTCACGGAAAACAAGTCTGTTTATCCCTATTTCGTCTACAGGTGCACACGGCTACCGATCAACCTATACATTACCAGTATAAGCTGGCCTCGATTCACACGGAAAGTCTATACAAGCGAGATCATCTTACACTGAAAATGTATAGCTCGATGTGTGCGTGTACTCTCTAAGGAGTACTACGGAACATCACTGAAGACGGGCACATTACAAATTTGCTAAACTTTAAATTGAATCCGAAGTTTTGTTGCCCAAAAACTCATGAATGGGTACGGGAAAAGACGCAGTTGCATTTAAAATGAACTTTAATATATCGGATTGAAGAAATTCGGCTGTTGCATTATTTATTTAATCCGAAGTCTTTAGAAAGGACAGCTTATTATGTGCTTGAATTCGATATCGACAATTACTATCAGCATTCTCAGCGCCGTAATGAAGTCGGCTGAATATCAATGCGATTCAATATTCTTTGTTAGTTGTTAGATTTTCTCGTCAATGACTACCTGTAAGGACTGTCATAGATCTTTAAATCAATGTCGTTGAGACAGTTCTTATATGAAGATAATAAGGTCCCTTAGGAAAAAACATTAATGCTACTTTCTATGCATGTACCTGCTACGCGGGGAACTGGGTTTAAGCGTCCCCCACATTAGGCTTAGATTAATGGTGACCCCACATTAGGCGTGCGCGATCGTCGGGCGTGTGGGTGTGCTGACTGCACACACATCACTCGGCGTCGCGTGTTGTAGCCTTGTGACGTTTGTGCAGTCAGCGCGCCCACATGCTTGACGATCGCGCACGCCCAATATTAGAATCTCTCTGCAAAAAACATAGACGTAACCTTTAAATCTATATTCAGAACAAAAATCCTAACAAACACTATACTAAAAGATTGGGCCCTGATAGATTGTATTTCTTATCTGAACTTCAGTGAAACCTTGTTTTCGGTTGTTACTATTCCCCTAGGATCTTTAGGAAAGCTCGCTGTATCTAGTGAAATACTCGAACAGTTCAGGGCGTATGTTCTATTTGTTTTAAAGAAGTGTCTTATTCTGTTTAACACTGTGGAACTAAGCCTGACAGGTTTTTGGTGGTGAATCCTATTATTTGCATATACTCTTTTGCTTCAGCATAAATAGAAGTGATAAGATATGTAGCTAACACTGAGTTGATTCTTCTTCTTCTTCGTCGTGTCGATGGCTGAGTCAAATTTAATTGGCCCAATAAGTGGTCACTGTTATGGCGCTTTCATCGGCGTATATAAGCGCCTTGGTCAAGGTTTTGACTTCCCATCGTGGTGAAAGGATTAGCCAATTCGCTTTGAAGAATTCGAAAACTGCCCAGGGTGCGCCGGACATAGGAAATCGTTGTGTACGTCACTCGGGGAGGCTTCTTTCATACACCCCAGTGAGTTGATGAAATGTCGAGTTGTGTTACGATGAAAATATAATTCAGCTACGTTCGTTGTATTACATGTACCTTTTTATACCTGTATGTAACTTATAATAATAAACGTATAAAGAATTTAACATAACAAACCATCACGCCTGTATTACCCAGAAGGGTGTGGCAGAACTGTACAACACCCACATCTCACCTGTTATGTTTAGGTCCCATGGGATAGGGGGTGAGCATGTAACCATTCACCGGGCACAATTCCAACCCCGTGCTGCTTTTGAGATTTTTTTCTGAAGGTAATTTCACAAATAACACTTTGTCCGGGAATCGAACCAGAGACTTTGCGGTCCAAAGCGCAAGCGCTAACCACTAGACTAGCGACGCAGTATATATTAAGCAATTTCTCAGGAACTCCTTTGTAAAGATAGAATCAGTGCGCCAAATTCAAAATCACGTAACAAAGAAACCACAGTCAACTCAACACAGCTAGAAAATGTCACTTCATTTTGACTCGGTATTACGATGCTGCTAAAATTATTACATAAGTAGGTGAAGTACTAAGCTCGCAATCACAGTGTAAAAACCTCATTTGGAGCAGTAGGTCAAAGGAGATGCAGGCCAGGCATAATAATAGTTCTTGAATTTAATAAAGGCAGTCTGACTTACAGTCGGTTTTACTTCAGTCTAGGAATATTAGCTGATCTTTTTTTTAATTTGGTTTCATTCATACATTTTTTGATTTGTTAAATTTAGTTTGTTTGTGAAAATTAACATATTTTTTTTGCTCACGAAAAAAACGGGGAGTGTCTCAAGTGATGGAATCCTAGGGAAATTAAGGGAAACCCAGTGTTTTTCATATATTTTATTAATCTATCTAAATATCTGGCAGCCTTCTTATATAAAAAATATTAGAAAATAATTTATTTTTTTATACATTATGGCATATGTGCGGACTTCCACCCGTTGGGTTATAATTTGCTATACATCTATAAAATCATATTTGTTTTGATTCCTAAAACAGATTGAATCGTGCACTTTAAACTGATACTTATCTCTTAAAATGAATCGATTCGAATCGAAATCCGTGCAATCTTAATCCTTGATTAATTGAGGCTAGTTTCAAATGTCATGAGTCACTGCGTCTTGTTGTATAGCTATTGATTGGATCAAACACAATTTATTGGATGTATGCGTTGATTAAACAAATTGTGTTGGTATTGGTTGGTTGGCTATATTGTTATGTGATGCTGCTAAAATGATTACATAAGTATGTGAAGTACACTTAGCTCGCAATCACGGTAAACCTGATTTGAAGCAGTAGGCCAAAGGAGATGCAAGCCAGGCATAATAATAGTTCTTGCATTAAACGAAGGCAGTCAGACTAACAGTTGGCTTTATTTCAGTCTAGGAGGATTTGTCGATTTTTTTTAACTTGATTTCATACACACATCAGTGTAAATTCAATTTAACACTAGTGAAACCCAACGAACTGCAACAGCTATACATCTATGAAATCAGATCAAATTGTGCAATTCAAACTTCAAACTTATCTCTTAAAATGAATCGATTTGAATCGAAATCCGTGCAATCTTAATCCTTGACTAATTGAGGCTAGTTACAAATGTCATGAGTCACTGCGTCTTGTTGTATAGCCACTGATTGGATCAAACTCAATTTATTAGACGTATGCGTTGATTAAACATATTGTTTTGGTATTGGTTGGTTGGCCATAAGTTATGTTATATACCGGTTCAATATGGGGCCAATATATTCTCAATTTCTGTTTGGGCTTTGCACTTTGATGCTCAGTGATATATATTTTAATTGTATAGGTGTGGCAGAGGTGTTTAGATAACAGCAATGGTTCATCTGAATTTCCTGACGGAATAGTCCTAAATAACAGTTTTGCTCGAGACTTCGTAAAGAAAGGTTGCTCTTATTATTATGCTAACAACTTTCACACATATATTTTTAGAATACAGTTTTACATGAAACAAAACAATTATGATCATATTATTATTTAAAACAGACTGCATAAACAACTGAATAAAACAATTTATCAAGAACAAAACTAACAAATGTAAAAATAAAAGTAAAAATGGCTTTGATAGCCGACCGTACTTCGGACGTTCGATGTGAAGTATGTTTGGAGCAAACAAACTAAAACTGAACGTAAAAATAACGCTGTATTTTGGTTCAATCTTTTGAACTTTTAGTCGCAGGCCCTGATTTTACTTTCTGACATGAAGTGGTTTTAACGCTAGAATGGCGAAAGTCTAGTATTGTTTACAGTTAATTGTTCTGTCCAAGAGAAACACAAACAAGTTACTCAGCTATGTCGGCGAGTTTTTCCCCAATTTAATTAGGATCGGCTTCTAGTATAAGAGATTTTGCTGTCTATCTGATTTTAAGTGGAGCAACTGCCATCTTCAGACGTCAAAATCTCTGTACCCCCTGATACGATACTCTTTCTGTTAGAATATTTTTCTATCATTCTGACCATTCTGACTTACCAACGTGCCTCCTAGGCAAGGAAAAAAGGTCGTGTTGTTACGGTGGTCACCAAACTCACCAACTCGATCAATCCGCGCGGTTTTGACTTAGATACGAGCTCCTTTTTTTCATGAGAATATTTTATACGATTGCATTATTTTGACTCCAAAATAAAGTTTATTTACCTAGAAACACACTTGTTCCATTCGGTCCGCTACAGCGTTCAATTCGTCTACGTTCAAGCTGACTGTCACGGTCGAGGACACGTCACGGTAAACTCAAGCGATGCGACATGTTTTTATAAGGTTTAGAGGGACTGTTTTTTTATAAAACGCTGTGGATCTAAACTTTATTTGTCTGTGATTTTTGCCAAAGTAAATCATGCTTTTTATAACTCACACACACACATACACACACAGATACACACACACACACATACACAGAGAGAGAGAGAGACATTCACTGACTTATATAGGTATGGATGTTTAATTAACAAGATGTTACGCGGTTTTAATCGCGTCAAACGTTGTTATGTTTGGTGCCCGCAAGTTATAAAATATGCACAACGCCATCTATTAAACTTTTCACTTAAACTGACTTGTAACTTTAGCTCCAAAATTCACCCTCTTGGGAACAAAATTAAGAAAACCTCGGTACGGAAAGTTTTTGTGTGTCTAAGTTCTGCATATTTGCCTTGTTTGTCAATTAGCTGTAACTTTTTTGAAATAAATATATACTCATTTTATACTATTTCGGTATCTGGTATCATTCTTACTTTCACCTGCGTAGTACGTCATTAATAAGTAGCCTATATATCAAGGCAACATATTTATCTGCGGTGATTGGTCAGGATTTACTCGGTAATTTTTGCTTCAATGAGTAACAACCATCCATACGTCCATCCACAGACAAATTTTTACAAATTTTGCATTAATAATATTAGGAGGATACATTTTATGATATAAGATAGACATCTATCTTAAGGTGATATCAGACGATAAATTTTAACTCCAAATGCCTTATGTGAACATAGATTAAAACATTAGTGTCGATTGAATTAATTAGTGAACCGATCCAACAGAGTTGGATTTTGGCATTCGGTATCTTTCACTCGCACTCCGAATGAACGAGAAATGAACCGTCCGAACACTGAATGATCACTTATTCAAATTGGGCCACACCGGTGGTTCCAGTAGTTAAGAAAAATGGAAGTATACGTCTATGTGGAGACTACCGATTGACTGTTAATTTTGCTACAGAGACAGACACATATCCTCAACCAACCATCAATGAGTCTTTATCTGAGGTAGCTGGTGGTGTGGTGTTCAGTAAGCTAGATTTGAAAGAAGCGTATACTCATCGGACGCCGATATCTCGTATTTTTTTTTTTTTAATGTTAAAGACAGCAAAATGGTGTTTTTTTAAGTGGTACATTTAAAAAAACATCACTTTTTTGAAGAACTTTAAAAACTATAAACGTGTTTGGCACCACAAACATTATAAATACAAAGACTGAACGATAAAGGCAATTTTTTTTTTAATCTTGAACCTGTGTCCATCCATTCTAAAATGTTGTAAACTTCATTTTTTAATAATCTTTTTTTAAAAAAAAAAAAAAACGACGTCCGCACTAGGCATAACTCCTGTGTCGCGGGGGTGTTCACAAACAAATATTTCACACACACAAAGCACACAAAGTCAGAACAAATCTTTGCGAACCACACAAAGATTTTGTTCTATCTGGGGATCGAACCCATAACACCAGCGTAGTTAAAAGCGGCGAGGCGACTGCTTTAACCACTACGCCAATCGTGCACTCAAATTAAATGATCACAAATTTAAATAATTCCAAGACAAATTCTCTCGATGGCATATTAAAATAAATGCAAAGTGAATGCTTTTTTCTATTTATTTTTTTCTAAGCCATGTAAACATGGAATGAAGAATTCACGTTAGACTCAATACAAACCACAATCTGAAATGAACAGGAACCGGTTCGAACCGGAAATCGAAGCTGCGAGGTGACGATGACAGGAAGCGGACATTGCACTGTTGTTTCGTTTTGTTTATGCAGAGTACTGAAAACACACTTAAGGCCTATTTTATAATCAAAAAGTTAGTAGCAAGCAAGCTAATCAAAGGATTATAACACAACACAAACAAACAGTAGTGAGAGATGTGTTACGTTTTTACAATTCAATAAAGATTCAAAGATTCAAATCATTTATTTTCTTAGGCCCCAGGAGGCGCTTGAACACGTCAAAACAGTAATGTTTTGACGTGATCAAGCGCTTCCTGGTATTACAATTAATTTTAAGTAAACCTACATTTTACTAATGATTTGAATAACCGTGATAATTACATAAATTTTAATCCAACTGTTTGAATTAGATTATAATCAATCTAAAATATCTTATCTTTTTACTATCTTTCTTTCTATCTTTTCAAATAAAATATATAACAATTTATTTTGTTTTGACAATATTTTGATTATGTGTAGTGTGCAGCCAAAATACAGCGACCGAATATATTGAAAATTAAAACAAACTAAATAGAATTTTTGGTCAATTTTTTTTTTAAATTATTAAAACAATAACTACAAGTTAGTCTGCAGTATCCAGAATGAAATAAAGTAATTTTATTTTTAGTACAGTTGTAATTTGGGTCTTCACTGAACTGGTCCCAATTGAACAGATTATGAGTGATTAGTATTACTCTACGAATAACTTTATACTCAAAGATATTGAAGAAAGCTTGAAGGTGCTCCAGGACCGCGAGCATTGACGACCGGATGGCGGAGTGGGTATAGTGTACCTACATGTGACGCCGAGGTCACGGGTTCGATGCCCGCTTAAAACAAATCTTTGTGTGCATGAACATGGGGGTTTGTCTGGGTGCTTCTATGTATAATAAGTATAGTATTTACAAAATAAAATAATATACTTATTAGTATCAGTTATTTTAGTACCCATAGTACAAGCTCTGCTTAGTTTGGGACTAGATGCCGTTGTGTTTAAGTTGTGAGATATTTATTTATTTACCTGTAATGTTCCTGATTTGAAACGTGATTCGATTTAATACATTACCTTCAAAATGCGTCCTTGACTGACCAGCAACCAAGCAATTCATTCTTGTGTGTAAGTTTCATAATAAAACTAAACGCTAAAAGTTAAAAACCATTTCCCAGTTATCCGATCTCGAAAGTAGAAAATTTTCCTTACAGCATAATTCAATGATAAAATTTAAGCAATAAAATACCAAAAATATCCACCAATACATTATCAATCGAGGAAAATTTTTCTACGCCATTTGGTTCATTTCCGATAAATAAAAACAACTCCCGAATACTGAAAAACGTTGCGGACGTGATTTTTCGACATCGGTGCCCAAATTTATTGAATGTAAATTTTCTTATTCAAATGGAGTTACGTTTTCATAATTAGATAGGCCGACTCTTATCACAGTTCATACAATATAGCCAG
Organism: Hypena proboscidalis; assembly: GCA_905147285.1. NCBI lineage: Eukaryota > Metazoa > Arthropoda > Insecta > Lepidoptera > Erebidae > Hypena > Hypena proboscidalis. The sequence goes on along the minus strand of LR990150.1, from coordinate 3,825,802 downwards.
GCACGAAATTTATAGGCTTTGGCTCTCAAGAGTACAAGGTACAAGTATCTCAAGGCTGAGATAGCAACATCGTTTTGAAAGCTACCGAAAATCTCGGCTCGTGACCAAGAATGATGCAAGTCATTCGAAACGTCGAGCATAGGTATTTATTTACCTTTATAATAATTACGCGATTTAGACCCGTTGTCTAATTTTTGAAAAATGTTCTTAAATTGTAAAAGTTTAAAAACATATACCGAAAATTTGTTTTAAATTTCTTTACTGTATCTTTTAGCTGTTTGATGCTCTAACATCATAATCTACGTATGAAAATCTAAGCTCCAAAACTTTAGTCTAGTAAATTTGAATAGTATTTGCACAGTTTGACGTTTCCAAGGGTTATATGTACAGCAACGATAGCCGAGTGGGACTGTGAAGTCAAAGGTCTCGGGTTCGAACCCACGGCACACACCTCTGTCAATAAAACGTTAAGATTCGTCGTTTCGAAGATATGTGTGTATTAATATATAAATTATAGCTCGGTAACGGTAAAGGAAAAACATCGTGAGGAAACCTGCATGCCTGAGAGTGCCTTAAAAGTAATTGAGGTCGTGTAAAGTCTACCATCCGCACTTGGCCAGTATGGTGGACTATGGCCAAACCTTTATCATCATGAGAAGAGGCCCGAACCTAGAAGTGGGACATGTATTAGATACGGGCTGCTATTATTATGCGCTATGTAATTCATTTATGTAAATAAGTGATTTTGGCGTTAAGTTTGCCTGTTTAGTTTATATTAACATAATATCCTATTTATAGACATTTATTTTCAGTAGCCGAGTGTGAGATGCGGACTACATAGTTGAAGGTTACGGGTTCTAACTATCAGCACATACCTCTGTCAATAAACCGTTAAAATGTGTTATTATGTGTATTTATCATAAGAAATTGAGCGTTCGCTAACAACAAAGAAAAACATCGTTGTGTAGACCTGTATACCTTAGAGTGTCTATGGCCTTACCCTTCTCATTATGAGCAGGGATCCGTGTCCAGCAGTGCAAAATGTAATAAAACAAATTTAAGCTACTAAAATTACCAAAAACTTATCAAATATAATCAAAAACTAAAACGACCGAATTAATCATATTACCCTTGAGCTACATTAACGTCAAGAAATAAATAACGCCCCAACATAGAATTATTACTTCTAGAAACCGCTACTACACGCATGAAAAGTGCAGCGATTTTTAGATTTTTACTCGTCGTCCAAGCGCTGTGGCGTAAATTACACGCAAAATTTAATCAGTTTTTGGCTTCACTTTAGATTGTAAAGCGAAGCCAAAGTCAGAAAAAGTTTCGACAAAGCGCTTGAATGAAAACTATCGATCTAAAAGTTGTAAATCTATGAGTCCTAAACATCATCGCGATCTAACATCTGATATATCCAAACCCACCCCGTAACGGTCACCAGAACGTGGAAAATGTAATTAAAATGCCTTTTGCCAGAGATTTTCGAGTCTGAGCCACTTTCATTAAAAGTTGGGCTACATTTAATTCGTCACGGAGGACAGGCACATGCCTACCTTATATATTACGTGAATTACGGCTATCTGCAGTATAATTTTGGATGGCCATTCAGTTTATTTACTTTTAAAAGGTTTTGGGGAATTCTTTGTAAGTAAATGTGATTATAACAATGTTATCTTACGTATACGTATCACGATAGCTTTAATCGCTAGATTTGAACTTCACGTTTGTATTAGATCTTTGTAGTACTAAAGGTGCGATGTATAAGTTGAGTTTATAACATCCACATTTCATCGTTTATGTTTAAGTTTCGTGTGATAGTGGAAGCCTATTCATCGGGCAAAAATCTTACTCCAAGCTTCTATTGAGAATTTCCTCAAGTACAAAAACACTGTTGCTAAGCTGAGGCATCGAATTCGATACCTCGCAGTAAGAGTCGCATACGCTTACCTCTAGACCAGGAGTAGGCTATACTTATATTTAAAAAAAGAGGAAAGATTTGGTACCACGCATGCGTACTAGGCCAATGAGTTAGGTATGCAGGGCAAAAACTTCTAAGTCATAGTAAAAACTTACGACACCAGTTATGGATAAGTGAGTTATATATCTAAATAGTGGGTATATTACACTTAATAAATATGAAATACAAACTTGCATAATAATATCTATTGCAGTCAGTTTTTACTATGGCGTAGAAGTTTTTGCCCTGCATACACAACTCATTGGCCGACTTACAAGAAATAGACATAGTATGATTAATTTGGCGTAGTAATAAGTGTTGACGGCTTTGCTATTGTTCTCCTCCTTAAAATAATGTAATAAACGCAACAATAAGAAAAACTTCAAAGTACAATATTATCAAGATTCTTTAAAATCAATATTATTTTTACCCGAAACATTTCTCTTTTTAGATAGAATAATTGAGCAAAATGACAGATTAGGCCTTGCTTTAAATCTCGAAGCCATTAATTATGATGATTCTTCAAAGGGAACGCCGTACAATCGTCACAATCTCTGTAGTCTCATCAATCAGGAATGCTACCATTTGTTTGAAAACTCGCTACTACTGCTGAAAGAAGTTCTGTAATCAGTAGAGAACCAAATGTCATAAACAAAATATAAATGTAGACATTTGTTTTTTTATCTGTAAGAACGATGACGTGAGGAAATAATCATAGCGACTAATAATTATGTTGATATCTAATGCGTGGACATGAATGTGTGCGACAAGTAAATGGAAAAGAATAGAATTTTGCAGAAATCTGCATCAAATTCAGCATGTCATTATACATACATTTAGATATACTTATTATTTCATATCTTAGTTTAGTAAGTTTGTATTATATTTTTAGGTACTTTCTTTACTTAAAGGTTTGCTGTCAGAAAATTCAGTAATGATTAAATAAATAAATATCTCACAACTTACACACAACGCAATCTCGTCCCAAACTAAGCAGAGGTATGGGTATTAGAATAACTGATATTAATAATATATAAATACATATAACATATTATTGTATATTTTTTTGTTTGTAAATACATACTTATTATACATAAATAAATTTATGTATTAAGCTCACCTTCGTACATGCCTAACATTTGTGTTTAATTATTGTTTGTATATTTTTTCTCGTGTGAGATAAAGAATGAAAAATTAATTAAGAATTATCGATGAAATTTCGTAACAACTTATATATCAAAGTATTCTAGCACGATATGGATGGAAGAACAAATACGTAGCTCTAACTATCGCAATATTATCTTTTTAACGAGAATGTATCTAGCAACCCTACGGCATGGTTGCCCACTGGGGGAATTCAAGTACTTCTGCATCTTTGTGGCATATCTCGCTATCAATAAAGACTTCTTATGCGATGCCTTATCTTATAAAGGCTTCTTTGCATCTTACGCTAAGCCGCCGTTTCATATTTTTACGTCCTCACTATCGAATAAAAAAGAACACAATAGTTAGGTTCCAAAACATTTGATTGTACTTGATGGATGGTGCCAGGACTTGAGGGATCAAAACTTTTTGTAGGCATGTTCGAGGACGTAGATTTTTTAGAGCTCATAAAATACTTTTTTATCCTGAGGCTTAGAAATATATGTTTCACTTTTTATGAGATTCTATACGAAAACTTGGTTGTCTGGGGTCTTTTATTTTTAGTAGCACTGCACTGGTATTGCGTATGAGATACTTGAGCAATGGACTGGTTACTGTATTCCACTAACTAGATTTCCTTCCTGGGGTTTTAAACTATTTTCTTGTTATTTTTTATCATTATCGGTTATGTGGTTTAGTCATGAAAGTAGACAGTGCTATTTTAAATTAAAATACCTTATATTTGTGAGAATAGAATGGAAGCGGTGGGTACAAAAAGATCGCAGCGTTTGAAAATTAAATTTTATTTATCGATATTTTTTTTAAAGTAAAACGTATTTTTTTAGAACTAAAACAGCAAAGTGCAACCAATATTGAGTGCAACTATTTATGGTCTAACACTTTACAGCAAACGGGTTTATAACTTTTATCCCATAGTCCGTTTAATAAAAATATTTCCCAAGCATTTTATGCTCGTATCTGCGATATTTGCCGTATAAACAACAATATAGGGCCGTTCACTATAGTATTTACGATGGTGATACTAAAAAGATCGGTTGTGTTAGGAGGAAGTTCACGTCCGTGGTGTAATGGCCACGATTCGAACCCACGACCTCTCGATCGTAAGACCAAATGCCTGATCCATTGCGCCACGGCCGCTTCATCAAGTTGGAAGTATGAGTATATAACTATAAGTTTCTTTTTAAAAATATTAAAAGACAGTGAAACTTGCTTCAGTTGCAAATCTTGGTAGTTAGAAAGAAAGAACAGTTCTTAATTTATCGGCGTAAAAAAGACGTTTATATAAACTTATTAAGTTGCAAGTTTAAGTATAACTATAGGTTCCTGTTAAAGGAAGCACATGGCGATCCATCGTTATTGCATACCCTCATGGAAAAAAGACGTGGTTTTATGTAAGTATGGAGGTATGTACAAGATAATTATATATAAAGACAGTTAAACTTACATTAATTGCAAATATTGTTAGTTAGAAAGAAAGAGTACTCTATTAATAATATGATAGTAGTAATTATAATTAGAATAAGTTTGCAATTATATAAATCGATTTTTTATTCGAGTAAAATCTAATATATTTTTTAATCGACACACCAAAGTGTACGTTATTGGTCTAAAACTGAACAGAAAAGTGGTTTAAAACTTTGATCCCATTGTCCAGTGTTACATAAAAATGTAGCATTTTATACTCGTATCTACAATATTTGTCGTATAAACTACAATATAGGGCCGTTTGCTGTAATATTTACGATGTTCATACTAAAATAATTATTTTACTCTGAACGAACTTTATCGGAGTAAAATTTTGACGTTCATATTGACTTTTTAAGTTGGAAGTGTGAATATAACTATACGTTCTTATTAAAGAAAACACATGGCGTTCAATTGTCTCTGCCTACCCCCGTCGGATACAGGTGTGGTTTTATGAATGTATGTAGGTATGTAAAAGGTTATATTTAAAGACAGTAAAACTTGTTTCAGTTGCAAATCTTGTTTGGTACAAAGAAAACGATTAATAATATTATATTAGTAATAAGAATTGGAAACTGCGATGCTTGACTATGAAATTTTATTAATCAAATTTTTATACGAGTAAAATCAAATATATTTTTTTAAATCAAGACTTGTTGTGTTGATCCAGTTATTGATCTAACACTGTACAGCAAAGTGGTTAAAAACTTTAATTCTTCAGTTCAACCAATGTTAAATAAAAATATTTTCCAAGCATTTAAACTCGTATCTGCGATATTAGCCGTATAAACAACAATATAGCCGTTAGCTGTAGTATTTACGATGTTGATACTAAAAATAATTCTTTTACTTTGAAAGAACCTTATTGGCGTAAATAAATACGATTATACAGGGTTATTGGGTAAGTCGACCTAGATCCGTTAAGAGGTGGTAGTTCCCATCATTTCTGACTGATCTGACTATGAAACACCCCACCCTAAACCTAACCGTTTTCGAGATATTGGACTTAGAAGGTTTTTTTAAAAAATATCCCGATTTCTTAACTATAGCCTATTTTTTTTGTATCCTATGCCTTTTATTTTTTTTTAATTCTGATTTTTGTGTGCCAGATAAGTTTGTTTATAATTCTCAACCCAAAAAGTGCAAGTATCTGAACCAATGGGATCGTAGTAGACGATTGATACCGTAAAAAAGTAATTAATTTCAAAAAAAAAAATTGTTTCTTTTAGTAATATTTAAAAAAAAATCTATGGCGTTAGTTCTGCAGATGTTTTAAATAATATCTACGTTCCATTAGCTATCCAACAAGGTATCACTAGCTAGGGTCTTATCACAATTCATAGAAAAAAAATCGATAAAAGGCTCTCAGGTAGCAGTACAAATTTGGGTTCTTTGATCCTATTGTTCTTCCACGGAGCTGTGGTGCGTGCGAGCGGGACAAACTGACCAGGTGCAAGCGAGATAAAATAATCCCGGCCAATTTGTTGTTATTGTTTCGTTTTAGTCTGCTTCCGTGATTCGTCCGTAGTAGATGCGATATTTAGTGCTCTTCATTTCTTACCCGACTTGGCTTGTATTTCTGGACTGTTTCCTACAAATTGTGACTGTGCTTGTTAACTGGACTTTGAATTGTGCTTCTGAATTGGAACTGTTGAAGATGGCAACCTTCACGAACGAGGAATACGCGGATATTCTACTTTGTTATGGGTACTGCAATGGTGTTTCTGCACGAGCTCGTGACGAATACATTGCACGTTATCCCGGCCGCCGAATACCGGATGTCACTGTCTTTGACGGCGCTTACCGGCGACTCAGAGAGACTGGCTCTGTTTTAAGGCGTCGAGCAGACCTAGGCCAACCACGGATCATTGTTGATGATGAAGATGAAGATAATCAAATAGTTCAACGGTTTAGAGCGGATCCAACTACTTCAACTAATGCTGTTGCCCGAGAACTTGGACTCTCGCAGTGGAAAGTGTGGTTTACGGTGAATACTGCAGGCCTCTACTTACAGGTTAGACTTTTGTAGATTTATGCTTCATGGAGATTTAGAAGACCCAGCATTTTTAAAACAAATCTTGTGGACAGATGAATCAAAATTTGATAAAGATGGAATTACAAATTACCACAACGCTCATTATTGGGCCCCAAAAGCGCAAAAAAATCCTAACCAGAAGAGGACAAAAGCCGCACAAAGAAGATTTAGTTTAAATGTCTGGATGGGAATCATAGCAAACAAATTAATTGGGCCCTTCTTTCTACCTGATAATTTAAACGGAGAATTTTACGAACATTTTCTAAGAGAAGAGTTACCAAATTTATTAGAGGATTTACCCCTAAATCTGATTAGAAACATGAAGTTCCAACACGACGGTTGCCCTGCACATTACAGAAGAGGGGTCAGGGAATGGCTAGACAACGAGTATCCTAATAGGTGGATCGGAAGAGGTGGACCCATACCGTGGCCAGCAAGAAGTCCTGACCTGACTCCCATGGATTTTTATGTGTGGGGACACATGAAGACATTAGTCTACAATGAGAATAATCCAATTGAAACTATTGACATATTAAGACAGAAGATTATTGAGGCTGCTGACGAAATTCGAAGAGACTTAACGACTGTAGTAGTTAAAAGCGGACTAAGACACCGAATGAGAGTGTGTGTGCGAAACAGAGGCGGCCATGTAGAACAAGATTTATAAATTTAAATAAATGTTGTTTAATAATTATTTGTATTGTTTTATTTGGTTTCCTGGCTCAAAAGAGAAGTTTAATCTTAAGTACCATTGTTTTTTTTTACTACCTGGGAGCCTTTTATCGATTTTTTTTCTATGAATTGTGATAAGACCCTAGCTTGTGATACCTTGTTGGATAGCTAATGGAACGTAGATATTATTTAAAATATCTGCAGAACTAACGCCATAGATTTTTTTTTAAATATTACTAAGAGAAACAATTTTTTTTTTTCAAATTAATTACTTTTTTACGGTATCAATCGTCTACTACGATCCCATTGGTTCAGATACTTGCACTTTTTGGGTTGAGAATTATAAACAAACTTATCTGGCACACAAAAATCAGAATTAAAAAAAAATAAAAGGCATAGGATACAAAAAAAATAGGCTATAGTTAAGAAATCGGGATATTTTTTAAAAAAACCTTCTAAGTCCAATATCTCGAAAACGGTTAGGTTTAGGGTGGGGTGTTTCATAGTCAGATCAGTCAGAAATGATGGGAACTACCACCTCTTAACGGATCTAGGTCGACTTACCCATTATCAATTTTGACAAAATTCCCATCACAAAATATGTGTATTATGTATTTAAGTATTTTAGATATGATTTGTCTATAAAATAGATAAAATCTTAATAATAATTAAAGTAAAACCCATATTAAGTTATTATGAAAACACGGCGCTCGGGAGTCAACCCATTAAATTCTATTTTTAAAACATTTTAGGCAGTTATTTGGGTTTCAGCTATTCAACATTGCTTACTTCCCCCCTCTTATCCTATCGCTGCCATATTACGCTATCAAATTTATAAAAAAGCAGTTATATTAATAAAATAATTGAGCAGATTTTAAAATAATAATACGAATAGGTTTGTTGTAATTTGTTTGTAAATAGCTCAAAGTTGTATATAGTTTTTTTCGATCTTTGTTTTGCATTTTCTGTGAAGATTTACTATGGGATTCAAAAAAGAGGAAGGCATGGAGGATGGCCAAAGAAAAGATGGATTGATTTTGTAAAAGGAGACAGGGCTAGAAAAGGTGCTAGTGATGAGATGACGTTTTATAGAAACGTATAGCAATATAAAACATAACTTTACATATACATTTATTAAGTTTTACTTTTGAGATAATCATTTATATCCATGAAACCTAAAATAAAATAAAATTTAATGGACAAAAAAAACAATTTACTCGGACCCGCATGACAAAAATACGACATAAGTTTGTGTGATGTAACATCAGAGTGAAATCAGCTAATTTGGTACGACGACATCCAAGTAAGACGTAGGTACATCTGCGCTTGTCTTCATTAGACAGGAAATGGCATTCGAGTACGGCGGAAGTTGTAAGAGTCACGTGTCCTCACGTAACGAGATCTAGCTTCTCAATTGAATATAAACTGTGTCAGAATTAAGTTCGATTTGAGATGAACTTCAATACTTATTGACAACGTCCAAAAATTATTACTCCTAAATACAAAAAATCACAATTCGTGGACAATGATGAAATAAAGAAACAGATAATTTTTCACAAATGTGAGTTACTGCAGAAGCGCTTATAAAATAAAATGAAATATAAATATTATTATTAATATTATTTATTATTTTTTCTTTATTCAATATGCATAGTTGTACATATTACCATATAAATAAAATTATTCTTACTAAAGGTTTCTTTTAAATTTTATATAATTTTGCACATAATTTTACATATTATACATTTATTTAAGCAAGCATACACATTTATAATTGCGCATGCTAGCTTTAAAGTTGTTTTGCGCTCTTTATAGTCGCGTCAAAGTAAAATCAGCTTATTAGTCACAAGATTCAAGCCAAAACATGTAAACTGAATAGGACATACTTCTGCGCTCGTCCTCATTAGAGCGGGATTCCAGGAAATGACATTCGAGAACGACGGAGGTGGTAAGAGTCACGTATCGCAGCACTCAGTTCAATTCAAGTAGGTTGAGTTTTCCAGCTCAAAGATTAAATTGAGCTCTATGATTACTGCCTCAGACTTGAAAATAGAAGTGAAATTATTTTGGGAAATGATAAAAAGAATATTTCATTTTCACTCAATTGTGCACTAGACCTGTAATGTAACTTTCAACTTGTCAAAATCAATATTATATAACATTACGCCTATGTTACTCAGAAAGTGTATAACAGAGGCATAGGTAATACCCACATTTTACCTGTTGTGTTAAGGTCTTGTGTGATAGAACGTGAGCCTTAAGCCATCCATCGTGCACAATTCAAAATCTGCACAACTATTGTGAGTTTCCAGACAACAAATCCCAAATAATACATTTGCCTTATCCAGGATTCCAACTGAAGACCTTGTAGTAAGGGGTAGCATGAACATCACGGATGTATATCTGTAAAACGTACGTATAATTGAATAATATAGCATTACATTTATAATACAGTATTTAGTCATGCTTAGCTGTCTAATACAACAGTCGAAAAATCGGACTTGAAGAGGGATCAGTCTTCATTACAGTGAGATTTCAGGCAACAGCATTTGAAGACGTCGAGAAGTGAAAACACGTATAAAGGCACTCAGTGCAATTCAAGTATGTTGGATCTTTATGTTGAAGTTTAATAAAATATGAGCTCTATAATAAATGTAATAGAGCTAAGAATAGAAGAGCAAGTGTAGTAACAAATTAGCACTTGTAGAAACACATATAATATATAATATATTTATTTCACAACTTACACACAACGCAATCTAGTCCCAACCTAAGCAGAGCTTGTACTATGGGTACTAGAATAACTGATACTAATACATAATATATACTTTTCTTTTTAAATACATAGTTATTATACATAGAAACACCCAGACTAAGACAAACTCCCATGTTCATGCACACAAAGATTTGCCTTAAGCGGGAATCGAACTCGCGACCTCGGCGTCGCAGGCAGGTACACTACCCACTCCGCCATCCGGTCGTCATAAATAAATAAGACATAAATTGAATAAGACAGATTTTAGGAAATGATATTTGAAGAAGTCGGGAAGTGGAATGGGGCACGAATCAAGTTATCAGTGCGATTCAAGTATAATAATAATAATAATAATAAATAATAAATATCTCACAACTTACACACAACGCCATCTAGTCCCAAACTAAGCAGAGCTTGTAATATGGGTACTAGAATAACTGATACTAATACATATATACTTTTCTTTTGTAAATACATACTTATGATACATAGAAACACCCAGACTAAGACAAACCCCCATGTTCATGCACACAAAGATTTGTCTTAAGCGGGAATCGAACCCGCGACCCCGGCGTCGCAGGCAGGTGTACTACCCACTCCACCATCCGGTCGTCTATATATATATATATATATATAGTATATTGAGTCTTCATGTTGAAGTTCAATAGGAGCTATATGATAAACATATTAGAGCTAAGAATAGAAGAGCAAGTGTTTTTACAAGTAAGTACATGTAGTAACACGTAAATTGAACAATCTATGTAATAAACATCTACGCCTGTTCTCATTAGAGCGAGATTTCAGGAAATGATATTTGAATACGTCAGGAAGTGGAATGGGTCACGTATCAAGGCACTGAGTGCGCTTCAAGTATGTTAAGTCTTCATGCCAAAGTTTAATGTGATGTAAGCTCTATGATATACGTACTAGAGTTCAGAAAAGTTGAGCAATTGTTTAAGACTGAATGAAAAAAAAAGTACATTTTACACGCTGTTTATCCCTTTAATTGTTCACTAAACTTAAAATTAACATTTGAAGCTGTCAAAATAATAAAACTTACCATCACACCCATGTGACCAGGATGTGGTAAAAGTGTATGACACTTACCACTTCACCTATGCTCTCTGCTACACCCCTATGGGTTATAAAGACATATTATGTCATCGTAGCGAGTTTTAAGATAAATTTGGATTTTTTACATAAGATAGAACGCCAGAAGCAATTACACTATCCAATGGTCCCAATGACAAGGCCAAATTCACACATTCACTCATTCAAGCACACCCAGTCTCAGAACTAATCTTTGCGAATTACACAAAGATTTGTCCCATGTGGGGATCGAACCCACAACACCAGTGCAGTGGAGAGCGGCAAGGCGACCGCTTATACCAATACACCACACGTGCAGACAAATTAAAAAAGACATAATGAAAAAAAAACATAAAGACATGATGTTATAAGTATATGTCATTGGAGCGAGTTTTTCAGAAATGGCATTTCAAGACGTCAAGAAGTCGTAAGTGTCACGTATCAAAGCACTCAGTGCGAATCAAGTATGTTGATTCTTGGTATAGCACCTGAATATAAGATGTTCATACAATGACGCTTTATATTACCCAGAAGAATAGCAGAGGTAAAAGTCACCCACATTTCACAACTTATACTTTCAGGTTTTATGTGCTAAACCTGCCAAGTTAAGTAAAATAGCTTTAGCTTTTTTGACACTGATGCGGAAGTATTTTTTGACGCATAACTTTAAATTTTTTTTAGTTCTATTTCTCTTCCAGCTGTACATAGTTAGGTATTATTTTGTTTTTTTATCATTTAATTTTTAATGTCTTTGTTAAATGTAAGTTATTAAATAAATAATTTATACCTATTACTTTGAAGAATAAAATAAAGTTAATTTGCTTTGATTGCGTTAAATCAATATTTTTAATTTTTGATAGTCCTGTAAAAGGTTTTAAAATATTTACGTCTTTGGGAACGGAGCAGTAACGTTTAACGCGGGTCAAATTAATATTATTATTTATAATGATGACTAGAGTAGAATAAAAAAATTAAAAAAATCTTCCCTTACAATTCTATCTATCAATGTTATTAATACTTCAAGAACTTCAAGTTTCTATCGCCAGCCAAAGTCGAAGGATAACATAAATTCATAACTAAGATAATCTCATACACCAATTTAGCATTCAGGCCTTGCAAACTTACATTTGCACGTCCTTTAAAAAGTTTGGTGCCTGCAGCGGAAACTCGCTGCATAAATCATTGCGACGCTGAAAGTGGACAAATTCCTTCCTTTTAGTGAGACAAGACTAGGGTTGCCATAGCTGCTAAACTACTACTTAATATTTGGTATCTAAATTTAAAAAAAGAAATATAACAACGCCTACATTACATTTGACCGTTTATATTTAGTTTAGGTCCCAATGAAAGGGAGTGAGACTATCGCCATCTACCAGGCACAAATCCATCTTCGTCCCACTTTTGAGAATATTTATAACACTTTTGCAGGACCTGGATACTTTATGGTGAGAGGGCATATATGGTAACCACTATATAATATACTTTAATTAAATTATGGAATCGCTACCGCAACGCGCACGGTACCAAAAATGGTTTTAATGTCATTTTACATTAATTAGTACCATATTCTAGTATAAAAAAATAAGCAATATCAATACTTTCTATAAACTGCCCTTACCCAATTTACCTAAACATTAAACCATTACATATTTAAGTACAAGTTTAAGTACAAAAAAGAAAAGTTTAGCAAAAAAAAAAAACTGGACACTCGACAACCCTGGGCGGCAAGTATAAAGCGCTTTCGGCTTTAAGGTTATATGAATATCTTGGGAATTCCACTTGGAGGTGGTTACGTGTGAGATTTGTTTACGATTTTGCAGGTGACACTTTAATGTAGAAGATGCTTAGTAACATTTCTTAGTTTGTATTAAACTCTGAGTATTCGGGATTGTTCTTGGGGCTTGTAAATGTAGATATTCTTAGTCATAGCCAATACGATGATTCGTCTGATATGATTTACGTATAAATTCTTTTTAGGCTTTATAACAAAAAAGGCTTTTTACAGTAAATTACATGAAGTACAATACATATTTTATGATACATGGAGCAAAAGAAGCTCTTATTACAAAATAAATATTTTATTTGTGTAAAAAACATAGTCCGAACATAATTGTCTGCCCGAGTGGTGTAGTGGTTTAAGCGGTCGCCGCGACGCTTTCTATTGCGCTGGTGTTGTGGGTTTGATTCCCACATGAGACAAATCTTTGTGTGATTCACAAAGATTTGTTCTGAGACTAGGTGTGGTTGTATGAGACAGTGTGTATTTGGCCTTGACATTGGGACTATTGGATAGTGTAATTGCTTTTGGCGTTCTATAAAATGTAAAAAATCTAAGTCTTTAATAATAATTATCCCTTTCTAGTTAGTACTAGTTTTTTTTTTATTTTATACCGTAACATTTAGATATTAGTTTTTTTTTTCAGAAGTTGCTCACAGAAAAAAAAAACTGTCATAAATGATAGCAAAAGCCAGACATTCGACGCTGACAAAAACATAGTCAGTGAAATAGTTTTTCTAGCGTATGTAAGTTTGTAACTACATAAAGTAGGAAATAAAAACTTGGAGCTCGGCTCAGCCCTGAGAAAATGACCACTGTTTATGGCTAACAATTTTTGTGTTTCATGTTGTTGTTACTTGACCACACAACTTGTTTTACAAAATATATAGGTACTATTAGATCAATAAAATATATACTATTAGATCAATAAAATATATACTATTAGATCGATAGATTTGTGTTCTACTTTAATACTAATTTTGCGAAGAGATTTCAATACTTTGATATCTAAATTAGCTTGACATCGAATAAAATATATACTATTAGATCAATAGATTTGTGATCTACTTTAATACTAATTTTGCGAAGAGATTTCAATACTTCATTATCTAAATTCGCTTAACGACGAATTTTAAATTGTGACACTTGTTTTTATATTTTTTTTAATTTTAAATAAATAATTGATTATCATAACATAACATAACTTCACGCCTATATTACCCAGAAGGGTGTTGAAGAGATGTACAATACCAACATTTCACCAGTTATTCCCATGGGATAGAGGGTGAGCCTATCGCCTTCCTGCTGCTATTGTAAATTTCCTGACGGAAAGTTCACCAATAACATTTTGACCAAACCGGGAATCGAGACCTAACAGTGAGATGCGCATACGCTAACCACTAGACTATTGAGGCAGTTATATAATTGATACATAAAAAATCTTTATCAAATGTGATAATTTGCAACGAAACTTATGTCAAATAAGCTATGAATAAATTGAGTCGATAGTATTTACCAACTAGCTATTAATTAATTGAAAAGATGAAAATATATTTTAGATACAAATAAAAGCCAGTCTTTTTTTCTTGATTTTAAAACAGAGCTATCAATAGTGTACTGACGACTACCGAATAACCAATACATGTACTAAACCGCCGAAGAACTACACAACCTTATCCCTCCATCCCCGTTTCACCATCGGACTACCAGACAAACGGCACTCAGGCATCGCTTCACGGTAGATATTCCAATAATACGCACTTCCAAAGAATGGAACGCCTTGCCCGAGTCTGTGTTTCCGCATGAGTACAACTTGGATCTCTTCAAAGCAAGAGTTAATAGGTATCTCATAGGTAAGCGTGCTCCACCATAGACCGGATCATCACTTACCATCAGGTGAGATCGTGGTCAAAAGCGTGTCTATCCATCATAAAAAAAACCGGCCAAGCGCGACTCGGATTCGCGCACGTAGGGTTCCGTACCACTATACATCTAAATAAATGTTTTTCTTAATTCTTTATTATTTTGGAGTTGATTGAATGAAAGGTAAAATGCGGTTTACGATTTATTACGTATTAAAAAAAAAACTAATTATTAGATCTAGTTCAAACTAATTTTAAGTGGAAGATTGCATGGTAATGTATATCATTATATTATTTTTACATTTATCATTCCCTTATTTTAGAAGTTACGGGGACACAATTTTTTCCACTTTGGAAGCGTCCCTCGCGCAAACTATTCAGTTTAGAAAAAAAATATATTAGAAACCTCAAAACATCATTTTTGAAGACCTATCCATAGATACCACCCCACACGTATGGGTTTGATGAAAAAAATATATAGTTACGGAAAAATGTGGCTGTGACATACGGACGAACAGACAGACAGACATGACGACTTATTAAGGGTTCTGTTATTTGCCATTCGGCAACGGAACCCTAAAAAGAACAATTTGGTCTCGCATTGCATGGAAAGCCTTTACAACGCGAGACCATCTAACTGAATACGTATAGGTGGATGTGTCCTATGTACCTTCTGTTTACTTTCCAAGAGTTGCAATTGAATTTCTACCCCATTATGTCGAATAATTTAACTTAATGTTCTCAGAATCTCGTTGTGGTAAGAGTTTATTGGAATAAGGCACTTCCTGTACCGTTCTATGGCCTTTCGCGGTATTGCCTTTAAGATTTAAAGCTGATTCTGTTATATATTTGATTAGATTGATTGTGATTGTTGTTACTATTTGATTATGAAAAATTTGTTTGAGATTTATAAGTCTTGATATAATTTTTGGTTTAATTGGTAAAATATTTATCTTCAGCCTTCAGTAAGTAAGGGTGCCATGATATTATATTTTTAATAAAAACCATGGGTGTGTCTTCAAAGATGCGTTATAGTTAAAAAAAATCTTGTAGTGTGGATGTACGGTTGTTTGTTACTCTTTCACGCAAAAACTACTAAATAGATTTTTACGAAATTTTTCTCAAATGTAGCTTATAGTCTGGATTAACATAATATTGTACGTTACTATTTATCCGATCAATGCCTCCATAATAAATAGATTCCAAATAAGTTGCTTCACATCGCAGAAATCGCCAACCCGTGGGATGACTAAGATTTCGGGACTCAGTTAGGTTAAGTAAGGATTAATTTTTTTTAAATTTAAGTTACTACTATAACCAAAAAAAATACGTGTCCCGAACAAACGGCTGATGTTCAATATTTAATTTATTCACTGATGAACCTTGGCCACGTCTAGACTATGCGTATAAATTAAATAAACTTATGTCGTATCTTCTCTGTATAGGCAAAACAATTAAACACATTTCTACTTCACAAACTATACTTTGGTTATGTAATATTTTTAAATGTTTAATTATTATTTTTTGGCGAAGTTAAAAAAAAATGAGATCTGAACACTGACCATGTGTAGAAACTCTAATTTTAATAAATGTCGCTTTACCGCATCCACCCTCAGAGCAATAAACCAACCGGAGGCGTCATTATCAAACGTCTCTCGCTGCCAAATGTGGAAGAACGCTACTCTTGCTCGTCGAATTATAAAACTAATTGTTAAATCATTGATGCGCAGAATAATCTGCCACCCTGATCCCGCGCAGACTTCTTCGGTTTAAGGATATTTATTTCTCATAAGAACATCAGTCCACTTAAAATGAGATAAAAAGTTAGTATAAAGTAATAATCTCAGCTAGCTCCAAACAAATATTTCGACAATTGATTGGGTATTCAACGCTTAATGTACTTCCTTATGGGAATCGCTCAAGCGTCGTAAGCTTAAGTAAGTAACAAGATTGTAGGGCTATTATAACATGGGTATGTTAAGCTATAAGGCTCAGAGTTATCAACCAATATTATCTTTATATTATATTATTATATATTGCATTATCTTTGGAGTAATAGAATACAGCTGATCCGTTTCACCCGCGTTCCGCTCCCACCGCTTCAATTTCCCCCGATTTTGTACCATATATCATTACTGCTCAGCTCCTATTAGTTGTAGCGTGATGTTATATAACCTATAGCCTTCCTTAATAAATTGGCTATCTAACAACATAAGAATTTTTCAAATCAAATCAGTAGTTCCTGAGATTAGTCGTTCAAGCAAACAAACAAACTCTTCAGCTTTATAATATTAGTATAGATTAAAAGTTACATTACAGTGTAGGTACATATTTCTTAAGCTTAGATTTGAATGATTGAATTTTAACGCATTCTTTAATATCAATTCAATTCAATTCTTTATTCATTAAACAAGTTTTACATTGTGTTTGAATATTACATAAAAGGACCGACCGGCAATCTATTAAACAGCAGGCTGCATTGATTTGCGTTGATATCGTGTCCATATTGGTTGATAACTCTAAGCCTTATAGCTTAACATACCCATGTTATAATACCCCTACAATCTTGTTACTTACTTAAGCTTACGACGCTTGAGCGATTCCCATAAGGAAGTACATTACGCGTTGAATACCCAATCAATTGTCAAAATATTTGCTTGGAGCTAGCTGAGAAACTAACCGAAACTTTTCCGATACACAGCGGGAATAAAACGTAAATTACCTGGGAACTTGGTCCAACTATGTGTTAGGGCTAGGTGCTACTGAAAACTGACAGCGGAAATATAAAGAGAAAAATAAAGCCATGTTACTCTAGCGTATTAATGAAAAATAAATATATAAAATAATAAAAATAATAAATTAATATTTTTCTTTTCATGTTATATTATTATGTAGTATCCCTAGAAGTTGGCCAAAATATATCTAAATAATAACAAAACGTGCCCTTATGACTTTTATTTCAAAACTTGAGCTACACTTTACATAACAGACTAACAGGCTGAAATGGTAATCGGGACCGACAAAGATTTTTATATTAAATTATTTTGCTTATCTGAGAAAATGGCGATACATCCAATACCAATCGATACGCCTTCAAAATCAAGGTTCGAAATCTTCTCCTCAACAAAAATGAATCACTACCATAATATTACTCATTTGTTCATATAAATTTAATTTATTAAATAATTACTTGTATTTAAGTATTTTGTTATTATGCATATATTTTCATAATGAATTTATTAATTGTATAGATTTTTAATTTTATTCTTTAGTGATACCATATAATTATACTATTATATACTATAAACAAAATATACTATTTTATTTCAAATCAAAACCCTATATTTTATAACTTCACCTGCTTTGTTAATCTCTGCATCACTCAAATGTAGACTGGTAGAGAATGCCTATGGTATGAAGTCCGCCTTGTATACAAATTTTTAAAGTTTAAAAAAAATAAATACGTACAATAAATATAGCTTTACAAAATTGCCATCTCGACCTGTTGCGTACTGATGTTAATGGAAACTGTCACATTTGGTATTTGCCTGTTGTTTCCGCTCCAAAAAGAAACAAAAATGAATATTTTATGCGTATTATTTTACCCCTTTGTCAGACAAGATATTTTTTATACTAAGAAACAGTTGAAACATATATGGGACCGGCAGGATTTGAAAAATATATAAAAACTGTTTCTTAGTATCATTTGCTAAGCATAGCTGAATGCTATAAAAATAAAATCAATTAGAAGATTTTGTTTTCCGATATTTTGGAGAGTTAGTGAAAACAAACAATAAAATTGTATGATGAAATAAAATAAAATAATTGAGAAAGTAAATCTTCCTTAGGCTATCAAACACATAATATGGACTTAATGTCAGAAGCATTATCTAATAGATACACTATCTGACGCCAATACAGAACATCAACTGTCTCTGCAATCAAATACTGGTAAAGTGGTTACTAGACTAACCATCTTGTCTTGTCAATTAACTCAGTGCTAAGCCTAGCAGATTGATTTACACAGCCACTAGTTAGTACACATCACCACAAATCAAGCTATACATTTCTAGTAAAAGGTAGGCTGGCATTGTATAGGCCCATTCCATGCAATTCGAGACCAGGTTATACTAGAAATGAACATCTCGATGAATAGCCGTGTGTACAATTAAATACTGCAGCTAATGAGATCATGTCCGTTACTCGCCCCGCTGCTCGCTCTCACTCGCACCTAGCCCTTAAATAGTAAGAGAAACGAAGTAAGAGAATGCTCTTCTTTGTTTTTAGGAAATAGGAAACAATATCGCAAGTTATAAAAAACTCTTAGAAAGGTAACGGGCCCCTGGAGCGGGTTCGAGACATGAATGCGAATTCGCTTTTAAAAATAATACACACTGTCTTATTTTGCTGCCAGCTGTAGCTGAGTATTTTATAACATTGCTCGTATTGTTTTGTCAGGCATTCCGTTTCATGAATCGTATCTTTTCTAGTGAAAAAAATTCTTTCGATTTTTTAGTAAAAAAAAAAAACACAATATATTTTTTAAGCTTTTTAAAGTAAGCAGAATAAAATATTATTCCCGTGACACCACGCCCCGTGTGTCTCGTAAATTTTCTTTAAAAGAAACAAGTTTACAAACAAATTTTCTGTAAGAGATTTTTAAACTGATGTAAATAAACACTGACCACGCCCTTAATCTGTGGTTTCATCCGGCATCCGACTGGATAGCGGAGTCGGTAGTGCAACTGCCTGCTAAGCAGAGGTCGCGGTTTCGATTCCCGGTCAAGACAAATCTTTGTGTGCATGAACATAAAGATTTGTCTTGGTCTGGGTGTTTTAATGTATAATAAGTATGTATTTACGAAAAAACTATTATTCTAGTACCCAAGGTTTGCCTGGGCGGTATCCGCACTTAGTCCTCCTATGGGACCGTTGTACGTAAATAGTTTCCCGTTTACTTCAGCCAGCCTAAATTGGTCCCGAAGGAAAGCAGCCTCCGAAGACTGCTGCAAGCTTCCGGAAGCGATGTTGGTGACTGAAGAATTTGTGCCCGTTGGTCGGTCACGCTGCTACATTCCATGATGACATGCTGTGGCGTTTCTTCTGCCTTCATGCATCCTCTGCATAGAGGGCTGTCTGTTATTGTAGGTGTTTGTTAAGTAGACAGTGACCGGTCAGGATTCCAATGACCTTGCGGAGTCTGTCTCTATTCAGTTTGGTGAGGTCGCGGGCAAGTTTTATTCTATTCTTCTTCTAGTACCCATAGTGCAAGCTGTGTTTAGTTTGGTACTAGATGACGTTGTGTGATATTTATTTATTAATCTGTACATTCAGTTTTTGCTGTACAATTAGACAGTCACTGTGTAAGCAATACTTGAGAAAATACCAAACAAATGTATAAAAAACAAACATTTATGTCGAGTAATCGCTTAGTTCTCCTTAATATAACTGCCATTATTTTGTGTCTGGACTTTAATTTCCGTTCCGTTGTTCACGAGGGTTTTCAATACGATTATAGCAAATATAATGAAAAAGGTTTCTTTCTCGTGGCTGCTACAAATACCAGTTGTTTTTTAATGAAATGAAATGTTATTTAAAAAATATTATGGCGTCATCTCATCACACATTTAAAAACCCTGCCAAGTGCGAGTCGAACTCGCACATGAATGGTTCCGTACCATTATCTATAAAAAGGGTATAACAATAATGTATGTTCTATCCCTTAAATATATATTATATCTTTTAATTAAATTTATTTTTTTTAAGTAAATAATATATATTATATTATTTAATATTGTGAGAATATTTCAAACGTCTACTTTTTACCGTTATAAATTTCAAATTCAAATTCAATTCAAATTCAAATCATTTATTTTCATAGGCCCCAGAAGGCGCTTGAACACGTCAAAACATTACAAAAAATGATATAAAAGTAAATAATAAATAATACTAAATTATACTAATTACAATGATTTGAATAACCGGGGCTCAGATTAATTTTAATCAAACTGTTTAGAATCGAATTAAAATCAATCTAAGTACCAGCTCCGATGTGTATTGCATTATGAGAAGAGCTGGTGAGAAACTCATGTGCACCATCTTTTAAAATGAAAAATATAACAATATAAAAGTACATAAAAAAATCACATAAGAAGAGCAATTCATTTCCAAATACTATTATCATTTATGTAGTCTGAAATATCATAGTAAGCTTTTTGACATAATTTAGTTTTAACATATTTTTTAAATTTACCTATCGATAATCGAGCTAAGATTGGTAAACTTGCTCTAATTAAATTTTCAATATTATATTTTATCAATTGGACTACTCAATAAAAAGGTAAAGACAGCTTCAAAATATTACCAGTGATTTTTTACGTCTTCCAATATTATTGTCAGTTTTCCCTTATCTGTTTGACATCAAACATATGAAATTGGATGACTTATTGACGTACTAGAAACAAAAGTATTCCTCGAGGAATTCTGTGAACACTGACAAAAATTGTCGGGAAATTGCTGGAGACGGAATGTGTCAGCCTGTTACCCCTTGTTACTGTGATAGATACACATGTGTGTGTGGGACCTATCGTCAACATTTTGTGCCAAGATGTGGCATATTTTACCACCATTAATTATGTTTCAAATAATGTTGATATGTATTAGTTAATTGGGTTTAATTTTATTCGTCATCATTCACCTTAATGATTTTAAGGTTTCGCGATTTGTATACATACTTATATATTATAGAAATGGGTCTCAATCGCGTAAGTATTCTTAAGACATAAATACCTTTTTTTGCTCGACAGTTAGAAAGAAAAAGAAAGAAAGAAAATACATTTATTTGGAAGTACACGATACACAAAACAAAAATAGAATAATAATACATAATGCCAAGGAACGATACAGTTGATAGAATGCAAGATATAACAGATGAAAAGTTTCTTATTTATATACATAAAAAAGTCAATATCACTAAAAATTACAGTGTTTCGTGCTTACTACCAAATTGGTAACCAGTTCAGCATATTTATATTGCTAGACACAGGAGCCTGGCGCTGGTTTTCAACTGGTACCTGATTATTTAATAAATAAATAAATACAATAAGTTATAGTAAATAAATGCTGAGGAATTTATATTATTAAGTATTTAACAATTAAGATTAAAAAATAATAGTTAAACACTGGTAATTATATTATTAATAATAATAGTAAACAATAGATAAAAGGATAAATAAATAAAAGTTACGATCGAATACGATCGTGGTCACGATCGGTGTGATTCGATCATAATTATATTTATGCCTTTAAAAATATTAACGCGATCAAGACTCGTGTCCATAATATTATTATATAATCATTCACCTTGTTCATGTGATGTAAAAAAATAGCAAGGTACAATTTCTTCCTTTTAGTTTCATAAAATATCGGGTCCAAATATTTATAAAAATATAGTTTTTTTTTTACCATACCGTACAATTTGAAGTGACTTGGCAATCTAAGCAATTTTTACTCAAGAATATTTTAGTTAAAAAAAGGTAAAGTTAGGAGAACTCAACCTACGACAGGCCTGCAATTCTATTTTTTTTTTCTTTTTATATACAACGCTCACAGCGAACGAACGTGTAGTCCACCTGATGGTAAGTGGAGTACAGCCCATGGACATCAACAATACACAAAAGCAGATTATAGATGTGTCGGAGATGTGACGGTGTTATGCCTCATGTGCCAGTAATTTCAGGGCCTGATCTCACCACCAAACCGGAACACAGTAATGGAAGCACTACTATTTGGCGGCAGGTTAAAGGTGAGACGGTGGTGCTGCCGCCCTCGAGCTCATTCACAAGAGCTCTACCACCAGTGTATTATATTTAAGATTTAAGTAAAAGATATTCTGTGAATGTCCTATAAATTGTTTAAAATCTTGCGAGCAAAATTGCATATAATTTGAATACCAAGAAAATAAAGCCAAAAGTCAACTGCATACGAAAAATTTATATTTGCCCACAAAAATTGTAATTTCAGAAAATATTTGCGCTTTTTTAGACAAAAATTATCTTTTATCTGGACG
Source organism: Hypena proboscidalis (assembly GCA_905147285.1). Taxonomy (NCBI): domain Eukaryota; kingdom Metazoa; phylum Arthropoda; class Insecta; order Lepidoptera; family Erebidae; genus Hypena; species Hypena proboscidalis. Next base: position 3,802,950 of record LR990150.1, on the reverse strand, counting down.
ATTCACCACAGATCTACATTTTTATTGCTTACTAAACTTTATCTGGCTAGCGTTTCTCTAAAACCTTTATTTGAAATTACATTATGGACTCGAAATCTTTAAAGTCTGCAATTTTAATGCTTCAAGATGCCCGGGTCAGTGAAATTTAAAATCAAGTAATTTGTAAACCCTGCTGACTGTATGCTGAATATTTTATGTTGAATTTTAAATAAAAGAAAATCTAATTCTTAGTTGCAAAAACACAAAAGAACAAAGCCGGCCAAATTTAAGTGAAATATTGATTTGTAAGCCATAGTAAATGAATTTAAGCTTTTTTACCTATTCATTTGTGTAAATAAAAAAAAATGCTAAAATAATTGTAATTAATTTTGCTTTTTTGACCGAAGGTTGTTTTTCAATAGTAATAACAGAGAGAAAATATTACAGTACCAACCAATGTCCTATTTAATTACGATGACAATTCAAGAATTTTGTTTAATTTGAATTAAAAATATAACTTTGCCACTGTTTGACGACCCAATAGAGTAGTATTTTTTTTCTTCTTTTCAATTAAATATTGAATTAAAAAAAACTACATTCGTTTGATGTTTGTAACTTTTTTCGGTGCTATTTAAAAAAACCGGCCAAGTGCGTGTCGGGCCACGCGCAGTAGGGTTCCATAGAAAAATACTTTTTAACTAAATGGCGTCCATCAGAAAGGAAATGTTTGTAGTACACGAAACCAGCTAGCACGTATGACGAGATGTATGAATGTTAAGGAAGCGAAAGAAGTATGTAAGGAGCGAAGCACATGGCGTTCCATCGTCTCTGCCTACCTCCGTGGGATAAAGGCGTGATTTTATATATGTATTATGTATGTTTATTTATGTTTCAAGAATTTTGAACGAAATATTCTGAGTAACTGCATCTGACATTTCGGACCCCTATTCCTCTTGAACTAATGAAGTGAACTTATCCGCTATAGTTTTCCTTTAAAGTTCATTACATGTACTACCGACACAATTTTTTTCAGATTTTAGGATCCAGTAGTTTAGCTTTTAGAGGGGGGGGGGACGCCCTACTCGAACAAAAATTTGCTCTTTAAAGTTAATTATCTCGCAAACGGATCCCTAAATCAAAAAACTGTCTTAGCAACCCCTAAACGTTTTTAAAAGTCCTATCTAACAATACCCCACACTATGGGGTAGGCGACAAAAAAAAAACATCCCTACTTTACATGTAGGGGAGCTACCTGAAAAAAAAATATTTTTCCAAATTTTACTCTACGACTTTCTTTGTTTAGTTAACATACATGTTTATGCAAAATTTCAGTTTTCTAGCACAAACGGTTTCGTCGCTATGCCGTGGACAGACGGACAGACGGACATGGCGAAACTATAAGGGTTCCTTGTAGGTACTACGGAACCCTAAAAATACACATGCCCAAATAAATTCGCTGATTTAAGATTTAGTTGTTAGAACTATTTTATTATTTATTTATTTTAATTTACTTTCATTTCATTTAACTTCACGTTATCAGAAGACTGGCTTTTACTTGGCTCAAAGAATCAGCATTGCCATTCAGCGTGGCAATGCCGTCAGCCTTCTGAACGCGTTCCCTGCAGTCGAGGTTGATGCGGAGGATTTACAAATACAAATTTACAGGTAAGGTGTCATAGTATGACACCTTAACTGTAAATTTGTAAATAGTTATTTGTTATTTTTACTCACTTATTTATAAATAATTAATTTTATATTAATGTTAATAATTTTAAAATTATAATAAAGCAATAAAAGATTTATTTGTCAAAGAATAACTTCTGAAGGAGTTTAAGTACCAACCACTTTAAACATAACTGCTAGATAGTAATAAAACATATAAGTTATCAAGCACTCCAACTATAGTGGTTTATTATCTCAATGGATTGCGTAAACGTTGAATTGTTGCCAGTGACCTTAACACGAAATGTTTATCATACACATCATAAACACGTTGTGATGTTTGTAATAATTACTGCAACGTCGCGTGATTAGATTAATGCAAGTAGGACATTTGAAGAATTTGGTCAAGTCCAAGATTTTAGGGTTAGAGATCCGTATTCAATAAATAAATAAAAAATAAAAAGTTAGTATTATTTTTCTAGTAAGGTATAGTACAAGGTCTGCTTAGTTTTGGTCAAGATGGCGTTGTGTGAGCCTATCGCCATTGTCCGTGCACAAATCCAACTCCTTGTTCCTATTGTGAATTTAAATTTTGCTAGAGGCTGAATCGAATCCTAGACCTCGTGGAGAGAGAGGCATACGCTAAAAACTAGAACATCGAATAGATACTATTTTAACAGAAACGATTTTTATGTTTGTTTGCTTGTATCGAATAGACTTCGAAACTAGTGGACCAATCTGGATTAAAATTTATGTGCAGATAGTTCAAGGTTTTAGGAAAACATAAGCTACTTTTCATTATTCAAATTATATTCACGAAAAACATTTCACGAAAGACATTATTCAAATTATGAAATAGACCAACAGGCCTATTTCATAATTTGAATAATGTTACAAACTCAAGTCAGTTTTAATAAAAATACTGTTCATTAAAATACCACGCAGGCGCAGCCGCGTACGGAATCTAGTATAACTTGATTGCTACAATTTTTCTTGAAATAATTAAAATTTAGTCAATGATAATAATTATATGAAAATAATAAATAATTACGTTTAGGCTTAAAAGCGAATATCAAGACGTTAAAACAAAATAATATTTGGAACTAATTACGAAACTAACTGTCAAGAGCAGGTGGGATTGAAAGACCAAATGAATATTCTTAACAATGAAAATGCTTTTATTAATTTCAGTATTGTAAAATTTAATATAAATAGTAATTACATTCTAGTTTAGTTTGCCCAGTCTTTTGAAATTATTATAAAAATTAATGTTTAATCGCACTTTATATTTCTTTTGCTTTGTTTAATGCATCTACGTGGCAAAACCAATTCAAGAAAATCCATGACTTAAAATAATTATTGTTTAAAGAAATACAAAGGGGCAGTAATTTAAAAAAAAAATACATTCTAGTTTCAAGCAGTGTTAATTTCCACAGGTTATTTTTTTTTTGTAAACAATACAAATTTTAAACTTTCGCGTTGCATATTTATTGTTATGATTTAAACGGGAATTAACGCGATTAATTTTTACCTCTCCGTGCTTGACGTTCGACGTTGAATTCAGTGATAAACATCACAAAAGCTCGCCCGTTCCCGCGATCAACAAACTCTCATAAACCGGACTCTATTAGTGTAGTGTGGCGGAGGTACATTGAAAACTAAAAACCAACAAAAGTGAGGGTGGTTTTCATAAAATCATCAACCTCACGACCGGAGCCGGGCGCTGCCGAATCAGTCTGCTTGCGAGCATGACAAAGTGCAATCTTGTCGAAACGTCAAGCACCGAAACGTAAAAATTAATCGCGTTAATTCCTGTTCAAATCATATCAATAAAAAAATTGTAAACACGATATATCATTTGTAAGAAAAACGGGTATTTTTTAGTTCATTTTTTTTACCAGTGGAAACAGTGACCGCGACTAAAATCTGTGTTACAAACCTCATAAAAAGACCTCGTAGAGTATATCCGGGGCAAGACGAAGTGGACATTGAGGGTCTGCTAGAACCTCGCCACAACACAAATTTTAAATCGTTTGTGGTGCGCGTCCCCATTCACCATCTGGAAACGTTTCTGCAAGAGGATTTCTGGCCGGAGGGAGTCACTTATCGCCGCTTTCGTGGAAGATTACACGACAACTTGCAATTGCGCAACACTTCGAAAGTTATAAAATACAAATATGTATGTTAGTTATAAGGTATTTATGTAAGGGCCTTGATGCCTGAAATAAAAAAAAATATTTGATTTGATTAAACGCCTCTACAACGCATCAACTCTGTATATAGATAATTCAAATGTATTTGTATACAGAACCCTTTAAAACAGTAAACAAACCATCATTCATCAAATACTAATCAACACTCCGTTGATGAGTATTTGATTTGACCTACAGCTATACATAAACATGTCCAATATAATGTGGTCTCGCATTATACAGGGTGTATTTTTGAAACGGGGCAGTAAGGGCAAGTACCTTAACCGTTGCAGTTACAGCAAAACGTTCTTAAAAGACCTTCCCTAACTTTTTGGGACATTTTGAACTGCATTCACAGATTTTGTAAAAAACTTACAGTGAGCAAAAAAAATGCAAAAAGTTCAAAATTTTTTTTTATGCCAATCGATTCTATTTCATGTGGGGATCAAAAAACTCTATGGGACCATTTTAGCTTTCAGTACTAGAAAAGACAGAAATCGCCAAAAACGTTTCCCATACATTTCGGCAACAGAAACGAATTTCTACGGATGGTCTAACTTTTTGTTATGGCCTGGAAGTGGGTAGAATTGACTGTAAAGTAAATAAAAAGAATTTTTACCCTCAAATTTCTAATTTGATTCGAAAATCTGTGTGTTATACTTAGTTTCAGCTGAGAAACTTCGTATGAGTTATTAATTAAGGATTTTCGCTAAAATGTCTTCTAATCGTGAAAAAATTGACTTATTAGAAGCGTATTTTGTCAATAATCGAAATGCGGGAGCTGCATTAGTGTGGTACCGCAATAAGTATCCGTTGCGGCATGTGCCAACAAGAAAGGTTATTACAAATCTTTTGAAAACCTGGAATTGCAGGGTTCTTTCAAAAGAAAGCGGCAGCCTCGTGTGGACATGGACACGGAGATTGCGGTTCTGACTTATGTCGAAGCATATCCAGAGGTATCGTCCAGGCAAGTCGCCCTTGAAGTAGGTGTATCCCACTCCCTTGTGATAAAGATATGGAAGAAATACGGCTACAAGTGCTATCGATATGGGCGCATAGTTCAAGTGTTACATCCGGGTGATGATGTTCGAAGGCTTACTTTTTGCAGATGGCTAAGAGGAAAAATAAGCAGAGATCATGAATTTTTACATTACATACTGTGGTCAGACGAAACGAATTTTTCCAATAACGGTATGTACAACAGAAAAAATCACCACTATTGGTCCAAAGAAAATCCACTAAGAGTTACGGCAAGTCATAATCAGGTTCGCTTCTCATTCAACTGTTGGTGTGGTATAATGTCCAATCGAGTCATAATGGTGGAATTTTATGAAGGGAAACTGAATTCTGCCATGTATAATGAAGTCATTTTACACCATCTTGAAAACGAGTTGGACGAATGGCCCCTGTCGGAATTGCGAAAAGTTCATTTTCAACAAGATGGTGCTCCGCCACATAACAGTCACCTTTCACGTTCCAATTTGAGCCGCCTATTCGGTACACAGTGGATAGGTACACATGGTCCAACACAGTGGCCACCTCGTAGCCCCGATCTAACACCACTTGATTTTTTTTTATGGGGCTTCGTGAAAAACGAGGTGTATAAGACGACGTACGCCAGTGTTCAAGAGCTCAAGGATGCATTAATGACCATTTTACGTAATATTCATCCCAGAACATTATTAGCCGCCATTCGTTCAGTGCAAAAAAGGATAGACTTATGTATTCGTGAAAATGGAAATCATTTTGAGCAATTTATTTCATAAACCAATTTCTTAAATGTTTAAATGTTTTTTTTTTATTTAAAAAAAGTTCAAAATTTTACCTGACCTATGAGTTTCGAGTTGATTTATCATATTTCCGTACGAAATGTATGGGAAACGTTTTTGGCGATTTCTGTCTTTTCTAGTACTGAAAGCTAAAATGGTCCCATAGAGTTTTTTGATCCCCACATGAAATAGAATCGATTGGCATAAAAAAAAATTTTGAACTTTTTGCATTTTTTTTGCTAACTGTAAGTTTTTTACAAAATCTGTGAATGCAGTTCAAAATGTCCCAAAAAGTTAGGGAAGGTCTTTTAAGAACTTTTGCTGTAACTGCAACGGTTAAGGTACTTGCCCTTACTGCCCCGTTTCAAAAATACACCCTGTATAGGCTAGCAGCTAAGCAGCGATAGCCGGGTGGTACACCGTAGGACTGCGAAGTCTAAAGTCTTGGGTTCAAACCCACGGTAAAACTTTCAATAAAGCGTTAAGATTCGTCTTTTCGAAGATATGTGGGTATTTATCATCTATCATCTCAATACACCTATACTCAATGACTAACCCTTTTTTTTTTTTTTTTTTACGTGGGGAAATGCATTTACGCATACCACCCCACCCCGGGGAAGGGCAGAGTGGTTATGTGGGACTCGCCCGTGCCTAAAGATGGTAAACGGCACGGGAATACCCACTAAAACCCCACGGTGCTCCCGCACTCGCCTTGATGGGGGGGTCATGGGAATCTGGCACAGCCTTTACGTCCACAACCCCCCCGGCGATGCCCGCCGAAGCAGGCCCCTCATGGCCCCCAAAGAGGGGGCTGGCGCAAGCCACCGACCAGCGCAAGGACCGCGTGCAAAGCCATCGGACATTCCCCATGTCCGACGGCCTGGTCCTCTCGCGGCGAGACAGGTGGTCGGTCCCGCCGCCCACCACGCCGCAGTTTAACGGCTGCGGCCCCGCCGGGACCGCGGAAGGCAGGGAATGCGGGGCATCGAAAACGACGCGCGCACCGACACTCCTACCCGCCGCGGCCCCGTAAACCACCGGGCCACAGTGCCAGCTTGCGCCAACACCGCAGCCCGGCCTTGCCCGCCGAGGCAGGCCCCTCATGGCCCCCAAAATGTGGGGGGACCGGCACCGAGGGCCGCGTGCAAAGCCGTCAGACACTTTCGTATCTGACGGCCTGGCCCTCCGCGGTGAGACAGATGTTCGTCCCACCGCCCACCACGCCGCAGTACTAACGGCTGCGGCCCCGCCGGGACCGCGGAAGGTAGGGAAAGCGGCAACGAAACACCGGCAGTCCTCTCCCGCCGCGGCCCCGCAACTCCTCGACCGCAGTGCCGACTTCCTCACGCCAGCACTGCAGGCCCTCCTGTTGCAGAGCCCCCCCATAAGGGCCCTGCAACATGGGCTGCTCCCACATGGACTTCCAGCCAAAGCCCGAAGAGCAGCCCCCCTCTGGGGTCCACTTGGCTTCGCCGTGGCTCGGGGGCGCCACGGGTACTAAGCCCCACCGCGACGACAACGCGGGACACCCGTTGGTGGGGACTCAATGACTAACCCTGCCTCTACTTTGAGAAAGTTCTATAATAAATAAAAATGCATGTTTAAAATAAAATAAAAGGTATTTAAAACAGGACTCAACTCCTTGAGGTGAGCGTTAATAGCTGCAACACAGTTTATTTTTTACTATCGTAGCTATTACCGTAACCATAAAATCTGTAAAAAGTGTATTTTGGTTCCAATAAACATTATATTATTATATTATATTATAAATTATTGCTCGCTAACGGTAAAGGAAAACATCGTGAGGAAACCTGCATGCCCGAGAGTGCCTAAAAAGTGCTCGAGGATGTGTGAAGTCTACCAATCCGCACTTAGCCAGCGTGGTGGACTATATAAATATGGTCTAACCTGGCCCGAGCCCATCAGTGAGACATGTATTAGATACAGGGCTGCTATTATTGTATAGGCTGTTGATGCAATCCGAGACCAGCTTACACTGGAAATGTTAATTTTGATGTGTTGTAGTGTACATTCCCTAAACCCAAACACAAAACTTGAGTCAGTTATCAGTCGAGACTGAGTGAAGGTCGTCTTATCAGTTAATTGTGTTGACCCTAATAATCTTTTGTAATTTACAGGTATAAATGGCCAATTGGATACGATGGGTGCTAATTGTGATACTTCATCATGCTGTCTTTGGTTTTCTGCTTCGCTTTCATTAGTTGTGTTGGTGAGTGAAATAATTTTTAATTTCTTATTGATTATTTTTATAGCATTTAGCTATGCTTAGCAAATTATACTAAGAAACAGTTGAAAAAGATATGGGACCGGCAGGATTTGAACCTGTGACCTTACTGCACACTGGGAAGCCGCTTTAGCCATCCAGCTACGGTCGCCTCTTACCAGAACCCTAAATTTCTTAACTGTATGATACGTCATTTCGTTTCATTTGCTGGTGTGCAGTAAGGTCGCAGGTTCAAATCCTGCTGGTCCCATATCTTTTTCAGCTGTTTCTTAGTATAATTTTTGTATTTATTTAGAGATGGTCCATTGTTTTTTATCGTGGTTATCTTTGTTGAAGGATATGGTACGCACGTGAAAAAATTGTGACATTATGCACTATTAATATGATTATGAATAATAACATTTTTGCCACTGCCTCGTTAGTCTAATAGTTAGCGTAACCGCATCTCACCGCAAGATCTTGGGTTCGATTCCTGGGTCTGGCAAAAATGTTATTTAGGCTTTAATTCTCAATAGCAGCACGGATTTGGTATTGTGCCCGGTAGATGGCGATAGGCTCACCTCCTATCCTATGGGACCTTAACATAACAGGTGAAGTGTGGGTGTTGTACACCTCTGCCATACCCTCCGTGATGTAATGTTATTTTATGTACAATTTTGCCAAAAAATATGTTAACTGTTCACCAGCTGCAAAATTAAAACGAGGGTTATTATTATTTGAATGTAACGGAACGTGTATTATTATTAAACCACATACTGTATAGATATCTGAATATTAAACGCTATCAAATAATAATCATGGAATTTGTATTTGTTTTTATGGCTTCACTTACGTGTTTTTGGTGCTCTTTATCTGGCTTTATTCTGTAACCTAAGGTCAAAATCATACTTTGACATCTACGCCTTATGATTGAATTAATTTAAACCTTAACTCTGCAAACAAGGGTTATACATATCAAACTGATAATATTTCGACAAAAATATCATCATTTTACAGTTTCAACACCAACTCTAAAGTCCTTAGAAGAAATAAGGATAGTTGGAGGCGAAGATGTGGACATCACAGAAGCGCCTTATCAAGTGTCAGTGCTGAGAAACGGAAGGCATGCGTGTGGGGGGGCTATTGTTGCTAAGGACATTGTTATCACTGCTGCACATTGTATTAGTGGGTAAGTGAATCTAACATTTTTTAAGAAAGGTGTCACCGCGAACATTAGTTGTAATAACGTAAAAAAATCGAATGTTACAAAGGTGGAGAACCGAGCATTACAATACGGAACTTGTAATGGAGGTTCAGAGGTACCAAATAGATCTTATCTGCCCATTAAATATAATCTGGCTGAATATAAAGTGACACTTGAAAAAGAAACTTAGCTGTCACTGTCATGCATGCGTGTAATTCACTGACCTCTATTATATAGAGGTCAGTGGTGTAATTGCATAAGTTTGCCAATAAGGTTTATCGAGCACCTCTGAAACTGAGGATAGATCTGCTTTTTTCAATCTTGATTAATATCGTGGGGCTGTATACAGAAAGAAACGCTGTATACGCTTGACAGCGCTGGTAACCCGTGCAGGAAAATATATGAACACGCGCCGATAAGCACTGAACGGTGCCGACAAGTTCCGACAAGCTTCAACACGCGCTGGTCAGCGCTGGGCGCTGCCGTTTAAAATTTATAAACAACTGCTTCCTGCTTCCTTTGTGTAGAACGGACCAGCACTGCACATTATTATTGTTTAGTTATTTAATTGTTTTAATTTTCTAATGCTACTTACTGTAATGACGTGTAATTATTATTACCAATAAATAAGTTTCTGAGTTTATGCACCTGAAGCGCACGTTTTAATGACTTAAAGCATCGAGTATGCTATTTATGGCCCTTACATTACTTGCTCGCGGCAAACTTGAATTTCGAAAAAAGATAATATCAATATATATTTTTTATAAATACAAATTATCAGAGAACTACGAAATAGGGATGATGACTGAGCCCGCGAAAGCAATAAAACTAATACCATAACAAAATGTAGGTAAACAAAAACAAAATGCATTTTTTTTTTGTATCATACTTTAAATCAGATTTATCTTATATGATCATTAAATGTATTCGTATATGACAGGTATACAAAACTATTAAAATATTTGTTTTTTATTCAATAAACCGCAAATCGTAATGAAACCATTTTAATAAACGCAATATTTCATATAGCTATCAATGTATAATATACTTCGTTGAGTGAATACCATCTTTAATTTATCTAACCTGAACTTACCTGTGACGAGACATCGAAAAGACAGTAAGTAGTACAACTCCGAAGTGGGGTATATAAGCCCAACAATACTTAAAGCCTAAAGTGGTGACCCCGACGTGATTGTGGGAACACAAGGCTAAAGGCTGACGTAATGCTGACACATTAGTTTAAGTAAGCAACGCGCCACTGGCCCGCCGATCACTAGTTGCGTTCGGCCAGGGCAGTAGGGAACACGCTTGTAAATTAGTATTAGGTTATTGTATAATATACTTCGTTGAGTGAATACCATCTTTAATTTATCTAACCTGAACTTACCTGTGACGAGACATCGAAGAGACAGTAAGTAGTACAACTCCGAAGTGGGGTATATAAGCCCCCACAATACATAAAGCCTAAAGTGGTGACTCCCGCGTTTTAGTTTCTACTGCCCTCGCAACTCATTGCGCCGTCGCGTACGTACACGTTGCATAAATCGAACATTCCACGTTGTGTATAGTGACACGTGTTAGCAGAAAAATGGCCAACCCAGGAGTGCAGCAGTCGACAGCTCAGCAGCATGCGTACAATAATGATTTGGCAGCCATCAGCGTGTCGTCGCGGATACCCACGTTTTGGACAGCGCATGTGCGGCGGCTAAGAGGTTTCCGAATAGAAGTCACGGAGTAGCATGGAGGTAACCTACACATATTTCCATTGGAGACGACTACTGACCTCGGCAAATAAATATGAAATAGAAGCATCTGGACAGACACTACCAGCGGTGAACGACTCGAATATTTGTGGCTGCATTGTTAAGCTTACGATGAAGAAGCAACCAAAGCAGTCCACTGCGTAGTTCGGAGTATATGATCGACATGGAGGCAACCAGGGACGGAGGCGTAAGGCGACTGGAGCTGAGTGCGAGGAGACAAACCGCATTAGTCTGAAGGTCGCAGCATACCCTGAGGATCAAGATGGCAAGGGACACGGCGGCGGCACTCTGCAAGTACAGTGCGCGCGTCGTATTAGCGTATCACACCAGGGGCGAGGCAGATTCCGCATCATGGCGCAACCTGTCATTTTTCAGATATAGGCCCATTTCTCGTGTGTAGTGTACTGGTAGATTTATGAAAATAGTGATTTAGCGTAAAATTGTGTTTTCCGTACGAATTGATTTATTATATATTTGTATATTTTAAGTAGATCCGAAAAAGTTTTCAAAGTTCAATTAAGTAACAGAAAGATAGATATTTCAATAGATAGATTGAAACCTGCATATGTATTGATAGAACCAGAAAGTACGAACAGTAACATTCCTCATAGTACAAATGAAAATAGTAATACAAAAGATGTAGACAAAGAGAATGACTCAGATTGTATTAGCGATAAACTTGTAACTCGTACCACACGCAGTGGAAGGCACGTAAAGCCACCTGTGCGTTTTAAGTTGTAAACATATTAGATTTATTTATAGGTGACTAGAATATAAACCATCATTGTACACATTATTTTCAAACTAGATAGTTTATTAAAGTATATGGCTATATTTGTCAACATGGGTAATTACCAAGCAAAGAACGAACAAGTTGTCATAGCGCAGACTGGCTCTGAAAATTCAGCAAGAGCCGCGCTTGAAAGGAAGATCGAAGTATACGGCATACTCATCTTTGTAATCATAGCCATAGTAATCAGTGTATTTTTGTGCATATGCCTTAAAAAGTGCGGTAAACATGCGGAAGGTAGAATTGTTAGCGGTGTCCTAAATAAGGTTGAACAAGGACGAGCTAACGTGATAGAACAAACAACCTCGCCCAGTACAGTGTCTGGAACAACTGTTATGTATTAGATTTAGTAATTTGTGTGTTTGTGATAGCAAAAGCAGTGACGAATGTTTGTGATTTTTCTGGCGTCGACGTGTTGGGTGCAGGAGGTTCCCAAGGGATGTTTATTAATTATTGCAGTGCAGGCCAGCACGTTGACTACCGTTAATATAAAATAATTAGATGATAAGAATAAGAATATGTATTTATGAAACATAAAGTCGGACCGCTGAACGGTTCCGCAAAACATATAATTATATGATATTTAATATATAAGAATTGTACGAACTAATAACGATAAATTTCAGTTACAATTATGCTTGTGACAAACAACATTGTATTTCTTTTGTATCGTAGTTTTTTTCATGTACCTAAAAATAGTGTTAGCATGTAAGTAGTTATGTAGGTCAAAGAACACAACTATTCTTTGTTTGCTTAAGTACAGTGTCAGCAAATTGTTGTCAGAACAGTATCGTATTGTTAGTAATGAGCAACAACTTAGCAATGTTTTAATTTGTATGTAATGATAGGGTGACCATAGTTTTGTCGGACAGAATGATTAAATGTAATAGTAGTGTGACCATGTTTTTTTCAGGACAAAGTTTTCTTGTTTAATTTTTGATAGAAATTTGAACCAATGTTAGTGTTAATTTCCTTTTTATTTTTTATTTTTAAAAAAGGGGGGGAATATTGTGGGAACACAAGGCTAAAGGCTGACGTAATGCTGACACATTAGTTTAAGTAAGCAACGCGCCACTGGCCCGCCGATCACTAGTTGCGTTCGGCCAGGGCAGTAGGGAACACGCTTGTAAATTAGTATTAGGTTATTGTATAATATACTTCGTTGAGTGAATACCATCTTTAATTTATCTAACCTGAACTTACCTGTGACGAGACATCGAAGAGACAGTAAGTAGTACAACTCCGAAGTGGGGTATATAAGCCCCCACAATATATAAAGCCTAAAATACTTTAAATCAGACTTATCTTATATGATCATTAAATGTATTCGTATATGACAGGTATACAAAACTATTAAAATATTTGTTTTTTATTCAATAAACCGCAAATCGTAATGAAACCATTTTCATAAACGCAATATTTCATATAGCTATCAAACAAAACTCATAACTTCACATATAAGCTACTAAGCGATGACGTCACGTCTATGTAGCCGTTTGATTGGAGCGTTTGGGCGAGTCCATTTTAAGTTTATGTGATATCAAATTAATTATTTAAATTATGTATCGAATATCAACAAGTGTTTCAATTACATAAGAATAAAAAATTGTCACCATGCATTTTTTGTACTTCCAGTAGTATAATATCGTTCTTGGATGATTTTTATTTCGTACTAGCGACCCGCCCCGGCTTCGCACGGGTACAATGCTGATACTAAATACACTACAGAAAAACTGTGAACGTTGTATATAAAAACACAGCGGCCCGCTCCGGATTCTCACGGGTATATTTATAATATATAGCCTATGTCACTCACTGAAAAAATGATTAAAATCGATCCAGTAGTTTTGATTTATTCATTACTGCCCGTGGCCCGCACGCGTTAAATTTGGAGTAAAACAATTCCCCTTTCCCTATACCATGAAGATTTCCTGCTATCTTTGAAATATTCATACACAACATTTTTACTTATTTACTTTTTACATTTCTCAGCTCTATATCTATCCCGAAGCTGACTGAGTCGAGCCTCACGCTCTACTGACAATTCTCTGACCCTCTGAACAGGCTCGCTCTCGCCGCCCCGACCGGCCGATACCGCCGCGAGCGCTACGTCCCGCAATTTTTAAATCTGTAATATCTTCGAAAATATTCATTTAAATCACATGCTGTAAAGGGCAATTTTGATCTACATGAAATGCACAACGTATTTAATGTATTTAATTGGATAAGGAATGATACCGTATCGTTTAAAATAGCTTGGTAAATAACACATATTTTTTTTGTAATATGTAAAAGATAAAAATGGTTACTGTGGGTTATCCGTAGGAGATAAACATATGCTGTCGCGAACTTTTTTATTCATCTTTTTAAGATATACAATTCCGTAGTACATAAATTTGATCTATCTCGTAAGGTTTAGCCAGCGTTTCCAATGTAAGCGCAGAAAAATATGTTTGTTACGACATCACATTACAAATCTTTAAATTTCTCGGCTTTTCTCTAATATAATATGCATGTATTATACATAAAAACCATCCTCTTGAATCACTCTATTTATTAAAAAAAACCATATCAAAATCCGTTGCGTAGTTTTATAGATATAAGCGTACATAGGGACATAGGGACAGAGGAAGCGACTTTGTTTTATACTATGTAGTGAAGGTGATTTTGCAATCTTTTGGTTGGCAGTTCCAACAAGTACTTTAAGCAGCAGAGTTTTTATGGGTTGATAACCCACTCTTCTTCTGTTTCGTCGTGTCGATGGCTGAGTCAAATTTTCATTTTGACTTGCCATCGTGATAAAAGGATTAGCCAATTCGCTTTGGAGAACTCGCGAATTGCCCAGGGTGCGCCGGACGTAGGGAATCGTTATGTACGTCACTCGAGGAGGCTCCATAAAAACTCTACTACCTGATAAAATTCAATGAAAACTAATTATGCTACTGTTCGTTTTAACATTAATTTTATGTTGATGACGTTAAAACAAATGCTTGTTTGCTTAATTAGTTTCTAATTACATACACAATTAAGTAAATGTGGATAAAGTCCAGGTATAAATTAATTTTCTATTCATCATCAACGTTTGTTCATTTCATTAGTGAGGTATTATTTTAGCGCAAAATTTAAATATAATTATTATGAATCCGATTTAGCATAATACTGTTATATGTTTTATGTAATAAACGGCCATTCTAAAACGTATAGATTGTTGACTTTTGTCTATAATTTGTTTATTTTCAAGACTTGAGTAACGATACGTAAATGTGAGCGTTTTAGCACATATTTTTCACATACCTACAAAATGATAAGAAATCAGTTTTGATCACAATTGAGTGGTTAAATAGTCATGGTATGGTGTCTGGTCTTTTTGTCTAACTAACGTTTAGTATGTCTTAAACTTATTTACTTAAACAAAACGGTTTTATTAATTTAAAGACAATCACGCTAGCTAAAATTGGGACTTTAATTAATAATAGTCAGCCCTTTGTTTTATTGCTATTATTATTAAGGGGCATTTATTGAAACCACATAATAATATATATATATAAGGCGTCTTCAGAGTTAAAAAAATAAGAAAACGAAAAAGAACTCGTTTGCCAGAAAAAATAAAAGCTTTGTTCAATCTGTATCAAAATTCAATATACAAAATTCAAATCATTTATTTCCATCGGTCAAAATAAATATCAAAATACAAAAATTATAAATTATTAAATTAAAATAAAATGATTTAACACCGGAGCTTAGATTGACTTTAATTCATTTTGGAAATTTGAAATGAAATCCACCATGCATACTACAGTTATTGCTAGCATACAAAATAAAACCCGTAAATTGTTTTCAGAGCGTCATACCCCGAGCTCTTTGAAGTTCGCGTCGGCTCTTCATTCCGTACCGAGGGTGGTGAAATCTATCCAGTTGGGGACCTAATATGGCATCCTGGCTTCGATTACTTCAAAATGGATTCTGACGTGGCTGTGCTATGGCTTTCGAAGCCTTTAGAGTTTAATGATAAGGTGGCTCCACTTGAAATGTCGGATGATGCTGACGAAGTCGCTGATGGGGAAATGACTGCTGTTACTGGCTGGGGATTTGTAAAGGTAAGCTTGATGTTACTGTGTTAGAAAAGTTTTAGTGTGTGATTATAACAAATCGATTGACGTCGATTGATGCCTTGATTAATTGGTGTAATAGGTTAGTACTACCTCGATGGTCTAGTGGTTAGCGTATGTGCCTCTGGGGTCACAGGTTTGATTCGCTGTCGTTTTATGCGAGACCTTCTCACATTGGCAATTCATAACCTGATATGTGTACATTATTTATACTATTTGTTTTGGACTTTTTAGATTAAATGACACTAGCTGGCAAAGTGGCCAGTTAGAGATATTTAAAGTAAAAGACGAAGACGAACGAAGAATAGGATAAAAAGACTGACCAGGCGATTAGACTTGTTACGTTCGCGGCAAATGAAAAAATGAGCAAATTAAAAGTGTAAAATGCCTTAGTGTATCTTCTTGACAGTGACAGTACTGAACACCTTTCCGTGCCTCTCCTTTACTCTCGTGATTACACTTCATTTAAAATAAATATTTTTGACTTTATACAGGAGGGTGGCGGCTATCCTAAACAGCTGCAAAGAGTTATGGTGCCCAAAGTGAACGACAAACACTGCACTGATGCCTACAACCCAACGTATATCATCACGCCTAGGATGCTCTGCGCTGGTGTGCCAGAAGGCGGCAAGGATGCTTGTCAGGTAAATAAGGATACTTATTTTATTTAAAAACAATATTTTTACAACTTTTTAGTATAGCTTTGCTGCAGCTGCTGAGCTGTAAGTTTTTACACAAAAATTGCAACATAAGTACTGGGTGGGACTAACAAAAAAGACTTAAGACTTGGAAACGTCGTAAATTTAACCGTCGGTAACGAAAAAAAAACATGGAAAACAGAGCGCGAACTCAACGCGAAAACCAAGCTTTATCAACTGTGCCCTTTTCTAAAACGTACAGAAAAGGTGAGGTATACCTTTTCTGTACGTTTTAGTTTATCTGCATGTTTTCGAAGAGACACAGTATATACAAAAGTTAAAACGCGGACAAAACGCGGCAGAAATAGGTACGCGGGGGTTGCTTTGAACACGTGGCAGTCGATCACCTGTGCAGTTGTGAGCATCCCGCCCGCGCCATTTATTATTTCATTTCTTATTCTTTTATCCTGTTTGTCCTTTAAGTCAATTTTGTTTATCCTGTCCTTATTATTTTTTTTACTAATATTATGAATAACTCATAAAATAACGGATGCGCAAGATTCTGTGGATATCCATGTTTTTTTATTATGTAGACTAAATAGAGGTGAGGGTGGCTTCAACTCTGTTTTAGTCTTCATAAAAAAAATCGTTAATTAAATTAATTAAGCGTTGACACATTCTTAGCATAAATAAGTTTAGTAGGTTAGGTCAAAATTAAATAACTCATTAGTCTCTAGTTTTATATCGAGACTAAATTGTAATCATAAAGTATCTAATTGTTTAGAAACATCATTAAAAAACCCCGCGTTGACTAAAACAAAGAGAAAATAAAATAAAAATCCATTCAGATGTAGATATTCAGAAGTTAATAACAATCGAATCTCAATATAATCCTAACATTTTTAATATGGTTCTAGTTATATCTTAGCTCTGGATTTTCGTATTTGAATCCTATTAGAGACAAAAGCAATATAAATGCCTGAATTGACACATGACACTTCAGAATTACTGCGAAATGATTTGAAATGTTGCCTGGATTTTATTATTAGAGTATTATATTTGGATAGCAACTCCTCTTTTATTAAATGTTATTTTGGTTCTCTATAGTAATATACATTCTTATTACTTATATTTTATATGATTTTAATAAAGGGGTGGTATTGTTCAGCATTTATATCAAAAAATATTATGTATAACACAATAAAAATAAAATGTACTAAAGTATGAGTATTACTTAAGTAGATTCTAAGATAAGATAATGTTTGTAGTGGATAATGTTTTTTGAACGTGGACAATGTTACAAGCAAAATGAATATTAGAGTTTTATAACAAAAATTGTAAATTTTGTACATGACGATTGATACCCACTACCATAGAAGGTACGTTTTAAAGTGTTAAATACAATAATGTATTTATTACTTGAAATTTTAGGCTTAAATTTATGGAACTGACAGTAATTAAAGGTACTTCTAAAAATGAATTTGATATCATCTAATTAAATACATTGAATGGTCACATTTTGCAGTTTTCACTGTCTGAATTAATAAACCGGTCTATTTAATTATTTCAAATTCAATTTTATGTGTTTAAATTTTTTTGCAAAGCAGTGTGATTTGAAAATATACCTCCAACTAACGCTCATGGCGTCAGCTGCCGAGTTGGTGTCGGGTATATTTTCGACACATGAAAGTGAAACTTACTATGAACTACTAACGTACCCCATACTAAGAACTGAAACTCAATTTTTATTTTTTCATCAAACCCATACGTGTAAAGTGTGTTTTGAAGACCTATGGATAGGTCGGTTTTTAATATATATTTTTTCTAAACTAAATAGTTTGCGCGAGAGACGCTTCCAAAGTGGAAAAAATGTGTGACCCTCCCCCCGTAACTTCTAAAATAAGGGAATGATAAAATGTAAAAATAATATATGATGTTACATTACCATGCAAACTTTCACCGAAAATTGGTTTTAACGAGATCTAATAATTTGTTTTTTATTAATACGTTATAAATCGTAAACCGCATTTTACCTTTCATTCAGTCAAATCCAATATAATAAAGAATAAAGAAAACATTTATTTAGATGTATAGTGGTACGGAACCCTCCGTGCGTGAGTCCGACTCACACTTGGCCGGTTTTTTTAGACATGATTTGTCTAAAAAATAAATATATTAAACTATACAGGGTGTATTTTTGAAACGGGGCAGTAAGGGCAAGTACCTTAACCGTTGCAGTTACAGCAAAAAGTTCTTAAAAGACCTTCCCTAACTTTTTGGGACATTTTGAAATGCATTCACAGATTTTGTAAAAAACTTACAGTTAGCAAAAAAAATGCAAAAAGTTCAAAAAAAATTTTTATGCCAATCGATTCTATTTCATGTGGGGATCAAAAAACTCTATGGGACTATTTTAGCTTTCAGTACTAGAAAAGACAGAAATCGCCAAAAACGTTTCCCATACATTTCGGCAACAGAAACGAATTTCTACGATGGTCTAACTTTTTGTTATGGCCTGGAAGTGGGTAGAATTGACTGTAAAGTAAATAAAAAGAATATTAACCCTCAAATTTCGAATTTGATTCGAAAATCTGTGTGTTATACTTAGTTTCAGCTGAGAAACTTCGTATGAGTTATTAATTAAGGATTTTCGCTAAAATGTCTTCTAATCGTGAAAAAATTAACTTATTAGAAGCGTATTTTGAAAGAACCCTGCAATTCCAGGTTTTTCAAAAGATTTGTAATTACCTTTCTTGTTGGCACATGCCGCAACGGATACTTATTGCGGTACCACACTAATGCAGCTCCCGCATTTCGATTATTGACAAAATACGCTTCTAATAAGTAAATTTTTTCATAAAAATTCTTTTTATTTACTTTACAGTCAATTCTACCCACTTCCAGGCCATAACAAAAAGTTAGACCATCGTAAAAATTCGTTTCTGTTGCCGAAATGTATGGGAAACGTTTTTGGCGATTTCTGTCTTTTCTAGTACTGAAAGCTAAAATGGTCCCATAGAGTTTTTTGATCCCCACATGAAATAGAATCGATTGGCATAAAAAATTTTTTTTTAACTTTTTGCATTTTTTTTGCTAACTGTAAGTTTTTTACAAAATCTGTGAATGCAGTTCAAAATGTCCCAAAAAGTTAGGGAAGGTCTTTTAAGAACGTTTTGCTGTAACTGCAACGGTTAAGGTACTTGCCCTTACTGCCCCTTTTCAAAAATACACCCTGTATAACTAGATAAAAACATAATAATATTAAAGTTCAACCCATTTTACGTTTGTACGAAAACACGGCGCTTGCAAGACCGTTAAGCCCCAATTTCATGAAACTTCTTTAACCAGGGTTATTTTATCTCGATCCCTCTCTCTTCTTTTCATTCATTGTTTGAACAAAACCATAAACGTCGGTTCAAAGTTAAACACAACTTTATCACAAAATGTAAAAGTTCGTCAGGTTATTCATGATATTTTCTTCTCCAGGGCGACAGTGGTGGTCCTCTGGTGTACAACAACAAGCTGGCTGGTGTCGTATCTTGGGGCTACGGCTGTGCCAGACCTGACTTCCCTGGAGTCTACGCGAAAGTCTCCGCATTGAGGACATGGCTTGATGATAGTATCACTCAACTGAGAATGAAACACATTTTGAGAACAGTATGATTAGGTTTTAAGTTTTGTATGTTTGGTTAATAAATATTATGTATTGTGATATCTACCTAAAAGTGTTTTATTCTTTTTCAACTAGCTTTTGCCTGTCACTTCGTCCGCGTGGAGTTCGTTGTGTTAACTACTTCTGCTCCCGTGGTAATTAATATCTTTGTTAAGAGTTAATTATCCGATTTTTAGTTCCTGAGATTACCGTTATCAAACAAACGAATAAACTATCTTCCGCGGTTGGTGTGCGTGGTAGGTACATCCATTGAGAAGGCTATGTTACGCGCCTTGTAGTTACCAACACTAAACATGTTATTAAAATCGGTCCGGCTAAATAGAAGATTAGGTGATACAAACAGACAGACAGATGAACAGACAAACATTTTAAAATCTAGATTTTTGGCATAGGTACAAATAAAAAAAAATAAAAAAAAATACAGCTTAAAAATGGTATTAAAAACAGCTTCAATTTTTTTTATTTGTATTGATGATAATGACAAAACTAGATGCTGCAACTGTCTGTTCCTTCGTATTTTTCTAATTAAACAAGTAACTACGTCTAAAATCTGTATTTCCAATAAAAAGATGCTCCTACGTTATCCATCCTGTATTAAGTAATCTAAGAAAATAAGCAGTCATCCATCAACGAAGTCATTAGCGATAGTACAAATTAACGTTAACAAACACATCTACAGCTTAAGGTTCTTATTAAGATAACTGACAATGATAAATGGCATTACATTTCCATCACAACATCTTGAAACGTATTTTTTATGTATTAGCATCCACCCGCGACTTTACCAGCGGTAAGTCGATAAAAAACTTACGTGCTATGCTTTTAACCACACATATGCCAAATTTTATACAGATTGAGCCATGCTTTTAATATTCAGACGAATATTATTATGCTTTACAAAATGATATCATGACGTAGCTACTTAGCAGTGATTTTTTACACGATTTTGAGACTCAAAACTGGTACTATGGATTAACTATGTGGCCTGCCCTAAGCACATGTAAAACAAGCAAAATAAGCTGGTAATGATTAGTATTACATTCAAAAGACAGCTGATTACTATTACATCCAAAACACACCTTATTTATTTACAAGCCAACGTAGAATATTTCGAGCACCGAACTCGATGTTAAATTCGCGAGAGAAATTCCCGTCCATATTGCCGTCAAAGTAAAGGGGGACAATATGAAAGTTATATGATGCTTAACGTTCCACACGAGTTAATTTGACTGACGGGAAATGCTTTGTATAGCATTATATTACAAATTATTTTATTCTTTTTCCTTATAATTATGTCAAATATTGATACAATATATTTTTTTCATCGCTTTACTCGATAAATTTAAAACAATAAATATTTTTATGATTACTAGTTTTTGTTTTTTTTTTTAATATTTATTCATTCATTTAAATGCCTATTATTTTTTAAAACAAATGGTCAAGCACTATGATTACATGATTGAACATAAAAACTGCCCAAGTGCGAGTCCAACTTGCGCCCGCCGGGTTCCGTACCATTCAATAAAACCGGCCAAGTGCGTGTCGGGCCACGCGCAGTAGGGTTCCATAGAAAAATATTTTTAATTTTACTTTTCAACTAAATGGCGTCCTTCAGAAAGGAAATGTTTGTAGTACACGAAACCAGCTAGCACGTATGACGAGATGTATGAATGTTGAGGAAGCGAAAGAAGTATGTAAGGAGCGAAGCACATGGCGTTCCATCGTCTCTGCCTACCTCCGTGGGATAAAGGCGTGATTTTATATATGTATTATATATGTTTATTTATGTTTCAAGAATTTTGAACGAAATATTCTGAGTAACTGCATCTGACATTTCGGACCCCTATTCCTCTTGAACTAATGAAGTGAACTTATCCGCTATAGTTTTCCTTTAAAGTTCATTACATGTACTACCCACACAATTTTTTTCAGATTTTAGGATCCAGTAGTTTAGCTTTTAGAGGGGGGGGGACGCCCTTCTCGAACAAAAATTTTCTCTTTAAAGTTAATTATCTCGCAAACGGATTCCTAAATCAAAAAACTGTCTTAGCAACCCCTAAACGTTTTTAAAAGTCCTATCTAACAATACCCCACACTATGGGGTAGGCGACAAAAAAAAAACATCCCTACTTTACATGTAGGGGAGCTACCTAAAAAACAAATATTTTTCCAAATTTTACTCTACGACTTTCTTTGTTTAGTTAACATACATGTTTATGCAAAATTTCAGTTTTCTAGCACCAACGGTTTCGTCGCTATGCCGTGGACAGACAGACGGACATGGCGAAACAATAAGGGTTCCTTGTAGGTACTACGGAACCCTAAAAAAACGACAAAAAAATCATGTCTGTTGTATGGAAGCTACACTTAAATATTCTATTTATTTTAATGATATCTACTATTTATTTGTAAAGTAAATATATTAAACGTTTTTAAACTTTCGCGATTTGAGAACATTTTTCAAAATTTGACAACGGGTCTAAATCGCGTATTTTTTTTTTTATACTACTCCCACAGCGAACGAACGTATAGTCCACCTGATGGTAAGTGGAGTACAGCCCATGGACATCAACAATCCACAAAAGCAGATTATAGATGCGTCGCTGCAGCTGAGGACCACGGTGTTATGCCTCATGTGCCAGTAATTTCAGGGCCTGATCTCACCACCAAACCGGAACACAGTAATGGAAGCACTACTATTTGGCGACAGGTTAAAGGTGAGACGGTGGTGCTGCCGCCCTCGAGCTCATTCACAAGAGCTCTACCACCAGTACCAATTATTATAAAGGTAAATACGCGATTTAGACCCGTTGTGTAATTTAAAAAAAAAAGTAAATATATTATTAAATGTCGTCGTTATCAATATTGAGCTGAAACAAGATGAATATTCTCTTTTGTGTGGCGGTATCCGCTCATAATAAATGACGAATGACATTGACAACGCCAAATAGTGATACACACGTCACATATTATGTCAAAGATCGCTGAATCGCGATAACGAAGTGTTCACAAAAAGTATACATATATACTACTTCCAATACGCTACCGTTGGACAGCTGTCCGCCAGGCAATACCACTGAGCCTGGTCGGAGGATCCTCTCTTTGTGGTGAAGGAACATCACACCCTGTTCCTCTACATATGGCCTCCTCAACTAAACTTCAACTGTCTAGCTATAAAGGTTCATGAGATACAGCCTGTTAGCAGACGGACAGCGAAGTCTCAGTAATAGGATTCCGTTTTTACCCTTTGGGTATTTACAATTAAATCTCTTAGCGGCCCAGCCATTTAAGAGCCTGTTTATGTAAATAAAAACACTGGTTGATTTTCCTTAAAACACCTTAAACAACCTAAATAAATGGCAATACTTAACATACATTCGATTTCCACCACATTAGCAGCACTTGAACAATGAATCGCCATTTCTAAGGCATTCAAGAGCCTCTTACAATTTAAATCTTATGATAGCATCTGAATAATGGAACGTTTTAGAAATCGTTCGGGAGAGGTAATAAGTTTTGGGCGAGGGAGAATGTTTTGTGTATTTGCATGAATATTTAGTGTTATGGGTTTCCTGGAAACAGAGGGCTTTATTTTGCCTGAATTGCCCTGAACTTACCCTCCCACGACAACCATACTTAACGCTTAACCTGGCTTTCGATATGTCTCTCTCATTCAGTGTGTGAGCGGATAGAGAGATTAAAAAAGTTCGTTAAGCGTTGAGCGTTGGTTTAACACGTTGATAAAATTGAGGCTTAGAGCATTTTTTTTGTCACATGACATACACACAATGCCACTTAGTCCCAAGCTAAGCAGAGCTTGTACTATAGGTACTAAAATAACTGATTCTAATACATTATATATTTTTTTTGTAAATACATACTCATTACTCATAGAAACACCCAGACCAAGACAAACCCACATATTCATGCACACAAAGATTTGTCTTGAGCGGAAATCGAACCCGCGACCTCAGCGTAGCAGGCAGGTACACTACCCATTCCGCCATCCGATCGTCAAATCATTGTTATGATAAAGACTTTTTCAGATATGAAACTTTAATAACTTCGCGTTTAACCACGTGAAACGGCGTCTCCCACATTAGGCGTACGCGATTCTCGTCTTGGCGCTTAAATATAAACTAATCTAAATATAATATTATAATGAAAGGGGAAGATTTGATTTATGTTATTTTATTTGCAATTCAATTTAAATACAATTAGACTGATTTAATTGTATATATTATATTGTTGATATTTAAAAATATATAAGCTATTTTAAATAATGTACACCGGCTGGGCCAGTTTTAATAAGTATGAGTGGACGACTCAAGCTTATTGAAACCAGTCCAACGCGAGATGGCGTTAGTTTATTTGTACTTTGTGTTTATTTTTCATTCGATGGATGGCGTTGGCATTGATCAATCAAGTGTTTTTTTTCTTAATTTTCTTTTCATGTAAACTTTTTCGAAAACATTGACAAATATTGCAAACTAGTAACAGAATACCACATGAAATTAGCAAGAATGTGAATAACAGTATTAAAACAAGTTCTAGTTCAAAATACTTGGCGTAGGTAATGTTGGCTGCGGGTGAACGCAGATGTTTTGCTCCTTCGTGACGCAACACGTATTCTGTCCACCAGACAGCTCGTTCTAATGGACTTTGTGGGTCATCATGCATCAAATTGTATAGACGCGCAATGTTCCGTCGATAACTGAAAAAAAATATGATGATAATATTAGCTTACTATTTGATATTGACAATAGATGCTTCGTAATAGTCTAGTCTAGTTCTTACGGTACTATCAAACTAACTTTTGTAGGTATGTCATGTGACAAATTAATTAGATTTTTATGGAACTTTTGCTATTTACTAAATATTTTATGGGCTAAAAAGAAAATAAACTTATTCTAAAAAAATACTCCAACCAGTATTTTTTTAGAATAAGTTTATTTTCTTTTTAAGCCTAGTGCTTGGTTTCTCATTATTCATATCCTATAGTTAATATGTGAATAGCGTCGTGGGCTGCAATATTGTTGATTCTCTTTAAAAGTTTGTATCGTATTTTTAAGTTTTATATTGTAGCTGTTTGCTGTTCCTTTTGTACTAAATAAAATAAAAAAATAAAAAAATAAAAATAATAGTTGTTTTTGGTAAATGACGTATGTGAGGTCTCGGGTTTGATGCCCGGGTTGGGCAAAAGTGTTATATCGGATTGTTCCTTCAAGATGTTCATGAATAGTAGTACAGAGTTAAAGTCGTGCTCAGTGGATATAGGCGATAGGCGTATCCCCAATCTGTTAATTCTGAGCCGTAATGTTATGTATGGTTATTATTTAGAAATTTTAATATTTTATAATATAATATAATAGTTTATTTCTCTCAAAAAGGTATAAGTACATACATTGGTAACATACATCAATAAACAGGTACAGTATTAGTTACACCTTAGTGAGAGCTAGAGTTTGTAGTAGGTTCGAAACCTGTGTGACAAATCTCCAGGCTCCCTCCTTAGTGCTACAAAAGATTTACAATTAGGAATCGAGACGTGTTATTACAGTAATGTACTACAATACAGCCATTAAGTGGTAAGAGAAACATCATTAGATTAGTAAGAAAGTGTGTGTGTGTGAGTGTATGTGTGAGTGTGTGTGTGAGGGTGTGAGTGAGGGTGTGTGTGAGTGAGGGTATGTGTGTGTTCGTATATATATTAGTGCGAGCATATTCCTAATTATTTTAAAGCGCAGATAAAACTTTCTGTTTCGTCGTAACTCAAATTACTCAACCAGGTGGTAACAGCATTTTTACATTCCTTACACTTACAGTTTATATTACTTAATGTTTACAAACCTCTCATCTTCAATCACAGTTTCAATAGCATTACTAAATCGGTCCTCAGTTAATGAGCTGAAATCTAAGTTGAGTCCTATTTTATGGTATACATATTTCTCAACATTATACCATTGGTCCCCTAAAATTGGTATACCAATCATTGGTACACCCGCTGCAATGGCCTCTTCAGTTGATTGTAAACCTCCTTGAGTTATAAAGACCTTGATCTTCGGATGTCCTGCAAAAAATTCAAGCATGTAAATACATTCATCTTTTCTTCATTTCTTTTGTTGATCATTAACAAAGCAGGTGACGTGAATATTAAATTGAATGTCACTTACTCAGTAAATCGTTCTGTGGCAGCCATTTTGATATCCTAATATTTTCTGCACGTCCAGGTAATTCTTCTAAATCCCATTTCCATAAAACATTGTATGGAAGCTTAGAAAACACTCTGATCAGCATTTGAATCTTTTCTGGTTGAAGCATTGATGGTTTTACGTTTGTACCTAAGCTCATATATATAACTCCATTTTTTGATGAATCTAAGTAATTTTTCAGCTCCTGCAATAAGTTTAAAGCGTCGATTAGACTGTCATTTATTTTTCAAGATCAACAGTAAAGTTAATTTACATATCAATGTCACTTACCGTCGGCAATTCTTTCGTTGGCTGTTCATTTATTCCCCACATGTACACAACATTTGGCGGCACTGGTCTATTATCAGCCCAAACTGGATGAGTATTTAAAAACATCATATCTACATTGTTTTCTAATTCATTAATGGTCGGTACATTTTCACCAAAAATTCTTCTTACCATTGCTCTTTCCAGTTTCGTGATATCGTATGTCATTTTTTCAAATCTTAGATAATTCCAAACTGCAGAAATTTTCTCCCATTTAGACAAATCATAAGTTCTTCGACTAAGAATATGAGGATACAGTAGTGGATGTTTGGACGCTCCTACTGTATCAATATTGAAATTAATAAAGCCAAATGTTCCCAATTGTATGACTGGTGCTTTAAAAATATGTGTTACTACCAATGCCGATCTAGTACAAGCCTCTACAAAAATCAGGTCAAATTTCTCTTCTTTGATCATTAGTTGCACTTCGGGTACTTTGAGCTGTATTTCAACAATATCACTTAATGCAATAAATGTTGGTTTCATCTGGGCTATTAAATCAGTTTTCCCAGGTGGAAGCAAATCATATAATTCGTACCACTTACTGTAAGATATATCGTGAACATCTATTTCTGTCAGATTGGCAGGTGTTTTACCTTTTGGAAATGCTGGATCTGGAGTGATGACAATAACCTCATGACCTCGTTTTGCTAGTTCCTGAGTAAGTGGTCTAAAGGGAGTTTGGTGACTAATAGATGGTGTCGGAAAAAACGCTAATATTTTTGCCCCGAGTATTTGTGATATTAAAACGGCACATATTAAAAAACTGATAAGCGTATTCATTATAGATGTCACACGCGTTAGATTACACAAATTGTACTGAACAAGTATTATTTACTTTTCTGATATCATCTATAAATATTTTTTAATTAAGATAGTGATATAAGTAACTTCTAAGCAAACGTTTCGAATGTATCACTAAGAAAGATATGGCAGAAGAATGAATTATACCGACATTCCCACTAAGTACACAAGTTTAGTTGGCGATTTTGAACATTGTATCTATATAATATGGTTATAAACAACTGCCAATATATCAATTAACTCGACTGTAATATGTAATTTTAATATGTCAGCATTTTAGAATTATATGATCAGATCCCGTTTTATGTTAAGTAATCTTACGGCTAAAAATTAAAAAGTAATCAAACAAAATAATATATGTTTATGGTAATTGTACATCACTATGCTTTATTGAAATATCAGTTAGCATTATTTCCAAATCCAATATACATTGCAAAAGTCATCGTTAATTAATCCAAAGTTAAACTTATTTTTAAAGGAGCAGTCTCAGGCAAATATGTTAAACAAAATGTACACTCATATAAAAATAAAGTTTTGACATTGCACTGTCATTTTTGATGAAACGCTTTTGATAGTAAAAAGCAAAATTGCAGTATCTATGCAGCAGGTTTCTCATCAATAACGGTTGCCGTGGTAGTAGATACTTCAGAGCCTGACTCATCAGATGTTATCTGACAGGATAGTCCAGGGAACTTCTTGTACAACGCGGCACGGTACTTAGGGTGACTGATACCATATACAATTGGATTGTAGACGGCATTAGCTTTCGCGAAAAGTGATCCCCAGATTGTGGCTAAGGGACTGATTGGTGCACTCTCGAAAATACCGGTGTAGTTGATAACGAGGTATGGGGTCCACGCCATAAACCACAAGGAAATGGTCATCAGAGCTATTTTCGCTAACTTGCACTCTGCACTCGTATTGGCAGCATCAGATGACCTCAAAGATGCAACATTCATTTTCTTGGCTTGATCTCGCATAGCCTTTTCGTGAGCTGCTACGGCTTGGACGATGAAGAAATATGAGTAGATAATGAGCAGAAGTGGCATGAAGTATACAAAGATGGAGTAGATAAGGATGTAACTGCGGCTGAACCAGTCCTTTGTCAAGTAGTCAGTTCCACATGCAGTCATGTTACCTTCAGGTACATAGCGGTTCCAGCCGAAGAATGGTGCGAGAGTCCAAAGCAGAGAGAAAAGCCAGATTCCAAGTATTCTTGCCTGAGCTCCACTATTAGTCATTGGCTTGGCGGCGATACCCTTAACGATGACGTTGTAACGATCAAAAGCAATCATTGTCATGGTCCATATAGAAGCGCAACCGAAGAGAGAACCGGCGCATCCATATAATTCACATGCAAACGGACCAAAGGCCCAAGTCTCGTTGTAACAGTTTATGACCATAGCTGGAGACATGGCGCACATCATAAGAAAGTCAGAAAATGCAAGGTTAACGACCAGTAAGTTAGATGGTGTCTTGAGGCTCCTGGTGTTCATGAAAATATAAATAACTATGCCGTTGCCAATAATTGAGATGAATCCGAGAACGCCGATTGTAAAGCCGAGCAATCCATGCCAGAGCGGGTTCATGGGAGGAAACTGGTACCAGTGTGGATCAACCATGTGCAGCATGTCTGCAGGCACCTTGTCCACCACGGTTTGGTTTCCATACGCTGCGACTTGACCGTTCCATGACTGAAGAGCTGCTGCGGCAGGTCCGTGCCCAAACGTGGTATCCATCCTTGCTGTGGTTGTTGTAGTTTAAAATTTTGAGAGGTAGGCTCACTTCGAGGTGGTTCCTGTGAAAGTACTGGAGCAAAATCGGCAAGCGAACTACTCCAGACCCAATAAGAACCAACCCTGTGAAGTGGCGATGCTGCCAAGATGGTGGAGACTGCTCGGTGTTTGACAAATTACCAACGTCTTATATACCAAATCTTGTAGGCTTAAAAACGTAACAAAGAAATCAATACCTTAATGAGATATTTGTCTGAAAGAAAGCATACACAATCCTCTTAGGCAAGGATTAGTTGTCAGTTTAAATTAAGGAAATATAATCTTGTTGCCCGTACGTAGCATCATAGTTATTATATTTTGAACAAAACATTATTTCTGAGGCATATCATATTCTCATTATATGCAGCAAAAAGGTAACATTAGCCTGTAGTTAGACCAAATCACATTAGCATGCAGGTAATGTAATGTAATACATGTAAATAAAACTTTAGCATATTAATTATTGGCCTGACTTGCTGATTTAAACCACTGCGGCAAAAAACTTAAAATTATGCATAAATGTTCCTAACATGGCGTAAGGACGCACTGAGAAGAAATTCTTAGGAAATCTACCCTGGAAGGATGTAGTTTAATGTTTGAACGGCTGTATGTAGATCCGTCTTTTTTGCAGTGTGAAGTTCGTACTTTTATTAAGTTGACCTTGAATAAAAACAGATTATTTCCTTTATCGAGATTTATTTAAATTTTATCCCAAACAGGGTGAATTAAGAGTTTAAAGTTAGAAGTAAGTTTACGAAACAAAATCAGGAGATGGCGTTGTGCCAATATTACAACTCACGGGGACCGGACAGGCAGTAACACCACGGGGATCAACGAATCACACGCGGACGAAGACGCTGGCAACAGCAAGTGTTTTATATTTGTGTCACATAGTGCAAGCTAATAATAATAGGGTGCTATTTAAACAGGCTTCTTTTTAATACCATTATTCGCCCCCAAAAATGTATGTTGCCTTCTAAATTACTAAGTCAGCAACCTAACCTAACCTAACCCGTGGCTGAGTTAGTAATTTTGATGATAAAGTATAAATTTTGAAGCTTCACTTATTATTTCTCATAATAATATTAAATGGAATAGGGATATATTATATTGCATATCAAATAAATAATCGCCTATCAATACATACTCATCATTTATATTCTTTTTTGCATCAAATAACTTACTTCACTACAGATAAACTAAATGTTTAACAAAACTCAAACTGCAGATAATTCGAAATTACACATCAATATGACATTCCTTCTTTCCTCATAATGCAATACAGTTAAATTTATTTTTGTACAAAAATACTACATGCATAGCATAAATACTGACTGCACATCAAATTTACCATATTTCATAGCAAAATAACTATCCCAGTCGCATATTAACCAGTAAGTACAACAAAATCTGTTCATCATATTTGTCTTAATTTTCAAGAAGCCATGCTCGGTAAATTTAATGATTATTATAACAAAAAAATCCTTTTACATTGCATTATTTCTAAAAGCAGAACAACTTAACTGAAAAACTTCGCGCGTTTTTTCGTCACTGGAGTAAATAATATAAAAATAAAAGCTATAGTTATGGCATAGGTCAATTATGGGTAAACAGAAGGAGGCGGCGGAGCGGATCAGGGAGGACTCACTCCTGGCTGATCCGCTCCGCCGCCGGCGAGCTGGGCGGCGAAGGCGCGCGTACGCCGCGAGCCTAATGCCGCCCTAAGCGAGGCCGCGGGCGGTGGAGGGGGATTTTCTGCCGCCCGCTGATGCCTTCCGCGACGGAGTGACGCCCTGGGTGTGCTCGGGGCGTCGCTACGAGAGGAGGACCGAAGAGAGTCGGGTGCCCGGTCGGAGGTCGGACTGGGCACGGTCGCCGCGGCGAGCCCTGTGGATATAATATCGATCCGGGGCTCGCCGACCCACCATCTTTCGGCGACGAGGGCACACCGCGGGGTTTTAGTGGGTATTCTGTGCCGTTTAACATCGTAGGCACGGGAGTCCCACATAGCCACTCTGCCCGTCCCTCTACGGGTGGGGTGGTATGCGTAAATGCATTTCCAAAAAAGGTTAGAACTGCGACCATAACATAGCTAGCTAATCTTTGTGATACTCCGACCCCTTTTTGAATCTACCCACTAAACAAAATAATATTATACTACCTACCAATTTCTTATTATCATAGATCGTAACAGACGACAGTACGTGGCGCCACCTGCAGAAGCTAAAAATGTGCCTATTGGGCAAAAAAGGAAGCGTGGACGCCCCGCGAAAGCAAGACCCGCTTTAATAATTCAATAAATTACAATTTTGTATCTAATTTTATATTTTTTTTGCTGATCTCATTATGTGATAATTAATAAATAATAAGATGACTGTGACTAATAAAATGTTGTTTGATCTAGAAAAACTGCTGTAAATATTATAAAAATAGAAGCTATATTTAAAAGAAAAAGTGTTAACATGTATAATGTGCATTAAGATTATTAGTTGTGCATTGATAAAAAAGCTTTTACTTTAGGAAAAATTGCTGTGCGCTGTGAAAATAAATTGTAGTGTGTTTAGTGATATTTTGAGTTGAATATTTTGTTGTGCAATCAGTAATTTTGATGGGAATTCGGTATTTAATTGCATAGAAAAAGGATATTTTATGATTTGCGTTTAAATACTACCCAATGGAATATTTTTATTAAAACTGACGTGAAATTATGAAATACGGGTGTTACTCACGTAATGTTGGCCTATTTAGTCGACCACGGTTTCGCCTATATGTCTAGGCATTATCAAGAGAATGCGATACGTGCGATGCCTAGACATATAGGCGAAACCGCGGTCGACTAAATAGACCAACATTACGTGAGTAACACCCGTATTTCATAATTTTAATAATGTTACTTGAAATAATAAAGAACATAATATTGGTCAACATAATTACGGTTAAAGTAATAATGCTGACTGCCTCTTGTTTTTGCATAAATAGCTGTACTTTAATATCAAGAGCACTTCACAATATGCAAACAGCCTTGAAGTTTGGACAAGCTGTACTGAATTATTCACTAGGAAATAGTGCCAACCATAGGGTCAACTACGTTGTAAAAGATGTCCTCCAATATTATACTACGTCCACAGTGAACGAACGTGTAGTTCACCTGATGGTAAGTGGAGTACAGCCCATGGACATCAACAATCCACAAAAGCAGATTATAGATAGATGCGTCGCTGCAGCTGAGGACTACGGTGTTATGCCTCATGTGCCAGTAATTTCAGAGCCTGATCTCACCACCAAACCGGAACACAGTAATGGAAGCGCTACTATTTGGCGGCAGGTTCAAGGTGAGACGGTGGTGCTGCCGCCCTCGAGCTCATTCACAAGAGCTCTACCACCAGTGTTTATTTTCTTGCGGGTTCTTCAAGAACGTACATACTAGGTATATGATCATTAGATAGATCAAAGAACGAACAACTATTTATTTAATACTTCTTGCTGATAATTTAGTGTTTCAAGTTAAATTGTTGAAATTGTAGCAGAACCCAACCAACTAAGTAACCTTAGAAGTACCATAAGATAACATAACATCACGCCTATATTACCTAGGGTGTACAGCACCCACATTTCACCTTTTATAATTAGGTCTCAGGGAGTGAGCCTATCGCCATCCACCGGGCAAGATTCCAACTTTGTGCTGCTATTGTGAATTGCCTGACGGAAGGTTCACAAATAACACTTTGTCAAAAATTAGACAGCGGGTCTTAATCGCGTTATTATTATAAAGGTAAATAAAAGCATGGTATTTATTAACCTTTATAATAATTACGCGATTAAGACCCGTTGTCTATTTTTTGAAAAATGTTCTCAAATCGTGATAGTTTAAAAACATAAATTACACTGTGCCTGACCCGGGAATCGAAACCGAGACCGCACGGTGAGATGCGCATACGCTAACCACTAGATCATCAAGGCGTATGTACAGTGGGCCAAGCAATTAGGTATGCAAGGCAAAAACTTGTACGCCATAGTGAAAACTGTCTGCAATAGATATGCATGTGTGAATCACATATTTAATAAGTGTTATATACCCACTATTTAGATAAATAACTCACTTATCCATAACTGGTGTCGTAGGTCTTTACTATGACATAGAAGTTTTTGCCCTGTATAGCTAACTCGTTGGCCCACTGTACTATATATGTTTGTTACTTTTAAGGTTGACTACCTTAAAGAAAGAAAGAAAGATACGTTTATTTGCCTAAAACATGGTGACAAAAAGATAGTACAATACACATGTTTCACCGGATAATCGGTATGCAAAATATACAATGTTATATCTATAGGCTGTCAAGAAAGAGTTGAAATTAATAGGGGCGCTAGAGTGCTGTTCTACTGTTCGTATGGCAACCCATATAGTTCACTTCCCAGGACTTGATACTTAGCTGTATATAAAAAAAAAAAATTCTATTATTACCCATTATATCGAAAGCTGTAGCTAAGCGTTAAACGTCGGTTTAACACGATGAAATCGGCACTAAGTAATAGTAAAAATAATGTAATTAATTTGTACAGCCAGCAGTCATAAATTAGGTTCCGTTTCCAGACTATTTTTCTAAGCTGATTTGTGGTTTTACTGTCCTCTGATTTTATCAATAACCAGAAAATAAAAGAAAAATATATTTGAAAAATATTTTATTTTAAGTATTTGAATAAATCTTTTCTTTCTATACATATTATTAAACTACCTCGTTGGTCTAGTGGTAAGCGTTAAAAAAAAATAACTTTTTGTCTAATAGCACAAAAATCAAAGTAATCTAACACTTTCTTCGGACGACCTTTTCGGTTTTTTCCTGGTGTAAGAAATACGCCTCTATTTTGTGCTCCTCCTCGTGCAATTCTTCGAATAGTACTTACTGATTTACCTGAATTAAGTAAAAATCATAGATATAGCAGAAAAGATAAAGCAGTCCGAGCCATTTCGGAGTGAGGGGAGGGTTGAACCCCTAAACACCTCCCCTGGCTACGCCCATGCGTGATATTATTTTATGTTATTTACTTAAACTATACTCAAGTATCAACATTAACCTAGTCGCGCTATACCGCAACACTGAGTACAACGAACGTCAACTAAACCAATATGCTAGTTTTAATTATTGAATGATCCGCTTATTTTAGCAACAAATTCAAAACAGTTTTGGTTTTATCCATTACCTATACTTGATTTGACTAAAAACAACATGTTAAACTCTCACATACCGGTCATATCAGCGGTTCTTTGATAAACATTGCCGATATCCGAAAGATTTTTTTTTGCCTCATATTCCATTAAACAACTTTTATATACATTGTAAATTATTTCTCTGCCAGACCTTCGGATAGTTTTATTAATTGTTTATTACTTTTTCCCTGTTTTAATTGCCGTTTTATACTCTTATAAATAAAATTTACCAGCGCGTAAACTCTGTTTACATTATTTATTGACATCTGTCATTATTTTGACAATGTTGCTAACAGACAAAAAAATTAGTTCCAAATCTACTCTTTCTTGACAGCCTATAAGTACTTATATTATATTAAAGTTATAATAACCACAAATTTAATTGAAAAAAAGAAATGTATATGTTAAAATATAAAGTACTAACAAATAGTTCCACTTTTTATTAGGGTTCCGTAGTACCTACAAGGAACCCTTATAGTTTCGCCATGTCCGTCTGTCCGTCCGTCTGTCCAAGGCATAGCGACGAAACCGTTGGTGCTAGAAAACTGAAATTTTGCATAAACATGTATGTTAATTTTACAAAGAAAGTCGTAGAATAAAATTTGAAAAAATTTTTTTTTTTCGGGTAGCTCCGCTACATGTAAAGTAAGGATGTTTTTTTTTTTTGTCGCCTACCCCATAGTGTGGGGTATTGTTAGATAGGACTTTTAAAAACGTTCAGGGGTTGCTAAGACAGTTTTTTGATTTAGAGATCCGTTTGCGAGATAATTAACTTTAAAGAGCAAATTTTTGTTCGAGTAGAGCGTCCCCCCCCCTCTAAAAGCTAAACTACTGGATCCCAAAATCTGAAAAAAATTGTGTCGGTAGTACATGTAATGAACTTTAAAGGAAAACTATAGCGGATAAGTTCACTTCATTAGTTCAAGAGTAATTGGGGTCCAAAGTGTAAAATGCAGTTACTTAGAATAATTCGTGCAAATTACAAAAACCTTTGAAAGTAATTACTTGTATGAAGATGTTACTTGTTTAATACAGATAGTAAATCCCTTTTAAGTCGAAATACGTAGTTACGACTAGCTACGGAACCCTACTGCGCGTGGCTCGACACGCACTTGGCCGGTTTTACATTATTCATTATCTCTAGAATCGAATGACATCAATTTGGCTATTGTGTAAAGGCAATGTTCGATTAACCATTTTTTTAACTGTGCTATATATTTATGAAAGGGCAATTCTTTTATATATTTTGGTATCTTGTTATAAATTTGTACACACATACAGCTACTTTTCTTTTATATAGGGTAGTAGACAAAGTATTTAACTTTAATTTAGTGCGATCTCTTGATGGAAATTTCTTATTTTTGGATACTGCAAATATATAATAGTGTTTCTTGACGAAAATTGCAATTTTAAGTATATACATTGAAGTAAGAGTTAGCAACTTTAATTTTCGAAATAAAGGCCTACACGAATCTAGCTTAGAAGTAATGAACATTATAATATTATTATATACTACATAATTTTTCCATAGTCACCACTAGAATTATCAATGCAGTAATAATACAATAATTTCTGCTGTCACTATTCACATTTAACATTACTACACAGATAATGGTGTCTGCGAGTAATTCAAATCCACATTAAACTGATAAATTGAACATAAATCATTCAAGTAATATAGCTCAATACGGATAAATAGCGAGATAAATTGAAACATTATTATTAAAGCTTGCATATTATGAACATTATTAAAGGATAAAAAGATCATGTGCTTTGATCTGTTTTACTAAATTTGGGTTTTGCTAATGCTATACTTTTTTTTATATCTAACAACTGTAATTTTATTTTGTTAACTAAGTAGGTATTGTAAATATTCAATCTAACCAAAAAAAAATAAAAGTGATTTTTTTCTTCTTCGTCCTGCCGCTAACCCATTTTATTTGGTGTCAAAACGTATTTTCTCCATTTTATTCTGTCAGCCGACTGGCTATCACTCACTACCTTCTCCTTGATAATCTTCTTTTACGTAATCCATCCATCTTCTCTTAGGCATGCCTCTACCAGTCCACTAATCAACATTTAAACTGATCATTCTTTCAGTCTTTCATCCACTCTTTAAAAAATATAAAGCAAAATGTTTGCTTTGGTTTACTTCTAAAACTACTGGACTGATTTAAGAAGCTTCTTCGCAATAAGTTATACCTCGACTTATATATGGCCTTTTTTACTCGGTAATAATCTACTGAGTAATAAACCAGACTACGTCGGGAACTTGGTACTACAGCTCTCCATCCCCGGTCGAAGATCCAGAGGCAGACCCAAGATAGGGTGGAGGGAGGTAGTCCAAAAGGATCTACAAGAGTGCATGTTGAGTGAAGACGATGTCAAAGATAGAGCGAAGTGGCGGCAAAAGACCCGGAAGGCTGACCCCACCACCATGTGGGATACATAGTCAGGAAGAGAGAGAGAGAGAATCGACTGAGTAATATGGGCTACATTTTGTCGTGGTATCACGCAGGCGAAACCGTACAAGGATGCGAGTCTCACGTAAACTGCATCTTTGTTCCTGTAAATATAAACTGCTTGATAACCAACTTAGTCCATTTTGTTATCTCAATACGTTACATCTCTCACTCGATCGCAAACATAATAAAATACTTCCACTTAACTTTGCTCCTTAACAGTAGTTTCAAAAGCGCATTTTTTCAAATAGAACTCTGAACTAAAAGTAATGAATAACATCCGATTTAGGAAGAGCTTACATTGGTTACTTTTTTTTTGGTGAAAATTATTATTTGGCTGACGTATAAAGAGATGGTTCCCAATAGACACCAATTGTACAGAGCCCATAATTTAAACAGAATTTAAACTTTTTACAAATTAAAACTCGTTTAAAGTGAACAAATCATGTGTCAAACGGCAAGGCAGCAATGCAGACCGAGAATTGCCAGTGATTATCTCTATCTTTATTGATTTAGGCCCACAATGTTTTTTCTTCTTTAGCTTAGCTTAAGCAATAAGTTGAGTGATAAAACCTTTCTTTTTATTATTTTTTTTTAATTGAGAAACGACGCCAACACTAGAAATAATTCCTGTATCGCGAGGGTGTTTTTGCAAATAAACATGCCACACACACAATGCACAAGCTAGTAGTTATCATAATTTCTTGCAACAAATTAACTGACCAGATACTAATAAGGATTTTCTCTTTTTCGGAATTAAGGATGTTCTTTCTCTCTATTTTAAAGGTTTGCTGGGAGAAAATTCATTTTGAATTAAGCTCGCCTTTGTACATGATTTATTATTATATTATAAGTTCCACTGTAATTTTATTGTGTACAATAAAGAATTAAGAACAATAAATAAGTTTAAAGTATCTAATAGTTGGCCGTCTTCAGTAACCGATAAATACCCTCAGCTTTTACTAGTTGCCAATGTGCGGTAACCCTAAATGGCGCTACCGATAGAGAAACTTTTCCTTATATCGCATCGACGTTCGGAAATTGCGAAGTTTGGACACAGTTTTTTATTCGTGCGGCAATTAGAAGGGTTGCTTTTGGATTGATAAACAATAATGATATAATGGTTAAGTGGAAACAAACAAAACGATCTTTTTCTTTGCGTTTTAATAAAAAAAAACAAATAGTTTTAAAAGTTTGCCTGCCCAGCTCTGCGCGCACCTAGCTAGATTTTAGATTTTTGCTCTGACTGGTTTATTCAGACTTACGAGTATGCTGGTGGTACGAACAACCATAATCAAATACTGTGATAGTACACGTGCCTTCACTGCCTACACGTGTATTAAGAGTTTGTTTCTATTAATATAAACTTTAACTGCCTACACGTGTATCAAGAGTTCGTTAATATCGTTATAATCTTATACAGGCAAGACTGGAGTGACATCATGGCCCTTTTTGGCGTGAAAATTGAAAATGTTAGCTTTAGATTGCATTTTTTGGCAATAAATTGGATTATTTTAATTTTAAACAAACTTCTGGTCTTTTTTATAGTATTCTTTACAACAAATAAACATAATGCATGCTCCCATTGACTCGACATAGGGCCGTCCGTATCACAATCAAACGCGTATCACGCGTCGGCGATATGGACACGTTGATCGGATCGGGCAAGTGATACGAAATAAGTAGACCCCGTTTATTGTATAATAAAAAGAAGCTTAATGTAAAACGACCTTAATTGTGTACAAAAATAA
Organism: Hypena proboscidalis; assembly: GCA_905147285.1. Lineage (NCBI taxonomy): Eukaryota > Metazoa > Arthropoda > Insecta > Lepidoptera > Erebidae > Hypena > Hypena proboscidalis. The sequence goes on along the minus strand of LR990150.1, from coordinate 3,764,431 downwards.
ATTCTCAAATGCCTAAGCTTAGTCCACAAAGACCTATAACTCAAATTTTCTTCGATTATGGCACCACAAAGAAAATTACTATTCAAGTCTTATCCCGAATTTGTTTACTTTACAAAATCCAATCGTGGTATCAAGTTCATAATGATGTTGTACAAACAAGACTAAGCAGAAATTTTCTTTATAAATACAGGGCCATTTCAAAAATATTTGTTTTCACTAAACATCTTCTTAACACAATAATAACCGAAACATTTATTCATTATGAAATAAAATTATTTAAAAATATTACTTTAATAGGAGTCGAAATACGTGAATTTAGTTAAAATATTACCATGTCAATTGAACAACCAGAAAGTTGCCAAACAGACTGAACCGCCATTCCAACATCTACGTTTTAATTAACCTGTATTTCCTTTATCTCATTAAATGTTCAAAAACTGTAGCTTAATGTTCAACGCCGGCTTAAAATGTTGGTGAAATCGGCACTTATAGTCCATAAAAAACAACGAAATCTAGCCAAATTTCGAGTAGGTATGTAAAAATGTACTAGAACTAAATTAATAGTGTTGTGTAGGTCAAATGTTGCAAAAAAGTGATTCGTATTGTTAAAATTACCCTACGAACCCGAAATATCGCTCGAGGATTTCGGGTTTGGTCTTCGCAGGACATTACTATTCAGTTAAAGTTGCTAACTTTGTTAGGAAGGTCATCAGTGTTGCCATTTCTGTACATTGTTATAGTTGTTGTTCTTTGAGTTGTTTGGTAATTAGCTGCTTGCTCGCGGTTGTAGTAATGGCAGAGCGACTGATTAAGTCAAGTTCCTGTTATTATATTTTACAGCACAGTAATTCTATGGTAAGGCGATTTAGGTTACGGCAATGCTTTAAGAGGAAAGAAAATGTGGGAAACATGCCGAGGATGTTATTGTACATTAAGTTTTTAATTCATTTTTACATTTTTTTTTTTCAGCATCTTGGTGAGAATATTGTGTATATTAGAGAGAAGGTACAAAAAATATTGTATTTTATAACAATGATCATAAGTTTGCGCTAAGAGTTATAGTATTTTAAAAATTACCCTACAAACCCGAATTATCGCTCAAGAATTTTGGGTTTGGTTTTCACAGGACATTACTATTCAGTTAAATTAGCTAACTTTGTTAGGAAGGACATCAGAGTTACCATTTCTATACATTGTTATAGTTGTTGTTCTTTGAGTTGTTTGGTAATTAGCTGCTCGCGGTTTTAGTAACGACTTGGTGTGTTATTTGTTCTTTTAAGTTGAGCTGTCAGAGTGTTTGATTAAGACTGCTGGTTTTCAAGAGTGTTGGAGTTATATTTTGGTTAGCAAATAGGTAATCGTTGTGTTTTAGCGAAGCTAAATGAAAGAATGAAATAAATTTGAATAGTTGAAAATCTTTCCACTACTATAATGGTATAATGAGATAGCAATATATTGAAATAAAATAAAATAAAAACTTATTAATAATTTTAATTATTACTAAATTTAATTGACTTCGATCAAAATGTTACAGTATAGCTCAGTTTAGCACAAACAAATTAAAGCCAGCAACAATGTCAGCGCTTATCCCCACAGTTTGATCTATTGCTAAATATACAGTTAGTTAAATGTAATTTTTTTACAAAATTTATTTTAAACACAATATTATTTAGTGTGAAAAGAAGTTGTGTGTATCAGCATGTTTTGTGTTGTGGGGTTAGTAACAGTGTAAGTGTTTTGAGTATCGTGTAATGTATGATGAAATGTACAATAATAATATGATTGCGCTTTGTTCAAGCGGCCCTTGTGGCTATGAAGATAAATGATTTAAATCTTTGAATCTCTGATACTTTGATAAAATTAAATTTAAATTAGAATTATAAAATCCTTCTGATGAAAAACCTATTTGCAGTCTAATTACAAAATCAATAAAGTGCAAGAGTTAGCAAGTCATTCATTGGAAATGCATGACCATACAATTTTCACCTTCATATTTTATATTGTACGAAATATTTACTTGATTCGACGGTAATTTAAGTAAAAACTTACATAGTACGTCCCAAAACTCATTAGCTCATTAAGTTTCAATACATTGTATTGAAACGCGAATGTCCCAAGTTAGTAAGAATGCTCAGATTAGGCGGTAAATTCTGAAGTAACAAAGATCCCAAGTAAAGTTACTGGACGTCCCTTCGCTGGTACCAAACAACTTGTGAACACACCTTGGTTTATACCAAGTTTTGTTTTGATCAGTTGTTTGTGAGGGCTATTTTAGGTGGTCACAAACAATTTATTTAGGCTTTTTGTTTGGCTAGCAAAGCAAAACAAGATAAAACATTAGTCGATTTATCGATATACTTGTTTTGCTTGTTCAACAAATAGTCTAAATAAATCTTATAGGACAAAATGTATCGCATTTATTATCTTATTTAAAGACTAAAAGTTCTATATCAGAAGTTGGGCAAGTAAAAATATTTTTAGAAGACTAAGTCGGGCGGCAAAAAAAAAGTCATGGGCAGTAAACAAATAATTAAGATTAAAATCTTTAACCCGGCTACGTAATAATATTGTACTTAATATTGGTTTGCTAAAGAGAGAGGATTGCGAGAACTGTTCGACCGCATTTAAACTATAAATTAAATTAAAATTAATTTTAAATTCAGACTATGCCACCCGGCCTATTCTAACAAATTCTAATGACACATCATTCATTTAAATCCGTTCGGTAGTTTAGGCTCCACGGTGGAACATGCAAACAAACATACAAAATTACATACACAGACTGCCAAAATCATTACCCTTCCTTTTGGATTTGCCGTAGTTGAGTAAAAAAAGAGGTATATTCTCAACAGAGGGTGAAAACAGAGTGATGACGATGATAATTCATACGCTGTAGCTATCTTTTTATGATCAGATGGTCAACAAGTCAGTTAGTAACTTAATTACCATTATTTGATTAAAAGCACACACTATACAACTTATAATTCTTCCCATAAAAGTCTAAGCCCAAGATTATAAAACTGTAATAAGGCTTTGATTCACGCTCCCATAAAATGACCGCAAGCACGTTATTACTCACATCATAACAACGCCTTATACAACAATATTACAAAGATTTCACACCACCATTGCACTCTGTGTAATGTGCTATGATATTTTTCAGCGTATAATGGTATTGCGACGGTTTATAGTGCGATCATAAGTTTCACTGAGAGTATTATTCGCACACGTGATAGTTTAGTCATCGACGAGCTCGCTATCGACTACGTAATTTTTTTAAGTATTTAGGCAATGTTACGCCTTATTATTGTGATATCAACATAATTGTTAACGTTTATGTCTAGGTAACAAAATGCAACAGAATTAGCCCCCATTTTATCACATTTAATCTACGGTTTTAAAATATTTGCCTCTTTTTCTCTCATTCAATGATTGTACAGGACTGAAAGCTCTAGCTTTGCTTAAAACTTGAATTTATCACGTTAGTGGAATATGCACTTAAATCTATGCAAGCCTGAAGTCACTAATCAATTTTAATAGTTTACAGTGTCCGTGATTAGACTTACTCGCCAGCCAGTAGGTTGTTACCCAACAAATAATCGCAAACAAGAGTTAAGTTCTTAAATCTAAAACCCGACTACGCAAAAATATTATACTTAATCTTGGTTTACTACACAGAGAGCACTGAGAGAACTGTACGACCACATTTAAACCATAGATTTTAACTTAAACAATATGATCAGTATGTATATGTGATTTAAACTTAAAATTACATTTGTAGTTTGCTCGCTAAGACTCTTCATTTGATACCAAACACGTCATAATTATATCACTTTTTATTTTTCATTTGGTAGAATATGACGTTTAAATTCTGTTATATAAAATTTTAATAAAATTTATATAGCCTATGTCACCTGGCCTATTCTTACAAATCTAATGACACCTAAATCATTCATATCCTTTCAGTTAAAGCGCTGCGGTGAAACATACAAAAAAATAAACAATAAACAAACAAACAAACATACATAGACATACTATAGCTAAACTCGCCTTCATTGTATTGTGTTATGCATTGTTTTATAAATTGTTTCATGGTACAAATAAAAGTTTAAAAACAAAATAAAAACAATACTGCCAAATCATTACCCATTATTTTCTTCTTCTGTACGGGTAAAAAAATTACTCTGTTCACAGTAGCACTAAAAATTGACACCGCAAACAAAATATTTACGTTGAATATACAGTTTATATAAAAGTTGATAGTCGAGCTACAGATATTTACAACGTTACCGAAAGTACTTTTATTTTAAAACTAGATCTAGTGGAGCTTTGTTCACGGGTTGTATGCAACTTTTTCCATCGCAGGGTTGTGAAGAGTTTTTGTTTGATGTTCCACTTCTCTTGTTGGAATGAAATTACCGACAGTTTCAATTCTAAAAAGTGTTTGCACTTAGCGCCTGTCACGTGTTTTTAGCGAATCTATTTTGAATAAAGATTGTGTGTGTTTTAATATTATAGTCTACACATATCAAAACATAACATCACGCCTATATTACCCAGAAGGCTGTGGCAGGTGTACAACACCCACACTTCACCTGTTATGTTTAGATCACATGGGATAAGGAGTGGGCTTATCGCCATCCACCATACAAACTTCCAACTCCGTGCTGCTATTGTAAAATTCCTGACGGTAGGTTCACAGATAACACTTAACCCGACTCGGCAATCGAAACCGTGATCTCACGTTGAGAGGCGCATACACTAACCACTAGAACATTGAGGTAGTTATAGACCTATTAGATCAACAAAAAACTTAAATAAATTATTTCTGCTCACCCAAAACAGTGCTCACAGCAAACAACTGATAAAACAAAACTTTGTATCAAGAGGTATTCACAAGTTCGCACCCGCAGTGAAAGGACGTCCAGTAACTTAGCTTGGGGGACGATTGCAACTTCAGAACTTGTCGCCCAATCCCAGCATTCTTACCAGCTTGGGACATTCACGTCAACTGGAAAGTTATGCTAATGAGTTTTAGGACGAACGTGGCGGTGTCCGCACATAAAAATGACGGATGACATTAACAACGTCAAGAAGTGACACACACGTCAAAAATGTCAAAGAGCGCTGAACCGCGATAACGAAGTGTTCACAGAGAGTATACATAATTATATACCACTTCCAAGACGTTACCGTTGGACAGCTGTCCGCCCGCGTGGCAGGCGAGCATTCTAACACTGAACCACTGATGTTCCTCTACACGTACGTATAGACCTCTTTTGTTATTATGTCTTCTAAAAATATTTGTACTTGCTTAGCAGCTGATATAAAACATTTAGGCATCAAATAAGATAAAAAAATCGTTACATAATGTCCTATAAGATTTATTTTGGCAGTTTGTTGAACTAGCAAAACAAGTGTATCGATAAATCGACTAATGTTTTATCTTGTTTTGCTTTGCTAGCCAAATAAAAAGCCTAAATAATATATTGTTTGTGACCACCCAACATAGCCCTCACAAACAACTGATCAAAACAAAACTTGGTATAAAGCAAGGTGTGTTCACAAGTTGTTTGGCACCCTCAGCGAAGGGACGTCCAGTAACTTAACTTGGGGATCTTTGTAACTTCAGAACTTGCCTGCTTATCCCAGTATTCTTACAAGCTTGGGTCATTCACGCTTACTGGAAAGTTATGCAACTAAGATATACTAATGAGTTTTGGGACGTACCATGAGTTTGCTACAATAGTCGCAGAGAGTCTTATATATTGTTATAACGTAATCATGGCGATTTAACTATTTTTTGTAACACGCTTATATTAGCTTCACCTGTATGTATGTACAGTAAACGCTCAGAAGTCCATAGGCACGCTAAGGATTACATTGCTATGAACGGTACGAGCCCGATACAGGCAGTACACACACTAACGAAGTCGCTTAGGTGTTTAGCAGTTTATAAGATAACACACACTAATGAAATGTTGTCGCATTCGTACTAAACGCGTCACAGTGTCGACCGGTTCTTTGGATTCGCATCTATCTATCATAAGCAGGTAGCTATATTGGGTGTAAACATTGGGATCACTATCAACTAAATCTGAGTTTGAAGCTTAGTTGATTTGTGGTTGTATTTTGTTTTTACGAAATCATAATAATATTTGTAACATTTTAAGCACAAACTTGTTAGGTATTCATGCTTAAATTGCGATACAATACATGTATACAATACATAAATAGTTACATATTGATATAACAACTAATAAGTTAAATATGTTATTATTATTTAACTATTAACGTAATTTTTTATTTTTATTTTTATTGTTGTAAGGTAGAAATAAAAAAAGTCACGCTGAATGATGATAACAATGTTTATTCGTTTTATTTATTTATACAATTAATAAACTTTTAAGAGCATTGTGACGTCAAATTCCTACCTAAATTAAAAAAAAGTGCCCTTGTAACCGTTTATAAGATTTTTGATTAATATAATAACTAATAAATTAAATATGTTATTATTATTAAACTACTAACGTTTTTTTTATTGTCATTGTTGTAAGGTAGAAATAAAAAAGTTATGTTGAATGATGGTAAAAGTGTTTATTCGTTATATTTATTTATACAATTAATACATTTTAAAGAGAATTGTGACGTCACATTCCTACCTAAATAAAAAAGTACCCTTGTAACCGTTTATAAGATTTTTTATTGTTTATAAAAATATCTTCATAAAGTGTAAATCATAATATTAGTCTTCAATAAACGCTGCTGTATACCAATACCTATTATAAGTGGGTATCAACAATTATATTTTTGTTATTAGAACATCCTGTCCTTGTTGTCATTGTGAATCAATTTAGTAATATTTGTATTATCAATGTTATGAATTGACTAAGTAATTCATAACATTGTCACCATCAAACCCCATACATTTTCTATATATTTACAAATGTGTGAACAAAGTGAACAAGATAAAGAATACTATATCCCATTCCTTCTAATCGAGTAAAAACTTCAAAAAGTATAAAAGTAACCAAGTGAGATTTGAACCTGCGGTGAATTGATATACGCATCTAACTGCATGCCTCAACCGCTCGGCCATCTTGTCATTTACATTGTGGATGAAATTATGAAATACAATTATTTGTTAACAACATGTGTCTATTTCTTGGAAATAGAAGGTCGTAAGTCAAACTACACTTCAAACTATTGCCTTTTGAGATTGCTTATGGACTTTTGGTTGCGACTGTATGTAGCCGACTCTTTTGGACTCGATTTTGACCCACTTTAAACGGACAGATGTCATTAAAATTTTGCACACTTGTCAAAGATCGATGACGATGCAATAATTCGATAAAAAAAAAGAAAAAAAAGCGTGGGTTGCTCGATAGACGAAAAATATGACACAGAGCACCCCACGCTTTTTCACAATAATACTAAATTTTTTTGTTCATTACCATTTTCAGCTTATATTAGGAATTATTTTTGACTTTTTAGTTAGAAGTACATACTTCAAAAGCGTTTTTTTTAGTTTTTTAAAGAATGATTTATTTTTTTATGGTTTTTAAAGCATTTAGTCATGCTTAGCAATTTAATACAAAAAAAACATAGTAACAAATATTTGGACTTAAAGCAGGGCTTGAACCCGTGACCTTGGGATTCCGTCCTATAGCTTTTCCACCTGAGCTACCACACTCCAAATTCATAAATCTTTTGACCGTATAATGCCCGTCTTTTCGGATGTATTGTATTATCTATTGTACCTACATATTAATAGGTCGCAACCAACATGATTGATATTACTTTTAACACTGTAGTTTTGAGGATTTGGAGTGTGGACAGCATTTTCTCTCTTCTCTTTGTCAATAAAATCAAAAGCAATGATAAATAAAATAGTTTCTCAGAAGGATAGTTAATCCCAAAACATGTCATCTGATTTGATTTATTATTGCTTTTCGTTAACAAGCAAGCAAGTTTATTGATAAAACGACATTTTGTTAGCAACCATCAAAAAACCTTAATACATTGTTTGTACCCAAAATAGCCCTCGTAGGAAACAACTCGAAGAAAGGACGTCCAGTAACTTTACTTGAGGGACCATCCCAACTTCAGAACTTACCGTTTAATCCCAGCATTCTTGCTTACTTGGGGTGTTCTCTTTTCACTAGTATGGTATACAACTAAGTTATACTCATGAGTTTTGAGACGTACTTACTATGAGCTTTAAACAAATTAATTTTCAAATATTACAGTAAGTTATTTTGTAGGGTACCTTTATCAATTTCATCTTTGTGAACAGATCGTTATAAAACTATTAGCTTGAGCCTATGGCTCCGCTTGTGTCGTACAACGGTGGAAATAGTCTACATTCTTTCTTCAAACCTATCTAATAATAAAAAATACATAAGCATACTTAAAGACGATCAAGCCGTTTGGAGGCATTTAATAACTAACACTGACATGACGTCTATATCTACATAATTATATTATAATGAAATTGTAAATTTGCCATGTCTGAATTGAAGATATTTAATAAAAATTATACAAGGAGTCTTTATAACAGCAATTAAATAAAAACTTTTTTTTCTTAGAATTTTTGTCTGTCTGTATGTTTGTACGAGCATATATATAAATTACTGCATGGAATTGGATACTGGTGTATGTTTTATCTTTATATTTTACCCGCAAAGGGGGTAAGTAGGCGAGTGTAAGTTTATTTGGGAGGATTGTCAATGTTAAAGGAAAATGCATGCAATTCTGCACAGGTTACATGACTTAAATGAACTTTAAGGTAGATTTTTGGAAATATTGCACCGGGGTGACTTATGAGTTGTAAGTTTATATGGACAATTGGTTGTATTTTAGGAAATTGCATGAAATTGTGCACGTAGGATCCCTACAATACATAAATTAGCAATAAGATATATTTTCTGAAAACCACTCCTTAAGGTAGTAAATTTGGGGTTGAAAATGTAAAAAGGAATAGCAGAGCAATGTCGAATACAACGAGGATGAAGTCACAGATAACAGCTAGTTCATTATATATTTGATAACTTAGACGTAGCTATTTAAAAGTCTTCAGTTTATTACCCAACAGTATAAACAATTTTCATTAGTCAGTTTTACTATCAAAACAATTAATTCCATACGGCCATTAATTGTTGTTCCTATAGTTTAGCCGTCATATTGCTGGCTTATTCCAAAAGTTTTACAGTAAATATTGAAATAACGTATGCACTAAAACAAACATGCAGTTTGCTAATTAGCAAAGTTTATAAAAGCTTTTATGCTCCTATTATATCCTGACACGTATTTAATTACGTCAAATAGCTTGAAAAATTGTGAATCCGTGACTTTTTTGTACAGAATAGAATAGAATAGAATATCTTTATTTTGCATAGAATGTAGGTACATAAAATTAGGTGTTAACATAATTTGGAAGCCAAGTACATTCTGCCTTAAATAAGCATGCAAAAAATAATAATAATAGCAAATAACAGATGTCAAAATATACACATATAATATTATTATAAGACCATGGATAACAATTAAACAAATTACAGTACAAATCAAAAAATAATTATGACATTATCATATTGAGATTCTTATCATTTAAAAAATCATTAATAATTATAGTAGCATTTTTCTATAAGTATGGCTGTCAGTTTACAGTGGGCCAACGAGTTAGCTATGCAGGACAAAAACTTACTACACCAATTATGGATAAGTGAGTTACATATCTAAATAGTGGGTATATTACACTTATTAAATATGAATTTCACACATGCATATCTATTGCAGTTAGTTTTCAGTATGGCGTAGAAGTTTTTGCCCTGCATACCTAATTGCTTGGCCCACTGTACGTTTGTGTTCTTTAAATCTACATTTTATGTTGATCCAGGCTGATGATGATGCTGTCGCGTGTTTGAATAATGTTCACAAAAATTTCGACAGCATCCCTGTAAAAAGGTAACGTGGACGCGCGGACAGTCATACTGATAGCGATTTTATATGAGTTTATAGTTAGCTAGTAATACACATATTATTATAATCAATGTCAAGGTGAAACAATTACTTGGTTCTTTTCCATACAAAAGTAATATGGGTTTAATATTTGTAAGTTTTTAACAATTATTACAGACAAATTTTTGAAGTATTTAAAAAAAATCAGTTAGAATGTAATTTAAATAATAATTAAAACAATTTTGACAATATGGCCACTAACAAACATGCATTTTAGTGTTTAAGATAATATATGATTTTGTCTATAAAAATAGATAATGCGTCATTTGTGAACTTTCAGACAGGAAATACACAATAACAGCACGGAGTTGAAATTGTGCCCGTTGGATGGCGATAGGTTCACCCCCCATCCCATGGGACATGACATGTTAAATGAGGGTGCTGTACACCTCTGCCACACCCTTCTGGGTTATATAGGCGTGATGTTTTGTTAAGTAGACGACCTTGTTTGGCTATAACTCAATTACTACTGGCAGGGTTTTGATGGATTGTTTCTTCAACGTAGATGACCGAAAGTGGTGGTGATTTGTATACCTTAAGGCAACCTTGTCTAATTAAATCTTCAACCCATTCACTTCAAGTTATCTTTTTTTTAATACGACGCCTTTACTAGGAATAGCTGCTGTGTCGCGGGGGTTTTGACAAACAAACATTGCACGCACACAAATCACACCCAGAGCAGAACAAATCTTTGCGGGTCACACAAAGATTTATACCGTGTGTGGATCGAACCTACAACTCCAGCGCAGTTGAAAGCAACGAGGCGACCGCTTTAATCACTACGCCAACCATGCACTTTTTTTTATACTACACTCACAGCGAACGAACGTGTAGTCCTCCTGATGGTAAGTGGAGTACAGCCCATGGACATCAATAATCCACAAAAGCAGATTATAAACGCGTCGCTGCAGCTGAGGACTACGGTGTTTTGCCTCGTGTGCCAGTAATTTCAGGGCCTGATCTCACTACCATACCGGAACACAAAAATGGAAGCTACTACTATTTGGCGGCAGGTTAAAGGTGAGACGGTGGTGCTGCCGCCCTCGAGCTCATTCACAAGAGCTCTACCACTTAAGTTAAGTCAGCCGTATCACTTCTTCGTCCGCAAAACAGAGATCTTATGAATATTCAAAAGAGGATAACAAATAATTAAACTCCTGAAGCATTGACTCCGTGGCATATTATTAATATCTGCAAATGGAATATTAAAAACAATGGCATCGACCTTGTAATAGCTTGCTTTGTCTTGTGATATGAGAATTGGAACGACTTCGGCATTTTTATAACATTTCAATTATTACACTGTTACATTAATAAGAGTTAAACATTGTGAAACTTAAGTCTCACTACTTGTAGAGGAGCACAACATGCAAATTATAATAATAGTTATTTATGCAACTGTTCTATAATGAGGGGTATTAAAACACGAGTGTGGGTTTATCACACGAGGCGAAGCCGAGTGTGATAATAGTATCACATGAGTGTTTTAATACCTAATTATAACAGTTGCATACAAGACTTTATCTACACCCATGATATGAATCCTCTATAAATGTTCTGAAACCATAGGGTATTAGGGTACCTACAGTGTTGTAAGAACTCTATATAAATTCATGGAAAGTTTAATTAGTGAGTATCTAATACAAAAAAACTATGTATAGGTAATAATATAATTATTTATTGTAATAATTATTTACAATTTGGATCGTACAATTATTAAAAAGTATTTTTTCAATACTATTATTGAACAAAAATGGCGGGATACGACGTCAATTCAAAAATTCGAATAAGTTTTTATTTAAATTACGGCGCTGTGGTAGTGAAACGCGCGTGCATGATATGTTCTTTTTTTTTAAATTCATAAAGATGCCATGAGAATGTGGCTGTTCGATGAGTAAAAAAGGAGTTACATAATGAATTTCAGTACAACATTATAACACCCGTTTGGGTGTTATAATGGTTATTATGACACTGGCTGTTTTAATGTTGGCAATTAGCTAACTGTTTCAAGAACGTTTATAGAGGATTTATAGCATGGGTGTAGATAAAATAAATTAGATAACACATTAAGCTAAGTTAAAAAGACTGCGTGTCATACAAAAAAAAAAATGGTTTTAGAAGTAGAAGCATTGGATGTTTTTCCGAATGACTTGGATCTATTTATGAATTGTCACTACATATTTAGCCTGACTAGGAACAAGAAAAACCTTGCTCATTCATTTATCGTCATCATAATCACCATCACCATGTTTGTCATTATGTTTGTTTTACAAAAATTTGCATAGATAGATAGGGGATGTTTTTAACACAAAACACTTAACATATAATAATTATAGCAGCCCCGTATCTATTATATTTTCCACTTCTGAGCTTCTGGCTAGCTTCGGGCTTCTCATGATGAGAAGGGTAATGCCATAGTCCACCACGCTAGCCACGTGCGGATTGGTAGACTTCACACGACGTCGAGTACTTTTTAGGCACTCTCAAGCATACAAGTTTCCTCACGATTTTTCACTTGATTTTTAGCGAGCGATAATTTATATGATAAATACACACACATATATTCGAAAAGACGAATTTTAACGGTTTATTGACAGATGTGTGTGCTGGGGGTTCAAACCCGAGACCTTTGACTTCGCAGTCTTACGGTCTTCCACTTGGTTATCACTGCTACTAAACATAATTATAATAACATGTTTATGTTGTTATAAGTGTCTTGTAAGAAATCACAGTACCACTTAATGTTATTTGTTTTGACGTAAAGAATTTAATAGTCTCTTTTAATCGCCCGCCAAAATAGTAGATATAAGTATCTACTATTTTGGCGAGCGCTTAAAAGTTCTGTTGTCTGTATGTTATGGTTTGGGATGAGATCAGGAGATACTGGCACGACATTATAATCCTCAGATTAATGAATGACACACCTAAAAACTGATTTTGTGAATAGGAATATTCTCTTAAATAAAGAATATACTCTTTGCCAGTGTTCCTACTGACCATCAGGTTGACTACACGCCCTTTTGCTACATATGTTGTATAAAAAAAAAACTCATCGACTGTCCCAGGAGCAATTTTTTTCTTTCCTTCACAGTCAAGTAACAAAATAAACCAGCCGTATCTGAAGTGTATCGTATAAATCTTTATATACCTTTGTCAGACGTCCTCGATTCGATCATTGATATCGCCAGACTTACTCCCGGTCATATATCTATTACACCTAGAAACCGAGTATACTCATAAAAAGTGAAGCCATTTTAACTATGCCGTTTTATTCGGGTCAATACTATTTGTTCGTACAAAATTTTTTATTTCTTATCAAGCACTACAGTAAACCCTATGCCCATATAAACCTATATAGGTTTTACGCACACATCAATCAGTATACTAGAAGAGGTCGTCCTCGAAAGTAAACAGTGACCCGATAATTGGCGCTTTTCATAAAGAACAAGTACGTAGATAAAAAACCGGCGAGCATGTATGAAGAAATGTATGGATGTTGAGGCAGCAAAAGAACTATGTAAGGAGCGAAGCAGTCATGGCATTTCATCATCTCTGCCTTCCCTGGTAGGATAAAGGCGTGATTTTATGTATATATGTATGTATCAATCCGTTTTTGGCTTCACTTTAAACTGATGTTAGCTAAACACTTTCGATCTAGGCGTAATTAATCTATGCACCCATCTTAGAAACTCGATAAAACAAACAACGCATGCGGCAATAAAAACTTATTCTGATAAACCTTTGACAATAAATCACATTTGGAATGTTCCAATGAAAACTTCGCGATATCGAAACAAGAGGTGTTTCTAATTTTCGCATGAAATATGGCGTTAGATAAGAAAATTCGGTGGCCGCAAAATTTTTATCGATATCAAATTTCCTTCTGATAAAAGTATTATTACTTTGCTCTTCTGTAACGTTACTTTTTCCGATTTTGTTAGACATTTTTTTCCAAAAAAAAACGTGCTACAATTACAAAAAATGCACTAAAAAGTAAGAAATACTTAAATAATCAACTTCAACTTGTCTCATCGGTGTATAACTTGAAAGAATACAGAAAACGGCTTTAAGGTGCCTATATTTAAATAATTATCCCCGTACTCCTAACCGTTGAGAAGTACCTTCCGACATCAACACAGTAACATGAGATGTTGACTGCTGCTAGATCCATCTTTTCGAGTAGTTTTAGATAATATAAGAAAAATAGTATGGAAAAAGCCTTTAAATTTAAGGGTCTCAATTTTTCTAGAATCATCAGATGAAAAAAAAAATAAAAGAATTTCTCAATTCGGTCCAGGCGTCTTCGCGTAGTCGGCGAACAAACATTTGAATTGCGACTGAAGTACCTATTTAACAAGGATAAGCTTCTAGTATACAAGAGTACGTAAAATATCTCGTAGATTTAAATAAATAACCGGCGAAAAAAGAATCTGGTTCTCAATTCGACCGTATACCTATTCTTCAATGCAATTTTCCAGTACTAAAACATAATAAAGTCTGAATAAACAACGAGCCATTACAAAAAACCGCGGTAGTTTCTGTTCTCTCACAAATAGAACCATTGGTCTTGGTAACTTATGGAACTGCCCGTGACCACGAAGTCTATAAATGTTGTAGCTTTTATTTAGTACCGGTTCTGTTCATCGTAACAGTACATTACATTGAATGGGATGAAGTTCCGTTTTAAAAAATGTTTTAGCTCTACAGTAAATGAATGAATGAATGAATGGTTGAACGAACGTTAATGCTTACGATCAATCAATATAAGTAAATGAAATTGAATTGAATGGGATCACATACCAAGCATACGCTTTAGTAGCTATTAGTAATATACGAAAAACAATAAAGAAGAAGTCTTCAAGATTTGAGGGATGCCCTCAATTTCTCTGGGATCCCATCACCTGATGAGAATGAGATCACATCAAAAGTATACGTTTTTGGACAAAAAAAAAATTCTCAAATCCTTCCAGGCGTCTTCGAGTAATCGCTTACAAACATAAAAATAAATACAATCCAATTGCGACTGTAATAACTATTTAACAAGGATAAGCTTCTAGTATCCAAAGTACGTAAAAATATCTCGTATATTATATAAGTCACCGACGAAAAATAACAGCAGGTTCTTAATTTTAGCGTATGTATATTTTTATAATTTTAATATTGTATAGTCCAATAATAAAACATAATAAAGTCTGAATAAACAACGAGACATAACAAAAAACCGCGCTAGTTTCTATTGTCTAACAAATAGAACCATTGGTCTTGGTAACTTATGGGACTGCCCGTGACCACGAAGTCTATAAATGTTGTAGCTTTTATTTAGTACCTACCGGTTCTGTTCATCGTAACAATACATTACATTCAATGGGATGAAGTTTAGTTTAAAAAAACATTTAGTTTTGCAGTAAATTAATGAACGAATGTGAATGAATGATTGAATGAACGTACATGCATACGAGCAATCAATACAAGTAAATTTAATTAAATTGTCTATTTTTAATTTTGTAAAAATAATGTATTAAGCCATACAATTATTTACGTAATATTTTGTTTTTAAGCCAATAAGTTAGTTTGTTTGATCACACTAATATCTAAAAAAGGTATATGAGCTGTAATTTTCTGGCACATGCTCACATTTTAGCTTTATTATGCATAATTTCTTTGGTTTTGGTTATAAATAGAGGCCAAGATAAATAAATATTGTAAAAATGCATGAACGATTTCGTATTTTATCACGATTCAAACACATAACGATTAGCGTTGACGTTGCTACGCAGTTTTACCTTATGTATATGCCTTAGAAAATAAGGTTAACTCTGTTAGCTCTGTGACCTAACTCAATACGAACGCAACAACCACTAGTAATATTCCCGATGGGTTCCCAAATATGGACCTAATTACTGTGTTGTATGGACAAAATAACAAGATCAAAATGATTGTTTGTGATTTTATAATATTTTGAGTAATTACTAATTAAAGATTACATTTTTATAACTATGTTGTCTTTGTTTGTTCACCAACCGGATGGCGGAGTGGGTAGTGTACCTGCCTGCGACGCTGAGGTCGCGGGTTTGATTCCCGCTTAAGACAAATCTTAGTGAGCATTAACATGTATGTATTTACAAATATGTATTAGTATCAGTTATTCTAGTACCCATAGTACAAGCACTGCTTAGTTTGGGACTAGATGGCGTTGTGTGTAAGTTGTGATATATTTATTATTATTATTATTATATAATAGCAACAAAGCAGAATTCTAAAACAATGGTTCAAAATTGATATAAATATATTGATTTATAATTTATGTTTTCATTTTAGAGAAACCTAATAAACTTTAAAAATACATTTATATTTTTTAAGAACTAGTAGGGCACGTCCCTACTTTCAATTATTACAAACAAATTACCAATAGCAAATGACTTATTCAAATATGATTTCAATAATTACATTAGCCTATTACCGTTACACAAAACATTAAATTCTAAAATATTCATAAAACAAATCAGTTCGTTAATTACTTCACTTTCATGTCAGAAACAAAGCTTTATAAATTGTAAATAATAAATTCTAATTATAATGTTTGCATTGAAGGTAATTATTATTTATAAATGGCATTAAGTAGGAGTCAGAACCTGAATTTGGGCTCATAAATAAATAATTTTACCGTAGCAATCAAGCCTATAAAATGAAGGTCCCACAGGATGGTCGAGGCAGACCAAAGACTTATAATACCTACTTTTGAAGTCAACATTTATGTAGGAACATTATTTGAAAACCAGTTTAAAATGTAGCTATATTTTCCGACACTTTCGTGCAGCCAAACATTTTTCTGCATTAGTAATAGCCGGTTAGTAAAATGCTCAGAAATAAAATTACGAGTTTTTTTAACAAATTTGCTAATCTGCTTAAATATTACCAAATTTTTAAAGATTGAAATATTTTATAAATATTAATGTCGAAAATGTTTATTTAGATTAAGATAGATAGAATTGAAAACAGCCGTAATCATATTATCAGTTTCATATTATTTTATTGATTTTGTGTTACATTTTGTAACACGTGGCTCATAGTTTATTTTTCCATTAACCTGGGTAATTTCACTGCTGGGCAAAGGCCTCCCCCAAACGTTTCTATCTCCTGCAGTTGCCCACCAGTTATGGTTTATAGTTTTTTTTCTAACCCATGATGTCCCACTGCTGTGCAAAGGTCTCTTGTGGTTTATAGTTACTCTTAAATAATAGTTACTTCAAAAAATATAGTTTTCACCCAAGTTACGGTCGTCGTCGTACCCAATCCACCAATAAAAAAGTATTTGACCACAGTGAGTCCCTTTATATCTTCGCGTACAAAAAACCTTGTCATCAAGTTTATCTTTCCTCCGAAACTCGAAACAACTTTGAAGAAAAAGGATCAGAGCAATCGATACGCAATATTTACGTCCCACGAGGTTTAGATCCGTATTACATTCTTGTTATTGAAAAAGTTCTACTAATGAATTTAATAAGAAGGTCTTATGTTTATCGATTTTATTTGTCGCAAGACAAGATTCAGTCTTATAGAGAACATTCTTATTAATGAACAAAATAGCTTTGCTAACTGCATAGCTAAAAAGCTTGATGTAAACAGCAACCCTTTGCTTGGTATTTCACGGCTTGTATTAACCAAGGTCCTTAACTTATAGGTCGGTCCAAGCGATGCGGTATAGATATGTCTGTATAGGTAAAATCAAAGATCTTGGCGAGTCGTAAAATGTACTGTCTCAGTCACTCGTGAAAGGTTAACGCTTTGCGTATATTTCGCTCTCGCTCTCTCGAGCCGCCAAGAAGTTTGACGTTTGGTATACCGTAATAAGCCTTAATCAAAAACCCAGCCTAAGAATTTATTTGCATACAAATATAGGTGATCAGATTTGTTTTCGGTATATCGTAGTACAGGCAAACCAATGCCGCCGCTTGTACCGACCAATGAGCGAGGCCCTCTAATTTTATAGTAACGAAAAAACAGTCAAAAACCGTCAGTTACAAAGCCAATTAATACCAGTTGCTTAGTAACAACGCAAAATTAAATTTATTAGACATCGCTTTTATTGAAAGTACTCAGATTTTTCACCTTGAAAATTGAGGTCTTAATATTCGCAGTAAAATTTTATGAAAAAGCAGTTTCTATTTAAATGATTTATTAAGCATTCCTTTCAGCCATTTTGCTCTGAATTCAAGCAATGATTTGACTAGGCACGCACGGTATTAAGCGGAAAATATGTGGCACACGACTCGTTAGAAAATGCAAAGCTGGCTTAAAAATTATAAATACACAAGCCAAGTGATGGTGTCCAAGTGATGAGCGAAAGCGAGAAGTTTTTAATTATAAAGCTTTGGGCTAAACATCATAAAATTGCCATAATATTGTCGCATAATTAATTTTAACAACAATGCGCGAATTGAAAATTGTTAAAATTACGCATGAGTATTAAAAAGTATGACTATTAATAGTACATAAGTATGAAAATTAAGTGCTTGTTGAATAATTCTTAAAAAGGAATTATCATTATTTCATAATTTTTATCAGTACTGAAGCTAAAGTTTCCACGAAATAGCTTTTATATTGGAAATTGCATGCATATAATCGCGGAATTGCTGCCAGCATTTTGGGTACGAGGCCTTCTGACAGTGACTCATTAAGTTTAGATCACGTTATTAGACTAGTTTAATTTAAGATCCAATATGTATATTTTTCTGTAAATAAAGACTTACAATATGTAAAATTACATAATCATTAAATCGCTAACAGTTCATCCCAAATCCCACATCCGAATAGTAAAAGAGAGTACATTTTACAGTAATTAAGATATTAAAGAGGCGAGTGTTTTGAGCCGTTTCAAGCATTCATTTGGAAGCGTAAAAGCCTAGAATTTTCAGGTTAAGCCTCGTAATAGTAAAGGGTTTCTGATGTTTTCGACAAATGCGGCAAAATTTTAGAGCGTGCAAAATTTTCTGCGATCCCTTTTACTGCATTACGGTAATATGAGACCATTTTGTTCCATAACGTTCCCTTTATCTCTCTGAATAGGGATTTGAATACCAGTGGCCGGGTTTTCAAAGCATTTTTGCTGTATTTAAAACTCTAAGAAGTTGTTGAAAACATTTTTGTTAATGTGTTGAATCGATGACTTTATTTGTTTACTTTGTCAGTTCATTTTGGTTTTGTTCATTAAATTACCGTTATTTTGACAAAAGTAAACAATTTCACAATGTTTTTACTTAACAGTTAAGACGTTATTTTAACGGTTGTCTAAAACTAAAACTCAAACAGCACGTTTTAGTTTATCCGTTAGATAATGTTTTAAGTTAGTATTAAACGCCCACCAACCCAGTTTCTCACGTTGTCGTCGTGGTGGGGATTAGTAGCTGTGGCATGGTCACCAACGGCGAAGCTAAGTGGACCCCAAGTAAGTGCAGCCTATCCTCTGCGACTGATGTGTGGTAAGCGGCGGCAACAAACTCGCCGTAATAAGGATCGGGTCGTCAGATATGGGGGTATCTGATGACCATTGCACGCGGTCCTTGCGTTGATCACAGCTCACCGTATGTCTCAGTGACCCGTAAGCAGGGAGGGGTCAGCAATGCGCAAGGCGGGTTCGTGCAACTTTGCGCAAGCGTTCCCACGTTCCCATTATATATTTATTTATTATGCGAGAGAAGAACATCGTGGTGGTTTAAATCAGTTAACTGGCTTTACCGGAGAGTCTGACATAACCTATTCAGTGCCCCTACACTAAGAGGTATGCATAAAGATAAAGCATTTTCTCTCGTAAAAAAAATCCTGATTTGTTATGTTAAATGCATTTTTTACAAATAAATAATCCAGATTTACAAATCCGTTTTTATTCAAAATCTAGCGTAAATTTGTTCTCATTAATAAATAAAATACATGACACTTCTCTTCCATATTATTAATGAAACCAAAATCCATTTACAAAATTTGGGATGTGGAAAGTCAAAGATTGCCAGTGATTTATTGACAGCGTATTACATGCAAGCTTTGTTAGTGAATCCCATTCAACACTGGAATTGAAATCAATTCAAATGGAAACCAATAAATTATGTAAGGAAATTGTATATTAACTATTGATATTTTTACAATGAATTAAATATATTAAATTGTCACTCCTTAAACATAATTAAATAAATATCTGTGTACTAAAAATAAGTAATTAATACCTGCCTAGAAAGTTGGTGGCATTCTCACGTTGGATGGCAATGCCACTATTTATACTGGTTGTTTTTTAAATTGTGTGTGTGTATGTGTTAGTTCCCTCCTGAAGGGATGGACAAATTTTAATGAAATTATGGACACATGTGGAACAGTTTGCAATATAAAAATGGGTTTATATAATTATTATACAGTGAAACCTGGTTAAGTGAGACATCAAGGGACCTGCAATTTCGTTTCACTTATAGAGGTATTCCACTTACCCAGTGTCTCAGATATACAGGTATAAATAAATATCTGTCTCATTTACAGAGGGTTCCATTAATAGAGGTGAGAATACAGGTTATTTCAGTTATACAGGTGCGATCATTAAATAAAATAACGTGTTATGTATGTAAATGAGTTTTAATACAAAAAAATGATAACGATTGTAGCTTTCGTTTTGGCATTTTTCAAATAAACATCTGTATGATAGTAAAGCGAAACTAAAACTGAAGGTAATTGAAGCTCAAAATTTGTACTTACGTACTTGAAATTACGTGTGGAATTTGTGGGTAGAATAAGAATGAGTAAACAAACAATGTTATCTCAGTTAAAGAGGTTTATCCATATAAAATTTACTTGCTGTCTCAGTTACAGAGGTAACTATGATGATAAATCGAAAGAACAAATCCCAGATATAGAGGCTTACCTCGTCCCACTAACAGAGGTAATTCAGTGCCAAAGTGTTGGGACCTCAGCATGAGTTCCAGTTATGGAGGTTTCTCACTTATCCAGGTCCCACTTAACCAAGTTTCACTGTATTATATTGACTTACTATGCGGTTAGAACTGCGAGTGGATATTAAATCATCACTATGATTTCAGTGACACTTCTGTTGCATATGACTTAAAAACATAATATCACTTCTACATTACTTAGAAAGGTGTGGCAGAGGTGTACAACACCCATATTTAACCTGTTATGTTTTTAGGTCCCATGGGATAGGGAGTGAGCATATAGCCATCCACTGGCACAATGCCTAACCTGTTATGTTTTAGCTCCCAAGGAATGGGCCTATAGCCATCCACCGGGCACAAATCTGAATGCGCTAACCACTAGACCATCGAGGTGTCCTTCTGTTCCATATGAATGAAACCATAATCCATGAACAAAAGGCCGGAAGTAGGAGCTCAAGGATTGCCAGAGATTTATCGACAGCGAATTACATGGAAGCTTTGTCAGGAAATTCCATTCAATATTGAAATTAAAATCAATGGAAATTCAAACCAATAAAGTATTCAATGATTGATTATTGAAACTAGGTACTTGTTACAAATATAAAATATGTTTAAACATACATAGGCTCACCCCCTTTCACAGAGAACCTAAACATAACAAGTAAAGTGGCCTGTGTAGCCCTTTTTTAGGGTTCCGTAGCCAAATGGCAAAAAACGGAACCCTTATGGATTCGTCATGTCTGTCCGTATGTCACAGCCACTTTTTTCCGTAACTATAAGAGCTATACTGTGGCAACTTGGTAGGTATTATGTTTTTGTTTTTTTTTTTTTTACAAATGACTCCCGCACTAGGAATTACTTCTGTGTCGCGGGTTTGTTCACAAACATACATTTCAAACACACAAAGCACACTCAGAGTAAGAACAAATATTTGCGAATCTCACAAATACAGGGTGTATTTTTGAAACGGGGCAGTAAGGGCAAGTACCTTAACCGTTGCAGTTACAGCAAAACGTTCTTAAAAGACCTTCCCTAACTTTTTGGGACATTTTGAACTGCATTCACAGATTTTGTAAAAAACTTACAGTTAGCAAAAAAAATGCAAAAAGTTCAAATTTTTTTTTTTATGCCAATCGATTCTATTTCATGTGGGGATCAAAAAACTCAATGGGACCATTTAGCTTTGAGTACTAGAAAAGACAGAAATCGCCAAAAACGTTTCCCATACATTTCGGCAACAGAAACGAATTTCTACGATGGTATAACTTTTTGTTATGGCCTGGAAGTGGGTAGAATTGACTGTAAAGTAAATAAAAAGAATTTTTACCCTCAAATTTCGAATTTGATTCGAAAATCTGTGTGTTATACTTAGTTTCAGCTGAGAAACTTCGTATGAGTTATTAATTAAGGATTTTCGCTAAAATGTCTTCTAATCGTGAAAAAATTTACTTATTAGAAGCGTGTTTTGAAAGAACCCTGCAATTCCAGGTTTTTCAAAAGATTTGTAATAACCTTTCTTGTTGGCACATGCCGCAACGGATACTTATTGCGGTACCACACTAATGCAGCTCCCGCATTTCGATTATTGACAAAATACGCTTCTAATAAGTCAATTTTTTCACGATTAGAAGACATTTTAGCGAAAATCCTTAATTAATAACTCATACGAAGTTTCTCAGCTGAAACTAAGTATAACACACAGATTTTCGAATCAAATTCGAAATTTGAGGGTAAAAATTCTTTTTATTTACTTTACAGTCAATTCTACCCACTTCCAGCCCATAACAAAAAGTTAGACCATCGTAGAAATTCGTTTCTGTTGCCGAAATGTATGGGAAACGTTTTTGGCGATTTCTGTCTTTTCTAGTACTGAAAGCTAAAATGGTCCCATAGAGTTTTTTGATCCCCACATGAAATAGAATCGATTGGCATAAAAAAAAAATTTTGAACTTTTTGCATTTTTTTTGCTAACTGTAAGTTTTTTACAAAATCTGTGAATGCAGTTCAAAATGTCCCAAAAAGTTAGGGAAGGTCTTTTAAGAACGTTTTGCTGTAACTGCAACGGTTAAGGTACTTGCCCTTACTGCCCCGTTTCAAAAATACACCCTGTATATGTCCCGTGTGTGGATCGAACCCACAACATCAGCGTAGTTAAAAGCGGCGAGGCGACCGCTCTAACCACTAAATAGATAAAAATCAGTCATCATTATAATAATTATATGCCTACCAAAAACATACAATAAGTCATTAAATACTTATGGGGTGCATGAAAGGAGCCTCCCCGAGTGACGTGCACAATGATTCCCTACGTCCGGCGCACCCTGGACAATTCGCGAGTTCTCCAAAGCGGATTGGCTAATCCTTTCACCACGATGGCAAGTCAAAATAAAATTTGACTCAGCCATCGACACGACGAAGAAGAATACTTACTAATTACACGTCTAGTCTAATAAAGATATAAATTCTCTAAGATCTTTAGCATTTTTGTTAAATTAAATAATATATAGCTGTTACTGTCGAAGTTGCTGTTTTGCTGACAAGATTTTTTATGCATAGCAAGGATTACTAAGCGTAAGCCAGCTTAGTATGTGCCATCAAAAGGATCACTCAGATGAATTTAAGCTTAGTCACTATCTTAGAAGTGCACTTAGTATTTTGGTATTATATTCAGAATTAAAACGTTAGCTCTTTTAGTGTAAAAAGATGACTTTGAAAGGACACACATAAGCAAATTTAAGTTTTTTTAACACGCTTATATAAGCTTCACCTGTATGTATGTATGTATGTAACCGACTCCTTCGGACTCGATTTTGACCCACTTTAAACGGACAGATTTCATTAAAATTTTGCACACCATGAAAGATCGATGACAATGCAATAATTCGATCAAAAAAAATAAAAAAATTAAAAGAAAAAAAATAATTTAAAAAAAACATTTAAAAAAACGCTCTTATAAATAAACCAAACTAAAAACCACGCTTTTAAAGTACTTACTTCTAACTAAAAAGTGAAAAATAATTCCTAATATAAGCTGAAAATGGTAATGAACAAAAATACTAGTATTATTGTAAAAAAGCGTGGGTTGCTCGATAGACGAAGAATATGGCACAGAGCGCGATTTTAATAAATATTTTCAACAAACATTACAATTACAGAGCAAATAAAAATAATCTACGGAATCAAACAAATTAAAATTATAATTGATGTAATAATATTTGATTTGATTAAATCTAAGTACCACTACATCACGCCTATATTACCCAGAAGGGTATGGCAGAGGTGTACAACCCCCTCATTTCACCTGTTATGTTTAGTTCCAAAAGGAAAGGGTGTAAGCTTATCGTCATCCACAGGCCTCAATTCCAACTCCGTGCTGCTATTGAAATGTTTCTAATAGAAAGTTGACAAATAGCACCTTCCTGGAAACTTTAGTCTAGACCAACAAGGCAGTCAAAAAAGAAATATCTACCTGTAATATCTCGACAAAAAACGTCAACAAAATGAGCTGGCGTAAACCTCCTCTTTTTAGAACTCGCCCCGGGCACAAATTGGACTAAGTACTTTAAATTTTCTGACGGGATTAACTTTGTTTCACCTGAAATTAAAAAGTTTTGGCCCGGAACTGTGGTCACTGTTTGAAAAATTTGTTTTGTTTTACACTGAAGGAAGATAGTAGTATTTAAAAATATAGTCTTTTAAAAAAAACATTTTGAATGTGCAGCATAAGTATTACCTTCATTTTGCTCTGTATATTAAGGACCGAGTGGTCGACTGTAGGACTGCGAAGTCAAAAGTCTCGGAGTCAAACCCACGGCACACAGCTCTGTCAATAAATCGTTAACATTCGTCTTTTGAAGATATGTGTGTATTTATCATATAAATTATCTCTAGCTAACGGTGAAGGAAAACATCGTAAGGAAACCTTCACGCCTGAGATTGTCTCAAAAGTTTTTTATACTATGCCCACAGCAAACGAACGTGTAGTCCACCTGACGGTAAGTGGAGTACAGCCCATGGACATCAACAATCCACAAAAGCAGATTATAGATGCGTCGCTGCAGCTGAGGACTACGGTGTTATGCCTCATATGCCAGTAATTTCAGGGCCTGATCTCACCACCAAACCGGAACACAGTAATGGAAGCACTACTATTTGGCGGCAGGATAAAGGTGAGACGGTGGTGCTGCCACTCTCGAGCTCATTCACAAGAGCTCTACCACCAGTAAATCGAAGAAAGTGCTCGAAGTTGTGTGAAGTCTACCAATCCGCACTTGGCAGCGTGGTAGAGTACGTTCTAACCCTTCTTATAATGAGAAGAGGCCCGAGACCAGCGGTAGGACATGTAAGATACAGGGCTGCTATTATAGAAAAAGGTTACCAATAATAATGATAATAAAATGACAGTAATCAAAATGCCTGATCTGACTACTAAATTTGTAATCATCAAATATCGCCCGTATTTATATATCGGTAAGGGTGTAATAACATTTCGACATCGATTGTTTCTTTTAAAACATCGCACCACGCAACAACGTAATACAAGAACTCTATTTGGCGGCAGGTTAAAGGTGAGACGGTGGTGCGTCTACCCTAGGACTCGTTCAATTACAATGTTGAAACCGCTCTGTTGTAGATTGTACTTTGTAGTCTATCGATCACTGTAAAACCAAGGTAAATCCAGTTCATCGCCAGTAATTTAGATAAGCTATAGTTGCTTAACAAGAACATCAGTAATTTGTGTATTCAAATTACTTGTAAGTTTTAACTAACTGCTCCGGTTTTGTTTTATTATTTATTATAAAAAACAGTATAACTTATACTAAACAGAGTTCCACAAAACAACTTTCGTTGTTTGTCTGTGGGAAATTGTATTACAATTTCAAAAGAAGTACATAATAATATAACTATAGTCATATAGACTATAATATAGTCTATATGACTTGTCATATTAATCTTTTACTTATAATTAATATTTTATAAATGTTCTCTGTATTATTTTCTTTTATTTGTTTAATATTTGTTTATATATTTATAAATTTAATTTATTCCTTTTGTTGTTAACTCATGGAGTTGGAATTGTGTCCGGTGGATGTCGATTGTCGCCCCATCGCATAGAACCTAAAACCACAGTATAAATATTATGTAACAGTATGGAAACTAAGCCTATTTCATAAAATAATTACCTACGCTCTATTGAAGCTATAGGGTTGACACTTTCAAACTTTTTGATATTGACTTAACTTTTTATGAAAAATCGTATCGTATTGGAATAACAAGTTTACAAATAAAATTTAAATAGGTAATCTCAGAGCATCGGTTAATCTCAACAAAATACGATACACAGTTTAATATTGACACATAACAACTTGTAGATCTTTGTTTTTGTTTTGTAGATATTTATCTTAATATTACAGCACGCGGCGTACAAAATGCAATTTAACATAACATTACAAATTAAAATAAAAGAGAGGGCTAAAAGGGTAAAAGTTACAAATTATTTACTGAAAAATACTTTCGTCTGCTACGACAGGTACCTACGAAATTCTTTATTATTAAATTTAATTGTGTAAAAAATTTTCATTCTTATAAACAGCTTTTTTAAATAAACAAGGACAGGGTACTATAAAAGTGATTTTGTCTAATTCTTTGTAAATGAATTCAGCTACTTTGCAGTTTATGTGTTGTTTTTTAAAGCAATAACGAAAAATGTCATCCATTTTCTCGATATATTGAACAAAATCATCTGGTGGTCGGCGAAATTTTAAACGTGACCACTCGTTTCCATGCGGCACTCGCTACTGACAGCACCGCGACAATCGCTTAGGGGTCTCGTCGATGTGCATGTTTATGTGTGCGTGCCGTTTCGAACGTTTGTAGGCAGTTTCCATACTGTTTGTACATATTTATACTGTGCTAAAACAGAATAGGTGAAACGGTATACACCTCTGCCAGACCCTTCTGGGTAATTTAGGAGTGATGTTATGCTTTGTTATTTCAATTCAATTCATTTATTTCATAACAATAGGTATAAATAATTGTGTGGAAAATAACTAATCACTAAAATTATAATAAATTACATTAATAAATTGCATTAATAAAATAAATCATAAAATATTACATAGGTTACAGTCAGTATACACAATGATGTCAATACAAATTAATTAAATCATAAGAGAATAATCATTATAAAATGTCATTAAAATCAAACTCTATCTTATTACCTTACAATTAAAAATCAATGATGGAATACAGACAACGTTCAAAATAGCAATTTTATGGCAAGGGCAAAGACAAAAAATAATAATTATATGGTTGTTTTTAATCTATTGTACCTATTGTAAGAACAAATATACAATGTGATAAGTTGAAAACTTTCGAAAAATTGTCTGATAACTTAACAGTTTTCAAAACCAAATCCAAGTTTATTTTACCTGTTACGAAGCACCCAGAGTGCCTTGCTTTGTTGTAAAAAGTTTATCTTTTGTATTTTCAAAAGATAGGTATAAGAAAATCATGTATTTTCTTGGCGTCCGACGAACCATAAATCTTTTAGGTGTTGTTCTCTATTCAATAAAGATATTGTAGGCGGAGTACTTTTTTTCATATTGTAATGGCTAAAGTTTGTGAGTAAAGCCAAGTACGTATTCTTCCTAGAAATATGAAACTAAAGAAAACTAGAATGAAATATTTTTCTCAATTAAAAGTTCGTGTTTTTTTTACAATTTAAAAACAAAATAATACCTTACAACTTGAAAAAAACACAAAAGAGCCTAACAGGCCAGTTTCTGAGGTTCCGTATAGATCTTATCCGACCTATAAAATATAACCTAACCGAATTCAAAAGTGACACAAGTTACACTTGAAAAAAGAACACTTTGTAATGTGTTTTATATGCTTACCTGCTAATACGTTCTCAGTGCAAAAATCTAATAAGCAGACATAGATGTAAAACAGCATTATTGAGTGAGAGCATTCTGGGAATGGCACCGCGCATATATAATAGACTCCCAGAAGTCATAAAGTGTCTCAATGTTCCTCAATGTAAGAGAAGTCTAAAATTGATTTTATTAATACGTGTTTTTATAGAATAGAAGATTTTTTTTTATTGATGTTATTTCTGTTTTATTTTATTTATATAAAAATGTTCATTGCATGCTGTAATTTGTGTACAGTGAAACATGTTGGACAATTTACTATGTAAGATCATTATGTAACCATGTTTTCGCAAATAAATATATTGATTGATTGATTGAATAAGGAATATTCCTGTGAAATTGGGGCTAAGTCTTACTTTATTTCTTATATTAGCCATATATTTATATTAATATTAGCTATTATAGGTCCTTCAACTAGGTATATATACCCGCAAATTTTAATCAAAATCAAACAAAAAAACTTTCCACCACAATATTATTACTGAAAAAAGATGATATATTTTAAATCGATCAAAAAACGGTAATCTATCGGTCTCCATGTTTACTATGGAGGGTCATGCACTTTTTACTGGTCACCATGATAGCTACGTATCCTTGATGTCATCCCTGAGATTGATGGCGAACAGTTATCTAGCGCGCAACGAAAATAATCAACCAGAAAGCTAAAACTAAATAATTATAGGAACAAAAAATGTATTATAGATGTTTTTTTTTATCTTTATTAAAAGTGACATGAGTTTGTTACATTATTTATATTATGAAATACGGGTGTTACTCACGTAATGTTAGTCTATTTAATCGACCGCGGTTTCACCTATGCATATGTAGGCATTTTCAAGATAGTGCGACACGTCACCGCTGAGTCGCAGCTAGTCTCGCACTCGTATGTAATGTCATTGTTACGTGAGTAAGACCGGTATTTCATAATTTGAAGATTTTTTTATCGTTGACGCTTATTGACGCGGTTTAAAAATTATTCCTATCATAAGCGTAACTGTTAGGGAAACAAAAGGTATAAAATAAAAGTTTGATTTTACCATACTTCTGATGGTTTGTAAAAATTACAGTGCTTAGACTCATTAAATCCACTAGAGAAAATCCACACATGGTTTAATAATTCTTCTTCGACCTATGTAATGTTAGCATATTTTACAATAACACTTTCTACGCAAAATTTGAAGACTACATAAAAGCTTGAAAAAAATTGACGGGCGCCTTAATACTTTATTCAAATTCCTGATATTAGATGACAAATGCTATACACAAGCCCAAAAATCGGAAGTGTTATCGTAATAAAAACTTAAATTTGTTCATAATTGTACTTCTGCTTGTGTAGTTGTGTTAGCGGCATAAGACAAGATAAATGATGTTAACTTGACCTTCTGTGTTGACAAGTTAACTAACAAGATTTCCGACCATAAGTTTAATAGGGATGTCTTAAAAGATCGTTATTATTTCAAGATTATTTGGTTGATGATCTTGTAAATAAGCCTAATGAAACAACATCAATAATGGTCGAACAAAATAACGACGTCTGTATTAGGAATCACTCCTGTGTTGCAGAGCACACCCAGAGTCAGAACAAATCTTACGGGCCTTATTTAATGAACCACCGTAGAGAGCTTCTGGGTACTTTCCAAAATCCACCTTCAGATCCTGAACAACATTTATCATGAAAGTGCTCGTTGAGACAAATTCGATGATTTCAAACATGGTGGGTCTACGAAAACCTGAATTGGAGAACACCTGAGTACTAGTTCTGAAATTACTTAGGACATCTTTATACAAGTTTAAAATCGACTTAAAATGGTTTTTTTTTCGAATATAAGAATCATCTAATATTTAGTTTTGATCCCGAATCTTAATTTTCTGAGAGTTTCATCAAAATCGATCGTCCAGGTATATATTATATTCAAAAATACATAGCTTACTTTGTTGTAGTAAGGTCGATACATGATAATAATTATAAATAATTTAGTCTCATTGCCAAAAGGCCGTAATTGTGAAAAATAAGGCTAGAATATCCATAGCAAAAGACACATTTATTTTGTGCCTTCGATGGATGAAAAATGAATATTTTTTCTAACAAGTGAAACCTAACTTAAGCCTAAAAGAAAAATTACCGATCATAAAAATCCGTTTAGGCACCCTTTGTAAGACCTAGGAGCCGAAAATCTCTTCAGAAATATAACTCAAAACATAATCGGATAAAAATACAATAGGTATTGAATACCCAGATTTTCCTTACATTTTATGCTTGAATAAAGAAAGATTAGATATGATATTTTTTATAGGGTTCTTAAGAAAAAATAGTTTTTTCGTAGATTCTAGGTTAATGTGTGATTGGTCTAACATTAAAAGTTATAGTTTTGCGAATCAATAAAAATGAATAAAATTGAAGTGTCTGTTTTAAATGCGCTGCGTTTTTTAGCAACGCATTAAGATGTAAATTTTTTTTAAAAGGCTTTTGTATATGTTAGTAAAAAAATAAAAAAAATGTCAACATAACAATATTTTAAAGAGCTGGTATAGTTGTTTGCACGATACCTTTGCCTAAAATACAGTTTTTAAATTGTTTGTCTGTTCGCTGTCTGTCTGTCTGTTTGTATCGGTATTGTATTGATGTTGATGAAGTTTTAGATGAAGTTAACTGACTAAAACGCGCAGACGAAACCGCGGGAGAAAGTTAGTTTGTTTGTCGGATAGCTCTTATCTAGAGAACTACTGGTTGAATTATGTTAATCATTTTTATATTTGACAGTCTAACTCTCAATAAAAGTATTTAGATATTGAATTCATGACCATCACTCATCAAAATCATCCTAATCTTAATTTTATTCTTTAATTTAATTCTCCAATTTAGTATTAATCAAATTTAAATAATTATTTTAATCTTGTTTATATTGTCATGTTATTTAGTTTTAATCTTATTTATATAATTTCATTTTTTTTAATGAATTTGTATTTTCTTTTTGTCAGACAAGCATTCTTTTTTAAATTAGCGTAATGTTTTGTCTAATTTCAAATTTCATCTAATTTCTTTTATTATAGTGCATGTTGTGCTCCTATATAAGTAGTGAGACGCTTAGAATTAAGTTTACAATGTTAACCCTTATTAATGTAACAGTGTACTCATTGTTGAAGAGCCAGATAATAAATAAATAAATAAATAAATAAACATCACTATAAACTCCACGGGAGCAGAGCAGTAAGGTTTAACGCGGGTCAAAGCGCGGGAGCAGCTACTACTTAATACAGCGAATTCCACGCGGATGAAGTAGCGGGGAAAATATAGACATTAATAAACTTTTTTTTTTATACTACGCCCACAGCGAACGAACGTGTAGTCCTCCTGATGGTAAGTCGAGAACAGCCCATGGACATCAACAATCCACAAAAGCAGATTATGGATGCGTCGCTGCAGCTGAGGACTACGGTGTTACTCTGTTGTCTGTCTGTATGTTGCCCTGAAATTACTGGCACATGAGGCATACCTCATGTGCCAGTAATTTCAGGGTCTGATCTCACCACCAAACCGGAACACAGTAATGGAAGCACTACTATTTGGCGGCAGGTTAAAGGTGAGACGGTGGTGCTGCCGCCCTCGAGCTCATTCACAGGAGCTCTACCACCAGTAATACGTACATTTTCTTTTTTTACTTGAGCTGAGAAGCTCGTGGCTAAGTTGAAGCCGCGTGGTCAGTTCGATCTCGTAGGTTATGCAATGCTAAACGCAGACGGCAATTTCGTTTTTGGTCGACATTTCGGTTTTTGGGGTGCATGAAAGGAGCCTCCCCGAGTGACGTACACAATGATTACCTACGTCCGGCGCACCCTGGGGAATTCGTGAGTTCGCCAAAGCGAATTGGTTAATCCTTTCACCACGATGGCAAGTCAAAATATAATTTGACTCAGCCATCGATACGACGAAGAAGAAGAAGATTTCGGTTTTTGATCAGACGACTTACTAGACGTCAGATCAAAAAACGAAATACTGAACTGAATACTGTATTGATGATAAATTAAAAATTCGATCAGTTTGGTATGATTTTATTATTATTTACTAGTTCCAAACCCGTGGCTCCGACTCCAACTACATAGTATGCAAAAAATCGTTACCTTTGTCTTAATCTATCTACATTTTTCATAGTAGGGTAAAGGCGGGATACATGCCCCAGTGGGATTGATGCCTCATTTTCAAAAAACCTTACTTCCCAAAGTCACCACTAAAAAAAAATATTATAACTAAGAGCCGCAGTCACCCCGCACCTCGGGTAGCCATTGGCCGTCGTGCTGTGAATACGTGTTTAGCTTGTGTGTGCATTCATCTCCGCGGCGAAGTTTACAAAGACGTCAAAGTTTTAAAGGTAAGTTTTAGCCGTTGTGTAACTTTTAAAGTAGTCATTAATGCCGTTATATTTTTAATTACGTCGATGTACTGATTCATCAATTATGCATCTTGATGCAAATAATTCGTCATTTGTTTTTAATTAGTTTAAAAAATACTTGGGGCATCTATCCCTATCAAAAAGGATAGTTGCCCTGATTTTCCGAAGGATAGGTGCCCCTAGGGGCATCTATCCCTCCATACAAAATGTTTTAAATTTCAGGCGATTTTTGTTGCTTTTGGTAGTTTTTGGTACAATTCGTTGTTTTTTGGAGTATAGTTATATTAATAGAAATTTGTAGTTTTTGATAATTTTTGGTTTTAAGTAGAGTTTGGTAATTCCACTGGTTAATTTTGATAGAATTTGATAGGTTTTGGTGTATTTGGTAGCATTTATGTTGTTTTTTATTAGTTTTTGGTGGCTTTTGATACAGTTTTGTTGTTTTTGGTAGAATATTTTTTGTGTTTGGTATATTTTGGTTGTAGTTTTTGTTGGTTTAGATGGATTTTGTTATATATGGTAGTTCTTGGTAGTTTTTTTCCACTAATGTATGTACTATGAAGCACTTTGTATCACTCGGGTGAATGTTCTATTTCATATCAGGTGTATTAAAAGCCCTCAGCTATGATTCGGGTCTCAAAATACACCCGCTATGAAATCGACTACTTTAATTTTTTGGTGTTTTATATATTGTACCTTCAATTATGTGTTTACGTGTATTTAGGTATATTGGATTGTAGTATAACCATGCCACAAAAATATAAAAGACATGTTCCTGGACTATAGAACAATTGCAGTCAGCTTTCGACGAAAAAGACAGAAATACCATGGAGATAAACGAAATATCCCGACAGTTTGGGATTCCATCAAGAACATTGCGAAGACGTTATGCTGTTAAGAATACATTTTATTGTTTTGATTAGAATGTTTTTTTATGATTATTCATGTTAAAACTTAATAATTAATATTTAATAATAAGAATTTAATATTCCTATTTATGTTGAAATTGCTTATAAAACTTTATTAATGTAATTTTATTTGATCTCATAATAGAATTATATTCTAAGACAATTAAAAGACTTTAGAAACTGCAAAATACTTTTCATTATTATGGCCTTAGCCTTCTACTTCTAAAACACTAATTGTCCTTTAAACCTTATAAAAGTTTGGTTGAGTTTTTCGTTAATACATTATAAAGTGCATCTATCCCGCAGCGCAGGCATCTATCCCTCTTAGTATTTTCATGGTGGGGCATCTATCCATACGGGTAGGCATCTATCCCCAAAAAAGTAGTTCCACAAAAAGCTAAATTCTGCAAAATCTGTAATTAATAGGTCTAAAAAACCAAATCACAGTTAAACATAAAGGACTAAACTAGCTGAATTCATACTCATTATTTATATACAATGAATATTTTCAAAATTAGGAGGTAATTTCAAAAAGTGGGGCATCTTTACCCTATTCGGTTCTGTATTGAGAAAGTTGAGTCGTGAAAACATAGCAGAAAGAGACAGGCAGATAAAGTACCTTAAGGCATTATTTCTATTAATATTATCGGTATTAAAATTGGAAGTTTGCTAACCAATTTTGTTTATACAAAATAATACCACCAAGTTTATAGTAGTCAACACATGAAATTAATAAATAAAAGACGTTAAACATTTATTCCTTTGTCAGACCATTTTAATTTAAAATCTGCGATTGGATGGGATTCGCAAATGGTAATGGACTTGACCTCAATCACGGTGACACCTTTAAAAAGAATCAATAAAAGCCGGCCAAGTGCATGTGGGGCCACGCGCAATAGGGTTCCGTAGTCAGCCGTTACAAAATATGGACTGTAAAGGGGTTGAACCCCTTTACAGTCCATATTTTGTAACGGCTTTTGTAACAACTTCATACAAGTCCTTATTTTTATAGGTTTTTTTTCATTTTGTACGAAATATTTCAAGAAACTGCATTTTACATTTTGGACCTTATTACTCGTAATCTAACTAAGTTGAGTTACTCGCAATAGTACCTATTCCTTGAAAGTTCATTGAATGAGCTACGGACACAATTTTTTCTGATTTTTGGTGCCAGTGATTTAGCTTTAAACGAGGGGAGGGCGAGCGTATCGAACAAATGAATAATTAAATCGAAAAGCAGTCTCAGTAATCACTCAGTAAAAAAAAAAAAAACTATCTAGCGATGTTCACAATACGGGGTAGGCGACAAAAAACATCTTCAATTTGTATGTAGGAAGCAAGTACCCGAAGAAAAAAATAAGATTTTAATGTACCACTTTCTTGACATAGTTAAAATTATAAATACATACTGATATTTATGCAAAATGTCAGCTTTGAAGCACTTACGGTTTCGACGCTATGCCTCGGACAGACGGACAGATGGACATGGCAAAACTATAAGAGATCCTTCTATTAACTACAGAACCCTAAAAATATGAGTTCAATCAGATGTTAAGTTAATAGATTTCTTGTCGTTTTGACCGACATCAATCAAATCAAACAGAGGTTTTTAATTGTTTAATTGATTTATGAGTTAGTGTTAAAATTCTCAATTAGATATTTTAGAGTTCAAAAATATTATTAGATATGGTTTTTATTTTAAATGCATTATTTACACTTTTTCTTACATATTTTGAGGTAATTAATAATTTAAAAAGGATTATACCCAGCGCATCACAAACATGCAAACTGAAAGGGATGGCAAATGCAACTCAATTCAATAGTCCGAGCGAGAGGTCTGATACACATATTCGCACGTCAGTAATGCGCGGACTATAAACAAATTTATAAATTAGGTTGAAAGTAAAATTACAATCAAAAAATTTGAACCACTTAAAATAGTAAGGAAAGTTTACAATGCGCTCACAGCCTACCTAATCCTTTATCTAACAATGAAGCCATAAATAAAAACAAACAACTATTTTCCCTTCATCCTTAACCATCAAATAAATCGGACGAGCAACCCTGAACGCCGCAAGTTAGTGATGTGTGTAGCCATTTGTCAATATGTTTGCAGTGGCCATATTGGATTTCTGCCAAGGTCCCGAGATCTAAGACCTGTACCTAGCTCCATATTTCCTATCATATGTTACGAATATTTGGCAGGCTCAGGTTATTTGAGTTGATCGGATTCTGATTGGTGTAATACCATGGTAATGTCATAGTGGAAGATACGTCTTCAATATATTATTGGATTTATTTATGGTAGGGTGGACCTACGTTTACAAAAAAAAAAATTGTGACAATGTTTGTTATTTCTTCACGCTTGAATAAATGGACACCTTTATATGAAATTTGGTAGGTATTCTACCGTATTTTTTTTGTAATGTGATAGTCACTTTATTTTTTTAAGGGCCACTTGCATATCCTAAAGTTAAAAATCCAACCCCGTTTTAGCCTTTAAATTAGCGTTTAACTCTGGAATAAAGAGAATTCTGTGGCCAAATTGCAGAACAAAATTAACAGAGTATTTCAATTCTTTAAAAAAAAATCTCACTTACTTTACATTTCATATATTATATTATTTTATTTTTTATATATTATATTATATATTATATAAGAAGAATAGTAAATGAGTTTTTTTTTAAAGAATTGAAATACTCTGTTAATTTTGTTCTGCATTTTGGCCACAGAATACTCTTTTATTGGCACAGGCTTGTAACTGTACCGTCCCTTGAAGCTTCTAAGTATTTTATTTGATTAACGATTCACACCAAACTTAGTTTTACTTCCTCATTAAAATTTAAACAAACCAGGAATGATCCTTCACGTAACATCCACCAAGGCTTACATCACCAAACTCCCGGTCACACTGATTAACAACTAAAACTACGTAAAGCTAGAGAATAATCACAAATTCTCAAAGTTAAACAACGCTGATGAATCCTTCGAACATGGCGGCGCATAATTTTGCTCGC
Organism: Hypena proboscidalis; assembly: GCA_905147285.1. Taxonomy (NCBI): domain Eukaryota; kingdom Metazoa; phylum Arthropoda; class Insecta; order Lepidoptera; family Erebidae; genus Hypena; species Hypena proboscidalis. The sequence continues at coordinate 3,728,235 of LR990150.1, read as the reverse complement.
AACAAAGTTAATTTTAGGTGTAGAGTTTATGTGAATAAACTCCAGAGAGATAACACTACCGCTCCTACAGTTTGTCACCAAATATTTTATTAGTCAGGGCCAAAGTTAGTCTTCCGCATGCGAATTCCATAAATGAAATCTATATTTATAAAAATGAAACCCGTTTTCCGTTGTCACGACATAGCATGAAAACGGCTTGACCGATTTGGCTGATTTTTTTTTTGTAGTTTTCTAATACTCTGTACAAGGTTCTTACGGAAAAAAAATTAAGAAAATCTCTTAGAAAGATTGAAAAAAAAAAACATTTAATTTTGCATATTTTAAAAAAGCGCGCTACGAATGTCAACGTCATTCAATTTAAAACAAAAAACTCTGTGGTGATCTTTATTTAATAAAATGAGTAAAGTCCTTCTCAGGTATGACGAGACCAGGGAAATAGGTATTCATTTTTATGTGGAGGATATTATAGATTCCAGTTCAAATTGAATAGGTACGCATACATAAGATAGGTCAGCTATACAAAATAAAGTAGTGCATCAAATTTACGCTAAGGCGGTACGAAGTTCGCCGGGTCAGCTAGTCATTAATTAAAATAAATAATATTATCTATTTTTATCTAGAAGTATCTATTTTTAATGTCAAAATAACAATGTTTTTTTCACTTGATACAGTTATTTGCAAGATACATATATGCCTAAAATACAGTTTTTAAAATTTTATCTGTCTGTCTGTGTATGTAGATTTTGACAAAATTTTATATGCAGGTATTGTATTATTATATTGACTACAAGGCGCTTAACATAAGCTTCTTTTTCACGCAGACGAAACTGCGGCAGAAAATTTGTTTGTTTGTTTGTTTGTTAGCGTTAATCTCGGGCACTAATAATCAGATTTTAATAACTCCCTAATTGATTATTTTTATAGCATTCAGCTATGCTTAGCAAATTATACTAAGAAACAGTTGAAAAAGATATGGGACCGGCAGGATTTGAACCTGCGACCTTTCTGCACACCGGGCAGCCGCTTTAGCCATCCAGCTACGGTCGCCTCTTGCCAGAACCCTCAATTTCTCAACTGTATGTTACGTCATTTCGTGACGTCATGTTCATCCATTTGTTCCTATCTTAAGTAGGCTAAAGCGGCTGCCCGGTGTGCAGTAAGGTCGCAGGATCCAATCCTGCCGGTCCCATATATTTTTCAACTGTTTCTTAGTATAGATTTTAATATGTTTGTATTTAATAGTCTAACTATCCATTAACATTATTATTTAACGTTACGCTAAACTCCATGGAAGCGGGACAGTAACGTTTAACCTGGGCCATAGCGAGGGAGCAGCTCATACTTAATATAACGAATTCCACGTGGATGAAGTCACGGGCAAAAGCTAGTTACATATATAGATACGGTTGGCATAGCGGTTAAAGCGGTCGCCTCGCCGCTTTCAACTACGCTGGTGTTGAGGGTTCGATCCACCGAATCCACATCGAAAAAACACCCCACGTAATTTATGGACGCCCCCCAACGCGAAAGTTTAAAAGTTATTACACACTTATTATATATTATTATAGAAACACTCAGACCAAGACAAATCTCAATGTTCAAGCACACAAAGATTTGTCTTGAGTGGGAATCGAACCCTCTGCGTATCAGGCCGACACTGCCAACTCCGCTATACGGTCGTCAAGTCTAGACAATCGTCTAATAATAGTCAATTATTTTACTTTTATATTCTGCAGAATCGTCAATTACTATCAGGTAATTTCTACGAATTTCTATCGACAATTTCGGATGAATAAAACAATAAACGTATTTAATCCCATTCCTATAATAAGATTAGCATATTCAATTTAAATAATAGCACTGCGGCGTTTAAAATTTTATTTCAATATCATGCACAGGTTAAAACTCAACTGAAATGAACCCTGTTAAAATATTTTATTAGTAGCGGTTGAATTTAGATTATCCAGGCCATTTTTCTATTTTTTTTTGTCTGCCGGATTATTCATTGGGTAGTATTTTTAACATTTTTGTAATATCTTTTTTAATATCACTCCTTTATTATCCAGAAGGGTGTAGTCAAGGTGTTTAACACTCACATTTCACCTTCTTATGTTTAGTTCCCATGTGATAGAGGGTGAGCCTATCGAAATCTACCAGGCACAATTCTATCGCCGCGTCACCGTACTGTTATTTAAAATTTTCTCTCAAAAAAATCCCAAATTAAATTAAATTACCCGATCTGGTATTCAAACTCAAGGCCTAGCGTTAAGAAATCATATACGCTAACCATTAGACGACGGTACCAAGGTACTACCATAACATTGACATCAAAAACCAATAAAAAGCTTCAGTATTTTATTATAGTCAAGCTAACAATTAAAATGAAGCTCCACTTTATCCAACGTGTCAGCTATCAATTTGTAACTTGTAAAAAAATACGAAAGCACATCACTACCTTTATGAAAAATTGCTTTATTTAATGCAAAACCCCGGTGAATATAACTTATGCTACATCACTAGGCATTGATTCTGTAATACTCTCGGTAACAGAGCCGTGGTAATATTCAATCCCTAAAGGCGTGGCCCCAGTAGCAGAGTAATACACTCTGCTAATAACTATCTTTTTTCAAATAGCTTTATAAGGGTAAAATCAAACGAGCCTAATATATTAGCATATATATAGTTTGGTTTTACGCTTAGATGCAAAACCCCAGTGGATATAACGTATGCTAAGCATTGATTCTATAACATTCTGAACTATAGAGCAGTGGTAATATTCAAGCTCTTAAGTTATGGCTTCAGTAACAGACGCAGCACATCCAGAGTCAGAACGAATCTTTGAAGATCGCAAAAAGATTTGTCCCGTCTAGGTATCAAACCCACAACACCAGTGCAGTTGAAAGCGGCGGTTTTGAAAAATTGCTATATTTAATGCAAAACCCCGGTGGATATAATTCATACTAACGCGCCATTTACATTGATTTAGCAAAATTCGGTTTTTTTTATATCGTTAAAACTTTAGGATTTTATTAATAATTTCTTCTCTCTTTGATACCCCACCTCGAAGCGTCAACACGAACGTCGACCAGTTCCCTTTATCAAATAGTCTGACATCAATATTTATTTCAATCTATCTTTAAAGGGAGCATTCAGATAGCATCATTTTCACTTATTATACGCCATCTTTGAAGAATTGTGATCTATTTTTAACCGACTTCAAAAAAAGTAGGAGATTTTCAATTAGATTGTTTTTTTTTTATGTTTGTTCTCCGATCACTCAAAGACGCCTAGATGGATGAAAAATTATTAAGGAGAACTCTCAAATTTTAAAGGCTTTTATATTGGTTTTCGTATATAACGCAATAAAGTTTATTAATTTCGTATATTAAATAGTCAGCATTTCATGTTGTTGAGTGATGCTGCAAGGTACAACTCCTCAACGTTAACCTTAAGGCCGTTTACTGTATTCTTTCAAGTTATACACAGATTAGGCGAGACGTTAAATATTACTTAAGTATTTTTTACTGTTTAGTGCATTTTTTGTAATTGAAGTCGTTATTTCTTTTATAAATTACACAATTACAGGTTTTATAATAATAATAATAATAATAAAAAACTTTATTGTACACCAAGAAATATTCAGTATGAGACAAGAAAATAAGCTAAGTACAAATGGCGGTCTTATCGCAATCAAGGCAATCTCTTACAGACAACCATTGGATGGAAATTAAGACAGAGAGATGAATGGGAAGTTAAAGGTATACTAGCGAGAAAGTAGAACAGATTTATAAATATAAGTACATATTATGAAGAAAAATAACAATATGAATACCTAAACATAGGTACGTTATAATATTTATATTAGAATTACATAGACTATAAATAGATACATAAAATAATATATAAGTAAAATATATATATGTATATATATATATAGTTATACCAACCCGTCAATTGTTGATCATGCGTGCTGTAGGGCGAGCACTTTGTTGATCCGAAAACCTATGTTGATCCGAGTGGTTTTTGTTGATCCAATATAATCTTTTCCATACAAATGTGGATCCGGCCGGATCAACGTTTTACTCCGTTGAAGTTTAGGGAACGCAACCGAAATGTTGATCCGATATACAAATCCACTCCGATAGTTGTTGATCCGATTCAAATGGACCAATCAGAAGGCAGTAGCCTTCTGATTGGTCCTCCTACTGGACTTACCTAATGTATATGGATGGTTTAATTCTTATAATTTATTGCAAGACCTTATGTGGTCTTGCAATAAATTATAAGAATTATTTTTTATTTATTTATTTTTATTTATTTATTTCGTTTTTATGTTTATGGGTATGATACAATTATGTATGGTAAGGATTTGTAAAATTTGTTGATGGCACAAGCTTGTCGCTTACCCGATGTTAAGCTTCGTGCCCAGCTGCATGCATGCCAACAGCTCAATATCATACAGAGTATGTGACATTGCATCGCACTCAGTACCTGAGATATAAGATCTAGAATATCGAAGCCCCGAAATACCGTAGCGTTGATGAGCTACTACATGGCCATTAAATAACCGACTCCTACTATTCTCTCCGCAAGAGTCCTACTATTACCAGATATAGTCGTTTATGAGGACAATTTCTAATTGTTATTATAATGTTTAAGTAGTAGTAATAAGTCCATATTGGCTCACCTAAAGTACTTTACCCGAAATTGTTCTTCCTAACGATTTGTAATCCTAATGATCACTATTACTAAAAAAAATTATCCTAAAGTTTTTATTCATACCATTTGTAGTGCTATCGGCGTTGTTCATAACACTCATGTTTTCGAAAATTGTTATTACTAATATCATTAATGTAAATATATTTTCACCACACCAGCACGAAAAAGATCGTTTGCTTGCCAGAATTCAGTGAGTAAAACCCGTTTTTACTCACTAGTGAGGCAAAGTGATTCAAATTTTAAACACAAAAATTCTTCGAATGAATAGGTGCTAAAAAAAAACAAAGCACCCACCATGTAGGTTAGTAATAAACATTGACATCAATTTTATTAAATAACTACATACGATACGTTTGTTTCATTATTTTAAATTATATGAATACGCGCTTATTTAGTATTTTAATGATTTTATATTCGTGATTGACCATTAAATTAATTAAAATCAGGTACTTAATATTAGACTCTATAAATAAATGTTACGGAATGAATTTCCGAACCACGATTTAAAAAAAAAGTCATCACGGGCAACTATAAATTCTTTTCAGTTTATGTTTAATTGTTTACTGGCACTTTTTAACAAAAAAATAGTGAATCCAGTGATGAAGAACTTTGTAGAACTTCAAAAGAGTTGAGACAACTAATTTTAAACACAGAAGTTTGCTATTTACCAGGAAAAAAAGAAAGAAGGCTTTATTAGAATCACTCGCTACGCTCGTGATTCAATTCAAGACTACTTCGGGTTTAAAATTGGCGCTCACAACAGAAATATAAACTTTTTCTCACTTGTACCATAAATAACTATTAAACTCTTACTTTTTTATCATAACGCTTTTATCCCTAAACATGATTACCATAATATTTTCACTCATACTCAGAAAGAAACATTTACAAACTGTAATAAAAAATATATGTGGTGTAGAAGATATTTTATAGTTTTAATTTGAGGGTATATGATTATTATTTGGGGGGTAAACTTTGCATAACATACTAAGTTGTGTCTATTGCTAAGTTCAAGTAAGATAATAATGTCAAAAAAATCAACTCTTTAGAATGATTAAAGGTTTTACTAATTTTTGTCTTAAATGAATAAAATTCATAAAACACGACACATTTACGGTTATGTTCATGGCCTGGGAGTTAATACCGCAGTTTTAACCGTACCTAAACTAATAACTATAGGACCGATTCGGTTCTGGTACTTCGCTTCGCTCGCTCGACTCATGCGTTGTGGTCACAGTTCTAACCTAACCTAAACCAGAATACACCAATAAAAGTGAATATTTTAAAACTATAGCCGCTAGTTTAAATAAAAAAATATAAAGATATAAATACTAAACTAATTTAATTGAAATGTGTATATGAAAACATATATTTAACTAAGTAAGTACTTGTAGTTGTGGTTTTTCGGGAGGGGAGTTCGCATGTCCGGTGTGGCATCGTTCAGCTCACGCCAAAGAGGTAGATGTGGCACTGAATGTTACCTGCAGGGCCATCACCGGCTGCTTCTAACCCACGCCTATCAATATGATATAGCCGTTGGCGGGAATTGCGCCACCTTCTGCACGCCGTGAAGCTTCGTGTCATACTGAGAAGCTAAAACAAATTAGTGACAGACGACATCCTCTGTATGACCACCATCTCCCACCAGCTCGCTTGAAAAGTCGCAGGAGCTTCTTGAGATATGCGAACTCTTCAGACCAAAGTCCAGCTCACGTACGCCTCGAGATGTGGAAGACTAGGCTACCAGCACCCGCTGATTTTCCTGAGCTAGCTGAGCACTTGCCACTTGGAAGTAGGCTACAGTGGCCGATCTGGAAGTCTTTAAACCGCCTTCGGACTCAAGTTGGTCGCTGCAGGGAGAATCTGGCCAAATGGGGAATCACAAACTCCAATAATACCTCGTGCGATTGTGGATTCCCCATTCAAAACATGGCTCATCTGCTTTCGTGCCCACTGTCGGCCTCTACGTGTACCCGTGAAGACCTAATGCAAGCCACAAGCAAAGGCGTAGAAGTTGCTTCCTACTGGGCAAAAAAAAATTAAATAAAAAATGAGAAAACAAAATGCCATTGACACGTAAGAAGAAGAAGAAGTACTTGTACCATGGTACTATTAGTCTTATATGTTATATCTACATGTTATGTGTAAAAGTTACGTAAAATTAATGTATACAATACTGATTATTATTAATTAAAAGAAACCTAAACAAAAAAGATATGACATTGAATAATAGTGTAAAAGATGGTTATGTTGAAAAAATATAGGAATACTAATAAAAGTATAAAAGATGTTTATTGCTTCCGACATTAGGAAGTTAAATGTTTCGATTATGAAAATTTGTGGCAGAGTTGTTAGGAATTGTACCTAATTGCTAGGATGAAGAATGTTAGAAAGAACATTTTCAGATTTCCAATTATCGGCATTGAAACTTTAGGTGAACTTTGGCGCACCCAGTAGTGATACATACATTAATTAAAGTGATAATTTAAAGGCATAAAGGATCGGATATTATTAAAATTAAGTTTAGATGACATGTAGAAAAAATCAATTTTTAACAATCATAATTGTTTTAATTATGTAACATCTTTAATCCGTTAGATATTACTAACATTTAGAAAATAAAAAAGACATTATTATGTTTAACAAAAAAACATAAGTCAAGTAACGGTTTGTTTATAGGTACCTAATCGACAATTCTAACATATATAACAAACATTTTATTTAGCCAGAAAATAAAAAAAATATTTACTTAATATATTTATTAATGTATTATGCATAGACAAAGCATCACTCGCTCCGCTCGTATGTTCTCTGGTATTAGGCAGGTACCATAACTTAAAAAAAATCTTCATAACATTTATAATCAGTCAGTCACAGATTATAATTATTAACAGGTAGTAAAAAAATTATCACATACCAAATATACTTACTACCCATTCAATAATTAGGAACTATCACTGCCCTCGGATCAACGTTAGTTAGTATGATTGCGCATGAGCATGAATATAAAAGGATCCACATTTGACTCATTGGTATAATATTTGCGACCGTTACGGATCAACGAAAACATGTTGTTAATGTATTTTTTGATGGCAAGTATATTGAAAAGAGACCGATGCAGATCCTCGAACAACCCCTCAATTTCAACTTCAGATCAAAGTATATCGGTTATATTTGTAAAGAGCGAATTATACACTGCATAAAGGTGGATCAACATTTCTTTTAATTTCGTACTGGATCAACCTTTACATAGAACGGATATTTATATATATATATATATATATATAAATAAATATAATAGTTATGGACTTAACGTGATAGTTCTGATGTTATTTAACAGAGATAATGTTCCTTGACTAGGTTTTTAAAGGAAGTTAAAGATTTGGCGCTCCTAATCGACACTGGCAGCGCATTCCAGAGCCGTACTGCTTGAATAGTAAATGTTTTACCGGCGAAATCGGTATTGTGTTCCGGCATTTTTAGTCTCAGATTCCCTGTCAAGAGTCAAGGTTTTATTAGATCAACAGATTTATGATGCATTTAGAAATTGTCATATTCGATAAAGTAGAGTGTGGATTTACATATTTAATTTTGTTTGTTTCAACTTGACTCTTGCCACCGAAGTTATCAAGCAAAGAGTTAATGCTTCAAATTAATTTAGACTTTGATCCTAATTATACACTATAGTGCCGACATACGTTGATTTAATATTTTTTTTTTTTTATTTGCATTTTTTTTATTTTTTAGTTACTTTCACTAACAATTTACCAATATTCTTGTTGAATTGTTGTTGATATTAAAAATAGCTTACGTTCAAAAAAGTTTCTAGTTTTAAAGCGAAATATTGGTTTCAAAATTGAACTTGACAATCGCATTACTTTACAGGTAAGTGCGCTATTTGAAACCGATGTGACTTGATTTTTGGGAAGCATGCCAATACGAACTTTCGAATAGCTAAATATAAAAAAAAAATACATCTTAAATTGAACTAGTCTACTTACTTAAACTAAACTTAATAAGTCAAAGTTAAACTTAAATATAGTTTTTTTTTTGGCGCGGTGGCTGATTCTGCCGAGTGCCTCAAGAGGCGCAAATATAGCTATGACATTTTTGCGCCTTTTGCGGTCGAAACATTAGGGCCTTGGGGCCGTATCACTTATAGTCTGTACAAAGAGTTGTCAGCGCGTCTAACTGAGGCAACACGTTCTCGAAATGCTGGATTATATTTCGGCCAGCGACTTAGTATCGCAATACAACGCGGTAATGCTGCCAGCATTTTTGGGACGAGGCCTTCTGACACTGACTTATTAAGTTTAGATTAAGTTATTAGGCTAATTTAATTTAAGATCCTATATGTATATTTCTCTGTAAATAAAGTTTTTTGTAGGTGTGTATACTATTGTATTATAGTGGGTATTTAATAATAAATATTTATTCTAAAAAGAATAAATAAAAAATAAAAAAACTTTAGTAATATTAAGAAAATCTGATTCTATCGCTACATTTTACGTTAAATAGAAGTTTTGAAGATGTTTAGTTTAGTTTAGCTTTAGTTGATTATATTTTTAAAATAAAAAAACTTTTAATTGGTAATTTTGTAACTAAAAGCAACCAACATAAAACACTAAAATGCACATTTTTTTCGCGACCATTTTGTCAAAATATATATATTTTTTTTTTCATTTTATATGTAAATTAATAAATAACTCCTTAAAGCGTCTCATATATTATGAACTCGTTAATCACTTTGAAATCAGCGTCTAAAAATCTTAAAGTCACTGTTTAAACATCATGATATAACTAATAAACCATCCCATAAACATTGCATTAGAATAAGAACACTTTATGTTATGATAATTTAATAATTTGAAGATTTTTATTTGTCACATACAAAAAAAAACTAAATCTTAATTTATCGATTTAGAGTTTGTAATTTTAAATTTTAAGTCATACGTGATAAAAATAATTTAAATTCGAGCATTAAAATATAAAGTTCGGCTGAAAAGCCTGCATCAAAATTTGAAAGTAGGAAACTCGGTCATGGATCAAATATTATTATACTAAGAAACAGTTCCAAAAGATATGGGACCGGCAGGATTTGAACCTGTATCCTACTTAAGATAGGAACAAATGGATTAACGTTTCGTCACGAAATTACGTATCATACAGTTGAGAAATTTAGGATTCTGGTAAGAGGCGACCGTAGCTGGCTAAAGCGGCTGCCCGGTGTGCAGTAAGGTCGCAGGTTCAAATCCTGCCGGTCCCATATCTTTTTCAACTGTTTCTTAGTATAATTTGCTAAGCATAGCTATAAAAATAATCAATTAGAAATATTATTATGTCTGAGTTAGCCTCTAAACCCGGTAACATTTCCAGCCGCGCCCCTTATGTCTTTTACTAACGAAAGATACTTAACATAACGTGTTTTTCTCCGTGTATCAAATCTTGTTGTAGTTTGAAGATGTACGAACAAATAAATTAAAAGTAGCAAATTTGAGTGCACGCTGGTGTTGTGGGTTCGATCCCCACATGGGAAATATCTATGTGTGATTCGCAAAGATTTGTTCTGACTCTGGATGTGATCTGTGTGTGTGAAATTTATGTTTGTGAACACCCCCGCGACACAGGAGTTATTTCTAGTGCAAGCGTCGTTTTTTTTTTTTTTAAATAATAATAATTAGCCCGATATAAGTTCATGGAAGTCTCATGGCAGTCACTCTACAAAGCGAAACAATCATTAAGTACCTTTTATTTCAACCTAAAATTGGTTAATATCAAATACAAAGACTCTAACCGTTACTTACAGAACCATTGTCACTTTTCAAGCTTACCATAATCATTGCCTTAAAACAAAAGGCCTTAAAATTTATTCAATCACTCCTTAAAGCTATTCTACACAGGGCTAAGAATTAAGCCACTTGCGATGCTTCAACAACCGTTTCCATATTTATAAGGGTGTGATCAACAATAATTTTACGGGATAAAAGTAAGTACGAAAGTAGGGAAATTACAGTTATAAAAAACCTATTAAACATCGAGCAGCGATAACCGAGTGGGAGACCGTAGGACTGCAAAGCAAAAAGTCTCGGGTTCGAACCCACGGCACACACCTCTGTCAATTAATCGTTAAGTTTCGAATTTTCAAAAATTTATTATATATATTGAATAACGTAACGTTGAATGAAAATATCGTGAGGAAACCTTCATGCCTGAGAGTGCCTAAAAAGTACTTAAGGATGTGTGAAGTCTACCTATCCTCATTTGGCCAGCATGGTAGACTATGGCCTAACTATTCTCATTATGAGAAGAAGCCCAAGCACAGCAGGTAGGACATGACAATGTACTAGATAACTAGATAATACATGCCATGTCCAGTCCCAGCAAAGGCAGGCCTACCTATGGGGCTGCTATTATGATGTTTTGAAAATACCAGAATAAAACATCATAATAGCAGCCCCATAGGCCTGCTTTTATGATGTTTTGTTTTGGTATTTTATAGAATATAAAGTAAGAATGAATGTAGCGGGATTTAAATTTGATTGATACCTTTGATGTTGGGATCAGCTTTGCTTAATTTAAAAGGCGGTTGAAGTAAATTTTGTTAAAGAACTGCTTACAGATTTTGAAGAGATTTTGAGCTCATTTCAGTATATTTTCTTATGAGCTTTGGAAATTGTTATTTAAGGTGGCAAAAGTATTTTTGAGAAATTATGATAAGACAGGTATTTTACTAACTACTTAAAATGAATACCACGTTAAGTCTGGTCCATTGCTACGAAGTAGCAACAACAGTTTATTAGTTTATTATTATATTATAATAATATTATTTGGAACCGACTCAAAATTAATAAAATATCATATTTTATAGTTGATGAAACTAAGTTCAATACCCAAGACTTAAAAAAATCACATATATTTTTTACTTTTCAGTCCTTTTTGTCGGTTAAATTTTTTGATAAAATTATTTTTATATTATGAGAATTAGATAAATACAAGGAGTTAAGGTAGTATGGGTCACTCCAAATAGTGTCTAAGTGCGTCTCTAGTCGTAACATTCGTTTTTAATTGGTTAAATTACGAACAAATTTTTAAATATTGAACTAGCTGTTTCCTGTACGTGTTTTTTTTTTATAATGCAATAAATTAAGTCTGAAACAATAGCAGGCAGCGTAGGGTGCGAGCTCAGACTGAGAAAACAATTTGGACACGCAAATAATGCTGTCGGGGGTGCGGGGGAATTAATTGTTTTGCGCTAGTGTCAGATCTAAGGATTAGATTTACTTAATAGAATAAAACTTTTAAGTTATGAAGGGTTAGTTTTACTGGTTTTAGATAAGACTATTCGGAACTTTTTTGACAGAAAGAATATCAAAACTGTATGGAAATGTCTAAAATTATCGGAAATATTAATATCCAAAACTTTATTAAGGACAAATAAAATTGCCTTTAATATAATAAACCCTTGAGCTTTTTTTGTAACTGTGTAAAATAAAACAAATATGTATCACCGAACATTTAATATTTATTCATGGAAAGTAAAGTGAAGACGGACTTTTAGAAAAAAAATATGTCATGAAAATATTTATCCCAACCTATAAATTAGTACAATTTTTAAAAACAAAAATCTCGTAGCATATAAAATACAAATTCTTAACGCGGACTAAATAAAACAATTTATAAACCGGTTACCACGGCGCCATTGTCATCTCGCCAGTTATTATATACTATTCATTTCCTTGAAAAAAATACTCAAAACCTACTTCCAAGGAAAGGAGAGACGACTTAATACACTGAGGCTTTAGTTAATTCTGAGTGGAACTGAGTTGGCCCATTTAAAATACTTTTGTTTGGAAATGAACTACTCACTAACCACTGAGAGGGTATCCGCACATAATAAATGACGGTAACATTGACAACGTCAATAAGTGACACGCATGTCACAAATGTTAAAAGAGCGCTGAATCGTGATAACAAAAAGTTCACAGCAAGTATATACATAAAGATACAACTTTCACGCTACCGTTGGACAGCTGTCCGCCAGGGAATACCACTGAGCTTGGTCGGCGGATCCTCTCTTTGTGGTGGAGGAACGTCACACCCGTTCCTTTACACCCATTTTAATTTCTAATTGATTTATATAAAGCATTTAGTCATGCTTAGCAAACAAAAACTAAATACGATGCATACAGTCAAAAGATTAGACTGTATGCATCAAAAATTGTGCATATATATTAGCACAATTTTCCTTCAAAAGTAACAAGAAACCTTGTAGAATATAAAATACAAATTCTTAACGCGGACTAAATAAAACAATTTAAAAACCGGTTACCACGGCGCCGTTGTCATTTTGCCAGTTATTTATTATATACTACTCATTTTCTTGAAAAAAATACTCATAGCCTACTTCCGAGAAAAGAACGACAACTTAGTATTAAGTTGTCGTTCTTGAGTGTTAATTGAGGCTTTAGTTAATTTTGAGTGGAACTGAGTGGAGCTTTGTTTACTTGTCACTCAAAATACTTGTGTTTGGAAATAAACTACTACCCATTGTGGCGGTATCCGCACATAATAAATGACGGTTGTCTCAAGAAGTGACACACACGACACAAATGTCAACCGCTGAATCGCGCTAACGTGTTTATATAATAAAGCAACACAATATTTCTTTAAAAGTACCAAACATAATTGTAGAATATCATATAATTTTTTTTCACGCGGCCTAAATAAAGCAATTTAAAAACCGGTTACCACGGCGCCGTTGTCATCTCGCCAGTTATTATATACTACTCATTTTCTTGAAAAATTACTCAAAGCCTACTTCCAAGAAAAGGAGCGACGACTTAATACATTGAGCCTTAAGTTAATTCTGAGTGGGAGTAGTGGAGCTTTGGTGACTTGTTACTCAAAATACTTTGCTTCTGCTTTAAGACGGTCAAATTTGGCAATCCCTTTTCTCCATACCCTACCTTTTGTAAGATTCTAACATGTCAAATATGACACATTATTTATTTATTTATTGTGGTACAAGAAACTAAAAAGAGGTGAGGAGAAGTGCATATGCTAACCACCAGACTATCGAGGCAGTAAGTATAGTATTAATAGTTTTTTTCTAATAGTTTTTAGTCGATTGATGATGACAGCAAAATATATTTAATATAAGACAACTATTATTATAATATTATGCTTGAACTCATGTTTACTGTTTTGTTGGAAAGTTATGACTCGGCGGAGCAGGCAAAATACCAAATTTAATTCAACCAATGTAGCAACGAATAACATAATAAATAAATAGTTTAACAAAAAATAACAATCATAATGCTACCAAGTAAAAGAACAAGTAGTAATAGCAGTAGAATTATTTAAAAGACGGACTTAATAAAACAATTTCAAACCATTTACCAGCGCGCCGTTTTCATCTCCACAGTAATTACATACAACTCATTTCCTGAAGAAATTTACTTATAGCGTACTTGCAAGGAATAGACCAAGGACTAAAAGATAGAGAAAACTTTATTTGCACATCAAATTTGTAACAAAAATACAAAGAAATAGGTACTTAAAACTATAATGTACAAAGGGCGACCTTATCGCTTGACGCGATCTCTTCCAGGCAACCTTAGGATGGACATAATAGAACGGATATTTGCGGTAGTTTATTGCATTGGATTTGTTGTTTCTTTTTTAAATTACAGTGTTATTCCAGCGAAGATGAGTGGCGGTGTGTTTTACCTTGTCTATTCGTTTATTTTCTTTTTGACAGGTCACACCTATGAATAATGGTAAATAATATTCTACAGTATTGCCGTACTTTATTGACAGGTAACACTTTTTAGTGATGACCGTGCGTCATAACAAAAAACCAAAGACTATAAATCGGGTCTTATAATAAGATAGAATTATATTATTATAACTAGCAAAAAATATATATAAAATAAAAAAAATAAAAAAAAATATAAAAAAAATATAATTTAGCAAAAAAGAGAATTTAACTTTATTTATGTATTGTATCTGTAAATTTAATAAAATAAGAAAATATTAATAGTATCATGACTCCATATTAATTACATGCGAAAAATAAAGTCGAAGTCTTGGCATTATAAAATATTATTTACCACAATGATTTATCACACTTCTTTAAAAATGTTATAAACAAATGATTTAAAACTTCATTATTCAATATTTTTATTGCGAATATGGGTTACATTGTTGTTACAAAATAGTTTAGTCCATCATATTTTACCCTAAGGCATGCAATACAGATCATACTTAAAACTAATATTACGCTTTTAAAATACAGTGGTTTAATAATAATTAATAACCAATTTACACAAGAACAACAAAATTGAAATAATAAAGGTTGTTAAACACAAAGCAAGATTAATTCAACATTCAAAAATATTCTATGATTTTTTGTCTATTTACTAGTTATATTGCTTAAAAAAGGGATTTTTCCTAATTTATTTTTAAATTGCTTTATGTCAACCATTGTATTGTATTGTATTATATGTAACTTATCTTTGCCCGTAAAACTTACTGTGCTGGCATCAGCAAATAAAATTGTATTGTGTTTAATTAATATCAAACCATTCGCGCCAATGCCAAAGTAATTGCAAAATAAAGAATGTTTGAACATAAAACGATAAAAAAATATATTATTTTTGTATTTAATAGTAAAACGAATACCGTCCTCAAATGGGAACACTGAACACATCAAGACGTATACTAATTCTCAAGGTATGGATTATTAATTTGTAAAGATTTTTCAGATTTTTGCATTTCTACGTGTCTTACTATGGCAAATAGTGTCTCGCAGCTGTGTCGTCAAAGCCAGCTGCCAAAACCACTAAGTAAATGTAAATTGAGCACCAGAGACGTGGTAAAATATTATCATAATACTAAGTATAGATAAACATTATAAAAAGTGCGAGCAACATCGTAAATTTACGGCCAATATTTGTCTCTTGTATACATAAACTCGACTACATCAAAATAGCACTATATCCATGCCATTTTGCAACTGAAAACAAATAAACATTCATTTTAGAATAGTGTTTGGATGCGATCTACCGTAAAAAGCGTTGCCCAACAAATTCACGCATTTCGCATTTTGTTATTTTTTTACAATAAAACATGGCTGCGTCTATCAGTCTGTGTTTGAAACCATGATAAACGAGAGACAATATGATTTTTTTAATATTACAAGCGTTTTTTCATGACTTGATAAAAATGGACCAACAATGTAGTTGAAAAGATTCTAGTTTGTTGTATATAACATCACTCTTATATCACCCAGAAAAGGGTGGTAGACGTCTAATTACACCCACACTTCACCTGTTTTTTTTAGATAGTGTGATTTTAAATCAAAGAAAAATACCTAATAATGTTTTTGCCCGACAAGGGCATCAAAACCGAGAACTCTTTACGATGAGCGGTTACAAATCATACCACCAGACCGTGGTCTAGCGGTATAATTTGCAAGCAGTAAAGCGGACTACTAAAAAGTTTCTAAAAAATACGCGGATTTCGCGTTTTGTTATTTTTATCGAAACTCAATAAAACATAGCTATAGCCTATGAGTCGGTATTTGCAACCATGATAAATGATAGCCAATATTGTTTTAGTAAAATTTGTTACAGTTGGCGTGAGCTAAGAATTTTTAAATATTTGTACAATATTTTCGTGTCGAAATGGATTAAGATTTTTGTTGTTTGATCTTTTTTTAATCACTACTACACTTGTCATGTTTTTTTTTTGATAACTTTCTGAACTAGTTAAGTTTATTGGTAAAGAGGTTAGAGGTTATATAAAAGGGAAAATTGGAAGCTTGTAGGATTTTATTTTTTTGCTAACGCCCTTCAGATAAGCTTATTTTGCTAGTGTTAGGAGGCAATTTTCGTCCGTGGTGTAATGATTCAAATTCGAACCCACGACCTCTCGATCGTAAGACTAATGCCTTATCTATTGCGCCACGGCCGCTTGAACCCGCTTTATACAAATTTAATAATAATAAATACATAAATAACATACTTAGATATTATGCATTTTGTTACAGTTACAGGGTATAACCTAAATTCTGAACACAACACATTTGTAAATTGTATCAGTGATGTTTTTTCACGCTTTAATTAAAAAGCAACAGCAACCCTACGAAAAATATCGTCTTGCATTTAATAAAATGCCCTTTTTAAATTAAAACTACACCAACAAACCAGTTTCTATTAAAAAACGACTACATTACGCAAAAAATTAAAGAGAGCACGTATGAAGCAAGCCTCAGTGAAGCAGGTCGCAAGACTTCGTTATAAAAAAGTCCACATCTTAGGCTCAAGTTTAAGCCAGAGCATACTTAGGTTACGCTAGCACGTTGTTTTATCATATTTTATGGAGCAGGTGGATTTTAAATAGGAAGTCAGTTTTAAAAGTGCAAAGATAAACTAAATGAGATTTTTATAGTGCCCATGTAAAAACTGATAGTTACCGACATAATTATGATGTGAGATATATTTTTATAGGGCAAAAGTATTAAGGTCCGGCGAGCAGAATTAATGAAACGCCGTAAAAATTTACTACAGTATTTCTGATTTGAAGTTGGGGTAATCATTCCCATTAAAAACATAGTTAGACATTGTTGGGGTGTTGAGTTTTATTATGTTTTAATTGATTGAGAAATAATAATAAAGGGCGTATACCCCGACACTCTTATTTAAATGACATAATCCGTCGAGCTCTTGGTATCGCCGGTGTGCCTGCCGTACTGGAACCTAATGGTTTGACGCGCGACGATGGTAAGAGACCAGACGGTATGTCATTACTGCCATGGGAGATGGGTAGGCCTTTAGTGTGGGACGCAACTTGTGTCGACACCCTTGCGCCATCACACCTTCCAGGCACAGCTGGCTGCGCCGGCACTGCTGCTGCATCTGCGGAGACTCTCAAGCGGCGCAAATACAGTAATCTTTCAGGAGATTACATATTTGAGCCGTTTGGGGTCGAGACGCTAGGTCCGTGGGGTCCGAGTGCGCGCTTATTATATATAGATCTTTCCAAACGCTTAATCGACGCTTCCCGTGACCAGAGGGCTGGCTTTTACTTAGCACAAAGAATTAGCATTGCCATACAACGTGGCAATGCTGTCAGCCTTCTGAACACGGTCCCCACAACCAAGATCGATGCGGAGGAATACTATGACGCCTAACTTAATGTAAATATTTGCCTTTTTATTTTTACCTATGTATATATTTTCAATTTATTTAATGTAACTTTATATTTCTTTAGTGTTTTTGGAATAAATTAAAATATAAATAAAGTAATGAATTTTCTGTAAAAAAAAAAAAAGTTCAAAATTCTACACAGAATATATATTTTACTATATTTTATTTTTTTAATTGTCTTTGAAAATTAAAAAGAAGTAATCTACAAAGCCGCTACTATTTAAAAATGACTAATGAGAATTTATAATTTACTGTATTTAAACTAATAATTAACAGTTTACTCATGGGATAGAACTAATACGGTTTCTATTAAAAATTGGTATTGTAAAAAAAATATAAGTTTTGTTTACTCTCGTGTTCAATTATTATTATTGCAAATTTGATATTAATTGCAATTAGATTAGCAACGTGATGGACTAATTGCTGCAAATAACGGACATGGAATATGAATAGCAATGTGCAGTAAAGTAAAATTTTACTAAAAAGTAAAAATATTTTATTTAACAAAATCATTCCAATGGATCAATTTGAGAACTTGTTAAAAGTTTGTTTGCAATTTTAATAATTTCATTTCAATTGCCGGAACCGTTTATTGGATTACTCAACTTTTAATCATTTCTATTAATGATTTTTTTTAGTGATTCAAATGCAAATTTCCTGGAACTCAGTTTGTACCTTCACCTTGGGTAAATATAACCTATATTTATCAAATAACTTGCGAATCCTTAACAAGAAACCCTTTACAAAAAAAACTACTGAGGTGTCAAGGGACACCCAAATAAAACGAAGTTCCTTTCGGTTAATTAGTAAAGAAATTTTAATTTTTCTAAGTTATAAAAAAAATCTTAATGTGGTTCACCGAATACTCACTCTGTGTGTCTGATGATGTAGCACCGTAGCTGTAACGTAGCATGTAATTACTACGCCGCTACGAGAATAGCTACGAAATGTGTCGTTACAACTTTTCGTCCCATTTTTTTCCGTCTAGCCCCCTTTCGCAACGCGCGTTAAGGAACTTCGTTCCAATAATATACGGCGCACGTGTAACGTAAGCTAAGTATGTTTTTCGTTTTCTTGGCGTAATTGTCTTGTGACGTCACCCTTAATCCTTGAGTACAAACACCCTGTATATTGAGTTTGTTCGTAATATTTTGCCTCTGTACAAAATTGGATGAACATAATAATATTTTCGGAACGAGATAAACTTAATTGTATACGGCGAGTTCAGTTTTTTAAATTACCGATCTAGATATTTTAAGCTTTTATATTTTCAAAAATATATAAAATATTTACTATTTTGTATTATTTGGTACGTTTCATAAAAATGTTATTAATTTTTAAATGGATAAACTAAATTGAGTAACTGATATTATTAATAAAATACAATAAAATATATATTTTTAGCTGACTGCCTCGATGGCTGGTTAGCGTATGCACCTCTCCGCGAGTTCTCAGGTTCGATTCCCGGATCGAACAAAGTGTTATTTGTAAACTTTCCGTTAGGAAATTTTCAATAGCAGCACGCAGCTGGAATTTTGCCCGGTGGATGGTTATAGGCTCACCCCTATCTCATGAGACCTATACATAACAAGCGATATGTGGGTGTTGTACACCTGTGAATTATTTATTCTTTAAAAATATTTGTTTAATTTCCTTTCGGAACGTTATGTTTTTTGTACCGTTAAGGTTGTTTACGTGTCGTGTTCCTGTTTATTTCCTGCAGGAAAATATGATTTAAGCACAAACGTTACGCTTACGTAATCTTTGTTTTTCTTTCATTATTATACAATTTCCTTCACATTGAAGTAATTGATTTGGTATATTTTTTTATTATGTGCTCGTTGAATATCTTAAAGTCTAGGGTATTTTTTGATGAAACATAACTTGCTTCCGCCCTCGGCTCTACTCACGTATTACATCGATAGTCCTGTAGTCTTTGATTATCTTTTTACCAATTTTCTTTAATAAATAATTAATAAATAAATCTTTATTTCAGACCAAGTCCATTGAGTGTTAGTGATTTAATGAAAACTTAGAAATCATATTAGTAATACAGAAATACCATTACAGAATGCGCAATTGGCTACGCACTGGGTGGAAGTAATATAAGTGTGTAGTACCATTGCTACGAAAGAAGAAGAAGAATACAGAGATACAAAAACTATAAACCTAATCCAGTGCCTCCAGGTAGGACTTTTAATATGCACAGCAATAATACTCAGGTAGCTGTTGGGACTGTCTCTTACCCTGCGCATCAATGATGCCGCTCTTTTTCTGATAATGGCGTGATAACCATCTACGCGGGCATCTGTAAACATCGCTGACGCACTGCAGTACGTCTTATTAAGATTGCTCGAGTAAATTTAGAGGCGAAGCGTATTTGTTTGAAACAAAAAAAAATGCTTTCCTCTTTATAAAAATTGGTATGAATTGAAAAATAGCATTGAAAAAAAGCATGTTCACTAGCAGTTCTTCTTCTTCTTCGGCGTGTCGATGGCTGAGTCAAATTTCATTGGCCCAATAAGTGGTCACTGTTATGGCGCTCTCGTCGGCGTTCATGAGCGCCTCTCTTGTGCAGGTGGAAGGGCATTTTGGAGAGTAAGGTAGTCAAGGTTTTGACTTGCCATCGTGGTGAAAGGATTAGCCAATTCGCTTTTAAGAACTCGCGAATTGCCCAGGGTGCGCCGGATGTAGGGAGTTGTTGTGTACGTCACGCGGGGAGGCTACTTTCATGCACCCCACACGCAGTGATTTGCAGTATTTACATATAACTCTGTATTTTCAATCATTGGTTGTAGAAACTCAAATCTACAACGTTTTAAGTGGATGGATGAAGACGATTAAATAATAATATTTTACCAAAAATAATACTTCGCATTAACATGAATATTTTTTGAATTTTTTTAATGAGGAAGGTTATTACTCATACAGCAAAACAAACAGAGGCTTCCTACAAAAATATGGATATTAGTATATTTTAAGAAAGCGTAAGACTAATGTAATTGAAATTGAATCCACACAAAAAATGGCCAAAAAAGAGAAATGTGGATTGAGTTTAAGATGGGTTTATTTCAGTTTTGTGGGTTCAACGTTCTGGTAAAACACGTGTATGTTTAGGATGAGGGTTTCGTAATATTACTATTTATTATTGTTATATCTTATTTTTATTTTTATTTATTAATAACTAATTCAATATTATACTTAAATATGAGACTCGTGACCAGAAGGCTGGTTTTTATTTGGCACAAAGAATAAGCATTGCCATACAACGTGGCAATGCTGCCAGCCTTCTGAGCACGATGTCGCCATTTGACATCGATGCGGAGGAGTTTTTTGATGCTCTTTAAAATTTTGTAAATATCATATTATAAGTTATTGTAGGTATGTATTTTATTGTATTATAGTAGGTAATTTAATTATAAATCTATTACACAAAAATAGAAATAAAGTAATTGCTAAAAAAAAATATGATTTTATAAAAATATAATAAAATCAAAATTTAATAATAATAATTATTTTCAAAATACATAAATATAAAAAAGTGTCCCACCGACATCAGCAGCAGGAACCAAGCTGCCTGTGGTAAGAGCTCCATAGAGAAGAACCTCCTCACGATGCGTGTCGTGTCTAAAAAGACCGCCTTCTGCATCTGGCCCTTGGTCCAGCTGCCCAACGCGAGCCTCTGAAGGTGTTGGTCGAGGCTCTTGGCTCTCAGTCTATCATCTATCTTATTATTATGTATTACATTTGGCTTCAAAACTTGACTGTCTCAGTATCAAAAGCCGGTTAGATATCTGTGTCACTTGCCCGATCCGATCACCGTATCCGTAACGCCGTGGCGTATCATGATGACTTATTTGCCCGGGACAATCTTGATACGCCGCCAATCTGATACGATATTCGAAACGGCGCAAATTATTGAGTCCGCTTTTATATAATGATGTAGTTTTTGTAAAGAAGTTCAAAACTAATTAAGTGAAACGGTGATACGGATACGGTGATAAAAAGCAAGAAAATGTGAACCCAGCTTTAGTTACCTGTCTAGTGGTGCTTTAATTTTATTATCATATTATTATTTTAATATTTTGCTTTCAAAAAAAGAAGTGTGGAAAATACGTATGACATTTTTGCTTCGGTTTTATATCTCTCACCTCACAAAGCGGGAGACTGAGTAATTTGGCATTACTCAGTCTCCCGCTTTGCTTTGAAGGGAAGTAAAGATACATACTTTCCAACTATATACTTCTGATTAAATTCGTTGCGGGTTCCAAGACAATTTTAACTCTCCCTGGGATTGGCCGTGTGTCATGCACGGTGCCTTTCAGTTGGTTACCGCTGTAGATCCTGGCGTCACAGGAGTCACAGTAGTGGGCGTGTGGGTGGGATTATATCCCGTTAATCTCTCATCTCACTGCTATGTGTGATCATTAGATGCATTGTATTTAATTAAACTCACAATACAAATTTGAAATGTGAATTTAATTTTAACTCCTGAAAATTCGCATTGAAATTACTATTAAATATTTACAGTGATTGTCAACGTCCACTTAATTCATTATAATTCAATAATAGTTAAAATAGTTTAATTTTAAACCTATTCATTACTTATTTACCAAACGGTTAACGTGTTGACAAGGGAAAAGCTGCTGAAATTAACAGTTATTTGATACAACGATCGTTTCTATCCACAAATTGCAATTTATCATACAGCTTGGGCCTCGTGCGTCAAAATACGTCAGATACATAATAAAAGTCACACACAGAAAGTCAACTTGACACAAAAGTGTTCCCAGACCGGCGAGGATTTGCCTGTAATGTCATATTGCAGATTCGATTTTGAGCATTACATTGCAAACTGCCTCCCTTACTGAAGAGCAGCCTGTAATGTTTTTTTTACAAAATCGTATGTTTAGAGGTTCTCGCTGTAACTGTTGGTTTTTCGTTAAATATTCAAATAAAACACCAGTGTGGGAACACAGGTGTTATGTTCGAATATTTAACGTGAAAAGGAATGTTCGTGGTTTTGTAGCTCTTTACCTGAACTAAATTTTTAACTGAATTTAGTTTGGTAATGTATTTTTTTAAATTATATAATTAATATATACTACTCAAAATGAAATAGAATTCATCACGTTTTAAGGAATTCATTTAAAATGATTCACTTTTATTTGTTTTTTTTTTGTAACTCGATGTGTTTTGAGGGATTAAGAAGTAGTTTTGATCATGTTAACATGCTAACTAAATATCTGCCAATTAATATGAATTATTTCTTTAACAAAAAATTTAAATTTAACGTTTCAACATTTGTTTTGAGAACAATTTCATTGTGATTGTTAGTAAAATATAAATTAAACTTAATTATAAGTTGGATTTCTGTGCTTTATTATTGTATGTCAATGTGTCAATCTAGCGAGCGGACTCAACGTCGAGTGCAATTATGTACGTTGATACATACTAATCGATCTTAAAAGCGTATAGATGAAATTGCCTCAACAGTGTCAATGGAAAGGCTACTTTTGATGAATATTTAGAAAGATTTTCCCAGTTCCTGATAAAGTTTTTGCTAACCGCTTTATGGGCAATAGGCACTAACAAACATGCATTTAAGTGCTTTAGTTATTTTAATATGTATCTTTAAAAATAGATAGTAGAATAGAAACTTTAGAAATAGAGGTGCCGGATAGATCTTATCCGACCCACAAAATATAACCTGACCGAATTTAAAAGTGAGACAAGTTACATTTGAAAAAAGTACACTGCTGTCACTTTTATTTATTTGTGTTATATGCTTATCCTGCCAATAAAGTTTATCTAACACCTGTGAAATTGGGGTTTAGTAGATAATAAACATGACTTATTAATTTTTAAACAGCATTTAGCCATGCTCTCTTAGGATCCTCTCCTATTGATCGCCCAGTAGCAGCAGCAAGTAGGGGTTTTGATACCTCAGCGGCAGTGCAGTTGGACGTAATTAAGGTAACTAAGGTCGTGAATCGAAATGCCACTTTAAGCCCAACAATTTTTTCGACTGTTCCTAATATTAAAGCTTCAACCAAATTCAGAATGGATGGCGTGCGCTCCCTTGAACTTAGCCTCGTAACAAAATAATTTTTCATGCATGCTTGAATCATAAGTTGATTTATGGCCATCATGTAGTGGACTACCGGCACGGTTAGTCCCCGCGGAAATTATAGAATATTTGTTTAGAAACGGACCAACTTTCTTATGCAAGGTGACCGCAATTATTTATAAATAAATAATAGTTAAAAAAAACTAAAAAACACGCTTTTAAAGTACTTCTAACTAAAAAGTGAAAAATAATTCCTATATAAGCTGAAAATGGTAATGAACAACAACACACAATCTATCGAGCAAGCCACGCTTTTTCACAATAATACTAGTAATTTTTGTTCATTACCATTTTCAGGTTATATAGGAATTATTTTTCACTTTTTAGTTAGAAGTATTTTAAAAGCGTGTTTTTTATTTTTTTTTATCTATTTATTATTTTCTTATTTTAAGTTTGGTTTATAATATAATATATAAGAGCGTTTTTTTTTTTTTTTTTTTTTTTTTTTCTTATCTAATTATTACATTGTCATCGATCTTTGACAGATGTGCAAAATTTGAATGAAATCTGTCCGTTTACAGTGGGTCAAAATCGAGTCCAAAGGAGTCGGTTACAAACATACATACATACATACATACATACAGGTGAAGCTAATATAAGCGTGTTAAAAATGCAATGGTTATTCCGTTTGTTTTTGTTTTAAAGTACTATAAAGTAAATACTTAAGTAATATTCAATGTCTCGCCTCATCTGGGTATAACTTATAGTAATAATACAGTAAATCAACTTAAGGTATACCTATATTTTAAGAATTATCCCCGTACTCCTAAACGTTGAGGATTTGTACCTTCGAGCATCAGCTTAGCAACATGAAATGCTGACTGCTAGATGCAAATATCCAAGTAGCTTTAGGTAATATACAAATAACAATCGGTCCAGGTCCTCAAGTAATCGGTAAACAAACATACATAAAAATATCAAACATACAATTTAATTGAGAACTGCCTCGTTTTTTTGAAGTCGGTTAATGCTCTATAAAGTTTTGTAAATATCATATTACTAGCTGACCCGGCGAACTTCGTACCGCCTTAGCGTAAATTTGATGCACTACTTTATTTTGTATAGCTGACCTATCTTATGTATGCGTACCTATTCAATTTGAACTTGAATCTATAATATCCTCCATATAAAAATGAATACTTTTTTCTTTTTTTTTTTTTGCCGTAACAACCTTTTACAGAGTATTAGAAAACTACAAAAAAAATTTCAGTCAAATCGGTCAAGCCGTTTTCATGCCAAGTCGTGACAACGGAAAACGGGTTTCATTTTTATATATATAGATAAGTTATCTTCGGTGTGCTTATTATTGTATTATATTGGGTAATTTAATGATAAATAAATAAAAGAGAAATATGTATCATCGACAAATTAAAAATAAATAAATGTTTCTGGCACAAAATAAAAAACAAGCTAATCAATTGATACATAAATTGTAATAATCTGGCTACATAATCGGTTTTTTGTTGTTACACAACTCCGCCACACCTTTCTTGATATATTTAACTTCAATGATGGTAAGTTTTACGAGATCAATACCTTGTACTTCACTCTCACATTTTACAAGTCTCTTTTTCCCCTGGTCCTTAAAGGTTTGCTAGCAGAAAACTCATTTTTGAGTTAATTTCACTTTGTGTCATCACCACAATTTAGTAACTTTATAACTGTAATTTATGTGGAAAATAAAGTATTAAACTAAAGTTTTCTAATACTATTAAAATTATGAAAATACGGGTGTTACTCACGTAATGTTGGTCTATTTAGTCGACCGCGGTTTCGCCTATATGTCTAGACATTATCAAGTGCAAGACTGGCTGCGACTCAGGCGCGACGTATCACACTCTCTTGATAATGCCTAGACATATAGGCGAAACCGCGGTCGACTAAATAGACCAACATTACGTGAGTAACACCCGTATTTTCATAATTTTAATAATGTTACAAACTCACGTCAGTTTTAATAAAAATATTTTCTAATACTGTTTAAACTTACGTGAGATGACATAACTACTAGAGAATAAACGGGTTACTCACGAATTATTATCGGGATATTGCCGACCGGTTTCTATATTTCAATAAGGAAATATTTTCATCAGGGCTGTGAGTGCAGTACGCTCGGTGCAATCAGTACCCCGGCTCGCGCCGCACTGCATATCCCGATAATAATACGTGAGTAACCCGTTTATTCTCTTGTAGTTAAAGTTTTCTAGTACAATAATTTAAAGAAGCATTCAAAGCCTGTGAAAGCACAAACACTAGCAAGAATTTTCCATCGTATCTTCGCAGTGCCGGGAACAGTCGAAGCGTAATTGGTACTCGTTTTGGCTGTCTTTCTATAAGTGAGGCTTGCTTTCGACCACTTAGGCTTATTCGATTTAAATTGACTTCAATTCAGCTTCCACTTCCATTTAGAATTTCTCAAATGTCTATTGAACTATTAAAGTTTTAAATGATTATTCTACTAATAGTAAACGGCTAAAGTTTGTGAGGTTTTTGTTCTTTAAGCGAGCTTGTAGCGATCGTACGTGTAGTCCACCTGATGGTATGTGACATTAACTATCCACTCTATACTATCTGAGGACTACGGTTTACTGCCTCATGTGCCAGTAATTTGAGGGCCTAACTTTAATGCCGAACCGGAACACAGTAGTCAAATCACTACAATTAGACGGCAGGTTAAAGTAAAGACAGCGATACTTCCATCCTCAAACTTATTAACAAAAGCACTACCACCATCAGAGAGTAAGTAATAAACTACGGAAAAAATAAATAAACGAAGAAAAATCTTAGTAAGTCTATTTTACGATCGAGATCCGAAATCTCGTCCATTTTAAATTGCCTTTGAATTGGGTCGCGAACGAAACGCCTGGCGCCCCGCCTCGACCACAACGTAGAATTAATTGAACGATTGGACCTAACATTTTGCAAATATTGCTTCTAGTATTTAAGTGCTTTATTGTGAAATACCTATTGATAATATATATATATATATAGTTTGGTTTCTAGAGGCAGCAAAATATATACTTATATTTGTAACCCATATTTTGCTGCCTCTAGAAACCAAACTGTTTAGTTAATTGGTTTGTGTAGGGTTATTGTTTATTCAAAGTATATATCTTGAAGACCCTTTATTTAATTCATATCAAATATATTTTATTTCAGACATCAGGGCCTATACATAAATACCTCATAACATTATTCTATTTTATAACTTAGAAACTATAGACATAGAAGTATTTTTGAATTTGGTTAGAACATTTAGGTTCTGAAATTTTTGCATTTAGGGCCTGCAATAAATTAATTTGTTAAATTACCAACATTGTATTTAAAATTTGAACAATATATTCATTATTAATTCAAGATAATTATTTTTTTTTTTAAAACGGATAATCATTGCCATCCAACATGGCAGCATTTTGAGAACGTTGCCTACTGGCTGCGGTCTCTTAGAATAGACTCCTTGTACATAAGTTAGGTTAGTTTAAGTTTGTTTATCATTAGTTTAGTTTTTTTATTGATAATATTAAATATTATTCATTGCGATAATAAATTTTTATATCACATGTTATATAATATATTATGTATTCTGTTTAGAATAAGAATTTTACAAAAATGATTTGATCAAATAACTATTTTTAATCGATAAATCGATTCACTATATTTTAGTCGATAATAGTTATTTATGGTACAAGTGAGAAAAAGTTTATATTTCTGTTGTGAGTGCCAATTTTAAATCTTGAGCTTGCGAAAGATTTTAACAGGTCACGAACTGGAAATTAAATTTTTCTAACGTGTTGCATACAAAACTTTTCACCTCTTCCAGTGAGAAAATATTAAGATTTAAATTAACTTGTACTCGATTGCTTAACCTGGCATAATTCCATGAAATACGACAGTAATACCAATTCAGAATGCCTTTTAGGTCCTTTTGTAAGTCGCCACTAATTAAGTATGTCGTACGCTTTCAAAAACTACTCACGTGTACTTTTCACGTGATTTTTCTGGTAAAAAAGCAAACTTCTGTGTTAGAAGCAAGTTGTCGCAACACTTTTGGAGTTCCACAAAGTTCTTTATCACTGGATTCACTATTTTTTGTTAAAAAGTTCCAGTAAACAATTAAACATAAACTGAAAAGAATTTATAGTTGCCTGCGATGACTGACACAACCACAGACTTTTTTTTTTAAATCGTGCGTTCGGAAATTCGTTCCGTAACATTTATTTAGAGTCTTATATTAAGTACCTGATTTTATTTAATTTAATGGTCAATCACGAATATAAAACCATTAAAATACTAAATAAGCGCGTATTTATATAATTTAAAATAATTAAAACGTATCGTATGTAATTATTTAATAAAATTGATGTCAATGTTTATTACTTACCTACATGGTGGCTGTTTGTTTTTTTTCCAGCGCCTATTCATGGGAAGGATTTTGTGTTTCAAAATTTGAATCACTTTGCCTCACTAGTGAGTAAAAACGGTTTTTACTCACTGAATTCTGGCAAGCAAGCGATCTTTTTCGTGCTGGTGTGGTGAAAAACATTTTAAATCCATGTCTGGTAGCCTTCATTCAAACCCCATCCATTTTAAACTGCCTTCGATTTGGCTCGCAATCGAAATGTCTCCTTGATTGCACCTTGACGTAAATCGAAGTGCATCGGGTGATTGGATGTTACATTTCGGGCAAACCTCTGGCCTGATTTATCAAACCTTGGCAAGTAAACGGGAAAAGTTTTTAGATTTTATTTCCCTGTATTTTTTGTGGTGAATATTGGGAAACTTTATATTTTTAGTATCGAAATTCAATAGACCGGGATATCTAGCAACAACAGGGAAATCAAGTTTCAAATAAATTTTTCACATGCCTTTTAGAATTAAAATGAAATTCGATTTTACGGAAAATAACTAATGAAGATATTTTTTCAAAAATTGTTATCAAAACCGTGTGAAAAAATCAAGAAATTTTTTCTATGCTTCCATAATATATTTTAAGTGTTTGTAATAAGCTGACGTGAGTTAGTAACATTAATCAAATTATGGAATACGGGTGTTACTCAGGTAATGTTGGACTATTTGTTTGACTGCGGTTTCACCTATTCTTTTAGGCATTTTCAAAGAGTGCACCACGTCGCAACTGAGTCCCAGCCAGTCTTGCTCTGACTGGCTGCGACTTAGGCGCGATTTGCTTGTTAAAAAAAACTCATACAACACTTAAATCTTAATATTCGAAATGTACCTATATTATATACCTAATTGCATTCCAAACGACAGTTATATTAATTCAATCGAAGCAAAACTTTGTCCATAAAAACTACATACTGACACAACTTTTAACTGGAATTTTACCGACATTCCTGTAGCCATTGATCGGTGAAAAATGAAACGGGGCAAAGTAATTTAGCAAACATTAAACTTGTTCTGCTGCAGTTTGTGAGCGGGTGACCTCATTTGTGTGCGTGTGTCTGAAACGTTGCGTTACTTTGGTTAAATTCAGATGTATGTCAGCGATGCCGGAAATTTTCATACATTTTGCAAACAATCTCAAGTTTTCACATGTAAAAAATATTAAATTGTTACGCCAACAAATTTTAAATAACAAAGTAAACGAAACATTAACTAGGAAGGCTCTGAAAATGCTCAATCGGTTGTATTTTATACAATCCAACTTGTATTTTAAAGATATAAATATAAAAACTCCATAAAAATATAACGCCCAGGATCACACCCTCTATTACGCCAAGCGTGCCGTAAATCTTTTTACGCCACAATATCTTACGTCATCAATAAGTGACTGTATGCTCATATCTCAAAAAACAGTAAAAGCTGAGTGAATACGTCATTCTGACGTCACTGCAGGCAGTCCCATGGGTCGTAAATGTTTATTTCCTTGCTGTTGATTTTGATAGCTCATTTGACGATGTTTGCAACGAGGGTGAATGATTCAGGTGGATTACATATTGATAAAAGAATTGCTTGGTTGTTTTTGTTATGTTCTTTTTGTAGCGACTTTTGTTGGTTGTTAGGTACTTAAAAAAATAATTAAATTACCAATAAAATACAATTCCAAAAGAGTTATGAATAACTATCAGAAATTAATTTTAAAGGACGGTGATGTGTTCTTTAGTATTTTACCTACGGAAAAATTTCAAAAGCAGTAAAGAGTTATAATTGTGCCCGGTGGATTACATTGGACCTATACATTAAAGGCGAAGTTAGGTGTTTTACAGTACTGTATTTGTTAATACCTATTGAAAAAAAAACATGTTCTAGCACGTGTTTGACCACAATCACAGTAGGTGATGATGCAGTCTACGATGGAGCACGCTTATTTATGAGATACCTTTTAACTCTTGCTTTGAAGAGATCCAAATTTTACTCACGCGTAAACACAGTCTCGAGCCAGGCGTTCCATTCTTTGGCAGTTCGCATAAGGAATGTTGAAGCAAACACTTAGTATGTACCTATTTATAGAATATCTATTAAGATGCGATGCCGGTTTGCCGTTTGTCTGGTAGACCGATGGTTAAATAGGGACTGAGAAATAAGGTTATGTCGTTTCTCGGCACTTTCTATAATAAATCGATAGGCTAGCAACTTTGCGAAGATGCTACAGACTTTGTAGTCGAGTACTCGTCAGATTGCTATCGCAGATGATTCTTATTGCCCACCTCTCGACTGACTTGAGGGCCTCAAGCTGGTATTTAGCTGAACCATCGCACAAATGTGAACAGTATTCCACACACGACCAGATTTGTGCTTAATAAAGGTCGAGCAAAAAACAGGCATAAAGATTTCGTGGAATGTAACTTCCAATCATTTGAAGTGCATCACTTCAATTTATCGTCAAGTTACAATCAAGGAGGTATTTCGATTGCGAGCCAAATCGAAAGCAGTTTAACATTAACTGCTTTTGGAATCACGATATACGGCTATAGAGTCCGTTTTTTGGATTGATTAGGTTAAAACTAATTTAACGACAATATTGTGTAAAAAAAGTATGTTAGAGAAAGTTGACGGAAAAGCTGATCCTCCTCCTTGCTTCGATTTCCTCATTCCTGAGGGTCGTGACCTCTTTTCTGTATCATCATATCTCGTGTGATGGTCCGCCATCTGTGCCTGTCTTGGGATGTGTGTAGAGCGGTGTGGACCGTGTAGTTGAGGTTAGTGCGGACTTGGTCAGACCAGCGTATCGGGCTACGGCCTCTAGGTCTCTTGCCTTCGATCTTCCCAGTGACCAACAGTCTTTCGAGGTTGTCGTCTTCTCTTCTCGCTATGTGGCCAAAGTACTCAAGGATTCTGCGGAGGCACAGGGATGAAAGGCGGTCTTTTATACCCAGTTCATTAAGAATCGAAAGATTAGTGCGGTGGGCTGTCCAAGGTATTCGGAGCATTTTTCTCCAGGACCACATCTCAAAAGCGTCAATGCGTTTGCGGTCCGCGGCTTTCAGTGTCCATGTTTCGACTCCATACAAGAAAATGAGAAACACAAGGGACGGAAAAGCTGATAAGGAATCGTTTTTTTTTGGAATGTGATGAGAAGAGATGAAAGGCATGTTGCTAAAAGAGTGATCAGTATAAATATCGATGGAATGGCAGGGAGAGGCAAGCCGAAGAAAAGATGGATCGATTGCGTAAAAGAAGCTATGAAAGAGAAGAGAGTGAGTGAAAGCGAGACGGCTGACAGAGAAGAATGGAGGAGAAAGACGTTTTGCGCCGACCCCAAATAAAATGGGACAAGGGTAGGAAGAAGAATATATAAAAACCGAGTTAAAAGATAATTTATTGTTTAAAGAAGATAATTTGTTAAGAATGTATAGTATTAGTTTAGACACAACTTTAGAATTTGTAATATTTATTACAGTATTTAAATGCACTTTCTCGATGATCTAGTGGTTAGCGTATGCGCCTTTCACCGCGAGGTGTCGGGTTTGATACCCGGGTTAGGCAAAGTGTTATTTGTGAACTTTCCGTCAGGAAATTCACAATACTAGCACGGAGTTGGAATTGTGCCTGGTGGATAGCAATAGGCTGACTACTTATCCCATGGATCTTATACATAGCAGGGGAAATGTGGGTGTTGTACACTTCTGCTACACCCTTCTGGGTAATATAGACGTGATGTTTTGTTATTTTTGCTAAAAGATTTTTCTTTTTTCTGGGCCCATCTCTATATAATAAAATAAGTGCATCACGACCCATACATGCACTGTCACACCATAATATCAAAGAAGCTGTAAAGTCAATTCTCCAGAACAAGACCTATGAGGAAACAGAATCATACTTAACGTAACACAACTAACCACTTTCATACTTAATATATGTATTCACATCAATCTGGATCACAACCACAATAAAATCCAACATATGCACACGCATACACACACCCACGTACACACACACAAACGCGCAAACACACACACGCGCGCGCGCGCACACACACACACACACACACACGAATTTAAGAAATAAGCGTGGACAGAGAAATACAAACCAAGAATATAATAAACAATCTAAAAGCTTGAATTTATGTATACGAATCATCATAATTATTATCATTTTAAGAGGGAAAAGAGACTGTTACTCCTTAATACAGATTATTTAATAATCTAGCTAGGAGGACAGTGCACTTCACCCACTTGATTGTAGACATTTTTGCATTGTATACTTATATTTCAGTTTGTCTTAGTTTTAAGTAATTGTGTACAATCCTTCGTGAAGTTAAATAAATATTTATTATTATTATTATTTAAATGTATTAAACGTTTTAAAAGATTAAATAATTTAGTATCAATATGAAGTACATTAAGAGCTGTATCAAAATGTTAAATCCGACCGTTCACTCAACCTTCCGTTTGAACGTCAGGCTGCGGTCGAGATGGCGTTTCGATTGCGAGCCAATTCAAACGCAATTTAAAATGTATTGCAGTACATAAATAGTTTTTTTCGATTTTTATCTTGCATTTTCTGAGAAGATTTACTATAGTAACATAAATATATTTTTTCACCATCGGAAAGTAGAGATTTTAACGAACAGAAAACATACCAACTTTTTGAAAAAAGCTGATATTTTGACGGGTGAATTTTCGATCGAAAATTAGGGTGGTTTTTCGATATTAATTCAAAATAAGGTGAAAAAAAATAAATATTTCTAATCAAATAAATCAGCGTATTTGGGACATAAAAAGGTAAGTTTTCACCAAATTTCGTGAAAAAAAATTATTGTTTGTAAAAGATAAAAATAAAAAACCAAAAACTTGGTTTTTTGAATCTTCACGTAAATTTTGAGGTTATATGCAACTACTACTTTGCAATTCGACTTTTTTCCATAGGACTTTTAGTTTTGCCGGCAATCGAGAAAAAACGTTTTTTTACCCTTAGACCTCCCCCCTCTTCCCCTTCCCGACCTCGGATCGCCCGTAATTTAGTTTTCCTTTAATTTTTATAATATTCTTCTCCTTTTCTAATGGGTTTCATCCTACTATATAATTTATTCACTTTTTATCATTTTTAAAGGCTTCTACCCTGGTCTATTAGGAATGTACCTTACATATGGTCATAGGTTTAGCAGATAAAGATAAAGATAAAGATAAAGATAATTTTATTCACCCAAAATAGAGTTACAATGGCTCTTAAAATATAAAGTACTAGCGACCCGCCCCGGCTTCGCACGGGTACAATGCTGATACTAAATACACTACAGAAAAACTGTGAACGTTGTATATAAACACAGCGGCCCGCTCCGGATTCGCACGGGTATAAAATATATAGCCTATGTCACTCACTGAAAAAATGATTAAAATCGATCCAGTAGTTTGATTTATTCATTACTGTCCGTGGCCCGCACGCGTTAAATTTGGAGTAAAACAATTCCCCCTTTCTATGCATGTATTATACATAAAAACCTTCCTCTTGAATCACTCTATCTATTGGAAAAAACCGCATCAAAATCCGTTGCGTAGTTTTAAAGATTTAAGCGCACATAGGGACAGAAAAGGCGACTTTGTTTTATACTATGTAGTGATACAGTCCATCTATTTTGCCAGTCTGTGGGCATGCGAACATTTAAACATGCATTAAAGGTAACAAATTAGGATATTATTTTATTCAATTTTAAATAACATTATAAGTAACATTTCAAAATAATTATAAAATTAATAACTAACTCATTTTAATAAAAAATAATAATAATGTAATCAATAATCATCATATTTAATAATTGCCAGTGATAAAATCATTAATTGAGTATATTAATTTTTGTAGTAGCCACTTCTTTAAAGTTTTTTTAAATTGTGATAGAGGCAATTCTTTTATTGTTGTAGGTAATTTATTAAAGATTTTAATACACATTGCGTAACAATTTTTATTAAACAATGTAGTGCGTGGTGTAAAATCCAAAACCAGTCGTTCACCACCCCTAGTGTTCCTTGGGTATACATCTTTTGCTTTTTTGAAAACATATGGATTCATCCTTACAAAAACACACACCTCAAAAATGTACATACATGGCAAAGGTAGGATTTTAAATTGTTTAAAAATTGGTTTACACGACTCATAAGGAGGGATACCTATAATCCGTGGGATCTAATACATCACATGTCATGGGTGTTAGTCATTTCTGTCACATCCTTCTGGTTAGTAAGATGTGAAGTAATGTTAACAGCTACACTTTAAAAATGTTAAGTCCCACCGTTTAATCAACGTTTCGTTTGAACGTCAGGTTGCGGTCGAGATGGCGTTTCGATTGAGAGCCAATTCAAATGCAATTTAAAATGTAGCGCATTTCTAACCTCGAAGGCAAAGCTCTTATTCTTGTCTAAGATTTCATGACTTGAAGTGTTTTGTTGTTGACATTATATATAATAATAATAATAATAATAAATATTTATATATCTCTACAAAGGATTGTACACAATTACTTAAAACTAAGACAAATTGAAATATAAGTATACAATGCAATAATGTCTACAATCAAGTGGGTGGAGTGCACTGTCCTCCAAGCTAGATTATTAAATAATCTGTGTTAAGGAGTAACAGCCTCTTTTCCCTCTTAAAATGATAATAATTATGATGATCCGTATACATAAATTCAAGCTTTTAGATTGTTCAATAGATTCTTTTTTTGTATTTCTCTGTCTTTCCACGTTTATTTCTTATATTCGTGTGTGTATATGTGTGTGTGTGCGCGTGTGTGTGTTTGCGCGCGCGTGTGTGTGTGTGTTTGCGCGTGTGTGTGTGTGCGTGGGTGTGTTTATATTATGATGTAATTCAGTTTTTATTATTATAAACGTGAATTATTTTAATTTCATCGTGTATTCACCCGTAATCGTTTAACTTCTCTCGCTAGTGACCACAGCATGTGTAACCAAGCCTAGCCGAAATTCGTTCTGAGCAATAATAACAAACTAGCCAGTTTACTTTAAATTGACACATACAATCTATAAAAAACAAACAAAACAAACGTTTATTCAATGGGACATGAATCATTTGGCCTGGTAATTGAACTTCCAAGTTTACAAAACATAGTCCCAAATTTACAAACCCTATTGGCAGGAAAAGCATAATTATAACGAATGTACGCTGTAAATAAATAGGTAGGCGATCGTATTACTTTATAGGAGGATACATATTATATAAGCAACTTAATGCTATGCATAACATAGTTGCAAAATACTTAATACAGCTGCAAAAGTAAAATATACAAATGGTTACTAGAATTAGATTTCGAGAAAACAGAAATAATTTTAAGTCATTTGCAGTAATAATCAATCGTCCGCATTAAAGTCCCATACATCAAAAGATTAAAGCTGAAACTATTTTATATATTTCGTGTAAGTACTCAAATTTTAAACATAACTAAATAAAACATTTTAACGTCACAAGTGATACAAATTTCGCACACTCAATTATAAACAGATACGCACACGCACACATTTTTAATTTTAATTTTATCGTATAATAATGAAAGTGACAACTGTGTTCTTTTTCAAGTGTTGCTTGTGTCACTTTTAAATTCGGCCAGACTATATTTTATGGAGCCATTAATATTCAAATTTCAATAAAACAATCCATTGTCTAACACTACGTCAAGTTCCAATTTCGAATGCTAGCCAAATCGAAGTCAATTTAAAACGAGCACAGCTACAGCTTGAGAGCAAGTCTTGGTTCTATTGGGACAGTTTCAATTTCATTGCCAATTAATTAGTGGTTTACTTTAAAAAGAAATGAGGAAACAATAGTAGTTTTATATTTAGATGTAGTCTATGTAATAGGGACCAGAAGATAAATGACGTCCTTCAGCGACCGGCGAGCATGTATAAAGAGATGTACTATATGTTGAGGCAGCAAAAGAAGTATGTAAGGAGCGTAGCATATATATGGCTTTAGCAGATAATCAAACAACTATTTGTTTTAGTATGCTTAAGGCATTTTAAAATGCCATAATGTATTTTATTTTATTATCAAATATTATCATCATTAGAAAATAAATGGCCATAAACTCAGCTTATTCAACTGTATTCTTAGTCAATATACAAGAGGTCGTGGTTCTTTAAAAGAGCAATGAAACAATTTCAAAGGAAAAAGACTAGAATTCTCTACAAAAGTCTCACTTGACAAAACAGCTGTAAAACGAGTACCAATTACAGTAAAACTGCAGCCGTGGGATATTGCGAAGGTTCAATGAAAAATTGTTGCTGGTCAATGATACTTGTTGTGACTTTGTTGAAATTGTTAGTTTATTTTCATATAACATAACATCATGCCTATTTTACTCAAAAGGGTTCGGCAGATATAACTCCCTCATTTATTAATTCGATATTTAGAGTAGTATTTTCAAATCTAAACTTTTATTTACTCCTTTTCAAACATTGAATAAAAGAGATCGAAAACTGGTTTTAGCGTTAGGCTCGGTTGAACACGTTTTTGGTGTAATCGTCATTTTACTATATTACATTTTTTATTTTATTTAAAGCAGTCTGATGTATCTAATATGCCACCTGAAAGTAGGTTTCAACTGGAGCGCATAGACATTTCCACACCACAAAGTAATTCAGAAGGCTCACTTCATCAG
The DNA here is from genome assembly GCA_905147285.1 of Hypena proboscidalis. NCBI lineage: Eukaryota > Metazoa > Arthropoda > Insecta > Lepidoptera > Erebidae > Hypena > Hypena proboscidalis. The sequence continues at coordinate 3,691,106 of LR990150.1, read as the reverse complement.
TTATCCGTTTATTAAATAAATAAATAAAATCGGAGGTGGACACACGACTACCAATCACCACCACGATCCGAAAACCTGTCTATCAATGGTGGAGGATGATTTCTACCATCACGAAGGTCAACATATCCAAAAAATACGGTATATTCTATGACGTCACTTGTTTATTAATATCTTCCAAAGCCACCACGACCCAAATTTCATATTAAGTGATCGTTTTAAACGTTTTTAGAAGCCCAAACATTCAGCTTTTATAAAATGACGTAAGTCGGGCAGCCAGTGGCTTAAGCTATAAGACCTGAAATAGCTGGCATATTACTACGAGTATAAGGCAAACTGATGTGACCTTTACATTTCCAGTATACGATGGCCTCGAGTTGTAATTTAAATGATAATGATAATTTGAGTTTTTACATAAGTTATAATGCCAAAAGCAATTACACTATCCAATGGTCCCAATAACAAGGCCAAATACACACATTCACTCACACAAGCACACCCAGTCTCAGAACAAATCTTTGCTATTCACACAAAGATTTGTCCCAATCGGGGATCGAACCCACAACACATGCAGTGGAGAGCGGCGAGAAGACTGCTTAAACCACTACACCACACGTGTAGACATAGTATAGGCATCGCGTGTAATGCGTGCAGTGAATTGACAAAGTGGCCACGAACAATCATGCATGAAAGCATTAAGATATGATTTGTGTGTTAAATAGATAAAGACTTGAAAACATTAAAGTTACAACCAGTTTTTTATATTACGCCTGTACTCCACCTAATGGTAAGTGGAGTACAGCCCATGGACATCAACAATCCACAAAAACAAATTATAGATGCGTCGCTGCAGCTGAGGACTAAGGTGTTATGCCTCATATGTCAGTAGTTTCAGGGCCTGATCTCACCACCAAACCGGAATACATTAATGGAAGCACTACTATTTGGCGGCAGGTTAAAGGTGAGACGGGGGTGCTGCCGCCCTCGAGCTCGTTCACAAGAGCTCTACCACCAGTAAAATACGTTTATATTGAAAATACAGAATCGATTGTGTCTTAAAAGCTTTCTATCAAAATGATCACTTAATTATACAAAACAAATAAAATCAAGTTTGTCAACATCGCATTATGTTTATAAAATGTTACAAAAGGAAATCGACATTTTTAGAGAAGTGTCCATTTTTATCAAGAGAACAGACGATCCAAGTTGTTTTTTATTACAAGCTCTTACAAAACAGGCAATTAAAAGCAACGGTATAAGTTCAGTTAACAATTATATAAATAAATATATATAACTCAACACACACGTAACGCCGTCTAGTCCCAAAATAAGCAGAGCTTGTACTATGGGTACTAGAATAACTGATACTAATACACATACTTTAATTGTTTTGTAAATACATACTTACGAAATATAAAACACCCAGACAAAGACAATCCTCCATGTCCATGCACACAAAGATTTGTCTTGAGTGGGAGTCGAACCCATGAACTCAGTTCGCAGGCAGGTACACACCCCACATCCGTGTGGGTGGGATTATATCCCGTAAAAAAATGGTACTCTACCCACTCTGCCATCCGGTCGAACAAATGTGAAGTTTTTGTCTGTGAAAGGTATAAAAATAATCTTGTTTCCTTGTCTCTGTGTTTCTTTTTATCAGGATCTATAGCAAATTGTGCCCGGTTGTTAGGGACACAGCACCCTTATGTTCAAGACACTTGAAACACGACTCTCTAGTTTCGGCAGTCGACATCTTGCGCACACTCAATTAGGTCGTTTCCTATTTTTATAAGTTCGGCACTGTAATACTTTTAAGTTGTGCAACTAATGTGAGTTAAATAACTTCACGTGTTTTAATTAATCATCGACTCAAACACAACAAAATATAACCCTAAATTGGTGACCCTAAATAAGACTCTAAATGACTTTATCTACACCCATGCTATAAATCCTCTATAAACGTTCTTGAAACAGCTTATTGCCAACATTAAAACAGCCAGTGTCATAATAACAATTATAACACCCAAACGGGTGTCCTAATGTTGTACTGAAATTCATTATGCAACTCCTTTTTAGGGTTCCGTAGTACCTACAAGGAACCCTTATAGTTTCGCCATGTCCGTCTGTCCGTCTGTCCACGGCATAGCGACGAAACCGTTTGTGCTAGAAAACTGAAATTTTGCATGAACATGTATGTTAACTAAACAAGGAAAGTCGTAGAATAAAATTTGGAAAAATATTTTTTTTTCAGGTATCTCCCCTACATGTAAATTAGGGATGTTTTTTTTTTTTGTCGCCTACCCTATAGTGTGGGGTATTGTTAGATAGGCCTTTTAAAAACGTTTAGGGGTTGCTAAGACAGTTTTTTGATTTAGAGATTTGTTTGCGAGATAATTAACTTTAAAGAGCAAATTTTTGTTCGATTAGGGCGTCCCCCCCCTCTAAAAGTTAACTACTGGATCCCAAAATCTGAAAAAATTGTGTCGGTAGTACATGTAATGAACTTTAAAGGAAAACTATAGCGGATAAGTTCACTTCATTAGTTCAAGAGGAATAGGGGTCCGAAATGTCAGATGCAGTTACTCAGAATATTAGGTTCAAAATTCTTGAAACATAAATAAACATACCTAATACATACATATAAATTCACGTCTTTATCCCACGGGGGTAGGCAGATACGATGGAACGCCATGTGCTTCGCTCCTTACATACTTCTTTCGCTTCCTCAACATTCATACATCTCGTCATACGTGCTAGCTGGTTTCGTGTACTACAAACATTTCCTTTCTGAAGGACGCCAATTAGTTAAAAAGTAAAATTAAAAATATTTTTCTACGGAACCCTACTGCGCGTGGCCCGACACGCACTTGGCCGGTTTTTTTTACTCATCGAACAGCCACATTCTCATGGCATCTTTATGAATTTCAAAAAAAGAACATGTCATGCACGCGCGTTTCACTACCACAGCGCCGTAATTTAAATAAAAATTTATTCGAATTTTTGAATTGACGTCGTATCCCGCTATTTTTGTTCAATAATATGTACAATACCCTTTGGTTTCAGAACATTTATAGAGGATTCATATCATGGGTGTAGATAAAGTCTTGTATGCAACTGTTATAATTAGGTATTAAAACACTCATGTGATACTATTATCACATGAGTGTTTTGATACCCCTCATTATAGAACAGTTGCATAAATAACTAATAGGCTCAACCTTTCCATTGCACGGGACCTCAACATAGTAGGTGAAGTGTGGGTAATTAATACATCTCTGCCTCTATTGTCATCAGCGTTTGCTCTATATACTCGTAAATTAAGATTGCTCGAATAGTCTTAAAATGTTTCCCCTAAAAGTATTTTTTTTTTTATACTACGCCCACAGCGAACGAACGTGTAGTCATCCTGATGTTAAGTGGAGTACAGCCCATGGCATCAACAATCCACAAAAGCAGATTTTAGATGCGTCGCTGCAGCTGAGGACTACGGTGAAATGTCTCATGTGCCAGTAATTTCAGGGTCTGATCTCACCACCATACCGGAACACAGTAATGGAAGCACTACTATTTGGCGGCAGGTTAAAGGTGAGATGGTGGTGCTGCCGCCCCCGAGCTCATTCACAAGAGCTCTACCACCAGTGCTGCATCCATCCTCTTCAAGAGAAAAAACGATCCAAGTTGTATTCTTTTTACAAGCTCTTACATAAAAACAGGCAATTACAAGAATCTGTTAAAGTTCCAAGATAAAATCTACTTTATAGACAAGGAACCGTTGGACAATAGTATTAATGTGCTCTTTAACAAACGAGGAGTTTTATTCTTTAAAAGGTATGGCAATATTCTGTGTAACAAAATTTTATCTAATAAATAAATATCATACAACATACACACAACGTTCTAGTCCCAAACAAAGCAGAGCTTATACTATGGGTACTAGAATAACATATGTATACTAATACATATATGCTTTTTTTTTGTAAATACATACTTATTACACTTAGAAACACCCTACTAAGACAAACCTCCATGTTCATGCACACAAAGATTTGATTTGAGCGGGAATTGAACCCGCGACGTCAGCGTCGCACACAGGTACCTTAATTAATACATGAATTAACATTGTCCATCATACAGAAAATAACACGTAAAAACACGTTTGAAGTTTACCAATCCACATTTGGCCAACCCTTTTCATCATGACAAGAGGCCGGAGCCCAGCAGTGGGACATAAACTAGATACAGGGTTGCTATTATTATAATACTGAAAATAACACGTAAGCCAGAATAAACCTTTTGCTTCAAGTATTGACGTAAAATTATAGTATGTAATGAAATTTTCTGTGATCATTGATAGGGGCCGCGGCGCTATGGATAAGGCATCGGTCTTACGATCGAGGAGTCGTGGGTTTGAATCGTGGCCATTACACCACGGACGTTAATTTCCTCCAACACAAGCGAATTAAGTTTAGCTGGAGGGGGCTAGCAAGAATACTAGTAATTTGTGTCTGCAAATTATTAGGAACCCTTAAAAATCATTAGAAAAATAGCTTCCATCCATAACTCCGCCTTCGTAGTACTTACTCCTTTAAAAAGAAGCCTTGGTTTTTTATAAAATTATGAATGACATCTACACAAATTTTTAATAAACTCTATTAGGTTACTGGTGGTAGAGCTCTTGTGAATGAGCTCGACGGCGGCAGCACCCCCGTCTCACCTTTAACCTGCCGCCAAATAGTAGTGCTTCCATTACTGTGTTCCGGTTTGGTGGTGAGATCAGGCCCTGAAATTACTGGCACATGAGGCATAACACCGTTGTCCTTAGCTGCAGCGACGCATCTATAATCTGCTTTTGTGGATTGTTGATGTCCATGGGCTGTAGTCCACTTACCATCAGGTGGACTGCACTTCCGTTCGCTGTGGGCGTCGTATAAAAAAAAAGGTACAAACAAACAACCAGAATTTCTGATTTTTCATCAGAAAATTCTCAGTATTAGTACGGAGTTGTAATTGTCCCCGGTGGATGGCAATAAGCTCACCGCCTATCCTATGGGACCTAAACAAACCAGGTGAAGTGCGGGTATTGTACACTAATGCCACACCCTTCTGGGCAATTTAGCCGTGATGCTATGTCAAAATATGTTTGCGTTTCAAAATTTCACCAGACAATTTCAGTTGATTTTATTGGTATATTTTGGATTGATGCCGTTCACTGTTGTTCAATTTGTTATTAATTAGTTCTACCTGCATAAACAAAATGTACCGTCATCGTATTTTAGATATAGCATGTTGAATATTATTATGCAAATATTATTATTACCTGTATTAGAATTATGGATATCGACGTTATCATTATGAATATTTTAATATTCATAATGATAACGTCATTGCTTTTTTATATATACGCTGAATTTGAGATGGTTTATCAAATAATATATTTTCTTTTTAATCAAAAAAATTGGCGAGATTTTTTATATTTCTTATCAGGCTAAAATTTGACTGTGAAAAAGATATGGCCCATCTGTCGTCCTGCCCATTACCCCCCTTACCTTTTGTACCCTAAAAGACCTTATGCAGGCCAACCAAAAAGGAGTCCAAGTCACATCTTATTGGTCTAAAACCATAAAGATAGAAATTATTAAACAGTATTTATTAAAGATATATTGACACAACAAGGAGAAGAATTGTAATAAAACGTGATCCAGATTTAAGTTCGTCTTAAATATAGGTATATTAATTTAAAAGAGCAATCTAATATTATAATAACACACAACATAATATATCGCCTATATTACTCATAAGGGTGTGGCATAGGTGTACAACAACATAGGGGGTTAACCTATCGGCATCCTACGGGCACAATTACAATTCCGTGCTGCTATTTAGAATTTCCTAACGAAGATATCACAAATAACACTTTGGCTGACCTGAGAATCGAACTCGAGACCTCACAGTAAGGCTAACCACTAGACCATCGAGGCAATTATAATAAAAAACAGTTCTTAATACGAATTCACAATAGCATTAAAATAAACAGTAGTTGGTAACATTATAATAATATATTAAAATGACAGTACAAAGGATACCACATTTCTAAGCAAATATTCTATAATTTCCGCGGGGACCAACCGTGCCTGTAACCCGCTACAGACGACTACACATCAACCTGTACATTTCCAATATAAGTTGGTCTCTCGTTGTATAGGCTCCCTTGCTATGCGGGACCAGCTTGTACTGGAAATGTATAGGTTTATTGGTAGCCGTGTGAACATGATGATCATAAATCAACTTATAACTCAGGCAAGAAGGTGTGAAGAATAATGTTGTTTAAGTTTGCCTTTTTGTAGTATTTTGTCCAGGAGTGACAAATTTTGGCAATATGACACGATAGAGATAGAAAAGATATTTCTTTTCCCGTTGCGTTATTGTTCGGATAGCATTGATAGTATACTGGGGTGCATGAAAGGAGCCTCCCCGAGTGACGTACACAACAATTCCCTACGTCCGGCGCGAGTGCTTAAAAGCGAATTGGCTAATCCTTTCACCACGATGGCAAATCAAAACCTTAACCACCTTACTGACTGTCCAAAATGCTCTACCACCTGCATAAGAGAGGCGCTCATGAACGCCGACAAGAGTGCCATAACAGTGGCCACTTATTGGACCAATATAATTTGACTCAGCCATCGACACGACGAAGAAGAAGATAGTATACTACATAGACACTATTATACATACATCATTATATACATCGTTATTTGTATTCTGAGCAACGAACAAAGTAATAACATTCTATACTTATAAATTAAAGGGAAAACAAATTCAACAAATCTGTAATAAATATAAATAAATATCTCAAAACTTACACACACAACGCCATCTAGTCCCAAACTAAGCAGAGCTTGTAATATGGGTACTAGAATAACTGATACTAATAACTTTTCTTTTGTAAATACATACTTATGATACATAGAAACACCCAGACTAAGACAAACCCCCATGTTCATGCACACAAAGATTTGTTTTCAGCGGGAATCGAACCCGCGACCTCGGCGTCGCAGGTAGGTACACTACCCACTCCGCCATCCGGTCGTCATATATGTTTATATCCACACTGGAGACACATTTGGTTATATTAATATTTCTAAGCCACTTGCGCGTTGTTTAGTTAAAAATAAACTTTAACTTTACTGATTCCACTCGAAATACTAAGAGGATCAGCGATAGCCGAGTAAAAGACCGTAAGACTGCGAAGTCAAAGGTCTGGGGTTCGAACCCATGGCACACACCTCTGTCGATAAATCGTTAAGATTCGTCTTTTAGAAAATATGTGTGTATTTATCATATAAATTGTCGCTTGCTAACGGTGAAAGAAAACATCGTGAGGAAATCTGCATGCCTAAAAGTGCTTAAAAAGTGCTTAGGGAGTGTGAAGTCTACCAATCCGCACTCGGCCTGCGTGGTGGACTATGGCCTAAGCCTTCTCATCATGAGAAGAGGCCCGAGCCCAGCAGTGGGATATGTATTAGATACAGGGCTACTATCAAATACTAAGTATATAAACCTGGGTTAGCAGTTATTGTGGTTATTATTTAACTCTGTTAGTGCGCTAGTAGTGCTTAATTTATTAGTATGCACAAGTGTAAAACTTATTTTGACGCAATAATGTCAAAATTTGATGAAATTTTAATATTCAATGACATTGCGATCAGTCAAGTTCCATTCATTGGCTTTGAAGTTAGATTAGCATGTATCAACGTACATTGCACTCGGCGGTTTAAGCGGTCGCCTCGCCGCTCTCCACTGCACTGGTGTTGGTGTGTTGTCGATCCCCACATGGGACAAATCTTTGTGTGATTCGCAAAGATTTGTTTTGAGAATATTTGGCGTTGTCATTGGGACCATTGGATAGTGTAATTGCTTCTGGCGTTCTATCTAATGTAGAAAATCAAAATTATTATTATTTTATTATCTCACTTTTCTCCATAAGTTGTTCAATGAAAACATCTACAGCATAGACCTAACATTGACACTAAAATCAACGCCTCTTCTCAATTGCCATGTGGGATCACATAGTTTATTGGGTGCTCATTAAGTTTATTTCATGTAACTTCTTCCAAAACAAACCTCGGTCACTTCGCTGGTTTGCCAAGACTTTGTTACCTTTACAACGCACAATCTTAAATTAATAACCTATACATCAGTTGCTCTATCCAGGAATATAAAAAGGTATTGTTTGGTCTTGATACTGGAAATTAATGGCACAAAAGAAGACCTCCCGTAGTCCTCAAATTAAGTGACGTATCTACAATCTGCCTTTGTGAATTGTGAATAAAATTTCATTACTTTATAAATTATTTTTAGCTTAATTTATTCTAACTTTTATACCTAATTTATTCTGATATTTGTATTAAATTATTTTTTGTAAGTTATGACTTAGTATTGTAATTTTTCTGTTTTTTTTTTTGGTTATTGTGCTATGCATGATGAAATCTGTTATAAGCCATGATTTTTAGTGTAGCTGAATTGTGATATTGGGACCTTGTACCTTGAAAATAAAGAATTTATTATTATTATTATATATATAAATAATGAAAGTTGATCTACTGCTCGTATTTTATGTATTTGACATGTTTTGAGGCAAATTACTACGGGACCTCGGTTTCAATGATACATTATTGTATGTGTTTGTAGACGAAAACAACGCTTGTATCAATTAACTTGTCATTCTAACAGCTTAAATGGATTCGTTGTTAATAAAACAATTACCATAATAAATAAATTATATGAATTTGTGACATTAACTATCATGTCAGTTGAGAGCTTTTAATGAAACTTAAATAATATTTGACAGTAATTTAAATGCAAATTACGGAACTGTATTTGCTTTGATATCGGTTTCCCTGTTTGCAATTATCTCAAAAACTACTGAATGGATTACCATGCTGTTTTTATTTATAGATAATGATATGACACAATGATCCATAAAAAGTTTATTATATAATTGGTATTGGTATGGTTATTATATAATTGAAGTGTCTGTTTTTAATGTCAAAACAATACCTATGCCTAAAATACAGATTTTTTTTTGTCTCTCTTTCTGTCTGTTTCTATCGGCTTGTCTTCTTATATTCTTATCTTCTAAGCGGCTTGACCGATTTTGATAAAATTGTATATACAGGTAACTGACTACAAGGCGCGTAACATAGGTTACTTTTTATTGATGTACAGTGGGCCAACGAGTTAGGTATGCAGGGCAAAAACTTCTACGTCATAGTAAAGACTTACTGCACCAGTCATGAATAAGAGAGTTACATATCTAAATAGCGGGTATATTACACTTTTTAAATATGTAATTCACACATGGATATCTATTGCAGTCAGTTTTTACTATGGCGTAGAAGTTTTTGCCCTGCATACCCAACTCATTGGCCGACTGTACCTACCACACAGACTAAACCGCGGGTGAAAGTTAGCTTGTATGTTTGTTAGCGTTAATCTCGGGCACTACTGATTGGTTTTTTTTTTGTTTAATAGAACATACTATCTATTAAAGTTTTTGATATTTAGCATAACGCTTAATTTCATGCAAGCGGGACAGTAACGTTTAACGCGTGTCAAAGCGTGGAAGCAGCTAAATATATAAAATAAAATATAATAAAAAAATAAAATAAAAATAGCCTTTATTACTCTGACTTAACAGTAATATTTTTTGATTACATTAAATTTTGTTTCTTTACTAAGACATCGGTAAGCCAGGTTGTCCCTTGATATAGGCCTCCTCCAGATTCTTCCATTCTTCCCTGTCTCGCCCTATCCTTATCCAACCCTTGGGTAGATCATCCTCCCAACGTGTCACCTGCCGTCCTTTTCGACGTTTCCCGTTTCGTGGGAACCACTCTGTTATGGCACTTGTACATTTCTCTTTCCTGGATCTGATTATGTGTCCAGTCCATCGCCATTTGAGTGTTTTAGCTTCTGGATGACATTTTTGACTTTAGTTTGTCTTCTTATAGCAGAAGCAGCTACTACTACTTTTTATAACGAATTCCACGCGAACGAAAGACGAAGTCGCGGGCAAAAACAAGTTTCTAATATAACGCCATGTGCTGTGCTCCTTACATACTTCCATCGCTTCCTCAACCTTCATACATCTAGTCATACATGCTCGCCGGTTTCGTGTACTACGCACTTAGTCTTGTCCTTTATGAAGGACTCCACTTACCTGGGCACTGTATGTCTTAAAATATAACCTCTCTTTTTTATGAGATACCTTATTTATTTGTTACACCAAAAAGGCATTAAAAACAAGTATTTACTTAATAGTTCAGCACACATTTAACTGATATATTTAAATCTCATGTGTTCAAGAAGAAGAAGAAGAAGAAGCTGCTATTGTAAAACTTCCTGGCGGCAAAAGCCCATATAACACTTTTGTGCAACTCAAAAATCAAAAATGGCGGTGAGAGATTACATACGCTAACCACTAGATCAACGAGGCAGTTAAATAATAGCAAGTAATTGTTTTTAAATAGTGAAAAAAAAATATTTATAAAAAATATATAGGTATATATATATATAATTTTCCTGCAGGAAATAAACAAGAACACGACGCATAAACAACCTTCACGGAAACAAAAGATATAACGTTCTGGTTCGAAAACCATCGTTAAATACCAATAAATTAGGAAAGTGTGTTACGTGTAAACCTTTTCATATTTTATTTTTTCTCAGCTGTTTAATTCAAATTTACATTTTCTTTGAAAATAACTATGTTTTGGATGCATTTCAGAACGATTGGCTAGAGTTAGCAAATAACAGAGACTTAGAAGTCATGGAAAGAGGCCTTTGTCCAGCAGTGGGAAACACCCGTAGGCTAGTAAAAAAAATGTGTTTTGGTGATTAAATTTAATGTTGTATACTTTCAATTAAATGTTGTATACGTTGTTTAATTGCATGTAAACTCGTATCATTATGTTTGAGTGAAATTGTTTCTTTAATATGTTCTAATTTATTCTATTTTTATTTTTTTATTTTATTCTTATGTAATATTCAAACACAACTTAAAACTTGTTTAATGAATAAATAAATTGAATTGAATATAACAAAATTTAGATTAGTTTTTTCGGTTGAGTGGAGTATTTTGTTGACCAATTAGTGAAACTCTTTATTATTAATATTAGAGTCTATTGTTTACTCTAACATAAAAAAAATAAAAATCTGTTTACCTAGGTACTACTCGTAAGCGATATGTTGAGACTTGTTCTCTCCACCTGCTTCGACTTAGGCAATAATGTGTCAGCTCTACATATTACATTATTAAACGTACAGCACATGAGAAGTAATTTTAGATTACCGAAAGCCGTGTTTCCATACTAACGTAATATAGATTTAACTGAATATCATTAATTTTATATCTATTTTATTAACAAATCTTATATATATATAAAGCATTGCCATTCAACGTGACAATGCCGTCAGCCTTCCGAACACGTTCCCTGCAGTCGAGGTGGATGCGGAGGAATTCTATGACACCTTACCTGTAAATTTGTAAATAGTTATTTTTAATTTTTTATTAACTTTTCTTTTTCATATATTGTATGGTTTTATTATATTAATTACATTTTCTTAAGTACATATTTTAAATATTAGTTTGATCGAGTCCATTATTTCAAAATTATTATTATAAACTTTTTAGTTCGTATGTTACTTAATTAATGATTGAAACAATTTGACAAAATAGCCACAATTAAACATGCATTTTAGTGTTGTATTTTGTTACTTTTGTTTAGAAAATAGCTAACCAATTGTTCCCTCTAACATATAATTTAGTACTTGATTTTCCTAAGCGCAGCAAAATAACTACCTATCCTCGACTGGCACTTGACATCATTCTACTATATCCAGGCATCAAATTATCTGCAACTTGCGACCACGTTTGAGAGTGAATGAGATACGTAAAGCTTAATCATACTGACGATTGCAGCGAATTCAAAGAGAATCGAGCGTCTTGTAAAGAGCGAGCAGCAAATCTAAAGCCGGGTTCTCTCTATAAAAATAAATATCAATAAATATAAATATTTCACAACTCTCACACAACGCTAACTAGTCCCAAACTAAGCAGAGCTTGTACTATGGGTACTAGAATAACTGATACTAATACATATGTACTTTTCTTTCGTAAAAACATACTTATTATACATAGAAACACCCAGACTAAGACAATCCCCCATGTTCATGCACACAAACATTTTTGTTTTAAGTGGGAATCGAACCCACGACCTCGGCGTCGCAGGCAGGCACACTACCCACTCCACCATCCGGTCGTCACTGAAGCTGTAACCGTAACTGTTACATCTACTGTAACCAAAAAAAACATAGTATGTACACGTGGTTCGCAGGTGGTCCACGAGTGGCTCACCACGTACGTATACAATGCCGTTTTGATTACCGTTGCATCAACTATGCAACGTTTACGGTGCACGAGTGAGTACCCGGGTTTAAGTGACTCAGTTTATTAGATTTTTACGTATAAACTATTGCCTCTTTGGCCTAGCGGTTAGCGTATGCGGCCTAATACCGCGAGGTTCCGGGTTCGATGCCTAGATCGAGCAAAAGTGTTTTTTCAGAAAGGAAAGGAGCACGTAGTTCACCCTCTATCACATGGTACCTAAACTTAACAGGTGAAATGTGGGTTTCATACATCTATGCAACATCTACCAACAACATTGTTAACACAGAAATTGGATGACATACATCGGCAAACCAGCAACATTTTCGGGAAAAGCGATATTGGAATTAGCGTCCTGTGGCGTAGGTATTTACCCCAATGTGCCGAAGCGATGAAAACATTTTAGGCCTGTAATGTGTTTGCTGGCTACCCGCAGTGAAAATGTAGTGTATTTGTCTTGTTTTGAACTTGCTCACACATTACGAATGTTAAATAGAGACTTATCATGACTTATTGCCAATTAAATAAGCTTGTGACTAAGTTGAAGCCGCGCTGACCGATTTATCTTGCAGGTTAAGCAATGTTACCCGTGGTCGGCCTTCGATGGGTGAACATCTGTACATAACGAGTTTTCCTCCGTGCCTCGGAGTGTTTGTTAAACTGTCGGTCCCGGTTGCCGTTTGAAGATCTATGACAGTCGTTACGGGTAATCAAAGGCAGAAAGATTAAGAACTAGTCTAACAAAGAGGATCGTTTCACCTCGTACTGGGTTTTGGAGGTCTGGTGACAGTCGTTCCTTGTAAAATACTGATATTCAGCTAAATCCGTTGGACCAAAAGCCAACCCAATTAAATTGGAAAAAGGCTTGGAAGATTGAATTGCCACCTAAACGCTATACTTCGCGTAGTCAAGTTAAGGTGTGTCTACTATTATATAATTTGCCCGATCCGATCACTAATACATATTTGTTTTTAAAAAAACTCGGTATCGGTCGGGCATCGTAAAGCAACTACGTGTGAAGCCTGACCCTTCCAAATTGACGATCATAATACGCGTCGACAATACGACTACGGTGATTGGATCAGGATGGAGATAACATTTTGACAGACACGCTTTTAGGCTCGCAGAACTTTGAGTTACTAATAATTATACCAGTCTTACCTTAATGTCAATATTCTTAAGCAGATGTAGAAGCAAAAGGGACTACATGGTAAGAAGAGGACAATCTGGACTGCGTCAGCTCTATCCAGTTGTGACAGTTTGCCATAAAAATATATTTTAAACAGCATTTGATTGACGAAAAATAGTAAGGTATAAGCACATTCGTTAAAACATACCATTATATAACGCCTATATATCAATAAAAATAACACCTATATAAGAAGGATTTTTAATTTTCTTTCTTCATTTATTGTTATTTAATAAACATATATGTATGTATACTTTTATATACTTATAATATATATTATGTTTATGTTATTTATATATGTATATATATGTACTAGGATGTAAATATGTATGCGGATTTAGTTATATTTATCTTTGGTGTTGTACACTTATCTTGCCCTCTATGGCATCATCGTCTCCTCTATTGCTCTAGGTTTGCTGGAAGAGAAACAAGCACTGAGTTAAGCTCGCCTTTTGTATTCAATTACTGTTTTATGTATATTTCTTTGTAATCTTTTGTGTACAATAAAGTATTAAATAAATAAATAAAGGATATGGCAAAGGTGCATTACCCACATTTTACCTGATATGTCAATGCTCAATGTGATATTTGTTTGGAATATTGATAAGAGAATTGTTCGTTGTTTAGCGATATGACTTTACTACACATTTAATTATTATCAATATTAAATTTATAATTTTAACCATAATTATCTAAATGGGATAACATTAATGTTATATCAAATTGTATTTTAAACTAAAATTATATTAGAACCATCCCATGTGGGTACTTTAATAGTTGTTGGAATTCATTTCCATAATTATTGAATGTAATGATAATTTATATTGACATCTCACTGGCTATCTCTATTGTGTCGTTGTTTAGGTTAGATATCATTTTATTATTATATTAATGAGATGTTAATTTCATACAGGGTAAATGTGACATAGAGTCATTTATTAGAAACAAAATATAAAGGTAGTCAATACTCATTTTCACCAGTTAACTAAATGAATAATAAAAATAATGTTTATTTTAGTTAAAAAAACAAAGACACATTTTTGCTACTATAAATTATAATTTACTTTTCAAAATGCTGTCAATTTTTTTTTATTTTTCAGTGCTCTTGTAGAATTTTATGTTATTTAAAAGAAAATTATTCATCTTATTAATTTATAAATGTAATTAGTCTCTAAATGAATATTTTGAAGAAAAATCTTACATAATATAGTTCTAAGTCAGTAATTAATTATTTTAATTTTGAAGTATGCGTGTTAATTTAATTAAATTTAAGTAATAAGTCAGTATTTGTACGCCAGCACTTAAAACCTTATACATTTTGACAAATAAATAAAAAAATAAAAGAACTGTTATTTTAGACGGCTAAACGGCATTTTCAATATAAATAAACCTGTAAACAAAAAAATATTCTTTTTCTCTTTATAAATATTAACTGAATCATTTATCTTAGTACCAAAAATGAACTTATCGAACGAGCTCTCAAAATCAAGTGAGCCAATAAAAATTTACGATCCACGGCATTGCCTGCTGTGACGTCACGATGATGTATTTGCTCAGCAATTTTCGAGTAATACATTCACATATCAATGACGTAAGATATTGTGGTGTAAAAAGATTTACGATGAAAAATTCACTCAGACTTTTGTCTAAAAAAAACTGTCTAATTCGATAATTTTTTCATGATTATTAATAATTATTATTGAGAATACGGGTTACTCACGTTACTTTAGCCAAGATATGTCGACTAGTAATAGCCCAGTTGATGAATCTACGTACTAGATTCGAAACTAGTCGGCATATCCTGGCTAAAGTAACGTGAGTAACCCGAGTAAATCTTCACCCCACGTCGGTTTTAATAATATTATTATTAATAATAAGTAGCTACTAGCATAAGGATGTTCTTAGCGCATTACCTACTAACTATTAATATATGTGATATTATTAAAATACAGATGAAAAGTCAACACACAAAGATAAATTTTTCATTATTTTATTTTCCTGAAACAACTCGAACAAAATAATGAGCTCTCAAAATAAACAGCGAGCAAATAAAAATTTACGACTCACAGAATATCCTGCAGTGACGTCATAGTGAAGTATTTCCTGAGCCGTTTTTGAGCAATAAATTAACTTATTGATGACGAAAGGTATTGTAGTGTAAAAAGATTAACGTTAAAATAATCTTCTTAATTTTTTCCAAAAAAAAATTACTGATTTGCCCAATTTTCGATGAGTTCAATATTAATAATAAGTAACACTGCAAAAGCATAATGATACCTACTAGCATATATCTGATATTAAAATACGGTAAAAAAAAGTCAACAGACAAAAATATATGTTTCATTATTATATTTACCTGAACCAACTCGAACAAAATAATGAGCTCTCAAAATAAACAGCGAGCAAATAAAAATTTACGACTCACAGAATATCCTGCAGTGACGTCATAATGACGTATTTGCTCAGCAGTTTTCGAGCAATACTTCACTTATCGATGACGTAAGATAATATTATGATGTAAAAAGGTTTACGGCATTTTTACTACAAGACGTAACGAAAGATGTGATTCCATATTAATAAGTATCGGTTTATTATTGATTTAATATTGTTAGTTACGATATTAAATCAATTACGCTGGTACAACTCCCACATTTCATCTGTTATGTTTAAGTCCCATACTATGATAGGAGACTGCCAGGTGGACTGACGACCTTATGAAGGTCACTGGAGGGGACTGGATGCGAAAGGCGCAGGACCGGGTGTTGTGGCGCAAATTGTGAGAGACTTATGTCCAGTAGTGGACTACGAGCGGCTGAATGATGATAGGAGAGCAGGTTCACCTTCCACGCGCACGCATTCAATCCACCCGAGAATTTATCTGACAAAAAATTTAGTGGGAATTATACCCGAGATCTCGCGGTGAAAGGCGGTTAATGAACAAGGCAGCTATTGCTTTTTCTTATACTAAAATTTTTCTTTAGACAGTTTGTTAAGTGCTTTGATTTATTAGCTTCAAAACGCGGTTCGAACCGAGTGATACTTTAATAAAAAGTTAAAATCGGTCGCGTATTTCTATGTTAAATCGTAACAAACAAACAAACAAAGGATTAGTACAATAGAAAATATTTCATTCATACAAAATCGCATATGCAATTCCGATAATAGTTGCGTTAAAAAAATTCAAACACCTGCGTATGTATTCCATATTGAATCACACTTATGTGTTGTAAAACAGAAATTTGAATGTCTGTCAATAAAAATTTCAAAATCCCTTACATAATTGCACTACTGGTTAACCGATAATTGCGTAAGCTTTTTGATAACATGTAATGACGTCATATAAATTAACGATTGCCTGAAATGTAAGCAATAATTAAATATATCTGTTAACATAACCCATAATTTATTCCGGTTTAACGCAAACTCATTACGCGTGGTATTTTAAATTGATAAAATTCGAATTGAAGGGAATCTGCTTCGTTGGTCTTAGCATATGCGTCTCTTACCGCAAAGTCTCGGGTTCGATTCCAAGTGTTATTTTGGACTTTTTGATTTAACAGCACCACGGAGATAGAATTGTGGCCGGTGGATGGCAATATGCTCATTTCCTGTTTTATGCCCCATATCAAGTAATTTTAATTAATAATAATAAAATGTTAATTAATTGCACCCACATTTCACCCGTAATTCATTTTGGGATAACAACAGCTGTTATACATTAATTTGCTAATAGCTAACTTAATTAAATCTGAAGGCCAATTATAGTTATCCACATCGTAATAACAAACGTGTTTCTATCTTTATAAAGGAATACAATCAGGTCCACAGGCTCTTAGACTATGTTCATACAATTTTGATATCAACAATAATACGATAAATGGTGTCAATCACAGGTGTCGTAAAAACTGAAAAGGGAATACAGTACAAAGGACGAGCTAATAACCCGAGAGCGGTAGGTACACAGGTGTGTTGGCTTGGATTTAGATCGCTTGTCAGCCTATCGGCATTTATCAAGCACAATTCTCCTGACTCCTAATACTAAGAAATACTTATTGGATAAAACTCGAATAATACTTTTACAAAATAATAATGTAACAAAATAAAGGTAGCACACCTGAGTTGCCTTTTTTGAGCTTGTTATGAACACAACTAGGCCTAATGGCCTTCAAATGAGTTATTACCGTGACCTGAATAGCAATAAGTGGGTATTTGTACCACCTTCAAAACTGTATGACACGCGAAATGCCTACTTTTTGCTGACTCAGTGGTGTTCCACCTACAATTGCCATATATCTAACAAATCGCTTACAGAAACCATTAAAGGCCAATCTTGCTGACGTAAGTTTAATGTTTTCGAACTCTTTGTCGTTCAAACATTGAGTAAGAGAGAGTTAACAAAAACTGAACTCAACGTTAAACTGGACTCTACACGTTTGGTGAAATCGCAGGTTTTCGGATCAAACCCACGGCTAAAACTTGTGTTAATGAATCGGTAAGATTAGTCTTTTCAAAGATATGTGTGTATTTATTATAAAAAAATATCCCTCGCTAACGCTGACGGAAAAAAAATTGCAAACCTGAGAGTGCCTAAAAGTACTCGAGTGTGTGTGAAGTCTACCGATCCACACTATGCCACTGTGGTAGACTTCAGCCTAACCCATTTCCTCATAAAAAAAGGCCCGTGCCCAGAAGTAGGACTTATGTTTAATTATGTATACATATAGATAATACATACATATAGGTTATATAAATTGACACAAGCAGCACGGAGTCTTGCATCATACCCAGTATTTGGCAATTGGATCACCGTTCTCTAGTGATACCGTAGTATGACTGATGTAATGTAGGGGTTAATATTCATATGTCATACCTTGCCGAATAATACAGTCATAAACTTCTGTAATGTATATCAACATTGTATTTTTGCAATATATTTTATTCTTTGTTAAAATGTACGACATTACCAGAGTAACAATACACCGAGTCCTCCATCTTCATAGATACGTTCGGATCGTGAGACATGCCTACACCTCAGCATAAGGGTACAATAAGAACGCCAACCAAAGACGAGGTTGCATCACTGTGGCGAAAGAATTCAAATAAAGAATGATATATACTCAAATCAGGGGCCTTACCCTTCACATTATTGGTTTAGTTCTAAAAAAAGGAACCTTTCTTTGAAATAACAAAAGACAATCACAGGGGTCGAGTCAGAATACTGAGTATATCTTTATATACTGTGACATTACTCTGGAGGCTACGGTTCCGATGAAACCTGTTGAACTAAACAATTTGAATTGGTAATTCTCGGCAAAAGCATTTTGTATTCGATATTGCTTATGGAATAAATAAATAAGTTCCGTTTGATCCCCAATGAAATTACTTTTCGTATTTTTGATATTCCGATGAAGTTTCGAGTTGGATTTTTTTCAGAATCAGCTTGAAAATTTCACTGTTTTAAAATTCCACTCAGTATTAATACTCGCAAACAAGTTTTAAAGAAATGGGGATGGTGAGACCGCATTATGCTTATGGAGTATTTATAAAAACACTTCGCACGCCTAAACCACCCCATGCTGTTATGCCATATCCGAGTACCGACTGAGCCAAGGAAAAATACATCCATTTCCCAATATACGACTTTATATATACACTTGAAGTCGTATATATAAAGTCGTATATTGGAAAATGCTCCTTTATTGACCGTTCACTCATTAATTAAACGCTTATATAAACTTAGCTAATATAGCTTTGAACCAATTTATGTTATTTTGTAATAATTTATTCTGAATTTGGTATGAGTTTTAAAAAGTACGGGTACGATATTAGAATATTTAAACCTGATGAACTAAATTCGAATTGGTAATTCTTTAAAACGCAGTCTGTGTTCGATATCGCTTATGGAATAAATAAATAAGTTCCGTTTGATTACAAATTAAATTACTCTTTAAACTTTTTTATATTCCGATGAAGTTTTAATTTGGAATTATTTCCAGAATTAACCTGTGGGGTTAAAAGTCGACGCTTGCAAATTCCACTCAATATTAATACTTGCAAATCAGTTTCATAGAAATGGGTCAAACAAGATCGCCAGTAAAAGTATCGTCAGAATGGTGTAAACAAGCTTTCCCTAAAAAAGAAGTTCAGACACAGACAGACAGAACAGAAGTTCCTGTTAGTATTAACAGTTAATACTAACAGGGTAAATTATTACTGAACTTCTTTTTTAGGGAAAGCTTGTTTACACCATTCTGACGATACTTTTGAAAATTCGTCAAAAATGCTCTCATGCATGTTTTGTCCGGATCCTTGGAAAAAAACACAACATCACGCCTATATTACCAGGGTGTGGCAGAGGTGTAGTGTTGTACACCTCTGCCACATTTCACCTGTTATGTTTAGGTCCGACGTCATCTGAAGAGGGTTCACATGATAATTGAGCTCACCGCTCCAAGAACACCTTTAGATGAATCTAGGTTTAAAATAATTTAAAGCTTTAAAAAATCTAGTACTAAGAAAACAAGACACAAGATAAATGGCCTAAGTAAATAAGGTTTGATATATAGGCCGAGGCTGACTACAGATTTATATCTGTCTACCCTCATATTGTAAATGCGAGAGTCTGAGCCTGAGCTAATCAAGGATTGAAGGAAAAGCTCGACTTATAGAAAGAGCGCCAAAGGCTATTAAGATGCATAATTTTATTCTTGTTGTTACTAATTTGCAGTAATTGAGAACGCTTCAAATAGTAATGTTGTAAATGATTTTTTAAGTAGAATATTTTAAGTGTAACAAGTTATTATGTTATGTATGTATTTTGTTTTATTCTTAATATTTTATGTAATAGGTTATGTATTGTATGTTATTCTATTTATGTATTATTTATATAGTATTAGTCTAGTATGTAAATTATTATGTTTCATTATACAATGAAGTAATTACTTATATATTATGCACCTGATACTGGACTGGTAGAAAATGCCTTCGCGTTAAGTCCGCCTTTTTTACAAATTTTGTGCAAGAAGTTTTAAAATTGAATAAAAATAAAAATAACGAATTGCTTAGTTTCGGTATTTAGACTTTTGAATTGTTATTTTGTGTTAACGGCACATTTTATAAATGAGTGTCTCCGTAATTTGTGCGCATGTGATAGACCCGATTTTTAAAATAAACATGAACAGCCTGATAGAATTAAGTAATAAGCAAGTCAGCACCCACAAAACAAAATATTCCAGCGTTAAAAAAAAAGTAAAATTATAAAATGTATTATTCCATCGCAATAAATCAAATCGACTGCTGGCTCCCAAACTATCAAGCTCCAAAGGTAAAAGCTGAGATTAAAATACATGAATACTCACATTTCGTCAGATTACTAGCGCCTTTTTGAATGGGATTTCAGAAAAGCGAAAATATTGGATTTTATTTGTAATGTTCTTTCCGAGATATTTTCTGGCATGTCTATCAGATTTGTGGCTAAACCTTTCGAGTAGGATAAAAAAATATTTTTGATCTGCGTACTGTAATGTTGTTTTATACGAATTTGGTTAGAATTATAGGATCACGGAAAAGAAATAGCAAAAGAGAAGATACATTTCGTAACCCTACTTTAAAAATAATATGAGGTTCACTTTTATACTTTGTTATATCGATAATAAATAATAAACCACAAAAATAAAACTTATATAAGATGTTTTTTATTTTTTTTTCTTTCTTCAGCTTCATTATTTTACTAATTTATAGACGCACTAGGTTATCTAGCCTAGATTCTATTTACCTATATTTATTTAAGACCATAAACAAAGATACACACATTAGAGATATACAGATTAGTATAGAATAAGTGACACGGTCTAACTTTCCATAGAAAAGTAAATATTTTCATACAAATTTTGTCAAATTTACCGGGTCTGTGGAGACCATTTTTCAACATTATACTTACCTATGTAAAAACTTTGAAAGTAAGATAAAAATAAAGTGCTATTGATAAATGCAATAAAAGTATAACTCGTTTAAATTGCTGTAATATATCTCTAAAAATAACTTAAAGTTTTAAATTGGTTTTTTCAAGCGACATTATCGCGGTCAGACCAGACTCTTGAAATTGACATTAAGTTCTAGCATTTTAATTTGTTGAAGTTATATTACGTATTCATTACAAATTGAGAATGAATACAAATATATTTTTGTACAAATTTCACTAGTACAGTCAACTCCAGAGTAAACTCACCACTTTGAGAGGAGAAGCAAGTTAATCCTGAAAATATATCCAAAGCTGCAAAAACGTGTCTCAAAATTGTGTTCAAGCGCTAATATTTGCAGCAGGAAGAGGCCTTTGCCAAAGTTGGGCAAAGTTTAAGTACATATAAATGTATTGTTATCTCTGTGTGTAAATAAAAGCTTTTATTAAAATTATTATTTGTAGTTTATGTTCCCATAACACGGGGCTATGGAGTCCCTGTATTTTGAAAGGCATACCTAGGGCCGAAGCCAAAAACGCAGAGGCCTAATAAACATTTTAATCATAATCTGAAATGGGAACACAATATTGTTATTATTTTAAAAGTGACTCTGTAGTGCATTTGCATATAACCTTGTTTATAAAAAATGTACCACTATTTTTATCACAGTTTTTTTAAGACAATATTAGAAACATTAATTTGAAGTTCATTCTATTCATTTGCTTTATTTGATACCTAGATACGTATACTAAGAAACAGTTGAAAAAGATATGGGACTGGCAGGATTTGAACCTGCGACCTTACTGCACACCGGGCACTGCACACTACATAGTTGGTTTTTTATCCTACTTAAGATTGGAACAAATGGATGAACGTGACGTCACAAAATGACGTTTAATACAGTTGAGAAATTTAGGGTTCTGGTAAGAGGCGACCGTAGCTGGATGGCTAAAGCGGCTGCCCGGTGTGCAGTAAGTTCGCAGGTTCAAATCTTGCCGGTCCCATATCTTTTTCAACTGTTTCTTAGTATAATTTGCTAAGCATAGCTAAATGCTATAAAAATAATCAAATAAAACCTAGATACGTAGTTATGCAAACAAGTATGCTTAGTAATACATCAGGTAACGTCTAATTAGGTAACGTCTAATTAGGTATCATCTAACAAAACGCTTTTCAAACTAATATCACAAGTACTTACGCCCTATCTATTACCGAGTACAGGCACCTTGCCAATTCTGGAAGCGCTGAGGTACAAGGCATTTGTACTGGCTATAGTTGCTATTTAAGTACAGCGCTAGTGATTTTGTTTGCGTGAGTGATTTTTACAAATCTGAAACTATGAGAAAAAGTGCAAGTGCTCAAAGGCCGAGGCCGATTTCGATAAAAGAGTTTCTAAATTGACAATTCACGCCCACTTTTAAAACAAGACCTTGAATAAAATTACTTCATTTACTTTAATAGAATTTTATAACCGAAGAGTAACAACACAATATCTTTTAAAACTAACGGGTACGTTACCTACGCCCTATCTATTACCGAGTACAGGCACTTTGCCAAGTTTGGAAGCGCTGAGGTACAGGGCATTTTTACAGGCTAAAGTGTAGCTACCTAGTAATAGTACTAGCAATTTAGCTGTCATTTTACTCATCTCAGTAAAAGTCATATTTTAAACGGTGATTTTTACAAATATGATACTATGCCAAAAAAGTGAAAAGTGCTCAAAGGAGGCCCAAAGCATTGTCACTGTCAATTTGGTGTAATTTTGTTTCATATTATAACACTTTTTATTGAAAGCAATTTTACACTAAAGACTACTTAAGTTTTGAATATAAACAAAAAGTCAAACACTAACCGTAGCAAGTCGTAGAGGCGACAACTTTCATAGCAAAACACTACGACGTAGCTTCGTAGCTCGTAGCCTGATTGTCAAAACTTGATCGCTTGGAACAAAAACATTTTGCTTTGGAGCTGCGTTAACAAATTGCATATACATAAGCAGCTTTTAAGCAAAATGTTTTTAATACTACACAGAAGAATTAAACTCTAATGCCAGTGAGGGCCTGCTTTACAATCGCCAAGTAAACTTTATCCAAAGGATACCGCAGTAAAAAAAAATGTTTATCGAATTTTTATGTGTTTCAAGTTTAAATTAATTTTGTGTATAGCAGTCTGATTTGAAGATAACTAAACTGGTACTTAGTACAACACACTTTTCAAGTAACTTTTGTAATGAAACTATATTATGTAGACAAAAATAAATTTTATAGATGCTAATTATAAAAGCATGCCAATCTTACAAAACATCTCACCTTTATTAGAGTGGCAGACACACCCACACTATACTTGTTATAGGTGTGTCAGTTTGCTTTGCATGTGTAAAATAAAGGTTTGTGAAAACCCTAGTATTTTTATACAGACCTATAATTTAAAACTAATAGTGGCACAGAACTATATGTTTCATTTTCGTAGGTCATTTATATTTTGGTAAATGCCGGTCTAACACATACGGCAACATCTTATTATTTGCTCATTGTACGTTCTCATATTTTATAATAGACCGCAAAATAAAATAGCTCATATAATTATGTTAGGTTCATGACGTCAGTACATCAAGCCTATTCACACGTAAAATAAATACCCCGTGTGTTTTGCCCTTATAAGGTTAAAACACTGTTAAAAAAACTGACATGTAACATTGAGTTATCAATAAAGAATTGTATTGTATTGTATTGTATATATGCATGAGTGGAGATGCTGACGTGTTATATAAAATAGACAACTAATTCGTTCAATCTACTTCTTCTTTTTCTCGTGGTATCGCACAATGCTGGACTCCTGACTTTTTCTCGACGGAAAAACTAAAGTCCAAATAAAACTTTTTCCAACTCGAGGATCAAACCCGACTTCGCGACAAGCGCTAACTTATCACTAGGCCAACAAAAAAGTCAATTCTAGAACGATCTCAAATTAAATACAAACAATTCGTAGAATCAAAACGATACCGTTTCTAAAAGGAGTCAACTAAGGCGGTAGTTCGAGGAAGTTGGAGTAGCCAAGATATTATTATGTTGAATAAACTGGTTTTTTATCGCAATAAACCGTGTGCTTTGTTAGGTTTGCTGGTTTTAAATAAATACTGATTTGCTGAAGGAAATACAGATGAATAGAGTTAACAAACTGTTTTGGTTAGTGAATTGGTTTAGCTATCACTATACATTTAGAGTCAAATTGTGTGCGGTTTATGACGATAGAAGTTAATATAACAGGTGAAGTATGGGTGACTACCTCGATGGTCTAGTGGTTAGTAATGCGTCGTTGCGAGGCCGCGAGGTCTCTGGTTCAAGTTCAAGTTCGATTAGAAGTGTAATTAGGGCTTTTGCATCAGGCAATTTTAAAAAGCAGCACGAACTTAAATTTGGTCCCGGTTGATTACGATAGGCACGCCCTATCACATAGATCTAACATAACAGGTGAAGTATGGGTGATATTCACCTCTGTTTTATCTTTTTTGGTAATATTGGCGTCGCAGGCCTTTTGATTTACCACTCAACCATCCAACCCCACTCCAAATCCACAAATCTTTTAACTGTATACATTGTCTTTCTGGACGCCACAAGTTCAATTCCAAAAAAATATGTTTATCGACTGTGTTTAGTATTAGATTGCTAAGCATGGCTAAATGCTATATATAAATAATTAAAACTTGGGGCCTTAATCTGTAAATATAAACAATTTGTAGAATCAAAACGATACCGTTTCTATAAACAGTAATATCCTAAGACGGCGCGGCGGTAGTTCGACGAAGTTGGAAAAGCAAGATAAGTTGAATAAACCAACTACCGGGATAAAGTGCCGTTATCTCTCTTAACTTTACTGGTTTCCAGTAAAAATACTACTTCTAATATTCTGAGGACATTTAATTATTTATCATATAAATAAATAACAGTTTAAAAAAACTAAAAAACACACTTTTAAAGTACTTCTAACTAAAAAGTGAAAAATAATTCCTAATATATGCTGCAAATGGTAATGAACAAAAAATACTAGTATTATTGTGAAAAAGCGTGGGGCGCTCTGTGCCATATTTTTCGTCTATCGAGCCCACGCTTTATTTTCTACTTTTTAGTTTGGTTTATTTATAAGCGCTTTTTTTTTTTTTTTTTTATCGAATTATTGCATTGTCATCGATCTTTGACAGGTGTGCAAAATTTTAATGAAATCTGTCCGTTTAAAGTGTGTCAAAATCGAGTCCAAAGGAGTCGGTTACATACATACATACAGGTGAAGCTAATATAAGCCTGTTAATTATCGCTCGCTAACGGTGAAGGAAAACGTCGTGAGTTAACCTACATGCCTGAGAGTGCCTTAAAAGCGCTCGAGGGTATGTAAAGTCTACCAATTCGCACTTGGCCAGCGCGGTGGACTACCTACCTTACCCTACCCATCGTGAGAAGAGGCCTGAGCCCAGCAGTGGGACATGTATTCGATACAGGGCTGATATTATTATTACAGTAAATACTACCACTTCTGCCTCGATAGTCTAGTAGTTAGCGTATGCGCCTGTCACCGCAAGGTCTCAGGTTCGATTCCCGGGTTGGGCAAAGTATTATTTGTGTACTTTACGTCAGGAAATTCACAATAGCAGCACACAGTTGAAAGTGTGCTCGGTGGATGGCGATGACTCATCCCCTATCCCATGGGACCTTTACATAAAAGGTGAAGTGTGGGTGTTGTACACCTCTGCCAAACCCTTTTGGGTAATATAAGCGTCATGTTATGATATATACGTTATATTAAATTGCAAGTAATCTGTTAAGTTCATCAATAATACTTTAGTTTTGTAAATACGTACAAAAGAATAAGGACATTTGGTGATTAAAATTGATTTTACAAAACGAGTCACAATTATAAACTTACTGGTTTGTTTACCTGTCTTCGAATTTCATTCGATTAGTAGCATGTTATGGTTAAGTCTATATATCAGGTTCAAAATTAAATCCTTCGCTAAGTAAAAATATACTTACCATACAAATTATTTTTCTATCCTCTCTGATTATGTGCTTGCTATGGTGTTGATTGCGTATATCTCACATGGCAGTAGGATTTACCTTTCATGTCTTCTGCCGTCACTATCATTGAGATATATTTGGCTTACCTTACCCCACCCTTGGTTCCTCTTGCCTTAAAAAAAAAAATCTTGAATATAAACACGACATTATATTACTACTATAAACTAAAACCTCTTTGACCCTCAAGCAAGAACCTCCATCCTTTACAGTAAATAAATTCAGGGGCTTTAGACAAGCGGCAGCGGCTGTGCAGCGTTTGGTACGAATAGATAACGCAACGTTGGGTACAAGCGTGGTGATAGGTCACCCAGTGGTGTGCGAGAGAGAGAGAAGATCAGCGTTGCGTTATCTATTCGAACTAAACCGCTGCCATTCGTCTAGAGAGGCAGGACCCTGTTCATTATTATGCTAATATAATATTTTAACTGTCATGTTGTTTGGATAACAAAGTAACTACAGGGTTTTTTAAAAACAAGGAAAAATTTAGGTCAAATCTTTTTGTAGCTTTCAGGCAACAATGAAATGGTATACGTAGTAGAGCTCGTTTGAATTCACTCGAGTCAAAAACAGTCTGACTTTTCAGCCCGACTACTATGATAAGAGCATGTATTTAACTAGAGACAACTCTAATTTTTAAATAACATTATTCTCCCTGCGCGAGCAGAGCTGCGGGTTCGAGATATTTTTTTTGTTTTTCTTTATTCCACTGAGGTGGCAAACAAGCATACGCCTGATGGTAAGCAGTTACCGTAGCCTATGAACACTTGCAACACCAGGGGCATCACGCGTGCGTAAAAATAAAAATAAAATAAAATAATAAAATAAAATAAAATTCCCGTCAAAGTTTGAAAATGTATGGGATTTGACAGTTTTTACCCGGCCCGGGGAATTTTGTCTATAAAATTTGACAGTCCGATAGTTCCAAAAGTATAACTGTCAATTTACGTCATGTTTCATCTTGACATCTATTATCTCTGGGTTTAAGCATTTAGTATGCTAACTGCCAAAGAATAGAACGCCTTACCCGAGTCTGTGTTTCCACATGAGTACAACTTGGATCTCATCAAAGCAAGAGTTAATAGGTATCTCATAGGTAAGCGTGCTCCACCGTAGACCGCATCATCACTTACCATCAGGTGAGATCGTGGTCAAACGCGTGCCTATTCACCATAAAAAAAAAACATGTAAACAATTTAATAGTTTTACAGCAAGTAACAAAACATTACATCACGCCTATATTACCCAGAACGGTGTGGCAGAGGTGTCCAACACCCACATTTCATTTGTTGTGTTTAGGTGCCATGGGATAGGGGTGAGCTTATCGCCATCCACCGGGCACAATTCCGACCACGTACAGCTATTGTGAATTATATGTGAGACTGCACACGCTAACCTCTAGTCACGTAGGTCAATGGTATTGCCACCAATATTAAAACGGCAAGTATAGAGGTCTTCTTCTTCTTCTTCTTCTTTGTCGTGTCGATGGCTGAGTCAAATTTTGTTTTGACTTGCCATCGTGGTGAAAGGATTAGCCAATTCGCTTTGGAGAACTCGCGAATTGCCCAGGGTGCGCCGGACGTAGGGAATCGTTGTGTACGTCACTCGGGAAGGCTCCTTTCATGCACCCCACATAGAGGTATAAAACATACATACTTACCTTCGTAAATGTAGGTTTAGGCAAGCGATTACTCTAATGGAGCGTAGAACGTAAAATAAAAGCTAAAAAAGTCTGAAACTGTGTAAGTGTGTATATTTTTTCATAATACTTAGTGAAGAAAAGCGTAGGTACTAAATGTAATGGCCTACAATTAGTAGTTATTGTTGTGGGCATTAGCTAGCACGAAACATTTTCTTATCCAGAAATATGTTGAAGACTTAAAGAAAATACAATTATTTAACCATAGACGAACAATTTTTTTTAACCAAATTTTAACCGGTTTGGTACCCAAACCTATTTTAGAAACATAAAGGACCATGCTGTTACTCGTATCTGTTTTATTAATTTATTACTGGCGACAAGGTTCACCTTCAGTGCACGATGGAGATCCCCATTTCTTATGAACTAGGGGGCTTCTACTCTATTCCTGAAATTTTGGCTTATTTGGATGTAACATGGTTTGTAATAAGTAAAATTTATGTTGTTACATACAATAATAAAGTCACACCCTCAGACAATGAAATGCCATGTGCAACGCTCCTTACATATTTCTTTTGCTTTCTCAACATTGATACATCTTGTGATACATGCTCGCCGGTTTTGAGTATTTGTTATTATGTCAATACATCTTTAGACGACTGGATGGCGGAGTAGGTAGTTTACCTGCCTGCGACGCCGAGGTCGTGGGTTCGATTCCCACTTAAGACAAATCTTTGTGTGCATGAAAATGGGGGTTTGTAATGGAAGCACTACTATTTGGCAGCAGGTTAAAGGTAAGACGGTGGTGCTGCCACCCGGAATGGAAAGTGGACTCGTTTTTCCGCACTTAGACTCTCATTTGGTCCATTGTGCGTAGTGCTGCCACCCTCGAGCTCATTCACAAGAAATTTTATTTATTTGTATTGATTTAGTTATGAAATTCTACGCATATGGTTATAAAAGATATGGAAAGGTTTAATAAAACAAATAATGTTCCAGTTAAACGTTTATTCTTTCCCATATTATAAACAACACCGCTGCCTTACTCCTCATTAATAATAATTAGTATTTAATACATTTTAAATACAAACAGAGTGATGCGTTTGCATTAAACCCAAATCAATTAAGGGGTTATGTTGACATATTTATTTAATTATCGCTTACATTTCACGCAATCGTTAATTCATAATTATGACGTCATTACATTAAAGCTTAATACCGCAATTATTGGTTAACCAGGTGCCCGAGTTTTGATAATGTAATTGTTACTTTTATTTTATCCACAAATTGGTCGTGAATAAAATTTTAATGTAATAAATTTCATTACATATTTTTCGTATTTTTTTTAATAGAATTTTTTATTTTGAAATCAAACAGCAACCAGAAACAACGAGCATTCTGCAATGTACATTTTTTGAAAAAAAAAAAAACAATCTTCGAATTGCACCATAGCGCAGGTTGGGCACCATATGCTTGGTTCGCTTACATTACTTCCACAATCTGATAACTACCGTTTTGGATCTTAGGATAAGTCAAGGGTCAGGTAGGTAGCCTAGGATAAGCTTGGGTTATCAGATTCTGTCGGTGACACACTAAAAACAACAAATAATATTCCAAATTTAAGGACAGTTTTTTATAGAGAGCACATTGAGATCGAATTAAAGCTTTTACTTTTAATACATTTCATCGCTGTAAAATTCAGATTGCCGTGAATGGAATAATTTTAATGGCAGTGAACACTTTTAATGAACATTTAAATTATCTTAAAAAGCATGAAACTTGCCATATATTTCAATTTAAATATTTAACTGTTGCGGTTGGGATGTTTTTTGTTGGGTTTCAAAGTTTCCAGAATTATTTTTGTAGGTTGATTGAAAGTACTATTTTGTTTGAAGTTTTTTACATTACTAAAATGTTTTCACATATTACGTACATCTTAAAATTTAGCCTAGGCTAACCACGACGTTTTAAATAAACTCCTCCTCGCGTGATCCTGTTATCGCATTGCACTTTGCTATAAACACATACGTTATGTTTCTGTGATTAATTTTAATAATTATTTCATAGTGTGTGCTTGGACCAACTCATTTGTGCTAATTAAAATGTAGTGAAAGTACTTAAAGATATTTTTTTGAAAAAATCGTAACTAAAATGCTAAATTATTTTTTTTCATATTTAGTTAGATGTAACTACGTCGAGGCGGACAATGCGGCAAAATATGCGTCCTCCTGCAGCAGAATATTTCAATAATTTGTAATTATAATTAAGCATTTCATTTAACAAACGCACCACTCTGTAAAATGAACAGCTTCAGAACAATTACTTGTTCTTCAATTAACTTGATAACTAAACGGAAATAAAGAAAATTATAATTTGAAATAGCCGTGATTTTCATTTTAATTAAGTGTACAGAGTCATGATGTTTGACAGGCTGCCGCTAAATTAAACTAGGGACATTGAGCATTTGGTAAAAGTGAAATGAATATTTATTTCTTCTACCTTAGGCTGAGATCTATCAACTGTACTTAGCCAAAGCTTAGGACTTGTGCTAGGTAAGCGAAAAATGCAAGGTGATTCATACAAATACCTTCGCATCGTCGCTCACCTAGGACGATGCAACAAAAAGATATAGGCAGTGTTTTGCTCAAAGTTAGTCTGAGCTAAGTCTCGACGCTTTACAGATCTTAGCCTAAAATGGTCTTGGAAAATTAGACATATAATTATGAAAATAATTGTGCAAAATAACACACCAAAATTAAATAAATCTACATAAAATTTTAAGTGTATTGTTTTATTTTGGGAAATAACATGGATCAAAGGAAGACCCTATCGTCATCGTATGACAAAATAAATAAATTATGAAGAACCTTGTCATTGCTTTTACATAAAACATTAATTAATAAACAATCAGATTATAAATCATCACATAACATGTACTAATAATTATTAAAATTCAGAATTAAAACATAATGAGCATATATTTAAAATGAATTATGTATTTGATGAAGCGGCAGCCATCACAACCGTTACAATTTATTAGTGAACATGTGATTAAATTAAAAAAAAACACGTATTTAGTACATTGATTTTAATATTACATAATAATAGTCTGGGAGATAGTGACTTTCAGCATTATACAATTTGTTTTAGTATTACAAAATAAACTATACAATTCACACTTTGACGAAAATGACGAAAATAAATAATACACTGTTTTTTAAACTGGTCTGCGCAGGTCCTTTCTGTTAAAAATAAGGCATA
The DNA here is from genome assembly GCA_905147285.1 of Hypena proboscidalis. Taxonomy (NCBI): domain Eukaryota; kingdom Metazoa; phylum Arthropoda; class Insecta; order Lepidoptera; family Erebidae; genus Hypena; species Hypena proboscidalis. The sequence continues at coordinate 3,659,548 of LR990150.1, read as the reverse complement.
TTTAATCAACACATTAGTCTTAATTTAGACAAAATAAATCGAATTTTCTTAGCAACTACATACTTATAAAATCCTTAATCTTAATTATTTAAATTTCACGTTTGAAATTAAACTGTATTCCCTAACCCATTTCACAATATTGATTTTATATTATTTAACAGTTTAAAAACTGTTTGATCAACATACGGCACATAAATTAAATACTTTTACTCGGTTATAATACCAAGTTAATCACAGAAATTCCTAAAATTGTTAATCTAACAAAATATTACAAAAACAAGTTTACTCCAAATATTTGCCGGTAAAACAATGAAGGGATTGTAAGAAAATGTAATAATGGAATCAAAAAGCTTGTTAGCTCTTCGACTATACAACCGAAACAATGCTCAAATTGATTCCAAGAACTCCGTTCATTGTATCTGTTTTTATTTAATATTCACATCAATTCCAATTATTATCAGTTGGCTAAACAATTTACAAACAGCGCTATCTCCCAGAAGTTTCAATGATAACTAACTACAATTCGTTTATCTATTTACATAGTAAATAATCCTTATTTACATTTTAATGTCTTAGTTACAATATGTAGGGACCGAAAACAGAAAGTAATAAAAACTTTCACGTTATCAAACTTTACGATAAGCGTTATGAATTAGGGTACAGAACCCCGCAATTTAAACCTAAAGGAGGAGCATTACTGCGTGCTTAATTTTTGCGTCAACATTTTGTTAAACGTCAACCCTGCTTTGACATGAGCAACGTTTGATTTAAAATTGCCTACTTTACGTTTCATATTTTATGATGAAATATTTTAAATTTAGAATTCATTGAAAGCGATGGCAAATTACAGTTTATTCTTTTGGTTACTGAATAAAGGTTAAAAGTAAAAAACATCAATTACTTTCGAATATCTGAAGCAACTTAGACATTCTTTTAAAATGAGTTCGCATTTGTGGAATGTTTGACAATTTATAACCAAACTTTAACGACAAGTGTCATTAGGAGTGGCCACAAATATTTAAGACGTTCTTTTAATAAACACAGACAATTTGACAATTTAAAAACTAAACCAGTTGTGCAAGAAATTGTGTCCTTTAGTCGCATTTAATTGAAAATAGTGGCAAAGCTGAGGTGAGAAGTTGTTCGCTGAAAACTTGTACACCAGCGCTGGCCATCACGAGGTAGTTTATAGTGATGGAGATCTTTCAGTGTAAGCGTGATTTCAATTGACACCAATCCATTCCAAGCCTCGCCTTGCCAGTACAAAACCACCTTTAGACTGTACCAATTGTTAGCCTTGTATTTTGACCTATTTTAAAGTCCACAGTATATTGTCGCTGATAGCATCTCCATAAATTAAGCAGTAGAATGCCCACCTTTGCATTCAGTTGACCAAATACCGATGTTTCGATAATTTACAGAGCGTCGCAAATATAAAGTTTACAAATTTATTTGTTTCAACTCGATTAAAATTTTACTCGATTTGAAACTCGATACTATCGGTATACCAAATAAATTTTATCTCGTGCAATTATATTCAGTGAAATATTAGCGAAAGTTTATTTTATTGTTGTTAATATAACACCTGTGAAGTTTTTGTTTATTCAGATTAATAAAGATTCTTTATAATGTTATTATTGAACAATACTGGCAATTTAAAATTGGAATATAGATTGTATCTAAAAAATTGCTGACTGACAATTTATTGTCATCATTGCATCCAATGAGAATTAACCAGTATTGTTCTACAATAGCATAGTCATTGATAGTTGTCCTTGTGAATTAATAACATAAAAACCTAAGAATCTTATACAAATATTACTCCAAAACACATAATTATGTCAAAAAAAAAATATAAATATGGATGCCGTTAACGATCAAAACATCAGCAATACCAACATTTCCAAATTATGTAAATGTACTGAATATTTTTCGTCCAATACACCCTGAAACGTTTCGGCCGCCGTAAAAATTAACATCTGAAATAATAGTGGAGTAAAACCGTTATTTCTCCTGTAAATACCCAAATAAATATTATTGAGGGTAAACTCCCGAGCGCCGCGTTTTCATATTAACGTAATATGGTTTTAACTTAAATATTATTGAATTTTTATATAAATTTTTATAAACAAATTAAAACTCAAACATTATAACGCATCGTCACCATTTTATCAAAATTGTTTTGATCAATAAAGGTGTTACATACAAAATGAAAAATTTTGGAAAAATGGGCAAACATGCATTTTGGTGTTTTAGATGTGATTTGTTATAAAAAAATTATAAAAAATTAAAAATAAATAAAGTTAAAACCATATTGCTTGAGTATGGAAAACAGCCAAGCAATTGTTCCCCCTTAATAGCGAAAACACAATTAGCTTACGCCACCAGACGGTTTTAATGTAAGCGTAAAATATTTTATGTAAATAGTTTTAAGAAATATTATTTTACAGAGTAAAGAATAATATTGGACCTATCGAAAATAATATTTACCTATACAAATACATATAATTGAACTATCTGTTTGCGCTTTCAAAATGAACATTCCTTTTTATTTAATGTTGATTAATACATGGAATTTATGCAGCTACTGATGATTAAATATTGCTTTTAATGGACAAAAGTGAATTAAGGTTGATTTTAACTGCATGAACAAAAATGATCAGTTTTATGCCGTTTTTGGTGATTATCTTCTTGTTTATTATATACTTGTAAAATAAAATCAATATATTATTCTGTTGAAGATTCAGATGTCGTCTTCAATTTACACGTTTTATATTAAAGAAAATGAAAAAAAAAAAATCGGAAATCATCCATAAAAAAATACACAGTACCTACGATAAGACATTTATTTTTAAACTAGCTAGTCTTTTAATATGATTTTTATTCTTATTCCTTTGAATTGTGATTTATTACATTAGAGACCGCGACTCGGCAACCGTAAGGTAGGACGCCCCCCTGCCAGGTGGACTGACGACCTGAAGAAAGTCGCTGGAGGGGACTGGATGCGGAAGGCGCAGGACCGAGTGTTGTGGCGCAAATTGGGAGAGGCCTATGTCCAGCAGTGAACTACGAGTGGCTGAATGATGATGAAATTTTATTTGATTATTTTAGCTCTTACTACTTTCAAAGTAATCAATCCCCTTTATAATTAAAGTCTGCTGATGTCAATTAAGTTTAATGAAATGAGTTGCTTCAAATAAGTGATTTAAATTGTAATCAAAACTTGATAGTAGCAATAAAGTATTTTTATCATGCAGTAATTCATCAGTAACAAATCACAGAGTATGTCCAATGTCCACTACGTCATCTACCAACTCTCGTACATAATAGTTAGGCAGTAATCTATACAGGGTGTAAATAGCATCGTGACGAAGCCGCATGCCAGTGATTCAGTAAATGATTCTGAGACGATACAAAAAAAATAAAAATTTCAAGACTGATATTTCGATTTGTAAAAATTTATGTTTTACTTGCACCCGTGTCCTAATCACTGGGAATCACTGGTATGTCAATTACACCCTACATAGATTTACTTTGAATATATCACTGATTTCGTATTTTTGTCAAGAATCCAGAGTCTAAGACAAACTTTAATTGTATCATACAACCAAGTATTATGAGCCAAACTTTAAAATCTATTAGCATTTTTTTTTTAAATGACTCGTATCATGTTTAATATGTATTGTGTTCATGTCAAATATTGAACGATAAACAATACATCTGATAGTTGAGCTCTTAAATGTCAGCTTCCATTTATTAAAATAAAATTGTACATCAAAACAATGTCAATATTTGGAAACATCAGCAGTATTATTTAGTTTGACATATTGAAATCTGATATAAGAGCAGACTTACTAAATAAAATATATTCTGAATGTGGAATAAATGGAAGTATTCTGTTGAGAATCGATCATGTTTGTCTAGCCCCGATTTATCATCGCATAATATCTCGATTGATCGTAGGTTACGAACAAAATCGTTTAGAACTGATTTCTTGGAATTGCTTTCCGAATAAGTAAAATTTATTCCAACTTTTAGTTTGATTTATACGATCTGAGTATATTGAAAGAAAGAAATATCGGCGTTCGATATTAAAATTGAAAAGCTGTAATGAATGCAGAATCGGGCAAATAAAATACATTAATTAAAATTCAATTATGTCATAGCAATAATAAAATTCTAAATTAAAATTTGTTATTACATATTTTGCGTTGAAAATATCGTAGAAAGTTGTGGCAGCTATTGAATTATTTGAATTATACTTTATTCCATTTAAATCTTATATTTAATTACAGTATATTTTAATACAAAATACAATTCATTGAAAGGCTGAAAGATTAAAAGCGCCTGATAAAAAATTATAACTTGTGAAATTCTGTTAATGTCAGTCTTGACTAAGTGAACATTAAAAAAAAATTAGCTACGAACAAAGCACATTTATGATCCACCATAATGCGTTTGTATAGACATTTTAAAACACTTAAGTCTAAATTCGCTTGTTCTATCAACAAAATTAAATGTCAACCATCAACTTTGACAATGTCAAAGGAAATGTTTGTTAAAAGGGTCGTGAAGCAACTTTGCTGCAACATATATATATAGCTGTTTGCTGCAACATATACATATAATAATATATAGTACAAGCCCGCATGCTCCATGATCCAAGAAACTAAGCTGAACCGCGGCAATTCACATTGTCGTAAGTTTACTCTATGTCATTGTTGCTCAAAGCAATTCGTATGGCTTATTGCACTCAGTCTAGATCTGCCTTTGTTTGTGCACATGATTTGTGTTTGTGCATCACACAGAATTCTAATGTGAGATGGGTATGAGGTATTAGTCTTTGCAAACGTATATTTCTGATTACCTACTATGAAATTCAAATTTCATTAGTGCTGACTGAGGACTTAGTAGAGGAATATTTATTTCAAGGCTTAATTCTGATAAATATTGCTTATGAACTAGATCTGAGGATGTCTCTTCTTGTTCTTCGTCGTGTCGATGGCTGAGTCAAATTTTATTTTGACTTACCATCGTGGTGAGAGGATTAGCCAATTCGCTTTGGAGAACTCGCGAATTGCCCTTAAATTAAAGATGTCTAAGCAGCCGGACTAAAGGAAAAGACTACATGAGCAAAATATTTATTTTTTATAAAAATGTATAGAAGCATTACAACACAAAATAAACATAGAAAACATGGCGCGGACACGATGCTTTAACGACTGCACCTTATTCAAAAACATACAGAAGAGGCAAGGAGCCGTCATAAGTCAGTTTGTCTCAATCCTCGCTTTTATGTTTGTTCTGGTTCAAGAAAGAATAAAGTACGTGTGGGTTTTGTAACTGGTCTATGTATTAATTTTATTTAAGTAAATAAAACAATGAACAGAAAAACTGGTGGATTGAAAAGTTCGCGGCCTCAGCAAGAAAACAATTTAAAATATGAGCAAAAGTAATTTTATTTTTCCACGTAATCTCCACCTAACTCTATGCACTTCTTCCATCTGGGTTCCAACGCCTGTATGCCGGTCATAAAAGAAGTTTCTTCAAGGCCTTCAAAAAAGTCACCCACTGCAGCTTTGACCTCCTCATTTGATGAAAATTTTTGACCTCCAAGGTGTTTTTTTAGGTTTGGGAATAAATGAAAGTCTGAAGGTGCCAAATCAGGGGAATAGGCGGGATGGGGCAGTAATTCAAAGCCACAATCACGAATTTGAGCCATAGTTTCAACAGACGTGTGAACGCGTGCATTATCCTGATGGAACAACACTTTCTTGCTGAGTAATCCTGGCCTTTTTTCTTTGATTGTTTCACGCAAACGACGTAAGAGGGTGCAGTAATAAGCCGAGTTTATAGTCTCACCTTTTGCAAGGTAGTCCACCATGATGACACCCTTAGCACCCCAAAAAACTGACGCCATCACCTTGCCAGCTGACAAAATTGTTTTGGCTTTTTTTGGAGTCGGCTCATCAGGTTTTTTCCACTGCTTGGATTGCTGTTTTGACTCTGGGGTATAGTGGTGTACCCAAGTTTCATCCATTGTTACAAATCTGGCTAAAAAATCTTGTGGATCAGCCTCAAACATTTCCAAACAGTCGCGAGAAATCGTGAGGCGTACTCGTTTTTGTTCGACTGAAAGCAATCTGGGTACCCACCGCGCAGAAACCTTAGAAAATCCAAGTTCATTGACGTTTCAAGATGTTTTGTGTTCGTTCATACGAGATGCCAATAGTGTCTGCAATCTCCCTGATGGTCATCTCCGATCTGTCAATATCAGATCACAGATTTTCCCTATGTTTTCTTCAGTCGTAGACGTCATAGGCCGGCCAGAGCGAGGGTCATCTTCAATACTCTCTCGTCCGCGTTTAAATTCAGCAACCCACTTTTTTACAGTCGTATACGACGGAGCAGATTCCCTTAATGTTGCTGACATATTTCCGTGTATCTCTTTTGGAGTTAGTTTTTTTTTAAACAGGTATTTGATGACCGCACGTTGCTCAATTTTCTCCATTCTTTAAAAACGCTACACAAAGGCTCACAAAATTCAGTCTAATTTAAATACAGATAATGCTATTGCGATAAAATTTTCCAATTTGACAACCAAAGAGTAAACTAATCAAATGAGGTCAGTTACATTAAAATAGTTTAAGTATTTATGTGTTAGGCCGCGAACTTTTCAATCCACCTAGTAATAAATGAACTAACCTAAAACTAGATGCCTAATATCAGAGACCGCAGCCAGTGAAAAGCATTCCCAGAATGCTGCCAGCATTGCCACTTTGGATGGTAATGCTTATCTGCTGTCTGAAATAAAGACCAGCCGGAAGGTGTGGCCTCCAAAAGGCGACATTTTTTTTTCGCATACAAAATGGGCCCCTGGCTCGTCCCAAGCGTCTCAACCCCAAAAGGCACAAATATATAATTATACACTGGGCGATGTGACGGCGCCAAAGTGTCGACGCAAGTTGAATCCAACACCAAGGGCCACCCCAACTTGCAGGGATTCCATTGCGTCTAACCTCTAACCATCGTCACGGCTCAGACCATTCGGTTTAAAAATGGCCGGACAGTTGGCGATTAAAAAAGCCCGACAGATGATATCGTTAAGCCTGGAGTAGCGACAGAATCTGCCTGCACTCGTCACGAAGCATAGGCCATGGTGGGCAAGATGGCTCACGTCTGTGCCACAAAGACAGCGGTGCAGAGCACAACACGGCATGCAAGGTAAAGAGTCACCGTAGTTCTAAAGGTAGCGGTGTCCAGCCAGGTGGTAGTATTAGGTGATGACAGGGCGTGAGGCTTTGGCGCCTCACCGATGAGAGTGACATTCCCCGTGAGTGTCAGCTCACTGGCTCTCGGTGAGAGTTAAAATGTACATTTTTTAAGATGGTACTCTATTTATTCTATAAGTTGCGCTCTCTAGAAATAAAATATAAAGTTAGTTCTTTAATATAAAATCGTCTTGCAGCTTTAGTATAATAAATAAAGCTATTCATAATGCCGTGACGTATGCTAGATGTGTTTTCGCTTCTAAATCAACAACGCAATAAATAAATATGAAAGTGCTGGAATAGATATTTCGTACCGTCGCAAGCACAAGTTATTATCTTTATTCATTTTGAACGTGATAAATGTAAGTACCATTACCAAAAAAACTGTTTCACAAGTTTATTTTAGTAACATTGAATGTAAAAAAGGTTGGAAAAGAAAAGATTGCGTTTTTGATGAGTTTTTTTTTATAATTTGAAAAGTAAAAGGCGGTTAGCAGCAATGCGACTAAAAAAACGTCAAAGAAAAGCTATATATCTTTACCACCCTTTTCAAACTTTGATGGCTAAAATAAAATTCGTAAATAAAAGTCACGCACCAGTAAAAAATATTGGCGTAACAACAGCATTTGGCGACTGAACGTAAATTATATCTTTTTTTAAACCAAAACTTTAACAGTATACGTTTTTTAGTTTTCTTTGAAAACTTAAAGTGTCAGCAAACGGGACAGTTCCTACAGCTGACAATCAACTTAACGAGCTAAGAAATAGAGTTTAAAATAACATTTTTTATCGTTTAGAATTTTTTAATACTTTAAGAGATCGCAGTCAGAATTGCCTGCGGATGTACTTTTAATGACTTGGCCGAGTATTTTTTATTCTTGTGCGAAAAAAGTTGTTTGAACTTTGGCTAAAATGAGAATTAATGGCCACAAATCAGGCATGCTTTTGCGTTTGTTTTTGTAAAGTTATAATAAAAGCAACGAATTCAATATTAAATTATCTATTGCTTTATTTTTACGCACATCTCAATAATTTTCACTCACTTTCAATCACTGTTTATCCGTGTTTCCTATGATAAAAAGAAGAGCTTGTGAATAAAAATATGTTTACAGATTTTATGGCTTCAAGCAATATTTAAAAGGAAAAAGAAATGTACAATTGTACACCTACACATAACCTATTCAGAGTTACAGATACCAATCGTACCACCATCTTTATAAAAGAAACAAACTATTTCAGAACAGGAACGAAGAAACAAAGTTGTTTTTTTGTCGTAAAAACAGATGTTTTGAATCAAATCCTTTCCCAAGCTAGAAGCTAAAGAAACATTAAAGGGAAGATTTAAACAGCTTTGACGCTGACAAGGGTTTGGAGCACGATAAGAGATACCACATTTCTCAGAATGCTAAACAGATCTTGAAAACGATCCAGATAAGAACAAACATGAAGTATAGGACGATTACTCAGAAGAGCATGGCATATGGCACCATTAAAATTTAACCTTTATAAGATAGGAGGTGAGTCTATAGATATCTACAAAACACATGGGACTACATAGAATGGAGAATCATCTGCTTCTGAAAATTTCCTGAAGAATAAATCACAACCAGAAAAAACCATAACCACATTTCTTTAAATGCTTTGCCAGACAAAAACAGAAATTTTGATAAATTCCCATTTAAAAGACATAACCTATACCAATAATACTAAATTTCCAAAGTAACTAACATAAAGTAAGTGGTATTTGTAGGCCATAAACATTTACAGTTCGTCAGAGATTGTAGATGTATCGTTTCATCATAGGACAATAACATACATCAAAAACCCAGTAATTTAATTTTCATTTAATATAACGACTCTGAAAAACTTGTTTGTTTGCGCAAATTGGTTATTTTTTGCTTTCGAAACACCAATTTATGCGAAAATTTAACATCACCGTCAAACCTCACAGAAATGTTAAATGCAGGTAAAACCGCGGTGAGTAGTTGGTTTAAACTATAAGATGAGCCAGTCAGGCGATATGCCCGTTTATGGGCAATATAAATAAAATTGACAAGTCATTACCGAGATGGAAGTTCGTGGGAATCGATTTAGGAGTCGACTTTACTTGGCAATATTGGTTGCGCAATTTATTGGTATTGCTCACATAAAAGTTAAATGAATTCGTCTGTCAGGTACAAAAAATATGTAAAGAAAACTGATTAACTTTTGAATGGTGTCAAATTAAGATTATAATTATCTCGTTAAAATCTTCAATAAAGATTTTAGAACATAATGTGTTTTGTAAAACTTCGCACAATTTTGTTTTTATTGAGTGTTTCTCCAAAAATATTATGGCAACCTTACTGTTTTTGTGTCAAAAAGTATAGTGATCAAGGGCTTTTAATTGACGACAAAACTAGTTTAAAATAAAACTTAGAAAATGGGACCTAAAACGGTACCTTGAGAAACTCGTCGACTTAAATTCATGAGTCTCAGTCCCTAATTGGATTTGGAAGAAACCACAAATAATAAAGTGAGTTACCATGTTATAAGGTATTCCTCAACAAAAGTTTCACATTAAAACACGGCTTTAATATGAAATGCACGGGTGCGTGCGAGCAATGGCCCATAAAACGGTCGTAAAGATTTGTCTGAAACCGGTCCCGGTCATAAACTGTGTATGAATCTCGAACTTGAAGGCAACTGACTTTGAATACTTCTTTTTATGTCTCATCAAGGGTCGTGGTTGTTTCTATTGTCTTAGTTCGGTCAAGTATTTGTGGGATAATAAAGGAGACATTTTCATTATCTGAGGCGCTTTGATGCGACTTTGAGGCGCCCAATCTTAATACTGATCTTTTACAGGATTTGTGTCGACTTAAGTTGTAGATTCTCTTTAAACATGTTGCATTTGATGACAGATTGTTCATAAATCTTTAGGGTCATAACTCAAAATAAAAACAATTTAATCAGTCTGAAAGGCTAGGTTAGGCACTTAGACATTTAATAAAACACATTGATTCACAACCAAGAAAATTAGAGACGAGTAATAATTGGGCTATTGCCAAATAAAAAAAGGCCAAGAAAGCCTACTAACCGGCCAAAGGCTTTACTCAGGATTCAAGCTCAAATAAGATTTTTTCGGTACAACCAAAATTACTAGACTAAAAAGATCTCAAAGGTTTTGTCTTTGAAATGAGGTGGCGAAGCTTAAATGGGAAATTGAAAGTTAAATAAGCCGCGAAATTATCTGAGTCGCGGTTTCATCTTAAGATATAATGTTCGAGTAATTATCATAAATCATCAAGGAAAGACTCATATGCATAATAACACGTATGAAAACGCTTCAATTTTGTTCATAATTAATTTCACCCCCAGGTGGATTGGATATAACCTTGAGTGTATGAACGTAGTCGATGTATTATTATGAATATCTTAGTCAATTCACGAATCCAAATTAACTTGATTGTATTGTCATCTTTGTCTTTATACTAGTTAAATGACTTTTCTTTTGTGAACGTGACCAAAAATCTTTATCACGTCTATCTATTGACCGTTATTTTTTTAACAATAATGAAAGTTAAGCGAAATCTTCAATAATGGGACAAAAAACTGCCCAACGATGATTTAATAAAACTTAAAACGAATAAATTTTTGTTTATAATCTTTAAAAACCTACAATTTCTGAAACGGACCTTGAAAAATGAACAAAATAAAACCATTCAGATAAATTGTTTTGTTTTGACCTAACCCCACAGGCATTTTTGCCACGTTGGCGTAAAAACAAAAACAATTTCATAACACAAACAACTGAAGATTTTCTTAAATCCCTTTAAAGTTAAGAAGAAAAGATAAATTCTGATACGCAAAAATGATTTCAGACGAAAATTAATATTAGCCAACCAGGTGAATGTTGAAATTGATTGATGTTTTAGCTAACCTTTGTAATTTTCAACTATTTATTTTAGGGAATGTCAGCTGTTTCTGAAGATTATAATGGTTTTATCATGGTATTTCTTTATTTCAGTGAGACTTCCAAAACGTTTCAAGCTGCTTCATTGAGTATCTCATCCTATGAACATTTCCAGTCAATACTATTTATAAGCTGGTCAACTCATTCTGTTATCAAGCGTCATAAGGTTTCGCTTTTCTTGACATAACATATCAAAGAAGCCATTTTCTTTTCATTTGCCAAAGTATCTTGATTCAAACATGACGATGTTTTCGTCTTTGTATTACATTCATTTAAATAAGTCTGATTCATCTATTTCCTGGAAAATTTAGCGAAGTATTTCATATATATCTGCAGATAAATTCTGACTCTCGGAGAGTTTACTCTAGCGTTTACGAACGTAGTAATTGTAACTATCATTACGAGTTGCAGCGCGTCCATTGCGCGCTGGCTATGTGTCAGCTGATGACCACGGCTAGTATAAGCAGCAAGGACTCGGAGCAACCCGCTGCGCCGCCTCGTTGCATTGCTAGCGGGTTTTCACCTGTTGAAGATAAAGACAGATTAGATATTTGTAAAACTTTTTTGTACATCAAGCTATACATTTTAAGTATGAGCTGGTCTTGCGTTGCACGGGAAACTTATATGATGCGAGACCCTATTATAATTGAAATGTATAGCTTGATATGTTGCCAGTACACATGTTAACATGATTGTAATCCACTCAAACATTTCATTTTATAAAGTCGATGAAACTGATGGATGATGCTGAAAGATTAAATCTAAAACATTTTATTAAATCTTTTAGGTTTTTAAACCGATTCACTTTTCTTCATGAAGATGTATTGAGAAGTGAATGTCGATCCATCTTTTAAAAACTTGCTTTTAAAATATTTCATTGAAATTTGTTGAATGTCTCACGAGATTAAACTTAAAAATCTTTTACAAAAAAATGCTATTTATAAAATGTATGCCTCCTTACTTATAAAATAGATCATTATATGAATGAATCTGAATATAGATATGTGGTATCCCATAACTAATGAATAATACTTTGCCTGCAGGTTGAGGGCATCACGCCTGATTGTAAAAATGCAAAATTGAAAATATCACGGTTTTTAAATATCAAGCATTATCGAAATTAAAAATAACTGCTCTTTTTCACAACATCGTCAACTTTATTCGTTGCTATGTTCATATATCTTGACTTCACTATGCTGAACATATTATTATGCTGCGACTATAGCGCGTTCAGAAACGTTTTCTCAGACACCTCGCTTTCTGTGTTTTCTGCACTACTTTGGGGTGCAACCACTCTCAGTTCGCAGAGAACTAACGGATGCTTTGTTTGATTTCAAACTTCTCCGAAATCAAATTGATTGCCCTCCCTCACTTAGCTTAGTTAGTATTCAGGCCGCATCCAGATATTCTAGAAACGCTCTAACGCCCTTATGTTCAACGATGATATATTTGAATTTGAACGATGTTCAAATACGAGTTAACAGCAAACTCGCCAGTTCCCAGAATTTGCTAAGTATTAAACTGCTGTAGTGACATAACAGACATTTATAATGATAGCCTTAAGCAATTTCACCAAAATATTGTTAACTCTTATAAAGTAAAAACTCATTATTAAATAACATATTATTATCTATATCACTATTACATAATATTATAATATATTTGTAATCATCAACCAACTTAATTTATTTATTTTTTTATTTAATTTAATACTGAAAGTACATAACTAGATAATTACACAACTTTCCTAATATAAGATGATTATATTTTATTTTTTTACGGTGTCTACTTTTTTTCAAATTTTATAATTTTTACCTACAAGTTATTCTGCCACTTATGTATTTCAAATATGTTAATCCTGTGATTGCACAGTGTACGCAATTGTTGGTTATCCATAAATAAATAAAAAATATATATAAAAACATGACATCGAAAAAAGTAGACGATGATTGATATTTAAAAACCTATGATACTGCGGTTTATCAAATTATGCATTTTACAATTAGAAGTGATGCCCTTAACCTGCAGGTAAAGGATTATTATTTATTATGGGACACCCTACAAAAACATTAGTTTATTATAATTAAAAAATGTAGGTACCCGCTAATGATTTGAGCAAGGTCTTTTGATTTGAAATGATTTCCAACACGTATACCGTCGAAAAACTTTAATGTTACATTTTTGATAGCTCAATTCATAAAAATAAATCACAGTTCAACCGTTTTTATTCATTTCTCTTTTCATTTATTACATATTATGGAAAAATATCTTCGTAAATAACACTTGTTTGGACTACGGTATATTGAACGAAATTAATATTGGCAATCATTATACGAGGACTTGATAAAAAACGAATACATTTCGAACTGAACAAATGAAAGTCAATATTTTTAAAATCCTTTAAGCTTGCCTGTCGCTATTGTAGCACATCAGCAGTAAAAAATATTGTTAACAAAGTTGCTATTGTTTAAGTTAAGTTTATTTATTGCTTGGATTTTAATATGAGTAAGGGTGTGAATTAATATTTGCGGATGATATATTTTTGGAAACTCATGTTGCTACTTTATAGCACATTGCGCTCTATTGTTTCTACCTAAACCCATGGGATTTAACCCGTAATTTTGGCGATGCTCTACGACTATAAAGACAGTAGACTTACCTCTTACCACGTGAAGAGAGGCAGCAGACGCCCGCAACGTCGCGAGACAGCATGTGTAGTTTCCAGAATTGTTTCTGGCTGCGTTCCTTATTAAGAAACTGTAACGATTGTGACTGGAGACTTACCTTTTAACTTTTTTTTTTTTTGTTCCTACTCACACAGCGAACGAACGTGTAGTCCACCTGATGGTAAGTGGAGTACAGCCCATGGACATCAAAAATCCACAAAAGCAGATTATAGATGCGTCGCTGCAGCTGAGGACTACGGTGTTATGCCTCATATGCCAGTAATTTCAGGGCCTGATCTCACCACCAAACCGGAACACAGTAATGGAAGCACTACCGTTTGGCGGCAGGTTAAAGGTGAGACGGTGGTGCTGCCGCCCTCGAGCTCATTCACAAGAGCTCTACCAAGCCAGTTTCAGGCCGTCTTCCTTGTTTAGAGACTAAAACTATTGTGACTATGGAGACAAGAAACTTACCTCTTAACACGTGCACAGAGACAGCAGACGCCGCGACGTCCGCGAGAGAGCACGTGTAGTTTCCAGAATCGTTTCTGTTTGCGTTCGCTATGTAGAGGCGGGATAGAGCACCATTTGATGTTGCTTCCGTTTTTACACTGAGGACAATAAAACATAATTAGGATACAGGTATAATCGCAGGGCTCTTTTTATTTGCGCATGAGCTCAAACGATAGTTAGAGCGCTATTGGCGATTGCACATTTAATTTTGTTTGTTGTAGGGACACCACTTGTTGTACGTGTGCGCTATGGTCGTAGCGTCATGGTTGCGTTCTATTTTCCGTTATTACTTTTTTTATTATTTCTGTTTTCTCTGTTCTGTGTTGTTAGTTTATTTAAAATTTAGATCTTACCTTTTTTATTTTTTACTTAATATGTATGAATTTTAGTTCTTGTTAATTATTATTAATTCTAAACCGTCCGTCCTCTCTCTGGCCCAATCAGAAAATCAGTGCTGCAGGGCTTTGTTGCTTTGAGATGGTGACCATTTCAGACAAATTGTATTGTTTAGAATATTTTTATGTTCTGTTTGCTTTCCTTGTTATCAGAATAGATATGTTTTTTTCTTTCTATAAACGATAACACTCAAAGTACACTTACACACGTACAAAGACTTTCACACACTTACGCACAAGTACACAGAGAGAAAATATTTTTTTACGCGATTAAGTTTTCCAGATTGATATAGGTCGCGTCACGTAAAAAGAACGCTGGAAGAAAGTGGTGGGGGGGGGGGTGTTTGCGCATTGGTACACTCGCGCACGAAAGTACTAGTTACCTATTGTTTTATTTTTGAACTAGCTTGTCGCTCGCGGCTTCAAATTGGTTTTCGGTAAGTACATTGCAAAATTTATTGGGTAAAATATCATTAAATAGAATTTAAAACATGTTTAATTTAGTTTAAAATGTTTAATCTAATTACAAAAAATTAAAGTAATATTGATACTCCTTCCATTAAGTCGTCGTTGGTGACGTGAAAACCAGATAAGGACGCGGTCTTCGCAACTTGCCTATGGTAGGCAATTCTTTTTCAGTGACGTGAAAATTGTGGATGATTTTTTTTTATAACACCCTGGTCAAAGTTGTCAATGCCTGTTATTGGTTTTTGTTTGATTCTTTATTTTTGCCGGGAGTTCCGAAGACAGTAAGGAACTCTGAATCTTTTGAACCTTTTACAATTCGTCTCACTGTAGACTCAGAACATTTTGTTGCCACTGCGGTCCGTTTCATACATTGTTTTAAATTATCAACTGCATTATTATCAGCCTCTCTCTTCATAAAACAATATACGTCATTAATCATTTTTCTCACTTTTCTGTGTAAAACCATTTCGTAAATAAAAACTTTTGTGCGCGATGGTATTTTGAGAACGAATATAACGTGGACACAGTACGGAAGCCAAAGGTTGACTGATGAAACAATAGCGCACCGGCAAGCATGCAGCGCGGGACCCGCCTGCCCCGCGCCGCACCTCATACCGCCAAACAGTCCGAAAAATCGCCTAATGCGCAGCTTGACCGCCAGCGTTCTTTTTACATGACGCGACCTATACAATGCCTTTGCTTAATTTGTATGGATGTTACAACATCTTGCTACATTAATAAAGCTGCAGTTGACATAACACTCATTTATTATTCAAGTCACTTGAAAAAGTGTACAATTTTGTTAATGTAATACAATTTGTATTACATTAACCAAATTGTACACTTTTTACATGGCATTGCTATCAGCCAAATTTCAGTGTCTAAACTTGACATCTAGAAACACAATACACTAAACGTTCCGAAATTACCATCAAACAAGCAGATAGCAATGCCATGTTCTCATAAACAACGATAACTCTCAAAGCCCACTTCCCAATTACACACACAAACGCACAGACTTCAGAACAAACAAAACAATCCTTTACAGGTTCACATCCCGATTTCCAGATTGATGGTATGCCTCACTGATAGCTGCTTATGGATGTTGACGTTTGCTGTGATTCAACGCGCCGGGTCTAATGAATTGCAAGTGATTGTCAACTACTAGTGTTGTGTGTTTCCTTTGAAGTGAAAGGTTTTCGTAGTTATACTTTGTTAGTGTTCTAGCGTAGTAATTGCGACCGCTTAGGGTGAGATTTTGGGTTTGAGCAAGGTGATTAGGGAATTTCTGTTAGGAATATCTATACTCCGTGTGAGTCTGGAATAAAACCCAGTAGATGACAATAGGCTCACCCGCTATCACATGGGACTTAAGCATGTGTGTAAAAAGACCTGTAGTTATATTATATGTGAGATATGGATTGCCAGATTGATGAAATGCTTCACTGACAGCTGCTTATGGATGTTGACGTTTGCTGTGATTCAACGCGCCGGGTCTAATGAATTGCAAGTGATTGCCAACTACTAGTCTTGTGTATTTCCTTTGAAGTGAAAAGTATACGTAGTTATACTTAGTTAGTGTTCTAGCAGTATTATTTGCGACCGCTTGGTATGAGGTTTCTGTTTTGATCCCCGGTTTGAGCAAGTGTTTAGGGGGTTTGTCTGTTAGGAATATCTATACGCCGTGCGAGTCTGGAATAAAGCCCAGTAGATGGCAATAGGCTCAGCCGCTATCACATGGGACGTAAACATGTGTGTAATAAAGACCTGTAGGTATAATAATATGTGAAATATAGATTGGCAGATTGATGAAATGCTTCACTGACAGCTGCTTATGGATGTTGACATTTGCTGTGATTGAACGCGCCGGGTCTAATGAATTGCAAGTGATTGCCAACTACTAGTGTTGTGTATTTCCTTTGAAGTGAAAAGTTTTCGTAGTTATACTTAGTTAGTGTTATAGCGTAGTATTAGCGACCGCTTAGTGTGAGGTTTCGGGTTTGATTTCTGTTTGAGCAAGTGTTATTTGGGAATTTTCTGTTAGGGATATTTCTACTCCGTGCGAGTCTGGAATAAAACCCAGTAGATTAGTTCACTCGCTGTCACACGGAACTAAAACATGTGTGGCACAATCTTTTGCGTAATAAAGGCGTGTAGTTATATTATGTGAGATATGAATTGCTAGATTGATGAAATGCTTTACTGACAGCTGCTTGCTCTGTATTGATGTTGATATTTGCTGTGACTCAGCGCTCACATACCAGATTTTAGAATCGGGCAATCTTTTTCATGCAGAATTTAACATTACTGGCAATATATAGGTTGAGGGAGCCGTCTGTACAGCTAGGTAAAGCCAGTCCAATTTCACCTGTACCAATATTTATATTTCAACAATGATAGACAGCCAGACGGGCTGGCAAATAGTCACCTGTGCCAGAGATTGCTTTTCCAAGTTTGTAACTAAAATATAAATACATAATAAAGACATAGGTTTAGTTTTAGGGTTTATTTTTGTTCTAGTGTCTTGATGGTCTAGTGGTGATGGTCAGAGTTGGAAATGTGTCTGGTGGATGGCGATAGGCTCATAGGCTCCCATTGGACCTAAATATAACAAGTGAAGTGTGGGTATTGTTCACCTCTGCCACATTCTTCTGGGATGTTGTTCCAGTGGATGAATGTAAAGGCGTGGTTTATCGTGGGGAAATGCTTCATGCTTACTTTTCGTCACGGAATGGCCATCGCTGACCCCTCCCAGGTTAACTTGGATTGTTAAAAACCCCTATATCTAACGACCTATCCATGGTGGGTGACATGGGTGGCCCCATAGCTTGCCACCCATCAGCCGCAAAGGTTTTAGTGAGCGACACATCATCATACCGACACATCTCCTCCCTCTCGTGCCCAAGATTATTAAGCCTGACTTGTTTCAAAAATACCAGCCTCAGTGTCGCTTTTATTGTTCTTGGCAATATTTCCTCTTCAATTCCACAGATTTTCACACCAGAACAACTATGAATATCTTTTCACGAATCAATATAAAGTGTCCGACATCACTAATGGTTAGTAGGATGAGTAATATTTTTAGAGTGCTTAGTGCCAGCATTATAAATAAGTAAATAAACATCTTACAATTTACACACAACGCCATCTAGTCCCAAACTAAGCAGAGCTTGTACTATGGGTACTAGCATAACTGATACTAATACATATACACTTTTTTTTAGTAAATACATACTTATTATGCATACAAAACACCCAGTATAAGACTACCCTCTATGTTCATGCACACAAAGATTTGTCTTAAGCAGGAATCGAATCCGCGACCTCGGCATCGCACCCGCTCCGCCATCCGGTCGTCGATTATCAACCGACTCTGCTGAAATTAAGTACAAATGTAACTTAGCTTAGATTCCTTTTTTACCATCGTGCCTCGTGGACGAAACCGTACGGAAACTAGTTAATCACAAGTTATTGATTTTGGATCCGCCATCATTACCGTTAGCAAATATACCTATACTAACCACACATATAACTCAATCTAATGTCCTCTCAGAGAGCTTTCAAAGTAAACAACGTCTAATTAATACATCAAACTGAGAATTATGACGCAGAATTGCTTCACCACTTACATCTGTCAATACAACATCAGTCTGTATTGATGAGCTGAAGTAAAACTGATTGCAATCTATTGAGGCGTTTCAAATACTGCAAGTTATTGACTTGCTTCTATTAGTTTTCATTTAGTTTTAGTTTTAGATCTCTATTTATACTTATAATAAATCTGTAGTAGTAAAATTTCTGTACATTCAAAATATCAAAAAAATAAATGGCAGCGGGTGTTACTAGACCGACACCGAACCCAAAAATGTGATTAAAAAATATTTTGTCTCACTCTCTGCATCACGCAAAAACTACTGGTTCGATTACAATGATATTTGGTACAATTATTCTTCAATATACTGGGCACCACAGTAGGTACTTTTTATCTATAATAAAATGGGGTGCATGAAAGGTATAATTATTTTTCAATATCCTGGGCACCACAGTGGGTACTTTTCATCTATGAAACCTTCCCGAGTGACGTACACAACGATTTCCTACGTCCGGCGCACCCTAGGCAATTAGCGAGTTCTCTCTCCAAAGCGAATTGGCTAATCCTTTCACCACGATGGCAAGTCAAAATAAAATTTGACTCAGCCATCGACACGATGAAGAAGAAGAAGATCTCAAATAAAATTATAACTTCTTAAAACTTAGGTTTAATTATGTGCGTGTAGGTATATAAGTATGTGGTCTTTCACGCTCTCAGGTTGGGCTATTAAGCATTTCTTTACGGGATTTTCCGTCAGGCAATTCTCAATAGTATCACAAAATTTGTTTAGTGCCCGGTGGATGGCGATAGGCTCATCTCCTATCACATAGTACCTAAATATAACAGGTGAAGTGTGGGTGTTATACACCTCTGCCACACCCTTCTGGGTAATATAGGCGTGATGTTAAGTTATTTATTTAATTAAGAAGTCTTGTATAAAGTAAACTATCTTCTCTTTTAATTTAAATACCCACTGATAAATAAGGTAATTGTTTCGAAAGAAAAATAAAACGCTATTCGTCTAACAACTTGGTTCTCGGAAAGAGCTCTTAACAGAATAAATAGTTCTGAGAATAATTGACAGCAAGGCTTTGTCGAGAGAAATCTATTAGAAGGATGATGGCCTGATTCTGAACATAACATCACATCTTTATTGGCGAGAGGAATATGGCAGAGGTTTATAACCATTATTCATAACCAAACACTCATACCAACACACTTACATTTACCCATTACACACAATAACATAAACACACACACACACTAACCCTCACACACACACTAACCCTCACACATACTCACGACACAATGGTCCTTATAAGTATTAATATAAGTAAAAATATAAATAAAAATAATAAAATCATTCAACCATTTAGATTAGCTGCAGTGACGTGATCTATAGTGGACGTTATGTCCACTATAGATTTACATAATAAATTGTAAATTGTAAACTGTAATATCGTGTCACAAAACACGACTGTCCACTGTCACCCAAAATACAAGCTTTCGCTTAGTTTGGGAGACAGTATCAGTATCTAATTTACTAATACATTTACATGTGCCTTCACTTAAACTCATCTTGTGAACCTAGCTGTAGGTATTATTAGTGTCAATAGAAGTTTTTTTTTTCTTCTCCTTTTATCTGCGATCGACAGTGTCATAATCAGATGTTTTAGCTGTTTTCTGTTTCTATTTGCAGGGGAATTTCAGTAAATTCTCTCCCTGGGTTTTTGCGAAATAGTGCCCTTTTAGGGTCATTCATTTCATTTATTTATTTCAATAACAATTTACATTGTGTCTGAAAAACATAACCTATATTACACTGATGAATGTCTTATACTATGTACACTAGCAATCATTAATTTAAAGATAATACATTCAAAATTTTAGTCAAATGATAAATAATTCAATGTCAAGAAATAATAAATAGTATAAAATTAATAAATAAAAAATTATAATGAATTAATAAAAATGTCGAAAATGATAGTTAAAATTATATTGTATTTATATTACTTATTTATCATTTGAATCCAAATCTGACAAGGAGTACAAGCATTTTTCTAGTAAAAAAATCTTAAGCTTAGATTTAAATAATGATGTTTTATAAACAATATTCTTTAAGTTTGATGGCAATCTATTAAATACTTCCACAGATTGATATCTTGGGTGATTATGTGTTTTATCGCTTTTCTTCGTGTGTTCTCTCTAATCTCCTTTTCTGATTCTGATTCAAATTCGTGAATATATTTTGCGAAATTAGTTAGCAGAGTAAATATGTATAGACTCGGTACTGTGAGAATGCCCAATTCTTTAAAGTGATCTCTGCATGAGTCTCTTAATGCTCTGCATGAGGTCTTTGGTCTAGTTCCAATATTTGCCATCTCTTCAGTCTTGTTGTGTCCTTGTCGGTGTTAGTAAGATCTCTGGCGAGTTTGTTTATGTGATTTTGCAGTCTCTCCTTGTATTTGGTACAATATTTGCCTTAACTTTCCTTAACTGTTGGCATTTCTAAATATTCATGTATTTCTACATTTCTTGCAAACCATGGCGAGTTGGATATTGCCCTCAATGTTTTTTAATAAAGAAGTAGCTAGCTAGCTGTATTATTTGTCTCAATAAAGAATTTTTCATTTTATTTTATTTATTATTTTTATCAACGCCCATATTTTAATAATTATTTTTAGGTCCAATGTATCACAGATCAAAACGCCGTGATATAACTAGGAATTGCTTAATAGAAAAAAATCGGGAATTGACACCGAGACCTCCCGGTGAGAGGCACATACGCTAACCACTAGACCATCGAGGCAGTCATTCATTGTACTTATATATGTTACGGTAAATGTGGTAATTGTAAAATTATTAATAATTATCAATAATTACCATGATTTGCTAAATGTGATTATAATATTGAAATGTTCACTTTTACCAGTCGTTTATTTTGTCAATCAAGTCTTTGGCAAGCATTACGATGGTTTTATTATTGATAATACGGGTTACTCACGTTAGTTTAGCCGGGATATGCCGACTAGTTACCGCTACACCGCTGCGGCGCGCAGTGCGAGACGTCCCGCGGAGGCGACGACACGCGATTAATAGCCCAGTTGATGAATCTACGTACTAGATTCGAAACTAGTCGCGTGAGACCCGTATTCTCAATATACTGTCTTCACCTCACGTCGGTTTTAATAACATTACGGTGGTCATATTTTATAGTCAATATTTTTTGCAGGGCGTTAAACAACCTTTATTGTTCGTTTCTTTTTATTTGGCTCAAAGAATAAGCACTGCCAATTTGCCATACAACGTGGCAATGCTGCCAGCCTTCTAGGCGCGATTTCGCCCCTTGACATTGATGCGGAGGAATTTTTTGATACTGTATAAAGTTTTGTAAATATAGTTTTTATGTGTATATAAATATAATTTTCATTATAATTGAGCTACTTCTGTATTTAGCCAAGTTATAAATTATCAGAAGATTATCTATAAATAAACGATATTAAACCAGGTAAAGGTAAAATCAGAGATCTTTAATATCTGCAAATTTCACGAGTTGGTATTGGCCACGCTCGAGTACGGTCCTCGTCGATTGGTCAAGCAGCCATCTGCAACTTACCACTTATATTATCTAATCTTAAATGGTCTCAATCAGTAAACAGCGTGTAATTAATACATCAAACAGCGAATTATGGCGCAGAATTTGTGACGTCGCAACCGCACGGCCACCGCAACCTCAAGATGCGCCCCCCACTGCAGACCCCTGTGGGGTATATAAAGGACCTGCGTGCGCGTCGCGCCCTTCTTGCCTGCGGTCACCAGCGCCGAGTTAAGTGTTCCTCACTTCGCTGCCCAGGACTTACCAAACCACTTACCTACCTACCAACCTACGCCTTGAGACTACCTTGTATTTAATAGATATAAATATATAGAATAATAATACCTTTGTTAATCTATCGATTGTTTCTATTTATTCTGCCTACCTAACTAGTCATTTGTAGACCACGTTACAGCGGCGCCCAACAATAGAGGTTATATGGTACATGGTTTGGTTAAGTCTTGGCAGTTATTTAATTGTGTGTTATTTCTGTGTATATTTCTTTTCTTCGTCCGAAAGGTGCGTACGGTGTTTTTTTTTATTCTATTATCTCACTTATTTCACCTCGTGTTTTAAATAACCTACAAAAACTTCTACTTTTATGTGCTTATGTTTTTGATTTAAAAAAAAAAAAAAAAAAAAAAAAAAAAAGAAACACATTCTTATCACCTTTTGGACGGATTCATTTTTTTTCAAATAATTGTGTATCTTTGTATGCGTAATTCCCAATCAATTTTTTTTTAAATATGGCTTATGCTATCAAATTTAATCATTTAAGTAAGGCTGAGCTCGAATATGAAGTGCTTGTAAGAGGTGGTGTTGTGCCTGAAAAATCAATTACGGTTGAGGAATTGCGTAAACAAATTGCTAAATTGTCAGACCTGGCATTTGATGAAATAATATCGTCGTGCTTTTCGCCAGATGTTGATATTACCGCATGTAATGGCTCATTGTTGCGCGTTTCAAATAACCTTTTGACTTTGCAAACTCATTATGATAAAAACCTGTTTGTTAGATCGGAATCTATTATGCATCATGTTTTTCATAGATTATCAAGAATAGATACTTCGTTGCTTACTGATAAATCATCAATTCAAGTTGTATGGGATATGTTTCACGCTAATTATAAAATCTTAGCATCTTTTACCACGTGGTCGGTTCCTACCAATGTACCGTGTCATGTGGTCGAGCCAACGTGTTCATTACCACGTGAAGTTCAACACGTGGATTTTATAAATGAACGCAAAATGTTTTCTGAAATCTGCAAGTTTAAATATAGCGGTCGAACCTGTGTGAGGGCGTTTATTCAGAAGGTTGACGAGTTCATGTCGTGTCGAGGTATACCCGAAGATAGAATATTTTCTTTTGCTTTTGAGGTATTTTGTGATGATGCTTTGCATTGGTTTCGTTCAATTAAAGATAGTGTTCGTTCCTGGAAGGATTTGTGTATTTTGTTAAAACGCGATTTCAGTCCTCATAACTATGACTTTAAATTAATGTCGGAAATTAGGGCTCGTACTCAAGGTGAAAAAGAGAACATAACCATCTATGTATCTAAAATGCAAGGGTTATTTTCCTGTCTGGACGTACCCATCAGCGAGTCTATTAAATTAGAAATACTATTAAATAATATCAGGCCGTGTTATACAAATTCACTCTTAACTGGCAATATTGTGGATATTCCTTCTTTAATTAGTGTTTGTAGAAATTTTGAGAAGTATGACAGTCGTAGCAAGGAATTTTCGGAACCACCTAAAATTACTGCCAATACTCTAGCGCCAGATTTTGCTTATAGATATCCCAATGATACGAATTCGAAAAAAACTTCTTATAGCAATAATTCTTACAAAAAACATAAGTACTTTAAACCTACTTACAATGTTTTAAATACAGATCAATGTTCGACAGAAAATAGTAATTCTGCTGAACCGAGCGTCAATGCTGTTTCTGTCACTAGTACTGCTATACCTAAATTATACTGTCCGAGATGCAGAACAGATTCACATTCTTTAAAATATTGTCGTCAACCTCGTTTTTTGGTTTGTTTTAAATGCGGATTACCTGGCTATCGAGTTTTAGACTGTCCTAGTTGTAACAATAAAACTAATAAAAATTCAAAAAACGTAAAAAATACGGTTGGGGAAAATCAAAAGTAATTGTGAAAACATGTAAAAATGAATGGCATAATTGGCTAAATTATGTATCTAAATTTTTCAATTCATATCAACTTTCCTCAATCGTTAATTCTAACATTAATTATACTCCATTTATCCCCGTTACGGTTAACGGGAAGAACACTGTTGGTTTACTAGACACTGGTTCATGTGTAACTATTTTGGGTAATAATTCCCACAAACTTTTTTTGGATAAATCTAAATTATTACATTCTAAACCTCTGGATTTTATCACCGCTGGTGGCGACAAATATTCTTCACTTGGCTCAGTGGTACTTCCTTTTGAATTTCAAAATAAAATTATTTCTCTTGTTACTCATATTGTACCGGGTATTAAGAAAACTTTAATCCTTGGTATGGATTTCTGGAGGGGTTTTGGGTTGTTCCCTGATCAATTGGAATCTATTTTACTCACGAAAAATAATAACGACGTTGTTGTTTCGGAACTACAGCCTAGTTCTACCAGTCACTTGGTATCTTTTGATCATTTGTCTGATGAGCAGAGAGCTACTGCTAACGACATCATCGCCCAATTCACCGATATATCTTATGAACGGCGAGGGCTCGGCCGAACTTCACTCATTACTCATTCGATTGATACAGGTGATAGTCCACCTATTCGTCAGCGATACTATCGTATGTCTCCCGATAAACAGCGTATTTTGTTAAAACATGTCGATGCAATGTTGGCAGAAGATGTCATTGAACCATCTGAAAGCCCTTGGTCTAATCCCGTCATTTTAACGCCTAAAAAAAATGGTGAATTGCGTTTTTGTCTCGACAGCCGTAAACTAAATTCGGTAACAAAAAAAGACGCGTACAATTTGCCTTATATCTCTGAGATTCTGGATAACTTGAGAGACGCTAAGTACCTAACTAGTTTAGATATATCTAAATGTTTCTGGCAGACGTCAATAAGGGCAGAGGACCGTTGTAAAACTGCTTTTTACATTCCGTCACGTGGAACTTTTCAATTTAAATCCATGCCTTTTGGTTTAACAAATGCTCCTGCGACACAACAGCGTTTAGCAGATATTTTATTTTACGGGCCCGAATTTGAAAACAAGGTCTTTTGTTTCGTTGATGACATCGTATGTGTGACAAATTCCTTTGAAAATCACATTTCACTTCTAATTAAAATACTTAACAAATTAAAATATGCAAACTTAACTATAAATTTAGAAAAATGTAATTTTTTCAAAGACAAACTTAAATATTTGGGCTATATAGTGGATTCAGAAGGTCTTCATGCAGATCCTGAGAAGGTAAAATCAATTACAAGTTATTCCACTCCGACAAATAAAAAAGAGGTACGTCGTTTTCTGGGTGCTGCATCGTGGTATAGAAGGTTCATACCCGATTTTAGTACTTTAGCGGCTCCCCTAAATAAATTAACTTCTAACGGCAAAAAGGCTCCACTGTTCGCATGGTCGCAAGAGGCGGATGTAGCTTTTAATAAATTAAAAAAATGTTTATCTTCTTCCTCGGTCTTATGTTGTCCCGATTTTGATCAGCCTTTTGAAATACACGCCGATGCTAGTGATTACGGCATTGGAGCTGTACTTTGCCAGGTCAAGGAGGGACAGGAAAGAGTCATAGCCTTTTATAGTAAATCCTTATCGGACCAGGAAAAAAATTACAGTGCTACTGAGCGCGAAGCGCTTGCTGTCTTATCTGCTATCGAACATTGGCGGTGTTATATTGAAAACGGAAAACAATTTATTGTGTACACCGATCATGCTGCTTTGAAATGGTTTTTAAAACTGAACAACCCTACAGGGCGATTAGCCAGGTGGGGAGTTCGTCTTTCCTCTTATAACTTTGAAATAAGACACCGTCGTGGTTCAGATAATATTGTACCAGATTTTCTTTCTCGATCACCTAATATTATGGATATCGATAGTAATCTCCTCCCAGATGGTAGTTCCTTATCTACTAATGACACTTGGTATTTGAATATTTTTAATGGTTGTTCGCAGTCTCCTACATCCTTTGTTGACTATCAAGTGATCAGTAATAAATTATATCGTTTCAAAAAGAGTCTTAATCCTCTTACCAGAGAATTTCAGTGGAAGGAAGTAGTTCCATCTGAACGGAGAAACGAAGTAATACTTCAGAGCCATTCCTCCCCTACGGCGGGTCATATGGGTATTTTCAAAACTTTCAAACGTTTAGCCCTCAATTATTATTGGCCTGGAATGTATTCCGATGTTGTAAAAGCGGTAAATTCTTGTGATAGTTGCATCGCACATAAGCATCAGAATCATGCAACTTTGGGTCTTATGGGTGAACCTAAGTCTTGTTCTAAACCTTTTCAAATGATAAGTATTGATTTGATTGGTCCCTTGCCTCCTACAAGGCAACAGAACAATTTTATTTTTGTCGTTTGTTGTTGTTTCTCAAAATATTGTTTACTTTTCCCTATTAAACGTGCGACTGCTGACGTAATAACTAGAATCTTAGAGGAAAAAGTTTTTCTGGTACATGGTATTCCATCTACCGTAGTACTAGACAATGGCAAACAATTTATAAGCGCAACTTTTAAAAACTTGTTAAGTAAATATAAAATTCCAAATTTACATTACACACCGTTTTATGCACCTCATGTAAATACGGTAGAAAGATATAATAAAACTATAATAACAGCTGTTTCTACGTTCATTTCAAACGATCAACGCATATGGGATACACTTATACCTAAAATTCAGTTCGCAATGAATTGTGCAGTAAACGAAGTAACCGGTTTTACACCATCTATGATCGTATTCGGGCGTGAAATGGTAACCTGTGGTTCTCATTATGTTTCTAGTAGATCTGATACTAATATAATTCATGAGCCACGTGATAGTTATGCTGAGTCACTAGGCTACTTATCCTCTATTTTCGAGAGAGTACAGGCAGCGCTAATAGGTGCACACAAGCGTAATTGTCATTCTTATAATCTTCGCCGTAAAACGGCAGAATTCAATGTTGGTGATATTGTTTGGAAACGTACCTTTTACTTGAGCGATAAGGATAAATATTTTTGTAAAAAACTCGCTCCTAAATTTATTAAATGTAAAATCGTAGCAAAAAAGTCTCCATTAGTGTACAAACTAGCAGATATGTCTGATAAGCCACTTGGCGAATGGCATATAAAGGATATTAAACAAATAAACTATAAACAATAATGGTATAAAAAAAAAAAAAAAAAAAAATTTTACCCTATGGTTCAGTGGTTAAAATTCTCATTGTCGAATCGGGTATACCATTTTGTTCGCTAATATTCTTCACGCTCATAATTCCTTTAGAATCACATCTACTAATGATGTCGAATTCTATTATTTTCAACTATACGATGTTGTTCATTCATTCATCTTGAAATGTGTCATGCCTTCTGTGTAGACGCGCACACCCAATACTACTTCGCTAACGCGCTACTTGGTAAACAAGTTGTTATACTTACATTTTTAGTTATATTTAGTTCCGTTAGATAAGAATGAGTTTCAATAATCTTCTTTAATTAGTAAAAATTCAATCTTAATAGGTTGCACGTAGTGTTATTTTTGAATGACATCATGACATTGTTATTGTATTGAATGCGTTTGGCTCGATCACTCCGGTTCTTTTCAATTTTATTTAGGTATCGTAACTTCATATTTTTTCTAGTTATTTTTTTTATATACACTTATTGTTCTGATTTCAGTAAAGCCGGATCGAGCTGCCGGTGCTGCTTAAGAACTGCTTCCTGAGGTCTTCCATGTCAGCCAGGAGCCGAATTTTTTAAGAAAAATTCTGCCCTAACGGAGGGGGTGTGTGACGTCGCAACCGCACGGCCACCGCAACCTCAAGATGCGCCCCCCACTGCAGACCCCTGTGGGGTATATAAAGGACCTGCGTGCGCGTCGCGCCCTTCTTGCCTGCGGTCACCAGCGCCGAGTTAAGTGTTCCTCACTTCGCTGCCCAGGACTTACCAAACCACTTACCTACCTACCAACCTACGCCTTGAGACTACCTTGTATTTAATAGATATAAATATATAGAATAATAATACCTTTGTTAATCTATCGATTGTTTCTATTTATTCTGCCTACCTAACTAGTCATTTGTAGACCACGTTACAAATTGCTTTACCACTTTCATCTGTCAATACAACATCAGTCTGTATTGATGAGTTCAAGTGAACTGATTGCGATCTATTGATGCATTTCAAATGCTACAATTTCTGACTTATTTGAGATGGTTTCTAGTTTCTTAGTACTATTAGGTGCATTGGAAAATGAGCATAATATGAATGGTGGTAAAATAGGTGGTAGGTAAGTAGGTTGGTATATATTCCTCATATTCATATCAAGTTTCCATTTATACTAAGAAACAGTTAAACAAATTATTATGAGATACATACATTTAATTTTGTAAACATTAAAACTAGTACAAAATTTCGATGCTATGCAATTTCTTTTTTTATGATTAAATTTTAAATAAAAAAAACTGGTGAGATGAAAAGTGAGTTAGGGGTGCTAAAACTTGCTCAGGATGCTATCATTTAGCCAATTAAATTTGAGAACCAATATACCAAACATCCTGCATATTAATATTATATTTATTAAAAGATTTTTTTACAATTGCGATGTAGCTATGTGTACAGTCGGCCAATGAGTTGGGTATGCAGGGCAACAACTTCTAAGTCATAGTAAAGACTTACGACACCAGTGTTATGGATAAGTGAGTTATATATCTAAATAGTGGGTATATTACACTTATTAAATATGAAATACAAACTTGCATATCTATTGCAGTCAGTTTTTACTATGACGTAGAAGTTTTTGCCCTGCATACCCAACTCATTGGCCGACTGTACATAATACATGGCTTCACACTTTTTATTATAAGGTTGTCCTGCATTTTATAATCTTCCCTGGCAATACGAGATTAGCTTATACTGGAAAAGTTTATAGCTTGATATGTAGCCTTATGTATTTGTCTGCCAAGAGCGTCTCACCCCGGAAAATCAAATTGCACCCAACCGCGCTGTGAATATTTAAAATATTGGCATCATATTTACTTCAAGCCTATTTGCCTTTTTTGTAGACACCAAACTGGTACTGCGTTATCAGCTCTTTTTGCTGCTAGTACGTGGCAAAAAATAAAATCGAACTTTAATATTTTTGTATGGCAAAATGTTGAAATGATAAAGCATTTTAGTGGCAATAATTTTGACGACCGGATGGCGGAGTGGGTAGTGTACCTGCCTGCGACGCCGAGGTCGCGGGTTCGATTCCCTCTTCAGACAAATCTTTGTGTGCATGAACATGGGGGTTTGTCTTAGTCTGGGTGTTTCTATGTATCATAAGTATGTATTTACAAAAGAAAAGTATATATGTATTAGTATCAGTTATTCTAGTACCCATATTACAAGCTCTGCTTAGTTTGGGACTAGATGGCGTTGTGTGTAAGTTGTGAGATATTTATTTATTTTATTTTATTTAATAATATTAATTCTGCCACCTTGGTGTATGAAGTATGAGGTTGATTTCGTGGCTCGGGCAACTGTTTTTGGGTCCTTTCCGTCAAAAAAATCTCAATACATTTTAAGTTGAAACTGTTGAACTTGAAATAGATGGAAAAACGTGCATGCCTATCACATATGACCTAAATATAACAGGTGAAATGTTGGTTTTAAACACCTCTGTCCCACCCTTCTGGATAATATAGGCATGATATTATGTTTTATAAAAGTCTAAACTCAAAGTTAAATTGCGGAAAGCTAAAATTATTGCCAACCACCTCAAATTTGTATCTTCATTCCCTCTGTCACTAAGCAAAATTCCTGAAGTGTTATATTGGTCCCTACAGTTGTATAACTAAACTTTTTAATTACTTATGTTTTGGCACCAGTTTGTGTTATATTATATTTATCTGCTTACTTTTAGCTACCGCAATCACAAATGCGCAGTGCGGGTATCTGTATAGCTTATTTAATTTTCATACCACGTCAGAAATGGAAGATTTTTGTGTAAATAATGTGGTGGATACTTTTGCAGAACATAAAGTCTTACATACAATGATAGATGTTTCAAATCAGATCTTTATTTGCAGAAATAGGTATATACATGTTAAATTAAACCAGTCTAATAACTTAATCTAAACTTAATAAGTCACTGTCAGAAGGCCTCGTACCCAAAATGCTGGCAGCATTACCGCGTTGTATTGCGATACTAAGTCGCTGGCCGAAATATATATAAGCCAGAATTTTTAAAACGAGTTGCCTTAGTTAGACGCGCTGACAACAAATTATAATTGTATTCTTATACCACATACCTATGCAATGTATGCTTATATATATTCTCTTACCGTATCAAGACGCCATTTTGCCACTCAAACGCTATCCAGTTTGGTTAGTTCGCTCCATCGTTATAGAATAATTTTAAGCTTCTGGTCTAAAAGGCTTTACTAAATATTAGTATTATACAAAAAACGACTGCAATCAGTGTCCTATTTAAAAAAAAGACAATCGCGACAATACGACATTTTTCTGTCTGGCTGTCAGTTCATATTCTTAATTCAAAATTGTCGAATCATCATCTTCATTAAATAGGACCCTGATCTCTACAACCCAGTACGGGACAAGACGATTGTATTTTTAACACGCTTATTTTAGCTTCACCTGTATGTAACCGACTCCTTTGGACTCGATTTAGACCCACTTTAAACGGACAGATTTCATTTAAATTTTGCACACCTGGCAAAGATCGATGACAATGCAATAATTCAATAAAAAAAAAATTAAAAATTAAGAAAAATATTAAATAAAAAAAACGCTCTTATTAATAAACCAAACTAAAAAGTAGAAAATAAAATATTTTTATTAAAACTGACGTGAATTTGTAACATTATTAAAATTATGAAAATACGGGTGTTACTCACGTAATGTTGGTCTATTTAGTCGCACTCTCTTGATAATGCCTAGACATATAGGCGAAACCGCGGTCGACTTAATAGACCAACATTACGTGAGTAACACCCGTATTTTCATAATTTTAATAGAAAATAAAAAATAGTTAAAAAAACTAAAAAACACGCTTTTAAAGTACTTCTAACTAAAAAGTGAAAATAATTCCTAATGTAAGCTGAAAATGGTAATGAACAAAAAATACTAGTATTATTGTGAAAAAGCGTGGGTTGCTCGATAGACGAAAAATATGACACAGAGCACCCTACGCTTTTTCTACTATTATTTATTTATTTAACTAGTTATCAGACTTTCTGGCCTCTAAAGACCGAGACCAATGGCCTAAAGTACTCTCCGAGGCACGGAGGATTATCATCCAATTTTCACCCGACCAATCGATCAACTTTAAATAGCATAATAGACTATTGGCTATTTTGTTAATAACTGAGATAACCCCCTGAAGGGTAACCACCCGCCACATGGCAAAATGATGACATTGTAAAGCATTTTAGAGGCAATAAGATTTAAATACATTTTAATAATTCTGCCTCCTAGGATTAGTTTGTGTGAGCTTACTTTCATGGTCAGGCAAAACTGTCTTTTGGGTCTTTTTCGCCAAGAAATTCTCAATGCATTTTGAGTTAAAATTGTGTCCCATGGATGGTAAAAGACTCACCTCTATTACGTGGGACGTAAACATAACAGGTGAAGAACAAAAAAAGGTTTGCCATAGCTTATAAAAAAATCATTATTTTGTTTGAAACATATAACGCAAATGAGCCATAGAACTAACTTTAGTCATCTAAAGATTATGTGATTACTATACTATACTATAGCAAAACGCCTAATCGACGTTTCTCGTGACCAGAGGGCTGGTTTTTACTTCGCCCAGCGTATAAGCATTGCCATTCAACGCTGCCAGCCTTTTGGCCACGGTATCCGCTGTGGACAGCGATGTGGAGGAATTTTATGACGCATTATGTAATTATTTTATTTTATTTTTTTATTTATTAATTGTTGTGTGTGTTATATACTTTAATATTAGTCATTAGTTATTTTAGTTCGCGTATTTTTCTGTAAATAATGATTGATAAGTTACCTACAATAAAATAAAAATAACATTAATCTTGATAGTGAAAACTACAAAAAAGTATTAAAGTAAATTAAAGTGTAAGTGAAAGGTTGTTGTAGTTTTTATAGCTAATTAATGTTTAGGTGATTTTAATCCGAGTGCTATGTATTTCCACAGACAAATCGATCATTCGGTTTTGTGGAGCTTGTTTCAAAATGTATGTACTTATTTATGAATAGAACATTTTATCTATCTATGTAAGTGTTGGTGTTAAACACCTCTGACCCACCCTTCTGGGCAATATAGACACGATATTATGTTCTATAAAAGTCAAAAGTCGAAGTTTAATTACAAAATAATTTGTTAGCGCGAAAACATAACAGACTATTGGGTATCTTGTTAATAACTGAAATAACCCCTTGAAGGGGTGGTTACCCTATCGCCTTAATTAAAATGTTTAGTCAAGTGAGTTTCAGAAACCATGGAACCCATAACAAAAGGGAAGTTTGTTAATACTTACAATATAGAGTTGTGAGTTTCCTTTTAAAGTGAAAAGTTTTCGTAGTATTAGTTGCCTCGTGTATAACTGTCTCGTGGTTTAGTGGTGTAATTTGCGAAAGCTCATTGTAAGGTCTAGGGTTCGATTGCCGAGTTGGGCAAGTGTAATTTGGGATGCGTTCGTTTGAACATTCTCAGTAGCAGTACGGCACAATCCAAGACTCCGTATTACCTTAACCTTTATCACATGGGATTTTAATATTGTAGGTGTAAAAGCAGCGATAGCCGTGTGGGAGACTGTAGGACTGCAAAGTCAAAGGTCTCGGGTTCGAACCCACGGCACACACCTCTGACAATAAATAACCCAACCCCGAAAATAATTACAGCTCTCAATTTAAGTGATAGTTTTGATTACTGTACGCCGAAATTAATTTTAGTTAATAACAATAATTATTATGTATTAAACTTTGTGGTACCCACCAGCCCATCCAAAACATAACCGTGTGGTAAATACTTAACCTCACCTCTATTGAATCTTCGTCTCGTCTGCCCTAAACCAGAATAAACATAATTAATCAACCACATCTGAGAACTAACCCTTCCTTACCCTTTAGATACTTATTACACTAAGCATAAGATCCTTCACCCTTACCTAAAACAATATAATACTAAGGGCAGAGCAGACCGAAATACGTGGGACTAGGTCGCGTTGCAGTTAAGAAGGAAATATCGATGGCGCTTTTTGAGTACAAACATAATCGGGGATTTGAACCTGCGGCCTTCTGCACACCAGACAGCCGCTTTAACCAACCAGCTACGGTCGCCTCTTGCCAGGACCCTAAATTTCTCAACTGTTACGTCATTTCGTGACGTCACGATTATCCATTTGTACTTTTTCTTTTAATGTTTCTACTGTTTCTTAGTATAATTAACTAAGCATAGCTAAATGCTAAAAAAATAATTTTATAGATAGATATAATATATCTTAAACACTTAACTGTTTTTACAATGTTCATGCTTATTTTGTACATTAAAGATTGTAAAAACAGTTACGTGTTTAAGATATATTAAGTATACAGTTAAGTGTTTATGTCTATAAAAGTTTTTTGTCTCTTTTTTTGTTTTTTTCTAACCCACAATGTCCAACTGCTGAGCAAAGGTTTCTCTAATAAAATTATATAACGATTTAATAATATTAAAATTACAATCCAATTAAAAATATATAGGGTGTGCTTACTAGAACATATCCGCTTTATAAGTATAAGATGATCAACCCTTCCTAAAACAATATAATACTTATGGAACCTTATTCACTATGGCAACACTCAATATGCAAGGCAATGGGAATACTTAGAAAACTATTGTTTGGGCAACTTCCCGACCCTTTCAAAATATGTTTTAGACTGGCAACCCTTCGGTGGCTTATGCCAAATCTCTTCTTACCATATTTTTTATTTATTTAACTTTTTGCACACAACATGGCACACACAGGCGGACTTTATGCCTAGTGGCATTCTCTAACAGTCAACCTAGGGTGGTGCAGAGAAACTAACATTTCGTAAGATAGTACTAAAAGTACATATACCTACAGTGATTTGAAATTATATGAATGTTCTTCGATTTTTCCGTCATTAAATGTATTTTTATTTTTTCATGTTGAGGAAATAATTCAGAGAAAATAAAAAAAAATGTTTTAAGGCAAAACAAAATTCTTAACAACTTTAAAAATATTTTTTTAGCTATGGAAATAGCAGTAAAAGTCATCCTCCTAGTTGTCCTGTTAGAGTGGCACCTCAGAAGATATTTATTAATAACAATTTTAGCTATGACACAGATGATCTGATACGTGATCAATTTAGATAATTATTTACATCATTAGTTTTATTCCCTTGTATTTAATTAAATATTCATTTGAAAGGGAATTTTAACCTTATATCTACTAAACCTTAATTTATTTTATCTATAATTAAATAAATTAAGGATTTTTGTTTGATAAAATAACAGAACAAAATCTCTGACATTATGAAGCACAGCGGCAATCAAGTCCAAACAAGTATCTCATAATGAAGTAGAAGAAGGAAAACAACGGCGCGTCAGCTGGACATAATGACGTCGGAACTCGTAAACGTCCAAGAACATTACTGCGTACTGCAAGATATACGATGGGTCGGCCGTCTTATGTTCTGTTATAACAACCACCCTGTACACTTGCCACGACTACAAATAAATAATAATATCTGTTTCTTAGCAAAGTTTTGACTTTTAGGAACTTTAAAAAATCATTATAGGCAGTAGAACATACACGGTGCGTGCATCTTTCTCTTACTATTTATTTAAAGTCTTATATGACGGCTAATTATTGTAAAACAGCGACGCGTCAGCTGCACATAATGACGTCGGAACTCGTAAACGTCCAAGAACATTACTGCGTATTGCAAGTTATACGATGGGTCCGTCTTATGTTCTATTATAACAACCATCCTGTACACTTGACACGACTACAAAATAATATCTGTTTCTTAGCATAGTTTTGATTTTTTGAACCTATGATAAAATATTACAGGCAGTAGAACAAACTTTTTTATTTACCGATTTTTGATTGCGCTCTGGCTTACAATATAAGACACAGTTATTAACAAAAAAAAACTTAATTTTGAAACAAATAAGTATGAAGTTTTACAATAAAATTTATTGTAATAATTCACGATTATCTTTCTCAAAGACTTTAGCTGGACACAATGACGTTGGAACTACTGCAAGATATACATATACATATATAATGGGTCGGCTGTTCTATGTACTATTACAACAACTACCTTATACTATTAGCTAGATTTATTAATGGCCATAAGGTTGACATTTCTGAATAGAATAAACGAATGAAGGCTTTAGTGTTTTGAAATGTCTATACTACGAGTAAATTAGTACTAAGGTGGATCATCAATCTACTTTATTGAAAGTACACTTATATATATCATAATATTATATTCTTTTTAATGTTCCAACACTATGGCACGAGCACAAGAAACAATTATACTGTTTATTTTTAATTGCCGAATCGCGGTTAAGATGATTAAATGTAATGACAGGCAGAACTGACAGAAGATAAAAAGGATAGATTGCGTAAAAGAAGATATAAAGTGAAAGAAGGGAGTGAGTGAAAGCGAGACGGCTGACAGAGGCGAATGGAAAAAAAGAAATTTCGCTGAGCACAAATAAATGGGATAAGGGCAGGCAGAAGAAGAAGGTTGAGATAATTAAGTGTCATTATAATTTGTTTTTTAGCTTCATGTCATCAGCATAATATGAAATTCTAACAGTTTTTATCAAAGAAATTATTTATTATTTTCAGGCCTTTAATTTAAACCCGATAAATATGAAAATGAAACAAAATACAGATTTACTTAGCTTAGCTTATTCCAATCATGCGCTAAGCCTCTTTTTACGCAAGTAATTTGGCAAAAGAGCTTATTAACCAAGCTTTTGTTATAGCACCAGACTCATAATAGCTTGATAGCAATCTTGTAATCAGATGTGGAGAATATTTTTGCATGGAGAATAAGTTTTTGGAGTGAAATACTTGTTATTATTATAGCGAAGTACACATGGGTACACATCATGCTATAACTTCCAGTATAAACTGCTCTTGCATTGCACTGAAAGCCTATATAATGCGAAACCTTATATTTGATATGTATAGCTTCAAGAGTAGCGAGCCCGCATAGAAAGGTTAACAACCCTGGGTCACACAGCTTAATTATGCATTCCCTGAGCGCTATCTCAACTAGGACCGCTTCTAGTCTAACTACTTAATATGAATGCTTAAATATCAGCGATGTAGGAATTGGGCGTCTTCAACACAGTTTGAGGAGAAAATATATATTGTATTCGTGAAATTTCTGCTTATTATTTGGGCTTCTGACTTCCCGGAATTTTGCAACGACTACGTGTGATTACGACGTGTGTAGCGAACGGACATGTCGACGGGTGCAAAGGTAACTACAATTTTGCGGATTTTGGATTATTGCATAAATATAATTTAAATATATCATGTTCTACAACATGGTAAAAAAATAATTACAGTTTTTGTTATTTTAACACGTCAGTGTGAGACATCAGCGTCTCTTTTTGGAAATCGCACGATGTGAATGCGAACAACAGCTTATAGCTGTATTTACCACCGGAATATATTCATAGAAAACAACGTATAAACGACTAACTGCCCCGTGACTTTTAACATAATGTTATTGTAAACATAAGCATTATTTTTGGAATCTATCTACATTATTTATGTATTGTTGGAATATTTGTTTACATTTTGTTTTCAAATTTCTTAAACAAAACTCGTCACGCACTATTTAATATTCAATAACCACATTTTATGCAAATAAATAAAGAAGAGAATTAATTTAATCTGTTTTTTTTATACCAGGAAAAACGGACAAGTGGTAGATATCCCTACAAAATGATAAAATACAATGTAAAGGTAGACAACTAGCAATATCTCGTAAAATTAGAAAAAAAAAATAGTTTAGTTTAGTTTAGTTTAATACTTTATTGTACACATAAATTACAATAATACAATTACATAAAAGTGGTGATGACAAAAGGTGAACTTAACTCAGAAATACATGTCGAATAAAATAATAAAAACATGTAATGACGTTAAATTTGATCTCATGTTAATAGCAATTTTAAAACACAAAATAACAAAAGGATTTCAGTAGGTATTAGCTAATTTTAATACTGTAAAGCCTTTAATTTATTTAAAGCCTAATCTATGTTATCCAGATTTTGATAGCGCTATGTAACTATTCTAAAATGCTTTTGAGTTTCAATGTTATTGTTCAACGCGCAATTTTCAACATAAATTACAGTCAATAGGTTTAATTTGTTTTATCTACGCTTAGCATTGTAATTGCTAATTGTTTGCTTTAATTAACATTTAAAAGTATTACACTAAACGATAGAATTAACATAATTAAATGGGTAACAGTTTTAATTCAATTTACTAGTTAAATTAATAAATAAAGGATCAAACAATTCAATTGAATGAAAAAATCAATAAATCAGACGGTTACCGTCTAATTTTTCAAATCATTTAGTTTGTTTTATACGCCATTGTGGTCCATTTAATGGGAAGTGGCAACAATTTCCCAAGAAAATTCACATAACACAAAAGAAAATCTCAAAACTAAACAGGACGTAAAATACGGCTATCGGCATTTTGTAGTTTTAATGCATTAACGAAAAATCCAATGGACCTCGGTGCATCCGAATTGGTGCAAGCCAAATTGAACATTGAAGTACTGTCATAAAATTTAAATTTGTTTCTGACAGTTATGTATATTTCGAAACTACGTATGGCAACCAGACTTTGGGCATTTTTTTTGTAAATTTTGTACGAGTCCCGGCGTCCATTTTGTTGAAATGTCATTGGTTGAACATTCGTCAAATGACGCACTCGTGGACAGTGTACCTAGTTAAGTGGCAGATTAAAAGTGATTCGTTATTATTTTCTACTCTTTTCATTGCCTTTCCTTTGAGATTGTTCACGAAATTTCTACTACCAGCGACGCAGATTCATTTTGAATTAAAGGTCCGGCGTGTTTTATTATTAATTGGACAGCTTCTATAAATTAAGTTAGCAGATGAGTTAACAAGGAATTTTGATTGTTCAAGGAACGGCAATCGTTCCTTTAATTCCTTTCATTAGGGAAATTTGCTTGAAATTGTTCACGGTGACGTCATCACAATTGAGGCTATGTCCATTTGACGGGAAAAGGGTCGTCTAATGAATCGAGTGATTGTTTTTGTTTTAATTTTGTTGCTTGTTAAACCAATTGATTGTTATAAATTAGGTTGAAAAACATGGTTTTACACAGCGTGCACAGTGTAAAATAATGTTAGTTTTAACCGTTACAATAAGCAAGCCTACAAAACTACTTATGTTATAATTATTTGAATTCTAAAGATACATTAAAACAACTTGTACTTTTATATAAATGTGGAAGATTTTGAGAAACTTTTGCATTTTCACACAAAAGCGTTCGTTTTAAAGAAATCTTAAAATTTATGTTATCATTTTGATCGTTTTTTTTCTATTCCCACACAAACGTGGGTACACTTACGTCCCACGTAATTGGAGTACAGCCTATAATAAAAGCAGCCCTGTATCTAGTACATGTCCCACTGCTAGGCTCGGGCCTCTTCTCAAGATAATAAGGGCTAGGCCATAGTGCGGATTGGTAGACTAGACTTCACACACTCTCGAGCACTTTTTGGTATATATAAATAGATATTATGATAAATACACACACATTATCATCGAAAAAACGAAAATAAGACTACGGTGTTATGCCTTATATGCCAGTAATTTCAAGACAATCTGAAAATGAGGCGGCTAGAGCCACGAGAGGTAGTTAGTGTTTTCATATTTATGTCTACATCAAAGTTGTTTTCGAGTTAATTTCGTGCGGACTAATTAAATGTGGCCCAATAAATCAGGATGCTGAATGCTTACGCAGCAAATATCACAATTTAGCGCCCTATAAATTTTGTTCTGCTAAATTACTGGAGCAGTAATCCGTTGGTGAAATTAGTCTGAATACTTATTTAATTAATGGATTTTGTAACTTTATTTAAAAGTGTTAGTTAACTTAGTGAAACGTGAACAAAATACATCTTCCAGGAAGGTATGTACACCTAAAATTACATAATAGGAGGTTTATATTATTATTACCTTATCTATAAAATACAGTTCCAATGCCCTAATGAAGAAACTCAAATTATATAACATAACATGTCTATATTACCCA
Source organism: Hypena proboscidalis (assembly GCA_905147285.1). Classification (NCBI taxonomy): domain Eukaryota; kingdom Metazoa; phylum Arthropoda; class Insecta; order Lepidoptera; family Erebidae; genus Hypena; species Hypena proboscidalis. Next base: position 3,619,600 of record LR990150.1, on the reverse strand, counting down.
GAAAGGTAAGGCAGAGGTGTTAAATACCCACATTTCACGTGTTATGAGCTTATCGCTATCCACCGGTCACAATTCCAACTACGTGCTGCTAATATGAGTTTCCTTACGGAAAGTTCACAAATAACATTTTGCACGACCCGGGAATCGAACTATACTACACACGCTAATCACAAAACCATCAAGGCAGTCTCAGAATCAAATTACATTCACATAAAATACAGATATATTGCTAAATCCGTTAAGACTAGAAACGGACTGCAATAGTTCGATGATGGACAATGATTTTTACTACATGAAATATTTACTTTCATAAAACTAGCCCCTAAAGCCATATTTAAGGTTTTTAGTAGTCTAGGTCATCTAAAACAGCGGTCAATAAACGATGTAGGTACTTACAAAGGTTAATGTGTAACCACTTATCTGACTTACTTTGTAAGGATGGTACACTTTATGAGATTATCACGTTTTTACTGGACATAATTACAATAACAATTTATAATTTTGGATTTTTTACATTTGATAGAACGCCAAAACTAATTATATTATCCAATGGTGTCAATGAGAAGGTCAAACACACTAATTCGCTCACACAAGCACACCCAGTCTCAGAACAAATCTTTGCGAATCACAAAGATTTGTCCCATGTGGGGATCAAACCCACAACACCAGTGCAGTGGAGAGCGGCGAGGCGACCGCTTAAACCACTACACCACACATGCAGACAAATATATCCAGACATAGTGTCTGCAAGACTTTTACAGCAAGCCCGCGATCTAAATAGGGGTGTCGCAGAATACCAGCGCTGTAAAGCGTCTTGCAGCAATGTAAGCGCTTTACTTTTTTCTAATTTTTGTTTCTTTTTTTGTCTTTGATAATTTGATTTTGTTAAGTTAGGTTTAGTTACTACTATTTTTTGTTATGTTCTTTTTTATTTTTTATTTAGTTTTTTTTCTTCTATGATTGTTTGTTTGTTTTTGTTTTCAACTGTGTTGTCCAGAGTGTGTTTGTGAAATAAATGATTTTTCTTTCTTTCTTTTCTTTCTAAATGCATTCGGGATTAAACTTCAAGTACTTTACTTATCAACTTTCAATGGCAAGCTTTTTCACATTTCACAGGCAGAAAACATGCAATTAACCAGAGGGAGCTATAAGTTCTAAATGACAGCTTTTCCAATACGCGAGCAGAGCTGCGCATTCTAGATAAAATTTACGTCAAAGTTTAGAAAGCTATGGGTTTTGACAACTTATACCCGGCCCCGAGAAAATTTTCTATGACGTTTGACAGTCCAATTGTTTCTTAAGTATAACCGTAAATTTTCTTCATGTTTCATCTTGACATCTATTATCTCTGGTCACAGGTAATGGAGTACTCAACATTGAGATCACGGGCGTACTATAGCTATAATTTGCGTATTAGGTACAAACAAATGTTATTCTAGCATTTTTATAACATTTCTCAAAAAAACGTTTCATCCAAAATGAGCTCTTTTGCCTGTGGTATCCATAAAATATTGCAAGGTTTTTTCTTCAAAAATATAACAAATATGGCAAGGCCGCAGGTTTAAGGTGAAACAGTTGTTTTTGTCTCGAAATTTTCATGAAAAGATTTGCACACTTGGCATAAATCCTCTGTCGCGGGGGTGTTCAAAAACATACATATATATATATTAAAAATAAAAAAAAATTCATTGCACATTCACAGAGTACACCCAGAGTCGGGACAAATCTTTGTGTGATCCGCAAAGATTTGTTCTGACTCTGGGTGTACTCTGTGAATGTGCAATGTATTTTTTTTTGTGAGGATCGAACCCACAACACCAGAGCAATCTAAAGCGGCGAGGCGACCGCTTTAACCACTACGCCATCCGTGTACTCATTATATTTATATGTAGTCAACTACCTATGAATATTCTAGGCCATGTTAACAGCTTATGTAAATGTCTCGAGCTCATACCAGCCTTGAACGATGTAGGAACATTACAAAGGTTTATGTGCCGCCACTTAAGTGATGTACTTACTTAGGTGCACTAAGACATTTAGTAATTTTCAAGACTTTAAGACCTTCAACTATTAATGCCTAGCGTTCAGAAAGATTTATTTGTATTATTTTTCTTGCAATTTAATGATATTTTACAACACCCGCAGCTCCACTAGTGTAGTACGTTTCTTTTTTTTTTATATACTACGCCCGCAGCGAACGAACGTGTAGTCCACCTGATGGTAAGTGGAGTACAGCCCAATCGACATAAGCAGATTAAAGATGCGTCGCTGCAGCTGAGGATTACGGTGTTATGCCTCATGTGCCAGTAATTTCAGGGCCTGATCTCACCACCAAACCGGAACACAGTAATGGAAGCTACTATTTGGCGGCAGGTTAAAGGTGAGACGGTTGTGCTACCGCCCTCGAGCTCGTTCAGAAGAGCTCTACCACCAGTTGATAAAAATAAGCAATATGTCATATAGGTCATGATCTTGGAAGATACATGGTCAGCTGGATACTGTCAAATATCGTGTGCCATGGATCTATGAGTGTGACGTCCCTTTTTCTTTGAACGCGGCACAAAAATATGGTATTTGCCGGCTTTGAGCATGGCTGTAGTATCCTCATGAATGACTTGAAGCTAAAGTAAATAACTATGTACAAACCTAATCTAAAAAAAATTCATGTAATTCACTTTAGAAAATGTAATACACTTTAGATTAATAATTGCTTTCATTTATAGGCGCTTGTTTATTTTTTATATTTTTGATTGTTTACTGAACTTGACATATGAATATTATTAATTTTTTTTGGTTGTTTTTAGTTGTTGAATTGGACTTTATCTGTTTCTATAAAATTTTTCCTTTTTTTATTTTCTCACATTTGACATAACATAATGTCATAATTTTAATATTGTAATTGAATTGAATTTATTTTATATCATAATAGTAGAAAATAGTAGATTTTATTGATTGTTTTTAATTTACTTGCATGATATTATATTCTTAAATGTTTAAAATAAATAAAAAGATTTCCAAAATGCTTGCAGCATTGCCACGTTGTATGGCAATAAAAATATCAAGATCCAAGCTATAAATAGAATGATCATTAAATAATTTTAAGCTATTTAGTAGTTTTAGCATAAAATTCCACAGTTTTAGTTCGCAAGGACAAAATCTGGATGGCAATTTGATTATTTTTCCTTTCATAATTCATCTTTGGGCAAACCGAATAGTTAATGTTTGCATCGTCAGCATAAAATATGCCAAAATGTATCTTAAAAGCAAAACGCGGTCTTTAAGCCCCATTAAAATTGGTATACTTCGCAAACCGTTTCAGCCTTAATTTACTTAAGAGGGAAATCGCTAGCCTTTCTAGATGTGACGTCGTCCAGAGTTAAAGTCAATTTCATGAGCTGTTAAGCTAGCTTAAATACTAATTACGCTGGTGGTTACAGAATATTGTTTCTGTTAAAGTGTCATATAATACGGCGCAAATTGATAAAGATAAAGATAAATTTGGATTTTTTACATTAGATAGAACGCCAGAAGCAATTACACTATCCAATGGTCCCAATGACAAGGCCAAATACACTCATTCACTCACACAAGCACACCCAGTCTCAGAACAAATATTTGCGAATTACACAAAGATTTGTCCCATGTGGGGATCGAACCCACAACACCAGTGCAGTGGAGAGCGGCGAGGCGACCGCTTGATTACCGATGATACGGTTTTAGTTTTGAGTGCAAAGTTGGCGTAGTATTTAAACGGACGCCTCGCCGCATACAACTGCGCTGGTCATGTGGGTTCGATCACAAATTTTTATGTAAACCACAAAGATTTTTCTGACTCTGGGTGTGCTTTGAGTGTGAATTGTATGTTTGTGAACATCACCGCGACACTTATTCCTGATACGCATATGCGGTTGACTTTTCTAAAATATAAAAATAATAAAATAAAGATACTTGGCACGCAATGTTATTGACAATATTTCGCGGATCAACTAGTTTTTGTGATGCTTTTACTAGTTTTGACTAGTAGAAACATCATATCAGGTAATAATATTGTCAATATATTGTTGCGTTTGTGCAGGTCTATTCCCCAACGAATTATTTGTCGTCAGAATAAAATATTTAATTACACTAGTGTTTACAGAATACGGCTTTTAGTTTCTGAAGGTGTGATAACGCTAAAACAATAATTTAAATACAATCAAAATCTATCCAGATTTTATTGCGAGGAAGAATTACCATACACATTTAAAATTGCTTAAAACTTGGTTATATGTTTTTATTATTTTAGCCCTTAAAGATTTATTTATTAAGCAAGTTCATATATTTTTTTAACAATTTATCTTAAAAGCAAAACCCGGGTAATTTTCTTTTAGTCCAGTTAAAATTTGGTGGTATACTTTGCAAACCGTTTCAGCCGCTCGTAATTCACTTAAGAGGGAAAACGGTTGCCTTTCTAGATGTTACGTCGTTCAAAGTTAGAGTCCCTTTCATGAACTGTTGAGCTGACCTAAATACTAATTACGCTAGTGTTTACAGAATATTGTTTCTGTACTAAGCTTTTAGTAGACGTTCTGAAAAATGGCTAATGGACTTTTGAGGGCCTTTTAAGTATATGTAATTGCGGTGAAAATTACGATCAGGTGACTTACTTGTTAAAATGTAATTTAGTACGGTTTTATGGCAGTAATAATTATTAAAAATATAGAAGGCTTTGCAGTGGCTTCGTTGGCTATTTTAAAATGTAATCAATCGACTTCCATAAAGCATGTTAGTCGTCGGAATTAAGCCAGTTGTAACGTATAGGCAGAAGCCAGAAAGTTTTACAGTAATAAAGGGTATATATATCGTATCGTCCAGAACAGTACGTGCTGCACTGGGTTGTGAAACTTTTCATAGACGGGTTCTAGTGCAAGTACAAAAACCACACAGTAAAGTTATTTAGGGTTAATTTTTATCAGCTTAAATTCAACGACTGCCTAACTACCTCGATGTTCCAGTGGTTAACTAACTAGTTATTGAAAGGATATTAAGAATAGTCGAAATCTTTTTGCTACCTTCGAATATGTAGATACAATAGATGACGCGAGGAAAGAGTGGATTTGGTAAAGCGATAGGCTAGAATCCTATAGCGGATCAAATTCCGCTTCAAATCCAATTATTTTTCGACTGTTCTTAATATTATTATTATTTTTTTTTTTTTTTGATAGGCTGGTGTTTGACCATGATCTTACCTGATCGTAAGTGATAATGAAGTCTACGGTGGAGCACGCTCACCTATGAGATACCTATTAACTCTTGCTTTGAAGAGATCAAAGTTGTACTCATGCGGAAACATTAGCATTTAAATTTAAATTATTTTATATACCTATATTTAAATTATTTTACAGAAGTTACGTTTTCACAAATAGAGACACATTACGCTATAATAGTAATATTATTTTGTATATCTATGTACTTATTGTATGTATTTTATGTATTGATTTGATATATATTCAACACTCTAAACACTTCAGTTCTTTTCTCATATTGCACCTACCCTTGCTTTTCTCTGCAAAACCCAAGGTTGACTGTTAGAGAATGTCACTAGGAATTAAGTCCGCCTCTGTACTTAAATATGTGCAAAAGTTTAAATAAATAAATAATAATAAACTTGCAGATTGGTCAGGTTTTTTTTACAATGCGAACCAAATACATCACTCTCAATCACACACAGCTCTGAACAAAACAACACACATTCATCGCACCACCCACACACATTACTAAAAACAACACACATTCATCAACACTTGCACCACCCACACACATTACTATTCAAACCAGCAATCCCTCTGATGAACACTTGGCTTAGGCACGTGCCATCAGTAAACCGGCCCAAGCCGAGAAAAACAAAAATAACCCTTAATAATAATATTTTATAACTTACCTCACACCCCCTCTCTTAGTATCATAGTTGAGCAACCGCGAGTTGACCTTCCAGTTGACCTGTCTCGTTGGCTGCGGGACCTCGCTCACGACACATCTCAGCTCTATTATAGAACCTTCTTTGTAGAACTTGTCTTGGAGGGGACGGCCGCGCTCGTCCACTATTTCGACCTTTGGCACTGTGGAACAAAGGAAATCGGTAAGATTTTAAAGAAAATGATCAGCATAAGGTAACACAATAGATAAGTTACAAATAACCCAAAGAGATTGGAGTTAAGTATGTTGTATAACAAGGTATTTTTTTTAGATTTCTTTAAAAGATTAATCAAAGAAAAGGATAATAATAGCTTTCTTTGGTCGATCTCTCTATTGTCCGTGAAACATTCATCACACGTCCACAAAAGATTGTTTAACAGCTGGAAAATCAGCAATTTGTTTTCCTTTTAGGTGTTGGTATCTTTGAGCGCCGCAAGAACCTGTGCTTGCAACCCTGACCAGTGTAATTTGTCTGCCGAAACGTCAAGCCTAAAAGGTAAATAATGCATGATCACGTTAATTCCTATTAGATTTTACTTAATCATGCAACGCGTAAGTTCTAAAATTAATCTTGGTATCTTTGGTTTACAATATTATCAATTTAGTACATAAATATGTAATACTTTGATCCTCGTAAAACATAACATAACAGGACGCCATATCACCGAGAAGGGTGTGGCATGTTAAGTCTAGGTCCCATGAGACCTATCGCCATCCATTGAGTACAATTCCAACTCCGTTCTGCTATTAAAAATTTCCTGACGGAAAAATCCTAAATAAAATTTGCCTAACTCTGGCAAGCGCGAGACCACCAAGGCAGTAGGCAGTAGCTCACTTTTCTACTAAAAAAGGTTTGATACCTTAATCTATGAAAACATTAAAGTAACTATTTTACACAGAACACACACTTACTGCGAAAATCACATAAACTATATACATTTTTTAAGCTTTTCTACATATAATACAAATGAACTTAGTGATAATTGTGTTGATTTTGTGTATGTTGTTACGAGAACAAATTATGTTTGGCTTGGTTTTCATTGTTTTGAAAGGACGATAGGGACAAATGAAAACCCCGAGTTAAACCTGACTTTTCGCGACATATGTCAAACCACTCGAACGCTATGGGTGCGTTCCATATTTTTTTTCGGTTTTTGAGGTTTTGTGGTGTCATTTGTTTTTATTGTCGAGTATTTTTTATTATTATTATTTTTATTTGATTTATTTTTTCTATAACTTATAATTATAATTGTATATTCTGTAAAATTTGTCATCATTAGGACGAATGTCGCACTACCTTTACTCGCAATCACGGCGCACCAGAATACCAGCGCTGTAGTGCTGATGTGCTGCAGTAGTATGCTGAGGTGTGTACCTTTTTTGGCACATCAATTAAATTTTTATTATAAGTAGTTTTATAAGTAATATTAAGATTATATATAATAGAAAATAAATGTTTCTTTCTTTCTTTCAGACCATTATAAGGATGAAAGCGAATACTTATTTTACTAAATCGTCTTTGCAATGTCTAGCTCGATACTATTGGTGTCCAAAACCTTCTGTTCTATGATTAGCCGGCATAGATTTAATCCAACTAGATGACTATCTACTGAATGAATACTAAGACTGCTACTGACGTCAAATTATCTACAAAGCCTTGGAAACCTATAGAGATACTTGCTTTGAACAAAGAACCACCAATTTTGTAAAATTGGTCATATTTACATTTATCTACCTACTGCAAAAAAGTCGAATACTGCATTCAATTTTTATGAGATACCTATTAACTCTTGCTTTGAAGAGATCAAAGTTGTACTCATGCGGAAACATTAGCATTTAAATTTAAATTATTTTATATACCTATATTTAAATTATTTTACAGAAGTTACGTTTTCACAAATAGAGACACATTACGCTATAATAGTAATATTATTTTGTATTGCCTTGGAAACCTATAGAGATACTTGCTTTGAACAAAGAACCACCAATTTTGTAAAATTGGTCATATTTACATTTATCTACCTACTGCAAAAAAGTCGAATACTGCATTCAATTTTTATTGGCTGAACCATTGAGTATACCAGGTTTGGTTAAGATTGTATTTTATTTATTTTTTCACGAGCGAATTATGGTCTTTTGTTTTCTAAAAACGATATTTCATAAAATTATTATTCTATGTTTAAAACCTAAGTATGGTTCGGCAATCATCAATTAATGTATTCAAAAAAGGTATATTTAAAAACTAAATTTGTAGTTTTTTAACAATAAGGACGTACGTTTTGCAGTTAAAATAAATCTAGTTAAATGAGGAGGAATTTTAAGAAAAATATCTTCGATTAGAAACATTACATTGTAAGTAATCTATAATTCAAATAAACTGCCATTTATATAGCAATTAAATCATAGAAATAGTACCTTATATATTAATTTTACAGTAATAACAATAAATTTATGACAGTTGGGTACAGTTCTTGATGTCAAATTGGTCTCTGAAATTTTAAATAATTAACATTGCTTATTTTTTGTGCAATGCATAATGTTTCGTATATTTACTATATATTAGAAATCTAAAGAAGACAAATTTTCAATTATCAAAACTTCCAAGTTTTCCTGTTATTTATTTGTTCTTCAAACTAATTATAAGTTTGCACATACGTATTTAAACGTTGTGATATATCAGTGGGTATTAATTTTAACTTATTAAGAACTATGTGTTTGCTTTCAAAGAAAGTTTTGGTCTAGTACTTTATCTTAGCTTGTTTATTCGATAAACATGCATTTCACCCCAACTTAATAAAGAGTAAAGTATTACGCTACGTATAAATACTGCGTTAAAATCATATTTATCAACTCTCTCAACGATCTAGTGGTATATGTTATGCGCCTTTTACCGCGGGAACTCGGGTTTGATTCCCGGGTCTCGAATTTTCCGTCAGTAAATGAACAGTAGCAGCACGGAGTTGCGATTGCGTATAACAATAGGCTTATCCCCTATCCTATGGGACCTAAACATAAAAGGTGAAATATGTGTGGTGTACACCTCTGCTACACTCTTCTGGGTAGAAAAAGCGTGATGTTATGTTATAGAATCATATTTATCATCACGAAGTTGTACGTTATTTTGCGTTACTGGTCTAAATAGGTAATAGGTAATGTAAAAATAATGTGTTCATAATGATTATTTATCTACAAGACTGTTTTGAAGCCTGTATGGACATATGGGATACAGCTCTGGGGCAGTGCTAGTAATACTAACATCAGCATGTTGTAATGCCTTCAAAATATCATATTAAAGTCAATCGCAGGTATGCCATGGTTCATAACAAATGCTGAAATACATAAGGAACTCGACATAAACACAGTCAAAGAGGAAATCTGTACTGCTGCCAAAACCTACAGAAACCGAATCTCTGCCCATCCCAACGCACTTGTAGCTCAATTGAGAAACAACAACTACATACAACGACTCAAACGAAAAAAATATCCGTAATCTGGACAAAGAGCCAAAGTGACTAAAATAGAGTGGCGATCTTCACTGGAAGAAGCTTACTACAAACGCCAATACAATAAACCCATCCGCTTATAGTCTAGGACTGATCGCGGATCCAACGCAGAAGAAAAAAATAAAATGATTATTTTCGTTATGATTATTTTCATGTATGCATGAAAATAATCATCTTCTTCGTATTTTTGTACATTCATTTTTATTAAAGCTGCCGTGTGTTGTCACCTTTCAATTTCTACAGTACCATTCTCACAACTCACATTCAGGTAATACAAGCAAAAGGCGGTGACGGTAAAGGCCTTCCTCAGCAATTTCGGATTGTCAGTAAAGTATTGTTGGCCCGGCCCTAGCGACGTTAAATGTAGAAAGAAAATAAATATTATGTCATAATTTCAAAGTAACTTCCTCGATGGTCTAGTGGTTAGCGTATGCACTTATCACCGTGAGGTCTCGGGTTCGATTCCCAGGTCGGGCAAAGTGTTATTTGTGAACTTTCCGTCAGGAAGTTCACAATATCAGCACAGAGTTGGAATTATGCCCGGTGGATGGCGATAGGTTCACCCCCTATCCCATGAGGCCTAAACATGACTTAGACCCTTCTGGGTAATATATAGGCGTGATGGTATCTTATGTGTAATGATGTAATGCAAAGTACTGAATCGGTTTTTTTTGGAAGCAAAACGTGTATTTTACTTTGTCAGTAAGTTTATTATAACGTGCCGGTAAAATAAGTATTTGCATAATTTCTGCCCCTTTTTTAACCAGAAAATCATTATAAACAGCCTGAAGCATCAATACCGCTTTATTTAGCTGTCGTCCAATCAAATGTATATGCAGTTACATCAGAGAGCGTCCAATAACAAGCAGTTACCATGTTTATATTCAAGAGAGAAGTCTCCACTATCATGGTAATCGATGTGGGAGTAGTTGACACACAGCTACACATTATGCTATACATACAGTACTCGTGTTAAGTTTATACTGGCAATGTACAGCTTAATATGTAGTAGTGTGTACATAAAAATAAAAAAATATTTTATTTCAGATCATAGATCCATATAAGTGTTAGTAGATACTTATAACTACATTAGTAACCGTGGCAACTACTGATGGTTCCGAACTAAATAAAAATAAAATTTGTGACGACCAAGTGAGGGTAGTGGACAATATCCGCGCTTCACGGAGACGACGCTGAGCTTCACCAGTCGGCTCGTGACCAAGAATGATGCAAGTCATTTTGAAACGTCGAGCATAGGTATTTATTTACCTTTATAATAATTACACGATTTAGAGCCGTTGTTAATTTTTTTAACAGGGGCAACAATTTTTTTAATACCTACGCAACTAATTATAATTCATATTACTTATTGCACTGACCTGCAGCACTAGGTACATGCATAAGTACACGCACCCAGTGTCCCATGATCGCGCAGCATAGTTTTCAATAATACTGTTGGCACATAGAAATCTGTAGTCTTTTTTTACCTAAACAATACGAAACACTAACAGTTGGTCCAATTTTAGCGCCAATTACATTCCCAAAAATACCCAACGCAATTAAAATGAATACGCCACTACACTAGGATAATATTGACACCAGAATTTGCGAAACACGTTCGTATCTGTTTATTTATTCACCGAAGTTATTCTATATTTGTTCGTATAATATACTCCGAGGATAGCTTTCGACAATTTTTGCCACATTTAAAGGAAACCGTGTTATTTATTTCTGGCACAGCTGTGCTGGAATACTAATGTACTAAAATGAAGCTGTATATATGAGCACGATTTCGAACTATCTCGCCTTTGTTTCGAGGATAAATACATAAAAATTGAGTGTTTATTGTTAGTGGAACACATATCGGTAAAGTAGAATATGAAAAATAAAATTTTATTTGATTTTGTGATCAGATTCATTCGAAAAAACATTGGTTTAGCATTATCAAAACTAGAATATTGACTTTGTTGACTTTATTTTTTATAGACACCATGTATTAACTTAAATTATAACTTACATTTATTGGAATAATAATATATGAATATTTTTTAAATTTCCATTATTTCAGGAAGACTTTCAGCTTTTATAAAATGACTACCAGCTCTTAGGCTATATCCATGCACTGTTCAAAATATTTCTTTTTTATGAGTACTTCTAAGCCCAAATTTCGCTTCAAAACTGCTATCAATACCTCTCTCTAATTCAATGTTAGAATTGGACAGAAAGATCGAAAACCGTAGGTAAGGTTTATTTTTAATTTTGATTGTTTACTATTAATTTGGAAGCACAAATTACTAGTATTCTTGTTAACAGCTAAGCTCTAGCAGGATTCTTTGAACTCTGCCTGGAAAATTTGTCCTGAATATATTTACCGTACCGCTTTATTCCGCTATTCACTAGGGTGAAATTTCAAGGAAAAGTCTTTATTAAAACTATTTCTTGCGGTGAAATTTAAGTGGTATTGGAATAATATTATTGAAACCGACGTGATGTGAGGTGACGTCTAGCAACTAGACGTTGCTAGACGTCGCGGGGAGTCGACGACACGCGAATAATAGCCCAGTTGATGAATCTACGTACTAGATTCGAAATTAGTCGGCATATCCCGGCTAAAGTAACGTGAGTAACCCGTATTCTCAATAATAATGGTATTGGAATCTTTTGGAGTTTGTTCAGAATAAGTAACATAATACTTTCACTAGGTCTTATGAAAATAATACGAATTTTTTTTCATATTTTTCATACAAACAGGCTGCTTTTAATGTTCTATTTATTTGGAAAAAAAATGTTTTCGTTAAAACTACGTATACGTTTATTGATATACGATATCCCGCGGTGCTGGCTGGCAGGCGCTGATGAATCAGTCTGCTTGTGACCATAACAAAGTGCTACCTTGTCAAAACGTCCAGCAACCAAAAGGTAAATAAATTAATCGCGTATGTCCCGTAAAAATCATATCAATAAATATGCAACGCAAAAGTTTCAAAGTTCTTAAGTATACGTTTGTTTAAACGTGTATAATTTTGGTATAGCCGCAACATTTATAAATAGCTTTCAAATGTGTTTAGTCCGCCAACTGGACTGATAAAGGATGTGATGTGCGAATTTTACACTTAACTTGTCTCTTCCAAATGACTAAATTATTTCTATTTAAAACCCAGCACATTTATCTGTCGATGTACCTACAGCATCACTGTCTGCTGTGTCTTTTACTAATTTGTCAGCTTTTAGTCTAACGCATTCAGCCGAATATCAGTGTTTTATGTGGAGCAACTGCTATTGGACCTCTACAATCCGGTATGAGGCGAAAGCCAGACTCTGAAAACGAGTCTAACATGCTAATGTTAGACTCGTTTTCAGAGTCTGACTTTTGCTAATCCGTAATGACAACTCAAGGCTCCTGCTAGACACACAACATGCTAAGATGGTGACTCATGCTATGGCTGACTGCGTTAAGAGCTTAACCCAATGTAAGGATTTTATTTAACTTATTATTGATAATTTTGATAGGATTTAGCTATGTTTAGCAAATTATACTAAAAACAGTTGAAAAATATATAGAATTGGTATGATTTGAACTACTATCTATCTACTTTGTGTCCTACTTAAGATAGAAACAAATAGAAGTACGTGACGTCACGAAATGACGTAACATACAGTTGAGAAATTTAGGTTCCTAGCAGGAGGCGACCGTAGCTGGTTGGTTAAAGCGACTGTACGGTGTGCAAAAGGTCGCAGGTTCAAATCCTGCCGGTTTCATATTTTTTCAACTGTTTCTTAGAAAAATTTAAGCTTTTCTCTCATATTTAATTTGCTATCAAATAGTAGTATTTGCACTGCTACCCGGCTGCACTGTTACCATAATCCGTGGTTCACCAGTACCGGTTTTGATGGTGAGGTAAAGCCCGATATAACTGGTTTAGCAAGCATGATAAGATAATCCTCCAACGTAACACGTTAACAATGTACTGTATTTGTTAATCAAAATAAATGTTTCTAGTAACTATTAAATTCAAATTCAAATTCAAATCATTTATTTTCATAGGCCACAGGAGGTGCTTGAACACGTCAAAATATTACAAACAAATGATATAAAAATAAATTATAAGTAAAACTAAATTATACTAATTACAATGATTTGAATAACCGGGGTTTAGATTATTTTTAATCCAACTGTTTAAAATCAGATTAAAATCAAACTAAGTACCAGCTCCGATGGGTATTGCATTATGAGAAGAGCTGGTGAGAAACTCATGTGCACCATCTTTTCAAATGAAATGAATAAACAATACAATGTACTGTTAATGTTGATACTAGTAATTATTAAGATTAAGACACACATATCTTATATTGCCTAAATAATCATCATATTTTATATATATGCGTGCTGTAATTTTTTTGCCCGTCTTATTCATACAGGGTGTAAATGAGAACGGAACGAAGGCAATTACTAGTGATCCAGTACATGATTTTTTCGAGGAATTTATGCTATTTTCACGATGTTTTCACCTATACATGTAAAAGTCACGTTACCTTAGACTATCCCAATACTACATATTTGCAATTGCGCGGTCAACTTTGATATTTTTCATTGTTTTTTTCCATTTGCAGAATTTTCCGATTAAAAAATTTGCATCTAGAACTTCAAAATCATGTTTTTAATCACTCAAAAGTATTTTAACACGCTTATTTTGATACATTTGCAATATTTATATGAAGTGTAAATTTTTAAGACTGATTTTTCGATGTGTGGCGATTTCCGATGCAAAATTATTGCACCTAAGTTTTCAGAATCATGTACTGGTAAGTAGCTTCGTCACGATATCATTTAAATCATGTATACAGATCACCGATCACAGCACATTTACCAACAAATCTCCGTGTACATGAATACTACTCCCTCTGCTCCCACATCAATTAACATGATAGTGGATACTCTCCCTTGAGTATTAACACGCTATTGGCTTGTTGGTAGCTCTTTGATTTAACTGCGTTACTTTGACTGGACAACAACTGAATGAAGTGTATTTAAACCTCCTAAAAGCAATATATATTTTTTAACCGACTTCCCAAAAAGGAGGAGGTGCTCAATTCGGCCGGAATGTTTTTTTAATGTATGTACATCGATTACGTCGCGGTTAATAGACCGATTCGCGTGATTCTTTTTTTCGACGCTAAATAGCTGCCAGGTGGTCCCATAAAAATTTCTTTCAGTTTAATTTAGTCGTTTTTAATTTATAAGCATTATTGTTATTTGGACGATGTCATTTTGACGATACTTTGTATATTAGTATGTCGATAACTTTAACATTATAATTCGATTTGCGTAATTCTTTAATTGTTCGTTACCCTAGTCATCTAGTCAGCATGATAATGAGATTCCAAGGAAATCGAGAAGAACACTCAATTTACAAGCATATAACTGTTACGTTTCAGACAATATCATACAGTTGGTTCAATTATTAGAGCATTTTTTTTGTAATTCAAGTCGGTTTTTTTTTGTTTAATTATTTATATATATAGCTATAGTTTTGAACCAACTACTCATCAAGCTATACATTTCCAAAAGCTGGTATCGCATTGAACGGGAAGCCTATAAAATGCAAGAACGTATAATTGTAGAAATGTATAGGTTGATGTATACATTGTATAATGTGTACATTGTGTACAATATAGGCGTGCTGTAGTAAAATATGGGACGGGCTTACCGTATCCGTCAGTGAGCTATAGCATAGGCCGAAAAGGAAAGAGAAAAATCCGTTAGCTGCGATTCTTACTTACTATCTAGTAGAAAAGATCCGGATTATACGTATTAAAACTGTTACAGATAAAGATAATCTTTTATTTTAGGTCAACAATGCTGAGTTCGAAGCCATTTTTTCACTTGCATATCTTAGTCACTTACAGGCATAACATTACATCAAGCTTGTAGGCTTTTAATTGAATGAATTAGTTGCATTTCATAAAATGTTTCATGAATGTTTCATGTTTTCATGAATCATAACGGTTCACGATTTTGTCATCCATGTTTGGCCAGACCGTAAATGGGGGGTGGTTGTCTCCCGTAGAATTTTATTAGTAGTAGTATCTCTTTCAATTGTAGTTTATTCTGTCAATGCAGTCCTTGGCAAGCATTTTGATTGTTGTTGTTTAGTTGATTACAATACTAACCTTACCTAACCAACTCCTAAGACCAACGTTTAAAAAATAAATTCTATTTGAAATTCTGCCATCTTCACAGTAGGTATGCCAAGTAAATTATTTATATTTTTATATATGAGACTACGTTAGACCAAATGTTAATTACATAGTATTATTAAAACCGACGTGAGGTGAAGACATTATTATTGAGAATACGGGTTACTCCCGTTACTTTAGCCGGGATATGCCAACTAGTTTCGAATCTAGTACGTAGATTCATCAACTGGGCGATTAATCGCGTGTCGTCGCCGTCGCGACGTCTCGCACTGATGATTGAGTGCGAGACGTCACATATATAAATAAATTATACAGGTGGTACATTATCTCACGCTGATTATATCTTATAAACGATAATGAAATGAAATTGAATTGAATAACACCCACACTTTTTATCTTTTGTCCCAACTCTCCAGGGACAATTCTAACTCTGTGCTTTGTTTAGAACTACCCAACGAAAAAATTCTAAAAACACGCATTTATATATTATTATTTAAAAGTTAATAAATAGATTTTCAAAGAAATCTCGTTTAGAACGAGCTTAGTATAAAACAACACATCATAATCTTATGTTGAGTATGAGATTCAATTTAAATATTTCATGCAGATTTTTATAGTTTATGTTAGAAACAAGCTTTGAGGTGCGATCGTGATATTAAGGGGCAACAATAAAATTGCTTGGCTGTTTTCCATACAAAGGTAATATGGGTTCAACTTGCATTATTATAAGTTTCTATCTATCTTTATCAAAAAATCAAATCTAAAACACTAAAATGTATCTTTGCTGGCGCCCATTTTTCAAAATAACAATGTTTGTTAAACTTAATAAATTATTAAAATTGTTTTGACAAAAAAGCAACGAACAAACATGCATTTTAGTGTTTTAGATATGATTTATTTATAAAAATGGATAAAGACTTATTATCTGTAAATCTTTTACACTAATGTCCATCCAAAGGTTGCTTGGAAGAAATCGCGTTAAGCGATAAGGCCGCCTTTTGTGCATAATATTGTTATTAAAACTTTCGTACAAAATATATTTCCTATGTCTTATGCACAAATAAAGTTTTTATCTATCTATCTATCTTATAATTTAGAAATAATAATATTACGAAATATTTTGTACTTATAAATATACCGCCATTACAAACAAAATGTAATTTATAAAATAAAAACCTTCTGCAGGACAGGCCTAGCCTAGTGCAGGAGTTTTTTAGCAATTTACTCAATTCTTTACAAAAAGGAATATCTAAACGTATGTTTAACAATAAGTTTTTTTTTAATGTAAAGAAAATTTATACAATGGTGTGGTATTGAATAAGTATATTTTATTTTTTATTTTTTTATTTTATATTAAAGTTAAACGTATTACGTAAAATAAGGAAACGATACGCAAATTTAAAGTCGCGCAGCGGGCTATGGAGCGAGCTATGCTCGGAGTTTCTTTGAAGGATAAAATTCGTAATGAGGTCATCCGACAAAGAACCAAAGTAATCGACATAGCTCGCAAAATAAGCTCGCTGAAGTGGCAGTGGGCTGGTCACGTCTGCCGAAGGACCGACAGCCGCTGGAGCAAACGAGTCCTAGAATGGAGACCGCGACTCGGCAACCGTAAGGTAGGACGCCCCCCTGCCAGGTGGACTGACGACCTGAAAAAGGTCGCTGGAGGGGACTGGATGCGGAAGGCGCAGGACCGGGTTTTGTGGCGCAAATTGAGAGAGGCCTATGTCCAGCAGTGGACTACAAAAGGCTAAATGATGATGATGATGTATTACGTAAATATAAAAACACGGTGCTCGGGAGTCTACTCTAAATGTTTTTATACGTGACCATCATAGAACATTTTCTTAAAAAATGCTTTAACTGACCTTCAAAAATACACAGTGCTATATATACCCGTATTTAGAGATAACGATCTGAGATGGAGCTACTGTCAGTTCCATCTCAAAAGGGGATTTTATGGAAGAGGATTTCAACGTGTTGGTAATTCTAGAGCTATTGAACTGTTAAGTTTCATTTTAATTTAACATAGCATTAGATCACGCCTATATTTACCAGAAGGGTGTGGCAGACGTGAACACCACCCACACTTCACCTGGTATGTTTATTTACCCTGGGTGCGCCTATTGCCATCCACCGGACACAATTCCAACTCCGTGCTGCTATTGTGAATTTCCTGAAGGAAAGTTCACGAATAACACTTGGCCCGACCCGGCATTTTAATTCTTCTTGAAAAACTTTATTGTTTGGAGTTAGCTAGTTAGTACCAGTTGGTGTTTTTATTTTAACAACCTACTTTTAATCGACGTACTATGTGAGCAAAGCGTACATTGCAACTTAACAAATCAAATTATTGAAATCATTGTAATTAGTATATTTAAGTTTTACTTATAATTTACTTTTATATCAATTGTTTGTAATATTTTGACGTGTTCAAGCGCCTACTGGGGCTTATGAAAAAAAAAAATATTTGAATTTAAATTTTGCGTAAAGTTTTGTTTAAAGCTTCACAACAACATAACACGAATCAAAATCCCTTGTGAATTCAATATTACCATTGCTATTGTGAAACTAACCGAGTTAAACTAGCTTGAATTACAATTGGGTTCACAATAATAACAAGTAGGTAGTAAGGTCGTATTATCAAAGGATTATTGGCCTAAAATTGTTTGAATTAAGGTCGAATTTTATTTGGCAGGAGTAGGTAAAGAATTGCTTAGATGAAGTAAGGAAACTTTAGATGATTGATTGGATCTAATGTTACTTATGGGCGTAGAAAGATTGAGTGATTTATGGACTTATGTATAGAGTTTCTTACGTGAGGCGTATGAGCGCGTATAAACTTTCGATAAAGGTAACGGGTTGAAAAATTGTCGAAGAGTTTTCAAGCAAATTACTAAAGAATTAAATTTATGTTTAAGAGCTATTGCTCCAGTATATGTATCGACACTACACACATTTTACTTTTTTTTAGTTTACAAGTAAATAAATAAATATTTCACAACAAACACACAACGCCATCTAGTCCCAAACTAAGCAGAGCTATGGATACTAGAACAACTGATACTAATACATATAATACTTTTCTTTTGTAAATACATACTTATTAAAATAAATACATAGAAACACCTAGACTAAGACAAACCCCCATGTTCATGCACACAAAGATTTGTCTTAAGTGGAAATCGAATCCACGACCTCGGCGTCGCAGCAAGTACACTACCCACTCCGCCATCCAGTCGTCTAAATTTCATATGTAATCGTCATGTTATTAAAACAAAAAAACAAATTTAAACTCAAAGCTGGCATTTTTTTTCAAAGTCAGGTTTTAAATGACAATTTTGTCCTACCTGGGATTGAACCCAAAGAATTACGGAAAACTTTAGTCGATTTGAGGACACATTAGCATTAAGACACATATAATATTGACATCATATAAATTATCGCTCGCTAACGATGAAGGAAAACATCGTGAGGAAACCTACATGCCTGAGAGTGCCTAATAAGTGCTCGAGGGTGTGTGAAGCCTACCAATCCGCACTTGGCCAGCGTAACCCTTTTCATCATGAGAAAAGGCCCGAGCCCAGCAGTGGGACATGTATTAAATACAGGGCTGCTATTATAATATTGACAGTGATTGTTATACTAAGCAGCAATAACGTATTCAGGGACTGACTGCGAACAGCTTGTGTTTAATTGTGTACACACGGCTACACACAAAGCTATACGTTTCCAGTATAAGCTGGTTCCGCTTTGCACGGGCAGCCTTTACAATTGGAGACCATCCTTTACTGGAAATATATTGGTTGATGTGTCATCATCATCGTCAGCCTGTAGCAGTCCACTGCTGGACAAGGCCTCTCCCAAGGTACGCCAGAGTTCGCGGTCTTGTGCCTTACGCATCCAATCGCTACCAGCAATCTTACGCAGATCGTCGCGCCATCTTGCCGGGGGGCGCCCGGTTGATGTGTAACCGTATGTTTATTGATTACATATTTCGATGATCGAGGTCCTGACAAGAGGCAACCGCAGCTGGTTGGTTTAAGCGGCTGCCCGGTATGCAGAAAGTCAAAGGTTCAAATCCTGCCAGTCGCATAACTTTTTCAACTGTTTCTTAGAATAATTTACTAAGCATAGCTAAATGTACGTGACGTCACGAAATGACGTAACATATAGTTGAGAAATTTAGGGTCCTGGCAGCCGCTTTGATCAACCAGCTACTTATGTATTGAACAGAGTCGCATACAAAAAATACAAATCTTTCCTCTTTCCAAAAGGATATAGCTATTGTTTTAAAAGTAAAAACAATAATGAGTTTTTACATCTAGCTTTTAACAATCAAATTTTACTGAATATCCTGATATCAAAACTATCCCAATAAAAAGCGTCCACCTCTCCATCCAATCCTTGTCAATTTAATTAAATTTCAAACTAAAAGGAAAAATGCTCCACGAATTTTAAATTTCTTTTGTCTGAAAAGCTTTCTATCCCGGTTCGAGTTAATAATGTGCATGCTAACAGGGACGAAACCAAGTACGATTTCAATAACGGAATTGTTGGAATATTAGCTTTATTCCTGGATTATCAAAGTAGGAATATAATCAGGTATCACTTAACACATTCACTTTAGAAAAACAATTGCCAATTTTCTGCAACAATGTTTAAACACTATGGTTAATTTGTGTCGACGGAAAATTAGCTTTATTCCTGCATTATCAATATATTATAGTAGGAATATAATCAGGTGATACCTGATTATATTCTTACTTACACATTCACTTTAGAAAAACAATTGCCAATTTTCTGCAACAATGTTTACTCACTATGGTTAATGTGTTTCAAAAAGGCGGCACGTGGTGGACTCTAGGTTGATTTTGCTAAACTGCGTCGATAGTCTTAGTGGTTAGTGTATGCGGTCAAACCGCCAGGTCTTGGGTTTGATGACCGGTTAAGGCAAAGTCTTCTTCTTCTTCTTCTTCTTCTTCTTCGTCGTGTCGATGGCTGATTCAAATGTTATTTTGACTTGCCATTATGGTTAAAGGATTAGCCAATCGCTTTGGAGAACTCGCCAATTGCCCAGGGTGCGCCGGACGTAGGGAATCGTTGTGTACGTCAGGTAAATAATAATAGCAGCACGGAGTTGGAATAATGCCCGGTGAATGGTGGTAGGCTCATCCCCTATCCCATGGAACCTAAACATAGCATGAGCAGTGTGCCACACCCTTCTGCGTTATATAGACGTAATGTTATATTGTATTTTTTTACTTCGATCTTTTTTTTTACTTTCTTGTTTGTTGTCTCCATTACGAATGACGGTAGGTTAACATTTTTTAAATGTAATTGTAAAACGTAAAAAGTTTTTTTAATGTGGAGTCAAAATAATTATATAAAAAAAAACTAAAAATAATACCACTCTTACAATTATGGCGGCAAAAACTCATAAGAAAAATAGAGTTCGTTAATTATTTTTATGCTGTTTAAAGCTTTATCTACAACATATCCAGCAAATCAGCTTTTTAAGTAATTTGCAATTACAAATCGTTAAATTATATCGTATTAATTACTTATTAAGGCCTCCATGGTCTAGTGGTCAGCGTATGTGCCTCTTACAACGAGATCTTGGATTCGACTCCCAGATCGAGCAAAGTGTAATTTGTGAACTTTCCGTCAAGAAATTCGCAATAACAATGTTGGAATTCTGCTCGGTGGATGGTGATAGGCTCCCCATAGGACCTAAACATAACAGGGGAAATGTGGGTGTTGTACTCCTCTACCACACCCTGTTGGGTAATGTTATATTATTTTACTTTTTAATCCTAACTTATATAAAAAAAATGTTTCTATACAGGACATACCTATTACAAAATTGTTCCTACATTCTATCGATCGATTCTTTTGTACGTCGCTGAGCAAGCCACGTTGAACACATTTTCATCGAGTGAGCGCACACCTCGCCTCTCCTCGTTAGAACGCCAATTGTCATTGTCAGTTAAAAGAAAATCTGGTCAGCTTTTTCCAGAAATAGGAATAACTTTCTTTTCAGCTTTGTTTTTCTTGAAATGTATTTTTGTTGTAAATAGGTCAGGTGAAATACCTAAGTTTTCTTTATCAACATGATATTTCATAAAAAAAATGTTTACATTAGTTTTTCCCTGGTACTTTTTTATACTTATGCAATATTTAAGCAATTGTGT
The DNA here is from genome assembly GCA_905147285.1 of Hypena proboscidalis. Taxonomy (NCBI): domain Eukaryota; kingdom Metazoa; phylum Arthropoda; class Insecta; order Lepidoptera; family Erebidae; genus Hypena; species Hypena proboscidalis. The sequence continues at coordinate 3,597,750 of LR990150.1, read as the reverse complement.
AAGAATGTTGCAATATCTAGCATAACGATATAAAAATAAAAGCATTAAAAAAATATTTATAATTATCTTCTATTTTTTTAATTATTTGCCACACTAGCAGTTATTAAAGTTAAAAATACAATTTCAAAATATAAATAAACCTTTTTTTTTTCTTAAACGACGCCCGCACTAGGAATAACTCCTGTGTCGCGGGGGTGTTCACAAACATACATTTCACACACACAAAGCACACCCAGAGTCAGAACAAATCTTTGCGAATCGCACAAAGATTTGTCCCATGTGGGGATCGAACCCACAACACCAGCGTAATTGAAAGCGGCGAGGCGACCGCTTTAACCACTACGCCAATCGTGCACTCAAACCTGCAAAATTAAATCCAAGCAATTTTACTATAAATTCTTTTGACCAGCAAGATCACATTTCACTTAAATATTGAGCAGCAGTTAGCAAATACATCAGTGTTCCCGCGGTATATTCTCATGCGTACAAAATATGAAAAAACCCTTTTTATCAATAGTTAACTTTTTAAATATTTAAGCAATTGTGAAATAATGATGCAATATTAAGTATAACAAAATAAAAATTAAAAGTATTGTTAAAAAAAAAGAATATTTTTCTCTTCTAATTTCTTTAATCTATTGCCACACTAGCAGTTCATGTATCGAGCAAAATACAATTTCAAAACAAAAATATACCTGCAAAATTACAACAAAAAACCTCAAAAATACTTCACTATTTTTTACTCCCAACTCTTTTGACCAGCAAGATCACATTTCACTTAAATATTGAGCAGCAGTTGGCAAATACATCAGTGTTCCCGCGGTATTCTCATGCATACAAAATATGAAAAACAATGAATAGTTAATAATATGCAGCGGTTATAAGAACGAGTTAGCGTCGAATCGTGCAACATTGAAAACGTGCTTTACAAAGATTGTACGAGAAAATGTGGAATTGGATTTTGTTTGTAGAAAAACCGGTTAACATTCAAATTTAAATTATGTTTTGACGAGCGTTTCGGTACACGTATCGGACGTGTAAATGTAAATGTATTTTAAGGACGATATTTGGATTGGGTTGTTAAAAAATATATATTTTTTAATAATTTTAATTTTTATTTTTATTTTATTTTAAATTTAAATTAATTAAAAAAAATAAAAAATATATATTTATATATACCTACATAAATATATATATAATATACACGTTGACTAGAGAACCTCGCCCTGTCATCGGTTGAAAATAAAAGCAATGTGCGAAGTATTTTCTTTGGCGTAGTAATTATTCCCTTGTGGATCTCGAACAATGAGTATGTCACTAAAAGAAACATAAAAGTAAAAAAGTAAAAATGCTAAGACTAAAAAGGGTTTGAATGGCAATCAGTGGAGTTGAAACTAATTAAAACACTCAATAGTTCATACCTCAACGATTTAATGGATTGACGTATAAACATCCATTAGCTTTGAGATAACATTTTGCTGGCGGGCAATGCTTTGCAATTCGCTAAGATAAAATCAATCCGAAACTTCTTAAACTGACTCTTACAGTTTAAAAAGTATATTATGCTCGCTAACCAGTTGTTGGAAGCTAGTAATAATAGTTAAAAACACTCAACAAAAGACAATCATATTTCTCAGCTGTTTCCGAAGAAGAAGTTTATGAAATATTGCCAAAAAACGAAATGCCATTTTTTGTTCATCTTTAATTGTTTATAACTTTTGCAATTTTTTATGTGCTAACACATGCTTTTGGCACATTTTTCTAGTCATCATTCCGGATCCAATGAGCTATCGCTCATAATTTTAAGAGCAGTATCTCTATTTTGTACCATTTTCAACTTGTCAATTAGACTATAACACACATTATATGAAAGTGGCAGCTGTGTCTTCTTTTTTCAAGTGTAACTTGTATCACTTATACCATCGGTAATGTTTTATTTTATGGGGCAGATAAGACTGATCTATCTGGAAACTCTAATACAGGCCTTTGAGTTAATAAAACTTATTTATAAAATAAAGACGACTGGATGGCGGAGTGGATAGTGTACCTGCCTGCGACGCCAAGGTCGTGGGTTCGATTCCCACTTAAGACAAATCTTTGTGTGCATGAACATGGGGGTTTGTCTTAGTCTGGGTGTTTCTATGTATAATAAGTATGTATTTACAAAAGAAAAGTATATATGTATTAGTATCAGTTATTCTAGTACCCATAGTACAAGCTCTGCTTATTTTGGGACTAGATGGCGTTGTGTGTGAGTTGTGGAATATTCATATTTATTTATTTATATTTAAATATAAAATATATCGCTAACTAGTAGTTGGAAGCTAGTAATAATAGTTAAAAACACTCAACAAATACAATCAAATGTCTCAGCTGTTTCCGAAGAGCAATAAAGCATTAGTAGCATTAGTAGATAGATCATCCCGTAATTCCCGGAACTTAGCGATTAAGAGATTACATTCCGGATGAACAGGATCGTACTGTAAGTGCAGAAACTTGGCTGCTATTCAACTCCGATAGTTATAGACTGGACTTTTAAGTACTATCGCATCTACTGGTAAGATTACTTACAAGATTTAATGGAACATACTTTTTTTTAGCGACTCGTTTACATGACCGTCGAGGTAGAAACCCGAACGAGAAGACAAGCTTTTGAATGCTATGGAAAGTCTAGTCGAAGCAAAAAATACTGTTCCTATATTGATCAATTTATAAGATTTTTCTGGCAGGATAAGTGTATAACACACATATATGGAAGCGGCAGCTGTGTCTTCTTTTTCAAGTGTAACTTATATCATTTTTAACATCGGTTTTGTTTTATTTTATAGAAAAGATCTATCTGAAAACTCTAAACCTGGCCTTTGATATTATAAAACTTTTTTTATAAAATAAATATAAAATATATCGCTAACTAATAGTTGGAAGCTAGTAATAATAGTTAAAACACTCAACAAAAGACAATCAAATGTCTCAGCTGTTTCCGAAGAGCAATAAAGCATTAGTAGCATTAGTAGATAGATCATCCCGTAATTCCCGGAACTAAGCGATTAAGAGATTACATTCCGGATGAACAGGATCGTACTATAAGTGCAGAAACTTGGCTGCTATTCAACTCTGATAGTTATAGACTGGACTTTTAAGTACTATCGCATCTACTGGTAAGATTACTTAGAAGATTTAATGGAACATACTTTTTTTTAGCGACTCGCTTACATGACCGTCGAAGTAGAAACCCGAACGAGAAGACAAGCTTTTGAATGCAATGCATAGTATAGTCGACGCAAAAAGTACCTTTCATAATCTGGTATAATAAAAAGATTCTGAAAGCTTCAATTTCACAGGTGTTATATAGGTAAACCTTACTGCCCTTTAAGGTTCCAATTTCAGAGGTGCCGGATAGATCTTATTCGACCCATAAAATATAACCTAACCAAACATAAAAGTGACACAAGTAACACTTGAAAAGAGAACACAGCTGTCACTTTCATTTATGTGTGTTATATGTGCTAAACCTGCCAATAAGGTTAATCTAACACCTGTGAAATTATGTCTTAATGTCAAATTTGTATAGAATTACTAGCACTTAACTACGTATTCGAAACCTTATCGGAAAGTGGTGGTAGAGCTCTTGTGAATGAGCTCGAGGGCGGCAGCACCACCGTCTCACCTTTAACCTGCCGCCAAATAGTAGTGCTTCCATTACTGTGTTCCGGTTTGGTGGTGCGATCAGGCCCTGAAATTACTGGCACATGAGGCATACCACCGGAGTCCTCAGCTGCAGCGACGCATCTATAATCTGCTTTTGTGGATTGTTGATGTCCATGGGCTGTACTCCACTTACCATCAGGTGGACTACACGTTCGATCGCTGTGGGCGTAGTATAAAAAAAAAAAAAAAACAATTAAATTGGGGCAGGCTGGGCGTGTTGTAGCTGGTGAGTAGAAGTGGCGTGATGGCGGCGGTTAGCTTTTGTATCAAATTAAAAGGCAAATAAGTGACATAATTAATGTCCTTCAGTTGAAAAGGTAAAAAGAAATAAAAAACGCCTCTTGGTGCCACACCTTAGCTTCAACTCATCCATTAACAACCTCCCTACTGCGCGGCGTCTGTAGCAAAATAGCAGATGTAAAATTCTATTATCATTTTAGTAAAAGTAAACAAAAAAAATCTACTTCAGCAATAAATAAAATATAAATCAGACTGCCTGATTCATTCTAAGAAAGGAAAAATTGCGTCGTCGTAAAATCAATACGATATGAATAATGGTCTTGCATATTGCTTACCAATGGATATCACGGATGACATACTGCGATGACCTCATGGATGTAAGCTGGGTCGTAGCGCAGAATATTGTTATCTTATAGTACTGTATAAAGAATACCATGGCCCTTTTATGATATGTCACAAGTCTAATTTCTTTGTCATTTAACAAATACTGTAGATGCTTTAATTAGGCCCTTATTTTTCTTGTTAAAAAAAATCTTGTTTTGATTTAGTTAACCGCCTCATAACATACATATAGTAAATTTTATCCCTGAAAATCGTTCCGAATAGGCTAGGACAATGTAAGTAGGCAATGTAATAGACGACCGGATGGCGAAGTGGGTAGTGTGCCTGCCTGCGACGCCGAAGTCGTGGGTTCGATTCCCACTTAAGACAAATCTATGTGTGCATGAACATGGAGGTTTGTCTTAGTCTGGGTGTTTCTATATACAGGGTGTATTTTTGAAACGGGGCAGTAAGGGCAAGTACCTTAACCGTTGCAGTTACAGCAAAACGTTCTTAAAAGACCTTCCCTAACTTTTTGGGACATTTTGAACTGCATTCACAGATTTTGTAAAAAACTTACAGTTAGCAAAAAAAATGCAAAAAGTTCAAATTTTTTTTTTTATGCCAATCGATTCTATTTCATGTGGGGATCAAAAAACTCTATGGGACCATTTTAGCTTTCAGTACTAGAAAAGAGGAGAAGGATTTTCACTAAAATGTCTTCTAATCGTGAAAAAATTGACTTATTAGAAGCGTATTTTGTCAATAATCGAAATGCGGGAGCTGCATTAGTGTGGTACCGCAATAAGTATCCGTTGCGGCATGTGCCAACAAGAAAGGTTATTACAAATCTTTTGAAAAACCTGGAATTGCAGGGTTCTTTCAAAATACGCTTCTAATAAGTCATTTTTTTCACGATTAGAAGACATTTTAGCGAAAATCCTTAATTAATAACTCATACGAAGTTTCTCAGCTGAAACTAAGTATAACACACAGATTTTCGAATCAAATTCGAAATTTGAGGGTAAAAATTCTTTTTATTTACTTTACAGTCAATTCTACCCACTTCCAGGCCATAACAAAAAGTTAGACCATCGTAGAAATTCGTTTCTGTTGCCGAAATGTATGGGAAACGTTTTTGGCGATTTCTGTCTTTTCTAGTACTGAAAGCTAAAATGGTCCCATAAAGTTTTTTGATCCCCACATGAAATAGAATCGATTGGCATAAAAAAAAATTTTTTGAACTTTTTGCATTTTTTTGCTAACTGTAAGTTTTTTACAAAATCTGTGAATGCAGTTCAAAATGTCCCAAAAAGTTAGGGAAGGTCTTTTAAGAACGTTTTGCTGTAACTGCAACGGTTAAGGTACTTGCCCTTACTGCCCCGTTTCAAAAATACACCCTGTATAATAAGTATGTATTTACGAAAAAAAAGTGTATATGTGTGGGACACACATTGTAATGACTGAATAAACAGTTGGCTTATAACACTCAATCGAGACAGACGTTTCATTTATCGCTCCTACCTCCGCACACATATACAACACGCCATACATAACATTACATTGGAATGGCTGCACGCTAACATTACATATGTATTAGTATCAGTTATTCTAGTACCCATAGTACAAGTTCTGCTTAGTTTGGGACTAGATAGCGTTGTGTGTGAGTTGTGAAAAAAAAATTTATTTTTTAACGAATATCTTGTGCAAAATCTCAAAAGTGTCATCAAGACTACCTGACAAACCAGTGTTGGACTATTTTTCAAATATACCGATCATTATATTTCAATATATACCGATAATTGATGTAAGAGTATGTTTAATTTAAGTGCTAGTGTTTGACATTTACTAAAACAAACAATTTTATTTATATCAAACAAGAGTTACTCAATCGACAAAAATCCCTTCCCTGTACACATTTTAATAAAACTTAACTTGGAAACTCAACGGCTTGAATTCTCTCAACGCACATCGGAATTGATACGGGGCGTAGAGATAATCCTTCCTTCGCGTTCTATTACACGTCTCGTTGTCACGGAGAATCAGTTTTGTTTGCGAAGCGCTTCTTTACTCCGTGATTTCAAGGATTCTGACCTTAAATATGCCAGAACTTCCCTGCGTTCTACTGATATGAATGAAAAATCATGGTAATACCTAAATCAACTTAAAGTACAATGAAATTTTTGTTTTGCATCACAGTACGGCGATCATAAATGTTAGTCCTAAGCTTGTAGAAGATGACAAATTTCGTAATGGAAAGCAATTACTTGACAGTCCTCCAGTATTTTGGTATAACTATAGGATAGTAATGAGGTATACATAGCTATTATAATGATAGCCATTTTAATCTCTTTTAAAAAAAAACTATTCTTAATATATAATAACGATGATACAAACACAGTTTTGTACATTAAACTGATATGTTATTCTATTACAATTCTCGAAAGGCAAAAAGCTTTTTCCTCTACACATGCAAATTTGTCAAATAAAACTTAACTTGGAAACACAACGGCTTGAATTCTCTCAACGCACACCGTAATTGATACGGGGCGTAGAGATAATCCTTCCTTCGCGTTCCATTACACGTCTCGTCGTCACGGAGAATCAGTTTTGTTTGCGAAGCGCTTCTTTACTCCGTGATTTCAAGGATTCCGACCTTAAATATGCCAGAGCTCCCCTGCGTTCTACTGATATGAATGAAAAATTGAGGTAAGTTCTAAATCGACTAGAAGAATAATGAATTATCGTTGAATTATCACGGCGCTCGTTAATTTTAGTCCTAAGGTTGTAAAAGCTGACAGGAGTTTTCAGAAAAGATTTTTGTCTATTTTAGAATGACTAATAATTATTTCAATGTCTTGTAGGATTAAGTATGATAAACGCACGAAGATAAATGTAATAATAGTGGCACTTTTTGAAATAGTAAACGAGTTTTCAACACATATTTGGGATATTAATGAATCATTAAATTTATGTATAATTATAAAAGCTACGGCAAACCGTTTTGCTAATTTTATCTGCTTCATTTAGTAAAATATGGTTTTGAAAGTTCTGCTTAGGCCTAAATATGTTTATTTGAACCCTTAGGTATTTTATGGGACAAAACAAAAACCGTAATTCTTTCCTTAATGAAACCAGTAATAACTTTTTGTGTAGTTTTGTTTATTCTAATACGCTAGTACCGTTCTTTGTTTATCAACTATTGTTTCATACCAACAAAGTTAAAAGAGAAACTACTTCCAACACTATTATTTTAACACAAAGCTTGGTCCCGAAACTTCAACATCAAGTTTCAATATCAATTTATCGGCATATCAATCTGTAATTACAATAGCCTTGTAGATCAGATTAAAACGTATATCTAAATTATGAATATAATTAATTCGTCAATTGACTAGATTCGTGCCTTTCAAAATTGCCTCTTCATTTTGATTTAGTTGCAAAACAGTCTAATATAAAAGATAACCTTAATGTTCCACTAGTGACAGAAAAGCTGAAAAAGAATCAGGCATGTGATGAGATGGGATGAAAGGCACTTAAAAGTGATCAGTTTAAATGTCGATGGAATGACAGGGAAAGGCAGGCCAAAGAAAAGATGGATGGACTGCGTAAAAGAAGATATGAAAAAGAAGGAAGTGAGTGAAAGCGAGACGATTGACAGGGAAGAATGGACGAAAAAGACGTTTTGCGACGACCCCAAATAAAATGGGATAAGGGCAGGAAGAAGAAAAATAAATATAGCGATTGATAAAATTCCTACAAAAGTATCTACTCACTTAGATTTAAGTAAAAGCGTAAATAAGAGCGTACTTAACTAACACTTAGCTCAGATTAACCTTGAACCAAACACTGTTTTTGTATTACTGTCACAAAAGCAATGTCGGAACTAGGTCTATGTATTCTCTATAGATATAAAGGATATAATAGAGGTAAAATAAAGTCTGTATAATTTGAAAATTATGAATATCAAGAAAGAGTCTCTTCTGTTTAAAATAACATAAAATTCGCGCAGCATTAAAGTTAGTTTCAGAATTTGAAGCTTAAAGGTAAACAAAATACATCAGATAAAATGATATCCTGCTCCTACAAAAAATATTTTCTTTAGAAGATAGATCCCTTTCATGTTTACTTCAAAAACATGACTTTGTAGCCTTTTCAAAACATTTAAATGGTAAAATGCTTATTTAATCAGTATTTAAAATGATTTTTTTCTGAGTAAACATTTTATTTTCACTCGTCCGGTACAATATTTGCTTTGGTCCTCATTTACATAAATGTACGCGTAATATCCGATGTAATTTGTGGTTACGCATGAACACAAAACCTTTTGTTGGTTCAGCTGATGGATCAATTAATATTTTAAACATTTATCGTGTTTTTCAAAGAGGAATTACGGAATTCATAGATTTTGGTTAGCGATTAACGTTTTTTGGTTGTGGTTGATATTTTATATGTTTGGAAATATGTGTTTAATCTTGATTGGCTTCTATTGTTGTACCTTGATAACATCTGTTAAGGTACATTTTTGGTAGGAAGCTCCAAATATAAATTATATTTTCATGAAAATAGAATCGCTTTATATGTTGAATGTATTAAGTATGTTCAAAAGAAATCTTCTTTAACGGAACGCAATAATGTTGCCGACTGACAGTAGCTTATAAGATTAAATTAATAAATTATCTTCGGTGTGTTTAAGTATGACTAAACATCGTTCATGCGAGTGACGATTATGCAAATTGTAATTTTTCCACTTAAGATTTTTACCTTATATATTAAGCACAATTTGTCATAATAAAGTCAGATTTGCGATTTTTGCAAACATGTCACTGTATGAGCGAGATAAATACTTTTTTTTTTCTATATAATTTAAGCTACAAAACGAGAGTAGCAGTACAGTATTGTATAAATGAAACTAGAAAATATACCGCTGAATTTGCGATGTATGCAATCAGTTTGCACCTGTCACGCAAACCAGATCCCAAACGGAAATCGTGAGTAAGTTTGCATATATACAAGTTTTCGATATTACCAACTATTTGGAAACGCCAGACGTCACACTTGGTAAACGAAAACCTAAAATATTTAGCAGTATAATATAATGTAAGACATATTTATTATTTTCTTACCGAAAAAAATAAATCTAGACTTTTTCCTAGGCAAACCTAAGGGCTAAATTTAACCTTATTTAACTCCTTACTGTTTATAATGCTCTTTTAGATTGTCTGAGAAAATTAAAATACAGTTGGTCAACAATACTTTTGTTGACCAACTGTACTTTAATTTAAAGATAAATTTTACATCTAAGCGTTTGTTTAGGCAGTTTTGGCTAAACGGCGATGATTATATTAGAATGTTTGAAGAACGTATATCAAATGAAATAAGTAACCAAACGGTTAAAGTTATTATTTTGGACGAGGCTTTGGGAGTTCTCGTCGACCTCCGTGGGTCTTTTGTGATTATTGAAAGACTCCATAAATGGAGCAGTCGGCCGATCGAGAGTGAGTTGACATCATCCGGATCCAAGATATGGCATCCAGAATGTAACCTCTTATTGTATGTGGTGTTTTTTCGGAATTTTTAGAAATTAATTTCAAATATTCTTTTTTAGAACTAAGCATTTATTAAGGCTAGACGCCGAAAGTATATGAGCATATTTGTGGTAACAGGCGTATATAAAATAAAATTAGGTAAGAATCCTCAAATAAATTTGCTGTTATCTCAACTTATACTGCGAATTCTACCAAAACATTACCTGTGCCCTAGAAAAACGCTCATAAAGTCTTCGTCTTCCATAAAATTTAGTATCTATCATAGTGCTAACTCAGTTACGTTAGTGCATTAACTTTTATGCTACCCATCTGTTCTGAAATAATTTGAGTATTATTATTAGATATTATTATTGGGTCGAGGCTTTGGGTGTTGACGTCGACCTCCGTGAGTGTATTGTGATTGTAGCGTCATTATAGACTCTCCTTTAGGCCAATAGCTTCCATAAATTGGAGCAGTCGGCCGATCGAGAGTGAGTTGACATCATCCGGATCCAAGATATGGCATCCAGAATGTAACCTTAACCCCTCATTGTATGTGGTGTTTTTTCGGAATTTTTGAAAATAGTTAAAATTGATTTCAAATATTCTTTTCTAGAACTAAGCATTTATTTAGGCTAGACCCCGAAAGTATATGAGCATATTTGTGGTAACACGCGTATATAAAATAAAATTAGCTAAGAATCCTTACCTGTGCCCTAGAAAAACGCTCAGAAAGTCTTCGTCCATAAAATTTAGTATCTATCATAGTGCTAACTCAGTTACGTTAGTGCATTAACTTTTATGCTACCCATCTGTTCTGAAGTAATTGAAGTAACTTGTTACTTGTTTTTGGTTTGTCTAATGTGTATCATGTTTGTTCCTTTAGATCTTTTAGGGAGTTTTTTTTGGGACATCGCCCTGTGTTTGTTGTTGTTGATTTCATTCGCGAAAAAAATATACTGCTTGGAGAAATTGCAAGGTCAAGGGCAGAAAAATTCTTGAGTCTATGTTAGTAGTTGTTAATTATAACAAAAAAAGGTTTTCTAAAACATTTTCACGCCCGTTGACACACTAAATCTGATTATTTTTGCTAACATGCGATTCGCAGAGAATCCTATCAAAATAATGTTGCATGTTAATGTTTGTTTAAATGAGGATCAAAGGAAATATTGTACCAGACGAGAGAAAATACAATTTAGCTAAGGAAAAGTTTATTTAAAAGTAGCAAATTAGTAATCTATTAAATAGAATACTTGAAAACGCCACAAAAATGATCAATTAACTTTTTCATATATACAAACATACATACATATATATACATAAAATCACACCGTTATACCACGGGAATAGGCAGAGACGATGGACTACAATTTCATGTGTTTACACGAATGTTATTATTTATTCAGTTAAAATTGTAATTAAGAAATTAAGATAGACAGAAATCAAACCAAAATATCTACAGTACATTTAACTGTCCACAAAAACACTGTCATGGGCCATAATTTAAAACCTCCTTTTTTTTCGTCAGGTAATAATAACTCCAAAATTAAACACGATAACACTCACTGACCAAACATTACAATATTGATAGCAACCACAAAACGTTCATCGCATTGACCAAAATACATGAATTCTGAATTCCGTAATTCCACTTTGAAAAACACGATAAATGCTTAAAATATTAATTGATCCATCAGCTGAAACAACAAAAGGTTTTGTGTTCATGCGTAACCACAAATTATATCGGATATTACGCGTACATTTATGTAAATTAGGATCGAATTGTACCGGACGAGTAAAAATACAATTTTGCGGAGGAAAAAATTATTTCAAAGTAGTACATTAGTGACCCATTAAACAGAATACTTGAAAACGCCACAAAATCATTTTTTTACTTTAAATATGTACAGTAAACGCTCACAAGTCCATAGGCACGCTAAGGATTACATTGCTATGAACGGTACGAGCCCGATACAGACAGTACACACACTAACGAAGTCGCATGCGTGTTTAGCAGTTTATAAGAATAACACACACTAATGAAATGTTGTCGCATTCGTACTAAACGCGTCACAGTGGTGACCGGTTCTTTGAATTTGCATCTATCTATCATGAGCAGGTAGCTATATCGGGTAAACATTGGGATCACGATCAACTAAATCTGAGTTTGAAGCTTAGTTGATTTGTGGTTGTATTTTGTTTTTACGAAATCATAATAATATTTGTAACATTTTAAGCACAATTTTTTTTAGGTATTCATGCTTAAATTGCGATACAATACATGTATACAATACATAAATATTTGCATATTGATATAATAACTAATAAGTTAAATATGTTATTATTATGTAACTATTTACGTAATTTTTTATTTTTATTTTCATTGTTGTAAGGTAGAAATAAAAAAAGTTACGCTGAATGATGATAACAATGTTTATTCGTTTTATTTATTTATACAATGAATAAACTTTTAAGAGCATTGTGACGTCACATTCCTACCTTAATAAAAAAAAGTTCCTTTGTAACCGTTTATAAGATTTTTGATTAATATAATAACTAATAAATTAAATATGTTATTATTATTAAACTACTTACGTTTTTTTTTTATTGTCATTGTTGTAAGGTAGAAGTAAAAAAGTTATGTTGAATGATGGTAAAAATGTTTATTTGTTTTATTTATTTATACAATTAATACATTTTAAAGAGAATTGTGACGTCACATTCCTACCTAAATAAAAAAGTTTCCTTGTAACCGTAAGATAAGATTTTTTATTGTAGCCCACTTAGTCAATTCATAACATTGATAATACAAATATTACTAAATTGATTCACAATGACAACAAGGACAGGATGTTCTAATAACAAAAATATAATTGTTGATACCCACTTATAATAGGTATTGGTATACAGCAGCGTTTATTGAAGACTAATATTATGATTTACACTTTATGACGATGTTTTTTTTAATGTAACGTCACAATAAATGTATTGAGGTTACAGCTTGTCTTGACGAAAAGAAGAAGGAAACTAAACCTCCATTGAAGATCATTAAATATTTACAGAAGTGCTAATATTTAGTTACAGCGTCTTATTAGTAAAACCAAAACATCTTAAAATAATCTTAAATAATTATAACATTATTAATATTTCGTATAACCCCCATTATTTTCAATGCAGTCAAGTAGACGTTTGCGCATGGACCCTAAAATATTATCACATATACTGGTTCCTCTTAAGTTTTCCCACACTTCCATGCAATGGGTTTTTAACTGTTGTATACACCTTTTATCCCGTGACTCCCACCTTTGCACCATCAAACCCCATACATTTTCTATATATTTACAAATGTGTGAACAAAGTGAACAAGTTAAAGAATACTATATTTCTGTCCCATTCCTTCTAATCGAGTAAAAGCTTCAAAAAGTATAAAAGTAACCAAGTGAGATTTAAACCTGCAGTCAGTTGATAAACGCATCTAACTGCATGCCTTAACCGCTCGGCTATCTTGTCACTTACATTGCGGTTGAAATTATGAACTACAATTATTTGTTAACAACATGTGTCTATTTCTTGGAAATAGAAGGTCGTAAGTCAAACTACACTTCAAACTATTGCCTTTTGAGATTGCTTAAGGACTTTTGGTCGCGACTGTACAAACATACATACATCCATACATAAAATAACACCTTTATACCACGGGAATAGGCAAAGACGATGGTCTACGATTTATGTGTTAACATGAATGTTATTATATCTTCAGTTAAAATTGTAATTTTATTAAGAAGTTATGATAGACAGAAATCAAACCAAAATATCTACAGTGCATTTAACTGTCTACATAACACTGTAATGGGTCGAAATTGAAAACCTCCTCCTTTTTTTTCGTCAGGTAATAATAACTCCCCATTTTATTTTATTTTATTTACAGTCACTGACCAAAAATTACAATATTAATTAGCAACCACGAAACGTTCATCGCATTGACCAAAATAAATTACGAATTCCGTAATTCCTCTTTGAAAAACACGATAAATACTTATAATATTAATTGATCCATCAGCTGAACCAACAAAAGGTTTTGTGTTCATGCGTAACCACAAATTACATCGAATATTGCGTGTACATTTATGTAATTTAGGATCAAAGTAAATATTGTACGGGACGAGAAAAATTAAATGGTGCCGCGGAAATTTTAAATTAAAATGCTGATTCTGTAATAAATTTATTGAAAAGGCTACAGACATCTTTTACGAATTCCTTTCAACATGAATAAAAGAGATTAGCAATTTTAAAGAAAATCTCCTTTCCTTTTATCATCCTTTCTGTACGCGAATCCTACGAGTGTCCATATTCACAACATAATTTTTCTAAGCTCACCTAGTTGAAGCAATATCACAATCGTTATTATTATTTAAAGGCAAGTTACAATCAAAATGGTGACGTTAACTTCATCGACATAAAATAACATTGCGTTTATTTTTGCGCGTATATTATTTACCAGAAGGGTGGCAGAGGATTATTAAAACCAAAACTTCATCTAACAGTAACATGATGCTTATCGCCATCTATCGGGCACAATTCATAAATCCTTGCTGCATTAAGAATTTTCAGACAGAAATATCCCATTACACTTTTGGCCGGCCCTAAAATTGAACTCGAGATCTTTCTTACAACTCGGACGCTTACGGACTCCAGTAATAAATGAAGCCAATAAATTCTAGCAATGTTTGTAGTTGTAAAGGCAAATGAAAGGAATGTAATTACTAACGGTATTGAGACTAATCATACTGTCTTGATTCATTCGAGAGAAAATAGGTGGAGCAAGAAATTCTCATTTATTAATTTAAAATGTTAAGAGTCCGGCGGGCGGACAGACCGCGTGTAGAGAAACAGGGTATGATGTTCCTCCACCACAAAGGGAGGATCCTCGGACCAGGCTCGGTGGTATTGCCTAGCGGACAGCAGTCCAAGGGTAGCGTATTTGGAAGTGGTATATATATTATGTACACTCTCTGTGAACACTTCGTTATCGCGATTCAGCGCTGTTTGTGACGAGTGCGTCACTACTTGACGTTGTCAATGTCATCCGTCATTTATTATGTGCGGATACCGCCACACCGCGTTTTAACCATTCGAAAGCAGCTGCAAAAATTAGACAGAGTAGTGCTTGTTTTCTGTAAAGCGCACGCGCCCTTCCATTTATCCCCGCGAGGCAGCACTTTTGGTCTCTCAAAATGAAAACGCAAATAAAATTTATCTTGGCTTTCAAAATATATTAATGCAAAGTAAATATTTTTCCTTTTATTTTTGTTAATCGTAAACTAGGCAATATAAACTATGATTTTGTTCCAAAACCATTACAGATATAAATGTTAACAATACAGAAGAAAGTGTGACGTATAAATACATAAAATATAATTCTCTTAAACTTAGATTCATGTTAATATTTTTAATGTTATCAACTAATACAGGTAAAATCAAAGATCTTGGCGGGTCGTAAAATGCATTGTCTCAGTTACTCGTGTAGAGTTCACGCTTTACGTATATCTCGGTCTCGCTCTCGCGAGCTACCAAGAAGTTTGACATTTGGTATAATAATTAATACTGTCTACATGTAAATAGCATATAAAAATAGTATTTAGTAAATAAGCATAAATCTGTTTCTCTGAAAGAACTCGGCAGGATAGGTGGCTACTCCGCCTGACCTTTAAATAAAATGGTTTGAAGAAATCAATTACGTGCCTTAAGGATTATCAAAAGAAAATCGGCTTTACAAATGGATTAGTCGCTTGCTCTGGTTGCACTCGCTTTATTAATTAACACTCAATCAAAAAATGTTTGTAAAATGAAAATTATGTAAAAGAATAATTAATGGTATTTTAAACGACTTCCAAAAGAGGCAGGTAGTTGCTCAATTATTGTAAATAGAAGATATTTTTAAAATAAGACTTTATAAAACCAACACCATTTAAAGATTTTTTTTAAATATGCTTACTAAACTGGCCATTATCATATTTCACTTACTTCTCCTCCATGTGGCATGTTCGTGGGACACCCTATATAATATCTAAATATTATAGGTATACTTGTTATATTGGACTCGTTCTGAAAAAAAATGATGTTTCTTTTATTTATTGTTGTACAAATTAATAAGCCGCTTAATTGAATATAATAAATATGCTGTAATAACTGCGTTGATGATCTAGTGTTGAGCGTATGCGCCTCTTGCCGGTCTCGGCTTCGATGCCCGGGTGGGACTATGTGTTATTTATAAGCTTTCCATCAGTCAATTCACAATAGCAGCACGGAGTTGGCATTGTTCCCGGTGAATGGCAATAGGCTTAAGCCCTATCTAATGGGACCTAAACATAACAGGTGAAATGTGGTTGTTGAATATACTGTCTATTAGATTGAATAGCTTATTAATTTGTATTGCCTGGCTAGATGTGAATGGTGGTAGAGTTCTTGTGAATGAGCTCGAGGGCGGCAGCAGCACCGTCTCACCTGCCGCCAAATAGTAGTGCTTCCATTACTGTGTTCCGGTATGGTGGTGAGATCAGGCCCTGAAATTACTGGCACATGAGGCATAACACCGTAGTCCTCAGCTGCAGCGACGCATCCATAATCTGCTTTTGTGGATTGTTGATGTCCATAGGCTGTACTCCACTTACCATCAGGTGGACTACACGTTCGTTCGCTGTGGGCGTAGTATAAAAAAAAAAAAAAGATGTCTATAATTTCAAAAACTGTATTATCTTTTTCAAAAAAATAAACTTTCGTTCAACTTGGTTTGTTTCTTAATTTTATTTTCAGTTTAATAACGTAAAGCATTTTAGTGTTAAACGTATATAATTAACATTTACAATTCTACATATTAATCCAAGTATATGATATCAATTAAGCCGCCAAACTAAAGTGATACTGAGTCGACCTTAATTTGAGGTATGCAAATATGACGAGCAAATTAACATACATACAAGTTATCTCATTATGAGTCGAGATACACCGCACCGTGTTATCAGTTTGTAGTTTGCTAACTCTGAAGGACGTAGGTAGGTATAATTTTCTTACAGGCTTAACTAATTAAAACTTGAGAACACATAAAATAGCGATTATGATTATTCGTATGTGCATAATTTCCACCCGTATTAATACAAATAAATAACATTTAAGTGTCTGTTTTTAATGTTAAAATAACAATATTTTTTTCAGTAGATATTGTATATTTTATATTTTTATATATTTATAATATAATATTTTATTTGCACTTATTGTAGTCACCATACAGGTAGCAAAGTAAATCCGTAGTTTAAACTGTATTTTAGGCATAGATATCGCTATGCCTAAAATACAGTTTTTAAAATTTTGTCTGTCTGTTTGTCGAACTACTGATTCACTTTGCTAACTGTATGGTGACTACAATAAGTGGCTGGTACAAATGACAACCAACCCACCATTTTCGGCCCTCTACCATGTTGAACCTTGAATGGCGTCTTGCTTTAATCCTTGCGTTATCATCATAACTAATACATTTGCATATACATACAAAAAAAAACAAATAACTTACCAACAACTGTCAAATGAACCCTCCTAACTAAAGGAGGGTGAGTAGAGATCTGGCACTCGTAGAACCCCTCGTCTCTTTCACTAACGTACTGGATGAGGAGGCGCCAGTCATTGGGGTGTTCGAAAGCTAGGGAGTAGCGGGAGTCAGCGGAGTAGGTGTGGCGTCCGAAGGAGAGGAGATGGAGTTCTTCGCCGCGGCGACGGACCCAGGATATCTGAAAAAGAGAATAGGGATAAGATTTAAAATGCCAACAATTTTTATTAAACCCACTTTAGCTGTACCACTTTATCGACATTTATGGTGATTGTACCCTGAATGCAGTTAAAAATGTTTCACCCAGGGTCTCCAAATTATATCTGAATGAGTGGTAAGTGGTTTCGCCACAATGTCATTTACAACGTGCATAATAAATACTAAAGACACAACATAAGGCTTACAATGGTAAAAAAATGTATACTGAAAAGTTTTTCATATATTTTTTTTCAAATCTTGCAATACTATTTCGGTCCATTAACTTACATGAGACTTGGTGTAGGTAGTCTGATTTTAAAGGCCTATTTTTTATTTTGAAATAAAAAGGCTGGCAAAAATACTACGTAAATATAATTTTACGAAAGAAACCGACTCAATTACAAAAAATGCACTAAAAAGTAAAAAATACTTAAGTAATATTCAATGTCCCGCCTCATCTGTGTAGAACTTAAAAGAATTCAAAAAACAGCCTTAAGGTATATTCAAAGAATCATCCTCGAACTCCTAACCATTGAGGAGTTGTACCTTACAGCATCAGCTCAGCAACCACCACATGACAAGTTTACTCTTACAGACAATTTTTTTTTTTTTTAAATCGGTCCACACGTCTTCGATGAATTGGCAAACAAACATAAGTATACAATCGAATTGAGAACCGCCTCCTTTTTTTTCTAGTCTGTTAAATATCTTGGCTTATCCAAAGAGGCTTCACTGATTTAAGTAAACTTGTCACAAATAACATAGTACTATTAAATCTACTAAGGGTACGACCGACAAATCAGGGAGGAGACACGTTGAATTAAATTAAGATGATGTGAATATTTGCATAGAAATTGGCTTGCAATTTATTACGCACTACCGGGACTGTTCAAGTAGATACTCTAACATGGTTACTTGGTTTTATTAATTTGTATAAGATATTTACTTTTGTCAGTGTAAAAGAGGATTCATGATAATTCTTTTTTTCAGTTGCAAATACAGGTACACAAGATGTTAAGTTTATTTGAACACATTTCAGGAATACTGTTTTTATCCTTGACAGTTAACAATAACGAGATTTTAAGACATTTTTTTAAACAAGTTTTACTTGTTTTCCGAGAATTGCTTTTGGCAAATGGTTGTATTATCTAGGAGCCATACAAAATATACTTTTATTAAAATATGCAGTTGTATTATACAGATAAATGTTTTTTTTTTAATTATGTCTTCTACCTTTTAATTTCGTAAACATGTAATAATATAAACCTATACAAATTTCGAGTTCACCGTTATACATAATAAACGTAAATCTGTAAGTATATAAAATTTCATAGCACATTATAAAAATAAATTGTTAGATTAAAGATCAAAGTAGATCAATTTATCAAAAGAAAAAATATTATTATGTGATCAGCAGTTTCATACTAAAAAAACTGCTCTTATAAATACAAGTTGTATGGCAACGTTCAAATTCTAGGTCAAACTGCGAACATCGCGTCGTCACAATTTTTCACGAAAGTAAAACTTGTCAGCAGTAATACTTCATCTTGTAATTCACCATTATGTCATTTTATAACATCTAAGTTATAACTACTGCGTCACAGTCAGAATTCTCCTCCACTTATATAGTTCTATATATTTCTATATTTTATTTTACCTACCTAATACTTTTTTTTTTCTATTTTTTATTTTAAGTGTTGCCAGTTCAGCAACTTTGTCGAGAAATCTGGCGGCTATTGCCTTACCCCCAGCGTCAACAAAATCGATTAAGCGTTTTAAATAGATAGTTGCAAAGACAAAAAAATTACTACAATTTTGTGATTTTCGACTTATTACGTATGGCAAAAAATAATTTGAAATATCGGCTTAGATCTTGTCATTTTGACACGCCAAATGCTAAATCTATGTCTTTTTACGAAAATCTCACAATGTGTACAGCTGCTAGTCGTATTCACTAGCGGTATATTTAATACTAGTTGCCGCCCGCGGCTCCGCCCGCGTGGTATGTCAATTAAAAGTAGCCTATATGTTAATCCAGACTATAAGCTACATGTGTGCAAAATTTCATCGAAATCGACCCGGTAGTTTTGGCGTGAAAGAGTAACAAACATCCATCCATACATCCATACTTACAAACTTTCGCATTTATAATATTAGTAAGGATAAAACCACGTACAAGCGAACACCTGCCATTGAGTTTATCGGTACATAATGTTAATATAAGTTGTTATAACACTTATTAAAGTATATATGAAAGGAAATTAATTAAATCAGATTGTTTACTACGTAGAAACGGCTAAGTGGCTAGTGATAGCTATCAAAAATATTTTGATTAAAACTCGAGGCCTTTGATTTCGCAGTCTTACGGTTTCCCCTCGGCTATTGCTGCTTTTTGTAAGTTTTAAGTAGTTGCCAATTACCATCAGCAAAACTACAAACCAATTTGTTATATAAATGGTTCAAAAAATAAGCCCGAAATACTAGGTCAAACTACAAACAGCATCGCAATTTTTCACTAAAGTAAAACAACTTGAAAGTCACGATTATACCATTTGTAACATCTAAGTAATTACTACTGCGTCACAGCCAGAATACATCACTATGTGCTAAGATATTGCAGACTTTCTATTTAAGTTTTATGTTGAACAGCTTGGCAACTTGACTTCGTAACTTAAGATGACGTAAATGGGTCACTTTTTTTGTTGCAAATGTAGAGGGAATTAAAATACGCTTTACTGAATTTTAACGCTGGTTGAGTTTTTGTTCTCGAGCAGTTTTGGCGATGCTGTAGTTACATACCAGTTTGACTTCATGTCTATTTGCTTATGGGTGTTATGTCAGCTGAAACTTCTGGTGTTATGTCAGCCGAAATTGTCAGCTACTCCGTTACCAATCGATCAATGCATCGACCAACGTCGATCGATTTGGTGTAATACCACCTTAATGAACGTCATTTTAGATGAAATCTACCATCAAATAATTTTTAGTGGCAATTTAAATTTGCTATAACCGATTGGGATGTCTATATCATTTTAGATGAAATCTACCCTCTCTTGTTTTTGTAGCCTATGAACCTTTTAATAACCTTTCTCAATGGCAGTATAAAACTTTTTATTTATGATTTAACATACATTGATGTATACACTATTTTAAATCTAAACCTAAGAAAACTAATTAAACAAAATTATTATGTACTATTTTTTTTCAAGTATCTAGCAATTAAACATTTCGTACTAAACCAGGATATTTCAACGACAATATTACTCCATTTATTGGTAAGAAAAATGCGTATTAAATGTTTGATCAGATTACAATTTTCCAATTTTAATTTAAAGTAACTAGCTTTAAAACAAAAACAATATGTACAGTACGTATTATAAAATTCTCCTAACTATCGAACCCACTTCAAAATTCGGTCCTCAAAATTTACACAAGATGACAATCAGTTATTGGACTACCCTTTTTGACTTCCAAAATGGTAATTAAACTTTGTAAATTCATATTTCACAGTCAACATTGAAATTGCTTTCGAGGCGACTACCATGAGTTTAGAAGATTCAACTATTCGAGTTATAGTTAGTTGGAACTTCGCCCAACTTGTAACTGTCTAACGAAGTAGATTTAAGTTGCAAAGAGATTTCACCGCGGTCTTGGAACAATACGGCTACGAGATTGTGATACTTGAAAAGAGGTTTTAGTTCACTTAAAATTTATACGGCAGTTAAAGTTGGAACAGTTTCACCTGAACTATTAATGTAGTTCAAAGAAATACAACATTATGGAAATTGTTACGGGCCGTATGAACCCAACATTTTGATTGATTCCTAAAGCTTAATTTCAGTGTCACTGCGGAGTGCGTAGTGGCGGCAACTTTGCATCATGTTTCTATTAAAATATACCACTGACGTGCGCGGCCGACTACTGATGCGAGGCACGGACTTAAATTTTTAGGCACTAACTACTGACAGCACGTTGAATTAGTCTTTTGAACCAAAAATGCTTATTTTTTAATTAAGAGACAAAAACAAGACTGCAATGAATAATTTAATTATACTACTTAACTGTAGCGTGAGAACAATAGACGCATGGATCCTAGTGCTCGCTCACTCGCACATACACTTTCTATCGCACCTATGACGCGCGGATCGCCCCACTTGTTTTTGCACACGGCACTACAGCCCGGAGGCTTATATAAGCGTCAACGCAAGCCTCCGTCAATCACTCTCAGCTAGTCACTTCCCAGTGAGATAGCCCTCAGTGCCGTCCTATGGATAAGCCATCGAGGAGAGAGATAGCCCCAGCGCCGTCCTCTCTGAGACAGTATGTTTGTATTTAGCTAGGCCTTATCTGTGTGTACCAAGTATTTGTGTTTATTGAATATATCTCAGTCCTGCACATTGCTGTTTTCCTTCACCACCTTCTACGTGGATAGAACCTAACCACAAGTTCTGTCCTACATCTGGCGCCCAACGTAAATGAAGAACGAAGAGGAAAATTTGGAACATAAGAAGAAGGAGGAGGAGGACAGTATGTCTATTCAGTTGACCCAGAAGAAGTTAAAAATTTGTTATTTGAATTCAAAGACATTTTTAACAAAACTGGCGAAGCAACCGATTTACTGAACTTAAATTAGACACTGATAATCATAAACCAATTGCTATCAAACCATATAGATTGTCACCTGCTAGACAAAGTCAATTAAAAGAGGCAGAATCTGTACTAGCCTACTTAGATGACATCATCTGCCGATCAGCCAGCTTTGGGAAACACCTGGAAGACCTGGAAGAAATATTCAAGAAGTTAAGGATATATAGGTACGCCATCGGTGCAGCTTCAGTGCAGGGGGAGGGCCCGGATGAACACCCAATAGAATACGCCAGTAGTCTACTTTCAACAGTCGAACGTAATTATACGGTAACTGAAAAAGAGGCACTCGCAATTGTATGGGCTGTGTCTAGTTTTAGAGGCTATATAGAAGGTGCAAAATTCATTAAGGTGACTAACCACCAACCACTAAAATGGCTGTTAAATTTAAAGTCACCAACAGGAAGGTTAGCACGTTGGGCATAACAGCTCCAACTGTACAACCTAGAAATCAAATACACTCCAGTAAAAACCAATGTTCTTGCTGATAAAGTGATTCAAAAATATCATAGCAGCGCGATAAAAAATTTCTTCACACGAGATGACCAAAACTCAGAGCCTATACTACCAATTAGAAAACGAGGGAGACCGAAGAAAGTTAGCACCTAGTACTCGAACGGGACGTCAACGAGTACCAGAGGGGGAGACTGTAGCGTGAGAACAATAGACGCATGGATCCTAGTGCTCGCTCACTCGCACATACACTTTCTATCAAACCTATGACGCGCGGATCGCCCCACTTGTTTTTGCACATGGCACTACAGCCCGGAGGCTTATATAAGCGTCAACGCAAGCCTCCGTCAATTACTCTCAGCTAGTCGCTTCCCAGTGAGATAGCCCTCAGTGCCGTCCTATGGATAAGCCATCGAGGAGAAAGATAGCCCCAGCGCCGTCCTCTCTGAGACAGTATGTTTGTATTTAGCTAGGCCTTATCTGTGTGTACCAAGTATTTGTGTTTATTGAATATATCTCAGTCCTGCACATTGCTGTTTTCCTTCACCACCTTCTACGTGGATAGAACCTAACCACAAGTTCTGTCCTACACTACTTTATTTCTGATATAATGAAAGTTGTATTCAATTTACGAGTACTACATGTTTACACATTATCGATTCGAAATTATCGACTGTAGTTATACGAACATTTTACTCAATCCCATGGTAGGCGCCCAGATTCTAGAATCCTTTACAGTGTATCTTTCCTATTTATCATATGAAAGCTTTTAACTTGAAGCTCGGTGCCGCATCAAGAGATCGCTTTAAGCCACTCTAGAGCAATCACGAGCTAGCCTGAGTTGTGGCGATAGTACAAAGTTAAGTTTTAGTACATTTTGCTTTTAAGTGACTTGATTCGTTTAACTTTTATTATTAAAGTTTGAGCAAATTTAGAGCAAAATTGTTCGAGATAAATATAATACATGAAAAGTGTTTTAATTTAATGTAATTTAATAACAAACTTAAATGTGTTCTAAGTATAACAACACTAATGTCACAAAACAAAATTATGTTTTTAAATGATTTTAATATTAATAACCTTGTGTTCTCTTAGCCAAAAAACATCAATTTAAATTTGTGATTTTAACTAGCTTTGAGTTTATTGATTAGTTATACCTAATGATTACCATTCTTACCTTACATTCAATACTCTTTTTTAAAAATTGATTCCTAAATTTATGAACTGTTTTATACTAACCAACCGACGCATTGCTAAACCGACTAATACGATCTCTCTCACATTCAATTCAGAATGAGTCAGAGTTTTTTTTTTTACGGGATATATAATCCCACCCACCAACTGAAAGGCACCGTGCATGACACACAGGCAATCCCAGGGAGAGTTAAAATTGTCTTAACCCGCAACGAATTTAATTAGAAGTATATAGTTGGAGTTAGAAAGTATGTATCTTTACTTCCCTCCAAGTCAGAGTCCTGAGTCAGAGAGATAGTAGAAACTTTAGCTTAGTCTTAGTTATTAAAATAGTTTAATTACTCACCGTCTTCTCTCCCAAATCGTGGACTCTACAATGCAGATGAACGCGACTGCCGAGCTGAGCGGTCACGTTATTAGTTGAAGCATCGTCTTCGAAGAAAGGCAAGGGTTCAGAAGTAGTAGTGGAGATGTCTTCCTCGTGGTCTTCATACGTCTCCGTGAAGACCTCAGACCAGAAGGGACCGGTGATCACTTTTTTGTCACCGGTTTTGAAATCTGTTGAAAAAATGTTGGTTAGTCCTGCTAATATTAAACACGTAAAATTTTGTGAAGATAAGGATGTATTGGTAGATTTAGATGATTTTTTGCTGATGAATGTATGCTTTGTTCAAAATAAGTAACGAATTTTAAAGTTTTTGGATAATAAACTTTAAGGTTAATAAAACAAAGAATATTGTTATTTAGATTTAAGACATTTCAAATTATCTTTTAATTTAAAAATAAACTTTATGGCGATATTGTAAAGATTGAAATTATTAATTGTGACCAGCTTAACTGCCTCGATGATCTAGTGGTTAGCGTATGCGAGGTCTCGCATTCGTTCCCTGGGTCGAGCAAAATGTTATTTGTGAACTTTCCGTAAGGAAATTCACAATAGCAGATCGAGTTCGAGTTTTGCCCGTTGCACCTCGTGGTGAGAGGCTCATACGCTAACCAAAAGACCATCGAGGCAGTAAATCGATGAATAAATTAATAATAAATAAATATTTCACAACTCACACACAACGCCATCTAGTCCCAAACTAAGCAGAGCTTGTACTATGGGTACTAGAATAACTGATACTAATATATATATACTTTTCTTTTGTAAATACATACATATTATACATAAAAATACCCAGACTAAGACAAACCCCCATGATCATGCACACAAAGATTTGTCTTAAGTGGGAATCGAACCCACGACCTCGGCGTTGCAGGCAGGTACACTACCCACTCCGCCATCCGGTCGTCGATAATCACCGGTAAGTAATATTGAACACCCAAATGTAAAACAGTAGACAATTTTTAATATAAGCCGTGTAAAACTATCGTATTGATTAATCAAACATACATGGCACACCCCAACAATTTTCACAGTTGTTTATTGATTCAAATATATTCGAACAAAATATTAGTTACAGTATCTAAAGTCAATAGTATCGGCATTTGTGAAATCTATTCATATGCATGTGCTGAATAATGAATATGAAATATTTACAATAGACCTGGTTTGTTTTCAGGTGTTCTAAAAAATGTGTGATGATTTCACAATTTTGTATTAGTTGATACTACAAAACAATCATGTTAAAATATTTTTTCAAAATAAAAACCGACTTTAATTACAAAAATGCACAATAAAGTAATCGTCAACGTCTCGCCTCAATAGTGTATAACTTGAAAGAATACAGTCAACAGCTTTAAGGTGCCTATATTTAAAGAATTGTCTTTGACCGTTGAGAAGTTGTATCTTCCAGCATCAGCTCAGCATCATGAAATGCTGACTGCTAGATGCAAATATCCGAGTAGCTTTAGGTAATATACAAAAAACAAAAATTAGAGGGTTGCCCTCGATTTCTCTAGAATCCCATAATCAGATCCTGACCTAATGAAAATGGGACCACATGACAAATATACTGTTTTAGATAGAAAGATTTTTTTAATCGGTCCAAGCATCATCGAGTGATCGGGGAAAAAATAAAATAGATAATCGTCTTGAGAACCTCCTCCTGTTTATTGAAATCGGTATAAAATAAATCTAGGTTTTTAACTTTATAAAAATAGCGAACCATGCTTTCACTTTTTTAGCTAAAAATATGTTTTTGATAGCTTTTGTAATACAGACCAAATTATTCTTTCGCTAAAAAAATAAACGTGTCTAAAAAGTAAACACATTTTTAGTACATTTTTGTTTAAACCAACGACGTGGACGCAGTATACCGAGCATATTTTCTAAATTAGAATAATATTCAAACGTAGCGTAATCAGGACATTTTTTGTTAACAAAAAAGGTTAGAAATTAGAAGGGAAGCGCTGAAAGCTTAAAAGAAAACCAGCTAATTACTAATTAGTGTGACTTTTTCCCTTTAATGTGGGTTGGAACACATTGAGCAGAATTCGTTGGCGAATAATACCGTTTGCTAACTAAAGCCTCCCTTACTAAACTGTGCTTAAAAGACTCAGAATATTCTACAAAATGTGTTTAGAGGAAATGTTTGGGATATTTTTTTACTTGAAGACGGACGTCGAGCTGAAAATAAAGTAGGTGTATTTATTTTCAAGGGTCATTCAACCTTTAGATTGGGTACAGTGGGTACCCAACTTATATTGTGATTTGTTGATTACTACAGGCGCTCAAAGTTGTGTAGTGGTTATCAAAAATGTGTCTAATATTGAGGACACGGTTACGCGGTCGCCTCGCCGTTCTCCACTGCGCTGGTGTTGTGGGTTCGATGAGTGATACGCAATGATTGGTCCTGATTATGTGTGTGCTTTGTGTTTGTTAACAGCCCCGCGAATAATTTCAAGTGCATAAGAGCGTTTTAAAAAAAGCATTATTTTTGCAATTTACACATAAGTATTTATTTTGACTTCGCTCAAAGGTTGAGTACGTCACACGCATTTGACATTGATGCGGCAGTATTTTTTTATGCCTAACGTTTTACATTTTTATTTCTATATCTCTTTCAACTGTACCTACATAGTTAGGTATGATTTTGGTTTTAGTATTATTTAATATTTAAGGTTGTAAATTTTAATATAAGATTGTATTAACAAAAAAAATACATAAAGTATTTAATTTTAATGTATGAATATTCGGATTTTATTTTTTTAGCTTGTACTGTCCCACTGCTGGGCAAATGCCTCCCCCAAACGTTTTCAGTCCTCTCTGTCTCCTGCAGTTGCCCACCAGTTGTGGCTGTAGACATCTAGGTCGTCCCGCAAGCGCCTCCTAGGTCTACCCCGTCTGTTCGGATATAGTCTTTACAAATAAAAGTTTTTTTTGAGGGCTCAAAGGAGCTCATTTCTTGAGAACACGCAATAAGGAAAAGTATTCTTAACCTTTAGATCAACAAGATAGTCTGCGCCTGACCAATAATCGTAAAACGTGTATTACAGTGACGACAACATGAAAAATGCCTATAAAATTTTACGATCAAGCAAACCAAAATAAAAATCCTGTAAGTAATTGAGAAGAACGCTGGTTACCGAACGATAAATAATAAATTATAATAGGTACCACGGCAACCGATCAACCTATGCATATCCAGAATAAGCTGGTCTCGCATTGTTCGCAAAACCTATACAACGTAGTCCATTTTATACTGGAAAGTGTAGGTTGATATGAGACCGTCTGAACAGTAATAAATCCTTTCCGTGACTTGCTGTAGACTGAAGAAATTTATGAGATACTGAAAATATTATTTCGGCACTGTGAGAAAAATACAATTTCTAATTAAAGTGATGAATCCTTTTAGCTAAACATGCTATGTTTGCTAGATATTCAATATTTAGGGCGCATACGTTCACTGGCACATTTTGAAATTAAAAGTGAGTGAGTTAGGTACCGTGGCTGTGTTATTATTATGCGAATAAGTGACACAGTGGTGGTTTAATTTCTGCATTAACTTTTCTGAAGCGTTTTACTGTCAGGAAAGTAGCCAAAAAAAATTAAATTAAAATTTCACGACTTTATAAAAATGAATAAGAAAAAGAATACGATATAACGGTACGATAACGATTTTTTAAAATTATATGAATAATTTTAAACTTCTTATTTATATTAAAATAAGTACATAAACATACCGATGTGCCAGAAAAGGCACCTCAGCATAATACTGCAGCACATTAGCACCACTGCGCTGATATTCTGGTGCGCCCTGATCGTAAGACAAGAGGTAAACCGCGGTGCATATTGAGACATTACGTCATCTTCAAATAATTGTAATGTTTCCATATAAAATTT
Source organism: Hypena proboscidalis (assembly GCA_905147285.1). Lineage (NCBI taxonomy): Eukaryota > Metazoa > Arthropoda > Insecta > Lepidoptera > Erebidae > Hypena > Hypena proboscidalis. The sequence continues at coordinate 3,569,576 of LR990150.1, read as the reverse complement.
TTCAAAAGGATTTTCTTAATAATCTGGAGTAAAATCACTAAAGAATTATATAATTCTTTTTTCATGTAGGCGTACTTAAGTATTTATCAGAATTACCCGAATTCAAATACATACTTAAATTAATCATTACCCAAAAATATTAAATTCTTCTATCAGCAAACACGGCTTAGTCAGCAAACACGACTTGTCTAAATAAACTCCTTTTATTAAGAATTTTATCATATTATTATTTTATTTTTAATTGTATTTGTTGTTTCCTCTCTCTGCACTATGTCATGACTGATTGTCATTACTTTGTTATCTCTGCACCACCTAAAGGTAGACTGGTAGAGAATGACCTTGGCAAGAAGTTTTATAAATAAATAAAAATATACTTTAACAATATATCGCAAGTCCGAAACCGAAAGCAGACACATAATTCGCAAGATTTGATTTATGTAATAACAGAAACAAGATTTGTTCCACCACATGAAAACTATGTAGGATTCCGGGAGTTGATTTAATGCCAATCCAACCGTCAGATTTGAAGACGGTCAGGGTGCCTCTTCGCAAGGCCTGTGCTCGACGTTTTTGCTTTCAAAGTATGGGATCTTAGCTCATAACAGTAGCTACCATATAGACAATGGTTTATTTATGGTTGAAGAAAACAATGAAGGAAATTAACTAATTGGCTGAAGGCGGTTGCGGAATGTTTGCAAATGAGCTCAAGGAAAACTGCACTATCGTGTTTAAAATGTAGTCCTTACAGTAAGTAGGTACTGTTTTTCGGTTTGACATTTAGAGTTAGTCACAATTAGAGAGATATACTAACAACATTATATAACATTTCACCTGTTATATTAAGGTCCCTTGGGATGGGGGGTTAGCCCATCGCCTTCCACCAGGCACAATTACAACTCCGTGCTTCTAATGTGCATTTACGAACAGAAAGTTCACAAATAACACTCGCGGTAAGAGGCGCATATGCTAACAACTACACCATTGAGGCAGTACCATAGACATATCTATCTATGATCTAACATTATTTTTGACCATGGACACGTGCCTATTGTGTGGAGTAAAATGATAGTGCAGAATGGATAAAACAAAGCTAAAATAAGAACAATCACACAGGCTAAGATTGCTTTTGACAGTTATTCCAAGAACAGTTTCTTCGAAAAACTTTTGTGCTATTGCCTGTCTTACAATCTTTTATATGTGTTTATTTTTATGTCTGTGTTTAAAAATTTAAGCTTACCAAAGATTGGTATTGGTTTGATTAGATTTCTGAAAAATGTTTTATTTATGATTTAACCGAATGACACTGTAAAAGTACGAATATATTTCTAAATTATAGATATTGTACAAGTTTGTAACCTTAGTTAGGGCATTTAATGATAACACAGATTCAAGACGTGGACATTGTTTAATGCCAGGGGTTAAAAATTAGTTTGAGTCTTAAAACAATTGTTTAACTTTTTTTTTAAAGTTAATATTTTCTTTGACCTTATTTAATTTTGATTTTAATATTACTTATTGACTTTGCAATTTTATAATTTTTAATTTTAATGTAATGCTTGCCTAATATTATTTTTAATTTCATTTTATGTGTTTTGATGAAATTATTATTTAATATAATTAATCAAATTATGAAAAAGGGGTCATGTTGGTCTATTTAGTCGACCGTGGTTTCGCCTATACTATACTTTTAGGCATCTTCAGAGAGTGCGACACGTCGCGCCTGAGTCGCAGCCAGTCTTGCACTGCGGGCAGCGGCGCGAGTATAGCGGTGATAATTTGAATAATGTTACTAACTCACGTCAGTTTTAATAAAAATAAATAATTTCATTAAAAAACAAATCTTACGAAAATCGATTTCGATCATATTGAATGTGTATCTACCCTGTTTACCATAGATCAGATTTTTCGACGTTCAAGGCAACGATAAACAAATAGCTTAGATACATTTTTTTTTCAAGCCATGAACACCACCATAGAAATGACTATAATAAAGATAATATTTTTTCCTGAATCATTGTAACGTAATATCCGGTATCCTTAAAAGGTTCACTTAAGTCGGACGATGAACCTGATAATAATATTATACACGCCATTTTCAGATTAAATGATGACATGAGTAATTTTAACATACACATTGACAAGATATTCGTATATTAGTTGGCACATTAGTACATAGAGGACAATAATGTCAGATTTATGTGTTTGCACTTAAATAATTAAATTTGGGACCCCCTTTTTTCGCATAATTTAGTTTAGCATAACACGTTTGGCATAATTGTCTTTTAGCACACTACTTCACTTGGCATAACTATAATTTTGCTTAATGTGTTTGTCATAATTCTTATTATACTTAATGGTTTTACGCCTAAAAAAGATGAAAAGAAATTTAAAATTGGTATCATAGAGTAAAAATTGGTTAGGGTTGCTCATGGGCCCACTCCTAAGTCGTCATTTGCTTATTCTGAAAAGTATTTTGTTGAATTAGGATATTATGTATATAGTATGCCAAAAGACAATTATGCCAAATGACTACTACTTTTATTCTTCTTCTTCTTCATTCGAGTCGACGGCAAGGTCAAATTTTATTAGCCCAGTTTATTATAATATACAAGAAAACATAATGCTTAACAATGATGCATAAAGTATTTATGCTAAAATTAATATGCGGAAAAACTATGCCAAAATTATGCAAAACAATAGAGAACCATAAAATTTATAGCTTTTATGATTACTACAAATACTAACAAAAGATTTGAGATATAGTTAAAATCAAACATCTAATCTGTATTGAAGTTAGCTGCAAATGAAATTTCACGGGTCACGCTTTGCGCTTATTCTGATTGACCACGTTCGATTGCAGTACCCGCCGATTGGTCGATACAGTGCATCACAGCCGTCTGCAGTGAACTTCACTATTGCCGATATTTTTGATTTTATATACGTATATATAAAATTATCGATTTATCTAAATATTATCATAATATTATTATCATAAAATAAATATTATCGATTTAGTAGTTTCAAAACACGTATCTAACTCTGCTTAAAATGTATGAGGTGGATAAGCGTGTCTCGCCCTATAAGCTCTTATTGCCACTAAGGCGTACCTGATTCTAACCTGAATTGTTTCATTGCTTATGTATAGCAAAATTGCAAAAAGGTTCAGTTTCAGCCGCAAAATGAGTATAATAAATACCTATTGTACGACCTTTAGTTAATCACAAAATTGGTAACTTTAGAACTCTAATATACGAAAAAACATTTTATTAATTTCCTATTTTTAAAATAGATAATGTGAGTTCCATTTTTCCGTCAGTTGTTTTAATTTCGAACGGAACCGTTTAACTTAATCCAAGCTCTAATGGATCATTTTAGTTTAACTAGCAGCATAATTAAAACAATTAGTTTTGGGTTTGAGTTAATGGTTGGAAAATTATAATCACGGCGGGAGTTTAATAATAAGCTGAGATCAATTTTGTCTTTAATTGCTCCGTTATTATAAGCCCCTTGATTAACCCAAGCTTTTATTATCACGTGTTCAGAGATACTAAACAGATAGCGAAGAAAATCGATTGCCGCAATACCTTCACACTGCCTCACTTTGCCGTGGAATATTGGCCAAAATACATGCCAACAACCAATCTACATTAGAATGGAATAAAATACTAAAATGCCGTGATAACATGGAGTAAATTCTTTTACTGACGTTTTCTACAACATATATTGGCTTGAATATTTGAGGAAGGAATATTCCGGTAATGTAGCTACTTTTAGAATGCACTATGCGATGTTGACACGATATTACGTTTATTGTAAATTAACTTTCGTCCATTTTTCGTGCTTCAATGAATCAATGAAATAAACCCATTATTATAGAACGTTATTTATTACCGACTTCGATTTTCTTTTTTTTTCTTTTTGATCGTGGATTACTCGAAGTCGCCTGGACCGATTTGAAAAATTCTTTTTAGTCTGATAAAGTGTACTTGTCATGTGTGGTCCCATTTTCATCAAGTTACGATCTGAAGATGGGATACAAGGGAAATCAGGGGCAATCCTCAAAATTTTAAAGGTATCTTATTGTTTTTCGTATATTACCTAAAGCTACTCGGATATTAGCACCTAGCATTGATTGATTGAGCCTGCCCGAGTGACGTACACAACGATTCCCTACGTCCGGCGCACCCTGGGCAATTTGCGAGTTCTCCAAAGCGAATTGGCTAATCCTTTCACCACGATGGCAAGTCAAAATAAAATTTGACTCAGCCATCGACACGACGAAGAAGAAGAAGAAGCACCTAGCCGTCAGAATTTCTTGTTGTTAAGCTGATGCTGGAAGATGCAACTCCAAAACGGTTAGGAGTACGTGGATAATTCATTAATATAATGCACCTTAAGGCTGTTTACTGTATTATTTCAAGTTACAATAATATAAAGTGGTAGCCACATTTCCTATTAGCTGTAACATTTTACTACGTCACGTATCGTTTACGTTTCGTCTAGCGAGAAGGTGCTCATTCTTTATTATGTGAACGAGGTTGCCTGGTACGGGGTGCCTTATTTGCGTTATTTTAGATTTTGTTTGCGTTACATAAGCATGTTTGGATTTTCACACGACGACGTTAGATAAGCGAGAAAATTGTGTTTGAATGTATGTTGCGATCGTCTTATGGTGTCGTCCATCGATTTATTTTATTTTATTATTGGCTTGCGGTCTCAAAAGGAGTTCGTTGTTATTACCGTGAAGAAAGTATCAAGGTTATTGGTGACGCGGAAAGTGGTATTTCATTTAGCGTTATTGGTTTTTATTTGTTTACCAAATCTGGTTTACTGGGTTTGCGCTGTTCAAGAGGATTTTTGATACAAGAAAATGTTAGATAAAATTACATCAAATGATTTTTTGTCCACTAAACTATCAAATATTGTAAGAAACAATCATCATCATCAACTAGTTACTTCGCAACGCAACGCAGCCTACTTCCACGCATAAATAAGTATAGGTCTTTGTTTGATTTTGTCTCTCATCTCGTGCATGTGCCATGTGCCTGCATCTAGGTTAGAAACAATAATAATAATAATAATAAAAGGCGGTCCTTTTGGACACGGCACGCATCGTGAGGAGGTTCCTCTCTCTGGAGCCCTAACCATCGGCAGCTTGGTCCCTGCACCTGATGTCGGTGGGACACTGTTTTTTATATTTTTAAATGTTTTTTTGTATTTTTTATAAATCATATTTAAAAATATATAAGATAAGTTTAAAGATAAATAAAGAGGAATAATAATAATAATAGCAGCCCTGTATCTAATACATGTCCCACTGCTGGGCTCGGGCCTCTTCTCGTGATGAGAAGGGTTAGGCCATAGTCCACCACGCTGGCCAAGTGCGGATTGGTGGACTTCACACGACCTCGAGTACTTTTTGGCACTCTCAGGCATGCAGGTTTCCTCACGATGTTTTTCCTTCACCGTTAGCGAGCGATAATTTATACGATAAATACACACATATCTTCGAAAAGACAAATCTTAACGATTTATTGACAGAGGTGTGTGCCGTGGGTTCGAACCCGAGACCTTTGACTTCGCAGTCCTACGGTCTCCCACTCGGCTATCGCTTCTTTTTAGAAACAATGCCCGAATAAAAATGTTATTGGCAATAAATATTACCTTAGTATCATATAAATGACTTTAAAGCTGAAATAAATAACTTTGTACGAACCTAATCTAATAGACCGCTTCGGGGTGCATGAAAGGAGCCTCCCCGAGTGACGTACACAACGATTCCCTACGTCCGGCGCGCCCTGGGCAATTCGCGAGTTCTCCAAAGCAAATTGGCTAATCCTTTCACCACGATGGCAAGACAAAATAAAATTTGACTCAGCCATCGACACGACGAAGAAGAAGAAGAATAGACCGCTGCCAGTGGGCTACATTGCCAAAATACTCACAGCATTACCACGTTTTATGGTAATGCTTAACTTTTGGCCGAAATAAATACCAGCATTCTGAAAACGTGTGGCATCAAACAGGCGAGTCGAAATCTGTAAGTACAGATTGAAGTATAATAGTAGAAAATAATTAACAGTTATTATTATAAGTATCTACCTGTCAATAAATAATAGTTAAAAAAAGTACTAGTATTATTGTAAAAAAGCGTGGGTTGCTCGATAGACGAAAAATATGGCACAGCTCCCCACGCTTTTTCACAATAATAATAGTATTTTTTGTTCATTACCATTTTCAGCTTATATTAGGAATTATTTTTCACTTTTTAGTTAGAAGTATTTTAAAAGCGTGTTTTTTTAGTTTTTTCAAACTATTCTTTATTTTCTACTTTTTAGTTTGGTTTATTTATAAGAGCTTTTTTTTATTTTTTATTTTTTTTATCGAATCATTGCATTGTCATCGATCTTTGACAGGTGTGCAAAATTTTAATGAAATCTGTCCGTTTAAAGTGGGTCAAAATCGAGTCCAAAGGAGTCGGTTACATACATACATACATACAGTTGAAGCTAATATAAGCGTTTTAAAAATAAAAGTACTTTTATGCCGACTGTACCTGCACAACAATTGCTCAACTACCCGTTGTTCTAGGTGAGTGACAGTGGCTTACTTGGTAAATCGCCTTAATAACAAGAATATTTTTTCCACCCACATACTAAGACGCATTGTTCGTTCAGATAAATGGGTAACAGCCTAGACATGTATTGTGCTATAATAATATATTTTATACAAATAAAGTACTTTCTCGTGGTATTATGTTCTATTTCTGATACTCTCGGTATTACGCGGACAATGGAGAAGATTTTCACGCCTCAGCAATTTTAAATCCCTTCTACTTTGTGCCAGTTTTCTTTGGTCAGCTCTCAAAGGCTAGTTTTACATAAATAAGTTATTCGAGATAAATAAATCTGTCTGACAAAGAACCTTGAGAACAGACAAATTCAGCTAAAGCCTCTTCTTAGAATATTCGTCACAATATTATTATAGCCAGTAGTTGCTTAAAAGAAGTAAATTATTTTTGATAAAGTAAAAATAGTATTCAAATTATAAAATACGGGTGTTATTCACGTAAATGTTGGTCTATTTAGTCGACCGCGGTTTCGCCTATACGTCTAGGCATTATCAAGAGAGTGCAATACGTCGCGCCTGCGTCGCAGCCAGTCTTGCACGTGCAGATAGACCAACATTACGTGAGTAACACTCGTATTGTATAATTTGAATAATGTTACAAACTCACATCAGTTTTAATAAAAATAAGTAAAAATATGGTTAGAATTTTATAGTAGATTATTGGATTCTCAAAAATTCTAGTCTATTTGCTTAATTCTGACTTTTAATCAATTAGGGATTTTCATTACTTAATATATGTTTTAATCTTAAATTGCTGTGTTACGAATCTTAAAACGACACAATTCATTACATAACATAACATCACGCCTATATTACCCAGTAGGGTATGGCAGAGGTGTACAACACCCACATTTCTACGCAAATATTTATGAATTGTGCTTTAGGAAATATTAATACCGGCTCTAGTCCGCTAGGTAGCGTTTGCAAAACTATTCTGCTAGCAAATAAGCACAGATTTCTAACTAGTTTTAAAATGGCTTTTACCTACAATAAAATTGTCACCCACCAATAAATCGGCGTCAGATGCAAATTCGTTGCACCAAAATCTACTATTTAATAAGTGCACTAAAACTGCTCGTTGACTGACGTTGATTAGTATTTTTTTTTTTTTGTATTTAAAAAAAAAAACGGCGCCCGCACTAGGAATAACTCCTGTGTCGCGGGGGTGTTCACAAACATACATTTCACACACACAAAGCACACCCAGAGTCAGAACAAATCTTTGCGAATCACACAAAGGTTTGTCCCATGTGGGGATCGAACCCACAACACCAGCGTAGTTGAAAGCGGCGAGGCGACCGGTTGGTGGCACAATTCACAATTAGTCGTTTCGTCATTGTTATTCAAGGATACAGGTTTAAATACAATCTGATGAAGGAGGGTTTTTTAGTATACCTGGTATCTGTGGAGCAATAACGCATAGCGTCCTCGTGAGCACGGAGCAGAAGACCAAAAGCCCAGCTGACGTCATCTTGTCAGCCCCAGGAGTTTGGAGCCATAGAGTTCATCTGTCCAGTCGTCTTTGCATCTGTTGACAACAGAAAATAATATCAAATACCTAAATAAGAGCTCACATACGAAAAACATTAAACTCCTGGTCCTATCTGTGGACCCAAATATAATTATTCTAAAGAGTAACCGTAAATAATATGTATTATAATCCACCAAGATATTTTCTTAAACTGTCAAACCTATTACATATAAAAATTTAAATGCAATTTTCAATTGTCTATTTAAATATCAGTGTACATACATGAGTTCTACGAAAAGTACTTGTGCGTCACGCGGAACCAGTACCTTTTGACGTACAAGTGAATTTGGTGACAATTTGACAGGTTTTATGTAGTTTCTACAGAGAGCAATGTAACTAAAGAGTACTATAAGTTTTAAATGACATTATTCCCACTGCGCGTTCCAGATAAAAGTGTCGTCAAAGTTTAGAAATGTATAGATTTTGACAGCTTTTACCCGGCCCGGGGAAAATGTTCTATGAAATTTGACAGCTCCGGTAAAAAAGTATTACCATAATTTTACCGTGTTACATCTTGACATCTATTATTTCTGGGTTTTTTTTATATACTACGCCCACCACGAACGAACGTGTAGTCCACCTGATGGTAAGTGGAGTACAGCCCATGGACATCAACAATCCACAAAAGCAGATTATAGATGCGTCGCTGCAGCTGAGGACTACGGTGTTATGCCTCATGTGCCAGTAATTTCAGGGCCTGATCTCACCACCAAACCGGAACACAGTAATGGAAGCACTACTATTTGGCGGTAGGTTAAAGGTGAGACGGTGGTGCTGCCGCCCTCGAGCTCATTCACAAGAGCTCTACCACCACCGGTTTCTAGGCTATATATCAAATTCCTTTAAATACAACATAGTGTCCTATTTAAAATTAATTTCCATGAGAGCCTATATAAATCATGACAGGAATTAAAAAAAATGAACCATGAAATTATTTGTAATATTTTAAAGCAAATTTTAACTTTGCTATGCCTTTTTATATTTTATATACATGAAATTATTGTTGTTTATCAATGTCCTCAACTACTATAATTATTTTTATGGTGGTACAAATATATTTGAATTTGTTTATGTTAAATATTATTATTTACATCAAATCCATTGTTCCGAGACAGACGTTATTATATTTGTGTATCTCTTGATCAAAGCAAACACCAAGATCAAAAGGCAATATCCAAAATCCTAACAATAATATTTGTTCTTGTATTAACAATAAAACTCGAATAATACAACAATAATCCGACACAATCAGTACAAAATTGAGAATATTTCATGTTTTGTATTTGTAACAGACAAAGGAAAGATGGGGGCAAAGGGGGCTTATTGGCGCAAAGTCGGGATGACAAATGACTGTAATTTTTGTATTAGATAAATAGCATTCAAAGAACACGTTGGTTCTTTGCGCCATGTTAGGTGTATTCTTTTTGGTACTAGGATATAAGCCTTAGATGACAAAGAGAAATTGAAAGCACAATTATTCATTTCTACGTTATCAGGATTAGCGTAGATGCAAATGGAATAAAATATCTAACTTACGGATATCGTGTTGAATAAGTATTTATTAATTTCTAATTTGACATACAACATAGTTTCTATTATAAAAAACAATCTCCCGAGCCTTTTTTTCAATTACATTGGGGTCGGCTTTTAGTCTAACGAATTTAGCTGAGTAGGTATCAGTATTTTGGGTAATACTTTTGGGTAAAAAAATGTATACCCTGTGATAAAAACGTCAACACTCAAAAAATTTGGTTATTGTGATCTAAATATCAATTCCCAAAAATTTATTTCAAACTAAAAAAGAAGCGCTTTTATGTACGTGCATACGCGTAAAGGTTACTATGCCTGCAATATTGGATTATGAACTCTTTTGACATTACGCGTTCATATTACACCATTTTAGGCAGGCCCTGTACGCGTACATAAGAACGATTTGTCCGTACAAGGCTTTACGTTTCACCCGTACTGTTCGCCGAAACTTGTTCCACCCATTTGTTATCGCTAAACTTTTATTTCTTGCGTCCTTTTGTTGCAGCAAAGGCTTTGCAGCATAAACTGCATAATTTTCAATACAAAACACTAAGTTATATAATGCCAGGCTTGAGCAGCGCTGTAAAGAACGAACCTGACAGAGTTTAACAAAAACTTTTCGTCTGACGTAACAAGATAACAGCTTAGTTAACAAAAAGTTTGTAATTGCCTTTATCCTTGATTCAGGAGTTGTAATCGAATCATCATAAACGTTGTTCGATATAATTTCGCCTCATTTCTGATTGCCTAAGTTTGAGACAAACGTAATTGAGTTTCAGTTCCCAATTTTTGAATTAGATTCTTTTGTTGTGTGTTTTTGATGATGGTAAGATTATATGCTGGTAACTGACTACTAGGCGCGTAGCATAGGCAACTTAAAAATTGATGTTCATACCACGCAGGCGGAATTATGGCAGAAATTTAGATTGTTTGTTTGTAAGCGCTAATCTCGAGAACTACTAATCGAATTTTAATAATTATTTTTGTGTTTGATAGTCTAACTGTCAATATATGTTTTTGAATATTTAACATAATGCTAAATTGCACGGGAGCAGAGCAGTAAGGTTTAACGTGGGACAAAGCAAAGGAGCAGCAATTAGTTAATACAACGAATTCCACACGGACGAACTCACGGCCAAAAGTCAAAAGTCAAAAGTCTTGAATAATTCTACTAATTAAGGTAAAGTTAATTGTTAGAAAGCTTCTATACAACTGAGTCAGAAATCTCATTACAAATTAGTGTGATAGGAACAAATTTCGCTCGTAAAACAATATTTTGAAGAGTGCCCCACTGCGATGCTTGGAAACTTTCCAAGCGAAATATGAGCTTGTCAGCCAGAATTTAATGTGCACGAACACGACAGTCATTAATTATGCTTAAGATGTTCACGAAATATATTTATTGTGGTGTTCTACTGACAAATATAGTTCATGATAGTAATGCTTGATTAATAGCATCTTAAAGCGTGTATATTTGTATCAACTCCGAAGCGGCCGTGGCGCAATGGATAAGGCATCGGTCTTACGATCGAGAGGTCGTGGGTTCGAATCCTGGTCATTACACCACGGACGTGAACTTCCTCCTAACACAAGCGAATTAAGCTTAACTGGAGGGAGTTAACAAGAATACTAGTAATTTGTATTGCAAATTACTAGTAAGCTTTTTTTTTTTTTACCAAAAACAATAATACTTGCTGCTCTTGCAACTGTGTGTGTTTTGTTCTTTTTTGTCAGAGCTTTTGATTCCTCTCTTCTTTTTTTGCCGTGCTTGTCAGGGTCCATGATTGACGTTGTACAATTTGTGTGTTTTAAAATTGCTTGACAGTCTATGAAAATCATTGTTTCATTGTAGAATGTAATATAGACATGAATACTTGCAAACGTGTATCATTTTCTCAATCCGGTCATCGTATCTATATTGTCGCCAATTTTGACGGGTCAGTTTTGATACCATATGCGATTCGGCTCCACTCATGTCGACATATGCATAACATAACATAGACACGCCCTTACAGCTAAGGGCATGTCTATAATTATTATGTATCATTTCTGAAATTGCCAAGTACATCGTTCGGTTGTGAAATGCATTACCCCTTAATATCAGACGAGCACGATCCTTGACTATATTCAAAAAACTTAAATGAGCATTATTTATCATAATAATAATTTATTTTGTAGTGTATATTAAGTATATGTTTTAATGTATATGTATCTATTGTATATAGTATGTATTAATGTATTGTACGTATTTTTATATTATATAGTGTGTATTTCATGTACTATTTAGTATTTAAATTATTTATTTATTTTATTTTAGTCTTTAATCTTGACAAGCCTTGAGCAAAATTAAAAAAAAAGACACACAAATCCAATGCAATAAACTACCGCAAATATCCATTCTATTATGTCCATCCTAAGGTTGCCTGGGAGAGATTGCGTCAAGCGATAAGGCCGCCCTTTGTACGTTATAGTTTTAAGTGCCTATTTATTTGTATGTTTGCTACAAATTTGATGTGAAAATAAAGTTTTCTCTATCTATCTATCTACATCTTACATGCTGATGTAAGATGAACTTGACAATTTCAGAAGTTACGTAATACATGGAGGATAGTATAGAAAACTTCCCCTCAATTACCTAGCATGTCCGCTAAATGAAACACGAAAGAAATATAGCGATCTAACTTTGTAGAGTATCTTCAGAAATGTAATACAAGTATTTCTGGTTATTTATAGTAGATACAGATCCTTTTATTGTGTAGGTACAGATGACTACCGATAAACCTATTCATTTCTAGAATAAGCTAGTCTTGCGTTCATAGAAATCTTAATAACTAGTCAATAGAAATGCTATCGACTATCTTTTAACACTGGGACGCATGTCGCCGTTTTTCAAATACCACTTTTTGTATTCCTGCAAACAAAATTATTCTTTTTGGCGATGACATTAAGACGACAATTCCTCAACTCGCACTTGTGTTCGATTAGACTCATGCGCTTGTATTCCTGCAAACAAAATTATTCTTTTTGCGATGACATTAAGACGACAATTCCTCAACTCGCACTTGTGTTTGACTAGACAGATGCGCGGCGACAAGGTCACGCGTCTTTGACATTTCTATTGCCTTATTATTAAGATTTCTATGCTTGCATTGCACGGGAAACAATACAATGCGAGACTATCTTATACTGGAAATGTACAGGTTGATCGGTAGCCGAGTATACATTGTAGAGGAACAGGGTGTGATGTTCCTCCACCACAAAGGGAGGATCCTCCGACCAGGCTCGGTGGTATTGCCCGGCGGACAGCTGTCTGACGGTAGCGTATTGGAAGTGATATTTATAGTCAATTGCTGTGAACATTTCGTTATCGCGATTCAGCACTCGTCGACATAATTGAAATATTATGTCACGTGTCATTTATTATGAGCGGATACCGCCACATACATCTGATAATAGGTAAATCTTCTTTCGGTCAGTAGAGACAATTTGACCAGTGCTGTGGCGTGCTGTGGCGGTCATGGGCCAGTTTTCTTTTGTGTGGACAGATTTTATAACCTGGCCATAATTATGATTTAAAAGAATAACAAATAGGAACCAACTGTGAAGAGAATTGCCAATTTCTTAAGAACGGATTTTTTTAACAAAGAGCTAGAGGAACCGGTAAGAAACTCACAGACTCTTTTATATTGCTTTATTTTAAAAAAAAATATGATACAGGGTGCAAATCGCATCGTGGCGTAGCCGCCTATTAGTCGATCAGAACATGATTTTTACACCATAGGAGAAATTTATCACAAATCGGAACATCGGCCATGAAAATTTTACACGTCATAATAAATCACCAATTTATGTGAATAAGCTTGTGGTCAGACTATTCGGTGATGAAATATATACAAATGGGCAAAAATGGCGCAAATATAGCACGCTTGATAGCTGTTACTTGTTTGCGCCTTTTGCGGTCGAAACATTAGGGCCTTGGGGCCGTACCACTTACAGTCTGTACAAAGAGTTGTCAGCACGTCTAACTGAGGCAACACGTTCTCGAAATGCTGGCTTATATTTCGGCCAGCGACTTAGTATCGCAATACAACGCGGTAATGCTGCCAGCATTTTGGGCTCGAGGCCTTCTGACAGTGACTTATTAAGTTTAGTTTAAGTTATTAGGCTAATTTAATTTAAGATACTATATGTATATTTCTCTGTAAACAAAGATTGGATGTGTCAAGCGCCTCCTGTGACCTATGAAAATAAATGATTTGAATTTGAATTTAATTTGAATTTGAATTTTAATTTAAAAAATGGGCAAAATAGTCATCCGAAAATCCCAAAGTTTACCGGGAATTGGCAAATTAGGATAGTCTACGGTAACGTTACTTTTTCTTTAATCAGTCGGCAAATTGCTGGAAAAAGTCCTGCATTTGCCGGCAAAAATGTATGCACTAGGTGCAGAATCATAATATACTGAATCACTGGTATGCGGCATCGTGACGATGTAATTTACAGTCTGTATATATTTTGATTATTTTAATAATATGAAAACTATAATTTTGCCAAGACCACAAAACAATAAAACAAATAAAAAATATACGGTCTACCACAACCCAATTTGCAGGATGATAAAATGGGCAAGAAATAATATTATGAAGCTACGCAACACTAGCTATTATAAATTGTAGACAATGAAAGTGCTAAAAGTTACTGCAAAATATAACATTTATGACGCTAGCGTTCCGTAAAATGTACCAGAGCTTTATAACAAGCACATTGTACACAATAACGTTCTGCAGTATATAGAGGTATATAAACAAACACTGCGCCAAATGTATTACATATATAATAATAGTACACATAGCTTCACGTCAATCTATACAGTTCCAGTATTAGATAGTCTCGCATAGTATAGACTTCCCGTGCGACGGAGACCAGCTTAAACTGGTCATGTATGGCTTCATGTGTAGCCGTGTGTACATTGTATAGATAGTATATTACACAATTTGTTCGGAACAAAAATATGTTGCCTATTAATATTGTCATTGCGTTCTATTTGCGAGATTTATTTGTGTTGATATTTGTTTTATTGTCAATATATGATAACGATTTGCTAGCTACCCTCGCGGTGCTGCCCGCATGGCGATGATGAATAGTTCATTTTTTTATGTAGGCTGTAAGCCAATTTTCATTTAAAAAAAACATATTTTTCTTTTTTTTGTGTCACGAACTTTCCGATATCCTTTTTTTATATGATATTTGCGTGGACCGTCTGTAAAAAACTAAAACTATCAAGATAACAACATAGCATCACGTTTATATTACCCAGAAGGGTGTGGTAGAGGTGTACAACACCCACACTTCACCCTGTCGCCATCCAACGGGCACAATTCCAACTCCGTACTGCTATTGTGAATTTCCTGACGAAAAGTTCACACATAACACTTTGCCCGACCCGGCAATTAAACCCGAGCACTCGCGGTGAGAGGCCCATATGCTAACCATTGAGGCAATCTACTACTTAAACTATCTCCGTCAAAATTTGTTCAGTAGATTCGGTATTGAGCACAAACCAACAAAAAATCTTGCCTCTTTATAAATAAGTAGGAGTATATAGATAGAAGAAGGGAATAATATTATGTCATACAGCACGTATTAATTAAGAAAACGCAATACGAACGAACCAATTAACACAATTTCTGCATTAGAACCCAAAATCATAGTGTTACGGACGCCGAGCTCCGAAGAGGTCGACACACCATATTAAAACTCCATAGAGATCGACACTCGCCTCTATACACAAACGTCATGAAGTTTGAATCTTGAATAACCACCTAAGAACTAAGATGCGTCGAATAATGCTCCTTCATTTGTTACTGGCAGAGAAACAAATGAAGGAGACGACGACCGCCTTTATAAGAGGCTGCGAACGCGGGACGGAAACATTCGAAGATAGGGGTGCATGAAAGGAGCCTCCCCGAGTGACGTACACAACAATTCCCTACGTCGTCCGGCGCACCCTGGGCAATTCGCGAGTTCTAAAGCGAATTGGCTAATCCTTTCACCACGATGGCAAGTCAAAACCTTGACCACCTTACTGATTGTCCAAAATGCCCTAACACCTGCACAGGAGAGGCGCTCATGAACGCCGACGAGAGCGCCATAACAGTGACCACTTAATGGACACATAAAATTTGACTCAGCCATCAACACGACGAAGAAGAAGAAGTCTCGCCGTGAACATATAATCATCGCTAACCTAGTAAATAATAAACCAATATTGTTACTCTGCCCGAGGGAGATTAAATTTAATCTATCTAGTCGCCACAAATACCTACATTAAAACCTATCATACAGTCCACGACACATAGTATATATCGCAAAATAATATCCGGTAATTCATATAATTCGGATATTGTAACCATATATTACGCCGACCCTTATTCGGACCCCTAATTTTTCTACGGAACCATTATTTACTTTTACCGAGTTTGACAAAAGCGAGTACGATAAATCTCACATAATACGATTCTGTATCACTACGGTCAGGTCACAATAAGAGCAAAGGGAATTACTTTTTATGTACATAGACAGCTTGATAAGTTGCCTGTAGTAAATCCTGAATCAGGATATTTTTTTTTTTTTATCACAACCTTATAACTATCATTACAGGTTTTATTATGTTAGAGTAGCAATAGATCTTATAATAAACTGGACTAGTTTTGTATTTACTAAGTTACGTACTACATCACACTTATATTACCGATAGGGGTATGGCATAGGCGACCGACCCAGAAATCTGCGAGGACTTAGAAATCAGAGAGGCTGCATACCACTAGATCAATGAGGCAATGACATCAATACATCATTAACTTTTAAACTTACGCGTTGCATGATTAAATAAAATCTAACGGGAATTAACGCGATCATGCAATTATTTACCTTTTAGGCTTGAAGGCTTGACGTGATTGTAAAAGGGAAACCTCGCTTTGATTCGCAGTCGGTGAAATCCGCAAATCCGGACACGGTCAGTGTAGTGTGTACTGGACTTTATAATGAAAAAAGTCAACAAGTAGACAGAAAATCTTCGCCCTCACGAACGGAGACGGCGCGCCGCTAGAACCAGTCTGCTTACGAAAATGGCCAGTGTAACCTGTTAGCCGAAACGTAAAGCCTAAAAGGTAAATAATTGCATGATCGCGTTAATTCCCGTTAGATTTTATTTAATCAATACATCAATACAAATAAAAATAAAAATACAATCGAATTAAGAAACTTCTCCTTTTTCAGTCGGTTAAAACTTAATGTGTCTGTTTTTAATGTCAAAATAACAATGTTTTTCTTAAGCTAGTTTAGTTGTTCATACGATACCAATGCCTAAGATACAGTTTTTTTGTCTCTTTATCTGTCTCTCTGTCTGTTTGTATCGGCTAATCTTCTAAACGGCTAAATCGATTTCAATAAAATTTTAGATACAACTGTAATTGGATCTGCAGAACTTACTTAAACTCTAAATCGGTGGACCTTAATCTATAGGACTTTGTAACGAAACCATAGCGCGATCTTACTCGATCCCAACGCCATCTATCGAGCGGCTTCGAAATTGATTGGTGTTACAGTTCTGCATATCTCTCTCTCGCATCTCTATGCATCTCTATAAAGCAAGCGAGATATTTTCGTTTTGTCTCTCTATTAATAATAAAGTAACTAAAAAATAATATTATTATAACTTAAAAAAAAAATTATAACTTAGAAAAATAAAAATTTCTTTACTAATTAATCGAAAGGAACTTCGTTCCATCCGGGTGTCCCTTGACACCTCAATAGTTTTTTTGTTTGTTTCTCTCTCCCTCTTTCCCTCTATCTCTCTCTCTTTCCTGAGCTCTCTCTAGCGGTAAATGAGTAGTAATATCAGCAAGACGATCAAAATGATTAATTAAGATAATGAACAGTTCATCGCGCTCTATCGAACAAGGATTATTCCCGAGAGAAGCCATGGGTCTGTAGTTAGCACTTCATAAAATATACGTTGAAAGCCCGAACGTACTAAAATTTAATGTTTAGGTGAACCGCTCAGTGTTATTGCCTATTATTGTGTGAAGTGCCCGTAAAAGCATATTTCTTGGAGTGATAAGCACGTATGAATGTGAAATGTTGATCATCTCATGAAGTTATAGCGCAATAATCTCCCTGAGCCAGTGATAGACCGGCGCCTGATTACTCGGCACGGGAGCGGTATAATATCCTAATTTTCGTTTTTTTTTTCGGTATAAATTTTCTATATAAAGAAAGAAAGAAGAAAGAAAGAAAATTATTTTTATTTTCTTACATAACTAACATATATACAGCAAAAACAGGTAAGTAATAAACAAAATGTAAGAAAGCAGTGGCGGTTGCATTTCTGCAAAACTTTCACAGCGCTGATTTTCAGCAACCACCACGGTTGACGGCACGAACAGAAAACAGGTACAGTAACATTAAAGAGACAGTGACGTAAAATTAAATTAAGCAAAGTTTGAGGAAAAACACAAAAAATAATAGGTACATTATACGAGAGAATAATATATAATAAATAATAAAACATAAATTACGTTATAAATACATGCATAGAAAATTATAATTTTATATATGGTTACAAAGTAGTTACAAAGACGGCAAGAAAAAAAAGAATAATATATGAATACTTTACCATGACAACCCCGTGTTGAGTAATCAGAAAACAGCCATACACTGCCACAGCCAAAAAATGAAATTTGAAAATGTTATACAACTTTTATTCAAAGAAAATCCCTCGCCCGCTTCACATTCCACAAAGGAACGCCAATGTATCTATTTTAATTAGAAATACAGTGAATTTCTAAACAACTATATTAAATAACTTAACTTCTTAAAGTAATTTTTAAAGTTCTTCCTTTGAAGTTTCTTAGAAAAATCATAGATTCTAAGAATTAACAATTTGCTTTGAATAGCTTAAATTCATTCACCCAACCTTTTCTTAACTAGTTCACTTAAAGTACTAAGACTAAAAATCTGAGTCCTTTTTATGAGCACATAACTACAGCAGATCATAAGATACTTAATTAAAAAAAAACGTTTCAGTAATATTATGAGCATAACCGAAAGGGATATTAACCATCGTTTTGTATAGGGATTACCTTTCTGTATAACATTTTATTTTTGTGATTATTTTTAAGAATTTACTATTTATCCGTTAAGAATTATTCTATAACAACACGGAGTTGGAATTGTGCCCGGTGGATGGCGATAGGCTTACCCCTTGTGTTGTACCACGCCCTTCTGGGCAATATAGGCGTGATGTTAAGTAAAACTTGAAAGCTTTTATTTTTTGTTGTTGTTATATTTTAAATTACAGTTTTCTTTAAACATTTTTATTTCTAAGAAAAATCACAGGTAACTGAATCATTTTTCTGTGAATAGCTCTAAATCATTCATTCGACCATTTCTTTGCCAATTCATAAAAAGTATTCGTTATTATGAGTTAGTATGAGTTCTCTTTATGATACGCATCACTAAAGCAGATCAAAAGATACCTCGAATGGAAAAAACGCTTCAGTAGTTTGAACTTGAATGAAAGGGATATTTCTACTTATCATATCCGTGGTTAACAGATGACATCTTTCTTGTTTCATGTTATTTTATTTTTGGTATAAATTTCTTTAATGATAATAAATAGATTCTTCCCATGGCTCTGCCTGTGTAATACCTATTTCAAAAATAAGAAGTCTATGCGAGGTGCAAGAACACTGACCACGTCTTCAATCTATGTTTACAATAAATTACTCTTCGCGTATATCCAGGGTATCCAAAAATCATATTTGGGTTCAACAATTGAACTATGAATAGCTCAAAGTCCTACGCCCAGCCATTTCTTTGCTAGTTCATAAAAAGTATTAAATCTAAGTCCACAGACCTCTTTATGACACGCATCACTAAATCCAATAAAAATATACCTTTGATTTTGCAAAAGATCAATTTAGTTAGATATTTTTGTGGTAAAATAAATGATAACGTATTTTATCGTTTATTTGTTTTTTAATGTTTTTGGTAGATTTCTCCATATTTATCATAATAACTTACTTCAGCCCGTGGCATCGGCAGTGAAGTACATATCTCAAAATAAAAAGTCTGGGGAAAAGTCTCAAAATAAACTGTATGCGACAACACAGATTCTAAAAGTGGTATGTGTTCATTATCACACTGAAGCTAGCAACATATTTGTTTGTAGCAAAGCTAATTTATTTTAAGTTTAATAACCTCATAACAAAAAAAAAAATAAGGTACTTTAGCTATAAAAAAAACAACTTAATTTTTGTAATATGCTCTAAAGTCCAAGTGAAGCCAAAAATTCTAAGCATTATAAAACCCGTAATTCGAAATATTTGGCAAAAGACAGACTCTAAAAATAGGCTGTTAAAAATAATACACCGTATAAACAAAATATGCTCCTGCTCCTGCCTCCATCTTCCGTTTGCCAAAAATATAATAAAATTTTGGGCTATATTTTTCGTCTTCCTCATAAAATGATTTCCTGACATAGAGACGGACGCCTCTATGACAATTGTATTAAGTTCCTGGTTTGCTCATAAATTGCTATAATAGCTTGTAATATCAATCAATCTTCGTTCATTACTGGACATAGGCCTCTCTGAATTTCCACCTCAACGCCTGAATTTCCGCCTTCCAAATCAAGTCCTCTCAGGCGACCTTCTTTAGGCAAGAACCGTCCTACTTATGGTTGTTACAGCTATCGGTATTCGGTAAACGTGACAAGTCCATTGCTACCTCAGCGAGCTTTTTTTGTTATATAAAAGCTAGAGATATGGTTTACTATAAATGCCAAAAATTTAGTATAAGTAGGTTTCAGCATGATGGCAAGTCAAAATTAAATTTGACTCAGCCATCGACACGACGAAGAAGAAGGATTGCATGTGGTGGTGCAAGGAACGACCAAAAAATAAAATGGTTTTTAAATGCATTTTTTATTTACGTGAACTAATGAGCGCCGAATAGTCGGCTTATAGAAACTAACTATTTCTGCTTAACAAATTCGGGGGTCGAGGTAAACTTTTTGATAAATTAACCATTTGTGTCGTCAAATGTATTCCACGTTTATTGGAATACGTATAAATTACTTTTTATTCCACGCTTATTGGATCTGGTATTGGAAATATTGTTTGATGATTGATTTTCAACATAATATTGAGTTTTAATCGCTTGTTGATGAATCACTTTATGATAACACTTACAAAAAAGAAAATAGGTCTTACAGATTTTGTAAAAATCTGTAAGACCTATTTTCTTTTTTTGTGCATGTAAATTTACCAGTATCGTATGTTATAGTTGTTCCATTTTTATATCAAATTAAAAAGTAATATGATAAATGTGAAAGTTTGTATAGATGGGTTGATGTTTGTAACCCTGTCACGCGAAACCTACTGAGTCAATGTTGATAAAATTTCGCATACGTGCAGCGTAGGACTGTGATATAGGCTCATTTTTATTAACATACCTCGTTGGCAAAGCTGGAGGCGGAAGCTTGTTCCAAATAATATGGAACAATATCTTCAAAATGTTGATACTCCACTCAAGTGAGATTGGGGTCAGATATTAACATTCAGCTATGAGTGTCCACGCGCAAAGGATTAGATGAAGATCTTAGTGCCAACAAAAGAGACTGTTTGGAGCTTAATCTGGGGGAAACTGGGTAAAACTGGGCTTTTTCTTCCTTTTAGAGTATTAGCTGGTCTCAATTGCCTTTTTAAGCAGCTGGTTTGGCTAATTTACCATACAGTATTTCTTATTTAACATTCGCTGATGATAAGTGGCAAATATTATATCGGCTGACATATAGTAAATATGTTTTGGCTTCGACTGCTGTTAGAAAGACTTCTATTTATCGTATGATTTTTCTTAAATATCTTTAATGTACAAACATGGCAAATTTTCAATTTTATTATATGTGTAAGAGAATACAGATTTTAGTGTCTTTTTTTTCATTGTTTCTCTTTATTATAAATTTGATTGATAAATGTCCCAAAAATTAACGCACACACTCAAAAACATTACGCAATAGTTGCAGACAATACTTGTCTAAATATTAAGACAAATCATTGTACCAACGGAAAAAAAACATGTCTTACGAATTCAGTTACCAAAAGTGGCTACTTCCACTTGGTCCTTAGCCTATTTTTGTTAAAAATTACAGTCTAATTTTCACAGCAATCAACTCTTTAATAACATTCCAACGTGGACCTAATTATTTCAAGCCCTAGACCTACGCAGTAACTGTATTGTTCGAGGTTAATGAAGTATTTTTAGAGGTTATTTGCTTAGTTTACTTTTAAAGGTTGAATTCTAGAATACAATTAATAAACTCTTTTAATTAGTTTAAGTAACTCATTTATTATCATAATACAGTACAATAAATAATACCTGAAGCGTCTAAGTTTAATTATAAAATTTTATCTTTTGTTAAACAAACAATATCTAAAACTCTTGAAAAACTTAACATAACAAAATTACGACTAAATTATTCAGAAATGTGTACAAGAAGTGTCACCCTCACTGCACCTGTTACGAATAGGTCCCATGTGATAGGGGGTGCGCTTATCACCAACCACCGAGCACGACTCCAACTCCGTGCTGCTATTAAAAAAATCCAGATGGCAAAAGCCCAAATAATACTTTTACCCGAACTGGGAATCGAACCCAAGACCCACACGCTAACCACTAGAAAAGAAGCTAAAACGGATTTATTCGACTCACAAGATTGTTAAAAATATTGTCGTTCTCCAACACGTAGTAGCGCAAAACTTTTACAATTATCGTTTCAAGCCACGCATACTAAAACTTTACCGCTCTAAAAAGGTGATAGTTACATAAGATCTAAGTGAACAAAAGTACTTGAGATGAACTGTGTTTTTACCAATATGCCATGCTTTTTTCAAAAATTAGACAACGGGCCTAATTCGCGTAAATTATTATGAAGGTAAATAATTATCAATGCTCGACGTTTCGAAATAACTTGGATTATCGTGAATTAAAAATAAAATAAAATGGCTGATTTAGTTCAATTATCGCTTATCCAATTATTATTCTTTGAAAAACCTGCACTGCAGCAATCAATATCAAACAATTTATATCTCTGTCCAAAACAGGATTGTAACGTGAGATGTATTCGAACAAAAGGACAGTAGTTAGGTCATGTCTACACCAGCGTTGCTAGATGAATGGGGCAGGAAAATTATGGGGAAACTTGTCGTTCTAAAGTAAAATACGAGTGTGTGCTGGTGCCCGAATATTCCTTACGTAGATTTTCCACCTCTAAAGTAAATTTACTATTGGGGTAACAAATGGACTAAATACTCTCTTCGGGTTTCGAGATGATACAAGAAATAACTAATTTTAACAGTTTTTATTTATTTGTAGGTTCCGTTGTACCTAGAAACCTTATTTCGCCATGTTCGTCTATCCGTCCAGCACGCGTGCACGCACGTCACACGGCAGCAACACGCGACGCCGTGTTACGTGTGTGTAGCCAGCGCGTCCACACGCCTAACGATCGCGCACGCCTAATGTGGGCAACGTCTTAGTGCCTTAGTGCTAAAAACCGAGAAGTATTTTTGCAAGATAATTAACTTTAAAGATTTGACATTTTTGTTTGAGTAAGCCCCCTCCTCCTCTCCTTTTTCTTTAAATTTTGTTTTTAAAAACATATTTTTTTTCCCTGATATACAAAATGATTAAAATGTGATATCAAATTGTTGTTTGAAATAAATTGAGTTATACATTTGAATAAATAGTAGTTGAATCACTGACTATTACAAAGGTAAATAAAAACCTATGCTTGACGTTTCGAAATGACTTGCATCATTTTTGATCACGAGCCGACTGCTGAAGCTTAGCATCTTTATAATAATTACACGATTTAGACCCGCTGTCAATTTTTTTCAAAATGTTCTCAAATTGCGGCAGTTTAAAAACATATATATATAATAATATAGTGTAGTTAAACAAATCTGGCAGTTAACTTTTTTCTCTTGTAACTATATCCTTAATTCACAATTCTTAGATCTTCGATACCTTTTAGCAAACTTTAAAGAGGTGTACGTTACAGATTGCGTGAAACTGGAAAAAATCGTGAATCCCACTTGAAAACTTCAGATGAGATCTTCAGTGAAGTGATCTTACATTGAAAGGTTTCAAGTAAAAAATCTATCATTATAATGATCAGAAGACTGAAAAATACTGTATTTTTAACCGACTTCTAAAAAAGGAGGAGGTTCTCAATTCGATTCGTATATGTTACTTTTTTTTTTTTTTTTATGTTTGTTCACGGATATCTCCGTCGTTTATGAATTGATTTTAATGATTCTTTTTTTGTTGGACAGGAGATAATTCCAAAGGGGTCCCATTGTCAGCATGTCGTGATCTGATGATGGGATCTCAGAGAAATCGAGGGCAACCCTCGAATTTTATAGGCACATGTAATTTTTTTAGTGTGTTTTTCAAAGCTACACCAGTATTTACGTATTTTTATGTGAATGAGCTGATGATGGAAGGTCAACTCCTCAATGGTTAGGAGTTAAAGGATAATTCTTTCACTACTGTACACATATTCAGACTGCTAGTTATGATGTCAAGTGAGCTGTTGGAACGGAGATATTTCAAAGGTGGTCCCATTGTCAGCATGTCATGATCTGATGATGGGACCCCCGAGAAATCGGGGGCAACCCTCATATTTTATTAATCGAGGCCAGGATTTACGCTTGGTCGCAATAATTTTATGTGGTTGAGCTGATGATGGAAGGTCAACTCCTCAATAGTTAGGAGTTAAAGGATAATTCTTTCACTACTATACGCATATTCCTACTGCTAGTTATTGTGTAAAATGAGCTGATGATGGAAGGTCGTGACCCTCGATAGTCAGGAGAAAGGATTTAATTCTTGTTTATTATAAATAAGTTTTCCGTCTCAAGTAACCATCGTCTCCTCATTCGAGAAACATTCTTGCTCGGTCTACCCATCACTTAAAATCGTAAAATAAAATAATTTTTAACAAAAAAAAAAACCGACTTCAAAAAGTAGGTAAACTAAAAAGCAAAAAATAAATTTACTTCGCACAAAATAATACGTTTTTTCATTTAGTTAAATAGAAATTATTAAATAATTATTTTATAATTCTGAAGTCGGTGCCAAGTAAACAATTAATAACTCTGTATAGATAATATCAATCGTTCTAACAACATTTTTCTAACTGAATATTAGTTATATTTCTGTGGTAAGTAGCAATACTGGGTGACCGCGCACTAGCACAACTACGCCTCCCTTTTTGTGTGAACTGTAATTTGATATTGTAGAAAGGTTGTTTTTACTTGGCACCGACTTCAGCATTATAAAATAATTATTTAATAATTTCTATTTAACTAAATGAAAAAACGTATTATTTTGTGCGAAGTAAATTTATTTTTTGCTTTTTAGTTTACCTACTTTTTGAAGTCGGTTTTTTTTTTTGTTATATAATACATATAACCATCGTACAATTACACAATAACAATTAATAGCATTTATAGGCGTTACTAAGCCGGCAAAGTACGAGCTGCTATGTACACAAATATTTCTAAATATAAATCAGCCTAAGATGACAGCTCGTTAATGAGCGTACAACGGAACGATAAATTTATTACACAATCGTATAAACAAAACCAGAATAAACCTACATAACGTTGCCAGAAAAAAAAATCGTTTTGACTCAAATTCCGTAAATAAGCTGTTTAAAATTCAAAAAAAGAACATTCACACAATGCCCGCGTAATGCCGCATTGCGTATGAAGCCACCGTTTGCTTGGAAAACCCGCCAAAATATATTATTCGTTATCTGTCCCATGGGCGCGGTCCATTTACGCTCGTGAACATGAAACACTATTGGCTTGCATGTTATTATAATAACAATTGGAACCCGCTTCTGATTCTTCAAAAGAACTTCATTAGTTCCGAAAACCGCCGCTCAGTTACGAATGGCGCTAGCGACAAGTGTAATTTTACAGCATTTATTCTTAAAGATTTTTATTTTACTCGAAATTTCATGAGACAAATTCAATTTGTTTATACCTTGTCTCGTGACATGAACATAATTTCATAAGCTTAAAACCTTTTTAGGCCGCGATGTAATGAGACTTGATTTTAAGCGCGCCATTTTTAATAAACAACATTTTATGAGATTAACACTTGAAAATTGTGACAAACAAAGCGTTTGTACTTAGTCTCAAGTAAGATTACAACATAAGTACCCAGTAAATCTGAGCCTAATTTTAATGTATTATTAAGTTAAATTTAGGATTAGAGCATATTAGTGTTTCTATGTATAATAAGTAAGTAAATTATCAGCAATATTAGTATCAGTTATTCCAGTGCCCATAGTACAACTTCTGCTTCGTTTGGGACTAGGTGATGATGTGTGAAAGTTGTGTGATATTTATTTATTTATTATCTAGAACATAAAACTTACATTTAATACTTAATACACTAAAACATTTTTTCAATTGCTGCTTACGATAAGAATAATTTAATTCTAGAAAAATAATATACAAGGTGTGGCAAGGTGTCAACACCCACACTTCACCTGTTATGTTTAGGTCCCATGGGATAAGGAGTGAGCCTGCACCAAAAAAAGACAAATACAAGCATTATTTCGTGAAAATATGTAGGTGATTTAATAAAACGTTTTAAAATACCACTCGCTAACGCAGTAGCAAAAAATTGACGATCTAAACACGTCTCCCAAATGCAGATGATAATCTGAAATTGTGTGAACACTAAAAACGATGCTTTCCTCCCCTTTGGCCAATATTTTAAACAAAATGGCGTATAAATTATCAATTTGCATTTTCTTCACACTAGAACCTTCTTCTGCAACATGCATTATGATAAATTGGCCTATAAAATTAAAATACGGCTGTTTTCTTAACAATTTTGAGGCAGAATATTGGATCGCCTGATACAAGTAGCTAACAAATGTGGAAGTTGATGGTTAATATTTTTTGTGAACTTTTTTATGGGTTTTCTTTAACCGACTGGGTGTTATGGAGACGTGTTTGTGTTATAGCAATTTTTAGGTATATGTACTCTTTTGTTTTGTATAATTATAATTAAAAGATCAATAATAACAAGTTAGAAAAAAATATTATGGGTTACGTTTTGGGAAATAGGCCCAATATTTAAAAAATATTTACCATATTTTTTAAACCAAACTAAAATTGGGATATCTAGCATCAACTAGTCTCAATATTTTCAGAACAAGATCTGCATACTTACATTATTGAGCCCTAAAAACGTTAATCCTTTTTAGGGCAGTGATGTAAAAAGTAGTTTTTATTCGACCGGATGGCGGAGTGGGTAGTGTACCTGCCTGCGACGCCGAGGTCGTGGGTTCGATTCCCACTTAAGACAAATCTTTGTGTGCATGAACATGGGGGTTTGTCTTAGTCTGGGTGTTTCTATGTATAATAAGTATGTATTTACAAAAGAGAAGTATATATGTATTAGTATCAGTTATTCTAGTACCCATATTACAAGCTTTGCTTAGTTTGGGACTAGATGGCGTTGTGTGAAAGTTGTGAGATATTTATTTATTTATTTATTTATTTATTCACACTGCGCGGTGCGTCTGCCGCAAATGTAAATTGTCAACCAAGCGGCATACGGCTAACCACATAGGGCGTGGGGCCCTTACTCTTTTTAATCGACTTTTCCCATTTGATTGTATTTTTCCTTTTTTAATGATTATAAGTAGATAACTCAAAGACGTCTGGACCTATTTGAGAAAATACTTTTTTGTCTGAAAGAGCATTCTTGTCATGTGGTCCCAATCTAATCAAGTTACGATCTGATGATGGGATTCTAAAGAAATCGAGGACAACCATCAAATTTTTTTAATGCTTCTATATTGTTTTTCGTATATTACCTTAAGCTACTCGAATATTGCATCTAGCAGCTGCTGAGCTGATGCTAGTGGGTACAACCTCGAGACATTAAATATTAATTACGTATTAATACCTTTTGGTAATTGAAGTCTGGTTATTTTTGTAATATTATGTGTTCGCGCCGCTTCCAATACACTCCACAGCAGTTACAAAACGCATTCACCGACACTTCACACGCATGCTAACATACATACCACTCTCACGCACACGTCACTATTCATTCGCCAATCACAGCACAGTAACGACACTATTCCCAATATGGCGCCGATGGCGCCACTCTTCCACCAAATTCTACGCTATGCGCAGTGTGCGCTCCCTGTATTTTTACCACGTCATTTCAACAATAAAAGTATATGTTCGTACTGAACATTATGTGAAAACTGTTTACAAGTCTTGTCTACTGGTGGTAGAGCTCTTGTGAATGAGCTCGAGGGCGGCAGCATCACCGTCTCACCTTTAACCTACCGCCAAATAGTAGTGCTTCCATTACTGTGTTCCGGTTTGGTGGTGAGATCAGGCCCTGAAATTACTGGCACATGAGACATAACACCGTAGTCCTGACGCATCTACAATCTGCTTTTGTGGATTGTTGATGTCCACTCTACTAACCATCAGGTGGACTACACGTTCGTTCGCTGTGGGCGAAGTATAAAAAAAAAAAGTCGAGTCAATTGCTAATATTTCCTCTTACAAACTGGTTCAAAAGCTGGACAATCTCTGTAATAACAAGATTATCTTCTTAAAGTAACTCACTGGTCTAAAAAATTAAACGTATCCCCGGGCGGTCGTAACATACGCTCCAAGACTTTAGGATAATAAACTGTTATTTACATACTAAATAGAGCTATCAGCTGAATTTTACTGCTTACTAGTACTAGTACTAAACAAAGAGGGAACAAAGGATACTATTTGTTATTAAGGGTTGCATTTAGTATATTATTATCGGAGATTTTTTTTTAAATACTATGTTGGTAACATCTAGAATCTGTTGTATTATCCAAATCTTTAGAAAACTGGCAAATAGTTATAATAGAAAATAATAGAATAGAATATTTTTATTCATTAAAACTGGTACAGTACACCAATAAAATATTTATTTAATGTGATGATTAAAAGATAATGTTGTACTTAAAATTTAATGCCACTGTTTAGATGACGGTTTATATTGAACGTGCATCACAAAGTCAACAGTTTAACGAGACTTTGTGATATCACAAGTAATTTTAGAAATCGCACATATTATTTAACTTAAAAAATATTATGGACATTCATTTACAACATTGACGGTATAAAGAAATAAGGTTAATATTATTAAAACCGACGACGTGAGGTGAAGACATTATTATTGAGAATACGGGTTACTCACGTTACTTTAGCCGGGATATGCCGACTAGTTTCGAATCTAGTACGTATATTCATAAACTGGGCTATTAATCGCGTGTCGTAACCTCCGCGAGACGTCGCGTGAATCTACGTACTAGATTCGAAACTAGTCGGCATATTCCGGCTAAAGTAACGTGAGTAACCCGTATTCTTAACAATAAGATATAAGGTTCTTTACCTGCCGTGCTACTCAAAGACTGTGTTACAGTTGCTATTGACCTGCAATGATTTATTATACTGTCTTGTTTAAAGTATTATGCCCTTATTATTCAGGTGTTAGATAAACCTAATTAGCAGTATAAGCATATAACTGACATAAGTGAAAGTGACAGCTGTGTTGCTGTGCCAATTTTAAATTCAGTCAGGTTGCATTGTATGGGTCGAATAAGATCTATCCGGCACCTTTGAAACTGGCCCGTACAGAGAGCCACAATGCTTAAATAAAAAATAATACAATTTTATAAGCTTTTTAATATTATATTTTCGTTGACTTTGCCATCTCTAAAAGTTATGACGTCACAGTTGTTAATACGTAAGTTAGCATGCACTTTAAACTCCTAGTCGTAACTTTTAGTCGTAACAACTTAAACTAACAACTCAGCGTAGTAGGAATATAATTATTTTCACACTTCCTTGGCAGTCGAGCAAGATATAGAAAATATATATTTTTTAATAGTAGATTTTATTTTATTCACACGCTAAAGAGAGATAGGGCCTTTCGCAAGGGTATTATTGCTGTTGTGGAAGTCTATTATTTAGTCTTTTATTATGTCTATTATTATTGATAAGTCTATTAGTGAAGTCAAAATTTCATAAGAAATAGTTTCTGTCAAAATGACAGCTTTGACAGAAACAATTTCTTTCTCAATTATGATTTCACACCTAGAATTTGCCTGCTGGTTTGGTGGAGAGATTAAGCCCTGAGTTACTGATTATCACGAATAACATTGTTATTTCTTAATTTAGTAACATAGTAGGTTTCTGCGTGTTTATGGGCTATTTGCTACACTACAGCAGGCATACTGCACAAAACTTATATTCAAATAAGTAGAAATATAGTACTTACATAGTTATACTAGATCCCACAACAATAATTTATTTTTCACTTTTTACGCGACTAAGGCAAAACCATATAGAAGGTTAATGATTTTGGTACTCTATGTATGTATTTGTATGTTTTTTAATTGGTTCTTAATAAAAGAGGTGTCATTAGATTTGTAAGAATTGGCTGGGTGACATAGGCTATATAAATTGTATAAAATGTTTAAATAACGTAATTAAAACGTCAGATTATAACATAAAAAAACACAAATCATGACGTCTTTTAAAATAAAATGAAAGGTCCTGGCAAGCACATTACAAATATCTAAACTTATCATATAAAATATTGCTTACGTTAAAATCTATAGTATAAATTCGATCGTGCAGTTTTCGCGGCTATCTCTGTGTAGCAAACCAATATTAAGTAAAATATTAATTATTATTCGGATTATAGTTTTAAAACTTAATTATGTAGTAAAAGTAAACATGACTTTCTATTGCCTCTTAGTGTAATATTTTGAAATGGACATTTGTTTACACCAAACAGCTTCTGATTCTGATCGATTTAGCTGCATACAATCAATATCGTGACGTTACCAACATTACCAAGTAGGCTCTACCTGAGATTAAGTTCTGCAACTGAAAATTTTCCTTGTGCTCTACCAAGGGATTAAACTTGAGACTTAATCTGAGTAGTTGCATCACTACTGCTGAACCACCGAGGCAGTCCTTAAATGTAGTGACAAACCTGCTCAAGATATATCACCAAACAGCTTCATCTGATCGATTCAGCTGCATACAATCAATCACTTAGCGCAAGATCTCGAAGCACTGCATTTGACTAACAATTGAACTTCTCAATCATTGCCTAACGGACCTGTCTCGTGTTGGAATGGTCTGGACTGACGGTCGATTGATCTTTGGTGGTACAAAATGTATAGCGTTGGATAATTCAAATTCGTTTGCAAACTAAAGGTTTTTTCAGATTTTTTCTAAGGGTAAATCATAATAAGATGTATTGGGTTAATGTGACATAGTTTTTTTTAAGATCACAGATAAGGCGTGAAAAGTGTTTACCAGTCGACCGGTTAACAATACGATAGTATTTTTTTAGGTTTTCCGAACAAATTGAATGATCTCAATGTTCAATCCTCTGTATACTAGTTGAAGATTTTCTATGGAATAGGTATTATAAAAACTTAACTTATACAATATTAATTTAGGAAATGAAGTTGTATCTACAAAAATTAAACGAGTTGATACTTCTCAATAATATTGTAATTTTACCTTATGAACTGCCTCGTTAGTCTAGTGGTTAGCGTACATGCCTTTCATGGTCTCAGGTTTGATTGCTGGATCGGGCAAAGTGATATTTGTGAACTTTTTATTAGGAAATTCTCAATAGCAGCACGGAGTTGGAATTGTGTGCGGTGGACAGTGATAGGCTCACCCTCTATGCCATGGGTCTTAAACATAATAGGTGAAGTGTCGGTGTTGTACACCTCTGCCACACCCTTTTGGGTAATATAGGCGTGATGTTCTGTTATCTTACCTCATTACTGAAATCATCCTACGTGTAATTTTACCTTTCCAAATGAAATGTTCTAGAGAGCAAGAAAGGCAAAATGAAATTGCTTACTAAGAATAAAACCTTTGCTCTATGAAGTTCATTCCTTTGTTCCCTTTATATTTAGCTCTAGTAGGTAGTAAAGTTCAGCTGATAGCTCTATTTAGTATGTAAATAACAGGTTATTACGGTTATAGTCTCTTTGTGCGTGTGTTACGACCACCCGGTATGCTGGTTCTTTTTGAGCCATCGTCAGTAAGTTAATTAAAGCTTTTTTGTTTGTTTTATGCCTGTCAATTTAAAAGTAAGAACCAAACACGAAAAAACCGGTTCGGTGGTGAGATCAGGCCCTGAAATTACTGGCACATGAGGCATAACACCGTAGTCCTCAGCTGCAGCGACGCATCTATAATCTGCTTTTGCGGATTGTTGATGTCCATGGGCTGTACTCCACTTGCCATCAGGTGGACTACACGTTCGTTCGCTGTGGACGAGTATAAAAAAAAAAAGTGCGAGTTGGGCGACGCGCAATAGGGTTCCGTGGTAAAATAATATGTGGTAAATATACTGTGAGTGTGTACCCAAAAAGGTATGGCATTTGAATAAATATTTCAGCAGCATATCTTTATATTATGTTTTAAACTATTTTTGTCTCAGAATGCTGGTATTTATTTTGGGCAGAAGTTGAGCATTGCCATACAACGTGGCAATGCTGCCAGCTTGGGAACGTTGCCCACTAGTAGCGGTCTTTTAGACTAGGTTTGTACATAGATTTAGCCATTTATTTTTAGGTTAGTAGGAATTTTGTTTTTTTTTTATTCTTACAAAAATAGTTATGTCTCACATATTTATTTGCGAAAATTTGATAACTTAGTGATCTTACATAGTAAATTGTCCAACATGTTTCACTGTTACAGCACGCAATTTTGCTAGTTTTAATATAATAAGAATATATAAAATGGGAAGATAATAAACATTTGACGACCGCATGGCGGAGTGGCAGTGTACCTGCCTGCGACGCCGAGGTCGATGGTTCGATTCCCACCTAAGACAAATCTTTGTGTGCATGAACATGGGAGTTTGTCTTAGTCTGGGTGTTTCTATGTATGATAAGTATGTATTTACAAAAAAGAAAAGTATATATATGTATTCGTATCAGTTACTCTAGTACCCATATTACAAGCTCTGTTTATTTTGGGACTAAATGGCGTTGTGTCTGAGTTGTGAAATATTTATTTATTTATTTATTATTTCTTGTTTTAACATAAAACATACCCCTTATTCCTTTTGACAGTTAGTAAAAAAGTAGTAGTACTGTTACAAAACAGACAAATCTTCTAAAAAAACACATTCAACATTCATGAACCCTTACTGAACCGTCACGTTTTATCGTCTTATCAAGAAACAACACACCTTCAGAAAAGGTCAAGAAAATCTTGCAGTTTTCACAGCCATCAAATCTGAGATTAACATACGCTTAAGTGCCGGTATTACCGCCCAAGTTCAACGCTTAACCCTGGTTTACCATCTCTCTATCACGTTCAAACATTGAAAGAGAGAGATAGAGGCCTTAAACCGGCTTTAAGGTTGAAATCGGTTTACGAAATCGACTCTAAAAACGTAAATATCCGCACTTCCTCTTTATACCTTGGCCTCACTTTATTTTTTTCCGAAGGTATATGAAATGCTGTATGTAGGTTGTATAAGATTATTTTTTTTTAAACCTGGGATATGCCGGACGCATACCATCGATCCGGGCAGAATCGCTGGTTATGGGCTTGTACACATAACTGCGAATCGGTGCGATGCGAATTCGCAATGCAAAAAACTAAGCCGCAAATTACTGCAATGCGTTTTCATGCGGCAAGAGTGACCGAACTGAATGTAGGGAATTGACGATGCGAATTTATGCGATTCAATTCGCAAAATCTTGCGATGCGTCGCGCCAGATCGCAGATTTTTACGATGCGACGTCGCATCGCAGTTTTGTGTACAAGCCCTATGTCCGAGTAGCACGGACTAAAACACAGTGCATTCCGTCAACATAATATTGTACCAAAAGCTATGGACGATGACGCTGGCCCCTGAAATACAGTTAGCACTAGTTCAGGGGCCAGAGGAGTCATACCTAACTGTGTAATTTTTATGTCAATAAATTATTTATTATATATTTATTTAACGTGATATAACCGGGGTGCTAAGTATCGCTCGCGCTTGGACGCAAGCTCCCAGGAATATTCTGCCATGCTTATTATAACCGCCGTATCCAACATTTTTCACAATACATATCGAGATATATACTATAACTTTGTTATATGAAATAGACTTTGATAGTTAATAAAAAAAATGCTTGTATCAAGCGCAGAAAAAGAAGTTCCTAGGAATAAGCGCTCTATCTGTGCTACTTAAGGCGCTTATTTTAAGTGTTTGTTTTAAACGATACGTCGGCTTTTCTTACCATATAAATTTTTAACCGACTTCAAAAAAAAAAAGAGGTTCTGTATTCGATCCGTATGTATGTATGTATGTCACCTTTTTATGTTCGCGATTTTCTCGGAAACTACTGATCCGATTTGAATGCGGTTTTCGGTATTTTAATCTTTGTGTTTCAAGGAAGGTTTTAGTATATAATTTATCAGAATCTGATGAAGATCTTTGGAGACAGGCAACGGAACTCTTCAAAAACGAATAGCTAATGAACCACGTTTTGTGCAATCGTGTATCTATGTATTGTTTTCACCACTACATAACATAACATCATGCCTGTGTATGCTTTGAAGGGTAAGCAGAGACAGCCTACTTACCTACCCTTAAAGTACCGAAAGCTCTGCTTAGGTTTGGACGGGGCTTACGTTTCAGCACATTTGTTATTATCGTAGTGATTACTTATGATCATGAAGATCTCAGAAAGAATTTTTTGATTATTTTGATTGTTTCTATTGTGTTTCATGCGTAATGATGCCTTAGTATTTCTTCCTAACCCCATCGTTAAATCTAAAAAACTAAGACACTAAAAAGCTTGAAATAAAAAAATAAAATAAAAAAAACTATTTAAAAAAAAAAAAAAAACTAATTAAAAAAAAGAATATTCTTAACTCGAGCGTATTCTAAATATTATAATTATGTACTAATTTTTTTCAAAGAATAAGTAACCGCCTTCAAAAACTCAAAAGTAAAAAATAAAATATTCGCTAAACTTTGCTTACCTTTATATTAATTTGTTTAAAACAATAAACCCAAATAATTATGTAATACCAATTAATTATATTTTTTTGAAGTCGGCGCCAAATTACAAAATCAAATACCAATTCAATTGGTATTTGATTTTGTGATTTTTTCAACAATTATTTCGGTAAATACGGTTTTAATTGGTATTTGATTTTATGATTTTTTCAACAATTAATTCGGTAAATACGGTTTTAATTGGTATTTGATTTTGTAATTTGGCGCCGACTTCAAAAAAATATAATTAATTGGTATTACATAATTATTTGGGTTTATTGTTTTAAACAAATTAATATAAAGGTAAGCAAAGTTTAGCGAATATTTTATTTTTTACTTTTGAGTTTTTGAAGGCGGTTCCTTTTTCTTTGAAAAAAATTAGTACATAATTATAATATTTAGAATACGCTCGAGTTAAGAATATTCTTTTTTTTTAATTAGTTTTTTTTTTTTTTTTTAAATAGTTTTTTTACATATTTTTTTATAAAAATCTATTACTTGGAGTTACATCATAACTATTAATAAAAAGTACAGCCTTTTAACCACTATACAAATTCATCAAATTTTAAAATTTTAAAATTTTTAAAAGAGCAATATTTTTTTAAACATTAGGCGCCATTTTTTCGAAAATGGCTGGCAGGCAGTATTGGCTGCCATGCAAATTGGTTGTCTCATCATAGTGCTGGAGGGCCTAAACTTTCCTTCTTATGAAAGGCGCGAGAAACGCGTCGCGCCTCCTTTTTAGGCCTGCTTCTGCTCCGGCATAAGATTGCTTTAACTCTATCACCCGCAGGCTTTTCTTTGCACTTACATATACAGGGCCATCATAACAGGCAAAGTTATCATAATGCAATGTTAAAAAAGTATTGTTATTCGCTAGAATTTGTTTCCTGAGTTAGATAAAACTTTCTGATAACATCGGGTATGAATGAAAAACAACATTGACATTTAAATGAACGTAAAAGAGTTCCAAAGTAGTATATATTTTGCTAACTAGCTCGAAAGAGGAAACATCTTCTCTTAACTGTAACCTTTATTAAATAAAAGTTCACTATTATATTTTAATTGTGTAGTTAGATTAAGCATAAAAATAAACATTTGAGACTAAACATAGTCATTTTCTTAGTAATATTAGACATCACGAAATATTTACCATGTTACAGCTGTGAAATATCGGTAAACTCGCAACAACAAAATACATAATAAATATTCAGTGGTATCTAATATTTCGTATTAATAAACAGCTTACAATTAATATTAATTATTAGACGACCGGATGGCGGAGTGGGTAGTGTACCTGCCTGCGACGCCGAGGTCGTGGGTTCGATTCCCACTTAAGACAAATCCTTGTGTGCATGAACAAGCGGGTTTGTCTTAGTCTGGGTGTTTCTATGTATAATAAGTCTGTATTTACAAAAGAAAAGTATATATGTATAAGTATTAGTTATTCTAGCACCCATAGTACAAGTTCTGCTTAGTTTGGAACTAGAGGGCGTTGTGTGTGCGTCGTGAAATATTTAAAAAAAAAATTAAGCCAGACGCTATCATTTTAACCCACCGAGATTTACGGCGACAAAAAAGATCGACATAAAATCGTGCAGATTCGACAGTCAAAATTCCAAGCGTGAAGCATTTCCTCACGTACTTTTTATAGCATTCGGTCTCACTTTATTGTCCTCCTGTATATTTCACCTTTGCTTTAAAGGTTGTGTAAGATACTAAAAGTATCGTTGCAGAGTTGGAATTACATTACCTTATAGGATGTTGGATTCCATTCTACGCTAGATACATTTTTTATGTCATTTACATTAGATATATGAGATGCTTACCATTTCTAGCATTATAAATAATATTTTAGGTTTATTTAGCTTAAGACGCTTTGTTATGTTTTTTTTCTTATACTAGAATAAATGATTCTTTTCTTTTCCTTTCTTTCTTTTATATAAGTTGTAAATTTGCATGAATATGTATATCAGTTCAAAATTAATTGTTCATGTTGCATGAATATTAAAGAAATTATGCGTAAATAAACCTTGGTAAAGGGTCGTGTGCTAGCTAATTGCGAGTATCCACTAAGATTTATGTCGACAAAAAAGATCGACATAAAATCTTGCAGATTCGACAGTTAAAAATTTAAAACGTGGAGCATTTCCTCACGTACTCTTTATAGCATTCGGTCTCACTTTATTGTCCTCCTGTACATTTCACCTTTACTTTAAAGGCTGTGCAAGATACTAAAAGTATCGTTGCAGAGTTGGAATTACAACCGTTACCTTATATGGTGTGTTGGATTCCATTCTACGCCTGATACATTTTTTATGTCATTTACATTACTTAAGTAAGTTAAATATTGATTATTCATGTTATATGAATATTACTAATATTATTAATGTTTAGTGGTGCGGTGTGGTTTAAGCGGTTGCCTCGCCGCTCTCCACTGCACTGGTGTTGTGGGTTCGATCCCCACATTGGACAAATCGCTATATAACGCGATAACGCCGCCCTTTGCATATTGTCGTTGTCTTTATTGTGTTCTCTTGTATTTTTTATGAAAATGGTATGTATGCAAATATTTTTTTTCTATTCTATTCTATTCTATCTTTATGTGATTCACAAAGATTTGTTCTGAGACTGGGTGTGCTTGAGCGAGTGAATATGTGTATTTGGCCTTGTCACTGGGACCAATGGACAGTGTGATTGCTTCTGGCGTTCTATCTAATGTAAAAAATCCAAATTTATTAATTACACACCAAGATCACACCAAGCCCACAAAAAATGGCATAATTACTTTCATAGATTCTCATTTGACAGTCAAGACCGACGCGTGGCCTAATAGATTGAGATCCCAGAACGTTATGACAAAATAGTGTCATTGTAGAAATTAGTTCATCACGATACTCGGAAAATTTGTTACTTTTTAATGCTTACTGATCCACAACTGGCCACTGTAAGCATGATTTTACTCGACGATCGCTCCGCTTCAAATTATCCTCGAGCTCCTCGAAATCCTGTACAAAATACCGAAATACTTGCAAGCAATGATATTATAGAACTATAGATATGTTACGTTCATAGAAATTACGATTTAAATCCGTTCCGAGCTATTCCAAATTGCACACATTGACAAATGTCCGCAGCGCACGCATCCTTATCGCTCTAACGTCAAAACAATATCGCTTTCTCTTTCTTAACTTGAACATGGCGCATGGCGTCTGGCACGTGACTGCGCTCGACGCAGGCCACACGCAAACTAAACACAAGACGTCCCAATTGGGACGTATTTGAGTATTCACAGCGCGAGCGCTTATAACATATCTGCTTTTGTTTTTATATAATATCATTGCTTGCAAGTAACTGAAGTTCACAACTAATAAAAAAAACATTACCTCCACTCAGAAGCAACAACCTCTAAAAAATCCTTCCATCGCAACTCCGAAGTAATTACGAACATTTGTCACTGAATTGTTCTAATAAGTTGTCCTAAGCTAACAAACAGGGTACACTCCTGCCATAAATTTCGGCACAATTAACTCGAGCGGCATTGTTTTTGATTAAGTATCTGCGCTGAATGGTGTACGTTGGACCGGGTTTATCAGATTAGACCTGGCCGTCGACAATGTAAGAGAGGGATGCTAGTTTTACACGCTCTATTTCATTTCTGAGTGTTGACGTTTTCTGTTTAGTAAAGTTGCTGGGGCATTTAGGTATTGGAAGATGGATTTGAACGAATATTCAAAGGTTTTATGAATTGTGGCTATAGATTCATAGGACGGCTTTACGGTTTTTGAAGGAGGTGTTGATATGAAAACAAATATACTACACGCTATTTACTCAAAAAAACACGTCACATAATAATAATATCGAGCTGTTCTTCATCATCATATAAATTTTTTCAACCTTTACGATATCTTGTAATATTTTTAAAGCAAATTTTAGCTTTGCTATGCCTTTTTGTAATTTATAAAATATTAAAGTTGAAAAATTAAGAATCCAGCAGGACTCGAACCTGCACCCCTTTACGATATCGTTTATCTTATATTTTGTCAAGGTAGAGAAATACGATAAAAATATGGATCGTTAAACTTAAAAGGAAACATGCATTCATATACGACCTTACGATGAATGGGATAAAATGAAAATAATTAGTTTATTCATAAATTCAACCCTGAATATTAATTATTATTAAAAAGCGTGGTGAAAAAAAAAAAAAAAACACACTTATCGTGCATTTATCAGGTTTAATGAAAATTTAACAACAGTACCGATAAATGGTAACAATTTCAAAAATAACGTACGAAGCGCAGACGAATCCTTGGGAGAAAGTTACAATGTTTGTTCGTAAGCGCTAATCTCATGAACTACGGATTAGATTACAATAATTTATCTATGTATTTGATAGTTTAACTATCAATAAAAAAAAGAGATATTAGCACTTCGCTAAACTCCACGTGAGCGAAACAGTAAGGTTTATGCAGCTACAATTTATTTTAATTTTATTTTTTTTTATTATTTGTTCTGACTCTGGGTGTGCATCGTGTGTGTGAAATGTATGTTTGTGAACACCCGCGCGACACAGGAGTTATTCCTAGTGCGCGCGTCGTTGCTTTAAATAATAATAATATGTAATAAAAAAAAACATATTCGACGAGAACAAAGTCGCAGGCAAAAGCTAGTTATTAACTATGACCGGTAATTATAAAAAATATTTCAATTAATCACCTATTTTACATAATCACCCTTAATTTGCCGGGGTGTGCGTGATATAGCTTCATTACATATTCTAAAAGAAACAAAATACATTTTAACCGTAACAAGTTTACTCACCATCAGGTAAAGAGACTTAACGCGAAGCAATCTGCAATAAAAGAAAAATAATCTCAATCCACATTAAATTTAACGTTCAATACTATCTCTATAATCTTAACAACATTAAATGCACTAAAATAACAATTACCAAAACAATTCAACTTGCTCAAACCTGCTATAACTGTACAAAATTTGGTTTGTGCTGTTTTTGCTTGTACAGTTCTATTTGGACCGTTTTGTCTGTGACATTTTGCCATCGTGGCATAGTGACCTTTGCTTATGAATTTATATTTTTACTAGTTTTATTTAGATTTAATCAGAGACCATGCATATAACTGCGCGTTCCAGACAGAATTGACAACAAAGTTTAGAAATGTATGGCATTTGACAGCTTTTACCTGGCCCGAGGCAAGCTTTTTATGAAATTTGACAGTCCGATTGCTGCAAAAGTATAACCGTCAATTTGCTTCATGTCACATCTTGACATCTTTTATCTCTGGTGTAAATACAGATTAAGACATTTTTATCAATTGTTTACAGAAATAATTATGTATTCATTTTTGACAAGTGCAAAGTATTACAATATTCATTTACAAACACTCAGAATTTTTTTTTCACTTTTATTTTCAACTGTTTCATAGTATAGTTTGCTTAGTATAGCTAAATGCTATACAAATAATCAATAAGAAGTTGAAATAAGGTACACGTTAATTCTTTACAAACTTTTATGCTGAATGTAAGTTCACCATGTTGGTTTGTATCCTACTTAAGACAGGTACAAATGCATGAACGTGATGTCACGTAATGACGTAACATACAGTTCAGAAATTTAGGGTACTGGCAAGAGGCGAGCGTAGCTTAGTAGCGTAAAGCGGCTGCCCGGTATGCAACGGTCGCGGGTTCATTTCATATCGGTCCTATAATTTGTTCAACTGCTTCTTAGTATCACTTTTATTGGTTGTTGATAAAACATTGGGGTGCATGAAAGGAGCCTCCCCGAGTGACGTACACAAAAATTCCCTACGTCCGGCGCACCCTGGGCAATTCGCGAGTTCTTAAAAGCGAATTGGCTAATCCTTTCACCACGATGGAAAGTCAAAACCTTGACCACCTTACTGACTGTCCAAAATGCCCTACCACCTGCACAGGAGAGACGCTCATGAACGCCGACGAGAGCGCCATAACAGTGGCCACTTATTGGACCAATAAAATTTGACTCAGCCATCGACACGACGAGAAGAGAAGAAAACATTAAACGTAATACTGGTAGTGATTTTAAGTGCTATAATCAAATAAAAGTGAAATAAAATCGCCGAGTGTTAGTAAATCAATATCTTCTTGTGATATCATAGCCCCTCGGGGAAAATCTGATTTTATTTTGTTCGTTTGAGCTCGTGCAGATCTGTATATAGGACCGTTTGTCTCCCGGGAGATGCCGTGACATTTACTACCGTAGTCACGTTGACCTGTTTGAGAGAGTATACAAAAAAATACATCATACAAATATAATAAATTCAAATTGTAGCGCGTATGTATAAATTGTAATATGTTGGCTGCACTGCGCTGTAGGTGCCTCTCGCTTGCACCCACCTAAGGTTGGAGTGTTGGCAGGCCTGTGCTCGGCCAATCAGCGCGCCTCCCGCCAACGCTACGTTTTAGCCGGTGCCGTGTGGCGCGGTCCGCGTCCCGGCGGCCATTCCTTCTTAGAATCCTACGCGAAAGTACTGCACCGGCAGTTGGCACCAATAGTAATTAATAAGTATTTGTAACAAGTGTTCCTTTACATCCATAATTGTAAATATAAACTGTTACCGTGAGTGATTGTGTCTCAATATACAACCCACCCCTACAAGTGGCTGCCCAACGTGTCGCGACGCGCACGTGTCGTGAGTGCCTACTGCTATGCCACGTACACGCAGGGAACAAGCGTCGCCTTCGGATGACGAGGTCACCGTGGGTGCCGACGAGGATAAGGACCGCCCGCCGGCTCCGCTAACGAAAACTTTTCGTACGGCCAAGTGGCCGCCATGATGGCCGCCATGCAGCAGTCGCAGACCGAGGCGTTCGAGCGCTTGCTGGAGCGAGTAGCTCGCCAACCATCCTCCCCAGTTCCCGTGTCTACAGCATCAACCGTCGGAAGCGGTACTTTCACCCAGTGCACCGCTAGATACAGCGGTGGTGCCGACGAGCCCGTCGACGCGTTCATCGACGCCGTCCAAAGTTTTAAGGAATGCGCCAACGTGTCGGAAGAGAACGCTCTTAGGGGCCTTTCCATGCTATTGACGAACCACGCGGCGATATGGTACCAAGGCGTCAAAGAAGAAATCAGCTCGTGGAACGCGGCCGTTCAATTGCTACAGAACACTTTCGGAGAAAAACGTCCGCCGCATCAAATCTACAAACGTCTTTTCGAGCTCCGACAGGGTAACCAAAATACAGATATTTTCGTGGCTACCTGTCGCGCCTTACTCTCGAAAATTCCCGCCGGCGATATAACCGAAAAAGCCCGCGTCGACATGGTGTACGGACTTCTCGACGCACGGATACGGAGACATCTGCGGCGAGAAG
Organism: Hypena proboscidalis; assembly: GCA_905147285.1. NCBI lineage: Eukaryota > Metazoa > Arthropoda > Insecta > Lepidoptera > Erebidae > Hypena > Hypena proboscidalis. Next base: position 3,527,308 of record LR990150.1, on the reverse strand, counting down.
AGTTCAAAGATTTCGCGGGGTTGCTCCGCCTCGCCCGTTCTATAGAATTGGAGGAGTCCGATACGCGTACTACGAACAAGCCGCAGCCCGGATCGTCGTCGTCGTCCCGATTGCAACCAGCGTACGTCGGTACCAGTGCCCGTCCCGAAAACGCGGTGTGTCCTCAGCCGCCGCCACCGCCGCGCCGCTCAGCAGCGCCGGTCGCGCCAGCCGCGCCGAGCGTCGACAGCGCGCCTCGTACTTCAAGCGCGAACGGTAACATCGAATCAACGGGACTCCAATGTGACGCAAACGATCGCGATGTATTTACTGCAAACAATACGGACACGTACGCGATGAGTGTAATAAACTTAAGTCTAAAGTGAATAGTGAAACGCGTAATAATAGTATTTCAGAAATATATTGTTATGGATGCGGAGCGAGAGGTGTCATGCGGTCGCAGTGCCATACGTGCAACAATAATAATCTGGCGTTCTCATATTTTTCACTAGATAGCACAATAGATAGTTCACCGGTATTGGTAAGCAATCATAATAATATTAATGATCTAGCCATTGCAGTTTCTCCTCATAGAGTAAATAGTGTTAATGCTACCTCTACCTACCTTCCACCTACTGGTCATGATGTTAACCGATTTTCTCGTAGGCTTAATAATCCTATTATCGACCCTCATGTTAGCCAGTCAGCTAATAGGATGGACGTCCCAATTGTTGTCACTGACGTTCGCCGATCAGCTGTGGGGGTGAATGACCCTATTATCGACTGCGGTGTTCGTCGATCAGCTGATAAGGTAAGTGACCTTATTATCGACTCAGGTGTTTGTCGATCAACTGATAGGGTGGATGACCCTATTATCGACTCTGGTGTTCGTCGATCAGCTGATAGGGTAGATGACCCTATTATCGACTCAGGTTTTCATCGATCAGCTGATAGGGTTGATGACCCTATTATCGACTCTGGTGTTCGTCGATCAGCTGATAGGGTAGATGACCCTATTATCGACTCAGGTTTTCGTCGATCAGCTGATAGGGTAGATGACCCTATTATCGACTCAGGTTTTCGTCGATCAGCTGATAAGGTAAGTGACCTTATTATCGACTCAGGTGCTCGTCGATCAGCTGATAGGGTGGATGACCCTATTATCGACTCAAGTGTTCGTCGATCAGCTGATAGGGTGGATGACCCTATTATCGACTGCGGGGTTCGTCGATCAGCTGATAAGGTAAGTGACCTTATTATCGACTCAGGTGTTCGTCGATCTGATAAGGTAAGTGACCCTGTTATCGTCGATGGTTTTAACGTCTTATCCAATGGGGTAAGTTCACCTGTTTTCGTCCGTGATCATGAGTTGTACTGCTATTGCATGGATCAGCTTGACACGCCTCTTAACGCTGTTCTGCTGAGGCAGTATGCCTGCAGACTCATTGCCAGTGTCTGGCGTTACGCAGCTGACTAAAGCACGCTCATTGCAACAGAGGCCTGTGCTTAGTATTTGCATCCTTGGATTTCGGGGCACGGCTTTAATTGATACAGCTGCAAAGCGATCCATAGCAGGACATAAGCTTTATAAAATATTTAAAGAAAAAGGACTCACCTTTTGTTCCAAACAGGTTAACGTAAAACTGGCAGATGGTGTTGTGCATCGTCGCGAGGTCTTAATGGTGAATGTTAATGTCACCATCACTGTGGACAGGAGTGTCCCCGTTGACTTCGTGATTTTTTCCCGATGCTGATAATAACGACACCCTTTTAGGTATCGACTTCCTCAATGCGGTAGGTATGGTCATTGATTTTTCTGCTTCCTTATGGCGCTTTTCCGGGTGCACGCAGACCTATCCGCTTGAGTATGAGGGCGAACTCATGTCACAGCGCGACCCAATATCAGTATCTTCAATGTCGCTTAGGGCTGATGTGGGCTTATCGCTTACCTGTGACCAACGCCAGCAGCTCGTGGAGTTAATTCAGCACCATGAGGACGTCTTCCGACTAGGAGGAGAAGCAACGCGTTTCGCCGAGCATCGTATTGATACTGGCGATAACGCGCCCATTGCCGTCCCTCCATACCGCTTCATACCTCTCTTTCACCCCGAGTCAGTTAAAAATGAGCATCGCACTGGGCCTCAAGTTTTGCCTCAGGTAGGGTTTGCTCTCAATTCTGCTACTTGTTCGACCACCGGTATGACTCCATCATATATGATGTACGGTCGTGAGATGCGGACACCATTTGATGCACAGCACGACCTACGAGCTATTCTAGATAAGGAAACCTTCGTTCCTCAGGTAACCCCATATCTTACTAAATTCATTAATTCACTTAAAGACATCCATGATCGTGTCGAGAAGCGACAGGATTTAAGAAAGGAATATGCCGACTCGTCTCGACGGCCATCTCCTACTCTCCAGGTGGGTGATCAAGTCTTACTTACTACTCATGCCCTTAGCAATGCTTCTAAGGGTCTAACCAGTAAATTTATGCCTCAGAGAGAGGGACCGTATACCATTAAGAGGGATGTCAGCCCTACCACATTTGAACTGGTCGATTGTCAGGGACAACATTTGGGTCGATTCCATTCTTCTAATTTGACTGTTTTTGTTTCTACTAATGTTGATTGTATTGTTGAACCAGTCCAACCTCGTCGTCTACGGGGTCGGCCACATAAAGTAAAAGTTAAGACGCGCTTTAAGGATTTTTCCAATTCACTTTCGGGTCGAAATCGTGACTTGTAGGAGGAGAATGTAGCGCGTATGTATAAATTGTAATATGTTGGCTGCACTGCGCTGTAGGTGCCTCTCGCTTGCACCCACCTAAGGTTGGAGTGTTGGCAGGCCTGTGCTCGGCCAATCAGCGCGCCTCCCGCCAACGCTACGTTTTAGCCGGTGCCGTGTGGCGCGGTCCGCGTCCCGGCGGCCATTCCTTCTTAGAATCCTACGCGAAAGTACTGCACCGGCAGTTGGCACCAATAGTAATTAATAAGTATTTGTAACAAGTGTTCCTTTACATCCATAATTGTAAATATAAACTGTTACCGTGAGTGATTGTGTCTCAATATACAACCCACCCCTACAAAATTCAAATCATTTATTTTCATAGGCCCCAGGAGGCGCTTGAACACGTCAGAACATTACAAAAAATGATATAAAAATAAATGATACTAAATTATCGGTACTAATTACAATGATTTGAATAACCGGGGCTTAGATTAATTTTAATCAAACTGTTTAAATTCAAATTAAAATCAATCCAAGTAGTAAAGTTGATAAACTACCACAACTTATGGTAGGTACAACTCCTCAACTTTTATGAGTACGGTTCTTTAAATATGGACCATAACCCTAAGACCGTTTACTGTATTATTTCAAGTTATACACAGATGAGCCGAGAAATTGAATATTACTTAAGTATTTCTTACTTATTAGTGCATTTTTGTAATTGAAGACGGTTTTTTTTAAACCCATTCGTGATAAAGGTATATTTGTATTAATATTAATAACTGACACATCTTTTTTGTACACTATAATGCTATAATAATTATTCAATAATAATACAATCTAGATTTAGTTATTTAATTCTACTGTGAAACTATAATTCTATTTGTATTGTATTGTGTAACTTATTTAACTGTGCAAGCTGTGGCATTATGTAAGTAAAAGGTCCACCTATGTACCATTTTGTGTGCAAAAAGTTAAATAAATAAAAATAAAATAAATAAATAAAAGGTACACATACAACAATGTCTAAACCTTGATTAATACCACAAACTGTATGACATCTGTGTATCTTTGTTGATGGTCCTAAATAAAATAAATAAAACAATTCTAAAGTTAATTGTTTTAAGTTACAAAAAAACGGACCGCATCACTTTAAGACACCTAACTTGGCAAACCAACAGCTCTCTACTAATTAGCCCTAATTACTCGTCTTCAAAAAGAGTAACTAAATTTAAACATTTAAATACAAACTTTAGAAAATCTAACCACATTTTTGCTCTACTTTCAAATGAACACTGAGAGACCAGTCCGTGGCGCACGGGTGTTCCCCCGCGGCCAAAGTTGGAAAAGTTCATAAACGGACACCACTGCTTTTACCTTGAACTATCCCTTAGGGTGAGGTTACACCGCAAGCTGGATGCTTAATTAAGCTACACTGTACTCGGATTAAATTTTTGTTTTAGATATGAATATTGCTGCTGTTCCAATTACACTTAGACTAAATAGTAATTATATAGCGATAGCCGAGTGGGAGACCGTAGGACTGCGAATTTAAAGGTCTCGGGTTCGAACCCACGGCACACACCTCTCGTCTTTTCGAAGATATGTGTGTATTTATCATATAAATTATCGCTCGCTAACAGTGAAGGAAAACATGTTAGGAAACCTGCATGCCTGAGAGTGCCTATTAAGTGCTTCAGTATGTGTAAAGTCTACCAATCCGCACTTGGCCAGCGTGGTGGACTATGGCCTAACGCTTCTCATCATGAGAAGAGGCCTGAGCCCAGCAGTGGGACACGTATTAAATACAGGGCTGCTATTCATTCAAATAGTAATTTATTTCTGTCAAAAATAAGTATAACACATAACATAAATATAGCATAGGTGTACAACACACACATTTTACCTGTTATGTTTAGGGTCCATGGGATAGGGGGTGAGCCTTTCGCTATCCGTCGGATATAATTCCAACACTGTACTGCTATTGTGAATTGCCCGATGGAAAGTTCACAAATAACACTTTGCCCGACGCGGCAATCGAACTCGAGACCTCGCGGTGGAAGGCGCATATTCTAGCCACTTGACCATCGATGGAGTTAATAAAATAACTGTTATGTAAACTAAAATATAAAAATAAATGTACCAATTGTAATACAGGCAAAAATAATTGGATCAATCTCATCTATTATATTAAATTAGATGTGAGATAAGATTAATCGTTTTTCTTTGTAAAGTAATCACAGTTAGACCACTAAACAAACTTGAGAAAAATTACAAAACTTCTTAAATTACGCAATTAATTAGTGTTGTATCTTCGAAAGCCTACGATAAACACGTGTTATAATTTAATACCAACTACAATACAGAACTACACCAAATCAACTTCTTCTTAGTCGTGTCGATGGCTGAGTCAAATTTTATTTTGACTTGCCATCGTGGTGAAAGGATTAGCTAATTCGCTTTGGAGAACTCGTGAATTGCCCAGGGTGCGCCGGACGTAGGATATTGTTGTCTACGTCACTCGGGGAGGCTCCTCAAAGTCAACTGAACGTATATATAAAGAAACAGCCTGACATTCGGGAAACGATAATATATCTCAATTAAAATATTACTTAATTTTTACACAATGTAGGATATTTTATTATTATAATAATAATAATACTCGTTTATTTCAGACGTAGTCCATTTTTGATAGTATACAACACACCTTAGAAACAATTGTTTGTACTTGACTATCAGGACAGAGATATGATTGGATAAGTTTTTTTATATATATCTTACGCCACTTTGGCATGTAGGCATATCCAATGGCCCAGTATAGGGCTGTCCCACCTGTCAAAATTATGATTAATTTTTAATTAATTATAAAATTAAAAATAAACATTAAAGGGGACTAATAACTCAAACGGCGCAAACGATAACAAATCCTTTACCCAAGAAACTTAGCAATAATCAATGAACAAACGGACTTTGGATCCAATTTGTTACGAGTAGTCACATTAATCATGTCTATTGTTCTGAACAAATGATTGGCCTCTAGCCTTAGCTGCTGTTGCCTTTCCATAACAATTGCGTATGAATTAGGTGCAGAATGTCAACTCCAAAATGTATAGCTTGACATTCTTATTCTTCTTCGTCGTGTCGATGGCTGAGTCAAATTTTATTTTGACTTGCCATCGTGGTGAAAGGATTAGCCATCGCTTTTAAGAACTCGCGAATTGCCCAGGGTGCGCCAGACGTAGGGAATCGTTGTGTACGTCACTCGGGGAGGCTCCTTTCATATACCCTTGACACAATATCACGCCTTTCACTTTTCACCTTTTATATTTAGGTGATAGGGGATGAGACTATCGCCATCCACCGGGCAAGAAAACGTGTGTTGTGAATAAGAATTGTGAAACTGAGCTTTTAGCTTGTGGGTAAGAAGAAGCTGTACCGACCAATCGATCTAAAGGTTTAGCATTGCTAAACGCGATCGACCGTTGGATTGCTAACCATTTTAACATAACGAGTTTTCCTTCTTGACTCTTGAAGATCTATGGCATGCGTTACGACTGGAGAAGTAACTAGTCTTACAAAAAGTGTTGTATGGGACGAGGCAATTGGATGGCAGTCGTTCCAGGTAAATTACTAATATTTAGCTAAATTTCGTTAGACTACAAACTGACTTAAGACGATTGATGCCCGTTGAAATACTAAACTAAACTACATCCCAACACTTTGCATATTGCATAAATTACTATCTCTTCGTTACAACTTCAATGTCTTACTTCACATCCGACTATTATAAATTCACGGTCTAAGTCCTCAGTGGTCCTTCTGTCCCCAAGTATTTAGCTCTGCTATTCTTCGCTTGCAATTTTGCTTGATAAACAGCGCGCTGGCGTAGAATACTAATATCGTTGGTCCTGTTTTGTGTCACGAGATTTTCGGATGTTTTGTCCTGAGAATAATGCGTTAAATAAAGTATGCAAAGAGGGTAAAAGGTTAATGAGTTTGTTTGTTAGAGTCAGAGGAATTTGAGGACGTTTTCGACAGTTTAGCTATTGTTTCAAAGAGTTGAATCAGCTAACAATATTAATTCGATTTGGTATCCTAAAGAGACGGAAATGAAGGTGTTTTCAAAGTATTATTTTGGATGCTTCTAAGCTAAAAAGTAGCTCACAATTAACGATGTGCCGGCCGGCAAAATTCACATTGCCGGGCTGGCTATATTCACAATATTGCCGGAATTATAATGAAAATTCAGTTACCGAAAACAATTCAACTATATATCGATTTTAGTTTGAGCTTGAAGGACAAGGATTGAGTAAATTTTTATAAATAAGTTCTATTACATAGTTTTAATCACACAAGGAATAAAATGGATAGGGATCTATCAAATAAGATGTGTTATGCCATGAACAGACAATACAATAGATAGCCTAGTTTGTAACAACAAACAAGACAATATTCCCATCATTTCCCATTGTGGGAATAAGAAAAGAAACAGTTGTTTATTCCATACTAATGGGAACAATCTGTTGAAGGAAGTAGCTCATATTGGTTAATCAGGGGTGTTCATTGGCCGTTCAGTTAATTGACCACTATATAAAGCTTGGGCCTCTGGTTTATATGGATTTACTAATCCTAACGCTATATACAAGTATTAAAGAGACGACCAGACCGACGCTGAGGTCGCGGGTTCGATTCCCGCTTAAAACAAATCTTTGTGTGCATAAACATGTTTGTCGTAGTCTGGTTGTGTCTATGTATAATAAGTATGTATTTACCAAAAAAAAAGTATACATGTATTTGTATCAGTTGGATCTTCTTAGATTGGGACTAGATGGCGTTGAATGTAAGTTGTGAGATATTTATTTATTTTATTTATTTATTATAAAATGACTCACGAAATATTTAAGTTTGTTGATACGAAATGTTAATGTTAGCTCCAACTTTTGAATCTCAGTTTGCTTAATAAAAATGATAAGTTGTCAAAATATTTGTCTTGGAAATAAGCAAAATATTTTTAAATTTAATTTTATTTACGAAATTACGAATCCGAGTACAGTGTAGCTTAATTAAGCATTCAGCTTGCGGTGAAACCTCACCCTAAGGGATAGTTCAAGGTAAAAGCAGTGGTGTCCGTTTATGAACTTTTCCAAGTTTGGCCGCGGGGGAGAACCCGTGCGCCACGGACTGGTCTCTCAGTGTTCATTTGAAAGTAGAGCGAAAATGTGGTTACTAGATTTTCCAAAGTTCGTACATAAAGGTTTAAATTTAGTTACACTTTTTCAAGAAGGGTAATTAGGGCTAATTAGAGAAGGACTAGAATGCCAAATCAGATGTCTCGATGTCGCATAATTTTGTGAAATTATACAAATTTTCAGATAAAAATTGAGAATCATGCCTAAACTATGTTATTCTGTGATATCAGAAATTCTCACTAGAGCTTGATTATTCATTCCTTAGAATTTCAACAGGTAGGTTTAACAACAATGGCTACCCTTGTCACGTCAATCTCTTACGTCATCGTGTTTTGGATTGTCCATTTTTTATCTGCTTAGGATAATAAGACACTATGTTACCTCAATTTGTGTTAGTTAAATTATTGCGTGAACACCCCTTAATATAATAAATGCAAACGGTAGTAGCTAAACCACTGGACTGCCCATAGTGGAAGTCAGTAAGGAGTTAGTTAATGCCCGAGCAAGGATATAAATTACTTTTGTACAAACACCACGCGGATAAACTATTATGTAAATATTTTAAAGGCTTAGACCAATAATGACTACTTATGGACCGATGATGCTGTTTTTAAGTGTCTTCAAAAAACAGGAGAAGGATTTTAATTCGATTGTTTTTTTTTATCGCCTGGACTGATTGAGAAATATTTTTTTTGTCTGAAAAAGACTACCTGTCATGTGGTCCCACTTTCATCAGGTAACAATTTGATGATGGGATCCTAGATAAATCGAAGGCAACCCTCAAATTTTAAAGGCTTCTATATTGTTTTTCGTATATTACCTAAAACTACTCTGATATTTGCATCTAATAGTCAGCAAATGATACGCTTAATGCTACCTTAAATGGAAATAAATTAGAGGTGGATAACTCGGTAAAATTTCTAGGAGTTCATATAGACTCTCTCTTAAATTGGAAAAAAGAACTGAATGCGCTGGATAGTTCAATATCGTCAGCGTGCTATGCCTTAAAAAGCTTGAGAGAGGAAATCAGCGTTAGAGAACTTAGAACTGTTTATTTTGCACTTGTGGAATCTAGGCTAAGGTACAGCATACAATTATGGGGAGGTAGTTATAACTACAATACACAGAGAGCGTTTGTGTTACAAAAAAGAGCTATCAGAATTATCATGAGAATTCCACAAAGAACGTCATGTCGCGAACATTTTAAGGCTTTAAAAATACTCACAATACCCAGCTTGTATATATTGGTCACTCTATGTGATTTCGCCAAGCATATTCATCTTTTTGAAACTGACGACGATCGTGAAAATAGAGAAAACACTAGGCGAAGGAATTTGAAACATCAGGTTGCTCCTAGGTTAAATGTAGTAAAGCATTGTTCAAAGTATCAAGCTGTTGAACTATTTAATAAGTTACCTAGTTTTATTAAAGATGCAGTATATAAGCCAACATATTTCAAAGTAAAGCTGAAGGCTTTTTTACTGGAAAAGTGTTTTTATACATATAATGAGTTCATTAGTTGTAAATATGAATAAATATACTTATTGAATAAATATGATATGTTAACAAATCGCATATTATATTGTAATTTTACCTTTTTAATTTTTATATAATTATACAATTTTATTGGTATTTATAATGAATTTGTTTTACATCTTTAAATTTTATTATCAATTCATTACTTAATTTTTTAATATTATATTTGCCTTGTATTCCTCTTATAATCATTTTTTATAATAATACTTACTAATAGTTATGTTTAAGGTGCCTAGTTTTAAGAAAACATTATATTCAAACACAAGTGTATTTGTTTATGAATAAAAAAAAAAAAAAAAAAAGCATTTCATGTTATGAGCTCATGTCGAAAGGTAGAACTCTTCAAAGGTTAGGAGTACGGGGATAATTCTTTTAATATGCCCCCTAAGACCGGTTACTGTAGTATTTTTAAAATATAAATTATACACAAATTGTAGTCATACTTTACGTGCATTTTTTATAATTAAATTCAGTTTTTATTATTACATAACACTGACAGTAAATTTGATATTCAAACTTATTTAAACCCTAAGATATTAAAATTTCTAGGGCACTTTATAGAAAGAGGGCTTTTCACAGTTCAGATTGGTTAGGACCGAGTGCTCAAAGTCAAAGTCAATGTTAAATCATTTGAGTAACTCTCCTAGACAGGTTAGCATTGATTGAACTGATTGAATGCTGACATCCGAGTTCGTAAGGAATACCTGTATACACTCTACAAGTATCATCCGAGTACTCCGAATAAATGCGTACGAGTCAACTCGTATAGTGAAAATCCGGCTAAAGCCAAGCTAAGTAAATTTGGAAATATACATCTAAGTCATGTACATCTAAGACGTGTGTAAAGAAAATATACAAAGAAAACCCTTGCTTTTACATACTGAATGTGTTACATAATACATTTCTACTCAATACAATGTTATGTTTCAATCAATACAAGCTATAGACAGTTTTTTAACACGGCTGAAAGACTTTGTTGAGTTTGTAACAAATAGAAAACAAGAACAAACAAATCATTTGTTTGATATTAGCTTCTGTTTGCGGCTCCGCCCGCATTGTATGTCGATAAATAGTATATATTTTAATACCTAGCTGCATGTGAACAAAATTGCATCAAAATCGACACTAGTTTTTGCGCGAAATAGTAACAAGGTTCCATTGGTCGATTTTTACGGCACGGCGACAGTCACAGGACGGCGAAATTACCGTTATTTTGTTTGAGTTCCGTGCCGTCACACGTTATACATTTTCATTAATTTTTCAATTCAATTCAACGCAGCTTTAGGTAGTTTTCTAATGAACTAGTGTGGTAACTGATAGAATAAATTATCCTGGTTTTTTTTTAATATCGAACACCTAATATTTTTACGAGAAAATGATACCGCGCTGCTCCCGGAAAGATTAACCGGGGAACGGCCGCCATGCTTTTATGTTCTAGTTCGAGGAAACTGCGATTACATTATTGTGTGGTGAACTAAAATGACAATGGTTATTGTTTCAATACTAGGAATCATTGGCAAGCGTGTTACGTTTGAGCTAATAGACCGCCAAAACATACACACACACAAACACCCACAATGAGCTAGTAGACCACCAAAGCTGCATAGCTGCCAAAATACTGACATTACTATTACTATGCAACTATCACACACAATAAGATTCTGAAATATTATTTACTAACTCTGCACATTGCTGTGTTTGTCAAGTAAAAATATGTTTTGTGAAAATAAGTTTGTTTTGAAGCAAACAGTACAAAATAATACTTATTTGTACTTTGTAAGGTAACAAACCCTCTGTTGAAAAAAAAGGATCATTAAAATATACTTAAAAAAGTTTTGTCTTGACTCTGGGTGTGCTCTGTGTGTCTGAAATGTATTTTTGTGAACACTCCCGCGATACAGGAGTTATACCTAGTGCAGGTTTCGTTTTATTTTTTAACTTAAAACTCGAAGAAAATGTTAACACCTACTAAAAATACTCTGATTAATACAAACCAAATTAATGATTACAAGTTTATACAGAATTTTATTCAATTTTATAATATTTTCCATACAGAACAAATATTTTTGTTCATCTACAACTACAGAATCAGTTGCTTTTAAAAAACATCAACAACACAAACGAGAAGAAGCAGAATTAAATAAAAGTACTAATTTCATTTTCACAGCCCCTCCAGTCGTGGCCTTTTTTGGCGTTTATTTAAAAATATCAGTGACCAAGGAAACCAAATTATGTGACAGTATGCTTGATCATTTATTTGAAGATGCTAAAATATCAAGGAAATTTAGAGTAGTGAATTTACTTTAACTCTGTAGATCTTTACTATTGAGTATAAGTATGTATTTACAAAAGAAAATGTAGGTATATCAGTTATTCTAATACCCAAACCACATTTTGACCTGCGTTTAACGTTACTGCCCCGCTTCCATGGAGTTCAGCGTAATGTTAAATAATAAAAAATCTTAATGGATAGTTAAACTAACAAACTCAAAAAAAATATTAAAATCCGATCATAAGTTCCCGAGATTAGCGCTTACAAATAAACAAACTAACTTTCGCCCACGGATTCGTCTGCATGGTAGGTATATCAATAAAAAGTAACCTATGATACGCGTCTAGTAGTCTTTACCTGCATATAATAACATTTTATCAAAATCGGTCAAGTCGATTAGAAGATTAGCCGATACAAACAGACGGACAGACAGACAGACAAAAGTTTTAAAACTGTATTTTAGGCATAGGTATCCTGCTGATAACTATACCAACTGTGAAAAACATTATTATTTTGACATTAAAAACAGACACTTCAACTTTATTTATTTGTATCGAAAACACCATAATCAAAGTAACTTTCAACTTCAATATTTATAAGGAAAAACAGATTTTGATTTTATCATAAATTTACTTCTGACCGCGGCCTCGAGTTAGTCTATTCTTGGGTCTTTGACTATCGCAATACAATTTTTTTTTAATATCTGCTCAGTGGTAAAGACGGAGAAGGTATATATGAAAATCGATGGTAATCGTATAGCGTAGGCACAGGCAAGAAAATCTGACAACTATACCTTTTTTATATAATATTAAAGTTGAAAAATTAAGAATCCAGCAGGACTCGAACCTGCACCCCTTAACTATACCTCGAACTATACCTTGTACAACCGTTTATTTTCTGTATGACATTTCAACATTAGTGATGCCTTTCCACGTTGCCAATTCAAATTGAAAAATAATCGATTAAGAAGAATTTTGTATTGATTATTTTTATAGCATTTAGCTATGCTTAGCAAATTATACTAAGAAACAGTTGAAAAAGATATGGGACCGGCAGGATTTGAACCTGCGACCTTTCTGCACACCGGGCAGCCGCTCTTAGCCATCCAGCTACGGTCGCCTCTTACCGGCACCCTAAATTTCTCAACTGTATGATACGTCATTTCGTGACGTCACGTTCACCCATTTGTTCCTATCTTAAGTAGGTACAACCAACATGGCGAAGTTACATTCAGCACAAATGTTGTAACGAATGAACGTACGATATTTTAACTTTGATTATTTTTATAGCATTTAGCTATGCTTAGCAAATTATACTAAGAAACAGTTGAAAAAGATATGGGACCGGCAGGATTTGAACCTGCGACCTTTCTGCACACCGGGCAGCCGCTCTTAGCCATCCAGCTACGGTCGCCTCTTACCGGCACCCTAAATTTCTCAACTGTATGATACGTCATTTCGTGACGTCACGTTTACCCATTTGTTCCTATCTTAAGTAGGTACAACCAACATGGCGAAGTTACATTCAGCACAAATGTTGTAACGAATGAACGTACGGTAAAACGAAATGACAAGGTATACTCTAACAAAGATTATCCTACTAGTTTGTGAAGATCTAATAGTAGTCACTTCACATCAAATACTGATATTCAGCTGTATCTGTTAGCCTAGAAGTTGAGCATATTGTTATTGCGAAAGGGTTTAGAAAAGAGTAATTTAACCGTAAGTAACTCTTAGTGCTTCTTTAGAGTTTAATACTTAGGAAGTAATAAGTTCTAAGAAATACCTTATAATATAAATTATTTCCTTTTCAAGCAGAACTAATACAAGACAGGCTTCATTATTCAATACTCTGTAATCAGTCTTTTAAGTTTTTAAAAGCTTTGTTCTTTAACAGGTTGAAGTTTTACGAAGTTGTCAGTAAGTACTCCATCTATTTTAATAATAAATAAGGGTCTGATTCTGTAAAGGAAACTTGTTAAGATGCTATTATAGGGGAGAAAAGTTCTTTTAATGAATTTAATATCTTCTCAACTTTTATATTACAAAATTATATTTTCTTGAGTTCGATTGTTTGTTGTTACCATTTCATCCCACATGAAACGAATCTTTCGAACTAATCTACAAAGATTTGTTTTGAGACTTGGTGTGCTTATATGTGTATATGCGTATTTGGCCTTGTCATTAAAGCCATTGGGCAATGTATTTTATTATTATTATATTATTTTACCCACGTCAAACGTTACACTGATCTGTTCCGCTGTCTTTTAAATATAATGCGTAAATATACTACTAACTTAAACTTTCAAATTTTCCATCTTGGAGATAACATTTTGAACAACTTTAATATATAATTCAATATTTAATAATAACAATAAAAAAAAATATTTATTTCTCACCATCAACCATAATATACATATGAAATTGTAATCTATATAGCTAAGTTATAATTATTATACATTCAAGATCCACTTTACGAGATTTCATGTTTCCTACTTCAAATGACGAACGTTCATCTGATACCATCTTTGGACGGGAATAAAAAAAAACCTTCTAAGTGCGCCCCCTACGCTACGTCATGTAAGAAACCTTTTTAACCGACTTCAAAAAAAGGAGGAGGTTCTCAATTCGGTTGTATTTTTTTTTTTTTTTATGTTTGTTCACCGATTACTCGAAGACGCCTTTACCGATTTGAGAAATTCTTTTTTTGTTTGAAAGGATATACTTGTCATGTGGTCCCATTTTTTTTAAGTTACGTTCTGATGATGGGATCCTAGAGAAATCGAGGGCAACCCTCAAATTTAAAAGGCTTTTAAATTGTTGTTTGTATATTATCTAAAGCTACTTGGATATTTGCATCTAGTAGTCAGTATTTAATGTTGCTGAGCTGATGCTGGAAGGTACAACTCCTCAACGTTTAGGAGTACGGGGATAATTATTTTAATATAGGCACCTTAAATAAATTTTCCGTCAAGTAACCGTCGTCTCCTCATTCGAGAAACATTCTTGCTGGGTCTACCCATCACTTAAAATAGTAAAATAAAATAATTTTTAACAAAAAAAAAACCGACTTCAAAAAGTAGATAAACTAAAAAGCAAAAAATAAATTTACTTCGCACAAAATAATACGTTTATACATTTAGTTAAATAGAAATTATTAAATAATTATTTTATTATTCTGGAGTCGGTGCCAAGTAAACAATAACTCTGTATAGATAATATATATCAATCTTTCTAACAACTATTTTCTGACTGAATATTAGTTACATTTCTGTGGTAAGTACCAATACTGGGCGACCGCGCACTAGCACAACTACGCCTCTCTTTATTGTGTGTACGGGTGATTCTACAAAAGTTGGGTAACTTTTGAGGATATTTTGTTTACTATAGTTATTATATCAAATTTCTACAAATTCGGATGTATATGATGGCTAATGTAATGAATATATTGTTTCAAATCGGGCCAGTCACTTTTTTAAGTAGATTGTGAGATATTTAAATTTTTCTGAATTTGACTGCCAGAGGACTGACAAGGGTAACATAGTACTGATAAAATACACAATTTGGTAAGGATTATAATGAAATTTAATAAAAAATTAGTACAAATCTCTTAGGATTTAATAATGGCACATTTCTTTTAAGTATTTATATCACTTAGTAACAATTAAAAATAATTATTAATATGTACTGGGCGAAAATACTATCTCAGTTTTCAAATCAGCCTTTTGACATTTTTATAATCTTAACTTTTATATTATTTTGAGGTAATTTTACTTAACAGAACGTATTTTCTAATATATCAAGTAAATATAATAAGCTATGCCTTTAAAGCATCTAAAGATATAATAATAATTAAAATAAAATGAGATCTTTTTCTCCACAAAAAAACTAAACATAAAGGTTCAAAATAGTGCATTTATAAATAAAAAAAATATTTTCGAAAACATCTTCTTTCCCTAAATTGGTAAAAAACTCTTTTCCCTTTTGTAATTAAGCTTTTCCTTCTTCATGAGTCTTTAGTTTAGTGTAGTTTTCTTCCAATTGTGTTTTAATCACTTGCCCAAAAAGGGCCTTCTTCCCTAATTCTTTTTTTTAGTTATATCTTCACTTATGTCTTCATTTCTGGTCTTTTACAACAGATTTTATTACTTTTTTTAGCTGTTTTTTGATTCGTTAATATTTTTGACGCTGAGTATTTAGTTTAGTTTTAAGCATTGAAACTATAGCCTTCATCTTTTGTATTTCCCTGTTTCTATATTTTATCTGTCCTTCACTTCTCTTTTTAGCTTCTTTTGCTCTTTGTTCTTCATTAATAACAGGTCTGATTTCTTCATTAACAAAATTATTTGTGGGATTGTTTAAATATTTTTTCTTTGCCTGTAGTTTAATGAATAATTTTTCCATTTTTTCCTAGTTATTTGTTGCTCTAGTGGTGTCATGTCTGCAACATTTTTTCTCTGTCCTTTCTCTTGTTTCCTTAAGTACTGAAGATTTTGCTTTTCTTTGTTTTCCGCTTGGGCTAATGGGGTCACTTTTAATTTTGCCCAAGTGAGCTTTTTCTCCTCCTCTCTCTTTTTTTAGTATTTCTTCCCTCGTCAAATTGCTTTTAGCGTGCTTAATGATGTTTTAAACTGAAATATTAAATAGAAATGCTAATACAGGAAGTAGGAATTAAGATAAAAATGCTCTTAAACAAAAAAAACATCAGTACCATGGAAACACGTCAGTCCTCTGACGCGATACTTGACAAAGGACTGACGCCAACGGATTGATGAAAAAGACAAAATTTGAAGTTAAAATCAGAACTAATGTTTTTTTTGGTAATTTCGAATATCAACAAACTACATTTTAACAAATCATAGTTAACTATGTATAAGTGAAAATAAACTTTAGATTAAAAATAAAATAACGACTCACCACAGGACTGAAATTTTGACTGACTCAGCACGTGTATAGACGACAAACCTAACCCAAACACTGGTACAGTTATGGCGGCCATCAAATTGTGCGGTTCGCAACTAACTTCATTACCAACATTACAATTCTAACAGGGATTTAACGTTGAGTCGGTGATATTCGGCGCGAATTTTTAATTTAAACATCACACAACGGACTGACGAGTAAAAACGAACACAAAGTTTCTTATTTTTTTTTAAATCAAGTGGAGAACATTGCATTATGAAAGTTGTAGTATATATTACTATATACATCACAGATTGTAGTAAATTAGTAAGTTTTCTTAAATCAATGATAATGTTTAATAGACAGTCACTTGATTGTTGGTTTTCGGGATTGTGACATGCCAAAAGACTGACGATTTAAGCATTAATTGTGTTTTTTTATTAACTTGTATTTAAAATGAAGAGCTGAGATTGGGTGACAAAATAAAGAACTTTTCATTGTTTTAAAATAAATTGTAATCTCAATAAAATATAATAAGACTTAGGATATATTGGCTGATGACATTGAGTTACCCAACTTTTGTAGAATCACCCGTACCTACTGTTATTTGATATTGTAGTAAGGTTGTTATAGCTTTTACTTGGCACCGACTTCAGAATTATAAAATAATTATTTAATAATTTCTATTTAACTAAATGTATAAACGTATTATTTTGTGCGAAGTAAATTTATTTTTTGCTTTTTAGTTTATCTACTTTTTGAAGTCGGTTTTTTTTTTGTTAAAAATTATTTTTTATGCAATTTTTTAATTAACGTATTTGACGTTTAAACTGTCAAAGACCGCACTATACTTAATAACTGACTAAGTATGTTTATGCTTTTAAAATGGCTATTATATATAGTATTAGTGGTAATCCAATCAACATTACTAAATAACACATATCAATGAAAGGGACAGCTATTACTGAAGATGTGTTGTGCCATTAAAAAATACTTATTAACATAAGTATAACTCAACCTCTAAATTATCATTTGCAGTTACATATCTTTATTAACATAATTATTACGTTCATAAAATTAATGTACTAAGCATAAAAATATTTTTAACGTAGCGACCAAAACAGGCCATAAACAGCTCATTTTAACAATATTTTTTAAACAAAAACCAACAAAATAATTATTTTAAATTACCTCTAATGCCTTGTATACAATCAATAATCTACAAATTACTGTGTATACATCTAACATTATAATCTGACCCAGTAATCAGAATATTCTAAAGCCCCATTAGTAGCTAGGTAAAAAGGTAATAATTATTTGAGTATGAATTTGAACAAAATATTCGGTGGACATATTATTTCTTTCTTTCTGATTGAGCGATAAGCAAAATTAATGGTTGCGGTCAAAAACACCACAAAACATATTTTATACCCGATTTCACGAAACTTCTTAATCTATGGTATATACTAAACCTCACTAAGAAACTAATATGGACACGACATGAACGCAAATATTTATGAAAAAATATCTGCCAATAATCTATGATTTAAGAGCCTATACTATCTCAAATGGCTTAGCATGATCCTTCGTTACGTCGAAAATACTGCAGCATTAATTTTGAAATAAATATATGGTAAAGTTGAGGATTAATGTTAGGTACTATGTGAGCCGAAAACACGATTCCATAAAATTTTCTCGATAGAAAAAAATCCCAAAGTTACCTCCAAAACGATAAAAAAAACCGCTGTAATTAAAAAAATACGTCAAATTGAATCATGAAACTTTGCATACTTACTGAACTAACTATAAAGCAGGTCTTATGTGATGTACATTTTTAAAATTACCATTATTTTCACTTTAAAAAAAAATACCTATACTATCGGCGTCTTGAAGCTCATTCCCTTCCGCCCGACACCCCGTTCAGTCTCGCTTCGGCTTTCGGACGGGATAGCTGTGTCGCATGCGCTCAGAACACACAATACGCAACAGGGCTACGTAAAATTGAAGTAGGTACTTAGGTTTCTAGTGTTGGCGCAATGGGAAATAAGCGTAATAAAAATAAGAAGCGTCTGGGTTGGCGTAAAGAAACAGGTAAACATATGATAAACGTTATGAAGTAAGTATCTACCGACCTATTTACTACAATATTAGTGATTACAAACATTAGTACAAAGTTAGTGATTAGTAGTTAGATAGCATAAGTTTGGTGCAGTGGCTAAGCGGTTGGCTGCTGCGCTACGAGTCGCAGGTGTTTCTGCATGTGATTTGTGTTCGTAAACCGCCGTCCACGATTCAGAAGAAATTCAGGTGGGACAACGTAAAAAAAAAAGTTATTTGTTTTTATTTTGACAACATACCTACAACAAATAGGTTTATATAACATTTTTATATAACATGCATGTTGCCTGAGTTATGCGATCCCAGGCATGTTCGAAATATACCAATTAGAGATATAAGCGAATTAAAATGATTGTTGTATAATTTTGACAATGTTTAATTACTTTCAAAAATGTATGGTACCTATATACTAAAGATGCCACGAATATTCGGCAACTATTTGGTATTCGGCCTATTCGGCCACTTTTTTGCTATTCGGTATTCGGCCGAATAGTGCGTACTATTCGGCCGAATACCGAATAGCAAATCATGTAAAAAAAGACACGTTATTTTACTCAAAATTATGTATTTATTTCCAAATTACAACATTTTAGTACTTAAAACTAATCAAACCAATCGTGGTAAGTTGTGATGGATAAAAACGAGCTTTTCAGCATTTTTTGGTAGCAAAGATTGAGATCGCTTTTCATCGTAAACGTTACCAGCCTCAGAAAATAACCTCTCACTATAAACGCTACTTCCAGGCAAAGAAAGATAAACTTTTGCAAATTTCGAAAGGTTCGGGTATTGTTTTTCGTTTGCTGACCACTACTTGTAAGGATCGGCCTTCCGATCTAGGCGAATAGATAGACCGATACACGTGTCCTACTAATTTATTTATCGTAATTTTGGAAAGAAAGTTTGATTACCAAATTATTTTCATTACTGTTTTGGTGCTGTTTCTTAGTGGACGGACGGTCTTTTAAATTCCGCGCCAATTCACGACCGTGTACCTCACATTTATATTGTAAATAGCTTTTATATATAATGTATCGTAAGTAGGCTAGGTAATTAGAACATTATTTAGGTAAATACTTGTATCAAGTGCTCAAGTGCATTTTAGTGAGAAAAACAATAACAACGCCGCTTGCTGATCCGCGCGGTTTTACTCGCGTTAAAAGTCACTATCCCACTCTCGTCGCCGAATATTCGGCGGCCCGAATATTCGGCGCATCGGCCGACAGCGTTGCCGAATATTCGGTATTCGGCCAATTCACTATTCGTGGCATCTCTACTATATACCATACATCCTCCAGCTACCTACCCTACCCTACCCACCTACCTACGTACGTATACGTACTTACCTACCTTCCTACCTACCTACCTACCTACATACTTACCTATCTACGTACCACCTATCCTACCTACCTACTCACATACTTATCTACTTACCTACCTATCCTACCTATAGTTATCTATCTTGTATTTATACAAACCTTATAATGAGAATCACGAACACAACAAAAAAGAATTATCCAATTTGGTGCAGTCCTTCGGAACTTATGCGCGTACATACATTTGGGCAATTCATTTTTATATAGATGCATAATAACTAAGAAAGTAGTACAAGAATAATAATATAATAGTAGGATAATACAAGGCGAAAACTATAAAATATTATAAGATTGTAAAATAGCAAATTGTAAACTTACTACCAAGCCATTGTAACTACAAAACCCTCAGCGCAATGGTGGCTCGCGCTTGACTAGTTTTTTGTGGCAGTAGAATTTATGCAGTGCTTGGTTAGTACTCGTCCGATAATAGTTTACAAAATCGCTTGTGTGCCCGCGTCACCGCGAGTAGTATTGTGCGAGCGAGATAGAGAGTGAGGAAGCGCGGGGAAGTGGGGTCGAAATTTGAATTTGAGCTGAGGTTGTATAGGCTCTTAAAAACTAGTTTTATATGAAACGTGACCACGTGCAAGAGCGGTGCTTTACCATATTTGGCAGCGGGGGACGCCTGACAATTACTTCGCCAGTTGGCTTATTGCTCCCGTGCTCCTGTAAATTTTTAACCAATATTTGTATCTCTCTCTTTCTTATCTAATGTGTGAGCGGGACAGAGAGATCGTCAGCTGTAGCTTAGCCTCAAACTTCAGTTTACCACGTAGGTGAAATCGGCCCTTAGAGTTCCGTAGTAAAATTGGAAATATGAGATTTATTGGAATTTTTGTTTTTATGCTTCTTTGTTTTTAAGGAAGTATAGGAATGTCGATGGCAACGTTACTTAAAATTAGGCCTATTATTAGTTTTTGACTGTCGTTGCTCAAAAAGAAGGCTTCAGATTTCATATCTTACTATACAAGGTATTCGATCTCACTGTATATCATTTTATTTTCGCAAAATGTATGTTTATCTATATATCTATACCAATATATAAAGAGCAAAGATTTCCGTTTGTTTGTACCTTTAAATGTTTGAATCTACTTAACCGATCTTAATAAAAAATAGTGTGAAATAGTTCAAGACTCCAGAAATAATATAGACTACTTTTTATCGACGTACCACGCAGGTGGAACCGTGCGTATAAGCTAGTACTGTATAAACAAGCATCCAAATTCTTTGCAATGTACTTACAAGGTGTTATTCTTAATAACCGTCCTGCCATTGGAATACTCAATTAAAATCAAAGAAAACTTTTAACCACCCGGAAATCGAATTCGTGATCAAACATTTTGCACCATATAATTATGCTACCGTAAATACGTAAAAATTCTCGGGCGAAAAAAAAAATCACGTTCTCCGAACAATTTGAACATTGCGATCGTGCAATTTGTTCGGAAGACGTGGATTTTTTTTTTCGCCAGAGAATTTTTATCCGGTGGAAATTGATACTTACCATGTATAGAAGCTGTGGTTTCAATAAATGTCGCTATGTCGCATCCACCCTGTTTATCCCTTAATTTGGTTTCGTTGATTATACTCAACGTTAAATATTAAAAAATCTAGACGTCAAATGTTATATTGTGGTCCTGTGTTTTTTAGCCTAAGAACACTTCATTATTAATATAATTTAGTACAAAAAATATTTTGCACACCTGAAAACATTTTATTTGACATTAGTGAGTAAAAATGGCGACAAGACAACGGAGTCTGCGAGCTTTACAGGTAAATATTTATTTTTGTTAATTTTCGTGATAATTTTGATACAGACGTTACTTTTTTTTATTTATAAAATGTATAATCAATACGATAAAATTACTTGCAATCCCTTTCTTACCTGGATATGGACACGACGAATCAGCAAACACGATTGTTAAGTATACTTAACAAAATCCGGTGGTGAGTAATCTTGTGTGGATGGTGTATGTAGAGTATACTCAACATATTTGCATGGAGAGATTTATTGAGAAAATGCTTCAAGGGCTTTTTACCAGCTTAATTAGCGTTTTATAGGAATGGTTTTTAGGAATAAAATTCAAGTTTCGGTTTGGCTCAAAGGCTTGACATATATCACACATTTGATTTTGGATTGTCATTATTTATAATTTAACATGCTTTTCAGAAATCGACTTTATTACCATGCAATTAAGTTCAATTTCAATTAAAGCTTTAAGATTTTATCAAGTTCACCATATAGATAGTTTAGTCGTATCGAACTAAACTATTTATTTGGTGATAAAGTTGGGTTTTGAGTGTTTTTTGTGGGATTATTACAGAATAGCAAATGCTTATTTTTCACGTCAGTACTAACTTTTTTAACGATTTTATCTGTATCACTATCTATGTTTATTCCTTGCTTTGGTGACTGCAAATATTATCTATTTTGTTTTTAGAATTCATGATCAAGGCATATTTTTGCCCTAGTACCCGAAGAAAAAGCTCTTTCTGAAGTGAGCGGGAATCAAGTTCTGAAAATGAAACAGAAGTGTTCAGACACTATGAACGTCACGACTCAAAGCCTTCAGACCCCTTCAATAACATCTTAACTAGCAGCGCTCAATATTTTAGATTCCTCTATTGATGAACTAAACCCTAACGGATCTGTTTCACTTCTGGCAGACTTCAATCCTGATGAAATCGACAATACCGAACAGCACCTTGCAATGACATGCCATCTATTAGTTCGTAGCCAACATTGTCTCCTATGTCAAATATTCCTTCAGTGACCACATTCACAACAATCTTTTCAAATCTCAACTTCTACGCCAAAGCCAATACGGTGTACAAGAACTCAACGTCGGAGACAGAACACAGCTAACGTGACTGAATTTAGGCACACCCGTCGTGTACCTAAGAAGAAAATTGAACTCCAGTACAAATGGTCTAATGGACGTCCTACATCGTCCGAATTAGATCCTGATACATTCGAAAGCCCCCTTAATGATGGAAAGAATACACTCAATATTTCACCGATTTCTTTTCTGAAGATGTTTTTGACGAATCATTTTCCTAAGCATGGTAAAGAATATGGCCGATGTGCTTACTGTAAAAAGATTTACTACTGTTTATTGTCTCAAATGTACGGTTAGACTAGGTTTTGTCAAAGATACAAATTGTCACTACAATTATCACCATAATTGACCATATTTACTGCATGTTAACGTTTATTTTTCAATAAATTTTCTTTTTTATATACCTTCATTTGTTTAATTTCATAATGTTGATAAGCTGGATTTGTTAAGTATACTCAACAGTTACATAAGACCTTAATTTTATAACCATCGAATTTTGTTGAGTATGCTTAACGTTGTGTTTTCAGGAAACCCTTCAGGCTAGAATTTATTTTTTATTTTTTCCGTGCGCCTTGAATATCTATAAACATAATATGTTCACGGTATTTTCTTACTATAAAATATTTTCTCTTGCCAAATTAAGGGATATAGTTGGTGGAGTGGCCAGTGTACCTGCCTGCGACGACGAGGTCGCGGGTTCGATTCCCGCCTATGACAAAGCTTTGTGTGCAACATAGGGATTTGTCTTAGTTTGGGTGTGTCTATGTATATATAATAAGTAAATATGTATTTACAAAAAGAAAAATATATAAATATGTATTAGTATCAGTTATTCTTGTAACCATAGTACAAGCTCTGCTTAGTTTGGGATTTGATAGCGAAGGGTTGTAAGTTGTGAGATATTATATTATTATATACTTTTCTTTTGTATACACAATTATTATACATAGAACACCCATTAAATACCTTACTTCAGTGAATCTGAATAATTGCATAAGTAGTAGCATATAATATAATTACATCTAGTTTAGAAAGGAAATAATAAAACAATTCCGTTTTAGAATAAATTACTTACTGTATTTAGTTATTCTTTTCCTCTCTGTAACCTTTTTCTGCTCATTTTAAAATAAAATTGCCTCTTACAGCATAAAGTATAAAGTTATTTTACCGCTTGTAGTGAGCAAACGATTTCTTTAGCAAAAGTTCCGAGATTGCTTCGTTAGTTTAGTATTATTTTTGATGACGAACGCAGGAAACTGGCGGGTTAGTCATTTCGATGATAAATACTGTTTTACATTACGAATTTAGTTACATGACATTATTTCAAGCAAGACGAAATTGTGACGCAATAAATGTCGCCACATTTATTTTACCTTGTAAATATAATGTTTAACCTACATGCGATAACATTAACCAACTAGTTTCGTCTTCTAATTGATTATTTTTATAGCATTTAGCTATGCTTAGCAAATTATACTAAGACACAGTTGAAAAAGATATGGGACCGGCAGGATTTGAACCTGCGACCTTACTGCACACCGGGCAGCCGCTTTAGCCATCGAGCTACGGTCGCCTCTTACCGGAGCCCTAAATTTCTCAACTGTATGATACGTCATTTCGTGACGTCACGTTCTCATCATCCTATCTTAAGTAGGATACAAGAGTAAGAGGCGGTAAAAGGCGAGCTCAGCTGGATGGCTAAAGCGGCTGCCCGGTGTGCAGTAAGGTCGCAGGTTCAAATCCTGCCGGTCCCATATCTTTTTCAACTATTTCTTAGTATAACTAGTTTCGTATTATGAACTACTTTAGTAGCAATTACATTTACGGTACCCACTATCTACAAAACAAGATTGCAGAAACACCAAACTACTATGTTATGCCAGTAATTTCAGGGTCTAATTACACCCTGAAACTGGAACGCAATACTGTGAACAAGCACTATAATAGGTATATTTGGTGGCAGGTGAAATAGAGGTGCTTAGGTAGGTAATATGGAATAATAATGGAATGCACCAAAACAACGGTTTGCTCCTAGTAAAGGTTAAATCAGAAATCTTGACGGTTCTGAAGTAAGTCACAAATTAAATATCCTTGGTTGAGTACGTTGCTCGTCGATTGGTCAAGCAGCCATCTGCAGCTAACTCGGCTTTTGTGGACAGAAAACTTTATTTGATCTAGTTACGGAAGCTTCCACGTGAATGCGCGAAAAAAAACTAGTAAGTTACTGTTTAACAGTAACTTACTAGTTTTTTTCGCTGAAAAAGGTCTCGGTGGTAGGCTTAAGTCTAATTTAAATTTCGAAACAAATAGCATGATCAAAATGACGCAAGATTAATTTCATTAACAATTTCACATGTAAACATTTTCACAAACTTTTACAATGCATTATCTTACTTTCTTGTATGGTAATATAAATTTGGCTTCACGCAACGATATACATTTAAAGCCCAACGCCACATACAAATATAAAAATAAATGAACTATTCGTAGAATTTAGTATCATATTTTTGAATTTGTATAAAAGAAATCTCGCAACGAAATGCTGGCTTGTACCGAGGCTTCTAGCATATAAATAAGATTACGTCTGTCTCTTGTAAGAACTGACTTCTCATGATCTTGAATCATGAATATGAATTTTTAAATAATTATATTGAAACTTCTTTAAAGTACAATAGATATACGTTTCGAGGTATTATTATAAATATTTGTTAGGATGAGGTTTTGAGTGTACACGTCGACCTTCATTGGTCTATTGCGATTAGAACCTCATTATAAACTCTCCTTTAGAAAGAAAGAAATAGAAAGAAAGAAAGAAAAAAGTAAGAAATTGGAGCAGTCGGCCGATCGGGTGAAACTTGATATCATCCGGATCCAAGATATGGCGTCCCAGAATGATGCTCCGTTTAAAAATAGAGAGTAACCTTATTTGAGCGTTATATTATATATTTTTAGTTTTTTTGAAGTCGGTTGTAAAATATATTGTTTAGTAGAGAATATTCAAAGAACGTAAACTCATTCCCTTAACTGGATTACCAGGCTCACTGCCAAAAATTCCTTGATTTATATCCACAAAAGAAGCACTAATATGCAAAAAAAACTACCTTTTTTGTATCCCACTATAAAAACGAAAGCTTGTACTGGTATTTGTTACTTCATCACACTCGAACAGTAAGACCGAGTTTATTGAATTTGAATTTACGGGTAGCTTATAACGTAGATAAGCAGAGGCAAAGCCGGCAACAGAAGCTAGATTATTCATTCATTAATCAGAATATTCAAACAAATGGCTTCACAACATCTCTACAAAGCATCTACCAAATAAAAAAAAATATCCAGAGTACGTAAACCCATTTCCACAACTGGATTACCAGGCTCACTGCCAAAAACTCCCTAATTTATATCCTCAAAAGAAACACTAATCTGCGGCAAAAACTACTGTGTTACTTCAAGTTAAGTCTGGTGTTCAAAGCATGTAAGTACGTCTGCACCTCAAGCTATACGGGTCCAGTACAAGCTGGTCTCGCATTTCACGGGAAGTCTAAACAATTCGAGATCATCTTACACTGGTAATGTATAGTTTTGTGTGTAGTTTGTATTTTTGCGTTACTATTTTTTGTGGGCACAATTGGATACTATAAAGCAACTGTGGGCCCTATTAGGTATTATGTGAAAAATGTAATTTCAGTTATTTGCTGTACGTAGAATGTAGAAAATGGCCGTGTGGATTACACGGCCTGATTGAAAATGGTAACTACAACAAAAGATTACGACGCTAGATCCAAGATACCCGAGAGGCAGTACAAAATGCCTTTGAAGAATTTGTTGAAGCTGATTTCTTTAAGAAGGGCATCAATAAACCACTGCGTTGGCAAAGATGCATTGATTGCATGGGGGATTCCCACTTAAGACAAATCTTTGTGTGCATGAGCATCGGGGTTTGTCTTAGTCTGGGTGTTTCTATGTATAATAAGTATGTATTTACAAAAGAAATGTATATATGTATTAGTATCAGTTATTCTAGTACCCATAGTACAAGCTCTGCTTAGTTTGGGACTAGATGGAGTTGTGTGTGAGTGGCGAAATATTTATTTATTTATTTATTTATTACTTCGATTAATACAAATCAAAAATACATGAAAAAAAATCAAAAACGGCAATTTCATAGGTAAAGAAATATTATTATGCCTTAACTACTAATACTAAGACTGCCTCAATGATCTAGTGGTTAGCGTATGCGCATATCACCGCGAGGTCTCGTCTTCGATTCCCGGTTCAGCCAATGTGTTATTTTTAAACTTTCTGTCTGGAAATTCACTATAGCAGTACGGAGTTGGAATTGTACCTGGTGGATGGCGATAGGCTCACCCCCTATCCCATGGGACCTAAAACATAACAGGTAAAATTTGTGTTTTTTACACCTCTGACACACCCTTTTGGGTAATATTGGCGTGACGTTATGTGTTATTTTACTAATTTATTATTAGTACTGGCGAATAATTTTAATAACTTTAATGACACAAATTAAAATAACTTGCCTCCTTCAAATATCTCAAGCTGTAATAAACTCTTGTTACTTCAAAGAAATCATTTATTGTCGTCAAACAATCTAAAAAAATGAGTTTCAATTATAAAATCGGGTCCAGATTAATATAACATAATTACGTACTTGAAATATTAAACTTTGATTCGTCTTTAATAAAATGATAATTAAATTTCTTAAATACGTTATTGATTTAGATTTAATAATGTTTAAGGCAAAAAGTTACTACCAATATTGATTATATAATAATAATATATTTTTTATTTTATCGCCATGACTGTTTCGTAATTAAGCGGCCGTGTCGCAATGGTTAAGGCATCGGTCTTACGATCGACATGTCGTGAGTCTAATCGGGGCTATTACATTACGGACGTAAAACTTCTGCCTAACACTAGTAAGTAAGTGAATTAGGCTTAGCTTGAGAAAATTAGCAAATTATAAAAAATATGCAACCAAAAAATTATCATAGATACAAATTAGACTTTTTCCTCACTCGATCATGGGATTTCAGATCTTTTTGAAAAATTACATCTCAACGCTCGTTCTATAATACACGTGGACAGCCTGCAGCATCTTCTGTGTTGAAATCTACTTGATTTTATTTTTTTGGTCATATTTTGTAGCTGTCAGGTTTTTGATTTTATAATAATATTTTATTGTATAGAATTTTGAGCAGCAACTGGGCAAGCGGCAATGTGCGCCGTCCGGCCAGCCGGCTGCATACATATCTGGGACGGGCGGCCAGGAGGCGCGGCTACACATCTCCTCGCCTCTCCGCATTAGTGGAAATCAACTGCCAACTTTGGCGTACTTCTTAGCTCCACTTTTTCCCTCTCCGTTTAGGTAGAAACTGGGCCTTAGGGCGCTCATTTTCTTAAGTTCATACCTTTAATACATCAATTTGACACATTCATATGAATTTTCATGATACGAAAATCAGAATGTGTGAGGACAACGGCTAAATTGTATGTAGTTCCATGCTCCCGAATAAATAATAATGAACTAATAATCTGAGTTTTAGTATATGTGAGTCTAAGAATTGCTAAAAACATAAAGCAGACTACAGATAAGCCAATTGTGTCTCTATAAGCAAGCAAAAGCTAGCTCATAAGAGGGTTATTTAGCTGACTTCAATACCAGTGTTGATTGTCATGCATCATTGACACAGCATGAGCCAACGCAGACCACAGTATGAATACCGAAACAGCAATTGAGAGACAAACAATGATAGCTGTTTCATTGGGCTAGCGTCAGAGTCTGAACACTGCACTAGGCTACACATGAAGATTAACATTTCCAGTGTACCCTGGTCTTTCATTGCACAGATAACCTGTACATTGAAAGAAATAAAAAGAAAGAAAAAAACATTTATTCTGACAAAAAAGAAAAAAACAATAGAACTTACAACTAAACAAACTTTTTGCCAGAAGTGGACACCATCTCAGCCATAAGAGAGAGAGAGGACGGACGATATCACACAAAAAATAATAATAATATTAAAAACTTAAGTATGTACATATAAACATCAAGAAGTAACAAAGGTAAAATCTAAAATTAAATTTTAAAAATAAAAAGATAAAATAAAAAAACAAACTAGAATAAAACTTAATAAAACAAAGCAGGGAAGACAAAAAATAAAAAAAAATTAAATAAAATAAAAACATAATACTAGTAAAACCTCACTAGATTCATTAGTAAAACGGAACGCAACCATGACAATGCGAGATCATCTTTAGCTGGAAATGTATAGCTTGTTGTGGTCCTGTGTGTACATTCTGTGTGATAATGGTTGCAACATAAACGACGTGTGCCTACGAATTTACGCGTTATCTGTAGTCTGTATTGAGATCGAAACTCATAAACATCACGCCTGTATTACCCATAAGGGTATAGCAGATGTGTAACAACATCCACTTTTCACCAGTTATGTTTTTAGGTATACTGTGACAAGTTTACCAGCCTATTGCAAGCGGAACGTGCCGTATTCAAAATAAGTTGTTTTTACATAATTACAAAACATAGCATTACATCACAAATCAAATCAAATCAAATCAAATCATTTATTTCCATGGGCCCCAAGGGGCGCTTGAACACGTCAAAACAAACATCAAAACACAAAAAATATAAAATTAAAATAAAACTTAGCTAACTAAAATATAATACTTATAATAATAAAATGATTTGACACCGGAGCTTAGATTGTCTTTAATTCAACTTAGAGATTTGAATTAAAATCAAACCAAGTACCAGCTCTGATGGGTATTGCATCATGAGAAGAGCTGGTGAGAAACTCATGTGCACCATCTTTTCAAATAACTCATACAATATTTGTTTGTTTTTTGACAATAATTCTATGTGTAAGTTATAGCAACCAAAACAACATTATAGCTAAAGATGGTTATAAAGAGAAAATAAACTTAAATATAGAAAAAAATCACGCCCTTGTTACCCAGATTGGTGAGACAGAGATGTATAACACCCACACTTCACCTGTTATGTTCTAGGTCCCATGTGACATAGGGTGAGCCTATCGCCATCCATCGGGCACAAATCCAACTCCGTGCTGCTACTGAGAATTTCCTGTACAAAAAATCTTACGCACCTACCTTTAGTTCTCTGCACCATAGAGAATGCCACTAGGCACTGGTCCACCTGTGTACCATTTGTGTGCAAAAAGTGAAATAAAAAAAAAACAAATACTCTTGCCCGACTTGGCAATCGGCTCCAAGACTTCATGATGAGTAGCGCATACGCTAACTCCTAGACTTACGTGGCAGTATTATATTTATCGACAAAAATATTGTTTTATTCAATAAAAACCCAATTTAGAAATAATTAAGGTTATCACAGCATATAAGGGTACTTAAAACAAAAACTTATTCAAACTGGTTTCGAAACAAATACAATCACTGTGTAATTGCTTTAGTTTTTCAACAAAAGTAGTTTAAATATTCTATTAGACTAGTCATTTTAGGAAAATGGAATGGGGTTGACCTTGAGAAGAAAAACAATCAAATCATATCAGATCTTTATTGTGGCCCTGGAGCCCGTTGGAGGCCGAATTACGTCATTTTATAGAAGCTGAACGTTGCCCAGCCTGCCTATGTTAAAGTGTGCCTTTAGGCCGTGATAGATAGAAGATGTTACTAATAGAATACATTATTTTATTCAAAAAAAATAAATAACTGCATTCAAAGATCTGAAAAAATATCAGTCACTATTAAAAATGGTATTTTAGAACTTTAACTAATTTACTGATGGCATACAATTTTTTACGCGTTATTGTATATAATATATCTGTTGCCTTGCTAAATTATATCTCAATCAAACTTCAACAAATGCCCGGAAAAATTCAACCCGGACTTGCAAATCATGCAACCCAAATATTTCATTTTCCTCTCGAACTTCCTGCAAAATATTTTAAAAGAATACCCACCAATCTTCGCCGTTCCATACCAATAAAATACTGTCATAAATAAAAAGAAATCGCACTTTTGCTAAATCTAACTGCTGCTCTGTAAGTGCAAAATTATTCATGAAAGGTATGTGTGTGATTTGTCGCTCGAGAATCATAGAGGCGTAACTACGTGACACGGGCGTTCGTGTTTTGTTTAACAATCACATACTCCTTTAAGGCGCGAGCCCACCGCGGCGCATGCTGTGCACCGGCACGCGGCGCAATTTAGCTACGTGTATTAATTTATTTGACAACGTGGGTCTATGTTTCCACTGGAGTACATGAACATGACCCACAACTATGTATAGCGTCGGCGCAATTTAGCTGCGTACGGGCACGCGGTGCAATTTAGCTGCGTGTATTAATTTAGTTGACAACGTGGGTCTACGTTTCCACTGGCCTACGTCACACGGCGCACGGAGAGGCTACGTACGTGCCACTGTAATCTACAGAAAACTGCGCTGCGATAAGTGAGCTGTCATGGGTCATATTCGTGTACTCCAGTGGCAACGTGGACCCACGTCGACAACGTTCTGCTATGTAACCGCCTATTTGAGCAAGCAATGCACGTATCAATGACGTCAATTCTTGCGTAGCCTTTTTTTTTTGGCTTGCAGCTTTTTCCGTGGGTTGCAGTGGACACAACCGCATACATATTCTAACAAAGAAGCTTAATACACGTGCGTAGCCTCGTGCACCGCGGTTGGCCCGCGCCTTTATGCTCGACGGCTGTAAAACGGAAGCGGAGTTTTCTCTGAAGGCTATATTGAGAATTCGTTTGATCCATGAGATAATTCTGTAAGCGTGTTAAAGGTAGTATTGAAGATAGAAATACTGCCGTTGAAGATGAAATAAAAAGGAATATCTTGATATTTAAATTGAATATGAATAGTCGTTGTACGTCCAAAATAGGTAGAACAAAACGTAAGTGGTATATTTTGTTATTATTTACTATCTCGTAGCATTTTAGGCAAGTTCTAGGTATATTTTGTACAATATTAAGATTGAAAAATTATAAATCCAGCATGATTCGAACCTGCACCTCCATGTAAACGCCCGAGGTGTAAAGCCATGAATAATTTTTTAACCTTAATATTGTATAAAATCCAAAGGCATAGCAAAGCTATAATTTGCTTTAAAATATGAAATCTATGTATGGAAGTGACCGAAATCGGTTTATAGTTGGCAGGATCCGCACGGCTATCCCTTTAAAACACAGGTTGCACATTATAAATATCTCTATAAATATCTCACAACTCACACACAATGCCTTCTAGTCCCAAACTAAGCAGAGCTTGTACTATGGGTACTAGAATAACTGATACTAATACATATATACTTTTCTTTTGTAAATACATACTTATTATACATAGAAACACCCAGACTAAGACAAACCCCCATGTTCATGCACACAAAGATTTGTCTTAAGTGGGAATCGAACCCACGACCTCGGCGTCGCAGGCAGGTACACTACCCACTCCGCCATCCGGCCATCACATAAGCAAGCTTCCATGATTCCGGGACTCGTTCAGAAGTCACAGTGAGGCCAAAAAGGCGTGTTAGTATGGGCGATAACTCAGGCTCACAGGCTTTAATAACAATGGCTGGAATACTGTCAAGACCTGCTTTATTTACGTCCAAATATTGCAATACTTTGCGAAACTCTGTCGGATGAATGTTCGTCTGAAATGAAAGTGTCGCAAACTATTGGACGAGAAGGTATTGCGCCAGTAGTATCCAGACATGATTCCGAAGTTGGAACTGAATAAATTCGCCTTTTCTTCAGCAGTATTAGCTGGTGACACATCTGGCGTGGCAGAAGTTCAACTCGACTGATTTCGCTAGGGACCAAAATGTGTAACAACCCGTTGGGTGCGCAAGTTTGTGCCCAATTTAGCGTATACGGTCGAATCGAGACTTCCGAGAATAGAGCCATTTTGTTGGATCTCCCTTATAGCATGTCAGTCGTTGTGTCACACAACCTAACTGCCATATACACCAGACTACAATTTACTCATCTCGAACGTTCATTATATTCTTTAGGCATCTTTAGGAATCTAGTAATTGAGGAACTACAATATCTGTTGACTGTACCCTAATCTGTAAGAAAAATTTTAAATTTAAGAAATGTATAATTTTATTTTTGCTTAGAATTCCTTGTTGTGTTTCACAGCTACTCTCAACCTGTACTTAATTTCTATTAATACACAACCGTGGTAAACGCGGTGTGGATGTCACAATTATTCACATATTATGTAAAGAATCATACTATGTAAGCCATCTGTTTATTGTGATATTGTTTGTTTACCCAATAAACAATAAACATTAAAAAAAAAACATTTAGTTATTGTTTCATTATTTAAAACAAACATCATATTGCTTTAATTCAACAGTCATTAAACATTAATTATTATTATTGTTTGACCAAACAGGTTTGCGGTTTATATTATTAAATCAAAAATTGGTTTTACCACTAGAACTACTTTAACCTTTAAATATGCACATGATATTCGTTTGCAAAATTAATTCAATTTAGTGTCAATACACAGAGACCAAATTGATATTAATTTAACGAATAAAACTTTGATACATTTTATTTTTGAATGACGATTCGAACGATAACTTTGTTGCACTATTTTACCTATAAAAACTAAACGAAGGTAAATCAACGAAAATTACTAACAGTGTTGTTGGATAGTGTCATAATGCAATATAAAAAATACCCATATTTTTTTTTTAAACCTATATTCTCCCATTGTCGGGCAAAGGTCTCCCTCAAAGTCTGCCACTCTTCCCTATCCAAAGCTTTTCCCTGCCAGTTTTCCAGAAAGGTGTCCAAGTCATCGCGCCAGCGTTTTCTCGGCCGGCCTCGGCGATAACTATTAAAAAAGTACTGATAACGAGAATACATTGAACACTTCGGCACAGCCAATATAAAGGCTCACCCATCACCTCTACAAATCAAGAGAAATGTGGGTCCTATAGGTATACCTCTGACACACCCAATAATATAGACGTGGCGTTATGTAACCCCGCGTATTACAATAGTTGTTGGTCAAAACGTAAATTTTATAATTCTTCTTATCACCTTGGTATAAATCCTCCATAATCTCAACAAAACAATGATTTCACAGCGCAAGTTTGGTTTAGTCCGAGCTCAGTACAATTGGTTCAATAATTGTTGGCGCAAATAACCGCACTATTGGCCAACCGCCAACAAGTTCGCCAGTCAGTAGAGCACGCGGTTTTTCCGCATCTAGTTTGTTTCAAATGTCAGGAAGCAATACTCTGGATGATAGATTGGCTTGTTCATGCTATGCCAAAGTTTACAACATCCTTTTTTCCCCTTGAGGGTAGAAAACATCGGAAGAGAGAAAATGGTAAAGGATAAAAATTTTATATGGAATAGCAGCACGGGGTAAAAATTATGGCCGGTGGATTGCGATAGGCACACACCTTATCGTGGTACCTAAACATAGCAGGTGAAATAAGGGTGTTGTACACCACTGCCATACTTTCTGCAAAATATAGGCGTGATTTTATGTTATGTTAGTTAAGCCGTGACTCATGTGATCAAAACTAACAAAACAGTGAACGATATCATTCAATTCAAACGGACATTTGCAGAAATTAAGCGATTTTATTGGACAAAAAATTTTTGACAGATGTTTATTGTTTTTCAGGCAATTAGCCATCGTTTTTAGGGTTTCGTACCCAAAGGGTAAAAACAGAACTATATTACCGAGACTACGCTGTCCGTCTGTCCATCTATCACCAGACTGTATCTTATGAACCGTGATAGCAAGATGGTGGAAATTTTCACGTATGACATCATAATTATAATTATTCCTGCTATATTATTATTGTAAGGACGAGGCTTTGGGTGTTTAAGTCGACCTCCGTGGATCCATTGTGATTATAGCCGCCTCATTACAAACTCTCCTTTAGGACAAAAGCCTCCATAAATTGGAGCAATCGGCGGGGAGTGACTTAACATCATCCAGATCCAAGATATGCCGTCCCAGAATAATGCTTTTATACAAACGATACGATTGATAAATAATAATGATTTTTTTGCCGTTTTTATAGATAATGGAACGGATCCCTCCGTGTGCGTGTCCAGCTCGCACTAAGCCCGTTTTTAAGCAAATGAGGTGAGCGTTAGTTAGATAAAAAGATAATAATACATTTTATTTTCATTTTTCTGAGATGATAATATTTACAAATAAAATAAACAAATACCTATTTACAAATTTACAGGCAAGGTGTCATAGAATTCCTCCGCATCGACCTCGACTGCAGGGAACGTGTTCAAAAGCAATGCTGATTCTTTGAACCAAGTAAAAGCCAGCCCTCTGATCACGTGAAGCGTTGATTAACTAATTAATTAATTATTATTAGGTAATTATCTTTAAATAATATGCAGGCACTCGGAATAATGTAAGGTGTAATTTTTGTAATTTGTGTAAATGTATTAATGTTGTGTCGTATTTCATTATCTACTGAACTGACATCTAATTATTTAATTGTTAATGGCGTGACAGTCTGCTTACATTATAAGACGTACGTCATGTCAGCTTACGATTATCACGCCCTTACATAATTAAATTACTAATACTGACATAAACGATAATTGACTCCTTGATCTACTGAATAATTTAATTTCCACGTCTCCAGCACGAAAAGGCTTGTTTGCATGCCCGATATAAGTAAGTAAAACTCGTTTTTACTTACTAGTGAGGCAAAATGTTCAAATTTTGAAACACAATATCCTTTTAACGAATAAGGTATAGAATATAGGTAACGAATATAAATACAGTAAGCGACAAAAGTTGCTAAAATTAAATTAAAAATTTTAGCTTCTTAACAACTCACACTTTTTACATTAAAATTATGCCTTTTATAAAATAATGCAGATAGTATCGATTACAATTAGTTTTATTTCATCCAATTAAGTGACTTTGAAATATTGTTTGTGTGCAGCTTCTTTTATTGCTGATTGTGCATGTAACTCAAAATTCTACCTGAATCAATAAAAAATAACTCCTAGATACCTTGATTAGCATCTTACATCACGCTTAGAGACCCAATATTTACGTAATTTTCATATTCTTAAGAGTGCATAGAATAAATTTGATAAGAAAGTATAATATTGGCCTTAAATTCCAACATTATATAATATTGTATTAATAATTTATAGTTCTAATTACTGGTCATAAATACAATAACTACATTAGTTATTGTATGTATTACAAGTAAGGATAGATTGATTCTTTACTTAAAACTACAATAAGCACCTTTGCTAAAGATGAGTACAATAAGTGACGTAGTTATTGTATTTATGACTAGTGATAACAGGTTGATTATTTGAACATTCCTTGTTATGAACATTATTTTCATGTTCAATGTCATAAGCTTAATACTTTTACGTTTAATTATATTTGATCTTGTTCTTTATTTTTTCCTCTTTCTATTGGTTTTAGTTTCATGTAGATACGTTCATTGGTTCATGATATACAAGAAAAACAAAATTCAAAACTTTAAACGCGTTTTTCTCGAAACTGCCAAAATCGAGTTATTGTACTCTTAGTTTGCGCGGCAGCAGCTTTGGCTCTAAGCTATTATTGATTACATTTTTCAAACTTTATTAAAGTGTGCTGTATTGATGAATTGTTACTTTATTATTTTTGCAATATTAATAAAGATAAATGAAATAAGTCTCAAATTTTTGACGAACACCGAGTAATATAATCTTCTCCAAGTTTTGATTAATGTGAAGACGTAAAACAGTTCACCGACAGAAACTTTGGCAATTTGAAAATATTGTTATAAATGATGGAATAATTCACTGTAATAGTGTTGCAAGATGGAGGTTGGATAAATAATGATTGCTGAAAATATTGTGCTGTGATTTATTTTAATACCATTTAATAAAAATTAAATTTTATTTTAAAGCTTGTATCATATTAAAATTATGAAATACGGGTGTTACTCACGTAATGTTGGTCTATTTAGTCGACCGCGGTTTCGCCTACGCAAGACTGGCTGCGACTCAGGCGCGACGTATCGCACTCTCTTGATAATGCCTAGACGTATAGGCGAAACCACGGTCGACTAAATAGACCAACATTACGTGAGTAACACCCGTATTTCATAATTTTAATAATGTTACAAACTCACGTCAGTTTTAATGAAAAGTATCATATTGTAATAAAAATTGTACGTTTTATTTTTAATATTAACATCATTAAAAATGCTGCAAGTAAAAGTTATATTTATTGATATAACACAGATAGATTGAAGAAAACATTATTTGTTCAGTTTTTTTTTAATTTAACCTTAAATAAATAATGCCTTGGCCTTATCGCTAGAAAAAAAACTTTTACCCGAAACGTTATACTACAGCTAAATAATTATGTATTTTTTTAATTAGGTTATGTTTTTGGGGCGTATTTTTTCTTTTTGTAACTAGCATAAAATAGATCACCAAAGCCTTCCCACGGGGCTCGTAAAAACAATTAAGAGACTATCGGTACCCAACTGTGTTGACCTACTTTATTTAGGTCATTATTCGATAAAAATAATAATTTACTTTGCTAATTTGGGTAATTAAAGACGCAAATAATATCAATTTATTTAAAAGAATGCTCAAAGAATATTTAGTAAAAAATGCATACTATTCCATCAATGTATTTCTCAGTGGCAGGAATGATAATAATTGATAATTCTTGTATTAGCTCCGATTAGTTTATCTTAGCCATACTGACATGGTACCTTAATAATTGGTTATGACTGTTAATTATAATGACATTTATTTAATTTATTTATTGACATAATTTAATACTAATAATTACTATACCTAACTTATCAATTGATATTTTTATTATCTACCTGTTAAAATTAAAACTAACAAAAACTTTTTGTATTTGTAAAATTTGTATGTCTACAGAGGCAAAACATAGTGAAACAATGTTTACCTTCCTAAAATACCACCATGTTATACATATTACCTATGTTATACAAATAAATTAATTTGAATTTGAATTTGAATTTAATTAGTAATACAACAAGTTTATCTTGCAGTAAATTTGACGCCACGTAAATTTATAACCAAGGAAAGATTTTAAAAGGACAGTAAAGACTTTATTTGTAATTATTAATTATTTATTTTAGATTTTTACACTTTACAAGAAAAAATATTTTACAGGCATTAAAAATTAAAGAATAAAAAAACAAAATCATACCTAATTATTTACAGCTGGAAGAGAAATAGAACTAAAACAATAAAAAAAAAAGTTATGCTTAAAAAAATACTTCCGCATCAATGTCAAATGCGGGTGACGTGCCCAGAAGGCTGGCGGCATTGCCGCGTTGCATTGCGTTAAGACTCAAGTTAACATAATGATGTCGAATAGATGCATCAACCTGAGCCGTTTTAAAACTTTTACATGGTTGATTTAGGACATTAAAAAACCTTTTTTTAAACCTAATAAAAAACCTTTTTGACGAGCGGATGGCGGAGTGGGTAGTGTACCTGCCTGCGACGCCGAGGTCGCGGGTTCGATTCCCGTTTAAGACAAATCTTTGTGTGCATGAACATGGGGGTTTGTCTTAGTCTGGGTGTTTCTTTGTATCATAAGTATGTATTTACAAAAGAAAAGTATATTATGTATTAGTATCAGTTATTCTAGTACCCATATTACAAGCTCTGCTTAGTTTGGGACTAGATGGCGTTGTGTGTAAGTTGTGAGATATTTTATTATTTTTTTTAAACATAATATCTTGTTCAATTTTAAGTCATATTCTCATTGAAGCGTACCAGACAAGCAAACAGAGCTACTAGCGTATTCACAACATTTTACTCTAGGTACTGCAAAATGTTTTCCATATATTTGAAAGTTTATGCTTCTATTTGTGAATGTGCAAATGTATAATTTAAAACTTACTGGAGTATATTTGATAACCAACCTGTGTTATTCATACAGCAGTGTCAAACTAATGAGTTGTTTGCTTTTACCAACTTGGGACAGCTTTAAACCACTGTTACGTTATCACGGTAGATCAATTAAAAAAAACAAATGTGCCATTGAATTGAGAACCTCCTCCCTTTTTTGAAGCCGGTTAAAAACAACTTGTGACCGACATTAAGGAGACACTACCAGCCGCTGTATTTTTGTACATTTGTAAACGGTATGTAACTTTAATAATATTAAATCTTTATTTATATTTAAAGACAAGTTATGAAAATACAGTGGTCGGGAGTGTAGCCTTAATTTCCTCTTCTCTCTTTATCTAAATTTTCATCAACCCTAAAATTGTACTAAACATTCACATTCTCATTGAAGCGCAACAGACAACAAAACAGAGCTACTTTCGCATATTCACAACAACTTCCATATCTTTCTATTCGTGAATGTGCAAATGTATTATTTAAAACTTACTTGATACATTTGATTACAACCTGTATTATTCATACAGCAGTGTCGGACTAATGAGTTGTTTGCTTTTACCAGCTTGGAAGAACATATTATTATTTATTTATTTATTTATTTATTTTTATTTATTGTGGTACAAGAAACAAACAGTATTATAATTAAGAACAATTACCAACACATACATAATTAACACTGTCACCAACAAAGTTTCTAATATTAAAATTACACTCGACGGCTTAATTAATCGCACAGATAAATAATAAATATTACAATTTTAACAATTTAAGAAGATAATATATAAATAAATATAATATTTGTATTTATATTCGCATAATATGTATCTTATATAAGATTTAACACATTTAATAGAACATTAAATAATATATAATAAAAGTAACCTAAATATTTTTTTTAGAGTTATTCCGCATTAGAAAATAGTTGTAAAATAAACTTATTTAATTTTTCATGAAAAATATCAATATCGTTAAATTTATTATTGTAACAGCTACACGCCCGTATTATGAATCTGTTTTTACCGTGTGAGGTTCTAGCGTACGGAACATCTAAAACCACAACACTTCGTGAGGTTGGTCTCCTACAACGTAAACCTATATTGCCCAGGAGATATGAAGAATCAATAACATTATTTAAAATTTTATATAAGAAGATTACATCTCTGTGGGAGCGGCGATCCGTTAGAGATACCAACCTGCTCGATTGAAAACCAAAGGTTGGATCGAAGTTATTACGATATTCCAGATGTTTCTTAAATCTGTTTTGAATTCGTTCTATACCATAAGAATGTATATTGTAATGTGGATTCCACACCGTAGAT
Source organism: Hypena proboscidalis (assembly GCA_905147285.1). NCBI lineage: Eukaryota > Metazoa > Arthropoda > Insecta > Lepidoptera > Erebidae > Hypena > Hypena proboscidalis. Next base: position 3,487,103 of record LR990150.1, on the reverse strand, counting down.
GCATATTCAAGACGCGATCTGACATAAGCGTTATATAGCATCATATAAGTACGCGCTTTTCTGAATTTCTTGCCCTGTCTCAGAACAAATCCCAACATTTTATGTGACTTAGTAATAATTTGATCGTAATGGGCTCTGAAGGTGAGCTCTTTATCAAGGATCACGCCCAAGTCTCGCACCTCCTCAACTCTTTTTAAGCTAGTATCAAGTATTTTATAATCAAAAGGTACAGGTTTGGATTTTCTGGTGAAACTAATAATATAACACTTATCAGTATTGATTGTAAGTCCATTCTTTAAACAATAAATACCTAAGTTATCTAAATCTTTTTGCACGATAGGTCAATAAAAAACAACTTGTGTTCGGTCATATGGGACACTCCACCGCTGTGTTTTCTACATTTGTAATTGTTATGTAACTTTATTATTATTAAGTCGCTATTTATTTTTATTGACAAATACAGGTAAAATTGTACAAGACTGATACATTCAAATTAAGCGTATTAGACAACCAAACCGAGTTACTTTCGTTTATTCACAACAATTTTCACATCTTTGCAAGTTCATGTTTCTATTTGTGAATGTATAATAAAAACCTACTGGATTATATTTGATTATCAACCTGTGTTATTCATACAGCAGTGTCAGACTAATGAGTTGTTTGCTTTTACAAGCTCAGGAGACGTTGTAAGCGAGAGCGGTTTTAATTTTATCTCTCAAACATATTTTTTGATCTATTTTTTCAATCGTAATCGGAGGAAATCACAAATTCTTGCTAATAATTTTATTAATATAACCCTGCTCTGGTCAGTCTAGCTTTATATCTGTCAATTGAAAAGCTAAACTACTCGATTGATCTGGATAAAAAATAATAAAAATTTGATTAATAAAACAAAATACTTTCATAGAACGGCCACGAGAGAGAAGAAATGATCATAAATTATAAACTTGCAGAAGTAGATTCTATACATTTTACATTTTGATTTTAATATAACAAACCTGTGTTTTCCGTCTAGCAGTGTGAGTCTAATGAGTTATTTGCTTTTACGAGCTGAAGAGACTCTGTATTAAAATGAAAAGTGGGACCAGTTTTAACTTTGTTTTTTTTTATAACTTCTAAAATCAAGCTAAACTTATTATTATTATTTTTTTTTATACTACGCCCACAGCGAACGAACGTGTAGTCCACCTGATGGTAAGTGGAGTACAGCCCATGGACATCAACAATCCACAAAAGCAGATTATAGATGCTTCGCTGCAGCTGAGGACTACGGTGGTATGCATAGAAATCTTTAGTTATTAAGATTTCTATGGTGGTATGCCTCATGTGCCAGTAATTTCAGGGCCTGATTTCACCACCAAACCGGAACACAGTAATGGAAGCACTACTATTTGGCGGTAGGTTAAAGGTGAAACGGTGGTGCTGCCGCCCTCGAGCTCATTCACAAGAGCTCTACCACCAGTATAGAATTATTATTATTATTATTACAAGCCTATATGGGGTACAGACGCGCCGGGCAGCCTTATACAATTGTGGGGAGCGAAGCCGTGGGCGGGGACAGATCGACAACGGAGATTGATAAACCCACACACGTCCCCGCGTTTGGGTGTTAATGGCCAGTAGGCCGGTAACACTTTGGGTGGAGGAGGGCTTTCGGCTGCCCGAAAGAAGGTTATTACAAGCCTATAGTGTCCCACTGCAGGGCAAAGGCCTCCCACCCTTTTTCCACTTGTCTCTACCTACGGTTAGTAGTGCCCAGTCATTTTGGTAGGAATCTAATTTATCCCGCCATCTTCTTCTGGGTTTGCAACGTTATCGTTTCTTTTTGTTCTAGACCCATTGTGTTGTAGCAAAACTTATCCTTGCTTATTTTATACATGCAAAATTAGTACCGTCCATTTGTCGTCTGTCTGTCTGTCGATCAAATTAAGTCAGTAGTATTTCCTCAGTAGAATTAAATCGATTTTCTAATAAATTTGGCATGAAGATAGTTGAAGGCCTTCTACGCGGGGCGCTGGATGAAATTCGTATAAATTAGTTTTAAACTTGCACAAAAACATTTTACATTTAATTTTGATATCACCTATGTTATTCATACAGCAGCGTGAGTCTAATGAGTTGTTTGCTTTCACGAGCTGAGGAGATGTTGTATTAAAATGAAAAGCGGAAACGGTTTCCCGTTTTTGTTTTAATATAACATAGTATCAAAAGTACAAAGTTCTAATTGTTATTTGTTATCAAGTATTCACAATTACCTTGGTATACATTCTATTACTCAGATGTCCAAATTTAAACGTAGTTAAGTTTCTACCATAATTTTATTATTATATCGATGGTCTAGTGTTAAGCGTATGAGCCTCACACTACAAGGTCTCGGGTTCAATGCCCGGGTTGGGCAAAGTGTTATTTATGAACTTGCCGTCAGGAACTTCACAATACGAGTAGCTGCACGGAGTTGGAACGCTGCCGTTGGAATGCGATAGGCTCACCCACTATCCCACGGGACCTTACCATAGCATGAAGTGTGGGTGTTGTATACCTCTGCCACACCCTTTTGGGTAATATGGGCGTGATGTTATGTATGTATGTTAAAATTTGATATATGGCTAGCTTCCATGGACGGCTTTGCCAGCGTGGCACAATAAAATAGCCAAAATAGGCTAAGTAGGTTATATAAGAATATATATTTAATCAAATTAGGTATTCAATTTTGTTTTTTTTTTATTAAGTTATTAGAATATTTAAATGTACATAATATTTATATATATATATATATATATATATATATATATATATATATATAGCATCTATGGTAATTTTAAAGTAATAATGGGATCAAAACCTACACATTTTGGAACAAAATAAATGGTACAGTCTTTTAATCAAAATAGGTTAAGTAGGTTCGCAGCTCTTTCCTCCTAATAATATTAGTGTAGATAGTATAGTACCTTATAATATGAAAAGTTGGGGTGCATGAAAGGAGCCTCCCCGAGTGACGTACACAACGATTCCCTACGTCCGGCGCACCCTGGGCAATTTGCGAATCCACCAAAGCGAATTGGCTAATCCTTTCACCACGATGGCAAGTCGAAATAAAATTTAACTCAACCATCGACACGACGAAGAAGAAGATATGAAAAGTTTTATGCCTAACCTTAAATCAAGTTTCTTTCAAAAATTAAACATCGTGTCTAAATCGCGTAATTATTTTAAAGGTAAATAAATAAATAAATATGTTTTTCACCACACCAGCACGAAAAAGATCGTTTGCTTGCCAGAATTCAGTGAGTAAAAACCGTTTTTACTCACTAGTGAGGCAAAGTGATTCAAATTTCGAAACACAAAATCCTTCCAATGAATAGGCGCTGGAAAAAAAACAAACAGCCACCATGTAGGTTAGTAATAAACATTGACATAATTTTATTAAATTAATTACATACGATACGTTTTAATTATTTTAAATTATATAAATACGCGCTTATTTAGTATTTTAATGGTTTTATATTCGTGATTGACCATTAAATTAATTAAAATCAGGTACTTAATATTAGACTCTAAATAAATGTTACGGAACGAATTTCCGAACGCACGATTTAAAAAAAAAGTCTGTGTCTGTGTCAGTCATCGCGGGCAACTATAAATTCTTTTCAGTTTATGTTTAATTGTTTACTGGAACTTTTTAACAAAAAAATAGTGAATCCAGTGATAAAGAACTTTGTGGAACTCCAAAAGTGTTGCGACAACTTGCTTCTAACACAGAAGTTTGCTTTTTTACCAGAAAAATCACGTGAAAAGTACACGTGAGTAGTTTTTGAAAGCGTACGACATATTTAATTAGTGGCGACTTACAAAAGGCCCTAAAAGGCATTCTGAATTGGTATTACTGTCGTATTTCATGGAATTATTCCAGGTTAAGCAATCGAGTACGAGTTAATTTAAATCTTAATATTTTCTCACTGGAAGAGGTGAAAAGTTTTGTATGCAACGCGTAAGAAAAATTTAAATTCCAGTTCGTGACCTCTTAAAATCTTTCGCTTGCGAAGTAGTCTTTATTAGAATCACTCGCTACGCTCGTGATTCAATTTAAGACTACTTCGCAAGCTCAAGATTTAAAATTGGCACTCACAACAGAAATATAAACTTTTTCTCACTTGTACCATAAATAACTATTTTTTACATTAGATAGAACGCCAGAAGCAATGACACTTTTCAATGGTCTCAATAATAAGGCCAAATACAAACATTCACTCACACAAGCACACCCAGTCTCAGAAAAAAGTTAAACAAATACCTATGCTCGACGTAATATTAAGTTGTAACCTAATCACCATTATGCCTAGTCTTATGTAGGCTATCATTAAAATTACTATCATTGTAACACGGCCAGATTTATGACGTCATAATTCCCAGGAGTAATCCTTTGATTACAGACATTAATGATATCATGTTAAACTTAGCGTATTATCTTGTATAATCAGTGTGTTTGTGCTCGTAAGAATAGTTTAATTGGTAACATCATGCCTATATTATCCAGAGTGGCCTATCATGTTTAAGTCCCCAGTGTTTAGGTTACCGGGCACAGTTTTAAAAATCCAACTATTGAGATTTCTCGGACAAAAGATGCCGAATAACACTTGCCCGATCTGGAAATCGTGCCCGAGAACTCATGGTGAGGTCGAAACCACTCGAAACGAAAGAGTTCTTTGTTTATATGTATTTCAATGAAATTTAATAATAAAATAAAAAATAAATAAATATAAATTAAATATTTTTTATTTTAATGGTGTGCATGAAAGGAGCCTCCCCGCACGACGTATACAACAATTCCCTACGTCCACCGCACCCTGGGCGATTCGCGAGTTCTTAAAAGCGAATTGGCTAATCCTATCACCACGATGGCAAGTCAAAACCTTGACCACCTTACTGACTGTCCAAAATGCCCTACCACCTGCACAAGAGAGGCGCTCATGAACGCCGACGAGAGCGCCATAACAGTGGCCACTTATTGGATCAATAAAATTTTACTCAGCCATCGACACGACGAAGAAAAAGAATGAAATTTAAAGGAACTTGTATCACAGTTATATCCGTGCTGATTGATTCATCGTTGGAGTTTAGCGATGCGTGCTGCGTGCGGTCGGTCACGGATAGATGACAAAATCAAGTTGTCAACGTAAGATGTATCAATAGTCGTCATGGGTAGACTCCCGACGAGTAGACTTTAATATAATTCAGCTTTATCTATTTTTATAGACAAATCTTATATACATATTAAACAATAAAATGCATGTTTGATCGTGGCCATTTTGGCAAAATAGTTTTAATCATTAATTGAGTTATATGCAAACTGTAAAATTAAAATAATAATTTTGAAAAAGTACAACAAACATGTATTTTAGTGTATTAATTGTGATTTGTATATAATAATAGATAAAAACTTAATAATATTTAAGTTAAACCTATATTACTTTTGTATGTATAAAAGCCAAGCGATTGTTCTCCCTTAAGGGTCAGAAACCAGATCTCACCAAAAATATTAGAAGCATGTTAACGGTTGATTTGGCTAAAATACTGATATTCGCTCAACTCTTTAGACGAGAAAAGGCTCGGGAGATAATGCATTCTTGCAGTAGTTACCTTCTTTATACAGTGTCAGGTAAAACAAATTCTCGCAGTAGTTATCTTCTAAGACATTACTTACATAATAACTTAGCGTTATTTATTAATAGCATGTTCAGTTGAGCATATTATTTAGTAAAGTAATCAGTGTGTTTGCCTTCATTAGGTTCCTCGTAACTGAAGGTGTAATGAATTTTAGATTGTAAGTTTTGAATGAAACTGTGATAAAGTTAAGATAGCAGGTACATTTTATTATTAAAGAGACCTACTATTTTGCAATTTGTTTTACCTACGCTTAGCTTAAAGATACATTTTATTGATCGAATAAAAGACACTATTATAAAAAAAAGGATATTTGGGCAAATATTAAGTAGTTACTGGTGGTAGAGCTCTTGTGAATGAGCTCGAGGGCGGCAGCACCACCATCTCACCTTTAACCTGCCGCCAAATAGTAGTGCTTCCATTACTGTGTTCCAGTTTGATGGTGAGATCAGGCACTGAAATTACTGGCACATGAGGCATAACACCGTAAGTCCTCAGCTGCAGCGACGCATCTATAATCTGCTCTTGTGGATTGTTGATGTCCATGGGCTGTACTCCACTTACCATCAGATAGACTACACGTTCGTTCGCTGTGGGCGTAGAATAATAATAAAAAAACGTCAGAGAAACAGTGCAAATAATACAAATCTATAAATTTATTTCTTTTTATAAAGCCTCAAAATTGCTTCAATGATGTTGTTTTAAGGCTTTATAGTTGTAATTTTTAATATAACATCACACTGCCGCCGTATAGAAAGTCGATCTTCCGCAATTAGCGCTTGGCCTATAGCCAAATTTCACGGATCCACCGCGCGATGATCTCAATTGAAAGGTAGGTTGTATGGTAGGTATGTGATCATTGCATAATTAGAAACATCAGTGAATTTTAGTGTGAATGAGCCTTTGAATATCTAACTGATGATGTTTTAAACCTCAATAATAGGAATAACTGCCTGACTGCCTTGCTAGTCTACTGGTTAGCGAATGCGCCCCTTACTGCGAGGTCTTGGGTTCAATTCTCGAACCGGGCAAAGTGTTATTTCTGAACTTTCTGTCAGTAAATTTTCAATACCAGCACGGAGTTGGAATTTTGCCCGGTGGATGGCGATAGGCTCACCTCCTATCCCATGAGACCTAAACATAATTGTGAAGTGTGGGTGTTCTCACCTCTGCCTCCCCCTTCTGGGTAATATAGGCGAAATGTTATGTTATGTAATAGATACAACTAACTATAGAATTAAAAATTTAACGCCACATTTGTTGTAACTTTTTAATTATTAGTTAGTTAATTATTAATTAATTAGTCAGTCAAGGCTATTTGAGTTTAAAAATGTTTAAAATACAGAATTTTTAAACATAGCTAATGATAAAGCTTCAATCATCATCAAAACCCCATTATAGTAGTACGTGCATTACCGTATAGGATTGTTCATCCTCCGCAATTAGCGCTTGGCCTAGAGCCAAATTTCACGAACCCACCTCGCGTTAGATCTCAATTGAAAGGCTTTACTTAGAGGTCTGTAGAAATGAATAGTAAGGTGATAATGTGCTTATTAGAGGTTGTGTATTTTAGTGAACACGTGTGAATAAACCTACTTTTATATATTTATATATATATTTTTTTAAAAAAAAAGCTTACTAGCATTTTGCAAATACAAATTACTAGTATTCTTGTTAACCTCCTCCAGCTAAGCTTAATTCTCTTGTGTTAGGAAGAAATTTACGTCCCTGGTGTAATGGCCAGGATTCGAACCCACGACCTCTCGATCGTAAGACCGATGCCTTATCCATTGCGCCATGGCCACTTGATTTATTTTTATTGGTTTCCAAGTCTGTGAAAAATTGTGTAAATACCTAGATGAAGCGGTATGGCCACTCTCAGTAAAGCGTTGTCTTACCTGAAACAAAAAGACATTGGTTTAGATTGATATATGTACTTTATGCTTGTTGCCATAATTTGTACTCTTACATTTAGAGCGATAATGTTAAAGTTCTTATTCCTAAGTAAGTATACGTATCTGGTTTCGTAAAGCTGGGTACAGATTGGTGCAATGCAACATGTAATGTAATATTCTGCGTTACATTGCATGTTCCCTGCTGCCTTGGACGTGTGGCGCGCACGGTACGCGCATTGACTACGAATCATTCGAGAACATTCTGTTCCCGCATTTCGTTACAAACACTAGCCCTCGTCACACGTGTTCTTTTCTTTGCCTGCATCAAGGCGATATACTTACGAATCATGGAGTCTGAAGACAGCCTTCTTGCTCTGACGATTATCAGTGCTTCATTGTTAATAATTGTTAACAATAAAAGTGACTCGTCATCACTCCACGCACCCACTTTCACCGCCATGATCGTTGCGCATGCGAACGAAACGATCGGCCGTCCACGGCTGCGTCCTGCGCACACTGCGCGCCCCTTTGTGTTCGTACCAAAAACCGACAAATCTCGGATCGAGCCGCGCACGAGTTGTAACGCTCGGAGCGTGCGCGACCCAGGCGCAGTTCGTGCGCGCGAGGCGTCCACATTATGGGAATTCTGTTACATTACATGATACATTGCAGCAATATGGACGTCAAATTCTTGCATTGCATGTTGCATTACATGTTACATTGCACCAATCTGTACCCAGCTTAAGTGTACATAACCGAGTTTACGTTATTAAGTTTATTTATTTATTTTGGTTAGCTAACGATTGTTTACACTAGTAATATTACAAACAAATTTAACACAGTTGAATCATGCTAAGCGTAACAACCAATTAAAATCTAACACCACTTGGACGGTTTGGGTAAACTGTCCAAGTGGTATTAGATTTTATTCCTAAATAAGTATACGTATCTGGTTTCATAAGTGTACCTGAGGTTACGTTACTAAGTTTAGTAATAAAATAGTCATTTGCTTTTAACACCACTCTTATTATCTAGATCCAGTTTCACAGGTGTTATAAAAAACTTTATAGGCAGTATAAGCATATAACACACATGAATAAAAGTGTAACTTGTGTCACTTTTAAATTCGGTCAAGTAATATTTTATGGGTCGAATAAGATAAAAACTAGCTCTTAGTTATATTACACTTTAAAAGTTGAAGTTATCTGTAGAAAACACTTTAAATTTGTTTTACGTCAATGTTGAAATGGCCTTACAGATATAATACGCTTATATATTATATTACTAACATCGACCCGCTCTATTTGAAAGACCCTTTACATGTTACCACACAGTAATCCAGCAATGTATTGTGCCTGTACACGTATCCAAGTACATTGGAACGCATAGTCTGTACAAGGTTATTTAATCAAAGAAGTTTCACTAATATTTTGTTACCAAATCAACATCTGGACTAGACGTTGCAAAATATTTACTATTATAATTACAATAGCAGCCTAATTTGATATAATTCATTATCCCTCCCTCGACTTTAAAATGGTTATACCCACCGCACAATCTCAGAAGCCATTAACGAACCACACGCACCACACATGTACCTACTGAATTTCATGGCAAAACTTTAGGCAAATGATGCTCTCTCAAAATTAAGAAAGAGAATTATTCCGCTCACTTCATGGCCTTTCCCAGGCGCGACAAATGTGTTAATCCAGGGTTCTCAAACTTTGTGTTAGGGGACTATTCTTGATTGTAACTTTTCAGAAAATTAAACTCATTGTACTAATGTAAAGCGCAAGATTTTTGTTGTAGTTTGATTATGCAAATTATATTTTAAAAAGTCGAGTCAAGATTCGAATAGTAACGTCACTACTTTTGGGCACGTCTCTAGCTGTCATAGCTGTCAAGTAACATTGTTTACCGCGCATATTAAATATCAGTCAGTTCATGTATAATTGTTTTATTATGGTAATAAATGTAATTCAGATGATACGAGAGTTTTAAAAGTCCTCTATACAATAGATAATATGTAAGTATTTCCGAAACCAAAAGATACTTAACACAGACAAAAAAAAAATATTTTTGTGATTATTTTCAAGTAATTACGATTTTTCCGTTAAAAATTATTCAGTTGCAGCACGGTGTTGTATTTGTGCTGTGGATGGCGATGGGCTCACCCCCTTTTCACATGGGACCTAAATATAACAGGTGAAGTGTAGGTTTATACACCTCTGTCACACTTTTCTGGGTAATATTGTGCCTAGTATTTTTGTAGCAGTGACAAAAATAAACCTGTAAGAACGCCCTAACCTGAAAAGTTTTGAAAACCCATGTCTTACCCAAACAGCGTCCCGTGCGTGTTTTACGCCCAAACTTGTACAATAAAACACACACACACAAGTTGTGTTTTCTTTAGACACAAACATTTTCAGTTACAACTTCGTCCGTGTTTTACGTTCGTGAGTTTACTTTATTACAATAGAATTTAGGCACTTCTTTATGTAATCTACAGTTTTGATTACACTTTCGGGTGCCAGGCAAATAATACATTTCTATTTCCATATATAGGTACTGGCTGAAATTATAGTGGTTTTGGAAACTTTTTGTGCGTTAGCATATACGAGTATGTGTAATAGGAATAAAGTTTCTCAGCCATTTTGAATGATTTCCATTCGTCCTAGTTTCAAATGATTTTTTCAAAAGAAAAAGGAATGTGATCAAAAATGTCGCTTACAACAGGAAAATGGAACACAAAAAAGTAAATTTTCAATTGATCGCATTTGAAAGGTTGTATAGTGACTTGAATTGATAAAGGTATGCTTAGGTACCTAATTATACCTTTATTTGTTTGCTCATGTTAAAAGAATGGATGAAAGTAGATTAGTGAAAGGGATATACAACGCAGATTTAGCTAGTAGTAATGGAAGAGGTTGTCCTTGAAAGGCATATAGGGACCACATAAATGGCGTCCTTCTGAAAGGATACATGTAGTTCACGAAACCGACACGCATGTGATGAATGTTGAGGAAGTGAAAAAGGTATGTAAGGAGCGAAGCACATGACAGTGATTTTATGTAATATGTATGTCGCATGATCACATCTAGCAATATTTAACAAAAAATAATATCTTATTGGTTCACATCGTAAATTAATGAAAGCAATGAAAAGTAACAGACTTATTATTATTGTACACTTTTCAGAACATAAAACCTCGCCTACATTAACCAGAAGGATGTGGCAGGGGAAGTCTAAGAAAACAGCCACAATTTACTTGTTACGATTAAGGTCCATGTGATAGGAGTTGAGCCTATCGCTATTCACCGGGCACAAATCCAGATTAGTTATTAAGAAAAATAAATAACACTTTGCACCCGGGACTCAAATCCGAGACCATGCGGTGAACAAAAAAGAAAGAAAGTTAAAGTGTTATTTGTACTCAATAAATGTTCTTCTTCTTCTTCTTACGAGTACCACCCCGGCCCAGTAGGTGGCCACATTAATAGCTTTCTCCGTGGCCTTATTCAGATCGCTCAGGGAGCAATTTAATTGTCAGGGCAATTGGAGCATTCAAGGGTATGCGTCATTGTTTGCTGAGTAGCACCACAATCGCAATGTGTTTCGCCTCAAACACCAAAAACTCAAATGTTGTAGTTATTATACTAAAAACTTGACTAAGTCACATTGTCAAAGTCAGAACAAACTTCTTGGAGTCTAAGCAATAAGCTTTATCTTGAGTCGACGAAGTTAGTTATTAATAATTATTACTACATCTTAAGTGTCTAGGGACATCAGAGCGAAAGTTTTATTACTGATTGTATGTGGAGCTGTGATAGACTAAAACTTGATTAAGAAAGTATAAGTTATTATTACATACATACAAAACATCATGTCTATATTATCTAGACGGGTGTTGAAGACGTACGACCCACAAATAACATTTTATTTTATTTATTTATTAACACGTTCTACATTAGATTACGTTATCCGATCTATAGTGTCACGTCACCGTCCATCTGAAAACTATCATTAACTTTAAACTAAAATATAGAAGCAGTAGTAAAAAGTGTCAAGAGTCTCCTTTATCTCCTCACACATAACCCCAGACGATCCGGGACGAGATCACAGCCCCAACATTGGTCTATCTTTATAGGAACTTAAACCTAATGCGATAGATGAGAAAATCTAAATGAATATTATAAGTTTAAGTTTTTATATAGTACTTAAATATCTAATTAACATTCTTACATTACAACTATCTTAAAGCCTCCCCGAGTGACGTACTACACAGCGATTCCCTACGTCCGGCGCACCCTGGGCAATTCACGAGTTGTCCAAAGCGAATTGGCTAATCGACACGACGAAGAATAAGAAGAAAACTATCTTGAAAAACATTAATACATAAAAAATAAATTATTATCATATCTATAATATATCATAACAAACTATACTTGCTGCCCTTGTGAAGAACCTATTTCCATCTATTGGCCACAGTGCCAGACTCGGTGCTCCCATTAAGAATTCGTGACCAAAGATTTCAATTAACACTTTCGTCCGACGCGGGAAAGAACCTGAGACGTTACAATGAGCGGCCGCGCTACAATGCAAGCGATTGTTAGTGATATCCCCAATACAGATAAAAGATATACTACCGAGTATTCTATCTTGATACAAACGGTCGGAACGCGTGCTATGCCAAAGCCTCGGAACAAGCTTGCAATAAGAATGCCAACAACAGACGGGGTTGGAGGCTGTGACCAACGAATTTAAAAAAAGAATGATCGAAACTCATGTCAATGTACATGAAATCAAAATACAGAAAATGGGCAGACCTATATTGTACCACGCGACTGTCTTTTGTTATTTCTAGAGACAGGGCCAAGTCAGAATTACTCTGCCTAAGATTAACTCAAAGCAGTTATACTCATGGTATAAACAGAGAAATAGAAACAGTTTCCATTCAGCAATTTTAGCTGCGCTCCAACTAATGGCATATCTAGTTAATATTATAGTTGCAAGATAAGTGAGCAAGCAGACATTACCGTATGCACATTATATACAAACAAACATGTTTACAGGGTTATTTTAAAAATATATACTAAGAAGTTTATACATAATATTATAAACCTTTAATGTCGTTTTTTTTTTGGGGGGTAGGTGAAGGAATAGTTAATCATCTTAGCAATTACGAAACTAAATTTTAATTATTTTAACCAATATTTAGATGATTTAAAGTGTTTTAACAGTGTAATAATTTATTAATAAATAGTACTTACATTATCAGTATTGTTGATGTAGGATACATAACACTAATTTGTCTACCTGTTACCGTTATCAATATCGAGTTAAAACATAATACTTTCGTAAAATTAGATGTTTGTTATAAAAGTTGTTTCAACAAAAGTAGTCCTTTAGAGTTTCTAAGTTATTCTATTCTAAAAATAACCCTGTGCATCGCGTATCTCACAACTACTCCAGATGGCACTTAAGTGGTTCCGTGTATTTGAGTGTTTGATGTCTCCTGATGTTTGTATTATATTACTACGATAAGAGTGGCATGTATTAATGTAGTGTGATACTTAGTGATATTGTCACTGAAATAATATGATATTGTTTTGTTTGTTATGACTACCTGGTGTTTTAGTACCATGGTAAAAATAAGGCATAGAAAAGAAAACTTAAACAAAATATAACAGTAAAAATAAGAATTAGCACATATAGGCATGGTAAACACGTGGAACACTCCTGTATGAGACAAAAAAGGAGACTATCTCAGCAATTAACTCAGACAAAATAACATATCCAGCAAAATACAATCCGTTTTTTTAAGAGCCGTACAAGATGAAGACTATTTCTCAAAGACAGACTAAAACATTTCGCTATCGTACAGCTATCTTAAATGAGGCGGAGAGAGTTGGCTATCTGCTGAAAAAGATATACAGTTTCTTAGAACGATTTGGTAACGGTTTATTTATGGACTCGCTTGTCCCGCAGTCTTACCCGCGTCAAACGTTAGTTTGTAGCGTGTATGCGTGATTCTTTTTTCTTCTTTTTATTTCTAGCTTATTCTACACTAGCGACCCGCCCCGAGTACTTCGCCGCTTCGCACGGGTACAATGCTGATACTAAATACACTACAGAAAAACTGTGAACGTTGTATATAAAAACACAGCGGCCCGCTCCGGATTCGCACGGGTATATGATATATAGCCTATGTCACTCACTGGAAAAATGATTAAAATCGATCCAGTAGTTTGATTTATTCATTACTGCCCGTGGCCCGCACGCGTTAAATTTGGAGTAAAACAATTCCCCCTTTCTATGCATGTATTATACATAAAAACCTTCCTCTTGAATCACTCTATCTATTGGAAAAAATCGCATCAAAATCCGTTGCGTAGTTTTAAAGATTTAAGCGCACATAGGGACAGAAAAGGCGACTTTGTTTTATACTATGTAGTGATGAATATAATGAAAGGAAGAAAAAAGATGCTCCTGAATGGATTTCCACATAGGTAGTTAGCGGTACAGGATGGATGCGATCTGAAGGAATTGATTGAAAACTCATATTTTAGACGTGTTTAATGTTATGCTAAGAAACAGTTGAAAAAGATATGGGACCGGTAGGATTTGAACCTGCGACCTTATTGCACACCAGCAGCACGGAGTTGGAATTGTGCAAGGTGTATGGCGATAGGCTTATCCTATCCTATGGGACCTAAGCTATCAGGTGAAATGTGGGTGTTGTACACCTCTGCCACACCCTTTTGGGTAATATAAGCGTGATGTTATGTATGTATGTTTCATATTTAAGACGTGTTCAATGTCCATTTCTATAGAATGGTTAAAATAACTTTACAAAAATCTGTTACATTTCCAAATCATCAAATAGAATCTGTTTTTTTTTTTTAATAAAAAAAATACTTTAGGTTGCATCCGTCTCACTATTCTTTTACCAATATGCCACGCGGGAAAATCTATTGGCTTTTCTCTAGCTGTACATGTTTGAAATTAATGTTCAAACAAAAAAATCAAATTTTATATACTGGTAAAGATTTAGTAGCAATTTATTTATTTATTTTCTCGATGTCAGCAAAAAGCCATTTCCTAATCAAATAACATCAAATTCCTTGGAATATTGCTCGGCAAATAAATTCTATGAAAAATCCTTTCAATTTGAAACGTCTAAAAATAACGTTCCGTTATCAATCATGGTCCAAGATGACGGGCGAAGTTTCATGAACAAATTTTTAAGATGTTTTCATACTATATATAGCTGCAGTGATCAATTTTGTGATCCAAACTGGATCAAACCAGATTTGTTGAACCAATATGTTTCCTAGTGATAAAATAAGTGATTACTTTCACGTATCTTGTTTTTATGTAATTTAATTATTTTTTTTTGGAGTACCGTAACCAAAGACTAAAAGTCAGTTGCTAAAGTGCTGGATACATCTAAAGAACCCCACTCATAAAATATAACTTTTTGCCGTGCCACCATGTCGTACTGCTGCTCGCGTCACTTCTTCACTTCTTCACTCTCAACAATCTTATGTACCTACTCCAATCCAGAAATTGATATATTTTCAAATGAATATTGGTGTTGTTGCAACAATTTTGTGAATGTCAGTAATATGTTTTTATAAATTGTGATTCATATAATTGGTTCCTGTGGCCGTTTTAATCAAATAAATAAATAACCTAAACGAATTTAAAACCCTTGAAAAAAGAACACATCTGTCACTTTCATTTATGTGTGTTATATACTTACATAAACTGCCAAATAAGGGTTATCTAACAACTATAAAATTGGGGCTAAGTTTTAGATGTATAGTTTTGACTTTTGCCATAATATGCGTACCTTTACGAACCGTAATTTAGTTCAAGCAGTAATACTTAAGACTCTTAATGAATCATTTCACGACAATTCACACATACTGAAAAGCTATAAATAAATAAATATCTATATATTATTTATTACCTGCAGTGATAACGTCCACTACAGATTTACATAAAAATTGTAAACTGTAATATCGTGCCACAAAACACGACTGTCCACTGTCACCCAAAATACAAGCTTTCGCTTAGTTTGGGCGACAGTATCAGTATCTAAAGTACAAATACATTTACATGTGCCTTAACATTAACTCATCTTGTGAACCTAGCTGTATTATTTGTGTCAATAAAGAATTTTATTTATTTATTTATTATTTATTATCTCACTAACTTACACACAACGCCATCCCAAATTAAGCAGAGCTTGTATTTTGGGTACTAAAATAACTGACACTAATTCATTATATTTATACTTTTCTTTGGTAAATACATACTTATTATACATAGAAACACCCAGACTAAGACAAACCTCCATGTTTATGCACAAAAAGATTTGTCTTAAGCAGGAATCGAGCTCGCGACCTCGGCGTCGCAGGCAGGTACACTACCCACTCCGCCATCCGGTCGTCGCTATGAAAATAAGCTTGTGTGTCTGTTCAGTTTTATGATTGTACCAAACACCAGAAGTGACAGTTAGAATTAATCAAGATAATGATAATGTCTTTTACTATGTTATTTGATTTATCACAACTTGTCTCATTATTTTCCTAGTATTTTCCAGATTACTCTGGGGTCTGCTTCTTATCTAACGATTTCGATACGGGGCGACACGATATTTTTTTCTGATTAAATGTCAAACTTAAATAAAATTTGACTCGACCATCGACACGACGAAGAAGAAGAAGATTTAAAAAATATATCAATATTTACAGGTCAGATGTCAGATCGCATCCCTGCGACCTAGCCACGAGCTCCTCACTATTCAATCATCATCAATCAATCAATAAATTAATCAATATATTTATTGCGAAGACATGTTTACATAATGATCATAAATAGTAAATTATCCAACATGATTCACTGTAAATTACAGCATGAATTTTTTTGTTGCCTTAATATTAAAAGACAAAGAACATTTTTATATAAATACTAGCTGACCCGGCGAACTCTGTTCTGCCTTAAAGGCAATAAATAAGCAGATTTTGGAATTTATTAAGTTAATTTATTTATTAGAAAATACAAATTAAATAATAAGGTAAATTAATCACTCATTATTGTTAAGCCATAGGTTAAGCTCAGGGAAATTTTAATCGAAATAAAGTGAAAAAAAAAAGACGATAATTGACCAGTTATCGAGCGGGATGAAAATGGGGTTGATGGTGATTAAAGGGCAAAAACTTAGGGTTGTATGTATTTTTTAATGCTACATTATAGAAAAATAAAAACAAAAAATGTTGTCCAAAAATTAAAAAAAAATATATTAAGGTTGAACAACCCTTATCACTTAAGAGCGTGTATTCCTTTTTAAAATGTAACTGTCAATTTTTGTAGTGTTTTGGGAATATTTCGTAAAAACTGAATGAAAGTATGATTTTGTTCAACTAACTTTTTAGAATGCAAGTTTTGAAAGGTAAATATAACAATTTCATTCGTAAATACAGCATAATTTTGTAATTTATCAACTTAACAGTTAATACTCTTTCAACTGATAAAATAGAAAAGTATGCTTTAGTTATTAAATGTAATTGTCATATTTACCTTTTAAAGCCCACATTCTAAAAAGTTAGTTGAATAAAATCATACTTTCATTCAGTTTTTACGAAATATTCCCAAAACACTACAAAAATTGACAGTTACATTTTGAAAAGGAATACACGCTCTTAAGGGTATGAAAAGTAAATAGTAGCCGATTCTCAGACCAACTGAATATGCATATAAAATTTGGTAAAAAATAGTACAGCCGTTTCTAAGGAGTAAGGTAACTAACATTGTGACACGAGAATTTTATAGATAACAAAACAGAAATACATCATGTTTCTTATATCGCCTTTATCTTTACTAACTTGTAAAATCATCCAAACTGAAACCTCTTTCTTCCAACGTCATATTTCACTATTTTATCTGGCGTCTGATGGCGGTAAAATTTCAATTTTATCGCAAATTCTCTGGTTATTTAAATAGATACTCTTAAACACTGTACCAACCGCTCTGAAATAGCTTTTCTTTTGGAAAGATAAGAGAAAGGTTTTGTAGCGTGTATTTTAATATTTAAATGAAGAAACTTCTTTATAAAATATTTTTAGGATTGATTTTATCACAAGATTAAAATACGAGTTGTGTGAGTTTTAGTGCACGGTTAGTGTAGTGGTTAATGCGGTTGCCCGGCCGCTTTCAACTGCGCTGGTGTTGTGGGTTTGATTCCCGCAGGGATAAAATATTTGTGTGATCCGCAGGCATAAAAAAAAGTTGTGAGTTGTGTGTTCACACGAACTTAGTTTTCCAGAATGCTTATATATTATTATAATAATATAATATATAATAATAATATATCTTTATTTCAGACCAGGTCCATAGAGTGTTAGTAATACAATGAAAGCTTAGAAATTTTGACGACCGGATGGCGGAGTGGGTAGTGTACCTGCCTGCGACGCCGAGGTCGTGGGTTCGATTCCCACTTAAGACAAATCTTTGTGTGCATGAACATGGGGGTTTGTCTTAGTCTGGGTGTTTCTATGTATAATATGTATGTATTTACAAAAGAAAAGTATATATGTATTAGTATCAGTTATTCTAGTACCCATAGTACAAGCTCTGCTTAGTTTGGGACTAGATGGCGTTGTGTGTGAGTTGTGAAATATTTATTTATTTATTATATTAGTGATACAGAGATACAAAAATTAAAAACAAAAACAAAAATTTAAATTAATTTGACTCGATATGAAGTCTTATCCAATGCCTCCAGATAGGACTTTCAATATGCATAACAATAGTCCTCAGGTTGTTGGGACTGTCCCTCACCCTGCGCATTAAAGATGCCGCTCTCTTTCTGATGATGGCGTGGTAACCATCAACGCGTGCATCTGCAAACATCGCTGACGCACTGCAGTAGCGAGGCAGTCCCATCAACACCCGGAATGCATTGTTATATTGAACTCTCAGAGCGTTCGCGACCCGCTGCGTGCATTTGGCCCATAGACTGCATGTATAGAATGACTGGCAGAAGGCCCTAAACAATGTTGTTTTAACTGCCTTTGAACATTTAGCAAACCTGCGAGCCAACATATTACACCGAATCGCGAGCGCCCTGCGTTCTCTTTCTAAATCTCGGTCATCCGTCAAGTTATTATTAAAACACATTAATTTCACAAAGTATTAAAACACATTAATGATTTACATGGCAACTGAAAGTCAATACTACAAATTGGTTTATGATATGTCTAGTAATAATCTACAGACAAATTATGAATAATCTAGAGGGTATTGTTAAGTCTAGACTTGAAATGACAATGTCACGTTTCGGATATTTAAAAGAACATTATTCTGTAGCAACCTTTAATTTATTGTTAAACTACAATTGTCGGTTAAAGCACTTGCTGTGGTTCTAATTACAGTTGTTCTGCAATTAGTACTTTACTAGTTTAGTTTTACCTACGAATAGACAATATATATCATATCATATTATTATCTTCAGTTCGTAAAAACTCTGTGAAAAAATTACTGGTGGTCGAGCTCTTATGAAAGAGCTCGAGGGCGGCAGCCCCACCGTCTCACCTTTAACCTGCCGCCAAATAGTAGTGCTTCCATTACTGTGTTTCGGTTTGGTGGTGAGATCAGGCCCTGAAATTACTGGCACATGAGGCATAACACCGTAGTCCTCAGCTACGTACTACGTACAGCTACGTGTAATCAAACCGTTTTAAAGAGTTTTTTTTTGTGTTGACAGTTGACGCAGATAACATAACGCCTATATTACCCAAAAAAGTATGGCAGACCCTCTGCCATACTTTTTTGGCAGCCACAGTTCAACTATTATGTTTATATCCCATGTGAGCCTATCGCCATCTACCGGGCACAATTCCAACTTCATGCTACTTTTGATGAGAATTTCTTGACGGAAAAAGCCGATATACACTTTTGGTCGAACCAGAAATTAAACTCGAGATCTTGCGATGAGAGCTTACAAACGCTAACCACTAGATCAACGTGGCAGTAAATTCGGGACTAAATTCATATAAAATCTAGTTTTACCTTTAATATTTTTATTTGTATAACCGAATCTGAAGACTGTCTATTTACATTCTAGTTCAATTCTCCGATCAATACCTGACATGCGGTATCATTATTGCGGTATCTGCGGTATCGGTATATTATTTGATCGGAAAATATTGTAAAAAAGTTCACGTTTCATTGAATCGACATCAGGGTTATGCAGGAGTGTGTAACACCCAACTTTCATTGGATAAGGCATCGCCATAGTCTTACGAACGAGAGGTCGTGGGTTTGAATTCTTGGCCATTACACCACGGACGTGAACTTCCTCCTAACACAAGCGAATTAAGCTTAGCTGGAGGGGATAACAAGAATACTAGTAATTTGTATTTGCAAATTACTAGTAAGCTTTTTTTTTTTTTTTTGTAAAAAAAAAAACAATGACGTGGTGCATCTCAGCCAATTTTGCATTATCTCCTCAAGTGGGGCACTTGAGGAGATAATGCAACGTTTGCCCTGTATTACCCTGAAAAAGTGCTGCATGGACGATCTAAACAGGGATATTATAAAGAGTGCCGTTATCGTGACTAGACATTTATTTGAAAAGTAGAAGAAGACCAACGAGGCCGTCTCATATCGAGTAGAATTTAAAGAAAATGTAACTAAAATATTTAAATTTCCATCCGCAGCTGCATTAACAAGAGTAATTTGAATATTGTAGCGTGAGAACAATAGACGCATGGATCCTAGTGCTCGCTCACTCGCACATACACTCTCTTTAGCACCTATGACGTGCGGATCGCCCCACTTGTTTTTGCACACGGCACTACAGCCCTGAGGCCTATATAAGCGTCAACGCAAGCCTCCGTCAATCATTCTCAGCTAGTCGCTTCCCAGTGAGATAGCCCCCAGTGCCGTCCTCTGGATAAGCCATCGAGGAGAGAGATAGCCTCAGCGCCGTCCTCTCTGAGACAGTATACTTGTATTAGCTAGGCCTTATCTGTGTGTACCAAGTATTGTGTTTTATTGAATATATCTCAGTCCTGCACATTGCTGTTTTCCTTCACCACCTTCTACGTGGATAGAACCTAACCACAAGTTCTGTCCTACAATATTAATTAAACCACACAAAACCATGAAAATAATCGGAGCATTTTTATTTGTATAGCCGAGTCATTTCAAATTATTCAAATACCCCTGAGGATCGCTGAAGGCTGTCTCTTTACATTCTAGTTCAATTCCCCGATCAAATACCTTACACCGCAATTAGATCGGAAAATATTGTAAAAATGTAGGTACACGTTTTTTGTTTTACATTTCATGATATCACGCGTTTTTAAGAAGGGTTATGTGATGTGTATATTGTGAACCTAAAAATAAATAGAACCTAAAAAACTATTTATTTTTAGGTTCTTCATAGGATAGGGATGATTTTATAGTTATTTAGGTACATAAGGGTGTTTGTACTGGTACTGAGAATTTTTAACCTCTGAAACAGGACCCAATCACATGGTCACCGCTTTAAAAATGTTGATTCCATTAAAAAGCAGCTTTCACTTTTTTAATAATTAAAAAAAACCGGGCAAGTGCGAGTCGGACTCGCGCACGTAGGATTCCGCACCACTATACATATAAATAAATGTTTTTCTTTATTCTTTATTATATTGGAGTTGATTGAATGAAAGGTAAAATGCGGTTTACGATTTATTACGTATTAAAAACTAATTATTAGATCTCGTTCAAACCAATTTTAAGTGGAAGTTTGCATGGTAATGTACATCATATATTATTTTAACATTTATCGTTCCCGACGACTCATTAAGGGTTCCGTTTTTGCCGTTCGGCTACGGAAACCTAAAAATGATTATTATAGGGTACATACTTTATTGCATAATATATCATGATGAATAATTTTATGCAGATTCTAGTGACATTTTTTATTATATAATTTTGCAATGCAGTGGAGAGCGGCGAGGCGACCGCCCTAACCACTACACCACACGTGCAGACAAAAATAATACTTCAATTTTTATTTACCAGGCTTAAGAACCAAACCCGAAACCTTTCCAGCAACAAGGCAATAAAGAATGTTTGTTTTACATAGCGTTACATCTTGGCACACATACCGACATTCTTTGTCTTGGCTTTTTCTGGTCAACTTGATATAATTTATTGGTTTTTACACTTTGCCCGACGGTTCTGCGTACCTATCTTTCTTTGTTATGTTCCGTTATAAAAACTATGGAAAACATTTCGAATCACATTGGAATTTATTAGTTTTCCAACTACATAGCTTCAGCTGTGACCAGTGACCGTACTCAATGATTCTCGTCCCTGTCATGTTTGTTAGACTTTGTATTGATCTTCGCATTGGTGAATTTGTATTGATTAAAATTTGCTATTTTCGGTGTAAAAAATAGTACCAGAATTGAAGAAATACATACTGTGAAAATATGAAATAAAATGCCTACAAAAGTTTTAATACTGGACTGTTGTAAATTTGCGATACAAGTGGATGTTATTAGCTGCCACATATTATATTTATATTGCTACATAGGTCCAATTTACATGGTGTAAGTTATGCAAGGCAATTCTCTTGCCATATCTGTATTTTTAACGCAATAAACAAAGCAAGCAATAGCATTATCGCAATTTTAATGCTTGCTTTAAATTGTGGCAATTCTATTGCTTGCTTTGTTTATCTCCATTAAAATAATAGTTAAAAAAAATAATTCCTAATATAAGCTGAAAAAAGCGTGAATTGCTCGATAAACGAAAAACATGGCACAGAGCGCCCCACGCTTTTTTCAGCTTATATTAGGAATTATTTTTCACTTTTTAGTTAGAAGTACTTTAAAAGCGTGTTTTTTAGTTTTTTTAAACTATTATTTATTTTCTACTTTTTAGTTTGGTTTATTTAGAAGTGTTTTTGTTTTTTTTTTAATATATATTTTTTTTAATTTTTTTATCGAATTATTGCATTGTCATCGATCTTTGACAGCTGGTGTGCAAAATTTAAATGAAATCTGTCCGTTTTAAGTGGGTCAAAATCGAGTCCAAAGGAGTTGGTTACATATATACAGACATACATACTGGACAGGCAAGAGGCTGGCAAAACTATTCATTGTGTAATTGGACTATTACAGCTATAGCTACTATAAATTATTTAAGAAACAAGATTTTACAAACTAAATAATTACATTACAGGGTAATACGATACTCGTTGTTAGACTAGTTGTCATACTTTCTGGCCTTTGAGTAACCGTGATGACTGCCATAGATCTTCAAAAATGTCAGCCGAGACCGACGGCTCGACGTGCCCTCCGAGGCACGGAGAAAAGCTTTAATTACAGATAACTCTGTAACTGCAATAAACTACCGCAAATATCCATTCTATTATGTCCATCCTAAGGTTGCCTGGAAGAGATCGCGTCAAGCGATAAGGCCGCCCTTTGTACATTTTAGTTTTAAGTACCTATTTCCTTGTATGTTTTTTACAAATTTGATGTGCAAATAAAGTTTTCTCTATCTATCTATCTAACTCTGGTTTTTTTTTCGTTTCTAGTAACAGGTACTAGTAACTTTAATGAGTGATGCTATAATATGTAAAATGATTATTTATTTATTTATTTATTTTGGTTAGCTAACGATTGTTTACACTAGTAATATTACAAACAAATTTAACACGGTTGAATCATGCTAAGCGTTACAACCAATTAAAAGCTAACACCGGACGGTTTGGTTGAACTTAAATTCTAAAAAAAACGTTATAAAAATAAAATAAAAATTATAAAAATGAGGCAGATTAAATAGCAATAGATAATCTGGAGTAAGAATGAAAAATAATAAAGTATACAAACTAGATAAAGGAAATAAAAATTTAAAGATATACCTACATTTTAATAAATTAATTATAGGGTTAAATTCAGAATAATAGAGTTTTGCAATCCATTAAATTAATAATTAATTAATTACATCTTAAAAAATATACATTATTATAAGCAAAATTAAATAATATTTTTTAAATATTCAAAAAATGTTTTCATAAAATTGCCTTTTGTATCCACCTGTATGTCTATCAGGTCACTAAATTTGTTTAAAAGTTTTACATAATCTAGGTAAATTATTCATTGCCTATACGCGGTTTCATCATTAAAAAAAAAAGAAATTATAAGTTGAGTACTCAGTAAGGGTGGAGCCACGGATAGGAGCTAGTCTATCCGTGCTCCACCTTTACTGAGTTTGGTTAAGATTGGTTTTTCCACACTTAGTTTGTTTTCTGATAGCAGATATGCGGTACGCCATCCTACGTAGGTTACACATATGATATCTGAATCTGATTTCTGCCTTGTTGGTATAGCGGAAGGAAGGCGCAGGACCGGGTGATGTGGCGCACATTTAGAAAGGCCTATGTCCAGCAGTGGACTGCGAGAGGCTAAATAATGATGGTATAGCGGTATAATTTGCTCATCGCTCACCGCAACGTCTCGGGTACGATTCTCGGCAAAAGTATTATTTGAGATTTTCCCGTTGGCATATTGTCAATATTACCACGTAAAATATGTTTACATAACAGGTGAAGTGTGGGTGTTGAACACCTCTACATGCATCATGGTATGTTATCATGCTGATTTCGTCACCAAACTGAACATATTTGATGGGAGATAAGGTGATCTGAACAGCAATTTCAATATTATTCCCAGAAAAACACATACAATATTTTCTATATTTATAAGATCGGGGCAAATATTTAATGCAGGAAAGATTTCCTGGACCAAATGATTGCGGTATCCGATAACAATCGTCGATTTCCCTCAGGAGTCGTGAAAAACGATTAAGAGATTGTTTTCCTGCTATGATTAATTTGTTTTTCTAACTTATTTACGTTCAAAAATGTTTTTATTTACGTCTGACTGTTTTATTTATTTATTATTTATTATCTTTATGGAGGTCCAACAGCTTATTCTAATTTGAATAAAAATGTTACAAGGTGATAGATAGCCAATTACAGGTCCTCGCGTTTAGTAATACATTAAATACATTTTCCAGAAACAACTAACTAAATACATCAATTAAATTACACATAAACATCAAAGTACTTAAACAATATACAACCAAAGTTCAGTACAGGTATTGCAGCATTCTAGGCAAAGAACTGTTCATTCATTCGTCGCCTCGCCACCGGAATACTAGTGCAGAATAAATCCAGGTCTAGATCTTTAGCCGTTGAGTTAAAGCTATTGCTCGCTCGATTAAGGAAAGAGTTTTGCTGTTGTTTTCTTATACGATGTTTGTAGTGAAGAATGAGTCGTCTACCTGATGGACATCATTTTCGAAATTACGTTGGGGTTGGCGTCTAGTCTAACAGATTTAGAAAAATATCAGTATTTGACGTGGCACGACTGACGTACCACCTAACTGAAAGACAGTAGAGCAATCACTTTTTTTGTGGCAAAGCAAAAGCAAGGGAGAGCTCTTGTGAACGAGCTTTAGGGTAGAATCACCACTGTCTTACCTTTACACTGCTGTCAAATAGTATTGTTTGCACTACTGTTTAGGTTTTGTCGTGTCATCAGGCCCTGGAATTACTGACACAAGATGCATACCGTAGTCATTAGAAAAAGTGACGCATCTGCAATTTGATTTTATGGATTGTTGATGTCCACTGGCTGTAATAACTACTTACCATCAGGTGGACTAAACCGGTCTGTTCGCTCCATACGTCGTATATAAAAAAAAGTTAAATTGTTTTTGTTCTGAAGCTTCATAAATTCTCTTTCACATCTATATAAGTTAGTTGTATAATAAAAGTTATAATGTTCCAAGGTATTTTTCTGAAATAATTATTTTTAACACCAACCGACACGCTTTTGAAGAAAAAAATCCATATTGTCCTTTTGGCCACTTAAAGCCATATTTTATGCATCAAAATAATAAAGAAAAATCAGAAAAAGCTATTTCATTTTCGTAACCAAAGCTTAGGGTTTTATTTTCCTCAAACCGAATACAAATGGAATAATGTTTTTATGCTGCATATATATATATATATATATATATATATATATATATATATATGTCGCAGGTTTTTTGGTATAATAAGGTTTTTGGTCAAGTGCTGTCGAATGGCAAAAATGGTGAAGGTATGTCGAATAATTTAATCAAAAAAACTCAAATAGTTCCGGTTTTTAATTAAAACATATAGTTGTTTAGGTTTATGCTCTCATCTAATCGGAATAAGATTAAAACGCCTTCGTTCAATGTCGACAGTTTTTCGACCAGATGTAACGACCATCATCTAATAATTTTAAATAAGGATCTCCATTGTGACCTGAAGGTGAACCTCGTCGTCAGTGGTATACAGCAGTATGCTGAAGCTCATGAACGTTGAATATTAATTGTTTAGACAGGTTTTATTCAACACAAGTGTTTTAAATAAAACATTGCGTGATCTATTTATAATATTCCATACACCAATTCAGAAGTGTAATTTAGGGCGCTAAACATAACCACATAGTATTTAACGACAGAAATGTTATGTATTTACACTATTGTATACGTTATCTAAATTCGCGATAGGTAGGCATTATTATTGACGTAATCAGTCTATACGTGACAACGAGATACAATATCCCTATTTACATACATACAGTATTAATTTTAATAAACATTATAATAGATATTATATTATAACATTATATTATAGTATAATATACATTATAAGCGGCGCAAATATGATAACCTCGTCGGTGATTATATATTTGAGTCGTTTGGGGTCGAAACCTTAGGGCCATGGGGTTCGGGCGCCTGGCTACTTTCAAAGATACATCAAAAAGACTTAACCATCAAGTGTTAGTCCTTTCACGAATTAGTCCTTTTGAGAATTAGTCCTTTTGCGAATTAGTCCTTTAGAGAATTAGTCCTTTTGAGAATTAGGCATTCTGCTAATTAGTCCTTTTGAGAATTTGTACTTTCGCGAATTAGTCCTTTTGAGACACGGTAGGCATTTTGCGAATTAGGCATTATGCGACTAAACCTTACAAATTGATATGCACCCGTTTATAATAATTCAAAAATATTTACAGTTATGAAGCTGCGGATTTCCTTCATATTTCGTGATCCCGGGGTTGAAGCTAATTTATTTGGAGCGTCAAAGGACTCCATAAAAATGGCGCGATATTAAACTGTGATGTCATAAAATACCCTTATGTATGAGGACAAATTGCCTCTGAAAACTATTTCGAGAAACAATTCATTGTTTATGGTAAGAGAGAGAGAAAAGTATGATCACTACATAGTTATAATATACAAAGTCGCTTCTCGCTGTCTGTCTTTCTGACCCAATGAATGCTTAAATACGCAACGGATTTTGATGCTTATTTTCCAATAGATTTATAATGAAGGTTTTTTTTAATTAAACATGCTTATAACCCAGAGCAAAGCCAAAGAGGATCGCTAGTATCATTAAGTAAAAATCTTATTGTTTCACATCGTATTCTTTGGTGTTGCACGTCTTCTGTCAGCCTATTCATGAAGTCCTTATTTTCTAATATTCTTAGCATAAAAAGGTATTTAACGCAAAATAATAACGTTAAAATAATGAAGGAAGCAGTCTTAACATTGTTCACATTATGAAAGCAAAATCATCATATTTCTCGGGACTGTAACATTATCATTTCTCATCATACAAAAGATCCAATTCTCTTTAAATTTATTCATCTACCCACTTTAATTGCATGAAAATGATTAAAATTTAGAATGACCTCATTTTAACTTTTACGGCGTAACTCGAAATTGTTCATATTATAATAATAACATAGGATTTCACGACTGGGAACCGTAATTTAGGCCTTGATGTCATATTTTAATGGAAAATTGAATAATTAGATGATTATACAATATTACGATGATACCCTGAGGGCTTTAACTGACTATTTTGAGTATTTTAACCACTTTTCGTAGAACGCAGATAATGGATATTTTATTAGTTATAAAATAAAATGAGCCAGAATTTATGTCCGCGCTTAAATTTATATTTAAATTAAATGATAGATAAAGTGCTTGTTAGAGGTCCTCTACACCGATATTCAAATTACGTTTTAGGGCTAGTAAAATAAACCTACATAATTTAAACAAATACTAATGAACTGACATACTAATTACTTTTTTAATAAGCCACCTTGCTAACAGTACACATTAAAGTAAGGGCGACAATTAAGTACATAAGGGCCTCTAAAGGGCTAAATAGATAAACATCAGAAAAAGTTTCATAGTTCTATATTTTGTGATTCAAAATGGCAACTTTATGTAAACTTAGCTGCCACACGTCGATAAAGGTAGACTGTTTATTTTGTATGTTATGTTATCTGGATTCTTGAATAATCACTGTTCTAAACTTCATAAATATACCTATGTTGGGTTCGAATCTATTGTACCGTACAATAGATTCGAACCCAACATCTGTACAAACAAATAAATAAAAATATCTTTCTTCGTTATAATCTCAGTAAAGATAAATAGCGAAATATCTTTTAAAATGTAAACTCTTGCATTTATAAATATTATTTTATACAAAAACAATTTTCAGGAAGTCGAATTACTCCAAAATAATATCGTGCCCGAAAATTTTCAAGTTTCTTAAACTTTCCTCTGTCTCTACTCAAAGAGATTCACCAGCGATTGTTACTTATTTCAGAAATTGCACAAAGTAAACTCAAGCTCTACAACAAGTTATGCCTTTGAATTACGTTGTCTGTTTAAAACCCCTGATAGCACAATTTATTGTAGGTGCATTACCTGGATAAATGAAGAACTAAAGAAACATATTTATTCTGACTAAAAGAAAAGCAAATAAAACTTGTTATTATTGTTAATATATTAAACAATTTGTCAGAAATGAACAACAACTCTACCGCACCGCTAATTTTCTGGTGGAGCCAGAGAGAGGAGTTTTAATTTGATGTAAATAATGTAAATATTACGGCGAAAGCACATAGGAATTTGAGGTCGAAATTATCAAAGTATGCTATTGAGCTTCTTCTACAACATTTATCCAGGTTTATTATAAAATATCTGTGCTCCTAATTTCATTCAAATCGATTCAAAGGTTAAAAGAATTTATAAGATAAGAAGAATACTACAGGAATATTAATAGGTTACAATCACTTAAAAAGGAACTTATTGTCTTCTAAATGTTATAATATACAAGTAAAAATTACGTTAAGCCAAAACTTTATGTCAAACAAACTTTCAAAAATATTTCTCTCATCCAAAAGTACTATTCAGAAAGTTGAATGTCCCCAAAATATTAACAATTCCCGAAAATATCCAAGTTTGCCCAAACTTTCCTCTTTCTCTGCTCAAAGAAATTGTTACTTGCTACAGAAATTGCACAAAGGAAACTCAAGAACTATAACTTGTAAGTAAACAGACAGGTAATACTTTTCAATCATGTTTCTCTGATTTAAAGCCCTAATAATATAGTTTGATGGAAAAATACACTTCTAAATTGGACTTTCCATGAGCCTTACGTTTGCTGAACTTTAGTAGTAATATTAAATCTAATAGATATTACAAAATCTTTAGAAAATATCTGTAAAAATAAATAGCTGAGTAAATTGGCCTGTACGAGCAAACCCGTACAACGCAATAGTTTTAGTTTTATTTTAGCATTAGATTTAAGTGTTTTTCTATCTGACTTAAAATACATTTCTTTTAACCTTTATCTTTTGACTTATCATTTTGATGTACCTGAGTACATGGCCTATTATAAATTGATAACATAAAAAACAATTGTGATAAAAAAAGCACTTGTCCATCTAGGAATGTTTTTCGATGTATAACCTTTACCGAACGGTTTTACTTTAACGTTCCAGTAAGACGTGCATTATACATTCAAAAGATTCGTGGATCTGGAGATGTCTGGAGTATGCCTTGAATAGCTCAGATGAAAACGCGATAGGACTGAATCCTAAGGTCGCCGGTTCAAACCACACTTTAAATCCAACGTTTTCGATTTCGATTGTTTCTTAATACTAAGATTCTACTAGACTCGCAACCTGTAGGATTCCGTCCCACCGCACTAACCATTGCGTCACCAACTCCTTCCGGAGTTGTTAAAAAAATGGTTAATCGAACATTGCTTTTACACAATAGCCGAATTTATGACATTCGATTCTAGAGATAATGAATAATGTAAAGAGTGAAACTATTTGTTAGTACTTTATATTTTAACATATACATTTCTTATTTTTATTTATTTTTTTTTTTTTTTTTTATTTTTTTTTTTTTTTTATTCTTCAATTAAGTTAGTGTTTACTATAACTTTAATATAATATAAGTACTTAGGTATAACATTGTATATTTTGCATACCGATTATCCGGTGAAACATGTGTACTTATTATTAAATTGTACCATCTTTTTGTCACCATGTTTAAGGCAAATAAACGTTTCTTTCCGGACTCGCTTCAATTTATTAATTGATGGTGCACGTCATAACGGACGTTACGCTACGTCTACATAATATATAGTACCTAAATTACGTATGTTCCTACCAACATTTTGGCAGCCGTGACTCAATGGATGAAGCATCGGACGGTCAAGAGGTCGTGGTTGGTCGTCTGGCCGTTCCACTACGAACGTGAACTTCAACTTCAACTTCGTGAACAAGAATACGCTGTTAAAAAAAATGTCTAATGTTACAACCAGCCCAGATGTTGTGTCGATGAACATTTTGAATTTTATTTATAGCATTTAGCTATGCTAAGAAAATTTACATAAAACAGTTAAAAAAATTAGGTATTGCTTGACTGAAATGATTGTACTAAAGCCTTTAAACTTCAAATCTAATTTACCGTGTAAAGATAAATTACTATCTACACGATACATTCAGTCAAATATCATGTACTTTCTACGAAATCCAATTTACCGGTAAAACGGTAAAGAGAAAACGTTCTATAATTCACGAATCTCATTAACTTTGACTACGTACTTTATGGAAATTAAGCTAATATAATTTACCTCAAATATGTACAAATATCAAATAACTTATACGGTATATATTTGCTTTATAAATTGATATTTACTACAAGTAAACTAAATCATTTTAGCTTAAAATGTTTGTATAGGTTAACAAATGTTGCCCGCGGGAAATATTTTGTTCTGTTCCTGTGACGCCATCTCTTACGCTTTGAAGTAAACTTCTTACTAACTTTAAAACCCTAAATATCAATCTTGGGAATAACTTTTAGGAAAATCTTGATTAGAAGTTAATTTTATTTTAATTGGAGATCAAGTATACGTAATTTCGTGCTTTATACTTTAAAAAATATGATATTGCTTACTACCGTTTAACCCTTTATTAACTCGTTTCAGAGTGTAATTCTAATAATCTGCACCCCTACGCCATGTAAGAAACCGTTCCGTAGCCGAATGGCAAAAAAGGGAACCCTTATAGATTCGTCATGTCTGTCCTTCCGTATGTCACAGCCACTTTTTGCCGTAACTATAAGAGTTATGCTGTGGAAACTTAGTAAGTAGATGTATTCGGTATATTTTTTTTTCTAAACTGAATAGTTTGCGCGAGAGACGCTTCCAAAGTGCCCCCCCCCCGTAAATACTAGCCTACTGAGTTCTTAATCACACAAAAGAGTTTCTAGATTTTAATTCAAAGATGAAATTTGTTGGAAGTCACAAATTAATTCGATTACATTATGTAATTACTTCCATTATAATTACTTTGTCTCGTTCCCGTGTAAGGTGTATGTACTTAGTTAATTAGAATGTAGATTTAATTAAATTGCTCAATTATTATGCCGATGGCTTCTTACGGGGCTTGTTATTACATACCTACGAATACGTTGAACATTGACATATTATGGTAACTTATATTATGATTTAGAGAGATTATTGGTGGTAGAGCTCTTGTGAATGAGCTCGAGGGCGGCAGCACCACCGTCTCACCTTTAACCTGCCACCAAATAGTAGTGCTTCCATTACTGTGTGCCGGTTTGGTGGTGAGATCAGGCCCTGAAATTACTGGCACATGAGGCATAACACCGTAGTCCTCAGCTGCAGGGACGCATCTATAATCTGCTTTTGTGGATTGTTGATGTCCATGGGCTGTACACCACTTACCATCAGGTGGACTACACGTTCGTTCGCTGTAGGCGTAGTATAAAAAAATAAAAATAAAATATTATGTTATGATTAACGGGGCTCTCATTATTATTATATTATTATCAAAACAGAAACATGGCTGTTTTTTTCTACTTTGATCTATCTTAAGCAGTAAAACGGCAAGCGTTTACCTTAAATGGAACTAAATTTACAGCAAAAAGCAATTATCAACCTGGACTGAGGACCTGAAGAAGGTCGTTGGAGGGGACTGGATGCGGAAGGCACTGGACGGGTGTTGTGGCGCAAATTGGGCGAGGCCCATGTCCAGCAGTGGACTACGAGCGGCTGAATGATGATGATGATTCATAATGCCAGAAATGGTACGCATCTCAGCACAATACTGCAGCGCTAAAAGCACCGCGCGCCGCGCTGATAATTCTAATACGCCCAGTGAGTGATTTAACGTCCACCGTTTCTTTTACAAAATCGCACCATGGAATCGTGTGATGTTAATACTATTAATATTTTAGTACTTTGTGTAATGCTCAACAATAAAACACTTTAATTTTTAACGACTTTCGTAAACATTTTTTGTAAAAACATATAACACTTACCTAAATTAACAAGACATTTATAATTCAAAAAGCATAAGATACGATCCGAAGTCCCTACACAGCATAAAAGGTACTAAGATACGCAAATAAAACTTTACTAAAACAGAGAAATAGAATCATGGCGTAGAAATTCGGACAAGTACTTTGTTATGTTCTTTCGTAAAATTTTAAGAAAATTAAGTTTGTGCTTATCTTTGAAAGCTTTTAGAAACCTTGAATTGGTTTGAAAAAATTACATTCAGCAACGTATTTAAAATAAAATCTAACAATTTGAAATGCGAGAGCCGTTTCTTGTTTTACACATTTCCAGGATATTCAGGGCCATCTTAAGTTACAATCGATTTGACACTGTGCTCAGAGATAGACTACGTACTTAAAATGATTATACTAATAAAAGTTTTTTGCATTTAATTTAGGCCTGAATTTAAACATAACATAACAAAACATCACACCTGTATTACCATTACTGTACGGAGAAACCGTACACCATAAGCATTGTCAGCATTTACATGCGCGCGGGCAGTGGGCATGTGTCTTTACCTAAGCGTTTACGTCAGTTCGCGATCTTTACGCATCGGCTAAAGACACGGCTCCACCAAACCGCGCGCGTAGCCTTCTTTTGTCGATTATTACACGTTTTAGTACAAATTTACGTGTTTCATTTGTGGACCTTATTTATTTATTTTTTATTTATTTAACTTTAGCACAACAAAAATGTACAAGGCGGACTTAATGCCAAAGGCATTGTCTAACAGTCTACCTAGGGTGATGCAGAGTTAAAAAAACCGGCCAAGTGCGAGTCAGACTCGCGCACCGAGGGTTCCGTACAAACCTGTAGGTATATAAGTAAAAGTTATGGTATTTTTATCTGGGTCAGCAAGTCTAATATATAAAATTCTCGTGTTGCGGTGTTTGTTTCCAAACTCCTCCGAAACGGCTGAACCGATTTTCATGAAATTTTGTGTGCATATCGGGTAGGTCTGAGAATCGGCCAACATCTGTTTTTTTTTTTTAATCGCTGAACAACGTTTGCTTGGTCAGCTAGTAAGTTTATGATTATTAAAAAAAATATACTATGTGATGTAACTAAAAATTTAAGATTTTCGGAATTTTTCCTATATGTGTACTTTATAACGTTGCTTCATGCCAAATTTCAAGATTCCAGGTCGTCTGGAAGTATCCTTTAGGTTTTGATTCCCTTGCGAGTAGTTGCGAGTTTCAAAATATGCGGCTTTAATTGCTGTATCTTTTGATTGCGTTGACGTAGAAGTTTGATTTTGTTACAGCTTAAAGATATTATAGACTTGAGTATTTGTTAAGAATTTCAATATAATACCACTACGCGTTCATGAGTAAAGGGGTAATAAGTTTAAAATTATTAAAAATATTTTTATTATATGATGTAACTAAAAATTTATGCTTTTCGCAATTTTTCCTTTATCTGTGTTATAAGACGTTGCTTCGTACCAAATTTCAAGATTCTGAGTTCACGGGAAGTACCCTGTAGGTTTTGATTCCCTTGCGAGTGTCGAAAATTTGCGGTATAAACGGGAGTATCTTTTGATCGCGTTGACTTAGAAGTTTGATTTTTTCACAGCTCCAAGAGACCATAGACTTGAGTATTTGATATGAATTTCAGCTTGATACCTCCACGCGTTCCTGAGAAAAAAGGTCTTGACAGACAGACAGACAGACAGACAGACGGACAACAAAGTGATCCTATAAGGGTTCCGTTTTTACCTTTTGAGGTACGGAACCCTAAAAATTAGCTTATCATTAGGCTCTACAATTACCCAGACCCAGAAGAGTGGCAGAGGTGTGTAACACCCACACTTTACCTGATATGTTGAGGTGCCATTGAATAGGAGGTGACCCTATTGCCATTTCTGAAAGTTTCAGTCGGCTTCCCAAGGGCGCTTACTGTGTATAACGAAATATTTTATTTAACTCCTTATATTTAAAAACCACGCAAATGAAAATAGACCCACGGAGGTCGACGTGAACACCCAAAGCTTCGTCCCAACTATAATAATACAGTTTTTATTTATACCTATTACACCATGACGTAACAACTAAGTTCTAACATAATTGATATATATACATTGAGTCTTTCATATTGTGTATTGAATAAGGCTCGATATGAATAACGTGACCTCATTCAGTCATGCCAACCATACTTAGCACCTCCACGAATAGGAATATTCTATTTAGCATATGCAAAATAGCTTTAACCTGAGTGGGGCCACAATAAAAAAATATATTCTGTTTTTATTCTGGCACTAAAAAGGACATGAATTTAGATAATGTATTTAGTAAAAGCTGAGTTGGGTAAAATATTGGGTTAAAAAGATACTGTGTTTGAGGCTACATCATTCAGGGTCCAATTTAGATATTTTAGCACCTTTTCTGACATTAAACGAGCTTGTGGGTCGCATTATGATACCTCACTACCGTTAGGAGGGAACCATTGCTTAGCTGTTTTCCATACAAAAGTAATATGGGTTTGACTTTAATATTTTTAAGTTTTTATCTATTGTTTGCTTTCAAATCATGTTTAAAATCCATGTTTGTTGGCGGCCACTTTTTCAAAATTAATGTTTCAGTTTTAATGATAACTCACTTTATGATTAAAACAATTTTAATAAAATGGCCTCAACAAATATGCTTTTTAGGATTAAGATTATTATGATTTGTCTATAAAAAAAAATATCGGCAGCAGTTCTTCTTACATCTTACTTTTATATTTTTTATCCATCACTGCCTGGTTAGGAGCCTAGGTGTCTTATGGCTCTTTCGCACTGCATCCGATTTAAGATCTTTATCCGTCAAACAGTTAACACAATCCCATCTAATAAATAAAATAAAATATTCTTTATTTAGGCTTTTACAATTTATAACAATAAATAGTAATTATCCATAGTAATATAAAATAAGATTAAATTTTACATGTCAATATTCATTATTTACAATAGCTTTGCCAAAAAAATAATATAGTTGTCAAAAGTGTCATCATTATATTACATTATTTAATTTTAATGTAATTTACAAACATATTATTATCTTTATAATTGTGCCAAAAAGTCTGTATCGTGCATAAATTACAACTTTAAATACAGTGGTAACAATTGTATTGTTGCTACCTAGTCGTTTAAGAAAGGACGTCTTAGAGCTACGGAGGACAGTAGGGAAATCAGCAACCCTACTCTCCGCAAACTCAAAGCTCGGTCCAAATTTTGTTCAGGTTCTCTGTTTGAAAGGATGTAGAGCAAAAGTTTCCTTATACTTACACAGAGTATAAATACACCCTTACTAGGCAGTAGGGTAGAAAATACACGAAAAAATAAATACCTAAAATTATTAACAATACCTTAACACCCCGAAAAAATGGGTGAGACATAAAAATTATCCTGTACATTACGTTAAGTACTTGGCATTGTTAGGAGCTCATAACAACAGAAAGTTATGAGTCATTCTCACCGTGCCAAGGGTCCTATCAGCCGGTGTAAGCACTCAGGCACTACGTGTAAAAAATATTTTACTTAAATTATTTTTTTAACCTTTTCGCTTATGATCTCGGCAAAATTGTAAATAAGTGAAAGAAAATTGAATGCTTAATTTTTTTTAAATGTTTTGTGAAAGTGAAAGCGTAGTAAAGAAGTATTTATGTATTTTTATACAAAATTAATCAATCAATATATTTATTTGCGAAAACATGGTAACATAATGATCTTACATAGTAAATTGTCCAACATGTTTCACTGTAAATTACAGCATGCAATTTTTTAGGCTTAATATTATTTGAATACATATATATGTTTGTTCGTGGCCATATTGTCAAAATTGTTTAAATCATTAATTAAGTTACATGCAATCTAAAAAAAAAAAAAAAAAAAAAAATTAAAAAAAAAGCGTAAAATGCATGTTTGTTGACATGCATTTTAGTGTTTTAGACTTTAATTCATTATAAGTAATAGTTAAAAACTTATTAATATTTAAGTAAAAATCGTATTAAAAGATTCTTAAAACAAGCAAAAACTTAACCAGAAAAATATTGAATAGAAATCCCTAAGAATATTTTAGGTTATAAATATCAAAACCCATTAATGTGATAGGTTGTTAAAATTCATGATATTGAAAAACTTCCAACAAATTCTCTTTTCAACCGCAGGCGTACAAAATAAATACGTCCAAGTACGGCTACCATTCAACCTATATTATCCAGTATAAGCTGAACTCGCATTTTACGGGAAACCTAAGACATAGTTTAGTTTTCCTGGGCGGTATCCGCACTTAGTCCTCCTATGGGACCATTGTACGTGAGAGGTTTCCCGTTTACTCCAGCCAGCCTATATCGGTCCAGAAGGAAAGCAGCCTCCGAGGACTGCTGCAGGCTGTCGGAAGCGATGTTGGTGACTGAAGAATTTGTGCCCGTTGGTCGGCCACGCTGCTACATTCCATGATGACATGCTGTGGCGTTTCTTCTCCCTTCATGCATCCTCTGCATAGAGGGCTGTCTGTTATTCCTATCGTGTGTAGGTGTTTGTTTAGTAGACAATGACCGGTCAAGATTCCAATGACCTTGCGGAGTCTGTCTCTATTCAGTTTGGTGGCGGGAATGAACAGGAAACAAAGTATTAATAAAAAAATACTTTATTAGACTAACAGCTATACAATGTTAATACTAAAACAATAATCAACTTAATTCTAAAACTATTGGCTATTTATTATACTTAATTGCTAAATTAACAATAATAATTAGTACCTAACAGATGTTGGTGGGAGTAGCAGTGCTGACAAAACTTATGTTAATCGAGTCAGCAGACTTAACTCGGGCAAGTTTTATAATAAGAGCTGGAACAGCATTCTTAGGGTCGACACACACCAAAAGCGCGTCGAAGCGCAGCGAATCGTAGCGCAGTTTCAGTGTCATATGAATTCCAACTCTGTTCTCACTACCATAATACTCATTATCGCATGAGAAACTCAAACGAGTCGCGCGGATGCCCGCGGCGCCGCGGGAATTCCGGCGAATTCCATAGTAGTAGTAGCGTAGAGTTTCTCATGCAATAATGAGTATTATGGTTGTGAGAATAGAGTTGGAATTCATATGACACTGAAACTGAGCTTAGATTCGCTGCGCTTCGACGCGCTTTTGGTGTGTGTCGACCCTTAGTTTGCCGACATCCTTCACTTGCTGAAGTCTATGCCATACGAGACCAGCTTATACTGGAAATGTATAGCTTGATCGGTACAGTTGGCTAATGGAATTTACAACCGTTAGATGTTCTAGAAGTTTTAGTTTAATCCCGAGATATGCTCTTGTTAGTTTTTAAAGTCACGTACTTATAGTAATGGATTTTCACGTGCAAAGTTTAGTTGTTGAACGAGCGGAGTTTGCTAAACAGGACTTGTTTACTTAAGAAAAAATATGGGAGCGGCAGGATTTGAACCTGCGAACCTTCTGCACACCGGGCGACCGCTTTAACCAACCAGCTACGTTCGCTTCTTGTCAGGACCCTAAATTTCCCAACTGTATGTTACGTCATTTGGTGACACAGTGGGTAAACATAGAATTAATGATGAATATATTTTTTTGGAACAAATGCATGAATATGACATTCATCCATTTGTTCCAAAAAAATATATTCATCATTCATACTATGTTTAACTACTGTGTCTTTTTTTTTAAACTTTGATATTTCGTGGGGCTTAAAGAATCAAAGCCAAATACGCTTTATTTTTCGCCCTCAAATCTCTTCCCATCCATTTATCTGTAAGCCTGCTCTATTGTCGATGGCCCATTTAACTTTAATGTCACATTTAACACTCCCAAACAATCTCGGTCACCCTTGGCCGTAACATTCTTACAAAATGGATGAGTCATTCAATGAACTGCCTAGCTAGCTTAGATATTGAATCAGACAACTAGATTAATGATTTAACCTTAGCCTAATCATTTTAATTTAATTTTAGCCACCCGGCGCAAATCCATAATTGTCTACATAATTCAATTCAAAGATCTTAGATTTATAAAATTACATATTACAATTTTTGTTCAAAACTAGTGTTAGTTCAAATCCTAGAAATACAAACATCGTGGTGTAGGTTATTCTTTAAGACCAAAAGAACTTTTATCATAATTTGGATTTTTTACATAAGATAGAACGCCAGAAGCAATTACACTATTCAATAGTCCCAATGACAAGGCCAAATACACACAATCACTCACACAAGCACACCCGTTCTAGAACAAATCTTTGCGAATCACACAAAGATTTGTCCCATGTGGGGATCGAGCCCACAACACCAGTGCAGTGAAGAGCGGCGAGGCGACCGCTTAAACCACTATGCCACACGTGCAGACAAGTAGTATCATGTAGTTAATTGGTTGAGGATAATATAAAATTGTCTACATAGCATCGGTCAGTAAGCTATAATAATATATTATAATAACAGTTTAATTGATGCCTACGCTAAATATTTCAAGGAAAAGTTACAAAAATACGCACTATACGCACAGAGCGGTCTCAAATGTTTCCCCATCTATCCTACAGTAAGCTGCCTCTGGTCCATTTAACTTCAATGTCACATCTAACACTCGCAAACAATCTCGGTCACCCTTGGCCGTAACAAACTTTAATAATGTATGAATCTTTGAAGAGTTTAAGGCTCTCTTCACATTGGCACTGAGCCAGAGAGACACTTAAAAGTTTATTGAACTCTATTACAATTAAGGACGAGGTCAAGAAAAATAGCACTTGTGACCAACAACCAGTTTACATTAGTCTGTCGCCAAAAAATGTTGTTAATCAAATTAATAGCTCTCTCTGGCTATTAATATCTCTCTAGCTATTAATATCTCTCTAGCTGAACATAATAGGAATACATTTAGGATACATTTGGATCGGTCAGTGTGAGCTAGGCTATAAATATAAGACACACAAAAATCAGTTTAAGACACCACGTCATCGATTTTACAATTAGTCATAAGAAAAATATCATATTATTATTATTTTGCAAAATAAAAAAATAATTTGTAATCGAATAGAACGAAGATGTTCATCATTCATCATTCACAACGATTTCATTCATCAACACAGAACCTAATGCGCTAGGGCTAGGCTATCTGTTATATTTAGGGGATACGGGGAGAGCTTATCGCCATCCAGCGACCACAATTCCAACTCTGTGCTGCTATAACTGACGACTGGATGGCGGAGTGGGTAGTGTACCTGCCTGCGACGCCGAGGACGACCTCGGGTTCGATTCCCACTTAAGACAAATCTTTGTGTGCATGAACATGGGGGTTTGTCTTAGTCTGGGTGTTTCTATGTATAATAAGTATGTATTTACAAAAGAAAAGTATATATGTATTAGTATCTCATAGTACAAGCTCTGCTTAGTTTGGGGCTAGATGGCGTTGTGTGTGAGTTGTGGAATATTAAAAAAAAAAAATAAGAACAATTTCCTGACGTAAAAATACCAAATCACTATTTTGCTCGAACCCAAGACCTCGTGGTGAAAGGCCGTTTTGGTTCATTTTATCGAAATCCACACGGATGAAGTCGTGAGTAACAACATGTATTTTATATACCTAGTCCCACCTATTTCAGCTTTCTTTTTATACGAAATAAAATCTAAAAGGTATTTTTATTGCTTCTTTATTACCTAAAAATTCTCAAACCTATTTCCATCCATCAGTCTAACTCAATCCTTATACCCTAACGTTGGGTACTTTATTTCACCAGATTTAGGAATTTTGTTTACCTCTAAGAATGCGCGCTTGAGATATGTCCCTACCTTTTTACCTTTTTAAGTTTATTGCCAATATAAAATTATCGGTAGCGCCATTTTGTTTGCTAGCCGTATATATTGAACGCTTTTTTACTCACAAGATTGATATATTGTCAACGTTTAGATTTTATATTTATTTTATAGTGAGGTGACGTACACGTAGGCATAGCAATTAGGTATACAGGGCAAAAACTTCTACGCCATTATAAAAACTGACTGCAATAGATTGCATGTGTGAATTAAAAAATTATTAAGTGTTTTATATATACCCACTATTTAGATATTTATTTATTTGTTTAAAAACTTTTATGCACATAAAAGGTACATTGGCGGACTTAATGCTAGATAAGATAATAATATGTAACTCGCTTATCCATAACTCGTGAAAAAGATTTTACTATGACTAAGAAGTTTTTGCCCTGCATTCCTAACTCGTTAGCCCATAGGAACCCGCTGTCAGCAAGCTGTCCACACGGCTACACATCTAGCTGTACTCTCTGCTAGCTAGGCCTCGCATAGCAAAGCTTTCCGAGCAATGCGAGACCAGCTTAT
The DNA here is from genome assembly GCA_905147285.1 of Hypena proboscidalis. Classification (NCBI taxonomy): domain Eukaryota; kingdom Metazoa; phylum Arthropoda; class Insecta; order Lepidoptera; family Erebidae; genus Hypena; species Hypena proboscidalis. Next base: position 3,446,433 of record LR990150.1, on the reverse strand, counting down.
TCTAGCAATGTATAGCTTGATGTGAAGCAGTGTATAAAGCTAGCCGACAGCGGGTACCGGGTAAGCATTTTGCTTCCACATCAAATTCTTCAATAAAGGAAAGTGTTGAGTTTTCAATTCAACTCAAGAGCTTAGAGCTTATATATCATGCCTCTATGACTTTTTTGTATATCGGTCCAGAAGGAAAGCAGCCTCCGAGGACTGCTGCAGGCTTCCGGAAGCGATGTTGGTGACTGAAGAATTTGTGCCCGTTGGTCGGCCACACTGCTACATTCCATGATGACATGCTGTGGCGTTTCTTGTGCCTTCATGCATCCTCTGCATAAGGGGCTGTCTGTTATTTCTATCGTGTGTAGATATGTGCACTACATAGTATAATACATAGCTGTTCCCGCTGTCTGTCTGTCCGTATGTAAATATCTTAAAAACTACTTAACTGACTTTGATTTGCTTTTTTTTAAGATTTAGAATGATTCAAAACTCATGTTTTTATGTATAAAAAGAACATATTATAATACACGGTGCGGAACCAGGGCAGGTCGCCAGTTTATACAATCTAGCAACATTTATGAGCTCGCCAGAATAACAACGGAGTAAGATTCCAACTTAACATTACACATAACTGACTAACTGGTCCTGTACATTTTACATTATAAAGGTGCTGCCAGACTATCTCATAATGTATATAATAATCCTTAACGTTACATTATTATCTTATCATGTAACGTTACAGATTCGGATATTCGAATGTTGAATGTTGTGCTTATCTAAATGTGATTATAAAATTGATAATTTTACTTTTATGTGTAGTTTGTTTCAATCCAGTCTAGCACTCGCCGACTGTCACCGTGGCACGCTCGCTGCGCTCGTTTGGCTCGTGCGTGGCTGGTCACCATACCAACCTTTCCTTATCAACTTTTGCAAGACGAGTAAATGCTAGTGCGGATCCCTAGATGGCAATAGTATCTACTTATCGCTTGATAACCCTATGGTGACACAAGTGCACCGCTCCCTGAATATGTTTCAAGTATTTTAAATCGTAATTCAGAGTTATAAGAATGGATTTGTGCAGGTAGCTAATGAAAAAGATTCTACACTTTGAGGCGAGCTAAATTGCTCCATATTGTAAAAACTTTTGCTAAGTAATCCGTTTGATACTCGTTTATTCTATGGTAATGCTCCAAATCAAATGCAAATGTACCCAGTCTAGGAGCACCTTTAAAGCAGTAAAGGAACCGTAGAGATGTCGGTATAATGAAATTAGAAACCGTTACAAGTTTCGGGTATCAGTTTTACACAATCTAGGAGGGTAACGTTACATTAACAAGACCGTAACATACCTATCTACCATAATTATATGGATACTTATGTATATTTGCAGAACCTTATCCTTTAACTTGGGTAATATCACTGATACTATCATATACAATATTATTATAAGGTTAATAATATAACATAACATAACACCACGCCTATATTATCCAGAAGGGTGTGGCAGAGGTGTACAACACGCACATTTCAACTATAATGTTTTAGGTCCCATGGGAGGTAAGCCTATCGCTATCCAACGGGCACAATTTTAACTCTGTGCTACTATTGTGAACTTTCCGTCAGAAAATTTCACAAATAACTCTTTGCCCAACAATCATTTGCCAAACTCTGTGCTAGAAATACCATCGCCTAATGTATTTAAAAAAACCATTAAAAAGCTTTTAATTGATAAGGCGTATTATAGCGTGTCAGAATACCTCAGATAAGCACCTGTCAAATTGTTAGATTATAGTTATATTAATTTTAATTGGAATTTATTTTAGTTATTGATCAAATTGTTTTCTTTTTATAATAGTATTATTTGACTTGACATTTTTATAATTGACAAACTTAAATGATTATAATAGAAAATTTGAATTAGGATAATACTTAATGGTATAAATACATTTTTTTTTATTAATGATGTTTCTAAGTAATTAGATACGTCATAAAGTTTACAATCTAGTCTAGATATAATATTAGAGACTAATGAGTAATTTAATTTTGACCTAAGCTACTAAATTATTTAAGCTAAGAATAATATGTCCATTAACACCTATCTTATTGTCTCTATTATCGAAAATTACACTTTGTTCTTGTGTTCTTTGAAAGTCATATGGGGTTAGCAGAGACAATGAAACGCCATATTTTATTTTATTTTTCTTCACAACTCACACACAACGCCATCTAGTCCCAAACTAAGCAGAGCTTGTACTATGGGTACTAGAATAACTGATACTAATAAATATATACTTTTTTTTTATTTTTTTTGTAAATATATACTTAATATACATAGAAACACCCAGACTAAGACAAACCCCCATGTTCATGCACACAAAGATTTGTCTTAAGTGGGAATCGAACCCACGAGCTCGGCGTCGCAGGCAGGTACACTATCCACTCCGCCATCCGGTCGTCAAATTTGTTAGGGTCTTTGTAGACTGTAGATTTGAACTAAAGATGGTATTCGCAGTAATGGTGTTTATTAATGACAAGCACAGCATCGGGTACACTACACATAAAAAATGTTACAGAGAGGCTACTACTCTTAGATACCCGCCATGATAGTAAACGCAATGGAAGCTTTGTAATCTATATTGTCTATGCTTAAGAAATAGATAAAAAAAAGACTAAAATATAAACTTGTGTGTATAGTGATGACATAGACAATATTTACATGCCTCTTTTACTTCTTCGATATTCATACATCTGTTCAAACATGGCTAACAATCAAATTGTATGTACCATAATACCGACAAATTAAATTAAAACGCGCTTCCCTACTCTCCAGTCTGAATAGCGCTTCCAGGTGACCTGGAGACGTCTATAGATGAACAGCTTTCATTATAGTGTATGTAGGTCGCTCTGATTGTTCGGATGGATGCAGCCGACCGACGTCAACTAATATTCAAACTGAAAGAGGTTTGTTATACTTTGAAGTTTCAAGGTGTTACTTGTTTATTGCAATTTGTCAAGTAAATAGAATAAAGGGTTGTTAATAAAGGGTCTTCCAAATAGAGCGGATCGATGTTAATAATCCGTGGCGGCCATTTTGTTTTGGCGTTGAATTGGATTGATTGGAAGAGGATCCCGATTTTGACCGAACAATAATCTTTAGCGACGAGGCACATTTTTGGATGAATGGTATTTTAATAAGCAAAATTGCCGTAATTATATGGGATGACCACAACCCACATGAGGTTCACCAGGCGGATTTTGGTCTGGCGGCGTCATTTACTACAAGTCAATTGACGTTACTCTTAATTTAATTAAAACCTTTTTTGCTAAATTAAATATAGTAAAAAAAGTAAAGTAAAAATTATTTATTAGATCACCATCAAATAAAATTAAAATCAAAATATAATAAAAAAAAAAATTAGAAACTTACAAATAATAAAAAGAAAATTAAATAAAATATACAGAACAATAATAAGTTTATGTCTCAGACTTGATATGCTATGATGGTGCCTAAAAGGCCACAGCTCAACATATTGTTGCCAGAAAATTAGGCAACGTTGATTTTCAGCTAGAACCTCAGGTGACAAGTGATATATAATGAAAAATATATAAAATAAATTAAAAATAAATATGATGTATAGACGTAATTAAAATCAAATCAAAATAAAATAGCTAGTAGACTAAGGAAAAAGAATAGGTAGGAAGATGTCAAAATAACCTAATATGTCAAAGTGGTACGGCAATAAATAATTAATAATGTCAAAAATGATAATGTCAGAAATATGTATGCTTTATATTATTTCTGCAGTAATGATAACGTTGGATTTAGTAACTGCCTCGATGGTACTAGCGGCACTCGCTACTGAGAGCACCGCGACAACCGCTTAGGGGTCTCGTCGGTGTGCATGTTTATGTGTGCGTGCCGTTTCGCACGTTTGTAGGCAGTTTCCGTACTGTTTGTACATATTTATACTGTGGTCTGTGCCTCTCACCACGAGGTCTCGGGTTCGATGCCCGGGTCGGGCAATGTTTCACAATTGCATCTCTGAGTTGGAATTGTGCCCGGTGGATGGCGATATGCTCACACCCTATCCTATAGGACCTAAACATGAAATGTGGGTGTTGTACACCTCTGCCACACCCTTCTGGGTAATATAGGCGTGATGTTATGTGATAGTAACAGTGGTTTTCATTTGCACTCGGGGCTCAAAATCATGTATTGAATCACTGCCAAGTGGCTTTGTCACGATGTTATTTACACTCTGCAGATCAGCATAAACACAGAATCCATCCTTTTTTTACCACACGCGTAAAAACAGGTAGGTATTCCCTTTATTCCTTCAATTCATCAGTCCATTGATTCGGTAAACTGAAAGTATACGACTAAATTAGGGGCAAGGCCAACGGCAACCGAGGCACTGGGTTAAAATGTTTTTTTCTGGTAGAAAAGCTTTATAACTCTAATGAACCAGTAATTTTGGTGTTCTATGGTATACTAACTTAAAACAAAATCTTGGTATGTTTTATGTTACTTATAGCATAGTAAAGATGTACTATCGAGTATTTTATCTTCATAAAAAGAGTCGAAACGCGTGACAGGCGTCATAAATTAGCAATAATAATCCTAAAAAACCAGGGCTTGCTCCACTTTGATGATCATATTCATAAAATGAATGTTTGAAACTCAATAATGCATGAAATTAAAGTACAGTAAGTGGGCAATGAGGGCTATAATTTTTAAGCTATTGCGTGAGACCGAATCCAGAAATTCCGTAACGAAAATAACCTACCCCCCCCCCCCTCCTACCGGCACAGCGGTGATACTTTTTAGTTTCTAGCCATCTATCGATGAACAGCAGAACTTTAAATGACTTTTTTGAAAAATCACGCTTGTCTCTTTAGTTCAGCAACTCGCCTCTAGGTGGCATTGGTTGTATCGACGTTACTGCGCATGCGTATCTTTCCCCCTCTTCGCCCCGCAATCTGGTGACTCATCACTCACTCAAAGAAAGTATATAATTATGGTATTATATCTATATAAATGTACATCGCGCGAAATTCGCGCGATCAAACTTTTAATATCGTTATTTTTGTACAATTTTTTAAATGAATAATTGTTTTGGTGTGTAATACCTAATTATTTATACCTTGATATTTTCTTTTTATAGAGAAGAAAAGCATAAAGAGTTAATAAAACCTAGTTTCAATGATAAATATTCCTGAATACCCTACATGTATTGTAAGTTAATAAAAATATTTTGAACAACAGTAAGGTCTATCAAAATTTGTTGACAGACATTGATTTATCCCAACCATTGAGTTACGTTTTTATAGATGCACAGTTCTTTAGAAAGACAAACATTTAGGAACAAAAAATATCTAGAAGTACGGTTTTTTTGTTGCAATTGCTAGTAGGGAATTAATAGGTCCGTCTCTCTTGCTCTCATACGTGCCTTATGCACAAGTGCGTTCTCTGCTGCTCGTTATAAAATTGTCTTCAGAAAGCCTCAAACTAACACTTACAAATTCAATGACCGCATAGCCAACCCGCAAATATTGACAGTTGACATTTCGGAAACCTCTCGGTACACAAGCAACCCGAGGTGCAAATTCATACGCTTTATGTTAGCTAGTAAATTATATGATTATTAATATTATTAAAACCGACGTGAGGAGAGGACATTATTATTGAGAATACGGGTTACTCACGTTACTTTAGCCGGGATATGCCGACTAGTTTCGAATCTAGTACGTAGATTCATCAACTGGGTTGTTATTCGCGTGACGCCTCCGCGAGACGTCGCGCGGACAATAATATATGATTATTAAAAGAAAAGCGTAGTCACAATACTCGGTAGTAATCACTACTCTGTCTTATGCCAGACATAAAAGTATTTCGTGGTTCCTATGTAATCGGATATTTCAACTTGGCTGGAAAACTGGGCTATGTGTATTTAAATGTAAGCTGGGCTGAGCTGACTTCACGTGTTCCTCTTTCCGCATTCATCTCGAATTGCAGCGAAAATTGTTATTTTGTTGTAATTTGTGATCTCAAAACTATTGTTACCTTATGGTTATGTTAGGTTAAGGTCCAGTTTTAGTAGTTGCGAAAAAATCCCTGGTAACTTTAAATAAACGGACACACTTGCCCTTACTGGTAAACGTGAGTTCGTTCACAAAAGCCTTACCACTATCATATAATATATATGCTAGTGGTAAGGCTTTTGTGAACGAACTCCAGGCAATTGCACCAGAGGGCCTAGCATAACGAACAGAGACAAATATTATCGCGTTTTTAATATTACTAAATCCATCTCATCTATCTTTCTTTTTTCACTTACAGGTAAACTTTCAGAAGTAGATATGCCATTGATTAGAAAAAAAGGGGAATATTTGTGTGTTTATCTATTGTGGTGTAACAATAAACTAAATAGAAATTGTTAACCATTATTCACAACTAAACGAAAATTTTTGTTTTAATCTATTATTATGTTTGAATTTTTATAAAGACTATTGTCTATATATAAATGTCATGTATAATTATATTATTATCAATAACAGAATCAATCCTGATATCTCGGTCAAAATGTTCCACAATCAGATTTTTAGTCTTCTCAACAACCTTTGCCCAGTCATCTCTTGTGACTTTCCTGCAGGCTTCTTTTAATAGGGTCATCATCTTTTTCGTGCTGAATGGCGGGGAAGTATTGTGGCGGGCGGCGTAACCTTTTATTTGAGCCCAGATTAGCTCAATCGCGTTTCCATTTTCAATCTAAATATAAAAATGCTTCTTTCTTTCGCGCGTTCGGTTTGGTCGTAGTTTTATTTTTATATTTAATAAAAGTTATCTTATAGTCCATTATTTTCAAATTCTTAAAAAGAAAAACAAAACGTATTATTTTAAAAAGTATAACTGTATAAGAACTGATTACGATACTATTATTGCCTGTTATTGTTAGCACAGCACCACAAATATAAAGCGCTGACATAACATTGTAATAGCGCAGTTTAGATTTAGAAAAATATTGTTTACCAAGTTATTTGACACTCAGTTTGGCACAAAATTATAACATTAATTGATTATTGATATAATAATGTTGTTTTAATGCTCATCAATTGTTAAAACGGTAAACAACCAGCAATAATATTTTTATCGTAACTGCAACGCCATTACAAAGTTACGTCGTCAGTTCAATCGCGACGTGTCAGGAACGCATTCTCTGAACGGCCGAACTATACTGTAGTTAAGTATTAACTATTATGCAATGTATTGATTGATATATTATATAGAATACTATTGTTTGTAGTTATTTTATGCTAATATAATATATAATTTTAACAATTAAAATTGATGTGTGAGAATAATCTACGGCGAACTATCAAAACAAGTCAGTTACTTTCAAGAATTATTACATAACTAATTCCATTGACTGCAGTAGATACTCAAACACAATGAAGCAATGAGGCATACATAGTTGTCGATTGCTATAGGTAAGTCGGAGGTTCTATCTAGCTAGGTCCTCTACTGTCAGCGGCACAAGAGTCTCACGCCACGTCCGCTTCCGGTCGTTTGCTACAGATTCCATTCGACACCTAGTTATTGTACCTAGGTACCTTTATGTAGATGAAGAATAATAACCCCTTGAACGTTTAAATTAATGACTAAATAAATTTATTTTCTGTAAAATACAGAGTTACAACAATGCATAAATACAATGGTGTAGATTAAGTATTTAATAAGCTAGGTACAAAGATGTTATATTATGTTGCAAGATCGTTGTATACATTCTTAATAATGTCCCTATCTCTTTAACTAGGTCTTATAACAGCCGATAAATTAATCTAATTAAATAACAATAATAACAGAATTAAACGGTGCGTCATAATAATGTAATTTTATATGATATTTTAAATAAAGGGTTTGTGTGTGTGGTGTGGTGTGTGAGTGTAGTGTATGATGTTTACACGGTGTACAAGTTGCTGAAACGCAATTTAAATCCTTCAAAAACGAGGCAGACAGAATAGTCGATAACTGTAGAAAAGTATGTGGTTCTATCTAGCTAGGTAGCTAACCTAACCTGTCAATGGCATAAGGGTCTCACACCACATTCGCCGCCGGTCGATCGATCTATTGTTACAGATTCGATTCGATAAATATAAGCTTGTTTCTATCTAAATGTATAAAGTTGGGTACAGATTGGTGCAATGCAACATGTAATGTAATGTAATATTCTGCGTTACATTGCATGTTCCCTGCTGTCTTGGACGTGTGGCGCGCGCGGTACGCGCATTAACTACGAATCATTCGAGAACATCTGTTCCCGCATTTCGTTACAAACTCTAGCCCTCGTCACACGTGTTCTTTTCTTTGCCTGCATCAAGGCGATATACTTACGAATCATGGAGTCTGAAGACAGCCTTCTTGCTCTGACGATTATCAGTGCTTCATTGTTAATAATTGTTAACAATAAAACTGACTCGTCATCACTCCACGCACCCTCTTTCACCGCCATGATCGTTGCGCATGCAAACGAAACGATCAAGCGTCCACGGCTGCGTCCTGCGCACACTGCGCGCCCCTTTGTGTTCGTACCAAAAACCGACAAATCTCGGATCGAGCCGCGCACGAGTTGTAACGCTCGGAGCGTGCGCGACCCAGGCGCAGTTCGTGCGCGCGAGGCGTCCACATTATGGGAATTCTGATACATTACATGATACATTGCAGCAATATGGACGTCAAATTCTTGCATTGCATGTTGCATTGCACCAATCTGTACCCAGCTTTACGTAACTAATCACAATAGTACTTCTCCTTGAACACAATGAGGCATAATGGCCAATTGTAAGGTAAGTCGTTGTTTCTATCTAGCTAGGTCTTAATAAAGACTTTTATTTATTTATTTATTTAGGTCTTCAACTGTCAACGGCACAAGGGTCTCACACCACGTTCGCCGCCGCATAAATTGAATATGTACACCTAAAGCTCGTAGCTCGTATATAAATTCAAGTGCCGTTATTGGCGTGTTGAGGTGTTGAAAAAATACCCGATCTCAACACAATCCCGAACTCAACACTTAAGTACACTATAAGTGTTGAAGCGGCCGTGGCGCAATGGATAAGGCATCGGTCTTACGATCGAGGGGTTCGAATCCTGGCCATTACACCACGGACGTAAACTTCCTCCTTAGCTGGAGGGGGTTAACAAGAATACTAGTAATTTGTATTTGCAAATTGCTAGAAAGCTTTTTTTTAAAAAAAAAGGGTTCATGCTTGAAAATATACCAGACGCCAACATGGTCGCTGACGTCATGAGCGTTGGGTATGGGTACATTTTCCAACTAAGCTTCGGTGCCAGTAGATCAGTCAAATGTTGCAGATTCAATTCAGCCTTTATACCTATGTATCTTAATTTTACCTAGTGTGAGTATTGTAGTATGGGCGTAATATAATACTAATAACTCTCTATGAAACCTAATTTAGACTGCACAATTTAGTTTTGAAGACGTTATCTCACTACGCAATTTTGTCACAGATTCGATTTCTATACAAGACAAATCATTAGTCAATATTCTTCCATTATTAATCTGGCTACACGGTCCATCTTTCTAGCGCAAACAGTTGGTTTTGTCGGCCACACGCTCCATCTTATTTGCGCAAATTGAAATGTAATTGTATGCGCAAGTATGGAGCGTGCGTGTAGCCTGTATTTAAGTGAACACTATGTAGTTATGTCGTATGTTAAGAAATAACGCAGTACGAATAAAATCTACGTCATACACATGTAATAGGTCGTATATGTATAATAAGAAACCCTATCTTTTTCCTAAAGGAATACAGAAAAAAAGATAAACATAATTCAACTTCTCAAATAAATCACTATTCCATTTATAACCAACTTTTACATCAAAGTATGTCTTTCAAATACCCTTTTATAAAAGCTAAAGATAGTGATCGTTGGAATGCTCTCGAGAGGATCAATCAAATCTCGATTATGTATTAAAAGGATTAGAGATGAATCGGATGAATATTTATGAAATACAAGTATAATATGTAAGAGGATTACGTATTTGGGCTCTTCAAATAAACATGGTACACATAGCTACCGATTAACCTACACATTCCCAGTATAAGATGGTATCGCGTTGTAAAGGCTTCCCTCGCAATGCGAGACCAACTTATATTGGAAATGTATAGGTTGATTGGTAGTTGTCTGTACTTATTGCTTTGAAATAAGTGGATGTAGAACGTTAGAGGTGAATCAAAGAGATGAATCGCGTTTAAGGCGCCCGATGCGATGGTATGTTTGATCGTGATGCGTGAAAATAAAATTATCTGGGTATGACGTTTATTTTTTCATTTCATTTCATTTCATTTATTTATTCAGAACAAAAATACATTTGTGTTGAAAAGGTACCTACACGAGAAATAATATAAAAAAACACACAATAATAAATAACAAATCAAAGAATAAAATAATCAATGTCATCAAAAATAATAAAAAAATAAAAACAAAAACAAATTACAACATTGAATCAATTACCATGTCAGAAGCATACAAACAAATCAAACAATAAATCATAGAACAAATTAAATTAATAAATGTCATTAAAATAAAAAAAACAAAAATATAAACTAAAACAAATGATCCTGTAGTATGCCTCCTTTAGATGAAATATTATTTTTCTAAATATCCACATACATCTTCACAAACTAGAAAAGTTTACAGTTACAAACGAAACTTGACAGCTTCAACTGTGGTGCCATAATGAATGAGATTCCGAGATTTTAGTGCATCCTACCTTCATATAAATACTGTCGATTTTTGATTGACAGAAATTTAAATTGCCTGTGATTCCATTTATTGAATACATACGCGAGTCAGGTAACCATGTAGGTCTCTAGATACAGTTGACAGACTTTTCAAAATGTATTTGGCTATTCCGTCACGGCGCTCACAGCTTAACGTGAGCTTACTGCCATACAAACGGCGTAGATTAACTTGAATACAAGGGCTTTCGAACAACAAATTGCGAAATAAAACGCGTCATTGTTTATCGTATGAAGTCACCTGTAAAACGTAAAGCAGAGCATAGTAAGACTGACTTCCTGTACACTAACGTCGGTCGTGTGCGAATATAGCTACACTATTTCTGTGAAATGATCTACCGCTGACGTCAACGTTGCAATTTAGTGATTCATACAACTAGTATAATACCTACTCGTACGCGTGACCGACCGTCGGTGACCGACGACGTCTGTGTTAAGGAAATCAGCCATTACAACTTGCGTCTGGCAATGGATGGATACAGAGTAAACTTTTCAAAATATCTAAAACAAAGCGGTCAAGTGCTTTTACATTTATCATCTTTATGGAACATTCTAATTATGTCTAATTATCATTGATATTTGTATCAATAGAGAACGTCTTCATTATTTGAAAAGACAGCTGTTAAATATTTCCATATTATTGGGATCCTTATCTACAAAAAGCTTTGATGACTCACGAGAACTGACAATATGAATTTGACAGCCAAAATTATGCCCAATTTAGGCACCCTTAGCCTTCATAGATCGATTACCACATTAGGCTGACCCACATTAGGCACGTGCGATCTTCGGGTGTGTAGGCCTGCTGGCTGCACACACATCACACGGGCAGCAACATGCGACGCCATGTGTAACTTGTGTGCAGCCAGCGCGCACACATGCCTAATGTGGGTCAGCCCTAATCTAAAGCCTTGTTTTAAACGAGCTTCAATTGTAACAGGCATCGAATCGATTAGTTCAATAACTTCAATAGCAGATATTCAGCAGTATTATCTAGAATACATAAAGGTTACAATAGATTACGCTAAATTGGCGATAGACTTTTAAAGGTAGAAATTAAAGGGACGTTGCTCTAATGGCTAGCTCAAGGCAAGGGGATTGCATGATCGGGCATCATATCGTGTTCACGAGCGAAACGAGGGATTTAAGACGAGTCCTGAGTGTAGCGAGGGATTTAAGTTCAACCAAGACTAAGACAGCTTTATCACCGAGGAAAATACTATACTTTTCGTACCATTTGCGAAAAAATTATCAAGAAGATTGATAGATTAGATACATAAAGTGTTATTTGGGATTTTTTCGTATGATATTGTGCTAAATGGACGTGAATAGGCTTACTCTCTATTACATGGGACCTAAACATAAGTAACATGGATGTTAATGTTATGTTAAGTTCCCATGTTCCGAAATTTTCAAAAGCTTTCACCAAGATTCCAAGGTGTAGACTTAAAAAATACGTAAGATGAACTAATAATACAAGTAGTAATTGTTCGCCCCCACTGCACGTACCAATATTGTTTGTAACCGTATTAAGACATATTAAAAAGGGATACCCATTCCTAAGATACAGACAGGTTTCCTGCCTAGTTTAGGAAAGGGAGTCCTATGATTCCTTTTATTAAAGCTGTACTGGTTTCTTTATAACTATAATTATAATAAGACAACTCTGTATGCCATGTACAATCTACTTTTTGGAAATAAAAAAATATATTATACCTATTAAATATTTCATAATAAATTGTGTAGATTCAGTCTGTTACTTTACGATTACAGAATGACTTTCTACTTCACGGCTAAGGTTTTTAGTTAAATTAACTCTGGTTAATACTTGAATAAAATCTAAATTAACCCAAAGTAGCCTTTTTAAGGTTATTTGGGCGTAAACCGATCAAATAACGCCTGAAATTACAAGCCTTTTACTAAGACAAGGTAAACAGTAATTAAATTAACGCACAATTTCCAACAAAATTGTATTTTAATTATGTTGCTTGGAACAAATTATGGATCTTTCAGCACTGTTGATTTTTGAGGAAATCCCAGAAGGGCTTGGTGGAAACCACTAATGTTTACATTGGTGTAAAAGTGCGAAAAGGGTTACCGTCAAAATAATAAACGGACAAACCATTTTAAAAGAGCTTCTACCTTATTTGAAGAATTTGGCAACGTCATTTTTACGGACAAAATTAAATTTATTAATTTTAGACAAGTAGTAGAAAGTAACTATAATTCTTACAAACAGATTAATATATCTTTAGTGCTCTGTTTTAAGTACTAATTATAACTATTTTAAACATATTCTAGATCTTGTAGCATTTTAAAGAAAATTATGACTTTGTTTTTTATAAAATATCTAGGTTGAAAAATTAATAAGCCAGCTGCATTTACCTCCCGGATAAACAACCAAGTGCTGACAAAGCGTTTGGCCAGAAGATGCAGGTTCGAATCCTGCTGGATTCTTAAATTGTTCTACCTTAATATTGTATATTCTACAAGAACTCAATATATTAAAACTTTCGGTAATAATATTATTATGTCTCTTGTATAATCTTACCCACAAGCCTAAAATTGCCAACAGACGCTTTAAAATGTATAAATAACATAACATCACGCCTATATTACCCAGAAGGGTGAGGCAGAGGTGTACAACACCTACCTTTCACCTGTTAGGTCACATAGGATAGGGTCTATCGCCATCCACCGGGCACAATTTTAACTCCGTGCTGCTTTTAAGAATTTCCTGACGGTAAGTTCACAAATAACACTTTGCGGGACCCGGGCATCGTACCCGAGACTACATACGCTAACCACTAGACCATCGAAGCAGTTCTAAATAACAAAAACAAAAACTCCTAGACGGTTCCCTCATCACACTTAAAACGAATTCCAAAGAAACATAAGCCAAGAAAAAGCGAGAAGAACCCGCAAATGCTTTGACAGATTACTTCAAAAAACATTACCAAAATTATTCGTATCCTTCGACCCGAACTTAAGTAGAACTCCTATCAAACAACCGTAAAACTTCGCGATTGTAGTCAATAGAATATTTCTTCGGACGGTTTGCATTTGTTCGGAGTTTACAATGAGCGATTTTTCCGTGCAAATTGTTATCGCTATTAAATTATGTTCGGAAGATTTTATTATAACAGTAGGCGCTTTACATTGTGTAATAAATACTAAATAATAATAATAATAATAATAATAAACGTTTATTTCAGAATAAATATTACAAGTTGTTTTCTTATACAATACTTCTGCCAAACTGTACAACAGTTTGTTGGCAAATGTAGCTCCTTATTTACTAATTAGGTATTATTTATTCTAACTTATATATTATGTTAGTATATTTTACACAACAGTATAAATGGCTGAATCTAATATTTAATAAAAAGTTAGTTGTTATATAATTCGTTAATTTTTTCCTTGATAACACTTAAAAGCCTCTTTTGAAGTTGAAGTTTAAAAGATCGTTTTGTCAAATTACAATTTTTTAATATTAATGGCAAATCATTAAAAATAATAGGCACCAAATGTTTTCTTCTACGTTGGCCAAAATAATTAGTATAAGTTGGTACTATAAATACCTTTTTGCTGAGCATTCTACGCCCTATGGCTTTATTAACACAGTTTTTAAATTAGTCACTGGCAAATTGCTGAACAGCTATCAACAAGGTTACCTTGTCATGGACTGGCAGCATTTTACACTATTAAAGGTATTATTTGTGTGAATACAATATAGTACGAAACTCCGGTTAGGCATTTGGGCACGAACTATTTTTACGTTTTTGTTCTCAATTATTTACTTTTGATTTAGCATTTATTTAAAATTTGTTCGGAAATGGCGGAATGTCCGGATGACGAAGTGGTTACATGGCCTGCGACGCCGAGGTCGCGGGTTCGATTCCCGCTCAAAACATTTTTTTGTGTGCATGAACATTGGAGTTTGTCTAGGCCTGGATGTTTCTATGTATAATAAGTATGTATTTACAAAACAAAAGTATATATGTATTAGTATAGTACAAGCTCTGCTTAGTTTGGGACTAGATGGCGTTGTGTGTATGCTGTGTGAATTTATTTATTTATTTAAAAAAATAATGACACCTGGACCCCAAGTGTGATAAAAACTGGTTCACCGTGGGTATCACAAATGCCATACAGTTTCATACTGATATAGGCGTGATGTTATTTATACATTTTAAAGCGTCTGTTGGCAATTTTAGGCTTGTGGGTAAGATTATAGAAGAGAGACATAATAATATTATAATCGAAAGATTTAATATACTGAGTTATTAAGGGAGAACAATTAAAAATCCAGCAGGATTCGATTCTGCATCTTCTGGCCAAATGCTACGTCAGCACTTGGGGCGTTTATCCGGCAGTTGCAATTGTTAATTTACAATTTTTCAACCTAGATATTGTAAAAAATACAAATACATAGCCATCATTACGCCGCTATGCCTCGTCTCTGCAGACAGTACAACACTTTGTCAAAATCTAGTGACTTAGACCTAAGCACCTCACTATCCGTATTTAAACGCAATCTCCAAGATGCCGTGAAAGCAACATGCATTGGATTGATAACTTAAAATTGTTGTTCGAACCTCAAGTAAAATAACGTCCTGTTTGAAAATAATAATATTTTCTTTCTAAATTTTAATGCTATGTTTTGATCTCAATATGTATTTTTATTTTTATTTTATTCTTGAACTTTTTATCTAATGTTTGTGAGCTGTGGTCTCACTTGGCACCCGATAGATTTACGGGTAATTTTGAGTAAGGCGGTCGTTGGTTGCTTTACATTTCAAATTAAACAACGAAAACCCCTTTTTAAAAGCTCTCCTATGTCATATTCTCTTACCTAACTTATATATTTTATTCTACGAAACATAACATATTATACATAACATAACATCACGCCTATATTACCCAGAAGGGTGTGGCAGAGGTGTACAATACCCACATTTCACCTGTTATGTTTAGATTTCATGGGATAAGGAGTGAGCCTATCGCCGTCCACCGTGCACAATTCCAAGTCCGTACTGCTATTGAGAATTTTCTGAGGAAACAAATAATACCTTACCCAACCCGGGAATCGAACCTCTCGCCTCGCGGTGAGAGGCGCATACGCGGACCTTTAGACCAACAAGGCAGTTTTTATACAAATGCCGCATATTTACGAAAAATAACTTCTCCTACAAATTGGCCCGCTTGGTATGTTACCTGCCAAAGTAACTTTTGTACGTGAAACAGCCATATTTTCTCTTTTCTCGTACTCCCAAACTGGGGGAACAAAAGTTGTTCATTTCAATCTAAGAATTTGCAAGGCAAGGTATTTTACAACTAGAAGAGAAACGTAGAAAGCTTTTACGCATTTATTAACGTAAATTAGTAAGTTTCATTGTAGGTAGGTATTAGGTAAATGTAAAAGACTCAGTAGACTTTATAATAAGTTCGACACTCAAATTGAAATGCTTCATACCAACCTTGTTAAATTTAAGAGCCAGGTTCACAACAGAAGAAATTTTATTTTAGCAACGTTATATAATTAAACAGTTAAAAAAATATAGCTCTCAATTTAGGTTTATAAACCATTTGTGTACCAAAATTCATCAAAATACGATACAGTTTTTGCGTTAAAAAGTAACAAATGGCCATACATTCTCACCTTGCCTATATTTACGCGACTCCATTGATGAATTACAATTTTACCCTTAAGTTTAAGTTTAACAATAACTTATCAGTACAAGAATTAAACTAGAAAACAAATCCAAGTATTCATCGACTATCAAAGTTATTAGCCAGTCACTTCAGTTTGCACCAAATGTTTATATTGCCGAATCTCATAAATAAATAAAATAAATAAATAAAAAAATATTTCACAACTGACACACAACGCCATCTAGTCCCAAACTAAGCAGAGCTTGTACTATGGGTACTAGATTAAATGATATTAATACACATATACTTTTATTTTGTAAATACATTCTTATTATACATAGAAACACCCAGACTAAGACAAACCCCCATGTTCATGCACACAAAAATTTGTCTTGTGTAGGAATCGAATCACGACCTCGGCGTCGCAGGCAGGTATACTACCCACTCCGCGATCTGGTCGTCTCGCAGGCAGGTATACTACCCACTCCGCCATCCGGTCGTCATGTCAATTGGTTGACACATAAG
This sequence comes from Hypena proboscidalis, assembly GCA_905147285.1. Lineage (NCBI taxonomy): Eukaryota > Metazoa > Arthropoda > Insecta > Lepidoptera > Erebidae > Hypena > Hypena proboscidalis. The sequence goes on along the minus strand of LR990150.1, from coordinate 3,429,438 downwards.
AATAAGAATCGGACGTGGTGTGAGAGCGCCCTAAGACTATATTAATATCTGCCAACAATGGGCCCAGGATTGAATCTCATGCATTTCTCGCTCAGAATCTAGTGCAGCAATCTCACATTCAACCTCATTGAATTCTCGCCGAGACGAGAAAAAATGCATCCGTCACAATGAACCGCCATTGAAGGGGTATCGATATCTTTTATTCGATTCTAAGCCGTTCTTTATTCGAGCGATGGACGAGAATTTCTCGATTCAGCTTTTGTTAAGCTTTCGCATTTTATTGTAGACGTTTGTATTTGAAAGACTAATCTTTTAAATTGAAATTCTAGTTTTTTTTTTTAAATATAATTTGCATACCGCTCACTATGAGGTTTCGGGTTCGATTCCCGAGTTAGACAAGGTATAATTTAAGATATTTCTGTTAGGAATTTTCCTGTAACAGAACTAAGTTTGGAATTGTAGAACGTTAATAAGGGTAGATGGCGATAGGCACATGAAACCTAAACATAACAGTTAAGGTGTGGGTGTAATACATCTCTGCTAAACCTTTCTGGATAATATGAGCGTGATGTTATGTTCTGTGTTACGTTATGCATAATATTAGAACTTTGAAATAAATGTCCTATGCTATATTGACGACCGGATGGCGGAGTGGGTAGTCTACCTGCCTGCGACGCCGAGGTCGCGGGTTCGATTCCCGCTTGAGACAAATCTTTGTGTGCATTAACATGGGGGTTTGTCTTAGTCTGGGTGTTTCTATGTATAATAAGTATTTATTTAGAAAAGAAAAGTATATATGTATTAGTATCAGTTATTCTAGTACCCATAGTACAAGCTCTGCTTAGTTTGGGACTAGATGGCGTTGTGTGTAAGTTGTGAAATATTTATTTATTTATTTATTTATGCCTTATTTTATAACGGCAATACAGTTAATTCGTAACAAATACGTAAAGATAAAGCAGTCTGCATGTCAATCCAATTTTATTTTATTTTTTTCTTATTAATAAAACTCAAATTAACGACGTAAAAATATGACTGGAAGTTATTCAATTACCATAATTTTCTACTTTTACCGCAAAGTTAAAATATTCAAGTGACCGTTACGAGTAACTTTAAAGAGGAGCACTTGTGACTAAATGGAGTTTCGATATTTCTTTATATTATATTATATACCTATATAAACGTTTAAATTATGTTTTACCTGATTATTATGTATTTAATATATTATATATATATATATTATTTATATTATGTAATAGAAATATTTAGTATATTTACATTATATATTATCCTGTTTAAAATATAATTATTCGAATAAACATTAATTAGGATTGTAAATTTATAGATTGTACTTTCTTTTTTTTTTAAATTCTAAAAGCATCTACCATTATTGTCACTGCACCTCCTCATGGTTGACTGGTAGAGAATGCCTTAGGCATTAAGTCCGCCATTGTACTTGTGATGGGCATAAAGAAAAATATTCGAATATTGCATTTATATAAATACTGTAATTTGAAGTTTGATGTATTTATCAAACTTTAAATTACAGTATATTTATTATTATTGCAAATATGGGTAATACAATGTAGCTAAAAAATAGAAAAGTAACTATGCCTTTTACTGCAAGATCTTGGGTTAGATTCCCGGGTCGGTGGGCATGTTATTTGGGCTCTTTCCGTCAGGAAATTCTTAATAGCCGGAAGGAGATGGAGTTATGTCCAGTGTATGGCGATAGGCTCAGGTTATAACATGGGACCTATACATAACAGGTGAAATGTGTTAACAGGTTTGAGTTTCTTTTTTTTGTTGAAGCTTTTTACAGATACAAATTACGAGTATTCTTATTAACCTCTCCAGTTAAGCTTAATCGATTGTGTTAGGAAGTTAAGTTTTATTTTAATTTTATATATTTTGTATTCTGATGTTTGTTTTGTCGGAGTCATCGACATAGCTCAGAGACTAAGCAAGCTGAAATGGCAATTGGCTGGCCACATCAGTCGCGGAACCGACAACCGTTTATGTAAACGTGTTCTGAAGTGAAGACCGCGTCAAGGCAATCGTAGTGTGGGACGCCCCCTGGCAAGATGGCGCGGCGATCTGCGTAGGATTGCTGGTAGCGATTGGATGCGTATGGCACAGGACCGTGAGCTCTGGCGCACCTTAGGAGAGGCCTATGTCCAGCAGTGGACTGCTACCGACTGATGATGATGATGATGATGATGTTTGTTTTCACGTGTTCAAAGGTTCTCTGGGGCCCATGGAAATAAATGATTTGTATATTATATTTATTTGTACATCTACTAATTTAGTTAAGGCCCACAGGAATAATATAGACTCTCATATACTGATTTAATTACCGTATTTAATTATTTCATTTAATTCAATTTTATCATTCACATAATATGAAAATATATTTTAGTTATAAAATAAACGATTTATTGTTATATTGTGGCTAAGATTTAAAAACAAGTTGTCTAAAATACAAGTACTATTTTTTAAGTTGCTTTTTAATTAGATATGTTAGTAATTAATATTGTCTTCATTTTAGCAATAAATAAATAAAACCCTTATTAATATTACAACTGTAGTTGCTCCTGACATGTAACATGGCAATATGAGGTTAAATCCGTTCAAAGTAAAGAGATATGAAACATGTCATATGAACGCATATGACTAAAGTTCAGGCTCGGATGCAGCCCGTCAACAAGTTTAAGCCTAAGTAGTAGTTATATGTAGTTTAGTTTGGAACCTACATTCAAAATAGCATTATTGGTGAGCATTTTTCGTTCTAGTACTGCCATGGTCTAGTGGTAAGCAGCACGGAGTTAGAATTGTGCCCGGTGGATGGAGATATGCTCACCCTCACTCAACATGACAGGTGAAATGTGGGTTTTGTACACCCCTGCCACACCCTTCTGGGTAATACAGGTGTGATGTTATGTATGTATTTATCGTTCTAGTAAATTGATTTCGAAGCAATTGTTTCGTTCTAGTAGACATTGATATAAAATAATGTATCTAATCGCCAGTGATCAGTGTGATCACTTTAAAATATTATGTTCTTATTATAACACTATAAGTTTTGAAAGTAAACATGTTTATTTTCAAACTTTCACGATTTGAGAACATTTTTAAAAAAATAGACAACGTGTCTAAGTCGCGTAATTATTTATTATAAAGGTCGGCTCGTGACCACGAATGATGCTGTCATTTCGAAACATCGAGAATAGGTATTTATTTACCTTTATAATAATTAGACGTTTGTGACCCGTTGTCAAATTTAAAAAAAATGGATTACTAAAAATTAGATACAACAGGATATTATATTTAATATGTCATATCTATATATGAAAAAACCGGCCAAGTGCGTGTCGGGCCACGCGCAGTAGGGTTCCATAGAAAAATATTTTTAATTTTACTTTTTAACTAAATGGCGTCCTTCAGAAAGGAAATGTTTGTAGTACACGAAACCAGCTAGCACGTATGACGAGATGTATGAATGTTGAGGAAGCGAAAGAAGTATGTAAGGACATGGCGATCCATCGTCTCTGCCTACCCCTGTGGGATAAAGACGTGATTTTATATATGTATTATGTATGTTTATTTATGTTTCAAGAATTTTGAACGAAATATTCTGAGTAACTGCATCTGACATTTCGGACCCCTATTCCTCTTGAACTAATGAAGTGAACTTATCCGCTAAAGTTTTCCTTTAAAGTTCATTACATGTACTACCGACACAATTTTTTTCAGATTTTGGATCCAGTAGTTTAGCTTTTAGAGGGGGGGGGACGCCCTACTCGAACAAAAATTTGCTCTTTAAAGTTAATTATCTCGCAAACAAATCTCTAAATCAAAAAACTGTCTTAGCAACCCCTAAACGTTTTTAAAAGGCCTATCTAACAATACCCCACACTATGGGGTGGGCGACAAAAAAAAAACATCCCTACTTTACATGTAGGGGAGCTAACTGAAAAAAAAATATTTTCCAAATTTTATTCTACGACTTTCTTAGTTTAGTTAACATACATGTTCATGCAAAATTTCAGTTTTCTAGCACCAACGGTTTCGTCGCTATGCCGTGGGCAGACAGACGGACATGGTGAAACTATAAGGGTTCCTTGTAGGTACTACGGAACCCTAAAAATGAATAAAACAGACTGTTTTATCATGAACAAAGAGATTGCAACATGTCTGAAATATCGAAATAACTCGCTACAACAAATATACAATAAATATCCCGTTATATCTATTTTATTATAACACATCAAATTAGTTAAATGTATGAGAATAAGAAGTACAAAATTCGGGTATCTTTAGGTGTAGGTGTCACTCGTTCTCTGGCGTCAATTTTGGCAGAACAAATTATTTTCTATTCTACGTTGCTTTCTAGATCAAAATAAAATAAGCAGTGTAATATTTTACCTAATAATTCACTTTTTTGCGTGTCTTTAAACGATAAGGAAGAAAATCTCACCTATAAATTTACCGTAAGAATTTAGGGATAGATTTTTCCTAAAATTTTTGATAAAGCATAATATATGTAAGATTTTTGGATTTGGATAGCCCATTTATTGACAAAGATTATAAGATAATAAAACATTAAACTACCATCACTAGGAGCGGAGCTGAAATAGAAATAGAAACGTTTATTTGCCAAAAACATGGTAACAATAAGATGGTACAATTAGATAAGAGAACACAACATGTTACACCGGATAATCGGTATGCAATTATATTAAAGTTATAACACTAACTTAATTAAAAAAAAGGATATGTATATGGTTGCCTGGAAGAGATCACTTTATAGTGATATAAAGGCCGCCCATTGTGCATACTTGGATAAGACTCTTCTATAAATTGAATTTAATCTGTGTGTACAATAAAAAAAATTCCATCTTTCTATCTATCTATGTATATGTAAAAATATAAAATAATAATCTGCCATTTTGATTAAATATTTACAGTAACTGTAGACAAGTATAACTGTTATGTTTGTCTATTTACATGTCATTATTATTTTTCATAGATACCTATTTTAATACTAAATTCTTATTTTCTCATACACAATGTTATCATGTTTAATAATACTTATTGCATTGCATAACAAATAAGAAGTGAATTACGACTCATAAACGGCCGTGGGGAGACGAGCAGCACGTAACCTGTAACGCAGGTAAAAACGTGGGGAGCAACTAACATACAATAACATAACATCACGCCTATATTTTCCAGGTGGGTGTGGCAGAGGTCTATAACACCCACATTTCATCTGCTATGCTTAGCTTACAAGGGATAGGCGGTAAGCCTATCGCGATTCAGCGGCATTCACAATTCCAACTTCGTGTTGCTAATTATGAATTTCCAGATAGAAAAATGCCAAATCACACTTTTGCTCGACCGAGAAATGAAGCCCGGGACCTCGCGGTAAGGCGACTACACTAACTGTAGACCATCGAGGCAGTTTGGCAGTGGGACTGTGTCATATATTTGTCTGCACGTGTCGTGTAGTGGTTTAAGCGGTCGCCTCGCCACTCTCCACTGCACTGGTGTTGTGGGTTCGATCCCCACATGGGACAAATCTTTGTGTGATTCGCAAAGATTTGTTCTGAGACAAGGTGTGCTTGTTTGAGTGAATGTGTGTATTCGGCTTTGTCATTGGGACCATTGGATAGTGTAATTGCTTCTGGCGTTCTATCTAATGTGAAAAATCCAAATTTATCTTCATCTTTACATACAACAAGAAGCTCTACATCAAATTCTGATACTGCTAATCAGTTTAACAAGAAGCCGACCCAATTGGAAGAGAAAACGGAGAATGTAGACATGCCATCAAACATTTTTATATAGCACCATTTTTGCTTCACCAAAATTAATTCCGGTAATTGCCGTTTCAAAAAAAACAGACAAATTACCAGCTTCTACAGAACCTTAATTATTTTAATGACCTTACTTTTACCAGACAGTAAAATACAGTGTCAACGTCCCTAAAAATAATTTATACCATGAAATCAAGCACTGTCCAAAATCGTCCATAATAAAAGAGATTTTATCTCACAAATAAAAACTGTTTATGTCGCCGGACTGTATGATTGTACCTCGACTATATGCTTGTAACTATCAACGAAAACTGATATACACCACACTGTCAGTATTAGTTTCGACAGGTTGATGAATGAATTAGAAGAGAATTAGAAGATTTTGCACTGCATACCTAACTCGTTGGCCCATTGTACCTGCTCTAGTGGCATCTTAATTGACACTTAAATAAACTAATTTCAATGCAACATTCTTTAAATTAAATTATCCAGTCAAATATTTATTTTTATTGGTTCAAACGAGAGAATTTCACATATTCACACACACAAATAAATTGCGTACACTTATAAGAAAATGGCAATGAAATGAATGAACAGAATTAAAGTTATGGTTCCATTTTAAACTTACATCACGTATTATAATGTATTCTACTGTCAACAGGGAAGAACAACACCGAGACTTGAGTTACTACAAGTAAGTGAAATTTAAGTGAAATATCGCGATAAAAGCCGTAAAATTGAAGTGTTAGTCAACTACAGGTTAGTTTGCCTGTTGATTTTACACGGACGCTGCGACAACGTCCTTAGGGGGTAGTTAGCCTGGACAGTACGAGATAAATTAAATAAATTTTAATAAAATAAAAAATAAAAAGCGTTTATTGAAATTAATCACAACAATGTTTGCGTTAGGTATGACACTAGGACATGTTTGAAACAAAAAGTACCGTTACTGATTCCCAAACTAAGCTATTGCTTGTATTTTGGGAGACAGCGTTTAGTCACAATATAAAATTTATGCTGTGGTTTAGTCGTGGAGTATGACTCAATGTTATATTAATGTATATAATTATGTTGAAATCAGGATACAAATTTGTAAAATGAAAACATAACAATAAAAAGAAAAGAAAGTGGACAATATGAGCGAAGGTCATTAGATATCATTTTGTAATAACCTCTAGGCTACGATTGACGAATGTCTAAATCCTGGTGCCAATATTAATACTCGTATAAATGGTACCAGTTATAGCTGAGCTACATCAATAAACAAATGTATAGGGTGTAATCGAAATTTTTTTTTAGCTTTTTTTAGGTCATTATTAAAGATATCAAAATCTGATATCAAAAATGCGTTACCTAATTAGTAAAATTGCATCAATATTTTTACAAAAAAACTGCTAAAATCCCAACTAATCCCAACTAATATTATAAATGCGAAAGTAACTCTGTCTGTCTGTCTGTTACGCTTTCCCGCTTAAACCTCGCAACGGATTTTGATGAAATTTGGTACAGACAATCTTTAGACCCTGAGACAGAACATAGGCTACTTTAAAAAAAAAAAAGGGATGAAGGGGTTGAAATAGAGATTGAAAGTTTGTATAGGATTTCTTAATTTTGAAAGATAAAACCACGAAACTGTTTTAAATTAGATCATTTAAAAATATTTTTGTACACAGCGTGAGGCTGGCCTATGTAAGAGTCTCTTAGACATAAGGGACCAGGATTGACAAAAACTAATTTCACGCGGGCGAAGCCGCGGGCGGAAGCTAGTTATTAATAAAAATATAATTATTATCTTAATTTTTGTGTCGACGATTATTGCGTAACTATTAGAGATATTAAAACATTTTAAACTGATATGAAAAGTCTGTTACTTAACGCGTAAATTAGTAAATTTTCATCGCAAACTTTTTTATGTAAAACATTTATTAACAAATTAGTACAGTAATCAAAATTATCTTTCAATAATACACAATTTGCCTATTTAAACAATACATTAAAAAAGTTTACGCACGCAGTATAGTATTCAACAGCAACTAATGACAGAGCTACTAAAGTAATTTACGACAAAAATATATTTATCACTGTCTCCAAGACTGAATAATGAACAGGCTGAAAAGACAAGTGAAGACTATAAAAAAGTCAATTGATCTGAGTGTTCTGTCAATTTGGAAAGTGAGATATTTGAGAAAGTACTTAAATTCAGTGTTTTGGGCCTGCTTTCAATTTTCATAATTGAACAGGAAATTTCGTGGGATACTTACAGCGGCTCTGAGGTGTAAAATGTTTTTTTTTTCATTCTTTTTCTTTTTTTTCTTTAAAGCATTGCGTTTTATTTTCAGAGGGAAGGAGGCGTGACACTATATCTTTTGTTAAAATGATTTAAACTTTAAGCCTGTGATAATATTGACATCTTGATAGATACTTATATTATAAACAGTAAAATTGTTTATGTTTGTTTGTCTTAGTATAGCAGTGGTATGTTATGTAATCAGTGATAAAGGTATGCTATTGTTATGTATAATATTATCTCAGTAAATACAGTTAAAAGTTCTACAACAAAATGTCTCTTTAAACAGCAAAGAATGAATAAAATTCAACCTTGACTTAAAAACAAAGGAATATCTCCAAAAGAAATTTCCTTCAAGAATTTCAGGCATCACATATCTAATTCCTGCCCGTTACAGATTGTTCTGTGACACAAATATGCCAATACTTTTGCCAGCCGAGAATTTTGGCCGAGAAATACCTTGGCATTCTTTTATAAAAACGTAGAATTCGGTCTAACGGTATCATGTAGACTTTAGTGCACAGAGCTTTGAAATATCGCATGACGAAACCTATAAAAGTTTGAGTGACAGTGAAACTATTCGGTCAGCTGTCCAAGAAAGATTGACATAAAGCCTAGGAACTACATAAAATTAGTCAAATGGTGTCAAATGTACCGATTCTGTGACATCACAAGTACTTTTTTTAAGAATCCATGTATGTACATCTACGAATAATAAATGTACACTGACATTTGCATTGACGCCAGGCAACAAACGTTTATCTCTTTTCGTTATTAGAGCTTATGTCATAAGAAAAAGAAAAAATCAGATATATAAGTAGTACAGATAGCGCGCGAGTTGAATGCAGTCGGGGTCTGAGGTAAAGAGCGGGAGCATCTCCCCCCGCTATCCGCACGCCCCACCTCACGGTTATTGTGTTAATACTAAAGTTCCCGTGTTATTTTTTTATTTTAATAATGACTGATCCGAGTCCATCAAGTTCGTTACAAAAAAGCGTAAAAAGGTTAAAAGAAGTTACGGAGCTGGCGGTTTCTCAGGTTACAGAGGAAGATTGGCGTGCCTTCGATGATCACGTCATAATTTTAGAAGAAAATTATTGGCAAAGAGATGGATTAATTGAAGATACCATAGATCGATTCGTCATTGAGGTCAGCGACGGCGAGGATAGTGACACCGATTCAACCATATCTCTGCCATTTCTGAATCTGATTATTTTTTATTTATTTCGTTTTGTGAAATGATTATTAAAAACGTGTGATAATTATGATATTGTTTTTTTTTTCGTCATGTTAACCTAGTGTAAAAAATAAAATTAAACTCATAACATTGTTTAAATTTATCGACATTCATTACTCATTGTGGTCATCAATAATTATAATTAGGTCTCAGCACTACCGCATTCCTAAGCTCTGCATTCAACTCGCGCGCTATCAGTATATATTTTATTGTTATCTCTTTGAAAACTCAACGATCAACCTATACGAATCAACCTCACGTTTTAAAGTGCAATTTTCGGGCAAAAAAATCGTTGGACCATAATTATTATTTATTATTATTTACGTTTGTTGATCACAAATAAATATCGGATAATTAAATATTCATGGCATGTTGGAGCTAAACTTAACTAAGTTGATTGTCTATACTCAGTATTTATTGCATATTTATATTATTAGCAAAGACTACTTTTTTTGCATTTTTAATTAGATACATACCAAATTGACTGGACACTACAAACCGCAGACAGATGTGGAAAAAGGGAGGGGAGGCCTTTGCCCTACAGTGAGACACTATCGGCCTCCGTTCTCTGTCGTACGTGTACAAATCGGCCGTAAGAAACCCTTACCTAAACTATACTAAGAAACAGTTGAAAAAAATATGGGACCGGCAGAATTTGAACCTGCGACCTTACTGCACACCGGGCAGCCGCTTTAGCAATCCAGCTACTGTCGCCTCTTACCAGAACCCTAAATTTCTCAAATGTATGATAGGTCATTTCGTGATGTCACGTTCAAACCAACATGGCGAAGTTACATTCAGCACAAATGTTGTAACGAATGAACGTGTACGATATTTTAACTTCTAATTGATTATTTTTATAGCATTTAGCTATGCTTAGCAAATTATACTAAGAAACAGTCTGCCCGGTGTGCAGTAAGGTCGTAGGTTCAAATCCTGCCGGTCCCATATCTTTTTCAACTGTTTCTTAGTGTAATTTGCTAAGCATAGCTAAATGCTACAAAAAAAATCAATTAGAAGTTACCTTAACTAGTCAGGAAACTTGTCTGTATCTATAAATAAAGGGTATCCATTTATAATTTATCTAAATGCAGTATAAACCAAGGACGTTACCTATAATACTAATGAGTTCCGTTCGAGGTCTCCTCTTTCTATCTCTGGTCGCAGTCGTGGTCGTCACCAAACCGGCCTTTAGAAGTCTGTCCGACCATAAATATCGTATCACTAGGTTATGGAGAACTTAATTAATTTGAACATTTTCTTTTACGGACGACAGAACACATTTGTCTTGCGGGGGGCGTTTACTTCTTTGACATGTTTCTTAAGGGTATACAATCGCATACATATAAAGGTACTGTTGTCTCTATCGGCCTAATATATAAATGTGTGAGTGAAAATACGTGTTGATGTTCAGTTGTTACTGAAAGTTGCATTTACTCGGATCTGTTGTAATAACTTGTAATAACCTGTTGTATAATACAGAAAAAGTCACATTTATCTGGCCGTTTAAAACTAGGGATGTTTAGATGCCTATAATTTTAAAAATAAACAGACTAAAGATAATTTAAAATCGAAGGAACATAGAATAAGATGATGATGTTTTAAATTAATTGACTGTGCAAAAATTTTAACATTGTGATGAAAGATGTAGAAGATACAACCATAGTCATACAAAAAACGATAGCGATTGTTCCCCCTTGACTACTTCAGTCATTACTAGAGCATCACTTAGCTTTTAAAACCCCTTATTACTGTTTTATTACAAATTAACTTTGAACATAATTATCTTTATATTTTGATGTGTGTTTCTGACATGGTTGCGTTCAAGAATTTAGAAAATTCGAGTACTGCAGAGGAGGTAACTCTACAGCAAAACGATTCATACTGTGTTACTGTAGGGAAACCGTATTCATTACTGTACATAAGGTTTCACGAAGCCATCACATAGTTGAGTGAATCCTGAGAACTGAAGTTTGTGTCAGTGAGTGCTGTTTGCTCTCAATTATTTTGTGCTTTCGACGACGGGGGCAAAATTAAATGCACATCCTCTGCCACTTCAAGGTATCGTTAGGTAAAACCGTTAAAGTAGGTACATTACACTGATATTTCATTACCATAATATTAATGGAAGCACAAGATTTCAGAAAATTGGAGATCAAATTTAGTATTGCAGAGCTACTCAAATCATTACTGTACGAAAGGTTTCGCAAAGTAGCCAATATACTACACAAATACATTTTGTTGTTCAATATAGGGTAATTTTTACATTCAGAACGGATACTGTTACTGTATTTGAAAACTCAACGTTGAAATATAATACTGCATCGTTACTATGACTGTCAAACGATACACAGTTTCTGAACCCGTATTCATTACTGTACAAAAGGTTTCACGGAGTGGCCATCACACGGTTGAGTGAGCTCTGTGAACTGACGTTTGTGTCAGTGAGTGCTGTTTGCTCTTTCAATTCTTTTGTTTCTCGTAATTGTTAGCCATATGGCAACAATTTGTCTAGTAAGCAAATTCGCGGTGTCGAAACCCTGCGATTAAAAAATATTCAGACTAATGATGAAGCTTCGTGAAATAACTACATACCATACATTTAATCATACTTGGGGTACAGACATTAGGGTTGTGGGGACTGGAAGCGTTCAATCTATACAAACATATTTCAACTCGCCGTTTGAGGCCACACGTTCTCAGAATGCAAATTGAGCATCGCCATACAACGTGGCAATGCTGCCAGCATTTTCGGAATGTTGCCCACTGGTAGCGGTCTTTTAGGTTAGGTTTGTACATAGATTTAGCTTTTAGTTATTTCTTTTTAGGTTAGTAGAAATTTTGTTTTTTTATTTTTATTTACTATGACTAATAAACCTTGAAAAAAAATAATGAATATTACACTTTAATTCCATGGGTGTAAGTAAATACGATGGAACGCCACGTTACTATGCTCATTATATACCTCATTTGCTGCCTCAATATTCATACAAAATATCGTCATTTATAATATGCTCGCCAGTTTTGTACTACTAGAAATTTGTCCTTGCTGAAGGACGCCACTACTCGGCCCCCTGTATGTTTTCGTAATAGTACGAATAGCTAAGTAAATTTATGATTGCATTATTTTTCTCCCTGTACCCTTGCCCTGTACATTTATAAAACTATCACTATAAACAAACCAGACATAGTCTTTTTGACAAAACCTCAACAGTAAGGCAACAATTTTTTTTAAATTAACCGACTTTAAAATACAAATTCTTCTAATTACAATTTACATGAGCACCGACTTTAAGAACTATTTAAATGACCTTTTGCATTGTTAAATTATTTGAAAATTTATTGAAGTCAGTTCCATTTCTTTCAAAATCTTTTTTGTTTATCCCATTTTAGTGAAGTATCTTTACCATGAGTCGTTCTCGTTTAAGATGGCTTGTCCAGCAGTTAAAAGGATGGGTACGAAAAACGATTTATCCTATGTAGATTATATTGATACTCTTAATTTTTTATATATATATACCTAGTTAAACAATATTCAACGCCTCGCCTCATCTGTGTATAACTTAAAAAAATACAGGCAACGTTCTTAAGGCAATTTATTATTTATGCTGACCTCTAGATGCAAATATCCGATTAGCTTTAGGTATAATATACGAAAAACAATATAAAAGCATATAACATTTTAGGGTTACCCTCAATTCTTCTAGGACTCCATCATCAGATCGTGACAAAGTGACCATGGGACTACATGACAAATATATCCAATAAACAACAAAAGAATTTCTCAAATCTGTCCAGACGTATTCGTAATCACCTAACAAACATGAAAACAAAAACGCAATAGAATTGAGAACCTTTATTAGCAGTCGGTAAAAAATCATAAAATTCACATCGACATTTAATAATAGATAGTTTTATTTCTTAATCACAAAACTAAATTATTAAGGTATACTTACATTATAAAAGCAAATAAGATCGTCTGAACATGTGTACTTATATGTCTCTTAGCAAAATAGTTAACTAACTTACTCAAATAAATAGTACGTAATAATAGCCATTACATTACTAAAGTAATTGAGTAAAGAGCAAAGTATGTAACCGGACTGTTGCCGAAAAGTTAGGTGATGAAGTACGTAGACGTATTATGACAGTAACAGCTACATATTAAGCTATAGATTCCCAGTATTAGCTGGTCTCGCATTGAATGGGAAGCATAGAAATCTTAATAACTAGTCAATAGAAATGCTATCGACTATCTTTTAACACTGGGACGCATGTCGCCGTTTTTCAAATACCACTTTTTGTTTTCCTGCAAACAAAATTATTCTTTTTGGCGATGACAGTAAGACGACAATTCCTCAACTCGCACTTGTGTTCGATTAGACTCATGCACTTGTATTCCTGCAAACAAAATTATTCTTTTTGCGATGACATTAAAACGACAATTCCTCAACTCGCACTTGTGTTTGACTACACAGATGCGCGGCGACAAGGTCACGCGTCTTTGACATTTCTATTGCCTTATTATTAAGATTTCTATGATGGGAAGCCTTCACAATGCCAGACTAGCTTATACTGGTAATGTAAAGCTTGATCTGTAGCCGTTTGTACTTAAAACTCGCAAACTCGTATAGTCCATTTATGTTATTACTAACTACGCGGGTACGCATAGCTTTATGCAAATTTCTCTACTATGATATTATTATTATAATGCCTTACCATGAATGTAATTAAATGATAACATTTCAGAAGATATTCGGTTTATCGTATATAATACAACGAAATTTCTGGGAAATAAGTTTGTGTTTCCCAGTAACGTTATGCAGAGAGAATGTAATACCCGCACTTTTTCTGCTACAAGTCTAAATTAACTCAGATTGACAGATAATTTTTATTTTAAATAGGAATAATCCTTACTAATATTATAAAGGCGAAAGTTTGTATGTATGGATGTATGGATGGATGTTTGTTACTCTTTCACGCCAAAACTACCGGGTCGATTTCGATGAAATTTTGCACACATGTAGCTTATAGTCTGGATTAACATATAGGCTACTTTTAATTGACATACCACGCGGGCGGAGCCGCGGGCGGAAGCTTGTACGACATAATTATCATTAAATTTAGTCGTAATAGTTCTTCGAAAATTTCCTCTCATAATCAGTTTTTTATCTCGGGGCTTTTACAAACTTTGATGGTTTTTTTCGCATAACACAGGTGGGTTTATAGGCGAGATGCGCTCTTTATATTCTATGGACAATTTGTAAAGTGCACAAACAAACCGAAGAAAATGTGGAAGTTGATAAATACTTTGTCTAATAATTAAATTGTTACTAGTTGTGCTCCTGCAAATTTAAAAACTGAAGGTGGACTTATAATTACTGAGACTAAACTAATTTGTGAAACATTTAATAACTTTTTTGCGAGCATAGGGACGAAACTAGCCAATAAAATACCTTTGAAATTTCACAATAATGATACATACACACTACCCAGATTATTTTTAAATGATAATAGTAAGCTTTCAGAACTTCTACCATGTACTGTTAACGAAGTCTCCTTAATAATCGAAGGCCTAGATTCTAATACTAGTTCAGGTTTGGATTGTATTGGCACCAAAGCCCTCAAATCAATTAAAGAGCTAATTACACCAAACTTAACGGACTGTCTAAACAAATTGCTTATGGAAGGTACATTCCCAAACATCTTTAAATTAGCAAAAGTGACTCCCATATACAAGGCTGGTGGTAAATCAGATCCTGGCAATTATCGCCCTGTATCAGTACTACCAGTTTTGTCTAAAATATTGGAAAAAATCATATATAAAAGATTGGACAACTTCCTTACAAAAATTAACTTTCTCTATTCAGGACAATACGGATTTAGGCCCAAATCGAATACCCTTAGTGCTACTATAGATTTAGTAACAACAATCAAAACCAAAATAGATCAGAAGCAGGTGGCCTTGGGCGTGTTTATAGACTTAAAAAAAGCTTTTGATACGGTGAGCCACTCATTACTATTGAAAAAATTAAACCATATTGGCATCACTGAAACTGCATACAAAATGTTCGAGTCGTATTTGACGAATAGATTTCAAGTAGTGAAAATAGGAGACCAAAAAAGTAATCCAAAATTGCTTACAAGTGGCGTGCCACAAGGTTCAATCCTAGGACCTTTACTTTTCTTAATCTATGTTAATAATATATCTCAAATAGATTTAAAAAGTCATCTCACTCTTTACGCAGATGACACGTGTTTATTTTATTTTGGCAACAACATTAATGACATTA
Source organism: Hypena proboscidalis (assembly GCA_905147285.1). Taxonomy (NCBI): domain Eukaryota; kingdom Metazoa; phylum Arthropoda; class Insecta; order Lepidoptera; family Erebidae; genus Hypena; species Hypena proboscidalis. Next base: position 3,413,802 of record LR990150.1, on the reverse strand, counting down.
TGCGATATGCCCAAGAGGACTTGGATAAACTACAAAGATGGTTTCAATTCAATCTTTTAACAATTAATATTAATAAAACATCGTACATAATTTTTAGCGCCAAAAATAAAAAACTACAATTTAATGAAACTCTTAGCATAAACGGAGAAATTCTAAAAAGGGTTGGTGAAGAAAAATACCTTGGATTAATATTGGACAGTAACTTAACATGGAAGGCACATATTCAAAAATTGAGATGTAAACTTTCATCGTTATTAGGCTCTCTTAGAAGCATGGCTCGATGCATTCCAAAGAGAGTGCGGCTCTTAATTTATAATGGATTGGTGAAACCACACCTGCTTTACCTTATTGAAATCTGGGGAAGCGCATGTAAAACTATTTTGAAACCAATACAGATATTACAAAATAAAATAATAAAAATCTTACATCACTACGATTTTATGACACCTTCATTAAATTTATACAAAGAAACAAACCTAATGAATATCAAACAACTATTTGTTTTTAACACATGTATACTCATCTACAAAATTCTCAACAAACATACTCGTTCTGATATTTCATTCACAACTAAAGGAAATACACACAAATACGCAGGTCGTCGAGCTAATCATTTGGTATTATCTGGCAATATACGCACTAATTACGGAAAGAATAATATTACATTTGTAGGGGCACAACTCTATAACAAATTGCCAAAGGATGTCAGAGATGCGAGTTCGCTCAACATTTTTAAGAAAAGTCTATCTAGTCATGTTCTCAATGATACAACACTACTTTAGGCCCCCCCCACATTTGGCGTGCGCGATCCTCGGGCGTGCGAGCTGCAAGGGCGCAGCGTGCGCGCGGCGCGCTCGCGACGCTCTTTTATGTCCGTGCAGCTCGCACGCCCGAGGATCGCGCACGCCATATGTGGGGGACGCCTTAATCTTACCTAGTTACTAAAAAATAAAAAATGAAAGAAAGAAAAAAAAATCAAAATAATACAGTATTTTAAATAATTATGATCACATATGACTTGGGCCACCGCCAAATACGATCGTTGCGCGGGCTTGCGCGCTTGCATCCTTTGTGCGAATGAAAAAATGTAAATATACCCACACCGGGTCGTTTCTTAATTTGTATTTAGTTTTAATTTGTTTTCTCATTTAAGTGACGATTGTCTTTTTGAGAAATAAAGTGTTTTAAACCGATATATTAAAATAACCTACCTATCCTATGTAAGTATGAAGTTTAAAATACTTAGTGTAATACATACTTTTAAGTCTGCTATCTACGAGATCATTTTGCAAGAGATTTAGCACTGCAGAGTAATCTGCTTGACAACAAATGTTTCTCAGTTCTCCGTTGAACTAATGTTTCCAATTTCTCTGTCCTGTCTGCCGAGACGGATTTAACTGAATATTAGTATTTACGTGGAGCGACTGCAGACGTCCACAACCCAGTTCGAGGTAACAATATTCTTTGTTAGACGAGTTGGTCTTAGACTACCCATAACGACTGCCATACTAAATATCTATAGTGGAGCACGCTTACCTATAAGGTACCTATTAACAAGAAGAAAGAGCTTTGAAGAGACCCAGATTGTATACATAAGAACGCAGACTCGGGCAAGGCGTTCCATTATTTGGCAGTAAAGAATGTTGAAGCGAAACGCTTTGTGCTTATTTGTGGAGCTCAATGAACCGATGAGCTGAATGACGGCAAGTCAAAATAAAAATTGACTATGCCATCGACACGAGGAAGAAGAAGAAGAATGAACCGATACCGGAGTTCAGCTTTTCTGGTAGTCCAATTGTGATATGGGGACGGAAGAATTAGGTTATGTAGTTCCACGGCAATTAGCTTGCCAGCCAAGTCATAATTTACACAGTCGATCCATCTTTTTGCAGCCTTCCTATACCCTTTTAGTCATCAACATTTATTTTTCTGATTCTTTCTTTTCTTTTTTATTTTTCTTTCCTTTACATTACATGCCTATACCATAAAAATGTATCACTCTTTAGTGTCTTTTTCGCTGGTGCTTCTGACGGGCTTCCCCTAACTTATTCTTTATTTTATCCATTCTAGTCACACCACGCAGCCACCAGCCACAGCGTTTACAATACGGATGAATAAAGTATTATTTATTAGCAAAATTACTAGCACCAAACTTTCAAGCTCAACTTCTCTAAAATCTCGTACATAAATCTAACTTAGTATGACCAGATTTAGCTCAAATAATCTCCTTTACAGTCAAATAACTTATGACAACTTAAGTTCCGTGACCTTCATCCTTCAGGCGCTTAAGGGGAAACAATTGCTTGGCTGTTTTTCATACAAACGTCATATGGGCTTAACTATAATATTATTAAGTTTTTATATATTATTATAGACAAATCATTATCTAAAACACAAAAAATGCATGTTTGTTGGAGCCCACTTTTTCAAAATTATTATTTAAAATTTTTAGGTTGAATTCAACTTAATTAATGATAAAGACAAAATGGTCACGAACAAACATCTTTGAATGTTTAAGGTATGATTTGTCAATAAAAATAGATCAAACCTTAATAGTACTAAAGTTAAACCCGTGTTACGTAAGTATGAAAAAATGGCGCTCGGGAGTCACACACTTTGTATGAAACAACACCAAGTAAAACAGACTATACTATTATTAGGAATTTATTATTTACAACAAACTATTACAAATTATTATATACCTAATATAACATCACGCCTATGTAAAAAGTCGCCATACACTACACATTAAACCTGAGGTTTCAATAGGGTGATACCAACCACTAGGGGGCACTGGAGCTTTATGAGGGGGCAGGTGATTGAGGGTCAAAACGAAATTGTAGGGCGCTCTGACAGTCAAGGAGTCGCAGCTAACTTAAGGGTGGTGTTGGCTTTACTGGTGGTAGAGCTCTTGTGCATGAGCTCGAGGGCGGCAGCACCACCGTCTCACCTTTAACCTGCCGCCAAATAGTAGTGCTTCCATTACTGTGTTCCGGTTTGGTGGTGAGATCAGGCCCTGAAATTACTGGCACATGAGGCATAACACCGTAGTCCTCAGCTGCAGCGACGCATCTATAATCTGCTTTTGTGGATTGTTTATGTCCATGGGCTGTACTTCACTTACCATCAGGTGGACTACCCGTTCGTTCGCTGTGGGCGTAGAACAAAAAAAAAAGAAGAAAAAAAAAGGGGAGCGTTGGATTCTTTTTATCTTGAAGGGTGCGGTAGTCTACAAAAGGTTAGTAAACTAATACATTAGACCTAAGAAGGCAGTTCTGGAAATAACCCCTGGCCTTGAGTCTAAACTTTACAACCAAATCCTCAAACTGTTCAAATTCTCAGGTAAATTAGATCCATATTTCATGAGTTAATCTCCCGCCAAAATATTAGATGACTCACTAGACCTCAGTATTTCATGAGGTCAAAACAAGGGTAAATTACGTCACACAATACAGATTAATTCGGGTGTTTTCAGAAGTGTTAAGTTTTGTCAGCTTTTGCGATTTAACACATATTTTGAAATAGTTCCAGTTGCTCTAGTTCATGATTATTATTATTATGCGAAGGATTTTTTTAAATGCTACACTATAATATTGTAGCTTTAACAGTGATTTTATTCTTAATAGTCACTGTTTAGCAACTATTACTTGCAACAAAAATACAAATATATTTTGGTATCATTAAAAAATTACCGACTAATTGCAAACCAAGTCAAGTTGTAGACCCACCTGTCTAACTCGTTTCAAGCTTTATAATTTGGTTTAAATCATTTAATATAACTTTCACGAATATAATATAACTTTTAGTAGATTCATTATGTAACGTCACCGAAAACAAAATTATATCTAAACTTATACATACATATTCCTTTATAGGAGTTTCCATCTCAAATACGTTTTAATTACAATATAATATTATAGTTGCTTAGCGTTCTTTATATGGTAGGGTAAATTATTTAATAGTTGTGCTCCTTCATAGGTAATAATTATTTCGTGAATTGTGATTTTTAGTTGGTTATGTATTTTTGACCATTCATTTTTTTATAAAATATTTATATAGAAACGACTAAACATATATGAATTCTGAAATTGTTACAATTATAATATTTTATCTGTGTGATTAATTAAGCCATTGAGTGTAATTTAATTATTAGAAACTTTATTGGTGACAGTGTTAATTATGTATGTTTCAGTAATTGTTCTTGTTTATGATACTGTTTGTTTCTTGTACCACAACAAATAAATAAATAAATAAAATAGATATTCTTCTTTTTAAAATCGGTTCAAAATGGACCTTCATCTAAGAGTCCTTGTGTCGTTGTAGAAAACAATCAAGTTACTGCCCTTGAAATACTTGCACAAATGGTGGAAATCTACGACGGCTGCTTATGCGAGCACAGAATTTTATATGAAAGGGCTTAGTGAATAAGAATCGCAAAGGAATTTATATGTTTTTTTTTTTTAAATAAGATCAAGTATTTTGAATTGGAACTTAAAAATAAATCTCAATGGCCACAAACGCTTTATTTTGTAGCTCTTTTATAAGCCAAAATTTCTTTTAAATGTTCACTGCGCTCAAGCACAAAACACAACTATTATTTTTATTGTTTCAACCATAACACCGTTTTTTTTAAAACAATCGTAATCTGTATTAACGGTTTAGCAACAGTCAGAGTGAAGTTACTACCCTTGAAATCCTTGCACCTTTTGTTGTGAACTACGATATCCGCTTTTGCAAACTAAAAATTCTATACATAAAAGACTTTGTGAATAAATATCGTGAGGGAAGTTTATAAGACATTTTGCTAACAATATTTTTAGTGCTTACCTTGAAAAATAAGTACAAAAACGGTTTTCAAGATAGAGAGATCTTGAAAACCGTTTTTTTGATTCCATTTATATTTTCTACTCATAAATAATGTATTATGAAAATAAAACTCGTTCATTTAAATTTTCAGAGTTTAACATTTTTAAAATCCCGGCTCCTTTTGTCGTTGTAGAAAACAATCGTAGTTTTTATGCAACAGTTAGACTCAAGTTCCTGCCCTTGAACTACTTGCACCTTTTGTTGTGAACTGTGACGGCCGCCTTTGCAAGCTAAAGAATTTTATATGAAAGGGCTTTGTGAATTTCAATTGTGAGGCACGCGAGAGACATCGTTTTAGGATTTGTTTTGAATTTTAAAATTAAACCTTTGAAATAAATCTTAAAATCACAAATACGGTATTTTGTAGCTCTTTTGAGACCTAGATTTATTTTCTTTTTTCTTTTTTAACTGCGCTCATACACGTGTAGTCATTAGCCACACACTTGATAGTAAGTGACTAATATTATTATAGCCCATGAACATCTTATGTATGAAAAACGCATCTACGATCTACAATCCCACAGCTTGTTGAGCTATTTGTGTCTTTTACTAATTTGTGTTGATATAAAAAGCCTTCAAATAGGTTCTATGTTTCAAAGGAACTATTATGAAATTGTATTAATAGCTATATTTGAAATGTTTTCTAAAAATAGCCCAAAAATATGTCGAAATTAAATTAAATTCGTACTCGAACATTTTAATATCACCATAGCGAGGTCACAATTGTCACTCAAAATATCAATTTATTCATTTTCTGGGATATGAAACGAAAATAAATTACAATTCATATTGTGAAGATAATAAAGTATTTCTACGAAGGAAAAAAATATATTAAAAGATTCGTGTTATTGAAAACGTTTTTAACAGACAAAGTATTTTTATATTTCCGTAAGTACGGATTCAGAAATGAGACTAACGCTTTTTAACAAATGAATTGAAGACTGCTACATTGGTGTAGCGGTTAGTGTATGTGACCTCTAAACCACGAGGTATCGGGTTTGATTTACCGTATTTGGGGTTTTACCACCAGGAGATTCTCAATGGCAAAAGGCTCACCTACCTATCACATAGAACTAATATATAACTTTGTATAAGTTTAATAAATAAATAAATATAAATATAACACAACATACACACAACGCCCTCTAGTCCTAAACAAAGCAGAACTTGTACAATGGGTACTAGAATAACTGATACTAATACATATATACTTTTCCTTTATAAATACATACTTATTAGACATAGAAACAAAAAGTCAAATCAAAACATTATTTAGGTCCTATCTAAGATCATGAATACAAATAAAGTATATCTATTAAAACTATGAAGTTACCAATCCAACGAAACATTTATAACTACCTACCTATAACGAACGACAGACGCAGTCAAACGATGACAATAGCCTACTCCGCACTATCGTCAAGCGAGCGATTTCTTGGCAGCGAGGCCAAAACTGTGACGCGCCGTTACTCATGACTTGACTGAGTTCGTGGCGTTCGTCTTGTCTCTGCTTTGAGAAATAATTCCTAGGAGTTATTAATGGCAAGCACGGATTGATTTTAGGAAAAAAAATATAGCAGCATTGCCTTGAAATCCACCGTTCCTGCCAAAAATAACAACAATTATAAAGAATGCTTAGTGAAGAAATACTTAATAATATTCAACGTCTCGCCTCATCTGTGTATAACTTAAAAGAATACAATAAACGGCCTTAAGGAGCCTATATTGAAGGAATTATCTGCGCACTCCTTACCGTTAAGGAGTTGTACCTTCCAGCATAAGTTCAGCACCATAAAATGCTAACTGCTAGATGCAAATAATCGAGTAGCTTTCGGTAATATTTGCCCGTGTTTCTTCTAGGATCTAATCATCAAATCGTGCCCTGATGAGCATGAGACCACATAACAAATCTATCCTATCAGACATAAAAAGATTTCAAATCGATCTAGGTGCCTTTAAATAATCGGCGAACAAGCATAATAATAAAAAAAAACCCTGCCAAAAATATTATATGGCAGTTAGCGAAAAAATAAATAATGTTTCTAATTGATTAATTATTTTTATAGCATTTAGCTATGCTTAGCAAATTATACTAAGAAACAGTTGAAAAAGATATGGGACCGTGTGATAAATGTGATAATACAAGAAAGTAAAGCTTAAAACTAGCCTGAATCAAAGTATTAAAACAAACACTGGCCCGCCATAGAGACCCCATAACGGTAACCTGCACGTAAATGTTACTCAAGCGCTTAATTTGAAATGCTCTTAAACTTCCAAGTCAGTGAATCGGATCCGAGACCAATTTTTCACAGCCATGCACTCAAAACTGAACGAACTCATTGTAAATAAAGGTTTTCAAGGATATTTTCGAATGTTTATCTAAAAGATTATCCCACTGTGTACTATGTAGGAATTGGTTTCATAATCCTAATATAGTAAATGAAAATGTGGGTTTATTTGTAAGTGAGACCTTTAAGAACACACATTGATGGACTTTTAGAATAAATTAATATATACATTTATTTAATGGTTTAGTTAAGATTAGATTTAAGTAAATTTTAGAAGTCTTTTTATTGTTATATTTTAATCTTGGATCAACTTAGTTGTATCCATTACAGACGTAGACATCGTTGTATACACTTCAAAGGACAGATACTCAACTAAAATTAATATTCTTAACTAACAATATTAAGTATAATATTAAGTATTATTGTTCTAGTTTTAAGCCTCTAACTGAAATTTGTATACAATGCTCCAATTAGTTTAGTTAAGAATATTAATAATAGTTGATTATCAGTCCTTTAAAATGTAGACAACGATGTGTACGTCTGTTATAGATACACATATAAGAATTTAATTTCATTATGCATGTAACAGTAAAATTTTCATATGTATATTGATAATCTACCAATAAATAAATAAAGACAGTTGTAAGCTTCATAAAGAAGACTATATATTTTGTGGGTTCGATTCCTACTTAGACCAAAATCTTTGCGTGATTCGCAAAGATGATGATTGATAAATAAGACTAGTCATGATTTAAAAAACAGAAATTCCTTAATAAAAAGGTTTGGCTGGTAGATGAAAGGAATACTCAAAAACTTTTCACAAACGAAAAGTTAATATACTCGTAGCATCCGTTCAGAAATACAAAGGTACAATGGAGTTGTTGTTTTTTTCTGCAACGGAAACTGCCGAAAGTTGAGCACTGGACAAAAATAAAAATTGTGAGCACAAAGCGACAATGCTTGGCTAGATTTATACTTCACTCATATCATCCGATTCGTGACTGCGATTGGCGGAAATCGATCGAAACTTCAGAATACAAAAATATATTTTTAAGTATTATTACCAACTTAATCACTCTATTTACATGTGTCAATTTTCGTTTTTTTTGTTTTGATACCTCGAACTTTGAATACAGGCAAAAAAACAATAATATATTACATTACACATTCGCAGATCTTTTGAGGCTTGAAAAGGCATTGTTCGCGTTTTTGTTTAAACGTCTCAAGATGCTATCTTGAGGGTTGCGAAACGGAAATGAATAGATCTCTCCAAGGTTTTTATACTTATAACTTATAAATACCTATAACTGTTGATTGTTTCCAAGCAATATTAAGAAAACGAGTTGCATCCCTTATACGTCGAGTTTAGGATAGTCCCAATATCCTCCTAAACTCCATACTGGAAAGGGGAGACTGTCCAGTTGAACAACCTGTACAAGCTGTAGAACCTCCTCCTTTTTGAAAGTCTAAAAGGTAAAAAAACAAGTTGTCTATGTAACAGTCACAAATGAGGAATATGTACATAAAGATTCGCACACAAATATTGGCGTATATAATATAAAAACAAATTGTTCACAAATATTCTTATTGTATTCCTGTTAGAGATATTTTCTTGTCTCTGTTCAAATGAATGTTCTGTCTTATTATCTTAATAATGTTTTGGCTAACGCCACGAAAGAGACAGATGTAAGCTATACACAAAGAAAATGAGACAGCCATATTAATGGCCGTTATATCCGGATGGTATTTGTTCTGAGATACAGAGTTCAAAAAACCTTTTAAGAAAATAGAATATAGTCCGTTTTAATAAAGACTAGATGTTTGTTTCTACTGTAATTAATCAGTCTACTATATTTGTTGCGAGTTTTTTTTTATATAAAAACCATTACATTACGGAGATAACGGGATATAATCCCACCCACACGCCCACAGGATCTACAGCGGTAACCAACTGAAAAGCACCGTGCATGACACACGGGCAATCCCAGGGAGTGTTAAAATTGTCTTAGAACCCGCAACGAATTTAAAGAAGATTGGCAAGAGATAGCAAATAACAGACAGACTTGGAAGTCATGGGGAGAGGCCTTTGCCCAGCAGTGAGACACACCCGTAGGCAAGTAAAAAAAAATACATATTTAACAGGTCTTTCTTTTTGATATTTTTTTTTAGCTTTTAGCTATGCTAAGCAAATTATACTAAGAAACAGTTGAAAAATTATTGGCCCGTCAGGATTTGAACCTGGACCACTGCATACCAAACAGCCGCTTCTTCTTCTTTTTCTTCTTCGAAGAAGAAGAAGACTGGGTACTAATTCTAACTCCGTATTGCTATTGAGATCGATCGTAGCAAGCCTTGCTTGACCTGAAATATTTTTCGGTTCAGGCAACTTTAATTTGACTACGAGCAACAATTTTATGTTTTATTCAAACGAACTTTTCCAGAATAAAAATGAGAAATATCCTCCGGTTGATCAGACAGTAACCAAACTTTGTCTGAAGTACTGACAAAGAACAGATTAACAAAACACTTCGCATTTCATAGAATTGAAAACCTAAAAAGCGTATTGGTTTTAAATTCCAAGAAAAGTAAAGATGTTTAACCGTGTTTCTTTTCAAAAAAACCCAGGCGAATTTTCAACAAAATGATTGTTCAATAAAATATTTTACAATTGTTTTTTTTATAAAAAAAACATCAAAGTACAGAAAAGGGAACAAACCGCCACACACAGCATCCACACTATATTAAGGCTGAATTGCATTGAAGCGGAGTGGAACAGAGCAGAGCCTGGCTGCGTGTTAAGATATTTTATTTGAATGTCCTTGCAACTCCGCTTAACGCCGCTCTACCCATCTCAGGTCTGCATGTTCATTTGTTTTCTCTGAAAGTTCGCACAGCTGGAGCGGGATAAAATTGGAGCAGTGCGAAGAGTAATGAAGTGAACTTACAAGGTCAATCACTGTGATTGGCCAATGGAAAATGGAGCCTAAGTGATAAACAGTGGCATTAATAGCGGCTGCTCGTGAACAACTATAAAATACTACTACTTGGACAAACTATGGCATTCAATATGCCGCGTTTGCTTTTCATTTAAGATTGTGATCTTCACCAAAACAGTGATCTATTTCTTAATGTATGCTACAAGGTACTAGCCATATTTCATCAAAATCCACCCAGTAGTTTTTGCGTCAAAGACATCCATATAAACTCACAAAATATTAGTAGGCAGTGTGATAACGCCACCTCAAATTCGAATCTAATACGGCTATTCATCATCGATAAATAACACATCAATCTATAATAGCAAGCAGGGCTCACATTTTTAATATTATTATCGCACAAAAGAATCTGTGACCTATTTTTTTTATCTCCCTTCCACAATCGCTCTCGCTTCCTCCCATCGCTCATTTACTTCCTGTCCATAACTCGCGACATTAGATCTACACTATGCCAAAAGCCTCTTTGGAAGGTTAAATATGGACTCTATTTCTCAAGCAGTAAAGCTTACTATCTAAAATGTTTCAGGATCTAATAAATGAGACGAAGTAAATGTCCACGCTATGACCAATGGACGACTTCTTATCTTAATGACGACATCTGGTGGTGAGTTTAAGAAGCTAAATCGATTTCGCGACATTTTCTGTCCGTTTGAGGTAATGAGTTTAGTTTTGGAGGACGTGCAATATCTTGATATCATATTAGATTTGGTGTTTGGCCAAGAATTTGAAAGTAATTGCTGATCAACTTCGTCGTATTCTTAAATTATGAAAATATTACATATTTATTTATTCATTTATAGGATCTCCAACAAGAAATACACAACACATTATTAATAATAACATTCACAATATATAAATTATGTGTTTCCTCAATTAGAGGAGACCACAGCGTCTACATTTATAAGAACAGAAATAAAATTTTGTAATTAATAAATACTAAAATGCATGCAAAAACAGATAAACTTAAAATCTACACAACATGTCATATTACATTATAATTGGAAGTAGAAATAGAAATAAAAATTGAGATGTATAGTTGAAATAAATAAGTAATTAAAATAGTCATTAACAGATAGCATTCCATAAAATTTAACATTAAAAATAATAATAATAATAATAATAATAATTAATTTAATTTAATAATTTAAGTAATAATTAAAGTATAAAATATATTTTTTCAATAATTGTCTCTGCCATTACCTAATTGGTGCCATTCTTTAAATAGGCGGTGGCTAAGCTTTTATATCTGCCAAGTGAATTGCTAAAGATGTCCATGTCTTTTACTGATTCCGACACACTTTTACTTTTATATAGTCTAGACCAGCGTTTACTAACCTTATTTTCTCTGATATTATGTCACGATCCCCTTTGGTACAATAACGTTGGCTGTAAAAAATCCTTCAGGTACAAAATTGTCTAAAAGCCTCTAAGTTTGAAGGAAAAAAATCACGCTTGAGGCGCTCTTAATTTTCTCCGCCGCACCAGGGCGCCACGTCACACAATTTGGCAATCTCTGGTCTAGACAATTCTCATTCTGATTTTAAATTTCTGCTATTTGAATATTTATTTATAAAACAACGCATCTAAACAGCTAAAATATTTGAATACAAATTTTATGATTATCAATGATAATACTTCGTCATTGTCTAATATTTTCATCGATTTGTGTGTTTCTTCGTTTTAAATTTGTAGAGCCTAACGATAAGGTCAACAAATGAAACACGTAAATTTGTACTAAAACGTGTAATGATATAAAAGAAGGCTACGCGCGCGGTTTGGTGGAGCCGTGTCTTTAGCCGATGCGGAAAGATCGCGAACTCACGTAAATGCTTAGGTAAAGACACATGCCCACTGCCCGCGCGCATCTAAATGCTGACAATGCTTATGGTGTACGGTTTCTCCGTACAAAATTCAAGTTAAACTCCGGGCTATTGCATAGAATTTTGTATGTTAAAATGTTTATAGGCCTTTGCCTAATGGGACAATGCAGGCTAACAAAAAAAATATATTATATATTTATTGATTTGTGAAGTATTGATAATATTAAATACAACTGTTAGAACTTTTCTATTACTTATCAATTCGCCCTGAACAATTCACGTAATTACGCAAAAACAATTCAAAATATCCACTAGAATAATATTTCTATTTTATTTGGTCGTAAAAATGATCTCTTTCATCATGTATCATTCTTTATTTATTTATTCATTGCAAGGCGGTTAATATAAAAATCGCTGAGATTCTTTATAATATCTAATAAATTAAATATGGGTTTAGGATGTGACCGTGATACAATATTTATTTATTCGTGATGAATTTAGGATATTTAGCAGAGCAAATATAAACGAAACACTGATGCCACAGAATCATAGAGAATAATTATATTCAACATGAAAACCATAGACTACGGAGTACAGTTAGTGTTGGTCCAACTCGATTAAGAAGAATGGACTAATAGTTTTATACAAACATGGTAAGGCATGATATTTAAAATCAACATTCAACAATTCGACGATCATATTTATGTACTTGTGTTACGCTTGTGACTGCTTATGCTATTTTCTTCTGTGCTTCTGAAATAAACTACTTCTTACGTGTACCGAAGAAGTTGGACTTTCATTTGTGTTTACCTACTAAGGACTGAAAAGGTATGCTTGAACTATAATATATCCACGCATAGAACACACAAGTGCTTCACTCACGCCCTTACCACCATTGCTGGCCTCCCACTATATACTTCTTTATTTTATACTAGCTACTGCGCGTGGTTTCGCCCGCGTGTAATGTCGATAAAAGTGGCATATGTCTTTCCTACTTTAATCTGTCTTAAACTACCTCCTATTACAAAATAACTAATTTTCATATCCCGCCTAAAATAACGTGAGTATTGTATTCTCAATAAAAATACTTTAAAGCAGTGGTCCGTAACTATACAATTTCTAAGCGCATTTGTCAGAACCATTCAAACATAAACGAAAAACTATACAATGGCCGTGTAATTACAACGCTTTTTTACAAGTTGACAAGAAAAACGACTCAAATGCAAATAACTTCGATTTGATTTTCGTATTTATGTACTTTTTATTTTACACTAGCTACTGCAGGCGGCTTCGCCCGCGTGGAATGTCGATAAAAGTGGCCTATGTCTTTCCTACTTCAATATGTCTTTAACAGACAAAAAGACAGACATAGTTACTTTCGCATTTATTATATTGTAGTTGCGACATTTTATCTGCGAATTGCAATGTTTTGCCTTATCTACAAAAACGATCTAAGGCCCGTTGCATTAAAGGTTGTCCCAAAACTCAACAATAATCGGGAAACTGGAGAAGGGTTCAGTCATGAGAATCTCTCGAAAAATATCTATAAAGATATATATATGCTGCCATTTCTTTTAAAATCATTTTAGAAAATATCAAAGACTAACCATCCTCTGTTTAAATTTTTCCTGTTACTGAACTTTTGTGTTTTGTGATTTTTTATACTGTTACATCACAAAAAATCAAGTTATTTATTTACAGAAAACGTAAAAGTCAGTGGTAAATAAACTGACGAAAAAATAGCACTAATTACGATTTAATTACTTTTATTCACCACTGGTAAATAAAAGTTTTACAAATTAAGGCACAAATTGTCACCTGGCTTTGACACCCTGTACTTAAATTAAATGTACCAATTTGGGCTGGCAGGTTTGTCAAAAGTTGGCGCATTTATCAAGATCCTAAAATCTTATAACATGCATAAGTTTTGTTTAAAAAATTATACTTCTTTTCTTGGTTTTTTTCTCCGGCTGGTGATCCATTTTACTAAAGCGTCTTCTAAATACACGTTTTCGAACAAATATGCAACGAATGCTAACTGCATTCATAAATAAATACTGATATGCCACCGTAACCGTTAAGTTAAAAGATGACCCTAATATTGGGCATAGAGGAAACTCGATACATTTGAAATGATGACCCATCCCTAATATAGGGCACAGAGGAAACTCGATACATTAGAAATGATGACCCATCCCTGGATTGACCAAGGTAACTGTTGCTTAACCTGATGTAAAAATAGCACTAATTACGATTTCTTGTAATTGAAAGAATGCTGGAGTTTTGGGAAACGCTGTATATGTATATATAAAAGACTTTGTTTTCAAAGAATAATTATATTCTACCCACATATAATAACTTGTCTAAAAAAGTTTACGCTTTTATAATAATTATGTTTTACATATTAAAATGCTTTGAAAAGCATCGGTCTGTTTTCAACTACAAAAGTGTATTATACTAGTTTTATTTACGTCCTGTGTAATAATATACACTAGCAAGGAAAAGCTTTTTAGCTAAGCGCACTGAAAGAACTGTGAGTGAATAGCCTGCTTTATATGCGGTCTCTTTGCAGCGAAATTATTTTATTTTAAAGAAAATATTACCTTGTTAATGAAGGTTTTTAATTTTAGTAGTTATATAAAAAAGTAATTTATATTTTTAAATTAAAGAAACAACATGTTTTAAACATACAAATATGAATAAGGGCTCTCCCACACGACCGATTAAAAAAAAACTTTAAATTGAGTTTTGCAACGGAGCAGTTAGGACCCACGGGTATTCGAAATACATCTTTAAATAATCTTTTGATGTGATAGACATTAGGAGCACAAATAAAAGAAAAAAAACCATTTAACTTTTTTTTTATTATTTACGTGTAGTTCACTCGAATTACAAAGATTCGCTAAAATTAACCCATTCGCCGGTTTTAACCATAAAGGACCTGTTAGCGTTGAATCTCCGGTAATCCCCGGTTTATACTGCTTAGGTGCCAACCTTTACTTAAAAAATCGGTCCTAAAATCTATCGAGTGAGAGAGAGAGCCCTTACCAGTGATTTTTTTTAAAAGGATTTAATGAGGCACATAATGGTGGTTGGTTCATTAGTTATATCAAAATAATGTTATGTTTTTGTAATGCACAAATACACACAAAACGTATCGCCTCAAAATTCCTCAATCAAACTGCTAAGGAGCGGCACGACCTATTAGAGTCTATGTTTCCTTATGAGCAAAATTTGAGTAGCTTTAAAACAAGAACAAATAGAGATCTCATAGGTTAGCGTGCTACATCGTAAACCGTATCATTACTAACCATCAGGTTTTATTATGGTCAAGGCATAACTAAGCAAAAAAAAAGAAAAAATCATATATGAAATTCTCAAAAATTTTGTATTTATAACATTAACGTCACACTGTCTCGCGATTAGGATGCACAAGAATATCAGCGTTGTAGTGTTTATGTTCTGCAGTATTATGCTGAGGCGTATGTTTTCTGGCACATTGGTATGTTCATGTACTTATTTTATATATAAATAAGTACTTTTAAAATTTTATATTATTAAAACCAACGTGAGGTGAAGACATTATTATTATACAGGCTAATCGCCCAGTTGATGAATCTACGTACTAGATTCGAAACTAGTCGGCATATCCCGGCTAAAATAACGTGAGTAACCCATATTCTCAGTAATAATACTTTTAAATTAGTTGATATATGTTTAAGATTGGGTACCTGGTAGGGTACCGCCCTAATGAAAAGCAGTGGTTCGTAAATATAAAATTCCTAAGCGCATTTGTCAGAACCATTCAAAAATAAACCAAAAAGTATACAATGCCCGTGTAATTATGACGCTTTTTTCACAAGTTGACAAGAAAAACGACTCAAATGCAAATAACTTCGTGCTTTTCCACCGCGAACGCTTCAAACAGGAAATGAAGCTTTATAAGCAAAAACATTTAAGTGTTTCTTATTTTACAAATTACTTTTCCGTTGGTCGCGTGTTAGAATTTTATATTTTTCCCACTTAAGTCGCTGTTTTCTTCGTCCAGTGATGTAAATGAAGTTGAGTCTAGAATGTAAGTTGGTAAAGATTTATTTCAGATTGTTTCAGAAAAAAAATACCGCCGCTTACTTGTTTGTTTTGTATGTTACATTATTCTACGGGTTGATCTGTGTAAATAAGTTCAACATGGTATGGTAAAAGTAATAAGCCTAAATAAAATTAATTGATGCGTTATTGATATTTTATTCCAGCGGTTCCCAAACTTGTTTAATGACGAAACCCTTTTGAAGAAAAAAATATCTGACGGAAGCATAAACGCGGGGGAGTGCTATCCCAAAAAAGGCCCAGGACTCGTTGGCAAGGCGACAGACCCCTACAGAGGCTTCCTAGAACCCAGGATTCCACAGAGCACACATTGTAAATGGCTGTTTTATTACATCCTTCTAACATTATAAATGCGAAACTTTGTGAGGATGATGTGGATGTCCGAATGTTTGTTTCTTTTCAAACAATTAGTAGTAGTTTTCGATAATTTCTTTGTGTTTTTGGTTTTACTATTTTATCATTTTTTTTTTCTTTAGACATATACAGGGTGTATTTTTGAAACGGGGCAGTAAGGGCAAGTACCTTAACCGTTGCAGTTACAGCAAAACGTTCTTAAAAGACCTTCCCTAACTTTTTGGGACATTTTGAACTGCATTCACAGATTTTGTAAAAAAACTTACAGTTAGCAAAAAAAATGCAAACAGTTCAATTTTTTTTTTGATGCCAATCGATTCTATTTCATGTGGGGATCAAAAAACTTTATGGGACCATTTTAGCTTTCAGTACTAGAAAAGACAGAAATCGCCAAAAACGTTTCCCATACATTTCGGCAACAGAAACGAATTTCTACGATGGTCTAACTTTTTGTTATGGCCTGGAAGTGGGTAGAATTGACTGTAAAGTAAATAAAAAGAATTTTTACCCTCAAATTTCGAATTTGATTCGAAAATCTGTGTGTTATACTTAGTTTCAGCTGAGAAACTTCGTATGAGTTATTAATTAAGGATTTTCGCTAAAATGTCTTCTAATCGTGAAAAAATTGACTTATTAGAAGCGTATTTTGTCAATAATCAAAATGCGGGAGCTGCATTAGTGTGGTACCGCAATAAGTATCCGTTGCGGCATGTGCCAACAAGAAAGGTTATTACAAATCTTTTGAAAAACCTGGAATTGCAAGGTTCTTTCAAAATACGCTTCTAATAAGTCAATTTTTTATTTATTTTTTATTTATTTATTTATTTTAAAACTTAATGTACAATATCGCACATAGGCGGACTTAATGCCATAGGCATTCTCTACCAGTCAACCTTTGGGTGATGCTGAGAGTAGGGTAGTAGGTGCAAAAGTTAAAGTTTTAATTATGAGAAGAGCAGAGCAAAATAATTATGATTACACATAGGTACTTAACACATACTATATATGATTACACAAATAACCAAATATACAATACATATATGAAAAAAAAAATATATAAATGATACATAAACATCTACATATACAATATATACATAATTGAAATACAGATTATACATATACAATATACATTTATAGTATACTAATACATATCACATATAATACTAACAATGATGAGTTGATTCCTTATATTCGTCAAATAGTAGAGAACGTACCCTAACCTTAAACGCATAACGGTTTGTGGACATCCTGATTTCAAGAGGTAGCGCATTCCATAAAAGGACAGACTGAACAAAGAAAGAAGAGTTGAGAAATCCAGAAGTGTGAGAGGGACAGAGAAGGAGAAGATTGTTTGAAGAACGTAAGTTTCTGTCGTGGTTGGAGCAGAGATATTGGAAGTATGGTGTCAGGTAAGAAGGGGGTGATGGGGAATTTAAAATAGAGTACAGTGTTATAAGAGCGCGCTGATTACGACGTTGTCGTATAGGCAACCAATTTAATTTTAAACGATATGAGGACACATGGTCATATTTTCTAAGGTTAAAAATAAATCGAATGCAATTATTTAGAAGTCGGTCATATTTGTTGAGGAAATCTGCATTCAGGTCAAAATAGCACACATCACCATAGTCGATTGTGGGAAGGATAAGAGTTTGCACAAGCATTACCTTAGTATTTGAAGGGAGAAAATTCTTCAGGCGATAAAGAGCGCGAAGAGCTCCCGTAACTCTTTGGCTAACGTTAGTGACGTGAGCTTGCCAATTGAGTGTGGAATCGATGTGCAGACCAAGGTTTTTAACAGTAGGGCAGAAAGGGATTGTTGTCCCGTTAAATACAACCGGTGGCAACATACCTATATCGAACCTGCTGATCATGCGATTACTGCCTATCACGATTGCCTGACATTTGTTCGGGTTGACTGTCAATCCAAATTCTTTTGACCATTCTTGTAAAATGTCCAGGTTATGATTTAAGTCACAGATTGCTTGCGAAATGTTTTCAACCTTGGCCTGGCAGTAGAGCTGCAAGTCATCGGCATACAGATGATACGCACATTGAAATTTATGAGTTAAGAAATTAATAAAAATAGAAAAGAGTAAAGGAGAGAGTATGCCACCTTGAGGAACGCCAGCATCAAGTTTACACCAAGTCGATGAACTCTCATCGATGCAAACCATTTGCTGACGCCCCTGAAGATATATTGAGAACCATTCCAGTGTATCACGAGAGACCATAAGATGGGACAGGATTGAAATAAGGATATCGTAACTGACGTTATTGAAGGCGTTCGAGAAGTCCACCAAAGCCAACACGGTGACTTTAGTGTCCTCCATTCCCGCCCTCACATCGCCAGTTACTTTAAGGAGAGCGGAAGTCGTACTGTGCCCGGGCCTGAATCCAGACTGCAAGGCGCTCAAAAGATTGTTCTTGCGGACAAATTGTGACAGCTGCTTGTGGACGCAGGCCTCGAGCACTTTCGAGAGGAAAGGAAGAATGGAAATTGGTCGGAAATGGCTGGGATGGGTAGGATTATTAATTTTTGGTAGTGGGATAACAAAGGCTTTACGCCAGAGGGAAGGATAAGTGCCAGAATACAGGGAATAATTAATGATGTGACAGATACCAAACAGTAGTTCATCCAATATAGTAGTGATCTTCTGCCTGCTTATACCGTCACATCCGACAGCATTGGACTTAATGGATATAATTATCTTTTTGACCTCATCATGCAACACTGGAGAAAAATTAAATGAATCTATATTAGGATGTGGTAAATTATTTAGAAAATCCACAGTGCGACGTCTAGTCTGGTGATCCAGCTGGTATGAAGAGGAGAAATGTTTGTTGATATCATCCAAACTAATCGTCGCCTGAAAATCAGTGTGACGTTGCTTGTCGATACCCAGCGTTCTGAGAAACTTCCAGGTACCGGCAGCAGAAGTAGCAGAGTTAATGTTATCCAGAATATGGCGGCGTTTAGCGTTACGAATCATCTGAGTACACCGATTTCTTGCAGACTTGAAGAAATTCCAGTTCTCGTCACATCGATCCCTTTTAAACTTACGAAAAGCACGGTCTCTACGTCTCATCGCCATCCGAACTCCCCTTGACATCCACGGGGCAGGTAGACGCTTGATTTTAACTTTTCTGACAGGAGCATGCTTGTCGTAAAGGTCGGTAATTATGTTTTGTAAAATAGCAACTTTACTGTCGACTGTGGTGGCTTCTGTCAGAGGCTCCCAATCAAGTTGCCCGGCATCCACGCGGAGTTTGCTACAATCCATTCTACTAAAGCAACGCCTGTGCAAAATCTTAGGACGAGGTCTAGGGGGTTTAAGAATATAGGCAAGGAATATAAGGTCATGTCGGGAGAAGCCAGGGGCGAGGGTTTGACCATGGGAGTGGACTAGGGTAGGAGTGGAAGTAAGGATAAGGTCAAGCCAGGTGTCTGCACCATCACTGTTGTGATGAGTGGCTTGCAGAGGAAGTAAGTTTAGGCTAGTGGACTTTACGATCTCTAATAGTTTTTTTCACGATTAGAAGACATTTTAGCGAAAATCCTTAATTAATAACTCATACGAAGTTTCTCAGCTGAAACTAAGTATAACACACAGATTTTCGAATCAAATTCGAAATTTGAGGGTAAAAATTCTTTTTATTTACTTTACAGTCAATTCTACCCACTTCCAGGCCATAACAAAAAGTTAGACCATCGTAGAAATTCGTTTCTGTTGCCGAAATGTATGGGAAACGTTTTTGGCGATTTCTGTCTTTTCTAGTACTGAAAGCTAAAATGGTCCCTTAGAGTTTTTTGATCCCCACATGAAATAGAATCGATTGGCATAAAAAAAAAAATTGAACTTTTGGCATTTTTTTTGCTAACTGTAAGTTTTTTACAAAATCTGTGAATGCAGTTCAAAATGTCCCAAAAAGTTAGGGAAGGTCTTTTAAGAACGTTTTGCTGTAACTGCAACGGTTAAGGTACTTGCCCTTACTGCCCCGTTTCAAAAATACACCCTGTATATTATATATTTATAGTATGGTTAATTACATAGATTTATTAAAAAAAAATAACTTATGTACGGCTTTAAAATTATGTTTATATATTATGTATTTTGTGGATAACGTCGTCGATTACGCAATTGTATTTTGTTTTTTTTATTTAAGTTTAGTTTGCTTTAAAAACTTGTATTACTTATTGTGTAATTGTTTGTTATTTCTACTAGACGCCAATTCCACTGCCGCGATGCCGGTGGCCTAGCTACGCTAGAACGTGCGTTCACACCCAAAGTGGTCCGCCAATGTGAACGCACGTTCTTTCGGCCATCCATGACGTAAACGCTGACCGCAACACCACCGGCAGTGTGGCAGGCCCTTTATTTTGACATAATTTGGTACATCAATATTATGTTGTATAGGTTGGAATAAATAAAGGCTACTTTTTTTTATTGACATAGCCAATAATAAGAGGCGCTTGAAGTATCCTAAATTATTTTAACGATTCTTATACTAAAATGCTAAGACAGTCTGCATTATGTCAATTTACAAAATGTCCATTTACTCGAAACAAAAACGATTGAGGCGAGCAAGCTTTCGAAAGCTATCCCACCTAAATAACAAAACGTCTTGCGATCCAACTCCATCCAGAGAGAATGTCCTCGTTATATTATCAGTGCAATAAATCGATGGTTGGAACAATAACTCGCTGGCTGGCGGTCCGCCAAACCGGCACATCTCACTATTGCTCGCTCGTATTACAGCTTTGTAGCTGAATAATGCTGGATTTATGGTAGTGGTAAAAATAATAATAAAATCAGCCCTGTATACATGTACATGTGCCACTACTGGGCACAGGCAGATTCCCTTCTCCTCATTGGACTCTTCCAATGAGGAGAAGGGTTAGACCATTGCCCACTACGCTGGTCAAGTGCGGATT
Source organism: Hypena proboscidalis (assembly GCA_905147285.1). Lineage (NCBI taxonomy): Eukaryota > Metazoa > Arthropoda > Insecta > Lepidoptera > Erebidae > Hypena > Hypena proboscidalis. The sequence goes on along the minus strand of LR990150.1, from coordinate 3,392,435 downwards.
GGTAGACTTCATGATGTTTTCCTTCACCGTTCGCAAGTGATAATTACTATGATTTTTCACACATATATTCGATATGACCTATCTTAAATGTGTGTGAGTGTATGCTATGCGTTCAAACCCAAAAAGCAGTCCTACGGTCTATTGCTACATCGCTACCACACTACGGATTGTGGTAGCATATTTATCATTGAGAAAATATGAGTCAACTGGAGTCAACCTTCAAGTATTTTCATGGCCTACAATCCAATTTTGGTCATTTGGTATCCGGTTTAATACACAGTCAAACCGAAAAATAGTGCGAGCGCGAGTATTTGTGATTTCTCTTCACATATTAAGGTTCATCTTCTATCATGTGATCCTAACCTATTGCTATCTACCAGATACATTATTTCACTTTGCCCTAAAATTCTGACTTTTCTGTCAGGAAAACCACAACCCGTGGACTGTACCTGTGACCTTGTGGTGAAAGGTCGCATACACGAACCACTAGACAAACGTGGCAGTTTGTTTTCTAAACTACTCCGAAATAGAACAACAAAGTGCGTGATATGTCATAATGAATTGTCATAACACACAAAACGATCAATATATTATCGGGTAACTATTAAAACACTATTTTTCAAACATTGATATTAAATATGTAGCGATTAGCTTCTAAGTGGCTGTTGGTAAGTAAACACTGTTAGCTCGTACTGACGCTTTGAAAACATCGGTACTTACAGTACCTTTCAACCTATACATTTCCAGTATAAAATGATCTCACATTGTAAAGCCTTCCCGTCCAATGCAAGACCAGCTTATATTGGAAATTAAAAGGTTAATATGTAGCTGTACATATTTGAACTAGAGCTAACGATCTTATTTATATGACGAGGTAAATATTGTTCAAAGGTTCTTGTCTATATTACTTGTGTTTACTTCAGATAATACTAGTCATATGTTTATTTTCGGACTTTAGTTGTATGTTTAAGTTAGGTGTTTCTACATACATAGTTTGCGTTGTTGGACAAATTATTCTTCTTCTTATCGTGTCAATGGCTTGTTCAATTATACTGTTTTAGACCAGTAGGTGGCGACTTCAACCCCTTCTTTGTTTGCCTGCATGAGATCATCGCGGGTGCAAGTGACGGGTAGGGCAAGACATTAGATAGGCCATACTGGACAAATTAAAAATTTATATTTTTTTTTCATATACTACGCATACAGCGAACGAACGTGTAGTCCACCTGATGGTAAGTGGAGTACAGCCCATGGACATAAACCTCACCTGATCTCACCACCAAACCGGAACACAGTAATGGAAGCACTACTGTTTGGCGGCAGGTTAAAGGTGAGACGGTGGTGCTGCCACCCTCGAGCTCATGCACAAGAGCATGATCACTACCACCAGTAGAAATACAATACAGTATAATATAATACTAAGAAACAGCTCTGTTGAATATAAATAATTCCCAGTGCTTTTTAGTGCCGTATTTGATTATAATTTACTACACACTAATCTCACCTCGCACCGTAGCTTAAAAACATAACATAACATAATTACTGGTGGTAGAGCTCTTGTGAATGAGCTGTCTCACCTTTAACCTGCCGCCAAATAGTAGTGCTTCCATTACTGTGTTCCGGTTTGGTGGTGAGATCAGGCCCTGAAATTACTGGCATATGAGGCATAACACCGTAGTCCTGAGCTGCAGCGACGCATCTATAATCTGCTTCTGTGAATTGTTGTTGTCCATGGGCTGTACTCCACTTACCATCAGGTGGACTACACGTTCGTTCGCTGTGGGCGTAGTATAAATAAAAAAAAAATGCCCAGAAGGATGTGGCAGAAGTGTACAGCACCCACATTTCAACAGGTATAAACTAAGTAATCTAAATCTATATTAATGATTTTGGCATGCTAATTTATATTATAAAAATTATTATTAAATACCTGCAATAGTTTATTCATGTAAACTTTGTAATGTTATAATACAGTACACCGTTCATTATCTTGTTGATAGAAATGGAAGGCGCTGGTACCTGTGATACAGTGGCTTTCATTATTACAGGTGCCAACGTTACAACCTTTTGTAATATTTGGATTAATCTAATATGTACTTGCTTTGTATTGCTCCAAGTATTTCATTCAAATAATGATTATTATTATCTCTGAAATATTGAAATAACTCGCTACAACAAATATACAAGGTAAATATCCCGGTATATCTATTTTTAGTAAGAAAATAACCATTTTTAGTTTCAAAGTCTTAACTTATTGAAAAAAAATCTTTTTATTATGTTCTAACTTATATTACAACAAAATCCATCAATCTACCCATTAAGTACCAAATTAGGTTGCAAAAAAAAACATTTGTTACTAAAAAAATTACTAATATATTAATTTCTTTTTAACATTTAAAATTACACGATATTATTAGGAAGTGTAAACTAAATATAAGCCTAACTTTTTTTTTGTACATGAAAAAAAAAAATATAATAAAATAAATATAAATAAAACAAAATATAATTTAAAAAATATATATAAAATATAAATACTTATAAGCAATATAAATAAAATATATTATACCTAACTATATATACATGAAAAAAAAATATAATACAAACTTATTAAATAACTAGCTGACCCGTGCCCACTTCGTTGGGCATAATGTTCAAAAATATATATCTTTCATAGTTAAGGCAGCGTTCGTAAGAAACGTTTTCATTCGAATGTTTTTTCGCCGATTCACTTTGCAAAACGGACTACCATGTAAAAGCCTTTTTATTTTTCGGTTTTTTATATGTATAACCTATTGCAAAAAACTAAATACCTATAACCTAAATTAATATCTTCTACATGAAACTAACTTAATACCTATAACCTAAATTAATATCTACACGACACAAACTTAATACCTACCTATAACCTAAATTAATATCTACATGAAACTAACTTAATACCTACCTATAACCTAAATTAATATCTACACAAAACAAACTTAATACCTACCTATAACCTAAATTAATATCTACATGAAACTAACTTAATACCTATAACCTAATTTAATATCTAGGTACATGAAACAAACTTAATGCCTATCTATAACCTAAATTAAATGAAAACTATATAAACATAAAAGATATTTTTTTTAATGTACCGAAAATAAAATTAATGAATGTCGAAAGTGTGTTACGAAAAATTCAATTTTGGGGACGTCCGCTGCCAAAGATAATGTAATACTACGTAGATCCGCTGCGTAAAGAGCCGATCAGCCGACCGCGCGAATGAGCCGCGCGGGTACCTACCTCTCAGATGTAAAAGGAAGGTCACGCCTCCTTCTTCCGAAGTGAGCACGAACGCGAACCGAAATAAGCCGAAACCATCGCGCGTCGCTGCCGCGCTGCTGTGGCCTTCACGTATAACGATTAGTTTTTCTCCGATTCTCTTTACAAAACGGACTACCACGTAAAAACCTTTTAATTTTTCGGTTTTTTATATAGCCTATGACACTCAGCGATAATGTGGCTTTTTATTAGTGAAAGAATTTTTAAAATCGGTGCAGTAGATTCCGAGATTACCCCTGACAATTTAACAAACACACAAACTTTACCTCTTTATAATATTATTAGTATTAGTATTAGTATTAGTATTAGTATTAGTATAGAAATACATCTAATCAAAAGTTCAGGTGTCAAAAAATACGTCCGCATCAATGTCGACCGTGGGTAACGTGCCCAGAAGGAAAAAAAAAAGTTAAAGTATGTTTTACCTCCAAAAAGGAGACAAACGGCTCGTCTGAAACCGTATATTCCGGATATGAAATTTAAATGTTATACAAAATATACAAGCAATTATCGACCATATTTATATAGCAGTAGTATTAAAATTTTGAAATCAACCGTTTCCTTTACAGAATTGCACCACCATTTTATGCCGACTCCATCCCCATAGTTTTGTCACTGTCCGTTGTGTCTACACTCTTTCCATACAGACACTTTGTCTATATTTGGCATTACTCAGTCTCCCGCTTTGCTTTGGAGGAAAGTAAAGATACATACTTTCCAACTCCAACTATATACTTCTGATTAAATTCGTTGCGGGTTCCAAGACAATTTAAACTCTTCCTGGGATTGGCCGTGTGTCATGCACGGTGCCTTTCGGTTGGTTACCGCTGTAGATCCTGGCGTCACAGGAGTCACAGTGGTGGGCCTGTGGGTAGGATTATATCCCGTTATGCCAACTCCAGACGCTTGGCAAACAATGGCAGACAGCGAACACCAAACAGCAAACGCCAACATGTGGACGGGTGTTCGTTGATGTTTGCCTGTTTTAATTGTGTTAGCCAGTGCTCGAGATAGTGAAGCTTAAGTCAGTTTTCTTCAAAAATGAAAGGATGTTTGGCCAATAATTAACAAATTAAGACGCTCCTGTGTCGCGGGGTTGTTCACAAACATACATTTCAATCTTTGCGGATCGCATGAAGATTTATTACGTGTGGCAATCAAACCCACAATACCAGAACAGTTGAAAACGGTGAGACGACCGTTTTAACCACTACGTGCCAACCGTGCACTCGTGCAATGTCTCCGCACGATTGTGTTTGGCTTTAGCTTTTCGCTGTTTGTTGTTTGCGGCTATCAGCCAGTGTCTGGAGCCGGTTTTTCCCCAAACTTACGAATAACTACAACAACAGTACCTTTTTGTGTAAACAAAAAAAATATTTTTATTTATGTTTAAACTAAAAGAAATACTAGCGATATTAAGAAATAAGTCGAAAAATGTTTCATTGGTTCTACTTACAGATGATTAAATTACTCGCGAATGAAAATTCCTCATGATTTCTATTTATAACATAATATGGAATCGTTTACAAAGCAGAGGTAGTTAACACCCACGCAACACTTACACCATAAAATACTCAAGTAAACATAATATTAAACTACGTCAAGGAAATAAAAAAAACATTACTTTTGCACGCTCTATTATATATATATATATATAATCTTTAAATTCTCACCTCTATAATCTATATAGTATCAGTATTAATTTGTTAATTTTCATAAGATATGAATGAACTACATTAAACCAAAATTTGATGTAGATGTTATAAGAAAACTAGCATTTTATCGATATGTACAGTTTCTTCGTCATACATAATGTGCAGGTTATATACCTAAATAGTAGGTATAATACATACATAAGTTAACATAACCTAACATCACGCCAATATTACTTAGAAGTATGTGGCAGAGGTTTACCCACATTTCACCTGTTATGTTTATGGGATAGGGGGTGAGTCTATCGCCATCCACCGGGCACAATTTCAACTCCGTGCTGCTATCGTAAATTTTCTTCTCTGGTACCCACGTTAATATCTCTAGTACATAAAAAAAATCACTGAACAATGTATTTCTTTTTTTTTTTCAATCTTCCTCTTCTGCTCGGTTACTCTCGGCCTTGGTATTAATATTCATAAAGAGCTTTTTTATCTTGTAAATTCTGTCCCTCGAGTACAACTGCAGCGAGGAGGAAAAGCGAATATTAATAGTGTATTTATTTCATTATGCGAGTAGAAAATAAAACATGTGAAACATCACGCCTATATTACCCAGAAGGGTGTGGCAGAGGTGTACAACACCCACATTTCACCTGTTATGTTTAGGTCCCATGGGATAGGGGGTGAGCCTATCGCCATCCACCGGGCACAATTTCAACTCCGTGCTGCTATTGTGAATTTCTAGGTGGCAATATCAATAATACTTTTACCTGACCCGGGAATGGAACTCGAGACTTCGCGGTGAGCCATATGCAAATTATAACTAACAAACAACTAACTTTATGGTTATGGCTTAACAAACTTTAACTTGTTTTTATTTTGTAGGTGAAAGTACAAATATCAGACATGTACATATATTTTTTTTTTATACTACCCTCACAGCGAACGAACGTATAGTCCACCTGATGGTAAGTGGAGTACAGCCCATGGATATCAACAATCCACTAAAGCAGATTATAGATACGTCACTGCAGCTGAGGACTACGGTGTTATGCCTCATGTGCCAGTAATTTCAGGGCCTGATCTCACCACCATACCGGCACACAGTAATGGAAGCACTACTATTTGGCGGCAGGTTAAAGGTGAGACGGTGGTGCTGCCGCCCTCGAGCTCATTCACAAGAGCTCTACCACCAGTAAAAAAGTATGTAACAAAATATTAAATAATATATTTTGTAAAAAAAAATTATGATATTGTTTATTGTGAAATAATACTAATACAGTCATTATTTCAAGAACACATTCCCAATGGAATCGTAAAACATAATATAGACATTAAATCTGAGTACCATTATTTGTGACATTATATTATTATCGTAAACAGTACATTACTTTTAACAGTCTGTTGAATATAGACAAAAATGTCTCGTATAAAAATCGTAGTAGCTTCTACCGTAGCACATAGCTACGCAGAAGCTACGAACGTCTACGGAGATTTTCACGATATTCGCCTCAAAAACTAAGATTAATCACTTAACAAGTGTAGTGTAAGCTAATAAGGATAAATGATTTAAGTTTCCTGCTTAAAACTTACGCTAACGAAGCAAATTCAATAGAGCAAGTTAATTAAGTTAATCAATACGGTTCAGTTTTCTCGACTAGTGTTGTCGATTGATGGTCCACTATGGATGATTTATCGATAGTCTTTCGAAAAAGTAACGATAGACTTATCGATACTATCGATAGCCTTAAACTATTAATAGTTTTAACACGTTTCACAAACAACGAGTAGTCATACATTACACACTAGCGCCCCTTGCGAAATCTGCCACGAACTAAAATATTATATGATCCCGAATCGTTACTTCCTTACTGTTTGTATGTCTGTGACGCATTCACTGCTAAATTACTCAACCGATGTAAATGAAAATTGGCAGGCATATATTGAGAGACTTGAGAAAAGTCATAGACTTCTTTTATTGAAAAAACCTACCACGCGAGCAGACCACGCAAATTAGTTAAACCATAAAGAAACTGTCAGTATCATGGGTGACATTTAAAAATAGTCGTATTATTGGTCAAAGATTAAAAAAACTATCTTTTATTAACTGCTGTATCTGTCTACCTCCGTGGGGTAAAGGCGTGCTTCTATATCTGTATGTATCTATCAAATTCATACAAGCTTAATACGAGGTTTTAAACCAGGTACGACTATCGATAGTATCAAAATATCGATATGAAAAACTGTAGATTTTTCGACATCCCTATTCTCGAAGTTGTATCTATAATGTCGGCAAGAAAACTAAATTTATTTTAACACTAGTTGTTGTCCGCTATGGTGACATTTTAGTTTTTTTTTTTTTTTTTGTTACGTTTATTTCAGATTAAAAATCCATAGTATAACAAACAGGGAGAAATATTTCGAGAGTCAGAAATTATTACATAAAACTAAATATATCAATAGAAAAAAACAAATATTATGACCCCCCGTATTATTTATATTAAATAACGTTAATGTACAGACGACTAAAAGTTTCAAATAGATATTAGATATGATAGATTAAATTTTCTTCGATGATTAAGATTATATTTGAGCAAGAGAAAACTAGATACTATATAAGCTATGAATATTAGGATACTTTTAAATGATTGACTAGTGACTAAAAATATGTATGTACTTACAGGATTTTTTTTTTTTTTTAGAAAAATTTTACTTTTTCTTTTTCGTCGTGTCGATGGCTGAGTCAAATTAATTTATCAATTGAGTACTAGTAATTAGCAAATACACATTACTAGTATTCTTGTTAACCCCCTCCAGCTGAGCTTAATTCGCCTGTGTTAGGAAGAAGTTCAAGTCCGCAGTGTAATGACCAGGTTTATTATGACGTTAACAAATAACACTTTGTCCGACCCGGGCATCGAACCTGAAACCTCGCGGTGAGATGCGCATACACCAACCACTAGACGATCGAGGCTTCTACCAAAGTTAACAACTAATCGAGGAGTGCACGGTTGGCGTGGTGGTTAAAGCGATCGCCTCACTGCTTTCAACTGGGCTGGCGTTGTGGGTTCGATCCCCACAAGGCATAAATCTTTATGTGATTCGCAAAGATTTGTTCTGACTTTGGGTGTGCTCTGTGTGTGTGAAATGTATGTTTGTGAACACCCCCGCGACACAGGAGTAATTCCTAGTGCGGGCGAGGCTTAAAAAAAAACCAACTAATTAATCAACGCGACACTCGTGGCGCTTTCACATTTTTTTTTTTTTTTCCACTGAGGCACAGTATAAATAGTTACAAACAGTACGGAAACTGCCTACAAACGTGCGAAACGGCACGCACACATAAACATGCACACCGACGAGACCCCTAAGCGGCACTCGCTACTGAGAGCACCGCGACAATCGCTTAGGGGTCTCGTCGGTGTGCATGTTTATGTGTGCGTGCCGTTTCGCACGTTTGTAGGCAGTTTCCGTACTGTTTGTACATATTTATACTGTGACTGAGGTGACAAGAGAAACAAGCATACGGCTCGCCTGATGGTAAGCAGTTACCGTAGCCTATGGACACTTGCAACGCCAGGGGCATCACGCGTGCGTTGCCGACCCTTCAAAAACCTATTTGCACTCTTTTTTAACCGACTTCAAAAAAAAAAAGAGGTTCTGTATTCGATCCGTATGTATGTATGTATGTATGTATGTATGTCACCTTTTTATGTTCGCGATTTTCTCGGAAACTACTGATCCGATTTGAATGCAGTTTTCGGTATTTTAATCCTTGTGTTTTAAGGAAGGTTTTAATATATAATTTATCAGAATCTGATGAAGATCTTTGGAGACAGGCAACGGAACTCTTCAAAAACGAATAGCTAATGAACCACGTTTTGTGCAATCGTGTATCTATGTATTGTTTTCACCACTACATAACATAACATCATGCCTGTGTATGCTTTAAAGGGTAAGCAGAGACAGCCTACTTACCTACCCTTAAAGTACCGAAAGCTCTGCTTAGGTTTGGACGGGGCTTACGTTTCAGCACATTTGTTATTATCGTAGTGATAACTTATGATCATGAAGATCTCAGAAAGAATTTTTTGATTATTTTGATTGTTTCTATAGTGTTTCATGCGTAATGATGCCTTAGTATTTCTTCCTAACCCCATCGTTAAATCTAAAAAACTAAGACACTAAAAAGCTTGAAATAAAAAAAATAAATAAAAAAAAACAAATAAAAAAAAAAAATAAACAAAACAAATAAAAAAAAATAAAATAAAAAAAAACTAATTAAAAAAAAGAATATTCTTAACTCGAGCGTATTCTAAATATTATAATTATGTACTAATTTTTTTAAGAAAAAGGAACCGCCTTCAAAAACTCAAAAGTAAAAAATAAAATATTCGCTAAACTTTGCTTACCTTTATATTAATTTGTTTAAAACAATAAACCCAAATAATTATGTAATACCAATTAATTATATTTTTTTGAAGTCGGCGCCAAATTACAAAATCAAATATACCAATTCAATTGGTGTTTGATTTTGTGATTTTTAACCGACTTCAAAAAAAAAAAGAGGTTCTGTATTTTCAACAATTATTTCGGTAAATACGGTTTTAATTGTTATTTGATTTTATGATTTTTCAACAATTATTTCGGTAAATACGGTTTTAATTGGTATTTGATTTTGTGATTTTTTCAACAATTAATTCGGTAAATACGGTTTTAATTGGTATTTGATTTTGTAATTTGGCGCCGACTTCAAAAAAATATAATTAATTGGTTTATATTATAATAATAGTTTATATCATAATTATTTGGGTTTATTGTTTTAAACAAATTAATATAAAGGTTAGCAAAGTTTAGCGAATATTTTATTTTTTACTTTTGAGTTTTTGAAGGCGGTTCCTTTTTCTTTGAAAAAAATTAGTACATAATTATAATATTTAGAATACGCTCGAGTTAAGAATATTCTTTTTTTTAATTAGTTTTTTTTATTTTATTTTTTTTTATTTGTTTTTTTTATTTTATTTTTTTTTATTTGTTTTTTTTTTTAAAGAACCCCATGCTGTAGTCAATTATTATCATTGCTTTTACATTTTGTGATTTTGCTCAAAACTTAATAATGGCTATTTTGATAACGGAAATTGAATCATTGAGTTAAGAATGTATACATTTGCACATGTTTTTAAATCGTTCATGCAAATTCTATACCACAAATAATTTGTCATTTCACCTCATAATTTACGATATTGATATTTTAGACATGTGCTCCTGATTCTATGATTGTATTGTAGACTAATTGTATGGTGAATCGCGTTTGATGAATACAAATACAAACTAATTATTGTTATTGTATCAATTATTCAGCTAGACCCGTGATTGACTACAATATGTTGTCTAATTGATTGGTTTGAGCGCTTGTGTGTGTTAGATATTATTGAATTGATCAATCAGAGCTCTAATATAATTGCTTGTTGTACTTGTGTGAGTGTGTGCGCCTCTCTCATCAAGGTCTCAGGTTCGATTCCTTGGTTAAGTCTTCTTCTTCTTATCGTGTCAATGGCTTGTTCAATTATACTTTTTAACGGGATATAATCCCACCCACACGCCCAGCACTGTGACTCCTGTGACGCCAGGATCTACAGCGGTAACGAACTGAAAGGCACCGTGCATGACACACGGGCAATCCCAGGGAGAGTTAAAATTGTCTTGGAACCCGCAACAAATTTAATCAGAAGTATATAGTTGGAGTTGGAAAGTATGTATCTTTACTTGTTTGTTGTTCAATTATACTGTCTTAGACCGGTAGGTGGCTACTTCAACCCCTTCTTTGTTTGCCTGCATGAGGTCATCGCGGGTGCAAATGGCGAGTAGTAAAGGGCAATAAAATTGTCTCTTCTTGGTTAAGTAAAAATGTTGTTTGAGAAATCATTCTCAGATAATTCTCAATTGCAGCGTAAAGTTGAAGTAAGGTGGTGATAGGCTCACAAGCTGTCACCATAAACAAATATAACAAGTGAAGTGTTGGTGTTATATACCTGCCACACCCTTTATGAGCGTGATGTTATAATATACATTTATGTATGTTATTTGATCCATTAGGATTGCTTTGAACATTTTGTGCGTTAGATATTATTGAATTGATTAATCAATTAGTGCTATTAGAATTTATTTAGAAGGTTCTATTGCTAAAGGAATTAATATTGACATTAGAGGTGTTGTAGTAGTTTCCATGAATTAATTATTTATTTTTGTCTATTTAGTTAGTGATCAGCAATACTTTCAAATGATAATCAAACTTCTAATTGATTATTTTAAAGCATTTAGCAATGCTTAGTAAATTATACTAAGAAACAGTTGAAAACATTTGTGCTGAATGTAACTTCGCCATGTTGGTTTGTATCCTACTTAAGATTGGAACAAATGGATGAACGTGACGTCATGAAATGACGTATCATACAGTTGAGAAATTTGGGGCGCCGGTAAGAGTCTAAAGCGGCTGCCCGGCGGTGTGCAGTAAGGTCGCAGGTTCAAATCCTGCCGGTCCCATATCTTTTTCAACTGTTTCTTAGGAAAATCAAACTTGTCTAGTGGTATACTTTTGGTAGTTAAGTTATACCACGAAAGTAATTTTATCATAATGATATCATCTACAAAACTAACAGATAAGTAACATTCATGCTTTTGACCTCATCATATTCATAATCATTTAATTTTATAAAGCCAATTTACATGTCATGTTTGCCAATATCCACTCATTGATCATTCGCAATACACTATAGAATGTCAATTATAGTATCGCATAGTTTATGTCAATTTAAATTATACACATCCAAATAAATTAAAAATAACAATTCCGAGGATTTCGTCAAGTATAACACAATGCCAATAAATATAGGAAAATAAAAGTTTATATCAAATTGTGTACGCTTACTAATAATAATGTCAATACTAATTAAACACTACATAATAATATTTGCAAATTAAGTTAACTTCATCCATTTACTTTATCAAATACCTCACAAAACATACAACATTGTAGACTCACAAAGTCAGCAAACAAATAATACAACATTTGTATTTATATAGTGCAAGAAACCATTCGTAGATTGTATTAATATTTGCCCAAGAAATCTCAGATCCCACCAAATGTAAGAAGCTTAAATATAAGCTGGGGTGACCACGCGGGCTAGGATAACTCAACAATTTTTCTGTTTTATTTACTGAACATTCTGGGGAATATTTTTGCGACAAACAACAAACTGTCCTCAACTGTTGCATTAGATGTGTGGACAACCTCAATCAATCTTTCAAGATTTTCTCAATCACATTGGAGTCAGCTTCTCGTCTAATGGATTTGGCTGAATATCAGTATTTTACGTAGAGTGACTGCCATCAGACAGCCATAACCCATTACGAGGTAATACGATAGTAATTTTTAGACAAGGGCAGATTTTCAAGCCCCTAGCTACCCGTAACGACTGCCATAGATGTTCAAATGGCAACCGGGACTGACAACTTAACGTGCTCGGAGGAAAACTCGTTATGTTAAAGATGGTCAACCATCCAAAGCCAACCGCGGTTTGCATTGCTTAACCTGCAAGCTCGATGGGTCCGCGCAGTTCCAACTTAGCCACGAGGTCCTAAAGATGCGAGTCTTTTGTGTATTTTTTTTTATATCATCAAAACAGGAAATATTTTTAGAGAACCGCTTTCAGGTAGTCAATAAAAGATTAGGCAAGTATGACTTTTACAGCACATAAAGTTATGATTGAAATAGATGGTACTTAAAGTTGTATGCTGTGTAGAATTTACCAATAAAGCCACAATAGGACAGCGAAGCTATTATACATGTCCTATTACTGGACTGGGGTTTTTTCTCATAATGAGAAGAAAAGAGCTTCAGACCACAGTTTTAAGCACTCTCGTATAAAGATTCCTTCAAGATGTCTTTCTTCACTGTTCGCAAGTGATAAATTTTATGATAAATACCAATTATTTTCAAAAATACTAAATTTAACTATTCATTAACAGATCTGTGTGCCGGTAAATGCTTGAGTTCGAACCCGAGACCTTCGACTTCGCAATCCTACGCTGGGCGACGTAGTTAACTTGCTTTTATTCATTAAAATACTACCGTGTTTGATAATGTTTAAATTTATTTGGGGCTAAATTTATTATATCTATTTACATAAAAGTTAAAATATTTTGGATTCCAACTGCCATAAACTAAAAATGATTTAACTAATGACGTGATTTAATTTGCTCAAAATGTATTTCACTAAATTGCCTTTGAAACAAAACAATAATTAGTTTATTTTAAATGCGATAAGGATTTTTAAGTTATTTAGTGAACAGTTTAAGATAATATTTTAAATTAAGTGCGAATTTCACCAGATTCTAATAAAGTTTTAGATTGTAAACCACCCTGATATACAAATTAGATATTTATTTGGACAAAACGTTTCAAATGGGCTTATCAAGAATGTATTACTGTTAAACTGTCCTTACTGATAAAGTTTTAAATTGTTAGCCGCCTGATAACCCTATACAAATTTAACATTCTACCGGTCTAGAAGTTTCGAATAGGCTAACTAAAGACTATCAGGAACCTTAAAAACTGGTCCTTAATTAGGCAACTTATTGAGTAGGCTACTAGTTTATTATTTATTCTAAACCCCGTTTTTAATGTCGCATAGTTACTGTGTATAGGGCGATAATTAAGACTTAAATTTCTACTAAAATTAAAAACAACTGGCTATAATTTCACTGGTGGTAGAGTTCTTGTGAACGAACTCGAGAGCGGCAGCATCACAGTCTCACCTGCCGCTATAGTAGTGCCTGAATTACTGTGTTCGTGGTGAGATTAGACCTTGAAATTACTGGCATATGAGGCATAACACCGTAGTCCTAAGCTGCAGCGACGCATCTACAATCTACTTTTGTGGATGGTTGATGTCTATGGGTCGTCCTCCACTTATCACCAGGTGGACTACACGTTCGTTCAAAAATAAATAAATATACTTCTAAATCTGTGAAATTATGGTGGCCCTACTGAACTACCGTATTAGAAAGTCTTTATGCTACTAGTTACGTAAATATAATATTTCATGTAACAATATTGTGATCTCACTGTAAAATTAATAATAGATACGACCTTTTTCTTCTTCTTCTTCGTCGTGCCGATGGCTGAGTAAAATTTTTTTTTGTCTTGCCATCGTGGTGAAAGGATTAGCCAATTCGCTTTGGAGAGCTCGCGAATTGCCCAGGGTGCGCCGGACGTAGGGAATCGTTGTGTACGTCACTCGGGGAGGCTCCTTTCATAGATGTGCATGATAAGATACAAATTAACATAACATAACATCACGCCTATATTACCTAGAAAGGAGTGGCAGAGATGTACAACACCCGCATTTCACCTGTTATGTATAAGTCCCATGAGTGAGTCTATCGCCATCCACCGGGAACAATTCCATCTCCGTGCTGCTATTATGAACGTCAGTAAAACAACTAATGATTAAAATAATTTTGACAAAATGGGCGCCTACAAACATGCAAATTAGGCTTTTCGTTATGATTTGTCAATCAAAATAGAGAATGACTTAATAAAATTCTAATAAAGTAAATTCATATTACTTATCAGAAATCAGCAAAGTAATTGTTAAAAATATTCAGATATGATTATGATTTTGTGTTCAAACAACAGAGGTACCTACCGTAGGTACGCCTTTTTTTATTTTTTACGTGGGGAAATGCTTTATGCATACCTCTCAGCGTAGGAGCTGGAGGAGTTTATGTCGGACTCTCCGGCAATGCCAGCCTACCGACTAAAACCACCACGATGTCCTTATTTATTTATTTATTTATTTAAACTTTATGCACTAAAATGTACAAAGGCGGACTTAATACTAAAAGTATTCTCTACCAGTCAACCTTTGGATGATGCAGAGATGTAGATAGTAGGTGCAGTTTTAAACACGTGTGAGGCAGACATTTAGATAATAAGTTAATAGCTATATAAAAAAAAAACATTAATACATATTATACTAATACTTTCATAATTATTACTACAAAAAATATATATAAACAAAATATAAAATATACATAATATATACCAGTACATACATACATACATACACTACAGTAAATAATACATAGTTGAAGACATACACTAATGATGAGATGATTCCGCCAATTCATCAAATAGGAGAGCACGCACCTTCATCTTAAATGAATAACGTGATGTCCTTCACCCGCATGATGGCAGAAACGTGGGAACGCTTGCGCACACTTTCACGAACCCACCGCGGACGGTCATTGCTGTACCCCTCCCAGTTTACGGTTCACTGAGACATACAAAGAGCCATGACAAAAGCGAGGACCGCGTGCAATAGTCATGAGAAACCCCGATATCTGACGACCCGTTACGGAGGAACGCCTGCCAAAGCAAATGAAGTGTGGTTGTAACACTTGTAACCCATTCATTTATCTTTTAAATATAACATTTTAATTGACGACCGGATGGCGGAATGGGTAGTGAACCTGCCTGCGACGCCGAGGTCGCGGGTTCGGTTCCCGCTTAGGACAAATCTTTGTGTGCATGAACACGGAGGTTTTTCTTAGTCTGAGTGTTTCCATGTATAATAATTATGTATTTCCAAAAGAAAAGTATATATGTATTAGTATCTGTTATTCTGGTACCCATAATACAAGCTCTGCTTAGTTTGGGACTAGATGGCATTATGTGCAAGTTGTAAGATAGTAAAAATAAAAAAAATTAAGAAACGGGCGTCATGTTATATTTGCCAGCAAAAACAACGGTTCCTATAATGTTTACAATGATGTAAGTAATACGAGAACAGTCAAGAAACATCGTTCGCTAGGAGCGCGACAATCAATCAATGGTTGTTTGACGGGTAACCAGATACCACGCTGTTTGAAAAGGCTGCTATATTGTGGTCAATAACGTAATATAATGTCTATTTACCTACAACATAAAGGTAATAATGTTGACCTCTTTTTTGGGACAAACGAAGTCCCTGTCACAGATATTTACATATACACCATGTAGAAAAGAAAGAAAACAATAATTTATTCTGGCTTAAGAAAAGAAAAAAACAAAGCGTCTAAAACTAATCAATTCTAAAATATTATTCATAATGCCAGAAATGGTACGTATCTCAGCACAATACTGCAGAACGAATAATTCTGATGCGCCCAGTGACTGAGTAAGTGTACCAGTGTGACAAAAGAAAAATAATTAAGTACATATATTTTTTTTTTGTGTCACAAACAAACAATATTTTTGAGAAACATAACAACTAAATTATATAACTAAGAAACAACTACACCCAACACCTATATAATAGTAAAGTAATACATTAACAGAAACACATTCACATGTGTTTGGATGGTATAGCTAATAAAAGATTAATTATGTAATAATATGGCTTTTAGCTTTTTAATTTGCCCCAAAACTGTATAAAGCGATATAATATCTTTTTCGTATTTTATCATATTCAATAAATAAAGTAACTTTGAACTTTATCCGGAGCAGATCAGTCTATTGCCTGATTAAAATAACTATCATTCAAACTTTCTTATTTAGGAATAAGCTGCATTTTCTTATATACAAGTAAGATCTTCAAATTAAATGATTTTCAGAAGTACCATATTTTTTACAACTACGTGTCGTATCAATAGCAGCACGGAGTTGGAATTGTACCCGTTGGATGACGATAGGCACTCTCCATGACATAGAACCTAAACATAACAGGCGAAGTGTGGGTATTACACACCCTTCTAGGTAGAATAGGCGTGATGTTATGTTATGATTATTGAATTACATTCACTTTAAAAACAGCCCTGTATCTAATACATGTCCCACTGCTGGGCACGGGCCTCTTCTCATGATCAGAAGGGTTAGGCCATAGTCCACCACGCTAGCCAAGTGTGGATTGGTAGACTTCACATACCTTCGAGCACTTATTAGGCTCTCAGGCGTGTAGGTTTCCTCACGATGTTTTCATTCATCGATACATTCACTTTATTTGAGCAAAAATATGACCCTAGCAGACAAATTCCTTCATACATAGTTTCATCCTTACCCGACCAAGAATATATTAACTCAAAGATTCCGTTTATCGTCGAGACGATATCTAAAGCCATCTCGTTTGAAAGGTTAAACGTGAGCAAACATTATCATACTGAAATAACATGAAACGTGCATTGAGGAAAGCTATACCACATAACAATACGCCTATATTACCCAGAAAGTGTCAGGGGAGTACAACAGTTTATATGCACGTGTGGCGTAGTGGTTTAAGCTATCGCCTCGCCGCTCCCCACTGCACTGGTGTTGTGGGTTCGATCCCCACATGGGACAAATCTTTGTGTGAATCGCAAAGATTTGTTCTGAGACTGGGTGTGCTTGTGTGAGTGAATGATTAACGTTTTTTGATATTTAACATTGTGATGAACTCTATAGAAGCGGGGCAGTAACATTTAACGCGGGAGCAGCTACTACTTAATATAACTAACTCCACGCGGACGAAGTCGCGGGGAATAGCTTGTTCACTTATATAACTCTAAAAGTTTTAAGCAGAATAACATTTGACGGTTCATATTATTTTTTAACCGACTTCAAAAAAGGAGGAGGTTAAATAGAAATTATTAAATAATTATTTTGTAATTCTGAAGTCGATGCCAAGTAAACAATAACTCTGTATAGATAATATCAATCTTTTTAACAAGTACCAATACTGGGCGACCGCGCACTAGCACAACTACGTCTCCCTTTTATTGTGTGTACTGTAATTTGAAAGTAGAAAGGTTGTTATAGCTTTTACTTGGCACCGACTTCAGAATTATAAAAATAATTATTTAATAATGTCTATTTAACTAAATGAAGAAACGTATTATTTTGTGCGAAGTAAATTTATGTTTTGCTTTTTAGTTTACCTACTTTTTGAAGTCGGTTTTTTGTAGAAAATGCAATTTGGCCGGTGTAATTTAATTTTGTTGACAACCCAAAGTCTCGTTTAATTTGGCAACTCACAAGCAATAAGCATATAACTTTACAAGAAAAGTTGAAAAACTTTTGGATTGCTACATTTTGGAGACAGAATACTCGAGACCAACTTTAGACCTAAACGCGTTTGCAAGCTGACGTCTTGACAGAAACTTGGCTGTAAAATAAACTACTATTCAATTAAAGAATAGATTCGCTAAAGCCCTATGAGGAGCTCGTGGTTAAATCGAAACCACGCGGATCATCGATCTTACATGTAAAGTAATGTTAACCGTGGACGGTCGAGGATGGGGTGACCATCTAAACATAATGAGTTTTCCTTTGTGCCTTGGACTGCACGTTAAGCCGTTGGTCCTAGATGCCATTTAAATATCTATGGCAGTCGTTACGGATAGTTAGAGACCAGAAAGTCTGACAAATAGTATCAAGAGTCTGAAAGTTTGTCTGCACGTGTGGTTTATCGGTCGCCTCGCCGATCTCCACCACACTGGTGTTGTGGGTTCGATCCCCACATGGGACAAATCATTGTGTGATTCGCAAAGATTTGTTCTGAGACTGGGTGTGCTTGTGTGAGTGTATGTGTGTATTTGTAATTGTCATTGGGACCATTGGATAGTGTAATTGCTTCTGGCGTTCTATCTAATGTAAAAAAAAACCAGAAAAATTCAAATCTTGAAATCCAAGAGTATTGTATTACCTTGTACTGGGTTGTAGAGTCTGATGGCAGGCGTTCCACGTAAAATACTGATATTCAGCCAAATCCGTTACACTAGAAACCGAACCCAATGTAATTAGGTGAATGCTCGGACGATTGATTCCCTAACGCTTTATACTTCGGTAATCCAAAAATTGCTTTTTTAGTAGTATATAGTAGGTTTCGCACTATACTGGTTATTTCCTGCTAAAATATTCCATTTACTTCTTAGGTAGAGCCAAAAGCACCAAATTTTAACTAACGCTACATGATAAAAAGACGAACCAACATTGTACCAGTATTTTAGAGAAGGAATACTTGTTTTATTTGACCAGCCAAGTCTTTCTCTCACCAGGCAAAACCGTTAGCACCAAAATACAAACCAACAAACACGCGGGTAAAAAAGTTTTGTACATAAAGCGGCCAAACTTTTGCACTGCAACATTCTGGAGGCGGAATCGGGAATATTTCGAGTGCAGTTCTAACATCTTCACAAGATGACGTCGTGACAGAAACTTGGCACGAAATAATGTACTATTCAATTAAAGAATAGATTCGCTAACGCTCTCTCTACTTCAGAAACTCTCGTCTAATTGTACGATCGCGTAATGGTCGTTCGTGTAATACTTGCAGTAATTACTCGGGCTTAGAATTATATTGTCGGGTATAACGGGTTCATTCTTTCGTAATATTTTCTAAAATGAGTCTCGCTAGTAATCTCTAGTCTTATTTTGCTAGTCAAATTATTTATTTATTTATTTATTATTTACACAACATGATACAATTGTCCTTACAGGCTAACCCTCATGCGACAATGATGTTAAAATGTAGAAAAAATGTGTAGTGTCACTTTCTGGAATTCCGCCAATGAACATGTAAAAATATCAATTTCTACAGCAACCCTATTTAAAATCCCCACAGCTCTTGCTACCGGGGAAAATTTTAAAATATTGGTTCGGGCTACTGGAACCTCCAATGTCCTTTGTCTAGGTCCTTGCCTAAGCATGGTGTTAGGAACAAGCAGTTTCATTGCTTCTAGCAATAGTGGATTATATATTTAAAAGTTCATTGCAGTACAGCTGTAGAAAGGTCACTAAGCTGAATCAATGATTATTTAATAATTTTACATACGGAGTTTTGTCATTTATTATTATTGTTACTAGGCTTTCTAAGCTGACTTTCTTCAAAACTTCACTACTCATAGGTTTGTATCCTACTTAAGATAGGAACAAATGGATGAACGTGACGTCACAAAATGACAAGAGCTGGCAAGAGCTGACTGTAGCTGGTTGATTAAAGCGACTGCCTGGTGTGCAGAAGGTCACAGGTTCAAATCCTGCTGGTCCCATATTTTTTTCAGAAGCTGACACCAATGTAATTGGGAGAAAAAGCACGGCAGATTAATCGAGTTTAAAAACAAGGAAAACATGATTTAGTCTCATTTAAAGATCAAATACAAATCCTTAAAGAATAATTCTCTCACAAATTCCATTTAATTTTCTCTATGTTCATTTGTGCTCATCTTCAAGCTCTTACGATGAACGCTAACGAGTTGAACTATTGTTATGCCCTCGCTACATAATTGCGGTTTAATTGGAGAAGCTAACAAGAGTACTGTATTCAACTCTGCCGGAGGAGAAATATGATTTAAGGAAATTATTGTGATACTAAAGCTGGCTGATTTCTGAGCTACAATGATCGCATATATTTTGAAACTTGATCATTGTAGTAACTTTACTTAGGTACATTGATTACCGAATTAAATGGGATAAATATTATGAATTTACTTTATCAATACATTTATGAAAGATTAATGTACGTACACAAAAATTACGAAATTAAATAAAAATATAATTAAGCAAACGTTAGAATTTAATAAAGAATCAATTTTGTGGAACTTGGCCTTAACCGATTTATTACAAGATGTTTACACCAATATTTATTTAACAAGAGATGTTATTGTTAAAAACATTATGCATATTGAAGTTTGCAAACAAAAAAAAATGTTTTGCATGTAAAGAAATGGCATTGAAACTGCATTATTCTGATTAAAATTTAATATTATGTAATTTTTTATTTATTTATTATTTTAAAAACACAAAAGAAATATAAAGTTTAATATTATGTAATTATGTTTTATCATCAAAACAAAGTCAAACATTTTAAACAAAAGATGTTTATAGAAAGTCTTCTGATTACGGAACATCACACTACACTAACATCACACAACACATCATATTGCAATTAATTTTTTTCTAAAACCCGAACTTCCCTCAAGTCATATTTTTGTGTACTTTAAATACAACATTACACTTACTATAACTAATAATGTGGCATAACATGACATTGTATCGCATTATTTTTATCACGAACTCTCTTCAACAAATAAAGATAACAATAACAAGTCACCAAAAATACGAAACACAATAATTGTGCCTTTTGTCACGAATTCACGGATCACCACGCTCGTTAGCTGACCCTATTACAGACATCCTTTGACAAACGTCATCGGAATCTCGACAATGTTTATTTTTGGCAACTATAGCGCCTTTGAAACTTGTGGTGTTTCTAATTTTATTGTTTCATGATCGAGAACAGAAGATTACCAAAGGTTAATAAAGGACACATTTGATGCGAAACGTATATTTTAAGTTTACAACACAATATTTTTGTACACATCAGAAAATAAAGAAAAAACAAGGCACAAAAATACGTCACGAATTCATGGACCTCAATACTACACCACGTTCGTTAGCTGACCCTATTACAGACATCCTTTGACAAACGTCATCGGAATCTCGCAAAATCTTTATTTTGTCAACTATAGCGCCTTTGAAACTTGGCGTTTCTAACTTTATTGTTTTGTGGTCGAGGACAGAAGATTACCAAACGTTTTTGAAATTGATAAAAGTCAATTTTGATGCTAAACGTATATTTTAAGTTTACCACACATTTACCAGAAAATAAAGTAAAAGAAGTTACAAAAATACACAACACAGTAATTGTGCCTTTTGTCACGAATTCACGGACCTCACCACTACACGACGCTCGTTAGCTGACCCTATTACAGACATCCTTTCTCAAACGTCATTGGAATCTCCAGAAACTATTTTTGGCCAAGGCCTTTGAAACTAGTGAAACCAATTTCGTTATTTTGTTGTGGCTTTTTGGTGAGGGTAATAGATTCCCATTGTTTTTTAAACTTGGTGCGTACAATGTTTTAAAGGAAATAAATAACAATATTACATTAAACAATATAGATCACAATATCAACACACTGGCAATACACCACACAATAACTACTGTGCCTTTTGTTACGAATCAACGCTCGTTAGGTGACCTGAGAATCGTCATTGGAATCTGCAAAAACAATTTTTAGCCGTTCCGTGCCTATTAAAACAGTGTTTTTTTTTTCTGGCAGTTCTTATGTCTAATTAGGAGTTATATGCGTTATGATTGTTTTATTGAATTGTCTTTATTTGCAAAAAAAAAATATTTAATACTATTTACACTCTACACCTTTTTAAAAAATATATCATACATGTAGCTAAGAATTTATTTTGCTTATTCATCACTATGGCAATGTTCGAACAATTAATTTTTAAAATACAGCTACAAAAAATTACTATGTAGAAGCAACTTTCGCCTTCGCCTCGCCGCTTTCAATTACGCTGGTGTCGTGCGTTCGATCCCCACTTGGCACAAATCTTTGTGTGATTCGCAAAGATTTGAAGAAATGTATGTTTGTGAACACCCCCGCGACACAGGAGTTATTCCTAGTGCGGGCGTCGTTTTTTAAAAAAGAATAAGAAAAAAAAAAGAAAATGAATTCGACGAAAATTTCAAAAAAGTTTTTTTCTGTGGATAGAATGTAGTACAAACGGTATCAAGCAATACATTTCCAGTATAAGCTGGTATCGCATTGCATTGGAAGCCTATACAATGCATCATCATCATCATTTAGCCTCTCGTAGTCCTCTGCTGGACATAGGCATCTCTCAATGTGCGCCACAACACCCGGTCCTGCGCCTTCCGCATCCAGTCCCCTCCAGCGACCTTCTTCAGGTCGTCAGTCAACCTGGCAGAGGGTCCCTTACGGTTTCCGAGTCGCGGTCTCCATTCCAGGACTCGTTTGCTCCAACGGCTGTCGGGCCGTCGGCAAACGTGACCAGCCACTGCCACTTCAGCGAGCTTATTTTGCGAGGTATGTCGGTTACTTTGGTTCTTTGTCGGATGACAATGACAATGCGAGCCTATTTTATACTGAAAATGTAAGGTTGATGTGTATGTAGTCTGTATTTTATCAATACAATAAATATGAGTTATGAGCTCGTATGATGTACCATACGTGCCTGATACCAACAGTACCTACGAGGTCTAGGTATGATACTATAAAATATTGCCTTCACTATATTCAAATCAGTAAATCTAACCTTGATAAAGGTATTTTAGACCTTCTACCTACTTCTTTGATATTAATAAATTGAATGCCATTATTGTCAGTTTGACCGGTTTTAATCCATGTCCCACTGCTGGACTCGGGCCTCTTCTCATGATGCGAAGGTTTAGGCCATAGTCCAACACGCTGGCCAAATGCGGATTGGTAGACTTTACACGTCCTCGAGTACTTTTTTGTCACTCTCAGACATGCAGGTTTCGACACATTTTCCTTCACCGTTAGCGAGCATTAATTTACATAATAAATAAACACATATCTTAACGAATCTTAACGATTTATAACGTGGGTTCAAACCTGAGACCTTTGACTTCGCAGTCCTACGGTCTCCCATTTGGCTATTGCTGCTAGTCCTGAAGAATCATGCATACTACTTATATTTACCTTTATTTATAGATAGGTTGTAAAAAAACAATAACCGATGGAAATGAACACTGACCACTGAAAGTCTGTGGTTTAAATATATGTCTCTATACCGTACTGACCCTGTTTATGTTTTACTTCTACGTTTTCTATAAAAACTTATGACTTACGTTTTTCTGAAGCAAAAGATGCTTGCGCTGTCACGCCGTATGGTCTGCTTTAACTTTGAATGGAACCTGAAACGATCAATGAAAATATTATAAATACACACTTAGTATTTATCATTTACAGCATCTTAGATCGAACCAATTTCCGTGTTGGTAGCTCATAGCATGATTATATATGTAGCCTATGAGTTGTATCGACCTCTTATTAATCATCCATGCAACATTTGAATTTAATCTATCTACAGCCCACTCTAAAGAACTCTTGAAGTAGTAATTAAACTATTACGACGCCCTCAATTGATGAATGATCCCGTAGCCAGAACCAATCTTCTGTCGAAAACACCCCTCATCAGCACCACTGGATGTTTTCTCGTGTACTTTGAGTGAATTCGCAAGAGTTTTATTAAATATAGTTATATTATATCATTCAGAAACTGTGGTTTTAAAGGAAAAAAAATACAATGATGAAACTTACTACCGGAAGAAAATATCTAGGCATAGGTAAAAAAGCTTGACAAGCCCCGAAAATTTAGAGCTCTTTTCAATGTCACAGCCAAATACTCTCAAGATTAAAAGTCTCAGTCACAGCATGATAAATCAAGTAATACAGAGAGTAATGTCAATCTGTCTGCGCAATTACTCTATGGCAACGTGATTGATGGCGATGTCCCATGAAATACAACTGTTAAGCTCAACGTACACCTACAGTCGAGTTCATAAAATTCATGGACACTTCTAATTGATTATTTTTATAGCATTTAGCTATGCTTAGCAAATTATACTAAGAAACAGTTGAAAAGATATGGGACCGGCAGGATTTGAACCTGCGATCTTACTGCACACCGGGCAGCCGCTTTAGCCATCCAGCTACGGTCACCGCTTACCAGAACCCTAAATTTCTCTACTGTATGATGATGAACAGCCACAACGTAATTCATACCTCGTACTCCACATTCTCGATACAATACGGCACTGAGTACACAAGACGTAGATATTTGAGTACGTAATGGATTTCGATATCTTTGTAATAGAGAAGGCAGTTGATGGTTTACATTCCAGGCTGCAGTGAACCGAACATTCTCAGAATGGAATGTTGTCGTAGCAAACAGGGATCGGATTTTACAACTTAAATGATCTTCTGTTGAACGTATTTATTCTCATATTAGATGACTCTTGGATTTTATCCGAATCAAACATTATTTTACTTGATTGCCTGTATATTGATATTGTGCCTAAATTTTATTTTAACTTTAACCACTAATTCTTGTTGGCTAGAAAGCTAAACTAGTACAGAAATTCATTTATTTTGATCATAGATTAACTATTTGAAATTGTTTGCTACTAACTTGAAAAATACGGACTTCCATACAACTTTTCAATCCTTATTTAACACCCTGTAGAGTGCAATTGCCCAAAATTCCTTCTTAGTGCGCCCCTACGCCATGTAAGGAACCTTCTTGTAAAATTAAAGTTTCTAGCCCGTTAGGCTCTGCGTTGATAAATCAGTCAGTTGGGCGCACAATAATATTTTATATGTATAGATTAGGTAAAATGTCAGCGTAACATACATCTGCCACGACCTTAACGGTATATTTTTTTTTATGTTGTATAGGCATGTGTTAGACTACGATCTCACCAGATGGTAAGTGACGATGCAGCCTACGGTGGAGCACGCTTACATAAGAAATACCTATTAACTCTTGCTTTGAAGAAACCCAAATTATACTCATGCAGAAACATACAGGCGTGATATTATGTACAAAAAGCCAAATCTACATTCTACCTATTCGTAGTAAATCTGTTTCTACATCTAAGAGATATAAATCTAGTATGCATTTGCTTTTGAAGATACGATGGTGACTTGTGTGCCATCCGCTTTGGTTTGGATACACACACTGAGTGTGGTTACCTATCTCAAATAGAACTCTCGTGGCGTATTCCTGTGTGTTATAGGAAATGGAGGTAAGGATTATTTCTCTTTTTCTTATAAATAAAGACCAATCATGCTTAGGTTTCATGTTAAGCGGAGAGTTTGTTGGTATCTTCCGAGTACAATTCCTGACTTATTCCAATCCACATTCTGCTATTGAGAACCAATATTAGAAAACTCCAAAATGAGAATAATACTTTTGCCTAACCTGGAAATCGAACCCGGCATCGTCAGTTGCATTATGCTAACCGCACGGAGACAAACCAACCGCATTTTAATTCAAGTATTAAGTAGTAAATCAGTTGAAAAATTATGCAGGATTCAAACCCGTGACCTCTTCTCACCGGGCAGCCGCTTGAACCGCTAAGCTACGGTCTATTCTTACCAGGACCCAAATTAAGTCTAAAATTTTAATCGGTAAGTTACGTCTTTACGTGACGTCACGTTCATTCATTTGCCACGTAGTAAATCTGTTTCTACGTCTAAGAGATTTAAACCTAGTGTGCATTTGCTTTCAGAGAAACGATAGTGACTTGCGTGCCATCCGCTTTGTTTGAGATACAGACTGAGTGCAGTTTACCATCTCAAGTACAAGTGTAGTGTCGGATTCCTGCGTATAGATAGATAAATAGAGATAGAGTAATCTTTATTGTACACCAATATTAACAAAGTTTATTTTGTAAACAAATGCACTTAAAAATTATGTTGCACAATGGGCGGCCTTATCGCTATAAGCAATTTCTTACAGGCAACCTTAGGATGGACAAGTAAGTAATGAGCAAAGTTATGGGCAGTTGTTGGTGCGTTAGTTAAAGAAAAAAAGAAAAATAAAGTAAAATTAAAATGACAAAATCCTAATAAATTACTGTGGAACGAAAAGGTTTTTATAAAGGACTTAAAAAAATTTAAACGTTTGTATGTATGTGTCTCCATTCGATTGTATGTTCTTACATATTTTTTTATGTATTTTCGCTGATTATTAGAAGACGCCTGGACCGATTTGAGAATTTTTTTTTGTCTAAAAGAATATACTTGTTATGGGACAATGGGAACACCCATTTTTATCAGGTCACGATCAGATGATGTAATCAAAGTCAAAGTCAAATGCTGGTAGGTACAACTCCTCAACGGTTAGGATTACGGGGATAATTCTTTTAATAGAGACCTTGAGCCCGTTTACTGTATTCTTTCAAGTAAGTATTTTTTTAATTTTTAGTGCCTTTTAAAATTATTTTCGTACATAAGAAATGTTTGGCATATACCTTGGCATTGTGAGTGCCCTACTCAATCTGCTCATAGACATAAGATATGAATTACATGTACATAGTACAAGTAAAACGGCAAGCTAAAAGTACATTGAAGCGGAGCGGACCGTATTGGCGTACTTGAAACCATGCAAGTCAGCTCCACTCCTCTTCTCTCCGTTCTACTCCACTATGCTCCAGCTGCACAGATTTTCAAAGCAAAACAAATTTGTGAACACGCGGCTTAGCTCTGCTCCGTTCCACCACGCTTCAATGGATACGCAGCCTCATACTTGAAATAGCTATTTCGAGATTTTAGAACTCCTATGTATGTGTCGGTAAAGTTAAGTTCTGAAGTTTCAGCTATATCGTACGTGTGTGTTAATATTGTTAAGTTTAACAATTAACAAAGGTTGTTATCCGATACACGTTTAGTAATCATAGATCAAGCTGGTGTGAATTAACATCATTCTCTCTGTAGGGCTAGCATAAAGAGTAAAATATAGATATTATCATATTTCCCCATGCAATATTTTTACAAATAAAGCACCAATCATCTGTGTGTTACTTGAAATAATACAGTAAACGGCCTTAAGGTGCCAATATTTAAAGAATTATCCTCGTACTCCTAAATATTGAGGAGTTGTATCTGCCAGCATCAGCTCAGCAACATAAAATGCTGACTGCTATACGCAAATATCTGAGTAGCTTTAGGTAGTACACGAAAAACAATAAGGAAGCCCCTCAAATTTGATGCGGGTTGCCCTCGATTTCTCTAGGATCCCATTACCAGATCGTGACCTGATGAACGCTCGTTATGCTAGCCCCTCTGCTAACATTGTTAATAGACCTATAAATAAAATTACACGCTAAAATTATAAGGCAACACTCAAAAGAAGATGGTCTAGTGGTTGGCGTATGCTAAAAAATGCGCGGTCTCAGGTTTGATTCCCGGGTCGGGCAAAGTGTTATTGGTGAACCTTCCATCAGGTGGATGGCGATAGGCTCACCCCCTATATAAATGTTGGTGTTGTACACCTCTGCCACATCCTTCTGGGTAATATAGGCGTGATGTTATGTTACGTTATTTAATAAGGTAAGAGTCTAGCTCTCTCCCAGAAACCCTACTCTAGATAACCTTTCCCAAAGTGATATACAAGTATATAAAGTTGTAAATAGTTAACATCTTGTAAGTTTTACAATTAACAAGGTCGGTAATCGGATACACGTTGGTTAATCCTGATTGTCGTACGTTAATCCAATACGTGATTAGACAGGTGTAAGCCTTCAAATTATCACATTGACTTCTTTGGTTACCTAATTAATAGGCTTAGTTAGTAGCTACTTGTTATATCTTACTTGCACAAATAGTATGTGCAAACAGGTCGTTTTGTTACACGCTCAAATTTTATTGTGCAAATTGAAATGTTCATACATTTAAAATTTGCACAGTCCGTTTGCACAATCTGTTTGTGCGAAAATGTACAAATTCCTGATAATATTTCTGAAACAATAATTATATTTTCTTTATATAGTATAGATAATTGACATTCTTTCTATCTGATGAATACCAGAAAAAGAGTAACTGTTTATCTTCTACTGAGATTAGTGTAGTATGTATTATTATTAGGATGGTTTTTTTTTGTTTCTATCAAACTAATTGATTTATGATCCACCTTACTGCTAATTTTGCAAAAACATTTAGATACATTAAAG
Organism: Hypena proboscidalis; assembly: GCA_905147285.1. Classification (NCBI taxonomy): domain Eukaryota; kingdom Metazoa; phylum Arthropoda; class Insecta; order Lepidoptera; family Erebidae; genus Hypena; species Hypena proboscidalis. Next base: position 3,363,865 of record LR990150.1, on the reverse strand, counting down.
TTTAAATTCGCATGGTATAATTCTGAAAAACATTAAAAATAGTGGTAAATGACTAACTTATAGCTACCTTATTGACTTAAATGGTGATTTGTAAGTAATAATGTGGTAGGTACAGTCAGCGACAGAAGTAGCTACACAAAAATCAATCTTCAGTCACTTAATTCTGAAAACCGTCATTATATCATGATGGGATTATTTTAATTAAGGGATATCCTTATTGGGAAAATATGCAAGTAGTTTGAATTTTTTTATGTGTTCAGCTGCTTTTGTATCTGTACTGTACGTATTGGTTCCGTCAAAATAAAATGCTTGCGATATTGACCAGTCCACCTTTGTCTTTTTCAAACGGTCACAAATCTAACATTGGCAAGTGAACGTATTCAGCAGTTTATTATTTGTTAAAAAAAACTACGTTTATAACATTTTAGAAAATTCTAGTATCCATCACAATCGAGGACATATGAAATAAAAGTGAAGAAAACTTACTCACAAGGAATAATGATTATGTAGAATGAATTACTCATTTTACATTAATTTTAACTCTTAAAATATCGTTATGCATGATTTTATTATTGCTATTTTAACGAGAATTAACGCGATTCGTACACATAGTACAGTTTTGCTTAGTTTGGGACTAGATGGTGTTGCGTGAATGTTATATAAATATTTATTTATTTTTCGTGTATATTTTATGATAAAAAATAAAAATATATATTGTTGTAGATAATAATGATGAGATTTGTATAATGAAATTATTTTAGTTTTTTAAAACAAATCTCCGCTTCGCTCGTCTCCTCTGTACTTTGATAGAGTCTGGGGATTACTTTAGTTTTTTTTAGTTAGTTTGAAGTAAACTCAACTACCGAGAAGATACGAGCTAAAAACTAAACTATGAAGTTGATACTGAGTGAAACTTCTGTATTTGCTGTGCTACGAACCAGTTCGAACCGCCCGCAGCCGCCAATATCCAGCCAATACTAGTTATTTGAGCACGTTTCAACCAACGCAAACTAACTTTCGCCGATCTGTTTACCTTTGGGTCGCGAATCGCGGATCCATTTTCTGAATATTGTTTTAAAGGTTTTATACTTTTGCGTCTACATTTCAGGAATGGGGTTTAGTGTCTGTTTATATGGAGGGAGCGATTGTAGGTTGTGGAAAATCACTTGAATTGTCTGTATGTTGATTATACAAACGATGAAGTATTTCTTAGCTATTATCAGTACTATATAATGTAAAGAGTAAAACTATTTGTTAGTACTTTATATTTTAACATATACTTTTTTTTTTTTTATTATTATTCAATTAAGTTAGTGTTTACTATAACTTTACTATAATGTACTTAGATATAACATTGTATATTTCGCATACCGATTATCCGGTGAAACATGTGTACTTATTATAAAATTGTACCATCTTTTTGTCACCATGTTTTAGGCAAATTAACGTTTCTTTCTTTCTTTCTTATAAGCCTTGGTAGACTTGATCGTAATTCTTAAAACATTACATAACATCACGCCTATATTACCCTGAAGGGAGTGGCAAATGAGTAGAACACCCATATTTCCCCAAGGATACCTAGGAGGCTGATCGTCATCCACCAGGCACAATTCCAACTCCGTGTAAAACCCTGTGGCTCCTTATAGGTTTAAAGACATTTATTCTTAAATAAGACTATAAGTCACTTATATGAGAACATAATTAAACTTAAAGTAAAAATATCATATTTTTTTCCGTTTTAGCCTTAAAAATATTACATTAGCAGAACAACTAAACTAACTCCTTCAACATATTACTATGCTTACCCAGCTTATTTATCTAAAAGAGAGTTATCATCCATTAAGTATTCAGCGAGTTTGCATTTGAATATGTTAATTGAGTTTACATTTTTTATTATGGAAGGTAATCTATTATATAGCTGTGCTCCTTGGTATATTAAACATTTTTGACCATAATTCGTTCTAATTTTAGGTAATACGAGAAAACTAGCTCGACGGGTGCTGCGTTTACTTAGTTGTTTTTGTTACATAAAAGTTATGTTTGTATGTATTTTATTATTAAGCACCTTTCTTATAAAGAGACACGTATTGTAAATATATAACTAACTTATTTATCCAATAACCTTTAGAGGTAAAACTTTTATCTACATTTATATATTTGTTCCGGTTTCCTTTATTATTGCACCGTGTTTAATCCCATAATAACTATGAACTATACCCTGAGGGCACAAGGAAGGGTCCCGGAAATTCTGGGTCTATTTGTTAAATGTAGTCACATACGGCTATTTGGCAAAGATCAAATATTATGTAGTAAACAAGGACTTTTTAGGTTTTAATGTGTGTGAACGATTTACCGTCCGCATGTGTACGTTGTTAATTCTCTATTGACAGCAATTTGACATGAAATATCTTCTGAGAATAGTTGTAGTAATTGCAAGTCACCAGGGTTGATGACCTAAAACAGATTTTTTGGGAGGACTGGAGGCGAACAACCGTGATGATGGTGATAAGGGCCTTAGTCCACCACGTCGGCCAAGTGTGGATCAGTAGACTTCACACACCATCGAGCACTTTTAAGGCACTCTCAAGCATGCAGGTTTCCTCACGATGTTGTCCTTCACCGTCAGCGAGCGATAATTTTTACGATAAATATACACATATCTTCGAAAAGTTGAATCTTAACAGTTTATTGACAGAGGTGTGTGTCGTTAGTTTAAACCCGATACCTTCGACTTAGCAGTGTCCGATTCGGTTATCGCTGCTACCAACCGTGTGATTGTGGCGCACAAATTCCAGGACATTGTCCATTACTCAAGTAATAAAAGCTAAATGATTGAAAGGGTAAATACAGTTTCCATTTGATGCACTAAGTATCTGTTTTCACGTTTATCTCTCAATACAACGGCTATCTAACTCAGCTGACAAACCATCTGGCCTAAGATCCACTTTACATACATTTCACGAACAGCTTTGTACCCTTGCCAACTATCCGACACCGGGCTGCTTCCAAAATAAGCCCAGAAAGAAGTCATCGAGTTAAAATTCTAGTGCAAATTTAACTAAGTTAGTAGAGCAATGCAGTAGTTATATTAAATGGGTTGCCAAAGTACATACCAATGTCGCAAACGAGCATTTACGTGATAAAGTGTTTTTAGTAGGTACCATAGAAATCTTAATAACTAGTCAATAGAAATGCTATCGACTATCTTTTAACACTGGGACGCATGTCGCCGTTTTTCAAATACCACTTACACATACATTTTGTATTCCTGCAAACAAAATTATTCTTTTTGCGATGACATTAAGACGACAATTCCTCAACTCGCACTTGTGTTTGACTAGACACATGCGCGGCGACAAGGTCACGGGTCTTTGATATTTCTATTGCCTTATTATTAAGATTTCTATGGTAGGTACAAAAAAATGCTTTCGTCCGCGTGGTATGTGACCTTCACCAAATGTTAGAAACCTACAGCTACGATCTACAATCTCATACCTACCAAATATTCACAAACCTGAAACCTGAAAACCGTTTGTTCAGAATATGTTATCAAATTTATTTTACGAGATGATACGAAAAAAAAGAAAAAATATATATTCATGTTGACCATAAATTTTGAGTATTCGGCATGTTTAATTTGTATGGATAAAATAGTGAAAGTTTTTCGTTTTTCTCGAAAAAATTTAAAAGAATATTTTCTGCCCAACAGAAACAAGACAGGTTGATTTTAACAAACCATTAATATTGTTTTTGATAACCTGGAACAGACGTTTGAAAAATCATAGTAGATATATGTTACACGAACATTTAACTTTAATGTCACCATAAAACAAAAGAATAAACTTAAAATGTTCATGTAAGAATTCAATAAAATACAGTGTCCGGGGACATCGAATAAAATCACTAACACTTTATAGTTTATGGTGCGTTTCGATGTCAGTCAATTTTATGTGGATCGTCCATAAGAATTTACGACACGACACTTGATCTTTAGTACATGCTACTACTTTTATAGCTTGTTATCATTTTCGCCTAACAAAGCTGTAGGGTACAACTGAGGGTATAGGAATATGAACCATAATTTTATTCTGGGGTCCTAACACATAAAATAATATTACCGTTACTATGCCTGTTTTGTTTAGGTTTTTATGTAAGTAGAACCTTTACAAGGATTAATGCTTTTAAACTTTCGAGATTTGTACAGATAATTATATATTGTAGACACGGGTCTTAATCACGTTAATATGTTTAAACACATAAATACCTTTTAGGCTCGACAGTTTCGATCGAATCACACCGATCGTGGTCACGAGCCGACTGGTGAAGGCTTAGCGTCGTCTCCGTGAGGTGAGGGTTTTGTCCACTACCCTGACTTGGTCGTCAATATTTTTATTTTTATTTTTGTTAAAATTGTCGGTATTTTTACACACAACACTAACGACGTCTTCACACTGATGTGTATCATTATTTTTCAAAGGATGTCTTTCAAAGGGTAGTTAGTTGGCAGACAATAAGCTTAGTTTGTTTAGTGTCTGCCAACTAACTTCATTGAAAATACTTATATGCAGTCGAATGCGTTAGACTGACTGGGAGCCGATCCAAATGTGATCGGGCAACAGCTTGAAGAATGATGAGGTAAGGTTTTAAATGTAAAGGATTTAACCCTCAATTTCTTTGATTGTCCTAGAAATGTCCATGGGTTCATTCACTCATTGCATGGGGTTGCAGAACAAAAGGCATCCCTTAATGGATGACCATAATAACTTGATTGAAAGTTAAACGTCATTATGACATAAGAGGAGAAAATATTAGCTCAATTCGCTTTTGGGTGATTTGTGATTTCATAAGAATTAGCTCGTTTTTTTTCTAGTCGCTAGACAAAAAGGCTTTTTGTTAAATATCGGCCATCTTACTTGCACAAATCATACGTGAATATAGCTGGCGAAACGACCTGTTTGCAAACTTTGTTTGTGCTATTAAGACGGAGCGTGTAGCTGGTATCTTAGTGTGAAATCTTAAATAGAGAGACATTGGAGTTGTGTATAGGCTAGAGGAAGGAAGTACTACCATCTCATTTTTATTAGGGTTCCGTAGTACCTACAAGGAACCCTTATAGTTTCGCCATGTCCGTCTGTCCGTCCGTCTGTCCGAGGCATAGAAACGAAACCGTTGGTGCTAGAAAACTGAAATTTTGCATAAACATGTATGTTATCTATACAAAGAAAGTTGTAGAATAAAATTTGGAAAAATATTTTTTTTTCGGGTAGCTCCCCTACATGTAAAGTAGGGATGTTTTTTTTTTGTCGCCTACCCCATAGTGTGGGCTAAACTACTGGATCCCAAATTCTGAAAAAAATTGTGTCGGTAGTACATGTAATGAACTTTAAAGGAAAACTATAGCGGATAAGTTCACTTCATTAGTTCAAGAGGAATAGGGGTCCAAAGTGTAAAATGCAGTTACTTAGAATAATTCGTGCAAATTACAAAAATCTTTGAAAGTAATGACTTGTATGAAGATGTTACTTGTTTAATACAGATAGTAAATCCCTTTTAAGTCGAAATATGTTGTTACGACTAGCTACGGAACCCTACTGCGCGTGGCCCGACACGCACTTGGCCGGTTTTTTTAGATAACCGACACCCGCGCTTAGATTAAGTCCTGTATCGTGGTTTTCACAAACACAGTAAAGCAGTCAGATCTGCCGCAAAACCCTTATTTAAATAGTAAGCGAGGTCTAATAGGTAAATAAATGAGTTAAAGTTCTAAATAAAGAGGATTTAATACTCGAATTTTTCGATTGTCACACAAATGTCGTCGGGTTCATTCGGTAATTGCATGAGGTTGTATAACAAAAGACATCGCTTAATGGATGACTTGAATAGCTTAATTGTTAGTTAAAAGAAGAAAGAAGAGTAAGTCATTACGTCATAATTATAAAAAAGTGATTTAATTTGTAGTAAATATAGATAGATAGATAGATAGAATAAACTTTATTGCACACCAAAAAATAAGACACAAAATAGAACATAATTTAACATTTAAGACATGTACAATGGGCGGCCTTATCGCTAAAAAGCAATATCTTACAGGCAACCTTTGGATGGACAAATATAAAGTTAGACTGATATGGGGCAGTTTAAGGTGTAAGAGATGAGATAAAAGATTCACTATAATTTACATTAATTTACAAATTCAATAGGTATATTTACCTACAAATTAAATATATATTATTATTAACATACATAGGTATACTTAAAATAAATATGTACATAACACTATTTATATATTAAATACATACATATTATTATAAATAAATATTATACATACATATAATGAAAACAGAGGAAAATAATAAATGTATAAACAAGTTTTACTCATGCATCTGAAAGGACTGGCAATGTGAATAAATAATGGTAAGATTTATGGAGAGGATAAGTAATTATCTTTGACCATTTTTTTAAAAAAGTTAATAGTTTTGGCGCGTCGAATAGACAATATATATATTCGATGATTTGAAGACAAAATGTAACTACAATGTAAGAGGCATCATGAATGATTTTTAAACCTCTCTCAAATCCTTCAATTGTCACGCAAATGTCCTCGGGTTCATTCACTAATTGCATGGGGTTACAGAACAAAAGACATCCCTTAATGGATAACCTCAATAGCTTAATTGTTTAATTGTAAGTTAAACATCGTCGTGGTGATGTGGAGTAATAGTATTGTTGGTTAGGATAGTTTAGGCAGAAATTGGCAGGGTAAGCTTGTAAAAGAGAGCAAGCAATTTTTTTAACTAAAGTTGTGGTTTATTTTTTTCTGTAATTATAGTTTTTGCACCGAGATCAGTCATTAAATAAGTGAGTTCCAATCTACACATTTAGGCTATTGCCCAAAATTCAAACCACAAATCACTTTCAATACAGTTTTTATTCCGAAAAACAGATATTCACAGTAATTTATTATTATTATCAGCTATTACTATAACAATATGACACAGTAACGTCTAAAGACACTTGTTGTCACTCTGAGCGCTCAAAAAAGACGGCCCTTTCCGTCTTTCCGTGGAAGTGTCAAAATCAAACGGTTGAACCGGAAGTGTAATCATTTTATACAAAGAAAAATCAATTGAATATTCAAATAAGCGATAGTTCACTATAGTTTACCTAAAAATATTTTTTATAAATTTATTAGACAAATATTTAATATTTCTTTGATTATTAACAGTTCGTTAAAACAAATTAAATGAGTATCATAAAATGGCATGAATAAATCACAAAATATAAATCATTGCATGCATCATTCATAATAATATTCCTTACAATAATATTAATTAACCTTACACACATTACTAAAGAAATTATTTGAATGCAAACAACTTTCTTGACTGTCGACACATTGTTCTAGATAACGATTTTCATACTTATACATTGGTCAAGTTCTACTTAACAAACTATAAAACTGAGGTACAAGCGTTTTACCCATAACCTGCAATAAAACATACCATTCACCATCAGCTGAACTACATTCATCGTTTAAAATAGACATAAATTATTTTAAACATTCTACAAATGTTTTAGCAAATTATATTGCGTGTTGCCAAGCCCTCGTTTCTAAATTAACATGATGTAACAGAAACAAATGTATGTAATTTTTCAGTTTCCAATACGTGCCTCTGGGAGCACTTATTAAGTTACTTTATGTACACGACACGCTAAAATGGCAGTCACGTAAAAACTCACTTTAGAGCCCATACACACAGTGTATTTTAAACGCTCGAATGTGTCGCTGATTCTCTTGAACCGAAATTCAGACGGAGACCGTAAGCCTATTTGATCTCTCTAATCTTTAAAGAAGTAAAGTGTCCATGTCCGTCACCTTTACTCTTTTTCTTTGAGCCTCCCCGAGTGACGTACACAACGATTCCTTACGTCCGGCGCACCCTGGGCAATTCGCGAGTACTCCAAAGCGAATTGGCTAATCCTTTCATCACGATGACAAGTCAAAATAAAATTTGACTCAGCCATCGACACGACGAAGAAGAAGAGAAGAAGAAGAACAGACGCAGTACCGATGAGATATAACAGCGCTTCTCGCTCGAGTTTGTATCATTTTATTCGAGTGTTTAAATAGACACAAAATAATGTAATGATGCTTTTTGATCGTATTGATCGTATTTGAAAGGATAAAAATACGCCGTGTACACAGGCCGTTAGATTTTTTCGCGTCGCGTCGATCGTGTTCAGTTTTCCTTTTTTTGTAATTATGTTTTTATTATTTTAGTCGATAAATTAAATACTCTAGGGAATTAAAGCTTTTAGTAAATAAGTGGTTCGTTCAAAACTTTGAAGGGTGTGAAACGCTGGTAAACAACAATACTTTTTTTTGCCGTCAAATATAACTTTATGTATAGATTTTTATTTAGATCCTATTGTTAAGCCAGGTTCAAACCAAAGCGGAGAGGAGAAGAGATATGATTGAGTGACAAATCAGGTTTCGTTTTTATCACCTCAGATCGCCTCTTGACTGACTGAATGAAAACTGATTGGTTATTCAAACACAATTCCTCGCATCTCCGCTTTGGTGCAAATCTAAATTTGAATTTGATGTGCAAGATATTCTTACGCCAGCAGCCAAAATGCAACTATAAAATGACTGAATTGGTAGGCAATTTGATTTTATCAAACTTCAAACCAACTGCCAATATTACAAAACTCGACCAACCATTACCAAACCGTCATAACTTAACTCTAACTTTACTTAATTCTGTGCAACTCAAACGCAACTCCAGAACTAATGTAAACTAGAACTGGAAATTGAATTGAATTACATTGTTTTAGTTTGTATACAGCCTGCTAGGGTGACTCACATTTGGTATAGGTCAGTCAATAGGTCAAATTATGGGTTGCAATTATTCACATAACATTATCACGTTTAAATGTTCATGCATGTTTAAATGTTCGCATGCCCACAGACTGTCAAAATAGATGAACTGTACCTATATTTTAATAACCATTGTACCTAACTCTATTTTGTGTGAATATAATGATCTTTATCTTTATCTCTTTATCTTATCACGCCTATATTATCCAGAAGGGTGTGGCAGATGTGTACATCATCCATATATTACCTGTTTTGTTTAGGTCCCATAGGATAGGGGGTAAGTCTATCGCCATTTACCGGGCACAATTCCAACTCCGTGCTGCTATTGTAAATTACCGGGCGGAAAGTTCACAAATACGCACGACCCGGGAATCGAACCCGAGACCTCGCGGTAAGAGGCCCATACGCTAACCACTTGACCATGGAGGCAGTTGTAACTATTTGTAGGCGCTAATATAGTGGCCATGCTAGTTAAGGCGAACTTGTGGTCGTATTTTTTATTTACGAGTAATCATAACAAGAAGATGTGGTATATGGTCGATACCAATAGATTTTAGATGTTGTCAGGACCAAAGCTTGGTATCTCAGGGAAAAAATCAAAAGAGCGACTATATCTGGATCTCTTGATCCAATTTATTGTTGTTTGAAAAAAACGCTTAATCCGAAATGCCGAACAAGCATACGATATAAGGGACTGACGGTTTACTGCGAATTCGGATTGAAGTATGAAATTACAAAAAAAAATAATGTTATTTTACATGCGTGTGAAGAAAAGAAAAGTGTGCAGTTTTTACATAATGTCCAATTATTCTTAAGTTAGCAGAGATCGTACGCTGACACGATGCGTTCTCACATTTTTATATGAAAACGCATCGTATGACATAACATCATAGCCACATTGGGGTGCATGAAAGGAGCCTCCCCGAGTGACGTACACAACTATTCCCTACGTCCGGCGCACCCTGGGCAATTCGCGAGTTCTCCAAAGCAAATTGGCTAATCCTTTCACCACGATGGCAAGTCAAAATAAAATTTGACTCAGCCATCGACACGACGAAGAAGAATAGGCACATTTCACCAGTTTTTTAAGTCCCATGTAATAACAGGTGAGCATAGGCTCACAGCCATCCATTGGGCACAAATCCAACTCCTTGCTGCAATTGAGAATTTGGACGAAAGCACGTTTGCAGGCTAGCTGGCAAAGCTATTTAATTATTTATATCAGAGTCACGTTTGACTGCATATAGGTCACCCGATAGGTCGAATTATAGGCTGTAATTAGTAGGCTAGGGCGCCAAGTTATTATAATGTAACTTGCTGCGCAAATTTAGGGTAAATTGAAATTGCAATTTGGCTACGTAACGGACTTAACACGGAACGTAATAGAAAGATGATTGTAATACTTGGGTATAATACTTTCCTAACTATAAAACTAAAGGGACTGGGTGAAAATTGGTATAATCATAAACAATAAATAAATACCTCACAAATTACACACAACGCCATCTAGTCCCAAACTAAGCAAAACTTGTACTATGGGTACTAGAATAACTGATACTAATACTCTTATACTTTTCTTTTGTAAATACATACTAATTATACATAGAAACACCCAGGCTAAAAGAAACCCCCATGTTCTTGCATTCAAAGATTAGTCTTAAGCGGGAATCGAACCCGCGACCTCGGCGTCGCAGGCAGGTACAATACCCGCTCCGCCATTTGGTCGACATAAATGGTCGACATAATGGTCATTGAACTTTGTTGTCAATTGACAAATTTAGGCGAATTCATATGTACTTTATATACGCTAGGTACTTGAACAGTTAAATCACAAAACCTATTGTGAGGAAATTGGGTGAACCCTCGGGGGAAGTTATTTGTTTTTTCAAATTGTCCCGTTGTATTTAACACCTTGCCTATAAATATAAATTAGCCATTAAACCCCCATGTATTGTGATGTCATTCGAACTTTTAAGGATCATCGTACGTTTTATAAGGACTTTTACGTACTTATATAGAATGCGTCTACGTCACAACGGTAATGTCTTCTAATTTACATGCGAACGAAGAATGCACTCGCTCCGTTTTGCCAAATTTTGAGACCCAGTTTTTCGTAACTCTCCTCTAACGTAGACGGGGTAAAACAATAGAAGTTAGCTTGGCCAACATGAGACAGAGAACGTCGTACATAATGTACAGGCACACTGCAGTGCGGCCCTTGAAAAAACCGGCACGCATGCCGAAAAAAAGATCGAATCCCTGTGTTTCACTTTTTACAATTTTTCATAAGTTTTCTTTTTTCACGTGTGAGTGCGACGGGAGTTAAGCTTTCTATGTGTACGCCTCTTAATTATAAATCCTTTTTGACTGTTTTCACTGTGCCATTTTTGATACGTTCTGCTATAATATGTGTAAGGTACAAAAGTGGAGGTATTGAGAAGCGGGTCGGGAAAATTTGGCCGTCTTAAAGCAAACGGGTACTACACGTTTACTCAAGTCAAATATTTCTGTAAAAATACAAAGTTATCTGCTAGTAAACGACTAAATGAAACTTCAATCACATACAATGTATGAAATGTTCCAACAAAATTTTACTTTAACCGTAACCTGTAGTCAACAATAAAAGCGTCATACATTTATGACTGCGAAATACGGTATTGGCCATATACAATATCAATGTTATTCGATTTCTTGACGAAACGAATAAAATTGTTGCGGCACTTTGCTCGGAACCTCCGATCGTTCTCCTTTATTTCAATAAAAGGTATTCATACGTAAGGTTTTGAATGCAATAGAAGGCTCTTCGAGAAATAATGCAGCGTTTAGTGTAGTACACACCTCATGCTAATGTGTTGGAGACTATTTGTTAGGGCCCATTTACACAGTTTAAGTATTGTTTCGTTTGGAAAAATATCTTATAGTGCAATTACACGATGACAAGTTTCTCGTCATGTAATTGACCTATTAGATATGGGCACAATATTATATACAGTTTCAAGAATCTTGCATCTTAACTTTATTATCTGACAGTGTGTACGGCAACGCTTAGCTCGCGTGGGACCGACGGAGCCTCGCAGCCCCGGAGCCGTGACAGAAGCCTTCGTCATTATCATCATACTCCATCACGAAATCATCAGAAGGTCCCGATAGAATCATAAAATGTTATACACATCATGGTCAAAGTATTCAGTTTATCACTTTGGCTTCGATATGTATAACTACGGATATACGATCATGTCTTGTGCTTATGCTGCCGTATTCGGAAGTCGTATACAAACTTAGAGCGTAAAGAAAAAATACGTTCGTCCGTAACCGACAGTAAGCTGGTCAAATAAACTCATGTCATAATGTATGAAATGTTCAAACAAAATGTCACAACCGTAATCTTTACTCAACAATGAAAATGTCTTACATTTATGACTGCGAAAGACGGTATGTCGATAAACAATATCATGTTATTCTATTCCTTGACGAAACAAATAAAATTGTGGCGGCGGCACTTTGCTCGAAGCCTCCGATCGTTCCCCTCTTTTTCAATAAAAGGTATTCATATGTGAGGTTCTGAATGCAATAGAAGGCTCTTCGAGAAATAACGCACCGTTATACACTTCACGCGATGGAATTTGTTAGAAAACTATTCGTTAAGTATGCCGTAGTTTCATGACTCTCACATGTCTAGTTTTGTACCATTTCTTTAAAATGATGAAGGCAAAAACTGCAATAGGTATAACTGCACTGAGTTAACTAGTAGTTTAAGCTACATTGTTCATAAGGCGACAAGTGCGCACACGTCCATTGTTTGCTGTACCACCCTGCAGAACTAATGCCGGAGTTCAAACACCCTTGCGACGCTTGTGTCAAAATTATAACGATAATTTTACAGATTTAGATATATTTGCCATGCGCGCTAACGTATTTAGAACTACATTAATACAAAATATCAAGCAAATTAAGGAATAACTGGAGGTGTTCGCATTCTTTGCCTATTGTTTGCATTTCTTTTCTTCTTATTATTTAATTTTAAGTTGCAAAAATGTAACCAATTTTTCACTTATATTTTGTGGATAACGTTGTGAGTGCACATTTAATCACTGTTTAATTTGTCAAATTTTTGAATTTACTCTTAATGTTGTAACTGTTTGTTTATCCCTAATAAATAAATAAAAAAAAAAAAAGAGTGAAAGTGAGAATATTGCCAAAGATTGATTACGCCTAGATTGATAACTTTCACATCACCGCTCCGTCTTCTGTGAAGACAAAAACAGGTTTATGTGACACGCACACAAACAAATATCTGATGTGTATACGTGTCATATACAGCCAAGGTAGCGCAGTCAAAGTGGCTTCTAGGCATTATATTATTTACACAATTTTGAAGGTATTGTTACGAATAAGATCAAAGCGTCCCTCTTCAATAATAGTACGGTCTAATATAACCCTAAATCCACAAACAATAAGTAGGGCAACAACTATTTGGAAGCATATTATTGACAAAGCTGGTATTTACTTTCACAACTTAGTACGAACAATCTAATACCGACCTTTGAAGTTTCCTGCAAAGTTGTAAACAGGTTGTAGAGTCTTACTAACTATTTGTTAATGCATCCTGTTCGGAATTTAATTTGATGTGCTGTGATTATGCTTGACTCTAGTTATCACTTTTTTTCAATGCAATGATGAGCAAATTCGTGTACGGGGTATTGGGTATGTTAACTACAAACTTGTTTTAAGCTTGCAGTTGGAAGCAAGCATCAGCGTCCACGATTGACGAATGTTAACATATTTGTACAAGTGTGTGCGCAAACGTCACTATTGCGCACGCGTCTTTTTTGAATGAAAATATGTAAACATACTCGTACGTCGGGCGTTGACGCTGACGCTTACTTCCAACTGCATGCTTTAGTTTACCATAAAAGAATACTACTACTAAACTTTATGAGGACGCTCGTATAAATATGATCGAAGTTCACGTACTGGTTTTTATTATTTATTTAAAACTTCTTGCACATAATAAGTGTACAATGGCGGACTTAATGCCATAGGCATTCTCTACCAGTCAACCGTAAGGTGGTGCAAAGATTACAAAGGTAGGTGCAGTAAAAATGTTCCAATTTAAAGAGAAAAACTAATCTTATAACCATACAATACATACAATAAATAAATACCCTATATATATATATATATATATATATATACATAATATAATATCAAAGCATGATATTCAATAAGAATATATATACATATATATCTAATATATACTATTATATAAATAAAACTTGACAGATCAATTTTTAATGACTCTGCAGAAGATTCAGTTATTAAGAGTTGACGAACCCGGAGTTTGAAGGCATCCCGGGTAGTGGACATCCTGATCTCGAGAGGGAGTGCGTTCCACAGAAGTATAGACTGAATAAAAAAGGAAGAATGGAGTAAGCTGGAAGAATGAGAAGGACACAAGAGGAGAAGATTGTTAGAAGAGCGTAGATTTTTATCATGACTAGAGCAAAGATATTGAAAATGGGGTGTTAAATAAGTTGGAGCATTTGGAGAATTAAGAATGGAGTACAGGGTGGTCAGCGTACGCAAATTGCGTCGCTGCCGGATAGCCAACCAACAAAGGTTTTTATTTTTATTTTTCAATAATATGATTTTAAGTTACTTTAATTGAATATTATGAAATAAGCCAATATTAAACATTCTTAGTAGTTCATAGTAATTTCAATCAGCCGTTATACAACCCATAGTGTTGAAAATTCTTAGAACTGTCGTTAAGTACCTGCTTTAGTACAAAATTGTTTCCGGTTAGCTAGTTACTTTAAAAGAGTTCATAGAAAATTTCAAAGCTATTTATTTTGTCACGACAGAATTTCAAATGCTGCAAACAATCTGCAGACTGCCGTCTGTTACCGGCTGAGAACTGCACAACAAACCACAGATATAGATCTACATAGATAACGCAAGAATCACGATTTGTATTGAAACCAAGCGTGCCGACTTTTTAATTTAGTGACGGGAAATCCAAACCGATACAAAGACACCGATGCCGCCGATGCCCATCCGCCCAGTACGATTCAAACGATTCAACTGGAGCCGTCCGCTATGATTTTCTCTAACAAAAGACGCGCGTGGACTGAAGTTAGCGGCGACCAACCTTGACGCTTGGTCGGGGTTCGGACACGCGAAGTACATGCATTTGCGTTATCTATGTAGATCTATATCTGTGCAACAAACCGTTGACATGCAGGAAAAATACAACTTTAGTTCTAAAATGTATCTGCATAAAGTTTCCGCGTCTTCAGTGGCTAGGGTAATGTGTTTTTCATTGGATCACAGCCAACTGGAGCGTTGGATCTATTCGACGAACTACTAATAGGTTTAAAGGTACCGTAATGAGTTGGGACTTAGTATAATTGATTTAAATATCACTTACGTTGATTCTGAGAACGTTATAAAGGTGCTGGCTGATATGTTTCAGCCAAGTTGTTTGTTGGTTGACGCTAAGCTATGGTTGGTTGATGGTTTGTGACTATTTTGTTACATATATATCAGTTTATCTATACATATAAATAAAATTGAAGTGTCTGTTTTTAATGTCAAAATAACAATGTTTTTTTAGTTGATATAGTTATTTGCATATACCTATGCCTAATGCCTATGCAGTTTTTTAATTTTTTGTCTGTCTGTCTGTTTGTATCGGCTAATTTTCTAAACAGCTGGACCAATTTTAATAAAATATATGCTAGTAACTGACGACTGACTGCCTACCGCGCAAACGAAACCGCGGGTGAAAGTTAGTTTGTTTGTTTGTTTGCTTTAATCTCGGCAACTAACGATCAAATTTTAATAATTCTTTTTGTGTTTGATAGTTTAACTATCCATTAAAGTTTTTTGATATTTAAAATTACGCTGAATCACATGGAAGCGGGGCAGTAATGATTAACGAGGTTCAAAGCGTGGTAGCAACTACTACTTAATATAAAGAACTCCACGCGGGCGAATTCGCGGGTAGAAGCTAGTATATATATATTTTATTAACCCATAATGTCCCATTGTTGGACAAAGTTCTTCCCAACGACTCTCATTCTTCTCTATCCGTAGCTTTTTCCTGCCAGCTTTCCAGAAAGGAGTCAAAGTCATCACGCCAGCGTTTCCTCGGCCGGCCTTATATATTTGTAAAACCTTATTCAAATATTGGGAAATAATTGCCCACTTGACACTACTGTAATATTTTTTTATTAATTCTTTATTGACAACTCTAATCAGTACCAAACTCTATAAAAAACCCCATTTCCCCCCTTTTTATAAAAATGAGGAGTTTTTTTTCGAAATCTATAAAACCATCTTACCTAAAAACCGTGACAAAATTTTAATTTTATTGAAAAAAAATGTCCATTTGATTAAGGGTTAAAAAATATCAGCGACCGATTAAATGTTGAGCGTGGTGCTTGCTATCAATTTTATGAACCAGATAAGTGCAATTAAATTTGGCCCGTATCTTTCTTATAAGATTATCCTTTACTTTTTAAACTTTACTGCAAGATATAAAGTAAATATTTTCACATTCGTTCCAAGGAAGTAAACTTTACCATTCTTAAAGAATATCTAGAAGAATCCTAGAAATATGATAGTATTTTCCACAAACGCCAAGAATATTTAAATGAAGCTTTCGCCATGAATTCGCCGGTTTGAGCCCTTGGCGCCGAAGTTATGGCTTTTGAACGTAGTAAAGCACTGAAGTTATTTGAAATTATATAATGGTCCTTTTATATAGGCATCCAGGTTCGTGTCTTATCTTCAAACTGTTTTATGAGGGTTTCTTGATTGAGTACTAGTCAGTTGTTATTACTAGGTTAATGGACTGCTTTATATGACTCATTTTGATAAGAATATTTCTCCGCGTAACTGTCTCTTTGGCCTAGTTGTAAGCGTCTGCAGCCTTTCACCCCGAGGTCTGGGGTTCGAGTCCTGGGTCCGGTAAAAGTGTTATTTGGGATTATTCCGTCAGGAAATTGTCCATAGCAGCGTAAATTTGTCGTAACTGCCTCTTTAGTCTAGTGGTTAGTGTATTTATGCTGCCTATAATCTCGAGAGTCCCGGGTCTGGAAAAAGTGTTATTCCGGATTATTCCGTAAGGAAATTCTCAATAGCAGCACGGAGTTTGAATTGTGCCCGGTGGATGGCGATAGACTTATCCCCTACCACCTCTACACCTAAACATATTTGGTAGTATATTACACAATTATATACGTGTTGAATATTCAAATTAAAATTAAAATCATTTATTTTCATAGGCCCCAGGAGGCGCTTGAACACGTCAAAATATTACAAACAAATGATATAAAAATAAATTATAAGTAAAACTAAATTATTCTAATTATTCTAATCCAACGGTAGTAAATAAAGTCGTTATTTAGTGCCTGCTGTGAACTGCTTGCGTACTAATAACGTACGTAACGTAATGTGTGCGAAACCTTATATTTACTAACCAACTAATCAATGGACGATCATGTTATTACTTTAGCTAACATATCATATTTGAACTGTTAAAACAACAATTTTCTCACCCTCGTTGCTAAATGATGAATCTTTCTCGTTGAACCGTCAAAGGCTATGTGATCGTGGTCAAGCGTGTGTTGTCCGATTATAACATCACCATCAATCTTTGTTCAATGTCAACTTGTCGCTCGTTAGATAACGTACGATGTATAAAGACTATAGAGGAGAGACCACCATCGAGATAGAACGATATAAATATCCTTAGAATTTGAATGCACGGTTGGCGTAATGATTAAAGCGGTCGCCTCGCCGCTTTCAACTACGCTGGTGTTGTGGCTTCGATCCCCACACAGGACAAATATTTGTGTGATCTGCAAAGATTTGTTCTGACTCTATACTTTGTGTGTGTGAGCACAGGCACTTATTCTAGCGCGAGCGTCGTTTTTAAAAAAAATAATAGTTTAAAAAAACTAAAAAACACGCTTTTAAAGTACTTCTAACTAAAAAGTGAAAAATAATTCCTAATATAAGCTGAAAAAAGCGTGGGTTGCTCGATAGACGAAAAATATGGCACAGAGCGCCCCACGCTTTTTTCAGCTTATATTAGGAATTATTTTTCACTTTTTAGTTAGAAGTACTTTAAAAGCGTGTTTTTTAGTTTTTTTAAACTATTATTTATTTTCTACTTTTTAGTTTGGTTTATTTATAAGAGCGTTTTTTTTTTTTTTTTTTTATATATTTTTAATTTTTTTTATCGAATTATTGCATTGTCATCGATCTTTGACAGGTGTGCAAAATTTGAATGAAATCTGTCCGTTTAAAGTGGGTCAAAATCGAGTCCAAAGGAGTTGGTTACATACAAACAAACAAACAAACAAACAAACATACAGGTGAAGGTAATATAAGCTTGTTAAAAACATCTAAATTCTTTTGTAGCAATTTCGTTAAAACTGCAGGATCGATTTTAATAGCATGTTAGTGAAAGTCGTTTCAAAATATACAAATTATCAAGCAATAAAGATCCTAAAGAAATTCAGTTAAATACTTTAGGATTCCTAAAATTTTTAACTATTACACAACGGGTATTACTCACGTATTATTATGTCTACTAAGGCGACTGGCAGTTTCACTCGATTTAGACGAGCTTCGTCAGGCCATGAGTACGGAGCGACGCGAACCGGCCTGGGACGCGTCTCTTTTCGCACTACGTGCCGCCGCTCGCGCCGCACGTCGCGACAATGATGCTAAGAGTGGGGATTGATCTGCACTTGTTGGTGGTAGCGTTTTTGTAAGGTCGTTGTCACTGTTCTCACTGTCACTGTCCACGTAAGGGTCCACGATTGAGGATGTTATTGTATGGAACGAACTAACTGTATCGGTACTTTGTGTGAGTCCTTCAGAGGTACACGGTTGGGCTTATCAACTCACGTCACATTCAATAATATTATTCCTAAAATTGTTCAAGATAAGGGTAGATTTAAAAATACTACAAAAGGTACCTATTTTATAACTACGATATATATAAATAAATAAATAATAAATAAATATTTCACAACTCACACACAACGCCATCTAGTCCCAAACTAAGCAGAGCTTGTATGACCCAACTCAAACACGTTAGGTTAGCAGGCTTTGTAGATCTTTTTTAACCTCTCCGGGAAGAAATAGCTATGCAACATGTACCCACAAAATAATGTTTCAATTAATTTTACAGTTATCATGCAACACATAACCGACTTGAGCTCGGCATTATATAGTTTTCCGAGGAATTGTATGCAATACCTGTTTTTCATACATTTCCGATTACATAGACAAAGTCAAATGCAAAATTACTAAAAACTAATGCACTAATTACAAAAAAACTGTAATTAAACTAAACTAAAAATCGCGAATATTATATTCACTTACATGCAAAGACGATGTAAGTGAATCTAAGCGCAAATTCCGTGTGTGACACACTCATCAATCACACAATACAACAAAAGAAATCAAATTCACCAATCATTTCATACTTACCATAGCTCACCACCCAATAAATTATATCAATTATGAAATCTTTGAATCAATAAATTATGGACATAATTCATAAAATGCATTGCCAAATTTCTAGAAGCTGCTCCTGTTCATTCACGTGGAATGAAAATGAAAGTCGATTAGCGGTGAAAAGGAAGATGATAAAGGATTTATAGGGGTTCTAAATCTCAATGAAATGAATTCTAAGATTCAAAATTGATGGTAAAGTTGTAAACTTTATAAGATTTAAAAATCAAACGTTTATGGTTGGATATAGAGTGAAACTGGCTCATTCTACATTAGATGTATACTGGGTGTAAATCAAATTTGTGACGAAGTCGTGTACTAGTGATTTAGTACACATAATTTTGAGACCTTCTGTCATAAAAAAAATCACCGAAAAGTTTGTGAATATTCCGTGAAAAAATTTCGTTTTTTATTTTCACATTGCCGGACTAATGTTACCCTAGACTATCTCGATACATTTGCAGTTTTGACCATTTTGGTATTTGCCGATGATTATTTTATCATTTGTAGTATTTTAGATCGATAAACTTTCACACCTAGACCTTCAAAATCACGATCTTAATCATCAAAAAGAGTTTTCGCCAACTCATTCATACATTTACGTTTTTTTTATATGTAATTTTGCCAAGACTACTTTGCCCGATGTGTGTAATTTGCCGATGACTTTTATTTCATACTAAGCCTTAGAATCATGTACTGAATCACTGGTAATCGGCTTCTCGTGATATCATTTACCTTAGTATATTTAGTATACCCTCTACATATTGCCGCCATCTTGGAATACCACATCGTTATTATTATTAAACGACGGCATCCTTGGATCAACAATGACAGGCATCTCAACAATGGCGTTCATATACTTATCAAACCGTAGCGAGATAATCATAGAATAGACTAATACACACACAGAAGAGTGTGGCAGATGTGTACAACAACCAAATTCACCAGTTATGTTTAGTTCTCATGGGATAGGGCTCACCGCCTAACGCCATCCACCGGACACAATTTCAACCTCGTTCTGCTATTCTGAATTGCCTGAAAGAAAGGTTACAAATAACACTTTGCCTGACCGGCGGACCACTAGACCATCAATAGACTAAAACAACGATAAAATACATTCCTTTTAGTAAAGGGATGTGTGACCAATATTTATACGTATGCATTGTGTTGGTCAATTTAGAGCTGTATTTGAAGTGTTTTAATATTGTTTTGTAGTCAAAGCAAGGCTGTACCGTATTTGAAGTGTTTTAATATTGCTTTGTAGTCAAAGCAAGGCTGTATTTGAAGTGTTTTAATATTGCTTTTTAGTTAAAGCAATATAAAAACACTTCAAATACAGCTCACAATTGACCAACACAATGCATAAGTATAAATATTGGTCACACAGCCCACAAACGTTGGCCAAACGGTTAACACATTATTTTGCCAGTAATTTATATGCGTTAAGTACTTCAATATTGCAAACTATAATTTCCTAGTACCATTACGTTCACCACCACCCGTTCTGCGGCCAAATAATTATTTGCAGTCCATATAATATTATGGCCGGGCTATTATGCTAACACACCCTAAATGCGTTGACTAAACCGATGGGAATATGACTATTTTGGCCGTGGTTTCGATCGTTTATTTGTGGGCTAATAGAAATACGCAACTAGGTTGCTGTGTAAATCTATTTGTGTATGTGTATTGGAGAGTTGAATTTAACGTCATAAACATCATGCCTGTATATAATAGCAGCCCTGTATCTAATACATGTCCCACTGCTGAGCACGGGCCTCTTCTCATGCTGGTCAAGTGCGAATTGGTAGACTTCACACACCCTCGAGTACTTTAAGGCACTCTCAGGCATGCAGGTTTCCTCACGATGTTTTCCTTCACCGTTACCGAGCGATTATTTATATGATAAATACACACATATCTTCGACAAGACGAATCTTAACGATTTATTGACATAGGTGTGTGCCGTGGGTTCGAACCCGAGACCTTTGACTAAGCAGTCCTACGGTCTCCTACTCGGCTATCGCTGCCTGTATTACGGTACTAAGCTTTTATTAAGAGTTTGGTAGAGGTGTCCCACACATTACTTTCTATGTTTAGGTCCAATCTGATAGAGGAGGTCTCGAAATCCACTGTGTATAATTCCAATTCTTCTATTAATAATTTCTAAAAAAACACTTACAGTGAGAAAGCTTTGTATACTGTATATGCTTCTAGCGTTTATTGAGTTTTAAAAAGTGTTCGCAACAATAGATGAAGCATTGGACTTGCTATGGATTAGCCGCGGGTTCCTATCCTTATATATTTTCTTTGTTCGACGTCTATGTACGTATGTCGCGAGATGGTAAGTTGTAACAGCCCATGGACAGAAACAATATTCAAAAGCAATAGAAGAATTCACTTCAAGTGAGTTATATGGTGTTATGCCAGTGATGGGCCAGTAATTACAGGACATAGCAAACCGGAACACAGAAGTGCTAAAAAATATGAAATTTTAACTGTTTATTTCAAAAGTAATTTCAAGTTTATTTTAACGTTTTATTACACTATATAATCTGAAAAATTAAAGATATTTATAGCTATTCAATTAAAATATATAATATTCTATTAGTAAAATGTGAAGTCTTATTAGTGATTAGCTTTTTAGGTCTAAACATAACCACAATTATCGCAAAACAAGACACAACCAATGGTTAAATCCCGATTTCACCAAACTTTTTATTCTACGGCTCCAATCAACACGCATTTCTATCTCTCTCTATCTCTCTCTAACTCAGTATTTGAACGACAGAGAGAGAGTCCGACAGCTGACCTTTTCTTTAGACGTTGGGTTACATAAACGTCGGTGAAATCGTCACTTTTACAATCAATATATTAGAAACCTTATTCGCGGGTAACAAGGTTGAAACACTACTATTTGGCGGCAGGTTAAAGGTAAGGCAGTGAGGCTTTCGCCTCCGTCCTCGTATCCTGGCTATAGTAATTTGTGAAACCTCTCCATAACACACAAGCCACTTTAACTTAGCCGGGGAAGTTAATAAGTCCGATTTCCGGGACCAGCAAAAGTATTATTCTAATATTTCTCTCGGCGATTCTCCACTACAAAGTCGGATTTGGTGCACGGTAGATGTCGATAGAAATAAGCTGGCCTTCGGATATTTCTCGGATCCTAAACGGAAAAGACGATTACGTGGGTACCGTATCTAACTAATCGAACCCTTCTAGGAATAGCTTAGTTATGTTACATATAATATTATAAATATTTAAGAGGTTTTTGGGTGATGAGAACTCGGGAGTTATGAAATGAGTAGGTTATTTAGAAATTTTGTAACATAATATGACTTAGATATTACAATTTTATTTTTCTTAAACATTAATATAATTTTTGCGTAAAAGAATAATAAATAAGATCCACACATAAAGCTTTAATTATTTTAGAAGAATGATGTGTATACGATGTATGTAAAAGTACAGAAGTGTAGTCTTATTTAAGGCCTGTTTTACCATCGTCAAGTAAGCTACAACTTGACCGAATATAACAGTGACACAATTGAAATATAAATACAATTTGTATCAGTTATTTAAATTGCAAATGTGAAAACCCTCCAGCTACTTAAAAGACTAAAGTATAAAAGAAGTAAAACATAAATGTTAAGTTAATCATACATTAGCAGGATAATGTAATAATGTGATAAAACATCTGTGTTATCTAATTACATGCCAGCGAGTTGGAAACAAGTTAGCAATGTAGTAGCGATCTTGTATCCAATTATATTGAGTGCAATGTTTCATAACTGGGAAAGGATAGTGAAGTCGAGAGCTTTAGGGACAATACAAGGACAGTCTATACTGTCCCTGTATTGTCCCATAAAGCTCTCGACTTAATAGTCTTTAGAACTACGTCTATGACTATTTACAAATGTACATAGTTTTAGAGACTACGAAGCTCCAGCCGTTTGTTATCCATAAAAAGGGGCCTAAATATTAATCTAAGCAATATATGCGCAGAATTTAATCGTATCTAGTAGTTTGTGCGTGAAGGAGTTACGGGCCTTCACACATCTGCACATCGACAAATATTTTAGCTTTTATAATATAAGTAGACTGCGTATACGATGTGTGAACAAGATCCAATCCTTCAAAAAAATATATAAAAATGTGTTGCAAATATCTCTTTATTGCTAATTCGATATTATACCTAATGTGCCTGTATTTGCCGGGCCTAAACTCACCACCAAAGATATAGAGATATATTTATACATAAGTGTAAAGATCATACCGTGTACAGCAAAAGTTTTGAGACAAACTATTAAACCCCAGAATAATGACATCTAAGTTTATAAAGTAGGTAAATGATGATTTGGTCAAAGGCAGCTCTTTTACGTTACCAAGATAATGGTCAAAGTTAGTACTGATAATTTCTCTTAAGTATCAAAGTTTACTACTTTTAGTAAATAGTATTACTATCTATAGCTTTCATGGCGCTAAGTTAAGTAACTTTAATTTTATTACTTTTTTCTTGCAACTCAATTTAGACGCTGACCTAAATCAGGCAATTCTTGTCCATTGTTGAGGAGCTCGGCATCACCACAAGGTTGTCTGCTATCTGTTTCAAGCGCATCCTCAAATACTTCGGACACATCGCTCGTAGAAACCCTGACAACCTAGAGAAGCTGATGATAGTTGGCCAGGTCGACGGCAGAAGATCAAGTGGTCGCTCATCTACCCGCTGGTCAAACCTGGTTAAATCGCTCACTGGCCTATCAATAAGCAAGGCTTTAAAGACCGCCGAGGACAGGAATAGGTGGAGAAGCATGGTGCATCGAGTGACCAACACTCCAGCTAGACACGACCTTCAGCAATGAAGAAAACGACTGAGAAGAGAAATCAGGCAATACCAATCGGAGCTGTTACTTGGATTGATTTCAATTCAAATTTCTACGTTGAATTAAATTCAATCTAGGGTGTCCAATTTTTTTATTGTAATAAGTATTATAATTTATTTAGTTAAGTTTTTTTTTATTTTTTTGTATTTTGATGTTTGTTTTGACGTGTTTAAGCGCCCCTTGGGCCCATGGATATAAATAATTTGATTTGATTTGATCATGCGACGACGTATAGAAGAACCTACCTTTGGGTATATATTGGTGCTGAAAATCAGAGAAATACTTGAAACATCTATACCTCATTATTTTAAATGATACCTACCTTTTTTATAGAGTTGCACAATAAGGCTGAACACGTTCAGTGAACTACATAATCGTGAGAAAATTATCAAGATATTCAATTTGCTTTGAAGCGTGTTCATGATAAATCTCTGACCCCTTGATCCCATCCATTTTTATGTGCAGTCATAAAAATGCGGCAACTGTAGGGCAATACTGCGAGATTATATCATGCAAGACTTGATATAACTATATTAGATAAATACAATTTTTCACGTTTTCTTATATCTTACATAATTATACATATTTATTGGTGATTCAGTTCGCTACAACTCAATTTTACAATATTATAATAGAAGAAAGAAAGAAAAGAAAAAGCATTTAATTATATCAATGTAACTTTATATTTCTTTAGTGTTTTTTTATTATATCATAAAAGGAGTACAATGGTAAAAATAAGCTTAAGCAAAAGTAAACTTAAACAAAAAGAACAACAAAATTAAAATTAAGCACATGGTAAAGTAAACAAGTGGAACACGCCTGTATGAGCCTAAAAAGGAGAATATCTCAGCAATTGCTGCAGTTTAAATACTACAGCGCTGATTTTCAGATAGCACCTATGTATTGACACTATGGTCAATAAGATTTATATATAATTTAAAAGATAATATAATACTAGATATTAAAATATATATTTATATAAGAGAATAATAGAAAATATCTAATACCTAAATAAATATTATAGAACTATATTATAAGCCACCAAGTATTATCTGCATAATCAAATTCATACTAGTGTCGTTACAAAGCTGGGATTTATTCTAGGTGTTTTGTATTTGTTGAATTAATAGATATTTTTTAAAATTAAACTTAAAAGTACCCACAGTTTTAGCAGTTTTTAATACATCAACATTACAAAAATATAATTAAAAAAATATTGCATTCAATAAAAATTAAAATAAAATATAGCCTTGGTAACAAAGATCAAAAATTTTAAGCATTATTATCTACACATCCATTCTACATAAAAATATGGACGTTGCTTGATGAAGCATGGATGTAATTAATTTTGAAAAAAAACTGTTTTGGCTTAACGTACGATTTTGGCAATTTCGTTGTAATCTTTGGGCCCCATGATATGTAAGCTTTTAGCATTTTATGAGATTACACTTTGCCACTACGCAACATACACAAGTGTTGCGTGTTAGGTAGTTATGACTGATCGAACATTAAGATCTTGCATGTTTTGTCGAAATTCGGGTAACTTATATTAGTTATGTATTTCTAACCGGTGAAAATGAACACTAACCATGTCTAGACTCTGTGTTTTTAATTTAATTAATTTTTAATTAATGATTTAATTCGCTAAGTTATTTTTTTGCAAAAGAGCTCATTACGAGCTGCATTGATTCATATTGCTCCTTTATATTCAATAAAAATTGGTACAGTTTAGAGACGACAAAAGATAAAAGACAAATTAAAACGTAGTCTATCTTTTTAATTTATTCACGAAGGAGATCTAGTAGACGTATAAAACAAAAGTGCTTTATTTACATAAACAAGGAAGTAGCAGGATGTTTTACTCGCTGTACTCAGTTTCACAGAAGCTATTTAGCTTAAAGGTAATCCAGTGAAGTGCTCGTTTCACGATAATTATACACAAGTGTCTTGCTGTGGCTTTGTTTTGAACTTTATCTAAAAATCGAGATTACTTTTTTCTAGATTTAATACAACATTCTCTACGTTTAATGCTGATATTGAAACAAAACGAGTTAGCCTAAAGCTAATCCAGAATTCATTTAAATAGCAAACGACTTGCACTTTTTATTAAGGTATTCAGGTGTGTTAAGTAATGAGCATGATTTTATCTCAATTTTTAAGAAATCCTTTTAAATGTGAAAAGCCTAATTTAATGATTTATTTTGATTAATTTACATTTAAAGAAAAACTACGCTTAAAAAACAAAAGTGCTTTATTTATGCATAAGGAATGAAGTAGCAGGATGTTTTACTCGCTGTATTCAGTTTTACAGAAGCTATTTAGCTTAAAGGTAATCCTCTGAAGTGCCTCGTTTCACGATAATTATACACAAATGTTTTGCTGTGGCTTTGTTCTGGACTAGTCTTAGACTCAATTGTGCATTTGATTTACGCTTAAGCACTTGACTTTTTTGTTTCATAGGGCCTTAATTGTTTTTTTTTACGGCAGTAAGGCACGCTATTGACCTCGAATACACCTGATGGTAAGTGATGATGCGGTCTATGGTGGTACATGCTTATCCATGAGATACCTATTTCCTCTTGCGTTGAAGAGACCCAATATGAAGTCATGCGGTAGCACAGACTCGGGCAGGGCGTTCTACTTCTTGTAATGATCGACTAATAAAGGCATAAAAATACTCGAAAGCATTGTAATAGTTTTACACAGGATGGCTTATTTATATCGGTCAGTATGGGGAAGTCTGTAATTTTATTTTAAGACGTACACAAATCAGTTCTTAGGAACCAATAGATCGATTTTAGTAAAATAAAAACTGCATAAGTACTTTGATGTAATAAAAAACTTGTATTAATTTTAGATATCATGTTTTATAGCAAGATTTATTGTGTATGACCTACACAATCGTTATCCAATTATAAATAATGCAAACTTTTTAAGTATGCAATTTTTGTTTTTTTCCAAAATCGATGTCATGGTTCATAAGAACAAATTTGTGTATCTCTTATAATTCCGAGTTTCCCCATACTAACCGATATAAATGAGCCATCCTGTATATTTGTCTCATACCTACTACGTATATAGAAGATTGTCCTATAAAAACGAATTCACCTAGTTAAACCTTGCGTTTAATCCACATAAATAAATCTAGGTAGCAGGAATGTTTTACAGAAGCCATTAAGCTTAAAAGTTATATATTGAAGTACCTCGTTTCACGATAATTATACACAAGTGACTAGTTGTGGCTTTGTTATGGACTAGACTTAAACCAGATTATGCAATCCACTTGCATGCTAGATTTAAGAGTATAGATAAATCTTTCCATATCTTTTTCAACTGTTTTATAGTATATATTTTTTTTTATTTATCATGAAATTACCCACTATAATACAATAATATACACACCTACAATAACTTATAATATGATATTTACAAAACTTTATAGAGCATCAAAAAACTCTTCCGCATCGATGTCAAAGGGCGACATCGTGCCCAGAAGGCTGGCAGCATTGCTACGTTGTATGGCAATGCAACGCGGATGGCTAAAGCGGCAGCCCGGTGTGTAGTAAGGTCGCAGGTTCGAATCCTGCCGGTCCCATATCTTTTTCAACTGTTTGTTAGTATATTTTGCTAAGCATAGCTAAATGCTATAAAATAATCAATTAGAAGTTATACTCTTTCAGACAAAAAGGTTTTTTCAGCCCCTGCATCATCAAACATGTTGTAATATGTTAAACGAATTTCTTTCTTTCATATAATAATACCTATAACATAGCATCACGCCCCTTTATTTTTGTTAGGGGGAATTAACTTTGTTCATGTGTTCTTTATAACGACACTTATCGCACTCATTTATTTGTCACTTATCACTACATTTCCCCTTGACAAAAACTAAGAAAAGTGTTAATGGACGCATTCTTAGATTATAAATTATAACGTAGCAATTTAGGTTAACATAATATTACTTATTAGTTTTGATAGGCTAGATTGTAATGTAAAAAAGTAATCATAATTTTAATAATTGATATAAAACTTATAATAAAAAAAAAACGCCTATATTACTCAGAAGGGTGTTGCAGAGGTGTAAAACGCCCACACTTCACCTGTTATGTTTAGGTACCATCGGATAGGGAGAGATCCTATCGCCACCCACCGGGCACAATGCCAATTCATGCTGGCATTTTGAATTTAATAACACTTTTCCCGACCTGGGAATCGAACCCGAGACCTCGCGGTGAGAGGTGCATATACTAACCACTAGACCAATGAGGCAGTTCCATCATGTCTGCACGTGTGGTGTAGTGGTTTAAGCGGTCGCCTCGCCGCTCTCCACTGCACTGGTGTTGTGGGTTCGATCCCCACATGGGACAAATCTTTGTGTAATTCGCAAAGAATTGTTCTAGGACTGGGTGTGATTGAGTGAGTGAATGTGTGTATTTGGCCATGTCATTGAGAACATTGGATAGTGTAATTGCTTGTGGCGTTCTATCTAATGTAAAAAATCCAAATTTAACTTTAACTTTATCATAAAATATGTTGTTACATTTAAAACGTATTCCTTCTATTCATATCCTCACCCAATTAACAATCAAAGTAACAAATGGCGGTCCAATTTGTAATATTCAATAAAACAATACATTTAACAGCAAAAAGGGATCGCGGCGGTTTGTGGCGCTTTCAGTCCAATGATTACTTTTCAGTAAAAAGATATTTACGAGAAACATTTGTTAAATAAAACGGAATTAAATTATTATACTGTCTCGTTGGACTAGTGGTTAGCGTATGCGCATTTCACTGTGAGGTCTAAGGTTCAATTCCCGGGTTGGACATTATGTTGTATGGGCCTTAATCAAAAAAAAATTCTTCTTAATAGCAGCATGGAGTTAAATTTGTGCCCGGTAGATGACGATAAGTTCACCCCCTATCACATGGGACCTAAAGCTAGGTGAAGTGTGGGTATTATACACCTCTGCCACACCTATCTGGGTAAAGTAGGCGAGATGTTATGTTATGTGTATTAATGTTCTATACAAACAGACAGAAAGACAATACAGACTCTACAATTTTTTATATTTGTATTGAAAAAGTTGAAAAAAAAGTTATGTCATAATAAAAAGCATATTTTTTGGATATTCATGGTGATGAAAGAAAGGGTTTAGTTTAGAATTAAATCGTGGTAGTTTTGGCGAAATTGTTTTTTAATTAAATAAA
This sequence comes from Hypena proboscidalis, assembly GCA_905147285.1. Taxonomy (NCBI): domain Eukaryota; kingdom Metazoa; phylum Arthropoda; class Insecta; order Lepidoptera; family Erebidae; genus Hypena; species Hypena proboscidalis. The sequence goes on along the minus strand of LR990150.1, from coordinate 3,334,354 downwards.
CTGAATATTTTTAAAAATAAGTTTGAAAAAATGTGCGTTAACAATCCTGCATTTTAGTGTTTTAAATATTATAAAAAAAAGCCAAGCAATTATTGTTTTCTCATAAGGTTTTAAAAATCGAACCTAAAACAACCTATCGTAATATATTGAATCGTAAAGTAAACATATTCCATCCCTTTTACTTTTTTTTATATTAAAATCAGAAGCCCAATTCCCAGCCCGATGTATCATTTTAATAAAATAAAGTTCCGGAGAATAATTGTATTTGTGTATAAATTGTTTCCCCAGAGGATAAAATACGGTTGTGAATAAAATTAACCTATTTTGGCTCGATGACAATGTTGTGTGGCGTAACATCGCTCTCGTATGTTCATTAAGCGGGATAAGCAGTTGTGTATTAAAACCTGATTTATTTTTAATATCCTTCTAATTAACACATATTATCTACCACTTGATCGCGTCTTTAAAGAAAGAACCAAAGTAACCGACATAGCTCGCAAAAATAAGCTCGCTGAAGTGGCAGTGGGCTGGTCACGTTTGCCGAAGGACCGACAGCCGTTGGAGCAAACGAGTCCTGGAATGGAGACCGCGACTCGGCAACCGTAAGGTGGGACGCCCCCCTGCCAGGTGGACCGACGACCTAAAGAAGGTCGTTGGAGGGGACTGGATGCGGAAGGCGCAGGACCGGGTGTTGTGGCGCACATTGAGAGAGGCCTATGTCCAGCAGTGGACTGCGACAGGCTAATTGATGATGATGATTGATGATCGCGTCTGTTTTTATAAGTACGCTCAGATTGTAAAGTAATTTCAACCTCCCACACTTCTCAACATTTATAGTCGATATTATTTATACGTTTACGTTCCACGGGTAGATTTAAGATAAATTACCCTACATTATATTCAAAATCGCTATTTTTTTTCGGTGAAGGGTTGGAATACAATTATATACCACAAAGGCCAAAGAATCCTTATTTTAAGTATTCATATAAAAATTCATGAAAACATAATATATTACTTTGTAAAAATACACTCGTTTCACAAAAACATTAAGCCCATATCCACACAAACCACTCAACAAAAATGTTCTGGAAACCCTTTTAAAAACACTACAGAATGGCTACATTAAAAACATATATTAATGAATGTCGGGAACAAAAATAGGAAATGTTTAACTAGTTTTTTCCGTGGCTGCGGTCGACGGGAAGTTGGGACAGGTTTTTTGTCGGTACAAAGTAGCGTGTCCGTTAAATGAGTACTCTAAACGACATGTTTTCTGTCAGCAGAGCTGTTGAAAATTTACATTAATTGAAACTACAACGCTTTCTCTTTTCAATCTGTCCATCCAAAGGTTGCCTGGCAGAAATTGCGTCAAGCGATAAGGGCGCCCTTTGCATATATATTTATATTGTTTTAGTGTAGCTGAATTGTGATATTGGGACCTTGTACCTTGAAAATAAAGAATTTATTATTATTATTATCTTTCAATAGTTATCTTTAGTTTGTAATGGAATGGTATGCAAATAAAGTTGTATCTATCTATCTACATATTAACTAATTTCTGTGTATGAAAAATATCATGAAACGAAAGAATTAATAATATCATTCAAAAGTTAGACATATTAGACATACCTAGACTAATAAAACATATCAGTCTGCCTCGTCAGTATAGTGGTTAGAGTATGAGGCTGCAGATCGTAGGGTTTCATTTTCTAACCTCAAGTCGGATAATTAAATCTTATTGTCATTTATATCATTTTTAAAACTGTTTATTATTATTTTATTCTCTTAATTTAACAAAAAGTATAAGTAATTTTTAGATTGCACTGTGCAGGGTGGTAGACGCTGATGGCTGTGATACAGTTTATACTAGTACAGCTGTCAGCGGCGACCTCTTAATTACATCATATTTATATAATCTAAATTAAGTCTAGGATATTATGTTTAAAACTAATGTTGTGAAAATTAAGCTTTTTTTATACTACGCTCACAGCGAACGAACGTGTAGTCCACCTGATGGTAAGTAGAGTACAGCCCATGGACATCAACAATCCACAAAAACAGATTATAGATGCGTCGCTGCAGCTGAGGACTACGGTGCCTCATGTGCCAGTAATTTCAGGGCCTGATCTAACCACCAAACCGGAACACAGTAATGGAAGCACTACTATTTGGCGGCAGGTTAAAGGTGAGACTGCTGCTGCCGCCCTCGAGCTCATTCACAAGAGCTCAAACTTTATTATTTTCAAGTGTAATTTAAGAAATGCCTTCCGAATATTTTATAAAACTTAGTGACGATTTTTGTTGTCAAAACACCAGTCAATGGCATAAGAGTCGACGTCGTTTATTTGTTTTTGTGAAAAAATCTTATGACGATAATTAAATTTATTATATATATTTAATTAAACATTTTGTTTTAAGTTTGCAACACTGAGACATAATTGCAAAAAATATAATTCCATTAGGATAACTAGTTTGATCGCGTCGTTTTTAATATCTGTAACCCAATTACACTCGTCTCGCGGATTGAGGAAAATCGCTGAGACGGCAGCTCTGAAATTATCCCGCAAAAGGGAGTACGATTATGTACTTTTGATTAAATAAATGTAATGAAAATTGAGGTACCTATATTGAGTGAAATACTAAGTTCAGCGATAACCGAGTGGGAGACCGTAGGACTGCGAAGTTAAAGGTCTCGGGTTCGAACCCACGGCACACACCGCTCGTCTTTTCGAAGATATGTGTGTATTTATCATAAAAATTATCGCTCGCTAACGGTGAAGGAAAACATCGTGAGGCAACCTGCATGCCTGAGAGTGCCTAATAAGTGCTCGAGGGTGTGTGAAGTCTACCAATCCGCACTTGGCCAGCGTGGTAGACTATGGCCAAACCCTTTCTCATCATGAGAAGAGGCCCAAGCCCAGCAGTGGGACATGTATTAAATACAGGGCTGCTATAACTATAACTAAGTTCATATTGCATTGACTACATCTTTGAAAAGTGCAAAAGAAGCTAGATTTGAAGAGATGTATTGAAAAATAACGTGTTTTTAACTTGTAAAAGTAAAACACGTTTTTTAATGATGAATGGTACTTTCATAAGAAACTGAATTGAGTTTTTCATGTTCTATCTATAAAGATCTGACGAAATGTTAGTGGCCGTGTATCACTATATTAAACTGCATGTATTATTACGTCACGAGAAAAACTAGAATGTGGAAAACTAGTTTGATGTTGAAAAAATATTGACATCTACGGTCGAACGCTTAAAAGACCTGGAAATTGCCTTTAACTTAACGTATAAATAGAAGAACCATTAACAACATGCAAAAATTGCAAAAAATATCAAGTAAACTAATTTTATTTTTATTAAAACTGACGTGAGTTTCGTCAAATTATGAAAGACAAGACTGACTGCGACTCAGGCGCGACGTATCGCACTCTCTTGATAATGCCTAGACGTATAGGCGAAACCGCGGTCGACTAAATAGACCAACATTACGTGAGTAACACCCGTATTTCATAATTTGAATAAAGTAATTTTCCAAATAAAATTAAGTCTAGAGACACCGACATCAAAAACTGGTAAGCATTTCGGAATCGCAGAATAGCAGCGTTTTGCGGTGTATCTTTACAAATAACTTAACATAACGCCTATATTACCCAGTAGGATGTAGCACACGCTTACAACACCCTCACTTCACCAGATTTGCTTGGGTCCCATGGAATTGGGGGTGAGCCTATCGCCATCCACCGGGCACAATCCCAATCCGTGCTGCTATTGAAAATGAAAATGAAAATGAAAAATGTTTATTTCTCACCAGTTTCACATTGATATAAGTAGTAGTATAATACAATTAATTTACTAAAAGGTAAATTATACAATATTATGTGTAGTAAGTTAGTTTGGTGGTAAAATTTTAACTAATAAATGGTGACTCTATCTTCTGAAGCAGGTTGTAGCCTGTATCTCAGAAGATAGCGTTCGACGATCAAAATAATTAACTTAGGACGTATTTGCGTAATATTCTGCTTCTTTTTATTGGTTTAGTTTATGTAAGTGTGTGTGTGTGTGTGTTTGTTTTTGTGGGTGTGTGTGTGCGTAAGTGTTGAGTGGGAGTGTATATGAGTGTTTGTATTTGCGTTGCATGCGTGTATGTGTGTGTTTAGTAATAATTATTTTCTGAGTCTTTAGGTTAACAAGTTCTCCGTTTCGTTGTAGTTTAATTTTAATAACCATCTTTTAACCATCAGCTTAGTTTCATGTTTACTAGAATGTGCTATATTTAATTGTTTGTTGATTTTGTTCACAAATAACACTTTGCCCGACCCGGGAATCGAACCCGAGACCTCGCGGTAAGAGGCGCGTTCGCTAACCACTAGACGATCGAGGCAGTTCTTCACAAATAATATAATAACTTTCATAGCGTGCTTCATGTTAGCGTGACTATTATATTAACACCTTCGTACCATAAGCAGTATATTTTATTACGATGTTATAGGATCGGGCAGCAACAAATTATATTATATTAGGGTACAAATACAATTCAGGCGCAAACACAATAATCTTATTGGAAGTAATGTATTTTAGCCGGTTGAAATAGTATCGCCATGGGATTTAGCAATTGTTTTGTTTGTAAAAGTGTTTTGTGAATACATCGTAGGTGTTTCACGTAACGTGAAGGCAGAATTTTACCCGAAAAATTAATAGTATACTGTCATCTTTAGAATGCTTTCTAGTCTATTTTCATATCATATCCAATTCATCAAGTGAGATCATGGATTTAAGGACAAAATAATAAAAAAATAGGTATTGTGAGACACGCTTCAACTCTCAACCAGGATGGTGACATCACGTTATTCACTTAAGATGAACCACGTTCTACTATTTGATGAATTGGCGGCATCATCTCATCATTAGTATATGTCTGAAACTACGTATTATTTACTGTTATATATGTATGTATTATATTTTTATATATTTTTATTTAAGTATTAATTTTATATAGCTATTAAATTATTATCTAGATTCATATCTAGTCCTCATACGTGTTAAAAACTGCACCTACTATCTACATCTTTGCATCACCCAAAGGTTGACTGGTAGGGAATACTTTTAATATTAAGTCCGCCTTTGTACATTTTTGTGCATACAATTCAAATAAATTAAATATTAATATCATTATTATTTATATTATATTATAATTTAATATTATATTGAGCGCGAGACGTCGCGCGACGGCGACGAAACGCGATTAATCACGAAACTAGCCGGCATATCCCGGCTAAAATAACGTGAGTCACCCGTATTCTCAATTATAAATTAAATATATACTATAATAAAAGTATAGAAAAAAGTAACTATGTAAACTATATCTAAAATAATTTTATAATACAAACACACATTTAACTAGAATCAAATAATAATAAATAAAATTAATACAAACATAACTAAACTAACAATTTCATTATTCCATTACATAATTACACTTACTTTTCCATAAACTAACCTCGAACGAGTTATAAGTGCCAAACAAATAGTGAGTAAAATAACAAATGATTGATTGATATTTTCCACTTACCTTTTCTTTCCAATATTTATGAAGCGATGTAGAAAGGACAGGCTCTATTAGCTTCAACTTAGCCTTTACCTAACTTCTGTAGTAATTCAATTTAGTTCTCACATATTTTAAGCTTATTGGTTTACTTTTTTGAATCGATCAAACTTATAAAACTTTTGTATTTTGATAAATTTTACATTGATATCAGAAGTGTAATGTTTAAAGAAGCGTAGATATTTTCCGGTGTAGGAACTTCAACTTAGATGCCGGAGAACCGGTGTCGTCGCCGAGGCCGGCCGAGAAAACGCTGGTGCAATGACTTGGACACCTTTCTGGTAGACTGGCAGGATAAAGCTCTGGAGAGGGAAGAATGGAAGTCTTTGGGGGAGACCTTTGCCCAACAATGGGACAATACAGGTTAAAAAAAAAAGGAACTTCAGCTTGACTCATATTTTTTTTATAACATTACATAACATCACGCCTATATGATGGGAAAGGCCCAGAAGGGTATGGCAGAGGTGAACAACACCCAACCTTCACCTGTTATGTTTAGGTCCCATGGGATAAGGGGGCCTAGCGCCATCCACCGGGCACAATTCCAACTCCGTGCTCCTATTGAGAATTGCCTGACAAAAGGTTCACAAATAACACTTTGCACGACCCGGGAATTGCACCCGAGACTTTTCGGTGCAAGGTAAAAATCAATGGTTAGCGTTAATAAAAAAAAAATCTACCTTGGTCACTTGACCAGTTTTTTTTTATTTTAAAATTTAAATCAATTACGTTATAAGTAAACAAAGAAAATATCAAAAAAATTGTTTAAATCTAGTAGTATAGATGACTCTCTCATCTGGACTCGATTACCCTTTACAGACTTTGATATATCTGCAACATTGTGTGGTTCTTCTAAAAACTCGTTTCACATATTCATGAGATTTTTCACACACAGGACTTAATTTACGTAAAATTTTCAACAGCCCTGCTAACAAAAAACATGTCGCTTTAGAGTACTCATTTAACGGACACGCTACTTTGTACCGACAAAAAACCTCTCCCAACTTCCCGTCGACCGCAGCCACGGCAAAAACTAGTTAAACATTTCCTATTTTTGTTCCCGACATTCATTAATATATGTTTTTAATGTAGCCATTCTGTAGTGTTTTTAAAAGGGTTTCCAGAACATTTTTGTTGAGTGGTTTGTGGACATGAGCTTAATGTTTTTGTGAAACGAGTGTATTTTTACAAAGTAATATGTTCTCATGAATTTTTACAATCACATGATTACCTACAATGAGGCTTATGTTTTTAGCCCATTTAGTGGCTGTTCGTTAATTGTATGTTTTAATTTATTTTAAGCATATTGAGAGCACGGTTGGCGTAATGGTTAAAGCGGTCGCCTCGCTTTTATTATATTATCTTAACTGGTAAAATGTCGGTGTTTTACACCTCTGTAATACCTCTCTGAATAATATAGGCGTAATGTTATGTTTTTATTATGGAGTAGATTTGAAGAATATAACATAAAATATTCGATGGAAGGTTAAATAGATGTTTCTCATTAAAATATCTAAAAGTAAAAGTCTATCTCGATAAACGTTGGTTCTATATAATATTAAAGTTGAAAAATTAAGAATCCAGCAGGACTCGAACCTGCACTACCTAGGTATACGCCCCAAGTGCTTTGCCAATTCAGCTATGGATTCGTATGCTGCTAGACTCGAAATTTCTCAACTCTTTTGTGCCAGCGTCGTAGGTATATACCTTAGCTAGACGAACCTTACTTGGTTTTAGCTCCACCTATGCGATGGGTCATTAGTCACTTAGACACATAGTCTAGCTAAGGTATATAATACCTATGACGCTGGCACAAAGAGTTGAAAATTTCGAGTCTAGCAGCATACGAATCCATAGCTGAATTGGCAAAGCACTTGGGGCGTATATCCAGGGGGTGCAGGTTCGAGTCCTGCTAGATTCTTAATTTTTCAACTTTAATATTATTTAAAATACAAAAAGGCATAGCAAAGCTAAAATTTGCTTTAAAATATTACAAACGTTGGTTTATATTCAAAATGAATTTATAAGTTCGTTATTAATAAAAGTTACTCAGTCAAACTTGTACAAAACCCTTGTCATTTAAATTTAACAACAGACCATCTGAGAGAACACATTCCTAATTTAACGGTTATCTGCGTATAATATTAGAAGTCTCTCATAAACTAGACTCGATTAGTGTAGTGTGTGCCGAAGGTACATTCAAAAATTAAAACTGACATAAGTGAGGGTGGTTTTCAAAAAATCATCAACCACACGAACGGAGCCGGGGCGCTGCTGGATCAGTCTGTCTTTCTCCAGCACTTTAAAGGACTCTCAGGCATGCACGTTTCCTCACGTTGTTTTCCTTCACCGTTAGCGAGCGATAATTAATACGATAAATACACACATATCTTCGAATTCGAAAAGACAAATCTTATCGATTTATTGACAGAGATGTTGGGTTTGAACTTTGACTTCGCAGTCCTACGGTCATACTCGTCTATCGCTACTTTTATAATATGATTCCGTTATATTTAACAAAAGTTTCTCATAAATATATTTTTACTGAAAAGTAATTATTGGAATGAACCGCCACAAACCGCCGCGATCCCTTTTTGCTGTAAAATGTTTTATTTTATTGAATAACAAATCGGACCGCAATTTGTTATTGTGATTGTTAATTGAGTGAAGATAGAGATGGCAGAAAGGATTTCTGCTTTAGGTTGCAATGTAGGTACTTGATATCTATATATTGATGTGAACATAATGTTTATGATATCGAGCCTGTTTTTCCTTTTTAGGATTTTAATACTGTAGTATATTATTACTGCCTTGATGGTCCACAAGATTGTTTTTTTTTAAACGACGCCCTCTCTAGGAATAACTCCTGTGTCGCGGGAGTGTTCACAAACATACATTTCACACACACAAAGCACACCCAGAGTCGGAACAAATCTTTGCAAATCACACAAAGATTTGTCCCATGTGGAGATCGAACCCACAACACCAGCGTAGTCGAAAGCGGCGAGGCAACCGCTTTAACCGCTACGCCAACCGTGCACTCTTGGCGCCTCTTACCCTTTTAAAGTGTTATTTGTGAACTTTCCGTCAGGAAATTCAGCATTTAGCCATTAGGCCAAGTCATTGCTATCATGTTAACGTGATAGGTTTTGCCTGCGGCTCTAATCAACATGTGGTATCCATACTTAAAGTAAAAAACATACGAATATTCCACCCTAACAATATGTCACTTCTTATAATGTAAGTACGATTCCCCTTAACAAATCTGCAATTCAGTGAGCTTTCATCATATTATACCCAAAGTATAACATTTAAGAAGATACTGTCTCCTCGTGGTATAATCTCAAAGATTACTTCAGTGATATTCCAGCCAAGAGACGAGTATAATTGGATTAAAAAACGGTATCGTAAAACTAGTAACTAAGATCAAATTAAAATTCATCAATATTTTTATCCCTTAATGCAATAAAAGCTTTTGAATTACGTCTAAAATAATTTACAAGTTGTAGGTGCCATATGTATTAGGAGCTGATGATCCTAATGCCATCTATTGGTCACAAATCTTGACTATAACAAATATACATTTGTTCCTATCTTAAGTAGGATACAAACCGCCATGATGGTTTGTATCCGCAAATCGTGACCTGGTGAAAATAGGACCACATAACAATTGCACTCTTTCAGACAGAGAAATAATTTTTCAAATTGGTCTAGGCGTCTTTGACTAATCAGCGAACAAATAAAAAAAAAACAATATAAAAAAATATATACAAAATAGAGGGTGAATTGAGAACCTCCTCCTAGTTTTTTTAGTCTATTAAAAATCAAAAAGAAATGATCTTAAGTTAAAACCTTTTAAGTCTTCATTTAATTTTAAGTCACTTGAGCCAAGTCAATGTCTTTAGAAACTCGTGTGTATCAATAAACAATTTAATATAATCGCCAAGGATTTATCATTTATCAAGACCTATCAAGAACTGTCAGCCGATAGCAACAAGATCGACAGACAACTACATTTGGTAAAAAAGAGGTGCTATTAAAACAGATTTCTCTTAAATGACATTATTATACACGTCTAAAAATCTACATTGTCTTCTAAATTACTGTCGGCAACAAACCCTTTTTTTTTTTTTTTTTTTTTTTACGTGGGGAAATGCATTTACGCATACCACCCCACCCCGGGGAAGGGCAGAGTGGTTATGTGGGACTCGCCCGTGCCAAAGATGGTAAACGGCACGGGAATACCCACTAAAACCCCACGGTGCTCCCGCACTCGCCTTGATGGGAGGGTCATGGGAATCTGGCGCAGCCTTTACGTCCACGACCCTCCCGGCGATGCCCACCGAAGCGGGCCCCTCATGGCCCCCAAAGAGGGGGCTGGCGCAAGCCACCGACCAGCGCGAGGACCGCGTGCAAAGCCATCGGACATTCCCCATGTCCGACGGCCTGGTCCTCTCGCGGCGAGACAGGTGGTCGGTCCCGCCGCCCACCACGCCGCAGTTCAACGGCTGCGGCCCCGCCGGGACCGCGGAAGGCAGGGAATGCGGGGCATCGAAAAACGACCGACACTCCTACCCGCCGCGGCCCCGTAAACCACCGGGCCACAGTGCCAGCTTGCGCCAACACCGCAGCCCGGCCTTGCCCGCCGAGGCAGGCCCCTCATGGCCCCCAAAAATGTGGGGGAACCGGCTCCGAGGGCCGCGTGCAAAGCCGTCAGACACTTTCGTATCTGACGGCCTGGCCCTCCGCGGTGAGACAGATGTTCGTCCCACCGCCCACCACGCCGCAGTACTGACGGCTGCGGCCCCGCCGGGACCGCGGAAGGCAGGGAAAGCGGCAACGGAACACCGACAGTCCTCTCCCGCCGCAGCCCCGCAACTCCTCGGCCGCAGTGCCGACTCACGCCGAAACCGCAGGCCCTCCTGTTGCAGAGCCCCCCCATAAGAGCCCTGCAACATGGGCTGCTCCCACATGGACTTCCAGCCAAAGCCCGAAGAGCAGCCCCCCTCTGGGGTCCACTTGGCTTCGCCGTGGTGTGGAGGCACCACGGGTACTAAGCCCCACCGCGACGACAACGCGGGACCCGTTGGTGGGGCAACAAACCCTAACCTAACACGTGGCTTACTTTTTAATTTTGATAGGATGGTACAAAATATGACGCTTTTTTATAATCGCCTTACAAAATCTGTATCCCATCATAATTTTGAAAATGCTGGTTTTTATTTTGGACAGCAAATTAGCATTGCCATCCAGCGTGGCAATGCTGCCAGCATTTTGGGAACATTGCCCACTGGCTGCGATTTGTTAGATTAGGTTAGGTAGTCTTTTATCGCTAGTTTTTAAGTAGTTTATTTTTAGGTTAGTTTATTTAGGTTTTTTTGTGTTTTGTTTTCGTTGGTTGTAAATAAATTATTTTTAGTTTAGACTATTTTAATTTAAGATCCTATATGTATATTTTTCTGTAAAAAAAGATCTGTTTGTTTTTTCTAAAATTAAAAAGAAAAAGAAAGTAAAGTGTAAATATGTAAAAAAAGATAACTTGAAAATCGAATTGCTATATTTTGAAAACAGAAAACCTAAGAGATTCCAATTTATAATATTTATTTGAAGACCCTTTCTTATCTTAAAATCGTAATTAAATAGCAGAATAGTTATTCCAGCCTTGATTCAAATTATTTCGAAGTCATAACGAGTTTTATCTCGATCTTAGAGACAAAATGTAATTGGGTTAATTCCTTATTAAAAATCATCGCAATGAAACAGCGACGAGTCTTTGATGAGAAGCTTACACTAGAGTGCTCTAGAAATTAATCACTTCTATTTCTAGGATTAATTTTAATTAATCTGATTACTATTCAGCTCAGTTGTAGAACAATAATCGAAAAACATATTCAAGTTATTAATCTATACTTATATATATAATTGTTCGCCCGACACACTGATTCATCAACGCAGGGCCTAAAACACTAGGGCTAGGAACTTGAAATTTTAATTTTCTATGAAAGTTCCTTACATGGCCTAGAGGCGCACTAAGAAAGGATTTTTGGCAATTCCATTTTGGAGGGGGTAAAATGCGGTATGGAAGTCCGTCATTTTTGAAGTTACAAGCATGAAATTTCGAATAGGAAATTCACAATAACAGCACGGAGTAGGATTTTATTGTGCCCGGTGGATGGCGATTGGCTCACACCCTATCCCATGGGACCTAAACATAACAGGTGAAATGTAGATGTGATATATCTCTGCCATATCCGTTAGGAAAATATTAGTGTGATATTATTATAAATATTTACTAAATTGGAAGTTATAAGTATATTAAAGTAAGTAATTATTATTGTAAGATTTTTCTTGTTAAATCTTAGCGTTTTTTTTTTGTTTTTTTTTTATATTGTGTTTTCTCTTTTTTCAAGTTTTTTTTAATTTGTAGAATAGAATAGAATAGAATATTTATTTGTCTAAAGTGTGGTACAATACGTTGTTACAATACAATTACCGGAACCATTACACTTTGTCATATTATTGACGTGACAATAAGAATTAATTGTAGAAAATAATAATAATAATAATAATTTTAAACAATCAATTAAATTACAAGCAATAAAATTAAACAATGATTATAATTACATAATTATATCGAATCCAATAATAATAAACCAATAATAAATAACACTATATTATTATGATAAAAGAGTGAGAAAGATTGTAAAATAATAACAAATTAAATTAAACATTCAATTCAACATCTTCCAAGAACTCTGTAACATTATAATAAGTTTTACGTTCCAAGAATGTCTTGATTTCTTTTTTGAATGCATTTCTGTTTAGCTTTTTCCATTGTTTAGGCAGTTTGTTAACCCATTCGCTGCGGCAGAGGAAATTGACTTTATATTTCAGGTGCGGGGTGGTTTTCACCTCTAACGCCGATGGGCGTCCTCAGCACCTCAAATGTATAATATAAAACGCCGATGGGCGTTTTCAGCACTGTTTAAAATTATTAATCGTTCTTACGTTAAAATGTTCAACAAACTTCAAATGCGCGAAATTGGTGGTACAATAACGATCGTATTTAGTGTTAAAAAATAAATTAACATCGATTAGGCGCCTATTTGTGAAGTTTTGGTTCTGTTATAGTTGGATCATGAAAATTAGAAGAATATGGCGATAAATGGTAAGTAAATTATTTTAGTTACATAAATTGTAGTTTATTTCTAAGCTACCCTCTTATATATTTTAGTTTTCAATGACAAGAAAGGTAAAATTATCATTTTAAATGAATATCAGAGGTAGTAAACCTTTTTTTACTTTTATAATACCACTATTATTTTATTATACTGATATTATATATTTATACACCTTATTTTCATTGACATTTTTGTTAATACAAGCAATCGTTTCAAAATGAACTTTAAAAGAATTGATGCAATTAGTTAAGTTATTCCCGACAATAATGTCCAGGATTCCGATGCTACACCAAATTACTCTCTATTATATTTCATGTCTTATTCTTTATTTCAGATAAAAAACGTTCATGGTCGCCCAATTTATTAGACGATACTCAAGATTCGCAGTCTATTTTGTTACCCGAAAGAAAATAAAAAAAAAAAGATTAAGAAAGAAGATGTTGACATGCGAAGACTGCATGAACGACAATGACAATATTGAAAATGCAGATAAACGGAATATCCTTTTTGGTCAGTTAGTGACCGAAGAGATGAACCAAATTAAACCCTGTCTTCGTACCCGCACTTATGCAAAATTTGTAATCTTTTGAACTTGTCAAGATCATTTGTTGTTACATTTTTTTCTAATTAAAGAATATTAAAAACATCAAAGATATATATTTTTATAACCAGATCATTGATTAAACTGTTTTTTAGTATGTAAGCCAATATATCATTACTTATTTTAAATACCTACACTGCATATAATAATATTATTAATGCAGTGTATGTATAAAAATAATAAATAAAAGAATAATAATATATAAAAATAAAATATTAGTAATGGGATATTGGCTTGCATATTAGAAAACTGATAATTACTATAAAAATTACGATTCAATTTTCTTACTAACTTTCTTACTAACCTAACCTTACCTAACTCGTAAAACTAATGCAAAATAGGAAATAAAAATAAAATTATGTGTTGTAAGTGATCCCTAAAAATACCTTTATTATAGAAAAGTAGTAATTAACAAAATATATTTAGAATCAAAGGTTGTTAAAGCCTGGAAAACGCCCTTAGGCGTCTTCAGCACCTAGAAAGGATTTCGCAATTTTTTTTATAGTTAAAAATCCGGAAACTGAGAGCAGTACTTTGTGCATTTAAAAATAAAATAGCACCTAATGCAAAATTTTACTTTTATGGCTGGTTTTTGCCAAGATATATACAATTGAAAAAAAACGCCGATAGGCGTACTCCGCACCTGAATATGAAATAAAAAAACGCCGATAGGCGTCTGCCGCAGCGAATGGGTTAAATATAATTGGAGCCATACAGAAGACACTCTTGCGCATAAGAGCAGTTTTGGCTTTGTGCAAGCGGAGCTTAGTATTATCACGTCGATTGCGTGATATTGTATCTTCCAGTCGAGGAAATAAGGACGGATTTGATATGACAAACATCGCTACCTCGAAAATGTATAAACTCGGTAGCGTAAGTATTTTGTACTTTGTAAAAATAATATTGTAGGGAGCGTGATGGTAATAATACGCGGACACTAAGTTACGGTAAAAGTTTATTACATCAAACTCACAACAACGTTTCGGATTTTACAATTATCACAGAACAATATTTTACAAAGAACGGTTTATCACGTGATACGTTACGAGAGTACGTGTGCGTGTGTATTCAAATCGGCGCGTGCCGCGACTGGCGTCGAGGTGCGCGGGCGCTGCGGTCTTAGTTCCCTGACGCGATCGTCTAGAGGGCGCGAAGGTAGCCCGATAGCGAAATGCTGTAATTGGCGGGCCGCGTGGGTTGGTGATTGGATGGACGTGGGTACGTTCGGAAACGTTCCTACATACTCCCCCTTTTGACCAAGATAGGTGCCCTCACCATTGGTCAAATAAAAAAAAAACAAATAAACTGAACTACGATTAGACTGGTTCCTTTCGTGGTCTTCCACGACGACGTTTGGGAGCGACAGGCGACGGAACCTCAAGGCATTCACCCTCTCGCGCGTGGAATCTCCTTAGATCCGAGATGTGGTACTTACCAATGACTTCTCCATTAGGATCAGGATATGACAAGAGATACGTAGTAGGACTAACCTTGGAACGAACAACGTAGGGACCATCTCTCTTAGGTATAAACTTTGAGGTAACACCCTTAGCAGTGTTACTTAGAACATGTGTCTTCATAAGCACTAGATCTCCAATATCTAGTTCGTCAGCTCTACGCAGCTTGTCCTTGACATCTTTTCGAGCGTCTTGCTGGCTTTCAATGCATTCCTTACTGCTACGAAGAGTATCCGCCAATGCGAGTAAATAAGGCGTGATCTGCGGCACAAAATTCTCAGATTCGACTACAGCACGCAGATCGCTCTGGACAGCGAGTGGCGAACGTAGCTCACGAGCATAAGTAAGGTAAGCTGGTGTGTGTTGAGTTGCCTTGGTAACCGCGGTGTTTAATGCAAAGCGAATGAACGGTAATTCTTCAGGCCACCGTTGATGTTGGCCTTCCACCAAAATTGCTAATTGTGTTTTGAGATCCCGATTCTTTCGTTCGACGGGGTTAGCCTCAGGATGATAGAGTGGGATCAAACTTTGCTTCACACCAAGCGTAAACATCGCATGTTGCATAACATCGGCAACAAACTGCACACCATTGTCTGAGATTAAACGGCGTGGAACACCAAAACGTAGGAATACCTCAGCGATTAGAGTCTTCGCGCAGGTTTCCGCACTAGCTTCGGAGAGGGCGAACAGCTCGACCCACTTGCTCGCGGTGTCTTCCACGATTAACACCCACCGCTCTCCGTTGTTTCCTCTCGGCAGAGGTCCAAACAGATCGATGGCTATGACTTCGAAACGCTGCGCGGGCACGGGAGTCTGTAATAGTCCGGCAGGTTTTGTGTTAGATGGTTTATATCTTTGACATTCTATACATGTCTTCAAATAATCAGCGACATAACGTCGCATGCCTGGGAAATAGAAGTGCTGGCGTATTCTATGGAGAGTTATATCGACACCGCCATGACCAGAGGTTGCGGCGTCGTGATACTCTGCCATCACTTGCTTCCTTCGGTTTTCAGGTACGACAAGCTGAGGTTCTTCAGTCTCTTCGTCCGTGTAACGATACAGGATGCCTCTACACATATGGTAACCACGATCAGTCCATCGGGTTAGTTCTAATTCGTCTTTACCTTCCAGCCCCGTAATAATCTTTGCCACCTCTGGATCTGCGAGCTGATCTTGGCGAAGCGTAGCTGCATCCCAGCGAGGCGATTCGATGAGCACGTTACAGACGCTACAGGAATCGCGAGTCGTCTCCACACAAGGCGGACGACTGAGCGTGTCAGCGAGAACATTCGACTTGCCGGGGGTATAGTCCACTTGCAGGTCGAAGGACTGTAATTTCATGGCCCATCTCACAAGACGACCGGAGGGTGATTTTAAAGTAAGTAACCATTTAAGTGGCTGATGATCGCTACCTACATGTATGCGGTGTCCATCAATATATCCTCGGAACTTTTCAACTGCCCAGACGACTGCGAGAGCTTCTCGCTCCGTGGTGGAGTAATTTTGCTCTGCCGATGTTAACAGTCGACTGGCATACGCGATGGGTCTCTCCTTTTGTGGTGACTCCCCCTGGAGTAAGGCAGCACCCAGAGCATAATTACTGGCATCCGTCCTGAGAATGAATGGAACTTTATAGTCAGGCTGAATAAGAATAGGTGGTGAGGTAAGAATCCTCTTGAGTTCACTGAAGGCTTTTGCTTGGTCTTCATTCCACAACCATGGCTGATTTTTCCTTGTTAGCTTAGTTAATGGTTGAGCAATGTGAGAGAAGCTCGGCATAAATTTTCTAAACCATGAACAGCTTTGCAAAAAGGTTTTTAAGTGCTTAAGATTGGACGGTTCCTTCATGTCCAAGATAGCACTAACTTTATCCGGGTCAGGAGACACTCCTTGAGGGGTGATAATATGTCCCAGATACTTGACATTTTCCCTGGCGAATGAGCACTTAGAGCGATTCGCGCGAAGGTTAAATGTTCGAAGGCGGTCAAACACTTTGCGTAATTCCTGCAGGTGTTGACTAAATGTTTCCGATACTAATCCCAGGTCATCAATATACCCTAGGATAGTAACGGCTTGTAGAGATGAGCAAGACCGAAATCTATCGATTAATCGCTGAAAGGTAGCGGGCGCGTTTCGCAGTCCGAAAGGCATACGTTTGAATCGGTAAACTCCGCATGGAGAAACGAATGCCGTCTTATCTCGGTCCTCGGGGCGAACGCTCACTTGCCAGAATCCTGATTGTAGGTCTATAGTACTCATGAAACAGCTCTTACCAGTGTACTGAAGAAGGTCGTCGATGACAGGTATCGGATAAGAGTCACTCTTAGTGACCGCGTTCAATTTTCGATAATCGACGCAAAAACGGAATGTGCCATCCTTCTTTGGTATCAGTAAGGCTGGTGCCGCCCAGGGGGACTCACACTCCTCGATGATGTCATCCCGCAGCATCTTCTCGATCTCCGCTTGCATGATGGCCTTCTTAGCGGGCGTGAGGCGATACGGCGGAACGGCAATCGGCGGTGAATCTCCGCAATCGATGCGGTGCTCCGCGAAGGGTGTGGGCTCTCCTCCTACTGCGAAGATATCTTCATATTCTGTAAGCAGCCGAGCGAGGCTTTCTTTCTCTGAAACTGACAGCATCGAACCTTCATCACTCCGTAAAATATCCGCGGAAGCATACCCTACGGAATCACGTCGTGTATATTCACAACGCAAGGGGTGAATGACCTGAGGCCGATCAGCTGTGAACCATGTGTTGTTACAGACATTAACGACAATGCCTGCTTTACGTAGAAAGTCTACTCCCAATAGCGTCTCCGCACTACCCGCGTCAGGAAACACTACAAATGTTATCGGTACAATATTATTCGAGGTGAGAATTAAAACATTTACATCTACAAGCAATACATTGGTATCATGCACTGCACCGTCGGCAAACTTTACTGACATGTGCCTACTGTAGAATGAATACCCAAGTTTACGTAGTAACGCATATAATTTTGAACCGGCGACACTGCGTTTCGCAGCGGTATCCACCAACCCGGTACCACGATATCCGTCTATCACAATATCTAATACGGGACGACCGTCGCTAATATCGTTGTACGCGGACACGCTTTGCAAACTTCTCGTAGGTAACGTATCACACGTAAATGGTACAGAAACATTGTTACACAAATTATTTTCAATAGAAGAGCGTTTATAATTACACATTGACACATTAAGAGGTAAATTACGGTTACACATAAGAGTATTATTACATATAGGCGCATTATGATGCGAAGATACATTACTATTATTACACGTACACGAATTATTACAAATAGGAACACAGTTAGGTATATAATTACCTTCAAATGGAATAGACACATTATTATTACACATACAAGAGTTGGATACACAATTATTATGATTTATAGATTTACTTTCATTAGTAAAATCGCAATTGGAAAACGACTCTTTACGAGAGCAATTTGAACAATTAGAGCGAATCACACCTTTTGCTCCACAACCGTAACATGCAATATTGGGCACTGATAACGAATTGTTGTTGTCCTTATCGCCTTTTGATATCAATTTTAAACACTCGTCTCGCGTATGTCCACTTTTACGACAATAAATACAATAGACTTTACCTCGAGTGTCCTTGCCTACCACAGCCGGCGTCGAACTTTGTACCGTAGGCGGCGCGGTCGGCTCGCTCACGCGTGCGGCGGAGGGCCGATGCGGAGGCCGGGGCGTCGCTGGAGCGCGCTGCGCGCGCGACGGGGACGTTGAACTGCGGACTGCGGGCGTATTTGGGACGCTTGCGTTCGGTTTCACGGGGACACTCGACGTGTTGCTCGGCGCTTCCGATAGAGATTCCTCTATGCTCCTCGCTGTATCTATTAACTGGTCTACGGTAACCAAGGAACTTCGGGTTACCCGTTTTCTTATACGCTTATTGAGTAGGCCATACAAAATATCCAATTGCATGATCTCGTCGATCTTGTACGGTAACTGCGAGATGAGAGCACGAAGACGAGCGACGAATACTTCCGTACGGTCACTGACTGTTTGCTCGGCGGCAAAAATGTCGCGGAATATCTTGTGTGGCGGGCGTGGCACACCGAACATCGCGCGAAGCCTCTTGATGGCGTCGTCCCACGATGAAATGGTGGCTTTGACACCGCGATACCACACGGCTGCTTCTCCTTCTAACAGCATAGGCAGGCCTCGGAGCGCGACATCGTCACTGATATTCACGCACTCTTTGTAGATCTGAATAGCATCCACAAATGCTTCGAGGACCTCTGAGTCACGGCTGGAACCGCTGTACCGCGCCGTACATTTGGCGAAGCTCCCACGCTGTTGTGTGTCGTGCGATGGAGACGGTGGCACCACACTTGCGTTGACGGCCGGCGTAGCTAACAGGCTCTGAATCAACTGACGATTTGATTCAGCTTGGGCCTTCGCGAACGCCTCCAGAAACGTAGACAGGTGCCCCTCCGAGATCGGCGTCGCGGTCGCGGACGCTTCGCTCGTGGCGTCGTCATCGAAATGCTTGTTTTTGCGGCGAGGCATTTTGGATCCGTAGGTATACACAAAACAACAGTTTATGGGTGAGAACGGCACTGAACACGAGCTCTAATGTATATGTTCACGAATTATCACAGGGCAAACCGTTATGGAAGGCGGGTTTGAACGCGCGTCGGTAGGTATTTAACGCGCGGGCCGCTAGTTGGAGCGCCAGTTTGTAGGGAGCGTGATGGTAATAATACGCGGACACTAAGTTACGGTAAAAGTTTATTACATCAAACTCACAACAACGTTTCGGATTTTACAATTATCTATCACAGAACAATATTTTACAAAGAACGGTTTATCACGTGATACGTTACGAGAGTACGTGTGCGTGTGTATTCAAATCGGCGCGTGCCGCGACTGGCGTCGAGGTGCGCGGGCGCTGCGGTCTTAGTTCCCTGACGCGATCGTCTAGAGGGCGCGAAGGTAGCCCGATAGCGAAATGCTGTAATTGGCGGGCCGCGTGGGTTGGTGATTGGATGGACGTGGGTACGTTCGGAAACGTTCCTACAATATGTAATATTGTTATTTTTTATTTTTCCTTAACCTCTTTTTCTTTTTGTATTGATTCATCAAGCCCTAGATATTTAAATGCGAAATCTTATAAATGGTCAACAGATGTTTATGTTGTAATTAATGTAGATATTTTATAATTGTTTGTTTTCCGAATAAAATAAAAAAATATTTGTGGTGCTTATCCATTAATTTCTCAAGAAACTGTTACATTTCTGCTTACTTTCCCACGAAGCCTTGTCGTTGATTAACTATGCCATGAATAATATTCTTTCTTTAGAACAATAAATATCTTATGACAGTTATTAATTCTTTTAACTAAATTGCTTTAATTTGAGTTCAATTCTCTATTGTTAATTAATTGTCTTTCATATTGATATTAATTTATACTTTTGCTCAAAGTTTAATTGAATTTGACTGATATTCCAGTATTGAATGAAATGTAAATGAAAATTTGAATCGCTTGATGTTAATAAAATATTATAATATATATTTTGAAATGACCTTAAGTACCTACCTAGTTCACAATAATAACCGTTTATAACAAAGGTGGAAAAAAATTCGTATTCTTAAAAAAACATATCACATCACTATTACTCAGGAAGGTGTGCTACGTTTAATTAGGAGTGAGCCTGCCTATTCAAAATTTCCTGAAGGAAAAATCTCAAACGAAAATTTTGCTTCAACCGGGCATCGAGCCCAAGACTTCACGATGAGAGGTTGTATACGCTAACCACTAGACCAATGAGGCAATATTAAAAATATATCTATCGGAAAATAGTTTCCACTTCTTATTAAACAATCTAAACATGAAAATATATGTTTTATTATACTTTAATGTACTTACTTCGATTTTCATAATCCAAGATTAATAACGTATGTAGGGAGCGTGATGGTAATAATACGCGGAAGTTACAGTAAAAGTTTATTACATCAAACTCACAACAACGTTTCGGATTTTACAATTATCACAGAACAATATTTTACAAAGAACGGTTTATCACGTGATACGTTACGAGAGTACGTGTGCGTGTGTATTCAAATCGGCGCGTGCCGCGACTGGCGTCGGGGCAGTGTCTCCATATATCAATCAACAGTTACCGTGTTGCCAGGGTAAAAATACGGTGAATCAGACAAGATTACGGTGAACCTGCTTAAAAGAATACCGTGCAAATTACCTTGCAATTTTTCAAAGGAATTTAAAGGAAAACAACATTATAAATCCAATCAAATCTGTATATTAAAGTTTTACAACTAGTGTAATGATTAATTTTGATTATAAACGAAAAAAACCGCTGTAAATTATTAACTTATTCTGTATCAGACTCTCCAAGAACGACAATTTCTTTTTGGTATATATAGTTTTATTCATTTTGGACAGAAATCAACGCAGTTTTTTGCATTTCTTTTGACTCCTTACTGGGTAAAAATATTTCCTTTAATTGTTTTCACACGGACACGGTAATTTATTATTACCTTGACCAACCTTGACGGTAGATATAGACTAAATTACGGTGCATCTACCGTAATTACCGTGTATATGGAGACACTGCGTCGGGGTGCGCGGGCGCTGCGGTCTCAGTTCCCTGACGCGTTCGTCTAGAGGGCACGGAGGTAGCCCGATCGCGTGGTAGCGAAACGCTGTCATTGGTGGACCGCGTGGATTGGTGATTGGACGGACTCGGGTACGTTCGGAAACATTCCTACATACGAGTAAATTCGGATACGTTCCTACACGTAGAATTAACATAAGTTTTGTTCGCGCAAATTGCTTTAATATCCAAATTCAAAGAAACTTTTGGCATAGGAGCATGCTAATTATTCCAACAAAGTATTTAAACTGTAATTTAGGATTATAATAACGATGCAAAGTGTGTTATATTGTCTAGCAAATTGGCTCGCCACATAAATAGATGTGTGATCATTCGTTTTATTTCAACCATCACTAAACTTATCATTACTAATAAATATGGCTTTTTAAATTAATAATAATAATATAATAATAATAAATCATTTATTTTCAGGCTGCATAGGCCCATAGATAAATACCTTAACCTAAAAATACATATTTATAAATTCACTTCCTTTGCACTAAGTCTTGGTGCGTTCCTGGGGTATAGTTCCGCGGAAGCGACGGAAAACAACACCCTGCGGCCAGAAACTTTCATCAAGCACCTGTTCCAGCATACAGGTCGGCACTCTCACCACGAACGCCTTGAAGTTGACGTTGTGGCGCGACTCCAACAGCTGCACTCTTAGCACATGATTCAGCTTCTGGCTGACATATCTCGCGATATCCTCTGCCTCGGTGGTGTAGTGCAGGCGCGAGATAAACACCGGGGTGGTAAATTAATGGTAACCATCAATAGTTGTGTGTCTGCCATCAATAGCTGACTGATCCATAGATAGTAAAATATAGGATAACTTGTAATATTTTGAGGCAAATTTTAGCTTTGCTATGCCTTTTTGTATAATGCGTCATCTCTCGACAGTATTGTGTGACTTATCACTCATTGCATAGGTGGCGCTAAAACCAAGTAAGGTTCGTCTAGCTAAGGTATATATCTACCTATGACGCTGGCACAAAAGAGTTGAGAAATTTCGAGTCTAGCAGCATACGAACCCATAGCTGAATTGGCAAAGCACTTGGGCGTATACCCAGGGGGTGCAGGTTCGAGTCCTGCTGGATTCTTAATTTATTTCAACTTCAATATTATATAAAATATGGGATAACTTATTGAAATATAGGGGTTGTTTAGTAACATACTATAAATCTTACTCATTTTATGATTATCGGCGAGTACATTTTTATAGTAAAAAATCATTAAATTAACCACACAATTTATAGCAACTTTTTCGATAACTCGCTCGCCCATTCCGCAACAGTCGTAGACACCTATTTCTTTCTTATACCTCGAGAAACATGTAATCTATTAAACATGTTTATTATATTACATGTTTCTCAAGGCTTCTATCTATCTATATATATATATTCTATCTAGTAACTTTATGGTCTAGTGGTTAGCGTATGCGCCTCTCACCGCGAGGTCTCGGGTTCGATTCCCGGGTCGGGCAAAGTGATATTTGTTAACTTTTGTAAAATTCACAATAGCCAGGAGTTGGAATTGTTAGGCTCCTACCTAACCTAAACATATCAAGTGAAATGTGGGTGTTGTACACTTCTGCCACACCCTTCTGAATAATATAGGCGTGATGGTATGTTACTTTATGTACCTAGTATTAGATACTACTAGTTTACCGTTTTATCAAGCTATGAGACTAGAAATAAGGTGACACTATTGTACTAAAATATCTCACGCAACGACACGGCTCGGCTATTGAGATAGGACGCTGTACCGTGATTCATTCAGAGCACATCATTACATTATATCACAATATGCATGAAATCTCAGATATCAGATCTCTACCGCTTCTTTTAAGCAAAAAAAATATACTACGAATAAATTAAGTAATTATATTTTAAATTGACTAGTTTTTGTATTTAAAGAGTAGCTCCCGCGCGCGCAATAAACCTTAATTCGCCGCTCCCGTGAACTTTAGCGTAAAGTTAAATATCAAAAATCTTTTCTTGATAGTTAGACTATCAAACTCAAAAAGAATTATTAAAATCCGATATGTAGTTCTCGAGGTTAGCGCTAACAAACAAACAAACTAACTTTCTCTCGCGGTTTCATATGCGTGGTAGGTACATCGATAAAACGTAGCCTATGTTATGCGCCTTGTAGTCAGTTGCCTGCATCTACAAATTTATCAAAATTGGTTCAGCCGTTTAGAAGATTAGCGGATACAAACAGACAGACATACATTTTTTTATAATTGTATGTAAAGCACAAGTGTCGTGCAAATAACTATCAACTGAAAAACCATTGTTATTTTAACATAAAAAAACAGACACTACAATTTTATTTATTTATTGATTGAACTTTCCACACGCTATACATACAAACTTAATCGGATTATTATAATCATAATGTAATATCATAAAGTCTTTATGTATTTTAGATATAATTATCATATAAAATATCTGAAACACTAAAATGCATGTTTGTTTGTCGCCGATCATGTATGTTAACCTTTCCATGAGGTTATGTGAGCACATCAATGGCTAGTCTCCGTTGAGATAGGCTGGTGCGACCGTAATTCATTTAGAATGATGTCATTATCAACACATCACAATGTCCATGAAATTTTAGACATCTGATATTCATACACTACATACATATTCATATACTATATTTATACACTTAGAGTACACAATCAATAGTAATATTATTATCAGAGAGGAGCTTGAAGCTAAGTCAAAGCTGAACAGTTCTATCAAACGTCTCGTTGACAATGCTTACTACGGCTGACTGGAGATGGGTCACCATAAAACAAGGAGTTTTACTCCGTTTTAAGGCGTATTTAAGGCTGTTATTCCTGATTGTCATTTGGAGATTTGTGACAGTCGTTAAAGACCAGAGAGCATAACTAAAGAGAACTTTAAGTTTCAAATGACATTATTATCGAAGCTGCGCGGTCCAGAAAAAAAAATGAAAAAAAAAAACACGTCAAAGTTTAAAAATGTATGCTTATTGACAGCTTTTACCCGGCCCGGGGAATTTATGTTATAAAATTTGACAGTACAATTGTTGCAAAAGTATAATCGTCAATTTTATTCACGTTACAACCGTACATCTATTACCTATCTCTGTTAAGGACTTAGACGGTACAGAGTCTGTCAAGTAGTACAACAAAGAGAATCAAATCGCCCCGTACTGCGTTCGGTCGGTCTGAAGACATTAGTTTTAGGTAAATCTTTGATGTCAGCATCTATGAGCGAGCAATACCTGGCACCCTAACAAAGTCTTGTAGATGGAACAAACTGGGTTTTAGTCCGTGCAACTCGGACATAACCACTGACTCTGTCCGGATCAGTGGTACGCGTCAGGCATTTCCCAGTATATAAAAAGGTAAATTTTTGATACTCAGCTGAGTTCGTTTAACCAAAAGCCAAACCCAATATAATTGGGTAATGACGTAGAGAATGAATTAGGGTTATTATCATCCTTAGCCTATTCATATTTAATACGCTTATTAAACATAGTTATTTCTCAATAAAAATATATTTTATGATAACACGCAGTTAAGCTACCCTTTCCTTAATAGCTTCATTTAAAATGAGTAGAAGTAATCGTTTATTTTTATTACTTCATTTTGAAGGCGCTAGCTTCGTTTTATTTGTTTTGTATTGCCTTTAATTTGAAACAATAATGAGAATTAAGGATAATTGGCTGAAATACAAATTGGAACTGTTCCAATGCATTCTTTTATTGAATAATTTTATTTAGCTTTTTTAAGATTGAATAAAAAATTAAATATCACTTGGCTGTTTTTCATACAAAAGTAATATGGGTTTAAATTTAATATTATTAAGTTTTTATCTATTCTTATAGACAATTCATTTCTAAACACTAAAATGCATTTTTCCTGGCGCCCTGTTTTTCAAAATTACTATTTAGATTTTTCAAATTGTATGTAACTCAATTAATAATTAAAACAAACTGCCCTCAAACAAACATGTATTTTAGTGTTTAAGATATGATTTGTCTATAAAAATAGAAAAAAAAACTTAATAATATTAAAGTTAAACCCATATTACGTTAGTATAAAAATACGGTGCTCGGGTGTCTACCCTTAAGCTTCGGTTTCCTAGCATAGCGGTGTGGAATAATGCGGTCGTAAAGATAACGGTACTATGACGTCACTAGAACGTTGCCTATGTAAAACAAATGTAGTGGTTTCCTAGAGAGCGGTGATCGACCTAACGTATTACATATTAATCGTGTCACGGTAATAATATTACGGCCGCATTATTCCACACCGCTTACCTAGGAAATCGAAGCTTTACGGACGTCTGTCTCAGGTTGGGCGTCATTTGTACTACCTATACAACAACATATCCAAAAATTCCGCTTTGTACTATATTTTTTTTTTAATTTCCCAAGTTCACTACAATCCAAATCCTACTCAATACTCAATACTTTATTGCGTTTCACAAATGTGTGTCTTAGGTGGTAAATATTATATCTAGAAACATTGTGAACCCTGTCGGGCATAGCAAAGTAGGAGAGAGGACAATATTATGTAATGTTATATAATAAAAATAAGTTTTTAATAAAAAAGAAGAGACAAAGTTTTTTAATCGGTATTATGTAATTATATTTATTTGCGAAGTTTTTAATTTCCAATATTTCTTTCTTCCTATAAAATAAAAAAAATATTTCAAGAAAGCTGTTATATGTGCAAAAAATATATATTAACGATCAAAATGATCAAAACCTATATTTGAAGATCGTTCTTACCTGTGTTAGAGGCACACAAAAGGAAACTATTTTTTTTTTATAAAATGACGTACGTCGACAGGCACCTAGTCTATAAAGGTCATTTTAATGTTATCGAAGTGATCTCAAAACTAAAAGGCTTTTAATTTGGTTGTGTTAATTATAATGTTACTCTGTCTGAATAACAAAGAGGGTTCATTAATTTTAATTTGAAACAATAAACATTTTTTGAATACAATGTTTAAATATTTTTTAAAGAATAAAGCATCATAATTATTATGTACTACAATAATTACGCTTATTATTTTACGCAGAAATGTTTTTATTGAATATAATATTTTACTTTTTTTTAATGAGAATATTATTATTATTGAGAATACGGGTTACTCACGTTATTTTAGCCGGGATAGGCCGACTAGTTTCGAATCTAGTACGTAGATTCATCAACTAGGCTATTAATCGCGTGTCGTCGCCTCCGCGCGACGTCTCGCACTGATAATGTGATTATGTCTTCTAATGTATAATAATGTGTATAATAATGTCTTCACCTCACGTCGGTTTTAATAATATTATGAGAATATTATTATTTATGCACTCATCAGTTACGTAGAAAATTATGTTAAATAAACGAAACGATTCGTTTGGTTTTTAATGACGAACAGTATATTAATTGGCATTACTTGTCAAAATGACATGAATAACATGAACCTGGCTTTATTCTTAGGTTGTCTTAATGGTTTAAATCGGTAACCATTTAATGTTTGCATGGAAAACAGTTACCTTTTAAAGTTTCATAATTTCTGAAAGTTAAACAAAACTAAACCATATTTGTTTTGTAATAATAAGCTTAAAATCTGTCTAGGATTAACAATTTATCGACAAAGTATAACATTGAATTTAACCTTTAGCTTTTATTTATAATATTTTCCAAAAAAAATGCTCAGCTTTCAACTCAATATTTAAAAAAAATATAAGACTGTAGTTATAAAATAAAACAGAGCCAAAAAAGTTGCGCAATTCTTTTACATGTTAATATATTTTTTACCTAAAACGTACGTAAAAACAATAAATTGTATCTTTTTTATCGCAACGGGTTGAACGGTACGGCAGCGCATAAAAAACGAACATAAAGATTCAATATTATGTATAAGATCTTTTGAAAGTTTAGTTTTTGACTTAATTATAATAATATTATACTGCCCTAACTTAACTTGAAAATGATGATTACTATATTGATGTCAAGTAATTTGACAAGCACAAATTTTTCCATTTTTATTACTTAATGATTTAAAATTATCGCAATTTGTACACATAATTTTAAATTATAGATGGGTGTCTATAATCAATAATTATCATGCTACCACAATTACGTGTAACTCGATTGTAACTGTCCAGCAAAAAGGTATGTTTGCCTTTTAAAAATATTTAAGCAACTAAAACTTGTGTATTTTATGTATAATGATTATTAACTGTACTGCACGCTTCTTTATAGCACGATTAGTCAGGTATTTAAATTTGAACGTAAGCGAAGCTAGATTGTATTATAAGCGAGCTTAAAATAACAAGCTTAATAGATACCGACATACAACTCTGTGCCTAGGCATGTTGGGAATTGTCACCCATTGTCCTTCAGCTTATAATATATAATAATATTATGATTATGAATTAAGGGCCTACAAAAAACATTTTTTTTTTATAAATGTTAAGTCATAGATAATATTCATTTAATATTTTTTATGGTAAACGTGCCTGTATTATTTTTATTTTATTAAGATATATAAAATTTATTATAAGCACTCAGAAATTGCGTCATATTAGAAATTGAGCCTATGGCACATTCAATTTAAATCATTCATTCAAAAATATATATTATTGTGATTTTTTTTATTTTTTTATTAAACTGAAATAACATAATAGATATTTTAATTAATGGTATCCATTGAATATGTCTCAATTTGTAATGTGATGAAATATTTGAGTACTTATAAGAAATGTTATGAAGTTTTGTTTTTTCATTCAAAGTATTCAAAAATGTTATTAGTAATTTAAGTGTTTTTAATGCGTAACAATTTACATCATCATGTCATAAAATTTCATAAATTTAATGTTGACGTGTTTATCCTTTGATGTTCTATAAATTTATAAAAAATCACATATTCTTAAATTAAAAAAAAAACATTTAAAATGTAAGTGTATCAATCTTATAGCAAAAGATAACATTTAGTACTTACGATTGTCCAAAAGTCCTGAAGTTACACTTGGAGAACTTTTCAATACAAAAGTCACGTTCGAAAATCAAATTAAGAACTCGAACTTACCACTCAACACTTTATCCGACACGAACCGCTTCGAATATTCAGAAAAAAATTAAAAACAAACTTTTACCACAAACTCACTCAATAATTTTTTAATAAGTTATAGAAACTCCACTGAAAATTTATGTCACCGCGTATCACTGAAAAAAAAATCACTGTTCCACTTCGCACGTCACAATTTGAATCACACCGTATCACGTTCGTAGACGTTGCTACGCGCGCTACGTCGTCCTGCTACGAGCGCGTGCCTACGACTGTGCGTAGAGCCACAACGCCCCCCGGCGGCTATTTCGGGAACTTATCACGAGCGGTTGGTCTAGCGATTTATCGAACAACTTTAGTTTTCCGGTAGGAAAATCTTTTTTTACTTTATTGTTTCATCAACCCTAGGGTGAAATTGTGGGAAACCGAATAGTACTCGTGTTGGGCCGGCTCGAGCATCTGGCGGACGATGTAGGCGGAGTTTGGCGAGTACCGTATGGCATGTGTAACAGAACTTTCTATATATTCGGGGTGTTTTTCGACAGGTTACACAAAAAGACGAGACAAACTTTTTGGTTGAAATGTCGAATAATAGAAAAATATAAAAAAGAACCATTATTATTTCATATTAAATCGACATTATTTTTAATCACATATTTTATTGAAATTTTAATGGGATATTGTTTAAACCACTTTTGACATGTTACTACTGTTATCTACAATTATTTTTGAATTTACCTTATTATTATGACTGCATGATTTTACTCTTTATTTGATTAATGTATAATAGTTTAAGAACCCTTGAGGGAAAACTTTGTATGCCTGTATGGGCGGAACATGGACTGTACCTATTTTATTTGTAAAAACATCTGTATCTACCTGTGTTTCACAAAATAAATAAATTGAATTGAATTGAAATGTCTTCCTATATTTATTGAAGTTTCTCAAAAAAATGGTTTTATTTTTGTTTCTTAAATATACTTGAGATATATTTTTTTGAATAAGTTACATACAGGATGGCCCATTTACAGCCTCTTATAATCTCAAAAAACGGAGGTGGTTCTCAATTCGACTGTGTATTTTTTTTTCTCTTTGTTCGCCGATTACGTGTACCTATCTTAAGTACCATACAAGCATACAAACAATAGAGAAATTAAGGACCCTGGCAGGAGGCGACCGTAGCTTAGTGGTTAAAGTGGCTGCCGGGTGTACAGAGGTCGCAAGTTCAAAATTATGGGTCCCATAATTTTAAATTTTTCTACTGTTTCTTAGAATAATCTGCAAAGCATAGCTAAATGCTCACGAGTGCCTCTTGGAATAACTTTAAGAGAACATGTTTAATTAAAGTCCCTTATCCATTGATTAGCTTGGAGACTTGGCGCTCAACTAAAAAGCTCGTCTGAGTTCTGTGACAAGTTTATATCCTAACGCTTGAAGTCTTGTCGTGTGTTTATAAAGAATTCATGTTGATTATACTAAGACACAGTTGAAAAAGATATGAGACCGGCAGGATTTGAACTTGCGACCTACTGTACAGCGGGCAGTCGCTTTAGCCATCCAGCTACGGTCGCCTCTTGCCAGGACCCTAAATTTCTCAACTGTATGATACGTCATTTCGTTCGTATAATTTGCTAAGCATAGCTAAATGCTATAAAAATAATTAATTAGAAGTTGAAATTCATGTTGAGTCGTGTACCAAGACTTATTTGAAAAAGGACGTTGTCAAGCTGGCCGTAAATGAAATGTCTTGGCTCTTGGCTGCTCTGATTGGCCACACACGAACGCGATTTTCAAGTGCAAAGTACACCACACTAACATCTACCTAGTTTCATATAAATTACCTAATGTGTAATTAAAGCCTTCCAAGAATTAGCTCTTAACGCCAAAGCTCGTCTAAGTTTCAAAAAATATATATGTTGAGTCGTGTACTAACACTTATTTGTACAGGGCCGTCATGGGTCAAGCGCTGCTCTGATTGGCCACGCTCGACCGCGATGGCCGTGGATTTTTTTTTTTTAAAGCTTGCTAGTAATTTGCAAATACAAATTACTAGTATTCTTGTTAACCCCCTCCAGCTAAGCTTTATTCGCTTGTGTTAGGAGGAAGTTCACGTCCGTGGAGTAATGGCCAGGATTCGAACCCATGACCTTTCGATTGTAAGACCGATGCCTTATCCATTGCACCACGGCCGATTAGTCGCTTTCGAGTAAAAAGTTCACCACAGTCATCTGCAGCTAACATCCACCTAGTTCCATATAAATTTCCTAATGTTTAATTAAAGCCTTCCAAGAATTAGCTCTCAACTCCAAAGCTCGTCTTAGTTCTGTGTCAGCTTTCTATATTTACAACAAGCGTTAGAAGTCTTGTCGTATGTTAATAAATAATTCATGTTGTGTCGTGTACCAACTTGTTTGGAAAGGGACGACCGAGATTGTATCGAGGCTAGAGATTCGAGTATCTGGTTAGACTCTTGTCTCCCCTCCCCACCTCCCCGAGTGACGTACACAACGACTCCCTACGTCCGGCGCACCCTGGGCAATTCGCGAGTTCTCCAAAGCGAATTGGCTAATCCTTTCACCACGATGGCAAGTCAAAATATAATTTGACTAAGCCATCGACACGACGAAGAAAAAGAAGTTCTTTCAGACCTCACCGTTTAATTATTAAAGTTTCGAGTAGTAAAATTACTGAACTGATCTTTAAAAGAACCAATATGGAAACGTTACCCGTTTACTCTGCTTTTACAGAGGATTACAAACACACAAACCGTGCTATCTACCATCTTTACATATATAATTGCTTGCCCCACTAACTAACTGATACATCAACGCGGAGCCTAAAGCGCTGGGGCTAGAAACTTGAAATTTTTCAAGAAGGTGCTAAAAAGAATTTTGAAAATAGAATGATTGTTTGAAAATCCGTCATTTATACATTGTAAAAAGCATGAAATTTCATATTCTCGTTTTTGATTAAAAATAAATGAATATTTCCCCCATCGTTACGAAGTACCAATTCTACAAACGGTAAATTGAAGTTAGTAGTTGAGCTAACGCTACATGCACGGATATTATCGGTATTATCGCCAGTACTTTACACTCGTAGCGCCCTGCCCCTCCCAGGGACGCGCAAGCCCATGAAGCCTGACTCACGTCTAGCCCAATTGACAACGTCTCTGACGTTTAACAAGAAGAAACCTGCTACTTGTTAGCAAACTCGCTGATTCATACTTAAAAAAAAGAATTATATTTAAATGTCTTAACAATCAAAAGCAGTTATCGGTATAAACATTTTCATTTAAGTATTTATCATGTTTCTGGATCAAAATATAAAAATATTAACAATTTAAAGCATTGAATAATTTAAGATTCTGTAACAATATTAAGGCTTAACTATTTTTTTATACGTATAATATTTATAAATGTTGCTTAATCATATCTGTGAAACCTAAATAAATACCTAACCATATATACATTAAATAACAGAATAATACAAACTTATTAAATAACATAGTACTCGTAAAAAGTTTAGGTTTCAATTAATTAACAATATAACTATTTATAAGGAATTTAACTTGTAAAACATAATTGTAAACGTCTATTCTATATACAACAAATTTGATTATTTACAACTACACATATTGAATTAAGAATAATGTTAATATACAATAATATAGATACGTAAAAATTATAAAACGATATTTATACAGCATAATAAAAATTCCTCCGCATCGATGTCAAATGTGTTTTGGTCGGCACTTGAACTTATCGTATGATTCGTATGCTGGCATACGAGTTCAAAGAATCAAAAGGTTGTTTATATACAGCTATTTTTAAAACTGTGTTCAAAATTGACTGTGAATTCAAATACTTATGTGGGTGCATTGTTCATCTGATTTACATTGCACGTATCATTTTAGAAGGTTTTGATGTTATTTCGATAGATAGAGTAATTTATATTGTACACCATTTTGAAAGAAATATTTTGTAAACAAACGCACTTAAAAATTATGTTGCACAATGGGCAGCCTTATCGCTATAAGCAATTTCTTACAGGCAACCTTAGGATGGACAAATAAGTAAAATAAGCGAAGTTACGGGCAGTTGTTGGTGCGTTAATTAAAGAAAAATAATAGTATAAAATGAAAGGTCATGATAATGACGTTTGAAATTATAAAATATAAAGAAAAATAAGAAATATTATATTTATTTACTACATTGTATATATTTTTTTTGCTCCAATTTGAAATCTAAGAGCACTGACATCGAAAAATATTTTTTGGCGTTCGCTTTTGAGTTTTGAAAGTCGGTTCATAAACATAACATCACGCCTATATTGTCCAGAAGGGTGTGGCAGAGGTGTACAACACTCAGATGTTACCTAGTATCTCCAGGTCCCAGGCATGACGCAACCGCGAGATACCTGCCAGAACGAACGGCATTTTCTTTATTTATTTTATTTTACAACTTTTTGCACTTAAAAATTAGTACAACGGCGGACTTAATGCCATAGGCATTTTCTACCAGTCAACCTTAAGGTGATGCAGAGAGAACAAAGGTAGGTGTATAAATAAATTAAAATAATGTGCTGAAAATGCGAATACATTATATAGAATAATGTTATATCAACAATTCAAATACATAAATATGGTAACAATTATACTAATACATACATTAAAATAATATATATTAGAATATTTACACAGAAGATATTAAGCTTTTAATGACTCTGTTGCGTTTCACCTTGAAGAAGAATTTTCTTCTCAGACTATATTAAATCATAATTGAAAAAAATCTGCCTCGTTGGTCTAGTGGTTATCGTATGCGCCTCTCACCGCTAGGACTCGGGTTAGATTACCGGGTCGGGCAAAGTGCTTTTTGAGTTGATATTGTGCTCGGTGGATGGCGATAGGCTCACCCCGTGGGACCTTAAAATAACAGGTAAAATGTGGGTCAACACCCATCACACCCTCTCTCTGCCATAACCTTCTGGGTAATATAGGCGTGATGTTATATTATGCTTAAAAAAATAGCTTTGTTAGTTAGATGGTTCAATGACTCGCCCGCTATCAGACCCATTGACAGTATTTCAGTCAACTGACCACTTATGAAGGCTGCCAAATATAACAATCGAGAGTTTAGGCTGGTTTCCAAGGCACGAATCAGTCTTGATATTATATTATACTGTTGAGTTCATATGGACCTTATAAAAGAGATAATAATTACGTACAAAACTGCCAACATGTTAATGAGCTCGACTGTATCTATACATAAACAATCCGTGACAAGATATAATCCCACCCACACGCCCACCACTGTGACTCCTGTGACGCCAGGATCTACAGCGGTAACCAACTGAAAGGCACCGTGCATGACACACGGGCAATCCCAGGGAGAGTTAAATTTTTAAGTTAGTCTTGGAACCCGCAACGAATTTAATCAGAAGTATATAATATGTAGTTGGAGTTGGAAAGTAAGTGAACAAACCGTGACGATCATAACATAGCATCGCTCGTTATATTAGGATAGGAACAAATGGATGAACGTGACGTCACGAAATGACGTATCATACAGTTGAGAAATTTAGGGTACCGGTAAGAGGCGACCGTAGCTGGATGGCTAAGAGCGGCTACCCGGTGTGCAGTAAGGTCGCAGGTTCAAATTCTGCCGGTCCTATATCTTTTTCAACTGTTTCTTAGTATTAATCTTTTAATCAATACTTATATTATGATTCTCGATTTTGCAGGTTAAGCAATGCTTGCCGCAGACGGCCGTGGATGGGTGACCATGTCAGTATAACGAGTTTTCCTCCGTGCCTTGGAAAACACGATAAGCCGTCGATCCCAGTTGCCATTTGAACATCAAAGGCAGTCGTTGCGGGTTTTCAGAAAATCTGACAACTAGTAAGTCTTTAATCTTGACAAGCCTTGAGCAAAATTAAAAAGAAAAAAAGTAACAACAAATCCAATGCAATAAACTACTACAAATAACCATTCTATTATGTCCATCCTAAGGTTGCCTGGAAGAGATCGCGTCAAGCGATAAGGCCGCGCTTTGTACATTATAGTTTTACCTATTTCTTTGTATGTTTATTACAAATTTGATGTGCAAATAAAGTTTTCTCTATCTATCTAGTATTGCAATGAGTATCGTATAAATGAAATTCATATAATTACATCGTCTACGATCGTCACTTATATTCGAGGTTAGTACCTACGTGAAGCGTTTGAAATCCGAAAACACAGGACCTTTAATCAGAAGAAGGAATTCAAACTATCTGTGACGTGGAATCATCATGTATAAACATTACAAAAGCTCGCCCGTTCCTGTGATCATACACCGGACTCGATTAGTGTAGTGCGCGGCGGGCGGCGGTACATTGAAAAATTAAAACCAGCAAAAGTGAGGATGGTTTTCAAAAAATCATGAACCTCACGAACCGGTGTGCTGCTGAATCAGTCTGCTTACGACCGTGACAAAGTGCAACCTTGTCGAAACGTCAAGCACCGAAAGGTAAATAAAATGTATCGCGTTAATACCCATTAATAAACTTAGACTAGAAGCCGATGTCAATGTAATTGGAAAAATGCTCAGTAGTTTGATTGAATATTAATATTATAATTATAATTATAAAGAGAAAATATTTGTTTGTACCTAAAATTGGTGTGAAAATAGATGCAGAAAAGCACCCAGGAATCATATAGGCTATTTCTCGACGTACCACTAAAGCTAGGTTTTAATATATCAATCCGTACAGCTACTGAGAATTATATAATAAAAGACGTGTTCAAAAACCGAGGAACTCATAACTCGACCCGTTCTATCCGAATTTGATAGCATTTGCGGAGGTAGGTACCCTAACAAATATCTGAATTAGAATCAGAATGTTTTATTTGTCAAACATAAATTACAATAATGGTCTTAACAACTGTTTCAGAGCGCTATGCTTTGTCATTACAACATACAAATTAGGTATATAAAGAAGTTAATAATTAATTATCTAAATGAAACAAGATTATAAAGTTATAAAATAAAATAATTGATTGTACATTGAGCAAGTACATAAAATTATAAAATGAATTAAAGAAAAAACAAAAAGAACATTAATACAAATTATATCATTGCATCTTTCTATCATTTAAATATTCTTCCACGGTATAATAAGCCTTTTGTAATATAAATGATTTGACACTATGTTTAAATGTATGAAAATTCTTAATTTCCAGCAATACTTTCGGTAAATGATTATAAACCCGAGGAGCCATACAAAATACGCCTTGATTCATCCATGCACTCAAATAGAATAACAATACATCAGCTTTACCCGTAAGTTAATTTATTAAGATATCAGATATTCCTTTGAAAACAAAACCATGTCTATCTTAAGTTCACGTATAAGAAACCTAAGCCCAATTACTTTTAACGATTCTGCCCTCCTGGCATTCAAGAAAATTCTATAATAATATTCATTCGGTATTTAATATTGTCTAGAATTAGCACGTCTGCGTATTAGAGCTAACATTAAATCTAATAGGATGAGCCCAAGGTTTGATAAAACGTGTAACGTAACGCCATCTATTGAGCAAAGATCGAACTAAGCCGCGTCGAGCTTTGAGAGAAAACTTCTTATGAAATACTGCTTGGTTGCTAGAATACAGTTTTTTTTTAAACATGTACTGGTGGCGTGGAACATGTCTTTATTAACAATCAATCAGGAAAATAAATAATGACTGTCTTACCGTCTCACTTTTAACCTGTAGCCGCGCCGCCAAGAAGTAGTGTTTGCACAATAATTATGGAGATAATTTTAGACTATTACTAGTTTTCGCATTTTAATGATGAGAATAGGCTCTAGAATTACTCATAAACACCATAAATATTTTTATGAAAATGTTTATGGTGCTAGATAATTTTTTTTTGCTCATTTTGTATTTAAACCTTGTGCATCTGCAATTCCAGATAGCTACTTAATTAATCAACGATTTAAAGTGAACTAGTGTAATTACCTATAGATACCTCCTACCGAGTTTATTAATTCTCGCCACCCACAAAAATGTGTGTGTCAATCGAATGAGTTTATAACGCATCATTAATTGAATGAAGTGCTCTGAAGTTTATGATCTGGAATAATTTACGGTTTGCCGCGATCAACAGTTTCACAGCATAATTTGCTCTCACTGCGGTGCATGGGAATTTTGGTAGCATTGGACTAGGGGAAGGGTTAATCGAGTGTTATCAATTAGTAGCTAATAGTTGGTTATATTTTTTTATATTACGACGTCCACACTTTGTATTGGGTATTGAGGTCGCAGGTGGCATGGCATAAGTCTAACAATTAATTACATTTAAAGTGGTTTTTACTAGCACGATAGTTTTGGTATCGAATATAAACTATCAGCCAATTAACAGACTGTCTGTGTGGTCTATGTTAGCTCTTAGTAATTTTCAAAACAAAGCTAAGTAAATCAGTCTAATTTATTACCGATACCTAAATCCGAGCTCATTAATTCTTGCCACCCAAAAATATATGTGTAACTTGTAACAATTGCATGAATTTTATAACGCATCATTAATTAAATGGAATGCTTGGAAGTTTATGATGTGAAATAATTTACGGTTTGCCGCCATCAACTGTTTCACAGCTTAATAATTGCTCTCACTGCAATGCATGGTAGCATTGGAGTAGAGGTGAAATTAATCGAGTGTAATCGATTAGTTTCTGATAGTTGATTACAATAAGCCGTGTCTCCTGCAACCCAAACATCTAACAAAACATTTTGACTGATTGACTTTTGTTATCTTTCGTCAACATTTTATGATACCATTTTCTTTTTGAGTATTTGGGTGGCAGGTTTTACGGCTTTAGTCTAACAATCAATTACATTTTATGTGGTATTCACTAACCCGATCGTTTTGGTACCGAATAGAAGCTATTAATAAACTCTCGGCCAATTAACAGACTGGATCTGTGTTGACTGCGTGTGCTCTTAATTATTTTATGAACAAAGCAAGGTAATATAATGTTTTTAAATTTTCGCGATTTGAGAACATTTTTCAAAAAATTGACAACGGGTCTAAATCGCGTAATTATTATAAAGGTAAATAAATACCTATGCTCGACGAATGATACAAGTCATTTCGAAACGTCGAGCATAGGTATTTATTTACCTTTATAATAATTACGCCTACATACAGCCCCTAGTTTACCCCCTTAGAGAAGAAATACAACGATGAAACAAATACCAGTTTTTAGTTAGACCTTTAGCTCCACAACTATGAAAACCGAATACAATTTCATTCAGTAGTTTTTGCGTTATGCAAACAAACATTGTAAAAATATATATTTTGGCTTCTACTGCTGCTGTTATACCTCGTATATTTTTTCCTTAGATATCTTCAATATACAGACATAGCTAATTTACAATTTAATATTATTCAAAAATTAAGAGAATTTAACTATGTAATTCTAATAAAATATTTAGTAAATCAGCTTAGTTTCTT
Organism: Hypena proboscidalis; assembly: GCA_905147285.1. Taxonomy (NCBI): domain Eukaryota; kingdom Metazoa; phylum Arthropoda; class Insecta; order Lepidoptera; family Erebidae; genus Hypena; species Hypena proboscidalis. Next base: position 3,296,287 of record LR990150.1, on the reverse strand, counting down.
TGATTTTCTAGTTCGAGAACCTTGCCTGAGAAAGTATATACCTAAACTTGATAATATACTTAACTAAAAAGCTACGTTACCTTGGTAAAATTACGTGGCAATTCTTTTTTAAAATTCTATAGTTAGGGAATAAGAATGTATATTTTAAAATTTAAGCTTTTAGGAAGTGGTTGCAATTGTTTCCTGTGGGAACGAAGCTAAATAAAAGCTACCTTTAAAAATACCTGATAAAGAAAAGAGCAAACTCCTTGCAAGAGCTATTTTGCAGGCATGCTAAGTCACATTCATAATATTAAAACACCAGCTCGTCTATATTCCCCAGAAGGGTGTTAAAGATATATGTTTAACCCTATACCTCCGATTCGAAATGCCAAAGCATTGAGTACCTTTAGGTTATACTTAAAACGATACCTATTCAATGCTCAGCGAGAGATGGGCATGTCAAATATAAATTTATCTTTTATTTAATACATAATATATGCGCAACTGCTATGATTTTATTTTATGTTTTACATACACGCCATAATTGTATTTATGTTTTATCATTGTTTTCTTTTATTTTGTTTGTTTAATTTATTTATTATTTAAGTAACAGATTGTCATCCGTGTAGTCATTGGGGGTTGGATTGGAAAACCAGCGCCAAGCTTTAGTTTGGCTATGCTGAACCAATTCCCATTTAGGGCAATTTTGCTTTGGGCATACAGCCTTTTAAATTACTGTTTTTTTTTTTCTTTCTTTACTGAATGTATGTGTGTCTTATTGTTTTCTTTGGACCAAAATAAATATTTTTCATTTTTATTTTTATTTTCATTTTCACCTGTTATGTTTAGCTCCCGTGATAGATGGTGAGTCATTTACCGGGCATAGACTCCTTGATGGTAATAAGAAATTTGTAACGGCAAATACCAAATAACCTATTGCCCAATCCGGAGATCGAAAGTTTCATCCGTGTTTGTAAGCTATATAACATTACTTATACTGATTGTAAACGATCTCTGAATGCAATTATTCTCCGTAGCTAGTATATTTGTGTATAGTTTACGATACTACATCGCACACAGTTATTTAGTGTTGTAGAACGGAATTCAGTTGCAGTGGATCGACTATTATATTGATCTACAGTCGATTGGTTTAACAGCTCGCTATGTGTGAATTAAAGTGTTCTCTAGCCAGAGCTGGTTTTAAGTACTAGTATATTGTTTACTCCTAATGTAAATAGTTCTATCCTAGCATTTGTATACAAATGCGTGAAACTGAAAGATGATTATGATTGAAATTTAACTGAGTATTATAACTGGTTCAGTGCTCCGTTGGTGCGTACGTCGCCGCGTCGATCGCGATTGTCATTTGTATGACATTTCATAAATCATTCAGTTATTGATCGTATTACCGAATACAGTAAACAGCCTTAAGATGCCTATATTTAAAGAATTAATCCTCGTACTCCTAACGTTGAGGATTTGTACCTTTCAGCATCAGCTCATCAACATTAAATACTGACTGCTAGATACATATATTAGAGTAGCTTGAGGAAATATACGAAAAACTATATAGAAGCCTTTAAAATTTGAGGGTTGTTCTCGATTTCTCTAGGATCCCATCATCAGATCGTGACTTGATGATAATGGGACAATATGACAAGTATACTCTTATAGACAAAAAAATAATTTCTCAAATCGGTACAGGCGTCTTTGAGTAATCGGCGAACAAACATAAAAAATCTATCACACAAGTCGGTTAACAATAAGACTCATTTTCACTACTTTCGGAAATGAAAAGCCAATATACCACGAAATTATAATCCGATCTTAATCTTATTGCTAACAAATTACAATTGAGTTCAGATTACTTTGGATAAACAACGTTTGAAGTGTTTCCAATAATACTGTACTTACTCGAAACTCACGTTACGCTATCAATAGAACAAGATGAAGTTTAATATGTGGTATTCTGGTAATTTGATCATGATTTTCATTTAAGGAGGAGGTATTTATATATAATATGGCTGTGGGTATATTATTTGTCGTAAGTGTGGTATGTATTGCTTCGTTGGTCTAGTGGTTAGCGTATGCTGTTTCTGACCGTGAAGTCTCGGGTTCGATCCCCGGGTCGACCAAAAGTGGTATAAGATTTTCGGTCACAAAATTCTTAATAGCACGTAGTTGAATTATGCCCGGATGGCGTTAGATTCACCGCCTATCCATATATAAAATACATATATAATAACACGCCTATATTACCCAGAAGGGTGTGGCAGAGGTGTACAACATCCACACTTCACCTGTTATGTTTAGGTCCCATAGGATAGGGGGTGAGCCTATCGCCATCCAAAGGGCACAATTTTAACTCCGTGCTGCTATTGTGAATTTCTTGAGGGAAAGTTCACAAATATAAGTCTGACCCGGGCATCGAAACCGAGACCTCGCGGTGAAAGGTGCATACACTAACCACTAGATCAAGTTTGGGTGTTATAATATACACCTCTGCCATTAAATTTTTACCAATATTGTCTGAAGCAAAAATCAATAGTATAGCAAAAAGTATAGCAAAAATCGGTAGTAACCCCCATAAAATGTAGATTTTTGGGCCATTGGGAAACACTTATCGTTTTCACCCTGTATACTCTTTTTAACACAACAGAGCACCCGAGAGTACCCTGTAACACTTCCATAGCATCAGCATTTTCCATTACACGTACAAAGGCCTATAATAAATGATGTTACTTCTTTTGTAACAAAGCACTGAAAGTAAAAGATCGTGTCGATTATTGAGAGAGAGAATCGATTAGGGGTGTACAAGGTAGGTAGTAGGTACTACGCGTTCGCTTCGTTTTGGCCAAATTTTCATATTCCAATGCTTCACACCTCACGAATCATAAACCGTTTTGACTGTTGATCGTGACAATTTTGACATGTTGAGGCACGGGGTGTGATGTTCCTCCACCACAAAGGGAGCCTGGTAAATATATTAATATTTAAGTAATGATTATGTACACTTGGTGTGAACACTTCGCTATCGCGATTCAGCGCTCTTTGGCAATCACTCGTCATTTTTTATGTGCGGGTACCTCCACATCCATAATAGAAGCTCTCACAAGAGGTGTGGAGAATTCGTAGGATGAGGACGCATAGGAGACGCAGCTTTTAAAAAAACTTCATACAAAATGTATAGAAGCGTTGCGACACAAAACAAAAGGCAAGACAGGGCGCGGACAAGATACTCGTGTCTCCACGTATCACGACGCAAGCACGACTGTGGACAAAGCGCAGACAAAACGCGACAAAAAGGGGTCCGAGGGTTACTTTGATCACGAGGCACCCGCTGCAGTTCTTCGCGTCTCGTCCGTGCCCGCGACGCGCTGAGACAGTTTATTAGCAATACTTAACCAACAATTATACTGAACTCACTGAACCAAAAGTCATAACGCTATTTTTTATTTCACACAATAGTTTACAACATTTTCAAACAAAAGGCTGTTTTAATATCCATTGTAAACAGTAAATTGATAGCGGCAAACTGTATTTTTTATTGTGTTAATATTACTACTAAAATATTAAACCGATCTCGTTGTACTGGAACGATGAAGTGTTATGAACCTTACACAATGGTTTGTATATTTTACTCAACACTTGTAGTGTCAGGTGTCTAGACGAGCGATACCTGACACCCGGTTCAATAACGTAGTCGGAACACCTCGGGTTTTAGTCCGTGCAATTCGGATATAATCAGCGGCTCTGCCCGGGCCGGTGATATTCCTAGATAGGCATTTCGGAGTATAAAAAGGCGGATGGATTTAACAATGCGTAAAGCGAGAAAGAGCGACTGAGATGGCGCATTTTCACTGTTCATTCCAACCGTATAAGTAAAACAATTTTATCTATAAACAAGTTTCTAGTTTATATTAATACATTATAACCGATTTATATTAGGTTCGGCTTCGACTAACAAATTAGCTGAATCAGCCGGACGATTGATGCTCGGTACAGTTTTTATTTATTACCTACAATCTATAGATATAAGTCAGTCATACAATCTATAAGTATATAAATTGATTGCAGCAAAACCTAAGAATTACCCGATAGCTACGTCACTTAATTAAAATGGAGAGGAAATGAAAGTAACTATCTATGCAAATATGTCTGCAAAAACTCGCGGGGTAGCGGGACGAAGAATGAATTGATGCCCTAATTGCCCTTACAGCTGCTCTTTGCATGATCTGTTCGACGCAATTAATTGGTGTGGCCACGCACTGGGCGGGAGTAATATAAGTTTGTAGCACCATTGATACGAAAGAAGAAGAAGTGGTAGAGGTCTTGTGAATGAGCTCGAGGGCGGCAGAACCACCGTCTCACCTTTAACCTGCCGCCAAATAGTAGTGCTTCCATTACTGTGTTCCGGTTTGGTGGTGAGATCAGGCCCTGAAATTACTGGCACATGAGGCATAACACCGTAGTCCTCAGCTGCAGCGACGCATCTATAATTTGCTTTTGTGGATTGTTGATGTCCATGGGCTGTACTTCACTTACCATCAGGTGGGTTACACGTCCGTTCGCTGTGGGCGTAGTATAAAAAAAACACAAGTATGGTATGTAACAAACATTCTTTCATTTGGTTTATGTTTACATATAAGATAATATAGCCTATGTTTAATCATCTATGGCTCCGTCACCACGCCTATTGTACATGGACCTGTAAAACCACATAGCTTATCAAAGCGGAACTCCAAGTCAAAACAAAATGATTAATTGCATTACATTACCAGAATTAAGTATTTCCCTTTCGTGTAAATAAATCGTGGTTTATGTGATAGTCTGTTTATATTATGGATGCGAAAAACAGTATACCAACTGAAAAATACGGCAGTACTGTATCTCGCAAAATCGTATATATTGCTTTTTGTTACAGGATAGCTCAGAAAAAAATGGTACAGCCGTGAATTTTTTCTAGTTTTTGTAATGTTCATTCAAAAATATGCTGCAAGTAACCTAGTGCAATAATTAGCTACAATGGAGGGCTGCGGCAATATTGCATCTTACAATTTGTCAATACTAAAACATATAGTAAATTTGTTTAAGGTTCCATGTCTGCAATTTACGGGAGTCCAACAGAAAGAACAAACAAAAGAAATAGGAATTGAGGGATAAATTACGTATTTAGTTTGTGCCAAATTAAACATACATAAATACATACATAACATCACGTCGATATTACCCGAAAGGGTGTGGCAGAGGTGTACAACACCCACACTTCACCTGTTATGTTTAGGTCCCATTGGATAGGGGTCGAACCAAATTAAAATTGACACAAATAAGACATAGGTTTTTTTTAAATTTTGCGATTTCAAAACTAACAAACAACAAAAAAATTTCGATATACACGTACCACATGGCTTCAAATCAAGCTGTACGTTACCAGCATAAGCTGGTCTCCTTTCGCAAGGGTTTTCGATGCAATGCGACACCATCTTATACTGGAAATGTAAAGCCTGATGTATAGCTATGTGTAATATATATTATTATACGATATTATTGGAAACACTTCAAACACTGTTTACTCTGTACTAATTTGTTTGTAATTACTTAGGATGGTTCACACGGCTTCTTCCAATTACGAAGTAAAATTATGTTAAACAGTTAAACACGGAAGATATTTCAATATTTAGAAATTTAGGTAGGTATGAGCTGTTTTAGTCATTCATTTTACTTTAAGGACCCTCGTCACGACTGATAAATCGGTGACCGATTTCTTGTAGAAGAATAATAAAACGTTCGGAAATGTATGCACTCCTACACGAAAAAACCGGTAAGTTTTACAGGGTGGCTATTATGGTGGGTCCACACTGAGCCAACGAAGGCGAACGAATGGGTTCGTTGGCCATGTCTGGACGGATTGGCGATGGCCAACGAACGTTCGTTGACGTTGGCCGGCGATCCGTAGCGTGGCGGTAACATCAAAGGATTTGCGCCATTGGACCGAATTCAGTTTGGACGGTCGCCAAACACCAACAAACGAACGTCAACAGAATGGTTGACATTTTGACATTCGACGGTCTGTTTAAATGTCAGAGCATGTGTCTACGTAGTAAATTACATTATCTTGAAGCTAAGTAGTTAATAACACAGAATAATAGCTGACTTGTAAATAATAATCATGGACATAAGACAGTTGCCAACCCCATTGACACATGATATCCTTAGGCTATGATCAAAATACACTTTCGAGTATTGTCTATGGAAAGCAATCCGGAATCATGAGCAAACGATGTTTTGGTCAAACACCAAATGTGTTTGGACGTTTGTCCGAAGGCCAACGAACGTTTGCTACCAACGTCAAAAAACCTTCGTTCGCCTTCGTTGGCTCAGTGTGGACCCACCATTACAGACATTTATATCGGTCAATATAGGGAATTCTGTAATTATATACATGCACAAATCTGTTCTTAGGAACCATTACATTGATTTAAGTAAAAACTAAAACTGCATGCAGCTCGGTAATCGAACCTGTTTTGAATTGAAAAATGAAATTCAAATGATTTCTATTTGAATATCGATTTTGTGTAGGTCAAAAACAGTAAATCTTGCTATGAAACATGATATCTAAAATGTTATTAATAATAAGATAATTATGATAATTTATTTATGGGATATTTTATATTGCATATCAAATAAATAATCGCCTATCAATACATACTCATCATTTATATTCTTTTTTACATCAAATAACTTACTTCACTACAGATAAACTAAATGTTTAACAAAACTCAAACTGCAGATAATTCGAAATTACACATCAATATGACATTCCTTTTTTCCTCATAATGCAATACAGTTAAATTTATTTTTGTACAAAAATACTACATGCATAGCATAAATACTGACTGCACATCAAATTTACCATATTTCATAGCAAAATAACTATCCCAGTCGCATATTAACCAGTAAGTACAACAAAATCTGTTCATCATATTTGTCTTAATTTTCAAGAAGCCATGCTCGGCAAATTTAATGATTATTATGGCAAAAAAATCCTTTTACATTGCATTATTTCTAAAAGCAGAACAACTTAACTGAAAAACATTAATTATTTAGAAAAACTGCTGTAAATAATATAAAAATAAAAGCTATAGTTATGGCATAGGTCAATTATGGATAAAGTAGTAGGTTAGGTTAGGTTAGAACTGCGACCATAACACAGCACGAGCCGAGCGAGCGAAGCGAGCGTGCCGCGGCAGCGGTCGGCGAGTGCTAGAATCAATCTGTGTGATACACCGCCGACCCCTTTTTGAATCCACCCACTAAATAAAATAATATTATACTACCTACCAATTTCTTATTATCATAGATCGTAACAGACGACAGTACGTGGCGCCACCTGCAGAAGCTAAAAATATGCCTATTGGGCAAAAAAGGAAGCATGGACGCCCCGCGAAAGCAAGACCCGCTTTAATAATTCAATAAATTACAATTTTGTATCTAATTTTATATTTTTTTTGCTGATCTCATTATGTGATAATTAATAAATAATAAGATGACTGTGACTAATAAAATGTTGTTTGATTTAGAAAAACTGCTGTAAATATTATAAAAATAGAAGCTATATTTAAAAGAAAAAGAGTTAACATGTATAATGTGCATTAAGATTATTTGCTGTGCATTGATAAAAAAGCTTTTGCTTTAGGAAAAATTGCTGTGCGCTGTGAAAATTAATTGTAGTGTGTTTAGTGATATTTTGAGTTGAATATTTTGTTGTGCAATCAGTAATTTTGATGGGAATTCGGTATTTAATTGCATAGAAAAAGGATATTTTATGATTTGCGTTTAAATACTACCCTTTATTTATTTGCTCAAACACAAATGTGTATAATTATGGGCAAACTTCTTGAGCATTAGGTGACGTGGTAGGGGAAAGTTTGCGCATCGTACACTTACAATTTATGAGTTTACTGATAACAATTTGTAAGATACTGAGAGTATCTTGTAGTTTTAATTAATAAATAATTTGTATATCGGCAACTCAACAAATAACATGTTAAATATCCCGAAATAAAATGCTCAAGAAGTTTGCCCATAATTGTACATACAATAATAAAATCGCATGCAAGTTATAAAGATACATGAAGTTCAAGATATTCATTTTAGATATCATGTTTCATACATGCATAACCTTTAATTTAGTAAAGTAGTTGTGCCGTCTAGTTACCTTAACAAGTACAGTAACTGCATTGAAAAATCCCTAGGGCTGCCATTTCGAAAATTACTCAATAAAATACAATAAATTGTATTATTTTTAGATATCTTGTTTTATAGCAAGATTTACTGCTTAAGATTTACACTACCACAATATTTACAGACTTCTCCATACTCTGACCGATACAAATAAGCCTACCTGTATATGTGAAATTATTATTATCATTAATAGTAGGAAGTACTAGATAATATGTCAGTTTCAGAGGATGCCCAGAACAACAATTTCACCCTTTATTTGTGTTACCCATAGTTAATAACGATACTACATCGCACACAGTTATTTAGTGTTGCAGAACGGAATTCAGATGCAGTCGATCGACTATTATATTGATGTACCGTCGATTGGTTTAACGGCTCGCTATGTTGTTACAGTGAAATAAATTGAACTATCTGGAGATGGAATTAAGTCTGTATTGATTCCTTCCGATTCATTTATGTTGAGTAATCGATTAGTTTCTGATTGTTAGTTACATTAGAGTAACAGTAATTATTTTACGTGTTTTGCCTCACTTCATATCTTTAGTAAATTAAATGTACTGCTGTTCAATAAAACTGCGGTGCCCTGCGTTACTATTTTATTTTATAAATGCGGAAACTTGTAATTGGCCTTCAAAATGCAATATATTATCTAGTTTTAGTAAGCTGTTAGTTTCCCTCAGAGTTGTAAAATAAAATAAAAATAAAATGTGTTTGAATTAAAAAAAAAGCAGATTTTTTCATTGACCTAACGTCGAATCCGGCATTTATTTTTTTATACTTATCACGTGTTTCATAGTACTAAAAATGAGTTTGAATTAAAAAAAAGGGTAATTTCAATGTGTAAATTAAAAGGTTATCAATATTTCAGTGAACATTTCTAGTCGTTTTATCATTCACATTATTAAGTTTTCATGTAAAATAGATAGAAATCACTACGTTTATATTTAATAAGAATAAGAATAATAAGAATAAGAATACGTTTATTTGTCTTTAAAATACATCATGATTTTTAGTTGTACATAACGATCCTTTATACAATAGGGTAATCTAACTTAAATGGGATAGTTGTAGTACATATACGTCATTAGTAGGTACACATTGCAAGAAAGAGAACAACTACCAAAAATCATATTAATAGTTGTTCTCTTATCTCCTCCATAATGATTAAAAAAGAAAAGAAAAGATTGACCTTAACTAAATTACAATAAAGTTTATTTTTAAATAACAGCCACGATTCAAAGCGTCGCTTATATGCAACCAATGTTAATATGAAGTTATCATTGTTCCATTTCTGTTATGGTTTTTTATAGCAATATAAGAATTATTTTATTACCAAGAAATGTTTTCATATTAGTTTATTATCTTATAGTTTTAATTTCCAGGTGCTAATTTGTAAATGTAAGGGCCAGTTTCACCAGTACCGAACAAGTCTCCGATAGGCTAATCGCAACTTTATTGACAGTTACGATGTCAAATTTGTATGTAAATTTATATAATTAACCAGCACTTAACCATCCGAAACCCCATTAAGAACCGGCAAAATTAGGTCAAAAGAATCGTTCCCTTTTTTGTTTTAAAAAATAAGAATATGATACTACTAAATTCAACATAATTGGTAGGTATACATAGTAGTATATACCTTTATCATATTATGGTGAGAATAATATTCTTACCATTTACATAATATATGTTTTGGATAAAAAAAAAAAAAAAAAACCCTAGTAAATTATGAAAGTTTTAAAGACAAAAAGGTCTTGGACTCAGCATAATGGTTAGCCGTAAGCAACATGCTAACCGCTGTTATTCTGTCCAAGCCATACATAAATTTTAACACAATAATGTTAAATATACAAGCTGTGTTTCCACAAAGCAAAAAATAAATTATTAAGTATTAGGTACAATAAATAATGAATGATAATTTCGATTAGTCTACGACATCCCGGAAACCACCGATTGCTTCTGTAATAAACATTTGCTGTATTGGAGTTTAAAGGTGGTGAGTGATAACTGTAATAAAGGCGGTGGTATAATGTTAAAACATTTACAAGCGGTGATTTTGAAGCGACCCTTGGTTTTAGTCAAGCAGTGTTTAGGTATGATCATTCGACGATGGCGTGACCTAGTTTCGTATCTATGTACGTCAGATGACCAGTCAAGTTTATCATATAAGTACGACGGAATCTTAGTTTTACATAGATATTTGACAAAACAAGAAAGTTGTAATGTTCGTCGACTTGCCATATTAAGAACGCCTTTTTCATTTAAATAGGGGGTTATGTGATGTCTTCTTGGAATGTCGTAGACATAGCGCATGCATGCATTCTGTACACGTTGTATAGCATTAACAGTTTTTTGAAAAATGCACGGCCCGTACACAATATCGCAATATTGCAGTTGTGATAGCACTAGGCTGTTACATAATTGTTTTCGTACACTTACACTTAAAAAATCACGTAATTTATAGATTGTGCAAAGGGATGCAAAGGACTTGGCAATTTTTAATTGCACATGTGATTCAAAACGCAGCGTCTCGTCCATTATTAGGCCTAAGTTTCGTACATTATCACACCTAGGTATAGCTGCGCCACCGATTTGAATATCGGGGTTATGGGCTTTTATAGATTTTACTTGTTTTTCTGTACCACATATAATATAAATACTTTTAGAGGGATTAAGAACAAGACCATTATTTTCCGACCATTTCGCCAGGGAATGAAGATCCTGATTAATTTTACAGACGGCTGACCGAACCTCTGACGCAGTTGTACCTACATTCACGTAAAGTTGTGAGTCATCTGCGTAGAGATGATATCGCGAGTGTTCAATTGTGTTAGTCATGTCCGATGTGTAAATAGCAAATAATGTCGGGCCAATTACCGACCCCTGAATTACACCCCTTTTTAGAGAGATGGGAGCTGATTTTGTTGATATTCCCTTGTGATTAGTACATCTTACAACTTGACAGCGATCCTAGAAGTATGAAGAAAACCATTGGCAAGCCCTGTCTGAAAAACCGTAACATTTAAGTTTATCAATCAGGAGTGGAACCTCGACACAGTCGAAGGCACGGGTGTAATCCAGCAAGACAAGAAGAGTTCCATGCCCCTGGTCCGAATCTGCTAGAATATCGTCAACAATATGTAGCAGGGCGGAAGTTGTGCTATAGTTTTTACGGAAACCAGATTGTAGAGAAGGTAAAATATCATTGTTCTCGATATAATAAGAAATTTGAGATTGTACAATTTTTTCAATTATTTAAGACAGGGCTGGCAAAATACTTATAGGTCTCAGGTCGTTGAAGCTTTCGAGCTTGGCCTTTTTCGGAATAGGTGTTATTATTGCACATTTCCACACGTCGGGGAAAACAGCTTCAGTTAACGATTTATTAATTATTGCCGACAAAGCCGAAAGTGAATATGGTAACGTTAGGTATAATAATAGTAATATTCAAACATAATAAATCATTAAATTAAAACTCACATCAATGATTTGTCTGTCTTTGAAATAAATCAACTAAATGATAAAGCTTATTACCTTTAACATTCGGGCACACATATCTCTCAATTCACTGGACACAATTTTAACACATGAATACACCACTAGTAAGTAGTACTGGTTGGGAAGATTAGAACAACCTAAATAACCTACTGGCAGTGAAAAACAATTGTACAAAATTAGCCCTTCGATATAGAATCTAGCTCAACATTTTATTTAGGGTCCAATTCAACTTATTATATTTTGGCATAATTAAAAATTAAATTGCTTTTTCTTGGTTTTAAAATTCTTATGTATTTTTATAGTTCAATTTATACTAAACATACATCAGCAGCGATAATTTTAAGGAATTAACTGTGTTTGTAGCAATGGAAAACACCTCGTGTCAGTCATGTCATTTTTGGCATATTTAATTTTAATAAAAAAAAATCACACAGTGATACAGATTGATTGAGAAAAATTCATTTTAATAAATCACAGTATTCAAATTATGAAATACGGGTGTTACTCACGTAATGTTGGTCTATGTAGTCGACCGCGGTTTCGCCTATACGTCTAGGCATTATCAAGAGAGTGCGATACGTCGCGCCTGAGTCGCAGCCAATATTACTAGACCAACATTACGTGAGTAACACCCGTATTTCATAATTTGAATAATGTTACAAACTCACGTCAGTTTTAATAAAAATAAATCCCGGTACTATTTCCACAAATTTTGACTTTTTTACCATGAAAAGTGAAATACATTCAAATTCAAATTATTTATTGCACACACAAATTACAGATGACAACATTAATAATAAAGTTCATGTACAAAGGCGAGCTTAATTCAACATGAATTTTCTAACAGCAAACCTTTGAGACATAGAGGAAATGGTCAAGTCAAGTGTACAACGCAGAGAAAATAAATGATAAAAATGTATACCTATTACTATCTTAATTTTACCTTATTACCTAAATAAGTATACATAATGTATTATGTATACGGTCCATAAATACATATGATTAAAACATAAATACCTATATAATTACATAAAAACATATATTATAATAATAATAATTAATAATATTATTAATAACCGTGTGGCCTTAGTCGTGGCGATGGTAAGAGACCTGACGGTATGACTCTTGTTCCCTGGAGGATGGGACGGCCTCTAGTGTGGGATGCTACTTGTGTAGACACACTGGCGTCGTCACATCTTCCTAGGACTCAGGTGAAGGCTGGTGCGGCGGCAGAATCTGCAGAATGCCTCAAGAGGCGCAAATATGATCTACTTGATAGTGGATATATGTTTGTGCCTTTTGGGGTAGAGACATTAGGGCCGTGGGGGTCGGAGGTGCTCAATCTGTACAAACAGATTTCAGCTCGCCTGTTCGAGGCCACACGTTCTCAGAGTGCTGGTATTTATTTTGGCCAGAAGTTGAGCATTGCCATACAACGTGGCAATGCTGCCAGCATTTTGGGAACGTTGCCCACTGGTAGCGGTCTTTTAGACTTAGTTTGTACATAGTTTTAGATGTAGTCATTTATTTTTAGGTTAATAGGAATTACAAAATAGGTTGTAAAAAATATAATGCAAGAAATAATAATAATTAATATTATATTTTAGATATATAAATATAAATACATATTATATTATGTTCATTATGGGAAAGAAAGGAAATGCTCTTTAATATTTTTCTTAAAGACAGCTGCAGAAGAACTGTCGCGAATAGCGTGAGGCAGTGAATTCCACAATCATTCAATACATCATTGGGCCCAACCTCTATAATTTGTCTATTTGTATTTATGATAATTATTAAGCTGTTCTAGCAATAAACGATCGTCGATCGACGGTAGATAGATGCCCTTAAAAAGATACTCATGACTTAAATTTCACCGCTTATGTGACTATCACAGACACTCTTATATTATTATAATAATATGTATGTAGTTATTATTTATTGTATTATATATTATATGATAAGATACAAATTATATTTATTTACTTATATTAGGTATTTTCTGTACCTATCTTTACTTTAAGAAAATTGTTTAAGCAAAATGAAAAATATAAAAATGTTTCTAATTTCCACACACCCTGAAACTACCACGTTTTCTTTTTAAAGTCTGTCCATGTTGATAGAAGATGACCACGCAGAAATTGCGTCAAGCAGTAAGGCCGAACGCCCTAAAGAACTGTGCCTTTATAAAAACGTATAAACTCAATGGTTAGAATAAATCAATGTCTATCAACCAATAGTTATTTATGGTACAAGTGAGAAAAAGTTTATATTTCTGTTGTGAGTGCCAATTTTAAATCATGAGCTTGCGAAGTAGTCTTAAATTGAATCACGAGCGTAGCGAGTGATTTTAATAAAGACTACTTCGCAAGCGAAAGATTTTAAGAGGTCACGAACTGGAAATTAAATTTTTCTTACGCGTTACATACAAAACTTTTCACCTCTTCCAGTGAGAAAATATTAAGATTTAAATAAACTCGTACTCGATTGCTTACCCTGGAATAATTCCATGAAATACGACAGTAATACCAATTCAGAACGCGTTTTAGGACCTTTTGTAAGTCGCCACTAATTAAATATGTCGTACGCTTTCAAATACTTTTCACGTGATTTTTCTGGTAAAAAAGCAAACTTCTTTGTTAGAAGCAAGTTGTTGCAACTCTTTTGGAGTTCAACAAAGTTCTTCATCACTGAATTAATTATTTTTTGTTAAAAAGTTGCAGTAAACAATTAAACATAAACTAAAAAGAATTTATAGTTGTCCGCGATGACTGACACAGACACAGACTTTTTTTTTTTTAAATCGTGCGTTCGGAAATTCGTTTCGTAACATTTATTTATAGAGTCAAATATTAAGTACCTGATTTTAATTAATTTAATTGTCAATCACGAATATAAAACCATTAAAATATTAAATAAGCGCGTATTTATATAATTTAAAATAATTAAAACGTATCGTGTGTAGTTTTTTAATAAAATTGATGTTAATGTTTATTACTAACCTACATGGTGGCTGCATTGTTTTTTTTCCAGCGCCTATTCATTGGAAAGATTTTGTGTTTCGAAATTTGAACAACTTTGCCTCACTAGTGAGTAAAAACGGTTTTTACTCACTGAATTCTGGCAAGCAAACGATCTTTTTCGTGCTGGTGTGGTGAAAAGATAATTATTTCATCTACTCTGTCAACAAACTTTGACAGACCTTAGTCTACAGTGGCGCCATCTAGTGAGACAAAAACTATTCGAAACTGTTGATCGCGGCAAACCATAAATTATTTCGAATCATAAACTTCAGAGCACTTCATTCAATTAATGATGCGTTATGAAACGCATTCAATTGTTACTGGACAATCACATTTTTGTGGGTGGCGAGAATTAATGAACATGGGGGGGGGGATATCGGTTATAAATTATACTGATTTACTTTATCTCATTAAAATAGTGTAAAAGGCCAGTCTTTACTATGACTTAGAGGTTTTTGCCCTGCATACCCAACTCATTGGCCGACTGTACATTTTAATCGCGAATATTTAGGGATTTTTTTTTAAAGTTTTGGGCCATTTTCAATTCTTCTGTTCGATATTCTTTTTTTTTATTATTTCTTCTGTTAACAGTATTTTTGTGTAGTATCACCATCCTTCATAGTTTTTGACACTGGAAGTTTAAACAACTTATAGGTACTGTTGCTGATTAAAAAAATAAAATAAAATAAAAAATATATTTATTCAATACCACATGTATATAAATTCTTGACATTAAAAAACAAAAAAACTTATTGCTAAACATACGAGATGTTCCTTATGTAAAGAATTAGGTAATTTCTAAAAAAACTCCTGCACTAGGCTAGGCCTGTCCTGCAGAAGGTTTTTATTTTCTAAATTACATTGTTTGTAATGGCGGTAAATTTACATTTATATATTTATTATAACTACAAAATATGTCGTATTATTATTCTTTCTAAATTAAATCTAGAAATCAAAACTAAAATATAAATTGAGATCAATGGTTGTTTAGTCTATAATAATAACTACTTAAATACTATAACAAAAACTGTTTAAATACATCTAAACTCTTAATTCTAATCGTTTTATAAATTCTTCTGTGTAATCATAACTCCAATTTTGTAATAATTTCCGGACTTTAAATTTGCATTCGTGAACTGACAATTGAGCAAGACTGACAATTTTAAGGATATTGTTGTAAATAAAAGGTTTCATGTACGAAATAAAACGTTTCGCAAAAACGGTTTTCACAGATTGAAGTGGAAGTTGGAAATGACGCCTACTGATCATACTTACATCAGCATTCGAAGCAAGACTTTCTTTGTGTTTTAAAAGGGTAACTCTTAAAATAAATATTCTTCGAACACTTAATAATTGTGTTTCCTGAAATATTAAGTCGGTTGGAAATCTAAAGGGTTTTATAAGCATTGTTTTAAGTACAGCTCGCTGTGCTCTCTCCAAACTAATTAAAATTGTAGGTGCAGATCCACCCCAGACTGTGATGCAATAAGATAACACGGATTGACAGAGGGTAATGTATATTTTTGACAGTACTAGTTTCATAGTATAAATTAGTTTTCTAACTCTGGCAGATGTGGCAACAGTATGATCTTTAAAAGTAAGTCTTTGGTCAATCAGCACTCCTAGATATTTTGTAGAGTTTACTCTATTTAAAGGCATACATTTACAGTCTGGAGTGTGAGTAGCAAATGATTCGGGGCAGGAACGTGCTATTATTTCTAATTCTAAAGGTGGAGCAGAGACGGCGGTTTTATGAAAGCATACCAGGTTGCTTTTGGTTGCATTCAGTGTCAGTAGGTTTTGATCTAGCCATTTCACAACATTGTTTAGACCATGCTGTGCAATTTGGTAAACTTCACCCCACGTCTTTCCATTGAATAATATCACTGTATCATCAGCATAGTTGATAATTTTTGCATGTCTTAGCTGTTTATTTGATGACAGATCATTGATATAAACAAGGAAAAGCGTGGGGCCCAAAACACTACCCTGCGGAACTCCATAGGACAAGTCTTTGAAATTACTTGCGAAACCATCAACTTTTGTACACTGCTTTCTATCTGTAAGGTAACTCCGGAACCACTCTAGGCAAACCCCTCTGATTCCAATATGCTCAAGTTTCTTAAGGAGAATGCAGTTCGACACAGTGTCAAATGCCTTCGATAGGTCCAAGAAGATGCCCATGCAAGCCTCACCATTGTCTAGGTGCTGGGATACGATTTGGGTTAAAAGAGACACTGCCTGCTCTGTTGACTTACCCTGTCGAAAACCAAATTGTTTATCGGATAATATATTATGCGATTCTAAAAACGAGATTAGCTGACGATTAACAATCTTTTCGAGCATTTTAGAAAACGTGCTTAGAAGTGAGATCGGTCTATAGTTGTTTGGATCATCATCAGGGCCCCCTTTGTGGATTATATTTATAATACTATACTAACATAGTTGTAACATAATTACTAACATAGTTGTATTATACATAGATACTGTTGCAAATTACTGACATAACTGCATAAGAGACTATTCGATTTTTGACTTAGCCAAGAATAAATGAAAAAAGATCATCCTAAAAACTTTCGCCTTTATAATAAATGTGATTTTCTATCTCGAAACTGTTTGCTGCACTCTAAGCTAACTCTAAATGTGGTCTGAATAAGTAATAAGTACTTATAGATACTCGAGATCGTACAAAATCCTTGGGGAAATAGGAATCTTGACGTAAAGAGGCTCTTAGATTAATATGATGCAAATTACTGGCAGTCTCCCTCTTGCCGATAATGAAATCTCGGAAATCGATTGAAATTCACTTTCTCAGTGTCTCATTAAAGTCAAAATCTCCTTTGAATTGCGCAAATACCCACTCTCTCCACAGACTTTATGAACACTTGTTTACTTATTTTTTACCGACTTGAAAAAAGGAGGTTCTCAATTCGTTTTTTATTTACCTTTTATTAGGATCTCAGAAATATCGTTTAAAAAAAATGAAAAAGGTTTTACATTTTGTTTACTTACTGTCTGCCTGAATTAATTTAAAAATGTAGAATTTTATAGTTTAATATTTTTAAATGTACTTTAAAATTTATATAATATATAATTTATATTTAATCATGTAAAAATGAGAAAAAGGAATAAATATAATAAATATCTCTCAATACACAACGCCATCTAGTCCCAAACTAAGCAGAGCTTGAACTATTGGTACTAGAATACCTGATACTAATACATATACTTTTCTTTTGTAAATACATACTTATTATACATAGAAACACCCAGACTAAGAAAACCCCCATGTTCACGCACACAAAGAGTTGTCTTATACGGGAATCGAACCCGCGACCTCGGCATCGCAGGCAGGTACAATACCCACTCCGCCATCCGGTCGTTAAGTAAACACATTGCTAATAACAATCCTCGGCAATTAAATAATTACGTCGATGATGAGCGATCAAATCTCTTCCGGCATTACTTACTTTGCTAACTACATGACATAATATAACGCTAGTGCACCTAGCATATAATATAGCAGCTGAAAATCAGCGTTAGGTGACTGTAGTTCATTGCAGTCACTTAGCATTATGCTGAGATGCCGTCCTATTGGTACAAACTGTATTACTGTATTATTCGTACAAACTGTATTACTGTATTTCACTGTAAAACTGTATTACTGTATTTCACTGTATTTACTATATTGTTTTTTTTTTGTTTTGTGCCAATAAAAAAATATTTTCTTTTCTTTTCTATATGTTAATCCAGGCGTTAGCTACCTGTATACAAAATTGCATCGAAATCGGTTCACCCGTTCGAGCGTGAACATACACTCACATTAATAAGCTAGTAGATGGATGTAGATGACATCATCAAAATTCAGTACAATATGTGATAGAGCTCTTGTGAATGAGCTCGAGGGTGGTAGCACCACCGTCTCAACTTTAACCTGCCGCCAAATAGTAGTGCTTCCATTACTGTGTTCCGGTCTGGTGTTGAGATCAGGCCCTGAAATTACTGGCACATGAGGCATAACACCGTAGTCCTCAGCTGCAGCGACGCATCTATAATCTGCTTTTGTGGATTGTTGATGTCCATGGGCTTTACTCCACTTACGGTGGACTACACGTTCGTTCACTGTAGGCGTAGTAAAATAAAAAAATAAAAAATATTCCGACATTGATTCTCTCTCTGGGTGAAAACGTTTTTGACCTGAAATAATCACAGGTTTTTTTTACAAGTTTAATTATAATAAAGAAATGATAACTGTATGAGAATAAGCTAGCGCTTATCAATTATAAAGAACATGATTCTGTAGGTGCGTAAATTATTGATTCTACAAATGGAAAAAAATATATGCGAAAATGCCAAAAACGGGCCAATTTCACTGAACCGAGTTCACCTTTGAACTAAATCAGTACATTTAGTTTTAAATCTTTCTTTCACTTTCAATCACCGGACGAGCGAGTGAGATCAAAAAATCGATTTATCCAATTTTAACACTAAACAGTACCTACAACACGTTTGGAACCTCTTAACTAAACTACCCATAATCTGAAGATAAAAAAACTCCTTGCTCAACCCAATATCAAGCCAGAAACTAATAAATTATTCGAAGCAAAGCCAGGATATCCCTTAGCAATTCGTATTACTTTTTTTTCCGGGATAACCGGAGATAGGGAAATGCCGCACAGGTAACAACGCCAAGGAATACATCACATCCTTTAGATTTGTTCAACCGAAAAAAGGGTGTTTCTTTCGCTTCATTGTATCTCAAACTTTGAATAAAATCCACCTAAAATTTGAATGAATAAAATTTGGTTATTAAACACCCAGTTGATGAATCTTCGTACTAGATTCGAAACTAGTCGGCATATCCCGGCTAAAATAACGGGAGTAACCCGTATTCTCAATAATAATTATATAAAATGCCTGGGCCGGCAAAATGTTAATTTAGATATTTGTTTTATTTTATTTATGTATTAAGATTCACCTACATTTTATAACATTGTTACATATTTTGAAGTACGCACATAGCTCGCAAAAGAAGCTCGCTGAAGTGGCAATGGGCTGGTCACGTCTGTCGAAGGACCGACAGCCGTTGGAGCAAACGAGTCCTGGAATGGAGACTGCGATACGGCAACCGTGAGGTAGGACGCCTCCCTTCCAGGTGGACTGACGACCTGAAGAAGGTCGCTGGAGGGGACTGGATACGGAAGGCGCAGGACCGGGTGTTGTGGCGCAAATTGGGATAGGCCTATATCCAGCAGTGGACTACGAACGGCTAAATGATGATGATATTTTGAGGTATAATATACATTTTCGTACCACTTGCTCAAAAAAGTGACATTCTATGCCACAAAAAGCGAACATAACAATAGTCATTTTTAATCTGTTAAAATCAGGGAGAGAAAATTGTACATACTGAATTTTATTCATCCTCTTGGGGGAGAATGTGATTTAAATTTGGAATACTTAGCGAAATTTATACTGAACTACATTTGTGTTTACACCATTGAGTTTGTATTATATAAAGCATTAGGTACCTATACATCTTTTTGAAAAAGGAATACGCATTTATTATGCAGTTACGAAATTAAATTACGAAAACCGACGAGGCTGTATGAGCTTGATGCCTTTGCTTTTCCGACAAAAAAATATTACTCTAGGAATTTGCCGCGTTTTTGTTTTCTTCAAATACATAAAATATAACTCTCTCTATCAATAATTGGACTAATGTGTCCAATGTTAACTTATACTTTTAATTGTCATTATTTTTAATAAATGCTTATCTCATATGATTATTGTGTTATTTTTTTGGTACGAAAAGTATAGTATTTTCCTCGGTGATAAAGCTGTTTTAGTCTTGGGTGAACTTAAATCCCTCGCTACACTCAGGACTCGTCTTAAATCCCTCGCTTCGCTCGTGATTTAAGTTTTTAACAGCGTTAGTATATCATACAGCTGTTATTGGCAAATACAGCATGTGTTTACACATCTCTGGTTTACTCTTTTGGGTTATATAGACGTGAAGTTATGTTACTTTATCCGAAATATAACATGGATAATAGGCAAAAATGGGTTTGCGAAATACCACATCCTTAAGATTTATTCAACCGAGAAAAGGGCTGCTTCGTTTCCTCCACAAGATGGTTCTCAAAATTGGGGTGCGTTTTATAACAGATACTTCATTATGTAATATTAAAGTTGAAAAATTAAGAATCCAGCAGGACTCGAACCTGCACCTCTTGGGTATACGCCCCAAGTGCCCCAAAAATGCGTCATCTCTCGACAGTAATGAGTTGATCTTAATTCAAACGTACTGTATGCGATTATGTGAATAAGTAACGCATAGATGGCGCTAAAACCAAGTAATGGTTCGTCTAGCTTCGGCTGGCACAAAAGAGTTGAGAAATTTCGAGTCCGGCAGCATGCGAATCCATAGCTGAATTGGCAAAGCACTTGGGGCGTATACCCAAGAGGTGCAGGTTCGAGTCCTGCTGGATTCTTAATTTTTCAACTTTAATATTACATAAAAATAAATGCATAGCAAAGCTAAAATTTGCTTTAAATATTACAAGTATTGATAAAAATGCGTCATCTCTCGACAGTAATGAGTTGATCTTAATTCAAACGTACTGTATGCGATTATGTGAATAAGTAACGCATAGATGGCGCTAAAACCAAGTAATGGTTCGTCTAGCTTCGGCTGGCACAAAAGAGTTGAGAAATTTCGAGTCCGGCAGCATGCGAATCCATAGCTGAATTGGCAAAGCACTTGGGGCGTATACCCAAGAGGTGCAGGTTCGAGTCCTGCTGGATTCTTAATTTTTCAACTTTAATATTACATAAAAATAAATGCATAGCAAAGCTAAAATTTGCTTTAAATATTACAAGTATTGATAAAAATGCGTCATCTCTCGACAGTAATGAGTTGATCTTAATTCAAACGTACTGTATGCGATTATGTGAATAAGTAACGCATAGATGGCGCTAAAACCAAGTAATGGTTCGTCTAGCTTCGGCTGGCACAAAAGAGTTGAGAAATTTCGAGTCCGGCAGCATGCGAATCCATAGCTGAATTGGCAAAGCACTTGGGGCGTATACCCAAGAGGTGCAGGTTCGAGTCCTGCTGGATTCTTAATTTTTCAACTTTAATATTACATAAAAATAAATGCATAGCAAAGCTAAAATTTGCTTTAAATATTACAGATACTTCATTCTCCAAAAATTACCATATTTTTTCAAATATAAAGCTCGGCTTTTTTATCTTTTTTTCTGATAACTGTCATAACTTACTCTATTGGGAGTAACCCTAAACTGAGAGGCCTTGTATGTATTTAAAAATGTAAACAATAAGAAAAATAAATTATTAATTTGAAAATATGGGTAACAAAGGAGGTAAATATTATATAATTTTTAATTCATATATTGCCTATTAAAGGCAAGCAAAATTTTTATGACATTTTAAAAGTCAATAGTACAAAAACTTGGTTAAAATTAAACTAATAATAATTATATGCTAACTTCTACTCTTTGGAACATGTAAAAAAAAACAAGTTCTCTGATGTCGGAGTGGCCATATTATTATATTCGGCGTTCTCACTCCGCCATAAAAAAAAATCGAGAACTTACCTTGTTTTCATTATGTCGTAGAACACAAAATGTTGAGAACCTCTGATTTCCAAGTGCGACGGTTATTCCTTGATAGAATTTGCAAGGAAAAGCTCACTATTACATGTACCTACTATATACCGAAAGTATTTCCCTTTATATAATATATCTAAAATGAAGGTATATGTAGGTATATTTTATTGGATAAACTTCCTGTTTGAGAATACATTTCGTTTTGTGTAATTTAAGTATTAAATTAATCAGAAACGGCTCCATATCATTTTAAATGATATTACTTACAGCTTTTTTTTTTATTCGTATTTTATGAAACGATATTCATTACGAACCACACATAAAAAGTTTTTAAAGTCAATTTTCTTATCATTTTTTTATTTTGCGATGTGGCAACAATAAATAAATAATCCGCATAGGATTGTTTCTCTTGGGATAAGCATGTTGCGGCACAGCGCTTAGCTTTAGAAAAGTGTTGAGAGCGAACATGACTGTCCTATATCTGTTGTAAATTTTGAGAACAAACTATTTTTTTTTTATACTACGCCCACAGCGAATGAACGGTGATGCCTGAACACCTGATGGTAAATGGAGTACTATGTTCAACTTTTAGTTGATTATTTTTATAGCATTTAGCTATGCTTAGCAAATTATACTAAGAAACAGTTCAAAAAGATATGGTACCGGCAGGATTTGAACCCGCGACCTTATTGTACACTGGGCAGCCGCTTTAGCCATCCAGCTACGGTCGCCTCTTACCAGTACCTTAAATTTCTCAACTGTATGATACGTCATTTCGTGATGTCACGTTAATCCATTTATTCCTATCTTATAACTATGTTGTATGAGTGTTTTAAAAAATGTGCAGGATAATGTCTGTAAACTATTCGGCACCGATGATGGCTCATACAGATTTTGGCTTCACGCATTGCGGTATTAAGAAAGTCTGATTGATAAGGATTTTGATCAATAATTTGGAATAAGACACCTCCTTTGGAATAAAAATATAGATTAAACAAACCATTTTTAAAGTTAGACCTCCACAGACTGTAGTTTTTGCGTGATGCACGTAGAAACATACAGAGAGACAGACAAAAAATACTTAAAAAAATATTTTTTGGCTCTTAATGCTTTTTCTTAAATGTCTTCACTTCAAACTTCAATGTACAGACATGGCCAAAACAACAATTATATAATATGTATAGATTATTCCAGTCGGTTCTTTACACGTTTTATTGTCACCACATTAGTATTAGGTCCCACAAACTAATAACTAAAAGGCGGGCGCCTCTTCGAACGATATTTTTAATTGTTGGTTTGGGTTCAAGCGATGTAAGTCCATGTTTTAATTGAAAATTCCTCCGTTAATAAATGCTCAATAGCAGCATGGAATTGGAATTATGCCGGTGGATGACGATAGGCTCACCCCCATGGGACAAAAAGATTACAAATGAAGTGAGGCAATATAGGTGACGTGTTATGCTTTGTAATGGAACTATAATATAAATGATGACTTAATCTTTATTTAAAAACATTAAATATTCCTAAGCGTGACAGGCTGTTTATGAGACTAACAAGAAGCTCTTTAATAAAAAAGAAGAATTAGGTACTCTTATCCCTCTTGTGAATAAAAAATAAATAAAAAGCAATTCAATCGCCATCTATTTAAATTTTAAAACGATTTATTAATCGAAAGCGTAGAGCTACGAGTTAATCTTAATGATTTGTTGCGAATGCTGCGATCCTCTCACTCAGATTAAAGTCAGCAGTTTAAATTCAAATCGATTGATCTATTATGCTGTGAGTGTCGGCTTACTGCTGATATATTTTTTTAGTCCATTTATCCAACCATATTTATGTGGCAGTTCTAGCCTAAACCTGATTTAAATTACAAAATACAGCATTAAATTGTAAAAGTTGATGTATGCACGTAAAATAAATATTATTTATAGAAATTTAACTCGCGTTATAAGATAGGTACGTACTTTCATCAACAATTTCACCATGTAGAAAGCAAACCGCGTACTTAGTTATAATTAAAAAAAGATGACTTGATCGTGCCAGATAGATCATGCTAATCTCTGGAACAGCTGCTGGTCGAATTGAATTATTATTTTCGGGTGATAGTATATATCGATGGGTGCCTGGAACAAGACCGCAATAGCCATAGTAGCAGTTCTCCGATTAAGCCATTTTCGTATTCTATGGACCCTGTTACACCTTGTAAATTTTTTTCAGAATTTTATATTGAAAGCTGCCGGAGTTAGCAAAGTCATTATGGGCATTGCTTTGTTATTCCTCGTTCATCACACGAATTTTGTTTATCGGAATAATGGTCCTATGTGCAATGATAAAAGTTTTTTTCAATCTTTTACAAGTAGTGGCCTTTACGGCTGTATTCCCCGAAATAAAATTTGGAAATAGATTTACAATAAACATTGTTGTACAAATATTTTAAAATTTTAAACTAGTAATTATGGTTTCTTTAGTGAAATTAAAATAATTATGTCGTTTAATTTTCAATACATAATAAAAATTGGTTTGTAAGTACCATTGTAATTTTTTTACATTAATAATGTAAATAATAACTAACTAAACTTGTAATAATAGTAGGAAATAGACCTCATAAAACAAGTTCATTGATAGAAGATAGCGTAGTTAAACACATTGCCTTATTCAGCATCATTGAAGCATATACGAGAAAAGACTCTCAAAAGCTATATTTTGAAGAAGATCTTAATATTTCAAAAATGTATCGTTTATACAAAAAATGGTTTCCTGATGAAAATTTGAATTGTCAAATGGCGAGCACACGACAATATAGGATTTTTTTTAATACTATGTTTAATTATTCTTTCTTCAAACCGAAGAAAGATTTATGTTGCAACATATACACGTTATGCACGAAGAAACAAAGATTACATTGCAAAGTCGCTATGAAAAACACTTAAAAAATAAACAGAAAGTGCGTGAAATAAAAGAAGCTGAAAAAGATAATTCTAAGGACTTGGGGACAATAGCAATATTTGATCTTCAGAAGGTTCTTTACGTCCCAAGGTCAGAAATCGGCATTTTCTTTTATAAACGGAAATATCCCAATTTTACTGTGTTCAATGCAGGCCGTAAACTGGGTTATTGTTTTATGTGGCATCTGAAAATAGCGAAGAGAGGGGCAATTGAAGTTGCTTATTAAAGTTTTTAAAAAATGAATATAATCGCGGAGTTACCAAAATCTCTTTGTATTCGGGCGGATGTCTCGGACAAAATAAGAACCGATTTATATTTGCTCTGCATTTATATGCGGCCTTTAAGTTCGGTATGACGATTACCCATCGATTTTTCAAAACCGGACACGGTCAGAATGAGGGTGACTCGATGCCTGCCAGCATCGAGCGTGAATTAAAAAAAAAACATTTTTTATACACGCCAGAACAAATTTATGCAGTTGTAATCAATGACTAAAGAAGTACTTTAGTCATTGGTTGCAATGAATGCTTAAGTTAGTGGCGAGAAATATAATGTCATAGAGATGGATCAGTCTGACTTTGTCGATGTAAAAATGCTGATTGAAGGCCAAAATTAGTCGCATGACTCGAAGGGAAATAAAATATTGCTGTCCAATATTATAGAAGTGGTCGCGTGTCATACTCAAGAGGGAATACTGGAGTACAATACTGTTTGAAGATGACTATATGGAGTTACACACTCGTGATCTATCAACCGGACAGACACGATGTGGACGTAAAAGAGGTGCACAAACACTCCGTGCTGCTGCTACTCCTACTACTGAAATTTCAATCGTTTCCGAGCTGCAAACAGCTTACAGTCAACCATTTCCTGTGTCTAAAGCCTTGCACGCAGAATTGTAAAGTCTTTGTAAAAAATATGATATTCCACGCCACTACCATCATCATTTTTATGAGGCTTTGGTATGCGAAACTGATGAGGATGTTGAGGCTGGACATCATTCCTAAGAAGACGCACCATTTCCTGATGAATAATGTTATTGGTAGTTAATACCTTTATGGTTAATTGTAATTTATTATTTCGTAAACAAAAACACGGTGACTTTGTTGATTGCAGAAATTTCCCTTTTATTTACATTTCCTACATTCATAATAACACAAAAATAATTATATATGAGTGAATAAACTACATAAAACAACAGATACTTAATTTAATGTACATAAATTTAAATAATAATACAGATAACCAAGCGCATTATAATACTAATGATGATTTTACTAAGAATATCATTCCAGTACAACCATATTCATACGATACATAGGTACAGCATTTGCGGGTACATTTTCCAAATTGAAAATTTAATTCTTGTAACATCATTGCAACATGCTATTACTGTATACGCCATAATGCCTTCAGATCATCGCACAACACTGCAAAATACTATTACTGTTTGATTTAACTAGCACTTTTTACCGGAATAAAACCTCAATGGAGTCTTACGGAAACCACTTTCAATGTATGAAGTGGCAATATGGATTTTTACGATTTTTTGGTATTTACTAAGCACTTATAATTTTATGTACACTTTATGTCACTTCAGCAAAAAATAACGCATTGTTTGATATAAACAACGTTATGATACGCCTCGTAGTATAGTAGTTATTCCAGAATTTCACTAAATCTTTTTTCCTGTAAAATTGTGATTTGTCGATTGCGGCTTTGTTCCAATAACCCATCGATATCTTTGATAGGGTCTATGGATAGATACTTGTATTACTTTAAATGCCACGGGATCGGAGCAGTAGGAGAAATGAGGGTAAACCACGGATTTTTTTCCAAACGAATGAAGTCGCAGGCTCGCGGCAACAGCGATTTATCGATAAAAACAAATACTTACGCAACATTACTACATAATTCTTAGCATCAATAGGGTCAAACCCAAAGAATATCCAGCGAGATCGATACTATGTTTGAAATAACCACGTTTTGCTGATATTGCTTTTTAGAGCACGTTGATGAAATTTGCTTGGAGTAAAAAAAAATTTTTACGCCAGATGGTATGTATTGGAGAGAATAGTTCAAAAAATATTACAAAAAGAAGCTTGTTAAAATGAACGCATTTATTTTTATCTATTTGTAAATGCATTCATAGAAATTCGATTTGATTGGCTTTTACGCTGGGTCCGTATGTGAAGTGGAACCAATCCCAGCATCCGATACGCTGGAGGCCATTTTCCACTATCTGTCAAACGTAAATGTCAAACAAACCTGAAACAAATCGGGGTTATTCAATTTTACTAACAAAAAATAGAAAATATTAATCTAATTACATTTTAAAATGTCGGAAAATGGGCACGATGCGTAAGAAAACTCAAGTGTCGTTCGTGATTAGAGACGAGGAGGAACGTCGGCATAAAAATGGTGTTAGTTCGCTACAACTGGATCCTATACAGGGGCGATTGTATTCGGCCGGTCGAGATGGAATTATACGAGTGTGGCAAACGGGGAATGGTGTTCAGGACAGGTATATCCAGAGTATGGAGCACCACACCGACTGGGTAAACGATATTGTCCTGTGCTGCGGCGGAAAGAACTTAATAAGTGCGTCCTCCGATACCACTGTAAAGGTATGGAACGCCCCGAAAGGATTCTGTATGTCTACTCTTCGGACTCACAAGGACTATGTACGTACTCTAGCTTACGCGAAAGACAAGGAACAAGTCGCCAGTGCGGGATTAGACCGCGCGATATTTCTGTGGGATGTCAACACATTGACTGCATTGACTGCCAGCAATAACACTGTGACGACATCCAGTCTTGTTGGAAATAAGGAATCAATATACAGTCTTGCTATGAACCCGCCCGGCACTATATTAGTGAGTGGTTCTACAGAAAAAGTACTGAGAGTGTGGGACCCCCGCAACTGTTCTAGGCTAATGAAACTCAAAGGACATGCAGATAACGTTAAGGCATTAGTTGTAAGCAGAGATGGTACGCAATGTGTGTCAGGCAGTTCAGATGGAACAATAAAACTGTGGTCACTATCACAACAAAGATGTGTGTCAACAATAAGGGTACATTCTGAAGCTGTTTGGGCAATACTTGCTACCGAAAACTTTAGCCACATAATTTCAGGAGGGCGAGACAGACTAGTCATTATAACCGAATTAAGAAATCCGGACAATTTTATGATTGTATGTGAAGAAACTGCTCCAATACTCAAGCTATGTTTTACAGCGGACCAGACGGGTGTTTGGGTGTCTACATCAGAATCTGATGTCCGTTGCTGGAAACTGCCTCCTTTAAATTCCTTAGAAATGTTTAACCAGAATAATTATAATACTAACAATGTGTATCAAACACAACCTTTACACAACATTCCTGGCGGTCCCGCTATCAAGCATTATACGGTACTAAATGACAAAAGACATGTAGTGACGAAAGATACAGCTAATCACGTTGCATTGTATGACGTTTTAAAAGCTTCTAAGGTTGAAGACTTAGGGGAGGTTGACTACGAAGAGGAAGTCAAGAAAAGGTTTAAGATGGTATATGTACCGAATTGGTTCAATGTTGATTTGAAGACTGGAATGTTAACAATACATTTAGGACAAGACGAGACGGATTGTTTGAGCGCCTGGGTTAGTGCGAAAGAAGCAGGTTTAACTACGGAAAATGATCAAAAAGTTAATTTTGGTGCGTTGCTGCTACAAGCTCTGTTGGATCATTGGAATCATCCAAATAGAGTGAATGAGGCTGGCGTTCGAGTTATTGGAAACAGCTACTTTAGTGTACCAGTGCATACACCGCTGATATTCAGCGAAGTTGGTGGCAGAACACTTTATAGGTTACAAGTAAGTTGTTTTAATTATATTAATATTTCGTCGTTGTCAAACCAAAATCTGCTATGTGCACTTTTGTAAGATTTCTACTTTAAACCTCTGCATATAGTTCGCTGCTATATCCTACCATATAAAAAACTGTCATGTGCTTATGACCATTATATGACGATCTACGACCTCTTATTGACGACCTCTTACCTACAATCCCTTGAATGCAGGAGACCTTTTTTTGTCAATTTCTCAGAACTATGATTTCTGCACATAGCAGATTTTGGTTTGACAACGACGATTTTATATTATATTAAAAACTTGTATTTTAATTTACTTAGCAGTACATATTTTGAAGATAATATGCATACTCCACAGAGTAAATAAATTCTAATAGTATTCAAATAAGAATATTATTAATCATTTTATTATTTATTTATAACTTCATATACAAAATTGTACATTGGCACACTTAATGACTAAAGCATTTTCTACCAGTCTACCTTCAGGTGATGCAGAAAATAAAGATTTATTCAAATTTTGTAATTGCAATTAAAGTAATTTTAGATTAAATAGGATTAATCTTTGGAGGCAGTTCTGGATTACTTTACTTAGAAAGCATTTGATCAGTTTATTGTAATAATGAATATTCAAGATCCTATCTTATTTATATGAGTTTATAGCTTCATGAAAAATAAGAAGTAGACACCATAGCTAAACTTGATTTAAGAGTTTTCAAAAACTGTAAGATACAATACAATCCAGGTGCCATAGTGGTTCATTAGGAATAAATGCAGCCCAGACTTGAGACAATAACACAAATACCTGCGTCTCACAATTTTTCTCAGTAATATTATATGCAAAACTGCCTGTATTTTTTTATATAACACTTTTCATCATCATCATTGGCCTTTCCATCTTCATCAGATAGTTCAAACAGCATCTCTGTGGCAGTTTTTAATGTGACTGTTTAGTTTGATTTGGGAGCAGCAGTACCATCTAGTTAAATCTCTAGCTATCTTATTGGAAATTGGAAGAATGGAATATGGAGTTATAAGAGAATATAAACACAATTTATGCTCTTTATTAATCAAAAGTATCATTTTTAAACTAGCGAAGAGCATTTTATCAATATGGAGAGGAAATGAAAGAAAAAATATCTATGCAAATAAGTCTGCAAAATCTCGCGGGCGAGCAGGGGATAGATTGTACCAAGCATCTATTATTTGACAACTAGTTTATTATCCGCTCTTCCATATTTGGTAGCGGGAGATGCCTGAGAACAAGTAGTCCGTATGGTTAAATTTTCTAAGCTTGCTAGCCATTTTTTCCTAGTAGTATTGTACATGAATAGTTGTTTACTCTGCACAAAAATTACATTATCACATTTATCTAAAAGTTGGTAGGTATTTAAGATTGTTGACACATAACACAGTACAAGATAAATATTTGTACAATGTCTGATACCATCTCCGTTTGTTTACTTTAAAAATGTGTTATCCAATTTGTATTACTCATTGTAAATGACTCAAAACTTTGTCTAGATATTTTTTTTTTATACTGACGGGTCTTACATTTACACTTTCATTCGACTATGTCCTAGTAGTAGTAGTATTGGTTTTGGCTAGCTATTCTTTTGTATGCGCCTCTTAACGCGAGGCTTTGGGTTGATTCTCGGGTCTGGCAAAGTGGTATTTGTGAACTTTACGTAGGGCAATTCACAATTGCAGCACTGAGTCTAAGTAGTGCTCGGTGGATAGTGATAGGCTCACCCCCTATCCTTGGGATACCTGTACACCCTTACCTGTACCTGTCCACCTCTGCTTCACCCTTCTGAATTCATTAGAGATGGACCTACTAGTCGGCCCTCAAATGGCATTTTCGATCACTTCAAAAGTGGCCGTAAAGTCAGCAAAGCGATTATAAGATTCGGTTAAAAGGCAATGCCCAAAAACTGTATCGCCAAAACCCTTGTGTCACGAATATAATAAATAATTTCTAGTTTTGTGTATAACGATTATCTAGTAATAAGAGACATAACTTAAGCGGGATTTAATAAACAAAAGAGATTTTCTATTTAAACATGAAGGATGAACTAGAATCTAATTTTGTTTTGATAGAATTATCACGTTTTTTGCACTTGTTTACTAATTTTTTTCATGACATCCCAGCTTACTATGAAAATATCCGGCTTAAAATTAAACTTTCATATTATTCTACATACAATACAGTAGCTTTTATCTTGACAAAGCCACGGAATAGATAGCACAGCAGCGATAAACAATCCTGTAGTCGATTGGTCATACCCAATGCATTTGAAACTGTTATTACTATATTATTTTGTATTGTTCCATTCAACACTTCCTATAGCATATTTACCTAAATGATTGGCATTTATAGTCGGCGTCGGCGTAATTTAACTATTCTCACCCTTTAAAATTTCAGGTGGGTGACGCCGGTGGTGAGACAGAAGGCAATCTGCTGGTAGAAACAGTGCCATCCTGGGTGGTAGATGTGGCTATCGAGATGGCAGCGCCTAAGCTGAACAAACTGCCATTCTATCTACTGCCACACTCCAGTTGTCAGAGTAAACAGGATAGGCAGAAGAAGGTATTTATTTATTTAGTTAATACTTTACTGTACAAAAGATAACAAAGAAATTAACATTATACAGTACAGTATACAAAAGGCGAAATTCACTCAGTGCTTGAGTTCTCTTCCAGCAAACCTAAAGCAAAAGAGGAGACGATGATGCCATAGAGGGCAAGACAAGTCCGTCGCCTCGCCGCTCTCCACTGCACTGGTGTTGTGGGTTCGATCCCCACATGGGACAAATCATTTTGTTATTCGCATAGATTTGTTCTGTGACTGGGTGTGCCTGTGTGAGTGAATGTGTGTAAATACACACATTCACTTGTCATTGCCTTGTCATTGGGACCATTGGATAGTGTAATTGCTTCTGACAATGATGACCTTTGAAAAATTATAAATAATATTATGTTGCTACTAGCTTCCGTCCGCGTGGTACGTCGATAAATAGTAGCCTATATTATCCCTGGGGTCTTAAACTATCTTTACACCAGTTTTCGTCATGATCAGCCCAATAAATTCTGAGCTTATAATTTCCAGGACCGTCTAGTAGCAAACGACTTCATCCAATGCCGAAAAGTAGCTGAACACGTGGTAGAAAAGATAGTAGGAGGCGGTGACGTCAATGGTGCCAGTGCTGGAAGCGGTCGAGGAAGTGCCAACGAGGATAGCGGCAATGATGCCCCGGAGGAACGAGTGGAGTTGCTGTGCTGTGATCAGGTCAGTTGTTCCTCATTAGTTTGGTTCATTAACAGAACTAGCTATCTGCTGAATAAGTTTCAATTTAAGACTGTCTTGTATCTGGTATTATGGACCTTTGTGTTTTGGGTTGTGTTGGACTTGAATGACGACATTTTTACACATGAAATTGTTAAAATTTCATCTTTTAATTTGGTAATTACAAATTCAAATCATTTATTTTCATAGGCCACAAGAGTCGTTTAACCAGGTCAAAACATTACAAACAATAATATAAAAATAAATATATAAATAAGTAAAACTAAATTATACTAATTACAAAGATTACATTAATTTTAATCAAACTGTTTAGAATCAGATTAAAATCAATCTAAATACCAGCTCCGATAGGTATTGCATTATGAAAAGAGCTGGTGAGAAACTCATGTGCACCATCTTTTGACTTTGAAAAATATAACAATTATTATGCATATTAAAAGTCACATAAGAAGAGCAATTCATTTCCAAATACTATAATCATATATTATTATGACTGTAGTCTAAAATACTGTAGTAAGCTTTTTGACATTATCAGATTTTAATAAATTTCTTAAATTAACCTATCGATAATTCTATTGCGTCTTATGGATGTTTATTGTAGAAGCGTATACATTGACCCGGAAAAGAGTTAGAGATTTTATGGAACACAGTGTGCACAGCGAGCTTGTTTTTTTCCTTAGATTTAATAAATTTGCTATTTAAAACAAGAGGTGGCAATTAAGGCGTCCTACCTTACGGTTGCCGAGTCGCGGTTTCCATTCCAGGACTCGTTTGCTCCAACGGCTGTCGGTAGGACAGTATAAAATCAAAATTTAACATACCATCATATAATATAATAACAAGATACCAAAATATATAAGAGAATTGCCCTTTCATAAATATATAGCACAGTTAAAAAAATGGTTAATCGAACATTGCTTTTACACAATAGCCGAATTTATATCATTCGATTCTAGAGATAATGAATAATGTAAAAAGTGGAACTATTTGTTAGTACTTAACATATTACTTACATATTAACTTATTTATTTTAACATTATACATTTTTTTTTTTCAATTAAGTTAGTGTTTACTATAACTTTAATAATAATATAAGTACTTAGATATAACATTGTATATTTTGCATACCGATTATCCGGTGAAACATGTGTACTTATTATAAAATTGTACGATCTTTTTGTCACCTTGTTTTAGGCAAATAAACGTTTCTTTCTTTCTTTCTTTCATCTTCTCTAAACTAATTTTATAAAACTCTCTATAACTAAGATCTTATCTCATTACAGGTCCTGGACCCGAACATGGACCTCCGCACAGTCCGCCACTTCATCTGGAAATCCAACGTGGAGTTCACACTGCACTACCGCGTCCTAAAACAATGAGACGAGTTGCCGTCTCTGAACCAGTTGAGGAAGTACTGCACTTTTCATTGCATGTACAAACTGTGAACTTTTGAGGACTGTGGTATTGTGGACCTTTGTGTATTGCGTGGTTGTGTTGGACTTGAAATGACGTCATTTATACTGATGAAATTGTAAAATTTTCTTCTTTTAAATTGGTATTTTAAAAAAAAGGTGGTCAATGAGACGTGGATATTTTTGCCCTTCATAACTCTAAAAACGTAAATTGTGAATAGTAAATGCCGCATGTTCGTAATAATACCTAACTACAAGACCGCCGAAATATTACTACTATAGGTACGATATTACTATGGGCGTATCAGTTGTAAACGTACCATCCTATTAATAAATAAAAAATAAAACGTATCAAAGTCTCCGTTGAGATTGGCCGTATCGTGGCCAGAGTTATAGCAAAATGTATACCTTAAATTTGCCTTGCAATTGCACCGTTGTAGGCCTCATATTGCTATTTATCTGGCCTGCTAATTGTAAGTAAAAAGCCGGCAATCAAACACGAGATTTCAGGATCAGTTATCGCCTTAAGACCCGCTGGACCATCAAGGCAATATAATTTACATCAACTTGAATGCTAACATCATTTCAAGTCCAAAACAATTTGAATTGTATAATACATTTTAGGGTATCTTTTATTGTTCAGTGTTCAATCTATAAAACTCAGTTATATAAATAATATAGTACTACGAACTGTAAGTATGATAATGTATGCGAAAATCTGTAGCAAGTTAAAAAAATTGCAACATTTTTTTTTATGTAGTCAACTGTACCAACTCAATATTTACCTGCATTTTTCATGTTTTTGTAGTTTATTGTATAGTTACAATTTAATGTTTCTTTAAGCGTCAATTCACACTGAAAAAAGCGGAGTTTTAAGGCAAAATTATGCAACCATTTTGAATCTTGCTAGAGGCTGCTAGAACCATAGCCTAACTACAAACATAATGTCACTGTGGCACTTAATTTTTTGGTGATTTTGACTAAAGCCAAAACAGATTTATACTGTCACTAGCTGACCCGGCATACTTCGTACTGCCTCAATCAATAAATAAAAGACCTAAACTTTTGTATAAAATAAATTTTAAACAAACAAAAGGAAAACAAAATTAATAAAAAAAAATATGCTTGGTAGGTTATCAATCTACATTAAACTAATCTGATAAAATATGTATATTTTTCTTTTAAACCTTCTCTGGACTTCCGCAAACAATTCAAGACCAAAATTAGCCCAATCGGTTCAGCCATTCTGGAGTTTTAGCGAGACTAACGAACAGCATTTTTTTTATATATATAGATAGATTTATGTAAACGATCGTGGAAACAATGTGCCACTCTGTCTTTGTAAAATAACAGATTTAAATGAATATACTAAAACATCAAAAGCCGCTAAAATGCAGTTAAGCTCCGGTTCTAGTAGCCTCATTATTGAAGCTCATAATTTAAAGGCAAAAAAGAGGCAACTCGATATCTCGCGGAGTAGTTTTTTGCTCATGTTTTCTTCTATCTATATGGTTTGTAAGCTCTGAGAAGAACTGTTAATACTAATACTTAATTATTGTGGTGATACGATTAGTCAGCCATACACTTCGTTACCGTGTGCTAGCCAGTGGCGGATTTACCAGGAAGCATAGGCAGCAATAACTTGGGGCCCCACTTGGACAGGGGCCCCGAAAATTGAAGTTTTTAAACATTTTTACAAAATAAATACATAAAAAATTGTTTTTTTTAAATAACATAAAATAAAAATGACATTGACTTTTCAATTATTCATTGCTTTCAAATGATTTGAAATTAGTTAACTGTATTTCGCGCGCGAAGTCGGCGCTTCGATGGCTGTGTTAGTATCCTCGTCTGAACAGCTGTTTTTCTATTTAAAAATTAGGGGCCTTCGTTCTAATATAACCCACATTAGAACGAAGGCCCCGAAAATCAGTGGTTACTTGGGGCCCCGTCTAAGGTAAATCCGGCACTGGTGCTAGCTGTCCAGGGCGCGCTGTTCTCGACCCTCTGTTATCTATCAATGGATATTGGCCATTAGATTTCTTTTTTTATGTATCGACATAATTTTACCACTTTTTGTATATTTTTAATACTCCACATGTGTTACGAAACAATATTTAAAAAAAACAGTTTATTTGCGTAGCGATAAAACTGGTTAGTTCAATTTATATGGCAGCTTCTAAATAAATTGCAATGTATGACCAATATTGTACTTTATGCTTTAGTTAATCTGCCATTTTTGAATCTTTTTGGTATGATTCTAAGGTTTCATCAGTTCCTGAAGGATATTTAAATGTGTTAACATTTTGTCTGTCAGATTTCGAGTTAACTATTACCGACTTTATCAGGTACTGTGAAACTCACCTTTAAAGTAACTAAAGAATTCTCTATACAGTCCTAATATTTAAGTACAGTCATGTAAGAAAATAGTTGTCACAAACACATTTACTAATAAGGCTCTTGTCTGATTATGCGGTGCGGGATGTTCTCATAAAAATTTAGGCGCTTGATATCGAAAAAAAAACGAGTGCTTATTTTTTTATGAAATTACTTCTTTGTTAGTCTAGTGGTTAGCGTATACGCCTCTCACGCCAAGCTCTCGAGAGCTTGGCGTGAGAGGCGGGTTCGATTCCCGGATCGGGCAAAGTGTTAACTAAAAAAAAGATAATTTCTGAATGTTTCGTCAGGAAATTCACAATAGCAAAATTCTAACTCCGTACGAGTTGGAATTGTGCCCAGTGGATGGCGCTAGGGCTCAGCCCCTATCCCATGGAACCTCTGCCACACCCTTCTCTGTAATATAGGCGTTATGTTATGTATATTATAATTATAGAAAAGCCTTACCGCTGGAAATTAACACAGATGGTTATACTAAGAAACAGTTGAAAAAGTTATGGGACCGGTAGGATTTGAACCTGCGACCTTACTGCACACCGGGCAGTCGCTATTAACCATCCAGCTTCGGTCGCCTCTTGCCAGGACTATAAATTTCTCAACTGTATGATATGTCATTTTGTGACGTCACGTTCATCCATTTGTTTCTATCTTAAGTAGGATACAAATCAACATGGCGAAGTTACATTCAGCACAAATGTTGCAAAGAATTAACGCGTACATTATTTGCCTGCCGGTCCCATGTCTTTTTCAACTGTTTCTTAGTATAATTTCCTAAGCATAGCTAAATGCTATAAAAATAATCAATTAAAACACAGATGGTGTCCAAAAACTGTAGTTTCAATCCTTGTCGCTTGCACCCTGTACTTTATTCCATTATCGATCTTATTTCGTTTGAATAAGGTCTAAATTTTTAAGCATCTAAAAGTGATTTGGTAAAAATAACATCAGAGGCCAGGCGTAACTGCGTTATGGTATCGAAAAATAATAGATTTTTGTGTAAAGAGGTATAAGGTTGTTATATCCAAAAATATGAATATACATAGTGGAATTTTGAACGCCATTTTTTTTTAGATTTTCAATATAATTTATATGTTTTCTATATGGATTTGATTCTAATAATTGACGCTCTCGATTGATACCATTAAATACGAAATGTTATTTGATCAACGTTTGCTGGTTTGGTTGCCTGATTTTTGAAAAAGGAATGTTTGTTTTGGAAAATATTATTATGTGTTATCTCCAGTATTTAGATGAAACACTTTTCCATCAGATGGCTGCCAAAAATTCCACCCTGTATATAAATCTTAGCATTTAATGTATTTGTACTACGCCTATCTACAAAGGTGTCTGTGATTTCTATTGCTTTAGTTGGTCTGTCTTTTAGTATTAAGCTATGAAAATGCTGAATATCCAATACAAAAATCTTGCCTGTTTAATTTTGTAAGAGAACGAACTCCTATTGAATTGCTTTTAAAACCTATAATATAGCTACCCTACAATACAACAATATATGTTTTTAAACTTCCGCGTATTTTTAAATTAAATAATAAATAAATATCTCTCACACAACGTCATCTAGTCCCAAACTAAGCAGAGCTTGTATTAAGGGCACTAGAATAGCTGAAACCAATACATATAATATACTTTTCTTTTGTAAATACATACTTTTTATACAGACATTGTAAATTGATATTTGCCAATAACGTTTCCGTTTATACCAATGTTTTGGTTATTTGCATGTATTTTTTTTTCGAAGTAAAAATTTATTAGTAAAAAATTCACAGCACTTATGAAAAAAATGCCATGAAAAATTATATCAATTATTTTAAAGGTGCTTAAACAGCTTAAATTGTATTTAAATAACGTATCTTATATTATTATAGAACTAATGGCTATAGACAAAACATTATTAAAATATAATATAGATAAAACAAGGTTTAGAAAAATATACTAGAATATTATATCCATGTATAATTATTCAGGAACATATGTATTTTAGCGTCTTCAACATATACAGGGTGGCAGCTTAAACGAGACTCATACAGGGTGGATGTGACAGCGACATTTTTATTAAAACCACAGGTTCTATATAGTCTTGAGTTTATTTAAAGTGGTAATTTAAATTCTTACAATTTTCTGTATCTGTAGTTTTAATTAATATCGCTATATTGCATCCACTCTGTATAGAGATTAACTTTTCACTTCTTCACACATGATAACATTTGTATAAATTAGAAATTAAGTATGTCATTATAATTCATTAATATTATTCAATGCCAAGTCAAAAAGCACTGAATGAAGGCTAATGTTGATCATGGTTCAAAAGCCTACATATAACCCTGTATAAGCTGTCTTTCTCTGCCTTTCTGTCAAATATCTAGGTAGGCAAAAGTATCTATTTGACAGAAAACTAATATTTTGTTATTCAGTTGAAATATTGGTTATAGCCTGATTGTTACTGAATACATAATAATTCCGTTTTTATTACAAAATTTTATTTAGTTTTTTTTATCCCAGTGAAATGCTGTCAACGAAACATTCAATTCCTAAACAAAAATGTTGAATTGGTGAACAGAGATTTAAATTGTAAAAAGCGCCCTGCACTAGTAAAATCTGTTCACGTTTTAGAAATGTATACAACGTGCACTGCTGTTAAGGGAACGTTCAAGTATGATGTAAGCTATTGCATTTTCGAGCCCCTTATCCCCCAGCAAATGTGTTCTGGATCCCATCCCCCATTTCTTCTAATGTAAGCATAGCAAGAATCCCATACCCTATAGTGCTTACGTACTACTTGAATGGTCGCTAATAAGCGACTGCGACGGAAGGAATGAGCTGAATCTTCCCAACGATGACAAGATTTTGTGCGCCTTTTGTATAAGTGGCAGCGACAGTACAGCGTTTAGTACAAATAGATAACGCAACACTGGGTACGAGCTTGGTTATGGGTCACTCACTCAGTGGCGTGCGAAAGAGAGGAAGCTAGGGCCTCTCGCTCGCACCCAGTTGGCTATATCTATTCGTGCTTAACCGGTGACGTTTATCTATAGGGACTGGTATTTTGTACATTATACTTGATATACGTTGATAAAAGTACACGAAAATGTACAAGAAATTTTATTCTTTGTAAACAATATCTGTTTCGTGTACTAAATACTTAGCTATAAGTCAATAAGGCTATGTTTCCAACGCAGATGTGCAAGGAGCTAAGGGTTATGTATGAAAAAAAAAACAATAGTATCGCTTAAGTGACCTAGGGGCCGTTCAAGTATTACGTAAGCATTTTTGCGATTTAGATCCACCTTTTTCCTTTTCCCCCCTTGTTCACTGTTCAGCAAATTATGTTCTGGTATCCATACCTCATGTCTTGGAAAGTAAGCATAACATTGATCCCCCTCCCCTATAGTGCTAACGTAATACGTGAACGCTCCCCTACTTTCGCTCAGCGCAATTCAAAATAAAACGGTTTATTTGTTTTAACCGACTTAAAAAATGAGGAGGTTCTCAATTCGTCAGTATTTCTTGTTTTTTTATGTTTGTTAGCTCATAACTTTCGACTGGCCGTAGCTATTTTAATAATTCTCTTTTTATTTGAAAGCTGGTGCTTCCCGTGTGGTCCCATTCTAATTTGGTCCAGTTCTGACAATGGCACCCATGAGAAAACCATATAAGTCTAAAATTATTTGTAATTGAGATCGATTATTTTTATGAAAAAATATTTTATTTCCATACGTATCCTTAGCTACGCATTTTCGCACATCTTAAGTGTAGACGCAGTCTGAAAGTAATTATAGATTCGCGAAAGATGTACCTATAAATAAAATAGATGGTAGATGCTCTTAAGATGTCTTCTACCAATGTGACATGCTTATAAACTTGAAATAAAGTTGTTAATTTGAATGCGCTGTTTTTTTTTCTCCTTCCTCGTCATGGCGATGGCTAAGTCAAATTTTATTTTGACTTGCCATCGTGGTGAAAGGATAAGCCAATTCGCTTTGCGAACTCGCGAATTGCCCAGGGTGCGCCGGACGTATGGAATCGTTGTGTACGTCACTTGTTTTTTTTCTATTACGCCGGAATTAAGGAAGGTGATGACCGAATTGTTTATAGTAAAAACTTCATCGGGACCACGTCTATGTTTTACCCAGGACCGGATAATCAATCAACTGAGGGTTCGTATTGGTCCTCTTTTGAAACGGTGTAAGTACCATCACTGTTTATTTTATTTTTATTTTAAAACTTTATGTAGGTACTATATCGCACATAGGTGGAATTATGTCATAGACATTCTCTACCAGTCAACCTTTGGGTTACGCTGAGAGTGGGGTAGTAGGTGCAAAAGTAGAAGTTTTAAATAAGAGAAGAGCAGAATAGTAAAATAAGAATTTATTCAAGAAAATAATATAAAAAAAAATATTATACTTATTTATACCTCACCTTTTGTAAGCCCGTAAAAGTCATACATAATGAAGTACAGTCAGCAACCAGTTAAACCTTGATTTTAACAGGGTGGATGAAGTGGATGCGATATAGCAATATTTATTCAACTATTTATTATTCGTAAAATAATCGGAAAATATTTTTAGACTAGTTTTATTATAAATGTCGCATGACTAGTTGACTTCGATAGATATATATCGTCAAAACAGAACATTTTTAGAATTACTAGATGTTTACAAAAAACCTATTCCGTGCAAAAAACTAATGGATGCTAGATAAGATAATTATGTCCTATAAGTGCATAATAAAATAACAAATAGATTAAGATATTATTTGAGTAAAGGTTCAACAAAATAATCACCTAATTCGATCTTTCTGAAATAAAACAAATTGAGATAAACCAATTTTCGAACGTATTTTATTTCTTTGCAATGTGTAGGCGTTTTCCAAACGAACATTATCCCTTCTAAACATTTCTTACCAGCTGTTAGTTCGTGATGTCAATTGAAACATAACCTTAAAATCACATAATCTCGATGAATATTTAAAAATATTTACTAAAAAATGAGTGGAAGACTCATATTACGGTCGTTATACTGTACTTTTACTACCAAATCTGCCCTAAAACATAATGTTTTACTTAAAAATAGGTTGTGTGTAAGTGTATTTCGAATATCTTGCAATGGTTTTAGTACCAAGGCAAATGTTGAATTTGAAGAGAAAAAGCACTGTAACATTGGAACTATAGGGCACGTAGATCATGGCAAGACTACGCTGACCGCTGCTATAACGAAGGTGCTAGCGAACGATGGATTGGCGAAATATGTATCATATGATGAGATTGATAAAGCCCCAGAGGAAAAAGCCAGAGGTAATACTTGATTTTGTAAAATTATACTTCATGTTCGTTGGTGAACAAGCTCGTGGTCGGAAGTACAACTCTCACCTTAAACTAGCTGCCAACTAGGTGTTTGTGCACTACTGTGATGTACTGCAGTTCTTGGAAAATGATGGATCTAGAATCTGCGTTTGAATTGTCTATGTCCATGTTTTAGTTACTACTATCAGGTACATCCATTCGCTACATATGTCATATAAAATATTGTTGAATCTAATGAACTTTAACAAAGTTACAAACTGTTTGAGTTGTAAATTGTGCTACTGTTATTAACTAATCATTAGTTGGTATGGTAAGATCCTGAATTTTTAAATACTGGCTATATCCATTGATTATAGTGGCCACTTACCTTAGACTGTACTTCCATTTTTTTTAAAAACTAAACAAAATAGATATTTCATAATTATAATTCTAGTGCTACATAAATCATACTTTCAGTCCAGTAAAGGCTGTAAGTGAGAATATTTAGCCTTACATGTGGCGGATGGAAAGCTGCAGTAAGGCTAAAAATAGCTAAACAAACATTCTCACATGGCGTTTTCCACTGGGGCAAAATATTCACACTATATATTTCTGGGCTAACTTTCTTTTGCAGGAATAACAATAAATGCTGCTCATGTCGGCTATAGCACAAAACTTCGCCACTATGCACACACTGACTGTCCCGGACATGCAGATTATATCCGGAACATGATATCAGGAGCGTCACAAATGGATGCTGCAGTTCTAGTAGTGGCTGCAAACGATGGACCTATGCCACAAACGAGAGAACATTTATTATTGGCTAAGCAAGTGGGCATAAAGTATATATTGATTTATATTAATAAGGCTGATTTAGTTGATAATGAGGTGAGTTGATTATTTTTTATTTTTTCTACAAAAAAATATAAAAATTACAGTAT
Organism: Hypena proboscidalis; assembly: GCA_905147285.1. Classification (NCBI taxonomy): domain Eukaryota; kingdom Metazoa; phylum Arthropoda; class Insecta; order Lepidoptera; family Erebidae; genus Hypena; species Hypena proboscidalis. The sequence continues at coordinate 3,253,756 of LR990150.1, read as the reverse complement.
GTGAATGGTAAGTATATGAAGCGGCCGTGGCGCAATGGATAAGGCATCGGTCTTACGATCGAGAGGCGAATCCTGGCCATTACACCACGGACGTGAACTTCCTCCTAACACAAGCAAATTAAGCTTAGCTGGAGGGGGTTAAAAAGAATACTAGTAATTTGTGATTTAAAAAAAAAAAAATATGGTGTTGAAGCTGCTTACCAGTATTTGCCTACATGATTCTGAGACCCTGAGAATTTAGACCTGAATTCTTTTTATGAATGTTTTTCGGTATTTGTTGACCAGTTTTCACCAGGTGGTTCTAGTCCACCAGCTTATAGAATAAATTAAGTTTAGAATATCTTTATTTTATAGAATGTAGGTACATAAAATTAGGTGTTAACATAATTTGGAAGCCAAGTACAATCTGCTTTAAATAAGCATGCAAAAAATAATAATAGCATATAACAGATACAATAATAGCATGTAGCAGATTATCTAATGCTCATTGTTTGTAGAATCTTGTATAACATTATTGTGTTTCTCATTCAGTTGCTGGAGCTTGTTGAAATTGAAATGAGAGAATTACTATCAGATTTTGGCTATGATGGCAACACTGTACCTATGATTTGTGGATCAGCTCTGAAAGCGTTAAATGGCGATGAGTCTGAATATGGTAAGTCTAACAATTAAATATTTTTAATTGTTATCAACAGACATTACATAATCACACACCTATATTACCCAGAAGGGTGTGGCAGATGTGTACAACACCCACACTTCACCTGTTATATTAGGTCTCAGGATAAGGGGTGAGCCTATCACCATCCATCCACCATTCACAATTAAACTCCGCCCTGCTATTGCAAATTTTCTGACACACGCTAACCACTACACCATTGTGGCATTAATATAATACAAATGCACATTAGAATATATTCAAGGTGCATTTGAAATTTCAATTCACATGTCAATAAGAAACAGTGCATGAAGTTGACCACAAAAAAAGTGTACCTCAGCACACCATGGGTGTAGCCAGGGGGCTACCCCCTCCCTCCCCCCAATTGTTGCAGCTGCTTAATTTGCAAGTGGCAGTTTCAGGCATAATTCCTGTCCTGAGATGCAAAACTTTCCAGAAATTAAATTCATTTCTGGAGAGTATCACTTTATCCAATCTATTCCTCCTCTATTAATCAGTTCACACGGCAGTTATAATGTAAAAATGTATATTTTCATCCCAATACAAGATGTATATATATGATATATTTCATTATATCATTCCATAGGAATTGACAAGTGACAACATATGGGAGCTATATTGTATATTTTTAGATTTTTTTGATGTTTGTATTTTTACATACATTAATGTATCTATATGTAGCTGCCGTGTGAAGTCTATTACTCATGAGCGAAGACAATCTAGAAGATGAGCTGACAGAATAGTCACAGTTCTAGAAAAGGCGGTCCAATATGTGGACAATAGTAATCTCCACCATATATATTTTTTTTAACTAATTTTGGTTATATTTTGTTTACAGGAGCCCCTTCAATACGACAACTCCTAACCACAATGGACGAATATATCCCACAATTAGTTCGAGACCTGAAGTCACCGTTCCTAATGCCTATAGACAATACTTTCACAGTCCCCGGAAGAGGCACAGTGGTTGTAGGCACTATAAAACGAGGCGTTATGAAACGAAATGACGATGCAGACCTTTTGGGTTTTGGATACAATATTAAGACTACACTTTCCGATGTGCAGATATTTAGAAAGAGTGTCACAGAGGTATAGTTCAATCATCATCATCATCATCATCATCATCATAATCATCATTTCAGCCCAACGACGTCCACTGTTGGACATAGGCATCACCTTATTTCCAGATCATCCGACAATCCTTAACCAGATAATCCGTCCATCTGGCTGAGGAGCGACCCACGCTAATATTTTATTTATTTTTATTTCGAAGGGAAACTAACTAACTAACTAATTTAATTTATTTTCTAGTTTGAGATTAACCTAAACTATATGGGAAAATTATCGCGTTTCATATATTTTTATCATAATTAAATATAAACAAAAAAAAAACTACACTACATCGTCTGCACTTCAAATGGTTACAGCGCGGTCCGTCCGCCGGACTCCTAACCATGTTATGTCTAAAATGTGTGGTTTCAATAAATGTAGCTATATCGCATAGTCTCTGCGTCATCACGAATAAACTCTGTCTCGATCTGGTTGACACATTGTCTATGTATTTTTTGACATACTTAACCATATTATAATGAACTATCTTTTCAGGCTATAGCAGGCGACAACGTGGGCGTATTACTTCGCAGTATAAAGATAAAATCGGTAGAGACGGGCATGTTACTAACGGCCTCTAAATCTTGTCAAATGAGCAACCATTACAAAGCTAAGATTTATTTCTTAACCAGGAGCGAAGGGGGCAGAAAGAAACCGATATTCTCCAAGTATTCACAGCAAATGTTTAGCGGCACTTGGAATATTGCTTGCAGGATTGATTTAGGTAAGATACATTTAAATAAATAAAAATAAAAATTCTTTATTTACCACCTATAATATGTAGTATATAGGTGGTACAAAGTCAGATAGGTACAGAATGTTCTGCCTGAATAGTGCACGCAAACAGTTATTCATAGTATAAAAAAGAAAAAAAAATAATTGAGATAGAAGAATATTTTTGACAATTACACAGAATAAAAGTTAACTTCTCTTGTTCATGTTTAAATAGTCAGCCACAGAGTAGAAGCTTTGCTTAAAAGCCATTTTTTTAAGCAAGTTACAAATTTGTTATAAGGCAATGATTTTATGTCATTAGGTATCGTGTTGTAGATATGCCCACACATCGCATAACAATTCTTTTTGAATAAAGTAGTTCGAGGTTACACACATACACATTTCTTCGAGTACATACATACATAAAATCACGCCTTTATCGCACGGGGGTAGGCAGAGATGATGGAACGCCTAGTGCTTCGCTCCTTACATACTTATTTCGCTTCCTCAACACACATATATCAAATCATTTATTTCCATGGCCCCCAAGGGGCGCTTGAACACGTCAAAGCAAACATCAAAATACAAAAAATATAAAATTAAAATAAAATAACGTATATCTTGTCATACATTCTCGCTGGTTTCGTGTACTATGTACATGTCCTTTATGAAGGACGCCATTTATCAGGTCCCTATTTGTAAATGGTGATTCGTCTTTTCGAAGATAAATAAATATTTCACAACTCACACACAACGCCATCTAGTCCCAAACTAAGCAGAGCTTGTACTATGGGTACTAGAATAACTGATACTAATACATATATACTTTTCTTTTGTAAATAAATACATATATAATACATAGAAACACCCACACTAAGACAAAACCCCATGTTCATGCACACAAAGATTTGTCTTAAGTGGGAATCGAACCCACGACCTCTGGTGTCGCAGGCAGGTACACTACCCACTCCGCCATCCACTCGTCATATGGCTGTTTAAATCATGAAAATGTATTTGTATACAGGGCTGCTATTATATTATTTGCTTATATACCATCTTACTGCCTCGTGGGTCTAGTGGTTAGCGAATGCACCTCTCACTGCGAGGTCTCGGGTTCAATTCCCGGGTCGGGCAAAATGTTATTTGCGAACTTTCCGTCAGGAAATTCTCAATAGCAGCACGGAGTTGACATTGTGCCTGGTGGATGCCGATAGGCTCACCCTCTATCTCATGAGACCTGAACATAACAGGTGAAGTGTGGGTAACCATAGGCATGATGTTATTTACCATCGCTAATTCATTTTATCCTGTACCTTTCAGAGCCAGATCTTAACATGATGATGCCCGGCGATCACGGCGAGGTATACCTCACCCTGCTCGAAGACATGGTGATGACGCAAGGCCAGCCGTTCACGGTGCGAGAGAACAACGTCACGGTGGCCACGGGCATCGTCACGGACACCTTGCCTTCTATAGACGTGCCTAAGGGGAAGCTAGGGAAGGTCGTTCTGAAATATGAATGAATAGAAATGTGATAAATGTAGATATTGTTAATAAATTATTGTGTAAATAATTATAGAAGTGTTTTTTGTCCAACCCGGGAATCGAACCTGTGACTTCACGCGGTGAGTCACATAACCAACCGGAACACTTACGAGGCAGGTTGGGACCTAGATCAAAAGTAATACAATACCGAATGCCTATGTCAGAGTGTGTTAAACATGTTTTTTTTTGTTTTACTAAGTATTCAAGGTCGGATCCATCTTTTGAGCCCAAGGGGTGTCACATGAACAAATTCTAGTTATTTGGGGTGTAAACTGGTGGTGGGTCATGATCCCCCACAACCTTCGCCTGGATCCGCCTATGTAAACATGGTAATACCCGGCGAGGTAATACCTCACCCTGCTCGAAGACATGGTGATGACGCAAGGCCAGCCGTTCACGGTGCGAGAGAACAACGTCACGGTGGCCACGGGCATCGTCACGGACACCTTGCCTTCTATAGACGTGCCTAAGGGGAAGCTAGGGAAGGTCGTTCTGAAATATGAATGAATAGAAATGTGATAAATGTAGATATTGTTAATAAATTATTGTGTAAATAATTATAGAAGTGTTTTTTGTCCAACCCGGGAATCGAACCTGTGACTTCACGCGGTGAGTCACATAACCAACCGGAACACTTACGAGGCAGGTTGGGACCTAGATCAAAAGTAATACAATACCGAATGCCTATGTCAGAGTGTGTTAAACATGTTTTTTTTTGTTTTACTAAGTATTCAAGGTCGGATCCATCTTTTGAGCCCAAGGGGTGTCACATGAACAAATTCTAGTTATTTGGGGTGTAAACTGGTGGTGGGTCATGATCCCCCACAACCTTCGCCTGGATCCGCCTATGTAAACATGGTAATACCCGGCGAGGTAATACCTCACCCTGCTCGAAGACATGGTGATGACGCAAGGCCAGCCGTTCACGGTGCGAGAGAACAACGTCACGGTGGCCACGGGCATCGTCACGGGTACCTTGCCTTCTATAGACGTGCCTAAGGGGAAGCTAGGGAAGGTCGTTCTGAAATATGAATGAATAGAAATGTGATAAAAATGTAGATATTGTTAATAAATTATTGTGTAAATAATTTTAGAAGTGTTTTTTGTCCAACCCGGGCATCGAACCCGAGACTACACGCGGTAAGCGGTCGCATACCCAACTGTTACATTAACGAGGCAGGTTGGGACCTAGATCAAAATTAATACAACACCTAATTCCTATGTCAGAGTGTGTTAAACATGTTTTTTAGTTTTATAAAGTATTCTAGGTCGGATCCAGCTTTTAAGCCCAAAGGTAAACCGGGGGTCGTGACCCACCATTTGGGAGTTTTCTCTCGCCAGAAGAAATCCTTTTTGATCCAATCAGCATCCGACTCGGGCATCGAACCCGAGACTTCAAGCGTGAGTAGTCGCATACTCATACCGGTAGATCAACGGAGAAGATCAGGACATCACTTTTAGTGACATAAAATTACTCTGATTAGCCTCTGTAGGTACAGTGTATATTATTAATTTATTATGTTAACATAAACATAGATTAAAATGTAAACAACTAGCGACGCGGCTGCGACCCGTCACTTAAGTCAGTCGTGAATACAAACAGTTTGCGTGAACACGTATCGTCTATTATTCATATCCAACGATCTTAATACGTGTAAAAGTGTGTTCGTTAGAATTGATTTAATGCGTAAGTGCCTTCAACCACCATATGACGGTCCATACAATGTCGTAAAAAGACAAGGAAAGACTTTCACTATCAAGGTAGGCGATAAAGAAAAGTGTATTTCCATAGACAGGCTGAAACCTGCCTATGTAATTGATAGCGATTGTAAAAACTCTACCGACAATAGTTTTAATTTAGATTGTAACTTAAACGATAAACAAAGCGCAGCGGCAAAGGTTAGTCATAACAAAACAACGCGTTTTGGCCGAGTAATCAAAACACCATTGAGATTCGTAGAATAAGCAACATAAGTAGTTAGCGTTTGACACAAAGGAATTATTATAACACTTTTAGTTATAAACACTTTTATTGTTTTGTTTAAATATACTTTTGTGTAAGCTATTCATAGGTTTCGAAATGTTTATTGTTTATTTTAAATATACTTTTGTATAAGCTAATCATAGGTTAAGACATTTTTACTGTTTATTTATATAATAAAAACTTATGTGTATTTCTTTTTTTGTGAACAAGGCTTTCGTTGAGTAGCAGTTTGTTTAGCTCTCACAAAGCGCTTGAGATTAAGCAGGCGGCAACCGCATTTATCTACAAGTAAAGTGTTTTAAGAAAATATGTTAGCTTAACCCTTTAATTACTTATTAAATATTTGTTACTTTTTTTGTTTTAAAAAAGGGGGGAATGGTGTAGGTACAGTGTATATTATTAATTTATTATGTTAACATAAACATAGTTTAAAATGTAAACAACTAGCGACGCGGCTGCGACCCGTCACTTAAGTCAGTCGTGAATACAAACAGTTTGCGTGAACACGTATCATCTATTATTTATATTCCAATTACTTTCCTCAACAAAATACCAAAGATAAACCTATAGCCTCTACACAATTTCATTAGAGATCTGCTTCTAGTCTAACGATTTAAGCTGAATATCAGTATTTTACGTGGAGTGACTGCCCAGTAGGTGATGCGATACTCTGTTAGACTAGTTATACTTTCTGGCCCCTGACTACCTTACCCGCAACAACTGCCGTTAGATCTTCAAATGGCAACCGGGACCGACGGCTTATCGTGCCCTCCGAGGCACGGAGCAAAACCCATCATGGGCCGACCGCGGTAAACACTGATTGCACGGCTACGACTTAACCATAAGCTCATGATTTTTTTTTTTACTGGCCTACGTGAGTTTCCCACTGCTGCTGGGCAAAGGCTTCCAAGTCTTTCTGTTATTTGCTATATCTCTGGCCAATCGTTCTGATATTCGTCAAAGTCGTCCCGCCATCTCTGTTTGGGCCTTCTTGTCGCTGTTGACCATCACGTCGTGCCCAGTTGGTCGCTTTTTGGGCCCCGAGAGTTATTTATTTAAAGAACTTCATGAATAAAACTTATCAAGCAGCGATAGCCGAGTGAGAGACCGTAAGACTGCGAAGTCAAAGGTTCGAACCCACGGCACACAATAATCGTTAAGATTCGTCTTTTCGAAAATGTGTGTATTTATCATATAAATTATCGCTCGCTAACGGTGAAAGAAAACATCGTGAGGATACCTGCATGCCTGAGAGTACCTAAAAAAGTTCTCGAAAAGTGTGAAGTCTACCAAAATCCGCACTAGGCCAGCATGGAGAACTATGGCCTAACCCTTCTCATCATGAGAAGAGGTCCGGGACATGTATTAAATACAGGGCTGCTATGATGATAAATAAAACTGCACAAAACATTTTATTTCATTATATATTTTTTGTCAGAAGGTAATTAATACAGTGCCAAAACAGTAACAAAACATTAGTAAGAAAAAATCAAGACTGCATCTAGCTTCAACTACTCAATATTCAGATAAACAATATCCTATACTGTTTATAGGAGGACAACATTTAACACTTATATTTTCACAACATTTGAACAGACAGTTGGCATAGTAGACTATTTTATTTTTTATAATATATAAATTGTGAACTAGATTCATAACACCGATACGCCTAATGGATATTTATTTTCTTCTATATTATTATTCGGTGGGTAGTTATGTGCAGTGTTATAACTTATATTATTATGTCAATATGGAGTCTATAACAAAGTAAATAAAATTCGATTAATCAATTCATAAGTGCGGTTCATTGTAATCAAATAAACGGGTTGGATCTGACATGAGGCGCTTTGGTTGAAACCACATATTCTAGACATGGCCAGTGTCAATAGCCAACTGTTGAAAATCATTTTCTCCGAGCTAACTGAACATTGAGATCAATTTGTTCGCAATAACTTTTTTTTTCGTAATCACATTATTAACCGATATTAACACTGAGCATGTATAGAATCTGTGGTTTCAATAAAAGCCCGAATGAAAAAAAATATTGACGCCCAACACGGGACTTTACTTTCTGTATAGATTTTCGTAATCCATGTCATAACCATACCTGAATAATTTTGACAAAAGAGATATGCTTTTGTTATCAAAGACTAAATTTCATACAAGAACCAGTCTTAAACTACGTTCAATTCCTATTCACAGCTAAGGCGTTCGTGTATCAATCATATTCGTCGAGTGTTCGATGCACATAACTACCCACTCTATAATACTGCTCAAGGGCAGACTCGCGAATTGCCGCATCCGTTAAAACCTGCTCTAAAATCAGTCTGTCGCTTGTCACCATGCCGCGTAATTCTAACATTTAATCACAAATTACTGTATACACGGATCTAACATGAAGAAGAGGACACCTTCAAAATATTTTTTATTTAAACCATCTATGTAAAATGCTATACCGTCAGCGTGATGTGAGCTAATCTTATTATATCCTTGGTCCATGCGAGCTAACTTGGCATCTTATGAAATATAATAGCTTCGTAACAAACTTTTTTTTTTCAATATTTGTGTTACGCTTTAGATAATGCGCGTCTCGACTGCTCTAAAGCGGTCGTTTCATATAAAAATAATATTATTTCTTAAGTCTTGAGTAAGCAAATTAGTAAACCAGACGTTTCTAAAATAGTTTTTTCGAATTTTAGGACATTTATAATATGATTTGGACATTACTAATACGTATTTACTTTAACATGGTTACAAGATAGAAAGTCCCATGGGAATCATCTAGCCGTCAACAACACTCAACATTAATACCTTGCAATACCTAAACCTTAAATATCCCCATGGAATTTCTACATTGTGCATAATATAAAAGACAAAGCTGACTTTAGACAAACATATATAAATCTGTTATATTCTTAAAGCTATTTTAGTTACATTCAAAATGTGTTACAACTTTTTATAGTGCGCGCCACGTAGGTTGTCCCAAGTAAATACATTTTGTGATTCAAGTGTTTTTAAAACATTCTTTAACGGCAGATGTATACAACACACATTGCTCTAAACGTTTGGTAAGCATTTGGATCAAGTGACATGGCTCGCACAGTACCAACATTACCACATAGGATTCACAAAAGTATTTAATTTATGAAATGTATCAAAGTAGTAATTTAATTATTTCTTGTGGTAACATTGATATAACAAAAGTTATGCCCTGTTCAGACGGTCAATATTTCCGAGTCAAGCTAGTGACGTTGAAAGTATTAAGAAATGTAAGCTTGACAAGCATGCCTGTCTGTTAGAAGCTTGCTAGTCAAGCAAATTGTGTATTTAATTCCGTTTAGACAAGAATAGATGTTGAGATACGCCTCTAAGGGCTTGACAAGTAATAGTGACAATCTCAAATCGGCAAACATATTTATGAACGTGAGTGACAGCTTAAAGAGGGCGCTGTAGTAACAGGACAATACAGAGTAACAGATACTTAATATCAATTAGTTCCAATTTTGGCCACGTCCATGAATATCTTTGCCGATCTATAAGGGCTCAAGGAGACGTCAAGAGACGTGCATTATCAAAGTATACATTATTAGCACACCACAACGACGTCCGTCGCATATACCAATAACCACGGAATTAAGTTTTAATAAGCTCATAAAATTCGATATTCACCACAGACAGTAATATTTTGTATTATATTCATTAAGTATCTTAAAAAACACCTATTACTTTTTTATTACACGGACAGATCCAAAGTTATATATGAGATAAGGACTAGCGATCATCAATCTATTATTTTTATATATATTATTTTATTATAATAGTGTTCGCGCCTACAAAGCCTTGCTAAAAACAACAAAAATATAACAAGAAACAATGATAATAAAAACAGAATGCAGTTATAATGGGCATTTAACAGTGGCAGTGTTTACAGAAATGCTAAATTAATAATATTGTAGGTTACATTGAATATTTCAAAGCAGTCTCGAACCTCATTGTAGCGCAAACATTGAGAACGAGATGTTTACATTAAAAGCTCAATCGTTTGGTTTATTTAATACATTGTTATGGCAAATTATTTGAAAACTGCGGTACATCATAATCGGTCTAATGTAGAGATTTCAAACACTGAACAAATAATCACTTAATACAAATATCCCATTACATTCCTCTTGTTAAACTGAATAAAACACTGTCACTTATAATTAAATTATAATAAAATATAGTTATTGGTGTCGACAAGTAGTGTAGCACCACAAATAAACTATACGTTATGTATGCACTAACAAATCCGAGTGGCGCAATTTCCGAACAGAGAAAAAACGAGAGAGAAAAAATAAACAATTTTTCCCGTGCTCAAAAACCTGTGTTTTAATACTTGTGTACGCACACCAGCTACTTAAAATATGTAAAAAATTAATTCACCAACACTTACCAACTAGAAAAATATTTTTAAAATTCACTTACATTTAAGAGGAACTGGCAAAATAAATCCTGTATTGCCCAAGTTTATATTTTTTTTTACTCTTTTTTTTTCATTTATAATTTATTCAACTCACAATTGAATACAAAAAACCAGATTTGGTCCTCAGGTATAAAATTCATGATGCCATTCCTATAAATTGGACAGAACTAGTCACTGTACGCGTATTGACGAGTAGCAAAAATATTAGTAGACTATGCAACACTAAACAATGGCTCAAAATATCAAATCCACTAAATACCCAATAGAAAAAACAATCTGCCTACGTGTTACGGCAAAACCTCGTAGAAGCAATGTTAAACTTAAGAATCTAATAGAGTAAGATTAAAATGGTGGTAGACCGTGGCGCCGCGGCGACTGGCTCGAACATATCACAATACACTATCTATTAGGACTTACCACCCTTATTGTCCACACTCATTCAACTATAAATACTATCTTTGCAACTAATATTAAAAAGAAACATCCCTTAGCTTCAAACCACGGAACTACGAGTCCACAGTATCAAAAATTGATTAAAATTCATTTAATTAGAATAGAGTATTTGTGCACGCGCTGCACGCTATGACGTCACAGCGCGGGACGATACGCGTTGTACGAACTATCCGTCACCTAAGAAACGACTCACATCGATTATTATGCTAAATAGTTACACTTGTTCTAGACGAGGATTCTTTATATGGTTATATTAAAACATGTAACTATTAGATTCGTACTATAAGCATTAGGACCGTATCCACCTATATCTATCCCCGCCGACAGGCGAAGGCTCATATCGATATCGTTTACTACACAACTAGCATCGTTTAAAATAGATATAAAACCAACTACCATACAATTTTGCAGGAATAACTATCTAAACAGTGATTTTATGTATTTCACTACCGAGTTTTTTTTCTTGTTGAGTTAATATTTTTTTATAAATATTCATCCGTAAATTATTATCAAATTCGATAAAGCTCTAAGATTGTTCCACATTCACATAAAATTACTCGGACACGCCGATATACTGAAGCATATTGAACGCCATATTCTGGACTTGAACAAGATTCATTAAAATATAAGACTTTGTCTTTCTTAACTGAGACTTGAGTGAAGTCTTATACTAGTCGATTAGTCGCAAGCGCGTCGTGGCGTTCAAACGAGGAGTTATGATTAAACTAAATACAGAACTCGGGAATTACTGTAAGGTAACCGAAAGAGGTCGAGACTCGCGAAAGCTAACAGTAAATTAAGAGAACCATTATCCAGTCTTGCTAATGGTGTAATATACGACTACACATTCCTAACAAAATAAAACATCTAGCTGAATTCACTAGCGCGGTGCTTTACACGATTTTGTACATTCAGGATTTTAGGAGCAAACCATCTGCGTGAGGGGAAGTCTGAGTCAGTAACACTCTGGGAACAGAAGCTCCGGTACGTTTTACTTTATATCTAAAACAATGAAATCCCGAATCTATTATAATATATTTTCCTATACGACATTTGCTAGGGACAGGTTTAGGCCACATTAATTGCAGGATATAATTTTAAAATCTTGCGAGGGATTCCACACATTCTACTGGATTTGAGCAATAATTTTTAATAAAATACCGAGCTACTGTTACGAGTTTACTACATAATAAAATGCCTTGTGCGTGTAAAATTGCATTTAAATATCTCACTAACATAATAAGCCTTCACACAATTACATCTAAGAAAGTACCCAAACGATTCAGGCTCCGTATATAGGGACTTCATTAATTTGAAACCCTTGAAGGGACACCTGTATTTTCTAGCGCAATCTTCATCATACCTTAAGCATTTTATACAAAATGCAATTTTACACGCAATTTGCACAGGGTCCACATTAAGTCTAACCAACATCGACAACGTACGAAAATATTTGCGAACAACATGTCTATCCACTAAAATCTCATCTTTCACCTAACATTGACTTATAATAAACCAAAAATCAACAATCGCTATTTTGATTATATTCATGCATTTTACTACCTACAGCATTCTACCTCGTAAGTTCTCTTAGGTTTAATTATGCGGATAATTGGCTGGAAGCCGTGGACTGGAGAAAAGTAGTTATAAAAAGGCTTTTTTTTCTACTATAAATGTTGTCAAAGGACCAGTGTTGTAAAGCAAAAAAAATAACTTGAGATACAGTATTTTGAATGGGTAGTACAAAATTTTCGATCGCAAATCGTAGTAGTAGCAAAGGCTATTAAAATATACAAAAGTAACAAACTCATACTAAAATTTGTTTGCCGAAAAAAGCTCAAAAACTCTCAAGAACGAGATGGCGCTACTTGTGCGAGATGAAATAGTCTGCAACATTTTTTTTGCCACTGTATAATGAATAACTTTTTGCCATTTCCTACTTAATCATTCATAAAAAAGATACATTTATTTTAACTGCAATTAGTTAGCAAATGGCAAAAGGTTATTCGTTTTTCAGTGCCACAATAAAATATTGCAGGCTATTTCGTGACGCGCCAGTAGCGCCATCTAGTTAAGCTTTTTCCGACGAACATTTTTTTGTATAAGAATTGTCAGTTTATTTGAATGGTCTTTGGTAGTAGTAATCTTTTGTTTCTTGCTAACTTTGTATCTGTTTCAAAAGATAAATACAACACTGTATTTCAAGTTACAGAATTTGGCAAATCATTGCATCAAGGTTGACCTTACGGGTCGTTATAGAGTCCAAGGCCATGCTTAAGAATGGCCTTAAAACTATTTCAAGACGGGACTATTTAAGCTAAAATTTTAGTAGGAAAGTCGTTTTGATTTTTTTAAAGTGGCACGTCAAAGTTAAGAGCCCTATTACAAAAAAATGCGTATGTGCAAGGTTTTCGCCGTCGTAATTGTATACTTTTTGCTGTTTATTACTTAAAAAAATTACATTATAAAGATAGCCCATTTCTTCGTCTTAAACATTAATACAACAGATATTATTTTTTTAATTTAATTATGCAGTAATCATCATTCTGCTGATGTATGATTCAGTAAAAGAGGGGAACAGACCTTGTTTGAGAGCTCTAATTTGTAAAAACTGGCTAACACTGCCCATCAAAATATTATTTTGTGTATTGAATGTATCCTCTATTAGCATCATTATAAAATATATTTTTAATATTGACCTTTTATGAGTATAAAAAAAGGTCTGGAATTGATACAAGTTTTAATCAAAATTACCTCAAAACAAGTCAGAATATCTCTGGTATTTCGTATTATTTCAATATAAAGTTTTTACTAAAATAATATTTCACTTTTGCTTTATCCTATAAATTTTTTGTTTTATTTAAAATTGCTATAGTTATTTTGTAACAAATCAAATAAAAGTAGTACTTATTTGACTGCGCCGGGGCGATGCAATCAGATGCGCACGAGCGCTTGTCGAGGTCGGACCTATGTCAGTTTATTTCGTGCGCTAGTGTGCGTAACTAGGCAAGTAAACGCTACGTCAGTGTGTGTGCGTGTGAGCATCTCATAGTAGGATCGCGATTTCTTGATCATTGTGAGTATAATATTATTTTGGTATTGTTTGTTGTAGTAGCACAATTATTTTACTTCTTATGTATTATACAGATAATTGCGTTTTATTGTAGTTGTGCTACAGTCAATATGGGTAAATGTAAATACCAATGCTTAAGGAAACGTAAAAGGCATAACATCGAAAACCTGAGCAAAGCTAGAGAAGCAAGGTATGTATTTAATTTCTTTTTCGTCGTTATTTAATTGGTCGTGTTTGTTATGAATTGTTAGAAGGTTCTAATGAAAAAAAAAATAGAAAGGACATCCGCTCCCCTCAATACCTACTTTTTCGGCGTGTTCGAGAAAGTTCTTATGAAAGAAAAATAAGAAATTTGCTCATATTTCCCATTTCTATTAAAACATACTTATACGGGGTGGATGCGACATAGCGACATTTATTGTAACCACAGTTTCTATACATGGTAAGTATCCATTTCCACCGGATAAAAATTCTCTGGCGAAAAAAAAAAAATCACGTTCTCCGAACAATTTGAACATTGCGATCGTGCAATTTGTTTGGAAGACGTGAATTTTTTTTTTCGCCAGAGAATTTTTTATCCGGTGGAAATGCATACTGGCCATGTATAGAAGCTGTGGTTTCAATAAATGTCGCTATGTCGCATCCACCCTGTATATTCATAATTTATATTTTTTTATAGAAATAATAAAAAACAGAATCTGGAAAACTTTGAAGCTTCAACATCTAGCAACATCAATGAAACTAAGGACATGGTAAAATAATGAACTTTTCTTAATATGAAATACTTCGTATTGAAAATTTAATTTATTTCATGCTTTTTTTAATTTTTTAGACTTTTGACAGTGAATACGCAGACTTCGACACTAATGATAATTCAATAATTGAAGAAACAGATATAGAAGAAATATCTGTTAACTGTAACGCTGACAAGGTATATATATTATACATTGTATACCAAATAGTTTGTTAAAACTTAGGCAATCCCCATAAGTGATCTTTGTTTTACGCTACACAATGTACTTATATCTTTTTTCTAGGTAATGCTTCGTTTGGGAAAATTATTTAATATTATGTTTTTTTTTTTTTAATTTTTTAGAGTGTTGACAATGAAAATCCAGGCTTCGAGACTAATGATAGTTTAATCATTGAAGAAATAGATAAAGAAGAAATATCTGTTAACCGTAATGATGAAAAGGTATGTACGCTAAATAGTTGCTTAAGACTTAGGAAATCCCTATTATAACTAATCTTTGTCTTACGCTACACAATTTACTTATATCTCTTTGATGGGTAATGCTAATGCTTTATTTTGCCTTGTTCACAGGATAATATAGATATTCAAGGAAGACGCTTAATTGATTTTCGTTTCTTCATGAATCAGTTGGTTGCAATTGATGCGCATAGCGAAAAATTGTCATCAAGTCACTATAGTAAACGACACTTATCGACATATTACAATGTATGTATTTATTTTTGTGGATCACACCTACTTTAGCATAATGTTCACGTACTGTAATATTTACTTTATATTAAGTTTCATAATGTTATCAAAAATATACGAAATAAAATAATTTTAATGTGTTTCAATTGACTAAATGTTGTAAAACTGATATACCTGTTATTGATAAGGAGCCAATTCTGCAAACTACTAAACTGGTAAACTGAAAAAATACTTTTTATTCTAACAACAAAGCATACTTTACGATTCGTTTACCGTGGAAGTGCCATAGGAAATCATACTACAGCGGATCAAGATTATTTAGTCACTGTTCACGCAACATGTGCATCGAGTGTCGTAACTTGCCGCGCGGTCGCAAAAACACCTAATTTGGCGCAACGTAAAAATGTAATAGGGCTCTTAAGATGCGGCCTACATGAAATGCAATGAGTAAGTTCTGATTGCGTCATCTTAATATTCAAAGAGAAAGTTAAAAGCCTCAACAACTGTCCTCCAGAACAACAGCTCATAGTAAAATACTCAATTACGTATAATTAAAATGTTTTGAAGCGATAGTTTTGAGTACAATGCTATGCTGCAACCCGCTATTTATATTCAGTTCGTTAAATCGATCAGTGTAGCACCGTTTTGTATACTCCGCACAACAGATACACGTAGCGGATCACGCCCAGGAGCTGCCAGGACGAATTTCTGATAAAATTTAGGATTTCTCTTCACTCACTTATGATTACTCCGTATAAGCGTTCATTATTGGCTTTAAATTAAGTACTGAATAGTTTTGGTATTTTTTTAGAAATTTTTCACGTTAAGGACTAAGTAAGGACATTATTATTTTTTAATTTATAATTAGGTTATATCACACAATATTCTTAGAGATATGCTGTTATAAGCGTTGGTCATTGAAATTCAGAAATCATAATATATTTGTCATAATATAATCATATATGTTATAATTTTTTTTATAATTAGCGTACAACATTTTACCCTTAGGAGGACTAACTTAGGAAGAATATGTGAAAAAAGCTTGTATGGAAATTGATCAAAAATGCAGTAGGGAAGCTTATGCTATGAAAATTCCAATATTGTATGGACGGAAGGAAACTTTTATTGAGCTAAAATAAATGGGCTTTTTGTGTGAGCCTGGCGTTTCGTTGGGGCATTCATATACGTTCACAGCCATAACTTTAAAGATACACTTCAGTAGGCCTAATTTATCATACGAAATATTAAGCAGCATGTTTTTTAAGAAACATATAATGTATCTTGGTCTTGAAATTACATATATCGAAATGCAAAAGCACGGGCAAGTAATAAAGGCAACTTTATTTGACCAAGATTTGGCATTTCTTCCAATAATAAATTAATATAATTATAAATGCAGTAATTCGGCTCATTATTTAGACTTTGCCTTTAGTTAGGACCGCCTTCCTCTGAAGCGATGCGATTAGATACTATATTTTATAACAAGCATTAAAACAATCCTCTATACACAATCTAAACTGTGTATTTTGACAAAAGTTTTGTAAGATATTTAAATGTCAATAAATATCTTTTATTATTAACGTATACAAGTGTCATTATTTGGTTGTACTATTCAATCCAATAGCAATACCCCGAACGAAACGTCAAATTTAAAAAGAGGCTAGTAGTGGCACTTTAGGGTCCCCACTTTTTAGAATATTCTAGAAGGACTACATGCAAGCAATTCATAGCCGGATTATTTAAATGATCATCTATGTAAATAAAGTGTAAATAAATTCATCTGGGTCGAATAGAAACTTAAATAAACCGTATCGGCTACATTGAATATGCGAGCGCCAAGCGACAGTAATAGGATTATATTCAAACAAAGGCCTAAATATCTACTCGCATTTCTAAAATGCGTAGTTTGAATATTGGTCAGTCTATAAAATATAATTCAAGCTTTTGTAATCCTGTATCTAATACCCTTTTATCCTCCGCTGCATCGAGCTGCCTAGTAACTTATAGTATCGCATATTTTATAGCATCGCATTTCAATGTAGCCAAGACCTAAGAAATTCATTTCAACAAATAATAATCTTTTTTAACAGTAAAGTCTTAGTATTTTATTAATTTGCACTTCGAAAATAAAGGGAAGTATAGAATTTTCTACTTTGCAAGACAGTGATTTGAGGTAAATAGTTACTATGTATATGGCAACATCGGAAAACAGTGAAGTTTTTCAGTAATAAATATAGAGTCAGCTTTCAATAGGACGAGAAATAATTAACTACCTACTAATTCGCTAAAAAACTAAACACTTTTTTATTATATTGTGCTAAATATTTTTCTTTAAGAACAATAATATCTTTTGACTACATGCTATATACGCTAAGTGCGAATCGATTGTACTAACATACGTTCAATATATTAAATATTGGAAGCATTACACATGGGGTTGGGTGAATACTTCATGGAATAATTTAGACAAATATTAACTATGAAAAATAAATTTTAACGGTTATTTTTTAAAGAATCAGATCATTATGTTTTAAACATTTGTTTTCAAGCCAACCCCGTAGCTTTACGTTGAGCACAACAAGTGCACGGATTAAAAAAATAAATAAAGCTTATTGCACACGGAAATGCATCACGAGTATAGGTAAAACTAAAAATCTATGAAAACAATCAACCAACATCAAACTTTCGAATGTTTGTACACGACATTAGGGCATCAAAATGCATGCACATTTATAGAAAGGCACTAATCAACGAATACTAATAAAAAACTATAGCCGTTTGTAGTTGATTAAATAAAATATGTGTCACTGCCGGTTCTTCAAAACATGCAACACCGTATTATTTCTCACTCATGATATTATTATCACCTGTTCTATAGAAAACATACTGTAGACATATCAAACATATGTTTTCACAAACATTAGACCTTTATTATTGAGAAAACGGGTTACTCACGTTACTTTAGCCGGGATATGCCGACTAGTTTCGAATCTAGTATGTAGATTCATCAACTGGGCTACGTACTAGATTCGAAACTAGTCGGCATATCCCGGCTAAAGTAACGTGAATACCCCGTTTTCTCAATAATAATGTCATCACCTCACGTCGGTTTTAATAATATTAATATTAGAACTTCTTCAAGAAGAAACCGACAGTACAATTACTTAAACAATTAATAAAGAAAATTAAACAACTAATATTTGTTCTTACAGACTAACGAACTAAAGATGGAAGATAATTTAACCCTATCATTTTGGTTATATCCGCCAGAGGCAGTTTGTGCACTGTATGAAAAAAAATTAAAGCATCTGATGTTATTCGAACCCTATTACGTAGGTATTAAAGGTTGCAATTCCTTGGCTTACTGAGCGTTAATGCATTGACTATTGCTTGACTGAGGTAAGGGCGACTTTCAATGGTCTGAGGGGTGCGGGAGGGGAAGAAAATTTGCAATTGTACAACGGTGACATGTGAAATTTATCAGCATCAATTTCAACACATACTAATATGGATTTAAACGTTATTATTTAACATTTGTGTAGTATATTGTTATACCCCTTCTGAGCCAAAGTCAAATAATAACCCCAGTCAAGCTCGTATGAAAATATTAACTATTTACGAATCGACTACTGTGTCAATTCATTTTGGCCGAACATTTAGAACACAGGTGCAATATATTTCCTAATTCAACCTTAGCACTATAGCAATAACCACAGGGTAGAAATGCTACAGTGCAAAAAATACAAACAATTGACGTAACTAGCCGCCTTCTAACCATCCCTCCAAATAGGGTGAAACACCGATTACTGACCAAAAAAATATCCTTTACATTGTTAAGCAATTGATTATACAGAGCTGTAAAGGATTCTTTTAAAATCCATAATCGTTATTTCACCCCAACCGTTTCTTTACGTCACCCAAATAAGCACTAACTATCAACTATAAAAATTCATTCGAATTTAAATTCATTGTTTTTTTTTCTTTTCTCAATTAAATAAATAAAAAGTAGTACACTTATACACTAATAGTTCATAACTTCATTTTATATATTTTTGTTAATCGCACGAAACGTGAATATATTAAAATAGTGTCAACTAGATATAACGTAGAAACATCACATTTTCAAGGGTTTTTGAGGTCGGTGTGAGCGATCATTCAAACAGTCATATAAATACTTTGTAAATTGGTGTGACTAGATATTGCTTTAAGTGTTTATTTAAGAGATTAATCCAATTTCCTATATCATCATTAACCAATAATATATGTTTTTAATCTGCTGAATTGCCCTAATTGCCCTTACAGCTGCTCTTTGCACGATCTGTAGGACGCTACAGAATGCGCAATTGGTGTGGCCATGCACTGGGCGGGAGTAATATAAGTTTGTAGTACCATTGATACGAAAGAAGAAGAAATCGTTGGTATAATTATTCACTTTTTATATCATCATTAACCAACAATATATGTTTTTAATTGTTGGTATTTTTAATCATTTATCAAGTATATTGTCTCTTTAATTGAAATTGGTGATTATTAAACCACAGTTAATCGTTGTTAATTACTTTTCTTGTTTAAATCAACACAGATGCATATAGTTTTATTATACGATTGTTGATTTATTACTGAGAAATAACTACAAGTAAGAGGGCAGTAAAAATCTTACTTATGTTTTTGTTTCTGATAGAAAATTCTTGATTTTATGAAGGCAACGCTAAAATAATTGTGACAACTGTTGAGACATACCTATTATATTTCATGTTAATTCTGTTAGTAAAAGGACAATTAGTATAAAAATCACTGTTATCTATTAAATTGGAATTGGTTATTCTGTAAAAAATGTATCAAATTATTTTTCATTATGCATTATCAAGCAAGAATATGTTTTTATTTGTTCAAGCTATTTTTAGAAATCAAGAATTTTCAATCAAATAACATTGTATTCCATATCTTCAAATATCAAAATATATTTTAAAACGTTTACTCACAACTACTTCTACAGCTAGAACATTGAAAAGCAGAGCCCATTCAAAATCAACTCTTTAAATTTATTTTTAACACTCATCGCTCACACCGACGAATTTGGCAACAACAGCCAATAATACGTTCCCTTAATACTTTATATGAGCCACTGCATGATGGCAATTGTGACTGATAGCTGCAGAGTAAAGCCGGTTATTTTAAAGGTATAAGTTTAAAATTAATCGTTCAATCAGTAATATGCATATCAAAGTCAAAAATGCTTATTGGTATAACTTTCACATTTTCGTTTATCAGCCCAAAAGCTCATTATAAAATCAATATCTTATATGTTTTAAAACTAAACATGGTTATTTCTTACTAATTACTAAATATAACGAGATATTCACCATGTATATTTGTTGTAGCGAGTAATTTCAAACAACAAATATACATGGTATATATCCCGTTATATCTAATAATTAGTAATCAATATCTTAATCATTATGAGTGTGGTATTCAAACCAAAAATATATATTTTCGCAATCGACTCAAATTTTAAGCCACACATTTTAATCAATTCATTTACCCTATATATTATTAAATTAATCACAAATATATAAGTAGTATATTGTATTTTACTCTGCAGAAGATGTCACATAGCCATCACACAATAACCAGAGTTTAAACATTTAAAATCCAGCTAAGCACAATCAATAAATAACGGAACTCGATACTGGCTACCCTACACACA
Source organism: Hypena proboscidalis (assembly GCA_905147285.1). NCBI lineage: Eukaryota > Metazoa > Arthropoda > Insecta > Lepidoptera > Erebidae > Hypena > Hypena proboscidalis. The sequence continues at coordinate 3,232,588 of LR990150.1, read as the reverse complement.
GATTAATTAATATGTATTTATTATACTCATATTATCAATAATCGTGGTCTCTATTATACCTGTGTTAGTCTTTGACAAGAGTGCACTTTTTATAACTGTTGTACGCTTAGTATGACAACCATTTTGGTACAATGTGAAAGATTTAATTTTAAAACATCGTATGTAAGAGTTAAAATCGTATTTCTATAAATTAAAAGCAGTACATATGCGTAGTGTTAAAATTATTTGGTGGGACCAGTATATGTTGTTAATATTTTCAAAAGTTGTTCGCTTATCAATAGTAAATTCGCCTTATTGTTTAGACCAATTTATGCGGTGAAAAGTAGTTGATAAAATCTTTCAACAAAGTACCAGTATACTAAGCGTACATAAATGCATTTTATAGTTAATCAATAATAAAAAGTGCACCTCTAGTATATATTTTCCTACAATATTTGTTTGTTGATATGATATTATGATTGCAACGATCCCCTTGCATAACTCACGCCTAACATCGTTCAATTATAGTATGAAATACTGTGTCGTATTATTTCCTCTATAAAATGTCGATCGCAATAGAATTCTAGGATACGCCAGCAATTATTCTATCTAAATTGAAATATATTATTTATTAAAATTCTATCGAAACGTTAAGAAATTGATGTTGGAACCTAAAATATTAAAGCGTTAGAAACATTATATTATTTCGTCAAAATAAATCTAAAATGGCTGATAATAGGGTATGTCACCCTAAAATTAAACATTCATGTGATGTATTAAATTTGTGAATTAATATCGTATTATTGCGTTATTTTAGCTATTTGGTAACTGGAAAAACTTTATTTTCGTAGTTTGATTATTTCAAATGTTAAAATGGAAGTAAAAAATTTTTATAAATAATCCAAAGTCATCCTATTTCATACTACGATCAAATTCAGGCATCTCGTCGATCAATATCTTCATGAAAAAACGCATGCCAAGGCGCATTGGCTATAGAGCGTTGAGTTAAAATAGTGCATTTTAAACCGTATTACAAACCGTATAGAAAACATTTTTGCTGAGTTTCACTGTTACGACAAAATTGAGAAAAACATCTTGACTGAAATAGGGAAAATTCATAAATTGTTTAGAACAATATTTAATAAATAATTTAGACGAAAATATGTCAATAGAAATAGTTTTTATGTCATCAGGAAGATTTTATCAACCGAAATAAATTAATAATGTCAAGTTCAACATGTTTTGCTCAAATATGTCAATATGGTACATAAATTAAGCTGAAAAAAGCTCAGCGATTGATATTGAACATTATTTGTATTAGAAAAAGATCATGCTGTTGATTAAGACATAACCTTTAATTAATAGCATTTTATTATAATATTTTAAAGCAAATTATAGCTTTGCTATGCCTTTTTGTATTAAGTAATATTAAAGTTGAAAAAGCTAGTCAGCACAAAAAGAGTTGAGAAATTTTGAGTCTAGCAGCATACGAATCCATGGCTGAATTAGCAAAGCACCTGGAACGTTTACCCAGGAGGTGCAGGTTCAAGTCCTGCTGGATTCTTAATTTTCAAGTTTAATATTATATTAAAAGCATTTTGTTAAGTTAAATCTTCATTTCTCTAATAGCAAAGCTGTATTTTATAGCTGTCTCAATATTTTTGTTATGAAGTATATGATACGTCTTTTATTTAGTTTATAAATTCGAAGTAATACTATAGAGATGTGTTTAGCATGTATTCAGTGTATAGAGTGCGGAAAATACCGTACCAAGACACGCCTTGCGAAGCTAAAATCTTTTTCCAATACAAAATAAGTTTAACCAATAAAAAACCAGTTTAATTAATAGGTCCTGTAGCCAGATAGTGGTAAGGCTGTCGGTTATGCATGAATCTGCTGTCGTACCTCTGGTTCTTTTGGTAGAAGTCGTTCCGTGGAACTTTCCGGAAGTTTTGCGTTCTGCGCTGTTGGTTCTTGTCCTGAGGTTTGTCCACGGTTTTGTTTGCAGGTTTGTTTTCATTCTTCACGTCGGGCTTTGGAGGGTCGGCTGGTTTCTCCTGTGAATTGTGGAATATTAGTTAAAGGTTTGGTATAATCCTACAATACTGTAACCAAAGAGCATTTTAAAATATCTATGCCAAATAAGTCTGTCAAAACTGACTAGGAAGCAGTGAAGTATATTGTTCCGTGCATTTATGATTTGATAATTAGTTTATCACCTTTGGCAAGGCCTGACAATGACCAGTATTTTAGGTTTAATAGTCGAAGGCTTAACCTTCTCATTATGAAAAGAGGACTATGTCTAAAAAAAGTATTTTTATTTTGATGTGATATGGAACGAAAATATAAATATTGAATATTGTTACTATCTGGATGACTTAATGTGACCAGTTTTTATCGAAGCGGAGATGAGAGGAAATGAATTAAATGGGTTAAATAATTTCAAAACCCTCTATGTTTCATACAATTTAGACGATTTTAGAGGATTTTAAAATTATATAACTCAAATAATGTTTGGGTTTTTTTGTTTTCACATCTCCCCTCTGCTTAGTTTCGGTAACAAAACCTGATTGAATATTCAGTCACATCAATTCTCGTCTCGGCTTAGGTGGCAACGGGTGTGTGAATTCCATTGAGGGAATCACACGTTATTTTAATATATGTCAATCAAATTTCGACTGTATTCATATGGAGATAAGGTTCGAAACCATCAGTAATCGCATCGAACAACAAGCTGTGATTCCAGACAATCTATAAAGACATACCTCTTTAGTATCGTTGTTAGGTTTGGTGGTACCCTGGTTGGTGTTTGAGGCGTTCTCTTGAGGAGATTGCGTCTTTGGCGCTATTGACTGCGTTAAACTTTGGGCGGCGGTTTCAGGCTGGAATATAACAATTAATTGCTTGAGGCTACTTTGGAGATGGATATATTAATGTGTGAATTACAAAATAATACTTAGTAGTAAGCTTTTGCACAGGTTGAGGCCTTTCTGCTCTACTTTCATATATAGGGTAGCGTTTAGGTTTCCACTTAAATACTTACTATAAAAGAAGTGCAGAGCTATACATTTGTGAAGATTCGGTTGTGGCATGAGTAGCGGCTATATCGAGTCTGGGAAGCGAAACTGGAGATCTCCACTTTTTAAAAGAATGGGCATATAATGTCTTAAATAATTTGACTAACTAGGTGACCCGCGCGGTTTTACCCGCGTCAAATGTAATTCTGCTTGGTGCTCGTGTGTAATTAAAAAATATGAACAACGCCATCTATTGAATTTTTTGCGTAAACTTACTTCTAACCAAAACCTCTAAATTTGGTGTGGATTTTTTTTTCAACTTTGCTAAAGTAATGCAGTTAAACTATAAGAAATTTTGTGCTGAAAACTTTAAAAATGACAAACTGCCATACAACCGTTCGACCCACATTTTACCATTTTGTACAAAATGGAAAAAAAAAATCTTCTTAGTGTGCCCCTACGCTATTTAAACAAAATTTCAAGTTTCTAACTCGAGCAGTTTAGGCTCTGCGTTGATGAATCAGTCAGTCGAGCAAATAACTGTATTAGATGACTCACCACAAGTTCTGCGACGGCCGGGCCGCTGTCCCGCTCGGGGCGCGGCGCCAGCGCCACGGTGAGCGTGAGGTCGCACCACATGGCGCAGCGGGCTCGTCGTGCGCATATGCTCAGCTGCTTCACTGCTTCGGCCAGCTGCAGTATGGCTGGAAGGGAAACATAATAAATTGGTAAAATAAGTCTAAACGGACGTGGAAAACCTACTTCTTCGTAGTTCTGTAAACGTATCAACTATCCAGTTGACAATATGTACGGCAGTCACACCGCAAAATAAAATTACTTCTTAGCACAGCTGACCGCATCGCGCATTATGGCTAACCTAAACACATAGCATACGTAGTCTAATATAGTTTATACCAGCTTAACATAAATTAACAATAACGTTTAGTTCCATTTAGAGTATCGGTTCACCAAAAAGCACCTATATTGTAATTTACTTAATCTTAACCATAACTACAGGTGTTTGTCGGTTACTGATCGACTAACAAACAGTCAACAGCAATAATCATAGTTCAGTTGAGTAATGTAGCAGATCGAGAGCTCAATTCTGCCACGAAGCAAGGAAGCGAGTACACTCACGGTCGGGTCGCGCGTGCCTGGCGTGGTGCGGCGCGTGCGGCGCCAGCTCGCGGCGGCGCGCGGCCTGCACGGCGCCCACGGCCGCGCGCCACGACAGCATGGCGCTCTCCACCTCGCTGTGGGGAGCACTACGACAACACATTTTATAATTATAGTAATATATTTTTCACCACACCAGCACGAAAAAGATCGTTTGCTTGCCAGAATTCAGTGAGTAAAAACCGTTTTTACTCACTAGTGAGGCAAAGTGATTCAAATTTCGATACAAAATCCTTCCAATGAATAGGCGCTGGAAAAAAAACAAACAGGCACCATGTAGGTTAATAATAAACATTGACATCAATTTTATTAAATAATTACATACGATACGTTTTAATTATTTTAAATTATATAAATACGCGCTTATTTAGCATTTTAATGGTTTTATATTCGTGATTGACCATTAAATTAATTAAAATCAGGTACTTAATATTAGACTCTAAATAAATGTTACGGAACGAGTTTCCGAACGCACGATTCAAAAAAAAAGTCTGTGTCTGTGTCAGTCATCGCGGGCAACTATAAATTCTTTTAAGTTTATATTTAATTGTTTACTGGAACTTTTTAACAAAAAAATAGTGAATCCAGTGATAAAGAACTTTGTGGAACTCCAAAAGTGTTGCGACAACATGCTTCTAACACGTGAAAATTACACGTGAGTAGTTTTTGAAAGCGTACGACATATTTAATTAGTGACGACTTAAAAAAGGCCCTAAAAGGCATTCTGAATTGGTATTACTGTCGTATTTCATGGAATTATTCCAGGTTAAGCAATCGAGTACAAGTTAATTTAAATCTTAATATTCTACTGGAAGAGGTGAAAAGTTTTGTATGCAACGCGTAAGAAAAATTTAATTTCCAGTTCGCGATCTCTTAAAATCTTTAAAAGACCTCTTAAAAGCTCAAGATTTAAAATTGGCACTCACAACAGAAATATAAACTTTTTCTCACTTGTACCATAATAGTTATTTATGGTACAAGTGAGAAAAAGTTTATATTTCTGTTGTGAGTGGCAATTTTAAATCTTGAGCTTGCGAAGTAGTCTTAAATTGAATCACGAGCAAAGCGAGTGATTCTAATAAAGACTAATTCGCAAGCGAAAGATTTTAAGAGGTCACGAACTGGAAATTAAATTTTTCTCACGCGTTACAATACAAAACTTTTCACCTCTTCCAGTGAGAAAATATTAAGATTTAAATAAACTCGTACTCGATTGCTTAACCTGAAATAATGCCATGAAATACGACAGTAATACCGATTCATAATGCGTTTTAGGGCCTTTTGAAAGTCGCCACTAATTTAATATGTCGTACGCTTTCAAATACTTTTCACGTGAATTTTTAGGTAAAAAAGCAAACTTCTGTGTTAGAAGCAAGTTGTCACAACTCTTTTGGAATTTCACAAAGTTCTTCACCACTGGATTCACTATTTTTTTGTTTAAAAGTTCCAGTAAACAAACATAAACTGAAAAGAATTTATAGTTGCCCGCGATGACTGACACAGACACAGACTTTTTTTTTTTAATTCGTACGTTCGGAAATTCGTTCCGTAACATTTATTTATAGAGTCTAATATTAAGTACCCGATTTTAATTATTTTTTAGGGTTAATCACGAATATAAAACCATGAAAATACTTAATAAGCGTGTATTTATATAATTTAAAATAATTAAAACGTATCGTTTGTAGTTTCTAAATAAAATTGATGTCAATGTTTATTACTAACCTACATGGTGGCTGTTTAGTTTTTTTTTTGCGCCTATTCATTGGAAGGATTTAGTATTTTGAAATTTGAATCACTTTGCCTCGCTAGTGAGTAAAAAGCGTTTTAACTCACTGAATTCTCTCAAGCAAACGATCTTTTTCGTGCTGGTGTGGTGAAAATAACTATTATTCATACAACATGGCACTCCGTGTTGCTATTAACGATTTCCTGACTGAAAAATCTCAAGTAATACTTTTGCCTGACCCTGATCAGTCCTGTTGATCGGATTGAATCGAAATTGAACTTCGCAGAGTAATACACATTTTTTTTTAAGCGGAGCTAACGAGTTATTTTAATAGAGACTATTAAGGAATAAATTTTATCTCAAATGTTTACGAATTACATATACATTTTGATCACTTCTCCCAGAGAAGAAACTAACCCATACTAAATGGTAGAAGTGTAATCGAAATCTCTAATATTCAACTAAATCCATTCAGACCCCTATATAAATGTGAAAAAAATCTACAGTCGTAACATAACGTCACGCCACCACAGAGGTGTGTAACACCCACACTTCACCTGTCATGTTTAGGTCCTATGTGGTAGGAAGTGCGCTGATCACTGTTTTTTTATTTTTTATTTCAAAAAAATTTCCTTGCGGCAAAATCCCAAATACACTTTTGACCAACCCGAAACCCTTACTGAGAGTCCACATACGCTAACCACTAGACCAAAGAGGCAATCATGATGATGTTAGTTCAATTTCACTCACATTTCAGCCAAATTCTTGACATCATCCTTCCAAGTGGTAGGATCGAAGGTGGCCGGATCCACTCCAGCCTCCTTATCTTTTTCAGTCACGTCCTGACCACGCTTCAGTACTGTGATCTTGGACTCTTCCGGTTTGGCAGGCTTCTTGTTCTGTGCGACGCACACGCTCGCTCGTAGGGTTTCCATCTTGCCCATTAGAGTTAATACCTGAGAAAAAAGACGGGAATATGTAACTAACACTAAACGCGTAATTCTGTTAGAGACTAATCAAAGTTTCATAAAAACCAATTAGTAGGAGAAACATTGACAGCATTTTGTGTGTGTGTGCGGCTTGCCTTGTTACACTTTTGATACAAATTGGGAATACGTAATCTACTTTTTTAAAGAACCCAGGAAGGTAAAATCTAGTAAGAATTTAGAGATTTTGATCTTGTTCATATATAGATATTATTAGATAGGCTTGACCTTAAGGTTACCACTGACGATACGTCCTTTAATCCGAATGGAGTAGTCGTCGTCCAAAATCGTCCCATGAATGGTAAAAAAATATTCCATTTGGATGGACGTCAGGCAGCTCTGGATTTCCAAACGGATTGAAATCCATGCGTCCAGGCCAAATGGACGTCATCCGCGGCCGTCCGTTAATGTCAGAAACGTGCGCCACGCCATATTAGCCCAGAGCCGTTAATTTTGAAGACCAAAGAAATTAATAGTAGGATGAAACCCATTAGAAAAGGAGGAGAATATTATAAAAATTTAAGGAAAAATAATTTACGGGCGATCTGAGGTCGGGAAGAGGGGGAGGGGGGCGTTTTAAGGGTAAAAAACGGATTTTCTCGATTTCCGGCAAAACTAAAAGTCCTATGGAAAAAAGTTGAATGGCAAAGTTGTTGGTAATAAAAAGATCTAAAACTTTTGTATTTACACTTTTTTCATATAACCTCAAAATTTATGTAAAAAATTCAAAAAACCAAGTTTTTGGTTTTTTATTTTTATCTTTTACAAACAATAATTTTTTTTCACGAAATTTGGTGAAAACTTACCTTTTTATGTCCCAAATACGCTGTAATTTATTTGATTAGAAATATTTATGTTTTCATCTTTTTTTTTAATTAATATCGATTTTTTACCCGTATTTTCGATCGAAAAATCACCTGTCAAAATATCAGCTTTTTTCAAAAAGTTGGTATGTATTTTGTTCGTTGAAATGTCTTCTTTCTGATGGTGAAAAAATATATGTTACTATAGTAAATCTTCACAGAAAATGCAAAACAAAGATCGAAAAATACTATTAATATATGTATAATTAACATATACAATTTTGAGTTATTTATTAAAATTTACACTTCAATTACTCGAAAAACGTAAGATTACATGTTACATTGATAAAATATTAATTTTATTACCTTATTTGTTTGTAAATAGCTCAAAATTGTATATAGTGTATATATTAATTATATATTAATAGTTTTTTACGATCTTTGTTTTGCATTTTCTGTGAAGATTTACTATAGTAACATATATATATTTTTTCAGCATCAGAAAGAAGACATTTCAACGAACAAAATACATACCAACTTTTTGAAAAAAGCTGATATTTTGACAGGTGATTTTTCGATCGAAAATACGGGTAAAAAATCGATATTAATTAAAAAAAAGGTGAAAACATAAATATTTCTAATCAAATAAATTACAGGGTATTTGGGACATAAAAAGGTAAGTTTTCACCAAATTTCGTGAAAAAAAATTATTGTTTGTAAAAGATAAAAATAAAAAACCAAAAACTTGGTTTTTTGAATTTTTTACATAAATTTTGAGGTTATATGAAAAAAGTGTAAATACAAAAGTTTTAGATCTTTTTATTACCAACAACTTTGCCATTCGACTTTTTTCCATAGGACTTTTAGTTTTGCCGGAAATCGAGAATATCCGTTTTTTACCCTTAAAACGCCCCCCTCCCCCTCTTCCCGACCTCAGATCGCCCGTAAATTATTTTTCCTTAAATTTTTATAATATTCTCCTCCTTTTCTAATGGGTTTCATCCTACTATTATTTTTTTGACTTTTTATCATTTTTTAAGGGATCTACCCTGGGCTATATGGAAGCAGTCGGAATTGTCCGTGAATGGGCGAAACGGCGTCCATTTTTTTGAGGTTATTGTTTCAGTTTATGTTTTGATGTCGATGGTGGTGCGTGTGCTGTGTATTTGTCAAGCGTTAAAAATATTTTTTTTATTTTTTTTTTCTTGTTTTTTTATTATTGGCGTCACAAGTCCAAGTAATTTGAAATACGTCTGTTCGTCCATTCTTAAGAAGTTTCTCCAATCAGTGGGCTCTAGAGACAATTCAGACAATAAGTTGGTATGTGTAAAAGTATTTCTTTGTTTCAACCAACCCTTCATCCACTTTCTCTTAGGTTTTTTTTGTCTTTTTAATGAAATACACACAGCTGCTGCCACCAGTAAAGTATTGTTATCCATAGTACCGTTCCGTACGATTGCAAAGTTCGAAGTGACGCCATGCATCCAAATGGAAGTATTGTGAATGGTACCGTATCTGGATACATTTTCATTTGGAGTGCATCCAAAAGGAAGTCTACTAAATGGACGTATCGTCAGAGGTAGCCTTTAGTACGCCCAAACTACAGTCCGGCGGGAAGGACCATTTTAGTTTTTTTTAAACCAATTAAATTATTGGTCTTTCGAGACGGACTTTGCAGCAAAAGAAAAATATCTTTTAGTATAATGTTTGTTAGCTTGGTATGTTTTCTGAGTATATCAATGCACTCTGGTAAGACAGAGCGGCTGTCTCAGCACACGAATGGAGTTATTCTTATCTGGATTCATTCATTCTTCAGATAAGCGAGGGAAAGTCTTGCATTAGCCTAGCCGCCGACTCTTAGTCCGGCTCGAAGGGCCATGTATTATTATTAACTACCTGATGACAATGATATTTACCTTGGTATGTTCCCTGAGCATATCCACAGTGAGTCTATCAACTCTGGTAGGACAGGGCGGCAGTCTCGGTACAGGAATGGAGTTACTCGATGACACCGCTCGTCCCGGATAAGCGAGGGCAAGTCTTGCTTCAGTACGTTTGCGCTCACGTTCTAGCTGCCGCCATTGTTCGTAGCAGGCGTCTAAGCGGGCGTGGAGGATGCCGGAGGAAGTAGCCGCACTTCTGAAAATATAGATAGTTAGATAGAGTAATCTTTATTGTACACCAATATCAACAAAGAAAATTTTGTAAATAAATGCACTTAAAAATTCTGTTGCACAATGGGCGGCCTTATCGCTGTAATATAAGCAATTTCTTACAGACAAACTTAGGATGGACAAGTAAGTAAATGAGCAAAGTTATGGGCAGTTGTTGGTGCGTATGCGTAGTGCATATAACAAGTATTATTTTAACGGTCGACTGAAGTATAAGTCAAATCGAACATCTTGGCCGTAGTGAAGCTGGCTACAAATGGCTTCTTCTTCTTTCTTTTGTTTTATTTTTTTTTCTTCTTTGCTTTTCTTTCCGAATGGCTGATCAACCAATAGACGGGCGCCGTACTCGAGCGTTGCCAATCCCGACCCGTCACATTTCGTTTGTGGCCAACTTCAAACTGCCAAGATTTTGTCTTTAACTTTATCTGATTTACACGAAGAGATTTCATTTTGCTCATTTAAGTATATTTCTCCATTATTACCTCATATTTCTCATAGCATAGAAGGGCGCCAACAGAGGTAGATCTAACATCGGTGATGGCAACACGGGCGGTGGGACCGGAGGACTGGGGCCGAGCAAGGCACCCAAACCTGAAAGCAAACAAACAAACAAACATAAACGTGGCGCATGAGTCGCGTAAATCATTAATATTAACACATAAAATTACATAACGTCACGCCTATATTACTCAAAAGGGTGTGGCTGAGGTGTACAGCACCCACATTTCACCTGTTATGTTTAGGACAGGAGGTGAACCTATCGCCATCCACCGGGCACAATTACAACTCTGTGCTGCTACTGAGAATTTCTTGACAGAAAGTTCACAAATAACACTTTGCCCGACCCGGGAATCGAACCCGAGACCTCGCGGTGAGAGGCGCATACGTTAACCACTAGACAAGCGAGGCAGTTCTTTAATATTAATGCTTGGATATTGTCGAAAGAATAGAATTTACAGCACTACTACTGTGTGATTAATGTATGTGAAAAGTATTTATCAAGGTTACTAATCAAATTGGATAGTAACTTATTGAGTCGCCAGACAATACAATGCTATAATTTCGTCTGGTAAGTTACAGAGAAGTTGCATTGACTCGTAATATCCTTGAGGCATAATATTGTAGTATTTACGTACGCAAACAATCTATTTTTTATAAAACAGAGTGGTATTATTTGTATAGAAACGAGACTCCCATGTTGCCAATGGTCAATATGTTAACGCCATAAAACACTTTGATAAAGTGATATTATATAAACTTACCTAAATTGAAGGGATTGTTCTCATGCAGAAACGACACATCAACATTGAGCTGATTAGGAGGCGGTCGATTCCTCATTAACAAGCTCATCTGCCTCGCTAGCTCCTGATTCTGCCGCATAAAAGCTGCCTGCTGCATATTCTCCCTCCCAAGGTTATCGAAATTCCTCTCATTCATATTTCCATTACCCTGAAAATTCTCCCTTGGCATCATCTGATTCATATCGCGTCGTTGCATGAAATCGTTCTGATTGTACCCGTTAGGCTTAAAATTCATCGAATTGGCAGCTGAAACCGGCGTCTGATTCGAATAATCGAAATTCTGGTTCATTGGACTTCTGTCGTTCATTTGAGACATCATATCGTAGAAATTATTCTCCCCAAAGTTTTTATTAGGCGGCATCTGTTGGAAATTCCTGTTGTAATACATTTTATTTCTCTCGTCTTGCATTTTATTGAATTCTTCATTTGGATAATGCCCATTTAAATCCATGGGCATCTTGAAATCCATGTTATTTATCCCATTTTCTTCTCGACTCCTGTCTGAAGACATGTTTAATTGATTCAGGTACGCCAATATTTCTGTTTCCGGATTATTATCTTTCATGTAACCGTCAAACTTGTTAGGAAAGCGCTGAGTGTTGTTGAAAGGCGCCTCAAAGTTTGAATTGTAGTTCATGTCTAAGTTCAAACTGTTTGGCCTGTTGAAATTGTTCACTGAGAACATGTTGGTTTCTGGCAATGAATTTCTTTGGCTCGGCTCGAAGAAATTGTAGAACTTTTCGTCATATTTGTTTGGCGTTGAGAATTGTGCGCCGCCGATCTCTTGAGCCGCGAGCCTTAGTAAATTGAGTTGTTCAGGCGATACGGTGTCCGTGGAAGTGTCTGGTACGGGATCAATTCCAAGTAATGTATTGACGTCATTGTCGGCATAATTGACGAAACTGTTGGTATTACCAAAACCGTTCGACATGTTAAAGTTGAATCCGTTTTGGTCGTTCTGGTTGAAATTATACAATGCATTCTGGTAATTGTATGGCGGTGGTATAAAGGAATTCCCTGCATCGTTTTTGGGGTACTGGTTCGTTTGTATATTGTTTATAGCTTTTTCCGGTGGTTGTATAGGGCTGAAAGAACGAATATATTGCAGTCAATATCGGTATTTGCCGATGCGAGCAAATATTTGCTTAATGTCGCAATCGGACTGAATGTAGAAAAGACGAACGATCTATTTTACCGTATAGGTAGGTAATTAGGTTGTGTTAGGTCCATAGGGTGCTAAAGTTACGATTGAAGTATGCTGTAAAGCATGGTGTTAGTATTCGCCCGCGTAATTAGGTAAAAACAATTATTTGAAGCGTAAGTCCATTAAAAATTGATAATGCTTGTGTTGTGAGTCAGAAAGTGTTTTTACGGCCGGAAATTCTTTGTAGATATCTACTACCACTATAGCTGCAATTAGACATCTTTATAACCTAGCTGCCTTAATAAAAACGCAAATTTCAATTATATTTAAGCACAACACTGAATATAGCACCATACCCAATATAATTAAAATAAAAGAACCACATTCATATTTATATTTGATAAACAAGAGATAACTAAAGGACGGGATGCCCTTAAAACGTCGTTCTTAAAATGAGTATTGCGTCAGTAAATTGGCATTGTATGAAGTATTTAGGCGTTCATTCAACATTTTTAAAGTTTTTTTTAATCTCGTGATTATATTAGGCAACTTGTGTGACGGCATAATGATTAACTAACTATTTTTAAACATAAACAAATGTAGTGTTTTTATAGTAAAACATGTTCGATTCGATTATGTATTATTTTATGATAATATTTTTGTTGCTTCGAAATGTTTATTGTCGTAATGAAGTCTTAGTAATAATATACTGAGAAATTATGATTCATACACGCGGATTAAAATGGAACTGGTACAAATCTAATTAAGTAGGTCAAGTCAAGAACATGACAACTTTCTGTTAGTAATTCATTTAACAACTTTTAATTCCTACTTATTTTTATATTCCCTATATAAATTATTCTTTGATCTGTTTGTGTTTAAGATGAAAAGTTTATAAATTTAAAAATAATAAACCAAAAAAAAAAAAGACTTAAATTACAATAATTTTAGACTGGACTGGACCAAATAGAAATGGGACCACATGGGAAGAACCAGCTTTCAAATAAAAAAAAAACATTAAAATCGCTTCGCCGGGTCGAAAGTTATGTGGTAACAACAAACATACAAAAAAAATACAGACGAATTGAGAACCTCCTCCTTTTTTGAATTCGGTTAAAAATGGTTTCCATGTTACTAACCTGCTCCCTTCTGTGGTTCCGGTCTCATCGAGAATTTTTGTGATGAGATCACGGACGATCGAGTTTTCTTCCATAATGCGTTCCGACTGCAAACAAACAAACAAAATAAAATAATTTAAAATCCATCTATCTAATAAGAATTAAACATAGAACCTATGAATTTCAGAATTCTGAGCATATTTAAAACCGGCGTTCATGTGTTACAAGAAGGAAGAATAGGCGTACCAGCTGTTTAAGCACATGGGCAATATGCATGATGGTCTCAGGTAAATGTCAATCTGCGTAAAATACTTCAATTCAGCCGCATTCGTTAGACTACAAGCCGAATTAACGAAGTCGGTAAATGCTTAGGTTTTGTCAGTTGTGGTCATTTAACCACTCGGCTTAGGTTGTAGATATAGACGGACGGACAGCATTTGGTAGTTGTAATGCAGTTTCTTTGCAGTTGCGCTAAATGTAATGAAACTGGATTACAACTGCCAAATGCAGTGCGTCTGTTTAGACCTATAATATAACTTAAACCTGTAATCTTAATATATAACGACAGAGGACATATGGGACATACAAGCTGTCCATCACCTTAACTGCAAGCTTATTTAAAAAGTTGTCCATCACCTTAACTGCAAACTATTTTTTTTTTTATTAAATATTAATAAATTAATAAATTCAAAAAGGAAGGAATACTGTGGGACACATATTGTAAAGACTGAATAAACAGTTGGCTTATAACACTCAATCGAGCGAGACAGATGTTTCATTTATCGCTCCTACCTCCGCACGCAAGTACAACACGCCATACATCCCATAACACCTACCCTCGCCCTTGAGACTCATCAATAGACACCTGGGTTCGAAATGTTCAAGATAATTATTTTCTTTGATAATTACCTCCTTATAATCCTACATTTCACCCATAAAACCACTGTTTTTCTTTTCATGCACGCCATAATCTGCACAATACCATTGTTATTTTTATTTCTTGGCATATTTATGAAATTATACAACACAATGTCAAGTATTGTTCACAAACATAGACAAAAAACTAAATTTCACACTTAATGCATTTGGTTACGCGCGAAAGCGGAAAATTTCGTTGGGATTCACGTGTGTAGGGTCAATGGTGGCATTAGAGTTCTTTATTTAGAATTGTATCATTATTTATTTATTTATTTAAAAAACTTCATATTATACAAAATTGTATACACGGCGGACATAATGTCATAGGACATTCTCTACCAGTCTACCTTTGGGTGATGCAGAGAATAACAAGGCAGGTGAAGTTATAAAATATAGCGTTTGGATTAGAAATAAAAAGTAATAAAAATCTATGATACTATGATAATTCTCAAGGTATATTTATCAAGATATCTATCATGATAATTAACAATGATAATTATAACTTCGAACCCTGATAGATACAAAAATATTAATGTGAGCTTAGCTATAGTAACTACATGTTTTGATTGTGTCTTGCAGTAAATTTTAAAACCAGAAATTTAAACAAGAGATAGTAAAGCTTTTGTGAGCTAGCGAATGATAGATTTTGTCACGTGTTATCATATTTTTGTATGGGGCAACATGATAAAAACGCGACAAATCTATCTTGAGCTTGTTCGTCTATAATACAATAGTTTCTGCGGCAAATATATCAAACGTGCTGCCCAACTGATGGTAAACAGTAGCATACTCTTGCCTCTATGATGACAGTATGAAATAGTGACATTATTGCATCCTAGCTTCTACTCTCTTTATGTCGACCTAGTGTAGCTATTCCAGCTTGCTATAAAGATCACGGGTCTACAATAATTACAAGGTTATCTCACCACTAACAAGATCACCAGCGGCTCTATTTAGGGAAAGGTTAAAGGTAAGAAAATAGCGCGGCTTTCGTCTAGTTTTTTTACAAAACTCTACTACCTTAAATCCAATACGCCATTTTACGAAAAGGCGTGCTTGTTTATCTGCTTATAAGTGATAAGCTTCGCCAACAATTGAATTAATAATAGACTAAGAAGTTACTTTTTCCTACAATTTTCAGTCTATTTAGTTTCTTCCACTACACAAGTGCAATTCAGGTTTGTTAATATATTGGCAGTTTAAGTCTTATTTTTCTGTTATAAGGTTCAAAACTGCCAATATATCTATCAACCTAATCATGAACAGTATAAGCTGATTTTGTAATCCATGGGAAGCATATACAACTCTGTATCGTCTTATAAATGTATAGATTGATATGTTGCAGTGTAAGCATACATACATAGCCACTAGGCATATAGTTGTGATATAATTTTGCAAGGTAAGCACCAATGACTAATGCACTAATTATGTACTAAAATAAAGTGGTTGCCAAGAATAGCTTTCTCTTAATAAAATCAAGAATTTCTTGGAGAGCTAATTGCTTGCTTTTTAACAAGTTTTAATGAGGTTGTACAGTTGGACAATATTTTTAATCTATTCTGTTTAAAAAGGTTAGGTAACAATATGAGCCCTGCATACTTTTGACTTTTAAAAATGCCACGAAAATTTTGCATGCCTTTAATAGCAAAGATATCGACTAGAAACCATGTCATATTTACCTAGGTATACCACCTTTGTTACCCTTTTTTTTAAATAAAGAATTTTAAATTTTTGAATTTAGGATTTTGAATATCTACATAATATATTATTATCTATTTATTCTCCAGGCAGCAACAACGTAATGTAATGTGTGTCATGTACATAAACACTTGTAATAAAAAAGAATAAGTTACATTGGTATGTTACAATAGCAATATTGAAAGGGCAACAACCTTATAACATTGTTAGTGAATTGAATCAGTTACACAATAAGACCATGAATTAAATAATGCTAACATACTGATCAATGAAAGAAATAAGAACATAATACCATAAAGGGTTACTCAGAAATATTTTTTTTTTACATTCACATTTCTTTTTTTTTTTGTTACCAAGAACATAATACCATAAAGGGTTACTCAGAAATATTTTTTTTTTACATTCACATTTCTTTTTTTTTGTTCTGGTTAACAGGGGTTGAGCCAATGTGCTAATATTTTAATGAAATTTGATCTCTTGGTATGCAACGAAGCATTCTACCTAGTAATAGTATAGACCTTTAAATAAGGATAGGTCAACCACAAAATAAATGTGGTAATACTTTATGGAGGCACTATGGTGCCACACCAAGTGCGTAGTGATTTTGTCAGTGGTTGGTGGTGACCGTGACTGGTTGAACACATAAAAATACCTCACTGTATGTTAAAAGGTTGACACTTTGATATTTCATGTCACAAATCTGCGATCCTTTTTAGGTGAAAAGCCACAAGTCAATTTGTTTGCGCAGGCCTATCTTATCTTTATATTTAAATCAATGTATCTGGTATACTAAGATGTTCTAACAGAATTAAAATCTCAGTTTAGATATACATTATATTGGTAGTATTGGTATATTTAGTCACAGCCTGAAAAATTGCTATACTACAAATTCATAGGTGAAGAAAAGTACTTATGACACTTCTGCCTAGCCTTTCTGAGAAATACAGACTTAAAGATAGGCCATCTTTATATTTAAATCAATGTACCTAGTATATTTTAATGTTCAGACAGAATTAAAATCTATGGTTAGATAAATAAAAAATAATAAATAGTTTTGGATTTTTTACATTAGATAGAACGCCTGAAGCAATTACACTATCCATTGTACCCAATGACAAGGCCAAATACACACATTCACTCATACAAGCACACCCAGTCTCAGATCAAATCTTTGCGAATCACACAAATCTTTGCAAATCACACAAAGATTTGTCCCATGTGGGGATCGAACCCACAACACCAGTGCAGTGGAGAGCGGCATATATACATTATATTGGTAGTATTGAGAGAGAGTCACAGCCTGGCAAATTGCTATAATACAAATTAATAGGTGAAGAAAAGGGGTACTTATGACAACTCTGCACAGCCTTTGCGAAATACAGAGTTATTTTTTAAAAGCATGTTACTGTTAATACAAATTGCTGAATAAATTGAAACTAAACTTTCACCATTGCAATGTTTAAGTGCAGTTTGTGTGTGAATACATTATTGACACAGATGACATGATACATACTGACACTATTACATATTATTACTACCAAAACAACTTTACAGTTATTTAGTGCGGTCGAAACATATTTGTCTTGTTTTATATGAAAAAATTTGATAAAATCTATTGAAGAATGATAAATAAACATTTGACAGTATAATATTGTAGCTGGTTAATATTCCTGCATAGGTGATATTTTCAGGATACTTGTTTTTTTATTTATTAACATTTACAAAAGCCATCTTAAAAATATTAACATCTTAATGCATTGCTAAAAAACCACAGAGGTTTGCCTGCAGCGCAATTTTACCTGCAATCGTATCTGCTCATAAACGATACTAACAAATTATTATTACATTTCAAGTAAAAAACAGTTAGTGTTAGTTTAGGTTTTTTTGACAATCTATACTAATATTATAAAGAGGTAAAGTTTGTGTGTTTGTTAAATTGTCAGGGCTAATCTCGGAATCTACTGCACCGATTTTAAAAATTCTTTCACTAATAGAAAGCCACATTATCGCTGAGTGTCATAGGCTATATAAAAAACCGAAAAATTTAAAGGTTTTTACGTGGTAGTCCGTTTTGTAAAGAGAATCGGAGAAAAACTCATCGTTATACGTGAAGGCCACAGCAGCGCGGCAGCGGCGCGCGATGGTTTCGGCTTATTTCGGTTCGCGTTCGTGCTCACTTCGGAAGAAGGAGGCGTGACCTTCCTTTTACATCTGAGAGGTAGGTACCCGCGCGGCTCATTCGCGCGGTGGGCTCTTTACGCAGCGGACGTCGCCAAAATTGAATTTTTCGTAACACACTTTCGACATTCATTAATTTTATTTTCGGTACATTAAAAAAAAAATCTTTTATGTTTATATAGTTTTCATTTAATTTAGGTTATAGATAGGCATTAAGTTTGTTTCATGTACCTAGATATTAAATTAGGTTATAGGTATTAAGTTAGTTTCATGTAGATATTAATTTAGGTTATAGGTAGGTATTAAGTTTGTTTTGTGTAGATATTAATTTAGGTTATAGGTAGGTATTAAGTTAGTTTCATGTAGATATTAATTTAGGTTATAGGTATTATACATATAAAAAACCGAAAAATAAAAAGGCTTTTACATGGTAGTCCGTTTTGCAAAGTGAATCGGAGAAAAAACATTCGAATGAAAACGTTTCTTACGAACGCTGCCTTAACTATGAAAGATATATATTTTTGAACATTATGCCCAACGAAGTGGGCACGGGTCAGCTAGTAATATATATATACAGGGTTATTGGGTAAGTCGACCTAGATCCGTTAAGAGGTGGTAGTTCCCATCATTTCTGACTGATCTGACTATGAAACACCCCACCCTAAACCTAACCGTTTTCGAGATATTGGACTTAGAAGGTTTTTTTAAAAAATATCCCGATTTCTTAACCATAGCCTATTTTTTTTGTATCCTATGCCTTTTATTTTTTTTTAATTCTGATTTTTGTGTGCCAGATAAGTTTGTTTATAATTCTCAACCCAAAAAGTGCAAGTATCTGAACCAATGGGATCGTAGTAGACGATTGATACCGTAAAAAAGTAATTAATTTGAAAAAAAAAATTGTTTCTTTTAGTAATATTTAAAAAAAAATCTATGGCGTTAGTTCTGCAGATGTTTTAAATAATATCTACGTTCCATTAGCTATCCAACAAGGTATCACAAGCTAGGGTCTTATCACAATTCATAGAAAAAAAATCGATAAAAGGCTCCCAGGTAGTAAAAAAAAACAATGGTACTTAAGATTAAACTTCTCTTTTGGGCCAGGAAACGAAATAAAACAATACAAATAATTATTAAACAACATTTATTTAAATTTATAAATCTTGTTCTACATGGCCGCCTCTGTTTCGCACACACATGGGTATGGGTCCACCTCTTCCGATCCACCTATTAGGATACTCGTTGTCTAGCCATTCCCTGACCCCTCTTCTGTAATGTGCAGGGCAACCGTCGTGTTGGAACTTCATGTTTCTAATCAGATTTAGGAGTAAATCCTCTAATAAATTTGGTAACTCTTCTCTTAGAAAATGTTCGTAAAATTCTCCGTTTAAATTATCAGGTAGAAAGAAGGGCCCAATTAATTTGTTTGCTATGATTCCCATCCAGACATTTAAACTAAATCTTCTTTGTGCGGCTTTTGTCCTCTTCTGGTTAGGATTTTTTTGCGCTTTTGGGGCCCAATAATGAGCGTTGTGGTAATTTGTAATTCCATCTTTATCAAATTTTGATTCATCTGTCCACAAGATTTGTTTTAAAAATGCTGGGTCTTCTAAATCTCCATGAAGCATAAATCTACAAAAGTCTAACCTCCTCACTGGATCTCCCTCTTCGATAACATGTACTGGCGTGTAGTGATAGGGGTAGAGGCTTGCAGTATTCACCGTAAACCACACTTTCCACTGCGAGAGTCCAAGTTCTCGGGCAACAGCATTAGTTGAAGTAGTTGGATCCGCTCTAAACCGTTGAACTATTTGATTATCTTCATCTTCATCATTAACAATGATCCGTGGTCGGCCTAGGTCTGCTCGACGCCTTAAAACAGAGCCAGTCTCTCTGAGTCGCCGGTAAGCGCCGTCAAAGACAGTGACATCCGGTATTCGGCGGCCGGGATAACGTGCAATGTATTCGTCACGAGCTCGTGCAGAAACACCATTGCAGTACCCATAACAAAGTAGAATATCCGCGTATTCCTCGTTCGTGAAGGTTGCCATCTTCAACAGTTCCAATTCAGAAGCACAATTCAAAGTCCAGTTAACAAGCACAGTCACAATTTGTAGGAAACAGTCCAGAAATACAAGCCAAGTCGGGTAAGAAATGAAGAGCACTAAATATCGCATCTACTACGGACGAATCACGGAAGCAGACTAAAACGAAACAATAACAACAAATTGGCCGGGATTATTTTATCTCGCTTGCACCTGGTCAGTTTGTCCCGCTCGCACGCACCACAGCTCCGTGGAAGAACAATAGGACCAAAGAACCCAAATTTGTACTGCTACCTGAGAGCCTTTTATCGATTTTTTTTCTATGAATTGTGATAAGACCCTAGCTTGTGATACCTTGTTGGATAGCTAATGGAACGTAGATATTATTTAAAACATCTGCAGAACTAACGCCATAGATTTTTTTTTAAATATTACTAAAAGAAACAATTTTTTTTTTCAAATTAATTACTTTTTTACGGTATCAATTGTCTACTACGATCCCATTGGTTCAGATACTTGCACTTTTTGGGTTGAGAATTATAAACAAACTTATCTGGCACACAAAAATCAGAATTAAAAAAAAATAAAAGGCATAGGATACAAAAAAAATAGGCTATAGTTAAGAAATCGGGATATTTTTTAAAAAAACCTTCTAAGTCCAATATCTCGAAAACGGTTAGGTTTAGGGTGGGGTGTTTCATAGTCAGATCAGTCAGAAATGATGGGAACTACCTACCACCTCTTAACGGATCTAGGTCGACTTACCCAATAACCCTGTATAATATGGGCATTTTTCCACTAAATGGAAAATCGCAGTCCCAATCAAATTTTATATAATAATATATAGACCAAGCCTAGTGTGAAATAAAATCTTAAGAAGTCATTTATTTTTAAGAAACCTGCCATACATAAAAGGAGATGGAAAGAATGGATTTGGAAATGTAGTTTGTTGTCTCAATCGTTACGTTTTTCAAAAACACTGAAGGGTTGTTCAGACATGTTTTTGATTTAAAGGTTTGTTTGTGAGATTATGCATTATCAACAAAGTTAATTCATGACCCATGAAAAATTCACTTCAAATTGTCAAAGTCAATAAGGTTAACATTTATTGTGAGAATAAGGAAATTTAGAGTTTAGTGTGTTGAAATGTCTATACGAAAAAAGTATTATGGTGGAAAATGACTGCTTTGTTGATAGTACTTTATAGACCTAATTTTCAAGTATTTCTAAAAACTAAACCATCAGCACTCCCTGAACTTGTATCTCTTTATGATATTTGAACCATCAGGATTGCAACAACAGGCGGCGGAATCTTGGGGTTTAAAGGCATATCCATAGTAAGACAACAACACAAAATCCCGGGCGTTGTGCAGTGGGATCCAACCATTACTAATGACTGAACCTAATGGAAGAAGTTGGGGCAATACTATGACCACAATTTTAAAAAGGAGTGGTTGTTGTGTTTTTGTACAAACATCATACCAAAACAGTATCATAGCTGTCATGCAGGTTTTATGGTGAGGCTGGTTGAAACAGCGTAACAATATTTTAATTTAAATCATGTAATTCATTCATTTAATTGTATATATTATGACTATACAATGCTCATTACAAATTTGTGAAATAACAGCGTATGCTGTCATTAGTGAGTGAAGATCTGATAAAAAATGTTTGGCTAAAAACTAAGGCATGGTAAACAAAGTATAGTTATCAATAACTTTCGGGTACACAAGGCACCCAAAAAGTGTAGCATACTTATACCATTGATAATTATGGCAGGCAGTAGATAATTATGCACATTCTAATAAATATCAGAGTCAAATGCATTTGATAATGATAAAAATGAAGAATTAACTAGTGTTTATGTCAAAGATATGTTCTTGTGAAACAAATGTTATGTTCAGTAATATATAGGCAATGTTATTCAGTAATTTTTTCATCAAGGACATTCCAATTGTTTTCTTAATAGAATTTGTGAAACAAGTTAACACTTCACTTTATACAAGAAATTTATGAGAGACAAGCATTTATTGATTACTTTTAGATCACTTTGTAATAGAAATAACTTGATATAAGTTGAAAATAACTGCGTTGTTTGTGTTCAAAACCTCTGTAATATAGAAAGTGGGTAGGTGTTAGCATATTGTCCTTATAAGAACCAACCCATATTGAACACATTTCATAACATTTGATGTCGTCATACACCTTAAAAATAGTATATTTATAATATGTTACCTTGTTGTTTTGTCCTCTAACGTACAAACTACATAATTCTAAAAATATTATGTGCATTCCCCGATGTCATTACCCACACACTTCAAGAAAAATATATCGGAACACGGACACATAAAATATCACAACAATTGTTCACTAAAACCATGTTTATCACTTTAAATTGTCCATAAACGTAGAATAACACACTATTGCCGAATATTTCGTGTAATATCATCCGGATTTTAGGTCAGATTGACAGTCCAAGACATTTACAACACCCATTGAAAAATGGCACTTTACAAAAACACTCACTTACCTGATCTGTTTCATTTTCGACGGTTTTGTACGCATTACCTATGTGACATAAATCACTGAAGGCCATTTAAATTATAAAATTATTTCTTGCCACGATACATATGAGCTTACTTCGGTGCTAAGCCATTTTTTCCATTGACCTACATGTGTATAAAATTATACGTGCTTACTCGCGACGGTGTTGCTGTTACGACGCGATCAGTTTGTCGAAAAATAACCTTTGACTTGTTACAAAACATTCTCATAAATTCAACTTACATGATAAATGTGCTGTTTTCAATTTAATTTATTTTCTTGGACACAAATAAATGTTTTATTTTGTGAATTTCCCGCCCTTTTAAGTGAATTAGTGAAATAATTCTTTTTTTTTTAATATTGTCGAACAGTGCAGTTATGCATATTAGGACATTTTTGATGCGGTCCATTACTTTAAAATCTATTTTTTACGCTGGTAAATAATTTGTTGTGTATTTAAAATTCATCAATAGTTATTTCCAGAGATAGGATGTAAAACAATTTTGTTTGTTTTTATTTTGGAGGAGCTTTCTTAGTGTATTATGGTGGAAGTTAACAAAATGATATGGCAGCACCGAATGACACAAAAAATTACAATAAGAACGCAAGGAATGTTTAATTTTTTCTCATTGTTTTTGTTCTCAATGAGTTCATACCTAGGTCTTTGATTGTTCTTGAGTATTCATTATAAAAGTTTCTAAGCAAAATTTAAAAAATACTACTTTAAAATATTACATATAAATAAAACTACACTAGATGTTATCTACATTGCATGCCTTAGGGTTAAATATGGTAAACCGTATTACTCTGTAACATCAATGTATTACCATGGGGTATCATTAGGAAAATTAGATTTTTACTTCTTAAAAATTTCCATAGATGGCGTTATGTATAGCAATGCAAAAATAATAAATTGTTATAAACGCTATTGTTCAACTTTTGACCAAAATATGATTTTTAAAAAATAAAGCACGTTTATATAAAACGTTAAAAGCATTCTTCAATTATTTCAAAGTGATTTGAGAGAAAAAAGAAATCTATGTCTTTAACTCCTAAGTCGCCGTCTTGGATACGGCACAAAATGTAAAAGTTTCATGCGGTTAGGTTATTTGTGGCTAATAGATGGCGCTTATTTCAATTTTATTTTAACATTGTATGAGTGTGTGAGTGTATTTTGAGTTATAAACAAATTGGAGTTCGACGCTTTTGTCACTCAGCATGTTAAATTATTGGACATTCACTTACGATGACGCGTTTAGTTTCTGAGTCTACGATTGCCTTCCAATAGTAGTTAGATATAAAATCATCATCGAACTTTTTAAATTATATATTAAATACATGTTTTTCTAATAATGTAAGTAATCATATATATATGTATTTTATTTTTTTATAATCTAAAATAATATAGATATCAATTGTCATGTGATGTACTTCGAACAGAAACAAAACGTTTTTCTGCAATGTTTATTTACAAATAAACGGGCCGCGCGTGTTTCCTTCACTTCGGTAGAAGTTTTCGGATTGTTTGTGTGCTCTTGTGGATATTTTATGTGAGATGCTTTTCAGATCTTTTTACAATTAAATAAATAAATAATTAATATATTTATATTGACATTATGGATATCAATAGAGTAAATAACGTAACACTCAAAATGAAGAAATTAATTAATTAAAAAGAACAAACAAATGTATGAATAAAAATAATTCGGAGTTGAAAAGAATGATCGGTATCATTAAGAAAAACTATAATATAAGAAAATAATAGGATAAAGATGTGAATGAAAATAGTTATTTATGGTACAAGTGAGAAAAAGTTTATATTTCTGTTGTGAGTGCCAATTTTAAATCTTGAGCTTGCGAAGTAGTCTGAAATTGAATCACGAGCGTAGCGAGTGATTCTAATAAAGACTACTTCGCAAGCGAAAGATTTTAAGAGGTCACGAACTGGAAATTAAATTTTTTTTACGCGTGCCATACAAAACTTTTCACCTCTTCCAGTGAGAAAATATTAAGATTTAAATTAACTTGTACTCGATTGCTTAACCTGGAATAATTCCATGAAATACGACAGTAATACCAATTCAGAATGCCTTTTAGGGCCTTTTGTAAGTCGCCACTAATTAAATATGTCGTACGCTTTCAAAAACTACTCACGTGTACTTTTCACGTGATTTTTCTGGTAAAAAAGCAAACTTCTGTGTTAGCAACAAGTTGTCGCTACAAGTTGTCGCTACGCTAAAACTGTCTTGGGGACCTTTCCGATTCCAGCATAGAGGCAGCATGCTACATTTATTAGCTTTAAGTATGTATCTTGTACGTCGCATAATAAGTATTCTAGCATTGTGTACTTCTCTCTCTGTTTTTTATTTTTTTTTGTCCTGTGCTTGTGATCGGAATAAATGCTTTCTATTCTATTCTATTCTATTCTATACTTTTGGAGTTTCACAAAGTTCTTTATCACTGGATTCACTATTTTTTTGTTAAAAAGTTCCAGTAAACAATTAAACATAAACTGATAAGAATTTATAGTTGCCCGCGATGACTGACACAGACACAGACTTTTTTTTTTAAATCGTGTGTTCGGAAATTCGTTCCGTAACATTTATTTAGAGTCTAATATTAAGTACCTGATTTTAATTAATTTAATGGTCAATCACGAATATAAAACCATTAAAATACTAAATAAGCGCGTATTTATATAATTTAAAATAATTAAAACGTATCGTATGTAATTATTTAATAAAATTGATGTCAATGTTTATTACTAACCTACATGGTGGCTGTTTGTTTTTTTCCAGCGCCTATTCATTGGAAGGATTTTGTGTTTCGAAATTTGAATCACTTTGCCTCACTAGTGAGTAAAAACGGTTTTTACTCACTGCATTCTGGCAAGCAAACGATCTTTTTCGTGCTGGTGTGGTGAAAACAATATTATGAATGCCAATGAGTATAAAGAAAAATGTTATTACTTAATAACAAATTCGGCAAATAATTGCGATTTTATGAAGAATTTTTTTTATGAAAAACAAAGCGCACCCCTAGATACACTAGTGGGTATTTACATACATGTTTTTTGTACTGAGTGATATGACTAAAACCTCCCTTGTCTTCTTCCTTCAAAGCAATCTCAGTCTAGCTAAGAATTTCTATAATAAGATTGCTACAAAAATACGTTTTTGCGAACGAAGACAGTTGTAGGCACAATGCTAAGCAAACATGATTGCACGTTTTTATAAACAGATTTTAGATTTTTCGATCAAACTTTACCAGAAATAAATAAAGATTACTTTCTTTAGCAACTCTTTTATTGACTTAAGACGTTTAAATTGTCTTTAAATTAATGTTGAAATACTTGAAATTATTATTTGAAGTAGGTACCTATAGGCAAAATAAGTAACAACGTTAATAGATATTATATCGTCCTTGGGAACAACAGAAGATTCACTCCCTAACGAAAGTCAAGTTTATGTAAAAATTATACCTACACCTCGCCTGAGGTACCCACTTGCACCACAGATAATATAATACTAGTCTTGCACGCAAAATTGAAACTTATTACAGCGCGCGAACTGTGAATGTTATAAGCGCGGCGCGGCGATCTGTTATGGCTAGGGGTGGGAAGACCGCAGCGCTCCGCCGCGCCGCGCCGCCGTGCCTTCGCCGCGCTCCGCCGTAACCGCTTAAGCGCCAGCCCAATGCAGTACTGCTTCGCGGGAGTAGCCCCGGCTATTTATACCTAACCTATGAATTGAAACATCCTTGGCATAGGTAGGCTCCAATTTGTTAGTGGTATACCTACCAAGTTTGACAGGAACTGAGAACCAGTTTAGCGCATAGCACGGCTACGTGCATCATTCAAGCGTGCTAACAAAAGCTCTATCATATTAAAATGAATTTATTCTTGGGTGAATGATATTGTATTGTATAACCTTAAAAATGAAACAACTAACATAAGTCTAAATCAAAATCAATTGCAATAGAAAGTAATCATTATTTTAAATATGTATTACATTACATTTTAAATCGCAAAACATTAAAAAATCGTTTGATATTTTGAATGAAGCAGTGATATAGCGCTGTAGAAGGTCAAACGTCATGGTAATGTACCTCTGATGAAGGAATACTATAATGTACATACTGACACGGACACGCACAAATGCAGATAATAATATTCTAACATTGACAGCTTTGGCACGCACACAGACACATTCTTACGCACTCAAGGACGACATGTTACCTTTTGCAAAAGCTAGATGGCGTTAGGGTAGCGCGGTTGAGACTACTCACAAGTACGGCCATCTATTGGCATAAAAAGTGAATTAAAGTAGCTCACAGAAATAATTTTTTTAGGTGGCGTCAATTTTTTGTATGAGATTGGGTATCTGTACTAGTATTATATTATCTGTGGTATTACCCATATTTGCAATAAATTATTTGAGTTTGAGTTTAAAAGAAAACAAATAAAGGCAGAACAAAAATAAACATGACGAGAAAATCGTAGGGTAAAAGAAGAAAAAATATATTTTGTATTTTTTTTATAGCAATAAATCAATATAATAATGACGACGCCCTCTAGTAGTAAGATTAATAAATGCGTAGTTTCAAACTTCAACATAGATGGCGTGCTACTCCTTTTTTAATCACCAACAGATGGTATTATGAAGGTGATAGTGTTTGTTTCTCATGTATTTTTTTTAGGATTTATGGGTAAAATCAGGGATCTTGACGGTTGTGTTCCACTATATCATCATTAAATAATTGGCAAGATGCACATTTTATATTTATTAAATAAGAAGAATAACAACGTTGTTATTTAGTCATTATTATATATCTGTGCCTCTAGTGAAAAAGGAGATAAGTCTAAAAATGCAACTTTACAGGAGACGCAAAAAACGCCCCGCGCGCACCAAATTACATGTTTAAGTACGTGTGGCATTTAAACAGCTGTCAAATTAAATACATGTGATGTGTTATATAGGTAAAAAATGTATGTTCTTTCTTATTCTGGTATTTATTTTTATATAAACCAAATAGTTTTTAAAATAGCAACTTATACTTACCACAAAACAAACTACACAAGGGTATAAAAGAAGTTAGAACCCTTTTCACATACTTAAAAAGTTAATTCACATTAGTGAAAAAGGATACGTATTTGGAATTATTTGTACGATAACTAAGAAATATAATGTGAAAATTTGTAAGTTGTATCCATTTTTAAACCAAAATAAAACAAAAAAAATATGCAATTTTTTTTTATAATATATAGTAAACAAGTATTTTAAGAAAGTTTTTAACTGTAGCTGCAAGTTTTGTCGATGCTTTTCCCTTTACATCTATTAGGTTACTTATGAACAAAACTCGTCTGTCGTAGTCTCCTAAGCTCCAATAATAATTAAAAATCTTATTTCTAAATTCTTCGGGAATTCTTTCAGCACATTTCATTCTACAAGGTCCTAGACATTTAATTCTCCTTTCTGTTACTATTTTACCTTTTCCTGTCTCGTAACTTTTTCCTAAATTTCTCTTCCTTTTTCTTGTTTCTCTATCTTCTCTTCTTTCCTTGATGCTTTTCCTAGGCTTACGTTTCCGGCCTTGTTTAATACCTTCTTTATCCCAAAATGATTTATTATAGCTCGTATCTGAACCTGACTCTGGAATTATGACATTACTATTACGTCGTGTGCGCTTTTGTAAAACTTAACAATCTGAGCTACTTGTGTCATATGTATTTGGAATGAAATCATCACTACTGTCTGTAGAATAATCCAAGTTAGGGTATGGTAGCGTATCAACTAACGTAGAAAGAATATCAAGACATACTAGGAACGTTTCATCAGAATCAGTGAATATATCGACATCATTGTCAGGGTCTGCGTTAAGGTTTTTGGAACATCCAGGTATTGGAGAACATAGGTTAGAGTTTCCTGGCATTGATGAGTTATTTTTGAAACATTCAAGATTTGGAGAATAGCTGGTTGAACATCCGGGTCTTGGAGAATAATCTCTGGAATGTGTAGCCTTTGGAGAATAGTTTTCGGAAGATACAGGTACGGATATAAATTGGTCATCAATCCAATCTACTTCATCCATCATTGCCATATCTTTGGAAACAAGATCCATCAAACGATTAATACGACCTCGACCAGCCATTCTAAAACAATAGATATATTTATGAAAACATTACACCAGAGAACCGCGTTATGAAAGTTAGGTAGGTAAGTTGAAATAGAAGCATAAAATATGCCAATAACCTAGGTAGGGATAGAGATATAAATTAACTAGCAATGCCCTGCAGTTACACTTTATTAATTATCGATTAGAAATCGATATCGATGCTTCCCCCTTCTTTTCTCCCCTTCCTTCATTCGCCTTTACCCTTGCCCCCGTTCACCCCTCCACCCACAAAAACGTTACAAACATACAAAAACGCAAATGTTTCCTCTTAATAATATTAGTATAGAAGTTTAGATGTGACAATTTTACGTATCTTTATAATTATACTACAAAATGTAGTTGTTTCTGTAAGGTTGACTCACTATAACCATTGTTATTACTGTTTTGTGTGCAGACTTTAATAACATACATACAAAAACTCAATAAAAAATCAATATCTCCTCTTCATAATAAGTTACGTAATGGAGTTTTAAAATAAAAACTCGGTGTAAAAGGGTATATTTAGACAAAAATCTAAATAACAACACGTACACATTAAAATAATTCTCTCAAATATGTGATTAAGGGTACAACTTACCCGCTCAATTGACGATTTTCTGCAGTGCGTCAAGTCCGTGGACGACTGACGAAGCGCGGGCGCTGCGCGCTCTTCACCCACCCGCACCGTACCCCGTAACGACCAGTTGTATCTTTTCTCACGAAAAATGGCAGCGACGTTTCGGTATAGCTTTAGTTACGTCAAATTGCATTTCTTAATACAAATATTTCAAACGTGAAAACGGATTTCGATAGACTTATTCTGGATTGTTATCATTTATTTTGGTGAAAACGGATTTATGTCAAGTGATATCGTTACTCACTGAACATTTTTTAAGGAACAAGTGTACTTGTACCCGTATTCACCAAATGAATTGAAGCTCTGACAATATATGTTTATTTATATAAAAAGGCACAAAATAAAAAAATCATAGATCTGTGTAAAGAAATCAGAGTGCACTTACACCCCACTTCTGTAATATTTTTAGTGTTAGTTAACCCATTTTGCACATTGCTAACTTCGTTATTTTTAAAGATAAGCAAGTACTGTTTTCACGAATTGATAGATCATTTTTTTCTGAACCTTTTGGTATACTTAACTCATTTTCGTCAAAATCGGACTTATACCCTTTTTCACTAGAGGCACAGATATATATATATATAATAAGCTTTATTGCACACCAAGGAAAAATAATACAGAAGAATATGTAGATAACAAAAGTACAAATGGCGGTCTTATCGCTGCAAAGGCAATCTCTTACAGACAACCATTGGATGGAAAAGTATGAAAGAGACACGAAAGGGAAGTAAAAGGTGTACTAGCATGAAGTTTGAATGAAGAAGAAAGGAATAAATACATTAAAAAACTTCTTCTAACAAATAAATATTAGTGTACCTAACTATAGGTACAATAAAATATTATAAAAAATAAAACATACTAATTACATGCAAGGGCTACATATAAATACATAAATACAATAAAAGTACAAATATATATACCTACATATATATAAATATACATAAATACCTTTATTATGTTTAGGGACAGAAGACGGTATATTAATAATGAAAGATTGAGGAGTGAGATGAAAGCAGCATAAACAAGTATGAAATTTTATAAAGTGAGATAATGTTCCTTCACTAAAGATTTAAAAGTTGATTGTGTTTTGGCACTTCTTATTGACACCGGTAACTCATTCCAGAGTCTTACAGCTTGCACCGTAAATGATTTGTCGGTAAACCTGGTAGAATGTTCCGGCATTTTTAATCTCAAATTCCCTGAAGAACGTAGGAATCTCGTGTGCGTGTCATTTAGAAAAAGAAAGCGTTGTTTTAGATATGAAGGAGTCGAAGGATTAAAAAGAATGTTATAAAGTAACGATAGAATATGTGCATTCCGGCGAAGCCGAATTGGTAACCACTTGAGTTTAGTGCGAAATATAGAAACATGGTCATATTTGCGTAGTCCAAATATAAACCTTATACAGACATTTTGAAGGCGCTCAAGTTTGTCGAGTTGGTCTTCATTGAGATCAAGATAGCTGGCATCGGCATAATCAAGGATGGGGAGAAGGAGTGATTGAGATAACGCAGTTTTCGTAGAAATAGGCAGGACGTTACTCAGTCTACGCAGAGATCCAACAGCGGCAAATAGTTTGCGACTCAACGACTTCAGCTGGGGGCCCCAGGTGAGAGTTTTGTCAATGAAAATCCCCAGATCTTTCACTGTTTCGCTATACGGAATGTCGACACCATTACATGACACGAGCGGAATTTGTTGCCAATTTACTTTATTATTTTTATTATCTTTTATGAATAACTAGCTGCCCCGCGCGGCTTCGCCCTCGATAAAATTTTGCCCTCGAAAATATTTTAAAAGTATCCTATGTCCTTCTCCCGGTTCTAAGCTACCTCCCCACCAATTTTCAGCCAAATCGGTTCAGCCGTTCTTGAGTTATAAATGGTGTAACTAACACGACTTTCTTTTATATATATGCGATTGCGAAATAAAAATACAATGTAATGGAACGTATTTTCTTCTACCAATCAACAATCAACGACTAATGACGTATAATGTGCTGGTGTCAATGTCAGACAGAAATCAGCGGTAATTTAATTTATTTTACGGTTCAATAATTAAATGATGGAAGTTAGTAATTAATGTCTGTCAATAAATGCTTGTTATTTTAATTTTGTTTATTAGAACAGTTGCCTAAAAAAAGAGCAGGAGCCTACCAAAAGTTAGTGTCGATATGGTATAAGCTTGATCGCCACCGCTGTACCGCGCCCTAGGAACGAGCGGCGAGGCGGGGCCGCGGGGGCCGGATAAGAAAGAGCACGAGTTCACACGAGATTGATATTATCGGACGCATCTTACGATATCATTTGACAGTTTTAAGGCAGAACTGTTGTTTAAAGCTTATGATTATTAAAATGCCCTATTTATAAATTTTTGACTTTACACGCCACTCGTACGTGTTAAATTATTAAATTGGATAGGGAATTAATTAAATAAGTACTTACTGCATCTAGCCACCAGCTATTGACGGCAGTGTAACAACAGCAATGCTTTTCCAATCTTTCATGCACCAAGTATAAAAATAAAATAAAATATATATTATATATTTATTCAAAACCACAAGAGTAGATAATATAAATTCTTTACATTAAAAACTTATTGTTAAACATACGTTTAAATATTTCTTTTGTAAAGAATTAAGTAAAATTGCTAAAAAACTCCTGCACTAGGCTAGGCTAATGGCGGTATATTTATAAGTAATAAAAAATATGTCGTAATATTATTATTTCTAAATTAAAATATAGTAATCAAAAACAAAAATAAAAATTTAAATCAATGGTTGTTTATAAATCTATAAAATAATTACTTAAATACTATAACATAAACTGTTTAAATACATCTAAACTCTTAATTCTAATCGTTTTATAAATTCTTATGTGTAATTGTAACTCCAATTTAGTAATAATGTCCGGTGAACGGACAATTGAGCAAGACCGTCAATTTTAAGTATATTGTTGTAAATAAAAGATTTCATGT
Organism: Hypena proboscidalis; assembly: GCA_905147285.1. Classification (NCBI taxonomy): domain Eukaryota; kingdom Metazoa; phylum Arthropoda; class Insecta; order Lepidoptera; family Erebidae; genus Hypena; species Hypena proboscidalis. The sequence continues at coordinate 3,200,015 of LR990150.1, read as the reverse complement.
ATGAAATAAAACGTTTCGCAAAAACGGTTTTTACAGATTATACTGATCATACTTACATCAGCATTCGAAGCAAGACTTGCTTTGTGCTTTTAAAGGGTAACTCTTAAAATAAATATTCTTCGAACACTTAATAATTGTGTTTCCTTAATAAATATAACTTTAATCATCTCGAGTTGATAACAAGCTTCATGCAGCTATCCAACATGCGAAACATTGATACTTCAAAATATTACGGCATTCCCCGATAGGGCACTGAGGCAGATACAAATAATCAAACCCAAAGGTAAGTGAATTACATTCAAGTGTGAACATCCCTTTGTGAGCCGTGCAGTGCAATTGTATCAGTGCATTTGTATACTCTCTGTAGATGGACAATGTGTGTAATGGACAACATTGAAATTGCTTTTCGGGTGGATGATTTTGATTGTCGAAATCAGAGAAATGTAGGAGTAGAGTTATTTTCAACATCTTAGGTTGAGATGTCTATACAACGGTCTACAATTTATTTAAGGATGTTTCTGTACTCGGATAAGGATAGGTAAAAAGAAAATGGATAAATAATATTAAACAGTATAGAGTGAGATTCTGGACTGTTAAGACATAACTTACTTTCAAAAGGATGAAACCTTATGCACTGAGTAGTGTCTCATGTACTTATAACACCTGTTTCTGTCAGGGCTCCGGCGCTGTGGGGTTTGGCTTGCCCCACGCGAGCTTATCGTTGCAGATTAGTCATGGGCGTTATTCGATATTTTTGGTAACCGGTATTACACCGGTATGGTGATACAATACCGGTATAGACAACCGTTGCCGTATACAGGTATTTTAGGTACAGTTACTACAGTTATTCTAGCTAGTTTACAAACATTTTAAGTTAAGGCAGGAATTATTTGGTATTATGGTATCCAAGTTAGTTGTCACCACTTTTTACATTATCCAATGTCCAATAGGATTATTACATTGTCTAAAGTCATTGACAAGCGACCGCACTCGTTTACAGTTTGATTAAGCCGTAGCGCAATAGATATAAGGTCGTCTTTGGCTTATAACAATAACCTTGAATGGTTTGCGCCGCTCTCACCCCTTTTCTTTTATGCATGCGATATTATCACTTGTAAGAGAGAGATAGATAAGTTAGTTAGTTTTGATCGGTTGCGTGGATTCAGTTGGTTTTGGTTGTCAGTTATTTAGTTATATGTGGGTTCGGTTTCAAACTACGTTGACGCGGGGACGCAGTGATTCGGTAGTTACTTCTTAGTTTCATACTAATACCTGATAACCGTTGGTAACTATTTTAATACCGATACGGTAGGTACGTTAGAGAGATGATACCCGTTTTCAGTTACGTTTTGGTATAGCGGACACATGACTATTACAGATGGCTTTAACGCTCACCGCTGCAGCTTCGGCCTCGACGGCGATAGTTGAAACCACCAGCTCCTCAGTTTGAGGGCAGCCCCTACGCGCTGCTTAAATTATACTCTAGGGGTAGGGCAGGTAGGACTGCGTAAAAGCAGTTCTGCAATGATTAATTACTGTCACTATTTTTGTAGCAAAACTTTTAATTGACATTTAATTAATTTAGTTTAGTTTATTGCTGTAATAATCGTTATACAAGACAAGCGTTTATAGTATAATTTAGATAAAGATAAGATAACTCAGATTATGGAAACGGCAAAGAGAAATGGGAAAAAACTTAATGGTAGGTACTAAACAATAGAATATAATTTAAAATTTATTTTCAATTAACATTCCTAATTATTTCTAGATATCGTACATAACATAATATTACGCCTATATTACCTAGAAGGGTCTGGCAGAGGTGAACAACACCTACATTTCACCTGTTATGTTTAGGTCCCATTGGATAGGGGGTGAGCCTATCGCCATCCATCGGGCACAACTCCAACTCCGTGCTGCTTTTGTGAATTTCCTGAGGAAAAGTTCACAAATAACACTTTGCCTGACCCGGGAATCGAACCCGAGTCCTCTCGGTGAGAGGCGCATACGCTTACCACTGGACCATCGAAGCGGATATTTTACGTAAGAATTTTTTTTATTAAAAAACTACTATGATACGGATTTCACAATCTGCAACAGTTTTACCTATATAGCACGTCAGTCATTGATTATATGTATATTTAGTCTATGGTAATTGAGGCAGACACAATAATTCAAACCATAGGTAAGTGAATTACATCGAAGCGTGAACATCCCTTTGTGAGCCGTGCAGTGCAATTGCATCAGTGCATTTGTGTACTCGGACGCGTTTGTGATTACAACGATGTACACATTGTACGCCACACCGAATTCGATTGTCAGGTGGATGCTTTGTTTATCGAATGGTCGATGGGTATGATTTTGAGCTATTCATTTCCAGTATAATCTGGTTTCGATTCGAGAAGATGAAGAAATATACAGGTTGATATACGTGTGTATTTATCATATAAATTTTAGCTCGCTAACGGTGAAGGAAAAACTTCGTGAGGAAACCTGCATGCCAGTGAGTGCCTAAAAAGTACTCGAGATCGTGTCAATCCACACTTGGCCAGCGTGGTGGACTATGGCCTTACCCTTCTCATAATGAGAAGAGGCCCGAGCCCAGCAGTGGGACATATATTAGATACAGGTCTGCTCTTTTATTTTATTATTACGCTTCCGGACGAACGCGACGCTCCTGACGAGGTTAAAGTAGGTAGGTACTTTAATCAAGTGCCAGGTGTCCGAAACAAATGACACATGTTATATTATTATAATAACGATTATTTATTACTCATGGTGCCAAAACTAAATGTACATTTGACGACCGGATAGCGGCGTGGGTAGTGTACCTGCCTGCGACGCCGAGGTCGCAGGTTCGATTTCCGCTTAAGACAAATCTTTATGTGCATGAACATGGGGGTTTATCTTAGTCTGGGTGTTCCTATGTATAATAAGTATGTATTTACAAAAGAAAAGTATATATGTATTAGTATCAGTTATTCTAGTACCCATAGTACAAGCTCTGCTAAGTTTGGGACTAGATGGCGTTGTGTGTATGTTGTGATATATTTATTATATTATTATTATTTATTATGTTGCAAAAAATATTGCTAGTCCTGAGAACAATATGTATACATACACAATTAATCCCTCTGTACCATTATTTCACTAGCCCAAAATGTAATCATTCACCAAAATCATTGTCACACCGATCACGACACGTACCTACCAGAGACAACAAAACTCTATATCTACATTATCTGTGGACTGCCAGTGACGCCTCCCAGCGGTGCTGCCCGCTGCGCTCATTATCCAATTTGTTCCTTCAATCGCGACCATAATAAACACTGAAACTGACGGATGTTTTAATGGGTCATTGTTTGTTGTTCGATGTAATTAATTAATATTTGTTTGCTTTTATCATGTCTGAAGGTAACTTTGTTTATGACAGTAGCTGTTGTTTTGCAGGCATATTAAAGAGAAAAGAATAGTAGGTAATGAAGTTACTTTTATGAACTCGTTTAGACTGCTTTCACATAAAATTATTAGAAGCGGCTATGGTCGCGCTTTGCACACGGAGCCTCTTCACAATCAACGCGGCTAACGCGCGTTTTTATATAATAACAAACGCGCTGTCAACCATCATCATTAATACAAATAAATAAAATTGAAGTGTCTGTTTTTAATGTCAAAATAACATTTGATTTGCACGAAACCTAAAATACAAATTTTAAATTTTTTATGTGTCAATATTTTTGTCTGGCTGTTTGTATCTTCTAAACGGCTGAATGGATTTTAATAAAATTGTAGATGCGGGTAGGTAACTGACTATAAGGCATGTAAAATAGGCTATATTCTTTATTGATGTGCGTTGTAGGTCCACGCAGAAACCACGAAAGAAAGTGAGTTTGTTTGTTTGTTAGCGCTAATCTCGAGAACTACGGATCGGATTTCAATAATTCACAATGTGCCTAATAGTCTAACTATCAATAAAATGTTTTTGATATTTAACATTACGCTAAACTGTCCGAGAGCGGGGCAGTAAGGTTTATAGCGAATTTATATGAAAATCTGCAACGCGTTTCTACCGCGCTACTAATGTGGAAGTAGTAGCAGTCTTAAAAGAGCCGCTTCTACAAGAAGAGTTGACTGTATTATTTTTTTTTCGAAAAATCTTTACGATTTACGAGCTGCCTCCTTTGTGCATGTTTCCTTTATAATTAATTTAATACCAGCATTAATTTTATTTAAGTTTTTTATTTATACCTTTAACTTTTTTCTTTTAATGTACTTATGCTTAAAAGAAGCAAACATTAAAACTTTTTGCTTCAAAAATAGATCGACTTTGTATAAAAAGGTCGTAGTTTTTTTTTTTAACTATACCTAATTTATTTGACTGGCTGCATAGAAAAACTTGACTCGACATAGTTGAATTTATTTGCAATTTTTGTGATTTATATGAAAGCAATGATATTATTACTATTAAAATTGAATTCGAATTATTAGTTCTTTTCGAAGTATTTGTAAGTAGCTATAGAGAAGTTTCTAAATCGCAATTGTGATTTTTTACATTAGGTATCTAATTTTCACGTTTTTTCTAACATACAGAATAACTTACATTATGAATATAAGTATAAAAAATCCTGTTAAAACGTTCGAGGTTACCCAACTTGACTGTAATGAAAATGATTAACTCATTATCATTCTATTCTTGATCTTGGTTTAAAAAACCCGTTACATTAATCGATAACTATTAGTAAACTACGAGCAAATAAATAGGTAAATTTAAATACACAGTAAATCCCTAAAGGAATAAGTACCTAGATGAGCACAATTATACGAATATAATATCGATACCCTTAATAAAAAAGCAGAGGCTGTACCCGTAAAGTCTTTCACATTTTATTCAAAGAAAATAAAAACAAGCAGTTAATATTAACAGAGACATACCCTTTCAACGAAGTGAAAAACAAAAGAAAATTCGTATAAAGAATTCAATCGAAATCGAATCAAGAATCCGTCTACCGTGCGTTAGAGCGAGATGGATAAACAGGATATTTCGTATGTCAGAAGGGGAAAAGGATAGCGTTAATCCTATTGGCTTATACCGGGCGACGTTTGCCGCGATTGGTCGCTGTGCCTTATTGAACTGTCACTGAAGACCGCGGTTTAGGGGGCGACCGGTAATTCGGGGGCAAAAGCGGGTGGCTGGGTGGTGGGAGGGAAGGGTGGAAAACTCGCAGTTTGGCAATTGACTTGTGGGTAGTTTTCGGGGTTCCTTTGGCAGGGATTTCAAGTGAATTGAATGTTGAAATTTTATTCTGTCTGTGTTCAGTTGCATGTTTGATTTGATGTAAGTATGTATGTTTGTGGTATTATAGCGTTTAGGAAGACATTCTTGCAATGATAAAATATGCAGGTTTTAAATCTAAGCGATCTCGTTCACAAAAATAACAGCCTGTTGAGAGTCTCTAGTGCCTCTACATTATTGTTTTATCAATTTATAAAAAAAATATGTTGCATATCAAATAAGAATAGATTTTGCCACCATGTGTGTTCCATTCGCTCTGTTGTTAAAGATTTTTTCTTAAAGGAACAGGAATTTTGCCGCCTAAGTAGTAAGTAAGTTGAGTATTATAATATAGTCACTAATTTTGGCAGTAAAATATCGCACCCAATGGAATCGCGAGACTGTTGATTTTTCATTGCTGATACGAGGAAAGGAAACTCCTTATACTTGACCATTACACCACTGACGTGAACTTCCACCTAACAGCTAACTAGAGGGAGTTATGAAGTCAAATGTCATTCCATTATTATGCAAGATAAAAAAGAAACTCTTAATAATCATGTCCTCAAAAGTACCAGCATGTGGGAGTGTCTACAGATTTGTAAATACATAAATTTATACCTTAAACTTCAATTACGATATCATAGCATCCAATCTTGTCACTCATTTTGGCGGTAAAATCTCGCGCCCAATGGAATCGCGGGGACTGTTGACTTTTCGTTTCTGACGGTTGTGTTGGAGGCAAAGGAAACGCCACGCCCTGCCTGTGCGAATTCTTATTGGGGGACATCAAATGTCACTATGTGCAGGTTAATGTTAATGTGAGGTTTAGGTATTTGAGGAGTCCTTCTGCTACATCAAACTACATTCGTATGATTGTAAAAATGGAAAAAATACAGCTAAATGAATGCGGCATCAAAAAAAGTATTTTGTAAGTCTAATCTTAAAAAAAATATCAATATAATTAAGAGATTGTCATGAGTTGATGTTGCATAGGTAACATTTCTTGATTGTTTTAATAGATATATAACCAATAAAAATGATTTTATTTTTGTCTTTGTTTTTGAAAAAAAATATTTTTTGCTAAATAACTACGAAATAATTTACTTTCTGGCGTTATTCAACAAACAATTAAGAAATTAATAATAAACTAAAATGTTAAAGTTATCAATCATACTTTGAAAATCTTGTCTGGAAATAAAGTAAATATTAATAAAATAAATGGGTGTTACGTCAATTATATCTACATAAGTTGAAGTCATTCAATTACAAGACAGGCGACAGCCAGTCTGCTTCTAAGTACAAGATTATCCCATCCAGACGTCTGAATGTTCTCTTTCCAATAAAATATCAGAGAAAACCTCAGACTGTCGCCAAACGAACCCGCACCTAATTGTTTCTATATAAATTCGAACAAGCATTCCACGTTGTAATTGGAAAACGGAACGTTCAATCCGAGCTAAAATGTACGATGTCATTATTCTAAATGGCGCGGGGCGAACGCAACAGCGGCGTAATGCCACAAATTAAAGCTTAAAACGGACGGTTAACAACTGACCCAAAATCGAAGTGTCCCCCCGTCTGGGGGACGGAGTCAGACGCGAAAAGCAACGGGGCGGAGCCTCGCCACGCCTTCAAGCTCACAAGCAGCCGCGTCAAAAGTTCCCCGGCCGTGGCGTAACGCGCGCGCCTTTGCCTGTCCGCGCGCAGAAAAAAATAAACGTCAAAAGTGAAACGTCACGTGAACTGTCAAATTTTTTGGAGGGAAATTTTCGGGTATTCTTTGAGTGAATCGTAATGTTTTGTTCTTGATTACGCTTATTATTTTTGTTGAAATACCTGATATAATATAACTAACACAACATTATTCTTTACATACTACACGTCTTAAAGATATCTATAGCTAACACTATTACATATTAAACTGATTTGTCCAGTGGAGTAAGGGGTAAGAAAGATAATTTTCGCATTGTTGTTACCACTATTATGTTTGACTGTGGATCTGTACTGTCTAGTACCTTGATTATTTAAATATGAATAATGTACAGTAAAAACAATTCACATATTCATGAATGAGAATAATAATTTGTACAATTTTATTTATTTATCAACCACAGCTGTGCTGAAAACCTTAGCGCGTAGCGGCTACGCTTCTACGATTCTCGTAGCGCGACTACAAAACACAAATACAGACCAAAAGATTCGAACGCGATTCTTCGTTAGATTTAAACAAGTTATTTGATTATTTTTTGTTTCTTATTTAACTAAAAACATTTTTTGACAATTATGTAGAACATGTTTTTATGCGTACACAAAATTAGTTGACATTATTTTACATATTTATTGTTGACTATTTAGTGTAAGCGGCTTCGCCCGCGTGCTTCGACGGTAAAAAGTAGCTTATATTATTCTTGGGGTTTTGAATAGCTTACCACACCAATTTACGTTATAAACGGTACAAACAAACAAACAAACAAAAAAAGTCCTCTTTTAATATTAGTGTAGAAAAGACAAAATATATTGTATTTGTCTACACGAAAAAGAAGTGATGTATGAAACTTATTTCAGAAAAAAATGTGATCTCTAACGTTCAATACATTAATAACAACTGAATCAACAATTCGACTGAATTATTTTATTATCAATTCACCTACAGACTCGTGACTATTTTATGTGAGTTATTGTTAAATCAGGTTTGAACTAGAAACTGCACAGAACTTCGATAATGGGCACTTTATAATTCGTTAAATATATGTTTTTAAACTTTCGCGATTTGAGAACATTTTTCATAAATTAGATGAGCTTCACCAGTCGGCTCGTGACCAAGAATGATGCAAGTCGTTCGAAACGTCGAGCATAGGTATTTTGTTACCTTTATAATAATTACGCGATTCAGACCCGTTGTCTAATTTTTGAACAATGACGTAAAATAGTTCTAATAGGCAGATTAAATTAAATACGTCATTATCAAAGGGTTCATAGAGACAAGGGTCGCAAAGCCGTGGGCGATGGATTGGTCACCTTTTTATTATTTCTAGACGAGTATTATGTAAATAGTTATACTAAGTTGCTTATAAGTATTTTGAAGGGACAAGCGCCCAGGAGTTGGCGCGGGGAGAGTATTTGAATGAACCCGCGTGGCTCAGTTGCTAGCCAGGAGGCCACGCGAGGTTCCTGAAACGATATAAGCCGATGTTTTAAAATTATAAAGGGTCTTTCAAATAGAGCGGGTCGATGTTATAATAATCTAAAGAGGATCAAGTTCTTTATATGAAAAGCCGTAATTACATTATTTGCAATTACGCCCTTTCAGATAAGTATTTCACAATTTATTTATTTTTTTTTGCTAAAACAAAAGGGAAAACATTGAATTAAATTAATACGCGTGTATAAATTTAAATAAATTCAGGTTAATAATAAAGCCCGTATTTATTGACGTTTTATAAAACAATAACTACTTACTAAAACCATTCAGTAGCCCGCGGGCCTTCATTTTAGATAAAACTTCAATTATCTCGGAATCAGCATTGACGTAGTTACGGCCTTCTTTCTAATGACGGCAGTATAGTTGAGAAGGTTTTATGTCAGGTTTATCAAATGTTGAAGAAAAGCCGTTGCCCGCGAGTTCATCCGCGTGGAATTTTACCTAAACGTTAGCTTTCTACTCCGCTCCCGTAGGCTATTTCCCCTCTTTTTCGCAATATATTGCATTGCTCGTCCGCTCCTATTGCTGGCAATCGATTTACAAAAATACAGCTCAGCCGACATTAGACTAGAAATTGACCGAATTGAGTAAAATATTCAAAGGATGGTTGTTATTGCGTTTACTTACCTTTTTATTATTTCTAGACGATTATAGATAGACGACCGGATGGCGGAGTGGGTAGTGTAACTGCCTGCGACGCCGAGGTCGCGGGTTCGATTCCCGCTTAAGACAAATCTTTGTGTGCATGAACATGGAGGATCGTCTGGGTCTGGGTGTTTCTATGTATAATAAGTATTTATTTACGAAAGAAAATTATATAATTATGTATTAGTATCAGTTATTCTAGTACCCATAGTACAAGCCCTGCTTAGTTTGGGATTTCATGGCGTTGTGTGTATGTAGTGTGATATTTATTTTATATTTATTCGGAAGGCTTATTACCTAAGTTTTTACTGACGTCATAAGCTAGAAGTAAAATACGTCATTATAATATAATATAGGGTCATAGAGAAAGGTCGGCGACGCGTACCCGACTAGTTACCTTTGCTCTTTATCATGTCTACACGAGTATTACATAAATAGTTATAGTTGAGAAGGTTTTACGTCAGCCTTATGCAATTTAATATCAATGGTTTCTTTAAAGGCTGGTTATATTAGACAAGCTTTTTCGCACGCTTCCACTCGCCTGGTATGTCGATAAAAAGTAGCCTTTGTCCTTCCTAAACACTGAACTACCTCCACACTATGTTTCATCAAACTCGGTTCCATAGTTTAGACGTGAAAGTGTAACAGACAGATTTATTTATTTATTTATTTATAGGAAGATCAACAGCATGTAACAATTTGAATAGCCTAACGTAAATAAGTGACAGAGAGCCAATAACAGATCTTCACGAATAAACTTTTAAATATAAATCGAAATTTTGTGAACATCAAAAACAAAAGTAAGCGCTTAATTATTACACTAAAACTAAAAAATAAAACACATAAAAGACCGCTATAAATATTTGTAAAAGAAGTCCTGACTGAGTATCCATCTAGCCGGACAAAAAGACAGACAAAAGGACAGACAAAAAGACAGACAAAAAGACAGACATACGGAGTTACTAATATTAACAACGGTATTTGCATTTATAATATTAGTAAGCATAATTGAAGGCTAACTATTGCTATCGACTTTGTCTGCGTGAAAATCTAATATTAACAACGGTTTTATGAAATATCAAATATTTATTTGCCGAGAATGGTACAATGGTATAATAACAGCACAACGCTGAGCGACATCCTGTTTTCGCGGTGACACTCGGGACAGCTGACTGATGTGACAGGCAATCGCCAAAGAGAATAATCTGCTTATTATTTTTTTTTTTTTTCTAATTTTTGTTTTTTTGTCTTTGATAATTTAAATTTGTTAAGATAGGTTTAATCAATGGTTTAGTTACTACTATTTTTTGTTATGTTATTTTTTTTTTCTTTGATTGTTTGCTTGTTTTTGTTTTGTTTTTAACTGTGTTGTCCGGAGTGTGTCCGTGAAATAAATGTATTTTCTTTCTTTCTTTTTCTTTCAACTCTAGCATATTCAGCCATTTAACAGCATGCAAATATAATGTTAAAGTAAGAAAAATTACAAACTGTAATCGTTTTATTATTAACAATTACTTATATCTAAGACACAACAAAATAACAGCAATTAAATACAAATTGAAATCACACTTAATACAACGACAAATATAATTGCTAAAATGAAAAATATAAAAATATTACATGCGTTATATCTAACCATTCTGCTCCAGTGGCCTTTATCCATATTAGACGCAATCTCAGCTTTCCAGCCATGTCACTTTCAATATACTTAGCATACCTATTTTAATAATTATATTTAGATTTATAAAATAATTTATCAGGTATTTCTAAATAAATATCTAACTTCTACGTTATAAATCAATAAACAAAGAACAATCAGTGATACAAGTGAACAATACAAAAGTCTGCAGGGCATGGAAGTGGAGCAAACGCCTCTTCAATTAACGCAAGAACGTTCCGACGGAAGAATGACAGGTAAGACATTCCAGAATATTCTATTTAAGCTAATGGATATATATAAGCTACTAGGTGTCCCGCGAGGTTTCAGCCGCGTCAAACGTTATTCTGGCCGGTGCACGCAAGTTAAAAATATTAACAACGCCATTTATTAAATTTTTGCGTCAACTTACTTCTTAATGAAAAACCCTGAATTCCACCTCTTGGGAATATAATTTATAAAAACCCTGGTACAGAAATGCATTTATTTTTATTCCAGTTTAACTATACGAAATTTCATGCTTGCAACTTCAAAAATGACGGACTTCCTTACAACCGTTCATCCCTCATTTTACCCCCAACAAAATGGTATTGACAAAAATCCCTTCTTAGAATCCCTTCTTAGTGCGCCCCTACGCCATGTAAGGAACCTTCATAGAAAATTTCAAGTCAAAATTAAGATCAAGATGAATCAGTCAGTCGGGCGAACAATTATATAAGTATAGATAAATTAATTTAGTAGCTTGGGTCAAAATTAAATAACTCATTAGTCTCTAATTTTATTTATCTACACCCATGCTATAAATCCTATATAAACGTTCTTGAAACAGTTAGCTTATTGCCAACATTAAAACAGCCAGTGTCATAACATAATAACCATTATAACACCCAAACGGGTGTACTAATGTTGTACTGAAATTCATTACGCAACTCCTTTTTTACTCATCGAACAGCCACATTCTCATGGCATCTATAAGAATTTCAAAAAAAGAACATGTCATGCACGCGCGTTTCACTACCACAGCGCCGTAATTTAAATAAAAACTTAATCGAATTTTTGAATTGACGTCGTATCCCGCCATTTTTGTTCAATATTTTTTTTGAGTTAGATTCAATAGTTAGTTTGTATTAGATACTCACTAATTAAACTTTCCATGAGTTAGTTTACATAGAGTTCTTACAACACTGTACAATACCCTATGGTTTCAGAACATTTATAGAGCATTCATATCATGGGTGTAGATAAAGTCTTGTATGCAACTGTTATAATTAGGTATTAAAACACTCATGTGATACTATTATCACACTCTTCGCTTGTGTGATAAACCCACACTCTTGTTTTAATACCCCTCATTATAGAACAGTTGCATAAATAACTAAGATCATTATCTAGACAAGATTGTTATCTTTATAAAGTATCGAATTGTTTAGAAACACCATTAAAAAAAAAGCTAAGGATAAACGGTTTTTAACAGGCAGTTGCAGTCTTTTTGAAGCAATGAGATTGTTGATCTGCCTTAAGGTTACTTATTTTGTTTTTTATAGACATTTTTCAAAGCCGGTTCCAAAGATTGCAGATGCTCGTAGTTGGTGATGATAGATAGATAGATAGATAAATAAAACTTTATTTGCATACCATTCCATTACAAACTAAAGATAACTATTGAAAGATAATAACAATAATAATATGCAAAGGGCGGCCTAATCGCTTGACGCAATTTCTGCCAGGCAACCTTTGGATGGACAGATTGCAAAGAGAAAACGTGGTAGTTTCAGGATGTGTGGAACTTAAAAACATTTTTAATTTTTCCATTTGCTTAAAATATAGATAGGTAAAGAAAACACCTAATATAAGTAAATAAATATAATTTGTAACATATTTAATAATATATAATTCAATAATTAATAACTACATACATAAATATATAATAATATCAATGCAATACAAAATAATATCAAATAAAATAAAAAATAATATAATATATATTTTTTACTAAAGTGATAGATAATGCTCGTTTAACATCTTTTTAAAAGTGGCTTAGGATTTGGCTCGTCTTATACCTACAGGCAATGCGTTTACCACCAAACCGGAACACAGTACTGCAAGCTCTACTATTAGGCAGCAGGTTAAAGGTGAGACGGTGGTGCTGCCGCCCTTAAGCTCGTTCATAAGAGTTCTTCTACCTGTAAAAAAAAGTTTTGTTTAATATGACCAAAACCACGTATGCCGTTGGTCAATAAAATAATAACAATGCACAGTTGCTGTCCGTACCATCACTTTTTTGGCACCAAATACAGAATGATATTCAAAACTGTAGATTCTTTGCTTTTTTGTACAATAAAATGTCAAATCTCACTCAAAAATGCTCAGTTTGAATAGCAATTGAGTGGCAACAACAACAAGACGACCTCAGATATTACTGGAACAACGCAAAGTATTCATCGAAAATAATATTTAAAAACATAGTTAAATATTAAGCAACCGAAGCACTCAAAATATAATAACAAATTCTCTCCACACCAACGCATATAAAATAATATTTTTACAAAAATTCTCGCGCGGCGGCAACACTCCTAGTTTTTTTTTCCAGACGAAATCATTAGTATTCAGAGCCATACAGCCAGTAACTCGGGTCTCTATTTGACTGATTTTCAGCCTCTCCATGATTTGCCACTTTACCCGGTCAGAGTGCACGCTGAATACAAAATAACCAATGGAAGAGGGGATTTGAAATTTCATTTTCACATAATGGCGCCTCGTTTTGAATATCGGGATTTTATTAACGCTGTACGTAGGTAGGTACGTAGGGTAATTTGTGTTGGGGATAATTGGTTTAGCGATTTTGTTTGAGATTTTTATTGTGGAGATTATTTTGATGAGATGATTAGGTATTGGGTTAGATAAATTGTAGTGTTATATTATTTGTAGCGTAAAAGTACCTATTTGTAGGTAATAGATAGATAGATAGAAAATACTTGTACATAATTTTTATAACATGAAAAAAACTTAAGAGTAAACTACAAAGAGAAAAAAATGGACAAAGAGCTCGCTTAAATCTATTTCTTTTAAGCAACCTTAGGATGGACATTTTGGAAAGAGAAAATAGTGTGTCTTGTTGTATCGATCGGATTTCACCGACTGTGTTCAATCACATTATATTCTTAGCTACTTCGTAGCGTTACCATGTCTCATTATAATATATGGCATCACGTCGTCGTCGACTTGATGACGACTGATACCTATTTTCTGAAAGAGCCTTTTGTAATATTTATAAGTATTTTTAAATCAGCACTGAACAATAAAACATATTTTGAAAATACAGCCGATGGTTCTTAGTTTCGTCACTTTTACAGCCGTAATATATCACTCATATTCAAAGTGACGAAACTGGAAACCATCGGCTGTTAAGATATTATTCAACTTATTCTGTTTTCTCGACGGGTTTAGTGGCAATGTATATCCTTGCTGCCATTTTTAACACGCTTATATTAGCTTCACCTGTATGTATGTATGTATGTATGTAACCGACTCCTTTGGACTCGATTTTGACCCACTAAACGGACAGATTTCATTTAAATTTTGCACACCTGTCAAAAATCGATGACAATGCAATAATTCGATAAAAAAAAAAATAAAAAAAAATATCTCTCTCTTATAAATAAACCAAACTAAAAAGTAGAAAATAAATAATAGTTTAGAAACACTTAGAAGTACTTTAAAAGCGTGTTTTTTAGTTTTTTTAAACTATTATTTTTCAATATCTTTTTTTGCCGCAGCCGATGTACACTCAAATATTATTTGATCTAACTATAAATACTTTAATACTTTAGTACAACCACAAAAAAATCGAAAGTCTATGTTGAAAACGTTGCAGGAGGGGGTCTAAACAGACCCAGAGCCGGAGTGGGGTGGGGGCGAATTAATCAGAAGGCTCAGGGGCCGTCGCGTCGCGTCAAAAGAAAACTAAATAAAACGGCAAGCGACAAAGTTTCCAGTTGAGAGCCGACGAAAGAAATACATAGAGACGTCTTAGTGTTTTAAGTATTGTCGAGGTTTTACATAGCAAAAATTGGATACAAGACAGAAGCTGATTACAAAAAACAATTAATGAGAATTAAGAAATGTCACGATTTTTTTTTTATAGTTAGACCATCTATCACTATCTTAATCCTAAACCACCTCCGGACCCAAGTTGGTCGATGCAAAGACAACATAGCCAAGTGGGGATTCACAAGCATATCCAACACTAGTTGCGAATGTGGATCGCCCATCCAAAATATGGCCCATCTGTTGTCCTGCCCATTACTTCCTACCCCTTGTACCCTAAAAGACCTTATGCAGGCCAACCAATAAGGCGTCCTAGTCGCATCCTATTGATCTAAAACTATATCGATATCAATTATTTAACAGAAGTACTATAGTCATTGACACGACAAGAAGATCACTGTCTTAATAAATAAGAAATCGTTAGCTTATTTTGACTGATTAAATTTGCCTACGTTGTTGTTACAATGATTTAATTAAATGCAAATTATATCCATGTACTTTTGAACAGCATTCAATTATTTAATTCCCATAAATAGCTCGATTGAATGTTAATAATATATATTACAGCAGCAGCATATAGTAAATCTGGATCGAATTAATCATACCTACGTAGGCAAACCCGGCAATTGTAGGAATCAGTAGTCAGTGTTTTAATCTCTTATATCCTATTTAGTAGCTATAATTTATTTAAGACCATTAATGAATCTATACTGCTGGTAAATGATGTCATCGTATTGGATGTCAATACTGTGATTCTAGGAATGGTCCCTGTATTGAACGACTTGTCTTCTATAGTTGAGAATATTATGTGACTTGTATGCTTAAGAATCTCAAGCAAGTCACACTTATAATCATATCTATACTCAACATATTTTAAACTAACACGTACAGCTAAAAATATAAAAACATAGCAAGTCCATCACCCACGTCCTATTTTCCCCTCAAAATAAAAGCAACAAAACACGTCTCCATAGTTTCCCTGCCCTCCGTAAGTGGCGCTGTGCACAAGCAAACATTGATTTATCCTGATACCCTGGATTTAGAAGCTCCAGCCACTCTGACTTCCAATTTCGGGCCCGAACTTTTTATGTGTCTTATAAAATTTTCTTTTATGCCTTCTCATTTCGTGTTCGGAGAATGTATTGTGACATAAATCGGTATTATTTGGAGGATGTATTACTGGGAAAGAAGGGAGAGGGGGGCGCTGTTGTGTGATTGGACGGGTGAAGTGTTAGATAAAGGAAATATACTAAGGGCTAGTTTCAGAGGTTCCGGAAAGATGTTATGCAACCCGTAAAATATAACCTGACCGAATTTAAAGTGACACAAGTTAGACTTGAAAAAAAACACTGCTGTCAGTTTCATTTATGTGTGTTAAATGCTTATCCTGCCAATAAAGCTAAATCTTGTTTATCCTTGAAGGAGGTTTGATATCTCAAGGCCTCATGCTTACGCAATTCTGGGGGATACTGGCAGACGATCTTCAAATTGTTCAAAACACATAGGATTGTCGAAATATTCCAATGAGGAGATAAGCAACAGTAGTAGTCAGCCCGAATATTGCCCGGTTGGCCAAACTGTATCTCTTAGAACTGAATAAGAAGCTTACACTCAACCCTTTTTCCACTAAAATAGTACAAATAACCCAGGAATTGAACAAGACAAAGACTGTTACATCTACTCATCATGTACCCAAGTCAATAAAAATAGTACCTTATTGCCTAAACACGACAAAACCCTTTATCCAAATAGAGTGTAACGCAATCTAATCTAAACACTTATATTCTGTGTGCCAATCATAATATCAGAAAGCCGTTTTAACCCCTAATATCTGGTCCCATATGCGGTCGCGTCGAGGGACCAATCTCGGCGTATATTGATTTTGTATTGCTCACATATTGTAGGGGTCTCGATATGACTGTCGGCGATATAGTGCTGGGAGAATTTAAGACGTGATTTGATTTGGTAGATCGGGGTGTTTTTGGGATATGAAATTGCCGTATGAATTCTTTAAATGTTTTTCAGGGCATTTGCATTGTAAGCAGCGATGCCAGACGACAGACTTAGATACAAAAATGACTGGTCTGAAATTTGTGTTTTAAACATTTGAGACATTATCAATAAGCTTTTTGAAACCATCTCTCTGTACAAAGATCCACCACAAGTAAAACATATGTATATTTTGAACTTAAAGACAGTGTAGGCTGTCAAGAAAGAGTAGATTTGGAACTAATTTTTTTGTCTGTTAGCAACATTGTCAAAATAATGACAGATGTCAATAAATAATGTAAACAGAGTTTACACGTTGGTAAAATTTATTTATAGGAGTATAAAACGGCAATTAAAACAGAAAAAAGTAATAAACAATGAATAAAACTATCCGAAGGTCTGGAAGAGAAATAATTTACAATGTATATAAAAGATGTTTAATGAAATATGAGGCAAAAAAAAATCTTTCGGATATCGGCAATGTTTATCAAAGAACCGCTGATATGACCGGTATGTGAGAGTTTAACATGTTGTTTTTAGTCAAATCAAGTATAGGTAATGGATAAAACCAAAGCTGTTTTGAATTTGTTGCTGAAATAAGCGGATTATTCAATAATTAAAACTAGCACATTGGTTCAGTTGACGTTTGTTGTACTCGGTGTTGCGGTATAGCGCGACTAGGTTAATGTTGATACTTGAGTATAGTTTAAGTAAATAACATAAAATAATATCACTGACTGCTTTATCTTTTCTGCTATATCTATGATTTTTACTTAATTCAGGTAAATCAGTAAGTACTATTCGAAGAATTGCACGAGGAGGAGCACTAAATAGAGGCGTATTTCTTACACCAGGAAAAAACCGAAAAGGTCGTCCGAAGAAAGTGTTAGATAACTTTGATTTGTGTGCTATTAGACAAAAAGTTCAATTTTTTTAACGCTAACCACTAGACCAACGAGGCAGTTTAATAATATGTATAGAAAGAAAAGATTTATTCAAATAATTAAAATAAAATATTTTCAAATATATTTTTCTTTTATTTTCTGGTAATTGATAAAAACAGAGGACAGTAAAACCACAAATCAGCTTGGCAAAATAGTCTGGAAACGGAAACTAATTTATGACAGCTGGCTGTACAAATTAATTACATTATTTTTACTATTACTTAGTGCCGATTTCATCGTGTTAAACCGATGTTTAAGGCTTAGCTACAGCTTTCGATATAATGGGTAATAATAGAATATATATATATTTTTTTTTTATACACAGCTAAGTATCAAGTCCTGGGAAGTGAACTATATGGGTACGAACAGTAGAACAGCACTCTAGCGCCCCTATTAATTTCAACTCTTTCTTGACAGCCTGTATGTATTGTATTTTACAGGTGTATAATTAACTAAGAGATAATTACCTAAGGAGGTGTGCAAATTGCAATACAATAATAATAATAATAAAAAAAAAAATAGTACCTTTACATGTCACTATTGTACCAAATTAAAATAAAAACATACATAATCAAAATAAAAATGTCACAGATTCAAAAAGAGTAAAATGTCAAAGAGCGAATAATAATGAAATAAAATTAGAATTGTAACAATTTAATTCAGAAAATAGTGAAATGTCAAAAAACAACGCTGTTCATGCAAGATGGAGCTGCCTTATAAAAATGATTTAAGCAGCTTTTTTATTGCAACTCTTACTATTGCTGTACAAACTACAGTCCAATCTAAATCCATTCTACTCAACACTGAACTCAGTACCACTTTCCGGGAGGGTTACTGCCCTGGACACTCACTATAGATAAATAGATAGATAGAGTACGACAATGCAATTTATCAATTAATTGCCGCTACATGTAGAGTCTTTATGTCTGCTAGTATACGGATGGTATTTTGATGATGAATCGATATTTGACGTTATTGTAGATTTTTTTTTTGGGTAGAGTTTTGTGTCGAATCGGAAAAATTCAATCTTTGACTCCAGAGTGAGTAGCAATTTAATTCTTTGTTTAATATTTCGTCGTGAAGACCAGCTATCTGTTTGGTATTGGAGTTGGAGAATATGATGTTGTTATGACGATGAAATTTTGCGTTATTCTAGATTTATTTTGTTTTTTTTTTACAATAAAGGAGTTGAATAACTGAGATCAAAAATCTCAGCATTAATTTGCATTTTTATACAATGCAAGTTCTGTGAATAAAAACTTATATAATATTATAGGTACCAGCTACACGCTCCCTCTTCCTTACACAAACAGTTTCTGCGAACGGTTTGTAAAAAAACAATAATGTATGAAAATGAAAATTTGCTCAAGTAAGATAAAGCGTGTAGCCGGGCAAACAACTTGTTTACACAAACTATTTGTCACGCAGTAAGATGGAGCGTGTATCCGCTACCCAAATTATTTCGTTAAAAGTTACTTCCAAAAAACATCAACGCGTAAACGTATTTCGCTTTAGCACTTTATATTACAATTTCGCGACATTACTTAACTGCTGCTCACATTCCAACATATTATCACCATGAAAACCATACCAAAATATCTTAAACACCCTCCAATCAATTTGTACTGCAATAACTTAATTAATTTGGCACATTTGTACTAAATCTATTCATAACCACTCTCACTCATTGCAATAAGGTTCTAAATCGTTAAGCAACGTTTCATGGGGTCACACCCCATAGACTGCAAATCTATTAAAAGGAAAGGGTGTGATTTGCAATGGTTATTTTATTAGCTTTATCGAGATTAAATATTTTGAGGGTAGTTTGATACTATTATCTGATAGTATTGTGGGTACGTTATCGAATAAAGTTGGATGAAATTAAGTAATTTGGTAGTCTATAGAAATCATGGAGTTCTCGGTGTCTGAATTGTCCTTAACAGGTTTTGTTGAAAATTCTATACTCGTTTTTGACAACCGACTTTGCATTTGCAACTGTACAATTAAACGAATGATTTTACGTACAATATCGTAGACCGTCATACAATATATTATGACTATTGATACAAAATAAACATATTATTGGTTAAATTACTCAACTTTTTTTTCTTAATTTTTATTTACCAAAATGTTCATCTTCAACAGGAGAAGGCAATACGTCACCCCTCAGATGGTCACCACCGTCATCAGCAGCTCTTGTTGCCGCAGCCCTCGCACCACCAGCTCTCCGACCATGGCTTCCAGACCCACCTAGTAAGAAGACCAACCATTTGGGTAAGACAGGTATCAGAGATTCTTCTCTACCTACGTATTTGCTTAGAATTGGTCCTATAGTATAATGTAGTGTATAATGATTAGTTAACATTGTTTAGTGGTTAATCAGCGGCTCTTCAGTTTAATTCGTAAGTAGGCTATCCATTTGCTCAAGGTTGACTGATCTAAACAGGTATGACAAACTTCTTCACTTCATATCTTGGAACCTCCTGCTATCGTCAGCAGTTCTAGTCACTGCATCTCTCTCACTACCTGTTTTTTAACCTGGGCTACCTGAGCCACTTCAAAGGTAGCCAAGTAAAAGGTCCAGCCATTTGGGTAAGAAATTTATCTCTAGATTTCATCTGTACCCACTCATTGCACGGTATTGGGGGCACGTTGCCACTGGCTGTGGTCTTTTAGAATAAAGTTATAATACTTGAGTTTTATTTTTAGCTAGATTAAGTTAGTTATTTTTATTTAAATAATTGAACATAGTTTATCTGAATAAAATATCTTATTTAATTTTATAACATTTTGAGTTGAAGCTTAAGAAATTTTTAGCTTCATAATATTTATCTTATAGTAGCTCTATTCAAAATTGACATACTTGAGATAACTGCTGTTTGATCTCACCCTTGCCATGACTACAATGCCTTTATATTACTGTATAGATAATATGACAGCTTCATACATGTTTTAAATACTTTTTTATTTCAGGCTTGATCTGCGTTGTCTGCGGGGACACCTCCTCTGGAAAACACTACGGAATCCTCGCATGCAACGGTTGCAGCGGGTTCTTCAAAAGATCAGTCAGAAGGAAACTTATATACAGGTATTTGTCACCTCCTAGGTATTTATCTTTACTCCTAGAACGTCTGCTACACATTAGACAGCCTGAATCTTATCTTATGTTGATTAATGTTGTAAAAACAAAATCATTATAAATCGTTTGGATTTGGTTCGTTTCACGTTCGTGGTTGATTTCAGTTGTTGTTACATCTGATTATAACTGTGACACAATATTTAATCATAATAATATAAGTTTTGAGACTAAACAAGGTTATTTTCTTACTAATTAATAGATATAACGGGATATTTACCATATTTTGTTCACGATAAAACTGATCAAATCAAATCAAATCATTTATTTGCATGGGCCCCAATTTTAAATTTTTGATGTTTGTCTTGACGTGTTTAACACGTCAAGACAAACATCAAAAATATAAAATTAAAATAAAACTTAGCTAACTAAATAATAATACTTATTGTAATAAAATGATTTGACACCGCAGCTTAGATTGACTTTAATTCAACTTAGAGATTTGAATTAAAATCAATCCAAGTACCAGCTCCGATGGGTATGGCATCATGAGAAGAGCTGGTGAGAAACTCACGTGCACCATCTTTTCAAATAATTCATACAATATTTGTTTGTTTTTTTGACAATAATTCTATGTGTAAGTTATAGCAACCAAAACAACATTATGGCTAAAGATGGTTATAAAGAGAAAATAAACTTAAACTTAAATATAGCAATGGAATTAAATTAACACTTATAAATAAACTGAACACGTCTTATCGTGAACAAAGAGATTGCGACGTCTCTAAATAAAACGAAATATCAAAATTACTCGCTTTAACAAATATATAAGGTAAATATCCCGTTATATCAAATAATTAGTAATAATCATAATAGTTAGAAGAAACGGCTCAAACATCGCTCGACGTTTTGGCTGAGTTCAATGTACGTCTACGCAGAGTCTACTGATTACAAATCACGTATGTTTAAAATCGATTAGTCTAAAACCAGATCATGATCACTGTGCCAATCTAACATGAATGGTTTTTATTCATTTATTAACACGCTTATATTAGCTTCACCTGTATGTATGTACGTATGTATGTATGTATATAACCGACTATTTTGGACTCGATTTTGACCCACTTTAAACGGACAGATTTCATTAAAATTGTGCACACCTGTCAAAGATCGATGACAATGCAATCATTCGATAAAAAATTAAAAAAAAAATCATTTTAAAAAAAAAACGCTCTTATAAATAAACCAAACTAAAAAGTAGAAAATAAATAATAGTTTAAAAAAAAGCGCTCTGTGCCATATTTTTCGTCTATCGAGCAACCCACGCTTTTTTCAGCTTATATTAGGAATCACTTTTTAGTTAGAAGTACTTTAAAAGCGTGTTTTTTAGTTTTTTTAAACTATTATTTATTTTTAAAGTCCTGTTTCCATTCAGGTAAGTCAATAGCCAACACTTGTGTTGAGTCACTCCACTTATCCGTAATACTACGTCGTCAAACATTACTGTTGTCTTAGGTGTTCGACATCCGTGGTAGATCTGTGTCACGACTGTGACCTGTAAGGTTTTGATGTACGCTGACTTTCTCTTTTAGTAGCCTATTGTTCAGCTAAGTGTTATAGATTTCAGGCAAATTGTAATTAGTTGCAATGTCTTTGACTAACTTGACTTAAGGTCCTGTGTCCCCTAGATGGGGCAGAGGGCATCCACAGTGCGCCGCCATCCCGCTCGATCTTGAGCTTCGCGCTTTATTTCACTCCAGGTTTTGCCGGTATTCTTCGCCTCCGCGATGATTGTCCGTCGCCAGGTCTGCTTAGGGCGGCCACGCTTTCGCTTTCCTTGGGGATTCCAGTCTAGGGCTTGCCTTGGTATGTGTTCCTGGTCCCTTCAAAGTGTATGGCCGATCCAATTCCACTTGCGACGTTTTATCTGTTGGACGTTCTATCAATGACTTTGAGACTTGCCATTTAGCTGGTAATCTTATAGCCTTCTACAGATTTTATTTCATTTCAATAATTAAGTACGTTTCTTGCATTGGTCACTTAACAAGGATGTATTAATGAGACTCTTAAAGCAGTAAAATAAGTAATTTATTCAAAATGTAACTTAGAAGGTTTCTGTATCTCTTATTAAGATGCCTTGTTATGCAATTCGAAATAATGTAAAAATGGTTCTAATGGATGCAAGTAATGTATTATTCATTCCTGTTTTTTACAAATTTTAAATAACCTTTTTAAAAAGGATCGTATATATTATATAAATTTGCACAATTCCATAAAATATCTTTGTTACATGAAACAAAACATTCAGATCATGACAAATACTCAAACGGCAAAACCAAACATTGAGCAATACGTTTTCCGATGATCCAGTTCATACAATTGTAAATAAAATACGAAATATAATGCAAATAGATGACGACATCGAAGTTTCACTTATTGAGACTGTTGCATTTCAGCTAACTAACTTGTACAATTGTTCAAACACCACGAATATTTGAATGATCTAATTTTACATTACAAATTTAACTTTGCACCTGTTATAGTATTAGATTAAGGAGATATCTTTGAAATTTATATTGAGACAAGTGCAAATGGTACTCGGTTATATTTGTTTGACATGAAAACTGGCGTCAATAACTAAAGTTGTTTGTTTGATACGGTCCAACAAAATAATGATTAGAGTCGTCTGTTGTCCTCAATTTGACGACCGGATGGCGGAGTGGGTAGTGTACCTGCCTGCGATGCCGAGGTCGTGGGTTCGATTCCCACTTAAGACAAATCTTTGTGTGCATGAACATGGGGGTTTGTCTTAGTCTGGGTGTTTCTATGTATAATAAGTATGTATTTACAAAAGAAAAGTATATATGTATTAGTATCAGTTATTCAAGTACCCATAGTACAAGCTCTGCTTAGTTTGGGACTAGATGGCGTTGTGTGTAAATTGTGAAATATTTATTATATTTATTTATAATTGTATCAAATATTGTGTAAAAGACGATATAACACTACGCGAATTAAAATCAGACTATCATTATAATATTTAGGGATGTTAGGGAGCTCCGCAACCGTAACCGAAACTATCGGATATCACTACATAGTATAAAACAAAGTCGCCTTTTCTGTCCCTATGTGCGCTTAAATCTTTAAAACTACGCAACGGATTTTGATGCGGTTTTTTCCAATAGATAGAGTGATTCAAGAGGAAGGTTTTTATGTATAATACATGCATAGAAAGGGGGAATTGTTTTACTCCAAATTTAACGCGTGCGGGCCACGGGCAGTAATGAATAAATCAAACTACTGGATCGATTTTAATCATTTTTTCAGTGAGTGACATAGGCTATATATTATATACCCGTGCGAATCCGGAGCGGGCCGCTGTGTTTATATACAACGTTCACAGTTTTTCCGTAGTGTATTTAGTATCAGCATTGTACCCGTGCGAAGCCGGGGCGGGTCGCTAGTCCGATATAAAAAAAAATATCCGTAACCTTAACCGAATCCGAAATAAAAGTTTCGGATAATATTGGATGAGGGCGGAGCTTAATTGAGACACGTTATTACAAGTTATTTTAATCGGCCGGTCGTGATTCATACCAAATGTTGACATGTAAATAAAACCATTTTATTAGCTATATGTATTTCACTTTTGGAATTCCTTAGGAATCTAACATCCGTAACCGAAATTAGCCGAAACTAACGGATAATCCAAAATAAAATAATATCCGCATCCGAATCCGTAACCGATATACTAATCAATCTTATATCCGTAACCAATCCGTATCCGAAATTTCATATCCATAACATCCCTGATATTAATATCTTTACTTTCTGCGTAATCAACTGAAATACAACGTGAACTTCAACCAAACTACAATCCTGATTTAATATAACATTTGAGCAGCAACTTGATGGCAATAGTATTGCTCATCACTATACAACAGGCGGCATCAAATTAACTAATAAACTTATTTCAGTAGTAACTTTAAGTGCGACCGGTTGTGCCCGGTGGATGGCGATGGGCTCACCCCCTATCCCATTAGACCTTAACATAACTGGTGAAGTGTGGGTGTTGTACACCTCTGCCACACCCTTCTGGGTAATATAGGAATGATGTTATGTTATGTTTAAGTGAGAAGTTTCTACTGTTGGGTAGTCAATTCACATTATTAATCAAATTAGATAATAACGAAAGCATACTAATTAATGCTGTACTTAACAAAGAGTACAATGCATCATTAATAAATAGAAGTCAATGGTGGATTTGGTACAATGAAAAAAAAAAAATGTATCCGTGATTTAAGAAACAATAATATATGTAATGTAATTCTTCAGTGTTACTTTATTCGACCAAAGAAATACAGAAATCAAGTCTAATCTTTATTTAAGTAAGCTTTTATGGATCTATGTTTCGAGTCTAACAAAAATGAAAACAAACATTCTTGATCCATTAATTCGCAGCTATAATAGCAACATGAGGCATCATCTGGCGTTGCTCTTCACAATACAATAGGCGAGATCCGCGGGATCAAACGCTTCTACTTGAACAGTTGTGCTCTTTTTTGGTATTATAAGACCAATGGATTCGTGATTTACCTTATTATTCATTTATTTATTAATTTATTTAAAACTTTTTGCACATAAAATATTTTACAACGGCGACTTATTGCCATGGGCAATATTTAACAGTCAACCTTAAGGTGATAGTAAAAGATGGTAAAAGAACAAAGGAATATTCATTTTGGGAAAACATTCTAAAACATTGAAGTAAAAATTTTTTTAACAACTTATTTTGGATTCCATTAAAATTCATAGTGGTAAGTGGTAACTTATCGAAAGTGTAAATTTGAAACGGAATTGTCAAAAGGGTCAACTATTGGTTTGATAGGACTTTAGCAAAGATGAATCAGTGAAGTCTATGTGATAAGCAAGAAAAATAAAACATGAACAAACTGATCTCAAAACAAAGCGGCCGTGGCATAATGGATAAGGCATCGGTCTTACGATCGCGAGGTCGTGGGTTGGAATTCTGACCATTACACCACGGCCGTGAACTTCCTCCTAACAAGCGAAAGCCTAAGCTGGAGGGGATTAATAAGAATACTATTTAGTAAACTTTTTAAAAGATAAAAGAAAAAATGTTTATTTAATTTTAGGATTGTTAAAATTCAAAGTATTAGAATCCTTTTAAAACCACAGTAATGGCTCTAACAGCTTTTATAATAATAAGCGATATTATTAATGTGTACCTACTTTACCATCAAATTAATAAATCAATAAGCAACCGGCAGTTTAAACCTCGTGCGGTCGGTGTTACCAATTATAAATATCCTAAGTAATGATTATGTAGTAATTAATTGCATTGACATTAATCTGCTTGACATGGTCATCATTACCATTTCAAGGTAAGCTCTAGAAGTTGTACATTAGACCTATATGATGCCAAAATATCTTGATGGTTAGAATAGTCATAAGAAGAAAGAGTAAAACACCCAATAAATCAGTTTGACAAATTAAATATATTGCTTGAATATAATAAGAATTAGAAAAATACACTGACGACCTTATGGCGGAGTGGGTAGAGTACCTACTTGCGACGCTGAAGTCGCGTGTTCGTTTCGCACTTAAGACAAATCTTTGTGTGCATGAACACTATACATAGAAACACCCAGACTAAGACAAACCCGTCTTAGTCTGGGTGTTTCTATGTATAATAAGTATGTATTTATAAAATAAAGGTATATATGTATTAGTATCAGTGATTCTAGGACCCATAGTACAAGCTCGGCTTAGTTTGGGACTAGATGGCGTTGTGTGTAAGTTGTGAGATATTTATTTATTTAATGATCTCTGTTTCAAATTATATCAAACGTGATGTCGAAAAAGCAAAAATACACAACAACGGTAACTAAAATGACAATAGAGAAAGAAGGGAGGCATGAGCACTTGAACCCACTTAATCCAAAGCAGTAGAAAGCGCGACTGTAATTTTTGGTACATCTGTGACCGCGGATAAGGGTGTAACAGTGTAGAAGATGAAGCGATTTTATGTAACTGATAAAAAAATATGACGAGATATTTAGTTCATAATTGAATTAACGGTCAAAATGCCTTATTTTACTTACAAAAAGATGTTAGTAAAAAGTGATTATTTTTATTTTGATAGAATTTAGAAGACAATTTTTTTTACAGGCTCTTTTATCTGCTTAAAGTAGTTTTAGAAATAAGTCACATTTAAATGTTAGATGTAACTATAAGTTATGTAAAGTTGTATCATTTTGACTAGTGTAGTACTAGCCGGAAGAATAAATTACTCAACCATGTAACACGGGTGACACATATAGAATAAAAAAAATATTTTCATCAGTTTCAAAAAGTTTCAGCATATTTCTGGATTTATGTACAATAAAAAGGAATTTTGAAGCGTATATAATTTATCGCCAACTTCCGTATAACTTGTCCTAGCCCTTATGTCGTCAATCGAGGGGCATTCAAATACGATGTAAATTTATTTGAGTTTTTTATACTGAATCTTATTTCAATTATGTTGAATTACAGTTTTGATTTATGAATAACATTTTGTTATTTCTCTAATTCTGCTTTTGTTGACATTAGATACAATCTCTAAAGAATTACTTTTTTTCATTTTAATAATTAACTGAAACTATTGTAAGAAATTGAGTTTTGATTAAATATGAAATATAGAATCTGCGTTGAATTTGTATTTAAATACACATCTTCATAACTAGTCTATTTATAGGTATTGATGGTTTTGACAACATGGTTTCCTATATTAAGGTGTGCAATTTTGCATCCTTTTCAAGGCAGAATATCTATTACACAACCTCATAACCAACCACTATCAGTGTTCAGGATGTACATTAATTTTTCATCAATGTTACTTTTATTATAATTATATAAACGCTATAAAAAAAATAAAGCAGTTGTACAAAAACCTCTTATCTATGCGTAGGTGCTCGTGGACAAAATGCTAAAGCATCCATAAAATTCGCCGCAAAAAGCTTGCAGATAACATTAAAATCTGTTTAACATTTGGCCCTCTCTAAGTGGCGTTTCAATTAATTCGCCACCCGTCCTAATGTTATTAATATTATGTTCCCCCTATGATAGATGGTCAAGTGCGACATGTGCACCGGCTTTATCAACGCTAATTGATTTTGTGCTTCTTTTTGTAGTGATTTAGACTTTTTATTGCCGAATGATGGCACAAACCAAATTCAAGAAAGTAATTGTTATCTTTTGTGCCATATTTTACATATTCATTACAAATTTAGAAGCTAGATTCAGAAGAAATGCAAATTGTAATAAATTATTTTATATAAAATACATTTCAATTTGTTGGCATAAACAATTAATAACAGAAATCTGATTAAAATAAATATAAAATTGATTACAAATAAATTAAATTAAATAAAAATCACATAATAAAAACAACATTCAAATTAATTCTTACCTACCTATTTTAAATAGCGTCCCGACTGACTAACTGATAACAATCACTCATAAAAATTGAGATAAAGATCTAGATCATATAAATCACCAAACCAAACTTCTTATTGATTATTTTTATAGCATTTAGCTATGCTTAGCAAATTATACTAAGAAACAGTGAAACAAATTATGGTACCAGGATGATTTGAACCTGCAACCTACTGCACACCAGGCAGACACTTTATTAACGAACTACGGCCGCCTCTTGCCAGGACCCAAAATTTTTCAACTGTATGTTAAGTCATTTCGTGACGTCACGTTCATCCATTTGTTCCCATCTTCAGTAGGATACAACAACATGGCGAAGTTGCATTCAGCACAAATGTTGTTAAGAATAAACGTGTACGATATTTCAACTTCAAACTTGCTTCACTTTCAATTATCTGAGAACCTGTTATTATTACAGCGTTAAAGTCAAAATTTCAAGCCAGTCAATACCTTTTTGGTTTTGAGAGAATCATATCAACTACCTACATATTTGAGAAGTATCAAAACGGTCAAAGAAGGTCCTCAACTAGACCATTTGAACATTTGTATCGCATTGAATATCAAAAAACCCGTCACCATTCAAACCACTAATGCTTAAGTAGCGTGAAACAGGGATGCCACAAGGCACCATTCTGGGCCCACTTCTCTTTTATACCGAACTGCAACAAATGTCATCGTATCGTAAGCCTATTACAGGACGGATTATCAGTAATGAAATATCTTTAATCTGTATTAGTTTCTGTGGCAGCAGATTTTTGCTGAGCGTTAAGGCAGTGGGGACCAAAATGAGTGATATCGATTAAGAATTTGGTGTTGTGACAAAATAGTCCTTTTGATTGCCAAGTGATTTATTTCTCTATGCGATGATTAGTGTATGGTTTTATTTAACATCTGAAGTAGGATTTTGTTTAAAATTTTACAGAGAGTACGTAAGTAACAAGCTTTCGGGAGCAAGTACTATTATTACCCTATGAGCCAGGATTGGATCTTGGTGTCTTTGGGAAATATTCATAAAAACGTTGTTTCTAGTATAAATTGTAATTTATGGACCTTGCCAACAGGCAGATATCATCCCCCACCATTGGCAGTAACTTAATTTAGTTCGTGTTTAATACCTCCCAAAGCCACCACAATCTTAATTCTATATTTGGTGATCGTTTTAACCTCTATTAGAGGCACAAACAGGGGAAGGGAAACTTTCAGCTTTATAAAGTGAGGTAAGTCAGGTACATTGAATGCCGTCTCGTGGCGAGATGAGGCGCTGAGACTTCTGGCACAGGCGGAAAATATTGTAGTCCACAGATGTAGCAATGCCTTTGTGATCTTTTGTGGATGTTCATAGCCTGTAGTTCCATAATATAGCAGGTGGACTATCCTTAAATACATCGTATAAAAGTCTAGTTTCACATCAAATTCTTATTTTCAATTATTTTGCAATATTATGACTGTTACCTTCGTTGACAGATGTCAAGCAGGCACGGGTCGATGCGTGGTGGACAAGGCTCACAGAAACCAATGCCAGGCTTGCCGACTCAAGAAATGTCTCACGATGGGAATGAACAAAGATGGTAAGTGTCACATTATTATTCGCGAGAACATAACATTACAAAAGGATCAAGGTATTCTGCCTTCGCCTTTTCAACATCCTCTCAAGAGGCTTAGCTAAAAATCACTCTATAACTAAATAATAATGATACTAAAGCTTTCTGTACTTTTTATTTAATACCGTTCTCTGATAAAATTTTAGTACCAAGCACCTGATATTATTATGAGAATATTTTACCGCGACGCTCCCGCACTAATAAATCAAGCCTATTCAGAACTATGATCTAGGTTTAGATACCTATCTTAGCTTAGGTAGACGAGCAGCACACGCCACGAAGTAGACATACATATTTAAAACATGATGCTATTTTGTCATATTTTGTGTTTGACCACGATCTTAACTTGGGTGCGGTTGGCGGTGACGCTTACCAAAAAGGGATCATCTTTTAACTCTTGCTTTGAAGAGACCCATTACTCATGCGGAAAACACGGGAAGTTCCAACTCCTCATACTTTGCGATTGGTTACACATCTAGTTATCAATCAGATGTACTAATAATAATTTCAGGTTAGTAGATTTTTTTTCCTTCCATATTTAAAGGATATTAAGATCCTCTGGTGTATTGCTAGAGGTTTGTCTAATGCTAAAACCATTGCAGATGGTTGATTTCAATGGTAACAATCTGATTTTGTTGTTCTAAGATTAAAATACAATCAGTTCGAGAACTAAGCAGATGTCATCCTTTCTTCATTATATGGGAGAGAAGAAATTTTAAACCGATAAATCGAAATAATACTTAGCCCCAAATTCACCCATCTTCTTTATTTTTTGAGCCCCGTATTTGCATCCTTCTCTCTTATTCAATGTTCGTACAGGACAGAGTGATCGAACGCTGTAGCTTAGCGTTAAATTTGAGTTTAACTTGTTTGTGAAATTGACATCTAGTCAATAGTCAATCTTGTGAGAGATGTTTGCTACATTAGTCTCAATCAAGTCATAAAAACAATTCAATTTTCCATACGCCCCTCATTCCATATTTACTGAACATACAAAGCCAAAGTTCCCACGTTGAATAAACATGTCAAAACATTTCATAAAACGGTTATGGCAAATCTGTTGTACTGTCGCACGCATGCTCCAACTCAATTAGGCGAGATGTTATTCGTATGGACAGGATAGACAGGGTCCCTTTATATTAATAGGTAAAGGATTTTGAACTTTATTGTCATTGCGTTGCAGTTTGTTTTAGTTGGTAACGTTTGTGTAGTAGCTTATCTGGCCAAAATCTTGTCCGCGTGGCATATTTTGATGTTCACATCATAGTTAATATTGACTTTTTCGTGATGTATTTACGAAAATGTCTGATTCCTTTTAGTAATCACAGTTCATAATAACAAATCGACAGCAGGCAATATAATTTATCATACCTAATTTCGTCAATAATTCGGAGTACAAGAATTAGTCAACTAAATAATAGAATATTGAGCTAGTGCCTATCATTATCTTACATCGGCTCCTACTGATAATGCCTAGAGAGACAAACCAAGGTGCTTAATTATCTAATCTAAATATTCTTGAGCTTCGATGCTGTTTTGTTATTTTTTTAAATAATCAACCAGTTACTGTCTATCGTACCTTATCAGATGAACGTAAGTAAATATAGTTTTAACCATTCAAAGACTATTCTGCAACCTGTTTGCTTTAAGTCCAGCCAACCATAGACCATTAAAACATTCAAAATCCAAAAAGTATACTCAAGACCATTAACTAACCTAGCATTAAAACACAGAAGGGGTTATACCCACAATGGCTCCAACAGACAATCTTCTTTGCCACGTGGCGGCACGTGCTTGCCCGCCCAATATACAAATGACGGCTTAGAAAAACCATAAAAAGCTTAAATCTTTATTTTTGAAACAAGTCGTGCATACGTTTGTTAGTTTAGCACTAGATTGGGCACAGTTGAAAGAGTTTGGTGTAATAATTTAAATGGCGGATCGTGTGCCAGGGATGGGAGAAGTGATTTGAGCTGTTGGTGCTTTTTAGAAATTTTGTTAATGGATGGTTGAGAATTGTTTTCTATATGATTAGGTTAAGCATAGTTGTGAATTATAAGTAAGGACTTTAAGATGCAAAGTTATTTTTTTGTTTGTTGTTGTGTTGTATCAAACAAATACTTTAATACAATTTTCATTTTCATTACTTGTAATCAAATAGATTGGCAACCACAATTTTTTTCTATTTATGTAATATTTAACTTTTTAAATCTTTTGATGTTTTACAACATCTTCATTGGATCAAAAATTACAATAAATTTTATAACCCTGTCAAAGTTCACACATTACCGAATCCCTTCGCCCTGCAGCATCCGATCCTATTATTGCTCCAATTGTTACAACACAATGGGCTGTCAATGCAGTTACTTTAGTTTGCCCCCTGCCTTATTTATAGCAGACATCATGTAATTTAGCATTTAATTCTGTCAAGACAAGACTGGCATTATAATATTAGCTAACGTAATTCTTGCGCAGTATTTTATTGTTTCATTTTCATTTTAACAGTCAATTATTAGAATGTCAAACAATCTTGGACGTCTTGTACTAATTATTTTTTCTTATCGATTTTAGATCATCCTTGGGGTTCAGTTTGTATCAAAAGATAATAAGTTGATAAAGTATTCTTAATTCAGATTACTGTAAAAATTTAAATTTAGAGGATTAATCCTTTAGTGCATTCAGGTAATAAATACTGCGGTTTTTTACTGTTTTATTCAAATTTAAAACAATGAATTAAATACCTATGGTGTTGCCTCTCCATAGATTTTTTGATTATAACTTAGAAGACCTTTGTGATCGATAAACATAACAATGTTTATCAAATTAATCATTCATTTTCACACGAACAAACCGAATTAAACAACCAAATATTTCACACAATAAGAATAACAGACCGCAAAACCATTCACAGATCACGTAATGCCCCAAAGCTGAATCTAATAAGTCCCTCCCATATTATAATGAGTGGTAGGTACGTTGTAAAACAGATAATTGAGCAAAAACTACAAAGCGATCGCCCTCAGGCATTCACACTTAAAGCTACATCGGCTACATTCAAATGAGCACCCTCCGTTATAAACTGGCATGTTTAACCGCGTGAAATGCAGATTTAAAAATAATTAGAACGGTTTTTGTTTGAACTTAATTTTTCTCGACATTATGAGCTGAATAACCCTTAATTATTTTAATATTTTTTACAATTTGACTAGAATAAAACAACTTATTGTAAAAAAAGGTCAGTAAATAAACTACAGGTATTTTTTTCTTTTATTCTCAGATCACCACGGAATCTACTCGAGATACAGTTCGTATATTTTAATAGTATTAAAAAACTTAAAGCTTGATCATAATACAAATTAACTTCAAGCACTCCTCAGCTTGAAAATTAAAGCAACACTCATTAATTTAATCAACCCGTAGATCTCAGAGAGGCTTTTGACAAGGTGAACCTAGCACACCATCCGAAAATAATTAGATTGTCGCGTCGACATCTCAAAGCGTAACGAAATTACACTTTCCTTTTCATACTGAGGGTCCCAAAGACCAAAATAATTCAAAGCTTAAAGTGATAAAGGCGTTCCCGTCTGGCGTGCCGCAGGGTAAAATGTTAGGCCCTCGTTACTACCTTTATCTTTTTGACACTTTCTTTTTCCGCACAAATTGGATCACATTTTTATTGTTCGTTGTTCATGCGTTATTTCGTAATTTTTGTAATGGATGTTTCTGGCTTTCATTAACTTTGTTCCGCGATTTCTTTTTTTTTAATTTCGTTTTGATTTGTATGTTACTTTAATGGAAGGCTATTATATTGTTTTAATATAGTACTAACAGCACGACTTCTTCTGCGTGGATTTTGATATAATGAACAAAAACAATATGCGCGTCGAATAAAGCACTTCCTCCTTTTTAAGAGTCCGTTAAAAACTACCTCGTTGGTCTAGCGGTTAGTGTAACTCACCGCGAGGTTTTAGGTTCAATTTCTGGGTTGAATAAAAGTGTGGTTTTCAATTTTTCCGTTAGAAAATTCTTTAATAGCAGCATAGAGTTAGAAACGTATCAGCTAGATAGCGAAAAGCTCGCCTGTTACCTTAACATACTAGATGAAGTGTGGGTGTTATACATCTCTGCCACGCACTTCAGGATAAAATAGGGGTGAAGTTAAATTATTTTGTTTTTATCCGCGTTATAGGTTATCTACTGTTTGGTTCCCGTTGTCCGTTTTTGCGACATACTTCTCTGCTGCTCCGTTCCTAGTTATGGTAGCGTAATAAAGATAAAGATACTTTATTTCGCAAATATGGGTGTACAGTATGATGTTACATATAGAATATTAGTTCCACCAAATTTTACCAACAGGCATGCGAAAGGTTACATAACCGTTAAAATACTTGTGAGCAACAAATGTTTTATCTCTCATAACCTTTGTTATAAATGAGCTAGTCAACAAATAAATAATTATGCATACCTAAGCAATACTTACTGAGATTAGCGTTTTCAAAGAAACGAACTTACTTTTACCCGTGGTTCCGCTCACGTATTTAATTTGGGAATAACAGTTTGCTAAGATGTTAAAACATTGTAAGGACACCCATGCACAGATAATTATTTTTTTTACACTTTTTGCTTCAGTATTTATATTTTAAGTATAGAAGAACTTAAACTTTGAAGGTTTCCAGTATTCTTTTTCTATGGTTATATTATAGCAATCGGCATATAGATACAATTATTTTTAACAAAAAATTAAACCTACGAAAAAGAACTAAAAAGTAAACAAGTCTTAGGTATTTTTTTTTTCAAGACCTAATTAACAATAATAAAGTAATAATTTATTTACAACCAACGAAATCAAAACGCAAAAAAAACTAAATAAACTGACCTAAAATAAACTGCTTTAAAACTAGCGTTAGAAGACTACCTAACCTAATCTAACAAATCGCAGCCAGTGGGCAATTTTTCCAAAATGCTGCATCTTGGGTATTGAACTTATAGTTACATAAACTATAAAATATTATATTTTACTAATTTTGAGTTGGTGCCATGTTTGAAAAATTATTTCCTTACTCCCTAATAGTTAAGGAGTCTTGTACCTTCCATCATCAGCTTAGCAGTATGAAATGATGGCTGCCAAACGCAAATATCTAGATAGATTCAGAAAATATATGAATAAATCTCTAATTTCTTATAACATTCGGGGGTTTCCCTCAATTTCCCTTAGATTCTCTCATCAGACCCTGACATCCTCGCCATGGGACCATGCTCAAGGTCTCTCTTTCGAAAAAAAAAATACAATTATTTGATAATGAATTAGCAATTTGGACCTCTAGAGTAAAAAGTTATCCGTGGTCTATAATTAAAAATCAAAATAATGAAAATAAAATATAAATGCACGTTGACCTGAGAACCTCCTCCGATTTTTTTCGTCGGTAAAAATAATAATAATAAATAATAAATATCACACAACTTACACACAGAGCCATCTAGTCTCAAACTAAGCAGAGCTTGTACTATGGGTACTAGAATAACTGATACTAATACATATTTACTTTTTTTTTTATATATATACATACTTATATACATAGAAACACCCAGACTAAGACAAACCTCCATGTTCATGCACACAAAGATTTGTCCTAAGCGGGAATCGAACCCGCAACCTCGGCGTCGCAGGCAGGTACACTACCCACTCTGCCATCCGGCCGTCAAAAAAAAAAAAACACATAAGAGAGTATATCCTATTAAAAAGTGTCTAAAACAATACCTTTGCGAAACGACTGAAAAAGAAATGGTAGAATACACGACGCTACTCATTGCCGACGCACGATAGTCGGAACTAAGCGTAAGCCAAGCTTCAGGTTGACAGCTTATTTTC
This sequence comes from Hypena proboscidalis, assembly GCA_905147285.1. Classification (NCBI taxonomy): domain Eukaryota; kingdom Metazoa; phylum Arthropoda; class Insecta; order Lepidoptera; family Erebidae; genus Hypena; species Hypena proboscidalis. The sequence goes on along the minus strand of LR990150.1, from coordinate 3,164,210 downwards.
GCCAGACCTACCTGCCTATTGGTAATTTACATTTAGTACCGTCGGTAATTGAGTGGCTTTATGACTATAATTATCATTTATCTTTTTTTTTTTTTTGCGTTGGATCCGCGATCAGTCCTAGACTATAAGCGGATTGTATTATATGTATTGGCGTTTGTAGTAAGCTTCTTCCAGTGAAGATCGCGACTCTATTTAAGTCACTTTGGCTCATTGTCCAGATTTCGGATATTTTTTCGTTTGAGTCGTTGTATGTAGTTGTTGTTTCTTAATTCAGCTACAAGTGCGATAGGATGTGCAGAGATTCGGTTTTTGTAGGTCTTGGCAGCAGAACAGATTTCCTCTTTGACTGTATTTATGTCGAGTTCCTTATGTATTTCAGCATTTGTTATGAACCATGGCATTCCTGCGATTGACCTTAATATGATGTTTTGAAGGCGTTGAAACATGCTGATGTTAATATTACTAGCACTGCCCCAGAGCTGTATCCCATATGTCCATATCATTTATCTGAGCTTAATTTTTACATACATGAGTCACAGTTCTGATAATGCACATTTTCCTTTAAAATATATGGCGCCACGTTTTGAGTGGCGAAGCGTATACGGGCGTCATCCGGTGTCAGTGACGTCAAAGAGAACATAAAAATATATAGAGCCACAATCTTTTAGAAGTTTTCGTTGGAGGTTCAAGTGGGGAGATGTATGCTTCCATCTCTCTTGCTCTCAAACATGCTTATTGCAATGGAGACATGTGCGTTCTCTGTCGCTCGCTATAGGTTAATTCTTCAAAACGCCCTTAAAACTGTTACTCTAGATATATTTCAAAACTCAATGGTGAGGTTTCGCAAGAGTATCCAATATGACGAAGTCTGCGATTTATCTGACAGCACCAAATCAATGTCAGAATTGAACAAAATACTCGACAAGCCGCATTTTGCGGTTATTATGTCGTCGACTCGAATCTTTATTTCTTTATGTAATATTATTCAGGTAAAGTTTCGATCTAGCCTACCGTACCCATTGAAGAAATTATTAATACCTATAGTTTTTTTTTTAATGATGTTCCTAAATAATTAGATACGTCATAAAGATTACAATCTAGTCTAGATATAACATTAGAGACTAATGAGTAATTAAATTTTAACCTAAGCTACTAAATTAATTTATGCTAAGAATATGTCCATTAACACCTATCTTATTGTCTCTATTATCGAAAATGACACTTTGTTCTTGTGTTCTTTTAAAGTAGCAATAAACCACTAGAAGCACTAATTTCACTGAACTAGTTCAAAAGGTTTCGTCCTTTTAAGTCTTCTAACTATGTCTGTGGTGTCATTATTTATTAATATAGATAGCGGGTAATTTATGAACAGTTTTAGGTAATTTCATCATTATATAATAATTATTAAAAATATTGACAAATATTTTACCCGCAACAGTAATTATGGGTAAAATATTTGTCAATATTTTTCTATATAAGACCGATATACCTATCAAATTGTTGTTACTACAGTATTATTAAATCACTGATTCTATTAATATCGATGTAATAAGTGAAAATACATAGACAGATACTTATTATTACGTAGTAATGTATGCATTGCATATAAGGAAAACCACAAATTTACTATTGACACCAGTACACATGGATACACAGTAGCTATACATTGCCAGAATAAACTGGTCTGGAATTGCACGGGAAGCCTATATAATGCGAGACTAATGTATATATTGATGTGTAGTCGTGTGTACTACATCTGCAAAAGGTAAAACAGAGGTATTCTACACTACCTACAACATATTACGTCAGTTAAAGATTTGTGTAGTAGGTTATTAACCGTCCTATTTTTATTTTATATGGATTACGTAATGAGTTTGTGATTACCAAATATTGCTGTTGACGTTGCCGTACTAAGCAGTATTCTTGTTGAGGGTTGTGGAGGTACAGGCTAACATGGCGAAATTACATTCAGCACAAATGTTGTAGAGAATTAACGCGTACGTTATTTTAACTTCTAATTTATTATTTTTATAGCATTTAGCTATGCTTAGCAAACTATATTAAGAAGCATAATCTAGATTTCTAGTGTTATCTTTACAATTTCCTTAGTCGTTGTTTTCCTTTAACTTAAATACTTCTATTTCAAATAAAATGTGATGATTATGTTCAAGCTACAGATGTAACAGTTTCTTTTACTACCTTTAATGGTATTCCTAAAAATAGTAATTACCCAAATTGTTTCTTGCCACTCAATTAGCAATTTCATAATTTGTTGGTTGGTTAGTGTTCATAACAGTCTGGGTGTTTCTATGTATAATAAGTATGAATGAAAAATATATAGGTATGTATTAGTATCAGTTATTCTAGTACCCTTTGCTATGTTGCTATAGTACAAGCTCTGCTTAGTTTGGGACTAGATGGCGTAGTGTGTATGTTGTGTGATATTTATGTTTATTATTTGTTTTTTTTATTATAAATCAATATGGGCAGTAATAACATAATTTCTAAAAGCAGAAGAGAGTAGAAGGCAGACAATTAAAGATTCATTTGTAAAATTAAATGGTAATGGCTGTGATTCGCGTTTTAATGCCGACTGTACCTTCTCGAAACAATTGTAAGCTCGGACTTATGGAGTACGGTAAGTTGCTGTCATAAGTGCTTCGGGGTTATTTATTTTAAAGTAAGAAATAAGGGCTGTCAAATTTATTGCACTATATCATAATATACTATACAATCTTTTATTAAACGAGAGATTATTTTATTTTAGAAAAATTAAGGAGAACAGTATTTATGGAGAATGAGAAGACTTTTTAAAATACTCACGTCTGTTTACTCTTTGGAACATCGTCATGATTCTTAATATTTTTTATTTAGACTAAACGACAGTATTGTTTTGACGAGTCAGCCGAAGGTTAAAATGGAAAGAAATCACAGCATAGAGTTAGATAGCAGTCTTTTTAAATACTTCGAGATTCGTTATGGCAACTGACTTTTAAATACAAAATTCGCACTCGGACCATCACATTGCATTTCAGTACAATAAATCACAGAACAGTACATTCACCAAAACATTTCTGCACACCAGTACTCGCAATCCAACATCGTTCCCTAACACTTAACTGTTTATACCGGGAGTTAAATCTGCAGCAACAGACACTGATTAATGCGATTTTAATCCACGCCTAAAACCCCCAAATCCAACCCTGTATTAATATCCAAACACATTCATAAGGTCACAAGTCTGGTGCAAACCACAACCTGAAATCAACCTTATGGCGTGAAGCTAAAGTACAAAATGTAATTTGGGCTTAGTTGTCGAATGTTTGGCTTGAATTTCTAACTTTTAAAGCGCGAGTCCAAATTCAAAAGGCCCAGGAGAGGCCTTGAAACAAGCGATTAATGATTTCGGGAAAGGTCTTACTGTTAGCAAAGCGATTTTCTTCAGGCGTATGACGTATGTAGTACAAAAGAATAAGATAGCTAAGTGTGAAGAGGCTACTGTAGGACTGTAAGAATAAGCGAGGAATCTATTCATACTCTGGAAAGCTACTTAGTAGTAAACAAGAGTCTGCAGTGAATTTTTGGATCAAATTTTCAGTTCCGTTAAAAACACTCAAGTGTGTAAACCAAAAAGGGAAAATTATAGCTTTTTTTAAAGAAATATTGAGGAACCTCCATCAATTTACACGAATTTTAAAATATTTAAGCTCTCACGTATAACATTATCGCTATAAAACAGACCCCAGCCTTCCCTATCCACGTTGTATAGCCAATAGAAATATTTTCACAGAAAAGCGGTCTTTATACGCATTGAAATACAGTTCAAATCTCTCTACCATTAAATCGAAATCAATAACCATTAAGTCGCTGGTTTGACAGAAGTCGTTTATAGGTGAAATAGCGATATATGATATTGTATAAGGGTGAGAGAGACAGCGCTAGTTTTATGAGTTCGTTGTGAGTTAGGGTTGTAGCGCACCTGATCCTTACGATTTTATTTTCCAATTATGATTGTATTGTGCAAATGTGTAGTGGATTTAGTTATTTTTTACTTTGTTTAAGGGTTGTACGTCATAGTACCAGCTGTTTAATGAGTTATAAGTTATAGACGTCATCTGAGGGCTTAACTTATATTGTTGTTAGACTTTTGCGAGCAACCTGTTTTAGACAATTTTTTGACATCAGACTTAAGGAGTAAGAATATTAAATTAACCTAAAAACTTAGCTATCAACAGCACTATGTCATCATAGGATTTATTCTAGCAGTTGTTTGGGAACAGTAGTGACTTTGCGTGGGTATCACCTACAAAAGTTAACATTATAGTTTGGCAACGTAGTTTAAAAAAAGTAAACTAATTTATGTCTACTGCCAACATACCTACCAACATAGTTGGCTGTTGGTTGGTTTCATCAAAGCAAAGTTGACGATTGGCTCACGATTTTGTATTTTTATATAATTCGGTTGTGCTGATTTGTAATTGGGTGGCTATTTAGGCTTAACAAAGAGCACATTAGCAGTCCTATTAATGTCTACTATTTTTTGCCAAGCTATACTTACGAGTACAGTAATATAATAAATAGATGGAAATCTACCAAATAATTTTCCGATATCGAAATTCTGTGCACTTATTTGGCAAAATATAATATATATATATTTTTTGAAAAATTTGATCTAGGAATTTCGATTTATTGATTGCCAATTGTGAAGAAAGAGTTTTTAAAGGAATTAATAAAACTTTTTTTGAAAATCTGAACATATAATTATTATGATGGGACAAAAAGGAGAGTCGGACATAAAGTTTGACAAAGAACAGAAATAAATAGTGGAAGTCAAAATATATCAAAATAATCGAACTAACCCAATTTAAAAATCTACGTAATAGTGAACCATTCGTGAACTCATCTCAACTCGTTTTCATAAAACATCATTACTTTGACATAGCTGTCAGCAGATGTAAATTATCGGTCAAGCAAAGTGTTATTTGTTCAGTCAGGAAATCAACAATCTCACACCCCCTATTCCATGAGACCTAAACATAACAGGTGAAATGTGGGTGTTGTACACCTCTGCCACACCCTTTTGTGTAATATAGGCGTGATGTTATGTTATTAACTTACTCATGTCTATCACACTGATAACACAAATAGTTGTCAGTAGATCCACAATAGAATAGCAGCACGGAGTTGGAATTATGCCCGGCGAATGGCGAGAGGCTCACCGCGAAATGTGGGTGTTGTACACATCTGACACACCCTTCTGGATAATATAGGCTGGACTTAAGTTATGTTATTAACACCAAGTCTATCTCACAGATCACACCAATCGTTGTCAGTCCAATACGCGAACCATTTACGTCTTAGCCTATTCCAAAATAAATCATAAATCACAGACTACCACCCATCGCATTCTTTCATCCCCCAACTATATTATCTCTATCTCACTTGCTCACACCGGAAGTGAGATCTCAAAGATGGCTGCGGCCGGATGTGGGAGGAGCTATTTGATTTATAGTGTAGGTGTAGTGGGGGAACTATTGTATGTGTGTGTGGACATTAATTCGTGCTCAAGTTTCAGTTTGGCTGTATAGTCGAGGTTTAATTATATCTTCACGGATTGAGTGGGAAGGCAGAAGTGCATTGTGATTATGCGATGCAAGCTGCACTTAATTTGATTGAAGTTTACTACGTCTATGTATATCACTTGTAACACAAGTGTACTATCAGAGCAGTTGATTCAGGATCTGTTTGACTAAATTGTCAAAGTCGATAATTAGGTATCAGTTTAATTAATTTTGACATTTAGTTTTTTGAATGTATTTACGGATTTTGACCGTGCGACTTAAGACTTTTATGTATCAAATAGTGCTTAGAATTAAATCAGAGATAGCCTAGAGTCTTCTTAAATGCTATTCCTAGTAAATATGTATCAATCAAATTAGGATACACGGCAAAGTTCAATCATACCATTGATGACTTACCTTAGATTCAGACTACTTACTTTAGGTTCAGACTACATAAATGATAATAGTATTTGGAAATGAATTGCACTTCTTATGTGATTTTTTTAAGTATTTTATATTGTTATATTTTTCATTTGAAAAGATGGTGCACATGAGTTTCTCACCAGCTCTTCTCATAATGCAATACCCATCGGAGCTGGTACTTGGATTGATTTTAATTCGATTCTAAACAGTTTAATTAATCTGTGCCCCGGTTATTCAAATCATTGTAATTAGTATAATTTATTATTTATTTTTATATCATTTTTTGTAATGTTTTGACGTGTTCAAGCGCCTCCTGGGGCCTATGAAAATAAATGATTTGAATTTGAATTTGAATTTAGCCTTTTCAAGATAAGTATTATTCCAAAAATATGTCCTTGAAAAGTATAATACTAAGTACTGTAGTATACTGTGTACCTATGCATCATTAATATCTTGTAGACTCCTATATTAATTTTGTTTAACCACTTACCATGCACAAGACGAATCCTCGTTTGCCACATACAATTTTTTTTACGTAAAATATTTTTTTATGTAAATAAAAATAGTAAAATAGAATCACAATCATATGTTACGAATCATACTGCAATAATGAGTTACGAAGTTCTTATCAATTAATACAATATGAATGTCAAAATGATGCCCTGTCATGGCACGGCAATATATATTTTGGGATTATATTTAAATATTAAATTTTATCTTCTATAAGCTCTTGCGGTGTATAAAAGCATTTATTTACAAAAAAACTGTGGAGCTATTTTTAAAAATATAAAATGCAGTTTTTTATACTTTCTGTTATCTTATTGATTTTTTATATTGACATTGTATACGGGCTGCAGTAATAGGTTGCAATTTTAGGATTCTGTGACTGATTTTGAACGTACTACTTTTAGGGTACTGGTTAAGCTTAAATAAGCGTACGAAGAGAAAAAAACCAAACATATAACCATTAAGTAACAAAAGATGAAACTCGGTAATACTTAAGGAAAAGGAATCGAATGAGACTTAACTTTTCTCTTTCCCGTCGAAAACTCTTGGAGCAACACTCAGCAATAGCAAGGCAATAAAATTAGAGGGGACAATAAAGGTGCAGGGGGTGGGAGGGGCAAGTAATGTATTTACGGAGATAGGCTGATTTTGAATGGGTAAAGCCTTTTGTGTATATATATTGTGTTTTTTTTTGTTAAAGCTCATCGGTGAGGAGCTTAGTGTGTTATTTGTATTGCTAGATCATGCAAACGAAATAAGTTATTGCTTTTTTAATTAAACGATTCTGCTCCATGAAAAATGTTTAATAAAGTCTTTTGATATAGTGCGAAAACTATCTGCTACTTTTTTGGGTGTTTATAAGCTGAGGTGAGTTTACCACTTTTTATCAGGTGGATTTTTTTTCGCTACAAACAAATTCGCTGAAAACAGTTTTTCATTAAAGTTCAGAAATGGAAACTAATTTATGTCTACTGGCAACATAATGACAACGTTGTCAAAGTAATGACACTTTATGAAAGCTAGCTAGGGTTTTGATAATTGGTTCATTTGTATTTGGGTTGCAACACGAAGAGCACAGTTTCGGTCCCATTAATTTCTACTCTTTTTAAAAAAAATAACTACTGAGGTGTCAAGGGACACCCGGATGGAACGAAGTTTCACATTTTTCTCTGTGTGTCTGATGATGTAGCACCGTAGCTGTAACGTAGCATGTAATTACTACGCCGCTACGAGGATCGCTACGAAATGTGTCGTTACAACATTTCGTTCCAATTTTTTCCGTCTAGCCCCCATTCGCAACGCGCGATAAGGAACTTCGTTCCAATAACAGCAGGAGAAAAAGCAGACAAACCCACACCTTAACACTAGTACGCGTCTGTATCTGAAGTTTGCCCGTAAAAGGTGAGGGTGGCAATAAACTCAAGCGCCTCCCACCCGCCACGGGAGAATATGGTATGTGACATTTTTATAGCGATCTTTTTTTTACATTTGTTAGTTACTCGGTTATTGGTGACAGACGAGGATTGGTTTGACTTTTATATGTCAAATGGTATATATATCATGGATTGAGAAATTTATAAGTATATAAAAAATACATAAACATAGCAGCACTTTCTGTTTGTATAAGAAAAATTTAAATTTATTTTATCGTAAAACAAATATATTTTATAGCTCTAATTTTTCGTATGAAAATTATTTTCTGTTTTTTTTTTAATCTCTGAGAGATTCTAAGTGCTATTTTTAAAGATTGGGATAAATGATGTCAAGTATAGGTACTAAGTCTCTTATTTTAGGCTACCCTGAATTTGAAATTGGACAATACAACGCACTACTTTATGTAAAAAGAAGGTATAGGTATCAGCTCCTATTGTTATTCTCGAAGCGATTTTTTCGGTTGAATCATCATGAAAAATGACGTCATCGATTATTTAACAAACAAACAACGTTTTAAATGAATTAATCCATTTATTTATCGCCACAACTTTAATACACAGGAAAATTTGGGTATTTGTTGTTTACGCAGTCTAATTAGTTAGATGACGTAATTCAAGTAAAATAATTTTGCAATAGGCTAAACAAATCGACTAAAATTTTAAGGATCAGCAATAATTATGATACTTTATCACGACCACCCAAAGTCGTATAATATTTTTAAAAAAAAATGTCTTTTCCAACGAGTAATCTCGGGAACTACTGATTGGATTTTTTAACTCTTTTAATGTTTGATCAATAAATGTTTTCTGATATTTAGCATTACGCTAACACCACGAGAGCAGAGCAGTAAGGTTTAACGCAGGTAAAAGCACGGTAGGGTCTACCACTTAATACAACGAATTCCAAGTCGCGTGTAAAAGTTAGTTGTTTAAAAACAAGTCAAAGAAAAATTTCGCGTATAATTACTAATTTTTGTGACACAGAAAGTGATATTTTTTTTGTTTTAAACATGTGAAAGAAGCAAGAACTTATGCTGGGTAAATAGGTTATTTATAAAATTAATAATAAATATAAATAATAATAATGGACTTGACTCATGAGATTGTCGACATGTGGGAGGTGGACTCGGCTATTATTGTACCGATAGTCGTATCCGTAAACGGACTGATAGCAGAGTCTCGATAAACATCTTAAGAGACTCGCGTCGGGTGGCTGGATCAAGGGTCTGATGCAGAAGGCGGTGCTACTCGACACGGCACGGATTGTGAGGAGGTTCCTCTCTCTAGAGCCCTAACCACCGGTAGCTTGGTCCCTGCATCCGATACCGGTGGGGTACTATTTTTTATATTTTTAAATATTTTTTTGTACTTTATATTTAAAAATAGAATTTTATAGATTTATATTTTTAAACGTACTTAACTTTTATAATTTATATTTAAACATGTAAAAAATGAGAAAAATAATAAATGAGTGAATATAAATAACCAACAAAAATATATTATTGCTAACGTTTTGGTAAGGGTTTCCTCAAACCTTATCTTAATTAACAAGCGATCTAATAAGGTAGGTATACATTAATAAACAGGAAACTGTGGTAATTGTTACGCTAATACCGAAGTATATATTCTGCGTCCAATATATGAAAATAATTGTAATGTTTGCAGTAAATACTAAATTAAGATTACTTTATATAGCAATTCATTTTGACTAAAGACTTTTTTGAATAGGTTTAAAGATACTTTATTGTCATAATACGAATAAGGGTGAATCTTGAGATTGGCGATATTCAGTTGATTCCCTTGGCGCATTTTTTTTTATGACATTTTTATACAAATTATATTTTAGTTTGATTTTTAGCCGAATTATAAACTTATATATCAAATAGGGGTCATTTTTGAACGACTCATTACAGAGATATAACGTTTCTTTTTTTTTGAGCCAGGGGAATCAAAAATTTAAACAAACATAGCTAATTTAACTTATCATTTATTTATCATTCAGTCTCTTGTTGGCAATTGTATCACAGTAGAATTATTATTAATCACTTTCTTTCTCCTAATTACCAACTAATCACAAAATACAATACGAAATAAATCATCTAACAACAAAACTTCTTCTTTTGAAAAAAAACAAAAAATATTAAGCAATTATTACCTTGTTGATAATTATTGCTATATTGAAATAGTGTAGATTTAAAAGAAAATTCAACCGTTATTTTAAGGAAAATAGTGAAAATATTGATTACCCTGGCACAAACGCCAAAGGAATCAACACCAAGGGAATCAATAAAAGTATGTTTTTTCTCAGTTATATAAAAATTTAAACATTCTTAGAAATTATAATAAGATAAGTAAAAAGCTATCCTTATTGGCTTTCCGTGTACAGGAATAGCAAAACCCTAAGAACTTTTATAATATTTTTTCAAGCCGTCAGGGTCAACCTAGTGAAACAAAGCCAGGGTAATCAAATATTTACCTTCGTAACTTCGTCCGCGGGCGACGTGACGCACAAACTCCCACCACAGCGTTTGAAGCACGACTAGAGCTCGAGTGAGAACGAACAACTATGTTTCTCAACCGTTCCACTGATGTTGTATGCCTAGTTATGTGTCGCGCCAAGGGAATCAAAGTTTACCTCAGGACATAACTTTAATTTTACTTCTATGGAAAACTATGGGATAAAATACCATGAGTATTTTTTTATATCAAACAACCACTAACGTGGATGCTTATACACATAATGATTAATATGATTTACTGTAATAAGTTGGCAAATTTTCGGTGTTTTCATTGAAAAATGTGTAAAGGACGCGCCAGGGTTATCAATTTTTGGCACTATTTATATTTTTTACTATTATTTATACACAAGTTAAAAAAAAAACTATCGTGCACTAATTAGATACTATAGTGATAAGTCTAAAAAAAATATTTACGGACTATATTTCAATATTGCGGGTACTTTTTACCCCCGGACATCAAAAAGTGAGCCCCTCAAGATTGACCCATAACATAATTTTGGGGAGTCCGTTTCTACACAGTAAGGCAGTGGTTGGAAGTGTGGCTGTATTAAACCCACATCCATTGGTAACTCATCTAGCTCAGAGTGCAAGCTGATGTGGTATTCGTGCACAGTGAATCTGTGAATTCGTGGCCCCCACACGTTGCTGGTCGTGTTGGGCGATAGTGTAACGGCGCAAGCCTTATTGAAACGGGTGTTGAATTACATAATATAATTTTACGTTCGTCGTCAATAAACAAAAATAAAATACAAAAGTATGTAGGTAGTGCACTAAAACTAAATCAGATTAATATTTACCAACGATTCCACAAACTAAGCATAAACTCGTCAAAAACGTATTCGCCCTTGGTAATTACGTACTTACTAGTGCTAGTTTATATGTCTAATAAATATTGGGCAAGTTTGTTTTTAATATGTTTGATGAACTTATACTTTTAATGTTTGTGGATAGTTTGTTGTAAAGTTGCGCTCCTTCATATGTTAGCATTGTTTGCCGTAATTCGTTTGAATACGAAATAAATGAAAAATAATATTTCTGAAACTGTTAATATTGAATTTTTCAATTATGGAATTGAATTATGAAATATTTAATAGATAGATAGATAGAATATTATTTATTATACACACAGATTAAATACAATTTATAGAAGAGTCTTATCTAAGTATGCAGTTATGCACAATGAGTGGCCTTATCACTATTAAGTGATCTCTTGAATGTGTTAATTAAAAAGTACTTAAAATTCAAACCAAAAAAAAAATATTTCTTAAATTCGGACGACGTATCATATTATTATAAGTGTTAATGTTGTGTTGGTGTTTTGTTAATTTTCGTTCAGTTAACAGTATTTTTTTTGGGGAATTAATAGACAAAAATAGTCGAAAATCTCATGAAAAATATCGATTGAAAAATTTATTATTTATACAAATGACTCAATTGACAATTGTTAATTTATATACGACAGGTCCTATCAAAAATGTATTGTTATCAACCTAATAGTACTTATTTTGTATGCACATTTCAAATAACTAGAGCCAAAGTTCGGTTCTATCAACATATTCAATGACAATATTTGTCGAACGGGTCATGAATCAATTTTGCTGAAAGTACATTTTACGTGTACTTAGCTAATATAAGTTTAGTTGAACACGGACTTAAACACGACACCTAATTAAGTAAAAGTAAGTAACACAACTTTCACACAACGTCACCTAGTCTCAAACTTAACAGAGCTTGTACTATGGGTACTAGAATAACTGATATTAATACATGTTAAATCTGCACGTGTGGTGTAGTGGTTTAAGCGGTCGTTTTACTGCTCTCCAATGCACTGGTGTTGTGGGTTCGATCCCCACATGGGATAAATCTTTGTGTGATTCGCAAAGATTTGTTCTGAGACTAGGTGTGCTTGTGTGAGTGAATGCGTATATTTGGCCTTGGGACCATTGGATAGTGTAATTGCTTCTGGCGTTCTAATGCTATCTAATGTAAAAAATCCAAATTATTTATTTATTTATATATACTTAAATCAAATGGCAGTTCATCGTATTATCTTACGTTGCCTTGAATACTGATCAATTCCTAAAATCTTATCTACATTTTCTGGCGGTAGTAAAATACCCGTAAACAGGAAAATTAACTTGTTTGATAAATATCGATAATGTTTGGTGACGCAAAGTCCTAACAAAATACGTCACTAAAACTATCAAGAAAAACAAAATAAACGTAGACATTTTAACAACTTTGTTTGTCAATAACAATACCTTGCTACTGTCTGCACGCGAGCTCTGAAGAATTGTCGGTTTTAAAAAAATGTGGCTTATGCTAGGATACATTTTTTGTTCGGTTAACTGACTATGAAATATAATTCTATTGGCATCTTAGCTGTAATATTATTAAAACCGATGTGAGATGAAGACATTGTAAGTGAGAATACGGGTTACTCACGTTATTTTAGCCAGTGATAAAATAACGTGAGTAACCCGTATTCTCAATAACGAAGTATCCTTACTGTTTTATAAAACAAAAAACAATACCCTAGACGGAGCATAATCCTCAATTTTTTGATTTTTTTTAAATTAATTAATTTGTTGTTGTTAATACTTATATATTACCATACTTTTGGGAGGTTGATGAATTTAGACAATATAATATTAATCTCAGTACTTACGTCCATTTTACAATTGAGACAAAAAAAAATACTCCATAGGTTCTAACCTCATACAACTAATCATCTTACTTATATTTACGATCAAACCAATCGAATTCCTTTATATATATCATGAAAAAAAACAAATATCGTAAAGTAATATCGGCCAAATCATAGACAATTAAAGCATCACTCGCTCCGCTCGTTGGGCCAAATCGAAGGCGCCAACCGTAGACAAGGCGCCAACCTTGGATGAAGGATAGTACTGGATAAGGGAATGGCGTGGTCAACAGCGAGACAGAGAATCTCGGCACAGTGTGGCGACAGTGCAAATTAAATTACCCTAGTTTTTGGATAAATTTGCCAAAATATTAAGATATATTATTTACTAATTCCAAAATGAAAAATGTATTTATTTTATGAAAATAAAACAGATATAAAGAACAATTGTTCGGTTTATTGAACATATTGCGTGATGTACTGTTATGTTAATACTGCATAGGTAATGACTGAATTTAAGTCGATCAACCAATGTTAGAAGTTTCACATCTGGCGTTTCAGCTGCGTGTTTTGGAACAGTCACTGCTGGCATCATAGTATTGAGTTTAGTAGACACATACTCTTGGCTACTCGTTGACGGCATTACTATGCTAGCTCATCCACTGCTTCTTTTGCCTGAAACTGTAAAATTTTTAATAGTAACTTCACGCAAAAGTTTAAATAGATGGCGTTTAACATACTTTCTAACTCACGCACGGGGACGGGCAGTTACGGCTGCCACAGGTAAAAACGTGAGGATCAACGAATCCCACAGAGCAAAAGTCACGGACCATAGCTAGTTTTATTAAAACGAAATCAAATATTCAAGTCTATATTGCACGTAAAATCCTTAGGACCGTAAAAAACGTAGATTTCCTTTCAGTGTTGCGCATCAATTCAAAGTATCTCAACTTGACTATACCCAAATATTGTAATATATATAAATAAATAGCCCCTATAATACTCAACTGAAAATCTTAAATAATAATTAATATTATATATACACGCTGTATATAATGTATCCTACAGGTTAAATATTAATTTACCTGTGTGGCACAGCATTCATTAACAAAAGAGTTACTCTCTTTTTTTAATAATTCATGTCGTCCAAAATGTCTGCTACAAACTTAAGAGAATTTACTCGGAGCCCAATTTGTTCGTCCTGTAGCTTCAATCCACTTCGGATTTAAATCAATATTTTCCGGGAAACTGTTATGCAATTAAGATATTGAAACTGACTAAAATACTACATGATATATTTATCATAACAAATGCAACATAAAATTTTACAGACAATTTTGGGGAAAAATATATGGAAGTCTTGACAACATCTAACAATATTTTATAGTAGGTTATGAATACTAAAATTTCATATTTTAGATGATTTTGTCGATCAAATTATAAACAAACATAGTTCACACAAGATAAAATCATTGAAAATACAACCTGGCATATGATTCAAAGGCCAAAATGTGTTATACTTACGAGTGGAACGATAATTCAGGCAGTTTTCTTCTACTATCACTTTTACATCCTAAAACACTACACCGCACCATATTTCCTACAATAATGCTTAATAAAGACACTATTGTTAAAAAATTGCTAATATTTTTCAGGTTTCACGTAACTTTTATAGCTTTAAACTAACTAAAATTTAAAAATACCAAATTATTTTGCCAGCGTTGTCAAATATTGTAATTTAAGTTGTCAGTTTGATTGATAAAGTTTTGAGCTAACCTCAAGGTTTGCTCAAAAACCCGACACGCATGGCGAAACAAAAAATCTTATCACCTGTCTTGTTTTTTTACACAAAATTGGCGTAAGTTTATCTTTGTCTTGTGTGAGGGAGATCGAAGCTATCAGTCGTCTATACTATTCTCTGTCTACGGCGCCAACCTATCCCTGACAGTTCTCCTCTTTTGTTTTTTTACTGTCCTCCTAGTCTATGGTCTCGATGACATGAAATAAGGTTCTATGCCTATTTTCTAAAGAAGTTGCTAACAATACAATATAATCATAACTTCATTGCCTTGAATGTCGAGGGCTCAGAGGAAGTCAAATTATTTCCTCTTAGGTTGAGAGATTCCTTAAAGTGTATTTAGTTTTTAACAGTAAGTACTAATAACCTTACAAACAGGAAAATGAGGCGCCGATTTAGATAATATTGTTGATAGTTCAAGTTTTGTGACGTAATTCTATGCAAAGTAATTGAAAAATACGTCAATATCGACTGCATTTTGCGTCGTTTCTTTTTTAAACAAGAATTAATTTTATGAGAACCAATACTGTTATTATGACAGTAGGTAAAACTAATATAATTATTATTTTTATTCTTTTCCCGAGACGGTTTTTAAGCAGGTAAACCAAGCGGGCAAATTTTGAAGGAAATTTAAAGACACAATTTTCTTCAAAATCGGTGCAAAGGTTTACTCGTTTGCTATAGGTTAAAGTAGTGTAATTTTAGCTATCAGTTATAATTATTATATCTATCCTGATTGATCGAGTAGAGGAATCTTGTTTGCCGTGAAAATGCAAAGATATATCAAGCAATTCATTACTTAACTACTTATATACTATCACTCCATGTATCACTGCCTCGATGGTCAGTGGTCAGCTTATGAGCCTCTTACCGCGATCGCGTCGGGCAATTTGTTATTTGTAAACTTTCCGTCAGGAA
Source organism: Hypena proboscidalis (assembly GCA_905147285.1). Taxonomy (NCBI): domain Eukaryota; kingdom Metazoa; phylum Arthropoda; class Insecta; order Lepidoptera; family Erebidae; genus Hypena; species Hypena proboscidalis. Next base: position 3,148,404 of record LR990150.1, on the reverse strand, counting down.
ATTTACAGCATGGAGTTGGAATTGTGCCCGGTGGATGGCGAAAAGCTCACCCTCTATCCCATGGAACCTAAATATAACTGGTGAAGTGTGGGTGTTGTATACCTCTGCCGCACCCTTCTATGTAATTTAGGCGTGATGTTATGTTATGTATCACTGCTTGTCAATTTTGATTAATTGACTCCGACCACTTATGACCCGGTAAATTTACGTCTGAATCACATATTTTTTATTTAAATAATTGCAAGAAATGGTTAGGTTTACAAAGCTACAGAAACTTACAATAAGATTTCGGTGGATTTCAGCGGCTATCTAATCTATCTATCTATCCATGTGTCACAGTTGATTTTGATCGAAACGCCTGGTAGATATAAATAGCAATATCTGTCATAGATAATTGTGACCATAGATAAAAAGAAAAAAAGGTAGATGGAGTGTGTCGAACACGCAAAATGAAGCCACGAGCCCATTGACGTATAAAGTATGGACACGGCTAACGCGCGATAAATGGCCTTAACTGTTTTGGTGTCAATCTGACTACAAAAAGCGCGTAGTGAAATTGACTGTGGTTGGCTGCCTCCGTGAGCGGTCAAACACGACAAAATGCCTAATTGTGCACTGAAAAGTTGTACGAACTACCAAATTAGACACAACAAAAAAGATTATGGTATTACATATCACCGGTAAGTCACAAATATCATATTATATCCACCTCTTTACATTATTTTATCAATTTAATTTGCTAAAATTTTTCGTTCCGACGCCATATTCCTTAATCGTGAATATCCGCGGGACATGACTTTGAAACTGCGCAACTGCGCTTAGTTGAACTATGCCGCGGGCGTTCAAGAGAATATTTTTGGTAATTTAAAAAAGTATTTATAAGAATTGTCATATCATTGTGAAATGTACTGTTACTGCGTTAACTTGTTATCTTGTCATCAATCCACAAAAGCAGATTTTAAACGCAATTTTAGATTTAGAAAAGAAATTGTTATTATAATAAAACGGTTAAATGAAAAACTGTTTTTTTTTTGACACATTACTCGAGTTTTAATTTTAATATCTATTCAGTTGCTAAAAATATGAAAACCAAAAAAAATTATATAAACTGATTCTTGATGATTAACTTGATAATTTCGATCCCTGTTTCTTGGGAATGGCCATTTTGGATTTTTATTTTTTCATAATGTAAGTACCTAATTTTAATAGTCAAGAATAGTCTATAAGTTTGTTAAAGTTGATGAATTGAAAAAACTAAATATAAGCTTGTAACAAAAGTTCAATGATCTTTTGGCCTTTCACGGATTATAGAAAATGTTCACCAAATGATTTAATTACAAATTACATTTAGTAGTTTGTACTTAAATCATTTATAAACATACCACGTGGGCGGAGCTACGACCAGAAGTTAGTAAAAAAATATTTCTCGAAACAAACATTTTATTTTATTCCTTAAACAAAATATGACCTACTTTTAGAATTCCCGTGATGTACTGTTCTTTTAATTATATAACTAGGAGTATTTTTAATTTTGTAATAATAAATATTTTACACTATTGAAAGAATCACAAATTTATTGTACCTTCGGCAAAAAATCATCACGCCCTTACAAGGTTCACATCGCGTGAATATGCATAAAATAAAAGTCATTTACATGGTAGTTCAATGCAGATGGCGTTACTGATCCTGCTATTCATAATGTCAAATTTGAAGGGCAATGTGTTCGGACAAGCCATTTCTATAGTATATATTTCTATGCACGAGCCACAAAGCAAATACAAAAACCATGACACCAGCAAACCTGGCATCGCACGGTGAGGCACAACGGCGTACAAAAACTCCATTTGCCTTTATTCTGTAATCAGAGCTTGTGACCTTTTGATTTAAGATGCTAGGTACTAAGGAAGACTCCTCGAGTCCGTTAACCCAAGACAATCCATCATATCGAACGAATGGTGTTTGTCTGTGGACTTTTCTGGTGGGTTAACAAATTATTGCTTAACACAATCCAGGCTGAGGCGTTATCCACTCAATTCTAATCATAAAGAAAGAAAGAAAGAAGAAGGGCCGTATTTATTCGAGTAAAAATAATAATAATTATTAATACTGTACAGGGAAACCATCAATGAATAAATATATATAAAAATAAAAAGTAAGATATTTTTATCCGCTAAGCTAGATACTTGTAATATTTTAAAGCAAGCGAGTCTAGCAGCATACGAATCCATGGCAATATTGGCAAAGCACCTGAGGCGTTTACCAAAACGTGCATGTTTGATGCCTCCTGGATTCTTAATTTTTCAACGTAAATATTATGTAAAGTTAGAAACTGTTAGGTATATTTTCTTATTTATGTGTAACATCCCTAAAAATGCATCTTTTATTGTTCACCAGCTGTTCAGAACGAGCGTCAACCGCGGAACACAGCTACCATCAGGCCAGAAACATTAAGAGACATGGACCAAGAACGAGCTCTCAGAGAAGCGGCAGTTGCTGTCGGTGTGTTCGGGTAAGTTATGGCTATCATCATCATCATTGTGAACCCAAAGACGTCCACTACAGAACATAGGCATCACGCCGATCATCGCGATTTTGGAACGCCTAAAACCAATCGTGTCCTGCAATCTTGACGAGATCGTCCGTCCATCCAGTGAGGACCTATCACCTTTTTTACCCTAACGGTCATCTGTTTTGCGAGCTATGTGTCCATCATCAGCCCATTACCTGCAAGCTGCAATGTTATGGACACTTTTAGACAATAAACGTTGGCAAAAGAAACCTAAGTCCCATTCCAAGTACAACCAAATCAACTTTACCAACTTTACTGCTAATTTCAATACCAAATTTAATCATGTACGTTTACTCAATGTTAAGGTGCTAGAAATTGTGTTTAGTATCTGAGGTCACGGTTAAACAATGTCTCCAGCGAACAGCGATCCAAACATCTAACAAAAAAAAAAAAAAAAACTCAATCAAATCACTTGATTTTTGTTGGAATTGAATGATTTTGTTCGTTTTGTCAGTTGTTTTGGGCGCCGCCACAGACACAGCTTTATCAATATAATTAAGGGCAGCATTATTACGCAATATTATTTATGAAGTCTGTCCTCAACCAACTGCTAGTCATATTTAGTGAACTAATTAGTTTGTTTGTTATTATTTCCCTCTTAAAATTCTTGGGGAAATTTAACACAACAACCTTAGCATCAAAACGTTCTAAACCCAGAAAGCTTTTAAATCAATCAGGTTTTCCATTCTGCAACATATTTCCGATTCAAATGAGAAAGGAATTTTGTTTTAACAGACTGGCTATAATAACTGCATCCTTTGTCATACTGTTGCGTTCGGGCCTCTTTTCATGATATATGGGTGGCCAAGTATGGATTGGTAGACTTTGCGTACCCTCGAGCGATATCCGTGCTGAACGATATGCCTGAACTAAATAAATAATCTCGCAAACGGCACTCGCTTTTCACATTATTTAATCACAAAAGCGTAAACCATCCACTCGAAACACCAGCCACAACAAATCCAAAAAGAATTGCCTTTCTAATAATTTCTTAACACAAATGCACAGTACATGCCGCACACAAAGCACTACATACAGTACACACACATACACAGTGCAAGTTTCCGAGAGACGAGTCAAAGTCTTCGCCAAAGGATTATTCAGTAGCTCGTACTGTATGTGCAGAGTCAACGAGTAATCTAATAAACGTGTTGTGTACGGTCTTGTGTGCTGGTTCTTGTTTATTTGAGTTGTTATTATTCCTGAGAAATATTAGTATGTAGGTAGCGATAGCCAAGTAGAAGACAGTAAAACTCTTTCAAACTTCAATATTTTTATTGCAAATATGGGTATACATTGATGTTAACAAATAGTACAGTAAACCATATTTTACCCTAAGGCATGCAATACAGAACATACTTAAATCTATAGGTACTATAGGTACTTATTACAATTTTAAGGTACATTATTTGTTCAAAAACTATTTACTACCAAATTATCACTATTATCTTTTTTATATCTACTAGTCATAATGCTCTTGTCCTATACTAACCGAGAAGGGTGTGCTAGATAACTTTTACACATTTGGCCAACCCGGGAATTGAACCCAAGATCTCACAGTGAGAGGCCGCTTAAGGTAACTACTAGACCAACGAGGCAGTTACTTGTCTCCTGTTAAAATAATAACGCACTTATGACCTTTATGTATCAAAAGTTCTTCGCAACTAAAATGTAAAAATATCGTGCGAAAATTTTTGTCACAGAATTTTCGTATTTTCTTTAGTACTTCTCCATCTCCTGAAACCTTATGTACCTCATCACTGTTTGCGATTTCACACATAAATGTTACCGTTTCGTCGTCGTCATTTCTTTCATCAACTGAGAACAAACTTCAGACTTTCTGTTATCCAACAGCATTGTTCAACAGCTTGTGGCTAAATTGGAGTAACACGGACTGATCGATCTAGCAGGTTAAGCAACGCTTACCACGGTCGGCCGTGGATAGGTGACTATTTTTAACATAATGAGTTTTCCTCCGTGCTTCGGAGAGCACGAGCACGAAAGTCTGACAAATAGTATAACAATCTGCATTGTATTACTTATCTCGTACTGGGTTGTGTGAGGACTGGTGGCAGCCACTCCACGTAAAATATTAATATATAGCTAAATCCGTAAGGCTAGTAGCCAACCCCAATGTAATTACTGGTGGTAGAGCTCTTGTGAAGGAGCTCGAGGGCGGCAGCTACACCGTCAACCTGCCGCCAAATAGTAGTGCTTCCATTACTGTGTTCCGGTTTGGTGGTGAGATCAGGCCCTGAAATTACTGGCACATGAGGCATACCACCGTAGTCCTCAGCTGCAGCGACGCATCTATAATCTGCTTTTGTGAATTGTTGATATCCATGGGCTGTACTCCACTTACCATCAGGTGGACTACACGTTCGTTCGCTGTGGGCGTAGTATAAAAAAAAAATGGAATAAGGTTTGGAAGATTTATTGTTCAACACTTGGAAATTTTACAAAAAACCTCTCCGTTCCCGTATAACTATCGCTCCATAGCTTCATACGCTCCAATTTAATAAACTAAAATAAAAAATATATCGAATAGACTGCACGTTCGCCTACAAAAAAAAAAGAAATCTCTAGCCCTGATAGTTCACAACCCATCCAACTAAAAAGGCGGGCGAGTTTACACGGCATCCGCTCAAAGGCATTCATCCTGAAACTCCTGAACTGAACATCAGGCGCTGGCCAGTCACCGCACAACCTTTGATCATACGTCGTTGATCGGCACGCCCCGATGGACTTACGTCATTAGATATTATTAGATTTTTCGATACGAATAGAACAGCTATTTTCAAGTGCCATTTGATAAATTTGTTGTGAGTACGGGCTCCTCCCCCGTATAACGTATGACGTGTGAAAACTTTGACACGTGTAGAAAATGAAAAATATTATTAAATAGAAACACATTAAGTACTTATTAGCACTTCAAAGAGGTGAGTTATCTCTGCAGCTGACTGTACAAGCTAGATATTTGCTTGATTCTAAAAAGAATCACGTATGTACATTAATTTAACCAAAAAATAAGAGATAGATCATTTTGTTAATCGAATAACGTTATTTTTCAGTTTTGTTCAATTAAATGTATTAAATATTTATCTGTTCCTACTGTATCTTAATTAAAGTTCTACTCTTAATGAAGTGAAATCAATAAAGAGGTATGACCAAATGACCAATTGAATATGAGATGTTACATCGGTGCTAAGTATTCTGTGGCTATGTCAAGATTAAACCTGCTGTATTGTATAAAAAATAACATATAATTTTATTAGTAAGCCTTAAATTTTAATGGTAAGCCGAGTTTAACGAAACAAAATGTGATCAAATGTAAAAAAAACGTAAATATTCTATAAAAACAATGTTAATCAACCAGTTGATTCGTCATGTTTAAATAGAAATTATCTTTTGTTCATTAATGCCCGCTTAATTTATGTCTCATAAAATATTACATAATCGTCATACACTAAACTAGGAATTATGATATTAAGGGAATGACCAAAAACTGTATCGCAACAAACCTTGATAATTAATAAATAATTAATTAATTATTTTCATTCCCTTTTAAAACGATTTATTAATAAATACTGTGAATATTGGTATATAGTAACCTTTTCCACCTCCGCCTATTCGAAAATCTTAAAAAAACATCCACCTTAGGATATGCCAAAAAGAAATTATACGTTCACATTACCAGATAATCCACAATGCTAGCATCAATACCAATCCTTTATAATTCTGTAAATAACTGAAATGAGACAGACATTTATTAAACAGACAGATATTTTCTACTCACATCTCATCAATACCCACCCCTTAATAATACTACCAAAACACTTTCTCCAACTAAAAAACTATTTGTAAGTCACCTTACTTCCCCTCCGCCATAAAACCAAATCTGAATATTGCATTACATTATAATAACAATACACGAAAACGCACTAAGCCCGATTGGCATAGAATGACGGGATGAATATGAAGTTAGGCGAAAGGTGAGATGGGATTTGTTTTTATGGTTTTTATTCGCACCATAAATGGATTTGAAATGAGTAGGTTTTATGGGAAAACTTGGGATTAGAATTGTATTATGTACCTGTTACCCGCGACTTCGTCCGCGTGGATTTCGATATAATGAACAAAAACTTCCTGTTATACTAAGAAACACTTGAAAAAAATATGGGACTGTCAGGATTTGAACCTGCGATCCTCTGCACACCGGGCAGTCACTTTAACCAACCAGAACCAACGGTGTCGCAGGTTCAAATCCTGCCAGTCCCATATTTTTCAACTGTTTCTTAGTATAATTTGCTAAGCATAGCTAAATGCTATAAAAATAATCAATAAGAAGTTAAAAACTCCCTGGTTAGTCTAGTGGTTTGGTTAGTGTATGCGCCTCTCACCGCGAGGTCTTGGGCTCGATTTCTTGGTGGAGCAAAAGTATGATTTGAAATTTTTCAGGCAATTCTGATAGCAACACAGAGTTGGAATTGTACTCGCTCGGTGGCTATAGGCTCATTGCTTAGCCACATCCTTCTGGATACTATGGACGTGATTTTTTGTTATTTTTTATGGTACCTTATTGGTCTTCGAAAAATGTAGAACTGAACACACTGTATCTATAGTTCAATGGGCTATCGCGTATAAATTCGCTGCTAGGGTTGCTTGTGTAGCGTTAGGTAGGCGTATTTGTTTCTTAGTCAGTTTTTATTTATTTATTATAATTATTAAGGTTAATTTAGGTTAATCAGTTCTAGTAGTCTATTTAGATCTCTTTTGACAGATGAATAGTTAAAGTTGTATAGAAATTTTAACCAGCTCTCGACTATCTGAAATTTCGCCTCATCAGGCAATTTTGAAATTGAGTCTTACAATATCGAAGCAACTGTTAGTTATTATTGAGAATACAGGTTACTCACGTTACTTTAGCCGGGATATGCCGACTAGTTTCGAATCTAGTACGTAGATTCATCAACTGGGCTATTATTCGCGTGTCGTCGCCTCCGCGCGACGTCTAGCACTGACGAATGACTGAACTGTTAGTTAATCTGTATTAAAAAGATTTTTGCCTGTCCTCAGCCCGCCAGTCTCGTTAGCAATGGCACTATCACCAGCTCGGTATCCACTGCTGTCGCCACACTACGCGCCTCTGCCACCTCCACAGCCTCAACAGCCAGCTCAACCAGACTCCTCACACGACCACCATGATGAAGGACATACGCACACTGACAGTGATGGTGAGTTTTTAGGGTTCCGTAGTACCTACAAGGAACCCCTATAGTCTCGCCATGTCCGTTTGTCCGTCCGTCTGTCCAAGGCATAGCGACGAAACCGTTGGTGCTAGAAAACTGAAATTTTGCATAAACATGTTTGTTAACTATACAAAGAAAGTCGTAGAATAAAATTTAGAAAAATATTTTTTTTTCGGGTAGCTCCCCTACATGTATTTTTTGTCGCCTACCCCATAGTGTGGGGTATTGTTAGATAGGACTTTTAAAAACGTTTAGGGGTTGCTAAGACAGTTTTTTGATTTAGAGATCCGTTTGCGAGATAATTAACTTTAAAGAGCAAATTTTTGTTCGAGTAGAGCGTCCCCCCCCCTCTAAAAGCTAAACTACTGGATCCCAAAATCTGAAAAAAATTGTGTCGGTAGTACATGTAATGAACTTTAAAGGAAAACTATATATATATGCCAAGTCTTTCTGTTATTTGCAATCCCTGGCCAATCATTTTGAATTACATACAAGTCGTCCCGCCATCTCCGTTTGGGCCTTCCTCGTCGCCGTTGACCGTCACGTGGTACCCAGTTGGTCGCTTTTTGGGCCCTAGATATTACCCTTTTATAATTCTGGATACGTTCCCTAGCAATGACGCTGTAACGAGCACAGTATCCGCTATTCGTAACAATCTCGAAAGCCAGACTCCTCGCTAACGCGATAGTGAGATACTACCTGCAGTAATGCTAGTAATGATACGCTGTCTGGTGACAACGTATCATTATTAGCATTACTGGAGTGATGGATAGCAGCTTCTGTGCACCAGCCTTCCATCACAACATCAACAGCTATCTCAACCTGACTATTTTTATCATACTTTGCTCAACCCTTACAAAGTTGCATTATCAAATTTTGATTATTAATCACTACATATTCATGAAATAAAATAAATAAAACATGATTCGTCTAAGTCCACTTAGACAACACAATGAATCACATTCAGTAAACCTAACAAGAGTCACGTAGGTGATATTATTTTTTCTGAGAATTCCATTCATATTTCAACATCAGATATAACTGACTTGAGAATTTTGGTTGCAGATGACAGTATCGACGTCACTAATGAAGAGGACTCCACGTCATATTCTCCTCCAGCAGTGATGAATTACCCACAGAACTGCACATCTTATAGGTAAGTAAGTAGTAGTAGGTAGCGTTAGGTACAAAACCTGTTCAATATAAATAAAATGTAAGATTCATTTTATTATTTATTTATTTCATTCATTCATTCAATTTAGTTTTTTTTGTGTTCCACTTGTTTACCATGCCTATATATTATGTGCTTATTCTTAATTTTACTGTTCTATTTTGTTTAAGTTTACTTTTGCATGCCTTATTTTTTACCATTGTACGCCTTTTATGAGTCTAATTAAATGCTTTATTTCTTCCTTTCTTTTATTCAAAGTCGATATTATTGGTGGGTGTAACACATTGTTCAATGTATGGAATCACAAATGTTAACTTGTAGCAGGAATGTACTCATACAATGTTACACACAGTACTCATTTTTGAATCAAATAAGTTACATATTTTTATGTTTGTATACTTTCGCGATTTGAGAACATTTTTCAAAAGTTAGACAACGGGTCTGAATCGCGTAATTATAGCATAGATATTATAATTAGAGCATAGGTATTTATTTACCTTTATAATAATTACGCGATTCAGATTCGTTGTCTAACTTTTGAAAAATTACATATTTTTGTTGGGTGGTCTCCTCGAATTAGAATATTTATATTAAAAGCATTAGTGTCACAGAGGAGGTACACTCACACAAGCACAAGGCGTCGATACATACATGGTTTATCAATCTATCAATCATCATTGCTTGAAATATGGTACAAAGATGGTTCTTACCATGTATAGTTCAATGCATATTTCATCCATTGTACAGGTATGTAAATTTTAATAACATTATTTAACTTTAATTCAAATGTATGCTAACAATTATGACTTATGTTATGGTAGGAACTAGGAACATTACGTCTATTACTAATATATCAAAGAAAACTATTGTTAAATATGATGGCATTTGAAATTCAATTTCCAAGATTTTTCCAAAATGGCAAAAACGACAGGAGCGTTTCTTAAAAAAGTCTTTATTGGAATGGAAACTTTCCTTTACCAGCCAGTCCTGCAAAGCATGACAGAAATTCGTTCGTGGCAGTTCAGTTATATCTTTGGGCAAACTATTGAAATGAGTCCATCCGTGCCAAGTGCCAACCCTCTGTTCTACTCTGTAGTAGTGAAGTGCAACCTATCCTAATAGATGATGATATAGTTACATTATTTGTAAATAGTAGTTACTGAAGAAACCGATACAGAGAGTACAGCTTCAGCTATAGAACAATGTTGAAAATTGACTTTGAAATTACTGGCACAAGAGGCACAATTTCATATTTTTTTTCGTAGTTATGCTGCGTAACTACATCAGATATGACCTGGAGGAAGATTGATGCATTACGTAATTTTGGAACATGATACTCATCAAACTCCCTAGAAGTGATTGATAGAAAATGCATACCCAGTTTTTTTTTGTAGTGGGACTTAATCTTAATCTTCCTTCCTTCCTTTAGCTTTTTTCTGATTTTAAGAGTCTAAGTTTCACGAGGGCTCTCTAGAGTAGGTTTATCATACTTAATCTTATTACCTTCATAATCCTTTGCCACGTGTAAAGGTACAAAGAATAAAAACAATAACTCCGTTCGGATGGTTAATGTATAATTGAGTAAGTAGTCATTGTTCTAATTGCCTAATGGGTGCGATTAGTTCTATTAACGGATTGATTAATGCGCTATTTTTGCACAAGAGATTATTTTTTTGTACTACCATTAAAAACAATTAACAACATAGATAATTCGCTACAGCAGGTTTTATGTTTTTGAAAAAAAATACCGTGTGTTTTAAAAAGATCTTCGTCTTCGTTGTAAATGGCTGAGTCAAATTTTGTTGGCCGAATAAGTGGCCACTGTTATAGCGCTCTCATCGGCGTTCATGAGCGCCTCTCTTGTGCAGGTGGTAGGGCATTTTCGACAGTCAGTAAGGTGGGCCTTAGATTGTATAGCTCCGGAGTTTTCAATTTTGCGACTATATTCTATCACAATAAAAAAAATAACTACTCTATTAGATAGGTTTTTTTTTTTTTTTTTTTTTACAAAATCAAAAATTGTCCGGGACACGGACCTTGGGATTTTTTTTGGAAATACCTATAATCTGTAAAATATTAATAACTATGCATTTTATTGATTAACTATTTATTTTTAATTGCCAATTCGTAAACAATTTGACTCAAGTTTTTGTGATTAATTTTCTTCGAATGAGACGAATGATCAATCAATATTTTAGCCGTATTTCAACTTATATATAGGAATCCATTTACTATCAGAAAATTTTCTGCATTCCCACCGTAAAGGTGATAATCGCATACAACCGCTTTCGTAGTGCGGTGTATAATGTTCCTAGTTGCACAGATACGCTTTACAGGAATATTTTTATAAGTGAACATGCAGAGAATCGTTTCTGATGGTACTTAAATACATTTTTAAGGTTCTGTACCCAAAGGTAGTAGATAGTATAATTTAGTTTTAATTATAATTTATTTTATATCATTTGTTTGTAATATTTTGACGTGTTCAAGCGGCTCCTGGGGCCTATGAAAATAAATGATTTGAATTTGAATTTAAGAACTCTATTGCAAAGATTACGCTGTCCATCCGTCCGTCACCAAGTTATATCAGATGAGCGATGAGTATAATAGTTGCTACTATAACAACAAATACTAAAAACCGAATAAAATAAATATATATTTTATAACAAACATGATTTTCTTGCTCATTTTGCTCACTATTGATTACGGCATCTACCTAAGATGCTTCACAGAATATTTATTTAAAAATAAATAATTAAATTAAATTAAGTAAGTATTTAATAAGGGGCCAATACAACGTGATTTTTTGCCGTTTTTGTACAAATGGTACGGAACCTTTAATCCACGAGTCAGACTCGCAGATGGTCTGTTTCTGTACCAAGCAATATGAAAAACAAAAATATATGATTGAACTATGATGAATAATTTGGATGAATCTAATCAAAACCACTAAATCATCTCTATTCCTCGTGTTTTTCGCTGATGGCCAGAATTATATACTGAATCACGAATCACTATGTCATTTAAATCCTGTAGATTTTTTACTCTCGTAATAAAGACGATAGCTAGACGTTCATCATACATCGGCAATATTTTTAACAAGAACTAATCATTTCAGTAGCTCTGAAAGTGAGTGCTTTTGCCCACCTTGTTATCACTTTTCAGAACCCCATATCTTGTAATTACTAACATGAACTAGAATGCTTGGTTACAGACCCTTGGGTGTGGAGAGCGCCGCGGAGTCAGCTGCTCGGTTGCTGTTCATGGCTGTCAAATGGGCGAAAAACCTTCCTTCCTTTGCCAGTCTAGCTTTTAGAGATCAGGTATGTATCTGCGTTTGACATACTCCAGTTTTTGTCAGTCTAGCTAGTGGTATGCGACTAGACACTGCGAGGTCGAGATTGTTCCGCCAGGAAATACTGAATGGAAAATGGATTTGGAAAAGTGCCCGGTACATGGCCATAGGCTCACCTCCTAACACAAGGGACCTAAACATAACTGGGGAAATTTTGGTGTCTATTTGTATATATGTATACATTTTATCATTCCTTTGGCCATTATACAATGTAGCTATCCAAATAAATGGAGTAGGCAATTGTGATTCACAGGAAATATAATACCCCTGCACTCTTTTTTAAAGCTCTGAAGCAAAGTTGCCGTAAAAACCTCTGACTCACTTCAACTCGCAAATTGGTGTGTTTTTTTCCCTCTTCCGATTTACGGTTACGATTGACCTTAAAATGATCAGTCGATATCGTGGTTTTCCGGATTATAACATCGAGGAGTGGATGAGACATATGGGTGGATCTAAACAGCACTTGATGATAATGAAAGAAAATTTCTATGCAAATAAGTATGCCAAATCTCGCGGGGGAGCGAGGGGGTGGATTGTTCCGCTCATGTATGGTTTGACAAGTAGTTTTATATGATGTGGAAGAGCAGCAATCCTCCACATTTGGCAGCGGAGGACGCGTGACCTTGAATTCATCATAAGGGCTTTTTAATTTTAATTAAAAACACAAAAAAACCTTACGAATAATTAAATGATCTTTAATATATAATTTTATATTTAACCGGTAGAAATGAACAATGATCAAGTCTAGAATCTGTAATTTCTATAAATGCCCTTATTTGCATCTACCCCGTAGAAATAACGATAGCAGTTCATTAGTTTTCTTTTTTAACCAATTGAACTACCTAACACAGAATTTATCAAATCCCTTTGTTTCGGCTTTCAGGTGATTCTATTAGAAGAAGCGTGGTCAGAGTTGTTTCTGTTGAACGCCATCCAATGGTGTTTGCCGCTTGATGCCGCTTGTGCTGCTCTCTTCGGAAGTGATCAGATTGATCAAGGTACGTTGATTATTAACTGGCATTGACCTAGCTTCGGCTGCTTTGAAGAGGCAAACCAATCGAATTCTAATTATCAATTTGAGATTCTATTTGAACTCGATCAGGTTGAACGCCGATAGCAGCGATAGCCGAGTGGGAGACCGTAGGACTGCGGAGTCAAAGGTGACTGAAGGTTCAAACCCACGGCACACACCTCTGCCAATAAATCGTTAAGATTCGTCTTTTGAAGATGTGTGTATTTATCTCAATTATAAATTATCAGTCGCCGGTTAAGTAAAACATCGTAAGGAAACCTGCATGCTTGAGAGCGCCTAAAAGTACACGAGGGTGTGTGAAGTCTACCAATCCGCACTTGGCCAGCGTGGTGAACTAATCCTTCTTATCATGAGAAGAGGCCTGAGACCAGCAGTGGGACATATTTACAAAAAAAAAAACATACAACCGAATTGAGAACCGCCTCCTTTTTTTGAAGTCGGTTAAAAATTACGAACGCTTCCAAATTATTTCACCCGTTAAAGAGCTGCCACAGACATACTTATAGCACCCCTCGACACAGTAGACAGTTCTTTTACAGAACTAAAAGAAATATTAACAAATATAAAGCGAACTGCAGAATGTTAAGGTAGTTAGCACGATTAGCTTTAAAGCAATTTGGTGTCAAAGCATGTTCTAATCATACTAACATTCCCATTAAAATTTCCAGAGAATGGCGTAGACTCAGCAACCCTGCGTCGTTTGCGTGAAGTATTATCTCGGTACCGGACAGTGCTCGTAGACCCAGCAGAGTTTGCCTGTATGAAAGCCATCGTGCTCTTCAAATCTGGTAAGATTGTCTTCGTGTTTAACTTTTCATGTATAAATAATTATTAAGAGTTACCTTCTCCTTCTTTTCATCATATTACTCTATTCTATGGTTGTCGTCTGTTCATTTGTCAATTAGTTACCCTCTCATTATTTTAATCTTTGTCTCCATCCTATGGGGGATGTCTTCATTTCATTTTTCAATTGATTACTCTTCCTATCTTGCCCTCCTTTCTCTTCATTCTATGGTCGTCTTCTATTTATTTGTTTATTAGTTAACCTTTCGTTTTTTTGTCGTTTTCTCCATCCTATGAATGTCTTCTATTAATTTCAATTCAATTAGTTACCCTGTCGTTCTTTTTTTCTTTTCCATCCTGCCCATGGTTATTTTCTATTCATTTGTTACCAAACTATCCTGCCCAACATCAGCCAATCCAGTCATGTGAGCTTGTGATGATATATTAGATATAGGTGTGCATTGTGTGTGTGAAATGTTAGTGAACACCCCCGCGAGACAGAACTTAACTTAGTGAGGATGTCGTTTAAAAAAATAAACGCAATTTATATTTTTGATCATTGTTATCAAATTATGATTGTAATCCATCGATACTGTTGCCTATATTATTCTTCTTTGTTATCTACCATTGGTAACACAGAATTACTCATCTACCCAAAAAACCAGTCACCACACTCACAAAATGTAATTTCAAGAACTATTCCTTTTTTATAAATGTAAGGAAAAATAATAGGAAGGATAACATTTTTACTTAATCGGATTTTACAGTGGGATTTTAATACCTTCTACAGGATAATGTAAATTAATAAACCATTGAACTATTGCTCGTTTTAAGCGAAAACATATTATTATTCATAAAATTAAACAGAAACTGCTATTAATTACTCAATTATGTATGAATAGATAAGATAGAGAAAGATGACGAAATATTTCGTTATTATGGTGATACGCTTTCGATGACCACTAAAAATACGAATAATGTTGTGTTTTTTTAAAAAGACATTCATATCTTCACTATTTTGGTAAATGAATCATCTAGGTGCATTTATTGTCCGCAGATTACAAAATCTTCTAAAACTTAAAATAATACTTAGGAAAAGTTCTAAAAAACCTTTGAATATTTGCATTTTTTTTAATAAATCCTTTTTTCTTAAAAGAGTTAAAATTAATTTGTTGTAAAATTATTTATTGCACAAAAACACATTTTTCTAAAAGTGCCAATACTAATATAAAACATCTTTGTATATAAATTATCTTTGTGTTTATTTTGACAGTTTTTATATTTAGAGGTGTGTGTATACTTTGTTTATAATTTAAAAGCGCTAATTATAAAAAGTCGCACCTCTTCATTTGTGTGAATAGATTCATTCTATGCTAATAGAATTATTATTAAAATGCAAATTTTGAAATAGACATAAACATGAGAATATCAACTTAAAAGGTGTAAAGTGAGGTCATAATATAATAAGTTTTATTACTGTGTGCCGGATGAATTTTAATTATTTTTTTGATAAATTAAGTTTTTTTGCTATATTAATACTAAATTACTTTATTAGTTAACCTTGTAAGCTATTTACATGTTTGATCAGATTTATTTTTGATTTTCGAATAATACTACTAGCAGTAGCACCCGAGTGCTAATTTTAATGGACAAACAACGCGATGGAAAAACCATTGTGGCACTTGGATAAAAAGTAGCCAATAAATGTTAATTTGTGAAAAATTAATTAAGTTCCTTAAACTGACGGATAGCGGAAAGTTTCATTTTTTATTATTTTCATTTATTTATATAAAATCCCTCGGGGAATTGGATAGACGCAACCGTTTTGTTGATAAAAATTACTTTAAAATATGGTGCCATTCATCAATACATCAATATAAATAAATAAAAATGAAGTGTCTGTTTGAAATGTCAAAATAAAAATGCTTTTTCAAGCTGGTATAGTTGTTTGCACGATACCGTCATTATATGTTTGTATCGGATAATCATCTAAAGGGCTAGACCAATTTTAATAAAATTTTAGATGCAGGTAACTGACTACAAAGCACGTAACATAGGCTACTTTTTATCGATGTACTTACCACCTTGGCCAAAACCTTGGCCTGCACATCGATTCCACACTTAATTGGCAAGCTCACGTCACTAACGTTAGCCAAAGAGTTACGGGATCTCTTCGCGCTCTTTATCGCCTGAAGAATTTTCTCCCTTCTAATACTAAGGTAATGCTTGTGCAAACTCTTATCTTTCCCACAATCGACTATGGTGATGTGTGCTATTTTGACCTGAATGCAGATTTCCTCAACAAATATTACCGACTTCTCAATAACTGCAATACAAAACAATATATTATGTAACACGTTCAAGGTTAGGGTCCGTGCTCTCTTATTAGACGAATTTAAGGAATCATCTCATCATTGTTAGTATTATATGTAATATGTATAAGTATATTATATATGTATATTGTTTATGTTTATGTATAATTTATATTTTTATATATTGTATATTTGTTTATTTGTGTAATTATATCTATATGTATGTGTACTTATAATTATTTTATTATTCTACTCTTCTTTTAATTAAAACTTCCACTTTTGCACCTACTACCCTATTCTCAGCATCACCCAAAGGTTGACTGGTAGAGAATGCCTATGGCATTAAGTCCGCCTATGTGCGATATTGTACATGAAGTTTTAAAATAAAATAAAAATAAATAAAAGGCAGTAACTAAATCAGTCCTCACTTGTTTTCAGAAACTCGTGGCTTGAAGGATCCTCTTCAAATCGAAAACCTTCAAGATCAAGCTCAAGTAATGCTCATGACGCACACACGGACAGCGCACGGCACCGCCCCGGCAAGGTTTGGCAGACTGCTGCTGCTGCTGCCGCTACTGCGTCTGGTCACCACGCAGCAATTGGAGAGAGAATTCTTCGCCAAAACTATAGGACAAACGCCCATGGAGAAAGTGCTTGCCGATATGTATAAAAACTAAATTTAAGGGAAACAATTTCTTGGCTGTTTTCCATACAAAAGTAATATGAGTTTAACTTTAACATTATTAAGATTTTATCAATTATTATCTAAAACATTTAAATGCATGTTTGTTGGCGCCCCCTTTTCCAAATAATAAAATTCCAATAATATTTAAGTTAAGCCCATATTACGTTAGTATGAAAACACAGTGCTCGGGAGTCTACTCTTAAGATGCGTATTTATTAACTTTGTTCTGTCACGGTCGCCAAAAAATTCATTTAAAACTTATTGTTGTCTCGAGTTAAATGCATGCTCTGTTCCAGCGAATACTCACCTCACTATAAATCGACTAAGATCACATCGCTAAGACACCGCCGGTCGACGCACATCACTTAGCGCGTCACCCCGGTCTCTTTCTTTTCGTTGAGTTCGCCATTTGGCACGTCCGCCTTCGGATATTCTGTTAAATCGTGAATAAATCACTTGTCTTGTACTAGCATCACGGACTTTAAATTTCAAGCCCCACTGTATTCCCTAAAATACATGCTCTCTGGGTCATTTACACTTAGTTCTGGCTTTTGCCCTCAGGGTTGAGTGGGAGGAGACTACTGTAACTTATACATACTGATTACATTTACCAAAGATAACCACAAAGCAGTGCGTATTAAAGGGCCTTTGTCCACGACATAGTGAATATACACAATCATATAATATTATTATAGTGTCCAAAACAGAAAAACACTTTTTTGCGACCGTGCCAGAAGATTTTAATATGTACGTAATAATTTATTATTCTGTCACTGTCGCCAAAAATGATGTGTCAGCTGTACAAAAACCCAGAAAGTATTTGCAATACATACCCAAACTATACATTGAAGAAGTTTGATCACATTTCTTGAATCTTATAACAACGCACAAAAACGTTATTAAAACATAAATTAAAATTAATTATGTTACTAACCTTTAAGACATATTTTTTTTAATAATCCGGTTTTAGAAATATTACATTCTAAATAGGATTATTGTCTGTAATGTTATGATCTATGTAAATATTCATTATTATCCATATACATGATATTATATCCAAAATAGATTGGTGTTTATCCTTAATATAGAATAGAATTTGAAAATATTATGTGTTATTCGCTTTATACTGATAGTATACACAACTATAAAGTAGAACTATGTTACTATAATATATTTACAATTATGCATAAGAACTGTAAATTTTAGCTAAGCTCCGCAATGTTATTTATAGTACAAGACTAAGTATTTTAGGATAAATATACTGTAAATTAGAAACTAAAACTAAATAAATAATATAATTTAAAAATACTGTGCCACCCAAACTTGTCAAAATATTAAATTGTACATAAAATTCCGAATAAATATTTCATAGTCCGCACAATCATTTGAAGTATTGCCATAAAATATATTTTTTTGTTTAAAAAAAACGGCTCCCGCACTAGGAATACCTCCTGTGTCGCGGGGGTGTTCACAAACATATATTTCACACACACAAAGCACATCCACCATATATACTAAATCATTTAAAATAAAATGTTTGACTAATTAAAAATATACTTAATAATTTAAAATGAAATGTTGTACTAAGTAATAATATTATATTATGATATGACACATAAAGTATTAAAAACATTTAAATTGTAAATGCAAGTCACATTCTAAAGATAAACGGGTTTCTTTTACAAAGTCAAACACAAAGTCAAAGTTTCTTTATTTGTTGTTTATTATACATATAGTGATATGTAAAAGAAACCCATACCAATTTTCGAAATTTTATAACCGTCTTTTTATCGACTGATATTACATTTTTTTATTAAATATTACCAATGTATTGAGTAATCAAAAAAAATGCATTTAAATTACCAAATGGAACTCCAAAGATGTTAACTAAATTAAATGTAGTGAAATATAGTTGTTTATAATATGTGTATTATGATTTCATAATGTAAATATAGTTATTGTTTTATATAAACGAATAGAAAGGCCTCGGTGTTTATATCTGAGATACACATAGGAATATGTAAGTAGCTTTAAATGTTAATATAATTATGTACTTAACTTAATTATAATAAATAAGTAGTTATGCTGAGTCATGTAGAAATTATGTGTTAATAAAACAAAAAATCATGCAAAGGTTTATTATTGCTATATTTTTACGATATATATATTTTTTTATTATTGACAACACTTCTCAAAATCCATTGTCTCATGATAGAACAAGGACAATTTTTTTTTCACATTTGTTATTTGCAGTATTTGACAGAAGGAGCATTATAATTAATCTTCACTGTAAAGGCGTGTCACCTCCAACCATGGCTAACAAAACAATTAAACATAACATGTTATGCCAAAAATGTTTTGTTCGATGTCACGCCCCCCTGCGTTTTAACGATGCCCTCACAAAATTATTTAACTTGCGTTTAATTCGTGTCTGTGATGCCTAAAATATCCTTTTATTACTTTTGTAGCTATGTATATTTTTGAAAATATAAAAAAAAATACAGACAGGTTCGAATCCTGCTGGATTCCTAATCTTTAAACTTAAATAAGAATATAATCAAATGCTGTCAGAATACGTCATTAACACGCTTATATTAGCTTCACCTGTATGTATGTATGTATGTATGTATGTAACCGACTCCTTTGGACTCGATTTTGACCCACTTTAAACGGACAGATTTCATTCAAATTTTGCACACCTGTCAAAGATCGATGACAATGCAATAATCCGATAAAAAAAAAAAAAAAAAAAAATGTTCTTATAAATAAACCAAACTAAAAAGTAGAAAATAAATAATAGTTTAAAAAACTAAAAAACACGCTTTTAAAGTACTTCTCACTAAAAAGTGAAAGGGTTGCTCGATAGACGAAAAATATGGCCCCACGCTTTTTTCAGCTTATATTAGGAATTATTTTTCACTTTTTAGTTAGAAGTAGTTACTTTAGAAGCGTGTTTTTTAGTTTTTTAAACTATTATTTATTTTTCCATAATAGGTATACTGTATAATTCATCATCTTTCAACTGTCATAGGTTAACAAGACTAATGTCAAAACTATTTCCTTAGGTCACCATGCCGTCACCGTTGTGACATGACACCGTGAAGATGTAGGCCACTCAAAATTGTTTTCCTTAATAAAATAACTGGAAAATTCTACTTCTTGGTTTAATGATGAAATATTTGCGGTATGAACATACCTTTAAAGTTTAAATCAATTGTAATTGTGTTAATTATATAAATGTCGTCATCATTTTGACTAATATCATTATAATAACACCATAATATGCAACATTATTGCAAAAATTAGGCAATAAAATAGCAATTTGATTGATATATTTTGATGAGACGTATTATGTCTTTATGGAAAGACCTATGCTTGGCGTTTCCCTGCGTGATCGAATCAGAAATGAGGAGATCCGTAGGCGAACTAAAGTACCGATATAGCTCACCGGATTACTAAGCTGAAGTGGCAATGGGCAGGGCACATAGCTCGTAGAACAGAAGGCCGTTGGGGCCGAAAAGTTCTTGAGTGGCGGCCACGAACCGGCAGGCGCAGCGTGAGTCGCCTCCCAACCAGATGGACGGATGATCTGGTTAAGATCGCGGGGAGCCGTTGGCTTCAGGCGGCCCAAAATCGCGCGTTGTGGCGGCAATTACGTCAGGCCTATGTCCACCAGTGGACGTCGTTGGGCTGAAATGATGATGATGATTATGTCTTTATATTGTATTTTTATTCATCAGCAAGGGTAATACTTTACTCTTCTAATTGATTATTTTTAAAGCATTTAGCTATGCTTCGATTGAGAAATTTAGGGTCCTGACAAGAGGCAACCGTAGCTGGTAGCTTAAAGCGACTGCCCGGTATGCAGCAGGTTCAAATCCAGCTAGTCCCGTTTTTCAACTGTTTCTTTGTATATTTTACTGTTGTAATGTAATACTACTCACATGTATATACTATCGCGGTGGCCAGCGATTATACATATATTTTTGTAAAATACCCTCTTTTAACAAAAAAGAAAAAAATACTAATACTTGAAGCTTGAGCTAAAACACTATGAAGACATGATACACTGATGTAACTTACAGCAGCTAAATTACGAAACATAAATTAGTGGAAAGTTTTCAATTCATCAATACAAATAAATAAAATTGAAGTGTCTGTTTTTAATGTCAAAATAACAATGTTTTTCAGTTCATATAGTCATTTGCACGATAACACTATGCTCAAAATACAGTTTTTTAAATTTTCTCTCTGTCTGAATTTGTCTGTCTGTCTGTTTGTATCGGCTAATCTTCTAAACTACTCGACCGGTATTGATTATTTTTATTTATTTATTTAATAATACAATTAATATACAAAGAATGACATGCTTAACAGTGTAATATAAACCTAACTAGGTTTTTCTATACACCTTTGGATTCGTTGACGGTAGTTTTAAAAAGAATCCGGGTTAGTTAGAACATCACATAGCTAACGCTCACTTACACTTTTATTGTTTACCCTCAATAATTTAATAAATAAAATTGTATATGAAGGTAACTGACTACAAGGCGCGTAACATAGGCTACTTTTTATTGATGTAGGTACATTAATAAAAAGAAGTTTCTCTCGCGGTGCGGGTACCTACACAGACGAGAAAATTAGTTTGTTTGTTTTTTAGCGCTTATCTCGGGCACTAATAGCCGGATTTTAATATTTCTTTTTGTGATTTATTTTTAAGTATCCATTTTTTTTTATATTTAACTTTACGCTGAACTCTATGGCGGGGCAGTAACGTCTCTATTTCCTATTATAATAAAGTACTCTGTGAGTAACGTTTAACGCAGGTCCAGAGCCGCAGCAGCTACTACTTAATATAACAAACTCCACGCGGACGAAGTCGCGGGTAACAGCTAGTTGTATTATAAAAGTCGTGTGTTCCCAAGACCTATATTTCATCGATATCGATTTCCATGACACTTCTTTATTTTCACAAATAAAGAACGTTCATGACAAATATTATAAGAGTGTCACATTTACTGAAGTCACTTTAACACCGTCATAATAATTTCGTCACAAAAATATACCCATACCTACTTTGATATTGTTCTATGCAGCTATCAAAAGGTGTGTCATCCCGTGAATTGATTCCGACGTCATAGGCAGATAGTATTAACATCAGATGATGTTAATACTGACGTCACTTATTTACAAACGATGATAAAAGTTTTCCTTAAATAGTTATGATGGTCCAAAGTGACGTATAAATTATGACAAAATGTAATGACAAATACGCGAGGATACCCGTTATCTAACCAAACTTATTAGTCATTGATATACAATAATTACTATTGTATTCTGAGGTCAAGGTTGGGAAACCCGGAAACTTTTTATGAGTAATTAATTTTTTATTGAAACCCCTTAAGTCTTGGAAATCGGGGCATTTTTTAATTGTCATCAACCTTTATGTTGAGAATTTCAATATATCTCTTTTAGGGTTTTATATTGAAAGATGGAACTCGTATTAACTTCAGTATTTTTATTAACACGCTTATATTAGCTTCACCTGTATGTATGTATGTATGTATGTATGTATGTAACCGACTCCTTTGGACTCGATTTTGACCCACTTTAAACGGACAGATTTCATTAAAATTTTGCACACCTGTCAAAGATCGATGACAATGCAATAATTCGAAAAAAAAAATAAAAAAAGAAAA
Organism: Hypena proboscidalis; assembly: GCA_905147285.1. NCBI lineage: Eukaryota > Metazoa > Arthropoda > Insecta > Lepidoptera > Erebidae > Hypena > Hypena proboscidalis. The sequence continues at coordinate 3,125,548 of LR990150.1, read as the reverse complement.
TTAAATAAAAAAAACGCTCTTATAAATAAACCAAACTAAAAAGTAGAAAATAAATAATAGTTTAAAAAAACTAAAAAACACGCTTTTAAAGTATTTCTAACTAAAAAGTGAAAAATAATTCCTAATATAAGCTAAAACTACTAGTATTATTGGGTCAATTTCAACAAGTGGTGTTTTTTGTACCTTATCGTTGAACTTTTTTATTTATAGCTTTTTTGGATATTTTTTAGATTTATTGTAATCTCTAAGATACTAAATGTCCCCAATTTTACGTACATGATCGTAAGACTGAAGAGAAATTTGAGTTTGAATTTGGGTTGTCACCGATACGATAAGCTGACCACCGATTAGTTTTCTGTACACCGATATGAAATGCTTGAACACCGAAAAGGTGTGCTTATCCACCGATATGGTAAATCTGACCACCTTTGCACCATTGTTTCGTCAATAACTTTATTATATTCCAGTTACATCAGAGTTTTATATCTTATTTGAAAGCTTATGAAAATTTTTATGTTTTTAGGGTTCCTTACCCAAAGGAAATGGAACCCTTTTACAGAGACTTCGCTGTCCGTCCGTCCGTCCGAACGTCCGTCTGTCTCCAGGATGTATCTCAAGAACCGTGATAGCGAGGACGTTGAAATTTTCACAGATGATGTATAATTATTGCCGCTATAACAACAAATACTTAAAGCAAAATTAAATAAATATTTAAGATCGAGAGTACCGAACACAATGTGTCAAAAGTTCAATTGTGCGATGCTTTTACCATCGATGCTTTATAGATGCAATAGTATATCGGTCTTCAAAATTTACTGTTTGTCCCTAATTCGATTATAAAATGTCTTTTTTTTAATACTATGTTTAATGTAGACAATATTTTGCATCTATTTTAAATTTGCGTATATTTTTGCGACAGGCGTTCTGGCTATAAAAATTACGCAATCTACTTTAACTATGCCCACACCACGATCGGTCTAGAAAATTTGAATTTTTCTGGGTACAAACAAACAAAGGTATTTAACATCGTACAATTTCACTATCGACACAGTGCGTTCGGTATTGTAAAAATCGCAACTTTCGAAAACTCATATTTTCTATACCTAACGAAATTACTGATATCAATAAAATGTTTTAGAAGCAAAATAAATGACACAGGGTCCACCGATGTGATGAACAGACCCACCGACTCGATAAAATGATCCACCGATACGATTAAGAAATCCACCGATGTCTTAAAACTGTTAATACCCAAAAAAATAATACACTGAGCAGATAAATTATACACCGATAATGTTTTTTCACCGATCAGGTGGAAAATTGTCGTATCGGTGGGTAAAATGACCACCGATTCCACCGATAACGGTACAGCGACGAGATAAATTGCACACTTTTTTTTAAATTTCTAATGAACTATAATAACTAGGACAAATTGAACTACAGCCAATAAAGCTAATTCAGTTACTTTCTCTGTATGGATCAAACAAATATAAAATAACAACATATTACAATATAAAAAATCATTCTTCGATAAGATAAAATATTTGTCGCCTAGCAATTTTCATGGTGTACTTACGTTTTTTGCGGGCAAATGCAGCGATGTAGAAAGCGTCCGTCTTCACTGCGCATTAGGGCAGTACTAACATGAAATAATAATCAGGGAGGGGACACTGTCAGACTTGCCTATGTAAAGTTATGTCTAAATTACTTTTTGGCACCGAAAAGCCAAGAATTTCTGGGACAAGTACGTTTGTGCCTCTCATTAATAAATATGGTTAGTTAAATAATAGAATATGCTATTTATCAATGATGAAACTAATATCCTACGAAATAGGGTAGGTTGTAACCTTAATTTACTAATATTCATTAACTTATAAGCCATTTTGTTTGTAAAAAAAGTACTGGGACAGCACCGACAAGCGAAAATTTGGACTTTAGGAATTTTTTTCTACCCTTAAATTTCATCCTAGCCCATTAATATTTTTGCCTCCACCCTATATCTACCTATAATTCTATAGGTAGATATAGGGTGGAGGCAAAAATATTAATAACACTATAAAAATCAATTTAATACAATATTCTTCTTTTCAAATACGAATTTCAACGAGGACAGAAAAAAAAGTCGTTTGGGAAATCGACCCTATTGTGAAAAAGCGTGGGGCGCTCTGTGCCATATTTTTAGTCTATCGAGCAACCAACTTTTTTTTTTTAACTATTATTTTTTCAACACCAGCCGGGCAAGTATACGAGCGAGATAGATTTTGTTGCGTTTTTGGCATGTTTCCGCATATAAAATCGGTTTAAAGATATTTATTTCTCATAAGAACATCAGTCCACTTAAAATGAGATACAAAGTAATTATAAAGTAATAATACAGTACATTATCTCTGGAGTTATACAACATTAAAAGTTACATTACAGTGTTACATTAAAATATGACAAAAACGTGACTAAAGCTGCCGCAATCGTATGCTTGTCCCCCCTGGGGCTTTGCAGGGTTTAAGATAGGCCCACATAGTAACCCACCCCCTTAAACCACTTACCAACAAAAATAATATGATGAACGAGCTTGAGGGCAGCAGCAGAACCGTCTCACCTTTAACCCGCCGCCAAATAGTATTGCTTCCTTTCCGTGATCAGGTTTGATGGTGAGATCAGGCTGTTTCTGTGGATTGTTGATGTCCCTGGGCTGTAGTTGCCATAATAAAAGTGCACGTATCAGTCTGTCCGCACCGAACATTTCACCGAACGAATTGAATTTGAGAATTTAATTCGTCCGTCGCGTTCGATGTAAACAGACTGATACGTGCACTTTTTTCCAGACACAAAAATTGACTGCCTGTCAAATCCGTGAGAAAGAAGATAAACAAACAAAAATGGTTTTATTTGATCGAATATACGGGGTGGATGCGACATAGCGACATTTATTGAAACCACAGCTTCTATACATGGTAAGTATCAATTTCCACCGGATAAAAATTCTCTGGCGAAAAAATAATAATCACGTTCTCCGAACAATTTGAACATTGCGATCGTGCAATTTGTTCGGAAGGCGTGGATTTTTTTTTTCGCCAGAGAATTTTTTATCCGGTGGAAATGCATACTGGCCATGTATAGAAGCTGTGGTTTCAATAAATGTCGCTATGTCGCATCCACCCTGTATTATAATTTAATGATAAAACAACCGATTTAAATCCATAATTATTATGAATATATTTGCAGGGGAAGGTATTATATGAGCGGAAATGGGTTCAGGACAAAAAAAAAATTACAAAGTGTCATTTTATCATCACGGTGGCCCACCGTGATGATAAAATGACACTTTGTAATTTTTTTTTTGTTATATTATAGGGTAGAAATCAATGATTTTTTTTGTCAAGGTAGAGAAGTACTTACTTTTTTGAGAAAAATATATAAAATAAAAAATTAGCACATTGCACTAACATTCTCAGGTATGCCGTGTATTTTTTTGGTTGTGCAATTCACCCATTAATCATCATCTCTTTATGACTATCCGGTTGCAAGAGGGTTGCATTTATTTGTACAAATTTTCATCAGTTTTAATTATTAATAAATTGCACTATAGCATGATTCATTTTTATCAAAGAACTTATTATGAGTCACTTAGTCGACATTGGCCTTAAATTGTAGCAAGTCAATAAGCGAAGACATTTATAAATTACATTTAATTGAACCTCTGTATAAATAAGGCACTCGTCCTAATCGGCGTCGTTCGTCCGACGACATGATGCGGTCACGTTGCACGATGAGTTCTGGTTTCCATATTGACAGATTGCTGAAGAGTAGTAGTGAAGTGGTGGGCCCAAAAAGCGACCAACTGGGTTACCACGTGACGGTCAACGGCGACGAGAAAGGCCCAAACGGTAATGGAAAGACGACTTGGATGCATTTCAGAACGATGGGCCAGAGATAGCAAATAACAGAAAGACTTGGAAGTCATGGGGAAAGGCCTTTGCCCAGTAGTGGGTCACACTTGCAGGCTAGTAAAAAAAAAAAAGTAGTTAGGTAGAAAAATGATACTACTCTATTAACAAATATATGAATGATTAAATGATTACGTCGTCACAGGTAATCATAACAATGTTAATTGGCTATTCCAATTTTACAATAATAAGATTACAATCCTCTCTCCTATTTTTGCTATGACCACAATGACTCATATTTATGTTAAACCTTACCATCTAAGAATACTTTGTGGAACGCAATAAAGAACTGAATTGAATTGAATTGAGTGTCCTCACTAGCAGGAGATCGGTATTCCGACATCGCTTAAGTAAATCAGTACCACATAAAAGATGAACACACGACTACCGACCAATCTATTCATTTCCATATATAAGGACAGATAATATAATACTAGTACCTAGTATAAGCTGTTCTCGCATTGCACCGGAAGCCTATGCAACGCGAGATCATCTTCTACTAGAAATACATAGTTTGATGTGTAGTCGTCTGTACTTTAGTTACTTGTTTTGAGTGTAAATAGTTCATTGGTTTAGTATTATGTGGTAATTTTTGGTTTTATCAGATTGAAAGAGTATTAACCTTTTAACCGCCAACGTCGGATTAATCCGACAAATATTTTCGGGCCCATTTCGCCAGAGTCGGATATTCACGACCAAAATATCACTGCTCGTTTAATCAGCTTTTTTATTTAATTACGCTGTATTCTATCAAAAATATGTTTATATTAGTTAAATAGTTAACTAAGTAATCATTTACAGTTTAATACACTTTAGTCTATTAATTAGAAGTCTTAAAAATAATGTCCAAAGTTAGATGAATTACTAACATTATTTTTAGAAAATTGTATTGATGTGCAACGCCCATGACGCCAAAATCCGACATGAGGGACGGGACATATGCCAAGATTTACCGATACAAAAATAAACAAAAATCAAAATATTTCTCGTTATACTGACTAATTAACTTTAAAACAAATACAGCAATTGTTAATAAAACATTTTTTTACAAATATTTGTGAGTATTTCATTTAATTCCTTTAAAATTAAGTAAATTTCAATAAGAAATGTCAGCGATTGAATTGATGGTTCCCATCCCTAGCCTACATGTTCCGAAACTTACTTTGTTAGTACGCCCTGCGCCACGGTCGGATAAAGACGACCGCTTCTTACGTCATAAACGAGTGCCGACTTCTGGAATTTTCCATCAGTGTTGTGCTTGTGCATGAAGTTTTACGTTCGTATGTCGATAAATGTACATGATAGAAATGTATTATGACGACTACTGAAGAGTTAATACGAATTCTAGAAGGCGATGAAAACTGAAACTCTTCTCTGAACTGATTTTATTGTGAATAGTCTAAGTAATAATTAATAAATCGTTCAAATTTTTAAACACTTTTTGTTTTACTGGCTTGCGAAAAATGTCGAATAATTTCGTAAGGTACCTAAGTAGTATTCAAGTAGGTAGGTACCTATATCTCCACCAAGCTAAGTTTACACCTCGCTGGAATGCGGCGTGTACCCGTGTACCTACGTATAATATAATGTTAAAAACAACAAATGCAAAGTAAAATCTAACAAACATTTGTTTACTTTTTTAAAGTCATAGCGAATCCTTTTTTACATTCATTCATTTTTATTTTCATCCCACGACGAGACGTACCGTCTCATAGTACGATCCTTGCCAAACAGGACGACGTCTTCTTATGAGATTGTGCTGATGAATATAGTTGGTTTGATGAAGAAGTTAGGCCGTGAAGTTTCACGGCCTAGCTTCAGCTTATACCAACAGTTGTTGTTACCGGCACTTCCAGACGTATTAGTCGTAATTTTAGATGTTTGATGGTAAATGGACATGACGTATTCCTTCACAGTTGCTAACGGTGAAGGAATACATCTTGAGGAATCCTGCATGCCTGAGAGTGCCTAAAAAGTGATCGAGGGAGTGTGAAGTCTACCAATCCGCACTTGACCAGCGAGGTAGACTATGACCTAACATTATCATGAGAAGTGGCCCTTGCTCAGCAGTGGTACATGTATTTGATACAGGGCTGCTATTATTATTATATATTATTTAAATATAAGACATTCTAAACTAATATATTTTGACGTAAAAATCAATGTTGGGTATGAAGATCTATAAATTAATATAGATCTTCATAATTATTATCTACCTATGTTACGACATAGGGTTGTTCGATTTCAAGCGGAGTTTCACTTACGGTTGCAATCCTGCCTGGCTTTAAGGTTATATATACCCTATGTCAATTTTTGTAACACACAGCGAGTGCTAATTAATGTGGTTTCTTTTGTTAGTCATATTAAAAATAAAGAATGATGGTTATATTATATTTGTTCAACATTATTAATAGGAATTACGGAAGCTATTAGGTGTGATAGTACGTAATTTCTATTTATACCTAAGTTACGTATGTAACCTCAAATATTATAACGATGTATTAAGAATCTATGTACTATCAACAAAGTAAATTCCGTACAGCGATAAAGTCAAAAACCTAGGCATATTTATAGACAGATGTTTATCCTGGGGTCCTCAACTCCAAGAACTCAGTCGTAAAATGTTTGCTTCGGGGGGGTCCCTGCGAAGATTACGCAATTTTCTTCCTATAGCTACGAAAACTACGCTAGCGCAGTCCCTTCTATTTCCTATCCTTGATTATGCGGATGCCAGTTATCTAGACCTCACCGAAGACCAACTTAATAAACTTGAGCGCCTCCAAAATGTTTGTATAAGATTTATATTTGGTTTGCGCAAATATGATCATGTTTCTGCTTTTCGTGTTAAGCTCAAGTGGTTACCCATACGCCTTCGCCGGAATGCTCATATACTGTCCCTTTTGTATAATATTTTATTTAACCCGTTAACACCCCTTTACCTTAAAAAACGTTTTAGTTATGTGCATGACACCCACACGAAGTTTTTAAGATCATCCGAGAACCAAAGATTAAAAATGCCTGAACATTCCACAAAATTTATGGACAAGGCCTTTTCAGTTCAAGCTGTCAGATTGTGGAATGCGCTGCCGGCTAATGTAAGAGGTGCAAAATCACTGCCAGTTTTCAAGAAAATGGTACATGAACACTACCTGTCTACAATTAAATGATATCCCTACAGTTTATTGCTTTATTTATTTATGTGTTGTTTCACTAATTATGCTACACATTTATATTTATTTTTGAAATATTATATCTATTACCATTATTTATATCTTATTGTTATGTATTTATATAAGTACTATTTATTTATATATGTATTAGTACAGTATTACTATATTTTATTAATTATGTGTAATTTGATCAACTATTTATTATTAAAAATATTAAACAGTTTAATTTTTAATTTTTAAGTTATTCTCATCTTTATACACCGCGCGCTCCCCTAAATTCACACTTGTTAAATTCTTTCCATGCAATGGTTGCCTGGAAGAAATTGCCACAAGGCGATAAGGCCGCCACTTGTATAACCATTCTGTGTAAATATCTTGTGTTATTATTTTATATTGTTTTGTGTTTGGTGTACAATAAAGAGTTTTATTATTATTATTATTATTAAATTCACGATCCACCTTAATACTATTTTTGTATGTAAATTTCTAAACATTAAAGTCTAAATTCGCTTGTACTATCAGAAAATGTCAACCTTATCCACTTTGACAATTTCAAAGGAAATATCTGTCTTTGCTGATAGTACACAAATATTATAAAGAGGAAAGAGATTTTTGTTTGTTTGTTTGTTTGTTTGAACTCAAAAACTTTAAATCTAGGTGTTGAGATAGTTCAAAATCCCAGGAATAATATACTCCACTGTGATCGAAGTACTATGCGGGCGGAGCCGCGAACGGATGCTTTCACTACTCATATTATAAATGCAAAGGTTGCAAAAATAATCCTAATATACGCTTTTACAGCTGATAAACTGGTGATACTCAACCTTTTTAATCTTGGAGGCCCGGGAATCATCTTGAGTAAGAAATGGCTCCAAATTGTCTTCGCCACTAAGTGTCAGGAAGCACCGAAGGCGCGGACTTTTGAATATTTTCTTAGATTCTAAAACTAAGAATCAGCTAAAACATCTACAGCGTCTTCACCGCCTGTAGGTCAAGGCGTGCTAAAGGAAAATAAAGTCACTTCCCACTGTCTGTCTGTATGCTTAGACCTTTAAAACGACGCAACGGATTTTAATGCGGTTTATTTAATAGGTAGAATGGTTTATAACGAAGGCTTTAATGTATAAAACGTGCATATATAGTACGTACTACATCGTACCCGGAGCGAGACCAGGGCGGACCGCTAGTTTTTCTATAAAATCTAATAAATGGCACCAAAGTGTCTACCACCCCACTTACTTCGCTAAGTGTCAGTGAGCGGGGAAGGCACTATTTGAAATATTTTCTTGGAAAACTAAGATATACAATTTTGTAACACCAAAGCCGCAGGTTGATTATAAATGTGTAAGAACATTCGATTTGATGGATGATATTTGCTAGAAATACAAAGATACTGACTGTAGGCAAGAGACTGAAATGAGTGATAGACAAATTTTTATTTTTGTATGTAATTGAAACACCTATCCATTTGAAACATCATTAAAATAATTACTTGATATTCCATAAACTGCCTGAGATAATACAAATTTAAATTCACATTAATAATACACTCGCCCAAACGCTCCAAACAAACGACTACATAGACGTGCGTGACGTCATCGTTTTGTACCTTGTGTGAGAAGTTATGAATTTTGTTTGATAGCTATACGAAATATTGCGTTTATGAAAATGGTTTATTAAAAAAGTTTCTTAAAATTGTGTGGGTAATATAATAATAAAATGATTAAAATTGAAAAACGGACTCGTCCATGTTACTTTGAATGATCATACAATAAGTTAGATTGATGAGATGATTTAATCACTTAGCCACTTGTAGTTCACTGCTGGACATAGGCCTCTCCCAATTTGCGCCACAACATCCGGTCCTGCGCCTTCCGCATCCAGTCCCCTCCAGCGACCTTCTTCAGGTGTCAGTCCACCTAGCAGGGGGGCGTCCTACCTTACGATTGCCGAGTCGCGGTCTCCACTCCAGGACTCGTTTGATCCAACGGCTGTCGGTCCTTCGGCAGACGTGACCAGCCCATTGCCACTTCAGCGAGCTTATTTTGCGAGCTATATCGGTTACTTTAGTTCTTTGTCGGATGACCTCATTACGAATTTTATCCTTTAAAGAAACTCCGAGCATAGCTCGCTCCATAGCCCGCTGCGCGACTTTAAATTTGTGAACTAGTGTAACCGTTTATGTCCATGTTTCGGCACCTGGTTGATGATTACTTATATTTTGATAAGGTATCCTATATTTTACTATCTATGGATCAGTCACCATTCCTATTATGATAATAAAAACAATAACTACTGAATAATATAGACATGATGTTTTAAACATCATAAAGCATGTAACAGACACCAAGACACACACAACAAGAATGAAAAACGTACATACAAAAAAGCATACCTATTTACATACCTGCCTTGACTGATCAAATTATTAGTGTTATTTTCTCGTTTAGATGACATCAAGCGATTAGTTTTTTGTATGAAAAGATTAGAATAAAACGGAAATTCCCAAATTAAATTTCACAACGGTCATCAAAAATCTTTTTTGCTTTAATTAAATTACAGGTCCTGGGACCTGGTATACCTACATACCTCACCACACCCATAAAAAGATTAACAAAAACTAAAACCAGTCTTTAGTTGTTGTTATATTAGAAGTAGTAGGGTACACGTCATGAAGTAGTGGAATGATGAGAAGAGGCAGACCGAAGAAAAGATGGATCCATTAAAATAATGTATGATATAGAAGGAATGAATAATAGCAGACATAGGACAGGAAAATGAAGGAAAGAGACTTTTATAGCCGAACCAAACGAAACGGGATAAGGTCAGGGAAGATCCGTATTTTCTAATTTATTATTATTTGTAATAATATGGTAACCAGGGGTTTTTAATGTATAGATTCGTCTCTTCCAACATATTCCCCATCCATTTTCATACCTCAAAGAAGTAGCTTAACCTTGCTGTCCATCCATTCTTTGCCTCAATAAAGTTGCTTAAGCTTGGTCATCTATCCATTTTTATACATCAACAAAGATGGTTCACCATATAGTCCCCCATCCATTTTCAATCCCATAGTCATTTGGTCATACCCCTTTCAATTTTATAATCGCAATTCATGCGGTAATTATTAATAATTTCCGGTAATAATTATTAATTTTCACATTCACCGCAACATACCTACTTATTCGTCATAAATAATTACAATTATAAGGAAAAGTCTATGTTTTTCTTATCATCTGTATCTTGTAGGTATATTACATTTATAATTAAGGCTTGTGATCGCGTAGTTAATTATACAGAGGCATTCATATCGACATCATTAAATAAATTGCCTCAGTGATCTCACCACGCGGTTATCTGCCGCGCCCGCAACGGCTGTGGGTAGATGTATAAAAAACCGTGCGAGCGTAAATTGTTTTTGTTTTTAACCGACGAAAAATACGGAGGAGGTTCTCAAATCAAGGCAGCGATAGCCAAATGGGAGACCGTAGGGCTGCGAATTCAAAATTCTCGAGTTCGAACCCACGGCACACACCTCTGTCAATAAATCGTTAAGATTCGTCTTTTCGAAGATATGTGTGTATTTATCATATAACATATCGCTTGCTAACGGTGAAGGAAAACATCATGAGGAAACCTACATGCCTGAAAGTGCCTAAAAAGTGCTCGAGGGTGTGTGAAATCTACCAATCCGCACTTGGCCAGCGTGGTGGACTATGGCCTAACCCTAATGCTATTATTATTTTTATTATAATCGGCATCCTACGAAGGTTGCGGTTCCGCAACCGGACGCGGGCGCTGGCGAAAACCGCATAGTGAGTTCTTAGCCTAAGGCAGACAATCAAAATAACATGCAAATAAACAGCAAGTAATAGCCGGTACAGACAATAGACTTTTTCAGCTTCGTAAAGTCACGCTTTGATCTCACGGGGGTAGGCGGAAACAATGAAACTTTTTTTACACTGGTTCCGCAGCGAGCGATAATTTGTCTATGCTTCTACCATCACTCATTACCAAGGGTCGGTAGAGAATTTTTATCCGGTGAAAATTGATACTTACCATGTATAGAAGCTGTGGTTTCAATAAATGTCGCTATGTCACTCTTTATTAGTAGAGTTTGGCCATGCCATAGTTTTTTTTTCATATTCACATATCACATATTCTATTTAAAAGACAGCAAAAAGGTGAAACATTTCTTATTCATATTGATATATTCTTTATCTTACACATTACAATATTTGAAATTCCTAACAATATTTATTATTAAAAAACCCGGCATCCCGAAGGCATATCCACATTAATATATACGTGCCAGTTCATTGACTCCAAATCAATCTACCTACTCCGACCCCTGCTCATTACCTATCAGAGCCGAGCTTCGGTTTGACAGCTGACCAATAAAATGAGAATTATTTTGTCTATTCCTACTCCTATTGGTGATTTACTAATGCCAGCTATTGCCGACGGGGATGAGTGACGGCGCGATCTTTATTGGAGAAGTTTACTCTCAATGGTTTCCTAGACAATAATGATCAAATACATAACTTTTGGATCATCACTTAAGTTTAATATGGTGGTAGAACTTTCAGAAAAATATAGTGCAGTCCACGTTGCCTTGTTCGAACGAATTCTCTCAACTTGTTGAGGTAATAGGAAGTGGGGGCAAGAATGAGTGGTTTACTGGCATAAGAAAGAAATGGCACTGTCAAAGACAACAACGGGTATACGTTGTCTTTTAAAGAGGAATTTATTTTAATCGAAGTATTGGTCGCCAAAGACGATCAATATTGCGCAATATATTTATATTCAAGTTGTTTTAAATCTGAACCTTAACGATATGAAGATAACGTCTCATTTTCAATACAAGATATCTTTTTATATTATTCCATCTTCGTCACAACATTGAAAAACTAATGATAATATGCTCGGATAGTGTAGTACTTTTAAATCGTTGATAGATCCCATACAGACAATGTATAGGTAAAGAAGATTAGGTATTGGTTTCTGTATGAAACTTCCCCTACAATAATAATTTATTAAAAATAATAATTGGTAAGCGTTTAATAATGATAGCAGACATGTATCTAATACATGTCCCACTGCTGGACTCGGGCCTCTTCTCGTGATGAGAAGAGTTAAGCCATAGTCCACTACGCTAGCCAAGTGCGGATTGGTAGACTTCCAAGACCTCGAGTACGTTTAAGACTCTCAGGCATGCACGTTTCCTCACGATGTTTTTGCTTCACCGTTAGCGAGCGATAATTTATATGATAAATACGCACATTTATCGAAAAGACGGAACTTAACAATTTTTTTTTTATATTTCACTACTCACACACAACGCCATCTAGTCCCAAACTAAGCAGAGCTTGTACAATGGGTACTAGAATAACTAATACTAATACATAATATACTTTTCTTTTGTAAATACATACTTATTATACATCGAAACACCCAGACTAAGACAAACCCCCATGTTCATACACACAAAGATTTGTCTTAAGTGGGAATCGAACCCACGACCTCGGCGTCGCAGGCAGGTACACTATCCACTCCGCCATCCAGTCGCCTTATTGACAGAGGTGTGTGCCGTAGGATCGAACCCGAGACATTTGACTTCGCAGTCCTACGGTCACTCTGCTATCGCTGCTAGGTATATGCGTTTAATAGCAATATAATACAAGAAATATTTGTTTACCCATCGTGAGGAAAATATTCATAAGTAAAGACAGGTTAACCTTAGTATTAAAAAATCGATTCGACCTCTACCAAACCGGTTTGCGACTTGTCTCGCGTTGGACGTGTCTGCACACCGGACAAACGAGTGCTGTGGTGTAGACCAGTGGCTCTTAACAAGTGTCTCGAAAGACATAACTAGCTATTATATTATTTATTATTATACCTATTTTGACGACCGGATGGCGGAGTGGGTAGTGTACCTGCCTGCGACGCGACGCCGAGGTCGGGTACGATTCCCACTTAAGACAAATCTTTGCATGAACATGGGGGTTTGTCTTAGTCTGGGTGTTTTTATGTATTATAAGTATGTATTTACAAAAGAAAAGTATATATGTATTAGTATCAGTTATTCTAGTACCCATAGTACAAGCTCTGCTTAGTTTGGGACTAGAGGGCGTTGTGTGTGAGTTGTGAAATATTTATTTATTTATTTATATTAGGCTATTTTTATAACAACTCCAAAATCTATTCCTCTAGTCATTAAAGGACCACAATTTCTTGGCTGTTTTCATACAAAAGTAATTAGGGTTTAACTTTATTATTATTGAGTTTTTATCTATTATTATCGACGAATAATATCTAAATAACTTAAATGCATGTTTGTTTGCGCCCACTTTTTCAAAAATATTATATTAATTTGTATGTAACTCCTTTAAGTAATAAACTATTTTGACATAATGGCTCGTGGCCATTATGTCAAAATAGTTTACAAACATGCATTTTAGTGTTTAAAATATGATTTACCTATAAAATAGATTAAAACTCAATAATATTAAAGTTAAACCTAAGTTAACATTTCCATACATTTTAACTATTTGTCATGTTCAATTTGTATGAAAACCGTATTTTTTTTAAGGAAGTCGTACTTTTTTTCGTGTTTTTTGTAAGGTAAAAATAACTTTGCATAAATATGCTGCGACGCATATCTTAATATTGGATCCAAGCAATAAAAAATATATTTTTTTTAACAGTTTCGAGAAATGCGAAGACTATAAATAATCTTAATGTTTAATTCCTACGATCAAAATGGGCATTCGCCATTAAATTTGGACTATAGGGGAAAAGTTTTTTTTTCACACGGGATTTTATATTTTACTAATGGTTAATTGTACTTTATTAATAGTATGTATAAGGGGTTATTGTAGCTATATAGTTATTGTTACAGCTTTACTACTACGTATAGAGAAAAAAATATACTTATTAAAGTGGAGTCGTAAGTAATTTATGATTTCTCTGCTGTCCCTACATAAAAAGTAAGTGTGACGAATTTACACATACTTTTTTGTGTGACAAATCGACAATGTGGTAAATTTACAATAACCCGGTATAAGTTTGTATATTTTCTGTAAAGATGGAGATGATAATGTGATGATGATGGATGATTTTTTGGTTATTAAGGCGAAGTGTTATTTTCTCATACAAACGGAATACCATGGGCAATTCGCGAATTCTCCAAAGCGAATTGGCTAATCCTTTCACCACGATGGCAAGTCAAAACCTTGACCAGTCAGTCAGTCCACTCTTAGTGCCAGCTTTGCGCGTGGTCTCCATCAACATCGAGGGGTTTTCGCGTAACAAATCAGAAATTCTTGCTGATCTGTGTCGCAAAACGCAGTGCCATATTCTATGTGTGCAAGAAACCCATAGAGATCACGATCAAAGTCGGCCATACATACCCGGACTGACGCTTATCGCCGAGATCTGTCACCCGAAGCACGGTAACGCAGTGTTTGTTGCCCCCGGCGTAAGCATAAAATCCACCAAATGCTCAACAACAAACATGATAGAAACTATCACTGTAGATACTGGAACCTGTACCATAACATCCTTATACAAACCTCCTGGCTCACCCTTCCATCCCATTGGAAACATAAGAGGCAGTAACCACATTATCATCGGCGATTACAATAGCCACGGTACAAATTGGGGCTATAGCAAAACAAACGAAGACGGTCGAGCCGTCGAAAACTGGGTGGAAACAAATGACTTGGTTTTGATCCATAGCCCTAAAGACCCGGCCTCATTCAACAGTGGCCGTTGGAAACGTGGCTACAACCCTGATCTTTTGTTTGTGAGTGCAAACATCAGTGCCCAATGCATGAAAACTGTTTGCCAGCCAATTCCTCGCACCCAGCACAGACCAATAATGTGCTCAATCGAATCCGTGATTCAGCCCAAAATAGTACCATTTTTACGCCGATTCAACTACAGAAAAGCTAACTGGGACCTTTTCTCTAAGACCATAGACGAAGCTATTGTAGATATTTTACCGATCCCGCAAAACTACGATCAATTTGCTAGCTTAGTCGCCAAAACATCCCGTAAACACATTCCTAGAGGCTGCCGTTCACTTTATATTCCAGGCCTTTCGAACGAATCGGCCCAAATTCTGAAACACTATGAAACCCAGTACACCAGGGACCCCTTTGCAGAGAACACCATAGCATTGGGAGAAAAGCTGTTGGCAGTAGTGAGTGAAAGTCGACGAGACAGATGGATGGAAACTGTCTCAAATATCGATATGACTCACAACAGTAAAAAAGCGTGGAGTACCATTCGGAATCTCACAAACGAAGCACCATCGGCTAAGTCACCTAGCCAAGTAACAGCCAATCAGATAGCACATCAACTGATAATGAACGGCAAGCCATTACACCGACTGCCAAAAATTCCCAAGTTGAGCCCCAACATTCCAACAGACCATCCAGACGACAACATGAGTAAGCCATTTGTTTTGGAAGACATAATATCATCTATCAAAATCCTAAAATATGGCAAAGCGTCTGGTGTGGACAACATATCAACAGAACAACTAAAACATCTGGGACCAGTGGCTGTATCATGGCTTTTACAACTATTTAACACCTGCCTCTCCTCTGCTAAAATACCACGGATTTGGAGAAAAGCAAAAATCACAGCCCTCTTAAAACCTGGCAAACCTGGAGATGAACCCAAAAACTTCCGCCCCATCTCACTACTCTGTCACACTTATAAACTCTTTGAGAGACTACTACTATCTCGCCTCTCTCCTCTTGTTGACCCCAAGTTGATTCCTGAACAGGCTGGGTTTAGACCGGAAAATCCTGCAGCAGTCAAACTTTAAAACTGGTTCAACACATAGAGGATGGATATGAGTCCAAAAAAGTGACAGGTATTATTTTTGTCGATCTTTCAGCGGCTTACGACACCATCAATCTTAAACGGCTTCTATTTAAAATAAAAAACATCACTCATGACGAGAAATTTGTAAACATCCTCGGAGAGCTACTGTTTAATAGACGCTTCCAAGTCCATCTGAACGGGGAAACAAGTCGCTGGAGATTACAAAAAAATGGCTTACCGCAGGGCAGCGTGCTGGCCCCCTTGTTGTTCAACATTTATACCAACGACCAGCCATCTAGCCCACAAACACGCCGCTTTCTTTATGCTGATGATTTGGCTCTCACTTCACAATGTGCATCGTTTGAAGAGATCGAAGCCAATTTGACAGCAGCACTGGACAGACTAAGTCAGTATTATAAGGAAAATGCCCTTGTACCTAATCCGTCAAAAACAATATCGTGCGCATATCACCTTCGCAATAGACAAGCAAGCCGGAAGCTTAACATCTCATGGCAAGGAGAGGTCATCTCCCATAGCGACTCACCTAAGTATTTGGGAGTCACCTTAGACCGAACTTTAACGTTTCGGCAACATTGCGAAAACGTAAGGCAAAAGGTGACTGCCCGAAATCATCTTTTGAGGAAACTCACCAACACCAAATGGGGCGCTACTCCTCATGTCTTAAGGGTTACTGGGCTGGGACTGTGCTTTTCTGCAGGAGAATACGCTTGTCCAGTGTGGTGTCGATCGTCCCATGCAAAGCTGGTGGATACAGCACTAAACGACACATGTCGGATTATTACGGGCTGCCTTAGGCCGACCCCGGTTGATATGTTGTATCCACTAGCTGGCATCGCCCCTCCTAGAATCCGCAGAACGGTAGCCAGCGGCACAGAGAAAACTCGTATGGACGAGGATTCCAGACATCCTATGCACGGCTACTCTGCTGTACCACAGCGACTTAGGAGTAGAAAAAACTTCAACCGATGTGTCGCACCCATATCCGACTCGATCTCCCATGCCAGATGTGATATGTGGCAGGCAGAAGGCGTCTTGCCCAAACCTTTCGTCCCAATTTTGGAAGCCTTACCAACTGGCCACGAACTTCCAAGACCGATCTGGAAAGCCTTAAATAGACTCCGGACGCAAGTCGGGCGAAGCAAGGAGAACCTTTTTCAAATGGGGATATCTTGACACAAACATAAATTGCGAATGTGGTGCAATACAATCAATGGCCCACCTTACTGACTGTCCGAAGTGCCCTACCACCTGCACAAGAGAGGCGCTCATGAACGCCGATGAGAGCGCCATAACAGTGGCCACTTATTGGGCCAATAAAATTTGACTCAGCCATCGACACGACGAAGAAGAAGAACGGAATACCGCAATCATTTGTGATTCAAGCATATTTACAAAATACTATTATGTAATTTTCATCAAGGCAGTCTTCTCTCAATCTTGATTATTGTTGGAAAAACATTGAAAATATCTACATGTTAAGTAAGAGAACTGAATTTCCCGTATTTTTACAGCATAAACGTCAGATTTTCATCATATTTGTACTGTATTATAAACAGTTAAATCTATAAAGTATTATGAACATAAACATAGTTTATATAGTCTTGTTTAAGATTAACAAAAAGAAATAGAAAAATATGTAAAATTTTCGTTTGGGAAGACAAGATAAATTTTATTTACGTTTACATTTTGAATGACCAGTAGTGCGAGAGCGAGCGGGCGCTAAACAGAGATAGCACTAATCCGTTTGATTGTTATGACATCACAATAAGAGTATTTTTTGATTACGGCAAGAACGTTATTGATCAAAACCAATTGCTGACAATAATAGTTTGTCTGTTGTTATGTTTTTTTGATATTTTTTAAATTGACGTAATTATTGAATGTATGGGTCAGGCATAATTGGATCAGGGTTGTCAACTTTTTTTTCATTTTTACTCGGGACAATCTTTCAAAGCTTATAAAAACTAAGAAGTGTTACCTGGAAGGCATTGCTCTTAATATAACGAGAGAAAAAAAATAAAAAAATAAAAGAAAGGCAGCTCATCTTAATAAAAAAGAAATGTTATGATAACACACTAAAAATGAGGTGCATGAAAGGAGCTTCCCCAAGTGACGTACACAACGATTCCCTACGTCCGGCGCACCCTGGGCAATTCGCGAATACTTCAAAGCGAATTGGCTAATCCTTTCACCACGATGGCAAGTCTAAATAAAATTTGACTCAGTCCGACACGACGAAGAAGACTAAAAATATAGTAAAAACTGGGTATAAACCATGAACTATAATATAATCTTTTAATTTAATTAATATAATAAATAAACTTGAACACCGCAGCATGTGGTAGGACATAGCGTACTATATGACATTAAATTTAAGAACTGTAATACTAACCTATGATGTATTCTTATTCTGTGCCTATGATCCACAAAGAAATAAATGAATGAATGAATGAACTATTTGATATATTTTATGTCCTTGAATCCGATAAAATCAGATTATATAACTGCCTCAGATTTTGTAAGAGTGACGTAACCATTATTACATGACTATTGTTCGTAACTATAAACCAGAAAGAAGGTTGGCAGTGTTGTTACAATAAATGGGTATTATAAATTGTGATAAACGCTGTGACCAAGGTAATAGGAAATTGATGTGATTACTTTGTATTCATAATAATCATTTTGTCTGCACGTGTGGTGTAGTGGTTTAAGCGGTCGCCTCACCGCTTGCCATTGCACTGATGTTGTGGGTTCGATCCCCACATGGGACTTATCTTTGTGTGATTCTCTAAGATTTGTTCTGAGACTGGGTGTGCTTTTGTGAGTGAATGTCCATTAGATAATGTAGTCACTTCTAGCGTCCTATTTAATGTAAAAAAATAAAAATAAAATAATTTTAATGGTTTGGCCCATAATGGAGTATACTGGAATTAACATCGCCAACAAACCGCATATTTACCTAATATTGTGAATGTCTTGATACGCTAGAGGACTATGAAATGTGGCTTACCGTGTCAGTTTTTTCAGGAACTTATTAAAAAAAGAATGTATGTGCTAATGTATTATTACGAATAGCGTTTACACTTACAGAGAACCTGCCAAAGTTTGTATTTCTCCTTCTATATACGACAATGACCTCCACCAATCGAAACCGGTTTGCTTTGTATACCCAAAATAATTGCTTGAATAATAAAACTATTATGTATTTCTTGACTTGTTAGGTTGGTTTCCACGGCATCTAACAACATTCTTGCTATTTTGGTGATTTTGAAAGCTGTCCAAATGTATGTACATCGATTACGTCGCGTTTAATGGATCGATTTGCGTGATTCCTTTTTTGTTCGACGCAAAATAGCTGCCAGGTGGTCCCATAAAAAATTATTTCAGTTTTGTTTAGTAGTTTTTATTTTATAAGTATTATTAGTAATTGAAGTCGGTTTTTTTATTGGAAAATTATTATTATATATCAACAAACAATGAATATTGTCCTACCAATTACGTTGGCCTCCGCCCGCGCCGGAAGGTCGAAAGGAAACAAAATTGACTTAAAATATGACTTTAATTAAAAATACAATTAAAACTTAAATGCCTACATCGTAAGATAGGTGGCTAACGCTCGATGTTAGAAACGAAAGTGCACCAATCCGGTAAAAATGGTTGTATGACGCTGCGCCACGCACGGCTCATGTAGCAGCAAAAGTATGCCTGACGCATACGTAACATGCCTGACACGCTACACATTATAAAAATATCTAGCTTGAATATTTCCTGTGTGTTTTGCCTACTGAAACCTAGCCTTGTTTACTGGTGGTTTTAATAATAATTATAGAATAAACATTTGATAATCCTAACAACCAATAACAACGCCAAAAGACTAATGATAAATTACATTAATCTTTTTTTGATCTAGAAAACAGACTCTTTGTCTATTCTCAAAAGCTCCGCAAGTGTCCGCTTTCCTTCAAAGATATAAAACAAGTTCAGTAATATTTAAAAACATTCAAAGTGGAAATTAACCATTAAGAAACCAGATAATTGGATTGTATTTGACACATAAACAGCCGCACCCCGTAGATCCTATTCGATCCAAGGTGCACACATATAAATATATTCTTATATAAGTATATAAAATTCTCGTGTCACAATGTTAGTTACCTTACTCCTCCGAAACGGCTTTACTGATTTTTACCCAATTTTATATGCATATTCAGTAGGTCTGAGAATCGGCTACTATCTATTTTTCATACCCCTAAGTGATAAGGGTTGTTCACCATTAACATTTTTTTTTTAATTTTTAGACAATTTTTTTTTGTTTTTATTTTTCTATAATGAGGCATTAAAAATACATAAAACCCTAATTTTTTACCCTTTTATCACCAACCCCTCGATAACTGATCAATTATCGTCTTATTTGTAAATGTTTTTTACTCTATTTCGAATAAAATTTCTCTGAGCTTAACAATAATGAATGATTAATGTACTTAATTTTTTAATTTGTATTTCTAATAAAAAAAATAATTAAGTAAATTCCAAAATCTGCTTATTTATTGCCTTAAAGGCGGGACAAAGTTCGCCGGGTTAGCTAGCATCTTAGCATACATTTATAATTTTCTTGTAACTGAGAATGTTAATAGATGATCAATGACGATGATCTCTCGGCGTCCCTGTTGCTATAGTAACAGTTCGTTGTTAAACATTAGTTTTAATCGAAATTTAATAATTTAAGTCAGCAAGCCTCGTGCCCGAAATAACATAAATATAAAATTAACGAGATATTTTCCTAGAAATAATAACGACTCATAAACTATTTTAAGAAAAACGTTAATACACACATTAACTAATGAAGTGAAACGTGTTTTGTTTGATAAAAATCATTAGTTGGTATCACCATTACAAAACGATTCGGTTTACAAATTGATTTGTATTACTAGCTAAAGAAACTGCCGTAGAACATAATAATATGATGTCAATGGTAAACATAGAAATAATTACAGCCGTACATTTTTAATAAACATAATAAATGGATTGGATTTAGGTACCAATTACGTTTTTTTTTTCGGGCCTCTTGCTCACACTTACGGCTTGTGCAACATATGACATCCTTTTCGGTTGCACGTTTTAAATACGCGTGTATAGAACTTTTCAATATTAACCATTTATTAATCTTATAAACTACGATAATTCTAATTATTATCCAACTTACATATTATTATATGTAAAACGAAACCTTAAAAATTTTGGCAAACTGGTTTGCTCCTGATGGTAAACTAATAAATCTCATGACCACCCACAAAAAATAAGAATCGATTTTACTTAGATTAGGTCGTATATTTTTCTAATCAATACATACGATCTCAAAAATGAAACATTGCGACTTAAAAAACTTAAGATTATTTCATTATTTATTTTCTAATGCTGTCCTCTCGGCATTCCCACGGTCCCACCACAGTACTAAGGTCAGGACTTCAGTGTGTATTGACTGGCTTGCCGACGAGCGTCGCGTCGCCACAATATTGCCGCCCGGAGCAAATCGTCCATTTCGCCCTCGCCTCTAAATCCGGATTCCATCCCGTTGAGCCACTGACAGAAAGAACAACTACCTTCTGGCAGCGATTTACCCTGGCCACTATGAAAGGCCTTAGACAGGCTCCGTACCCAAGTTGGCCGCTGCCAGTAAAACTTAAACGCAGTGGGGTTACGCAGACTAAGCCGACTGTGATTGCGGTGCCAGTCCCCAAACGATGGCTCACCTTCCTTCATGCCTTTTATGTCCCACCACCTGCACCTAAGACGAGCTAAGGAGCGCCACCGATAATGCCGTTCTTGTGCCAATTTTTTGGTTAAATAAAGTTTAATATGTATGCATTTCCTCATGTTTCGCATTGAAACGCAAAGAAGAGAAAGAAGAACCACACAAAACTCGCATAATTATTATTATTATGTGCAACCGCTACTATTTCCCGGCATGTTAAAAATAAATCAGTGGGGATTTCTCTTCACGTTCTCAAGAGTTCTGACATCTTGACAATTTTATCTTCCTACGTGTGATGATGCACGTTCGCCGGGACTTTCATTTTAACGAACACAAGATATATTCACGTTAATCGTTTTTCGACATTTACGATTCCTGGTAAGACAAAACAAGCAAATTAGTTCTTCCCCTAATTTACGCAGTATTTCCGAGTAAATAAGGAAAATTACAATTATTTTATAATTAGTGGTCGGGCTGGGCCTGTAATTAATAATAAATAATTAATAGGTAATAGGTTAATGTATCTATTCAGATCATTTAATAAATGAACTGAATAAATACATTATAATAATATAAGCCGCAAAAACGATACGAGAATAATCTGGGAGTCTTGGTTAATTTCCAAGTTAAAAAATAGCAACTAAAGGTCCTTGTATTAGGGACTTGGATTCACAAAATATGGTAATTAGATATGATAGATGGATCTGTAACTGTGAATCTGAATTTGCCAAAAAAAAATGATTTCTAGTTATTTGGCATGAGCGCCATTAAGCCCAATAAAATTAAATAAATTAAGAGCAAAACCGCAAATTGTGGTGAAGTTAAAAAAAACTTTTTTTTTAAGCATCACCTTTTCTGGTATTTATTGATTCATCGCATATTTATTCACTGCACCCATTTTGTTTGGTATAAGCAAAGCACACGGTCATCATTAAATACAAATAAAATAAAGCTGAATAGTTTGTCCAAATATAGAGAATATAGTGTTTTTGGTGTTAGATGGCCCATTTAGGACGGCTATATGATCTGATATTACGCTACGAAGAATAGAAATGGAGAAGCAACGAAAAATGTTTATACGAAATTTGTACGCTAAATGCGACAGGAGCGGAGCAGTAGCAGTAGTAGTCTTCTTCTTCTTACGAGTCAATAGTCAAAGTTTTTATACCACCCCGGCCCAGTAGGTAGCTACATTAGTTGCATTCTCCGTGGCCTTATTCAGATCGCAAGGAGCAATTGTCAGGGCAGTTGGGGCATTCAAGGAGATGTGTCATTGTTTGCTGAGGAGCACCACAATCACATTGTGTTTCGCCTGGCTGGATTTTCCAGGTTATATCTGCAGCGGCCAACGTGAGCTCACACCTAGACCCTACGTTACGAAATCTAGGTGTGCCGGACGTTAGGGAAAATTTGTTCACTTTCGACGTCGCTCGGGGAGGCTCTTTTCATGCAGTAGTAGTAATAACGCAAGTGAAATTCCATGCGGATTAAGTCGCGGGCAACCGTTAGTTAATAAACTGAACTTGATTAAAAAAACAACAAACGATATTCTGGGAAATACCGAATCATGACGGGTTTTGTAATCAAAATGTAAGTAAATATACACCTTAGGTTTTCCCCAACATTTAATTACGTACCAAGCTGCTATTTCTACGCACAACCACAACTAAGGTTGCCAATATAGTTTGTGTCTCTGGCTTATTATTTTTCTATTATACTTATGTTCAATTAATAATGCTATCTACAACCCCTAGGACCCTGGATTAGTGGCAGCAGCAGTGCAGTGCATAGTACGAATAGATAACAAAACGCTGGGTGCCTAGAGTCCCTGGTCCTTTCAACTCCTACTTAACTCTAAAGATGGTTACGAGATTCCAGAGAGAGAGGCGGGTTACGGAAGAAGGTCAGTTTGCAAACTAAAAGACGATCTTGAATAGGAGAATGCTCAGAAGATGAGTAGGTCATTGCAAACATATTTTATTATGGTTAACAACCCTATTTAAGACGAACAAACCAGTTACAGTCCACAAGTCGCGTGGCGTCGTAACCGGCTTCAACGCTCGAGAGAGACAGAGACAGAATATTCATTATGCAATCCATGTAAATTAAAATATCTACCTCTATCTATCTATTATATGTACTTATGAGTTGCCAGGTGTCCAGGATTGACGGGATTGTCCTAGCATTTTTCGTCTTGTCCCGTGTCGTATAATTTGACTCAATTGACCTGGCAACCGGAAATCTAGCTTTGAACCAACACACGAAGGCGCCGCAGGCCGCAGCACGCAGGCCTTCCTGCTTCCTGTCAGTTTATCCACCTTCAGCGACCTAGTCGCCCTCCCTCCACTAGATTTGTGGCAGGTCCTGTAAAGCAAAATTTTCCCAGAATTAAAGCCAACAAATCTTGCAAACCCTATACCTATGAAATTCCAGGAAAAAGGAGACAGTCCACTTGATGGCCATATTATTTTTGATGCACAATATTTGACTTAAGCCCTACTGAAAAAGACTTATGCATACAGCTTGACTCAACTTTGAACTGGCTAGCTCAAGTGGTCAATGTCAGCCAAAAGGTTACCAGTTCTCTGCGCTCTCTCTACCGACATAGTGCCATTTCTTGGTACATAGTTACCTTTTCGAAAAATAAATGTTAGCAATGAACCGAAATACAGTTAAAACTAGTGAAAACACAGCTTCTTTTCAATCGTCCACATTCCAGTAAATAATAAAGAAAAGAAATGCAAAGAGACACAAAAAGAAGGCCAAAGACCTCGACGGAGACCATCGACTGACTCGACCATTTTGAGAAATCAACCGACACTTCGTTTTGTTGCTTTATTCTCGGTCTTCTTGGGATTCTTTTTATTTACACTCAGGAATTTCTACCCAGTGAATTTAGTTGCTGATAAAAATGTTTTTGACTGCTCTTATAACCAATAAACTTGACGATTCATCCTACTCTGCGTTTTTTATTGTAACAAGACAATAATGTGCATCCGCTGCTTGTTATTCTGCCTATAAGCTGAATTTATAGCCACGTGTCTCCCTAATTAACAATCTCGAGACAACACAAAGAGACAAGACTCATTTGGCCCTTTTGCCAAACCACCGTCCAATTCTGATACCATTAGGTACTCGCAACAATTATGTTCTAAACATCCGAATCCTAGCTCTATCTCTTACTAACTTAAACAAAATCATGAAGTGAGAGAAGGACAACATGATGGCACTAAACTTATGTGCCTATTTAATTCTCATTTTATCCTGCTAGGATAGTCGTCTACGAGGAAAACTACGTATTTACATAGAATTCAAAATGGTTTATACTAATATTTAATATAATGTGGTTCTTTGTAGGCACAGACCACAGACAAACAAGGGAACTAAGGCTGCGTTTACATTAGACGGAATATTGCAAAGCTTAACGAAGCGGAGTTGTCAAAAGAATGGGTGTTCCAAATCCATAAAAGCTTAGATTGTCACTGTCTAAGTTATAAGGAACGCTCACATTGTGTAACATAACTGGGTCCTATCTGCGTGGTCTGTCGATAAAAAGAAGTCTATGTCCTTCAATAATCTCCATACCAAACATCAAAATCGGTCCAGGTTTGAAAGACAGACAGACTGGCGAGTAACTTTCGGATTTATTATATTGGTTACGATAATACGAAACAAAATAATATAATCTTGGTCATATATTAGGTCACACGCTCACAGCGGGCGTTCCGCTCATCTCCGCTTCAAGAGAAACATAGCCGTATAGACAGATAAGTGATAACCTTGTACGCAGTCACAGACGGGACTAACTCGTTTATAACTAAAGTTATGATACCTTGTGGTTTGGAATATTAGAGTAAACTAGTAATTGCCCACGACTTCGCCCGCGTTGAGTTCGTTATCAGTAATTAATAATAGTTGTTCCCGCACTTTGATCCGTGTTTTTTTAGGTAAAATTAGCGATACAAACAGACAGACAGACAAAAAAATAAAAAAATATGGTTTTATGCATATCTGCAATAGGCATCGTACAAACTACCTTAATTTTTTTTATGTTGACATTAAAAACTGTCAATTTTTTATTTTTTTTTATTTTAATAAAATCTTACTATACACAACGCCATCTAGTCCCAAACTAAGCAGAGCATGAACTATCGGTACTAAAATAACTGATACTAATACACATATATATTTTTCTTTTGTAAATAAATACTTATTATAGGTACATAGAAACACCTAGACCAAGACAAACCTCCATGTTTATTATGCACACAAAGATTTGTCTTGAGCGGGAATCGAACCCGCAACCTCGGCGTCGTATGCCTCTAGGTCACTACCCACATCGCCATCATTTAATTCTTATTTATTATGTGAATGTAACCCTCGTTTTCGCATTTAGATTATTAAAACAATGTTCTTCTTGTGTATTCTGTAAATGGACGGTAGTCGTTATGTCTACACTTTACAAAGGAGGTTCTTCCAATCCAATACCGAGTTAAATATAATACATTGTATACTAAATATTTATGGATTTATAGCTAATTATATGGTATACACCTTTTATGGCAAGAATTTTAGAGTTAGCCACAAAATAAGGAAAAATACTTCAATATGTATGTGTGTAGGTAACAATAAACAAAAAGAGAATTAATATTTGTTTGTTTATAGCCTGGAACTAGTTATCTGCTGATGAGGTCATTGGCTATCACCGTCTACTACGTACATTGCGTCGGTGATACTGCATAAACACGTAACAGCTGCTATGAGGCGAAATTTTTTAAAGTGTTGTTACGCAGTTTTGCAGTATCACCGACAATTTGTCAATAGTCACTCTATCTTTATAAGTTCAAACACTATGAGTCATTGATTTAAACGAAAACAACAACAACTAGTTTGTACACTTTACTCTGAAATTTTACAAGTCTCTTTTACCTATAGGCCTTAAAGGTATTCGGGTAGAAGACTCATGTTTGAGTTAAGTTCACTTTTTGTCATCACCACTTTTTTGTTGCTTTGTTAATGTATTGTATGTGGTAAAACTAAACTAAACAAGTAATATGGTCGATTAGATAGATAAGTAATTTGACTTTTGACTAAGATTCCGGAATAGATATTTAATTCACAGTGATCATCATCATCATCATCATCATTATCATCATCATTCTATCATCATATATTCGGTTTATCATCATCATCATTATATTATCATAATATTCGGTCTATCATCATCATCATTATATCATCATATATTCTGTCTTTAATCATCATCATTCTATCATCATATATTCGGTCTACCATCATCATCATCATCATCATCATCATTCTATCTTCATATATTTGGTCTATCATCATCATTATCATCATTCTATCATCATATATTCGGTTTATCATCATCATAATATCATCATGTATTCGGTCTACCACCATCATCATCATCATCATCATGATGTTGATTTATTGCTTTTAAACTTGAGCGTACGCGCAAAAGGCAAAGAGAAAATATTTAAACACTTAATATCACAGTTTTAATTTTTCATATAATTTACTTATCAATTTCGTGAAAGGAAATTTTACATTGATGAGAGATTAATTAAATTACAATTTTAACCTAATCTAATATCACAGATATAATAAAATTAAATGAAAAATACATATGTTTACCCAAAAAAGTTTTTAATTAAAAAAATCTATATTATGTGTTATTTCAATTCTACCACAATCACAATATTTTTGTGTAGTCTTGGAGACTTAAGGCTGGCTCCTAGCTTTATTTCAGTACAAAATGCTTATTTTATCACCAGGTCAAGTAACAATGTGGCGGCAGAAAATGATTTCGCATCATTATTAAAAAAAAAAAGTTTGGTCACTTTACTTTTTAAAATTTGGTTTGGTCGTACAACCCGGATTTATAAGAGACTATTGACAAACAGAAACTTGACATTGTAAACGAAAATATCTAGATAATCAGAAACTATTTATAAAATGACGCTCGTCAAGTTGTTGACAATTTTAACGTTTGCCAACGTTTTTAGTATTTCTCTGCTGCCTCAATGTTAATTGACCCTATTTTGACACCTACAAATATTTCTTCTTGTGCTGAATATTCTTAATTTAAGAACACTCGTGTCGCTTACAATAATTTGTAGCACTTTTTATTTTGTTATATTACATTTTTAAATTGACTACCTACCTACCTTTTACATAATTTTAATTACAGAAATATGTGAAGGTAGTACAAACATAGTAGTGGCATTTTATAATGTGAGGATCAAAAAAGTACATGCAAAATATAACTCGATTGGTCTTCAAAAATTAGGTTAGACATAAGAGAGACACGGTCATACCAGAATGAGAAACAGAAACTCGACATCGCTCTTATCACTTCACCAAATTAGCAGTCGTCAATATTAGTTAACTAATTCTATTCAATCCTTAATTAAAAATGTCTAACAGTTTATCGAAAGCATTACCAACAAGAGCAGAGCAGCGATAGCCGAGACCGTATCACTGCGAAATCAAAGGTCTCAGGTTCGAACCCACGGCACACACCTCTGTCAAAAAATCGTTAAGTATCGTCTTTTCGAAGATATTTGTGTATTTAACATAATAATATAAATGACTCATCATGAGAAGAGGCCCAAGCCCAGCAGTGGGACATGTATTAGATACAGGGCTGGTATTATTATTACCAACAATCATTTGTTTAATGAGGGTCCATTCATATGGACCCTCATTAAAAACATATTTATTAAATTATTATAGTCCTAATAACGATCATTTTCTTCTCAATGTGCTTACAGATTATACGTCTTATTCAAGGCAATTACATTTAACAAACTGAAATATAATATATATCATGCGCCAAGGATTTAAATAAGGACACTAAATGGAAAATCCCGCTAGAGGGCAGTCCGAAGTGCCTATTACACATAGTAAATAATATTTTCCATGAACAATACAAGTAACTTATAAGGAAAACACTTGTATTTCCCTTAAAAATATTTATGCTTTAACAGTAATAAATGTACCAAAGGTCACCAAACAAGTTTTATTATAATATTATTATGTACATTCATAAATGCATAATTATTTAATCATGTTTTCTAAACCCGCTATTTGAACGCTCTGGATAATTCTACGTTGAATAGCAAAACAAAATAGATTTTATTTAGAATACAAATTACAAATTCAAATTCTTTTTGACGAGGAATATTTACATTGCATGACTAAAAATTTATCAAACTATACTATTAGATTATCAAATTTTTGTTAAAGTATAGATTGATCCAGTAATAAATAACAACAGAATTTTTCAAAACAAAGACATATTTGTAGGGATAGTTATTAGCTTTCCACATGGCAATGCGACTGCGAACTCAGTCTGACCATACAAATACGGCAATAAATCGTATTCCATCGCATTATCTACATCAGTGGTAATTGCCACACAACCAATCATACATAAATGATAAGCTAATAGTATATAGAATTAATGGAAAAAAACTGGATACAAACACTTGGAAGTTGTCTGAGCGTTCGAATAGATTCTAATACTTCCTCAATCAAGTTTTCTTTGTGAACCTATGAATATGCGAGCTCTAAGAGGGAACCATTTTAATTTAATGCATGATTTTTTTTTTAGTACAAAGATGGCTGTTTATAGAAACCACCAAATACAATGGAATTTGTTACTTTTTCTACTATAATATACGTGAAAGGTCTGTTTGCTATGAATTGTACAACTCCAATCCGGTTACTGAATTCAGCAACAGTCACACCAGAAGCTGTGGTACCTTCTTCAGTCACCTCAATGGCAGCTTTGTGTACTATTTTAGATACATGCAATGGCAGCCTTGCAATATTAGGTAACCTAGCTTTTGAGGGATCAAATAATTGTTCAATACCAAAACGAGACTTTAAAACATTTGATATTTCTAAATCAGACTCTATTTTAAACCGAGGAATTAAACAGTCCACTTCGTCATCTGAGAATTCTTCTTTAGACACTCTTAGTTCTGTGAAAAATGAGTCTAGGTTCACAGTTTCAAAGTTTTTAAACATATCCTCTACCGATACACCAGGGTTTGGCAGCATGATAAGCATGGACAACCTATTTTCATTGCCATAAGGCAGCTCAATGACTCTAGCTTGAAGCTGTCTGATATTGGCGAACGGGTACGTGAATCTGTTGTACATCATGTTCACCTCTCCAATTTTGCGTTCGTTGCTGTCATAGAACGGCATTTTTGTTGTGGATGAAGCGTTGAACGGCACGGTCCATTGTCCTTTAAAGTACAAAGCGCTTGACAGTACCATTGCAGTATTTTCAAAATAGTCTGGCTCAACAATTTTCGGTATCAGGCCATGCGTGAAGTTCGCGATATGTCGGTTGAGCACAGTTGCCGCTTCTGCTGCATTTTTGAAGTCCAAAGGGAACACGTCTGTTTCGTATTCATCTTTGGCAGTATTTATGAAATCTTTCTCTGGGAGATTATTTTTGTCAACAAACATGGTGTTAAATTTTGCCAATTGGACTGTATCTGTGTTGACTTTGAGCCACTTAATGATTTCTTTGAAGCTATCGCGTGAGATGTTGCTTTGTTTTGAATTCCATCGAATAGCACGAACAATCTCGTCTTTTGTTTGACCATAAGCGCCCTCAGCGATGACGGCAAGCACGTTCCATACAGTGATAGGTGACATAATGAAATTCTGTCCATCTTGTAAAGACTTCGAGGTGTGATACAGTACCTCTATGGAAAAGTTTCCTATCCTTTCAGATAATCCATTGTGCAGACTCACATTTTGATTGAAGTTTTGAGCGCCCGCCGAACAAAACACTGATATAGACGCTATGAGAACTATCGTGAGCATAATGATTCAAAAAGCACAACAACACTGTGGGTTGGTTGTTAAATATCTATCACTTTTCTTGCAGTTATTATAATAGTGTCACTAAATCTTTGCAACACTAAACAAACACTATATTTTTCTAAATACTAAAGTTCGTTTTGCTAAGTCTATCAAAAGTACAACTACATGAGTAGGTTTAGTACTATAAAATATAAATACACTTGAAAAATTGACCGTCTCGCTTGGTGGCACGAGGTTGACTGAGCAATGACGCGACCGACAATTTATATACATCCAGTTTTATCACGTACGAATTTATTCATTAAATATTATTCGTATATATAGTTATACAGGGTGTTTGGTGCATTGTTTGCAAAATTGAATTGGCTTGGCAAAGGAAGAAACAGCTTAAATTTAATTGTTATAATAACCAAACTCCACGTTATAGACGAAATTTAAATATAAATATGATACATCCTACGTTCTAGTTATCAATACATCAATAAATAAAATTGAAGTGTCTGCTTTTAATGTCAAAATAACAATATTTTTTTCCAGTTGATATGGTTATTTGCAATTTACCTATGCCTGAAATACTGTTTTAATTATTTTGACCTGCCATCTGTTTGTTTGTAGCTAATCTTCTTAACGGCTTAACCGATGTTGATAAAATTTTATATGTAGGTAATTGACTACAAAGCGCATCACATAGACTACTTTTTATTGATGTACCTACCACGCAGACGAAGCCGCGCGTAAAAGTTTGTTTGTTTGTTTGTTTGTTAGCGCTAATCTCGGGAAATAATGATCATATTTTAATAACTTTTTTTTTTGTTTGATAGTCTAACTATCAATTAGAGTTTTTTGATATATGACATTACGCTAAACTTATGGAAACGGGAAAGTAACGTTTAACGTTGGGTCAAAGCACGGAAGCTACTACTTAATATAAAGAATTTCACGCGGCCGAAGTCGCGGGCAAAAGCAAGTGTTTAATAGGGATGTGCCGACTGTGGGTTTGGTCGACTAGTCGGCGTAACCGAGTAGTCAGCGAGGCCGAGCATTAGATTCAGCTAAATTTTTATTTTAAATGCTTTTGAAACCTAGTCATTTTGATTGTTTATTTTGTATTGTTCGTCGCACCACCGCATGCAGTATATTACAAAGCTACACAATTAAGTATATATTTTACAAGAATTTGAGAGCAGATTATTAATTTCATATGTTTGTTGCTAAACATATTTATAAACAAAAAATCTCTTATAACAACCTGGTCAGTCGTTTAGGTTCGAGCCAAATGCAAAAACCGTTAATGTAACTCACCTGGCCTACCTATAGCACTTCTAATCCTTGATTATAAGTATTCATGGTAAAGCCGACTACTTGGTGTTATCGACCGACTAAAAAAGTGGCCGACTATTCGGCACGTCTCTAATGTATAAAGTTGAACAGTTAACTCTGATTTTTCTTACAGAAGGAACGTGTAATTTTAAAATCTGAATTTTACTAATTTTTACCTTTATTTAATCAAACGAATTGTATTCATTTAAGTTCATTTATTATACAACAGATACATTAGGTATACAATAAATTGCCAAAATGTTCAAGAACTACCCACAATCTATTTGCCGATTTTATTTACCTACAGAAATCTTAATAATAATAATTTTATGTCCCTGATAGCAAAGAGTCTCGACAAACATCTAAAGAGACTCGCGTTGGGTGGCTGGATCAAGGGTCTGATGCAGAAGGCGGTGCTACTCGACACGGCACGCATTGTGAGGAGGTTCCTCTCTCTGGAGCCCTAACCATCGGTAGTTTGGTCCCTGTATCCGATGCCGGTGGGATACATTTTTTTTATATTTTAAATATTTTTTTGTACTTATATTTAAAAATGTAGATTTTTATAGTTTTATATTTTTAAATGTACTTTACGTTTATAATTTATATTTAAACATGTAAAAAATTAGAAAAAGGAATAAATGAGTGAATAATTTCATGTCCCTACTGTTAACTGTTGCGGAGTTCCCTCGTCTAGAGTCAATCCTGGCAGCAGCATCACTTATCATTAACATGCATTGTCATGGGGACTGGACCAGTATGTAAAATTTCAGCTCAATCAGATACCGGGCAGTGGGTCAAATTTAACTTGCAGGATTCCACCTTCACTTACAAACATTGCTAGTTAAATAAAATCTTTTAAAATAAAATAATCTCGTTGGATGTAATATGAGTTAGGGATCCTCAATGTCTAGCTAGGCGTACATTTAGTACAGTAAAGCCTGGCACCCTGTATTTATTCCTATTTTTTTTTTTTGGGTTTTTTTTTGTTCGCAAGAATAGGTTATTATTAGTTTAGCTTTTAAACGTCATTGTAGGTAGGTATTAATATATTAAGAAGCTTTGCAGACAACTTTTGTTTTTTTTTCTTGGCCGTAACTTAGTGAAGGCATCATTCAAAATGTTTTGAATAATTCGGTGATCCCAATGTCGGGCAAAGATAACAAACGGAATTTAAAACTGTAAGTCTTTCACTGCCTGTGCGATTAAGTGATTATCTATTTATTCGTAATGTCGATGGCTGAGTCTGATTTTATTTTGACTTGCCATCGTGGTGAAAGGATTAGCCAAATCGCTTTGCGAACTCGCGAATTGCCCAGGGTGCGCCGGACGTAGGGAACCGTTGTGTACGTCAATCGTGGAGGCTCCTTTTATGCACCCCCTGTGTGGTTATGATTAGGTATGATTATAGTATTTAATAAAAATACTCCTTAAGGGCTCTCCCATACGACCGATGTTCGGTGACCGATTTAAAAAATAATTAAGACGAGATTTGCTACGGCAGCTTCGTAGAAAATCTCGTCTTAATTATTTTTTAAGACCGGAGTTAGACCGGTGATTCACCGATAAAAGTAATCGGCGAAAAACCGGTGGTGCATGGGTGTCCAATTACATCTTAAAATGATTTTGTGATTTATATTTATTTATGTATTTGTTTATAATACAACTGCCTATTGCACTCACAGTAGCTCAATACGTGCAGAAGGCACGGTTTTAAAAATAAAGTGCATGTATTTACAAATCCATCATCATATTTGTAAAAAAATGTCAACTCTGATGTGATTAGCATTACATACATATAAAAAAAAGCATTCACCCGTATTTAAAATTATTTAGCTTTACTAAAAGAGCTATTTACGGTAAGTCAACTCCAATTATAAATACAAGGATTCGTTCGATTTCTAAAAAAACATTTGTTGTAAAAATTAACCCTCTGCAAAAGCACGCTAGTAACATTAAATAACGTGAAAAGTCGGTTAAAAAGTTTTCGATGTCGCTTTCGGTGCTGGATAGTTTTTCTTATGTCTTTATATCCACACTTTCCTGTCTATCTCAAAAACTACTGAACCGATAATGATGCAACTTACCAGTTAGATTAAAGTGCAATCCATTTTTTTGAGATAGGTACGCGTGCAAACAATTATACAGACATACCATATACTTACGAAATTTGGCACACCAGCCCTTTAATTATTAATGTTGATAAATAAGTTGAGTAAATATTTGACACATTATCTGATTTAGTCACAAATCAGATAATGTGTCAAATATTTACTGAAAATTGAATTGTAATTCAATTCAATTTAAATTCAAATTCATTCAAAGTTAAGAAACTCGTATTGATCAACCAAAAAATAAATCAAACTGTGCAATCTCCTATTTTTGGTAGTTGGTAAAAATGCGTCAATACGGATATTACTTTATAAGGCCCTACATACATGCAATACATTGCAAAAACTATGAATCATGTAGTCATATGACATTATCTTTACTTCATAAGTAAGTTAGTATATTATTATAATTAACTATTGCCCGCGAAATATTATGATTCCAGTGAGGCACTCACACCTCTGGGTTCAACGTACCCAGCGCCTTATCCACTTAGGCCATGGAATCAAGTCCCAACGGAATCGTTTTTTTCAACCTATTACCAACATGAATATTGGGCCTTGCCTTATTGGCTGAGTGCCATCTATTGAGAAATTGTTAAGCGTGTCGTGATTGTTTTTGTACGAGAGCTGACAATAATAGTTGCCCCTTCACGTAGTAGAAGAGTGCGAAAGAGGGTAGATCGGTTCGTCTGCCAATAAAACTGTTTTCACATTACCGAAACCATTATTACAGAGATGTTGCAATCAACATCTCTGAAATATCGAAATAACTCGCTACAACAAATATACATGGTAAATAGCCCGTGATATCTAATATTTAGTTAAAAATAAATTATTGTGGGTTATGGCCCCCATTCTTAAAGCGTGAATCCTAAACGAGTGACTAATACAACGTATTTCATCAGCTAGCTGCTGAACCGCTGAGAAATTTGGTTAATAATAGCAGCCCGTATTCTTCTCATGATGAGAAGGGTTAGGCCATAGTCCACCACACTAGCCAAGTGTGGATTGGTGGACTTCACACACCCTCGAGTTCTTTTTAGGCACTCATAGGCATGTAGGATTTCTCACGCTGGTTTCCTTCACCGATAGCGAGCGATAATTTATATATATAAATACACACATATCATCGAAAAGACGAATCTTAAAATGTGGTTACTTAAACACTAAAATGCATGTTATAAGTACCTATGGGTCAATTTTAAACAAGCGATTTTTTTTGTCACTTCGGTGGACTTTTTTAATTTCAATGCTATCTATATATTTTAAGTAAAAATTAAACTTTAGCCTATTTTATAACATTGTGTGTGAGTGCCCATCAAATATCATCAAAACTTACATAAATATTTAAGGATGAATTTTTTAGAGTCCACTGAAATGAAAAGTGTCTACCGAAATGATAAAAAAATAACCACTGAAGTGATAAACTGTGCACCGTTTCTTACTGTGTAATAAAAAAATTAAAAGAATATGAACACTACTAAAGCAAATCAGTACTTACAGCAAAATTACATACACAATTTTGAAACAAATTAAAGAAATCTAGCTCGAGTTTTAACAGCCACCGAAATGATCCTACTTTTGTCCCCACATCACTGAAATGATAAATTTACTTTTGTGGCGGGAAACCGCAAGACGTTGGGACTGGTGCGATCGCGCCTAGAGCTTGAGCTGGCCTGATCCAAAGAGAGGAAAGGTAAGAAAGGCATAACAACGCAATGTTGACGTGGCTATTCTACTAAAATTTACTGTCCTCTGAAATGATAACTTTTTTCCGGACAAAAGTTGACTGCCTGTCAAATCTATGAGAAAGAAGATAAACAAACAAAAATGGTTTTATTTGATCGAATATATTATAATTTAATGATAAAACAACCGATTTAAATCCATATCATAAATATATTTGCAGGGGAAGGTATTTTATGAGCGGAATTGGGTTCGGGACAGGCCACCGTGATGATAAAATGACACTGTAATTTTTTTTTGGTATATTATTGGGTAGAAATCAATGATTTTTTTTGCCAAGGTAGAAAAGTACTTACTTTTTTGAGAAAAAATATATTTAATAAATAATCAGCACATTGCACTACCATTCTCACGTTTGCCGTGTGTTTTTTATGCTTGTGCAATTCACCCCTATAATACTTAAAGATTTAAGTATGATCTGTATTGCATGCCTCAGGGAAAAATATCGTGGACTTTACTATCTTGTAAAACAACAATGTATTACCCATATTTGCCATAAAAAAGTATTGAAGTTTAAAGTACATTACATTTATAAATGTCTAATAATGAAATGATTTCATTAATATATCCCTAAGACCTACCCAATGGATAAATCATTTAACAATTACGAGTTTATTAGTCATTTGTTGATACCATTATTATATTTTTATATGGCCCCATTATTGCTTTGCTATATGTATTTTCAGTCGGCTTCAATATATCGTACGGAAACAGAGTTTTTCTGGGCTCATTAAGGGCCCTTTCAATACCACTAGGCGGCTTCTAATCCTGTCCGATTCATATTATTGATAAATCATAGAAGGTATATTGCGGCAGTGTACATAATAATCGAACACACTCAACCAATGCCTAAAGCTTCGCCTTTACCGCAATGCCTGAAGACGAAAGTCTACAACCAGTACGTCCTACCTGTTATGACCTACGGTGCCGAGACAGGGACATTAACGGTTGCACTAGTCCACAAACTAAAGTCGCGCAACGGGCTATGGAGCTAGTTAGCTCGGAGTTTCTATAAAGGATAAAATTCGTAATGAGGTCATCCGACAAAGAACTAAAGTAACCGACATAGCTCGCAAAATAAGCTCGCTGAAGTGGCAATGGGCTGGTCACGTCTGCCAAAGGACCGACAGCCGTTGGAGCAAACGAATCCTGGAGTGGAGACCGCGACTCGGCAATCGTAAGGTAGGACGCCCCCGCCGCGCCAGGTGGACTGACGACCTGAAGAAGGTTGCTGGAGGGGACTGGTGCGGAAGACGCAGGACCGGATGTTGTGGCACAAATTGGGAGAGACCTATGTCCAGCAGTGGATTACGAATGGCTAAATGATGTTGACTCAACCAAAACTCGCAAGACCTCGCCATCAATTGTGAAAATAAGCCTAACAGAAAAACACTATCACTTGTAATGAAACATAATCCCGTCTATGTGTGTAGTGAGGTAGTGATTAGATATCAGGAACGGGATACTCCCGACGATAGACCATAGGCGCACATGTGATCGTAAATAAATATATCGCAACACATACAAGTAGGTACGAACAGCTTCACTATTAGTATATAACGGTCTCGCTATGAAAAGGCTTATATTACTATATATACTAAGACCAGCTTATACTGGAAATGTAAAGTTTGATGGGTAGCCGTGTGTACATATTAATTAACCGCTCATTAATTAACAGATCAAAAAAATATTTTTGGCCACGT
This sequence comes from Hypena proboscidalis, assembly GCA_905147285.1. Taxonomy (NCBI): domain Eukaryota; kingdom Metazoa; phylum Arthropoda; class Insecta; order Lepidoptera; family Erebidae; genus Hypena; species Hypena proboscidalis. The sequence goes on along the minus strand of LR990150.1, from coordinate 3,088,069 downwards.
CAAGGATTTTTGGCACCTTTCGTTTTGTCCATGTCCCTAACTAACAATAAAGAAAGACTCTATTCAATTCAATTTATTTCTAATTAGGTGCTTAAAATCTCATTTACATAGCAAGACAAACAATGACTTAATATCTAACATAGTATACACATTACATTTGTGTGTTGTTCAGGGGAAGCCTACGCTTGGAAAACCTGTGGTCACCCACCATTTTATTTGATAAGAAGAATGTGGACGTGTACATTCCAGAGAAAACAAGAATCATAGCTTAATAAAGTAATAGGTTTCTATAAGATTTCAATACAAGGATTCATTTATTCTTAAAGTTAGAAAGAGAATAAAAGAATCCTAAAACGTGAGAGGGACTATTCTACTGGGATCAAATTTTAACTTTTAATTTTAATTTTAACCTTATTTATGTTTCGGAATTGACGCCAGCGATCTTGTTTTCTCCCGGAATTGAATACTGGAGCTTAGGCTTCCCTACTGGGTAGGTACGTAATAGATCAACGTGAGACTGAGGGACTATTCTACTGGGATCAAATTTTAACTTTTAATTTTAATTTTAACCTTATTTATGTTTCGGAATTGACGCCAGCGATCTTGTTTTCTCCCGGAATTGAATACTGGAGCTTAGGCTTCCCTACTGGGTAGGTACGTAATAGATCAACGTGAGACTGAGGGACTATTCTACTGGGATCAAATTTTAACTTTTAATTTTAATTTTAACCTTATTTATGTTTCGGAATTGACGCCAGCGATCTTGTTTTCTCCCGGAATTGAATACTGGAGCTTAGGCTTCCCTACTGGGTACGTAATAGATCAATGAACGGACGAACGAAACGAGATGGTGATGACCAATAAACGGCCTTGGAAACTTCGAGGCTAACCTTGTTTACATAAACAACTAAACCAACATTCATAATATTTGCACCATTCAATAAGTACCTACTAACACAGTATTGCGTAAGAAATTTATGGTGCAAAAATTGAGAGGGAATTTATACAGTCATACTATTTACTATAATTTTCGGTTTAGTTTGGAGTATGTATGTATGTATGTATGTCAGCCACGACAAGTACACACAACTACCGTTAGAGGAAATTCCCAATTTAATAGTATAGGCCATATATATATTATAATATATATTTAATCATATTATATCATCATATCATATTAAATATCATAGAAACACCAAGTAAATTTAAAAAAAAAACATAAACGACGTATAAAAAGATACGTAATTTTTTTTTCTAAGACCGATTTCCGATGTGTGGCAATTTTCACTGATTTTTTTTTAGTAACCGTTCTCAGAATGCATTGAATCACTGGCTTTGTCACGATGTCATTAAATGACATTACATACAGAGTGTAAATTTACATCCTGTATGTAATGTGAGTCTTGCGAATTCGCTCTGGGAACACCAAAATATCGATTTCCTGATTGTCTGAGTTTATTAATTGCACTGTTCTCGTATGTTAGTAATTATACTTTAAATAATAATATATTATTGATAACACACACACACACAACGCCTATACTAATCCAGACGCTTCCACTACAAGAACGTTTTTATTAAGCGACATCATACGCTATATGTATCAAATGTATCAATTGTAGACCGGGCGGGTGAACTGGTGACCTGAAATACAGGCTTCCGCCTAGCTTGATTAGTGTATATAGTTTTAGTTTTAGTTATTTTTATTATAGGTTTAATTATTATAAATAGTTATTGAACCAATTCAATAATTAATTTAGTTTATGTGAATGATCTTTTTAAAAGTTGATGTTTTACAAGCTTAAAAAAAAAAAAAAAATAATGATATATATGTATAATTGAACTTAAGGACTGTTGTAATTTAATTATTATTGTGGTGAGAAAAATAAATATTTGTCTATTGTCTATTGTCTATTGTCTATTATTCTGATCTCATTAAAATATAACTTAGGTATTCATAAGATGTTAATTTGTGCAAAATATTAGGTATTATAATCATAAATACCGCCATTTCACATAGGGTAATGTAGTTAAAACCGGCCAAGTGCGAGTCGGACTCGCGCACGTAGGGTTCCGTACCACTATACATCTAAATAAATGTTTTTCTTTATTCTTTATTATATTGAAGTTAATTGAATGAAAGGTAAAATGCGATTTACGATTTATTACGTATTAAAAATAAACTCATTATTAGATCTCGTTCAAACCAACTTTAAGTAGAAGTTTGCATGGTAATGTACATCATATATTATTTTAAACATTTATCATGCCCTTATTTTAGAAGTTACGGACACATTTTTCCACTTTGGAAGCGTCCCTCGCGCATACTATTCAGTTTAGAAAAAAATTATACTATAAACCTCAATATAATTTTTGAAGACCTATCCATAGATTCCCCACACGTATGGGATTGATGAAAAAAAAAATGAGTTTCAGTTCTAAGTATGGGGAACCCCAAAAAATATTGTTTGTTTTCAATTTTTGTTTAAAAATCTTAATGCGGTTCACCGAATACATCTACTTACCAAGTTTCCACAGTATAGCTCTTATAGTTACGGAAAAAAGTGGCTGTGACAGATGGACGGACAGACAGACAGACATGACGACTCATTAAGGGTTCCGTTTTTTGCCATTCGACTACGGAACCCTAATAAAAACCGCCTGCAAGACAGGCTAAGCCTAGTGCAAGAGATTTTTTGTTGATTGCACTCTTCTTTAAATTATAATAGTAGTTATATGTATATTACCTATTTCCTTCTCTAAATGAAACTAGAATAAGATCTGATAACATGAGATCCCAATACCAAAATTTGTTAAGCACAAATTTTGCAGGTATTCAACGAACAGTTTCAATAACTCGGCAACTTTGACAAAACACGCATTACGTAGGTAGATATTTGGTTTTTAATATTTCTTTATTATAATATCTATATTATATAAAATGATTTTCCTTATGATTATTGATAAATTAAACTCGACTTTTTTGCATCGAATGCGGTAGCTCGTGCCTTTTTAGACTCGTGTCAAATACGGACATAGTAAAATTAATAAGTACGCCAACTCCCGGCGTTTAGGAGCGCACGATACCTAAACTTGCTCGAGGCGTAGGGTTGTCACTTGTCAGATTGATATTTTAAATTACCTGTACAGAAATCATTTTTTTAATTATAAAAAAAACGTTTTTTTTACAAAACAAAGCATTTATTTATGTCAAGTCAAAGTCAAATCATTTATTTCCATGGGCCCTAAAAGGTGCTTGAACACGTCAAAACAAACATCAACGTTCAAATAAATAAAATTTAAATAAAACTTAAGCTAATTAAATTATAATTAGAAAATTATAATTTTATTATTAGAAACTTTGTTGGTGACAGTGTTAATTATGTATGTGTTGGTAATTGTTCTTAATTATAATAGAGGGTACCTTAAAGAACGTTAATTCTGGGTTTGAAATAGTGTCGTTTGAACAACCATAAACTTCACAATAATATCTATTGACTCGCGAAGACATTTTGCAGTGCAGCGCGTAACCGTACCTAATTTTTTAAACAAATGGCGACCGCTCACAGTAATGGCACGGCCCGCACTACCGCTGACCGAGAAACTGGGCGAGCGGCGTAGTGTGCGTGCGTACGTACATGAACCCGGGGCGTGGCAAGCGCTACGCGTACATACAAACGGCGCGATGTACCTTTCTTCGAAGATAACTTACTATCTATACTATGATACGGACGTGGATCATACATAAAAATGTAATAAAAATAACCTACGATAAAAATTGAATATGATTTTGGACTGACATGCATTTATTAATAAATACAATGCATATTGATTAAGTATTTATTAATAAATGCATCATTAATTCTATCTTTAAATTAATTTGATTATTGTGTGTGCTCCAAATACGGTATCTGGTATTGGGCATCGGTACCTACAGATTAAAACCCACATTAATTTTTAATAACAATATTTTACTTCAACAAATAAAATAATAATATTTAACAGGTTTGTACGCTTTTTTTAATAAGCCATAACAAAAATAAGCAAAAAGACTTTGAACCTATTCTTATGGTAAACAAAGCTGACTTACACTTAAACGTCCCGATTTTTATTTCGTGGATTTTTTTATGAATACCTAAGAACTTGCCCAAAGATTATTACACCATAATTAAATCGTTCAGACTCAGATTGCAAAATTAACTCTGTAATCTGAGGGTTTAGCATTCTGATAGATGAGGTATTTTATACGTTTAATACAGAACATCCAGACAAAACATTAGCAATAGCAATGATTATTCGAAATTCATTTATTTAAAAACTTTTTGTACAAAATTTGTCACAAAGGCGGACTTAATGCCAAAGGCATTACCTACCAGTCGACCCTTAGGATGGACAGAGATAATTAGTCGATGCATAATATAAAAATAAGAATAATTACTTGATTGTATAATAAATCAAAATAATACACATACTAGAATAATACTATATAATACCTAAATACAATAACATACATTACATAACATATAACATAAAATAACATACATACATAACATAAGAACATAGGACACTACTGAGAAGATTCCGCCAATTTTTTTTTTTTATTATTTATTTATTTATTAAGATTCACCAACATTTGATTACACTGTTACATATTTTGAGGTATACATCTTATATCTAATAGCATTAGTGTAACAAACAGTTATTGGCAAATACAGCATTATTAATGATATTTCTAAGCAATTAAATACGTCATAAAGATTACAATCTAGTCTAGATATAACATTAGAGACTTATGAGTAATTTAATTTTGACCTAAGCTACTAAATTAATTTATGCTAAGAATATGTCCATTAATATCTTATTGTCTCTATTATCGAAAATAACACTTTGTTCTTGTGTTATTTTAAGATAGGCTTTCGCCAAATAACTCAGATATAATTGCTATACTTTTAATTTAAAAACATCACGACTAGATCAGTTAACTAACATTTTTACTCCTATTTGTTACCTATTATTTTGATAATTGTTTCAAAAAATGTCCAAGTAAGCGATAATAGGCAAGGACCGATATGAGGTGGGTTTACCCTGCAACCGTATTTTCACTTTACTTCAATTCTTGAAACCGTTTGTACTAAATCAATAACCAAATCCATTCCAAAAAAAAACTCCAAGAAAATACAAAAAGCACATTTTTTTTAAATTTTTATGGTAAAGGTATTTTTTTTTTCGTATTACTCGGTGAACTCTAATGGAATGGATTCTGTTACTGATTCAGAACAAACTACTTCCTTAGTTGTAAAAATGAGCGTTATCTAATTTAGTCTATCTACTCATATATTAAAAATTGAAATCAAGTGGAGTCAAATAACTGATTTAAACGAAGTGACCTTTTAACCCACTTCGAAGAAACGTTTGATTATTCTGGCAATTCTGGAGCGTTTATGAAACAATTTTATTGTTTAAGAAGGTATGGTTGCGAATGGGTACTATTGGCACCAAGTTGGGATCTGATGATGGGATCCCAGGGACATCGAGAGGAACCATAAAATTATAAAATTTTATCGATTCTGAACATAATTTTTGTATATTTCCTGAAGTTGTTTGAATATTTCCATCTAGCAGTCCGCATTTAAGGACACTGAGCTGATGATGGAAGGTACAGACCCTCAACGGTGAGGGGTCAAGGGCTCAAGAAGTAATTCATAGACACTTTCAGGTCTTCAGTCTTTTAGGCAATTATTAAAAGTACTTATATGTCAAAGAAATCAGGAGCTGATGATGGAACTTCAGGGCAATTGAAGGGAATCCTTGAATTTTATAGGCACCTGTAGAGTTTTTCATTTTTCTGTAGTATTTAGGTCTGATAGTTATCATTTAATGCCACATTTTGTCACATTAGCTGATGATAGAAGAATATCTCCCTAGCGGTAAGAAGTACGTCGATAATTCTTTAAATATAGGTACGTTAAGACCCTTAACTGTATTCACTGTCATGTTAACACGTTGAAAATTATTATACACTGCCTTGTCTGGACTTCCAGGATTACCTTTCTGCTTATTCTTCTGCTCGAAGACTACACCTTGCTCTGTGCTGCAACGGGCTTGAAACCTGCACGACCTACTCCGGCTCCACGAGGCACCTACTTAGTTCCGGTGAAGTCGACACCTACCCGTGACCTTCCATGACCTCTGCAGAAGAGAAGCAACCGCGTGGCGACTTTGCACACTTCAAGATTAGAGACGGATCCTAAGGCCAGTGTACCAAGCTAGACTCATAAAGCTCGGTGACCAATTCCACAAGACGAACGGCAATAAATAATATTAAGTACTATTTACTGGTATTATTTACGAACCGACCTACCTACCTACCTACCTGCGAGCCACCTAAACAACGGTGAGTGCCGCAACCATCTTATTTAGGAAATGTACCCATAGCTTGATGTGATGCGTCACCGCGAGAACCTATTCCTACTAATTTTTATTCGTCACATACGCCAAAACAGATATTAGTAAGTCCGGCGGACGGATCGCGTGTATAAAAAAAATAAAATAAAAAAAAACTAATTAAAGCAGCTGCAACAATCGGAGGGAATACTCGCCAAACAGAGATAGCACATCTCTGTTTGGCAAGACAGCGCAACTGGTCGTTCACATACGCCAAAACAGATATTAGTAAGTCCGGCGGACGGATCGCGTGTATAAAAAAAATAAAATAAAAAAAAACTAATTAAAGCAGCTGCAACAATCGGAGGGAATACTCGCCAAACAGAGATAGCACATCTCTGTTTGGCAAGACAGCGCAACTGGTCGTTCAAAATCAAATTGCAAATAAAATTTATCTTGGCTTCCAAAATATATGATCAAAATTTGATATTTTTCTATTTCTTTTTGTTAATCCTAAACTAGACAATATAAACTTCGCTTTTGATTAAAAACTTACAGACATAAATGTTTACAATACAGAACAAATATGATGAAAATCAGACGTTTATCGTGAAATTCAATTCTCTTAAACTTCGATTCATGTAGATATTTATAATGTTTTTAAATAAATGAAAAATGTAAATGAAACTACATGTTTATTTAGATCCAAAAAAAAAACAATGACACATAAATTTAGTAAAGAAAGAAAAAAAATAAAAACAGTAATTTATAAGGCTGTATGCCCCTTAGTAAAAATTGTCCTAAATGGGAATTGGTTCAGCATAATTATACCAAACTAAAGCCAGGCGCTGGTTTTTAACCAGTCCCCCAGTGACTACACGGATGACAATCTATTACTTATGTAATGTGTATTAAATTCTCTTAAACCTCGCATGTAGACATTTATAATGTTTTTATCAACATCAAGATTAATACTGTCTAAATGTAAATAACAAAATATTATATAAGATCAAACGAACTTCTAAGTGAAGTTCGATCATTATTATATGAGTCACTTCATTTGAAGATATAGTATTATTTACCAGGTAGTCCCTTTAACCTACAGGCAACTTCCCACGTATTTTATAGTTTAGAAATCGATTAATCGAAATGTCAATCGATTACTGTCATTCGTATTAGCTCACCTCTAGGTCGGCCATATTTATTTCCTCATTCTTTTTAGAGATTTTCCAAAACAATACTTCATAATCATGGGTTCGGAATACGCCGTGGCTGTGTTCCATCTTGGGTGGGTTTTGGGTAACTATCTTCAAATGAAGTGACTCATATAATAATGATCGAACTTCACTTAAAAGTTCGTTTGATCATATATTATATTACGTCACTTCATTTTTCAGATATAGTATTATTTACCAGGTAGATATTTAGAGAACGAAGTTTTGTTTTGCTATGCTTTAAGTGAATTGTCTTGGTTCTAGCATTATGATGTGTATAACTATGCTATTTAATTGTTAAGGAAGTCATTGTTTAATATTAAATAAAAACAACATTGATGGATACTTAATATTTATTTTAACTCATAAGCACAAGTACTTAATTAATGTAAAAACAAAATATAAATCTTTTCATAATTATTATTCTAATTAGTATAATCAGTCTCAATCGTAAGTAATCAATATTGTACTAAATAATATTTCAATTATTATTCTGATGGAAAACGACAGATCTTGCGAAATCGCTTTCGCTTGTATTAATCATAGGTCTATTGTAAAAGTGAGCAAAAGTACTGGACGTGGCCGTCCAGCCCGCTGTCTTCCTTATAATATCCACGCTGAGACCCGCGGAGCTCGCGGCGGACGTGGATGCGTGGCGTGTACTGTGCGCACTAAAGACGCTAGTGTCTACGCCGCTTTCCGACAACACTGCCTTAATCCAGCGACTAATGGATTGGGCTGTAGCTACCTTGTGTGGTCGTTTTGTTGTCAACAACAGTTTACCAACATTCGTGGTTCTCAAATTTTTTGTGACAAAAATGTAATCCTTGAGGACTGAAGCAGGGCAAATTCTTGGATTTTCCAGGAAGTACGGTAAGAATAGCACCGGTTGATCACGACCAAGTGCTGAAGTCTTGACCGAGTCAGATATGACTATCCTGATACCGTCTTCTGTAATTGTAATATTTTCAAGTTTAATCAATGAAAAAGTCTGAACCCTGTGCGCTGTGCACAGTGCTAAAAGTATTACCAACTTTTTTGTGATGTTTTCAATATTTAATTCTAAATTTGGGTACCAGTTACTTATATGATTGAGGACGACTTGTGGATCCCAGGTTGAGGTATATTTGGGATAATTGGGCTTAGTCTTATACGCTCCCTTAAGGAGGCGCCTAATACGATCGTCAGATCCGATGGTGTCACGTAAAAGAAGCGATAATGCTGATCGGTGACAGTTCAAAGAGCCATATGAACACCCATTATTGAATTGCTCAGTTAAGAAAGACAAAACTAGTAATACTGAATCATTGAATACGTCAATATTGTTAGCCTCACAAAACTGCCACCATAGCTTTGCTGAACTAGTTGAGCAATATTGCTGCGTTTTTCTAAAGGCAATGACATGGTTAACTGACAAGTATCGTACGTGAAACCTAAAAATCTTTTAGTTTGTTGAGGATACAACGAACTTTTTTCAGTGTTCACAACGAAGCCCAAGCATTGTAACAAATTTAATGTGAACTGTACGTTGTTACTACACTCGTTGAAGTCATTTCCTATACATAATATATCGTCAAGATATATAACTGATTTATGACCCTGTCTTCTAAGATAAGTAATTACTTCTTTCATTATCTTAGTGAAAATCCGTGGAGCAACCGACAATCCGTAAGGCATTGCCGTGAATTCGTATGTGATTGGTTGTCGTGAATTAGGAGATTTAAATTCAAATCTTAGGTATTTTCGATCTGTTACAGCTATAGGTACTAAAAGGTAAGCTTCTTTTAGATCTATGGTGGCAAGAAATCCATCCTCCGGTATTAATTTGGATGCCGTCCTATAGTCCTCCATTTTGAAATGAGAATGTGAAATGAATTTATTTAATGATTTTAGGTTTAGTATGAATCTTTTGCCTCCATTGGCCTTAGGGGCTAAAAATATTTTAGATAAGAACTGATCTTTACAAGGAGAGCAAGCAGAAACCGCTCCTAACTGTACTAGTTTGTCAATGGCAGTAGACATTTCTTGACTATCGTCGCGCCCAAATTTTGACCGAGGAATTACAGATTGGATTACCTTATCACTAAAAGGGATGGTGTAGCCTTGTTTAATCCATGACAACACAACTCTGTTATTAGTTATGTTTAACCAGCAATTGTAAAAGTAGGTAAGTCTACCTGCGTGTACCTGTACTAGTGCTGCACGTTGGCACGGGTCTTGGGCTGGTTGTAATTCTTCGCAGGTGGGTGAGCCGTGGTCGTGGGGTAGGGTCGGCGAGCCGTCGTCGCCGCTGGCTTCCGCGGACCTCCTCGCCCCCCCCTGTTGGACGGGTAATGAGGAGGTCCCGTCCAGTTTCCCTGCTGAGTGGGACGGTTAGTCGATGTCTGGGGATTGTCACTTTTTGTATTAGCCACTTTTCGAATTTGTAGGCCTTGCTTTTCGATAGCCTTGCTGGCCTTAATTTTTTCACCCAGTGAGTTACCGAATAATGTCTCGTCACGTTCAGTCTCCTGAATGACGTGTAGGAAGTTCTTTTCCAGACTCGGTATAATGAGCTTCGTTCTATCTTTAGTGAAGCAATAGTGCAGAACCGATAAGAGACGAGAACCATCGCTTAGATTTTTGAGGACTTGCACCTTGTCATCAGCTTTGAGCAGCGTGTTCATAGCTCGGTTCACAGCAGAGACGCCGGCACCGAGTTGTTGTTGAAAAACTGATAGTTTTTTATCACGGCCTCTAACTACGTCTGAGACAGCCGCCGAAATCTCTGCATTGAGCTTAGGAGCTTGTAAGAGCTTGCAATTTGATGGAATTAAATATTCTTTCGTAAGATTAGCTTTGTCTTCTTTAGGCAGGCCTTTCCGTAGTAAAGGGAGCCATAAATTAGCCAAGCTTTCATGTATGCGCTCGCCAAAGTCAGGCGTGTCCGATGTGCACGCCCCTAGAGCAGACAGTAATTCTGGATCTAAGGTTGGTTCTGGTGGGCCCTCACTAAGAGGCGCACTTACTACCTGCGTGTCTATCTGTTCCAAAACAGGATTAATAGGAGGAGGCGGCTGCGGATGTGACAGTGGCTGCGGTGAAGACGATGCCGGTATCGGCACGGCTGGCAGCGGCTGGAGCTCGTCCGTTAGAATTTCGGACATTTCTACCAGTGTCTCGGATGGCTCATCCGTTCTATCCGCGTCGAACTCAGTACGAATAGTTTCTGGAATTACAAAAGGCTACATTATAGCATTTGTATTAATTCCTTATAAATCTCAATAAATTGCGGGTATTTTGGATCGAACCACCGCTTTTATTGTCTCGCAGACGAATATTATCAGATTAACACACATTCTTAAGAAAGTTATGTTTTTTCTGAGTTTTATGTTTTTCGAGGGTAGCTCGCAGTTACTCTCGTTTTCGTGATAGACTCGCGGTCGATCCCGATAAAATTATGCGCAAGCTTCTTGCAAGGTTAATTATCAGCGTGGGTAACTCGCAGTCACCCACGCTGTCGCAATTGACTCGCAGTCAATCCCGATGAGAACTTTTTTAAACACTTAATATTTAAATTGTATAACGTACCTTCAATAATTTCGTCATCTGACGAATACATAAGTCGCCTATGGCGTTTTTTCTTCGCATCTTCTTTTATTTTTCTTATCATCCGTTGGTAGTGCGCTAACTTTTCTTCAGCACTACGTTTCGGCATCTTTGTGAGAAAACGTGCACTCGTTGCCTCGCACGAAAAAGGAATGAGGAAATAAATATGGCCGACCTAGAGGTGAGCTAATACGAATGACAGTAATCGATTGACATTTCGATTAATCGATTTCTAAACTCTAAAATACGTGCGAAGTTGCCTGTAGGTTAAAGGGACTACCTGGTAAATAATACTATATCTGAAAAATGAAGTGACGTAATATAATTTAGTAAATACGCACAAATGATTGCGGAATACCGTTACTATGGGAAAATCAAACTCTGCAACCTTTAGTGTAGGTGGTCCGGAGGTTATTGACCTAATATTTTTTGTTGAAATTAGGATTAAATACATAATATTGCGTGGTTTTCCCTTTTTACTTAAAACAAATAAATCATTTTGCGGTTTTCACACATCAAAGTAGGTAAGTATCTACTTAATATAAATTATAAATACTTATATAGGTACATAACAGAAATAATACTAGGGCAAAATCCCAGAATAGTATATATATTAATTTCGGTACTGAAAAATGTATACGGCATTGAACAAACAACACGCAAGATTTCAGTTGCGGACTACGGGCATAGATGCTATGGGCACCGGTAGAAATGGGCGCCATACAACGAAATAAAATCCTCCTGTCTTATGAGATGAAGTGAGAGCGATGAAGAAACATGAATTTGATTTTAATTTTTAATGGGAATATTCGGCACTAACTTTAGTTTTTATGTGTTAGTTTCATTGACGTAACGCAATGTCGAGACTCGAACAAAATTCACATAAATAATGTCATAATAATATGACAGTCAACCAACATAAACATAGATTCATGGTCCGAAATATAAAAAAAAACAGTTATTAAAAATAAAATATTAAAACAAAATTCAAATTAGTTTGCACCGAACTTGTAGCGTTTAAGAGCATTTTCTGTGCGGACGTTTTTGACGTAGACAGAGTACCTGAGGTCCACTCGTTATACGTTAATAAATAAATAACAATAAAACGCTAGCACAGAAGAACAGGCACTAACTTACTATTTGCCTATTTGGCAACAGATTAAATATTGAAAATAAAGACGATGTTGCGTCCGCTATCTTTTTTTTACAAAAACTATCGATTTCAAGGTCAAGAATTAGGCAAATAAGGAAAAGGCAAATTTTATAGCAGACAAATTGTGAAAGAGATAAAGAAACATAATTCATTCATTGAAAACCACAAAATTAATTTGATGTTTTAAACGTGGATGATAATTCTCATAGCTATTTCCTTTGACGAAAAAGAAATAGGTAGACGAAATAATTACGAATCCAAATCCGGGCGGATGTCGAAAAGCTGCGATATAAGTAGGTGAGGTAAAGATGTAGGTAGGTACAGCCAGAGATAATAGATGTCAAGATGTAGCATGAAGATAATTGACGGTTATACTGTTGCAACAATAGGAATTTTTCTGTCAATATTATCTGCTTTGGCTAGGAAACGCATCACAACAACCAGTCGAAGTGCGAAATATTGACAATGATAAATATTTTACGTGTGTATGGTTACCCACCATAGGCTAAAGCCTCTGGACATTTAATTGGGGAAAAGTAATAAGGGTGATGAAAGCTAAAGTGGCAATGGGCAGGGCTAATATCTCGCAGAACAGATTGCCGTTGGGGCAGAAAAGTTCTCGAGTGGCGGCCACGAACCGGCAGACGCAGCGTGGGTCGCCCCCCAGTCAGATGGACAGAGAGAGAGCTGTTGGCTTCAGGCGGCCCAAAAGCGCGCGATGTGGCGGAAATTAGGTGAGGCCTGTGGCCAACAGTGGACGTCGTTATGCTGAAATGATAAATAAGGGTGAGGAGAAACATAATTAAAATAAAAAAGGCAGATGGAGTGTGGCGAACACGCAAACTGATGCCAAAAAGCAAATACAAAATCCATGACACTAGCAAACCTGGCATGCTCATCACGCGATCCGGCACACGCTTGTGCATTTTCCTTTGTGGTACCTACCGTGCCGGATATTACCAGTAAATTTCTCATAATGACCTATACGTAACGTGTTGAACATATCAGTCCTCATATATTATAGTAGTGGCAATGACACATGTTTTGAAATTTCCGGAATTATTATATTTATATCTATGTAACACATGTTTTGACGGCAAGCGATAAAACTGTTAATAATTCGTAGTTATGATTCAGTAATTCATGCGAATTTATAATGGTCATTTAATAGAACGTGGACGGAACCAAGTAATATTAATAGTAAAAACATCAAACAAAATATGGGTAAAACTAGAAACTTGATCAAAGTGCATAGGTCATTTTGTGGTATGTCTTAATGACTGTTATTAAAATCCAATAGATAACAACAATAAATACCTACCCACAAGTCATTGAATAAAAACATTTAAAGCTGGAGACTCTGCGAGGCAATCGATGCCAAATTATTCGAAAAAATACGTTATTACGCAGACATGACATACAACATAATATAATCAAAGCATACAACATACTTTAGCTTGCTCGTCCGTAGCCCATGCCTCGCTACGTGCAAAGAATAATCACAATCAGATGCAGAACGTCTACCATACTAATCGCGCGCTCGATCAACGCACACATAGACATTGCTCATAGACGAGATTTCTAAGACTATTTTCATTCGCGCGACCGTGACCGCCGACTGTTTGTATTAAACTTACAAAAAAACCGACTTCAATAACAAAAAAAAGGGACTGAAAAGTAAGAAATACTTGTAATATAATCAACGTCTCGCCTCATATGTGTATAACTTGAAAAAATACAGTTTATGGTGTTGGTACATATGGTGCCTATATTAAAGTATTAATCCCGAAATCCTAACCGTTGAGGAGGTTTACCTTCCAGCAACAGCTCAGCAACATGAAATGCTGACTGACTGACTGTCAAGGGACACCCGGATGGAACGAAGTTCTTACCTAACTCCATCAGTAATATCCGAAACTTGTGCAGAAACACAGTCAGGATTCATTATTGTTATAATTTTTATTATTTATTATGTACAAAAAACCTGTATACACTCAACAAAAATAATCGTCGCGACACCACACTGTTCAATGAGAAAAAGAAAGACGAAACGAAAATAACTGGCTTGCTTTCTATGAGAGGGAGAGAGAGACAGACAGAGAAACACGCGCATGCCGCACGGCTTACAACTGTGTCGTTACAACTATTGGTCTTAATTTTCCGTCTAGCCCTCTTTCGCAACGCGCGATAAGGAACTTCGTTGCAATAATTGGGCGAGCCTTAGTACGACGTGTGTCGTTGTAATAACGTATTTTTTTCGACAAGCATCATGCGCCGCTCGCATGCGTCGCTAAGTCTGTATCTACCTTAAACCGCATGACCTCCACCGTAACGGTTATTTGGTATTTTGTAAACGAAGCAAATTTCCTATTAAATTGAAATATTGCAGGAAAATTGGTAGGTAGAACTAAAAATCAACAATCGATTTTATTAAAAACCGCATTGGACTTTGCCTAAGGACAATTACGATATTTATTTAAAATCGATATGGGTAATTTGTTTGCTAATACCTAAACGGAGAATGACAAGTAAAATTTGACTGTTTCCCAGGTCGTGGAAAGGTTGTATTTTCCAACAGGAAACACTCGTTAGAGGCTTGTTTCATGTCCGTAAACTGAACAATAGAAAGAGGACAGGCGTAGCACGGTTGGCGTAGTGGTTAAAGCGGCCGCCTCGCCGTTTTCAACTACGCTAGTGTTGTAAGGTGATGAATATCTAGTTTAAAAAAATATATATAATTAGTATCTATCGGCAAACGGTTGTTGTAAATCATGGGGAGAGGCCTTTGCCCAGCAGTGGGACACACCCGTAGGCTAGTAAGAAAATAAGAAATAATAATAATAATTAAATCGATCGATGCATTTTACGTGAAAGAGCCAAAAAAACGGCACCTTTACGCTCCATCGACGTCAATCGATGTCGGTGTAAACGCACCCTTAACTAAGGCTTATTTTATTTCATTTTTCTTTTTGAAACGTCGCTCGCATTAGGTATAACTCCTGTGTCGCGGGGGTGTTCACAAACATACATTTCACACACACAAAGCACACCTAAAGTCAGAACAAGTCTTTGCGAATCACACAAAGATTTGTCCCATGTGGAGATCGAACCCACAACACCAGCGAAGTTGAAAGCGGCGAGGCAATCGCTTTAACCACTACGCCAACCGTGCACTCAGTAATAAAACTCATTGTTACAATTATTTTTAAAGTGGGTTTTTAACAAAAACGCCTTCTATTTGAACAATATATATATTTTCTACGTCAAATCATCCACACTATTGATCTTCGACGTCCGTCCGACATATTCTCTACGGCCTTCCACGAGCACTTTGCCTATAGTTTTGACTAGTCTCAATTTGAATCTAGACACGTTAGTGTTTTCGTCGTAGTCTAGATTACTTAGGTCTCGTTCGATGTGGTATTGTAGCGTGTTCCAGAGCATTTCGCGGAGTTTAAGAAGGTGGTCCGCTTGGCTGAAACAAAAAGATACATAGAGGTGGTAGAGCGATTGTGAAAGCACGATCTTCTAAAGGACGGAATTAACACATAAGTTGTAGGGCTAATGAGGGCTATCGCGTATGAATTCGCTACTAGGAGTGCTTATGCTCAAGCGACACTATCAGTGTATAAAATAAGTAGTATTGGCTATAACAATCTTTAATTTTAAGATTATATAGTGTTATAAAATGTAAATCATCTTGCAATTTGTTTTTTTTTTTTTTGAAATAAACAGTTTAAATTTTAATTTTTTTTTTTTTTTTTTATGTAGCGTGAGTTCTCCGCTCTCATTTATCATTAATGCGGTCATTGAGTTTATAAGTGTCTAGAGGCACAGTTTTTTAGGGCGTTCTGAAGCCATTTTTTTATGAGCGACAGAGAACGCACTTGTGTATAAGGCACGGCAAGAGATACGGATGTTTATGTCCCCACTAGAAAATGGAACGAAAAATCCATTTTTAATCATTTTTGTTCTAAAATGTTTGTCTTAAAAACGCCACAAAGAACTGTGCTTCTCTAAAAGCGTATAGAAACGCGTCCCATCCAATAAAATTTTATAAAAAAGTATTAAACGCAGACAATTAGCGGCAGTAATGTTACTTTGAACACGTGACACCCGCGCTTGAACAGTTGTTCGTGTGTCGTCCGTGCTCCATCCTTTTCATATTTAACTTTAGATTTTATCCACACCGCTTTTCTAGTCCCACGTATTTTCTATGTGTCCAGCCCCTAAGAGTCAAAGCACACTCAAACGACCCCGATCACACACAGCCAAATAATGTTCAGTCAAAAATGGTATTTAGGTCATCAGCAAATGGTTGAAATTTCGAGGCATTGGTGCGGGGTCGTGTAAGTGTCTTTCTTATTCCGTTATTGTCCGGTTTTGATGGTGAGATTATAAAATACTTTTGAAACAAAAAGTGCATTTTATGGACATTAATGAGCTGTAGTGACATGCTTAGCTGCTATATAAATCGTGTTTTTCTACACCCATGCTATAAATCCTCTATAAACGTTCTTGAAACAGTTAGCTTCTTGCCCACATTAAAACAGCCAGTGTCATAACCATTATAACACCTAAACGGGTATACTAATGTTGTACTGAAATTCATTATGCAACTCCTTTTTTACTCATCGAACAGCCACATTCTCATGGCATCTTTATGAATTTCAAAAAAAGAACATGTCATGCACGCGCGTTTCACTACCACAGCGCCGTCATTTAAATAAAAGCATAATCGAATTTTTGAATTGACGTCGTATCCCGCCATTTTTGTTCAATAATAGTATTGAAAAAATAATTATATTATTACCTATACATAGTTTGTTTGTATTAGATACTCACTAATTAAACTATCCATGAATTTGCATAGTTCTTACAACACTGTACAATACCCTATGGTTTCAGAACATTTATAGAGGATTCATATCATGGGTGTAGAATGTAGATAAAGTCTTGTATGCAACTGTTATAATTAGGTATTAAAACACTCATGTGATACTATTATAAACCCACACTCGTGTTTTAATACCCCTCATTATAGAACAGTTGCATAAATAACTATAAAATGAATTATTATTAACCATCAGCAAACTTTGTAAAACCTTTTAATTTGTATTATATTTAATATTGAAAGGTAAATCCCAAACGATGAAATACATTGAAATACCAAATGGGGCATTAATAACAAAATGAATACCCCAAATAGCAATAACAATTATATTTTTTTAATAATTTTATGTGATATTTTCCTTACCTTCTAGGAACATGTATTTCTAACCGATGTTTTGATAATTTCAGAATTGCAGTGTCTTTTTCCTGTAAACGAAAACCAAATTGTGTTAGAAAACATAAGGAAACTGCAATGGAAATTGTATGATCGGCATTCGTATTCACTAATCACACGAAATTTAAATTTCTGTCATTCAAATATATTTTTTTTTATTCCACGCCCACAGCGAACGAACGTGTAGTCCTCCTGATGGTAAGTAGAGTACAGCCCATTGACATCAACAATCCACAAAAGCAGATTATAGATGCGTCGCTGCAGCTGAGGACTACGGTGTTATGCCTCATGTGCCAGTAATTTCATGGCCTGATCTCACCACCAAACCGGAACACAGTAATGGAAGCACTACTATTTGGCGGCAGGTTAAAGGTGAGACGGTGGTGCTGCCGCCCTCGAGCTCATTCACAAGAGCTCTACCACCAGTAAATTATTTATAGGTAGTTAAGGCTGCAATCAATTTTATAAGCCAACATTTTCTCTTAAAGAATCACGCCACGGGTATGTGGAGCTGTCATCTTTTCTAGGCTTTGATTATGTCTAGGATGGTCTAGTGGTTAGCGTATGCACCTCTCACCACGAGGTCTCTGATTTGCTTCCCTAGTTGGGCAAAGTGTTATTTGTGAACTTTCCGTCAGGCAATTCACAATAGCAGCACGTATTTTGAACTGTGCACGGTGGATGGCGATAGGCTCAACATAACAGGTGCAGTGTGGGTGTTGTACACCTCTGCCACACCCTTCTGGGTGATATAGACGTGATGTTATGTTATGTTATGTTTATGTAATTGGCTCATAATATCATGTGGACTCTACGCGTGCTCGAAATATAACATTAACAACAATGAGTGCACGGTTGGCGAAGTGGTAATCGCGGTTGCCTCGCCGCTCTCCACTGCACTGCTGTTGTAGGTTAGATTTTATTTTAAACTAACAATTTGCAAATACAAATTACTAGTATACTTTATACTAAGAAACAGTTGAAAAAGATGTGGGACCGGCAGGATTTGAACCTGCGACCATACTGCACACCGGGCAGCCGCTTTAGTCATCCAGCTACGGTCGCCTCTTACCAGAACCCTAAATTTCTCAACTGTATGATACGTAATTTCGTGACGTCACGTTCATCCATTATATTAATTTGCTAAGCATAGCTCAATGCTATAAAAATAATCAATTAGATACTAGTATTCTTGTTAACCCCCTCCAGCTAAGCTTAATTCGCTTGTGTTAGGAGGAAGTTTTCGTCTGTGGTGTAATGGCCAGGATTCGAACCCACGACCTCTCGATCGTAAGACCGATGCCTTATCCGTTGCGCCACGGCCGCTTTTGTGTGATCCGTGAAGATTTGTTTCGACTCTGAGTGTTCTTTGGGTGAGTGGGATATATGTTTGTGAACACCCCCGCGATACAGGAATTAGTCTTAGTGCCGGCGTCGATTTTGAAATAATAAAAATAAATAGATACTTACAATTTCTTGCTTAATATCTCCAGGACAGAACAACACAGCGGTATGCGGTGGTATAATAGAAGTTTTATACACGACCAAAGCTCGCCTCTCGACAGAATGGTGTCCTCCGAAGTAGGAAATGAGATGTTTCTTGGAGCTGCGCTTGGTTATATTGTGGTTCACACTTTCGCTGCCTATATGAGCGCGGTCGCCGGCGCTGTGGAACATAAAAACGTATTATAAAATCTGTAATCTCCATCAGATTAATGAATGTTCTGACTACCAGATAGCGGAGTGGGTATTGTATATTGAATTTTGATTATTTTTATAGCATTTAGCTATGCTTAGCAAATTATACTAAGAAACAGTTGAAAAAGATATGGGACTGGCAGGATTTGAACCTGCGACCTTACTGCACACCGGGCAGCCGCTCTTAGCCATCCAGCTACGGTCGCCTCTTACCGGCACCCTAAATTTCTCAACTGTATGATACGTCTTTTCGTGACGTCACGTTCACCCATTTGTTCCTATCTTAAGTAGGTTCAAATCCTGCCGGTCCCATATCTTTTTCAACTGTTTCTTAGTGTATATTGAATTGCTTGCGACGCCGAAGTTTTTCTTTTGACTAATATCGTTTTCGTGTTGCCCAAGTCATAATTTTGGTCACATAATTTGTTTGGTACAGGCTATTTTTTTTTCGCTACAAAAGAATTAACCAATTATACTAAGAATCAGTTGAAAAAGTCGCAGTAAGGTCGCAGGTTCAAATCCTGCCGGTCCCATATCTTTTTCAACTGTTTCTTAGTATAATTTGCTAAGCATAGCTAAATGCTATAAAAATAATCAATTAGAAAATAAAGAATTAACCGTTGGAAATGAATACTGGCCATGTATGAAAGCTATCATTTTAATAAATGTTGCTACGTTGCATTCATCGTGTATTATTTCGATTCAAACAATTTTGGTTAATTATTTTTTTGTTCTTGTATCATCTAGCGCCATCTGATTCTGTTAGCCGTAGCCTTCATTTATATTAATCATCTTTGTATGGCACAAACGTATTTATATAGCCAAAACGGATATTTTTACGCGATAATGCGCTACTGCTACTACTTTTATATACTTTGGTAAGCTTTGAGTTTTACTTATTGATTTTACTATAAGATGGCGTTAGCACCACATGGGATAATAGTTCCTCAATGTCTAAAAAAAACTATTCAGTTACTCTTGCTCAATGGTTAATTTTTTTAATTCATGTCAGTTTGTTCAAGCTTTTCTCCTCTCCTATTTTCTTAGAGTGATATAAAGTATACCAAATATAATATTTAAGTGATTCGCTAGTGACGCCATCTAGTATCCGTAGCGTAGTAGGTCATTTTACGGTTTTAAGTGCAAATAATTAGCTACAAGATGAGTATGACTTCGGTTTCAACAATTTAGATGCTTGAACAACCATTCGATAGTCATTAGTTGATGTCAAACCCGATAGATGGCGCTGATATTATGATGTAGATTTATCTTTTTATTGACATAGTTATACTTTAATTGAGGATCTATTAGATGGCGCTAGTAGTCTGTTTGTGATTTAGTTTGTTTTATGTAGCGTTTTTTTCATAACACCTAAAGTATTTTAATAGCGAAACGTCTATATTAATAAAATATGTTTTACCTAGTAAACACTCGATTGACGGTGGCCATCTTGCCTTTAGTTTTGACCTGTTTGTTAGTAACGAGCAGACAGTCGGCACCCGATAGCACCACACCAGACAATAGTTCCTCTATGTCTGAGAAACGATTCAATTCTTCTGGCTCGATGGTGGAATGGATCATGTCAGTTTTTAAGAGCTGTTCTATGTGGAGGTTGGAGAGAGCTGAAAAAAGTAATTAAATAAACCATATTATCATGCTTATAATACCTTTAAGGGTAAGGGTATGTCTGTATTACAGACATACATACATAGAATCATGCCTTCATCCTGCAGGGTAAGGCAGAGATGATAGAACGCACAGTATAATATCCACATTTCATCTATAGTTTTTATAAGAAAGTTATAAATTATTAATAGCATAGAATAAATAAGATAAGAAGGATCTATTAGCAAAAGGATTAAAGAAATACCGACTTAATGCACCAAAAATATAGTGTAATTCAGCTTGCCTCAAAGTGTAGAATGTTTTGTTGATGTTTGTTTTAATGAATGTTTGTTTGTGCTTTCTACACAAATCCATTACAAGCAAATTTATAATATATTTTTATTTTGAAACTTATTGCACATAATAAGTGGTTTGATGAAAATTGATGTTGATATAGTTCAAAACCCCACGAAAAACTGAGGCTACATTTTATCGCAGTTGGTTTTACGCGGGCGGATCGTGAAAGCAATAATTAATAATAATATGACAGGAGTTGAGCTTATCGACATACACATTTTTGTCGATCCGAAAATCAAACCGGAATCACATTTCATTGGACCTTATTTGGATGGATACATAATAGGTGGAATGTGGCTGAATTGAATACTTAGTTAATAAAAGTAAATTATATAATATATACAGGGTGTATTTTTGAAACGGGGCAGTAAGGGCAAGTACCTTAACCGTTGCAGTTACAGCAAAACGTTCTTAAAAGACCTTCCCTAACTTTTTGGGACATTTTGAACTGCATTCACAGATTTTGTAAAAAACTTACAGTTAGCAAAAAAAATGCAAAAAGTTCAATTTTTTTTTTTATGCCAATCGATACTATTTCATGTGGGGATCAAAAAACTCTATGGGACCATTTTAGCTTTCAGTACTAGAAAAGACAGAAATCGCCAAAAACGTTTCCCATACATTTCGGCAACAGAAACGAATTTCTACGATGGTCTAACTTTTTGTTATGGCCTGGAAGTGGGTAGAATTGACTGTAAGTAAATAAAAAGAATTTTTACCCTCAAATTTCGAATTTGATTCGAAAATCTGTCGGAATTGCGAAAAGTTCATTTTCAACAAGATGGTGCTCCGCCACATAACAGGGAAAGTCAATAAAAGCGAGTTTATCGAGGCGATAGAATTCTAAAGTAACATTGTCTATCATGCTTTCAAATCATATCTTCTGGACCTATCTAGATGAAAATTGATAAGGCGTTGTCCTAGGTGAGGGATAAGTGCGATGCTACTCCATATAATCGTCTCTGTTTACATAGTTGCCTGCTTGTTTCATTAATACTTATTTATTTTTTCTTTTTTAATCAATCATTCAATACCTACTACAGTATTAAGTAATATAAATAAATATATATGTTTATATTTATGTTTATAGTAACTGGCGCGTGCAATATATAGATCGCGTCGCTTCACGGTGTTCGCTCACGTAGGACGGGCTCGAGAATAATCTATGCTACTATTAATCGCGCTATTATCTAGAATCTTGGTAGTAAAATAATGAATACTTACAGTTAATAAACGCGAGTCTATCGCCTCTAAGTTGATATTTATTACAGAATTGATCGCTGGCCGTCCTTCCTCCTGCACTTTGTGACGCCACGAATTGTTCTTGTATTTCGTAGAACGCTCCGTGATCAGAAGTGGGATTGTACGAACGTTTTATTTATTTACATTAAAAATATAAAGTAACTTCGAATGCACTCAGATAGATGGGCGCGAATAATCACCGAATGGATACCTATTGTCGTTGGCAAGCCCAGAAAGCGTGCAGGGATGATTTGAACTCGTTTCAGAGGACAGACAGAACCCAAAACAGTAAATTGTGGTCGTGTATGAGGGAGACCTTTGCTCAGCAGTGAGACATCATGGGTTAGAAAAAAAAGTAACTTCGTCTATCACGCTTTTACATCAAATCTTCTGGAAAATTAATAAGGCGTTGTCCTAGGTGAGCGATAAGTGCGATGCTACTCCATATAAACGCCTCTGTTTCTATAATAACTGGCGCGTGCAATGTGTGGATCGCGTTGCTTCACGGTGGTCGCTCACGTAGGACGGGCTCGAGAATAATCTATGCTACTATTAATCGCGCTATTAGTTATCTTGGTAGTAAAATAATGAATACTTACAGTTAATAAACGCGAGTCTATCGCCTCTAAGTTGATATTTATTACAGAATTGATCGCTGGCCGTCCTTCCTCCTTCACTTTGTGACGTCACGAATTGTTCTTGTATTTCGTAGAATGCTCCGTGATCAGAAGTGGGATTGTACGAACGTTTAATTTCGCGTATCTCTGTGGACAAGGAAAGTCATAATTATTCTAATGATTTTTTGTGACGTGTTCAAGCGCCTCCTGGGGCCTATGAAATAAATGATTTGATTTTTTTTTTTTGTTTTTTTTTAGATTATCAACGTACTACGCGAACAAAGCCGGGTACAAAACCAGTATTAATGAAGATTTCTTACCATCTCGTCTGTCAGCGGCATTGGCAAACACTTCAACGTTGCTAGAACAGTGCGCGGCAACATTGCTTGTCGCCACGACGTTGCCGATCACTGCCGAGTGTATAAGACTCCTGCCTATACGCGGGTGGAGTGTTAGGGTTGATAGTAAACCACCGAGGCGAGTTAGTTGTTCGTTAGGTGTTAAAGCTCCTGTTAAAAACAAAACAAAATATAATAGAATAGATTATTTTTAACACGCTTATATTAGCTTCACCTGTATTGTATGCATGTATGTAACCAACTCCTTTGGACTCGATTTTGACCCACTTTAAAAGGACAGATTTCATTCAAATTTTGCACACCTGTCAAAGATCCATGACAATGCAATAATTCCATAAAAAAAATTAAATTAAATTAAAAAAAAAACCGCTCTTATAAATAAACCAAACTAAAAAGTAGAAAATAAATAATAGTTTAAAAAAACTAAAAACACGCTTTTCAAGTACTTCTGACTAAAAAGTGAAAAATAATTCCTAATATAAGCTGAAAATGGTAATGAACAAAAAATACTAGTATTATTGTGAAAAAAAGCGTGGGTTGCTCGATACACGAAAAATATTCACTATTTAGTTAGAAGTACTTTAAAAGCGTGTTTTTTAGTTTTTTAAACTATAATTTTTATAGCATACATACAGTTACAGTAATTATACTAAGGAACAGTTGAAAACTTATGGGACCGGCAGGATTTGAACCTGCAAGGGGTCCCGGCAAGAGGCTGTTCTTTTTGGACAAATTGGTGGGTGGGGGTGTTCCCTCACCCTTCAATTTGTCCAATAAGTACAGTTTTTTAGGAACAGAAACCCTGTTGGGTTTCATGAATATGATCTAATTTATATTTTTTTGTGAAACAATACCATATGGGCTAATGAATCAAATACCCGTCAAAAACCTAAAATTACTTAAATAACATTATATTACATCACGCCTATATTACCCAGAAGGGTGTGGCAGAGGTGTACAACACGCAAACTTTACCTGTTTTATTTAGGTACCATTGGACATCGCCATCCGCCGGGCACAATTCAAACTCAAATAACATTTTTGCTCGACCGGGGAATCGTATCCGAGACCTCGCGGTGAGAGGCGCATACGTTAACCTCTATCGAAGCAGTTAAAAACTTAAATTAAGTAAGCCTTTAAAAACTTACCAATTTCAATAAGATCGCTAACGGCACGCTTGACCGCCTTCTCGCTGGGTGGTTCTGGCAGCTGTGACAAAAACTCTCCTATCTTTTCATTAGGCGCGTACGACTTGCAATCTAGGACGGTCTGTTCTAGAGGAATCCTACAAAAAAAAAACACTACATTATGCCTAAATTACGCAGAAGGGTGTATTAGAGGAGGTCGCACCTTAATTTCACCTGTTATATTTAGGTCCCATGTGATAAGGAGTCGACCTATCCTCATGTACCAAGCATAATTTCGACTATTATTTCGATTTGTGCTGCTATTAGATACAGTATGTATGAACTGCTCTTTTTATGTGTATTTCAATATGTATGATAATTGCTATATTTTATTAATTTTATTTGAAAAGATGGTGCACATAAGTTTCTCACCAGCTCTTCTCATAGTGCAATACCCATCGGAGCTGGTACTTGGTTTGATTTTAATCCGATTGTAAACAGTTGGATTGAAATTAATCCAAGCCCCGGTTATTCAAATCATTGTAATTAGTATAATTTAGTTTTACTTATAATTTATTTTTATATCATTTGTTTGTAATATTTTGACGTGTTCAAGTGCCTCCTGGGGCCTATGAAAATAAATGATTTGAATTTGAATTTATTAGGAATTTCCTGACGAAAAAAACCCAAAAAATATTTTTATACGACCCGGCAACTGAAGCCAAGACCTGGCGGTAAGAGTCCGCATACGTCAACCACAATATCAGACACAGCGCACATAATAAATGACGTGTTTTAATAATAAAAAAATACAAAAAAAACTGAATATTCGTTTTCTTTGCGTCATGAAATATCAATACAAGCGTTTCGCCTCTACATTTCTTATGCGAACTGCCAAAGAATGGAACGCCTTGCCCGAGTCTGTGTTTCCGCATGAGTACAATCGGGATCTCTTCAAAGCAAGAGTTAATAGGTATCTCATAGGTAAGCGTGCTTCACCGTAGACCGCATCATCACTAACATCAGGTGAGATCGTGGTCAAAAAAAAAAAAAAAAAATAAAATTGAAGTGTCTGTTTTTAATGTCAAAATAACCATGGTTTTTCAGTTAATATAGTTATTTGCACGATACCTATGCCCAAATACAGTGTTTAAAAATGATGTCTGTCTGTCCGTCTGTTAGTATCGGCTAATCTTCTACTGCTGGACCGATTTTGATAAAAATTTTGATGCAGGTAACTGACTACAAGGCTACTTTATATCTATGTATCTACCACACAGACGAAACCGCGGGTGAAAGTTAGTTTGTTTGTTTGATAGCGCTAATATCGAAAACTACTGGTCGAATTTTGATAATTATTTTTTGTTTGATAGCCTAACTCGATAGTCTAACGTTTGATAGATAGTTTGATAGTCTTCTAACTAATGCAATGCAAGTAAACGCTATCCAATGTACCGTCTTGTTCATAATTACAACACTATACTCTGTCCATTTCTTTATTTTCTTTTTGACAGATTACATTTAGGGATGCCTTCACACGTTACTGATTCGATTTGAAATCATAATCGATGTTGTCTACGAAGAACTTTCAATTGATTAATTACATCGAAATGGTTTTAGTTCATTATTAATTATTCGTTAATTAGTAGTTTTTATTAAATGAAATAAATATACAAAATAATAATATAATAATAATGTCACATACTTAGTCTATGACGATTTCCTAGTTACCTTTGTTTAAATTTTCATTTTTAATTCCAAGATTTCGACTTGATTTCTTGTAAATAATTATTCATGGAAGCATGATACTATTATTATATGCTTTTTTTTTATAAAAATACAGACAATACACAAAAAAAAGTCAAATTATTCTTTTTCATAATGATCGATTTATTTCATTTCACGATTTGATTTATAGTCTGTGGTTGTTTGTTACAAACAGTGAACTTCCCTAAAAAGTGCCGCTTGTCAATAAAGTACATTATTATTGTAGTACATTAATCTGACAAAAAAAAACGGTAATTCATAGGCGTGATCTGTCAAAAAGAAAATAAAGGAGTGGACAAAGTATAACTTTAATTCAATCGATATTATGGCAAAGCGTCCCAGTATATTTAAAAATAGAATTAGCATCCTCTTAAAATAATGTTATATACTTTCTATATTTCATACTCGTGCATGACTCTTACCCTATAATTTGTTTTTATTAGTAAGCTGTGGTAAATGGTGTTGGTGATACAGTTTAATAATATGTAAGGATACCATAGATTAATAAGTATTGTGTTACTGTTTGTTGACCCATAAATAAAAATAAAACTCTTAATAAAGGTGTATATATTTAGATATGTAACATTACGCTAAACTCCACGGGAGCGGGGCAGTAAGGTTGAATGCAGCTATTACTTAATACAACGAACTCCACGCGGACAATGTCGCGGGCAAAAGCTAGTATTAGAATAAAAACAACAAGCTAATGGAATAATAAGTGGAAAACCATATCAATTACGGAATCTATATATATATATATATAAAAATGAAACCCATTTTTCGTTGTCACGACATAGCATGAAAACGGCTTGACCGATTTGGCTGATTTTATTTTGTGGTTTTCTAATACTCTGTACAAGGATCTTACGGAAAAAAAAAAAAAAAAAAAAAGTATTCATTTTTATATGGAGGATATTATAGATTCCAGTTCAAATTGAATAGGTACATAAGATAGGTCAGCTATACAAAATAAAGTAGTGCATCAAATTTACGCTAAGGCGGTACGAAGTTCGCCGGGTCAGCTAGTGATTTATAAATATTTGATGTTAATAATGATTCAACTCTAAAAAACCCCGGTCTTACAATGACGTTATATTATGATCATTGACTTGACTTTATGATCTTTTTTTATTAACTTATTGATTTGTTATCAGTTGGCGTGCCCCCAGCGCCACGCACATTGAATCGAACAATAATATTTACAATGGGTGCATGAAAGGAGCCTCCTCGAGTGACGTACACAACGATTCCCTACGTCCGGCGCACACTGGGCAATTCGCGAGTTCTCAAGCGAATTGGCTAATCCTTTCACCACGATGGCAAGTCAAAATAAAATTTGACTCAGTCATCGACACGACGAAGAAGAAGAATTTACAATAAATAGGTATGTTCTAGTATACAATGTTCATATTTCGCTATAATAATAGCAGCCCTGTATCTAATACATGTCCCACAGCTGGGCTCGGGCCTCTTCTCATGATGAGAAGGGTTAGGCCATAGTCCACCACGATGGCTAAGTGCGGATTGGTAGACTTCACACACCCTCGAGCACTTATTAGGCACTCTCAGGCATGTAGGTTTCCTTCACCGTTTATTCGTTTATTTCGCTATAATACTATTTATTTGTATAAAAGGTTGAATAGATATACTTACAAAAAAAATGTTTTTTAGGCTAAAACATCGTAATACGTTAATAAGACATAGGTTTTTGTGTCGCCTAAATCCAACTCCGGCGGAATAAGCAAACCTTTTTTTTTTTGGATAAATACGACTCCGGCGGTGAAAAAGTTAATGTAGGGGGCAGGCAGGCGTAGTGCGTTTTGTTAAAAACTCAACATCAGCTTCGAATCAATAGACATTAAATAACATTGTATCTGATGAAAATTATAAAAGGCAATGCCCAAATGCTGTATTGCCAAAGCATGTGGCTCGAGTATAATATATAAATTATTCCTAGTTTTGTGTCTGACTATACGATGTCGATACGTTCCTTACATTATGGCAGATTAAATAAATAAAAATAACGACATGGAGAATCAACAGTCACTTTACATACCTTAATATTTCTGGAGTGGTGTGTGAAGCGAATTCAGCTTCTTTTTCTTTAGTATACATTCGGTAACAGTTTCCTGTAATCAGAAGCGAAATTTTGTACTATATGTTACCAAAGAAAGAGCGATATTTTAATATTTTTTTATACCCGAATACAACTATTCTAACTGTATGTATAAAACCATTTTATTGGACACTTAGAAGTGAATAATGAAGTAATTTTACCTGGTTGCACTCGCCCTGCTCGCCCTGTTCGTTGTTTTGCGCCTGCCAGTGACACCCAAACTGTTTCTAGACTTGAAGTCCCTTAAAACAGAAATTACAAACCATTATATAAAATAGAGATGAGATGATGATGTAAAATAGAGATGAGATGATGATGTTTCCTTTACCATTAAAGGAAAAATCGTGAGGAAACCTTAATGCCTAAGAGTGCCTAAAAGTGCTCAAGGGTGTGTAGTCTACCAATCCGCACTTGGTCAGCGTAGTCAGATTAAGGCCTAACTCTTCTCATCACGAGAGAAGAGGCTTGAGCGCAGCAGTGGGACACGTATTAGATATAGCGAATTTTTACCTGTTTTTTCTTTAATCCTGTTCTCCTTATGGCTTCCACTATCCACCACGTACACGACATCAGGAATGGTAATGGAAGTCTCAGCCACGTTGGTTGCTAGCACTATCTTACGGATGCCCGGAGATGGAATTGAAAACATCTTTGTTTGGTCCGCTGTGGATAATCTGAAATGATATACAGCGATATTCAATAATATTATTAACACCGACGTGAGGTGAATACATTATTATTGAGGAAACGGGTTACTCACGTTATTTTAGCTGGAGTTATACCGACTAGTTTTGAACTGTGCGAGACATCGCGCGACGTAAACGAAACGCCCAGTTGATGAATATACGTAATAGATTCGAAACTAGTCGGCATATCCTGGCTAAAATAACGTGAGCAACCCGTATCATATGCAGTTGAGAAATTTCGAGTTCTGGCAAGAGGCGACCGTAGCTGGTTGGTTAAAGCGACTGCCCGGTGTTCAGAAGGTCGCAGGTTCAAATCCTGCCGGTCCCATATCTTTTTCAACTGTTTCTTAGTATAATTTGCTAAGCATAGCAAATGCTATAAAAATAATCAATAAGAAGTTGAAATATCGTACGCGTACATTCCTTACAGCATTTGTGCTGAATGCAACATCGCCATGTTGGTTTGTATCCTACTTAAGATAGGAACAAATGGATGAACGCGGCCGTAGCTTAAAGCGGCTGCCCGGTGTACAGAAGGTCGTAGGTTCAAACCCCGCCGGTCCCATATCTTTTTTAACTGTTTCTTAGTATAATATTATTGTGGCGGTATCCGCACATAATCACGTGACATATGTCGACAAGTGCTGAATCGCGATAACGAAATGTTCACAGCAAGTGACTATAAATACCACTTCCAATACGCTACCGTTGGACTCTCGTCTTCACGAGGAGGAGTAAGACTCCATTTGAGAGTGGCTCAGACACGGGAAAATTGCCGTGCCTCTTCTCCGCAAGGAGGGGGTCCACGAAGATACGCGACGTACCGTTGGACAGCTGTCCGCCAGGCAATACCACCGAGCCTGGTCGGAGGATCCTCCCTTTGTGGTGGGGGAACATCACACCCTATTCCTCTACATTATCTTCTGTTATAAACATACCTCGAGTGTACAGGCAGTATCATATGCATCCCCGACTGCCCGTAATGTTCATCCAGCAAAGTCTTAGTTAGTTTGATTTCAGACCAGCCAGGGAGGAATACTAGAATAGCACCTTCTTTCTCTCTCTTGTCTACTGCTTTTACGACTTCGGCAATCTGAAAAAAAAAAAAAAAATGGATGGATCAGATTTTTCAGGCAATTCACACAAGCACAAGCTTCGATTTGTGCCCAGTAGATGGCGATACTCACTCTTTATTCCGTGGGACCTTAAACATAAGAGGTGAAGTGTGGGTGATATAAACCTCTGCCACACCCTTCTTAAGATAAGATAGGAGCAAATTGATGAACGTGACGTCACGAAATGACGTAACATACAGTATAGAAATTGTAACAGTATGGCAACTAAGCCTATTTCATAAAATAATTACCTACGCTCTATTGAAGCTATAGGGTTGACACTTTCAAACTTTTTGATATTGACTTTTTACGAAAAAAAAAAAGTGCTTTTTAGTGATTTAGTGATGATGATGATAGTGATGAAATTTAAATAGGTAATCTCAGGGCATCGATTAATCTCAACAAAATACGATACACAGTTTAATATTGAAACATAACAACTTGTAGATCTTTTACAAGTTTTGGTGGGAGCGTACGTGAGCCGCGGTTGGACGACGACGTTTCGTGTGCTCTTCGGCGCGTGCGCGCGGGGGCTCATGCATGAGACATTTTACAAAAAAAAACATTTATTCTTCATAAATTACAAATGCAATTTAACATAACATTACAAATTAAAATAAAAGAGAGGGCTAAAAGTTATAAATTATTTACCGAAAAATACTTTCGTCTGTTACGACAGGTACGAAATTCTTTATTATTAGATTTTATTGTGTAAAAAAACGACGCGGCACTCGCTACAGACAGCCCCGCGACAATCGCTTAGGGGTCTCGTCGATGTGCATGTTTATGTGTGCGTGCCGTTTCGAACGTTTGTAGGTAGTTTCCATACTGTTCGTACATATTTATACTGTGCTAGAGGCGACCGTAGCTGGTTGGTTAAAGCGGCTGTTCAGAAGTTCGCAGGTTCATATAGGTATATTTTTTGGCGAAACAAATTTGCTCTTACCTCTTGACAGTTCACTAGAGGTTTGCCATCTTCCTTCTGACAGTTCTCCAATGTAATTGGCAGTCTCAGTGCGAATTTCTTCTGTATATCGTCCAAGTACGACACTTCTACTGGATACGTTCGTCCTGGCACTTCGATTACTGGACAGGGATCGAAGTATCTGAAATCAGAAGAGAAATAATTAAGCCTACAAATATAACATCACGCCTATATTACCCAGGAGGCTGAGGCAGAGGTGTACAACACCCACATTTCCCCTTTTTAACACGCTTATATTAGCTTCACCTGTATTTATGTATGTATGTATGTATGTATGTCTGTATGTATGTATTATGTATACATGTATGTAATCGACTCTCCTTTGGACTCGGTTTGACCCACTTTAAACGGACAGATTTCATTAAAATTTTGCACACCTGTCAAAGATCCATGACAATGCAATAATTCGATAAAAAAAATTAAAAAAAACGCTCTTATAAATAAACCAAACTAAAAAGTCGAAAATAAATAATAGTTTAAAAAACTAAAAAGCACGCTTTTAAAGTACTTCTAACTAAAAAGTGAAAAATAATTCCTAATATATAAGCTGAAAAAAGCGTGGGGCGCTCTGTGCCGTATTTTTCGTCTATCGAGCAAGCAAGCTTTTTTCAGCTTATATTAGGAATTATTTTTCACTTTTTAGTTAGAAGTACTTTAAAAGCGTGTTTTTTAGTTTTTTAAACTATTATTTATATGTTTCCAATTACGAATATGTTTTTGACGAGTTCATGCTTAGTTCGTAAGAATCGTTGGTAAATTTTAATCTGATTTAGTTTTAGTGCACTACCTACATACTTTTGATATTTTACTTTTGTTTAATGACGACGAATGTAAAAATTATATTATGTAATTCAACAATGTTCTCATGTAAATGATGTAGATAGATAGATAAAATGCTTTATTCATAAATAAAAACATACATTTTTAAACAAGCTCCACAAAACCGAATGATCGGTTTGTCTTTCAAAAATTAGACAACGGGTCTAAATCGCGTAATTATTATAAAGGTAAATAAATACCTATGCTCGACGTTTATAATAATTAAGCGATTTTGATCCGTTGTCTAATTTTTGAAAAATGTTCTCAAATCGCGAAAGTTTAAAAACATAGAAAAGCGTGGGTTGCTCGATAGACGAAAAATATGGCACAGAACGCCCACGCTTTTTTCAGCTTATATTAGGAATTATTTTTCACTTTTTAGTTAGAAGTACTTTAAAAGCGTGTTTTTAGTTTTATTAAACTATTATTTATTTTCTACTTTTTAGTTATGTTTATTTATAAAAAGCGTTTTTTTTTTTTTTTTTTTTTTATCGAAGTATTGCATTGTCATCGATCTTTGACAGGTGTGCAAAATTTTAATGAAATCTGTCCGTTTAAAGTGGGTCAAAATCGAGTCCAAATGAGTCGGTTACATACATACATCCATACATACATACATACATACATACAGGTGAAGCTAATATAAGCGTGTTAATAAGATTTAATACGAGAGTAAGCCTACAAATCAGGTTTAATTTCAGCTTCAGATCACTATGTGAAATAATCTGGTATCGCAATATAATTTGATGTACTTTCCTATGGTTGGAACTTGTGAAAAAACATAAAGAATAGTCATTTGTCGTATTAATTTTATTCTGTTGATCATATTCTAGAAGTAATAAGAAGAAGTAAGAAAAAATAAAAAAAACTATAGTGGACAACATTCCTCTATAACCTTGCCATATTTTTAATATTGGAAAAACAAGGCAAGAATCATTGCCAAGACCATATGGAGAAAGAAATTCCTCTGGATTTGAGACTTAGTTTACGTACCTGGTAAACACTCCAGTATCCAGGGTAGCGCTCATGACAACAATCTTCAATTCCTTGTTGGTCTCCAGCGCCCTCTTCAATAGTAGTAACGTGATATCAGTGTTCACATCACGCTCGTGCGCTTCATCTATTATTACGTGGGAGCAACCTTCAAGTCCTGGTATAATACAAAGGAAGATTAGATTCTATTGAATCGATTCTAAGGTCAGGCCAGGTCAGGCTTTCTGAGTTATAGAGATATATTAAATAAATAAATAAAATAAATAAATTAAATAAATATTTCACGCCATTTAGTCCCAAACTAAGCAGAGCTTGTACTATGGGTACAAGAATAACTGATACTAATACATATATGTATATATACTTTTCTTTTGTAAATACATACTTTTTATACATAGAAACACCCAGACTAAGACAAACCCCATGTTCATGCACACAAAGATTTGTATTAAGTGGGAATCGAACCCACGACCTCGGCGTCGCAGGCGTCGCAATACCCACTCAAGACTCGGCTCAAGACAAATCTTTGGATGAATGTGGTGGTTTGTCTTGGTCTGGGTGTTTCTATGTATAATAAGTATGTATTTACAAAATAAAATTATATATATTTATTATCAGTACAAGCTCTGCTTAGTTTAGGACTAGATAACGTTGTGTGTATGTATGTAGTGTGATATATATTATTATTTATTTAGAGATATCGGCTACACACTCCATTTTACTTGCATAAACAAATTGTGCAAACAGATCGTTTCCTGGCTACACAGTCTAGACATGGGCGCCGCGCCGGCGCCGCCGCGCCGCGTCTCCCCTGCGCGCCGCCGCCGCCGCCGGCAGTTGCTGCTCGGCGTGAGCGAAGCTAGCACGTGCTATTTTGTTTCGGTTTTTTTTGTGGTTCATTTTAAAATGACCAGTTTATTAAATATTAGTATAAATAAACTCTCTATAACCGTGCTTTATGATGCTAAAACTCGTAACAGTTTTTGTTGGAAGTACTTCGGAAATATTGTCATTACTGAAGAAAATAACAAAAAGAGAATTTTGAATCCTGATCAAGTATATTGCTCAGCTTGTCTCACAGCAGTTAAAGCTGAAAGTGATGGAGACGGCGTGACATTTAGATCGTAAGTACTTTACTTTTTTAAACAAAATTGCTTTTTTTAGGTTTCATTAATCTTTTTTAACCTCAAATTTACAATAATTTCTTACAATTCCTTTATTTTTGATTGTTCCTGCAAAAGTGAGCTTTGATCTTACTCTATATGTTTAAAAATCGCGTTGTTTGTTACATACCTAGCTTAAATTAATAAATATTATTATTTAGCTTCCGCCCGCGGCTCCGCCCGCGTGGTATGTCAATTAAAAGTAGCCTATATGTTAATCCAGACTATAAGCTACATGTGTGCAAAATTTCATCGAAATCGACCCGGTAGTTTTGGCGTGAAAGAGTAACAAACATCCATACATCCATACATCCATACTTACAAACTTTCGCCTTTATAATATTAGTAAGGATTATCAATCATTTAAGTGTATGTTACTCATGATGCTTTCTAACGCCTAGTAGGTATTTATCGCTGAAGCAAATGTATCATTTCAACTAAACAAAACAAATTTCGTAGGCATAAAACACTTATTGGCAATTTTATTATTAGCTTACTTTATTACCTGATTTCTAATTTAAAACATTGTCATCTGAGAATCGTTTATTTGACCTTAGAAGTTTAGATTTAACTTTTTATATGCAGGCATGAAGGTGATGGGCTTTTTGCTTAATTTGTTACAGTGTTAAAATAAAGTGTTATAGTTAAACAGTCAGTACTGGAAATTTAACTCGTCACCTACGAGATGATCATGACATTCGAGATGAACCTGCTTCTGCTGCTAATAAAGCCAAAACTAACATCAAAGACTTTTTCACTGCTAAGCGTCCTGCTAAAACTTATACTGCTTCTGGTTCAAAAACTGCAAAAGTCACGCCAAAACATGACAAATGGCTACTGGCTAGAGATGTAGCTCTTTGGTTTTCCAAATCTTTGCTTCCGTTTGACTCAATTTCTGATGAAGGAATGGTGGATTTTTTTAAGGTGCCTATCTATTTCAGTACCTAATTAACTTTTATTGCCTTTCTTTTTCTAATGTCACACAACATTTATTATGTTCACCGAACTCAAGCACTTTTTTAATTTTAGAAATACGACATAATCTTGAATGAAGACGACCTTCCGTCACGACATACTGTGAGTGGTACAGCACTGTCCGATGTATACGAGTGCATGCTGAGCAACGTTAAAGAAAGAATACACATGGACGCGCCTCGACACTGTGCTATTACTTTTGATTTATGGACAGATCAAGATGATGATCCACTAGACCAAGAATGTTGGCGATATCTCGCTTCTGCTGTTGGATCTACGGATATCGGTAATGAGGATCTTTTATGTTTTTGGAACGAAAAGAAGAAAGATTTTCCTCGGCTGTCTACCTTTGCCAGAGCTTTGCTATGCGTACCCGCTACAAGTACCCCAAGTGAGAGGGTATTTTCTGTAGCTGGAATGGTACTTTCTGCAAAAAGATCTCGGTTGAGTCCACAAAGGGTGAATAAAATAATTTTTATTCACGATAACTACAAGGAATGCAAAAATTATCTAGAAAAATAATTTTGTCGCCTAACTTGAACAGTTTTCTTTTATTTTTTGATAAATAAAGTGAGTCATTGCATTGTTGGTTTTTTTTAAGATTTTTACACTGAATTTTCATTGCAGTATGAAAATTCAGTGTAAAAATCTTTCACATCATCATAAATCAGCCACGCCGCCGGCGCCACGCCGCCGCCGAGCGAGATTCATCAGCACGCCGCCGCCGCAATATTTGAGGGCGGCGCCCATGTCACTACACACTTAAAATTACTTGTGCAAATTATTTTTTTCTTTCAGAAATCAGAAATCAGAAACATTTATTTGTATGAACATAGGTATATATATATAGGATCTTGTTTCTTTTGATGATTTGGTTGTTTCTTTCATTTGATATTTGCACAAACTGTTTAGGTAAGTGAGAAGGAGCGTGTAGCCGGTACCTATACATTTGTAATTTGCACAAAATGGCATGCAGCCGGTACCTTACACGAGTTTAGATAATTTACCCAGCTGTCGATAAAGTCGATTAAAGGTTATTTCCACACAGTATTTTAGTTATGATAGTTACAGAAAGGGGTGTTGAATTGAAAATGATGGAGGAAACCAATAGCTTCATTTGTGAGTATGTAATAATATTATCAAAGGTATCCCTTGAGTGTTAACGAGGCTGGGAGTGTTAGTTAGAGTGTTTACACACAGTTTTATTAGTCTAGGAGGAATAACAAACCAACCTGGATTAGTCTGAAGTCTTCTCAACAAAACTCCAGAAGTGCAATATAGAATAGACCCGCCAGGAGGTTTCGGTGGCTTGGAATGCAGTCTCACTTGATACCCGATTGACTGGCCCACCTGAAGACAAAAAAATATGAATGATAAAATATTACATCATGCCTATTTTACCCAGAAGAGTATGGCAGAGGTGTATAGTATAGTTTAGTCAGCTGCTTGATATAGGCCCTTCACAAATGCCGCCATAACAACCGGTCCTCCGCCTTCCGCGAGAGAGAGAGACAGAGAGAGAGAGAGAGAGAGAGAGAGAGAGAGAGAGAGAGAGAGAGAGAGAGAGAGAGTGAGAGAGAGAGAGAGAGAGCTGCCTATTCATGCGGACGGAGCCGCGGGCATAAAGCTAGTTAAATAATAAAAGACTCGTTCCTCTTTTCCCAATTCGTTAGCCACTCTATCAGCCAAGCCAATAGCGATCACTCTCCTGGAAAAGTACCCTATCAGCCAACCCAATAGCGGTCACTCTCTTTGGCTCAGACACGAGTGCGGTAGTGTTCGGCCCGCAAAGCCGCAGGATAGCCGCCGGCGCGCGGTTAGACCGCAACCCGCCGCTCCAACTATTACTAGTACTCGAGATTGATCAAGTCATGTGAGATATGTAACTAACGAGCTTGTAATCTACTCAATGGTGTACATTGGTAACTATCCTACTAATATTATAAACTAAATTTGTCTGCACGTGTGGTGCAATGGTTTAAGCGGTCACCTCGCCGCTCTCCACTGCACTGGTGTTGTGGGTTCGATCCCCACATGGGACAAATCTTGGGCGTGCTTGAGTGAGTGAATGTGAGTATTTGGCCTTGTCATTGGGACCATTGGATAGTGTAATTGCTTCTGGCGTTCTATCTAATGTAAAAGAAAAAATAATAATAATAATAATAAAGGCAAAAGTTGGTAAGTGTGTTGTGAGTGTGTGCGTGTTCTTGCCGCTCGAACGGACGAATCGGTTTTGACAGAAAACAGATAACTTACGATCTGGATTATATGAGCTAATTCGGTTTCAAAAAGCGGGTATAGCCGCGGGCGTAAAGCTAGCTACATAATAAAAGAGTCATACCTCTTCTCCCAACTCATTAGCCACTCTATCAGCCAAGCCAATAGCAGCCACTCTCCTTGGCTCGGACACAATTGCGGTAGTGCTCGACCCGCAATGCCGCAGGATAGCCGCCGGCGCGCGGGTGGACTTGCCGCAACCCGCCGCTCCAACTATTACTAGTACTCGAGATTGGTCCAGCGTGGATGTTATTTTTTCACTGAAAAGAAACATAATAATAAAATAAAAATAGCCTTTAATTATCTCACCTAAGAAATTGTAACAAAATGGTAAATACAAAAAAAATAGAAGTCATAAAAATGAAAATTACAAACTAAAACTTAAAAAGAAAATATAAATTAATACCGAGTGAATAAAGCTTAAGTTGCTCAGGAATAATCTAGCTAAAATATAACAGACCACCACCATACCACGCGAGCGAAGCCATCATTAAATCCGTTACACTATTATTTCTAGTGCACCAAACTACCTATTAATAATTTCTTATGCTCTCTTGTCCATCCAAAGGTTGCCTGTAAGAAATTGCTTTATAGCGATAAGGCCGCCCATTGTACTATCTAAATGATGTGCTTTTTGAAACTGACTTTCTTATTTGTGTACAATAAAGAGTTATCTATCTATCAATCTATCTATCATAAAAGCTCTACCACCATTGAATTATTACATAAAAGCAACAAGAAGTGAAAATATAACAATCCTCATTATCCGAATACCAAAAAGGAGGAGGTCAAATATTCGACACGAAGGCTTTATCTTTAACCGACTTGAAAAAGTAGGAGGTTCTCAATTCAACTTTCGACTGAACGAAGCGATTTTAATTATTTTTTAATTTGATACTTGGTGCTTCCCGTGATCCCATTGCAATTTGGTCCAGTTCTGGCAATGGTACCCATGAGAAAACCATATAAGTCTAAAATTATTGTAATTGAAGTCGGTTCTTTTTTTGAAAAATATTTTCTATTGTTTTGTTAATTTTAGCTTCACAATAAAAAAAAATAAACAATAAAAAATCGAACCGACCTCGTCTCACATTCGATTTTCAAATCTAGGCCGTCAACACCCAGAATCGTCACCGATAGCACACATAGAATGACCTCGACCCGCGCTTCAAGTGCTCCAATATCAAAAAACCTTGTAACATGCCCTACATACTACCCGGCTGTCCCGTAACCTAAAACGCCTGACCTTGAGACCTCATTTCGCGATCATGAAGTGACCTCCAAACTCGTTCAATAACCTTGACATTACCCGAGTGACCTTATAAAGAATTTAGGTTTGGAATTCAGAGGATTAGATGACGTCATCATTATCCTTGGACTGTCTGGGAGAATCCGTTGATATTTTTAATCAGGTAAAAAATAAACTGGTTCGGTGAGATAATATTTTTATTAGACAAACATTTGCTTTGTATGTTTATGTGTTATTCTTAGTGCGGACGCCAAATTATAAGATGGTACTGATTTATGTATAATTTATTTCTAAAGAAATAGAAAATATTTGTGCGACATTATAATATTGT
The DNA here is from genome assembly GCA_905147285.1 of Hypena proboscidalis. Classification (NCBI taxonomy): domain Eukaryota; kingdom Metazoa; phylum Arthropoda; class Insecta; order Lepidoptera; family Erebidae; genus Hypena; species Hypena proboscidalis. The sequence continues at coordinate 3,048,962 of LR990150.1, read as the reverse complement.
AGGTATGTGGAATTAATTTGCATTTCAAATAATCATTATTAATTTTGTGATTTCATTAAATTGGATTAGAAACTATTGGCAACTATACGTACATATTCCAATGCCATTTAATAAAATATTTGTCTAATAATCTTATTAAACTGCAAACAAATAAATTCGCAATTTTTAGTCCATCTTCCATTTTAAATAAGAGTATCACGCCTATATTATCCAGAAGGGTGTGGCAGAGGTGTACAACACCAACACTTCACTTGTTATAATTTAGGTCCAACGGGATAAGGGGGTGAGCCTATCGCCATCCACCGGGCACAATTCCAACTCCGTGCTGCTATTGTCAATTTTCTGACGGAAAGTTCAAAAATAACACTTTTTTTATCTTTATTTAAAGAGAGCTTTTTCGCTAATGCGAATATGACACTGTTACAAAAATCGAAAATATAGCTTAAATTAATATTATGTAATTGATCTATGTGTAAAGAAAACTCTTTTAGCTTTATTATGATACTCTATGATTTTCTTTAATATTTGTTTGTGGTGTTTTTTTTCTGTTATATGACATGTCTGTCTAGAAATTCATCTTCATTATTTATAAAATGTTTTCTAATAATAATTGGCATTAATTGTTGTTCCTGTTATTTATTTACAGGTAAGTGTTTTGGTTAAATTGATATGTGATAATTTTGATATATTAGATAACTTGTAAGATAGACCATAATTGTTAATAAAATTGTTATTTATTAACAGAAACACATAACTGCCTTTTATTTAAAAGAATATAAAGATTGATCATTATATATATGTTTAAGGGCGAATTTAACCATACTAATTACATGGTGTATGTTTTCTGAAAATGGATCAGATAGATCAATATTATGTGTAGCAATGCGTGCCCAATGCGTACCAATGAGTACTGCGTTTCGGGCACATCGCATTAATATTATAGCAGTCTTCATCCTCATTGCACACACTGCAAAAAGGGGACGGAACTTTTGCCATTAAGTATGCAAAGGGGTATGACCAATCGACAATGGGATTGTTTATCGCTGCTGTGCTATCTATTCCGTGGCTTTGTCAAGATAAAAACTGCTGTATTGTATGTAGAATAAAATGAAAGTTTAATTTTAAGCCGGATATTTTCATAGTAAGCTGGGATGTCATGAAAAAAGTTAGTAAACAAGTGCAAAAAACGTGATAATTATATCAAAACAAAATTAGATTCTAGTTCATCCTTCATGTTTAAATAGAGAATCTATTTTGTTTATTAAATCCCGCACAAAACTAGAAATTATTTACTATCTTATATTCGTGACACAAGGGTTTTGGCGATACACTTTTTGGGCATTGCCTTTTAGTGGTATGTGCCCGGAACGGAGTCTCAATTATATGGTTAAATCCTCAATGTTACTTTATCAATCCATGAGTAAATGATGGTTAACATAACACTTTGCCTGACCCGAAACCACGCGGTAAGAGGAGCATACGCTAACCACTACACCATCAAGGCAGTTTAATTTAATAAAATAATAGTAAATGCACACTGTTTCAGTTTTCACCCTAAGCGTGTTCCCAAGGCCATTCACGAGCTAGCAAAAAAAACCGCCTGTTCAATTTATATGCCAACAGAAATCGAAACTGCCAAAAGAAATCTCACTTTCCCCCCCAAATCTCGATCTCCAAGGCTATCGAAAGCTATAAGTGAACGTATTCTAACCTCAATTCAAGATTGGGAGACACTACGACCTGCTTTCGACGCGAATTGTACTGGTGCATCGTTTTGTGTGTCACTTTCGACTGCATTTGGCGCCAAACAAATGCATTTGTGTTAACCTTTTTCGTTAATCGTGGAAAGAATGTAAGAGTAATTCGTAGAGAATGACATTTAAAAAATAAGAACGCTTTTTTTTATATTGAGAACGAGATTGGGCGACAATACGAGGCGCCTCCTTTTGATTCGAATTCTGGCGCATCGTTTTGTGCATTTAAAAGTTGGTGCTGTAGAAATGCATAAAACTGGTGCATGTAAATAACTTTCTTAAAGGTTATTAATGAGACAAGTTGTTTATTTTTGCGTCACTATGTTGATGTGTTATTTTTTCCACTGTCAAGAGTGGTGTGGTAGGGCATGCTAAGGGTCGACACACCAAAAGCGCGTCGAAGCGCAGCGAATCGAAGCGCAGTTTCAGTGTTATATGAATTCCAACTCTATTCTCACCACCATAATACTCATTATCGCATGAGAAACTCAAACGAGTCGCGCGGATGCCCGCGGCGCCGCGGGAATTCCGGCGAATTCCATAGTAGTAGTAGCGTAGAGTTTCTCATGCGATAATGAGTATTATAGTTGTGAGAATAGAGTTGGAATTCATATGACACTGAAACTGCGCTTCGATTCGCTGCGCTTCGACGCGCTTTTGGTGTGTGTCGACCCTAAGTCAAATCAAATCAAATCATTTATTTCCATGAGCCCCAAGGGGCGCTTGAACACGTCAAAACAAACATCAAAATACAAAAAAAATAAAATTAAAATAAAACTTATCTAACTAAATTATAATACTTATTGTAATAAAATGATTTGACACCGAAGCTTAGATTGACTTTAATTCAACTTAGAGATATGAATTAAAATCAATCCAAGTACCAGCTCCGATGGGTATTGCATCATGAGAAGAGCTGGTGATGGTGAGAAACTCATGTGCACCATCTTTTCAAATAATTCATTAAGGGGACTGGTCATCATTATAAGACCAGTACCATCTATCATTCGTACTGCTCCTAAGATAGTATGACTCTATACATAGCAAATATGAAGGAGCCTTATAAAAATCATAATTTAAATTGTTCATAATTTATTCAACCATGAATATTATGGCTAACTACTCATCCAGTACCATAATAAATAGCATACTTAGAAAGTAATCTCGAGAGAATTTCTCTACTGACGTATAAATACTTTCGCTTTCATAACATCAGTAACAATGAACGTGACGTATTAATAAATGACGTCGCCAAACGAAACCGAGAGTCCACTCTCGCTTTCATTTACTACTTTCGATCGCCAGCTGTTCATACGTCACGAAACTATACGTCACAGTGACGATTCAATGTCAAACTCACTTGACAGCCCGACAAATTTATCTTAAGAACTAATGGCGGCGCCACTTGCAATACAAAAGTTACAATCTCTACTTAAAGCTGATTGATTCTGCAATTTATCCGTAAGCAAATCTTAATTTGTCAGATAGTATACTGACATTAATGACAGCTGGAATATCATTCTGACGTATCATACGTCACGATTACGCTTTCACAATCACTCTCGTTTTATGAGTTTTATGAGTTTTCTCTCGGTTCCGTTCTTGTGCCAAACTTTCGCGGCATTTGAGAGTGGTGTAAGTGTGTGACACAGATTCGATCTATTTTTTTATGAGCTCAGTTTCACTTTTATTTTCGTGCTTTCTGTATGATATATGACACGCACGTGTTTTAGTTGCATATTGGTACAGATATTGCAAATAGTTTAAGTTCAAGCGCCTCCTGGGGCGTATGAAAATAAATGATTTGAATTTGAATTTGAATTTGAATGTTGCTCTAAAATTTATTGTAGGCGCTAATCTCCTAGTTTCAGCTAAGATACCTACCAAAACTTCAAGTTTTTTTGCACTGTTCAACGACTTATATTGCTGACTACTTATTGCAAAACCTTCTCTTACCGGAATCAATATCAAGCTAAAGTACTTACCTATATTCATCAATAGGTAAAGGAGTAAGTTCTTCGTCGTATCGTTGAAACCTTCTTTTCAGTTCTCGATCTCGTCTATCAAGAGCGGCTTTTGTAGGAGGTGGTATATTACGTCCGTATACTGCGTGCATGTGTTGTTTTAATTCTGTACATCAAAATATAAGACAATGAGTTAAACAGTCGCTGCTGGCGTACTATTCTTACTTTAATGTACCATGCGTGTACTTTTTATCGCGCGATAATTTCATCAGAGAAATTAACGTGTGTTAATATCAAAATATCCGCAATCTTTTATCGCATATGCGCGCAATTTACTTTACTTATACGTTACATTTATGCGATGAAATTATCGCGGGATCAAAAGTTGGTAGACGCCTGGGTTAAAACTTTAAAGTGAGAAGTAGTATAGTAAATAAGAGATGAAAGTGCAGACGGCTACACAGCTACACATCAATCTATACATCTCCAGTAAGGCGTGCGCGATCGTCAGGCGTGTGGGCGGGCTGACTGCTCACACGTCAAACGGCATCAACACGCGACGACGTGTATGCAGCCAGCGCGCCCACACGCGGACACGGGGACGCCTAAGAATTAGTTAAGACTGACCCAAAACAAAACACTACTTTGGTCTTTTTGTCTTGTTTGTCACAAACGTCTGGGCTAGGCGTAAGCTTAGTCTATATGAGAACGTCCTTGGTCTACGTACGCTCTAAATATAATAAATATTCCTATAAATATAATAAATATTGTATATCCTAATTAATCCTAATTTGATAAAAAAAAGTTGGGGACGTCTATAAATTCGTCTCGCGTTGTAAAGGCTGCCCGTGCAATTAGGGTAGCCAGATGTAAGGTATTTAAGCGTACAGTCCGTTATTTTCGAGGCCTGTCCGTAAAAAATAAATGGTCATACCGGACAGAACAATGTTCGGTATCTTGAAGAAAGTCGGTACTATACTGGTCTTAAGCGCCTACAAAAGTAGGCACATGAAATCTCTTTATTTATACACATTTATTTATATATTTTTTGTTAAACATACCTATCTGGTTTTAGGTGAATTTATTTTTTCAGAAGTTCCTACCTTTATTTTGTTAAGTAAGATGACTGCATTATATTTTGTTACTAGTACTAATTAAGTTGATTTATGTGTTGTTAATTAATTAATAAAAAATATTACTATTTATAAATATAGTACCCCCTTTTGGGGTTGTCCGGTATTTTTTCGCGACTTACCTGGCAACCCTACGTGCAATGCAAGACCAGCTTATACTGCCAATGTATAGGTTAATTGGTAGTCGTGTATACATCGTTGTAAGATAAGCTGTATTAATGTTAAATTTTTACTTGCCTGATGTATCCGCAATCCTGCCTAGCTCCTCTTCTCCCTCAGAAAAGTCATCTATAACAAAATAATAGCCATAAACCATTTGAAGATGTAAAAAATCTTGTTTATGTCATCTAAATTAGTTGTTTGATCATGAATTTTAGCCTGATACATCAATGAGTTTCATGATAATGTCCATCACTAGTTGGCGCCACATGGATATGAGGTCCAGTATATAATAATGCATGCAGAATGCTTGTATGAGAAGCGCGCTTATCTATGGTATGAAAATGTAGCATAGAGTTTTTAAAGTTTTTTTTAGGCTTTGTGTCAAGTTTCTTTGAAATATAAGCACTGACACTTTTGACAGGTTTCTGCATCTGACATCTCAGTGTTGTCTCATTTAGACCCTGATTAATTGAAAAGTGTCGTCATAAATAAAAACAACGTAAATTACTCTGGAATACCATTTACCACATACTTACATACTACTAAATGACTCTGGAATACCATTTACCACATACTTACATACTGGAGTGGCAGCTAAATAAGTGTATGTTTTCTGTACATACCTTCATCAATGGTAGAATCCTTCGTTAAAACCACAGGGCTATCTATAACTTTATGTCTTGATTCTTTGAATGTTGCTTCATAGATATCCTCTGAAACAAAAAAAATACCTGAAGTAACAACGTAAGATAGCGCCTATATTTTTTTTTCACAACACACACACAACGCCATCTAGTCCCAAACTAAGCAGAACTTGTACTATGGGTACTAGAATAACTGATACTAATACATATATACTTTTCTTTTGTAAATACATACTTATTATACATAGAAACACCCAGACTAAGACAAACCCCATGTTTATGCACACAAAGATTTGTCTTAAGTGGGAATCAAACCCACGACCTCGGCGTCGCAGGCAGGTATACTACCCACTCCACCCAGAAAATATAGAAGAGGTGTGTAATACCAGCTCTCCACCTTTTATGTTTTGGTCGCATGTGATAGGTATGAGCCTAGCGACTTCGTGCTTCTATCTTATATATAAAATTATCGTGTCACAATGTTAGTTACCATACTCCTTCGAAACAGCTTTACTGATTTATACCAAATTTTATATTCATATTCAGTAGGTCTGAGAATCGGCTACTATCTATTTTTATACCCCTAAGTGATAAGGGTTGTTCACTCTTAACATTTTATTTTTTTTATTTTTGGACATTTTTTTTTGTTTTTATTTTTCTATAATGTGGCATTAAAAAATTCATACAACCCTAAATGTGTACCCTTTTATCACCAACCACAATTTTTTTTTAGTATTGTCATGGGGTATCATTAGGAACATTAGATTTTTACTTCTTAAAAATTTCCATAGATGGCGTTATGTATAGCAATGCAAAAATAATAAATTGTTATAAACGCTATTGTTCAACTTTTGACCAAAATATGATTTTTAAAAAATAAAGCACGTATATATAAAAAGTTAAAAGCATTCTTCAATTATTTCAAAGTGATTTGAGAGAAAAAAGAAATCTATGTCTTTAACTCCTAAGTCGCCGTCTTGGATACGGCACAAAATGTAAAAAATTCATGCGGTTAGGTTATTTGTGGCTAATAGATGGCGCTTATTTCAATTTTATTTTAACATTGTATGTGTGTGAGTGTATATTGAGTTATAAACAAATTGGAGTTCGACGCTTTTGTCACTCAGCATGCTAAATTATTGGACATTCACATACGATGACGCGTTTAGTTTCTGAGTCTACGATTGCCTTCCAATAGTAGTTAGATATAAAATCATCATCGAACTTTTTAAATTATATATTAAATACATGTTTTTCTAATAATGTAAGTAATCATATTATATGTATTTTATTTTTTTATAATCTAAAATAATATAGATATCAATTGTCATGTGATGTACTTCGAACAGAAACAAAACGTTTTTCTGCAATGTTTATTTACAAATAAACGGGCCGCGCGTGTTTCCTTCACTTCGGTAGAAGACAGAAGTTTTCGGATTGTTTGTGTGCTCTTGTGGATATTTTATGTGACATGTTTTTCAGATCTTTTTACAATTAAATAAATAAATAATTAATATATTTATATTGACATTATGGATATCAATAGAGTAAATAACGTAACACTCAAAATGAAGAAATTAATTAATTAAAAAGAACAAACAAATGTATGAATAAAAATAATTAGGAGTTGAAAAGAATGATCGGTATCATTAAGAAAAACTATAATATAAGAAAATAATAGGATAAAGATGTGAATGAAAAACAATATTATGAATGCCAATGAGTATAAAGAAAAATGTTATTAATAACAAATTCGGAAACAATTGCGATTTTATGAAGAATTTTTTTTATGAAAAACAAAGCGCACCCCTAGATACACTAGTGGGTATTTACATACATGTTTTTTGTACTGAGTGATATGACTAAAACCTCCCTTGTCTTCTTCCTTCAAAGCAATCTTAGTCTAGCTAAGAATTTCGATAATAAGATTGCTACAAAAATACGTTTTTGCGAACGAAGACAGTTGTAGGAACAATGCTAAGCAAACATGATTGCACGTTTTTATAAACAGATTTTAGATTTTTCGATCAAACTTTACCAGAAATAAATAAAGATTACTTTCTTTAGCAACTCTTTTATTGACTTAAAAGACGTTTAAATTGTCTTTACATTAATGTTGAAATACTTGAAATTATTATTCGAAGTAGGTACCTATAGGCAAAATAAGTAACAACGTTAATAGATATTATATCGTCCTTGGGAACAACAGAAGATTCACTCCCTAACGAAAGTCAAGTTTATGTAAAAAATATACCTACACCTCGCCTGAGGTACCCACTTGCACCACAGATAATATAATACTAGTCTTGCACGCAAAATTGAAACTTATTACAGCGCGCGAACTGTGAATGTTCTAAGCGCGGCGATCTGTTATGGCTAGGGGTTGGAAGACCGCAGCGCTCCGCCGCGCCGCGCCGCCGCGCCGTCGCCGCGCCCCGCCGTAACCGCTTAAGCGCCAGCCCAATGCAGTACTGCTTCGCGGGAGTAGCCCCGGCTATTTATACCTAACCTATGAATTGAAGCATCCTTGGCATAGGTAGGCTCCAATTTGTTAGTGGTATACCTACCAAGTTTGACAGGAACTGAGAACCAGTTTAGCGCATAGCACGGCTACGTGCATCATTCAAGCGTGCTAACAAAAGCTCTATCATATTAAAATGAATTTATTCTTGGGTGAATGATATTGTATTGTATAACCTTAAAAATGAAACAACTAACATAAGTCTAAATCAAAATCAATTGCAATAGAAAGTAATCATTATTTTATTACATTACATTTTAAATCGCAAAACATTAAAAAATCGTTTGATATTTTGAATGAAGCAGTGTTATAGCGCTGTAGAAGGTCAAACGTCATGGTAATGTACATACTGACACGGACACGCACAAATGCAGATAATAATATTCTAAAACATTGACAGCTTTGGCACGCACACAGACACATTCTTACGCACACAAGGACGACATATACCTATGTTACCTTTTGCAAAAGCTAGATGGCGTTAGGGTAGCTCGGTTGAGACTACTCACAAGTACGGCCATCTATTGGCATAAAAAGTGAATTAAAGTAGCTCACAGAAATAATTTTTTTAAGGTGGCGTCAATTTTTTGTATGAGATTGGGTATCTGTACTAGTATTATATTATCTGTGGTATTGTGTAACAAATGCCGACGGTTCTGGATTTAAAAATTGTGACGATCAACTGTGCTGAGACCAAGCGGGATTCGAACCCACAACCTCTCGATCGTAAGACCGATGCCTTATCCATTGCTCCACAGCCACTTAAATGATAAATATGTTTTTTCCAACTTAATCCTCACTTAATATTATATTATATTATATAATATGATAAGTAAATCTGTCTGTCTGTTACACAACAGTTTACTAATAAAACAAACTTGATGAAAATTGGTATGGAGTTAGAAAGTAAGAAACAGGCCCGGGGGATTTGAACCTACAACCTTCTGCACATAGGGCAGCCGCTTTAACCAACCAGCTACGATCGCCGCTTGCCAGGCCCTCAAATTTCTCAAATATACTATCTTAAGTATGATACAAACCAACATGGCGAAGTTAAATTCAGCACAAATGTTGTAAAGAATGAATGCATACCTAATTTAAATTCTTATTGTTTTTTTTTATAGCATTTAGCTATGCTTAGCAAATCATACCAACCCTGCCTGGTGTGCAGAAGGTCGCAGGTTCAAATCCTGCCAGTCCCATAGTGTTTTCAATGTTTCTTAGTATTATTTGCTAACATAGCTAAACGCTATAAAAATAATCAAGAAGTAAATGGTATGGAGATAGTTTAAGACAGGACACTATAGGCTATTTTTATCGGCACCTACTGAGCGCGGGCAGAAGCAAGTACATAATAGAATCAAACCTACATACTTATCCCACTCTCATAATCTTGCCAGATCTTCGCCACCCTCTCCACACTATTATCACTAATAGACATCTTTATCGGTTCATTTAATGCACTCTTTATATCTTCTAGAACATTCTTGTCGTATATTGGTTGTCCTTTGGTGTCTATTCTGTGGTTTGTGAACAGCCAGTGGATGGCTTGTGTGGCGGCTTTTTCTGCTGCCTGCTGCTTTGATATTGCTGTGCTGAAAAAGAGATATTTTAGGGTTTAATAGATTATATTTTAGAAAGTGTGCGTTAATGGTATTATGGTAATCTATATAGTTAACAATTCTGGCCGAAATTATCTTAACATCATATACAGGGTGTATTTTTGAAACGGGGCAGTAAGGGCAAGTACCTTAACCGTTGCAGTTACAGCAAAACGTTCTTAAAAGACCTTCCCTAACTTTTTGGGACATTTTGAACTGCATTCACAGATTTTGTAAAAAACTTACAGTTAGCAAAAAAAATGCAAAAAGTTCAAAAAATTTTTTTTTATGCCAATCGATTCTATTTCATGTGGGGATCAAAAAACTCTATGGGACCATTTTAGCTTTCAGTACTAGAAAAGACAGAAATCGCCAAAAACGTTTCCCATACATCTCGGCAACAGAAACGAATTTCTACGATGGTCTAACTTTTTGTTATGGCCTGGAAGTGGGTAGAATTGACTGTAAAGTAAATAAAAAGAATTTTTACCCTCAAATTTCGAATTTGATTCGAAAATCTGTGTGTTATACTTAGTTTCAGCTGAGAAACTTCGTATGAGTTATTAATTAAGGATTTTCGCTAAAATGTCTTCTAATCGTGAAAAAATTGACTTATTAGAAGCGTATTTTGTCAATAATCGAAATGCGGGAGCTGCAGTAGTGTGGTACCGCAATAAGTATCCGTTGCGGCATGTGCCAACAAGAAAGGTTATTACAAATCTTTTGAAAAACCTGGAATTGCAGGGTTCTTTCAAAATACGCTTCTAATAAGTCAATTTTTTCACGATTAGAAGACATTTTAGCGAAAATCCTTAATTAATAACTCATACGAAGTTTCTCAGCTGAAACTAAGTATAACACACAGATTTTCGAATCAAATTCGAAATTTGAGGGTAAAAATTCTTTTTATTTACTTTACAGTCAATTCTACCCACTTCCAGGCCATAACAAAAAGTTAGACCATCGTAGAAATTCGTTTCTGTTGCCGAAATGTATGGGAAACGTTTTTGGCGATTTCTGTCTTTTCTAGTACTATAAGCTAAAATGGTCACATAGAGTTTTTTGATCCCCACATGAAATAGAATCGATTGGCATAAAAAAAAAAATTTTGAACTTTTTGCATTTTTTTTTGCTAACTGTAAGTTTTTTTACAAAATCTGTGAATGCAGTTCAAAATGTCCCAAAAAGTTAGGGAAGGTCTTTTAAGAACGTTTTGCTGTAACTGCAACGGTTAAGGTACTTGCCCTTACTGCCCCGTTTCAAAAATACACCCTGTATATGTACATATAACACTTATTTTAGCTAGTAACATGAGGTGGGTATCACCCACATTGCACTTGTTATGTTTAGGTCCCATGTGAATGGGCGGTGAGCCTATCGCCATTTACGATTCAAGACTCATAGTCTAGAATTGTGCCTCGTAGTAAGCAGCATGGGCTGCTACTCAGAATTTCCTGGTGGAAATATCCCAAAGAACACTTAAGAACCTGAATCAAGCGTCAAACCTGAAACGCAATAAAGAATTGAATTGAAAACGTCACAGTGAGTAGTTTTACCACTAGCCAGATGAGTTAGACAGTGAAACAAAATGAAGATTACAGCACATAATTTTCACTTGCGTCTATAGTTTTGTAACATAAGATAATTAATTTTTCACCTCAGCAGCTCGAATAGTTGTTTTTTGCTGTATGAAAATAGTGAGCAAATCGCTATTTTGCTTCGAGTCATTTCAGTGAGCAAAACTCTATTTTGCTTCGAGTTTTACTTTCGCTCGAGGCAAACTGCTGCTGAGGAGAAAAGTTGTATGTGTGACACAAAATAAAAGTTTTTTACATGCTTTTAAGTCTCCCACTACGCTCAAGATTCTAACCTAGAATCACTCGTTACGCTCGTGATTTTACTATTTAAATATATCAAAATTAGAACTCCAAGAAAATACGAATTTCGCTCCTTTATTCCACAAATAACTATTACCTTTCAAACTTCATCTTCTCTGGCCAAATGAATGCATAAGTGCAGGTCCAATCATTCTGCTGAAGTCCCTTTTTCCTTCCTTTAGGTGCTGATTTATTCTGTTTAAAATGTATGTCAAATATTTTATTTGGAGTTTTACTTGTGTAGTTATTTAGTATTACTCTTGGTAAAGGAAATATTTCTGTGATTTTTCTTGTCACTGGAATAGAAAGAAATGTTTTTATATTAGTAGAAATATTTTTATCTTTATAACTAATGGAAACAGAGGTTTGCCATTTGACAGACTTCTTCTTGGTCGATTCCTCAAGGCTGAGGGTTATGACCATATCTTTCCACATTCCTCTGTTTTGGACTAGCTGTATTGCTCCCTGGATGCTGGCACCTCTGGTGATATTAGATTTTAAAGTGGACTAATTTAAAATTAGGGATATTGTGTCGTGTGTCGCAGCCAGTCTTGCACCTTGCTGCGACTCAGGCGCGACGTATCGCACTCTCTTGATAATGCCTAGACGTATAGGCGAAACCGCGGTCGACTAAATAGACCAACATTACGTGAGTAACACCTGTATTTCATAATTTTAATAACATATCAACATGATAAAAAGACAAAACAACATGAACCTGTCAGGGTGCAGCAATGTACTATTTGGTACTTATAAATGAATAAAACTTTGTATTTACTAAAACTTTACTAAAACTATGTTACTAAAATATAAAACAAAATAAACATAAAATCTTGGCAGACTAGTAATAGGAACTATTTGTTGTTTGTTAAGTTAAAGCTGGTCACCCATCTTATTGCTTAAACTGCAAGATTGATTTTTATATATTTTTATAGTCACGTCACAAAATGACGATAGGGTCCTGGCAAAAGGCATCCATAGCTGGTTGGTTAAAGCGGCTGCTTGGTGTGCAGATGGTTGCAGGTTCAAATCCTGCCAATCCCTTACTTACTTTTTAACTGTTTATTAGTATAAATAATTGGTTATTGGCATTTATAGTAAATTCGACTTATCAGCAACTACAAAACTGGCCAACTAGTTGCCACATCTCTATTATAATAATAATAATAATATAATAATTTTTTTATATTTTTAAATATTTTTTAGTACTTATATTTAAAAATGTAGAATTTTATACTTTTATGTTTTTAAATGTACTTTACTTTTATAATTTATATTTAAACATATAAAAAATGAGAAAATGGATTAAATGAGTGAATATAATAAAATATATTTAATCAAGTGACTAATGACTCATAATGTTAGTAGAGCTTATATACTATGTTAGTAAACGATACAATTGGAAACTTATTATAAAAAAGCAAGAGAGCACACAGTTCATCGCCTCGCCGCCATCCCATGGGAAATGGCGTCGCAGCGACCCACGTACGGACAGTATTCTCTGCTTGATATCATTTTCAGGATGCTATTTGAGCTATTATCAATCATATAAATTAATTGTTATAATTATTACCTTGTCCATCCTTTACATTGAGTTCATCGCCTTGTATTAATACTTTAGAGCACCATTTCCTATGAAGAGGTGATAAATATGTAACACACATATTGCTGCCATCTTGGTGGTTTAGGAAATACTTTTTAGTTGTTACAGCTGAAAGACCTGAAATTGAAAATAAGTAATTGAATACATGAATGGAAGAAGTTAGAGGAGACCTATGTGTCAACAAGACACTGATCACTGATGTGCGATATGCTATTAATTTATTAACTGTAAAATTGTAAACATTTCAGTAATAAAGGCTTTAATATTATTATAATTGAAAACAGTGGAATGGTGGTTTTGATCTTTTTAGAATCTTATTAATTCTCTAATTTGAGTGTTGTTACAATAATCATAGACTGGGATGTGCATTAGAAACAGTTTCTTTTGATTTATTTTTCTAAAACATAGAAATGTTAAATACATAAAGATTTGATACAATTAAATTCAATAAATAATTTTCCAAGCATGAATTATGTAGTGTTGTTGGGCTGTTAAAGAAGTCATGCCTAGGTGGACGCCATGCGGTCCAATCAATTTAGCAGGTTAAGCAATGCTAGGTTGGCCGTAGTTGGGAGACCATCTTTAACTTAACTAGGAGACCATGGTGGAGAAACCTAGGTGGATGGTAGACCTTCTTTAACTTAACTAGGAGACCATGGTAAGCCGTTGTTCCTGGTGGCCATTTAAACATCTATGGTCTATTTGAATGTCGTGAAGGTCTGATAGCAGATGCTCCACGCAGAATACTGAAATTCAGCTAAATCCGATAGAGTAAAAGCCAACCTCAATGTAAAAGGGCAAAGACTAAATTGATTGTTCAGAATCAGAATCAGGATATCATTTATTCGCCTACTTTGTGTGTTACAAAATGTCTCTGTGGCCGGTGGGCCCTGCAGAGTTGAGTCAGCTAACTTATGTCCTAATGGATCTGTTTGCTGTGTTCCATTTATTCGTAATATGTTGGGGCTACTGATTACGTGTATTACTTGATGTTTAAAGTATCTATCACATTGAGGTGTTATCTTTATTATTTATTGTCTTTTTTATTTATTATTTTGGTTTAGATTATTTTATTTTAAGAAAACGTGGAATCTTGGTTCTGTCAACCGGCCGTCGCTTGTGTCCTTTTTTATTAGGGTTGTACCCTGAGAGGGTTAAATTCACCGCGCAATTGGTATACGTCTCCGGGGGACTCAAGATCTTCTATTTGTAGTTTTGCAATGCGTTCTATCATTTTGGTGTTAAGGTCCTCGGCGCGAAATTTATTGTTGTTTTTGTGCTCTGTAACTCTATCTTTTAATAGCCTAACTTAGTACTTACTTCTAAAAAGACACTGACTAAAGCTTGCTCATATGATGTAATTAATAAGCAATTTTCGTTTATTACATCACTGTACTGTACTTATGAAATTATTAGTCAAAAGGTAGCATTTTCATTAATGAAAAAAGATTTTAAAACATTGTAAACTCACCGCTATACTGTTTCTGTTTTATAACTGTTTTATTGCTGAGATAATTATTAAGCAAAGCTCTCCTCCACAGTGTAGATCGCGAAATTAAATTGCACACAATCATTTTTAACTTTGTTTTGCTTTTAGGTTATGTTTAAATTCTTTGGTTAACATAAATGGTACGCGATATTATAACTAACTAACGTAGTTTTCTAGCCTATGTCTATGCTTGCTTGATCCAAATTAGACTGTACTAATACAATACAAGCTTATAATTTTAAAGATATTCTCTTGGTTTCGGTAAATGCCCAAACATAACCAAATTAAATTTGACAGAATTGACAGTTTATAGTTTTTTTCGTGCACGTCAGTGTTGTCAAATAAAATGTTGGCAAAGTGGTAGAAAAGGATTAGAGATGTAAAACTACCGTAGACTACCAAAAGGCTGGTTAGTCTACCGGTAGTCTACGATAAGTGACGGTAGTTTTGGTATATAGTTTATGTACCTATACCCTGAATCTTTGTAGATTTCATATCTTAGAATCAAAACGGCACAGTCAACCCTTCAAAAAAAATTTGAATTAGTTGTTCTATAGATAGGCAGCAAATAGGTACGCATGCAATTCACTATCAACAAGATAGATCTTAAGATGCTAGTTGGTGCCTAGGTGAGCGCACAGCTGTCGCGAATCTTTCTCGCTATGAAAATATGCAACAGTCGCATGGTCGCGTGTGACCGACGACTGACGCAAAGCAGCAAAAGTAATAGTAGCAGCCCTGTATCTAATACATGTCTCACTGCTGGGCTCGGGCATATTCTCATCATGAGAAGGGTTAGGCCATAGTCCACCACGCTGGCCAAGTGCGGATTGGTAGACTTCACACACCCTAGAGTTCTTTTTTAGGCCATCTTGGATAATTTTAGTAATTATTTTCACTAATTCGTTATTTACTTCCAGCTCCCAGAGGTAATATATATAACCATTTATTTTTCAAAGAATATAGAGGTGCCCTGGGGCCTTACCCTCGACGTTATTGGGTTCGGATCAATCGTGTTGACATCACGTTATGTCAAAATTTCAACAATAAGAGTGCCAAAGTGAAGTGAATCGAGTTAGTTCGATTTCATTTAGTTCTAAATATAGGTATTCACCCAATACAATTTTGATAAAATTGTGCTAGCGCGCAATGTCGCGTGACTAATGTCAAAATTTCAATCCCAATCTCTAATCCGAACCCAATAACGTGGAGGGTAAGGCCCCTAATCTTTTTGAAAATTATGTAATAACATGATTTTTTATTATTATTAGTCCGACAGTTTATACAAGTTGTTTGCGTTTGTGGTTAAGCAGTTTAGATAACAAACCGGTTGCTAATGAGCCATTTATTCATTGATTTGTTACAATATAATTATGACATCATTGAGGTATTACCTACTCGTAAATAAAGCCGCACATGACTAAACACGTGAAACATCCATACAAATCTATCTATATAATGTAATATATCCACTAAAATAAATAACACATAAAAACACGGTGATGCTATTCTAATAATCGAAAGCTTTATTGATTTTGCATTTTTCTTGATTTAGTTCCAAAAATTGCTGCTGTACATCATAGTTCGGAAATCACTTACGATTGGGACGCATGCATGACGCATGCCACAGATTGCCACAGAAATTTGGCACGCAAAGCAAATTCCAGAAATTCAGCGATATCCCGCCCGGACCGGGGTGATTTGGACACCATGCTACTAAGCGTTATGGTTGTGTGTTAAAGTGATGTAACGAATGTACGATTTCTTACATTCGCGAATGCGAACACAAATATTCATAATATCAAACATTCAATGCAAATGTTGACCTTCAAATATACGGCGCGCACGTCAAATAATAATATTACGAATTTGACATTTCGTGGCAGCAACGTTTAAACCGAACGTAGCCGAGATAGCCCATGTTTACAAAATTCAATATAAAGTAATGTCTGCTACAAAAACCCTGCATTAACTAATGCCCCAATCTTCAACTAATCATTCATAAAATATTTTCATAAGAAACTAAGACTCATCGCTAAAGAATCTTGACTATCACAAGAGTCAGGAAGCGCCATATGCGTCGTAATATTAAAATACTAGCTTCCGCCCGCGGCTCCACCCGCGTGGTATGTCAATTAAAAGTAGCCTATATGTTAATCCAGACTATAAGCTACATGTGTGCAAAATTTCATCGAAATCGACCCGGTAGTTTTGGCGTGAAAGAGTAACAAACATCCATACATCCATACATCCATACTTACAAACTTTCGCCTTTATAATATTAGTAAGGATATATTTTTCCCTTTTAGTGCATTTTTGTAATTGAGTCGGTTTTTGAAACCGTGAGAGACAGTTTGATTGTTTAATCACTATGATCTCAGGAATTACGGGGCGGATTTATTTGGGTTTTATATAAGTATTCTTCAGACAGGTATTTAAGTATTTTTTTAACCCTAAACTCAACGTAAGTGGAGCAGAAAGGCTTAACACTGGTAAAACCACAGAGGCAGCTATTAGTTAAATTAATTAATTCCACGTGGACAAACTCGCGGGCAACAGTACAATCCAAATTTAGTCCCATTTTTGATTTTCAAAAACATTCACTTTCGCGTTCTTGTGAATGCGCATGCGATATATATATCTATCTAAAATAGTGCGAATATTCGCTCATTTGAATGCGTTACATCACTAGTCTGTTGTACAACATGATACGTAAAAGAATACCTACTTATAAAACATAAGTAAATGAGGTTTATTCAAGCAGGAAAACGAATTAAAATTCAAGCTCAGATTTTGTTATTTTAATGGTTGTATAAATACTTAAATATGGCGTCGTAACAAAACGATTTCATTGGCCTGAATTACATTGAAAGATAATTACCACAATATTCTTCAATCTTTTTGTCCTTACGTCATTAAAACAAGGAAGGAAAGATGACACAGGCCTATAATAACAGTCTTTTCATTACAGATCATTAAGAGTTGTATATACCTATATTGAACAATAGAAACAGACTAAATGATGCGTCATTAGTAGTCAATCTTTTATATTCAAGACGACTGATTCTTCAACTGCGACTAAATTTGAATTTCAATGAGAAAAAAACGATTACGAAAATCATTTTGACTCCTTTTGCGGTCAACGACATGGCCAAAACGGGGGACATTTTCTAATGGGTAAACCCACATATTGAAATCAATGTAGATCACAGCTTAAGCGCACTAAAATAACAAAGCCGCGGAAACGAACGGTAGCACAGTGTTAATAGCTATAACGTTTGTACACTGCGGCCTAAATTCGCCTTTGTTTCTTTTCATCACACTATTGAGTATCTTATATCTTAATATACGGTAGGTTTAGAGTAAATGCCGCTAAATATCACAGTTGTTGTCGATTTCTCCATGATGAAGTATAAGAAAGGCCTGTTTGCGTGGAAGTAGGGCGCTGATATCCTGTCCGAGAAAGTAGCTGTCGACGACGCGGAAGCTACTGTACCAGATTCCGTCACATCAATATCTGCTTTGTGTATGATTGCTGAGACAAATATATTGTCTTTGGAGACTCGCTGGAAATTGGCTAAGTCTGGTTGGAAGATATCGTATACTCCCATGTCGTTCAAAGGCTTGTTTAACGCAACATTCGTGCTGATTTTAAACCTTGGCAGTTTGACATCTACGTCCTCGACGCCAAAATTATCTATATCATCTTGCAATCTCTTGAAGACATCCTTCAATGTCACATGAGTGAAGTTTCTATACATTTCATTGATTTTCACTGATGGGTATGGAAGAATAACTAGCATTGAGTATTTGTTGCTGGTACCGTAAGGCAACTCCACTACGAAAGATTTCAGAGATTGAAGATTTGAGAACGGGAACGGTCCTTTTTGGAACATCATGTTAACTTTACCGACCTCTTCCTTGTCTTCATTGAAAAACGGTTCTACTACTGTATCGGATTTATTAAACGGGAAGGTCCATAATCCTTTGAAAGAAATCACGTTTGTCAAAATCATTCTAGATTCTCTAAAGTCGTCTGAGCGGAGGACATTAGACACTCGTCCGCCTGACGATTCGATGTAGTGGTTTGCTTGATTTGCCGTACTAGGATCCGAAAAGTCAAAAACTTTAAATGCGGCACCAAAGTCATTTTTCAGGACATTCCGGAATTCAGGATACACGGTGAAATCATTGTCCAAAAACACGAAATTCTTGCTTATTAAACTAACTCCATCCATCTCAGTTAGGACGGAATGGGTCAGGTCTTTGTAACCTCGAATAAGCGTTGATGGGCTCTTGGGCAAGATGAAAGCTCTGCTGAGTTGAGTTAAGCTGTTTCCAGTGGCGCCAATCGCGATTCCTGTCATAAGCGTCCATATTCCGAACGGAGATATCACAACATGGCCATCTGTTTCCACCTGCGTGTAGTATAGTAGCTCCATGCTAAAGTTCCTTGGCCTTTCATTGAAGTCGATTTGAGCGGCGCACGCTCCGACGAATAAAATCACTAACGCAACTGGTCCCATTGTGACCGCGAGCACGTCTCGTTATGTACTGAGCAATAATAATGCGAATCGAGTATGTTACTAATTTATAACTTTTATTTTACATAAAAATTTCATCTATTTTCAACTCTAGTGCGTAAGAGATAAGGTTGTTTTTCTGTTTTTAATTATGTGGTTGATAGGTATGTATAAAATGACTGTAGAACCGGTATATCTCGATGTTTTGTAAACTGTTTTTGCTTATTGTACGTAAAGAGTCGGTCTTTACTAGTTCGTCGAATGACAAAAACGGTATTTAGGGGCTATTTTATAATTCCAAAGCGCACTTAAGTCGTTATTATTTTTGTTGCTAAGCTTTTATCATTAACTTTGTTAGGCAACGTGAATCCGTCGACTAAAATGTCAATAGCTTAAATTATATCGAAGTAAACAACACAGTTGTTCGTTTCACATAAAAATTTACTACATATTTATGAATGGACAAACAAAGGTTATATCATTGAGTCAATAATTTATGACTCATTCATCCTTGGGTTTACTATATTTCTGACCCAATGATCAACGAATGGGTTAGAACTAATTGTTAGCGAAACATTATTTGTATTGTAATCGAGTTTACTCTGTTATCGTATAAGGTTATTTATAATTTTCTTAAACTGAGAAAGTAGTTTGTTCAAAATTGGTAACTGATACCATTCAACTAGATTTTACTAGATATACGAAAAACATTTCACGTTTTCTATACAAATTGAACATTGCAAACAGTCAAAATGTATGGAAAATATAGAAAAAACTAGTAGAATGGATTTGGTTACTGATTCAGTGTAAACAAATGCTTTTCAGGATTTTGGTAAAGTAAAAATAATTTGATTAAAAATAAAAAGAAATCGTTAAGATTTCTAGGTATTTTTTTTTTTCTTTAATGATGAAAATTTCGTAATGGAAAATTGATTTCCCCACAAGATATAAATAAATCTAATATTACTAATTGGAAACTAATTTCTAACAACTAATAATTAAAATAACCTACAGTAATTTTCATCTCACCAGTACGATCCGCCATTTTTGAGGATAACTCAATAAAATTTCAAAATTAAACGAGTTCTGATTTTTTCATGTAATGGCCAAAATATACGACCACATTCTTGCGTAGATAAACTTGTTTGAATCGATTGTTTTCCTTCAATTTGTAATGTTAGATTTATTTATAAACTGTGGGGAAATCAATTTTCATTAATACCGAATTTTCTATAATTCAAAACAGTTGCACAAGTTAAGATTTTTTTAGATAATTAGTTACTTACGAATATAGCTACATAATAATGCGGTAGACAGTTTAAATAATTATCTTTCTATATTTATTTCGTCTTTTTAGTCTAGACATTAAATGGACTGGTTTAGTAGGTATTCTAAAATATCAAAGAATCATGGTAATGTCGCCCAAGTATCTAAGACTTGTAGGACGGGTCACTGACGTATGTCGTAGTTCCAGTCAGTGGTGTATTAACCCTAGGGTCGTGGGAGCCATGGCCCGGGGCGGTAGACAATGTGGGGCGGTGCGAGCCACTCCACACAGTATATTATATATAAATATTTTACACAGTCGGTGGTTTCGGCGCGTGGCAGCGTGAACCACCCTTTAAAGTCTGCCCCTCTGCACATAGCACAACATTTATATTATTTAAAGAAAATATTTAAAACGGTCAGTCCCTTCGGCGCGCCTTTACTCTTGGTAGCCGTGGCAACGCGAGGCATTCTTATTTTTTAAGAACATATTTTATTTAGTTAGTGCATCTGGCGCTCTCAAACTTTTCGCAGTGCGAGCTTCCTCTAATTAAATATTATTATGTAAATATATATGTAGTTAGTTCAGTTTTAAAAATGTTGGTAGTAATTAAGTAGGTTATAAACGTGTTAATTGTATATCTAATCGTAGATAAGGAATAAATTATAAGGTACGAACTTTAATGTTTTTATATTAGTTGTAAGATATTGGTTATGTTAAGTTAAACTTTTGTGATTTGTATACCTTTATGGAAAAATGTAGCGAACATAATTTATTATAAGACCTTTTGTAAAATAATACCTACATTTACAAATAAATAATATTTCTATTTCTATTTCCTCTCACGGCCTGCACACAATTCGTTAATTAATAACTGTGTAAAAAAAAATATTTAAAAAACTCGAAGCCTTCGGCGCTACCTAATTTTTAGTAACACTAACCGCCCCTCAATATCTACCTTGCACACTGCGTACAATTCTACTGTTTCTAATTAAAGATAATATTTAAAGGGAGGAAGGCAAGAGGTAGACGAGAAATTCATGGGGCGGCAGAACCTGCATGGCTGGGGCGCCGAATTTTAAAATACGCCACTGGTTCCAGTAGCCCGTCCAAAAGGCAAGAGTAGTTGTACGGTGGTGTTTTAGTTTCCCTAAACGGTGTGGAATACGGTTAGGAGTATTCAAATATAAAAGGTGTCTAAGACCTATGTTATCGATATGTGGAAGAATCATCCATATGATTCAAATGATGTTGATTCTAAGTAGGTATAGTCATTTAATAACTAATCTGACACTAATTCCGAACCAATCGTTCGTTAAATGATTTCTTTAAATGGATTTTAAATTCATTAGATAGAAAAAAACCAAGAGCCGATTTCACCCAACTTCTTGATTTACGGTTTTATTAAACCAGTATTTGCATCTCTCTCTTTCATTCAATAATTCTCTTCGTCCGGCGCACCCTGGGCAATTCGCGAGTTTTCCAAAGCGAATTGGCTGATCCTTTCACCACGATGGAAAGTCAAAATTAAATTTGACTCAGCCATCGACACGACGAAGAAGATTCAATGATTGCTCTTTGACAGATCGAAGCTTAGCGATAAACTTGAGTTTAACGTGTTGGTGATTTCAGCTCTAAAGACCCAATAAAATAATAACATAATCATGTTTGTAATTAAATCGACGGAGTAAAACGGGTAAAACCCATATGCAGTGCCGGATTAGCCATATAGCAATAGTAGCACAAGCTACGGGCCCCGCGAATTGGAGAGCCCCTTCAACGCCTGTCTGTCCGTAAAAATAATTAAATTTAAATTGGAGCGTAAAATATCTTGCTTGCCTAAAACGCGTATGAAAGTATATTAAATTACTAGTAGTTTTGGAGTATTTTGGCAGCTAAAATTACTTACAACAAAAGATATTCTGGACAAAGCCTCAGTAATGGTCAGTGCTTACAAAGACGATTTGGAGGACAGTGAATTTGTGCAGTTCGCTGAGCTGCTGAAAACAGATGCTGAAAACCTAAAGCAACCTTAAGGATCCCATGACAGATTTTGCTACAGGCCCCGCGCTGGCTTAATCCAGTACTGCCCATATGCTTATGACAATCATAGTATCAGACATACATATCGCTCCTTGAATACAAAAGGGCCACAAATAAAAAAAATTAAAAAATCTTTTTATTGCAAAAATGACACCTAAACCGACTATATTTTAAATTTAAAAAAAACTCCCATCATTTTTGCTTATATTATGGACACACTGACTTACCGCCATTTTTGCATTAGAGCACTTTGACAGGTAAAGTCAGTGCAAAACAGCCATTTTGTTTGTTGACGTAGTATTTCCATTTACATTATCTTTGGTTTGTTGCGCCCCGAGATTCAACGCAAACGCACGTCGGTTGCGTGAAAAAGTGCCACAATCCAAAATACGTCTGAGTTGGATTCAAAATTTCAGGTAAGTGTGATTATATTTTACAATATAAAAGTGCCATATTTTGGAAAACGTCCGTTTAGCATTCGAACATTAGTATTTATAATCTAAATATATAATACAAAAGTGCCATATTTTGGAAAACGTCCGTTTAGAATTCTAACATTAATAGTTGTAATCTAAATATATAATACAAAAGTGCCATATTTTGAAAAACGTCCGTTTAGCATTCTAAAATTAGTATTTATAATCTAAATATATAATACAAAAGTGCCATATTTTTGAAAACGTCCGTTTAGCATTCTAACATTAGTATTTGTAATCTAAATATATAATGCAAAAGTGCCACATTTTGAAAAACGTCCGTTTAGCATTCTTACATTAGTATTTGTAATCTTAATAATATAATACAAAAGTGCCATATTTTGGAAAACGTCCGTTTTGCATTCTAACATTAGGTATTATTTGTAGTTTTATATTGTAATACAACAGTAGCATATTTTGAAATGCGTCCCTTTTGCATTAGATTATAGTGGAATAAATAATTTGGCCGTTTTGCATGATGTTAATTTTGTTCTATTCTTATTTCTTCAGTGATTTTTTACATAATAACCATACAAATGTATTTATTTGTTTGTAAATTATTAATATTATACTAAATTGAAGCCCTGTAGCTACTGTAGCTTTAGTCACTAATTTAAAGGTTTTTAAATAAGTGTTTGTAGGTATTATAATATGGGTAGATATTCGTAAATGTTGAAAAATATGTGATTAAGATGCATTACCTCATATTTTCTGTGAATTTGAATGTTAAATATGGCGGCAGTAGTTTAAATTTGTTAAATATAACTAAGGTGTTATTACTGGTAAATTAGTATTGAAAATGCCATGCTAAGGATTGTTATGTATTAGATTGTGTGTATGTTTATTGTATGTATGTATTGTGTGTATGTATTAAGGACTGTATAATATATTATTATATGTATATAATTTTGTGTATTTTATGTTTTTTTTAAACTTTAAATATGTTTTGTTACAGTAACATAATGAATAGAGCACGAAAAATCGACGAAATCGACGAAAAACGATCAATATTAGAGGATGAAGACAGTGAAGTAAGCTGTGTAACGAATACCAAAAACACAAATAGGCCTAAAATAGTTGTTGAACAGAGTGACTCAAGTAGCAGTTCAAGCAACTCTGATAATGACTCAGATACCAATTGCAGGCGATCAACAACATCCAGTAGTTCATCAAATGCAGATTTTTTTTCAGATGACAGTGTTGAAGATCCCAACTTTCTACCTAGGCATGAAGATAAACAGTAATTGCCAAACCATTTTGAACCTTACTTACTCATCAATGATAACCTACCAATCAATTTGGATACTCAGTAGCCTAATATACATACACAGCCATCCATCAGTCATAATCAGTCACCTAGCGTGAATATTCAGTCACCCAGCATGGGTAGTGACTGCTAGTAGCGTCTTCAAGAATTCTTACGAAACTGAAGCTACGCTGCTCGGTTGCTACGCTGACAAAGAGAAGGTCTGCTAATCCTATAGTACAAACAAAAACTTAAAATAAGTGAAACTAGAAAACAGCGTATTCTTAAACTTATTGAAAAAAATATCATTCCTAAGTAATACCAAAGCTTTTACGAAAATTTATTATTTTGATAATAGATACCTAATTGTGATAATATTTTAGAATAGTTAATTCAAAAGTTACTTTTAATAATAAAGACTTTTAATTTCATACAAACATTTACATAACAATAATAAATAACGATTATAAATTTCAACTTAGTGTTCTAACGTAAAAAGTGCCTTAAATTGTTTATAACTGTGATTTTGTACTTAGATTGTTATTGTGCAATAGTATTATTATAAGCTATAATATTTTGTTACTGAATTCTGCGCCTTTAGAACTGATCTCGTATTTTGTTTTGTTTAAATTATTAATGTTACAGAGAGACAAATTAGTGTCGTCAGTTGATTATTTTTGAGTTTTTTTAGAGAATTTATTTATTTTATGAATATTTTGATAATGATTATTTCAGTTTTATCTGTTGTTTTTTCATTTTATCCTACCAATATAATTGTTTTAGAGAGATGTTTAATTTTACTGAATAATAGTTACGTAAAAAGTTGATCTCAATTATATTACTTATAAGTTAAGATTATTTCGTTTAGATTTTTTAATACAATGTTTTCCTGGTGTTCATTCAATATGTTTTTATCTAGTAATAAGATTACATTTTATTGATACGTTTTTTTACTAAAATGGTACAATAAACCAGTTTTATTTGTAAAATGGTGTTAAAGTTTTGACATATTTTTTATAATATTGGTTCAAATTTTGAATGCAAAAGGGACTTTTATACTTTTTTTTCTTAATAGGTAACAGATATTACAAAGTTTATATTATACACAGATAGAGCTAAAAAATACGCATCTAATGATATATTAACATCTTATATTTAATTAATAAATATATGAAATATTAAAAAAAACAGTTTCCAAAATTTGTTTTGGCTGTCCTGTAAAATTTATAGATTTCGATTTGTGTCCCTTTTGTATTCAAGGAGCGATATCATAACATAACATCACCTGTGTTCAACGAACAATACGAATTAAAACTAGTTATTATTATTGTTGGGACGCTTTGGGTGTTCACATCGACCTCCGTGGGTCTATTGTGATTATAACCTCATTATAAACTCTTCTTCAGGCCAATAGCCTCCATAAATTGGAGCAGTCGGCCGATCTGGAGTGACTTGACATCATCCGGTATTGCTACACCTGTATTACGCAATGGTAGGGTTGTTTTGTTTTAATGCTATAACTTACACATAGAATTATTGTCAAAAAATGATAGGGGAAGAGCCTATCGCCATCCATCAGTCACAATTGCAACTCCGTGCTGCTATTGAGATTTTTCCGACAAAAAATCTGAAATACATCATCGACACCTCACGGTGAGAGTTCACTAATTATACCACTAGACGGCGACGCAGTCTAGGAAACTAAATAAATAAATAATAGTTTAAAAAAGTTATTTTTAACTATTGTTTATTTTCTACTTTTTAGTTTGGTTTATTTATAAGAGCGTTTTTTTTTTTTTTTTTATATTGCCGTGGTGTACGTTACGCCAGCAAGAAAGTGTCACCTAGAGTGATATGAGTAGAACGTATAATTAGTGCGCAATCTGCTGTAAATGTGCGCCGCATAAAAAATTTGTGCGTCTTGTAGTTTTGAAAAAAAAACGTAAAAACGATTCCTGCTGGAGTAACGTTGTTCTAGCAAGAAAATTCTAGACGAATCATCGGAGATATAAAATACATACATGGGCAGAGAGCTTATATTTGTGCAAATTTGTGCGCCATAAATATAATTTGTGCGTCTTCAGGTTTTCAAGATATTGCGTTTCCTGCTGGAGTAACGTTTTGCGAATTCGTGTATCTCAAAGACCATTATATGTGCGCCTGTAGAATGAACATACACGAATAGCTCTTAATTTGTGCATATTTGTGACATAATTAGATGCCAGATAATATTTATAATTTTCAAGTAATCGCGCTTTATTGAAAACTTAAAAAAATATTGTAGCGCCTAGATGAGAAGACGTATAAAGTCGCTAAAAACTGTATTCGTTCCATCTTGACGTTTATAATTACCATAAAAAGTTTCAAAACAGAACCTACAAGCGCTAATGAATAATATTACTAAAAGTCAAAACGACGGCATCATAACTTTGACGCCATCAAACAAGAAACTGACTCAACCTAAGATGTGTAAATGTAAACCAAAAATTAGTGCATTTATCAAATAATATATAGTAAAAATATCCAGCTTCAACTGTTTCGTATTAAGTAAATATTAAGACTAAACCAAAACAGTTATTCGGCGCAGGTTATCCGACCAAATTCGAATGACTACAAAAAAGCGACGGATTCATACGTATCGATGACCACCTTTATTAAACGTATTACACCTAAACTGTGTTCGTACAGTCACACTCAAATGTTCGTTGGGAATTATTATTACAATGACCTAATAAAAATATAATATATATTAAATGTACTTTCTGATCATATGAAATCAAAGAGCTTGTTGGTTTAAAAAAATATTATTTTTATTATCATAATCATGATTCTTAAAGTAATTATGGCATCAAATCACAGATCAAATTTCCTACCTATAAATATTAAAACAAACATTGTTCAATTAAACTATTTGTACCTTGTATAGTCATTTGGTATTATTTAAAATCACAGATCAGTTTTTCATTTACTTAAATACACAAACAATAAAATCACAAGTGGCTCAGTACCATCATGGCGTGAAATTTAAATATTAAGTAGTTGTTGTTTTGGCCGAGATATAATTAAGTTTTGGGTATGATTGTATAGTACGCGAACGTAATAAATACCTATAGGGCGTTATATTTTGTTATGAGTTTATGTTTCATAAAAAATAGCCGGATTTGAAAACTTCAACCCAAGTTTCACATATCGGGCTGCTTAGGTTTGG
This sequence comes from Hypena proboscidalis, assembly GCA_905147285.1. Classification (NCBI taxonomy): domain Eukaryota; kingdom Metazoa; phylum Arthropoda; class Insecta; order Lepidoptera; family Erebidae; genus Hypena; species Hypena proboscidalis. The sequence continues at coordinate 3,021,451 of LR990150.1, read as the reverse complement.
GTTTTCAAATTAGGCTAATTTTTAAGAAACATAAGCTGATAATAATTTTAACCGGTCTATACTACGTTCGCGTATCATACTATCATATCCAAAACTAAATTATATCTCGGCCAACAAATAGGTAACTACTTTATACTTGAATTTCCCGTTATGATGGTACTGAACCTTTATCACAGAAAATCACAGTTTTTTCGTTTTTCTACTGATATAATAAATGCAAATGGCTAAATTTATTTATGTCTAATCAAAAAAAAAATCTGAATTTATTTTAATAACTATTTCTACTGCACTGTACTCGGGCACAATACGTTTCAACCAGTTAGCGAGTAAAGTTAAGAAGGTCATCGATACGTATGAATCCGTCGCTTGTTTGTAGTCATTCGAATTTGGTCGGATAACCTGCGCCGAATAACTGTTTTGGTTTAGTCTTAATATTTACTTAATACGAAACAGTTGAAGCTGGATATTTTTACTATATATTATTTGATAAATGCACTAATTTTTGGTTTACATTTACACATCTTAGGTTGAGCCAGTTTCTTGTTTGATGGCGTCAAAGTTATGATGCCGTCGTTTTGACTTTTAGTAATATTATTCATTAGCGCTTGTAGGTTCTGTTTTGAAACTTTTTATGGTAATTATAAACGTCAAGATGGAACGAATACAGTTTTTAGCGACTTTATACGTCTTCTCATCTAGGCGCTACAATATTTTTTTAAGTTTTCAATAAAGCGCGATTACTTGAAAATTATAAATATTATCTGGCATCTAATTATGTCACAAATATGCACAAATTAAGAGCTATTCGTGTATGTTCATTCTACAGGCGCACATATAATGGTCTTTGAGATACACGAATTCGCAAAACGTTACTCCAGCGGGAAACGCAATATCTTGAAAACCTGAAGACGCACAAATTATATTTATGGCGCACAAATTTGCACAAATATAAGCTCTCTGCCCATGTATGTATTTTATATCTCCGATGATTCGTCTAGAATTTTCTTGCTAGAACAACGTTACTCCAGCAGGAATCGTTTTTACGTTTTTTTTTCAAAACTACAAGACGCACAAATTTTTTATGCGGCGCACATTTACAGCAGATTGCGCACTAATTATACGTTCTACTCATATCACTCTAGGTGACACTTTCTTGCTGGCGTAACGTACACATTGCCGTGTCATCGATCTTTGACAGGTGTGCGATTTTAATGAAATCTGTCCGTTTAAAGTGGGTCAAAATCGAGTCCAAAGAAGTCAGTTACATACATACATACATACATACATACATACATACAGGTGAAGCTAATATAATCGTGTTAAAATAAAAACTGTTTTAGAAGCAGGTGTCGATTACTTACCCATGACGTCAAAACTTAGTAGTTATTTCCCTCACCTGAAAAGCAAACTTGGCTTGTGTTTTCCTCATGTTACATGGTGCAAAGAAAATCAATACCCGCTCTTTGGAGAGTCCCTGTGACGCGGAAACTTTCATAAACATACATAAGTTATGTAAATAACGTAGACACATACATCGTGGTCGAGCAATAGCGAAATTTAATGAATCCGTAGTTCTAGACTATTATTGTAAATTGTACTCGTTGCTATTTTTTTTCCTGGTAACTATTTTTCGACGTCTTCTTCTTCGTCGTGTCGATGGCTGAGTCAAATTTTATTTTGACTTGCCATCGTGGTGAAAGGATTAGCCAATTCGCTTTGGAGAACTCGCGAATTACCCAGGGTGCGCCGGACGCAGGGAATCGTTAAAATATTTTTTACGTCCAAAAATGTTTTTGTTTTTTTTGACAAAATGAACACTAAGATCAGTCAATATATATTCGGAAATCATGTCAAATTCTGGTTAAAGAAAGTGACAAAAGACGAGTGACGTTGATCTCACTCCCTTTCAATGACATTCAACAGAATGGACTTCGGGGCACGAACGAAATTCACGAATATATTGTCCTCAGTAAAGTTGACAAACAAATTTAAATTTGATGACAATACATATTCAATAATACTCAATCTTCAATTTAGTTTCCAACGAATTAGATGACTCTTGGAGAACTTTCTGATCGATCGTTTTTGACGGCAGACCCCAGGTCCAATTTTAAGCTTGCAGTTGGAAGCAAGCGTCAGCGTCAACGCTTGGCGTATGTTAACATATTTTCGTAGAAAAAAGAAGCGCACGCAAACGTGTCGCGTCGTCACGTCTGCGCGCGCATCTTTTTAATATTAATTTAGAAGAAACGTGTAAGAAATACGCACAAACTCTTTCTCGATTGGTTCGGCGCATTTTGTCTTTCATATCAAAATCTAATACCGTAAGTAAGACGCGCTGTTAATGTGAAAGCAGTCTTGTAAAAGTTTAGGTATAAACAACAAACATTTTTACTGATCGTTTCTGAAGCATAACGAGGTATTTGGGAAAATATGTGACTGTGGGCAAGTCACATAATGTACGTCTTATTGAAACTTCTGGCTCGTGTTACGAGGTTTTGTGACAAATGATTCAGACAGCGAAGTACTTAAAATTCTAAATGCGTTTTAAATTCGGAAGATTATATTTATTTTTCTGACTGCTTCGTTGCCGGGACGGGACAAAGTGTTTTTTTGTGAAATTTCTCTCAGGAAATTCTCAAGAGCTGCACGGAGTGGAATTGTGCCCGGTGAATGGCTATAGGCTCACTGACTATCCTATGGGACCTAATCATAACAGGTGAAGAGTGAGTGAATATAGGCATGATGCTATGTTGTGTGTTATATTTTTCTCAACAAACTATTTTGAATGGCCTGAAATTGACATCCACTGTATTTTGCCCACAGCAATTTTTTTTTAATATGTGTCCTACAGATATTTTTATACATACTATTATATATACCATTTATATTTACATTTAGTATTGTACTGAGATGCGTACCATCTCCGGCATTCTGAATAAACTTTTAAAATTATTTCTTTTTAGACGCTTTGCAATGTGTTTTCTTATGCCAGAATAAATTATTATTTTTCTTTTTTTTTGTAATTATATATACAATTTATTTTTATTTACTTAAATCATGGAGCTAGTGCGAATACTAGTAATTTATACGTATGCACAGTGGCCTGTGATGGCGCCTGATTAAAAGATAAGATTCTTGCCTGACACCGTCTTGTAATATTAATTCCCGGGGATTTCTATCTTCAGGTCATTGCCTTAGATATCCGTTACTAAGACGGTTGATAGACACATTAGACGACTCCCACATGAGTCAGTGATTAATCTCGGGAGCTATTGATTAAACTTTTAATCTCTTTATGTATTAGCTATGCTTAGCAAATTATATAGAAACAGTTGAAAAAGATATAGGACCGGCAGGATTTGAACGGTCCCATATCTTTTTCAACGGTTTCTAACTGTTTCATAGTAAATAATCAATTAGATGTTGAAATAACGTACACGTTCATTCTTTACAACATTTGTGCTGAATGTAACTTCGCCATGTTGATTTGCATCCTACTTAAGATAGAAACAAATGGATGAACGTGATGTCACGAAATGACGTATCATACAGTTGAGAAATTTAGGGCTCCGGTAAGAGGTGACCGTAGCTGGATGGCTAAAGCGGCTGCCCGGTGTGCAGTAAGGTCGCAGGTTCAAATCCTGCCGGTCTCATATCTTTTTCAACTGTTTCTTAGTATAACTATTCGTTTAATGTTGTTAGAAATTTTACATTACGCTAAACTCCACGAGAGCAGAGCAGTTAAGTTTAACGCGGCTCAAAGCAAATTCCACGCGGGCCAATACAAAAAGTGGCTTATATTTCATCTCAGTTTAATCACATCAGTTTGAAGGTTATTTAGTAACATAATTCGTTCACTGCGGCCGTAGTATGAAATAAAAACATTCTCAGAATTGTTTTTTTTAGTAAGAAGGAGGATGTCCTGTGTTCTCCAATAGATAAAATACGTAAATACATACACCTGTAGGAAATAGCAAAAACTCTTAAACGATCGTTATGATCACACCTTTACCACGGAATACCTTTACCTTACAAAATCGTGAGCATTGTGGGATTGCCCCGAGTTTATTTACATTTTATATTGTGAGAAACATCGTGATGCTCATCGATTCGGTAAGTACTTAGAATGCTACAATCAGAATCTTTTCTCGCTATAATAATAATATGCTAGTGGGTTTGTACGTGGTACGCATACAGCGACCTGCAAGTCCAGTATAACAATGCGAACAGGGTGCTGATGGGGTTACCAAGGTTTTGTAGTGCGTCAGGCATGTTTGCGGCTACCATTGACAGATTTGCTGCAATAATGCGTAAGCGTTGCGCCTCCATACTTGTATCGCTGAGATCAAGTACCCGCTGCTCAGACGATGGGTGCAATTACATGCCATCAAATGATAGTGTATTCAAACTTGTGGGCAGTCTCATTGGGCAGTGTTCTTATATTAACCGCACTTGTGCGAGTTGAACACGAAGACACTTCTCATGCAGCAATACCCATCGGAGCTGGTACTTAGATTGATTTTAATCTGATCTAATATCTTGACGTGTTCTTGTTATGTATTGTTATGTTTAGTTACCATGGGATAGCGATTGAGCCTATTTCTTTTCAGTAATTTTAAGAGTAGATTTTCAACCTTTTACTGCGAAAATTATTGATGGTCTTCTTCTGCGTCGTGTCGATGGCTGAGTCAAATTTAATTTTGACTTGCCATCGTGGTGAAAGGATTAGCCAATTTGCTTTGAAGAACTCGCGAATTGCCCAGGGTACGCCGGACGATGTGTACGTCACTCGGGGAGGCTCCTTTCATGCACCCCACCCCATTGATGGTTAAATTCTACGAATGGGAAATTTATTTATTGAAAAATTTCAAAATTGGCCAGAAATGTCAAATGCGTTTGTAAAATGAAAGACGTCTAGTTTAACGTTACTTTTCAAAATAATAAAATTTTCCTCGCAAAAAACATTAATATTCCAGTTAAGTAATTATCTGCAGTCTGGATTACGCTTAAACACTAGTGACTAGGTAATCATTCCTTTTACACCCTGTTCGAAAAAATTTGCTTAACAGATCATTTTTAGGGTTCCGTAGCCGAATGGCAAAAAACGGAACCCTTATAAATTCGTCATGTCTGTCTGTCTGTCTGTCCGTCCGTCTGTATGTCACAGCCACTTTATTCCGAAACTATTAAGACTACACAATTGAAACTAAATAGGTAGATGTATTCTGTTAACCGCTTTACGATTTTTACACAAAAAAAAATAAATATTAATATTAGAGGGGGTTTTTTTTTTTTTTTCATTCTACCTATACGTGTGGGGTGTCTATAGATAGGTCTTTAAAAATAACACTGAGGTTTCTAGAATAATTTTTTTTCAATGTCAATCGTTCCAAAGATAGACACTTTCAAAGTGCTAAAATGAGTGTCCCCCCCCTCTAACTTTTAAACCACAAGAGTGAAAAATCTAAAAAAAATATATATTATAGATCTTAATAAAAACTTTCAACCAAAATTGTTTTGAATGAGATACAGTCGGCAGTTTTTGAGATATAGCACTTTTTTAGCAACCGCAAATTATAACTTTGTTATTGATGACAAATTCCATAAAACACTGAAAAACAAAGTTATTTTTGCTGGCGAACAAATGTATTTTGGCTATTTGTCGGTAATCGGTACGTTTAATGTTGTTACGACTAGCTACGGAACCCTATTGCGCGTGGCCCGACACGCACTTGGCCGGTTTTTTGTATTACCATCATACGAATATAAATGAGGCTACCGACTCTAACCTTCACCTTCAAATAATGTTGCAGTTATGAAGGTCGATCGTTGAATGGCCATACATTATACATATATGATATAATACGCACAACGGTCCGCATTGCCCACATTGTTATCAAAACAGATCATTCTAAGACATCGCACACTGCGCTCTGGTCCCAACCACATCGGACGAAGTCAAATTTTCAAGTAATAATCACGCTTTTCGCTAATGGTTGGAAGATTATTGCTTTGAGCTGCTTATCTGTGATTCAGTACATTATTCTAAGACCCTGGGTGCTAAAATGTTTCACCGGAAAACATAACATTTCCGAAGTTTTTTTTTTAAATTACGGATGAGTAACGTTAACCTAGACTATATTAGACTTTGAAATTGTCCAGTCAATTTTGGGATATGCCGAAAAAAATTCCCTATTTGTAGAATTGTCAAATCGAAATATTGTATTTGCGCAAGTTTCTTTGCATAAATTTGCGATTTTCATTTACGTAGCTGACGTAGGAACGTACGTACCATTTTTTCGAAGATCGATTTTCATTCGATCAAATTTTTGCACCCTCTGAAAATCATGTACTGGTTGGTTAAATTAACGGCTTCGACACTATTTCATTAAAAAACCTGAATAAGCAAACAATTTTCCTCCTCCTCATGATATAAAACATTTTGCAGGACAGGTACGTTTGTTACAGCAAAATTTGATCGTTAGTTATAATAAAATGTACAATTTATTAATAATAATTCTAATATCCAATGAAACAGGATAGATTGTAAACTTATTTAACTTATATTCATTACCGTATAAGCTTTCACGGTTTTAAATAAATTGGAGGACAGCGTCGATATATAAAAATAAAAGTTTATGTACTCTATAGTTCTAGTCAAATGATATTTTGCCAAAAACTCATTGAATCTGGCATTACAATACGATAACTTTTTTTTTAATCGGTTTCGGGACAATAAAAGTATTTCGGGAAATTAATTTTAGGCTTTTATTTATTTTTACACTATTGAGAATCTTGTATTTTAATAAACGCTAGGTTTGGAGTAAATGCCGCTAAATATCACAGTGGTTGTTGATTTCTCCATGATGAAGTACAAGAAAGGCCGGTTTGCGTAGAGCTTGGGCGGTACTATTTTGTCTGAGAAATTAGCTGTCGACGATGCAGAAGCCACTGTACCAGATTCTGTCACGTCAATATCTGCTTTGTGTATGATAGCTGAGACAAATATATTGTCTTTGGAGACTCTCTGGAAATTGGCTAAGTCTGGTTGGAAGATATCGTATACTCCCATGTCGTTCAAAGGCTTGTTTAACGCAACATTCGTGCTGATTTTAAACCTCGGCAGTTTGAAATCTACTTCTTCGACGCCAAAATTATCTATATCATCTTGCAATCTCTTGAAGATATCCTTCAATGTCACATGAGTGAAGTTTTGATACATTTCACTGATTTTCACCGATGAGTATGGAAGCATAACGAGCATTGAGTACCTTGTTGTTGGTAGCGTAAGGCAACTCCACTACGAAAGACTTCAGAGATCGGAGATTTGAAAACGGGAACGGACCTTTCTGGTACATCATGTTAACTTTACCAATCTCTTTATTATCTTCATTGTAAAATGGTTCTACCAGTGTATCGGATTTATTGAACGGGAAGGTCCATAATCCTTTGAAAGAAATCACGTTTGTCAAAATCATTCTAGATTCTCTAAAGTCATCTGAGCGGAGGACATTTGACACTCGTCCGCCTGATGATTCGATGTAGTTATTTGCTTGATTTGCCGCACTGGGGTCTGAGAAATCGAAAACTTTAAACGCAGCACCAAAGTCATTTTTCAGTGTGTTTTGGAATTCAGGATACACTGTGAAATCATTGTCCAAAAACACGAAATTCTTGCTTATTAAACTGACTCCATCTGTCTCAGTTTGGACGGCATTGGTCAAGTCTTTGTAACCTCGAATTATCGAAGATGGATTCTTGGGCAAGATGAAAGCTCTGCTGAGTTGAGCTAAACTGTTTCCAGTGGCGCCAAGCGCGAGTCCTGTCATAAGCGTCCATATTCCGAACGGAGATATCACAACATGGCCATCTGTTTCCACCTGCGTGTAGTATAGTAGCTCTATGCTGAAGTTCCTTGGCCTTTCATTAAAATCGATTTGAGCGGCGCAAGCTCCGACGAAGAAAATCACTAGTGCAACGGGTCCCATTGTCACCGCGAGCACGTCTCGTAATGTACTGAGCAATAATGATGCGAAAGGAAAATAATATTTTTAATTTATAACCATTTATTTTACACAAATATTTTAACTAATTTCAACCCTAGCATGTAAGAGATAAGGTTGCTTTCCTGGTTGTTATGAAAAGTGGTTGATAGGGACGTATGAAGCAACGGTAAAACCGGTATCTCACGATGTTTTGTTTTTAGTTTTATTACGACGTTAGCGGACGGTTTTCACAGACGTGTATGGGATGACAATAACGCTATTTGGGGTAATGCTATGGAACATAAAATGTGCTGGCTATGTAAGTGATTTAGCCATTAATTACACAAGAGTTAGATAAACCATGATGGCAGAATAAGCATATAGCACACATAAATGAAATTGGCAGTTGTGTTATTTTTCAAGTGTAACTTTTGACACTTTTAAACTCGGTCAGGTTTTATATTTACTGGTCGGATAAGATCTATCCGGTACCTCGAAAACAGGCGCTTGGGCATTGTTGCATTCGAGCCTAGGTCATTACCTCGAGGCAGGAAGTGTCTTCTTGACAAATACTGATTCTTGTGAAGGACTTACCCGCGGCTCCACCAAGAAAGTAGCTATATAGCCCCTAGCATTATATTTATCTCAATTTCATCAAATTTGTTAGATAAAACACATTAAAATATTCTCACAAAACTTTCTCGTGTACCTAAAATATGAGAAGGAAGTAGAATTTTCTGTGTTTTACCATAAACAAAATTAGCCAAAATTATTAAAATACTTCCTTTAAAAAACTCGTGCCACGTAAACTTAGCAACGATAATTTATATACTTTCTTTAAAAATTAAAAACTAGCACCATAGAGCCAACGTTTTTAAGCTTTTAACATCAAAAACGTGAAATGGCACCGCAGTGAAGGGTGGTTGGCACCTCATCCTTAAATTGGATTCCATTCAAAAAAGGCGGGCTGATGTGGGAAATCATTGTTAGCCGTAATTATCACATGCCATAACATCATTTCCCACCAAAATTGCTTGTCAAATAAGTTAAAATAGTTATACAAATAATAAGTTAGGTAAGAAACATGAAAGACAACGCACGAGCCGAGCGAGCGAAGCGAGCGTGCCGCGGCAGTGGCCGGCGAAGTGCCAGAAAATCAATCGCGTTTTAGGACAAAGGCGTTAGGTTTAATACTATTGCAATTAAAAGAATGGATAACAGTACGTATGGCATTCGAATCGTTATGAAATTAAATGTTCGGGCAAATAACAGTATGTCACATGTCTTTTTTTGGTAAACAAAACATTCGAGCAATTGAAATTCGGGCAAATAAAATTCGGGCATATGAATATTATGGCATATATTTTTGGGCTAACAATAGATAACTAACGAACAGGATACTATTGTAACCATCATTTTGAAATAATATTGCATAGGTATTTGAAGGTCAATCATTGTATGGTTACATCATATGTACCATCTGATAATTAAAATGAAACTTAGGGTGGACGCATAACTATCGGTCCGCATCATCATAATCGCCCACATCGCACGTATGAATTAAATATTAAATTTGTCTAAAAACATCATGTTTTTATTTTATACTAGCTGACCCGGCGAACTTCGTACCGCCTGCCTTAGCGTAAATTTGATGCACTACTTTATTTTGTATAGCTGACCTATGTTATGTATGCGTACCTATTCAATTTGAATACCTATACTATACCTATTCTATTAAAAATGAATACCTATTTCCCTGGTCTCGTCATACCTGAGAAGGACTTTACTAATTTTAAACAAAATATTATCCCGTGCTCGCTGCTGTTGTGATCGATGTGCACGAACTCGTTCCATTCTCTGCCTATCCACTTCATAGTTATTTACTCTTGAACGTAATTCTCCCATACTTGTACGACTGTTATCATTATCAGCCTCTCGCTGGTCATTAGTGCGGTTGGAGCGTAAAGTAGCTCGTTGCACATTTACACGACTTCGACGACCTATGTCAGGTCGTTTTCTTTTCCTCGGCATTGTAAGCAGCGAGAAGAAAATCACTTTTAGCAGTATTTCAGTATTTCTCCAATTAAATGTTTCTTTTTTTTAACATGAGATGACAAAACCAAAGATGTTAAAGTAGGAGCGCAGCAAAAAGTCTCTAAATCTATGGACAAAACAATGGAACGTTCGGATACACGGGTTTTTTTTACATGAGATGACAAAACAATGGAACGTTCGGATACACTTATTATTATAATAAAAATATTTTTGAGAGTTGGTAACACTGTAAGGTTGGCACCCATCAAACATGTCAACACATTAATTATTTTTATATTTTGAAATTTAAATACACGATGTTATGAGCAAAGTTGATATTATGTTGTCGATTCAAAAGTCTTGTTTTAATGCGTTCTTCAATTCGAGTGGAACTGAGAGTACAAATACCGTCAAATGTTTGACAGAAAGTAAGTGGTCAACTTTTATATGGGAAAATGGAATTGTCGTCTTACTCTATCTTACTCGCAATTTTTCCTTATTTGCTCACCGTTTAGACCTACCCTGGACTACGACAAACATTTTAAAACCAAAATGAGCTCAATCGGCCCAGCCGTTCTCGAGTTTTAATCAGACTAACGAACAACAATTCATTTTTATTTATATAGATTTGGTAAACATCAATACTGACCATAATTATATGGAATGAATAATAAATGTGTGGTTTTGATAAATGTCGTTTTGTCGAACCCACCTTGTAGAGCTTGCCTCAAGAATTATACTGTCATTTGCAAAAATAATCATTCCAATAAGACTCGTAGTTTCGGTAGTTAGCTCTTTCAAACAAACAAATATACAAACAAAACAAAAAAGCTATAGCTTTATAATTATCTAGTATTGATATAAATATTCCTGAAACAAAATTCATGGTAAAACGCGTGCATCCACGTACACATACATACATAACATAACATCACGTTTATATTATCCAGAAGGGTGTGCCAGATGCGTATAACACCCACATTTCACCTGTTATGTCTTAGATCCCATGCAGCAGGTGGTGAGTCTAGCGACATTCACCGGGCACACATCCAACATCGTGCTGCTATTCAAAATTTCCTGACGGAAAAATCACAAATAACACTTAGCCTGACACGGGAATTGAACCCGAGATCTCGCGGTGAGAGGCACATACGTTGCCTATTACACTAATAAGGCACCATAAAATCCAAAATCTATTCGAGTTCAATGCGGTCGATGCAGGTAGATCTGCGTTTACCTTTATAGGTGATCTAACTACATACAAGGATACTAAACAATTACAATGTGTTTTTTTGCTCTTAGCGATCATCGTTTTTGTAACAAATTCCTTCTATTGTCTTTTGTATAGCATCTGTTTTATTCTGGAATCTAGTACGAAAAAAATAAATTGGAATTAGTGCGTTAAAGGCACCAATTATTTTTTCTTCGACACTGCGTGATGCCAAAAAAATGAAATGTCTGTCGAAAAACATTTTTACCTCTCTAGTATGAAAAGGCTTGTTTGCATGCCCGATATCAGTGAGTAAACGTCGTTTTAACTCACTGTTGAGGCAAAGTGTCTGAAAATATAATAATAAAGCAACCATGCAGTTCTAAAATAAATGTAGACTTTAATTATTTTAATGAAATGATTCCTGACCTTTATTGAAATTTACAAATATAAGAGTCATTTTCTATCAAAAAATACTCTTTTCCATTTTTTTTTGACACAATACCAGTAATTTAATATCCGAGCAATTAATAGGTTTAGTTTTATTTATGAAAATATCTAAATTACGAATTCCGAACGACAAAAAAAACAGATGTAATGGCGAATATTATATAGACAATATTTAATTTACATTTAACAATAAATTAATTTAACAGGCATTAAAAATTAAATAATAAAAAAAACAAAATCATACTTAACTATTTACAGCTGGAAGAGAAATATAATTATTATTATATTATTATTACGAGCCTATAGTGTCCCACTGCAGGGCAAAGGCCTTTCCCACCCTTTTTCCACTTGTCTCTGTCTACGGCTTGTAGTGCCCAGTCATTTTGGTAGGAATCCAGTTCATCCCGCCATCTTCTTCTGGGTCTGCCAAGAAAAAGAAAGAAGAGAAATAGAACTAAAAAAAAAAAAAAAAGTTATGCGTCAAAAAATAATGATTTGTTTTATAATTTGTTTGTCTTTACTATAGTTTTATTTGGCATATAAACATGAATAAGTGCTTCTAGTGATAAAGATATGTCTGGAACAACATAGGCGTGAGTGTTTGAGTTTTCTTATATAATTTTAAAAAACAAGTTAAAAACCCGTACAAGGTAAAGCTCGTGAGGATTATATTTTTCGTTTTCAGACTGTGGTTTTAATCAAGAGCGTAGCAAATATCAAACTTTCCAATAACAAACTATCAAATATCAAACGTTTACCATAAATAACTATTGCCGATTTCACATAATTTGCGATTAACCTCATATCATGGTTAATAACTGTTATAACTTTTAGAAAAACTTTTTTTTTATAAAACATTGACCAATACCATGATGTTAAACATTTTTTATAGAGTAACACAATAATGTACTGCCCGTTCGTTTTGTTTTGGCCAAATTATCCCGTACCGCTTCTTCATAGGTCACCCCTTGTAAGCTCCTAACATGTTATTATGTCAAACATGACATGCCATTTGCCTCGATGGTCTAGTGGTAAGCGTATGCGCCTCTCACCGCGAGGTCTCGGGTTCGATTCCCGGGTCGGGCAAACTTTTCGTCAAGAAATTCATAATAGCAGCATGGAGTTGGAATTATGTCCGGTTGATAACGATATCCCCCTATCCCATGGGACCTAAACCACAGTATAAATATGTACAAACAGTACGGAAACTGCCTACAAACGTGCGAAACGGCACGCACACATAAACATGCACACCGACGAGACACCTAAGCGATTGTCGCGGTGCTCTCAGTAGCGAGTGCCGCTTAGGGGTCTTGTCGGTGTGCATGTTTATGTGTGTGTGCCGTTTCGCACGTTTGTAGGCAGTTTCCATACTGTTTGTAAATATTTATACTGTGCCTAAACATAGCAGGCGAAATGTGGGTGATGGACACCTCTGACCCACCCTTCTGGGTAATATAGGCGTGATGTTATGTTATGTATGCTATGTGATGACATGGTCAAAACAATAAAAAAGGAAAGGTATATAATCTATTTCATGGGGTGTACCGCCGTTTGCCAGAATTTCATTTGCCCGAATTTTATTTGCTATAATACTCACCTGACATATTATTGTTTCTCATAATTTTATTTGTCATATTCATCGTTTACTATATTAGTCACGTGCTAGAAACTTTGTTTCCCATAAAATCAATTTCCATAACATCATTTGTTATAATCATTGTAAGCCGTAATTATCATATGCCATAACATCATTTCCCACCAAAATTGCTTGTAAAATAGGTTAAAATAATTATTAAAAAATAATAGGTAGTATAGGTTAGAAACATGAAAGACAACGCACGAGCCGAGCGAGCGAAGCGAGCGTGCCGCGGCAGCGGCCGGCGAAGTGCCAGTATAATCATTGTAAGCCGTAATTATCATATGCCATAACATCATTTCTCACCAAAATTGCTTGTAAAATAGGTTAAAATAATTATAAAAAATAATAGGTAGGTTAGGTTAGAAACATGAAAGACAACGCACGAGCCGAGCGAGCGAAGCGAGCGTGCCGCGGCAGCGGCCGGCGAAGTGCCAGTATAATCATTGTAAGCCGTAATTATCATATGCCATAACATCATTTCCCATCAAAATTGCTGGTTAGGTTAGAAACATGAAAGACAATCGCTTTTTAGGACAAAGGCGTTAGGTTAAATTTGTACGGAAGCAACCTAGACTGATTATAGTAATAAGTAGGTATTAGAAATAAATCAATTTTAATACTATAATCATACTTTATTTATATCCAGTTACACTCTTGTCAATGAATATCACCACTAATTTGTAATTACTTAAGTTTTTAAATAATTTTAGAGCGCCTGTTAGAATTTCATGAGCAAATACATACCTTAGATAGATTGGAAATTAATTTAGTATGGCGTTTGAAAATTCTGTTGCATAATATTATTGCAATTAAAAGTATGGATAACAATACTTATGGCATTCGAATCATTATGAAATCTAATGTTCGGGCAAATAACAGTATGTCACATGTCTTTTATGGTAAACAAAACATTCGGGCAAATGAAATTCGGGTAAATGAAATTCGGGCATATGAATATTATGGCATATATTCTTCGGGCAAACAACAGACAACCATTTCATGGGTATTGCTAAGTTGGACAGGACAATTCGGCATAAACAAATTGAACGGGTAATATGTATACCTATACATTAAAAGTGAATACCCGCATCAAAATGTGTTTTTTTATGTTTCTCGATAAGACCCATCAAAACAGTGAGCTACTTATGTCAAAGTTATCGTTTAACTCAAGGACAGTTTACATAAGCCTTAAAAACAGTTTTTGAATATTATCATCAATACAGATAAATAAAAAATTGACTTATAGCGGACTACTTGCGACATGGACAGCAATTCGTAAGGCTGGGTATTTACGAATCAAAGCCTTACCACACACACTCCGGAGTAAACCAGGGGTCTATTTTAGGTCCGTTACTATTTCTCCTGATGGTGAATGACCTCCCAGAGATACCAAAGTATTCCAAATGTCTTTTGTATGCAGATGACTTAAAACTGTACACATGTATTCAGGGTGAATCAGATTGTTTGGCGCTACAAAGTGATATAGACGCAGTGTATCAATGGGCTGTTGATAATAGAATGGATTTCAACATTTCTAAATGTTTTGTTGTAAGTTTTGGCCGAAAGCGATACCTCAGGCATCATGAGTATAACTTAAACGGCATCTCTATAGAAAGAAGAACCACAATGAAAGACTTGGGAGTCACATTTGACGAAAAACTCACGTTATTGTTTTCAAATGAATACGGTGTAATATTGGTGTTTTTGCAACAATTCTATGAATATCAGTAATGTTTTTTTATGTATATATTGTGATTAATATAATTGGTTCCTGTAGCCGTTTTAATCAAATAAATAAATAAATAAATAAAAAAGTGTCTGTTTTAATGTCAAAAAAACAATGTTTTTTTCAGTTGATATAGTTAGCATGATATCTATGCTTAAAATACAGTATTTGTCTGTTTGTCTGTCTGTCTGTTTGTATAGGCTAATCTTTAAAACGGCTGGACTAATTTTAATAAAATTGTATGCACATGTAACTAATTACGCGTCTTGTAGCTAACTACAAGACGCGTAATTAGTTACCTGTGTATGTAACATAGACTACTTTTTATCGATGTACCTGCCAAAACCGCGGGTGAACGTTAGCTTGTTTGTTTGTTAGCGCTAATCTCAGAAACTAACTTCATGAAAGCGGGGCAGTAACGTTTTACGCGAGTCAAAGCGCTTCTCATACTTAATATAACGAACTCCACGCGAGCGAAGTCGCGGGCAAAAGCTAGTGTATTATAAAAATCACAGTCTTTCGGCCTCGTAATTTCTCTTTTCTAGGATTAAGGCTGTCCGTTCACTACGCGACAACAGTCTCCTACTCTGCGATCTTTACATACATTGCGAAGTCCTTTAAATGAAAAAAAATCACCTACTCGTAAGTAACATAATAACTAAAACGGGCCATTAAAAAAAGAATGAAGAGAAATCATTTTAAGTATGTACTTTTTGCACTTCAAAGGGCTGTACATTAGTAGAATAAGATGTGTAAATATATAAATAACAAGATTTAAAAAACCGGCCAAGTGCGTGTCGGGCCACGCGCAGTAGGGTTCCGTAGCTAGTCGTAACAACATATTTCGACTTAAAAGGGTTTTACTATCTGTATTAAACAAGTAACATCTTCATACAAGTCATTACTTTTAAAGGTTTTTGTAATAACTGCATCTGACATTTCGGACCCCTATTCCTCTTGAACTAATGAAGTGAACTTATCCGCTATAGTTTTCCTTAAAAGTTCATTACATGTACTACCGACACAATTTTTTTCAGATTTTTGGATCCAGTAGTTTAGCTTTTAGAGGGGGGGGGGGACGCTCTACTCGAACAAAAATTTGCTCTTTAAAGTTAATTATCTCGCAAACGGATCTCTAAATCAAAAACCTGTCTTAGCAACCCCTAAACGTTTTTAAAAGTCCTATCTAACAATACCCCACACTATGGGGTAGGCGACAAAAAAAAAACATCCCTTCTTTACATGTAGGGGACCTACCCGAAAAAAAAATATTTTTCCAAATTTTATTCTACGACTTTCTTTGTATAGTTAACATACATGTTTATGCAAAATTTCAGTTTTCTAGCACCAACGGTTTCGTCGCTATGCCTTGGACAGACGGACGGACAGACGGACATGGCGAAACTATAAGGGTTCCTTGTAGGTACTACGGAACCCTAAAAATGTACCTCCTAATGAATACGATACTTTATTCGATGAGATGTATTTGGTTAAAACAATTGTATAGGGGCTGGATTTTACGATTTATAAATCGATGTTTTATTTTATCCCATCGTCATACTAAATGCTATAAAATATGTAATTTAAAGTTAGTTATACTTTTATTTAGTACATAAGTTAGGTTAGTTTATCTTTAGCTTTGCTTTATATGTTTTTAAACTTTCGCGATTTGAGAACATTTTTCAAAAATTTGTCAACGGGTCTGAATCGCGTAATTATTATAAAGGTAAATAAATACCTATGCTCGACGTTTCGAATGACTTGCATCATTCTTGGTCACGAGCCGACTGGTGAAGCTCAGCGTCGTCTCCGTGAAGCGCGGATATTGTCCACTACCCTCACTTGGTCGTCCCATTTTTTATTTTTATTTAGTTCGGAACCGTCGGTATTTCGACACACAACACTAACGGTATCAGATAGTTTACGCGTAACATTTGTTCGCCGAACACTGCACTTGCTTATTACCGGATTCCAAGATGACGATAAGCGATATCCATCTTCGCGGTTGAAATTAGAATGTTTTTTGATTTCAACCGCCTCCCGTGCTATCCTTGTTTTTTAGCTTTGCTTGTATTTTTTTAAATATTAATTATGTTAAGAACTCTTTTAAAATAATAAAGTTAAAAGCATAAATATAATTTCTAAAACTTCTTCTCAAATGCCACTCGTACACATTATTTTAGCTGTATCAGCAAAATTAGAAGACTTAAAACGGGTATAACTTTGAAATAGAAGTATATTTAGTTTAGATAATTCAGAAACATTTGTTGGAGGTGGACTTTCGTATGTGGTTCGTTGAAGGTGCACACGAGCTTACCAAAACTATCAAATTATTGTGTGTGTAATAATATTATTAAACTGCCTCGCTGGTCTAATTTTTTCGTATGCACCTCTTACCGCGAGATATCAGGTTTGATTCCCGGGTCAGGCAAAGTGTTATTTGTGAACTTTCCATCAGGAAATATAGGCGTGACGTTATGTTATGTTGATTGATGTTATGTATGTGAGTTTCCTAAATCGGCCCAGGCGTGTTCGAGTAATCGGCAAACAAACGAATTGAGAACTTTCTCCTTTTTTTAAGTTGGTTAAATACGTATTTTATGTTTACATAGCTTAGAGTTAGCTTCGCTTGTAGTGTAGCACAATTTCTTGGAGAAAGTCCTTATAATATGATAATAATCCTAAAGTGAAATTGTTTGGGTTTCTTTTCTGCAGTTGTAAACAGGAAAACCTTTTAAACTCATGTTTGTAGGTTAATCTGTCTTATCACTCGATGTCGTCAATGGAAAACCCAAAAGGTAAGGGCAGTAATTAATATGCACGTGCGTCTTCGTACAATTAGTAGCTAGTTATATTACTTTTAATGATTTAAAATTTCATATGTGTATTCGATAATATTTAAAATATTATTGTAGATTATTAGATATTATTAGATTATAAGTATGATAATTATGATATTTAAGCTAAAAAAAATAAAAATAAAGTTGGATAACTTATCATAAGATACAATTAAAAATTAAAATTTCTAATTAATATTAAATTAATTAATTATATCAAAGTTAACAAAAATAAAAATAACAAATAACTATTTACAAATTTACAGGTAAGGTGTCATAGAATTCCTCCGCAATTTAATTAATTTAATATTAATTAGAAATTTTATTTTATTGTAAATAATTGTTAAATAAAGTGTAATAAGAGCGGTTTATTAAAAATTTAAATATTTTGTTATAAACAAAAATAGAAAAAGAAAGCTGGTTCAGATTGGACTAAGAAAGCAAGACAGACAGAAGTGGAATAAAATGGAGGAGGATGGAATGAATTGAAATGTATTAAATCTTACTATTATACATTTGCATCTCTTGAATTTTATTAACAACGATGTAAATTAAGTAACAATAATATACCTAGTAATCATTAAATATTTTTTTCTCAGACTGTTTAGGTAAAGTATTATATGAATATTTATTACATCTCAAAGTATTTTATTTATATTTAAATATGTTTATTTAACTGTGAATTTAGGTATATAAATAGGTAAATTAGTTTATAGGTATTTTATTTTATAGTTATCATAATAATATATTTATGTCTATTTGTTTAGGTTTATGTATTGTTACTTTAGTTACTTTTATTAATATTTTTACCATAATAATTGAAATGAAATATAGTAGATACTAAATATATATAATTGAGTTGTATTATATTCGAGTAATCAGGGAACAAACATAAAAATAAAAAAAACAAATACACTCTAATTGCTTCTTTTTTGTTGGATAAATACAACCTCTTTTCATATTGATATAGATATACGTAGTTCAAAACTAGCTGCATAATAATATTTTGTTTTTTAGCTAGTATTACTCGAGGAGAACCTAAAAACCGAATCAAGTTTTATGGGTTATTTTTATTTTTTTATTACCGAATCAAATCATGAGCGTCATTTCTTAGCTACACCTGTTAGGTTAGTTTAAAAACCCCATACTTTTCCCTAAACATAACTTCTACTGCTAGTAAAGGTTGGAAAAACCTGACGCTAATAAAAACTATTAATTAACTAAAGATTTCTAAGTTATGTGAATGGATGTGTAAGTACGATGTAGTGACTATTGTATATTACCTACCTTATATATTATCTTTACATAATAATATCACGCCTATATTACCCAGAAGGGTGTGGCAGAGTACAAAACCCACATTTCACCTGTTATGTTTATGTCCCATGGTATAGAGGGTGAGTCAATCGCCATCCACCGGCCGCAATTCCAACTCCGTGCCGCTATTGTGAATTTATCCTGACACAAATAACACTTTGCCCGATCCGGGTAACGACCCCGAGACCTCACAGTGAGAGGCGCATACACTAACCACTATACCACAGAGGCAGTCGAGATATTATCTTTACTAATATTATAAATGAGACAGTAACTCTATGTATGTCTGTTACGCTTGCTATGGATAAAATACCGAACCAATCTTAAAATAAATTGGTATGGAGATAATACAAGACCTAAGAAAGGACAGAGGCTACTTTTTGCCGCGGGCAAAAGTTCTCTAGAAATCCGTGATAAGCCTGTCGTACTGAATGGATCGGAATGTTGGCACCTGAAGGAGATGGATGAAAGAAACTACACATTTAATAGATTTGTTCTGAGACTGTGTGTGCTAGTATGTGCGTGTATATATCCTTGTCATTGGGGCCATTGGTAGTGTAATTGCTTGTGGCGTTATATCTAATGTAAAAAAAAATAGTAGATAAGAAAATGTTAAGATGGATGTGTGGAGTGACAAGACAAAATTAAGAATGAGTGAGAGGAAGCTTTAAATTTAAAAATAGACCTTAATAGGGACTTATAATTATATTTCTCATACCTTCAACCAGCCTCCACCAAAATGCTTAACACATCTAACGCCATCTGTTGCATGATTGAGAATACTACGTGTGAGTTTACTGCGTTGAGATTGAGGAATAAACTTTACTAATGTTGTATAAACCAATTATTAATAATAAGTAATTTGCACAAGTAACAGAACTGCTCAAAGTAGGTGTCATACACCTCTGCCACTACCTTCTGAATAATGATGTTATGTTATGTTTATGTCTATCTACAAGCGTTTGAATTTACTGATTGAAATAATTGAACTGTAGTATTTTTGACTCTACGTTTGTAGCGGAGCTTGCAGTCTCATACAAAGTGGAGATAACATAAACATCCACAAGAAGCTGAAGAAAAAGATCACAAAAATAATTAAGCGACATCTAGTATTTGGTTTTTAAAACTTACGAAAAGTTTTTTCCTCAATCTCAACGCAGTAAACTCACACGTAGTATTCTTAATCATGCAACAGATGGCGTTAAATGTGTTTAAGGGTTTGGTGTAGTAAAAGGTATAGTTTGGTAGAGAAATATAATCACAAGTCCTTATTAAGGTCTATTTTGATTGATTGCTATCAAATTTATATTATTAGAAGCGGGGAAAAGATTAAAACCCAGTTTTAATAGTTCCTATATTTATTCCTATGTTTGCATAGTTTAGTTCCGGTTAAACATTTCTACAAATCTGTCAAAAAGTTTCTTATAGGATAGCAGGGAATTAGCCAGAACATCAGATTTGTGTTTAGTGAGTGTCGGCCAAGCGACAAGGCGTGATTTTCACGCACTAATCAATCTACATATTTTTGTCTTCACTTTGGACAGTAAGAGTCCTAATTCTAAACTTTAGACAAAGCGCTTGTATCAAATATTAATAACGCCAATATCAGTAGTCTACCGAACAACATTTCCAAAACAAACGTAGGTAGGTACAAGAAATAGGTCACCTGCAGTGCACCTCTAGCTCTAGTTCTTGTAAATATTCGACTATCTTTATCCCCCTCTCTACGTATCTTAAGTAGTATTTTCAATATAAATCATTTGGTTCAAATATAGTACATAATTATCTACAGAGCCGTGTTAAACGTATTGTTTCACATTCCCAAACACGTAAGTGAGTCATTATCGTGATTTACAAATTGTAGCCGTTCCCTTACGACCTCAGACTATGGTTGTGAACAATAAGATCCCATCCGACAAAATCCCATGCTTTGTTTTAAAGATAAATGTTCGAAGAGATACCTTTGTTCTAATGTTGTGTGGTTCATCGATGTTACGTTGTGTCCGGTCTTTATTCGGATTGGTTCATTGTGCCGTGAAATCTTACGAGCATAGAAATCTTAATAATAAGGCAATAGAAATGTCAAAGACGCGTGACCTTGTCGCCGCGCATCTGTCTAGTCAAACACAAGTGCGAGTTGAGGAATTGTCGTCTTAGTGTCATCGCAAAAAGAATAATTTTGTTTGCAGGAATACAAGCGCATGAGTCTAATCGAACACAAGTGCGAGTTGAGGAATTGTCGTCTTAATGTCATCGCCAAATAGAATAATTTTGTTTGCAGGAATACAAAAAGTGGTATTTGAAAAACGGCGACATGCGTCCCAGTGTTAAAAGATAGTCGATAGCATTTCTATTGACTAGTTATTAAGATTTCTATGCTTACGAGTTTTGTATATTATGATATTTCCTAAATTAAGCAGCGATAGCCGAGTGGGACCGTAGGACTGCGAAGTCAAACGTCTCGGGTTCGAACCCACGGCACACACCTCAGTCAATAAATCGTTAAGATTCGTCTTTTCGAAGATATGTGTGTATTTATCATACAATATTATCGCTTGCTACATCATTACTAGTCTGTCAAAGAGAATCGTATTGCCCGTATTGTCTGATGGAGGTCTGATTGTAGTCGCCATAATATTTAAGTATGAAGGTTAACCGAGTTAGGTGAAGGAAAAACATAGTGAGGAAACCTGTATGCAGGGCCGTCTTTACCAGGGGGTGCAAGGGGTGCGGTGCACCCGGGCGACGAGCGCTCGGGGGCGCCTTTCGAGCGCTGAATTTTTGGATATTTAATTGAACTTAACGCCATTGCAGTTTTATATACAAGTTACTTACGACAAATCATCAACAATAATATTTTTTTATACGCTTTCGGCGCTTGTCATACCGTATTATTACACTAAAAGTAAAAAAAAACGAGGGCGCAGGCTGAGTCCCGCACCCCGGCGCAGAATAGACTTAAGACGGCCCTGCCTGTATGCAGGTTTCCTCACGATGGATGGAATGGCTGTCCGCTTTGCAGAAGTCGCGGGTTCAAATCCTGACGGTCCCATAATTTTTCAACTATTTATTAGTATAATTTGCTTCTGTATGATATACCGTGCCATAATCGTACTATTATATTAAACGCATTAATCAGAAAAACAAACCGTTAACAGTAGGTTTATAGACTACAAATGAGTTTCAACTTGATGCTGAGTCAATTATATCATGTTTAGCACATATTATTATTATGTAGCTATTTATATACAAATAAACGCTTCCTGTATCGTAATGTTGTGTAGTAAAAATCTACTTGCTCTTTCATTATGAGCGAGTAATTTTTGTGGAATAAACGTTTTACGTTATAGTTTGTGATTATTATAATAGCATACATACACAAAATATTATTAGCACATAGATAGAAGGCGGAGGTGTATAACACCCACACTTCACCAGTTATGTTAGTCCCAGGCAGGTGGTAAGCCTATCGCCATCTATCATCGCCCAAATAACACTTTTGCCCGATCAACCATACTTCACCTATTATGTTTATGTTCTATGGGATTGCCATCCACCGGGCACAATTTCAACTCCGTGCTGCTATTGTGAATTTCCTGACGGAAAGATCACACATAACACTTTGATCGAATCCGAGAATCGAACCCAATATCTCGCGGTGAGAAGTACATGCGCTAACCACTACACCATGTAGGCAGTTTGTCATCCGTGTCACTGTGGGATTGGTTGAAAACCAGCGCCAGGCTTTAGTTTGGCATATGCTGAAGCAAAAATTGCCCTAAATGAGCAATCCATTTAGGGCAATTTTTGCTTTGGAGCATACAGCCTTATAAATTACTGTTTATTCTTTCTTTTCTGAATTTATGTGTGAATTACGTTGGCCGCCGCCAGAGGGCCGAAAGGAAACCAAATTAACTTAAAATAAAATTTAATGAAGAAATTACAATAAAACCTTGCATTTTTTAAATGTCGTAAAACTAGAGGACATCCTAAGATAGGTGACTAACGCTCGATGTAAGAAACGAAAGTGCACCAATCTGGTAAAAATGGTTGTATGGCAATACATGCAGTGGACGTCGCCACCGCCTGCTCCTGTAGCTGCAAAGGTATGCCTGACGCATAATAACTACGTTACATGTTTTTTTTGGACCTAAATAAATATTTTCATTTTTCAATTGTAGTATTCTTGTGTGTGAAATAATCATTTTGCGCCCGAGTTTGGTGATTATTATTATAACAATAGATAATAATTATGATTATGAGAATATTTTATCAATGAAAGCAGAATGTCCTCTAGTTTTACGACATTTAAAAATGCAAGGCTGTTGAAAAATGTATCAAATCTTTTTTCAAAAGACAAAAGGCAATTTTTTTAATGTACGGTTATACTAGGAGCCGTAAGGTGGGACGCCCCCCTGCCAGGTGGACTGACGACCTGAAGAAGGTCGCTGGAGGGGACTGGATGCGGAAGGCACAGGACCGGGTGTTGTGGCGCAAATTAAGAGAGGCCTATGTCCAGCAGTGGACTGCGAGAGGCTAAATGATATACTAGGAGTAGATGAGCGCCGTGTTTTCATACTAACGTGATATGGGTTTAACTTTAATTTAAGTATTTATCTATTTATATACACAAATCATATCTTAAACACTTGAATGTATGTTAGTTCGTGATAACTTTATTAAAATTGTTTAAATAAAATTTT
This sequence comes from Hypena proboscidalis, assembly GCA_905147285.1. Taxonomy (NCBI): domain Eukaryota; kingdom Metazoa; phylum Arthropoda; class Insecta; order Lepidoptera; family Erebidae; genus Hypena; species Hypena proboscidalis. The sequence continues at coordinate 2,997,544 of LR990150.1, read as the reverse complement.
TGAGAATATGGAATACGCCAAACTTCCATCACTTTCTCTGTATTAGGTTGTCTGGTGTCTTTGAAACTTGGTATCCTTATATCTAGTTTCATCACTTCCTCTGCCCGTGACAATTCTAACTCTATTTGTATGAAGAATAGACTTATTAATGTTTTTATTTTTTATTTTCCGTGGGAAATTAAAACGATTAATTTCCTATAATAGCAATAAATTTTAAGGGGTTAACACAATGCCTATGTAATTAAAGTTGTTATAATTAGAGTCACGTTTATAGTAGATAATAATAGCAAGCTATAAACACTATTATCTATTATAGCCGCTTTATCGAGTGAAAATAATACAATGTAAAGCGCTTCACACACGGTAGCTATAATGTTTATTAATTGTTTTTTTTTTATACTACACCCACAGCGAACGAACGTGTAGTCCACCTAATGGTTAGTGAAGTACAGCCCATGGACATCAACAATCCACAAAAGCAGATTATAGATGCGTCGCTGCAGCTAATAAGGGCTACAGTGTTATGCCTCATGTGCCAGTAATTTCAGGGCCTGATCTCACCACCAAACCGGAACACAGTAATGGAAGCACTACTATTTGGTGGCAGGTTAAAGGTGAGACGGAGGTGTTGCTGCCCTCGAGCTCATTCATAAGAGCTCTTCCACTAGTAATTATAACCACCATTAATGTTGTCAATATTGTCTTGTCAAAAATATAGGAACACTATGGGCTTGTACACAAAACTGCGATGCGACGTCGCATCGTAAAAATCTGCGATCTGCGCGCGACGCATCGCAAGATTTTTCGAATTGATTCGCATAAATTCGCATCGTCAATTCTCTACATTCTGTTCGGTCACTCTTGCCGCATGAAATCGCATTGCAGTAATTTGCGGCTTAGTTTTTTTGCGAATTCGCATCGCACTGATTCGCAGTTATGTGTACAAGTCCTATAGCTGTCGTGTGTTGTGTCCTGTCACCTATCAATTTCTATGGAAAGATGTAATGAAATGTATGTCGAGATGTATCGAGAAGTAATACATTTTTATATTAAAGCTGCCGTCACTTTTATTTATGTGAGTTATATGCTTATCCTGCCAATAAGGTTAAATTGCGGCTTAGTCTTTAATATTCTCAATAGACTCAACATAGGTAGTCAAAGAAAACTTTATTGTGGATCATAAGTAGGTACATAATGTAGAGGAACGGGTGTGATGTTCCTTCACCACAAAGGGAGGATCCTCCGACCAGGCTCGGTGGTATTGCCTGGCGGACTGCTGTCTGCATATATTTCGGAGAGTGTGCCGAGGAACTACACAACCTTATCCCTCCGTCCCCGTTTCACCATCGGACTACCAGACAAACGGCACTGAGGCACCGCTTCACGGTAGACATTCCACAAATACGCACTAAGCGTTTCGCCTCTACATTTCTTATGCGAACTGCCAAAGAATGGAACGCCTTGCCCGAGTCTGTGTTTCCGCATGAGTACAATCTGGATCTCTTCAAAGCAAGAGTTAATAGGTATCTCATAGGTAAGCGTGCTCCACCGTAGACCGCATCATCACTTACCATCAGGTGAGGTCGTGGTCAAACGCGTGCCTATCCTCCATAAAAAAAAAAAAAAAAAAATGTATACTCTCTGTGAACACTTCGTTATCGCGATTCAGCGCTCTTTGACATTTGTGACGTGTGTGTCACTTATTGACGTTGTCAATGTCATTCGTCATTTGTCATGTGCGGATACCGCCACACATAATACAGGTGTTGTGGTTGACAATATATAGTTCAACTTAAAAAGGAGTATGGATACTACCCCTTTATGTATCCCTCATTATTTGTGATCGGGATGGCTGGACTTGACACTGCAACTCAGGCGAGAATTTATGCTTTTAATGCATTATTATTTGTTGATGACTAACAAAGTTTTTTTTTTGAGGGTAGGTGAAGAAAAAGTCAATTCATCTTTGCAAATAGAAAATTAAATTTTAATTATTTAAACCTATATTTATACAAGTAAAAGTGTTTTTGCAGTGTAATTATTCATAAATAATTAGTACTTACATTAGCAGTATAGTTGATGTAGGATATCACTTAAATTAAAACACCACCCATTAGCGCTTCATATTCACTATATTTTGCAAAGCAAAAAACTATCACCATGTCTCAGCTTGCTGCCAACATCAAAGTAGCTCAAGATACCTTGGAGGAGAAGTTTGACAAGAGGATGACTGAACTGGAGACACAATTAAACTCTGGATTGCCTGCCAAGGATACAGTTGCAAAAGTCGCTGAGGAGTTCAGAGCATTTAGGGAGATTATGTTCTCAATGTTGAAGTTGCTTAGGCAGCAGGTAAATGAGTGCTCCCACATGCTTGACTCCATGGAAACTCGGCACCGTCGGAAGGCTGTCCTACTCTTGGGAATTCCAGAAGCTGAGAAGGAAGACTGTGTTGCTACGGTGTTGAGTACATTGCATAAAATGGACCTGAAGAACATCACAGGCACCGATATCACCATCTGTCACAGGCTTGGGGTTGCTGGCAAGGAGCACCATCGTCCTATCCTGGTGCGGTTCGCTCGTGTTGACACCAAATCCACGGTGTGGCGGGCTAAATCACGCTTGAAGGGCACCTCTGTCTCTATGCGTGAACACTTAACAAAACAGCGTCAGGCGGTTTTCGCTAAGGCTCGCTCGTTTTATGGAATGCGTTCTAGTTGGTCCCAGGATGGCATCATAGTGGTAAAAACTACTGATGGAAGCCGTCACAAGCTCACTACCTTGGAGGAATTGAACAAGCTGACCCGCAAACACCCTCAGTCAGCATCTGACAAGAGTGAATCCACTGGCACGTCGGTCGCGACCTCTAAACATCGCAAGTAAATACAGTTGGTTAATTTCGTTTATCTATTCTATTCTGTCTCACTGTTTTTAACTACTTTGCTCTTTGTTTACTTCTTGTTTTGATTTCACCCTCTTCAGCTTTTACTTTTTGTTTTTATTATTTTCTCATGTGCGATAGAAATGTCAGATTGACGGGAATATCCAACTGTCAAATGGTTGACATTGACAAATTGTTGCCATAGACAACTATGGTTATTGCTAGTGTGCGTTCCAGTTTGGTCGTATTAACGTCTTTTTAGTTTTTAGTTTTATTTATTTTCTAGTCTAATTTTGTTTTGCTATAATTTAAATTTGTTATGTCAAAATTAATTTCTTTTAATGTTTAATTTGCTCATTTCAGAAATATGTTGAGTTTTCTTTTTTGACAGCTTGTTTTTCTCCACAAGTTAGCTAGTGGGTGGTGCAGTACAATAACAACTGCGCCAAACGTTGCATTTATTATTATTTTATACATTATACGTACTATTTTTTTTTTTATATTTTGTTTATATTTATTATACTACTGATGATCTCAGATAATGAATCATTTCATTCTGCTCTCGATTCTGCTAGCTCAGATGACGATAGTTTTTGCTCTGTTGGTGGCACACTGGGCAGTTTTGTGCAACAAACATTCGATCATTGTTCTCGTTGCTCTTTTAACGTGTGTCATATTAATGCACAAAGCGTGCCCAGCCACCATGCGGATTTAATAGAGGCTTTTTCTGATGCTGATGTTCATGCTGTTCTGGTCTCAGAGAGTTGGTTCAAACCTAACCTTCTTTCTACCACTTACTCTCTCCCTGGCTTCATTCTTCTACGCAACGATTGAGTTGAAAAGAGAGGGGGAGGGGTTGCTGTGTACTTGCGCAGTAACCTCTCGTACAAAATTCTTGCTTCTTCCACTCCCAGCAATTTAGGTTCAGCAGAGTTTCTATTTCTTGAGGTATGCGTAAAAGGGACAAAAGTTGTCCTTGGTGTAATTTACTGTCCACCTTCTATTGATTACTTCTCCAGTATCGAGCCGATACTGGAATCTTTAGGGTCAGAATACTCTCATCACATCATCATGGGCGACTTTAATACCGACCTCCTTGCTCCTCATTCTCCTCGAACCAGTAAACTGCTCCAAATTATCGAGTCAACAAGCCTCTACGTCTTGCCTCTTCAGGCTACTCACCACAATACTTACGGGGAGGATACTTGGCTCGATCTCATCCTCACCTCTGCTCCGTCCCTTATATCCTCACATGGTCAACACCCAGCTCCTGGCTTTTCTCATCACGACCTAATTTTCCTCTCCTATATTCTTAAACCACCCAAATCCCCTCCTAAAGTTTTGCACACTCGGTGTTTTGGTCGCATGGATACCAATAAGCTTTGTAAAGATGCTGCAAAGTTGAATTGGGAGGACATGTTTGAGGCCTCAACCTTGGATGACAAAGTAAATGCTTTTAATACCACAGTACTAAACCTCTACGACGTCCATGCTCCCATTAAAAAGGTAAGGTTAAAGCGTCCGCCGGCTCCCTGGCTGACGGAAGGTGTCCGAATCGCAATGCGGCGTAGAGACCGAGCTTTTAGGAAATTTAAACGCGACCGCTGCGATGAACACTGGGTTCTTTTTAAAGCTGCAAGGAATCGGTGTAATCAGATCATACGTAACGCTAAACGCCGACGTATTCTTAGTAACATCAATTCCACTTCCTCTGCCGACATCTGGAAGTTTCTTAGAACTCTGGGTATTGGTAAAGAGCGTCAGGTAATCAGTTTTCAGGGGACACTTGATTTGGATGAAATCAATCGTCATTTCACCACTAGCTCATCACTGAATCACCAAACCAAGTGCCTCACTGTTAATTACTTAACAAACCTTCCCCATCCTAATATTGACAGCTTTGAATTTTCTCCTGTTGCGCCTGAAGAGATCAAAAAGATTATCATTTCCATCAAATCGAATGCTGTGGGTTGTGATAAAATCAGCCGCAAAATGATTATCTTTATCATAGATCAGCTGTTACCGGCGATCACCCACATCATTAATTCCTCCCTCGACTCTAATACCTTTCCATCGTTGTGGCGTAAAGCTCGCGTAATCCCTCTACCTAAAACCACGAATCCTTCAGTTCCATCTGATTTCCGTCCGATATCCATCCTCCCTTTCTTATCCAAGGTACTGGAGGCCTGTGTACATAAGCAGCTGACCAGATTTGTCCAGCAGAACAATATTTTAAGCCCACTTCAGTCTGGCTTCAGACCAGGTCACAGTACCACTTCCGCGCTTCTCAAGGTGACTGGCGATATAAGGGCGGGTATGGAGGACACTAAGGTCACTGTACTGGCCTTGGTGGACTTCTCGAACGCCTTCAATACCGTCAGTCACGACATCCTCCTTTCCATCCTCTCCCATCTTATGGTCTCTTCAGATTCACTGGAATGGTTCTCAAGTTATCTTCGAGGGCGTCAGCAGTCAGTTTGCATCAATGAGACTTCGTCAAGTTGGAGTAGTCTGGATGCTGGCGTTCCCCAAGGCGGTATACTCTCTCCGTTATTATTTTCTTTATTTATTAACCTCATTACTCATGAACTTCAGTGTTCGTATCATCTTTATGCTGATGACTTGCAGCTGTACTATCAGGCTCATGTTGACAGTATTTCTTCGGCTGTAGATAAGGTTAATGGTGACTTGGAGCGAATTAATCTTTGGTCTGGCAGATTTGGTTTGGTTGTTAACCCAAATAAATGCCAAGCCATCATCGTGGGCAGCCAGAGAATGATGAGCCGACTAGAATCAATATTGGTACCTCCGGTGGTCTTTAATAACTCGGTCATACCCTTAGCTTCTAAGGTGAAGGATCTTGGCCTCTTCATAGACTCCACTCTAAACTGGCGTGCCCAAGTAACAAACATGAGCCAAAAGATTACAGGTACCCTTCGCGCCCTATATCGACTTAAAAACTTTCTTCCATCCAACACCAAGACAACGATTGTGCAAACTTTAATTTTTCCTATTGTCGACTATGGAGATGTGTGTTATTTTGACCTGAATGCAGATCTCTTATACAAAATTGATCGTCTTCTTAATAACTGCATTCGATTCATTTACAATCTTCGAAAATATGACCATGTGTCTTCATGTCGTGCACAACTGAACTGGCTACCGATCCGCCAGCGTCGAAACTTGCGTGCCCTTACCACTTTATATTCTATCCTGACTTCCCCTACTTCACCTTCTTATTTAATTCCTTACTTTCAATATCTCAGTTCTAATCACAATAGAGATCTTCGTTCTTCTAATAATCTTCTCCTTCTAGTTCCCTCTCATACTTCTGGATTTGTAAATTCATCTTTTCCCGTTCAATCAGTCCTTCTCTGGAATGCCCTCCCTCTTGAGATCAGGACGGCTACGAGCCGTTATGCGTTTAAACTGAAAGTTCGCGAACTTTTAATTAAGAATAAGGCAGAATAATTACCACATACTGTGATATAATTTGTATTTATGTATCGTTTCAAGTATATTATATATATATATATATATATTTATATTTTTATGTATGTATATTGTAACTTGCATCTATTCATATTTTAATGTATTTATATTTTTTGTTTTTAAATTAATTTATTGTTCTACTCTCTCTGCACTATGTCATGACTTCGCCTACCTTGTTATCTCTGCACCACCTGAAGGTAGACTGGTAGAGAATGCCCTAGGCATTAAGTCCGCCAATATACACGTGTGTATGAAGTTTTATAAATAAATAAATAAATAAAGTAGATAATCCATCGGTGCGAGAATCCATTCATTTGTATATACCTGATCAATATTTGAGAGGCTGTGGTAGAAGGCGACACCAACTGCTAGCCTACCCGCCATCATGGTCCATCTCTCGGGTTAATAATAGTCCTACTGCCAAGGCTATCAACTCTCTAAATAAACTAATAAAGTATAGCCCCGATACTAATTTATATTATGACAGAGTTGGGTACGTATGTCATGATCAGGGCTCGGAATTAGGTAGAGTTTTTCATGTACTTATACTGATTTCATACAGCGAAAGAATAAAGTGGATATGCCTCAAATCCCGAGATTAATTGTAAAGAGCAGAAAAAAATCCCATGATTTTTTAAATAAAAAGTTATTTACTTTTGTACACAATTTAAACTATTGCACGCGCGACTAAATATTTTAATTTTCACAAAATTTATACTATAATGTCGGAAGCGAAGACTTCAAATCTTACTGGTAATGAATCGGACAAGGAAAATGATTCTGATGGGCCGTTTGAATAAGCAAAACCTCACGAGTCTAGGCTAGAAGCAAAAGTATTTGCTCGTATTTATAAAAAAGGCGTAATATGCGTATGAGAATTTACTACAGACTTTCAACAATTTGTATAGTGAATTAATGTAAACTAATAAAAAAAAATATGTTAATTATCTTTGTTTTATTTATTCGTAATATTGTTGGCCACACGGGATTGTCCATTAGAAATCCCGGGAAGGTCCACATTAATATCAACATTTCGATGCAAGTACATAAAAAACTCTACCTAATTCCGAGCCCTGGTCATGATATTAGGTTGTATACCTAAATGCATCTTAATATTATCAGAATGATTGAATACTAATTATTTGAATTGTTTCTGTGTGATGAATTTTGTATTACTTGTTAAACGTGTATTAGTTGTAAGATAATTTAATATACTTTTTTGTTTTGACATTGTATTGTACCTACCATATAAGCGATTTGGTTGTAAAACTGTAAGCTTGTATTGTATTTTTTGTTGAAATAAATAAAAGAGTCTGTAACTATATCCCGTCCATTAGGCTAACAATAATTATATATTTCAAGATCACATCTTGGTTCTAGTTTACCATACATTTAGGACTTCGGCATAATTCTTTTTCTTCTTGTCGTGCCAATGACTATAGTAATTCTGTTAAATAATTTATATATATATAGTTTTAGACCAATAGGATGCGACTAAGACGCATTTTTGGTTGGCTTGCATAAGGTATTTTAGGGTATAGGGGGTAGGAAGTAATGGGCGCAACAACACTTAATTTAATTAATTATTAAATTCATGCTTATTGCTGCTGACTATATTTATTATCAAAATTATTATTTATTTCTATTTATCTACTTCAATTATATTATTTTAATAATGTACCCGCACCTTTGTACTTCATAGGCAGTATAAAGAAGAAGACTGAAAATCGGCGTTGCTGGTGTCATGGCTCGCTGCGCACTGCAACAATAGCCGAGTCTTCTCCTTTTGCTACATCTTAACATTTTAATCTTTCTCTTGTAATTTTTTTTTTTTATTCTACTCCCACAGCGAACGAACGTGTAGTCCACCTGATGGTAAGTGGAGTACAGCCCATGGACATCAACAATCCACAAAAGCAGATTATATTTGCGTCGCTGCAGCTGAGGACTACGGTGTTATGCCTCATGTGCCAGTAATTTCAGGGCCTGATCTCACCACCAAACCGGAACACAGTAATAGAAGCACTACTGTTTGGCGGCAGGTTAAAGGTGATTTATTCAATGTATTTCTTCCTTTCTGTAACTTTTATGTGTTTGGTGGCAATAAATGATTATTTTACTTTTAACAAATGGGCCATATTTTGGGTGGACGATCCACATTCGCAACTAGTGTTGGATGTGATTTTGAATCCCCAAATAAGTATATACGGAATTCTAAAACAACACATATGTAAAGAAAATCCGGCTTTCAAGGTACAGTGATTTTTGTTAAATCGCAAGCGGTCACGAGTACGTTTTTGCGAGTACTGATGTAATATAATTGCCATTTCAAGTAAAAAATCAAAACTATCATGGCTAATATTAGTTTCGTATCTATGTATGATTCCATAAAAGATTCAGATTATTGTTGATGTGCAAAAAGGTTTTGTTTAAATTAAAAAAAAAAAAACTGTTGGAAAAAATTGACCTGACTAACTTTTTTTTTAATGTTGCTTACTAAAATTACTCAACTCGGACAATAATTTGTTCTTAAAAGTTAATTATCTCGCAAACGGATCTCTAAATAAAAAAAAACGTATACATGCTAATTTTACGTTTTTAGGGTAACAGTTTTGACGCTTTGCCCCGGATAAATTGTCAAACGGACATGGCGAAACAATATAAGGTTTCCTTGGAGGTTCAACGATTGGTTTTGGTTTTCTAAAAAAACAAAAAAAAAACAAATTAAAAAAAGGCTTTGAGTACCAAACACCATTGATGATTTCCTGCTTAGCTTATTAACTGTAAATTTAAACTTTATATACTTGAACTTTCTTTAATATTTGTAGTAGCTGTGGTATCCTTTTATTGAGGGAATGCACTCAAATGTTTTAATGTGTTTGTTATATTATATGTCTATAATGTGAATAGCTTTTGTTGGAGATCAATAATTAATTAAATAAATAAATAAGTATATTTGTAAGTGTAAAGTAGATTTTGATGCCAGATACAATAACATGGATGGATGGTGTCAGAATGACGAATCAATTAAGAATCTAATCACGTTAAATAGCAGACTTAATGCCTTATTTGTAATTATGCTCCACCTAGTAGGAAGTCTGTATTAAACTCGATTGGTTTGCATTAAAGACCACTAATCGCTTATGGAATGGCCAAGATGGACACTTTAATTTTATAAATTGTTAGTTAATTATTACATTTGTATAAAAAAATCATTTAATTTGTATACTAACTACTAATTAAAGAAATACCTAACTATATATACATTAAATAAAAGTTTAATATAAAATTATTAAATTAACTAAATCTTTTAACAAAAAATCTGGTGCATCGATGTCGACCGCAGGTAAAAAATGCTTACAAAGTGGTAGTATAATTATGATATTTTTGCAATATGAATAATTGCTGACGTTTATCATAAATTTGGTAAACAGCTTTAAAGCCAATAAATTATAATCATAATTATACATAACTACTAATTATAAAGATATTTATCAAAATCGTGATACCAGTGCGTGCACTCGTTTTATTTATAGTTTTAATTAAGAATTATTAAATATCATCGTTCATGGCTTTGCATAATATACAACGAAACTAGTGTAAAAAGTCTAGAATATTAAGGCAACATTAAGAGGAGTGGACGGGGCGCTCGGGAGAGTGCCATGTTTTCATACAAACGTAATATTATTATGGGTTTAACTTTAATATTATTACGTTTGTTATATTTTTAAGCAAATTATAGCTTGCGTATGCCTTTTTGTATTTTATTCGAACAACACTTTAATAAGTTTATAAATAATTTAAAAGACATCCTCCATGTAGGTATTGGTTTGGGTGCGTCAGTCCCTCCTGTAGAAGCATCTGAGGCATCCAAACAAAGTAATAATCATGTCTAATTGTTGATTTATCTATTGTAACTGTTTCCTTATTATTTTTAGTAGTTAGAGCTTTTTGAGTTTTCAATACTGATTTAGCTATGTGCACATAATTATGTATTATGTTACGATCCAGATCTGAACTGTACATTTTCTATTTTTAAAGTTTTTCATGATTGTTATGTGTTTCGTGCGCCTAATAAATAAATAAATAAAATAAATAAATTCAATATTAAGGTTGAAAAATTAAGAATACGGCAAGATTTTGAAATTTTTTATAAGGGTCGAGAAATTTCGAATCTAGCAGCATACGAATCAATGGCTGAATTGGCAAAGCACCTGGGGCGTTTACCCGTCGGGTGCAGGTTCAAACCCTGTTGAATTCTTAATTTATAAACCTTAATTTTGTATTATTTAAATTTCCTGACGGAAAGTTTACAAATAACACTTTGCCCGACCCGGGAGTCGAACCCGAGTTCTCGCGATGAGAGGCGCATACGCTAGCCACTAGACCATCGAGGCAGTTAAAAAAACACAATTTAAACCGGTGCAAATTAATATGCCCATGTCTATAATCTGTAGTTTAAAAAAAATGCTTTTATGTCACATCCACCTTGTTTGGGTTAATCTTCTTCTTCTTCGTCGTGTCGATGGCTAAGTCAAATTTTATTTTGACTTGCCATCGTGGTGAAAGGATTAGCCAATTCACTTTGAAGAACTCGCGAATTGCCCAGGGTGCGCCGGACGTAGGGAATCGTTATGTACGTCACTCGGGGAGGCTCCTTTCATGCACTTGCCTTGCCTTTTTGTGTTAGTTAAAATATTATTAACCTCTTACGGGCACCTTCTTTACACAGATAATTTTAGGTCAAGGATCGTTGATCTAAAATTATCTGTGTAAAGAAGGTAGGGTAGGTACGTACCCGTAGGGTACAATTAACATAATAATAATAATCTTTTTTTTAATATCCACTATCTTAGGTTTGCATCTGAGAGGTAAAGATACAAAAATCAGTACACTGGAATTCACTAAAATTCACTGGATTGAATGTTTCACTATACCTACTGTGGGTAGTTTGGTCTTTTTTTTTATTTAACATATATATTGATGGATATACTCTAATTACAATTGTATTAATTACAAGTGTAGCCATGTTATTAGCATCATATTTTAGTTGAAAATTTATGAAAGTCCCAAATAATAATTGAAAAGTGCATTTATTAAATCAAATCAAATCATTTATTTCCATCGGCGCTTGAACACGTCAAAACAAACATCAAAATACAAAAATATAAAATTAAAATAAAACTTAACTTATTAAATTATAAATATACTTATTGCAATAAAATGATTTGACACCGGAGCTTAGATTGACTTTAATTCAACTTAGAAATTTGAATAAAACTCAATCCAAGTACCAGCTCCGATGGGTATTGCATCATGAGAAGAGCTGGTGAGAAACTCATGTGCACCATCTTTTCAAATAATTCATACAATATTTGTTTGTTTTTTGACAATAATTCTATGTGTAAGTTATAGCAACCAAAACAACATTAATTTTAATAAAAGCTTATTATTTAAGAACTAGCGTTCATTTCCATCTTCCAATTGGTGGTTCAATAATTACTAGTAGGTAAGGCATTTATGCAGTTTTTTAATAAAATTTATGTGTAAATAAATTGATAAAATCTTAATTATATCTTTCCATAATATAATTTTGCTGTATTGCAACCTTTAAATTGTATTATTTTAATTTATTAGCTTACCTTGATTCATAAATAACGGGCCTAGGACATATCTATTAATAAATCATTAATCTGCAAGTTTAGACAGTAATTATTAAATATTAGAATGCTACTGAATGCTGTTGATGTAAAAGGTCGATGTATCGATAAGTGGTCGCGTCAATAAAGCTTTTTAATTAGAAGTCTTCAGAGACAGCTTACATTTTATTTAAATAAAAACTATTAGACCAAACTGAAAGTAATTTTTATGGAACCACCTGGCAGCTATTTCGCGTCGAACAAAAAAAGAATCACGCGAATCGGTCCATTAACCGCGGCGTAATCGATGTACATAGGTACATATAAAAAAAAAACATACCGGCCGAATTGAGAACTTCCTCCTTTTTGGGAAGTCAGTTAATAAAAAAACGACTCCTGCACTAGGAATAACTGCGGTGTCGCGGGGGTGTTTTACACACAATGCACAACCAGAGTCAGAACAAATCTTTGCGGATCACACAAAGATTATGCCCGTGTGGAGATCGAACCCACATCACCAGCACAGTTGTGATCGGCGAGGCGATCGCTGTAACCGCCAACCGTGCTACTGTGCTTTTCGTTCTAGTTGAGCGACAAGTGCGATGTGAAGCAATGCGACACTATAGATACAAATGCCTCTGTTTCCATTGCGACCATCGCGTGCTATGTATAGATCGCGTCGCAGCGCGTCGCACTTGTTATAAAGCTAGGACAACCCGTGTTCATTGACGCGACTAAAGAATGACATTTTAAGTTATTGCTACACCACTCCTAAAGCAAGATTACATACATAACATATTGAGATGTCAGTATTATCTGCCGTTAATGAGTTTAAAGACCTTGTGCGATAAACAGGTGTATAATAAATCATGCCATTTTCCCATGGAAGTAGGCCACTAATAAACGTTATGTTTATTATAATCGATGTACTAAGAAAGAAATAAATAAAGAAAGAAACGTTTATTCTGGCAAATCTTAAGCTTAGTGATACACTTTTAAAACTACTTATAATAATAATAATATATTGATGTGCCAGAAACGGTACATACCTCAGCATAATACTGCAGCACATCAGCACTACAGCGCTGGTATTCTGGTGCGTCTTGATTGTGAGTAAGATAGTGTGACATTCATCTTAATGATGATAATTCCACTGTCACAATAATTAATTAGGCTTTTAACAGAAAATACAATATCAGTTATAGAGCCAAACAATACACAGGTTTATTTTACTAACTTTTACTAACTCCTAATTTTTCAAAAATTAGACAACGGGTCTGAATCGCGTAATTATTATAAAGGTAAATAAATACCTATGCTCGACGATTCGAATGACTTGCATTATTCTTGGTCGTAATTATTGAAAAATGTTCTCAAATCGCGAAAGTTTAAAAACATATATAACTCCTAATTGATTATTTTTATAGCATTTAGCTATGCTTAGCAAATTATACTAAGAAACAGTTGTTTTACTAACTCGATGGTGTAGAGTTAGCGTATTCGCCTCTCACTCGGGTTAGATGCCCGGGTCGGGCAAAGTGTTATATGTGAACTTTCCGTTTCGAAATTCACAATAGTAGTAAGGAGTTGGGATTGTGCTCTGTGGATGGCGATAGGCATAACATGATAGGTGAAATGAGGGTGTTGTACACCTCGGCCACAGCCTTCTGGGTAATATAGGCGTGATGTTATGTTTGTAGGTATTTAAAGCTCTGGTGGACGAGTTCGTTCGAATGTCACCTTTAACCTACCGCTGAACAGTAGAGCCTTAAATATCGTCGATTTTGGGGATGAAATAAGGGCCATGAGCCCATGCATTTACGAGCGCATGCGGCATGAAATTGTCATCGTCATGATGAAGCAACACACATTTACACCCTGTCCTTTTTCAATTAAAATTTAGTAATATGTATCTATTACTGACACGTATACGTACACGTATACCTAATAACGTATTTGGAGGACATAATTGGTTCGAAATTAGTCATCATTATGTGTAAATAAGGAGGTTAGTCATAAATGACTCTTTCCATATAGACACTTTGTCTATATTTGGCATTACTCAGTCTCCCGCTTTGCTTTGGAGGGAAGTAAAGATACATACTTTCCAACTCCAATTATATACTTCTGATTAAATTCGTTGCGGGTTCCAAGGCAATTTTAACTCTCCCTGGGATTGCCCGTGTGTCATTGGTTACCGCTGTAGATCCTGGCGTCACAGGAGTCACAGTGGTGGGCGTGTGGGTGGGATTATATCCCGTTTTAAAAAAAAAGCACTTGGTGGTCAGTACTTAAAAATATCTAAAATGGCTTTGGTTCTTTCCCATAATAAATAGCAACAGTTTTTGGATTTCCCTCTTTTGCCACCGCGTTGTCCTGCTGGTTGCCTAATAAAGTCAGTTAGCAGTTTGTCATCTCAGTCAGTTTAGGTTTCTGAGGTCCAATAACCGTTTAAGGAGTTTGTCTATGACGTCGGTATGACTCAAGATGAGGATTAGAAAATAATTATTGAGAATACGGGTTACTCACGTTATTTTAGCCGGGATATGCCGACTAGTTTCGAATCTATTACGTAGATTGATCAACTTGGCGAATAAAATAATGTGAGTAACCCGTATTCTCAATAATAATGTCTTCACCTCACGTCGGTTTTAAGAGGAAAACACAGACGTATATATTGGTGACTAGCTGAAACCCTGTTTCATCCGCGATGGTTTTTTTGGTTATTTTAGTGACCTACATGTTAAAAAAGTTTAACCTAACCTAACTGAATCCGAAAATTAGAATTATCCGTTGGGAGTGGTGGTTTTTTGTAATGAAAAGTAGCTTATTTGTAATTCAAGTTTAATGCTGCCTATTTGTGCTAAATGCCATCGAAATGGGTTGAAACGATGGAATTTAAAAGAGTAACGAATATATTTCTTCCCTCAGGAATACCTTCATTTTTCGGGATAAAGGTAGGCTATATGTAGATCCAGACTATAAGCCACATTTGATTAAAAACACTCGTTAGTTTTTGCGTTCAAGAGTAACAAACCTCCATACATCCATCCATACACATAAACTTTCACAATAATAATATGAGTAAGGAAGAATTAAATTAAAAAATTAAGAAAAAATATATGATAAAATATATATGGTAGACTTCACACGATCTCGAGCACTTAAGGCATGCAGGTTTCCTCACGATGTTTTCCTTCACCGTTTGCGAGCGATAATTTATATGACAAATACACACATATCTTCGAATAGACGAATCTTAACGATATATTGACAAAGACCTTTGACTTCGTAGTCCTAAGGTCTACCACTCGGTTATTGCTGCTAAATCCCACAATATACTGGACAAAAATAGCATGATTTGTAGCCATGTGTACTAAAGATTAATTAATCAACTTACCTTTTTGTTGACACGAGTGAGAAATAAAAATACGTAATGATGCGCCCTTGCAGGGGTCAGCCATGTATTACGCAATCGTAAAAGCATTGTCTTCTCACTTGTGTACAATGAATGGTGAATACATTATTTTAATTTGATAATGGATTTGTTGACAAGAAGATTTTTCATTGTGTTTTTTTGCGAAAAGATTATCTAACCTTCTGCGTGTTAGTGTTTCCTTATAGGATTAGTATCGTAAATACGTTTGTTGTTGACCTAACTGAGGTCTATATAATAATATGTAACTAGTACTTGATATAATGTAATGTATGATTATTAAGTAAGTAGTAATTGAAAGTAATTAAAGTAGTTTCATTTTAATAAATTCGTCAACAGAATAAAACGCATCTTGGCATTTAAGGCATCTTGTATCACCACTACCTACTATGCTATTACTATAGACGTTTTATAAACGTACAAATTGTCAACGTATTTACCGTCTTATTTAGATGTCCATTATTATTGTTTGAATGCAGTCACGGGATCCCAATTATCTTCCATCATTATCTTTATATGACGTTAAACGTAAGATGTGGAAGTAATAAAAGTTTGTGATCAAGGCTAATACGATTAAGAGCCAACTTCACCAACGTGTTAATCTCAAGTTATCTCAACGGTAAACCACAGTTTTCTGTACCGTTCCGGCCAACGAGTTAGGTACGCAGGGTAAAACTTCCAAGTCATAGTAAAGACTCATCAGTACACCAGTTATGGATAAGTGAGTTACATATCTAAATAGAGTATATACACTTATTAAATATGTAATTCACAAATGCATATCTATTGCAGTCAGTTTTCACTATGGCGTAGAAGTTGCTGCATACCTAATTGCTTGGTCCACTGTACAAACATTGAATGAGAGAGATGAAAATGCGGATTTGATTGAACCCTAGATTAAGAAGTATGTTGAAGTCGGAGCTTAATGTGTAAATTAAATATTTTGTAGTGAATGTCTTCTTCCTGG
Source organism: Hypena proboscidalis (assembly GCA_905147285.1). NCBI lineage: Eukaryota > Metazoa > Arthropoda > Insecta > Lepidoptera > Erebidae > Hypena > Hypena proboscidalis. The sequence continues at coordinate 2,981,129 of LR990150.1, read as the reverse complement.
TATTGTTGTCATTAGCAGCTAAGTTAGTTTTAACAATAAAAAATAAATACATTTTGATTTTTTAACGCCAGAAGAATAACACTATCCAATGGCCCAATGATAAGGACAGATTTACACATTCACTCACACAAGCACATCCAGTCTCGAAATAAATCTTTGTGAATCACTCAAAGATTTGTCTCATGTAGGACTGCTAAGTCAAAGTCTTGGGTTTGAACCCACGGCACACACCTCTGTCAAAAGATCGTAAAGATTCGTCTTTTCGAAGATATGTGTGTATTTGTCATGTATCGCTCGCTAACGGTCAAGGAAAACATCGTAAGGAAACCTGCATACCTGAGAGTGCCTTAAAAGTACGCGAGGGTGTGTGAAGTCTACCAAACCGCACTCGGCCAGCGTGGTGGACTATGGCCTAACCCTTGAGAACATCATGAGAAGAGTCCCAAACCCAGCAGTGGGACATTGCTTCCATTATTAATGAAAAACCAAAACAAATGCGCATGTATAACATGTGAGAACTAGAGTATTATTTCGCTTGTCTCTAATTTTAGGCCCCAATCACACCACCAACCCGGAACGTAGCAAGCAATTAAACAATTATATTCTTCAATCAATATCCAATGCTATGAAATTTCAAATGCAAAAAAACTATAACAAATCAATAAGATCCATAAAATACAAAAAAAAATCTTGTTATAAAACATTTAATAACTTAATTACATAATGTAACCTACCGAAACGTGAAGTAATTATATTTATAACTTAAAAGCTCCATTGATTTTTTAACGACTTCAAAATAATAGGCCCTGTGTTTAATATACGAATACATATCTACAATGATATACAATATTTGAAAATACATAATCAATTTAATAAAAGATAATCACGAAATCTTTTATTATTGTTAAGTAAGTTAAATATTATATTGTCAAACTATGATCTGACTGAATATTTATTGGAGGACAGAATGTACGTCATTCACCTTCGATCTGACACAAACTTTCGCAATTTAATGTCTTCATATTATTGGTATCCCAAATATAATTTACGAAAGCTACGAAAATACAGGGATATTGCAATATCAAATCAATCCAAACGTACCCGAATTGATAATGTTTTAGCAATAAAATAATAGATGGTGTCAGAAGTCGAGGCTGAGAAAATTTACATACGATTTAGCATTTAACTTAATATCTTATAAGGTCTGTGTGGTATTTACAATATTGAAATAATTACATTGAATTCGAATCCAAGATTACGAATCAATTAATATCTTGCTTTTTCCATTACTCATATTTTATTGATGTCATTTTAAATATATATTGATAGCATACTTATAATTTAGTCGATGTAATATTAGTTTTAACAACTTAAGTAGTAGACATTGCTCCAACCTTGAACTATGCTGGTTACAAATGAGAAAAGGTAAACTCAATCATTTAGAGAAATACGCATTGAAACTTTTATATTGACCAATCGTAAGGTTCATCAACTTATTCTTGGCAACACGAATTCGATTTGTCGTTGAACACTTATGTTGATGCTAATCGCAATAAAAATGTTATGCTTCACTGAAAAACATATTCGTATGTAGTCTCTACCGCATAATTAATTTACAAATAAGCTCAACACAATTTTAATCTCTATGCGACTGTTTTAAAGTCTCTTTTCAATTTAACGTAACGATTGTTTTTATTTTCGTTACACAACGATTAACATCTTATGGAATTCCCTGCTAATGACGAAAATTCACATACATTTTGTTTCACTACTATATCTTGTCCACGAATTTTAATATTCAGGTCCTAAATTCACACCACAGATGGTTCTCCGTAAACACCGGAGAACAAAATTAAGTTACAACTTCTTTGCACTATAAGAAATACGAATTCCTTGTTTGCTTCAAATCGTTGTCCTAATATTCTGTCTTCTAGTCCGACGACTGTCGCAGCTGCTGCCACTGTTCCTTCTTCAGTTACTTCTATCTCCACATTTTGTATGGAAGAAGATACAAACAATGGATTATCAGCTACTCCTGGTAACTTAGCCTTTTCTTTATCAAATATCGCGTGAATACCAGTATAACGCAGTGGAGGAATCAAATCTAATCTTGACGACAATCGGAATCGTGGCATAAACACATCAATGGGTGGCAGGTTACCTTCTATCCTAAATTCGGTCATCCAGTTCTGTGATTTTGTTGCCAGATTGTTCAGAAGTGTTTTCATTGATATACCTTCATAAGGCAATAGGACGATCATTGAAAATTCTTCATTGTTTCCGTAAGTCATTTCAAGAATTTGCGCTCCAATTTCATCTGAATCTCCAGAATAATGAGGTGCTTTGTGATACATCATGTTAACAGAGCCAATAGTTTTTCCTTGAGAATTGTAGAAAGCTTCCACTTTCGTTTTCGTAGGGTCGAAGGGATGAGTCCAATTTGCTTTAAAATACAAAGCATCGACAAGGACCATACGTAGGTTCTCCAATTCTTCGGCCCTAACTGCATTTAAGATTCTTCCATCAGTCGCGTAGCAAATATGCACATTAATATCGTGAGCAAGTTGCGTTGCATTATCAGTTTCTGAAGCGTAAATAGACATGTCATACAGCAATGCTGATTGACAAAAGTCATCATGCACTTTAGTCGAACACTCAGTGAACATGTAAGATTGTCCTCTCACGATAACATCCTGATATTCTGACTTTAAAACACTTTTAGCCGCAGTATGCAAACACTGAGTCTTCCTTAGATCCTTTGGCAGTCTTAAAGCCGTCACTAATTCGGCAAAAGTATCTCCTGACGATCCTTCAGCTAATAAAGCGAAGATGCTCCATACAGACACAGGTGAAATGGCGATATTTTTCGATCCAAAGTTGTCTTCGTACGCGTGAATATTTTCTAGTAATTGTAGAGTAAACGAATTCACTGGTGTAAAGTCAATGGAAGGCGCGGATTTCGATGCGACAGCGCCTATAAGCGCGAATATCCAAAAGGCGAACATGATGCCGCGAACTTTAACGCTACACTGATCGTTCCCACGTGCGGTCGCCACAATGTACATAATTTTACTGGTTAAGTAATGCGAGTGTTTAGGTATATAACTGAGAGATGCTGCTGATTATGGCTCGTTCGTAAGTAAAGTGTAATGCTGGTGCTGTATGTGACCAATTAGCCTAATATGGGATATGCAGATGCATAACCTATCACTATCTCTTCGTTTATATAGTGTGGCTGGTTTCTGTATATCCTTACAATTTGGAACGAATAGGAACTACACCTAGACATTTTTGCCTCCGGCAATAACCCACGCAAGCCATCACATAATTTATTAAATTTTTAATAATAATTTTTAGCTCTTGCAGAAACGAAAAATTATAATTTTGTGTAAAAACTCTGGCCCTAGCATTGGCTCTTGGGGAACCCAAAAATTCTATAAAGTTGTAATGCATCCAGCATTTAAGGTTTCTTACTAGTATTAATTTGTTTATAACACTAAATATTTAGTGTTGTTTAAGAGATTTTATTCAGGATTACATAATTTTGAATTGTTTTGTCGATAAAAATATTAAGTATAAGCTATGACACACAGAAAAAAACATAGTCTTTAATTATATGTGTTACTTCAACTGCAAACATACGTATGGAACATACTAAGTAACATTTAAACAATGCCCAAAGAAGAAAAACAAGGTCAAGGCTGACATCGTTGATATTTTTTTTGCGAGAAGCAGTATCAAGTTTAGTAGGCTATCAACATTTTTGTGGTTAGTGGCGGTTATTTTCTAGCGCTAATAATTATCCGGTTTCCGATGTTATTATTTTGAACTAATTTCTATTCCAGTAATGCAAACACGTCAGCAGTCTACCTGATGATGATCTATTACGTATAAATCGTCAAACAAAAAACAAACAATCAAGCAATTTGAGGATCTTTCGCTCCAACTTTTATTATTGCACATTACCGTTTAGCAGTACATGATAATGTAATGGTGAATCTCCCTCGGAAGACCGAGGGAGATTCACCAGGTAACAAATTATCAAGAGATAATTTGTTACCTCTACCACTATCCTTCTTCTTCAAATTCGTGAGGTTTTTAATGCTCATTCTCAAAAAATCTACTTCGTGGTAGAGTTTAATGATCAAGTCTCATTAGTAACAACCTCCATGGAGGTCAAGTGCTTGTACGCGCAAGTGTCAAGTGTTAATGACTATACCTTGCCGATGGCTACTAAATTGGTGATTTAAGTTTGGTATTATAAAAGATAAATCTTTGTTTGATAGATAATATCGTTTTGTTTTGAGTGTGGTGTTTGGCGTGTCGTGGTACATACGACAGGCACAAACTTGTTTTTTTGTCGTGTGATATCTTTACTTAATTTTTTTTTCATGTTATCCATCACAATAGGCAACAGCAGTAGCGAACTGGATCTTAGTCTACCTGATGGTTAGTAGCTACAGCTTGTTGATCGAATGATAAGGTTAGAATCTCCTATAACCCTACATACTATGTCATAACTGATGATTTAACATTAGTAATGTTGTTTTAATTTAATGCGATATGTGATCAGAAAATTGGGCGTGATTCATAATAGCGACGCGTTCAGAAACTTTAAGGATAATCAAGGACATGATCATTAAAAAATGATGTTCTTACGTCTCATATGTATGGTCAATTGCAGTTCTAGACCCCGTGCTGCGGCTGTCCATCCTAAGGTTGCCTTGAAGAGATCGCGTCAAGCGATAAGGCCCCCCTTTGCACGTTATAGTTTTAAGTACCTTTTTTTGTTGTTTTTATGTTTGTTATAAATTTGATGTGCAAATAAAGTTTTCTATGTCTATCTATACATTGAGAATTCTTGACCCTGACCTAACGATCAGTAGTCACATATTAAGTCCTCATGATCAGCAAATACCAATGTTAGATGCCAGTCAGTCGTTAAATTAACTACGTTGAAAACTACTGGAATACACGGCAAATTGGAAAAACATCAACTATGCATATCCGGATACCGTCATGTGAATAATGAAGATAGCTCCGTTTGGGTTAATTTGTAAAAACCAATCTCAATACAAATTGCTTTGATTACACATAATAGTGATAAGCGAATCCTATTCCAAACGACCGTTGTAGCCATTTTTTGCTTTTCCAATTATTGAATTACAACTATTTTATTTTACATCTATCTGGTTTTTGTTGGCAAATTATACAATAAAATATATGTGAAGTCGTGAGCGCATAAAAATTAAAGTTCAAGCCTGGTATGCGAAAAAAGCGTGAAGTATTTTAATAATACTTGTGGTTCTCTACAGATTTAGTTAGTGAAAAAAATGTTTTATTGTGAACATGCTCAAGGGCTCCATTATGTTTGGGTTTGGTGTTGAAACTATGCCCTGCAATTGAAAAATTATCAATTGTAACGACGCATTTAGTCTGCTTTTGTGAGCCTTATCCCAATTACGTGGGACCGCACCTCTGGATATCATTTTACGTTAAGCGACTGCTACCAGACCTTCACAACCCAGTACGAGATGATACGACATTGCTGCAATAGATCTTCAAATGGCAATCAAGACAATCTCGTAATGTTAAGATGGTCGCCCATTCAACGTCTGATCGATTGGTGTATGCGGCTTCGATTTAGCCTCAAGCTCGTGGATGTCCATTGGCTTTATTGATGTAAATATCTTTTATAAATTCCTGAATGTATTAACTAAAACTGATCTTACATAGGTATTTTTTAAAAAGGAACTCTAAACCTTTACGGAACTGTGAAATCTATTTAAAAGATGGTCGTTGTTGATACTATATACAATTTAAATCGTACTAGTAACACTTGAGTCAGGAATGTAAATATCTGGGCTTGTCCCAAGAAGAACATTGGCTGTAATGGCAATATTATGATGCATGGAATTGTGTTTTTTTTTATTTTGAAAGGACACTATTTCGATAATAAGTATCACTTCACAGTACTAGTAGTTTTTATGTTCATTCTGAGAGTCTCGGCAGTTAAAATCTAATATTTTAGAACGATTGTCATCTGTCGTAGATCCAGTATCATACAATACTCTTTGTAAGACTAGTTGTTTCCGTCTTCTGACTACCCGTAGCAAAAGGACTGACGGTCAATCGAATATCAGTATGCTCAGCTAAACCTCTTGGATTAGAAGCTGACCCCAGTGTATTTGGAAAAGACTAGGAGAATGATAATCACAGCGATAGCTGACCGTAGGACTGTTAAGTCAAAGGTCCCGGAATCGAACACACGGCACACAACTCTGTCAAAAAATCGTAAATCGTCTTTTCTAACAATATGTTTGTCATATAAATTATCGCTCGCTAACGGTGAAACATTGGGTGGAAACCTGCATGTCTGAGAGTGCCTAAACAGTGCTCGAGGGTGTGCGAAGTCTACCAATTCGCACTTGGACATCGTGGACTATGGTCTAACCCTTCTCATCATGAGAAGTGGCCCGAGCCTAGCAGTGGGACATGTACTGGATCCAGGACTGCTATTATAACGAGAATGATTATGTCACTGATGTATGTTTGCGTAAGCATGAGGGTTTTAGTTGGTAACGGCCCTACATAACCATTAACTACCCCTTCTAGTACCAAAAACGTGCAAAAGCAATTAAAAGGTGGTAGGACTGCCATATTTAAGAACTCGACTGTATGCGGTCACCTCAAATAAGGGGAATGAATCATAAATTAGGTGTAAAATCGGTTACAAGTCGGCCCTAGGTTTAAAAATAATCGTATTATTACTCGTATCGATAGTGAACGTTCAAGGTTCATAGAAAGGATACCTTACCGTCATCATCGTGTGTTTGTATGTCATGGACTGTAACCGGAACTTCCTGTATTAATTTTTTTTTTTTTTTAATTGTGCGAAATGAGTTCAATTTGGGATTGAATTTGCATTTCCGGATTTACAATATTTTTATTGTAACTTCAAAACTTCTCACATAGTATAGGCAGTAATAAAATTAGCCATTTTCACCTCAGCAACTCGAAAATGTGTTCTTTGTTGTGGGAGCAAAACTCAATTTTGCTTGGAGTTGTTTCAGTCAGCAAAACTCTTTACTTTGAGTTTTCTCACGCTTGAAGCAAAGTGGAGTTTTGCTCACTGCTCGCCATTTATATTGCAAGTGCGACTGTAAGTAAGTCGCACTTGCATTGTAAGTGCGACACGAGATCAAAGTTATTTACATCTCGTGCTTGTGAGTCCCTCACTACGCTCAAGATTCCAAATAAGAATCACTCGCTGCGCTCGTGATTCTATTAAAGAATTTTCACTTTTGCGGGACTCAAAATGAATACTTTCTCTTGTTACAGAAATAACTATTGCGAAGTTGCACTGTAACATGTAGCTCTTAATTTAGTCCAAAAGTATGTCCAATGTTGTCCTTATTCATCTTATTTTTTTAATGTTTTATTAAACGGGTAAAAATTTGAATAATCCAATGTAAATGCCGTAAAATTTATGGTAATCGACAATAGTTGTAATCATTTTGTTATGATGATTTCTATGGTCATCATCATTATAATCAAGGTGGGCTGGTAAAGTTTTTGCAAACTATTTTGGAACTAAAAAAGTGACTTGTAGATAAGTGCCACTATACATTAACTGAATTTATATAAGACAGGTAGAGATAAATATATATAAAAATAATGTTTGTGAATAGTATTGTATTTTTTTTATCTATATATTCTTGGTAAAAGGCAATGGCCAAAAACTGTATCGCCAAAACTCTTGTGTCACGAATATAATAGATAGTAAATAATTTCTAGTTTTGTGTATGACGATTATCTAGTAATAAGAGACATAACTTAAGCGGGATTTAATAAACAAAAGAGATTATCTATTTAAACATGAAGGTGGAACTAGAATCTAATTTTGCTTTTATAGAAATATTGAAATATCACGTTTTTTGCACTTGTTTACTAACTTTTTTCATGACATCCTAGCTTACTATGAAAATATCCGGCTCAAAAATAAACTTTCATATTATTCTACATACAATACAGCAGTTTTTATCTTGACAAAGCCACGGAATAGATAGCACAGCAGCGATAAGCAATCCCATAGTCGATTGGTCATACCCCTTTGACTCAGCCACTGGTAACGGTGGCTAAGCCAAATTTTATTGGCCCAATAGGTGGCCACTGTTTTGGCGCTCTCATCGGCGTTCATGTGCGCCTCTGTGGTGCAGGTGGAAGAGCATTTTGGACAGTCTGTAAGGTATGCCATTAATTGTATTGCTTAAATGTCCGTTTATATAAACGTTGACGATTTCAAAAACTTGGTAAACACTGAGCTACGGTTTCAAAACACTTTGTCCCTTCCAAAAATTGAAGGAGAGAGTGCGATGGAAGCGATTGGTCCGGGTCAGGCAAAGTGTTATTGGTAAATTTCCCGTCAGGAAATTCACAATAGCAACATGGGGTTGAAATTGTGACCGGACGATGGCGATAGGCTCATCCCCTATCCCATGGGACTTAACATAATAGGTGAAGTATGAGTGTTGTACACAAAACTTTTCCTATCTCTCATTTATACTAGTAGTGATTCATGCTATTCCCTCCAACACAATAATGTGCCAAGTCAATGTCAAAACAAGGTTTCTTCCTGTAATACATCATCAGATCATTCCGTAAATAAATTTTCCTGTGAGGAAAATATTCTATCCATGTGCCGCTACCGGCAATAATAAGAATAAATCATTCAATTAAATAATTATAAAACCGATCGCAAGATAAAACTAGAAAAAAAAAAAAAAAAAAATAATTAGTGATTTATTAACAAGGACTCAAAGTATCCATGGTTCTAGAAATCTAAGAGATGCCTTTTTTTTTTCCTATTTAATAAATATTAGAAACCAATTAATAAAATTATAATATTTTATTCACAATACAAGACTGATATGATATGTTATAAACATTACTGCTTTGATGGTGGAGTAGTCTACGTGGGCGATTGCAGATTGTGATGTCTTGCGTTTGATTCCTGGGTATAAGTTCTAGTTTTATAAAAATTTTCGAAACGTTTTTATTTAGTTTAGGCACTGTTCTATGTAGCAACACGTAAGCACGCAATTTTAAATCAAGGAGATTTAAAATTTTCTTCAGCATTGGCAAAGATATTTTTGGAATCGGTTTAGTAGTTATTGAATTAAATTGTATTAAACAAAAAATAATATCAGTCTAGATAGATTTAGCAACAAGTATATTATCCAGAAGGGTGTCTTGCGTTTGATTCCTGGGTATAAGTTCTAGTTTTATAAAAAATTTCGAAACGTTTTTATTTAGTTTAGGCACTGTTCTATGTAGCAATACGTAAGCACAGTAAGAAGGTCTGATATGGCAACTATTTTAATCAATTTTAAATCAAGGAGATTTAAAATTGAACCCTCGCGGTAAGAGGTAGCATACGCTTACCATTGACCATCTGCATCGTTTGCAATATTCACGGTTAAATTAATTATCGCTTACCAAATTTGCGCAAAACGAATTCAAAAAGATCGAAGACAAATATTATTTCGATGTGTGCTTGAAAAGATCAAAGTTCACAAAATCAGTCGCATTGATGACCATCCAATTTGGTATTGCAAGTATTGCATATATTTGGCAACCTAGACATCATTGTCACATAGTTCATTAACTTTTTGTACAAATATCTATAGTAACATTAAAAAATCTTACAAAATTGTTTGTTCGTACTCGCTAATCTCTGGAACTGCTAGTTATATTTAAATAATTCTTTTTGCATTTGATAGCCATATTATTAAAAAAGGTTTATAATTATTTAACATTACGCTACAACTTAAAATAGCGGAGCAGTAACGTTTGATGTAAGTAAAGCCGAGGGATCCGCAAGTCGTGTATAATGTCATGTTTTTTCTAAATAATTTATTATAGTTTAGTATAGCGTGGGTTGTGTGAGATTTTTTAACAGATTTTTTCTATCGTCATCGAATTCAAGGATGCATGTTGCTTGTTTCATAATCAATATGTATTCGTATATATTGACATTTTTGGTTGATTGATGAAGCAAATAGACCTCATATTCTTTTGATACGCCAGGTAGGCATGAGTGTTAGACAGGTTTGTGATTTTGGAGCCTTAACGCCCTTAACACATCTCAAAGTAGAGGATCTATCTTAAAGGGATAGTTTTTAACGACAACAGGAACTTTTGACGAACACTTACTTTTATGCGCGCCTCTATTGCCAAGCTTATAAAGAGGAAACGCCGAAGCGCCAATTTTATTAAACTTTTTCTTTTAACAATAAGATTAAGGGTAAGACAAAAGTCAGAGAGCGCTGAAGGCGCCGACGACTTCTCACATTTTTCTTTAAAATAAGAAGTTAAAACAATATGCCTTGGCTGTCAAGAGTTAGGGAGCGCCAAAAGTGTCAAGATTTTCAAATATTTGCCAAAGATAAAATCAATTACACACAAAATAGAACACACAATCAAAAAAACACAATTAAAATCTAACGTCGAAAAATGTTGCACCAACCATGGCTTTAAAACCCTTCTCATTTTCACGATAGTTCTCTGAAGTGCCTGGGTATTTTGTTAAAAACTTGCTTAAAACAATAGGCAGGAGGCCAAAGCTATTTTTGCCAAAATTCAGTAAAAGGCGGCATGTTCTTTTCATCAAGTATCCTCATTAAAAATTTTACTTGTAGACCACACAGGTGACCCACTAAACTTTGGCATTGAAAGTTAAAAGTGTACTTTACAACAAATACAAACTGTACACACGGCCATATATCTAGCTATACATTTCCAGAATGAGTTGGTCTCACATTGCACAGGAAGCCAATACAATCCAAGACCAACTTATACTGGAGTTGTGTGAACGTGTGTACATTCTCAATTATACAACTATTAACTAAGACACGAAGAGTGATTAGGTGATCAATTTGAAGTCCATGTGTTAGAGAGTTCAAGGGTAATGCTCTACAGTAGGTTGAACGTAGTTAATAATAGCAGCCCTGTATCTAATACATGTCCCACAGCTCGGGCCCCTTCTAAGATGAGAAGGGTTAGGCCATAGTCCACGCTGGCCAAATGCGGACTGGTAGACTTCTCACTCCCTCGAGAACTTTTTAGTCACTCTCAGGCATGCAGGTTTCCTCACGATGTTTTCCTTCACCGTTAGCGAGCGTCAATTTTTATGATAAATACACACATATCTTCGTAAAGACGAATCTTAACGATTTATTGACAGAGGTGTGTGCCGTGGGTTAGAACCCGAGACCTTTGACTTCGCAGTCCTACGGTCTCCCACTCGGCTATCGCTGCATCATAATATGCAAACGTGTAAATAAGTGAAATACCTACCTGATAGGTAAAGGTATATTATTCCGGGATCTTAATTAATTTACCAATTTCTTATTGCTTATTTTCATAGCATTTAGCTACGCTTAGCAAATTATATATTAAGAAATAGCTACGCAAAACGCAAGAGGTGACTGTAGGTTGGTTGGTTAAAGCGGCTGCCCGGTGTGTCGCAGGTTCAAATCCTGGCGGTTCCATAATTTTTTCAACTTTTCTTAATATAACTTAAAAATGATTCCAGAAATCTAGATGCGAGAATTGAAATGACGAAACTCTTATCGTGATGGTAAATTCAAGTTATTTTTTTTTGTATTTATTTGTCAATATTTATTTGACGATCGGATGGCGGAGTGCGTAGTGCACAAGCCTGCGACGCCGAGGACGCGGTTCGATTTCCGCTTAAGACAAATCTTTGCGTGCTTGAACATGGGTGTTTGTCTTAGTCTGGGTGTTTCTATGTATAATAAGTATGTATTTACAAAATAATAGTATAAGTATCAGTTATTCTAGTCCCCATAGTACAAGCTCTGCTCAGTTTGGGAAAAGATGGCGTTGTGTGTAAGTTGTAGGATAAATAAAAAATAAATTATAAATAAATAAATATTAAATAAATCATATATTATTATTAATTTTTACCTTGAACCGAGAGTGTGACAAATAAAGGCTGTTAGACAAACACGTAAGTGTCTATTGTACTTTTTTTTGCTTTACTTAATTTTATATAAAATTAAATAATCTGTTTAAGGCTTATATTTTTGAAGGTTTCTAGAACAATAGTTCGGTAAGTGTGTTACTAATTCTTTAAAAAAAGCATTAGTGCTAAGTAACTCACTGCAAGGTCTCGGGTTCGATTCCCGGGTCGGACAAAAGTGTTACTTGGTAATTTACCGTCAGGAAATTTACAATAGCCGCACGGAGAAAGGCTTAACCCCAATCACATGGAACCTAAACATAACAGGTGAAGTGTGGTTACACTAATGCCACACACTTCTGGATAATCAATTCGTGATATTTTGGTATAACTAATTAATATGTAACATTACACTTTTTCTATGGGCTGTAATTACCACTTATCATCAGGTGAACAACACGTCCGTTAGCTACACACAAAACATAACATAACATCACGCCTATATTACACAGAAGGGTGTGGCAGTAGTGTACAACACAACCACATTTCACCTGTTATGTTTAGGTCCCATGGGACGGGAGGCTATATCGTCATCCATCGGGCACAATTCCTACTCCGTGCTACTATTGTAAATTTCACAAATAACACTTGGCCCGAGCCGGGAATCGAACCTGAGACTTTGCGGTGAGAGGTGCATACGCTAACGAGTAGACCATCTAGGCATCGATCGTACTGGTGGTCTACCACCAGTACGTACCTCGAGCTCATTCACAAGAGCTCTAGCTCTTGTGAATGAGCTCGAGGGCGGCAGCACCACCGTCTCACCTTTAACCTGCCGCCAAATAGTAGTGCTTCCATTACTGTGTTCCGGTTTGGTGGTGAGATCAGGCCCCGAAATTACTGGCACATGAGGCATAACACCGTAGTCCTCAGCTGCAGCGACGCATCTATAATCTGCTTTTGTGGATTGTTGATGTCCATGGTCTGTACTCCACTTACCACCAGGTGGACTACACATTCGTTCGCTATGGGCGTAGTATAAAAAAAAAAAAGTAAAAACCCATACAGAACAATCACATAACCAATCTAGCATTACACAATAAAACTAGGAAAATCCATGCACTTGAATCAATAGTAGGTACCCGGAATGAACTGTCCAAGGTTCGAGTCCATTTGTATGTAATTTGTCACGAATAGTAACGTGACTAATGCATTTCATTCATTATTGTATGTAGTGAAGATATATCTGTTATTTAATTACATACCGATGTTGTTGATCAATACATAAACTTTATTTACATCTACCAATTTTCGTCGTGGCAATAAAATATATTTTGTGATAAAAAAAAATCTCAATACTTGCACGGAGTTGGAATTGTGCCCGGTAGATAACTATAGGCTCACCCCCTTTTCCATGGGATCCAAAAAGAACAGGTGAAATGTGAGCTGTGTACCCCTCTGCCACACCCTTCTTTGTAATATAGGCGTGATGTTATCTTATGAAGACTATCGCCATCCACTGGCCATGATTTCAACTCCGTGCGGCTATTGTAATTTCCTGACGGAAAGTTCACAAATAACAGTTTGCCCAACCCGGGCATCGGGCCCGAGACCGAAGTGAGAGGCCTATACGCTAATCACAAGACCATGGAGGCAGTATAATGTTTTCGTAATAATAATTACATCAATAACGAATCACTAAACAGAAAATTAATAATTCACGATTTCAACAAAATTATTGATTACTATAAGCCGTTGTATTTCGTAATTATCATCAAATATTACTACGCAATACACCTGCAACTTTTTTAAGAGTGCTGCAGACGGACCGCCTATTTTTTTTTTAACCGCTCTAGGAATAACTCCTGTGTCGCGGGGTGTTCACAAACATACATTTCACACACACAAAGCACAACCAGAGGCAGAACAAAACTTTGCGGATCATACAAAGATTTGTCCCGTGTGGGGATCGAACCCACAACACTAGTTCAGTTGAAAGCGGCGAGGCAACTCCAACTGTTTTTACCAAGCAGCTGCATAAATGTAATACACTTTCCCACAGATAAACAACGAAAGTTGTTTTGTGGAACTCTGTTAAGTATAAGTTGTACTGTATTTGTTAATAATAAATAAATAAATAAATAATAAATAAATCAGACGGAGTAGTGCAATTTCAATTTGGCGTACGCGCTTACATTTATCCTCGCGAAACAGCACTACAATGGTCGTTCATAATGTTAACGCAAATAAAAATTATCTTGACTTTCGAAATGTATGAATAAAAATGTTTCATATTTTTCTTATTTATTTAATTCAATTCAATTCAATTTTATTCTTACTTATTTTTGTTATTACCAACCTACACGATATAAACTGTATTTATATTTATTTAAAAATTACAGATATTAATGTTCTTGTTATAGAACTAATAAGATGAAAAATGCGATTAACTAACTTCGATTTATGTAAATATTTTGAATGTTTTTTGTAACAAGTACAACAATTAATACTGTCTAAATGTAAATAGCACAATATTATAGTAATAAGTTAATACCCACTCCGCCATCCGGTCGTCAATGGAAAATAGACTATAATTTCATTAAGTTTTTAACAGTTGCTGAGTATACAGACAGCTTAATCTACAATTTACGCGAGTCCTAAATAGTTTTAAATCACGTTGCATACAAAATGACAGCAAAAAAACAGATTTTTGCATAATGTCGTAATATACGGGCAAGATATAATAGTAATTCATTGATAAATAACATCTAGATTGACTATAGTCTTCATCAAGTGCTTCCAGTCGAAGCAGATTGTTGTGTGCGTGAAAAAAGGGCCACGCTCGCGCGCCCGCTTGGTCGACACGACACCCACACCAACAAAAATCTGATGTGTACGTAGTTACTCGTATTGAAGCAAAACTCCACAATTAAAGTGGCTTCACTTATCATGCGTGTACTCGGGTTCTAGGTGTAGGTAATAATTCCATGTGGGCAAAATATCATGATGATGAAGTTTTTGCATAGATATTTTTATCTCGGCATGTTTTTAGTGTTTATCTATGTTTAATTGGTCGGTATCTTTTTATCTGACAGGTTAGTTATAGGCATTTGTTTGACCTTAACCCCTCATTCTAATGACTATTGATTGTGTATTTTTAAACGACTTAAAAAAAACCGGCCAAGTGCGTGTCGGGCCACGCGCAGTAGGGTTCCGCAGCTAGTCGTAACAACATATTTCTACTTAAAAGGGATTTACTATCTGTATTAAACAAGTAACATCTTCATACAAGTCATTACTTTCAAAGGTTTTTGTAATTTGCACGAATTATTCTAAGTAACTGCATTTTACACTTTGGACCCCTATTCCTCTTGAACTAATGAAGTGAACTTATCCGCTATAGTTTTCCTTTAAAGTTCATTACATATACTACCGACACAATTTTTTTCAGATTTTGGGATCCAGTACTTTAGCTTTTAGAGGGGGGGGGGGGGGACGCTCTACTAAATCAAAAAACTGTCTTAGCAACCCCTAAACGTTTTTAAAAGTCCTATCTAACAATACCCCACACTATGGTGTAGGCGACAAAAAAAAAAACATCCCTACTTTACATGTAGGGGAGCTACCCGAAAAAAAAATATTTTTCCAAATTTTATTCTACGACTTTCTTTGTATAGTTAACATACATGTTTATGCAAAATTTCAGTTTTCTAGCACCAACGGTTTCGTCGCTATGCCTCGGACAGACGGACGGACAGACGGACATGGCGAATCTATAAGGGTTCCTTGTAGGTACTACGGAACCCTAAAAAAGTATAAAAAAGGACTTTAATTCGATTGACTTTAATTTACTATGCTATTGTACATACAGGCACAGGAATGAAATATAAAATGTCGTTCACAATAGTGCGAATAAACACTGAAAATGGCGAAAAATCGTGTGCGTCAGAATGGCTGGTTGTCTGTGGCGTTGGTCTATGAGAGTAGATTCGAAAATTGCTACATCATTGCTTATATTTGCTACCTAATAATATAATAAATAATTCCTAATTCGATTGTACTTTTTCTTTTTATAATGTTTTTTCCTCGTTCCCGATTGCTCGAAGATGCCTGGACTGATTTAAGAAATTCTTATTTTTCTCTGAAAGAGTATACTAACTTGTTATGTGGCCCTATGTTAATCAGGTCATTTGATGATGGGATTCTAGAAATATCGATGACAATCCTTAAATTTGAAGGGTTTATATTTTTTTTCGTATATTACCTAAAGCTACTAGGATATTTGCATCTAGCAGTCAATATTTCATGTTGCTGAGCTGATGCTGGAAGGTACAACTCCTCAACGTTTAGGAGTACGGGGATAATTCTTTAAATAGAGGCACGTTAATCTCGTTTACTGTATTCTTTCTAGTTATACACAGGTACGGCGAGACGTTGAATATTACTTAAGTATTTTGTACATTTTAGTGCATTCTTTGTAATAGAAGTTTTTTTTGTAGTTTTTGCATTCATCATGTGAACGTATCGATAAAATAAGGCCCGATTTCACCAACAACGTGTTAAACCAATGTTTAACACGAATCTACAGCTTTCAGTCTCTCTGTCCCTTTCAAAAATTCAATGAGAGAGCGATATAAAAATACGAGATTAATAGAACCGTAGATAAATTTGATGAAATCGACCCTTAGCTGTTATTGTAACTTAGGGCTATTTTATCATCGACCTGTTAATTGAAGAACTTTGTAGCAATTGTAGAACTGCCTTGTAGTAAGTTCTGTAACAGGCTGCATAAGTGGTTAGTGGCAGAATGCTTTAATTCAGTGCAAGACTTTCTAAGAATAGGTTCTTGTCGATCATATCATTTTAGAAATGTTTTGTAATATCTATAAATATAATCTAGTAGTATGTTGTTTCAAATACTTAATTACTCTCAAATGTTACATGATATTTATAATTTAATTGTTCAATTACAAAACAGTGATATGAAATGATAGTAAAACTAAGTTTATTCAATGAAGTTTAACTACCATACTAACGCCATCTATACGCACTACTTTGAACTACTAAGCACGTTTACTGTGTACTTTCTTGGAACTTTAGTAGCCGATGTTAATTCGCGCCAAATTTTATAGATGGCATACGTGGTGAATGATAAACTCAAGATTAGTAAAAAATTACAATTCGGTATGTTAAGTTTTTTTTTGTGATTTTTTTTTTATTTTTAATTTGTAGAGACAGTTATTTTAAACAACTAATTTGAATATTTTATTTTTTTATGCATTCGTTATTTTTTTATGATTTTTTAATGATATGATATTGTATTTTTTTATGATCTGATGACGTCACAAAGTAGCCTAAATAATTTAGATCCTTGACACATTTCAAGTATATTTAAAAAAAATAAGGAACTTCACCGGGACTTCAAATTTGACAGTGACACTTGACATATGACACGGATGAATGATGCTCAAGCTCACTATTTTTTCTTCATTCTTGCTTTGACTTTGGCTAATTACTTGTTTTGCCGTGATTTTCGCTGTTAAAAGTGATATAAAAAGATAATAACCATTTATAATGAATCGAGCAAAGACTCTTAGTGCGAAATGCTTCATCCTGTCTTGTAAAAACACTACTACTAATAACCGGCACTAAGTTTTTGTGTTGGTAAAAGAAACTCTGAAAAAGCAGTGGTGCGAGGAAGTGAATGTGGAATACGTGCCTGGGCGGCGTTTGTATTGTTGTGAAGATCATGTAAACCCAGTAATAGAAACCAGAATCCCATTTTTACAATCACACTTTTCCGACCACTCTACCAACGAGGCAGCAAATGTATAAATGTAAATAAATAAACAAGTGTGGTTTAAATATTTTTTATATTTAATGTTTTTGCACTATAAATAATTTTTCTGTAAATATAAGTTTAAAAAAAAAAATCTGCTTGTTTTATTAATTCCCTGGTGTATTTGAGCATCATAATTTAACCAATGCAAGGTTATCTGTTTATTTTCTTCAAATTTAGGATCAGCAATGCAAAATACAGCTTTACTTTTATAGCATGCATTTGAGCAACATATCTGTCATGCACAATACCATTATTAACATAGCTACATAATGTTTTATTTGAAGCAGAGCATTTAACTTCTTAAAATCTTCTGCAACTCCATCAGCTATCACAAGTTGTGTGTAGTAATACATCGTCTTTTTCATTGATTGTTACAGTTTAGCCGACACTCGATGCTCTGGTACAACTTTAGCTCTTACAATGCATTCGACTTGGTTTCTTTTAACCTCCACATACACATACTCGACAGCGGTGTCAACGTAAGATTCACAAAATGACCTGTAACAATAATAATAAGAAGTCGGTTATTATCGCTTTAATGGTGATATAAGCAATTTGAAACTTGATTACGATAATTTGTGTATCAATATTATTACTTACATCAAAGCCTGGGCCCCGCGGATTTCAGCAATGTTATGGTTATCATTATTATTCATGAACTCCAGAATCATAACATTGTCCAATTTGGGCAAGTTGGTAGAGTTGGCGCGTACAAACTGGTCCATATTTCAAACAAAATCTAAACGGTGGGCAAGCAGTTCCTTCAATCGAGCAGTGGTCAATGTAGTAGGCGATATCAAAGTCCAAAAGATAGCAGGGTTGGTCAAGAGAAAAGCACAAGGAACAAGCACGATTAGAGCAACGAAAAACAAACCAGAAAAGCTACGAACATAACAATCATTGACAGTTAACAGTTCACTGTCAGTTGAATATTTTTTGTAATGCACTGACAATTCGTCAATTCAGCCTACTTTGTGACGTCATTTAGAGGTCAAATGAAAGTTATCTGATTTTACATATTTTTGTTAAAATAAACGCAATCTTACAATTTTAGGAGCTAAAATTTCGAAAATACGACTCGGGAACCTGAAATCTCGAAATGGTTTTGGAATTGGCATAGGTTGATTTTTACTTAACATACCGAATTATTTTGTTTTATCTTAATGTGGGTGGATGACAATTTATGCCAAAAACTGTCTTATGCTTCACACGAGCTTTAAATTAAAATGCAGATTCTTAACATGGTGTTTGTTTATTAATAAAAATAATAGTACGAAAAAAAATCACGTTTTCCGAACACACGAACCTGTGTTCAAATTTATTCCTACACAGTGCAGACCCTGTTTATTTTTTGTAAATATACATGAATATTTCATAAAATATAATGCTATCGACAAAATTAAATAGTTACTCTGCAATAAGTTTTATTTTTGTAAGTGAGCGCCTGCTAAAAATCTTTAGCAAAAGATAAACAAGCGTCGTTTAAAAAAAAAGTAAAACAAATTTAAGAACGACAGAAATGACAGATTATAAAACGAGGTACAATAAAGTAGGGTCACAGGCGTGAATTTCCCAGAACTTTATTTCTGGAAATGAAACGGGTTTTGTAAATACAGTCTGCAAAGAAATCAAGCAAACTTTCAAAATAATGGTAATGCGTAACAACGTCCCAGGTATAGGTATGTTATAATAATATCTACATCTCATTACAAAATCATCGTTATATCGTGGAACTACGATTTTATAGACACTGATAGTAATGTCTGGCTTCCAACTTGGCAGCAAACCAGGGTTTGGAAACTGGCTTTGTTTAATTTTTTTGTGTCTTAGAAAATGTCTTATTATTTCAGACTAGTATTTTTTAGGGCTACCTCGTAGTCTAGCGGTATAATTCAAATACCAATCACCGTGGGATCTCGAGTTTGAACCCCGAGTCGGGTAAAAGTGTTATTTGGGCCTTTTCTGTAAAAAAATTGAAGCACGGAGGCTGTAATCGTGGCCGGTGGATGGCGATAGGCTCACCCTCTATCACATTCACATGGAACCTGAACATAACAGGTGAAATGTGGATGTACACTTCTGCCATATCGTTCAATACTCAATACTTAATTCTTTTTGCATTCTACAATGTTTTGTTTGATGCTAAATATAATATATCGACTAAATTATGGACCCTGTCGCGCACAGCAAAAATTTAGGAGTGTGTCGTTCTGGGTAATATAAGCATGATATTAAGTTATCTTTATTTTTTTTAACAAACGGTCTTATGTATTTACTTACATACTGATTCTTTTGCTAGGGAGTCCGTTAGCAAAATGTCTACCATCTTTTAAATTATCTATGCTTTCGTATACATGATTGGAGTAGATACAATATGTGGTAGTAGGTTGTTATGGTTTAATTATCGCGTATGTGGCGTATGTGCGGTCGATACGAATGAGCGAGATGTGTTACGGGACTCGATTCGGGTGAACCAGTGATTTGACTTGTCGTATCAGAAATTCTTCAGTGCAAATATTTCCTACCAACTTTTAAAAGAATCATCATTATAACAGAGACGGGTGTACGAAGCTCAGAGTCGCACAACGAGCGAAAGAAAAAGCCATGCCTAAAGTGTTATCCTGCGTGAACGAATAAGAAATAAACAGATCCGTAAGAAAACTAAAGATACCGATATAGCTCACTGGATTTAAAGCTGAATTGGCAACGGGCAGAGCACAATCTCGCAGATCAGATGGTTGTTGGGACGAAAAGGTTCACCTGTGGCGGTCACGAAACGGCAAGAGCTGCGTGAGTAACGCCCCAGCCTGATGGATAGATCATTAAGCTTGCAGAAAGCCGCTTCAGGCGGCCTCTAGCCTTAACTAGTGATGCAAAAAAAGTTTAAAATAGACTCAACTAATTTTTTGAGATGATGGTGTTACCAAAAGATAGGAGATAAACGTTTTATTTGTATTTTAAGGTAAACTCTAATGTAATTGTATCGATTAGGGTTAGGGTTAATCAATAAATAACGATCATTAAGATATAATATAGGCGCGAAAAACGTTTGTTAAATACCAAGTGGAGATTGAAATTTTACTTGGAAGTCGGTATTTTAAAAGTTAATAACCACAGTCTTAATAACTTCCAAGAATCTTACCAGTTATTAGCCAGACGGACATTCAATTAAATTAACCTAAATAGGCTAATAATTTTAGCCGCATTAGACTAGATTATAGCCAAGCCTGATACTCTCCCAGACCGTCAGTTATAATGAATTCATTTAGTAAATGAATTGAATTAGCTCGCCTGACTGGCTCAGAAGAATTTCAGACTTTTGTAGTTTAAATAATATATCATACAGGATAATATATTATTCAGAGGATTATGCACAGAAATTAATATCAATTAGCGATATTAATTTCAGTCTGGGTTTAGTAATTAGATGTGAGTTTTAATTGCGTAGAAGATGGAGTGTTTTTGGGAAGCCTCGTCGAGACTTTGATAGTTTTGAGTTAATAATATAATAACTGTAGGTCTCCTGTAACTTTTATTAAATATGTTTTTCAAGCATTTGCATATTAATTCTGTGGTCCTACGATCATTAGTTCACTGAAATAAGAATTTGTAGAGTGCGTGAGCTGGCATCTAAACTCAACCCTAATCACATTGAATTAAGTCCGATGTAAACAGTTTAATCTCTTAGTCATAATATGAGTTTAGGTTCACCACAATATCCGCCCGTATGTTTCCAACGTAACTAGCTGTCGTAACCATGTTGTACGTTTAATTAACCGGTGTGTTATTGTATGACACATTGATAACATACTGCCTGCGCCTGCATAATTTCGTTGTACATTAACGTTAGTTGAGAGAATGAGAATTGCTATGTTGTTTTATCGAGGTTAATGGAACGAACGCTTACTTATTAGGCTGGGTTCATTTGTTTGCATTTTGCAGGTTTAGGGCCAGCGTATGAAAACCTAACCATGAGGCTTTAGTTTCTTGTTGAGCAAAAGCGTTACTGGGTTCTTACCGTCAGGAAATTCTCAATAACTGTTATGTTTATGGATTAAAAGAGTCATCAACATAATTTTATTATCTTTTATTATCATCACTTGGATATAATAACACAAATTAACTTTTAATGGAATCATGAACAGTGTTACGCCATGACACCAACGCCGCTAGTGTTGTAGCTAATCTCTTATATCGATGCTTAAAAATGAATAATTATAATTTGTAATTTCATACTAATTAGTGACTAGTGATGATATTATTTTTGATTTGATAATTAGTGTATGAATCTGTGTAATTTGATGAATTAATAAATAATAATAATAATAATTAATGCTGGTGTTGTCCAATAACTATTAATATACAACAATACTAGCACCGACTTGGAATTGTATACGGGTGCATGTTGGTAGACTCACCCCTTATCACATGGGTTTAAGTCCAATGTAAAAGAGTATGTCACCGGTCTATAGATAACACCCTAGAATAGAGTAGTATTCTATAATTTTTTATAATATAATAAAGAAAATTTAATCATTAACTCTCGATTTTATTTCTTTCCTTCATATCCATCAGAAATACAAAAAAGTAGGTCTGTACCTACCCATAACAAAAATTATCAAATAAATATCTCTCAATTTATACGACAGACGAAGCCGCAGGAATAAACTAAGCGAACTTTTAAGATTGCGCAGTGTGAACGCACATTTACATTTCTAAGGTATTGTTAACGCCCACTGATCCTAAAAAAGTTCTTTTTTGTCTTTGTCATTTGTATGATAATGTGCGATAGAGAAGGCGCTATACTAACTCGTCTCCGTGAATACACTATAGACATAATATGACTTTAAGTTCACTGCAATATCCACCCGTATGTTTCCAACGTAACTAGCTGTCGTAACCATGTTGTACGTTTAATTAACCGGCGTGTTATTGTATGACACATTGATAACATACTGCCTGCGCCTGCATAATTTCGTTGTACATTAACGTTAGTTGAGAGAATGAGAATTGCTGTTGTTTTATCGAGGTTATTGGAACGAACGCTTACATAATTTTGCTTACACAATTGTAACTAAGAATATTTCGATGTTCGAGCGCCTCAAGGGTAAACGAAATAATTTTAAAGTGTCTTTCCAGTTAATAGGACGGCGCAATTCAATAATAGTATATTTTGTATGATACCACGTATTTACAATAATCTGCCATTACATATAATAAAGTGCCCTAACATTAATATGCTTCGTATTGAATTAAACAAATTTCTCACTAATAAGGCATACTATACCATTAAGGATTACCTAAATGACAAATGTAAATAATAATTAATTAGTAATAAGGACATTTATTTATTTTTGGATTTTGTATAATTAATAATAATTTGTTGTGTTTTGTTAATGTCGAATTTTATAATAATATATGTTTATTAATTTTAATGTAGATTTTTTAGGATTTTTTAATATTGCATGCTGAAGGGCGGAGTATAGCTGTACTAATTTTGTGTTTGATAACATCTTTGTGACCTATATTCGCAATAAATGATTATGATTTATGATTTATAATAATATTAGGGTGGGTTCATTTGTTTCAAAAAAATTTAATACAACAGGTATTGAGATTTTTTATACATGCGTCATGGTTAGGTTTTCATACGCTGGCCCTAAACCTGCAAATGGAAACAAATGAACCTAGCATAATATGTAAGCGTTCGTTCCAATATCCTCGATAAACCAACATAGCAAATCTCATTCTCTCAACTAACGTTAATGTACAACACCCTTATTGGAACAACTACTAATCAGGCTGGGTTTATTATGTTCCATTCAAAATGGCGGCAATGTTTGCGAACCTAACAACCTCGGGTTTGATTCTCGGATTGAACAAGAGTTTTATTTGGCACTAGCTTTTGCCCGTGACTTTGTCCGTGTGGAATTCGTTGTAAGTTGTAGCTGCTCCCGCACTTTGACCCGCGTTCAAACGTTCTGCTCCGCTCCCGTAGAGTTTAGCGTGTTGTTAAATATCTTAAGACCTTTATTGAGACTTAGACTATCAAACTCAAGTAATTATCAAAATTCGCCCAATAGTTTTTGAGCTTACCGCTTTCAATCAAACAAACTATCGCCCACGCTTTCATCTGCGTGCTAGGTAAATCAATAAAAGAACTGAATGAAAGAAAATAAAAATCTACCTACCTAAACCTAACCTACCTAAATAAACCTATTTCTGATGATAACTAATCTAAACTCAACAAATAAGCAAAATCCCTATAAACTACTATATGAATGTCTAATCCTACCTAACAGTATTATAAAATAACCTACGGTCACTAAGTATGTACAATATAAAAGGTAAACTGTGCTATAGAACTCTGACAATCTTTCCGAGTAATCATAATATAGAAGTATGTTGTATGTGTTATTTTCTCTGAATAAAACAGGCGACTATTTAATTATTCAAAATCATTTGTAACAAGAAACAAAATCAAACAGTATGTACTTACTACTTATAAAGAGGATAATAAATAAAATAAAGCCTGTCCAAGGCTCAACTGTTGGCCAAAATTCCAATAACACTATTGAAAAGCATAAACTACGGCGAAATTAACCCCATTACCGACCCAAAAACCTATCAATAAACAATACCAGCTTAAAACAAACAAACTTTACATAAAATAACAATTACGTATCTAATAACACGCCGTAACTCATAAATAAATAAATTGCCAACAATTTTAAAGTGTGTGGTAGTGTTACGGTTTGCGTTTCAGTTTTAATGAGCCGCGAGTTATTATGGCGGCGGGCGTAATTAATTGTACGGGACGTTAACGTAACGACGCATCTATTTTGCACAACAGACTTGATGCTTTAAGTTAAATTTATTAATGGTTTGTGGGTTGCACCGTTTATTAACATAACATAACAAAACATCACGCCTATTTTATTCAGAAGGGTGTGGCAGAGGTGTACAATACCCATACTTCACCGGTTATTCTTTAGGTCCCATGTGGATATGAGCGTATCGCCATCCACCAGCCACAATTCCAATTTTGTGCTGCTATTTTGTTTGACCCGGGAATTGGACCAGAGACGGCGAGAGGCGGATACGCTAAGCAGTCACCGTTAATTGTATGTGTATATTTTAATGTAACAAATGTAACATACTAATTTCTGCAAGCTGTTTCGCCCGCGTGGTAGGTATGTCGATAAAAAGTGAGCTATATTCTTTCTCTGGTCTTAAACTATCTCCATTTAAATTTTTAGCAAGAACGGTTCAGTAATTTAGCCGTGAAAGCGTAACAAACACACAGACAGAGTTACTTTCGCATTAATAAAATTAGTGTTAATATTTGTATTGGATTTAACAAGCATAACGTTGATATATTGAAAATATCTTCTATGGTATAGATAGACGATATTAATTTTATTATGGTCACATTAAATTTTGCAATCTTTACTGTTGAAAATTCAATGTTATCAACTTAAATGGTATTGACAATTAATTGACGCTTATAATAATAATAATAACGGGATTAAGGGTCCTTCCATTTTTAACACGCTTATATTAGTTTCACCTGTATGTATGTATGTATGTAACCGACTCCTTTGGACTCGATTTTGACCCACTTTAAACGGACATATTTCATTAAAATTTTACACACCTGTCAAAAATCGATGACAATGCAATAATTCGATAAAAAAAAAATAAAAAAATAAAAAATAAAAATAACTCTCTTATAAAGAAACCAAACTAAAAAGTAGAAAATAAATAAGCGTGGGTTGCTCTATAGACGAAAAATATGGCACAGAGCGCCCCACGCTTTTTCACAATGACAATAATACTAGCATTTTTTGTTCATTACCATTTTCAGCTTATATTAGGAATTATTTTTCACTTTTTAGTTAGAAGTACTTCAAAAGCGTGTTTTTTAGTTTTTTTATACTATTATTTATAAATATTTTATTCTTAATTATAATATGAGTGATTGATAAATGAATTTCTTTTATTTCATCTTAAATATACCAACTATTCAGTTTTTCTTTACTCGCCTTATATTTAGGTCAAAATTCTTTTTTTATTATAATTACCTAAAAAATCCGAAACCTCAGCCTGTCTAATAATAGACTTTAGAGACTATTAAAACTTAATTAAACTTTTGTCTAAATATTGACTGACCTGAAGGGATTCTTTAATAAAAGGAAAAGTATAAATTAGTTGAAGTTAAGCTTAGTCCGGATATTAAAGCGCTTTCATTCTACTGATAAAAATAGATGAAACATTTCAGTTAGCTTTGTTTTTACTTAAAATAATTTATTATCTCTATTCTGAATAACTTGTCTATTTTCGTTCGATTGATCTACAAGTTAAGCAATACTAACCGCGTTCGGCCTTTGGATGGGTGGCCACATAACGACATTTTATTCTAGGCTTCGGAGAGCCCATGAAACCATCGTCGGTATCAGCTGGTCATTTGAAGATCTTGGCAGTCGTTACGGGTAATCAAACGTAAGCGAGCTCATCCTCACACACTAAAACAAATATCGTCGCGCACATTGCGGTTCGCGAGGAATTTACTGCCACGCACGATAAAGTTGTGGAATGAGCTCCCTGCCAAGGTTTTTCCAAGAGAATACAGCATGGGGTTCTTTAAAAAGAGTGCTATTTGCACTCTTTTAAAATATTATTTATAATTTTAAAGGGTGTGCACGCGTGATGCCTCTGGCGTTGCAAGTGTCCATAGGCTACGGTAACTGCTTACCATCAGGCCGTATGCTTGTTTGCCACCTCAGTGGAATAAAAAAAAAAGAAAAAGAAAGAATGACAACTAGTCTAACAAAGAGTATCGTATCACCTCATAGGAGGTCTTCAGTCGCTACTCGCAAAATTAAACAAACAAATTGATAAACTGTCGAGACGCTGGGCCGTGGGCTCCTCGCGCTCGTTCACTATTTGCAGAATTAGCCAAACGTTTCGTTGACTCTTCACGTGACCATAAGGCTGACTTCTACCTTGGTCAAAGGATCAGCATTACCATACAACGAGGCAATGCCGCCAGCTTTCGTAACGTTAGTACGTTACTTGCGGCTGACATAGATGCTGATATTATGCCACCTTAATTATAATAATTATTTTTTTCATTTTTCTTTTCTTATTTGTACATAGTTAGGTATTTCTTTATTTATTTATAGGATCTTCAATAAGAAATACACTAGACATTAATAATAATTACATTCACAATGATCAGCTTATGTGTTTCCTCAATTAGAGATACCATATCTCTTATTTAGTTCTGTAAATATATCAAATTGATAACCTTCCATTAATTTACCAGTGGCAGTAATAAACCAAAACGAAGTAAATTTATACCAACAATATTTCAAATTCCAAACTCGAAACTCCCAAACAAAAGTTTTCAACAATAAAGAGAATAAAATACCGAAATTATATCACTTTTAATACTTAAAGTGTTAACAAAGTACCGAGCTTAGAAAATACACCGTTTTGTCGTCTCCCAAATTGTGCTTATCATTTTATAGGATGACAGTCGCGAGAAGAGAGCTACTATTGTTCTAAGTGAGTGTTGCTTAAGAAAAACCAAGTGTGTATTTTTCGAGTCGGTATAGACAAGCCAATTTCATGACCAACGTATCAAACCACTTAGAAGCATTAAATTTATAAGCGCCCATGGAGCAATAGATAATTATATTTATTATACTTTTATTTCGTTGTGTTTTAGATATAAGTAATTGTTAGTAATAAGATTACAGTTGTTACTTTAATTACTTACCGATATATTTGCATGCTATTTAATGGCTGAATATGCTAGAGTCTTTATACTATTGTACTATCTTAATGTACCATATTCTTGGCAAAAAAAATATTTCATTTCATAAGGCATCGGTCTTACGATCGAGAGGTTGTGGGTTCGAATCCTGGCCATTACACCACGGACGTGACCTTCATCCTAACACAAGCGAATTAAGCTTAGCTGGAGAGAGGTAACAAGAATACAACTAATTTTTATCTTCAAATTAGTGAGTTTAAAAAAAAACAAAAGAAAGTATTAAAATGGCAGCTCTGTTATTAGTACTGTCGAGTAAGTAATTTAGTAAGTAATTGGAATTACCAAAATTTTCAAGACATTAATCTCAAGTAATTAACAATTATAAGCTGTGATAAATAAAAAAACTACAACTAATTTATAGTAGGCAAATGGCATAGTAATTCTGACTGGTTTATTTTTTTTACAAAATTCTTTGATTTAATGGTTTTTTTTTGCATTTAACATATCACGTTAGTTAGCGACATTGCATCCTAACAATTTACGCTGCTGCCATAAAAATACGTTTAAGCTGGTTCGATTGGGTTGAGTAACTTACACAATATTTTAAAAATCATTAAATTTAGTATTGAATGTTTAAAAAAATAAAATATCGTCTTCTTTGAGTAAAATTATTCCATATTGAGTCAACTTTCAGACCATACTATCAAAATTTCTATTTCGAGAAAACTTCGAGATTCGTTAGTTCGAGTCTCATAGCTTTATCACCCGTGTGAACCTTTCAGGTGGCTGTTGAAATTAAAGTCCGTAGAACAATGGAATTATTATCTTCCGTAAGACGTACTTTCACTTGAAAATAACGCGCTTTTGATACGTGTCATGTTGTTTCTTGTTTGAGAGAAATAGAAAAGCATTTTGTCAAGGATGTACACCTTTATTTCTAAAAGTTTAAGAGTATTAAAATTGTTGTCAATGGTGGAGTCATAATTACCATCACCATCAACAAAATATACAAAATTTACACTTAATATACGGTCCGGTGAATCCTCTAGTAGGTATTATTGGAGACTGATGAAACTGAAATAAAAGCTATCGTCACGTCATTAAAATCTACTAATTCTACAGGGTGGGACGGATTATCTTCGCATCTTCTAAAAAACGGTATTAATCTTTTGAAAAAACCATGGACTAATGTATTTAATTTATGTTTGTCATCTGGTGAGTTTCCTAATGTTTACAAGGACTCCATAATCATACCAATTTTTAAGTCGTACTGAGCGTTTGTCAAAAATCGCTACTACTCAAGAGAGTAAAAATGTAAATAAATGTAATTAATAGGTACATTTTTTTAAATTATCATTAAAAATGTACATAGTATAAAGGTCAATTATCATAACATACACAAAATGACGACCGGATGGCGGAGTGGGTAGTGTACCTGCCTGCGACGCCGAGGTCGTGGGTTTGATTCCCGCCTAAGACAACTCTATGTGTGCGTGAACATAGAGGGTTGTCTTAGTCTGGGTGCTTTTATGTATAATAAGTATGTATTTACAAAAGAAAAGTATATATGTATTAGTATCAGTTATTCTGGTACCCATAGTACAAGCTCTGTTTAATTTGGGACAAGATGGCGTTGTGTGTAAATTGTAAGAAATGTATTTATTATTTATTTTTTTAAAGAAGATACTTGGTGTTGATTTTATTCTTTAATCTTTTAAAATCTTAAATCTTATCGTTTGTACACCGTTTATAAATGTAACCATTTTTGACTAACGCCCTGTTTGTACTTGACGTAAGATGAACAAAATATACGACAGATGTTTTAGAAATTTCACTCCCCAAGGAAGTAAATTTGGGTCTGAAAGTGTAAGAAGGAGGGAGGGTTTTTAAATTTTATAGAAATAAATAATAGTTGAAAAAAACTAAAAAACACGCTTTTAAAGTTCTTTTAACTAAAAAGTGAAAAATAATTCCTAATATAAGCTGGAAAAAGCGTGGGCGCTCTGTGCCATATTTTTCGTCTATCGGGCAACCCACGCTTTTTTCGCTTAGTTTCTACTTTTTAGTTTGGTTTATTTATAAGAGCGTTTTTAAAAAAAAAAATAATTAAATTTTTTTTTTATTTTTTTTTTATCGAATTATTGCATTGCCATCGATTTTTGACAGGTGTGCAAAATTTGAATGAAATCTGTCCGTTTAAAGTGGGTCAAAATCGAGTCCAAAAGAGTCGGTTACATACATACATACATGTATACATACATACATACAGGTGAAGCTAATATAAGCGTGTTAAAAAGCATGGAAAGAAAAAAATCCACGTAGACGAAGTCACGGGAAAAAGCTAGTCGATACTAATAATAAACAGGCTTAAAGTACATAGGCGTTTCCTTCCACAAAATGAAATGAGTTTTGTATGTCCTGTTATATGTTAATTTACTCATAAGTCGAATGCGACACTCAGGGGTGTGTTACGGTGACTTCTATGGCAAACAAGTCCCATAAAAGTCCCATAGGAATGTGCCTTAAATGATTTATTATGTGGTTTCTGACTGCTAATGGTCATGAGTTCTTAATGTGAAATACATTTATGCAGGGTGGATGCGATCTAGGCATTTATTGAAAGCACATGTTGTAGACGTGCGTCGTCTAGGTCCATTGCCAGCGGTTAAAAATAAAATTAATAAAAAAACATTTCATACTTCTTATTAATTATTTTTATAGCATTTGGCTATGCTAAATAATACTTTACAGTTGAAAAAGATATGGGACTGGCAGGAATTAAACCTGTGATCTTCTGCACACCAGGCAGCCGCTTTAACCAACCAGCTACGGCCACCTCTAGTCAGGATTTAAAATTTCTTAACTGTATGTTACGTCATTTCGTGACGTTTGCAGCTAGAGAAAAGTGGAAGTAGATAGAAGGGCTTAGGCAGTTGTTCCATCAACGACGAGAAAACGACTAACTATCGGCTAATTTCTCGCTCAAGAAACGTAGGCACAATAGATATACTTTCCGTGTGAACAAAAGAGATGCATATACAAACAGTTGATCGCTGACTGTTCACACTGAGTAAAACTAAGTAAAGAGTTATAATAATATCTTTATTTATATATCTTTATTTATTATATATTATTATAGATTATCTTGTAGAGAGAACGCCAACAATTACACGACCCAATAGACCCGATTAATATATAATTACTATAATTAATATCCTCGCCACTTGATTCCATAGTTAATTAAGATTTAATTTAGGAGTATTCATTAACACCAGGGATGTTAGTGAGCTCCGTAACCGTAACCGAAACTATCGGATATAAAAATTATCCGTAACCGAATCCGAAATAAAAGTTTCGGATAGTATTGGATAGGGGCAATGAGACACGTTATTACAAGTTGTTTTGATCGGCCGGCCGTAATTCGTTTCAAATGTTAACATATAAATAAAACCATTTTATTAGCTATATGTATTTCACTTCTAAATTCCTTAAAAATCTAACTTACTTAACCAAAATTATCCGATACTAACGGATAATCCGAAATAAATTAATATCCGCATCCGAATCCGTATCCGGTATAATAATCAATCTTATATCTGTAACTAATCAGTATCCGAAATTTCATCCATAACATCCCTGATTAACAGTATTATGCAATATTATATTACAATAAATCATGCCGATACCACAATCAACTACTACACATTGATTGTGGTATCGGCTCACAAACCGAGATGTTATTATTACGACCAGTCAATATACCTACGATGGACTAAAGCCAGTTATTCGTCATCTCACCCGACCAAATCTCGCCCGATCGGGGGAAATGGCACAAAATAATTTAATTAATTTATCTTGCCGTCAACTCGCAGGACACTTAAAATCATTGCTGATTTGGTACGGTCAACAATAAAAGTCTTTTGAAGTGTATCTGTTAAGTAGCAAAATAATGAGTTTACAATAAAATAAAACGAAATTTAAATTTAAATAATAAATAATAATCAACATTACGGATGTGTAACGATTGATACACATTTCAATTAAATTAGTTTAATATTAGCGGCTATAGCTTTAAAATATTCACTTTTATTGGTGTATTCTGGTTTAGGTTAGGTTAGAACTGTGACCAGTGCCAGAACCGAATCGGTCCTCCAATCATTATAACGCATCGAGTGTAATGAAGAATTAAACGGGTCTTTTTTTTGTAGACCTCTTTGCTTTTGTCAACATAATATTATATAATAATCGATTCTGCGTGAAATATATTTTTTATTTGCCTGTACTTTACACCGGCGTGCGAGTTGACGAATATAAGAATAGGTAAATTGAAAAATGTGCTGTCTCCCCCGATCGGGCGAGTTTTTTGAGGGGGAGTTGATGAATAACTCACTAAAGCCTTAGTCTCTTAAGTCTTAGTTTATTCTTCTTCTGTTATAAAGGACACTACAGCGATATTTATTGAAACATGACATGACATGTCTAGAAACTGTGGTTTGACTGACCATGGCCATCGTTCATTACGACCTGTTTATTGTTTTTAAGTAATAAAAAACGCTTCCGAACAGATATAAAACTGAGATTATAACACTTTCCCCGACCCGAGCATCAAACCCAAATCCTCGCAGTTAGATACGCTTAAATGTCACTATCTCGTATAAAATCAAGTGTCAACATATGTCCCTTTAAAATGTATTAACGAAATTTCTACTTCCAAACTTCTTAAACAAAATCAAAGTTTTAAAGACATTATATTTAACTAAACAAAAACAATGACTACGATTTAAAATTAAGCTTCCAGCACACTCAAAGGCTTTGGAATGTTTGAAAGAACCGCCAGGAACGAAACAGATTACCGCGTTGATGCGTTCGCGTGGAAACGGTGCGGACAAAAGGTAGAGATGTGCAATGCCGAAGACGAAACGGTGTATAGTAAAATATGAAACCGAAAATATATTTAAAACTAGGTTGTAGGAACAGTTAGCAACAAAAGTGGCTATACTTAGAAAAAAAAGTAGCTTAATTCTGAAAATTTTAATTATGTCATTATTGGATGAATCAACACCAATAATTATCAATAATATGTACATTCTTTTATAAAAGGGACATTATAATGCAAAAAGTTGTTTTGTATAGAAGTTTGAAAATTTTAATGTATTCAGCTGCTATTGCTGACTGTGTATTAATAAATAGCCTATGACCTTCCTCAAGTCTTGAGCTATTTCTACGTCAATTTTCATGATGTTTGGTTTAGTAGTGAAGCATAACAGACAGACAGAGTAACTTTAGCATTTATTATATTAGTAAGGATTGGTATTGGAACATTTTACCTTATTTGGAATACTATAAAGCACAATAGTACAGTGTAGTTTGAATCCGTCTAATATTAAAAAAAAAACAATCAGTACGATATAAAATTAAGCTTCCAGCACACTCAAAGGCTTTGGAATGTTTGAAAGAACCGCCAGGAACGAAACAGATTACCGCCTTGATGCGTTCGCGTGGAAACGGTGCGGACAAAAGGTAGAGATGTGCAATGCCGAAGACGAAACGGTGTTTAATAAAATATGAAACCGAAAATAAATATAATATAAAATCACGCCTATATTACCCATAAATATAATATATATGAATGCTTTTTATATAGCTATTAATTTATTACCTAAGTGTCTGCCTCACACGTGTTTAAAACTGCACCTACTATCCACATCTCTGCATCACCCAAAGGTTGGCTGGTAGAGAGTATTTTAGTATTAAGTCCGCCTTTGTACATTTCAGTGCATAAAGTTTTAATTAATAAATAAAAAACATTAAAATTCTCGTGTCACATTGTTAGTTATCGAACTCCTTCGAAACTTAACCGGTTCTAATGACATATTGTGTAGATATTAGTAGGTACCTCGATGCCTCGATAGTCTAGTGGTTAGCGTATACGCCTATAACCGCAAAGTCTCGGGTTTGATTCCCGGGTCGGGCAAAGTGTTATTTGTGAACTTTCCATCAGGAAATTCACAATAGCAGCACAGAGTTGGAATTGTGCACAGTGGATGGTGAAAGGGTTAAAGATTTGTAGGGTTCCGTACCCAAAAGGTAATAACGGCACCATATTTCTAAGACCACGTTGTCTGACAATCCGCCTATCACCAGGCTGTATCTCATGAACCGTGATAGCTAGACAGTTGTAATTGTCACACATTGGCTTTAAAACATAACAATTGAAGAATGGGTGTTATATCACCACCTCCGCCACACCCTTCAGGGTAATATAGGCGTGATGTTTTGTTATGTTATTATATTAGCTTGCCGCCGACTCATAGCAGTAAGTCTGAGAATAGGAGGAAGTATTTCTTATTCAGCTAGGTTAATGTCGACATACCACGCGGGCGAAACCGCGGGCAGCAATTAGTATTAGTATAGATTTGTGATTTTGTTTGATAAAATAGTTTGGAAGCCGTAACCTGCACAAGCGAAATCAAAACAGAAATGAATTCTCGAATTCGGCCTTCTCTAGCAAGAAGCATGCGTTGTATGCACCTTTGATATATTGCTGAACAACTAATAAAGCGGATGAAATTCAGTGTATCGCATCTGCGGAACCTTTGCGCTTCGCTTCACTAGCGCTTACAAACACTAACTTTTGTTATCTTGTGTTTTGGTTCTCTTAACCAATGTTTCGTATAAGTATGAAGTACCAATGTACTATCGATTTTCGTATGAGTATAAAGTTATTGAATTTTGCCGTCTTATAACTGAAGTCTTTCAGAAGTTTTATTTCTTTCATCAAAGTGAAACAAAGTATAGTAGTACAATTTTACTCCCACGCTATATTCTGTGTAATATGTACATTTGTGATTTGTTTTCATACAACTGTTACAGCTTTAAATATAATATAATATATATCACAACAGACCCACGGAGGTCGACGTGAACACCCAAAGCCTCGTCCCAACAATAATAATACAGTTACAAAGAAATTTATATCGAAACAGAAATGAATTCTCGAATTCGGCCTTCCCTAGCAAGAAGCGTGCGTTGTATGCACCTTTGATATATTGCTCAACAACTAATGTAGCGGATGAAATTCAGTGTATCGCATCTGCGGAACCTTTGTGCTTCGCTTCACTAACGCTTACACTAACTTTTGTTATCCTGTGTTTTGGTTCCCTGTTCACTAGTGCTATCGATTTTCCTATGAGTATGAAGTAATTGAATTTTGGGGTCTTATAAGTGTACTTTTTAAATGTTCGTGTTGCATTGTGGCGTTGGATGTTTATTAATATGATTTTATATTTTGCGGTCGAAACATTAAGGCATTGGGGCCGTACATGTATCTTATAGTCTGTACAAAGAGTTGTCAGCGCGTCTAACTGAGGCAACACGTTCTCGAAATGCTGGCTTATATTTCGACCAGCGACTTAGTATCGCAATACAACGCGGTAATGCTGCCAGCATTTTGTGTACGAGGCCTTCTGACAGTGACTTATTAAGTTATTAGACTAATTTAATTTAAGGACCTTTATGTATATTTTTCTGTCAATAAAGTTTAACGTTTTTAATATGATTTAAAACAAAAATAAAGTGTTTCAGTGGTTGTATTTTTTACCACGAAAATGGCAAAAAGCAGCTATTTTTCAGTAGTTAAAAGGGGCAGACGAAAGAGCTGTCTCTCTTGAGCTCCGTTACAAAAGCTGTCAATCTTCCAAGCCTTTTCCAAATAGACATAGTGATCAAAGCCGGACTTCCATTCAGACACAGGCACACATATTGGAATATTACAGGTGATTAACGAACTTGAGCCGGTCATTCAGCATTGGAGAATCTTAACTCTGACTTCAAATTTTTCTCTAATGCCATCTATCGAGTGATTGTTAAATTGATTTAAAATGCAAAACTGTTAATAAATAAACTTAAACCTTAACACATGGATCCATATATCGCACCTTTGGGAACAAAGGGTCACTTCTGCAATTTTTTGCAAAAATGACTTAAATATACAGAAAAAACCGCGATAATCGACTTTATATACACACCAAAAATGGTGATATTCGCATGAAAAACGGCCTTGTGAGAGAGGGAGTGACGTTCTTTTATTTTGCGTGATTAGCACGATTGTTTGAAATGTAACGTCTCAACCGGTCAGAAGTGTGCTGACAGCCGATGTGTCACTTCGTGCATTTTAAACGAAGGGGCACTACGGTAAGTAATAACTTATATTTCTTGCAATATTAATGTTACTTCTGGATAAAATTGACGTTTTGTTACCAAATTTTGTATTTCTTTGCTGCAAACATAACGTCACTTCTGTTTATAAATCTCACTTTATCATAAGATATTTATTTTTAATGGAACCAAAACGTCACTTTTGGTACCCTTCCCTTAGTTTATGGCTTGTTTCTCAGAAAGCCCTACCTATAGAGTATTTATATTATTCACGATTATTTGTGAAAACCTAATCAATATTATATCCTAGGAATCGACTTAATACACAAAAGTAATGAAGAGCTATTTAAAAAAAGAAACAAAAAAAAGTTTAAAATGCTCCTCCTGTAAAGTTGGAAAACATGCAGAAGTGACCCTTTGTTCCCAAAGGTGCGTATAGTAAAATATAGGATACCCTAATTAGTTACATACTATATCTAACTCATTTTATGAATATTTAAAGTTTCAAGGTGGAGTTCATTTTTTAGAAAACGAATAAATATGTATCTTTCTTTCTTTCTTTAAATGATTAAAAAAATATTTTGTAATTAAATTACCCACACAATTTATTGCAACTTTTGTAATAAAACCATTTTGCAGGTTAAGCAATGCTAACCCACGGTCAAACAAGGATGGGTGACCATTTTAACATAATGAGAATAGAATAGAATAGAATAATTACTGTCTTAAAGCGTAGTACATTAAGTTCTTAAATTAGCTATTTTATAATATTATATTATATTATATTTTCAGAGCCATAAACACTTTATCATATTAAATGACATAACATAAAACAAAAAATAAAAATAAAAATTAAATGTTAGTGTTATTTCATTAATGAATAAAATTAATATTAACAATCATAATTACATTAAATGGGTTTATAACATTATAAAATTCGTGTTAATTAAGTACATAAATTAAAATAAAATTAATGACATTATAATTATAACTACACAAACAACACAACACAACTCTTAAAATACCGATACATTATTATATTATTATTTATATTTAGTGGTAAAAAGATCAGCCACAGAATAAAAGTTCATTTTCCTCCGTGCCTCGGAAAGCACGTTAAGCCGTCAGTTCCGGTTTCCATTTAAATATTTATGGCAATCATTATGGCCTAGTCTAACAAAAAGAAACGTATCAACTTCTAATTGATTATTATTATAGCATATTTAGCTATGCTTAGCAAATTATACTAAGAAACAGTTGAAAAAGATATGCCTGCAAGTCCTATATCTTTTTCAACTGTTTCTTAGTATAAGAACCGTATCACCTTGTTGCTGGGTTGTGTAGGTCTGATAGCAGATCCACGTAAAATACTGATACTCAGTTAAATCCGTAAGACTAGAAGCTGACCCAAATGTAATTGAGGAAAGGCTCGGCAGATGGAGATTGAGTACGGGTTTTGGGCAGTCCACGATTTACTTTTAAATGTTTGCTAAAATGGATATAAATACCATATTCATGTATATTCCAGGTATGACGACCGCATGGCGGAGTGGGTAATGTAGGTACATTAATAATTTCCGCTTAAGACAAATCTTTGTGTGCATCAACATGGGGGTTTGTCTTAGTCTGGGTGTTACTATGTATAATAAGTATGTATTTACAAAAGAAAAGTATATATGTATTAGCATCAGTTATTCTAGTACCCATAGTACAAGCTCTGCTTAGTTTGGGACTAGATGGCGATGTGCGTAGGTTGTGAGATATTTATATGCAGTAGCATCGTAATTCTCAGAGCGGAGTCTGAAAATATGCTCAGGAAATGTGTGAACATGACAACCGATTTATGAGCGTAATTCATTTCTGTCCAACACTTCTGTAAATATATATAGATGTGGATAGAGATGTGGCGTTATACATGGTGGCTAATTTATTTTGCTTTGTTGGTGTAGTGGTAAGTGTATGCAGCCTCTCGCCGCGAGGTCTTGGGCTCGATGCCCAAAGGGGCATATGTGTGTTTTGGGATTTTTCTATCAGATATATCTTAGTAGCAGCATGGAGTTGGAATTATGCTCGGTGGATGGCGGTTGGTTCATCTCTTATCACATGTGACCTAAACATAACAGGTGAGGGTTGGTAGAATTACAATTCTATTTATTTACTTACCGTACCTAATATTTTTTATGAACCCACTTTTTATCAAAATCGGTTTAGCCGCTTAGAAATTAGCATACCGACACAGAGACAGACAAAAAAATTAAAACTATATTAAAGAAAGAAAGAAACAAAGAAAAGAAAGAAAAATCATTTATTCTGGCATAATAATAATTGAATACATTAAAAGCGTCTAAAACTAAATAATTTAAAATACCATTCATAATGCCAGAAATGGTACACATTTCAGCACAATACTGCAGCGCTAAAAGCACCGCAGAGCTGATATTCTGATGCGCCCAGTAAATGAAAAAGTAGTGTGACAAAGCTAGGTAGCATGCAAATAACTACTTATATATAAACTAGAAAAAACATTGTTAATTTGACATTAAAACTGACACTTCAGTTTTATTTATTTGTATGTACTGATACGTGTTTTTATTTATATTTAAATCCGTCATATTACTTCACTCTAAGTTTAATACAGAAATCTCTACTCAAGTTTCAAATAAAAATGAATCGTATAAACTAAAAACTTTCCTTTAGTTAGAGTAATTCTCTTATTCCAGAAGTATACTCCGCTAAGTTTAAATTAAAATACTGGAAAAACTTTCAAACGAAATAAACTTACGTTTTTAAACTTTCAGTGCTTTTGCTAATTACGAGCATTTCAGCAGGAATTAAATTTTCATATTTTTCTTATGGATTCCATGAAACGTAAAGTTCCTTTTGAATTCGGATTGCATTTTTAATTTTACTTAAAATTTAATTAAAAGTTGTATGTAAGTTTTGGATGTTCTTTTTGTGCAGTTATTTCACTGAATTCTTTGAACATAATGTAAGTGTTTTATTCTGCAATCAAACATTGTAATAACTTTTCATTTATAAAAAACTTAGTCATAAATATAATTACGCTGTATAAAGTTTTAAATAGCGCTGGGTATTTTGAGACATGATCTGTAAAAACGCGACGTGAATAAAATTAAATATTACGTTATGTAAAGTACATAAATAATGCCAGTTATATTGTTTAATCTATCGTTGGTCAGTTGCACTTGTCGTTCAGCTGAACTTGTCCGTGTGACCGTACGAACGCGTATTTTGCTACGCACTGCGTACTTTATTGGCGGTCAAGCGCGTCCACATTCGGTCAACCAACGTGCTGCACCGCACCGACTGCAGGGTTCGTCCAGTTAATTCGTTGCACAGGGGAGCTTTAAATGATACAGACTGACGGTCTGTATAGCGTGTGCATATCGTCAGGACCGACCGTACGCACTGACGGCCAGTGTAGCACTGTTATAGGCCAGGCACCTAGAGAGAGAAACGTGTAAACAATTTCTCAATAAATGGCGTGCAGCCAATAAGACGAGGTTATTCATGACAGTAAATAGGTTGATAAATTCGATTCCACAGTGACTCAATTTCATGGCCAAAGTGAATAAGGCGCTGGGTACGTAAAACCTGGTTCGAGTCCCACTGGAATTATAATTTTGCGAGCGAAATACTGTATAATAAATGCTAAACAAAGCTTAAATTTGTTTGCTTTTTCTAAAAAAAGCGTAATGTTTTAAACTTTTAAATAAACACATCTTGCATACAATGTCTGTCCCCCAAACGTCACATTCATTTTAAAGTCGTGTGTAAAATGACAAAGTGTGACATATTCAAAGCGTAACATTGTAGCTTGCTCTTAATATTTCGTCATGTAAAATACGCGGCGAATTTGTTGTCAGCAGATAAGCGCGCCTCTGCCTGTGCTGGCACTGTCGGAAGACGCAGGCTATGGTAAATATTCAGAGACTAAACAATATTTAACATAAATAACCTTTCATAAAAATATTAACAGGAGAAGACCAACAAGTTGTTGTTCTGCTGTTAATATTTTTCTAGCACATAATGACATGAAATCAATTTAGTAGCTTAAGTCAACATTAAATTACTAATGAGTCTCTAATGTAACGTCTAGACTAGAATCTTTATGAAGTATCTAATTGTTGAGAAACATCATTAAAAAAAAAATTATGACGTAAAAAAAAGAAACATATTTATTCTGACAAAAAGGCCAAATATAAATCTTAAAATACTAAACAATAAAATTTATTTATATAATATATTTGTTAAATTATTTATTAAATATAAACTATTTTATTATCTAAATATTGTTAAATATAAACTGCAAATAATTTATAATTATCTTAGCATAAACTACCGCATTATTTTCTCTTTCCGAAATGTCCATCCTAAGGTTGCCTGGAAGAAATCGCTTTAAGCGATAAGGCCGCCCTTTGTACATTTTTTTTCTGTTACTTCCCTTTTTTTTGTTACCTCTTAAGATTTTTATGTGAAATTATGTACAAATAAAGTTTTTTCTATCTATCTATCTATCTGCCAGAAATGGTCTAGTTAACGTTTAAGTCAATACATGAAAACTGTTTCCCACAGTTGCCTTATTTTCTTAGAAATAACATAATATAACATCACGCCTAGATTAACCCACTCTTCACCTGTTATGTTTAAGGTCCCATAGGATTGGGGAGGAGACTATCGTCATCCACCGGGCACAACTCCATGCTGCTATTGTTTATTTATTTAAAATATTTCAGTTAATTACAAATCATGTTTAAAAATGGGGTGATGGGATGGGAGTTAGTTATTTAGGGGGTCAGCCAGCTATTTGTGAACTTTCCGTCAGGAAATTCGAAAATTGCTGGCTGACCCCCTAAATCGTCTCTGCCACACCCTAGATCATGATTAAACATTAACATTTTGTATGAATTCTCTACATATCACTACTCTTCACCTTCGTGGCGTTATGTGTAGAGTGATACATCGCATATAAAATGCTGCTCTGATTATAACGCTATTCGCCAAGAACGTGCCGTGACATGTTACTTGTTCGTTAACTTGTATTTAACATTCAACGTGATATTCTTAAACGGTGCGAGGATCTCAATTGCGGGGTTATTTTTTTGAAAACAAAAAATCACGTTCACCAAACAAATTGGATGGTCTTATTGTTCAATTTGTTCGGCAAACGTAGCAAATTTCTGTGTCAAATCGCCTATCTTACGCAGAAGAGTGTGGTAGAGGTGTACAACACCCACATTTCACTTGTTATGTTTAGGTCCCATGGGATAAGGTGGATGGGGGTGATGGGAGAGTAATGGGGGGTAATGGAGGGGTGATATGATGAGGGTCAGCCAGCTATTTGTGAACTTTCTGTCAGGAAATACACAAATAGCTGGCTGACCCCCTAAATAATCTCTGCCACACCCTTAATCATGTTAAAAAATTAGCAATTTGTATGAATTCTCTACATATCACTACTCTACACGTTCGTGGCGTTGTGTGTAGAGTGATATATCGCATATAAAATGCTGCTCTGATTATAACGCTATTCGCCAAGAACGTGCCGAGACATGTTACTTGTTCGTTAACTTGTATTTAGCGTTCAACGTGATTTTCTCAAAATATTCTTAAACGGTAAACGTGAACCGTGTTTGCTAAACGTTATTATTTTATGGATGCTGTGGGGTTCTCAAGATAGATAGTTGAGTAAGTTTACATTGGTGTATACAGAGTGGATGCAATATAGCTTCCATGCTATTCATTATTCATTTCCATTGCTCTTATTCGAATTATTGTTTTTTTTTTTATGAAAACAAAGTCAAGTTTTCCGCACCAGTTGAATTATCTCAATGTTCAATTTGTTCGGCAAAAGATCGGGCACAATTCCAACACCGTGCTGCTATTGTAAATTTCCTGACAAAAAGTTCAGAAATTACACTTTGCCCGACCCGGGCATCGAACTCGAGACCTTGCGGCGAGAGGCGCATACGCTCTGAGCGTACAGAGTAGGAACAAATTTTGGCGGATCACACAAAGAGCTGTCCCGTGTAGGGATCGAACTCACAACACCAGCGCAGTTTAAAGCGGCGAGACGACCGCTTCGACCACTTTGTGCTATGTGTTGGTTGTAACTCCTCCGAAACGGCTTTACCGATTATTATAACTTTTTTGTATATATTTGATTGCTCTGAGAAAAGGAAGTAAGCTACTTTTTTGCCACCTAAAGGTCGTCATGTCACGCAGGCGGAACCGCCAGCAACAGCTAGTTACTCTATGATATATAGAAGTAGTTAGTTATTATGATTGTGTATATAGCTCCAATCACAACTATGTGCTTTAATTAATTATTGTGTATTTACCGTGTTTGCTCAAACTGTAGAAGATCTAATTGAATAGATAATTGCGATTTCTATTGTCTCTGGCTTATACAATAACACGAAGAAAAGAATATTATTACTCGTATTTTAATTATTGTAATTGTATTTTCATTCAACTAAATTAATTTAATAAGCATGTTGTTTTTTTTAATCGAAACATCTTTTTCATCATTATTAGAATATTTATTTGTCACTTAAATTTCCTGTGATTATCAAATGTTTATTTTACACAATATATTAATTATATAAATATTAATTATATATATAATAATGCCCGAAAAAATTAGGGTAGCCCACACAGAAAGAGCATTTCAAAATATGTTAAAAGAATGAACCCATATAAATTAAAATAAAATTAAAAATTATTGCAGGAACGTTTTTTTTCTTCTTTATTTAATGAATCGTCTCTCGTACTAGGAATAACTCTAGTGCTGTTCACAAACATATATTCCACACACACAAAGCACATCCAGAGTCAGGACGAATCTATGTGGATCATACAAAGGTATGTCTCATGTGGGGATCGAACACACGACACGCGCAGTTGAAAGCGGCTAGGCGACAGCTTTAACCACTGCGCCAACCGTGTTTATTGTGTTATTATAATTAGTGTAATTTGGCTTGTAATGAACACATACCAATTAATATGTTTATAACCATTTCTTACATTAAAACCACAAAAAAATATCGTAAACATCCCGTTAAAGGGATGAAGCTAAGTCGAAGACGCGCGGACCGATTGGTCTTGCAGGTTAAGCAATGCTATAATAACTGCGGTCGGCCATCGATGGGTGACCATCATCAACATAACGAGGTTTCCTCCGTGCCTCGGACAGCATGTTAATTCGTCATTCGGCGAAATTTTTGGAATAAACGGATTTTCTTCTTTATAAATATTATTAAACGTAACTATTACGTTACTATAACAACTAAATTATGAAATCAACATCACTTATTTGTCTCACACAACCACAAAAAGAAACAAAACAGTAAAAGGTACTGTACAGGTAAATATGAAAACTGTTATAATGTTATATGTTTTTTCAAAGAGGCAACGCTTAGCGGACGAGCGGAGCGTGTGCTTGCTTATTAGAGCATTCATTCATGCTTGAGTGTGGTTAGGGCTGTGCGTAAATGGTTCATACATGGAAATTATTTTTAAAAGTATCTGAATTAAAAAAGGCAATGCCCAAAGACTGTGAGTGAAGTGTTTAACGATTATGTATCAATAAAAGATTTAACTTAAGCGGCATCTAATAAATCAAAGTGATTTTCACTGGAATGATGAACTGGGACCTGATTTTTAGGGTTCCGTAGCCAAATGGCATAAAAACGGAACCCTTATGTGTTCGTCATGTCTGTCCGTCCGTTTGTCACAGCCACTTTTTTCCGTAACTATAAGAGCTATACTGTGGCAACTTGGTAAGTAGATGTATTCGGTAAACCGCATTAAGATTTTCATACAAAAATAGAAAAAAACAATATATTTTTGGGGTTCCCCATACTTAAAACTGAAACTAATTTTTTTTTCATCAAACCCATACGTGTATCTATGGATGTCTTCAAAAATGATATTGAGGTTTCTAACATATTTTTTTTCTTAACTGAATAGTTTGCGCGAGAGACGCTTCCAAAGTAGAAAAATGTGTGTGTCCCTTTCCGTAACTTCTAAAATAAGGAATGATAAAT
The DNA here is from genome assembly GCA_905147285.1 of Hypena proboscidalis. Classification (NCBI taxonomy): domain Eukaryota; kingdom Metazoa; phylum Arthropoda; class Insecta; order Lepidoptera; family Erebidae; genus Hypena; species Hypena proboscidalis. Next base: position 2,937,294 of record LR990150.1, on the reverse strand, counting down.
GTAAAATAATATATGATGTATGATGTACAAAAAATCCACATTCGAATGGTAAAGATTTTTCTCGATCAGAAAATTATTTTTTTGAAATTAATAATATTAAAATATGCAAACCTTCACCGAAAATTTGGTTTGAACTATTTCTTACTTTTTAGTGATTTTTTTTAACTGCAGTTCTTTTTTTTATTTTTTTTCGTTATTGACAGCCCTAGCATGACAGACTAGGCCTCTACAACGTCGGTTGCAGCCTCTCTTTACTGAAAAACATTTTTGAAACATCCTTCTATCATGTAACTGCGTAAATTAATTTAGTTTCGTATTACATTTCAAAAATGCATCAGGTAAAATGTAATTAAACCAGCCGCTAAGCCAAAACCAGAAAATATGGAAATGTAATAAAAATATATCATAAAATGTCGAGTATTTTGCTAACGTAACATAAATAAATAACATAATAGTGGTTTAAGCGGTCGCCTCGCCGCTCACCACTGCACTGGTGTTGTGAGTTCGATCCCCACATGGGACAAATCTTTGTGTGATTCGCAAAGATTTGTTCTGAGACTGGGTGTGCTTTTGTGAGTGAATCTGTGTATTTGGCCTTGTCATTGGGACCATTGGATAGTGTAATTGCTTCTGGCGTTCTATCTAATGTAAAAATAAATATATAATGATATATAATATAACATCACGCCTATATTACTAAGAAGTTTGTGGCAGAGGTAGTATATTACACTTCATCATATTCATTACGTAGTTTATTTCTGTATTCATTATAATTATCTGTTTCATAATTTCAATTGTCTTTATCTTGACGCTGTGACATTTATATTTTCTTTAATTAACGCTCCAACAACTGCCCGTAACTTCGTTCATTCACTTATTCGTCCATCCTAAGGTTGCCTGTAAGGAATTGTTTGATATAATGATAAGCCCCATTAATAGCAGTGTTTTATCTAAGACTGCCTCTAACGTAAGTAAGAATTACCATCAAATATGACATACAAGGCAACTTTCAACTTTTATAAAATAACAAAAGTCAACTTCGAGCTTTTAGTCTATTAGGCAGCGCTACATACATCGAGTAATTCAGGACATTGTCATTTTGAGGTCAAATCCTTGTTCAAACAGAAACGCTAATTGCAACTGTCATTGCTTCGCGTTGTGTATTGTGTATTCCCATTGATATAATTATATATAAATGTCATTGTGTATTCCAAACAGTTTCAAACTCTGTGAACGCATTGCAAGTTTTTTGAAATTGTTCTATGTTCAAGTGTCACACTCTCTGACTAGAGATTCGACTATAATTGTCAATTGGAGGTTTGAAAAACACAAGTCATTGGGCGACAACGTGTCAAAGTACAAAACGTATAGAATCGTCGCGACACAAAACAAACGAAAAGACAGGGCGCGGACAAGATATGGTTTGACAATTGCGCCCCCTCAGAGTACATAGAGGGAGTCTCGTGCAGTGAACATTGCAATAAAGACGTAGAAATTTGACAAGCTAGTGTGCGTGAAACCATTGCTTTACGATGACTTGACATTCATCTGAGAGTTACCACTAATTGAATTTACCCCAATGTAATGGGAGAAAAAATAAATGGGGGTAAAAATACACAATACTACAGTTATAAAATAAACTGGCGCTTTAATTTATAAAATTATTGTGTGTTTGCAAAAGCAAAATAATAAAAATATATTTTTACTTTGCAAAGTTAAAATATATTAGCAAGTTACTGTTGGAAAATTTAAGTTTTATACTGTTTTATTCTGAAAATCAATAAGTTTATAATAAAGATATTATTTGTTATATTTTTAAGCAAGTTATTGCCTTGCTTAGCATTTCAACAATTTTTAAATATACTTCATTACGTACTTTAAATAATAGTAGATTCTTTAATTTTTGTTGGAACATATTTGTTTACCTATAGCCGGCCACCTGGTAAAACCTTTGCAGTTAATTTAATTTAATTAACTGCAAATTAAATTTAATAAAATATTAATTAAATTTCTTTAATTTTGTCACACCCTGTATAGTAAGTAAATCGACGAACAGACTATTGAAACCAGCTGTTAATTTTAAATTATTTACTGAAGAATAAAAAAAAACATAATTACGGGTAAATATAGTATGACTGGCAACACCAAAAAATGGCGTGTGGGTTTTGAGATTAAATGTCAGAATTTGCTGGAATTTTTTTGAAAAAATACGATTGTTTTTGGATTACTTACCGATGGTAGGAGATTGTGTTAGTAGCATTTGCACGTCTGCTATAATTCCGGCATATTTTTATGGCACAATACGACATTGTAACTCACAAAATGTTTTTTTGTAATTCACTCAAATGACCTAATTGTTTGAGGTGATAATTGACACTGACAGCGGTTTTTGTCGGATCAGGTAATTTACGGACAAAATTTTTGGACGATTTAGCGTTGATGAGGCAGTATCTATAGAATTATATAATCAAAGTGCGCCCCATACGAAAATATATAGAAAATACGAGGCGCAGATAATACAAGGAAGACAGGGGTGAAACATAACATAACATCTCGCCTATATATTATTACCCAGAAGGGTGTGGCAGAGGAGTAAACACCCACACTTCACCTGTTATGTTTAGGTCCCATGGAATAGGAGGTGAGCCTATCGCCATTCACCGGGCACTATGCCAACTCCGTGCTGCTATAGGTAGTCAATTCACAAATGGCAAAGTAGTTGCCAGACCCGGGAATCGAACTAAAGACCAACTAGGCAGTTATACCATCGGCATCAAGGCAGTAAATAAAATACTAAATTGAAATCCAAATAAATCAATGAAAATCACCGCCATTTTACCAATACACCATCTGCGACCTGCCGTACACCAATTTGCATTGTTTAGCATAATTATATTTTAATATTGTATCGGAAAATTGTTCCAAACAAGTACATTAGTAGTGCAAACATAATTACAACAGCTTCGTTGTTTTAGCGGTTAGTTTATTAAGCCTCTCACCGCGAGTTCTCGGGATCGGTTCCTGGTACGGGCAAAAGGGGACAGCAAGTTCTCGATGACAGCACGGAGGTTTTTTTTTACGATCGACGAAAGGCCTCTCCACATGACTTCCAAGTCTTTCTGGTATCTGCTATCCCTGGCCAATGGTTCGAAAATGCATCCAGCACGGAGTTGGAATTGTAAAATCTCTTAATTACAACAGCTTCGTTGTTTTAGCGGTTAGTGTGTTAAGCCACTCGCCGTGAGTTCTCGTGATCGATTCCCGGGAAAAAAGGGGCCAGGAAATTCTTGATAACAGCACGGAGTTGGAATTCTAAAATCTTTACCAGAAGTATGAATAGATGCATGCTTTAATTAGAGGCACAAACTTTTCTCAAACAAGATTCACATTTACCATACGGAACTCTAAAACCCGCCAATTGATGTTCGAAATCATAATTGGAGAGGTTGTCAAAGTCAAATCATTGATTTACATACATCCCACGGGGCGCTTGAACACTTCAACTTATTATTACCTACAGATCAAGTAATCTAAAGAAAAAATTAAATAAATTAAAATTTTACCAATCAAAATAATATGACCTGAATTACCGAAGCTTAGATCAATTTTAATCGAACTGTTGAGGTTTAGATTAAAATCAATATAAGCACTATATATACTATATCTAGTAACTATTACGTTTGGGTTCTCCCCATTTGATGTACCCGGTGGATATTGACATTTCTAATTCTCATATTAATTCTGAAATCTGCAATCATTTAAATTAGTTCATGAGACAACAGAGGTAGCAACCTCTAGCTCTAATTTATTACATGTACAATTGATCAATTTAGCTGCAGAATCAAATAGTAATTATATGTCAATACACCCACAAAAATGTACTAATTACAATACAAACGAAAATATAAACCTGGTGCATCAAAATATATGTTGTTTAAATCTGGGTAAGCAACTAGAACTGGAATTATTCATGAAATCTGAAAATATTAGTATAATGTGTGTTACTAAGCATTGGCTTAAGGGGCATCAGCTCATGTTTAATTTCAGCAACCACCAGGTTGGTAGTTCATTCTGCAGGGTCAACACAATACATGGGGGGTCCCTAATTTTACTTAATAAGAAACTTAAATTTAAAGAACGGAAAGATATTGTGTCCCTCTCTGTAGAATGTTCCATAGAACTCTCCTGTGTACAATTAGAGCAGTTCATTATTATATGCGTATATAAACCTCCCTCCGCAGACCTTAATTTATTTTTAGAAATCATGGATGAAGCCCTATGCAGAATAAATAATTTGGGTAAAACAATTTTAGTCTGTGGAGATTTTAATATTAATATTCTAGTTAATACAACTGCATCATGTCAAATCTTGAGTCTTTTTAAATCCCATAATTTAATAAACTTATTTATGGAGCCTACTAGAATAAGTGCCACCACGGCTACATGCTTAGACAATATTTATACAGATATTAGTCCAACTCACAGAAGTATTATTAATAAACTAGATTCTGATCATTCTGGGCAAATGATAAGTTTTAAAATAAAAAGTAAAAATTTAGTTAGGAAAAAATTACTTCTGTACCAGTAACAGCTAGTCGCTTTGAACGTATGAGAGTTAACCTAGCTAATAACTTACCTTTCTTAGATAATGACATAGAGCCTAATGTAATGTATAATTCGTTTTTTGATTCATTTCTTCGCGATTTTAACTCAATATTTACTTCCAAGGAGATTACTGTTACTAGTAGTCCTGTCTTTGGTGACTGGGCAACCGCAGGTATCCATAAGAGTAGGCAAACATTGTACATTTTATACTATGAAAGACAATTTAATAGCAGTGAAGAGTTTAAAGAACATGTCAAATCATACTCGAAGATTTTTAAACGCGTTTGTAAAATTGCCAAATCTACATTTATTAAATCTAAAATCAAAAACAGTAGTAATAAAATTAAAGCCACATGGAAGGTTATTAATGAAGAGACTGGGAAGGTTAGATCAAAAAATTCAGACTTTAAGTTAAGTATCAATGGTCAAGTAACCAAGTCAGATTTAGAAGTTGCCAGTGCTTTTGAAGGATTTTTTACTGCTTTTCCTGTCTCTCTAACTAGTGCTTTAGGCTCTTCCTCCTCCGTTGCCGAGTCGTTACTTAAAGATAATGTGCCTGAGTTTTACAATAATTTCGATTTTCACCATGTTAATTTGTCTGATTTTAAAGCCGCGTTTAAATCAATTAATATTAAGAAAACGGCTGATCTATGGGGCATTTCTGTACATATTATAAATTCGTTGATTGACATTATTGCACCTGATTTAATCGTGATATTTAATAGATGTATTGATTGTGGTGTGTTTCCTGACTTAATGAAATTAAGTAAAGTCATTCCATTGTTTAAATCAGGTAGTACATTAGACCCCACAAACTTCAGACCAATATCGGTGCTACCTACGTTTAGTAAAATTTTTGAAAAATTAATTCTCGCGCAGTTACTTAAATATTTTAATGAAAACAATCTATTGCACACTAAACAATTCGGTTTCACTCGTGGACGGTCAACATGTGATGCTGGGGTAAAATTACTGGAATGCATATTTGAGGCTTGGGAAGAGTCGCGGGATGCCTATGGGGTGTTTTGTGACTTATCTAAGGCTTTTGATTGTGTGCAGCATGAAACTCTAGTCAAGAAGTTACACCACTACGGTATAAGAGGCATCGCTCTGGATCTTCTTACTTCATATCTAAGCGATAGGATTCAGAGAGTAGATGTCAATGGAAAGCGTTCGCATGGATCAGCTGTAGCAATGGGGGTGCCACAAGGCTCTATTTTAGGGCCTTTCCTGTTTCTCTTGTATATTAATGATTTACCTCATCTTGTTAAGGATAATCATGAGATAGTATTGTTTGCGGATGACACTTCTTTAGTTTTTAAGGTAAAAAGACAACAATCAGTAATTGACGATGTAAACAATGCTTTATCAAAGATAGTGAACTGGTTTAGTGCTAATAACTTGCTTTTAAATGGTAGTAAAACAAAATATATTAGATTTTTTACAAAAAATGTTAAGCAAGTCAAAACTAGTGTGGTGATGGACAATGAGGAATTGGAAATGGTCAATAAGGTTGTCTTTCTTGGTATAACATTAGACTCTAAATTACAATGGGGCCCACATATAGAAACGTTGTCTGGTAGACTCAGCTCAGCAGCTTACGCCGTAAAAACAATTCGTCAACTGACCGATGTTGACACTGCGCGTTTAGTTTATTTTAGCTATTTTCACAGTATAATGTCATATGGTTTATTGCTTTGGGGTAGTGCCGCGAATATAGATTCAATATTTGTGCTCCAGAAACGAGCTATTCGAGCTATCTATATGATGAGTCCCAAGGAGACACTAAGAAATAAATTTAAAGAGATACATATTATGACGTTACATTCTCAATACATTTACGAAAATTTAATGTACGTTCACAAAAACCAAACGAAATTTAAGAAAAATAGTGATCTCCATAAATTAAATCTAAGGAACAAAAACAAACTCGCTGTGCCCACTACTAGGCTCCATAAAATCTCTAACTCGTTTCCAGGTCAATGTATACGCTTTTACAATAAACTTCCTTTAGACGCAATAGAATTATCAATAGGTAAATTTAAAAAATATGTTAAAACTAAATTATGTCAAAAAGCTTACTATAGTATTTCAGACTACATAAATGATAATAGTATTTGGAAATGAATTGCTCTTCTTATGTGATTTTTTTTATGTACTTTTATATTGTTATATTTTTCATTTTAAAAGATGGTGCACATGAGTTTCTCACCAGCTCTTCTCATAATGCAATACCCATCGGAGCTGGTACTTGGATTGATTTTAATTCGATTCTAAACAGTTTGATTAAAATTAATCTGAGCCCCGGTTATTCAAATCATTGTAATTAGTATAATTTAGTATTATTTATTATTTACTTTTATATCATTTTTTGTAATGTTTTGACGTGTTCAAGCGCCTCCTGGGGCCTATGAAAATAAATGATTTGAATTTGAATTTGAATTTGAATTTGAATTTGGATGCTGCTGCTCTTCATGATTACACCGTTAATACTGATCAATATCGATGATATTACAATAGGTACACAATCCAATACATAGGTACTACACTGTATCTAATACAAGTCCCATTGCTGGGCCCGTAGTCCATCACGCTAGCACAAGTGCGGATTAGTAGACTTCACACACACAGTAATGATTAATAATAAAAGTAAACCCACGCGGGCGTGGCCGCGGCCAATAGCTTGTAACCAATATAACAGCCTTAAGACATAACAACTCCACTCCCAAGTACCATAACATAACTAGAACTATTCCACATCTGAGACGTCGCAACATCTCAAGTAACAATTAAGTTATATTCAACAGCACAAGTTCCGCGGTTCTAACTTACAACTCGAGTCACTGTCACCTAGTCTGTTTGTGACGTCATGAATAGTGTATTATTCATTTACTTATCCGTTTCAAGAACTGAGAGTGGGCGAGAGAAGTTTCAAGCTCTATTTTCTTGGAAATTGTTGAATACTATGCTTACCTTGTTGTCTGTATAATTAAAATGCGGTGTTATATCCATTCCAATTGTCTGCACCACATGCAGACAATTGGAATGGATATAACACCGCTTCTGTATTACCCAGAAGAGTGTGGCACAGGTGATAATAACTCACATTTCACCTGATATAATTATGTCCCATTTGATAGGAGGTGAGCCTATCGTTATCTACTGGACACAATCATGAGAATTTACTGGCGGAATATCCTAGCGGCTTGCTAAATTCTAATAACAATGACCGACCCGGGGACCAAATCCGAGATCACGCGGTAACTAACAACTCAAGTAACTGTCACTTAGTCTGTTTGTCGTGACGTCATGAATAGCTGTATTATTTATTTATTTATTTAGGTCAGCCAACAATTGTTTACACTAGTTATGTTTCAAAAAAAATTACACAGTTGTATCATGCTAAGCGTAACAACCAATTAAAGGCTAACACCACTTGGACGGTTTGGTTAAATTTAAATTATAAAAAACATTATGGAGATAAAAATAAAAATAATTAAAATGAGGCAGATTAAATAACATTGAATAATCTGGAGTAACAATTAAAAATAACAAAGTATAAAAAGGGGTATGACCAATCGACTATGGGATTGTTTATCGCTGCTGTGCTATCTGTTCCGTGGCTTTGTCAAGATAAAAACTGCTGTATTGTATGTAGAATAATATGTAATTTTAATTTTAAGCCGGATATATATTTTTATAGTAAGCTGGGATGTCATGAAAAAAGTTAGTAAACAAGTGCATAAAACGTGATAATTCTTTCAAAACAAAACTAGATTCTAGTTCATTCTTCGTGTTTAAATAGAAAATCTCTTTTGTTTATTAAATCCCGCTTAAAAAGTTATGTCTCTTATTACTAGATAATCGTCATACACAAAACTTACTAAAATTAAAAATTATTTACTATCTTATATTCGTGACACAAGGGTTTTGGCGATAGGTACAGTTTTTGGGCATTGCCTTTTGATAAAGGAAATAATATTATTCATTTACTTACTTGTCTGTTTAAAGTACTGAGAGTGGCCAGATGGTACTTTGTAGTGCCATTTTCTTAGAAATTCAAGACGGGCTGCTAAAATCCAACCTGAACAGTTCTAGTAAGGCTTAACAAACAGAATGGATTTATCAATCTCTTAGGAACCAAAATGGTCAAGGGACGTCCGAAGTTGTATTGGCTAAAGTCACTGTAGATTCCTGAAATGTAGCGTTAACCAAATATATTCTGCCTTTATATCAGCCGTTTGGGCTAATTGAAAACCTCTTGGGGGACTTATACAAAGATGAAACACTATATCCTTACAGTAAATAAATACATAATACGGAAATATTTTCAATTTGCCTCAAAAAATGATGTACTGAAATATAAAAATTTAATCACGACAATTTTGACGATCGGATGGTGGAGTAGGTAGTGTACCTGACTGCGACGCCGAGGTCGTGGGTTCAATTCCCACTTAAGACAAATCTTTGTGTGCATGAACATGGGAGTTTGTCTTAGTCTGGGTGTTTCTATGTACTTATAATAAGTATGTATTAACAAAAGAAAAGTATATATGTATTAGTATCAGTTATTCTAGTAACCATAGTACAAGCTCTGCTTAGTTTGGGACTAGATGGCGTTGTGTGTGAGTTGTGGAATATTTATTATCAATACAAACTTACTGTAGAAATTTACTTTACAAATTTTAGCAGCAATCAAGTTTTAAACATTTTTTTTGTTCTATATAATTAATTATTGATATTCTATACAAGTTTATATCAAATATATATATACAAGTTTGTTACTTTATCTAAGTCTTCTATAAGTCTATTTTGTTGAAATTTTGCACACATGTAGCTAATAGCCGAGATACACAATAGGCTATATTTTTGTCGACATACCAAGCCGCGGGATGACGCTAGTTCCTCATATAAAAAAAAACAATCACACTTATTCAGATCTCATCATTTCCAAATCACTTTAAATTCAACATTTGAAACGTTAAAAACTGTGAGATTTACTTATCAAAACTTCATACATTCAATACAATGATATAAAAGGCACAATTTCCACAACCAGTATACACTCCACAATATTATTAAGTTTAGGGTTTCTGTTTACCAATAAATTACGAAGTTCGCGGGAGACGCCGGAGTTTTTGAATATCATTAATTTTAACAAACCCGATCTCTTATTAATCAGACTTGTATTCATTTTGTTTGTTGACGACATTGATGGGATACTAACTTTGTTTTATTAAGTTTTAATTTGAATTTTATGAAGTACCTACTACTTTTTGTCCGCGTGGTACGTCGGTGTAAAAGTATAAATAATTAATTTAATAATTATCTCACAATTTACACACAACGTCATCTAGTTCCAAACTAAGCAGAGCTTGTAATATAGGTTCATACAAGAATAACTGATACTAATACATATATACTTTCTTTTTGTAAATACATACTTATTATACATAGAAACACCCAGACTAAGACAAACCCTCATGTTCATGCACACAAAGATTTGTCTTAAACGGGAATTGGCGTTGCAGGCAGGTATACTACCCAGCCCTGTGGATATAATATCGATCCGGGGCTCGCCGACCCACCATCTTTCGGCGACGAGGGCACACCGCGGGGTTTTAGTGGGTATTCTGTGCCGTTTAACATCGTAGGCACGGGAGTCCCACATAGCCACTCTGCCCGTCCCCCCACGGGTGGGGTGGTATGCGTAAATGCATTTCCCCGCGAAAAAAAAAAAAAAAAAAAAAAAAGGTATACTACCCACTCCGAAATCCGGTCGACAAGTAGCCTTTATGTCAGCTGAAGATGATGATGTATGGAGACTGTAGGACAGTGTGTCTCCATACATCATCATCTTCCGAATCGGCTTCTAGTCTGACAAATTTGGATGAATGTGGGTCGACTGCCATTAGACCTTTACAACCTAGTACGAAGTGATACAATACTCTTTGTTAGACTAGCTGTCGTACTTCATACTAAAGTTTAGTTTTTCATAGACACACACACACACACACAAACACACACACACACACACACACACACACACACACACACACACAATCAACAGACATTACTTTGGATAACGCAATTATCTCATAAACTCATCAGGCACAGAAAGTTCACTACACTGACATTTATACATCTTTAAACATCCATATTTTTTGTATTATATAGATTTGCATGTGTATATTTTCACTCTCGGATTACATTGTTAATGTATTTTTTGTGTACTTCGTAATTGGCGTACTGTTCCAATATAAATTATTTACCTACTGCCTGTAAGCTGTGAAGTGCCTATATGAAATAAATAAATAAAACTGTCATAGTATCACAGTTTTACATAAATAGACGATTATTCTTCTCTTATTACGAGATTTTGCGCCAGTTTCAACAGCTCCTGATAGAATTTAAAATTATTTTTATTACGAATTTAGTGCCAATTCAAAAATGTTAAAACAAAAATTGTTTAGATGTGCAGCAATAGCCGAGTGGAAGACCGTAGGACTACGAAGTTAAAGGTCTCGAGTTCGAAACCCACGGCACACACCTCTCGTCTTTTCGAAGATATTATGTGTGTATTTATCATATTATTATAAATTATCGCTCGCTAACGGTTTTTTGACCTGGTGTCCTGAAATACAGATGGCAGTCTAGTTTAGGCACCAGTCTCACACAATATAATTATTATGTCGTGTTACGGACCCGGTCAAGTGTCAGTGTCTTAATGTCACCCTTGTCAGTCTATGTCAATTTGTCAGTCTATTATAATATGTCAGTTAAAGTTAAATTTAAACTAATGTCAAAATTGTGCTAATCACTCTATTCTTTCTCTATCGCTACTCGTTCAAATACGCATCATCATCCTGTAATATACTAGAAATATATCTGCAAATGTACCAAAAGCCAGCTGTTTAATTTCAAACCAAGAAATCCTGCTATCTCAAGACGAAGCCGCAACATGTCGCAATGTGTTAAGTAGCCCTATGTATGTTTTTTATGTGTGATTTTTATATTGTGTTCAGATAAATAAACAATTTTATTATTTAAAACAAAAAATAAAAAAAAAGGGTGAAGGAAAACATCGTGAGGCAACCTACATACATGAGAGTGCCTAATAAGTGCTCGAGGGTGTGTGAAGTCTACCAATCCAACACCAGCGTGGTGGACTATGGCCCAACCTTTCTCATCATGAGAAGAGGCTCGAGCCCAGCAGTGGGACATATATTAGATACAGAGCTGCTATTATTTTCTTTAGATAATACAGCGTGTAAAATGAGTTGGTTAATCAAAATAGCAAAAAAATTGTTTTCACAATTTTTCATATACACCTATTTCGACGTTTCACAAAAACCTCATTTAATAAAAGTTGTAACATGGCATAGAAGAGAACTGCTACACATAATATCAGACACGAATAGTAGTGGCGGATAATTTCTCATGGGAGGGTCCGGATGTTCGTACTAGCAATGATTACCTAGAAACCACTACAATATGTAGTTGTTGTACATTTTGTTACATAGTTGTCAGAAATGACAGTTTATTCTATATAATTACTTTTATCCGACTACGGCGAAGCTAAAAGGAAGGGTAATGATTTTGGCAGTCTGTATGTATGTAGGTTTGTTTGTATGTTTGTATGTTTCACCGTGGCGTCGAAACTAGTAAACGGATTTTTTTGAATGAGGTGTCATTAGATTTGTATGAATAGGCCGAGTGGCTATATGAATGTAAATAGTTGAAATATATGAGATATTGCAACCTCATATACTATAGATTTATTTATAAGTATTGATTTAATTCCATTGCTATTTTTAAGTTTATTTTCTCTCCATAACCATCTTTAACCATAATGTTGTTTTGGTTGCTATAACTTACACATAGAATTATTGTCAAAACAAACAAATATTGTACGAGTTATTTGAAAAGATGGTGCACATGAATTTCTCACCAGCTCTATTCATGCTGCAATACCCATCGGAGCTGGTACTTGGATTGATTTTAATTCATATCTCTAAGTTGAATTAAAGTCAATCTAGGCTCCGGCCGGTGTCAAATTATTTTATTACAATAAGTTTTATAATTTAGTTAGCTAAGTTATATTTTAATTTTATATTTTTTGTATTTTGATGTTTGTTTTGACGTGTTCAAGCGCCCCTTGGGGCCTATGGAAATAAATGATTTGATTTGATTTGATTTGAATAAAATCTCATATAAAGTAATTTAAACGTCAGCTTCCACAATTAGAAAAAATACATAATCATGACGTGTTTGGTATCAATCTATAGTTTAACTGCGACCAACATTAGGTACAAAATTATTACGTAATCAGGTAATAGTTTTCAACTTATTATTTATTTACTAATTCTGGGTAATATAGGCGTAATTTTATTTTTATGTGTATTATGTTACTTGTGCTATTTAAATTTTGATTCAAAACTTAATCATATGTTATTTGTTTCGAGTATAGTGCAAACCTTCGTTAATGTTCAATAGCTGCTGAGTGATAAAAAAACCTTATGCTACAGCAACTAAAATCAAAATTGTCAAAAAATTAAGGTAGTTTGATATTAATTACAAAAAATACTTAATTTTAAATAAATTCTAATGATCCAAATAAACAAAATGTTGTGATGAAAAGTGATTGAAGGGTTCTACAGCAAAGGATACTTTTTTTGTAATTTAATTTTCTAAACGTTGTACTTAACACTCTGTAGGTACAACTAAAGTATGATAACTAGAGTATGAGTATACTCACACGTACACAACCAATACACACCCACACATACTCACACACACACATAAATAAATAAATATGTTAATATAAATAAGTAAGAATAATAATTTATTTTGTAATAAAACTGTATATATAGCCACGAAGGAGCGGAGTCTTCTACCACAGATCTTTTCAGCTTAAAAGGAGACTCCAATCAATGATTGTAACACTCGATTGTTATTGAAATAAAAGATTTTTCATTTCAATTGTCAAAAAAAAAAAAAATTAAGTATGAGCTGGCTGCTTACTTCACATCAGTAATAATTTGTTTTAGTTGTTATTTTATTTTATTTTAATGACATTTGTTAATTTATTCTATGATTTGTAATTATTATGTGTTTTTTTTATATTATTTCGTGTGGACCTCAAAATTTTCGAAACAAATGTATTTTTTGTTCTGAAATAAATAAATGAAAATGAAATGCTACAAAAATCCGCGAACAGTCACATATCACGCCTGGCGCTTGAACACAAACACGTTTTAAAGTATCGTAGTTTCGCAAACTCTATTAAATTGAATATCAGCACCGAGTCACGTTGACGATATATAGGATGACCATGCTGCTACAGAAAATAGTGATTTTCTGTTTAGACACTAGATGGTCGAGGGGTTAGCGTATTCGTCTCTTACTTTGAGGTCTTGGGTTCGATTCCACGAGTTGGAGTTGTGCCCAGTTGATGGCGATAGGCTCACCCCCTATCCCATGGGACCTAAACATAAAAGGTGAAGTGTGGGTGTTGTACACCTCTGCCATACCCTTCTGGGTAATATAGGCAAGATTTTATGTTATGTTAGACATTGGATTGATTTTTTGATTTTGGCCTTTATGTGGTGATGCTAAAGGAATCGGTAGATTTTGTTTATTTTACATCCTTACACTTCGATATTTAATTGACAGAAATTAAAATTTCATGTAATTTCACTTAAGGAATACGATAGGCGGAGACATTTTTGTTCAGAAAAGTACCTAACAGTCATTTAAATCTAAGGCGCTTTATTAATACACACTTATTACACTTTAAAACTCATAAACTACCGTAAATGTTACTTCTAGATTAGATAATAAATGCGTTATAGAATGTTATTATAATATATCAATTTGATAAGAATTTTAATTTCATATTATTAAAACCGACGTGAGGTGAAGACATTATTATTGAAAATACGGGTTACTCACGTTTAGTGCTAGACGTCGCGCGGAGGTGACGACACGCGAATAACAGCCCAGTTGATGAATCTACGTATTAGATTCGAAACTAGTCGGCATATCCCGGCTAAAGTAACGTGAGTAACCCGTATTTTCAATAATAATTTTAATTTCAGCAGTTTATTCGAAACTAAAATCGACATATCGAACAATGAATCCATCGGGCATTTGAAAATTGGAAAACAAAGAAATCGTCCGAAGTGCTTTGCAAATTCAGCCATGGATTCGTATGCTGCTAGACTCGAAATTTCTCAACTCTTTTTGTGCCAGTGGCCAGGTTCGAATCCTGCTGGATTCTTAATTTTTCAACTTGAATATTATATAAAATACAAAAGGCATAGCAAAGCAATAATTTGCTTTATAATTACAAACAAATCGTATTTACGACTTTCGATAAAATAAATTTAATTATTTTTAATACTAGACATTGTGTAATTAGGTATTATGTAATTTGGATTTTTAAACGTCGCAACATCGAATTTTGGAATTAAATTTTTCAGAGTGGGGGTATTCCCCATATGGCCGCCTTTCGGACTTTGTCTTAGTATAATGTATTTTTAATGAGTTTATGTATGTAATGTTATAAAATATTAGAGTAAAAATCAATTTATGAGGCTATTCCCAAAAAGCTAGTCGCTGTAGCACCGTTGTGTTGCGATGAAATTGCCTTATTGAGACGTACAGATAACTTTTAATGCCAAAATCGCTATCAAATTGACTTAAAGACAATAAATTTATTTGTTATCAAACTTTGAAATAAACCAATCAGAATTCAGACACTTCTTTACAGAAATCTAATAAATAAATCAATTTGTTTTCCATCCTTCTCGTCTCGACATTTTTGTTCACAAAATATTTTTGTGGGAATCTGTATAAATTTTATATGTTTGTGTTGGGTATGACGGTCCACTGTTGGGATCAGTCACGTCTTGGATCGTATAATATTCCGATTTGGAAAATAGACTAGTCCTATTTTTTGCAATCTTCGATGTTACTCCATATCGCTAGAAATTGTTTTGGGATTTCTTTTGTTAAAATTGTGTTGGTGACAAAAGGAGCGATCAATTGTGAACATATTTTTTAATATATATTTTTTTAATTAAAGTGTCCTCTCGGCGCAGAAAGAATACTTATTTGCTCCTTAACTGATAATTTTCTCCGTAACCACTCATGCTATACATGTGTGACATAGTGGTTTAATCGGTCGCCTCGCTATTCTCCACTACACTGGTGTTGTGGGTTCGATCCTCACATGGGACAAATCTTTGTGTGATTTGCAAAGATTGGTATGAGACTGGGTGCGCTTGTGTGAGTGAATGTGTGTATTTGGCCTTATCATTGGGACCATTGGATAGTGTAATTGCTTCTGGCGTTCTATCAAAAGTAAAAAAAAAAATGTCTTCAACAGAAGCCTGTGACGGACATCAAATAAACACACATTTTAGTAAGTTATAGTACCCGTCGATGACTTAAAATAAGGTTCACAATTTTGCAGCATTTTTTAAAGCGTTTAATTGTGAGACTGTCCTTCAAGGCGCAAATTTAACAGACAACGTATCGATATTGAAAATTGTTTGTTGGCTCACGATTTTGTTCTGCACATAGCTGCAGCATTGCATGCACTGATTTAATAGCACTGATGTGACGTGCTGATGCATTCTATAAGTCAAAAGTAGCAGATTCAACTAAAATCGTCCGGTTTGGTATTGTGATTAGGTACTGAAATTACTATCCGATGAGGCATAGCTCCGTTTGGCAGAACTCAGATTAAGCGACGCATATACAATCTGCTATTGCAAATTGCTGTAGTACCAATAACACATCTGTTTATTACATGTATACGTCCGCGTAGGAAAAAAAAGAAAAACGGTAAATGAAAAAGGTTTGAACGATTTTTTATTTCTCTATATTCGTGTGGTATCAAGATATTACATGAAGATAATTTACGGTTATACCTTTAAAACAATTGTACTGTCAAATTTAATTGAAATTTTCCCAGGGCCGAGTAATAACTGTCAAAATCCATTCATAAACTTTAAAGTAAATTTTATCTGAAATGCGCAGCTCTACTCGTCCAGTGGGAAAATATCATTTAAAACTTTCAGTTCTCTATAGTTAAATGCATGCTCTCTCTGGGTATAAATCATTGAACGTATTGTCAAAAAAAATAAACATAGTAAAATTATAGAATGAACAAACATTTATAAAACAAATATATTAAATACAAGGGTTAGTCTTCTGCTCAGGTTTTCGATTTTATTAAAATCAAATCAAATCAAATCAAATCATTTATTTCCATGGGCCCCAAGGGGCGCTTGAACACGTCAAAACAAACATCAAAACACAAAAAATATAAAATTAAAATAAAACTTAGCTAACTAAATTATAATACTTATTGTAATAAAATGATTTGACACCGGAGCTTAGATTGACTTTAATTCAACTTAGAGAATTGAATTAAAATCAATCCAAGTACCAGCTCCGATGGGTA
Organism: Hypena proboscidalis; assembly: GCA_905147285.1. NCBI lineage: Eukaryota > Metazoa > Arthropoda > Insecta > Lepidoptera > Erebidae > Hypena > Hypena proboscidalis. The sequence goes on along the minus strand of LR990150.1, from coordinate 2,920,214 downwards.
TTGCATCATGAGAAGAGCTGGTGAGAAACTCATGTGCACCATCTTTTCAAATAATTCATACAATATTTGTTTGTTTTGTGACAATAATTCTATGTGTAAGTTATAGCAACCAAAACAACATTATAGCTAAATATGGAAGAGAAATAAACTTAATTAGAGAAATGCAATTTAATTATTATAAATAAATCCATAGTATATAAGGTTGCAATATCTTACACTTCAAGCAGAAAATAAAGGAGTAAAAACAATGTGTGTATACTACTGTATATACAGGGTGTATTTTTGAAACGGGGCAGTAAGGGCAAGTACCTTAACCGTTGCAGTTACAGCAAAACGTTCTTAAAAGACCTTCCCTAACTTTTTGGGACATTTTAAACTGCATTCACAGATTTTGTAAAAAACTTACAGTTAGCAAAAAAAAATGCAAAAAGTTCAATTTTTTTTTTTTATGCCAATCGATTCTATTTCATGTGGGGATCAAAAAACTCTATGGGACCATTTTAGCTTTCAGTACTAGAAAAGACAGAAATCGCCAAAAACGTTTTCCATACATTTCGGCAACAGAAACGAATTTCTACGATGGTCTAACTTTTTGTTATGGCCTGGAAGTGGGTAGAATTGACTGTAAAGTAAATAAAAAGAATTGTTACCCTCAAATTTCGAATTTGATTCGAAAATCTGTGTGTTATACTTAGTTTCAGCTGAGAAACTTCGTATGAGTTATTAATTAAGGATTTTCGCTAAAATGTCTTCTAATCGGATTCGAATCAAATTCGAAATTTGAGGGTAAAAATTCTTTTTATTTACTTTACAGTCAATTTTACCCACTTCCAGGCCATAACAAAAAGTTAGACCATCGTAGAAATTCGTTTCTGTTGCCGAAATGTATGGGAAACGTTTTTGGCGATTTCTGTCTTTTCTAGTACTGAAAGCTAAAATGGTCCCTCAGAGTTTTTTGATCCCCACATGAAATAGAATCGATTGGCATAAAAAAAAATTTTGAACTTTTTGCATTTTTTTTGCTAACTGTAAGTTTTTTACAAAATCTGTGAATGCAGTTCAAAATGTCCCAAAAAGTTAGGGAAGGTCTTTTAAGAATGTTTTGCTGTAACTGCAACGGTTAAGGTACTTGCCCTTACTGCCCCGTTTCAAAAATACACCCTGTATAAGGGTTTTAGAACAGGCCTACACATAAAAAACATTTATATACTAATAACAAAAACTATTTACACTACAAAATATAAAAATTAAAAAAAAATGTACACACAGATTGCCTTTACTTAACAATATTTGAAATAACATGAAATGAGGTTATACAAATCAAATTTAGTGAGTTAATAAAGAAACTATATAATTATGTATTAATTTTCATTAATCATCATATTAAATAATAAAAATAATGTATCAATTGATATTCATTATATGATAGATTATGATTAGAACTTAAGTCCTCGAAAATAAGAGTATAAATAAATAAATTTAAATATCTCACAACTTACACTCAACGTCATCTAGTCCCATATGCAGAGCTTGTACTATGGGTACTAGAATAACTGATACTAATACATATATACTTTTCTTTTGTAAATATGATGTACTTATTATACATAGAACACCCATACTAAGACAAACCCACTTGTTCATGCACACAAAGATTTGTCTTAAGCAGGAATTGAACCCGCGAGCTCGGCGTCGCAGGTACACTACCCACTCCGCCATCCAGTCGTCAGAGTTACAACATGAATACCATACAAATTTTGAGTTAACCTCCAATCAAACGAAAAGTCAGTATAAGTTCTTTATAAATCTAAAAAGTATTCAGCCGATTCCTATTTTTCCGATTTCAAGCCACATTTTATGTCTAGAATAGAAAGTTCCTACAAAACTATCATTCACATCACGCACCACACAGGAGTCGAACTGCCACCCAGAGTTTATTTACCATTCCCTTTATGTGTGATAAATCTAATTTGTAGATTTGTCTAGCGAAAGTAAGGAATAAACTTCACTTCGCACGACTTCAGTAGGTTATTGTGAAGCTTTTCTTAGAATACTAATAGAAGTAAGAATCTGTGGCGGTATCCGCACATAATAAATGTCACGTGACCGCGAGTGCTGAATCGCGATATCGAAATGTTCACAGCAAGTGACTATATATACCACTTCCAATACGATACCGTCGGACAGCTGTCCGCCAGGCAATACCACTGAGCCTGGTTGGAGGATCCTCCCTTTGTGGTGGAGGAACATCACACCCTGTTCCTCTACATTGGTGACCCCGACGTGATCAAAACACGCAGCATCACCCCCACTCACTGGAGAATCTCACCGCTCCACCGCGCACCTCGACTCACTGAGGAATTAGCGGCACACAGTCTCGACTCACTGTAGACTCAGCGGAATTCAGTTCCGACTCACTGGAACTCTCATCGACCTCCGGTCTTGGAGGGGAGTGATGTGGCGGTATCCGCACATAATAAATGTCACGTGACCGCGAGTGCTGAATCGCGATATCGAAATGTTCACAGCAAGTGACTATATATACCACTTCCAATACGATACCGTCGGACAGCTGTCCGCCAGGCAATACCACTGAGCCTGGTTGGAGGATCCTCCCTTTGTGGTGGAGGAACATCACACCCTGTTCCTCTACAAATCTTTTATGCAAGTACACGATACCTTACCCTCTTAATTTTGAAATACGGATATCAAAGTCAAAGTCAAAGTATTTTATTTGTAAACATAGGTAAAAAAAGTTGTTACCAAAATTACAAAATGTCAGCTATGTTTGGTCTAAGGCATACAAATACAGATATTTTAATTCTAATAATATAAATAAAACTTAAATAAAAAAAAAAAAAAAATATGTAATAGAAATAATAATGTCAACAGTTAATTATCTGTCTTAATATTTTTGTCATTAAGAAATTCAATTGTGTAATAGCCCTTCTTTATTAAAATGTCATAAAGTGTTTTTTTTAAATGTCAAAGCTATTTATTTGTAGTAAGGTCGTCGGTAAATTATTGTATAATCTAGGAGCCATAATCAATAAATTTGCAGAATATATGGCCTTCTTATGCTGTTTTGCACGTATTTTAAATTCATGACGTGTATTAGACAAATTTTCAATTATTTTGGATATTTTTGGATATTTGGACGTGTTATCATAAACTGTGTAACGTGGTATTTTAATGACCATTTGGGTAGTCCGAATAAATAAAAAACCCGGCCAAGTGCGAGTCGGACTCGCGCACGTAGGGTTCCGTACCACTATACATCTAAATAAATGTTTTTCTTAATTCTTTATTATATTTGAGTTGATTGAACGAAAGGTAAAATGCGGTTTACGGTTTATAACGTATTAAAAAAACTAATTATTAGATCTCGTTCAAAACAATTTTCGGTGGAAGTTTGCATGGTAATGTACATCATATATTATTTATCATTCCCTTATTTTAGAAGTTACGGGGGGGAGGGAGGGTGCACATCTTCACATAGCGGCGGTAGCGGCATTCCGACGTCACAACTGGCTTTCGCCCGTGGTTTCACCTGTGTGGTACGTCACTGAAAGTAGCCATTATGTTAAACCATCAAAATTGACCCAGTGAAAAACGAGTATTGCATCACATCATGGAGGTCTGATGGCAATCAATCCACGTTAAATATTAATATTCAACTAAATCCGTTAGACAAAAATCCGATCTTACTATGTTTGCGAAAGCTAGTCACTATTATTATAACGATTTTGTTTGTTTGTACCCAATACAGTCCGAAACTACTGGACTGATCAAGCTGAAACTTGATGACAAGATAGCTCAATACCTAAGGTAAAACGATAGCTACTTTTTATCCACGTAGGTATCAAGCAGGTGGAGCCGCAGATAAAAGCTAGAACTACATAAAATTCTATTAAAACTCAATAAAACAAAGTTAGTATCCCATCAATGGCGTCAACGAACAAAATGAATACAAGTCTGATTAATAAGAGATCGGGTTCGTTAAAATTAATGATATTCAAAGACTCCGGCGGCTCTCGCGAACTTCGTAATTTATTGGTAAACAGAAACCCTATACTTAATAATATTGTGGAGTGTATACTGGTTGGGAAATTGTGCCTCATATAACATTGTATTTAGTATGAAGTTTTTTATGATAAAAGCCCATGTTTTTTTGAAATTGTAACGTTTTAGTTATAGTTACACAGGGTGGATGCGACAAAGTGCCATTTATAGACACAACAAAAAAAATTAAATGATCGCAAAGTTGCTGGTTGAATTTAATACCGATTAAATTCAACCAGCTATTACTACATAAAATTCTATTAAAAACCCAATAAAACAAAGTTAGTATCCCATCAATGTCGTCAACAAACAAAATGAATACAAGTCAAAGTTGCTGGTTGAATTTAATCGGAAACCGTGACATTTTATTCTAGTAAAAACAAAATATCTAGGTCAAATAAACACTGACCACCATCTAGAAACTGTGGTTTGACTAAATATCGCAATGTTGTGTAACTTATTTTTTTTTAATTCAACTTTACAAGGTATAAAGTTAAGCTCCAAAAACGTATGGAAAATATATTAAATATTTAATACGTAATATGTATTGTACTATATAATTTTGTATAAGTCATTAAGGAGCCTCCCCGAGTGACGTACTCAACTATTCCCTACGTCCGGCGCACCCTGGGCAATTCGCGAGTTCTCCAAAGCGATTTGGCTAATCCTTTCACCACGATGGCAAATCAAAATAAAATTTGACTCAGCCATCGACACGAGGAAGAAGAATAATAAATCATTTCTTTTGTTTCAATAATTCAATTACCTTTGCCGAACAAATTAAATGATTTCAATGTTGCTGGTTGAACATTTTACTTTCGTAAAAAAAATATCTGGTTCAAATTACTTACTATATCTAAAACCTGTAGCTTCAACGAATATCGTAATGTTGAATAACCTTTCTTTTTATTAAACTTTATACCTTTCAGCCCGAAGACGTATTGAATTAGCATTGACGGTTGATATGAAGGAAGAAGATGGATTTACCAAACGTAAGTTTTCCAGGAATCTACAGCCAATACATAACATTGGACGTCCCTAGATCAATCTAGTGCTGAAGTGATTGATACATCCATTCAGTTTGTCAACCCTAACAAGATCTATTCAGGTTGGGTTTTAGAGATAGCAATCCAAGTCCATAGAATTACAAAGTTCTCTTGGCCACTCTTAGTTCTTGAAACTAATAACATAACATAGCCTAACATCAAGCCTATATTACCCAATAGGGTGTGGCAGAAGTGTACAACACCCACACTTCACTTGTTATGTTTAGATTTCATGAGAAAGGGTTTATCGCCATTCACTGGGCATAATTCCATCTTCGTGCTGCTTGTGATTATGAATTTTCTGACGGAAAGATCATAACACTTTGCCTGACCCAGGAAACGAACCCGAGACCCCGCGGTGAGAGGCGCATACGCTAACCACTGGACAATCGAGGCAGTTAATATGTCAATGAATAACACTATTCATGACGTCACAAACAGGCTTTGTGACAGTTACTCGAGTTGTAAGTTAGAACCGCGGAACTTGTGCTGTTGAATATAACTTAATTGTTACTCGTGATGTTGCGACCGACACGGCGACGTCTTAGACGTGGTACTGTATTAAAATTCGTGTTGCGAGTGGTTTAATTTTATGACTATTTTTATTGTCTAGCGGAGCTTAATGCGACTTCTTACCGCGAGTTGGTTTCAATCCCCAGAACGGGTAAAACTCTTATCAAATGGGACTTAATCATATCTGGTGAAATGTGGGTTATTAACACCTATGCCACACCCCTATGGGTAATACTGGCACGATGATATCCATTCTGCTTGTCTGCCCTACCCTTAGTTAAGTTAGTTTCATTCTAAGAATAACAACGTAAGCAACAATTTCCAAAAAAATGAAACTTCAAACTTCTCCCGCCCACTCTCAGTTCTTGAAACAGATAAGTAAGTAAATGAATAATACACTATTCATGACGTCACAAACAGACTAGGTGACAGTTACTCCAGTTGTAAGTTAGAACCGCGGAACTTGTGCTGTTGAATATAACTTAATTGTTACTTGAGATGTTGCGACGTCTCAGATGTAGACAAGTTTATGTTGTGGTGCAATAAGGAATTCTAATAAGTAGACCAATTGGTCCATGACCGCGTATTTAGTCTAGCGGTAATGCTTTGGATTGGTGTGCAAGAAATTAGGACCAAAATCTTACCTATTCAAATGTCAACCTCACCTGCACGAGGCGCACACTGCTAAATAACGAACGAGATGCTGACGACTATCTTTAATTTGCTTATCTAAGCAATCAGACTTAAACATCTCAAATTTAAGAAATTTGATGACCGGAAGGCGGAGTGGGTAGTGTATCTGCCTGCGACGCCGAGGTCGTGGGTTCGATTCCCACTTAAGACAAATCTTTGTGTGCATGAACATGGGGGCTAGTATTAGTGTGAGTGTTTCTTGTATAGTAAGTATGTATTTACCTAGAAAAGAAAAGTATATTATATATGTATAAGTATCAGTTATTCTAGTACCCATATTACAAGCTCTGCTTTGTTTGGGACTAGATGGCGTTGTATGTGAGTTGTGAATTATTTATTTATTTATTTTATTATTTTCAGGAACAACGCGGAGCTGCAGAGTCTAGAAAATTGCCTGGTAGATGACATTGATATTGTATAAAATTCAAAAAGGCATAGCAAAGCTATAACTTGCTTTTTTGGTCTTAACTCAAACATACCGTGTGACTAAGTGACTTATCACTGATCGCACAGATGGTGCTCTAACCAAGTGAGGTTTGTCTAACTGGTATATATATTTTTTTTATACTACGCCCGCAGCGAACGAACGTGTAGTCCACCTGATAGTAAGTGGAGTACAGCCCATGGACTTCAATCCACAAAAGCAGATTATAGATGCGTCGCTGCAGCTGGAGACTACGGTGTTATGCCTCATGTGCCAGTAATTTCAGGGCCTGATCTCACCAAACCGGAACAGAGAAATGGAAGCACTACTATTTGGCGGCAGGTTAAAGGTGAGTTTCTATTAAGCTAGCACTAAAAGGGTTGAGAAATTTCGAATCTAGCAGCATCCATGGCTTAATTGGCTTAGTAACTGGGGCGTTTATCCGGCGGGTGCAGTTTCGAGTCCTGTTGGATTCTTAATTTTTCAACCTTTACTTGTATAAATGAGTGGCGTCACGGCTTGTCTCTATCAAATGCAGACCTAATCATAACAGGTGAAGTGTGGGTATTTTAATAGCCACACTCTTCTGCGTCAAAATCTCTTTACAGTAGGTATGTGCAAAACTTCTACTTTTAACCTTACTTAAGAATAACAATAAGAATAAGAATAATCTTTATTACAGTCCACAAGTACTATCGGCTGCAGATAAGCATGCCCACTTTAGAAAATATTCCTGCGACAGCGCAGGTAGTAACGCACACATTGAACCAACGAATCAGAGGCATTTTTTTATTTGTGTGAGTGCAAGCTCAATAGCCACACTTCCTTACCCCACCCCCTTTGAGACAATTGTATTTGTGTGAGTGCAGTGGGCAAAATATAAACAATAGCCGAAATGTGCAACGTTTTGTAAGTGCATTGTTTAGTCAAATTTCTCAGAACTTAAACAATAGCTATTTTTTTTGTGTTAGAAGCCGATAAATGATGGTTAAAACATGTTAAACAATATTGCACCTTATCTACTTAACAACTATGGTAAGGTGATTCAAAATCGCTAACAATGCTTGTCGGCATGTTTTATTGAACTTCTTACGATTTAAAACAATAGTTAACTCGGTTTTTAATATTGGCAAAATCGCCGACAATATCCCGTGATAAAATCTACTTTTAACTAACTTAAAATGAATTTACTAGTATATAATTTAACACATTTAATTTATTTAACAAATAATAAGCAATCAAGACAGTTATTTCACCCCCATTAAACGCATCAATATAAAAATCCTATTTACAAATACTTGCATATCAATCCATTCATCTTTTAACACAATGATGATATTACGATATTCAATGCGCCCGCGCCGTTGGAATCAGTTTTATCAGAGATTTATTTATACATTCCATTTAAGATTTCTTCACAGATTAACTTAACACTTGTTCGAAGACTTGAGCAGCCTCTGTTAAAATATATTATTTCAATTGAAGCCCAAAAATAACCCAAGGATAGTTATCAATTTATTTCTTTTAACATAATCTAGTCACTAAGAAATTTTTAATAAATAAAAAAAGATAAAACTAAAATAAATTGTTGAATAAATTAATTCTTATCAAAAATAAAATTTGTTTCAGAAAGTTCAAATAATCATTTGAATATATTTGGCAATACCAATATATTTTTTTTATCTAAACATTTAAGATAGTAATAAGTTCAAAATTGTTTCTCGCTGGCAATAACACTATTCATAACAAGGAGCTCACGCGAATGGGATTTACATTTATTTAAAAATCATCTACAATTAACCGAGCGCACACTCGCTTAGTGTGAGTGTAACAATTATACATATAGATATTTATACGCATACAACTCGAATATCGTTCGCGCTCCCCATTGGTCAGAACGTTAGCATCGAGTATACACGCCGTGAGCGGTGCTATGCGATTACCGTCTTAAAGGTGGGCATGCGGAACTGCTTTCGATAGTACATAAAAATATATAACAGTAATAACCACACTAGGCAAAGCCTGTATCGTGGTTATTAATAGCGTCTATACAGAAATTGGACTGAAGAATTTAAACTAAAGTAACAATATATTTTTAAACTAGACATAAAACTCGTAAAGTTATTATTTAAAACATATAGTAAAACATTTGCGTTGTGTGTGAGTATGCGTGTCTGTGTGTTTGTGTGTCTGTGTATGTGTGTGTGTTCGTGCTTGTGTGCGTCATAACTCCTATACCTTTCAAATCAACAAAAAACGCAAAATACAATCTATTTATGACCTACACGAGTTTTACATGTAATTTATGATAAATTATAATGTGAAGATAAAAGCTACAATAAATAGCACCTAATCAAAAAGTTATTTGAAGTTAAATTCTTCTCATCTCAGAACCAACCTTATAGATTACATTTCAAACGATGATGGTAACGGTAAGGTCCTGTACCTCTGGGGAGGGTTTCTAAGGGTAAATCATTAACGACACCCGATACCTCTCCAAATGGAACCTCCTGAACTGTATGTTACGTCATTCATCAGTCGCAGGTTCAAATCCTGCCAGTCCCATTACTTTTTCACCCATTTCTTAGTAAAACTTGCTAAGCAAGTTAAGCTAAATGCTATTAAAATTAAAAATAATAATGTTTGCACTATTGTAGATGTAGCTATACATCTATAATCTGCTTTTGTAGATTGTAGTCGGTTATAAATTGTAGTTACCACTTACCTACCACAACTATTACTACTGCAGATTTTGTTAAAAGGAACTGGAAACACCACTGCACCTCTTTTGCGACTGCGAGCCACTGGTCCATAGACGAAGCATCATTCTGGGACGCCATATCTTGGATCTGGATGATGTCAAGTCACTCCCGATCGGCCGACTGCTCCAATTTATGGAGGCTACTGGACTATTAAAAAAAAAAGAGGAGAGTCTATAACGATGCTACAATCACAATAGACCCACGGAGGTCGATGTGAGTACCCAAAGACTCGTCCCAACAATAATAATAATACCACAACTATACGACCGTTAGCTGAAAACATAATTAAAAAGGATTAATGCAATACTAATAAACAAAATTAGCTGAAACTAAATTTACCTCAAAGACCGCCTTCAAACGACGAAGGTACAAAATATCGTTCCAAAGGCTTTCGTACCTCTGGGGAGGGTTTGTAAGGGTTAGTCATTAACGACACCCGATACCTCTCCAATTATGGCTTTGATCATCAAAAGGAGGGTTTCAGGGTTCCGTACTATGATGAATCAGAGCCTTGATTTTACAAATTTCATGCCTCTAATTAGGACAGGCGTCTATTCATCTTATTGGATGAGTTTTGTATGGATCATAAATCAAAATAGTGACTAAATCATAGATGAAGCAAGCAAGAACAACCGAGCAGAACTTATATTATGTCACATTTATGATTATGGCTGCCTTGATGGTCTGGTGGTTAGCGTATGCGCCTCTCACTGTGAGGTTTTGGGTTCGATTAAAAGTAAAACCGGCAAAGTAGCAGCACGGAGTTAGAATTGTGCCCAGTGGATGGCGATAGGTTCACCCTGTATCCCGTGGAATTTAAACATAATATGCTAAATAAGAATATTTTATTTAAAACTGACGTGAGTTTGTAACATTATTCAAATTATGAAATACGGGTGTTACTCACGTAATGTTTGTCTATTTAGTCGATCGCGGTTTCGCCTATACGTCTAGGCACTATCAAGAGAGTGCGATACGTCGCGCCTGAGTCGCAGCCAGTCTTGCACTGGTAATGCCTAGACGTATAGGTGAAACCGCGGTCGACTAAATAGACAAACGTTACGTGATTAACACTCGTATTTCATAATTTGAATAATGAAATAAGAATGTTGTACACCTCTGCCACACCCTTCTGGGTAATATAGGCGTGATGTTATGTTGTTGTTGTTATTATATTTATGATTATTCTCAAACTGCCTGGTCGCTCGTAATGTAATATTATAGATTCGACCGTTAAATTTCAGATGAAGCTAGTGTGGAAGACAAACAAAGTATTTTACTGTAGTTATTATTTACAATGCGCAACCTGTAATGATAAACGTGTAATATTTTGATACAACTAGTAATATCCATAATTGTAGCGAATAATCAATATCGAAATTAAATGTATAGATAGATAAAACGTAATATATACATATACTAATACTAATACAATATAATACATACAATATGAAGGATTAATTTTTTTTATAATGTTTTAAACAATTCAAACTTTGCGCTTGTCTAATTGCAACAGGCAACGCATTCCACAAGCGAACGGATTCAACAGTGAAGGACTGGTCATAAAAACCTGTGGAATGCGTTGGCATATCCAGTCTTAGGATTTCGGATGACCTCAAGAACTTTGAGAAGTCAACGTAATGCTCAAAATAGAATCTGCAGCGTTACATTACGTGCTCGTCGGTCTGAAAACACCTTTATAATATTAAGAGATAATTAGAATGCAAATAGCAGCGACACACGCCAGGTGGTGTGTTGGTAAACTTACATACCAACGCTGGAAATATGTTTTTTTTATCAACTTTATGCAAGAGATGTGTATTTTTTAAATGATTTTAAGTGAAAGTTCCAGTAGTGTTTGTGTTAAATTTTAACAAAAATATTAAAACAAACAAAAAATCTATTCTTTCCATTTTATAATATTTGTTTAGATTTAAATATATACCGTGCGGAACCAATAGTCACCGAGTGCGATACAGGACAAACTTTCTTTGAGTGTCTGATATTCGAGATCATTATAATATTAATCAACTTTGACTTCAAGAGATGGAATAATAAGATCCTTGTTATTAATTACTAGAAAAATATAGTGATTTGTTTGGCATTTATAATTATTATTTCCCGCGGTAATGACGCAATAAAAATATCTTGGAGTCTACTTGCTTTTTAATTAAGTTTACGTCTATATTGCTAAGGGTTTGTTTGTGATATTGATGTAAAACTTATTATTGAAAATTAAAAAACATTATATCGATAAATTCTGACTCGAAAAGTACCTACTATTCAACTTAGCAGCTCAAAAAGTCCTTCTTTGTTGTCTGAAAACAGTGGACAAAACTTAATTTTGCTTCGAGTCAATTCAGTGAGCAAAACTCGGTTTTGCTTCAAGTTTTGGTCTCACTCGAAAAAAAGTTGAGTTTGGCTCACTGCGCGTGTATTTTTTATGTCACACAACTCTTATACCACGTAATCTAGTCCCAAACTAAGCAGACCTTGAAGTGAAAAGTTTTAAGTGTGACATGAGATAAAAGTTATTTTCATCACGTAGTTTTGAGTACCACACTACGCTCAAGATTTTTAACTAATACGTAACATTTCGCTTATTTGAGTCTTAAAATTTGCATTCAAAACAAATACATACTCTCTTGTTGCAGAAATAACTATTGATGGAAAGACCATTATTATAATTACTAATTATTGACACGGTAATCGCGTAAATAATAATTTTTAAGTAGAAATACTCACTGCAAATCTATCGAAACTAATGTTCAATCGATTTGCACCAATCGGGCTCTAGTGGTCGTGGTCTCAACTATAATACGTTGATTAAAAGTTAACAAACGTGACTTAAATATGCAACTTAGGCGAGGTTTGCGAAATCCCACCATTTTTATATAATATTATGTCTTCCTCGAGGTTTTCATGATTATGAATCTACAAATTTATCAAAAATTCTGATATCTACGAAATTAGACGATGGGATCTCGTATTATTAAATCTTTTACCGCCATAAGGCAAAATGATTTCGCTGAAAATTCTCGATACTAACTGAACTAACGAATTTTGTTTCTCGTACCACTCAATACAGAATTGACCCATTTCTCGTCTGCATTAATTGTCATCTACAGAGGACGTATTGCTCTACATCCACTAATAATTATGTGTGGAATTGAAGCAGACACAATATGGACATGGATGTAAGTGACAGTTTCAGATAGAAGTTTTAGAAATGGTGCTATAAATAGGACTTTAATACACTATAGTTATATATTATATTCTACCGCACGATTAATCAACGCAGTAAAACACATGTGAACGGTTACAAAAAAAAATCGATCAACGTTTGAATTTTGTTCGACATTTCTATTCAGAATACGTTTATTTATATAAACGTTCCCACGTTATTTTAGCCGGGATATGACGACTAGTTTCGAATCTATAACATAGATTCATTAACTGGGCGATTAATCGCCCTTTTTAATTCGCCCTGGGCGAGTAATTTCTGCACCTCATGTAGGTTTTAATAATATTATTGTTCCTACATTTGTTTTGCAAAAACAAATGTCTTTTGCTTTTCTAATAGAGATAGAAATAAAATAAAAAGCTCTTGATAAATAATAAACCATGAACAATGGAGCTGATATTCACCAAAATTACATTTCTATGTATAATAAGTATTGTATTTACAAAAGAAAAGTATATATGTATTAGTACTGTAATTATGTCAATCTTGTCTGTTTTATAATCTACTTATCGATGTCTCAATTATTATTATTTTTCTTTTTATTCTTTATATTGTTTTGTTGTCTTCTAATACAGGCATTGTTTGCTTAAAATAAGGCTACATCACAAACTAATTGTTGTAAACTTTATAAATGAATTAAACAATTTCAAACAATTTGAATTTGAGTTTGAATTAGTATCAGTTATTCTAGTACCCATAGTACAAGCTTTGCATAGATTAGGACTAGATGGCGTTGTGTGTAAGTCAAATGATATTTTTTTTTTATATTACGCTCACAGCGAACGAACGTGTAGTCCACCTGATGGTAAGTGGAGTACAGCCCATGGACATCAACAATCCACAAAAGCAGATTTTAGATGCGTCGCTGTAGCTGAGGACTACGGTGCCTAATTTCAGGGCCTGATCTCACCACCAAACCGGAACACAGTAATGGAAGCACTACTATTTGGCGGCAGGTTAAAGGTGAGACGGTGGTGCTGCCGCCCTCGAGCTCAATCACAAGAGCTCTACCACCAGTGAATTTATTATAATTTACCGATTATTGCTGAATTTTAATTGGTATCTCGTACCACTCAATACATCACATCAAATAATAGAGTAGTGAGTGTTACAGAGCGTGCATGACCCATTTCTCGTCCGCATTAATTGTCATCTACAGAGGACATATTCCTCTGCGACCACAAATAATTATGTGTGGAATTCAAGCAGTCACAATATGGACATGGATGTAAGGATAAAAGGAAGGGTTAATTTTTTGAAGTTTATTTTAAAGCTTTATGTTACTGGGATTTTATTACTTTTATAAGTTACTTTTTCACTTATAAAATAGTTCTTTTCATGAATAAATTCTAAATCAACGGACCATACCGCTTATTAAGGTTAAATACAATTAAACTGTATTTAGTTACTATAATATTAACTGTCTTGATGGTCTAGTGGTTAGCGTATGCGCCTCTCACCGCGAGGTCTCGGGTTCGATTCCCGGGTCGGTCAAAATGTTATTTGTGACCTTTCCGTCAGGAAAGCTCACAATAGCATCACAGAGTTGGAATTGTGCCTAGTAGATGGTGATAGGCTCACCTCCTATGCCATGGGACATAAACATAACTGGTGTAGAATAACTTTTCCAAACGCTTCTGGGATAGAAGCGTGAGAAGAAGAAAATATAAGCGCGATGTTATGTTATGTTAATAATTATAGTATTACTCAAATTCACTTACAATATTTGATTATGATACATACATACACTCATACACACAATCTTAGGGTGTTACTACTCCAAAATAAATCAACATATGCGTCGATTGATGCATCGATCGATGGGTGTGATATATTAGCTGCCTGTTTTTCTTCGCTTAAACAGTACAACATCATCGGCAAATAATACAAGGATGATTTCATGGGTTAACGTCATTAGGTTAGGCAAACAGTTTGGGTTGCATGGGCAAGTCTAAATATATGCCTAATCTAATGACGTATTTGACGTATTCGGCCTTCTTTAAACATCGTGCCTAGATGTCCGCTACTTGATAGCAAAAACACACTGATTCTTAGCTAATAGTCTAGATTAATATAGACCATATTTTACCGGAGTACCACGCGGGCAAAAGCTGGTTGATAAATATACCTCGTCAACCTACCCAAATATTCACTGTTTTCCTTAAAAGATGAAATAACGTCCGCAGTGACTGTAGAGATCACGTTGAAAGATTTGTAAGGTATGACATGATAAGGGTGCTGTGACACTCTTTGAAGTTAGACGAGGGTATGCATTATGTTTTGTGATTGTTTCTGTCTATGGCAGAGTAGGTTAATACTGTAGCACAAGATACTAAAGTGTATGCCGAAAATATAAAAATAAACTGTTTAGTGACACAAAATTTCATTAAACTACTAACGGAAAATTTAGCTAAAAAATAAAAAAACAAAGTTGTTACCTGATTACTCGGAGCGGTGAGAGATCGATACAACGAAATACCAAAAACTAAAACCAAGCGCCTATACTTCTATTATAATTTGTTGTTGCATAACCCAGGGTGAAATATTTACTATTTGGTCAGTTGTAACCGTTTATTTAATTCGAAGTTTATTTTGAACTCTGAAACGCGCAAACGCGCGGTTTAGTAAAGTTAAGGTGTTCTTTAGGGTGCTTTAGGCGTTGGAGATCGTGAGTGTGTTCATGCACTAATTTCTATTCTTATCCGAGCCTGCAAAATAAGAATATAATAAAGAAGTACAGTTATAGAAGAATAAGAATAAGATACATTTATTCCGGTAAATCTTAAAATTATATGAACAATTTTAAAACAACTTATTTCTATTTAAAATAAGTACATAAACATACTGATGTGCGAGAAAAGGCCCTCAGCATAATACTGCAGCACATTAGTACCACAGCGCTGGTATTCTAGTAAGAAAGACAGCGTGACATTGTTATAAACACAATTTTTTATCGATAATTTGCCCTGTGTCAGTGCAATTGATAAAAAAATGTATAATCAGCAATTTAATCCTGTATTTTTTTCAATCCATAATTTAACTCTGTTCAGGTTTTCTTTTTTCTTTTTTCTTCATAAGAAATTAATTATTAAAATTATGATATCTTATTTACATTACAATCTAGCCTATCAACACTAGTAAGAAATATTATGTTAACCTAAATTGCTACGTAATAATATAAACCCTGATCAAGTAAACTAATCGTTTAATAATTTTAGATTCGCTTATGATATTTCCTTTTGATTGTCACATCCATTTGCTCTAGCCCCGCGCAATCAAAATGTCTGTATGTGACGTCACAAATTGTCCTCTATTCAGTTTGGAGATTACAGTCAGTGACGCGTGCCGAACTAATTTCTGTGGAAAATTTCACGCGTACTATATACGAATTTTATGGAAATTGCTTGCTTTTTGTAGTCAGGCATAATTTGATTTTTTATTAAATAACACATGTGTTTTGGAATTGAGAATTTAGATTTATTTATTATTTATATATTATATTTTTTTATTGATTGCAATTTGCATCGATAAAAAATGACCGATTCTATACCAATATTACCGACCCTGCGGACTACGTACTGCCTCAATCAATAAATAAAAGACCAAAACCTTTTTAAATGAAATTAATAACAAACAAAAGAAATCCGTAATTAATAAAAAAAATGCTCGGTATGTTTTCAATCCACATAAAATAATCTGATAGATAGTTAACAACTTTAATAAAAATTCACATTTTAAACCTTTTCTGGACTTGTACAAATAATTCAAGACCAAAATTAGCCAAATCGGTCTAGCCGTTCTCGAGTTTTAGCGAGACTAACGAACAGCAATTAATTTTTATAAATATAGATATAAAAATTTCACTTTTTTAACAAAGCAATGGAATAAAAGTACCAGTGATTTGTAGCACGTATTCCGAGAATATTTAATAAAAGAAGGTTTTCCATGCTAAACTAAAATAATCAAAAAGTGAAATAAATGCATACAAAAGCAGTTCTACAAATCTGGTTGTATTTTCCAGTCCTTTGATTCACTCGGGGTGAATTCGACGAAACACAATTTCTAGGTATCGTTGCTTTAGAATATTCATGGATTGGTCAAATTCACAAATTGTCTTTGTTGGTGAGTGTTACGTTTCTAGTTGCATTATTATTATGTTTGTTTCGCACATTGAGCGTTAGATTTCGTTTTGTGTTGAATTATGTATTAATTAATTTTTACTTACTGTGTTTATATTTTGAAACGTATTTTTTTTTCTTATTTTACTATTATAACTATTTATTTACCTCGTTGGTTTAGTGATTAGAGTATGCGTCTCGGGTTCGATTTCCGAGTCGGGTAAAGTGTTATTTGTGAACCGTCACATACTACAGGTCACGTAATACAGGTGGTAGAGCTCTTGTGAATGAGCTGTAGGGCGGCAGCACCACCGTCTCACCTTTAACCTGCCGCCAAATAGTAGTGCTTGCATTACTGTGTTCCGATTTGGTGATGAGATCAGGCCCTGAAATTACTGGCACATTAGGCATAGCACCGTAGTCCTCAGCTGCAGCGACGCATCTTTAAACCGCTTTTGTGGATTGTTGATGTCCATGGGCTGTACTCCACTTACCATCAGGTGGACTACACGTTCGTTCGCTGTGGGCGTAGTATAAAAAAAAAATGAAACCGTCAGGAAATTTACAATAGCAGGACGAAGTTGGAATTGTGCATGGTGGATGTAACCTAAACATAATTGGTAAAATAATAATAGTAATAAATATATAAAATAAGTAAAAAAATAAATAAAGAGAAATAATAATAAATTATTTATTGCAACAAAATACATTTAACAATATAAATATAAGCCCTGATTCCCAAACTAGCGTGAGCTGTGTGTTGAGAACCAGTTCCTTCCCAAATAGAGTTAATGAAAATGATAATTAAATAAATGAGGGTGTTGTACACCTCTGCCACACCCTTGTGCGTAATACAGGCGTCATAATATGTTTATTATTTGTTTGAATGAACAAGGTCGTAGGAATACCTCCACTACCCTTAATTTAACCTAATATTTTTTATACAGTTTTTACTAATAAATACGTGAAATATTGACAATAATATTGCGTGTGAGCGACAAGCATTTGAAAAATACAGTTTACACAGAAGACATCTGTAGGAGGCCACGCAATACTTAGTAAGAATGTTATGTTACGATATACACGTTCTAAAAATATCGTAATGTTCTACTTAAATACATTTTTATTCCAAACAAACGAACTCTCCAAAACATTTAGCGCACGTTATTCAGTAAAATGTCACAGCGGAATAGTGGCCTTATCTCGTACAACTCGGCGTGACGTATTGTGTTCCATAACTGGTACAGAATGGTTTGTACACGGAAAATGCGAGTGTACCCGCTAAATGGAGTTTGTGTTATGAAATTTAAAGTTTTGTTTTTGGTTGGATAAAAATAGTTAAAATGCTACATTAAAAAAGGCGTTATCTTTAATATTTTAAATATTTTGATCTCCTGCAAGCTTAGTTTTGTAGTGTCATCTTTGCCTAAACTGAACTTTAATAAGCTTAGTTGTTACGTATTTTTTGGCAGACAGTGGCCTACTAGTCATCAGGTAATATAACCAGGCAGTCTTAAAAAAAATTACAAAAGCTTTCAAAATTGCGTGAATATTTAATATCTGTTATAATAATTTAAAATATTTTAGGACGGATCACATCCACCGTTGAGTGTTACCTTTAATAAAGCCGTACTCACACTTCTCACTAACTGGGCGCATCAGAATTATTAGCGCTGCGGTGCTTTTAGCGCTGCAGTATTGTGCTGGGATGCGTATGGTACGCGGTTCCGGCATTTTGAATAATATTTTTTTTTTTAGTGTAGACGCTTTGCAATAATGCCAGAATAAATGATATTTTCTTTCTTTTCTTTATTTCAACATTATAACAAGGATTGGATGAAAAAAATATCGTTTTATCCTAAAAGTATACAATCACTAGAATATTCTACTCTTAAATACCAATCATGTAAAATATCCAATCTTTTATCACCCACTTACAATATTCAAACAGACTGACAAGTATAGCAAAACGAATCAAAGAGAGAACTAGACCAGAATCGTTCGCGACAAGACAAGCAGACTTATCTACATAATGCCATGGGGTATCATTAGGAACATTAGATTTTTACTTCTTAAAAATTTCCATAGATGGCGTTATGTATAGCAATGCAAAAATAATAAATTGTTATAAACGCTATTGTTCAACTTTTGACCAAAATATGATTTTTAAAAAATAAAGCACGTATATATAAAACGTTAAAAGCATTCTTCAATTATTTCAAAGTGATTTGAAAGAAAAAAGAAATCTATGTCTTTAACTCCTAAGTCGCCGTCTTGAATTTCATGCGGTTAGGTTATTTGTGGCTAATAGATGGCGCTTATTTCAATTTTATTTTATAAACAAATTGGAGTTCGACGCTTTTGTCACTCAACATGTTTGGACATTCACTTACGATGACGCGTTTAGTTTCTGAGTCTACGATTGCCTTCCAATAGTAGTTAGATATAAAATCATCATCGAACTTTTTAAATTATATATTAAATACATGTTTTTCTAATAATGTAAGTAATCATATTATATATGTATTTTATTTTTTTATAATCTAAAATAATATAGATATCAATTGTCATGTGATGTACTTCGAACAGAAACAAAACGTTTTTCTGCAATGTTTATTTACAAATAAACGGGCCGCGCGTGTTTCCTTCACTTCGGTCGGTAGAAGTTTTCGGATTGTTTGTGTGCTTTTGTGGATATTAAGTGAGATGTTTTTCAGATCTTTTTACAATTAAATAAATAAATAATTTATATTGACATTATGGATATCAATAAAGTAAATAACGTAACACTCAAAATGAAGAAATTAATTAATTAAAAAGAACAAACAAATGTATGAATAAAAATAATTAGGAGTTGAAAAGAATGATCGGTATCATTAACAAAAACTATAATATAAGAAAATAATAGGATAAAGATGTGAATGAAAAACAATATTATGAATGTCAATGAGTATGAAGAAAAATGTTATTAATAACAAATTCGGAAAATAATTGCGATTTTATGAAGAAATTTTTTTATGAAAAACAAAGCGCACCCCTAGATACACTAGTGGGTATTTACATACATGTTTTTTGTACTGAGTGATATGACTAAAACCTCCCTTGTCTTCTTCCTTCAAAGCAATCTTAGTCTAGCTAAGAATTTCGATAATAAGATTGCTACAAAAATACGTTTTTGCGAACGAAGACAGTTGTAGGAACAATGCAAAGCAAACATGATTGCACGATTTTATAAACAGATTTTAGATTTTTCGATCAAACTTTACCAGAAATAAATAAAGATTACTTTCTTTAACAACTCTTTTATTGACAATATAATTATGACATATTGAAATACTTGAAATTATTATTTGAAGTAGGTACCTAAAGGCAAAATAAGTAACAACGTTAAGTAGATATTATATCGTCCTTGGGAACAACAGAAGATTCACTCCCTAACGAAAGTCGAGTTTATGTAAAAATTATACCTACACCTCGCCTGAGGTACCCCTACCCACTTGCACCACAGATAATTTATTACTAGTCTTGCACGCAAAATTGAAACTTATTACAGCGCGCGAACTGTGAATGTTCTAAGCGCGGCGATCTGTTATGGCTAGGGGTTGGAAGACCGCAGCGCTCCGCCGCGCCGCGCCGCCGCCGCGCCCCGCCGCCGTAACTGGCGTAACTGCTTAAGCGCCAGCCCAATGCCGTACTGCTTCGCGGGAGTAGCCCCGGCTATTTATACCTAACCTATGAATTGAAACATCCTTGGCATAGGTAGGCTCCAATTTGTTAGTGGTATACCTTCCAAGTTTGACAGGAACTGAGAACCAGTTTAGCGCATAGCACGGCTACGTGCATCATTCAAGCGTGCTAACAAAAGCTCTATCATATTAAAATGAATTTATTCTTGGGTGAATGATATTGTACTCTATAACCTTAAAAATGAAACAACTAACATAAGTTTTGTATGAGATTGGGTATCTGTACTAGTATTATATTATCTGTGATAATACTAGTCTTGCACGCAAAATTGAAACTTATTACAGCGCGCGAACTGTGAATGTTCTAAGCGCGGCGATCTGTTATGGCTAGGGGTTGGAAGACCGCAGCGCTCCGCCGCGCCGCGCCGCCGCGCCGTCGCCGCGCTCCGCCGTAACCGTAAGCGCTAGCCCAATGCAGTACTGCTTCGCGGGAGTAGCCCCTAGCTATTTTATACCTAACCTATGAATTGAAACATCCTTGGCATAGGTAGGCTCCAATTTGTTAGTGGTATACCTACCAAGTTTGACAGGAACACTGAGAACCAGTTTAGCGCATAGCACGGCTACGTGCATCATTCAAGCGTGCTAACAAAAGCTCTATCATATTAAAATGAATTTATTCTTGGGTGAATGATATTGTATTGTATAACCTTAAAAATGAAACAACTAACATAAGTCTAAATAAAAATCAATTGCAATAGAAAGTAATCATTATTTTATTACATTACATTTTAAATCGCAAAACATTAAAAAATCGTTTGATATTTTGAATGAAGCAGTGTTATAGCGCTGTAGAAGGTCAAACGTCATGGTAATGTAACATACATACTGACACGGACACGCACAAATGCAGATAATAATATTCTATTGGCACGCACACAGACACATTCTTACGCACACAAGGACGACATGTACCTATGTTACCTTTTGCAAAAGCTAGATGGCGTTAGGGTAGCGCGGTTGAGACTACTCACAAGTACGGCCATCTATTGGCATAAAAAGTGAATTAAAGTAGCTCACAGAAATAATTTTTTTACGGTGGCGTCAATTTTTTGTATGAGATTGGGTATCTGTACTAGTATTATATTATCTGTGATAATGCCGACGTTGCGCTAGTGGAGGACAAAGTGTGGAGCGGAGCGAACATGACGTCTACTAGCGAATTGTTTTTCGTATTGAATGTTGATTGATGTGTGGAGTTAAAAAGAAGTCAAAAAGTTGCACCAGTGAAATAAAAACTGGAACGGCATCGTTGTGTAAAAATACATTAAAAGGCACTATATCCGTCGATTATCGTGTAACTTGTAATGTTAAAAGGGTTAGCCATCCACGGCTGCTAGCATTGCCTAACCTGCGAGATCGATCCGTCCACGCGGCTTCGACTTAGCCACGAGCTCCTCAAATGCCACCCAATGCGTCAAAATATGTCTTGGGACAAAAAAAAAGATTCAAACCTGGTTTATGTCTGTCTATAATACAAAACCAAAACATTACTTACCTTTTATCAGAAGTTATACCAGAGACAAATCTTATCTTTCAACTCGAAATGCAATCAATTCCGCCGCGTTTCCGCAGCGTGTCCGCACCGCAATCCGTACCGACACCCGTAATCCCCATAATGGATGAAGATTCGTCTTGGGGCAAATCGTAACAGATTTTTGTTGAATTATCAATCGATTTGATTTGTTGACGCTACATTTATGTCAATCTATTTGTAATCAACGAGTTCGTAGAAATGGACGAATTGTGTTGAATTATTGAGGAAATCGCGGTCTCGTTATTATTTATGAGTTTTAAAATTGGATCATAATGGGTTGGAAAATTGCGGTTACGCGAATTTGCTTCGTGTTTTTTAAGGGAAGATGCTTTTTTATCAGGAATTGTATTAACGTACTTGATTCTACTATGTTTTTAGCATCTCTGTCTAGACTGCCTCTTTTGTCCAGTGGTAAAGCCTTTGCGGCATCTCACTGTGAGATCTCGGGCTTGATTTCTGGGCCAGTGATAGTGTTATTTCTGATTTAAAGAAGAAAGAAAGAAAATAAATTTATTTAGTTCCAACAAATGGGACACAGAAAGTTAACAATATTCAGATTATGAAAAATACACAACATTTAGAAATATGCCCCATGGTTGCACCAAATAGGTCCTGATCCAGCATATTGTCAGACTCAGGTCTGACGCTGATAATAATTATTAATAATTTTTCGGTCAGGAAATTCTCAATAGCAGCATGAAGTTATTATTATACCTGATGGATAGCGATAGGCTCATCCCCTATACTATGGAACCTAAACATAACAACATATGTGCTGAATGTAACTTTGCCATGTTGGTTTGTATCATACCTAAGATAGGAACAAATGGATGAACGTGACGTCATGAAATGACGTAACATACAGTTGAGAAATTTAGGGTAATGGCAAGAGCTGACCGTAGCTGGATGGCTAAAGCGACTGCGCGGTGTGCAGTACAGGTCACAGGTTTAAATCCTTCCCAGTCCTATATCTTTTTCAACTGTTTCTTAGTATAATTTGCTGAGCATAGCTAAATGCTATAAAAATAATCAATTAGAAGACTAAACTTAACAGTCGAAATGTTATTTTACCTTTTAGATAAAAATTGCTGTGATGATATGTTACATTTTATGGATGATGCATTCTCTTCGAAGGTCATTTAAAAATGTCTACCACCTTCATGTTTAATTTATATCAAGCCCCGATCATGAAAAAGGGACGAAGAATCTTTTAATAAGAATTTAAAATCCAATCATGTCCTCCGTTTTGGTATTCACAGTATGGCGGTGCCAATAAATAGAGCGGAATATCGATGAGACCTGATTTTGGCATTAGGGATGTTAACTACTGATTATTTTTTACTATGGGAACAAGCCTATAGGTATTTAATTCTTAACTAAGTTAAAATATTAGGTCTGACCTACCTTATAAGCTTTGACTTCTTTGTTAATCTCGCTTCAGAATTTGATTTTTATTACCTTTACCTTCATATTAATTTAATTTAGTTGTTTCCCTATAGATATAGTGTTTGATTGTGATACAAAAAATTGTAACAAGTAATTTTTTTTTCTGTTGTCACACTACTTTTTACTCGTTTAAATAGTGGGCGCATCAGAATTATCAGCGCTGCGGTGCTTTTTAGCGCTGCAGTATTGTGCTGAGATGCGTACCATTTCTGGTATTAATAATGATATTTTATATTATTTAGTTTTAGAAGCTTTATTATGTATTTTTTTATTTTTTATTATGGCAGAATAAATGGATTTTCTTTTCTTTATTTTTACAATCTTAACATAACGAGTTTACCTCCGTGCCTCGAACAACACGATAAACCGTCGGTCCAGGATGCCATACGAACATTTATGACAGTCGTTACGGGAAGTAAGAGGTCAGAACGACTGACAACTAGTCTAACAATCAGTTTCATAATATCACTTCGTGACTTCTGACGATAGTCATTGCACGCAAAATACTGACACCGTTAGACTAAAAGCCGACTCTAATATTATAAAGAAAAGTTTTGGCGAATGATTTACCACAACAGCTCAATCATTATTTCACTTCAATCATATACCACACAAAAATAAATCATAAACCATTTCATTTATAAGATGCATTCCCGATACTTTTGACGATGATTCTGATAAATACCATTGACTAGATGATGACTGATGGACCATGTAGTTATGCCGAGATTAACTTCTACTTCAGGCTCTGGTCTTACCAGCGAACTTGAACACGGTTAGTGCAAAAACTACTCTTGACAGTAGTTTAACGGCTACAGGTGAAATGTGGGTGATATTTAAATAAAATAAATAAATAAATATTGCACAACTCACACACAACGCCATCTAGTCCCAAACTAAGCAGAGCTTGTAATATGGGTACTAGAATAACTGATACTAATACATATATACTTTTCTTTTGTAAATACATACATATTATACATAGAAACACCCAGACTAAGACAAACCCCCATGTTCATGCACACAAATATTTGTCTTAAGTGGGAATCGAACCCACGACCTCGGCGTCGCAGGCAGGTAGGTACACTACCCACTCCGCCATCCGGTCGTCCTTATACCTTTGACAAACCCTTCTCGGTAATATAGGTATGATGCTTTGTTATGCAGTTTTAAACATTTTTTTAATTAATAATATTTATTGCAAAAAAACATGGCTATAATAAAGATGTTAAACAAAATAGCTTGTCAGACATGTTTCACTGTAAACAGCATGCAAAACTTAATAGTAGGTACAGATAATTCTTATTATTGCTTTCGTTCTCGACCTCATCACCAGAGTCCTACCATCCTCAATGCAACGGCAATTTAGAACGTGAACGTGTTGTTTTGGTTGCTATAACTTACACATAGAATTATAGTCAAAAAACAAACAACTATTGTATGAATTATTTGAAAAGATGGTGCACATGAGTTTCTCACCAGCTCTTCTCATGATGCAATACCCATCGGAGCTGGTACTTGGATTGATTTTAATTCAAATCTCTAAGTTGAATTAAAGTCAATCTAAGCTCCGGTGTCAAATCATTTTATTACAATAAGTATTATAATTTAGTTAGCTAAGTTTTATTTTAATTTTATATTTTTTTGTGTTTTGATGTTTGTTTTGACGTGTTCAAGCGCCCCTTGAAGGCCCATGGAAATAAATGATTTGATTTGATTTGATTTGATTTGAACGTTTTGTGTTGCTTTCAGCTTACCACATAATAATGCACAAACCTATCATTCATACAACCCATTTCACTTATCAGATTCATTCCCATTATACGTTCTCATCTACTAATGAGTGTAATGTCCGTTTGTTCGCAAGATATTCACCGCAGTTTTATATCGAGAGTGCAGTTTCTGGGTCATTCGCTTCATGTGCGGAGTGCAGTGCTCGCAAAGATGTGGGGAATCCATGATTTCAGTGAGATAAACATTGATATTGTTTTAACTGAACATCTTGCCTATTTTTAACACGCTTATATTAACTTCACATGTATGTATGTATGTATGTATGTAACCGACTCCTTTGGACTTGATTTTGAACCACTTTGAACGGATAGATTTCATAAAAATTTTGCACACCTGTCAAAGATCGATGACAATGCAATAATTAGATAAAAAAAACGCTCTTATAAATAAACCAAACTAAAAAGTACAAAATAAATAATAGTTTAAAAAAATTAAAAAAACACGCTTTTAAAGTACTTCTAACTAAAGAGTGAAAAATAATACCTAATATAAGCTGAAAATGGTAATGAACAAAAAAATACTAGTATTATTGTGAAAAAGCGTGGGGCGCTCTCGAGCAAACCGTGTTTTTTTAGTTTTTTTAAACTATTATTTATTCCGAGTAATGAGGAATAGGTGTGACACTCAAAGATCTGGCAAAGATGTTTGGAATATTTAACCGACTTCAAAAAAGGAGGAGGTTCTCAATTCGTCTGTACGTTTTTTTATGTTTGTATACTCATAACTTTCGACTGGGTGAAGCGATTTTAATGATTTTTTATTTGGAGCTGCCCGTGTGGTCCCATTTCAATTGGTAGTCCAGTTCTGATAATGGCACCCATTAGAAAACCATATAAGTCTAACATTATTGTAATTGAAGTCGGTTTTTTTGGGAAAATTATTACGTCAAAAAAAATTCTAAATTGCAACAGACAGTTGAAATTATACCCGGTGGACGTCGATAGGCTCAGCCTGTTTAACATAGTATCTAAAGAATTTCTTTGAGTAATTTCCAAATGTTGTCAACTTTTATGACAAAACTATGTTACGCAATAATAATACAAAAAAAAATGTGATAATATTTTAATTATGGTCTAAGCACTGGTAGAAAATGTAATAAAAAGCTGTAATATCCTTCTAAAGACCCACATTATGGTGACCCTACACATGACGTGTTCACTTACAAGTAATAACAGAATGCTCTCACTTTATAGCGGTACTAGTTTCCTTATTTTGTTAACTTTATGACCTTGAGCTGGTCACAGTGAAATTATGTTTAGTGGCATCCCTAGCTTAGGATTATTAAAATACATGGTCACTGGTGTGGCTGGTCGGACATTTTTGTTTTATTCAACGTATACACACTAAGTGACAAAAGTTTTTAAGCTGTAGTATTAATATTATAAGGGGCAGTTTCCACAATAGCAGAGAGGAGAAGAGATCTGTTTGAATAATCGATTAGGTTTTGTTACCGATGTTTAGCAGAGAGTAGTTTTGGAAATACAGAAGCCAATCAGGTTTCAGGAAGTGATCATTCAAAAACGTCTCCACTCATCCCCGCTTTGGTGGAAACTAGGCCTTATGGTCTACAAATATAACAGCACTGGTATACCATGTAATAAAAAGCTGTAAAATCCTCCTAAACACCCACATTATGGTGACCCTACACATGACGTGTTCACTTACAAGTAATAACAGAATGCTCTCACTTTATAGCGGTACTAGTTTCCTTATTTTGTTAACTTTATGATCTTGAGCTGGTTACACTGAAATTATGTTTAGTGGCATCCCTAGCTTAGGATTATTAAAATACATGGTCACTGGTGTTTGCTCGGACATTCTATTTTTATTCAACGTATACAGATACAAACAAAGCGACCAGAGTTTTGTGTTATAATATTATTATAAGGTCCAGTTTCCATTAAAGCAAAGAGGAGAATAAATCTGTTTGAATAATTGATAAGGTTTCGTTACCGAAGTTAAGCAGAAAGGAGATTTGGAAATATAGAAACCAATCAGGGTTCAGGATGTGATCATTCAAACACATCTCCGCTCATCCCCGCTTTGGTGGAAACCAGGTCCTACGGGTTTTGTTAACTTTATGACCTTGAGCTGGATACGGAAGTCTTGGATTGTAGAGAAATAAGCTTGAGATGGGTCTGACTTAAATTTTGCCAATAGTACATCAAGGTAGTAATCAATTCATTGCGCGGAATAGGTACATGTAAAACTCGTCTCTGCTTACCCCGTGAGCTAATGGCGTGATATTACGTGTATATGTATAGTTATTCTTACATCACATGAATATGTATCACGTCAATGTCGTGTATGGTAGAATCGGACGTTTGGCTATCTGCATAAGCTCCGTTGCTAGTGAAGATCTAAACACGCGGCAGCTTAACCAGCCAAGTTAAAAAAGATGATACCTGGCGATGCATGAGTGTGTTTATTTAACCATTTAAAGCTACTTTGACCCCTTCTCAACTAGAAACTGTGTGTGGTCTCAATTCGAAAGTGCCGACCAAAAATGTAAGGAGCGTGACGGATGTCCTTTGCTAGCTTACCTAGAATCTAAAATTTCATAAGTAGCACAAACAGATATCGAAATATTAACGTTCAAAAACCAGCATTAAACTTATCTATAAAGATCAAGTTTACTGGTGGTAGAGCTCTTGTGAATGAGCTCGAGGGCGGCAGCACCACCGTCTCACCTTTAACCTGCCGCCAAATAGTAGTGCTTCCATTACTGTGTTCCGGTTTGGTGGTGAGATCAGGCCCTGAAATTACTGGCACATGAGGTATAACACCGTAGTCCTTAGCTGCAGCGACGCATCTATAATCTGCTTTTGTGGATTGTTGATGTCCATGGGCTGTATGTACTCCACTTACCATCAGGTGGACTACACAAAAAGAAAGTTCTTTATAGATAATGTAAATTTCAAATCTTTTGTGAGAGAAGTCGATAGTGACGCAAATTCCTAATTTCGAACTTGGCTCTCATTTCACATTCATGTTCTTGATGAGATTAATTTATCTTTAATTAGTGCCATATTTTAAATATTTAATTTCACAAACCAAACTTAGTACACGTGTTTATTTATAATTGAATCCGTTCATGCCTTATCGATCGACTTATAATAATGTAAACAGATAAAACGACCGGTAGATAAGATACCAATGCAATTAGTACTGATTGCTCCACCGTAGAAATAAGTAGTGAAAATGGCAAACGTCAAAAAGAAAAGTAAAGAAAATGCTGGTAAAAGTGCGAAGAAAGTGACGTTTGAAAAAGAAAGCGGCGGCCTGCCTGTAAGTTTTTCTTTTGTAATCGGATTTCCAAGATGAAGAATTGATTGATTTAAGAATAATAAACATAATTTATTTAAAGAAATTGATGTATGTACATTATTATTATTACACGGAATATCTGATTTTTAAACCGATGAAATTCTTTATTCTTTTTTGTTGCCCACTCAAAACTTTTTACATAATTATTTGTCCGATATTGCTATTTCTCAAATGTTTTTTTTTTGAAAGTATACCCCTTGGTCTCATAGCAAGGACCACAAGGTCTGATGATGGGATCCCAGGGAAATTAAGAGAAACTCTCAACCGTTATAGGACCTTAGAAAGATTTTTATATATATTTTTTGAATCTATCTCGCGTTTGCGTCTGGCAGTCATAATTACATATTGCTGCGCTGATGATTAAATGTACAACTCTTTAACGGTTAGGAGTAAGGTGACATTGTTTTGAACATAGGCACCTTTAGACCCTCATTTGTATGATTTAAGCTAAATTTAGGTAAAACTATGAAGTGTACCTTTAAAATTTGTAAATATATATCATTATAGTACCTTATTGGTTATGATTTATAAAAAAACAAACATGCAAATATACCTACAACTTATTAAAATTACCGATTCTACAAAATGTTATATGGTTGAAGCTACTTCACTGAAAAAACATTAATAAAATATTTTTTATCAAAAAATTGAACCGACAAAAAGAACTAAAAAGTATAAAAGTCTAATAGTTGTTAAAATAATTACATAATAAATCATACTCATTTTAAATGTTTTGTTTTGGTAACTATTCATTGTAATATTTTTTTATTTTCATTTCAGATAATCTCTCTACTATCGGCAGCAGTACTAGTTGGTTTCTCAGTGCTGGTCTACACATATTACAAAGATGCCACTCAAATTCCTAATATGCCGGCAATTGACCTTAACGAGTGGTGGGGCAAGAATACCACCGATCCAACTGATACTTCTATCAGACCTTACAGGATTGTGTTTAGTGATGCAGTAAGTTTTCTAACCGACTTGAATTCTCAATTCAATAGTGCCTGTAAGGGCCAGTTATGGTGCATGAAAGGAGCCTCCCCGAGTGACGTACACAACAATTCCCTACGTCCGGCGCACCCTGGGCAATTCGCGAGTTCTCCAAAGCGAATTGACTTATCCTTTCACCACGATGGCAAGTCAAAACCTTGACCACCTTACTTACTGTTCAAAATGCCCTACCACCTGCACAAGAGAGGCGCTCATGAACGCCAACGAGAGCTCCATAACAGTGGCCACTTATTGGACCAATAAATTTTGACTCAGCCATCGACACGACGAAGAAGGGCCAGTTAGCATTTATGATTATTCGAACACGCCGCATTGAAGATTTTTTTTTTGTTAAGTTTAATTAAGGGTTGTCCTTGATTTATCTAGGATCATCAGATCGTGACGTGATGAAAATGACCACAACATGACAAGTATTGAGTATGCAGCTGCAAACTAATCTAACGTTTACATTTTACTTTTTTTTTAAATTCACGACTCCAAAGGCATGTGAAAAAAACATAACTTTCAATAACAATATTTTTACATTTTTATCTGGTTGTGACGGTTGGCTAGAAGCCGAGCGCGATAGTCGGGCAAGCGGCTCGAGGTAAAATGACAAATGCTTTTTCAAACATTTGCATTGATGTTTGTGCTGCCTCGATGGTGTAGTGGTTAGGGTATGCGCTTCTCACTGCGAGGTCTCAGGTTAAATTTCCGGGTCGGGCAAAGTGTTGATTGTGAACTTGCCGTGAGGAAATTCACTAACAGCATGGAGTTGGAATTGTGCCCGGATGAGGATAGGGATTTCATGGGACCTAAAAATAACAGGTGAAATGTCGGTGTTATACACCTCTGCCAATTCCTTCTGAAATATAGGCGTGATGTTATGTTATGTTTGTTTGAAAAAAACATTAAAGTAAAGAGTGATAATTAAACTGACTTCTTTTTAATAGCATCATTAGTTTTCTGAAAATATACATTGCTTCTAAATTACTAGATAAGTCAGCAACCTGACCCGTTGCTAACTTAGTTATTTTATTTTTATTTTGATTCACATGTTTTTCGAAAAAAAATCTGGTCAAAAGACTTCTTTAAAACAAAAAAAAAACTAAATAATGTTATGTGTGTATGATAACCAAAACTATATTTGAAACAAATTTTATCAAAATTTTGTATGTATTCGTACATTCGAGCGTGGAGAAGTAACAAATTTTCCCCTTTATAATATTAGTGTGATGATTCTACTAAAATATTAATTCAAACCAATTCAAAAACTAAATGCAATATGCAGTAGCTACATCAAAACATAGTCACCACACAGCTCCATATTCCCGAATGATTTGCAAAGCTGTGTCAATTTCAGAGACGTCAATTTGCCGTCGCGTCCAGTCTCATTTGTGAGCGGCATTATAGGGGATTTTGATTTTAATGATGTTGTCTGGTTGATGAACAGTTTGTGGGCACATTTATTAATGTAGGCAGAGTAAACTTTATTAAATATGGGATCGGTTTGGTAGTTTAGCATGGTTTATGGGGTGGATGGTATGTAACGACATAGCCTGTTGTTGAGGTGTAAGTTGTCTCACTTTTAAATTTGGTTAGGTTATATTTTATGGGTCGGATAAGATCTATACGGAACCTCTGAAACTGGCCTTATTAAATAAATAAATAATAATAAATAAATCATTTATTTCAGGCTGCATAGGCCCATAGATATATACCTTAACCTAAAATACATAATTATAAATTCACTTCCTTTGCACTAACTTTTTGTGCGTTCCTGGGGTATAGTTCCGCGGAAGCGACGGAAAACAACACCCTGCGGCCAAAAGCTTTCATCAAGCACCTGTTCCAGCATACAGGTCGGCACTCGCACCACGAACGCCTTGAAGTTGACGTTGCGGCGCGACTCCAACAGCTGCACTCTTAGCACATGATTCAGCTTCTGGCTGACATATCTCGCGATATCCTCTGCCTCGGTGGTGTAGTGCAGGCGCGAGATAAATACCGGGGTGTTCGGCGCGGCGGCACGTACCCTGTGTTTCGGGTCTACAGGTGCCTTGCCATAGCCGTTCTTCGTGTTTCGTGAACGGCGCTTTCTCCTTTGCACCGTCACAAAACCATCCTCTTCAGCCCGAATCGTTGCCTGTGTAGGCGCATGATTAACCGGGGGAGCAGTAGGAGTGCTCGCAATGACCGATGAGTCATTCGATTGTGTTGTTCGAGCAGTGGCGCGGGGAAGAGCTGCGGGGGCGGGCGCGGGGTTACGTGACGCACGCGCAGCGCATATCGCAGATTCAGCAGGCGGCTTCGGCGACAAAACTGCTGACGCGAAGCTGACGACCGATGCATCGAGGCATGCACCTCGACGCGTGTTTACATTGTTGACACGCGCCGGTGACCCAGTTATTGGCGCATACTTGCGCAATTCTTCCACTTCGGAACGCAAGTCTGCGACATTGTTCTGGGATTCATCCAGCCTCTTCTGTACGGCAGCCAAACTTGCCTTCAAAAAGACGATGTCTTTGAGCATGCTTGACACATCGACGTGTTCGTAGGTAACTACAGGTAATTTGTGTAGCTCCTTCGCCACAAACGTTGGCACGTCGTCAGGATCAGTCTCCTTCAGCAGGGTGATGATGTCCTGCAAGCTTTTCTTTGTCCCGTCACGCCGTCGAGACACCATCTGGTCGCTTTTGTTCATCAACCGGAACAGCAACAGCTTAGCAGCTGCAATGTCATCTTCGCTGAAGCTACTTACACAGATCTGAACGGCGGACACCTCATCCATCACGTCCAGCCTCTGTTGCAGGAACGCCAGCAGCTCATTTGCCACAAGTGGGTCACTCATGGCAACAAATTTAGCGAGCGTCGGCTTACGCCGCGCTTTACGTTAATAATACGAATTATTATTAAATAGCGTGTTACACGTCCGCCTCGGAGCGCGCGACAAATAAGATAGAACAGTCCGCTCATTGAAACTATAATTAGTAGTATAAGTAGACATGGTCCAAATCAGTACACGCGGCTGCCCGCGTCGCCTTCTAGCAACGCCCCGGCTGTACTAACGTGCACTGCCCAATTTGCTCCAACAAATCAGGCTTTGACTCTGATCAACGCCCTTATTGCTCAGTATCCAGATATTGATATATTTTACTCAAAATTTGAACAATATCTAAAATCATGTGTCTCTTTTTAAGTACTTTTAAGTAGTATTAAGTTTTCTACTTGTATTAGTTTATTGCACGTGTTGGGAAACTGTGAGTGCATTAAACAGTAATTGTGTAAATAAATAAATAAATAATAGTCAGTGAAATTCTTATCTATCGGTATTCTTTGCGATTTAAATCACGTTTTCCGAATTATTTGAATAAAATCTTTCCTACTAGTTTTGTAGATTGAGCTATGTAAAAATGATTATCGATTATCGAATTAAGGATGTCGTATCGGAAAACTATAGCTATAGCTATTTCGACCTCAACTATAAACACGTAGATATAAAAAATAGGCACATTTAAGTAAAATCTAACGGGAATTAACGCGATCATGCATTATTAACCTTTTACTGGACGCTAGAACCAGTCTGCTTGCGACCACGACCAGTGTAATGTGTCTGCCGAAACGTCATGCCTAAAAGGTAAATAATGCATGATCACGTTAATTCCCGTTAGGTTTATCTTAATTATGGAACGCGTAAGTTTAAAAGTTAATGGAACATTTAAGTCCTACTTATAGGTCTAAGTAAATAATACACAACCAACACAATTCTATCTTTGATATCTACTTGATCATTAAACTGACTTGAATTATATACACTCACATATTAAGTAAATAATGATTATGTACACTATCAAATAGCCAACATAATTGCAATCAAATTTTGGCTACAATATTGGCTCCAACGGTAAATGTTAGACTCTGAGACTGACAGAGCTTTGCAAATCATTCGGGGAGCTACGGGCTGTATCCTGGTTTACCTTCGATATTAATTGTTCGTACATGTCATCTGATAACCGTTTAAATCACGAATTAACGTTGTACTATCAGACCCATTGACAAATGTTTCGTTTGAAATTGTTACATTTTATAAGGTAGTTATTTTTTTCTCGACCGCCTCGATGTTCTAGTGGTTAGCGTATTCGTTTCTTACCGTGAGGTCTCGGGTTCGATTCGCGGGTCGGGCAAAGTGTAATATGTGAACTTTCGGAGCGGAGCTGGAATTATGCCCGGTTGATAGTGATAGGCTCACGCCCTATTCCACCTAAACATAAAAGGTGAAATGTGGGTATTTAATTTGAACTCGATACCTTCCTAGATATTTTAAATGAAAGTTGTCCAGTGAATTGAGACTTTGATTTTTTTAATGTCTTTGCAAAATCAAAGTCATAAATATATTTGTCTTATTATATAAACACTGAAGGGTGACACACGCTAAAATCTTAAAACAACAAAATACACCATAAAATAAAATTACGTGAATCGTCCAACGTCAGTCAAACCAAAACGTCTAAATAATGTTGCTCGCAGTAAATGAACTAACGCACTAGATACAATATGAGTTATGATCGAACAATACGAGACTCGACAACACATTCCAGTTTTCAAATGACAGGCTAAGTCTCCAATTTTGTAGTCATTATTTTGATTCACATCTGAGGCAAACTGTTCGTATATTTTGTTAATGTTTTAAATTTTGTATAAAAGTTGAAATTCGTTGTCCAGTGAATTTAGACTTTGGTTCTTAAATGTCTTTGCAATATTAGGTGAAACAGATCTTATTTTCTTATTATACATTAACACTCTTCAGGGTGACACACGCCAAAATTCTAAAACAACAAAATACACCATAAAATAAAATAACGTGAATCATCCAACGTCAGTCAAGCCAAAACGTCTAAATAATGAAGCTCACAGTAAATGGACTAGCGCACTAGATACAATACGAGCTATGTTCGGACAATACGGGACTCGACAGCACATTCCAGTTTGTAGCACTGACAGACTAAGTCTTCAATTTTGTAGTCATTATTTTGATTCACATCTGAGGCAAACTGTTCGTATATTTTGTTAACGTTTTAAATTTTGTACAAAAGTTGAAATTCGTTGTCCAGTGAATTTAGACTTTAGATCTTAAATGTCTTCGCAATATAAGGTGAAATATAGATCTTATTGTCTTATTATACATTAACACTCTTCAGGGTGACACACGCTAAAATTATAAAACACCAAAATACACTATACAGTAAAATTACGTGAATCGTTCAACGTCAGTCAAACCAAAACGTCTAAATAATGTTGCTCACAGCAAATGAACTAGACAGAATACGAGTTATGTTCGGACAATACGGGACTTGACAGCACATTCCAATTTGGCAAACTGAAAGACTAAGTTCCCAATTTTGTAGTCATTATTTTGATTCACAAATGAGGCAAACTGTTCGCATATTTTGTAATGATTAAAGTTCAAATAAAAGTTGAAATTCGTTGTCCAGTGAATTTAGACTTTGGTTCTTAAATGATTTAGCAATATAAGAAGAAAAATATTATATTTTGCCTTATTATACATTAACACTCTTTAGGGGAGGACATGCCAAAACTCTAAAACACCAAAATACACTATACAATAAAATTACGTGAATCATCCAACGTCAGTCAAACCAAAACATCTAAATAATGTAGCTCGCAGTGAAATATATAGAAAAAAATGAACTATATAGACACAATACGAGTTATGTTCGAACAATACGGGACTCGAGAACAATACGGGCCTCGACAGGACATTCCAGTTTGTAAAACTGACAGACTAAGTCTCCAATTTTAAAGGTATAATTTTGCTCACATGTGAGGCAAACTGTTCGTTTTGTAAATGCTAACGTCTCCTATCCTGTTCTTTCTGCCTTAGATTGACTAAATAACTACGTAGAGAATAATTACGACTACGTAGGACTATGTACGACTTATTAAGATTTTAAAGAATAATCTTTACATACATAACATGAAGCCTATATGAACCAGAAGGGTGTGGCAGAGGTGTACAACACCCACACTTCACCTGTTATGTTTAGGTCCCATGGCATAGGGCGTGAACCTATTACCATCCACCGGGCACAATTTCAACTCCGTGCAGCTATTGTTACCTGATGGTTCACAAATAACACTTTGCCTGACCCGCGAATTGAACCCGTAGTGAGTGAGAGGTGCGTTTTCTAACCACTAGACCATCGAGGCATCTTTACATAGTGCTAATAATATGCCACAAAAATGTATATTTCCTTCTTACTTTATAGAAAATTCTGCATCTAATATTTTATTCGAGCCATGTTAACGTTCAAAATATAATACCTTTGTAAGAGCAACAACGAGGAAGCATGACGTAATCATTTAATATTCCATGTGTTATTTGTAGCTTTAGCAAAATTCAACTTACATTCTGCTAGGTAAAGTAGGGCGTGGTATTTTACACGCGGATAAATTTTTAACTCATCATTTGTACAAAAAATTACCTCGTTAGCGAAAGAGGCCTGTCACAGCGAGATCTCGAGTTCGATTCCCGGGTCTTTCAATAGTGTTATTTGCCAAATTTGCCTGGTGAATGGCGATAGGCTTACTTCCTTTCACATGGGACCTAAACATTACTGGTGAAATTTAAATTAATATACTTAATTAATTAAGTTAATTGTATTTTTTATTTAATTTAATAAAATATAATTAATCATAGTTACTAATATGAGATACACGTTACACGTCAAAAAGACATAGCAAAGCTATAATTTGCTTTAAAATACTACAAGACAGTAAATGTCAAACTCATATGTATGGCTCGAAATGTCTAACAAAAAGTATCCACCTCGATCTGGGCTGTGGAAGTCAGTTCCTCGTCTTTCCTCGTAAAATACTGATATTTACCAGAACCGTTAGATTAGCTGCAGACCCCAATGTAATAGGGAAAAAACTAGGCAGATCAGTAGAGAATATTTAAAATTTCAGATGCAAGACGAGATCACTTTTCAATTTCAATCGTATCGAAGAGAACTGGAAAAAGTCAAGAGTTTCGAAGACACTGCCTGGACCTACGGCATACACTCGGATTCTTTAGGGAAGTTTCATCATTACTGGTCCTTTAAGTATGACTACAGAAAACGGCCCAAGTTTCTGAACAAGTTTGAACAGTTCAAGACAAGGATACAAGGATTGGATGTCCATTTTCTGCATGTTAAGCCTAAAGTTGATAAGGATGTTATGGTAAGCCGTAAATTTTATATGGGATGGTTTTAGAGTAGGGATATTTTTTAAATAAAGTGAGATCAATGTGTCATAGAAAACAATAAATGAGGGATGGCCCACGGGCAGCCACTGGCTTAGAGTGGCACAAAAACGCTTTCTGCGGAGAGCAATTGGTGGGCCTATGTCCAGCAGTAGACAGCAAAAAAAAAAGTTTTTTTTCTTTGATTGTTTGCTTGTTTTTGTTTTCAACTGTGTTGTCCAGAGTGTGTCTGTGAAATAAATGTTTTTTATTTCTTTTTTTCTTCAAAAGGCTAATCATGATGATGTTGAAACAATAAATTCTAAATTCTAGGTTGAATTGTAATTTAATGTATTGCAAAAATATAGTATTATCCTCTCTCGACTAGACTGGTAGGTATTATTGTGATTTTTATCTTTTTGAGAGATAAAAGAATCATCAACTGAGTATCATTAATTAAAGATCATCAATGATACTTAATAACCTGCGACCTCTGCAGACCGGGCCGCTTTAATCACTAAGCTACGGTCGCATCCTGCTAGGGCCCTAAATTTCTCATTTATCTCTACTTAAAATAGGTACGATAAATGTGGCGTCACGTAATGACGTAACATACAGTTGAGAAATTTAGGGTCCTAGCAGGAAGCGACCTATTAGTTGTAACTGTTTCTTGCTATAAAAATAATCATTAAAGATGATAATTAAACTGTTATAATCGAAATAAATCAATTGAATATGTTTCTAACGTATACACTTACTTTTTCTTCAGGTATTACCCCTACTATTACTTCATGGATGGCCAGGATCAGTAAGAGAGTTTTATGAAGCAATTCCATTGTTGACCACGCCAAGAAAAGGATACAACTTTGTATTTGAAGTGATTGCGCCAAGTCTACCTGGCTTTATTTTCTCAGAGGTAAATGGACTTCGCAAATTAAATAAAAATTTATACTAGTAATTTTTCGACCAATGAATTGACTTAAAATATGTGTGATTTCTAATGTATGCTCACATTATACTAGCTATGTTTAAGTCCAATGTCAGAATAGACCCACGGAGGTCGACGTGAACACTCAAAGCCTCGTCCAACAATAGGTCCAATGTGATAAAAGGTGAACCAATTGCCATCTTCTGCCCTTACCGGTTTCCAGTTTCCATGTTGCGACTGAAACATTAATGACTGCTTAGTTACATACTTTTGACCAACTTAGAAGTCGATCCCAAGGCTATCAATCAAATATTAATCCTAAAACATGTATATTGAATTTAAAAAAAAATAAAAATTGCTGATACAAAATTGCACAATTTTTATTTAAACTGAAATGAGTTTGTTACATTATTCAAATTATGATATAAGGATGTTACTCACATAATGTTGGTTTATTTAGTCGACCGCGGTTTTACATATACTTCAAGTAATGTTGATCAATTTAGTCGAATACCCACCCATTTAGGCTAAATAGACCAACTTTACGTGAGTAAATCCCGTATTTCATAATTTGAATAATTACATAATTTGTTATTTCTTTTCAGGCACCTTCTCGCCCAGGATTAGCGCCACACAAAATAGCAATCATTATGCGAAACCTGATGCAAAGACTTGGCCACCACCAATTTTATGTCCAAGGAGGAGACTTTGGCCACGTCATTGGCTCCAACATGGCGACTATCTTCCCCAACCAAGTGCTTGGCTTCCATACCAACGTGCCTAATAACTTTGTCAATAAGAATAGTTTATTGGTTTGGGTATTGGGCTCCCTTTGGCCTTCTTATGTAGCGGGAGAGCATGTGGATAAATGGTATCCTTTGGGTGATAAAATTAAGTACTATTTGGAGGAGTTTGGTTACGCGCATCTGCAAATGACGAAACCTGATACTATTGGTAAGATTTTTTTTCAGATTCAGATTCAGATTCATTTATTCACAAAAATGTAGTAGAACATAGGTGTAACATTACATATTTAGGTGTCCGAGCTCCGCTAGACCCACTTTTGAGATTACCTCTTGGATTTTCGTAAGTGACAACACTAATACCCACCCTCCCCCCCCGCTCAACACGCCTCCCGCGTCGTCCGCTCGAACGTCATCGTGCCTCGCCGGGCGAATGGCTTCGCTCCTCAGTACGTCTTGGATTTTGTCGAAGTGAACACATGCGTTGGAACAGTATAGTAGAATTATTATTGAAATACTTCTGTTCCGTACACCGACATACAATCTAAAGGTAAGTATATTATTATTTAGTTTCATTGAAACTAATAAACACAGGAAAGCCCTGTTGATTTAGTAGATTTGCCCGCTCTCAGGACGGCATAGCCACAGTTGAAAATTACACTACTAAGGAAAGCCCTTAGCTAATTGTAATATTATTTACTTAATAACTCACGCGCAGCCGACGGTCGGCTGAGCGCACAACCGACGTCGTCTGCTATGCAGGCGACGGTCGACTGCCATGCAGACGACAGGTCGGCTGCCGGTCCGATGACCGTTTAAAATGATCGCTGCGTGCATTACACCAGCAGAATACACAGGCTAATACTTAGCACTGCTTACAGATGGAGCAAATTACCCTGGGTTCATTGACCGAATGGACGCCCCCAACAAAAGAAGAAGCATTCTTCGGCAACATCGTGCAAATTCTGGACGATGTATTCCCAGATAATTGGCGAGCTTGGGTGATCAATACAAGTTCCTACAATGACCTTTTTGGGGAACGTATCTCCTCGGACTTAGAATGCAGATTACGATTTGCCATTCCAACGGTCAGACTAGCAAAGGCCTACAGTACTGAAACTACACTGAGTGAACGTCGCTACAAAAAGATTAAGAGAATTTTATTAACTTGGCCATTGGGGCGAGCTCTGATTTATGCTCCTCTAACAATAATGGTTAAAATCCACCCGGTACAAGCTTATAATAAATTCATGGAAACTATCAATATGATAAAGGCCTTACTCATTTCACGCCAGGAAGCGTCAGATATTTTGAAGAAGGAGGCTAACGTTGATACATCTTCCAATAGCTCAAGGGCTACTAAGCGTAGTCATAGCCCAGAAAATCTTGTTCCCTCTAAGGAACCGAGAATTCATGAATTTATGTCGCATCAAAACTTAATTTTAGAGAAACTTTGTTCAATAGCGCAGACCAC
Source organism: Hypena proboscidalis (assembly GCA_905147285.1). Taxonomy (NCBI): domain Eukaryota; kingdom Metazoa; phylum Arthropoda; class Insecta; order Lepidoptera; family Erebidae; genus Hypena; species Hypena proboscidalis. Next base: position 2,880,124 of record LR990150.1, on the reverse strand, counting down.
GAACGAGAATGTAAGATTAATCCTTCAAAAAGATTCTCATTCCGTGAATTCTTCCCAAGGCACGTTAACACCTTCTAATAAAAGTTTAGATGGAGAAGCCTCTGCTCAATACTTTGAGGAAGATAACTGGTATGCGCCGCCCCTTATTACGGGTTCACAGCAGAACAAGGACCTTGATGGACAAGAGGTGGATGAAGAACCCTTGCAAAATTTTGATCCGGGAACGAAAGAAAGCGAGGCAAAAATTACGAAAGCAGATGATCTGCTGGTAAAACAAGGAGTAAATTGCCAAAGATTTAACTCTGAAAACTGGCAAAACATACGTTATGCTGAAGTCCAAAAACAATTCCAAGCATCGCCAGCTTTTACTGCTTTGAAGGTAAACGGCAATCTAGCTACAGTGACTCCTTCCTGGCAACTCGTATCAGTGCTGGAAAAAATGGACTTATGCTTAGGTGCAGTTACACACGGTCTTTTGCAACAACGTCGAATTTTTCAACTGATATATGAAGACGCACCAGCTCCAGTAAAAGCCCACATTAGTAAAAAGTTTTTAGACTCTCAGTCAGAATTTCGAAAATGTTCTGATTCTCTTTTGCAATACGTCTGTGGTAAACGCGCTGAAGTTATACAACAAAGAAGAGCTTTATATAAACCACCAAACAAAATTTTAAGCGACCTGCTCCATGCAATACCGCCTTCAGAAACTTGTATGTTTGCTGAACCAGAACTTTCGGAACTTGTAAAGGAGCAGGGCGGTATTGAGAAGCTTTTTCCCGGCAAATTTCAAAAAACTACACCCAACACAGCTACTACAACAAAAGTTTATCGAGACAGACGCCCTCAACCCTCAGTATCGGAAGTTAAGGAGAGATTTCAAAATAACCGAAACAAAACCTCGGCAGCTCGAAAACCTGAAAGATCTCGATACCAAAATAAACGAGTCCCCGATAAGCGGAGTAGAAACAAAAAATACTAAATTTCGCGCAGAGCAGTTCCGTAAAAATATTCATACCTAGGAAGCACTTGGCGCACCTAAAAATATCTTATCAACATTATCAGGCTACCGGATTCCATTTGTTTCTCGTCCTCCAACATACAGATTCAACAATGAAACTGGTTTACGTTACCAAACAGAAATTTCTGCAGCGATGTCTCAGGAAATAGAAAAAATGCTCCAGTCAGGTGCAGCCAGAAAGTGTAACAACAAAGCCGGCTTTCTGTCTCCTTTATTCTTGCGTCAAAAATCGGACGGTTCCAACCGTCCTATATTTGACTTAAGAAATCTGAATCGCTATTTACGACCGCCAAAGTTTCGTTTGCTCAACCATTTTAGAATACCGCTTTGCTTAAATACCTCAGATTTCATGACCAAACTAGACATATCACAAGCCTACTTTCACATACCCATAGCCAATGCACACCGCAGATTCTTAGCTTTTGCTTACAAAAACAATATTTATGAGATGACGTGTTTACCCTTTGGCTTGGCTACCGCTCCATGTACCTTTTCAAACATTTCTAATTGGCTGGCTAATCATTTCAGGAAAGAGAGCATTCGCATCATAGTGTATTTAATTATGCACACAAGTCCATAATTATGTGCTATCACAGCAGACACAACAGGTACTACGACAACTCGTGAACTTGGGTTGGTGTGTGAATCTAGAAAAGTCAATCAGGACCCCTACAAAATTAATAGAATACTTAGGAATCGTATGGAAAACAGACCAAAAACTCAAAAAATTATGAATCTACTAGAAATCACTCTAAAGAAAAATTGTTGGACATGGCGCAGTGCGAAAATCATTTAAGGGAACCTCAACTTTGCGTCATTTATCGTTCCATTGGGTCGACTTTATTGCAGACCAATCCAAATAGGAGCAAATGCACTTCCGAAAGACGAGAAAAACAAGAAATTTCGCATTCCAAAATATGTAACAAAAGAACTCCAGTGGTGGTTACATCACGCCTACCAAACTTCACCAATTCACCACAAAGATCCCACAGTCTTTGTAGCAATAGATGCTTCAGACCAAGGATGGGGAGCCACAGTAAACGACATAAGCTTGAGCGGCACATAGACCGTCAGTCAACAATCGTGGCACAGCAATCGGAAAGAATTGTGGACTCTAAAAGTTGTACTACAAGATGTGGCACACGAGTACAGAGGTCAGACAATTCTAGCTCAAACAGACAACCGATCTGTGGCAACATACGTGATGTATGTTGCCACAGATCGGTTACTACGTGAGCGATTAATACGTGAGGCGGGCATATATTTACTTGTCGTACCGAACTGGAAGAAGACCTTCTGGAAAGCAGAATTGAAACAGAGAGCACTGAGCCCTCCTTTTCCGATTCACGTGCATCAACATTTGATAGATCTTCAAACCGGGCAGCCCCCACCGGCAGCAGAGAAGCTGTGTTTGCAGGTCTGGAGGGTTCGGGCTGGGCCCGCTTAGTAAAATCTTGGCAGAAAGAAGATATAATTCTTCTTGAAAACTCCTGGCTGCAATCTACCCTAAAGACATACAAGTATGCCTGGGAAAAGTGGCGTTCATGGTCTAAAGGAAAATGTCCAGTTGATAACCCAGAACCAGGTGATCTATCGAAATTCATTTGTTACCTACACAATCAAGTCAAACTAGCACCTAGAACACAAATCTGTGGTGGCCACATTTGCAAACACTCGTAAAACAAGTGATGAAAGCAGTAGCTTTAACGAAACTGCCACCTCACAAGCCTTCGACTTGGGAGGTAGGCACTTTAATTGAATATCTTCAACATTATAATATTAATGTAGATAGCATATTTCAAATATCACGACATGTGGCTGCAATTCTACTACTCTGCACAGGAAGAAGGGTCCATGATCTTACTTTACTGGACATCACCCCGGAATTTTTCGATAACAAGGATGATCACGTGATATGGTGGCCTAAATTTGGGTCTCAAACTGATTCTGCGACATTTCGTCAAGCTGGTTGGCGCCTTTTAAACGATGGCCCAGATAGGCTCAACCCGGTGCTGTGGATCAAGAGACTTTTAACTTTATCAGAAAAGCGGCGAAAAGCCAGGCAAAACCTTACAAACTTGTTTATCACAACAAGAGGTAAAGTAAATACAGAAATCAAGATCAGTTATTGCTGGATGGATCAAAACTCTTTTCCGAGAGGCTAATATTCAAGATTCCCCAGGCAGTTTTAGAGCTGCAGACAATTCTGAATTGTGGCGTAATAATGATATAAATATCGACGATGTTTTGGCAAGAGGCAATTGGAGGAGCAAAGATACATTCCTCAAATTTTATTTTAAGGAAATCCTAAATAATACTAGGGACTCAGGCAGTCTAAGTCTCACAAGGTAATTTTCACCTATTTGATTAAATGTGGCATAAGAGCCATCTATGTTTACAAACATACAATCAAGTATTATTGTTATATCTTTTGTTGATTTGGCAGAAAAATTATGTTGATTATTTCTAATTACAATGTCGTAAATTACATAAGTATTTTCACTTAATTCAATATCCTCACCATCTCACCCGCATACTTTTACTAACGAACCGCTCACAGTACGTCATGTGACGCCGGCAGAAAATAAACACGTCTCAAAAGTGGGTCTAGCGGAGCTCGGACACCTAAATAACACCGTTTTCCCCCCGAAGGGTAGAAAACGAATATTTAGGTTCCAGCGGAGCTAGACCCACTAAATTATCAGGCCTTGCCGGCTTGAGAGTGTACTGAGGAGCGAAGCCATTCGCCCGGCGAGGCACGATGACGTTCGAGCGGACGACGCGGGAGGCGTGTTGAGCGGGGGGGGAGGGTGGGTATTAGTGTTGTCACTTACGAAAATCCAAGAGGTAATCTCAAAAGTGGGTCTAGCTCCGCTGGAACCTAAATATTCGTTTTCTACCCTTCGGGGGGAAAACGGTGTTATTAAGACACTGTGACATTCTACCATAACAACAATAGTGTGCAAATTTTAATTAGTAATTAATTTTAAGTAGTAAGTAAATTTTAAGTAGTAGCAAATTAAAATTAGTAATTAAATGTCAACATTAAATTCTAGTTAAATATTAATTCATTATATATAATGTCAAGATAAATACATAATTATAATGTCAATGAATTTATGAAATGTCCAGTCAATGTCAGCTAAAATAATGTTGTTAAAAATAAAATATTACAAGTTTTTTTCATCAAATCATTAAAGAATCCATGCCTCTCACCGTGAGGTCTTGGATTTGATTCCCGGGTCGGTTAAAGTGTTATTTGTGAACTTTCCCTCAAGAAATTCATGATAGCAGCACTGAGTTGGCATTGTGCCCGGTGAATGGCCTTAGGCTCACCTCCTATCCCATGGGATCTAAGCATAACAGGTGAAGTGGGGGTATTGTATACCTCTGCCACACCCTCTTGAGTGAAATAGGCGCGATGTTATGTTATGTTATTAATTAAATTGTGTGCACGTGTGGTGTAGTGGTTTAAACAGTCGCCTCGCCGCTCTCCACTGCACTGGTGTTGTTGATTCGATCCTCACGTGGGACAAATCTATGTGTGATTCGCAAAGATTTGTTCTGAGACTAAGTTTGCTTCAGTGAGTGAATGTGTGTATTTAGTGTTCTCATTGGAACCATAACATTGAATAGTGTCATTGCTTCTTGTGTTCTATCTAATGTAAAAAGAAATCCACAATTAAAAATTACGATTTTAAGAAATATGTGTATTTGAAAATTTGTTTGTGTGTAGGTATTTCTGTTACTGACTGTACCACGCGGGAGAAGCCGCGGACGAAAGCTGGTTTAAGATTAAATTGACTATAAATCTTTGCATTTCAGGCATAGCTCTTCAAAATTCAGTTAAAGGTCTTGCAGCATACATCCTAGACAGATTCATGATCTTCACCGATCCAGCAAATAAATTAGATCCAGACGGCGGGTTCGAAAAGTACTATGACTATGACAAACTCCTGGACAATATATTGCTGTACTGGATCAGTGGAAGCATTACTACAGCGATGAGGTTATACAAAGAAAGTGTGGCAAACATTGACGTGGAACTCGTTTTCTCCAAGTAAGTATTAAATTTTATACTTAGAAGCTGTAGAGAAATTTAATAATAATAACAATAATTAATTGTTTATTTTCTCTTCACAAAAGGTCTTATAATTAGATTAATTTGTAGACATCTGTTTATTTTTAATTTATGTGAAAGTCTGGTGCCTGATGTAGGTTTTGAGTAAAAACCTGTGTTACAGGTCACCAGTGCCCACCCTAGGTTATAAATTAATCAGTTTACTGTTGAGAAGAAAAAAAAAACTATAACTAAAATCTGGTATTATTTGGTACAGATTTAAAGGTATCTTAATTTGTACTCAAATAGCAGATTACTTGGGAATAATAATATCCTTTGATGCAGGTAATACTTTCTATCATGTACCCGTTTGATTCATGGTGTAAACCTACAGGTAATTCCAGTTTGGAATTCAAGCCGAAATCCGGCAATAGAGTAAGTTATGACAGTCATCAGATTTTTTTTTAATGCCTGTAAAATAAATTTTCTTGTTTAATGCAAAAAAAAAATTGAAAAATATTTAAAATATTTGACGACTTGCTGCTTGACAACAAGAAAGCCTTAAGAAAGCCATGAAAATTGAGTTTATTTAGTAAGCACATTTAAAACTATGTACTATATTAGGTATTGATGTGAAATGTATAGAATATTGTTAATGATTCAAAAGGTATTTCATAGGATAGGTAGGTTATTTTAATACATAAAGAGCGCATACCGCCTATAAACAATTGTGTATGGCAAGAAAAACTATCAAGTTCCATATTTATTTATTTTTTTAGTTTTAGTTTAAATTTTAGTTTTAAATATTTATTTTTGATATGTAATCCTGAGTTTTGTAAAGTCTAGTCTAGTCTAATATATCTTTCTAATATGTAACTTGGATTTTTAAATATTTTCTGGTAACTGTTATAACTTTACCTTATTAACTGATTTCGGCTTGACGTCCTAACCTGGGACACTCTGTAAGGGATTGGGTCGGAAAAACACTGCCAAAACGAAGTGAACGAGTAATATTTGGCGATAATAACAAAAAAATTATGCATGAAATTTTTATCCATTAACTATACATAATGTTTGTGCAAGTAAGAAATATGGCGGTATTCGCACATAATAAATGACGGATAAGCAGCGATAGCCGAGTGGGAGGCCGTAGGACTGCAAAGTTAAAGGTCTCGGGTTCGAACCCACGGCACACACCTCTCGTCTTTTCGAAGATATGTGTGTATTTATCATATAAATTATCGCTCGCTAACGGTGAAGGAAAACATCGTGAGGAATCCTACATGCCTGAGAGTGCCTAATAAGTGCTCGAGGATGTGTGAAGTCTACCAATCCGCACTTGGCCAGCGTGGTGGACTATGGCCTAACCCTTCTCATCTTGAGAAGAGGCCCAAGCCCAGCATTGGGACATGTACTAGATACAGGGCTGCTATTATAAATGACGGATAACGTTGGCAACGTCATGTAGTGACACACACGTCACATATGTCAAAGAGCGCTGAATCGCGATAACGAATTGTTCAGAGAGAGTGTCCAGTAAACGCTCAGAAGTCCATAAGCACGCTAAGGATTACATTGCTATGAACGGTACGAGCCCGATACAGCCAGTACACACACTAACGAAGTCGCTTGCGTGTTTAGCAGTTTATAAGATAACACACACTAATGAAATGTTGTCGCATTCCTACTAAACGCGTCACAGTGGCGACCGGTTCTTTGAATTCGCATCTATCTATCATGAGCAGGTAGCTATATCGGGTAAACATTGGGATCACTATCAACTAAATCTGAGTTTGAAGCTTAGTTGATTAGTGGTTGTATTTTGTTTTTACGAAATCATAATAATATTTGTAATATTTTAAGCACAAACTTGTTAGGTATTCATGCTTAAATTGCGATACAATACATGTATACAATACATAAATAATTACATATTGATATAATAACTAATAAGTTAAATATGTTATTATTATTTAACTAATTACGTAATTTTTTATTTTTATTTTCATTTTTGTAAGGTAGAAATAAAAAAAGTCACGCTGAATGATGATAACAATGTTTATTCGTTTTATTTATTTATACAATTAATAAACTTTTAAGAGCATTGTGACGTCACATTCCTACCTAAATTAAAAGAAGTGCCCTTGTAACCGTTTATAGGATTTTTCATTAATATAATAACTAATAAATTAAATATGTTATTATTATTAAACTACTTACGTTTTTTTATTGTCATTGTTGTAAGGTAGAAATAAAAAAGTTATGTTGAATGATGGTAAAAATGTTTATTCGTTTTATTTATTTATACAATTAATACATTTTAAAGAGAATTGTGACGTCACATTCCTACCTAAATAAAAAAGTTCCCTTGTAACCGTTTATAAGATTTTTTATTGTAACCCACTTAGTCAATTCATAACATTGATAATACCTACAAATATTACTTAATTGATTCACAATGACAACAAGGACAGGATGTTCTAATAACAAAAATATAATTGTTGATACCCACTTATAATAGGTATTGGTATACCAGCAGCGTTTATTGAAGACTAATATTATGATTTACACTTTATGACGATGTTTTTTTTAATGTAACGTCACAATAAATGTATTGAAGTTACAGCTTGTCTTGACGAAAAGAAGAAGGAAACTCAACCTCCATTGAAGATCATTAAATATTTACAGAAGTGCTAATATTCAGTTACAGCGTCTTATTAGTAAAACCACAACATCTTAAATTAATCTTAAATAATTATAACATATTATTAACCCCCATTATTTTCAATGCAGTCAAGTAGACGTTTGCGCATGGACCCTAAAATATTAGCACATATACTGGTTCCTCTTAAGTTTTCCCACACTTCCATGCAATGGGTTTTTAACTGTTGTATACACCTTTCATCCCGTGACTCCCACCTTTGCACCATCAAACCCCATACATTTTCTATATATTTACAAATGTGTGAACAAAGTGAACAAGATAAAGAATACTATATCCCATTCCTTCTAATCGAGTAAAAACTTCAAAAAGTATAAAAGTAACCAAGTGAGATTTGAACCTGCGGTGAATTGATAATCGCATCTATTTTAACTGCATGCCTTAACCGCTCGGCCATCTTGTCACTTACATTGTGGATGAAATTATGAAATACAATTATTTGTTAACAACATGTGTCTATTTCTTGGAAATAGAAGGTCGTAAGTCAAACTACACTTCAAACTATTGCCTTTTGAGATTGCTTATGGACTTTTGGTTGCGACTGTACATATTATATATAATATATACCACTTCCAATACGCTACCGTTGGATAGTTGTCCGCGAAGCAATACCACCGAGCCTGGTCGGAGGAACCTCCCTTTATGGTGGAGGAACATCACACCCGTTTCTCTACAGACACGTGAAAGCGGTACCTAACACGTCTATATGAAACTCATGTGACGTTATTTTTGTTATTACAGTATACCAACCACCGTCCCAACATGGGGTCTTCGGTTCAAACACGAGCTGATCTTCACCCCCGATTTCATACTGAAATGGAAGTACCCCAATCTGGTTGGCACGACCAACTTTGATTTTGGTGGACATTTTGCTGCTTTTGAAAAACCTGAAGAATTTAGCACCGATTTATTTAAAGCTGTTAAATCTTTTTTAAGTTTTAATAAATAAAATTGTTATTTTTTGGTTGTTGTTCGATTTTGATACGATGACGTACCTAGCGAAAGCAATGAATGGGAATGGGATTTGATTTAAATTTGCTATTAGAGTTTCAACAATTTATTCATTAATGAAATTTTGATTGTTTAAGAAAACTAATTTTAAATTCTAGAGGATATTCTTAAAATGAAACAGTAGGTACTTAAAAGGTCGGTGATCACATTAATTTAAACATTTAAAAAATTGTTAAACTGCATAGGATAGTATCGAATCAAACAGTTTTGATAAAAATATTAGTAATATAGGTATAAAGAATACGAGAAAATAAAAAAGACAAAGGAAATATTAAAACAGTCAGCCATTTTGACTCATAAAAATTTAAATTTTTTGGGCAACTCATGTTTCTCAAAATAATAAGAGAAGCACAGGCAACGTTCTAAAAAATAATATATCAATTTAACGTTGCTGGATTGCAGTGGAAAAAAGATTGACTACTTAAAAAAAACTGTTAAAACTTCACACCTGAAAATAACACAAACATCATGATTTTTAAATGCACATATATGACGGATTAGGTGATCTCCAGAGTGTTTTAAAGAAGTGTGACATCAGCATAGCTGACGTCACAATAGTTGTCTTCATGATTACTCATTCAGGATCTTCAAAGTAAAACTTCCAAGTACTTTTATAAGCTTCGTTTATTCAACGGGTAGCGTAATGACGTCAGAGAGAGGTCCGTACTGTACGGCGGCTCGAGAGCGACTGTCCCGATCGCCCACAGCGCGGCCGCTTTTATAAGACTCGGCCACGTGCACGAGTTTACAAGTTTGTAGGTTAAGTATAGAAATTACAATCTTTAACATTAATTTTACATCCTAATCAACTTTAAAATAATCAACTAATGGTTTATAAACTAATTTTAGGACAAACAACTTATTTATCTTAATTATAATCGACGAACAGTTGTGTTGTTGAATTGCGCCGATATATATATTACAAAGTTATCGAAAATATTACACTAGAAAATAAAACTTACTTTTTCGAATTATAGCAGTCGCTTAAACTTTACCAAATAATATAAAATAAAGCTTGCAATATTAAAATAAACATCTATTACGAAACAAAAGAAGAATAACGATTAGAATTTTGAAATTCGCGCGCAACAACATGTTTTCTAAAAAGAAAAAGAAGTAGCAAGGCACAGGCAAAGCTGTGGATTGGCGACGATTTAACGCCGCTGACTGGATTTCAGTGGCAACAAGAAGAGGTTATATTATATTTCGATTTGAGACAAATTCAAATATAAAATGTTTTGCGCAATCATTTTAAATTGAATAGCAATATTATAAAATATAAAATACAAAACAATGAAATTCATCAGCTTTCGTAACTAAAGAAGAAACTATTTATACAAATGTAAGTATAAACAAAAAAATTTAGGTCCTGAATTGACAAAATTAATCAAGTATACTCAAATTATATAAATATATAAAAGTATATTACTCAAAATAACCGAAATTTCAAATTCAATGTTGACTAGAAAACAGCAAATAAATAAGACATAATACAACTAAGTTATGTGTTCTACGAAACCAAGAAATTGAATAAAAGCTACCGAAAAAAAAAAAAAAATTAACGCATAGACAAAGTTGCGAACGGACGAGAGTAATTCGATTGAACATCGCTGACTAGATTTTAGACAATTACAGAATCGAGTTGCTTTTGTTTATTGTTTTGTTTTGCGTTCGCGAATTCGATGATTGAAATCTAATGAGATTATGTTGCGAGGCGGTTCGTTTGTTTCCTTTTTGATTAGCTCTGGTACTGTTTAATGCTTTGTGAGCCTATAGAATTTAATGAGATTCGTTTGAGACTTAAAGGTAAGTTTTCTTGAAAAACAGTTAGTAAACAAAAATAGATTAGTTAAGCAATAAACAATAATTCCAACAAAACAAAACGTGTTTATTAGAAGTCACTAAAATTTAGAAAATGCTGGTAAAACCACTGAATTAGTGTAACAACATTTTTTCTAAAAAAGAAAGCGAGGCACCGACGATGCTGCGAACGGACAAGAATAATTCGATTGAACGTCGCTGACTGGATTTCAGGCGATTACAGCATCGACTCGTTGTTGTTTATTATTTTGTTTTACGTTTCCAATTCGATGATTAAAATCTAATGAGGTTATGTTGCGAGGCGGGCTTTGTGCTTCCCTTTTGATTTATGTCGATCCTGTTTGAAGTTTGTTTTCTAGTGGCCCCAGAGATAATAGATGTCAAGATGAGACATGAAAGAAATTGACGGTTATAATTTTGCAACAATTGGACTTTCAAATTTAGTAGAAAACTTTCCCCGGGCCGGGTAAAGGTTGTCAAAACCTATACATTTATAATCATTGACGTGAATTTTATGTGGAACTGCACGTTCCACATAAAATTCTGCTCACGCAGTGGGAAAATTCATTTAAACTTAAAGTTCTCTATAGTTAAATACACGTTCTCTGAGTCGCTCATTAGATGTTTTCTATCGGTGTTAACAAGGGAGTCACGTGCTTTCAAATTATTGACACAGTTTATTTTGATAAAATTTATTGAACCACTCAAAATCATAGATAACAACGGCAGATACCGATCTACAACAACAATTGTCTTCATACAAGCACTTCGTTTAGTGAAGCTAAAAAAAAAAATCATATGTCAAAATTACGTAGCGGCCCGCTTGGCGGTACACACACGAACAAAAAACGGAGTCCTATTGAGTCAAAACGAAATGGTTGGTGATAAAATGGTTTTAGTTTTTATGCCAAAAGCTCGGTTTCTAGCTAAATAAATACTACGCTCTTGTAAAATAAAACCTTTCAATTTGAAAGTATTTTGAATGACTTTCGTACCAAGTGAACAATAGCCGTTTAAGTAACTTGAACTCAAATCACGACAACCATAAATAAGAATACAATAAAACATCGGTAGATGCAGAGATTAAATTATTAATCATGAAAAAAAAACAAATTACATGAAATTTAAGATAAATAGATAAGTGCGAATTAGATAGATAGTGAAAATCATAGTGGCTCATCAATGCTTTTACATAACATAACATCACGCCTATATTACCGAAAACAATGAAGGAAAAACGGTAGCAGCAAGCCGTGTATATTACCCACATTTCTCTTATAACGTTAAGTTCTCATGATGAAGGGTGTAAACCTCACCATCATCCGGGCACAATCCAACTCTGTTGGTATGACACACACACACACACAAACACACACACAAACACGCACATACACGATATAAAAACACCATTTCATACAAAATTGCTTACATTGTTAATAATTATTTTACTGTAAGGATTTCTTTTTTTATTATGTTTTATAATCATTTGTAACAAACATACCTAAACTATGTTAACTCTATTTGGGAAGGAACTGGTTCTCAACACACAGCTCACGCTAGTTTGGGAATCTGGGCTTATATTTATATTGTTAAATGTATTTTGTTGCAATAAATAATTTATTATTATTATTTCTCTTTATTTTTTTGTTAACTTATTTTATATATTTTTAAATATGATTTATAAAAAATACAAAAAAAACATTTAAAAATATAAAAACAGTGTCCTACCGACATCAGGTGCCGATGGTTAGGGCTCCAGGGAGAGGAACAAATTAATATATTATTATTATTATTAAGAATTGTTCTGATAGAACATTCCCTAATAACACTTTTGTTTGACCCGGGCATGGTACCCTAGACCTCGCGGTGAGAGGCCGCATATAGCAACCATTATTGTGCATATAAATAAAATAAAATGACACCAAAGACACAAAGCAATATCCTAAAATGGGCTTGCTGTGTCTGTTCTTATATCTGTCTCGGATAATAGCCGCAAAAAAGTGTAAAAAAACTACTGTGTTCTAGTTTTATGGTAAAATTTGACCTTGAAATTACGGAAACAAGACTTTACACCGAAGACCATGATCAAGCAACGCATACAATTAGCTTAAGTGAAATGTGTATGATTACATGATGCTATTACACTAACCATCAAGTGTAGACACACTCGTTCGTTACATAATTATGTCGGCGTCGTATAAAAAAATATTACAAAACTTAAAATGTATTCCAACTGCTCGGCATATCAGAATAACTAGATTCCAACACCGAGCGAATCTGAGTGATGCAAATTAACTTTTTTTACTTCCCGTCTATCTTTACACTTGAAAAATGTTACAATTTGCAGTAGTTTTTATGTAGCAGCATTTATAATGTAAAACAGGATGAATGCTGAATTTTGTAGTTCCAATTATATTTTTTTTTGTATTTCATACATACTTGAATACATCTGCTATGAGTGAGTGGTTTAATGAATACTAAGAAACAGCTGGCAAAATTATGGGACCGGCAGGATTTTTAACTGTTTCTTAGTATAATTGGCTAAGCATAGCTTAATGCTATGAAAACATTCAATAAGAAGTTGAAATAAAGTATGCGTTAATTCTTTACAACATTCCATTCCATACCTTCGTCATGTTGATTTATACCCTACTTAAGATAGGCACAAATGGATGAACGTGACGTCACGGAATGACGTAACATACAGTTGTGAAATTTAGGGTTCTGGCAATAGGCGACTGCAGCTGGTTGGTTAAAGCGACTGCCCGATGTGCAGAAGGTCGTACGTCCAAATCCTGCCGGTCCCATTTTTTTTTTCAACTGTTTCTTAGTATAATTTGCTAAGCATAGCTTTATGCTATACAAATAATCAATAAGAACTTGGTTTAGTCCATTTCATCAGAATTAAGAGATGAATTAATAATTTGATAGCATGAGACTTTATTTTAATCCCGATAGGAATCATCTAATGGACGACTAGACAACAAACGTCAAACAGGATCGACATCAATAAAAAAGGAAACCCAAAGCCCGCGTCGCAACATAACCTCATTATATTTCAATCATCGAATTGGAAACGTAAAACAAAATAATAAACAACAACGAGTCGATGCTGTAATCGCCTGAAATCCAGTCAGCAACGTTCAATCGAATTATTCTCGTCCGTTCGCAGCTTCGTCGATGCCTCGCTTTCTTTTTAGAAAAAATGCTGTTACACTTATTCAGTGGTTCTAACAGCATTTTAAAAATTTTAGTGACTTATAAAAAACACGTTTAATTTTAATGGAACCTTTGTTTATTGCTTAACTTATCTATTTTTGTTTTTCATGTAAACTTACCTTCTTATTAACTCACAAAAGAATCTTATTAAAGTCTATAGGCTCACAAAGCATTAAACATTACCAGCGCTAATCAAAAAGGAAACAAACGAACCGCCTTGTAACATTAAATTTAAATCATCGAATTTGGAACGTAGTACAAAATAATAACAACAACGTCTCGATGCTGTAATTGTCTGAAATCTAGTCAGCAACGTTCAATTGAATTATTATCATCCATCCGCGGTTTCGCCTGTCTTATTTTTTTCTTTTTGATAACATCTTATGACTAGCGAATTTACAATTTTGGTTGTTTAAAAAGACGTGCTAGGCACTTGGCCTAATTTTAATGTAGGTTAGTTCACGTGTCACGTAAACCTATTTTTAATCACGATCAGTTTTTTTTTACTTTAGCCCTAAAGAACAACAAACAAACAGAGCTACTTTTGCATTATTATATTAGTAAGAAAGTATTACAAAAGATTACTAAATTGATAAACACAATACAAACACATCTATTACATGATGTATTATTGTATTTATTCACATGAACTTTAGGTAGGTACAAGTCGCCATAATCTTTCAACATGGCCGCATCGCTCCAAATGCAGTGTTTTGACCTCAAAAGGCAAATATGGAGCAACACAAAGTATTTATTATACATTGTATTATTGAAATGTTTATATTTCCAAATTGGCGAGCCTAAGGAGTTATCGTTAGTAGTATTTTAATAAATAGGTTGTTATCATATTTTCAAGTTTCACAAGTTCTGAATCGTTTTGACATAATGTAATGTGAAATAAAAATGCAATTTTAAGAATTACTCCGCAGTTAACTATCCAAAGCCTTATCAGGAACTAGTTAAATTAAATTTGTATTTCTTTATTTAACATAACATAACAAAACATCAAGCCTATATTACCCAGAAGGGAGTAGCATAGGTGTACAACACCCACACGTCACCTGTTATGTTTAAGTTCCATGGGCTAGAGGGCCTTTCGCCATCCACCGGATACAATTCTAACTCCGTGCTGCTATTGTGCATTTCCTGAAATTTTACATTTCACAAATAATACTTTGCCCGACCCGGGCATTAAACTCGAGACATCGCGGTGAGAGGCGCATACGCTGACCAAACTATACTATATTTCCACTTCACCAACAAATCCAACCCAAAAACCATTAGCGAATTCTTAAAAAAAGAACCGAAAGAAACCTAGTTTCGCAGCAAAAAGTTGGTGAAATGCTAAATATCCGTCAGTCGGAAAACTAGACACAATCTAGTTTACGAAGGAACTGCGGATAAAAAACTTTTTCGAATAAGCGTCGTTTTCTATGATTTAAGTCGGGAGTTTGTGTCGTCTTTTTAACACGCTTAGATTAGCTTCACCTGTATGTTTGTTTGTTTGTATGTAACCGACTCCTTTGGACTCGATTTTGACCCACTTTAAACGGACAGATTTCATTCAAATTTTGCACACCTGTCAAAGATCGATGACAATGCAATAATTCGATAAAAAAAATTAAAAATATATAAAAAAAAAAAAAAAAAAAAACGCTCTTATAAATAAACCAAACTAAAAAGTAGAAAACAAATAATAGTTTAAAAAAACTAAAAAACACGCTTTTAAAGTACTTCTAACTAAAAAGTGAAAAATAATTCCTAATATAAGCTGAAAAAAGCGTGGGGCGCTCTGTGCCATATTTTTCGTCTATCGAGCAACCCACGCTTTTTTCAGCTTATATTAGGAATTATTTTTCACTTTTTAGTTAGAAGTACTTTAAAAGCGTGTTTTTTAGTTTTTTTAAACTATTATTTATTTATTATAAAAAAAGACAATGCAGTATCGATTTTTCGTTATCTGGTTATCAACTTTTTATACTGCTCCATGTAATAAATGCAGTTCTAGTGAAGCATGCATACGCAACATTACATAACATCACGTCTATATTACCCAGAAGGATGTGGCAGAGGTGTACATCACCCACACTTCACCTGCTACGTTTAGGTCCCATTACATAGGGGATGAGCTTATCGCCATCCACCGGGTACAATGCTAACTCTGTGCTGGTATTGTGAATTTCTTGATGGAAAGTTCACAAATAACACGTTGCCCGACCCGTGAATCGAACCTAAGACCGCGCAGTGAGAGGCGCATATTCTAACCAATAGACAATCAAGGCCGTTAATTTTTTTTAGTGAAAGTTTATAAATTTAATTAATGAAATTTATCTCAGTATATCAATGTAATCTTCATCTTCGCTAAAAATAATAATTTCAACCTGATTATACACCATACAATCCCGCAATGATTACAGCGGGGTCTATGCAGAAACACACATTTACAATTCAAAACCCCCTCCCTTGCTTCGCTTTGCGGATGCAAAACAATACACCAGGGCTGTGCTGAAATTCACGAAAAGTAGTTAGAAAACAAGTCAACAGCATTGACACGTGAATTTTCAGCGAGTTTGTATGTTTGTAACAAGTTCTTTAACATAATAATGCAGCCCTGTATCTAATACGTGTCCCACTGCTAGGCTCGGGTAGGCCATAGTCCACCACGCTGGCCGAGTGCGGATTGGTAGACTTCACACACCCTCGAGCACTTTTTACGCACTTTTAGGCATGCAGGTTTCCTCACGATATTTCCTTCACCGTTAGCGAGCGATAATTTATATGATAAATACACACATATCTTCGAAAAGACGAATCTTAACGAATTATTGACAGAGGTGTGTGCCGTGGGTTCGAACCCGAGACCTTTGACTTTGCAGTCCTACGGTCTCTCACTCGGCTATCAATCGTTTATTGCCGGGCAACCATCTAACAGTCCAAACTATCACACCAATTGATCAACGTCGATCGGTCAAAACCCTTACCTCTCTCTGCGAAAATGTGAAGACACCATTATGTGCCCAAAGAAACAATCTTGTAATCATTGTGTCATTAAAATTACCTGCTGACTTCAAACCCAAATAAAACTGTACCATTTTTTTTCATTATTTTTATTTTTAACAACGACGCCCGCTCTATAAATAACTCCTGTGTTGTGGGGTTGTTCACAAACATTCATTTCACAAACACCAAGCGCACCCAGAGTCTGAACAAATCTTTACGAACCTACAACACCAGTGCAGTTAAAAGCGGCGACCACTACGCTAATCGTGCACAAAGAAATAATCTTATAATTATAGTATCATTAAAATAACCACCAAAGTTCAATACCCAAATAAAACTGTCCCTTCTGATCATTAATTTATTCCTCAGAACGCCTAAATTCACCCAGACTTAAAATTATTTAAAGCTCTCAAACTTGCAAACTTGAACAACCCTGAGCACAGCTCATTTGTTTAACAAATACTTTCCGAGACAAGACTTGGTATACAGTTCTTGTTGAAATAACAAGAAGTTTTCGCGATTGATCGTTTGCAAATTTCTTTTTGCCAGTTTCCGAGAGGTTTCCAATGTTTTCTAATAGATTTGCATTTTGTGTTTACCTTTTCTGTGGTAGGCAGATGTTGTTGTGTTTTGGCTACTGGTTTTTATTATACTTTTGCCGTCGAAGTAGCCGTTAGTAGTTCTAGTAGTACGTTGTAAAATGCTACAGGGTTTTAGTTGTAGTCAATTGTATTATGGAAAAAAAATACAATTAATTAAACCGATGATAAAGAACTAAAAAGACAAAACTAAGTGAACATTTTAAGCCTTGGATAACAAACTAATTAACTATCTATTTCTGCAACTACGTAGAAATGGAGAAGACTTAAACACCTTGACGTGCTATTCATTTTATTATTTGGCACCGACTCAAAATTAGTCGAATATAATATTTTATAGTTTATCCTCCATTTTTTTCGTCGGTTAAAAAGTAAATACAAAGAGTGTCTAACGGAAAAACCACATTGAGTGAAAGTATTTGTATAATGTAGATACAAAATTTAGCCTAAAGAAGACTTGATATTTATTTCAAAAACGATTCTAATTCCAAATTAGCTCAATTCTGACAAACAAGTTTTGATTATGTCAGCAATAAAGCTTCTATTATAAGGCTATAATGGACACCCTGTGAAACGTCCTCACAGAAATATTCCATATTTTATTACTAAAGCCTCAAAGAAAACAAACCACGAGTCTAACCAAAATAACAACAATTATACTCACCCTAAGAGCGCAGACGCGACGTCAAGGAATAATCCCCAAAAAGTGGACGCCGTTAAAGAATTTTAATTTTTCCGAATTAATTCGTATTCATTTTTCAACGAGTGCGGTGGAAGACGGCATTATGGAACATGATAACAATGGATAAGACTACTAAAAAACTTATTGGAACGTAGATTATACTGTTTCTTTTCGCATTATAATTCCGAAGTCGCCGTCTACACGCTCCATCTCACTTGCACATACATAATATTGTGCAGATAGATTAAACGTGAAACCGTCAACACGATCTGTTTGGACCAACTGTTTGTATTTTTTTCATTGTAAATGTAACTCACACATGCATAACTCGTGCAGTAAGTCTTTATTGGGACGTAGAAGTTTTTGGCCTGCATACATAATGGCTAGACCAACTGTACTTTTATATGAAGAGGTACTTTTTCCGACTGTCTAGGAAGGGTCCAACTACTATTATTACTGCTTCAACATTAATGATTTCTGGATCCACAGTAACGTAAACTTTTCACTAAATCTACGAACTGATAAACGCAATAATGAATGAATGAAAAATAAATATTTCTCATCTCGACGACGATCCTCATCCAATCACAACGAATCTAAGTAAAATGATAGCAACGACAAATCTCCCTTGCAGACGGATTACAGCATCATTTTTATACGAGTTATAGCTTTATTTAAATTTATGTAGCTCGCTGTTGCGACTCTAACTGAACTGTTTAAACGTCGAGTTAATGCTGCTCAAAGAATAAGCATTGCCATACAACGTGGCAATGCTGCCAGCCTTCTAGGTGCGATGTTGCCTTTGACATCGATGCGGAGGAGTTTTTTGGTGCTGAATAAACTTTTGTAAATATCGTTTTATAATTTATTTTGTAGATATGTTTATATTATTGTATATAGGGTAAAGGCGGGATACATGCCCCAGTGGGATAGATGCCTCGTTTTCAAAAAACCTAACTTCCCAAACTCGCAACTAAAAAAAATTATTATAACTAAGAGCCGCAGTCACCCCGCACCTCGGGTAGCCACTGACCGTGGTGCTGTGAATACGTGTTTAGCTTGTGTGTGCATTCATCTCCGCGGCGAAGTTTACAAAGACGTCAAAGTTTTAAAGGTAAGTTTAAGCCGTTGTGTAACTTTTTAAGTAGTCGTTATTTCCGTTATATTTTTAATTACGTCGATATACTGATTCATCAATTATGCATCTTGATACAAATAATTCGTCATTTGTTTTTTATTAGTTTAAAAAATACTTGGGGCATCTATCCCCATCGAAAAGGATAGTTGCCCTGATTTTTCGAGGTATCTATCCCTCAATACAAAATGATTTAAATTTCAGGTGATTTTTGTTGCTTTTGGTAGTTTTTGGTACAATTCGTTGTTTTTTAGTATTTGGAAATTTGTAGTTTTTGATAATTGTTGGTAGTTTAAAGTAGAATTTGGTAATTCCATTGGTTGATTTTGGTAAAATTTGTTAGGTTTTGGTGTTTTTCGTAGCATTCGGTAGTTTTTATTGTTTTTTATTAGTTTTTGGTGGCTTTTGATACAGTTTTGTTGTTTTTGGTAGAATATTTTTTGTGTTTGGTATATTTTGGTAGTAGTTTTTGTTGGTTAAGATGGATTTTGTTTTATATGGTAGTTCTTGGTAGTTTTTTTCTATGTAGATATACTATGAAGCCCTTTTTATAACTCGGGTGAATGTTTTATTTTATATCAGGTGTATAAGCTCTCAGCTATGATCCGGGCTTCAAAATACACCCGCTATGAAATTGACTACTTTCACCTTTCGGTGTATTATATAGTGTTACTACCTTCAATGAAGATGTGTTTACGTGTATTTAGGTATATTTGGACTTTTTCTGATTGTAGCATAACCATGGCACGAAAATATAAAAGAAAAGAAGGAGTGCGAGCTCGAGCATGTTCCTGGACTATAGAACAATTGCAGTCAGCTTTCGACGAAATAGACAGAAATACCATGGGGATAAACGAAATATCCCGACAGTTTGGGATTCCATTAAGAACATTGCGAAGACGTTATGCTGCAAAGAATACATTTTATTGTTTTAATAAGACTGTTTTTTTTATGATTATGCATGTTGAAACTTAATAATTAATATTTTATTATAAGAATTTAATATTCCTATGCATGTTGAAGTTGCTAATAGAACTTTATTATGGTAATTTTATTTGATCTCATAATAGAATTATATTCTAAGACAATTAAAAGACTTTAAAACTGCAAAATACTTTTCATTATTAGGGCCATGTTTCTTGATAACAATTTCTGTTTTAGGAGTAGCCTTCTACTTCTAAAACACTAATTGTCCTCTTAACCTTATAAAATTTTAAGTATAAAAGG
Organism: Hypena proboscidalis; assembly: GCA_905147285.1. Lineage (NCBI taxonomy): Eukaryota > Metazoa > Arthropoda > Insecta > Lepidoptera > Erebidae > Hypena > Hypena proboscidalis. The sequence goes on along the minus strand of LR990150.1, from coordinate 2,859,630 downwards.
GCATCTATCCCGCACCACAGGCATCTATCCCTCTTAGTATTTTCGTGGTGGGGCATCTATCCATACGGGTAGGCATCTATCCCCAAAAAAGGAGTTCCACAAAAAGCTAAAATCTGCAAAATCTGTAATTTATAGGTCTAAAAAACCAAGTCACAGTTAAACATAAAGGACTAAACTAATTGAATTCATACTCATTATTTATATACAATGAATATTTTCAAAATTAGGAGGCAATTTCAAAAAGTGGGGCATCTATCCCGCCTTTACCCTACATATGTATCTTAATTTAATATGTATAGTTGTAAATATTTATTTACTTATGGGACTATGGATGAATTATAGCCACACCTATCCCATCTGGGACATATTATGTCAAACATAACATTATACCGTGCCTATATAGCCACGGTATAATTTTATAATGTTTATGTTAAATTTTTCACTTTTTTATAGTACATCCATATTCAAAAAATCAAAACAATAATTTTATTAAAATGCTATTCAAACTCAACCATCTTTCGCTTTGTGATTCTTCAATAGTCACTCATTGAATCTATTCAATCAATGGATTCATTTCCTTTGCTTCCAAAGTAAAATCCAATGTAATGATCGAGAATGCACTTAAGCATTATCTTCGCTCCTGTGGATTTTCGCATGATTTTTTATACTGAAAATATTTACAAAAAGTAATCTTTAATCGTCATACGATAATATATTTATATTATATAGTATGCGTTAATTTAGCTCCGCCCCTGTTATAAGCAATTATTTTTAATATAAGAAAAAGAATAACATACATCCAGACAACCACAAACTTCTGCATTTATAACATTAGTAGGATAGGATGATGGCAAGTCAAAATAAAATTTGACTCAGCCATCGACACGACGAAGAAGTAAGATAGGAAAGAAAATTCACTTATTATCTTTGTAATTATGATCAATAACACTTGTCAAGAAAACAGCATCCATTTGTTGACAGTTTATTTATTTTTATTTTAAAACTTCTTGCACATAATAAGTTTACAATGGCGGACTTAATGCCATAGGCATTCTTTATCAGTCAACCGTAGTGCAGTGGAGGAGAGATTACAAAGGTAGGTGCAGTAATAAATACTCAAATTAAATGAGAAAAGTCTAATCCTAAAACCATACAATACATATTATAATAAATACCATCACATCTTCCAAGCACTGTAAATCGCGCGGGCGCCGCGGCAGCATCCGCCGAAAACCTCAACCGATGCAAATATAATAATCTCGTCAGTGGTTATATATTTAAGCCGTTTGGGGTTGAAACTTTAGAACCATGGAGTCCGAGTCCTCGAGCTTTATTTAAAGATAATGCAAAGCGCCTAATCAACGCTTCTCGCGACCAGAAGGCAGGTTTTTACTTCGCCCAGCGAATAAGCATTGCCATTCAACGAGGCAATGCTGCCTTCTGGCCTCGGTATCTGCTGTGGACAGCGATGCGGAGGCATTTTATGACGCATTATGTAATTATTTTATTTTATTTATTTATTATATGGAAACGGAACGCGCTCGCGTCAGTACAAACTTTCGACAACTTTATTACAAATTATCGATAATTTCGTTAATATGGACTAAAAGTGTTATCTCTGGAATCTAAAAGTGCTAATTCTTCGTGATTAGTGTTATCTCGTTTGATTTAGTAGTGTAAACAGTGAAAACAGTGCACAAAAAACCTAACTGAAACTTAACCTCAAAATTTCAAATTTCTCACGTCACTTTTGAACTTCGCTCTTTATTTTCGTGTTAAATAACTATTATTCATTATGTTTGGCAAGCATAACTTTGAATACGGCTAAATTATAACCTTATTACAATGTCTAACAATGATAATTACATAAAATCAATCCATGAACAAACACAACCAGTTCATGTAAACAAACAACTTGTTCAACAAGTGTTCCATAAAGGGCTATTTAACACGGCCACACGGCCTAGAAGTAATTCAACTGGAAATATTCATAGACCATTAACACATGAATTAGTTGAATTGAACACCAAACAAAGCTCAAATCAAAGCATATCCGAGACAAATGATGACCAGCAGTCTGAAGCTAATATTCCAAGTCTTTCCTCCTCCGAGGCTTATAGCAGTGATACAGCTGATAAAACTGATTCAAATCATGTCCCATGGCAAAGAATTCCAACAGTAAACCTCAAAAGAAACCGCTCTCCAGAGCAAAACATAAGTACCCACAAACAGCAAAAAAGAAATGAAGACAGGCAACTATTATACAACAAAAGCAGACCAATTATGGCAAGTACACTTGAAACTAGTAATAGCTTTTCTCTGCTCAGTGAAGAAAATGAAATAAACTACATAAAACCTCCTTCGCAGCCCAAAAGAATTTCTAAACCACCCCCAATTATTTTATATGGTATTGAGGATGTAAAACAGCTAACAGACTTCATTGAAGAGAAGATAAACAAAGAAGAGTATTCCTACAAAATATCTTCAAGGGATCAGCTAATTATTTCCTCAAAATCTGTAGCAATATATGAAAAACTCATAACCCACATACGAGCCAAAGGACTAATTGGACACACTTTCATGAAGAAAGAAGATAGGTGTCAAACATTTGTCATTAAAAACCTACATCATACAACACCAAAGGAAGCAATACTGGAAGCTATTGAAGCAACAGGCAACATGGTAAAAGGAGAGATTATTAATGCCCGCAAAAAAAATACAAAAGAGCCTTACAATGTGTTCTTTGTAAATGTAGTACCCAATAAAAATCTACCAAATATTAAAAACATAGAATACATTTATCACCAAAAAATACAAATAGAAGACCCAAGAAAACATAAAACCATAGCCCAGTGTACTCGGTGCCAGCAGTATGGCCATACCAAAAACTACTGCATGAGGCCATTCAGGTGTGTCAAATGTGGAGAATCTCATAACACTAAAACTTGTACAAAGGACATAAATAAAAGACTTTAAAACTGCAAAATACTTTTCATTATTAGGGCCATGTTTCTTGATAACAATTTCTGTTTTAGGAGTAGCCTTCTACTTCTAAAACACTAATTGTCCTCTTAACCTTATAAAATTTTAAGTATAAAAGGGCATCTATCCCGCACCACAGGCATCTATCCCTCTTAGTATTTTCGTGGTGGGGCATCTATCCATACGGGTAGGCATCTATCCCCAAAAAAGGAGTTCCACAAAAAGCTAAAATCTGCAAAATCTGTAATTTATAGGTCTAAAAAACCAAGTCACAGTTAAACATAAAGGACTAAACTAATTGAATTCGTACTCATTATTTATATACAATGAATATTTTCAAAATTAGGAGGCAATTTCAAAAAGTGGGGCATCTATCCCGCCTTTACCCTACATATGTATCTTAATTTAATATGTATAGTTGTAAATATTTATTTACTTATGGGACTATGGATGAATTATAGCCACACCTATCCCATCTGGGACATATTATGTCAAACATAACATTATACCGTGCCTATATAGCCACGGTATAATTTTATAATGTTTATGTTAAATTTTTCACTTTTTTATAGTACATCCATATTCAAAAAATCAAAACAATAATTTTATTAAAATGCTATTCAAACTCAACCATCTTTCGCTTTGTGATTCTTCAATAGTCACTCATTGAATCTATTCAATCAATGGATTCATTTCCTTTGCTTCCAAAGTAAAATCCAATGTAATGATCGAGAATGCACTTAAGCATTATCTTCGCTCCTGTGGATTTTCGCATGATTTTTTATACTGAAAATATTTACAAAAAGTAATCTTTAATCGTCATACGATAATATATTTATATTATATAGTATGCGTTAATTTAGCTCCGCCCCTGTTATAAGCAATTATTTTTAATATAAGAAAAAGAATAACATACATCCAGACAACCACAAACTTCTGCATTTATAACATTAGTAGGATAGGATGATGGCAAGTCAAAATAAAATTTGACTCAGCCATCGACACGACGAAGAAGTAAGATAGGAAAGAAAATTCACTTATTATCTTTGTAATTATGATCAATAACACTTGTCAAGAAAACAGCATCCATTTGTTGACAGTTTATTTATTTTTATTTTAAAACTTCTTGCACATAATAAGTTTACAATGGCGGACTTAATGCCATAGGCATTCTTTATCAGTCAACCGTAGTGCAGTGGAGGAGAGATTACAAAGGTAGGTGCAGTAATAAATACTCAAATTAAATGAGAAAAGTCTAATCCTAAAACCATACAATACATATTATAATAAATACCATCACATCTTCCAAGCACTGTAAATCGCGCGGGCGCCGCGGCAGCATCCGCCGAAAACCTCAACCGATGCAAATATAATAATCTCGTCAGTGGTTATATATTTAAGCCGTTTGGGGTTGAAACTTTAGAACCATGGAGTCCGAGTCCTCGAGCTTTATTTAAAGATAATGCAAAGCGCCTAATCAACGCTTCTCGCGACCAGAAGGCAGGTTTTTACTTCGCCCAGCGAATAAGCATTGCCATTCAACGAGGCAATGCTGCCTTCTGGCCTCGGTATCTGCTGTGGACAGCGATGCGGAGGCATTTTATGACGCATTATGTAATTATTTTATTTTATTTATTTATTATATGGAAACGGAACGCGCTCGCGTCAGTACAAACTTTCGACAACTTTATTACAAATTATCGATAATTTCGTTAATATGGACTAAAAGTGTTATCTCTGGAATCTAAAAGTGCTAATTCTTCGTGATTAGTGTTATCTCGTTTGATTTAGTAGTGTAAACAGTGAAAACAGTGCACAAAAAACCTAACTGAAACTTAACCTCAAAATTTCAAATTTCTCACGTCACTTTTGAACTTCGCTCTTTATTTTCGTGTTAAATAACTATTATTCATTATGTTTGGCAAGCATAACTTTGAATACGGCTAAATTATAACCTTATTACAATGTCTAACAATGATAATTACATAAAATCAATCCATGAACAAACACAACCAGTTCATGTAAACAAACAACTTGTTCAACAAGTGTTCCATAAAGGGCTATTTAACACGGCCACACGGCCTAGAAGTAATTCAACTGGAAATATTCATAGACCATTAACACATGAATTAGTTGAATTGAACACCAAACAAAGCTCAAATCAAAGCATATCCGAGACAAATGATGACCAGCAGTCTGAAGCTAATATTCCAAGTCTTTCCTCCTCCGAGGCTTATAGCAGTGATACAGCTGATAAAACTGATTCAAATCATGTCCCATGGCAAAGAATTCCAACAGTAAACCTCAAAAGAAACCGCTCTCCAGAGCAAAACATAAGTACCCACAAACAGCAAAAAAGAAATGAAGACAGGCAACTATTATACAACAAAAGCAGACCAATTATGGCAAGTACACTTGAAACTAGTAATAGCTTTTCTCTGCTCAGTGAAGAAAATGAAATAAACTACATAAAACCTCCTTCGCAGCCCAAAAGAATTTCTAAACCACCCCCAATTATTTTATATGGTATTGAGGATGTAAAACAGCTAACAGACTTCATTGAAGAGAAGATAAACAAAGAAGAGTATTCCTACAAAATATCTTCAAGGGATCAGCTAATTATTTCCTCAAAATCTGTAGCAATATATGAAAAACTCATAACCCACATACGAGCCAAAGGACTAATTGGACACACTTTCATGAAGAAAGAAGATAGGTGTCAAACATTTGTCATTAAAAACCTACATCATACAACACCAAAGGAAGCAATACTGGAAGCTATTGAAGCAACAGGCAACATGGTAAAAGGAGAGATTATTAATGCCCGCAAAAAAAATACAAAAGAGCCTTACAATGTGTTCTTTGTAAATGTAGTACCCAATAAAAATCTACCAAATATTAAAAACATAGAATACATTTATCACCAAAAAATACAAATAGAAGACCCAAGAAAACATAAAACCATAGCCCAGTGTACTCGGTGCCAGCAGTATGGCCATACCAAAAACTACTGCATGAGGCCATTCAGGTGTGTCAAATGTGGAGAATCTCATAACACTAAAACTTGTACAAAGGACATAAATAAAAGACTTTAAAACTGCAAAATACTTTTCATTATTAGGGCCATGTTTCTTGATAACAATTTCTGTTTTAGGAGTAGCCTTCTACTTCTAAAACACTAATTGTCCTCTTAACCTTATAAAATTTTAAGTATAAAAGGGCATCTATCCCGCACCACAGGCATCTATCCCTCTTAGTATTTTCGTGGTGGGGCATCTATCCATACGGGTAGGCATCTATCCCCAAAAAAGGAGTTCCACAAAAAGCTAAAATCTGCAAAATCTGTAATTTATAGGTCTAAAAAACCAAGTCACAGTTAAACATAAAGGACTAAACTAATTGAATTCGTACTCATTATTTATATACAATGAATATTTTCAAAATTAGGAGGCAATTTCAAAAAGTGGGGCATCTATCCCGCCTTTACCCTACATATGTATCTTAATTTAATATGTATAGTTGTAAATATTTATTTACTTATGGGACTATGGATGAATTATAGCCACACCTATCCCATCTGGGACATATTATGTCAAACATAACATTATACCGTGCCTATATAGCCACGGTATAATTTTATAATGTTTATGTTAAATTTTTCACTTTTTTATAGTACATCCATATTCAAAAAATCAAAACAATAATTTTATTAAAATGCTATTCAAACTCAACCATCTTTCGCTTTGTGATTCTTCAATAGTCACTCATTGAATCTATTCAATCAATGGATTCATTTCCTTTGCTTCCAAAGTAAAATCCAATGTAATGATCGAGAATGCACTTAAGCATTATCTTCGCTCCTGTGGATTTTCGCATGATTTTTTATACTGAAAATATTTACAAAAAGTAATCTTTAATCGTCATACGATAATATATTTATATTATATAGTATGCGTTAATTTAGCTCCGCCCCTGTTATAAGCAATTATTTTTAATATAAGAAAAAGAATAACATACATCCAGACAACCACAAACTTCTGCATTTATAACATTAGTAGGATAGGATGATGGCAAGTCAAAATAAAATTTGACTCAGCCATCGACACGACGAAGAAGTAAGATAGGAAAGAAAATTCACTTATTATCTTTGTAATTATGATCAATAACACTTGTCAAGAAAACAGCATCCATTTGTTGACAGTTTATTTATTTTTATTTTAAAACTTCTTGCACATAATAAGTTTACAATGGCGGACTTAATGCCATAGGCATTCTTTATCAGTCAACCGTAGTGCAGTGGAGGAGAGATTACAAAGGTAGGTGCAGTAATAAATACTCAAATTAAATGAGAAAAGTCTAATCCTAAAACCATACAATACATATTATAATAAATACCATCACATCTTCCAAGCACTGTAAATCGCGCGGGCGCCGCGGCAGCATCCGCCGAAAACCTCAACCGATGCAAATATAATAATCTCGTCAGTGGTTATATATTTAAGCCGTTTGGGGTTGAAACTTTAGAACCATGGAGTCCGAGTCCTCGAGCTTTATTTAAAGATAATGCAAAGCGCCTAATCAACGCTTCTCGCGACCAGAAGGCAGGTTTTTACTTCGCCCAGCGAATAAGCTTTGCCATTCAACGAGGCAATGCTGCCTTCTGGCCTCGGTATCTGCTGTGGACAGCGATGCGGAGGCATTTTATGACGCATTATGTAATTATTTTATTTTATTTATTTATTATATGGAAACGGAACGCGCTCGCGTCAGTACAAACTTTCGACAACTTTATTACAAATTATCGATAATTTCGTTAATATGGACTAAAAGTGTTATCTCTGGAATCTAAAAGTGCTAATTCTTCGTGATTAGTGTTATCTCGTTTGACTTAGTAGTGTAAACAGTGAAAACAGTGCACAAAAAACCTAACTGAAACTTAACCTCAAAATTTCAAATTTCTCACGTCACTTTTGAACTTCGCTCTTTATTTTCGTGTTAAATAACTATTATTCATTATGTTTGGCAAGCATAACTTTGAATACGGCTAAATTATAACCTTATTACAATGTCTAACAATGATAATTACATAAAATCAATCCATGAACAAACACAACCAGTTCATGTAAACAAACAACTTGTTCAACAAGTGTTCCATAAAGGGCTATTTAACACGGCCACACGGCCTAGAAGTAATTCAACTGGAAATATTCATAGACCATTAACACATGAATTAGTTGAATTGAACACCAAACAAAGCTCAAATCAAAGCATATCCGAGACAAATGATGACCAGCAGTCTGAAGCTAATATTCCAAGTCTTTCCTCCTCCGAGGCTTATAGCAGTGATACAGCTGATAAAACTGATTCAAATCATGTCCCATGGCAAAGAATTCCAACAGTAAACCTCAAAAGAAACCGCTCTCCAGAGCAAAACATAAGTACCCACAAACAGCAAAAAAGAAATGAAGACAGGCAACTATTATACAACAAAAGCAGACCAATTATGGCAAGTACACTTGAAACTAGTAATAGCTTTTCTCTGCTCAGTGAAGAAAATGAAATAAACTACATAAAACCTCCTTCGCAGCCCAAAAGAATTTCTAAACCACCCCCAATTATTTTATATGGTATTGAGGATGTAAAACAGCTAACAGACTTCATTGAAGAGAAGATAAACAAAGAAGAGTATTCCTACAAAATATCTTCAAGGGATCAGCTAATTATTTCCTCAAAATCTGTAGCAATATATGAAAAACTCATAACCCACATACGAGCCAAAGGACTAATTGGACACACTTTCATGAAGAAAGAAGATAGGTGTCAAACATTTGTCATTAAAAACCTACATCATACAACACCAAAGGAAGCAATACTGGAAGCTATTGAAGCAACAGGCAACATAGTAAAAGGAGAGATTATTAATGCCCGCAAAAAAAATACAAAAGAGCCTTACAATGTGTTCTTTGTAAATGTAGTACCCAATAAAAATCTACCAAATATTAAAAACATAGAATACATTTATCACCAAAAAATACAAATAGAAGACCCAAGAAAACATAAAACCATAGCCCAGTGTACTCGGTGCCAGCAGTATGGCCATACCAAAAACTACTGCATGAGGCCATTCAGGTGTGTCAAATGTGGAGAATCTCATAACACTAAAACTTGTACAAAGGACATAAATACCCCAGCGACCTGTGCCTTGTGTGAAGGTAGTCACCCCGCAAGTTACAAGGGATGTTCTGTGTACCGTGAAATGTATGCCAAAAAGTTTCCAAAGCAAAATAGAAATGAAATCATTAAATCAAACCAAACCGAAGCTGTCACCAACACTTACAACATAGAGAATGGGATACCTCTAACACAGGATACAGATAAACAGATGCCGAGCATTAAAAATAAACATACCTTTTCCTATAGTGAAGCATTAAAAAATAACAACAAACCCCTATCAAACAATCTTAATAAAAATAGCTATGTACCCCAACCAAAACAAACTGGCAGCCAAACCCATAATGAATTTGAAACCTCATTACTAGAAACAATTAATAAGCAAGCATTGAAAATAGACTTACTGATACAACAAATGGGTACACTAGTAGGCCTCATTACCACACTGATTAGCAAAATAAAATGACTTCTATACGTATTGGAACATAAAATGCAAATGGATTAACCCCAATAAAAAATGAGCTTAAATTAATACTTGAAACTAATAAAATTGATATTATGCTTATCTCTGAAACACATCTAAATGATAAAAAGATATTCAAACTTCAAAATTACAATATGCATTGCAGAAATCATCCAGATGGCACCTGTCATGGTGGCACAGCTATTCTGATTAAAAATAACATCAAACATCATATTCATAGTCAGTTTAAAGAGGACTACCTACAAGCTACTACAATTACATTAGAAGATAAAATGGGTTCTATAAATGTAAGTGCTGTATACTGTCCACCACGATTTAACATTAAGGAAGAAATGTTCAGGAACTTTTTTAGGAATCTTGGAACCAGATTTATCTGTGGAGGAGACTGGAACAGTAAACACACCCACTGGGGATCAAGACTCACAACCACCCGAGGCAGAGAGCTCAAAAAGTGCATGGACAGTCTAAGAATGGCTTCACTATCTTCTGGTGAACCTACTTACTGGCCAACGGACCCAAATAAGATCCCTGATTTGCTGGACTTTTTCATCATCAAGGGTTTCTCTGATAATTACCTGGACATCGAAAGTTGCTGGGATACAACCTCTGACCATTCGCCCATAATATGTACACTTAGTAGAACTATAATTTATAAAGAACCACAGATCACTCTTTATAACCACAAAACAGACTGGGTACTATTTACTGAATATCTGAAAATGAAAACAGAACTGCTAGTCAAGCTGAAAACTGAAACTGATATAGATGACGCAACATTCTATATAACCAATCTAATACAGGAAGCTGCTTGGCAAAGCACACCACATTTAAAAGTTACTAACATTAGCACAAACATACCTCTGCTAATACGGGACAAACTTCGCATAAAAAGAAAACTTAGGAGAGTGTGGCAGCGGACTAGACACACAGATGATAGAAAACTATACGAAAAAACAGCCAGAGAACTGAAAGAAATGATAGCAGAGAACGAAAACTACACATTCCAGTAGAAGCTGTCATCTCTATCTGCAAATAAGCGTGATGATTACTCCCTATGGAAAGTCACCAAACAGTTCAAGCGACCTCAACAAGCAGTACCACCACTGAAAGCACATTCAGGAGTATGGGCCAAAAGTCAGTAAAGTTTTCTGTGGTAGGCAGATGTTGTTGTGTTTTGGCTACTGGTTTTTATTATACTTTTGCCGTCGAAGTAGCCGTTAGTAGTTCTAGTAGTACGTTGTAAAATGCTACAGGTTTTTAGTAGGTACAGGTAGTCAATTGTATTATGGCAAAAAAATACAATTAATTAAACCGATGATAAAGAACTAAAAAGACAAAACTAAGTGAACATTTTAAGCCTTGGATAACAAACTAATTAACTGTCTAATTTTGCAACTACGTAGAAATGGAGAAGACTTAAACACCTTGACGTGCTATTCATTTTATTATTTGGCACCGACTCAAAATTAGTCGAATATAATATTTTATAGTTTAACCTCCATTTTTTTCGTCGGTTAAAAAGTAAATACAAAGAGTGTCTAACGGCAAAACCACATTGAGTGAAAGTATTTGTATAATGTAGATACAAAATTTAGCCTAAAGAAGACTTGATATTTATTTCAAAAACGATTCTAATTCCAAATTAGCTCAATTCTGACAAACAAGTTTTGATTATGTCAGCAATAAAGCTTCTATTATAAGGCTATAATGGACACCCTGTGAAACGTCCTCACAGAAATATTCCATATTTTATTACTAAAGCCTCAAAGAAAACAAACCACGAGTCTAACCAAAATAACAACAATTATTCTCACCCTAAGAGCGCAGACGCGACGTCAAGGAATAATCCCCAAAAAGTGGACGCCGTTAAAGAATTTTAATTTTTCCGAATTATTTCGTATTCATTTTTCAACGAGTGCGGTGGAAGACGGCATTATGGAACAAGACAAAATGGATAAGACTACTAAAATCTTATTGAAACGTAGAACTGTTTCTTTTCGCATTATAATTTCCGAAGTCGCCATCTACACGCTCCAGCTTACTTGCACAAACATATTGTGCAGATATATTGAGCGTGAAACCGCACTTTTATAATGAATTATTGGAACGTTGATTATACTTAATTCTTTTCGGGTTATAATTGCCACTAGGTACCGTCTACACGCTCCATCTTACTTGCATAAACAGATTATGCAGAATGATTAAACGTGAAACCATTAACACGATCAGTTTGGACCAACTGTTTGTATTTTTTTTCATTGTAAATGTATCTCACACATGCATAACTCGTGCAGTTAGTCTTCACTGGGATGTAGAAGTTTGCCCTGCATACATAACGGCTTCACCCACTGTATATTTATATTAAGAGATACTTTTCCCGACTGTCAAGGAAGGGTCCAACTACTATTATTACTGCTTCAACATTAATGATTTCTGGATCCACAGTAACGTAAATTTTTCACTAAATCTACGAACTGATTAATTTTACAATGAATAAAAAATAAATATTTCTCATCACGACGACGATCCTCATCCAATCACAACGAATCTAAGTAAAATGATAGCAACGACAAATCTCCCTTGCAGACGGATTACAGCATCATTTTTATACGAGTTATAGCTTTATTTAAATTTATGTAGCTCGCTGTTGCGACTCTAACTGAACTGTTTAAACGTTGAGTTAATGCTGTTCAAAGCATAAGCATTGCCATAAAACGTGGCAATGCTGCCAGCCTTCTGGGCACGATGTCGCCCTTTGAAATCGATTCGGAGGAGTTTTTTGATGCTGAATAAACTTTTGTAAATATCGTTTTATAATTTATTTTGTAGATATTATTATGTTTATATTATTGTACATAAATATGTTTCTTAATTCAATATGTATAGTTGTAAATATTTATTTACTTATGGGGTTATGGGTGAATAAAATTATAGCCACATCCATCCCATCTGGGATCATAATATGTCAAACATAACATTATACCGTGCCTATATAGCCACGGTTAAATTTTTCATAGGTACCTATATCCATATTCAAAAAATCAAAACAATAATTTTATTTTAATGCTATTCAAACTCAACCATCTTTCGCTTTGTGATTCTACAATAGTCACTCATTGAATCTATTCAATCAATGGATTCATTTCCTTTGCTTCCGACGTAAAATCCAGTATAATGATCGAGAATGCATTTAAGCATTTTCTTCGCTCCCGTGGGTTTTCGCATGATTTTTTTGTACTGAAAGTAATCTTTTACCCCAGGTAATACAAATAAATATTTATATTATATATTAAGTATGCATAAATTTAGCTCCGCCCCAGCTATAAGCTACATATAAGCCAAATTTCATCAAAATTTATGCATTATTTTTTGCGTAAAAGAGTTACATACATTAAGACAACCACAAACTCCCATATTCATAATATTAACTAGCTTCCACCCGTGGCTCTGCCCACGTGGATTGTCAGTAAAAAAGTAGCCCTTACAGTAGGTATATCTAAATTCACAAGCAGAAATTTTATTAAAATGCTATATATACTCAATCACTCAAATTATTTTAAATATTTATATTATATAGTTAGATTTATGATAAAAGCGTAAATTTCGCCTATTTTTTTTTTATTTCATCAAATTATATGCATTATTTTTTGCGTAAAAGAGTAACATACATCCAGATATCCACAAACTTTCGCATTTATAATCATTAACTAGCTTCTGCCTGTGGCTCTGCTTGCGTGGTACGTCAATTTATGGTAACCTATATATTAATGTAACCTATAAACTACATGTATATCAAATTACATCACAGCATCTAGACACCCATACATACTGACAAACTTCTGCATTTATATTATTAGTAGGATAGGAAAGAATATTCACTTATTATCTTTGTAATTATGATCAATAACTGTTGCCAATAAAACAGCATCCATTTGTTGAAAGTATATTTATTTTTATTTTAAAACTTCTTGCACATAATAAGTTTACAATGGCGGACTTAATGCCATAGGCATTCTTTATCAGTCAACCGTAGTGCAGTGCAGGAGAGATTACAAAAGTAGGTGCAGTATTAAATATTCCAATTAAATGAGAAAAGTCTAATCCAAAAACCATACAATACATATAATAATAAATACCATCACATCTTCCAAGCACTGTAAGTTGTGCGGGCGCCGCGGCAGCATCCGCCGAAAACCTCAACCGGTGCAAATATAATAATCTCGTCAGTGGTTATATATTTGAGCCGTTTGGGGTTGAAACTTTAGAACCATGGAGTCCGAGTCCTCGAGCTTTATTTAAAGATATTGCAAAGCGCCTAATCAACGCTTCTCGCGACCAGAAGGCAGGTTTTTACTTCGTCCAGCGAATAAACATTGCCATTCAACGTGGCAATGCTACCAGCCTTCTGGCTACGGTATCTGCTGTGGACAGCGATGCGGAGGAATTTTTTGACATATAATGTAATTATTTTATCATATTTATTTATTACATGTTATATAGTGTTATTTGCTGGTTATGCAACTTGGTTATATACACGGAACAAGCGGTTATTTTTGGCAAGAAGTTGAATTTCTTGTAAATATTTAAAACCCTATATTGTAATAAACATAATATTTTTTAGTTTACCTTTACTTTTACATAAATAAATCTACAATAAATATTAATTTTAACCAAAAATATTCCGTGAAGTGGAAGATATTCACGTCCTCCTGAAAACCCGTACACGTTGATTTTTCACGCATTAAATGAAATTGATCTCTGTGATGACGGCGTAGAGTCATGTTTGCTCACACATTGTAATATCCGTTTATCAATCAATTTACATATTGAAGCACTCGCATTAATATTGAACGACATCGAATATGTAATGTGACGGTGTCATGGATGAGGATACGTTCGGGTTAATGATAGGGAATTTGACACGGACCATTAAAAATATAATAAATAAACAAAAAGATATCTCACAACTTACACACAACGCCATCTAGTCCCAAACTAAGCAGAGCTTGTACTATAGGTACTAGAATAACTGATTCTAATACATATATATATTCTTGTTAATACATACCTACTTATTATGCATGAAAACACCCAGACTAAGACAAACCTTCATGTTCTTGCACACAAAGATTTGTCGCGGGTTCGATTCCCGCTTAACCTCTATTAAGATTCATACCTTTTGGAGAAAAATACAAAAACAAATGCCTGAGTGATACTAAAGTGCATAAGGGTAATTATGTGAAATCTACCAATGCACTTGGCCAGCGTATCTACTCATATAAACTTAAAATTTAAGTAACAACAAAGTCAAAACGTATAATTTCAACTTATTGTTTTTTGTTACAATTATCAAAACGTATAACAACAGTTTAGTAATAAATTGACTTCATTAGATGAGCTTGGACTGAAGAACTGAGGACGATTTTTAAAAACTTAGCCATTTGATAATGGGCAGAAATAGGCTGCTCTGATTAGTCTAGCATTAAAAATGTCATACTCAGTCACTAGAGGTCAGTCGGACGATAGATACCGAAATGTACGAAAATGAGCATATGTGACAGTGGAACCACTTGACAGTAATCTTAACAGATTTTCTGTTTCTCAGGTCCTGAAGCTGTATTACGGTGCTTGCAGTATAGAATTAGTAAAGTGTTGTGCATCTTCTTCTGGGTAATATAGGCGTGATATAATGTTAAATAGGAATTGACGTTTTAATATAGAATCCAACTACATTACCGAGAATGCTACGCGGCTATATCTCGGTGAATTACGTCGGCTCGTCATTAAGCGACGCGAATTATACAGATTATTCATGAGGAGCCTTAAGTGTTGTTTTGAATAAAGTCAATATCAGCAGTAATGCAGAAGATTTCATGTAAATTCTTGTTGAAAGCCGAACTAATACAAAATCAAGGCAGTATAAGTCAGGATCATAAAATTACAAGTTGGCATGAAGGTCTGATTGGCATAATTGAGGATTGATTGAGGGTTTTTACAAATTTAATAATGATAATAGTAGTAAATAAAATTAATAATTTAATTAATTCACCGATTACCTGCGTTAACGATAACACAATAGAGTATAATTATTATATTGTATAAGTAAAATTTAAATTTATGATGAATAATAAATGAAAACCTTAATGTATTGTTTGAGACCGATGCTATAATCAACTTAGTTTTAAGAATTATTGTATTACTATTTGCATGTCAATATTATTAGGCAAAGATGTGTTGATCGCTAATCATATTTGTAATATCTTATTATTATCTTCTATAAAGATCTTGTTGGTATGAAGATCTTGAAGCATAAGGAGTTTAATAAGAAAGTGAAAAACTCTATACCAAATTCAGTACAATAAGTAAGTATTCAATTAGGTGTCTATCTGTCAATTTATTGTTAACAAAAACAAAAATCTAGTATTCTTGTTAACCTCCTCCAGCTAAGCTTACTATGCTTGTGTTAGAAATAAGTTTACGTCCGTGGTGTAATGGCCAGGATTCAAACGCACGATCTCTCGATCGTAAGTCCGATACCTCATACAGTGCGCCACGGCCGAAACCGACAAGACGTGAATAAGAAAAAACCTTAGAATTCTCGTTATTTTTTTACCTTCCTTTATATTAGTATCCATTCCTATTGCATTGCGACTATAAACTGCGACTAATGTGTAATGTGCAGTCAAGTTAATTTATATTATATAGATAGTTTTGAACCTAATTTTAGAGATGACTAGATGCCCAGCGCGATTGCACCCGCGTCAAAAGTTATTCTGGCCGGTGCCCGTAAGTTGAAAAATACTCACAACGACATCTATTGATTTTTTACGACAACTCATTTTTAACTAAAAAACGTCTTCATTCTTACTTTTAAAAATTAAATTTAGAAAAACCCCGGTACATAAATTTGTTTTTTTTATTCAAGTTTAACTATACGAAATGTCATGCTTGTAACTTCAAAAATGACGGACTTCCATACAAACTTCCAAACAAACCTCAATTGGAAACCGCACATAGATAAAGTAAAAGCCAAATTATCCAAATTTTCATACGCCTTACGCGAAATAAAAAAAACAACAGACCTGAAAACAGCAATGGCCACATATTACGCTTACGCTTATGCGTGGCTTAAATATGGAATAATATTATGGGGTAATAGCACCGACGCACCTACGTTACTTATTCTACAAAAGAAATTAATAAGAATATTAACAAATATAAAACAAGAAGAAAGCTGTAAGCCCCACTTTCAGGAACTTAAAATTATGACATTTCCTAGTCTATATATATTAGAAATGTGTAAATTTGTACGCGAACATCCAGAATTATACACAAAGAGGGAAGAAATCCAAACAAAAATAACATTAAGGCATAAAAACAGACTTAACCTACCAACTTCACGACTTACAGTACACTCTTCCAGTACCTTGGTCATGTCAATAAAAATTTACAATAAACTACCAGAGACTCTTAAAAATGAAAACAAACCAAATATATTCTATAATAAATTAAAACAATTATTAATAAACAAATCCTATTACAATATAAACGAATATTTCAATGATAAATTAATATAATATATAATTTTTAACTCAAAATCACATTTAATTATTATTCTGCTATCCTATTAATTCTAGTTTCAAGAGACCAGTATATACACATAAATATTATAATAACACAATTAACATAACACATCACACCTACACAATCAAGTAAGTTTTTGAAAGTATAAAAATGTTGCCACCCATTTTGGTTTGAACAAGTTTATTTTAATTTATTAGATTTGAAAATTAAATGGGCGCCCTTCATCCTCTCTCCTACACTTTTGCTGTGCCCGACAGGGTCCATAATTGATACTATGTAATATGTTTACCACCTAACAAAACATTGTGGAATGCAATAAAGAATTGAGTATTGAGTATTGAGTATTGAGAACTTTTGTCCCACTTTTCACCCTGTTTTTCCCCAAAATCCTTCCTAGTGCTCGCGTACGTCATGCAAGAAAGCTTTGTACCAAAATTCAAGATTCTAGGCCTAGTGGTTTAGGCCCTGCGTTGATGAATCAGTCAGTCGGGCGTACAATTATATAAGTATTAAGTATAGATAGATAATGAACTCGACAGTAGCATTGAAGCAGTAAATTGCACGCGACAGTTAATTCAGTCATGTATTAGGTTTCAGAAGCTTATCTTAACAAACGAGGCACGCACCTCGTCCCGTATAACATTGGTATGTATGACGTCACTTGTCGCTACTTGACGAATGTCACGCTGACAACCAACGACGTGTTAAGTAAGTATTTTGGAAGCGATTCACGTATGATACAAAGCAAGCAAATCTGACTAGTGTTTTTCGATATGTGAAATATTGGACTGTTGTGATACAAACCTCGAGCAAAACGTTGTCACAATTTTTATATTGTCATTTGTTTCTTTGTTCTTATTTGGTTGGCTAGCAGTCTTTATAGTAACATCTTAGGTCTTAAGATACTAACGCAAACAAATGTAATAAAATCAATCTAATAAATATCAATGTTCGTTTACACTCCAATTTGAAGAGTATACAAAATTGCCTCTCGTAAAATTTACTACCTAATTTCCAATACGTTCCCGTCACATCCATTGCATATGTTCCGCTCATCCAGAAACATATAGCTTTATAAATCTTCTTGAGAGTTTGCCACAATACACAGTATCAAGTAGAATCGCATTCAGCAGCTGGATTTGAAACCTTTTATCTGGATTGAATAGCCGCGTTTTATTTTATAACTCTTTTTACTTACTGTCGAATGCTACTTCATTTGATTTGTTTTGTTGAAATTCTAAAAAGGCTTTGGACACAATGCTTCTGTTGAAATATTGTGTGACGTGATTTGCAAAGTACTGCAGAATTTAAAATGGCATAGACACTAAGTTTCAGAAAAAATTTACCAAAGTAATTGAAATCACTGAATTCTAACAATAAAGTGTGGGTTCTATCATACCTACTAAAAATGTCAACAAGATCAATAGTTTTAGGAATTTGTTGGTACTAACCATAATTTGGTTATAGTACTATTAGGTGACTAGTGGCTATAAATGGTTAAGCCGCATTTAAATGCCCCTTTATTACTATTTTGTATATAATACTATATATTTTTGATAACTACATATACTAATATTGTGTGTATAATAAATGAAATTTGTATATTTAATAATAAAACTACATATTACATTCATATGAATTTATTTTGTCGTAACATTGGTATAAATAAGCATTAAATAAGTAAATCTTGGTAACCAATACATTTTAACCTCTTCCATTGCAAATGCGTTTCAAAAACATACGGCCTTATAAATCTGTTTGTCTCGCTTTCCACAATAGACAGTATCAAGTAGAATCGCATTCAGCAGCTGGATTTGAAACCTTTTATCTGGATTGAATAGCTGCGTTTTATTTGATAACTCTTTTTACTGACTGTCGAATGCTACTTCACTTGATTTGTTTTGTTGAAATTCTAAGAAGGCTTTAGGTTAGAACACTTCTATTGAAGCATTGTATAAAATGAATGGTAAAATAATTCAGGAGGATGGGGTTTCAAAGTTGAAAACTGGCGAAATCATAGAAAAGGTCGAATAAATAATATATTATTACTATGGCAATCATTCTCAGCTTTCACAAATTATGTTATTAATTAAAATAGCGCCTTTAGAAATACATCAACAAATACAAATAATTAAACCAAACTTTACTAGTCAAAGTTACTTAAATTGGCTCGGTATCTCAAGAAATTAGAAGCGGGAACGGTCCTCCACGCAAGTTTTGCTCGCTAACTATTCCACTCCGAACTGGATTATATCGATACTTTAGTCCGTTTGGGTACGCTGCAGCTCTCGGGTAAAGGTAGTCTAGTTAGTGATTAAGCTCGAGCTTATTGTCTCTGCGAGTTAGTTAACTACAGGGAAACTAGTAATTGCTTGGGAAAGCTAATTATTTTAATAGTGATCGTTTAAATTATATTTTAGATAGCTTTAGCACGCGACTTCGTCCAAAGGGAAATTTGTTGTATTGAGTAGTAGCAGCTCCTGCACTTGGACCCGCGTTCAACCTTACTGCTCCGCTCCCATGGGGTTTCACATTATGTTAAATATCTTAAGACTATTATAAAGAGTTAGACAATCAAACAAACAGACCAACTTCTGCGTGGTACATCAATAAATTTTTTGGTAAGAATAAAGTAATTTTATTGAATTTTGTTGGATATACTAACAACGACTACCATTTGAAATTTTAAACGTACAATGCTTTGCCATTCAATTCATACAGAGCTTCAATAAAGCCTTATTCACCAAAGCCTTCTTCGAATTTCAACAAAACAAATCAAGTGAAGTAGCATTCGACAGTCAGTAAAAAGAGTTATCAAATAAAACGCGGCTATTCAATCCAGATAAAAGGTTTCAGATCCAGCTGCTGAATGCCATTCTACTTGATACTGTCTATTGTGGAAAGCGAGACAAACAGATTTATAAGGCCATATGTTTTTGAAGATGGGTGAACACATTTGCAATGGAAGAGGCTAAAATGTATTGGTTACATAGATTTACTTATTTAATACTTATTTATACCAATATTACGCCACAATGAATTCATATGAATGTAGTAGTTAACAAAAATACATAATATTTATATACACTAAAGTAATAAAGGGGCGTTTAAATGCGGTTTAACTATTAAGGTAATTAATAAAATTTTATTGTAGATACAAATTACTAGTATTCTTGGTACCTTTCAGCTAAGCTTAATTCGCAGTGTAATGGCCAGGGTTCAAACCCACATCCTCTCAATAGTAAGACTGATGCCTTATCCATTGCACCACGGCCGCTTCTTTTCGTTTTAAAGAGCCTACTATTTTATTTTTTTTGTACATTTATAGCTAACTTTATCATCAAACCTAAACAAAAACAAACTAAGTCGTTTGGAAGAAAAACATGAACATGGTATCGACAATATTCAGTTCCTGCTTTGTTTCATGACAGTTCCGATATTTTCCATCGTAGTCAAAACACAAAACAGATTTGCTTTGAAAATACGTGCATTGCTTTTAAAATACTAAACTAACATGTCTTTGGTTGTTCAGTGTGACATTTGTCAAGTAAAGACAAGTGAGGTCATACATATCAATGTTCTACGGGAAGAGGTGTGTGCCTTGTTTGTTAAAGGTGCTTCCAGACCTCGGGAGCATTCGCTTGTAATGTAACATGTTAAGAACAAAATTTCAAATTTTGAATTGTTTTCGACACGATTATTCGCATCTATAAATAATAATAATATAACAATAAATCATTTATTTCAGGCTACATAGGCCCATATGATGGATAAATTAAATACCTTAACCTAAAAATATATAATTGTATTTTTTAACTTCACTTGCACGTGTCTTTGTGCGTTCCTGTGGTGTAGTTCCGCGGAAAACGCTTGTTTACAACTGTAAAGCTTGCGGTTGGAAGCAAGCGTCAGCGTGCGTCTTTTTGTATGAAAATATGTTAATATACGGTGGGTGCGATGCTGAAGCTTGCTTCCAACTGGAAGATTAACATTACATTACAGTCGGTCTGGGAGCACTGTATAACTTCTGATACAAAAAAAGTAAAGGCTCATTTACACGATACAAGTTTTGCAAAGCAATTCTCATGTTATCTCTGTCTTTTTCAAATATTCAAGACGAGAAACAGCTAAGACAATGCTTAAAAATGTTCAGAGGGAAGATACTACAAACGAAGCTATTCTTTGCAAAACTGTACTGCTACGTGCTACGACCCTTCTACGATGCGCTACGACCCCTCTACGATGCACTACGACTGCTACGAGCATTTTTCACCCATAACATAAAAATTAACACGGGCAAAGTGGCCTCATCCTTAACCCGATACCCACACATAAGCAAAAAAATCTAATTTCATCCATTACACGAGTGTGCGGTAACGCATAGACATGCAATGACGCATCCTTTATGATATGTTTGTCTCTTTCTAACCTTTAAAACAACTGATGTGCAAACGAGACGCAACACATTCATAATCTGTCAACAAGTACACGCTAATTGCACACTCGGTTTGTATTGTAGGTTGCATATGATTTAGGTGAAGATAGGATATTATTTTTTTTAAAGATCGTTCTGGCAATGACCATTGCCAACCTCGCTTCTTCCGAAAGTTTTACTAGTGGTAGAGCTCTTATGAACGAGTTCAAGGGCGGCAGCACCACCTTTAACCTGCCGCCATATAGTAGTGCTTGCATTACTGTGTTCCGGTTTGGTGGTGAGATGAGACCCTGGAATTATTGGCATATTAGGTATAATACCATAGTCCTCAGCTGCAGCGACGCGTTCATAATCTGCGATTGTGGATTGATGATGTACATGGGCTGTACTCCACTTACCATCAGGTTAAATACACGTTCGTTAGCTGCAGGCTTAATGTTAAAAAATAAAAAATATATGCTTGACATCAGACCTGACGACTAGCGGCCGCTAAAAATTGGGGCAGTTAAATTAAATTAAATGTGTCTGACAATTGTCATGGCAGCGTAAGTCTAAACTTTTTTTTTGATTATCATGGTTTAATTCAAAAGCTACTGCACCGATTTTAAAAACTCCTTCACTATTAGAATGTTAAATTATGCCAGAAGGTTTCATTTTAGCAAAGTATCACGTGGGGCAAACCTAGCTAATATTATCATAGCATCATCAACCCCGCAACACAGGAGTATTCCTAGTGAGCGCGTCGTTTTTCTTTTAAATCCCAAGAAAAACATCACTGCGACTGTTATTGTGTGTGTGTGTGTGTGTGTGTCACTTCAAATGTGATTTCAAAAATAAAATCAGACCGATCGTATAATTTACTCCATACAGCAATACATCTAAGCACGAGAAAGGCTGAACGATAAGTAGTATATCGTCGTTTTTTTTTAAATCCAAAGAAAAACATTACCGCGACTGTTATTGTGTGTGTGTGTGTGTGTGTGTGCGTGTGTGTGTGTGTGTAACTTCAAATGTGATTGAAAAAATTAAATCAGACTGATCGTTTAATTTACTCCATACAACAATACATCTAAGTACGAAAAAGGCTGAACACAAGAAGATATACCGAGTATACAGCCTTCATAGAATAAAGTTGTTCAGCAATAAGTAGGAAGTTTTGTAACAGAAAAGTTTCAGAACCCTCGGACTTGAGACGCCACTCAAAACGACAGCCGTATTTATACTTTAGTACAGATTTTAGAGGTTTGTTACGACAAAATTATATATAATTTTGCAGCGATGTTTTATACAAACTTTTGCTTATTATACTTCTGCCTGATTTGTTAAAAACTTTTTGGTAATCCTAAAAAGTATACATTTTTTCTTATGACTGGCCTGACGAATTTTAAATCTCTTTGGAATGATAAGTAGTATATACATGCTGTCTGCACGTGTGGTGTAGTGGTTGAAGCGGTCGCCTTGCCGCTCTCCACTGCACTGGTGTTGTGGGTTCGATCCCCACATGGGACAAATCTTTGTGTAATTCGCAAATATTTGTTCTGAGACTGGGTGTGCTTGAGTGACTGAATGTTTGTATTTGGCCTTGTCATTGGGACCATTGGATAGTGTAATTGCTTCTGGCGTTCTATATAATGTAAAAAATCTAAATTTATCTTTATCTTTATGACATGCATGTAATGTAATTGATTGATCGCCTCTCACCAGAAAAAAAACACATTGCCAACCCAAGACCTAGTCTTGGGTGGGCAATGTGTTATTGTGTGCTTGTGTGTTGTACACTTTTGACACACCCTTCTTGGTAGAAAAAGTGTGCCCTGATCTGTCCTGTTATGTTTAGGTCCCATGGGATAGTGGATGAGCCTACCGCCATCCACCGGGCACAATTTCAAGTCCGTGCTGCTATTATAAATTTCCTGACGGAAAGTTCACTTTGGCCGGCCCAAGAATCGGACCCAATGTTATGTAATGTAATGTACTTTTTAACTAATTTCGGATTTAGTCAAGGCAAAACCCTACGTGTTGGTATTCAACTCAAAGTGAGTCCATTAAATTGCTTCAATTCATGATAATAATATGCTATTATATAGAGAGTACTTTTCAAATAGTTAAAGTTTCATAGCTTACTCTAACTTTCTATAGTGTAACCCACAGACCTAGATATACACACATGTCTGTGGTTATATCTAACGATGTAATGTTCCTATATCTACGTTCAACTTTCAAACTACGCCTTTCTGGTATAAACTAGTTTTGCGGACTTATTTAACTTTGTACATTTCGCTTGTGTGTGGTTTCTTAGTATTCATTGGGTATTAGATTCAAAACGAAATGGTTTAGGCCCGTTTTCATCAACGTGACTTTACAACACTTAACTTAAGTTTAGCGCTAAAATAAAAATAAAAAAAAGATTTTTTACATTAGATAGAACGCTAGAAGCAATTACACTATTTAATGGTCCCAATGACAAGGCCAAATACACACATTCACTCACGGAAGCAGACCTGGGTGTGCTTGTGTGATGATTTGTCTCAGAACAAATCTTTGCGAATCACACAAAGATTTGTCCCATGTGATAAGATACAGCTTTTGCCCCCTCAGTCCAGTACAGACATTGAATGAGACTGATATAATAAATATATAACATCATACCTATAAGCGAAGCGGCAATAGCCGAGTGGTAGACCGCAGGACTGAGAAATCAAAGGTGTCAGGTTCGAACCTACAACACACCTCTGTCAATAAATCGTCAAGATTCGTCTTTTCAAAGTTATATGTGTATATATCATATAAATTATCGCTCGCTAACGGTAAAGATAAACATTGTAATGAAGCCTGTGTGCCTTAGAGTAATTAAAAGTGCTGGTTTTTATTTTGGTGAGCGAATTAGCATAGCCATCCAGCGTGGCAATGCTGCCAGCATTTCGGGAACGTTGCCCACTGGCTGCGATTTGTTAGATTAGGTTAGGTAGTCTTTTATCGCTAGTTTTTAAGTAGTTTATTTTAGGTTAGTTTATTTAGTTTTTTTTTTGTTTTCGTTGGTTGTAAATAAATGATTACCATTGGTAAAAAAAAAAAATTAAAAGTGCTCGAGGTTGTGTGAAGTCTACCAATCCGCATTTGGCCAGCGTGGTAGACTATGGCTTAACCCTTATCACCATGAGAAGAGGCCCGAGCCCAGCAGTGGGACGTGTCATTAGATACAGGGCTGCTTTTATTATATTGCCCAGAAGAGTGTGGCAGAGGTGTAATACACTCACATTTAACATGTTATTCTGTTTTTAATTTCTTTTGTTCTTTTTTTTCTTTTTGAATTAAAATTATTTTTTTTTTTTTTCATGTTTAGGTCCAGTAGAAAAAGGGTGAGCCTATCGCCATCCACCGGGCACACTTCCAACTCCGTGCTGCTATTGATTATTATTTTTATTGAGTCACTTTGATACTAGGCCAGTTTATAAATGCCTAGATAAATAAAAATATTCTTGACGATTGTGAAACTTAGCCTCAAATAAAGATAAACTAAGTAAACCTTCCCCACACATGTTGACTAAATCGAATCACTCGCTCTAACTATTGCTAACTCAACAAAAGTTAGTGCGGTTAGAGTTTACGTACAAATGGGTAACATCAGGTGCAACATCTGAAGAAAGAATGTGCCGCTTAGAGAGGAAATAGCCCAGGAGCCCGTGGGCGCCAGTCTAACGTCATTTAATGCCAGACACCTTTAAACTGTCAGAAATAAACGTGTATTTTAAAGGATTGAAACCATGCTACGCCTCTGTCAAAGAGGTGGTTTTTACCATCTCCATGAACAACGTATCCAAAAATTACACTTTTTACTTTTTTTTTCTTTTTCTAGGTCATATTTTTTATAGTTATTTTTTTTAACCACAGTACTGATACAATTTATTGTTTTTCAGTAATAAAAAATAAAAAATGCAAAATCTACTAATCTAAAAATAAATGACATAAAGCTAAAGTAAATAACTATGTACAAACCTAATCTAAAAGCTCTCTCTAAAACTTAGAAAGTTCCCAAAATGCTGGCAGCATTACCACGTTGTATGACAACGCTCATCTTCTGGCCAAAATAAATACCAGCAGTCTGTACAGATTGAGCGCTTCCGGTCCCCACGGCCTCGATGTCTCTACCCCAAAATGCACTAACATAATATCCACTGTCAAGAAGACTATATTATTGTATTTATATTACGTCATTTTTGAATATTTTCCAAGGCAACCATGATCCAAATTTTACATTTGTTGATCGTTTTAAGCTAGAGGCAAAAACAGGGCGAATTCCAGTTTATAAAATGACGTTGGTCGGACGCCCACGGGCTCTCCGTCTTGAATGGTTTTATGACTCAAGAGAGGAATCGTAACTGTTCTTAAAATGGGGCACTAAAAGTTGAAGCTGTTTGGGGCACTGTTTGAGAAAAATACTTCTAGTGTATTTTCCCTCTAGATGACGCACCACCAACCTCAATATTACGAGTTTTTCGCCAAACAAAGGAAAGCTCCATAAGCCGTCTGTCTTAGTTGTCAATTAAATTGAAGATCTATGGCAGTTGTCTATGGAAGTTGATGGTAGAAGAGCTATAGTGAACGAGTTCGATGAACCAAGTGAACCGTATCTTTAACCTGCCCCCAAATGGTAGTGCTTGCATTACCGTGTTCCGGTTCAGAGAGATCAGTCGAATCAAACATTTTTCTAAGTGTAACTTGTGCCATTTTAAATTCGGTCAAGTTTTATTTTATGGGTGGTATTGTTGCATGTTAATCTTGCAACTGTTATATTTCTGCCCTGTAGAATGTTAAATAAGGCTAATTTATGCAATGGAAACAAAATGGTTTGTTTACATACAACACCATAGAACAAATCTTTTGGTTTCTGTGAAATGTAACGTAACTTACGGTTAAAAGGATGTTTCCACGTAACCATAACATACACTATAGCATAGCTAAACATCGTATTAGACTTAATACCATTTCTTTGTTTATTTATTTAACGATAAAACTCAATTTGCGAATCAATAACCTAATCAATAAAGTTTGTGAATTGAGAAAGTGACAATGACGTTTGACAGCTGGCTGACGTTTAGTGACGTTCTTCTAGATATTTTTGGTAAATGATTTACGATTGTCTAGGAAATCTTATGTTGTCGTAATTACCTGTATTGATCGTTAATCGATTTATAATGGTACATCCTTCATAGATTTGACATCTGTGAGTTGGCTATTTTTTCTTTTTGCTCGTCAAGATGGACGTGGAACTACGCAATTAAGCATTATTGTATTCGCGCGTGGGTGTTGCGATGTGTTCGCGCAGGCGTCCACCGTAATCTTTTGGAAGCCAGCAATATTGTAATTGTACTAATACTGCAATGCTGGTAAGTGATAGTTTAGTTTGTTGAGTAGGAATATTTCTCTCACCATGTAACACGTAGCCCTACAATGTGTGAATTTCTTTTGGTTTCAGGCTCCCAATATTAATTGTTCTTCCATCATACACTATTTTCCAATATCAATTATTCCACTATTTTCCATCATTTTCCACAATTTTTACATAATTAGATAGTTACTAGTTTAACTTATACGTTTTCCAAATGTCCTGAATCTAGATAGTATTCAGCCCATTTTCCACGGCAACATGTTGTGTAGTTAATGTTTTGTTCTCATGTGTGAACACTTGTGACTATATTTCACTCATATTGAGTTTATGATTTTAATCCAAATTTAACATAATCATCTTAAGATGTTTACCAATAATCTTTAAGGTCTCTGACCTCATTTAATTTCTTCTTGCAAATGCAAGTAATATTTCACACTGGAATCAACAAGCATCTTCAAGACTGACAGATCTGAAGGAAGGCTTCACATCCCGGTTTGACCGAGACGAACCGGAGCGTGAATCCTCCGCTAGTGCTGCCCAGGACCAAGACAGGAAGATCCAATGTTGTTGAGCTTCTGTAAAGTTAAGATGGTTCCAGTAAATTAGGTATTAATTATAAGTAAACTTTGTAATTTAAGTTAAGAAACTATATTCTAAGCTAACCCTAGAATAATAATTAATATTATTTTAAAACCATGTGAGAAGTTAGGTTAAACTTTAATTAAAGTTGTATTAACATAACTATTGTTTATTTTGTAAATTCCAGAAGTCCTTCAGACCCCTGGTGGCGCCCTTATAAATTTCATAAATCATACACTCTGTCAAAATTACAGATATATAATAACCACAATACATGTACCCGATACTGTTGTCAATAGAGGCGACCGTCCAGCCCTGGATGGCTGAGCTTGGCTTATACAAAAAAGTGTTTCAGCATTAAGCACGTAACAGTATAAGCACTATCCGGAACCTCAGAAACTGGTCCTTACTCTTGAAATAAATAATAAATAAATAATTAACATCTCACAACTTACACACAACGCCATCTAGTCCCAAACTAAGCAGAGCGTGTACTATGGGTACTAGAATAACTGATACTAATACATATAATAATATACTTTTCTTTTGTAAATACATACTTATGATACATAGAAACACCCAGACTAAGACCATCATCATCAAGACCACCTACCCCCATGTTCATGCATACAAAGATTTGCCTTAAGCGGGAATCGAAACCGCGACTTCGGCGTCGCAGGCAGGTACACTACCCACTCCGCCATCTGGTTGTCACTGAAAATTACTGAGGCATAAAATAAAACAGATATATCCTCAACTTGTAACATTTTAAAGCATATTATAGCTTTGCTTTGTCTTTGTGTATTTTGCACGATATTAAGGTTAAAATCCATGGCTAAATTGGCAAAACACGCTTTTACCCGGGGGATGCAGGTTCGAATCCTGCAGGATTCTCAATTTTTCAACCTTAATATTGTATAAAAAGATTTATCCCCGTTTTTCGTACGCTATGCTGCCGCGCTTATGAAAAACGCACTAAGTGCGATTTTTTGCGAAATTGACTTAAATTCATATTTGGAATCAGAAAAACGAGCTCTATAACTTTGTCATAATATTTTAGTAATATTAATAAAAGCCAGAGTGTATCGTATACTCTGCTGCTACCCCTAGTTCAAATTTCACATCAATAGCTAGCTTCGTTCCGGAGATACAAGTAAAATAAGAAAAAAAAAATAAACATGTTTTTCTCAGAAGTTGTAAAAAGGTAGTTAATGCGTTTTTCCTAAGCGCGGCAGTATGCTCACTCGAATGAGGCAGTATGAATGCACCTCGTTAATTAGACGGTTTATTAGGGATTCAAGTGTTGTTGCCGACGCTACAAATATGGAAAAAGAGATTTTTTATCTTTTTTCATCTCTTTTTATCTTTTTTATGTAGGTACCCTTTAATGTTCCTCTACTTTGTTTATTATTTCAGCGTCGAGTTTTCCTTTTTTATTTAATAACTCGGGTCTGTTTGACATGTAAGGAAATTTATATTTATTGTAAAAGAAAATGTGCCCTTTGTATGTTCATTTAATAATGTAATGTATTATACTTCAACTATTATAGATTGTTGGTACAGTAAAGGTACTGTACTAACAACGTATATTTTTTATTATTAGAAACTTTATTGGTGACAGTGTTAATTATGTCATTGTATGTTTTGATAATTGTTCTTGATTATAATACTGTTTGTTTCTTGTACCACAATAAATAAATAAGAAAAGTGATTATAAAGATATAGCAATAGATATTTTTCTTTTTCTTGCAATACTATCAATTGGAATTCTTAGGTATTTACTTTAATGTCGAAATTCGATTATGTTTTCGTTTATTATATAAAAGGCTAGATTTTATGATCTGAAACTTTGTTTTTTATTAGAATCACATAACATAGCTTAACATCCCGCGTATATTAACCAGAAAGTGGTTGTGTGGGAGAGGTGTGTATAACCACATTAGTCACATTATTTCTGTTAAGAGGGATCAATTGTTTGGCTGTTTTACATACAAAAGTAATATGATTTTTATTTTTAATATTTATTTATTTATATAATATAATATTATTAAGTTGTGTTGTTGGTGATCATTTTCTTAATATTAATATGAAACTTTTAGTTCGTATGTTATTAATTATCTACTAATTATTGTCTAAAAAAATAGATAACATTCTAATTATATTAAAGTTCAGACCTTATATCGTTAGTTTAGTATTTATTATTGTATTATTGTCCCAAAAAGAAAGCATTTAAAAAAAAAATCGTTTTCATAATAATATCAAGTAGAAAATTCCTTTGACAAACAAAGCCGCAGTGCAAAGCTAGTTTAGCACATTTTATGGTGGCTGTATTGTATTTTTTGTTTGTGGTAGTTTTTCAGCCTATAGTTATCTGCTGGGTTGATCTACAACTTTTCCTCGGGGTATACAGGGTGGCCAGACAGATTTTTTGTGATCTTTTTATATCCTTCTTTATGGAGACAACCATGGGGAATAGTACTGTTTTGTGTTATTTGTGGCTGTGACCGTTTATAAACATTGATAAAAATTAATTAAAATATTATAGTGGTGGTATTAAGATATTATTATTATTGAAACACTGAGATTCGGTAAATAGGTATATTTTGATGGCGTAAGTAAAATCGATTTAAAACTATTATCACTATTAACTATTCGCGACTCGCGGGAACGCACGGCGCGCATGCGGCTTAGGTGACGGGTTGGATCGGACTCCTGTGCGCGGGCGTTCACGAGGCGATGCGCGCCGAGCGTCGGCGAGGGGCGATGAACTCTGACGAGCGTGAATCGACATTAGGTACGGGTACCATAAGGGACATGTTATATTATACATTTTTTAAATATTGCTGTAAAGTTTTTGAATTGTAACTTTTACAAGTAAAATAATTATATTGTAAGAATGTCGAGCTTTAAGGAATAATTATTAAAATAGCAATTTGTCATAAAGCACATACTTCAGTATATAGAATTAGGATATTTATTTGTATATCTAATATTTATTATTTAAACAATAAATTCGTAATTTATGTATATTCATATATATGGGATAGTTTCAAATAAAATAACAGACATCAGTAAATTATTATTATATTATGGGTACATAAAAGTATCGGTAAATAACACAGTTGTTCTTATAAGTACATAATTGTTCTTATAAGTACACAATATATTTAAATATAACATGCAACATACATTAACAATAACTTACTTACACTAACTACGTAGTTTTCAAACTATTTCTAAAATTCACAATAATAATCGTGTGTAGTAGTAAATCGTACTTTTAACTAAGCTAGACGAACCAAGTAATGGTTCGTCTAGCTTCGGCTGGCACAAAAGAGTTGAGAAATTTCGAGTCCGGCAGCATGCGAATCCATAGCTGAATTGGCAAAGCACTTGGGGCGTATACCCAAGAGGTGCAGGTTCGAGTCCTGCTGGATTCTTAATTTTTCAACTTTAATATTACATAAAAATAAATGCATAGCAAAGCTAAAATTTGCTTTAAATATTACAAGTATTGATAAAAATGCGTCATCTCTCGACAGTAATGAGTTGATCTTAATTCAAACGTACTGTATGCGATTATGTGAATAAGTAACGCATAGATGGCGCTAAAACCAAGTAATGGTTCGTCTAGCTTCGGCTGGCACAAAAGAGTTGAGAAATTTCGAGTCCGGCAGCATGCGAATCCATAGCTGAATTGGCAAAGCACTTGGGGCGTATACCCAAGAGGTGCAGGTTCGAGTCCTGCTGGATTCTTAATTTTTCAACTTTAATATTACATAAAAATAAATGCATAGCAAAGCTAAAATTTGCTTTAAATATTACAAGTATTGATAAAAATGCGTCATCTCTCGACAGTAATGAGTTGATCTTAATTCAAACGTACTGTATGCGATTATGTGAATAAGTAACGCATAGATGGCGCTAAAACCAAGTAATGGTTCGTCTAGCTTCGGCTGGCACAAAAGAGTTGAGAAATTTCGAGTCCGGCAGCATGCGAATCCATAGCTGAATTGGCAAAGCACTTGGGGCGTATACCCAAGAGGTGCAGGTTCGAGTCCTGCTGGATTCTTAATTTTTTCAACTTTAATATTACATAAAAATAAATGCATAGCAAAGCTAAAATTTGCTTTAAATATTACAAGTATTGATAAAAATGCGTCATCTCTCGACAGTAATGAGTTGATCTTAATTCAAACGTACTGTATGCGATTATGTGAATAAGTAACGCATAGATGGCGCTAAAACCAAGTAATGGTTCGTCTAGCTTCGGCTGGCACAAAAGAGTTGAGAAATTTCGAGTCCGGCAGCATGCGAATCCATAGCTGAATTGGCAAAGCACTTGGGGCGTATACCCAAGAGGTGCAGGTTCGAGTCCTGCTGGATTCTTAATTTTTCAACTTTAATATTACATAAAAATAAATGCATAGCAAAGCTAAAATTTGCTTTAAATATTACAAGTAAAATACTACATGACATAACATTACTTCACGCCTTTATTATTCAGAAAGGTGTAGTAGAAGTGTACAGCACCCACAATTCACCTGTTATGTTCTGGTTTAATCAGGTTAAAAATTAAATAAATAAATAAATATTCCACAACTCACACACAACGCTATCTAGTCCCAAACTAAGCAGAGCTTGTACTATGGGTACTAGAATAACTGATACTAATACATATATATTTTTCTTTTGTAAATACAAACTTATTATACATAGAAACACCCAGACTAAGACAAACCTCCATGTTCATGCACACAAAGATTTGTCTTAAGTGGGAATCGAACCCACGACCTTGGCGCCGCAGGCAGGTACACTACCCACTCCGCCATCCGGTCGTCAAAGGTTGTGAATTTCTCGGCAGAAAAATCACAATAAACTCTTTGCTTGGCTTGAGAATCGAACCCGAGACCTTGCAGTGAGAGGCGCATACGCTAACCACTAGACCATCGAGACAGTTACTAATTAACCGATTTTGATAGAAATTAGTATGGAAATAGTCTTGGACCCCAAAATGGTTATGGGTTTATCGTCGCACTACGCTGGCAAAGCCGGCATTATTTATATTTTTTTATTTTTTTATAAAAACTTACACCCGAACCAGGAATATATTGTGTCGCGTATGTATTTTTTTATAACAATGACTATGATTATTATTTATTAATTAACATTTAATTTTTAATTCTATCTTATTATTATTATTGTTTTGTAATTTAATTGAGTTAATTTTTCTATTACTTTTTACTGTACTGACGTGTAATTATTATTACCAATAAATAAGTTTATGAGTTTATGTTACGTCATCGTCATCATAAGTAGGATACAAACAAAACTAGAATATCGAAACGGTCAAAAACGGAAGGTACGTTTAAAACTTGTTCCACTGTAAATGTACGATTAAGTCCCACAACCGTTTAAGCTTGACTGGAGTTTAAGTACCTGTCGGATTACTATGTCTGTGTTATAAGTAATTCGTATTAAAACCTTTCCGGTAGTATACTAAAGTAGTAAAAGAGAGCTAGAAAGATTGCCTTAAAAAAGTAACACTATGATAAAAATTATATTTAACCGACTTAAAAAAAGGAGGATGTTCTTAATTCGTCTGTTTTTCTTTATGTTTTTTTCTCTCATAACTTACGACTGGGCTAAGCGATTTTAATGATTCTTATTATTTGAAAGGTTGTAAGGGAAGTGTAGTCCCATTACAATTTAGTCCAGTTCTAACATGGCACCCATGAGAAAACCATATAAGTCTAAAATTATTTGTAATTGAACTCAGTCATTTTTTTTAAAAATTATTAATGTTTTTTTTATCAATAATCAAGTAATATCATGCCAATTAGAACCCACAAGAGAACCCCAAGTAGCATTACAAGCTGTATAAAAGCTGTACTAGAGCGTAATTTTATACTTAAAGCTGTATAATAGCTGTATAAAGGCTGCATAAGCGCTTATGCAGCCCTTATAAGTGTAAAATGGGCACAAATTATACAGCGTTTGGTGTTATAAGAGCTGTATAGTAGCTGTATAAAGGCTGTATTAGAGCTGTTATTTGGTGTACAAAGAAACTACAACTCTCCAGATGGTATCCTAGAAGTAGCTTGTAAGAATTAAAGTTCTACAATAGTGTTATAAAAGAATTACAAAAGTATAGATATTTTAATGTACATCATATTTTTTATCTACATTATGCATATTATTATAATGGCAAATTACTTGCTAAGAAAAACATATAAATGATTTTGAACTTATTGGTTTGGTGAAAATAACGTGCAAACCAATATTTATTGTAAACCTGTATATGGTTTTCGGTAAAATATTCGCGCGCCAGCATAAAAATCAAGAAAAACAAAAGAAATACTGAATTTTAGTTTTAGTTAGAATAACAATATTCTAATTTCAAGTAATAAGGAAAAGGCCAAGTTAACGTTATATAAGCTAGTAAACATGATACGGCTAAAGATAATGCAAAATAATGTAAATTCTTTTTGTTTTTAGAATCATCTAATATGTTTTTGTTTATTAGAAAATGGCGTCAATTTTAAACAGCCCTACACGAATAAATGAAGTGTATTGTACAGCTTTTAACTTCTAATTAGAGTAATTTTAGAATATTCTTATTCAATAGGCTGTATTATGCTCTTCATTTAGATAATAACTAATAACCTCTTTAGAGATACGTATAAAGAATTAAAATCTCTAAAACCATTTTGACGATTATTTATTAAGGTATTTTCTTTATTTTTCAGAATAATATTATGTCGTTCAAGATAATAGAAACTGAAGAAAAATGTCAAAAAAACTTTGCATAGTGCCAAGTTCCTGGGAATCAAAAGGGGTGTTATGATGGCGAAGGAAGCAATTAATAATGTTATTTTTATCTCCTTTTTTTTCTTTTTTTTTTTTCGTACGGAACCCTCATTGGAGCTATGGATTGTCGGTGTGGTTGAATGGTTTTTTCTTTCAGTCAATATTGGTTCACTATCATTACTGTTATTTAAGTTGTAATTCCTTATATTCAAATATTCCTTCTCAATCCATCTCCTGACTGCGACATTGATTTGACGTCTCCGTCAATAATACAGACTAAAGCTGTACTATAGCTGTCATTTATCTTTTTAGTTCTATAATACTCTCTTAGAAGTAACTATTACAGCTTTAATACTTATAAGAGTGTTAAATTACACCATAAAAACTAGTGTTATAATGGAGTTAGCATATGCCTTTGTACAGCAACAAGTGTCAAGTAACACTATAATACAGCCTTTATACAGCTTTAGCCGTAAAAATAAGCTTGGAGTGTTACACAATTATTAAAGCTGTATAGTAGAGTTGTAATATTCCGATATAACACCTTAAGTGTACGCAGATACCATAATAAAGCCTATATACAGCTGAGCTGTATAATAGCGGATTGTAACACTCTTATAACGCTTATTACCTTTCCTGACTCTCTTATACGTCTCTTATAACACTTTAAGTTCTATATTGGCTGTATAATTGATTCTGACGACACTTACGTACTACTTGGGTAACGTTAACTAATTAATTAAGGTCCCAATTTAATTACTTATACATAAATAAATGACATATTCTGTGCTATCCCATCGAAATCCGATTTATCACTTTTGCGCCACCCGCAAACCGAATCTGAGACGTTACGATGAAACACGCTACCATAACTACACTACTACTAGAAACATCAATAAAACTTAACAAAAGGTCTAGTAATTTAATAGGATTAGGATTCAATAGGATTCTTAGCCAATTTCGGCTACGGAAGAAGAATCTAATGTCTAGTATTTACTAGTAGTACAAATCTTAGTGTGATTCGCAAAGATTTGTTCTGACTCTGGCTGTGTTTAGTGAGTGTGAAATGTATGTTTGTGAACACCCCCGCGACACAGGAGTTATTCCTAGTGCGGGTGTCGTTTTCCTTAAAAAAAAAAGAAAACAAAAGAGAATCATTTTAGACTAA
This sequence comes from Hypena proboscidalis, assembly GCA_905147285.1. Classification (NCBI taxonomy): domain Eukaryota; kingdom Metazoa; phylum Arthropoda; class Insecta; order Lepidoptera; family Erebidae; genus Hypena; species Hypena proboscidalis. The sequence goes on along the minus strand of LR990150.1, from coordinate 2,824,028 downwards.
CTAACTTTTGACCTGCTTATATTATACTCGCTCCCGTTTGTGTGCGTGAAACGTCGATAAAAAGTAGCTTAGATTATTTCTGGGTCTTGAATTTACTACACACACATTTTCATTAAGGTCAGATCAGAATATTGAGTACAAACAAAAACAAAATATTATTTCCTATAAGTATAAGACAATTCTAAAAAGATGATGTTTTTGACCTTCATTTACCACCACTTTACTTTAAAAAAAAAATACATTGCATCTTTAATTATGAAGCTGTGGTCGTTAATGACCTTGTCGTTAAAAAGCGACCTTAAAAAAATTTTTTTTAACAAAGACCTTAAATGTTTTAACACCTACAAAAACAGAAAATCTAAAACCTAGTTATTATCAAGTATAGCTAGACGGGACTCGCTTTTAAATCGGAATTGAATTCGCATTGGAGCGTCTCTGTATTCGGATGAGGCGTCTCTCGCTCATTCGATTTGTTGCCAGTACGAGATTTGAGTTTGTAAGACCCTGAAGACGCTCATGCTGGAAAAATGGATGCGACGTTCAAACTTTGGGTCTTATACAATTGTCGAGATCTCGACATGCATCGCCCGCGCGCATCAGCTGACGGAGCCCAAACGGGTTCTATTAACATCAACGCTCTTCACCTCACCAACTGCCGGCCACAGATTACAGGCCGCACCAGCCAACTATAGATATATATAGACCGCACAACGCACGCCCACGCGCTTTATCAATTAATATAACGTAATTTCGCAACCTGTAACATTTTGGAATACAATACATCTTTTAGCTACAGGCCACTATTTTTCATTTACACAACTCCTACTGAGCTTCGACCGTAACAACAATTTTAGCAATATTAATAACCGTTAGTATACTATTCAATCTGAAGCTAATATGTATACTTCAGTGGCTATGCTAATTAAGCTATTCATACTCCTCTTTTTGTTCTTTAGCCGCTCTGCCAATGAGCTATTCATACTTTACAGCATGATAATTATTGTATTACAACTCAGCAGAGACGACGATCATCATCATAGTTATGATGATGATCGTCGTCTCTGCTGAGTCTCTGCGTCTACTTGTACAAAAACTTGATGTCTTACATAACGTCACGCATATGTTTCCTAAAATAGAGTGGCAGAGATGCCTACACTGCTCATGTTACGTCGCCATACATCAAGCACAAATCCACCTTTATGCTGCAATTGAGAATTTCCTGGCGGAAAAATCCAAGATAAGACTTTTGCCCGAACCGACAATCGAACTTGAAAACTCGCAGTAAACGCGCCAACGCTAACCATTTGACAAACGAGACAGTTACTAGACAAATAAAGTACCTGACATTTACCACATCCTAAACACATTATTGCTTACCTCCTGGGTTCCCACACAAAATCCTCTCCCGGGAGAACTATTGAATAGAAGCGACTTTCAGATAAAATATACGGACGAAAGTGAGACGGAAACAACTGAATTAATTGATATTATAGATATATAAATGCAACGCTGATCCTGTTACTGGATACAGAGAACTAATTGGAAAGCGGAGAAAATTAATAATTTACGTGATATTTCTTAAGATGTTTGTGTCTAAGACGTAGCGTTGTTACATACCTATTAGAGGCCTGTAACCTGCGACGCATTTTCTCTGACAGCTGGAAACAAGTTTATAAACTGTTTGTGCTACAGTTTTTTTTGCTTTTTTTTTACTGTTTACGTTTGTTTTTATTCAGTTTTATATAAGTGAAGATTTGTTATTGGCTGCCAGATTTCTTTACTACTACATACAATACTGTTAATTTAGCTGTAAGTCTTCCATATATCTTAAATAAATATTAACGATATATTATAATTAATATGTTTATATTACTCAGAAGGGATAAATTTGTTAAAAGTCAAGGTCACATGTAATATGCTTATTTCTGCACCAGCCTAGGTTGACTGTGAAAAAATGCCATCAGAGTTTAAGTCCGCCTTTGTACTTTTTATGTGTGCAAAAAGTAAAATAAATAAATAAAATAAATGTGGATTGCAATAAAGACTTGAATACTTGAAATAATAGAGGTAATTTTTTTTTTTTGATTTTGTGTTTTAATACAGCGGTATGAATTGTCATAACATTTTTTTTTATCAATCTAATATTTTTTCAGTCAAGGTAAACAACTGTAGTTAGTAGGCTATAACTTTACTGGTATATTAAAACCAAAAACAGAACTACGTACGATAGAATAATTTAGTAACAAACCTGACAGGTGTTAGTAAACTGCAGTAAAGTTTTAACAGTTGTGGAACCAAATCGAACACGCTAGCGGTAAAACTTTTAATGTACCTGTTTATTATTCAAACACTGTTTTGATTTCATTTGCAATCCAGCAGTTTATGTAATATTTCAAAGTTTCTACGATACGATTGTTTGAAAATGATTTCACTAGCTTTCTCTTCTAGCTTTTCAAATGATTTCAATCTTCCAATCTAAATACTTTCTATAATTATGAACAGTCAAAATTTTTTTTGAAACTGGAAATTTGTTTAAACCTCAAGGTCACATTATGATCGAGAAGGTTATTTTTTTAGGATTTTCAAATTTTATTACAACGGTATTGTCATAACTAATTATTTTATCAATCAAATATTTTTTCAGTCAAAGTAAGCAACTATAGTTAGTAGGCTATAACTACACTGGTGTATTTAAATCAAAAACACACCTACGTAACATTTAGTTACAAACGTAATATTTAAGTTTTTTGGACTCGAAGCGGGATTTGAACCCGCGACTATAGGATTCTAGCCTATCGCTTTACCATTCAGTCACCAAAGGCCCGCTGCAAATCCTTGAATCTTTTAACTCAATGCATCGTTAATAAGGAGTATTTTTTTTCTAGTTTTAGTAATTTAAAATAAACCTGTGTATTGTTTGGTTCTATAACTGATTTTGTATTTTCTATTAAAGAAATGCCTAATTATTGTGACAGTGGAATTATCATCATTTAAGATGAATGTCACACTAACTTACTCACAATCAGTGCGCACCATAATACCAGCGCTGTAGTGCTAATGTGCTGCAGTATTATGCTGAGGTGTGTACCTTTTCTGGCACATCAATATAATTATTATTATAAGTAGTTTTAAAAGTGTATCACTAAGCTTAAGATTTGCCAGAATAAACGTTTCTTTCTTTTTTTAACCGACTTCAAAAAAAGGAGGAGGTTCTCAATTCGGTTGTATGTTTTTTTTTTTTTTTTTTTTTTTTTATGTTTGTTCGCCGATTACTCGAAGACGCCTGGACCGATTTGAGAAATTCTTTTTTTGTTTGAAAGGATATACTTGTCATGTAGTCCCATTTTTTTCAAGTCACGTTCTGATGATGGGATCTTAGAGAAATCGAGGGCAACCCTCAAATTTAAAAGGCTTCTACATTGTTTTTAGTATATTATCTAAAGCTACTCGGATATTTGCATCTAGTAGACAGCATTTTATGTTGCTGAGCTGATGCTGGAAGGTACAACTCCTCAACGGTTAGGAGTACGGGGATAATTCTTTAAATATAGGCTCCTTGAGGCCTCTTACTGTATTCTTTCAAGTTATACACAGATGAGGCGAGACGTTGAATATTACTTATGTATATTCATAATATGAGGTCATGATTTGATGATGGGATCCTAGAGAAATCATGAGTAACCCTCAAATTTCAAAGGCTTCTATATTGTTTTTCGTATATTACCTAAAACTACTTGGATATTTGCATTTTAAGTTGCAGAGCTGATGCTGGAAGGTACAACTCCTCAACGGTTAGGAGTACGGGGATTATTATTAATAAGTTTTCCGTCTCAAGTAACCGTCGTCTCCTCATTCGAGAAACATTCTTGCTCGGTCTACCCATCACTTAAAATCGTGAAATAAAATAATTTTTAACAAAAAAAAAAAACCGACTTCAAAAAGTAGGTAAACTAAAAAGCATAAAATAAATTTACTTCGCACAAATAATACGTTTTTTCATTTAGTTAAATAGAAATGATTAAATAATTATTTTATAATTCTGAAGTCGGTGCCAAGTAACCAATAACTAGATAATAAGTATAAATCTTTCTAACAACTATTTTCTGACAGAATATTAGTTCTTAATTATCCGATTTACTTGGCACCGACTTCAGAATTATAAAATAATTATTTAATAATTTCTATTTAATAAATGAAAAAACGTTTTATTTGTGCGAAGTAAATTTATTTTATGCTTTTTAGTTTACCTACTTTTTGAAGTCGGTTTTTTTTTTTTTCTTTCATCATCTTGCCGGATGCCTTACGTCATTTAGTATACCTATTACATTACCTATTAAACAGTACATATGAGTAGGTAGCAACCAACATGACTGATGTTACAATCAATACAAATGCTGTATCGATGAACACGATCGGTTTTTTCAAATTGTTTTTTATTTATAAAAAGCATTTAGCCATGCTTAGAAATCTTATTCTAAGAACAGTAAAAAAACTATCTATTTTCTATTTTGCTTCATTGGAAAATTGTGAAAAGCTAAGCTCCGTTATTATTTTTTGTTAAAAATAGACACGAATTTTTTTCACGTAGCTTTTATTCAGTTTCCTGTACAAAAAGGTGACAAATACATTAAATTTCTGCACACAACAAGAGACAAACCTAAATCCCCTTGAAGTGGCTTGAAATCCTCAAATAAAACTTCACACGAATACATTTCTTTTATCTTTTTCGATCGGCTGTTTCAATAGCAATATTTGTATGGTTTAGCGATGTCATGTCTCTTTTTCTCACGTCGATATTCTGTATTTTGGTTTGTCTATTTTTAGGGTTCCTCTCTTTTTCTATCGTCAATATTCTGTATTTTGGTGTATCTATTTTTAAGGTGCCGTACCCAAAGGATGAAAACAGCATCCTGTTACTAAGACAACGCTGTCCATTCGTCTGTACGCCTACCACCAGGCTGTATCTCATGAACCGTGATAGCAAGACAATTTTCACAGATTATGTTTAATTTTTGCCGCTATAACAAAAAAAATACTCAAACCAAATAAAAATAATATTTAGGTGCGGCTCCGATACAACCGATGTGTTTTTTCTCGATATTGATAAGGGTATTAGGAAGACGCTTATAATATTGTAAATATTATAAGCGTCTTTAGCCGTTTTTATTCGTCTTCGTCCGCGAGACGATACGCACTTAGCTGGTTTTTAATAAAGAATTTGCTTTCCAAAAAATAAAACAAGTCTATTTAACAATAGTATATTGTGCATGGCACCTCGCATTTACAATCATTTGCCAAACTCTGTGCTAGAAATACCATCGCCACATGTATTTAAAAAAACCATTAAAAAGCTTTGAATTGATAAGGCGTGTTATAGCGTGTCAGAATACCTAGCAGATAAGCACCTGTCAAATTGTTAGATTATAGTTATATTAATTTTATTTATTGATCAAATTGTTTTCTTTTTATAATATTATTATTTGACTTGACATTTTTATAATTGACAAACTTAAATGATTATAATAGAAAATTTGCATTAGGATAATACTTAATGATGTCTATTTTTATGTTCTTTACAAACACAAATACTATGTTTTTAATACCTACTGAGTTGCATGCCTTATGGTGACATGTGGTGATACTGTCTATGTATTGTGAACATCTGGTAATCTACCCATATTTGCAAATAAATGAATTATTATTATTATTCCTCTTTATTTATTTTTAAACTTATCTTATATATTTTTAAATATGATTTATAAAAAATACAAAAAAACATTTAAAAATATAAAAAACAGTGTCCCACCGACATCAGGTGCAGGGACCAAGCTGCCGATGGTTAGGGCTCCAGAGAGAGGAACCTCCTCACGATTATTATTATAAAGAACTATTGTTGTTATATGTGATTTGATTGACTTTCAGTCCATGTTAACTCATTAAGTTTTTATAATATTATGCTCAGTTAATATCAGCAAAAATAGAGACTTATACAGGGTATAAATGTCGCTATGTCGCATCCACCCCGTATAGTTAGTGTAGCATACTTTTTTACAGTTCTAGCAAATTGCACCTAGACACTACATAAAATATAATGGCTTATTTTGTTTGATCTTAGAACTACAAATATTCTTAGAAAAACGAATTATTATTTTCGATTTTTCTTTGTGACGGCTTATTACTCCAAGTTCTACTCCATCATTTCTTACAAGACTTAAGACCACGCAAATAGGCCACCGATTACAGCTACAAATGGCTGTCGCGCGCCACTTCCTCATGGAACCGCACAGATGACGGTGCTGGTTGTAGGGGGTTGGTATAGCCGCTACAATTAGTTACTTGCCGCGTTACAATTCAGTTTTAAGTAGCGAGTGGTCACCACTGGTGGCGTTTTAAATAATAATACTATAACAATAGCAGCCCTGTATCTTATACATGTCCCATTGCTGGGCTCGCTCATGATGAGATATATATGCCGTTTCCCACGGGAGTAACTGTTTCTTAATCAACATTTACGTTATCAGTATAATGTATTCGTTTCCATTCTAAGCATTCTGAAACTTATTTTATTCTTTCATGGAACACCTGTACTCTGAAATTCGAAAATCGAAGTTCGTGTGTTCGTGTTCGTGGCTTGCAAGAGTTGCAAGACTCTTGCAGAGCAACAGTAGTTGCAAATCGTTACCTGTTTGTCGGTAGCTACAAGTGGCTACCACTCGCGGCCCGTGTGCGTGGGCGCTAAGTGTCTACTGACCTTTAAACTAACAAAAACAATAATTTTCGATATCTAGACGTCTAGCCGAAACATAACTAATAACTGTCTGTATTGAAAGAAACATCAAATTTTATGTATTAAGAAGAATTTATTTATGATTGAATCCAATATATATAGTAAATTATTTCTGAAATATGTTTTTATCAGCATACAATTATATTTCTTTCAATACAGTATTAAATTAATGTTCGGTATTGAAGATTAACTTGCTCTCCAATCATGAAGGATTACGGTTTCATAAATAAATATTTAATTTATTGAAAAATATGTAATTACATTTCAGAATTATTATGATGATTTGATTGATGATTTTTGTATCATTGTAAACTGATGTTAAGTAGCCTGTCCGCTGCCGTTAGCTGAAGCGTTTTGTTAAAGTGGTTCAATTTGTCACACATTTATTCTGGTCTGCCTTGATGGTCTAGTGGTTAGCGTCTGTGCCTCTGACCGCAAGGTCTCGGGTTCGATTCCCGGGTCGGGCAAAGTGTTATTTGTGAACCTCAGGAAATTCACAATAGCAGCACGGCATTGGAATTGTGCCCGGTGGATGGCGATAGGCTCACCCTGTCCCATGTGACCAAAAACATAACAGATGAAGTTTGGGGTTTGTAAACCTCTGCCTCACCCTTCTCGATAATATAGGCGTGATCATATGTTATGTTATGTGTAACTCTATTTAAAAAGCATAATATTAAAGTGACAAAATCAAAAAAATTAATTAAAATTAAAATGACACAATTTTTATTAAAAATGATGTCGCGCCTAAGTCAAACCAAGACTGGCTGCGACTCAGGTGCGACGTGTCGCACTCTTTTGAAGATGCCTAAAAGTATAGTATAGTATAGCCGTGTGTCACGAATTTGCCGTTTTAATATTACTCGTGGCTGATTTCTTCTTTCTTCTAAAAATATTCCACATAAAGCCCCTTACTTCAAAGTAAAACTCCATCCATTTCCTTAACAGCCAATACGCACTTTAATCGCAGAAAAAAAACTCGTTGATTACAACTATTTTACTTAGCACTTACTCCGTGAAGGGGTGAAACAATAGTTATTTGTTCGCGGCCCAAGTTTCATCCCTTACACAATATAGCTCTTACTGCGTTGGTTTCATTCAAACCCCTTAGTGGTTAGCTGGGGGGAGACGTTCGGGGGATGAAAGTGCGGTGTTGGTTTGTCGTTTTATTTGTGAATATAATGTTTGGAACTCTGATTAATATCTTTTGATCGTTTAGCTGACAGATAGATAGATAAAATGCTTTATTCATAAATAAGTACATACATTTTTAAACAGGCTCGAATCATCAAAAAAATCGAAAATCGAATGATCGGTTTGTCTGTAGAAATACATTGCACTCGGATTAAAATCACCTTAACATTAATTACTATATTAACTACAACAACCTTTCACTTATACTTTAATAAACATTTTAATACTCTTGGTAGATAACTTATAACATTAAGCTCCAATTAAACAGATCTTCTTCTTCATCCTACGTGTCAATGACATTATGGTTTCTCATTTTTCGGAACTAAGTTCCTTATCACGCGTTGCGAAAGGGGGCTAGACGAAAATATTAAGACCAAAAGTTGTAACAACATATTAAGACCAAAAGTTGTAACAACATATTAAGACCAACAGTTGTAAACGACAATAACAATATTATTGTTTGAGAGATTTTAAACAGATATAAATGCTTAGGTATTTCTAGCAAGTACGCATTATCACCTCTATTTACTATTGTGCTAACCAAGTCATACGCGTTATAATCTCTCCATTATTGTGTGTTTAGCAAGTGTACGTACAGAACTTCGTTCCACCCGGGTGTCCCTTGACACCTCTCAAGTTTTATTTATATTGTTTTGCCCAGTAGGTAGCAAATTCTAAAGATCTATCCGGCACTTCAGAAACTGGCCCTAAACCACACCAAAATATCACGCATTTTGAGAACAGTTAGGCAGAGATGTATAATACCCACATAAAATGTTTGTATAATACCAACGATGAAGCTATTGGAGATTTTTTACAATGATTAAACGGACTAACATTAGGAACTTGGTGTCATATTAACTTTCGTTAAATTTCAAATTCAAATTTAAATTCAAATCATTTATTTACATAGGCCCCAGGAGGCGCTTGAACACGTCAAAACATTACAAAAAATTATATAAAAATAAATAATAAATAATACTAAATTATACTAATTACAATGATTAGAATAACCGGGGCTTAGATTAATTTTAATCGAACTGTTTAAATTCAAATTAAAATCAATCCAAGTACCAGCTCCGATGGGTATTGCATTATGAGAAGAGCTGGTGAGAAACTCATGTGCACCATCTATATACTTATATATATTAAGGTTAAAAATACCTATCGAATGATCGAGATCGCACTCTCTCTCGCTGTGTGAACTACCAACGTTGATGCATTAAGAGGTATCAACGATGAGACAATGGCTTTTGTTGAGACTACCTTATATCGGATCACTCCTACAATGTCGCTGTACACAATCCGGAGAGGATAGGATAGTTAATATACAGACACAGCTTATAGGAAACTGTGGCACAATGGATAAGGCACCGTTCTTACAATCGAGAAGTTCAAATCCTGGCCATAACACCACGGACGTGAACTTCCTTCTAATACTTGTAATTTGTATTAGCATATTTATATTAGCATACTTGTAAGGTTAAAATTGCTTATTATAAGAGTTAAAAAAAAAATAAGTATGTGATTTACTAACATGTTAATTTATCATAACATCACGTCTATATTACCCAGAAGGGTGTGGCAGAGGTGTACAGCATTAAAACTTCTCCTTTTATGTTTCGGTCCCATGGGATAAACGGCGAGCGCATCGCCATCCATTGGGCACAATTTGAACGCCGTACATACTGCTTTTTATTTTAATTACAATTTGCCCGACCTGGGCATTGGACCCGAGACCTTGCGAATAGAGGCCGCATACGCTAACCGTTAAACCATTGAGGCAGTCCAATAGACCTTCGAGGTAATAACACCATGTAGTTATTTTTTTTATTCATTTTTCCACGTTGTTGCAAACGTGGCAAACGTCTCAGCACAAGTCAACTAATGGTTGAGAGCTGTCTATAAATATTTATCTTAATCTTCCATCTCTGTTTCTCGCATTTTATTGAAAATTGATTTAACTATAACCTATGCATTAAATAATACATGTAAAAATTTATGATTATACGTAAAACTTTTGATGAAAAATGTTGTGACATTAATTTAATTCTTAATACCACTCGTAGCTTTGAAGTTTGATCATACAAATTTCATTAATCAACCAATATTATTTTAATATTCAGTACACCAGTTCTTTAAAAGTGTTGTTTTTACCCAAAATCTAACCCAGTTGTTGGTGCTAGTTTTTGCTTTTTAATAAACAGTTTTTAGCACGAACAAATGAACTGTCGTGTTGGACATATAAAATCGTTTTATGTGTCGTGTCAACCATAAAAGTTTTAAAATTTGTTACAGTTTTATTTTTATCTCGCCGCTCTAGTTTTAAGCTGAATGTTAGTGTTTAAATGTATTGTACTTCTAGTTACTGGGTAGTTAAATAAAGTGTTTTATATACGGTCTTGAGTGAAGCTGAAACTTGATTGTCGTACGGAAAGCAGAAGGAAAGGCTAAACAATTTCTAAATGTGCTGTCTCCGCAGTATCATAAATACACTAGGTAAGACAAGGTGACTAATGAGCGAGTGCTTAAAATTGCACAGCTGTCCAGCATGACCGTAATGCTTGAACAGCGAAGATTGCGATGGCTGGGGGTATGTGCATTAAATGGGTGCCAAGGCGTACCTTGATGAGCGAAGTTATTTTTGCGGAGAGAAGTGTTTGCCCGTGTCTTTAAAATTGACCCCAAAAACTGGGCAGAATAAGCTAAGGATCGCAACGAGTGGAGATCGCAACGTATGTATTATAACATGATGATCAAGGTATATGTTAAAATAACAATATAACATGATAAAGGTATATTGATTATAAAGGTATTTATTTAATTAATAATACATTATATAATCATAATTATTGTAATACATACGAATATATTCATGTCATAATGCATACCTATAAAATCCATATACCTTTATCATGTTATATTACTATCAAGTTGAACTAATAATAATAAAATAATAAAAATCTTTATTCAAGTTTAAAAACATACAGAGTTTGCTAAAATTAAGGGTAAACATACACAGTTTATGTTTCAGAATCTATACAAGAGATGATTTCTACCTCTTAAGCTAGGGTATACCTGTATTATAAGAGGTAGTTTGCAGTCGAGGATTACAACTTATTATTAATTACATTTCGTAAATGGACTGTGTCAGTCTACTGTATTACAAAGAAAAACAAAAAGAGAGACCTATTGATTAAAAGAGAGAAAGAAATGGTATGTATTGGTGCGATATGTGTGTGTGTGTTTGGGTGTGTGTATGTGTGTGTGTGTATGTATGCGTGTGTGTGTGTTTGTATAAATGTGTGACCTTAATAAATTTTCTTCCACCATGAACCTTTTTTGTGCTTTTTAAAACTTCTTCCAATACCGCCCAAAAAATCAATAACACTTTTTCGTTTCCTTCAATTCAAACTAAAAGAACTCCTAGTTTAACCAGAAACATTTATCTAACTCGAACGACATGGTATTCCTCTTAACAGCAACAATCCACGAACAACGCACCCAACTTTAACATCTTGAACCTATAATACCACAAAATACAACCTTATCGTTCTAAAAATAAGGTTGAAAATCGATAAATAGTGTTATAGTGTCATAAACGCTTACAGAAGGCCCAAAAGCCTTAGTCCGGCCCACTTAGTGTAAATCGCATGCAATTTAGGTAAAAAGGTTTCGCGTTTTGTCTCTCCTTTTAAATTGTTCGTTTATTGCTACGCAGTTAATTTCCATTAGGATCTTTGTATCTATATAAAGAATAAGAAATTAAAAAAAACTGCGCATACAATAACTGGCACAATTAAATGAATAAATAAATATTTTCATAACTTACACACAACGCCATCTAGTCCCAAACTAAGCAGAGCTTGTACTGTGGTTACTAGAATAACTGATACAAATACATATATACTTTTCTTTTGTAAATACATACTTATTATATATAGAAACACCCAGACTAAGACAAACTCCCATGTTCATGCACACAAAGATTTGTCTTAAGCGGGAATCGAACCCACGACCTCGGCGTCGCAGGCTGTTACACTACCCACTCCGCCATCCGGTCGTCAATAATACGTCAATGATATTATGGAGAGCTTGGTCTATTTCCCATAACATAACATCACGCCTATATTACCCAGAAGTGTGGCAGAGGTGTACAACACCCGAACTTCACCTGTTATTCAATTCAATCATTTATTATCAAATTACAGATTCATACACTTATCATTAAATTAAAATTAATATTCTCAAACAGGAAAAAAAGGAAATAAATTATAGGTATTAGGAAAATAGGTAAATAAAACTAAAAAAGAACACTGAACCTAGGACGATAACCAAAAGACTGACAAGGAACTTAAATGTCAAAACAAAAGCAAATTCTTATAAAAAACTAAATATTTTGTACAAAAATATACAAAAAGGTCCGATGGGCACACTCACTAGTCACTCATTAGTATAAAACTACAAATTATAATTATTCATTATATTAAAACGACGCCCCAACTAGGAAATACTCCTGTGTCGCTAACAATTAGACCAAAACAAGGAGTAAAATCAGCTCATTTGGTTCTAATAGTCCAATATAATGGCAAATGTGTTTCCTTTGCATTAGTCCAGCTATTACACAACGGGATACGTTTGCCTGAACATTGAGGTCCGGACACATTAGATACATCCTAAGATTAAAGTAAACCATAACATACAGACACACAGAAGAACCATTGTGCATTTAATTGGATAAGCTGTTATGTTATGACAGAACTAATTTTGCAAAGGTTCTCGTAAAAAAATTGACTTGCCTTTACGTTAATGACTGTTGATTCAAATAGCACTTGTGTGTACATAACAGACATAAGAAAAAAAAGTGAAACAAAATAGATTTTGAGTAAAGGCACAGTTTTATTTGAAAAAACTGGCTGAATAAGCATAACGAACCCTGACAAATCAAAAGAAAGAGGCTTTGAAAAATCGGAGTATATGGCGAGGTTTTGTTGTTTCTATGCATTATTAGCAAAAAAACATTTTCTATGCTTATAATAATTGACGCACCCCTGATAAGTCATAATAGCGTTCCTCAATTTTAACAATGGCATAAACATTGATTGCCCTAATTTATCTTGGTGAAAATTACTAGTAGCGTAAGTAGTAAATTATTTATCTAGATGTAGTTTAAATTACCTGCTCTTTTGTGATATTAATCCTAATCTTAATCTAATATACATGAACTTTTAATGTTGTCAATGTTGTGAGTATCTGTATTTGATGTGAGCATTAGAACTAGTCCTTGTATGTATGTTAATCAAATAATGTTTGTGTTTATGTTGTTGATATGACTTAATAATAAATAAATAATTTAGATTATCAGGCCTCTGCGCTGTTGTCCTCCATAGTGGACTCCATAGTCCCGAGTTATGGAAAAAGTACATAAATATACTATCACATCACACATTATATTTTCGAGAAGGGTATGTTATAATACCTATCCACATATTACTTGTTTTGTTTTAGTCAATCATACTCAAAGAGTGATCCTTCTGTACGTAAGTATGTTGTGTCAAAACCAACTTCCTTAACTAAGCAGTAAGCAACTACCTCAGCTTCAGTTAAAAGCGACCAGTGTCTTGTCGCACTATCTCTGTTACAATATTACTAAATTATAGTCTGAATTTCAGTAAATATAATCACCATGATAGTTGTATTACTTTGACAAACAGACAACCACATTTTGTTTGCTTGATGTGTGTTGGATATTTTATCGATATAGCAATAAAATAAGGGTGCTATTTAAACAGGCTTCTTTTTAATACCATTATTCGCCCCCAAAAATGTATGTTGCCTTCTAAATTACTAAGTCAGCCACCTAACCTAACCTAACCAGTGGCTGACTTAGTAATTTTGATGGTGATGTACAAATTTTGCAGCTAAACTTATTATTTCTCATAAAATAATAATATGTAAAAAAAATATATGCGTTAATTTTATAAAGCAAATGGACAAAAAGTTTAAAAAAATAAAATTCCAAATTGGTCAATAACTTCGGAATAATCGATACAAACATTAATAATAGCGGCCTTGTATCTATATAATACATGTCCCACTACTGGGCTCGGGCCTCTTCTCATGATGAGAAGGGTTAGGCCATATTCCACCACGCTGACCAAATGCGGATTGGTAGACTTCACGCACCGTCGAGCACTTATTAAGCACTCTCAGGCATGTAGGTTTCCTCACGATGTTTTCACCGTTAGCGAGCGATAATTTATATGATAAATACACACATATCTTCGAAAAGACGAGAGGTGTGTGCCGTGGGATCGAACCCGAGACCTTTAACTTCACAGTCCTACGGTCTCCCACTCGGCTATCGCTGCTTTACAAACATTACAAGCATAAAAAAAAAAGTCGTCGAATACACAACCTCCTCCTATTTCGAAGTAAATGTATTGAAGGGGTGAAGTGCAAAATTTTGTATTTATGATTGCTGTGTTTCTTTAAAGCAACAATCATTATTTATTTTAAAATATATAACACAACGTCACCCCTGTATTACCCAAAAGAGTGTGGCACACGTGTACAACAATTAATACACAATTACACAGTAGTACCACAGTATAAATATGTAACAGTATGGAAACTAAGCCTATTTTATAAAATAATTACCTACGCTCTATTCAAGCTATAGGGTTGACACTTTCAAACTTTTTAATAAGGACTTCTTATGAAAAAAAAAAGTGTTTTTTAGTGATCATTCAATCGTATTGGAATAACTAGTTTAAAAATAAAATTGTAGGGAGCGTGATGGTAATAATACGCGGACACTAAGTTACGGTAAAAGTTTATTACATCAAACTCACAACAACGTTTCGGATTTTACAATTATCACAGAACAATATTTTACAAAGAACGGTTTATCACGTGATACGTTACGAGAGTACGTGTGCGTGTGTATTCAAATCGGCGCGTGCCGCGACTGGCGTCGGGGTGCGCGGGCGCTGCGGTCCTAGTTCCCTGACGCGATCGTCCAGAGGGCGCGAAGGTAGCCCGATAGCGAAACGCTGTAATTGGCGGACCGCGTGGGTTGGTGATTGGATGGACGTGGGTACGTTCGGAAACATTCCTACATACGAGTAAATTCGGATACGTTCCTACATACTCCCCCTTTTGACCAAGATAGGTGCCCTCACCATTGGTCAAATAAAAAAAAACAAATGAACTGAACTACGATGAGACTGGTTCCTTTCGTGGTCTTCCACGACGACGTTTGGGAGCGACAGGCGACGGAACCTCAAGGCATTCACCCTCTCGCGCGTGGAATCTCCTTAGATCCGAGATGTGGTACTTACCAATGACTTCTCCATTAGGATCAGGATATGACAAGAGATACGTAGTAGGACTAACCTTGGAACGAACAACGTAGGGACCATCTCTCTTAGGTATAAACTTTGAGGTAACACCCTTAGCAGTGTTACTTAGAACATGTGTCTTCATAAGCACTAGATCTCCAATATCTAGTTCGTCAGCTCTACGCAGCTTGTCCTTGACATCTTTTCGAGCGTCTTGCTGGCTTTCAATGCATTCCTTACTGCTACGAAGAGTATCCGCCAATGCGAGTAAATAAGGCGTGATCTGCGGCACAAAATTCTCAGATTCAACTACAGCACGCAGATCGCTCTGGACAGCGAGTGGCGAACGTAGCTCACGAGCATAAGTAAGGTAAGCTGGTGTGTGTTGAGTTGCCTTGGTAACCGCGGTGTTTAATGCAAAGCGAATGAACGGTAATTCTTCAGGCCACCGTTGATGTTGGCCTTCCACTAAAATTGCTAATTGAGTTTTGAGATCCCGATTCTTCCGTTCGACGGGGTTAGCCTCAGGATGATAGAGCGGGATCAAACTTTGCTTCACACCAAGCGTAAACATCGCATGTTGCATAACATCGGCAACAAACTGCACACCATTGTCTGAGATTAAACGGCGTGGAACACCAAAACGTAGGAATACCTCAGCGATTAGAGTCTTCGCGCAGGTTTCCGCACTAGCTTCGGAGAGGGCGAACAGCTCGACCCACTTGCTCGCGGTGTCTTCCACGATTAACACCCACCGCTCTCCGTTGTCTCCTCTCGGCAGAGGTCCAAACAGATCGATGGCTATGACTTCGAAACGCTGCGCGGGCACGGGAGTCTGTAATAGTCCGGCAGGTTTTGTGTTAGATGGTTTATATCTTTGGCATTCTATACACGTCTTCAAATAATCAGCGACATAACGTCGCATGCCTGGGAAATAAAAGTGCTGGCGTATTCTATGGTGAGTTATATCGACACCGCCATGACCAGAGGTTGCGGCGTCGTGACACTCTGCCATCACTTGCTTCCTTCGGTTTTCAGGTACGACTAGCTGAGGTTCTTCAGTCTCTTCGTCAGTGTAACGATACAGGATGCCTCTACACATATGGTAACCACGATCAGTCCATCGGGTTAGTTCTAATTCGTCTTTACCTTCCAGCCCCGTAATAATCTTTGCCACCTCTGGATCTGCGAGCTGATCTTGGCGAAGCGTAGCTGCATCCCAGCGAGGCGATTCGATGAGCACGTTACAGACGCTACAGGAATCGCGAGTCGTCTCCACACAAGGCGGACGACTGAGCGTGTCGGCGAGAACATTCGACTTGCCGGGGGTATAGTCCACTTGCAGGTCGAAGGACTGTAATTTCATGGCCCATCTCACAAGACGACCGGAGGGTGATTTTAAAGTAAGTAACCATTTAAGTGGCTGATGATCGCTACCTACATGTATGCGGTGTCCATCAATATATCCTCGGAACTTTTCAACTGCCCAGACGACTGCAAGAGCTTCTCGCTCCGTGGTGGAGTAATTTTGCTCTGCCGATGTTAACAGTCGACTGGCATACGCGATGGGTCTCTCCTTTTGTGGCGACTCCCCCTGGAGTAAGGCAGCACCCAGAGCATAATTACTGGCATCCGTCCTGAGAATGAATGGAACTTTATAATCAGGCTGAATAAGAATAGGTGGTGAGGTAAGAATCCTCTTGAGTTCACTGAAGGCTTTTGCTTGGTCTTCATTCCACAACCATGGCTGATTTTTCCTTGTTAGCTTAGTTAATGGTTGAGCAATGTGAGAGAAGCTCGGCATAAATTTTCTAAACCATGAACAGCTTTGCAAAAAGGTTTTTAAGTGCTTAAGATTGGACGGTTCCTTCATGTCCAAGATAGCACTAACTTTATCCGGGTCAGGAGACACTCCTTGAGGGGTGATAATATGTCCCAGATACTTGACATTTTCCCTGGCGAATGAGCACTTAGAGCGATTCGCGCGAAGGTTAAATGTTCGAAGGCGGTCAAACACTTTGCGTAATTCCTGCAGGTGTTGACTAAATGTTTCCGATACTAATCCCAGGTCATCAATATACCCTAGGATAGTAACGCCTTGTAGAGATGAGCAAGACCGAAATCTATCGATTAATCGCTGAAAGGTAGCGGGCGCGTTTCGCAGTCCGAAAGGCATACGTTTGAATCGGTAAACTCCGCATGGAGAAACGAATGCCGTCTTATCTCGGTCCTCGGGGCGAACGCTCACTTGCCAGAATCCTGATTGTAGGTCTATAGTACTCATGAAACAGCTCTTACCAGTGTACTGAAGAAGGTCGTCGATGACAGGTATCGGATAAGAGTCACTCTTAGTGACCGCGTTCAATTTTCGATAATCGACGCAAAAACGGAATGTGCCATCCTTCTTTGGTATTAGTAAGGCTGGTGCCGCCCAGGGGGACTCACACTCCTCGATGATGTCATCCCGCAGCATCTTCTCGATCTCCGCTTGCATGATGGCCTTTTTAGCGGGCGTGAGGCGATACGGCGGAACGGCAATCGGCGGTGAATCTCCGCAATCGATGCGGTGCTCCGCGAAGGGTGTGGGCTCTCCTCCTACTGCGAAGATATCTTCATATTCTGTAAGCAGCCGAGCGAGGCTTTCTTTCTCTGAAACTGACAGCATCGAACCTTCATCACTCCGTAAAATATCCGCGGAAGCATACCCTACGGAATCACGTCGTGTATATTCACAACGCAAGGGGTGAATGACCTGAGGCCGATCAGCTGTGAACCATGTGTTGTTACAGACATTAACGACAATGCCTGCTTTACGTAGAAAGTCTACTCCCAATAGCGTCTCCGCACTACCCGCGTCAGGAAACACTACAAATGTTATCGGTACAATATTATTCGAGGTGAGAATTAAAACATTAACATCTACGAGCAATACATTGGTATCACGCACTGCACCGTCGGCAAACCTTACTGACATGTGCCTACTGTAGAATGAATACCCAAGTTTACGTAGTAGCGCATATAATTTTGAACCGGCGACACTGCGTTTCGCAGCGGTATCAACCAACCCGGTGCCACGATATCCGTCTATCACAATATCTAATACGGGACGACCGTCGCTAATATCGTTGTACGCGGACACGCTTTGCAAACTTCTCGTAGGTAACGTATCACACGTAAATGGTACAGAAACATTGTTACACAAATTATTTTCAATAGAAGTGCGTTTATAATTACACATTGACACATTAAGAGGTAAATTACGGTTACACATAAGAGTATTATTACATATAGGCGCATTATGATGCGAAGATACATTACTATTATTACACGTACACGAATTATTACAAATAGGAACACAGTTAGGTATATCATTACCTTCAAATGGAATAGACACATGATTATTATACATACAAGAGTTAGATACACAATTATTATGATTTATAGATTTACTTTCATTAGTAAAATCGCAATTGGAAAACGACTCTTTACGAGAGCAATTTGAACAATTAGAGCGAATCACACCTTTTGCTCCACAACCGTAACATGCATTATTAGCACAGTACATTATTAGGCACTGATAACGAATTGTTGTTGTCCTTATCGCCTTTTGATTTCAATTTTAAACACTCGTCTCGCGTATGTCCACTTTTACGACAATAAATACAATAGACTTTACCTCGAGTGTCCTTGCCTACCACAGCCGGCGTCGAACTTTGTACCGTAGGCGGCGCGGTCGGCTCGCTCACGCGTGCGGCGGAGGGCCGATGCGGAGGCCGGGGCGTCGCTGGAGCGCGCTGCGCGCGCGACGGGGACGTTGAACTGCGGACTGCGGGCGTATTTGGGACGCTCGCGTTCGGTTTTACGGGGACACTCGACGTGTTGCTCGGCGCTTCCGATAGAGATTCCTCTATGCTCCTCGCTGTATCTATTAACTGGTCTACGGTAACCAAGGAACTCCGGGTTACCCGTTTTCATATACGCTTATTGAGTAGGCCATACAATATATCCAATTGCATGATCTCGTCGATCTTGTACGGTAACTGCGAGATGAGAGCACGAAGACGAGCGACGAATACTTCCGTACGGTCACTGACTGTTTGCTCGGCGGCAAAAATGTCGCGGAATATCTTGTGTGGCGGGCGTGGCACACCGAACATCGCGCGAAGCCTCTTGATGGCGTCGTCCCACGATGAAATGGTGGCTTTGACACCGCGATACCACACGGCTGCTTCTCCTTCTAACAGCATAGGCAGGCCTCGGAGCGCGACATCGTCACTGATATTCACGCACTCTTTGTAGATCTGAATAGCATCCACAAATGCTTCGAGGACCTCTGAGTCACGGCTGGAACCGCTGTACCGCGCCGTACATTTGGCGAAGCTCCCACGCTGTTGTGTGTCGGGCGATGGAGACGGTGGCACCACACTTGCGTTGACGGCCGGCGTAGCTAACAGGCTCTGAATCAACTGACGATTTGATTCAGCTTGGGCCTTCGCGAACGCCTCCAGAAACGTAGACAGGTGCCCCTCCGAGATCGGCGTCGCGGTCGCGGACGCTTCGCTCGTGGCGTCGTCATCGAAATGCTTGCTTTTGCGGCGAGGCATTTTGGATCCGTAGGTATACACAAAACAACAGTTTATGGGTGAGAACGGCACTGAACACGAGCTCTAATGTATATGTTCACGAATTATCACAGGGCAAACCGTTATGGAAGGCGGGTTTGAACGCGCGTCGGTAGGTATTTTACGCGCGGGCCGCTAGTTGGAGCGCCAGTTTGTAGGGAGCGTGATGGTAATAATACGCGGACACTAAGTTACGGTAAAAGTTTATTACATCAAACTCACAACAACGTTTCGGATTTTACAATTATCACAGAACAATATTTTACAAAGAACGGTTTATCACGTGATACGTTACGAGAGTACGTGTGCGTGTGTATTCAAATCGGCGCGTGCCGCGACTGGCGTCGGGGTGCGCGGGCGCTGCGGTCCTAGTTCCCTGACGCGATCGTCCAGAGGGCGCGAAGGTAGCCCGATAGCGAAACGCTGTAATTGGCGGACCGCGTGGGTTGGTGATTGGATGGACGTGGGTACGTTCGGAAACATTCCTACATACGAGTAAATTCGGATACGTTCCTACAAAATATAAATAGGTAATCTCAGAGCATCGGTTAATCTCAACAAAATACGATACACAGTTTAATATTGACACAAAACAACTTGTAGATCTTTGTTTTTGTTTTGTAGATATTTATCTAAATATTACAGCACGCGGCCTACTAAATGCATAACATTACAAATTAAAATAAAAGAGAGGGCTAAAAGGGTAAAAGTTACAAATTATTTACTGAAAAATAATTTCGTCGTCAGGTACGAAATTCTTTATTATTAAATTTAATTGTGTAAAACATTCTTATTCTTATAAACAGCTTTTTTAAATAAACAAGGACAGGGTACTATAAAAGTGATTTTGTCTATTTCTTTGTAAATGAATTCAGCTACTTTGCAGTTTATGTGTTGTTTTTTAAAGCAATAACGAAAAATTTCATCCATTTTCTCGATATATTGAACAAAATCATCTGGTGGTCGGCGAAATTTTAAACGTGACCACTCGCTTCCACGCGGCACTCGCTACTGAGAGTATCGTGACAATCGCTTAAGAGCTTATTACACCTTCCTAAATATCGGGCCCGATATTTAGTGTCCGATTTAGGACAAGAAATTCAGTCGCCAAAGCGCGCGATTACACGTTCACTGATTTAGGACACTAAATCAGACGCTAAGGACGAGCGACAAGTGACGGACGTGTCGAGTGAAAAGAAGTGTGACGAAATGGCCCCGATATTATTGATGGGTGAAAGATTATTATTAATGCGTCAAAATCTAGCAAGCATGAACATTATGAGGGTCTTAGAACCAGATGACTTCAGAAATTATGTTCGAATGGATTCAAAAGAATTAGTTTTATTTTTTTTATTTATAATAATTTATTATTCATAGTGTTATAACTAATTTATATTATAACACTATAAATAATAAATAATAATAAATATTTCACAACTTACACACAACGCCATCTAGTCCCAAACTAAGAAGAACTTGTACTATGGGTACTAGAATAACTGATACTAATACATATTATTATATACTTTTCTTTTGTAAATAAATACTTATTATACATAGAAACCCCCCGACTAAGACAAACCCCCATGTTCATGCACACAAAGATTTGTCTTAAGCGGGAATCGAACCCGCGACCTCGGCGTCGCAGACAGGTACACTTATACCCACTCCGCCATCCGCTATGATGATATATTATTAAATCAGAAAAAAAATTATCAGTGCAAAGCAGAGATTAGTCGTAACGTTTCCTGGCAACGGGAAACTCGTATTCTGATTCGATTTACAGATTTAATATCCCAACCCTCATCCAAACGTGCGCTCGCGACGGCAGGCGAGCGGCGACTGAGCGTCCTAAATGTGATTACACTCTTCCGATTTAGGATCCTAAATCGATTTAGAACGTCGGAAACCATTCTTGTCCTAAATCGCATCCTAAATCGGATGCTAACTTCCTAAATGCGATTAGACTTTCCTAAATTTAGGAACGACTAAATATCGGGCCCGATATTTAGGAAGGTGTAATAAGCTCTTTAGGGGTCTCGTCGGTGTGCATGTTTATGTGTGCGTGCCGTTTCGAACGTTTGTAGGCAGTTTCCGTACTGTTTGTACATATTTATACAGTGGGAAGGTCGTGGTTTAGAATCCCGCTGAAGACAAATCTTTGTGTGCATGAACATGGAGGTTTATTTTAGTCTGGGTGTTTCTATGTATAATAAGTATGTATTTACAAAAATAAAAGTATATATGTATTAGTATCAAATATTCTAGTACCCATAGTACAAGCTCTGCTTAGTTTATAAATATTTTGCAGTAGGTAATCTCAAAACAAACTCACAATCCCCAGTATTACTACGCGTCAGTTCGAAACGCGATGAAAGCGTCGAGGGCTGTCTGCAAACTTATCAGAACATTCAGAACGGTTTCAACTGTCTAAACTTCGTCGACTATTGATATTATTGGAAAATGCATTGAGGTTCGTTTGTTCAAACTTTGTAACCAGATTGAATGGAAATCTCTGGGGTTTGATGTTTGAATAGACATTTTATTTAAGCGTTAGTTCATGAACGGTTTGAGACAAAATGTAATTAGGATCATGTAAATCTCCGGTTTTTAAATTTCAAGTGTTTTGTGTTCAAACAATATAATATAACATAACATCACGCCTTTTTGTTAATAATATGTAAGTACAGTAAGCAAAGTTGTTAGGTATGCAGGGCTAAATCTTTTACGTCAAAGACGACTGACTACACTAGATAAGCATGACTAAGTTACATATTTATGAAGTGTAAAGTGAAGTGTAACTCACATATCCATTACAGAGTCATTCTTCACCAAAACGTTGGAGTTTTGACCCTACATACATAACTGCATAGCCCCTAGCTATAGTAGGTACATACAATACATTCAAATTTTAAACTGGCAAAGGGAGAATAAAATAGTTACATTTCTGTCTTTCGTTTCATTTCTTATATTGTCTCTATTTTTTTTTAATGATCATGACCTAAAATTACTTTAACATCACCATGAGTATGCCCTGCCAGTCACAGGCGTTACATAAAAATATTTCTTCATATAGCCAAAGTGTGCGTCACAAATCATTGGTAAGATAAACCGGTTAATCTTTTAACGGTTCCATATTAAAAAACAAATACGTTACAATGCAAAAAGAAGTTTCCTTAAACTACGTCTAATCCTCAGATATCCAGACAGATATAATTACGACGAGTCAGTCGGTATCAGAGGACATTAAAGCAAACGTTCAAAGATTATATCTTGCCAATCGCCTGTTAGATACGATTTGGAGAGGTTTTCCATTGCCTATGATCGTACGGTACGTCATATTAAAGATGTTTACGTGAATGTCTGTTAAGTTTGTGTGTTGCTTTTTGAAACTATTTTTAAGTTTATTCATAAGCTTCTAGGTAACCAGCTTATTTTTTTGAGCAAGTAGGAATAGCATTGTAGCAATGCTGCCTAATAGCAAATGTTTTAATTATTAGTAATATTATAAAACTTAACTGCCTCGTTGGTTACTGCTTAGCGTTTGCACCTCTCACCGGAAGATCTCAGGTTTGATTCTCGAGAAAAGCGTTATTTGTGAACTTATCGCCGGCAAATTCACAATAGGAGCACAGAGCTGGAATTGTGCCCCATGTGATTGTGTGGATGGTGATAGCCTCACACCCTATCCCATGAGACCTAAACATATCCAGCCACATCCCTCTGGGATATATAGGCGTGATGTTATGTTATGTATAAAAAAACTTATCTTAAGAAAGAAAATTAAAATTTTGACAACTTGTTCAACAAGGATTATCGTACCTCGTACTGAGTTGCTCTGCATAAATTATTGATATTCAGCTATAAACGTTTGCTTTAAAAATGTTTAAGTTCTTATTGATTATGTTTATAGCATTTAGCTATACTTAGCAAATTATACTAATCAACAGTCGAAAAAGATATTATGCGACCGGTAGTTGCTTTAACCAACCAGCTACGGTCGCCTCTTGCCAGGACCCTAAATTTCTCAACTGTATGTTACGTCATTTCAAATTAATTAAAATCCTGCCGGTTCCTTAATGTTTTCAACTTATTTTAACTAAGATTAAATATAATTTAAAAAAACTAAAAAAACACGCTTTTAAAGCACATCAAACTAAAAAGTGAAAAATAATTCTTATTATAACCTGAAAATAATAATAAACGAAAAATACTAGTACTATTGTGAAAAAAAGCGTGGGGCGCTCTGTGCCATATTTTTCGTCTATCGAGCGACCCACGCTTTTTTTCACAATAGTACTAGTATTTTTCGTTTATTATTATTTTCAGGTTATAATAAGAATTATTTTTCACTTTTTAGTTTGATGTGCTTTAAAAGCGTGTTTTTTTAGTTTTTTTAAACTATATTTATTTTTCACTTTTTAGTTTGATGTTATTTAAAAGCGTGTTTTTTAGTTTTTTTTTAATCCTGGCGATCCTAATCAGGATAATGAGATAAATTTATGAAATTATTATATTGTCGCTGATTCTTTACAAGTGTAGAAAGTTTGAATTAAATCTGTCCGTTTAAAGTGGGTCAAAATCGAGTCCAAAGGAGTCGGTTACATACAAACAAACAAACAAACAAACATACAGGTGAAGCTAATATAAGCGTGTTAAAAAGATAACTTTATTTCACTACTATAAAACTAATGGGATAAAATGGGATGAGAATGAGTCGCGCACGGTATGACGACAAATCGCGTACTACTTAATTTTGTTAATGCATGATTAATCGAACGATGTCGCAATCTGCTGACTCCACTTATACCTACTGTACGGCGATAACCCGTCCACAACTGTTTCTTAGTATTACCTATGCTTAAGTAATAAACAAACTGAATATGATAAGAAGAAGTGGACATTGAGGGTCGTTTTGCTAGAACCGCGCCACAACACAAATTTCAAATCGTTCGTGGTGCGTGTCCCCACACACCATCTGGAGACGTTTCTTCAAGAGGAATTCTGGCCGGAGGGAGTCGCATATCGCCGCTTTCGTGGAAGGTTACACGACACCTCGCAATTACGCAACACTTCGCCGATTAAAAGTGTAAAATAGTTTTTTTTAGTTATGAAATACAAATATGTATGTTAGTTATAAGGTATTTATGTATGGGCCCTGATGCCTGAAATAAAAATATATTAAGAGAAATTGTAAGATGTGATAGTGGAAACGCGCAGTAAACGTCGTAAGAAAACGCTTCGCAAGTTCTGCTCCGAAATATCAAAGCGTTTGATAACATCGACAAGTACAAAGACGGGCTTTTCTTTAATGCTTTTGAATACGGAGATATTATATCTATTTGATTTATTTAATTTATTTATAGGCTTAAAAGGTTAATGTATTTGAGTCATTAGTCTTATTAATTATCAAAATTTTGTGAAACGTCATATTAAGATATAAATAATATGTATAGGTTACTGTCTCGTCGGTCAAGTGGTTTCGATCCCCGGGTCATGCAGGTGTTATTTGGGATGTTTCTGTCTGATTTTTTTTAAAGTACGTTTTTTTTGTGACAGATCGATGTCGATAGGTAAAGTGTAGGTGTTATACACCTCTACTACTTCACAAAGGAAATTCGCTGAGACGTTTCTTGCCGAATCGTGTAGTAGCAGCGTGGAACAAACTCCCAGAAATTGTGATAAATGCACCCAGCTTAAACAGTTTTAAAAACCAACTTGACAAATTCTCCAAATTGCAAAACACACACGCATCAGCTTAATAAGTGCTAGTGTTAAATTCAATAAGTAATAATAAAATAATAATACTATACCCACCTGGATATTAAAGACGTGATGGTGATTTTAGGGTCGGTTTCTAGTCTAACGGATTTACCTGAATATCAGTATTTTAAGTGGAAAAGTCAGAGTTCCTTTATTTGTTGAATATGATAAAATACAGATGTATTTACATTAGATAAGTACAGCCTATTCTATCTAAATCTTATAAACTCATAAAAAATTATTAATTTAAAATGAGAAAAAAATGAGAACAGTTAATATAAAATTACCAAGTTCGCTAAAAATCACAAAATAAAATCAAATTTAACTATAGGTAATATCCATGCTAGAACTAGTATCAAATTGTATCCTTTAAAAATACTGTAGCTGAAGCTATTTCAATTGATCTGCACGATAAGATAATTTAATTACAATTCTAAGTACTTCGATTAGTGCTCGAAGCTATACTAGTTCCAAAGTTTACATTTTACGTTGTATTGAAGCCGCTTCCATTTGAACTTTATTTTTATGAAATAGGTTTTACTGTTTCATTTTTATTCTTTTCTAGCCCATTGAAGTAACTGGAAACACATTTTTGTGTAAAATAAAGAATTTTTTATTACGAATTTTTAAAATCAGTGCTAGATAGAATCGGCAGGATTATTGTAAAAATCAACGAATAATATTATAATATAACTTGTAAAATATTGTTATCTTTTTTCCGTTTTTTCCTTATTCTGGTTACAGGCATCCCTTTAACAAATTTTGCACAGAATTTAAAAATCTAATTTATAAAAGTCGTTTTCAATAACTAAATTTTGATGGTGGTAGACCTCTTGGGAACGAGCTCGAGGCTAAAAGCAATGTCTCACCTTTAACCTGCCGCCAAATAGTAATGCACTGTTTCAGTTTGGTGGTATCATTAATTAAAAATAATAAAACAAAATTTCTATTAACCTTAAAATAAATGACTTAAAACTAAAGTAAATATCTATCTATGTACAAACCTAATGTAAAAGACCGCTGCCAGTGGGAAACGTTCCCAAAATGCTGGCAGCATTGCCACGTTGTATGGCAATGCTCAACTTCTGGTTTGGTGGTTAGATCAGACCCCTAAATTATGGAGACATGAGGAATAACACCGTACACCTCAGATGAAGCGTACATCTACAATCTCATTTTGTAGATTATTGATTTTCATGGGCTTTAGTTACATATTATCAGAAGGACTACACGTCCGTTTGCTAAACAACCTTATTAATTACTTTACCAGAAATCTGATCCATACAAAATCTATGGAAAACGTGTTTTTTTGTTGTAAAAACTGGTGAATTTACTTTGTTACTGGTTCTAAACAAATGTTTTTCTTATGAAATTTAAATAAGGGTGTATACGTCATGTAAAGAAATGAAACGGTTTTATTTTCAACCATATTTTATTTATAAAACTGCTTAGGCGTCCTTAGGGCTTACTCGATGGCTTCTGCAGTATTACTATAATTTATTGTTTGTAGATTTATTACTTGCTAAGGTTTTCACCACATTAGGCGTGCGCGATCGTCGAACGTGTGGCTGCATTGCCTAATACACTCACGTCACACGGCGTCGCGTGTTAGTCGTCCCCTACATTAAACGTTTTCGATCTTCGGGCGTGTGGGCGCGTTGCCTGCACTCACATGATACGGCGTCGCGTGTGTGGCGACCCCACATTAGGCGTGCATGATCGTCGGGCAAATGAAATTTGTGGTTACCTGCACATACGTCACACGGTGTCGCGTGTTGCTGCCGTTAAACGTGTGTGCAGCCAGCGCGCCCACACGCCACAAATGATAAATCTACAATCAATAAATTGTAGTAATACAGCAGAATTCAGTATCGACATTTCGTAATGCCGTCGAGTAAGCCCTAAGGACTTAGTTGTTAAGAGCTAGCGTCTTGTTGGACTCTCTTGACACCGTAAGCTGTCCGAGATGCTAAGGAATTAGAGTAAGTTAGAGAGGATAATTTATAAAGGGAATTTAAATTTAGGTATCTATTTTCGTTTAGTAGTATAACGGATATAAACTCGGTAAAGTTATAGAATTTACCTTTTTACATAAAAAGTAATATTAGTTATTACTTACTACTAGTGAGTGAGTCACTTGTTGAGTTTTTAGTCACTTCAAATTATTGTACTTGTTGTTTTGACAGTGTCGAATAAGCACTTGATTTTTTATAGTAATGGAGGCTAAACTAAATTAATTCATTAACTATTTTGTAAATACATATTTTTATACAAAAAAATGACAATCATACTTTATATTTTTATCGACACCTCTTCAAAATACTTTTTTCGGAAAAACTAATTAAAATGTAAAAATACATGGATGTTTCATAAAAAAAAAACATTTTATTATACTTATTCACTATTTAATTAACATACAATTAAATTAAATCAACACTTTTTCACAGCAACATATAATTATTATTATTACAAAATATTTGTATAGTTGTAATTGTATCAAGATCAGTCTGGAATATAATAATATTATTTGCATATTTGAACTACTTTGATGGTCTAGTGGTTAGCATATGGACTTCTCACTGCAAGGTCTCGGGTTCAATTCCTGGGTCGGGCAAAGTGTTATTTGTGAACTTTCCGTCAAGAAATTCACAATAGCTGCACGGAGTTGGAATTGTGCCCGGTGGATGGCGATAGGCTCTCACCCTATTCCATGAGACCTTGTACACCTCTGCCACACACTTCTAGGTAATATAGGCGTGATGTTATGTTATTTACACTAATGACTTTGCACATAATGTTAAATATCACCAACAAAATATTCTTCTTAAACTTTAAGACATTTGTCTTCCGACAAAGAAACATTATTAACATTTTTCTCACCTTTTATAAAAGGCACATTAACAGCTTCATTAATTATATTATCCTTAAAGTATCCATAGTTATAAAACGCCTCAATCTCATGTAGAGCCCTATTTCTAGTTTCCGGCACATACATCCATATAAAAAAAATGGAGAACGTTTTGTAAGCGGCGTAAATTAAAAACACACCCCAGATGTCAATATACACACACAAATACGGGTACGCTTTCGATGACAACGAATGAAGCACACATGTGAAAATGACATAAAGGCACCCACCAACACCCCTATGTTTCACTGGCATGATCTCACTCGCTATTGTAAAGCCTATACAACTGGAGCCCAAACTCAAAAATATAACAAAACCAAGCAATGAATACACGGCAAATTCAGAATCCTTTGACACTTCCCCTATGCTTTGCAAAAACGTGACAATAGCAGCTGACATCATAAACGCCGCTGAACCAGACATGCTGAAAATCATTACTTTTTTGCTACTGCAGTATCTGACTAAAATAGTTGCTATGTTGAACCCTATGAAGAGACTACAGTCCATTGCGAGTTTGATTTGCTCATTTGGCTTGCCAGAAGATTTTAATATCATATCAGCGGAGTATATTACAACTGGTAAACCACCACCCCAGTACAAAACGTTGATCAGCACAAAAGTGTGAAGAGTGGGCATATAGAAGTCTCTTCTTGTTATAGTTTCAATAAAATACTTCAAACTCATACTTCGTGATCTCTGAAAGTATTCTACCTGCAAATTCAGCATAGCTTTTAACTCCTTTCTAGATTCCTCATCAGTCCCTCTTAATTCTTTGAATGTTTTGTTGCACTCCTCAAACTTTCCTTTGTAGGCAAGCCAGGAAGGTGATTCTGGCCAGAGGAAACCAAATGGCAAAGCTAGCAAAACTGGACAGCACATGATTATTCCAACTGTTTTCCAGTGCAAGTATCGTCCTAAGATGCCTACTGAAGAGATGCCAAGGCTTTGGAATGTTCCATAAAGCAGCAGGCAAGTATTTCTGTATTTCGGTTGCATCATCTCCGAAACACATAAAAAACTGACGGCCAAAAGGCTATTAGTGCCGACGCCATGAAAGCACTCTCCAATGATCAAGGTTGTTAGGTTTTGTGCTAAGTACGTCAACACCCAGCCGGCGATGAGAAAAGTGCAGCTAAGGATGAAGGCAAACTTTCTGCCCCTGTATTGCATCAAAAGAGGAAATAGAATGCTTGGAATGCCTGCTATACCGTGCACTGAACCTGAAAACAAAAAATATGTAATCTTTATAAATAATCAAGACATAATATAACCAGAATAATTAAAGATAATATTTATTTATTCGAATTAAATTAATACGTAAATGGGGTGCATAAAAAAGCCTTCCCGAGCGACGTAGAAACTGAACAAGCTTTTCCCAACGTGTGGCGCACCCTGGACACCTAGATTTTGGTAACGCAGGGTCTAAGTGACCAATCTAATCACCACAATGGTACAAAGTAGTCCGCTTCAGGACACACCCCAAAAGGCTCTTTTCAGAGCCAACCAACATCAAATGAGTGACCATCTCAAAATCCGCCCTGACAATAGTCTCCCTCTCTAATACGTAAATTACGTCAGCCGTGCGAATATTGTATTTTATGGTACGTTATTTTAAAATTCTCACGCTTAACAAGATAAAGAAGTAATAAAAAACAACTCTATTACATGATCACTATCATATAAATACAAAGTATAAAACAATGTAATACATTACAATGTATACTTGGATCTTTAGAACTACGCGACGGATTTGAATGCGTTTTTTTAATAAATAGAATTATTCATAACGAAGGTTATGTCATTATGTACAAAGCATGCATTTTAGTACTACATAGTATCTAGCGAAACAAGAGCGGGTCGCTGGTAATGTATACATATTGTAATAGGTAGACCATAAGATTATTCTTACATGTTCACAAGGTAAACCATCGCCATCGTGGTGAAAGGATTAGCCAATTCGCTATGGAGAACTCGCGAATTGCCCAGGGTGGCAAGTCAAAATAAAATTTGACTCAGCCATCGACACGACGAAGAAGAACAAGGTAAACAATAATGTATTAAAACACGGGTACAGCGTGCGTGTTGATACACGTGCGTACGCACACTTATATTTTTTACCACTTTAATGTCACTGTGCCTGCTAGATGGTTTACCTACTATCTCAGGGAACCTTAACGTAATGGGTAAAATATGCATGTTAAACAACCTTGTTTTTACTTTACCAGCTCTGAGAAAATAGCTTGTTTAGAATCAGTTACATAATCCTGTCGACATTTTTACGAAAAAAATGCGGCAAAAACACGTTTTTCAACAAATTGAGTATTTCGAATAGGCAAAATGAATGAAAAACATTAATTTATTTTCGTATTTTCTCGTTAAAACTAGTGGATTTGGTAACTGATTCTGTATAAATGGTTTTTAATAGTTATCAATATTGATGTATATTTATATCATTTCCTTTTAGCTTAATCAGGCATATTGTGTTATGAAAACTTACCGATCCATGATCCTTTATGCAGGTCCAGCTGTACGATGGTATCATTAGCTTGCAACTGCTGCAGAAGAACGGCGGGGTACGCGATCACACCACCAGCTGATAAAGCCGCTAGATGTGTTGAACCCGCTACTAGGAACTGAAAATGTCAGGATAATTTGAACCATTTAATATGGAATTTAATTAAATACTTTTATGAATGTTGCTGTGTGCGTTTTTTTTTTTTTTTAAAAGCTTACTAGTAATTTGCAAATACAAATTAGTAGTATTCTTGTTAACCCCCTTCAGCTAAGCTTAATTCGCTTGTGTTAGGAGGAAGTTCACGTCCGTGGTGTAATGGCCAGGATTCGAACCCACGACCTCTCGATCGTAAGATCGATGCCTTATCCATTGCGCCACGGCCGCGTTGGCGTAAACAGCCTTAATAAATAAAAAAACAAAAACCTGATTGCAAAAAAGTTGAAAGATGTAGCTTGATTTTTTGCAAAGGGGTATGTTCAAGGGAGACGGTGCGATTTTTATCGGTGCTACGTCAAAATAAAAATTGCTGTCTAATATAAAAATATATACTTTAAAGTTGGATACTCATTGTTTAAAAATTCATGATAAAACATAATTTATTTGTAAACGTTGTAAATTTAAGTCAAATATTATTTAATAAAGTCGTCATACACAAATCTAGGCAATATTTTGTATCTTTAACTTGTGATACTTTTTGCGATACAGCTTATGGTCATTTCTCTTTGACGAGTTAAAAAAATTACACAGTATTTTATTTTTTCTATATACCAACATACTTCACTAGTGAATTTATTATTTTTGTAATTCTAATATTTTTTACTTACTTGTCGTGCTAACGGTGGGATCAGCATAGTTGTTGTGATCTTAAACGAATAGGCCAAACTGTTGTCGAACTAATCTAATGAAAAAAAAAACAATAATATATATTAATTTAAAAAAAAAAAAATGATGTGTAAAATATATTTTTTTAAGAATGACGTTGAAACTTAACATCGCCCAATGTCAAATGACTGGTGGCCACAAATATACAATTTGAACCAGATAAAGAAATTTAAATATCCATTATTACATAAATATTATAAATAAAAAGCCCTTACCTGCTTACAGAATTAAAAAAAAATAGATAGAGATAGATAGATAGAGAATTCTTTATTGTACACAAAGAAGAAGTACATAATTGTGATACACAGTCTAATTGAAACATGCACAATAGTCAGAATTATTTTGACCTCGAATATTGCTTTTAAGTGGAAAATGAATTACAATAGTTATTGACACGACAAGAAGAAGAAGTGGAAAATTTACAAAAAAATCTATTTTTTTAAATTATTTTATTGGAACATTGTCGCGAGGACCTTACTTTCAACACTAGTTAGTCACAAGTAATATTTTATTCGTAGATTTTTTTCTTACCTATATACAATATTTTTCGTTTTTTTTTTTTGCAATAAAGGTCGTAAACCATTGATAAACCGTTATATTATTACTACGATTAGAAAAAAAAGTCATTAAAACTTTTAGTAGCAATTGTTTTAAAAAATAAAAAAAATTAAGGATCAAACATTTTTAATTAAATAACGTCACAAGTATTTTTTAACGTTAATTAGTGTAATACAAAATAGTAGACTTTACAAGCGTGGAAAAAAATTAAAACAATTGCTATTAAAAATGTAGGCGTGCGTATTAACATACACGTGTATCAACACGCACACTGTACCTGTATTTTTTACACTACTATTGCAACGTGACGTTACGTTACAGGTGAATACATACGGCCGACACCTAGTTTACACAACATCACATCCAAGTTTTTAAAAATATCATCAAAAACATTATTTATTTCGTTTTGGTTCAGTTCTGCTTCTAAAAAAAATATAATCGATCTAATTTGTACTCTAAATCAAACATTTATATGATTATCTCAGCAGTTTAACGAAAGATGGAGCTTCTTTTTAAACCATAGTAAACAAACCTATAATTTAGGACATTTATCGACCAAAAATCACGTCGATAACGGCTATAATATTGGGTGATATGCCCAAACTGGTTCAAATTACAATTAACGAGGATGACCACAACCACTAATTGGTTGAAATAAATTACCGATATAATTTACAGCTAATAGTTATAATATAATACATAGTTAAAATAATTTTGAATATTTGCATTAGATAGAACACCAGAAGCAATAACGCTATCCAATGGGCAAATAACATCTCTATAACTTGTCTGCACGTGTGGTGTAGTGGTTTAAGCGATCGCCTCGTCGCTCTCCGTTGCGCTAGTGTTGTAGGTTCGATCCCCACACGGGACAAATCTTTGTGTGACTCGCAAAGTTTTTTTTTTACTCTGGATGTGGTTTATATACGTGTGAAATGTATGTTTGTGAACATCCCCGCAACACAGGAGTTATTCCTAGTGTGGGCGTCGTTTTTTTAAAAAAGAAAATAAATAAATAAATAAATAAAAATAAAATAAACAAACAAACAATGACAATGCCAAATGCACACATTCACTCACTCAAGCACACCCAGTCTCAGAACAAATCTTAGCGAATCACACAAAGATTTGTCCCACGTGGGTATCAAATCCACGAACACCAGTGCAGTGGAGAGTGGTGAGGCGACCGCTTAAACCACTAAAATACACGTGCAAACAAGTTATAAAGATATAATGTAACGTTACAGCACATGAAAAGATAGTATATAAAGGTTAAGCTAAATACAACCGCACTCTGACAATCACACAATTACAAGCTTGTTGTGTGCGTGTTCACTAGTAGCTGTGTTATTCAGACATAATAGATGTCAAGATGAAACATGAAGAAAATGTACGGTTATACTTTTGCAACAATTAGACTGTCAAATTTCATAGATCAGTTGAGAAATGTCAGATTTTCCCCGGGCCGGATAAAAGTTGTCAAAACCCATACATTTCTCAATTTTGACGTGAACTTTATCTGCAATGCGCAATGGTAATTATTATTATTATTATTATTGCGAGCCTATAGTGTCCCACTGCAGAGCAAAGGCCTACCCTCCCTTTTTCCCTTATTTATCTCTGTCTGTGGTTTGTACTGTCCAGTCAATCTGCCATGAATCCAATTCATCCCGCCATCTTCTTCTGTTCACGTTGTCGTTTATCGTTGTTTGGGATCCATTGTGTTGTGGTTTTGGCCCATAGCTTCCAATGTTAATAATGTCATTTAAACTTATAGTTCTCTCTAGTTAAATACGTGTTCTCTGCTGTCATATACGGAGCGTTACTAGTTTATACCGGCTCTTCTAGTGCCCTAGCGTAAAGCTCGCAACATGTACCGATTTCGTTTTGTTTTAAAAGAGAGTATAGTATTGTTATATTCTAGGTTTACAAGTGATATTATTAATGTTTATTGTACTGTGTGTATGACAAATAAAACATACCTAACATTTTTTTAATGATACCTATAATTGTATTGTTACGAAATTATATTTTATTCTTCTATGCCAACCCTACTAAAATAGGTAATCATTTTGCTCGCTCTTTCAAAGCTTAGCATTTGTGGGTTATTTAATCAAGTGATTACAGGTTCAAAAATTACACCAGTCGTTTGGGAGAACAAACAAGCATTACCTACAGTGAGCAACATACAGTTAGAAATTTAAAAAAAAAACCACAGGCAAATAAATGCTCCTTAGCAAAGGAAACAGTTTGTAACGTAATGCTCTAAATCGAATCTGCAATGTTACATTAAAGGCAAATAGTCGGGTTCTGGCAGCACCTTTAGACTTATTTAGTGAAAAACAATTCTAAATATAAGTCAGAGTAAAAATGTTCTACCTAAATTATGAAACTGGCCCCATCAAATTTAAGGTCTGAACGTAACAATTCGTTCAAATCTAACTAACGCAAAATAAGAATTTAATCCTAAAATAATAAAAAGACACAAATTGTGATACATAAAGCATAAAAAATAGCTTATTCTCAGATCTAACAAAAAAAGGTAAAAAAATCATAAAAAAATAAGCAAGCCGCTTTTGAAGGCGTTCGATAACTAGCACGAGATTTTGATATAATTTTTATGTACCGATTTTAAAATAGAGCTTATAAGTTTCCGGCCCGACTATCTTTGATCGTTAAAATACAAAATAATAATTAAATGTCATTTTCCAATCCATAAATACAATCGAGCAGTAAATCAATGCGATTTAACATCGAATTACTGGCCCGCCAATATTCACCTATTTACCCAAAATTCAGATTCGCGACGCAAATTATGACGATTACTGTTATTTCGATTGCACACAGATATAAAGTATTTGGAAGGGGTTATTGTAAATTTGCCACATTGACGATTTGTCACACAAAAAAGTATGTGTAAATTCGTCACACTTACTTTTTACAGACAGCAGGCAAATCATAAATTACTTACTTAAACTTTTAATAGTAGCACGGAGTTAGATTTATTATAGTGGGAAGACTAAATGTCGATAAATATAATAGTTTTTTTATTCAATCAGAAATCAAAGCATTTATTTCCATGGGCCCCAAAGGCTGCTAGAACTCGTTAAAACAAACATCAAAATACAAAATATATAAAAAAAAATAAAACTTAACTAATTAAATTATAATACTATTTGCATTAAAATTATATGAATCACCGGCGTTTAAATTGACTTTAATGTAACTTAGAGATTTGAATAAAAAAGTAGTAATTATAAGCTAACCTAGATAAAATTTTCAAGTCGACTAAATAAATATATATTGTAATAATCATTTTTTTTCAAATACCTCATAATTATTTTTGATGCATGTGTTCGTCTTTCTATTTTACTCAATTTATCTATTAGTAATCAAATAATATTCTACAACGCAAATAAATGACAAGTACGTACGCCATTCAATTCATTCAAAAAACTATACCTGCTTCAAAACTCACTAACAGATTTTTAGATATCCCACACTTTTTAGCTAAAAAAACCCTTTTCAGCCCTGGCTTATCCGCAAAACCTTACCCAAAGCATCTGCACGATTACCATGTAACTATCGCCTCCGAAATACGACAAAAACGACACTGTGAAAAAACCATCTTCCATTTTCCAAGACTCTTATTTGCAAAAATACCCACATCTTTCTTTTTGTAATATCAACCATATGCTTTCGGTTTCAAGGTGTATTTTGCAATGGAAGTAAAACCAGGAACTAAAAATTCGCCTCATACAGATCGTTTATCTGCACCTTGAGCTTATGGTTAAGTTTAAGCTTCAGAAGTTAGTGTGGAAACTAAACATGGCGCGCATACTAATAGGTCGAAAGAGGATAAATATTTTAATGGTAACAAACACCAGTTTAAATAAACAACACAAATAATTGCTACAAGTTTTGTGAACAAACTCGAAAGAGAAATACCATTAATTTGTTTTCAAGAAGTATTGTGTTGCGGCATAATAAAATATTTTCATTGATTTACAATGTTTGGGTACTTTAATTGATTTATTTCCAATACAAATGAAACTTTTGTGGAACTGCTTAAGGATATTTTGAACTTTCGCGATTTGTACACATAATTATATATTGTAAACACACCAATCGCAGTCTTCGACAAGTGATTCGCATCAGTGTGAAGACGTCGTTAGTGTTGTGTGTAAAAATACCGACAAATTTGGCGAAAAATAGTGACGACCAAGTGAGGGTAGTGGACAAAACCCTCACTTCTTGGAGATGACGCTGAGCCTTCACCAGTCGGCTCGTGACCACGATAGGTGTGATTCAATCAAAACTGTCTAGCAAAAAGGTATTTATGCCTTTAAAAATAGATAGATTGATAGAAAATAGAATAAGCTTTATTGCACACCAAAAAATAAGACACAAAATAGAACCTAATTAAACATTAAGACATGTACAATGGGCAGCCTTATCGCTAAAAAGCAATATCTTACAGGCAACCTTTGGATGGACAAATAGATAGTTAGACTGATATGGGGCAGTTTAAGGTGTAATAGATGAGATAGGAGGTACACTATAACTAATATTTACATAAATTTACAAATTCAATAGGTACATTTACCTATATATTAAATTATATATTAAATATATATTATATTAACTTACATAGGTATACTTAAAATAAATATGTACATATCACTATTTATATATTAAATACATACATATTATTATAAATAAATATTATACATTCCTACATATAATAAAAACAGAGTATAATAAATATTTACGCGATTAATACCCGTGTCTACAATATATTTTTTAGTTTAAGGTTACTTGGATTGAAAGTGTAAGAGATTTTTTCGTTTGTTTGTTTGTACCCAATAAGCTTTAAATCTACTACACCGATCTTAATGTAAATTGGTGTGAAAATAATTCAAAAACTCAGTAATAACATAAGCATTTTTTTTATCTACGCCGTACCACGCGGGCAACGCCGTGCATGAAAGCTGGTAGAATATAAATTGAAAAAATGTTCATCCTTCTGTTTGTTACGTTAATGTTTAAGCCGTTTTATAATTACTTTATTTTTACCAATTAAACGTTGAAATTCTACTTTGACCTTAACGTTACAATCTGCCTCTCTGACTGACAAGCTTTCGTTTGAAATGCTACCTACAATAATTTCGAATAAAATTTTAAATTTCGAATTGTATCATTCGGGTTTGCACGGTTTTCCTCTTACGCAGAGTAATATTTAAATTTGTAACATTACATAACAAGCGAATGTTGTCTGGGAATAACTTTCTAAACACTAGTGTTACATCGAAATTAATTATAACATAACATAACATCACGCCGATGTTACCCAGAAGGATGTGGCAGAGATGTAGAATACCCTTATTTCACCTGTTATGTTTAGGTCCCATGGGACTTGTTTTTTTTAAATTTATTTGGATGTATATAATTTAAATTGATATAAACTATGAAATATTATAATTGACATCTTATAGTACATTGTGAATTATCAATTAGTGGATATTGGAAAACATGACATTAAAATTGGCTTTATAAAATTATATGATTATGATTATGATAAGGAGAATTTCACAAATAACACTTTGCCTGACACGAGAATCGAATCCGAGACCTCGTGCTATGAGCATGCGCTAACAACTTACCACAACGATGCAGTATAATATAAATAAAAAATCAATTTTATAAAAAAAAACTGCCTACTATTTTTTTTAAATAATGTCTTCTCCATCGACCTAAATATCTTTGTGCTACCAGAGTGCAAATTGAAAATTAATGGTTCACCATTTTGGCCGTTTCGGTGCAACAATTTCAATTGTTCCGTTACCAAAGTATTTGAAACAAAACAAAATTCAGAACAGCGCTAATTATTGTGTGCATAATTATTGTGATTGTTTTGTTCGTAAATTGAGAGAATTTCACGCGAAATTTGGGGCAGGACGGAACAAAAACTTCTGCATGAATAATTATGATGCATTGTGCTTAACTAAAATTGCTTGTATTAAATAATAAATTAAACCTGTGTCATTCATTTAGACATATTTATTGGTAATTGTTCGTTACAAGTCAATTTTGCAATTTAATAATACATTAATATTACAAAAATATAAATTAATTAATCTGCTTATTATATAAGTATATATTTTTTTATAATTTAATGCCGATTAAAATTATAAGAATAATTATCTACATAATTTTTTTATAGTCTATGGTCGTTGCTCGAAGAACAATGCTTATAATTTTTCTCAAAAAAGAATCTGTTTTTGCTAAACATATGATTTCGGGCATTATGTTGTAAGCTTTGGGCCCCTTAAAATGTATAAGTGATGTATACCTAGCTATAGCGATGCTACGGTAAGAACCTGTATCGATGAGCAGTTAGTAATAAACCAACTTTCGCACTAGACGCTTGTTTGCATTTGTCTCCAGACCTACCCTCTATCATAAGACTTTTTGTGAGATAGCACTTTGCCACCACAAGCTGTGTTCACATTTCGCATTCCTACTACCACCTGGAAGTAGGCTGCAGAGGCTGATAGGCAAATAAATCTGGCAAAAATAAATATGAATTATGGGAATACAGTCAAGCTAGTCTACAGAAATTTACAAGAAAGCGGCTCATATAATTATCTTCTTTTATTTTCCTTTTATTTTTACTGTGTTATGTTCACAGAGATACATTTTACACGCACAGAGCACACCCAGCAATAGAACAAAACTTTACTAATGGCACAAAGATTTGTCCCGTGTGGGGACACGTAATAGAATCCACAACACCAGCGCAGTGTGAAGCGGCGAGGCGATCGCTTTAACCGCTACGCCAACCGTGCACTAATTATCTGACTGATAATAAAGACAAATAAAAATACTTTCTATGTTAACGGGCCCCGACAAACGATCCAATTAATCATTTCACTCAAACTTTCCATCAAACAAAAAACTTAGAAGACATTTAACAAATTGTCATTGGTCCAAATTGTGGTTGTCCAAATATACGGCAAATTAACTAGTGTTTTTCCAAAATCAAAATTTTAGACTCTATTTCCGCAAAAATAGGGCTTAATTTCGCTTGTTGGTAAGTGGAACTGATAAGTTTGTGAGAAACTACAAGAGAAGTCGATTTAAGTTTGGCATCAACTTCATAACGATTTCATGAATTACAAATCAAAGTTGGGGCACGATTTCGCTGACTAGTCTCTCAATATAGCTTTAGGTAGGTTTATTTTATAGTGAGGCTTTCGTACACGCGTTTCATATATTTCTTTTTTTTTATAAAATCAGGACGTCACATCTGTCCGACACTATTATCATCTTAGAGTAAGCTACATGCTACTAGCTTAAATAAAAACATTTTGTTATCGAATAGGGATTCGTACCTCAAAAGGAAAAAAAACTGATAAGATTACTTGTTGGTTGTCCTGTTACACCCCCTTTACGCCGATACACGTGAAGCTACAGAGTAGAAATGTATCCCAAATACGTAGATCTTTTTTGAAGCTGTAAGAATCTTACGTTTCTAAGTTAAAACATTCAAAAGATAATCGAGCAGAAAACTAAAAATAATAATCTACTTTTTTATCTTCTTCTTCTTCTTTCTTTTCTTCTCCTTCTTCTTCATTTCGTTTTGCGGCTTATTACCTTCTCATGGTTAGGCATAATTGTTTTTTGGGTTTATTTTCGTCACGCATCTCTCAGTAGCAACACGGAGTCTTAAATAGTGCCCGGTAGATAGTGATGACCTCTTCTTCTCTTTAAATAAAATCTAACGGGACTTGACAGCTGCGATATGTTCTCTGATTCTTTCTGCGATGGAAGTGAGGGTAGACAGAAAATCATCGCCCTCACGAACGTAGACGGCGCGGCGGCGGCGCGCCGCTAGTACCAGTTTGCTTGCGACCATGCCAGTGTAACCTGTTAGTTGAAACGTCAAGCCTAAAAGGTAAATAATGCATGATCGCGTTAAGTCCCGTTAGATTTTATTTAATCATGCAACGCGTAAGTTTAAAAGATAATCTCTTTTTCTCTTAC
Source organism: Hypena proboscidalis (assembly GCA_905147285.1). Classification (NCBI taxonomy): domain Eukaryota; kingdom Metazoa; phylum Arthropoda; class Insecta; order Lepidoptera; family Erebidae; genus Hypena; species Hypena proboscidalis. Next base: position 2,783,410 of record LR990150.1, on the reverse strand, counting down.
ATGAGACCTAATTATAACAGGTGAGAGATGGCGTTAAGCTACCTTATATCTATCAAATGGTGCCTAAGGTGAAATGTGGGTATTATTAATATCTGCCAGTACCTTCTTGGTGATAAAGGCGTGATATTTTTTTGTTTTGTTGGTGTTTAGACACGCGTTTGACTATGATCTTACCAAATGAGGAGTGATGATGCGGTCTACGGTGGAGCACGCTTACCTATGAAATACCTATTTATTCTTGCTTTTAAGACACTCAGATTGTACTGATACGGTAATAGAGACTAGGGCAGGGCATAAAGAAAATTGAAGCAAAACGCTTCGCTTCACTATTTGAGGAATATCTACCATGAAGCGATGCCGGAGTACCGTTTGTCTGGAAGTCCGATGGTGAAATGGGGTCAAAGGAATATGGTTGTGCAATTTCTCGGCACACACCGTTGTAACATAATATACAAAACATATTTACGTTGTGTAGATATATTTCGTGTTATATATATTCACCTCTCTAACAATGAGCTGTGAATTGAATCGGCGATATGTACACGACGTTTTGTGGCTGCGATGAACCCCGATAATTGTAGTAGTTCGACCCAATTTGGGCATATCAAACTATAACGGTACTTATAGTTCGCTTTGTGGTCGATAAATATCCTACATTACAAGTTTTTTTTATAAATTTTGATTTGATTTCGAATGATTTTCAATATTTAATTATTAAATCCATGTCAATGAATGATTTTGAAACTCAAATTCAGATTTATTAAGTTACTACTACAGTTTAATTTGTGTAAGTTAAGTGTAAAAGCGACTCGCCTACGTTTAGATAAACCCTTAGTGGTTCTTGACCGTGCAAATGATGTAAAAAAATAAGTTTTAAGTACTTTGATTATAATAAATAAATAAAAAATAAACATGGATATTATTTTTTTAAGTGTTATTTACTACTGCCACTTTCTTCCAGATGATACATATTTATTATGTAATGTAAATAAAATGCTAACTGTTTTAACCTGACTACGGTGAAGCCAAAAGAAAGGGTAATGATTTTTAGCAGTCTATGTATGTATTTGTGTTTGTATGTTCATAGCGTCTAAATTACTGAACAGATTTTAATGTACCTATGTGACCGTATACAATAGTCGTCCTAAACGAAAAAGTATCTTCTGCCGCTCTGAGCACATCAATATAAATAAATAAAATTGCCTGTATGTCTGTTTGTATCAAACAATCTTTTAAACGACTGTACCGATTATTATAATATTAGGTGCAGGTAGGTAAATGAATGTAAGGCGCGTAATATAGGCTACTTTATATCGATGTAGTACCTACCATGTAGATAATACTGCGGTTGAAAGTTAGTTTGTATGTTTGTTAGCGCTAATTTTAGCAGCTGCAGATAGGATTTTAACCCTATTCTTGGCAAAGTGTATAATTTGATACTTAGTATTTAAAAAAAATCTAGACACAATATGAGACGTATTTTTTTAACTTTTATTATTTTATGATATACAAAATATTATTAGAATTCTACAAAAAAATATTGTTTGACTGTTAGCAACATTGACAAAGCAGTAGTACGCAAGATAGCGAACCGAGTGAAGGCGTCTGCGCACCGCAAGGTAAAAATAATATTTTTTTATTGTATTTTAGAAGAATTCCATACGTAAGTGCTTTAATTTGAATACATTAGAAGATTTACTCTCTGGTTTTCAATTAAGATTCATTGAAATAGATAGTATTTGTCTTTTATTCACTTTTATTTTCGCATGTGTCAAATTTGATACACTGCCAGGTAACTAGATAATTACGTCTTTTTTGGTATGTATCTAATATGTGACATTGCCAGGCGTGTACAGATGGCTCTTATATTGTAAAAATCTGTTGTCATGCTTTATAAGTTTATTATTAATTGACTTAAAAGGAAAGGCGATAGTCAGATTGCTTTGTTTTAAGTTGTATTATGCAATTACAGGTCGTTCGTCAACTAACCATGCAGCAACAAAGCAGAGCTCGACAACTGGTAGCTCTTGTTCCTAAGCGAGGGGCAAAATCGGATTTAGATGAGGGTGAATCATCTGAAGATGAACTCCAAAATTACGTGCATCCAACGTGCTCCGACAGCAGTTCGGCTCCTCCATCACTGCCATCTTCGATTGAAAACCTCAACCTTCTATCTGATGACGATACTGAGATAAATATAGTTGCTGCTTCAACATCATTGGTACTACAGCAACAGTCATCGCCGATACCCAGCCCTTGTTCACCATCAATTTTATCATCCAATTTATCTGCAATTAGACATTTCCATTGTCCTGAGACCACTCAATTGTCTTCGGTACCGTCTTCATCAGATTTACCTGATCTAATGAACTTACCCTCTCCATTGGCAACATCCTCACAAGTCCCATCGCCACGAGGTAGTTAACTTGATGCGTCGTAATCAGGCGGTGCCACTGTCTCCATTGCTTGCTACTCGTTCAAGTAGAACTAGAGTTGTCACGCTACGGCAAAGAGTAATACCACCTAAACGGTTAATATTATCGTGGCGATGGGACATGTGAGAATGTTGCCAATGGACCTCTCCATTGGCAACATTCAAAGTTCATCAGATCAGGTAAATCTGATGAAGACGGTACCGGAGACAATTGAGTGGTCTCAGGACAATGGAAATTTCTAATTGCAGATAAATTGAATGATAAAATTGATGGTGAACAAGGGCTGGGTATCGGCGATGACTGTTGCTGTAGTACCAATGATGTTGAAGCAGCAACTATATTTACCTAAGTATCGTCATCAGATAGAAGGTTGAGGTTTTCAATCGAAGATGGCAGTGATGGAGGAGCCGCACTGCTGTCGTAGCACGTTGGATGCACGTAATTTTGGAGTTCATCTTCAGATGATTCACCCTCGTCTAAATCCGATTTTGCCCCTCGCTTAGGAACAAGAGCTACCAGTTGCGGGCTCTGCTTTGTCGCTGCATGTTCAAAAAAATATATTCAGAAACCAGTAGCTGAGAGACCCCCAGATGCAGTGCGATATGACCAGGTCTCTCATTATCCCACAATAGCGTCCACGAGAGGAAGATGCATGTATTGCACACAAGGACAAACCAAATTCTTATGCCAAAAATGTAAGATACGGTTGAGCTTATTGCCGGAACGTAATTGTTTCCTAGAATATAACACTACAAAATGATAAATAATAATACAAAGAACCTCTTAAGACTGATACGCACAATAGTCGTTAATTATCTAATAAGACTTGGAACTGACCTAACACTCAAAAACAAGAAGAAGAAGAAAGTATTGTTGATTTTTATAAAGTTTTTCACGAAAGTGATCGTTGATTTTTTTTAAATTCTTTATTTGATAGTAGTAGAAGATTATAATGTTATTTTTTGTAAGGATTATTATAAAAGTCGTTTTTTAATTTTGTTTTATCCTATACTATTTGATTTGGCAGTGTGTCAAATATGATACATATAATTTTTATTGCGAATTGTTATGTAACTGGCTGTGTGCCTAATATGATACGTATAATTAAACCTTAATTAAGCTACTCAGATTTTTATTTATATTTTTCCCTCTTTCAGTCAGCACCTAAGAACACAATAAAAACATTTTTATATAAAATTTATAAAAAAAAAGTCCCGCCAAGAATAGGGTTAATAAATATTTTTGTGTTTGATAGTCTAACTACCAATAAATGTTTTTTAATCTTTGACACTAAACACCACGAAAAAATAACAGCAGGATTTTACGCGAGTCTAACTGCGGGAGCAGCTACTTTTTAATATATAACGAATTCCACGCGGACGTAGTCACAGGTAAGAACTAGTAACTTTTATAAACGAAACTTAGTGGTGTTGCCACATAGCAAATTTTTCACGTCTTTGACTGTCAACGATACAGTAGGTTACAGCGAAGATAAATATACATATATATCTTCGCTGTAACCTACTTCCAAAACATAATACTGACAGACTGTTATTCAGCAAATAATTGTATGTTCTGACGAGTAATTACAAAACATAGTAGGCTTGTTTACATACATATTATACCGCTAATGAGACCGTTTGTTCAAACGAAAGTATTATAAGATTGTTTCTTGAGAAAACATCTTATTTACGAGAAATAAAGTAATTAAGATTATTAGGTATTTGTAGCTCTTACTTTTATCAGTGTGTTCTTTTGTTAGATTTATTAGTTTGTTTTTTTTTAAATTAAAATTTTAGACCTTACCATTTTTAATTTATGGATGTTTATTGATATGTACATAAGTTAAAGTGTATTGTTATTTTTAATGTGATTTCGTCCGTCCTCTCTGCGCTGCAGGGCTTTGTTACTCTGCAGCATATGCCTGAGATGGTGTCCATTTCTGACAAAAAAATGTGTTTATTATTGTAAGTTTGATTTTTGTTTTCTATAGTATTATTATTATTTTTTTAGAATAAATATGTCTCTTTATTTCTCTTTTCTTTCTTATCAAGCATGCCACGCATTTAAGCTTAAGCATTCTATAGATATTACGGGATATTTACCATGTATTTTGTTTATCGTACCAGTCTCTCAGAAAAGTCGCTACAACAAAATACATGGTATATATCCCGTGACATCTAATATTTCGTAGGAAAATGACCATGTCTCAAATCCTATATTAAGCATGTAAAGCTTCAAATGTGCATGAAGCATATAAAATACCATTAGGCTGCGATTCAAGTGCAAGCGAGTGGGAAGAAGCCGCCCGCGGTTGTCTAAAACATTCAGTCACTGACCAATAAAGATGATAAATAGGCAAACATTCTTCATTCAATTGGTCAGCTGTCAAACTGACGTCCGCAAAGCCCACCCACATGCTTTCACTGTGATTAAATACCTAAGTTTACTAGACGCGGCGCTGCGGAAAACTTGACAAGCTGAGTTGATTGTTGATGGCAACCCTAAGGCCTGTTTTACCGCAGTAAAGTAGAATTCATCGAGTGAAAATGTTGACCGAATACAAAAAGACAAAATGAATATACGCAATACGAACACAACCTATCACTGTAAATAAATGATATAAATAAATAAATCTTTATTGGTACAAAAGAGGGTATTTTGCAAAAATATACAAGTGCTGGCCACCGCGATAGTATTAACCGTGTTGCGGGTGCCAGTGTCTTCTCCAACAGGTACTGCATTACATCACAGTATAAATATGTACAAACAGTACGGAAACTGCCTACAAACGTGCGAAACGGCACGCACACATAAACATGCACACCGACGAGACCCCTAAGCGTCACTCGCTACTGAGAGCACCGCGAAAACCGCTAAGGGGTCTCGTCGGTGTGCATGTTTATGTGTGCGTGCCGTTTCGCACGTTTGTAGGCAGTTTCCGTACTGTTTGTACATATTTATACTGTGATTACGTGCCACAAGCGAAAGCGATTTAAATTAAAAAAAATAGAATACATCTCAAAATATCAATTACAAAATTGCATGACTATATATTATATAATATATGTATCATTAAATTCAAACTAAATAAATTATTAATCATAAATTACATATATGCGTGGAGATAGAAATCTCCTTTTAAGCAATGATTATGCTTGTATACTGTAATTTGTATTTGTGTATTTATTGAATGCCACTTAGAGGGGAAGTACTTTAGCTCCGGAACACTACCTATAACAGCCATACTTCACCAGATATGTTTTAGGTCTAATGTGATAAGGAGTGAGCTCATAACCATCTACCGGACACAATTCGGCAAGACTGAAAATCTCGAATAACACTTTTAACTGACCCAGAATTGAATCCGAGACCTTGCGGTAAAAAGCGCATACGGTAACAAGAGCCTCCCCGAGTGATGTACACAACAATTCCGTACGTCCAGCGCACCCTGGGCAATTCGCGAGTTCTCCAAAGCGATGGCTAATCCTTTCAACACGATGGCAAGTTAAAACCTTGACCACCTTACTGACTGTCCAAAATGCCCTACCACCTGCACAAGAGAGGGGCTCATGAACGCCGACGAGAGTGCCATAACAGTGGCCACTTATTGGACCAATGAATTTTGACTCAGCCATCGACACGACGAAGAAGAAGAAGAAGAACCACGAGACCAAAGCGGTAGTTTAGACTTCAGAATGAGCTCTAGTTTCAAGCAATAATCGAAGTACTTAGAATTGTAATAGTTGAAGTTTAATTAAAAAAGTTTTGCTACAGCTTGAAAAAGTTCTTGGTGAAAGGAAAATTAGGTCAAATGGAGTATTGCTATTGGAAATAATCTTTTTTTTTTAACTGCAATGGGTTGAAAAAGAAAACTAGATAGCATGATAATATTAACCTACCGATGCAGAAAACTAAGCTAACTAATACTATCGTTATTTTTAGTAAACTAAAACCTATTTGAATTATAATTGACGACCGGATGGCGGAGTGGGTAGTGTACCTGCCTGCGACGCCGAGGTCGTGGGTTCGATTCCCGCTTAAGACAAATCTTTGTGTGCATGAACATGGGGGTTTGTCTTAGTCTGGGTGTTTCTATGTATAATAAGTATGTATTTACAAAAAGAAAAGTATATATGTATTACTATCAGTTGTTCTAGTACCCATAGTACAAGCTCTGCTTAGTTTGGGACTAGATGGCGTTGTGTGTGAGTTGTGAAATATTTATTTATTTATTTATTTTATATAAATTAATTTTTACTCAACAAATATAATTTACTCGTAAAACTAAAGATGTTTCAAACTATATACATATAAATAAAAAAAATGTCTCTTAAAATGTTTAGATGTCAAAAAATACGGCCGCATCGATGTCGACCGCGGGTAACGTAACTAAAACCTATTTCAGTTCATAAATATTTAATTATTCGTTTTTCTATCCACATATCAAGTTGACGGTAATAGATTTTGTTAATTGAATTTTTACGATTACGTAGAAACCTACGAGTCTAACACTGAACGATGAAAACAATTTGCGTTTCATTTTTGTATCTATTTAGACTTTTCATACATTTCAAAACAAAGTAATCACTAAGGCTAATCAAAAACATAAACCTTTGAGGCTTTTAATAAATCAAATAGATATAATATCTCCGTATTAAAAAGCATTAAAGAAAAGCCCGTCTTTGTACTTGTCGATGTTATCAAACGCTTTGATATTTCGGAGCAGAACTTGCGAAGCGTAATCCAACGACGTTGTTGTATGTTTCCATTGTCACGCAATGAGTACAGTTTTTGTACACTTTAAACAATTTTTTTTTTATGAAATTCTTAAAATTCAATTAATTGGTTTTTAAGAATTTCATAAAAAAACATCACGCCTATATTTCCCAAAAGGTTTTGCAGAGGTGTACAACACCCACATTTCACCTGTTATGTTTAGGTCCCATGGTAATTTAATTAAAGGGTAAAAAAAATATTGTCATATTGATTCTATTTTACGCTTCGATGCTGTCTGCTTTTTCCTTGAAGGCTTGATAGAACACTTCAAACACGGCACCACGAGTAATAGAAAAATATTTTAGTAGTGCCAAAAGTTATGCGTGGTCTAAAATAATATATATCGAAAACCTCTGTTTTAGTCCGTCGGTTATAAAGTTGATCTAATCAACAAGTATTGTGACAATAGTGATAAATGGGGTGCATGAAAGGAGCCTCCCCGAGTGACGTACACAACGATTCCCTACGTCCGGCGCACCCTGGGCAATTCACGAGTTCTCCAAAGCCAATTGGCTAATCTTTTCACCACGATGGCAAGTCAAAATAAAATTTGACTCAGCCATCGACACGACGAAGAAGAAGAAGAAGAAGTGATAAATCATTAAAATAAACACGATAAATGGGCCAGGCAGAGATTTTAGCTAAACCAAAACAAAGTCTTAAAAGGTTTAGGTTTAAAGATAATTTATTCTCATAATACGACTTACATCATTTACATGAGAACATTGTTGAATTACATAATATATTTTTACATTCGTCGTCATTAAACAAAACAAAACAAAAGTAAAATATCAAAAGTATGTAGGTAGTGAGTGCAATTAAACTAAATTAGATTAAAATTTACCAACGATTCTTACGAACTAAGCATAAACTTGTCAAAAACGTATTCGCCCGTGGTATTTAGGTACTTACTAGATGCTTGTCTAATAAATATCTGGGCAAGTTGTTTTTTAAATATATTTGACGAACTTATACTTTTAAGGTTCGTGGGTAGGTTATAAAGTTGTTGTAAAGTTGCGCTCCTTCATATGTTAGGATTGTTTTGCCGTAATTCGTTCGAATACGCGGCAACGCTAGATAACTTGCCCGGCGAGTACGAATGCAGTGGTTAGCAACCTTTTTTGTGTAGTGAATTGTAAATTTGTGTGAATGTTTTTATTTTTAGCTTTATGTATGAAAATGCAACAGTCAAAACCAACACAATGACATATCCTCGAGAAACTGACACTTGGCCAAGAAAGCGTAATATTATTATTTGCTACAGAAAATAACGTAACGTACATGGCAATGGACAATCTCTCCAAGTCGTATTCAACGGACGATTGGCAAGATATAATCTTAAAGCGTTTGCTTTAATGTCCTCTGATACCAACTGACTCATCGGAATTATATCTGACTTGATATCTGAGGATTAGTCGATTGTAGTTTTAGCGAACTTGTCGGACTCTGTTTTTTAAATATAAACGCCAAATAGTAATTCCCAATGATATTATAGAACTATAGATATGTTACGTTCATAGAAATTACGATTTAAATCCGTTCCGAGCTATTCCAAATTGCACACATTGACAAATGTCCGCAGCGCACGCATCCTTATCGCTCTAACGTCAAAACAATATCGCTTTCTCTTTCTTAACTTGAACATGGCGCATGGCGTCTGGCACGTGACTGCGCTCGACGCAGGCCACACGCAAACTAAACACAAGACGTCCCAATTGGGACGTATTTGAGTATTCACAGCGCGAGCGCTTATAACATATCTGCTTTTGTTTTTATATAATATCATTGGTAATTCCTCTGTTTCTAGAGCACAGAAACCGCAATCTAGCGTCTTTGGCTTTCAATGCTAGATCTCACTTCAGTTGTATCGGATAAGTTTAGTTAGTTATTTTTTAAAAGTCTTTATTTATCATAAAAATACAATAAAGTACAAAAAAATATTATTCCATTTGCATCCAAACATAATTTCATGTGTTATTTAGGCTAGATCACCTTTATTAACATATAAACATGATTAAAGTAGGTAGTTATCGACATAAATTTACTTTGGTTAATCATAAAAAACATTAAATGAATGTGTGACTTACAATGTCCACATTTTAACTCACCTGGGCATTAACACTACACATATTCAATAAAACTAGGCACTTTACAAGTAAAGTAATTACAATAAAATCAATCTAGAAAACTACAACATACTACTATAACATAGGCGGACGGTATCCGCACAAAAATCGTACGGAAGATCATCGGCGCGGTGAGCGATAACGCGTCGCAGGCGCAGGTACAGTCCATTAGCGTGATGACGTATTGCTAAGGAAATAGTGATGTGGGAGCCGGTATCGATTATACGTTTTAGAGTATGATAATGTGTTGAGTCGTCTTCTGCCTATATTAGAAATGAGAAAGTTGTATCGGATTGCCGATCTACTAATCTTTTAATCTATGTTAAACTTGATGACCCGCGTCATTCTATCCTCGTCAAACGTTATTCTGCTCAGTGCCCGTCGAGTTAGAATATATACATAACGCCATCTATTGATTTTTTGCGTAAATATACTTCTAACTTAAATCCCGAAATTCACCCTCTTGAAATTCAAATCTAGAAAACTATAGTACAGAAACTTATTCATTTTTATTCAAGTTCAACTCTATGGAATTTCGTGATTCCAACTTCAAAACTGACGGACTCCCACAATCGTTTAACCAATTTTTTTACTCTCTTTGGGGTATAATAATACACATAAGGTAAAATGTAATTTTACCTTATGTGTGTGTAGTGAAATACATTTTTGGTGTCTCTCTGATGTCTCTCTGATCTGTCAAGATACATTCTCGTAAGATTGTCAAGATTCCATTTCTTTTAAAGGTATTTATTCTTATGTTGTTTTAAAATTTACTTTTGAAGCTGAATATAAGATTTATTGGCACTTATAATTTCATTTTTAAATGTTATCATAAAGAAAAACAGTCGACAGCAAATTTGTGAAAAGCTTATACCAATTTTAATTGTATTACTAAATTATTAGGGTGTTTCATACTTTATACGTCAATGGTGTTTCATCACAAATTCATCGTTTGGTGTATTAGTTTCAGCTTGTCGACGGCAGTTGCTGATAAACGATTTGTGTATTACTTGACAACCAACGATCGATATCGATCGACATTTATCGATTAGTGTAAGGGTGTTATTTTTATAATTTTTTTAAGTGCCTTCTAGTAATTTTCAGATACAAATTATTGTATTCTTATTAACCCCCTCCAGCTAAGCTTAATTCGCTTGTGTTAAGAGGAAAGAAGTTCACATCCGTGGTGTAATGGCCAGGATTCGAATCCACTACCTCTTGATCGTAAGACCGATGCCTTATCCATTGCGCCACGGCCGCTTCTTCTTATTACATCAATTAATCGACTGTCTACTAATCAATTAAAGCAACACTCTAATAGAAGTGAGACCGTTGATTAACGATCGATATGTGCCGCGGCTGGAATCTAGTCATTGTGGAGAAACTGTGGAGACATTTTACTTAAACTACTTCTTTCGGTAGATACTTTGTGGAACAGTTTTCCTGTTACTTAATAGCTAAAGTTTTTCAACTTGCTAAGATATTCAGTTTGGCGGTCCACAACGTTTTGTAACAGATTGAAAACTTGAAACTGTAATTAAGTTCTAGAGACTACGAAACGCTATTAGGATGTTTATAATGTGTACTATATTTATTTATTTATTATGATATTTATTGCTAGGTTTTCCTTTATTTCGTTAATCTTATTCAGTGACAGTTGATTTATATGGACGGTGCAATGAAACATTCAATGTGCCGACCCAAACGTGCCTATGTGTTTAACGTCCTCACTACCTGCCTCGATGCGCGGTCTTGGGTCCGATTGCCGGGTCGGGCAAACTGTTATTTGTGAACTTTCTGTTAGAAAATTTACAATGGCAGCACGTAGTTAGAATTAAGCCCGGTGGATGGCGATAGGCTCACCCCCTTACACGGACCTAAACATAACCACATGGCACACCCTTCTGCGTAATATAGACAGAATGTTATATTATTTCACCTGTTATGTACAGGTGAAATGTGGATGAAGTATGCACTTCTTTCACACACTTTTAGGTAAAAATTGAGGCAAGCATTGCATAATCAGAAAATAAAACGCTTAACTTTTAACTGTAATTAAGTTGTCGAGAATATGAAATGCTCTTTGCTTGCTTATTATAAATAAAAAAAAAAAAAAAAAAGAATAAAAATGTTTATTTGACACAAATAAGGTATATACATATTTTACTTATCTAGTTGTTTGACGCTATTCTTTTACATAATTATGTACAAAATAACGGTACTGGCACTGTTTACTAAACTAGGCAGAAGCCTGTATTTTAGCTGACAGTGTTCAGTCGCAGGAAGTGACACTTTAAAACATTATTTAGGCGTGAAAGTCGTTGCACAGCGAGTCATAAAGCAGGAGTAAGTACCTATATGTTATTATGTTGCTATTATATTTTTTCTGTTTTTAAAGTTCGCGATTTTTTTTTGATTGCAGGTAAAATTGAAGGGTCCAAAGGATAGAGGCTCAGTAACTACTTAATTAATTCGAGAGTAATAGGGGTCCAAAGTGTAACATGCAGTTACTTAAAATATTTCGTACAAAATACTAAAACTTTGAAAATAATGACTTGTATGATGTTAATGTTTTTTCTTTCCCGAGTTCAGAAGCAGATTTATACAAAAGTTCGTTGTTCCTCTTCTGTAAGAATATTTTGTTCAGCAAACTAATTAACTTAAATCGGAGAACAAGTTACAAACAAGTTTTGAAGAAAATGTTGACACTGACAGAATATGGCCTCATTAAAAGTAGGAAGTAATTTTTGTAATTTCATATTTTATTTACCTTGAAAAAAATATTTTGACTTATAATTTATGTGTGTGGTATGGTTTGATACATTACATAATATCACGCCTATATTACCCAAAAGGGTGAAGCAGAAGACAATGTTGATAAAACACCCATACTTCACCTGTTATGTTTTAAATTTGGTCTCATGTGATAGCTATCACCATCCATCGAGCACAATTCTAACGCCTTACTGCTATTGAGAATACCCTGATAGAAAACCCTTATGTTATGTCTAAAAAAATATATAATAATCTACCAGAATATATAAAAAAGGAAGAAAAAGACAGCACATTCATAAATAAATTAAAGGAACATTTATTGAAAAAATGATACTACCACATAAATGAATATTTAAATGAGACTACATGAACATTAAACATAATAATACATATACATATACACAATATTTTAATTATTCTCCCTCAACAATTGGTAGCTAGATATATTACTGTAATGATTTCTTATTTCATATAATTATGTATTCAATAAGTATAATATTTATGTATTTAAAGCCAAAAAATAAAATAAAATAAAATAAAATTTTAAGATATTATTTTAAAATGTAAAGTTTTTTTAAAAGAGCTCTTTCTTCCTCTCTCCTACTTTTGCCGTGCCCGTCAGGGTCCATAATTGACACTGTACCTATTAATAAGACCATTTTAACATTGTGGAGTGCAATAAAGACTTGAATACTGAATACTGAAAATTCCCTATAACACAGCCCGAACTGGGTACCGAATTCGAAACCTCACCTTATCCAATACCCACTAGACCAACAAAGCAGTTTTGTCTTATTTAGTTTGTGGGGGTGCTTCATATTGTACATTATGATGTTGTATGATTGTTGATAATATTGAAACGATAGGTCGCTATACTAAATGTTTTAATTAATTGGTACCAGAGTTCATATTATATAATAAACTTATTGACTACATTATTCTAACTTAACTACGACCTATCTCTAGCGATACGGGAAGGCGACTGGCGAACCGGGCGACTAAACTAAAGGATCCACTTAAATACATATGCGCCGGTTGCACTGTATCCCTACATAGTTCAATGCCTCTCATGATGGTACATTATGTCTGCCTTTAATTCTCATCACCCTAACAGTAGGGGTGAAATCAGTGGGATGGCGGCCTTTATGAAGTTATAGCCTCTGGCATTAGCCTGGGAAATGCCTCTTTGATGTCCTATGAATAAGGAAGGATTGCTAAATAGCTGATATATTATCGAGAGATGTTACGTGTAAAGCCATTGACACTGAAAGTGTTGAAAACTTAACTATTATGCGCGTCGTGTGCTAAAATACAACAAAAATAGGGCGCTTATGCTTAGCGTTATTTAAAAAAAATGGGTTTATCACTTTTAATCACAGTTTAAATTAAATCAAAACCAATCATTTATTTCCATGGGCCCCAAGGGGCGCTTGAACACGTCAAAACAAACATCAAAATACAAAAAATATAAAACTAAAATGAAACTTAGCTACTTAACTAAATTATAATACTTATTGTAATAAAATGATTTGACACCGGAACTTAGATTGAAGAAAAAGACGTGAGCATGTTTACTAGCAACTCAGCCACAAGATATCGTTCAGATAAAGATCCGAAAGCGGTCCGGGAAAAGGGCTATTTGTTAACTTTCCACCAGGAAATACACAATAGCAACACGGAGTTGGAACTGTGTCTGGTGGATGGCGATAGGCTCACCCCCTATCCCATGAGACCTTAACATAACAGGTGAAGTGTGGGTGTTGTACACCTCTGCCACGACCTTCTGGGTAATATAGGCGTGATGTGGTTGTATGTATATAGCTTAATTTCATTACTCACTACTACATTAGTTAAGCACAATGCAGTCATAATTATTCATGCAGAAGTTTTTGTTCCATCCTGTCCCAAATTTTGCGTGAAATTTTCTCAATTTATAAACAAAACAATCACAATAATTATGCATACAATAACTGCATGTAATGGGACGGTTGGAATTGTTGCAGCGAAAGGCCCAAAATGGCGTACCATTAATTTTTAATTTGTACTTTGGTAGCGCACAGTATTTGGGTCATTGGCGAAGACATAATTTAAAGTTTTTATTACAAGTATGTAGCCTACAACTGTTTGAGAATTTCACACTGGTTCTACAGACCGTAGTTCAGTCCGAACGGCTTATACCAACTTATATACTTTTTTAGTAGTTGTAATCGAGTTTCTTTTGGAACCACAAAAGTCCATTCACGTTTTTAATCATTATTATTCTTACGTTTGAAATCATCATCAGTTTGAGACCAGCACGTTATGTGGCTCTATCTAGGCTGTGCAGATTTGAATAATGCTATTATGATTAATCAATGAAACTTGTTTCATTCAGTAAAAAAATATGATAGCATGGTTAGCGTAGTCATTAAAGCAGTCGCGTCGCCATTTTTAACTGCGCTGGTGTTATGGGTCCGTCCCCACACGGGATAAGTCTTTGTGTCATCATCATCATCATCATTTAGCCGCTCGTAGTCCACTGATGGACATAGGCCTCTCCCAATTTGCGCCAGAACACCCGGTCCTGCGCCTTCCGCATCCAGTCCCCTCCAGCGACCTTCTTCAGGTCGTCAGTCCACCTGGCAGGGGGGCGTCCTACCTTACGGTTGCTGAGTCGCGGTCTCCATTCTAGGACTCGTTTGTGTGATCCGCAAAAAAATGTTCTGACTTTGGGTGTGCTAAATGTCAAAGTCAATTCAAATTGTTTATTTTATTAAACAAGTACACAACAATTAGTTTGCGATTGAAGCTTTCTTCTAAGCAAACAATGCCTTTATGAGAAGATTCCGCTCTTCCATAACAAAATTAAAAAAGAAAGAAATTCATAATTTAGTCATCGTTACTGATGTAGTAGATAGTAAAAAATAGTGAAGCGGCCGTGGCGCAATAGATAAGGCATCGGTCTTTCGATCGAGAGGTCGTGGGTTCGAATCCTGGCCATTACACCACGGACGTGAACTTCCTCCTAACACAAGCGCATGAAGCTTAGCTGGAGGGGGTTAACAAGAATACTAGTAATTCGTATTTGCAAATTGCTAGTAAGCTTTTCAAAAAAGAAAAAAATAAAAGTAAAAAAGCAGACATGATTGACATAAGTACAGTTTGTGTATGTGCGTGCGTGTGTATGTGTGTGTTGTGTGTTTGAGTGCCTTTGTGTGAGAAATGTATGTTTGTTACCTCCGCGACACAGGCGTTATTCCTAGTTACGACATCGTTTCGTAATGATTTCTTTTTTTTAATTTTATTATCATTTGTAACAAACATACCTAAACTATGTTAAATCTATTTGGGAAGAAACTGGTTCTCAACACACAGTTCACGCTAGTTTGAGAATCAGGGCTTATATTTATATCGATAAATGTATTTTGTTGCCATACAGAAATTTATTATTATTATAAAAAAAAATACACTAAGGTCAACTATGTAATGGTAGAGTACCATTACATAGTTTTTCAAATATTAAGTTATAATATTTCGAAAATGACACTGCAAATTCACCTCGAACAATGAGCAGCGAATTGAATCGTTGATTTGTACGCGACACTTTTGTGGTAGTGGTGGGCCTTGTTATAGTTCGGCCGTTCAGAGAATGCGTTCCTGACACCTATCAGTCAGTCACGACTAGTGATGGGCACAACATAACACTGAGTTTGTTACCGTTCCTCCAAAATGAACCGCCGCGTTATTTTTAAGATTATTTTTGTTTTAAATTGGCGGAATCATTTAAAATTTATATTTTAGTTATTTAAGTGGAAAACAAAAAAGGTTAATATTAATATAATAAAATGGTTTTATTTATTTTTTGTTACAAAGTTACAATCTGTCTTTCTATGCAATAAAGTACATTGAATTGAAATAGTCCATTATTTTCAAATTCAAATTCTTAAAAAGAAAAACAAGACGTATTATTTTAAAAAGTATAACTGTATAAGAACAGATTACGATACTATTATTGCCTGTTATTGTTAGCACAGCACTACAAATATAAAGCGCTGACATAACCTTGTAATAGCGCAGTTTAGATTTAGAAAAATATTGTTTACCAAGTTATTTGACACTCAGTTTGGCACAAAATTATAACATTAATTGATTATTGATATAATAATGTTGTTTTAATGCTCATCAATTGTTAAAACGGTAAACAACCAGCAATAATATTTTTACCGTAACTGCAACGCCATTACAAAGTTACGCCGTCAGTTCAATCGCGACGTGTCAGGAACGCATTCTCTGAACGGCCGAACTATAATTGTAGTAATTCGACCCAATTTGGGAATATCAAACGTTTTAATGGTACTTGTAGTTTGATTTTTGGTTGATAATGTCCTACATAACGGTTTTGTGAACAATTTAGGTAAGTTTTTTTTTTTGTGGATGGACATCAACAATCCACAAAAGCAGATTATAGATGCGTCGCTGCAGTTGACGGACTTCGGTGTTATGCCTCATGTGCCAGTAATTTCAAGGCCTGATCTCACCACCAAACCGGAACACAGTAATGGAAGCACTACTATTCGGCGGCAGGTTAAATGTGAGACGGTGGTGCTGCTGCCCTCGAGCTCATTCACAAGAGCTCTACCACCAGTTCGAGAGGTTTTTGATACTTTAATGTAGGTGTTGATATCGATGTTTTCAAATCTCCTTTCAACTTTTGTACTAATTTTTGATGTCTTTTTCCTGAATAAAACCTACATTATAATATCTTCATGGTGACCTAAACATAATACCACAGCTTAAAAATACGATATTTTTACATTGTTTTTTTTTATTATTTAAAAATGGATGCCCGCACGCAACGGGGTGTTCACAAACATACATTTCACTCACACAAAGCTCACTCAGAGTCCGTACAAATCTTTTCGGGACACACAAAGATTTGTCCCATGTGGGGATCGAACCCACAAAGTTGAAAACGGCGACCGCTTTAATCTACCCCAACCGTGCACTCCAAACGAATGTTGACACTCTGTTTGTCAGTGATTAATTGCATCTTCTATCTTGTAATTACTGAACATAGTAGGTGTAATAATAATATGTACAGTCGGCCAATGACTTGGGTATGCAGGTAAATGCAGGGCAAAAACTTCTAAGTCATAGTAAAGACTTACGACATCAGTTATGGATAAGTGAGTTATGTATCTAAATAGTAGGTATATTACACTTATTAAATATGAAATACAAACTTGCATATCTATTGCATTCAGCTTTTACTATGGCGTAGAAGTTTTTGCCCTGCATACCCAACTCATTGGCCGACTGTACACATACATATTATACAGTTTAATGAGACCGTTTGTTCAAACGAAACAATTGAGTATAACGAGATTGTTTCTTAAGAAGACATCTCATTAACACGGGATGTAATTGGGATTACTAGTTATATATTGATATTTCTTTTCCGAGGACCAAATCAAAGTGGGGTCACGCAATCAAATTTTCTATTATACCTAGGGTTGCCAGATGTCCGGTATTCAAGCGTACAGTCCGTTATTTTCGAGGCCTGTCCGGTAAAAAATAAATGGTCATACCGGACAGAACAATGTCCGGTATTTTGAAGAAAGTCGGTACTACTGGTCACAAGCGCATACAAAAGTAGGCATACAAACATAACAAAACATACAAATAAACCCCTTTTGGGGTTGTCCGGTATTTTTTCGCGACTCACCTGGCAACCCTAATTATACCGCGCGCTTGAAACGGCGCGTCCAGTAAACTTGAATGTGACTTCAAACGTGCATGAATCTCATAGAGCACTAACTAGCAACTAGTGGCATGAAATTAGTGCAAGCTTCGTGAAAAGCAGCGATAGCCGAGTGGGAGACAGTAGGACTGCGAAGTTAAAGGTCTCGGGATCGAACCCACGGCACACACCTCTCGTCTTTTCGTAAATATGTGTGTGATAAGATATTTAATTTTGTCATATAAATTATCGCTCGCTAACGGTGAAGGAAAACATCGTGAGGAAACCTACATGCCTGAGAGTGCCTAATACGAGCTCGAGGGTGTGTGAAGTCTACAGTCACACTACTACTACAAGTCACACTTGGTCAGCGTGGTGGACTATGGCCTAACCCTTCTCATCATGAGACGAGGCCCGAGCCCAGCAGTGGAACATGTATAGTGATAGGCCAGCAAAGGTGGTAAGGGCGCGTGTGAAGCACTTGTGTGTTCTATGCGTGTAGGTAGACTTAGATAGATAGATGAAAAAAACTTTATTTGCATACCATTCCATTACAAACTAAAGATAACTATTGAAAGATAATAACAATATGCAAAGGGCGGCCTTATCGCTTGACGCAATTTCGGCCAGGCAACTTTTACGCACTTTACTTTAACTTATATATTAATGTTCAAGCATACCTTTTCAGTCCTTAGTAGGTAAACACAAATGAAAGTCCAACTTGGTCGGTACACGTAAGACGTAGTTTATTTAACAAGCACAGAAGAAAATAGGACAAGCAGTCACAAGCGTAACACTATAGAAAAAGTTGAGATGAAAGAAATGAGAGAAAGAAACAGAAATAGCGAAAACAAATAACAATTATTATTTTACGCGGAAGGCGGTCGATGCGCGAGCGCATCAAAGTGACACAGGTCAGGTGTCGCGTCGATATGTCAAGGGAAGACTAATTAGCTAATGCGCGGTCGAACATTCTCGAGAGCGGTGAACCGGTTCTTGAGTATGGAAAATAAAGCGCACTGTTCAATACGCTCGTGTCCAATGCACCGTACCTCACATCGTCCGTCATTGCCGGACGACATCCGATATATTCATAATAAATAATGTTTTGTTTTTATGTAAATAAATATTATTGTTGAATATGTTTACAAATAAATATATAACAGAAAGTAAATATATATTTATATTATTTGAATATAAGAAAAGATAAGAAATAAGTATATTTGTAAATAAATGATTTTGTAAATATTATAAGATATCTATGTTAAGTGAATATATGGGAATTTATATAATAAATAAATAAGGAGCCCACACATGTATTAGATACAGGGCTGCTATAATATTAAAAAAAATCGTGAAATTGTTGAACGTAAAGCCGCGACATCAATTTCATCGTTTTTTGTGCCGTGTATTATATAAATAATACAATGCATACATACATCGCGACTTGATCGTGAGTGGCCAACGGACCCTTTTTTGCTTAACCGTAGTCAAGTTAAAGTCATTCATTGAGCAAGCTAGACCGAATACAAAAAACAAAAAAATTATATACGAAAATTTTAACACAACTATCACTGTAATTTGTATGTGTGTATTTGAAGAAGTATTAAGTTTTAGGTAGGCACTATTAATGCTGGAAATAGATTAGAAATGTACCCGATAAATGCCAATAATACCTATTTATTAATTTATTTTACTTTAATTAATACAACAGTTAGTACACCAATTACAATAAATATACAAAACATATTTATTACTGCCCAGCAAGAATGGGCAGAGGTGTATAACACACACGCTTCACCTGCTATGTTTTAAGTCCCATGCCACGTTTTTTTTTTTATACTACGCCCACAGCGAACGAACGTGCAGTCCACCTGATGGTAAGTGGAGTACAGCCCATGGACATCAACAATCCACAAAAGCAGATTATAGATGCGTCACTGCAGCTGAGGACTACGGTGTTATGCCTCCCTCGAACTCATTCACAAGAGCTCTACCACCAGTGTGTCCCACCACCGGGCACAGTTCCAAATCCGTGTTACTATTGAGAATATCCTGACGGAATAATTCCAAATAACACTATTGCCCGACCCATGAACTGAACCCGATGCATTCGCTAACTACTAGACCAACGAAGAAGTTCCGAGCGAGTTTACTAAAACATAAAAATGCAAATTATGAAACTAGTTTTAAGTTTTCAAATTGTTATTATTATAGTTGCAATTTAATTAATAACAATAATAACGTTCAAGCTACAGCTTAAAAAGTTTCCTGTGGAAGAGTTTGGAAATAAGGTAAGAACTTGAGTAATGCTATTGGAAATAATCTGGTTTTTTTTACTGCAATGGCTGTAAAAAGGAAAACAAGATATCATAATCATATTTAACAACCGATGCAGAATAACAACCTGTATTATCTTTATTGGAGAAGAAGACTTCCTCAAAACAAAAAATTACTGTGATCTCATTGTACATATAAGAGAGAGCTTACAAACAATTCAGCATACTAATATCTTACTCTGTTTGCCAACGTACAAATGTAATGAATATTCTGTTATGTTTAATTGAAGAATATAAACATTCAACAACATGCTATATATGGATAATTTAACGCACTACTACGCAATTCTATTAGACTCTAATCTAAATTTATCATGTGATATCGATGACAACATGTTCAACAAGCGTACTGGTTGTCTTAATAATTACGGAATGAGGAATCTGTTCCGGGACTTACAACTTTCAATAAAAGAAATTTATCTTGAAAATGTTTTATTCTATGGAGAAAACTTTGCAGAATCGAATGCAAACTTTAAAAATCCAGAGTTTTTTCTTGAATAACAGTATTCATAAACTCCAAAGTACTGATCTATCTATTGCAAATAGGAATAATCTGTCTCAGTGTTCTCTTACAATATATCATCAAAACTTGTGCGGATTAAACAATAAAAAAGATGATTTAGAAATATACCTAAATGAATTGCCTAAGGAAGTAAATATAATTTGTATTAGTGAACATTTTCTAAACGATATTTTAATAAGTCAATTAAATTTTAATGATTTCTTACTAGGCTCGTATAATACGAGACCCAAAAAAAAAGAGGTGGTACTCTAATATTAACGCTGAATGACAGAAAAGTAGAAGAATTGCAAATTTGTAAACAATTGTATCAATCTGATAATTTTGAAGTATGTGGTTTTAAAGATTTAGAGACAAACTTAAATGTTATTTGTTGCTACAGAACTCCATCTAATAATAATTTTGACATCTTTATAGCTAATCTTGAAAAGTTACTCCAACACTTTTTCAAGAAGCAATGTATAATATGTGGGGATTTCAATGTTAATTTACTCAATAACGATATAAGAACTATTTCATTTTCATCATTATTGACATGCTATAATTTTAAATATTTAATTAATTCTTCTACCTTCCGACGGAACAATTTGGAATCATGTATAGATAATATATTAACAAATTTACCAGACGATTGTATAAGTGACATAAGTGTTGATCATAATGGACTATCGGATGGCCATGCAGGTCTTTTTTGTACAGTATCACTGGAAAAGATTGATGCTAAAAAAGAAAATTTGCAATTTAAATATGTTCAAAAACGACTATATAACGATGCAAATAAATACAAATTTAGACAAGAATTATTAAAACAAGACTGGGATACTGGAATTAATACATTCTTAAGTAAATTCAAAAGTATTCATGCAAATACCTTTAAGAAAAAGAGAGTTAGGATTCTTTTAAAAAAAAACAACCATTCAAAATGGTTGTCAAAGGGTATTAAAATATCTAGTAAGTTTAAACGTTTCCTAAGCACCGTTAATAAAAATGAAACCGACAATAGTATCTTAAAGTATCGTGATGAGTTCTTAAAAGTTTATAAAAGAGTAATTAGATGTGCAAAGAGGCTTCATACACGAAAACAAGTAGATGAATCAGCTAACTCAAGTAAGTTGATTTGGAAAATCGTTAATCAACGGCGTAACGGGGTTTCTAAATGTTGTACAGAGGGATTAATACTTAAAATTAATAACATTGCCATTGATAGCCCCTTGGAAATAGCCACTGTCTTCTCTGAAAAATTCCAGAACGCCTCCCATTCGAATGATGGTGGAAATCTTGCTGTTTCTTATTTAATACAAAATGTGAATAGAATAGATACAGCAATGAAATTCGATTTAGTTACACCAACAGAAATAGTTAGATTAGTGAAACTAATGCAAAATAAACCATCATTTGGATACGATGAAATACCCTTGGTGGTTATCAAAGAAAATATAGACATCTTGGCTAATCCATTAGCATATTTTTTTAATGAATGTATTGAATCAAATTTCGTCCCCGTAGAGCGAAAAGTCATTAAGTCGAAAATGACCAAAACGAGATACGAGGCTTCAAAGAAAAAAAAAGTAAAAAAAACATAACTTTCATTTGACAATAGATATTTCTGAATTTATGGTCTTATCTCATTGGTATCTGATTCGGGCCTATGTTCGAATATGAAATATTAAAATAAAATCATTTGTTTTTAAGATATTTAGGAAATACGAAAGTAATTGATTTTTTCCCTTACATTATTTAACTCCGAAGTAAGTTAGTGATTTTTCGGTCTGAGTTAATGATTTTTCGCCCATATTTAAACTAATTTGATAGAAATTAACTTGATTTAGTTATATTGTAACTACTTTCTGAGAGCAACATAATATTTTGAAAATAATAGCTAAGTATTTATCACCCCTATTAGTTATA
The DNA here is from genome assembly GCA_905147285.1 of Hypena proboscidalis. Lineage (NCBI taxonomy): Eukaryota > Metazoa > Arthropoda > Insecta > Lepidoptera > Erebidae > Hypena > Hypena proboscidalis. The sequence continues at coordinate 2,760,809 of LR990150.1, read as the reverse complement.
AATTGAGGATAAGAAAATCATTAAAAATAATTGATATACAATCATTAATTTACTTTATTAAAAATATAGAACAAAAACAGTTACATGAAACTTAAAAAAAACACAAAAACAATCAAGTAATGGAAAACACACGAATCAGAACAGATATTCGTATCAAATTAAAAGTTCAAAAATCTAAATCGTTTTCACCTTCTTCTGCTACATCTGGTTCGCACAATCTGTCTATAATATCTTTACTGGTAGGCAGAGTTTCATACCAAGAATGAAGTTCTTGAGGTATAATCCCTTTGGTGCAAAGATTTAACAGGTCCTTTTTCTTAGCTTCTGATATTGGGATTGGGCTAGAATAGGCCTTAGGAATTACATATTCTTTTATTCAATCTGGCGCAATAAGAACTGTTTTTGAGATACGTAATCATTAATCTTCCAGTAGTCTTCGCACAATTTAACTCTGTCATCCGCAGAAAAGTGATTCATGCATTGATATCGGCATTTTTCAATACAATTTACATGCTTAGGTTTCTTTGCTGGCATAATATTACCCTTTGTTCCATGATATGGCAAACACTTATGTCTATTAACTTTTGCTATATTCTTCTTCCATTTGCTAGGATCACTTTTCTTCCAGCGTTTTAATTGATTTTCATTATTTAAAATGCTGGCTGTTGAAGAACTTCGCTGATCATCAGTTTCTACAGATTCTTGGTTCATTTCCACGGTGATAAGTGATGTTCTAGTATTTTGCTGCTGATTGGATTCCGTTTCCAAATCCTCTACAGAATTATTTGAAACATAACCGTAGCCATCCTGAGAACATCCTGGTTTTGCTTTTACTAGCTGTGTTCTGCTGTATTTTTTCCGTTTAGGATGGTCACAAAAATCACTGCTATCACTTGAGGATGATCTGATAACCACCTGTTTTTTCTTTTTTGAATCTGCCTCACTATCTGGATACCAAGAGTCGCCAGAATCACAGAAATCAGGCTCGGAGGAACTGTCTAAAGGCTTAATGCCGCTTATATCAGAAAACGGACTTTTGGGTGGTTTTTGGGCAAAATTAATAAGGTTTTGCAGTTGTTGCTCAGATGGAGCATCTTTTTCTGAAAAAATATCTTCTAAAGATATAAGATCATTGCCTGTATCAGTTAATAATGGGGCGGAGTTTGGTGGTTTGATTAATGGTAACTTGGAATATATTTGCTCTGATGGTGGAGCTGTCTCATATAAATCTTTATTTAAAAAAAGGTCATCTACTTCTAAAGTCTTCGATGCGTCATTATCAGGTCCCGGTAGAGTTATCTGTAATAAATACATTGACACAATCATGCTAGAAAATGAAACATGGAAATTAATTCAATACATGCAGTAAGTAATTGCCATTGTGATCTTAATCTGTAAAGCAGCAAACAACAGTCAGCCCTATGACCATGTTCTGTTACTTGATGGAATTAGCGCACACTATGCTCAAGACAGGCAATTGTAAGGTAAGTGGGGTTAAGATTAATAAGCCAAATAGTTACCTGAAATGTATGTAACAGGCACTTAAAGTCAGTCACTAGGTTTGAAATGCAAAATGAAGGCTAATTCACACATTAGGCCTCGAACAAATGTAATTTATTAACTTATGAAACACTTGGTAAAGGTAATCACATCATCACACACCAAAACCATGCTAGTAAAACAATAGCTATGCACACACAACATCCACCACTATTAGCTACCCTTGAAGTAGTTTTTAAGCCAGGTATAAAACGAAATTCACAAAGATATCAAACAATCGCGTGCCATATCCGAAATAACAATACCTAATAATTATAGTTACGTTTTTTAAATCCTTTTCTGCTTGAAGTAGTCATGTCCTATAAAATTCATCAAAACATTTAATAAATGTATTATAATATGGGTGCCCAATATCATTCGAAAATCTTGAGAAAACTTAAATCGAATTAATGTTGTAATAATATTATTACCTATAAAGTGTGTTTATCTCACAAAATTAGATTTAGATAGGTATCTATTATTATGTTTTTTTATAAGCTTTTTAATAGGTACTAATCTAATTTAAACATCAAAATACCTATAATAATTACACATCAGCATAATAATTATTTGCGAATGATATTATTCACTTCATTCCATAATACCTATTTAGTTTAATAAAAATACTTACTTGCATAGAGTTTTCTTCTTTTTTTTGTAATAAATCCAGAATAAACTTAGCTCGATTCATTGTATTGTTGCACGTACAATCAATATTATTTAATTCTTGACGAAGCAATATTAATAATTATTATAACGTGAGCACCTTGTTGGCGTCGCGAGAAAGTTAACTAACTTCCTACTCGGAGCCAACGAAGGCGGCAAACTCACTAAATCGCGCGCGAAATATACCTAACTAAGTAGATGCACGTAAAAGTTGTTTAAAAAATCATTAAAACCTTTCAGTGATATTACGAAAATTATGATTTTTTTGTCTTCAAGGTATAGAAAAACTCCTTAACATGATTTAATTAGTTTTTGCCTATGTAGAATAATGCTAAACATTATTGATGCGTCGATCGAGAAATAAATAAGTATACTTAGTTAGTTTTCGCTTTCATATTTTTTAACCAACCGTTTATTCTAAAATTAACTAAACTGTTTTGGTGAATTTGGTAACAAATAAGACTGAAAACATAAGTTTTCTATTTAGAGAAAAAATAACTAAATTTACTTAGATATTGTGTATTGCCGATTTTAGGTAGTCATAAAATAATTAAGTAACTTAGGCATTTGTTCCCCACAGTTTAAGGTTCAACATGTCAACTTGATGTGTTTCTGCACAAGCTAAAACGAAAACTATTAAACTTATTGAAATCTTAGTTAGATAGAAATATGGATAAAAATACGGTGAGTTTGATGGCATTTAAAACCATTTTGACGATTTTTGGACTTAGTGACTTTTCGTTCTACGGGGACGATTTGTTCCCAGACCAATTTAAGATTGCACGAATAATACCTATTTTTAAGAAAGGTTGCAAGACTGATCCTAGCAATTATAGACCCATATCATTACTGCCGGTATTATCTAAAATCTTTGAAAAGATTATGAAGAATCGACTTGTTAAACACCTAAATGATAACAGTATTATAAGTAACCAACAGTTTGGATATCAAAAATCAATAGGGACAATAGACGCAATAGACGCCCTAATAAACGAGGTGGTAACAAATTTAAACAAGCGATTTAAAGTTGCGGGTCTCTTTCTTGACCTTAGCTCAGCATTCGATATGGTGGACCACAACATCCTTCTAAAAAAGCTAGAACATTACGGTATACGAGATTCTGTTTTAAGGTTATTTAGTTCGTATTTACAAAATAGAAGACAGTACGTGGAAATTAAATCTGTGGTTGATAATCAAGAATACACTTATAAATCTAGCCTTATTCCCGCATCGCGCGGTGTGCCTCAAGGCTCAGTGCTAGGACCTATATTTTTCATAATATTCATAAATGATTTATCAGGATATATGAAAAATTGCATTCCAGATGTAAATCTAGTTGTCTTTGCCGACGATACTAATGCTGTAATTTCTGCCAGCAACATGCAACAACTAGAGACTAAAATAAATATGGTACTGCAAAGGTTTGAAAATTGGTTTAGTGCCAATAATTTAATATTAAATTCAAACAAAACAAAATGCATTTTATTTAAGTTGACAAGTAAAAATAAAGCAAGCGTTCAAGCAGTATCAAATAACAAATTAATTGATGTTGTCGATCAAGTAAAGTTTCTTGGTGTTCGTATCGACGAATTGTTAAACTGGAAGAATGAATTACTATCTATCACTAACACGATTAGTTCAGCCTGCTATGCAATCAGAAGTTTAAGAGAAGAACTTACTAAAGCTCAACTAAGAATGATTTATTTTGCATTAGTAGAATCAAAATTAAGGTATAGCATTCAATTCTGGGGAAATAGTTACCAATATAATGTTAATTCAGCATTTACACAAAAAAGGGCAATACGTACGATAGTCCGCATTAAACAAACAGAATCATGTAGAGAGCATTTTATTGATCTAGAAATATTGACGGTACCGTGTTTGTATATTTTGGTTTTGCTTACAAATCTAATAAAAAATTTGCCTAAATATAAAACAGAATCGGAAAGAGAGGTTAGAATAGCCACTCGTAGAAAAGATTTACCAACTTTATTACATCCAAGTTTTAACATTGTTCAGCATAGTACCAGGGTGCAATCGATATCCTTGTTCAATAAATTGCCCTCCAAATTTAAGGTTATTCGAAGTCCAAAAATATTTACAAATGTACTTAAATCCTATTTAATAAAGAAATGTTACTATGATGTTGATGAATTTATTAATGATAAAATATAGACAAATGATTTTTATGATCCATTATTAATTTAATTTTTTTTTATAGTTATTTGAAAGTTGGAGTGCATTTTTATTTTGATTTATATGTTATAGTGATCTGTTAAATTTATAATTTATTCTTAATGTAATTTTTTTGTGTTATTTTAGTCATTATTAAATTTTATGTATATACCCGGTAATTTTAAGTTACTATTGTTATTTTTAATGTGCCATTTTCAACACAAATGTATTTGTTATGAAATAAATTACTTACTTACTTACTTACTTAACCTTTTTCAGTATAAAATAAAATATTATTCGTTTTTCGATTAACAAATCGAGTTTGTACACAAAAGATTAATATTTTTTTACGAATACTTTAAAATCTAGAAAGGATTTAAATCAGTCTGAGCCTGAATGATGAAGACATTTTGAACTAAGCACTTAAAACACTTTAAGAAATCTTTTTATTAAGATTTCAAAACTAAATAACGTCCAAGATTATTAAAAACATAAACCTTTTAAGACTGAAAAAAAAAACAAATATATAACATATTTGCATTCAAAACCATTAAAGAAAAGCCCGTCTTTGTACTAGTCGATGTTATCAAACGCTTTGATATTTCGGAGCAGAACTTGCGAAGCGTTATCTTACGACGCTTACTGCATGTTTCCATTGTCACATCTTCAATTTTCTCTGCAATATAGGTACCCATTTTTTTAAATATGTTAAAATTTCAATAGTGTTTATCAACAAGCACTTTAATTTAATTGAGAATTAAACTATTTAAGTATTAGATGGTCGTATAAAATTATAAAAATTTAAATTAAATATAAAAATGTAAATTAAGTATAAAATTAGGCTATTTACGAAAAATACTTTGTCATCATTCACTTTAGAGCTCAGCTCTTGTCAATTGAGTAAGGGCTCATTTATACGTTGAAAGTTTCGCTCGGTAATACAAATCCTTGCTTTGCAAATCTCACATTTACATGAATTTACATGAATCTTTTTTATGGTTTACCTAAAATTTTTGCCTGTACCATTTATCTGTTACAAATTACTAGACATCATGGGATATTTACCATGTATATTTGTTGGAGCGATCTATTTCGATATTTCAGAGCCTACCACAAAAAACTGACACCTTACCAAGAAAACGTCCTTGCAGCAGTAAAATAACGTACCGTACATGGTAATGGACAATCTCTCCAAATCAGCAACGGGCGATTGGCAAGATATAATCTTTGAACGTTTGCTTTAATGTCCTCTGATACCGACTGACTCATCGGAATTATATATGTCTGGATATCTGAGGATTAGTCGATTGTATAGGGTATCTCAGAAATAATCAGTAGTCTCTTCAAAACTTATTTATTTGTAACCAAACTTATCTCCAATCCAAACTTATTTGTTAACCACATTAACCGATTCCAAAACTTATTATCCAATTAGTCATAACTTATTTCAAGTCAACCACTCAGCGCGCTGTCTCTGGATCAAGTGAGCTCGTCCGCTTCGCCGACCGAGCCATCTTAACTTTTCCACTAGTGTGGCAAGCACAAAATCAAATATCCCCATATTAAATTGGGCTAATTTAAGCCGCCAGTGTGGCCAGTGTAAGGATAAAAACCGTCTTTTCTTTAGCCAAATACTTAAAACCCTACACTCGACCATCCTGACAGCGTGTATGTCCTCATACACGTATCTGGTGAAACCCTACACTCGGCAAAACGAACCCCTTTGTTTAATTTACATGTAAATAAACATACATTAATATTGATAACAAATAATAAGTAAGTCTGAACTCAGAGTGATGATGAAAATATTATTACAAATTATAAGAAAAGTAACAACAGCACTCAACAATTAACAATTGGACTATGACTATTACTAAATAGGTAATTTATTACATAATAAACACAGCCTATCAATATGTACTTATTGATATCATCAATCAATTGTGATTTGTTCATTTCAGGTCAAAGCGCGTAAAACCGATACACCTTTCCACTGCCTGACCTTTTAGCTTGATGATCCGCACGCGTAGCGTCACGTTCTGTCACTGGGCAGGTCCGGCTGTGACCACCCAGCTGCTCACTGCCACTGCGCCGCTAGCAGCTCATCTCAGCTCCTCGGTGTTCACTTTGCCGCCGTTGCTCGATGCCGCGCTTCTTCTGCAGATCCAATTTCACCCGACGAACTGGCTCCTGTTCCCGCAGCAGCGCTGCGGAGCGTCAACAACGCTCAAGCAGGCGCAGACTGTGGCTGCGGCTGTGGCTGCGACTGTGGCTACGTTTGCGACTGCGGCTTATCTGGTGTCCGCTCGCCCGGCTGCGGCTCCTCTGGTGTCCGCTCGCCCGGCTGCGGCTCCTCTGGTGTCCGCTAGCCCGGCTGCGGCTCCTCTGGTGTCCGCTAGCCCGGCTGCGGCTCCTCTGGTGTCCGCTAGCCCGGCTGCGGCTCCTCTGGTGTCCGCTAGCCCGGCTGCGGCTCCTCTGGTGTCCGCTCGCCCGGCTGCGGCTCCTCTGGTGCTCGGGCGCTCACGCCGAGTAGTATCAAGACTCCGGCGATATATAACCATAACCAGTAACCAGTAATCATAACCAGTAACCATGACCAGTAACCATAACCAGTAATCATAACCAGTAATCATAACCAGTAATCATAACCAGTAACCATGACCAGTAACCATAACCAGTAATCATAACCAGTAATCATAACCAGCAATCATAACCAGTAATCATAACCAGTAATCATAACCAGTAATCATAACCAGTAACCATAACCAGTAATCATAACCAGCAATCATAACCAGTAACCAGTAACCATAATAATTCCATTGGGTTTTGAAATCTTCACACTACTATTATGTTTTTGAAATTTAACCAGCAATATCCATCAGAGCTGGTAGTTAGTTTGATTATAATCTGATTCTAAACAGTTGGATACAATTAATCTAAGCCCCTGTTATTCAAATCATTGTATATAAAATAAAATAAACTATTTGCAGCCGCGTGATGAAAAACCGTTGCGGTCTGAACAACTGTTTTTTGTTTATTTGTTTTTTTTTTTTAAAACGACGCCCGCACTAGGAATTACTCCAGTGTTGCGGGGGTGTTCCCAAACATAACATTTCACACACACAAAGCACACCCAGAGTCAGAACAAATCTTTGCGAATTACACAAAGATTTGTCCCATGTGGGGATCGAACCCACAACACCAGCATAGTTGAAAGCGACGAGGGGACCGCTTTAACCGCTACGCCAAACGTGCACTCAAACGCCAAACTTGCTATTTAAATTTTAAAATATCATAATGCAACCTCGTGGCGCGAAAACCTTTACAGCTTGATCATACAATAAAAGATAACTTACACAATGGAACGTTATAGAAATGCTTCTCCCAGCAAATTGATTGCCAACGGTAACCAAAAATTAAATTTATGGACGTTATAAGTCATTTATTCATTACAAATAACATTTGTGTGGAATATTAAATTACTATTTGGTTATGTACGAGTATATAAAAGAAATATAATGAAGGCGTGTACTTACGGATGTATCCCACTTCTGAGATATAGGGTATCTCAGAAATAATCAGTAGTCTCTTCAAAACTTATTTATTTGTAACCAAACTTATCTCCAATCCAAACTTATTTGTTAACCACATTAACCGATTCCAAAACTTATTATCCAATTAGTCATAACTTATTTCAAGTCAACCACTCAGCGCGCTGTCTCTGGATCAAGTGAGCTCGTCCGCTTCGCCGACCGAGCCACCTTAACTTTTCCACTAGTGTGGCAAGCACAAAATCAAATATCCCCATATTAAATTGGGCTAATTTAAGCCGCCAGTGTGGCCAGTGTAAGGATAAAAACCGTCTTTTCTTTAGCCAAATACTTAAAACCCTACAATTGTAGTTTTAGTTGTTCGACTCTTTTCGTTTTTAGAAATGCCAAATGGTAATCTTTATGTCTCCAGAACACAGAAAACGCAATCTAGCGGCTTTGGCTGTCGATGTTAAAACTAGAAATAAAATTTAAAGGAAAAAAAATATTCAAGCACATATACTTTTGAGATGCAAAATAAATCTTAAACTAAACATACAGAAAAAAAAAGCAGCGGAAAATAAATAAAGAAAGTAAAAAAAATAAAAAATAATAAGTCACATCCGTCACGAATCGGAATATCGCTTAGCGTTATGCTTTACAACACTTGCATTGTGTTGCAAGATGCCGCAAGGCGCTGGTATTCTGCCATACCCCACGTGGATCTCACTTCAGTATCTCGGATTGCCATTTTACCGAACAATAAATCTAAAAGAAAAATATTTTACAGTTAAGAAAACATTATATATGACGCAGAAGGTATCTCCGGAGTGTTTTTAAAAAGTGTAACGTCAGCAATGCTGACGTCACAATTGTTGTTTTCATGATTACTCATTCAGTATCTTCAAAGCAAAACTTCACCATTACTTTTATAAGCTTCGTTTATTTAACGGGTAACGTTATGACGTCACAAAGAGGTCCGTACGGTGCGCGGCGGCTCGAGAGCGACTGTGTCGATCGCATACAGTACAGTGCGGCCGTTTTTAAAGGACTCGGCGCACACACGTGCACGAGTTTACAAGTTTGTAGGTAAGTATTGAAATTACAATCTTAACATTAATTTTACATCGTAATCAACTCAAAAATAATGTTCGGAGCTGCGCTACCGAACAGCTCAGCGTTTACCAATTTGTGCATCGCATGCACATTTGGGACGCTTCGATTAAGATTCTATTTGACTTTTTAGTCAGTTCGCTGATCGCGACCCAGCTCATTTACCATTAAAACCATTTCTTATTACCATTTTTATACCATTTTAATTAACTTTAATTTATTTCTTTTCTTTTAACCATAAGTTATTCGTGTTAAGTTCTAAGTGTTTTTACTAGTGCTAACCTTTAAATAAACCATTATTTTTTACCATTAACCAAATCAATCTTTCAATTCATTATTTTCCTAAATCACTAACCTAATTAACGAGCTCGCCCCGCTACAAATAATCAAATGATGGTTTATTAACTAATTTAGGACAATAAAATTATTAATCTTAATTATTATCGACGAACAGTTGTAATTGCGCCGATATATAAAATAACTTGTACAAATAAAAAATATCTATCTATGTACGTCCAATATTAGTCCATTAAACATCAATGCTGTTAACCATCAGAAACTAAATATCTGAAGACAAATAAAACGATCAAACTAGGCTTTAAATGTCTAATATGAACCAAAATTGTTCGATGACTTTACTATTATAATAATATGACTTTCTAAACTGATAGTAAAGACTTGACAGTCTGTCAAGATGAATTCTTGTAAGATTGTCAAGATTCAAATTCCTTTGAATGTTAATATTAATGTTATTTCTAAGGGTCTCGTGACAGCCGTACAGCAAGAGTTACCTCCGATAGAAAATTTTCATGTATAAAATAGAATAAAATTTATTAAGGCAATCATAAATTCATTTACAAAATAATGTACCGGTAAAGAAAAGCAGTGGATTGAAAAATTGTGAATAGCATTTAGCCTTTTAAAATTATAGTATTGAATTTCAAAACATAATATAACATAACATTATGTCTATATTACACAGAAGGGTGTGGCATGTGGTTATGTTTAGGTCCCATGGGATAGGGGTGCTATTTTGAATTTCTAGATAGAATTGTGCCCGGTGGATAGCGATAGGCTCACTGCATATCCCTTGAAACATAACAGGTGAAGTGTGGTTGTTGTACATCCCTGCCACACCCTTCTGATCTTTATTTTGTAAATTTCAGTTCACGCGAGGAGCTTCAAAATTATGTTTTTTATCACTAAAAAGTGTTTTCAGAGTTTATTTTGATAGATTTGCGATTGGTTTTATGACGTGTGAATGTTTTCAAGACCGTTTATCCGATGTGTAAATATTTCCGGTGATCAATCAATCATTTGGGTGTTTCTATGTATAATATGTATGTATTTACAAAAGAAAAGTATATATGTATTAGTATCAGTTATTCTAGTACCCATAGTACAAGCTCTGCTTAGTTTGGGACTAGATGGCGTTGTGTGTAAGTTGTGGAATATTTATTTATTTATTTATTTATTTATTTATTTAGTCATTTATAAAAAAACTTTGAATCTTCTTTCGGTAAATAAGTTTTTAAACTTCTTAAAAAATTCAGTTCGGCGGTCCACAACGTTTTGTATCAGATTAAAAACGCTTTACTTGAAACTATAATTAAGTTTTTAAGATTATGGAATGATCTTTGGATGCTTTTGCAACGTCAATCTCACTTAAGTGACAGTTGACTTATATGGACGCTGCAATGAACCATGAAATGTGCCGACCCGAACGTGCTGACCCGCCTGTGTGAGTAGCGTCTGTAGAGGAACGGGTGTGATGTTCCTCTACCACATAGTGAGGATTCTCCGACCAGGCTCGGTGGTTTTGCCTGGCGGACAGCTATCCAACGGTAGTGTCTTGGAAGTTGTATTTATATACACTCGCTGCGAACACTTCGTTTTCGCGATTTAGAGCTCTTTGATATTTTGACTTATTGTGTCATGTGTCACTTCTTGACGTTGTCAATTTCAACTAATTATGTGCGGGTAATAATCGAGGTAAGCATCTCTAAATCAGGCAATTTCTGAACTCAGCTTTTACTTAAACTACTTTTTTAGGTCGATACTTTGTGGACCAGTTTTCCTGTAACTTAATAGCTAAAGTTTTTCAACTTACTAAGATATTCAGTTTGGCGGTCCACAAAGTTTTGTAACAGATTTAAAACGCTTAACTTGAAACTGTAATTAAGTTTTCGAGACTACGAAAGGCGCTTTGGGTGCTTATTATGTTTTTAACAGTTTTTTTTTAAACTTACGGAAAATTTTTAACGATTAGCTCTGATAATAAAAAGGATTATTCGAAGTTTTTAAACAAAACTCCTGGTAAGTTAACCTTAGTAGTATACGAAGTACAATTTAATTATTTTTTTAGACAAATTAGTTGTTATTTGATCTAGGCAAGCTGAAAAAACTCTAGCCATTTAAAATGCTATGAATACTTTATGATAATAATTAATATCTCTTTTTAAACGGAAAAAACGTACAACATATTAAAAATATTATGGAAATGCTATTTAGGATGATGCAAATGTAAATGATACATATAAGAACGCTTTTAGTAACTAGCGTACAAACAAATCTAAGCGCACATGCTTTTAAAATAATATATATATAGATATATTATATTTAAAAACTCAAAAGCTCAAAACAAAAACTTGGAAACCCAGCAACCGGACACCTAATCTTTTACACAAAACGTTTTTCTGAAATTATAATAAATTCTTCATGCCCCGCCTCGGTAATAAAACATTCCAAAAAACCGCGACCTCTTGAAAAGTAGTTAATATTTTTCCCGCGCCCCACGAAACAAACTTTGATTTATAATTCATGAATTTTATTAACAAGATCGTGACGAACTTAAATTGAGTTTCTTGTTCATCTTATTGCCGTGTCCGACTCAGCGTGGCTTTCTGTCTTTTTTTAACCGACTTTCAAATTAATGTTGACCAAGTTATGAGAGCTATCATTTTTTACCTGAGTACGAAAAGCAGATTTTACAAAAGTTTGTCGTTGCTTTTCTGTAAGAATATTTTGCTTGGCGAACTATTAACTTCAATCGGCGAACAAGTTTCGAAGAAAATGTTGGCACTGAAAGAATACGGCCTCATTAAAAGTAAGAAGTAATTGAATAAATTTGTTTTTTTTGTACCATGAACGATTTATTGTAATTTGAATATTAATGCATGCATTTTTTTGATGAAATGATGATACATCAAATGTAAAAGGATAAAAAAGAATCATCAAAATCAGTTCATAAACGACGGAGATATCCGTGAACAAACATAAAAAAAAGCAACATATATACGAATCGAATTGAGAACCTCCTCCTTTTTTAGAAGTCGGTTAAAAAGACACTGACCCCCACAACACAGGGTATCCTAGTGTGGGGCTCAGTGATACTGTCGAACCACTGTATTTATTTACTTTTTTGAATCAATAAAATGTATTATAATTATTTAAACGTGTTGTGGTTTTAGTTTGGTGTATGTTGGGTGCAATTATAATATGACTAGGTACATTTTTATCCCGAAGCAGTAGTAGTAGTAGTACGTAGTAATATATTGGTAAGATCGAATTATGCAATTCGTGTCGGGGATAGGGGGAATAGATACATTGAGTTTGCGTTGCAAATGTGTGATTATGATGCATTATTATTTACTGTGTAAGCACATTGGTGCAGCCGAGTGGGAGAACGTAGGACTTCTAATTCAAAGGTCTCGGGTTCGAACCCACGGCAAACCTGTCAATAAACGTTAAGATTCGTCTTTTCGAAGATATGTGTGTATTTGGCATATAAATTATCGCTCGCTAACGGTGAACGAAAACATCGTGAGGAAACCTGCATGCCTGAGAGTGCCTAAAAAGTACTCAAGGGTGTGTGAAGTCTGCCAATCCGTACTTGGCCAGAGCGTGGTGGTCTATGGCCCAACCCTTCTCATCATGAGAAGAGGTCCGAGCACAGCAGTGGGACATGTATTAGATACAGGGCTGCTATTATACTGTTAAATAATAAAATTGATGATTCGATTACGTAACGTGTATTGATTAGGTGCCGATAACGAAAAATATTATATTACAAGATACATATATATTTTACTCCAAATTTAAAAATTTTAATAACATGTGTCACATTTTTAAGTAGTTTTAAGTAGAATTATATATCCCTTAATCAAATGGACATTTTTCGTCACTAAAATTGAAATTTTGTCACGGTTTTTAGGTAAGAGGGTTTTATAGATTTCGAAAAAAAACTCCTTGTTTTTATAAAAAGGGGGGAAATGGGGTTTTTTTTTATAGAGATTGGTACTGATTAGAGCTGCCAATAAAGAAATAAAAAAAATACTTCAGTAGTGTCAAGTGGGTAATAATTGCCCAATATTTGAATAAGGGATATAGTACATTAAGTCTAGCTATAAGTACTCTTTATTCTACTTGTAATGGTTTATTTTATTTTCTGTTAATTTATTTTTTACACACACCTCCGTCAGCTATAATGAATTTGACAATACGTTTTATTTACTATTTTTAACGGAACCGTAACAAAATTGTTCTTAATCGAAAATCAAAACATGAAAAAGCCATAAGAGGTCTTATTGATATACATATGATACCATTTAAAACTCATATGACACGAGATAACGCTATGATACATTAACATCTGGTAAGCAAATCAACTAAAATTTGTGACGTCTCGATCTCAAATTGGAAACGTAATAATGTTGCGTCTCAGACGTATTAGGGCGCTCTCACACTACGTCGGAACCGAATCCGATCCGAGTGCCGAAAAAATAATTGTACAACAGATTGGATGATGGATCTGATGTAGAGCGTAACTAGGGATCCTTTTTACCGCATAATTTAGTTTAGCACAACACGTTACGCATTTTTTTTTACATAATTGTCTTTTGGCATACCACTTCACTTGGCATAACTATCATTTTGCATATTTTTTTTATGGCATAAGGTTTTTTTTGCATAATACTTATTAGGATAATGGTTTTTTCATTTAAAAAAGATCGAATAAATTAGAAATTGTTATCATAGTGTAAAAAAAGGTTAGGGTGCGGCGAGGGTGGCCCTTCGACCACCCGTAAGCCGCTACTATTTGTGATTTGTTGAATCAGGGTATAATTAAAATAGTAAGCCAAGAGACAATTATGGCTGAAAAACATTAAGCCTAACAATGATTATGCATAATAAAATATTTATGATAAAAAAAATATGCAAAAAAGTTGTGCCAAATTAGTATTATGCATAACTATAATTATGCAAAATAAACTACAAGAAGTTGAATTTATGCCTTAAGTATTATTTTGCCTTGAAAGATGCGATATTTTATTTATTAATACAAGTCAGTTTTACCGCAATCACACTTAATCAACATCAAGGGATTATAGTTCCATGAAATCGCAGCATTACTTATGAACCCATTTATATTTAACTAGTTTCAACTCAAAGTGTATCAGACGTTTATTTAGCCAGTGTACACACAGCCTTACATCACATCCGAATGTAGAGAGCTCTAATAATTCGTGAGCGAGTTAAATCTCATCTCGCGCAAATCAAATATTTAGCCAAGACGTATCGTACTCAGTTATTATGTGTAGTTTCTGAACAAATATACAGCTTATTTGCTACGTTTTGAGGTGGAAAAATAAATACTGGATGGTTGAAATTCGTGAAATGTCAAACCAAATATTTGAAATGAACATTCAACATTCAACAAGACTGTGCTTATAGATCTTGAAAGGGCGCAAAGAGCTGTAATAAATGTAGCATTACGTAAGCTATTTTACTATCTAACAGATTATACCCTATATAAAGAATTTACAGTGCTCCGAGTAAGACAGTTATTTATTATTAGCGCAACCTTACATACCCATATAACAATAACCCACAGACCAGTAACCTTTTTTTTTTTTTTTATTGGTCGTGAAATGTTCCTGACCGCATAGACTACAGTAACCTAATCACCAAACGCACTTTTAGACTGCCACCGACTAGAACCATATCCCTTCTGGCTAGGCGATGTCCTACTTTCACACATTCCCATGTCTACAACAAGGTATATAAGACTTGTAACATCACGGATCGTGCACGCTTTGCCTGCAAAAACGTTGTAACAGAGTGATTACTTACCTTAAATTACAAAGAAACAGAGATTTTACTCCTTTAAATAAATTAAATTAAATTATTTAAATATTGACATGTTATTACTTTTTTTATTTTTATTATAGTGTTTATTGCACGACATGACATGATTTTATTTGAATTTTTGTAATTAGCCAATTCATGACATAATAATAGGTTTAATATAGCTTTTATTAATTTTCTGACATTGATCAAGTACCTATATATATTTATTTTAATTGGTTTGACATTGTATGTTTAAATTCAATTTCTATTTAAAGCACATTATAAACATGAATTTTGCATGCCAAGTGTAATAATTTTAGCAATAATATCTTATATTTGCATGTCGAATGCCCGGCGAAATATGTGATAAAAAAAGTAACAAAATGTTAAAACATCTGTACCTACCATGTTTTACGCGAATAAATTATTTCTATTTCTATTTAAATCCAAGGGCATACAAATACTCTCACCCACCCACACCCACTCACGCACACACACACACACACACACACACAATATTTTTGTAACATTCTCCATTTTATATCTTTTATATTTCTTACTCTTTTTAAATTGGTATCTTTCACTTCAGATACATCGTGAAAACATTATTATTATGTAAGGTTTCCAAAACACAGGAACACGTTGTTTGGAAAACACTGTAAAAACAATGTCTGTATCTTTTTTGGTAATAAACTTTTTTTTTTTACTTTTATTTAATTCCTGAAGCAAACTGCTAAGAAGTGCTCATGTCTGATTTTACATGACTACTTTTAAAATAAAAGTAATTAAAATACAGTGAAAAGTTAAAAGTAAAGCTTGATCCTCTGCAGGGTGGATTACCCAGAGAAAAGGAGAAGTAGTTAGAACGTCTTTAGTTGTCGATTTAACCGACTTCAAATAAAGGAGGAGGTTCTCAATTCGACTGTATTTTTTTTATATTTTTCCCGATCACTCGAAGATGCCTGGTAAAATACTCTCTACTTTCATGTTGCTGAGCTGGTGCTGGAAGGTACAACTCCTCAATGGTTCGGAGTGTAAGGATAATTCTTTAAATATAGGCATCTTAAGGCATTATTTTGCATTATTTCAAGTTAAGTGGAGACGTTGAATTACTTAAGTATTTTTGACTTTTTAGTTCAATTTTTGTAATTGACGTTGGTTATTTTTTGTGAAATTATTTATATGAAATGTCAGCGTGTCTCCACCCTCACATTTAAATACAAAAATTATGTATGCATTTTTTACCTTAGTAGAACGGGAACCAATAAAACATTTAAAGACTTACCAATAAATACTGAATAACCATTGATTTTAAGTTTAATATTTTCAATTTTATAGGTCTATGTGAATAACGAAGCCTGCCGCTGACTCTTAGATGCTAAAGCATTACATACTCCTTACATTTATAATTCTTATTTAGGTAAGCTCCGGTGTCAAATCATTTTATTACAATAAGTATTATAATTTAGTTAGCTAAGTTTTATTTTAATTTTATATTTTTTGTGTTTTGGTGTTTGTTTTGACGTGTTCAAGCACCCCTTGGGGCCCATGGAAATAAATGATTTGATTTGATTTGATTTAATAATATAAGCTCGCCTTTTGTATACTCTTACCGTAATAATATGTTTATTTACCTGTACATAATAATATAAATAATATAATTATTTCTAGTATTAATTCTAGAACAATAAAATTATAATGTAAAGAAAAGTGTTATCGTTCAAAAATCGCCTGCACTAGGCTTGGCCAGTCTTGCAGGATGTTTTTTTTAGCTACAAATGAAGATGGATATTTCCGATTTCAATATTTTCAGCATTCATTTTGGCCAAAAAACAAAAAACAGCTTCCTTATATAAAACAAGAAATAATTTGAAACGAGTGTACGAAAGCTTCACTATAAACCCTCCTAAACCTATATTGAAAAACATGTCAGCAAAATCGTGGCCCCAACTTTGATTTGTAATTCATGAAATCATTATGAAGTTGGCGCCAAACTTAAATCGACTTCCCTTGTAGTTTCTCACAAACTTATCTGTTCCACTTGCCAAATAGCAACACAAGCAAAATTCTGTTCTATTTTTTAACATATAGAGTCTACAATATTGTTTTTGGAAAGCTACACGTCGATTTTCAGTATATTTGTTGGTAATCTGACATCAAAACTTTGGACCAATGACAATTTGTTAAATGTCTTCTAAGTTTTCTGTTTGAAATGTCTGAGTGGAAAGATTTATTAGGCAGTTTTTCTAGGTCAACTGATACGAAGCGTTTTACAAATGGCTTCTCTATAATAAAATTGTATTTTTTGCAGGCATCTTAAATGTAATGAGAAAAATAATTTATTTATTTAAAACTTTTTGCACAATTTGTACAGAGACGGACTTAATGCCAAAGGCATTCTCTACCAGTCAACCAAGGGTGGTGCAGAGCTTTAACATGGTAGGTGCACTTGTAAAGATAGTAAAAAAAAAATACAAAACTAACAAAACTTACAAATAAAAATAAATAATATAAAATGATAATATACTTTCTAAAGTATAAATTCAATACTATATATGTTTATATAGTATTGAATTTATACTTTAGTTACTTAAATATTATATATACATATATAAATACATATAACATATATACATAATATATAATAGAAATATTGGATGATAAATATAAAACCATACACAGCGTGGTAATCTAATGATGTGACGATTCCGACAACTTATCACGGAGGAGATTCCGAACTTTTATTTTGAATGTAAAACGGTTAGTGGACATCCTGATCCTGAATAATAAATATAATAAAATGACAATTCTAGTACCTACACTAATCAATAAAAATATGTTTGGTACCGGGTTAAATTTCTGAGTCGGGCCAATGTATTATTTGGAATCTTTTCATCTGGATTTTTTTTAGGCAAGCTTAGAGTTTTGTTATATTCATCACATTAATATATAACAGAACAGGTGAAGTTTGGGTGTTATACTGCTTCACCTTTGCCACATCTTTCTGGGTCATAGAGGTTTGATGATGTAATGTTCGTACACCATTAGATTCATTAGTTGAGCGTTTTCACAAAAAAGTGTACCCCCCACTTTTCGGTTGTCCCTTGTGTTTGAAGTATTACTAACAAAATATGATATGATCTGGTGAATATTTGAATGACTGTAAGCAATAAACACATTTTAAACTAGTAAATGAAGTGACACAAATATGAAAAAAAAACAGAGCAATTAAAATAATAACCCATTTTAATTAGCGAGAAGTCAGTTTTTGGCGTGTCCCCCCACTCGAATTTCTCGATGTTAAAAGCTATTCTGAAAAATTTTTGTACGCGATACATTGACTTTTTGATACGGTTAGAAAGAACTCTGTGTCTTCTATCGTTTTCGGTACTTTTTAATTTAAACCTAAAATACAAAG
This sequence comes from Hypena proboscidalis, assembly GCA_905147285.1. Taxonomy (NCBI): domain Eukaryota; kingdom Metazoa; phylum Arthropoda; class Insecta; order Lepidoptera; family Erebidae; genus Hypena; species Hypena proboscidalis. The sequence continues at coordinate 2,742,239 of LR990150.1, read as the reverse complement.
CTTCACAATTCAATTTTCAACAAACATGTAAAAAGTGGTGCCGACCGGACTTGTCAGTTTTGTCACGGCTAAAAGTACTATTTAAATAATAAATAAAGACTTTTTCGTTTCTGAACTAGCAACATTAACCTTATAATCCACCATTAGAAATAAAAAAATAACCATTTGTGATACGAAACCGAGTAAAACAACGTGTGCATTATGTTGTGCCACGAACGTCAAGATTTCTTGTGTCGGATTTGAGACACAATAATTGCTGATTCCGGTAAGCTTACATCATTTCACGATATTTAAAAGATTAATAATTTAATAATGTAATTGTTATATAGTTAATAACAAATTTAGAGTAAATGTTTATGTTTAAATACAGTTCAGAATATAATAAGGGAAGAAAGCGTCACGTCAGGTTTGCGACATTTTATCTCGTGACCTACCAGGCTGACCAGCAAAGCCGCAAAACCGACACTATAAAGCAAGGTTTACATACACACTACGATAATTTACAGTTCTTTTTTATTTGTCCGTCGGACTGTTTGAATAGTAGGTTATTTTTTAAAATAAGTAGTATCGTTTGTTTGTTTAGCTTTATTAATTATTATGTATGGAGTTATGTCATATAGTGCTACGTTTATTGATCATCGGAAGGTCCATACCGATCAGCTACTTATTTTAAAAGATTTTTGACTCTATTCTTTAATAATTGTTGATTTCTAATAATAAATATAATGTGTAATAAAAAAAGAACTGATTATAGAATAACACAATTTTTACTGCTTCGGTTTGTTAATTTTATAGGAATTAAGAAATAAACAATGGCTGTAAAAATACTCTAGGCATTAATTAAGTTATAAAAGTAAAAACTAATTTCAATTTGTGATTATTTTGATACTTGAAATTTGATGTGATTTGTGAAATAAGTATAATATAAAACATTTAAAATATATTTCAATTATTTTTTTTATTGTATTGCATTAAATCATCAATAACACGCGAACACTCGCTGGTGTAGCACGCATACCGCTCGACGCGTTGAAAGAAATATATCGTCAACCTTTTTCGTTCATAATATTAATTTCATTTTACGTCGCACTCTCTGTTTCATCAACAATGAAGAAGTGTGCTGTTTGTGACGTGCAATTTAACGATGGCGTACAATGTGGTACCTGCAAAAAGCTGCTAGACTTTGGCTGTGCCAGCATCTCGGAGTCAGGGTGGAGAAAATTGGGTACTGACCGACGGACACAGTGGAAATGTCCAATGTGTAGAATCTCCTCACCAGCGCCCACACTTAAACCTGAAACACCAGCTACAATGGATATCATATTGAGCGAAATTCGAGATATGCAGAGGCAATTGAAAAGTTTACCGGTTCTTGTAGATGACATGAGGTCTATCAAGGAGGAGCTAGGAGAGCTCAAGTCAACTTGTGAATACTCCAGTAACAAGCTCGATGAATTTAACACCAGGATCCTTGAGCTCGAAGCGAAAACTCCTGAATTCACGAAGATGCAAGACTTGGTAGCTTCTCTTCAGGGCGAGTTGGCAAATACAAAGTGGCAACTCTCTTCTCAGGATCAAAGGTCAAGACTAAACAATGTCGAGATTAAGGGAGTGCCGGTGAGAAAGGACGAGAATCTCTTCTCAATTGTGGATTCCATCAGTCGCAAAGTGAGCTACAATTTGCCCAAGAATCAAATTAATTACATATCCAGAGTGCCTATGTTCAACTCCAATGATAAATTAATTATTGTGAGTTTCCTTAATAGATATCTAAAGGAAGATTTTATTGCGGCTGCACGTGCCGATAAGGAGCTATCCACCGCAGATCTCGGATTCCAAGGTACGTCCCAGCGGGTTTACGTTAACGATCACCTTAGCTCTGAACACAAAAAACTGTTGAGTGAAGCAAGATCCATCGCCAAGAAGAAAAACTATAATTTTGTATGGGTTAAACATTCTAAAATACATGTACGGAAAGACATAACCAATAAATCTTTTGTAATTCGCAACTTCAACGATTTAAACAAAATTGTTTAAAATGCTACCTAATTGTAATAGAGTATATTTGTCAAACTATAATATTTAATCTGTCAAATGTTAAATTTGATACTTCGCTTACTTTGTTTGTTTATAAAATGTTTATCACCTCTGCGCTACTAATGAGCTTACAACCGCACCTTTGTTCCGCTAAACGATTCTATTATATTCCTTATCGCGCTGTTTACTGCACTGCTTTAGCTCGCAAAAATATAGCCGTCTCGCTTGATTGCGCATACGCTGCAGCTATTTGTGTAGCGTGCCTACCTTGTCGCACGGCTACCTGTACTAGTTGCAGGTTAAATTACTTTTGTTTTTTACTAAACGTGTTACGAAGCTACTGGAATTTTAACTACCTATCTTTCGTCTGTTTACTTGTATTTTATTTATGGATTCTGATGAATAACTTATTTTACACTGCTAGTTTGCTTTATTATAGTGCTTACGATGAAGTTGTATACGGTGGCAATGGTTTATTCTAACGATAATAATAATAAGCTAAATATCTATTACCAGAATTTACGCGGAGTTCGGTCAAAGACTAATACTTTTTATCGGCAGATGTCATTAGGTACATACCATATAATCGTGCTTACAGAAACGTGGCTGATTGAAGGTGTGTCTGATTCGGAGATCTTTGATGACCGATATTTGGTATGGCGCCGGGACAGAGATTATGCAGCTACTGGTCAGTCACGGGGTGGTGGCGTTCTTATCGCTACGCGTAGGCATTTAGCGGCTACTTTAGAACCAGTTCTACATTCGACTGCAGAAGACCTTTGGGTGAAAATACGCTTTAACACAGGAAGTTCGCGCAACAACGTAAACCTATATTTGGGTGTTATTTATTTATGTAGTCAAAACCAAGGCCTTTCGTTTTCTTCTCAGCTGCATAATTTTATGAACAAATTAAGTGAAGCAGTAATGAATAACGCCTCAGACAAATTCATAGTTCTCGGAGATTTTAATATGAGTGGCATTCAGTGGTCTTCAGTAAGTAATAACCAATACTATAGTCCTATCAATCTAACTACAAGCGATGAGTATTTGTTGGCTGACGAGATGTGTGCTTTGGGTTTAGCGCAATATAATGGCGTTAAGAATAAATATGGTAAAACTTTGGATTTAGTGCTGTCGACTTCTCAAGTCACTGTTACCGAATGTCATGACCCCTTAGTACCTATAGACCCATACCATCCTGCATTACTCACAAATTTATCTGACTTTGAAATAACACCATTAGACTACGCGCCGCGTTTACGATATATTTATAGTAAAGGTGACTTTGATAACATAAACAGGGAGATTGGTGAGGTTGACTGGGAGGTTGAGTTTTTAACACGATCGGTAGATGACGCTGTTGAGTTTTTTATGCAAATCATTACCAAATTACAGGACAAATACATTCCAAAAACCGTTGTTCGTAATAAATCATACCCCGCTTGGTATAGCGCCTCGCTAATCAAAATTATTTCTGAAAAGTATAAATACCACAAAAAATTTAAAAAATATGGCAACAAATCGGATGAGCATACATTTAAATTACTACGCGAAAGAGCTAAAACTATGGAATCAACTTGCTTCAATAACTATATAAATTTAACCGAAAAATCAATAAAAAATAATCCGAAATGTTTTTGGACTTTTGTAAAAAACCGTTACACTTCACTTTCAATACCTAACAATTTTAAATATAATGATGAGATTTTGCTGACTGGTGAGTCAATTTGCCGTGGTTTCTCTTCCTACTTTAGTTCTGCGTTTCTCAGTGATAACGACAGTAATTTGTACAACCAAAACACAATGCTACCACAGATTGCCTCTCTTTGTAATATGACCGCATCTGATATAAGTAGTGTTAAGGTAAAGGTTGATGAAGTCACCAAGTTACTGCGCAACTTGGACCCGGCCAAGGGTGCAGGCCCGGACAGTATATCCCCTAGGTTGCTTATTAAATGTGCACCTTCGATATCTTATCCAATCTCACTTTTGTTCACTAAGTCCTTAATGTTTTGTGTTGTTCCTAAAATATGGAAGTCCGCTTTCATCACGCCTATACATAAAAAAGGCCAAAAGACCGATATAACAAACTATAGGCCAATATCGAAACTATGCATTATTGCTAAAGTTTTTGAGAGGATTATTTACACGCAACTTTACTCAGCAGTTAGCAAGTCCCTTAATACATCTCAACACGGATTTTTGAGGGGTCGGTCTACCGTCACAAATTTGGCCATTCTAAACGACTACCTGACCGATGCTATGGACAGGGGCTTACAGGTCGATGTTATTTATACTGATTATAGTAAGGCCTTCGACAAAATCGATCATTACATCCTGATAATGAAGCTTAGAAATATCGGTATTCACGGAGATTTACTCAGATGGTTTTCATCCTACATTGAAAATAGGTCACAAGCTGTAGTCCTAAATAATTACATATCTAGCTGGGTCCCCGTACCCAGTGGCGTACCTCAAGGTTCATTGCTCGGCCCACTGCTATTTATAATTTACGTGAATGACATCGGCCTGTGCTTCCAGTCATCCTCACTTCTCTGCTTTGCCGATGACATGAAAATTTACAAAACCATATCTTCGGTAAATGACACGATGGCATTACAGGATGATCTTCGTAGACTGGAAGAATACTGCCAGACATATAAGCTCTATCTCAACCCTTCAAAATGTTCAGTTGTATCGTACACCAGAAAGCGAATCGCTTTAACAGACAATTACACTTTAGGAGGAGTAACACTACCTAGAAACACATTTGTTCGTGACCTAGGTGTTTATCACGATTGTAAGCTTGCCTTTGACACACATGTTGACAGCATAGTTAACAGGGCTTCCAAGGCTCTGGGATTTATCATGCGCATTTCCAAGTGCTTTACTGAAGCCAAAACACTTAAAATTTTATATTGCACGTTTGTGAGAAGCCATTTGGAGTACGCGTCTCAGATTTGGAATCCCTGTTACTCCAAGTACATAGACAGAATAGAGAATGTCCAAAAGCGCTTCATTAAATATCTATGTTTCCACTTAAAGATCCCGTATCATTCTGGTCACTACTTATTATTATGTAAAAAATTTCATTTATTACCACTTCAAAATCGTCGTCAGATATCAGATTATACGTTAATTTTAAAAATCTTAAACTGTAATATTGACAGTCCTGAGTTATTGTCCAATTTTTTCTTAAATGTACCAAACAAATCAACACGTTCTTATATTCCATTGCGGATTCCAGATGCTTCAACTAATTACAGGCAGAATAGTTGCGTTGTGCGTGCGAGCAGATACTTTAATAAAGTGAGTAAGCAGTTCGATATCGATCCATTTGCAATAAGTTTGTCTGCGGCAAGAAGACGGTTGAGTCTCGAATTCTTTAAATGAGCGGAGTATCATATTTCTTATTTTATTATGTTGTGTTATATTTCTATTTTATTTTTATTTTAGTTTCTTCATTTAAATCGCGCCCTAATTATAAGGTTATGAGCAAGCGATGTTTGCATTAGTTTTGTTCGCAACAAATTTTTATATGCAGTCACTAGAAGCGAAAACTTGTTATTGGCTTTATGGTTCCTAAACTTATTGTTATTTAAGTAATACTAGCTGTAAGTTTTCCATAGATAAATAAATAAATAAATAAATAAATAAATTTCTCTCAATTATTCATGTGAGCCCAGCCTTACAAAAAATGGACTGTCGGTTTTGCGATTGTCCTGTGTTTTACGACGAGGGATTTCTTAGATTTTGTTAATTTTTAATATGAAAGGTTACAAATTATTTAATTTCAATATTTAAAATAGCAATGTATATTTCGAAAGCAATAATGTAATGTCTCGCTAAAACTACTTAACTATTACAATATCGAAAAAATAACAGTTACTAACATCAGTTGTGGCAAAACCGAACTAAAATTAGCTAGAAATTCACATGTTCTTAAGTTTTTCACCATTATGTCGTGGTTTAATAAAATATATATTATTATCTTTAAAATACAATAAATATAATTTGTGTGTTTTTTCAAAGTTATAAGATATTTAGCTTTTAAGATAGTCGCAAAACTGACATTTTTTTCCACGGAGTCAGATTAATTTTACGATTTCTCGTAAAATAGCTTCATAATAAAGGAAATAAACATAATTTCATAAATTACAATACTAGATGTATTGTAATTTATGAAATTTTATATTTTAATTAAAAAAACATCGAAAATATCACATTTAAAATCTGACAGTAAATTTGGTCAGGGTACACTTTATTTTGAAAACGCTCAGTTATTGTTGAATTGTAGTACACAAACAATTATAACTTACAATAACATATTTGCTACTTTTTACTGACATAATATTTTGCAGTTGAAGTCGGTGGAAGCTATTAACATCTATACTTCTGGCAAAATTGAAATTACGTTTTGAAACAATGATAGTGAATACAATACAATACTTGTATTTATTGTCAGTCAGATAATTATGTCAGCAGGTTTATCGGCAATTCTCGGAGCCTGCCTTGACTGCATTCCAATACTTAATTTTTTGCCAGATTGTTAAAGTTATAAAGCATATCATCTTCATTTCTGGCGAAATAATTAACTTAGCAAGTTGGTGCCTCCGCATGAAACTTGCATTTGGAAGTTCATGACGTAATTACTACTGCGATCATAAGTTACTGCTACTAGTATGCACTAAGTGTATTAGAACTAGTGCTCCCGTGCCCTCGAACATAGGATGCTTCATTCTACTGCAAGATGATGTACACATCTGCCAAGACTTTGTATGTAGTAAAGAATACCTATCAAATCAGAGGAAATACAATTGTATTATAAGTAGTGTTGCCCTGCAAGAGTCTTGCAAGTCACGAGCACGTAGACACGAACTTCGATTTTCGAATTTCAGAGTACAGGTGTTCCATCCAAAGAATAAATTATGTTACAGAATGCTTAGAATGGAAACGAATCCATTATACTGATTACGTAAATGTTTATTAAGAAACAGTTACTCCCGTGGGAAACGGCATACAGCTCAGTTGATAACCATGTGGCAGTTGATTTTAAAATTTCTCATTAAATCTTTATTAATCTGGTTGGTCTTAACTTTTAATACATTTTTCTAAGATCTAAAGTAAATTTTTCAAAGATTAGACAACGGGTCTAAATCGTGTAATTATTATAAAGGTAAATAAATATCTACCTATGCTCGACGTTTAACGCGATTTAGTCCCGTTTTCCAATTTTTGAAAAATGTTCTCAAATTGCGAAAGTTTATAACATAATATCTAAAGTAAACTTTAATAAATAGCAATAGCCTTATAGGTAATTGTAAGACTTGCAAGACTCTTGCTAGGCAACACTAATTATAAGGGACAGGTGGTGGACAAAACCTTTACTTATGAAAGAGGTTCAATTTGAAAGTGTCTTGTGCTTTGAATACTCTTTTGACTGTAACTTCACTGCTTAGAGGTTATGTCAATTTTGTTGCACTAAAACGGTATAATGATTGGCAATAAAAGGCATAGCGCGTGGTTTTAAGGAGCCGTGTCTTTAGCCGTTGCGGAAAGATCGCAAACTGAAGTAAAATGATTATGTAAAAAAAATTAGTACATAAAATATTATAATATTTAGAATACGCTCGAGTTAAGAATATTCTTTTTTTTATTAGTTTTTTTAATTAGTTTTTTTTTATTTTATTTTTTTATTTCAAGCTTTTTAGTGTCTTAGTTTTATTACTTTTGAGTTATTGAAGGCGGTTCCTTTTTCTTTGGAAAAAAATAGTACATATTATAATATTTAGAATACGCTCGAGTTAAGAATATTCTTTTTTTTTAATTAGTTTTTTTTATTTATTTTTTTTATTATCAAATCCTTATATATTATCAAAAAAATCTTTCTGAGATCTTCATGATCATAAGTTATCACTACGATAATAACAAATATGCTGAAACGTAAGCCCCGTCCAAACCTAAGAGCTTTCGGTACTTTAAGGGTAAGTAAGTAGGGTGTCTCTGCTTACCCTTCAAAGCATACACAGACATGATGTTATGTTATGTAGTGGTGAAAACAATACATAGATACACGATTGCACAAAACGTGGTTCATTAGCTATTCGTTTTTGAAGAGTTCCGTTGCCTGTCTCCAAAGATCTTTATCAGATTATGATAAATTATATACTAAAACCTTCCTTGAAACACAAGGATTAAAATACCGAAATCTGCATTCAAATCGGATCAGTAGTTTCCGAGAAAATCGCGAACATAAAAAGGTGACATACATACATACATACATACATACATACATACATACATACATACATACATACATACATACATACGGATCGAATACAGAACCTCTTTTTTTTTTGAAGTCGGTTAAAAACACATGTTCATCGCCCCTGCGCTTGCAAATGCTGATAATGCCTATGGTGTACGGTTTCCCCGTACAAAGTGTTTATAAGTAGGAGGGATCAAATTTAATTAGATAAATTATGAAGCTACCTAACAGTTGTAAATGATCCAGTCCTATTGGAAGGTGGTGGTAGAGCTCTTGTGAATGAGCTCGAGGGCGGCAGCACCACCTTCTCACCTTTAACCTGCCGCCAAATAGTAGTGCTTCCATTACTGTGTTCCGGTTTGGTGGTGAGATCAGGCCCTGAAATTACTGGCACATGAGGCATAACACCGTAGTCCTCAGCTGCAGCGACGCATCTATAATCTGCTTTTGTGGATTGTTGATGTCCATGGGCTGTACTCCACTTACCATCAGGTGGACTACACGTTCGTTCGCTGTGGGCGTAGTATAAAAAAAAAAGGTGGCTAAATAATAAACTTAATAGTTGGTGCCTCCGCATGAAACTTGCATTAGGAAGTAGATACGTGGCGTAATTACTACTGCGATCATAATTTACTGCTACTTGTATGCACTAAGTGTATTAGAACTGTGTATTAAAGCAGCCGTGGCGCAATGGATAAGGCATCAGTCTTACGATCGAGAGATCGTGGGTTCAAATCCTGGCCATTACCTTCCTTCCCAGTAAAAATCTATTTCACATTTGCACTACTATACGTTGGTCTGGACGAATTGAATTGCTCTGTACCAGTTTATATCCAGAAATATCTGAAATAACGAACAAAACAAAACAAAATTCATTCTTAACAAAACTAGGTAGAAAAATAAATAAAGGTATTTCTGGATAAATCTTCAAATATGTAATATTAAAGTTGAAAAATTAAGAATCCAGCAGGACTCGAACCTGCACCTCTTGGGTATACGCCCCAAGTGCTTTGCCAATTCAGCTTTATAAAATAAATGCATAGCAAAGCTAAAATTTGCTTTAAAATATTACAAGTAATCTTCAAATAACTTTTATTCAAATAAAGTACTGAGAAATCAAGATATTGTCATTAATTAACCGACCATCTTTACGCCTAAATAATACCTTTGAACAATCAATTACATTATCACGTAATTATTTCAGACCTGTTTCGGAACGACTAAACAGGGGAAATTAAAGGAATTATTTATGAGAACATTATCATAATAACCTTTTACTGAAGCCATTTGAATTAGTTGATTCTCTCGCATACATATGTATAGCTACTTTATATTCCGTTTCTGATTTCAATTACCTGTTAATTAATAAATAAATGATATTTCATTTCATTATATTTCATTTATTCAATGACAATGTTTACATTATATGCGAATGTTTTTAACAAATTTAATTTCTAATAAATAAGCACATTAATAATATTTTTTGCAATATAAAGTTCATTAATTACATATGAAAGTAATGATAAAATAGTATAATAAAGATTGATATCACCACAATAATAATCATGCATAAGATGTCAATTAATTAATTAAATGTATTGAATTAAATTATAATAATAATAAATAAACTTTATTGTACACCAGATAAAATATAAATTTAAAACTTAAAAACTAAATACCTAAAACTATAAGCTGTACAATCGGCGGTCTTAACGCTATCCGCGATCTCTTCCAAATACATAATTATTATGGATACATTGATACTATTATTTGTTCAATAAGTAGAAATCTGTGACTAGTAACTTAAATACTGCTGCGGTTTTGTGGACGTACAACCAAACATCTAATTATTGTACAAAATAAATCCCTTTTAATCAAATCCAAGCACTGAAAAAACTTGGTAACTGAAAATCGTATTATTTATATTACATTTATGTCCAGTAATGAACTGAATTGAAAATAAATTGTGTCCAAAATTTGTAACTCAATGAGGGAGCGAAGCGCGTGAAACGTGGTCACATGATGTGGTGGGTTTATGTTGAGAGAAACAGCGAGAATTGAGTTTAATTTATATCCAAATACTCCTTTATAATAAATTTCAAATCGGTATTATATAAATTTGTTGCAAAAAATATTCCTACGTTTCGCCTGCCAAGTTATAAGTTAAGTACTACGGGAGTTTTATTTCTTATTTTTTTTAATCGATGCCGTCTTTCGAAATAATTTCTGTCGTCAGCCTAAACCACTACGCCACCTGTGCAAAGATTGACTCAATATTATTGTGAGTATAATATTGAGTCAATCTTTAAATGACATCTAAAAAATGCTTTTCACAACGACAATCGAGAGGGAGAAAATAAAATTTTATTCTAATTACAAAACATCGATGTAAAACATGTTTGTCAAAATACTACTTAAGAATAGAAACTGTATTACGTGAAAACCGCAGTTTATTACCGATTACGAAAAATAACGAAACACATTTTCCGAGAAGGTATTTACTATTTTATTATAATACACAGCAATATATTATTATGTTTACACGATACACACAGTTTGAAATGTTAGCAATATCTAGCAAACCATCAAAAGGTAAGATAGAAATAATACAACCCCTCACTCCGACATAACTACCTACACAAATTATTTCCCAAGTGAACTCTGAACTTGCGGTATACCCAAAAATAGTTCCGCAAAGGCAAATTGCTTACCCTCTTCCCTTAACACAAAGGACCTACCCTAACTTTTCAAACTTCGAACATCATTTGCAGCTTCCAACCGCACGCCAGTAGCTCTCGAAGTACGGAAGGGGGAACACGCGTCTCTCTCCCATCTTGGCGGGAAAATTGTGACAGTTCTTTTTTCGAACGATCGGAATTTTTATTTTTTATTTGTCTGTGATTTTTTTGCGTTGAACATTTGTATTTTTGGACAGCAATTTTGGTGGCAGCCAGTTACTTCGTCATCGATTTTAGTGAGTACTTAATTAATATTAGGCCGTGTAATTTAAGTTTCTGAGTCCCAATCTAAGTTTGGTTACGGTTTGCCGTACTTTGTGTTTGTTGACAACTTTTATCTGTCTTTGTACGGAATTAATTATTTTCTTATTAAAGGGAAAAGGGAAGCTTACAAAGTAGTAAAATTTCAATTAAATCGCATTAACGCGTCGAAGTGAAATGTAGTGGAAACGTGCTGTAATTAAATGTTTTAAACGTCGTCGAATAAAACTGTAGTAAACAAAATTCGTTGTGTTTCAAATATAATGCCGTAAATTTTTAACCGACTTCAAAAAAAAAGAGGTTCTGTATTCGATCCGTATGTATGTATGTATGTATGTATGTCACCTTTTTATATATTCAGGTCGCTTAGTTTACATTGACATTCAAATAATAAAATAACATTTTCTAGAAACTTATTAAAAACATAAAAGTAATTTTTATTATTGGTGGGTGATTGTTTTTTTTTTTTAATTTTATAATTGCTACAAAATAAGCCGTTATTATTTTATTCTAAATAGGAACATTTTATTTTTATTTTAAATGTGGCATCTCTAAGTCTCTTGTATTCTGAATTGATAGTTGTATTATTTAAGTAAATTTAACTTATTGAAAATAATATTTTGCTGAAAGAAATATTATTATTTCGGCCAATTATTGGACTTTATTGGATCGCAGAGCACGTGTTGTTTAGAACGATTTTGTAAATTTCTTTCTTATTTCAATATCAATTCATCATTTTTAAAATATCAAAAATATTTTTTTTAGTATACATGCTTTATGATATATTGTAACGTAAAGTAGTAGACATAAAAAAAAATCTATAAAATATATCTTAATAATAAAAAAAAACTAAAACACAAAACATGTTATATATCTTACACACAATGTGATTATGGCTGGAGAGATATTATATAAAATAATATAAATATTTTCGCTTTCAGTTCGAGTGTTTTTTATTTTTTTAACGTGACACTTTTTCAGATACATTAAGAAAGTCTTAAACTGCAATCGATTTTGATTATATTTGGCATACATGATATATGTTTTATTGGCTATATTGTATAATAAGCTTTTTTTAAACTATATCTTTAAAAAACAAAGAAAAAGACAACCTCAAAACAATTGGAATATTTTTCAGCAGTTTTCTACGTTTCTTTGGGTCGTTCGCGTGTGAATTATTAAAAAGTAAAACTTTTATTTATACGTCAGTTGGATGTCATAATATATGTAAATATTTTATTTATAAGACTAACACTATTTAAAATAAAAAACTATAAAAAAACGTTTTTCTTGGAGTCGGTTGTTGTAAAGAATACAAAATCCTTTAAAAAAAATTTCTTGTCTAAAGATATTACGTGTGTTATAAAGATAGGTAATTCCTTTCAAGTCCAAATATTATTATGTTGAAACGACTAACTACCGGAATCTTATTGCGCGCGGCCTGACACGCACTTGTTAAGGGTGACCACTTTGTAGATATATGCTTTTTCAGCCTAAGTTTGGCTTAGCAACAAACTATAATGGAAACGACTCAGTATATACTTACACGTGTGGTAAGTCCTAGAACAAATAATGCTGATGCACACATAATGCGGACTGCGCATTACGGAGGTTTCCATTATTCTTGTAATTAGTATTTAAGCAATCCTGTTTTGGTCTTTGCGCTAAGAACATGTAATTAGGGTTTATTGGAAATAAATCTTTTTTTAAAAGAAACCGCTTTTCAATCTCTTGTCTCACTTGTTTAGAATCTTTTTCGTTTTTATTATTACAATATTTATGTTAATTAAGTAATGAAAAAGAAAGTATTTATTTAAGTTAATAAAAATAACAAATAACTATTTACAAATTCACAGGTAAGGTGTCATATAATTAATTTAGTATAAAATAAAATATATGTGAAGTTCTTTAAGATAACTATAAACCCACATCTTATTCGGAGAACTAACTTCAATTCCTACATTAACTTACTAATTTTATAAGTACGGGCAGTACTTGACCTTTCTGAAAGATATTCCCAATCAGATAATAAGTTTTCCAACGGCGTCCAATCTCAGTACTCCCAATAGGCCATTCCTAAACTTAGTCGACTCACCCTTTTGTCGACTGTCAGAGACCGAATTATGTATAAATTCTTGCTTTGATTTAATAAGATATAGCATAGCTAAGTGATTAAGGTACCTACACGTGTGGTGTAGTGGTTTAAGCGGTCGCCTTGCCGCTTTCCACTGCACTGGTGTTGTGGGTTCGATCCCCACATGGGACAAATCTTTGTGTGATTCGCAAAGATTAGTTCTTAGACTGGGTGTGCTTGAGTGAGTGAATGTGTGTATTTGGCCTTGTCATTGGGACCATTGGATAGTGTGATTGCTTCTGGCGTTCTATGTAATGTAAAAAATCATTTTTTTTTTCTTTTAGAAGAATAAAAAAAAATGGTGTAAAAGAAGGCTGTATTGTAGTGATTTGTAACCGCGGTTCTGCCGTGTAGTACCACGAGGTCTCGGATTAGATACCCGGGTCAAGCAAAGTGTTATTTGTAAATGTTCTATGAGGAAATTTACAATAGCTGAGGCATCATTGTCTTCGTTATAGGCACCCACAGGACAGGCTTGCCTAGTGTGGGCCAATGGATAATCATAAACTCTAGTTTTCTCTGGCAATAAATGTCATGCCAACTACGGTTGCCACGATAACGGAGCGGATAGTTCTTGAATAACCAATCAGATTTCGCCGCTTTGGTGGAAATTCATTAAGTGGAGAAAAGAGGAGAAAAACGAAGAAGTCTCATTTTTGTATAGAATTCTGTGGAGACGGCAGGTCAAAGCGGAGTGAAGATGAGAGGTACTGCGTAGAGGCGTGCGGTTCGCACACAAAGACGCAGAGCGTCTCTCGCCGCCACGCTGCACACCGCTACGCATCTCCTCTCCACTTTAGTGGCAGTTACCAGTCAGTTTCGACACACTGCTTCACTCTGCTCTTCTTTGGTGTAAACTGGTCCTAATTATCATAAAGATCGGACAGTAACTTCAGAGTCTATTCGTCACAAAAAAAAATATTTCTCCTCATATAAATGGTCAAAATAATATATATTACAAGTAAAGAAATAAGCAAAAAGAATAATAACATAAAATATGCATACTAAATACGAAGTCAAACGTTGAAATTTTAACATTCTGTTTAAATAGACTTTCCTTTGAAGATGCGAGCCCAAATCCGCTGCCAAAAAAAATTTATTTTCTTTCATTAATTTTATTTATAAGTGAAAACATGAATAGCTATTATATTCCAAGTAATTGATTTTCAAACCATATTTTCAACTCATTCGATCAAAGCCGACACTCAAAACATCCACTTACATTCGACGTCTGTAATCGTTCGCGATTTCCAACAATTGTACCAAATATCCACATTCTATGCCGAAGCTCTTGAACAAAATACCTGCTGGTAGTGTTGCCATAAATCAGGATTATAAAATAAGGATATGTCGCCAACGATACATGTAATTGTATAGCACTATTACTAATTAATGATTACTCAGTAATATAAATATAAATTTACTGGTGGTAGAGCTCTTGTGAATGAGCTCAAGTGCGGCAGCACCACCGTCTCACCTTTAACTTCCCGCCAAATAGTAGTGGTTCCATTACTGTGTTCCGGTTTGGTGGTGAGATCAGGCCCTGAAATTACTGGCACATGAGGTATAACACCGTAGTCCTCAGCTGCAGCGAAGCATCTATAATCTGCTTTTGTGGATTGTTGATGTCCATGGGCTATACTCCACTTACCATCAGGTGGACTACACGTTCATTCGCTGTGGGCGTAGCATAAAAAAAATAATAATTTAAAAGTTAAAAATTATTGAGGTACACAGAATACTAACAGCCCTGTATCTAATACATGTCCCACGGCTGGGCTCGGGACTCTACTCATGATAAGAAGGGTTAGGCCATAGTCCACCACGCTGGCCAAGTGCGGATTAGTAGTCTTCACACACCCTCGAGCACTTTTTAGGCACTTTTAGGCATGCAGGTTTCCTCAAGATGTTTTCCTTCACCGTTAGCATTCGACAATTTATATGATAAATACACACATATCTTCGAAAAGACGAATCTTAACGATTTATTGACAGAGGTGTGTGCCGTGGATTTGAACCCGATACCTTTGACTTTGTAGTCCTTCGTAGTCTCTAACTCGGCTATCTTTGCTTATGCTGAGGTACACAATAATAATTAATATGGAACCTGAGTTACATTAAATCGTTCGCGATTTCCAACAATGGTACCAAATATCCACATTATATATCAAAGCTCTTGAAGACAACCTGCTGCTAGTTTTGCCATGCATCTTCGCGAAAAATCAGGATATATAAAATATTTGTTTTGTTTTAACTGGCTCATTGGTCCTGTGGTCAGCGAATTCGACCTCTCACTGCGAAGTCTCACTGTAGTTACGGAAATATTTCAGGATTTTTCCGCCAGAAAATTCTCAACAGAAATACGGAGTTTAAATTATGCATTAGTGAGGGTAATATTCACCTCTGTCACACTCTTAGTAATACAAGCGTGATCTTATGTTATGTGGTGTTCAGATTTATACTGACCACGCAGTCACTATTGCCACCTTTAATGACATTTTCTTGCCGGTTTTCTTACAAAAAGTCACGTTACATCTGTCATAGTTGTTTTTGCATTAAAGCATATTTCCACTTTGCAAGTTCTGTAAGGCAATTCTCATGCTTGCTTTGTTCATCATGATTTTAAAAATAGAGATGGCAAGAAAATTACCTTGCAAAATTTGCATCGTGAAAATAAGCCTGGTTTTCATGGTGGTAGAGCTCTTGTGAATGAGCTCGAGGGCGGTAGCACCACCGTCTCACCTTTAACCTGCCGCCAAATAGCAGTGCTTCCATTACTGTGTTCCGGTTTGGTGGGGAGATCAGGCCCTGAAATAACTGGCACATGAGGCATAACACCGTAGTCCTCAGCTGCAGCGACGCGTCTTTAATCTGCTTTTATGGATTGTTGATGTCCATGGGCTGTACTCCACTTACCATCAGGTGGACACACGTTCGTTTGCTGTGGGCGTAGTTTAAAAAAAAATGCCTTTAAGACCCTGTTCTGTAATGAATTAGCGGTTCGTTAAACAAACAAATCAATTGACTGTTTATTTAATGCAAAAGATAAAAAAAGAGGCAAGTCACACAACTGCTTTCTTATTTTAGTAAAGATTATATATAGAGCTTAAAACCAAGTGAGAATGAGCTTTGGCTTAAAAACCAAATGGTTTCACATACCCAATACTGTGAGAAACAAGAAGGTTACAACAACAAATATTTACACAGACACAGGAAACAATTTTCTTGCAAAACTACGTAAACAAAGTCGGTAGAATCCGCAAATCTTGCAAATATCCAAACTCACGGTAACCCTACACTGACAGACATACTTCAAAGCGATTCAGTAAACGTTTCGATTCCATTCGAGTATGTACGATGTGAAATATTTTTGCCGCATAATAATTAGAACTACGTTATCTGTTTCTATGTAATATAACATAACATAACATTCATAACATCACGCCTATATTACCCCAAAGGTGGAGGTGTAAAATACCTACACTTTACCTCTAATGTCTCATGGGATAGGGTGTGAGGCTATCGTTATCCACCGGGCACGTTCAAACTCCGTGCTGCTGTTGAGAATTTCCTGATGGAAAATGCACAGATTATCCTTTGGCTGACCCGGATATCGAACACGAGACGTCGCGGTGAGAGGCGCATACGCTAACAGCTAATCCATCGACGCAGTTCTATCTAGTTACTAAAATGCCTTTTAGAATCTGGTTCTTAATCATAGTGAATTTACGGAATAGCAGTAATCGCTACAAACTGAACAGCGTTTGTTGCATATTTTTATGATTAACCAGAAAACCATTTAGTAGCTACAATACAAAGAAGTTTCTTGCTTGATGGATAGAGCAATTCTTATATTTTAGGATGGAGTTACCTGACACCCTGGATAAAAATATTTAGCAACACAGCTTTAGATAACACAACTTGATAATTCGGAAATCCCGCAAATTTCAGAACTCATGGTAGCCCTACAATGACAGACGTACTTCAAAGCGATTCAGTAAACGTTCCGCTTCCATTCGGAAGTACGATGTGAAATATTTTGCCACAGATTAATCAAAACTACGTTAACTGTTCCCTACCTTGGAACAATTAACATTGTTTTAATATTTATTTACCTACAGGGAAAAGAGCTTTTTCCATCATTCTTAACGAACTTATAATATATTCTGTTAAAATGAGATAAATATTAAAAAGCATTATTTTGATGTAAACATATAAACCAATTTTCAAGGCACTATTACTCATAATTGTATTTTTATCGTATTTGTATAAAAGTTTTAAAATACTAATGGTTCAGCAACTTTTCCTGCTGACTGTACTAATGAACTAGTTTGTTCCTATCATAATTAACTTGCATTTCCTTCTACCTCTATAAGAATTATCAGTTTAATTGTGAACTCTGTAGACCGTGGGTCCACTGGTTTTCGTCAATTATTTCCTCTCAAGCGATACTTTGTAGAATGGTTAAGGTAATCTCGTAAAAATTTTAGTAAAAGTCAGCTGCGGTTACGGTACCTTTGTTTTTTTTTATTTGATATTAATTCAAGTTACACTTTTTGAGTGTGGTGACCGATAAGAAAACATTTTTTTTCTGTATTAAATAATTGAGAAGTTAATATTGTTCAAATTATTTTTATATGGTGTTAGGTTTTTTTCGTTACGTAATGTCTGGATTCGGTATCCACGCTGAAGGCCCGCAATAGAAGCTATGCAATAGTTTAATAAATCAGTAATTTTCTCGTGACATTGATGACTGTCACGAGCCCGCGGACTACTGGATTATAAACGGCGCCGATATGAATTTCCAATATGGCTTCACATACAAATATTGACGATGAAAAACTGCGGCTACTACGTATTTGTGGAGATTATTTTATGTACAAAGGTTAGAGCTGTATTTTGAAAAGCGTTTGGATGTAATCTGAATATATTTTTGGCTTCAGAATACATACTTAGTCTTATAGACTTTTATTACTTATTATTTACTACTTAGAGATATTTAGAGGATACTATTTCATTTTCCCAAATGGTATTTGTTGTCATTATAAGGGAGCTCTTTAATTATTGTTACAAGATAAAAAATAAGAAGGGTTTCTTTAATACATCGTGAGTAATAAGCGAATTCAAAGGTCTTGAGTTCAGACCCACGGCACACACCTCTGTCAATAAATCGTGAATATTTGTCTTTTTGTATATTTATCATAAATGTTCGCTCGCTAAAGCTGAAGGAAAAACATCGTGAGGAACCCTACATACCAATCCGCACTTGGCCACCGTGGTGGACCATGGTCTAACTTCTTTCATCTTGAAAAGAGGCTCGAGCCCAGCAGTGGGACATATTAGACACAGGGCTGCTATTATTATTATTATAGTCGAAAGTGAAGAAAATCCCATCACAAAAATTTTGATCTTCACTTTTGAGTTATATTTAATGGTTGTAAGGAAGCAAATATTCAGATTCTATATTATTTTATATTAACAGCAATGTTTACAGCAAAGATTAGAAACAAAAACTTAAGCTTCTCATAAAGAAAACGTTTATATGCAAAAGAAATAAACACGCAAATAAAGAAATAATAAAAAATGTCATGACAATTTTATGACAGAAATAATAAAACAATACAAAGCTAACAATGAGATTTTCACAATAATTTGTTGTAGCTGGAAAATATGCGATGTTTTATGAGAGAGAGAAAACACAATCTATTTTATTATGTAATTATCAAACGAGAACAAATTAAATACGTATATCATTGCCAGCCGCAAACTGTTTGCTGCTGCTGGATCTCTGCGTAGGCTACGAAACCTTTTACCAATTACTACGAAAACTGCTCTAGCACAATCTCTTCTTCTTCCCATCCTTGATTATGCAGATGCCAGTTATCCAGATCTCACTGAAGACCAACTTAACAAACTTGAGCGCCTTCAAAATTTCTGCATAAGGTTTATATTTGGTTTACGCAAATATGACCATATATCCGAATATCGCACTAAACTCAAGTGGTTACCTATTCGCCTTCGCCGGAATGTACATATTCTATCACTTCTTTACAACATTCTTTTCAGTCCTTCCACTCCATCTTATCTAAAAAAACGTTTTCCTTTTCTACATGATACGCACACAAGGTACCTGCGTTCATCAGAGAATTTGCGACTTAAAATGCCGGAACACAGCACCAAGTTTTTAGACAAATCCTTCACAGTGCAAGCAATTAGACTTTGGAATGAGTTACCGGTATCCATAAGGAGTGCTAAATCGTTACCAATATTTAAAACTTTGGTTAAAGAACACTTTCTCACTCAATAATATCTGACCTGTTCTTATTTCTCTTACATCTGTCATTTGAAATCTACCATATATTGTCCATTATATAATTATAATATATATTTTAGGTATTTATATATTATATATATTATTATATTACTTATATATATTAAGTATGTATGTAAGTATTTTATTATTGTACCTATACGTAGGTATATTCATCTTAATTAATATCTTTAAGCATTTATATTCTTTCCTCATTCTTAATTCTCTCTAGTACACCTTTAACTTCCCTTTCGTGTCCCTTTCTTACTTTCCATCCAATGGTTGTCTGTAAGAGATTGCCTAAGTTGCGATAAGACCGCCATTTGTACTATTTAACTTCTTTTTTCTGTATTTTTATTTTTCCATGGTGTGCAATAAAGCTTTTATTATTATTATTATTATTATCATTATTTGTTGCTATCTCGTTGTTCTAGTGGTAAAGGTATGTAGCTATTCACCACGAGGTCTCAGGAACTGTCCCGGATCAAGCAATAGTGTTATTTGGTGCTTCAATTAAGAATATCCGGACTAATGTCCGGATATTCTTAATTGAAGCATAGAGTAGGATTTTAATGATAATTCTAAAACTGATAGGGAAGTTTACACGCACATAACATCTCAAAAGCCATCTCGTGCACAAGCTTATTGTAAGAACTTGACGTAAAACAAACATAATATTAGATCCATATAATATATTCTAAATAGTATAATTTAAAAAAATATATGATTCATTTGATTGAGTAATTATAACACTTTTAGTTACCAACCACCTCTGGCTCTTGCACCTACCACTTGTCGTCTCTGCATCACCTAAAAATTGACTGGTATATAATGCCTACGACATAGAGTCCGCCCATGAACCATTTTTGTGCATTTAAAGTCAAAGGTTTTGGGTTTGAACCCACGGCAAACACCTCTGCCAATATATCGTTAAGATTCGTCTTTTCGAAGATATGTGTGTATTTATCATATATAAATTATCGCTCGCTAACGGTGAAGGAAAAACATCGTGAGGAAACCTGCATGCCTGAGAGTGCCCAAAAAGTACTCGAGGTCGTGTGAAATTTACCGATCCGCACTTGGCCAGCGTGATGGACTATGGCCTAACACTACTAATCATCAGAAGAGGCCTGAGCCCAGTAGTGGGACATGTATTAGATACAGAGCTGCTATTATATGTTTCTAAATAAATACGTGTATGAAAATAGCACCTTGAATTCATGGCTAAGAGCTGCGGTGTGACATACAACATGTCTGCTATCGGCAGCTCTCGGCACCTACATTACCACAAGCCACCAGCGATGACCAAATAATATTAGCGGTCTTGGTAGGACATGTGGTCTAATAAACCGCAGGCTAAATATAGATATTATAAGACATTGAAAATTAACAACGTCAAATGACTATTAATCACATAATATAACCTCACGCTTTTTTTACTCGGAAGGATGTGGCAGAGGCAACACTCACATTTCTCCATCCACCGGGCAAACCACCATCACCATCCACCATCTTTTCATAAGTGCATTTAAATCAATTTAATTTAAATTATATAAAAAATAAAACTAAAATAAAATACAATATTTATTTCGCATAATGTTATTGTTATTATTAGTCATTCGTTATTTTTAGTTATATTATTTATTTGTAAATTCTTTGTAACTTATATAAATTAGTTGAATAAAAAAAAAAAATATATTTTGCACCAGACAATACTTCACTTAGACAACCACAATGCGCATTTTATTTACGTTTATTCTTGTTTTAGTTAGCCATAGATAAAATATATTTTTTATACTGCCCGCAGAATATAAAAGTAACGTTTACTTTAAACGAGTTTAGCAAAGCCTGCACTTTTTCAACGCGAAAAATATACATGGTCTTTCATAAACCTCTTTTATTCTATACTACAAAACAATGTCATATATAAATGACTCTCATCAAGGTAAATGATGCATGATATTGTTTGTCAAACGCCAGTTGAAGGGTCAGAAACAAAAAATACCACCTCTCTGCCATCAAATACTGTTAATGCTTGTTTGAGTGCACGTTTGGCGAGGTGGTTGAAGCGGTCGCCTTGCCGTTTTCAACTACGTTGGTGTTGTGGGTTCTATCCCCACATGGGACAAATCTTTGTGTGATTCGCAAAGATTTGTTCTGACTCAGGGTGTGCTCCAAGCAACAGCTTTCGACGTTTGCATCAAAACATTGGTCCATTTGCTTAGTAGACGATATTCAATATAATCAATAAGGTTTGTTGCAATATGTTAAACAATACGTCATGTCCTGAGTTAAACAACTCTTGTCGCGGGGGTGTTCACAAACATACATTTTACACACACAGAAACCACGCAGTGTCAGAAAAAATCCTTGTCGATCACGCAAAGATTTCTCCCGTGTGGGGATCGAAAGAGACGAGGCAACCTCTTTTACCACTACGCCAAATGTGCACAACAGTGCGTGAGCACTATTACAATATCAAATTATACTATTTGTTTTTTGTATAGTTTATTGTAATTTGCTTTATTTACATATTATGTTGTATTTTAAACAACACAAACCCGTTAATTATGTAATATGAAACAATTAGCAATTAGCAGTTATGACTAAATAATTATAATTAGTGGAAATGTAATTTTGTACCTATTTGCGAATCAAATGCAGTATTTGGCTAATAGCTAATTATAGTTTACAATTGTAATTATTTCATTTAAATGTTTGTTTATATGAAGCTACGTGTACTGATCTAGTTTTAGATCATACCAAACATACGACGCCGAGGTCGTGGGTTCGACTCCCACTTAAGACAAATTTTTGTGTGCATGAACATGGGGGTTTGTCTTAGTCTGGGTGTTTCTATGTATAATAAGTATGTATTTACAAAATAAAAGTATATATTATGTATTAAGTAGTATCAGTTATTCCAGTACCCATATTACAAGCTCTGCTTGTATCCTACTTAAGGTAGGAAAAAATGAATGAACGTTACGTCACGAAATGACGTATCATACAGTTGAGAAATTTAGGGTTCCGGTAAGAGGCGACCGTAGCTGGATGGCTAAGAGCGACTGCCCGGTGTGCAGTAAGGTCGCAGGTTCAAATCCTGCCAGTCCCATATCTTTTTCAACTGTTTCTTAGTATAATTTGCTAAGCATAGCTAAATGCTATAAAAATAATCAGAAGCTCTGCTTAGTTTGGGACTAGATGGCGCTGTGTGTGAGTTGTGAAATATTTATTTATTTATTAGAATTATTACACAAAAGGTTATGGCAGAGGTGTATGATACCCACACTTCACCTGTTACGTTTCGGTCTGCCATCAATCAGGCTCAACCACAGATATAGATCTACATAGATAACGCAAGTATCACGATTTGTATTAAAACCAAGCGTGCCGACTTTATAATACCTATTGTGACGTCACAGCCGAAATTTAGTGACGGGAAATCCAAACCGATTCAAAGACACCGATGCCGCCGATGCAGTACGATTCAAACAATTCAACTGGAGCCGTCCGCTATTATGATTTTCGCTAACAAAAGACGCGCGTAGACTGAAGTTAGCGGCGACCAACCTTGACGCTTGGTCGGGGTTCGGACACGCGAAGTACATGCATTTCCGTTATCTATGTAGATCTATATCTGTGGGCTCAATCCTATACTGCTACTTGAGAATTGCCTAACGGAAAAATCCTAAATAGCACTTTTACCTGATACTGAAATTTAACTCGAAACCTCGTAGTAAGTTTACATGCTAACTACAGGACCAAAGTAGCAGTTTTAATATAATATAACATCACGCCTATATCACCCAGAAGGGTGTGGCAGAGGTGTACAGCACCCACATTTCACCTGTTATAATTTAAGGCCCCATGGGATAGGGGTAAGCCTATCGCCATCCACCGGGCACAATTCAAACTCCGTGCTGTAATAAATTTTTTGCTCGCTTTGCCAGACCCTGGCATAAAACCCAAGATCTCGCAGTGAGATGCACATACGCTAACCACTAGGCCATCGAGGCATTTGTCGTTGATACAATTTATCATTGGCATAACAAAACCTTTTCACGGGATACTATTCAGGTGTTTCATTGTTAAATGAGACAATACACGGTTATTATTTATCTCCGGCGTCACGCAACCTTTGCTTCCAAGTAGCGTTGAAACTTTATAAAAAAAATAGGAATAAATTTTAAAAAATGTTTTAGCTTCTTATTAATTATTTTTTAAGCATTTATATACTTAAGATAAGAACAAATGGATGAACGTGACGTTACGAAATGACGTAACAAACAGTTGAGATTGATGTTTAGGCTCCTGGCAAGAGGCGACCGTGGCTGGTTGGCTAAAAATTGTATATCACTTGAAAACGTTAACACCAGAATGCAGCAAGTTTGATGGATAGCGATGGATTAATATGGATATTCAACATAATGGCTTTTCTTTTTTTTATGTTCTTTCTACAAAAAAAACGATTAATGCTAACATTTCGTTATGTACAACAAACAATTAAAATATTTTAAATATAATATACCCAGAATGGTGTGACAGAGCCCACACTTGTTATGCTTAGGTCTTATTTATGAGCATAATTCTAACTCTGTAATTGATAGAAAAATGCCAAATTAATTTTTTCCCGACCTTGAAATGATAAGATATATCTTGTTAATTGAATGAAGCATCAAGAGTTCATCTCACGAGCTAGTCATTTGAGAGATATACTTTATAACGTTATCTATATCATTCTAGCCACAATAACGACGAACGAATTAAAAACAAAATTCATTATTGGGACTTCCTGTTTGATTACCTTTTTTTTGACGGCTTACGATTGCCTATCCTGTTGGGCCTAAGTCGAAAATACCACTGTATTCTACATTGTGAAGAATTGTAAATATAATATTATTCCTTCCGTACGTGGTTTTACTTACTTACTCCGGCCGAAGAACTAACACACACTACAATCTGGCTCTCAAAATACAGTTTAATTCGCAAATGTTTTCTATCCTTTTCGCCATGAATCCACTGGCCCAGCGCTGTCTGGCAAACAGTCTAACAAATGTCAGGTAGGTCTCTACGGCTTATCCACCAGACTGGCAACTGAACCTTGTTTTCATATTTTGTACATTGCATAATACTAAAGGTATTATGCAATATACAAAATATGATTTACATGTATAATTTACACTTTGTATAATATTGACCCAAATTTAAATCTAAAACAAAAAAAAAATTAGAATAGTCGATTATGAGCGTGTTTGTTAATAAAATAACTACCCAGAACCCAGTATCGAGGTTTAGTATTAGAGTAAAATAAAAAGCCTAACAACGGACCGACTACTTAAAGTTTCGACCTTCGCTTATTATAAGACTTTTTATATTATAAGTAAATAAGTATCATTGGCCACAGCATCGTCTCAAATGATTGTTGCAGTGCATGTTGTTTGTGTGACTACTAGTGCTGCATACATTTTTTTCTTGTGAGTGATCAAGCCAATAGCAGCTCGGCATTTTCTGCCACATTTGTCGCAGATGAAACGCGAGTCCTCTACGGGTAGCGCAGCGTTGGTGTTACAAGCCTTTTAATTAAGTATATAAACACCCAAAAGGACCAGTTTTCACTACAGCGTCAAATGATATTTGATCGCAATTCGGGTATAAATCATACGGCACATTATTTAGTTCAGCAATAATTTCCCAAGGGTAGTGGTCACTACACTGTCCTTCGTAAGTCGCGTTATCGGAGCTTCGTTTTATCTATGTGCGATGGGCTCAACAATTCGGGTACTGAAGTGACGTATCATTGTCTAGATTTGCTAATTATAATTTTTCGTGAAGAAACTGGAAGAAAAGATGCCTTAGTGTGTTTTACCTATTATCTGCCTATAAATGTAATAAAAGTAATGCAAACACTAGCTTGCATTAATAGGGTATAACACCGTAGTCCTCAGCTGCAGCGACGCATCTACAATCTTCCTTTGTATATTGTTGATCTCCATGTTAGTTCGCTGTAGGCGTATTATAAAAATTAAGTAATCCGTCGATCAGCGCTAAGCTAACGTTTATCTCATTCTGTTCTGGTTAAGCATTGATTGAGAGAGATAAAAAACTGGGTATAGCGTTAATCACTGCTTAAACACTCACTGCTTAAATCAGGATAAACAATGTGAAACGATGGTAAAAGCATTTTTCAAAAATTAGACAGCGGGTCTAAATCACGTAATTATTATAAAGGTAAATAAATACCTATGCTCGACTTTTCGAATGACTTGCATCATTCTTGGTCACGAGTCGACTGGTGAAGTTCAGCGTCGTCTCCGTGAAGCGCGGATATTGTCCACTACCCTCACTTGGTCGTCACAATTTTTTAATTTTATTTAGTTCGGAACCGTCGATAGTTCAAATTTTTGAAAAACGTTCTCAAATCGCGAAAGTTTAAAAATATAGATGGTAAAAGCCTCTTAAAAAAATACTTACCACCTTTTTTTCCTGCCATATACTCCTTGTCTATATCTATTTGTGTTTGTTAAGTTTTCTACACACTACTTTAGCACGTAATATACGTACATAGTGTATATAAAAGGCACGTGTATTTTTAGAGGTGAAAAAAAGTATGCAGGCTTTACTGAACTTGGTTTAAAATAAACGTTGCTTTTATATTGCGGCAAGTATAAAAGTTTACTATCTGTTGCTCACTTTACTACGGTGGAA
Organism: Hypena proboscidalis; assembly: GCA_905147285.1. NCBI lineage: Eukaryota > Metazoa > Arthropoda > Insecta > Lepidoptera > Erebidae > Hypena > Hypena proboscidalis. The sequence continues at coordinate 2,715,783 of LR990150.1, read as the reverse complement.
ACGTAATGAATTTTAGTTCTGGGAGACAGCGTATTCTTTCTTTTAAAAAAACGACATCTGCCCTAGAAATAACTTCTATGTCGCAATGGTGTTCACAAAAATATTATTATACATTTCACACACACATAAATTACACCCTGAGTCAGAACAAATCTTTGCAAATCACACAAAGATTTGTCCCGTGTCGGAATCGAACCCACAAAACCAGGGTAGTTGAAAGCGGCATGGCGACCGCTTTAAGCACTTCGCCAACCGTACACATGCTATATTGTCTCATCTATATTTTCCGATGTCTATTGTTTGATATAGGCCTTACCTAATTTCTGCAACAACGTGCGGTTTTGGACCGACTGATACCAACGGCTTCTTGCGATCTTAACCAAATCATCGGTCAATCTTGCTGAAGGGAGAACGCTGCGCTTGTCAGTTCGTGGCCGCCACTCTCCGAAATTTTCTGCCCCAACGGCTATCTGTTCTGCGAGCTATGTGCCCTGCCCATAGCCACTTCAGCTTTGTAATCCGGTGAGATATGTCAGTAACCTTAGTACGCCTACGGATGTCTTCATTACCGATTCAATAACGCAGGGAAACTCTAATAGCTATTTCCATTGCTCGCTGTGTGACTCCGAGCTTCGTTAAGGCAACTATCTAAAGCTATTTTCAGATTAGATTAAAATCTACCGATCTAACTTCTTACTAATATTTATAAAATGTTAATCTTTTTTAACCACGGTTAACCGTTGGATGGGTAACCATTTAAAGATTACGAGTTTTCCAACGAATCTTGAAAGCACGTGAAGTCGATGGCCCTAGGAACCATTTGAACACCATAGCAGTCAGAATTTAGAAAATCTGACAAATAGTCTTAAAAAAAATATCGTAATCATCTCGTACTGATTGTAATCGATCCACATTAAACATTGATATACATCTGAATCCGGTACCCCAATGTAGATAAGAAAACGTTCGGAAAATGATCTCGTATTATAGGCATTTACTAACTTCTATTTAAATAATAGGGTCACAGTGAATTATAAAGAATACTTCTTCGTATGCTTCATTTATATAATTTTATTACTGGCGTCATAAAAGTGCTATAGCATTTTTTATTATATCCTCATTTGCATGTTTTATGTCTTTTGCGTTGCCTTTATGCCTTAGTTATTCTAAGCTAATTCGCTCATATTTTTGTAAATATAAATGTGGAAATAGGTTTTCTTATTCTATTGGAATGTCTTATTCTCTGAAATAAATTGAACAACAGTATTTTTTATTCAGTATAATTATAATATTTGGTTTTAGTTTAGTAAAGTATATGACTCATTTCGAATAAAATATATCAACTTAACTAATTGATAAAGTAACCAAGATAATGTAAATTAGATAGATATATAAAAATTGAATATAATATAATACATAACATAACAGCACGCCTACATAACTTAGAAGGGTGTGGCAGAGGTGTACAACACCCACATTTCACCTGTCATATTATTAGGTCCCATGGTTTAAGTGCCTATCGCCATTCACCGGGCTCAATTACCAACTCCGTGCTGCTAATAATTATAATCTGTATTTTGTTTACTTTCTGTGTCCCATTTTTTGGGACCAAATAAATTTATTTTCTTTCTTTCTTTCTTTCTTCTTCTATTGAGAATTTCCTGACATAAAGTTCACAAATAACACTTTACCCGGGAACCAAACCCAAGACCTCACGGAAAAATACGACCATTAGATTAATCGCAATGTGGTAGAGCTCTTGTGAATGAGCTCGAGGGCGGCAGCACCACCGTCTCACCTTTAACCTGCCGCCAAATAGTAGTGCTTTAATTACTGTGTTCCGGTTTCGTGGTGAGATCAGGCCCTGAAATTACTGGCACATGAGGCATAGCACCGTAGTCCTCAGCTGCAGCGACGCATTTATAATCTGCTTTTAGAAAGAAAGAAAGAAAGAAAAGAAACACGCTTTGTGGAATATGGTTTGCAAAATATGGCACAGAGCACCCCACGCTTTTTTTCACAATAATACTAGTATTTTTTGTTCATTACCATTTTCAGCTTATATTAGAAATTATTTTTCACTTTTTAGTTAGAAGTACTTTAAAAGCGTGTTTTCAGTTTTTTTAAACTATATTTTTTTTTTTTTAACTTTTTTAATTATTGCCGTTATTGTCATCGATCTTTGACAGGTGTGCAAAATTTTAATGAAATCTGTCCGTTTAAAGTGGGTCAAAATCGAGTCCAAAGGAGTCGGTTACATACATACATACATACAGGGGAAGCTAATAATATAAGCGTGTTAAAAAAATCAGGTTTATTTTATTTTAGACAAGTTAAAGAAACTTACCAAACTAATACATTGTATAAGACATGTACAATGAGTGGCTTTATCGCTAAAAGCACGTCTTACATGCTATAAGTCAACAAAAAACTAAACTCATAAAATGTCAAGATCGAACTCTCGTATTTACGGAACAATAGAACCAAACTTTGTCCGTTTGTCGGACGATTTTTTCGTCAAAACGGAAGTCAATTTCCCCTATGAATATGTAAAAAGAGGCTTCCTCCGGGCCCGTAGGATGTAATTATAGAATACGGACGAGACCCTTCCGGTCGGGTCAGGCCTATAAATTGGTGAGTAAATCTCAAAGAAAAATAAAAAAAAATAAAGATTTTTTGTTGTACTTTTTGACCTGTTATTGGGAGACGCAGAGATTGCATACAATTCAATCGACTTTAAAGCTTAAGACAAGCTGATGTACATACCTTAGATTTTATACTGCCTACTACCTACTACCGGCTCAAGTGGGCCGGGAGTGGTACTCGTGTGAACGATAGTGGCCTTAAGCTGCAATTGGAAGCAAGCGTCATCGTCAACGTCCGACGTATGTTAACATATTTTCATATAAAAAAGATGCACGCAGAAGTGCCGTTTACCTGCGCATCGCTCCGGTACGCTAAAGGGAGCGGCCCTTTCAGCTGCGTCCCTTAAAGATCTTAAAAATGTCTGCGTTGTTTGTTGTGTGTAGCTTACTTTCTGTACTATATTCTGTGGTATCCATGAAAAATCCAAAGTTACACTTTTGTCCAACTTTGGCGCTAATAAAAGCAAATATTTATGTTGCTTTTATTAGCGCCAAAGTTTTTGTTGTACAGTTATGTAATTTTTTTCCTACTACCTACCGTATATACCGAATTATTTTATTTTTATTTTAACATTCTTTTAATCAGTGCCGAATTTTTGAGAGACGTTGAGAGTGTTATTCGTGAACTCTCCGTAAGAAAATTTACATTAGCAGCATGGTGTTGGCATTGTCGGTGGATAGCGATAGGCTCACCTCTATCCCATGGACCTTAAAACACAACAGGTGAAATGTGGGTGTTGTACACCTCTGCCACGACCTTCTGGGTAATATAGGCGTGATGTTATGTCACGTAACAACAAGTAACAAAATGACAGTAGAATATTGACATGAACTACGTTTTTACGAAACAAAAACACTACGAAAATTTCAATAGAAAAGCCAACGAATAATTTTCAACGATAACTTTGATATTATTGAGCATGGATCTATGAAAATATTTAAAACAAACAGTTAAATATAATATTATACATTCTATTTAAATTGTAAATTTGCTATGTCTGTACATTGAAAGTATTTAAGAAAACTTATATAAGGGGTTTTTGCATAAGCTAGTTGTAAAATAAATGATGGCAATTTATATCAATTGTTATTATATTTGCTGGTTATTTATACTAAAATTGCGATAATAAATTAAAGTAAAAGCAGTTTATTCTTTACTGAGAAAACTGTTGGAGATCCTTTGTATATTTGTTCAACTTTTCATTTTAACAAGTAATTTATTAACAAAACATCACGCCTATATTACCCAGATGAGTTTGGCAGAAGTGTACAACACCCACATTTCACCTGTTATGTTTAGGTGACATGGGATAGGGGGGTAAAGAAATTGCCATCCACCGGGCACAATTTCATTGAAGAATAGTAATTTATTTAGTATTTTTATAAACGTTTTGTAAATACAACCATGTAGTTTTTTGCATTTTTAAATCAGCTCACAAATGACCAAAAGTTTAGATCTAAATTTACAAACAATAATAAACAAGTCAATATAAATTTTTCTTCTTTTTCTACAAGAAATAAAGATAAGCCAGGAACATGTTCTCTTAGTGTTCCATCACTCAAAACCCAAATTAGCTAATCTAGACAATGATACGTCACTTCTGTACTCGAATCGTTGAGCCCATCGCTCATAGATAAAACGGAGCTCCGATAACGCCACTCACAAAGGACAGTGTAGTGGTCGAACTACCCCTGGGAAATTATTGCTGAACTAAATATGTGCCGTATGATTTATACCCGAATTGCGATCAAAATTTTATATATTACCTACTGGATACTGTAATAGGTTCTGGGTAAAGAAATAATATTGACTCTATTAATTAACTAGCTTGAAGTAAGAAACTATAATTGGATTGTACAGCATCACTACTTTTTACAATGCCTACAGCTATCACAAGAAACCAACACATAATAAGTATAGCGATGGTCTTACATACTTCTGCCAAAATAGCTATGATATTAAGCTAGTCCTATTTTCTATTAGGTATGGGTTTCTTCAGGGCAACTCTATTTAAAGTTTTCACACAAAACCCTATTCAACTAATCTAGACAATGATACGTCACTTCAGTACCCGAATTGTTGAGCCCATCGCACAAAGATAAAACGGAGCTCCGATAACGCCACTCACAAAGGACAGTGTAGTGGTTGCACTACCCCTGGGAAATTATTGCTGAACTAACTATGTGCCGTATGATTTATACCCGAATTGCGATCAAAATTTATTTATAGCCTTGTGGATAAAGTAGTAGTTTTTGGGTAATTTATATTGCGTTATTAATACACTAGCTTTGTAGTTAATCGATTAAACACTGATGAACACGGCTAGTAAATAACTTATACATTTAACTCTGCTGCCAATCGTCCAGAATGGCAACGTGTTTTGCAGTATAATATTCATGTGTTTGAACAAGGAAGAAAGTGTGAGCTAGATACTTAACGAGACCAAATGAAAACACGACCACCTTCAAATATAACATTTAATCTCAATGGTGCCCTCACGTTTACGCAGTGTTCACGTGTATTTACCGCAAAAATTGGGTACCTTAGTCATCTAAGAGCAAAACATCATCCGCCGTAGCTGAAATTGGCTAGCAATCCTATTAATGGTGTTTTCTGAGTCCTACTTTTCCTTCTCCAAAAGAAGCAAGCTATTGTGGTAGGCAGCAGCTTTGCAGTGCCTTTGATTTTGCTGAAGGTTATGAGCAAGAATTTCCATTTAATATCAGATTAATCGCTTGCTAGTCTGCTACGGAAGTTAATAATAAACTAAGCGTAGCTTCATATCAGCCCATTTTTTTAAAGTACCGTCATAATTTATTATCTACAACAATATTTTGCTATACATTTTGCCGTAAAATTATGAAAGTTAACATAACATTTAAATAAAAACTTTATACATTATATAATTTAAACATTTAATTCAGAGATATGTTAAAAATGTAGATACGGCATACCCTCTACTCAGTAAGGCTTAGTTGAGGTCGAATGACGGACCCCACCAACGGGTCCCGCGTTGTCGTCGCGGTGGGGCTTAGTACCCGTGGCGCCCTCCACGCCACGGCGAAGCCAAGTGGACCCCAGAGGGGGGCTGCTCCTCGGGTTTTGGGAGTGAAGCCCTTGTGGAGCGGCCCATGTTGCAGGGCCCTTATGGGGGGGCTCTGCAACAGGAGGGCCTGCGGTGTTGGCGTGAGTCGGCACCGCGGCCGAGGAGTTGCGGGGCCGCGGCGGGAGAGGACTGTCGGTGTTCCGTTGCCGCTTTCCCTACCTTCCGCGGTCCCGGCGGGGCCGCAGCCGTCAGTACTGCGGCGTGGTGGGCGGTGGGACGAACATCTGTCTCACCGCGGAGGGCCAGGCCGTCAGATACGAAAGTGTCTGACGGCTTTGCACGCGGCCCTCGGTGCCGGTCCCCCCACATTTTTGGGGGCCATGAGGGGCCTGCCTTGGCGGGCAAGGCCGGGCTGCGGTGTTGGCGCAAGCTGGCACTGTGGCCCGGTGGTTTACGGGGCCGCGGCGGGAGAGGACTGTTGGTGTGTCGTTGCCACTTTCCCTGCCTTCCGCGGTCCCGGCGGGGCCGCAGCCGTTGAACTGCGGCGTGGTGGGCGGCGGGACCGACCACCTGTCTCGCCGCGAGAGGACCAAGCCGTCGGACATGGGGAATGTCCGATGGCTTTGCACGCGGTCCTCGGCGCCGGTCCCCCCACATTTTGGGGGCCATGAGGGGCCTGCTTCGGCGGGCATCGCCGGGGGGGTTGTGGATGTAAAGGCTGTGCCAGATTCCCATGACCCCCCCATCAAGGCGAGTGCGGGAGCACCGTGGGGTTTTAGTGGGTATTCCCGTGCCGTTTACCATCTTCAGTTCAGGCACGGGCGAGTCCCACATAACCACTCTGCCCTTCCCCGGGGTGGGGTGGTATGCGTAAATGCATTTCCCCACGTAAAAAAAAAAAAAAAAAAAAAAAAAAAGGTCGAATGACGGAAGCGCAACATTATACATGTTTGTACTTTACAGTTAAATCTCGTTTTTTTTTTAAAATGTGAATCTAAGCTTCGCGATTAAAGTTTACTTTAGTGTAATTCATAAAAATTTAATTTGCACATCATCCATGTTTACGATCATCATTGAATAGTTTTTTGACTTGACCAATTTTGTTAGTGTTGTAATTTGAAGGAACTAAGTCATCTCTTTTTAATTTGTCTATAATTTCATTGATATTATTATGAAAAACAATAACGTGGAGTTGCTAATAAAATTATACATCTATCTTTTCCTAATTAACGGGATAAATAGGGTCTGTCGAGTAGATCTAAAAAAGGAAATGGTTATCAGTAATTTTTTTGTTCCAAAATCATATTTAATCGCTGCTAATAGCTTACCGAAACTGTTTTATTAGATTTTCGTGAAACTTATTATGGAAAATATTGATATATTTTGCCATTATTTTGATAAACCAAAAACTATTAGTCTTTGGGTTATCAAAACAATAACCTTATGACGTATATTTTATAAAAAATATTGCTAAAGTATTTTTCAGCACACTGTCGTAATAAATCAAATCAAATCATTTATTTCTATGGGCCCCAAGGGGCGCTTAAACACGTCAAAACAAACATCAAAATACAAAAAATACAAAATTAACTAATTAAATTATAATACTTATTGCGATAAAATGACACCGGGCTTTGATTGACTTTAAATCACCTTAGAAATTTGAATTAAAATCAATCCAAGTACTAGCTCCGGTGGGTATTGCATCATGAGAAGAGCTGGTGAGAAACTCATGTGCACCATCTTTTCAAATAATTTATACAATATTTGTTTGTTTTTTTGACAATAATTCTTTGTGTAAGTTAGAGCAACCAAAACAACATTATGGGTAAAGATGGTTATGGTTAATAAATTAACTTTAATGGCTACACTGACTATACTTTGGTTTGCGACAGCCAAAAAATTGCTATGACCTTTCTGCCAGGCGCTGGCGATCTCGTTACTGCGATACATAATAAGGAATATGACAGATTCTGACAGACTATTATTTTAGATTGTCAGTTGTCAACGTTTTTGATATGGGTGAAGTCGCTTGTTATTCGGACAATTCTCTTATCTCTTGTTTTATAAATAAACTATGCGTATTGCGTTTTCTGAGTGAATTTATTTGAGATTTTGATTTGGGATATAGCTTTGGTTATTTTTTAAAAACAAAAATGTTTGAAATAAGAAAAATAGGACTGCTGTTTCAAAAAATATTTTTGTTTACGAATATTTTTAAATCGTGGCATTTAATTTAAGAATAATTATAAAGAATTTAATTATATGTTTTTGGTATTACACTTGTTATTTGGTATTTTTTTCTATAAGTACGCGTTTGTGCTTGTGCACATAACAAAACTTAATTTTATTAAATTACGGTTTAACGAGTTATATAATGATTATTTAATAAGGAGAAGAAGAAAACAGCCTTTTTAAAGACCAATCTCAAAATTTAAGTTATTCTAGTACCTATAAAACAAGCTCTGCGTTGTTTGGGACTGGATGGTCTTTGTTTAAAATAAGGTTAAATCATAGTTATTTATTCAATTCAAACTAAGTTTAAAACACATTTACTTACTCACTCTATAACTAACAATACCATTCAAATTCAGTTACTAACTGCAAGTTTAATTTATCTCTGTCTAACCTACAAACTAGTGTGGTATTAATTATAGCATAATTTATCATAGTCGCATCTCAAAGTTCCACAACAACCAGCTTACCACCTTCTGTACCAAGGATGTTAGGGAACACACGGAGCTCCATAACTGTAACCGAAACTATCGGTTAACCGATATAAAATAATATCTTACGGATATTATTTTATATCGGTTAACCGATAGTTTCCGTGTGACCGAACCGATGTTTTCCGACCGTGACCGAATCCGAAATAAAATTTCAGATACTATCGGATAGGGGCGGAGCCTAATTGAGACACGTATAAAACCATTTTATTAACTATATGAAAAGGTTGCCTGGCAGAAATTGCGTCAAGCGATAAGGCCGCCCTTTGCATATTGTTATTATCTTTCAATAGTTATCTTAAGTTTATAATGGAATGGTATGCAAATAAAGTTTTATCTATCTATCTATCTATCTATATGTATTTTACTTTCATTTTTCTTAAACATCTAACATCCGTGTAAGGCGTGCTCAGTCGTTAACAGTATTTAAAAAACTGGTCACAGACTTCTATTTATTGAACAAATAATCTCGTGTTGTATATCCTTCCCGTGTAATGCGAGTCCAGCTTGTACTGGAAATGTATAGGTGACTCGGTACCTTTTGTACATCTATATATCTCAAGCGTACACACGAAATTAAGCTGTATAAATTTAGTATTAAAGTGCAATTTGCTGTACGCAAGAGACGGTCGTCGAGCCGCATAATTAATTTTATACGAATGAAGGATTCTTATAAGGGTTGGTGTCTATCGTTTCGAAATAATTCCTGGTCATTAATTGTTTCAAATATAAAATAAAATAAAAAATAATTTGGATTTTTAGATTAGATAAAACGCCAGAAGCAATTACACTATAATAATAGTTCTAATGACAAGGCCAATTACACACATTCACTCACACAAGCACACCCAGTCTCAAAACTAACCTTTCCGAATCACACAAAGAGTTGTCCCATGTGGGGATTGAACCCACAACACCATGGCAGTGGAGAGCGGCGAAGTGACCACTTAAACCACTACACCACACGTGCAAAAATCAATAATTAACTTTGAGTTTTTAGGAGTTATAGTGCCACACGTTTTATAAGATTCTGATATTTTTTATAAATTACAGTGACTATTTTACAGTGCACACAATGCGTTTGTAAAGTCTGTTAGTATCTACTGATACACTAACTCATAAATATACAAATAAACTCATGGGCATCAGCCAATGATGACCAATACACAGAGACAATAAATAAATATGCACCTACCTACTGGTCAGCTGTCAAACTCAAGCGCCAGCCAGCTGACGTAACCTTGGCCCCAAGGATCTATAATAGGATGCCAGAATTTATTTAGAGACAAAGAAAATATAATTGATTTTAAAAACGAACTATTAACATTATTATGCACAAAAGCTGAATATATACTGATACAGTGAATACATAACTAACTGATAAATAGCTATTAATTGTAAATTATAATAATATTGCTGTACTACCTTCTACTACTATTATATTCTAACTATATATTATGTTATGTTTGTACGCTAATGATGGCAAGGCATAGCGATCAATATGTTATAATTATTTAAGAGAATATCTGTATACCTATGATCTACAAATAAAGGATTTTGAATTTGAATTTGTAAGAGCGCTTAAATTCATGTGTTTTTTGTTACTTGAATAGTACTTGTTGCTTTACCCGCTCGTAGACTAACTTTAAAATTATACTTATATATTATGATATTTATTTAATTCTCATTAAAATTAAACACTAACCACGATATAAACTACCTCGTTGGTCTAAATGTTAGCGTCATTACTTAATTTTTAATATTTTATTTGCCTTGTATTCCTCTTATAATCATTTTTGTAATAATACCTACTAATTGTTATTTTTAAGGTGCCTAGTTTTAAGAAAACATTATATTCCAACAAGTGTATTTGTTTATAAATAAAATAAAAAAATTAAATGACATGTTCGTTACGCGGGCATTAGTGTTAATTGTGGATTCATTGTCAGGCAAATCTCAATAGCAGCACGGAGTTGTAATTATGCAAGGTGTATGGCGATAGGCTGTCCCCCTATCCCATGGCACCTAAACATAACAGGTGAAATGTGGTCGATGTCCGCCACACCCTTCTGGGTAATATAGGCGTGACGCTATGTTATTTTATTAAAATTAAAAACATTATTCAAATTATGACATACGGGTGTTACTCACGTAACGTTGGTCTATTTAGTCGACCGCGGTTTCGCCCATACGTCTAGGCATTATCAAGAGAGTGCGATACGTGGCGCCTGAGTCGCAGCCAGTCTTGCACTGATTTCATAACTGTTACAAACTCACGTCAGTTTTAATAAAAAAAAATCTTGTTAAACGTTTCATCAATAGTTTTTCGATTTATTAAATATAACGAAGAATATTATAATAGCTTTAAAGCTCTTATTCCAAGTATTCGTTTTGTCGAAATTTTTTGTAAATATTATTTCCCAGAACACAAGTATCTCGAAAATTGCTTTACTAAAATAAACTCTTGTTAACGTATTTTTGTTAATTAAAATTTACTTTGAAATCGTTACATATTATTTTTAGCAATAAAGTGTATTTATTTTTATTGTTTAACCAGTTACTGTTGTTTAATTGTTGACACGTACATATATTAGGTACCTATATATGGTTGTGTATTTACAATTAAATTCATTTTACATCATTATTAGCCGTTTTGGGCTAGGCTATAATAAAATAAGATATTTGTTTTAAATATCTTACTTGAAAAAAAAAATTACTCATTTAAAATTTACAGAGCGTAATTTTCCTACAGTTTTAGTATTATTTGCAAACAAAAGATAATAATTAGATAATTTTATTAGACTATTTTTTTTTTTAATTTTTAAAATACACTACAGATATTTAAAATGTAGCAGTTTTGCTAGCTTGTTTTTATGCTAAATGCCCGGTATAGTGAATGACATCCCTATCACAAAACGTTCCTAACAAAGTTAATTCGCAGTAATTATTTGAGTCAAGATTCATTTATGCCTAAGCGTTAATTATTGTCCGTTCTAATTGGAATAATTAATTATATTATGATCGAATATTCTAGAGAAATCATCTTAAAATATTACCCGTGTTTGTTTAAGTAAGTGCGTACTTATCTCTGGCTATTAATTTGAGCTTTATTTTCAAGTAGGCTTTAATGTATAACTTGATAGTCATTTTCTGACTTGAAAGCTATTTCCAGGTATATAAATTTCAATTAAATAAAATTTACATTTGATAGAACGCCAGATAGAAGCAATTGCGCTATCCAATGGTAAGACCAAATATACACATTCACTCACTCAAGCACACCCAGTTTCAAAACAAATCTTTGCGAATCACACAAAATTTGTACAATGTGGGGATCGAACCCACAATATATAAATGAATAGAAGCTTTACCATGAGGTTCGAGTTTTATTTTTACAAAATTGAAATTGACATAAAATCTATTGACTTAGCTTCTTTTGAAATTTAGTATTTATATGAAAATTTATGTAGCAAAAATAAACATTTATTACTTAAATAGTTAAAGAAAAATACCAAAAACATTATTAAATAAACATCCAAAAGCATACACGCCATTAATTATAAAAAAGGTAATTTGTATACAAGTGGCATTTGAGCAATAACTTCACAGGCACATTGGTGGCAAAAATTGGGACCAACGTTTTATAGATTGTATTGCCTCGATACATAAAAACGGTAATTTATATTTTCTACGTTATTATATCCAACACGTGATAATTCGCTTGGGTTTTGAATGTTTCTTGATACCACATATAAAATGAGCAGCATGTTTATTTTGTTTCCAATGCCTGAAATAATAAGTAATTTTTTTTTTCTGACTTATATCGGCCTATAGCAGCGATAGCCAAGTGGGAGACCGTAGGACTGCGATGTCAAAGGTCTCGGGTTCGAACCCACGGCACACACCTCTGTTAATGTTAATAATCGTTAAGATCGTCTTTTTGAAGATATGTGTGTATTTATCATTTAAATTATCGCTCGCTAACGGTGAACGAAAAACATCGTGAGAAAACCTGTATGCCTGAGAGTGCCCAAAAAGTACTGGAGGTCGTGTGAAATCCACCAATCCACACTTGGCCAGCGTAGTGGACTATAAATTTAACGGGATATAATCCCACCCACACGCCCACCACTGTGACTCCTGTGACGCCAGGATCTACAGCGGTAACCAACTGCAAGGCACCGTGCATGACACACGGGCAATCCCAGGGAGAGTTAAAATTGTCTTGGAACCCGCAACGAATTTAATCAGAAGTATATAGTTGGAGTTGGAAAGTATGTATCTTTACTTCCCTCCAAAGCAAAGCGGGAGACTGAGTAATGCCAAATATAGACAAAGATACGTAGTGGACTATAGCCTAACCCTTTTTATCATGAGAAGAGGCCCGAGCCCAGCAGCGGGACATGTATTAGATACAGGGCTGCTATTATTTATAATATATATATATCGGCCTCGTTGATCTAGTAGTTAGCGTTTAAGCAACGCGGGCTCTAATTCGACTCCGGATCGGGCGAAAAGTGTCGTTTCGAATATTTGCATTAAGAAATTCTCAATAATAGCATAGACTTGAAATTGTGCCCAGTAGATGGCCCTCTAACACATAATAATATGAAACCTAAATATTATAGGTGAAGTGTGGGTGCTATACACTTCTGCCACACCCTTCTGGGTAATGTAAGCGTGATGTAACACTAACAAAATTACTGAACAAATTCTGCCGAGGCTCTGACTGTAAAACTTTTCAAATTCAAATTCTTTATTGCACACACAAATTTACAGATGACAACATTAATATTAATGTTCATGTACAAAAGCGAGCTTAATTCAACATGAATTTTCTAACAGCAAACCTTTGAGACATAGAGGAAATGGTCAAGTCAAGTGTACAACGCAGAGAAAATAAATGATGAAAATGTATACCTATTACTATCTTCATTCTACCTTATTACCTAAATAATTACATAAAAACATATATTATAATAATAATAATAATGAATATATATTATAAATATATAAATATAAATACATAAAAAACCTTTTAAGTATATATAAATAAGTACATATTATATTATGTTCATTATAATGTGAAAGAAAATGCTCTTTAATATTTTTCATAAAGACAGTTGCAGAAGAACTGTCGCAAAAAAACTTCACATTAAAATGTCCCACCGCTAAATACTATCAAGTCCGTGTCCTCAAAAAGAGTCGTAAATTTATTCATGAGTCGCTGATCGCGCCGCGATAGGTCCCTTGCGGTTTTATTACCATGTTTACTGCTGCGGTAACGTCTACAGCGTCTGCGGTAAATAGTAGTAAAATGCGGTAAAATGGGTGGCCGGTAAAATGTGGACGAACTCGTAAAGATTTAAGTCTCGTCTATTTGAAGTCTATATTTAATGGGGTTGGTTTAAATACGATTTTATTTAATTTTCGTCGTTTGACAAAGATGCTTATTTTAAAATGTGCTACATTACAAAATTTTGTGAACGTCACATTTTATAAACTATAACGTGATATAGGGTATGGCAGAGATAAATTTAAATTTAAATTTGGATTTTTTACATTAGATAGAACGCCAGAAGCATTTACACTATCCAATGGTCCCAATGACAAGGCCAAATACACACATTCACTCACACAAGCACACCCAGTCTCAGAACATATCTTTGCGAATCACACAAAGTCCCAAGTGGGGATCGAACCCACAACACCAGTGCAGTGGAGAGCGGCAAGGCGACCGCTTAAACCACTACACCACACGTGCAGACATCATTTAGCCTCTCGTAGTCCACTGCTAGACATAGGTGCTCTCAATGTGCGCCACAACACCCGGTCCTGTGCCTTCCGCATCCAGTCCCCTTCAGCGACCTTCTTCAGGTCGTCAGTCCACCTGGCAGGGGGGCGTCCTACCTTACGGTTGCCGAGTCGCGGTCTCCATTCCAGGCAGAGATGTATAACACTCACATATACATAAGGGATGATCCTATCGTCATACGCACGCAATCTTCACCGGGATCTCAATATAGACGTTGTTGACAGGGTCATACAAAAACATGCAGAAGCTCACGAACAAAGACTTCATCATCACGTCAACATCGAGGCAATCCAGCTCCTTGATAACACGGAACTAGTGAAAAGACTAAAACGTACGAAACCTTTCGAGTTAGTATAGCGATACGTGACAAATAAATTAGTGCGATAAGTGTCGTTATAAAGAACACATGAACAAAGTGACTTCCCCTTAGCAAAAACTAAGTAAAGTGTTAATGGACGCATAATTAGATTATATTATAACGTAGCAATTTAGGTTAACATAATATTAATTATTAGTCTTGATAGGCTAGATTGTAATGTAAATAAGATATCATAATTTTAATTATTGATTTAAAAAAATACGCACAATTCCAACTCTAGGCTGCTATTGAGATTTTTGCATACATACATAAATAAAATCATGTGTATATTACCTAGAAGGGTGTGGCAGAGGTGTACAACACCCACATTTCACCAGTTATATTTAGGGCCCATGGTATAGAGGATATGCTTATCGCTGCATGGAAGCAGATAGAGACAGAGCGATATTGAGACTTTTCTGAAGGAAATATCTCAAATAACAATTTACCCGACGCGGAAATGAAATCCGGGACCTCACAGTGATAGGCTACCGACCACAGTTCCAACGAGACTCAGTTATCATTTCTCACGTCACATTAAATTTCAACCCGCATGTTACAACCTGCTGCCTATCACAACGTACCAAATATAAATTACCGGTTTTATGTATCGAAGCAATACAATCTATAAAATTTGCGCCATATGTTTGCCACCAATGTTACCGTGAAGTATAGCTCAAATATCATTTGTATACAAATTGGCAGTTTATAATTTTGCGGCGTATACATTTGTGTAATGTGTATGTTCATTTTTAACATTTTTGGTACTTGTGTGTATGTTTATGTGTGAAAATTAAAATGTGTGTTGTGAGTGTCAGTAAAAAAATATTAGATTTCTTTCTTTATGGATCTAATACATAAGGCAGTTTTTTTCAAAACCGTAATGCGATTTCATTTAACATTGTTTTTTTTGCATGTTTTGTCACATGAGAGATGTGAAGACTAGACGGCCGACTAGTTGGTTTAATTATCCTCCTCCTTGCTTCGATTTCCTCATTCCTGAGGGTCGTGACCTCTTTTCTGTATCATCATATCACGTGTGATGGTCCGCCATCTGTGCCTGTCTTGGGCTGTGTGTAGAGCGGTGTGGACCGTGGTGTTGAGGTTAGTGCGGACTTGGTCAGACCAGCGTATCGGGCTACGGCCTCTAGGTCTCTTGCCTGGTTTAATTATAAATACCATAATCTAGTACAAGTTGTACTAAATAACTTTTGTCGCGTTGATACTGCATGTGGTCGTGTGACGCACAATTCAAATAAACCGGTCTTTAAATGCATTTAAAATTCATTGAAAATAATAGTCGGCCTCGCTGATGACGGAACTAGACGGTAAATATCAAATCAACTTCTACACCCAGAAGTTGATGTTGATACTTACCGGGCAAAAACAACTAGATGAAATGAGTACAATGATCGCGTTAAAATTATTCTTCTACAAAACACCGTTAAGATAATGTTAGCTCAGTATTATACACGACCCAAGACAAACCTTTTCTCATAATAAGACTCAAATAAAGTTTCTTATTGCTTTTTAATTAACAAAGACTATATCAGTAAACAAAAAATCTTTTAAAGGCTTTTATGTTTCCCAAAAGGCTCAAACCTTATTTATAAGATATTAATTAAATATCCTTTTCATTGAAAGGGTCGCTATATTTAGTATGGGTGAATGTTTGCCGGCGGCGACATCAAAGGATCCTTTGAAACAGCCTTTAATAGGCTGTCAACAATTAATCTACACTTTTAAAATGGACCCTTTTTGTTGTCGTTATTTTATATTAAAGCTGTTTTTCGCGGCTTCGTTCGATTTTTTTATGCTATTTCCTACAAAATTAAGAAACCCGGTAAAAAATTCAAATTCGAGACCTTGGAAAGTTGAATTTCCAAAAAAATATCGTATTGTTAATTTATGTCGTGCCTATATGCACGTTTTTTGACACTTTCCTTGAAAGTTGAGTAACTTGTAACCTACAACCCCTAATTAACCCTCTTGGGGAGTGATATTTAAAAAAAAAACTATCTTACAGTTCATTTAGGTACGTACGTACCTTAGTGCAGAAATTCATGCATTAAATGCATGAATTTCTTTTCTACCACGTTTGGGACAAAATACAAATAAAAGAAATATTTCTATAGATCTGAGGTCAATCCAGATCATACAACTGTGACAAGTGCATCCAATTTCCATGACACAGACATACATAAGACAGACAAAAATTCTAAAAAATCATGTTTTGGCTTCTGCTGCTGTTATAAGGACTTCTCGCAAATTTGGCAAATTTACAATAATAAAAAGAAAAATAATAAAAGAAAAAAAAAAAAAAGTGACTTATCACATCACAAAGATGGCGCTAAAACCAAGTAAGGTTCGTCTAGCTTAGGCTGGCACAAAAGAGTTGAGAAATTTCGAGTCCGGCAACATACGAATCCATAGCTGAATTGGCAAAGCACTTGGGGCGTATACCCAGGGGGTGCAGGTTCGAGTCCTGCTGGATTCTTAATTTTTCAACTTTAATATTATATAAAATACAAAAAGGCATAGCAAAGCTAAAATTTGCTTTAAAATATTACAAGTATTTACAATAATACTTCATGAAAGAGAATTTATGATAGATATTTTTCAACTGTTTTTGCCAGTTTTTTTATCGGTATTTGAAGCGGGGCGGTACCAGCACATAATAAATTACGGATGACATTGACAACGTCAAGAAGTGACACACGTCACAAATGACAAAGAGTGCTGAATCGCGGTAACGAAATGTTCACAGCAAGTATATATAAATACTACTTCCAAGACGCTACCGTTGGACAGCTGTCCACCAGGCAATTCCTGAGATTCCTCCCTTTGTGGTGGAGAAACTTGACACCCGTTCCTCTACATGATGTAAAATAATATTTTTTTCTAACATTAAAATGACTGAACATTGTATGTATGTAGGTTTTATGAAAGATTGACATTAATTAAAAGATTTAATTTAAAAAAGAACATTAACTAGCTAATGTACAAATCATTTTTATTCTTCATACATTACTGTTATTGTAACTTGATGACCGACGATCAAGAGAATTATTTGTTAAAAAATAAGTTACGTAGTCGCAACCGTCAACTCCCCAGTGACGGCTTTCACTTTTTTGACGTTATGACTTACTGCTGTAATAAAAAAATGTGTTTTATACAATATACAAAAAAGTATGTTAAAAAAATACGAGTAAAAAATATGACGGTAATATCACGCAATTCAACTTTATCCTTTAATACCAACCAATGTTATTCTACGTAAAATCCTCAATAACTGCACCGTAAATCCGTGCAATCATAAAGCGTCGAACATTTCGTATTTTAAAAACAAAATAACCACGATTTAAAACATCTGAAAATCAATTTTCGACGGAACACAAAACTTTTGCTAACTTTTCAATCAAAATGGTTCGCAATAAGTTTGCTGCAAACAAAATATTTCAGTTTGAAAAATGAAAAATTTCTAGGCACACGCTGGGATTTTTTTACGATGTTTATGTAAATTGTAGAAAAATTGTTGTAATGATCATTTTTATAAATCTGAACAATCGATATTAAATTGTTGGGTTAGATATTCGCTATCGATATTTCGTAAACGCCGCCACTTGATTTCTTCTTCTTCGTCGTGTCGATGGCTGAGTCAAGTTTTATTTTGACTTGCCATCGTGGTGAAAGGATTAGCCAATTAGCTTTGGAGAACTCGCGAATGGCCCAGGGTGCGCCGGACGTAAGTAATCGTTGTGTACGTCACTCGGGGAAGCTCCTTTCATGTACCTCTTTATATACCTCTATATCAATTTTGACATATAGGGATTTAATCTAGTATAGATTAGAATAGAATAGAATAGAATATCTTTATTTTGCATAGAATGTAGGTACATAAAAAGTAATCCAGGTCGCTTTCGTACATGTTTGGATTTTAAACATAATATAACATCACGCCTATATTACCCAGAAGGGTGTGGCAAAGCTGTACAATACCCACATTTCACTTGTTATATGTACGTCCTTTTTGATAGAGGGTGAGCATATCGTCATGCACCGGGCACAATTCCCAACTCTGTGCTGCTATTGTGAATTTCCTGACGGACAGTTCACAAATAACACTTTGCCCGACCCGGGAATCGAACTTAAAACCTCACGCTGACAGGCGCATACGCTAACCACTAGATCATCGAGACTATTATACCATTTTTTTAATGTATTATTATTATCATTGTAAAAAATATTTAAGGTTGAATCAAATTGAAATAAAGTTCTATCTTTGTTACAGAAAACAACAAAAATGCATCAAATCTTCTTCCTCATAGCTACTGCTGCATTCGTCAGCTCATGTAAGTGATTTTTATTTATTGATTATGTACAGAGGACAAAACAATTAAGTATACAGAGCGAAAACTTCTACGTCTTGGTGAAGAAACTTCTTCGTTATATGAAGACAAACTACTAACACTAGTGGTGCATGTATGCGGTACGACCGGATGGCGGAGTGGGTAGTGCGAGAGTACCTGCCTGCGACGCTGAGGTCGCGAGTTTGATTCACGCTTAAGACAAATCTGTGTGTGCATAAACATGGGGGTTGTCTGGATGTTTCTATGTATAATAAGTATGTATTTACAAAAAAAAAGTATACATGTATTAGTATCAGTTATTCTAGTACCTCTAGTACAAGCTCTGCTTGGTTTGGGACTAGATGGCGTTGAGTGTAAGCTGATAGAGATATTTATTATTATTAAACTTATTTGAGAATTATAATATACCTGCTATTAGGGTATGTCCTTGGTATAGTCAGTCTCAAATCTTCGCCTGTTTACTTAATTGCTTTGTCCTCTGTACCTGTACAAACTGGTAATTAGTAAGAAAATAATAATAATGTTAGTCAACTTAGTTTGTTCTGCAGTTGCTACATAAAGACCCCAGTCTCCATATTGTTTAGAGGTACAAACAACGAAAGTTTATATACAGCACAGATGGTTCATTTTGTGTGCATAGGAATTAATAAGTTTTTAAACAAAATTAATTAAATTAATTTCAGGCTAAAAATAAATTGAAGCGTAAGTTAAATATTAAATGATAACTTTGTGGCAGGTTTCTGCAGCACAATAACTAAAGACAGATTACGATGACTAAGTCCTGAATTCAACTAACTTCTTGATTACTGATATTATTATATCAGTATTTGTTTCTCTCTATCTTTTATTAAATATTGTTTTTAGATCAAAAGCTGTAGTTAAGAGTTGAATACGTTGGTGAAATCAGCACTTAAATATATATAATAAGTCTCATAGATGTACATTGTGTAGTTCTTTAATTTATACAAACAGCCATCTACTCTATGTTGGTATGCTTATTATATCAAAAACTGTATTTCAGCGTTGAATACGTTAGTGAAATATGCACTTAAAGCTAAATCAAATATTTCATGGATGAGCATTCTGTACCTCTTTGATTTATGCAAACAGCCTCTATGTTGGTGTGCTATTTACTCGTGGTTTGCTTAGTTAACGCCTAAATTGACGCAGTGGTGGCACACTATAGGTGTACATACGTATAGTGCCACTATAACGAGTAGTGTAGCTCTTGTTTGAGATACAAATGCACGTAATTCATTCTAAAAGGTTTGTTATTCCTGATGGAAGTCAGTTTACTGTGAATGAGGAAATAGGTCGTAACATAAAATAACATCAAGCGTATCCAGAAGGGTCTTGCATTGGAATGAAACCCACCCACACTTCACCTGTTATGTTTAGGTCCCATGGGATAGAGGGTGAGCCTGACGTATATAAAATATGTATATATAAAATCACGTCTTTATCCCACGGAGGTGATTGAAAAATATATTGCCATAAATAAAGTGAAAAATCAGCGAAATGGAAAAATATATCTCAATCTCAAATATCATTCAATATTTAATTAAACTAAAGAAAACCTACAAACATGAAACAAAAAATAACAAAGTATTTCCACCTAATTATATTCTCAACCTTCCAAACAAACAAATAAAACCAAACAAATCTCTCAAAGAAACTGCCCAACAAAAGCCATTCTAATATATTTTTCATCATCTGTTCACAAACTCGTTCGCAGTTCGTCACTAGAACAATCGACTACACAACTATTCTCAAACAAACTAACTGTAGCGAAACAAAGCTCAATTGTTTTATATTTTTACACAAACCGAGAAATAATCACGAACACGCTCAGTTACTCCCATTCACTCATCGTTTATTCATTCGTTCATTAGTTCACTCATCGCTCACTTTGAATGTTATTCGTTTGAAAATGAGCGCATTAAAGAACTGTCGTTATGTGGAATATTTTACTTGAAGGGAAAAGGATGATGTTGGAAACATTTTTTGTAGTTTTAGGAATTTATATTTTGCGGTTTTACCTTTATAGGTAGGGTTATAAAAGTAGGTTAAGGATTATGTAAAGGCTGTTGTGTAAAGAAGAATAAATACAGTTGAACCAAAATACTCTATATTTGCTTTGCTTTAAATAGCATATAATAACTGTATTGGTAGATAACTTACACAAACGTTGAACTGTTAATAACATACATAACATAACATAATATCACGCCTATATTACTTAGAAGGGTGTGACAGAGGTGTACAACACACCCACATTTTAACTGTGATATTTATGTGATAGTTGTTGAGCCTAACGCCATCTACCGGGCTTATTTGCAATGCCGTGCTGCTAATGAGAATGCCTGATCGTAAAATAAAAACTACTGAGGTGTCAAGGGACACCCGGATGGAACGAAGTTCCTTTCGATCAATTAGTAAAGATTTTTTTATTTTTCTAAGTTATAAAAAAAATCTTAATGTGGTTCACCGAATACTCACTCTGTGTGTCTGATGATGTAGCACCGTAGCTGTAACGTAGCATGTAATTACTACGCTGCTACGATAATTGCTACGAAATGTGTCGTTACAACTTTTCGTCCCATTTTTTCCGTCTAGCCCTCTTTCGCAACGCGCGATAAGGAACTTCGTTTCAATAACAAATAACACTTAGCCCGACCCGGGCATTGAACCCGAGACCTTGCAGTCAAAGGATCATACGCAAATCACTAGACCAATACGGTTAAACGTTATAAGGAAATTCCAAACACAATTTGCCAAGTTATAACAGCAAATGGTACTAAAATTCTTGACTGTAAGAAAATAAAGGCGATTATCGCATAACCATAAAATAAAATGATGGCGTTCCTTGCTACTTTGTACTTTACGGTTTCACAACAAGCTATAATATGTTTCCAGTATAACTTGGTCCCGCATTGTACCGGCTTCCCGTGCAAACCAATACCAGCTTATATTGGAAATGTATAGCCTGCTACGTAGCTTTGTAAACAGTGTATAGAGGTTGTTTGATTTAGTGACACAATGGTTATTTTATACGATGTTTTCTATAAAAAGGGCAAACCACATTATGTCGGGATGGGGCTTATAATGTATCTTGAGGTTGACCCACGGACATGAAAATATTTTAGGTTTTGATTTATAATTTCATGTTGCTGTGATATAGTCAATTTTGCGAGCCTTTTTCCAATAATAATAATAATATCTCACAACTTACACACAACGCCATCTAGTCCCAAACTAAGCAGAGCTTGTATTTTGGGTACTAGAATAACTGATAATAATACATATATATTTTTCTTTGGTAAATACATACTTATTTTACATAGAACACCCAGACTAAGACAAATCTCCATGTTTATGCACACAAAGATTTGTCTTAAGTGGGAATCGAACCCACGACCTCGGCGTCGCAGGCAGGTACTCTACCCACTCCGCCATCCGGTCGTCATCTAGTCTTAGGGATTTAGCTGAATATCAGTATTTTACGTCTTCCGTCACCCCATCACTATTTTCTTAGTAGTACGTCATCGGACTGACTAGCTTGCTACCTGTTTACGCTCGACGCGGCAACCGGTCCCTCGGTCGCTCGGACATGCACGGCGCTCGTGCAGTTCACTATTTGATGTACGGATACCCACTTTAATATCGTTATTTAGTTTTATTGTTAATTAGTTATAACTTTTAGTTTAAATTAGTAATCAGTGTTTGGTAATAAGTGTGCATTACAAGTTTCACTTTACGCTACAACATGATAGTATCCATGTAAAATATGTTTTAAATGGTAACTATAAATCAGTGTTAAATGTTGAGAAAGGTGATGCAGCCAAAACAATAGTTATAACTTATTTTAGTGTGTGTACAATTAGAATAAGATCTTTTTTGTATTCAAATATTATTTCATGCGAAAATAAAGACCTTTTAAAACTAACTAATATTTTACGTGGAGTGATGCCATTAGACCTTCACAACCCAGAATACAATACTCTTTGTTAGACTAATTTTCAGACTTTCTGGGCTCTGATTATCCGTAACGACTTCTATTGATGTTCAAATGGCAACCGGGACCGGCAGTTTAACATGCTCTTCGAGGCACGGAACAAAATTCGTTGTATTAAAGATAGTCACCCATCCACGGCCGACCGCAATTAACATTAACCTGCAAGATTGATCGGTTCGACCGTTTCGACTTAGCCACGAGCTCCTTATTGCTGTGATATAATATGATTTGAATTTTAGTTCCTCATGCAAATTTGCTTGAGGCGTGGCGTTTTTTGACTAAAGCCTCGCTCCATCATTTGGTTTTTATACGTCAGAAGTCTAAAAGCACAAATCGAGACTTAACATCATTTAAACCGTGTTACAAAAAATAGATTAAAAAACCAATACTAGAGTTATAAATAGTGTATAAGATTATTCTTCATTAGAAAAAATATTTATTCAGTTTATATGAATCTGACCTTTATATTTTGCACAATTTTTAATAACAGCCTATTTTTAACACGTACTCGCTCGTTCAAAGTCATATTTTCATACAGCTGACTGCAACTGTATTAAAATATTGACACGAATTTTATCACCTCCGTACAATATATGGCCGTATGCGTTCATTTATTCGGTAAAATATAACAGAGGTGGCACGTAGACGATCTACGATCTGCTACGAGCGTAGCAATCGTACGTGTGACATCGGCGTAGCAGTAGTAATATTTTAGAACGGTATCAAAGTATTGAATGTAGATTATTTTGGGTAACTAGAAGCTACAAATCTATTCAATGACTTTCACAATTCATTCGTATTTAAAGAAAAAAGAGGCCGTGGCGCAAAAGATAAGGTTTCGGTCTTTTGATCGAAAGGTCATGGGTTTGAATACTGGCCATCGCACCACGGGCGTGAACTTCCTCCTAACACAAGCAAATTAAGCTTAGCCGGAGGAGGTTAACAAGAATACTAGTAATTTGTACTTGCATATTAATACTAAGCTTCAAAATTAAAAACTCATCGAGCTTTTCTAGTAAAAAAGAGCTTATACCTGTGGGCACTTAATTTAATAGAAACAAAATTTTATTATAATATTAACAAAGTTGTTTTTCCAATTTATTAAATGCAATTCATTTTCAAATTACAGGCATTACTAATATTTTGGCAATCGAAACTTGTACTTTATGTCCTATTGGAGCGAAACTTAATTGAGTGTTGTTTTTCACTTGGCGTACCTTTCATTTTTGAACAAAATTTTCAGCACCAATTTTCAACATAAATTCGCTCGTTAAAAGTCATTCATTTCGCATAGCACGTAACTGTATTAAAACTATTGATATCGACTCCGTACAATATATGACCGTGTGCGTCCATTTATTCGATAAAATATAACAGAGGTGGCACGTAGCCGATCTACAATCTGCTACGAGCGTAGCAATCGTACGTGTGACATCGGCTGTGGCGTAGCAGTAGTCAGTTTAGTTTTTTATTTCAATATCAAAGTATTGAATTCAAATGAGAATGTATTAAAATAGTATTAAAACTACATAACATAACATAATATCACGTCTATATAACCCAGAAGTATGTGACAGAGGTGTACAGCACCCACATTGCTACTATTATGAATTTTTTGACGGGAAGTTTACAAAGAACACTGCTCCAACCCGGACATCGAACCTAAAACGTCGTGGTGAGAGGCGCATACGCTAACCACTAGACCATCGAGGCAGGCATTTTAATATCCCTGACTATGTATTATATCCTTTACAGCCATATGATATCCAAGCCATCTGACCACCCACGTAAAGCCATTTTTTCTTAATTGAATGTCAATCTTGACGGTCGATGTACGGACAGGAATTTCTCTTTGGTGGCTTCAATTTCTTCCTAAAATTGCTCTCGGGAATAGGGTTGGTGTATTGTGGTATGCCATTAACTGAGAAATACTGAAAATATAAGAAGCACCTCAACATATATAAGAGGTACTTACATTACCTATAATACTTAATTCAAAGATTTTGTCCAAATTTCACAGGTGTTAAATAAACCTTAGCTCACTAGGATATGGAAAAACCGCAACATAATTAGGGCTATTAAAAAAGCATGTACCATATTATTGTGTCCTGTCAAAATGAAAAACCTACAAAATAAAATGTTATATGCACAAGCACTAACTTTTTGGCTAATAAAAGTGCTTGTATTAAGGTATGCTGTTAGATAAAATTAAACAAAAGCCTACTGACAGAGGCTTAGATTTAGTTATTAGATTAGTTTTACTTAAGATCCAATTCATAACAAAACAATGACAAAACAAATAAAATTAAATACTTAGTTGAACTAGCGGTTAGCGTATGCGCCTTTCACTGTCGTGGTTTCGATTCCTGGGTCGGACAAAAGTATTATTTGGGGTTTTAACGTCAGTAAATTCACACTTATAGGCCTCATGGGGTATGGCTTAAGCCTATCGTCATTCACCGAGCACAATACCAACTCAGTACTGCGATTAAGAATATAAATTTATGAATCGAAATCTAATAAATCCATTTCATAAAAGAAGACAATTATCACAATTGAGAATTGCAATTCTCATAGCCTCATTCTAAAAGGAAATTAAATGTCAATTCTCGAACAAATTACTTTGGAATTTAAAATAAGAATTGGAACTCCTACATTGATTGCAAGACTCATTAATTCCATTCGCTCTTTCCATTCAGTCATTCGTTCAACGAAGTTAATTTACTGCGGCTAATATTGTCTTTGAACATTAGATTTTTGATTTTATTTAATATTTCATAATGATGTTCGATTTGAAAATTTGTAGCGTTTTTAATATATATAAAATAAATATTATTTCTTAATAAATACCTTACTATCTTGCCACCCACATAAAGGCATTGTTTCTTTATTGAATGTGAATCTTGACGGTCGATGTATGGTCTGGAATTTGTTTGGTGGCATCCAGTTCTTCCTAAAATTGCTGTTGCGAATAGGGTTGGTGTATTGTAGGATGTCATTATCTGAGGAGTACTAAAATTATAAGAATATGTGACCAAATACGAGAATGTACTGCGGTTACCAAAAATATCAAATCATAAACTCATTAATATTTACTTATATAGCTAACAGGCATGTTATCTATCTATGAGTATTTGAGTAAAGTTATTACATAATTAAATAAAAATAAGTATTTATATAGTAAGAAGTAATTATAAAATATAAAAATGACACACCGAAATTTCAAACAACACGTTGTATTATCATATAAGAGAAGATTAATATAAACTATAAAATATCTCTTGATCATTTAATTCGATGCATTACTTCAGCATCTAATTAAATGATCAAGAAAGATTTGTTGGTTAAGTTACAATCTAATCTAAATAATACTTAGTATTGTACAAAATTTTATGTTTTGTATTCGTATTTTTTTTAATACTACGCCCACAGCAAACGAATGTGTAGTCCACCTGATGGTAAGTGGAGTACAGCCCATGGACATCAACAATCCATAAAAGCAGATTATAGATGCATCGCTGCAGCTGAGGACTACGGTGGTATGCCTCATGTGCCAGTAATTTCAGGGCCTGATCTCACCACCAAACCGGAACACAGTAATGGAAAGCACTACTATTTGGCGGCAGGTTAAAGGTGAGACGGTGGTGCTGCCGCCCTCGAGCTCATTCACAAGAGCTCTACCACCAGTCAGTATTTCCGTAAAAAAACAGAATTTAAAATTTTATTCTATGTTAAGTAAAAGCTTTAAAATCACACCGCACGCAAGTTCACCTGAATAATTCCTATTTTTTTTTCTTTTCTTAAAAACCTTTCCATGACCCGTAATTCATTTCTCTACACTTACTTCCTACATAGGAAACCACTTAAAGTACAAGTCTAAGTTAGTTTAAATTAGCAACAAAGGGGACACCGTAGCAGAGAAAGTTAGAAACCGATAACTATTCAGGCGATGTTTCCCCTCTCCCCGAATTGAGGGGTAAGGGGTGTTCATTACCGTGACTATTTGGCTCTTTTTATATTTTTTTTGTTAAATTTATTCCTAGGCCAATCATTTATTCTTTTATTATTATCTTTCACGCTGTTTTTTGCTTGCTAACAGGTTTAACTGTCACATTCTAATCTTTTTAGAATATAAATTTATGAAATACATATTGTGTTTTATACATTTATTTTATGAGCAAACTCAATTACACTACAATAATTTATTTAATGAATGGGCTATTTGACAATCCGAAAAATAAAGTATTAATTACTGTAATCAGTATAGATTATGTGTTTAAAAATGGTTATTTATTAACGTAAGTTAAAAATATTATTAAATATATTTTATATTCCGTAAATTAACGATTGTCACGTGACACAAAACGCTCCTGATTGGTCGGGTTTATGACGACGTCATATGCCTGAGTAAACATTGTTTGCCTACACAAGAGCTGAGTTGATATAATAAGATTTGCCTGGATTTCCTTTATTAGCCATTGTTTTCGTGTGATTACTAAATTCTGTTAAGTACTTTTACCATGGACAACGACTTTGTAAAAGCAGACAGCAGAAACCAGCCCCAAGTCGACACAATCATGTTCGGATTGTTTTTCAAAAATAATGCCGATTTTATTACTACGGAGCTAAAAAATGTGAAAACTGCAAAGTAAGTTTAATAACACTTTAGTTGTAACTTATATTATATCATAAAAAAGTTAAATAATGATGAACTTCCACAACAAACAAGAACTTTTATAGGTTATGTTATAAACGATAGATGTTAGTTAGCACTTACAAATAGTTTAGCCGGAGTTTTTATCAACGTACTAGTACATTTTGGAACTGCACACCATTTGTAACTCATTTTGTTACTTAAATCTGTGTTATAATCTCATCCAATCGCACTTTCGTTTTTAGTTTGCAATTAAACAAATGTATGTACAATTGACAGATCACAATATTTACTTAAGGCATGTGACGTCACCGAGCCCATTGCACCGCCATATTGTCAAAGTTCCGTTTTGGTGCGCTGTTTTTTTTATTGAATTTTGAATTTGATATTTTTCAGCAAATATGTACCAGAATCAAAAAATACAACTTTTACTGGGTTCCTTAATCGCTACTAAATAACATAAAATATATTTTAAAAACCTGTCAAAGAGCCCATTAAGGATCGGAATTCCCGACTATATGTTCCCGATCTGACATCAAGGTGCTCCGTCTCATTTACATTCAATACCGTAATAAAAAACTCAACTACTGCTACGCCGTACGCTTAGCCGATGTCACACGTACGATTGCTACGCTCGTAGCAGATCGTAGATCGTCTACGTGCCACCTCTGTTATATTTTACCGAATAAATGAACGCATACGGCCATATATTATACGGAGGTGATAAAATTCGTGTCAATATTTTTTAATACAGTAACGTGTTGGGTGAAAATATGAATTTTTAACGAGCAATTTATGTTTTTTTTTAATATGTATTGTGTTATTTTTAAGAATAAAATGTAGAGCAAAAGTAAAATATCACTTTCTTTTGGTCAATTACTCTTATAGTCCAATGGGACTCAAAACCTTGTATGAATTGAACAAATAGAACGGTCTTATGGAGAGTAATAAAAAGTAGAATAATGTAGGGAATTCAGAATATTAATGTTTAAATATAGTTTATTTTCTCATTTATATTGTTGGCATTTAAATTTAATGGGTACTATGTTTAAGAACTTTAAAACATTGCAACTGTCTAGAAACTGGGCAAAATTTAATTTTTCTCTGGAATAAGTAAATTATTTTTTGGAAAATTAAAAAAAAAATATTATAAACTTGTTTGATGGCTTTAATGCTGTTGTGGCCATTAATGATTTTATGTTTTTTTTTTTTTTTTCATATTTTAAATAACATAACATTATTATTTATGTGAAAACTAAAATATACTCGTTACTTAATATATATACATCAAATAAAAGAATAATGCAAATTTAAATTAAATTGATTTAAATATTTAATTGTGCTCTGATAACCATTACAAACAATGTTTTACGTCTCCAACACTGTATATTAAATAACTTAATTCCAAATCCTTAATTATTTGGTTCCGTGCGTATATTTATTAAGTCATTTTAAACGGAACCAAGAAGTATTTTCTTTCAAATCTAAAAGAATGAATTAATTAATTGTGCTGAATGGAAATGTAACAATTGACTTGATTATGAAGCGATACGTGGTGAAATGAACGGTGAGTCTGTACTCAACGGCGTATAGATAATATTATTTGGGGCTATAGAAAAAGCGTGTATAATATTATTATATACCATTAAAGGTATTATAAACATTAGTTTGTAGGTTTATGACTACTCAGTAAGCAGCGTGACTGCCCTCTCCTTTTTCTTATCATTTATCACCATCCAATGGTTGTCTGGTAGAAATTTCCGCAGAGCAATAATACCGCCAATTGTACCTGATGGCGACCGGATGGCGGAGTCGGTAGTGAACCTGCCTGCTACGCCGAGGTCGCGGGTTCGATTCCCTCTTAAGACAAATCTTTGTGTACATGAACATGGGGTTTGTCTTAGTGGGTGTTTCTATTTATAATAAGTAGGTATGTATTTACAAAAGAAAAGTATAGTATTAGTATTAGTTATTCTAGTACCCATAGTACAAGCTCTGCTTTGTTTGGGACTAGATGACGTTGTGTGTAAGTTGGGAGATATTTATTTATTATTTATTACCTTTAATATTTTAAAGTGATATTTTTTGTTAACTTATGAAGTACAATAAAGATTTATGTTATGTTTTAAGCAGTATTAATCTACACATAATTAAATTTGCTCAACACCAACTTTTTGGTATATAATAAATAAAAAATAAAATAAATAAAAATGTTTATTTGACACAAGTAAAGTATATACATATTTTTACTTATCTAATAGTTTGACGCTATTCGTTTACATAATTATGTACAAAATAAAGGTACTGGCACTGTTTACTAAACTAGGCAGAAGCCTGTATTTTAGCTGACAGTGTTCAGTCGCAGGAAGTGACACTTTAAAAACGTTATTTAGGCGTTAAAGTCGTTGCACAGCTAGTTATAAGGCAGGAGTAAGTAAATAATAGTAATCTACTAATCAAATAAAGTTATTACTGTTTTGATTCATAATTGATAATTTCGTAAGTGATTGGGTGTGTTGTGTGTGTGAGTGCGTAGAGTGAATGTGTGAGTGTAAAGTGTGTGTTTCTGATGAGGTGTTTTGTGAATTGTGAATGAGCATGCAGGTGTACAAGTATTGGGTTCGAGATGGTGTAAGTAGGTGACACATGCATTTGAATATAAATATATTGTTACTATGATAAGTGATAAATACAACACAATAGCCACTAAGCGGTGTAGGTAAGTAAGTCTTCCGTCAAACTGTAATCCAGCTGCTGTAGCCAGGCGGTTATTTTATGTTTTACTTCGCGTCTGGTTAAGCCTGCAATTTTATTCTTTTTATGAGCATAATTATATATTTTACAGCTAAGAATGTAATATTGTCTTTGTCTTCCAAAAGTTGTTTTGCAAGCGATGTTGCTGGTGATGTGCTTTATGGATCGTTTACTCGGGTCAGGAATGGGTATATTGCTATGTTTTTTGAGAACTAGCCGGAGCACAAAGAGCTGTCGTACCGTTAGCATTTTTGTGTCTGAGTATAATTGCACCGTAGGGTATCTGAAGGGCTTTTTGGATAGAACTTTGAGCACAGCTCTCTGTGCTCTCTCTAGGCTCATGAGGTGTGTTTTAGCTGCCCCACCCCAGATTGTGATGCAGTATTGGATGACAGATTGTCCTAGTGCCAGGTATATAGAATTCAATGTCCCTTGTGGTGTAATGTCTCTGAGGGATTTAAATAAAATTATAAGACGTCTAACACGCGTTGTCATTAGTTTTATATGTTCATCCCATCTTAGTCCACTGTCTATCACAACCCCCAAATATTTTGTAGAGTTGGCCCTATTTATTGATAAACAGGTGCAGGTGTTTTGTAATGAGCAGATGTGAGCCTTAATGGAGAAATTTTTAGGCGGAGTATTAACTTTAGTGATAGAAAAGGGAATGTAAAGCGTTTTCGCTAAATTAAGGGTAAGAAGATTCTGGTTTAACCATTGCATCACTTTCATAAGGGAGTATTCTGCTCTTTCCTTAACTAATTGCCAACTAGGACCTGACACCAGAATTGCTGTGTCATCAGCATATGTAAAGATGTTAGTATAGGGTAGAGACATTTCACAGAGATCATTTATATAAACTTGGAAGAGTGTAGGGCCAAGAATACTCCCTTGAGGAACTCCGTAAGATATTTCCAATTCCTCACTCATATGGTCTTCTATCATTACTGCTTGCTTCCTATTGGAAAGGTAATCTTTAAAGATTTGGTGTTGTAAACCACGTATGCCCGATTTTTCAAGTTTATCTAATAGAATTGGAACAGAGACTGTGTCGAAAGCCTTAGAAAGATCTAGGAATATGCACAAACATTTGGTCTTTACGTCAAGGTGTTTGCTCACTGCAGTTGTCAGATCGAGCACTGCGTCTTCGGTCGATATAATAAAGCTTGTATTAGAGCATGCCAGTTTGGAGGTTAAATAAAAATATAACATAATTATCTACACGCCTTTTTAACATACAAATATAATACAAAGTTCTAAAAAACACAGAAGATTTTTATTTTTTTTTAATTTAATTTTATATGGTGGCAGAAGTGCATGACACCCACATTTCACCAGTCATATTTAGGTTCTGGGGTGAGCCAATCGCTATTCTGCCAACATTATTCCAACTCCATGCTGTTACAAATTGCCCGACTCGAGATGCGAACCAGAGTCGAGAGGCCGCATACATTTACCACTAGACCAACAAGACAGTGATACTATAATGAGACAGATAAAAATATATACAAAGTTCTTAAAAACCCACTCTTCACCTACTATGTTTATGTCTTACGAGATAGGAGGCAAGCTTATCGCCGTTCACCTGGCAGTATATCAGCTCCGTATTGCTTTGGAGAATTTAAATGTTATAAATCAAAATCAAATAAACTACCTTATGAAATAAATCCATATCAAAAAAAGTAGATACTCATAACGATAAAAATTGCAATTCTCATAGCCTCATTCCAAAAGGAAATGAAATGTCAATTCTCGGATAAATCACTTCTGAATTTAAAATAAGAATTGGAACTCTTACATTGATTGCAAGACTTATTAATTCCTTTCGCTCTTTCCATTCAGTCATTCGTTCAACGAAGTTAATTCACTCCGGCTAATATTGTCTTTGAAGGTTTTAATTTTTTCTATTGTTTTATTATAATTCTGACTTTAAAAACTGTAGCATTTTTAATAAAACAAGATAAAGTGAATTAAAAAACTTAGTTTCATATAACACAACATAAAATCACGCCTATATTACCCAGAAGGGTGAGGCAGCGGTGCGCAACACCAACATTTCACCTGTTATGTTTAGGTTCCATGAGATAGGTGTGAGCCCATCGCCATCCACTGGGCACAATTCCAACTGCGTGTTGCTATAGTGAATTTCCTGACGGAATTCAAATAAGACTTAGTCCGACCACGGAATCGAACCCGAGACCTTGCATACACTAACCACTAGACCATCAAAGTAGGCAGATATTTAAGTTAATGATATTACTAGAAATAGCACTGGTCTGGTTTATTTATTTATCGACTGCACTAATCACAATATTGGTTATATTCACAACCATAATTACATCTAAGAGAATATTGAAAATACTAGTAATTTGAAACACAAACGGTAGCTTATAATAATATTATGTCTGTGTTTTACACCCTGTACAATTAAATTCTATGCTTTCTCCTTTGTCCAATGGTCAATATGTGACATACGGACTTGGCGAATTTAATTAATTTTTAAATTTGAAGCATTCAGAACATGCTTTCGTACGACTTAGCGAAAAGAATAATATGAATAATGCAAAGGCTTTGCCCGGAGGCATACAAGGTAATGCCAAAGGATTCATTTTGTCATGTAACTACTTGTTACAAAGGACATGGAACAACGCAGAAATATATTTTTTTTTTAACTTAGTAAAGTAAAGTAAAGTAAAGTAATTATTTATTTGCTATAACATGTGTATACATACTGACGCATGCAAGATATTATTATAAGGTAATGTCCAGACATGTTAGCCACATTTGGCGTACAAATTGTTTTCATAAAATTACTTAAAGTTAGTTACATTACTCTATACCAATTTTCAAAAAATATTTTAACTATACATTAGGAGTGAAAAAAAATACATTTTAAAGTAGGATATAGGCTTAATATATATAATTAATAGGTAGACTTATTATAATAGCATTAAATTGAATATAGTAATAGTAGGTATGTCAGTAAGACAATTCTTCAATATCTTAAAACATGAAATTTATGACACATACATTTCATCAGTTATATTTAGATGCCGGGGAGTGCCAATCGCTATTTATCGGACATTATTGCAACTTCCTGCTGTTATGGAGGATTTTCCGACGGCGAAATTCGACATAACAAATTGCCCGACTCGAGATGCAAACCCGAGACCTCGAGTCGACCAAAAACCAGTGAGTAAAAATTAATATGAATGATAAAAAGGCTTTGCCCTGAGGTAAGGTATACTAAAGGATTCATTCTGTCATTATAACTACTTGTTGCAACGATTCCCTACGTCCGGCGCACCCTGGGCAATTCGCGAGTTCTCTAAAGCGAATAGGCATGATGACTAATTTTTATTTTTGTATGTAATTGTCCACTGTCCTGCTCCTGTCCACCGTCACCCAAAATACAAGCTTTCGCTTAGTTTGGGAGACAGTAGCAGTACCTCAAGTACAAATACATTTACATGTAAATTTAAATTTATCTTATTTTGTGAACCTTTATGTATTATTTGTGTTGTGTTAATAAAGACTTTTTATTTAAAAAAAAAAAAAAAAAAAAAAAAAAATTAAACACCTCTTGATATAAGAAACATCATTACAAGAATTACTTTGACCTAAAATAAACTTCCTGAGATAATACAATTTCAAATTCACATTCATAATAGACTCGCCCAAACGCTCCAAACAAAAGGCTACTCAAGCGTGACGTCACGCTTGAGTATTTTGTATGTGAAGTTATGAATTTTGTTTGATAGCTATACGAAATATTGCGTTTATAAAAATGGTTTTATTACAAATATTGCTATAAATTGTGTGGGTAATTTAATGATGAAAAAAAATCGAATAATTTCGTATTTTAAAAATGAACTCGTCCATGAAACTTTGAATGATCATAAAATGAGTTAGATTTATAGTATGTAACAAAAAATTATTTCAATTGGTTTATGTTTACCTATAGTTTGATAAGGTATCCTATATTTTACTATCTATAGATCAGTCACCATGCCTATTGGCTAAACCACGATGGCAAGTCAAAATAGAGTTTGACTCAGCCATCGACACGAAGAAGAAGACTACTTGTTACAAACATCATGCCTATGTAACCCAGGAAGAAGCAGAGGTGTATAGCACTGACTCGTCAATCTACCGTCAAACAGTGGTAGTTGTCAAATCATGACGAAAAATCACCGAATCATGAGGTATAACACCATAGTTCTTAGATTAAGTGACGCATCTATTACGCACAAGAGATATACCATAGTTCTAATTTGAAGCCACGTATCTATATCTGTTTTGTAGATTTTTGATGTTAATGAGCTGTAGTTATCACTTACCATCAGGTAGAATACAAAATAAAAAAGCAATCATGTAATAAAATTGCAGAAAGAAAATACTAAGCGAAGGTTTATTTCGCTTCTGTTAGGAAAAATTTTCACGGCTAGGATTCAAACCCACGCCTTATCCATTCTGCCATGTCCCCTCAAAATATATCGCATATATGCAATTCAAGTCTCAAGATATGATCAAATAGTTATATAACAGGAATAAAGTCAGAAGTGGCAGTTAGCGCACTTTACAAGTCAAACAAAACGAACTTACGTTGAACAGGAACGTGTTCCAGAAATTCTCATTATCGTGCATTTTGTTCGCCGAACTTGAAGATCTTTTCTTTATTTTTATTGAACCTGACATGAGTTTGTAATATTATTCAATCATGAAATACGACTAACCGGACCAACATTACGTAAGTAACACCCGTATTTCATTTGAATGACCTTTACTTTGTTGTAATTTTATTTTATTATGTAGCACTAGGTCTAGCACGGAGTTTCACTTCCGTGGAATATTAATAAAAAATAGCACTTTTCCTTTCTGTTCAAGATAATTTAGAAAAATGAACACCGTATCGCTTTGACAATTCATTATTTGAATTAACAAACGTGCTAGGAAACGAAATTTTTCAACCACTACCTTACATGCCAGGCGTAATTTTCAGTTGTAGCCCATCTATGGGATATTATTATAATTAGTCACTTAATCACATGGTAGGTTGTCAGACTTGTTACAAAAATAAAAATAAATATTTCACGTATATAGTAAACTATATACGTACTAGTATACTACACAGTTCGGCAAAGTGTTATTAGTAAACTTTCCATCAGAAAATTCACAATAGCAGCACGGAGATAGAATTGTGAACACGATTCCATTTCAATGGCGATAGGCTCACCCCCTGTCCCATGGACCTAAACATAACAGGTGAAGTGTGGGTGTTAAACACCTCTGCCATACCCTTCTTCTTCTTCTTCTCTTTTGTGTCGATGGCTGCAGTCATATTCTATGAGCAAGTCTTAAAATATATTCGAAATATAACGTAACACGTATAAAGTCAGAAGTGGCAGTTAGTGCACTTTACAAGTCAAACAAAATGAAGTTACGTCGAACAGGAACGAGTTCAAAAAATTCTCATTATCGTATTTGTTCACCAAACTTGAAGAACATGAGTTTGTCAAAGTTTTATAATGTAACACAAACCCTCCCACGCTGGTATACTCGCGTAGTATACTAATAAAAAATAGTCTTTACAATTTCTTAGTCTTACAATCAATCAATCTTACGAGCGTTTTCCAAATTACATTGGAGTCGACTTTTAATGTAACGGATTTAGTTGAATATCAGTATTTTATTATCAAACCGCCAAAACCCAGTGCGAGTCTACATAATACTGTTTATTAGACTACTTGTCAGACTTTCTGGCTTATGACTACTCGTAACTACTGTCAAATAACTTGAAATGGCAGTAAATTATCAGGCTTACAGCTAACTTCATTTTTTTCTGCTTGAAGTGTAAGATATTGCAACCTATATAAGGTTGCAATATCTTACACTTCACTATGAATTTATTTATAATAATTTAATTGCATTTTCTCTTTTTAACCATATTTAGCTATAATGTTGTTTTGGTTGCTATAACTTACACATAGAATTATTGTCCAAAAACAAACAAATATTGTATGAATTATTTGAAAAGATGGTGCACATGAGTTTCTCACCAGCTCTTCTCATGATGCAATACCCATCGGAGCTGGTACTTGGATTGATTTTAATTCAATTCTCTAAGTTGAATTAAAGTCAATCTAAGCTCCGGTGTCAAATCATTTTTAACCGACTTCAAAAAAAGGAGGAGGTTCTAAATTCGGTTGTATGTTTTTTTTTTTTTTTTTTTTTTTTTTTTATGTTTGTTCGCCGATTACTCGAAGACCCCTGGACCGATTTGAGAAATTCTTTTTTTGTTTGATAGGATATACTTGTCATGTGGTCCCATTTTTTTTTAGTCACGTTCTGATGATGGGATCTTAGAGAAATCGAGGGCAACCCTCAAATTTAAAAGGCTTCTATATTGTTTTTTGTATATTATCTAAATCTACTCGGATATTTGCATCTAGTAGTCAGCATTTTATGTTGCTGAGCTGATGCTGAAAGGTACAACTCCTCAACGGTTAGGAGTACGGGGATAATTCTTTAAATATAGGCTCTTTGAGGCCGTTTACTGTATTCTTTCAAGTTATCACAGATGAGGCGAGACGTTGAATATTACTTATGTATATTCATAATATGAGGTCATGATTTGATGATGGGATCCTAGAGAAATCATGGGTAACTCTCAAATTTCAAAGGCTTCTATATTGTTTTTCGTATATTACCTAAAACTACTTGGATATTTGCATTTTAAGTTGCTGAGCTGATGCTGGAAGGTACAACTCCTCAACGGATAGGAGTACGGGGATTATTATTAATAAGTTTTCCGTCTCAAGTAACCGTCGTCTCCTCATTCGAGAAACATTTCTGCTCAGTGTACCCATCACTAAAAATCGTAAAATAAAATAATTTTTAACAAAAAAAAAACCGACTTCAAAAAGTAGGTAAACTAAAAAGCAAAAAATAAATTTACTTCGCACAAAATAATACGTTTTTTCATTTATTTAAATAGAAATTATTAAATAATTATTTCATAATTCTGAAGTCGGTGCCAAGTAAACAATAACTCTGTATAGATAATATCAATCTTTCTAACAACTATTTTCTGACTGAATATTAGTTCTTAATTATCCGATTTACTTGGCACCGACTTCAGAATTATGAAATAATTATTTAATAATTTCTATTTAAATAAATGAAAAAACGTATTATTTTGTGCGAAGTAAATTTATTTTTTGCTTTTTAGTTTACCTACTTTTTGAAGTCGGTTTTTTTTTTGTTAAAAATTATATTACAATAAGTATTATAATTTAGTTAGCTAAGTTTAATTTTAATTTTTATATTTTTTGTGTTTTGATGTTTGTTTTGACGTGTTCAAGCGCCCCTTGTGGCCCATGGAAATAAATGATTTGATTTGATTTGATTTGATTATATATTTTTTTCTTTCATACTACGCCCACAGCGAACGAACATGTAGCCTACCTGATGGTAAGTGGAGTACAGCCCATGGACATCAACAATCCACAAAAGCAGATTGTAGATGCGTCGCTGCAGCTGAGGACTGTTATGGTGTTATGCCTAATGTGCCAGTAATTTCAGGGCCTGATCTCCCCTCCAAACTGGAACACAGTAATGGAAGCACTACTATTTGGCGGCAGGTTAAAGGTGAGACGGTGATGCTGCCGCCCTCGAGCTCATTCACAAGACCTCTACCACCAGTAAAATTGTTTGTGGAAGAACATGGTGGAATGGTAGTTGAGCTTTTAGGAGCAAGCTCGAGGGTGGAAGCAACACTGTCTCACACTCACTTTAATCTGCCGCAAAATAGTAGTGTAGATATCAGGCCCTGAAATGCCTGGCACATGGCAGGCATAACACCGCAGTCCTCAGATGAAGCGACGTATCAATGTATTTTTTTATAATTTATTAACAGCTATTATATTAATACATTATTAGAAAAATAAATAAACATTGGTCTACTTCCAAAAAAAATGTTTAACTTATTAGTGATGAATAGGTACCACATGCATAAAAAGCGATACAATTTAGAATTTCTCAAGATTGGCATATTATTAAAATGGAAAAAGAACTTGAAATTTTTGTTTTCCTAAATTTTATTCTTAGGAGGGACAGATTTAGGATTTTACAGATACAACTGAGTTTACGCAAAAAATCAATATATATTATGGAGTAATGAATATTTTTTAACTTGCGGGTACTGACCACGTTTGACGTGGGTGAAACCGAGCAGATAAATCAGAAATAAAATTATTACATTATTTAAAAATACATACACTAAAACAAACAATATAATTATTGCTATTATACTATTATAATGATATTTTATCTACAATTTAATGGTTTGTAAAATTTTAAAAATCAGTGTCACTTACAATCAGGATGACAATACGCCCATAGTATGTATGTTTTCGCAACATACGTCGTATACAAAACACAGACGTAAGTAGATTCTTTATAAAACTGACTACTTTTCGAAGTACTCGTATTTCTTAGTTCTACACGAAGAAAACCAGCCTAACAAACTTTTGTAGAGAAATTCTCATTACCGTACATTTGTTGGCAATTCCTTGACTTGTAACTTCGTCGGGGTTTTATATTGAATTTGTCATTTGGTTGATGAAAGTACTGAAGTTGTGTGGAGTTTGACAGAATGTGGGAACTTCGAGCGGTTATGTCGATTGGATCGTAATGAAGGACTCGTTCGTATTTGCTATGAAAAGTTAGAAGTTGGAAACATACGGAATTGTATGAGTTGTATTATTACTAAGAGTTCTATTTCGAATATTACCTACCAATAATTGCTATCATATTTGTTTCTTTTATGGATATTTTTTTAATCAAATAATTTAATAATATATAATAATTTGATCTTGAAAGTTTATTATCTCGCAAACGAATCTCTTAATAAAAACTATATCAGCAAATATTTTTCAAGGTTCTATCTTACGATAAGCCATGCTATGAGGAAGACGAGAGAAAAATACATCTCACAGTTACTAACTTGTTGGCGGCGATAACTTAAAAAGACCACGGTGTAGAATATGGGATCTTAATTAGCAGGTGAAGTGAAGTGTGTAGAGGAACAGGGTGTGATGTTCCTTCACCACAAAGGGAGGATCCTCCGACCAGGCTCGGTGGTATTACGACAGACTAACTCCTTTGTCTGCCGACCGGAAGACTGTCTTTCACTTCTAGGTCGTGCGAACTGTGCTATTAAGTTATTTCATCTTAACATCCGAAGTATAAACAAAAACTTTGACCAACTCCAAGTATTGTTAACGAGGGTGGCGGTTCGCTTCGATGCAGTCATACTGACAGAATGTTGGCTTCGCGGAGTAACTAATTTACCTATTTTAGAAGGCTACGCTGTATTTTCCACGAGTTCCAGACTTAATCAGAATGATGGTGTCGTCATCTACGCCAAAACAAACCTGAAATGCAAAATACGTGAACCAAATTTTAAGGATGCAAGTTGTTTGGTCTGCCAAATAAATGATAATGTTTCAATTGTAGCTGTGTACCGTTCACCTTCTCTAAAGACTAGAGAAAATTTCAATAATTTTATCACTAGCCTACACGATGTCTATAACAGTCTATCTTCCAACGTAATTCTAGTTGGAGACATAAACATTGATATCTCATGTAATAGCTCAGATCCCTTACGTGAGGAATATCTTACCTTTAACGCGACCCATGGTCTTTTCCCAACGCATACTCACCCTACAAGAAATACTACATGTCTAGACCACTATTTTGCAAAATCCAATTTCCGTGCTACAACTATAGTACTCGAATCTTATGTAACAGATCACATGCCCATTATCTTACAAATAGCCACTACAATTCCCTTTAAAAAACCAGCAGCAACCAAAACCACCTTGGACTATTGCAAAATAAAAATAGATATTGAGGAAACCGATTTCACTAATGTGATGACATCAAATGACGCAAATATAGCATCTGACACATTGATATCAACAATATCGAAAACCATACAAAATAACACAAAAACTTGCACAGTAACTAGGAAATGTAGAATTATAAAACCGTGGATGTCGACGGGATTAATTCGTTGCATAAAACATCGTGATAGACTGCATGTCCGAGCAAAAAAAGCGCCAGATAACTTTACAATTAAACTTATTTACACGCGTTACAGAAATTACTGCAACAGTCTCTTACGCAAGCTTAAAACCGCCTATGAAAAAAGTTTGATAGATAAAGCAGGTAAAGACCCAAAAGCTCTCTGGACAGCGATTAAAAATATAACAAACACTAAAAAAGTTAAAAATAGCCCAACAGAATTACTTTCAATACGCAGTAACCCCCAAACGTCAGTTGATCATGTCTGCAATTTTTTCACAAGCATAGGACAAAACTTATGCGACAAAATAATCTCCGCTAGTTCTATTCACAATACTGTGACGGAAACAGCAAGGTCTGGTTACCTGACTTCTCTAAACAGCCCGGTAAACTCAGTTGGTATTATGGAGGTAGACGAGTCTGACATAGAATCCATAATCCGGCAACTACGCGCCGACTGTGCCACGGGCTGGGATGGTATCTCATCAGAAGTAATAAAACAATCTAGCCACGTTCTTATTCCACCTATCACCCATATATGCAACCTCGCCATCAGCACAGGAGTTTTTCCAGATATTCTCAAAAAAGCTATAGTACACCCGATTCACAAGAGTGGGGACAGAGACTGTGTCAACAATTATCGACCTATCGCGGTGCTGTCCTGTGTCTCAAAAATTCTTGAGAAGATATTAAACCACGCACTAAAGAATTTTCTAGCAAAATTTAAAATATTAGCTGATAACCAATACGGGTTTCGCTCAGGGTATT
This sequence comes from Hypena proboscidalis, assembly GCA_905147285.1. Taxonomy (NCBI): domain Eukaryota; kingdom Metazoa; phylum Arthropoda; class Insecta; order Lepidoptera; family Erebidae; genus Hypena; species Hypena proboscidalis. Next base: position 2,674,542 of record LR990150.1, on the reverse strand, counting down.
CCACCGAAGACGCCGTACTGGACCTTACAACTCAAATAGCAAAAAACTTAGATAATAAAAACAGATGTCTATGTATATTTTTGGACCTCTCTAAAGCATTTGACACGGTCTCTGTCCCTATACTTCTGACCAAATTGGAAAAACTAGGTATAGGAGGAAATGTACACAACATTTTAAAAGACTACCTGGCAAACAGGACACAGCAAGTCAGAGTTGCAAACATCTTAAGTGAAGAGAACACAGTGTCCTATGGCGTACCGCAGGGGAGTATTTTGAGTCCGACACTGTTTCAGCTCTACATCAATGACCTCTGCCAAATGTCCCTCCCAAACACTAACATCTTTACTTATGCAGACGATACGGCGATTTTTGTCTGGGGGCCAGACTGGAAAACAGTAAAAGAAAGAGCTGAGTTTTCACTGTCAAAAGTCATGAACTGGCTTACAAATAACTTGCTTACATTAAACCTCACCAAAACATACTTTATTCCGTTCTCAATCACAAAAGTAACCTCTCCACCACAAACCTTCACAATCACAGCCCATAGTTGCCTTTCTCAAAACGCCTGCACATGCCAACAAATAGATAGAGCTGAACAAGTCAAATACCTAGGTGTGTACATTGATAGTAGGTTAAAGTGGGACAAACACATTGAAACAGTAACATCTAGAGTGAGGAGACTAATACACATATTTAAATCATTGCGAGACTGTGTTCCTATAGAAAAACTGAAATTTATATACTTAGCTCTCTGTCAATCCATTTCCGAATACTGCATTCCTGCATGGGGTGGTGCTGGCAAGACACTTCTCGTGGGTTTGGAAAGAGCACAAAGAGCTGTCCTGAAAGTCATGACAAAGAAGCCTTATAGATACCCCACTAGGCAACTATATGTAGACTGTAAAGTGCTAACAGTCCGACAGCTATTTGTGCTCAAGTCCATCGTGAGAAGACATCGTAATGCACCGTGCCCTGATCCAAGCCGTCGCATAAAAATAAAAATATACCCACACATTCACTGCAAAACATCCTTCGCTAGAAGACAATATTATAATATAAGCATAAAATTATACAACAATGCTCACAAAACACTCAATATTGCGGGTCTTACCCGCCATGAACTTAAAAATACCATCACAGACTGGCTTTTGGACATGGATTACACCAAAACTGAAGCATTGCTGACATACATCGAGTAACCTAGCATACACAAACAAAAGAGGCACTAATATAACTCACAACAATCTAACAAAAACCAACAAGTACATAATACAAACACACACACACACACAAACACACACATCACACACACATACACACACACACACGAAATGGTCTACTTAAAGAATTAATTACTATTACTTACGCTGCGACAACCGTTCACTCAAACGCACCTTAACATGATCAAACGTAATCGATCCACTTTCACGACTGTACACTGTCACCCAAAATACAAGCAGACGCTTAGTTTGGGAGGCAGTACCAGTATTTTTAGAGCAATACAGCACCGTTTGTCACTAGCAATAAGCTTCTTTTGTGAACAAAATATGTATTATTTTGGCGACAATAAATACTTTTTATTTTTTTATTTATTTTTTTATTTATTATTGCCTGGTGGACAGCTGTCCCACGGTAGCGTATTGAAGTCGTATTTATAGTCACTTGCTGTGAACATTTCGTTATCGCGATTCAGCACTTGTCGACATATATGTCACGTATGTGACATCCGTCATTTATTATGTGCGGATCACTCCCCTACACAAAGTGTGTGTACTACCTGCTAGTTAAGATCCCATGTCATAAGAAGTGAGCCTATCGTCATCCACATAACTCTGTGCTCCTTTTGAAAATATCCTGACGGAAACATCACAAATAACACTTACCCCGAGAATTAAGCCCTAGACCTCGTGGTGAGAAGTCACTAACGCTAACCACTAGATCAACGAGTCTCATAATTAAACTAGTTTTATCCAGAGACATTATAAAGGCTATCAATTGAAAAAAAAACTTTTCTATTCCATAGATTTTCCTTATAATCCCCATTAAACTGCTTGAAAAGAGTCTAATTAGTTACAAAACCACGTCAAAGACTAACAAGTTTTTGAGTTCATTTCAATTTATGCCTCTCTTACACACATACACACACCAACACACACACAAACACATACATCAAACTGACATGTTATAAACAACTATTACACCCTAACTCGCTTAATAACCTCTGAACAATTACCGCCTACCACATTTCTAATAATATGTCCTTTTAGCCTTTGGACATTGTTGTTATTTAAAATTTAAGTGCGGGGCCTGGTGACCTGTAATACAGGTATACACCTTGTTTGGGCACCAGCCTCCCCACAATATATCTGTAATATGTTCTAAATCTAATAAAATTGTAACAAGGAAATATTGTGGTGAGAAATAAATCATTTATTATTATTATTATAGTTTTAGAGCTGGTATTGAAGTGCTAACTACCTCATTACGTCACTCTGGAGCAAACATGTGATAAGAAATTTCGAGTATTGAAGAGGTTGGGAAAATGCGCGCTTTGGTGATCTAAACAGAATGTACAGTAAAAATAAAAATTTAAAAAAATATTTATTAGCACCATCAAATTATTATTAGAAATCAAAATCAAAATAAAAAAATGTCGTTTAACTGCTCAACTCTGAGGTGAGCTAAATAATAAGTGCACCATGTTGTTGACCCCTGAAGTCAATATTTCTTTGATAACTTTTGGTAAAAACCACTTTGCCTTTTAATTCTTTGTTGTGGGTTAGATGATGTGAATTTACGACTCACAAACTATTCTAAATTGATCCATGTATTTTAAAATTGTTGAAAAACAGCCATTTTACAAATTTTCTGCTAATAACAAATCTTTTTATCGACAAACTTCCTTTAAAACCCTATTAAACTGCATCAAAAGTGTCAAATTAGTCACAAAACCACGTCAAAGACTAACAAGTTCTTGATTTTGAGAGCTGGTAATGAAGTGCTAACTACCTCATTACGTCACTCTGGAGCAAACATGTAGTAAGTAACTTCGATGGTGTACCGCCGTTTGCCAGAATTTCATTTGCCCGAATTTTATATGCTATAATACTCACCGGACATATTATTGTTTCTCATAATTTTATTTGTCATATTCATTGTTTACTATATTAGTCACGTGCTAGAAACTTTGTTTCCCATAAAGTTAATTGCAATAACATCATTTGTTATAATCATTGTTTCCCATAAAATCAATTTCCATAACATCATTTGTTATAATCATTGTAAGCCGTAATTATCATATGCCATAACATAATTGCCCACCAAAATTGCTTGTAAAATAGGTTAAAATAATTATAAAAAATAATAGGTAGGTTAGGTTAGAAACATGAAAGACAACGCACGAGCCGAGCGAGCGAAGCGAGCGTGCCGCGGCAGCGGCCGGCGAAGTGCCAGTATAATCATTGTAAGCCGTAATTATCATATATGCCATAACATCATTTCCCACCAAAATTGCTTGTAAAAAAGTTTAAAATAATTATAAAAATTAATAGGTAGGTTAGGTTAGAAACATGAAAGACAACGCACGAGCCGAGCGAGCGCAGCGAGCGTGCCGCGGCAGCGGCCGGCGAAGTGCCAGTATAATCATTGTAAGCCGTAACTATCATATGCAATGATATTATATAAAAACAAAAGCAGATATGTTATAAGCGCTCGCGCTGTGAATACTCAAATACGTCCCAATTGGGACGTCTTGTGTTTAGTTTGCGTGTGGCCTGCGTCGAGCGCAGTCACGTGCGTACCACTGAAGTGCAATCATTAAAACTATAGCTATCTCTTTCATTTGCGTGCTATTTCGTATCTTTTGTTTTACTTATCAGTTACATTTGTCAATGTGTGCAATTTGGAATAGCTCGGAACGGATTTAAATCGTAATTTCTATGAACGTAACATATCTATAGTTCTATAATATCATTGATCATATGCCATAACATCATTTCCCACCAAAATTGCTTGTAAAATAGGTTAAAATAATTATAAAAAATAATAGGTTAGGTTAGAAACATGAAAGACAATCGCTTTTTAGGACAAAGGCGTTAGGTTAAATTTGTACGGAAGCGACTTAGACTGATTATAGTGATAAGTAGGTATTAGAAATAAATCAATTTTAATACTATAATCATACTTTATTTATATCCAGTTATACTCTTGTCAATAAATATCGCCTACAAATATTTTTCCTACCCACTAATTTGTAATTACTTAAGTTCTTAAATATTTTTAGAGCGCCTGTTAGAATTTCATGAGCAAATACATACCTTAAATAGATTGGAAATTAATTTTGTATGGCGTTTGAAAATTCTGTTGCATAATATTATTGCAATTAAAAGTATGGATAACAATACGTATGGCATTCGAATCATTATATAATCAAATGTTCGGGCAAATAATATTATTGCAATTGAAAGTATGGAAAACAATACGTATGGCATTCGAATCATTATGAAATCTAATATTCGGGCAAATAACAGTATGTCACATGTCTTTTATGGTAAACAAAACATTCGGGCAAATGAAATTCGGGTAAATGAAATTCGGGCATATGAATATTATGGCATATATTCTTCGGGCAAACAACAGACAACCAACTTCGAGAGGTTGAAAGAATGTGTGATTTGGTAATCTAAACGGAAAGGTGTTCAACTCTAAAGTGAGCTAAATAACAACTGCACCATATTGTTGACGACATTAAGCCGATTGATTCTTTGAATACTTCTCCTCTTTATTATTTGTCGTGGGTAAAAGGATGTGAATTTACGACTTTTAAATTGATCAAAATAATTTTAAAATGCCTGAGAAAGTAACCATTTTGACTGAACTGATTTTCTATCTATAACATATTAATATATAATAATATAATATTAATATATATATAATATATCTTTTTATCGACGAAATTCCTTTAACACCCGATCACACTGCATCGAAAGTGTCAAATTAGTTGCAAAACCACGTCAAAGGCTAACAAATTCTTGAGTTTAAGAGCTAATTTCCTTATTACGTCACTCTGAAGTAAACATGTGCAAAGTTACTTTGAGTATTGGATATTTAGAAAGAATGCGATAGATAAACATAATATAAAATCAAGCCAACATTACATAGAGTAAATGAATATTCCACAACTCACACACAACGCCATCTAGTCCCAAACTAAGCAGAGCTTGTACTATGGGTACTAGAATAACTGATACTAATACATATATACTTTTCTTTTGTAACTACATACTTATTATACATAGAAACACCCAGACTAAGACAAACCCCCATGTTCATGCACACAAAGATTTGTATTAAGTGGGAATCGAACCCACGACCTCGGCGTCGCAGGCAGGTACACTACCCACTCCGCCATCCGGTCGTCACTGTGTGGTAAAAGCGAATAGCACCTACTTTTCACCTGTTATGTAAAGGTCCCATGTAATTTGAGGATAGTCTATCGTCATTCACATACACCAATTCCAACTCCGTGCTTCTATTGATACAGACCGACGAAACACTTTTGGCCAAACCTAGCATTAATATGACTGGCATAAAATGAATTGAGAATTTTTGAGTCTAGCAGCAAACGAATCCATGGCTGAATTGGCAAAGCACCTGGGGCGTTTACCCAAGGGTGAGGTTTGAATCCTACTAGATTCTTAATTTTTCAAATTAAATACTTAATAAAATACGAAAAGGCATAGCAAAGCTATAATTTGCTTTAAAATATTACAAACAACAAACCTCAATTCAACTATAAGACACAGTAAAGTTCGTTCGAGTTTCCTCGACTCGTAACTCAATACTCGACACAATATGGCTCTAATGAATGCGACGTAACTAGCTCCATTCATACACCGTCCGCACGTTTTGTACGAATGGATAGCTAAATGTGAAATTTAAGATGAGGACCCAAAAGGATACAAACTGGTTCGACGTTAATTTGTATATTTGGTAATCTTTTCTGAAGCTGTTCTATTTAGAAGTTTATGTCTAAACGAGTAACAAACATCCATTTTTTATGTGCCCCGCGAGGTTTCGCGTTCAATTCCCGGGTCGGGCAAATTGTTGTTTGTGAACTTTCCGTCAGGAAATTCACAATTGCGGCACGGAGTTAGAATTGTGCTCAGTTGATAGCGAGAGGCTCACGTGACCTAAACATAACAGGGGAAATGTAGGGGTTGTATAGCTCTGCCAAACCATTCTGGGTCATATAGGCGTGATGTTATGTTATGTTATGTATGTAGTAAGCGATATAAAATAGATAAGTCACAGTAAGGTTCGTTCGAGTTTCCTCGACTCGTAACTCAATACTCGACACAATATGGCTCTAATGAATGCGACGTAACTAGCTCCATTCATACACCGTCCGCACGTTTTATGCGAGAAGATAGCTAAATGTGAAATTTAGGACGTGGAAGCAGATTGAAACTGATTTTAGATAGTACAAAAGCTATTGCTGATATCTCCTTCTTCTTGGTCAGTTCCTTATGGCTGAGGGTTGTGACCACCTGGAGCGCTGCTCTTAACCATATCTTTTCAAGTTCCTCTGTTTTGGGCTAGCTGTATTGCCCTTGGATGTTGGCACCCGTGGTGTTTCGTATGGCATCTGTCCATCGTGTAGGGGCTCTGTCTCTACTTATCTTTCCTTCAGTGCTGCCAACCATTATAAGTTTCTCGAGGTTATCCTGGTGATTACTGAAATAGCTGTTTGTTAAATTTTTATTCAACATTGGTTTATTTCATTTATTTTTAAATATTATTACTTAAATGAAAAGCGGACTGTACAAATATACTGGTATATTAAATTAAAACACCGTTATAACTATAATTAAAACCCGGTACAAACATTAGAGGAGCGAATACGTTTTGTTCACTATAGTTCGTGAAGGCAAGTGCCTCCGGCGCCGCTCTGCTTCCTAATATAGGTAGGGCCGTCCTGTGCACGCGCCGCTCGCCTCGTGTTCGTCCTGTGACCTTCGTCCGGCGTCGCTCGCCGCGTGTCACCAAGTGTGCAACACGTGCAGTCCTGTGATGATGCGCGGCACCTTTGTTAGATAGATAGGTAGATTTCTAACAAGCTGCCCGGGTTGAAGTAGCGTAAGAAGCAGTGTTACTTCAAAAATCTGGAAGCGGGCAAATATTAGTAAAAGCCCTACGTATTGTACCTCGCTTTGTTTTAAGCTCCACCACACGTGTAACGCCGTCGTTCCCTGGATAGAGATTTCTAACATAATAGTGATGTTTCTTATCCTTAAACATTGTGTTTGAGAACTAGGATAAAGTTGTTTCATGCAGCGTTGCCTAATAGTAGCATCATCAGTGAAGACCTGTAATTAACATATAGTTAAGAAACATAAAATGATATAACCTGCTGTTGGTCTTCCAATAATATAAAATAAAATGAAATATTAGTTTTGAAAGCTGTGGATTTAGTTTTTTTTCAATTTGTTTATTTCTTTTATAAATTACTGAAATAAAAGGTTTTTTTTCTAAAGATAAATTAAGAGTGAGAGAGGTAAGAAACCACAGTTTGCTTCAAGGTTCTGGAGTAGAAACCCACTACTCGACACAATGCGGCTCTAATGAATGTGGCGTAACTAGCTCTATTCATATTCCATCCGCTCGTGGTACAGCGGATAGAAATTTGAAATTCAGCACCTGATATTACCAGCTTCTATATAAGTAGGTCATTTGGTTTGATATCCATTTATTTTAATAATTAAGTTTATTTGAGACATAACAAAATCCTTAACTATTTCCCGGAACGCAATTAGTTGAACTGTCATAACGAGGTATTTTTTTTATTTTTAATGACCTCAATAACACAAATAAAATAAAATTAAAAATGGTACAAAATGAGGTAATGTTTCGTGAAAATACCCAAGGAAATTTTATCGAGCATTATATTTGTTTTTTTTATATCTAGACCAAAAATACTTTAATTTAAGAATATGAGCATAGGTACAAATAGAGACAAACTAATAGAGATAAAACATTCTAGTGTATTTGTTTCCTTTAGTAGAAACCCAAAGAATGTGGCGTAAATACGTGGCTTAAAATTATAAAATTAGCACCAGCTTCAATAAAAGTAGGTCATATTCGTTGAATATCAACATTGACTTAATTTTTTTAAATGTATTTAAAAAAAAGTATGTAGGCAATCTATTTATTATTGGAAGTATGAACTCGAGTTGTCATTGGAAAATAGATTTGATATTTTTTAGCTTATAGAGACCTTGTCAAAGATATAATAATATTGATTATAGTTAATAATTAATATAACAATATATATATTTATTTCCAAAAATTACAGCTAATTCACAAACGAAAACATTTACAGAGAAACTAGTTAAAATAGCAGAAAACATCTTCTGTATTTAGATGTCCATTTTCAACTATCCTCAAGTAGAAATCCAATATTCAACACAAAGTGGCTCTAATGAATGTAGCGTAACTAGCTCTATTCATATCCCATCCGCTCGTGTTACATAGATAGCGTGGTTTGAAATTTGATGTTCAGAAGTAAGCGCTACCTTCGATATTTAGATAGAATTATTGGATTGGATGCGTATATTATCCTTGTATTCTTACCAACCAGTAATAGCAATTGTGTTTTACAACACATGTTTTTATTACCTACAAAATATTATTTTGTAGATTTTAGGTAATAGGTACTTCAAAAATATTTGCTTGAATTAGAGTTCACGTGACTTATTAATCACGTTAATATACTTATTATATTTTTTAAGCAAAATAATTAAGTATGTTAGTTATTAGTTTTATAGTATTATAGGATAGTAGTTATTAGTTATTTTTTACATAAACGATGAAAACAGACGCTAGTGACTTCCAGCATAACGTGTACGGTATGTAATTGAACTTTATTCTAAAAAACTACCAGAAAATATCATTAGATAGATAGATAGATAGCACACAATTAATAACCGATAGGAATAAAACATTTTCTATAACATAACATAACATCACGCCTATATTACGCAGAAGGGTGTGGCAGAGTTGTACAAGACCCACACTTCACCTGTTATGTTTAGGTCCCAAGGGATAGGGGGTGAGCCTATAGCTATCCACGGAGCACAATTACAACTCGCACGGAGTTGTAATGCTATTGAGAATTGCTTAACGAAAAGTTCACAAATAACACTTTGCCCAATCCGGGCATCAAATTCGAGACCTTGTGGTGAGAAGCGCATACGCTAACCACAAGACCTTCAAGGCAGTCGAATTTGTTTGATATTTGCTTAAAACGTCACTATTACAGTTACTTTTTACATAAACGAGGAAAACAGATAAATAAATAAATATTCCACCACTCACACACAACGCCATCTTTTTTTTTTTTTTTTTTTTTATACTATGCACACAGCGAACGAACATGTAGTCCACCTGATGGTAAGTGGAGTACAGCCCATGGACATCAACAATCCACAAAAGCCGATTATAGATGCGTCGCTGCAGCTGAGGACTTTGGTGTTATGCCTCATGTGCCAGTAATCTCAGGGCCTGATCTCACCACCAAACCGGAACACAGTAATGGAAGCACTACTATTTGGCGGCAGGTTAAAGGTGAGACGGTGGTGCTGCCGCCCTCGAGCTCATTCACAAGAGCTCTACCACCAGTAAAAAGTCCCAAACTAAGTAGAGCTTGTACTATGGGTACTAGAATAACTGATACTAATACAAATATACTTTTCTTTTGTAAATACATACTTATTATACATAGAAACACCCAGACTTAAGACAAACCCCCATGTCCATGCACACAAAGATTTGTCTTAAGTGGGAATCGAACCCACGACCTCTGCGTCGCAGGCAGGTACACTACCCACTACGCCATCCGGTCGTCCGATAGATTGATGATGATTATATTATTCTTCTTCTTCTTCGTCGTGTCGATGGCTGAGTCAAACTTTATTTTGACTTGCCATCGTGGTGAAAGGATTAGCCAATTCGCTTTGGAGGATTCGCGAATTGCCCAGGGTGCGCCAGACGTAGATAGGACGTAGGTAGACGTAGGTAAAGATTGTGAAGAATAGCTGTTAGTGACTTTCAGCATAACGTCTTCAGTCTTATGTTTGTGTATTTTATTTCTAAAAAAACCTACTTAACAGACAGAACACAAATAATTGTCGCAAAAAATAAAATTTTATTATTTTCCTTACACAAAATTCTAAACATATCTCAGAAGCCTTAGTCTTAACATAAAGATTGCTTCACGCGAGAAGCGCAAAATGCTCTTATCATATTGAAAAATAACAAGGTGGTAATTTTCAGAATATCCCAGCAGTCATCATTGTCGTGATAACATCTAAAGTGTCTTTTCACGTGAACATTTAGGTCAAATATCGACATTCTGCCAAAGCTCACAATTGAGAGGAAAAAAATATTTATTTTTTTTGCATGAAGCAATTTGGTATGAAATAAATTCATTAACATGTTATTAGAGGCCTACAAAAAACGTTAAGTGGTCGTTAGTCAATAACCAGAAGTGTGTCTAGTGGTAACTGGTAGAACTACAGAGAAAAAGTCGTCTAATGTTATATTATAACCGTTTCATAAGGTTTAGTGACAACAGGTCTCTTGTAACACTTCTCTTGTTGGATAGGCATGCAAATTAGAAGGTAATTAATTAATTGAAACTGGCATAGGCCTAAAAGCAAGATTTGTTTTAATTCTATACGTATCGTGAAAATAACTATACCAGCTTACAGAAACATTGTTATTTGAACACGAAAACCAGTCACTTCACTGTATTGATGCAATTTTAACTTCTTCGACATTTTTATTTTTTATTTATTTAACTTTTTGCACATAAAAATAGTACATAGGCGGACTTAATGCCTTATGGCGTTCTCTAAGAGTCAACCTAGGGTGGTATAAGCATAGGTAGGTGCATGCATATCGATTCGACCATTGGATAATGTAATTGCTTCCGGCGTTCTATCTAATGTAAAAATATCCGAATTATTTATTAATTTTATTTATTTATCGATGTTTATTGGGTTTACGTTGGCACTAATTCTAGCGCGAGATCGCGCATGACAACGCGAGACAGTGCGAGAAAGGAGCCTCCCCGAGTGACGTACACAACAATTCCCTACGTCCGGCACACCCTGGGCAATTCGCGAGTTCTTAAAAGCGAATTGGCTAATCCTTTCACCACGATGGCAAATCAAAATCTTGACCACCTTACTGACTGTCTAAAATACCCTACCACCTGCACTAGAGAGGGGCTCATGAACGCTGACGAGAGCGCCATAACAGTGACCACTTATTGGACCAATAAAATTTGACTCAGCCATCGACACGACGAAGAAGAAGAAGTTCGAGAAGATAAGCGAAGAGAAAAATAAATACGCTATTATCAAAACAGTGTAGTTCATTATAATAATTTTTTAATACACATCCACGCTGGACATGGATAGATTTGTTCCATGTATGTTTTAATCCCACTATACTGTGCCACGCTTCACCTCGCCAGTATAAAACCACCTAAATCCTTTATTCCAGAATAAAAACTCCTTAAACAGCTATTCAGAACTCCAAAAAGCGTTTAATGTGTTTTCCTTTTCTAAAACTAAATACAAACATCTAAGCCAACAATTTTAGTAATAAATCAGATATATGTTAGTACGTGAGTTGCACGTACGTTGTAGATGTCGCTTGCTTCGTTAGCTGCCTTTGTGTGTCGTTGGTTTGCTACAACGTGGTTTTGGTAAATTGCAGATACGTTCACACCTGGTAATGTACAGGATATGTTCGTGATTTCCTTTAAAATGAGTTTCCTTTAGAATGTATAGCACAATTTTATGAAAATAGAATAAAATCGTGGTTTAGCTACTGCTGCTGGGATTGGTGACTGTTCGTAACATCCTCATTCTCCAAGCTTCTACCAAATTATATTACGGTCAGATTTTAATTTAACGGATTTAGTCGAATATCAGTATTTTAACACTTTCCATCAAACCTTCACAACCTAATACACTCTTAGATACTAGATGTCAGCTCTTCTAGATTCCGATTATCCTTAACGACTGCCTATTGATACTATTGAATATCTAAAGATATATTTTTGCAGTATTCAAAAGTACATACAAAGATCTAAGGTAACGAATTTGAGTTATAAATCAGTTATATATTAGTTAGTATGAACACCCATCCAACAACCGACCGAGATAGAAATGCTTATTTCTTAACCAGTGGATCGATTGGTCGGCATTGAAATAGCCACAATAACATTAATAATAGCAGCTATGTATCAAATAACATCGGATCAAATACCTACCGCTGGGCTCGGGCCTCTTCGCATGATGAGAAGGGTTAGGCCATAGTCCACCACGCTGGTCAAGTGCGGATTGGTAGACTTCACACACCCTGTAGGACTTTTTAGGCACTTTCAGGCATTCAGGTTTCCTCACGATGATTTTTTTCTTTTTTACATTAGATAGTACGCCAGACGCAATTAGGTACACTATCCAATGGTCCCAATGACAAGGCCAAATACACACATTCACTCACTCAAGCACACCCAGTCTCAGAACAAATCTTTGCAAATCACACAAAGATTTGTCCCATGTGAGGATCGAGCCCACGACACCAGTGCAGACAAAGCGAGCGAGCGATTAATACAGACATGTCATCGAAAAGACGAATCTTTAAAGATTTACAATAACATTTACTCGTAATAATGACAGTATCATTAAAGATGGTATAGCACTCCACAAATCCACATAGAGGTGCAATTTACCGAAACCACGTGTAGTTGCGTAACAAAGGGCACTAACGATGCTGGCGCCATCTATATTACGATATATGCACTACTACGGGATGGTGGTTACCGGTGGTAGAGGTAAACTGGGGCATAATAGGCTATTTTACAAAATTACCCGATATAAAATAATATAATGAAAATATTTTATCTATATCCAGATGTTTTTTACTCAATAAAGCATAAAGCACTAACCACAGAATAAACAATAGGCTTCTTTTAACCATTGTACCCTATAGGTGGAGTTGCGGTTGATTTTTTTAAATAATATATCCATACTAATATTATAAATAGAAAATATTGTTTTTACTTATGTTGCTCGTAAAAGTTTTCTTTGTTGAAAAAACAGTGAACAAAATTTGATTTTGCTGCAAGTCCTTCAGTAAGCAAAAGTCGACTGTGCTTCGAGTTCTTCTTACGCTCGAAGCAAAGTTGAGTATTGCACACTGCTCGCCATTTCGAGCTACTGAGGTGAAAAGTTGTATGTGCAACGCGAAATCAACTAATATGGAATTGTTTGCTTATTTGGGACTCAAATTTAGCCCTCAAAGAAAACACGAACTTTTTCTTACTGCACAAATAACTACTGTTTTGTTTGTACCCTAAAATCGACAAATCTACTGGACTGATCTTATTCAAATTTTGTGTGGAAATAGTTGAAGACCCCAGAAATATATATAATACGACAGAACTGAAGCTAGAAAAAATATAAAAACGTTTTAAGTCTGAACAATTAAAGTAATGTATCTTAAATAACATTATATTATAAATTATAGGAATTTACAGGAAAATAATCTTACTAAAAATAAATAATTACTAATAATAAAACTATATAACACACACACATGCAATCAATAAATTAATAAAATGAAATAAAATAATTAATTACATTATGCGTCAAAAAATTCCTCCGCATCGCTGTCCACAACAGATACCGAGGCCAGAAGGCTGGCAGCATTTCCACGTTGAATGGCAATGCTTATTCGCTGGGCGAAGTAAAAAACAGCCCTCTGGTCGCGAGAAGCTTCGATTAGGCTAATTAAATACATAAAATATAAATAAAAATGAGGGCTCACATTATATTTCTTGAATAGTTCACTATAACCAAAACTTTACCAATAAATATTTTGTGTTATTTTAGGCCGCTCTGTCCGTTTACCATAATAGTACCTTCTTTTGATGTACTGAAGCCTACCCAGACCCCGAGTGGAGTAAAATTCCACAAAAACAAAAGCATTTTATTTAGAGACACGAAATTCATGCAAAGGGCTACCCATTCAGGCTTGTTACGATAATCTTACACAACTGTGGCCCGTCTTTAACTTTGGACAAACTTTTTGTGACATAAAGAAAAATGAGTTCTATTTTCCTGGTATTTTAAAGATTGTAGATTTGTTTTATTTTGTTTGACTAAAGATATTTATTTTTTTATTCATACAGCTCACGCGGGAAGGTAAGAACTTACTGGAAATTGTTGGGTTTCGGTATTTATTTACACATAAATACGAGTATAACGATTGTCATTACAAATACTCAAAAGCTTTAAAGTCGAACAACTTATACATACATAACACCACACTTATATTACACAGAGAGATGTGGCAGAGATGTATAACACTCACACTTCACCTGCTATGTTTAGGTTCCATGTGATAGTAGGTGAGTCTATCGCCATTCACCAGGCACAAATCCAACTCCGTTCTGCTATTGAGAATTTCTTGACGCAAAAAGCCCTAAAAACACTTTTTTCGACACGGGAATCGAACCCGACATCAAAGACTAACTACTAGAAGCTAACTACTAGACCCAACGAGGCAGTCTTACTTGTTAGTGGAAAAATAATACTTTACCAATGCAATGAATGACAATTAAATCTACGAAATTATATTCACCGCCAGTCATAAAATTCAACAATTACAGATCCATTTGATTATTCTTTATACAATTCTTCGCTAAAACAATCAACTTTACCAGCAAAATATCTAATGAAAACTCAATTAAATTGAAAACTCATTAAACGAACGAGCACACAACCAATGTATTTTCAAACCACGCCATTACTCGTTATCGCGCGTATTGAAATTCCGGATAATTGTTGTCGCAGCTGTGCTGAACCATTACCAGTGGCGATATATTACGATGCGTGTCGAAAAATTAGTATGTGCTTCTATAATGACGCCTTAAAATTATGAAATACAATCTTTTTTTATATTACTATAAGAAACTGTATGTTAACTTAACTTATTAAAATCGAAAGCATGCTACTTTGATAACTATACTTTTATCTTTGTTAAATGTATCTTCAGAAATAATATGAGCTTTGCCAGTTACTTATGTAATGGAATCTCGATTAATTAAACGATCAAGCACACAATATATTTATTTTCTAACCACGCCATTAATTGTTATTCGTGTGTTGAAATGCCGGATAATTGTTGTCGCGGCTGTGCTGAATCATTACCAATGGAGATACATTACAACGCGTGTCGAAAACATTAGGACGTGCTTTTATAATGACGCTGTTGATTTATGAAATACATCTTGTTGGTAATTTATAAACTTAACTTTTTGAAATTAAGATGTTTATTTTATGACTGCAGTTTTGTCCATATTATACGTTTCTTCAGAAATAATAATGAGCTTTGCAAGTTAATTATCTTATGAAATCTCAATTAATTAACAAACTCATTAAACGGTCGAGCACACAACATATGTATATTCAAACCACGCCATTAATTGTTATTCGCGTGTGTTGAAATTCCGGATAATTGTTGTCGCAGCTGTGCTGAATCATTACATAATACACCGTGGCGAGAACATTAGTCAGTTCTTTTATAATGAAGTTGTTGTACTAGTTTTTAGGGAAATATTTATTGAAACTGTGAGACTGAATAGGTAACCTAGAATCAAATTAAAAGTGATGCTACAATGTTAAACAAAGTTCAAAACATGAAATCACGCCTATTACCCAGAATAGTGTGGCAGAGTTGTACAATACTATCATTTCACCAGTTATGTATAGATCCCATGGAATAGGAGGTGAACCTATCGCCATCTAACGGGCACAATTCCAAACTTTGCCCGACCCGAGAATCGAGCTCAAGACCTTGTGGTAAGAGGCGCATACGCTAACCACTAGACAATTGAGGCAACAAAGTTTTAATCTCCTTAGAAAAATGCATAACGCGTTTTGCAAGCCATTACAAAGTGTAGGTGCGCATGTAAATGTGTAAAGAAGAAAAATTCAATTTTATTCAGTAAATTTTCGACGCATTCAATTTCTTTTCCCAAATGCAACGTGTATTGAAATTCCAGATAATTGTCGCCGCAGCTGTGCTGAATCATTACCAGTGGCGATAAATCATGACGTAACGATAATGGCGAGCCGATAACTATTCGTTATTATTTACGCTTATGGCGAATACGTGACAAACTTCCGATACTTTAGAGTATCTGATTCTGGGATCTAGTTTGTCATAATAATATTATGTTTATTTTATTAATCACTTTTAATCTTTTGATAAACAATACGTGTATAGTTGAAGTTTACGGATATAACACCAACGTAGATGTTCCGCACAGCTGTTCAATCTCAAAACAAAATCAAAATTCCTTCCCAACAACATCCATTTGGTACAACTTTTAAAACTAAACAACTAAAGTATGATAATGAAAAGCAGTTTGCGGCACTCGAGACGCGTTCGCGGAGTACAGTGCGGCTCATAAATATGTAACAAAACAACACTTGCATGTCAGATTGCATGGAAAATGTTTCCCGTTTTAGGAATATTTTGTACGAGATTTTTTAGTCCATTGAACATAAGATCTTGGATGTTTCGTATAATGGATTTTGCAGAAGAGAAGTTATTTATTTACCGTGCTACGTATTAGTATTATTTAATTACAATGTGATTGTACTTCTTTTTTACTCATTTACCACTCATACTTCACCTGTTATAGTCCCATGTAATGATAATCATCAGGACAACTCCAACTATATACTTCTGATTAAATTCGTTGCGGGTTCCAAGACAATTTTAACTCTCCTTGGGATTGCCCGTGTGTCATGCACGGTGTCTTTCTGTTGGTTACCGCTGTAGATCCTGGCGTCACAGGAGTCTCAGTGGTGGCCGTGTGGGTGGGATTATATCCCGTATAAAATACAGGACAGAGTTCCAGATTCCTTGCTGATACTAAGAATTTTCTGAAGGCAAAAATCGCAAATGTTTGGTGGACTTGGTATTCGAACCCGAGATCTGACGATCAACAGAAGTATAGAAAGAAAGAAAGAAAGAAAGAAAGAAAAATCATTTATTACGCAAACAACTAGATCAACTAGACAATGTTATGTTATAATTATGTTTATATCTTCAGTTTTCATGAAAATAATGCATTGTTTTTAGCACGATGCCATTAAAGTCGAGCCGTGAAAACAATTATCTGGAATTTCAATAACCATAAATAAAAAACACATAACAAAAAAAACTACTGAGGTGTCAAGGGACACCCGGATGGAACGAAGTTCGGTAATTCCAAATAACAACAAATCAGGATTCGCATCCGAGATTGCAGTAAAAGGTATGCGACCTTAACCACTAAACAAATAAAACAGTCTATTTATAAACTAAATACGGTAACAAAAATTTAAACCAAATTAAAATAAAAAAAAACATTAAGACAATTAAATTATCAAGCGTAGCAAGCGTACACAAGATCATTCAGAATCACTTTAATCATTCTCTTAAAATAATCGAATGATACTTTTAAAATCATTGTGGAGATTATTATCACAATACTCCTATAGGCTGAATGGCTACATAACAATATTTCCTGTGCCTTACACACTTAATTTTAAAATAATTCTTATCTTCAAACTTTCGCGCTATTCGAATTTCAAAATATCAAAAGCGAGGTTCATTCAAACACACGCATACACTTATAATGCCTAGATAAATAAACTGCTTGTATGAATTTAAGTATAAAGTAAGGCTAAAAACAGATTGATTGAAAATTATAATGCACCGCTTGGCGGACAGACAAACTAAATGAAAATCTGATAAATACCAGAGAGTTACACTGAACTGAAACGGCACAATTAAAGTGGCTTTACATTTCATGCGTGTACTCGGTTTCTAGGAGTAATAGTTCTATGACCACACATAACAAACCTTATATTTAACATTATTTTTCTGCGATTATCTTGCTTTCTTTTAAATTGTATTCGCAAGTTTACTCGCGATATAATAATATCAGATCTCATTATCAATAATCTCATCACCAATCCCAATGACATAATTAGATGTGTTCTAATCGTATATTCCATGAAATGTACATAACAAAATTAGTAAACATTCTGTGGTAATATTAAAAAATAATTTGCTTTTGAATTTAATATAGTTATGACGCGTACACTTGCTAAACACACAATAATGAAGAGATTATAACGCGTATGACTTGGTTAGCACAATAGTAAAGAAAGGTTATAATGCGTACTTGCTAAAATACAAAAGCATTTATTATCGTGTGTATAAAATCTCTACTTACCTAAATCCATCAGCAATATCCAGAACTTGTGCAGAAACACTGTCAGGATTCATTATTGTAACTATTTTTAATAATTTATTATGTACAAAACACCTGTATACACTAAACAAAAGGCGGGAATTGTATTTTTTTTTTAAGTTAAGATAATATTTTTTTTTAGTTACTTTATTATTCATAGAGAGACAAAATGAAAATATTTCGCTTGCTTTCTCTATGCGCAGCATATTTCTGTAGCACCAATTAGTTCCGAAGTCGCGCGATAGATGGCGTTGGGATCGAATTAGATCGCGCTATGGTTTCGTTACAAGGTCCTGTATGTAAGGTCCACCGATTTAGAGTTTAAGTATGTTCTGCAAATCCAAGTGAGGAGTAATGTTCACGATATCGAACTATTTATTCCCTGGTATCTGACTAGAACAGCGATCGTGTACGCCTTCGCAGACCTTTCTGAGCGCGCCAGCGCCCCTATTTTTGCAGAAACTCAACTAGTAATTTTTTTTTCTTATTAATTTTTTTAATTTTATTTTTTTTTTCTATAAGCGAGATGGAGCGACGGACACAGAAAAACGCGCATTTTTTTTTTAGTAACTCAATTCTAGTAATTTTTTTTTATAGTTTTTTTTTTAAATTTAATTTATCTCTTTTTTTCTATAAGCGAGAAAGAGAGACGGACACAGAAAAATGCGCACGCCGTGCGGCGTGCGCATTTTTCTGTTTTGTCTGATGATGTAGCACCGTAGCATGTAATTACTACGCTGCTACGAGAATTGCTACGAAAAGTGTCGTTACAACTTTTCGTTCCTTTTTTTTCCGCCTAGCCCCCTTTCGCAACGCGCAATAAGGAACTTCGTTCCAAAAGAAAGAATCGGCTGTATGTTTGATCCCTTATTGATTTCTCAGTTTTCATAACATGTTTTACCGGCAAAGCTATATGTTTTCTGAAAAACCATTTTTGATTAATGTATCGAACATGACCGGGACTAAAAATCTTTAGTTAACAATTATTTCACTCTAGTATGCTGCCATTATCATCGCGTCATAATGTAATAGAAACTGGCAATGAATGTAATGATTCAGCACAGCTGTGACAACAATTATCTTATATTTCAATACATTCTACTGACTCGATTGTCTAGTGGTTAGCGTTTGTGTGGCTCACTGCGGGGTCTTAGGTTCAATTCCCGTGTCGGAAAAAGTGTTATTTGTAAATTTGCCGTCAGAAAATTCACAAAAGCAGCACGGAGTTAAAATTGTGCCCGGTGGATGGCGATAGGCTCACCCTCTATCTCATGGGATATAAACATAACAGGTGAAATGTGGGTGTTGTACATCTCTGCCGCACCCTTCTGGATAATATAGGCGTGATGTTATGTTCAATACATTCTGCGTTCGTAGTATCGTTAAATATATTGAATTTGTGCAAATCGATCATTTAACAAGAAGTTTTAATTATTAAGATTTGATCAGATATTTTAAAGCTTACGCTAAAAATAACACTAATATTTACTTCTATAACAACGTTAACCTAATTAGTCTAAAGTTTAGGTACTATCTGAAAAGCTTTGAAAATAAACATTGATTCTGCTCTCAAAGCTTTCAAACTTAAATTTGGTATACCTACAGTATTTACAATCTAATTTATTAGTATGTTGCCAGTGTTGAACCTTATTCCAGAATAAATAAAGTCCTAAATTGCAAATAAATTATTAAACTAGACTTTTATTAGGTAAATCTGTTCTTAAAATAATTTAAGTACTTAATAGGGTATTATTACATTGTGTATTATATGTTCATCAATCGATGTATCGATCTACGTAAAATAGTGCAGTTGTACGCTCTTGTTGGGTCTTAAAAGTAGAGAAGACACAGCTATCCGGCCACTATCGGTATCGGTATCCGGTCGGATACCGAATAGCTGATGACTATCCAGCAAAAGGCTGCTGAAAACTTGCACTTTATCCGATCAAATCGAACTGCTATGAGGATAGGTAGCTGATATTGGGACTATTTTACTAATACAGAAACGAATAGTACGATTCATTTTCATAGAAAACTTTTCCTTTCGTTTCACCATACTTGCGAGCTCCTAACATGTCAAAAGTGATGTTCATTCGTTTTTGGTATGAAGAAGGAGGGAAAGGAAAATATAGCCAACTCGAAGCAAACGTCTGTGTCCCGCTAACTATCCGTTGGCCGGATATCCGGCAATCCGGCCAAACTACTCTTCATTTCATCTTTAAAAATGTCATAATATGCATCAATCAACGGATTTCAATTACACTTCTAATCATATTATATTTTAATTAAAAATATTGTTTATACCAGAAAAAATAAAATTCACTTTTTCTTTATGTAACAAACTTTTGTTAAAATTAATTGCGAGCCGCAGTTGTGTAAGAGTGGCGTAACAAACCCAAATGAGTAGCATTTGGAAGAATTTTGTGTCCCATAATATAAGTACTTGTACGTTGTATTTTATTCCACTTGGGGTCGATGTAAGTACATTAAAATACATAACAATTCTTATAGAAAATTACACAGCTTAATAAATAAAATGTTTAGTAGTAATAGTTTGGAAACAAGGACATTTGTTACTATATCTGGGGCCACGGCACTGCCAAGACGAACCAGCGCAGTGATTGGCACTACCTACCTGCTCTCGGAGTGTTTCGTCGATTTTTTGAGCATTTATAATTTGTGTTCGGATTTTACCAGATAAACAAAATTCTCAGGTTACCCGTACTAAATATTATATTAAATATTAAAAGTTTCAATAAAATTGAATAGCTCTCATACTCTGGCTTTTATTTGAAGTCGTCCTACTCCAACTCTATCTCGAAAAATTGGCTTAAAGTTAATTGAATAATAATTTTAAAGTTTTTTTTTATTCTAACCACTCTATAGACATAGTTAGTTTACATAATTATCCATGTCAATTTTTTTATTCTCTAGCATTAACAGTTTCGACAATATGCTCTAGACCGGCAGACTGACGACCACAATAAAACTAATGTTACCCACATTACACACTGACTACATACAACATTAATATTACGTTATGCTAAAATTCACATCTCCTAGGACACCTGCCCTATATACAGGAATTTCTATGCAGCACAATTTCTATTAATATGCAGCAAGCGAACTCGAGTCAATAGCACCCTGCATAGCTTCAAATCATATCTGCAGGTGACTTTCAACGCAGTTTGAACCTAGCTTATATTATTATCTATATTATATACTAGATTTTGCTTGCGACTTCGTCCGCATAAAATCCGTTGTATTAAGTAGTAGCTGATCCGCGCTTTGATCCGTGTTTAACATTACTACTTCGTTTCCGTGAAGTTTAGCGTAATGTTAAATACAAAAAGTCCTTTGTTGAAAGTAAGACTGTCAAACACAAAGATAATTATCACTATTCGACTAGTGGTTCTCGAGATTAGCACTATCATACAAACAAGCTAACTTTTTCCTAGCCTACGAAAAAAAGCAAACTGTCTTGTTGGCCTATTGGTTATACTTTTCAGTTGCAGTACGGACTTGAATTTGTGCCGAACTTAGCACATGGTACTTAAAACATAACAGGTGAAGTGTGGGTGATATATATAGCTGCGAAACTCTTTTGAGTAAATATCGACGCCATGTTTTGTTTTTTCCTCAAAAATTACAATTGTCCAACTATTTGTGTTTGACTCGACTCTTCAAAGTCTTAAATTGTAGCCCTGTACTAAAACATAGCCCACTGTACATCATGGGATCGTGATAAGGGTAGGGCCAGAGTTTTTTTTTTACTTCCTTATTATTAAAAAACGACGTCCCGCACTAGGAATAACTCCTGTGTCGCGGGGGTTCACAAACATACATTTCACATTCATTTGTCTGCACGTGTGGTGTAGTGGTTTAAGCGGTTGCCTCGCCGCTCTTTATTGCACTGGTATAGTGGGTTCTATCTCCACATGGGACAAATCTTTGTATGATTCACAAAGATTTGTTCTGAGACTGGGTGTGCTTGTGTGAGTGAATGTGTGTATTTGGCCTTTTGATTGGGACCATTGGATAGTGTAATTGCTCCTGGCGTTCTTTCTAATGTAAAGAATCCAAATTTATTTATTTTATTTATTTATTTATTTTTGAACACTCACAAGGCAAACCCAGAGTCAGAACAAATCTTTGCGGATCACACAAAGATTTGTCCCGTGTGGGGATAGCGGCGCAGTTGTAAGCGACGAGACGACCGCATTAACCACTACGCCCTTGCACTCTAAGTCTACCGACCAAGCATTTTTCTGTCTATCTTTAGTGTTATTTTAGCCTAAACATTTGAAGGCATAAAATAGCCACGTTTACTGAATCGCTAGTCGTTTTCCGACTCCCATTTAGTTAAGTACCCAGTAGTTAGGCCCAATAGCATAGTACGGCTTAATTCGATTTTAGTGCAGAACGTTTCCATTGTTAGTTTCTTAGAAAATTATTATTGAACAAATTGGCTGTTTGTAAACGAAGTTCATAGCATTCAAAGTACGTTTATTATGGTAGAGGTTTTGTTAACTTTATAGCTACGTGTGACTTTCTAAACAGCATTCAGTATTAGGTATTTTGTATGAAAGTAAAGTAGACTACATAATTAAAAGACAACTTCTAATTGATTATTTGTATAGCATTTAGCTATGCTTAGCAAATTATACTAAGAAACAGTTGATTAAATTATGGATTTTCAGGATTTGAACCTGCGATCGTCTGCACACGTGCAGTCACTTTAACCAATCAGCTACAGTCGCTTGCAAGGATCCTAAATTTATCAACTATATGTTACTTCATTTCGTGACGTCACGATCATCCATTTGTTCCTATCTTTATTTTTAATTTCAACTGTTTCTTAGTATAATTTGCTAAGTATAGCTAAATGCTATAAAAATAATAATCAATTAAAAGTTGAATTAACTTATGCGTTCATTCTTTACAAGATTTGTGCTAAATGGAATTTCGCCATGTTAATTTGTATCCTATTTAAGATAGGTGCAAATGGCTGAACGTGACGTCACGGAATGACGTAGCATACAGTTGAGAAATTTAGGGTCCTGGCAAGAGGCGACCGTAGCTGTTTAGTAAAATCGACTGCCCGGTGTGCACAATAAATAAATAAATAAATATCTCACAACTTACACACAACGCCATCTAGTCCCAAACTAAGCAGAGCTTGTACTATGGGTACTAGAATAACTGATACTAATAATTAAATACTTTTCTTTTGTAAATACATACTTATTATACATAGAAACACCCAGACTAAGACAAACCTCCATGTTCATGCACACAAAGATTTGTCTTAAGCGGGAATCGAACCCTCAGCGTCGCAGGCAGGTACACTACCCACTCCGCCATGCGGTCGTCGAATGTCGCAGGTTCAAATCCTGCCGGTCCCATAATAATATAAGACAGTTTCCCTTTGTCTCAGCTCAAAGTTTACGTTATCGTTAATATTAAGTGAGTAAAAATGAACTAAACTGCTTAGTAACCATCCAATATTAGATTTTAATAACTTCGCTGTGTCTACTAAAATAAAATTATTAATTATTTAAGGTACTTGCTGCGAATGAACATATTAACTGCAATTAATGATAAAAGATCTTGCCATTGAATATGAAGACTCTAGCTTAATATTACTTCAAACAAACTACCTCCATAGCAAAAAAAATCACATCTCAGAATATAGTACAGAAGGCAAGCTACATACAAGGCGCGTTCAAGCAACGCACACACACACATCGCTTACAGACACGATTTTTAAGTCCACTTTGTGTGTGTCCACACAGTGACGACCGGGTGGTAGAGTGGGTAGTGTACCTGCCTGCGACACCGAGGTCGTGGGTTCGAGTCCCACTTAAGACAAATCTTTGTGTGCATGAACATGGGGGTTGGTCTTAGTCTGGATGTTTCTATGTATAATAAGTATGTATTTACAAAAGAAAATGATATGTATTAGTATCAGTTATTCTAGTACCCATAGTACAAGCTCTGCTTAGTTTGGGAACTAGATGGCGATGTGTGTGAGTTGTGAGATATTTATTATTTATTATTATTACTTTAGTTCGCTCGCCTACTGTCCACTCGTATACCTCCCGAGCGTACGTATAAAAAGTGAGATACGTACACGAGTTGGTCTTCTGTCCCTAACTATTTTGTGATACTGACTGGCCCCCTCGGCAGGCCTTGCAAAATGTATGAGGGCGTGCGCTATCGGGTAATAGCCTAAATAGCCGCCAGCGATTCGCTTTGTATCCCACAATTCATGGTCACTCGACTTCAGCGCCATGTTTTTTTGATAAGGCCAAAACAAACGCTCTTAACTGAAAGAAAGATTTTAATCAACGTTCAGAAAGGTTGCTTTATCGTGTGGAGATAAGAATGAAATATTTATGTGCGGTTAACGATGTATTGTCGAAGACGGATTTAGAAACGCTTTGTGTGTTTTCTTTTTCGTTTTTTCTTTAAAGCTATTGGAATGGTTTTTGCGAGTGAATATTAAAAACACGCGTGAATTGAGTTTTTGCTTATTTATGAGATTTGTTTTTTTTATTTTACATTTAAACACTTAACTCCACTGAACCTTAATAACAACAGCATAATTATCAAATGTTTTATTTTTATTTTTACAGGTATGTATTCATTCAATATTCTACTTAGTTCGGTAAGTTCATAGTTATACTAAAATCACTAATTGTGTTTGTCAGAAGAATGGACACTATCAAGGACATTTTTTTTTTTTAAGATTTTCAGAGCATAACATTCTTAAGTATGCAGATTTTCTCTCGATCAGCCTCTAACTCGAGAACTTCAACTACTTGGTTGTGCTACGGACACGCACTCAACTTTAGCAATTTTTATAAATATTATTCAAATTATGAAATACGGGTGTTACTCACGTAATGTTGGTCTATTTAGTCGACCGCAGTTTCGCCTATAAGTCTAGGCATTATTAAGAGAGTGCGATACGTCGCGCCTGAGTCGCAGCCAGTCTTGCACTTGCACTTTTATGAATAGTTTACCAAATTGTGTGTCAAAAATGGGTCAACTATTTAATATACTAGAACTGGGTTTCCTATAAATTTCAGCATAAAATTTCACTAATAAATTATAATAATATCCAATTGACGTAATAATTACCTACTGTAGGGACACAGTGCAACCGGCGCATATGTATTTAAGTGGATCCTTAAGCTTAGTCGCCCGGTTCGCCAGTCGCCTTCCCGTATCGCTAGAGATAGGTCGTAGTTAAGATAGAATAATGTAGTCAATAAGTTTATTATATAATATGTCCCTGGTACCAGTAAATATAAACAAATAGTATAGTGACCTATCGTTTCAATCAATTCAATCTTTCATCAATCAATACAATCAATCAACTAATTAAATCATACAACAATACATGAAGCACCCCCACACCTACGCTTTAAATTTACTATTCAGAACAACCTATTTACTATCTTAGACTCACAAGTTATGGTAAGCCTTGATGGTTAAGTGAGAGACGTGGTGGTACTGGAATATCAAAATTATCAAAATGAATTTTAAATGAGACATAAATTTTCGTTTTGTTCCAAAGACATTGACAAATTTGTGTGTCCTAGGTTTGAAACCGAGAATTTTGATATTCCAGTACCACGGTCTCAACTCATCACAGTTTACCCTACATTGTGAGTCTAAGTTACAAGTACATACAGCTACATACTATATACATAAAATAGAGCAATAAAAACTGCTTATAAAACCCGATTTATGACTAATTTAACCAAACTTCATAATACTATTAAATTCCCGCTCATTAAGAATTTCATATTAAAATTATCTCGTAAATTTTATCTCTTCAATAATCCACAACACCATAATAATCTCATTTCTAATATAGGCAGAAGTAGACTCAACACATTATCATACTCTAAAACGTATAATCGATACCGGCTCCCTCATCACTATTTCCTTAGCAATACGTCATCACGCTAATGAACTGTACCTGCGCCGGCGACGCGTTATCGCTCACCGCGCCGATGATGTTCCGTACGATTTTTGTACGGATACCGTCCGCCTATTTGTATGTTGTAGTTTTCTAGATTGATTTTATTGTAATTACTTTACTTGTAAAGTGCCTAGTTTTATTTAATATGTGTAGTGTTAATGCCCAGGTGAGTTAAAATGTGGACATCGTAAGTCACACATTCATTTAATGTTTTATATGATATTTTAACCAGTGTAAATTTATGTCGTTAACTACCTACTTTAATCATGTTTATATGTTAATAAAGGTGATCTAGCCTAAATAACACTTGAAATTATGTTTGAATGCAAATGGAATAAGATCTTTTTGTACTTCATTGTATTTTTATGATAAATAAAGACTTTTAAAAACTAAACTAAACAGCTACATACTATACCTAGTTTTCATAGAATATTTTCCAAATAATTTTACTAATAAAACGTAATATCCATTTGACCTAATAGTTACGCTGGAAATTCACGCTTCAGACCAACCTTTTCAGCTGGCTGGGCACTACTACTAAAATTATTATATGGTTTGTAATTTTATACACAACGTGCGAACGCTGGTCGTTGATTGGCTAGACAAATTACTTTCATGAAAAATATATTATTTTAAATTGGTGAAAATTGTTATTGATAACATTACTAGACAATTTTCGTTTTTTTGTTTTTGAATAAACTTTGATTCGGCAATAAAAGACAATGAAAACTGGTATTATAAAAAGGAAAAAAAGTAAAACAAAGAACTATTCGCATACTTTTTTGAAGCGTTTGGCTGCTTTTTAAAGATTTCTTTAAAATATTAATCGATGCGACTCGAGACCAGAAGGCTGGTTTTTTCTTGGCTCGAAGAATAAGCATTGCCATACAACGTGGAACTGCTGTCAACCTTCTGGGCACGATGGTGCTCTTTGATATCGATGCGGAAGAGTTTTTTGATGATGTATAAAGTTTTGTTTGTATATAAATTTTTTTCCGTTTTCGTAATGTATGGTTGTAAGTATTAACATCTTATTAACAGCTATAACGGGATTGATAACGGTTAACATAAAAAAATATACATACAAATTAAAGTAAACTAAAATTTTCTTACTAATATTTCTTAACAAACCTTCGTTTATGTCCGTTTCCAACCGTTTGCAAACAGGTCACTTTTGCAGCTACACGCTCAATCTAACTTGGACAAATTCAAATTTTCAAGCTTTTCAAATTTGCACAAACCGTTCGCTCAAACTGAACGGTACATTAAGAAATTTTCTTCAGATGTAGCGATGTATTAGTATTTGTGCTTTACCGTACACTATCATTATTATATAATAAAATGTAATTATATTATCTCTTCTTTATACAAAAAAATAATTAAAGTTTAACTTAATTGTTATTAAGTTTTTAACTATGTTTATAGACAAATCATATCTTATATACTAAAATACATGTTCATCGGCGCCCATTTTTACAACAAAATATATATATATTTTCAGTTTTTATGTAACTATTAATTAATAAAACAATTCTGACAAAATGGACACGATATACATACATTTTAATGTGTTTTAGATATGATTTGTACGTAAAAATAGATAAAAACTGAATAGTATATAAGTTAAACCCATTTATGTTAGTTTAAAAACACGATGCTCGGGCAAACTATACGTCTCTAGATGAAAATTATACATGTGTCTTCTACATACCGGGCAGCCGCTTTAACCAACCGCCTACGGTCACCTCTTGCCAGGACCTTAAATTTCTCAACTGTATGTTACGTCTTTTGGAACGTCACGTTATATGCGTTTATCTTAAGTAGGATACAAACCAACATAGCGAAGTTACATTCAGCGCTAATGTTGTAAAGAATGAACGCCTTCTTACTGATTGATTTCTTCAATGATTTTCAAATCCTGCTGGTCAACTGTTCCTCAGTATAAATAAATAATAAAATAAATTAATAAATATCTCCCAACTTACACACAACGCCATCTAGTCCCAAACTAAGCAGAGCTTGTACTATGGGTACTAGAATAACTGATACTACTACATTTATACTTTTCTTTTGTAAATACATACTTATTATACATAGAAACACCCAGACTAAGACAAACCCCCATATTCATGCACACAAAGATTTGTCTGAAGCGGGAATCGAACCCGCGACCTTGGCGTAGCAGGCAGGTACACTACCCACTCCGCCATCCGGTCGTCAAAATGCTATTAAAATAATCAATAAGATGGTGTCTTCAAGCCAATTTGTTTTATTCAACGAAGAAAATAATGTAATAATATATCAATGCGGGCAACATTGCGACTTTTGCTTCACCGAAACTCATGGTAGAGGTTTTGAATTTCAGACTTTCCGTCGAAACTTTTACGCGAAATCTCTTTCGAGTACTTAATGTTCGCGTCAATGTTTTACAAGTGGGTGCATAAATTATTCCGTTTTGGTCCGTATCGGTTTTTCAAGTTAAAACTTGAGTCTTTGTGAAAAATTGTGGTTTACATTAAAAGAGTTCTGGTTTTGCAGATTTATGACATTTTGTAGATTGTGGTGTATGTTTATTGATCGTTAACATCCAGGTGAAAAGTCTCTTTTTTTTAATACTCCTGCAGTCAACGTACGTATAGCGCTCTGATGGTAAATGGAGTACAGCCCATGGACATCAACAATCTACAAAAGCAGATTGTAGATGCGTCGCTGCAGCTGAGGACTACGGTGTGGCCTGATTCCACCACCAAACCGAAACACAGTAATGTAAGCTCTACTATTCGACGCCAGGTTAAAGGTGTGACGATGGTGCTGCCGCCCTCAAACTCGTTCAAAAAAGCTCTACCGCCATTAAAATGTGTATTGACGATTAAATAAGGATTGAACAAATTAATTACGTCAAAAGACATACAAATATTATAATATTAAAGGTTAATATTTTAAGGATGCAAAACAAAAACGTTTGACCTGGGTGTGTTTAAGAAGATCTGGGTGAGGTGAAGGTAAAACATCACTGTTTTTTACATCAGACATCGATCGTCAGACGATTGATTATCGTCAGAAAAACCACAAGCAAGTTAACAAGTCGTCCTCCAAATGCCACACGGTCGTAAGAGAAGCACTGGACAGAAACCGGTAGAGGCTGATCATTCGCTTTAAATGCAACCCTTATGCTGACCACGATCCTCAGACATGGATACCGACTCTAGAGATAGAGACATCAGACGTCAGTATTACTTACTTTTCACTCAGCACATCCTAACTTAATATTATTAATGCGGAAGTAACTCTCTCTGTCTGTATGTCTGTGTGTTGCGCTTTCAAGGCTAAACTACAAAACCGATCTTGATAAAAATACGTATGGATAAACTCCAAGACCCGGACATAGGGTTCTTCTTATTGTCACACCTATCTCGGGTGGAAGTGGCGCCACGCGAAGAAGCTAGTAAAAAAATAAAAACATAAACTAAAAATTAATAACAAAAGAGTAAACGAAGGTATTGAAATCGGTTCCATAAATACTTCGTTAGTCCCTTTGTAAATATAAGGAATGGTTGGTAGGCAACACACCAAACTATATAATCCAGTATAAGCTGGTATCGTATTACACAGTAAGGCTATACAATGTGGGACCATCTTATAATGGAAATGTATAATTTGAACGGTAGCATATTAGTTATTTATGCAACTGTTCTATAATGAGGGGTATTAAAACACGAGTGTGGGTTGATAATAGTATCACATGAGTGTTTTAATACCTAATTATAACAGTTGCATACAAGACTTTATCTACACCCATGATATGAATCCTCTATAAATGTTCTGAAACCATAGGGTATTAGGGTACAGTGTTCTAAGAACTCTATGTAAATTCATGGAAAGTTTAATTAGTGAGTATCTAATACAAAAAAACTATGTATAGGTAATAATATAATTATTTATTGTAATAATTATTTACATTGCAACCAGAACGGTTTTGCAGATTT
This sequence comes from Hypena proboscidalis, assembly GCA_905147285.1. Classification (NCBI taxonomy): domain Eukaryota; kingdom Metazoa; phylum Arthropoda; class Insecta; order Lepidoptera; family Erebidae; genus Hypena; species Hypena proboscidalis. The sequence goes on along the minus strand of LR990150.1, from coordinate 2,644,172 downwards.
ATGACATTTTGTAGATTGTGGTGTATGTTTATTGATCGTTAACATCCAGGTGAAAAGTCTCTTTTTTTTAATACTCCTGCAGTCAACGTACGTATAGCGCTCTGATGGTAAATGGAGTACAGCCCATGGACATCAACAATCTACAAAAGCAGATTGTAGATGCGTCGCTGCAGCTGAGGACTACGGTGTGGCCTGATTCCACCACCAAACCGAAACACAGTAATGTAAGCTCTACTATTCGACGCCAGGTTAAAGGTGTGACGATGGTGCTGCCGCCCTCAAACTCGTTCAAAAAAGCTCTACCGCCATTAAAATGTGTATTGACGATAAAATAAGGATTGAACAAATTAATTACGTCAAAAGACATACAAATATTATAATATTAAAGGTTAATATTTTAAGGATGCAAAACAAAAACGTTTGACCTGGGTGTGTTTAAGAAGATCTGGGTGAGGTGAAGGTAAAACATCACTGTTTTCTACATCAGACATCGATCGTCAGACGATTGATTATCGTCAGAAAAACCACAAGCAAGTTAACAAGTCGTCCTCCAAATGCCACACGGTCGTAAGAGAAGCACTGGACAGAAACCGGTAGAGGCTGATCATTCGCTTTAAATGCAACCCTTATGCTGACCACGATCCTCAGACATGGATACCGACTCTAGAGATAGAGACATCAGACGTCAGTATTACTTACTTTTCACTCAGCACATCCTAACTTAATATTATTAATGCGGAAGTAACTCTCTCTGTCTGTATGTCTGTGTGTTGCGCTTTCAAGGCTAAACTACAAAACCGATCTTGATAAAAATACGTATGGATAAACTCCAAGACCCGGACATAGGGTTCTTCTTATTGTCACACCTATCTCGGGTGGAAGTGGCGCCACGCGAAGAAGCTAGTAAAAAAATAAAAACATAAACTAAAAATTAATAACAAAAGAGTAAACGAAGGTATTGAAATCGGTTCCATAAATACTTCGTTAGTCCCTTTGTAAATATAAGGAATGGTTGGTAGGCAACACACCAAACTATTTAATCCAGTATAAGCTGGTATCGTATTACACAGTAAGGCTATACAATGTGGGACCATCTTATAATGGAAATGTATAATTTGAACGGTAGCATATTAGTTATTTATGCAACTGTTCTATAATGAGGGGTATTAAAACACGAGTGTGGGTTGATAATAGTATCACATGAGTGTTTTAATACCTAATTATAACAGTTGCATACAAGACTTTATCTACACCCATGATATGAATCCTCTATAAATGTTCTGAAACCATAGGGTATTAGGGTACAGTGTTCTAAGAACTCTATGTAAATTCATGGAAAGTTTAATTAGTGAGTATCTAATACAAAAAAACTATGTATAGGTAATAATATAATTATTTATTGTAATAATTATTTACATTTTGGATCGTACAATTATTAAAAAGTATTTTTTCAATACTATTATTGAACAAAAATGGCGGGATACGACGTCAATTCAAAAATTCGAATAAGTTTTTATTTAAATTACGGCGCTGTGGTAGTGAAACGCGCGTGCATGACATGTTCTTTTTTTGAAATTCATAAAGATGCCATGAGAATGTGGCTGTTCGATGAGTAAAAAAGGAGTTGCATAATGAATTTCAGTACAACATTATAACACCCGTTGGGGTGTTATAATGTTTGCCAACATTAAAACACTGGCTGTTTTAATGTTGGCAATTAGCTAACTGTTTCAAGAACTTTTATAGAGGATTTATAGCATGGGTGTAGATAAAATACTTTGCTACATTGTGTGCTATTAAGTGAATTTAGAAGCTTTTCTTGGAAAATCGTATACATCTCGATAAGGGACGTTCAGTCAAGTAGGGTGAGAGGAAAACATTTTAAATGCTATTAACGTTGTGAAGGGAAAACAAATTATCGCTTTTGCCATGAAATCCAGGGTTTTCTTTGATGTTAAAGACATGAGTTTAAAACATCTTAAATATGGATAACTTCTGTAATTTTGTTTACATGAAAGTAACTATAAGTAGTGCACAGGTTTATAATCCACCCAATACATTTATTTATTAGTTGGCGTTGTATGGCGCTGTTCATTCCACCAAAGGAACCGCAGATGAGTTTCACTAATATTCATTATGCAACTCCTTTCATTTCACAAAGTATCGCTTAAGAGGAAATAATTGACAAAAAAACAGCGGGCCCCACGGTCTATATACTAAAAACCGATTGAAAAATATATGGACCGGCAGGATTTGAACTTGCGACCTTCTGCACACCGGCAAGAGGCCACCGTAGCTGGTTGGAAAAAGCGGTTGCCCGGTGTGCAGAATTATTTATGTACCTTATATTACATCTTTTTGATATTATTTTGATATTACTTCTTTCAATATTGATGTGACTTTACTAATGTTATTTATTACATTTCCATGTTAATTTATTGATGTTAAATATTATAATAAAATGTAAAAAACTGACGCAACACTGAATTATCAATAAAGAATTGTATTGTATTGTATATACAATATATTGCAGCTAATTACAGTGGTGAAAGTATACATTTATCTTATCTTATCTATCTATGAACCATACGCATTTTGCATCCGCATCAACGGCAATGTAGATGTTTTTTCATTTATAACGGCACACACTCGTTTGATTCCTTTGAGCAGCATTCATATATTTGATACCAGATGTGTTGAAGCGAGCTCGATACATGCAGCATGTACTGAACAAACTCTCTGAAGTAGATATCTACTTCAGAGAGTTTGTACGTAATATGTCTTACTAAGAAACGGTTGAAAAAAATATGGGGCCGGCAGGATTTTAACCTAAGACCTGTGTATATCGGACAGGCACCTTTAACCACTAAGCTACGTTCACCTCTTGCCAGAACCCTAAATTTCTCAAATGTGTATTTGTACCTATCTTAAGAAGGATACAAACCAACTATAGTCATTCTACTACAGGCAAGCAACAAGTTCTCGCAATACTGGAGATAGTTACCGTTCCATACATATATTATTGGATACTTCCCTTATTGCTGCTGCATTTTTTAAAAGTCGATTAGATAGCGTAGTTTTTGTTTGTATTGCTAATGGGGTCGGTTGGTCCGATAATTTTGTTTTGACTTAATTGTTTATTGGATTAACTGCAGGCAGGGAGATAGATAAATAGTTTAAAAAAATACATTAATTATGTGTAAACCAACTGCCTCGTTTATCTAGGTGTTTGCGTATTCGGCCTCTCCCCTAGTCTTGAATGGGGGATATTACTTGGATTTTCCATCAGGATATATCAATAGGAGCATGGAGTTGGAATCGTCCTCGGTGGATGGCAATAGATTCACCTATCATATTGGACCTAAATAATAACAGATGTACATACATATAAAACTTCTCGCCTATATTACCCAGAAGGGTGTGGCAGAGGTGTACAAAACCCACATTTCACCTGTTATGATTATGTCCTATTAGGGCGAGCCTATCGTTATCCATCGGCCACAATTCCAACTCTCTGCTGCTATTGTAAATTTCCTGACGCTAAGTTCACAAATATCACTTTTACCGACCCGGGAATCAAAACTGAGACATCGCAGTGGGAAGCGCATACGCTAACCAATAGACTATCTAGGTAGTGACACAGGTGAAGTGTGGGTATTATATACTACAGCTTTCTGTGTAATAAAGGCGTGACATTATCTTATATAAGCCCATGACTGCGTAAAAGGTAATATTTTATAAGTGACCTAACTACAACAATCATATAGAAAGATAGAAAGAAAGAAAAAATTTTGATTGGCACAAAACATAAAATAAACAATACAGGAAATACGATCAAGTACAGTTATACAGTCTGTACCAAAAGGCCAGCAGCTCAGCATAATGCTAAGTGACTGCAATGAACTACAGAGTCATCTAACGCTGATTTTCAGCTGCAGCCCACGAGTGCCGTACGCTTAAAACTACTAAAATAAATTTAACTAAAATTAATATCCGTTGAATTAAAAAGGAAAATATATAAATAAATATAATCTATAAGTAATCCATTACATTGATTAGATTTCGCAATAAGACACAACTTGCCTCACATAGGTGAAATAGATAGAACAAGCACTCGCAATACTGGAGCAAGTTACCGTTCCATACATATTGGATACCTCACTTATAGCTTCTGCATTTTTTACAAGTCGATCGGGTTGCATTTTGCCTTAGCCTATTATGGGGTTGGTCTGAACATTTTGTTCTTACATAACTTTAGGTTATTGGATTGTTGGTTTCAAGTGGGTTGTTAATTTTGTCTTACGAAGATTAAATAAGAATAATAGCAGCTCTGTACCTAATACATGCCCACTGCTGGTCTCAGGTCTCTTCTTATGATGAGAAGGCCATAGTCTACCACGCTGGCCAAGTGCGGATTGATAGACTTCACACACCCTCGAGCACTTTTAGGCACTCTCAGGCTTGCAGGTTTCTTCACAATATTATCCTTCGCCTTTAGCAAGCGATAATTTATATGATAAATACACACATATCTTCGAAAAGACGAATCTTAACGATTTATTGATATAGGTGTGTGCCGTGGGTACGAACCTGAGACGGTATGGACTTCGCAGTCCTACGGTCTACCAAACGGCTATCGCTGCTACGAAGATAATAATCTTAGTTAATCGTACTAATTTTATAAAACAAACGATTGGGGCGTTGTGATGCTTTACGAACAAACTACAAAACAGATTTTGATATCATTTGGTACAGACATAGCTTGCAATCTAAATTCATAATTATATTGATCTCTGTGTGTTTCATATCATATTTTTATCGAATAATGATAATCTTAAACGAAACCTAATAACATAATTATGTACATATAATTACTGATAGCTTGCAAAAAGACTCAACTTGCTCAAATTTTATAACTTCACCTGCCTTGTTAATCTTTGCATCACCCAAAGGTAGACTGGTAGAGAATGCCTATGTCCGCCTTGTATACAAATTTCGCATATTAAGTTTTTTTAAATAAACTAAAATAAATGCAACGATACAAAATGTCCAGAATGAGAGTGTATTTTGCGCGTTTTTTGTAAATTTAAATCTGTCGTGTTTGTTAGAGATTTGCATTCTACGCCACTATTTATTTGTTAAAATATAACTTTTATTTTGTTTGTTATTTTGCAATTTTTATTATCAAAACGATTAACAAAAATTATAAACGTGTAATACCAACGCATATTATTATGCTGCTTAAAAAGAAAAACATCACGCCTATATTACCCCAAAGGGTGTCGCAGAGTTGAACAATACCCAAATTTCACCTGTCATGTTTTTAGGTCCCATGGAATAGGGCCTATCGCCAGCCACCGGGTACAATTCCAAGACCGTGATGCTTTTAAATTTCTATCGAACCAGAGACGCATGAAAGAGACGAATACGCGTATAGATAACGCGTATGTTTTCTAAAATAATTCATCAAACGATGTTTTATTCAGTAGTATAAAACAATATCCATAACTCACTCAACTGAAATTTAATTTTATAGCTAAAACATTAGAACAAAGAGATCACAAGATCCTTTGACGGAATACACAGAATGCTTTATATGCAATCTGAAATAAGTTGAGCGTAAATCTAAGCTCACTCAAAATGAAACAAACGCTAACCTAATTCAAACACAGCGGTACACAGAAAGAGTTTGTCTAGAACAAAAGATAACAGAGCTTCTCGCAACTGGTGACCGGTTGTAGAATAGTTGGAATACCTTTTGTAGGAATTTAAATACAAACTGCTATACACAGAGGCACTACTATTCTAACAGATTGAATCTAGATGCCTCTAACTGCCTCTGTACTATAGGTATTTTTACTTTATTATTGAGAATACGGACTACTCACATTATTTAAGCCGGTGATATGCTGACTAGTTTCGAATCTATTACGTAGATTCATCAACCGGGGAAGTAATCGTGCTTCGTCACCGTCACGCGACGTCTTGTAGACGCGTTGCGCGAGTATTATTACTTCAAATTCAATAACATCCCATATTTATATTAAATTACCTAAAAAAGATGTAAAAGATGTGTATGACACATAGTTAACTTGATATGTTTAGCTACCATGTCATACCGGTGCGCGTATATTTTCTAAATTCATCCATCATACAATAAGTATAATAAAATATTCATAACTCACTTAACTGAAATTTAATTTTATAGCTAAAACATTATTACAAAGAGATCACGAGATCCTTTGACGGAATTCACAGAATGCTTTATATGCAATCTGAAGTAAGTTGAGCGTAAATTTAATCTCACTTAGAATGAAACAAACGCTAACCTAATTCAAACACAGCGGTACACAGAAAGAGTTTGTCTAGAACAAAAGATAACAGAGTTTCTCGCAACTGGTGACCGGTTGTAGAATAGTTGGAATACCTTTTGTAGGAATTTAAATACAAACTGCTATACACAGAGGCGATACTTTTCAAAGAGATTAGATCTAGGTGCCTCTAACTGCTTCGTTGGTCTAGGCAGTATATTCAATTAAATTGAGTGCACGGTTGGTGTTGTGGTTAAAGCGGTCGCCTCGCCGCTTTCAACTACGCTGATGTTGTGGGTTCGATCCCCACACGGGACAAATCTTTGTGTGATTCGCAAAGATTTGTTCTGACTCTAGTTGTGTTTTGTGTGTGTGAAATGTTTGTGAACACCCCCGCGAAACAGGAGTTATTCCTAGTAACGGAGCTGTTTAAAAAAATAAGTGTATTTTAAGTGTTAATTAAATTACATCCAGCATATATTCAATTACCCATAAAAATGGGTCTCTTTTATGTTAAGGTCCCACGGGATATAAGCGTATCGCCATCACCGGGCACAATTCAAACTCCATGCCGCTATTGAGAATTTCTTGATGTTAAAAATCCCAAATAACAAGAATAGTTTATAGATTACGAATATGCAAACATAGCAATTATTTCCCATTTTTAAATGCACCAGCCATTCATAACAGAATTGAAAAAACTTTATTGTAAAAGCAAACAAAACAGTTAATGTAAAAAGAAATAAAAAGAAGCGGTACAGTACTAAATTCTTAGTACTTTTTAGTGCCAAACTTGTAAACGTGCGGATTTTACGACAATTTGGCTGGTTTCCCGTACGGCTGAATTAAATCTCAGTCGTTCTTGTGTTATATTGTTAGTAGATATTCAATTATTATAACAATCATTGCTGTATTTTTGGCAATATCAAAGAATAAGTTATTCACTCGACGCAGTCACGGTAGACCCTCGGCATTTCTGATGTACTTATGAGGCATAACTGTCTCACGATAATAACAAAAAGGTATAAAATAAATAAATAAATAAAAAATTCACAACTTACACACAACGCCATCTAGTCCCAAACTAAGCAGAGCTTGTACTATGGGTACTAGAATAACTGATACTAATACATATATACTTTTCTTTTGTAAATAAATACTTATTATACATAGAAACACCCAGACTAAGACAATGCCCAAGTTCATGCACACAAAGATTTGTCTTAAGCGGGAATCGAACCCGCTTGACGACCGGATGGTGGAGTGGGTAGTGTACACTACCCACTCCGCCATCTGGTCGTCAATAATATTTATGAGACAGGTATAAAACCATAAACGACTACAACATTAGAGGGGGTCAGCATAAACTGTGTCTGCTCTAGTATTTCCAGAACAAGGTGACACAATTAATCAAACCGACAATTCTTCTATTTACAAAGTAAATATTGATGGGTTTCTGACTCCAAAGTTTTAACCTTGAAATATGAAAATGTTTGACATTTATTTGATACACGGAAGTCTCTTGGTAAATTAAGCTTTTGAAGGTCACAAATACTCGGAGATTACGTAAGGAAGTACGTAATACTTGATTACATTGCTTCGTAAAGTGTACAAACATTTATATGGCCGTACATTTTTTATATTTTATTTGCCTTGTATTCCTCTTATAATCATTTTTGTAATAATTCCTACTTATTGTTATTTTAAGGTGCCTAGTTTTAAGAAAACATTATATTCAAACACAAGTGTATTTATTTATGAAAAAAAAATGAAATGAAATACAAATGGTACAAAATGTAGATACGCCATGACGGCCAAATTAACGGAATCATCTGTCATTATTAGTATGTCGGTTTCGATGATTGTTATGTTTCGATGGTTTGAGTGATTATGTTTTTTTTTAAAACCTAAAACGTTAGTGACTAATCACAAATTATAAGTTACTAGAGACGTTTGCTACATCTTTTACTCCTACGAATTATGTTATACTCCTTCTATATACCTACATGAGTACCTCACATCACTTAACTCAGTACTAAACTTAAATGAAATATTTCCACCACACGACGCTTCTAACACATTCCACGTCTCACTTAAACTTTCATATCACAATGAAAATTAAAATTTAACCTCTCAAGTGTGGCCCGAGAATAGTTCCCTGAGGAACTCAAATTACATAAGTTGTAGAACAAAATCGTGTATGTAAGTTCATTTAAAATTGCAACGTTGTTTTACCCTAGGCGACGCATGTTCTGAATATTTGCTTGCTTTTGTTAACTATTATCTGCAACAGCTGTGCTATTTTTTAAACTGTTTGAGTTACGTTGGCTTCGTTTAAAAATGGAACACGACAGTTAGATACGGTTGCTTAATCTTTGCATAAAATGCTTAGATTTTTGCAGAAATGAAAAAATCTCTTTCAGGTGCAAAAAATGTATGTATATTTGAGTAGAATAGATTTATATTGTGAGTCAAAAAACATATTAACTACGCCCATATTAACTCAGAGGGTAGCGGTACCTACAACAGACAGTTGAAGCCGGTTTTTTTTTTGTAAATTTATTTAGGTCCAATATCATAGCGGTTTACCCTATCTAGACCACGGTGACTATTGCCAATAGCCGCTAAGTATATGGCAGACAAAGTTCATAATAATTAAAAAAAAAAAAACTTACTTTAATTTTACAAAAATGCACTACTTAGGTAACATTTAATGTCTCGCCTCATCTGTGTTTAACTACAAAGAATAAACTAAATGGCCTTAAGGTTACATACATTTAAAGAAATATCCTCGTACTCCTAAACGTTGAGGAGAAAGGAAACATTCGAATTGAGAACCTCCTCCTTTTATTTATTAAATCCATCACGAATGCAAACGTCATTGTATTAACTTCGACCGGTAACAAGAATGGTAATATATTTAAATTTGAAGTGACAAATAAGTATTAAAATAGAAAACATTCGCTTAAAAATACGAAGTTTCAATTAGTATTGCCAAAAACCGTATATGCGACGCTAGTGCAGTGATTAGAACGTATATACTAGTAGTTTATGGGTTAATCAACGTTGCCGTCAGTCCCTGGATTAGTAACCGCGGCGCGTCGTGGCGAACGATTTACGGGACTTCAGTGCTAGTGACACTAGTTTCAACTGAAAATTTAGTTTATATTAGGACTGAAACTTAAAAGGTTATTATCCGTTCAGTAGAACGGATTTTAATGAATGCTATGGTGACATAAGCTATATGAATTTTTACAAAATTTTATATAACTGAATTTAAACGTAAATCTGACGATTACTATAAAAAAATATAGTTTAAAAAAACTAAAAAAACACGCTTTTAAAGCACATCAAACTAAAAAGTGAAAAATAATTCTTATTATAACCTGAAAATAATAATAAACGAAAAATACTAGTACTATTGTGAAAAAAAGCGTGGGTCGCTCGATAGACGAAAAATATGGCACAGAGCGCCCCACGCTTTTTTTCACAATAGTACTAGTATTTTTCGTTTATTATTATTTTCAGGTTATAATAAGAATTATTTTTCACTTTTTAGTTTGATGTGCTTTAAAAGCGTGTTTTTTTAGTTTTTTTAAACTATATTTATTTTTCACTTTTTAGTTTTAGTTTTTTTTTAATCCTGGCGATCCTAATCAGGATAATGAGATAAATTTATGAAATTATTATATTGTCGCTGATTCTTTACAAGTGTAGAAAGTTTGAATTAAATCTGTCCGTTTAAAGTGGGTCAAAATCGAGTCCAAAGGAGTCGGTTACATACAAACAAACAAACAAACAAACAAACAAACAAACAAACATACAGGTGAAGCTAATATAAGCGTGTTAATGTTAAAAAGTGACATAATTATGACGTGTTAGGTATTTATTATTCACAATATTATTAAAACCGACGGGAGGTGAAGACATTATTATTGAGGATACGGGTTACTTACGTTATTTTAATATGGGACATGCCGACTAGTTTCGAATCTATTACGTAACCAGTCGGCATATCCCGGCTAAAATAACCTGAGTAACCCGTATCCTCAATACTCTTAAATTACAGCAAAGTTCTATACGGCATTTGAAACCATACCTAGTGCATACAAACTTTGTAGATAGAAGTTATTCACGTAGAAAAATCATTTAAATGAAACAGTAATGAACTCAGAAAATATATCGCCAAACGCCCATTCCGTGTTTCACATAAATTTTCTACAAAATGTAGTTCTTTAGTGAGAGTTTTATTTTGAAAGCATAAAGTTAACTTTGATACATCTGGTGTTGTATTATATTTGATGAATATTAATTAGAAAAATAATGTAAAGCAGAAAGATCTATCTAAACAAATTTGCAGGCTAAAGTAAGTATCAAGTAACTTAACTAAACACTTTTTTTTTTATTTATTTAATGAATAGTAATAAGATCAATAAAACTCATAAATATAAAGAAAAAACCTTAGTATATACATAATCTAATAACAAATATATCCAAAATTGATAACAATGACTTAAAATGAAGCACGTTTACTTAAGAAAATGATGATAAATTATAAAGAAAGATAGGTAAAAAGAGAAAACTTTATTTTCATATTAAATTCGTTAATAAATTTAATAAATAAATTATAACTATAACGTACAAAGGGCCGCCTTTTATCGCTTGACGCGATCTCTTTCAGACAACCATAGAATGGACACTCTATAGATAATAATTGTGGTAGGTAGTTATTAATGTATATAATCTCCACCTGTAACATAACATAACATTACGCCTATATATATATTACCCAGAAGGGTGTGGCAGAGGTGTACAACACTCACATTTCACCTGTTATGTTTAGGTCCCATGGGATACGGGGTGAGCCAGTCACCATCCACAGGAAACAATTCCAATGCTGTGCTGCTATAGTATTTTTTTTGTTGGACAGTTCACAAACCTCGCGGTGAGACGCGCATAAGCTAACCATTAGACTATCGAGGCAGTTATTCAGACCATTTATAATATAGCATCTTTTTTTTCAAAATGCTACACGCCAGGCTTGAAACACAGGCAAAATAAATGAAAAGTGCTTCAGCAAAAGATAGGGCCTTGCCAATAATGTGTCCGTACAGTATTGTAGTGCCAGTCACGATCCGATTCCAGCCGATGCAATAAATACTAACACTTTTACTGTAACTCACGTTTTGTATTGCATTTATAAGGTATTTAGATTAAAAACTCTTAGGTACAAGCCGTCTGTTTTTTCCATAAATGTTATAAAACAAAGTCTGACGCCTCGTCTGTCTGTTTGCGATATACTCAAAAACTAACACATCGACGGTTAAAAGGCTAATTGGTCTAAGCGACATTTTTTAAAAGTTACAGGAGAGCGATTTAAAGTTTCGTTTTTCGGAAATAAAATCATTAAAAAAAAACTACTGCGTGGATGTTGATCTAATCAATACAGTATTTCCGTAAATACATATTGCACCTTTCTAAATAGTTTTCATGAATATATAGGCTTTTTTTAATTAAATAAATGTCGCTTGACTCAAAATGCATCGTATTATTTTTTTAATAGAACAAGGAAAAATGGTCTAACTGTCAGTGATTTATATTCAAGTTAAAAGTAAATTAGTTCAAATGTGGATATGGATATGAAACAGAGCAAGGAAAAATAACATAAACTACACGCGTCCCTATGCATTTAGCATGTTAAAAGATTTAAAGTAACATGTGAACTTGAACTGGAGCAAAGTAAATTAATACAAACAACAACAAATGTTCAAACAGAATCAAGTAAAGTGAATGCTTGCTATCATAATATTAGACGTAGGCTCTTATCCCATTGTTAAGATTGATCATGAATACGTTAAGATGTAATGATTAGAGTTCATTTCAAAATAAAAAAAAAGTTTGAAATAGAAAAAAAAAATATATATCTGGACTATCCAAATCCTTTAGAAAAAATGAATGAAATTAACAAAATTATCTGAAAAGCTTAAAACAAGATAATTAATTATTAAGATTACAGATTGCAATAATACCACTGGTGCAATATACATTACATCATAATTTGGTTTATGATGAGGCATAGAGTACGGGATAGTGCAAGTTTTATTTTTTTACTATTAAGGATTAATTATTTGAAATTAACAATAAACGAAATTAGGCAAATTATTCAACTTAAAATTGAAAAATCTTCTTTTTAAAAAAGTATCAACTGAATCTTAGTTATACTTATGAGTATTTGTTAATTCAGTCTCAGGATTCCTTATATCACCACATCTAATCACAATGTTGTTGTCTAAAAAATACAACCCTTTGAGGTATTACCAAAATACAGCCTCTAAAAATATTATTTAACAATAATGCCTAATCAATCAAACATGGCTTTTTACATTATAAAAATCAAAATCCTTATTCTTTATTAAGTAGAATCAGATATTAAAGGCGAAGTTTCCTCGTCATCTTCAATATCTGTGTCAACCGGTACATCTTTTCCGATTCGATGAGAAAAACTAGCGTATTCTGAATGAAATAATTATAAAAATCAAAATCCTTATTCTTTATTAAGTAGAATCAGATATTAAAGGCGAAGTTTCCTCGTCATCTTCAATATCTGTGTCAACCGGTACATCTTTTCCGATTCGATGAGAAAAACTAGCGTATTCTGAATGAAATAATTATAAAAATCAAAATCCTTATTCTTTATTAAGTAGAATCAGATATTAAAGGCGAAATTTCCTCGTCATCTTCAATATCTGTGTCAACCGGTACATCTTTTCCGATTCGATGAGAAGAACTAGCGTATTCTGAATGAAATAGGTAGTGTTGGTATAACTCCGGTATCACATAATTTTTTTAAATCATTGTGCTTTGTTGTGGTTATGGGCAAAACTGATTTGTATTTTTTGTATTTTCAGTATCCTCTATCATGCTGTATTTAACAGTCATAACATTTGGAGATGACTTTTTGAATGTCGCCACCCGTATTTTGCTTATCTTGCCAGATAAGTTCCCTTTAAAATATATATCAGAAAATTCCTCGAAATTCTTAAAGTCTTTGTGGTTAAGAGCTTCTACTTCATATGTGCGGGGATCCTTACGAGCCAACTGAAAAACTGTTACCCACTGCGAAGGTATTATAGTATTTCTAACAGAGTTTTCAATTCTAGCATGAATGCTATCTGCCATCTTCGGTGTGTCTGGCAGCAAATAATTCATCTGAATCGTTTCAATATTGTTTGCTTGTAGTAAGGCACTGTGTATGGCGGCTAAGACAAGTTTGTACTTATTTTGTCCAGAACATGAATCGGAATATAAAACTAAACTTTTAATGGATCCACGTGAGTCAATCTCATTCCCACCTCTTTTTCCTTCAGTTTTGCCCCACACATAACATAATCCGTTCCTCGTAACACTTTCGTAAAAACATAGATTGTAAACTGTATATTTCCTAGAGTAAAACAGTACAAAGAATCGATTTATTCTTTTTACAGAGCTCACGGTGAAAAGCTAACCTCCTTTTTGAGGCTTCTTTTTCTTTTAAATGCATCATCAATCAGGGTTTTTACTATTATCTTTGCCTTCAAAACGTAAACATTTTACACATTTTATATAATATTAAAGTTGAAAAAATAAAAATCCAGTAGGAATCGAACCTGCACCCCCTGGGTATACGCCCCAAGTGCTTTGCCAATTCAGCTATGGATTCGTATGCTGCTAGACTCGAAATTTCTCAACTCTTTTGTGCCAGCCTTAGCTAGACGAACCTTACTTGGTTTTTTCACAGTAAAATACCTTAATTCATAATCGTACGTCAATTTTTGTTTGTTTCAAACGACGTAAGTATAATTTTTATTACTATTTTCTGACGACTTAACAGGTAACATTTTTCAATTTCAATTTAAGTAAAATAGTGTAATTACCGAAACTATAAAAGTTTGAACGTATCTCAGAAGGTTCAACCGACCAGGCCTCTTATTAAAATGGAAGCAAAATGGTTCAAGCGACAAAACCATGTAGTTGAGCAAAAGGTCAATTATCTTAACGCCAATTGGTCATTCAAAATAGTTGTAGAAAAAATTAATCAACCAACGTATGAAAAATTCTGGGTCTAGTCTAAGTTACCAACTACAAAATATTGCCCAAATTTTGTGGCGGTTAGACCATTGACGTCCAAAATGAGAGCAAAGTTAGTGTGGGGTTCAAGCGCCAAAAATATGCTCATAAAAATTTGAAACAGACGCAGAAAAATTCGCTGATTCCAAATATGTATATAACTCAATATCGCAAAAAATGTCGCTTAGACCAATTAGCCTTATAACCGTCGACATTGTTTTATTTCATTTTATCATAGTTATTACGATCTCCTCTCGCGGGTCTGCTGGAAGAAATTTCTTTAAGAAATAAGCAGTGCCTTTGTACTTGTTGTTGTTTATATTGTGTATGTCCTTCTAACCATTCTTTTGTGTGTACATAAATTGTTAAATAAATAAACTAGTAAATGGATTATCGTGCAGTTTTGATACTGCTCTTGTTCTAGTGGTTAGTGTATGCGCCTCTAACCATGAGATCTTGGGTTCGATACCCGGGTCGGGCAAAGCGTTATTTGTGAACTTTCCGTCAGAAAATTTACAATAGTAGCACTTTTTTTAGAATAATGCCCGGTGAATGAAGATAGTCTCACCCCCTATCCCATTCGACCTAAACATAACAGGTGAAATGTGGGTATTGTACTCTTTTGCCACATCCTTCTGGGTATTATAGCCGTAATGTAATGTTATGTTTATGTTATGTTTTCATAGATATATAGAGTAATTAATGAGGAAGGTTCAAGTATTTAATTTGTCAAGTGTAACTCAACATTTGCAAGACACGGGTGGAAGCTAGCTTTTAGTAGTTTATCCTCGCCCCTATCAAATGGGACTTAAAACATAACAATTGAAATGAGGTGTTCATATCTGTCACACGCTTCTAGATAAGAAGAGTGTGATACAGACATAACGTACAGAAATATCATCACACCATTGTGATGAGCTCTTGTGAATGAGCTCGAGGGCGGCAGCACCACCGTCTCACCTTTAACCTGCCGCCAAATAGTAGTGCTTCCATTACTGTTTTTTGGTTTGGTGGTGAGATCAGGCCATGAAATTACTAGCACATGAGGCATAACACCGTAGTCCTCAGCTGCAGCGACGCATCTATAATCTGTTTTTGTGGATTGTTGATGTCCATGGGCTGTACTCCACTTACCATCAGGTGGACTACACGTTCGTTCGCTGTGGGCGTAGAATAAAAAAAAATAAAAACAATTCTAGAAATACAATTTTCGCATGATTGAGAACTATTGACATGATTTATGCATAATATGCCAATGTATGAGTCGTTGTTAATTTAATATTTATGAATTCTCAACGACGTATAAGTGCTTTTGATGTCATGTTAATATTTTGAAAAGTAGGCATTTTAATATTTTAACGGCTTCATCATAAATGAATCAATTCAATCAATAAAATTATCTTTTTGAGTAAATTGTAGACTTTTTTTATATACCCTGGTGATGAAAAAAAATCACATTGTCCGACAAAATTGACAATGGAGATTTATTTAAATTTGCTATCTAATCTAAGATTTTTTTCGTAATAGTGTTTTAAATTGTTTGGAATGAACACTAACCACGTCTATCTGCGGTTGCAATAAATTTCGCCGTGTTACATTTACCTTGTGTAATTAATATATCAAAACATAACATCACATCAATCCTATATTACCCAGAAGGGTGTGGCAGAAACGTACAATACCTTCACTTCACCTGTTATGTTTATCTCCCATTTAATATTTATAATGAATACTCAACCGCTCGTTAGTGTTTTTATATCATGTTAACATTGTATCAAAATTTATTTAGTACATGCCAATGTCAGAGAAGCGAGAATATGAGATTTGAACGTATTTATGCATCATAAAACTAAATATTAAATGTAAGGATGGATTCGAGGGATATATTTTATCGTATAAATGTACTGAGAAATACAGATCCATTTATTAATAAAAACAATATTAGAGAGTTTAAAATTGTAATTTTATAAACAGAATTCTGAGATTCTGATGATATATAAAATAGAAAACATATAATTGGCTCGGATTTATTTAGAATTTTACTGTAGTTGCATTGTATCTAACTTGCATTTTATTTTTTTAAATAAACTTTATTCTGTTGCTATAAATTAATGTTCAAATAAAAATAATAATGTGCAGACGCAGGTAAATAATTATTTTAAATAATTAAAAAAATGGTTCAGTCATTCGAGTGCATATTATAGCAATTTAATTATTAAATCTCTCAATATTATCAAGTAAAGTTATTAATTAATTAGTTTGTTGTTCTCCATACAAAAGTAATATGGGTTTAACTTTAATATTATAAAGTTATTTTCTATTTTATAAACAAATCTTATCGTAAACTTTAGTATTTAAACTTTGCATAATATGTTTCCAAAGTTTGTATGTAACTCAATGAATGATTAAAACAATTTTGACATAATGGCTACGTACAAACATGCATTAAGTGTTTTAGATATGACTTGTTTATAAAATAGATAAAAATTTAATAATATTAAAATTAAACCCAAATTAAGTTAGTATGAGAATACGGCGCTCGGGAGTCTACTCTTACACTCCGAGTATTCAATGTTGTTCAACCATTAACGAAACAGAAATACACACATACACAGCTTCTATACACGTATAGACGTTCAAAGGCTCTTCGGATAGGGGTTCGCACTTTTCTTCTTTCTAAAGGATACTTACCTATTTATCTCGCATCGATAACCCCCACCACATCCGCATAGCAACTGAACTCAATTATGCATCATAGAGCCAGTCCCCAAAATTTTAATTACTCCGACTCTCCGCAGGAACCAAGCGTTAATTATTCAACAATGGGACGCCCACTGGCAATTGTTTTTTGTGGATTGCTATTATATTGCATAATATCGGTAGTTTTTAATTTATGAGACAGTTTTCTGGCTTCGCTGGAATTTAATGTGATGATGGGATGATTTTTCGCTTGATTATATTGGTGCGTTACCCAGGGAATGCAGGTTTAAGGCGTGATATTATACAATGTTAATTAATTCCATACAATTATTTAATTCATTTGGAAAACATAATCAATATTTAACAACAAAGTAACTTATACGTTGGTTGAAAATAAGATTAATCTGCGTTCATAGTTTTAGGAAAAAACACATTGCAGTTTTGAAGCAGTTATAGTAACTTTCAGTAACAAAAGAATTTGCAATTTGTTTGTCGACTAAAGCCACACATAAAACAATAGTACATTGTACACCAAGGGAAAGTAGTCGATTAAGAATTTAGGGTGTAGAAAGACCCAAAGGAAATTGAACTTTATCCCGAATGATACATAGTGCGTTGTACTACACCTACAAAGTAGCAAAAACTACTAAAACTACAAAATTTACCAAATAATATCTACCAAAAATCACAGAAACTACCAAAATTTACCAAAAACAACAATAATTTACTAAAAATTATCAAAAACAACAAATAAACAGCAGAGGGAGTTTTTTCGACTTCAGCTCTCAGCTCTGCAGCGGGTGAAAAAGTAGGAAAAGTCCCGTTGTTCAGAACTCGCCCGAAAACACTATCTTTCTTTGATAGAAATTGTCCGTTTGAGATACTGCAATAGGGTACTTTCTACGTAGGTTTAGTATAAAAGTAGTAGGTATACATGGTAGATGCAACAAAGCAGCTCCATGGAGCATGGAGCTTGATGCTGGAACGTGTTCAGCGGAAATTTGCTCGTTTCCTTTATAATAAATTATACGGTTACTACTCATATTTGTATCCGTCTCTCTTCGTGTCAGGTATGGTTAATATAAACACTCTCGAGCTGCGAAGGAAATGTTCGATAATGGTACATTATTACATGTTACTAAATAATAAAATTGATAACTCTTGTGCCTTATCACGTTGTGCCTTGTCGGTGCCAGACCAGTACACGCGACTGCGTTCGCGGCGCCTGTTGGCGGTACCTACAGTACGAACCTGTACTGCCAAATTTGCACCTACTAATCAGGCAATTTTGCTCCTGAATGGTCTGACTGGTCATTACTCAGAAGTAGACTTGTTCTGTACCAAATTTAGCCAATTTGTATGTTTATGTTTGTTATTTTTAAGAGATAACCGATAATCTATGTACCTTATCTGTGTGTAATTTTTCATCTACTTGTGTGGCTAACTGTGCGCATTAGGCAACTGTAAGCACAGTGAGCAGTTGAGTGTAAAATAAATAAATAAAGCAAAATTTATTTATAAAGGCTTTGTTTTGTTGTGGAATAAGAGTGTTTCGTTGCTTCCATACATGCTTGGCAAACGTGAAAAAAAAATATCGCATATAACCTGTATGATTTTCTCATTCTGCCAAACCTCAAGCGCTTGGTATCAAAACAAAAACCGAGCATATTCATTTCTTTTACAATATTTAACTGCACTGCTCCGGCGCTGATAAATCAGAAAACTGCCTAAGATTAATTTTATGTTTTTCAATGGAGATAAGTTTAATGTATTCAAATTCAAATTCAAAATTCAAATTGTATAATAATAAAAGTTTACAACAATTTTGTGATTGGAACCTTCTTTTAAGCAAACAGTGCCGGTATTAGACGACTCCACTCTTCCATAACAAAATTAAATATATAAAGAAAAAATATATTAATAATTTAGACATCGGTAAGTAGATTATAATACAGACCAGATTGACATAAGTACAGTTTGTGTGTGAGTGCGTGTGTATGCCTGTATTTGTGCGTGTGCATGTGTGTATGCGTGTATGCGTGAGTATGTTGTGTTTTTGAGTGCCTGTGTGTGAGAGTTTAGGTTATGTGGTTGGTTTAAGGAGTTCTTCCGTTTCCTCATAAGTATATCTTTTTTGCATTCATAATATTGTTCTTTATTATATTAACAATAAACTATTGAATCAACCAGACACCGAAGTTGCATACTGAAGGTTTTTTTTCGTGTCTTTTGAGAACGGAACCCTTAACAGATTGAATACTACACCAATCTCCTAGTTTCAGCAAAAATACACCGCAAAGCTCCACAAAAGAGTTTTCAGCTACAATCAGATTCGTAGTTTGTTTGTCTCCAAAGTCTCATACAAACAACTCCATACAAAAAATATGTTGCCGCTCACTCGTCTTTTTTTATTCACACAGAGAATCATCACGCTATCTGTTACGGAAACGGGTACTGGCTTCCTGTCATTAGAACATGCCGTTTGTAGCAACCCTTGTGAACGATGTAGGGGAGGTTATTATACACTAGGTTATGTGAATGAACATAAATGGATGTACTCTAATGTATCCTACTTAAGATAGGTACAAATGGATAAACGTGACGTCACGAAATGACGTAACATACAGTTGAGAAATTTAACGTCCTGGAGGAGAAAGTAGCTGGTTGGGTAAAGTGGGTAAAGTGTTTCTTAGTTTGAACATAAATGGTTGTGTAAGATGTATTGTTTATTCTGAATCTGATCTGATCTGAATGTTTAAAAACGAACCACGTGAAAAATGGCTATTGAATTAAAATTGTTAAAATAGTTATACATGGACGAAATAAATTCAAATCGTTTCTTTTTTTAGTACAGAAACTTAATACTAGTAATAATAATGTATTTATTTAATTCAAATGCAGCGATGTATCAACTTCTAATTGATTATCTTTATAGCATTTAGATATGCTTAGCAAATTATACTACAAATGAAACAAATGGATGAAAGTGACGTCACGAAATGACGTAACATACAGTTAAAAAAAATAGGATCCTGGCAAGAGGCGACCGTAGCTGGTCTGTTAAAGCAACTGCTCGGTGTGCAAAAGGTCGCAGGTCGACATCCTGCCGGTCCCATATTTTTCAACTGTTTCTTAGTACAGTGATTGATGTATGCCTTTTTTGTAAGCATTCTTATAGATTTAATATTACTCCTTTTCGCCGCCACGCAACCTCGCTCAGCTTCAGCAGACACGCAGCCAAATATGACATTATAACCACACAAAGAATGTTGGATACAATTGTCGCTTTTGAAAAGAAAAAGTAATTACATATATGAAGCATCATTCAACATTGGATGAATGACTACCTATTCAATTGAAATAAATGCTTTCATACAAAGATTCTTGAATCAGCAGCGCTGCAAAATCAATGCATTCTCAATCCGTACAACCCTATTGTGAACTCCTCTCATCACAACAAAATATGCACACGTCACAATTGCACGTTATTTTGTCCTATAGGGTTGTATGTAGCAGTAGCTCTCAACCTTTTATTTTCGAGAGACTACTTTGATCTTTTTCGAATTCAAATTCAAAATCTTTTAGATAGAAAATACTTTATTTATACATAATTTCACATGAAAAAAAAACTTAAGAGGTAACAACAAAAAGAAAATAACAGAAAAAATGTATAAAAGTTACTTTTATTTGTTAAAATGAGGTTTTCTTAGGTGTTAAGGGTAACATTTAGCACTGCACATTTGAAATCTTACTAAAATAGCATAGAAATATAAAATAAACTTATAAACTAAGAATAATAATAATAAATCTAAACATACACAACATAACCAGACTAGATATAAAGAAACAATGTATTCATTTGTTATTAATTATTTAAAACACATAAACACTATATTGTATTTTATGACCGCAATGACCAATAATACATTAACTTGAATAATTCATTAATTTTAAATTTGGTAATTTTTGGACTTTAATTATTATATTCATTTGCAAACCAATTATCACCAAATCCATCATGAGAGGAGAACGATCAGCTCTTTATAAAAAACCTTACAGTTTTCGTAATATTCAATGTATTTATTGCGCGGAGATGTATAATCCTCAAAATTTCAAATTGTTCACTGACTAAATATTATTATTGACTTTCACTGACCAAATATAATCTGTAAAACACAAGTTGAGCACCCCTGGGTCATAGGGCTGGCAGTAACACAGAGACGTTTCGGCTCTTATGACAATGTAACGAATAATTGCGTTGTTTTAATGAGGACCCTGTGCTGACTTAAATGAAAGGCTTTGTTTTGTTGTGGAATAAGAGTGTTTCATTAAACGAAAGGTTTTCTAGGAAAGTGTGTCAGCTAGCGTTGCTGCGATTTCGGGCCATTGTGGCTGGTTACAATACGATTCGGAGTATTTAATGGGATCACGGACTGTCTTCCCTATTTTTAAGGGATTAAAACGTACCTTTGGGTAAAAAATATTATTATTTAAACTACCAATATAGTCATCATTTACCTTCGAGCGATTACAAACAACTAAGCACATCTCTAGTTGTTGAAATAAGTAATAAGAAGATCCTGGTAAAAACAATCACATTTTAGAAAAAAAAATTAACATACCTTTCCAGGATTTAAATTCATCCACACAGCTTTTATAAAAATTAATGATTTTTTTGCGCAGAGATGTATCATTTGTAAAATTTACCATCGATGGAGGACCAAATATTGACAACCACCGACCAGCGATGATCCGTAAACCACAAGTTGAGCAACCCTGGGTCAAATGGCTGGCAGTAACGCAAGGACGTTTTGGCTCTTATGACAATGTAACGAATAATTGCGTTGTTTTAATGAGGACCCTGTGCTGATTTAAATGGAAGGCTTTGTTTTGTTGTGGAATAAGAGTGTTAAACGAGAGGTTTTCTAGGAAAGTGTGTCAGCTTGCGTTGCTGCGATTTCGGGCCATTGTGGCTGGTTACAATACGGTTCGGAGTATTTAATGGGATCACGGACTGGCTACGTTATTGGCTAGGAATACCTTCGGATACAATAGGATCTTTGTAGTAACATTTAGCACGGGTATGCTATTTGTACTATAAATCGCAAAATTGGCAATATTTATTCTGAAATATTATTTACGTGAATTACGTCGAATATAAAGAAAAGGGATGATGTCAGTAATCAAGGATCACGAAAAAGTTAAATTAAATAATATTCAAGGATTTCAAGTGATGTTTTTTTTTCACTTGGTGAGATTAAAACTTATTTATTAAAATATTTAATTAATACACTAGTACTTTATTATGTTAGTTTAAACACCAATCAGAGCCAATGAAGTCAAGGCCTGGTAGCAGAACTAGTAGATAGATAGATAGAGAAAACTTTATTTGCACATCAAATTTGTAAAAAACATACAAAGAAATAGGTACTTGAAACTAAAATGTACAAAGGGCGGCCTTATCGCTTGACGCGATCTCTTCCAGGCAACCTTAGGATGGACATAATAGAATGGATATTTGCGGTAGTTTATTGCATTGGATTTGTTGTTACTTAGTTGGTAACATAACATCACGCCTAAATTACCCGGAAGGGTGTGGTAGAGGTCACAACATCCACATTTCACCTGCCTGTGCCTTTCGCCATCCACCGGGCACAATTACGACTCACCTTTCTAGGTAATATCTTGTTCACCAAAGTCACTCTTCTAGGCATCACTACTCATATAGTTATGTTATGTATTCATTTTGGTTTTTTGGCCGCTTTAGATAATCAGTTACTTCTGGCAAAAAATTCAATATGTCTGTCCAAAGTCAATCAATCAATTTAGGTAGGTCAACATCAGGTTGAAATGATTGCTTTATCGATTTACACTGTCCTACTTTTTTGTGCTCATAGAGAAGGTTTGTACAGTACACATAGATAATCTAGCCAGGACAGTCAGGCACATAATACAGTACAGAAAAAAAGCTACATTTATCGCGCGTTTAAGGAACACACACATAGACATCGCTCATAGTTATATCTTCTAAGACCTCTAAGATCACTTGAAGTAGCACGCGTACCGCCCCCGGCCCCCTCACGCGCTTCTTAAGCGTAAGTAAAACAAACTGAGAAACTAAGGTATGTTTTAACAAAGTAGATTCATCATCCATCATAATGGTCTTAGCAGATTATTAGTCTTGAAACTTTATTATTAATTAAATATTTACAATACTAACCTAACTATAATTTAATATTTTAAACTAATGAAATAAATACCTAACTATATACACATTGAATAAAAGAATAATATAAAATTATTAAATAAATTAAAACTCGTAAAAAAAATCAGGTGTCAAAAAATACGTCCGCATCGATGTCGACCGCAGATAACGTGCCCAGAAGACTGGCGGCATTGCCATAATTATATTTCTGTATAGAAATTTCAAAACAGACATTTCAAGGATAATCGCTAGTTCTATCAACTAATAAAAAAAAAATGTCAAATGGGTAAAAAAATAATTTTGCTGATAGTACATGAGCTTGCTTTCTGTGCCTGACTATTTTGTGAGTCGGGCTAGCATACAACCGCGAGATATGAGTTGTTTATTTTGTCACGTTTTTTTTTTATATTTTACTGGTATTTTAGCAAATATATTTATTACCTCGTATCTACCAAATGTATGTAGACTGTAGCCACACCAAAAGGCCTTCGCCATATGGACGCGCCGGTCTTGCTTGTGAGCCCTGGTAAAGCTACTCAGTTAGTTACTTTTTGATAGTTTTCTAAGAATTTTGCTAACGCTGTCGTATTCTGATAACCTTATCAGCATAAAGCTAAGCTTGCTGCAGCTGAAAATTTCCTAAGAGAAAATCCAAATTGCATTTCGCTGAGTCGTCGAATTTACCATTCGATTAGGTTATCAGCATAGATTTGGTCTCACGAATACTGTTTTTTTTTGTTTAAAAATAGGCAATATTATCATAATGAATATAGAGTTATTTAAATAAATTAAAAAAAAAACACTTACTTAAAAAAAACTGTATATTGTCAAAAGGACCGTAAAATATGTGTGAAATAGATGCCCAACTAAAGTTTATGACCTAAACACACAGTTCATAATAATATTAGTAAGTCGAAATCTTCGATATACACTACAATTTTATAAATTTTTGCTTTAAATAACATAATTATGTATTAAATAAACGACAGTCCATGATGGTAAGTGGTAATAAAGGCTCCATGGACGTCAACAATCTACAAAACGAGATTATAGATGCGTCGCTTCATCTGAGGACTACGGTAGTAAGGTCCTGGACGAAAGACCTGAAACTGGCCGACTGCTGAGCTGATCTCACCAGTAAACCGAAACAGCACTACTATTTAGTGGCAGGTTAAAGGTGAAAGAGACGGTAATACTTCCGCCCTTGAGCTAGTTCATGGGAGCTCCATTACCAGTATTAGTGCGTACATACAGAATTTTGACGGTTTTGAAGCTAGCCGCAAATGAAATGTCACGAGTTAGTTTTGGTCACGCTCGAGTACAGTCAAGCAGCCATCTGCAACTAACTTCAAAATCGTCAAGATCCCTGATTTTACGTATACATACTCGCTTAATAATAGCAGCCTTGTATTTAATACATGTCCTACTGCTAGGCTCGGGCCCCTTTTCATGATGAGATAGGTTAGGCCATAGTCACGCTGGCCAAGTGCGGATTGGTAGACTTCACACACCCTCAAGCACTTTTAGCCACTCTCTGGCATACAGGTTTCCTCACGATGTTTTATTTTACCGTTAGCGAGCGATAATTTATATGATCAGAAATAATCTTAACGAACAACAGAGGTGTGTGTGATACTCGCTTAGTTTTATCTATATAATTGTGTACACGTAACGTATAAAGCGGCTAATATTTATGTGTGACAAGATTCAAATTAAAGCGAAATAATTTAGTCCCGTCCCGGAGTTGTTTTATGTCATAGATATATATACGCAGATATAATTTATTCATAGCGGTGCTCAAATTTCGTGCGGCTGAAACTAATTATTAAGTTTAATTTACTTCTATGTTTGTGTTATAAGTGCTAATTTTAGTTTGGTGTTATGTTTAAGTTTGGAGTTTGAATGACATTCTGTGTTTAATGAGGTTGTCATTTTATTAAAGACTAGGTTTCGTCTGCGGCATGACATGCGTGGTATGTCGATAAAAAGTATTTTTTATGTTATATCTTAGGGTTTAAATTATCTTCACAGCAATTTTCATCAAGATTGGTCTAGTAGTTTCTGACTTAATTAGGGCAAACAAAAAAAAAATATGTTCCTATAAAATTAATACCTAAATATAGATAAAAATAGAATTAAAACGGTTTGTTACTTTTAGCTATATTTGTCCAAAACTTTACTAGCCAAGCACTTAAAAATAGTGACTTGATTCGCCGAGCCTTTTGCCTATTACATTAGGGTCGGCTTTTAGTCTTACTATATTATACTATACTCTTTGTTTGGCTAGTTGTCAAACTTTCTAGCCTCTGACTACCCGTAACAAATGTCATTAGGCTTTAAATAGCTACCGGGAGCTTAACGTGCGCACGAGCTCTTCAAAGGAAAACTCGTTATGGTATCGTGTAGATAGTCACCTATTCAACGGTTGACAATGTGATAAGCATTGCTTTACCAATAGATTGATCGGTCTTGCAAGCCTTCGACTTAGTTACAAGCTATATATATATATATTTTTTTTACGTGCATTTTATTATAACTTAGTATTGTTAACCTAGGTAGTAAACTATAAAAAACTTCACCAAAAGTAGACCCTCACTACGGCCAATATTCACTCTAACCTAGATTCACTCGCTACACTCGCGATCCTACTATAGAATCTTTCGCTTATTCGGAACTCAAAATTAACACTGAAAGAAAATGCGAGCATTGCTAGTAATTTGTGCAACAAGCACAAATTACTATTTCGTATTCACCTAGATAACAACGCAATGCGAAAGTTAGAAATTCGTTTCACGTTTGTCTTCAAATTCAATTAAGATAGGAAGTCAATCAAGTTGCTCTGAAACGGTAGCTTTCGGCATTCATTTGGTTTCGGCATGTACATACGGCTACACATCAACCTATACATATCCAGTATAACGTGGTCTTAATTTGTGAAGACTTCACGTGCAGACCAGCTTATATTGGCGAAGTATAGGTTGATCGGTAGACTTGCGGGCTAGGGAATTGTGCAATCCACGAATACACGTTGGAAGGTATTTTAATGGATTGAAAACTTTTTATTGTTAACAAGCTTGTTAGAGAACCTACTTTCTCCAAGCGTATGACATTGAGATGTTATACCTAATGAAGGTTTTTTTTTTTATTTTACTAAGTGATTACGCGTCTGGTCTAAAAACGTGTTAAAAGTGTAGAGCGCCTATTTTCATACATGCAGGGCGCATGCATGCATTTGACGTAAGCATGCAAGATGATGCAGCGCGCTTTTATACCAGTATTGGTCATAATAACTTTTGCTGAAGCGGTGACAGTAAATAAATAAATATCTCCCAACTTACACACAACGCCATCTAGTCCCAAACTAAGCAGAGCTTGTACTATGGGTACTAGAATAACTGATACTAATACATTATGTACTTTTCTTTTGTAAATACATACTTATTATACATAGAAACACAATAAGTGGCGTACACTTTAGCAAACGCCCTATTTGACTGCAAACTTAAAAGTATTGCATTCAGTTTACCTCATTCAAAGAGTTTCAACAGCCATCAAAAACGTTGTTGAGCTCTTTCGACCTTATTACAGTTTGTTAAAAATTCAAAGAGTAATTTTTTTTTTGTTTTATACACATGATTCTGTTGGATACGTCATGCACACTCCAATCGTAAAAACTCGTTAATTGGCGCGTTCGTCACCACATCCATCACTTGACCTATTTGCTTTTGTGCAATTCAATACAGAGATAATTATTTATAGATTTTACTCCAAATTTCATCCATTGAATACTTTGTTCAAGTTATTACAATAACAAATGCTTTTTATTTATTTTAACATTATAATTATACTATACATACTATTAACGCTTCTCAACTCAAGGGCTTGATGCCCGGGTCAAATAAGATTTCTATTTGGGCTTTTTTTTTATTCCACTGAGGTGGCAAACAAGCATACGGCCCGCCTGATGGTAAGCAGTTACCGTAGCCTATGGACACTTGCAACGCCAGGGGCATCACGCGTGCGTGTGCTTTTTCCATAATTATATTCTCAGTAGGAACACGGAGTCGGAATTGTGCTAGTTGGAAGGTGAAAGGCTCACCCCTTATAATGGGACCTTAAAACAAGTTAAATGTCACTGGTGGTAGAGCTCTTGTGAATGAGCTCGAGGGCGGCAGCACCACCGTCTCACCTTTAACCTGTCGCCAAATAGTAGTGCTTCCATTACTGTGTTCCGGTTTTGTGGTGAGATCAGGCCCTGAAATTACTGGCACATGAGGCATAACACCGTAGTCCTCAGCTGCAGCGACGCATCTATAATCTGCTTTTGCGGATTGTTGATGTCCATGGGCTGTACTCCACTTACCATCAGGTGAACTACACGTTCGTTCGCTGTGGGTGAAGTATAAAAAAAAAAGAAATGTTGATGCTATACACCTTGAAGCACCCTTCTGGGTAAAATCAACGTCATGGTGTGTAATGTTTGCATACTGAATAGTTGTTAAATTTGTCTCTCAGCTCGTTATTTTTAAATCTGTAATCCAGTTTCAGTATACATCACAGTTTGCATGCTGTATTTCATATTTATTCATCTATTAACTTCACAAAACCTTGCCATTACATTGTTTTATGCGAAACAAACTGGGAAGGAAATAAAGCCTCATTATATCAGCGCTAAAAGGAACGGCCATTTTTTGCTAGACTTCCATCGGAACACATAAATGCAACAAAAATGAATCAAAACAGATTTCAGTAAAGCTGTAATGATGGCTGTGATTTCGGTAGTAAATACCAGCTATATAACATTCAAAACCTTACTGAAGATACTTTAAAGTCCATATTAGATTGACTAGACCACAACCATAACTTTGCATTTAAATGTGTCGTTACACAAAATTCAACTTTGAGTTAAATGATGTAGAGTACAAATTTGTGTGCAGTATTGTAGTTGATGGGGTTAGTGAGGCCATATTTTGAGGGATAACAAAATGATGGCAACATTAACGATGGACGTTTATTATAGTATGTATTTCGGGGAAAAGAGCTTGTTAACTTCCCACTATTAGGGTGAATATCTTTGTCAAGAGTATGCTGGGTATTTTCGGGGTAATTTTGTACAAGTTGTTGGTAACACTTTAGGCTTTTTCAAGATGGTAGAATGTAGGCTAAGTATCGCTTCATTAGTTGGAAGTACTTGAACGATATCATTACAGACCTCGTTTTCTGCAAATTTACCTTCTTTTGATTGCTTTTGTGGACTTAGTATTTTACTTTTCTATTTAAGTATAACCTTTATTTTTGTTATTATATTAATTGTATTTGTTATCACTACATAGTATAAAACAAAGTCGCCTTTTCTGTCCCTATGTGCGCTTAAATCTTTAAAACTACGCAACGGATTTTGATGCGGTTTTTTCCAATAGATAAAGTGATTCAAGAGGAAGGTTTTTATGTATAACTAGCTTTTGCCCGCGGCTTTGCTCGCGATTAAAAGTTGTCGTAAGTTGAGTTATCATTAGATATAAATAAATACCCAATTAAAGTATTTCTTTGTAAACAATATTCGAAGTCTTCCCTTCAGGTGCCAACAAAAACAAATCTCGAGGCGAACTTTACTCTCTACTAACTTTGGTCGAGCAGAAAAATGCGCCGGTCAATTCCAAAACAATCAGGCATCCTTAGGGTCGGACCACACGGCACATTATAAATATTATGAAAATCTTCAAAAAATACATGAAAACGTGAAATTGAATTTAACATTAAATTTAAAAAATGTAACTGTATAAAATCAAAATCATGTTTAACATAATAAAACACATGCATAAAGAAACAAAAATGTCCAACTAAAAAGAAATCGTAAAAAATTAAGAACATAAATAATATCAGAAAAAGATCAAATAATTCAAAACGTACAGAAATATTTTTATTACATAAATAATAAAAAAATAAATAAAAAAATCCTATTGCTAAAAATTAAAGCGAACATTAAAAAAGTAATAAATACAATAATATCTATCACTGAACGAATAAATTCTAAGTAAAAATATCACGACGGTTCATCCATTCGCGAATTACGATGCCACAGACAGACTCACACACACATACAGACACGTCTAACTAATAACACCTAGTCGTTTTTATGTAGGGGGTTAAATTGAATGTCGGTAAGAATGTCTAAATGTTTTGGAATTGACCGTGGCAAAAAGTCACTCGTGTAGAAGGGCCCTTATATCACGGATTTGAATTTATTCTATTTTTTTTTATAAATGACCTTTTTTTTCTTTCATAATTTGGAACGTATTCGTCGGGCACTCAAGGAGACCGAATGACTACCAAAAAGTTTATACTCACACAATAAATAACACGACATGACTGTGACGTTCTTCTTTTTAGAATGATTATAATTAAAGTATTATTTTAATAATTTTATAATAATTGAAGCAATTCACATGAGATTCGGACAGAGTTCGGCCGAAGATGTCATTGAATTCTGTCCGAATCTCATGTCAATTGTCTTGACGGATAAAAAATGGATATAATGCGTCTTGCAGCTTGGCGCTTATTTGTGGTGGGGTCTCCATCTTTTACTAATGAATAATATGGTTTAAGCCGCCGCCGGACTCCCTGCCTCTGCGATCTCATTGACTGACCATTTTGTTATGTGAGTGAACGCACGTTCTGTCGGAGTTATATAATCTGAACGCTGACCGCCACATCGCCGCCGGCAGTGAGGCTGGGGCGGCGCGGTGCCTTTTTTGTTTCCCAAAAAACGCATCTTATTATGTTAACACAGCACTATTTTAATGGAGAATACCGATGATTCAGGCCTAGTAAGACCTTCGGCATCGTCAAACTTAAATAAACGCACGTATCGGCCTTTATTGTAGATTATATTTAATATTAATTAGTCCATCCGTCAAAAGTGTATGTTGTATAATTTGCGCAGTTGATGCCCTAACATCAGCTAAACCGTGGGCATGTTTGCCACCTGACTAAAGCACATCAAAATGATAGTTTTAACCCTATTTAAATTATTTTTTTTATAATTTACATCACACATCTTCCATTACATTAAAGTTGGTTGCTACTAAACAAAACAATTACTTTTTAGATATCTAAAGAGGCTGAAATGACAATTAAAAAGTTTACACTGACATAAAATCCTTTTTTTATGAAACTTCATGTCAACATCTCATTGTCACACGATTGCTCAACAAAGTTCCATTTTTGAAATAGATCGAGCCTCATAATTACTACAAACGCTTTTCCATACCAACTTTCGTCCCACTTTTCACCCTGTTAGAGGTCGAATTTTCAAAAATCCTTTCTTATTGCACGATAAAATCTTGTAAAGAATACACCCTCCAAATTTCAAGTCGCTACGACCTATGGTTTAGGCTGTGCGTTGATACTAAGTCAGTCAGGACAAAGCCTTTTATATATATAGATACATGCATAGAAAGGGGGAATTGTTTTACTCCAAATTTAACGCGTGCGGGCCACGGGCAGTAATGAATAAATCAAACTACTGGATCGATTTTAATCATTTTTTCAGTGTCTGTCAATCAATCACTTTTATATACAACGTTCACAGTTTTTCTGTAGTGTATTTAGTATCAGCATTGTACCCGTGCGAAGCCGGGGCGGGTCGCTAGTTATTTATAAAATATGTTTGTTCTTCATACTACATGTGTCATAATTTTCAAATGGTGACTCGCTATTACGAGGTTTTAAAAAACTAAGAAAAAAAAAACCTTCCTAAATAAAATACAGTTGTCCCACTGACATGCCACATGGAGGGATGTATATCGTGAATATTATAATAATAATATTTACTAGTGGCAAATTTCATTTTGTAAAAAAATATAACCCGCGGGATGCATTGCCTAAGATAAAATGATAGGTTTATCCTACGAGTAACTTTACTAGGCAGTTGTGTACCAAGCCCTACACGAAACAATATCCAATTACATGTCAGTTCCAGGGCAGTCAGAAACAGATGTATTGTATTAGCGTGTATTATAATTGATTAGAGTTTCATAAATGTACCCTGGTATGTTTTTTTTTTTTTTTTTTTTTTTTTTATGATGTTTCTAAGCAATTAGATACGTCATAAAGATTACAATCTAGTCTAGATATAACATTAGAGACTAATGAGTAATTTAATTTTGACCTAAGCTACTAAATTAATTTATGCTAAGAATGTATTGAATTAACACCAGATAGGTGTTAATTCAATACATATATTGTCTCTATTTTCGATAATAGAGACAATAAGATAGGTGTTAATGGACACATTCTTAGCATAAATTAATTTACCCTGGTATGTAACTACTTTTATTACTTAATATTAAATAAAGAAATTTTAAAAACAAACAATTGTTTAGGTACTAGAGTCAATGAGTTCTTTGTTCTATTGGACGAGTTATGTACTGGATTATGCGTTTGCATTGTCGCTGAATATATATATGGCTGAATAAGGCCACAGAGATTGCAATTAACGTAGCCACCTACTGGGCCGGGGTGATATAAAACTTTGACTATTGACTCGTAAAAAGAAGACTGTCGCTGTGAATTATAGTTAAAAAAATTTAATGTGATTTATTATTTTGTTTCATTTTATTAATTTATTGATTGTATGTGTGTGTATATTATATTATAGTTTTATTATTAGTCATTATTTATATTTAGTTAGATATTTTTTCTGTTACTTCCTTTAAAACACAATAAATGATATCTTTACCTTTTAATGGATTATTTAATAGTTTAAATAACAAAATCAATATTATTTAAAAATATTTGTTGCCTTATAATAATCTAGCTTTTCCGTTATAAATAATTGTAAAACACATACATTCACCCCCATTATGTTTAGGTCCCAAAATGTGATTGGGAATGAGCCTATCTTCATCTAGCAAACACAATTATTTCAACTCCGTGCTGCTTACAACTGTAACCAGTGATGCTACTTATTAATACATGATTCTGATGTCGTAACTCTACCTTGTTGCATAGATTTATTGGACAGCTGCAATTGTTCGGTCAACTTTAGAGTTGTTCGATAATCTAGCATTTGTTGTTCAAATATTTTAGCAATTAGAGCTTTAAAATTGTTTATTTAGTTACTGAATAGAGTATTATACTGGTGGTAGAGCTCTTGTGAATGAGCTCGAGGGCGGCAGCACCACCGTCTCACCTTTAACCTGCCGCTAAATAGTAGTGCTTCCATTACTGTGTTCCGGTTTGGTAGTGAGACCAGGCCCTGAAATTACTGGCACATGAGGCATACCACCGTAGTCCTCAGCTGCAGCGACGCATCTATAATCTGCTTTTGTGGATTGTTGATGTCCATGGGCTGTACTCCACTTACCATCAGGTGGAATACACGTTCGTTCGCTGTGGGCGTAGTATAAAAAAAAATATATAAAAACGAATCATAAATCTAAAACACAATACATACATGTCTGGATAATTGTATTACTCGCATAATATGATATCAAACTGCGCGCTGACATACAATATGTTGTTATTATATTATTTGTCCGTCCGTTACGTGTTCCAATTAATTGGCGGCTGTCACTGATGAATATTGATGGGTTTACGATGCCTGTGTTAAAATACATTACTATACGCCTATAATAGTTACATTTAACCTGTTACGTTTGGGTCCCAAGATTGTTATAATAAGCAAATCTATCGCCGTCTACCAGGCAAGACGACCGGATGGCGGAGCGGGTATAGTGTACCTGTCTGCGACCTCGAGGTCGCGGGTTCGATTCCCGCTTAAGACAAATCTTTGTGTGCATGAACATGGAGGTTTGTCTTGATCTGGGTGTTTCTATGTATAATAAGTATGTATTTACAAAAAACAGAAAAGTATATATGTATTAGTATCAGTTATTCTAGTACCCATAGTACAAGCTCTGCTTAGTTTGGGACTAGATGGCGCTGTGTGTAAGTTGTGTGATATTTAATTATTTATTAATTAAAAACTTAAGGAAATACTAGTGCACAAAGGCTATTATAGCAATGATGATAAGACCCTAATATAAAAGTATTACAAACATACAATTTATATTATATACTAATATATATTTTATCATTAATAATAATAAGTTGCAAATTGTAGTGTTTATTTAACTCTGACGTCCTCTCTCCTAAGTTGCTTTGCCCGACAGGGTCCACGATGATCTGTATTTATTATATTATATTTATTTGACGACCGGATGGCGGAGTGGGTAGTGTACCTGCCTGCGACACCGAGGTCGCGGGTTCGATTCCCGCTTAAGACAAATCTTTGTGTGTATGGACCTGGGGGTTTGTCTTAGTCTGGGTGTTTCTATGTATAATAAGTATGTATTTACAAAAAAAAAAGAAAAGTATATATGTAAAAGTATCAGTTATTCTAGTACCCATAGTACAAGCTCTGCTTAGTTTGGGACTAGGTGGCGTTGTGTGTAAGTTGGGAGATATATTATAAGACCTGTAAAACATTGTGGAATGCAATAAATATGTTGAGTATTGAAATTCTAGATCAAATGTTACTGCGAAAAAACACTTTTGCCTGACCGGGGTTTGAACCTGGTACCTTACGTCCCGCGGTCGCAACTTATATCAAAAGTCTTCAAGAGACAGTTAGAGCCATCCTTAGTAGTCCTTCTATTATTGTATAACACTCACATAATGCAATTTCGAATTGAAGGCCGATGTACAATATATTTTTATTACATATATTATTTGTACCAATTTATCCATTACGTGTTCCAATTAACGCAGACTTGTGTGTTTGACGGCTGTCACATATAAATATTGATGGGCGAACGATGCCTCTGTTATTGGTGGTTAAAATGTGGGTTAATAGTACATTGTACACCAAGGGATGAAAGTAGTTGATTTCATTAAGGGTGTAGTTTGAGGCCCGAAGCGTAGCTGAGGGCCTTAATACACCCGAAAGAATACAAACTTTCGCCCGAGTTATACATAGTGCTTTATACTACACCTACAAGGAAAATAAAAAGATTGTGTATTTTTCTCACTTCTCCATTGCAGAAAATCTGCATACGCTTTATTATATCTGATCCTTGACTTTTGTGGTAAGAGGTCCTCAATCATTGCTTGAGCAGTTACTTTCAATTCCTCCGGAGTCAATAAATCGTCAGTATCACTATCACTCGACATATTAAGTTCTTGCAACAAATTGTTTATTCAAAAGTTTTAAAATGATGAGGAATTTGGAGCGAAATGCAAAAATTTTCACAATTTCTTCTTTCATACGCGCATAGAGACACGGGTAACAATCGCATGCAGCCAGCTAGGTATACTATTACTACTTTTTTATTAAAATATTTTATTTAAAATTGACGTGAGTTTGTAACATTCAAATTATGGAATACGGGTGTTACTCACGGAATGTTGGTCAATTTAGTCGACCGCGTTTTCACCTATACTTCTAGGCATTATCAAGAGAGTGCGATACGTCGCGCCTGAGTCGCAGCCAGTCTTGCACTGATATTAAACATTATTATGATTTGTATAATTCGTTTCCCGAGCTGAGTAAAAGTTATTTTATAAATCTAAGTATGCAGTTTTTGTTTTTACTTAAATCAATTAAGATCAGATTTTTGAATGTCTTATAATTATAGACTGACCGATATAAATAAACCCTCCTATATAAGTAAACAGATACCATTTACCGCTCACTGTAGTTAATCTTATATCAATGTCAATGCGCTTAATGCAAATACAAATTGCCAACATAAAAAATAACAAAACGGTATTCTAATTAATAAATCCAATTTCTACCATAAAAAATTCTCAAAGCTATATAAACATACATTCCACATCCATCAGGATATTGAAAAACAACCAATGATTAGTTTTCTCGACTTGTTTTTGCTGAAGTTAGGGAATAAACAAACGAATAAAATTTCCTTTTTATGTTATTAACTTCCTATTCGGATGTTTTTCTTTTAATCATAACTGAAGCGAATGGGATTACTAGATTCTTGGAAATGTTACTAGCACAAATTGAAGTTGATATTTGTGAAGCTATGTGAGAAAATTACAAGATATAGAATGTAATATCGTCGTTGCAAATTTAAAACCTTCTATGTGTAAAATTCAGTTTTTGGAGAAAAACGATAAAAACTGCATGCTGAAAAAAAATCTTAGAAAACATTTTTAATCCTCTCCTTTATATATAATAAAATATAAAGGAATTGTAATGTATTGGCATAGAATTTGTATTATCTCAATGTGTCAATCAGAAAATATATATAAATTTTATTATTTTTCTGCACATAGGAGATTTTCATTGCAACTTTTTGACACATAAGAGGTTTTAAATGTTATAAACAAAAATAAAAAATATAGTATTTTTCTTTCATATTCATTCAAAAATTTACAATAAGACATTTTTTTTTGTTATTATTCTATTATTAATATTATTATTAAAATATTGAAAACTGAAACAAACAAATAAGTAAAATATTAAATATTTTAAGTGCCAGGATTAAATGTGATGTAATCATAAAATGGATGACAATCTTTATCAATTACGCTTTTCAACTCTTGCAAATGTTTATATTTGTTTTCTGTGATTTTAAGCAGTGTTTGATACAGTGGTCTTGTTTGTAAACGTTCACGACTAGTTCTTCGCTGAGGTAATATAGACAAATTGTCATTATGACGCAATCTATATGACACCGATCCATTTGGCAAATATTTAAGCCATCGTATGTCAACTACAACTGGATCCCCTTTTTCTTACCAGGTCTTACGGACTTAAAGTTCGACTCAAGTTCTTCATAATTAAGAAAGAAGTCGTTGTGTATAGACTTAACATTTCTTGACTTGACTTGGATTTCTAGGCCGAGCTTGCTGCATACTTGCAACTTAGTCACTGCGTGCATAAATTAGAGGCTTAATGTATTGTTCAATTGTTGAGTGGACACTGTCCACTTCCATCATGGTATGGCCTTTTTCTAAGTACAACTGCTCGATATGAAGAGACTTGCTTCATCCATCAGAAATTATGATTACTCGTTTGGTATCCGCCGCCATGTTTGATAAGTAATTGATTAAGCAAGAGTTAAATTCATTAGCAGATACGCTACCATCAACTTCATGCCAAAAATAAATGGTTACTTTCTTCGTCCTGCAGTCAAAAACTGTAAAATTGTGACACTGTAGCTTAAGTTTATAATATAAAGAACTGGCCAAAAGCTTAGGTGCAAGTAATACGCCCTGAACATCAACTGTAATCCCTACAACCTTCTCGTTTGCCGATTCTATGGCATCTTTTTTAGCTTGACGAGCTTCATTCTTCTTAAGTATTTGATGATCATTTTATTCTTTTTGTGTAATATTACCAGCTTGATAACTGCAACCAGTATCCAGATAAAACCTGATCATTATGGTGACGTCTTTGAATACCTCTATGAACAGCAGCAGCTTTTACAAACGCTTTCTTTTCAGCCCACGTATTAAGACTCCAGAAATAACGATGGATGGCTTCACGATCTTCTTCGGTAATGCATGCACACAAGTAAGAGTTTTTATGTTTTGAGTCTGGGTTTACTTTTGAATGAGAGCAACGTGATTTTATTTCTCTTTTAGGCTTATGAACAAAAGGCTTATCTTTATCATCATCGATTCTCTTAAATCCCAGACAAGACTTGCCAAAAATTCTAGCCTATTTATTTAATTGGACAACATTTTCTTTCGGATACAGCTAAAGGTAATAGATGTTCAATATCCTCATTTGTAGATAGCATATTTTCCAAAGAGCTGGGCTCATTAGTCTGTAATGACAGCAAGGGAACATCATCTTCCCTGTCAGATGGCAACTGCGGTCTTTTTTTAGTGGGTGGAGTCCAGGGTGGGTCTTGCACAAATATCATCAGCTTTCATATCTCAGAATTGCATCTAAGTCTGAACACGGTAGTCTTGCAGGTTTTTATTGTGATGCAACGACGACATGGCTCAAATCATGGTGGCCTGCGCTATGGGTTACTTCACTAGCTTCCAAATTGCAATGTATGATAGCCTGAGTAGATATCACTGACGGCGGCGGCGACTCTTCATCGTCACTATCGAACAAGACTGGCTCAATATTTGCAGGGATTGACGGTAGGAGCAACGAAAAAGGTGATTTCAATATCCTGGTTTTAAGTTCCGCATTGAATCCTAAATCTTCTGGCATAATTAATGAATTGACGGTATCTGCAGGTTCCATCGATGCGGCGACAGAGGCACGAGTAATATCGGTGGAATTTTCATCGATATGGTCATCAATAATCGCCGATTGGAGTACTAAACTTATTATACGATGACCCCGAGTATTGTTTTATAATTTTTAGACATAATTATTAGTAACACAAGCCCAAATAACAAGAATTAACTGTATATAATTGACTACTGTTTACGCGTGCTTACGCGCGACAAGTTGCATCCTGCACTAAAACACTGATCTAGACCTAGTCACTAGCCACGTAAAATAATTATATTTCACTCCAATGCATTTGTTCCGTAATATTGCGGTCACTTTCTAGCAAAAATTAGGCGCGAAACTATCCGCCGTACACAATTAGTGACAAATAGGATATTTTAATTTTCAAATATTTTGTAATGCAATTAATACTAAAATCTCTTATGTGACGTACCTGTTTAAATTTTGCGAATATCTCAACGGAATATTATGATTTCCACATAGGAGATTTTGCAATGTATAGGTATTGAAAATCGCTTTTAAAATATATGCATAACTCATTTTTGTCAAAATTGTCACATAGGAGATTTTAAATTTGCAACGACGATATAATAATACTTGCAATAAGTATATTTAAGTTTATAAGTAATAATTAGTTTTAAAGCTAACTGTCTTGTTGGTTAAGGCAAGAAAATTTTAAATAATACCCGAACCAGGCTTCGAACCCAAGAGCACTAGATCATCAAGGCAGCAGTGCAAAAATAATTAACGGAAAATTCGAGAAATCGGCAAATTCATCGTACAACTCCAAAATTGACCGAAAAATTGCAGCTGTGTATAATTATAAATAAACGTACGTTTTCCGAAAGCAGTCAAAAGAATGCGAAAGTAAAAATAAAATTTTGTGGAGAACTTTTTTGTACCCAGAGTCTCATAATCATGTACTGATAAGTAGCATCACTACTATGTCATTTATAGTGCATTGGTAATAAATTCTAAACAAAACAATGTAATACAACACTGTAACAATACGCATAATAACCCATTATATAACTCGTCCAATGAAACAAAGAGCACATTGAACCGAATACCTATTTAATTATACACGCTAATTACAATACATATGAAACTGACAGCCCTGGAATTGTCATGTAATTGGATATTGTATTGTTTATTGTTGTGCATGATTAGTATTATAACAATAAGTAGATTACCCTCGTTGTCTAGTGGTAAGCGTATGTGCTCTCACCGCGAAGTCTTGGGTTCAATTCCTGGGTTGAGCAAAGCTGTTGCAAAAGCGGCATGGAGTTGTAATAATTGAGTTCGGTGGATAAAGATAGGCTTATTCCCAATCACTTCATGGGATTAAACATAAGAGTGGAAATGTGGGTGTTTTACAATTATTTCTAACGAAAAAGCTTGAATAATTATATTTATAATTATATAAGTATTAATTATTTATTCGATAATTACAAGGTAACAATTTTTTCCAATATATTGATTTAGTTATTGACGTACTAATGAACGCGTGATGACTTACGGAACAGAGACGTGACCGCTCACTATAGGTGTAATTAAAAGGCTCAAGGTCGCTCAGCGAGCGATGGAGCGAGCTATGCTCGGGGTTTCACTACGCGATCGAATCAGAAATGACGAGATCCGTAGTCGAACGAAGGTTACTGACATAGCTCAGCAAGTCGCTAAGCTGAAGTGGCAGTGGGCCGGACACATAGCATAGGCCGTTGGGGCAAAAAGGTCCTAGAGTGGCGGCCACGAACTGGCAAACGCAGCGTGGGACGGCCTTCCGCTAGATGGACGGATGATCTTGTCAAGATCGCGGGGAGTCGTTGGTTTCAGTCGGCCAAAAACCGCGCGCTGTGGAAATCGACTGGTGAGGCCTATGTCCTGCAGTGGACGTCCCTCGGCTGATAATGATGATGATGATGATGAATGAACGCGGATAAAAGCACTGTTTAGGTAGCCACATACTGGGCTAACACAATTTGACTTTGCCGTCGACTCGAATGAGAGAATTTAGTTATTGAGTATTTAGTTATTGTTTTATACTCCATCAAAAAATGATAGATTTAATTTATTGCTACAATGCAAACGCATAATCCATGATTTTTACTCGTCTAATGAAACAGAGCACATTGAACCTAGTACCTAATCGTAATCAATTATAATACACGCTAATTACAATACAAATGTTAATGACAACCCTGGAAATGATATGTGATTGGATATTTTATTGTATATGGCTTGGTACACAATCGCCTAGTAAAGTTACTCGTAGAATAAATCTTATCTTAGTCAATTCATCCTGCGCGTTAAGTTTTAATTGTTTTTTTTTTTAATATAAAATAAAGTCTACCTGTAGTAAATTTTCTATTTAATTACAATATTTTTATTAATATAATATACACTTCCTTCTTGTGGCATGTCATTGAGATATCCTGTTTATTATTTAGGCATTTCAAGGCAATCAGAGTAATAAAGCATAACGATGCATTTATGCCAAATAAATATTTTCAGATGTCAGGTTTTTAGCATAAATTAATTTAGTAGGTCAAAATTAAATTACTCATTAGTCTCTAATGTTATATCAAGACTAGATTGTAATCTTTATGAAGTATCTACTTGTTTAGAAACATCGTTAAAAAACACAAAAAAAGGTTT
Organism: Hypena proboscidalis; assembly: GCA_905147285.1. Taxonomy (NCBI): domain Eukaryota; kingdom Metazoa; phylum Arthropoda; class Insecta; order Lepidoptera; family Erebidae; genus Hypena; species Hypena proboscidalis. The sequence continues at coordinate 2,603,965 of LR990150.1, read as the reverse complement.
TCTGCTGTTTTTTAAAAGCTGGTAAAGATGTGACAACTAGTTTTATCTTGTAATACTACCCGTTCTGTGAAGCAAGCAAGCATTAAGGTTAGACTTAAATGGAAAAGAATAATACTAAGTCCACAAAAGCAATCAAAAGAAAATACATTTAAGAAAAGTAGGTCTGTAATGATATCGTTCAAGTACTTCCATCCAACTAATGAAGCGATACTTAGCCTACATTCTACCATCTTGAAAAATACTTAAGTGTTACCAACAACTTGTACAAAATTACCCCGAAAATACCCAACATATTCGTGACAAAGATATTCACCCTGATAGTGGGGAGTTAACAAGCTCTTTGCCCCGAAATACGTACTATAATAAACGTCCATCGTTAATGTTGCCATCATTTTGTTATCCTTCAAAATATGGCCTCACTAACCCCATCAACTACAATACTGCACACAAATTTGTACTCTACAACATTTAACTCAAAGTTGAATTTTGTGTAACGAGACATTTAAATGCAAACTTATGGTTGTGGTCTAGTCAATCTAATATGGACTTTAAAGTGTCCGGAGTAAGGTTTTGAATGTTATTTAACTGGTATATACTACCGAAATCACAGCCATCATTACAGCTTTACTGAAATCTGTTTTGATTCATTTTTGTTGCATTCTGCAACAATTCTGCGGCTGTTCCTTTTAGCGCTGATATAATTTCCCTTCAAGTATGTTACAGCACGGAGTCTGGAATAGAGCCTGGTAGAGAGCGATAGGCTCAACTTGAATTAATATAAAAGCTGAAGTGTGGGTATCAACACACCTCTATTATACCCTCTACGTAATATAGGCGTGATGTTATGTTATCTATATAAATATGTAATGTATGTGTTTATTTTTTTTTTTTCAAATTAATCTGAATATAGAATATTCTATACTTTAATGGAATCAATCGTCAGCGTCAATCTTAAGGATCAATTCACTCGCACAAATTATTATTTTTTTATCTCAAATAATGTTGATCAAAAAGGACCAATAGGTTTACCTTATATCCAACTTTGGGATCAGCTGAAGGTATATTTTAGAATGACGACCTCATTTGTTCAGTGTGCATAAATGCAGTTCTTTTTCCTTAACATCCCGGTTCGATCTCCGGTGGGCGTAACCAACTACTGGACACTCTTCCGCATTAGGAAGTAATATGGCCTTTTCTTCTGCTACGTGTACAATTTATACGAGATTCATAGTACATTAGTGGGACAATGGTAATTTTTAATATGTCACTTATTGTTTAAATATAATATTTTAATATTTATTTTACATAATATTATTATCATTTAATTTAAATATTATAATAAGTAAGTAATTTTATAATAATGACGCCTTTTTGAAATGTCTCTAATCGAATGAACATAATATTCTTATACTATTTTTACATAAGATTTTATGTAAAAATAGTATGTAGGTATGCAGAAAGGTCGCAGGTTCAAATCCTGCCGGTCCCATATCTTTTTCAACTGTTTCTTAGTATAATAATTTTTCTACATGCATGTTACAAAATACTAATATAAGATACTCTACCCGAGACTTGTTTATAACTAACTACCGCCGCAACGTGCTTCGCTTCACTGGAATTAAAAATTAAATGTTTAAAAGCATGGCGAGTGCAATCTTGTACGTGATTTTTGTTCAAACTTAACGATAAGAAAGTAGCTGAAGATATGGTTCTAGTAACATGAGAAATTTAACATAACATAACCATCACGCCTATATTACAACAACCAAACTTCACCTGTTATATTTAGGTCCCATGGGACAGGGGGTGAGCATATCGCCACCCCCCCGCCAAAATTTCTGGGTAACATGGGGTATCTGCTACATCGTTCTGGGTAATATAGGGATGGTCTGCTACATCGTTCTGGGTAATATAGGGATGGTGTCATCTTATGTTGAAATTTCTCAGTAGGCTTTGTCGTAGGCTTTTGGAAATATATCTAGCTAACTAGTCTAGTGCCAACCCGTTTATATTGTTTCATATTGAAAACAAGGTGACCGTCTCGGATGAGCACGTAAATTGAAACTTGGTAACCCAGTTTGGATACAGTGACGGCATTATTGGTTTCGAGTGTAACATAACTGCTAGCTTCCTAGTGTATGAAATAATAAATTTAACTGACATCAATTATTTGATTCAAGCAGTATTTTGTGAAGTTTTTTTTCTAAACTGAATAGTTTGCGCGAGAGACGCTTCCAAAGTGGAAAAAATGTGTGCACTTGAACGGTTTATTTTTATTTATAAGAGGTTAATTTTAAACTTTGTCGCTTCAATTATAATTAACTTTTTGACTAATTACAATTATCTACTAGCGTCGTAAGATTGACAACAGCGTAAAGCTTTTCGATTTTATATCTCTATTTTCATTCAAAGCAAACAAGACAGATAGACAAAATTTTCATTAATGTAATTTAAAGAAAAAAATGTCTTATGAAGATAATTCAAACCCTAGAAGGAAAGATATTACGTTAACCACTACCACAACGCTAGAAATAATATAAAGCGTGCTCATAGTGAAATCGTTTGCAGCTACTGTAACCCAAAGAGGACTTAATCAATATGAAGAGGAATTTAAGCAAATATTTGTGCAAATAAGTCTGCCAAAACTCACGGAGCAGCGCGATGGTAGATTGTTCCGCGCATTTATGCTTTAACAATTAGTCATATATGACGTGCAAGAGCGGTGTTCTTTTAAATTTGGCAACGGAGGACGCCTGACAATTACTAGTCCTTTTGGTTTAATTGTCTAAGCTGTGAGTGAGGCGGTCAGATTTCACGATTTAGTGAGAGCACGTACTATGGCTAACGTATTCATATCACACCCATCTGTAACATTATACCAATTTTAAACTCACTTAGGGCCAGATTCGCACATCGGGATAACTCCCTGGTAGCTTATTCGGCACTGTTTTGGCAAATGAAGTGTTAAATATAGATTTTTCTATAAAAAAAACCTCATCAGGAATCTAGTCCCAGTAGAATCGAATTTCTCAATAGATGGCGTTCTTCATGTTGGCAATAGGTTGAAAATTTGGTTGCCAATATAAATATTGTTTGATTTTGTTTTGAAAAGTAAAGTATTTGAAGAACATATCACTACATAGTATAAAACAAAGTCGCCTTTTCTGTCCCTATGTGCGCTTAAATCTTTAAAACTACGCAACGGATTTTGATGCGGTTTTTCCCAATAGATAAAGTGATTCAAGAGGAAGGTTTTTATGTATAATACATGCATAGAAAGGAGGAATTGTTTTACTCCAAATTTAACGCGTGCGGGCCACGGGCAGTAATGAATAAATCAAACTACTGAATCGATTTTAATCATTTTTTTAGTGAGTGACATAGGCTATATATTATATACCCGTGCGAATCCGGAGCGGGCCGCTGTGTTTATATACAACGTTCACAGTTTTTCTGTAGTGTATTTAGTATCAGCATTGTACCCGTGCGAAGCCGGGGCGGGTCGCTAGTTTATAATATAATATTATTAAAACCGACGTGAGGTGAAAACATTATTATTGAAAATACGGGTTACTCACGTTACTTTAGCCGGGATATCGATATGCCGACTAGTTTCAGCACATCAGTCAGCGCTAGACGTCGCGCGGTGACGACAGCCCAGTTTATGAATCTACGTATTAGATTCGAAACTAGTCGGCATATCCCGGGTAAAGTAACGTGAGTAACCCGTATTTTCAATAATAATATTTCTTACACTTTGATTTACTTACTGTATAGATAAAGGTGCCACATGCATACATACATAATTATCATCTTATACCATGGAGGTAGGCAAAGACGAGGAAACGCCATGTGACTCCGTACATACTTCTTTCGCTACCTCAACATTCAAACATCTCGTCATACATGCTTGCCCGTTTAGTGTACTAAGTACTTGCCCTTTCTGAAGAACGCCACTTACTTGGTCCCTGTATGTGTTCCGAGGACGACAACTTCCAGTACTTCCAGCCACATCTGCGTTGTACATCGCTTTTACTGATCTACTTTCATTTATTGTTTCAACATAATCAAAGTACAATTATGGGCAAACTTCTTGAGCATTTTATTTCGGGATATTTAACATGTTATTTGTTGAGTTGCCGATATACAAATTATTTATTAATTAAAACTATAAGATACTCTCAGTATCTTACAAATTGTTATCAGTAAACTCATAAATTGTACGTGTACGATGCGCAAACTTTCCCCTACCACGTCACCTAATGCTCAAGAAGTTTGCCCATAATTATACCTCTTTTTCAATCTTAGTTACTATATATTATCATCTTTGAAACCGAAAGTATTACTAATCACACTATTTCTTATCTTGTTATTTAAAGCTATATAAACGTGCTATCAGCGATATCCAACTGGGAGACCGTAGAACTGTGAAGTCAAAGGTCTCGGGTTCGAACTCACGGCACACACATCGTGTCAATAAATCGTTAAGATTTGTCTTTTCGAAGATATGTGTGTTTATATCATGTAGATAGTCGCTTGCTAACGGTGAAGAAAAAAAAATTGTGAGGAAACCTGCATGCCTAAGAGTGATCGAGGGTTGTGTGAAGTCTACCGATCCGCACTTGGCCAGCGTGGTAGATTATGGCCTAACCCTTCTCATCATGAAAAGAGACCCGAACCCAGCAGAGAGACACGTATTAGATACAGGGCTGCCATTATAAACGTGCTATTAAAGTTAAAACGGTTTTTGATTGAAAGTTCACCAGTAATTATGTTACAATACGTTGTAACAGACATCCTAAACAAGCTCCTCACGGTGTGTGCACTCTAAATGAATAGAAATTAAAATTAAATTAATTTATAATAATTCTCTATTCCACACAGATCTCTGCGAATTCGTATGGTCGCAGAGGAGCAATTAAATTTTCATTGGATTTCTCGTAATTGCGAAGTATACAGCTTCGTGGTTATTTATATTAATTTCATTCTTTGTATTGTGCAGGTCATTGACCTTAGTGATATTTGACGAAGTGTTTGACCTCTTTATAGATTAAAACGACTAAATCTTCAAATGCTCTTTTCAATACCCAATATTTTTTTATTTATCACAAAGTATTTATCTTCGGTGGATAAAATTAAGTAGAACAATGTGAACCTTGTCGGGCAAAGCAAAGTAAGACAAAGATATACTTAATGATTTAGCATTAGTGAATTGTAGTGATTATTGTAATATTTGTCATTATTTTTTTAGAATAGTAAAGTATATTTATAAAAAACTAGCTGACCCGGCAGACTTCGTACTGCCTAATTAAATTGCAGTAAAGTCCTTTCAAAATGATTTGTTATTGTATTATTATTATTTTTAACGTACGGGCATTCACAAACATACATTTTACACACACGAAGCACGCCTAGAGTCGGGACAAATGTTTGCGGATCACACAATGATTTGTCCTGTGTGTATTAATTATATAATTATAAATGTTAAACTACACGATGTTATAAGAATTTTCTTGACATACCTAAAGATTCTTTAGCTTTTAGACCTTTTCAAGTCAGTTTTGTATTTTTTTCAAATGTGTCACTGAATATCGAGGCCATCCAGCTCCTTGACACCACAGACATAGAAGACTTAAAAGGACGAAACCTTTTGAGCTAGTTCAGTGAAATGAGTGCTTCAAGTGGTTTAGTTCTACTTTAAAAGAACACAAGTACAAAGTGTCATTTTCGATAATAAAGACATAAGATCGGTGTTAATGGACATATTCTTAGCAAAAATTAATTAAGTAGCTTAGGTCAAAATTAAATTACTCATTAGTCTCTTATGCTATGTCTAGAATAGAATGTAATCTTTATGACATATCTAATTGTTTAGAAACATCATTAAAACAAGAAAAAAACATTGTGTAACTGTCGTACTGAATGAACAATTTGTTGCCTTTTGGCGATTTTTGCAGTCAATCTTAGTTACAAATCACATTTCAATTATTGCTCCATTGTGAGTTCGCGGCTTTATGTGTGTAGTGGAATCGCGCGTTCTAGCGATTGCAAGTAGCATGTGTGCTTTTGCCCTTACAATCTAAATGGACAAATCGAATTACAAACTAATCAATCATTCACTGCAGTATTATATATTAATATTCAAATGTTTAAAACAATTATATTGCAACTTGATATTGTTGTGAATATATTATTATTTTGATGGAAATGTTACTGAATTATTAGTAAATTCATTATAAGCTTAGAATTGACGGGCTGCCAATCACAGATACATTATGAATGATAATTACTTAAGCCGCTGGACGAATGGACTCATGCTATTGTTTATTAATAAAGTTAAAATCCATGCACACTGAAAGTACTTCAAAAAGAAAGTATGTAATTTCCACATGCATGACGTACGTAACTTATTATTTAAACACGATAAATGGGATTCTCTTTGTTACACTCTAAATTAATGGACTGAAGCCATTGTTTATTCATCATCTTTGGAGCCTTTTCCCAATTACATTTGGGTTGGCTTCTAGTCTAACGGGTTTTTGCTTAGTATCAGTATTTTACATGAAGCGACTGTCATCAGACCTTGACAACCCAGTACAAGATAAATACAATACTCTAGTTGTCAGACTTTATGGCCTCTGACTAGAAAGAAAGAAAGAAAGATATTGTGGCATAATAAAAATAGAACATTATAATACATCTAAAACTAAATAATTTAAAATACCATTCATAATGCCAGAAATGGTACGCATCTCAGCACAATACTGCAGCGCAAAAAGCAGCGCAGCGCTGATATTCTGATGCACCCAGTAAATGAGTAAGAAGAAGTGTGACAAAAGAAAAAATAATAAAGCAATAATAACATGTACATGACGTTACAATTTTGTGCCACAAAGAATAAAAATAAATAATACATTAATAGTGAAACAACTAAATTACAATTTCAAAATTAACAAATACAAATGATTACCTGTAACGACTGCCATAGATGTTCAAATGGCAACCGTGACCAAAAGCTTACCGTGCTCTCCGAGGCATGTAGGAAAACTCGATATGTTAAAGATGGTCAGCCATCCACAGCCGACCGCGGTTAGCATTGCTTAACCTGCAAGATCGATAGGTCCACGCGGCTTCGACTTAAGCACGAGCTATGTGTTTATTAATATACTAGCGACCCGCCCCGGCTTCGCACGGGTACAATGCTGATACTAAATACACTACAGAAAAACTGTGAACGTTGTATATAAAAACACAGCGGCCCGCTCCGGATTCGCACGGGTATATAATATATAGCCTATGTCACTCACTGAAAAAATGATTAAAATCGATCCAGTAGTTTGATTTATTCATTACTGCCCGTGGCCCGCACGCGTTAAATTTGGAGTAAAACAATTCCCCCTTTCTATGCATGTAAGACCTTCCTCTTGAATCACTTTATCTATTGGAAAAAACCGCATCAAAATCCGTTGCGTAGTTTTAAAGATTTAAGCGCACATAGGGACAGAAAAGGCGACTTTGTTTTATACAATGTAGTGATGATGTAAAATATAAATATAATATAAATATCTCACAACTTACACACAACGTCATCTAGTTCCAAACTAAGCAGAGCTTGTAATATGGGTACTAGAATAACTGATACTAATACATATATCCTTTCTTTTGTAAATACATACTTATTATACATAGAAACACCCAGACTAAGACAAACCCTCATGTTCATGCACACAAAGATTTGTCTTAAGCGGGAATCGAACCCGCGACCTCGGCGTCGCAGGCAGGTACACTACCCACTCCGCCATCCGGTCGTCAAATACATGCTTACTGTAAGTAATTTTAAAACTATTTTTTTTCTAGAGGTGAGGTATGAAGAAGAGGGATGAGAAAAATGAAGCAAATGTTTAGAAGGTTTTTCTATTTAAAACAACCATAATCCAAAATCTACCCAAAACAACATTTTATTTTTATCCCAACCAAAAAATATTTGTTCCGTTTAAAACAAGCAAAATCCTTGGTAAGTACTCCGGATTCCTCCGCAAAGTGGTTTTAGCAATAAAATGGTGCTATTATGCTATTGCTATCTGAGAAGCGTTTACGAGTATCGTTTCGTTAATGCCCCAAAACCTTAATGGCGTTAATGTTCCTACCTATTTAAATACTTTCAAATAATGGTTAGTGTTTCTGGGTCAGATTTCCTCGCTTATGATTACCCGTTACGACTGTCATAGGTTTTAAAAATGACAACAAATGACTAAAGATGTATAAATGACAACCAGGACTGACGCAACATCAACGTGGTCAACGAGGCATGGTGGCAATCTGGTTATGTAATTATAGTCAGTGATCAAACGGCCGACCGGAATAGCCGTAGCAAAGCCTAACAACGCACGTTTTTGATTTAGACAAGAATAAAAAACTTTAAATACCAAAAACAGCGTGTAATTTAGATATAAATATTTAACTTACCTTCCTGAAAAATAAAGCATGATGTTAAGTGCAATTTTTGCGTACTTCAGAGTATTCTTATCCCAGAATCACCACCCAAAACAACATTTTACCTTTATACCAACCGAAAAAAAAATATTCCGTTTAAAACAAGCAAAATCCTTGGTAAGTACTCCGGATTCCTCCGCAAAGTGGTTTTAGCAATAAAACGGTGCTATTATGCTATTGCTATCTGAGAAGCGTTTACGAGTATCGTTTCGTTAATGCCCCAAAACCTTAATGGCGTTAATGTTCCTACCTATTTAAATACTTTCAAATAATGGTTAGTGTTTCTGGGTCAGATTTTCTCGCCTCTGATTACCCGTTACGATTGTCATAGGTATTAAAAATGACAACAAATGACTAAAGATGTATAAATGACAACCGAGACTGACGCAACATCAACGTGGTCAACGAAGCATTGTGGCAACCTGGTTATGTCATCATAGTCAGTCATCAAACGGCCGACCGGAATAGCCGTAGCTTAGCCTAACAGCGCACGTTTTTGATTTAGACAAGAATAAAAAACTTTAAATACCAAAAACCGCGTGTAACTTATATAAATATTTAACTTACCTTCCTGAAAAATAAAGCATAATGTTAAGTGCAATTTTTGCGTACTTCAGAGTATTCTTATCGCAGAATCACCACCCAAAACAACATTTTACCTTTATACCAACCGAAAAAAAACATTCCGTTTAAAACAAGCAAAATCCTTGGTAAGTACTCCGGATTCCTCCGCAAAGTGGTTTTAGCAATAAAACGGTGCTATTGTGCTATTGCTATCTGAGAAGCGTTTACGAGTATCGTTTCGTTAATGCCCCTAAACCTTAATGGCGTTAATGTTCCTACCTATTTAAATACTTTCAAATAATGGTTAGTGTTTCTGGGTCAGATTTCCTCGCTTATGATTACCCGTTACGACTGTCATAGGTTTTAAAAATGACAACAAATGACTAAAGATGTATAAATGACAACCAGGACTGACGCAACATCAACGTGGTCAACGAGGCATGGTGGCAATCTGGTTATGTAATTATAGTCAGTGATCAAACGGCCGACCGGAATAGCCGTAGCAAAGCCTAACAACGCACGTTTTTGATTTAGACAAGAATAAAAAACTTTAAATACCAAAAACAGCGTGTAATTTAGATATAAATATTTAACTTACCTTCCTGAAAAATAAAGCATGATGTTAAGTGCAATTTTTGCGTACTTCAGAGTATTCTTATCCCAGAATCACCACCCAAAACAACATTTTACCTTTATACCAACCGAAAAAAAAACATTCCGTTTAAAACAAGCAAAATCCTTGGTAAGTACTCCGGATTCCTCCGCAAAGTGGTTTTAGCAATAAAACGGTGCTATTATGCTATTGCTATCTGAGAAGCGTTTACGAGTATCGTTTCGTTAATGCCCCAAAACCTTAATGGCGTTAATGTTCCTACCTATTTAAATACTTTCAAATAATGGTTAGTGTTTCTGGGTCAGATTTTCTCGCCTCTGATTACCCGTTACGATTGTCATAGGTATTAAAAATGACAACAAATGACTAAAGATGTATAAATGACAACCGAGACTGACGCAACATCAACGTGGTCAACGAAGCATTGTGGCAACCTGGTTATGTCATCATAGTCAGTCATCAAACGGCCGACCGGAATAGCCGTAGCTTAGCCTAACAGCGCACGTTTTTGATTTAGACAAGAATAAAAAACTTTAAATACCAAAAACCGCGTGTAACTTATATAAATATTTAACTTACCTTCCTGAAAAATAAAGCATAATGTTAAGTGCAATTTTTGCGTACTTCAGAGTATTCTTATCGCAGAATCACCACCCAAAACAACATTTTACCTTTATACCAACCGAAAAAAAACATTCCGTTTAAAACAAGCAAAATCCTTGGTAAGTACTCCGGATTCCTCCGCAAAGTGGTTTTAGCAATAAAACGGTGCTATTGTGCTATTGCTATCTGAGAAGCGTTTACGAGTATCGTTTCGTTAATGGCTGAATGGCGTCAATGTATTTATGTGCGATGTGATTGTGGAGATAAGATGTAGATTATGGTAAGTGTTTCTTTTGTTTTGGAGGTTTTTGGAGGTTCTATTTAAGCACATTATCCTGGTTGCTATTTGAAGATCAATATCAGTCATTTCGGGCTGAAAATGCTGTCGCAATTCTGCCGCGCAAACTAAGAGTACAATAACTCGATTTTTGACGATTTTGAGTTATATACATATTCGGAATCAGCGAATCGAGATCTACAATTCTCTCCATGAGACTTTTCATGAAACCTTCAGGAACCTGAAATTTCAGTAAGCAAGAATACAATAACTATTTCTTTTTTACACATTTACTAATGAAAAGTACAATAATCATACTTGTGGTGACATTCACTTTTAATTTTGTTTACATTACTTGTGATAAATACAATAACTTTTAGTTGTTTCACTTATGATATTATCTGGGACTTGAATTTTCAATATTTGTTGCTCGTCATAAATACAATATCTCAGACTTATTGCACTTATGATTGGTGTATACCAACCTTTTACAGAGATAATGTACTCATGCTTCACAAATAAATAGAGTTATTGTATTTATGATGAGTATATGTAAACTCATGCAAAATAAAGTCATAATACAATCAAAACCGAATTAACATTTTACGAGTTATTGTATTTATTATAAGTCAAGACTTTGCAACGGGGGGGTTGTAGGGTGTAAGAGGAAGTGAAACACGCGACAACTTTCGACCAGTCGAACGTACGAACGTGAAAATAGCTTAGTTCTATTCTTATGCACTATATCAACCTTACTTTTTCCACTCCCTTTCACCTCACCTTTACCCGGCACGTAATTTACTACATAATCATACTCGTCTAGAATCAACCGATACTTTAATAGTCTACTAGATGGATCTTTTATAATTAAATAAATAAACCAAAGGTTTATGGTCCGTATTATATTTTAAACTTATGACCATAAAAATAAGGTCGAAAATGCTTGACCGCCCAAACTATAGCAAGCAACTCCTTTTCTATAGTTGGGTAATTCTTTTTGGCTTTATTTAAGTTTCTACTGGCATAAGCCTCAAGTTTTCCGTCTTGATTACTTAATCCTAACGCATACCCCGATGCGTCGGTGTGGGTAAGATAAAAATATTATTTTCGGATAAATTAGAATATTGTAAAATTGGCGAAGTTATTAAACACTGTTTTAATTCTTCAAAACTATTTTGACATTCCTTATCCCATTTGAATATGATATTTTTCTTGCTAAGACTGTTTAAAGGGTAAGCTATATCAGTCGCTGTTTGGGGCAGTGGGTATTTTTTTTTAAATATGTACTCATTTTTATAACGCTGTTTCGAAGTCCGTGCCTCGAGGTATAGCCAAAGAAAGAAAGCAGGATATAATTTCTAAGTTAGTTCCTCTGAGATGCCTGAGAACCAAAGACTTTTCTGGACTACATTAGCAGAATGGAAAAGGATCCTTCCAATTGTTAAATATAAGTGAGCATTAATAAGTGATATCCTTTATAAAAATTTAAAATATTTAATACTATGCTGTGATTACCTAAAAAAACAGGTTGTGATTGTCGGAAAGACAAGTTTAAGTATAAGAAGAAATATTTAATTATTATTTATGGATTCATACTAATTTTTTGTAATGAACATTTATGTTTTTTTTAATAAATAATATAATAAATATGCAAAGTTTAAAACTCTTTTTTTAATTGAGTTTCTTGATTAGTTGTATTTACATAATAGTACTCTAGTTATTACCCTTTATTGTTCTTGTTTGGTAAAAAAAGGGCAATAAGTAACATTACATAATATTGTATTAATAATGTATAGTTCTAAATACTGGTGATAAATACAACAACTACATTAGTTATTGTATTTATTACAAGTAAGGATAGATTGATTCTTTACTTAAAACTACAATAAGCACCTTTTCTAAAGATGAGTACAATAAGTGACGTAGTTATTGTATTTATGACTAGTGATAACAGGTTGAATATTTGAACATTCCTAGTTATGAACATTATTTTCATGTTTAATGTCATAAGCTTAATATTTTTACGTTCAATTATATTTTATCTTGTTCTTTATTTGTTCCTCTTTCAATTGGTACCAGTTTCATGATGATACGTTCATTGGTTCATGATATACAAGAAAAACAATATTCAAACTTTAAACGCGTTTTTCTCGAAACTGCCAAAATCGAGTTATTGTACTCTTAGTTTGCGCGGCAGAATTGGTAACGTATTGAAACGTTATCCTAAAAGTTGTTTGTTTGAGCCTCGTACGATTCCTTAAAAATATCTTGAACTTTTTTTTATTATATTATAATTCATGTTTACTCTGTATAGAATAGCTGTTTTGGATTGTATAAAGCTGTTTACGTACAGCAATTAACATTATTACCATTAATAATTTAATGATGTGACAGCACATTAATCACGGCTTATTGTATGTAGATCGGGTAATTCACAATTGAATTTAACATCAAAACGTATAGATACACACAGCATGTTATATTTGAAAGCATTAAATATGTATTCATATATATAAAAAAATATCATATTTATTCCTAATTGATAGAAAATAGTAACCACACCTACTCTCTCTTAATTTGACATATATACAAAAATGTACCGACATTATTCATCTTAAATACATTTAATTACTGAACAAACTCATAAAAAATTATCCAACCAGAATACTGCAAAATTTAAAGCAAACAATCGCGAATAATAGCGAGGAGTCTAAGATGTTTTCTTTCAACATAAATTTACTAAATCAAACAAAAACTTCAACTCGATCAAAATATTTTGCTTCCGTAGCTTTTTCTTAGCACTGCGCTACGGCCTAGCAAAAAACTGTTAGTGATTGATGTTTGATCATGAATGATGTGATCTATGTTTGATAATCACATCATAGCTTTTAAAACACAATTTCAATGGAATGTTTCAAGTATTTGGACCCAGTTAATAAATAAATCTATGACATTATTTATCTGTTTTCATTTGGACATTTATTAATATTATTTATAACTTAAGGCTAAAAAAATTACAATTATGATAGAAAGACAAGATAATTTCTTTAAAGATTCGTTTTCTGAAACAGAAACTATGGTTTGATAAAATAATTCTGTTGTAGCTATTTCGTAGTCTTGTAGAGACTGCTACGACGTAGTGATGAAATATGAAACCTAGTGGTATCTGTAGGCCTGATACTTTTTTAACAAATTATATGCATGTCCAATATAAGCATAGGACACATTAAACACAAAGAGTTCACTTTGGCAGTTCGCCGCTTAAAGGCATCGTCTGCTGGAGGGCCTGATAAAATACCCGCTTTTTTGGTTAAGGATTGTTTCTCAGTTTTAGAGGAACCTCTCCTGTACCTATACAATCTCTCGGTACAAAATTGCTCGTACCCAAGCAAATGGAAGGTTTCAAGGGTCACGCCAGTACCTAAAACCGGATCACTAACTGCAATTACTAATTTCAGACCTATCGCAGTACTATCAGTATTTGGAAAATTGTTTGAGTCAATCATCAACAACTGCATCTTTAGACAGATTAGAACATCTTTAAGTGATACCCAACATGGATTTCGGCCTGCGCGTTCCACTCTCACGAATCATCTCAATTTTGTTGATTATGTTTCAACTAGGATGACGTCGGGCTGTCAAATTGACGCTGCTTATTTTGATTTTTCGAAGGCGTTCGATCTCGTTGATAATGATGTTCTTTTGTCTAAGTTTTACTCGATCGGATTCTCTACACAGTTAATAACATTTATGGCGGACTATCTTCGGGATCGTAAGCAGTACGTTACAATGAACAATTTCTCTTCGCAAGAGTATTACACTCGTTCTGGCATAAGTCAAGGTAGTACATTGGGGCCCACACAATTTCTTATTATGATAAATGATTTACCAAGTGTTCTCCATAGAGCAGAATGTTTGATGTTCGCGGATGATTTAAAATTATACCTTTCGATAACCGACACCAATGACTGTGCTGCACTCCAGCGTGACATAGACGCAGTGGTCGATTGGAGTATAAAAAACAAATTATCATTTAATACGGCAAAATGTAAAACAATTACATTCACTCGATCCCGCTCTCCAATTACGACTACTTATGAGTTAGCTGGTGCACCGTTGGATCGGGTCTCCAACATCCGTGACCTAGGTCTGACTCTCGATAGCAAACTCAACTTTCACGAGCATATGATCCAACTTTGTAAGGATGCTAATAAAGCACTTGGCTTCATTATCAGAACTTCGTCACAATTTAATATTGTTCGTGTAATAATAGTCCTATACAATGCGTATGTACGTAGTCGCTTAGAGTACAATGCAATCGTGTGGAATCCACAAGAAAAGCTTTACTCGCTTATGATTGAAAGAATACAACGTAAATTTGCTAGATATTTGTACAAAAGACAGTATGGATATTATCCATATATGTATCCCTCAATGTTCGTTTCTGGGATGGTCGATCTAAATACTTTAGAATTCAGGCGGCAATTTACAAATATAATGCATTATTATCTGTTACTTAATGATCAAGTGGATAACCCATCGGTACGGGAATGCATTAGTTTATATGTACCTGAACAATACCTTAGAGCTACAGGTAGACGACGACACCAGCTACTCGCATACCCAGTATCATGGCGGTCACTCCGCGCCAGTAGTAGCCCTACAGGTAGAGCAATCGAATCAATTAATAACTTTTTACAAAACACACCAAATACTGACATTTTTTTTGATCAAATTGGCAATGTAGCTGGAGCTGTCGCGCTTTATTTAAATAATTTTAATTGTAATTCATGATTTATACTGTGTCTGACATTTATTGCTATAATTTTTATTTATTTTTCTAATCCTAATCTATTGTAATCTATTTTTTATTTAAATATTTTAATGTAATAATTTGATGACATACATAATTTAGATTACTTTTTTATGATGTGTTAATTGTATCTTCAATTTATGTAATTTGTTTTTATATGGCTTTATATTTTTTATTTCTTGTACTGTATGACTTGCATGTAAGCGACTTGGTTTTTAACTGTAAGCTAATGTGTGAATAAATGAATAAATAAATAAAAAATAAATAAATAAATTTAAGTTCAAATAAGTCTTAGTGTCGTTCAGCTAAATTATTTCAAAAAAGTATTTTTTGGCAAAATGATGACTTTACTAAGTTTGTTATTGTATTTTTAAAACAAAATTTTCATTATATTACGTATTATTAGAAAAAAAATTAGTTAAAAATCTTTTTCATCGCTATCTCTACTTTTTTTAAGTGAAAAAAAAGGAAAATTTACAACCTTTTTTAAAATTTACCATTGAAAATTTATTTAATTTTTTGGTTCGATTTGCTGGTTAAGGAAATTTAACAAAGCAAATGTTATAATACATATTAAAATACATTCATGACAATAGTGCCTATAGATACAAGTATACTTGCTCAACTCTTGTTCCTTTGTCAAACGTATAATTTTGTGGGTTTAGTTTTGTGTAATTTATTGACTAACTTGGAAAGGGATGTATGGCAAATTTATTGTTGACTACTATTAGCTAAAACCGTCTATTCAGTATACTTGGTTTAGGTTAAATATAAATAAATAAAATAAAAATAGCCTTTAATACTCTGACTAAACAATAACATTTTTGATTACATAAATTTTTTGTTTCTTCAATAAGACATCGATAAGCCAGGTTGTCCCTTAACATAGGCCACCTCCAGATTCTTCCATTCTTCCCTGTCTCGCACTATCCTTCTCCAACTATTGGGTAGATCGTCCTCCCAACGTGCTTTTGAAAAGCCTCCACTATAATTATAATCCTTTACCTCCCATAGCACTGTCTTAGCGCAGTCCAAGTGCCATTTGAATTACACACACAAATCACAAGTACAAACACCCAAACTTAGAACAAATATTTGTGAGAAAACAAACTCGCGCGAGTTTGCACATTAAGATTATCTAACAAGTACTATATTTTACAACTATGAACGTAATGTATTGTTATTTAAAGATTTTATGACGTTGATAATAACACTTAGTTTGTGCAACTGTTTCAAAGTAAGCAGTATTTTATGCATGTATACTCTTGGGGGTTCTTTGTGTATGTGAAATTATGTTTGTGAACACTCCGCGACACATGAATTATTCCTAGTGCGGGCGTCGTTTAAAAAAAAAACATAAAAAGAAACTCTTTTACAAAAGCTACTTGGATACAATGAAATTAGGTACACATTTGGCAGTTTATAGCCTAGATTATAGCAAAAGGTCGTCAAATCGCCAATTGCCGGTGCTAAAAGTAGCGTGTATGCTATAGCCCGAAGTGGAAAAATATCTCATCCAGTTATTTTTTTGTATGGCGAACAAGCCCGGCTCATTAAGCCCAATAAGATAACGTATACTAATGAAATTTGAATCAAATTTATTCTTACAGGCTCTACATAACAGTGGTTATATTTACTGCACGATGTCTAACCAAAATAATAAGAAATTTGTTCAAAACTAAACCGGCGCCTAAATTCATTGTTTCATTCCGATAATTCTAGGTTCTATGAGAA
The DNA here is from genome assembly GCA_905147285.1 of Hypena proboscidalis. Lineage (NCBI taxonomy): Eukaryota > Metazoa > Arthropoda > Insecta > Lepidoptera > Erebidae > Hypena > Hypena proboscidalis. The sequence goes on along the minus strand of LR990150.1, from coordinate 2,586,868 downwards.
TGTAACATTTCCGGAACAGAAAAAAAAATATTATTTTAAAAACAATACCATTATTGTATGTAACCATTCTTTGACAATAAAAATGTTTGGTGGCCCAAATTGAAGTTCTGTTTTGACGCTTAAACAAGTGAATAAATATTTATATTTAGATTGTTTGGTACAACGCAATATTAAATCAAAAATTTTAGCTCACAACAGCCTTTCATATACAATCACTTATACAACATTGCATCATAAACAAACCGATTTCCATAATGACATTACAAACTATCGTAATGACGTCATCAAATAATGAAAATAAATACGTAGCGGTTGATTTAAATACAATTTATTCATAATGAGGTGTTGATTTTACATTTCAGTTGTAGTTTTTGGTAGCGTTTTTATGAAGAAGTCTAAGAGAGGAATCACCAGCACCTTAGTTTCTTTCTACCGCCAATTCACATTACATACTGTGTTCTGGTACATTGGTAAAAGTAGGCTCTAAAATTACCGATTCACAAAGCATAAACGTGCTACCAGACCGCGCGAGCATTTGCCTGTAATGTAACATAACATTTGGGATTCAAATGTAAGCATTTGTTTCAATACTTGATGTTAACAAGTTATAATTTTTTTTTACAAATTATAACCAAATATTACAAACTGTATCATTACAGACATTCCATAAAATGAATTTTAATTTCTGTCAATCCTCATTCGACTGGAAAATATGGATGCACTTAACTTTTGAAATTGACCGTTTCCATTTCAGAATTGCATCATGCTCGGGTGTAATATTTAAATCTGCAACGTTTGTTATAGGAAGTTTGGAAGCACGTTAACATTCAAGAACATTAAATTACCATATCCACAATATATACACAATTTAATACGACACACACTTCGCAAACTCCTATACCGAACAAGAGGATAGTATCGTAAATAGCCACAATCACCACAGCTCGCAACCAGATTGTACCACTGTAAATCTCTTTACCACAACAGAACTACATTACGTCGTTAAGTAAAATATATCTATTGCTTTGTTACTGCTGTTATTTATTTGAAAGTCCATTACAGATAGCATGTTTATATCGATAAAAGCACGTTTGCCACGAAAGAAATAAAATTAGTGTCAATACTTTTTTTTTTCATAGTGTATAGTTAAAGAAACTAAAATTATTTTATCTAGTACATTTTATGACCTTTATTTAATTGATGTCTTAGCAACAATACGATTGCTACAAAAACATCAAAAACAAAGATAATTTACAAGCAGATAGTTTTGTGAATCACAACAATCACCACATGTCGCAACCATATTGTACCGCTCTAAATATCTAAGCCACAACAGAACTACATTACAATGTTAAGTAAAGTGCTAGTATTACTTTTTATTGGTTGGTTTCAGAGAGATAAAGATGATAATATTACTACGTAATAGAGTTTGAATGTTTTTGTTTTATAGTTAAATTATAAAACACAAAATAAAAAAAAACATCTCCAAATAAAACGTACTTCCCACTTTGAGTTTCAGTTTCAGAGTTGTATGGTCAACCTTATTGGCAGGATAATCACACTTTTAAATTAAATTTACAGCTGTACTATTTTTTCACGTGTAACTTATGTCACTTTTATATTAGGTCAGGTTATTTTTTATGGGGCGGATAAGATCTACCGGGAACTTTTGAAACTGGTCCAATCACTAAAACTTAGCTCTTCCTATATATACATTTAATTTATGTGTAGTTGCCACAATAACGTCATAATTTGCGGCATAAACTAGCGTCTAGTATCATAAAACGCCACAATCACCACAGCTCGCAACCACGGTAAATCTCATACCGCAACAGAACTAAATTTGGAAAAAATTCGATCGTTTTATTGTAGATTTTAAATAGTTTAGTATTTTTTTTTTTTTATTTAAATCAAAAATGTTTGTTGTTCCACATTTTATAATGAAAGTTCGTTTTTTACGGCTTATTTTTTTTTAATACTTTAATCTTCATTATCAAGATAAAAGCACAACATTTTCCTCGCAATCACTTAAATCTATTTTATCTCTATAGACATAAAGTGTCTGTATTAGCTGCCACAACAACGTCATAATTAACTAGCGGGTCGTATCATAAATCGCCACAATCACCACAGCTCGCAACCACTGTAAATCTCACACTACAACAGAACGAGATCGTTCAGTAAAATATATCTATTGCTTTGCTAGTACTGATATTTATTTATAACAGGATAACAGGCAAACAGGAACTGTGCACACTTTTCACGTTTCTAACTATCTAAATTGGTAGATATTAAAAAGTGGCAAATGCTTAAACGTAATATTATTTTCTTGAATGAATCTCGGAACGAAATTAAAAAAATAATCTTCCAACTCCAATTACATGTTTTTTTAATACGGAGTGTAAATTACATCGTTCCAAAGCGAGGTGGCTGTGATTCAAAACATGATTCCAAAACTGTGTGCGTACTGTTTTTTTTGACTGATTACGAAAAAGTAGCATAAATATTCGCAATTTACTTAATTTAGTTATTTATTTAATTTAAGTTCAGAATCTGCCAAAGAAATTTTATTGCACCAACAATCCTAACTTTATGATTTAAAACAACTGTTTACTTTTAAATGAAAAAAAGACGATAATTCATATTTTTTTTTATTCTACCCCACATCGAACGAACGTGTAGTCCACCTGATGGTAAGTGGAGTTCAGCCCATGGACATCAACAATCTACAAAAGCAGATTATAGATGCGTCGCTGCTGAGGACTACGGTGGTATACTTCATGTGCCAGTAATTTCAGGGCCTGATCTCAACACCAAACCGGAACACAGTAATGGACGCACTACTATTTGGCGGCAGGTTAAAGGTGAGACGGTGGTGCTGCCGCCCTCGAGCTCATTCACAAGAGCTCTACCACCAGTAAAAAAATAAATAAATATTTACATTTTATTTCTCTCATCACAAAGGTTCACAAACAAGGCATTAACTTAAGATATAATGTGACAAAATGCTAGTGACATTAATGTTATGTTCCTTTATGAGAGACTGGAGTCAGTACTAGGGAAAACCCTGTGTGACAGACATTATTATTATATAATAAATAAATAATAAATATGCCACAACTCACACACAACGCCATCTAGTCCCAAACTAAGCAGAGCTTGTACTATGAGTACTAGAATAACTTATACTAATACATATATACTTTTCTTTTGTAAATACATACTTATTATACATAGAAACACCCAGACTAAGACAAACCCCATGTTCATGCACACAAAGAATTGTCTTAAGTGGGAATCGAACCCACGACCTCAGTGTCGCAGGCAGGTACACTACCCACTCCGCCATCCGGTCGTCAAATATATACCAGATAAAATAAAGTTTAGGTGGACTATTCACCTAATACGCTACATTAATTGCAAGAAATCTTCCACAATCAAACATCTCACCTTCACTCCCTCACATACATCACAAATCTACACCTCATATGTCAAATAAGTACCAAACCTTACAAATGAAGGAACTCGATATCACAGAATCCTTTGTGGAGTCGGAAACTCAACACTGAGGGAAATGGGTACACTTAAAGATGCCTGATAAGGGATAGTGGACTGAGTGATGTCTGTGTCTGTGTGGTACAATTCCACTAGTTCCCTCACGTGAGATTACGTTTCGGTTTTATTAAGGCTCTGTAGATATTGACTTGTAAATTATTTTATTACCACGGTTTATTTCTTTTGTCTTTTAACATATTTTAATCCCGGTCCAATCCTATCGGTTGTGATGTTATTCAAATCATTGTAATTAGTATAATTTAGTTTTACTTATAATTTATTTTTATATAATTTGTTTGTAATATTTTGACGTGTTAAAGCGCCACCTGGGGCTTATGAAAATAAATGTTTTGAATTTGAATAATTGTAGATTTCTTCCTTATTAAAAAGACTCTCAAATAAAAAAATAATCGTTCCAACTACTAATTATTTCTTAATTAAGAAAAAAAACTGTTAAAAGTTTTTAAGATGGATTACATTTGACATTTACATTACATCCTATATAGAATGGACATAAAAAAATAATAACTATAAAATGTTACGTTACATTTTTACTGAAAAAAAATAACGCGATTAATTATGCATCTTTAATTACCTTTTAGAAAATAAATAATACATAATGTGTTTTTTTAAATGTCAAGTACCGAAAAGTCACTTAATTATTCGCGTAACGTACCGTTAAAATTATACCAGTAAAGAAAATAATATCAGTATTAGAATACCTACGTATTTCTCTGTCGTTGCGCTCTTAGCAGAGCGGTCGTGGTTATGTTGAAGCGTTTATGTTGAAGGTAGGGGTGGACACAGCTTTTCGCACCAATTCTCGCCAGGACTCACTCTCGGTTGACTTTCTGGCTCAGATACGCGGCATCCTATCCAACGCATAGGTAACTACCGCGGGCTCTGGTTCCCTCCAATTATCCCTGAACAACCAGTCAGTCTTAGGAGTCGTTGTCGCGCTTAGAGACATGACCAAAGTACTACAATATGCGTACGTACAACGGCTGATAGGCGCTGCTTAATTAAGACAGCACGTAAGATTAAATTAAAGATATAAAATTATATCTCTCACTTATGATAACAAAAAAGATCAGTGATTTACTCAGACTAGCCCAATTCCAGAAGACTTATTCTCATGGGATAAAGTCTTTGAATCAGTCAGATCTTTCGAACTAATATCATTAAAATCCCATTTTGAAGAGGTTTATACTCATTGCCCAAGAGAATTACCCACCGGACTTTGTTTTGATAAGCTGTTGGTCTATTTTTAACCTACCATTATACAAACCAATATCATCTGCCGACCCAAACTACACAGGGTCGTCTTCAAGTTTAAAGGATTTAGCTGAGTATCAGTATTTTATGCAGAACAACTTCTATGAAGCCTCTTCAGGTCGTTGTTAGACTTGCTGTTATATTTTTTAGAAAGAAAGAAAAGAAAGAAAGAAAGAAAATTATTTTTCATTTTCTTACATAACTAACACATGCAAAAACAGGTAAGTATTATACACAATGTAATAATTATGTAAGAAAACAGTGGCGGTTGCTCAGCTTTAATGCTGTGGAGTCTTGCATTTCTGCAAAACTTCCACAGCGCTGATTTTCAGCAACCACCACGGTTGACAGCACAAACAGAAAACAGGTACAGTAACATATAAAGATGATTTTAGTGTTATTGGTTTCTGAGTGGAGTTCATTGTTTCGCGTTGTGTAGAAAGTCAAACTATAGGCATTGAGAACTAGTATTGTAGGGCGTGTAAAATCGGCGCTCTTTCACATTGAGCAGCGGGAGAGATGGGCGCCTGACAATGATACCTCCGGTTAGCTTATTGCTCTGAGAACGAAATAGTGAGTGAGTATATGACAATGATATCTGTTTCATTACAGTTCTCATAACATTATCATACTATTAAATATTACTCCTTTTCTCAATATAACTGAGTCATATAGCGATAGGAAAGAGTGATCATTTATGTCCCACGTCTGGGTTAAGCGTTGCTTAATGATGTGGAGCGAAAAACATTAGCCGATAATGTACACCTTTTTATTTCACACAATCTGTTTACGGACGTGCAAACTCACAAGCGTTTTCATAGACAACTATATAATAAAGATAATATATATAAAGATGCATTGATTGCATGGGTGAATACTTCGATTAACACAAATAAAAAAATACAGGAAAAAATTCGTTTAAATTTTTTCATCCAGAACGGAAATTTCATAGGTAAAGACCTAATATATACTGCTATCCTTTAAGATTTTAAATTTAATAATCCATAATATTATTATACTCTTTTTATAAATTAAAGTTTATAGTAACAAATCTTCATGAACCATACAAATACTTAGTCTTGACCGCGAACCCAAATGATAACCTTGTCCATCCTTTTATTTTATAAGAAGCATTTTTAATCGATGTAGTGCATCGTAATATTTTAAGTTTTAATATATTTCATTAATTTATTGGGTTTTTTTAAACGAGGGCTTTACTAATAAGTCGAGTGTTAATTATTTACAAGAGTCTAATAAATTGTTCAAATAACTAGACAAACAGCACTCTGATATCGCATCGTTGTCATCGCACCAAGCGTTTCGCTTCAATACTTCTTATGCAAACTGCCAAAGAATGGAATGAATAGAATCTCGGTGTTTTCAAAGCAAGAATAAATAGGTATCTCATAGGTAAGCGAGCTCCACCGTAGACCGCATCATCACTTACCATCAGGTAAGATTGTGGTCAAAAGCGTGCCTATCCACGATAAAAATGAATAAATAAATAATAACACACACTCAAATTGCAATTAGCTGCAATATAATGAAAAAGTACATATGAAATTGGATTCACACCAATTTACGATAGCATAATAGAATCGTAAAGTCAGTATAATGTACTTATTTTGTCCGGGCCCTCGGCTTTTTCATAAGCGGCTATGAAAAGAGGCTCGAGAAAGCGGCTGTGTATAACAGCACCTGAGCCGATGGACTGTTTAGAGCCTGCGAATTTTTGATGAAAAATTCAATGTATCCTGAGCGAAAAATGTTGACGCTGTTTTTAGGTGATTTATAAAAAAATATGGCAACACTTTGATGTATTTAAAGAATGACGAGTTAAAAAAGGTTTGCTTACCTAACTTCAAAAAGATTTATTTATTTTTCACGTCACAGAAACTGAAATTTTTTTGAAAATTGTATTGTGAATTAAATAAGTAAACATTTTTCTTTTAAAGTAAAATAGTTGAAACAGTTTTAATTAACATGCTTCCTTAAATATAAGAAGAATTTGCTTTTTTCATTAATCACTTCAGTCTTGTTTAGCTATAAATTTGTGACAGAAAAGTGACATAAATGAAAATTTTAACCATTTATAACACCAGAACTTAAACTAATGAATGCGTTGTCCAAAAAAAGTAATTTAATTCCTGATTTTATGTTCTGCATACAACCTGAATAGAATTGCAATTGTTGGTTGTGTCAATAAATTGGGTACGGCCAATATACTGTTGGTCAAATATGTGTGAATCTAAATAGTGGTGTGTGACCGCAATAGATCGAATATTGAATTTAAACTGTACTTTACACTACAAACAGGATATTTGGCATTTAAATTAAAAAACCCGCAAAGTGCGAGTTGGACTCGCGCATGTAAGGTTCCGTACCACTATTATACATCTAAATAAATGTTTTTCTTTATTCTGTATTATATTGGAGTTGATTCAATGAAAGGTAAAATGTGGTTTATGATTTATTACGTATTAAAAAAAAACTGATTATTAGATCTCGTTCAAACCAATTTTCGGTGGAAGTTTGCATGGTAATGTACATCATATATTATTTTTACATTTTATCATTCCCTTATTTTAGAAGTTACGAGGGGGAGGGGGGGCATTTTTCCACTTTGGAAGCGTCTCTCGCGCAAACTATTCAGTTTAGAAAAATAATATTAGAAAAATATATTAAAAACCTCAATATCATTTTTGAAGCCCTATCCATTGATACACGTGTGGTTTTAATGAAAAAAAAAATGAGTTTCAGTTTTAAGTATTTTTTTTTCTATTTTGTATGAAATTCTTAATGCGGTTTACCGAATGTATTCGGTAAACCGCATTACCAAGTTTCGGGTAAAAGTGGCTGTGACATACGGACGGATAGACGGACGGACAGACATGACGAATCTATAAGGGTTTCGTTTTTTGCCATTCGGCTACGGAATCCTAAAGTCAATGAAGCAACGATGGTGATAGAGCTCGTGCCAAGAAACATCAACATCTCATCTGCTGCCATATTGTAGTTCATGTACAACTCTGTGTTGGGTTGGTGGTGAATTCAAGACTAAAAAATTTCGAAATGCTGGCTTAAATTTCGGCTAGTATCGCAATACAACGCGGTAATGCTGCCACCATTTTGAGAACAAGGCCTTCTGACAGTGACTTATTAAGTTTAGATTAATTTATTAGACTATTTTAATTTAAGATCCAATATGTATATTTTACTTAAAATAAATTATTTAGTCTAGAAATAATACAATTTCTATATACTACCTTTTCTATATATTATTTTAAAATATGTATTAATTAAGTGAGCTTAAATCTATTGATCAAGACTGGCTAACGATATTTTACAAAAAAAACAACTTTCATATTTAAAATTTAACTAAAAAGTAAAAAAAACTTAAGTAATATTCAACGAGTCACCTATCTGTGTATAACTTGAAAAATGCTGTGAACGGCCAAAAGGTGCTTATATTTAAAGAATTATCCCTTTATTCTAACCATTGAAGAGTTGTACCTTCTAACATCAGCTCAGCAACATGAAATGCTGACTGCTAGTTGCAAATATCCGAGTAGTTTTAGGTAATACACGTAAAACAATATAAAAGCCTTTTAAATTTTAGGAATGCCCTCAATATCTCAAGAACCTCATTATCAGCTCGTGACGTAAAACTAAACTTCTCAAATTGGTACAGGCGTCTTAGAGTAATCGGCGAACAAACATAAAAAAAACTATCAAATTAAGAACCGCCTCCATATTTTGAAGTCTACTAAAACAGTTACAATAACTAATTCCTCATAATTCCATAGCGTTTTTGTAATATTTTAATTTTAAATTATTTTTTTAATTTTTAGTTTTATTCAATGTTATATTTAGTTTTTTATTATTTATTTTTTAAGTCACTACATTGCATTCAACATCACCACGCATGCTGTGTTTGCAACTAGTAGGATACTTTTTAGATTTATATACATCTAGATTTATATTATAAATTAGTATAGCCAGGAATGTATCCAGTTTTGCAAACCAATAAAAAAAATCGTTTTAAAATGTAAAGTAATACGGATTCTCATAAAAGATTCATCATAATTTAAAATGAAATTACTCTTCTAGATACGACAAAATTTATTTCATTCTTAAGAAAACTTTATTTAGTGCCTAACTTCACTTGTAGCTCGCCAGTAAATTTTAATTAAACGTTTCATATTTCATTTTAAGTAGTGTTTCTTGGCGATTAAATATCCCTGTTAATTTATCTATTGAACGCACTGCTGAACTGTCTTGTATTGAGTTAAAGCAATATATTATAGTATGTGTATATAGACCTCCACAGAGTGATATTAACCTATTTGAGACAGTTATGGAAGATGTTTTAAGGCGTTTGAGTACTGGTAATAGGAATTTAGTTGTATGCGGCGATTTTAATGTGGATCTTCTTCAGCAGTCATCTAGTTCCACTAGGCTTTTTAGTTTATTTAGGTCATTTAACTTAGAGCACATATTCTTTGAGCCAACCAGAATTACATCACATTCTGCAACATGTCTGGATAATGTATTTAGCAACTGTAGATATCTGAGTAAAGCAATATTCAGTCACTTAAGATCTGACCACTGTGGGCAAATGGTCGTTTATCCCATGGATGAGCTGGTTAAAGCAAAGAAAATCACTTGTAGGCCGATGACTTCTAATCGTCTCAAATGCTTTAACGAGAATATTGCAGCCAAGGTTACCAACTTAGATATCAGTGAGGATAATCCGGATGTCCTATACGGGAATTTATTTAACTTAATTAAATTAGAATACGATTTTATTTTTAAAGAGAAAACTTTTACTAAGAATGTGAATAGTAGATTCTGTGACTGGGCAACTCCTGGAATTTACAAAAGTAGAGCTAAGATGTATGATCTATATGGAATGAAACAGTATAATTTTGATCCTATTTTTATACAACATGTTAGAAACTATTCTTAAATATTCAAACAAGTTTGCTTGGTAGCTAAATCAATTTATTTAAGTAACAAAATTAAACAGTCTGATAATAAAATAAAAGCAACTTGGACTGTAATAAATTCTGAAACAGGACGGTCCAAACCGCGAGATGATAGTTTTGAATTAGTGGTTAATAACAATATTATTAAAGATAATCTGGGTTTGGCTGAAACATTTAATAATTACTTTGCAAAAATACCAGTTGAGACTACCAGTTTCTTGGATTCATGCTCAGTCACAGCTGAATCCTTGGCTAGGGGCAGCGTGAAAGAGTGTGATGTCATTTTCAAATTCCAATTTATAAGCCCAAGTGAGGTGGTGAAAACCTTCAAGTCGCTCAATTCAAAGAAAACAACCGACTTGTGGGGCATTTCTGTCAAGATATTGCAAAATATAATTATTGAAATAGCACCACAATTAGCTGTAATATTTAATCAATGTGTAGATAAAGGTATATTTCCTAATTTGATGAAATATAGTAAGTTAATACCATTATTCAAGAGTGGGTCTAAGAGTGACCCTAGCAATTTTAGACCCATCTCAATCTTGCCAGCAGTTAGTAAAGTTTTTGAAAAGCTTATTTTGCAGCAGTTAGAAAGCCATTTTAATATTAATAATTTATTTCACAAAGAGCAGTATGGTTTCACAAAGGGTCGCTCAACCATAGATGCAGGTTCTACACTTATAAAACATATATTTAATGCCTGGGAAAACGCGCAAGATGCAATTGGCGTTTTCTGTGACTTATCCAAAGCATTCGACTGCGTTGAACATCAAACGTTTTTGCGAAAACTCAGGCACTATGGAGTCAGGGATATTGCACTTGATCTGGTTGCCTCTTACCTTGGTGACAGAGTTCAACGAGTTGATATAAATGGAATTAGGTCCTCCGGATTACCTGTCTCAATGGGCGTGCCACAGGGCTCAATTCTCGGTCCGTTTCTCTTTTTAGTGTACATTAACGATTTACCATTCTATGTGCAAAACTTTTGTGATATAGTACTTTTTGCAGATGATACTTCGCTTATTTTTAAAGTTAATCGTAATCAGGATAGTATTGATGATATTAACAGGTCACTTGCACTAGTCCAAGACTGGTTTACTAGCAACAATTTATTATTGAACTCGAATAAAACTAAATGTATAAAGTTCACTTTGCCTAATGTCAAGAAACAGAACATGAGTATAATACTAAATAACGAAATTATTAATCTTGTAGAATCAACTATGTTTTTAGGAATAACCTTGGATCATAAGCTTCAGTGGGGCGCCCATATATCGTGTCTAGCAGGGAAACTCAGCTCCGCGGCATTCGCTGTTTGGAAAGTTCGTCAGTTAACTGATATTGAAACTGCGCGACTAGTTTATTTTAGTTATTTTCACAGTGTCATGTCCTACGGTATTCTGCTATGGGGCAAGGCAGCTGATATTCAAAACATTTTTGTAATTCAAAAACGGGCAATTCATGCGATTTACAAACTCAAAGCTCGAGATTCTCTGAAAGAACGATTTAAGGAAATAGGTATTTTAACAGTAGCATCGCAATATATATTTACTAATATTATGTTTATACGAAAAAACATAGGAACATATACCAAGAAAAGCGATGTTCATTCATTAAACACGAGGAATAAGCATAAATTGGTAGGCCAATATTATCGCTTAAACAAAGTCCACAACTCATTTGAGGGACTTGGAGTGCGTTTTTATAACAAAATTCCTGTCGAAATCTTGAACTTGCCCCTACTAAAGTTTAAGAGTATCGTTAAGAATCGTCTCATGGAAAGGGGCTATTATAAAATAAACAATTTCTTAACCGACACTACGCCTTGGAAATAATATTAATTTATCTAATGTATTTACTACAGTAATGTATTTATTATTTACAATTATTATGGTTATTATATTTCAAATGAATTGCCAAGTTAGACATTGTTTTATCCTATTTATAATTATGATTGATTATGATTATTTTGACATATTATATTCTATAATGAGATTGACATAATTTATTTTTGACATCATATTATTGACTTAAGTTTCAACTTTTGACATTATAATGAATATCAATTGATACATTATTTTTATTATTTAATATGATGATTAATGAAAATTAATACATAATTATATAGTTTTTTTATTAACTCACTAAATTTGATTTGTATAACCTCATTTCATGTTATTTCAAATAATGTTAAGTAAAGGCAATCTGTGTGTACATTTTTTTTTAATTTTTATATTTTGTAGTGTAAATAGTTTTTGTTATTAGTATATAAATGTTTTTTATGTGTAGGCCTGTTCTAAAACCCTTATATATACAGTAGTATACACACATTGTTTTTACTCCTTTATTTTCTGCTTGAAGTGTAAGATATTGCAACCTTATATACTATGGATTTATTTATAATAATTAAATTGCATTTCTCTAATTAAGTTTATTTCTCTTTATAACCATATTTAGCTATAATGTTGTTTTGGTTGCTATAACTTACACATAGAATTATTGTCAAAAAACAAACAAATATTGTATAAATTATTTGAAAAGATGGTGCACATGAGTTTCTCACCAGCAGAGCTCTTCTCATGATGCAATACCCATCGGAGCTGGTACTTGGATTGATTTTAATTCAATTCTATAAGTTGAATTAAAGTCAATCTAAGCTCCGGTGTCAAATCATTTTATTACAATAAGTATTATAATTTAGTTAGCTAAGTTTTATTTTAATTTTATATTTTTTGTGTTTTGATGTTTGTTTTGACGTGTTCAAGCGCCCCTTGGGGCCCATGGAAATAAATGATTTGATTTGATTTGATTTGATTTGTTAATTATAGTTTTGAGATTTGATTTCAGTTTTCTTTAGAAGATAAATCCTGTTATTATAACTGTGAATAATACGGCGTTTTCAACCGTATTAATGTGAACTGTAGTAATATATTCACATGTAAAGTTGGTTCGTAGGTATTTTGTATGAAACACAAATATTGCTACATAACGTAACAACGCGCCCACATTACCAAAATGGGTGTGCCATTGGTGTATTACACTTACATTTCACCAGTTATGTTTAGGTCCCATGTCATAAAGAGTGAGCCTACCGCCATCTACCGGGCAACATTTCAGCTCTTGACGGCAAATCCCAAATAACACTATTGCCCAACACGAGTCTTACCTGAACCCTCGTTTTAAAAGGCCGAATACGCTTACATTCAAGATAGATGAAGATAACGCAACATTGAAATTTTTTCAAACATCTTATCTATTTTATTGGTCGTACTAAGAAGATATATTATTTTAATTTTAGAGTATGAAATAAGTTTTCAGAGTGGATAAGTTGATATATACGGAGTTACACAAAATGCATGTATAATGAGATGTATGAATATTTAGGAAATAAAAAAGGTATGTAAGGAGCGTAGCACATGGTATTCCATCGTTTCTGCCTGCCTTCATAGGATAAAGGCATAATATTTTATACGTATTTATATCGATGTATTAAATAACTGGAAGCAAACGAGTATAGCTCGTTACCCAGCTGTATAGCCACATATTTGGTCAGACTGCCCATTCTGATATTGCTAAACTGGAATGCGGTTATTATTGCTACGAAATTGGTGCAATACAAAGACGTGCAAGGACAATGTGAATGAATTGCATTCAGTTTCCATTGCAGGCAGCAGAATGTCGGTATTATCTTTCATGAAACAAGGTGATTGTATTTTATAGATATTGACTGCAGATCTACGAAATCAAGAAATATTAACACGTTAGAATTTAAAATTTTCGTATTTGCTATACAGTAATATCTCTGTAACCTATGTTTTACAAAATAAATGAAATGGATTGAACATATTAATTAATTAATATGTTAATGATTCAATAATTAATTAATTTTATTGATGTACCTACCACGCAGACGAAATTTTGTTTAATAGCGCTAATCTCGAAAACTACTGGTCGAATTTTGATCATTCATTTTGTATTGGAAAGTCTAACTCTTATTTAAGGTCTTAAGATATTTAGCATCTCGCTAAACTTCACGGGAGGGGAGCAGTTAGGTTGAACGCGAGAGAAGTTACTACTTTATACAACGTATTCCACGCGGGCATAAGATAGTTTCGAATAAAAATAATAAAGCTCTCATTTCATTTTAACTCATTAAAGTGTTGCCTTATTTTTGTATAAATCACCCAAAAACAGCGTCAACATTTTCCGCTAAGGATACATTGAATTTTTCATCAAAAATTCGCAGGCTCTAAACAGTCCATCGGCTCAGGTGCTGTTATACACAGCCGCTTCCTCGAGCCTCTTTTCATACCCGCTGATGAAAAAGCCGAGGGCCCGGACAAAATAAGTACATTTTACTGACTTTACGATTCTATTATGCTATCGTAAATTTGTAATTTTCTTGTTGATAAAAGAAAAAAATTGAATAGGCTATTAGAGGGTCTATAGATAGATACATCTTTGTAAAAAAATATGTTTAGGTTGGGATTATAACTCTGAAATATGATACTAAATAAGTCATTTTGAAAACAATTAAGCTTCATTACGGATAACCCAGAGGAGATTAATTTTTCATTTGGTTTTAAACATAAAATTTGGTGATACGTTGTTATTTACCTTAGGTTGTGTGGCAATAAGTTAGTAGGTAGTGGGCCAATAAGTTAGCTATGCAGAGCAAAACCTTCTAAGTCATAGTAATGACTTACTACACCAGTTATAGATAAGTGAGTTACATATCTAAATAGTGGGTATATTACACTTATTAAATATGTAATTCACACATGCATATCTATTGCAGTCAGTATGCACTATGGCATAGAAGTTTTTGCCATGCAAACCTAATTGCTTGGCCCACTGTACCTTATGGTGTACGACCAAAGTAATTAAAAGTTTTACATTCATTTCGTATTCGCCTCTCACCGCGAGGTTACGTGTTGGATTCCCGGGCCGGGCAAAGTGTTATTTGTTAACTTTCCGTAAGGAATTTCTAAATGGCAGCACGGAGTAGGAATTCTGCCCGGTGAATGGTGATAGGCTCATCCTCTATCCCATAGGTACAAAACATAACGGGTGAAATGTGGGTGTTGTAGACCTCAGCCATATCTAAAAAGGTTTTCAAAAAAGTGAACTAGTTTTTTATCAAGTTCGTTATTTTCTGAGTTAATAAATATATTTTCCCAAAAAAAGTAATCCACAGGTAGCTGTATATTATAACCAAAAAATCTAATTACACGGCATAAATGAAATATCTGAGTGATACGAAATTTCGTCGCAAGACTGAGAGCCGAGATAATTGAAATGTAAGGAGACAACAAACTGAGTCACGCCTAAAAGGGCACTTGATCCATAAAAAACAAAAGACAAAGTAAAACAAAAGTTCAAATTATGAAATACGGGTGTTACTCACGTAATGTTGGTCTATTTAGTCGACCGCGGTTTCGCCTATACGTCTAGGCATTATCAAGTAACACCCGTATTTCATAATTTGAATAATGTTACAAACTCACGTCAGTTTTAATAAAAATAAAAGTACTTGATGTTTAGAATTATTTATGTCCAGTTGCGTGTGAGAGCATACTTGTCAATCATCGATGTGAAACTTTTATCATAATCTTTTATATTTAATAACAGTGAAACCTTTTTTAGTTTTTAATGTGGTCAATAATTGTAAATAAATATGTATGATGAGAGGAATATAATACTAATAATGTCAATATACTCGCAGAATGGCATTCGCTTATATAGAAACGTTACAGATTTGAATATTACACTAAAATGAAATGAACCTGCGACCTTACTGCACACCGGGCAGCCGCCGTATAAACAATATTGCCTTGTCAGTATTACCACCTTTTTAAATCACTTCGTTACTCTTTGAAAACGATCGCTTCTAGCAATTGAGTTTCATTCCCTTCCACAAAATAATACCTTCTTTATTCTGTTCTGTCTCATATAACAAACAAGTAACTGTATTTTGTTGTAATAAATATGAGTGTCGTTGTAGATTGAAACGCCGCCCTCTCTCCCCTGCCCAAAGCCAAGGCTATGAATTGGTGACTTGACACGACATTTTGCTAAGATCTAGGCGCAAATTGGAAAAAGACTTAATGTTCAATTATCTCAGTAAATTGCTTTTTGCTTAGCTCCGGGATGAGACTTATAAAAATGTTCTATTTGTTTTTTTCTTCGTAAAATATAGCTATTCTGCCTTGATGGTCTAGTGGTTAGCGTATGTGCCTCTCACAACGAGGTCTCCGGATCGATTCCCGGGTCTGACAAAGTGTTAATTGTGAACTTTTTTTTTTATACTACGCCCACAGCGACCGAACGTGTAGTCCACCTGATGGTAAGTGGAGTACAGCCCATGGACATCAACAATCCACAAAAGCAGATTATAGATGCGTCGCTGCAGCTGAGGACTACGGTGGTATGCCTCATGTGCCAGTAATTTCAGGGCCTGATCTCACCACCAAACCGGAACACAGTAATGGAAGCACTACTATTTGGCGGCAGGTTAAAGGTGAGACGGTGGTACTGCCGCCCTCGAGCTCATTCACAAGAGCTCTACCACCAGTATAAAGATTTCCTTAAGAAAATTCTGAATGGCAGCACGGAGTTGGAATTGTGCCTGGTGGATGGCGATCCCCTATACCATGAGACCTAAACATAACAGGTGAAGTGTGGGTGTTGTACGCGCCACATCCTTCTAGGTAATAGTCTTGGTATGTATATTGCTATTAAATATAAAACACACTAATGAGTTAAGCTTGTTAATAGGCAATAATGTGTTAACCGCGGTTGAATGAAGAAATAAATGTTTCAGCTGCGATATTTATGTAAATATAATAAATATTTTGCTTTTAATAAAGTAGAGTGAAATATATGTAAGTTACAAAATTCATTACTTTAGCTTGTTTAATTTATTTTACAAAACACCACGTCCATCCATTACAACGGCCGGCAAGTCTCAGATTGCGGCCAAATCCGGGCCAGCTATATTGCTCACAATCTTGTTCTATCCTGTTCATTCCTTTTAATACCGTTTCGCTGGTAGCTCATAATTACAACGAAGTAAGCTCCGGTATGTCTGACGTTTGTGGAACCAAAGCCTGATTTAATTGTGATTTGATTAGTACAAGCTTGTTTTACAGTTTTAGAACAAATTAAATAAATACTTATTATACATACACACACAGACCAAGACAAACTTCCATGTTCATGCACACAAAGATTCCTTTATCTATGTGAATATAATAAATATTTTCTTACTAAATAGATATGACGAAATATTTACCATGTATATTAGTTGTAGCGAGTTATTTCAATATTTAAAATGTACATGGTAAATATCCCGTTCTTTTTCTTCTTCGTCGTGTCGATGGCTGAGTCAAATTTTATTTTGACTTGGCATCGTAGTGAAAGGATTAGCCAATTTGCTTTGGAGAACTCGCGAATTGCCCAGGGTGCGCCGGACGTAGGGAATCGTTGTGTACGTCACTCGGGGAGGCTCCTTTCATGCACCCAATATCCCGTTATATCTAATAATTAGTAAGAAAATAACTATGTTTAGTCTCAAAAATAAATATTTTCCTTTGAATAAAGTAGAGTTAATTAAAAAAAGTAGCAATACTGTTTCCAAAATTCATTACTTTAGCCTGTTTCATTTATTTTACAAAACACCACATCCTTCCATTACAACGGCCGGCAAGTCTCAGATTGCGGCCAAATCCGGGCCGGCAATATTGCTCACAATCTTGTTTTATCCTGTTAATTCCTTTTAATACCGTTTCGTTGGTAGCTCATAATTACAACGAATTAAGCTCCGGTATGTCTGACGTTTGTGGAACCTAAGCCTGATTTCATTTTGATTTGATTAATACAAGCTTGTTTTAGAGTTTTTGAACGAATTAAATAAATACTTATTATACATAGACACACCCAGACCAACACAAACTTTCATGTTCATGCACACAAAGATTCCTATATCTATGTGAATATAATAAATATTTTGTTACTTAGGAATATTCACCATGTATATTAGTTGTAGCGATTTATTTTGATATTTTACATGTACATGGTAAATATCCCGTTATATTTAATAATTAGTAAGAAAATAACTATGTTTAGTCTCACAAATAAATATTTTCCTTTGAATAAAGTAGAGTTAATTAAAAAAAGTAGCAATACTGTTTCCAAAATTCATTACTTTAGCCCGTTTCATTTATTTTACAAAACACCACATCCTTCCATTACAACGGCCGGCAAGTCTCAGATTGCGGCCAAATCCGGGCCGGCAATATTGCTCACAATCTTGTTTTATCCAGTTAATTCCTTTTAATACCGTTTCGTTGGTAGCTCATAATTACAACTAAGTAAGCTCCGGTATGTCAGACGATTGTGGAACCTAAGCCTGATTTCATTTTGATTTGATTAATACAAGTTGGTTTTAGAGTTATTGAACGAATTCATAATACATACTTATTATACATAGACACACCCAGACCAACACAAACTTCCATGTTCATGCACACAAAGATTCCTATATCTATGTGAATATAATAAATATTTTCTTACTAAATAGATATGACGAAATATTTACAATATATATTAGTTGTAGCGAGTTATTTTAATATTTTAAATTTACATGGTAAATATCCCGTTAAATCTAAAAAGTAGCAATACTGTTTCCAAAATTCATTACTTTAGCTTATTTAATTTATTTTACAAAACACCACGTCCATCCATTACAACGGCCGGCAAGTCTCAGATTGCGGCCAAATCCGGGCCAGCAATATTGCTCACAATCTTGTTCTATCCTGTTCATTCCTTTTAATACCGTTTCGCTGGTAGCTCATAATTACAACGAAGTAAGCTCCGGTATGTCTGACGTTTGTGGAACCAAAGCCTGATTTAATTGTGATTTGATTAGTACAAGCTTGTTTTACAGTTTTAGAACAAATTAAATAAATACTTATTATACATACACACACAGACCAAGACAAACTTCCATGTTCATGCACACAAAGATTCCTTTATCTATGTGAATATAATAAATATTTTCTTACTAAATAGATATGACGAAATATTTACCATGTATATTAGTTGTAGCGAGTTATTTCAATATTTAAAATGTACATGGTAAATATCCCGTTCTTTTTCTTCTTCGTCGTGTCGATGGCTGAGTCAAATTTTATTTTGACTTGGCATCGTAGTGAAAGGATTAGCCAATTTGCTTTGGAGAACTCGCGAATTGCCCAGGGTGCGCCGGACGTAGGGAATCGTTGTGTACGTCACTCGGGGAGGCTCCTTTCATGCACCCAATATCCCGTTATATCTAATAATTAGTAAGAAAATAACTATGTTTAGTCTCAAAAATAAATATTTTCCTTTGAATAAAGTAGAGTTAATTAAAAAAAGTAGCAATACTGTTTCCAAAATTCATTACTTTAGCTTGTTTAATTTATTTTACAAAACACCACATCCTTCCATTACAACGGCCGGCAAGTCTCAGATTGCGGCCAAATCCGGGCCAGCAATATTGCTCACAATCTTGTTTTATCCAGTTAATTCCTTTTAATACCGTTTCGTTGGTAGCTCATAATTACAACTAAGTAAGCTCCGGTATGTCAGACGATTGTGGAAACTAAGCCTGATTTCATTTTGATTTGATTAATACAAGTTGGTTTTAGAGTTATTGAACGAATTCATAATACATACTTATTATACATAGACACACCCAGACCAACACAAACTTCCATGTTCATGCACACAAAGATTCCTATATCTATGTGAATATAATAAATATTTTCTTACTAAATAGATATGACGAAATATTTACAATATATATTAGTTGTAGCGAGTTATTTTAATATTTTAAATTTACATGGTAAATATCCCGTTAAATCTAAAAAGTAGCAATACTGTTTCCAAAATTCATTACTTTAGCTTATTTAATTTATTTTACAAAACACCACGTCCATCCATTACAACGGCCGGCAAGTCTCAGATTGCGGCCAAATCCGGGCCGGCAATATTGCTCACAATCTTGTTTTATCCTGTTAATTCCTTTTAATACCGTTTCGTTGGTAGCTCATAATTACAACGAATTAAGCTCCGGTATGTCTGACGTTTGTGGAACCTAAGCCTGATTTCATTTTGATTTGATTAATACAAGCTTGTTTTAGAGTTTTTGAACGAATTAAATAAATACTTATTATACATAGACACACCCAGACCAACACAAACTTTCATGTTCATGCACACAAAGATTCCTATATCTATGTGAATATAATAAATATTTTGTTACTTAGGAATATTCACCATGTATATTAGTTGTAGCGAGTTATTTCGATATTTTACATGTACATGGTAAATATCCCGTTATATCTAATAATTAGTAAGAAAATAACTATGTTTAGTCTCACAAATAAATATTTTCCTTTGAATAAAGTAAAGTTAATTAAAAAAAGTAGCAATACTGTGTCCAAAATTCATTACTTTAGCTTGTTTAATTTATTTTACAAAACACCACATCCTCCTATTACAACGGCCGGCAAGTCTCAGATTGCGGCCAAATCCGGGCCAGCAATATTGCTCACAATCTTGTTTTATCCAGTTAATTCCTTTTAATACCGTTTCCCTGGTAGCTCATAATTACAACGAAGTAAGCTCCGGTATGTCTTACGTTTGTGGAACCAAAGCCTGATTTAATTGTGATTTGATTAATACAAGCTTGTTTTAGAGTTTTAGAACAAATTAAATAAATACTTATTATACATACACACACAGACCAAGACAAACTTACAATGTTCATGCTCACAAAGATTCCTTTATCTATGTGAATATAATAAATATTTTCTTACTAAATAGATATGACGAAATATTTACAATATATATTAGTTGTAGCGAGTTATTTTAATATTTTAAATTTACATGGTAAATATCCCGTTAAATCTAAAAAGTAGCAATACTGTTTCCAAAATTCATTACTTTAGCTTATTTAATTTATTTTACAAAACACCACGTCCATCCATTACAACGGCCGGCAAGTCTCAGATTGCGGCCAAATCCGGGCCGGCAATATTGCTCACAATCTTGTTTTATCCTGTTAATTCCTTTTAATACCGTTTCGTTGGTAGCTCATAATTACAACGAATTAAGCTCCGGTATGTCTGACGTTTGTGGAACCTAAGCCTGATTTCATTTTGATTTGATTAATACAAGCTTGTTTTAGAGTTTTTGAACGAATTAAATAAATACTTATTATACATAGACACACCCAGACCAACACAAACTTTCATGTTCATGCACACAAAGATTCCTATATCTATGTGAATATAATAAATATTTTGTTACTTAGGAATATTCACCATGTATATTAGTTGTAGCGAGTTATTTCGATATTTTACATGTACATGGTAAATATCCCGTTATATCTAATAATTAGTAAGAAAATAACTATGTTTAGTCTCACAAATAAATATTTTCCTTTGAATAAAGTAAAGTTAATTAAAAAAAGTAGCAATACTGTGTCCAAAATTCATTACTTTAGCTTGTTTAATTTATTTTACAAAACACCACATCCTCCTATTACAACGGCCGGCAAGTCTCAGATTGCGGCCAAATCCGGGCCAGCAATATTGCTCACAATCTTGTTTTATCCAGTTAATTCCTTTTAATACCGTTTCCCTGGTAGCTCATAATTACAACGAAGTAAGCTCCGGTATGTCTTACGTTTGTGGAACCAAAGCCTGATTTAATTGTGATTTGATTAATACAAGCTTGTTTTAGAGTTTTAGAACAAATTAAATAAATACTTATTATACATACACACACAGACCAAGACAAACTTACAATGTTCATGCTCACAAAGATTCCTTTATCTATGTGAATATAATAAATATTTTCTTACTAAATAGATATGACGAAATATTTACAATATATATTAGTTGTAGCGAGTTATTTTAATATTTTAAATTTACATGGTAAATATCCCGTTAAATCTAAAAAGTAGCAATACTGTTTCCAAAATTCATTACTTTAGCTTATTTAATTTATTTTACAAAACACCACATCCTTCCATTACAACGGCCGGCAAGTCTCAGATTGCGGCCAAATCCGGGCCGGCAATATTGCTCACAATCTTGTTTTATCCTGTTAATTCCTTTTAATACCGTTTCGCTGGTAGCTCATAATTACAACGAAGTAAGCTCCGGTATGTCTGACGTTTGTGGAACCAAAGCCTGATTTCATTTTGATTTGATTAATACAAGCTTGTTTTAGAGTTTTTGAACGAATTAAATAAATACTTATTATACATAGACACACCCAGACCAACACAAACTTTCATGTTCATGCACACAAAGATTCCTATATCTATGTGAATATAATAAATATTTTGTTACTTAGGAATATTCACCATGTATATTAGTTGTAGCGATTTATTTTGATATTTTACATGTACATGGTAAATATCCCGTTATATTTAATAATTAGTAAGAAAATAACTATGTTTAGTCTCACAAATAAATATTTTCCTTTGAATAAAGTAGAGTTAATTAAAAAAAGTAGCAATACTGTTTCCAAAATTCATTACTTTAGCTTGTTTAATTTATTTTACAAACACCACATCCTTCCATTACAACGGCCGGCAAGTCTCAGATTGCGGCCAAATCCGGGCCAGCTATATTGCTCACAATCTTGTTCTATCCTGTTCATTCCTTTTAATACCGTTTCGCTGGTAGCTCATAATTACAACGAAGTAAGCTCCGGTATGTCAGACGTTTGTGGAAACTAAGCCTGATTTAATTTTGATTTGAGAAATACAAAATTGTTTTAGACTTTATGAACGTATTATATAATAATACTGGCATTAATTTTATTTAGGGTCAGTTCCGAATAGTTTTTTTTTTTTTTATGGTGGATAGGCACGCGTTTGACCACGATCTCACCTGATGGTAAGTGAAGATGCGGTCTACGGTGGAGCACGCTTACCTATAAGATACCTATTAACTCTTGCTTTGAAGAGATCCAGATTGTACTCATGCGGAAACACAGACTCGGGCAGGGCGTTTTATTCTTTGGTAGTTCGCATAAGAAATGTAGAGGCGAAACGCTTAGTGCGTATTAGTGGAATGTCTACCGTGAAGCGGTGCCTGAGTTCCGTTTGTCTGGTAGTCCGATGGTGAAACGGGGACGGAGGGATTAGGTTGAGTAGTTCCTCGGCACACTCTCCGAAATGTATCCAAGACCGATAGATCTAGATCTTATCTGACCTATAAATAAAACGACTATGCGACTATTTGTGACGTAAATAAGATTTTATCAAATTATATTTTTAGTTATATTGATAAGCTAGATTGTAATGTAAATAAGATATCATAATTTTAATAATTGATACTTAGGTAGAAAAAAAAAGAAAATTTAAGCGTATATTTTTTCGCTTTTAATTTAACAATAACTATCAAATTTGGGAATTAAATGTGTTTTTGTGTCCATAATGGATTATTACAAAATTACAAAAATAAAATGTGTCATATTTATTGACATAGATTATATACTGCATTGTTAGTTTAGCTAGTGTTCAGCGTATGCGACCTCTCACCACGAAGTCTCAGGTTCGATTCCCGATCCGGAAAAAGTGTTGTTTAGGATTTTAACAAGAAATTCTCGAATCGTATAATCGCACGGAGATCATACTTCACCCAGTGGACGGCGATAAGCTCCTATCACATGGATATAAATGTACAACCACAGAAACTACAAACTATGATCTGAAAAAGCAATACATAATCATATTTTGATAAGACTCTTCTAAACATTGTATTTAATTTGTGTGTACAATAAATAATTTTCTATCTATCTATCTATCTATCTACCTTATTTTGCCCCTGGCATAAAGCATAGAGCCTTCATACAATTCACTATACACTGAACATAAACTATGATACTGCGGCTGTATATCAAGTGATCAGTGTCAGATGACGTCATAATAGCACATTTGCCTAGCAGATTGATGGCCGTCCCATCATTTTGATTATGACGCATTAGTTTTAGTAGAAACTGGGTAGATATGGTATAAAAGACATCTTATTTCGGGTAGATATTTCTTATAAAAAAATAAACTAAACTACTACTTTAAAAAATCAACGAAACTTAAAACAAAGTCTAATACTAAGTAGTAGTACAAATTTTTGTGTGGTTCGCAAAGATTTGTTCTGACTCTGGCTGTGTTCTGTGTGTGTGAAATGTATGTTTGTGAACACCCCCGCGATACAGGAGTTATTCCTAGTGCGGATATCGCTATTAAAAAAGAGATAATCATTTTGGACATAATAACTTTTGACCTGGTAATATTGTACTTGCTTCCGTTTGCGGCTCCGTCTGCGTGAAACGTCGATAAAAAGTAGCTTATAAATACTAAGAAACAGTTAAAAAATTACGGGGACCGGGGACACCGGGCAGCCGCTTTTACCACTAAGCTACGGTAGCTTCTTGCCAGGACTCTATTCATTACGAGACATCACGTTCATCCATTTGTTCCTATCTTAAGTAGGATACATACCAACATGGCGAAGTTACATTCAGCACAAATGTTGCAAAGAATGAACGCGTACCTTGTTTTAACTTCTTATTGATATTCCTTGTCTGATAAATTTGGAATATAGAGAATCTAATTTCCGCGACTTTAGTTAACTGAATATTATTTTGTACATTTTTACGTATCTAAGCGCTATGTAACAGTTTATGAAAATATATAAAGATTTTATTGATCTTTTTACAATTAATTAAATGAATTATAATAACATTTCTTAAGTTAAATTTGAAAAATACCTAACTATGTACAAAAAATAAATGAAAAATGTACAAATAATAACTATAATTTAGGCGTCAAAAATACCTCCGCATCTGTGTCAGCCAAGAAAATATATGAGTTTGAACATCATGCTATATAATTCAAATTATGAAATACGGCACTCTCTTGAAAATGCCTAAAAGTATAGGTGAAAGCGCGGTCGACTAAATAGACCAACATTACGTGAGTAACACCCGTATTTTATAATTTGAATAATGTTACAAACTCACGTCAGTTTTAATAAAAATATCATGCTATATAGCCCAGAAAGGCGTGGCAGAGGTGTTTAATACTCACATTTCACCTATTACATTTAGGTCGTATATAGGGGATGATTGCTATCTACCACAATTCACCCAAAATCTCAAATAACACATTCGCTCGACCCGGGCATCAAACCCGAGACTTAGCCACAAGACCGACGAGACGTATAAAACGTAAATGGCCACATAAACGCATGTGTAACCATAAACTCTGTACGTAGACTACTAATTACGCTTGTAATGAGAAAAGGTTCGGCTCGGTAGTGTAATGGTTGATAATAAAACACGGGATCTTACGATCACGAGGCTTATACCTAATGCTGGGTGCACACGTTACTGTAACAAAGAAACACACACAACATATTATTATCATGAATAATATGTAGACGAACGGGGTGTGATGTTCCTCCACTACAAAGTGATGATTCTCTGACCAGGCTCGTCGGTATTGCCTGGCGGACAGCTGAAGTGGTTTATATAATTATGTATACTTGCTGTGAACACTTCGCTATCGCGAATCAGCGCTCTGTGACATTTCTGACAATCAATGTCATCCATCATTTATTATGAGCGGGTACCGCCACAAATAAATCATTAAAGGCCTTTGCGTAAATGACGTCCAAAGATGAAACATATCTAAAAATATCACAATTCCAACTGTTAGGAATTTTTGACAAAAAAAAAATATATATTTTGTGTCCGACCTGGACTCAAGACTTTGCGGGGAAAAGGGTAACTGTAATAAACTCTGTACGTGAACTACTAATTACACTTGTAATGAGAAAAGGTTCGGCTCGGTAGTGTAATGGTTGATAATAAAACACGGGATCTTACGATCACGAGGCTTATGCCTAATGCTGGGTACACACGTTATACTGTAACAAAGAAACACACATAACATATCTTAAATAATAAATAATTAAAAGCATCTGCGTAAGTGACGTACAGTCGGCCAATGAGTTGGGTATGCAGGGCAAAAACTTCTAAGTCATAGTAAAGACTTACGACAGTAGTTATGGATAAGTGAGTTATATATCTAAATAGTGGGTGTATTACACTTATTAAATATGAAATACAAACTTGCATTTCTAATTGCAGTCAGTTAATATATCGAAAAATATCACATTTCCAACTCCGTGCTGCTATTGTGAATTTCCTGACGGAAAGTTCACAAATAACGCTTTGCTCGACCTGGGAATCGAACCCGAGACCTCGCAGTGAGAGACGCTTACGCTAACCACTAGACTGTCTCGGCAGTTCTTTTAAAAATAAGCTTAGATCTTGTCGATATAATTATTTTAATGTAAAACATCTCACGATTTTTGCTGTCCGTACTAACGAATAAAATCTTACTTACAATCTTCAAATGCCCGAAAGGCACAAAATGCTTAAAATAATATCAAAACTTCAGCCTTTTATACTAAAAAAACAAATAAATTTCCGGTTTCAGTTGTCAAGAGAATTTACAACTTTATTTATTGAAAATTCTGTAAATATATTCATTTTACTCGAATGGACGAAAATAAGGTTAAGCTGATGATTAAACGTGAATTCGAGCGGACAATTTAATATTATAGTGGGTGTGCAAATATTGCCTATAATATACGTAATTACAAGTATTAAGGCTATAAAAAGGTAAAACAAGTACTAAATTAGCAGCTTTATTTAGCCCTGAAGTGTTGTGACCAACAAGAATTCACTAGTAATGTATTGTGAACAAATAGGTGAAGTGTGGTTGCGGTACACCTCTGCCACACTCTTCTAAGAAATATAAGCGTGATGGTATGTTATGTTGTTAAGTCTGCCACACAGTTTTATTAAAAATCGATACAAGAGTCACTAAACATCTATTGAAACCGAGCATATTTCTACAAAATATCAAGTATAAATCATTTACCAAAATGACAGGCAGAAGGAAGCGAATTCCGATATGACGTCACTTCAGCTGTCACATTACAAGCCACTCGCGGTATTACTCGGACGAATTTAAAAATGGAGATACGGTGTACTTTAACATACATTTTGTGTATATTTGAATTGACAGAACAATATCTGGCTTCGAAATATTCGGAATTCGGAATATTTGGAAATGTTTTAAGTTAGTTTAAAATAATATACTTCTAAACGATACATACATACACAGTCACACACACAAATTAACTAAAGGAAATTGTTCTTCAGCGGTAAGGCCTGGTAAGGCAAGGTAAGTTATATATCTAAATAGTGGGTATATTGCACTTATTAAATATGAAATACAAACTTGCATATATATTGCAGTCAGTTTTTACTATGGCGTAGAAGATTTTGCCCTGCATACCCAACTCATTGGCCGACTGTACATTTAAAATAATTTAAGTTTGTTCTTGTATATAATTGTCATACAGTAAATTTGGTGTCCAGTAAAGAATATTCTATTCTATTCTACATATATGGTAAACAACAAAACAAGGTATAAACAACAGTACTGCAGGAGGCAATAATATTACTAATGTAAGGAACATCGTTACAACCAAATGTTGTCTAAAGGGCGGCGTGTACTGAGATGAATCCAGTGTGAAGTAGTATACTTAGTTGAATATCAAATTAATTTCAATAGTTTTAAGAGTTTTGTAGTACCTACAAGGATCCCTCATAGTTTCGCCATGTCTGTCTGTCCCTATGTTTATCTGTCCGAGGCATAGCGCCGAAACCGTTAGTGCTAGAAAGCTTAAATTGCATGAATATGTAAATAAACTATGTCAACAAAGTGGTAAAATAAAATTAAAAAATAACGGAAACCGCCGCTACATGTAAAGTGGAGATATTTTTTTATCTCATCCACCCTATAGTGTGGGTTATTGTTAGATAGTTCTTTTAAAATATTGCGGTGTTACAAAGACAGTTTTTAGTTTTAGAGATCCGTTTGCGATATCATATTAACTTAAAAAGCATGTTTTTGTTCGAGTAAATAAGGATTCGTATGACCGAGTGCCTACTCGGCGATAGTGGACTCAGCGTACTTCTTACTTGTGATCAAGGAAATACTGAATTGGTAACGCTAGTAAAGTTAAACTAATTTCTCCGGCTCGAGTTTTTTTTAATCACTCTGTTCCCTTTAATTATTGAATAAGAGACAGAAATCGCAAAATAAATTCAGCATTGAACTTGGGTGATAAAATTGGCAGTTATTACTTAGAAGATTAGTAGTGCATTCTATTTATTTATTTAACAATTTATGTACACACACAAGAATGGTTAGAAGAACAAACACAAAATAAACAACAACAAGTACAAAGGCACTGCTTATTTCTTAAAGAAATTTCTTCCAGCAGAACCGCGAGAGGAGATCGTAATAACTATGAAAAAAGAAATAAAACAATGTGTGATAGAATTATATTATACTGAATAAATCATACACACATAACAATAAATAATATTATATACATAAAATAATTATAATTATGATATTAAATCATGTCATACATAAGAAGTTAACAGGCAGAGGATAGATAATGATCTAGATGATGATATAATGACCTTATCTATTCTACTTCAGACTCTATAACAAAAGTTCTACCTCCGTCACAGTTACAATATTTCCATCACGTCACTATCAATTACAAACACAAATGAAAGTATAGCCAAGTTCAATTATCCAGCGTCAGAAAACTCCACAAAACAATTAACTGTTAAAAAATTCTGTTTGTACAATATTCTGAGCTTTGCAACAGAATATTTCAGTTTTTTGATATGTTTCCAATCTGTTTCGAAAACACTAGTGACTGTGTTTTTATTTTTTGCTAAGCTTCGATTTTGTGTTTGAGGGATGTTTGGAAATTGTTTGGAATAGTAACCGTAAGAGAATTTGACTATTTTTCATGCAGAAAACATTATTACGTAGAACTAAGTTTGCAAAAGCGTCAATATTATATAAACATGTTAGAGGTTATATTACCATCATGCGTTTGGACTACTGTTTTCAATTTTTGGTAAGAAATTACACTAATTTTGTCAACTTAATCATTATATTATCGTGTGCCATAGTTTTCAAGATTATTATATAAAGTGAAAATAATAGAATAGAATATATTTTATATGCAATACATATTTTTAAGTGCTTTTCATGTCAAGATCACCGCTTCAATGACGGATATCGCGTATGCATTCGCTGTTAGAGATGCTTGTGTAGCGTGAGGTTTAAATTACTAAAGGTCTAAATGTTACTATTTGCAGCATGGCTATGCGGTCATTAATTTTGAAGGTGTTAATAGAGACACAGTTCTTCAGGGCGTTCTGAAGACTTACTTTTTATGAGCGACCGAGAATGCACTTGTTATGCACAAGTGCATTCTCTGTCGCTCATAAAAAGTTTAGTTAAGCACGTGTGAGAACAAGAGAGACGAACGTACAATATGTCCCCATTTCAAAAAATCCTTACCTCTGGAATGTCCTTTTATCATAATATATCTGCGTGCGAACGTGCAAACTCAATAGTTGCGATAAATCGATGTCACTCAACAAACTTTGACAGACTTAACTCTGCAGTGGCGCCACCTGGTGAGATTAAAAACGATAGTCCTCATTTTATAAAAGAACAGTTGTACACAATGCCGTTTTCAATTAAAAAAAAAGCTCTACAAGATATCTACAGAGAATATTCAAGATATTTTTGCAATATTTATGCCAAACAATTTACCCAGTAGCATCAAACCGTTTCCCTACAATGTGGCAACTATTGAAGTAATTCTACGACAAAAGGTACACACAGCTTCACTTCAAGCTATCATTGTCCAGTATAAGCTGGTCTCTCATTGCACCAGAAGCCTGTGCAATGCTAGACTAAATTATACTGGAAATGTATAACTTAAGAGTGTAGCCAAGTACGGGGACTCCTTATTGAAAACTACTGGACTTTGCCACGGACCACTGATTTTGCAATTTCTTCTTCATCTCGATACTTTGCTCAAGTAGTTTAATGGAAGTTTTGTTTCCCAGTAAATTAAAATCGAAATAAAAGATAGCCAAAATACTAGATTTTTGTCAGGGAAACAGATTGAATAGGTAAAGTTACGTTTACATTTCTCAATAATACCAAAATCTCGTTAAGTTTCTTTATCAACTCACTATGCAGACTACAAATTCAGTCCCTCATAAGCTAGCCTTACTTATCTCCGTTCCCATCTTCAACACGAGCCATTGTGTGCCAGCCCCATGACTAAAATGCTGTACTATGTAAAAGGTATTTCTAGCCTTATCTTCTACATAATATAGTTTGTGTGCTAGTATGAATTTTGGCACGCAAAATCAAATGTGATCTGTATCATCCTCAGACTAAAAATGAATTAATCTTCCGAGCCTTATTACAAATACATTGGGGTGGGCTTCAACACCAATAGATTATTATTATTATTGTTGGGACGAGGTTTTGGGTGTTCACGTCGACCTCCGTGGGTCTATTATTGTGATAGTAGCCTCATTATAAACTCTTCTTTAGGCCAATAGCCCACATAAATTTGGAGCCGTCGGCCGATCGGGAGTGACTTGACATCATCCGGATCTGATGAATGATGCTTCGTCTAATGGATCAGTGGCTCTTTACAGAATCTGCAGTAGACATCGTCCGTATAGCCCATACGGTATAACTGGTATAAGTGCCTATTAACAACTAACATCTGCCATAACTCGCGGAGGAGTGGGGGTAGATTGTTTCGTGCTAGTGACAAATCATAGGATTTGACAACAAGCTTTGGCAGCGGGGACGACTAACAATGACGCCTCTAGTTGGCTTATTTATCTGAGATATCATCAAAGTACTACAGGTTTCTATGTTACACTAAATATGTTTTCTCTTTAATTACCATGACGTATTTGATTCTCGCTTTATTGAATAAACATTTCACTCATACAGTTTCATAACATGATTATCTCTTTTATTTTGTTTTTTTTAAATACTGTTTAATTAATAAAATAAATGCTCAGTATAAAGAAAAATTGATTTTGCTACTAACTATAAAATATATACCTTGCTAGTTTAACTCAGCTTTCAATCGGATATTTCACGAAATATTCATTATTCAAACTACAAATTGTCTCAGACAAAAGCCAGCTTTGCCTATCTCCCAATCATCAATACGTTCATTGTGCGCTGGCCCTATCTCCGAAATGTTGTACGAGCAAATGGGTGTTTCTAGTCCATTAGCGTTATAGCTCTGTATCTTACAAGTAACTTGTATGCCAGCCTCTAATTGTGGCGAGTAGTAACAAAACATTAGACATTGTGAGTCCTTGTTTTGTTTTGAAGTAAAAAAGATTAACTTGTGTACCTACTTTCCGTCAGGAAATTCATAATAGAAGCATGGAATTGGAATTGTGCCCAGTGGATGGCGATAGAGCTCACCCCTTCTTCTTCTTCTTTGTCGTGTCGATGGCTGAGTCAAACTTTATTGATCCAATAAGTGGCCTGTTATGGCGCTCTCATCGGCGTCATGACCACCTCTCTTGTGCAGGTGGTAGGGCATTTTGGACAGTCAGTAAGGTGGTCATGGTTTTGACTTGCCATCGTGCTCAAAGGATTAGCCAATTCGCTTTTAAGAACTCGCTAATTGCCCAGGGTGCGCCGGACGTAGGGAATTGTTGTGTACGTCACTCGGGGAGGCTCCTTTCATGCACCCCTTATCCCATGGGACCTAAATATAACAGGTGAAGTGTGGGTGCTATACACCTCTGCCACACCCTTCTGGGTAATATAGGCGTGATGTAATGTTCATTTCATTTTATTATGCAGCATCCCCTGAATAGTTTACTTTCTGTCTTAATTTAAGGCTTAGTCTAAAAACCTGAAATATTGTTTTAAAGGGATGTATCTAATCTTTATAATATAATAATATTATTAATACATAAAAATAAATTCTTATTTCTCCTGGTCACGGCATCACGTGTGAATGGCTAGACGGATATCGCTGATTCTTTTTTGTTGTGATTATAATATTACTGTCAGGAGATGGTTGATAATCTTGGATGAAGGATAGTACTGGATTTGGCATGACTCGTAACCATAGTAACCATAGTACTTTAAAAAGAGATGGCCATATACAATATCAGTAGTAACGACAGAGAAAGCAATATTATTTTTTTGTCTCTGTCACCGTACAGCTTTTTATTGTTTGACCCATTTGAATTTGCCTAACCTATATCGTGTCGGTAGTGGAAAGAAGTCGTTTTTTTCCTAGTTTAAACTAGTTACATAGCCATTTTCCGTGCCCTAAACATACCGTAGTGACTGTAGTGAACAATAAACATGGTGCAGTGTTGTATAATTGGCTGCAAAAGCCGCAGTGAGCGTAAACAGGAAAATATAACTTTTCACAAGTAAGTATCACTTCAAACCTTAGGATAGCTTGTTTTCAGTTAGTAATGCATCCCCTTAGAATCTAGTTGCCCGACAATTCTCAAATCGATACAAATAAACAGTTAATTTCAGTAATATAAGTTTTCTATAAAATCACGTTTTGTTGTATAACACTACCAAATGTAGCATGCCGTTGTGACAGTTAAAAAATTTTATTGTTAGAATAATGTCGTATTATTTGCTCCATTTTTACTGTTAACATACAACTTCACACCAAAGAATTCGATAAAACTGTGAAATATTTACCATAAACTTATTGTTATCATAAAAACATGTGAATTTGCCATTGGTATAATTACTTTTCTGTTTGGCTGGGTTATATATTCTCTAGGGATACCTGCCCAAAAGTGGAAACTTTCCCTGGAATTTGGGAATGAGTAGAAAGTTTAATTCGTTTTTATTTTTTTTTCATTGTGATAAATAATAATATTCAAGATATAGACTAGAATAATTAAATAACTTAATTTTTATATAGTTTTTATAATTGATTGTAAATCTTTTTTTAGATTTCCCAAAGAAGCCCACGTACGACATAATTATGTGGATAATATCTACAGGACGACAATATTTAGAACCAACTAAGCACTCTAAAATATGTTCAAGACATTTTGAAGATAGATGTTTTAGAAAGACCCAACGAATGACCTATCTTTATGAATTTTCAGTATCGACACTTAACTTAAGTAATGTAAGTATGCTTCTTACTAGTCGTGCGTATTTTTTTTTCGTGTTAGATTTACTTAAGTAGCGCATTATAATTTCCAGAACCCACCAACAATAGATATACCTTCTACATCAGTAGTATACTATCACACATAATGTATGTGTCGATACAAACAAATTGCATACAAATTATTTATGTATTTTTACTGTATAATTTGTTTTAGTTTCTTATCTATTGTGCAAATCTGTCTAATGGCTGATGAAGCTTTGACTACTTCTATTACTAACCCAAGTCGGGAATTGCAGTAGGGACGGTGGATAAAAAAAAATCTTAGGTTCTGAATACTGAAGTAAATGTTACACCTGTTCTTCCTTCTGCTGGAAATAGTTGTCGATCATTCAATGTAAGTATTAGTAAAATTATTACATTGTCAAGATATACTCGCATTTCTTGTCAATATAATATACTCAGTAGGACATATTAATAAGCTTATTAATCTTGTCAGTTTCAATGTTTTAACTTAAAGTAGAAAATGATGTGTAGATCAGAGTTCGAAGTGATAATTTATCATTGATATTATAAAAAGTATCTGAATGTACGCATTCATTATTGCACAAAAAAATCCAAGACAAGCAAGTAAAAATTAGAAATTTTTATACTAAGTTGATTTTGTTTAAGGGATAGTAATACAAATCATATTTAATTTTGAGTTTTATTTAACCCACTTCTTCATCATTTGACTTCACAATTAAACGCTGGTTCCAACGTCTAATGGTCTTATTTAATATATTTTTTATTATATTTGTTCTTTTTCAAGTACCTTATTTTTTTATTTATGTATGAATGTTAAGAAAGCGAAAAAAAACACAGCGAACGAACGTGTAGTCCACCTGATGGTAAGTGGAGTACAGCCCATGAACATCAACAATCCACAAAAGCAGATTATAGTTGCGTCGCTGCAGCTGAGGACTACGGTGTTATGCCTCATGTGCCAGTAATTTTAGCCGCTTTAGTACTGCAAAATATAACTTCTTTGCCTAGTACATTGACAAATGGAAAAGGTCTAGCATAACAATATTATTTCGGGGAAAATTGGGTACCACTGGTAACCCCATGAAATGTCTGTACTTTCTTGCCGTCCTTTACGGGTGTACGCAACTTAAATGCTCATGTCATCTCTACATAATACTTACTCTGAGTTGATAATAAAGTAAATTGAGTTTTAATTTAAATACTTATCTACCATTATTATTGCAATTGCTAAAATAGCTTTTGACAATATAAACTTTTTAATTTAACCTTATGAGGTTTGACATAATAATTATTGTCAGAATGCATGTTGCAAAATATCATCAAGTATTCATAATTAAAACAGGACAGTTGACTGTTAAGTCAGCAAGTATAATTGATCGAGAGAACTTTATTTGCACATCAAATTTGTAACAAACATACAAAGAAATAGGTACTTAAAATTATAACGTACAAAAGGCAGCCTTATCGCTTGACGCGATCTCCTCCAAGCAACCTTAGGATGGACATAATAATAATGGACATTTGCAGTTTTTTATTGCATTGATTTAAAGTATTTTTTGTTTTTGTTGTTATTTTGCTCACTGCTTGTCAAAATTAAAAACAAAAAAAAATATAATTAAAATAGAAAGTAAGAAAAAAAGAGAAATCATTTATTCTGGCATAATAAAAATAGAATACATTATAATACATCTAAAACTTAATAATTTAAAATACTACTTAACTAAATAATACTACTAATAATGCCAGAAATGGTACGCATCTCAGTATCTCAGCATAATACTGCAACGCTAGAAGCACCGCAGCGCTGATATTCTGATGCGCCCCGTGAATGAGTAAGAAATAGTGTGACAAAAGAAAAAATAAAATAAAAAATAATAAAAGCAATAATTACATGAACATGTTTTAATTTTGTGCCACAAGCAATAAAAATAAATAAATACATTTATAGTGAAACAACTAAATTACAATTTCAAATTAACAAATACAAATGACAAAAATATTCTTAAATCAAAATGGAACGCACCCATATGCTTTTGACAACCACAAACAATTTATTTGTCAACAAGAAAAAATTCGGGAAAAGCGGGGTTCTCAAAAACTCGTCCAAGCCAAACATAATCATACTGTTGTTTTGTAATAAGTAATTTATCCAGCTATTTAAAAAACAATGTGCGGTGTCTTCTGTTTTGTCTGTATAGTGTAAATAGTGTAGGATTGAATGTGTGAATTGTGTAGGATTGAATTATTGTGTTTTTCACAAGTTAAGGTTTTTGATTGGCAGAAGTCATGTTGTGTACTATAAAGAGAAGAAAAGAATGCCATTGAGATAACTTTACGCACATACGTGCAAACTACAGGTAATTCTTTATATTTATCTACTTTGTTTTTTTGCCAGTAAATGTTTCTTGTACATATTTTTAAAACCAGAAACCGTTTTATAGTCACGCTCAGGAGGCAACAGTACGTTCCATAAAATACTAAATAGTAGATAAAATATTGAGTGCTTATGCACTTGAAATACACACTATTATATTAAATGACATTATTTTCATATTGTGCTAAACAATACGCAGTCCTAGCACAGAATAAGAAAACGCCATAGAAAGATTTTGCTGTAAGCTGAAGCTGTACAATCTGCAAATCAATTCCAATTCAAACACAAGAAATTTGCAGCTCAAAGCAAATGCTTTGTAAGTATTGTAAAGACGTTTGCAAACCGTATCCGATCATTAATTTCTCTAGTGTTCTCTATTTTACTGGTCCGTTTGGTTTCTAGTTTGACCAGTTTCTGCTGAATTGAATTTATATCTAGAAATTGGAATTTCTACAGTTTAAATGTGGAGCGATGCAATTTCCTGAGACTAATTGCCAGAATATTTTTTAAATGATAGGAAAATTTGTAAAAATAAATGTACAAATATTATTCATTTATTTGCACACCATAAATGCAAACTATGCAGGAAACCATTTTTTACATAGGTAAGTCTGGAAAAATTGAGCATATTTAATTATAATAATATTGTTTTAACTTGATCCTGGAATAACTTAGTCTAAATAGCATAGTTGTGACTTATTATTCTGAAAACCCTCGCCTGAAACTTCCATGGCAAACATAATATAACACTGAAATACATAAATCCATCTTCATTCATCAACAAAAGATCATTGACATTGTCAGCCCGTAGATAGATAGATAGATTTAAAATATTGTACACACAAATTGAATACAACTTATAGAAGAGTCTTATCTAAATATGCACAATGGGCGGCCTTATCACTATTAAGTGATCTCTTCCAGGCAACCTTTGGATGGACACGTATAATCTCACATTAGCTTCAAATACACAGTGAATAAATATATTTTTTAAAGCATAATGTTCAACCACCCTTACGTAACACACTAACAATCTCAGGCTGTTTGCTACATTAGGCTTACAAGCTGAATATATATTTATATCTATGGTACAATCGAGTACAATGCCTTGTCTATACAATTAAAACAACAAAATTAAAAGTGATCAATTTCTGTACATGAAGAGGAGTTGCAAAAAGGTAATTGAAAAAAAGTCAACTTCCTCGATGGTTTAATGGTTAGCGTATGCGCTTTTCAACGCGAGGTCGCGGGCTCGATTCCCGGGTTAGGCAAAGTGTTGTTTGTGAAGTTACCATCAGACAATTCACAATAACAGCACGGAGTTGGAAATGACACGTGCTCGGTGGATGGTGATAGACTCACCCTCTATCCCATAGGACCTAAACATAACAGGTAAAGTATGGGTGTTATACATTATTGCCACACCCTTTTGGGTATGTTATGTTAATATGAGAAAAAGTGGTTAAAGCAGTTGGGCTCCGACGCAAAATGTCCACTCGTCGCAAAATGTCTTTTTCTCGGAATGTCTCTTTCGCAAAATGTCTCTTTCGCAGAAGGTTAACTTTGAAATGAGGTGCTGCTGGTGTAGTGAGTGTTTGCTACGAACGCCATGTACGTACGCATTTTCACTCAGTCATTAGCATAAAACCTAGGGTAAACGAGGGAAACTCGACACCGCGTACGCTCTCGTATGCGACACCAGCGCACCCTCACGCGTTCTATTTTATATTTTTGTATTAAAAATTGCTGTATTCTATTATATAATTACTTTGTGAATAAAAATCTAGTGTTTTTCATAATACGCTAATAACATTTAACTATGTACGATGGTCTAGTGGCTAGCGTTCGCGTCTCTCACGAGGTCTCAGGTTTTATTATCGGGTCAGATAAGGTAATATTTGTAAGATTTCCGTCCGGAAATTCACCTAAACATAACAGGTGAAGTGTGGTAGCTGTACACCTCTACCGCACTCTTATGGGTAATGAAAGCGTGATGTTATGTTATGTGTGAAATAAGAACTGACAACACTACGCATAAATGTCAGAGCAGGCTATTAATTTGCCACTCGGCCTTAGTTAACCTACTGTCTCTACTGTTCTAGTGCATACATTATAATGACGAATATAATATGTACATACATGCAAGGGTCATTAGCGATACAGTCGCGTACAGCTGGCTTTAATTGTTATATAATGAGCCATTCGGGCGGTGTATAGGATTATGTAATTACGCTACTGCATTGTAATACAAATATATATGTATATAGGTATATAGATCATTATCTTAGTCAAGATTTACAATGGAGAATAATTTAGGATAATTGCTGCAGTAATATATTGTTACTAGATAATGGTAACGACAGTCAAAACTAAACATTTACTACGCTATAACTCGCCCTTATTGTATATTGTGTTTGGATGTGTTTTTCTGTTTAAATTGTGTACAATAAAAAGTGTTCAACTTCTTCTTTCGTGTCAATGGTACTAATAACTTATATTACTCCCGCCCAATGCGTGGCCACAAGGTCGTACAGATCATGCAAAGAGCAGCTGTAAGGGCAGTTGGGGCAATTCAGCAGATGTGACATCCAGTGGCGTAGCTATCGTAGGGCCCGGCGGTGCATTGCGCCAGGGCCCCGGTCCTCAGGGGGGCCCTTTGACCATTAAACTAAGCTTTGAAAAGAGCGGCTCAGCCAACTCGCCAGCTCCTGAAGCTAGGAAAACTCAACCCTGCAAGTTTTTTTTACTATTATACCATCTACTACCTCTCAACTTGATCGATAACGAAAAATAGAGAATGTTTTTCTAAACTCAAGTTTAAATTGACGAATGAAGACCTACGCTGTTTTGTCATTCTGTGCTTTTTTTTAACTTGCTGCATAATCTTTATTGTTATCTATAATTTTGAAGGGAAATAAAAGGTCAAGCTACGTGAAAGAGGGGATGAGGGCCCAATTCTTTCTCTATGCACCGGGGTCCTTGTCCACTTAGCTACGCCACTGGTGACATCGTGAGGAGCACCGCAGTCACATTGGGTCTGGTCTGTTAATATCCCCCATTTTTCTAGATTGTGCCTGTAGCGGCCTACTTGAGTTCTCAAGTGATTTAGCGATTTCCATATAGGCCACTGCAGATTTGACCCAGAGTGTTCAACTAAACTATGCTTTAGTGTGTCTTGTTCTTAACAAAGTATAAAACAGTTTCGTTTTTAATTGACTTTTAATACCATAGCCTTAAACTGCCAGTAGCCAGTCGAAAACCTGTATCAGAATCGGTTCATTCGTTGTTAGAATATAACAGACAGATACACAAACACACGTGGAAGCATTAACGCCTCTTTTTCCGTTGGGGTTAAAAAAACAAAAAACTGTACGACTCCAAACATCAAAAAGCTAATTACAAAATTGCCTAGCCTCAAAACCAATTACATTGTTACCAAAAAGAAACGCAGGCGAATACGGGAGCGTAACAATAAGGAATGTACTCACATAATTACGGGTTTCATGTACTCAAATGAGAAAAACCCTTCATTTCGCTAACTAGCTGCCGAACAAAAAGAAACATCATTAAGATAGTAATCTATTTTTGACGTGGGTTCTGTAGCTGAAAATATTTGAAATTAAGTCGGCATCGTACAAATGGTATTAATAGTGTTCATGAGTTACGGTAACTGCTTACCATCTGGCGGGCCGTGTGCTTGTATGCCATCTTAGTAGGAATAAAAAAAAGACTTATTTATAGTGGATAGGCACACATTCGATCATAATTTCACGTGATGGTTGCGGTCTACGGTGGAGTTTTTAATTACTCATGCATTGAAGAGACCCAGATTATACTAATGCGAAAACACAGATTTGGACAGGGCGTTCTACTCTTCGGCATTTCGCATTAGGAATTTAAAACTATGGATAGGTTTTTTGATTTAGGAAATTTAGCCAAGTATCAGTATTTTACGCAACTGCTATCAAACTTGCACAACCCAATAGATACGGAGTGATAGGAATATTATTGTTAAACAGGGTGTTAAACTTTTGACTCCCTGTTTATAGATTTTGAAATGACAACCAAGACCGACGTTGTAAGATGCTCTCTGAGACAAGGAAAGAATCTTCTTTAAAATGATAGTGTTACGAAAAACATTACTTAAACCATTTATCGATAGTACCATTCATTTCTACAAAACATAACCTTTCCTTACGTAACCCTAAACTATTGCGCAAGTCACAAATGACCGCAAAAAGTACGAGCATAGACGTTACATCGAGCGTGCTAATAACTACGCATCATTAGCTTAATGGACAAGATATGCGTGGTTTGAGAAGTACCGTACGTATTTTCCCTCATGCAGAATAATATGTATGCTGCTTTGTTTGGCACTGTAAGAAAATTAGCTGAAAAGAGGATGTTTGTAATTTAACTTCTTTAAAAATATAAAAAAATGGCGTTTTACCTTTATCCTACGGCAAAACAGTAGACCCTGTTCCAGTTTTGTGGTAAAATAAGGCTCCAAAATTACTGACACAAAAGTTGTTCAAGGCACATGCTAGTTCACTACGTATTAATTTGCAAAATTTTTTTTTTTTTTAATAAATAAGTTAGGGCCCTTCTTATTCGGAACCCTAAACCATTGTGCAAGTCACAAATAACCGCAAAAAGTACGAGCATAGACGTTACATCGAGCGTGCTAATAACCAAGCATCAGCTTAATGGACAAGATATGCGTGGTTTAATGAGCACTGTATGTTTTTTTTTCTCATGCAGAAAAATAAGTGAGCTGTTTTGCTTGGCACTGTAAGAAAATTAGCTGAAAAGATTATGTATGTATGTTAACTTCTTTTAAAATATACAAAAATGGCGTTTTACCTTTATCCTAGGGCAAAAAAATACTGCCTGTTTCAGTTTTGTGGTAAAATAAGGCTCTAAAACTACTGACACAAAAGTTGGCCTCAGATGTCTTGACACATCTGACATCATTTGCAGGTTGTAGTTGCCACATACATCAGGGCACAAGTTTGTTTGCTACGTATTACTTCTTCTAAAAAAATAGATTTTTGATAGTAAATAAGTTAGGGCCCTTCTTATTCGGAACCCTAAACCATTGCGCAAGTCACAAATAACCGCAAAAAGTACGAGCATAGACGTTACATCGAGCTTGCTAATAACCACGCATCATTAGCTTAATGGACAAGATATGCGTGGTTTAATGAGCACTGTATGTTTTTTTTCTCATGCAGAAAAATAAGTGTGCTGTTTTGCTTGGCACTGTAAGAAAATTAGCTGAAAAGATTATGTATGTATGTTAACTTCTTTTAAAATATACAAAAATGGCGTTTTACCTTTATCCTAGGGCAAAAAAATACTGCCTGTTTCAGTTTTGTGGTAAAATAGGCTCTAAAACTACTGACACAAAAGTTGGCCTCAGATGTATTGACACATCTGAAATCATTTGCAGGTTGTAGTTGCCACATACATCAGGGCACAAGTTTGTTTGCTACGTATTACTTCTTCTAAAAAAATAGATTTTTGATAGTAAATAAGTTAGGGCCATTTTTTGCGGAACCCTAAACCATTGCGCAAGTCACAAATAACCGCAAAAAGTACGAGCATAGACGTTACATCGAGCTTGCTAATAACCACGCATCATTAGCTTAATGGACAAGATATGCGTGGTTTGAGGAGTACGTTTTTTTGTCTCGGTCCGGGTTGTTAGTAGATATCGTCGCTGCGCCTGACAAATTCCATATGTGCATTTTTTTGATTTTTCGTTTTTTCGCTCTTTAGAATCTATATTTAATTCTGCATGTACTGGTAAAGTCCTTATTGTGCTCACTAAGCTAGAAATTGATTTGACAAATTCCATATGTATTTTGACCGTTTACAAAAATCAGTATGTGCAAGAATGCACATAACGGATTTGTGTCCGAGCGTTAGTTACCCGCCAAACGCACTAAAGATGTGAGTGTTGTGGTGTAAACAACGTATAAAAATAGTGTTTACTGGAAAATATACAATATAAATGGTAAGTAGGTACAATACTTATTATAATTTTTAATTCTTGTGAGTTGATGTTATGCACCAAAATTCTTGAAAAAATACGTTTCTGTAGGCATATTATGTCGATAGTTTGATAATAACCTTCTAAACTAAAATGTTGAATGAATGTAGGTATACTATCTTTGTGACATTGCTAGATACGAATTATATGCTATTAAATGAACAGTTTAGTGTTGATTGATAATTTGAAATGACATAAATATGCAATAATAATACTCAAATTACAAATATTTATGTATTAAGTACGTACATTAAACCAACATTATTTGTGTGCGTAATAAGAATGCGAATTTTTGAACGTGTACTGGGAGTTGTCTTTAAATTAATTATATATTAATACATTCTACTTCCTACAAATATTAGGTAGGTATAAATGCAAAAGTTTGTAAGAATGTCTGTATGTATGTGAAGATGCATGTATGTATGTTTGTTTGTTAATATTTCACGCAAAAAAACTAATGTCATAAATGCGAAAGTTTTTTAAAATGTCTGTATGTCTGTGAAGATGTATGTATGTATGTTTGTTTGTTAATATTTCACGCAAAAAACTAATATCATAAATGCGAAAGTTTGTAAACTGTATGTATATCCTAAGGGAGTAAAACGGAGATTTTCTCGAAAGCAAGGCTACAGCTAGTAATACATATTATCAGGTTTCGTTTGTTTCAGGTAACATGTCTTTCAACTCATATCCGCGCAAATTAACATCGCGAGCACAGGTACTTGTAAATTTGGCTAACGAAATTAAAGATGGTGAGCAGGAAGATCATGCAATTATGCCATGCCCCGATGTTTTTATGTCCAGTAGTTACGATCCTACGCAAAACTTTAGTAATATTATTACACCCATAACAACACCAGAAAACGAAGAAATTTCCGTATTAGAGGAATTAAATAATGTTACTTATGATTCATTATTAGATCCATTTTTAGGCGACTCAGAAATAAACGCCAGCAATAATACTGCAATTGAAAGTCCAAATTAATGCTGTCTCTTAATTCCCATAAAAAATATTACCTAGATGAAGTTACAGGCCAATTAAAAGAGGATGAAAATGTTGTAGAAGAAAACTATTACGATGGTGACTATTATTACCTTGATGAGAAGACAGGTATGCTAAAACTGCATGACAAATATATAGAACATGAAAATATTGTATCGGAAACAGAGTCATTGATTAATAGTGAAGAAGAGACACGAAATAGAGAAACAAATAAGCAAAAGAGATTAACTGGCCAAAAATATTTAGGCAGAAAGCGGAAACTCTGTGAAACAGGAGAGAAAATACATGATTTTATAGAGAAGCCCAAAAAACACCTACTAGGAAAACCATGCAGTCATTCTTTTTTATCCAAATCTAATAGAAGCTATTTATGTGGTTCTATTTCTGAAGATAAAAGGCAATCCATATTTAATTATTTTTGGAGCCTCAACTCATGGGACGCTAAAAAAGCGTATTTAAAAACTCTTGTACGTCTTCGCCCGATATTAAGAAGACGTAAAACTATGTCGCTTCAAAGACAAAGCTTTTGATTATTTTATT
Organism: Hypena proboscidalis; assembly: GCA_905147285.1. Lineage (NCBI taxonomy): Eukaryota > Metazoa > Arthropoda > Insecta > Lepidoptera > Erebidae > Hypena > Hypena proboscidalis. The sequence goes on along the minus strand of LR990150.1, from coordinate 2,543,874 downwards.
CCTGATGATCAGAATACCACTGTAAAGGATAAGCATAGCTTGCAATTATTGTATTCAAAGATTGAGACAATTGTAACACGAAGTCTGATTATTATTAATTAATAAATATGTGTTAATAACATAATCACTTAAATTGTGTATTAACATTTTTTTGAAGTTTTTCTATATTTTGTTTTCTAAATATTATTTTTAGTTTTTTTATTGATTAAGTTCTATGAAAGGCCTATATTTTTGATCTCAGTATGTTTTTAATGTAAGTCCTTAAGATGATTGATTAATTCATAGTACAAAGAAGCATGGCTTAAAATAATTATAATTTGTTATAATTATTTAAAACTAATAGTTAAAAGCAAACACTTATTAGATTATGAAAGTTATGATATGTAAAGAGAATAATAGAGATACCTATTGTATTAGGATAAGAACATTTTTTATTTAATATTAGGATAACACATAATTATTACCCTTCAAATTACTAAAACTGTCCCATTCCAAATTCCTCTAGTGTAAAAATGCACATACATGATTTTAATGATCGTTGCCAAATCAGGTATGTGCACTTTTTCCACGAAAAAAAAATCTAGTTTTGTAAGTATACAATAGTTATGAACAATTTTCTATTATAAAGATGTCTCAAATAAATGTCGAATTTATTGCATCATTAGTTTTTTATTATTTCCTTTTGTTTGAAAACTAATCAGTTTTTTGCTGTTTCCCAAAACCTTGTGATTTTCACAACTGGAATTTGTCAGGCGCAGCGACGATATATTGGTTGGTTTTGCAAGTTAATTGAATAGTTTCAAGTTTGATTCTTGAAAAATACGTTGCTACGGGTAATCATTACAATATAAAGGTAATCATAATATTCTTAATTCGAAACATTTTGGACTTTATAATTTTGTGTTTCAAAATCTTACTTTTCACTTATTTGAAGTAGACATACCATTCCCTTACTAACTAATGTTTATTTATTATTTTCTGTCAAAACATTTTTGTTTACATTAACTTTTTTTTTAAATTCTCAAAAAGTATTGCCCTTATTCTTGTTATTTTTCGATGTCCTTAAGATCAGATCTAAAAGGTTATTTTTACGTTAAAATTTAAAAACTACGTTGTTGCCGACTAGCTTGTAATAGGTTTTATAGTATTTTATAGTAAAACCTTAAAATTGTTAGTGTAGTTTGGTTTTTATTTTTTCAGTTCGAAAACTTTCACATTATTCTCTTGACTTGACAATTGGTGCTGTGTCACAGCGCTCCGCTTTTGGTTTGATTTTGTATTTTTTAATTTGTAAATATAAAAACTATACAAAACTACCATTGCCTCATTTTATTATTCGCCCGTCATACAGTCCACCCGCCAATTTTAACTCTCCCTGGGATTGCCCGTGTGTCATGCACGGTGCCTTTCAGTTGGTTACCGCTGTAGATCCTGGCGTCACAGGAGTCACAGTGGTGGGCGGGCGTGTGGGTGGGATTATATCCCGTTTTTAAAAGTCCACCCGCCAGTCACGTGTTATCACAAAAAATACAAATTCATTACCTACGAATAAACGAAACAGTAACGTAGGTAGAAACATGGCACCATAGAAATATATATAGGTATTTAATGCATGGCACTGATAAACTGTCAGACTCCAAAGTTTCACCGTAAGTAATTTCCTGTTTGTAGGAGCTAAAGTTTCTGTAAAGTACAGATCAGGGAAGGTGAACGACCTAATAACATCGCCATTATCTCATTTTCCTGTAATTATGTTAAAGAGAATCTAATGTTTGGATTTGGGTTAGTAATTTTTAAGTCACCAGGAGACTAAATATGCACTCATATCAATCATACAATACAAATAAAGTCGAAAAGTTAGCAAAATTTGAAGCAAGATCGAGTTTTGCTCACTTAAATGGCTCGAAGCAAAATTGACTTTGGCTCACTCACAACAAAGAAGTCGGTCTTTGTTGTGAGTGAGCAAAACTCAAATTGGCTTAGTTACTACGAAGCCCTAATATAGTTTGATGAAATATTTTTTAAACTGTCAGACTCCAGAGTTTCACTGTACATAAATAATTTCCCTAAAGTTTCTTTGAAATACAGAGCAGGGAAGGTGAACGACCTTGTAACATTACCATTATCAGGTTTTCCTGTAATTATGTAAATGAGAATCTAATGTTTGGACTCGGGTTAGTCATCTTTAGGTCATTAGGGCACTAAATATGAGAAGCTAATGCAAATTTTGTTTCTACGATTCTTCTCAACTGTTAATATATTTTACTTTCATAATAAAATTATATTCGCGAATGTATGTGTTATTTTATATTATTTAAGTTGACAAAGAATGTTTATTCTTCGCAACATTCTATATTATTTTTCTTTATTAATTATTCAACTTATTTTATGTAATAATATATTTATAAATATGATTAAAAAAAATACAAAAAACATTAAAAAATATTAAAAAACAGTGTCCCATCGACATCAGGTGCTGGGACCAAGCTGCCGATGGTTAGGGCTCCAGAGAGAGGAACCTCCTCACGATGCGTGCCGTGTCCGAAAGGACCGCCTTCTGCATCTGGCCTGCTTTACCTGCTCTTTAGGTGTTGGTCGAGGCTCCTATATTATTTTCATATTATTTTCCTTTATATAAATATTTGGTGTTGTAATAACTTACACTAACCTGAAATATTGTCTATAACAAAAAAAAAATATGATTTATTATTTGAAAAGATGGTGCACGTGAGTTTCTCACCAGCTCTTCTCGATACCTATCGGAGCTGGTACTTAGATTGATTTTAATTTGAACCTAATCAATTCGATTAAAATTGATCTAAGCTTCGGTCATTAAAATCATATTATTATAATAAGTAAAATTTTAATTTATTAACTTTAGATTCTTTTGATTTGCTTTGAAATTATAATAAATGTTGACGCGTTCAAGCGCCCCTTGGGGTTTATGAAAATAAATTATTTGACTTTGACTTTGGCTTAGATCCTTTAACGATGAATATTATTTTATATTTTTTTTTTAAGCAACCGATTATAAATTTATAAACAATAAAAAAAGTTACAAACTTAGTAGCAGCATTGATTTATGGCGTTAGTTTCACCCCTCACATGGGGTCTAAACAAAGTGAAATGTATATTATATTTAATTAATTAATTATTTATTGATACAATACAAAAGAGTAAATAAATACAGTGGTTCTGAGGTAGACAGTAACACTGAGCGCCACACTAGGATACCCTGTGTTGTGGGGTCAGTCTCTTTTATCCTATTAAATTTGATGTATTAACATTTAAAAATAAAAATTGCATGCATTAGTATTCTTAATAATAGATTATTTAAATTACAATAAATTATTTCGTTGCTTCAACATATTATAGTTCTAAAAAATCGAATTAACATTGATTATATCTTAATTATTTAAATCACTATTATTGTTATTATATATTTATTTCATAAATTACATTTATTGAATCATCATTTCACATAAAGAAACTCATTTATAATGTGTGTGTATGTGTGATGTGAGTATAATGTAATGTCAGGGTAGTGTGTGATAGTGTTGTGATTGAGTGTGTGATAGTGTAGTGTTTGGAAAGTGTCGTGTGTGTCTTGTGAGTGTTAGTGAATCATAATTAGTTTTTCTGTGTTATTATAGTCCAAATCCAACAACTAATTTGTTACTTTTTAATGTTGGTTATAATCGCGCCTGCCACACTCTTCTGTTATATTATTTTTAAAGTTTATATAATAATATTTTAAAAGTTCATTATCCCTTAAATATAATTTACTAAACAAATCTCTATTTATCCGAAAACCAGGGCAGCAGTACACTTTTATACCAAGTTGAATACAAGTTGTTAACTGGTGGCGAAAATTGAAAATTTCAGTAAAATTTCACTGAAATTTCATCCAAAGCGTGAATGAAGCCTCATTAAACGATGGTGAGGCCGCAAATTGCAATTTATTGTCCTAGAAACGACATAAATTTATTATGTTGAGCTTTTATTTTCAATATTTTTTTGTTCATGCTTAATATTGTGTGAAATATTGTACCTACCAGTTATTAATAATAGTGTGAAGTTAAAATACGGATATTATATTTATTTAATTATAATTAAATGACGTATCATACAGTTGAGAAATTTAGGATTCTGGTAAGAGGCGACCGTAGCTGGATGGCTAAAGCGGCTGCCCGGTGTGCAGTAGGGTCGCAGGTTCAAATCCTGCCGGTCCCATATCTTTTTCAACTGTTTCTTAGTATAAATTTATTATGTTAAGCTTTTATTTTCAATATTTTTTGTTTATGCTTGATAAACGGGTGTTGGCATATTTTGCCAGTCAAATGCCAGTCATTAATAAACTTGTGATGCGGCTTTTATATTTATATAATTATAATTACATACATACATACATAATATAGCAGAGGTGTATAACACCCACACTTCACATGTTATGTTTCTATCCCATGGTATAGGGGGTGAGCCTATCGCCACCCACCGGGCACAATTCTAATTCTCTAGCTGCTATTGTCAATTTCTTGGCGGCAAGTTCACAAATAACACCTGACTCGGAAATCAAACCCGAAACCTCGCGGTGAAGTGCACATACGCTATCCACTTAACCAACAAGGTACCTATATACCCTCCAACCATTAATGTTTTATCAGAACGCATAAAAAAGGTTTTTTTGTTTGAGCAGCAAAAACATAATAATTATTTTTATTACCGTCAAAAATCAAATATTTTATTACCATCCGAGATCAATTTCTTCCTTTGAACCTTTATACTCATATAATACATCAAAGAAAAGACAAATTATGTTCTACAATTCTTTCCCCAGGCAATATCTTAGTTCAAGAGCCCGTCAACACCAGACCTTAGTTTATTTGTAAAAGCAGTAAGTTTCTCAGCACATGATAGGAATGTCATGCAAAGAACGATTGGTTTATCTGAATTTTAGATAACGGTCGTTTTATAAAAAGATAAAAGATATTTATTTTGTCAAACACATGTGTACAGTACAATATATATAAGCTTGATGCGGGATAGTAAAATATGGGTTATAGTTCTACATGTTTTGCCATCTTAGGCATATAAAATGTTGAGGTAAAATGAGTGTGCATTACATTTTTACTTAGTATCAGAATCACAATAATAATATGATTTTTCCAATTTATATAATAATAAATATTTAAGAATTGATACAAATTCATAAAAACACAACACATAATTATATTGTGGTGTATAGTCCAAAGTACGTGCAGCTAGCAGCATAGATATTATAAATTTGCAAAAGGTTTGCTTAAGTGTCATATAGATGTAATGATTCTCATGCCAACAATTTTAGAACCGAATTTTTCCACCAAACAGAAAAATTAATAATATTGGGTATTCACCATAGTGTACCTTTGTTTTACCAACAGTCCAGACAAGCTCAGAGCTAACGGTTTTTTTTAAATAATGTACTGGCGATTTTTTACTTTGTCTCATGTTTGGCAGTACCAGGCTCCTAATCTATAATAATATTCAGGACATCAAATGTAATCTATAACGGTAAATATATACAAAGACCTCATTATATTCAAATCGAGTCGGATTACCGTGAATTAAGTCCGATTATTGCTGAGTTAAGTTGGATTACGTTTGAATTATGTAGTCGATAAAAGGTTGTTTCGTTAATCATGGATAGGGTTTAACCCGATTTTCCAATAATTTATAGCAAATGATCGGCCATATTTTATGGCATAATATTAAATACTGTTATGTCGTAAATATTTGTATAAAATATAAATAATTTTTATTCTCCAGAATTAATAGTTGTAAATAGGTTTATTATATATTTTATTGCGTACGTTTTGATTTATAATTATTAATACAGATTTTAGTTTTATGTCTGTTTGTATCGCCTAATCTTCTAAACGATTGGACCGATTTTAATAGACCAGATTTTGATAATTATTTTTGTGTTGTGATAATCTAACTCTCAATCAAGGTCTTTAAATATATTTTTTATTACACTACACACCACGGAAGCGGAGCAGCAGGGTTTGACGTGAGTTAAAGTGCGGGCGTAACTATAAGGCCCCTCGCCCACGACGACTTTTTGTAGCGATGCTGTCGCGCGTTTACGAAACGCGCGACAGCATCGCTACTAACGCGTGTTAGTCGCATTTGCAACGCGCTACAGCATCGCTACTGTATCGATGCAAACGCGCGACCGTGTCGGACGACATCGGCGGGAGATGTACAGAATAGTATCACGTTTGCATCGCGACTGAAGTTGGGCTCGTGGGCGAAGACACGCAGATAACGACCGCTTCGCGATTGTATCAATGCCGACGCGCGACAGCATTGCTACTGCATCGCTACAAAAAGTCGTCGTGGGCGAGGGGCCTAAGTTAATTCAACGAAAACGGTTTCGAGTTAGATCTCCGGTTCGGGCAAAGAAAATGCCACTGTGAATGTTTACACCAAACCTTATGATAATAAAATTATATTATCATGATAAATGTTTATTACTTCTAAACAACTAACTGAAACACAGTAAGGGTATATACATATAGTATCTTAAATTAAATTAGCCTAATAACTTAATCTAAACTTAATAAGTCACTGTTAGAAGGCCTAGTTCCCAAAATGCTGGCAGCATTACCGCGTTGTATTGCGATACTTAGTCGCTGGCCGAAATATAATCCAGCATTTCGAGAACGTGTTGCCTCAGTTAGACGTGCTGACAACTCTTTGTACAGACTATAAGTGGTACGGCCCCAAGGCCCTAATGTTTCGACCGCAAAAGGCGCAAACTAAAAAAATAAACTACTTGGATATTACTTAAATTACTTCTATGGCCTGTTCCACAATCGATCACAAATTTACTTAAAAGATTATAATATATAATCCAAATAAATTAAAGTAATAGCTGTGCTTGAGTAAATCATAGCATGATGATACTTTTATATTAGTTCTAGTTTTAATTTATCTCCCCTTTTCAGCCGTAAGGCTAAGGTACGTAGGCTGCCCGCACTACCCGATTTTCGAGACCCAGCCGAACATAATACAGCCACCTGGAAATGAATAGTTGTGGCTGATCTGGAAGTCCCTAAACCGTCTTCGGACCCAAGACAACCTGGCCAAGTGAGGATTTACAAACACATCCAACACTAGTAGCGAATGTGAATCACCCACCCAAAATACGACCCATCTGTTGTCCTGCCTATTACTTCCTACCCCTTGTACCATAAAAGACCTTTTCAGGCCAAACAAAGAGGCGTCTTAGTCACATCCTATTGGTCTAAAACTAAATACATAGAAATTATTAAACAGAATTACAATAGTTATTGACACGACCAAAATAAGAAGCCGTACTAAAGAGGCTGGTGGTTAAATCTTACTTGACGAATTTGGAACAGGCCCTTACAGTAATAAACCACTGAACGACTTGAGTTATGGTAATTATAATATTATGACATTAAACTTGTAGAACCTCGTAATCTTACAATAAACTGGTTTACCCCAATGCTTCACTTATTTAATACCCAATAAAATTATGTGTCTTATAAAATAAAATTATGTTTCATGATAATATTATTAAAACCGACGTGAGGTGAAAATATTATTATTGAGAATACGGGTTACTTACGTTATTTTAGCCGGGATATGCCGACTAGTTTCGAATCCAGTACGTAGATTCATCAACTGGCCGATTATAACGGTCTCAATTATAATGTTTCATGATCCTACGGCTTTGTTATTCAGATTCTTAATTCAAGATTCTTCTTTTGGCTTTGGCTACAAATCAGCAATTCTTCTTATTCATATTACGTTTTTTTCAGATGTGGTAAACTCTGTTGGAACGTCAGAATTTGCACCTGGTCTAAAGATATATCATATTAATCGTAAACACTATTCATACGTTAGATGCTTGTTTCTTTTGTTAATAAATCACACTCACGAAACATACATAATAGTTCTCATAGCCGGTTAAGATTTTATGTTAGTGCCATCAAAATATCGCACCAAGTCTCCTATATTGTACCTGAATTGCTATAATAATATTATAATCTTTAGTCTAACACCATTAAAGTTTACAACGCGTAACAAATTAAACCTTTACGAGTTCGCCGTAAAACAAATGACGCTCTTATTTTCGAATGTTTTGAATTCAAATTTGGAATCGTTAATAGCGACGCATAAAGTCTGGCGTCTTTTGTTTCACTTTATCTTTTTGTTTGTGGGGGAGTTCTGTGGAATATCGCACAACGAATTGTTCAGTTTTGTTCTTGGAAACTTTACATGAGTTTATGGTTTGACGTACTTATTAGGGTGTTTCTTGATTAATTGGAGCGGGAACGCCGCGGTAAAATATTCTCATAGAAACATCAGCCACTTCTAAACATAATTATTGTCTATTCTAATATTGTACCTATTTTTTATATTTAACAATTTATGCAAAAGAGAAAAATAAATTCCTTTTCAATTTGCCTTTTCCCAGAACATTTTAATAGGGAAGTGTTTTTAATGAGCTTGGAAAAAGGTCAGATACCGCCGGTACATTAATCTCAATGTGCCAAACCGTTTGGTTACGTGATTGAAATATACGTAATAAGTCCCTCGTATAAAAGTCCCTTTGGTGTCAAATGAAAACTTCAACAAAGGTAATGGAGTAATCGATGGTGGTAGCGCGTTCGAGTTCGAGGGTGGCAACACCACCGTCTCATCTTTAACCTGCCGAAAAATAGTAGTACTGTTTTCCGGTTTGGCGGTGAGATCAGGCCCTGAAATTACTAGCACATAACACCAGTCCTCAGTTTTTTTTTCTATTATTAAAATTATGATATCTTATTAACATTACAATCCAGCCTATCAAGACTAATAAGTAATATTATGTTAACCTAAATTGCTACGTTATATAATCTAAGAATGCGTCCATTAACACTTTACTTAGTTTTTGTTAAGGGGAAGACACTTTGTTCATGTGTTCTTTATAACGACACTTATCGCACTAATTTATTTCTTTTATTATTTATTTTATTTAAAACTTCATATACAAAATTTGTATACAAGGCGGACTTAATGCCATAGGCATTCTCTACCAGTCTACCTTTGGGCGATGCAGAGATTAACAAGGCAGGTGAAGTTATAAAATATAGCGTTTGATTTGAAATAAAAGGTCATAAAAATCAATACAATTAATGAATACATAATAAAAATATGTGCGTATATGCATATATATATGCATAATATCTACACAACAAAATACTTTAATATAAGTAAATATTTAATAAATAAAATATATATAAATATATGAACTAATAATAAATATTATGGTGGCGATTCATTTTTGTTGAGGAGAAGATTCCGAACCTTGATTTGAAAGGCGTATCGACTGGAGGCGGTCCTAATTTCGAGAGGGAGGGCATTCCAAAGAAGAATACTAGATATATTATCACTACACTAACTTGAAAGGTTTCGTTCGTTTTAGTCTTTTCACTAGTTCTATGTATAGTCCTCAGATGAATGTAATTATTAATGCAATTCTTCAATCTTCAGTTTTAAAATTTGCATCGGTCTGTCTGTTTTATCTTTCTTTGAATCGTTATAATCTTTTAAATGGCTTGAGCGATTTTAATAAAGTTTATCAGATGCAAGTAACTGACTACAAGGCGCGTAACATAGACTACTTTTCGTCGATGCGCCTACACGCAGACGAAACCGCGGGAGATAGTTTGTTTGTTCGTTTGATGAAGCTAATCTTAAGAACTACTGGTCAAATTTTGATAATTCTTTTTGTGATTGATAGTCTTACTCTCAATAGAAGTCTTTAGATATTTAAAATTACGCTTAACTCTAAGGTTGAACGCGGACAAAGTCGCAGACAAAAGCTAGTATTCGAATAAAACACATCTCCGCTCGTTTCGTCTCCGCTTTAGTGGAGTCTGGGCCTTAAAGCGTCTCGTACCGAGAAGTATAAGTTTCTTATACTTGAAACTAAAAGCAATAGTTAAACTCCAGAATAACATTCTCCATGACCTAGATTTGAGCACTAAAATCCTCAATTCAGCTTCAATAAACAGTTCACTGTTTATTATCGTCCTAAGTTAGCTCCTATATCTTTGTGGTACTTAAGTTGTAGGAGATATACCTTATCTAGGGTTAAGTTGCTAAGTGCCTACTAACTTACTAATAGCAAAACGATATGCGATAAAATTTAACTTTCGTTCTTTAGCTACGCAGTTATCCGTTTGATGAAAAAATAAAACAATAGCCTAGTAAAAAAATACTTTATCAAACTATGTTTCATACAGCAGGGCCGAGGGTGTGCGTTACATGGCTAGAGGAAGACAACCTGGACTTCGTTTCTAATGTCATTAGTGTCAAAAAAATAGATTTTGTGTTCTTCGGGAAGTGCCAGTAAACAGAGAGCGACGTGCTAGTGGTTAGCGTAGTTAACCAGTACAGCAATCATTCAGTGTCGATTTGAAAAAAATTGCATTTATAACACGTATAACATCTATAATTGATGAGATGATGAAATTGTTATAAGTTTATTGATAGAATGTTCCGAACTCAAGTTGGTCTAAGCAAACAGAACCTGGTAAGGTGGGGGTTTCTTGACGAATCGGACCTATATTGCGAGTGTGGTGCTGTACAGACTATGGCCCACCTCATGACCTATCCCACTTGCTCCACCACCTGCACAAAGGAGGCGCTCATGAAAGCCGATGAAAGCGCTTTCCGCGTGGCTACGCACTGGGCTCAAAGAATATGACTGCAGCCATCGACACGAAAGAAGAAGAAGATGATAGAATGCTTATACAATTATGATGAGTACACGCGTCGATGACCAAACGTGAACTAAGTAAATTTCGTACGCGGTACAAATCTGCTTACTTTACATAAAAATATATAATGGATTGTACGGGTCGTACAACGTAATTAGAATTTGATACATTGCCTTTAGTAGTAGTCCAGTCGTTTCAATTATGTCCGTAATCGGGTTTCAGTTTTTAAACGATACAGCTTGTTCATGAAGCTCGTTCCTTTAAATATTCTAAATAAGTTAGTAATACTTGTAATATTTTAAAGCAAATTTTAGCTTTGCTATTTTGAATTTTATATAATATTAAAGTTGAAAAATTAAGAATCCAGCAGGACTCGAACCTGCACCCCCTGGGTATACGCCCCAAGTACTTTGCCAATTCAGCTATGGATTCGCATGCTGCTAGACTCGAAATTTCTCAACTCTTGTGTGCCAGCGTCATAGGTATATATATACCTAAGTTAGAAATACTTTTACTATCCATAAGTTAAGAGAAGGCGCATAGTGGAGTTTGAGTGGGTGAGGGCCCAACAAAGCTAGTCTACTTAAAAGGTTGTGGTTAGGTACCTTTTACAACCAAAAAAGGTACTTATACTATATAGGTACTTATAAATAAACTGCCTCATATATTGTCATTTAATTTTTATTTTCTTAATTACAGGTACGGCTATTAGAGTCATTATAATGAAGAAACACGAAGACCATCATCGAATATTTGGACAATATCAAGGGTAAGATTTTTAAATTATTTATGACAAAACATTATTACACTTTACACTTTTTTTTTCAATATTTTCCCTTGAGGTTGTCTGTCTAGGGTCGGTGCTATGAAAAGTATCTGCCAATGGCTGTGGTAACATTTTTACAGTATTATTTTAATATTTTTTTTAATATTTTCCAAAGCTAGCACAATCAAAATTTGTTATTTTCTGTGTTAGAGAGTTTTATAATATAACGTGATTTGTTCACCTACGGGCTCTCACTCATTACTTAATTTAAATAAATAAATTTTACACAATATTTACACAACGCAATCAAGTCCCAAACTAAGCGAAACTTGTAATATGGGTACTAGAATAACTGATACTAATACATATATACTTTTGTATTGTAAAAACATACATCATTTATTTTATTTTTAAGTACTTTCTATTTTTCCTTTTTTTAACTACACCACTAACTAATATGTCGATTAACTCAATCCTGTCCATCCAAAGATTGCCTGGAAGAGATCACTTAATAGTGATAAGGCCTTACATTGTGCATACTTAGATAAGACTCTTCTATAAATTTTATTTAATCTGTGTGTACAATAAAGAATTTAATATATATCTATCTATCTAAATACTTATTATACATAGAAACACCCAGATCAAAATAAACCTCCATGTTTATGCACATAAAGATTTGTCTTGAGCGGGAATCGAACCCGTGACCTTTGCGTAGAAGGCAGTTGCACTACCGACTACGCCATCCAGTCATCTTGAATTAAATTGAATTTATTGTTTAACTACTTAGCGTATTGAAATCACTATGGATATGACTGACTAACGCTAAGAGCTTAACAAAAATCATTGCTTGTAGTATCAGTTGTAAAGGTAAAACAACGTGTTGTCAAAATTTAGCTTCTACGTGATTGATGGTTGACGCTCTGCCTAAATCGCAGTGCATACAAAACCAATTTGTTACGTAAAAAAAAGTAAGCCGAAAATAAAAGAATAATAAAGAAAAATCGTTAAAATGGTTTCTAAAACTAAAATGGTATGTATGTTGTAGAAATTTGAAGCGAAAAATCATGTTTTCTAACATAACATAACATCACGCCTATATCACCCATAAGGGTGTGACAGAGGTGTACAATACCCATAATTCACCCATTATGTTTAGATCGCATGGAATAGGTGGTGAGCCTATCGCCATCCACCAGCCACAATTTGGGTGAATTTCCTGATGGAATGTTAACAAATAACACTTTGGCCGGCCTGGGAATCGAACGTGAAACCTCGCGGTGAGAGGTGCATATGCTAACCATGCCTAGACCATCAAGTCAATGTTTTTAGGGTTCCGTACCTCAAAAGGTAAAAACGGAACCCTTATAGGATCACTTTGTTGTCCGTCTGTCTGTCTGTCTGTCAAGACCTTTTTTCTCAGGAACGCGTGGAGGTATCAAGCTGAAATTCATATCAAATACTCAAGTCTATGGTCTCTTGGAGCTGTGAAAAAATCAAACTTCTAAGTCAACGCGATCAAAAGATACTCCCGTTTATGCCGCAAATTTTCGACACTCGCAAGGGAATCAAAACCTACAGGGTACTTCCCGTGAACTCAGAATCTTGAAATTTAGAACGAAGCAACGTCTTATAACACAGATAAAGGAAAAATTGCGAAAAGCATAAATTTTTAGTTACATCATATAATAAAAATATTTTTAATAATTTTAAACTTATTACCCCTTTACTCATGAACGCGTAGTGGTATTATATTGAAATTCTTAACAAATACTCAAGTCTATAATATCTTTAAGCTGTAACAAAATCAAACTTCTACGTCAACGCAATCAAAAGATACAGCAATTAAAGCCGCATATTTTGAAACTCGCAACTACTCGCAAGGGAATCAAAACCTAAAGGATACTTCCAGACGACCTGGAATCTTGAAATTTGGCATGAAGCAACGTTATAAAGTACACATATAGGAAAAATTCCGAAAATCTTAAATTTTTAGTTACATCACATAGTATATTTTTTTTAATAATAATAAACTTACTAGCTGAATTGTGCCTATTTCTAGTATTAAAATTATGTCTATCACTTCTCTTCTTGAAGAGATGAAGATTTTTCCGAACATACATAATGTTTTCATATACAGGGTGGATGCGACATAGCGACATTTCTTTTAACCAGATAATCTGTACATGCCCAGTATTAATTTCCAGTGGTCCAAAATTAGCTGACACAAAAATTACGAAAAAAAATTTTTCGAACAAACTAAATGGATTATTTTATGTAAACACATCTTTACTCACCGGCAAAGCGGAACGGCAACGTCGCACACAGCTCACAGCTTATGTCAAAATCATGTGATTGCTCCCAATTACAGGCCGTATTCAAAAATCACAAATCACATAATTTAGCACAAAATCACTTCAATCAATTCACGATGTATAATTTCAATTAATAATTTTCAATTAAATGTTTAAATTTTCGATGTGTGCACCGTTTTGTTCAATACATAAATTGTAGCGACGCACAATATTGTTTTTTAATTTCGTCATAAATAAATAAATAATTTGAATTTTTTACATTAGACAGAACGCCAGAAGCAATTACACTATCCAATGACAAGGCCCAAATACACACATTCACTCACTCAAGCACACCCAGTCTCAGAACAAATCTTTGCGAATCACTCAAAGATTTGTCCCATGTGGGGATCGAACCCACAACACCAGCGCAGTGGAGAGCGGCGAGGCGACCGCTTAAACCACTACACCACACGTGCAGACATAAGATCACTATTCGCGGCTAATCTTTTTACTTTATCAAAGGCCGAAATAACACGTATTCGCAATTCTTCTATTGTGTTAACGTCTGTATTCGCTACAGACATTAACACAATATAATAATTCTTCACTTCGTTTTTCACAAATCCCCACAAAAAAAAAAGTCCAGAGGAGTTAAGTCCGGGGATCGTGGTTGCCACCCAACAGGCCCGAATCGACCATTTTCAAAAAACACACAAAACAAATATCCAATAAAAATCTGTGTCCTGTCACAATAATAAACTTAGCACTAATTACAAATTAAGTTTGAGTCCGTTCACATCACAAAATTTAATACAAAAACACGCCGGCGTCTTTGAGATTAAAATATTTCCGAGAATTTCTATTTCCCGTAAGATTGCCGATTTTGCACTAAACAAATTTAATGATCTTTCGTTGGTGACGCGGTTTGAATGCATTTGAATTTGCGTAAACTATTTGCGTCTCTTTTACTCATATTGAATTGGAGACATTATTAAAGTGAGATGAACTACTTTTATTTACTTCTCTAGTAATAATTAGTCAAGTAAGTAACTAACTCAATACTTTAAATAAAGTTATTTAAACTGCCCGGAAGTAACGTACGTACGTAAAAGTACGTACTTGAGTGTTACCAGTTTAGGCTGTTGGTAGGTTGGTAGGATTGAATTTTCATAGAATTTTTACAAACAAAGCGTACATTCGAACCGCAAAGTTACATCGATTTAAGATAGCATGAAAATTAAGCTCTGCAAAAAAAAACTTTTTGTAAATACCACAGAATGCTGTAATAAAGATAGAAAGTATTAAGTGGTAGAGCCATTGTGAACGAACATGAAAAAAAGCTTTTCCGTTTCACATAAAGGGCCATCAAATAGTAGTAATCCCGATATCTGGTTGATGAAAAGATTATAACTACCAAATTACTACACAGGTAGGTGCCATCTTGTTTCTTATTTTGTAACATAGTGACAAAGCCGTGAAATAATTCTTTCATAAATGTCAGTGGCGAGACCTACCTACAGCATACAGCCCCAATCGTCCGGCTAACGTTACTAACATGTAGACTCAGCGCCGTTACTCATTGCTTGTGGCCACAGTTGGAACTAAACATAAATCAGAGGGAATTTTTTGTCTATTAGTATCATGTTGGTCCCATCACTTAAAAGAAGATTATTATTCAGCAGTTTTGTCAATGCATAGTTGCGTACCCTTTTACCTCAGAGCTGGCTTTTGTGTCTGAAACCTGAGGGTTTAAATTTACCATCAACGAGATAACAGTAATCCAAGCACTAAAATTAATTGATAACAGTAACAGTGAAACTCTTCTCCGTCAAGTCGTTCCCAAAAGCTCTACCATTTACTACCTTTATTTTCTATCCTTATTATAGCGTTCTGTACACACCAATGAGTAAGGTTTACTCACTGCTGCCAAGTCCATAATTTGCATGTCGTTAGATTCGATATCTTTAGTCGCTAAACACCTTATCCTCGCCGGCGACAATGAGCTTTTCTTATTTTGCTTAGTTTTAATTGGCCTTTTTTTTATAATAATTAAGTAAATGTAATAAAATAATAAATAAATGACTGAATATAATAAACCTAGAAAAAGTCGCTAAAACTTTTTTTGTAGGCAAGGTAAAAGTTCCACACAACGCAGGTGACAAAGACGCTACATACATTGGCAACACTGGCTGTTCTCCCATCCTTGTCCGTAAATGAAAGCGCAAGCGCCATTGTTTGTTGTTTATTTTCTATTTTAAGTGTTTTATTTGTGATGTGACACGACGCTAAGAGAAAAAAATTGAGATGTAGTATTATAATAGTGTTTTGTGTGTTCGTGGCGTTCGAATAAATTAAAAAGTTTGACCGCAAATAGAGACCTTATGACCAAAGTAAGTAGTTCGCGCCGATGGGTACTCTGTGAATTTAGGGATGCAATTAAAATTTATTCAAAGTGATGTTTTTGATAATAACGTGTGACTTTCCGTGGTTGTGTATGTGAAATTCAAATGTGAATACGCGATTCGATATGAGTGCGTCGGCACTCTTAGTGATGCCGGTTCCATGCGACGTTGCCATCCATGGCCTATTTTGGTAAGTAAGGGGTCTTTACACTGTACGAGCCATGTAACTTGTTTAACGTTGTATTTCTCGTATTTTTCTCGTCATGTGATTTTGGACCACTGGAAATCAATATTGAGTGTGCACAGAATATGTGGTTTAAAGAAATGTCGCTATGTCGCATCCACCCTGTATGTATTGACAAGGTACCGTCAGCTTTCCACATTGTTATGTTATGGATTTCATTTAGCAATAAAAATACCATAACTTTTACTTATATACCTACAGGTTTGTACGGAACCCTCGGTGCGCGAGTCTGACTCGCACTTGGCCGGTTTTTTTTTATTTCATATTATTGTAGCAGAGTTATGCAAAACTTTAACAATAATACCAGTATTATCAGTATTTTGTGTCCTTCAAATTTTCTTTAAAGAGAATACAAAAAAAAACATCTGTATCAAAATAACAGTCATGATACTTTTTTAAAACAATGACTGAAAAAAGATAACAGCCATTAAAACATTCAAATTGTTTTGCATAAAAAAAAAAAAAAAAAAAACAAAACCTTCCTTTCAAATATTCACTTCGCAGTATCGGCGAAATACAGTTAAATAAAAAAGTGCTTATCAGCTATGTCGAGATGGTACGTTTTATTGGCTTTAAAGTTTTATGTGCGCGACTGTACAGGTAAAGTTGAGGATGCAATGAGTTCTTATCGGTTTATATGAGTTACGACGCGATATTAAATTTGTGAGAGAACGTTTGATAAGCGTGTTTATGTCTTATCTTGTTATTAATAAACTTTTACAGCCAGTCGTTGGTAAAATAGATAATACGTTTATTCCTTTAGGAATATCTAAAAGGTGTTTTGTCTTCAACATAGTTTTTTTTGTTTATTTTGCCAAAACATGAGTTGAGTTTTAAAATGTCTTTATTGGCATAAATAACATTGAGTTAGTAATAACTGTTGTTACACTATGTACATTAAGTTTTACACTGTGTTTTACCAGGCTACAAACATAAAGTAACAAAGATGCAAGATCAATTCAGATAATTTTAGTATATTTTTTAATTAGTATTTTTTTTCAAGTTTCCTAATACATCGGTACCTATTCCTATCGATATAATTATATTGTTTTGAAATCGTTAGCCATAGTAGTTAAAACTTTTAAACCTTGAGACGTTTTCTACGTGTAGGCGTTTTTTGTTTAATGTAAAAAAACTTATTTTAACATAAAATTTAAACATTTTAAATCTTTTCTGATACATTAAATCTCAGCTGCAAATAAGAGCATACAATCCTCGCGCTCTGTGTACCACCAACCTATTTGTTTAACACGATCTAACAATGTAATAACACCGACGCGTCCAAATGTTAAATTTAAGGAGAGTATTAAATTCTTGTAGATTTCCACTCAAAGGTTATGGCGGTGGAAAGGAAATCATTATTACGAGTTGTAGGTATATTTTGATTACCCTTTTGATTTTGTTTTGCACATGTGTACTATTGACGAGCTTTCGGCAACGTAATACATAATTTAATTTGGCCATGTATCAATACAAATAAATAAAATTGATGTGTTTGTTTTTGATGTCATAATAACTATGTTTTTCCACTTTATATAGTTATTTGCAAGATAAATATGCCTAAAATACAGTTAATTTTTTTTGATGGTGACTGGTCTTAACGTAGTGCATATAGGTACTTGATTATTTAGTTTTGTCGTAGGAGGTAGGTATAATTTTAAAAGCTCACTAATAATTTGCGAAAAAGAAATAGTTGTATTCTGATTTATATAATATAAAAGTTGAAAAAATGAAGAATCCAGCAGGACTCGAACCTGCACCCTCTGGGTATACGCCCCAAGTGCTTTGCCAATTCAGCTGTGGATTCCTATGCTGCCGGACTCGAAATTTATATAAATACAAAAAGGCATAGCAAAGCTAAAATTTGCTTTAAATATTACAAGTTGTATTCTTGTTAACCCCCTAAGCTTAATTTGCTTGTGTTAGGATGAATTTTACGTCCGTGGTGTAACGGTCAGGATTCAAACCCACGACTTTGTGCCACGGCTGCTTTAATATAATAATATTAACGGTTTGCTTTTATCCGTGAAACTACTTCTGATAGAAAATTAATCCTCTTTTATATAATTATTGCAATTTGTAGTAATTTTGCGCATGTTGAAATGCATTGAATTGCGAAATAACTTTATAATTACAATCCGGTGTGCGCTGAGTTAAATGGAACAGTAACGCGATACAAAAGGTTATTGTAAAAAGTATTTTTTACCGAGAATACTGTTGTTGTTTTCAAAATTGTATTTTTTATTACTGTAGTGAAAATATAAACATCAAATTATGTTTTGACTGCAATATTACCTGAGACCGCGCATACGCTAACCACTAAACCATCGAGGCACAGGCAGACAATATAAATTAATATTTCATAATATTTTTAATTAAATTTTATTTTATTGTTCCGCCTTTATAGTTAGCTGTACTTAAAAAATATAATAATATGTTTTTTTTTTATAATTATATGATATGTTTAGATAGTATGATAAACAATGAATTAAATAAACAATGGTTATGATACAATAAAATTATTTTGATCAGCAATATTGAACAATTCAAACAAAATTAAAAAAAATACACCGTTGTTGTACCGTATAAATAATTAATCTAACTAAAAATATACCGTTATTTCTACTGCGTTATTAAAATGCAATATCAAGTAGTAATTATCACATAAATGTTTTTCTTGAAACCCGCAATCAAATTAATTAATTTACAAACAACAATTATCCAAACAGTCTCCAAACAAATTCACAAACATTTGCGATCAAATAATAACTGCATAACGAGCTTAATTACCCATCAATTGTATTTCTAATTACGGCCATTGTTCTAGTGTTGCGGCGTCCCGGGCCCGCGGGATTAGCGGCGACATCCCGGACTATCCCGGGAATTATGGTGAGTAATGGACACTGTTATTAATGCACCTCTAGAGGGAAGGTGATTAGAGAGGTGTTTATTTCATATTTCTGTGTTTTTAATTTGGGATCGTGTTTGTTTGTTACTAAAATAACACAATAATTTGAAACAAAGGTAACGTAAGTAGGTACATAACATATATTTTTACTTCCCGGTCCCATAAGTAGCAGGTGAGCCTATCGCTTTTCGCACCAAATTCTAGACTCTGCTACTTACGACGACTCACTAAACCGGGTACGGTGGGTGGTGCGGCTAGCAGGGTAGAGCCCGCGAGGGTAAATCGCGAGCCAGCATGCTAGCTGGGTCATGTCCGGTAAGTTTAGTCTTCCTGTGTATGGCGAAGTAAAGCGCCCAGTGGATATGCCCCTGTCGAGCGCCCGTCAGCCATTATTGGAGAAGGCATCGTTGTCGGTTGCCACTGAGATGGTAGGGAGCAAGCTCTCGCAAGTTGCGGGCTTGAGACCCATCGGCGCGCACAAACAAATTTATACTTAGGCATCCCAAGAAATCGTCCAAGCATATATGCGCACGAATTCTTGCTAAGAGGATTCTTTGCATGCTCTACTGGCCACTCCACTACCACGAAAACTGATTTCTACGTAGTCTATCGTATCGTGAAAGGCTTCTACAAAATTCCAAGTAATTTACAATATTTTGAGTTATATTTTCCTTGTTGAAGATATAAAGGCTAAAGGTGGTTTTATATCGGAAAGGCGTGGCGTGGCAAAGCAGAGCGTGAATTAAAATTTCGGGGAATTTATGAAAGTGAATTATCTTTGATGTAGAAGGTCTAGAGATGCGTAAGGATATTGGTAAGCGCATATTTATTTAATTTATTGTTTAAATTATTAAATTTGTAACTCAATTAGACTTTTAACAATTCTGTCAAAATGGCCAAGAACAAACATACATTACTGTTTCAGATATGATTTGTCAATAAAAATAGTTAAACACTTAATAATATTATAGCTAAACCCATATAACGTTAGTATGAAAACACGGCGCCAGGGAGTCTAGTCTTAATTTAATAGAATTTCCATGAAAATATAGGCGTTCATTTATATTATTTGAATGATTAATAACAATGTTTTTGTGAAGTCTCTTTCAAGTAAATTCAAAGTGAATAAATTATTTATTGTAACGTTGTTTCTAGAATATTAAATAAATATTTAATAATAATAACAAAATATCACGCCTATATCACCCAGAAGGGGGCGGGGGAGGACCAGGTGTTTACACCATTCGCGCCTATTGTCGCCATCCACTGCTTTTGAAAAAAACACTTATTTTACCTGATCCGGAAATCAAACTAGAGAGCTCGCGGTGAGAGTTCGCATATGCAAACCTCTAGACCAACTATGCAGCACTACTATCACTGAAATGACTGGACTATCAGCCACAACCTACATGACATTCCATAGTATACACAAAATCAGGTGAATTACACGATCGCACAAAAATAAGCTACGTCAAATAAATAACCTGATATATGAATGATTTTTCTTTTTTTTTCAATTTCAAGTGGGGATATTAATTAATACGTCGTCGGTCTCTCTTGCTCTGATACGTGCCTTAGTCACAAGTGCGTTTTCTGTCGCTCGTAAAAAGTTCCTCTACACAATGTCCTAAAGAACTGTGCCTTTATAGTATACTTTTTTACTGGTGGTAGAGCTCTTGTGAAAGAGCTCAAGGGCGGCAGCACCACCGTCTCACCTTTAACCTGCCGCCAAACAGTAGTGCTTCCATTACTGTGTTCCGGTTTGGTGGTGAGATCAGGCCCTGAAATTACTGGCACATGAGGGATAACACCGTAGTCCTCAGCTGCAGCGACGCATCTATATTCGCTTTTGTGGATTGTTGATGTCCATGGGCTGTACTCCACTTACCATCAGCTGGACTACAAGTTCGATCGCTGTGGGCGTTGTATAATAAAAAAAAAAAACTTATTAACTTATTGGCCGCATAGCCAACCCGCAAATAGTGACATTTGACATTTCGGAGACTTCACGCTACAGAAGCGCCCCTAGTGGCGAATTCATGCGCCAGAGCCCTCATTCCATATCCTTTATTCAGGTTTAGTGGCTTACCCATAAACGAGTTATGATATGAATCAGTATTTCATGAAGTCTCAGAATCGTTAGGTGTCTTTACGGGGTCTTGAAGTTTTACGATCATTTTATGCCAGATATAAATATAATAAGTAGTCATTTTAGGGAGCGATTCCGGACAGTCTTTGAGTTACTGACGAGATATAGTAGGGATGACTTTGTTTTGACATCACAAGTTAAAGTTCCTTGACACCACAGACATAGTTAGAAGACTTAAAAGGACGAAACCTTATGAGCTAGTTCAGTGGAATGAGTGATTCAAGTGGTTTAGTGCTACTTTAAAAGAACACAAGAACAAAGTGTCATTTTCGATAATAAAGACAATAAGATAAGTTAATGGACATATTCTTAGCATAAATTAATTTAGTAGCTTAGGTCAAAATTAAATTACTCATTAGTCTCTAATGCTATATCTAGACTAGATTGTAATCTTTAAGACGTATCTAATTGCTTAGAAACATCATTAATAAAAAAAATAAATAAAAAAAACTAGTTAAACTCATAAACTTATTTATTGGAAATAATAATTACACGTCATTACAGTAAGTAGCATTAGAAAAATTAAAACAATTAACTTAATATAGTTTATAATATAGTAATAAGAGTTAATATAGTATATACATAGTACGCGTTTTCAATTCATTTGAAAACGAATTCTTGTCCTGAATATTTAAAGTATTGAGTAAGCCCTTACTTAAAATGAAGTAAGCCCGCTTTTCGCATGTTACCCTTAACATACGATTAAAGGGCTCACTTAATTAATTATTATCTCATTTATATGTATTTAAATAATAATGAGACGCTCATTTAAACTTAAATTCATACTTACTTACTCTCTTGAAATTGAAATTAAACCCGGTTGATACGACGTCTTTAATGTATTAAAATAAATGATTCTATATTGTAGCGGCATTTATTGTAACCACAGGTTATATACATATCAGCATTTTTTCACCTTTTCTGAACAAATTGGATGATCACAGTGTTCAATATGATGAGAAAACGTGTTTATTTTATTCGGATAAAATAAACTGGCTGACAAAAAGTGTCATGCATCCAACCTGTATATACCTTAAGATGCCTAAAAATACATGAGGGTGTGTGAAATCTACCAATCCGCACTTGGTCAGCGTGTTGGACTAAGGTAACCTAAGAAAAGGCCCATGCCCAGTATGCCATGTGCCATGTGCCACGTGCCATGAACATGAATTTGTATACAGGGCTGCTATTATTTTATATATTTTTATAGCATTACCCCATGAGCCAGCTGTTGTATGTATGCCTAACAGTATGCCGCATATACCGAGATCCAAAGTAGTCTAACAAAGTCGTCTCCAGCTACTACAAGTATGTACCTCCTCGCCGAGCGAGTAGCATAGTTAAAGTTTGATCTGGTTCTGTGTAGTTCGTATTTCAGACGGCGAGTGTTTGTACATTTGCTTCCACAATTACTGGCACACATATTTCTTCTACACGAAAAAACCAGGTGTGTCAATCAATGAATAAAAGACTCCGATTAAGATTAAGTTTAAGTTTTGAGAAAATACCGTCACACCAATAACCTACTTACAGATAGTTCAAATTAAGAAAACGAAATGCAAAATATGCTACAATTTAAAATTAAACCTTAACGGTATCGCCACAAAGTTCGTTTGTATGCAAAGACAATTCAAAACGTCTTAAGTCAAAATAAATTGCAATGGAAAGTGATCTTTATTTTAGTATTGCTAAAGTTACTTATGGCAAAACATTACAATTATTTTCTTATTTTAAATACAAACATAGTAGGTATACAAAGTGCAAAAGTTAAACGTCAACGTAAATCTATCAACTGAACCTTGCAACGAGATAAAAGGAATCAAACAATATTATTCATAGCATGTCCACAGAGGGACGTATCAAAATAAATTTAATCAATAATCTCTGTCAATAAATCGTTAAGATTCGTCTTTTCGAAGATATGTGTGTATATTATATAAATTATTGATCGCTAACGGTGAACGAAAACATCGTGAGGCAACCTTGAGGCCAGTGTGGTAGACCAAGGCCTTACCCTTCTCATCATGAGAAGAGGCCCGAGCCCAGCATTGGGACATGTATTAGATACAGAGCTGCTATTATTAAGTTTAATCACGTCCTATATGTCTATTAAAACAAAGTAATGTTCAAGCCAATTTTGTTACAAACCCGCCATAAATTCTCGAATAGAAATTTGAACATTCAACAATAGTTATAAATCATATCTTAATGGTTTCTGAGAGACAATAAATATTATAATAATGTACTATTTTGCGTAATTTTGAAGAAGTTAGGTAATTTTGGTGGAACGGGCTGGTTATGTTAATAGAAGTTTTTAGTTTCGGTAAGCAAAATTGTGTTTGATATTACTAATTAGACCATAATTTGAGGCGGTAAAGCGTAACCTTTTCACCGCCCGTTTTTTTATCAGTTGGCGTGTCCCTAGCGCCAGGCACAATGAATCGAACAATAATACCTACAATAAATAGGTATGTTCTAGTATACATTTTTCGATGTTCATATTTCGCTATAATAATTATTTATTTTAACTTAAAACAAAAAAAAGTATTTTAGGCTAAAACATCGTAATACGTTTAGAAATTGAATAAATAAGACATAGGTTTTTGTGTCAGATAAATCTGACTCCAGCGGAATAAGCCCAAATATTTTGTCGAATAATTACGACTCCGGCAGTGAAAAAGTTAAGTGAACCGAGGGTGGAACCACCGACGTCTTACCTTTAACCTGCCACTCAATAGTAATGCTTGCACTAAAGTTTCGCAGTGAGATCAGGCCATATAATTATACATTATGCAATATAGCACCGCAGTCCTCAGATTAAGCGAAGCATCTGCAATATGTTTTTGTTGATTGTTGATGATAAGCTGTTATTACCACTAACCATCAGGTGGACTACACATCCGTGCATACATTTTTTAAAAATAAGTAAATTGAAAAATAAAAAACATTTTTTAAAACGGCTACACATATTTTTTTTATAAGTTTTATTTAAAAATAATTTCATTTTTTATACTTTATGCACCTACCCATAAATATCTGCACCACCTTAAGGTTTACTGGTAGATAATGCCTTTGGCATTAAGTCCGCCTTCGACCCATGTATCTGTGCGAGAAGATAAATAAATAAAAAATAAAAATAAATAAATATTTCATAATCATCAATATTTTTTTATCATCCATAATCAATCTTCTGAGCCTTTTTCCCAATTATATAGATAGGGGTCGGTTTCTAGTCTAAAGGATTTAGCTGAATACCACTATTTTACGTGGAGTAACTGCCATTAGAACTGCACAACCCAGTACGAGGTAATACGATCATCCATAATTATTACTAGACAATTAGTAGAGTAAATTCTTTTTTGTAAAAAAAATTCACTCTTTTTCGATTAAAATTTCCCTGAGCTTATGGCAAATCTATTTATTTTTATAAAAATAGGTAATTTATATAGCAAAACAACGTTAGCCGGGTCAGCTAGTTAATTAGTAAAAAGGCGTCCTAGTCGCATCCTATTGGTCTAAAGCTGTATAAACTGGAAAATATTAAACAGAATTACAATAGTCATTGACACGGCAAGAAGAAGCTAGTAAATTATAAAAAATATGCGACATTCTGGTCACAACATGTCAAAAAGTTAAGCTAATGTGACAAAAGCATACATAATTAACATTTGCAAACAAACTTTATAATTACGTTTCACATGCAAATCGAGCCTACAATAAATAAAATATGCAGAGAAATCCATCACACGGGCCCCAAGTGTATCAAACTTTTTCGTGAAACGCTCAACTAGTGAATTTTGTACTAAATCGCTCTGAATCACAGTACAGTGTAAATGAGTGCCTGATTTCAAACATTCTGTTTTGACCATAAATACTTTCTTAAATCATAGTTAGTGTTACCAAATTGCTTAATGCAAAATTGCTTAATTGCAAATAGAATAATGTTTATTGCACACCAAAATAAATAAATGAAGAACGTTTTTAAGCATAAATACAAGTTCAATCGCCTTATCGCTAAACTGCAATGTCTTACAGGCAACCTAAGGATGGATAAAAGATGGTTAGACATTGATATGGGGCAATATAAGGTATAAGAAATGCGATGGAAATTTAATGTTTATTAATATATTTTTCAAAGAAATACTATTCTTAACAATGTATACAAATATCTAAATTTATATTTAAAGTTAACTTAAAATAATTATACCAAGGAACTTTTAATCGTTTTGTAAATATTCAAAAGGAGGCGGTTATACATTCGACATGCTTTGTGGTTTGTATATCAATTTCTGCGTCATCCATTAGTGAACTAATTTTAAAACTGTTTTATTTTATCCTAAAGCATTATTTGCCTTAGCTGCACGACAAAAGTGTCATCTTTAGCAATCAAAATAATAATAATGCAGAGCGGCATCAAGCATTTCTGCATTTTGTTCATCTTAAAATGTTTCTTAAAAAATATAACAATTTAACTACTTACATTGCCACAAATCTTTTTTTTTTATATGTTTTCTATATTTTTTACCTTATAGCTTCAACTATAAACATTTATTCGCTCTACATTTTCATACTTTTACTTTTTTAATAGTGTATTTTTTAATAACCTAACTTCTTCTTCTTCGTCGTGTCAATGGCTGAGTTAAATTTTATTTTGACTTGCCATCGTTGTGAAAGGATTAGCCAATTCGCTTTGGAGAACTCGTGAATTGTCCAGGGTGCGCCAGACGTAGGGGATCGTTGTGTATGTCACTCGGGGAGGCGCCTTTCATGCACCCCCCTATAATATAATAATAACCTAACAATTCAATTGTATACATCGGATCCAGAAAAAAATGAAAAATGTAAAATCTTGTATAGATCGACCATTTTATCTGTCCTGCAGTGTATCAAACACCGTTCAGTGAAAATTTTACAGCAGATAGTCCGGAAACATCGTCCGAGAGAACTCATCCGCGATTTCCAGAACTCTTCGTTTTTTTCACTTAATTAATCGATCCAACTGGGATTGTCTATTTTAATTGATGCATAGCAACTTGCCAAGGAATTTGCTGATAAATCAAAGTGATACCGATTGTGTTTACTGTATTTTACTTATGAGATTCATGTAAAAAAGTGTAGAATTAAAAAAATATATCCTTTTAAATGTTTTTATTATGAAAGTTTTTGAAATGTTTTTTTTTTAATGAAAATGGACCCAAAACGTTTGTTTCGATATCAATCTCGTTTCAATTCTGGGTGTGCTCCGTGTGTGTGAAATGTATGTTTGTGAACACACGACACAGGAGTTATTCCTAGAAGGGGCGTCGTAAAAAAAAAAAACACTAAACATTACCTTGGCCAACAAAATTCTTTAAATTTTATTCTGAATTTATAACGTAGAATAGTCAATTCTTGCAAACAGAAAAAGTATTTTTTATATACAAATCTAAATTTTAGAAAGCTTTACTCTAAATCTAAATTGGCTGGATGTTCAAGTTTAAAAAAAAATAGTATGTACAGTGGGCCAACGAGTTTGCTATGCAGGGCAAAAACTTCTAAGTCATAGTAAAGACTTACTACACCAGTTATAGATAAGTGAGTTTCATATCTGAATAGTGGGTATATTACACTTATTACATTATGTCATACATACATACATATCTATTGCAGTCAGTTTGCACTATGGCATAGAAGTTTTTGCCCTGCATACCTAATTGGTTGGCCCACTGTACATACAATAAACGTGCATATAAAACGTAAGTGCCGCACTTAGTCTCTTTCTCTCCATTGGATTGTAGCTAGCAGCTAGTTCATAACAATGGATGCAAATCTTTGTAAATATCAAATTTCTGTATACATTTTTTTTAGTTCAGCAGTTTTCTTAGAGTGGTTGGTTTAGAATCGGTGATAGAATCCATGCTAATAGTATTAAAACTTTATAACATAACATAACATCACGCCTATATTACCCAGAAGAGGGTGGCAGAGGTGTACAACACCCACATTTCATCTGTTATGTTTTATTCCAAAGCTGTGCAATTGTGAATTTTTGACCAAAAGTTATCAAATAATACTTTGCCCGATCCAGGAATTGAACCCGAGACCTCGGTGAGTGGCGCTATGCTAACCACTAAACCATTGATGCAATCAAAAATACATATTTAAAAAAAAAACCTTTTTCCGAACTAATAAAACATTAAAAGCTTGTTCAGAAAACGTCTTATTTTTTTAATTTTGGTATGTTTTTTTTACTGATTCTAAACAAAAATATGTCAAGGTTAAAGTAAAAATGTACTGTATAAATATGAATTTTGAAATATATCAATCATATTTTGTTATTTTAGTTTTAACACCTCTATATTAATCGAAAAACAATACAAAAAATATAGGTCACATTTCCTAAAACTCGAGCTGCTATTTGTATAGCTGCATTTGAATTTATATGTTGTTTTCTACTTTTAAAATTGCATACAAGTAAATGCTAGTTTTTATCGTGTTTTCTTTTTAACACGCTTATATTAGCTTCACCTGTATGTATGTATGTATGTAATCGACTCCTTTGGTTTCATTAATTTGATTTAATTAAAATTTTGCACACCTGTCAAAAATGCGTGGGTTACTCGATAGACGAAAAATATTTATTTATTTATTTATTCATTTAAAAACTTCTTGCACAAAATTTGTGACAAAGGCGGACTTAATGCCGAAGGCATTTTCTACCAGTCGACCCTTAGGGTGGTGCAGAGATAATTGGTAGGTCTTCTTCGTCGTGTCGATGGCTGAGTCAAATTTTATTTTGACTTGCCATCGTGGTGAAAGGATTAGCCAATTCGCTTTGGAGAACTCGTGAATTGCCCAGGGTGCGCCGGACGTAGGGGATTGTTGTGTACCTACGTCACTCGGGGAGGCTCCTTTCATGCACCCCAATTGGTAGGTGCATAATATAAAAGAAAAAGTAATTACTTTATTGTATAATAAATCTAAATAATACACATACTATACTAATACTCGAATACTATATAATACAGAAATACAATAACATACATTACATAAAATAGGTATAACATAAAATATTAAACATAAAATAACATACATACATAACACAATAACATAGGACACTACTGAGAAGATTCCGCCAAATAACTCAAGTATAATTGTTTTACTTTAAATTTAAAGACATCTCGACTAGATGCCATCCTGATTTCCAGAGGTAGCGCATTCCACAAGAGAACAGATCGTATTGTGAAGGAAGAATGTACAAGACCAGAGGTGTGAGAGGGACAGGAAAGAAGAAGATTATTAGAAGATCTTAAGTTTAGATCATGAGTAGAAGAGAGAAATTAGAAATTAGAAATTAGAGAAATTAAATATGACAGAGCGCCCCACGCTTTTTCACAATAATACTAGTATTTTTTGTTCATTACCATTTTCAGCTTATAATATAGGTAAGGAATTATTTTCACTTTTTAGTTAGAAGTACTTTAAAAGCGTGTTTTTTAGTTTTTTCAAACTATTATTTTTTAGGTAGACCATTTAATTGTGTAATATACAATGAGCTCATAATATATGCGTGCACATAAAACGCAAATGCTGCACTTAGCTCTCCATTAGATTGTTACGAGCAGAGAGTTTATAGCAATGGATGGAAAACTTGTGAATGAAGTTTATGTTTATTATATTAGGTTCCCCACGCGGCTTCTCCCCTGTGGTACCTTGATTAAAATAGCTCACGTTACTCGAGCAAAATACATCTTACAAAGACAATTTTTTTTAAATCGACGGAGTCATTTTTGAGTTCAATCAAAACGAACAAAAACAAAACAAATCCAAAAAAAGTTTAGGTAAATACATTCTTACTAAAATAATATAAAAACATTTGGCAATCTCTTTAAAAATATTTGAATCTTTTGTTTAAAACGAAAAAAACTGTTCATTAAATCAATTGAAACGTCCTGAAAAACTGGAGCTGGTATTTCTCTCACTGAATTTAAATCCAAATGTACTTTTTAGCCAGCAAAAATAAAATTTTGTTATTTTGCTTTGGTATTCTAGCATGATACGAACTGCAAGGTATAAAATAAAAATAAAATAAAATCAATCAATCTATAACCAAAATAAAAGCGTACTTCATACTTTTCATATCTCCTGCTGTCGAGTTGGCGAATTCCCTCATGATAAGACATTCTTGACCGCACCACCAGACCATTTTTATCTTTTTAGTCTACAATCACCAAATCTGAATAACAATGGAAAGTTTCGTTACTCTGCTGCTCAGCGTTGAGGAGGTTCATGATAAGGCACGCCTGGCTGCATCAGCACACCATTCCTACCATAATATTGCATTGTCGCCAAAAATACATGAGTATGCCAAATTTTCAGTTCGATTGGGCTGCAAAAAGTGTTCGAAAAATACTTTGCAAGATTTGTAACCCACATACATACGAACCTAAATTGCAAATTAAATAAAAGCTTTTTTTTTTAAACTTTTACGATCCTATTCTCGAACTTACCATTTTAACACGCTTATAATTATTAGCTTCACCTGTATGTATGTATGTAACCGACTACTTTGGACTCGATTTTGACCCACTTTAAACGGACAGATTTCATTCAAATTTTGCACACCTGTCAAAGATCGATGACAATGTAATAATTCGATAAAAAAAAAAAAAATTAACGCTCATAAACCAAACTAAAAAGTAAAAAATATATAATAGTTTGAAAAAACTACAAAACACGCTTTTAAAGTACTTCTCTTTTAAAGTTTCTAACTAAAAAGTGAAAAATAATTGTACGGCCCCTGTACAATATGTTAAAATAAATAAATAACTATCAAGCCGCTTTAGAGCCGTGCGATAAATAATTTTCCAAAACAAAAACCGACTTCAATTACAATAATTTTAGACATATAATTATTGTTTTCTCATGAGTGCCACTGTCAGAACTGGGCTAAATTGAAATGGGAACCACACGGAAAACACCAGCTTTCAAAATCATTAAAATCGCTTCGCCTAGTCTAAAATTACAAAGTAACAATAAAAAAAAATAAAAATAAAAATACGATGAATTGAGAAATTGAGAATTCCTTTTTAGAAGTCGGTTAATTAGTTGAAATAATGACGAACGCTTCCAAAACGGCTTTGCTAATCATTTTCAGGTGAGTTTTTTAGCATTCTAGGTTTTTATTGTTTTTTTATCTGGACCATTTAATTGTATAATAAGCTCATAATATATGCGTGTACAGAAGCATGTGCCGCTCTTAACTCTCCATTAAACTGTCAGGAGCAGAAAGTTAACTACAATAGATGGAAAACTTGTGAATACATACAAGCATTTACTGAAGTGAAAAATTATCTGGTAAATTTAATCATAATTGTATTCCTGTCACATACACGAAAGCAGCGATAGCCGAGTAGAAGACTGTAGGACTGCTAAGTCAAAGGTTTCGGGTTTGAACCCACGGCACACTCCTCTGTCAATAATTCGTTAAGATTCTTCTTTTCGAATATAATAATATGTGTGTGTTGGTAGACTTCACATAACCTTGAATACATTATTATATTAGCTGCTCAGAGCTAAAGCTTACGATTTGATTAGCTGAAATAGTTCTGTTGACACAGACAGCTGTTAGTGTCAACAGAACTATTAGAA
The DNA here is from genome assembly GCA_905147285.1 of Hypena proboscidalis. NCBI lineage: Eukaryota > Metazoa > Arthropoda > Insecta > Lepidoptera > Erebidae > Hypena > Hypena proboscidalis. The sequence continues at coordinate 2,512,700 of LR990150.1, read as the reverse complement.
TAAAACAAGTGTCTGAGTCTCTGTGTGTAACCATCAAAGAGTATACTAATATATTCGGGAAGTTACCATGCTCATGTAGAGAAACCAAATTCTACGGAGCAAAAAGTATAAAACTTTTTCGAGCAGTTTTATTTTTTTTGCCGACAGTCAAACTGCTAAAATGATGTAAGCAGTATACTAAAAGCAAAACATGGTAATAAATCTTAAGAAAAAAAATGCATTTGTTTTGTAAAACTCTGTAGACGACCGTACAGTTAAACTTAATGAATAAATTCTAAGCTCTCGGTCTACACAGCGTTGCAAACAAAAGTTTCACGAAAAATAATCCTGAAATTCAGAGCCAGTCTCAGTGAACACAGAAATTAAAATCTTTTCCGAATAAAACAGCCCAAAGCAATTTAAAAATATTTAATTCCCACTTATTAAGGAGGCGAACAATTCAAACTTCAACGAAACGCAACCACCAAACTTTTTTTTTTACAATTTTTGTTTTACTTGCTCTGTGCACCTTATGGATGAGGACATAGAGTTGAAAGTTGTTGGAGTATTAACAAAGTTTAGTACGGATTAGTGGTTCGGAAGCGGGAAACTTTTACCGGGAGGAAATAGTGATGTGTATCGATGGAGTTGTGTCGATGAGTTTTTTGATTAAAACGGTGATGTTTTGACATGTTCATTTCAAACTATAAAATATAGTGAAGTAGATATTATTATTTTTTTAATTTTTCAATTACTTTCTTCAATTTTACTTGCCTAAGATGTAATTTAACCAACAGATTATCTTATATCTTGATTTGTAACCTACTTAAGATAGACAAATAGATAAACGTGACGTCACGAAATGACGTATCATACAGTTGAGAAATTTAGGGTTCTGGCAAGAGGTGACCTTAGCTGGATGGCTAAAGCGGCTGCCCGGTGTACAGTAAGGTCGCAGATTCAAATCCTTGCGGTCCCATATCTTTTTCAACTGTTTCTTAGTATAATTTGCTAAGCATAGCTAAATGCTATAAAAATAAACAACAGAATTTGTTGACCAAAAAGTTTCTTAGCTTTATTAAAGCATCTATAAATTGTTGCATAATTACCTAAAAAAATAGTAATCATTATCATCATTGCTTATGTTTCTCAATTATAATGATTTTTAAAAATCAAAAATAGATTGATAAAATCGGATAGAATGTATATTACAGTTTGTTTATATCACGGCTAAACCACAACTTAATCCCAAAGTTATTTGCTTTAGTCTATCTAATTTAAAATTGATTTATATTTTTCTTTTAGAATCTAGTAGCAGTTTGGCGTAGTAATTTAAAATTCTGTATTTACTTAACGGGTACCTAGATAAATTTACTGGAGTTAAAAGTATTCCTGTGGCTATCAAGTCAATAATCGTCTCGGCAAACTATCGTCAGAAACCTCATTTGAACTCAAATCAGCCCATCACTAGCGCAGACCGCAGCAACGGAGAGTTTGTAGTGCATTGGGAGTTAGTTCACTAGTGGGTACTTTTAAACTAAACCGTTTGGAAATTGCAGGATCCTAGTTTTTAACTTTTTTATTTTCATTTAATTCCAAAGTCGGTTACTGCTGTAGTTATGTGAATGCAAAGTTCCAAACTGGAGGCAGGACCTTTATGTCATTTTTAAATATGGAATGAATAGATTTTGCACGATAAGGCGGATGGTTTTGTTTGCGGCGTTTTTTTTTTGTTGTCAATCACAGTCATGTGGACTGTTATGAAAATTTACATGACCTACATTTGATTTATCCATAGTGTGGCGGTTTGGTATCCTGAATGAATGCATTATTTCTCGTCATGTAGTAAATTTTGGGTGAAATTAACGAGAGTGGTTTAACAGTTGATTCCTTGACGTTCTAAGAATCATAGAATGCGAAAACTTACAAATGATGGAACCCGTTTGAACCAAATTCATTAAACCTTTTTTTTTTCATTTATTAGAAATCATTAAATAATTATCTTTGTTTGTCTATCTGTAATACCTTCTCAGCTAATTCATTTTATTATTCTTGGTAATTATTTCAGATAATTAAAAACTGAGTGATATATGATTTTGGAACACTCAACCAATACCGCGGAATAAGCTAGTAAATCATTCTTTTATAAACGTTATCATTAATAATACAAAATCTAGGGTAAAAACTAGTATAGTGTGCAACTTTGCATATTCAAAGAAATTAGACTTCAAGCAGAGTCAACATAAATCCCGTCAAATCGAAGACATATTTGTACGTCAAGATATACAGATGCCACGTGAAGCACAAGTACTTTTCATAGAATCCATGTATGCACACTGACATTTGCATTTGATATCGAGAAACAACTGTTTATCTCTTTCCCTCCAAAGTAAAAAGATCATAAGAGATATTTGTTATGTTCGATCTGGGTACTCTTTTATCTTTGTGCATATATTTTAATGCACAATGAGAGAAAACCATATTTTGCTGCTGATCACCGTCCTCTCAATCTTTTACCATATCACCCATGGGATATTCCGTTCCAGGAACAACAGCAATCCTTTGTAAAACTTTACGTCTACTTCATCCCAAGGGACGAGATAATAGTACGAGAGATAGCAACGTCAGGAAAACAAGCATTTCAGGTAGGCCAATTTTTAGATATGCTATCTCTCTCACTCTCCCGCACGTCATATGGACTATCTGGCTGGTGGTAGTGGTTGCGTTCATCAGTGCGCATCCTACCTGCACAGGTAAAATATCGATTTTTTAAATCATTTTAAGAAGTTTCTTTTTTTTTTCATTATTCTTATTGAACTTTCCACAACGTAAATCTCATATTGCCAGACATTTTTGTTGCTGTTTAAACTGTGCCAGACGCTAATTTCGAATGAAAAAAATTTTTTTTTCCAAAGTAATTCAGTATGGCTGAAATTTTTTTATAATATTATTTAAGTATCTAAAAACTTAAAATTAATTTGCCATACAATTATTCGGTTGTTAACCTTCAGCCAGACCGATTTAAAATTGAAAAGTTATTGGGCATGTTGGAAGAGTACGGCAGAGAACATATGTATGTCAAGAAGAAATATAAAGGCAATTTGACAGTAACACATTTGCAAAATTTTTATTGTCACTGCTATAGTGATGGCCTTCATTGTCGATGTGCCTATCGATATCGAAAGATTGCACTGCATACTATGTCAATATAACATAAGATATTTTAATATTCAGGGAATTCGTCTTCCTAAAGAAGATTGTGAAGACGCTGTTGCATTAAAAAAAACAAGAAATAGATAACATGAAATACGTTTATTTATTACACAAGAAATTAGAAAATACAATAATACAAATATGATCACTTGTGCATTAACGTAAAATCAAATGGGCCTCGGGTCAGCGCAAGAAATCGTAACCCAAAGCGCTAAAAGACATCCAATTTGGTGCAAACTAAATGGAACATGAAGTATTGTCATAAAATTTTAACTTGTTAGTGACAGTGATTTAAATTTCTATACAGGTTGGCTCATTTATAACGGTCAGTATGGGGAAGTCTGTTATTATAAGAGATGCAAAGATCTGTTCTTAGGGACCATGACATCGATTTTAGTAAAAAAGGAAATACAATGAATATTATCAATCTTAGATATCATGTTTCCTAGTAAAATTTACTGCTTATTACCTACATAATCGATAGCCAAATAAAAATAATGTAATTTTTAACAAACGCCGACAAAAATGTGGCGTATAAAACTCAATCAATCCAAATCGACACATATAGACTTCACCAACAAAAAGGCCAACTATCAACCGGTATATCTAAATAATCTTATAATACCGTATGCGAACTCAGCCAAGTACCTTGGCATGACACTAGACGCAAAACTTCGCTGGAAGGCTCAAGTCAAAAAGAAACGCAGTGAGCTGGAACTTCGCTATAAAAAATGTACTGGTTGCTGGGTAAATATTCCATTGTCAGTGCATAACAAAATAATTATTTATAAACAAGTCCTTATGCCAGTGTGGACTTATGGTGTACAGCTCTGGGGCTGTACCAAACCAAGTAACATCCAAATAATTCAAAGATTCCAGAATAAAGTATTAAGAGCAATCGTGAATGCACCCTGGTATATCAGAAATGAGGACCTCCATCGTGACCTGAAGGTGAACCTTGTCGCCAGTGTAATACAACAGTATGCTGAAGCTCATGAACGACGACTTCTTCAACACGTGAATGTTGCTTTGTTAAATTGCTGAAAGAGACATTTAAGATCTTAGAAAAGTTAATTTGTCATATTTACGGAGATCGTGATTCTTGGTACGTCAATGAAGTTCGGTTCAATCTGTTTTCAAATACTTATCGGTCTAAAAAACCAAATGATAATTTTGAAAAAAAAACTCGTAACTTTGATCCATCAAGCCTACCACCATGCAAAAGTGAATTGTATCAGCATTTACTACGAGTTCGTTATGTTACAAAGTTTTGGAGAAATGCTCATTTAAAACACCCGACATCTCTATCACCTCAAGTTTCCGGCTGGACCATAAATGACCATAAACGGCCATAAGTGCGTGTCGGGCCACGCGCAGTAGGGTTCCATAGAAAAATATTTTTAATTTTACTTTTTAACTAAATGGCGTCCTTCAGAAAGGAAACTTCAGGAAATGTTTGTAGTACACGAAACCAGCTAGCACGTATGACGAGATGTATGAATGTTGAGGAAGCGAAAGAAGTATGTAAGGAGCGAAGCACATGGCGTTCCATCGTCTCTGCCTACCTCCGTGGGATAAAGGCGTGATTTTATATATGTATTATGTATGTTTATTTATGTTTCAAGAATTTTGAACGAAATATTCTGAGTAACTGCATCTGACATTTCGGACCCCTATTCCTCTTGAACTAATGAAGTGAACTTATCCGCTATAGTTTTCCTTTAAAGTTCATTACATGTACTACCGACACAATTTTTTTCAGATTTTAGGATCCTGTAGTTTAGCTTTTAGAGGGGGGGGACGCCCTACTCGAACAAAAATTTGCTCTTTAAAGTTAATTATCTCGCAAACGGATCCCTAAATCAAAAAACTATCTTAGCAACCCCTAAACGTTTTTAAAAGTCCTATCTAACAATACCCCACACTATGGAGTAGGCGACAAAAAAAAACATCCCTACTTTACATGTAGGGGAGCTACCTGAAAAAAAAATATTTTTCCAAATTTTACTCTACGACTTTCTTTGTTTAGTTAACATACATGTTTATGCAAAATTTCAGTTTTCTAGCACCAACGGTTTCGTCGCTATGCCGTGGACAGACAGACGGACATGGCGAAACTATAAGGGTTCCTTGTAGGTACTACGGAACCCTAAAAAAATTAAATACTAATAAATTTCTTTGCCGAAAGATTATTCAATTTTTCATTATTTTACAGATAATAACTTATTAAAAGACGATGACAACCCAAAAGACGACGATGACAATGAAAATGACAGCAGTGATGAAGATGATGATGATGATTATGATTAAGATGCCTCCGTTTTTTGTAATACAATTATCAATTAAAATATATAGTTTTTGTTTATTTTCAAACTTGAGATTGATATTATCTTAATTTTGTTCAACAATTTAATAATTATTTTGATACTACATTAATCCACACATTTATTCATTATTTCTTAATTCTTTCTCTATAATTTATTCGACATCTATTTTTAGACCAAGCTAAATGATACAACATCACTTTCCACTTTTAAATCGGTCTGGCTGAAGGTTAACAACCGAATAATTGTATGGCAAATTAATTTTAAGTTTTTAGATACTTAAATAATATTATAAAAAAATTTCAGCCATACTGAATTACTTTGAAAAAAAAATTTTTTTTCATTCGAAATTAGCGTCTGGCACAGTTTAAACAACAACAAAAATGTCTGGCAATATTAGATTTACGTTGTGGAAAGTTCAATAAGAATAATGAACAAAAAAAAAAACTTCTTAAAATGATTTAGAAAATCGATATTTTACTTGTGCAGGTAGGATGCGCACTGATGAATGCAACCACTTCCACCAGCCAGATAGTCCATATGACGTGCGGGAGAGTGAGAGAGATAGAATATCTAAAAATTAGCCTACCTGAAGTTCTCTCTCAAAAACGTTGCTACCTCTTAGACTATAAAGGAGACAGTACACTGACTTTTATGACGAAAATTGTACGTGCTGAGATTTTGTCAGGACGATGCTGTATCAAACTTATGTGCATTGCAACTTCATAATTATAACTACCGAAAATAAATTATTTTTGTTTTAGCTTCTATTTTACCTGATGGCTAGGAGAAACTATAGCCCGTCGTCATATGGAAAATATTGCACATAATATGCGTCACTGAAGCACACGATTACGATATTATGGTTTATATGCAAGCAATTTCGAATCTTACTTCGACACCAAACCAACAGATAGTTGTAGAAAACCTATGAGTATAGATTTAAGGTTAATAAACGCTACTCAAGCCTAAAGTAAAAGCTCAACAAATTTTTAAATGCACACTAACAGTTCTAGCACGTTTTGTTTCTGATAACCATCCTCTCAATCTTTTACCATATCACCAATGGGATATTCCAAAAAAAAAGCAATTCATTTCCAAATACTATAGAAAGAAAGAAAAGAAAGAAAAAACATTTATTTTACAGACACACTCTGGACAATACAGTTGAAAACAAAAACAAACAAACAATCAAAGAAAAAAAAACAAAGTAAAAAATAAAAAAGAACATAACAAAAAATAGTAGTAACTAAACCTAACTTAACAAAATCAAATTATCAAAGACAAAAAAAAAACAAAAGTTAGAATAAAAAAGAATCAGCAGATTTTTTTCTTTAGCGATTGCCTGTCACATCAGTGAGCTGTCCCGAGTGTCACCGCGAAAACGGGATTTCGCTCAGCGTTGTGCTGTAAAGCGCTTACATTGCTGCAAGACGCTTTACAGCGCTGGTATTCTGCGATACTATAACCATTTATGTAGTCTAAAATACTGTAGTAAGCTTTTTGACATAATCTGATTTTAAATATACAGCGAGCAGACAAAATGATACTGGCGCATAAAATATAATTTATTTAGCTGAAGGATAAGATTAATTGAAGAGATAATAGTAATCAATCCTTTACTATATCATCTAGTCTGTTTGTAGTTCAGTGCAAACAGTATTATTCAAATATTTGCTCTAGCCATGTCGCCTTACTTACATAATTCAACGAAGACTGAACCAATTTCACATTAAGTAAATACTATGGAGATGTTCGGTAGTACCGTCAACCAAGATGGAGACGTAATTAAGGACCTATTTCACTGACGTATTAAAGTTAAGTTTAACGTTCTTCTTCTTTGTGTCTTAATTGAAAACACAAAGAAGTAGCACACATTGGGCAATTCGCGAGTTTTAAAGCGAATTGGCTAACCCTTTCACCACGATGGCAAGTCAAAACCTTGACCACCTTACTGACTGTCCAAAATGCCCTAACCATTGCACAAGAGAGGCGCTCATGAACGCCGACGAGAGCGCCATAACAGTGGCCACTTATTGGACACATAAAATTTGACTCAGCCATCGACAAGAAGAAGAAGAAGAATTGAAAACATATGGAAATGTACATATACATTTTTAATTGACCAAAAATTAGCCACAAGAATGGCGTTATCGGTGGCGCTCCTCAGATCGTTTATGGTGCAGCTGGTGGGACATAAAGGGCATGAAAGAAGGTGAGCCATCGTTTGGGGACTGGCACTACATTCACAATCGGCGAAGTCTGCTTAACCCAAGTTCGCTAAGTTTGCTGACTTGGGTACGGAGCCTGTTTAAGGCCTTCTATTGTGGCCAGGGTAAATCGCTGCCAGAAGGTAGTTGTTCTTTCTGAAGTATCTGTGGCTTAACGGAATGACCTTCTTTCCATAGCCGTAATCTGGCTTGCTGATGTTCTGAGATGTTCGGTAGATGCGTCACCCGAGATGGAGACGTAATTAAGGACTGATTTCTCCGACGTCTTAAACTCAAGTTTAGCGCTAAGCACTGTTTTTGATCTCTGCTTGTATTAATGTTAAATAATAAATAATAAGAGATCCGAGTACGAGTTTAATAAAAACGTAGATTAAATAAAAAAGAGTTTAGCTAGATTGGGACTAAGTCGATAGAGAGTACATACCTCAGAAATCTTATAGGTCTGTGATCTGTGATACAAATAGGACGTTATAATTAAATTATTATGTCTTACTTATCTCTCACTTATCACTCACCGTGAAGTCACGGTGCTATTTAATATTTTGCTGCCAGGAAATACTTTGTCGTTTGTTACTTGGAATGGAATGGAATGGAAAGTGAACTCATTTTTCCGCACTTAGACTCAAATTTGGTCCATTGTGCGTGGAGAGTCCTGGCTAACATAGCCAGCCTAACTCCGCCCAGAAGCACAGAAGTTTCCTGGGGACTTCACAGGCTTCGCGGAGTGACCTCATTGTTCCGAGGATTTGTTCCCGTTGAGAAGCAACGGCCCTACATTCCAGGACTACGTGGGAGACCGTTTCTTCGGCGTCAAGACATCCTCGACAGAGAGGACTGTCAGTGATTTTTATGGTGTATAGGTGTTTGTTCAAGGAACAGTGACCCGTTATTGACCCTATCATTATTTTTAGATTTGTTCTGTTTAGTCTTAGGAGGTTTTTAGTGAGTCGATGATTCGCTTGCGGTATTGCAAGTTTGGCTTGCCGACACTCAGCGATCTCTGACCATCGTTGGTTTTGGGTCTCTATCGATCTTTGGCGGATCCAGGTCCGGTATTGCGTGAAGGGGATTGGAAGAAGAGGTTGCGGGCCTTGTACTGTCGTATCTGATCCCCTTCTCGCTAGTTCGTCTGCAATGTCGTTACCAAGAGATCCACTGTGCCCTTTGATCCATTGCAGGGTTACCTGATTCCTGGAGCAAATTTTTTCTAGGGCATCGTGACATTCTATGATTAGTTTGTTGTTGGTTTTATTGTTAAGAAGAGCTTTGAGAACTGCTGCGCTATCAGAAATGAGTCTGATGCCTATTCCCTCTACTTGCCGTTTGTGAATGGCTTTTGCGGCGAGTGTTAGTGCAACACATTCACATTGAAATATTGAGTTGTGATTGCCCAGCGGAATGTGGATGTTTATATTGAGGTCAAAGGAGTGTACGCCAGCACCTGAACCACTATCCGTTTTGGAACCATCTGTGTATACGCGTACTTCGTTGGCTCCTGATTGATCCTTTGCCTCCTCAATTAATTCTATGTTGTAGTTTTTGTTGAAGTTGTATACAGGAAAAGTCCTATCACATGGAGCAGTAATGAGTGGTTTTATCTCGATTGCCTGGTTCAGGATGTTCGTGTGTGGACTCGTGTGTTTTTTTCCCCATAGACCTAGGTGCATGAGCCGAACAGCAGCTATTGCTGCTTCTTGCTGTATGTAGAGGTCTAGGGGTAATATTTGTAGGGCCATCTCGATCGCTGTCGTTGGGGTTGTTTTCATACAGCCGCAGATGGATGCACATGCTAGCCTTTGTTTGTTACTTGTATTTGAGAACGGGGTCTGGAATTTAGCTCGGTAAATGATGATGGTCCCTTACTACGTATTTTTATACCTTAACATCACTAGGTGAAATGTTGGTATTATTTATTGATTGATTATTAATCATTTATTCATATAACTTTTACACATATAAACATAACAATTATTTTGCCAAACTGCATAACAGTTTGTTGGCGAATATTGAGCACTCACTTATCCATAATTATAATATAAAATGTATAAAAATTTAAAGTGATAGTTACTACAATGACATGATCTATTGTTTTTATTATTTAATAATATACTTGGGTCAACGAGACGGCAAAATTTATTTGGTTTATAAATAATCCAATGGAAATGAGATTGTAATGTGACTTATTAACGATATTTTTATTCAAAATTTAATTATAAATATATTTTATATTAGTGTGATTTGTAATTACGTGTTTTCACCGTTTAGTTTTCTCAAGTATAGTTTATATTATTGCGTTGTATACAAAAACTATGATTTTTTTTTATTTATTATGTACATACAATGTAATTGAGAATTTAATATATGAATACCTATTTCCCTGGTCTCGTCATACCTGAGAAGGACTTTACTAATTTTATTAAATAAAAAACAAAATATATATTTTCATAATAGTGTTTATTCCGTAGGGTTCAATAATTTCACTTATATTTTTACAGATTTTTTTTTCTTTTTTATTTTTTTCTCTCCGTAAGAACCTTGTACAGAGTATTAGAAAACTACAAAAAAAAATCAGCCAAATCGGTTAAGCCGTTTTCATGCTATGTCGTGACAAAGGAAAACGGGTTTCATTTTATATAATATAGATAAGATCTGTTAACCTGATCTGATAATCTTTTGGGTAATATAACTGTGATGTAAAATATGTATGTTTGTTTCAGACAAGTACAAACGGGAGCAGCCAAAACATACGCACCAAATACATAAATCAAAGTAAGTATCCTTTTAACACGCTTATATTAGCTTCACCTGTATGTATGTATATATGTATGTATGTATGTAACCGACTCCTTTGGACTCGATTTTGAGCCACATTAAACGGACAGATTTCATACAAATTTTGCACACCTGTCAAAGATCGATGACAATGCAATAATTCGATGAAAAAGAAAAAAAAAAAAAAACGCTCTTATAAATAAACCAAACTAAAAAGTAGAAAATAAATAATAGTTTAAAAAAACTAAAAAACACGCTTTTAAAGTACTTCTAACTAAAAAGTTTTTTTAAACTATTATTTATTTTTTCTTGATTCCTTTAGTCTTGATTCGTTTTAATCTAAAAAAAAATAGCAGCCTTGTATTTAACACGGCTAAGATTAGGCCTCTCCTCCCTTCACGCTCAAGCTTTTTAGGCACTCTCAGGGTGGCAGATTTCCTTAAGATGTTTTCCTTCAACGTAAGCGTGTGATAATTTATATGATACATACACACATATCATCAAAAAGACAAATCTTAGTATAAAGTAAACAAACATACAGTAAAGTAATTAAAAAAAAATAGGCCAACATTTTTGCAAAATCAGTCTTTTTAAAAGATTTTCAAAGTCATTATTATCCCATGGCATTTATAACAAATGAAATGTGGGTGTTGTACAATTCTGCCACACCCTTTTGAAAAATATATCGTTATTACCAAACTCGTTGTTGCTACTGGGAACTGTTTTCTATTAAAAAAATTAAAACTACGAGGGCGTTTATCTATCTGTTTACGGAGAAACCGTACACCATAAAGCTTCGATTTCCTAGGAAAGCGGTGTGGAATAATGCGGCCGTAATATTATTACCGTGACACGATTAATATGTAATACGTTAGGTCGATCACCGCTCTCTAGGAAACCACTACATTTATTTTACATAGGCAACGTTCTAGTGACGTCATTGTACCGTTATCTTTACGACCGCATTATTCCACACCGCTATGCTAGGAAACCGAAGCTTTAGCAATGTCTGCATTTACATGCGCGCGGGCAATGGGCCTCTTTGCCTAAGCATTTACGTGAGTTCGCGATCTTTCCGCATCGGCTAAAGACACGGCTCCACCAAACCGCGCGCGTAGCCTTCTTTTGTCGATTATTACACGTTTAAGTACACATTTACGTGTTTCATTTGTGGACCTTATCGTTAGGCTCTACAATCTGTTATAAGAAACTTTTTAGACGGATATAATTTCAAATTTGTAAAGAAATATCTGGCGGTAAACTACCTAAAACTTTATCAGTAACTGATTAAATTGGGGTCAAATCTATAAAATATAGACTCTAAATAAAATAATTTATTTTTAACACCAATAGCCAGACTATACATACAACGCTGCACTCCAATAGTTCATCACGACTATAGATAGTCCGGTTCGTGCCATCGCATAGTAATGTAAATCATAGCACATCTTCAAACCTATAGGTTTTTAAAGAGATTCGATAAAACCTAACCATTAGTTAATATTTAAACAAATATCGTAAAATAAACTCTAGGTACCATAATTAAATGGTATATATTTACTTGTAATATTTTAAAGCAAATTTTAGCTTTGCTATGCATTTATTTTATGTAATATTAAAGTTGAAAAATTAAGAATCCAGCAGGACTCGAACTCGAATTGGCAAAGCACTTGGGGCGTATACCCAAGAGGTGCAGGTTCGAGTCCTGCTGGATTCTTAATTTTTCAACTTTAATATTACATAAAATAAATGCATAGCAAAGCTAAAATTTGCTTTAAAATATTACAAGTATTTGATAAAAATGCGTCATCTCTTGACTGTAACAGTATTGATCTTAATTCAAACTTACAGTATGTGAATAGTACTTATTACATCACATAGATGGCGCTAAAACCAAATAAGGTTCGTCTAGCTAAAAGCTGGCACAAAAAGAGTTGAGAAATTTCGAGTCCGGCAGCATGCGAATCCATAGCTGAATTGGCAAAGCACTTGGGGCGTATACCCAAGAGGTGCAGGTTCGAGTCCTGCTGGATTCTTAATTTTTCAACTTTAATATTACATAAAATAAATGCATAGCAAAGCTAAAATTTGCTTTAAAATATTACAAGTATTTGATAAAAATGCGTCATCTCTTGACTGTAACAGTATTGATCTTAATTCAAACTTACAGTATGTGAATAGTACTTATTACATCACATAGATGGCGCTAAAACCAAATAAGGTTCGTCTAGCTAAAAGCTGGCACAAAAAGAGTTGAGAAATTTCGAGTCCGGCAGCATGCGAATCCATAGCTGAATTGGCAAAGCACTTGGGGCGTATACCCAAGAGGTGCAGGTTCGAGTCCTGCTGGATTCTTAATTTTTCAACTTTAATATTACATAAAATAAATGCATAGCAAAGCTAAAATTTGCTTTAAAATATTACAAGTATTTGATAAAAATGCGTCATCTCTTGACTGTAACAGTATTGATCTTAAATCAAACTTACAGTATGTGAATAGTACTTATTACATCACATAGATGGCGCTAAAACCAAATAAGGTTCGTCTAGCTAAAAGCTGGCACAAAAAGAGTTGAGAAATTTCGAGTCCGGCAGCATGCGAATCCATAGCTGAATTGGCAAAGCACTTGGGGCGTATACCCAAGAGGTGCAGGTTCGAGTCCTGCTGGATTCTTAATTTTTCAACTTTAATATTACGTATATATTTACGTTCAAGTTGCTAATGATAATCATTATCCACACTTGACCTATTATATTTAGAACCCATATTATTATAAGTATTTTGCTATCTATCGTCCACAATTCAAATTTATCCAATTTGCTACTGGAAAACTTCTAACGGAAAAAATAACTCATAACAGTTTTGTCCGACTCATGAATTGAACACAAGAACTTCTAGAGAGCGGTCATACTAACTGTCCTTAGAGTAACGATGCTATAGGTACAATAATAGTATATCACAGCTCTTCAAGCTATTGACGTACCAGTCCGTGCCAGCGCATAGTAATGTGGGCTATAACCGATAACAAACGATACCAGGTCTTACTTTATGGACTTGCAGTTTATTTTTTTTATTAAGTAAGCTTGTTTTAATAAACCATTTGTTCTTTGTTATTATTTGATCTTATCCAACTAGCTAAATGAAGAAGAATAAGAATAAGAATAATCATTATTACAGTCCACAAGTACATACAAAGATATAACAGTAATAACCACACTAGGCAAAGCCTGTATCGTGGTTATTAATAGCGTCTATACAGAAATTGAACGTGTGTGTGTATGTGTTCGTGCGTGTGTGCGTGCGTTGTATGAATGTTTGTGTGTGTGTGTGTGTGTGTGTGAAGTGTGTGCGAGCGTTTGTGTGCATGAGAAAGAGTTTAAGTAATTGCAGCAGTCTGGTGTGTAATACTAAGCAAATAATAATAATATAATAACGCCTTGCAATAATTGTCGATATCACCATCCCGCATGACGAGAATCTCGTGAAGGCCGAAAAGGACAAACAAGTAAAATATTTGGACTTGGCTCATGAGATTGTCGACATGTGGGAGGTGGACTCGGCTATTATTGTACCGATAGTCGTATCTGTAAACGGATTGATAGCAAAGAGTCTCGACAAACATCTAAAGAGACTCGCGTTGGGTGGCTGGATCAAGGGTCTGATGCAGAAGGCGGTACTACTGGACACGGCACGCATTGTGAGGAGGTTCCTCTCTCTGGAGCCCTAACCATCGGTAGTTTGGTCCCTGTATCCGATACCGGTGGGGTACTATTTTTTATATTTTTAAATATTTTTAGTACTTATATTTGTTCATCCTTAATTTATTTTTAAATTTTATAACATTTTTTCATTTTTCTATAATGTGGCATTAAGTATACATACAACCCTAAATTGTTAGCCTTTTATCACCAACCCCTATTTTTTAATAGCCATTTTAGTAACCTTAGCGCTTTTGACGATATGAACTTTTTGAATGTACCTTTGTGGAGTTTGACATATCATTGACATAATGTCAGCTTGTTATTTATATAGTAAGAATTTAGCGTAATGCTAAATATCTAAAAACCTTTATTAAGAGTTAGACTATCAAACACAAAAAGAAATATAAAGATTCGACCAGTAGCTCTCAAGCTTAGCGCTATCAAACAAACAAGCTAACTTTATCCCGAGGTTTCATCTGCGTGGTAGGTACATACATCAATAAAAAGTAACCTATGTTACGCGCCTTGTAGTCAGCTGCCAGCATCTAAAATTTTATTTAATTGTTTAGAAGATTAGCTGATAGAAACAGAAAAACAGACAAAACTTCAAAAACTGTATTTTAGGTAAAGCTATCGTGCAAACAACTATGCCAGCTTCAAAAATCATTGTAATTTTGACATTAAATACAGAGAAGAAGAAGACTTCAATTTTATTTACTTGTATTGATATATTAAATGAATAAGTTTCATATGTGGTTAATGTAGAATATTATATCAATATCACACAATAGACTGGATACTACACACCATATTATATTGGTGTCTAGTACTTATATTGGACGTCGTACGTTTCATTATGTAAGTCTAATTCAATCAAGATGGCCACTAATGGTCTTGAACTGTAGCATTATTCTGAGTTCGCATAATTAATTAAAAAATAATAACCTGAAAGCCTCAATGTTTTAGAGGCTAGCGTATGCGCTTCTCACCACGAAAAGATAGATTTTATGGAAACACTACTCCCAAATGCGGTAAATTTGGGATTGAAGTAAATGAGTGAAGTTTTTAATTTCAAAGGAAATTGTATGGAAATATCGAATGCCATGCGGACAACATCGCGGGCAAAAGCTAGTATATATTTTGTCAGATTATTTTAAGTCTTCAATACAGCAAACAAAACCAAACAAAATAGTTTACTAGTTGAGTACATAGAACCTTTACCGTCGCGTCAGTCAAAAACATTTGAAAATTACAACTCATTTAGTTACAAGCCAACTAACAGTTTTCAAACTACTCAGTATTGGATGTTTCACTCGTCAAGCTCACCCAATATTTGCTACGTTGCGCTATTACTGCAGTGAAACTCCAAAACAAATCCTCAAGCCAAAGGCAAACTCATCAGCATTAAACTTCTACAAACATTAAAAACTTATACATATTAAGAAAGTTCCTTGTTGATTTTACTTCAAGTGTACATTACTATGCGATGGCACGAACAAGACTATCAATAGTCGTGATGTACTATTGGAGTGCAACGATGTATTTATAGGTTGCCTGATAGTGTTTATATTCAATATATATTTGTTTTCCGTAATAGCATTTTAATAAGGTGATTGATAAAAATATAAATATAGTTATATTTATTAACAACCGACTATGGCAGATAAAGCTTAACAAAGCTGTCACATATACAAAAGTTCTTGATACAAAACACTAAATAGATTTTTATGTAAAGCCACACCAAGCTCAGATCAATATTTTTATAGTTTTCACCGTTCAGTCAAAAACTATATCTCTCATTTAGTTTCAAGCCGAAACTAACAATTTTCAAACTACTCAGTATTGGATGTTTCACTCTTCAAGCTTACCCAATATTTGCTACGTTGCGCTATTACTGCAGTGAAACTCCAAAACAAACCCTCAAACTAAAGGAAAACTCATCGGCATTTAACTTCTACAAACATTAAAAACTTAAACATATCAAGCAAGTTCTGCTTCCATTTGTTTTTACTTCAAGTGTACATTACTATGCAAGGGCACGAACTGGACTATCAATAGTCGTGATGTACTATTGGAGTGCAGCATAGAAATCTTAATAACTAGTCAATAGAAATGCTATCGACTATCTTTTATCACTGGGACGCATGTCGCCGGTTTTCAAATACCACTTTTTGTATTCCTACAAACAAAATTATTCTTTTTGGCGATGACATTAAGACGACAATTCCTCAACTCGCACTTATGTTCGATTAGACAAATGCGCTTGTATTCCTGCAAACAAAATTATTCTTTTTGCGATGACATTAAGACGACAATTCCTCAACTCGCACTTGTGTTTGACTTGACAGATGCGCGGCGACAAGGTCACGCGTCTTTGACATTTCTATTGCCTTATTATTAAGATTTCTATGGAGTGCAGCGTTATTAGTAACATTATTTTAGAAAAATATACATTGTCATGGGGTCATTGTTATTAACCAAGATATAAGTATTCATTATGGTAAATAATAAGGTAGGAATATCAATTAAGCAACTAATCGTAGCAAGATTAGCTAAACAATGCCCTTGCCTACTAAAACAATCTCTTTTCTGGGTCAAACACATATAAGAATATTATTTTAGGCCGTGTCACGCATAACACAATATTTATTTAGTGTTTTAGCCGCTTAGATAAAACATTTTAGAAACTAAAACCTTCATTGAGTTACGAATTAAAACTTACAGTCTTCATACCAAGCTCTCCTTATATTTGCTACATCACGTTATTACTGCAGTGATACTCCAAAACAAATCCTCAAACCAAAGGCAAACTCATCAGCATTTAACTTCTACAAACATTAAAAACTTAAACATATCAAGCAAGTTCCGCTTCCATTTGTTTTTACTTCAAGTGTACATTACTATGCGCTGGCACGAACCGGACTATCTATAGTCGAGATGTACTATTGGCAGAGCATTGAAGTGCAATATTGTATGTATAGTCTAGCTATTGGAGTTATAAATCAAATAATATTTTATGGCGATTGCATGATCGAATTTGATGTGAATTTAGTGTTATTGGTATTCATAGTTATATCTATGGATATGAATCACCAATTTAGATCATAACTTCCATAACTTTATTACTGTAGTATGTAGATAGTTGCTCACGGTAACATCCAAGACCATCTTTTATTTGTTAACATACATACATAGAACCACGCCTTTATTCCACGGGGGTAGTCTAAGACGATGGAACGCCATTAGCTTCGCTCCTTACATACTTCTTTTGCTTCTTCAACATTCATACATCACGTCATAGATGCTTGCCAGTTTCGTGTATTTATCTGGTCCCTATATGTCTTTCGTGGACGACCTCTTCCAGTACTTTCAGCCACATCCGCGTTTTTTTTTTTTTTTTTTTTTTTTTTTTTAACATTTACAAAAGCCATCCTAAAAAAAATTACATCTTAATGCGCTGCTAAAAACCACAGAGGTTTGCCTGCAGCGCAATTTTATCTGCAGTCTAGTACAGCAGTCGTAAACGCTATTAAAAAAATATTATAATTCAAGTAGAAAACATTACATTATTAACTTAGGTACAATAATATTTTATTTTCTTAAATATATAAGTTACAAGAGCTAGGTGAATGCATTTACTCTATTAGTTTATTTATTAAATAAGACTTGAGCTTGGATTTTATATTTGTTGCATTAATATTACATTTTATGGTGGAGGGTAGTTCATTAATAAACCGCGGCACTAAGTAGTGAGCGGTTCTCTCGCCGTAAACATTCCGAGCCGGCACGGTACATAGGCGCTGCCGAGCAACAGAGCGCGTGCATACAGGGGGTTCGACTTTTTGCTGTAGTTCGGAATTAAAGTATTGTTCTTTAAGAATAGTATATTTAACCTGTTGTTGAACTGGTAAAATTTTGCAATGTGCAAATAATGCAAGTTCATTATCGCGATACTGATTTTTTATTGCGGGCGATACTATTAATTTTAAAATTCTTAACTGCAGCTGATATATCCTATTCAGGTAACTATTATAAGTACGTCTACTACTTACACCGTATTGAATATATGCTTCAGCCAGCGAATTATACAGTGCTAATTTAACTTTATAAGGTATACGATTTTTTAATATAAACATATTGGCAAGGAACTGTCTCAGTTTATTACAAACATGCTCAACGTGATGACCCCAATTGAGTCTGTTATCAATATTAAGCCCTAGGTACTTATAGGAGGTTACAATCTCGATTGTTGAACAGTTACAATCAGATACATTAGTAAGGTGGATGCAGTTGTGGTCATGAGCTTTTAATTGTCCACTCGGTGAGTATTTAAGGTAGGGAGACTTAATATGCAAAAGTTTAGTTTTATTTACATTAATGACAAGGCCAGCATCATGGCACCATTTGAGAAGATTGTTAAAGTCGGTTTGGAGTAGGTGGTACGCTTCTTGTAGTTCCTTTCTGCCAATAACAAGACAGGTATCATCGGCGAACTGATAACATGTGCAGTTTCCGAGAACGTTACTCATGTCGTTCACATATGACAAGAAGAATAATATATCGTTGTATATCTCTTTCATCAATCTACTTTCAATAACTCTTTCAACATGACCAAACCACTTAAGCATACCCTTTATAATCCTAGCCACTATATCATCTTTCAAACCACAACGATTTCTTATCACACTATTTCTTATCCTGTCATTCAAGGTTATTTTTTTTTCTTATTGTTTTTAGGGAGGCTTACAGTCTAATAACAAAATGTGAATATTACAATACATAAATTTAAGAAAAGATTGCTTTTGAAAAGCCTCCACAGATAAACAGACATTTGGTCTTGCCTACGAGAAAAAGAATTAGACAATGAACAATGAAGGGGAAGAAAAATTAAATTAGCTAAGAGCTATAATGCTCTACCTAAGGCACACTTTTAAAGCCACATGATTAAAAAAACAATGAGTTGGCCAATTAGCCGCCTTACAGCTGTCGCAGTGGTACATAAAAGATCAATGTCTAAGACACGTGGAATATTATTAAACTCGTGCGTAGCACGTAAAGCAAACGAATTTTGCTTATAGTTGATTGTTGCAAAAGGTATACCACACATACTTCATAATGAGCGCATTTCTATAGCATTTATTCTTCTTCCATGCTTACTCTGCCATACCTAAAATTAACTTATTTTAATATTACATTTACCACCACTATTGCCTCGTGTGGTCTCGCACCGCGAAGTCACAGGTTCAATAGCCATGTCAAGTTAGTGTTATTTATTAGAGAATTAAGATAAGGGGTCCGATAGGAAATTTTCAACTGCAGCACGGTATTGGATTCATGCCCGGTAGATGACGATAGGCTGGCTGATAGGTGAGTGTTAAACACCTGTGCCGTACCCTTCTAGGTGATATAGGCGTGATATTATGTTATGTACAAACTACACAACTGAGGTAAAATTCTTCATTTAACTTACCACGAAACTATCATCATACTAAGTACAACTTCCCGTCTTTGTAATTTTAAACTATCTTTCTCAAAACCCGTTTTTCCTCGTTCCTTGTTGCACAAACACAATAAAGTTAACTGAAGTATAATTACTAACTGGCCTGGTTTAACAGCAGTTAACTTAACTATGCATAAATTAAACTAAGATTAATGAAATTACCGCACATGCTGGGCGTGCTGCCGCATAATGATCAAATTGGAATTTATGGGTGTGTGCGTATCGTTGTGTATCATGTTATAAATTCTGGTATACAATAGATGAGGAATTGAACTGTATCGGCGTAGAAGTAGGTCACAATTCCTCCGTGCTGTTGCTGAAAATTTCCTTACGAAACAATTCGAAATAACACTTTTGCCCGGCGAACCCTGCGTAAGATCAACGATGCAGTGAAATAACATTTTATTTTATATTTTAAATCATTACCTTATTAAATTTATTACCAATTTTTTAATTGAATATTTATATAATAAAATAATCTGAAAACTCCTCCGCATTGTGCCCAAAAAGCTGGCAGCATTGCCACGTTGTATGGCAATGCTTATTCCTTGAGCATTTTTTTTCTATCTTACTTCGTAGTTTAAATTTTGATACTTGCATTACAGATCCTCAACACACAGAAAGACAAAGAGAAGGCAAAATCAACACCACATGACTGTCGAAGACCAAGGTACGTCAATTAGAAACCAAACTATGTATTTATAACCATAGGTACATTGCCAGTATAAGCTATCTTGCATTGCACGGGAAGTCCAGACCACTGAATATATATGTATGTATATATATGTGTGTGTGTATAACGTATATATTATACCTACTGCTAATCGTACAGTATATTATTTATTATGTAACTTTATTAGTATTATATATAACTATTAATATACCCATTATATCCGTTTCACAATTATTTTTAGTGCACTAAAATAAAATTAACTACCTATTTATAATTTCTTAAGCTCTCTTGTCCATCCAAAGGTTGCCTGTAAGAAATCGCTTTTATAGCGATAAGGCCGCCCATTGTACTATCTAAATGATGTGCTTTATGAAACTGACTTTCTTATTTGTGTACAATAAAGAGTTATCTATCTATCTATTTTTAACTTTACCACAGTATAACTAGCCATCCAGCCAGATAGATGAATGATCTGGTTAAGATCGCGAGGAGCCATTTTCTATGCTATGTCCAACAGTGGACAGCGTTAGGCTGAAATGATGAATGATAATAGTATTAATAAAAGTGGGTAGTAATATGATTACGATCTATAGATAGAGCATCGGGTGTTCGAGTAGCGCTCGTGCTAATGAATGCAATCAGGCTCTATTAGTCCACTACTGAAGACTAATAAGTAATAGCACTTAGCACGGATATGTTTATGCATATAGTGTGGGTGCGACAAAGGGGTATGAATCTGTGCTTTTAAAATAATTGTTAGTGTTTTAAAAAGCCGGTCTTTACGTCTTTTTTTTTAAAGTGCACTCCAAACTACAATTAAAAAAACTACTGAGGTGTCAAGAGACACCCGGATGGAACGAAGTTCCTTTCGATTAATTAGTAAAGAAATTTTTATTTTAAGTTAAGTTATAAAAAACATCTTAATGTGGTTCACCGAATACTCACTCTATGTGTCTGATGATGTAGCACCGTAGCTGTAGCGTAGCATGTAATTACTACGCCGCTACGAGAATTGCTACGAAATGTGTCGTTACAACTTTTTGTTCCAATTTTTTTCCGTCTAGCCCCCTTACGCAACGCGCGATAAGGAACTTCGTTCCAATATCTTAGTTTAAATAAAAAGTGCAAAAAAAAATATTTCAGAACATTAATTTTATATAATTATGTTTTTATAAGAATACTTATAACATTTTTTTGTACATTAAAGTAAAAATCTATACTTTTCTAAGCATTGACTTTGTTTCAGCAGTGCAGTTTGTCAGAAAGAAGAGGGATTTAGCAGCTGGGAACATAATAATAACCCAACATTTTAGTGAAAAAGTTGTCACGCCTGGAGAGGAAGTAAGTAATTATTTATAACAAACTTCAAAAAAAAAAAAAAACATTCTATATTCAAACCCATTTCTTTTATACTCATCGATTTCTTTTGTTTGATAATATGAGAGCCGTGAAGTTTTAACTTCATTCTATTTTTAAAACACGTATTTTTTTAAAATATATTTTCAGGTGAGTTTACAATGTACAGCGACTGGAGATCGACCACCAAGATTTATTTGGGAACGAGACGGAGTAGTTATATCTTCAAATACAGATCAGAGGTAAATAATGGTCTTATCTTTACATTAGCGATAGCCGAGTGGAAGACCGTAGGACTGCTAAGTCAGATGTCTTGGGTTCGAACCCACGGCACACACCTCTGTCAATAAATTGTTAAGATTCGTCTTTTCGAAGATATAATATGTGTATTTGTCATATAAATTATCGCTCACTAACGGTGAATGAAACATCGTGAGGAAACCTGCATGCCTGAGAATGTCTAAAAAGTGCTCGAGGGTGTGATGTCTACCAATCCGCTCTTGGCCAGCGTGGTGGACTATGGCCTAACCCTTCTCATCATGAGAAGAGGCCCGAGCCCAGCAGTGGGACATGTATTGGATGAAGGGTTGTTATTATATTATATATCTTTACATTATGTAAAATAAAGCCGATAATTCTGACGTGAAATCTCAATGTGGAATTAATGATTTTTTCAAGTACTTTTTTTATCTAGAGTAAATAAACACTAACCACGTCTAGAATCTGTGCTTTTAATACACAAAGCTTTATTGCTTTAATAATGAAGAAAATATTTCCTTTCAGGTACACATTAGGTCAGATGATGTCACCCTCAGGAGTTGGAGTAGTCTCTCAGCTCAATGTATCAAGATCTAGAGTAGAAGATGGAGGCTTATATTCCTGTTTAGCGTTTGAAGGAGAATCTAATATTGGACATACAGCTAGAATTGATGTCTATGGTGAGTACCTTCTAATTAAAAATAATAAAAATGAACTTAAAAGATATATTTATTTATTTATTTATTGTGGTACAAGAAACAAACAGTATTATAATTAAGAACAATTACCAACACATACATAATTAACACTGTCACCAACAAAGTTTCTAATAATAAAATTACACTCGACGGCTTAATTAATCGCACAGATAAATAATAAATATTACAATTTTAACAATTTAAGAAGATAATATATAAATAAATATAATATTTGTATTTATATTCGCATAATTTTTTTTTTTTCGGGATATAATCCCACCCACACGCCCACCACTGTGACTCCTGTGACGCCAGGATCTACAGCGGTAACCAACTGAAAGGCACCGTGCATGACACACGGGCAATCCCAGGGAGAGTTAAAATTGTCTTGGAACCCGCAACGAATTTAATCAGAAGTATATAGTTGGAGTTGGAAAGTATGTATCTTTACTTCCCTCCAGAGCAAAGCGGGAGACTGAGCAATGCCAAATATAGACAAAGTGTCTATATGGAAAGAGTGTAGACACCACGGATAGTGACAAAATTATGGGGCCTAAATTTGATTGCTGTAATAGGTATGGCAGAAACGGCTAAATGCACGGAAATTTATTCTGTTCGATACAAGATCCTCATAGTATACCACTCCAGATGTCAATTGTAAGCTATTTAACATAACATTACGTTCGTTATGCCAGAGACTACACTCCCAGATGATATGGTGGGCGGTTTGATCGTGCTCAGATGTAGAACATGTACAGAATGGAGAATCGATTAGCTTAAACGAAAATAGTTTGCTCTTAAAATTGCCATGACCCGTCAGGAATTGAGCCACACAGTGATTAACCTCTAGCCATGGTTTCGCAAGTCTGTCGCGAATGGATGGAAAGAAATGATAGAGGTGACGGCCCTTAGGTGATGTGTCCCAGCGTTGCTGCCATTCGTCTATGAGGTGGTTATAGACATCCGTTGGATTATTAAATAGTCTTGTGATCTTTGTGCGGTCACGAGGTCCTAGAAAGCTGTTATTGAGATCATCGCGCGTAGAATAATACATTGCCGCGCGTCTCTGGACCTCGAGATCGACCGGAAGTACACCTGCCAGTACCGGTAAAGCCTCGGTGCTAACTGTCCTATAAGCCTTGCACAAGAATATCAATGCGAGACGTTGACTTTGAAGCATTTTGCGGCGTACAGCACCGACAGTGGCCCTGTCAGCCCATACGGGCGCACCATAACACATAGAACCAAGATAAGTAGCACTGTAAATGATTCTTAAGGTTTTAAAAGAAAGTCCCCATGTCGCAGTCGATATCCTTGTCAAGGCGTAAAAACTATTCTTAGACTTTTCCCCTACAGCTCTAATATGTTCTACAAACGAAAAGTTTCTTTCAAGAACTATGCCTAAGTAACAAACAGAATCTTTATTTTTAATAGTTACGTTATCAAATTTAATACGAGGAGGTGTTTTTAGATTACCTTTTAAAAGTAGTTGAAAAGTTTTCTGTGGCGCAAAGCATAAGCGATTTCTTTCCCCCCATTTCAAAATCAAATTTAGACTAGTGTTAGCTAAACGTTCAAGTCCTACTCTAGTGTTAGATTGTAACAGTAAAAGGCCGTCATCGGCATATCCCGTCAGCGAGCAGCCCGATGGTAGAGGCAAGGTAAGGAAGTCATCAAAACCTAGATTCCATAGGTATGGAGCTATGACCGAACCCTGAGGGCAACCCATTGTTAGCGTCTTCGAGGCAGCATGGTGGCCAAGTTTTAATTTAGTGGTTCCTTGTGAAAAATACGAGTAAATTAGTGCGTAAATATTACTATAGCAACCGCGAGCTTTTAACTTGAGGAGTAACATTGGCCACCATGCATTATCGAAGGCGCCAGAAATATCCAGAAAAATAGCCAGCACGTATTCAAATTTTGAAAGAGCTACGGTTTTTCTAACTGATAACACAGCATCTGCTGTAGATTTACCTAAAGTGAAACCAAATTGACTGGCACAGAATTTTGCACCACCCGGTATAAGCCGAGGAACAATGAGCCGCTCCAAGAGTTTGCCCAGGGCTGGTAGCAACGTGATAGGCCGATACGACTTTGGATCGTCTTGTGGTTTATCACCTCTTTTTGGAATGATCCTTATATAACCACAGCGCCATACACGCGGAAATACACCTTCTGCTATACAACGGTTAAAAATACCTAAAATTAAGTCACCAGATAGTTTACAGGCTTCTTTAATCATTTGATTTGAAATTTTGTCGTCACCGCAAGCTTTATTAACAGGTAAGGATTGGACAATGTAAATAAATTCGTCAGTAGATGGTAGGTCTGACATTGGCGAGTGTGGCAGTTCAGTGGCCCATTGTCTAATCTGTTGATGATATTCGGTGTCAGTTTCCGGTCGATCGTCAGGGATAAGTGAGTGCAGAAGTTGTTCCGTCGTCTCCTCAATACCAGAAGTATGAACATTGTTGATTTTGATGTTCTGTATGTATGCAAGTTCGACTGATCGATTTGCTTTAAATTCATGATACAGAGGAGACCACGGGCCCTCACTATCGAGTCTTGTGACTATTTTTTGAAGCAAAACACCCTTCGATTTTTGAACGGCAGCTCTGTAATGAGATTTGGCTACCCTAAGAGCAATTAATGCATTTTCGTACAAATCGCCTGTGATGCGTCGTTTCCTAAGACTACCGAGCTTTCGGCGTGCCCTACGGAAGCGACGACGTAGTTCAGCCAACTTGTCATTCCACCAATCACATCTACGGGTGTTAGTGACGGAACCGCGTCCAATAGCAATATCGGCGCAGTATGTAAAAGTATCCGTCATAATTTCAGCACTCTGTTCCGCGGATAGATTTTTCCGAGTGAAGTCTTTGGCATGAGCCGCGAATAATGCACCGAAAAAGCCCCAGTTAGCCCCTTTACATTTATACCTAAAGTTATTATGTAACTTACTATGAGAATCTGTTGCCGCCCCAGACATAAACTCGTAAGCAATTAAGCGGTGATCACTACTCGACGCGTCCGGGAGAACGCGCCACCTACTTATACGAACGTCCCCACTAGAAAGTGTGACGTCAATAGAAGACTCGCCCATTGGGCTGCAAAAAGTTGGTGGTGCATCGGGGGTATTGTGTATTAAAAGGTTCATTTCTGCGATGAAGTCTTCGACGCTACAGCGCCGGTCCCTATCGTTAGAACGATATTTGCCATACCATAGTGTGTAGATGAGGCATTGACGTCAGCGCCAATGATAATTTTTTGGCCTACAAGAGATCGCAAAACATGTCGAAGGTGGTGTAGGTGAGGACCAACAGGATGGGAGTATTGGAAGTAGCAGCTAACGATGTATACTCTGCAGGACGGGGATGATACTTCAGCAACGGCACAGTGTGACGTCATAAGATTTTGCAAGGAAGTTACAGTAAAATTACAGTTAGAAACGTATATCCCGGCGCGTGCCTTGTTGTCTAGTTGAATCACTTTGCGCTTCAAGCGAGTATTCTGATATTGCTCTTGTAATAAAACAACGTGTAATTTGTGCTCTAAGACTAAACGGTCTAACTCTGAGGTAGCTAATTTGCTGTTATTTAGGTTTACCTGTCCTATACTTAAACTATCTAAACTATCCATATTTAATTATAATAAGAATTGGCTTAAGTGGTGTTTAAGATTAGCTGTTCGAGTTTCATTTTGTACGTAGTGCAATCTTGAGAGCCGCACCGATGATCGCATGGCTTTTTGAGTCGTTTGCATGCTACGCAGGTTGGTATAAAATCGGGGGTATTCTTGTCCGGGCAGTCACGGGTTTCGTGCTCGCCGGCACAGTTTGCACAGTTAGGTGACTTTGTCGTACAAAATTTATGAACGTGACCAAATTGTTGACACCTTAAACAACGAACCACTTCTACATCATCGATAAACCTACATGTCGCCCAGTCTATGAATAATTTATCCTTAGTAGCTACCAAATGTTTACGTACTTCAGGTTCAATTTCTAACCCTATCCACTTACGCCCACTATCTAGTTTACGCCTACGAGTAATTTTAGTCGACTTGATAAAGTCGTCCTCGGTAATTTTTAATTCGTCCTTGATGTTTTGACGATATAAAGCAATGGTAAAAGCACTATCTTCCATGCTGGCCGGGACGTCCTTAACAAGAATCCTTGGTTTACGACCCTTTGGTTTCTCCAAACGTAATCCAGCTGATTTAATGGCATTTACTGATTCAAGTTTCTTGAGCTGGCTTTCATTAGCGACTCGCAATACAACACCAGACTTAGATGTCTTCTTCACGCCCACAATTTGAAAACCGTCGTCGCTAGGTCTAATCGCATTCATAAGCGCTTGCTTAGTGGCGGACGATGACGCATACTCAGCTGATCGCTCAGCGGTTGGATAGGCTATTACGCACGGCAGTGGAGCGCGCGTCTCCACCAATGCCGGCGCCGATTTCGGTGGTAAACGGAGTTTCAACGACTCAGCATAACTCTTCGGTTTTAAAAAAGTTGGCGGTGCATTTTGACTCTGATTTCTCAGTAATTCAATGTCACGTTCCATATTTGCCATTTTTGTTTCATTGCAAGATGATTTAATTGCTAATAATGAAACAATTCCCGTGACACGCTGAGTAAAGTCCATAATCGCAGTCTTATTAGTAATGTTCATGCGTGAACCCTGATCGGCGACTAACTCGTTAATTTTTGCCAAATAGGTTGTCGCTTGGGCTACGAGTTCGCAGTAGTTGTCGCGGTCAGAAAGCCTATCGCTAATGCTATCCATCGAATCGGTATGCAATCGCTTTGGATTATCAATTTGTGTGATAAACGATGGCGAGACATCACTCAAAGTTCGTTTGCCCGATTGAGGCGATCGAGGAGTGCTAAAAACATTCCCGCCACCGCGACCATCCGGTGGGTCGTCACCAAATAACGGCATAATTCCTAATCATAAGCCTAATGCAGATACCTAAGCGAAATTCCTACTCAATCCTACGTTTGCGCGTTAGCGCGAAACCTACTATCTACCCACAACCAAAGATAATAAAATGACTTACCGAAATAGCCGAATTACACAAATATACACAGTTTTACCATTAAAAAAGCCTAAAAACTTACGAAAACAGGTTCAAAACACAAAACAACACACGCTAGACACAAGATGCACACGAAAAAACGTCCACGAAACCGAGTAATTAATTTATTTGCACGGAGCAATTCACATCCACTGTACCGCGAGCAGTAGCGGGGAGGGAATTTTTCATGAAAAATATCAATATCGTTGAATTTATTATTGTAACAGCTAAACGCCCGTATTATGAATCTGTTTTTACCGTGTGAGGTTCTAGCGTACGGAACATCTAAAACCACAACACTTCGTGAGGTTGGTCTCCTACAACGTAAACCTATATTGCCCAGGAGATATGAAGAATCAATAACATTATTTAATTGTTTTTATTGCATTGCATATGCTTAGCAAATTATACTCAGACTGTAGCTATGTTGGTAAAGTGGCAAAACGGTATTCCGAGGTGCCTGTCCCACTTTTTTCCTACTGTTTTTTAGAAAATCTAATGAATATTACTACTAAATTAATGTGAATTTGGCAAATCTACTCATACATATCAGAACAACAATAAACATTAATATAGCTAGAAAATAATCAAATGCATGTAAACCAAAATCATGCATCCAAAAGATTAAATTATACAATATGAATTTAAATCAAGCTTTTCAACTTAAAATAATGTTGTAAGAAATACAGTAGTTGTATTAAAAATAAGGTTAAATAATATGGAACCGGCAGGATTCGACCTCTGCACACTGAGCAGCCGGTTTAACCACTAAGCTACGGTCTCCTTTTGCCAGGACACTAAATTTCTCAACTGTTTGTTACGTTATTATGTGTCGTCATAATTTTTCAACTGTTTCTTAGTATAATTTGCTAAGCATAATTACTAAATGCTATAAAAATAATAAAAAAAAACTACTGAGGTGTCAAGGGACGCCCGGATGGAACGAAGTTCCTTTCGATTAATTAGTAAAGAAATTTTTATTTTTCTAAGTTATAAAAAAAATCTTTTTTAAGTTATAATAATGGCGTGCGCATTTTTCTCTGTGTGTCTGATGATGTAGCACCGTAGCTGTAACGTAGCATGTAATTACTACGCCGCTACGAGAATTGCTACGAAATGTGTCGTTACAACTTTTCGTCCCAATTTTTTCCGTCTAGCCCCCTTTTGCAACGCGCGATAAGGAACTTCGTTCTAATAAGGAATAAAATAGTTTTTGAATTAGCGGATATGTCATTACTGCTGATGAATTTTACTAGTAAATCAGTTTATGGGCATTTCTCTGTAAGCTCGTACAAGCCCATATAAATTCTGTCCTGGCAATTATTTTAAGTATTTACCAAAAAAACGTGTCCTATTTTGAAGAAAATTAAATATTATTTCAGTTAGATATGGAGGCCCACTAAATTTACTCATATTTACCGAGTTATTCGCTATTTTGCAAGAAATCATGACAGGGGACTGTTAAGTAAGACAGAGGACTGTTGTACTTGAAAAAAAGTCATTCTACATTAATCAGTCATTGATTATTTTTATAGCATATTATTGCATCAATAGTAAAAAAAAAACTTCATAAAAAAAATAACAGAAATAACAACTTTCTTTAAACATTTATCAAAAAAATACCTTAAGAGCTAGAAACAGCTTGTACTCACTGAGATCTTATTTTAATACATTTAAAAATTAAATGTTTTATTCAGTATTTTTTTATATGCTTACAATTATTAATATAATTATTAGTAAACAGTCTTTCCGAAGGCTATCGAATCTTATCACTAAAAAAATAACATTACATAAAAAAAAAATAGCGCTCGAAAACGTCAACTTCAGTAGAAAAGTTATAAAATATTCTCTTTCCTTTTACAATCAAGTCAGAATTATCCAACTTTTGGATAACTTGATCAAATGACACGTCTGAAATGTCCTTATCGTCTATTCTAAATGTCTGCTCTTTCTGGTCACAAATCTTGAGGAAAGTAACACGTAAGTCGTTTTCATCGTCATTAATCTCATTAATTACGGCAGCACGGTATTCTATATATTTAGTTGGGAATTTTACAAGAACGTAGTCTCCAGTATTGTAACACGAATTGCGAGTGCCACTCGTTCCTTATATATCATCAGCCAATCCTTGAAAGGGCTTGTTTGTTGAAGGTATAAGTTCAAGTTCAGCTGATGCAAGATCTTCCGGTTCTGATTCTGTTAACATTTCTTCTATTGTCCATCTAGGCTTTAGATCATAGTTGATATTGACTATCACTGGAAACTACTGGGCTTGGAGCTGGATGTTAGGATTGGAACTGAACTGGCAGGTCTTGGAGGCGAAATTTCTGCTTTTGGGTCTGATAACGGTGTATTTTCTCTTACAAAAGTGTTAGTAATGCTTTTCAGTCTTAGTCTTTTGGCTCGGTATACGGTACAATGTTCTTTCCACTTCTTTAAGGTAGCTCTGAGCTCACAAGGTGTCATATTCTTCACTAACTTCTTTTGGTACTTCAACTTGAGGGTCATTTTTTTCTTCTTTGGTAACCTGGTCGCTCTGCTTCTCTTTTTTTTTGTATTAATTTCTCTCGAGATAACTTTTACTTTTTAGGAGCCATATCACTTGCGTTCGATCAGCCTGTGTAAAATAAATTAAGTTTGTAAAGGAAAATAATGCGAAATGATTAACGAAATACACAATATACTTTGATGCAACTAATTTTAATATAATGAAACAGATTAACGGATAAATTTACACAAATAGTTCATAAAAAATTACCAAAACGCAAAATACATAGTCCCCTGTTGTGTAAAACAGTCCACTGCTCCAAATTTAGGCAAGGGACTGTTGCCAGGGGACTGTGTATTTTGGTTAGTTTCCACAATATTTACAAAAATAATGCAAAATAGGTTATTAAGAACCTACCAATCAATTGAGACATAAATAATATAACAATAAACTTAATATAGGGATTATTAAAGTAAATAACATACATATTATAACTTACCAGAGGACTGTATGTGGTAGCGATTCAAGCACGTGTTCACCTCACAAATGATGCTCTGACACTAAACAAAATGACGTTTCAACGTCGCATTCGGCAAGGTTGCTAACTTCACAGCGATTGCGTTTCGTTTCACATAAAATAATGTTCGTAATTATTAAAGTTTTTTTTTTTAAATGGATTTAAAATTTCGGCAGGGGACTGTATAAAAATTCTGGGGACAAAGTTTACCGAGAGATTACTAAATAAATAAATTTGTAACAGGACGTTATTTTACGTAAATAATATAATTTAATTATTTTTCTTTATGATATTGCCACACATTTCTGCCACAAATACCTAGTTTTAAAACCTTAATCGTAAATCTCATTTTTAGGTGGAAATGCAGTGACAGGGACAGCCAGGGGACTGTATTTTTGGAGTTTCTATCATGTCTAGAAAAAAACTTAAAATAGCTATGGGTCTAAAAACATAGTGCCCATAAAGTTTCAGGGTTAATGTTACGTTAGAAGTGTTTTTATTTTAAATAATTGTATGACTTTTTTAAATAATCAGTCGGGACAGCTGTTTGCGAGTTTACAGAGAATCGCCCTTATATTGTTTGCAGTTTCATAATTATTTATTCATTCAGTCACAATGCAATCAAACAGCGTGTGTAATTTACATTCAGAACATAATAAACATGTTTAATGATGTGAAATTTCATGTCTATTGTATTTCATGTTCATTCAATGTAATTTGTACATAATATACTCGTATATTGTTTTAAATATAAGCGGGGTATGATTTCATTTTTTTAGACCAATAGACCATTTTTAGCAATATAATATGTTATACAATACCTACCAACACGAAATGTATGCTAAACCTTGTTATATTTGGCAAATTGAAGCTTGGTTACATTGTTTTCAACACACAATGTAAACACAAGTGCTGTAGCATTCAAGAGATGCTTAAAGCCCCTGCAACTAAGTTTACATAGAGAGTTAATGATATTCATGTGACCATCAACCATTAACATTGTTCATAAAAATAGCATCCTGCTTTTAAACTATCGCGTTGCATGATTATTATTATAATATTGACGGGAATTAACGCGAAACATACATATTATTTACCTTTTGGCTATACGTTTCGGCAACGGGTTACACCGGCCGTTTTCTATAGCGTACTGAATCAGCAACTCTCCGCCTCCGTCAGTGATGTCGATGAATGTTCATCCACCCTCACTTTTTGATTTTTTTTTTGATTTTTTGATTTTGAAAAAAAAAATCAAAAAAAAACAAAAACAAAAATAAAATAAAAAAAAAATCAGTACGCTATAGAAAACGGCCGGTGTAACCCGTTGCCGAAACGTATAGCCAAAAGGTAAATAATATGTATGTTTCGCGTTAATTCCCGTCAATATTATAATAATAGCATCCTGCTAGGCACGGGCCTCTTCTCATAAGGGTATGAGTTAGGCCATCACGCTGGCCAAGGGCAAATTGGTAGACTTTACACCACCGTCGAT
The DNA here is from genome assembly GCA_905147285.1 of Hypena proboscidalis. NCBI lineage: Eukaryota > Metazoa > Arthropoda > Insecta > Lepidoptera > Erebidae > Hypena > Hypena proboscidalis. The sequence continues at coordinate 2,480,415 of LR990150.1, read as the reverse complement.
TACTTTTAGTCACTCTCTGTTGTGTTGTTATGTTTTCTTTCAGCCTTAGATAGCGATCATTTTATGATAAACTAGCGACCCGCCCCGGCTTCGCACGGGTACAATGCTGATACTAAATACACTACAGAAAAACTGTGAACGTTGTATATAAAAACACAGCGGCCCGCTCCGGATTCGCACGGGTATATAATATATAGCCTATGTCACTCACTGAAAAAATGATTAAAATCGATCCAGTAGTTTGATTTATTCATTACTGCCCGTGGCCCGCACGCGTTAAATTTGGAGTAAAACAATTCCCCCTTTCTATGCATGTATTATACATAAAAACCTTCCTCTTGAATCACTCTATCTATTGGAAAAAACCGCATCAAAATCCGTTGCGTAGTTTTAAAGATTTAAGCGCACATAGGGACAGAAAAGGCGACTTTGTTTTATACTATGTAGTGATACACACATATTTTCCAAAAGACTTATCTTAAGGATTTATTCACTGAGCTCAGTCCTACGGTCGCCTACTCGGCTATGGCTGCTTCATTAACATGTTTGATTAAAAATATTTCTTATAATTTGAAGAGCTCGTGGTCAAATTAAGGCCGCATGGACCGATCGATGTAGGGTAAAGACAGCTATCGGGTGTTGTATGGGTGACCATCCTAACATTTCAAATTTTCGACAAGTAACAACAAAGCCAACGGCATTAATGGTCTATCACGCGTATGTCTGTTCCATTATAAGATATGGAATAATTGTTTGGGGCAACTCATCAGAAATTATGAGAATATTTGTTGCTCAAAAGAAATGTTTACGTGCCATATTTGGAATGAAGTGGCATGAATCATGTAAACCAATTTTTAGAACTCAGAAAATACTTACTGTGCCTGCCATCTACATATACGAAATAGCCAAATTAGTAAGGTGTAATCCAGAATTATTTGAAAAAAATGACAATACAAACAAGCGGCAGGGGCCTGTTTAATAAAAGCGACAATACGACAAATTTGTCACTTTTTGACAAATTAGTCGAATAATCGCGACTAGTGGCGTTTAATAAAGTTGACAATTAAGTCCAAATGCGACAGGCAAATACTGACAAAATTGTCAAGCTATAAAACTGTTTAATAAAAGCAACAATTGTCAGGTTTTACCTGTCGAGTCCCTAAGAAAATATTATGTGACTTATTTGTCATGACAATTGACAGTTTGTCACTAATTCCGACATATTTGTCGCAACTCACTATCGAGGCATGCATATGAGACAACATAAGGGTAATATCAAAAAAAGTAACTCGGTGCCTACAACAATTTTACTTTTGTTTTCGACGTAAATATGCGACGTCGTCGTCGTACAGTTTGCACCAAATATTCATCTTCACTACTACTGTTATCCGTCGACGACGTTAACACCATTTTTTAAACTAATCGTACTAATTTAATTCCCGATTACCGTTGACATTGGATGAAATGCCTGTCGAAAATCTGTGACAAATTGACAAATATGTCTGCCTGCAATGACAATTTAGTGTTTAATAAAACAAATTTTACAAGTTTTTCCTGACAAATTGTCACCTGTCGCCTGTCAAGGTTTAATATTTATTAAACAGAAATAAGTCAAATTGTCATAAAAAGTCGACATTATTGTAGATTTTCCACCGTGACTTATTTGTCAGCAATAATTTATATTAAACAAAATATTGTCAAATTGTCGGATTGTCGCCTGTCGCCTGTCACCTGTCATTGTCGCGTTTATTAAACAGGCCCCAGGTCAATCAGATGCCTCTAAAAATGCCTGTTCCACGGCTTGAGATAATCCGACGGAGTTGCCTTTATATGGCTCCACTAATTTATAACTCGATTCCAAAAAGTCTTATTGACCTTCCCTATCTAAAATTCTGTAATGAGCTCAGGAAATGGCTTATTGAACAATGTTATTATTCGCTCGATGAGTTTGTAAAGAAAAATGCCTGTCGATCTTACAAATTTAGAAATGATCTTTAAGATTCATTTTATTTTATGGTTTATATTGGTTATGGTTGGTTATTAATTTTTTTTTATTTTCATTTTATTAATTGTATTTGTCCATGTTTATTTTGTTGTGTTATAGATATAAGTAATTGATAGTAATAAGAACATTACAGTTTGTTTCTTTTATTATTACCATTATATTTGCATGCTATTATTTAATGGCTGAATATGCTAGAGTCTATACTATTGTACCATCTTAATGTACCATATTTTTGGCAAATAAATATTTCATTTCATTTCATTTCATTTCATTTCCTCCGTGCGTCGTAAAACACGTTAAGCCGCCGATCCTTGTTGTCATTAAAATATTTCGACGGTCCCTACGTATATAAAGACATGTTAAAAACGAGGTTTTCAGGAGAGCGTTTTTAATGTTCAAACTGCTCTAGAAATAATTTGTATGGACAATGTATGTTTTTTTTCTAAAATGATTTTTTAGTTTTAGAAACTTTATAGTGGTATCAATACATATTTTCTTTTTTTATATTTTCTTGGAAAAACTGATAGATGACTGTTTATACGCCGATATTAAAATAAAAACATGTCAGACATGTCAATGATAGCTTTTTATACGCCGGAAAGAAAAAAACGGTTTATAAAATAGAACTTAAATAAAATGTTTTATGAACACGTGGAATTTGGTTTATTTTTAAAACGTTGCAGTTAATATTATGAATAATTATAACTAAAAAACAGACTACTAATTCTGCAATATTGTATCAAAACAAAAATATTTCACGACGCGGACAAGTATCGACACGACTTATTGGGGAACTCAAGCGCCGCCGTAAATGACGTTAATAGATATCCGTATCTACGACACTTATTCGCTGTAAATATATTACTTGTTCTCTTATACGATTTGCAAAAGACGTTAAATAGGTAATATTAAAAAAATATTTATATCCAGGACTATGTATATGGAAAATCTAAAGCCAATTGAGCAATAAAAAAAATTGCCATTTTTGACATGTCTTTATATACGTAGGGACCGTCGATTTATGGCAGTCGACACGGGTAGTCAGAGGCCAGAAAGTCAGATAATCAGTCTTACAAGAGGTAACTTAGCTCCTCGTACTGTGTTGTGAAGGTCTGAAGGCAGTTGCTAGCCAAGCCTTATCTTATAAACTACACGACGGTTACTGTCGCGTCATGAACTTCATTTGAAATTTCTTTTTTTTTTTCAGGACCACCTTATATAAGAACACTTCCACCAATAAAAGTTCAGAGCGGAGAGTCATTAAAACTAAGGTGTCCATTTTATGGATACCCTATCAGGTCAGTTACTAACTCGGCTTTTCATACTCCAACATAGTCCCCATAATAATATGGATTTTTCCATAAAAAGATACCAAGTAATACACTAACAAAATCTCAAATGTGATCATGATCTTTAACTGTCAACTGTTACGTTTTTTTTTATAAATCTATTGAAAACTCATAGTTTTAGTTTATCAGATTTTGATGTAACATTTTGTTTCCTTTTCTTTTCTTGCAATCAGTCATACAGACAATTTGTTTTATTTGTTCTAAAAATGTCCCGTCGCTTTTTGAGTCAGCGTATTGCTTTTGGTAGGGTAAGTAGTACTGCTAACTGGTTTGGGTATGTTCTGTCTTATGATAAAATATTTAAAACATAATATGTATTTCAGCAAACTAGAATGGGAACACAAAGGCAAGAAAATCATCAGCACAAGTCTTCCCCAACATTCTCGATACAAACGAACATACTTCACGAAATCTAACAACAGTAAGAATACAAGAAGAAAACGTAAGAAAAGACAGATATTTGAGTCAGGTGAAGACGGGGTGTTGAATATAGCAAGAATTTTAAAGGAAGAAAATGGAGATACTTATACTTGTATTGTGTTTAGCCCTTCAGGAGAGATGGCTAGAAGGTAAAATTTTCTTGACTATGATAGAAAGATAATTTTTTTATTTAAATATTATTTTAATAATCAAACCATATTTGATAGATGCCCAAAGATTTGAGTAGAACTCGGCGACAGCTTATCAAATATTTACAATATTATTACAAAAAAAACAACAATTTATTTTAGATTTTAGTCTATTTCACTTATTTTTATTAAAATGGCTGAACACAATGGACATATTTTATAAATATTAGTTTCGAGACTAAGCATGGTTATTTTCTTACTCAATATTCGTTTTTATCGTGAACAAAGAGATTGCAACATCTCTGAAATAACGAAATAATTAGCTACAACTAAATATACATCGTAAATAGCCCGAGCTATCGAATATTTATAAAATGTTGTACAAATTTTCCTTGCTTCTTAAAAGTTTTATGTTTACACACTTAATTCGTAAAATTTTTTTTAGGTCCTTTGAAATCCAAGTGGTTGAAGCGCCAGAATTAGATGAACTTAGGGTGGGTACTGGACTAAAAGAAGGACAAATAGTTCAGATAACATGCAACATTATCAGTGGAGACCCACCTATTTATTTTTCTTGGCTTAAGGATGGAAAGAAACTACCGGCAAGTTTGAAGGTATAGTTTTGAAATAATAAAATAAAAAAAAATCTTTTGAAATTGGCTGTGACTATTACTTATACTAAAAAACATAAATGAATAAGACCAGGAAAGGAATAAGACACATAGACTAACGTATAACTAATATAAACTACACCAATTACCCCATTTTTGAACAGTCCATACGCCAATCATCTTGTGTGAATATGACTCAGTCTTAGATAATGATTACAATTTGAATACTTACGACGACATTTAAAGAAATACAGAAATTGCTAGTTTATTCTAATCAAGAATCTAAAATAGTGGGTCAGCATCACAGAAATCCTGCATGATATGAATAACTATACAATATCTCACACGGGTTATGTAACCGTGACCTAAAACCGACCCTTGTGGTAAACCACATTTGTGTTTCAGATCACAGAAAGGAGTTCAGAACTATTCAGCGTTTTGATCATAAAACGTGTTTCATTGGAGCATTGTGGGAAATACACGTGTATAGCCACAAACCACGTCGGGAAAGTTAACCAAACCGCAGACCTTTATATCAACGGTAGGTTTTCAAAGGCTTTGATCAATTCTGAACTAAATCAGTTTGTTTTATCATCCTTATTCTTACATCCTTACTATAAATGCGAAGTATATCTGTATGTCTGTCTGTCGTTCTGTTTGTCTGTCTTTTCGTCTGTCACATTTTCAAGGCTACACTACTGAATCGATCTTGATAAAAATTAATATGAAGATAGTTTAAGACTTGAAAAAGGTCATCGGCTACTTTATTCGACGTACCATACGTTCGGCGACTGGCACCGCACACAAAAGCTTATTTTCAATACAACGATAAAAAATTATAAAAGAAACACACTTTTATAATTAGAAACTATAAATCTTTATTTGCAATTCCTTTGCAATAATTATCTTTTATTTTGCAATTCCTTTGAATATTGCATAGCTGAAGATACGTTGATGTTTGTATGTGTGTGTATTTGTGTGTTTTAGAACCCTTGAGGGAAAACTTTGTATGCCTGTATGGGCGGAACATGGACTGTACCTATTTTATTTGTAAAAACATATGTATCCACCAGTGTTTCACAAAATAAATAAATTGAATTGAATTGAATTGTAATAAGCAGCTTACAACATTCAAATATTACTATATAATACTCAGACAAGCATTTCTGATATTGACATTCTCATAATACACACTCTAACCGTCTTAACCAAAGTAATATTTACTTACAGTTGCTCCGAAATGGATCGAAGAGCCGACAAATACTTCACTGTTGCTAGGTCAGCGAGGCGTAGTGTATTGTAATGCTAATGGATACCCCTCACCGCAGATACATTGGATGAAGAGAGATGGTGAGTAAATACCTTTTAGTGTAGTTGCTATAGATATAATGCTCTTGTACGAAAGGCTACTAATCTACCTATACATCACCAGTTTAAGATGGTTTCGTGTTGCATAAGCTTCGCGCTCTATGCGAGACCAGCTTATATTGGAAATGGTTTGATGTGTAGTTGCCTGTACTCGAATATTAGTTGCTATATTGTGTAAAGTAGATAAATTAAGCCACATTATGCTTACGAAAATATTACCTGTAAAACGACTTGCGTATTTATAATTCTAAATATTTAAAATATCATGACTTGTATACAGGGTGGATGCGACATAGCGACATTTATTGAAACCACAGCTTCTATACATGGCCAGTATGCATTTCCACCGGATAAAAATTCTCTGGCGAAAAAAAAAATCCACGTCTTCCGAACAAATTGCACATGTTCAAATTGTTCGGAGAACGTGATTTTTTTTTTTTCGCCAGAGAATTTTTATCCGGTGGAAATTGATACTTACCATGTATAGAAGCTGTGGTTTCAATAAATGTCGCTATGTCGCATCCACCCCGTATGTATGTTTCCAATTTCTAGTAAGAGTTAATCACAAAGTGAATTTTATGCCGACCAATTTTTAACACGCTTATATTAGCTTCACCTGTATGTTTGTTTGTTTGTTTGTTTGTTTGTTTGTATGTAACCGACTCCTTTGGACTCGATTTTGACCCACTTTAAACGGACAGATTTAATTCAAACTTTCTACACTTGTAAAGAATCAGCGACAATATAATAATTTCATAAATTTATCTCATTATCCTGATTAGGATCGCCAGGATTAAAAAAAAACTAAAACTAAAAAGTGAAAAATAATTCTTATTATAACCTGAAAATAATAATAAACGAAAAATACTAGTACTATTGTGAAAAAAAGCGTGGGGCGCTCTGTGCCATATTTTTCGTCTATCGAGCGACCCACGCTTTTTTTCACAATAGTACTAGTATTTTTCGTTTATTATTATTTTCAGGTTATAATAAGAATTATTTTTCACTTTTTAGTTTGATGTGCTTTAAAAGCGTGTTTTTTTAGTTTTTTTAAACTATATTTATTTAAATATAAGTGACCGATTCTAATGTACAAATTAAACACAGTTGTCACTATAATGTGTTCGTTGTATTACTCCTTAATGTACAACGGTATACTTGATGAAGCAAGCCCAACATTGGTTATTTATATCGGTTTTTTTGCACCATATAAGTAAGTGAAAAAGATAGTGTGTTATATACTTATCTTGCCAATAAGGTTTATCAAACACCTGTGAAATTGGGGCTAAATGCCATATTTTTTTAAGTCTAATTTTCTTGTAACAATATTAAATTAATATAAGATTTAAAACATCTTTATGACTGATCGAGCTTTTTTGTGTCTGTTAAATAATAAGTCTGACCAAAAAGAATATTATATTTTCTACACAATTTGTGAAAAATATCATAAGCTTTATGGAAATTAATACAAAGTATATGAATTGCAGCAACATTAGGAATATGGCGACCTGTCCTAGACCTGGCTGGTGGAGGAGTCATGAGCTATCCCAACGGCACTCTCATTATTGAAGTAGTATCGTTGTCTGACGAAGGCATGTATGCGTGCAATGTCGAAAATGGAGTCGGAGAAGCGCTGAATAAGAATTTGTGGATAAGTGTTAATAGTAAGTAAAATATCATCATCATCTCAGTCTAAAAACGTCTACCATCACTACATAGTATAAAACAAAGTCGCCTTTTCTGTCCCTATGTGCGCTTAAATCTTTAAAACTACGCAACGGATTTTGATGCGGTTTTTTCCAATAGATAGAGTGATTCAAGAGGAAGGTTTTTAAGTATAATACATGCATAGAAAGGGGGAATTGTTTTACTCCAAATTTAACGCGTGCGGGCCACGGGCAGTAATGAATAAATCAAACTACTGGATCGATTTTAATCATTTTTTCAGTGAGTGACATAGGCTATATATTATATACCCGTGCGAATCCGGAGCGGGCCGCTGTGTTTTTATATACAACGTTCACAGTTTTTCCGTAGTGTATTTAGTATCAGCATTGTACCCGTGCGAAGCCGGGGCGGGTCGCTAGTTGGACAATAAACTATTTTTTACCAACAACGCGGGCATATATGGGCCGCCTGAAGAATCATAAATTCTAAAATTCGTTAGCTCATACAAATTGACATAAGTCGACCGCCCATGGATTTTTACTCTTACATTTTTAACCAACTTCAAAAAAATGAGGAGGTTCTCAATTCGCTTGTATTATTTTTTCTTTTTTGTTATTTTTTTTATATTTGTGCCCCGATTACTTGAAGACACCTGGAAAAAATATTTTTTTGTCTAAAACTGTATACAAGTTGTCAAGTAAAGGTTTCTAATTATATTGTTTTTCATATATTATCTAAAGCTACTCAGATTTTAGCATCTAGCAGTCAGCATTTTATGTTTAGGAGTACAGGGATAATTCTTACAAGATATATATACACAGATGAGGCGCTACGTTGAATAATATTTAAGTATTTTTTACTTTTTAGGGTATTTTTTGTAATAATTGAAGTCGGTTTTTTTTGGAAAATTATTGTACGTAGCTAAGAAATCCAATTGCAAAACTATTTCTAGAGCCAGTGCACTTCGAGTCCGTGGGTGCTAATTTGACGACAAAAATGGGTTTGCCAGTAACCCTGACCTGCAGACCACTTGGAGATAACCCTATCAGAGTCAAGTGGTCACTGGATGGCAAGCCTGTTGATTTCACAACTGCAAGGTAATTAAGATTTGTTTTATTTTCGTTGCCATTTTTTTAATGGGTTCATTAATAAAACTAGTGCCATCTATTACTTTAACAATGTATTTATGCACTACACGCGTTTCTATTTCCACTTTAGCAGCCGTCTCTGTCCTCTCTCAAACCTCTAGCAAATAAGTTTCCTCAAATGTCACTAGATGGCGCTAATACACAATCTTTCTTTGCTTGTGGCACCTTTTACAAAATAGTTCGTTCTTTTTTCAACAGATGTCACTAACTTAAGATGTTTTTTTTCAGGCTTACAATATCAGAAACCGTGACCCACAATGGATTGAACAGCGTAATAAATATTAATTACATTGAGAGCAGGGATGGTGGAACGTACGAGTGCAGAGCCAGTAATCCTTATGGAGTTGCCGCTTTTAATGTGAATTTGAACATCCTTGGTGAGCGATATGTTAAGCAAACACGTCTTCTATAATATAAACAGGGTGGATACAATATAGTGACATCTATTGATTTCACAGATTTTATACATGGTCAATGTTCATTTTCACTGGTAAAAAATATTTTTACGATAAAATACATTTTACGTTTGCAGAACAAATTGGATGATCACGTGTGCGTTACCCCAGCAAAATAATGTCAAAAATAGTAATTTTAATCATACAGATTTTTAGTTGTCCAACTTCTGTAATTGTTGCGCACATTTTTAAATTTGTTGCACTTATAGTTTTTTAGTTATTTAAAAAAAACTATTCCTGCTGGGGTAACGTTACTGCAGCCAGACATTTTCCTTTTTAATGGGAATACTGAAATAAATATTAGCTATATAATTAGTTGTCTAAACGAGGTAAATGTTGCAAATAATTTTGTAATTGTTCTTTCTTCGGCTGCGAAGTTATTCGAAATCCTGCTGGAGTAACGTTTGTGGTTTTGGTGGATCTCTGAAACGGTCAAGCGGATTCTTATCATCTTTTGTACATGATCTTTTAAGAATTAGTTTTAATTTGTTGTGCAATAAAAAAATGAAATTAATGAACCGTTGAATAGTTATTTAATTAAATATAAAAACACTTAAATAGGTCCTAACACCTTAAATAAGAACTTTAAAGACTTACATTAAACGTTATTTTGTAGCTTTTAACTGCCTTCAAATGTGTGTGAAGTTTCATTAGTATCCTGTGAGTAATTAACAAGTTATGACCAATTCAGTTTACGGTCTCAATGCGCGTGGAGTTATTTGGCCACAGATAACCCTGTATGTGGATATATCAACTGAATGATAAGTCAATAATTAGTTGCTTAGTCCAGTTATATACCTGCAAAATTTCAGCGCAGTACATACAATAATTTACGAGATAATAAATAAAAAGTCATAAGGAAGTACATGACCGTGGTAACCCGGCCATGTTTAGTTGGTTACAAAAAAGCGACCACGTAGTACATTATGGTATCTTCTAAAATGTTTAGTATCATACACCTAACAAGTTCGGTACAGACGCGTACACTGTTAAATACCGATTAAATAGTAGATAACAATATAATAATATCTGAACTATGAAAACATTATAATTATTATTTCGGCTTTCGGCTACTTATTAGATAAGTATGTATTAAAATTATGCACAATTGCACATGTGAATACATATCATATAACAAAATGGAATATGCCATAAAAGCAGAATTGCTACCTATAATATTTATCTGTTATTGTTTTTAAGTTAAATGAATGTAAAAAAGTTCTGCAGAATTTGTGTACTGAACCTGTAAATAAATATTCTTTAAGAAACATAATTATAGTTTTTAAAACACTTGTGTACACATCTGTACTAAACTTGTTACACTATCCTACATATTTAAGAATATACCATAATGTACTACGCGGTCGCATTTTTGTAACCACCTAAACATGGTCGGGTTACCACGATCTTGCACTTCCTAATGGCTTTTTATTTATTATCTAGTAAATTATTGCATGTACTGCGCTGAAATTTTGCAGGTGTTTAACTGAACTAGACAACTAATTATTGATGTATCATGCAGTTGATATATCCACAAACAGGGTTATCTGTGGCCAAATAACTCCACGCGCATTGAGACCGTAAACTGAATTGGTCATAACTTGTTAATTACACACAGGATACTAATGAAACTTCACATACATTTGAAGGCAGTTATAAGCTACAAAATAACGTTTAATGTAAGTCTTTAAAGTTCTTATTTAAGGTGTTAGGACCTATTTAAGTGTTTTTATATTTAATGAAATAACTATTCAACGGTTCATTAATTTCATTTTTTTTATTGCACAACAAATTAAAACTAATTCTTAAAAGATCATGTACAAAAGATGATAAGAATCCGCTTGACCGTTTCAGAGATCCACCAAAACCACAAACGTTACTCCAGCAGGATTTCGAATAACTTCGCAGCCGAAGAAAGAACAATTACAAAATTATTTGCAACATTTACCTCGTTTAGACAACTAATTATATAGCTAATATTTATTTCAGTATTCCCATTAAAAAGGAAAATGTCTGGCTGCAGTAACGTTACCCCAGCAGGAATAGTTTTTTTTAAATAACTAAAAAACTATAAGTGCAACAAATTTAAAAATGTGCGCAACAATTACAGAAGATGGACAACTAAAAATCTGTAAGATTAAAATTACTATTTTCGACATTATTTTGCTGGGGTAACGCACACGATGATCACAATGTTCAATTTGTTTGTAGAACGAGTTTATTTTTAACCAACTTCAAAAAGGAGGTGGTTCTTAATTCGTCTGTATTTTTGTTGTTTTTTTTTATGTTTGTTACGTCACAACAACTTTCGTCCGGGCGAAGCGTATTTAATTTTTTTTATTTGTAAGCTGGTGCTTTTTGTGTGGTCCCATTTCAATTTGGTCCAGTTCTGACAATGGCACCCATGAGAAAACTATTTAAGTCTAAAACTATTGAAATTGAAGACGGTTTTTTTTTTGGAAAATTATATAATTATTATTTGAACCGGTGGATCTACAAACTGACCATTTTATTAATCTCTGTTTTTTTATCTATGTCGCATTCACTCTAAATTAAAGTTTTTACCCGACTGCGTCAGAAGAAGGGTTATGTTTTTCGAGCGTATGTATGTATGTATGTATTTATGTATGTCTATTTCTTTGTACCGCCCTACAGCCCAAACGGCTAGACGGATTTTGACATATGAGGTGTCGTTGAATTTGTCGAAACAGTGATAGTGACATAGGCTATATAAATTTTCAAAATGGCGCCGGCAAATGAAAAAAAAAGGGGGGGAGGTATGGATTTTCTTTTCATCATAGTAATATGGGTAGCAAATAAAAGGTCATGAAAAGACCATTTCAAAAATATATACTTCTTATCACATTTATATTACTGATTAAACACAATTTACCAATTTATATATCGGCACGCTCGCGCGCCCGAAGTGGGTGGAAGTTAGTTTGTATGTTCGCTCACGCTAATCTTGGAAACTGCCGGTCGAATTTGAATAATTGTTTTTGCATTTGATATTTTAACTCACGATTAAGGCTCATTGATCTCAAAAAGATTTGATTCCTACAAATTAATAGATATAAAAAAACATGTCGGTTAAAAGAACTAAAAAGAGTGAAATAAAAATAATTATTCAAAAAACAAAAAACTAAATTATTTATGATGTTGCAGGCGGTGACAAACGAAGTTATATTTAGTAGTAACAAAGTATTGTTTGTCCCCGCCTGCAACATCATAAAGAATTTAGTTTGACATATTTCATATTTTGTTGTTAATGAATTTAATGTAGATAATGCTATACTTGTTTTTATCTTTTCAGTTCTTTTTTTTAAGCAGTCGGGTTTTTTGTTTTTTTATTGAGCAAGTAATAACACATTGTTACTTTGATGATTAGCTGTTCGTTTTTTAAGAGTTGGGGCGGGGTTTTGGGTGTTAACGTTGACCTCCGTGGGTTAAAAAGAAAAAAAAAATTTACAAATTGGAAAAAAAAAACATTATGATTGCTGTACAAACAGAGACTCGTGTCTGATTTAGGAGAACCTGGTGTTCAAGTTGAAGTGTTACATTGCCTATCTGAAGATTTTCATCAGATCCTAATAAATTATATACATAATATTGTATATATACCGACCGCATTCAAATCGGATAAAAAGTTTCTGAGAAAATCGCGAACGTACTAAGTTACATTACAGATGTGGGTAATATTTGTAAATATGTATAAAACTGCGCCTTAAAAAAAATAAAAAAAAATATGACATCATATTTTACGACGTTTTAAATTAATTATAATAATAAAAATCACACTTCATACACACAACGCCATCTAGTCCTAATCTAAGCAGAGCTTGTACTTCTTCTTCTTTCGTGTCGATGGCTGCAGTCATATTCTCATGGTGTTGCTTTGCCATCGTGGTGAAAGGATTCGCCAGTCTGCTTGTTGGAAATTTGCGGACTGCCCAGGGTGCGCCGGACGTAGGGGTTGATTGTGTACGTCGCTCGGGGAGAGCTTGTACTATGGGTACTAGAAAAACTGATACTTATACATGTATACTTTTCTTTTGTAAATAAATTCTTATAACCAAGACAAACCTGCATGTGCATGCACACGCGAGAATCGAACCCACGACCTTGTCGTCACTGGCCGGTGCACTACCTTCTCTGCCATCCGTAGAACAGGTCCTACATGAGTAGCGGGTACAGAAACCCTAAAATTTTATCAATATTTAGAAATTTAATATGACATTTTTCCCTTTTCAGAACCTCCAACTCCACCTTTAGATCTTCAAGTGGACTCAGTGACCAGCAATTCAGCCAAATTATCTTGGAGGGACACCATCAGCACTCATGTTCAGTACTACACCATGCAATACACTACCAACGATTTCATGATGTGGGATACTGCCAAAAGCATCAATATCACCAGGTAACGTCAAAATATAGCATTAGTTTTCTTTGTGAAATAAGATAACATTTTTTTTTTTGAACCGGATATAATCCCACCCACACGCCCACACTGTGACTCCTGTGACGCCAGGATCTACAGCGGTAACTAACTGAAAGGCACCGTGCATGACACACGGGCATTCCCAGGGAGATGTTAAAATTGTCTTGGACTTGCAACGAATTTAATCAGAAGCATATAGTTGGAGTTGGAAAGTATGTATCTTTACTTCCCTCCAATCAGAAGCATATAGTTGGAGTTGGAAAGTATGTATCTTTACTTCCCTCCAAAGCAAAGCGGGAGACTGAGTAATGCCAAATATAGACAAAGTGTCTATATGGAAAGAGTGTAGACACCACGGACAGTGACAAAACTGTGGGCCCAAATTTGATTGCTATAATAGGTATGGCAGAAACGGCTAAATGCACGGAAATTTATTCTGTTCGATACGAGATCCTCATAGTATACCACTCCAAAAGTCACCTGTAAGCTATTTAACATAACATTACGTTCGTTGTGCCAAAGACTATACTCCCAAATGATATGGTTAGATAATATTAAATAAGATAACATAACGGAGAGTGTGGCAGAGGTGTACAACACCCACATTTCTCCTGTTATGTTTAGATCCTATGGAATAGCTTAGGTTTTCCATCCAACGGACACAATTTTAACTCCGTGCTGCTATTGAGATTTTATGGACGGAAAATTCACAAATAACACTTTGGAATAACCCGGCAATCGAACTCAAGATCTCACGGTGAGAGGCGCATATGCTAACCAGTAGAACCTTGAGGATGAAATATTGTTATTACCGCCAAAGATACACGATAACTTTTGCAAGGTCCACTGTAAATAGTAGTATGATCTTAAAACTCAACAAATTTAACTTCTTCAGTTTTTGGTCACGCTGCTGGTACCATTTCATACTAGTTACTTATTTAGTTTTATAATATAATCTTCAATGATAAACTTTTTTAGACAAGTCAACGATATTCGCCAGAGCATAGACCTTCGTGATCTCCAACCAGCTATGGACTACAGAGTGCGAGTGGCATCAGGCAACCAAGTTGACCTGAGTCCCTACACGCAGCCAGTTCATTTTACCACTCAACAAGAAGGTATGTAGTATAATAATGTTAACTTTGACTTTATCTTGTAACTTTACAATTGTGCAGCCTGGTTGTGTGCTTTTATCGAATTTTACTAGTGAGTTTTCTTTCGAATAAAACAATAAAAAAAATTAAAAAGGTTTGCAACAATACAAAAAATATGCAGTAAATAAAAAATCGAAAGATGATCAATGAGAAGGATGGTAAAAAATACAAACAAAAAATCAAGACAAATATATTGATTAAATAATCATTATTATGTTTTAAACTTTTGCGATTTGAGAACATTTGCCAAAAATTAGACAACGGGTCTAAATCACGTAATTATTATAAAGGTAAATAAATACCTATGCTCGACGTTTCGAAATGACTTGCATTCGTGGCCACGAGCCAAGTGCAGTGTTCGGCGAACCAATGTTACGTGTAAACCAACTTACACTTAGTATTGTGTGTCGAACCGACAGTTCTTAATTAAATAAAAATACAAATTGTGACGATCAAGTGAGGATAGTGGTCAAATAACCATAATCAAAATGATTGATCGAAATTGAAGTTCTAAGCAGAAATAGTGTTCTTAATCCAAGAAACATATTCGTACACGTTAGTGTAAACTGCAGGTATGTTTATGTCGCATGGATATGTGCCAAAGCTGGATATTCCGGCGAGATAATACTTGTTCTTTTGAAACATAAGCGGGCTCCCAGAACTTGCCCTGCAGAACGAACTTAAAACTTGACCTCCAGCACACAAATGACTTTTGTCCAATTTGAATTTGTTCTTAAATGCTGCTTCACATTCCTGAAAAAAATATTTTTTTTTTCATTTTTATGCAATTTTTTTAACGATTTCAAAGAAAAAGGAGTAGGCCTTAAGACTTTTTTTTCTTAAAATTCTTGTCTCATATTATGTGTATAACTTATTATACACATATGAGACAAGACGTTAAATATTTCTTAAGTATATCTTACTTTTTAGTGTATTTTTAATTAAAGTCAGTTTTTGTGTGAGTTTTTGAAAAAAGCACGCTTATTGCTAAAAACACAACATTTTAAATCCTTAAATCGTATGTAATAATGTATGTATTAAACTTACATCTCTGGAAACATAGGGTATATTCACAAACTGTTTCATAGTATTATTACGTTGGTCTATTCCGATACCACCCCAACCAGTTTCCCTCAGTCTGATTGTACCAGTTCTTTGGGTTATATCTTCAGTCGGGAGACAAATAGGGCGAATAAAGTCTGAAACAAAACGTTTTTTTATACACTTATTTCGCAATACATCGCGGTAATGCTGCCAGCATTTTGGGTACGATGCCTTGTGACAGTGACTTATTAAGTAAGTAAGAAGAGTAAGTGAGGAAAAGCTGGTTAAACGATAATTACGGTGATAAATTACTGTGGAGAACAGAAAACCAGATCCTTATACCAAAAGTAATCAATAGCATAGATATATAATCCTACCCACACGCCCACCACTGTGACTCCTGTGACGCCACGATCTAATTCTTAATTCTTTATTGTACACAATAAAATTACAATAGAACTTAACTATAATATAGTAAATCATGTACAAAGGCACCGTGCATGACACACGGGCAATCCCAGGGAGAGTTAAAATTGTCTTGGAACCCGCAACGAATTTAATCAGAAGTATATATTTGGAGTTGGAAAGTTGTAAAGCATAGATATGTTAAGAGCTAACTCTAAAGTTAGTATAGGTGAACTAAAAAAGGGTCTTAAAGAGTTGTTGCTTGACGACAAAAAAACCTAGCTTAATTTAATTTATTTAGTTAGCACATTTAAAACTATGTACTATTTTAGGTATAGGTATATGTAAAATTTAAAATATTGTTAATGTGTAAATTCATATTATTAAAATAGTATAGGTTATTTAAATACATAAAGAGCGCATCTCGCCTATAAACACCTGTGTTTGGCGAGAAAAACCATTTAACTGTGTAAATGTAACTTACAATTAAATAAATAAATAAATAAAAAAAATTAGATGAAGTTATTAGACTATTTTAATTTAAGATCGAATATGTATATTTTTTGCAGTTGTATTTTGTCAAAGTCTTTCGGAATTGTTCTATATATTTTCTTATGAGGATAAGTGTTTAATTTAAAATTATATTTTTTAAGCATTGGTGAAAGTATTTGTATTCATCATCATTGTTTTATTTTGCTGATGAATCTATTATTTTGCTGACAGATCTATTATTTCGTAGATAGAAAAAGCGTGAATAGTGATTTCATAGTATTTACCCGAATATAGCGCGACATTCTTCATTTTGATCAAGGCGATATCGTTTGTTGGAACTGGTGTTTTATTAAAATCTGGATGCAGTATTATAGCCTCAACCGGAATCTTGATTGCTCCTTCAGTACAATCTTCACCACTAGATGAACCAGATAAGCAGTCTGGACCTTCATGCGTTGTGTCATATTCACCAAGAATAATATTTGTTCTGTAAATGTGAAAATAATAATGTAATGAATCATGATGACTACACACTATGCATTTGATTGTATTAGTCAGTCCTGTATTATTGAATACATAATCGGCCTTTTTTTGTGATGAGAAGAGTAAGGACATAGTAGCAACGCAGGCCAAGCAGGGGTTGGTAGACTTCGCCTACCCTTGAGCACTTTAAAGTACTCTCAGGATTTCAGGTTATTTTTACTGAATGCAATATTTTCTGTGATAAATAGAATCGAAAAGACATAAAACCTTAAATTTTTTTTTGTTGACAAAGGTATGTGCCGTGGGTTCCTTTCCGTGGGTATGATCTCCGATTTTGCAGTTCTACGGTCTCCCAGTTCTACCACTTGGCTATTGCGGCTCTCTCTGGCTATGTTGGTTAATTATTGAAAAAACTTACGGTGT
This sequence comes from Hypena proboscidalis, assembly GCA_905147285.1. Lineage (NCBI taxonomy): Eukaryota > Metazoa > Arthropoda > Insecta > Lepidoptera > Erebidae > Hypena > Hypena proboscidalis. The sequence continues at coordinate 2,462,803 of LR990150.1, read as the reverse complement.
TCCAATGCTGCTGACAGCAGTAACGCAATGACCCGCAGTTAAGACATATTGTCCACTGATGAGGACGCCATGACACGGCGTCTTTGCAACATTGTCCTTATTTAAGTATTCGATTAGAACCACCCATGGGTATTGGTGTATGCTAGCGGAGGTGAAGGCTGAAATTATACAACACGATATAAATTTTAGACCAGAGAGTTACTGGATCTTAAATTAATTAAATAAATATCTCACAACTTACACCATACGCCATCTAGGCCCAAACTAAGCAGAGCTAGTACAATGGGTACAAGAATAACTGATACCAATACAAATATACTTTTCTTTTTAAATATCTACTTATTATACATATAGAAAGAAAGAAAGAAAGAAAATTATTTTTATTTTCTTACATATACAAAAATAGGTAATTATTATACAAAATATGTAATAAATATGTAAGAAAACAGTGGTGGAAAATATAAACACTTATATAGCATAATTATACATAATTATACATTTAGTAACCTTGAACATTGAGATCATTCAACTTGTTCTTAAAACGTTTTTAACAGGTTGAAATGAACATTGACTACGTAATAAATGAAAAATAAATAGTACATACGCATAAGTTTTGTGGCAGTAGGTCCTTGAGTGCCACAGCAGTTGGTTGATGGTTCGGGTGGTAGTGCAGTCAAGGGGGACTTACAAACTTCCTCGGAGTACGTTGAATCTGAAAATATAGCGATAAAATTTATAAAATAAAACCAAATGTAATTCAAGTGATAAAAACTCTTGAATAAAATTACAAAAATTCAATTATAACATTTTTTTAAAATTATATTCAAAATTTAGAATTTTAACGTTAAAAATCCAATATCAAAATGTTTGTTGGGTCTAATTCAGTATTGTTTTCACAGAAATAAACCTCGTCAATTTTAATACACATCTCGACTTTAAATAATAAAAATAATTTGTGGTCGTTAACCTTGCTCAACGTGACCTTGAAATTATTTTTTCTTAATATTGTTATATAACCATCTGATGGCAACACGAATGTTGATCTTGCATTTAACTTATTAAAATGTATAGCTTAGCAACAACACCATCTCAGTTGACGTGGACGATTAAATAATACACTTTTACTCCGAACATAATACTTACGAACAACACAACAAAGCCCAAAGACGAGAAATATCGCCTTAAAACTCATTCTTATTAAATTTCGAGGACACTTAAAACAATTTTACACGGCCGTCTTTACTGTTGAAGGGCCGCTCGAACTATGAATAAGAACATAAGATGTAGGCAGGTTTCTCAGACTTGTTAATTTTTTTTTATATCATCAAATATAAGGAAAATAAACAAAGAAATAAACCGGTATATCTTATGAATATGATGCGAAGCAAATGTGTATATGTTTGGTGTGTAATGTGCAAGCAATTTTGCACCGTGACCGTTTTGTACACATCATAATTTAGCCTAAATTGAAATTCTGAGATTTTTTAGCGTCTTGTCTGCGTGTAAAAAACTAACTTAAGCAGATTGGCTGAGCTATTAATATAATTATGTCAGTTTAAAATAACAAATTACGGCAAAATGCATTTGGCAAATATTTGCTTTGAAACTGTTGTGTTTTAACAAAACTTTTATCTATACATCTGCATATAGGTGTGTATGTTTACTTACATCTTTAGGACAGCAGGTATGTAGGTACACAAACTATTTGTGAGTATTGTCTTTCTGGGTCTTTTCAATAGCTCCCCAACTAGATTTTGTCAGATTTAATTCACCAGATTTTTGCGTCATATCTTCAGTCGGAAGCTGTCTTCCGACTGAAGATATGACGCAAGATTTCTATGGTCCTATCTGTATAGGACCATAGAAATCTTAATAATAAGGCAATAGAAATGTCAAAGACGCGTGACCTTGTCGCCGCGCATCTGTCTAGTCAAACACAAGTGCGAGTTGAGGAATTGTCGTCTTAATGTCATCGCAAAAAGAATAATTTTGTTTGCAGGAATACAAGCGCATTTGTCTAATCGAACACAAGTGCGAGTTGAGGAATTGTCGTCTTAATGTCATCGCCAAAAAGAATAATTTTGTTTGCAGGAATACAAAAAGTGGTATTTGAAAACCGGCGACATGCGTCCCAGTGTTAAAAGATAGTCGATAGCATTTCTATTGACTAGTTATTAAGATTTCTATGGATAGGACCTATGAAATCTAAAAAAAATTGTTATTGTCGATACCTTTACCTTTAATTGTATTTTGTATAAGTCAGAACCGTTGACTAATCTTTGTATTTTTTGCCCAACAACACTTAGCAAATAACGTAAACTGAATAGGAGGACTGCAAAATAAAATTTCTCACACCTTAGATTTAACTAAGTTTTGTCTTTTCTGAGTTTTGTTATATTTTTATTCTTCTTTCTGATATACCTAATGTGTATATTAAGCATATTAAGTACAGCGCTCTCTACTTGATCAATGTCATTAATAGGTAGATCCTTGTGTGTAGTTCTGAGAAAACACCCGTACCTAACAGTCTGTCGTATTATGATCATATTAAAGATAACAAGCATATTATTGACAGTTTTTACCAGTAATCTTCAACTTTATTAAGGCAATATCACGCGTTTCATAAAATAGAAAAAAGCAGCTACATTAAGTTGACTTGTATTTTAAACACAGTATCTGCTTGCATGTTTTGTTGTCCTTATTCTACGGAGATGCCAGCCTGCATATTATTTCATCAAAATAAGGAAAAATTATCAGGAAAATAAGGCACTACTTTAGTGTGTAACGTTTGAGCGATTTTCAACCTTAAGCCGCAGTCATAATTTAATGTAATAGTCAAAGAAAATTATAGCTTTATTTTTTGTTTTTTTTTTTATATTACCTAGATAGAACACCAGAAGCAATAACACTATACAATGGTCCCAATGACAGGGCTGAATACATTCATTCACACACACAAGCACACCCAGTCTCAGAACAAATCTTTGCGAATCACACAAATATTTTGTCCTATGTGGAAATGGAACCCACAACACGAGTGCAGTAGAGAGCGGCGAGGCGACCGTTTAAACCACTACACCTCACGTGCAGACAAATGTGCTTTGCTGTACTTGTTTGTATTTTATCTTGATCTTACCTGCTCTCCGGCCCGTTCTTCAGTCGATTTTGAGCTTTTGGGGCGAACCTTTGTTTACTCTTTAAGGATTTAGTTATGTAACATAAATTCTACAGATCTATGACTATAAATAAAATATCTCAGGAAATCAGAATTTTTGTCACTCCTGCCATTAATACAATAAGAAATACCGTAACTTTAAGTCATAAACAACACAAAATCAAATAGGAAAATTATTTAATTTTAGTATTTAAAAAAATTACATTACTTTTAATTGATAACAAAGACCAGCCATAATTTTTCAGAACTGGCAAGTGGCGTTTATAAAAAAATGTACTTTAAAAGTTATTTTAATATTAGTTCATCTTATTGCTGTTTAGTAAGAAAAATGGTCTCCTTTCGATTTAAATATCCAAAAAATTGCTTTCAAAGTTCATTTGCACTTATAATTGCTTTAAATGACTGTGCTAATTAGGTGTGAGACATAATTTTGATCACTTACATAATAATATAATTTATTTACGAGAGCAAAAAGGCCTATTTATTTATTTATAATTAAGGCATATTAACAAGAAACCTGATGTGTTATTAACATGACAACAACCAACTTATTAAAACCGACGTGTGGTGAAGACTTTTTTATCGAGAAAACGGGTTACTTACGTTACTTTAGCCGGGATATGCCTACTAGTTTCGAATCTAGTACGTAGATTCATCAACTGGGCTATTAATCGCGTGTCGTCGCCTCCGCGCGACGTCTAAAACTAGTCGGCATATCCCGGCTAAAGTAACGTGAGTAACCCGTATTCTCAATAATAACAACCAACTTGTTTGAATATGCTTACACAAAAAATAGTAGGTGTTTATAAACCGGTAGATATTATTATAATAATATGGCTATCTTCCGGTCAATAGTTAATGTTTATGATAATGATGAGGTGATTATGATATTGGTTGAACACCAATTTGACATACTTAGATGAATAACGTAATATTTTTAAATATACAATGGGTAGACCACATATATAGATCTACATAGATAACGCAAGTATCACGATTTGTATTGAAACCAAGCGTGCCGACTTTTTAATACCTATTGTGACGTCACAGCCGAAATTTAGTGACGGGAAATCCAAACCGATGCAAAGACACCGATGCCGCCGATGCCCATCCGCCCAGTACGAGATTCAAACGATTCAACTAAAGCCGTCCGCTATGATTTTCTCTTACAAAAGACGCGCGTGGACTGAAGTTAGCGGCGACCAACCTTGACGCTTGGTCGGGGTTCGGACACGCGAAATACATGCATTTGCGTTATCTATGTAGATCTATATCCGTGGGGAAGACTTATTGGCATGGTGTCGCCTCTCAGTGATCGTGAAGACCTAATGGCACTAGCAAGGGAGTAGAAGTTGTTACCTACTGGACAAAAACAATATAAATAAAAAATGAGAAACCTTAAAGCAGAAACAGGAACACAAACATTATAGAATTACCATACATGCAAGGACTAGTTCTGATGTACACATTAATTACAGATTATTATTATATATTAGACATTAAAGACACATTAAATACAGAGAAGCCTATCAAATCAAATCATCATTTATTTGCTTGAAATATGGTACAAAGATAGGTCTTACAGTATATTTTATAGTTCAAGACATATTTTACCTATAGGTATGCAAATATTTCCTAACTTAGTTTACATTATAATTATTATATGCTAACAATTTATAACTATGAAAGTTTGCATAATATTTAAAGTGTTTATGGTTATTAATTAGTAAATTAGTTTTATAAATAGGTTAAACAAATGACAAGAATAGTTATTTTGTAATATAATAAAGATATTTTTTTTTTTTTTCACATAGTACTTATTTTATTTAACTTATTTACATCATATTTCTATTTAAATAATAGATTTATGACTAAATTACCTACTATAACACAATAATATACATACCTTCAATAAATTATCATATGATAATTATGATATATACAAAACTTTATAGTGAAAAACTTTTTTTTTGATTTTTTTTTATTAACATCTTCTTCTTCTTTGTCGTGTCGATGGCTGAGTCAAATTTTATTTTGACTTGCCATCGTGGTGAAAGGATTAGCCAATTCGCTTCGTGTCGTCGTTGTGTACGTCACTCGGGGAGGCTCTTTTCATGAACCTTGATTAACATTAAAGGCACTTTTTGAAAACCATTTTTTTTTCATATTTAATAAGTGCCTTAAAATAAATCACCCTTTTGTGTCCCAAATTTGAGGCGTAGTTTGATACACTTTTACTAACTGTTACCAGTCGACGAAGACGTCAGTCTTCGTTATCCAAGTTCTATATTGATCATTATGGTGGAAGATAGTGGGCACGAGAGAAGATAGTATTCCGATGAATTTATACTTATTCACCTTATTATAGATAAAAGAGGCCCCAGAACTTACTTTGCAGAAAGCTTTTGCACCTTTTTAAGTTGTGTAAAAAAAAAAATATTGCTCATCAATGCTAATACCTTAAGCTGATCTAGTAATTTATCAGTTGAACCTTACGAGTTAAGTCAAATCGCCATTATGGCTAATTAGTCTAATTAATTTTTTTTTTTTTTTTTTATACTACGTCCACAGCGAACGAACGTGTAGTCCACCTGATGGTAAGTGGAGTACAGCCCATGGACATCAACAATCCACAAAAGCAGATTATAGATGCGTCGCTGCAGCTGAGGACTACGGTGTTATGCCTCATGTGCCAGTAATTTTAGGGTTTGATCTCAACACCAAACCGGAACACAGTAATGGAAGCACTACTATTTGGCGGTAGGTTAAAGGTGAGACAGTGGTGCTGCCGCCCTCGAGCTCATTCACAAGAGCTCTACCAACTTTAAAATTAATTAATTAACCATTAATTAATTAGCCTAGAAGTAGTAATACTACATTGTTGCCGGTCGGTTGCATTGTGACGGGTCGATGTCACACTTCTTTATATGACGCTTAAGCACATCTTTGTTCCTCAGGAGTTGTCCGTCATGCTTACGCTTGTCTTTTTCAAGTTCTCAATCATTTGATATTAAGCTGACGTACCTGACCAACGGAGTTGTCGCCGCATCAGGTAGGCTTCGATTCCACTCAGTTACGTAGCACGTCAAAGCATTTCTGTTACACTGATCTGTGTTGCAAATACAATCAGACCATCGGATGTTCATCATTTTCCGAAGACAATTGGGATGAAATTTGTCCAATATGCGAATATGACGGTGATAGGTATACGGTCCTGGTCTCAGCTGAGTACAAGAAGTTGTGTGACCTTACAATCCAATCTGCCAAATTCCACAGCTGCGGCCCTAACCTTGCTATTGATTACCGCGTCCAGGTCACACTTAGATGTTGTTACAGTTGTGCTTCCTAAAAATCACAAAACTTATTTACTTGTTTCAACAAGTCATTACCGAGTTTAATGGCTAGTGTCTCTTGACTTTGGACGTCTAAAGATTTTTAAGCCAAAAGCTTCAGTTTTGTAAGCTGTTGCAGGCCATCTAGCGCTTTAGTCACAATGCACAGTCATAATCTAATTTTTACATTAATGTCATGACAATGTACAGTTACACGATAATAATTAATGTTAAAAAATTTAAATAATATTAAAAGATAACGATTAAATAGAAAGTAAATAAAACAATCATTCAGAGGCATGCCTTTAATCAAATTTAAATAATTCTAATATAGCTGATCGACATTGAAGATCTAAACAGAAATAGTGTTCTTAATCCAAGGGATGTATTCATAAACATTAGTATAAACTGTAGGAAATTTCAAGTTGCAAGAACTATAGCCAAAGCTGGTTAGTCCGACGAGTTCATGCTTATTGTTCTTTTCATTCATTAGAGGGGACCCAGAATTGCCCCTGCAGAACGCCTTTGCATCTTTACCGCCAGCACACAAATGACCTTTGTCTAATTTGAATTTGTTCTCAAATAATGTTTCACATGCCTGGAAAGTAATTGATTTTTGTATAGGTTTTCGTTAACAGTCTTATTCTAGTGCCTAAATAAAGATTCTTGATTATGGTCTATGGTTTGGTGGTTGGCATATACCATTGCAAATTGCGACTCTTGTTTAAGGTGTTTTGGAATTATAATTTTTGTCTGTTACTTATTTTATGCAAATATTTTGTAAGCACCTGTTTTTTTTACATTAATACCTTATAATATTGCACAACATCATTCTTCTTCTTTCGTGTCAATGGCTTTTTAAGTTATACAGTTTTCGCCAAAAAAACAGCAACGTCCACTCCTGTTTTAGTTGCTTGCATTGGATCTTGACGTGTACACGTGGCAGGAGACAACGGGCATGATAGCAGGTGAGCCACAGTTGGTGTAGGGAACCAACACTCACAACCTGACCAGGTTCTCTCCGAATTGGCGACTAACATAATAAATAGCTTCATACTAAATAAATAACTAATTTACTTACATTTTTGGTCAGGTAAGGAACGTTCACAAACTGTTTCTTATGATTTAAACCTTGTTCTTCTTCTAGACTTCCCCAACTAGATTCCGTCAGGCTGAAGTCACCAGTTTTTTTGGTAACATCTTCAGTCGGGAGACAGATAGGGCGAATAAAGTCTGGAAAAAAATTGTTGATTTTACATCCCTTTTTCTTCTAATTGTACCTGTCTTTGGTCTATGTCTATAAGAACTATTGTAGATTCATATTAAAGAATTCAGGTACAATCATAATTATATGAGGAAGATTCTCCAAGCCATGATGAAAAATATTGTGAGTAAACTTGCATATTCGTGACGGCATACATCATATTGTTGGCGTGTAAAGTCTACTAACCACCATACCATGTCTACTACCATACACTTTACAGGCATGCAGCTACACAGTCAACCCTTTTTATTACGAGGAAAAACCCGTACTCAACAATAGCAATAAAATTATTATAAGTAGTGACTCAACAGTATTTACCCGTATATGGCGCCACACTCTTCATTTTGATCAAGCCTATATCGTTTATATTAGTTGGTCTTTTTTTATACTCTGGATGCAATATTGTTGCTTCAATCGGAATCTTGATTGCTCCTTCAGTACAATCTTCACCATCAGAAAGGGATACGCAGTCTGGACCTTCTTGACTTGTGTCATATTCACCAAGTATAATATTTGTTCTGTAAAGCAAAAAAGGTATTATTAGGAATACAAAATATATTTTATAAGGGATGTGATTCATGGCGATGTCGATTCAAGGCATAAGCGACTAGCTATAAGGTATTTTTTTTTATATTAAGTAAAATGCCATTTTTCTAACTAATCAAAATATTTTTCTGATCTATTCTGACAAGGTTTTGTACAACATCTTAGATACACATAATGTTATTAATAATAAAGATAACATTAAAATATATAACTTTAAATGAAAATTATTGCTACACACTTATAATATAACACATAATAATAAGCTACAGAAAGCTAGCTACAAACAATGCGCACTCAAGCAACTGCAACGCACACATAGACATAGCTCACAGACACGATTTATTAGACCACTCTGGACCACTAATAATTCATGCAAGCATTGCCTTCTACCTGCGACTTCCAAGCGTAGGTATTAATAGTTAGGTGACATGAGCAGGTATTCTGTTTCTAATTATTTTGAGAGACGTGTAATTGACTTTTATGAAGTATTTACCCATGCTTAGCAATCTAATACTGAAAACAAAATCTGCGACTTTAAGATTCCATTCTATCTCTTTACCATCTGAGCCACATTCCAAATCCACGAATTTTTGACTATATGATGCACGTTTTTTCGTACGTTTCGTGTCATTTATTGTACCTACATATTAGTAGGTAGCAACCGACATGATTGATGCTACGATCAATACACGACATGTTGTATCGATAAACAGGATCGGCTTTTTCAATTTATAATTGAGTTTCATAGCCAAGTATTAGATTGCTAAGCATGGCTAAATGCTGTATAGCTCACATGGGCTTGCGATAGGATAGAATCCTAAGGTCGCGGGTCCAAGACCCGCTTCAAGTCCAAAAAAAAATACGTCTATTTCTTAGTATTACACACTAATACACTAATTTATATCTGTAAATTATAAAAATAATAGTTTAAAAAAACTAAAAAACACGCTTTTAAAGTACTTCTAACTAAAAAGTGAAAAATAATTCCTAATATAAGCTGAAAATGGTAATGCACAAAAAATACTAGTATTATTGTGAAAAAGCGTGGGGCGCTCTGTGCCATATTTTTAGTTAGAAGTACTTTAAAAGCGTGTTTTTTAGTTTTTTTAAACTATTATTTATTTTCTACTTTTTAGTTTGGTTAATTTATAAGAGCGTTTTTTTTTTTTTTTTTTTTTTTTTTTTTTTTTCGAATTATTGCATTGTCATCAATCTTTGACAGGTGTGCAAAATTTGAATGAAATCTGTCCGTTTAAAGTGGGTCAAAATCGAGTCCAAAGGAGTCGGTTACATACATACATACATACATACATACATACATACAGGTGAAGCTAGGTGAATTAATAATATAAGCGTGTTAAAAAAGAACTTACGGTGTTCCAAAGTTAAGTTTAGTATTAACGCAATGACCCGCTGTTACAACATACTGGCCACTGATGAGCACTCCTTGGCACCCAGCTGTCTTTGTGACATTTTCTTTAGTTAAGTATTCGATTAGAACCACCCATGGATATTGATCTGTACCTGCCGTAGTGCCACCTGAAATTATACAATATAGGCTGACTTATATGCCAATAAACTAGATCCAGTAGTACGGTTTGCCAGTGCTGAATCGTCATTAGAAGGTTTTAACATATTTTGATATTTGATGACACTCAGCGAACGGTGAAGGTCCAGCAACTGTTATTTAGGAATTTTCGGTCAGGCATTTTCAGTAGCAGTACATTTGGGCTGGATTTTACCCGTTGTTGGCGATATATCACTTGCGACAATTTTGTAACAGGTGAAATGTCTAGCGTCAGCAAAGCCGTAATCAAAATTCCTGAATACTGTCCACGAAAACTCCAATTATTATTTTTTAATGCCTATTATATTATAATTAATTTTAAGAATACTTAATTTCTCTTTCAAATCAAATCAAATCAAATCATTTATTTCCTTAGGCCCCAAGGGGCGCTAGAACACGTCAAAATACAAAAAAAAAAAAAAAAAAAAATGAAACTTAACTAATTAAATTATAATACTTATTGCTATAAAATGATTCGACACCTAGTTTTGTAAATTAGTTTCATCGCTTACAAACAGGGTACGGATTGCGGCTGATTCCAGCTTGTCGTTGTAAACTAGGACACTCTGTGTAATACGTCTATCAACTATTGTTATACTGTACTTACCAAATAATTTGTAAGAAGTATATGCTTGAATACCACAGCAGTTGGTCGCCGGATCAGGTGGGATAGCAGACAATGGAGATTTACAAACCCCTTCGGAGTACGTTGACCCTAAAAAAATTTGATTAGTACGTTATAAAAACTAAAGTTAATTCGAGGCATAAATGTTTTTTTTTATGATGTTTCTAAACAATTAGATACGTCATAAATATAACAATCTAGTCTAGATATAACATTAGAGACTAATGAGTAATTTAACTTTGACCTAAGCTACTAAATTAATTTATGCTAAGAATATGTCCATAAACCTATATTATTGTCTCTATTATCGAAAATGACACTTTGTTCTTGTGTTCTTTTAAGGTAGCACTAAACCACTTGAAGCACTCATTTCACTGAACTAACTCAAAGGGTTTTGTCCTTTTAAGTCTTCTAACTATGTCTGTGGTGTCAGATGGCAGATGGAGAGGCATAATTATGAAAAAATATATTATTGAAATAATCTAAAAAATATTGCTTATTTATCTGTTATTATTTGTAAATTTTATTCAGTTTTAAGCGTGACGATTTATGTAGAATTGTCGTGCTAAAAGCAATGTCACAATTTTTGGAGAGTTCATTTAGAGAGTACATTATTATTAAAGTATATATTATAGTATATAAGTGAACCGGCTCAACTCGAATTAATTGATACAAATTGGCTATGACATGTCAAGGCTAAGGTCACTTTGAGTGCGCAAATAAAGATGCTACTCAAAGTGACCGACAAACCGAAAAATATTAAGGAAAAAATATAATTATAATACTTCTTATTGGGCAATTAAACAACATGTTTCTCAAAGTTCAAGGTCATTTTAAGAAGGCGTGACCTTTTGGAAACATGATATTATAAATAAATATCTCACAACTTACACACAACGCCACCTAGTCCCAAACTAAGCAGAGCTTGTAATATGGGTACTAGAATAACTGATACTAATACATATATACTTTTCTTTTGTAAATACATACTTATGATACATAGAAATACCCAGACTAAGACAAACCCCCATGTTCATGCACACAAAGATTTGTCTTAAGCGGGAATCGAACCCGCGACCTCGGCGTCGCAGGCAGGTAGACTACCCACTCCGCCATCGGGTCGTCAAATTCGTCGGTCGTCAATTGAATCAGGAGTATGTGTTATCCCACCAAAAACATGTTCGTGTAAAATCTTGCCCAGATGAGGCCATTTGGACTACAGAGTCAAAAGTAATTAGATCTCATGTAGAGCCAAGCTTCTAACTCTATATATCCTTACTTTACAAGCCCTAACTTCACATACTCAACAACGGCCGTTTTGTTACTACAAGTTAGTTCTTGTGGTAACAAAAATCAATTATTCTTCTGCTATACAGTAGTAGAAGAATAATTGATTTTTCACTTCAGCAAGGTAAGAGGCGACCGTAGCTGGATGGCTAAAGCGGCTGCCCGGTGTGCAGTAAGGTCGCAGGCTCAAATCCTGCCGGTCCCATATCTTTTTCAACTGTTTCTTAGTATAATTTTCTAAGCATAGCTAAATGCTATAAAAATAATCAATTAAAAACGTTTCCTATTATTTTATGTTAATTATAACCTTCTTATAAAAATCATCGTGTCACAGGGCAGGGCTTTTGACCTTCTTTGAAATTGGTTTCAACAACGTTTATGATTGTTTTTGGTGTATATTAAAGAGGCATGATAAGGCTATTATTATCGACGTAACACGCAGGAGGAAGATTGTAATAAAACATTGTTGGATATTTATTTTAACATAAAAAAAATACTTACGAACAACACAACTAAGCCCAAAGACGATTAATATCGACTTAAAACTCATTGTATGAATTTATAAAACACTTGATAATATTTTTACTAAAACTTGACACAGTACGTCTCTACTGATAAAGAGACGCGCGAACTATGCAAGCTTGTATTTTAGACAAAGCTATTTTATAGAAGCATCATAAGGAAAAATAATCAAATAAATAATAAGCTAGCTCAGTATGTATCGTTCAAGCGAATTTGAACCTTAAAAGTTTTCTTCAAAGCCCGTAATAGTTTTGACTTAGTAAAAAAATAACAATAATTTATAACGGGTTTTACCAGTTATATCAGTGTACCTGCTGTTAGGTGTTTTGTTGTCATCGAGCGACAAATAACTTGTTTGACAAAGTTGACATAAAAAATCTAGCCACGAGCAATCTAGGGTTCCGTAGTTAGCTGTTGCAGCATACAGACTTAAATGGGACTTTCTACCAGTATTGAATACGTAGCAACATCCTACATGTAATTATTTTCAAAGTGTTTTGTATTTTGTACGAAATATTGCAAGTTAAACAACATTTTACACTTTGGATCCCTATTACTCTTGAACTAAGAAATATAACATAATCATAGCGATTATGTTATATTTCTTAAGAGAGAGAGGGGGGGGGAGGGAACGACCTCCTGCTGAACATCAGACACTTACTTACCCCTTACCCTTTGAAAAAGAATAAACAATCGAATCAAATCACAATAGACCCACGGAGGTTGACGTGAACACCCAAAGCCTCGTCCCAACAATACCCCTTTGAAAGAATAGTTAGTAATTTTATTTATCTTTGAATATTTCAGCGCCATCATCAACGCCACTGGGAGTGCAGGTGCAACAGACTGATAATCCCGGAGAGCTGGTGGTATCATGGCTGCCACCACCGAGGGAAAGCCACAATGGACTACTGCAAGGATATCATGTGAAGGCCGTACCTAGAATTAGTGGGGATCCAGGTAAACAATAGTACATTGTACACCAAGGAATAAAAGTACTCTTTTTCATTGAGGCTGTAGTTTGAGGCCCGAAGCGAAGCTAAGGGCCTTAATACATCCGAATGAAATTGAACTTTCTCCCGAGTGATACTATGCATTATACTACACCTACAAAGAAATAAAAGCTACCAAGAGCAACAAAACAAATCAAAAATTTCAAAATTTCCAAAATTTACTAAAAACTACAAAATATTACAAAATTACCAAAATAACCATAATTTACCAAAAACAACAAATAAACCAAATCAATTATAAAATGAGAGCAAAAGACTCCGCCCTTGTAGCCCAGAGGGAGCTATTACTACTTTTCATCCCCTTTGCTGAGCGCAGCGGGCAGAAAAATAGACAAAGGCCTACTGTTCAGGAATAACACTAACTTTCTTTGATAGATATACTGCAATGAGGTACTTTCTACGTAGGTGTAGTATACAAAATATTAAATAGAAAAGTAGCTCTCCTAGTAATAACATCATACCTATGTTACCCCGATGCCAAAAAACCTGGTCCAACGAAGACCGCGTAATCACTTACCATCCTATCATCGTGGACATACCCGGGTTTCTCCACTATAAAAATCGGATTCTTTGATCTTCTAGGTTATGTTATAAATAGACACAAGTATTCAACAGATTGGAAGATTGCTCTATTCCTGTATGTCCATCTATAGTAATAAATAGATACACGCGGCTACGATTAATCTATACATTTCCAGTATAAACTGGTCTCGCATTGCACAAAAAGCTTATAAAACGCGAAACCATCTTAAACTGGAAATGTATAAGTTGATGTGTGGTCTGTACCTACACAAGATTGGTCATAATTTTTTGTCCACGAGAGCTATCTACTACAAACTTGAACAAAATATTTAGGTCTGATTCTTGTAGTCCACAAACAAGAATATCTTAGCACTAACGTCACCGGCCTGCCAAACTGCTTTGTTGGTCTAGTGGTTAGCGTATGCGCCTCTCACGCGAGGTATCGGGTTTGATGCCCGGGTTGGGCAAAGTGTTTTTTGTCAACTTTTCGTCAGGAAATTCACAATAGCAGCACGGAGTTATAATTATTATTATTGTTGCGACGAGGTTTTGGGTGTTCACGTCGACCTGTGATTGTAGCCTCATTATAGACTCTGCTTTAGGCATTACCCTCCATAAATTGGAGAAGTCGGCCTATCGGGAGTGACTTGACATCATCCGGATCCAAGATATGATGTCCCAGAATGATGCTTCGTCTATAGATCAGTAGCTCGCAGTCGCAAAAGAGGTGCAGCGGTGTTTCCGGTTCCTCTTTACAGAATCTGAAGTAGTCATCGTCCGCATAGCCCATACGGGATAAGTGGCTATTTAGCTTGAAGTGTCCTGTGAGGGATCTAACGGCAAGAGACACCTTGTTCCTACTAAGTGCCAGCAGTTCAGTAGTATATTTGTCCAAGAAGCCCTCGATGAGGCTTTTGCTGTGATTCATCCCTTGACCCTGTTGCCTTGATGAATCCTCGAATAGCTTTCCCTTGAGGAATTGCTAAGCCTGGTTTTTCAGCACGGAGTTGCAATTGTGCCCGGTGGATGTCCATAGGCTCAGCCCTATCCCATGGGACCTAAATCTGCAACTCCCTTCTGGGTAATATAGGAGTGATGTTATGTTATGTTTTGTGTTAGGTTTTTATATCATTTTTGTGTTATGGTGTTGTTTCAATTTTTCTTTATTTTTCAGTACCAAATGACACTCAGACGAAAATGGTGAAAGTCATGTCAAGGAAAGGCAAGCAGGAAACTACTCTTGGTAGTCTACTTAAAAATATGAGGTACGACTAATATCGAAAATATCTAATTAGCTTGTTTTATAAACTGTAGTACGATTTTCTATATCAATCAGTCGATTTGGAAATTTCGCCGTCGATAGCCGCGTCGGCAATTTTCCGTATACCTGACCGTCACCGTGATTGAATGTTACATACACTTGAATATGCAAGACTTGGATTTTATGGTTAGTTTTTAAATTAAAAGGATAATACGGTAATCACTAATCAATGCAAAAGCTTTAAAATGATTCAAATAGTTTAATTGCATAAAACAGGTTGACAACAGCAGATGTGCAACTTTTAAATAATAAAATTTATCATTTAGCATTATTTTAGTAGTACTTATATTTTATTTATATTGTATTAGTGAATTTAATATGGGCCATTATACCTAAATCAAATAAATAAATAAATTATATCCGTTAGAAATATTGTCTTGTTGTTTTAGCAGAGTATTTATTTAAAAAACTTCATATAAAAAAAATGTATACAAGAAGGACTTAATGCCATAGGCATTCTCTACCAGTCTACCTTTGGGTGATGCAGAGATTAACAAGGCAGGTGAAGTTATAAAATATATCGTTTCAATTAGAAATAAAAGGTAATAAAAATCAATACAATTAATGAATACATCATGAAAATATATGCATAATACCTACATAACAAAATACTTATATACAAGTAATTATTTAATAAATACAATATATATAAATATATTCGATTCTCAAAGAACTGGGCATAAAAGACCGCCTTTCATCCGTGTGCCTTCGCAGAATTCTTGAGTACTTTGGTCACATAGCGAGAAGAGATAACGACAACCTCGAAAGACTGCTGGTCACTGGGAAGGTCGAAGGAAGGAGACCCAGAGGCCGCAGCCCGATACGCTGGTCTGATCAGGTCCGCACTAACCTTAACACCACGGTCCACACCGCACTACACACAGCCCAGGACAGGCAAAGATGGCGGACCATCACACGGGAATTGATGATCCACATAAGAGGTCACGACCCTCAGTAATGAGGAAATCGAAGCAAGGAGGAGGATATAAATATATGAGCGAATAAGAAATATTAAGGTGGCGATTCATTCTTGTTGAAGAGAAGATTCCGAACCTTGATTTTGAAGGCGTATCCATTGGTGGAGTATAAAAGACACAGGTTCAAATCCTGCCAGTCCTATATTTTTTTCAACTGTTTCTTCGTATATTACTATGGTTTTACCAAATCATATTTTCTAATGTTTTCAGATATGCTGTATCAGTAAGTGCCTTCAATTCTGCCGGAAACGGACCGTTTTCTTTACCAGTTTATCAAACCACTAGAGAAGGGGGTAAATGTTTTATTATTATCTATTAATAAACTTGCAAAGTACGCCATTTCAAATCCAATTCTTCAGATCTAGATGGACATGACCATAAATTAAAAATGGTGACGTTAAACTTAACCTTAACAAGGATGAGTGACGTAATTGATAGTAAAACCGAAACAGTCCACATTGTCCCACTCTAGTATTATAATAATATCTCTATCCTTATCTCTATGGTTCCATATCTCTCACAGTATATCGACATTAAGTTTTGTAATGATTGTGCGTCAGGTATATTATTTTCCCGGAAATTCCGCGAGTCTTTCTTGAACTTGTTGAATCTAAAAAGATAAATATTGCCACCAACTTTGAGCTAATAAAGCTACAGATAGCGCGCGAGTTGAATGCAGTCGGGGTCTGAGGTAAAGAGCGGGAGCATCTCCCCCCGCTATCCGCACGCCCCACCTCACGCGCCTGCAGTGTAGTGATGTGCCATCCTTGTCAACAATCGTACGTTTGCCGTGTTATTGTGTTAATACTGAAGTCCCCGTGTTATTTTTTTATTTCAATAATGACTGATCCGAGTCCATCAAGTTCGTTACAAAAAAACGTAAAAAGGTTAAAAGAAGGTACGGAGCTGGCTTCGATGATCACGTCATAATTTTAGAAGAAAATTATTGGCAAAGAGATGGAATAATTGAAGATACCATAGATTGATTCGTCATTGAGGTCAGCGACTGCGAGGATAGTGACACCGATTCAACCATATCTACCATTTCTGAAATGTTTTAAATTGTGAAATGATTATTAAAAACGTGGGATAATTATGATATTGTTTTTTTTTCATCATGTTAACCCAGTGTAAAAAATAAAATTAAACTTATACATTGTTTAAATTTATCGGCATTCATTACTCATTGTGGTCATCAATAATTATAATTAGGTCACAGCACTACCGCATTCCTAAGCTCTGCATTCAACTCGCGCGCTATCAGTAGTTGTTATGTAAAATCAACCGTCAATCATCTGGATTTTCTATCTGAACAAATATACTTAATTCCACCACCGCTACTCTGTATTATTATATTCCTATAAAAGATTTGTCAGTGCATTGAATAAAGAGGATGTAAGGATGTTATTACACTAATCAATCCAGCGAGGATCGATGACATTAAATAGTGGTTGAATAAATTGCCCGGCATCCGGCGATCAGCCAAAGCTATGTATCATTTCGCATGTGTGGTGTAATAGTTTAAGCGGTCGCCTCACCGCTCTTGTCTACACTGGCGTTGTGGGTTCGATCCCCACATCACATTATATTTGTGTGATTCGTAAAGATTTGTTCCGAGACTGGGTGTGTTTGTAAGCGTAAATGTGCGTAAATTTGGCCTTATAGTAGGGGAGACCACAATGCTAAATGGGGATTTATTCGAGCGTCGTAGAGACCTATTGGGTTGCAAAGCTTAGATGATAAGAAGAAAAAAATGTTATTATGATATACCTATTCATCGGTGGGGGAAGCGGCTATAGATTTTTAAATATGTAAAAAAAAACTGTTGCATGGACATCCTCGAGCGCGTCAGATATTGATAGCATCAATGCCCTACGTATTTTTAACAATGAACGTATGTTAATCTGATCGTTTGCATGATGCGGGTGGTTGTATGTAAGGGTTGAAAATGAAAAAAAAATAAAAATAATCGAGCGCGTCAGATTTTCTAAGGGAGTGTTAAGTGCACCAAAAAAAAGCTCTCATTCACTAATCTGACGATTTCTATGGGACGCAAACTCGCGGGCATTCTCATAATGTGCAAAAAAAATTCGCCATTTTGAAATACTCAAGCGCGTCAGATTAAGATATATATGGATCATCTTTATGTTCTAAACGTACTGTCTCATAATCTGACGATTATATAGAGGGATTCGCCTGATCTGACAAAAAGAAATTAGAAAAACGGTTCACCCTAAAGGCCATCCCTGCAACTGCCCGCTAATTCCATTCCTGGGCGCTTAAAATTGTAATTATGACATTTTTAAGCTCTAAATATAGTTTATGTGATATTTTGAGTTAAAAGAAATAATATTTCTATGCATTTGAACTCTCCCAGCTTGAAAGTCTTTCAATTCGTGTAATTAACATTATTTTTGAATAAATATTAATTAATAAGATATTATCACTAGGTTAAATAATAAATAATGAACTATTTTAAAAGAAACATTATACTCGTATGTTAAATAAATAAATAATGATACTTAAGTTAGCCGACGTTTTTAATTTTTTGATTTTATTTTTAATAATTAAATTAGAACAAAAAAATATTTTTTAAAAATTGCACTTACAGTTTTTGAAGTTTTTTTACAAGTGAAATTTATTTTTTATTTTTTTGTAATAATTTTTTCAATAAAATCTTATTTATATGTCAGCTAACTTAATTTGCATAATAATTAAAATTTTTCATAATTATCGATTGTAAACTATTGATTTAGATTGATTGATTTAGAAAAATATTAAATAATATTGAATTAAATTCATATGATAATTAATGATTTTATATTTATACGGTTCAGCTAAATTTTTACTATAATAAAACCTATTTGATAGTTTTTAACATTTTTCTTCGATCATTTTTCATTAGATTTTTTCATTTTTCGTCATGGCAGCAGAAACCAGAGTGGAGACGGAGTGAGAGAGTAATAGATAGAGAAAGATAGAGAAAAAAAGAGAAATGCACGCATTTAACTTTATCGAGGAATTTTTGTTATTTCGGCTTGCGGAAATCGTCAGATTATATATTTTTCATTATTCTTGAATTATATCCTTCAAAATAAAAAAAAATTAGCTACGCTCGAGAATGTCAAGATGACGTTTTTTTTTTACAACTTTGCTGCCCTCCCCTTTCTTTGCGTCACTCTCAAATTGACAGATTAGTGGAATATACACTTTTTAGGATGTAATTAACTCACCCTACTTTAATCTGACGCGCTCGAGAATTTCTGATGGTCAATTTTTTTTTACTAATCTGATCCTGTATCCTGCACGGGCGGCCGTATATATGGGCCTCATGTTTGGTGGAGGTACTTAACAGGGTACAAGGTATCCCCCTGTATATTAATCTGCCGCGCTTGAATAAATTCCGAAATCCCTTAATGGGCTCCTCTACCATTATTATTGGAACCATTAGATAGTGTAATTGCTTCTGGCGTTCTATCTAATGTCAAAAAATTAAATTCGATATAAAAAAAAAACAAATTAATCAATGTCAGTCAATGCCAACTTTCGATGATGGATCAGTTTAAATGCCTCCTATTTGCTGGTAAATCTGAACTTATCTACTTCGATAAATAAAGACATGTGTGTTTATTCTTTGCTCTTCTTATTTCAGCACCTGAACATCCACCATCTGGAGTAGAATGTCGAGGAGTCTCATCATCATCACTAAGAGTCGCGTGGCAGCCAATCACAGCTCAGGGAACTTCTTTGTTGGGATATTCAGTATATTATAGTACTGAAGGTGAGTTAAATACAGTTTTAACAATAAAACTACTAAGATAGAGTAGAACTTAGGAAACAATGTCCAGGACGGTAGCACAACCATCTCACCTTTAACCTGCTACCAAATAGTAGTACTTGCACTGCTATGTTTCAATATGGTGGTAAGATCACACCGGACATAACATCGTAGTCACTTTTGTGGGTTTTTGATCTGCATGGGTTGTAGTTACCACTTACCATCAGGTGGACTACAGCTCGTTCGCTACATACGTTGCATAAAAAAAGATTAATTATTATCTTATCTACATTTCGGGAACATTGCCCACTAGCTGCGGTCTGTTAGATTAGATTATTTTTTTTATTTTTATTTCTTATGTTTAAATTCACTTACTTTTCCTCTCTGTTTTTGTTATTAAAGATTAAAGTTATCCAACGTCGATTTGTAAGTTTTGAAAATACAAATACATACTTTGCATAAACGTAAAAAGTATTTTTTTATAATTCGGTATCATCATTTAGCCTCTTGTAGTCCACTGCTTGCGCCACAACACCCAGTCCTGCGCCTTCCGCATCCAGTCCCCTCCAGCGACCTTCTTCAGGTCGTCAGTCCACCTGGCAGGGGGGCGTCCTACTTTACGGTTGCCGAGTCACGGTCTCCAGATTCGGTATAAGTGAACTTTAATTTTAACCACGTATTTTTAACAATTTCAGATGGTCCTTGGCAAAACATTAGTACACCACACACAGAGTTATACCTGCAGGCTCTATTGAAGTACACTAATTATACCATCAAGGTAGCAGGATTTTCCAATTATGGGCCGGGACCTTTTTCCTATCCTATTATTTGTACTACATTGCAAGATGGTAAGTAATCAAATCATGCTTTTATATTTTTAATAATAATATTATTTATATAAAGATACGTGTCATGTTTTAAAGCAAATTATAGCTTTGCCTTTTTTTATTTAATACAAAATTAAGGTTTGTCTAGCGTAGGTATATATATAATTAATTAATAATAATTGCAATTTGCTGTAAAATATTACAAGTAAGTATATTATAAAAATGCGTCATCTCTCGACAGTATCGAGTTGGTCTAAACCCAAACGTACTGTGTGTGACTAAGTGACTTACCCCTCATCACACAGGTGGCGTTGAATCCAAGAAAGGTTTTTCTAGCTAAGTTATATGTATACCTATAACGCTGGCACAAAAAAGGGTTGAGAAATTTCGAATCTAGCAGCATACGAATTCATGGCTGAATTGGCAAAGCACCTGGGGCGTTTACCCGGGGGATACAGGTTCAAAGCCTGCTGGATTCTTAAATTTTCAACCTTAATATTGTATTATTGTATATTGTACATTGCATAAAAATAATATATAATTTCTTACTTTTAGTACATTTTTTATAATTGAAGACGGTTTTGTTTTTAATTATTTATACCTGCAAATGTTTTGATTTCAGTGCCTGGACCACCTTCAGCGATAAAAGTACTTGTATCAACAGCTACTTCTCTTCTCGTCAGTTGGAAAAGACCTGAACAGCCCAATGGAGATATCAGCCATTATACTATTTATGTTAAACCAATGTCTAGGTGAGTTTTTTTATATCACTCTTCCTTAATAGCAACTGCCGTGTAGCCAAAATGGTAGTGAGTGGCAACATTATCTCATGAACATACGGCATACAGTGTACGGCGGCTATACAATAATTATTTGGCAGAATCATCGGAATAATATGTATCTCCCTTATATATAATATATATATATATATATTTATTTTGTATGTATATATTTAAATATATTATTATATATTTTATTTTTGTAAATATTAAATATATTTATTTTATAATTATATTTACTTATAATTTATTAATTTTATTATTTATGCATTATAGTATTTTTTTCTTTTTAATTTGTAGTCTTGAGTAAGTTTTATTTAAAAACAATTTGAATTGTGCATACTTTATGCACCTACCCGAACATATCTCTGCACCACCTTAAGGTTGACTGGTAGAAAATGCCTTTGGCATTAAGTCCGCCTTCGTCACATGTATCTGTGCGAGAAGTTAAATAAATAAATAAATAAATAAAACATCTATAATCCACAAAAGATGCAAATAAATATTTAGGTACTTCAGGGGACAATGATTATGATGCCTCATGTGCCGTTAATTATAAGGCTCCATCTCAACACGAAAGAGCAGCGATACGTGACAATGGCCGTCCAAGTCCATCTTTGCCTACAAATGATTACGAACTTTCTCACCATGAAGATACAATTCAAAATTGTTTGCAAAATCTGCTATCGCTGTTTTTCAGGTGGAATCTATCCCTGAACAGTACTTTATAGCAGCAGACTAGGTTTCAGACGAGAAAACTTGTTATCGAAAGCTTCAAATCAAACTAGTATTATAGACTTGTTATTTTTAATTAACTTGGATGTATATAATTTAAATTGACATAAACTATGAAATAATATAATTTACATCTTAGTATTTATGAATGATCAATAAGTGGATATAGGAAAACATGACATGAAAATTTGCTTTATGAAATTAAATGATTATGATTATAAAATTCATTATGAAAATATGCTCTTCTCAAACATATCTTCTTTCAATATTTCAGCACGATGTCTCCACAAAGCTACCGAGTAGAATCAACCCAGGAGACTGCACTGCGACACCTGACATATCCATTATCAGGACTTGCTACAGGAAGACAGTACGAAGTCTTCGTCAGAGCTCACACTGCCGTTGGAGAAGGCACGCCGAGCAACAGAGTCCACATAGAATTGAGTTCTAAAGGTATGTAACTAATACCAACTTGAAATGTTGTACGTGGTATCTCCGAAAAATGTCTGACTTTTCTTAATTTCTTAAAGATTGACATATTTTTCAAAAATTAGACAAATCCCTTAATTATTATAAAGGTAAATAAATACCTATGTTCGACCTTTCGAAATGACTTTCATCACGACCGGATGGCGGAGTGGGTAGTGTACCTGCCTGCGACGCCGAGGTCGTGGGTTCGATTCCCACTTAAGACAAATCTTTGTGTGCATGAACATGGGGGTTTGTCTTAGTCTGGGTGTTTCTATGTATAATAAGTATGTATTTACAAAAGAAAAGTATATATGTATTAGTATCAGTTATTCTAGTACCCATAGTACAAGCTCTGCTTAGTTTGGGACTAGATGGCGTTGTGTGTGAGTTGTGAAATATTTATTTATTTATTTATTTATTTATCATTCGTGGTCACGAGCCGACTAGGTATTTATTTACCTTTCTAATTAGACCCATTGTCTAATTTTTGAAAAATGATCTCAAATCGTGAAAGTTTAAAAACATAAATATATTGCTTAACATATTCTTCGTTATCCGGTTGATTAAAAAGCTCGCTCATACTGATGCTTGCACTTCCTAAAGACTTGAATTAAGACTATTGAAAAAAATGCGACAAACGCACTAGACGCAATTTATACCTACTTATAAATATGCTTGTTAATGTTTAAAACTGGTCGAAAATAAAAATCAATAAAATAAAACAAAAGCAAAAAGGTTTCTTATGACAAAATATTTACAAAAATAATAATATCAGCCCTGTATCTAATACATGTCCCACTGCTGGGCTCGGGCCTCTTCTTATGATGAGAAGGATAAGGCCACACTCTAACACACTGGCCAAGTGCGGATTAGTAGACTTTACACGTCCTCGAGCACTTTTTAGACATTCTTAGCCGTGACGCATTCTCGCGATGTTTTTTTCCACCTTCAAGCAACAATTATTTATAATATGATATATACACACTTATCTTTGAAATGTCGACTCTAAACGATTTATTGACAGAGGTGTGTGCCGTGGGTTCGAACCGAGACATTTGACTTCGCAGTTTTTTTATTTATAATAAATTATAATTAGCTGTTACAACAACACAATTCTTGATTGTTGAGAATACGGGTTACTCACGTTATTTTAGCCGGGATATGCCGACTAGTTTCGAATCTATTACGTAGATTCATCTACTGGGCGTTTAATCGCGTTTCATCGCTGTCGCGCGACGTCTCACGGCTTGATGTTGCAGGAGTGGTGGGGGTGGTGGGGGTGGTTCTCAACAATAATGTCTTTACCTCACGTCGGTTTTAATAACACTATTCTTTAATATAGCCATAGCATAGCTAAGAGTCTGAGCCTCTAACCTCAGACTAAAATTTGTTTTATGTTCTCATTTCAGTTGTAGCCGGCGTAGCTTCTCTCGGCGGCATAGTGTCAGTGGGAGTTGGAAGCTCTCTCCTCCTCGTGTGTCAATGTGTGGGAGTACCACCACCTCGGACGGTGTGGTACCACAAACACAATATCATTACACATCACCCCAGGTTCACGAGGAACCATGATGATAGCTTGTTGATTAATAGTAAGTACTTCTTAACTTTAATTTTAATGTTTGTTTGCCGATTACGAAAGAGTATACATGTCATGTAGTCCCATTTGCATCAGAACACCATTGTGATGGTACTCGAAATAATTATTTCTGTGTAGAGCAGAGCGAGTGTTAGTGTAAAGCATTTTACGGAATAAGCGTTCCAAGTAATCCTATAGTCTATTTGTTTCTTCTCAATCTCACCCTGGGCGGTGAGACAGAGCGATCAATTAAATAGTCAACGTTACAATAATCATACATTAAAACCCTTGGTCCGTATACAAAGCTACTGACTTTAAAGTCTGTAGCTATGATAATATAAAGACTTGAAAATATCTATCAATTATAGTATTTTTAAATATCATTTTTTTTTGAACAAGATATTTATTTTTTAACATTACTGTTGAGTGTGTGTTTGTGAGTGTTTGTGTGTGTGCGTATTTGTGTGAATATGTTTGTGGGTTAGTGTGTGTGTGTCAACATATAATGTGTATCTGATTGCCTAAACTTTGCAGACATAGACCAATCCCTAAGTGGTAACTATTCGTGCCTTGCCAAAAACCTGTACGGCTCAGATTCCGTGTCATACTCAGTGTCAGTATTGCCAACGCCGGAGCCTCCAAGTTTAAGGGTGACGTCACACAAAAACGCGATACATCTGCAGTGGGAATCACCTACGAAGATTGGAGGAAAAGCACAGAAAATAAGTGAGTTATTTTAAATCCAATATTAATATAGCTACTTCAATATCTACAGTTGATAGGGCGTCGCTGGTGACAAGAATAAATTTTCTTACTTATAAGCGAAGACTGACTCCCTCTTTGGTCTATTGGTTAGCGAATGCGCCTCTCACCTTGGACCTGGTCTTGGATTAGATGCCCGGGTCGAACGAAGTATTATTTATATTATTCCACCAGAACGGAGTTTGATTTTTGCCCAGTGGATGGTAATAGGCTTACCCTCTATCACATATAAACGAAGACGGTATGCCTACTGTATGATTACTGGAATTATGCCAACAAGTTTAGTGTTATCTGCATTTCATAAATATAACATTACTTATCATTTCATTACCCTGAAGGGTGAAAGAAGTGTTTGACACTGACATTCACCTGTTATGTTTAAGTCACATGTTATAGGTGGTGAGCCTGTAGCCAGCCACCGGGCACTATTCCATTATTCTCGAGTTGTTATCAAGAATTTTGTAATGAACAAATAACACTATTATATCGCATACTCTCTCTCTGGGGTCGGTCCCTCATGTCTGAGGATCGTGGTCAGCATTAGGGTTGAATTTGGAGCGGATAATCTGCCTCCACCGGTTCCTGTCCAGCGCATCTCTTACGACCGTGTGGAATTTGCCTTGTTTGTCTAATTAATAGTTAGCGTCGCATACGCTAACTATTAATTAGACAAACAAGGCATTTTATGATACCAAATAAAATATTGTCCTCTTATATTACAGGCTACAACCTAACATGGAAAGAATCAAACGGCAGCTGGCAAGAGGCGTATTCCAACAAAGGCACATCTCTTCAAGGCACTCAAGAGTACACTCTTCAAGGTCTGAAATGTGGTACAAAGTACTCAGTTAGAATGACGGCAGCAAACAGTGTTGGAGCGTCGCAGCCCGCTTATGTAGATGCTACAACTTTGGGAGGAGGTATGTAAAATTTCAGTTTTAGATAATACCACATAAATTGAAAAAAAAATGGCAAAGGCACACACACAGACTCACTTAGTATACTCTTCAAGGTATTAAGTGCATTGGGTACAAAGTAATTAGTAATGATCATTGCTGCTAACAGTGTTGGATAGTCGCAGCCCACGTATGTGGATGCTACAACTTTGGAAGGCGGTATAAGGTTATCTTTTGTGTTTTAGTTGAGGAAATGTATAACCTTATTTTTCCTTCCCCATTTAACCATGGTACAACAGGAGTCTGACATCATTTTATATAATTTAGAAAGGATCAGACTGGGGATCGAACCCACAACACATCACACATCGTTCAGATTTTAAAATCACATCACATTTTGAAATACCTACTCCTAGCATCAGTGCGGTTACAGATCTGTTTTTATCAGCAATCGTATTTGCATTTTCAGTGCCTATCTCACCAACCAGTACAGAATGGTTCTGGAGCAACGCAACTCATATTTACATACAGCTGAGTGGCTGGGATGACAATGGATGTGAGATCACCAGGTTTGACGTGGATTACAGAGAGCATAGTGGCAAAGTTTGGAGAAAAGCTGAAAATAGACTGGTAAGTGTCACTATTAATAATTTCTTTTTAATTTATTCTGATATCAAGACAATGTAGCTCAGGATAAGCTCGGACAATGAATGAATGAATATATATTTATTTCAGATAATTTAAAATCCATATACATTATTTAAACACATAACACTACATTAAAATACAAATAGACATCACATAACATTGAGACACAAATACAAATACATTAAGACACAAATACAATACAACACATACACATTTAAATCAAAAATCCTTCAGGTAACAGCCCCAATTACCCTTTTTGCTAGATGGCGGTCACTAATTATCTTTAGGATGCTGTTGCTACTAGCACGCGTTCGATTTATTAGCGACACGGACTTCTTACGTAATACCGCAAAAAAGGCCGCGGTGTTAGCATCTGCGAACATGCCGAGGCGCTACAATAGCGGGGTAGTTTCAACAGCACCCTAAAGGCGTTATTATACTGTACGCGCATTAGCTAGCTGGTCTAAAGACTCCCCGAGTATAGGTTTTGACAGTATGCTTTGAATACAATGATAATGTTGTAAATTTTATTGAGATTTTCATCTTGTACTGTGCGTACATACCTACATACATATATACATAACATCATGCCTATATTACCCAGACGGGTATGGCAGAGGTGTGTGTATAACACCCACAATTCGCATGTTATGTTTAGGTCCCATGGGATAGGGGTTAAGACTATCGTCATCTACCAGGCACAATTCCAACTCCGTGTTCCTTTTTTAAATTGCCTGACTGAAAGTTCACAAATAACACGATACCTTGCGGTGAGAGCTAACCTATTGGTTCGACCAACGAGGCAATTTATATTAATTTAACAAAAAAGCTTATCCCATCTTGGAAAATTAATTTTTGATGGTTCCATCGTTCATTTTCAATCATTTTAAAACTCAGAATGGATAAGATGGCCTGATTATTATGATTTAATATCGCAATAGAATTATTAATGGCAAACCTACTAATTATTTTTTTTCAGCCACATCTAGATCAATCCTGGAACCACTACATCTCACCCTCAATCCTGAACCAACCAAACTCCTTCGTGCTAGCTGAGCTGTCTCCAGGACAGTGGTACCAGGTCAGGGTTACTGCAGAGAATGCCGCTGGGATCTCCACGTCCTTGTATAATTATGCAACTACAACTGTTCAAGGAGGTAAGAGTTTTAACTTTACCATCTTTTGCCCGCTACTCCGACTCCGACTCTACTATATATGCATCTCTAAAGGCCTGACCTGACAAACTAAAAAAAATAGTCATTTCGTGGCACTGGTGTGTTAAATTCACACTTAACCTATAATTTTTTTGGCCCATGTAATAGGGGATAAACTTCAATATATTTATTGCAAATATGGGTATACATTGATGTTATAAAATAGTTAAGACCACCATATTTTACCCTAAGGCATGCAATAACAGATCATACTTAAATCTATTCATCATTATTTGTTTAAAAACTATTTATATCAAATTACGACGAGATGACGACCGGATGGCGGAGTGGGTAGTGAACCTGCCTGCGACGCCGAGGTCGTGGGTTCGATTGCCACTTAAGACAAATCTTTGTGTGCATGAACATGGGGGTTTGTCTTGGTCTGGGAGTTTCTATGTATAATAAGTATGTATTTACAAAAGAAAAGTATATTATGTATTAGTATCAGGTATTGCACCCATAGTACAAGCTCTGCTTAGTTTGGGACTAGATAGCGTTGTGTGTTCGTCGTGAAATATTTATTTATTTATATTTATTATAAAAATTTACACAAGAATAAGAATAGCATAATTAAAATAATAAATGTATAACATTGTTATTATTATTATATAAGATTGGATAAGCCTATCGTCTTCCACCGGCTACAAATCCAACCAAAACTAGTGACATTACATGTGAATACAGGCAAGATTGTAGCAAATTTAAATAAAATAATTCATAATGATAATAAATATCACAGATTCAAAAAGAAAACAGAGCTTTTAATAATCAAATAAAATAAGAACTATAATCATCATCGACCAATTTAAGTTAATTCATAATCTTTAAGATTTTTTTAGGTTTCTAAAAGTTACTAATAAATATTTGTAATTTTTTATTTCAGAATCAATAGGACCGCCATCGGAATTTATTGACTTGAACATG
The DNA here is from genome assembly GCA_905147285.1 of Hypena proboscidalis. NCBI lineage: Eukaryota > Metazoa > Arthropoda > Insecta > Lepidoptera > Erebidae > Hypena > Hypena proboscidalis. Next base: position 2,434,042 of record LR990150.1, on the reverse strand, counting down.
TTAGTAATCATTTGCAGCTCGATATTGTTGATGATCTGCTCCTTGACTTGTGTTTATATTCTAGTGAAGAGGCATAAGTAAGTGTCTTTTTCTCTGTTTTGATTTAGAATTGAATTTAACTTTCATGTTTTTATTGATCAAAATGGTAAAATAGTCGAGAAACAGAAATAATTTTACATCTACTGGCAACATAATGACGAAATTTGTAAGGTAATGACGTTTTTTGACGAAAGCTCTTGATTGGTTTACCATTTTGTAGATTTTTTAAATATGCCAAGCTATAAATTGGTTTGTCCATTGATGATAAGTTCTGCAAATAGAAAAATCGATGCTCGTTCTGATTCTTACAATATTGAATAATAAGTTTTTGTTTTTTTCCCTGAATATTTCTTTGGATGAATAACAAAACGAAAATTTGCTGTTTTCCAGTCATCAACACCTAACAGAATACAGAAACTCTTTGACAGCAGAATGCAAGTCTGAACGAAGTAACGTAACAGTAAATACTCCACAAAGTGTTCCAACTGATATGAATAACAGGGTGTATAGTACACCTGTGCATCTTACTGCTGAAAATAAACATGGTAAGTAGAAAAATATATCAAAACATTAAGCCATCTAATGATGGCACACTCTCTTGTGTAATCACAAGAGAGTGTGGCAGAAATGCAAAACACCCGCATTTCAACTGATATGGTTAGGTTCTATGTGACAGAGTCTGAGCCTATCGCCATCCCGGTGGTAAAAATCCAACTTCGTTGTGCTATTGAGAATTTCTTGTCGGAAAAAAATCCCAAATAGCACGACTGCCCGGCACATACGCTTAAAGCTAAATCAACAAGGCTCATCTAAGAATCCAACGTATTTCATCATGGTATTATAATTTACTCTCTTTTATTACAGAATTGTACGAGATAAGTCCCTACGCACAGTTTGCAATAGGGTTTCGGACGTTCGGTCATGTTGATAACCAAGAAGTACCAAATAGGGTACACCTACCGGGTAATAGCAAGTCTAGATATGATAGTGGTAAGTTAAGAAATATAATTAAAAGGTGTATAAGTATATTTCTGTGCAATAATATAGAACAATTGGCACATAAAAAGTATATAAACTCATGAAATAATGTTGCAACATGTCGTATAAAAGATTTTATATAAGACTCTATCTAAATGTTTATATGGATGATATTGTCATCGTTACCTATATAGTAGGATCATAAATAATTGGTCCTTTAAAAGTCAATATTGTATTATAATTATGATTATTAAACTGTCGTAACTTTTTATTTTAGAAACAAGTTTTCAAATGAGATCGGAGTCCGAAGAAAGTGACTGCGTATCTCGAACCACAACATTGAAAAGTGCTCCAAGAAGTAAGTAACACAAGTATTTTAGATCACATCAAACTTAAAACAAACTATAAGAATTTAACCAAATTATTAAAATACTTCCCCACGTGGTACCTCGATAAAACATAGCCAATATTTTTCAGGAATAATTAACCATTCAAAGGCCGTTTATGACTTCTCAGTAGCGCCTTACAGTAATAATAAATTATACAAAATAATAATGACGAAACGCAATGCACCGCCCACGCAGCAACATGTCAGAAAACGGGCTAATTGTTTTGGATTTTTTTAATCAAAATCAAATCTTTTCTCCCAATACTACTGAGAATCGAAAGAAATCGTTTAAACGATTTCTTTTTCTATCTCCTTAAAGTTATTATTTTACCCACAATAACTTTGACGATTCGTAATAAATAAGTGAATAAAATTAATTTTGGTATTAAGTTGGGGTATTACTTTTTTGCCACTAAAGGTAATAATTTTTTTTATTACAGAAGCATGCAGAGTACCACATCATAGGTAGCTGAGTCAGCAACAGTAAAATAGGAAATGATATAATTGGTTGTGTTCATATCAACTTAAACTCAATTTTGTTAAGTGATAGCTGTAATAACTAATATGAACTGTAATAAAGTTTAAAGTTAAACAATAATGAAGAAATAATCTAGTCAAAGTTTTTAATATTTTTTTTTTTTTTTCAAATATATTTTATTATACAAAATGTTTGGGCATCATTTTAATTTAACGATTATAAACGACTTCTAAATGTAATTTAGAGTAAGTTTTGTAAATTATCTTAAATGAAATGTATAAATTAAGAATCTGTTTTGTAAACTTTATAAAAAAGTATGAAATTTGGAACAATCACGTCAGGAAAATTTTACGTACCCATATTAAGTCATTATGTCGAAATTAAATTAGTTTTTTGAAGACATAAACAAACCATTTTTATTGATCTTGATTTTCTGTTTAATTTTAAGTATATAAAGAAATAATCTATCCTGTTTCATAGTTTTCAGACAGTTAATTTTTCTGCCAATATTTACATCTAAAGGTCCATTCTCAATCATATCAGTGCCATGTCAGGGTCATGCCAGTTCTAGCTATAGTACAGTCTCCATTTGCGGCACAGGCACGAATAACAATGTAAACATCGTTTTTTTTGACAACTGACAAAACACGTTATTCTTTCGTTCCTGACACGGCACTGTTGTGCACACCTTTATCCGATCTAAAATAAAATGCGTAATTATTAAAAATATAATTAAATTGAAAATTGTAACCAAGCATATCAATAGTTCGAAAAATAGTTGGTAATGTAATATTGTAAATTTACTTTAAAATAAAATTGTTGTAAAAGACAAAGTTAAAAAAATAAATAATCCACTCAGGTGTTTCATACAATTTAGGTGCCTATTGCCTACCCCCTAAATTGGTAAGGGGATAACCTTGAGATGGATAAGATTTGTACGCATGAGGAAATATTTTAATTTAAAAACTAGTTTCAAGATGGAGAACGTAATTTTTTTTCTTAGAATGTCTGAAGCTGACGAAACGAGGATGCAGAAAAAACAAATTGAAAATTAATTATCTTCAAAAAGACTGATTGTTTACGTTTATTTTGTAATATTGTAAATCTTCGATTTACTATAGAAATAAAATTTCGAAAGTATTAAATGTTAGTAAGTATACTACAATTTTGTTTTATTTCCTATCGAATTTGTTATTCTCAACAAAAACCTTAAATTATTATTAGACATCTAAATCTGTTGCAGAAATAATAGTAAAAACAAAAAGCTTTACCGACCTATTGTTAAAATAAAGTTTCCCGCTGTCTGTCTGTCTGTTCGAGATAGACTCAAAACGTAACCCACTGTTTGTCTGTCGGTTTTTCAAGGTTATTTAATTACCGTAGAGTTAATTAATGAGTATGATGGCAGTTTCGAATCTTGTTGTAGAGATAACAAGTCAAAGTCAAACATAAATATTATTATTTATTTCATTGAATACATTGATCACTTGAAAACGTCATAATTTATATAAATATTTAATACTACATAAAAAATGATAGTTATTTAGAATGATAATTATATTCATAATCAATAAATTATTCTATCTGTTGTTTTTTTTATTTTTTTGTATTTAAATTTTAAATAAAAAAAAACAACAAATAGAATAATTACAAGGTTTGGCACTTCCAAAAAAATAATAAACTCAATTGATTTTGATTTTAATTTATTGATTATGAATATAATTATCATTCTAAATATTTTTTTGTATTTAAAATTTAAATACACAAAAATAACAAATAAAATAATTACAAGGTTTGGCACTTCCAAAAAAAATAATAAACTCAATTGCCTACCACGCGTTGAAAAAATAATTTACTATCAACGAAAACCTTGAAACATAAGTTATTGGTATGTCCAAGCTAACTACTGATGAATTCAAATATTTTTTATCAACTAGGTATGTACGTGTTTTAATAATTAAATTAAATGTTGGTTTCAAGTTAACAGGAATTTCAAAGAAGTTAGTACGCTTACTAAAAATTATAAGTCGATAAGATAGATGAAAATTGACTACCTACCTCATAATATTCAAGCATCCAACTTAAGTCTATTAAAGTATATCGTTAGAAAACTTTCTCGTACAAGTTTTCCTAGAAATCGCTTCAAAGAACCATTTACTTGGAGAGTGCAGTCAACCAAAAAATTGGCGGCAACTCTCGGGAGAGCGATGTAGTTAGACGTTTTAGTTACGAAGCAGACCACTAAAGCATCAAGTTTTCCACGTGGTACCTTTTTTAAAGTTACAATGAAATTAAGGTTATATAAGAATTCACACACGAAAAATATTTTTAGATTTATCGTCATTAGAAATCAGTCAAATAATAAAGATGATGCAAAATTAACTCTGATAACTAAATTTTATTTAATATAATAGGATTTCAATATTTCTGATACATGAGTAAAGCTGGGAGTGACATATAGAATAGTAATTAATATACAATTAGCACGCAATTATAGATAAAGAGAGAAAGCTCAGCCAAAACTAGGCAGCCTTATAATATCCAAGTTAAGTCTATTAAAGTTAATCGATATTAAACTTTTTCGTACGAGTTTTAGTAGAAATCGCTTCAACTAACTATTTACTTGGAGAATGCCTTCAACCGAAAAATTGGTGGCAACTCTCGGGAGAGCGACTTAGTTAGACGTTTTTAATAAACTTACGAATCAAATTTCTCGTGGTATCGCGAAATTAAAGCTAGCGGAATAATAAGGATAGTTTTGAATGCAAAACTTAAAAAACATAACCTTTCCTAAGCAGTCGTGCAAAAACAAATTAGAAATCATGATCGAAAATAAGATAGAATAAGGTTTGTATAAGTTGATTTAAGCAGCGTATTTATTGCAGATAGGTTTGGAACAGTCCAAAGCGGAAATGGAAAAGGTAAAATAAAGTATAAATTACTAAAGAAACGGCGCCTTACTAGAAGAAACTGATTTCTTGAAATAAATAAGAGAGAAAAGTCTAAGTTGATCTGAAAAGATAATTTAGGTTAACATTTTGACACCTCATAATAACCAAGCGCCCAACTAAAGTATATTAAAGTAAACCGTTAGAAAACTTTCTTGTACAAGTTTTAGTAGATATCGTTTCAAACAACCATTTACTTGGAGAGTGCAGTCAACCGAAAAATTGGCGGCAACTCTCGGGAGAGCGATGTAGTTAGACGTTTTAGTTACAAAGGAGACTACTAATGAATCAAGTTTTCTTCGAGGTCATTAAGTAATGAGTAAGAAGATAGTTAAAGCTATAACAGTAAAAAATTTAAGCGTTAGGTATATATTATTATATTTAATGCATAAACTATACAAATGAATGTGTATTTAATGTCAAAATAACAATGCTTTTCAAGCTGGTATAGTTGCTTGCACTGTTCCTTATACAAAAATCTTTTTTTTTTTAATTGTGACAACATTGTCTGTCTGTTTTTATCGGCTAATTTTCTAAGCGGATAAACTAATTTTAATAAAATTGTAGACGTTGTTAACTGACTACATGGCGCCTTACATAGGCTACTTTTTATTGATACCACGCAGACAAAACTGCGGCAGATAGTTTGTTTGTTTGTTTGATAGCGTTAATCTCGAGAACTACTGGTCGAATCTTAATACTTATTTTTGTGTTTGATAGTTTAACTCTCAATAAAGGTCTTTATATACTTAACATTACGCTAATCTCTACGGGAGCGGAGCAGTACCTAACATTGAACGCAGATCAAAGAGCGAAACATCAAACTACTTAATAATAATATAACGAATGCCATGCGTATGAAGTCGCGGGCATTAGCTATTTATATAATAAAACACTACTCATGACACCTAATGACAATATTCGTTAAATTTAAAATGCAAACCCCTAATAAAATCGATGAGATAAGGAACAAAAAACTTATGGACTGTCCTCTATAAGAGAAACCAACGTATTTTTTTTTTTATTTGGAATAACAAACAAGTACACAATAAGTAATACAAGTTCTTAAAGCAAACTAAGCTTAAAGAATAAAAACAAAATACAATTGCGTAATCGACGACGTTATCCACAAAACACATATTTAAACATAATTTTAAAGCCAGTACATAAGCTATTATTTTTTTTAATAAATCTATGTTATTATAACTAAAAGAAGGTAAGAATTCAAGGTTTGCTCGCCGTGTAATTTCATGCTCCATAGAAAAATGGAAGTAAGAAAATGACAGTTGTCATCCGCTCCACGACCATTCTTTACCTCCAGTCCGCCTCAAAAGCCGCAAAAGTTTCCTGAGACAGACGACCTCAACGGAACTAAATCCCGCTGAATCTAGAAGGGAAATATGGAAGGTTAGGCTGCCCGCTCCACCCAATTTTCTAGACCCGGCCGAACATCTGCCACCAGGCAATGAATTGCAGTGGTCGATCTGGAAGTCCCTAAACCGTCTTCGGGCCCAAGTTGGTCGCTGGAAAGACAACCTGGCCAAGTGGGGATTCACAAACACATCCAACACTAGTTGCAAATGTGGATCGCCCACCCAAAGTATGGCCCATCTGTTGTCCTGCCCATTACTTCCTACCCCTTGTACCCTAAAAGACCTTATGCAGGCCAACCAAAAAGGCGTCCTAGTCGCATTCTATTGGTCTAAGGCTGTATAAGCTGGAGATATTAAACAGAATTACACTGTGTGTCACTGACACGAAAAGAAGAAGAACATTTTATTTCTAAGCAATAAGCTGCAATTATTATTATCGATTCAACCAGAATCTGAGACCCAGCTCCATAATTAACAATAACGTATACACTTTATAAACACCCCTTAAATTAACGAAGCAATCAACAAAACTCACCAATACGTCCATTTTTTTTCGACAGTGACTGATGTGCTAAATTTAGTGCCGTATACAAAAATATGTATTTTTATCGTTGCAAATTAGGTCATTGATTTAACCGAGGATCCAATTTAACGGTCGAGCTCCTCCAGCCTCGTGGGACTAAAGTCTTTGCTACATGCTACATCAACATGTTCAAATTTGTCTCTTGTCTGGACAATCATGAAATAATTTTGATGTAGGTACGATGGTGTTTAAATTAGTAACAGACAATTACCGATTCGGTTAATAACACAAATAAAAATATTAACTAATGGAAAGAAAAAAAAGTGCTGTTAGGATATTTTATCATTAAGAATTTTTTTTCAGAACTTTACTATACTATTAAGAGGGCACAATTGGTGGGCTATTTTCTATACAAAAGTAATATGGGTTTAACTTAAATATGATTAAGTTTTTATCGTTTTTTTTAGACAAATCATATTATCTTAAACACTTAATACATGTTTCTTCAAGGTCTTTTTAGAATAAAATCTAGCATTTCTTGCGGTTGTAATATCATAAAAAAAATATATATCAGGACAAGTAATATAATTACAACTAAACCAATACCTCTCTTAATTACAGAGGCTTATCTTTGCGTCGATATTTTTTCGACAGTGACTGATGTGCTAAATTTAGCGCCGTATCCAAAAATACGTATCTTTATCGTTGCAAATTAGGTCATCGATTTAACCGAGGGATCCAATTTAACGGTCGGGCTCCTCCAGCCCCGTGGGACTAAAATCTTTGCTACATCTACGTGTTCAAATGTGTCTCTTGTCTGGACAATCATGAAATAATTTTAATGTAGGTACTGCTATGGTGATTAAATAAGTTACAGAGAATTACCAATACGGTTAATAATACAAACAAAAATATATTAATTAAAAAAAACTAATTCTAAAAGAAATAAAAGTGCTGTCTAGATATTATAATATAGAGATTTTTTTCAAAACTTCATAATACAAATAAGAGGGAACTGTTTTCTATAGTAAAGTAATATGGATTTTTATTTAATATTATTAGGGTTTTTTGTTATTGAGCAATCGTAATTATTATTAATTTTTTTACTATATATATATATTAATTTTTTTCGACAGTGACTGATGTCCTAAATTTTGTGCCGTATACAAAAATACATATCTTTATCGTTGCAAATTAGGTCATCGATTTAACCGAGGGATTCAATTTAACGGTCGGGCTCCTCCAGCCTCGTGGGACTAAAGTCTTTGCTACATGCTACATCTACATTATCATGCTACATGACATGTTCAAATGTTTCTGCTCTTTTATTAGGGACAATAGGCATGGTGACTGATCTATAGATAGTAAAATATAGGATACCTTATCAAACTATAGGTAAACATAAACCAATTGAAATAATTTTTTGTTACATACTATAAATCTAACTCATTTTATGATCATTCAAAGTTTCATGGACGAGTTCATTTTTAAAATACGAAATTATTTGATTTTTTTTTATCATTAAATTACCCACACAATTTATAGCAATATTTGTAATAAAACCATTTTTATAAACGAGATATTTCGTATAGCTATCAAACAAAATTCATAACTTCACATACAAAATACTCAAGCGTGACGTCACGCTTGAGTAGCCTTTTGTTTGGAGCGTTTGGGCGAGTCTATTATTAATGTGAATTTGAAATTGTATTATCTCAGTAAGTTTATGTTAGGTCAAAGTAATTCTTGTAATGATGTTTCTTATATCAAGAGGTGTTTCAATTACATACAAAAATAAAAATTAGTCATCATGCCTATTGTGGCATAATTTTATTTAAAGGGCACGGGATGAACGTTTGAATCTGAATAAATATTTTGGGTAAAGAAATCTTTGTTTTGTATTAGCTCAGAAAAAAACTAACGCTAAAGCTAGCTTGGTGGAGGAAAAATAGCCAATGCCTTTCCGTGAATACAAAATACTATAAAACTTTTATGATGTCTGTCCAGCTAGGCACCACTTTGGTCAGCTCTACTGAACCAGCTTTACCAAAATAAATTAAACAAGCTACATGGCTTATAAAAACATAAAATAGAGACTAAACATTGTACTGTATTATTGGCGAATAATAATAACTTGAGCAAAATTATTTCGCAAACAAACCAATTGCTGTGCACACAACACTTTCGTTGGAACCGCGACAACTTGCGAACTCCGATAATATAAAGTTGGACCTCTGGAATGGCGAGGTCCTTACCATTGGTGTTTATAACTCGAATTTGTTGTTTTGAATTGGAGTTTGAATTTACGGAGGTGCGATAACTTTTCAATACGGGCAAACTTTTGTTATAAGTCTCGTAAAGAGACATTTTTGAATGTAATGCATGCCTGTGATTTGTGTAATTACTATAATGATTTATCTGTACATTATTATAATAGTTTGTATGGCTCTGTATAATTATACAGTTGGTGTGCTTATTAAAAAAAAAGAACTGAACTAAGAGTTCTTTAGAGACAGGCATCATTTGGTATATTTTTTGGCATTCTACCTTAGCAAAAAAAAGGACAACATTGTATAAGTTTGAATCATTGTCCATTTACCCTTATCCCAATTACTTGAGGTAAACGCAAATTTGTTTATCTTTCCATACTTATTATAACATTGTATCAAGAAGTAATATCACTACACACAACGCGATCTAGCCCCAAACTAAGCAGAGCTTTTACTATGGGTACTAAAATAACTGATACTAATACATACATACTTTCATTTTGTAAATACATACTTATTATACATAGGAACACTCAGACTAAGACAAACCCCATGTTCATGCACACAAAGATTTGTCTTAAGCGGAAATCGAACCCGCGACCTCGGCGACACAGGCAGGTACACCCTTTCCGCCATCCGGTCGTTATAGTAAATAAATTTAAATAAAAATGCTGCCTTGCCGTAGATACTAAAAACTGCAACAGAGAAACTGCTTTAAATCGTGTCATCTCATCTCAATTTATAAAACAACCCGAGAAAATCGAAGCTGCTTTCCTCGACGGAAACTCGAATTTATTTCACCTCAAACTTTAACAAGCTTCAAATCCATACCATCTATAGTAATCCACAACAATCCAGAATAGTTTGTGGAGCAAACAAATAATTAATCTGCAGTGGCTACAGTTTAATTGCTTGTTTGAGTTTGTCTTGTTCTATTCTATACTATAAACTTTATAGACATTGTATCTAGGTCTTAAATTGCGCTATTTGTTAAGTAAGCGGCAGGACATATAGAAAAAACGTGAGACTTAGACACATCACGGTTAAAGCACGTGTGGTATCGTGGTTTAAACGGTCGCTCACCGCTTTCCACTTTACTAGTGTTGTGGGTTCGATTCCCACATAAGACAAACCTGACTGGAGACTGGATGTGCTTGTGTAAGTGATTGTGTGTATTTGGTCTTGTTATTGGGACCATTGGGTAGAGTAATTGCTTTTGGCGTTCTATCTAATGTAAAAAATCAAAATATAAATATACAGGACGGGACACAAAAGAGACATGATCATCTGCACAGGCGCGCGGGTATCACAAGAACATAGTAACCCATGCAACCCCTGTCTGCCGCGTTTCATCTGCGCCTCATCTCTTCTGTATGTTTTCGAAGAGGACGCAGTTGTTGTAGCGTTACCTGTGTCTTATCTGCACCCTTTATTTTCCGTTTGTTTTGTATCGTGACACAGATAACAGCCAGGCATATGCGCCTTTCACCGCAAGGTCTCGGGTTCGACTCCCGAGTCGGGCAAAAGAGTTCCTTGGTTTTTTTTAGTCCGAAAATTCTCAGTAGCAACACAAAGTTAGATTTGTGCACGGTGGATGGCGATAGGCTCACCCCCTATGACATGGGAGCTCAACATAATAAGTAAAATTTTAGTGTTATACACCACTGCCACACCCATCTAGGTAATATAAGCGTGTGTTATGTTATCTTAGTTTTTCGACGCGTCCGCGCCCCACGACTTTTGTGTTTGTCTCGTCCCTTATATTATGTTCATAGTTAGGTCTGTAAGTTTTGGTCTGAGGTCTGGAACAGTACTAAATTTATCCCTGGGGGTGGTAAAACATTCTCAAAGATTAATTATCTTTGAATTGAGGCAATTCTAGAATTGGTACATGGTAGCGTAGATAATGTTTTAGTGGTCGTGAACGCTATCGCATTGGCACAGTTAGGTCTGAATATTGAGTATTATATAGAGTTATTATTTCTTTGGTGTTTGTCTGGGCCCTAAATTTATGCTGCGTGTTAATTTATTTTTAAGTTATAAGTATTTAGTAGCTTTTTAATTGGATAATGGGCATTTCACCCTAAGTATATAATTGGAGGTTCACTGTAAAAAAGGCACGAAAAAATTACTTGTACTAAATGTGAATGTATTACAAGATTATTGGTGGTATATGGCAGATGTGATACCTTAATTGTCTAAAAAACTGATACCAAGACAATGCTTGCTCAGTCCTTAGTTTTACACGTCATCGACTATTGTATGTATGTATGTTATCTCGATCTGAATACTTCTTCTTCTTCGTCGTGTCGATGGCTGAGTAAAATTTTATTTTGACTTGCCATCGTGGTGAAAGGATTAGCCAATTCGCTTTGGAGAACTCGCGAATTGCCCAGGGTGCGCCGGACGTAGGGAATCGTTGTGTACGTCACTCGGGGAGGCTCCTTTCATGCCCTGACCATGACCTGAATACTGATCTGCTGAATTAACTTTCGATTTAACTTTAGCCTTCGTAAATATGATCACATTTCCAACTAATCTAGGATGGTTACCCTTAAAACAATAATCCAACTGACAGGCCCTTTCTTCTCTGTTTTCTGTTCTTCATTCCCCAAATGCTCCTACTCAGCTTACTTCGCAGTTTCAATATCTTAGCTCAACCCATTCTAAACCACATCACATATATTTTTTTATGTGTAAGTATATAAAGTATCACTTATATCTTGGTTTGTATGTACCTATATGAAGTATGCCATTTAATCTCTAATAAATTAGTTTTACTAGTGGTAGAGCTCTTGTGAACGAGCTCGAGGACGGCCGCACCATCGTCTCTTTTTTAACCCCCTGCAAATAGCGGTGCTTGCATTACTGAGTTCCGATTTGGTGGTGAGATCAGGCCATGAAACTACTGCACATTTTTTTTTTTTTTTTTATACTACGCCCACAGCGAATGAACGTGTAGTCCACCTGATGGTAAGTGGAGTACAGCCCATGGACATCAACAATCTACAAAAGCAGATTATAGATGCGTCGCTGCAGCTGAGGACTATGGTGTTATGCCTCATGTGCCAGTAATTTCAGGGCCTGATCTCACCACCAAACCGGAACACAGTAATGCAAGCACTACTATTTGGCGGCAGGTTAAAGTGAGGCATAAAACCGTAGTCCTCAGCTGCCCCGACGCATCTACAATCTGCTTTTGTGGATTATTGATGTACTGTACTCCACTTCTTACCACTATGTGGACCACTACATGTTTCTTTGTTGCAGGCTTAATATAAAAAAGTTAATTTTACACCTACTAAAATTTTTCTTTGCACCACTCAAAGGTTTTTCGGTAGAAAATGCCAACAGCATCAAGTCCGCCTTTACAATGTATATAACATAAACATAAACATTTATTTATTTCTCTCATAAAGGGATGTACAATTCAAACAAACTATTGGTGATGCCCGAAGCCCAGCCAGCGCTGATGATATATGCATGAAGTATAAATAACCATATAACACTAACATTTTGCCTCGTTCGTCTAGTAGTTAATGTATACGGCCACCCCCACCCCCTATTTTAACAGAACTAATGGGAGTCTACTACTTATTTCTATGTTTATGCCTATCCTATAATTAACTTCCAATCAAACAGAAGCCAATTTATCGACGTAACGTAGGATCGAACAGGCAAACAGGATGCGGTTGAGCTTGAAGCGACGTTTGAAGGATATGTGGTTTAATTATATTATAATATTATTTTGTATATAATGTGTTGCGTATAAAACTTATTATAGCCGACTTCACATAAGAGAAATTATGTGTATAGACATTTGTATGATTTGGATGATGTTGAAGCACCAGTCTTACCGAACGCCAAATAGATTTTTTATTTATCATTATACAATTATTGTTAAATAAATAAATATTTCACAACTTACACACAACGCCATCTAATCCCAAACTAAGCAGAGCTTGTACTATGGGTACTAGAATAACTGATACTAATAAATATATATACTTTTTTTTCTTTTGTAAATACACACTTATTATACATAAACACCCAGACTAAGACAAACCCCCATGTTCATGCATACAAAGATTTGTCTTAAGAGGGAATCGAACCCACGACCTCGGCGTCGCAGGCAGGCACTACCCACTCCATTACCGTTCGTCAACTATTTTATTCCTTACAGTATAAAACCGAACGCAACAAAATGCAAAAACATTAAACATTATAAATTAAATACAAAATGGATTAATATTCAATAGTCATGAATTAAAAATACAATTATAATATGCTCATTGTGGTTTGCGCTACCGTTCTCGTAAGATGAGAAATAACCTTTTCCTCGCGTATGGTTCTGAGTGAATAGAATCTCAAAAACATAACCCTCCTTCTGGCACAGTCGGGTAAAAATTACTAACTGTATGAATCTTTACGTTAGCTATTTACAAAAAGGTTACTTAGTGACCAAACAAATCCAGTTGGCTACGCGTTGCCGAAATAAATAAACTAAATTTTAAAGTGAAAAAATATGTCATGGGTGAGTTTATTTTTCTTTTATTATATCATCTTAAGCTAATAAAAATCGGTGTAAATAAAAGCCTATCTAATAATAATCTTGAAAAATATTCAAGTTACATAATATAGGCTAATACATTACTAGTATAAAAACTACATCATCTGTAAACATAAAAATGTCAAACTCTAGTCATTAACGTTTTGATTCGTGTGAGAATAATTAAATTTTCAAGATAACCTTTATTCCAATAGCGTCCACATTTTTTTATCGTTTTACTTTATATTTTAATGACCTTGGTAAACGATTTCAGGGTAACAGCACACTATTTATGAAATTGTCAGGATCTTAATATCCGCGTACTCTCAAGCGAACCGTAACCGTAAACGCTGCAATAACTGTAACTAAAACAGCATAGTGTTTACGTTATGAGCCGCTCGCGAACCACTCCCAAACCACGTACACATACATACATTCATACAATCACGCCTTTATCCCATGAGGGTAGGCAGAGACAATGGAACGCCGTGTGCTTCGCTCCTTACATACTTCTTCGTTTCCTCAACATTTATACATCTCGTCACACATGCTATCCGCCATTTATCTGGTCCCTTTATGTCTATCAAGGTCGACTTCTTCCAGTACAAACTATTTTTTTTTGTTTTTTTTTTATACTACGCCCACAGTGAACGAACGTGTAGTCCACCTGATGGTAAGTGGAGTACAGCCCATGGACATCAACAATCCACAAAAGCAGATTATAGATGCGTCGCTGCAGCTGAGGACTACCGGTGTTATGCCTCATGTGCCAGTAATTTCAGGGCCTGATCTCACCACCAAACCGGAACACAGTAATGGAAGCTCTACTATTTGGCGGCAGGTTAAAGGTGAGACGGTGGTGCTGCCGCTCTCGAGCTCATTCACAAGAGCTCTACCACCAGTTAGAACAGTACAGTTTCTGCAACGTTTACAGCTTAAGTGTGTTCCCGTAGGACAATATTGCCTACCAAAGCTGATTAAAAATATCTGTGATTCCAGGATCAAATTGTAGTTCTTGCAGTCAATGCAACCCTGTGCCGTGCTGCCTTCGGAATAGACTTGAAGAGTCAGCTAGAAGAAGACGGACTCGTAAATGCTATTGTCGAAGACCCCGTTGCATGATGATAAGGAAACGAGTATCGATTGATGTTAGTAGACCACACACAATATTTTTTGACTGCTAACTGCTACTAAATTGCCACGTTGAACTAATGGTTAGCGTATGCAGTCTATATGACATGCGATACAACCATGTCGAGTCCTTTAAGTAAAAACTACCAGATCGATTTCAATAAAATTTGGCACACCTATAGAATAATTTAATTAATAAATTTCAATTGAAGATTTTTTTACTTCCGATGCAAAAACGAGGTATTATGTTATTATGTGGTAGTAGAGCTCTTATGAATGAGCTCGAGGGCGGCAGCACCACCGTCTCACCATTAACCTGCCGCCAAATAGTAGTGCTTCCATTATTGTGTTCCGGTTTGGTGGTGAGATCAGACCCTGAAATTACTGGCACATGAGGCATAACACCGTAGTCCTTAGCTGCAGCGACGCATCTATAATCTGCTTTTGTGGCATGTTGATGTCCATGGGTTGTACTCCACTTACCATCAGGTGGACTACACGTTCGATTGCTGTGGGCGTAGTATAAAAAAAATATATCGATTTTAATAAAATTTGGCACACCCATAGAATAATTTAATTAATGAATTTCAATTGAAGATTTTTTAACTTCCGATGCAAAAACGAGGTGTTATGTTATTATGTTCGACGTGTCTGTGTGTGTGTGTCTCTCTGTGGCATTGTAAATTTTTCCCGAACGGATTAACTGATATTTATTTTGTTTTTTTTTTGTATGCAAGGTGAAGGTGTTTAGGAATGTTCTCGTTATGCTAATGATAATCGGTCCAAGATGGCCGCTGTCACAAAATGGCAGATTATATTTTTCACAATGTTTTGAACACGGATATCAAAAAATAGGTCCCGACAAGTAAAATACTATACACTATGACAATGGTTGGATTATTTTTAATTTAATTTAATTTTTATTCCTTCCAGAAATGTACGTGCTCCCCAGAAGAATGTTGTTCCGCAGACGTGGTCCAGACCCAGACCTGCCATCCAATCGTAGAAGAACTGCCACCATCACCTCCCTCTAAAAACCTGTGCCGGTTCACTGTTGATGCTTACTTTACTTAAAACTTCATTGATTAAAATTAGCTATTAATACGAGTTTTTTTTAAGGTACACTAAATACTAAAATTGCAGAATTACAGGTAACTAAATACATGATTTGACTTGACCATTAGTCACAGTACTTCGATTAGTTGACAAATGTAAAAACATAACATCATGCCTTTATTGGCCAGAAAGGTGTGGCAGAGGTGTGCAACACCCACACATCACCTGTTATGTTAAAGTCCCATGGGATAGAGTTTATAAAGCCTACTAAAGGTCTCCCAAAACAAAATCCAGGTGATCTTGAATACCTAATGATAAACACAGTTACTGATAAAATTAACAGTAACTAACTCTTACAAATAATTAAAATATATCTCAAAGGCGAGCAGCCAAGCCAAAAATAATTAGAACCAAACAAACATCAGGAATATCCTGCGAAACTTGAAATATTAACGCTTCGGACTCTGTCGGTAATTACTGCAAACGCAAACATACAACTAATCTAAGTTGGATCTCCCGCTGGCGCAAATGTTTGCTAAGGCACGTTCACGGTGGAATAGCTACCAAGATTTTGGTATATATTCAGCAGTACGTACCTAATAATATTATATATTTATCATTTAATTTTGTAGCTTGTAATGCTTGTTTGAAAGATTTGAATACTTAAATATTTACAGTAAATGTTATCCAATAATTTTCTGTCTATGAATGGTATTTCAGTGTCCGTTCTGATAACATAATTGTATTATTTGCCCTTACAAAAAAACTTTAAGTTAATTCGAATATATCTAATAATTGCAGCCCTGTATCTAATACATGTCCCACAGCTGGACTCGGAAGGGTTAGGCCATAGTCTACCACGGTGGCCAAATGCGGATTGGTAGAATTCACACACCCTCGAGTACTTTTTAGGCACTCTCAGGCATATAGGTTTCCTCAAGATGTTTTCCTTCACCGTTAGCAAGCGACAATTGATTTGATAAATACACACCTATGTTCGAAAAGACGAATCTTTACGATTTATTGACAGATATGTGTGCTGTGGGTTCGAAACCCGAGACCTTAGACTTCGCAGTCCTACGGTCTACCACTCGGATATCGCTGCGTCTAAATCAAGGAGAGATATTATCTCTCCTTGATTTAGACGTCCTTATAAAAAAGCCTTTACTGCCTCCATCCTGTTGAGTTTGTACGCGAGTTTTGATAACTCTTCGGCGCCCTTAATCATGTCGTTGCAAATGAGGAAACTATTGATGGCCACACAGATCCGAATCAACTTTAACACCAGTGTAACTTTGATAAATTACTTGCCAAAACTTTAACAGTGACAGTAAATATATACCGGCGACTACTGTCTGTAGGTTGTGAATATACATAAATCTACTATCTACTACATCATCTCTGCTTTCACGATTTTGGTGCCAATCAACAACAACAATTTTATACAAAACCCACGACTTTAAAAATTCAGCTTGTTTAAAATAGCTAAAAATAAATACAAACACTTAGAAGACAATCAGAAGACAATCATGAACTTTTCAAAAACTATTTTTATTTTAAGTTGGATTCTTAGAAGAGCGTCAAACAACTTAAAACCTGCTTTGAATGTTTACTAAGAAAATGAAAACAAGAAAATTAAATAATAAGATTATATGAAAGGATTGAAAATGGATATGATGTTCTATCCGACGCACTGTTTCAGTTATAAAGTCCTTCACTCACCATACATTAAAATTTGTGCTTGATAACCTTTATTATTTAAAATTTGTTATTTTAGTGTAAATGTGTGATTATTTGGTAATAAATAGTTCCTAAACAAATGTATTTAAAAAGTGTAATTAGTATAATACTTATAGATTTAAATTAATTTTAATTTATGTAACTTTATTGGCAGTATTGATTTTGTCATATTTGGGTGGAAGGTTCCGCATATTTCACAAATCAATTGTGTATGTAGGCAGTAATTAAATAAATTAAAAAAAATATTTGATGTAGAATGTGGCCATTTATAATCAGCATAATATTAAAAATTATGCGTCAGAATAGTAATTAACCTAAAATTCAATTTGAAACTTCGGCTTTGTTCTAAAACTTTTAAAATTTAGTAGTTTAGGAACTATAAAAATATTAAACTTCATGATTTGTTTGACAAAATATTCTAGAAACTCTAGAATAATGTTATTTTAACATGGGATAGGAGGTGAACCTATAGCCATCCACTGGGCGCAATTCCATCTCCGTCCAACTATTGTGAATTTCCTGACGGCGAGTTCAAAAATAACACTTTGACCGTACCGGAAATCGAACCCGAGACCTCGCGGTGAGAGGCGCATATGCTAACCACAAGACCATCGAGGCAGTATTATATAATTAGTCAATAATTTGTATCTGATGTAAAATGTTGCCATTTGTAATTAGCATGATATTAATAATGATGGCTCAGATTAGCAATTAAACATAATTTCAATTCGAAACTTCTGCTTTGTTCTAAAATTTTGAACAGTTTAGTTTTCCTATAATAATATCAAACTTCATAATTTTGTTGAACAAAATGGTCTAGAAAACTAGAATAATATTATTTTTAATGTTTAAATTAAATTTATATCAGCTATCAACTTCACTCTTCCAACGAAAGTACTAACTATAAATGTTTCATAACTAATAAAAGTAAAACTGTAAAATGGTTTTATGAAACTTATTTCCTGCAGCAAAATTAGACGTAAGGATGTTGATAATTAAATTAATTTGCTTGAAGAATTATAAAGAAAATTCTCTCTGCGTCTGAGCTTGCAGCACGTAATATTTTCTTACCTGTTCTATTTGTTTATTTAATTAACTAAGAAGTTTTCAACGAATCACTGTTTTGAAGAAATAATATGCCAACCTAAGATGCAATGGGTATAAGTAAGTACACATGCAATATACATAAATTTACTGGTGGTAGAGCTCTTGTGAATGAGCTCGAGCGCGGCAGCACCACCGTCTCACCTTTAACCTGCCGCCAAATAGTAGTGCTTCCTTTACTGTGTTCCGGTTTGGTGGTGAGATCAGGCCATGAAATACTGGCACATGAGACATAACACCGCAGTCCTCAGCTGCAGCGACGCATCTATAATCTGCTTTTGTGGATAGTTGATGTCCATGGGCTGTACTCCACAAACCATCAGGTGGACTACACGTTCGTTCGCTGTGGGCGTAGTATAAAGAAAAAAAATCACGACTTTATCCTAACAAGGTTATTATCTCATCACCATATTGCGAGATTATACACAAACTAGATCATAATAATAAAAGTTAAGATAACATTATTTGTCGCAGAAGTTTTACTTAAAAAAAACTTAAAAGTATTTTTTTAATTTTATGTTTTTTGCTTTAATAGTAACTTTTGTGAGATTAAATACAATTGTGCAAAATAATCCCTATGAATAATATCGTTATAATGTGTTAAGATCAGGTTATGATCTAGAAATAACTAGATTTTTCTTTCAAGTTCTACTATTAATTGTGCGACAGGCATAAAAGTGCAGGTGTCAAGTTATTATAAACAAACTACCCTCGAAGTCATTCATTAAAAGTCCAACCAAATGTTCATGTCAATCCATGTCAACCATCCTATCAACCCCTCATACAAAATTCATTAAAGTAATACAATACAAATAAATTAAATCTTTGTTACTCGTCTACCCCAGCACTAAGAGTAATGCGTTCCATACGCATATCACATGCAGAGAATCTTTTGTACCGACTACAATGCCCATCAGATGCAAACTTTTAGCTTGTTTCATATGAAAACAAAACACCATTGTGCTGTGGCTTATTTAAAAAAATATTTTGTGCAAATGTGGCTTCGTTTTGTAATGTATGTTACAGGTAATTAGTAAATGTGTTTATTTGTGTTTAAATTTAAAGGCTTATATTTGAAATGTAGTTAAAACAGGTATGTGACACATTGGTCGATGGGTCACTGATGTATGTCATGTTTTCAGTGACCCGTCCAAAAGGCGAGAGTAGCCGCACGGTGATGTTTTAGTGCGAGCCCACATAATCACATCGTCTCTCCAAATGGTATGGTATGCAGTTAGATATACCTTACCTCAAAAAAAGGTATAACCACATTTTAAAGTTTGTAGTCTGCGTATAACAAAATGGTTACTACATATCCATTTACAAAGAAAATAGTGGATACCAAATAAATGCGGTACTGGTAAAACTGCAGTTACATAACATGCCTGTTGCCAAGTAACATGCACGCCTATATTACCCAAAGGGTGTAACAGAGATGGTATTTGAAGAAAAAAAAATCAGTTTAGCTATTCAAACTATAGCGCATTTTTTTGTATTTTTTTTTTTGTAAAACTCAAGTATTACTCCGTTATACTTAAAAACCTAGCTTGAACCACTGTTGTTTTTGTCCAGGGTAAATAATTCTACAGTAAACTAATAAAAACTATCATACAAAACGAAGTCTCAAAGTCATTAAGACACAAATTAATACATTAATGGCATCCACGTATGCAAATCTGAACTCATTTGAACTGGAATGACGTCATTACTAAACTTTATGACGTAAGTGTGGATTAGAGCCTCATAAGAGAGGTATTAGTTATTGGAATGGGGTAACATTGTGCTTTACTGACTTAGTAATTTTTGTCTGCGTTTCTTGGATCAATGTGTTAAAATAATATTTTATTTAAACAATCATTTAAATCCAATTGTTAGGTATATTAAATTTGATTACGCATACCTACTAAGTTGAAAAAAAAAACTATTAACAAAATTTTAGTTTTGTTATAAAATTATACTAATTAGAGAAAATTTTAAAATATTTTTAATTAGTTTTCTCCCCCATTTTAATCCCATAATACCTGCTCTAAAATAAATAGCCGACTGTAAGCTAATATTTTCAATAATGAATTAAGGAACGCGCACAATGCTTGTGGCAACATTTTAAAATAAAATTTCGGATATTTTTATATTCTGTGGACTGGCGACTAACTGAGTTTAGTACTGATTGCCAAATTTAATCAATTTTGGGAAAATATAACCGGTTAAGATATTGATTTAATTGTGAAAACATTTCAGTTTAAAAAATAACAATGTTTATTATAGTCTACGCATCTAGTCTGCTCTAAATATTTACTATTTAATTAGATGAAACCTATATCTATATAAATACAAAAGTTGTATTATTACTTAACGAACTTTATATTGCGTCATACAAAGTTCGTTAACGACACAATTTTGCGGTTCAAATGAACACGTACAGAGATTGCGCGAACAAATTAAATTTAATACAGAACAAAGTATTACTTGCTGAAATGTATCATATTAATAATTTTGTACTGAAATGCCCTTATTTGTGGTTTGCGGTCGTTTTTATTTGATTTTGGTGAGCTGTATACGGGATTATTAATAAGTGTTATGCAGCTCTTGTATTGCTAGTAGCTGCTCAAAGCTTCGCCTACACGTGCAACAGAGCAGACTTAAAAAGTGTATTAGATGTTACTTCTTAGCACAGTTCTTATTCCAGACAGACATTATCGAAGGTAGTGAAACTTGAAACTAAATCCATTCTATGTGTCTGCCAATGTTGAGGAATACTTTTTACCATCATCATAAACGAAATATCCAAAAATTACGATTAATACAAATCTTTTTTTTGGGGTTCCGTAGCCAAATGGCAAAAAACGGAACACTTATGGATTCGTCATGTCTGTCCGTCCGTATGTCACAGCCACTTTTTTCCGTAACTATAAGAGCTATACTGTGGATACTTAGTAAGTAGATGTATTCGGTGAACCGCATTAAGATTTTCATACCAAAATAGAAAAAAAACAATAAATTTTTGGGGTTCTCTATACTTAGAACTGAAACTTAATTTTTTTTTTCATCAAACCTATACGTGTGGTATCCATGGATAGGTCTTCAAAACTGATATTGAGGTTTTTAATATAATTTTATTCTAAACTGTAATAGTTTGCGCGAGAGACGCAATATAATAAAGAACAATTATCTCCAATATAATAAAACATAAAGAAAAACATTTATTTAGATGTACAGTGGTACGGAACCCTACGTGCGCGAGTCCGACTCGCACTTGGCCGGTTTTTTTTTCTATTTATATTTATCTATATTTGGTGATCGTTCTAACCAATGTTAAAGGCACACAAAGGTACTTTCAGTTTTTATAAAATGACGTTATACAGCTGCGCATATTATGCTCTCTGTATCAAATAATTGAAAATCAAACGAACTTACCAAGTGAAGTTCGATTGTAATTATGTTAGCAGCCTCACTCGACGCGATTTATTGTTTACATGTCGTAGTAGCGCCATCTGCTGGCCGCCTTGCACACTAGTTTAAAGTATTATTTTTTTTTTTTTTTTTTTTTTTTTATACCGGGCAACCCTTGTCTTTATTCGGCCACACTGAGCGCTGCGTTGAGATTCTCATTTTGTTGAAAGGTACATATTTTTTATTTTATAATCGATAGATTATGGGATGGGACAGAAAAGTTATTCTCCTCCACAAATTTATCTTCATCGGGTGGGTGATACTAAATCGCGTCGAGTGAGGCTGCTAACATAATTACAATCGAACTTCACTTGGTAAGTTTATTTTTTGTTGTTCTTTGCGATTTATTGTTTACATGTCGTAGGATGTTTAAAGCATCGATTATAAAATAAATAGACATCCTCGAATTAAATGTGTATAAACGTAATACACATTCTTTCACATTATGAAAATAGGTAAGTATATAAAAATAAACATGTATTGAATCAATTATCCTTTTTATTTATAAATATAAACAAGTGGTACAAATTATAATTGTTCAACAGAATCTAGCAATGATTCGGCGAATACATTATCATTAATTATTTCTTTATTATAAAAACGAGCGAAAGCTGATGAAGAATCAGACCAACCAGCTGTTCGCTTGATTATATCTATACTTATACCTAATTTGCTAGCTTTAGATGTAGCTGCATGCCTTGTACTATGTGCAGTAAATATTGAGGTGTCTATACCGCTATCTTGTAAGGTGTCCTTAATCCAACGGCTTAAAGTTGAAGAACCGATATTAGGATAAGGTTTTTTGAAACTGATAAATAAACGATTGTTATTATTTTTACGAAATGGCTGAACTTTATTTATGTATGCTTGTAGACATCTAGCTGGACAAATTTCTGGACGTGAGTTATAAAAGGGTAATCTCAAAATTGGTTGAAAAGAATTTAACCTAGTTGTTTTTATAACATCAGGAATTTTTATAAGAATTTCATTGGAATTCGTTATTATATTCTTCATTTCGATTAAAGATAAGGTCTGTACGCGATGTGCAGTCACAAGGGCAAGCAATGATACAGTTTTCTTGGAGAGAGTCTTCAAATCCAGACTTTCGTTAGGCCATTTTTGGGCCAGAAAATTTAAAACAACGCCGGGATCCCAAGTAGTATGGTATTTGGGTTGAGCTGGTCTTAATTTGAACACTCCCTTCATAAAACGTTTGAGTCTTACATCATCTAAATTTTGTCCTAATAACAGAGCTAAAGCGGATTTATAACTATTAATTGTCCCATATCTGGCACCCTTTTCAAATACATTCGTTAAAAAATGAATAACTACTGGTATTGAAGCTGTAGTATAATCATAATTGTGATTTTGACAGTAAATTAACCAGGCTTTTATACAGCCATCGTATTGCTTATACGTATTATTAGACAGGGACGCTAACATAATATCTACCGATTTTGGTGACAAGAATTTTCTTAGTAGCGACTGCCTGACAACTTCGCGGCAACCAGAGACAGCGACCGATGGAGACTGTGGGCTGATCTGTAAGGAGATTGTAGCAGATTAATATCAGGTTGGAAATAAATGTTTTCCGATTTGGTTATCTTTTGAAACAATGGAAACCAAGGTTGGGTTGGCCAATATGGGACAACTACAATACCCTCTGCTTCATCAGCAATAATCTTTTGGATGGTTTTTAGGATCATAGAAAATGGTGGAAAGGCGTAGAAATTTAAAGATTTCCATGAAATAGTGAAAGCGTCAACAGCCCACGCATCTGGTTCGTTCCTCCAGGTAACGTATTTATTACATTTCGCATTACAACGACTGGCGAATAAATCAATATTTGGCACACCTAATTTGTGTTTAATTTCCCTAAATGCGTAGTCTGCCAATTCATATTCTATGTTGTGAAATTTTTTCCTAGATAACCTGTCAGCCTCTTTGTTATCTGCGGAATTAATATAGGAAGTGAAAATCGAAATTCGACGTCTTTCACACCACTTCCAAATATTGCGAGCCTCGTCATTGAGATGAGGATATTGTACACTACCCATCCGGTTTATACAAGATATTGCAGTAACATTATCAATTCTGAGCAACAATTGACAGTCATAACAATCACTAGCGAATACTTTTAAGCCAAAAAACGCGGCTTTCAGCTCCAGCAGGTTAATATGCAAACTTATTTCCGTTTCCTGCCAAAAACCGTACGACTCATCTCCATTGCAATATACTCCCCATCCCGTCGATGAGGCATCGCTATAAATCTCCTTATCATATTTATTCGTTCTTATAAAGGTATAACCGTTATCTACCGATTTTAGCCACCATAACAGATCTTTTCTGATAAAATGAGGCAGTGAAACTATTTGATTATAATTATTATTCATTAACAGAGATTGAAATCTGAATTGCTCAAATAACTTGGTGTGTAACCATGAATATTGTATTGCAGGGCAAGCAGACACCAAATATCCCATCATTTTCGCAAAATCACGCAGACTACATCTATTTATTTTTAAATAATGACATACTAATGATTTTATTTTCAGTTTTTTATCTCTGGGTAATTCCAAAATCATATTTTGCGAATCAAATATAAAACCTAAGAACTTGCACCTAGTGTTTGGTATCACACAGCTTTTCTCTTTATTTATAATAAATCCTAATTTGTTTAAAATAGTCCAAGTTAAATGTATATTTTGTAAACATTCATTATAATTTTTTGCTATACAAAATATATCATCTAAGTAACAGACAGAGACCATATTTCTGGAGCGTAGATACTCTAATACAGGCTTTAATATTTTTGTGAAAACGTATGGAGCAGTACATAGGCCAAAAGGCAAACAATTGAATTCATAAAGGGTACCATTATAGTCAAAACGTAAATATTTTCTATGTGATTTTTCGATATTAATAAATAAATAAGCATCTTTTATATCAACAGAGGCCATATAACTATCTTTTGTAATTAACTTTAAAGCAGTTCTATGGTCTTCCATTTTGAAATGGCTTGTTTCAATAAATCTATTTAAATTTTTTAAATTCAGAATAAAACGATTCTCGCCGTTAGGCTTAGGTACGAGAAAAACACTCGATACAAATTCACCTGCCTGGTGAGAACATTTGGTTATTGCATTAATATCAATTAACTTCTGAATCGCCCGGACAAAATCTTTATGTTCTGAATCAGATTTAGGAGTGGTTCTTAGGCTACACGACTGAATAGGAGTAGAAGTAAAGGGGATTTTGTACCCTTTGATCCACGACAGTAAAGTAGTGTCATCAGTAATTTGTGACCACTGTAGGTAAAAATATTGTAAGCGACCAGCGTATTTTACCTGTGTATCTATCGCCGGTAGTTCCTCCGGTTCGGCGAGGGCGCCTTCGGAGGACGTGCCGGCTGACGTTGGTGCCGTCCGTGAGTCTGACGCGCCGTACCTCGTCCTCTGGAAGCTTCGCTGCTCCTGTACGGTGGTTTCCTCTGAGGCGTAGCCCTGTAGTTTAAAGCACGGAATTGTTGCGTATTAGTTTTGTAAGTCGGTTTTTGGCCCGAAGATGCTATTTGATTCGGTTTTGATAGAGACTCTCCTGTTCTTTGGACCGATTTAGCAGCCCTTAGCTTTTCTCCTAAATCCTCGCCGAACAAATAATTATCACGCTTGGTGTGAAAAAGAGTATCGCGAAGACAAGTATTAATCGAACTCATAATGATGCTACGCCTAGTTTTTGTCTCAAAATAATGACTATTGTATAACAAACGACATGCATCACTAAGTGGCTGTAAAAGCGTCTGTTTTGAAGACTCGTTTCGAATTATCATTTCCGTAAGTTGCGAAAGCGCTGCTAATGCAATTCCAATATGGCTTTGCTTTTGCAATAAAGAGGAGTCTCTTTTAACTGCAATTTCTGACACAGCGGCTTTTACTTCAGGGTTCAAAACTGGCGCCACAAGTAAACTACAATTAGATGGAATTAAATATTTTTTAAATAAAGCGTCTCTAGTTTCTTTGGACAACCCTTTCGATAAGGTATCTTGCCATCGAGATGCGATGTCCTTGTGTAAATTTGGCCCCATTGCTACATCAGGTTGTGGCGCATCGCCTAAAATTGTCAATATCTCATTCTCGAGCTGCATTTCCTCGTCTTGACTAATTATATCGCCTTGAGTACTAGGTCCCGGAACAATAGATGGTCCATGATCAGGTAAAGTTTCAGGCAAAGGCGAGATTAGGCTTGGCATGTCCAAATTTAGCTCTGAACGGTCTTGCGGTGGACCTCCATGGGGCGAGTAAGAAGAGCTTAATTCGGGTAGGACTTGCCCTTCATCTTCGTTATCTGTAGGACAAGAAAAACATTTCTTGGAATTTTATACTTTGTCATGTATTATCGTCAGCAAAGATAATATTAAAATACAGAGGTTACCAGATGTAACGTCGGCAACAGTTACTTTTAGGTAATAATTAAGAAACATATAATAACGAGTTTTATACGAATATAATATAATTATCATATAAACCATAAAAGCATAGGTGGGCATTTGCAAAGACTGCCAGCGACAGGAAATTTTTAGGCAAGTATCATTTTCCATAAGAATTTAGCAAAGCATCTACAAATACTGCTAACGTCAGTTATTTGTAAGAACAATATCATTTTGCCATTAGAATATAGCAAAGCATCTACAAATACTGCTTGCGTCAGTTATTTGTAGGAACAATATCATTTTGCCATAAGAATTTAGCAAAGCATCTACAAATACTGCTTGCGTCAGTTATTTGTAGGAACAATATCATTTTGCCATAAGAATATAGCAAAGCATCTACAATTACTGCTAACGTCAGTTATTTGTAGGAAAAATATCATTTTGCCATAGAATATAGCAAAGCATCTACAAATACTGCCAACGGCAGAGATTTGTAGGAAAAATAACATAATTCGTCAAAAAAAAAACGGTTATTAAGTAGTTTGAAATTTGAAATATAATAAATTTCCACAAACCAGTGTCGTCTGATAATAAAATACGCCTCCGTTGCTGGCGTAACTTCTTTTCCAAACGTTTAATCTTCTTGGATATCCTTTCTTCATCCTCTTCTCGACGTTTTCTTTTGTTCCCCATAATGAACACTGACTTTTATAATTTTATAAATTTAATTTGGTAAGGGTTCCGAGTGCGTGCGAAGGCTTGAGCACGAAGACACAGAATGAGAATCTCAACGCAGCGCTCAGTGTGGCCGAATAAAGACAAGGGTTGCCAGGTATTAAAAAAAAAAAAAATAAAAAAAAAAATAATACTTTAAACTAGTGTGCAAGGCGGCCAGCAGATGGCGCTACTACGACATGTAAACAATAAATCGCAAAGAGTGAGGCTGCTAATATAATGTGTGTTTGGTTATGAATCAAACCAATTAAGGTGGTAATAACAATTCATATCCGATAAACCATTTGTTTATCTACATAATTATGCTGTCATTAGTTTTTTGTGTAGTCTCGGTTTTTAAATGTAAAAAAAGACATCAAAAACATATTTTATTAATTAAGTACTTAAACTCATCTTAACAAACCGAATTCATAAATTACGTATAAAGGTGGCCTGGCAGAAATTGCATCAAGCGATAGGCTGCCCTTTGCATATTGTTATCAATAGTTATATTTAGTTTGTAATGGAATGGTATGTAAATAAAGTTTTATCTATCTATGTACGTAAAAGAAATGTACACCGTAAAAAGTAATACAACGATGACAAAGCGGCAGCACGAAGGTGACGAAGGTCTGCTAAGTCTACAAGACACAGCATGACATATTTAAAAACTACTAACATTATACTTACTTCGAAAATTTAACAAATGGAAACAAAACATTGCGCTATACTATAAAGTCTATAGAATCAAAACATAAACGTATGAACGTCAACTTACTATAGCCAATAAGTCCAACCACTAATCTTTTTACCCATCCAATGTAAACTCCGATCCTGCATTCAAGCAAGCTTAGCATATTTAGCGCAGTGTCTTTCGTATTTTAAACTAAAACCAGGAACTAGTTCAGCACTATTTCAAGCATTACTACGAGCTCAAAGTGAATGAACAAACAATCGTATCTTTCACTCAAATCATTCAAAATAAGACCCTATTTTCATTACCATAAAGATGGTTGTAACTGCAGATAAAAAATTGTCACTTATCTTAAAACACTCCGGAATGCAAATAAGCCGCAATCTAGATGCATTTAAGAAAAAGTCGCCAAGATTTTTGTGTTAAGGATAATTTCGAAATAGGGTAATTGTACGACTTTGAGTTGTTAAATGTTGGTAGCAAATAGTTATTTCGCAAGTTTTGCTGTGCTGCCGTTTTGAAGCCTGCAATTTTAATTTGGGTATGTCTTGCTTTGGGAGGACTTCTTTTACAGAATTTCTTGAGTAGCGAAACATTTCAACTTCTAATTGATTATTTTAATTTATTAGCTATGCTTAGCAAATTATACTAAGAAACAGTTGAAAAAGATATGGGACCGGCAGGATTTGAACCTGCGACCTTACTGCTTCTATCTTTTATTATTATTAAATTCTATTGGACGAAATGAACGTGACGTCACGAAATGACGTATCATACAGTTGAGAAATTTAGGGTTCTGGTAAGAGGCGACCGTAGCTGGATGGCTAAAGCGGCTGCCCGGTGTGCAGTAAGGTCGCAGGTTCAAAACCTGCCGGTCCCATAATCTTTTTCAACTGTTTCTTAGTTTAGCAAAACATTTTTTTTTTTTTTTTTACGCTTAATATAGTATATATAGTATAATAGTAGTATATTTATTCCACAAAACGAATTTGTAAAGAATATTTAAAAGTAAGTTGCTAACTGCGATATATTTTTTTGACACTATGGTATATTTTGATAGTCTTCTTAAGTTAATCTATACTATCTATTATAATATTATAAAGATGAAATATTTTCTTGTTTAATATTGTTTGTACTCAAAAGTTTTTGAATCTACTTGACCGATCTTAATTAAAAAAATATTATTAGGTACTATCTTTTTCCACAGTATTCACTTGAATTTTTTTTGTTTTTTTTTTTATTTTTTATTTTTATTTGTTTATTTGCCTTTATTTATATAGAAAGTAATGTTATCATCCTATTTAGCTAAAAGCTGAATGAACTAAGTAATCAACCAATACAAACGTTTTCATATAATAAAACGTATCAATCGTATATCTTAGTTGTATGCTAATAATTAAAAACTTATCTTTTTTAGAACAATGAACCATTAAATTATCTCATTATCAATCAACCAACAAAATCAGGCAAACTGAACTGAAATTATACCCATCCCTAGTTTTTCATGTCATTTTAACATCATGCACCCAGAAGGGCGTGGCAGAGGTGTACAACTTTACCTATTATATTTAGATCCCATGGGATAGGGGTGAGCCTGTCGCCATCCACCGGGCACAAGAGCAACTCAGTGCTGCTATTAAGAATTTCCTGACGAAAAGTTTACAAATAACACTTTGCCCGACCCGGGCACCAAACCCGAGACCTCGTGGTAAGTGAAACATGCGCTAACCACTCGTCCAATGAGGCATTTTATTTTTTATTTTTTTTATTGTTTTTAGGAAGGCTTACAGTCTAATAACAAAATGTGAATATTACAGTTCATAAATTTAAGAAAAGATTGCTTTTGAAAAGCCTCCACAGATAAACTGTATATACATATCTACAAGTTTGTCAGCCGACAGATGGCAGTCGAGTTGTTAGTTCAGGCACGACACTGCATTGCAAATGGCTTGGCTTTACCCTCAAACCGGAACTCCTATAATTATTCTATTCTATTGTCTAATCCTCTGTCTGCTAAGGTAGCAGTGATAGCCGAGACCGTAGGATTGCTAAGTCAAAGGTCTCGGGTTCGAACCCACGGCACACCTCTGTCAATAAATCGTTAAGATTCGTCGTTTCGAAGATATGTGTGTATTTGTCATATAAAGTATAGCCTGCATGCCTGGGAGTGCCTAAAAAGTGCTCGAGGATGTGTGATGTCTACCAATTTGCACTTGGCCAGTGTGGTAGACCATGGTCTCACCCTTCTCATCATAAAAAGAGGCCCGAGCCCAGCAGTGGGACTTGTATTAGATACAGGGCTGCTATTGTCTTATCCTTAAATTATAAGCTTTAAAGTTAGTAGATTCTATGCATTTCCGATGGCTTAGCATAATAATATTATGCTATAAGTTCAATACCCAAGATTTAAAATGTTCACTTATTTGTACTTTTTAGTTCTTTTTCGTTGGTTTAAATTTTTGTTATTTTTAACCGACTTCAAAAAAGGAGTTGGTTCTCAATACGTAAGATTTTTTATTTTTTATTTATGTTTCCTCATACCTTGACTGGGCGAAGCGATTTTAAAGATTCTTTTTATTTGAAAGCTGCTGCTTTCCGTGTAATCCCATGTTTAATTTGTTCAAGTTCCGACAATGTCATTCATGAGAAAACCATATAATTCTAAAATTATAATTGTAGTCGGTTTTTTTTTTTGAAAAATATTTTTATTAAATGACCATTTTAAAGCTGCAAGTTGCCAGTTACTGCAATAGTTGTTTTATCTACAAAGCGCCTTATCCAGAAATGAATAGGTAATAGTTAGGATTTTATCCATAGCTCTTTCTTTCTTAGATACTTTTCATATCTTTGCCGAATGTTTTGAGCGAACCATTTAAGATTCAGCATCCATTATGACGTAACACAGCAGGGCTATTATAGGCAGCAATTCCGAGCACCTGCTCAGTGTGGATTGAAACAACTCAACGGAATTTTAAGAGGCATGGGACGGAACGGATTTTGGTATAGATTATGGAGATTATCTGATCTCGGGTATCCTTTAAAACATTTGGATTGAATATTTAGAGCGTATTTTTCTAATTAAGCAGTTTTTTTCAATACACTCATTGATATTGTCTAGTTTTTTTTTATAAATAACACTCAATCAAAATATAATGTGCTAAACCGTTTCGATTACGTTGCTGTAATATATACATAATATTACATTATTTTTGAAAATGTATTTAGAGTTCATCTTCATCATCATCATTGGCTTGTACTGTAGCAGTCCACTGCTGGACATAGGCCTCTCCCAAGGTGCGCCAGAGTTCGCGGTCTTGTGCCTTACGCATCCAATCGCTACCAGAAATCTTTCGTAGATCGTCGCGCCATCTTGCCGGGGGGCGTCCCACACTACATTTAGCGGTACTGTAATTTATTATGTACTAGCTGACCCGGCGAACTTAGTACCGCCTTAGCGTAAATTTGATGCACTACTTTATTTTGTATAGCTGAACTATCTTATGTATGCGTACCTATTCAATTTGAACTGGAATCTATAATATCCTCCATATAAAAATGAATACCTATTTCCCTGGTCTCATCATACCTGAGAAGGACTTTACTAATTTTATTAAATAAAAAGCAAAATATATATTTTCACACCTCGCGGTTATGTCTGTTGTGTATAGATCACCACAGAGTTTGTTGTTTTAAATTGAATGACGTTGACATTCGTAACGCGCTTTTTTTTAAATATGCAAAATTAAATGTATATTTTCAATCTTTCTGAGAGATTTTCTTAATATGTTTTTTCACTGTTGCACTAATTTTCTAAAGATTATGTGCCAACATCTTTCTTTAATGTATAAAGCTTCTCAACAGTATTAGTTAATTTGTTGCTTTAATTATTCTCTAAATGCTCCTAAACGCTTTGTGTAGAGGAAATGGATTTTGCCGTCATTTAGCCATTAAGTTGTCTTGCTTTTGTAGTTTTATTAAAGGAACGGAAGATTTAGTTTGAAGCTTTGTGTGAACCATGTTTATTTTAGTAGTCTTTATTTGGTATCGAGTACGGCTGAATCATAATATTGTAAGATTGACTATTAGGAAGTTAGGTTAGGATTAGAATTAAGAAGTTAGGATTAGGATAGAAGGTTTGAATGAATTAAATACTAAATTAGTGAAACCGCAAGTGAAACTGATAAATCAAATGAAATCAATCTGATAAAAATTGTTCGCCTGACTTTGAATGACTTACTGATTCATCAAAGAAGAGCCTAAACAACCGGGGCTAGAAACTTTGTAATTTAGCATGAAGGTTAATAACATGGCGTAGGGGCGATCTAAGAAGAGATTACAAGGGCTTTAAGTAAGAAGTAACTTTGACGACCGGATGGCGGAGTGGGTAGTGTACCTGCTTGCGACGCCGAGGTCGCGGTTTCGATTCCCTTCGAGCTTAAGACAAATCTTTGTGTGCATTAACATGGAGGTTCGTCTTAGTCTGGGTGTTTCTTTGTATAAACATTAAGTATTTACAAAAGAAAATGTATATCTAGTATCAGTTATTCTAGAACATATTGCTTTGCTTAGTTTGGGAGTAGATGGCGTTGTATGTAAGTTATGAGATATTTATTTATACTTGTCGCAAAGGAAATATAGATGGCGTGCATATTTTCTAGCTTGCGCTACAATCGACGGGAATGGGCAGTAACGTTTGTACTCGTACAAATACAAAGATAATCTAGGTACCTCCTTTGTTGTTTCAGAAGCCTACAATATAAAAGACAACAGGAAAGCTCAACTTTATCTTTAATTACTTACAGAAGATCACTAGTTAATTACAGAAGCATTGCAGAGGGTGTTTAGCGAAGTCTTGTAAAGAGAATTCCGAATGAAAGATTACTCATTCCGATTGTGTCGTGCGCTAGTGAGTTACTTAAGGGATTTGTCTAAGTCTATAGACTTAAGTTGGATAACATTGTTTTGGTAGATTAATGATGTGTGACAGTACTGATAATCATTAGCTTGTCTTAAACTATCAAAAACATCTGCAAAATAGTTCTCTTGTCAATTTAGAAAAAGTTAGTTTTGGTAATTAAATAATTGGTATATATTACCTAGGTACTTAATCAAAGGAACTTGCATTACGATTTTGAAAGATGAAATAGACTATGTATAATAGTTATTTATGGTACAAGTGAGAAAAAGTTTATATTTCTGTTGTGAGTGCCAATTTTAAATCTTGAGCTTGCGAAGTAGTCTTAAATTGAATCACGAGCATAGCGAGTGATTCTAATAAAGACTACTTCGCAAGCGAAAGATTTTAAGAGGTCACGAACTGGAAATTAAATTTTTCTCACGCGTTACAATACAAAACTTTTCACCTCTTCCAGTGAGAAAATATTAAGATTTAAATAAACTCGTACTCGATTGCTTAATCTGAAATAATTACATGAAATACGACAGTAATACCGATTCATAATGCGTTTTAGGGCCTTTAGAAAGTCGCCACTAATTAAATATGTAGTACGCTTTCAAATACTTTTCACGTGAATTTTCTGGTAAAAAAGCAAACTTCTGTGTTAGAAGCAAGTTACCGCAACTCTTTTGGAGTTCCACAAAGTTCTTTATCACTGGATTCACTATTTTTTTGTTAAAAAGTTCCAGTAAACAATTAAACATAAACTGAAAAGAATTTATGGTTGCCCGCGATGACTGACACAGACACAGACTTTTTTTTTTAAATCGTGCGTTCGGAAATTCGTTCCGTAACACTTATTTATAGAGTCTAATATTAAGTACCCGATTTTAATTTATTTAATGGTTAATCACGAATATAAAACCATGAAAATACTAAATAAGCGTGTATTTATATAATTTAAAATAATTAAAACGTATCGTTTGTAGTTTTTAAATAAAATTGATGTCAATGTTTATTACTAACCTACATGGTGACTGTTTTGTTTTTTTTTTGCGCCTATTCATTGGAAGGATTTAGTGTTTCGAAATTTGAATCACTTTGCCTCACTAGTGAGTAATAAGCGTTATTACTCACTGAATTCTCGCAAGCAATAGTTATTTATGGTACAAGTGAGAAAAAGTTTATATTTCTGTTGTGAGTGCCAATTTTAAATCTTGAGCTTGCGAAGTAGTCTTGAATTAAATCACGAGCGTAGCGAGTGATTCTAATAAAGACTACTTCGCAAGTGAGAGATTTAAGAGGTCACGAACTGGAAATTAAATTTTTCTTACGCGTTACATACAAAACTTTTCACCTCTTCCAGTGAGAAAATATTAAGATTTAAATAAACTCGTACTCGATTGCTTAACTTTGGATCATTCTATGTAATACGACAGTAGAGAATACCGATTCAGAATGCGTTTTAGCGCCTTCTGAAAGTCGCCACTTATTATATAAGTCGTATGCTTTCAAATACTTCTCACGTGATTTTTCTGCTAAAAAGCAAACTTCTGTGTACTAGCTTGCTTCTTCTAGCTAGTTGTTTCAACTATTCTGAAGTTCCACAAAGTTCTTTATCACTTGATTCACTTTTTTTTTTGTTAAAAAATTTCAGTCTCACTTGTACCATAAATAACTATTAAAATAATTAAAACGTATCGTTTGAAGTTTTTAAATAAAATTGATGTCAAACAACAAAACAGCCACCATCACCATGTAGGTTATAACCTACATGGTGGCTGTTTTGTTTTTATTAGCGCCTATTCATTGGAAGGATTTAGTGTTTCGAAATTTAAATCACTTTGCCTCACTAGTGAGTAATTAGCGTTATTACTCACTGAATTCTCGCAAGCAAACGATCTTTTTCGTGCTGGTGTGGTGAAAACGATCTTTTTCGTGCTGGTGTGGTGAAAAAATATTTTTCTTACACAATCTAGTTCATCTTTCTTCTATGACTAGATCTTCTTCTTCTTCGTCGTGTCGATGGCTGAGTCAAATTTTATGTTGACTTGCCATCGTGGTGAAAGGATTAGCCAATTCGCTTTGGAGAACTCGCGAATTGCCCAGGGTGCGCCGGACGTAGGGAATCGTTGTGTACGTCACTCGGGGAGGCTCCTTTCATGCACCCCCACTCTATGACTAGATGATAAAGAAAATGTTTGACAATGATGTTTTGAAATAAACCAAGTAATAGTAACTTGCAGATTTCATGCCTTAACAGAACCAGAATACCCTAAGACAATGTTGAACTATATTTATAATTACTCAAAGAAAATTGCCAGTTAATTACAGCAGCGTTACAAAGGGTGTTTAGCTAAGGCTTGCCAAGAGAATTCCAAATGAAAATTACTCATTCCGATTGTGTCGTGTACTACTTAAGTAGTTCCACACGATACAATCGAGCGCCGTGTTTTCATTCTAACGTAATATGTATATGTTTCTTTAATTATTAAAAAAAACAACAAATTACATCTACTAAAATACAAAAACATTTGCATACTACTTGTCCTATAGGTGAAATATGTATTGAACTGTATAATATATTTTTACTAACATAACATTACGCCTATATTACCCAGAAAAGTGAAGCAGAGGTGTAAAACACCCACACTTCACCTGTTATGTTTAAGATCCCATAGGATAGGGGTAAAATATATTGAAGACCTAATGCAAGCCACAAGCAAGGGAGTAGAAGTTGCTACCTACTGGGCAAAAACAATTTAAATAAAAATGAGAAAACAAAATGCCATTGACACGTAATAAGAAGAAGAATTTAATTCAGAATTGATTATTATCAATTAATTATACTAGACCTAAATTACCTATTTCAAATTATGAGAAGAGTTTGTGAAGTGAGTGTGTGTGAAATGTATGTTTGTGAACACCCCCGCAACACAGGAGTTATTCCTAGTGCGGGCGTCGTTTTTAAAAAAAAAAAAATAAGAAAAAAGAAATAAGTTACAGTAATTCATAGTTCATTTACCTACTCTTAGCTGGTTATGTAATATGAAATTGAAAATTATTCAGAATACATTTCTTTGAGCTTTTCACAGTAAGATAAATCTTATTGGCAGGATAAGCATATAAAAGACGTAAATTAAAGTGACAGCTGTATTCGTTTTTCTAGTGTAACTTGTATTAATTTTAAATTGTTTAGTCTTGAAACCCATTTGTGAAAAATGTATATAATATATAATAATCTTAATAATTTTAATAATTTTAATATTAGTAATAATAAAATCTAGATTTAGTTATTTAATTATATTTGTATTGTTTTGTATAATTGTGTAACCTATTTAAATGTGCATGCTGTGGCCTTCTGTAAGTGAAGGTACATATACAACAAAGTTTTAACCTAGATTAATACCAACTGTATGACATCTGTGTATCTTTGTTGATGGTCCTAAATAAATAAATAAATAAATTCGGTCGGGCTATATTTTTTTGGTCGGATAAAATCTATCCTGTGTTATGATTCTAACTTTATCGTTAGCTTATAATTCCTAAAAACTATTGCAAATTGTCGTTATTTAGTTATTATCTTATTTTAATTAGTTTGTAATTTAAAAGAGTATTTAATTTGACTTCTGTGTTCTCATTGGTCGCGCGTCATTAAGCTATCCAATGAGATCACAGAAGTAAAACCGCGGTAAAGTGGGTTAGGAAGATATTAAGGCGGTGGCAAGGGTCATTCGCTGCCTGGATGTCAAAAAGTAAAGACATTTAAAAGTGATAAGTGTGTTTATTATAATGTTAGTATTGCAAGAAGTAACACGTGTAACAGTTAAACACTTGTTAAAGTGATAAGTGCATTAAGTCTAATTTATGGAATAAAAGGTGATTCTTATAAAGTTACATTGTTTCGTATTGTTATCCCTAACTTCTGAGGTAACGGCAAGGTATCGCCACATCTGTAACCTCAGATACTGTCCTTACATCTACTAGCTCTTAATAACTATAGGGTTTAAGCCCATGATTTCAACTTGACAATATCACTTGACTCTCGTTGCTGACGCTAGGGTGCGTCAGCAGCGGCATGTCTGTAATGCAAAATTATGGTTATAAAGTACTTGTGAATTCAATCAAAGGAGGGGAAGCCTTTCGTAGCTAACCTCCCCACATAATTAGTATTCGGTTTACGCTTCTTGTTTACAGCATTGTGTACTAGTTTATTACTAATCAAATTTGATCTTGAAAGTACTGGTGAAGGAAGAATAATATCTAAGTTATAATATTAATAAATATTGAGAAAATAAGTTTTGTTTGTACCCAATAGGCTCCATGAATACTGGACCAATCTTTATATTGGTGTTGAGACAATTCAGGAGCTCATAAAAAATGTAGATTATTTTTTACTTCTTATCGACCTAATAACACGCGGGCCGAGCCTTGGATGAAAGGTAATTAATCAGTAATATCTTCTGTTTTTTCCAATAATGAGTGGACTAGACAGTTTTGAATGAATACCTCACCCCACAATCAGTCAAAACTTTCAAGTCTGACTGTTTCCACTAATGTGTTGATTACAAGCCAGTTCCCTTTATTAACCATTATAGTCATTATGGTGATGGGGTTCGTCTGATTCCGACTCCAATGTAATAGGGAAAAGGCTTCGAAGAGCCGAAGAAGGCCGTGTGCTGGCTGTCCAGGATGCGCTGCGGGTAGACTTATATTTAAAAAAGAAAGATAAAGAAGAAAAAAAGCATTTATTCCAACAACAAGCACAGGGCAACAAGTTAGACAAAAAAGTAGACAGTACTGGAATATAAAATAACAACGTACAAATAAGATATAAGTAGGTTAATATGTAGCATGCTGCCTCTATGCTGGTACCGAAAAGGTCCTTAACTCAGAATTACCTACCGTAAAAAATATTTACGTAATTTTAGACTCTGTTTTATTTAGCCCAATGTAACGGGGTTTTAACGCGATCATACTTTGACGACCGGATGGCGGAGTGGGTAGTGTACCTGCCTGCGACGCCGAGGTCGTGGTTTTGATTCCCACTTAAGACAAATCTTTGTGTGCATGAACATGGGGGTTTGTCTTAGTCTGGGTGTTTCTATGTATTATATGTATGTATTTACAAAAGAAAAGTATTTATATATTAGTATCAGTTATTCTAGTACCCATAGTACAAGCTCTGCTTAGTTTGGGACTAGATGGCGTTGTGTGTGAGTTGTGAAATATTTATTTATTTATTTACCTTTTAGGCTTGACCTTTCGGCAGACAGATTACACTGGCCGTGGTCGCAAGCAGCAGACGCTGGTTCTAGCGACGCGCCGTCTGCGTTTGTGAGGCCGATGATTCTCCGTCTACCTTCACTTCTTTGCCGCTCTCCACTGCACTGGTGTTGTGGGTTCGATCCCCACATGGGACAAATCTTTGTGTGATTCGCAAATATTTGTTCTGAGACTGGGTGTGCTTGAGTGAGTGAATGGTGAGTATTTGGCCTTGTCATTGGGACCATTAGATAGTGTAATTGCTTCAGGCGTTCTATCTAATGTAAAAAATCCAAATTTATCTTTATCTTTATCTTTCTTGACTTTTTCATTATATGGTCTGCCGAAACGTCAAGCCTGAAAGGTAAATAATATGCATGATCGCGTTAATTCCCGTTAAATTTTACTCAATTATGCAATACGTAAGTTTAAAATTTAATCTGTTTTATTAACCTAGACAAAATGTAAACTTACAAAAGGCTAGGTCTATTTGAATTTAACTTTATGTTAAAGTTTGTACTAATGATGTTCAGAAATGTAGCAGAATGTAGCTGCCTAAATAATTTAGTCTCCAAAAGCTGTATTCATGAATTTGTTATTAGATTACAACTGTTATTTCAAACAGTTTAGAATGTTTTGCATTCAAATTGCAGAGTAAGTTTTGACCAAATGTTCTAACTCATTTTACAACGTTCTGTTTTCTTCACTATTTAACCGAGGGAAAAAACGGAGTGGGGATCTCTATATAAATATAATAAACACATCAATTAGCAAAATGTAGATTTATTTTTGATATATTTAGGTCAATTAAGTATTACAAGATAAAGAGTAACGAGACAGAGCTAAATACCTCGCTAATAAATTTTGGATGTCTGACATAACATCACGCCTATATTACCCAGAAGGGTGTGGCAGAGGGGTACAACACCCACATTTCACTTGTTATGTTTTAAGGTCCCATGTGCTAGGGTGAGCCTATCTCAATCCACCGAACACAATTCCAACTCCGTGCTGCTATTGTCAATTTCCTGACAGCAAGTGCATAAATAACACTTTGTCCGATCCGGCAAACAAGACTTCGCGGTAAGAGGCGGATACGCTAACCACTAGACCATCAAGGCAATAATTCATTATATTATTATATTCAAAACTTTATAAGTAAACTTCAAAATTGGATTAGAGTATTCGAATAGTAAAATCAGTCTATATTATTAACGCAAATAATTCTACAGAAACTAGCTCGTTAGATTCAACTGAAACATCTAATTTATGTTCAAATATTTGTTAAAATACATTCAAAGCATACACATCCACATAATTATATGAATCTGTTCTAAGTCACAACTCAAACTGTGTCGGGATCGCAGGTAGAATAAATTAGTGCAGAGACGCCCCGTCGAATGCATGGATCTACAATTCGGAGCATATTGATGTGGTAATTCAAATTTAATACTATTAAATGTCAAATCTTTGTAAGACGTTCATTTCTTATGCGAACTGCCAAAGAACGGAACGCCTTGCCCGAGTTTGTGTTCCCGCATGAGAAAAATCTGGATCTCTTCAAAGCAAGAGTTAATAGGTATCTCATAGGTAAGCGTGCTCCACCGTAGACCGCATCATCACTTACCATCAGGTGAGATCGTGGTCAAAAGCGTGCCTATCCATTATAAAAAAAAAAACTATAGCTGAGTGGGAGATCGTAAGTCTGTAATATCGAAGGTTTCGAGTACGAACCCAAGTTACAGCACACACCTCTGTCAATATATCGTTAAGGATAGACTCCCGAGCGCCGCTTTTTAATACTAACGTAATATGGATTTAACTTTAATATTATTAAGTTTTAATGTTCAGTAAGGTCGCAGGTTTAAATCCTGCCTGTCCCATATTTTTTTCAACTCACTTAGATAAAAATATCACAAAAATGAAATTCTTTATTCCTTGAATTGTAATTGTTTCATAAAATCAGGACGACAAAATCATTGCTACGGCTTGCACCTCACGTTTGTTATATAAAGGGCACAAAGAAAGAACCCATAAAAGTATATACAACAATACACTTCACAACAATGAAACAACAAAATAAAAACACCTCTCACTTAGGTAACTTTTCAGGATATTACATTACGTTTACAAATCCCAAAGGGGTATGACAGAGGTTTTAACAGTATTAATACTCACACTTCACCTGTAAGGTTCGGTTGTGTGATGGACGGTGAGCCTATTGCCATCTACCGGGCACAGATCCAGACTCCGTACTGCATTAATGGTACTAAAAATCTGCTGAAGGAAAATTCTTAACTTAAAGATAAAGTATGGGTGTCCCTTTTATTTTTTCATGCAAATTCTCCATCCATGAATTAACCAAATCATACTCGTCAGTAAAAGTCACTTATTAAGTAAAATCTTACTTTGT
Organism: Hypena proboscidalis; assembly: GCA_905147285.1. NCBI lineage: Eukaryota > Metazoa > Arthropoda > Insecta > Lepidoptera > Erebidae > Hypena > Hypena proboscidalis. The sequence goes on along the minus strand of LR990150.1, from coordinate 2,393,603 downwards.
GTAATTAATTGGAAACAAAATTGTTTGCTCAACGATTTATTTCATATGTCAATCAGTTTGAAGTCTCTATTCCTATCCAAAACGGGAAGAGACAAATCAAAGGCATTTGTATCGTGGCAGGGTTGCATACATTATTAAGCACAACTCGGATAAACCGATAAATTTAAATAAAATTGAGAAAACGGGTTACTCACGTTACTTCTCTGCGCGACGTCTTGCGGAGGCGACGACACGCGATTAATAGCCCAGTTGATGAATCTACGTACTAGATTCGAAACTAGTCGGCATATCCTGGCTAAAGAAACGCGAGTAACCAGTTTTCTCAATAATAATGTCTTCACCTCACGTCGGTTTTAATAATATTAAATTTAAATATAACTACCAACCATCTTGAAATGATTAGCCCTTGAATTTACACCAAACAACGTAAAAATCTCACACAGACAAGAAGTTTCACGACAACGTTAACCTAAAGCTAAATTACCCGTATCAAATTACCTTGTCCAATTTGTGTACATCTGGAAGTTCTACCCCCACCCTCCATATAGCGGGCTTAATCTGCATGTCGTTACGAGCCGTGTCTCGACTCATCCATAATTCACATAATGAGGACAGGCAGAATACTGTGGAGACGAAATAAGTTATTCAGCGAGCACGATATTTAGATTTAGGAGCTTTGCCCTTTAGAATCTGGTTGGCGTCAAGAATTTGGACGTTGATAAAGGTGGAAATGGTAATGATGTTGAATCAATTAGCGAGGAAACAGAAATGATGAAGGTCATATTTGAAGTCGAAATTTGTAAGGATCAAATTTCAAAATGAGTCTTTATTCAGTCACTTAGAAAAAGATTAAGAATGCTGGCTATCTATCATGGTTTATGGTTTAAATCATTTATTCTCAAAAAGACAAAGCCACTTACGTGAGAATATAATATAACATTAAGTAAATTAAATATTATGTACCGTCACCGAAAACAAAATTGTATCTAAACTTATAATTATACATATATATACGTTTTAATTACATTAATATGTTTCAACTATATCATTAAGCAACTTAGAACGAAAGCTACCGAATGGCTTTGCATTCTTTATATGGGAGGGTAAATTATTGAATATTTGAATATCATACTTATAATAATGAAGATCATGGGCCTAAAACAAAAAAAAGATGCGACTAAATATACTAGACAAAAGGTATAATGTCAATCTAAGTGCATTTTATTGCAATAAGTATTATAATTGAATTACTTAAGTCTTATTTTAATATTATAATTTTTTGTATTTTGATGTATGTTTTGACGTGTTCAAGCGCCCTTTTACATTATATTATTATATACGTGAAAACTAAATATATACCTAACTATATTCATCAACATTATTAAAATTATGAAATACGGGTGTTACTCACGCAGGTCTATTTAGTGGACCGCGGTTTCGCCTATACGTCTACGCATTATCAAGAGAGTGCGATACGTCGCGCCTGATAATAAAAATATATTCATCAAATAAAAGAATAATCCTAACTTATTAAATAAAATAGATCTAATAAAAAGTTCAGGTGTCAAAAAATACGCCCGCATCAATGTCGACCGCAGGTAACGTGCCCATATGCCTGGTGGCATTTCCACGTTGTATACCAACGCTGATCCTTTGTTCAAAGTAGAAGCCAGCTTTCTGGTCACGTGAAGAGTCAACTAGTCTTTTGCTCAACTCATTAAAAAGAAAACGGGTGCGAAGAACCCACGGACACAGCGTCTCGACTCCAAACGACTCAATATATAGTTTGATAGCTATATAAAATTATTTCATTAGGAAAGTTGCTTAAAATTGAATGTTATACAATGAACAAATTTTTTTTTAATATATTCGTACTTTAAAAATAGACTTACCCATACTTTGAATGATTATAAAATAGGTTTGACTTAAAGTATGGAATTAAAAATAAATACATTTGGTTTCTGTTTACCTATATTTTGATAAAGTATTCATATTTATTACTATTGCAGTATTAGTCGTCATCCCTATAAAATACGCATAGTTTACTACAAATTCATATTTTTATTACTATCGCGATGCATGATTACTATATTATAATAGTAATTTTGACGGGAATTTACGCGAGTCATTCATATTATTTACCTTTTAGCTATACGCTTCGGCAACGGGTAACACCGGCAGTTTTCTATAGCAAACTTTTTGAATATAACTGCAACAAAGACAACTAACATTTAATGTATTCTCTCAAACATGGTTGTCGAGAGCGAAATTAAAAGAACTTGGTTTTGTCCCTTTTATTTTTTCATGCAAATTATCCAACCATGAATTAACCAAATCATACTCTTCAGTTAAAGGCACTAATTAAGCAGAATCTTAGCTTGTATAATTAAATGGGATTAAAAGTGTTTGCTTTAAGCAGCAATAGCCGAGGGGGAGGCCGTAAGACTGCGAAGTCAAAGGTCTGGGGTTCGAACCCACGGCACACACCTTTGTCAATAAATCGTTAAGATTCGTCTTTTGGAAGATATGTGTGTATTTGTCATATAAATTATCGCTCGCTAACGGTGTAGGAAAACGTCGTGAGGAAACCTGCATGTCTGAGAGTCCTAAAAGTGCTCGATGATGTGTGAAGTCTACCAATCCGCACTTGGCCAGCGTGGTGGACTATAGCCTAACCCTTCTCATCATGAGAAGAGGCTTGAGCCTAGCAGTGGAACATGTATTAGATACAGGGTTGCTATTTATATTATTTTTTTAAAGTGTTTGCTTAATCTTTTTCAAATATTGATTTCCTTTGTCTGTCAGTTTGAAGTCTCTATTCCTTCTCAAAACGGGAGGAGACAAATCAAAGGCGTTTGTATCGTGGCAGGTCTGCATACATTATTTAGCACAACTCTGATAAACCGACAAATTCGAATATTACTACCAACTTTTGTTACGTACAACTAATATTAGCTTTAGTAATTATCAACCTTTACACAACTGTCTAAAACACAATTTGGATTAAATTTGGTGACGCTAACCGCAAATTTACAATTGTAGAATCCATATTCTCTAGCAAATCTTATGCTGTTCACAAATGTTCATCTATACCTTATTCTTTACACGTAAGGTTTATATTCGAATGGGTTTTAATTGTTTAAGTTTAAAGTTACAGTATTTACAGAGGGAATTCATCAAGTTTGTTCAAAATGTTGATATTTCAAATTCCTCGTCTTTAATGGAGCGAATGTTTGCGTTGTAAGGATTGTTAGCATTAGGCGTCTTATTAAAACAAAGTTTAAACGATGTTTCTGCTGCCTGATTTAATTTCCTATCAACTTCCTTTAGAATTTGATTTAAATCTGTATAAAAACTTGCAGGTAATATCTGGATACTATTTATGTTTCTTAGCGAGATGTGACCATGAAATTTATATTTATTTATTTATTTTATGAAGTACTAGCTGACCCAGCGAACTTCGTACCGCCTTAGCGTAAATTTGATGCACTACTTTATTTTGTATAGCTGAGCTATCTTATGTATGCGTACATATTCAATTTGAACTGAAATCTATAATAATATCCTCCATATAAAAATGAATACCTATTTCCCTGGTCTCGTCATACCTGAGAAGGACTTTACTAATTTTATTAAATAAAAAACAAAATATATTTTCATAATAGTGTTTATTACGTAGGGTTCAATAATTTCACTTATATTTTACAGAAAATCTATTAATATATATTTATTTATTTGTTTTAATTTTTTTTTCCGTAAGAACCTTGTACAGAGTATTAGAAAACTACAAAAAAAAATCAGCCAAATCGGTCAAGCCGTTTTCATGCTATGTCGTGACAACGGAAAACGGGTTTCATTTTTATATATATATATATATGGTGTAGATGTGCATAACAATACATCACGCCTATACTACCCAGAAGAGTGTGGCAGAGGTGTACAACAACCCCATTTTACCTGCTATGTTTAGATCTCATGGAATAGACGTTGAGTGAGCCTATCACCATCCACCGGGTACAATAAACGACTTAGACCTTTTTTCAAACACAAGGATTAAAATTACCGCATTTAAACGGGATCATTAGTATCCGATAAAAGCGCAAACAAAAAAAAAGTTACATACTGATCGAATACTGAACCTCCTTTTTTGAAGTCGGTTAGAATAAACCTATCTTACTATTCTATTACATTGACACTTATCTAGCTATAGCCAAAAGCCTTCATAATAACAAAGAAAGAAAGAAAAGCTTATTTAGTAAAACAAGCATGTTTACTAACAAACTTAGCGATTAAGAATTTACGAATGAATGAATTCAATGAATCAACGAGAATGCTAATTAATAGCAGGCATCAATGCGCGTCTTTTTTTTTTTTTTTTTTTTTTTTTTTCTTAGGGTTTTAATTTGCTAATGTTCCCCTTAATGTGAAAAGAGTCTTTTCTGTGCCTTCGTATTTTTGTTGCTATTTATTACTTTATGTGTATGTGTTAATATATTTAATAAATGAATATATAAGAAGAAGCTATTTGAGTTGTTAGATTTTTTATTATATTTTTGCTTAATTTATTTTATTGCTTATGTGTATTTTAATGAATTTATAAAATGGGAGACTAATTTCAATGCGCGTCTTTGCAGACGGCTGAGAAAGTCGGCGACGTAATGGGCTGACGGTTAAGTCAGACTTCGAGTAAGACCCTGGGCAGCAAGGGTGCATAAAGAGAATAAAAGGTATAATAATCATAAAACCGGTGCCTTATCGTCACACTAGATGGGCTCTGGTTCAGCATGGTGCCAGATTAAGACCCGACGCTGGTTTTTAACCGGGCCTATATGACTGCACGGATAACAAGTGCACCTTTGTTTCTTACCCCTTTGTTTCTTACGCCACAGAATTTATGTACGCGCAAACAGCACTGCTCAATCCAAAGAAGTGCTTCTTGAAGGTGTGAGAAAAATGTTTATGGTGGAAATTTTCATTTAAATTAGATGTCGATGGCAAATTTTGAATTAAAAAGGTCAAATAGCATGGATTTCAAAACTGATTCACGATACTTAGTTTATATATAACACCCTTTCTATTTTTTTACCTAAGGTCTAGGTTGAGATCTAGTGGTTGACGTATGCGACCTATAATATGTATAATCGTGATGTCACTGGTTCAATGTCCGGGTCGAGATACACCCTTTTGAGTAATAAAGATGTTAATAGAAAGAAAGAATAAAATGAAAGAATACGGGTTACTCACGTTATTTTAGCCGGCATATGCCGACTAGAATTTCGCCCAGTTGATGAATCTATGTGCTAGATTCGAAACTAGTTGGCATATCCCGGCTAAAATTACCTGAGTAACCAGTATTCTCAATAAAAATGTTTTGTTTTTAAGTCCTTTGTCTTCAATTTCCTGAATTATTATGGTAATTCCTTTTATCTACCTTGAGTGGAGTGTATTATAAAAACATGATAATTTCCACTCGACAGATTAGAAAAGGCTCTCGAACAATTAATGCGTCGTTAGACAGAGCAGAACTGAACGTTATAAAGTAATGGTTTCAAAGGGAATATTGAGATGGACTTATTTAAACTGAGGACGTGGTTCTGGGGGTACACACTGCTAGATAAAACAACCAATAAGATTTATTTATAGCATTTAGCAATGCTGAACCAAATTTTCTTAGAAATAGTTGAAAATTAAGAACTGAGAAGTAAGACGAGACGAGTCCCTATTGACGTGTACTATACAGTTATTAAATTGTAGCTAGTTAAGCGGGAATCGGAGCTATAGCTTTTACATAGATTTTTTGTCAAAAACAAACAAAAATGGTATGAAATATAGGAAAAGATTGTACACATGAGTTTTTCACCAGCTCCTCTCGTGATACAATACCCATCGGATCTGGTTCTTAGATTGATCATAATTTAAACCTCTTTGTTGAATTTTAGTGCAATTAGGAATATAATTTAATAAGTCAAGTTTTATTTTAATTTTATATATTTTGTATTTTGATGTTTGGGAATAGGCCATGGAAATAAATGATTTGTATTTGTATTTCGTAGCAGGTACGGCGCGTTGAAACGGTAACCTGTAAGAATTAACTTGATGTACGGGCCACATGATTTTTGCCATACATCAGAGATACGTCTAGCCTTTGCCGTTATAGCCCGTGAACATATATGTAAATAAAAATTAACAAGCGTCCGCAACGATCGCTCTAATGTTTTCAGACGACATAAATATTATACTAAGAAACAGTTGAAAAAGATATGGGACCGGCAGGATTTTAACCTGCGACCTTACTGCACACCGGGCAGCCGCTTTAGCCATCTAGCTACGGTCGCCTCTTACAAGAACTCTAAATTTCTCAACGGTGTGCAGTAAGGTCGCAGGTTCAAATCCTGCCGGTCCAATATCTTTTTCAACTGTTTCTGAGTATAATTTGCTAAGCATAGCTAAATGCTATAAAAATAGTCAATTAGAAGTTGACATAAATATTGTTTTTCCAGTAGTAGAAATCAAATTTTAACATCAGAACTAAATCAGCAAGTTGAAAATGAAATAACAGTTCTTCCACTTTATGTTTCCAGATAAAAGAAGATATATTATTTTAGTACAGTTTTGGTATCTTTTATTTATTCGAACCCTTTTTTGTGTGGGTGTCCGAGCTACGTTACAAGCTTCACCGCGACGGCATTGTGACGCATGAGCCCGGACCGTGAAAATTTATTCTTGCCTTATTCTATTACAATATAAAAATCAATGTAAGTACTCATGGCAGAGCTTTTGTGAACTAGCTCAAAGGCGGGACCACCGTCTCACTTTTAAGCTGCTGTCAAATAGTAGTGCTTGCACTATTTTGTTCCGGCAGGCATATGGAGCATAATTCCGTAGTTCTCAGTTGCAGCGACGCATCTACAATCTGCTTTTGTGTGTTGTTGACTTTTGCATTTATAATATTTTATCGTATGATTTTTATCTAAGGGAAAACTGGTACTTACTTGTAGCACTTATTTGTAGTTACCAGTTTGCCAAATGGAAACGCATACTAAATAAAAAACCCTTATAGTGTTTTTTATACAATGAACGCACAAAATTCAGTTCCCATGCACAAAAACTGCCAGCGACAGCCATACATCACATTGTAAAACTTTTCTTCACAAAAATATTCCTTTTGAATAAAACTAGGACGTTTTTATCCGTACTCCCGTTTCGTGCTAAGCACGTTTTTCCGAACGATCTTTCAAATACCCTCTGTAACGTACCTCCGTATTTCCGTATTTGAATCTGAGAGTATTGGGAGCCTTTGTTACCAGCGTGAATGTTGTGTTTTAAGGATATTGCCTCCAGGAAAGTCAGTTTTAATACCCTCGCCTAATAAAGAGAAAAGACTTTTGTTTTTATTTCGAATTGTTCAGTAAGATTATTGAAATGGAATGAGTTTGAATAAGTTTTTAGGGAATTAATTTGGTTGTGGCATTTTACTGGCATTTTGAAACTTTATTTAATTTTAAATGAATAGTAGTTTGAGTCACATCTCTGAATATACAATGATTTTCAATTTGTGATAATTATTTTTGAGGTCATGAGAACAATAATGTAATATTTTATAAATATTATGTTTATGAATAAAAAAGTCATATTCAATGAGAGCTATTGTTTTTGTCCTAACACATAGCGCCAGGTAATTAAGGTAAGCTTACCAATGAGCTTATACGTTTTAATAGAGGCACAGTTCTTAAGGGCGATTTGAATACAAACTTTTGGAACGTAAGTACGGATTTTCGGTTCCAGTTTGAAGTGAAGTACTTATTCAATTCCAAGTTCAAGTTTCAGTTCCAAGTTTCAAGTGGATTAATATGTCTGTCTCTCTTCCTCTCATACAGCCATAGAGCCAAACCAAGAGTATTTTAGTGCATACAGCTCCTTAAAAAACTGTGCCTTTATAGACACTTATGACTCAATGGCCGCATATCCAACTTGCAATAAGTGCCATTTTATATTACGGAGACCTCACGCTACGTAAGCACTCCTAGCGGCGAATTCATACGCGATAGCCCTCATTGAACACAGTAATTTGTATTATGTATTAAAAGTTGTTTTTGCAATGCTTTTCATAAAAAAATTGGAGTGATTTTCATCCCTTATAAATGGCTTCAGGGTCAGAGATTGAAATAAAATTTTATTTTATTCAAAAAATTCCATTCCATGTCAAAAATCACTTAAACTGTATTGTTATTCCCTTTTAAATACAAAAATACCCGGTTCAATAAAACACAATACAAAAACGGAATTCGAATCGAGGCCGATTCTTTGTCATACAAATCATAATTCAACTCAAAACCAATCGATCTTAATGGGCTGTTTAAATTCCATTGCGTCCTTTTGATAAGGAAAGCAATAAAATTGGCTTTGAGCCGTCAAACGATATGGTAATGTTAGAGCACCGTTTTACATTCGGAGCACGCTGGCGATATTTCACGGGTAGATCTGCTTGAATTCAGATAAAGGGGGATGGTAGTATGGAGAAGGACTTTTATTGTAATAAATTATTTTATTGAATAGGATAAATAAAGGGCAATGGAATGATGATGCTTTAAAAAAAAATAACTTTTGAGAAGATTTTAGATTCTTCCCTTTCAGTAGTTAATAATAAAAATATATTTCAATTATGCCTATACCTTCTTAACTGTCGTCACCAACTTATTTTCGGCTGACATATAAGTGTAAAAATTATATTTAATTTTGAAGTTTGACTATATAATTATTTCATACTAAGTTGAAATATAGTTTTCCTTAAAAAACTACAACTCAAAATAACTAACAAATCAAATTTTAAACATCTGCGGTAACTATACTCTGTTTCTAAATCAGGGAGACAAAAATCGAGCCCTCAAATGTAAAATTCACTTATAACCATACCAGATAGACGAATTTACTGAAATAAAACATTATTTTATTTTTAAAAACAAATTAAAACTTCATTTTTGTATAGGAGATTTGAAAATATGCTTACTTATTCGGTGGCGCAAGATTGCGCCAATTTTGTGATCCTTAAAACTATATTAATAGGGTCGATGAAAGAAATTCAAATTTAATGTAATGCCAATTATACAATAGGTACCCATACTCGCTCAATTTTCGTCTCTCTGAATTTGTAACAGAGTTGAGTATATTTTTAACAAAACAAGAAGCCAATTCCGCACAAGATAGCCAATTCTAAGCACCTGAAAGGCAGATTGCGGCTTACTCCTCCACTGACTATTCCGGTAGCAATCGAGCTTAGTACAAAACTAAACCCAATTTCCTTACAACTAGAGTACTTAATTGCACAAACATAAATTTATTCGCACAATTTTTTAGAGTATCATTAAGCTTATTTGATATTTTATACTTTAGTAATAAAGATGAGGTTTGTTTGAAAAGATAACGTATTGAAATGTTTAAATTATTGAAAATCATGACTCGATAGTAAGAATTTGGAAAAGGTTAAGATAGTAAGTACGAGGAAGATATTTGAACGTATAGAAAACAATTTTCCTCGATGTTCTAGTGGTCAGTATATGCGCCTCTCAGAGTGAGGCCTCAGATTCCGTTCCCAGATCGGCAAAAGAGTTATTTTTGAACTTTCTGTCAGGAAATTCACAATAGCAGCTCGGAGTTGGAATTATGCTCGGTGAGTGGCGAAGAGCTCACCCCCTATCCCATAGGACCTAAACATAACCGGTGAATAATGGATGTTGTACACCTCTGGCAAACCCTTCTGGGTAATATAGGCACCCCTAAATTCTCTATATCTATATCTATAGTCTACGTAGTCTACCATCAGGTAGACTACCCGTTTGTAAGCTACTTAAATTCAAATTAGTAGTTATCAAATCAGTAGTATTCAAAAAGAATTTGCTTTTGCCAAAAGGCTGAATATCAGGCTTTTACGAGAAGTGGTTGCTATCAGAAGTCCCTTGTTGGTACACGGTAAGTTTTTGCGTAAAAGATTAACAAACATCCATACACTACATACAATATTCATATATTTATACTCACAAACTTTCACAATTATAATATTAGTAAGGAGTATCAATCGGTAAGAATGCCCAAATCACGAAGTCAATTTCTGGATCGATTGTCTACTATATATACAACGTACAAATATTTAATTTACCCTGTAATTACTAATTAGCTAATTACGTCAATATTAACTAATACATACAATTAATCACCTCTTAGTCTGCGCAGCAATTAGATTTGTCGTTCGACCGTGAATGCAACACGGCTACAGATCAAGTTGTATTATAACACTAGCTGCCCCGCGCGGCTTCGCCCTCGATAAAATGTTGCCCTCGAAAATATTTTAAAAGTATCCTATGTCCTTCTCCCGGTTCTAAGCTACCTCCCCACCAATTTTCAGCCAAATCGGTTCAGCCGTTCTTGAGTTATAAATGATGTAACTAACACGACTTTCTTTTATATAATAATTAATATAAGATTTAGTATATTGTATAGTCTCGCATTGTTATGGCTTCCCGTGCAATACGAGACCGTCCTATACTTGAATTGTTTAGGTTGATTTGTTACCGTCAGTATTATAGGTTGATGGAATATAAACACAATCTATATCTGTATTCAATTATATACCTACCGCTTACGAAGTTGGTCTGCTGATTAGAGTACGCGACTGCTAGAAATCCTAGTTTTACACAAAGTTAGTTAGTTTTCATAACGTAACTACATTATAACTAAAATTCTGGGGTGCATGAAAGGAGCCTCCCCGAGTGACGTACACAACGATTCCTTACGTCAAGCGCACCCTGGGCAAGTCGCGAGTTCTCCAAAGCGAATTGGCTAATCCTTTCACCACGATGGCAAGTCAAAATAAAATTTGACTCAGCCATCGACACGACGAAGACTAAAATTCTGCAAGAAAAAAAACACTGTTTACCCAAAAATGACCTTTTTATACGAAAAATAATATAAATATCAACCCGCATCCGCGTTTGACGTAACAGATTAAAAAATGAGGTTAAATATTACGTTAAGCGCGCGTATTTTCAGTATATTTTAGTCAACCAAAATATACGCTTCTAAAATTGTATAATTTTAGGCAGTATGTGCCCGACGAGCCATCAAACCGTTTTAAAATGCAATGAGTTTGCGAACATCACTCACCATATTACATTTTCTGCATATAAATATTTATGAAGTCTTTGACTTTAAAGAAAAGGATAGAAGTCTTTTGAATATGGACTCTTATGATGTCCTCATCAAAAGGTTGAATAACGTGGCACCTCACTTGTTTTCCACCAGTCTTTATGAAGGTATTACACTTCACACTTTCATGTCTACGCGAGTTTCGATGGTAAATTCAAAAGGATACATTTTATAGGATACGTGTTATAACGCGGATGAAACCGTGCAAGGATCCTAGATCCGTGCACGGTTTCATCCGCGTTTTACCTCTAGGAAATGTAGCCAATCTTACAAAAAAAAAAAAATATATTATTCTAATAATTAACTTAACATAACATCACGCCTATATTAGGCCGTTAGACTAGTGGTTAGTGTATGCGCCTCTCACAACGAAGTCTTGGGTTCGATTCTCGGGTCGAGCGAAAGGGTTTTTTCGTCACAAACGTGTGGCAGACATGTATAACACCCACATTTCACATGATATGTTTAGGTCCCATGTGATATAGGGTAAGCCTATCGCCATCCACCGGCACAATTCCAACTCCATGTTGATATTGTGAATTTTTTGACGGAAAGTACATTTACATTCATTTTGTATTAAATCCAATAACGTTAACACTTATTGACAACGTCCAAAAATGATCGCTCCAAAGCACAAATAATGTCAATTCGTGGACAATGATGTGGGTTATGTGACAAACAAAGCTAACCATTGTATCTTTTTTTGTATAAACTTTATCATGTAACTGTTTTTTGTCCCAAATAAATAAATAAAGTACACAAATAACACTTTACCCGACCCGGGCATCGTACCCGAGACCTCGCGGTGAGAGGCGAATACGCTAACCACTAGACCAGCGAGACAACCTTTATTATTTGCTTGGAAAAAGACAAAAACATGACTTCCGTCCTACGGATAATCCCTGTTCCACACAAGCTTTACAAACATACACAAAAACCTCTGTCATTCGGCATAAATTGACTGGTGTCTACAAATTGGTTGGTGGGGTTTTGTTTTCTGATATAATAAAGCAGGCAACTTCCAATTATTTTTTAAATAAATCAACGCTCGCACTAGGAATAACTCATGGGTCACGGGGATGTTAACAAACATACATTTCACACACACAAAGCACAGCAAGAGTCAGAACAAATCTTTGCGGATCACACAAAGATTTGTCCCGTGTGGGGATCGAACCCACAACACCAGCGCAGTTGAAAACGATGAGGCGACCGTTTTAACCACTACGCCAATCGTGCACTCAAAGCATACCGTAAAAGTACCGTACAGTATGTTTATTAAAAGAAAATATATATACATCGTACAATACGTGTGTAGTTAGTGCACGGTCGGCGTAGTGGTTAAAGTGGTCACCTCGCCGCTTTCAATTACGCTGGTGTTGTGGGTTTGACCCCCACATGGGACAAATCTTTGTGTGATCCGCAAAGATTTATTCTGACTCTGGGTGTTCTTTGTGTGTGTGAAATGTATGTTTGTAAACTCTCCCCCGACACACGAGTTATACATAGAGCGGGCGTCGTTCTTAAAAAAAATGCAAGTATATTTCTGCGAATAAAAAAAATAAATATTCTAAACTCCATGCTGCCAGTGAAAATTTTTTATCGCAAATTCCAAATGTTAATAATTTCACTTCACACTACATTTATTGAAGTAATACCAATACCCAAGCATCAGAAGATGGTTGAAATTCTTGTCAATTTCTCCTTGAGGAATCTTGAATCAAAATACGACAGAATATTATTATTGAAGCTTTAAGCGTCAAAGTGTTCTTAAAACTGCGATACCATTTGAAGAGATTCATTAATTTGTGCTTTTAGAAATATTTATCTAACATTTTATAGAAGCATATTTTGAAGTCTTACGAGTAAACTTATTACTTTGTACCAACAAGGTTTGGAACGTCTGAAAGCAGACACTTCGCGTAAAATCCTGATATTCAGCCTTTTGGTAAAAGCAGATTCTTTTTAACACGCTTAAATTAGCTTCACCTGTATGTATGTATGTATGTATGTATGTATGTACGTAACCGACTCCTTTGGACTCGATTTTGACCCACTTTAAACGGACAGATTTCATTCCAATTTTGCACACCTGTCAAAGATCGATGACAATGCAATAATTTGATAAAAAAATAAATAAAAAAACGTTCATATAATAATAGTTTAAAAAAAATAAAAAACACGCTATTAAAGTACTTCTAACTAAAAAGTGATAAATAATTCCTAATATAAGCTGAAAATGGTAATGAACAAAAAATACTAGTATTATTGTGAAAAAAAAGCGTGGGGCGCTCTGTGCCATATTTTTCGTCTATCGAGCAACCCACGCGTTTTCACAATAATACTACTGTTGAATTTGAATGTATGTAGCTTACAAACGTATAGTCTACCTGATAAATGATCTACCTATTGAGAATAAAGGCGTGTGGCGGTATCCGCACATAATAAATGACGGATAACATTGACAACGTCAAGTAGTGATATTCACGTCACAACTGTCAAAGACCGCTGAATCGCGATAACGAAGTGTTCACAGAGAGTGTACATATATACCACTTCCAATACGCTACCGTTGGACAGCTGTACGTCAGGAATACCACCGAGCCTGGTTGGAGGATCCTCCGTTTGTGGTGGAGGAACATCACACCCTGTTCCTCTACAGGCGTTATGTTATGTTATGAATTATGTTATAATTATAATAAACACAATACATTAATATATCAGATGTTGGGTATTCATTTATTGTATTTTCTGACGGAAAGTACACGAATAACACTTATCTCGACCCGAGAATCGAACCCGAGACCTCGTGGTGAAAGGCGCATACGGTAACCACTAGACAAACGGCATAATAAAGGCATGATGTTATGATGTTAAAAACTACCAAACCGATTTTTTTTTACTAGAATAATAGATTAGTTTTGAGTAAGATTAGCTACATTTCCTAGTGGTAAAACGCAAGCGAAGCCGTGCACGGATGCTAGTATACATATTAAATGTATCCTTTTGAATTTAACGTAGATACAGTCGGCCAATGAGTTGGGTATGCAGGGCAAAAACTTCTAAGTCATAGTAAAGACTTACGACACCAGTTATGGATAAGTGAGTTATATATCTAAATAGTGGGTATATTACACTTATTAAACATAAAATACAAACTTGCATTATCTATTGCAGTTAGTTTTTACCATGGCGTAGAAGTTTTTGCCCTGCATACCCAACTCATTGGCCGACTGTACTCGCGTAAACATGAAAGTGTGAAGTGTAAAACCTTCATAAAGTCTGGTGGAAAACAAGTGAGTTGCCACGGTGGAAAACAAGTGAGGTGCCACGTTATTCAACCTTTTGATGAGGACATCATAAGAGTCCATATTCAAAAGACTTCTTGATATCCTTACCTTCACATGGGACTTAAAAATATCATGTGAAATGTGGGTGTTATACACCTCTGCTACACGCTTTTGAAACTTTCGAAAAAAACCCTTTCGCTCGACCCGAGAATCGAACCCAAGACCTCGTGGTGTAAGGCGCATACACTAACCACTAGTCTAACAGCCTAATATAGGCATGATGTTATGTTAAGTTAATTACTAGAATAATAGATTTATTTTTGAGTAAGATTGGCTACATTTCTCAGAGGTAAAACGCAGGCAAAGCCGTGCACGGACGCTTTTATACATACAAAAGGTATCCTTTTGAATTTACCGTCGAAACTCGTGTAGACATAAAAGTGTGAAGTGTAATATACCTTTATAAAGTCTGGTGGAAAACAAATGAGGTGCCACGTTACTCAACCTTTTGATGAGGACATCATAAGAGTCCATATTCAAAAGACTTCTTGATATCCATAACTTCAAAGTCAAAAACTTAATAAATATTTATATGTAGAAAATGTAATATGGTGAGTGATGTTCGCAAACTCATTGCATTTTAAAACGGTTTGATGGCTCGTCGGGAACATACTGCCAGAAATTATACAATTTTGTAAGCGTATATTTTAGTTGACTAAAATATACTGTAAATACGCGCGCTTCACGTAATATTTAACCTCATTTTTGACTCGGTTTCGTCGAAAACAGATGCGGGTAAATTTTTTTTTTCGTATAATAAAGGTAATTTAGGGAAACAGAGCTTCTGCCCGCGACTTCGTCTGCGTGGAATTTGTTGTATTAAGTAGTCGCTGCTTCCACGCTTTGACCCGCGTTCCACTCTTTCTGCTCCACTCCCGTGGAATTAAGTGACTTAGACTATCAAACACGGAAATAATTATCCAAATTCGACCAATTGTTCTCGAGATAAGTGCTGTCAAACAAACAAAACTAACTTTCTGCCGCGGATTCGTCTGCGTTGTAGTCAGTTACCTGCATCTAAAATTTCATCAAAATTGGACCAGTAGTTTAGAAGATTAGGTGATATAAACAGACAACAGACAGACAGACAGACACTAATTTTAAAAACTGGCCATAGGTATTGTGCAAATAACTATATCAACTGGCAAAAATATTGTTATTTTGACATTAAAAACAGACGCTTCAATTTTATTTATTTGTACTGATGTAGTTTAATAATGTAAACTAGGCTATACACGATGTACGAGATCTCTCGATTCTAAGAAGCAGGACGCCGCAGGGGCCGGCGCGGGCGTAGAGAACAAGGCTCGCGTCGCGCAACAGCATCGCGGACCACGGCGGGTCCGCGATGCTGTTGCTGTTAAATACTTGAACTCTCAAGAAAACCCTGAGCTATCGACACACGAAATCGAAATATTAGCAGTCGCGTACTCTAACCAGCAGACTTACTCCGTAAGCGGTTTATAATTAAATACATATCGTCACTGGAAAGGCTATATTACTAAAGCGCCAAAAGTGCATTTTACAGGAGAGCAGTTTAAAGTTTTTATTTTTGTTCAGGCTGGCATATCTTTGTTGCATGTATTCCAATTGAAATTTACCCAAGCCAAAAAATCTTTCTTATATTATTATCTAATTTATGAAATAGACATATTGCCAGATATTTTTATATTTACGAAGATAGTGTCGCTTTAGTATAAATGCTCTCACCACTTCGTAAGGCAAAAGGGCTTACTTCATGTAAACATATTCAGGTACAGTAAAGCATAAATACTAATCACTTACATCAATGAAAATTTAGGAATGGAAAAACGACTAACATGCATTACAGAATAATACAGTCTTAGTATTTATTACTAAAATGTAATAATGCGGCATAATAACATCAATTAATTTGACTAATTGGTTTGTTGAGTCGTGAATTATTGTTTTTTAAATGCTAAAATGTACCCAGCTATTTTAAAATGTAATAATGAAACGTAACATATTTTTTGTAGCAATAGTATAGTTAATGTACTTAAGCATAGCATAGTGTAGCGACGAGTAGCAAAGAATAGCGTAGTGTGTTGAAGAGTAGTCTAAAGTAGCAAAGTGTAGTATGGCGTAGATTCTTTTCTATCCTAAGGTGATACATAGTTTGCCAAGTCAGCTAGGTTGTTAGTTATAGTATACTTTGTGAGAAATTGTAGGGATTGCAACGAAAACGGTCAAATAAACATACGTATTGCAACTTTTATTAAATATTTTGCCAAATTACCATAATAGTATTAGTAATCATCATCAAATTTAACATGCTTGATGCTTCGACTAAATGTGAGAGCCAAAATTAAGTTTCGAAGTCAGCGAGATACCGAGGAACTCAAGACGATCGGTTATTGGAAGGGATACATTTCGGAAGGTAGAAGTCAGGATGAATGGGCTACGTTTAGCGGAGATAAGACACGCCTGAGTCTTACTAACATTGAACGTGACTAAGTTGGCTTCACACCAATCGGAGACTGCCTTCAGAGACACGTTCATACGTTCGACCATTGCCTTCCTGAGCGACTGTATTTGTACACCACTAGCTCGTGAGTTGGGTATATAGCTTTCAACAGCCATTGTGTCATCGGCGTATCCAAACATACTGAAACACTTTTGGTTGGTGTAACAAAAAAAATAAAACATGACAGGATATCATATATTATATTATATTTAATTTCCCTTCCACCAGTATTTAAAATTACATAAATTAAGTTATGTATCCGGGACTCAGAAATAAAATAATTAACAACAGACCCCTCTGTTGGGAGAGCAAAAGACTAACAATGTTTTTCCCAGAGCGGTTGTGAACGGTTCTATTTAAAGTGAAAAATTACATTATCCTTAGTTACTATGATTCTAATATGGATAGATCGAGTGCTCGTCCGTATGTTATACTGAATAATGACAAATACCTGAAGCCGGACCTTACTCTAAGGGCAGGTCATCAATGTTGAGTTCTACAAACTTCACATGGAATGAAGACTCTCCGGACCCAACTCTAGAGCGAGGTTAGTTTCTCACGTGGCTCAGCGACCCGCGACGGACACGAGGTTAGGCACGTGGTCGACCGGTTCTATACACCTCAGTCATAATCGGTAGAAGTGAGATACGAAATCTGCACTATTAACATAAACGTAGACGAAGTCGTTTAAAGTATAAACTTTAAATCATATTATAAAATATAATAACTATCAATCATGATAACTATAAATCATGATAACTATCAACTATGATAACTATCAACCCAAATCTGTAACAAACAGAAAAAGAACAATATGAATGATTTTATTCAACATTTCCGAGGGCAAAGGCTAGGCGCCACGTGTCAATCACTAATTTACTCACCACAGGAATCCTGGTTAATCGAGTGACATTCCCAATCCACCCTGACGATTTTAGTCTTAAATCACATTAGATAAGCATATAATATCTTCTGGCTGAAACAAATTCGACACTATGTTGAAAAGAAACGAAATACAAAAAGATGTCAATAATGGTATCGTCACCGAATGGTAGACGAAAAGACTTACCAATTGTGTACATATTATAACCTCATAAGAGTTATGATAATATATTCATCATCATACTCAGAGGCCTACACAATATTCTTTTTACGAGAATATTAAAAGGACATCTTTACTGGACACCATTTTTCTCAGAAAAGCCTACGTCACCTCTCTTGTCTTTGACAACGCAATACCATAGACAAAACGATATGATTCCAGAACAATCGATTCTATCATTTGGTTTTCGAATTTGGAGCAAATATTGAGACTGAAAGAAAATCTCAAATACTCACAATAAATGTGACTATTAAAATTATAACTAATTTAAATTTATAATCGCTAAATATTTAAATCTTGAATAAAAGCGAAACGAGCGCCTAGCGACATCTGTTGTCATATGTTAGAACTACTACGTGACATCGAACCATTAGGTCAATCGATGTAACTGGACTAACGAAACTTTAGATGGCGTTACCAGTCTAAAGAAATACGATGGTGTTTATAATGACTTATTAATTCAGTCATTTGCAACGTGACAATACCCCCCCCTCTCGGAAAAACACCGCCCCGGTGTTAAGCTAAAAGCTAAAACAACACCGAGTTAGCTAGGTAAAAAAAAACGTTGAACTAAATTAGAAACAATCAACTTAAATTACAACATTATCCTACTTCACCCTAAAGTTACCCCTCAGGTGAACATATTTAACAATGTTATAGAATACTAAGCGTCTCTGAATCCACAGAAGACAACTAAACAAAACAATACTGACAGACTACAATAGCCATGAAATCAGATATTGCATAAAGCGCAAGGTTATATTTCGAACCCGCGTAAAAACAAAATGGAAGGCCTTAAACGGTCTCATCCAAATCGCACACAAAACAACCACTGTGCTAGCACAAGCGAGATGTTAACAAACTGTGAAGGCTTATTGATAAAGGAGTCACAAACCGCTCCTATTAGCAGAATGTGTCTATTAATAAATATTAATAGAAACAATGCGAGCATTGTTAACACTGCTAAAGCAAAAAAAAAATGTATATGTGAGTCCTAATTAAAGGAACAACACAACAACGTTAGTGTCTCGCCTAAGCGGAACAATATAAAAATATTGTAACACAACTAAACAATTTGTCTCCTAGAAGAACAAAAGAAAACAAGTTCAAGCATGAACTTAAAACTAACATGCATAAAAATAATACACAGTTAAATCCACAATAAAAAACACGAGAAAATACACGAAATGAAAATACAGTGTACCTCGTCATCGTTGGTGGTGGCTAGCCACACACACAACACACAAAAGTGGACTACGGCAAAAGAATAACTCGTTAAACGAGTATAAAATTACCTTGCCATCGTTGGTGACGAACAAGCGTTCACACAACACGTTTTAAACGGGCTACGGTAGCGAACCTGGCAAAGACATGGTTAAAAACAAAATGAAGACAACAGAAATTCGGGCACAGGATTATATTTTAATATCCTTAATGTGCCACGTCCCAAGGTCTTTCCCATTTAACCCTATGAGCTCATACACTAAAGGAGAACGCACCTTCTTTACTATGCATTTCTGATATTTAGGTGCTAACTTTGAAGTCCTAAACTTATCCGCATCGCTTTGGATATAAGTTTTACGCCAAACTTCCTGACCTTCTCGTAAGGTAACTTTACGCCTACGCAAATTATAATGTTTGGCATTTGCCTCGTGAGATTTTACAATTTTCTCGCGAACTTTGGCAAACACGTCCTTCAATATCCCAAAGTCTCCCGCATATTCCTCTCTAGGTATGGCTATATCATAGTCCAACTCTTTGGAGTCTTTATAAAAATTGCCATTAATAATCGGTTCCCTACCGTGGACAAGAAAAAATGGAGAAAATCCAGTAGTTTCGTTCACTGCACTGTTTATTGCAAATTGAATTTTGAACAAATTCTGATCCCAAGATCTATGATCTTCTTTAACGTACGCTGCTACTGCTGTCATAACAGTTTTATTATACCTCTCTACAGTGTTTATTTGCGGTGTGTACCGAGGACCGTAGTGTACACGTGGAATGTTATATTTGCCTAATAAGCTACGAAATTCAGATCCCGTGAATTGAACCCCATTATCGGTAATTACGGTTTCCGGAATTCCATGGCTGAGAAGAACATAATTTTCGAAACATTTCGCTACCGCTGCACTTGTAGCACGACGTAAAGGAAATAGTAAAGTATACTTTGAGAAACAACAAGTTACTACTAATAAATGCACAAAACCCGAACGTGATTTAGGTAAAGGTCCTACTAAATCTACTGATAAAACTTGAAACGGTCTATAACACTGTTTTGGTTGACCCATTTGCCCTGGTGTTAAAGTAGTTTTATGTTTATACGCTGAACATACGTTACACTCTTTAACAAAAGTAACAACGTCACGATACATTCCCGGCCAAAAATATCTTAAAGCCAACCTTCTATGCGTCTTGAAGACACCTAGGTGACCTGCAGTTGGAGGTTCATGATTATCCGAGATAATCTGGGTACGCTTTGACTTCGGGACAACTACCTTCCAGTCAAATTCCTGAATCAACGAGTATTTGCCTTTACAATATCTGTAGAGTATATCATTTTCGACCTTAAAATTTGGAAAATTCGCCGAATGCGATTTACAACCCTCAACTATCCTATTATACCACGTATCATCTTCCGGTGCTATTTCATTAGGTTTATCTACTGCATCTAACTTAAGCAACCTAGACAAAGTATCAGGCACAACATTATCTTTACCTTTACGGTGTTCAATAGTTAAATTAAATTGAGAGAGACGACATCCCCAACGAGCTAATCTCCCAGTCGGATTTTTCAAGTTTTCGAACCACTTAAGCGAGGCATGATCAGTGATAACGGTAAAATGTCGAGTACCCAAATATGGTTCAAATTTCTCTAACGCGTAAATTACCGCCAACGCTTCACGTTCGGTAGCACTATAATTGCGTTCGTTCTTATTAAGGGATCTACTAACAAAAGCAATTGGATGGTCATGCCCATCAATATTCTGGGTTAACATGCCACCAAGACCATAACTACTTGCATCGCAGTGAACAGAAAATGGTAAATTAAAATTCGGGCAAGCTAAAACTGGAGCAGATACTAATATTCTCTTCAAAGCATTAAAAGCGACTTCTGCTTCTGGATTCCATTTGAATTTAACCTTGGTGCTTGTAAGAGCATTTAACGGTGCTGCTATAGTTGCAAAATTCCGAATAAACCTCCTATACCATGAACATGTTCCTAAAAACATTTTTACTTCTTTCGCTGTTTTTGGTGTTGGAAATTCTAAAATAGCGCGAACTTTATCTGGATCAGTTCTTAACCCACACTCGTCAACTACATAACCTAAATACTTTAAAGATTTTCTAAAAAAATTACATTTTTCAAAATTTACCGTTAAATTTGCATTTTTAATTTTTTCATGAACTCGTTTTAATAAAATTAAATGTGTACTTAAATCTTCACTAACAACACAAATGTCATCAACATAACAGAAAACTACACCTTTGGTGATGTCACTACAAAATGGATAACCGAAAAGTTCATCCATCAACCTTTGTTGACGGGCTGGTGCACCACAAAGTCCAAAAGGCATAACTTTAAATTGAAATAAACCTCTTCCAGGCACAGTGAAGCTGGTTTTCTCCTGAGAGGACTTCTCTAAACCTATTTGCCAAAAACTAGATTTAAAATCTACAGAACTAATATATTTTGCATTTTTGAGACTATCTAAAATTTGAGGTAGGTATGGTATTGCATAAGCATCTCCTTTTGACACCGCGTTCAGCTTACGACAGTCAAGGCAAAATCTTAATGTACCGTCAGACTTTGGAACCATAAGAACTGGATTATTCCAAGGGCCTTCGCTTGGTTCTACTACATCAAGATCCAACATCTTATCTAATTCCCTATGTAGTTCTTTCAACTTTTCAGGTGACAAAGGATAAGGTCTGCACTTAATTGGTGGCGAATCACCTGTATCTATTACATGTTCAGTCAAATGAGTCCTACCTAAACCTTTATTTTCAAAAGAAATATCATGAAATTGTTTAACTATTAATTCAGCTAATTCCCTATCTTCGGAACGCATATTTTCAAAAGATTCTACAAAATTAAGTGATTTATTTAAACACGATGAACCAGTTACAAAAGTTGTTGGCTTTTGCCTATAAGTAATTTTATCAAAAATTTCAGGCATTAAATTAAATTCTTTCCAGAAATCTACACCAAAGATAATATTTGAAGTTATAGCTGGTATTACATAAAACTTTATGACCTTAGTCACATCATTAAAAGTGATAGGCAATGTTAAAACACCTAAGGAGTCACATTCTGAACCATCAGCTACATATACTTTATCAGAGTTAGTATCCATATTGTAACCTAAATCACATAGCTTCTCATGAGCTCCATTTCCTACAATAGAAACACAAGCGCCAGAATCTAATAAACCACTGACAGTTAAGTCAAAAATATTCACATCTAAATATGGTCGAACGTCATTATCATCAGGCTTAAACAAAACCGAAACAAAGTTATTATTCTTAAAAAAATTTGAAACAGAATCTAACCAAGATTTCTTTTCATCTGCATCGACCTGTGCAGATGGTTTACTTCGGTTTTGCGCTACGCGTTTTTTTGGAACGTTCTTATTGCAGTCAGGGCACGTCTTAACCGTAAAATCAGCTTTACCGCATTTATAGCATTTTAATGCCTTTTTAGAACCCTTAACTGGCTTATTGCCACCTTGACCAGAGTCAGAAAGTTTGTGCGAGTCCTTCTTATGAGAATTTCCCTTTTTGTAAAATTTCCGCTTATTCTGCTCAACAGGCGACTGTTGTACAGCTGCAGCTTGGGATTTTTGTGGTTTCACACTTTTAGGCACAAATTCCAAACCCACCGAACACTTGTCCTTAGGCTCAGCAAACAAACTAGATTTTAGACGTGCAGCCTCTATCTTCCTACAATACTCCTTCAATTCTGCTATTGAAGTAACATTGACTAACGCAAGCTGTTCTGTATAAACCGGCCTAATATTATGCATGAGGATTTCTAGCTTATCCTCGTCAGATAATGAACGTTGTAGACGTGAAAACATGCAGTTCATAACTGCAAAGTATATGTGAATGGGCTCACTTTGACCTTGGGTACGTGCACGAATCTCACCCAGTAAACGGTAATCAAAATCAACAGGTGCAAACTCTTCCAAAAGAAGTTTACTTAGCTCGGACCAACTAGACACCTGTCCCTTAACGCCTCTGTACCATAACAATGCTTGATCCTTAAATAACACAAATGCTGAATCAAAGATGACTTTGTCAGGGACTTTATAAGCAGAAACCCGTTCATTGACTGAATCCAGAAAAGAATGAGGAGAGCTCTGGCCATCAAACACAATGTTCCACTTAGCGAAGTTAAAATGTTTGTTGCCTGAGACCTGCATCTCCATGTTCAGGTCCGCCTCGTTCGGTTTCACCTCTTCTGAGCCTTTCCCGAAGCATCTATGTACTCTTGTACTAATGGTACTGAAATCCGTCCTGAAATCCTGAAAGGAAGAGCTATCCGCTGGACCTCTATACAACAAGCGCTGAACTCTATGATGCAGGTGGCAAAACAAAGCTTTAACCCTAGACAAAACATAAGGCTCACGAGTCTTCTCAACCAAATCAAGCTTTGTCTTCAGCTCTGAGATCTTCTCCTTCACCGCTAACAGCTCTGCCTCAAGGTCCAACTCATCGTCGACGAAGTCAGCAGGACTAAAACCTAAGCACAAATGCTTTAACTGCTTCTTCAGTTTAGGTACCGTACTCTCAGGAACTTCAGCCCTAATATTTACCTCATATATCAGCTCATCTCTAAGAAGAGTATGAAAATAAACCGTATCTAAATCCATGTTGTTGAAATTAAGAAAAATTTAAAATAAAAAAAAACCGTCCGAGCAATTGATCTTTACAAAACTTAATTTTAATTACTATGTCTTGTATACCTGTGATATTACCTAAATAATACCTGAGATAGTCTATGCACACAACACCAAAAGGTAATAAACAATCACACTTACAATAACTCTTCCAACAAAAACAAAAAAAAATTTTTTTTTAGAATGACCCCAAATTTCTAATTTTTGAGAAATCACCCAACTTAATATCAAAAGTTTGTTGACCTTTACAATATTTACTATAAATGTTTATTGAACAGTTATCTATTAGATCAAAGATATGGAAAGAGAAGTGTGATTGTTATTATGCACCAAACAACAAAACTTAACCTCACTTTCTTAATGAGTTTTCAAAAAAAAAAATTTTTTGTGTACTAACACAACAATTCCTTAAATTCTTGTTAAATTTTTGTTAGAGTACCAGGCTAACAATCTAAATAACAATATGCGTGTATCTAAAAAGGTTTATACAACAGAATTTCTTCTAACCTTAAACTTTAATGTACAAAAAAAACAACCCTATATTTTTAATGTCTATCAACAAACCAGCCTAAGCTATAGGCTTGCTATGTGCATGGACAACCAGTTAAATGTATGCTAGCATAACAAAATAACTATAAAGTTGTAGGTAACCAAACTATGACTTTAGCAATTAATCAGTTTCACTCACTGCGGAGATGAAATACTGTTTGACCAAAAACATAAGTTTTACTATGAACCTATTACAACAAGTACCTGGCCTAAGCTATTAGGTACTACCAATACACAATAATCATTAAAAATATAATGCAAGCATTATCATAGGTGTTTACACAACATATATGTATCTAGCGAGCTAGAATACAATGAAAATTAAAATTTTGTACACAAAATACACACAAAAAAAAAATACAAAATAACACAATTACCAGAAGATATTATTATATACTAGGTATAATAAAGCGAGCTTAAATTACCCTAGTACACAGAGCGAGCACTGATCCCCTAATTTTCTTTAAATAAAATTTAGTATGGGCGCCATTGAAACACTTTTGGTTGGTGTAACAAAAAAAATAAAACATGACAGGATATCATATATTATATTATATTTAATTTCCCTTCCACCAGTATTTAAAATTACATAAATTAAGTTATGTATCCGGGACTCAGAAATAAAATAATTAACAACAGACCCCTCTGTTGGGAGAGCAAAAGACTAACAATGTTTTTCCCAGAGCGGTTGTGAACGGTTCTATTTAAAGTGAAAAATTACATTATCCTTAGTTACTATGATTCTAATATGGATAGATCGAGTGCTCGTCCGTATGTTATACTGAATAATGACAAATACCTGAAGCCGGACCTTACTCTAAGGGCAGGTCATCAATGTTGAGTTCTACAAACTTCACATGGAATGAAGACTCTCCGGACCCAACTCTAGAGCGAGGTTAGTTTCTCACGTGGCTCAGCGACCCGCGACGGACACGAGGTTAGGCACGTGGTCGACCGGTTCTATACACCTCAGTCATAATCGGTAGAAGTGAGATACGAAATCTGCACTATTAACATAAACGTAGACGAAGTCGTTTAAAGTATAAACTTTAAATCATATTATAAAATATAATAACTATCAATCATGATAACTATCAATCATGATAACTATCAACTATGATAACTATCAACCCAAATCTGTAACAAACAGAAAAAGAACAATATGAATGATTTTATTCAACATTTCCGAGGGCAAAGGCTAGGCGCCACGTGTCAATCACTAATTTACTCACCACAGGAATCCTGGTTAATCGAGTGACATTCCCAATCCACCCTGACGATTTTAGTCTTAAATCACATTAGATAAGCATATAATATCTTCTGGCTGAAACAAATTCGACACTATGTTGAAAAGAAACGAAATACAAAAAGATGTCAATAATGGTATCGTCACCGAATGGTAGACGAAAAGACTTACCAATTGTGTACATATTATAACCTCATAAGAGTTATGATAATATATTCATCATCATACTCAGAGGCCTACACAATATTCTTTTTACGAGAATATTAAAAGGACATCTTTACTGGACACCATTTTTCTCAGAAAAGCCTACGTCACCTCTCTTGTCTTTGACAACGCAATACCATAGACAAAACGATATGATTCCAGAACAATCGATTCTATCATTTGGTTTTCGAATTTGGAGCAAATATTGAGACTGAAAGAAAATCTCAAATACTCACAATAAATGTGACTATTAAAATTATAACTAATTTAAATTTATAATCGCTAAATATTTAAATCTTGAATAAAAGCGAAACGAGCGCCTAGCGACATCTGTTGTCATATGTTAGAACTACTACGTGACATCGAACCATTAGGTCAATCGATGTAACTGGACTAACGAAACTTTAGATGGCGTTACCAGTCTAAAGAAATACGATGGTGTTTATAATGACTTATTAATTCAGTCATTTGCAACGTGACAATACCTTGGTCGTTGATGTGAAGCTGGAAAAGCGTTGCTGAGAGCACGGACCCCTGAGGTACTCCGGCATTGATTGCCATTTGATCGGACGAGCTGCCATTAACGACAACCCGAATCGATCGGTCCCTCAAGAAGTCTGATACCCAATCACAGAGACTAGTGGGTAGACCGAAGGACAGTAGCTAGTAATCGAGCCTTCCGTAGAGCGTTTTTGCTGGACTTGGTTGCCCTGTTATAGGTTCTCTTCTTATCCCGGATGTCGCTAGCTTTGCGGTTTCGAGCATCAGCCCAGGCAAGGAAAACCTCGTGTTTCCGTGCTTCAGCACTTCCACACTCAGCTCCAAACCAAGGCTGTGCTTTGCTAGATGTGCTTTTGTCGGAAAAAGGAATAAAATATTACATACCTTGGAGCAGCAAATCTGTTATAGTATCCGCGCATGCTGAAGGATCACCCGAAGAGAAGCAAATAGGCAACTACGGATAGGATGCAAAGAATGAGCGCATCCCATCCCAGTCTGCTGACTTATATCGTCATATCCGCATTGTGCCTTTTGGGCCGCTTCGGCCGTCAAGGAAACCGAAGTTTCGTAACCGGTTTCCATGAAGGCTTTTTTTATACGTTTACGTAACTAGTTTCCATGAAGGCTTTTTTATAATGCTATGTAACTGGTTTCGAAGGAGTAATTATCCAATGTCCCTTAAGCCGCCTACGAAACTGACAACGAAAGATGAAAGCGAAAAAAAATAGTAGATGCTTACCTACCTACTTTCTTTTAATCATTTTATATTTAATACAACTGGGATATATGAATATTGAATGAAATTGAAAACATAGTTGTAATATTTATATATTGTTTTATTTAAAATAGAAACAAAATATTAAAATAAAAATGCGTACGGTAAGTTTTTTTCAATGCAGTGAGTACAACTGAACACAACTAGAGTAGAACTGGACACAATGATGGAGAAGCTGTCTCATCTCCAACCAGCATTGGTCAATCGCTCGTCTCCGCTGCTCCTGCGACAACGCGCGACCTTATACTGCACAGCAGACAGTCTCCAAGTTGCAAGAACTAGGTTTGGAAGTTCTCCGTTATCCGCCCTACTCACCAGACCTAGCGCCTACAGACTACTTAACTGTTTTCAGAATTTGGATAACTTCTTGGCGGGAAAAAAAATCAATACCCGAGAGGCAGTACAAAATGCCTTTGAAGAATTTGTTGCCTCCCGTCCAGATGATTTCTTTAAGAATTACATCAATAAACTGCCACTGGGTTGGCAAAGATGCATTGATTGCATGGATGATTACTTCGATTAATTCAAATAAAAAATACATGACCATGATCACAATCTTCCAAGTTGTTGGTTGTTCTGATCTGTTCCTTGTTACAGCAACAAGTTTTCTCAAAGTCGGTATTGTTAAGCCCCAGTGGCTTCTAAAATATGTATTAAATTTATTTATATCTTCACAGAAAATTATTATTATTATTTATTTCACCGACGGGCTTCCTACGCATCACCCATAGATAATACATATAAGCATCACCTAATCAATACCACTCGCAATAAATTCTGGTGGTAATCGACAATCGTGCTATTCCGGCACACCGTGACAGTTACGTAGCAGTATGAAAAAAGCCTTCATGGAAACCAGTTACATAGCAGTATAAAAAAAGCCTTCATGGAAACTAGTTACGTAAACGTATAAAAAAAGCCTTCATGGAAACCGGTTACGAAACTTCGGTTTCCTTGACGGCCGAAGCGTTTTGGGCTAGGATCGGGTGGAGAACATACCGACACAGACTTGACTGGACAGTAGTCAGAGCTGCTTAAAGGTGCTGACACTGACACTGCATAGTGATCCGGGTTGGTAGTTAGCAGAAGGTCCAAGCAATTGGCTGTTTGGCCGTCAACATCTGGAACCCTTGTTGCTCCTTGGACCAGCTGAGTGAGATTTAAAGCCAAAGCGAGTTTGCGCATCTCTCTCCCAGCATGGTCAGTGTGCTGGTACGAGAACAGCCACTCCTGGTGGTGGGCATTTAAGTCCCCTAACAACACTAGTTGGGCAGTCGGGTATTTATGTTGAGCGGCTTCCGCCGCCTCGCTTAGGTACTCTAAGAGCCAGGTTGTCTCGCGATCTCAGCTGTGTGACCGATACACAGGCATAGAGAATCTTCTCCGTGCCTGTGTCTACCAGTACCTATAGGGTGAAAAAGTTGGGGTCTTCATAGAATCGGATACGTAAACAGCAGATCTCGTCGCGGGCGTACACGCACACACCAGCACGCGGCTTAAAATTGTGCTCCAATACCCTGGATACGAGAGGTACGCCACGTCAGAAGAACACCTTTTTTTGCGACTCCGAGAGATACAAGAGAGCAGGTTTTTCAGTCTCAAGGTGGTGGTGGACTGCGTTGAGATTTGAGTGCAATCCTCGGATATTTGAGAGATATTATTTAAATTTGCCTGGATATTCATAGTATTAGGCATATATATTAGTAAATAATACAAAGAACATTTAAAATATTAATATGATACTGTATAACTATAGTACATAAATAGTACATATGACTATAGTTATATGTACTTCTTTAGAATTTAAAAATGTAATACACTTTCCCTGAGACAAACTACGAAAGTTGTTTTGTGGAACTCTGTTAAAAGTATAAGTTAAAAAAGTCATAATAGTCTTAAAGTATTAGTTATACTGTATTTGTTAATAATAAATAATAAATAAATATTATTTATTTATTATTTATTATTAACAAATACAGTATAACTAATACTTTAAGTCATATTATGACTTAAATTGTACTTATCACAACAAAAACGATAAAAAAATGAAATTGCAATAGACTGCCATTTTATAAAGAATTTGAATAATTCTAATACCTAATGGACCACTACGGTTTTTTTTAGTATAGTTTTAAGAACTCAAAATACCTTTTCATCTTATAAGTAAAACCCAAATAAGCTTAATACTCATTTAGACATGTAGATCACTATAGCAAAATTACTAAAAAGAGAATCATTTTAATAATATTGAAGGACAAAATTACTAAGCGTTTACGTACATCAATAGTCATGTAAGGCAAATTTACTAAGTGACCTTTTCGATACAATTTGCGGCACGCCAGAAATACTAAAACGACACAAATTTACTAAATTCTGCATTTTAGCTTTCTAAACATAACCCGACAGGCAAATTGGAGTAAGGAAAAAAAACTAACCGACAATAACAAAAAAATATACGTAATTTGTTTTAGGTAAGTAAAATGGACGAATCGAGAATAGCGAAAAATGTCGATGCTAAAGCGCCACTATCTTTTTAAATAATGGTCAGATTGCAACGAGACCTAGACCATTCTGTAGAGGACAAAAAACCCAATTCAACGGTGTAAAAAACGCACTTTAGGTATTTTGGCGCTTTAGTACTTTAGCCTTTCCAGTGACGATATATAGATTGTGTTTATATTCCATCAACCTATAATACTGACGGCAACACATCAACCTAAGCAATTCCAGTATAGGATAGTCTCGTACTGCACGGGAAGCATAACATAAGTCATAAGTCATTCATTACAAATTACATTTGTGTGGAATATAAAATTATTATCTATACTTACATACTAAATTACACTTTATTTAAATAAATATATTCAAAATTATTAGTTACAATTAATTTTTAAGTAATACAAACCAAAAAAAAATCATAAGTGCATAATTCCATACATTGTCATAATAAGTCATGGCATACATAAATAAAAATAGATTAAATTATATTACGATAGTCAAAAATGAAATAGCATAACAAAATACTGATGTCGCGCCAAAATAATACCATACACTTAGAACTAAATTTTCATAAATTGACTTGTCGTTTTCAAATTCCTCTAGGCAACAATGCAAGACCATCCTATAGTGGATAAATTATATTATGATTTAACTTGATCTGTAGCCGTGAGCACATGCATTCACGGTTGAACGACAAACCTAATTGCAGCACAGGCTAAGAGGTGGTTAATTGTATGTATTAGTTAATATTGACGTAATTAGCTAATTAGTAATTATAGGGTAAATTTAATATTTGTACGTATTATACAATACAATATTATTTATTGTTACAATTATGAACACGATACTACCACTATCCACTACAGTACGTGGAATGGCGACATGAATTTCCATTGTCTATTAGCACTTTAATAGCCGTATAAAATTTACTATTCATTGCAGTGGCGCTTCAACAACACTATCACGACAAGCTTGTTTGTAGACTCGTGTGACCTATGGGACTAACTGTGAGGTCAATTTCGTTGGATAATATTTATAACCTTCCGCCAACATAGAGCTCTCTTGAGGTAGAGCTCTTGTGAATGAGCTCGAGGGCGGCAGCACCACCGTCTCACCTTTAACCTGCTGCCAAATAGTAGTGCTTCCATTGCTGTGTTCCGGTTTGGTGGTGAGATCAGGCCCTGAAATTTATGGCACATGAGGCATAACACCGTAGTCCTGAGCTGCAGCGACGCATCTATAATCTGCTTTTGCGGATTGTTGATGTCCATGGGCTGTACTCTACTTACCATCAGGTGGACTACACGTTCGTTCGCTGTGGGCGTAGTATAAAAAAAAAAAAACATAACATCTCGCCTATAATTACCTACCCAGAAGTGTGTGGCAGAGGTGTACAAGACTCACATTGCACTAGTTATGTTTAGGTCCCATGGGATAGAGGGTGAGCTTATCGCTATCCACCCGGCACAATTGCAACTCCGTGCTAGTTTTCTGACGGAAAATTCAGAAATAACACTTTGCCCGATCTGGGAATCAAACTCGTGACTTCTCGGTGAGAGGCGCATACACTAACCTATCCTATCCTCCGGATAAATAAAAATATAGTTTAAAAAACAAAAAAACACGCTTTTAAAGTACTTCTAACTTTAAAAGCGTGTCATGTTTTTGAACATTTTTTTTTTATTTTTTTTATCGAATTATTGCATTGTCATCGATCTTTGCCAGGTGTGCAAAATTTTAATGAAATCTGTCCGTTTAAAGTGGGTCAAAATCGAGTCCAAAGGAGTCGGTTACATACATACATACATACAGGTGAAGCTAATATAAGCGTGTTAAAAATTGTCCCAGCAAAGTACCATTCCCTATTTATAAATATATAATGAATCTATATATATAAAAATGAAACCCGTTTTCCGTTGTCACGACATAGCATGAAAACGGCTTGACCGATTTGGCTGATTTTTTTTGTAGTTTTCTAATACTCTGTAGGATCTTACGAAAAAAAAAGTATGCTTTTTTATATGGATGATATTATAGATTCCAGTTCAAATTGAATAGGTACGCATACATAAGATAGGTCAGCTATACAAAATAAAGTAGTGCATCAAATTTACGCTAAGGCGGTACGAAGTTCGCCGGGTCAGCTAGTTTATTTATATTTCTTACTTTTTTTTCATGTTTATTTAAGTATATACTTCTGCATAAACTGACGGCACACATCACTTATCAACTGCACACGAGGACACTACAAGACGATATACTTAATCTACACTATTTCTTCAAAACAATCCTTTACTCACAGCACACACATAAAAGTCTGGTTTTTCTATTAAAATTTCCAAATTTCATGTACTTGCAAACTGATCTAGCCGGAAGTGAATTCTCTTTGGTAATGCAGTGGAGCCAACCGCCTGCGTTAGCGCACGGCGACCGCCATTACACGCTCAACGTTGTTTTTATTTATTCTTATCTTATATAAGATTTTTTTATGCTTTTATAATTCTATTGCTTGTACAATAATATGTATAATTAATTATAAATTTTGTATTTTAGCATTAATATATATATCTGGTAGAGATAAACAATTCAAACTCTTTCGACGGATTTAACACTATACACAATTTCGTAAAGAGGTTCTATACCGCAGTTTCAGTTTGAACCAACCAATGCAACTAAAATAGCAATCAATATGCAAACCAACTCAAGTTAAAATAATATTATGCAGTACAAACAATTCAAAAGTATTTTTAAAGTATTTAACTCAGCCAAACATAAAAACGTTCAACCATCCTAATTACACAGATAAGAAAAATACGAAGCATGCAGTTTTCCAACAGTTTTCACTACCGCATTAAATTCCACCTACCCTCAACGTTTTTCGTTTGGCAACACTCCAAATGGCATTGGTTTTTAAATTTTTAACTCATCCGAGGTGAAACTCGCTGAATTGATGGCAACATTAATATTTCATTCGTGTGTTCGTAGCGGACTGTGTTGCCATTTTTTTAACCTCCCTAGTTTGGGTGGATTCAATTTAGTATGATGAATTTTGGAAGAGGATGAATATTGTTTGTGGTTGATGGGTTGTTAATAATAAATGAATAGTAAAAGGATTTCGAATGTAACACAAACATCACTAAATAAATCGATAAATCTCTAACAAATTTCCGGTCATCAATTTAATTTGTGTACTTTCGAAATATTGAACTAAAACTTGAATTAATATGTTTTTTTTTTATCTGTATACGTCCACGGATATTGTCTATAATACATTAAATGTATACATACCATAGTTAAATATTTTGTGTCTGTAAAAATAATAATTATCATAACATAAACAGTAAACACCAACATCATAAACGCCAATCAATAAAAAAATAAAAAAAAAATAAAAAAAATTAAACTATATTTGTATATAGCTTACGACGTATAATGATGTCACTCAGAACAAAATCTCAAAACCAAAATATAACTCTGGCACTTATACTTTCGCCGGTAACGAAACCATACTGATATCTAATTCGACGACAACGCCATCTAGTAAGGTAATCGGTACTAAATATCTCAACATTTTACAAACATTCAATAAAAACACGTGAAACGTTTTGACAAACATTATGACCTAGAATTCTTTTGCATCAGTAAACCTCGAACCTTAGCTTAAATACAATTTCACATCGAAATATTTAATAAATAAAATGAATGGTAAATATTATATCCAGTGGTGGCAACACCAGATAATATTGTATTAAGTAGGGAGAGGCGTCAAGCCGTCCAGTGCAGAACAATAGCAATTCCTTCTATTTGATTGTTACGACTTCGAGAAGAATATAAGATTATATTTGCTGGAACTGTACTTGTCTATTAGTATTACTATATTTTTTGTGGATACTGGGCAATAATAGTCAAGAAATAATACACTATAATTTTCCAAGTATAGAGGTAGAATAAAATACAGGGTTTATTAAATTGAAGTGATATTTTTTAGATGTTAGAAGTATTTAACATAACATAATATAACTTCAAGCCTATATCACCCAGAAGGGTATGGCAGAGATGTACGACACCCACACTTCACCGGTTATGTTTAGGTTCCATGGGATAAAGAGCATCGCGATCCCACACAATTCTAACTCCGTGCTACTATTGTTAATATCCTGACGGAAAGGTCACAAATAACATTTAGCTGATCCGGGAATCAAACCCGAGACCTCGTGGCTTACCGCGGTATACGCTAACCATTAAACCATAAAGGCAGTGAATCATAATTTACGTATGAAACCTAGCAGTTTATAATTAAGTTACGTTATAAACAGATTTCGAAAGAACTGCTACCAATTTGCATGATTAAATCTTTGCGAACAAATAATACGAAAACAAAACTAAAAAATCATAAATTAAACAAGAAGAGAAACCACAAAGCACACAGACTTAAAATCTAATAACAGCGCTGCTTTAACCCAACCTTAATGAGATAAAGCTCACAAAGTACAGCAAAAATATTTGGATGCAGAAGCCAGAAAGAAATTAACAAAAAAAATGTAGTTTGCAGAAACGAAATCTAGTATTCAGTACAGTATAAAAGAGTCTTTTGTACGCCAAAAAAGTGGGTCATCCTATTCCCTATTAGCACCGCATGGTGTTTAGCAGTGCATAGAAATAGGTTCAATATTAAAATATTTTCCAATGAATTCGGTTCTGCGTTCTGTCCCACAGGAATTTGTATAGGCTGGTATGGAATATGGAAATTACTTTGTAGCCTACAGGGATCTGTTCGGAGTTGAAATTTTAATAGTGGAAATATTTTGATTGGTCGGTGTGTTTTACGTTTAAATAAAAGTTTGTGTAATGAGTTTGAAACACAATATAAATAGAAACGGCAAATTCTAAATCGTGCAGTTTGAGTACACAAAATGTAGAAATTAAATTAAGAAAAAAAATTGCAATCAATTATCTGCCTTCCCTCTGAAAATGGCAGTCGAGATAACGAAAAAAACTACCATTTTATATAAAACGAGCAATCTACGGTTTTACTTGCGTCAAAGTTGCACTGCTCTGCTCCCGTAGCGTGATATGTAGCTTATATTATAGCTTCAGATACTTGATTCAATGGGCTATTTATTAGAAGAAAGTTTATTTCAAATTCGAACAGCCAGTTCCCTTAAATTAACCTAAAGAAATAGTATATTATAAAGTAATAATATTAGTTTTGAAACTAAATAAATAGAAACGGCAATTTCTAAATCGTGCAGTTTAAGTACAGAAAATGTAGAAAGTAAATTGAGTAAAAAAATTACGACCTATTCCTCCCATTAGCTCCATTCCTTTGAAAAATGGTACTAGTGCATCAAAAAAATAATGTCATTGTGGTACACTACTTCTTAGACAGAGCGCACTTAAATTCAGATTCTTAAATCATAATCTGAATTCCAATCCTGTGTGTGTTCGCTCATAGAAACGGATAGAAACACGAGCGTTCTGACAGGTTTTTTTCAGAATACAATTCCATGCATTAAGAATAATTAAGCACGAGCTCACCTTTAATAGTGTATTAGGTACAACCATAGAAATCTTAATAACTAGTCAATAGAAATGCTATCGACTATCTTTTAACACTGGGACGCATGTCGCCGGTTTTCAAATACCACTTTTTGTATTCCTGCAAACAAAATTATTCTTTTTGGCGATGACATTAAGACGACAATTCCTCAACTCGCACTTGTGTTCGATTAGACAGATGCGCTTGTATTCCTGCAAACAAAATTATTCTTTTTGCGATGACATTAAGACGACAATTCCTTAACTCGCACTTGTGTTTGACTAGACAGATGCGCGGCGACAAGGTCACGCGTCTTTGACATTTCTATTGCCTTATTATTAAGATTTCTATGGGTACAACTGACGTTATTAGGTCCCATTAAGATACATCAGTAGCACAAAATCTGAGAAAGTAAGTCAAAACACTACCTGCTACAAAATTGAAATTTAACAACGTCCCATATTATAACAATGACGCATCCATGGAACTGTCCAAATTTCGGTGTCCTGCAGTGCACGTCAAGTCTGTTGACCATCCGTTTGGTGGCGCACAGTTTCCAATTAGCGTACGGCTTTGTGTCCTGCGCGATTGTCACCTTACTCCAAAATTCATGTTGTGACGTCACGCCGGAAATTGTCGCTGTTTTGTGTACGCGGATGATATTGTGGTATTGGAGGTGGAAGTTATGAGAGGGTTCTTTGAGTTGTGAGTAAATCAATAGTTTGATCTAATTGGAATTTTATATGACCAATGTTTTGTATTGACTCCACTACCATTTTCGGAATAAATAATAGCATATAGGTGCGGACACACAATAAGCTACATTTATGGTAAATTTTATTATAAATCTAAGAGAGAAAGAGAAACAAACATTCATATATATTATATAATATAAGTCAACTACCTTTTTGAATAGCAAAAACTTCAAAAAGACAAATTCAAGAATTTGCCAGCAATTTGCCAGTTTGCGACATACATCTTATAAAAAAAACCTACAAATCAGTAGTCTCCTTGAGAAACAATCATTGAAACAACACAAACTACCAGAACTACCCATTAGAAGCAATAGTTAGTAGATCTTAATGAACTTCCGTAGTACAGACAGACAGAACGATTTGTAGTGAAACAATGAATGAAGCCTCGTTAACGAACGCGATGCTAACTTACCAACTAGAGTTTACTAGAGGAATTGCTTTACAGAACACGATGGGATGTTTTGAATAAGACTTAGAACCAAACTATTATGTTACTGAACATTATTAGTATACCACTGTACCAATTAATATAGAAACGGGACATAAATAAGTAATAAGTATCTCATTCTATTGCAATCGAATCAAGTACCGTGACCACGGTCTGGCAACAAGCCAACCACATGTAATTGTTTTAACTTAAGTGTGACTACCTTGAATTTTATTGCACATGTATACACTTTAATTATTACTTTTTAAACTATACTAAAACAGAACCCTGAAAAAATATCTGTGCTTCATTGGCAAGAATAAAAGGAGAATATATATGTCAGACTCTTAAGGTTAGTGATATCGTTGGTTTTGCAATAAATAAGCGTGATGTTGTTGTTCGTCGCCAACTTTTTAACAAACTTAATCTTATTGCTTACACAAACAAGTATAATTTCGCTTAGCTTGACACTAAAATCTGGTGGAATATTCTACTATTTTTAGCGGTAAACAAGAATAATCAAAAAGCATCTCATTATGTTGCAATCGTAAGAAGTACCGTGACCACGGTCTGGCAACAACCCAACCACATGTAATTATTTTAACGCAAGTGTGACCAACTTGAATTTAATTGCACATGTATTTTATAAAGAAATGACATGATAAAAATGTGATGCTAATATTAAAGGCTCATAAATAATTAACAGTTAACTAGATAGAGTAATGTTTAATAGGTTACGGTTACTGCTTTATCTATTAATTACGGTATACATTGGTGTATGGTACATTGTTTGCCAAATTTATTAAATTGGCTAAAAGGAAGTATCTTTGGTTATAGTTTTAGCACCCCTAATTCATATGTTACTCACCTGCGTTTTAATTGAAATTTTAATAACTATTAAGTTTTTAAAATAGTAAAAAGTACTATATAGCTAAATATAGTACTTTTTACTATTGGAGTAAAATAAAAATAAATGCTGATATTACCTAAAACTTTGAAATAGTTTAGATGTTAAAAATTGTGTTTGTCAATGAAATTGAGAATTATTTATAACCAACAAAAATGTTTCTATTTATTAATCGACAAACTTTTGAAAACGCAGAAAGATAAATTATGGGACAACGTTTTATCGCAATTTTTAAAAAAAATGTAATATAGACTGTAATTGCTATAATTATTAAAATTGTGCCCCGAAGATGGCGACCTGCTCGCTTTCTATCCCATGGGACCTTAACGTAACACTTTAAATGTGGGTTATGTACATATATCTGGATAATATAGGCGGGATGCTATGTATGTTATGTTATATATTATAGCCATCTTTCATTTTTTGCCGTAACGTGATATATAGCCTAAATTGAATAGACCATTCAAAACAAGAAAATAAATTTCAAATTCGAACAGTAAGTTTCTTAAAATTAAACTAAAAATTTGTATATAATAAATATATAATACAATATATTAATATCTTTAGGTCATGAGGCGTCATAGTTCATGTTTATACCGTTGGTCAACCATAGTTTGTTATTTTATAGTAATTTTCCGTCGCACGTTAGTATAAAGCATTCACTACAACCACGATCTGGCAAGCATCCAGCTTTGAACGTCGTGTCGTTGTTTTAAGTGTGCACAACTAAATTTCATTGAGGATTTCAAGATTTTAATGTTTTGTTTTTTTTTATCATAAATTAGACTTTTAAAGTTATTTACCAATAATTATTAAATAAATCTATAAAAAAATACTTTTAATAGGTTTCATTTTCTCATAATAGCTTTTACAGCGGATTAAACGTTCTAGAAGGAACCTAGAAGTTGAGATTTTTGCATGAGATAATGCATAAGATCACTTTTACCATTATCTGATACTGCAATCCAAACTGAAATTCATAACGAAGACTTTACTGTGAGGAGTTGTATTTGCTTACTAATAAACTAACGGAGAAGTCCGTATAGATCTTCACAAAATAAATTTATTTTGCTGCAAGTATCTCATCTTGTTACAATCGTATAAGTACTGTGACCACAGTCTGGTAACAAGCCAACGTTCAACATAGTGTAATTGTTTAACGCAAGTGTGACCGACTTGAAAATAATTGTACAATATTGGAAGTGATTTGTATTATCATAAACAATCAAAGTACAGTACAATCGTTAGATACCGTAGTTCTTACTTTCTTAAAATTTGATCTTAACGTTATGTTCTGCTTAGTGGGACAGTATATCACTATTTTTGTGTTTGAAAAATTATTACGGTTAATTTTATATGTGTTTACTTTAGAACAAAAATAACAAGACTTAACCCCATTTAAATGTAATAAAATAGATTTAAAAAAACAAGACTCACAATAAATTCCCCTTGTGCTAAGTATCTCATCTTGTTACAATAGTATCAAGTACTGTGACCACAGTTTGGCAACAAGCCAACGTTCAACGTCGTGTAATTGTTTAACG
Source organism: Hypena proboscidalis (assembly GCA_905147285.1). Classification (NCBI taxonomy): domain Eukaryota; kingdom Metazoa; phylum Arthropoda; class Insecta; order Lepidoptera; family Erebidae; genus Hypena; species Hypena proboscidalis. Next base: position 2,354,621 of record LR990150.1, on the reverse strand, counting down.
CAAGTGTGACCGACTTGAAAATAATTGTGCAATATTGCTTTATTATAATGTTTTATCTATTTCTTTGAGAGATAATGAAAATAAAAAAAAACGATTCTCAAAATGAATTTTCACCGACCAGAGACCTTCACAACCCAGTACGAGGTAGTACGATACTCTTTGTTAGACTAGTGGTCAGACTTTCTGGCCTCTGACTACCCGTAACGACTGCCATAAATGTTCAAATGGCAACCGGTACCGACGGCTTAACGTGCTCTTCAAGGCACGAAGGAAAACTCATTATGTTAATGATGGTCACATATCCATGGCCGACCGCGGTTAGCATTGATTTTTTTTTCGATTTGTCACTAAAATGGCTTAATTATTATGTACGTTTCTGACCGAAGATGATAAAGTTGAACCCTAGCATATGCTTAAGACTATAAGCATCACCATATCAAGACCCAGTAGTCTTATTACGTAAGTTTTTTACAAGCAACCTTGATTAGTTTTTAATTGCGGTAATCAATTTTGCTCAAATTAAAACACCATAATGCTGAAATTGTCGTTGAATTTTTAAATCTTTGTAAAATATGCAATGAGATATAACCAAGTTGGCCAATGATAATTAATAAAATAAATTGTGTGTGATTTATAAATATGTTATTGTATGTTTATTTTTTTTAGTGATATTTGTATTATGTCGATAATTTATTTAGCGAGAACTGTACGACCGCTTTAAACTATAGATTTTAACTTAAACAATTTGACAAGTATTTATATTTGTAATATATATATATATATATATTTAAAGCCTATATAATCTGGCCTATTCTTAAAATTCTAATGACACCTCATTCATTGAAACCCTTTCAGTAGTAAAGGCACTACAGTGGAATATACAAACATATAAACATACAAATATACATACATAGACTGCCAAAAACATTACCCTTCCTTCTGGTTTCGCCGTGGTCGGGAAAAACACGTTAATGGCGCGCCACAACACGTGACGATACAAAAGAGTGTAACCTACTTTGAACGCAGAAACCATCAACATTCCATCTCGTTTTAAAACACCTTACGTTTTTCATTAACCAACCTCATAAACACAGACAGCATCAGAAAGGCAAAAAACTGCAAATATACCTGCACCTTAAGTGTCGTTTTACTTAATCCGCAACTCTATATTTTCCCTTAATTACAGGAGGCTCAAAATAAACGAGTAAGCAAAACAAACTTAATTTGCTATCTCAAAGTTAGGATGACTCAAATTTGTAAAGGTGAAACGAGTTTTTCAACCGCAAAATTAATTTTGTTGAGACAAGGAAATTTTATAATGGCATCTAGCAATAACTTCATAAGCACCCAGCTACTTACACTCTGACACGTAACAGGTAATATATTTCTTTATAGCGATACTTTGAGAGTTCCTTCTTTAGTATTTTAAGTTTGTTTCAGTGATGTTGGCTAATTATAATACTCTTAGTATATTTGCCTCGATGGTTAAGTTGTTGGCGGATGATGTTGATGGATGTTGGTCGGGCAAAGTATTATTTGTAAACTTTCCGTAGAAAATTCACAGCAACATGGAGTTGGAATTGTGCCCGGTGGATAGTGATAGACTCACCTCCTATCCCATGGGACCGTTTCTTTTTGTTTACAAGTACAACCTGGATCTCTTCAAAGCAAGTTAATAGGTATCTCATAGGTAAGCGAGCTCCACCGTAGACCGCATCATCACTTACCATCAGGTGAGATCGTGGTCAAACGCGTGCCTATCCGCTATAAAAAAAAAACCTAAAATTAACAGATGTAATGTGGGTGTTTTACATATTATTTTGTTGTTATGTAATGTTTTAATGTTAGTTTATTTATATTTTGAATAATTATGTTCCATCCACGTCGTATGTCATTCAAAAGTAGTCTATTATTTTTCTGTGGTTTTGAACCATCTTCACAACGATTTTTATCAAGATCGGATTTTGTGTTAATTTGGGACAACCAAAACAAATTTGTTCACAGACACGTTTCATTTTAATTGTAAACCAAAAAAATAACGCATCAAATTTATTTTGCAATTTATTAAGCCAAATTGAATCAGATTTTTTTTAAACTACAAAATAACGTTCGGAAAATGATTGAAATTTCATCTCATCGTGAAATGTCAGTCCAATATCGCTCGCATCGAGATAGTGTGAGTGAATTTTGATAGGACAATTGCAACATCTACGATGGATGGCGTGTAGCCCTAAATTCGATGCGGCCACTGTGTGATTGCGTGTTGCAATTGACAAGTCAACTCGACTGGTACACTGGAATGAAGTAATTATTCTATTTTTTGTTATTTAAATTGTTTTATGGTTTATGTAAATGTATTTAATTATTATAGTATTTATTTTTCATTTTTACAGCAACACAAAATTTATATTATTAGATTTTATAAATAACCCACTATAATACAATAAAATACATACCTACAATAACTATGTAAATTAGTTCTTGATGGTTTAGTATGTTATGCAAAAAAAACAATAGAAATATCGTTCAATGAATCCATGTTAATAAGCTCCAAAATTCTACTTTTAATCTGCCATCAAATATAATTCAAATTGATGTCAAATAACACTCGCATCAAGGTAGTGCGAGTGGATTTTCTAAGGTCAATTGCAACATCTACGTTGGATGGCGTATAGCCCTAAATCTAATCCGTCGGCCTCTGTTGCCATTCGGAAATCAATGGCACTCGTCACGGGTCAAAATACAAATATTCAGCTGAATTCGATAAACTTAGACTAAAAGCCGACCCCAATATAATAAGGATATTTTAAATAATGATGTTTCTAAACAATTAAATAAATGATAAATAAATATTTCACAACTCACACACAACGCCATCTAGTCCCAAACTAAGCTGAGCTTGTAATATGGGAACTAGAATAACTGATACGAATACATATAATATATACTTTTCTTTTGTAAAAACATACTTATTATACATAGAAACACCCAGACTAAGACAAACCCCCATGTTCATGCACACAAAGATTTGTCTTAAGTGCGAATCGAACCCACGACCTCGGCGTCGCAGGCAGGTACACTACCCACTCCGCCATCCAGTCGTCATTACACAATTAGATACTTCATAAAGATTACAATCTAGTCTAGATATAACATTAGAGACTTATGAGTAATTTAATTTTGACCTAAGTTACTAAATAAATTTAAGCTAAGAATGTGTCCATTAAAACCTATCTTATTGTCTCTATTATCAAAAATTACATTGTGTTCTTTTAAAATATATCTAAATCACTTGAATCACTCACTTCACTGATGGATTGGAAAAAATATTTATTGAATTATTGCAATATCTATCGAGCGACTGTCGTAAGTTTTGTACTAACTGTTTAAGTAAAGGGGTTGAGTCAAACTGCTGATCTGATATATCATTATACTGTGGTACAGGGATTGCACACTTCGTGTAATATTCGTAGGAAAGTGGCGATATCATTATATTCCCACTATCGTTCAAACTCGCCGCACTAAACGGTCGGTCGTTCCTAAACTGAAATTCATATGCGGCTTGCAGCTCTCATATTGTTTGCGTCGACTGTCACAAGCCGGCGATTCGTGCGGGAATTAATGTGTTACACTTTTTCCTACGTTTTGCAACACCATGCTATATTTCAAAGGTCCTGTTTGAATTTCGAATACAAGTTTTTGAACGAATGTTTGACGCGGGGGTATGTCAAAGGATTTTTTTTCAATATTGTCGTCGTTCGGTTTTACCAGCCAGTTTTAATATAGGTATGATATTTCGGTTCCAAATTCGAATTAAAGCTGAACTAGTGTAGAGATCGTAGGTAATTAGAGATTTCCAATTTAGTCACTATACGTTATGTTATGTATGTCATGTTTTAATTCAAAGGCTTAATTTGAATTACGAATACAAATTTTAGAACGAAAATGTTGAATGGGAATATCCTGTCAAAGTTTGTTATGAAATGCGGTGGCCGCTTGAAATTCAGTTTTTGATTTATCAAAGCTATTTTTGGTGGTTCAAAAGTATTATGAATGAAAATAAACGGGTTATCCCGTTTATTTTCATTCATAATACTTTACTTACTTTACTAGGTTGAATAAAATTATAAAAGCGGTGGTTTTTACATAAAAGTGAGTTTGGTGCATGGACTTTTTATTACAGACTTTGCATTATTGCATCGTTGGTCTAGTGGTTAGTGTAAAAAAGGCCTCTCACTGCGAGGTCTCAGGTGCCGGATTCGCGAATCAGGCAAAATAGTTATATTTGGGATTTTTTAGTCAGGACATTTTCAATAGTAGCACGGAGTAACAAATTATGCCCGATAGAGGGATAGGTTCACCCACTATCACATGGCATAAGCCGCCAACATGTTTTTTTATGATAAGTGTTTTATTAAATTATATTAGTTTTTTTTTATCTAATGAAATAGTATGTCAAAAGTTACGTCAGTTAGGCTTTATATATATTAACTCATCCATTATAAGATTGGAAACATGGTCATTTTCTTACGAAATATTAGATATCATGGGATATTTACTATGAAAATATCCCGTGATATTTAATATTTCGTAACTTAACCATTAGTTTAAATCAACAAACAAAAATGGTAACCCCTCTTAAAACCGACTTTACAAAACGTCGTTTGCCATGATCCAATCGAACATACTACAACCACTCATCCACAAAGACGTTGCATTCCATTTTCAAATTTAACACTACATAATCCAGCCTTGTATCACCGATCTACAGAGGCGGCAATAGTAACCCAGATGTGGTGAGACGCATCTGGTCGGGACAATTTGCATCTATATAGCATTGCACGTAGCAGTAAGTGGCGTGTAATTTTAACGGAATTGGAAGCGCGAATGTAGTTTACTGAATAGTATCGGTTAGGAGATGGGATGGCCGAAATTATATCTTTTGAATTTGGAACCGAGTTGATAATGAGGACATGCTTTTTTTTTATGAAATCGCAATTTACCAATCTAGACATAACTTTTGCTTGACCTTTGTGGTTAGGAATCACATAAAATTACAATTAGAAACAAAAAAAAATATTGACTCTTCACGTGACACAAGCCTGGCTTCTATTTTGGACAAAGGATCAGCATTGCCATGCGGACGTATTTTTTAACACCTGATTTTTTAACGAGTATTGGTTTATTTGATTATTTTATATTATTTTTTTATTTGATTTATGTCGTCAGGTATTTATTTAATTAGTTTTAACGATTAAATTGTAGTTAGAAACTAATATTTTATTGTTTTTACATAATACATTAAAATGTGTGCACTTTTTTTTTTTTTTTCCTTTTTATGTCCTGCGATCAGTCGTGGAGACTATAATCAGGAGAGTTGCAAGAAGTTAGCGTTAGGCGAGGTTGAGCCATTGCCCTACCTCCTCTTAGTGTGTACACATGAATACACTTTTATAATACTTATCTTGGGTTTAAAATATTTAGCCCTAATTTGACAGGTGTAAGATAATCCTTTTTGGCACGATAAGCATATAATATAACACACATAAATAAAAGTGACAGCTGTGTTATTTTTACAAGTTTAACTTGTGTCACTTTTAAATTTGATCTGGTAATATTATGGGTCGGATACGATCTATCCGTAACCTCAGAAACTGCCTATTGGTCTTCAATAAACTTGATGGATTGCTTATAAATTGAAATGATCTTTTAACTTTTATGTCACACTACATTTACCGAGAACTACCTTTTTTACAGAATATTGTGGATGGTAATGGTAATATATTATAGTGGAATAAAAAAGCTTGCCCGTTACGATATTTATCTATGACATTTGGATTATCAATTGTGAATTTCATCTAAATATTATTAAAAAGCATTAAAATATTATTTCATGGCGAACGACTGCCATAAGACCTTCATAAATCAACATAGCGCAATAAATCACATCAAAATATAAATTCAATTGCACCAACTAAGCTTTAAAATGCAGCAGCATTCTTTCCGCGACAAAACTACTACTGCCTCGTTGGTGCAGTGGTATGTTTATACGCCTCTCACCGCTAGATATCGGAATCGGTTCCCGGCTCAGGCAAAAGAGAAAGAAAGAAAGAAAGAAAATTTTTATTGGCACAAAACATAAAATAAACAATACAGGAAAAACGATCAAATACAGTAATACGGTTTGTACCAAAAGGCCAGCAGCTCAGCATAATGCTAAGTGACTGCAATGAACTATAGTCACCTAACGCTGATTTTCAGCTGCAGCCCACGAGTGCCGTAAGCTCAAAACTACTAAAATAAAATTTAACTATAATTAATATCCGTTGAATTTAAAAAGGAAAAAGAAAGGATACACCATATATAAGAGTTATTTGGGATTTTTGCTAGAAGCACGGAATTGAATATTAAGTACTGGAAACCTATCACATGTAACCCAAAAATAACAGGTGATGTCTATGGCATCACTATACACAAGTTTATATTTTAGTCTTTGTTTATCTATGCCTTAAGTATAGACAATTTAGATTTCAAGACATCTATTATTGCGTCTGTCATGGCGGTTATCTAAGTAGCGTAGCCTCTCTGTAACATTCTTATATTGTGTAGTGTACAGTGGGCCAAGCAATTAGGTATGCAGGGTGAAAACTTCTATGCCATAGTGAAAACTTACTGCAATAGATATGCATGGGTGAATAACATATTTAAAAATGTAATATACCCACTTTATAAATATGTAACTCACTTATCAATAACTGGTGTAGTAAGTCTTTACTATGACTTAGAAGTTTTTGCCCTGCATAGCTAACTCGTTGGCCCACTGTACCTGATGCTGTGTTAGTGATTAATAAACACCATTACTGCGAATAACATATTTAATTCAAATCTACAGTCCACAAAGACCCCAACAGGTGAAATTTATTTATTTATTTATTTATTTAAGATATATGGAAGACTTACAGCTAAATTTACAGTATTGTATGTAGTAGTACAGGAATCTGGCAGCCAATTACAAGTCTTCACTTATATAAAACAGAATAAAAACAAACGTAAACAGTAAAAAAAAAATCAGAACAAAATAAATCTAAAGCTAAATTTGTAAGTACCTATATAAACACTTACCACACACTAATGTTACCATATACTGACCAATCACGCCTCCACTGCACCCTTAAAAAAGTCAAGGCTCAAACACCTTCGCACTTTTGACACACTACTATTTAAAGGATCAATATCGTGCTGTTTACACATATTATTGAAGCTTCTGCTTGCACGGATCAAGAAAGAGTTTTTCCTATAGTTAGTCGTCGCAAACGACATGTGGGTGTTATACACCTCTGCTATAACCAGGATAGACGGGTGTGATGTTATGTGCCATATCACATAATTTATCGTAACAATTTAATCGCAAACATTAAAATATAAATTCAAATCTGTGACAAAACAGCTGGTTGTTGTTGTTGTTGGTTCAGTGGTTTGTTTATACATCTCTCCGCTAGGTTTCGGGATCAATTCCCGTCTCGGGCAAAATTTGGGCGTTTTGCAGGAAGTACGGAATTGACTATTATGTACTGGAAACCTATCACATGAAACCTAAACATAACAGGCGAAATGTGGATGATATAAACAACTGCGACACCCTCTTCTAGGTAGATAAGCATAATGTTACGTTGCATATCACACAATTTACCGTACCTAACAACTTTATCGAAAACATGAAAATATAAATTCAATTGCACCAACTAAGCTCTAAAATGCAACAACATTCTATCGGCGACAAAATAGAAGCGTATATGTACCGATTCGTAGTAATTTCGGTAACAGAATTGGGGTGGCTATCGCTGCGACGCCGCCATGCGGGCCGCCCGATATTCCAATGATACGGCTACAAGCGCTTTGGGAGTGTTTGAATTAACCATACTACTTGCCTGTTGACCTTACGTGAAATTTAAACACTGGTCCCTTGGACTTCAACAGTCCACTGTGAATTAGGCTACTCACGACGCTGTTTTCTCGCGCGTGGCTGTGGGCAGATACATGAGAAAATCCGTACGGACGAAACCGCGTCGTGAAAATTGATTGTTTTTTACACTTGTATCTTAATTGTACGGAGGCTGCGGGTTGCTTGTGCGGGCGATTACGTCGTGCGTTTTTAGCTTGAGTTATCAACACAAATATAATATAATGTTAATTAAATAATCCATGATATGAAATATATTAAAATGTAAATAATTTTTGGTAAAGCAATCATATTTTTTTTCAATTATAATTATAATCATAATTCAATTAATTTATTAATGTAAATATTTTTTATTGATCTTATGCATGACAGTTTACTACTCATAATGTAAATATTTTAATGTTAATTTTTCTTTTAATTGATATTATATATTATTATGCATGTACCTATTGATATGACTAAGTAATTTTAGAAATGGATTATTATTTATTATTAAGATTTTGAGTTATAGATCAGATATATTTTAATCACTATTTTCAATTTTATGTAATTTTACAAGAAATAAAAGGCTTTTTATTTTATTTTTATTTTATTTATTTTATTATTATTATCAACACATCATTGTATTATACAAAGTCAAAATGTTAAAAGTTAAAAGTGGTAAGCCACGCTAAGAGGGTTGAGGGTACTTTTCCTTGCGCCACTAACCACCTCAAGCTCCAGCTGAAAGTCAGCACAGCTCTTTGCAGCATTATGCTTGTCTTTTGATCTTGATTTACACAGAGCACGGTTTTGGGCCGACTGATGCCAGCCGCTCGCCGCGATTTAGACAAGATCGTCCATTAATTTAGCAAGTCGGACCCACGCTGCGTTTGCCGGTTCGTGGCCGCCACTTCAGAATTTTTCTTCCCCAACAGCTATCTATTCTGTTCTCAGTAAGAACAACAATGCTCACTCTGACCCTTTTACTCGACTTAAAAAAAGGAGGAGGTTCTCAATTTGATTGTATTTTGTTATTTTTGTTCTGATAACTTAAAGACGCCTAGACCTATTTGAGAAATTCTTTGTCTCAAAGAATATTGTTGTCATGTGGTTTCATTTTAATCAAGTAACGATCTGATGATGGGATCCTCAAGAAATCGAGGGCAACCCTCAAATTTTAAAGACTTCTATATTGTTTGTATATTACCTAAAATTACTCGCATATTTGCATCTAGCAGTCAGCATTTCATGTTGCTGAGCTGATGCTGGAAGGTACAACTCTCAACGGTTAGGAGTACTCGGGAATTATTTAAATATAGGCACCTTAAACTGTTAACTGTTAACTGTATTATTTCAAGTTTCATACAGTTTAGATGAGACATTGAATATGAAAGTATGAAAATTATTCCTATTCTTATTTGTCTATGTCACTTATTTGTGTGACTCTAACTATATTTTTGCTGCATGCCCGCACTGACACAAAAACGATAGTAACTACTATAAATTCAAACGCAGCATCGCCCTGTAACAACATGTTATCTAGGCAGCGCGGTCAAGCGTTCAGTACGGAATGAATTTCCAGTGGCAGCTTGAGTTTAGCTGCACCTAAAAGCACAGAATTTTTGCAATGAAACAATTTTCGGTAGAATTATTAGTTAGTTTTGGAGCGCAGAATTAATTTGGAATATATATTTCGGAGTCTCGTTTTATTTGTAGCAGGTTTGGTGGTAATATTACGTAATAACTGGATAGTAAATAACTTTGAATAATTTTGAATTTTGAACCACATAACTACGCCATAGGTGGCCATAGTTATTGATTGCTGTTAGTACTGCAAGGGATTCACGATGATGTATATAATATTTATATCCCATCCAACAGGTGAAATGTTGGTGTTATAAAATTATGATACACCCTTCTAAGTAATATCGGCGTGATGTTGTATTATACTATTTAATGTGGCAAATAGGCGTTTATTTCGACTAAATATAAGTATATTTTGTGTTCAGAAGCATATTGTATATGCTGAGTTTGCTGCTGCTTTGTCTGACCCCGAGTGACGTAAACAATGATTCCCTACGTCCGGCGCACCCTGGGCAATTCGCGAGTTCACCTAAGCGAATTGGCTAATCCTTTTACCACGATAGCAAGTCAAAATAAACCTAGACTCAGCCATCGACACGACGAAGAAGAAGAAGAAGTGTTACGCCTCATGTGCCAGTGATTTTAGGGCCTGATTACAGTACTTTTTGGTGGCATTTAAAGGTGAGATGGTGGTGCCCTCAAGCTTGTTGACAAGCGCCACCACCATCAAACTGACGTTTGACTTAGATCAAGCATTACTGATATTTCATAAACATTTTACAACAATGAACACTTCTGGGTGATGTAGGCGTAATTTTATGGTATGTTATTAACCAGCAATGGACAATTAAGCCAAGAAATATATCTAATTACCCAAAACCGTCGGCAATCCTAGGATAATATTATCGCAATACCCAGTTTCGTAGCTAAGACCAAGACAATGTTGTACAGGATAGCTGAAGCTTGTATGACGTCATCATTTATGCACGTGTACAATCACAGTCCACACGTTGTTACCATGCTAGTGGCATAACTGACAATGCGGAGTCACAAAGCAGGCTAAGTCAGAATTCTCATTAAGGTGCTATCAGACCGTTAAAATTTGCTTGTTACCTACTAATATTAAACGCCATCAGATATGTAGAAGAAGTGAGCATTGCGCAACCAGTAGTAGAACAATTTAAATTTTAAATTTTATTAACAAAAATGCCCCACCCAATTTTCTTGACCTGGCCAAATAACTGTCACCTGGAAATGAATTGTTGTGACTGATCTGGAAGCCCCTTAGCCGTCTTTGGACCCAGGTTGGACGCTCCAAAGACAATCTGGTCACGTGGAGATTCACAAACACATCTAAAGCAAGGAATGTGGATCGCCCACCCAAGATATGGCCCATCTGTTGTCCTGCCCATTACTGCCTACCTCTAGTAACCTAAAAGTCCTAATGCGGGCCAACCAAAAAGGCGTCCTAGTTGCATTCTATTAAAATATAAATAATTAAACAGAATTACTATAGTCATTGACCCGACAAGAAGAAGAAATATTATCAGATTTCACAAAGATTTCTCCTTTACCTATAGGAATCGAACCCACGATACGAGCATTAAACAGTGGCGAGGTGGCCACTATGCTATCCATGCATCATTATTATATACTACAATTACTTAGCTTCCTTGCTTTGTGGTACTGCGGTTATTATGTTAGTAATTCTGCAACTAGATTGCAATTTGCTTCAAGGAATCAATAATTGTGATGTCTTCTCTTCAGTAAATCCAATCAGTGAACGTATACATAATCATAACATAACATCACGCCTATATTACCCAGAAGGGTGTGGCAGAGGTGTACAATACCCACATTTCATCTGTTATGTTTAGGTTCCATGGGATAGATGGTAAGCCTATCGCAATCCACCGGGCTGAAGTCAAATTTGAGCTCCTATTGTAAATTTATTGACAGAAAGTTCACAAATAACACTTTGCCCAACCCGAAATGCCTCGTTGGTCTAATGGTCAGCGTATACATCCTCTCATCGCAAGGTCTAGGGGTTCAATTCCCTGGTTGGATAAAAAAGTTATTATTAGCTGCACGAAGTCAGAACAAAAATTTACTACTCTCCTCTGCAATACTCTTATGGGTACTATTGGTATGATGCTATGTTTTGGTTTGAACATTTAAATTCAAGTCTATTACCTTCTTCATGTACCACGAAGCATAATTTCATAAATATAAAAACATTATAATTATTCTATTTATATTTTCCTCTTCATAACAGCAAAATACGAAACACAAATCGAATTTGTAACGATTGCGAGAAGTGTCCCAACTCGATTGTCGACATTTAATCGCCTTATCGAGAATCGAATCGATTACATCGCCGAATGTTCGCAAATTGAATAAGTTTGGACAAGATGACAGTATGATTTTGATGTCGCTACCATTCGGTATAACCCAGTAAATATAATTACTTTGGTATTAATTTGATTGGTTTATTTGATTATTGGTGCCGCAAAATACCGAATAGTAAATCAATTTAGTATAAACTAGATTTTACCCGCGACTTAGTCTGCGTGGAGTTCGTTATATTAAGAAGTAAAAAAACATAAACAAATTAAATATCTTGATCTGGCACACGAGATTGTCGACATGTGGGATGTGGATTCGGCCATCATTGTACCGATAGTCATATCAGTCAATGGACTGATAGCAAAGAGCCTCGACCAACATCTTAAGAGGCTCGCGTTAGGCGGCTGGACCAAGAACCAGATGCAAAAGGCGGTCCTTTTGAACACGGCACGCATCGTGAGGAGGTTCCTCTCTCTGGAGCCCTAACTATCGGCAGCTATGGTCCCTGCACCTGATGTCGGTGGGACACTTTTTTTTATATTTTAAAATGTTTTTATGTATTTTTTATAAATCATATTTAAAAATATATAAAATAAGTTTAAAAATAAATAAAGTGGAATAATAATTTAATTTACACAGCTTAAAATGATTATTATTTATTATAAGTTAGTCTCCATTTTCTGCAATAAGTCTGCTCAAACCGGGGATTGTCCTTGGGTGCATTATTATAATGTGAACTGGGATAATCGCCGGTTTTAGCCTCATTACATTAAGAGTAATGTGTTTATCGGGCCTCTGTGCTGTTGGCTTCGGCCCTATGTTCCGAGATATGGTAACATAAACCACAAATAATAATTTAATACTGCTTCGCTTTCATGGAGTTCAGCGTAATGTTAAATATCAAAAAACTTTAATGGATAATTAAACTATTAAACACAAAAGTAATTATTAAAATCCAATCATTAGTTACGGAGATTAGCGCTACCGAACAAACAAACTAACTTTATATCAATATTAAGTATATCGCCTTATAGTCAGACAGACAGTCCTACCTGAATCTAAAATGTTATTAAAATAGGTCTAGCCGTTTAGATGATTCACCAATACGAATAGACAGACAGACAGACAAAAGAAAATTTAAAAACTGTATTTCGGCATAGGTATCGTGCTAATAACTATTTTTACTGGTGGTAGAGCTCTTTTGAATAACCTCGAGGGCGGCAGCACCACCGTCTCACCTTTAACCTGCCGCCAAATAGTAGTGCTTCCATTACTGTGTTCCGGTTTGGGGGTAAGATCAATCAGGCCCTGAAATTACTGGCACATGAGGCATAACACCGTAGTCCTCAGCTGCAGCGACGCATCTATAGTCTGCTTTTGTGGATTGTTGATGTCCATGGGCTGTACTCCACTTACCATCAGGTGGACTACACGTTCGTTTGCTGTGGGCGTAGTATAAAAAAAAAATCAACAGGAAAAAAATTGTTATTATGACATTAAAGACAGACATTGCAATTTTATTTATTTGTATTGATATAACAATACACGCATATTATTCAGAAGGGTGATGTAGAAGGTGTGTATCACCCACACTTCACCTCTTATGTTTAAGTCCCATGTTATAAGCGGTAATGCCTAACACTATCTACCGGACACATTTCTAACTCAAGGATGCTATTAAAATGCTGTGGAGGCTTTTCAAAAGCAATCTTTTCTTAATTTATGAACTGTATTATTCACATTTTGTTATTAGACTGTAAAAACAATAAAAAAATAAAAAAAATAAAAAAAAAAATTACACGTTTGGTCTACCCGGGCAACACACTCAAGACCTCGCAATTATATAGTATATATGTATTAGTATCAGTTATTCTAGTACCCATAGTACAAGCTCTGCTTAGTTTGGGACTAGATGGCGTTGTGTGTGTTGTGGAATATTTATTTATATTATTATTATAATTAGAGGTATTTGCTAACCACTAGCCACACCAACGAGGCAATTAAATAATTACTTTAGAATTAATTTAATCGGTTTATCTGGTTGAAACTGCCACGAAATCAATTTCGTATCTAAAATGTTATTTAGTTATTTGAACGATGTGACAAAATAACTATATTGGACGTGTGACCTATTTAACATCAATATCATCAATACAAATTAATTAAACTGAAGTGTCTGTTTTTAAAAAAACATTTTTTTTTTCAGTTTTGCGCGATAACAATGCCTAAAATACTTGTCCTGTAAGTATTTTAGGCATTGTTATCGCAATGCAAATACAGTCTACAGTTTTAGTTTTTAGGCTGTCTGTGTTGTCGTTATATCTGTTTGTATTGGCTAATCTTCTAAATGGCTTTACTGATTTTGGTAAAACTTTAGATGCAGCAGATAACTAACTATAAGAGCCATAACAAAAGCTACTTTATATTGATTTAATTTATTAAGTTTGTTTGTTTGTTGCCACTTGTCTCGGGAACTATTGATCGGCTTTTAATAATATTTTTTGTGTTTGATAGTCTAACTATCAATCAATGTTTAATTTGTAATGCAATGTTTTGAACCGTGGGCGCAGCTTAATAATAATATAACGAATGCCATGCGGACGAAATCACGGGCAAAAGCTAATGTAATAATATAATACACATCATAATATTATTTTGAGATCCTACACAACTCAATAGAAGCTCACCTCGGCCTATCCCATAGACTTAAACTTAACAGGTGAAATGTGGGTGTTGTACACCTCTGCCACGCACTAATGGGTAATATAGGCGTGATGTTATGTTATGTAGCAACAATAACTTCGTAGAATACTGTCGTATTTCTACATTTGAACGGAGAGGAAATAGCTTATTACGTACGTAGGTGATTCAATAGCGACCTGTGGATTCTGATATTTATTGTATTGTTACTTCGTATACTAAATGCGATATTGTGCTATTAATAGTAGAGTAAATTGTTGTTAAACTACAAGTTACTTGTTGTATTCCAGTTAAGTAGCTAATTGTGCATCAAGACAGCAAAGTTTATTTTTTCTAGTTCAATTTTTAGTCCCAAATTAGCGAAAGATTATTTTTTATTTTTGCGTAATGGGGTACTCAAAAATACGAGAGATAAATAACTTTGATCTCGTGTCACACATACAACTTTTTACCTCAACAACTCAAAAAAATCAAGCTTTTGATGAGAATAGGTAGGTAGTGAAGGTCTATAATTACCAAAAGGCAAAAAAATAATGTAAGCAAAGCGTCTTTCTGATCAATCAAACAATAGAGGTGAGGTGGAGGTTTTAAAATTTTCGTCTTATAAGTAGGTGAGGTAAGGTTTGATTGTGACCAGCAACGACCAGAATCGAAATGCTTGCCAAAGACTTGATTGACAAAATAAACTACCGGTAAAAGAGAAAATTTCAATATCATATTAAGCAAATTATGTTGTTATTATTTATAATCACCGGTGGATATTAATATTTTTTACTTTTTTTACATTCATCGTAACATACCGTAACATACATCTTTAATTTTTATTATATTTTTATATACAGGGTGTCCCATATTTAATGGATAATCCTTTACCTGCAGATTGGGGGCATCACGCCTGATAGAAAAATGCAAAATTTGTAGAAAAAAAGTATCATGGATTTTTAAATATCGAACATTTTAGATTTTTTCACAAATTAGCCACTTTCGTCCACTCTTCTTGATGCCATGTTCGTAAATCTCAGATTTTTTCAGGTCTGTTTTTGGAATTCAATTCTTGAATAGATGTACTATCAAATTGACTATCTCATTATTGTACAATTATTTCATTTAAAAAACTACAAAGATAAATAAAAAAAAAAATTACATGACATTTTTTTTTACAAAAAGTTTGAACCCTCATGGTGTAAAAAAATGTATGAAGACCTGTGTGCCCATCACGGAAAAAATATGCCAGTTTCATTGTGATTCTAAAATGGTATAAAATATTTTATATTTTTTTTTATTTAAAAAAATAATGTGAGAAATTATGACCAGGGTCCGATTTTTTTTAAATCACTTTCTACCAAAATGATATCCTAGTTGATAATACTAACTACTTAAGCGTATTAAACTAAACTAATGTCAATCGTTCCAAATACTGTTCTTTGTAAAAGTTATGCTTGATAACTTTTACAAAAAACAGTTTTTGGAACAATTGACAGCGATTATAAATCTTATAATACCTATCTATGAAAGTATCGATTAAGATCAAAATACTGAAAGTAATTAAACAATATTTTTTTTAATTTTGCTCATCACTTATCTGGGTAACGAAAAAAAAAAACGCTGACACTCAAATGTGTTCTGTAAAAAAGGCGCGTAAATTTTTAAATTTGCGGATGCGAAATTTTCAGTTTTCTCTAAAAGATTTTATGATATTGTGCTGTGACTTCAGACTTGTTTTTTGCTACTTGAATTTGGACTTATCAACATCGGCAAATTAACAAAAAACGTTCGGAAACCTTTCTCGGTAGAGCAAAGCATTTGTGTATACTCTCCTGGTGTATACAGATATCGCGGCATTTTACGAAAGAAGATAACAAGTCTCAATTCTCGTAGCAAAAACAAATCCAAAGTCACAGCACAATATCGTTTGTTAATTTGCCGATGTTGATAAGTCCAAATTCAAGTAGCAAAAAACAAGTCTGAAGTCACAGCACAATATTATAAAATCTTTTAGAGAGAACTGAAAATTTCACATCCGCAAATTTAAAAATTTTGCGCGCCTTTTTTACAGAACACATTTGAGTGTCAGCGTTTTTTTTTTCGTTACCCAGATAAGTGATGAGCAAAATTAAAAAAAATATTGTTTAATTACTTTCAGTATTTTGATCTTAATCGATACTTTCATAGATAGGTATTATAAGATTTATAATCGCTGTCAATCGTTCCAAAAACTGTTTTTTGTAAAAGTTATCAAGCATAACTTTTACAAAGAACAGTATTTGGAACGATTGACATTAGTTTAGTTTAATACGCTTAAGTAGTTAGTATTATCAACTAGGATATCATTTTGGTAGAAAGTGATTTAAAAAAAATCGGACCCTGGTCATAATTTCTCACATTATTTTTTTAAATAAAAAAAAATATAAAATATTTTATACCATTTTAGAATCACAATGAAACTGGCATATTTTTTCCGTGATGGGCACACAGGGTCTCCGTACATTTTTTTTACACCATGAGGGTTCAAACTTTTTGTAAAAAAAAATGTCATGTAATTTTTTTTTTTATTAATCTTTGTAGTTTTTTAAATGAAATAATTGTACAATAATGAGATAGTAAATTTGATAGTACATCTATTCAAGAATTGAATTCCAAAAACAGACTTGAAAAAATCTGAGATTTACGAACATGGCATCAAGAAGAGTGGACGAAAGTGGCTAATTTGTGAAAAAATCTAAAATGTTCGATATTTAAAAATACATGATACTTTTTTTCTACAAATTTTGCATTTTCCTATCAGGCGTGATGCCCCCAATCTGCAGGTAAAGGATTAAATATGGGACACCCTGTATATACCGTAGAACCCTATAAGCTGTGTTAAAATCAATAATGTAGAAATAAACGGCAATATATCAAACCCAATACGTAGGAAGTTCAGTCGCAGAGGAAATAGCTCATTACGTTCGCAGGCGAATCACTGGCAACCTGTGGATTCTAATATTTAGTGCATTGGTGACTGGGAACGGCTTAATGATGACATTCTACAATTTTATGGATACAATTCTGTGAATAAGTTTTGTGCAACAGAAATGCTCATATTTTTCTTTATATTGATCGATTTTTTAGTTTAGGACCTGACGGGAAAAGTATTTCATTTTTAAACGTCTTGAATTTTTGTTATATTTTTTTTTCTGTTACTAATGAAATAAATAAATAAACTTTGAACGACTAAATGATGACATTCTACAATTTTATGGGTAAAATTCTGTGAATAACTTTTGTGCAATAGAAATGCTCATAATTTTTTTATATTGATAGATTTTTAGTTTGAGACCAAACGGTAAAAGTATTTTTTTGTAACGCTTGAATTTTTGTTACTATTCTTTTTCTGTAACCAATGCTGTCAGACTGCTAAGCATTAAGGCCGTTTCAACTGTTTAATTTTGACTCTCAGTCTTATTTTCTCTTATTTTCATTTTTAGGTTTTGCAGGTTCATTTCCCACACGGAGCAAATCTTTGTGTGATCCGCATAGATCAATTTAATGTGTATTTTGCTATTATTTGGCTTAGGTGAAAAAAATGCAAATTTACCTGTTATAATCTAATACATAACATAGGTAAAAAAATCTTATACTTTTGTTTAAATGTTACTCGTTTAAAGATTCGACTTTTCATCCGAAATCGTGTAAAACAGCAAAAGTTATATCTATCCAAATTATAACAAATTGTCCCTTTCAAGAAGGAAAACAACCTTCATGTCATGTCAAAAACGTGGATTTTTTTTCCATGTTTTGAAATAGTTATTATAAGTATATAATACTAGCTGTATTTCACGGTACTGTGGTACTTCCTGCTTTGCCAGCGCGTGGAAATGTGATAATTTATGGTCTTCTCAAAGAACGAATCCATGAAATCAAATGCAAAAATTATAACCCAATTACAGACCGTAATTCCTTAGATAAGCGCCTTCAACAAATTAATCAAAGAATTTTTTTAGCTTACACGTATATAATTTTACTTTTGTAATATTTTTATGTTTATGTTTACGTTCACGGCGTAGTATTAAAACTCGATACTAAAGACTAAAACGTGTAAACACTTCGAGTCTAAACGTATTTTCCCATAAAGAGGATAAACAAACATTCCAACTCGCCCATTTCATTCAAAAAACATTGGCATCGCCTGCTCATTACTTCGCAACACGAAAAATTAAACACAACAGTCCATAAACCAATGACCCAAACATTCCTTGGCGAACGAAAAAACGGAAGAAATCTCGCGTAAAACAGAGGTTTTGAAGCGGTTACGGAAATCCGAACTGAAACGCCGGTTATAATATAATATGGCATTATTTTTCCTTTCATTGGGCGGACAATATGGATCATAAAGTTTTATTGGGGACTGGTGGCACTGTCGCAGGCTTAGAGGTTTGGTTTTTTGCTTTGCTATGCTTCTATTGTTTTTACTTTGTCGATAATCTCTCTTGTTCTATATCCTAGGCTCTACTTGTAGATCCGAGTTCAAATTGCGTTTATTTCCGTATAAGGCCCGGTTTGCACCAAACGGAGAGGTAAGATATAAAAGGATAAAGCCTAAATAACCAGTCAGATTTTTTTTATTCCGAATAAAATCTTCAGAAACTGGCCCTTAAGGTTTTTCTTAAAGTCATTGCATGTATTGTTGCGAGAAGAATTTAAATATGCAAAAAAAAATAAGCCTGAACAGCGGTAACAGTTTTTTTTATAAAGATAGGGTCAAAATGAAGATTGTTTAATAAATTCAAAGCTATGATAGTGTATTTACTTTGTATTCCAGACGTTCCAGACTGATGTCGCCTCATTTAGCAATTCACAAAACCACTTAGTAAACTTGTATCGTTAAGCACTAAAGTTCCTAGTCTAGTGTGCAAGCTGTCCTTAATACTTGATATCATTATGATCAGCTTCCTCGTTCAAGTGGTTGCTAAGATAGTGAAGTAACTAGTTCATGCTCTTGAGCCTAAAATTAGAATGCAATTAAATTGTAACTAATCTGTAATATGAATGAGCTCAAGGGCGGCAGCACCACCGTCTCACCTTTAACCTGCCGCTAAATAGTAGTGCTTCCATTACTGTGTTCCGGTTTGGTGGTGAGATCAGGCCCTGAAATTACTGGCACATGAGGCATAACACCGTAGTCCTCAGCTGCAGCGACGCATCTATAATCTGCTTTTGTGGATTGTTGATGTCCATGGGCTGTACTTCCATGGGCGTAAAAAAAAAAAAAAAATTATCATCGACTGAGTCTTTTCCCGATTACATTCGATTCGGTCGGCTTCTAGTCAAAGTTTACGTCAAACGATTGCCATCATACCCCCACAACCTAATACGACCTAATACTTTGCCTTTTATTAGGCTTATTTTTGACTTCTGATTACCCGTAACGTCTGTTATAGATATTCAAATGACAAAACCAGAACCAACGGCTTGATGTTTTCTTCAAAGATCAAAGGAAATCTCAAAAAGAGTGTCACCCATCTATGGCCGACTGCAGTTAGCATTGCTCAACATGCAAGGCTTCGTCTTAGCCACGAGCTCCTAAAATTAAGTACTACTAATATTATATGTTTTTAAACTTTCGCGATTTGAGAACATTTTTCAAAAGTTAGACAACGGGTCTGAATCGCGTAATCAGTCGGCTCGTGACCAAGAATGATGCAAGTCATTCGAAACGTCGAGCATAGGTATTTATTAACCTTTATAATAATTACGCGATTCAGACCCGTTGTCTAACTTTTGAAAAACTACTAATATTATCACGTTTATTTATTTATTTTGGTTAGCTTACGATTGTTTACACAAGTAATATTACAAACAAATTTAACACAGTTGAATCATGCTAAGCGTAACAATCAATTAAAAGCTAACACCACTTGCACGGTTTGGTTAAACTTAAATTCTAAAAAAAAAAACATTATGTAAATAATAATAAAAATTATATAAATGAGGCAGATTATAACAATAGATAATATGGTAACAATTAAAAATAATAAAGTATACAAATTTAATAATAAAATTTAAAGATATACATTTTAATAAATAAATTATAGGGTTAAATTCAGAATAATAGAGTATTGCAATTCATTAAATTAATAATTAATAAATAAAGCAAAAATCTAATAATTATTTTTTTTAATATTCAAAAATTGCCTTTTGTATCCACCTGTATGTCTATCAGGTCACTAAATTTGTTAAAATTTGTTAAAAAAGTTTACGATCTATGCATATAATAAAATTGTAAATAAGCCATGTCGGTACATCGATGATATTTAAGAAAAAAATATGCAAGAGGACTTTATAAAAGCAGCAAAAGCAGCGCTAAAACGGGCAACCCTGCTGATGCTAAAAGTAGCGTCTCACAACTGTTTCACCTTTAACCTGCCCTCAAATGGTAGTGCTTGCATTACTGTGTTCCAGTTTGGTGGTGATATCAGGCCCTGAAATTACTGCAGCGACGCATCTACAATCTGCTTTTGTAAATTGTTAATGCCTTTGGGCTGTACCCCACTTACCATCAGGTGGACTACACATTTAGTCGCTGCACGTAGTATAAAAAAAACGTCTGCCTCTGCTTTCTGGGCAATATAGCCGTGATTGTATTTTAGTACCTAAAGAAGCTTGAAGTGCTGATAGGAAATGGATGATAAGTGTACTAAGCGATCTGAACACCATCTGATGCGGCCGTACTTTCTCATCCAAGCCCTCAAAAGGGGTGCGCTTTTTCTTACATAACTTTTTAACTCCTAACATCGAAAGTCCGAAAATGTGTTTCATACAATTTTATTTCATAATGATCACTCTTCATAATTTTTATTTCAATAAATATTAAAACGCCAAATGAATCGACTTCATAATTTTATTGTTCATACATTTATTTGTACTCATTTTTGCTTTCATATATTTCTTAATCAGAAGTGCTATTTATCCTATACATCAAAATTCATACTGTTAATAAACATACATTATGAAACACATTTTCGGACTTTCGATGTTAGGAGTTAAAAAGTTATGTAAGAAAAAGCGCACCCGTTCGTGCATTTGTTATTGTTTTCGTTCATTAGATAAATATAACTTGCTCGAGTTTAAGTAGAAATTAGTTTATGAACTATATCTTTGTGCATTGTTTTAGTATATTACCTATAAAAGTACTAATAATAACTACTAATAAACTGCTGTAAATAATATAAAAATAAAAGCTATAGTTATGGCATGGGTCAATTATGGGTAAGTAGTAGGTTAGGTTAGGTTAGAACTGCGACCATAACATAGAATCAATCTGTGTGATACTCCGACCACTTTTTGAATCCACCCACTAAATAAAATAATATTATACTACCTACCAATTTCTTATTATCATAGATCGTAACAGACGACAGTACGTGGCGCCACCTGCAGAAGCTAAAAATGTGCCTATTGGGCAAAAAAAGAAGCGTGGGAATTCGGTATTTAATTGCATAGAAAAAGGATATTTTATGATTTGCGTTTAAATACTACCCCAATAAAAATAAGATATTAAGTCAATAAAAGGCTATTTCCATACAACGTTATGTACACAAATAATATGAACATTGTCTCTTATGAAGAAAACTATTCTGAATAAAAAAAATATTAATTAAACACCTTCTTAATGAAAACATTATGAAATAAAAAAATATGATGACGGGGTGTTATGAGTTCGGATTATAGGAATATTAATGTATGAACATAAAGTTTATGAAGAAAAAAATTATGAAGAGTGATTATTATGAACTCCAATTCGTAGTAAAATCGTAAATATGAATACAAATTTTATGAGAGCCGATATGGACCCCCTCAAAAGAGCTTTACCACCAGAGAAAATAGAGGAGAAGTATAAAAAATCTTTCTCCAAACCCATGACTTTGATTAACCCAAGTTAAGCGTCAGCTATCGGTGCCACTCTTCCTTGTATTCCTGTTCGTTCCTTTTCTCGGATTAGTAAGGGTAGCACTTAAGATTTTATTTTTCGTCGTTTCTCTTAGCTCGTAAAACTTGTACGTGGTCTTTATATTCAGAAAGAGTGAAAATTGTATATGCAGACCTTATGGATCAACTTTTCGAGGCAACTGTTGGATTAGTGGTGTGACGTTTTAAAAGCTTTGCCTTGTTTATTCATTAGAAAAGTATCCGTTATTCTTAAATTTCCAAAGCTATTTTTAATTTTACTAGTGAAAAAGTACTGCCTCGATGGATAGTGGTTAGTGTATGCGCTTCTCACGGCGAGATCTCAGGTTCAATGCCCGAGTCAGGCAAAGTGTTATTATTTTTTTTTATTTATGGTGGATAGGCACGCGTTTGACCACGATCTCACCTGATGGTAAGTGATGATGCGGTCTTCGGTGGAGCACGCGCTCTTATGAGATACCTATTAACTCTTGCTTCAGGTTCAGATTGTACTCATGCGGAAACACAGACTCGGGCAAGGCGTTCCATTCTTTGGCAGAACGCGAAAGAGGCGAAACGCTTAGTGCGTATTAGTGGAATGTCTACCGTGAAGCGGTGCCTGAGTGCCGTTTGTCTGATAGTCCGATGGTGAAACGGGGACGGAGGGATAAAGTTGTGTAGTTCCTCGGCACACTCTCCTGTTATGTAAGAACTTTCCGTCTGGCAATAAAAATAGCAGCAAGAAGTTAGAATTATGCCCGGTGAATGGCTTTAGGCTCACCCCCTATCCCATTTGACCTAAACATAACAGGTGAAGTGTGGGTGTTGTATACCTCTGCCACACCCTTCTATAGTATGTTGTGTATGTAATGTTAGAATACCAATAACAACGAAATTTGTTCTAAAAATTATTACTAAACTTGAATAATAATAAAGCCGTTGATTTCTTTTCTTTGCCTCTATTATTCTAGACGTTATTCTCATCCTAAATCCGATTGCAAAAGCAGACACAAGTAACTCAATACAATAAGGTTATAAAAGCGTTTCCGAGGCTAGATTACCTCAGAGCCGAGGTTGTACTGCGGGGACTACTAGACACGAACTCAAGCTCAAGCACTTGCTACATCTTTAAAGCTGTTTTTATTGAAGTGCTATGCAATTTCAGTGTCATTGTAAGAGTACATTATGCCACTTTGTAGTCTAAATATTTAAATGTTACCACGTGAATACGGTGTGAAAACTTTATCTGATCAACTATTGTAATGTATTTTATTAAAGAAGTGGATTAACTTTGATACAAGGCATAGCAAATAATAGATTTAGATATTATAAGTTAATAATAGATATTACAAGTTAATTGACCTTTTGCAAGGCTAAGAACAAGGTACAATGTACCCCTGTATCATGCAATAATATAACATACCATTATGTATAAAAACGTATCAGTTTGGTAGTGTAGTTATAATTTAAATATAATCATTTAGTAAACAAGTAGTATTGAACACAAAATATTTTAAACATTTTGTCTAAGATACAGTTTATTCAATCAAACTTATTAGGATGTTGACTCGTTTTGCCACTACAATACGCCCAATTAAATTTTAAATTAATTTAATAATAAATAAACTTATCTCTTGCATTGTTGTACACTCAACACTGATCCCAATCGGTTTTAGATTGGTTTAACGTCTTGAAAACTAGTTGCAGCAAAAGCAGAGACAAGTTACTCAATATAAGAAGCTTATAGAAGCGTTTCCGAGGCTAGATTACCTCAGAGCCGAGGTTGTACTGCGGGGACTACTAGACACAAACTGAAGCTCAAGCACTTGCTACATTTTTAAAGCTGTTTTTATGGAAGTGCTATGCACTAAGGTTTTAGCGTGCGATTACATTGTACAGAATGGGGTTAAATATTTACATGTCTATTTTTTGTGCATTGTGTTGTGTATAATATGACTATTTCCTTTGTGACTATTTAAAAAGTTTTTAAGTAATACAGCAAATTCAAATGAAGTACCAAATTTAATATTGCTTTCTAACTTATTTTAAATTTTATAGTAGTTTAATCATTTGAGCTATTATAATTTAGGTAAAAAGATGTTTAACTCGATGAAAGGATCACACCAAACACTTGAACGGGTATATTTTATTTTCTGCTGCTTTTTTTTAAACTGAACACTAATCCTAATCGGTTTTAGATTGGTTTAACGTCTTGAAAAATAGTTGCAGCAAAAGCAAACAAGTAACTCAATACTAGAAGCTTAGAAAAGCCGATGTTGTACTGCGGGGACTACTAGACACAAACTGAAGCTCAAGCACTTGCTACATTTTTAAAGCAGTTTTTATTGAAGTGCTATGCAATTCTTGTGTCATAGCGCGCATTGTGAGAATACATTCTGCAGGGTAGCTTAATATTTAAATAACAACACTATTCTGCTTGGAACTTGTTCAATAATATTTTATTAAAATGTTCTTTCACCCTCTCTTATATTTTGAAAAAGTTTAGATTTTTCTAGAAATTTAAATATATTTTTACTTCGACAAAAATAATGTCCTTATTTTACAAATAAATAAATACGAGTATTTCACAACTGGCACACTAGGTACTAGTATAACTGAGACTTACACATATATTATATAGGTACTTTTCTTTTGTAAATACATACTTATTATACATAGAAACACCCAGACTAAGACAAATATAAAATCTATAATTATATAAAAATGAAACCCGTTTTCTGTTGTCACGACATAGCATGAAAACGGCTTGACCGATTTGGCTGATTTTTTTTTTCGTAGTTTTTTAATACTCTGTACAAGGTTCTTACGGAAAAAAATATTAAGAAAATCTCTCAGAAAGATTGAAAAAAATGCATTTAATTTTGCATATTTTGTCCTTCTCAGGTATGACGAGACCAGGGAAATAGATATTCATTTTTATAAGGAGGATATTATAGATTCCAGTTCAAATTAAATAGGTACGCATACATAAGATAGGTCAGCTATACAAAATAAAGTAGTGCATCAAATTTACGCCTAGGCGGTACGAAGTTCGCCGGGTCAGCTAGTAATAATATATAAATGAACATAACATCACGTATTTGTAACCCCGAAAGGTTTGGCTGAGGTAGATAAACCCACATTTCATCCACCTTATAAAATGTTTACCAGATCCTCTCATTTCAATACTTCTCGAGATGAATACAAAACACTATTAGGATTCACAATATTCATTAGTCAAGTACTATCTTAGTAAATGCAAAGGGCATTGAAAATCAGCACCTTTCATTGTGAAATGTCTTGACCTGAATCAGATTTATTATACTTACTGCCTCTTATTCTAGTGCTCTAGTGGCAAAAGAGTTATTGTGATTTTTCTTTTAGGAATTTTTCAGTCACTGAGTCTAACATTGAACCCGGTAGATGGCGATAGATATCAATAACATGGGATCTACATATAGTAGGTGAAGGTATGGTGTGTACAAGACCAGACCTCTGTCACAGCTTTCTGTGTAATATAGGCATGATTTTATGTTTTTTTTTTTTTTTTTTAAACACTAAAGATACAACAAGATTCTACAAGAAAAACATATGTTACATTAAAGATTAGGAAAATAAATTGAAAATATGTACACATAAAATACAAAGGAAAATAAAAACTAATATTTACATTAAGTTAGGCGTCATAGTATTCCTCCGCATCGATCTCGGTTGTGGGGACCGTGTTCAGAAGGCTGACAGCATTGCCACGTTGTATGGCAATGCTAATTCTTTGTGCTAAGTAAAAGCCAGCCTTCTGGTCACGGGAAGCGTTGATTAATCGTTTGGAAAGATCTTTATATAATAAGTGCGCACTCGGACCCCACGGACCCAGCGTCTCGACCCCAAACGGCTCAAATATGTAATCTCCTGAAAGATTACTGTATTTGCTAATTATTTTCGAATTCCCTCATTTCAATACTTCTCAAGATAAAAACAAAACACTGTTAGAGTTCACAATATTCATAGTATTAGCAAGTCGAGTGCTGCAAGTGCATTGACAATCAGCACATTTTATTGTGAAATCTCTTGACCTGAATCGGTTGGAGTATTACTTTACTGTACTTTATATTATTTGAATGTTTTATGTTTATTATTTATTTACTTCTATTTATTTATTTAAGATTGAATTGGTGTTCAAACCTTTTCTAGGCTGACCCCACATTAGGTGTAAGGTGCTGTAGCACGCGTGCGGCGTCCAGCGTCACCCACACGCCCAAAGATCGCTTACGACTAAGATATTCCTATATTGTGTTGTTATTTTTAATGATTTAGTTAACAAAGGCTTGAATTTTTGGTGCTGACAAAAAATAGTTTTTTTTTTATATGGCGACTGGATACTGTATAAATAAGGCAGAATGAACTTAATTAAATACGTTAAAATCCACTGAAAGTGTTTTAAAACTTAACTATCAGTTCTATTATCATTTATCAACAAGTTGCTACAAAGTAATCTAACTTTACTCTTCTAATTTTAAGCTCAACACCTGTAATACAAGTTAGTATAGTAACGCTTGAAACTAGCGGTGGGTAATTTGTGAATTTGTGACAAGTAATAGCTGAAATAACCGTTTTAAAAAAGGTTAACTTCAGTATTTTATATAGTTATTAAACCTCCATAATAGTGCAAAGTAAGTTCAATTTGTGAACATATTCAAGCTGAAGTGAAACAATGCCATCGATCTTCAGGCGTGCGCCGGAATCCAGCCGTTTCCCAGTTGGGACATAATCTCTTGAAGGAATAACTGAGTCATAATGGCAAATTATGAAGACTTTTATATCATCGATCTCGTGATCTATAAAACTATACGCCTTTTATAGGACAGTTACCGTATATCAGTGAAACCTTACTAAAACAATCTAGCAGTTTAACATATATATAATATTTTTTAATACGACGCCTGCTCTATTATTAACTCCTGCGTCGCGGGGTCTTACATTAAACACAGCCAGAGACAAAATAAGCTAGCGGATCACACAAAGATAAGTACCGTATAGGGATTGTACCCACAAGACCAGTGTAGTTGAAAGCGGCGTGGCGATCGCACCCCTACGCCAACTGTTGACTCTAGACACTTTCCCATTATTTGTTATATTAATACTGATTAAACTATTCAAACTGTAAGTTTCGTGTTCTAATAATACAACTCCGTCCAACACCTACGTCGTTCAAAGTTAGCAGCGGGTCGCCAGCAATTTGTGAACCAATCTAAGCTGACGTGAAACAATGCTATCGATTCTCAGGCGTGCGCCGGAATCCACCCTCGTCCCAGTTGGGACTTACCGGATCCCTGTGACATAATCTCTTTGAAACATCTTTGAAAGAATTGCTTTGTCATGATTGCAATTAGGAAAGCTTTTACTGAAACTAATAGTTATAGTACAGTGGGCCAACGAGTTAGCTATGCAGGACAAAAACTTCGAAGTCATAGTAAAGACTTACTACACCAGTTATGGATAAGTGAGTTGCATATCTAAATAGTGGGCATATTACACTTATTAAATATGTAATTCACACATGCATATCTATTGCAGTCAGTTTGCACTATGGCCTAGAAGTTTTTGCCCCACATACCTAATTGCTTGGCCCACTCTACATGACATGACGTGTTTGTTGTTGAAAATATTGAAATTATTTCTGATACCAAGTGCAGTGGTCTGTTAAGTTAAATTTTAACTGCAATAATACATTAAGCAAATAAACTAGACAATACAAGAAGGCAATACAATCGATATTAAAGTGACATCATAAATTGTGGTGTCTTTTTGCTTATTGTATGAAATCGATGATATAATCAATCAGTTTTGGAATTTTGAACTGTTTCGATCGCAAAGAAAAGTTTTTAATCTTTTTTTTCTTTTTTTAATCATTTATATTTTAACCTATCTATTATATTATTATTTTTTACAAAAATTACAACTATACTATAATCTTTATTGGCAAAATAATGTTATTTATATACAAGTAAATAAAAAATAACAAATACCTATAAACAAATTTACAGATAATGTGTAAATTTCATTTTTAATTTGATCTTTTTTTATCTTTCATCTTTATGATATATATAAGTAATATAAGTATAAAAGACAATGTATTATTTTTAATATTTTTCTTTCCGTGCCTTTGACTGCCATGACATCAATCTATCAACAATTTACGAGCTTTAATCACTTATAATTATTACCTATTTCTATTTATATTAAACTCGTGCAAATCCGGGGTAATTCAAACAGTCTAAACTATTTCAGGTTCACACCAAGAGCGCCGA
The DNA here is from genome assembly GCA_905147285.1 of Hypena proboscidalis. NCBI lineage: Eukaryota > Metazoa > Arthropoda > Insecta > Lepidoptera > Erebidae > Hypena > Hypena proboscidalis. Next base: position 2,325,815 of record LR990150.1, on the reverse strand, counting down.
AGCAGGAACACACCAAGTAATTCCCAGCTAGATAGCTATTCGATTGTACAAATACCTTCAGAAGGATTTGTCTAATGTTTGATCAAATTGTTGAGAAGGAATCTCTAGCAGTTGTTTGTCAAACATTTGCTCCAATATGTGAGTAGATTAAGGAAACGGATTTTTGAAGTTAAGTTATCTTGGTTAGAATTAAAATCGTTCAGATAAGGCTGACCCCACATAAGCATGCGCGATGGTCGGGCGTGTGGGCGCGCTGGCTGCACGCACGTCACACGGCAGTGACATGCTAATCCTTGTGATGAGTTTGCAGCCAGCGCGCCCACACGCCTGACGATTGCGCACGTTTAATGGTGGGACGCTTATCTAAGAACCGTAAAATTGTTGAATCACGTTACATAGCGTTTGTATTGTTAATCAAGTAATATCTTAAAATGGCTATAGATAAACAATTAACGGTGTAAGGCTTTCCAGTTAGTTATTCAACAGAACTAGCAGTTAAACTCACTTACACCGTTCTCACATGAAAGTGAGATCTAATGAAGAAATCTCACATGAAAATGTATAAATAAACGATAAATCTTCGCGATTTATCGTTTATTTATACATTTTGTTAACATTTTCAAGTATGTACTATTTTTGAAATATTGAATTTTTACCAGAGATTGGCCAGGATACTTAGTTGAGGATGTGTTTGTTACAACTTCACATTGGTAAGTATAACTGGAAACGAAGCAGTTATGACGCAAAAATAATATATATGACGTAGCCTACTACAATTATTTGGTTGCAATGCTGCCGTAAGAACGTATTCATAAATATATTATTATGTTTCTCACATGATTCATTGTTTATTCTCCGTAAGTCATCATTACTTACTTACTAACTTACTTACTTTAAGACAAAACGAAAATATGAAACACCCAATGCGATAAGCAAGCCACACTGTTATTGATCCAATTGTTTGAGGAAGCAATTCTCACTGATAGTTTGGCAAACATTTGACCAGAAATAAGTGTCGGCGCACACGAGCTACCGACCACAGCCCCCAGTGGCAACAACGCGCCACGTTCATTTGAACTGCAACGAAGGTGGTCGATAGCTATCACTATTGGTCGGTTGCTGTTAAAAAATGTTACTCTAATACTAAGTCGAAGTGGACTATAGGATGCCATCCTATCGCTTTAGCACTTAACCATCCAAGCCCGACTCCAAATCCACGAGTATTTTGACTCTATGCATCGTCTTTCCGGACGCCTCGGGTCATCTATTATATATACATTATTAAATATCAACCAACATGACTGATGTTATAATCAATACAAATGCACTTACCACAATCGGTTTTTTTTAGTTTTCAATTGATTTATATATAGAATTAGGACATGCTTAGCAATCTAATAATAAGAACAGTCGAAAAAAAGCATGGCTTAATGCTATATAAATCAAATATAATATTAGAAAATGTTACTCTCTCTGAAAAATACAATGCTGAAACTAAGTCGCGAGTGGTCACCACTACGCTGCGCGTATGTGGCGAGTACATACAAAATATATGTTTTTTTTTTAACGACGGCCGCTGCGCACTAAGCATAACTCCTGTGTCGTTGAATAAATCTTGTCAATTGGTTGTGCTTGCCTCAAGTGTGTTGAGGAACGAACGTTATGTTCCGCCACCACAAAGGGAGGATGACTTGGCGGACATCTGTCCAACGGTAGCGACTTGGAAGTGGTATTTATGTACACTTGGTGTGAACACTTCGCTATCGCGATTCAGCGCTCTTTGACATTTGTGACGAGTTTGTCACTTCTTGACGTTGTCAATGTCATTCGTCATTTATTATGTGCGGACACTGCCACAAGTGCCGTTTGCGAAGGCCCTTAGTTCTTTCAGAAGTGGAAAGTAAAAGTTTGTTTGTATTTTTGTTTACCGTTTTACTTTGTTCGATGTATCTCTTTTAGTTTCTCAAAGGTGGTTCTTTCACATTGATTGTTCTTTGTTCTCGTTTTGTTTTGCGAGATTGAAGATTGAATGATTTGAGTTCTTTAGTAATCCAAAAACTTATTTTGTTGCGAAAATATTACGCTTGGTTTGGTCTGGTGTTGTTTAATTTTATTTCCGAAATAAATGAGTACATAGTCTTCACATTACAATACAAATATGACTCAAAAACCTTTTAGTGCTGGGTAAACTCATCACTAAATATTTTTTTCCTGACTGCAATTTTAGTAAAATAATACGCATAAAGGTGCGTTTCCATTGACGAATACTTAGGTAGAGCGGAGCAGACCATGACTTGACCAAATTGACCCTTATAGAAAACTATCGACCCGCCCTGGCTTTGCTCCGGGTACTATGTAGTGCTTGAAATGCATGTTTAATACATAAAAACTTTTGTTATGCATCATTTTATCCACTAAATAAACCGCATCGAAATTCGTGGCGTTGTTTTAAAGATCTAAGCATATATAGGGATAGACGGACAAAAAGACAGACAGTCAGCGGCCAGTAACTTTGTTTTTATAACATGTAGTGATGATTCTATACGATTAAATTCATAAGCAAGTTGCATTTGATTGTTAATGCTAGGGATCGTAATAGTTTGAACATTCATAAACATTATTCTGCATGCGTATTTCCCAAATGGTATCACACGAAATTTGAATTTAAGTCAATCAAGTATCAACCGTATTTATATAGAGATAAGGATTCACAAAAAAATTTAAAACCGACAGTTTCCCTTAGGGTGTTATTACATCCACATCGATCAATCTGACGACCGAATGGCGGAGTGGGTAGTCTACCTGTCTGCGACGCCGAGATCGCTGGTTCGATTCCCGCTTAAGAAAAATCTTTGTGAGCATTAACATGGTGGTTTGTCTAAATCTGGGTGTTTCTATGTATAATAAGTATGTATTTACAAAAGAAAAGCATCTAAGTATGTACATATCAGTTATTCTAGTACCCAGAGAAAAGCTCTGCTTAGTTTGGGACTAGATGGCGTTGTGTGTAAGTTGTGACATATCTAAAAAAAAAACTACCGAGTAGAGTTGCTGAATCCGGGCTATTATTGCAGATTGCCTGAGGGTAAGAACCCATGGTACACTCTTACCAGAACCAGGCACATATTAAACCTCTAGACCAAGAAGACTTTAGGTATTTAAGCAATGTTTGTTCACAACCCAAGCCAGTAAAGCATTGTTGAGCATCGGAAGTCACGTAGCAACGTTAGTGCCAGCTGTTGCGTTCCTACAGCTTCTAAGGCAAGCAGATTGTAAATTGCTTTCTTAATAATGTTATCATGCTCAGATTTAAAACAATTGTGATAACCTAGTTCTAATAACAATATCACGCCTATATTACGCAAAAAAGTGACCACTGTATAATATTAACACCATATTTTCACCTCTTGAATTCCAACATAAGAGTGAGTAAGCCATTGGTAATCTTCTGAGTAGAGTTGTAATGTTATCATGCTCAGATTTAAAGCAATTGTGATAACCAAGTTGTAATACCAAAAACACACCTATGTTACTCATATTTTACCACTTTAATTCAAACATAAGAGTAGATGAGTCCTTGGTTATTTTCTGTGTGTAGTTGCAGACTCCGGTGTATTATTGCATATTTAAAAAAATGACAAGTGTATAATATTAACACCCGTATTTTACCACTTTAAGTCCAACATAAGAGTAGATGAGTCCTTGGCTATTTTCTGGGTGGAGTTGCAGACTCCGGTCTGTTATTGCATATTTCCTGAGGGTACGAACCCATGGGACACTCTTACAAGAACCAGGCACATATTAAACCTCTAGACCAAGAAGGCTTTAGGTATTTAAGCAATGTTTGTTCACAACCCAAGCCAGTAAAGCATTGTTGAGCATCGGAAGTCACGTAGCAACGTTAGTGCCAGCTGTTGCGTTCCTACAGCTTCTAAGGCAAGCAGATTGTAAATTGCTTTCTTAATAATGTTATCATGCTCAGATTTAAAACAATTGTGATAACCTAGTTCTAATAACAATATCACGCCTATATTACGCAAAAAAGTGACCATTGTATAATATTAACACCATATTTTCACCTCTTGAATTCCAACATAAGAGTGAGTAAGCCATTGGTAATCTTCTGAGTAGAGTTGTAATGTTATCATGCTCAGATTTAAAGCAATTGTGATAACCAAGTTGTAATACCAAAAACACACCTATGTTACTCATATTTTACCACTTTAATTCAAACATAAGAGTAGATGAGTCCTTGGTTATTTTCTGTGTGTAGTTGCAGACTCCGGTGTATTATTGCATATTTAAAAAAGTGACAAGTGTATAATATTAACACCCGTATTTTACCACTTTAAGTCCAACATAAGAGTAGATGAGTCCTTGGCTATTTTCTGGGTTGAGTTGCAGACTCCGGTCTGTTATTGCAGATTTTCTGAGGGTAAGAACCCATATGACACTCTTACCAGAATGAGGCACATATTAAACCTCTAGACCAACAAGGTATTAGGAATTAAAGCAATGCTTGTTCTCACACAACCCGTTAAAGCATTGTTGAGCATCGGAAGTCACGTAGCAACGTTAGAGCCAGCTGTTGCGTTCCTACAGGTTCTAAAGGCAAGTGGATTGTAAATTGCTTACTTAATATTATTTGTTGGCGCCAATCACGCCATTAACATTGCCCGTGTCAACGCTCCCTAAACATAATAGGCCAAAGGGCCAGTTTCCTAAGTCACTTTGACAGATACTTGACAACTGTCAAACGGTTGTCAAGATTTCATTATATAAAGCTTGCGATCTTCAATCGAACCCTCTTTCTCTTATTTTCTCTTCCTTCGAGCTCACGATTATACAACATTGTACGTTTTTAAGTTAGTTTGTAATAAACCAAGTTTGTTGCAACATCCTTCTTTCATTTATGTCGAATTGCCGCGACATAAATTGGCGACCGTGGACAAGGACCTCGCTATACAACGCGGTTCTTCTGTGGATGTGCCACGGCGACAGCGGTGAGGAGATCCAGCGTGCTGCCTACAAGTCACACAGGTCAAGGATCAAGCTGAAGGCTGCTAGCTTGCCGTGCCGGCGAAGCCATCAGCACCTGCGGCCATCGTGTGACATTCCGCCTGCACGCCATCCCCGTGACATCGCCGCCGTGCCCGCAGCCATTTCGTGGCCCCTAGCCACGCGCATGCGCCACGTGGCTGCGCATCCACCAACTCCAACGCATCAGGCGCCTAAAGCGGGTGCACGCTAATTTTGTGTGCCTCAAGCATGCCTGATTGCACCTACCACATGTGAGCTCGTTCCATTTTCTTATTCCTTCATATTTCCTACTCAATTTTGTGCAATTAGCTAATTTCATTGTAGATTCAGTAATTTTCAACAATTTAAATTCAATATTTTCTTAAATTATGGCTAAATAATTAGCCACATCATCATACTTTATTTTCAAATTTTGCCATGTCATCCAATTTAACATAATTCTGCATCAGACTATAAGCAATTTATATTAAAATATAACAATTTTAGTGTGCTATCTGCATAGTATCACTTTTTTAATTGGAATTCAACCTTCCCATTACAAAACTAACATTTCACAAGCCTTGTGCTGATACAATCCGCTTTAATTTGCTACATAAGCAATATATTTAGCGCCTACAAATATTAATTCCAGTTGCCGCCTGGTACGAGACGTTCACCCACCATCTGCTTGCTTAAGACTGCACGCTTCGCTGATCACTGCCTGCCTGCCTACTGCCAGCACTGCCGTTGGACTAAGGAGCGTATCGTTCGTACATTGAATTATTTATTCTTTTAAATTCTAGAATATTCTTTCTGGTTAATTTCATCTACCCACAATGACTTCCAGCTCAGAGGAAAATAGTTACAAAGATTTGTGTGTTAAGCGCAGCAACATTAAAGGCCGTTTAACCAAATTTAAAAACCACATGGATGTGTTAATTAAATTAGAAACTGTATCCGAGTTGGAAATCAATAAGTTGGAATTGAGGTTGTCCAGAATTGAAAATTTATTTAAAGAATTTGACGGCTTAAATTCACGGATAGAATTGCTATCTCCATCTATGGAGGATGAGTTGGATATCCGTGAGGCTTGTGAACAAGATTTTGATCATTATATTGCATTAGCTAAACGTTTAATAATTAAATTCTCTCCATCAGAGCTTAACACTAGCACTAAGTCTGATGAATCATCTGTACACTCATGCTGTAGCCATATTAGTCCTAATAGTTTGGGTTTTAAGCTGCCCACAATTCAAATAAATAAGTATGATGGTTCATGTTCAAAATGGTTGCTTTTCAAAGAAACTTTTAGCTCTCTTATACATAGCAATAGCAAAATACAAAATATTCACAAATTTTACTATTTAAATTCATATTTGGAAGGTGAAGCTGCAAATGTACTTAGCAATTTAGATGCAACTGATGAGAATTACCTTACAGCATGGGAACTTCTCTGTTCTCGCTATGATGATAAGCGCAAACTTATAGATAATCACTTAAAATCTTTATTTAACTTTGAACCTATCAAGGAAAACTCTAAGTCTTTTCTATTTGTTATAGATCATGTAACTAAAAACTTAAGGGCTCTTCATACATTAGGTTTACCCACTGAGCAATGGGATGCCCCACTTGTTCTAATGATAACCTCTAAATTAGAAAATAGGTCTAGCTACAAGTGGGAAGAACATAAGATAACTTTATCCGATGTCCCTACTTTAAAGGAATTATTTGATTTTCTCAAGTCTCGGTCAAAGATATCTGAGTCTGTCGAACTTAAAAGATTAGACAAGCCAAAGCCAGTGGCCAGTAATCCTCCTAACAAGTTTCATACAAGAGCATTAGTAGCAACAGCTAAGGATGACTCCGCCCCTAATAGTAGGAAGGTAGAATTTAAATGTGTTTTTTGCAAAGAGTCACACCGTTTGTATGAGTGTGCGAAGTTCAAGGCGAAGATTCCTGAGGAGCGAAAGCTCTTCGTAACTTCTCAGCAATTGTGCGAAAATTGCCTGCGAAAGGGTCATGTTGTGGATCAATGCCGACTTACAGGTCACTGCCGTGTATGCAAGCAAAGACATAATAGTTTATTACATGATGCTATAACGCCTAACAGTAATTCTGAAACTGTTGTTTTATCTGCTGCTTTGTCTCATAGTTCTCAAGTCTTATTATGTACAGCTAGAGTTCAACTTTCTAATTGTTTAACTAACAAAACTATAAACGTTAGAGCTTTACTTGACTGTGGCAGTCAATGTTCATTCATAACTGAATCAGTTAAAACCCAACTAGATGTGTCTTGTGAACCATCTAATGTCAATATTTTTGCCATTGGAAGCAATCAAATCAAATACAAAACTAAGCGTTGCATGATAAATTTGCAATCTAACAATAAAACATATAATGTAGATATGTTTTGCCTAGTTTTACCTAAAATATCAGATGATCTACCACGGTTAGCATTTGATTCCACATTTGCAAATCTGTCTAGATTTGATCTAGCGGATCCTAATTTCCATGAACCATCCCCTATTGATATGCTAATAGGTGCTGATTTGTTCTGGGACCTCATTGGCTCAGAGCAGCGCTCCTTAGGAAGTAACTCCCTTGTGCTTCGCGGCTCTAAACTCGGATGGTTAGTGGCGGGTTCGATTCCCATCAACCCACAAACTACATTTCCTAATAAATGTAAATCCATAAATGCCTGTCATGTTGCTTTAAAGGAAGATCAATTATCCACCCTTGAGCACCAGGTAACTCAATTCTGGGAATTAGAAAATGTCCCACCTACTTCACCCTTTACAAGGGAGGAACAGTTGTGTGAGAAACACTTCCTCACCAACACTATCCGCCTAGATAATGGTCGTTTTTGTGTAGGACTACCTCTTCGTGACTCTCGCAATTGCTTAGGTGATTCATACCGGTCAGCCAAGAAAAGGTTCTTGTCTCTAGAAGCACGCTTTAAAAAACAGCCAGAGCTTAAGATAGCTTACACTAATTTCATACACGAGTATGCTGAACTCGGTCACCTTTCAGAATCTCCTTCTGAAAGGCCTATTAATTCATTTTTTCTGCCTCATCACCCTGTGATGCGAGAGCACAGCGAGTCTACTCGCATACGCATAGTATTTAACCTACGGAAATATAGGTCTAACATTCCAAATCTTTTTTCAATCGATGAAATAAAGCCTGAGTTAGATAATTTAATCATTAGTAATGCAACTAGCACATTAGGCATAGGCTGGTCACCTGACTCAGATCAATTAAATTTCATAATCAAAACTCCTAGTGAGTCTAAAATAACTAAACGATCCATATTATCGTCAATTTCTCAAGTGTTTGATCCCTTAGGGTTATTATCAATTTATATAATTAGACTAAAGATTTTGCTTCAATCCTTATGGACTCATCCATCAGTTAATGGATGGGATCAACCAGTTCCTGATAACATTAAATCTCAATGGCTAAGTTTTGCTAGTAACATGCCTAAACTTTTAAATTTAAAGACACCTAGGTTAACTCTTATAAATAATTCTAAATTTATAGAGTTACATTGTTTTAGTGATGCTTCACAGCAAGCATATGCTTCTTGTATATTTCTAAAGTCCATAGACGCAACAGGTGCATCTGAAGTGCACTTGCTGTGTGCCAAGTCGCGAGTATCTCCTTTAAAAGCTACTAGTATCCCACGCTTAGAACTGTGTGCCTCTCTTTTAGGGGCTCAATTGAGCTCTGCGGTGAGTAAGGCTCTACGCTGTAATATCAATAGGTCATTCTACTGGACCGACTCCCAGGTAGTTTTGAGTTGGATTCGCACGTCTAAGAAACTTAAAACGTTTGTGGCCAATAGAGTTGCCTCTATCCATGAGCTCACAGACAGTAATTCATGGCGTTATGTGCCCACATCTCAAAACCCTGCAGATCTCGCTTCACGAGGTGTTAGTTTGCAAGATACATCAGCTGATCAGCACTCGCTATGGTGGCATGGGCCTCCATATCTTAAGTTGTTGGAGGAGTGCTGGCCTCTGACTAAGTCAGATCTAGAGGATATCCCTGAATTAAAAACGGTGTCCGTTTTGGCGGCGGAAGTTACACCTTCGGTCTCCATTATTTTAAAGTTTGATAAATTTTCTAAACTCATCAAATTGCATAGAGTTTACACAATGGTTTTTAGGTTTATTCATAACTGTAGAAACCCCAAAAATAAATACACAGGTACTTTACAAGTGTCTGAACTTAATTATTCACTTGAAGTTATCACAAAAATAGCTCAGAAAGAATCTTTTTCTGAGGAAATAAATCACTTAACAAATAAAAAAGGCTTATCAAATAAATCTACTTTAATTTCATTAAATCCTTTCATAGACTCAGTAGGATTGTTAAGAGTAGGTGGTCGCATTGACAGCTCTAATCATCCATATGATAAGAGGCATCCAATTTTGTTAAAATCTTATCACATATTTACTAAATTAATATTCCAGGCAGAACATGAGCGTCTGCTACATGCTGGTCCTCAGCAACTACTAGCTTCAGTTAGAGAACGCTACTGGCCAATTGGGGGCCGTATTTTAGCTAGAAAGGTGGCTCGCAGCTGCTTTAGGTGTCGTCGTATTAAGGGCCAAACCTTAACAAATATGATGGGAGATTTACCTAATGATAGAGTTGAAATTAATTACCCTTTCTATTCAGTAGCAACTGATTTTGCTGGACCGTTTTATATCGCCGACCGCAAAGGTCGAGGATGTAAAATATCCAAATGTTACATGTGTGTCTTCATTTGCTGTCGTTTCAAATGCATTCATTTGGAAGCTGTTAGTGAGCTTTCCAAGGATGCATTTATATTAACTTTAAGGCGTTTCATAGCACGCCGTGGTCTACCTCAAACCATATATTGTGACAATGGCCGCAATTTTGTTGCAGCAGCCAAAGAGATATCTAATTTTCTCAAATCCAATAGCGATTCTATTTGTGAGTTTGGAGTACGCCAAGGCATAGTATTTAAATTTTCTCCAGTGTACGCTCCTCAGTACAACGGGCTGGCAGAGGCCGGGGTCAAGTCGGCTAAATTCCATATAAAACGTATTCTTGGCAATTCGCATTTAACGTTCGAAGAACTTTCTTCGCTTTTTGCACAAATAGAGGCCATCCTTAATAGCCGACCCCTCTGTCCTCTCAGCCCGTCACCAAATGACCTACAGTCCCTCACCCCCGCTCACTTTTTGATTGGTAGGCAACTAACAACGCTACCTTCACCGAGCTACGTGGACTGTAGCACCAACAGTCTCGACCGCTACAGGCGTCTTCAGCAAGTCAAGCAGCACTTCTGGCAGCGATGGGCTGCAGAATACATCGCTGAACTGCAACAGAGGACAAAATGGCGCACCAGGTGTCGTGATTTGAAGCTCAACGACCTGGTTCTCGTAAAGGAGGACAGCGTGCCTCCTCTCTGCTGGCGGTTGGGGCGCGTCTCCAAGGTCTTCCCTGGACCTGATGGTGTGCCTAGGGTGGCAGACATCTCCACATCACAGGGCATAGTGCGCAGGGCCCTCAATCGCCTATGCGCTCTGCCTCTAGAGGAAGAACAACGTTGAAACCTGGTTTTCAACGCCCGGGAGGATGTCACGGTCGCCAATTTATGTCGCGGCAATTCGACATAAATGAAAGAAGGATGTTTGCAACGTATTTGGTTTATTACAAACTAACTTAAAGTAACGTACAATGTTTTATATTCGTGAGCTCGAAGGAAGAGAAAATAAGAGAAAGAAGAAGGTTCGATTGAAGATCGCAAGCTTTATATAATGAAATCTTGACAACCGTTTGACAGTTGTCAAGTATCTGTCAAAGTGACTTAGGAAACTGGCCCTTTGGCCTATTATGTTTAGGGAGCGTTGACAAGGGCAATGTTAATGGCGTGATTGGCGCCAACATCCTCCCGGGCGTTGAAAACCAGGTTTCAACGTTGTTCTTCCTCTAGAGGCAGAGCGCATAGGCGATTGAGGGCCCTGCGCACTATGCCCTGTGATGTGGAGATGTCTGCCACCCTAGGCACACCATCAGGTCCAGGGAAGACCTTGGAGACGCGCCCCAACCGCCAGCAGAGAGGAGGCACGCTGTCCTCCTTTACGAGAACCAGGTCGTTGAGCTTCAAATCACGACACCTGGTGCGCCATTTTGTCCTCTGTTGTAGTTCAGCGATGTATTCTGCAGCCCATCGCTGCCAGAAGTGCTGCTTGACTTGCTGAAGACGCCTGTAGCGGTCGAGACTGTTGGTGCTACAGTCCACGTAGCTCGGTGAAGGTAGCGTTGTTAGTTGCCTACCAATCAAAAAGTGAGCGGGGGTGAGGGACTGTAGGTCATTTGGTGACGGGCTGAGAGGACAGAGGGGTCGGCTATTAAGGATGGCCTCTATTTGTGCAAAAAGCGAAGAAAGTTCTTCGAACGTTAAATGCGAATTGCCAAGAATACGTTTTATATGGAATTTAGCCGACTTGACCCCGGCCTCTGCCAGCCCGTTGTACTGAGGAGCGTACACTGGAGAAAATTTAAATTCTATGCCTTGGCGTACTCCAAACTCACAAATAGAATTGCTATTGGATTTGAGAAAATTAGATATCTCTTTGGCTGCTGCAACAAAATTGCGGCCATTGTCACAATATATGGTTTGAGGTAGACCACGGCGTGCTATGAAACGCCTTAAAGTTAATATAAATGCATCCTTGGAAAGCTCACTAACAGCTTCCAAATGAATGCATTTGAAACGACAGCAAATGAAGACACACATGTAACATTTGGATATTTTACATCCTCGACCTTTGCGGTCGGCGATATAAAACGGTCCAGCAAAATCAGTTGCTACTGAATAGAAAGGGTAATTAATTTCAACTCTATCATTAGGTAAATCTCCCATCATATTTGTTAAGGTTTGGCCCTTAATACGACGACACCTAAAGCAGCTGCGAGCCACCTTTCTAGCTAAAATACGGCCCCCAATTGGCCAGTAGCGTTCTCTAACTGAAGCTAGTAGTTGCTGAGGACCAGCATGTAGCAGACGCTCATGTTCTGCCTGGAATATTAATTTAGTAAGTATGTGATTAGATTTTAACAAAATTGGATGCCTCTTGTCATATGGATGGTTAGAGCTGTCAATGCGACCACCTACTCTTAACAATCCTACTGAGTCTATGAAAGGATTTAATGAAATTAAAGTAGATTTATTTGATAAGCCTTTTTTATTTGTTAAGTGATTTATTTCCTCAGAAAAAGATTCTTTCTGAGCTATTTTTGTGATAACTTCAAGTGAATAATTAAGTTCAGACACTTGTAAAGTACCTGTGTATTTATTTTTGGGGTTTCTACAGTTATGAATAAACCTAAAAACCATTGTGTAAACTTAATTATTCGCCGGCACGGCGGCGATGTCACGGGGATGGCGTGCAGGCGGAATGTCACACGATGGCCGCAGGTGCTGATGGCTTCGCCGGCACGGCAAGCTAGCAGCCTTCAGCTTGATCCTTGACCTGTGTGACTTGTAGGCAGCACGCTGGATCTCCTCACCGCTGTCGCCGTGGCACATCCACAGAAGAACCGCGTTGTATAGCGAGGTCCTCGTCCACGGTCGCCAATTTATGTCGCGGCAATTCGACATAAATGAAAGAAGGATGGTTGCAGCATGAGTGTACAGATGATTCATCAGACTTAGTGCTAGTGTTAAGCTCTGATGGAGAGAATTTAATTATTAAACGTTTAGCTAATGCAATATAATGATCAGATTCAGTTATGAATGAACATTGTACAACAATACGCCTGCACGCCATCCCCGTGACATCGCCGCCGTGCCCGCAGCCATTTTGTGGCCCCTAGCCACGCGCATGCGCCACGTGGCTGCGCATCCACCAACTCCAACGCATCAGGCGCCTAAAGCGGGTGCACGCTAATTTTGTGTGCCTCAAGCATGCCTGATTGCACCTACCACATGTGAGCTCGTTCCATTTTCTTATTCCTTCATATTTCCTACTCAATTTTGTGCAATTAGCTAATTTCATTGTAGATTCAGTAATTTTCAACAATTTAAATTCAATATTTTCTTAAATTATGGCTAAATAATTAGCCACATCATCATACTTTATTTTCAAATTTTGCCATGTCATCCAATTTAACATAATTCTGCATCAGACTATAAGCAATTTATATTAAAATATAACAATTTTAGTGTGCTATCTGCATAGTATCACTTTTTTAATTGGAATTCAACCTTCCCATTACAAAACTAACATTTCACAAGCCTTGTGCTGATACAATCCGCTTTAATTTGCTACATAAGCAATATATTTAGCGCCTACAAATATTAATTCCAGTTGCCGCCTGGTACGAGACGTTCACCCACCATCTGCTTGCTTAAGACTGCACGCTTCGCTGATCACTGCCTGCCTGCCTACTGCCAGCACTGCCGTTGGACTAAGGAGCGTATCGTTCGTACATTGAATTATTTATTCTTTTAAATTCTAGAATATTCTTTCTGGTTAATTTCATCTACCCACAATGACTTCCAGCTCAGAGGAAAATAGTTACAAAGATTTGTGTGTTAAGCGCAGCAACATTAAAGGCCGTTTAACCAAATTTAAAAACCACATGGATGTGTTAATTAAATTAGAAACTGTATCCGAGTTGGAAATCAATAAGTTGGAATTGAGGTTGTCCAGAATTGAAAATTTATTTAAAGAATTTGACGGCTTAAATTCACGGATAGAATTGCTATCTCCATCTATGGAGGATGAGTTGGATATCCGTGAGGCTTGTGAACAAGATTTTGATCATTATATTGCATTAGCTAAACGTTTAATAATTAAATTCTCTCCATCAGAGCTTAACACTAGCACTAAGTCTGATGAATCATCTGTACACTCATGCTGTAGCCATATTAGTCCTAATAGTTTGGGTTTTAAGCTGCCCACAATTCAAATAAATAAGTATGATGGTTCATGTTCAAAATGGTTGCTTTTCAAAGAAACTTTTAGCTCTCTTATACATAGCAATAGCAAAATACAAAATATTCACAAATTTTACTATTTAAATTCATATTTGGAAGGTGAAGCTGCAAATGTACTTAGCAATTTAGATGCAACTGATGAGAATTACCTTACAGCATGGGAACTTCTCTGTTCTCGCTATGATGATAAGCGCAAACTTATAGATAATCACTTAAAATCTTTATTTAACTTTGAACCTATCAAAGAAAACTCTAAGTCTTTTCTATTTGTTATAGATCATGTAACTAAAAACTTAAGGGCTCTTCATACATTAGGTTTACCCACTGAGCAATGGGATGCCCCACTTGTTCTAATGATAACCTCTAAATTAGAAAATAGGTCTAGCTACAAGTGGGAAGAACATAAGATAACTTTATCCGATGTCCCTACTTTAAAGGAATTATTTGATTTTCTCAAGTCTCGGTCAAAGATATCTGAGTCTGTCGAACTTAAAAGATTAGACAAGCCGAAGCCAGTGGCCAGTAATCCTCCTAACAAGTTTCATACAAGAGCATTAGTAGCAACAGCTAAAGATGACTCTGCCCCTAATAGTAGGAAGGTAGAATTTAAATGTGTTTTTTGCAAAGAGTCACACCGTTTGTATGAGTGTGCGAAGTTCAAGGCGAAGCTTCCTGAGGAGCGAAAACTCTTCGTAACTTCTCAGCAATTGTGCGAAAATTGCCTGCGAAAGGGCCATGTTGTGGATCAATGCCGACTTACAGGTCACTGCCGTGTATGCAAGCAAAGACATAATAGTTTATTACATGATGCTATAACGCCTAACAGTAATTCTGAAACTGTTGTTTTATCTGCTGCTTTGTCTCATAGTTCTCAAGTCTTATTATGTACAGCTAGAGTTCAACTTTCTAATTGTTTAACTAACAAAACTATAAACGTTAGAGCTTTACTTGACTGTGGCAGTCAATGTTCATTCATAACTGAATCTGTTAAAACCCAACTAGATGTGTCTTGTGAACCATCTAATGTCAATATTTTTGCCATTGGAAGCAATCAAATCAAATACAAAACTAAGCGTTGCATGATAAATTTGCAATCTAACAATAAAACATATAATGTAGATATGTTTTGCCTAGTTTTACCTATAATATCAGATGATCTACCACGGTTAGCATTTGATTCCACATTTGCAAATCTGTCTAGATTTGATCTAGCGGATCCTAATTTCCATGAACCATCCCCTATTGATATGCTAATAGGTGCTGATTTGTTCTGGGACCTCATTGGCTCAGAGCAGCGCTCCTTAGGAAGTAACTCCCTTGTTCTTCGCGGCTCTAAACTCGGATGGTTAGTGGCGGGTTCGATTCCCATCAACCCACAAACTACATTTCCTAATAAATGTAAATCCATAAATGCCTGTCATGTTGCTTTAAAGGAAGATCAATTATCCACCCTTGAGCACCAGGTAACTCAATTCTGGGAATTAGAAAATGTCCCACCTACTTCACCCTTTACAAGGGAGGAACAGTTGTGTGAGAAACACTTCCTCACCAACACTATCCGCCTAGATAATGGTCGTTTTTGTGTAGGACTACCTCTTCGTGACTCTCGCAATTGCTTAGGTGATTCATACCGGTCAGCCAAGAAAAGGTTCTTGTCTCTAGAAGCACGCTTTAAAAAACAGCCAGAGCTTAAGATAGCTTACACTAATTTCATACACGAGTATGCTGAACTCGGTCACCTTTCAGAATCTCCTTCTGAAAGGCCTATTAATTCATTTTTTCTGCCTCATCATCCTGTGATGCGAGAGCACAGCGAGTCTACTCGCATACGCGTAGTATTTGATGGTAGCAGCCGTACCTCATCGGGGCTATCCATAAATGACCTTCTAATGGTAGGTCCAACTATTCAGGAATCACTATTTAATTTATTAATTCGATTTCGTCAGTACAAATATGTCATTACAGGCGACATTGAGAAAATGTACCGCCAGGTGGAAGTCAGAGAGGCTGACCGCGACCTACAATTAATATTGTGGCGTGACAATGAAAGTGAGCCTCTCAGATCTCTACGACTGAACACTGTGACCTACGGGCTCTCTAGTTCAAGTTTTCTAAGCACTAGGTGCATCTGGCAATTGGGCGAGGAATGTAGTGATCCCAAAATTAAAAATATTATTCAAAAAGATATGTATTGTGATGATTTTCTTAGTGGTAGTGAATCAGAATCAGAATTACGCTACATTCAACGTTCGGTTGCCGATCAGCTGGCTAAAGGCTGTTTTAACCTACGGAAATATAGGTCTAACATTCCAAATCTTTTTTCAATCGATGAAATAAAGCCTGAGTTAGATAATTTAATCATTAGTAATGCAACTAGCACATTAGGCATAGGCTGGTCACCTGACTCAGATCAATTAAATTTCATAATCAAAACTCCTAGTGAGTCTAAAATAACTAAACGATCCATATTATCGTCAATTTCTCAAGTGTTTGATCCCTTAGGGTTATTATCAATTTATATAATTAGACTAAAGATTTTGCTTCAATCCTTATGGACTCATCCATCAGTTAATGGATGGGATCAACCAGTTCCTGATAACATTAAATCTCAATGGCTAAGTTTTGCTAGTAACATGCCTAAACTTTTAAATTTAAAGATACCTAGGTTAACTCTTACAAATAATGCAAAATTTATAGAGTTACATTGTTTTAGTGATGCTTCACAGCAAGCATATGCTTCTTGTATATTTCTAAAGTCCATAGACGCAACAGGTGCATCTGAAGTGCACTTGCTGTGTGCCAAGTCGCGAGTATCTCCTTTAAAAGCTACTAGTATCCCACGCTTAGAACTGTGTGCCTCTCTTTTAGGGGCTCAATTGAGCTCTGCGGTGAGTAAGGCTCTACGCTGTAATATCAATAGGTCATTCTACTGGACCGACTCCCAGGTAGTTTTGAGTTGGATTCGCACGTCTAAGAAACTTAAAACGTTTGTGGCCAATAGAGTTGCCTCTATCCATGAGCTCACAGACAGTAATTCATGGCGTTATGTGCCCACATCTCAAAACCCTGCAGATCTCGCTTCACGAGGTGTTAGTTTGCAAGATACATCAGCTGATCAGCACTCGCTATGGTGGCATGGGCCTCCATATCTTAAGTTGTTGGAGGAGTGCTGGCCTCTGACTAAGTCAGATCTAGAGGATATCCCTGAATTAAAAACGGTGTCCGTTTTGGCGGCGGAAGTTACACCTTCGGTCTCCATTATTTTAAAGTTTGATAAATTTTCTAAACTCATCAAATTGCATAGAGTTTACACAATGGTTTTTAGGTTTATTCATAACTGTAAAAACCCCAAAAATAAATACACAGGTACTTTACAAGTGTCTGAACTTAATTATTCACTTGAAGTTATCACAAAAATAGCTCAGAAAGAATCTTTTTCTGAGGAAATAAATCACTTAACAAATAAAAAAGGCTTATCAAATAAATCTACTTTAATTTCATTAAATCCTTTCATAGACTCAGTAGGATTGTTAAGAGTAGGTGGTCGCATTGACAGCTCTAACCATCCATATGATAAGAGGCATCCAATTTTGTTAAAATCTAATCACATATTTACTAAATTAATATTCCAGGCAGAACATGAGCGTCTGCTACATGCTGGTCCTCAGCAACTACTAGCTTCAGTTAGAGAACGCTACTGGCCAATTGGGGGCCGTATTTTAGCTAGAAAGGTGGCTCGCAGCTGCTTTAGGTGTCGTCGTATTAAGGGCCAAACCTTAACAAATATGATGGGAGATTTACCTAATGATAGAGTTGAAATTAATTACCCTTTCTATTCAGTAGCAACTGATTTTGCTGGACCGTTTTATATCGCCGACCGCAAAGGTCGAGGATGTAAAATATCCAAATGTTACATGTGTGTCTTCATTTGCTGTCGTTTCAAATGCATTCATTTGGAAGCTGTTAGTGAGCTTTCCAGGGATGCATTTATATTAACTTTAAGGCGTTTCATAGCACGCCGTGGTCTACCTCAAACCATATATTGTGACAATGGCCGCAATTTTGTTGCAGCAGCCAAAGAGATATCTAATTTTCTCAAATCCAATAGCGATTCTATTTGTGAGTTTGGAGTACGCCAAGGCATAGAATTTAAATTTTCTCCAGTGTACGCTCCTCAGTACAACGGGCTGGCAGAGGCCGGGGTCAAGTCGGCTAAATTCCATATAAAACGTATTCTTGGCAATTCGCATTTAACGTTCGAAGAACTTTCTTCGCTTTTTGCACAAATAGAGGCCATCCTTAATAGCCGACCCCTCTGTCCTCTCAGCCCGTCACCAAATGACCTACAGTCCCTCACCCCCGCTCACTTTTTGATTGGTAGGCAACTAACAACGCTACCTTCACCGAGCTACGTGGACTGTAGCACCAACAGTCTCGACCGCTACAGGCGTCTTCAGCAAGTCAAGCAGCACTTCTGGCAGCGATGGGCTGCAGAATACATCGCTGAACTGCAACAAAGGACAAAATGGCGCACCAGGTGTCGTGATCTGAAGCTCAACGACCTGGTTCTCGTAAAGGAGGACAGCGTGCCTCCTCTCTGCTGGCGGTTGGGGCGCGTCTCCAAGGTCTTCCCTGGACCTGATGGTGTGCCTAGGGTGGCAGACATCTCCACATCACAGGGCATAGTGCGCAGGGCCCTCAATCGCCTATGCGCTCTGCCTCTAGAGGAAGAACAACGTTGAAACCTGGTTTTCAACGCCCGGGAGGATGTTGGCGCCAATCACGCCATTAACATTGCCCGTGTCAACGCTCCCTAAACATAATAGGCCAAAGGGCCAGTTTCCTAAGTCACTTTGACAGATACTTGACAACTGTCAAACGGTTGTCAAGATTTCATTATATAAAGCTTGCGATCTTCAATCGAAACTTCTTTCTCTTAATCTCTCTTCCTTCGAGCTCACGAATATACAACATTGTACGTTATTTTAAGTTAGTTTGTAATAAACCAAGTTTGTTGCAAACATCCTTCTTTCATTTATGTCGAATTGCCGCGACATAAATTATTATTGTACGCCAACATTATTGTATTAATCATTTTCAGCCTTATACCAATTAAATTTATAATTATTAACTGCCTCCTTTGTCTAGCCGTTAACATAATTATGCGCTTCCCACCGCGAGAGTTTGGGTTTGTTTTCCGGATCGCAAATTGATATATAACCGTTGGGCAATTTTTAATAGCAGCACCGAGTTGTGCCATCCTATCAAATGGGACTGAAACATAAAGAGTGAAAAGTGAATATTATACACTTATGTTACACCCAACTAGTTATATAGACGACCGGATGGCGGAGTGGGTAGTGTACCTGCCTGCGACGCCGAGGTCGTGGGTTCGATTCCCACTTAAGAAAAATCTTTGTGTGCATGAACATGGGGGTAAAATGACCAAGGTATAGATAGTTCAACAAGACAGTAAAGCATTGCTGTGCATAGTAGCATTATATTTGGTATATTGCCGTTAGAAAATTGTCAAAAGCAGCATGGAGCTGGAACTGTGCCTGGTTTTTTTTTCTTTTCTTTTTTTTTTTTTTTATTCTACGCCCACAACGAACGAACGTGTAGTCCACCTGATGGTACACTTACCATCAGGTGGACATCAACAACGCAGATTATAGATCCGTCGCTGCAGCTGAGGACTACGGTGTAATGCCTCATGTGCCAGTAATTTCAGAGCCTGATCTCACCACCAAACCGGAACACAGTAATGGAAGCACTACTATTTGGCGGCAGGTTAAAGGTGAGACGGTGGTGCTGCCGCCCTCGAGCTCATTCACAAGAGCTCTACCACCAGTAAAGGTGATACACTGGAATGGTTCTCAACATATCTTCAGGGGCGTCAGCAAATGGTTTGCTTCGATGAGCGTTCATCGACTTGGTGTAGACTTGATGCTGGCGTTCCTCAAGGTGGCATACTCTCTCCTTTACTCTTTTCTATCTTTATTAATTTCTTAACATATAAATTTCAATGTGCGTATCATCTGTATGCCGATGACTTGCAGCTCTACTGCCAGGCCAAGGTTGAAGATATTTCGGAAGCAATCTCTGACTTAAATCATAACTTAGACATTTTACTGCAATGGTCAAAAGAATTTGGATTAACAGTCAACCCGAACAAATGTCAGGCGATTGTGATAGGCAGTAATCGCACGATGAGCAGGTTGGATATAGTTGGGTTGCCACCGGTCTTATTTAATGGAACAATAAGCCCTTTCTGCCCTTCTGTCAAAAACCTTGGCCTGCACATCGATTCCTCACTGAATTGGCAAGCTCACGTCACTATCGTTAGCCAAAGAGTTACGGGATCTCTTCGCGCTCTTTATCGCCTGAAGAATTTTCTCCCTTCAAATACTAAGGTAATGCTTGTGCAAACTCTTATCTTTCCCACAATCGACTATGGTGATGTGTGCTATTTTCTATCTAAAGAGCTCAAAGAGCTATTCTAAAAGTAGCCACTCATCGACCTTTCCTATTTCCCACTAACCTCCTCTATAATTCCTGTAACGTACTAACAGTTAGACAGTTATTTATTTTGAATACATTACTTAAACAACATGCAAGTCTTCCCTTTAATCCTGACCATACTAACAAAAGACGAAAAGATATTGTTTGCATCCAAAAAATCAGATTCAAACACGCTTTTACATCAAAATTTTATATATTTCTAGGCCCGCTACTCTACAATAGGCTAAATGCCATGCGTTACATTTATCCACTTAATCATAATGACTGTAAGAAAGCTATCAAAGAACTGCTCCAAAAAATGTCTTATGAAGATACAGAAAAGTTACTTATAGTGTTAAAATAAGTATCTATTTAAATTAAATTAATTTATATAATTGATAAATAAATAAAGTTAAGTTAGTTAGTTAGTTACTCCAATTTATCTTAAGAGTTGACTACCTCCTAAAAATATATTTCCTTTTCCTTTTGTTTTCTTTATACAAGATTATTTAATTTTAAGACCATTTTTGTAATACTAGTCTATTAGCCTGAAACACAGGATTACCTAGTTCAGGCACCGAATTGTTTATATATACACTTATGTATATACAATAATATTAAATGTTGTTATCGCTTATGTATTTGACCAATGTATTTTAATAAATGAATTTTATTTATTTATTTTTATTAAGTCCGCCTATGTGCGATATTGTACATGAGGTTTTAAAATAAAAAAAATAAAATAAATAAATAAATAAAGGTGGTTGGTGGAGATAGACTCATATCCTATCAAATTAGACTTAAACGTGAAAAGTGGGTATTATAGAAGTATAATACCCACTTTTCACGTTTAAGTCTCATTTGATGCCCCACCCTTCTAGGTAATATAGGCGTGATGTTATGATTTGATATGACCAAAGCAGAGGTAGTTACAAGCCTGTAAAGCATTGCTGCGTATCGGAAGTCACGTAGCAACGTTAGTACCAGCTGTTGCTTTCCTACAGCTTCTAAGGCAAGCAGATTCTACATTGCTTACTTAATAATGTTGGTTATACAACTATCAAATTTTTAAGCAATCATCACGCGTATGACCCACAAGGGTTTGTCAGAGGTGTACAAAACACACAATACACCTGTTATGCTTAAGTCCCACGTCTTCTTCTTCGTCGAGTCGATGACTGAGTCAAATTTTATTTTAACTTGCCATCGTGGTGAAAGGATTAGCCAATTCGCTTTTAAGAACTCGCGAATTGCCCAGGGTGCGCCGGACGTAGGGAATCGTTGTGTACGTCACTTGGGGAGGCTTCTTTTATGCACCCCACGTAATAGTAGGTAAGCCTATTGCAATTCATCGGACACATTTCCAATATCCGTGCTGTCGTTCAGTAATTTCTGTCTAAGGAATCGAACCCAAGAATTCGCGATGAAAGGTAGCATATGTTGACCACTAGGCTAACGAAGCAGCTAGTATATATCTATATGGTTGCTTTTTAGATATATATACTAAATATATATCCAAAAAGCAATTATTATAACACCAGGCTTTTAAAAAAATGTGTTACAAGTTCTCATATTTACATTACCTTTATTAAATTAAGTAATTTTCAAGGTAATTTTCTCATACGAAGATTATAGCAAGTCCCTAATGACCGGCAATCCGCAGAATAATTGTGTGAAAATTACCCACATCCGAGCAGTATCTACGTATATGGAACAGAACTCATTTGGACAAGTAAACATTCCGAAGGCAATTTTCGTATATGCAGCCTAATAGTTTGGGAGCTTGCAATAAAGTCTTGAAAAGTTTACTCGTAAATAAGTTTTTATTTTCTTTTATTTCATTTCGGAAATCTTTACAATGGCAGACGACCTAATCCTTGATGGAACTGCTTTAAATATCAGTTCAGAATTATTATTGTTTTTTTAACACAATTGCACTAATTCTAAAACATAACTCCAATTTTTTACAACACACTGTTTTTGACAATGAAATATAATAATATTAGACGTGTATTGACGCACGTTGTGGGTATGTCGATGAAAAGTATAACAATTCTATATGATAAGTCTATACCCAGGCTATAAACTACATGTATGCAATTCTTCATCGATCCGGTAGTTTTTGTGTAAAATGGTAACCAAAATTCATACATCTACTCTCAAGCTATCGCATTTATAATATAAATAAGTTTAAGAAGATATTTCTATCGAAACCCCTTTTATTTTAGATTTCGGCTAGTTGTAACGACCATTGTTTTTTTGTAATTTTCTTTTCTTTATTAAATATTGTTCTCATTGAAACGCTACTTATGAAACTAAAATATTTATAATCCTGCATAACTTCTTGCACTGCACTCATATCAAAGTGTTATCACCATGCCAAAGCCATAATATTAAAGATTTTCTTATAATAACAATAAAATACCATCGAGCTACGGTCGCCTCTTGCCAGGACGTATGTTAGTCATTTCGTGACGTCAGGTTTATCCATTTGTTCCTATCTTAAGTATGGTACAAACCAACATGGCGATGTTACATTCAGCACAAATGTTGTAAAGAATGAACGCATACATTATTTCAACTAAGGTGTGCAGAAGGTCGCAGGTTCAAATTCTGCCGGTCCCATAATTTTTCAACTGTTTATTATTATGATGAGCATAGCTATTTAGCTATAAAAATAATCAATAATAAGTAAAATACCGGTTAGAATAAAATAAATGGACTGGAGTTTATAGGACGAGAGCTTGTGAACTTAAAATATTACATTTTAAGTTCACAAGCTCTCGTCCTATAAACTCCAGTCCATTTATTTGCCAAGGGTTGGTGGTTGCGGGAATGTATCGTTTCGCTTCGTAATTTAGAGGGGAGCAGGTTTAAGTTGGAACTTACTTGAAGTAATTACGCGAACTTATGTTTTTCGAAGGCATAAAAAGCACTAGGTTTTAAGTCGCACGAAACTTGATGGATAATATTTTCCCTCGTATTTTTTTTTCAATTAGGGTACATACGGGTTCGTGTTTTAATAGTTCAATCCAGTATCTATGCTCAATAACAGACCAGCTTTCTAATATTAAATTTAAACTTTCTAATATTTCAATTTATAATTAATTTATATATAGAATTTAGCCATGCTTAGCAATCTAATACTAAGGTTTTTTTTTTTACTGTTCTTAGTATTTCTAATATTTGTTTGTACATTGCTGTAATTAATATAGCCAAGAGTTTACTACGGTTTTTATACGATATGTGTATAATATACACATAAGTTCATTCAAAATTAAAATTTGACTCAGCCATCGACACGACGAAGAAGAAAAAGTTCATAATTATGAGTTTGTAGTTGGCTTGTATTGAACCTGATGGTAAGTGGTAAAGATAAATGAAACGTCTCGGGTCGGTATTGGCCACGCTTGATTTGTGTTCGTTATTTGGTAAAATGTCCATTTGGAGCCAGCTTTTATACCACCTAGATCTCTGATATTATCTATAATAGAGCATATAAAATCTCCTGCAATGTTATCTGAAACACAGCAGTTCGGTTTCAACTTGAGTAAATCCATTTCTTTTTCAAATACTCCAAAAAACAACAAACGCATCATTTTGAACGTGTGTAACTTAGTTTACTTGCAAAATACCCCAAAATACAATAAAACAACCTCATCTTTAAACATGTTCCACCTACATAACGTCTGTGCAAACAAGTACTCCTGTGTTAATATTTCCTTCACACAGAACTTCAAAAGTTTTGTTAATAAAACTTGGCAGTACATCCCCGCGGCAATGAAAAGTGGGTCGATGGGAGCAAATTCAAGAATTATGACAATTCTACGAAATATATGGACCAGATGGAAATTTGAAGATATACGTTATAAAATAAAATCATATCTATATGCAAAACGCACATTTCACCAGTTTAGGTCCCAAGGAATAGGGTGAGCCTATCGCCATTCACCAAACACACACTGGTGGTAGAGCTCTTGTGAATGAGCTCGAGGGCGGCAGCACCACCGTCTCACCTTAAACCTGCCGCCAAATAGTAGTGCTTCCATTACTGTGTTCCGGTTTGGTGGTGAGATCAGGTCCCGAAATTACTGGCACATGAGGCAAAACACCGTAGTCCTCAGCTGCAGCGATGCATCTATAATCTGCTTTTGTGGATTGTTCAGGTGGACTACACGTTCGTTCGCTGTGGGTGAAGTATAAAAAAAAATATAATTCCAACTCAGTGCTGTTAAAATTATCTTGACGTGTTATTTGCACCAACAACTGCTCGTAACTTTGCTCATTTACTTACTTGTCCATCCTATGGTTGCCTGTAAGAAATTGGCTGCCCATTGTGCATCATAATTAACACGCTTATATTAGCTTCACCTGTATGTATATGTATGTATGTAACCGACTTCTTTGGACTCGATTTTTACCCACTTTAAACGGATAGATTTCATTAAATTTTTTTACACCTGTCAAAGATCGATGACAATGCAATAATTCGATAAAAAAAATAAAAAATTAAATTAAAAAAATAATTAAAAAAACGCTCTTATAAATAAACCAAACTTATGTTTAAACTATTATTTATTTTTGTGTGCATTTAGTTACCTTTGTTAATATTGGAGACAATAATTACTTCTCTATCTTGACGACCGGATGGCAGAGTGGGTTGTGTCGTTCTATGGCAGAGCTTATTCTTAGAGCCAAATAAAAAACCAGCCCCCTCCTCTGTATTTATATTTATCTTTCTATATTTATCAATAATAAAGATAGTTTCATTTCATTTCATAACTATTGTAGAGGAACAGGGTGTGATGTTCCTCCACCACAAAGGGTGGATCCTCCGACCAGGCTCGGTGGTATTGCCTGGCGGACAGCTGTCCAACGGTAGCGTATTGGAAGAGGTATATATAGTCACTTGCTGTGAACATTTCGTTATCGCGATTCAGCACTCGTCGACATTATGTCACGTGTGTGTCATCCGTCATTTATATGCGGATACCGCCACTACTATTACGTCGTATAAAGAATAAACTGCCCTCGTTATAACTCATTTGTCTCAGAACATTATATGAGCAGCGTGTATGTAGGTCACACTTCACTTTTATGGGCAAACTACAAGCATCCAATATGTAGTTTGTTTCGAGGACATAGTGGAATTTTTATTTGGACAGTCGCTGTCGTTGCAGTGAATATGAAAAACGAGTAGTAAATGAAATATAATAAAAACTGGAAAATAATCCGACCCACACTATTAAATAAACGAAAAGCAATATTAAAGCCTTTAAATTTAGAAAGAAAGAAAGAATAAAAGAAAATTTATTCTGGCAAATCTTAAGCTTAGTGATACACTTTTAAAACTACTTTTATTAATAATTATATTGATGTGCCAGAAACGGTACACACCTCAGCATATACTGCAGCACATTAGCACTACAGCGCTGGTATTCTGGTGCGCCCTGATTGTGAGTAAGATAGTGTGACATTCATCTTAATGATGATAATTCCACTGCCACAATAATTAGGCATTTTTAAACAGAAAATACAATATCAGTTACTACAGAACCTTGAAGAAATTTGATTCGATCTGATAATGAAATCTAAGAGAGATCAATCTCTCTTTGATTTCATCAGATCGTGACCTGATGAAAATTGTATCACATGACAAGTATATTCTTTAAGACATATAAAATAATTTCTCAATTCAGGCGTCTTTGAGTAATCGGCGATAAAAAAAAAGTGAATTGAGAACCTCCTCCTTTTTAAAAGTCGGTTCAATAGTTGTTTGAACCTTTAAAATTTAAATATTTCATACAATTACGATATAATTACAGTATTGAGAAATATGTGAGTTTGAAAATTAGTCCTTGAGTACCTACTACTGTTGCTGATTATGTGTGTGGCAGAGTTGTCGTCGTACCCACAGTCCACATTTCACCTGCAAGATTTAGGTCCCACGGGGGAGAACCTATCGCCATCCATCCCAAATAACACTTAATCCAATCCAAGAATCGAACTCAAGACTGTTGAGAGACCGCATACACTAACCACTTGACTACGAAGGCAGATTTATCATGTTAGAATAAATCAAATCAAATCAAATATATTTTTATTTCAGGCATCAGGGCCCATACATAAATACCTTATAACTAACATACATATTTATATTTTATAACTTAAAAACTATTTAACACTTTTAATCGGCGAAGTGTTGCGAAATTGCGAGGTGTCGTGTAACCTTTCACGAAAGCGGCGATACGCGACTCCCTCCGGCCAGAAATCCTCTTGCAGAAACGTCTCCAGATGGTGTGTGGGGACGCGCACCACAAACGATTTGAAATTTGTGTTGTGGCGCGGTTCTAGCAGAACGACCCTCAATGTCCACTTCGTCTTGCCCCGGATGTACTCCACGAGGATAAAGGTAATTATTATGTTTTTATCGAGTAAAGGACGCTTGAACAGAATTTTGTTGGTTTCTAAGAACTGTATTTATAGCACTATATTCCGAGAATTTGACTTAGACGCCAGAGCTCTATAGACTTACTGAAGAAAATTCACTCGAATAGAGAATTTTCGGTAAATTGCTACATAATAGAACATGACATAGTATAACATGTCTACTGGTGGTAGAGCTCTTGTGAATGAGCTCGAGGGCGGCAGCACAACCGTCTCACCTTTAACCTGCCACCAAATAGTAGTGCTTCCTACTAAATTACTGTGTTCCGGTTTGGTGGTGAGATTAGGCCCTGATTTGATTTGACTGATTACTGGCACATGAAGCATAACACCGTAGTCCTCAGCTGCAGCGACGCATCTATAATCTGCTTTTGTGGATTAATGATGTCCATGGGCTGTATGTACTCCACTTACCATCAGGTGGACTAAAAGTTCGTTCGCTGTGGGCGTAGTATAAAAAAAAGCATGTCTATATTACTCAGAAGGGTTTGGCAGAGGTGTATAACACCCACATTTGCTAAGCATAGTTAAATGCTATTAAAATAATCAATAAGAGGAGCTAAAAGGTATATTTGTTTGCGCCAATTTTTCCCAAATTTTATATAATATTTTTCAGTTTGTATTTAACTCAATTAATGATTCAATAAATTTTGACAAAATGGCCACGAACAAACATTTTTGTGTATAAGATACAATTTGTCTATATAATTTGATAAAACTTTATAATATTATAGTGCTTCTTCTTCGTCGTGTCGATGCCTGAGTCAAATTTTATTTTGACTTGCCATCGTGGTGAAAGGATTAGCCAATTCGCTTTGGAGAACTCGCGAATTGCCCAGGGTGCGCCGGACGTAGGGAATCGTTGTGTACGTCACTCAGGGAGGCTCCTTTCATGCACCCCCATATTATAGTTAAATCCATATGACGTCAGTATAAAAACACGGCGCTCGAGAGTCTACTATTAAGTAGAGATATTGAGACAGTTCTTAGAAACTGCACAGTAGGTACTGTTACAGCGATCATTACTTAGTAAACATTAAAGGTGAAATATGGGTCTTATATGTATCTGCCACAACCTTTTGAGTAATATAGGCTTGATGTTTTGTTATTTAGTGTATGTATTTTCAATTAATCAATACAGCCCTTATATCAAATTGAAATTATCGGTATCTGGATGATACATTTCTTAGAAACTGACAAAATATTGTGAAAGCGTCCAATATTCGGAAAAAGCATAATAAGCTTAACACAAGTAAATATAAAATAAGGGTGCCCGCCAACGTTCGATGAATCTGCCGGTTTTTTATATGTTTCGCCTACACAGTGGCTACGTTTCGAAACATTCTATTTTCGTTCTACAAAAATCGGTCACTGATTTATTGGACGTGGGCGGGCACCCTAGACTTGGTAGGTACTATTTTTAATGCCTCATGGAAAACGAACGCCAACGAGCGCCTTCGTTGGTTCCTCGTTGAAGTAGGTTGATCGGGTAAGCGGACGCCGTCGATTTTTTGTTGGTGAACCCAATACGTGGTGGTAATATCAAAGGCTTCCTTATTGTTCGCTAAGCCATCTAAAATAGGACTATTGAATCTGTTTTTTTGGCTTTCGTAGGTTAGATGTGGACGTCTTAAAATTTACAGTCAGCAACAGAAGTACACATGAAAAAAAATTCTAAGTCACTTTTTTTTCAAAATCGTAATTATTTCGTAGTTGTATGGAAGTTAAAAAACTTTAAGTATTCATCAACTTTTATTACTGACTGTACTTGTGAACGAGCTCTAGGAAGATGGATGTCGACTTACTCTAAACTTGCCACTAAATAGTAATTAATATTTTAACTACTCGTAACTGTGTTCCAGTTTGAACACAGATAGTAAAAGTATTGTAAGTATTGATGCAATTAGACTCTCATATGAATAGCTCATAAAACATAAATATCATCATGGAGAGGTAGTAAGCATCTGAAGCTTTTTTTGCGGATATAGGTAAGTAAGGTTATATATTATTATGATGGATTACCATTTGGCATTCCTTTCATCACAAACAGTATTTAAAAATAGCTACTGGCAACGTCTGTAGAAGAACAGGGTGTGATGTTCCTCCACCACGAAGGGAGGATCCTCCGACCAGGCTCGGTGGTATTGCCTGGCGGACAGCTGTCCAATGGTAGCGTATTGGAAGTGGTACATATGTTTACTCTCTTTGAACACTTCGTTATCGCGATTCAGCGCTCTTTGACATTAGTCACGTGTGTGTCACTACTTATGTGCGGATACCGCCACAACGTCGTATAAAAAAACCCTATATTGAAAATATTAGAAGGAAATAGGACTATTGAATTGGTGGTAGAGCTCTTGTGAATGAGCTCGAGGGCGGCAGCACCACCGTCTCACCTTTAACCTGCCGCCAAATAGTAGTGCTTCCATTACTGTGTTCCGGTTTGGTGGTGAGATCAGGCCCTGAAATTACTGACACATGAGGCATAACACCGTAGCCCTCAGCTGCAGCGACGCATCTATAATCTGTTTTTGTGGATTGTTGATGTCCAAGGGCTGTACTCCACTTATCATCAGGTGGACTACACGTTCGTTCGCTGTGGGCGTAGTATTATAAAAAAAAATATTCTATAGTTATATATGAGCTCGTAGCTAAGTCAAAACAGTTCGGAACGATCGATCTTGCAGGTTAAGTAATGTTTACCACGGTCGGCCATGAATGAGTGTCCATATTAATATCAAGTTTTCCTCCGTGCCTCGGAGAGCACTTAGAAACGTTAGTCGCGTGTCCTCTCTCTCTCTGGCGCCATCAGAAAATCAGCGCTGCAGGGCTTTGTTGCTCTGCAGCATATGGCTGAGATGGTGTCCATTTCTGGCAAAAAGTTTGTTTAGTTGTAAGTTCTATTGTTTTATTCTCCTATTTATTTTTTGTCAGAATAAATGTTTTCTTTCTTTCTTTCTTTCTTTCTATCTTAAGATCTATGGCAGACGTTACGGGTAGTCAGAATTCCAAATCGTATCTCCACGTACTGGGTTGGAGGTCTGATTGTAGTCGCTCTACCTAAAATACTGGTACAGCTAATTCCG
Organism: Hypena proboscidalis; assembly: GCA_905147285.1. Taxonomy (NCBI): domain Eukaryota; kingdom Metazoa; phylum Arthropoda; class Insecta; order Lepidoptera; family Erebidae; genus Hypena; species Hypena proboscidalis. The sequence continues at coordinate 2,295,782 of LR990150.1, read as the reverse complement.
TTAGACTATATAGAAGCCGGTCCCAAAGTAGTTAGGAACGTAGCAGTAAGTAGGAAATAGTCTACCTGACAGTAAATGACTGACCCACTAATATAAACAAAGTTTAAAGAAGTCAGTAGATAAAAATATTGAATAACCAACTGTTAAAATAAATACTTACAGCCTCTATAGTTTCCTAGCCTCTCAAACTCTCAAAACACTAAACCTCAACACAAAGCAAACTGGGAAAACTTCCAGTACATTAAGCCCAAATATAGCTGCAAACATTAAAATTCAATATGTTTTCCGTGGAACTGGCATCTGTGTACAAATTACTCTATGTCCATAAGAAGATATCGTAATACCGCCAAAATCTACTGCCAACTTACTAAAACCGCTGCAAAAGTATTGATAATCGAATTTGAATCTTATTGGGTTGCGTTAAGAGTCGATGAAATTTCAGGAATGGTATTTGAGGGGTGAATTTCAATATGGGGATTGCATGACAGGGATGCTACGGTTCAGTACGTCACTAGACGCCGTTCGGTGAAGACGTGCGTCGTTCTTCCACGTCTCCGCAAAAAAGTTCGAAATTTAAAAAGTTTCGTTCGCGATGCCGGACATATTGGATTTTTTGTGAAACTTTTTCTGTGTTGACGTTGATTAGTTTTTTTTTGGATTGGATACGTGGCGAATGTGATTGTGGCCAGTATTGAAGGTGAGTAATTTTATATTTAAAATTTGGGGTTTGTGTCCGTATATATATAATATTGGGCCTCGTATTTTAATGAGGTTGTATATACTAGTATATGGGTCTGATTAGCGGGTTCTTGTGCAAACAAAGGGAGCTTCGTTGTAATTAATTTTAATACTCGTGTGAGTTTTTATGAATAGGGTGCTGAAATAAATTGAGCTTGCTTCCTAGAGATAATTTAATCAGACTGGTTATTCCAGCTTTTTGGTGAAAATAATAAAGAAAATGTGTTTAATAAAGAAGGATCTGTAATTAACGCTTTGTCCTACGGCTGCTTTTATAATGTTTTTGTTTTATAAATAAAGTAACTAGCTATGAAAAAGCTTCGTCTTGGTAATTAGTGTCTAATTAAGTAAGCAAAATGTTTTAGTTTATAAATCTGTTGAATGTTTTTTGTAAAAAAATTGGTATAAGACAAAAAGTAAGTTTTATAGTTTTTTGTGTGGTATATTATAATAACATTATTACTTGCTTAGGATCCACTAAATTTTTTCTGAACCAAGTGATGTAATGCTTCATATTAGTTATCAAGTTTTCCTTAAGTTTTTACCCAACTGCAAGGAAGGGTTATGTGTATTTCTAAAGTTTTTATGTCATCGGCGTATTTATAACGAGAGTTAAATATAAACTAAGCTTATTTCCACGATTGTCAAGTTAATGTGACTCAGAGGGTAAATTATAACACAAGCAAATTGAAGTGATAGCTGTGTTTGATTTTATATTGATATTATCTTTTTTTACATCGTTCAAGTTATAATTTATCTGTCGTTTAACTGTTACTTGGCGATTAAGAAGCAGGGCATAAAACCAAAAAAGACATAATTTTAGCATTTATCATCTCTGTTACAAATTTGTCGTACAATGTAAATAGTTTATAATTTTATTAGGTTTATGATGCTTATTTATTACTGAGCTTGAGATAGCAAATGTACTTGAAAAGTTAGAAACTCTAGTACTAATATATTATTCATCTCAATTTTGAAACTGAAGTAATTATTGTAATGATAGTTCATTAATATTTTAGGATTCTTCAGATAAATATTCAAAACTAGAAACAATTTTAATGAACCTGAGTGTACTTACATCAAAACCTAATTTTTTTTTGTTTAGTTTCATTTCACTTGTGGTTTTTATATTCCTTAATCCTGTAGTTTTGCTTACATTATATTTTTATGTTGATACAAAAATAACCTTTGTTTTCCAAAGGTCTTTCAATCTATACGTCTTAAAATTGACCAACAGTTTCTTACACATTATAAAAAAAAATGACTCCTAACGTGGGGAACTTAATTTCAGTGTCTAAATATTCATTTAATAAATAAAATTGGTCAGTCTATTTGCACATTTATTTTTGCTTTTACAAAACTATTTTATATAACATAATTATATAGGTTAAGATTTAAAGATACTCTATTCTCATAATACGAATAACATCATTTACATGAGAACATTGTAGAATTACATAGTATAATTTTTACATTCATCGTCATTAAACATAAGTAAAATACAAAAGTATGTAGGTAGTGCACTAAAACTAAATCAGATTAAAATTTACCAACGATTCCACAAACTAAGCATAAACTCGTCAAAAACGTATTCACCCGTGGTATTTACGTACTTACTAGATGCTAGTTTATATTTCTAATATCTCCTCTTATATTCTTGTAATTGTCAACATTGTTAATGTTAATTAAAAATAATAATGTATCTTTGTAGCTTCCATTCTAAAATTGGTTAATTAAAACATTAAAATTTACACAAACGAAATTAGTGGTATCTCGGTAATCTAGCCGAAGGATGTTTACTGTGTTACTAATTAAACTCGTAAATGACTTCATAAAGAATATAAAATAAAGCGTAAAGATTTGTTTTTTTTTGTTGTAAAATCGCTTTGTAAATCTTACTCGCAAAATAACGTGTACAACTATGTTTGGTTTTATGATTTTAAAGTCTCTCCTTTATGTTCGGACATGAGGTAATTAATTTGGTAAATTACACTGAGTCGACGACAGACTAGAATAGGCCTTCGCTAAAGTAATGATAAAATAATGTAATAAACATTGATAGCACCACAATTACAATCATGCATTAGATGTCAATTATATAAATAAAATGTCAATACTAAGAATTAAAAACGATACAATATTTTGTCAGGCCAACAAAAACAAAAAAAAAAAAAAATATAAATCAAATGTTAATCATCAGTTGCAGATACTAGCTCTTTATCTGCGTTGTCTCCTATTGAACTTCTCAATATCAATTATACACCGTAATAATACATTTAATAGTTTTGAGTTAATGAAAAACAGACAGATAGGCGTGGAGATGGTATTTTACAGTAGTATAACATTATTTTTTATTTATTTATTTGATTTAGGCATCATGGCCCATATTAAATACACTAATACAATATTAAAATAAAATATAAGTACTATAAATATGCTTAATTATAACACTATGTGACGCGCAGTGTCGTATAGGTGGTATAGGCTGCCCCGGAACAGCCGGAACTCTACACCTCTCAGTCAAAATTTGTGAACATCCCCAGATGTTCGGTCGGAACTCTGACCACTAAAGAATTAAAATTCACATTACGGTGTGACTGCAACCGTTCGACCCCCAACGTGAAATTTGTCTTTACGCTAATGTACTGTCTCTTCTTTTGTGGAGTAATGTAAACGCTACACATACAGTAGTGTCGTTAGTACAGCAGGACGCAGTAGATGGTTTGGGCTAGTCGGTGCGGTACAATAAGCCTCTATTATGACAAATAAAGCTCTAATATACAGATTTATTTCACATCAGTCAATATGAACAAACGATAATGAGCAGCTCTAAATGTAATAAAAAAGTTAATAATATTCGAAACGTCACTTGAGGAAGGAGAAAGTAAATAAAAGAGGCTTCATTCAGCCCCATGTTGGGTGCCATTATTACATTGTCTTGATACCAATGACAATTTAACTAATTAAGTGAGTAAAGAAAAACCAAAATGTAGGCGGTTTTGAAGTTGACCGTTAATTAAATGTCACGGGTCACGTGCTTGCTGTTATTGGTCACGCTCGAATGCGGTACCCGTCGATTGGTAAATGAGGAGCAGCACAACTATCTGCAGACAACTTCACAAACGCCAAGATATTTGTTTTTTTTTTCTATATTTACTCTACAAAAACAGAATCTTAACACTATGATATGAATTTACCTCATTTCCTTTTTTTTTATACGTCGTAGCATGACATATTGTTGACCTAATGGTATGAGATAACCACATCTAATTACATTAACTAACCACAAAATTAGATTTAAGATGCGTCGTTTTATATGCGGACTATGGTGTCATGTCTATCATGTGCCTGTGTCGGTAATTTCAGGGTCTGATCTCACTACCAAACCGAAATAGAATTGTACCAGCACTACTATTTGTCTGGGTTAAGTTAGGGGGTGTGACACTGGTGCTTGCACCTTAAATCAAAAATATTCGAAATTACACAACACAAAAGGAAGTAAATAAAGACGCTCCATTCGACCCCATGTTGGGCGCCATTGTCTTGTGACAAATGATGACAATCTAACTAATCATGCGAGTAATTCTTACCACACTTTTTTTTACTACTTAGCACACTTAATTAAATAATAAGAGTCGTATTTACTGTTCCTCTTAAGTTGTTGAGTTCCAATTTGGAGTCTGAGTCTAAGCTTAGTGTCGCAAGATACACTGTATCGTTTGGTACAAATACATTAGCATTATTTTAATGAATCATCATTAGACAAAAATAATATTTGCCTAACAAAAATTCTGATTTTTATTCACATAAAGGATAACTAACTCCTTTATGTGAATAAAAATCTTCTATAGATTATTTGACAGAAAACTCACTGACGTGTTTATAAAGCGTTGCAATTTTAATCGAAACTGACGTTAAGCAACGCCTTCGATTTTCAGAAGCGTGATAGAGTCCTTATCCTCCTATCCGGGCCATTGGACTCTTGCAGGCCACTATTTATTAAAACAAAGACTCTCTCACTTACCTGTCTTTATATTCTGGAAACTGGACTTTTTGTCAGAAAACACCCACATTTGTTTAAAAAAAATAACGATAACAATGTGTTTAGTCAGAGAGACCCATCAAAGCTTGTGATGCAAAAATGTAAAACCACGCTTCACCACAAGAACTGTTTTATAATGAGTATTAAAATATATAATAAAATTCCACAACCATTACGTGAGCTACCGCAAAGACTGTTTGTAAAGAAATTAAAACAATGGTTAATAGAACGATGCTTCTACACAATTAATGAGTTCTTTGACTATAAAGTACCATATAGGTTATAATGTATTAATTTAATTGTGTATCTTCATTATTATTATTATTCAATTATTGTTCTGACATTTACTTTTAATTATTATGATTACAATTGACATATCGCTAAATTATAATAAATATGTTTTTTTAATAATGTTTTGTGTACTGTGGATATGTTATTAATGTTATTTATTCATAATTCTAAAGTAATTTATCATTGTATTAATTAATTAATTAATCTATATTAATTCATTACTAAATTTTTGCATGCCGTATTGACGGCGAAACATGCTGAATAAAACTTTATGTACTTAACACCTTTGTAAACCATGTTTCTCGCAAATAAATATTCTTATTCTTATTCTTATTCTTATTCCTAATTATTCAACAGAAATAATGTTATTAGAGGAATTTGGCCGTCTTGATGGAGATTAGGAATTCTTGATTTGTTGACTGCTCGTTTGGTGTAGTGAAAAAGTAATGATCTGTATAATGTGCCAGTATTATTGGCACAATTATTAAAGTCATTTAATTTTAAAATAATTATTGGGAGGTTTGTTAAGCCGTATACTGCCTCTGTGGTAGTGGTCAGCCTATGCAGGTTCGATTTCGGGCAAAAGTATTATTTGGTATTTTTCATCAGCAAATTCTCGATAGCAGCACGGAAGTAGAATTATGCCCAGTAGCCATGGCAATAGACTCACTCCCAATCACATGAGACCCAAACATAACGGGTGAAATGTGAGTGTTATACGCTTTAAAAAAAAAGCAGCGATAGCCGAGTGGGAGACCGTAGGACTACGAAGTTAAAGGTCTCGGGTTCTAACCCACGGCACACACCTCTCGTCTTATCGAAGATGGAGGTGAAGGAAACATCGTGAGGAAACCTGCATGCTTGATAGTGCCTAATAAGTGCTTCAGGGTGTGTGAAGTCTACCAATCCGCACTTGGCCAGCGTGGTGGACTATGGCCTAACCCTTCCCATCATGAGAAAAGGCCCGAGCCCAGCTGTGGAACATGTATTAGATACAGGGCTGCTAATAATACGCTTTAGCTACACTCTTTTGGGTAATAAAGGCTTATGTGTTTCTCATGGGAATAATCGTATCATCATTTTATCGACGTTACGTCATATTCGTATTTCGTTGAATGAATCAACTAACAGGGGCAAGAAACTCTGCACAATAGAAACACTAGACAGGCATTGAGCGACTAAGGGTAATCTGAGATGGGTAGTTCATTCGAGACTTTAAAACTAATGCTGCAACAAAGTATGAACTCTAACACGCATACTTAAGATTCAGAATGGTTTTAGTAGTATTCTGTAGTATGTGGTATTAAAGAAAAGTGGCTATAAGGTTTGTTCCACCTGTATAGTAATAGTCTTTTGGGCTACGTATAAAACAAATATAATTCGAGTTCGGTTCAAATCCAAGATCAAAGTCAAATTTCTGCTAATCAAATATAAACTGTAATTTTATGACGCATAATGTTATAATGCATGTTGTATAGCATGTTGGAATATTAAATTATAGTTAGGTTAGTTTTGTAAAAATTTAAATAAAAGATATGTATAAAATAATGAGCAAATAAATAAATATATGTTTTCAACTGTATTAGAGATGGACAAAATTTCGAAACCAACCGTTTCCTTTACACAATCGCACCACTGCGCACCGCTCCGGAGTAGTCTTAGAACAGTGTTTTCACACTACATCCGATTTTTATCATCCAATTTTTTTTAATTCGGTTAAAAGGAACGGGATTTTTTTTGCAGTAACTCATTTTGGACTGAAATGTCGCTTCTCTTACTCGATATGTAACATTTTTAGACATCTTTCAAGTCCTTGAAATAAGATTGCAAGCAAGATACTTCACAATGTTACCCTTTATTACAACTCTCTTGGAATTTGGATACTTCAAGCGCCGCAATATTCTCAACCTACAAAATAAACAAAACTTACCACTTTTCCCGCCATATTTTATTCTCTGAGGTACTGAAACTTGCCAAACGTCACTGGAGCGAGTTTTTTCAACTCCTCTAGATAATATGTGGTTCTTCAGGGCTCCAGAAAATATTGCCGACCATAAACCTCTAGGGGTAGCCCTTCGTCAAAACTTAGTGAAGGAGAGGTTGAAAGTTTTAATTGTAGTTCTAGATTTTGTATGGTTAAGGAAAATAAAATGTTGGACTGCTTGTCGTTGGTAAATTGAAAAGTTAGAACTTTTAGCATAATAAGTAGTATTTATATATGTTTGTAGAAGAACGGGATGTGATGTTCCTCTACCACAAAGGCAGGATCCTCCGACCAGGCTCGGTGGTATTGCCTGGCGGACAGCTGTCTAACGGTAGCGTCTTGAAAGTAGTATTATTTAGCGCTTTTTGACATTTGTGACGAATTTGTCACTTTTTGACGTTGTCAATATTATCTGTCATTTATTATGTGTATTATGTGGGTACCGCCACATGTTCTTAAACTTTCGCTTTAGAGAACATTTAAAAAAAAATACATCAGGTCTAAATTGCGTTTTAATTATAAAGGTAAATAAATACTTATGCTCGGCATTTCGAAATGACTTACATCATTCGTGGTCACGTGTAATAATTATTTTGTATTTATAATAATGTTGCAAAAATGCAAGGTTTTGGTTACAAGGGCGAGTCAAGTTATGTCTATAGAGTGTAGTTACGTGTTCATTAATCTTGGAATTGTTTAAATCTATTTTTAACAATATACAATTTAATTAAACCTGTAGTGTGTAAATAACGCCACTATTTAATCACTAAACTCCTTTAAAGATTATGTTGTTAATGCCAAAACCTACTTCAAAATCGTAACCAAACATTTACCGATTCAAAGTAATTAACAAGACTCCAATATTTGTTTACACTGTTCCGAAATGTAAACATATTTATTTCAGTATCTGCAAGATGTTTGTCAACAAGTATCGCTCGGATTTAATTCCGAACATTTGAAGAATTTGTTTACTTGGCGGAACGATAATTTGTACCAATTTAGCTGAGTAAACTGATCTTGTACGGGTAAGGCTTGGAAATGTTTCTTATGGAAATATCTGGGAAATAATGTTTTACGATTTGCGATGATGTGTTTCCTGTAATTGTTACAGAAAGAAATAAAGTTACGTTTTCGCGGCTAAACCACAGTTCAATATGTAGACAATTGGCAAAAAAATCGATGCTATGTCTTTAGTTTGATTTCTTTTTAATTTTTTACTACCATTTAGCCATGCTTAGCAATCTAATACTAAGAAAAATCCAATAAGACGTGCATTATACAGTCGAAAAATTCGTGGATTTAGAAAGTGGTTTGGACAGCTCAGATAAGAGAGCGATTGGACAGACCGCTTCAAGTCTAAAAATATATACGATAGTTTCATATTTTGCGTTTTGTTAGTCATGTCTAAACATTTTAAAATAAACCTATGACCGTACAGATAAAAAAAATCTAGTCTATTTTTTTGCCGTCTGTATCATATTAATTAAACCTAACATAATATATCCATGTAAATATTCATTTCGATGCTTTATTTTCTTCATAATACATTTCCAAGAATAAATAAAAAAATATTATCACGGAGAAACTAAAAGACGCAATCAAACTAACAGCTTAAATCATCATTCTGTTTTAACTATGAGAGAGAAATATCCACAGCAATTAATAAGGCAATTAATCCTGAATAATACAATATCTAATTCCCAATCCAGCCTTAACTAAATAGACCAGAATTGGCCGCATAATATTAAAGAACTGGAATTAAATTATTGAACGTGTAATATTTTATGACGGACTAAAACAATTATTACTTTGATGGCAATAGTAAAATGTAGATGTCGTTTAGTTTTATTGTTCTGCTGACATTTAAATGGTATAAAAGTTTGATGTTTTCATAAACTGTTCATATATAACCTTCATGAAGTAAGGGTCAATTCTGCGAGGCAATTCTGATGTAATTTCTGTCTTTGTCATAGGAACGGACAAAGCATGCATGAGATTTGCCTTACAATCCCCATCACATGGGACCTCAACATAACGGATGAAATGTGAGAGTTATACAGGGTGGATGCAATATAGCGACATTTATTGAAACCACCGCTGCCGGAAATGGGCAGTATTCAATTCCACCAGTTATGCAAGAAAACAGTTTACCGGAATATGTGATTTTTTTGTTATTGCATCAGGTCGTTATGTCACTTTCATCCTGTATACCACTTCTACACTATTCTGTATAATACAGATGTAATGAAATGTTTTATATTCCAACAATGATATTTTGGAAACACAACACAAATCCGTCAATCCATAATATCGATTAATTGTTTACTCATAAACTAAACTTAAGCGGCCGTGGCGCAAAAGATAAGGCATTGGTCTTACGATCGAGAGTTCGTGAGTTCGAATCCTGGCCATTACACCACGGACGTAACTTTCTCCTAATACAAGCGAAATAAGCTTAGCTGGAGATATTTACATAAAAAACTAGTAAGCTTCTTCTTAAAAAAAAAAAAAAAAAAAATAACTAATAAAAATACCTGTCAAAGAGTCGGGCGCCTTAATGTCGGGTATTCAAGTACTTGGTTTGGTATACATTATTAAAATATAGGGAAATATATCCTCAAACGTATATCCACTATCGATGATTCTAAGAAAAATATACGGTGGCCAAATATTCATTTAGGGCTGCCACCTGCTACCCAAACAATATTGGCAAGGTCATCCGTGCCTTTCTGGAGATCCTTAAGGATTATTCCCAAGTGAGTAACGAAAAAAGTAAAAAAGGATTTCGTCCAAGTAAGAAAAGCGATAGCCGTGTGGAAGACCGTAGGACTGCGAAGTCAAAGGTCTCGGGTTCGAACCCACAGCACACGTCAATAAATCGTTAAGATTCGTATTTTCGTAGATATGTGTGTATTTATCATATAAATTATCGCTCGCTTACGGTGAAGGAAAAACATCGTGAGGAAACCTGCATGCCTGAGAGTGCCTGAAAAAGTACTCGAGGTCGTGTGAAGTCTACCAATCCGCACTTGGCCAGCGTGGTGGACTAGGGCCTTACCCTTCTTATAATGAGAAGAGGCCCGAGCCCAGCAGTGGGACATGTATTAGATACAGGGCTGCTATTATTAAGAAAAGCTTAAGTAACCCTAAAGATAAAGACCGAAACTGAATAAAATATAGTCAAAATCTTTTAGAACAACATAAGGATTATTGACGACACTTTTATCTGAAAGGAATCCTACAAAACCGATCTAATACAATCGCCATTTTTTACCACACAACCTTGGCAACATAAGTGTCTAAATCGACTTTAGAATACATTGCGCGTTTAGCTCTTACGTGCCAAAGTTGGCTTCGTGGGTACCCAGTGATGTATGGTAATAGCAGCGATAGAATTTAAATTCCTGAGCGTAAACACGTAAAACTTTTGGCTATAATGCCTCTAGGTATGTAAAGTAGGGAATCGGTGATTTTCAGAGCTCTTATTTCTAGTGCTTTGGGAAAATGAGACGGGGTTTTGTTTGTACAAGGGTTGGTTTTAAATGAATTATCTATACAGGGTGGATAACGACATAAACTGATGAGAGATTGTCATGGTGCAATACCCATCAATATAATCTTTTTGTATTTTGATGTTTGTTTTGACGGGTTCACTTCCTTGGGGCCCATGGAAATAAATGATTTCTGATTTCTGACTGTTATTAAAACCACAAATTATAGACATGGTCAATGCTCATTTCTACGTGCAGAAAAAAAGAATCATCAAAATCAGTTCATAAACGACGAAGCTAGCCGTGAACAAACATGAAAAAAAATAACATATATGCAAATCGAATTGAGAACCTCCTCCTTTTTTAGAAGTCGGTTAAAAATTGTTTAAAGGATTTTCATAACAAATTAAATGACCGTAATGTTAAGTTTATTCGGCAAACGTTCAAAAATGTTATCCTGCATACTAGCAAGTGGAATACTGATTACGGTATATATATAATATACGGTATATTATCAACACAGAAACAAATTTAAACGATAATTACAACACTTTTATTACTATAATAACAGAACTACTAAATAAACATATACCAATACAAAAAATTAAAATTAAACAAAAACCCAAAAAACAATGGCTAACCACGGGCATTAAAAAATCATGTACACATAAAAGATTATTAAGAACTTTTCTTATCGAATCACAAAGTTACGTCGTACATGAATACTATAAAAAATACAGTAAAATGTTAAAACGAAGCGTAAAAATATCTAAAAGGATAGATTATATCAAACAAATGAAAAACTCTGATAATAAAACCAAAACTATGTGGAAAATTATAAATCAAAAAACAGGTAAAATGAAACAAAATACGTACAAAAATATATCGTTAAAAATAGACAACCAAATCATAGAATGCCCAACAAAAATTTCTAACATCTTTAATGATTATTTTGCAACTGTAGGAATAGACCCAAATAAAACAAATCAACTCGATATTAAGGGTCGACCCGTTGTAAATTCGCCCCTCTTTTCTATGTACTTAAGTCCATTAGATAGAAAAGAAACTATAGACATAATCCGTTCTATTAAAAATAAACACAGCTGTGGCATAGACGATATACCTCCTATCCTCTTAAAACAATGTTCAGAACAATTTTCAATACCATTAACATTTTTAGTTAACCAAAGTTTTAAAGATGGCCAGTTTCCTAACCCTCTTAAAATATCACTTATAAAACCGATTCATAAAAAAGGTGACACACACACCCCCAGTAACTACAGACCAATAGCTCTTCTACCCACATTTTCTAAAGTATTTGAAAAGTCTATGTGCAATAGACTTTATAATTTTTTTGAGAAATATAAAATTCTAGACGATTCTCAAAATGGGTTTAGAAAATCCAGATCAACTACACTAGCTGTTTATAAATATGTACAAATGGCACTCCAACACATAAACGACAAAAAATGTGTATTAGGTGTTTTGCTTGACATGACCAAAGCATACGACAAAGTACTCTACAACATTGCATACTTCTTGATAAACTCAATGGTTCAGGTATTCGCGGTCCAGCATATTTGTGGTTCAAATCATATTTAGAAAATAGATACCAAATAGTTCAGATTGAAAACTACGATACAACCAAAAATAAAATAAATATAAACCACTCAGATAGAAAAAAAATGTCATGCTCCATTCCACAGGGAAGTGTATTAGGCTGTATATTATTTTTAATATACATTAATGACTTGCCAAAAATCCTTAACAAAGATATCACTTTACCCGTTTTGTTTGCAGATGATATTTCAATTTTAATTAAATATGAAAAAACCAATAGTCCTCCACCTATACTACAAGAAACTCTACAAACAGTAACACAATGGCTTCAAGATCACAACTTAGAAATAAACTTTAGCAAAACCAAGACTATACAATTTAAATCGTACAAAACTCTCCCATTAAATATAGACACCACTTTTGACAACACAACTCTTGAAACAGTAAATACATTTAATCTACTCGGCATAAATATTGACACCCACATCAACTGGAAAACTCATATCGAGTCCACCAAATCCAAATTGTCAAAATTTACTTACGCTCTTTTCCAAATTAAATGTAGTACAAATGAGAAAACAGCATTATCAGCATACTACGCATATGCATATTCATGGCTGAAATACGGGATCATGCTATGGGGCAATAGTGTCAATGTCCATGAACTTTTTGTATTGCAAAAAAAATGTGTCCGAATAATAGCCCAAATAGATAATCAAGACAGTTGTAGACCCTATTTAATAAAGTATAAATTATTAACACTTCCAGCCATATATTTATGATATCTGCATATTTGTATTTAAAAACCTAGATTATTTCACAAAAGTAAAAGAGACCCATAATATTAACACTAGACATAAAGATAATTTGTATTTGCCATTATCTAGAATTAAAATGCTAAACCAAAGCCCCTATTATATATTATGTCAGTGAAAATATTCAACAAACTGCCAAAACAAATAAAAAATAGCCCGAAATTGTCTGCTTTCAATAGAAAATTAAAGACATTTTTAATAGAAAATTGTTTTTATTCTATTGACGAATATTTTAAATGTATAATTGAAACATCCTAAGTTATTTTAACAGTATTAAAATTAACTATTATTAGTTTAGATTTAAGATTTATAAAACTGTGTTATGTTATTTTTACTAAATATTACTGTATGTTGTGACTCCCACTGAGTTATCAAATTATGCAACGCCTGAAAAGGGCTACTAAGTTATCAAGATTTGTATTTAATATTTAAGACCTAACTATACACTTAGCAAGCAAATAAAGACTTTTGACTTTTTGACTTATACTAGATACTTAAGATTTAAGAAATGTCGGTATGTGGTTATGAGGCATCCACCCTGTATATTGGGTATTTTATCTATACTCTGTGATTTTTATACAGGATTTTGGTAAATGGGAATAGAAAAAGATTGTACAAATATTTCATTTAAATCTATGTTTTCTCAGTTAATACAATTAATTATGTAGGAACATTTTCAACAAAAGTCTGCTATATCATAGATTAAGCTTAGTTATTTTGATTGATTAATTTAAATTAACTTAGAATCAGTGAGATGCTAATTCACTAAATTAGAGTTTATAATTTCAAAAACTGCCGAATTATTAAATCAATTCACACATATTACTGAGCATCAAAATATTCCTTAATTTGATTTAGCCTCGATGGCCTTGTGGTTAGCGTATGCGACTCTCAACACAAGGTCTCGGGATCGATGCCTGGGTCGGGCATTTGTGAACTTTTCATCAGGGAATTCTCAATAGCAGCACGGAGTTGGAATTGTGCTCGGTGGATGGTGATAGGCCTTCCCATGGGACTCAAAGATAACAGGTGAAGTGTGGGTGTTGTACACCTCTGCCACATCCTTCTGAGTAATATAGACGTGATGTTATGTTATGGTACGATGAAATTCTCATACAATTTTATTCGTATGCTTCAACTTTTACGGGCTCTCATAAAACTTCCTTCTTTGGGTCAAACTCTTCAAGTATTGTGACCTACTTCTAGATTTTCTATTCGATTGAAGCTTTGAGTCGTGAAATATCTAGTACAAATCTTAAATTAGTGAATATTCGAATAGTCATGAAAGCAGAAGCACCGACATATTGACCTGCCGGTAAATAGTAGTATAAAAATAGCAGCCGTGTATCTAATACATGTGCCACTGCTGGGCTTGGGCCTTTTCTCATGATGAGAAGGGCCACGCTGGCCAAGTGCGGATTGGTAGACTTCACACGACCTCGAGTACTTTTGTAAGCACTCATAGGTGCATGCAGGTTTCCTCACGATGTTCTTCCTTCACCGTAAGCAGCGATAGCCGAGTGGGAGACCGAAGGAATGCGAAACCTAAAGTCTCGGGTTCGAACTCATGGCACAATCTCGCAATCGTAGCGCGCCGGCACCTCAGCGGGGCTTTGCCCCATGGCAAATATATACATTTGTACACGATCAAAGCCCACGCCAAAATTGATGGTAACCGGCGCGCCGACGAGCTGGCCTCAGAGGCGCGAGGGAGAAGCATACTACTCATTGCAACTAGCCTCACCGCCAATAAAAACCCAAGCCGATCAACATCAAATCCGCTCAAAAAAAATACCAGCAAAAGTAAAAATATATAAACGAAAATAGTAAAAATAGTAAAATAAAATAAGTACAATTTCTTCCAAATTCAATAAAAATGTAATAAACAAAAACTAGCAAAAAAATACAATAATAAATAAAACAACTAAATTAGTCTCCCATTTTATAAATTCATTAAAATACACACAAGCAATAAAATAAATTAAGCAAAAATATAATAAAAAATCAAACAACTCAAATAGCTTCTTCTTATATATTCATTTATTAAATATATTTAACACATACACATAATATAACAAATAGCAACAAATACGATGGCACAAAAAAGACTCTTATACATTAAGGGGAACATTAGAAATAAAAACCCTAAGAAAAAAAAAAAAAAACTCATGGCACAAACCTCTCTCAATCGTTAAGATCGATTTCTTTTTCAGAATCAGAATTAATGCTATATCTTCAGAGCTATTTCGCTGATATTTTCAAAAAATAATCTTTATTCTAGTGTCCCATAGAATTGTTTTCACACAAAAGTAGTGTTTTCACAAATTAAAATCTGAAAAGTGCATGAATTGATAAAATCAAACCGTGTGAGAAAAATGGCTAATTTGATTGCAATTTAATACTTCCAAAAGTAGAACTATACATTAAGAAAATAAGTTAGCGGCGGTGACCATTCAATTCATTGCATATTAACCAAAATCTGCAGATTTTTCTTTATTATTACTAGTTCATTTTTTGTTTCGACGCTCAGCTCAGATTAAAAGCATTAAATCAAATAAATCAATCAAAATAGAGTTGCTGTCCGATGCTGAATAGGGGCTCGGCCATAGATCAACTGAAATGGGAGAGAAAAGAATGAGTTAGTGCCTGGCTTTAGCCGCCATATTGATGGGTTGAGATAGATATAGCAATGTATGGAAGCGAAATTTTAAGACAAAAAAAAATGTAAAATGAAGACTGGATGAGTGACGAAAGTATCAATCGATATCGGTCCTTATTGAAAGCTCTATGACAGTAATTAGGGGAATTGGCAGCCTGAAAATCTTACAAATAGAATTGTATGCGCAGTACTGTCTTATGGAGTTCAAAGGCAGTAGCTGTACGTATAATAATGATGTACGAACTGATCACTAGGAACGAGTCTTATGGCAAAATAGCGAAATTCAAAAAATACCATTCTTTATTCTAATGTTTCGGTATTTATAATATTTCATTGAATCATTTTCAAACCTAAGCTCATAAGCATTTAATTTTAAAACGCTCTTTATTTGTTTGAATTGCAGATTGCCAAGAAACAGCACATTCTATCTCCTACATCACGTTTAACGGCACAAATAGCACTATTTGTTTGAAAGCACACACTTTACGCCTTTTATCTTAAACGCTATTGTTTGCTAATGTTTTCTGTAATCGTTTAATACTGGCCATATTTTAGAGTTGTAAGTGTTATGGGATTCCGTGTGACCATTCTAGTATATACCAGGATGTGCTACTTTTGAATATCGAGAATTGAATTTTGTTAGTGGGCATGGTTACTAATTTATAGATAGTAAAATATAGGATACCTTTTCAAAATAAATAGGTGAACATAAACCAAATGCAAGAAAGTTTAGTAACATGCTATAAATCTAACTTATTTTATAATCATTCAAAGTTTCATGGGCTTTTTTAAGGTACGAAATTATTAAAAAATATTTTATCATTAAAGAACCCACACAATTTATAGCAACTTTTGCAATAAAACCATTTACATAAAAGCAATATTTCGTATAGCTATCAAACAAAACTCATAACTTCACACACAAAATACTAAAGCGAGACGTCACGCCATTGTAGTTGTTTTTAAGGAGTTTGGACGAGTCTGTTAAAGTGAATTAAAAATTGTATTATCTCTAGTAACCTATGTGATATCAAAGTAATTCTTTAATGATGTTTCTTATATCGAGAGGTGTTGAAATTAGTTATCATGCCTATTTAATTAACTTTATTGTTATCACAATTTCTTATTGATTATTTTTATAGCATTTAGCTATGCTTAGCAATTTATACTAAGTATCAGTTGAAAAAGATATGGGACCGGTAAGATTTGAACCTGCGACCTTCTGCACAACGGGCAGTCGCTTTACCCAGCCAGCTGCGGTCACTTCTTGCCAGGACCCTAAATTTCTCAACTGTATGTTACGTCATTTAATGACGACACGTTCATCCATTTGTGCCTATCTTAAGTAGGAAACAATATATTATATTGTATTCTAAGTGACTGCCCGGTGTGCAGAAGGTCGCAGGTTCAAATCCTGCCGGTCCCATATCTTTATTGTTATATTCCTAATATATACTAGTCCGTACTCACATAAGGTTTTACTAGATCGTTTTACTGTAAGACAAGTAAAACTTTACGTGAAGACCATGAGGCTCGATAGAAAACAAATGAAAATTCCTTTACACTTTAGGTGAAGATAATCTCGGACACTCAATACCGTATATGTGAGTATAGAGCATAACATATTAAGGCTTAACAGTTTTTTGTGGTTGTTTGTGCAAAGGAGCTTATCTCTTATGCTAAAATTCAGATTTTTTTAAGTATTTTTGCATTAAGATAAAAGTGTATTTTATACAAAAGGTTCTAGGTATAACGTTTTAAACCAGAGAAAAGTAGACGTAGATAAAACGGCTTAGTTGTCTATTTAATATACAATGTCGGCATGTCTGCACCCACACATATAAATACAGAAATTCTGTATGAAATTTTGACTTTCATAGGTGCTTTTTTGACATTAATAAGTGAATTTTGACATTTATATGTGCAAAAGTTTGACTATTTTTTTTTAATACTACGCCCACAGCGAACGAACGTGTAGTCCACCTGATGGTATGTTGAGTACAGCCCATGGACATGAACAATCCACAAAAGCAGATTATAGATGCGTCGCTGCAGCTGAGGACTACGGTGTTATGCCTCATGTGCCAGTAATTTCAGCGCCTGATCACACCTCCGAACCGGAACACAGTAATGGAAACACTACTATTTGGCGGCAGGTTAAAGGTGAGACGGTGGTGCTGCCGCCCTCGAGCTCATTCACAAGAGCTCTACCACCAGTACGCTTTCTTGATATTTATGCCTCTCTAGTTGTAAAGAGTTATTCACAAGCTCATTGTTTCAAACCTTAAAAATAGAGCAGAAGTTCTTCACGCGAGTAAACCTCCGAGGATTAGTTAACACAATCCCCATATCTAATCACGCCTATATTACCCAGCATGGTGTAGCAAAGGTTAACACTCACACTTCACCTGCTATGTTTAGGAACCATGTGATAGTGTGAGCCTTTCGCCATCCGCCGGGTACAATTCTAACTATGTGCTTCTAATAAAAAATTTCCTGTACATAAAAATCCGAAATAATACATTTGCCCGATCCCTTAAACCGCGAACTCGTGGCGCAAATCCTCAAACGCTAACCACTAGACCAAGCAAATTGACAACCTTGATTTTTTTTGTAACGTGGGCCTTATGAACGAGCCTAAAATAAATCATTTTATCCTATTGGAAGAGAATAGCGATAAAATTGACTTTTAGGATTTATTTTTGTCACAAAATAGCGATAGCTGAGTGGGTGTCCAAAGTACTGCGAAGTGGAAACTTTTGATGTTATGTATCTTCTATAGTAACCGACATAGCTTGCAAAATAAACTCGCTTAAGTGACAATGGGCTGGTCACGTCTGCCGAAGGACCGACAGCCGTTGGAGCAAACGAGTCCTGGAATGGAGACCGCGACTCGGCAACCGTAAGGTATGACGCCCCCCTGCCAGGTGGACTGACGACCTGAAGAAGGTCGCTGGAGGGTGCTGGATGCAGAAGGCGCGGGACCGGGTGTTGTGGTGTAAATTGGGAGAGGCCTATATCCAGCAGTGGACTACGAGCGGCTGAATGATGATCTCCAAGTGACACGCCCTGGATTCGCTCCGGGTACTATGTAGTACGGCTATACGCATGTTTTATAAATAAATACCGTCGTTATGTATTCTTTATATTAAAAAAACTACTGAGGTGTCAAGGGACACCCGGATGGAACGAAGTTCGGTAATTCCAAATAACAACAAATCAGGATTTGCACCCGAGATTGCAGTAAAAGGTATGCGACCTTAATCACTAAACAAATAAAACAGTCTATTAATAAACTAATTATACGGTAACAAAAATTTAAACCAAATTAAAAAAAAACAAACATTAAGACAATTAAATTATCAAGCGTAGCAAGCGTACACACGATCATTCAGAATCACTTAATCATTCTCTTAAAATAATCGAATGATACATTTAAAATCATTGTGGAGATTTTATCACAATACTCCTGGCTACATAACAATATTTCCTGTGCCTTACACACTCAATTTCAAAATAATTCTTATCTTCGAACTTTCGCGCTATTCGAATTTCAAAATATCAAAAGCGAGGTTCATTCAAACACACGCATAGACTTATAATGCCTAGATCAATAAACTGCTTGTATGAATTTAAGTATAAAGTTAGGCTAAAAACAGATTGATTGAAAATTATAATGCGCCGCTTGGCGGACAGACAAACTAAATGAAAATCTGATAAATACCAGAGAGTTACACTGAACTGAAACGGCACAATTAAAGTGGCTTCACATTTCATGCGTGTACTCGGTTTCTAGGAGTAATAGTTCTATGATCACACATAACAAACCTTATCTTTAACATTATTTTTCTGCGATTACCTTGCTTTCTTTTAAATTGTATTCGCAAGTTTACTCGCGATATAATAATATCAGATCTCATTATCAATAATCTAATCACCAATCCCAATGACATAATTAGATGTGTTCTAATCGGATATTTCATGAAATGTACATAACAAAATTAGTAAACATTCTGTGGTAATATTAAAAAATAATTTGCTTTTGAATTTAATATAGTTATGACGCGTACACTTGCTAAACACACAATAATGGAGAGATTATAACGCGTATGACTTGGTTAGCACAATAGTAAAGAAAGGTTATAATGCGTACTTGCTAAAATACAAAATCATTTATTATTGTAATATTTAAAGCAAATTTTAGCTTTGCTATGCCTTTTTGTATTTATATAATATTAAAGTTGAAAAAATTAAGAATCCAGCAGGACTCGAACCTGCACCCCCTGGGTATAATCATTTATTATTGTCTGTATAAAATCTCTACTTACCTAAATCCATCAGCAATAACCGGAACTTGTGCAGAAACACTGTCAGGATTCATTATTGTTACTGTTTACGTTAAAAAGGTAAACGAAATCATATCGCGATTAATTAATTATACTGGTCGGATTTTAGTACCAATTTTGCATCTAGATGGCGTTAGCGTCGAATTAGAAGGCGATATGGTTTCGTTACCAACACGGGTATATAAGGAGATGATTTTTATCGTTTTATGTGACTAGTAAACTGAAATCAGTTTGATTTATAGCCTCCCCCGCCGACCCTCGAACATGGTCCTTTGAGTCGGATTAGTGGAAGTGTTTTTTTGGTAGTATTCAGTAGTGGTGGGTTTGGTAAAGTTACTACCCGTCGCGTTAGTACTAGGCAGTGGATCGCTGTCCAGAGCATCTCCTTCATGGATCGTGTACGCCTGCGCGGACCTATCGCAGCGCGCCAGTAATTTTTTTTTTCTTTTTAGTTTTTTTTATAAATTTAATTTATCTTTTTTTTGTTAGGGAAAGAGAGAGAGAGACTGACACATAAAAATGTGTAGCACCGTAGCTGTAATGTAGCATGTAATTACTACGCCGCTACGAGAATTGCTACAAAAAGTGTCGTTACAACTTTTCGTTCCATTTTTTTCCGTCTAGCCCCCTTTCGCAACGCGCGATAAGGAACTTCGTTCCAAAAACAGGCGATTGCATGTCTGGCTACGCACAGGGTTCCGTGGTCAGCTGTTATAACATAATTATGGACTCGAAACAGGTTGAATATCTACATTGAACATTAAAGACTCTGAACTAATTAAATTAATTTAGCCGCTAAAGGTTTTCTTACAAGTTGATAACATTAACTACCACTATGATATTTAATTAACTTTTAAACTATCGCGTTGCATGATTATTATTATAACTTTGACGGGAATTAACGCGAAACATGCATATTATTTACCTTTTGGCTATACGTTTCGGCAACGGGTTACACCGGCCGTTTTCTATAGCGTACTCCGCTATAGAAAACGGCCGGTGTAACCCGTTGCCGAAACGTATAGCCAAAAGGTAAATACTATGATATTTTTCTGATTCTCGAGCTAACGGTTTAGTTTTTAGAGGGAGGGGGATGCCCAAATCAGAGAAGAAATTGCTCTTTAAAATAAATTATCTTGCAAACGGAAATTTAATCAAAAAAACTTCTTTAGCAGCTTCTATATATTTTTAAAGACCTATCTTACTATACCTTACACTGCCCATAGTGTGAGGTATCATTAGATAGGTTTTTTATGCAGGATCAGGATAACCAATTCAACAAAATTTATTTTTTAGACTGATCCCGCGGGAATTATTCGAGTGGCATTATCTGATGCCTCGGTTTTTTTTACTCTTCTTATAGTAGAATTTTATTATTACTGTTATTTTTTAATTTATTGACCTGTTACTTATAATCTGATTTGACAGAAAAGTCTTCCGTTTTTTTTTGAAAAAGCAGTAAAAATTTAATTTGAAAATTATCGATACATTCTCAGACTTGCCAATTTACGATATTGCTATTATTTTCACTATACTAGATAAAAGATCCATCAATATTGTGATTCATTTTGAAGTTTAAACTATTTTTTGAATATTATTACAAGAATAGTAAGATGCGATTAAAAATTCATGATCCACTATAATACTTTTTTTTGTATAGACATTGCAAAACAGTGAAGTACATTACCTTATCAACTTTGAAAATGTCAAAAGAAATGTTTGTCAAATGGGTCATGAATCAACTTGTCTGATAATACAAAGAAAAATCAATAAACATGACACACAATAATAAATGCTTTTTTTGAAATAAACTCTACTTCAAAAAGAGCATTTATTATTGTGTGTAAACATCAAGTAAAAAACATTAAGAAGAACAACGTAATGCATAATAAATGTACAATATTATTAGGCAACATTTTACAACTTTGAAATAAATCAATTCCCCAAAAATCAAGACAGCGCGACCGATTCCACAATATGTGAATTTAAATCTCTCTCCGCAAATGAGAGAATCTCTTCATTCAAATTCCACTGCCGCATTTGAAATGCAGATTTTACAGCCTTTAATCTAAAACCGTCGTTGGATGAAGCTCCCTGTTGAACTGGTAATTAAGGAGCTAATATTCGCAGATGGGTCTCGATAGCTCCCTTATCAACTCGAGCATTTTGAATTTGCAAGTCCAAATTGTACATTTTGGGGATATGTGCTTTGGGATTGCAATTGGGGGTTAAATTTGCTGGTTGAGTGTGAGTTTGAGTCATTTTATAGGACAAAATTTGCGGAGTTAAATATCGTGCCCTGACTTTTTTCATATAACCACAGCATAATAAAATTTGGTATCATTATTGACTTAAAAAAATTGCTTATTATATTATTTGATATGAAATTACATTGTAAATAAATTTCAATTATATCAAATTAATCCAAGATACACTGGGTAGTGTATGATTTTAAACTGTCTTTATAATTATTATTTTCCTGAAATAGTAATATTTACAACTTTACATAATAAAAAAAGAAAATTAATTATATAAATAAAAAAAATGCATTATATTATTTTTATTATATTTGTCTTAAATCGAAGACAATATTTGAATTTCGATTTGTCTCAATAGCTCGTCTATCCGCTCGAACATTTTGAATTTGCAAGTCCATACTACTGTGTATTTGGGATAAATTTGCTGGTTTAGTGTGGGTTAGAACCCACACTCAACCAGTCGGTTTTTAGGACTAATATGTTGTCTTTTAGTATCAGAATAATGTGGCCTGACTTTCTACACATAATTTCTGGATTTATTATTAACACTCTCAATAAAAAGTCGCTGCTGGCATACTTATTTAGGTGACTGGTCAACGATAACATATTTTTTTTATAATATGAATACAAGAGGTAGGCGTGACAAAAGAGCATTTATTTATTTTTTTTATTTTTTTTTATTATAAGAAATCAATTATTGAAATTATGATATCTTATTTACATTACAATCTAGCCTATCAAGGCTAATAATTAATATTATGTTTACCTAAATTGCTACGTTATAATATAATCTAAGAATGCGTCCATTAACACTTTTCTTAGTTTTTGTTAAGGGGAAGTCACTTTGTTCATGATTGTGTTCTTTATAACGACCCTTATCGCACTAATTTATTTGTCACTTATCACTACACTAACTCGAAAGGTTTCGTTCGTTTTAGTCTTTTCACTAGTTCCGTGTTATCAAGGAGCTGGATTGCCTCGATGTTGACGTGATGATGAAGTGTTCGTTCGTGAGCTTCTGCATGTTTTTGTATGACCCTGTCAACAACGTCTATGTTGAGGTCCCGGTGAAGCATTTATTGAACACATTGTATAACTATATTATATATCTACCTATAATAGGTTGCCTTCTTTAGCAAAGTTGCCTCCTCTGACCTTACCCTATTTTATTAAAGGTCGGCGCAAATCGTCTTCCTTCCCTTGAAAAATTTCACCAAAAAATAAACATACAGTACTGTATCTTTTTCACAGAAAATAAACTTTTTTTTATAGCTAGTAAGTTAGGTAAGAAGTTTATTTTCTACCCGTTTTTTTTAATAAATAAATATCATATAACATACACACAATGACATCTAGTCCCACACTAAGCAGAGCTTGTACTATGGGTCCTTGAATAAATGATAATAATACATAATACACTTTTCTTCTGTAAATACATACATATTTTACATAAAAACACCTAGACCAAGACAATCCCCTATGTCATGCACACACAGATTTGTTTTGAGCGAGAATCAAACCCGCGACCTTTGAATAACCTCTATTTATAATACCTCGTGGATATGTCCTCGAGCATTCGATCTTAAACTCGAAACAACAGATCTTAATAAGTCAGAACGTCAAAAGAAATGGTACTTAAGGCCGGCCTCAAACAACCGTTTTTTTTCGTTGTTTTGTTGATTGACTGGCGAATTGGTTTCAGGTATTTGCGTCTGAAAATTGTCAAAGCACGCAATTTGTTGATTGTGTCCCGTAAATGGCTCAACTCCTAAACATTACTGGTAAAATTAGGGTTAATACACCGCTGTTATACCCTGTGATGTTATGACATGTAATGTAAATAAAATATACCTGTACAAACAACTAACATTTTTTAACCTAACCTTGCCTTTAAAACGACTCTATTTGTCAATTCCCCGTGCGTGTGTTCTCGAGCAATCGATCTCAAACTCGATACAATAGATCTAAATAAGTCAAAACGACAACGTCGTCGGTGCCTTTTTCCTTAAACACTTTATTATGGGACACTACAGTTTGCCTTTCGGGATATTCCGAGGAGAATTTGCTGATCGCTGTTTGAGTAAACTCTTGAAATTTTTTGACGTTTTAAAAAGAGATACCCTGGATTAATAACTATTAAGGTTTGTAAACAGAAACTTATGTCTCGCACAGTAGGCTTATCTCCGTTGAGGTTGGCTGCCGTAGCCGAAATTCGGCTAGAAACATTAATTATTATCATTTTGAACCGAGGGTTTTCTAGGATTTTTTTTGTAATATATTAAAACCATAGTTTTTACTTAACTTAATTTTATGCACAAAATAACTAACATTTTATCAACACATCTTTATATAAAGTAGGTTCTAAATATCGAACCTACACAAGCATTTAATCTCTTACTCGATACAAATAAGTCTCAATGACAAAATAAACCTTTTTTCTTAAACACTTTATTACACACTTCTGTTTGCCTTTCAGGACTCCCCATTGATAGAGCATTGCTGATTGCTACAAAGGTCAATTTTAAAAGTAATTTGAAGTAAATATGGATGAAATTAAATATAAAATCCCTGGTTAAAAAAAAGGTAGAAGTTTTTTTTTATATAAAAGAACAAGATGGCATTCATTATTCAGTGATTAATTTAATTACTTTAAACGCACAATTTAAGTCACATCAGGACTCTAAGCGAAATCAAATTTTGCTCACTGTTTTTAGACAGCAAAGAACAACTTTAAGAGCTGCAGAGGTGAAAAATAATTTATTAGTTTTACATTATAATAACAATGATGTAAGGTTATTTTATACAACTCTGTATGGCAGAAATTACGTGCCTCTATAAAATAGGTTCCAAACATCGTACGGTAGAAATCGATCTTCAAACGCTCAATAAGTCTCAATGACAAAAGAAATGGTACCTTTTTCCTTAAACACTTTATTATTGGGCACTTCCGTTGGCCTTTTGGGACTTCCTGTAGAGAATTACTGATTGCTAATAGAGGTCGATTGAAAGGATGATTAAATTATTTAAAAATAAGGTTCTTGGGATCTTTGGCTGTGATTAGATTTTAATATATATAAATAAGAGACAACAATATTTTGTAATAAGAGATAACACTTAAAATAATTTGAGAATTCAAAATTATTATTATTATTTTTTGTGGTCTCTCTTATCAAGAAATTGGTATTTTGGTAGGTTGTATATTATTATGCTAGGCTAGCAGTTAAGCAAATAACATTGCGTGATGTAGTATAACTGAAGCCAATTATCAATAGATATTTGTATGACAAAAGAGCGAAGTTCGTATTTTATTTAAGTGTCGTAAGCGAAAGATTCTATAAAAAGTATATAGAAATAAGATTCTTGTTTAGAACCTTGTGCGTAGTAAGACACTCAAAAGAGATGTTGATCAGCAGATCGAAAAGGTGATAATTTAGCAAAAGACAACTTCACATCAAGCCAGAGCAAAACCCAAAACATAATCGAGTTTTGCTCACTGAAAGGACTTGAGGTGTTGATTGAAACGCTGCTGTGGTTCTATATACAAAATATTTGTCCAAAAGAATACCAAAAACAATATTAAGTATAAAAACAATATAACTGAATAGAAAGGTTGGTTGGTCGCCAATACGAGGCAAATCGGATTTCGCTCCCTATTTTTACACAGCAAAGAACACCTTTACGAGCTACTGAGGTAAAAGTATCCGAACGCATCTATGCTTACTCTGAGTAATAACTAGGATTATATTTTATGCCTGTAGATAATATTATGTAAGACAGTATTCTTTAATTACTCCCTATCAGAAGTTAATAAAGTGGCACAATATATTGATTTATGATATTTTGCTGAAAAAATAACAATAAATTTCTTTTAATAATTATTATATAAGCCTATATATTTTTTTATCATTGGTGTTAAAATTTTAACAGTTCTTACGTATATTCTACTTTTTATATATTTTTTTCAGTAGCACCTTAAGTATCGCCGCAATGTTAGAACTTGATTGGGCTAGCTAGTTCATGAACGGCAAAGGTCTGTAAGTAGGCTCTCTGTACCCGTCTTATATACCTGCCCAAAACCGTAAAAATAATTATGGACCTAAACCAATTTCTCAGTAATGTCTCGAACTTGGTAAGAACATTTACATTTGTTCTTAATTAGTAGAAATAACGAGCCGACATCCACCGCCGGTTGTAGATTAAAGCTTGTAAAATCTACAATTCAAATGCGTCGGTGGAATTCAAATGAATGGACCGTTCTACGGAACGAAGTGAATTCGTTTTATGAGCACAAAGTCAAAGCCGTGCCGATGAATCGATTGTGAAGCTAAGCAATGCTAACCGTGATCAGCCGAATTTAACTAAGAAATTTGAAGTAAAATCAATCCAAATACCAGCTCCGATGGGTATTGCATCACGAGAAGAGCTGGTGAGAAACTCATGTGCACCATCTTTTCAAATAACTCATACAATATTTGTTTGTTTTTTGACAATAATTCTATGTGTAAGTTATAGCAACTAAAACAACATTATGGCTAAAGATGGTTATGGAGAGAAAATAAACTTAAATATAGCAATGGAATAAAATTAATACTTATAAATAAATTAGTCCATAGTATATAAGGTTGCAATATCTTACAATTCAAGCAGAAAATAAAGGAGTAAAAGCAATAACTAACTACAAACAGCTTTTACAAAGGTATAAACCATATTAGCATTGAAGAATAATCTTAAAAATAGCTTATTTCCTGCTAGCTACATGTCTAAGCTACTTACTCACCAAATTTGATTCAATTTTTCTAATCATTTTCAATTTAGAGAGGTTTACATGACTCAAAGTGGCGATTTTACGAAAAAACTTTAAAAAATCATAACTTTTAAACTATTGATTTTCGCGGAACATAATTATGTTGCGTTTAAATCAATTATTGGCCGGCCCTACATCTATGAAAATTCTTTGGACTACTATAAACGGGCCACCCTGTATATGCTAATAACAAAAACCATTTTATTATACTTCAAAAAAAAAATAAAAAAATGTACACACAGATTGCTTTAACTTAACAAATACAAATAAAATTTAACGAGTTTATAAAAGAAACTATAATTATAATTATGAATTAATCTTTACAGGTAGTCAAAGCCAGAAAATCTAGCTAGTTTGACACAGAGTATCGTATTGCCCCGTAGTGGGTTGTAGAGTTCTGATGGCAATAACCTTACGTAAAATAAGAAGCTCTTAATTAGTAGAATAACGAGACGACATCCACCGCCGGTTTTAGATTAAAGCTTGTAAAATCTACAATTCAAATGCTTCGGTGGAATTCAAATGAACGGACCGTACTATGGAACGAAGTGAATTCGTTTAGTGAGTTTAGTTGGTTTTGTTTGTAGAAATTTTGATCGCGTTATTTGTGAAAACAAATACGGTTTGTAGTTGAGTAGAAACATTAATTTATAAGTTAACTTTGCCTCGGTTTAAGTTTCGTGCTTTATATATTACAATTTTTTCACTTACTGCCTCGATATATCTTCTGAGTCTTTTTATATCTTTTGTTTTGTTTTTTGTAGTTATCCGTGTTGTCACTTAAGCCTGATTGATAATCAGCGTCAGACCTGAGTCTGACAATATGCTGAATCAGGACCTATTTGGTACAACCATGGGGCATAACTCAAAATGTTGTGTATTTATATAATCTGTATATTGTTAAGTTTCTGTGTCCCATTTGTTGCAACTAAATAAATTTATTTTCTTTCTTCTTTTCTTTTATACGGGGTGGATGCGACATAGCGACATTTATTGAAACCACAGCTTCTATACATGGTAAGTATCAATTTCCACCTGATAAAAATTCTCTGGCGAAAAAAAAAAATCACGTTCTCCGAACAATTTGAACATTGCGATCGTGCAATTTGTTCGGAAGACGTGGATTTTTTTTTTCGCCAGAGAATTTTTTATCCGGTGGAAATGCATACTGGCCATGTATAGAAGCTGTGGTTTCAATAAATGTCGCTATGTCGCATCCACCCTGTATATCCCAACTCACTACGTCGTCTTTTTTATATGTGTACAGGTAAAGTGTGGGTGTCAGACACCTCTGCCACACCCCTGTGAATGATACAGGCGTGATGTTAGGATTTGTTACAGGCTTGTGTTAGGAGGAAGTTCACATCCGTGGTGTAATGGCCAGAATTTTAACCCGATCGCGAACCGATACCTTATTGCACCACGGCCATTAGAATGTGGCAGAGGTGTGTGGTGTACACCTCTGCCACGCTCCTGTAGATTATATAGGCGTGATGTTAGGAAATGTTATGAAATATTAATAATACATGGTCTTCTTCATCGTCGTGTCGATGGCTGAGTTATATTTTATTGGCCCAATAAGTGGCCACTGTTATGGCGCTCTCATCCGCGTTCATGAGAGCCTCTCTTGTGCAGGTGGTAGGGCATTTTGGACAGTCAGTAAGATGGGACATTGATTGTATTGCTCCACATTTGCAATTTATGTTAGTGTCAACCAGATATCCCCGTCTGACAAGCTATACATGGTGAACAACTGCAAAATAAAACGGCACAAATCTATTTGACATTTATCAAGATCTGTGAATTGTAACTAATCAAATTCTAACGATACCCTTAGATTACTTTGACGATCTTAAAGGGACGTTTCCTTTAAAATGACGTCATAAAATTAAGATTATTATCTTAAATTTGTAAAGTAGTAAAGAGTTTTTATGGTGCGACGGAAGTTTTATTACTTTATAATTCTGAGAAAAATGTACTAAAGATCTTGTAGAAAACGATATTGCAATGAATAGCTGAAATAAAGTCATTAAGATTACTAACAATTTAAATGTTTTTCCACACTGGAAGGAAGTTATTATCTACTCTAATTTCAAAATCAACTTTTTTTTAAGGTTTCACAAAATATTAGGTGTAATGTATGTAGGTACTTCTATAATACTCGAGTAATACGTACGATGTAAATATACGGTCGGTGGAGGGTAGTTCTAAGTTAAGTTAAGCACAACTATATATAAGGAAATGACATGTAATCGTAGGTTCTTCAGTCTAGAATAAACTCTAACGGCAAACAGTGGTTTCACTTCACTCCCCGTACTTCCCGGACACAACATTAGGTAAGTGATATTTTATATTAAAATTATAGAATAAAATTAAAATAAATAATATGACATGATTTTAATGTTGCTTTTTTAAATCTGGAACTTTTATCGGTACGGGTTCTGTACCGATAAAAGTGTCGGATTTCGTGCCCGAGTCCGACTCACACTTGGCCGGTATTCTTAGTATACTAATGAAAGCAAATTTTGCGGTTCATCTCCCAACAGCATTGTTAAAGGTAATTATAATGAAAGCAAGATACAAATTCTGGTTGATTACATTAGTACAAACTACGAATCTGCGGATCGGTACAGCTGGCTGATGGCTTCCCATCAACCTTCCATTACCAGTATAAGATGATTTCACGTTGTATAGGCTTGCCCAGCAATGCAAGACCAGCTTATGCTGGACATGTATAGGTTGATGTATATTTGTGGTTTAAGTACCAGTCGTAAATTGCAATTAACGATCTCCTAAATAAATAGAAGGAATGAGATTAAATGATCGTGAGATGGTAAGATCGTGAAATATACCACCTATTGTTACATGTTTCTTGTTTTTTTGCTCGTTTTTCCTTTACATTTGATAACGTAGACAGTTCAACCTGTTACAGGTTGAAATATCCGCAAAATATTTAGTAATATATTTATTCTGAAAAATAAAAATTTTAAAAAGAGGTAGACATTTTTTTTTTCGTTTTTTTTAATGATAATGGTACGGAACCTGTCGTGCGCGAATCCGATCCGCACTTGGCCCGTATTTTTAGTATACTAATGAAAATAAATTTTGCGGTCCATTTCCCAACAGCATTGTTAAAGGTAATTATAATGAAAGCAAGATACAAATTCTGGTTGATTACATTAGTACAAACTACGAATCTGCGGATCGGTACAGCTGGCTGATGGCTTCCCATCAACCTTCCATTACCAGTATAAAATAGTCTCATGTTGTATAGGCTTGCCAAACAATGCAAGACCAGCTTATGCTGGACATGTATAGGTTGATGTAGTACATTTGTGGTTTAAGGACCCGTCGTAAATTGCAATTAACGATCTCCTAAATAAATAGAAGGAATGAGATTAAATGGTCGTGAGATGTAATGGTAAGATCGGGCAATATACCACCTATTGTTAGTTGTTTTTGTAACAATAAATTAATATAAAAAAATGTTTGAACTGGAAAATAGTTTAAGTTTTAATATCAGGATACTTTATTTATATAGTATATCATATATTAATCCAGGCCGTCCATAAAATAAAAAAAATAAGTTGGTTTAAAAATAAATATTTTATCACCTCAGAAGCATCAAAAGTCTTTCTTTGTTGTATGAAAACCGTGAGAAAACTCGACTTTGCTTCGAATCATTTCGGTGAGCAAAACTCGACGTCGCCTCGAGATGAGATTGGTGGTTGGATTGATTAGTAATTTTAGAGAAAAGCTCTGATAAACAAATACATATTAACTCTGTATAAAATTTGTACAGAGAAGAAAATTCTAATATTATTTTCGTAAAAATGTTCACTGTTCGATGAATTATTATGAGGTTTCTGTAAAAGAGAGCTTAACTTAAACACGAAGCTATATTTTATACCTTCACTAGAGCAAAAAATACGAACAACAGATTCACGCCAAGGGACCAGCAGTTTAAAGCTACTATACAAAAATAATCTTAACAAAAATCCAGCGATAACAAATCGTGAACGCTTGGTAGCACCGCAAATTCGACTAACGTTTGGGGTTGAATTTTAAACACCCCTTGAATGGGTTTAATGTCTTGCTGTGAAATTTATTTTGGTTTTTGTACTCGATTGTACTAGGTTAAGAGACAGACTTTTAGCCTATAGAGGAATCAACTTAATCTTGTTTGTTTGTCTGTTTAACTACTAATAAATCCACAAAACCAAATTTGAAAATTAGTATGAAAGATGTGGAAAAAATTATAAAAGAAGACCTACCACGTAAGCAAAGTCACGAGTAGAAGCTATTACAAAAATAATGTAAATAAATACTTTTTTAATTACAGGCTACAGTTTAATGATAGGCTTAGAGATATTAGCATTAATGTGTGGTGCAATAAGGAAAAATGTAATAGGAATGATTAAATATCTCGTTAGTCTGGCAGTATTTGGACATTTATCCAAGTAGATAAGTTTCTTATTTAATTAATCACGTGCTTGCTAAATATCAGTGTTTCAAAGAAAACTAACCACATGCTGCCTCCGTCTATGTTTTGGGGATTAGGGTTGCGCTCACCACTTCCATCCGGGACCAACACCATCTTATCGCTTGGTGTCCACTGGTTGATGACCTGTGGTCCATGGCTGTGGCTGCGAGTTGAACAGTAAACGTCAGGTGGTCAACGCGTGGACGTCACGTTGTCCAAAAATAGATGATAGTAAGCGAATAGGTGCATCGAACCGCGCGCTAAGAGCGCTAATATAGAGAGGAAATTTTGGCAAATTAATATCTATGCAAATAAGTCTGCCAAAACTAGCGGGAGAGCGGGGGTAGATTGTTTCGCTCATCGCGGGGGAGCGGCGCTCTTGAAGAATCAACTGAAAATGACTAGATCTATTTATTTAATTCCCTAGTTCACGTGCGTAAGCCACTTGTGGACTGCTCATATCACGGCTCATATGCAACGGGTAGTCACCGAGTGGCCCACTCGCCGTCCGTGCTTGGTTGGCCGCAAGGTGCAAATTATTCCGCTAGACAAAGAAGCTGTATCGAAATAATAAAAAGATTCAATCTTCCATCCTCCTTTATCTTAACCACTGACAATTACTTACACAAATTTATTATTAATTATAACAAATGGCTAGCTCCCTATCTATGTACACTCGCGCACAATCCCTCCGTAGCGATTAGCCCAATAAAAACTGGCTTTAATGCCTTAAGATTTAAACTTTACATTTCCCCGATAATTTTATTGTTCTCCGAGCAACTTTATAGTCTTTTGTGAACAACGTTTTTTGCTTTTATTGTTCACGCCCACTTCTTTTATGAGGTGAGTAGTACTAGAAGTTTTGTATTGACCTGATTACTATCATAAAATTGTGCCCACTTTTTGCATGACATGTATTGTGTAAACATTACAAAGCAATTATTGTTTCGTAAATACTATTAAACTATTATTTGCAGCGGATGTTTAAGGGATCAATTAAAAAAACTCGTAAAATCTAACTTAATATTGCAATGCATAGCAATTTTATCAGTTGCAAAATAAACGCTAATAATCAAATAAGAAAAGCGGAATAAACATTGTTTAATTAGTTAACATGTAATATTTATTACCTGACTTATTTATTATACAATTAAACATTTAAAATTACACTATATTTTTAAGAAAGTAAAAACTACAAAAAATATACCTAACTATATATACATGAACTAAAAAAATATAATACAAACTTATTAAATAAAATAGATCTAATAAAAAGTTCAGGTGTTAAAAAATACGTCCGCATCAATTTCGACCGTGGGTAACGTGCCCAGAAGGCTGGCGGCATTGATTTTGTTTTATAAAACAATTGGTTATCAAGCATTTAACAAATAATAATAAAATAATGATCCACACTAAACAAACAAAAGCAAAAAAAAAATTTTTTGAATAACTCTTTCTCAAGTCTTCTAATAAAAGTTCATTATTTATTAATTTCTTTTACTAATTCGATTTGGAACTTCCAGCAGAGAGTTTATTGGTAAACTATTAAAAATATTTATGGGAAAACTTCTTGGAAGCAAAACGGTAAAGAACAGCTAAGATAAAAACAACCTTTTAAAAGGGATAACCTATAAATGTTTCTAATAAACCTAGGCTAGAAACTTTTCTTACTTATATTATAAAGAGAAATATTTTTTTGGTTCTTTGTCTGTTTGTTTGTACCCAAATATCTTCCAATCTACTGGACCGATCTAAATGAAAAGTTTTGTTATAGTTGTCTTGAACTATAACAAAATTTTTCATTAAGACGGACCTAGAAATAATATAAGCTACTTTTACCACACGGCCGGAGCCGCGATCGGAACCTTGTTTATTAAACAATATTGAGTCACTTTTTCAACCTCATGCTGTAGATAGATAGATAGATAGATAAAAACTTAATTTGTGCATAAGACATAGGAAATACATTTTGTACGAAAGTTTCAGTTACAATATATGCACAAAGGGCGGCCTTAATGCTTAACGCGATTTCTTCCAGGCAACCTTTGGATGGACATTAGCTGTAGTATATTTGATAGAAATATGTATATTTTTTATTTATTGACTGCCGCAATGGTCTAGTGGTTAGCGAATGCACGAGGTGTCGGGTTCGATACCCGGGTCAGACAAAGTATTGTTTGTAAACATTCAGTCAGCAAATTAACAATAGCAGCAAGAAGTTGGAATTGTGCCCGGTGGATGGCGATAGGCTCACCCCCTATTCCATGGTACCTTAAACATAACAGGTGAAGTGTGGGTGTTGTACACCTCTGCCTCACCCTTCTGGGTAATGTAGGAGTGATGTTATGTTATGTCAAACCCATATTACGTTAGTACAAAACACTGCGCTTGGAAATAAAGTTTAATTATTATTTATATATCCAGACAAGCTGGCCCGACAGACGTTGTCATGTCTTAACTATGCATACATTCTCTGCAACGATATTTGCAGCACGCATTATGTCAGTGTTATGTCAAACCCCATAAAGATACATTCAAAAAGTTCACATTGTCAACAGCGCTAAGGTTACTATAGTTCGGCCGTTCAGAGAATGCGTTCCTGACACCTATCAGTCAGTCACGACTAGTGATGGGCACAACATAACACTGAGTTTGTTAATATATAAATAACTATAACGCCCTGTTCAGGTTTTTTTCTGTTGTCACACTGCTTTCTACTCATTCTCTGGGCGAATCAGAATTATCAGCGCTGCGGTGCTTTCTGGCGCTGCAGTATTGTGCTGAGATGCGTACTATTTCTGACATTAAGAATGATTATTAAATTATTTAGTTTTAGACGCTTTATTATATATTTTATTTTTATTTGTATATGCCAGAATAAATGATTTTTCTTTCTTTCTTTCTTTCAGGTACAATAATAAAAAAAAAATGCTTTAATCTTTTTAACTGTAGGTATACACGGCTACCAATCAACCTATAAATTTCTAGTACAAGCTGGTCTTGCATTCCACTGCAAGCATATACAACAGGAGACATTACGTGTACACCTTTCGTGTTCAATATAATAATGCGTTCAGGATATTGATGGGGTTGCCCCGCTTCTGCAGTGCATCAGGGATGTTTGCTGAAGCTCGGGTAGACTGTTTCTACACAACAATGAGAAAACGATGCGCCTCTCTGGTGCGCAACTCGGGTGCGGGCCAGTCCCAACCTTATCCTGAGCTGTATAGCGAATAGACTTGATTGTTTGCATGTGAGGTCAAGTAGTTAGAATAAGAATACTAATATAGGTATAAGGAATATTGTTACTAACACATATGAGTCTTGTTACTTGAAAAATAAGCAATTATTATTATAATTATTATTTTAGGTTATAGAATACATTTCGAAGAGTGTGCCGAGGAACTACACAACCTTATCCCTCCCGTTTCACCATCGGACTACCAGACAAACTGCACTCAGGCACCGCTTCACGGTAGATATTCCACTAATACGCACTAAGCGTTTCGCCTCTACATTTCTTATGCGAACTGTCAAAGAATGGAACGTCTTACCCGAGTCTTTGTTTCCGCATGAGTACAATCTGGATCTCTTCAAAGCAAGAGTTAATATGTATCTCATAGGTAAGCGTGCTCCACCGTAGACCGCATCATCACTTACCATCAGGTGAGATCGTGGTCAAACGCGTGCTTATCCAACATTAAAAAGAAAGATACCGCCTTATACTGCAAATTTTTAGGTGGATGTGAAGCCGTCTGTTCTCTCAAAATCCTTTACCAATCCGTGAATCACATCAAATATAAACACTCTGCGTAATTTATAGAACATTTGGCGCGTTTATTTCAGTGATTGTTCGTTTCTTTTATTCATACACTTCGAGAATAAACACGCCTTCGACAGTCAATAAGTAACTTTCTTTTATTATTGTTTCGAAAAACTCGAGCCTTTTTGCTTATGAATTTTCTTTTGTTGTTCAAAAGTGTCTGTTTTTGTGATTTAGGGTTCGGGAACTTAAGCGAGCTTCTTTGTTATATTTGCAGGTGTTTTGTTTTCTGATTTGCTTTTTGTTTGAGGTTGATTGCCAAGTTTGTGGCTTTGTTTTGTTTTTTAATTATTTTTTAACTGCCTCGTTAGTCTAGTGTCTTGAAAATGTGACCTTTCACTACGGGGTCTCGGGTTCAATTTTAGGGAAAAATTGTTAACTGATATTTTGCAGTTGGAATTGTGCCCGGTGGATGGCGATAGTATCTATTACCCCTAAACACCTAAACATAACAGGTAAAATGTGTAATACATCTCTGCCGCACCCTTCTAAGTAATATAGCCTTATTTTTTTGTTTTAAAACGATGTAATAATGTTTGCTATGATCTAACTATAACCTACACAGCTAAGCAAATTATACTAAGAAACAGTTGAACAAATATGGGTTCGGCAGGATTTGAACCTGCGACCTTAGACCAACTATCTACGGTTCCAGGACCCTAAATTACTCAACTGTATGTTACGTCATTTCGTGACGTCACGTTCATCCATTTGTTCTTCTTAGGTAGGATACGATACTGGTTGGTTAAAGCGGCTGCCCGATGTGCAGAAGTTTGTGAGTTCAAATCTTGAACTGTTCTTTAGTATATAAGCTACATGTTTGCAACATTTCATAAAAATCTACTAGTTAATTTTTGCGTGATGGAGTTACAAACATCTATACACACAGACATACTCACATCAACCTCTAATTAACACATAGTGTAAATTTATGCAAATAATGACTAATGTATTATAATTCCTTATGTATATACTCGTCACATGTCATCGTCTAAGTAGTCTGGTGTCTGATTACTGACACACATTTGACGCCCGGAATAGAAATAAATTCCTTGACTGAACTTTCAACAGCCAACCTACGTTCTTAAGTGAAAGTAAGAAAATTGCATCTCAGATACTCCAGGAATTGCAACAGCTTAGGTGGAAATTGCATTCGCTTCATAAGTATATTACCATTTCATTTTATTTTGCAACTTGAGTACTCAGATGATTGTGAGCTTGGTATTCTTTTGTTGATTGAATTCAAAGTATTCGTAAAGGTCGTTAAGTTTCTTCTTTTTATTTTGAGATAGATAAAAAAAGTCTTGAAAATTTTTAAGCCAGGTTATTAATTCTATTTCTATTGCTATTTTAATGTTTAATTTATTATTTGTTAGATCACTCTACGCTGACTGTAATATTTTTAACTACTTCTTCTTATGGACATGGTCTGAAATTAACGTATTATTATTATTATTAATGATATAAAATGATAAACGTGACATGAAAAGTTATTTTTAGCAACTAAATTTAACATATTTTTTAATATGTAAGCAACTAATTCATAATATTATTAAAACCGACGTGAGGTGAAGACATTATTATTGAGAAAGCACCGAGCTAGACGTCGCGCGGAGGCGACGACACGCGAATAATAGCCCAGTTGATGAATCTACGTACTAGATTCGAAACTAGTCGGCATATCCCGGCTAAAGTAACGTGAGTAACCCGTTTTCTCAATAATAACTAATTTATTAGTTTACCATCTTAACTTTTGCACCAGAATTTAAAAAAAAACAGCATCATTTAACGAGATGATGGTCGCTAATACAATCGAAAATCAGCCTAAAAAATATTTAATTACGAATTGCTGTAAAACCGACAAGACTTAGACATTCAGAAGTTTTAAGAACTACAAAAATTAAACTAAGTAAACTCCACACCTTTGTGAGACTTTTTGTCCACTCACAATTCCGAAATGTGTTCATACATGATGCAGTTTTCGCTGCGACTTTAAAAAATAAAAATGCATCCAGTGTGCACTGAAAAGTATCAAGTGCCGGTGTAGCACGTTTCTCTTTGCATTTTATATGTTTCAAAAATATCGCACTAAAATATTACTGAAAGAAAATTGAGTCGAGCAGAAATAGTCTGCTTATATTTGAAGCATGTTTTTACTATGTTTACAAAACTTGTCGATTGATCAAACGTGAAATTTGATTGTATAACTTCTTCATTCGCTAAGCTCTTACCCTTTAATATTGGGTTGGGCTTCTAATCAAATAGGTTCAGCTAAATATTTATGAAACCAGATGTGATTTTTCAAATAAAATTAGCAAAATTTTGAACATTATGTCATTGTGTCACATTCTTCTGTCATTTTAAGTAATTTAGTCTTTAGTAGGTACTTTATATAGTAGGTACCTATCGTATACCTAACTTATTGAACGTAATAGTTAAAACTGTAAGTATTCGAACAATAAATAAATAAATAAATAAACAGACCTCAACGACTCCCCTGTCCCCTTGATGGGGTAGAAAGCATCCACAACTTCGAGTTTTATTTCGCTCCAGGCCATTCCGATATTCTTCAACTCTGCGATGGTTTTTCATCGCTAGGTCTTATTTGGGCAGCCACATTGCCGCTATCCTTGGAAACGTTTAACCGATCTATTTCCACTAGTGGCATTTAATTTACTGGTCAAAGCTCCCACAGATCTATGTTGGACATTTTCTCGGGGCCGTAAACACTGAGGATTTATCGAAAACATCGATGACGAAGACCTGTAGCCGATGTAAAATGTTCATTGTAACCGTTCACGTCTCGATCCAGTTCCTGGGTTTATGTAAATCAGCCTTAAGTAATTCGAAGTAATGGAATGTATAATATAAATGTCAGGTGTAATTTACATGACTCGTAAATTTGACTCAAAGTAACGGTCCATTAGAGTAAACAGAAATGAAGGCTGCTTTTATATTAATACGCTGTTTTGTTTACTTAAATTAAAGTATTTTCAGAGTCCCAAACAAAATGCCAATACATGTCATTCAAAGAGCCAATTTAAAATGCTATAAGTAAGTTTCACTTTCTTATTAAATATATATTATATATTATTGTCTGCACTTGTGGCGTTGTGGTTTAAGAGGTTGCCTTGCCGCTCTCCACTGCACTTGCGTTGTGGGTTCGATGCCCACATGGTACAAATCTTTGTGTGATACACAAATATTGTATGCTTATGTGAGTGAATGTGTGTATTTGGCCTTGTAATTGGGACCATTAAATTGTGTAATTGCTTTGTTTTATTGCATCAATGCAGGTAGTGCGTGCCCCACTACCTGCACGAAGGACGCGCTAATGAACGCAGATGAAAGCACTGTTCAGGTAGCCACATACTGGGCTAATAAAATTTTATTTGCCGTCGACTCGAATAAAGAAGAAGATTGCATCAATGTAACAGACTTTAACATAAGCAACGCATTTATTGTTTTCTTTTAATCCTTTAAAACATAGCTTTATAATGTTAATTACCTTAATTTTACAGTGAAACTTAACTTTTCCTTTTTAACATCTTGTTCTTACAAGATTTGATACCCCAAAACCAGTAGGCAAATACGGTATTACTCACTAGTGTGTAAAAACTATTAAGTTGCGCTAGCTTACAAAATAAATCGTATTTACAGTTCAAAAACGCAAAAAGTGAAAATATTTCCTCAGCAATATTCGGCCTACGTCGTACGGAAAACTGCCGTAAGGCCGCAAATAGTTTAGCAAACATTTGTATTTACGGCGTTTTCTACTTAAGGTGCAAAATACGCACACACGCGCACACTTCACACACACATACATATTGCCTTACATAAACACGACACATTATTTAATTCTGAACACGTAGCCGTAATCGGAAGTTTGTTCCTTATTATTACAACCCCTGCTCTTCCTTTCTTCCAGAAGAAGTCAAAGAAATACAGAAATGTTGGAATTACGACCATTTTAAGAAAGTTTTAAGCTATTGGGAATAAGATTGAGTTTTGGAGATTTGTTAAAAGGAGGTCAACGCCAATATCAAACAAACTTATAGCTATCCTTTCGACTACAACAATATCAAACGAAACGTTTTTCTTACGGGTTATGAATCAGTTAGTCTGATATTACATTGTACAAGTCTTGTGATTATTTTAGTTTTAGTTAGACAATTAGTGGGACTGGGCGGAACATGTTTCACGTATGCATCCGGAGAGGTGGGCACGGATTGCCCCAAGAAGGACACCGTCGTCGGGGTAGACCTAGAAGGCGCTGGCGGGATGACTTAGATGCCTACAACCACAACTGGTCGGAAACTGCAGGACCTGGAAACGCAGACTAAAAAAAAAACAAAAAATGTTAGACAATTAGCTAATCTAGACAGATTTTTTTTTTAAGAATATATAACTTCATACTTATATTACACAGAAGTGTAAGGCAGGTCCCGTGGTCCTGATGACACACATTTTGTGTAAGTATGTATACATAGCCTAGTTCTTTTACTTAAGTATCTTTTTATTTTTTCATCTCTGTTTGTACACTTCACTCTCACATATTACGAGTGTCTTTTTCCTCTAGCCCTCAAAGGTTTGCAGGCAGAAAACTCATTTTTGAGTTAAGTTCACCTTTTGGCATCACCACTCTTATGTAATTGTATTATTGTAATTTATGTGTACAATAAAGTATTAAACTAAACTAAACTAATTTTGCCTGAACCCGAGTTCCAGGATGAGCAGAAAGATTTAATACTGTTAGACCAACAAGGCAGTCTAAGGTAACAGCCCCATCGTGAATGATATGTGGTCACAGTACCAAGTTCTGCGTTCCGCGTTCATATTTCCGTATTGTGAACGCTTATCGCAGACCGCCACTAATGTGTTCGGCACGTAAAAGTTCTAAGACACTGCATACAACTATAGAGCACGCAGAACTCGCAACTCCGACCTCAGAACGCCGGCAGTGGGTCCGTGCTCAAGATTCTTCTAACAAACACGATCAAATCCATACACGAACGCCAGTTATTTCAGGCACGTAAACGTAAGCTGAACTTTGTTACTTATTATTACATACCTTTGCAGGAATATAAGGAATATTGGAAGGTGTTACACTCGTTTGAGGAAAAAGGTTTGATTAGATTGCTATTTTTTGGTTCTTAAACACCAGCCAAGTAGGCTGGTGTTTAAAAATAGTCGAGCAATTAACACATACAGATAATGAGCAAAAAATACTTTTTGATTTTAAACAAAATGTTGATGTTTTGTCTGACAAAAAGGTTCACGACCCATGCCACTGTGGTCTAGTGATAACCGTTTGTGCCTCTCTCCGCGAGGTCTCTGGTTCGATTCCCGGGTCGGGCGCAGCACGGAGTTAGAAATGTGCCCGGTGGATGGTGATAGGCTCACTCCCTATCCCATGGAACCTAAACGTAACAGGTGAAATGTGGGTGTGGTATAACTCTGCCACACCTTTATGGGTAACATAGGCGTGATGTTATATTATATTTATTTTCCTCAGCTGAGTCAATAATAAATCTAATCAAATCAAATCATTTATTTCCATGGGCCCCAAGGGGCGCTTGAACACGTCAAAACAAACATCACAATACAAAAATTATAAAATTAAAATAAAACTAAACTAACTAAATTACTTATAATACTTAATGTAATAAAATGATTTGACACCGGAGCTTAGATTGACTTTAATTCAACTTAGAGATTTGAATTAATAAATCAATCCAACCCATCGGAGCTGGTCTCCGATGGGTATTGCATCATGAGAAGAGCTGGTGAGAAACTCATGTGCACCATCTTTTCTAATAATTCATACAATATTTGTTTGTTTTTTTGACAATTATTCAATGTGTAAGTTATAGCAACCAAAACAACAATAGGATTGGTTCAACGTGTCGATTACTAATCCGAATTGAATAATTCTTATTTTGTTCAATAACCCGTTTAGTAAGAAAGGTTATAGGTTATTTAATATCACGCTATGATCAATAGGGGTGCAGCAATAAAATAAATTGTGAATCCGGGAATATATATTATAATAAAAGTAGTATACATTTTTACGCTGGTAAAATAAATTCAAAAATTCAAAATTCAAATATCATTTATTCAAGTAGGCCTAGCAACAAGCACTTTCGAATCGTCATTTTTTTAAAAAGTTAAATATTATTCATTATAACGTTTTTCACGCGAACAAAGTATCAAGCAACAGCTTCACTAAGTGTTGATGTCACACAAATCTCAATAGCATGGTAAGCGGTCACGTAAACATAACACTCACAAAGAAGGTCCCGTGTCATGCCATACAACAGTGCGGAACGGAACGGTACTTATGATACAATGGACAGATTGGACAATGGGCAAATAAGTCTTACAAAACTCGCTAGGCTGTGAGGGGGTGCCGCGCATCTATGAATTGACAACTAGTTTTTAATATATAAATGTTAGGCTTATAGTATTTGGATAAACTGCCGCATATTTAATTGGATAATGATCTGCTTTTAAACAATTAGTGAATGCCCAAAAAGCTTTTTAGAGACATGGGCAATATTTAAAAGAAGTTGTAGCGTGGAA
The DNA here is from genome assembly GCA_905147285.1 of Hypena proboscidalis. Lineage (NCBI taxonomy): Eukaryota > Metazoa > Arthropoda > Insecta > Lepidoptera > Erebidae > Hypena > Hypena proboscidalis. The sequence continues at coordinate 2,253,906 of LR990150.1, read as the reverse complement.
CTGAAAAATAATAATAATGCTATTATTTTTACAGGTTTTACAATTAATACAAATGGTTCACATTACTACCGTAGCCGGTGTAGAAATATTACAATGTTTACCTTATAATATATATTTATATACTATTTTACATTTTATTTAGAAAAAAAAGAAGCATTTAAATAAATAAATATGTTATCATGTTATTTTTTCTACCTTTATTTATTTTACATTACAATTTATAATCCATAAAATCTTTAACTGGGTAGAAACATTTGTCCAAAGCCAAGAAAACATTGCATGTCTAAACTTATTTATAGGTAACTGTCTGATCTGTGGTGGAAGCTTATTAATAAATAAAAATAATATAATATCTTTAGTGACCTTGAACTTTTAACAAACATATAAGTCACGACAAAAGATTGTTTTAATTCACAAAAATGTTAATAGTCAACGCCTTTCTAATGCAAATAAAACATTTATTCTAATCAAAGCTAGCCAAATTAAGCAATTAGTCGGCATTGTGATTAATCATTTGTAACAAAACGTCCGCGTCCGGAGCAAACATCCATCAACAAAAGTAGTTTTTTTACATAGGCTATACGTTTCTACGTGGACTGCGTAAGAGAACACTTACCGCAAGCCCTTGGGTTCGATATTTGGTTCAAGCAAAAGTGTTTTTTTGGAATTTTTCGTCAGAAATGTCACAATAGCAGCATGGAGATGGGTTTGTGCCCTGCGGATGGCAACAAATTTCTAACAATGCCGATGTGGTGAAACAATAGCATATTATGACGTCATTCCCGATACGTATTTATTTACACACTAGGGCCACACTTTGAGACAAAATTACAGGTGAAGTGTGGGTATTATACAGTTCTTCCACAGATTTCTAGGTAATAATTTTGAAAAACCGACCCTGAACAAATATTTAGTATGAACAGTTTTTTTTTAATTAGCTAAAATGTTTCATGTTAACGCCTGTCTAAAGCTTGCAAACATAATATAAATTCTAGGCAATGCTATTCAATATTTTTATTAAAACTGACGTGAGTTTGTAACATTATTCAAATTATGAAATACGGGTGCTACTCACGTAATGTTGGTCTATTTAGTCGACCGCGGTTTCGCCTATCCGTCTAGGCATTATCAAGAGAGTGCGATACGTCGCGCCTGAGGCGAAACCGCGGTCAACTAAATAGACCAACATTACGCAAGCTATTCAAATTAAGCAATTAGTTGCATTTATGATTAATCAACCAAGTTTGATTCCTGGTTCGGGCAAAGTGTTATTTGTGAACTTTCCGTCAGGAAACCTCGCAATATGCAGAAAAAAAATTACCTTTTAACCTCGTTAGTTAATTCTCATTTATAAAGACCCAAAATAGATCATTGTATTTACAAAAACAACACGAAATTGGCTGTATGGCAAATTAAGTACATTAAATAGGGTTGGTCATTGACCTGACAAAATGTATAAAATAAGGGTTGAAATATTCATAATACGGCAATATTTATACGATTTTCCATTTAGATCGGTTATACAGTTAACAGAGGAAAGGGTCGTAAATAAGCATAGGTTTTTACACGACAGACGGCCTAACTTCAACCTATACATTACTAGTATAAGATGGTTTCGTGTTGTATAGGCTTGCCGTGCGATGCGAGACCAGGATATACTGGAAATTTATCGGTTGATTGGTAGCCGTGAGTACAATACCCCACGTACACGCTTGTCAGCCGTAGACGTGCGTAGACCTTCGTAGCATTAGTCGTAGGCCGTGCGTAGGCGTGCATTAGTGTGAAACTAAATACTTATCGGGCATGACGTCATATGCTATTGTTTTACCACAACGGCATTGTTAGAAATTTGTTTTTCAGATACTATTTTTATAACGTGATTGTTTCTTTTGACGACCGGATGGCGGAGTGGGTAGTGTACCTGCCTGCGACGCCGAGGTCGTGGGTTCGATTCCCACTTGACAAATCTTTGTGTGCATGAACATGGGGGTTTGTCTTAGTCTGGGTGTTTCTATGTATAATAAGTATTTATTTACAAAAGAAAAGTATATATGTATTAGTATCAGTTATTCTAGTACCCATAGTACAAGCTCTGCTTAGTTTGGGACTAGATGGTGTTGTGTGTGAGTTATGAAATATTTATTTTATTTATTTATTTATTCTTTAGAAAGTAAAGTATACAAAATTCTGAATAAAACATATTGAGATATATTTATGATTTATTATAATGGTATGCGTATGTGAACCGTCATCGCGAGGTTTTAGGATCGATTCCCGGGTCGGAAAGAAGTGATATTTGGCGCGTCCGGCGCACCCTGGGCAATTCGCGAGTTCTCCAAAGCGAATTGGCTAATCCATTCACTACGATTGCAAGTCATAATAAAATTTGACTTAGCCATCGACACGACGAAGAAGAAGACCACGAGGTCTCGGGTTCGATTCCGTGCTGCTATTTGTGAATTTCTTGACGGACGACCCGGCTGTCAAACCCGAAACCCGCGCAGAGGCGTATTTTCTAACCACTAAACCATCAAGGCAGTCTACAAAAGGTTCTAAATTAATATAGCAGACAGGCGTTTTTTTATCTGACGTCTACGCCAGCAAAGCCGCGGGTAAAAATTTGCACGTACAATTAGATATAATGCCTTCTATCTTCTTAGAAGACCATTAAAATAACAAACAAGTATACTAATTATATTGCGTGTTTTCTTGCTGCCAAAGTAAGATAAACACCGTATTCTAACAGAAGCGTTTACTTATTTAACGCGTTACGTAATCATCATTTGGGAGGTGCTCTCACAATTGTAAGAGCGCTAAGTTTCTGTTGAATTATTTCTTGTTGTCTTGCTTTTTGAGCTCTAGAAAAATTTAACATAATATAACATCTCGCCTATATTACCCAAAAGGGTGTGGCAGAGGTGTACAACACCCACACTTCACCTGTTAAGTTTAAGTCCCATGGGATAGGGGGTAAGCCTATCGCCATCCACCGGGCACACTTCCAACTCCGTGCTGTGCTATTGTGAATTTTTCGTTCCCTAACACTGCAAGACCTGGGAATTGATCCCAAGACCGCATTCGCTAACTACTAGACTGTCTACAATAAGGTTCTGAATTAATTTAGTAGACAGACGTATTTTTATTTGACGTTCACGCCAGTGATCTCACAATTGTAAGAGCGCTCAGTTTCTGTTGAATTATTTCTTGTTTTCTTGCATTTTGAGCTCTTGAAAAATTTAACATAATATAACATCACGCCTTTATTACCTAGACGGGTGTGGCAGAGGTGTACAGTACCCACATTTCACCTGTTATAACATAGCTTCTTGTATCTGGGTTTCATAAGATAAGATGAGATTGTAAATAGGTCTTGTCTACTCAACTGCAAAATGCCATTTGAAATATTTGCCTATTTGTCTATACCTGGCACAGTTCTGACTACATGCTGCTACGGATATTTTTTCAATATTTTTGTCCGTTGAAACACCAATGAGACAGTTCTGGAAACTTTTAACCGGAAAAACAACAATTTAAAATGTTAGATAACTAGATTCTAAGCTATATTATTTGTAAAATAACTTCGGTTTCTCATTAATTTGCAAGTTTACCAACTGCCAACTTATAACCAAACTCGGTTGCACGTTGCCTCACGTTTTCTCTAAAGCTATGAGATCCAAAGTCGTTTAATTAGACAACTAGTATGTCGCTTAGCAACATGAACTTCCGTAATGAGTTGTGCTAAGTTTAAGCAGATGTTATAGATGTACTACGAGTACATGGTTTCAGCTTGGTATGATATAATAACTACTTTTAGATCTAAACACCATAGCCTAAACTGGTGTTTTTTTTAATGACAGTCATTACATATATCATACTTGCACGGGTACTCACTGAATTCTTGTTTTTCTTTTTGATTTAAACTGTACAAAAAATATAGCATAGTAATGAATGCACAGCTGGCGTAGTAGCTAAAGCGGTCGCCTCATCCTAGCAACTGCGTTGGTATTGTGGACTCGATTCTCACACGGGACAAATCTTTGTGAATCCGCAAAGTTTGTTCTGACTCTGGGTGTGCTTTGTGTGTGTGTGTAATGTTTTTTTTGAGAACACCCCTGTGACACAGGAATTATTCCTAGTACAAGCGACGTTAAAGAAAAAATTACTTGCTCAGTACATGGCCACTTCAAATGCTTTTCTCGAAGCATTATTTAAGTCTCCCACGAAACAGCTGAGTTGGCATTAAAGGTACTCTGGTAGGTGACTATCACTCCGTTGTCTTGATATTGATCTTGATTAAGACTTCTCTAGGTATAAAACACTATGTTTCAAAGTAACTCTGCCATCCTCTCATTAATTTATAAGTTTACAAACTGCCAACTAAAATCCAAACTCGGTTGGACGTTGCCTCACGTTTGCTCTTAAGCTATGATATCCAAAGTCGAATGTCGCTTAGCAACATGAATTTCCATAATGAGTTGTGCTAAGTTTTAGCAGATGTACCATATCGTTAAGCTAAGGTGTGACGGAAAAGTTTCATGTAAAATTGTGTACAGCAACTCTAGGTAAGTAAGCTATGCTGATTTTGTCAAAAGAAATTGTAGTACTGAATAAATAAGCATGATTTTTGTGCAGAAAAAGTTTAAATTACATTATTTATAAAGTCTGTAACAATCTTACAAAATTCTAACTAAAATCACACCTAAATAAGTTGCCTGGAAACACAACAACAAAGCATCCAGCTATAGTTAAATAGTTAAAAGATACTTTCACAAACCAAAATGTTTACTCAACCTATACATTTTACAGCAGATTCACTTCAAATTGAAATATAAATACACCGCAGAATTCGCAGTTTGCTAAACAGCTTAACGCTTCGAGCGAAGTTATTTGGAAACTTTGAGAACTGATGGTTACGGTAGTGGGCAAATTCCTGCGAATTCCGAAATTTGAAGTGCTTTTAGAGGTGACAATTTCATCTAAATATTGTAACAATACACTTCAGTAATAAATTCTAGTTTGTACTTGGTCTCAACTAATACGCGGTTCCTTCTTGCTGGATACCAGTTTTGGAGCCCATTTTTGAAGAATTTGCGTTGTATTTCGTTTTTAATTTCAGTTATCAGTTCAAAATTTGTACATTGCATTTCGTTTGCGCTGCAAAATACCACAAATGTTCGAAACTTTGGCGTTTTACGTATCTTTGACCTAATCTATTCTCCTTTGTCTTTTCAAAAATCGTAGCTACATTTCTCTTGTAATGTTTTTTTTCTTCGTGATTAAATATTTTCTTTCTATTAAAATAATATTTCCCTTTACGTAGTTTATATACAGTTGTGCTCCATGATCTTAAATATATGGGATAAGTAGGTGAATGCATTTTCTATATAATTTCCAATGCGATCGTAGTGCCACAGGAACGGAAACAGGTCAAATGCAAAAGCTGGCTTTTTACATTTACAATGGTGTATGAATGTTAAATACAGTCTAGATATTTTTATATTTAATAATTGTGAAATTAGAAACTTGGTGTCGTACCAGACCAGTTTTTGACGCACTGATTTAAAATTAAATACTTTTTAACTGATGTACAGTTAAAAAGTATTTAATTTTAAATCTTTTGCTACTGTTGCACACCAATCGAATTCGATATAATTACTTAATACTTGAATAAACATTAATTTTCTTAAAAACATTCCACAGTAACAACAGTTTCAGTTACACAGAAATACTTTCGCAAACCAAAATGTTTACTTCACCTACATTTTACAGCAGATTTACTTCAAATTGAAATATAAATACACCGCAGAATTCGCAGTTTGCTAAACAGCTAAACGCTTCGAGCGAAGTTATTTGAAAACTTTGAGAACTGATGGTTACGGTAGTGGGCAAATTCCTGCGAATTCCGAAACTTAAAGTGCTTTTAGAGCCGGAAATGTACGCGGGAGATTGTAAAGATACACATTTATAATGTATTTAATTTGTACTTGGTCTTAACCGATGAGCAGTTCTTTTTTGTTGGATACATATATTTAAACGACTTAAAAAAAGAGAGGAGATTCCCAATTTTTAACGTCCTTATCGCGCGTTGCGAAAGTAGACACGGAAAAAATAAGACTAAAAGTTGTAACGACACTTTTTGCTTTAGTTGTAAGCCGTGCGGCGTGCGCGTGTTTCTGTCTCTTTCTCTCTCTCTTTCATAGAAAGCAAGCCAGTTATTTTCGTTTCGTCTTTCTTTTTCACATTGAACAGTGTTGTCTAGTGAGGACGGTTTTTTGTACATAATAAATAATAAAAAATTATAAAAAAAATATCCTGTCAGTGTTATCACACGTGCTGGATATTGCTGATGGAGTTTGATGAAAGGAACTTCGTTCCATCTGGGTGTCCCTTGACACCTCTCAATTATTTATTTTTTATGTTTGTTCGTCAATTACTCAATATTATATTAGTATAGATCCCATTTTTTTATATCTGCGTTGAATTTCTTTATTTATTTCTAACCGACTTCAACGGGAGAAGGTTTACAATTCGTCGAGTCGGGGATTTTTAATGTATGTATGTTTACAGATTTCAAGAAGATTCTTTAAGACTTATTTTTCTTTAAGAAAACGTTTACAGCGAACGAGCGAGTAGTGGTTTAAGCGGTCGCCTCGCCGCTCTCCACTGCACAGGTGTTGTGGGTTCGATCCCCACATGGGACAAATCTTTGTGTGATTCGCAAAGATTTGTTCTGAGACTGGGTGTGCTTGTGTGAGTGAATGTGTGTATTTGGCCTTGTCATTTGGACCATTGGATAATGTAATTGCTTCTGGCGTTCGATCTAATGTAAAAAAATCTAAAATTTAATAATTTATTTATTTATCTCTGTAATCTTAAATGTATGCGATATACACGTAAATGCATATTCTTTTCATATTACAATGGGATCGTAGTGCTACAACAACGGAGAGGGATCAAACGGAAAAGCTGGCTTTGTATATATTACAATGGTGTATGAATGTGGAATAGAGTCTAGATATTTTGATACTGGTTTTTTGTTTATTACAAACCTAGGCGTATTATCAACATTTCGCAACCGTTAAAAAAATATTTTTTTATTTTTTTCGTTGTGAAATAAATGATGAAACATAACATAACATCACGCTTATAATTACCTAGAAGGGTGAGGCTGATGGTGTATTACATCCACATTTTAAAAGTTATGTATTTAGGTCCCATGTGATTCTTTAGGAGTGAGCCTATCGCCATCCACCGGATACTTACCGTGCTGCTATTGAGAGTTTTCTGACAATCTGAGCTAATGGCCGACCCTAGAATCAAACCAATAGACCAACGAGGCAGTTAATATGAACGTAAAAATGCGTTTTGTGGCCAATGGCAATAAAGAAGTTGTAAGATATCTTACCTTGGTTTTTTTTTTAATATACTACGCCCACAGCGAACGAACGTGTAATCCACCTGATGGTAAGTGGAGTACAGCCCATGGACATCAACAATCCACAAAAGCAGATTGTAGATGCGTCGTTGCAGCTGAGGACTACGGTGTTATGCCTCATGTACCTGTAATTTCAGGTCCTGATCTCACCACCAAACCGGAACACAGTAATGGAAACACTACTATTTGGCGGCAGGTTAAAGGTGAGACGGTGGTGCTGCCACCCTCGAACTCAGTCACAAGAGCTCCACCACTAGTAAAATAAATTAGAACATTGCGTTTTGATTTAGCACGATTCTTGCAAAAATAACTTGCTGATTGTTTTTGGTCAGTAAAGGAAACAAAACTCAACAATAAATCCAAACATGAATCCTAAAATAAAGTCATAACAATGGCCGACTAAAGCTTCAGCGTTAGTTAAAACAAACTATTAAACGCAGATGCGCTCGAATATCACGTGAACTTTCCTAATTAGAGAAGTTTGCCCCAAATATTGGCGATGTAGGCCAAGTATTATGGCTGGTATGAATGTATATTTTATTATTTTTAGTGGTTTTAGTACCATACATATGAAATGAGGTGACTCATAAGATTATGAAAACGTGCTCTTAAGTAGCTATTAAGCACGTAAAAGTTTGCAGTACTGTGAAATTTTACGTTTACAGTTAAAGAAGAAATAGTTAAAAAATTCTCTACTAATTTTACGTATATTTTTCAGTAAAAGTATTTTTTATTTTTTAATGTTAGCAGTTTTGCCCGCAATAATAAGATTAATAATAATGCCTCGACCAACACCTTAAGAGGCTCGCGTTAGGCAGCTGGACCAAGAGCCAGAAGGTGGTCCTTTTGGACACGGCACGCATCGTGAGGAGGTTTCTCTCTCTGAAGCCTGGCCACCAGCAGCTTGGTCCCTGCATCCGATATCGGTGGGACACTGTTTTATAAGAATATATTTTAAATGTTTTTTTGTTATTTTTTTATATTTATAAAATATAAAAAAAGTTAAAGAAAAATAAAGAGAAATAATAATAATAATGTTAATAATATATATGTATATACATATATGTTTATAGTAAGTAAAGATACATACTTTCCTACTCCAACTATATACTTCTGATTAAATTCGTTTCCAAGACAATTTTAACTCTCCCTGGGACTGAAAGGCACCGTGCATGACACAAGGGCACTTGTGTCATGCACGGTGCCTTTCAGTTGGTTACCGCTGTAGATCCTGGTGTCACAGGAGTCACAGTGGTGGGCGTGTGGGTGGGATTATATCCCGTTAAAATATATATGTTTATAATATTTGAAATGAATTAATAACTTTTACAGAATTAAAAAATATCAAACATAAATACTTCAAATCCATCACAAAACCACCCACATTTACAAAACATATCTCACATTAATCCTATAAAAACTCGAACAAAATGAGCCGTAAAAAGTAAACAATATCTAAGTGAAAGAAAACCCTTCATGGACAAATGATCAAGATTAATTGCCCTCTCATCAATAACCGGGTGTCAACGCGATGATTAGCAATAGAGGGCGCTGTGCGATACCTAACGAGGATTTGCCATAACTTGAATGCAAGATGAAAGCTCAAAGTAATATTGAATTTCGTGTTATAAGAGCGTTAAGCCCTGAAGCTGTTAAATACATCAAAAATATTGTATTTTCTTTCAAAAGTAGCATAAAAATATTTGTGTTTTGGATTATTTACCAAACATTAATTAAAATTACGTCACTTAACAATAATTTGTAATATTAATTTAAATTTTAGCTGTGTTATAACAACAATTACTTAATTTATACTGCATAAAAGCGATAAAAATCGATCTGAAGGAAATGAGCCATATAAATTAAATAGTTTCTAAGTGAAAGAAACCTTTTCATGGACAAGTGATCAAGATTAATTGCTCGCTCATCAATAACCGGGTGTCAATACGACGATTAGCGATAGAGGGCGCTCGCGATACCAAGCGAGGATAGGCTATGACTTCAAACTTCAATGTAAGATGAAAGGCTGAAGTGATACTGAATATTGTGTTTTTTATGAATCTCAAGGTCTTTCACCTAAAGTTTCATACAAAAAAAGAGGTTTCTTCGACATGTGAAATCTTTAACAAATATTTTGTTAGGTTGAAAAGTTACTAAAGTTTTACGAAAGCATTTTTTAATTACAATAATAATCATAAATCAATAACAACAAGAAAACTAGAGAACGTAAACAGTATCTCAGTGAAAAGAGTAATCTAAGCCCCGGTTATTCAAATCATTGTAATTTAGTATTATTTATGATTTATTTTTATTTCATTTTTTGTAATGTTTTGACGAGTTCAAGCGCCTCCTGGGGCCTATGAAAATAAATGATTTGAATTTGAAAATTTGAAAAAAAGAAGACCTTCATGGACAAGTAATGAACATAATTGTTCGTGCATCAATAACCGGGTGTCAACCTACTATTAACGATAGAGGACGCTGAGTGATTCCAAACGAAAACACTGCAAGACTTCTATGCAATATTGAAAAAACACCATTTGTTTAGTGACATGCTTTAGATGTCATTGGACTTTAACAAAACGATAATTTTAACAAGAAAGTTTTGTATTAATTAAACAACAAATATTTTTTAGTGGCACGATATATAAAAAAAATATTAATATTAATAAAATTTCAGTAAATGCAAAAAAAGTGTACAATAAATGCCATTGCCATAAAAAGTATAGTGATTAAGATGAAAGGGTTCTCATCAATAAGCGGGTGTCAACGCAACGCACTAAGCGATATCTAACAAGGATAAGCTGTGACTTCAATGCAAAATGAAAAGAAGAGAGGTATTAGAAAAGACGTATGAGTTTTTGATGCCAATAAATAAGTGTATTAACTCTACGTCATAATTTGAAAATCTTTGTTATCATAATTAACTAAACTTGTTGAAGTATCAAACAGATTTATAAAAAAAACATTCCAAACCACTTGATCTTTTTATAAAGATAAAGTGGTTTGGAATGTTTTTTTTTGTTTTGGTTGTGTGTCTGGGTGACACACAACCTATAAAAAATAAACGAAATGAACCGCAAAAAGTAAACAAGATATATCTAAGTATATAAGTAAAAACGACGAGTGTTCATGATTAGTTGATCGCTCGTCAATAACCGGATGTCAACCGACGATTAGCGATAAAGGGCGCTAAGGTATACCAAATAAGGTTTTATTTGGCTATAATTTCAATGCAAGATGCCTGAAGTGATGTAGAATTTTGTGTTTAATGAATGTGCTTTGAAATGGATTTCTTTAAGACAAAAAAATAAAGATTTTTTTTGTCCTAAATTACTATAAACGTTGGCAAATAAGTTTTAAATTACATTACAAAACATAACGACATTTATAAAATTGCATCATTTTAATATAAAACCTATAAAACCGGCAGGAAATGAGCCGGAAAAAGTAAACAGTATCTAAGTGAAAGCGACAACTGATCAAGATTAATTGATCTCTCATCAATAACCGAGTGTCAACGCAACGATTAGCGATAGAGGCTTGTATGCAAGATAAAACAGTTTATTGTAATTTAAGGAGCTTAAGATTACCATATATTTAAAAACGCAAGTATAAATAAAATAAAAAATAAAATAAATAACACCAAAAAGGAACCAATAATCATAAAATATAATATTTATTATATGCCACAAACATAACACAAAGCCTTTAAAACTTGAAGGAAATGAGTCATAAAAAGTAAACTGAATCCAAGTGAAAGTAAACCGTTCATGGACAAGTGATTAAATTTATTGTTCGCTCGACAATAACTAGAAGTTTATTTATTCATTTTATTTATTATATATTTATCACATTTATTCGGCGCAGTATTGCGCAATTGCGAGGTGTTGTGTAACCGTCCACGAAAGCGGCGTTACGCGACTCCCTCCGGCCAGAAACCCTCTTTTAGAATCGTCACCAGATGGTGTGTGGTGACGCGCACCACAAGCGATTTGAAACTTGTGTTGTGGCGCGCTTCTAGCAGAATAACCCTCAATGTCCACTCGTCTTGCCCCGGATGCACTCCACGAGGTCTTCATTCTTCGTAAAGTGATGTAACCGGGACACATACTGCAGCGTCGAGGGCACTTCAGGACGCAATGTATTTGGTCCGGACAGCGCGGTACCACGCTGATTGCTGTAAGTGGGCTTCCTTTGTCTTCGTTCGACTTTCATGCCTTCCTTGTCTGTCTGCTCTTTTGAAGGGCCCGAGGGCACACATTTTTGTGATTGCCATTTTTATTTTGGCTGTTGCTGGGCGGAAGGCATTTTTACAACAGCTGCATACTCACGGCGTTTTGATGACGCTGTGTTTACATTTGACGTCATTGTAACGGCAGTGGAGCCGGTGCGGGCGGGGTGAGCGCGTGCATCGCTTGCAATTGCTGGAAACGTCGGCGAACGCAATAACGCTGACTCGACGATATTCGACTGCGATGCGTTGTCAGCACCTACGCTTGGACGCGTGTTCGCGTGCAATGCAATCTCAGGTGACCTACATTCCGATACAGCCTTGTATAACTCAACTATATCGGAACGCAACTCACTGATGATATCTTACTTTAACTCAACTGCATCGTTGCCAGGCTAGTTTTAAGGGTAATAATATCCTTCAGCAGCCTACCTGACGTCGACGTGATCAAAGGCCATACAAGGAAGCTTCCGCAGATCCTTTGCGACGAATGTTGGCACCAAATCGGGGTCGGTCACTTTCAAAACACTTATCATATCTTGCAGACTCCACTCTCCCTTTTCGTCCCTTCGGCACGGCATCTTATCACTCATGTTGAGTGTCTCATACAGGAGTGACTTGGATCTTTAAATTTCATCTTGGCTGAAGTTTGACTTGCAGATCTGCACAAAAGTTTAGTGACTACGTTAACTTTGTTAGTTCAAGAGAAATAATGGCCATTAAATGCACTTAATTGAAGAAGTTTGTATATAATACAAAAAACAATTACTTGTATGAAGATACCCTTTTACATCCAAATTATGTTGTAACGACTAACTAAGAAACCCAATTGTGGCGAGACACGCACTTGGCCAGTTTATTGCGTCTATCTAGGCAGAGCAATCATAACAAATTCGTCCCTAAAGGCCTTGTACGATTATTCCTACATCCAGAACTTTATTTCGTTTCATAAACATATTGCCTCCATTCTCAGACTTTCATCTCAACCTAAACCTATAACTTATATCTTTATGCCAACAAATTCATATTAATACATGCTCATCAAAGTCTCGCATGAAATAAAGAGAAGAATTCACGACCATACAAACGTAAGTACATGCTATAAAATCAACCCGACTTGGCTTATATTCTCTAGTTTTATATGTTTTATGATATGACATAGTTTTATGTTTGGGAGCTGGCGTAAATTAGAAGCAAAAGGGTTAGAAAATTGTATTTTTTATGCCTTGAGCGATTTCTGATATTCGCAAATGATGTGGAATTTTATGAGTTGATTTGTTATTTATAGCGGCTTGAATTATATTTGGTTAAGTTTATGATTATATAAAAAGTCTTAAAGCTCACTAAGTGAGGCCCAGACTTTACCAATCTGATCTTATTAAATAAATAAATATCTCACAAATTTCACACAACGCCATCTAGTCCCAAACTAAGCAGAGCGTGTACTGTGAGTACTAGCATAACTGATAATAATACATATAATATATTTTTTTGTTTGTAAGTACTACTTATTATACATGTTCCTGCACTCAAAGATTTGCCTTAAGCGGGCATCGAACCCGCGACCTCAGCGTCGCAGGCACGTACACTACCCACTCCGCCATCCGGTCGTCATTGGAGCGAAGATGTGTTTTAAAGAACTTATTCACAACACTATCCGCCACGCTTCAGAGGATACCCACTAAGCTAAGTGTATTGTATCATATTTGCATAGCACGATGGAAGCGGAGTGTGATCTCCACCCTAACCAGTACATGTCTTCGGTACAGTCTAGCACGCATCTTGGCATAGCTTCGGTGGAAACACCCTAGCTAATAGGACGGGGATGTTCGAATCAGAGACGAGAAGAATGTTTTCTGCACAATCATGTTATATAACACATATAAATACAGACGATATTTGATTGACAGAAATTCAAATTTCGTGTGATTCTATTTAGGGAATACGCATGCCGTTTTGGTGAAAGCCGAGCCCAATTCATTTTTGTAAATTCATGATTAAATGAAATATTATTATTATGATCTATAACAGCTAATGCAAGCATGAAATATTATGATCATATTATAACGTTCCATACAAAGACTATCAATAAGTACTGCATATCTCCATCCTAAGTTTTAAAAGTTTTCTATGTAAAATAATAGTATTGTATTTAATTGTAATGTAATTGAGAAAAGGTCAATTGATAATGAATATGCATATTTTAACAATACAATTATACAACTAAACGATCGCTTTGCAAGAAAATAATGCAGTTTAAATAGTTATCAAGATAAAGTAGCGTTTCTGTAGTTAGTTCTAGAATGATTCTTGCAAAATGTTATCAAAGTTGAGCGTGCTTGTTTCAACGACCGTGTACAAAAGTTTCACCTCTGTTGACAAACGTTATTTATTTCAATAACTTTAATCCAAACTACGCTTGGTAAAAGCGGTAAAGCTGTTGTTAATACGTTAGATGACTAAGGACCAGTTTCAGAGGTTTTGGACCTACCCATAAAATATAATCTGACCGAATTTAAACGTGACACAAGTTAAACTTGTAAAAAAGATAACAGCTGTCTCTTTTATTTATGAGTGTTATATTAAATTATACCACTCGCCGAGCCAGTTTTATAATATTACCTAAAATTAGAACGAACTATGGAAAATCAATGCTAACCTTTGAAGGAGCCCAACTGTACAACAAATTGCCCCCACACATTAAAAATGTACACTCATTTAATGCATTTAAAAATAAGCTAACGCAACACATTTTAGATATTTAACTAAAATGCATTAGGTGGGTAAATTGTAAATGTCTAAACGACAAATTTAAAACTTAATTTTATATGAATTCATTGTTCTCAAGTAAGTGACTTATGTTTTTATTGAGAACTAGCTGACCCGGCGAACTTCGTACCGCCTTAGCGTAAATTTCATGCACTACTTTATTTTGTATAGCTGACCTTATGTATGCGTACCTATTCAATTTGAACTAGAATCTATAATATCCTCCATATAAAAATGAATACCTATTTCCCTGGTCTCGTCATACCTGAGAAGGACTTTACTAATTTTATTAAATAAATAACAAAATATATATTTTCACAGCTCGCGGTTATGTCTGTGGTGTCATAGATCACCACAGAGTTTTTTGTTTTAAATTGAATGACGTTGACATTCGTAACGCGCTTTTTTTAAAATATGCAAAATTAAATGTATATTTTTCAATCTTTCTGAGAGATTTTCTTAATATTTTTTTCCGTAAGAACCTTGTACAGAGTATTAGAAAAATACAAAAATCCGAGGTCAAGCCGTTTTCATGCTATGTCGTGGCAACGGAAAACGGGTTTCATTTTAATATATATATAGATAAAGATCTTTATACCTAAACCTAAACCTATATGCTTATAAAAGTAAAAAGTAAAAAAAGTAAAAAATCATTTATTGCCACCAAAACACATAAAAGTTACAGAAAGGAAGAAATACATTGAATAAATTACAAGAGAAAGATTAAAATGTTAAGATGTAGCAAAAGGAGAAGACTCGGCTATTGTTGCAGTGCGCAGCGAGCCACGACACCAGCAACGCCGATTTTCAGTCTTCCCCTTTATCCTGCTAATAAGATTTGTCTATCATGAAATTGGGGCCTAAATTTGTTCTTTATTTATAGTTAAGATCTTCAGATTAAGTCATCATTCTTTGAGCCTCCAATTAAAATTAGTATTAAGCTGAATATCAAAAACCAAGTGTGTGTTGATTTTTTGTTCGCTTGTTCTACTCGATTGATTATAAAATTATTTCATCATTACAAGATACATATGAGTATAACTGCCTCGATGGTCTAGTGGTTAGCATATTCCCGGGTCGGGCAAAGCGAACGGAGCTGGAATTGTGCCCGGTGGATAGCGATAGGCTTATCCTCTATCCTCTATCCATTCAAATAAATACAAATACTTTATTTGTCAAAATGTGGTTTTTTACAGGTGTTATGTTACAATAATTTAGTTCTACACATTTGCCATGTAATATTATGGCATACAAACATAAACTTACAAACTAGAAATATTTACTATACAATATAATTATCAACATTACTTATATTCTAATTACATCTTACATTTTAAGAACTCATCCACACATTAAATATGAGTGTTGTACGGCCACACTTTTTTACACACGCTATGTTAGGCTACAAGGTACATCTTCACCGAGTAGCATCTATAGGCTATATAAAATCAAGATACCAAGTTTCAACTTCGACATTATTGATATTTAACTTGAACCACACCACATGTGCTTATTTAATAACTGCACAAAATATAAAAACGAGATGTGATATACGACACAATTAAATTTTGTTTATTTCGCCAACAGGGCGTCAGAAGCTAGAAGTTAAATGTCCACTCCGTTTTAATGAACTTTTTAAATTATAAAAAAGTCGCAGATGTGGGTAAGAAATAAAGATACATCTCATTGTGTTTAGCTGTGTAATCCACATGGCAATAAATAGACTCATCAAGATTTTGTAAATATGTCTGAATCTAATTTGTTTACGATACTAGATAGATTTATTCGTAAAGCTAACTTCATCTTTTTTTTTTTTTCAAAATTCAAATTGTTTATTTCTATAACAAATTTACACCAATTAGTTTGTGATTGGAGCCTTCTTTTAAGCAATTAATGCCTGTATTAGAAAACTCCGCTCTTCCATAACAAAATTAAAAAATAAAAAATAAAATAAAAAGAAAATATTAATAATTTCATATAGCTGTGTTTCAAAATACGGTACGCCGCAGTACACAGTATATAGAACGGCTTAATTGTATATTTCATATGAAACCAACACATAATAATAATATAAACACGGCACGCATCGTGAGGAGGTTCCTTTCTCTGGAGCCCTAACCATCGGCAGCTTGGTCCCTGCACCTGATGTCGGTGGGACACTGTTTTTTATATTTTTAAATGTTTTTTGTATTTTTTATAAATCATATTTAAAAATATATAAAGTAAGGTTAAAAATAAATAAAGAGGAATATAAACAGAAATTATAATATTAATATAAAGAAAATAGAAATTATATATATAATTATGTATGCATTTTCTTGATATTTTATACCTCTCTAAATGTAAAAGAGTTATTGACAACCTCTTTGGTACACCACAATACAATGTTTCTTTAGAATGTTTGTATTTTTTCAACTTATATTGGCAAACCCACAACTAAACATTATTAAAAAAAAAGATTGCAGATCAGCAAAAATAGCTAAAGTTACTGGACCAAAAAGCCCTGCGAGACCCATAATAAAAACAGACAAACTATTCATATTGACAACTCAGAAGCGATTCAACTTCCTAATAGACATTTGGATGGAACCCTAAAAACTCACAGAAACGATGGATACTACTAAAAACGCTATCGCCGGCCGTCCATCGTAAGTTGATCCACGGATCCAGTTAGATTAAACTTGAAATATGAATGTCGAGATGGAATGAAGGGGTCAAATGCTCTGGTCAAATCTGCTCTTGAAACTTATATCTAGACGTTATGTTTTATTTGACGCAACAGCGGGGAGGGACATAAAGCGAGGGATCGGGTCTGGCGATACGAGTATAGAAGAGAGCCAAACTTGAATGCGTGTGTCATTGTAATTCCTACCAAAAATTGTGTAAAAATGGTAATGTTATTTCTTATTGAAATGTATACGAAAACTTTGGTCTTCAAAATACATTTTAGGAAGTTTCCTGTCTCTTATTGTTTTTACTTTTAGAGACATATTGAGTAATATCAACCGTCAAATATGATATTTTATTTTTTTATTGAAAATATTAAATAAAATCCTATAACGCTTAATTAGAATTTTAGCTAAAACAATTTAATAGTGGCTAAATTCAAATTACTATTCGCAAAATTTAAAACTATTTTATAAATATACCTTCTATCCTTATAGTCAGTTGAATGTGACAACATGGCGTTTTAACATTTTCCTTGATGTCATATTCTTTAAATATCTTTAATCATAATCTCATCAGCATACTTTAAAAACAATCTTTTTATCCGTAACATTTTAGATGCAAATGGACGTCCGCAATCTCTTCGTATCAAAATCTAATTAAAAATCCCTTTGACTTTTACGCTTGAGAGCATTAGAGAAAATATTTCTAGAATTTTATCATTAGAGTAAAAGTCCTGTCAACATTAACTGAAGTTGCTTTAAGTGTTACCAAGTCGCCGAGATGTTAAAATCGGCTCTGAAGAGCGTGTTAAGTATTACTTTAGAAGCTTAAGACGTCCTAACTTTTTCAAGTACAAGATTTTTACTGGCAACATTTTGTTTACTTTGATATCCAACGTTATATTGGAAAAGTTACGCTTTATGGAATTTCATATGGATGTTATAAAGGTTTTTGTTCCTTGAGATTTGGAAGTATGAGATTTTATCTTTGTAATCTGGAAGATTTTCGGGATTATTATTTCTTTTATTTTGTCCTTTGCCATTGTCAACGACTGGCTCTTATCGTTCGATAATTCAGAAATGAATTCTTGATCCATCGTGCGGAAATACTCGTACTTATCTATCGATTTCTATATCAAGTACAGTTGGGACCACGTAAAAAGAACGTTGATGTCTTCGCATGGATACAGTCGTGTTTTTCAACGTCGAGTCATTGTTTTATATCATACCAATTGTGTCAGCCCACTGATATCCCGGCAGACCATTTTTATGTGGCGTATCGTTTAATGTCGTTAGCTATTTAGCGTTCTTCTTACACGGCTCGAACTGTACTATATGTTAAAGTTGAACATAAGGATCGGGTAAGTTTTCATTGAAGTAGAGATAAGTGAAGTGAGGTCGTACAAGAAATAAGACCTTGTTAAAACTCAGATCTGGGACCGCACTCGTAGCTTGATCTCACTTGAGCAAACTTTATTCAAATTGGCTGAGATATGTTGGAGATAAGAGGTAACATACTTACAAGGGAGAATGAAGCCAAGTTCATAATTTCACTAACTTACTTCAGAATTAAGTAATAGAGTTTAGTATATCTGTATAACACAGAAATCTTAACATTAGGGTTTGATTACTCCTAGGTAAAAAACCTGAAAAAAGAAAAATAAAGGTATTTAATAAATAAATGTCTCACAACTTACACACAACTAGTTCCAAACTAAGCAGAGCTTGTAATATGGGTACTAGAATAACTGATACTAATACATATTATATACTTTTCTTTTGTAAATACATACTTGTTATACATAGAAACACCCAGACTAAGACAAACCCTCATGTTCATGCACACAAAGATTTGTCTAAATCGAACCCGCGACCTCGGCGTCGCAGGCAGTTACACTACCCACTCCGCCATCTGGTCGTCAAAAAATTTAGTCTAATACTTGTAATATTTAAAGCAAATTATAGCTTTGCCATGCCTTTTTGAATTGTATACAATATTAGATATGTATAATAGACTTATAACTCATCACACAGGTGGCGCTTAAACCAAATAAGGTTCGTCTTGCTAAAGTATATTGTCTAGTCTTTTTTACGAGTATACTAAATATTGCACGCGACATTGTCCGCGTGGAATTCGTTAAATTAGTCACAGTTTTTCCGCATATCGCATTACTAATCTGCTGTCATGGCGTTTTGTTCTCGTTTTCGCAACATTTTTCATTGCAGCTCCATTTCTTTTTGTTAAAGCGGGATATTAAATAGCTTATAATCTGCCTCAGTAAATAGGATCTAGAATATCTGAAATTGGGACTATTTTTTTATGAAATTAGTGTGTTAAATCAACTCTTCAACGTTAAAATATTAACGTTGTCTAGAATTATAGATTACGCTAAAATCTAGTAAAAGGGGTTAAACATATTATTAACTTTATGTAACTTCTTTTCTGTAAAATAATGCTGTCTTTGTATTGTTTCAGAATCATCCGCTATGGTTGGGAAAGCGTTGATTTTTTTTGCGTCAATATCAGCTTTCAACATTGGTAAGTCATATAAAGTAACTTACGTTCTTTCAACTGATTTAAAATAATAATCTCCTGTGTCGCGTTCACAAACCACACCACCTAGAGTCAGAACAAATCTTTGCAGATCTCAAAAAGATTTGTCCCGTGCGTGGATCGAACCCACAACACTAGCGTAGTTAAAACGTTTTAAGAACTACGCCAACCGTGCACCAATAATATGTTAAAGACAATAAACTCATTGCAAACTTCAAACCCCTTCACTGCCAAAGAAGCCTATCCATTATTTATGCTCAACAAATTATATCCGACGTAATGACGGATAGGAGAAAACTCGAACATTTTTTTTTACAAAACAAAGCGCGGCCTTGCTTACAGCGGCTCTGGTAAACGCATCCAGCTGTACAAATTTTAATGAGTCCACAACTAGATCGCTTTTTAAACCACAATATTTATCTGGTATGCTGCAATATTTTTGAGTAAGCCTTTGATGTACAGTTCGCAATACGCAGAAGTTTGTTTGCTTTAGTTTCTGTACAGATATTTTAGTATTCGGGAGTAAATAAAAATGATTGCTTTAAATGTATCCATCTGAGTCCATGTTTAATCAAAAGTTGAAACACATTCTGGTGGCAGTGCAATTTTCGTGCCGGTTTCGAAAATTGAGTGCTAACTTATCAATACAAAAATACGGTCAATTTTTGATTGGCAGAAATTCAAATTACGTGTTATTTCATTTCGATCAACTATTTTAGATCCAATATTTCGATTGAAATTACATTTAAATATTAAAAAAGGACAAATACCTTTTTGGTCCTACCCTCCAATAGCTACGTACATGTGATACGTCATTGGATAGGTATTTTTAAGCTAAACAAAAGTTATCCAAATTCCGTCCGTTTTGAGCTATGCGTTCTCAAAAACTCTTGACTGCTTACCCACTTAAATCTTACTAAATATCTTTAAACTTTTTCTTAAATAAACAAAAAGATCTATCTAAATGCAACTTTTAATTTCAGAGAACTCCAATAGCTACAAAAATCAATGAAAAGCTATTTTATTACGTTGAACAAAAGTTATTGTAAAACCAAATTTGGAATGCTAGTCCATACAAAAATAGTGTATCTCCTTTATTAACAAACGTGCATAATGAACTAATTTGGTGGTTTTTTTCAAGATAAATGAAATACCTAAACAGACTTACATAAACAACTCGACTATAAAAAGATACATTCCTTAAAATTTTCACGAAACACAGTTTAAGCCTATTCATTATTTTGTGTTCAACAAATTGTATCCGACGTAATGACAGATGGGAGAGAACATGAAAATTTTTCTATACAAAACAAAACGTGGGCTTTATTTACAGCGCCTCTGGTAAACGCATCCAGCTGTACAAATTTTAATGAGTCCACCACTAGATCTTTTTTTATAAACCACAATCTGGCATGCTGCAATATTTTTGAGCAAGCCTTTGATATACAGTTCGTATTATGCGTCAGTTTGTTGTGGATTAGTTTTTGTCCTGGAATTTCTTTTTTGTCAACAATCAGAAACGATTCGCTTATAAATGTATCCGTCCGAGTTGGAATAAGGTTCAACCAGATACAATAGATGTCAAGATGTAACATGAAGAAAATTGCCGGTTAAACTTTGGTAACAATTGGACTGTCAAATTTCATAGATAAATTTTCCCCGGGCCGGGTATAAGCTCTCAAATTCCTTACATATCTAAATTTTGACGTGAATTTTATCTGGTATGCGCAGCTTTGCTCGCGCAGTGGGAATAATGTCATTTAATATCTTAAACTTGTCTCTAGTTTAATGCATGCTCTCTGAGTTTTAGATTTCAGATTCAGATTCTTTTATGTGTGGATTATAGGTAACATCAACAAAGGTCTTATAAATTGTACTTTTTTGATTCACATGGTTACACAAATTTAGTTATTATCAAAATTAAAGTTACTAGATTGAAAAAAATACTTGATTAACACATTCATTCGCTGGGTGCCATTGACATAGAATATTTACTTATGTCAAATATGCAGTAAAAAACTCATACTCGTTGATAGAAACACAGGTTAATAATACAAATATGACGGTATCTGTTTTAATATTTCGAGGTTTAAAATTCTCAAGTGAAAAGAAAAAGAACACACAATTTAAGCCATTAGATTAATTATTTGTGCGCAAAAAATTATATCCGACGTAATGACGGATGGAAGAGAACTCAATATTTATTTTATATACAAAACAAAACACGCGTTTTGTTTACAGCGGCTCAGGTAAACGCATCCATTCGTACAAATTTTAATGAGTCCACCACTAGATCTTTTTTTCAACCACAATATTATCTGGCATTCTGCAATATTTTCCTGCAAGCCTTTGATGTACAGACGGCTCATATCAACCTATACATTGCCAGTGTAACATGGTATCCTGTTTGTATGTATCCCGTGCAATACGAGACCAGCTCATACTGAAAATGTATAGCAGAATGTGGAGCCGTGTGTTCAGTCCGAAATATGCGTGAGTTTTTATGCTTTAGTTTCTGTACTGATATTTTGTTTTTTGTGCACAAACAGGAATTATTATAGAGTCCATATACAAATATACTTAAAATTACGCCTTTATCCCACGGAGGTAGACAGAGACGATGCAACGCTATGTTTTTTTTTTTTTATATACTACGCCCACAGCGAACGAACGTGTAGTCCTCCTGATGGTAAGTGGAGTACAGCCCATGAACAGCAACAATCCACAAAAGCAGATTATAGATGCGTCGCTGCAACTGAGGACTACGGTGTTATGCCTCAAGTGCCAGTAATTTCAGGGCCTGATCTCACCACCAAACCGGAACACAGTAATGGAAGCACTACTGTTTGGCGGCAGGTTAAAGGTGAGACGGTGGTGGAGCTCATTCACAAGAGCTCTACAACCATTAATATGTGCTACCATCCGCCATCTACTTAGAGCCCATATTTGATTAATATTTAGAATCCAGCTATTGACGATATCATTTTGCGTTTTTAATGAAATAATTTTACCGATGCAGTTATCTTAATTGAAATTTATTTATGAGATCATAGTTGAATACTGAACAAGCATACTATATCTATTAAATAACTGCAAATGACTATAGCTATTCAATATGTGATTAATAATAAGTGTCCGAAATTATGTTGTTTCACTAAGAATCATTTTGTTTAATTTATTGTCCACATTTATTTTAATTGTGTAACATTTAATTTTTATCATTTCACAATAAAAACATTTTTGATGAATAGACATAACATAACGCCTATGTTAACCAGAAGGATATGGCAGAGGTACAACACCCACATTTTACCTCTTATGTTTAGATCACATGGACTAGGGGGTAAGCCTATCGTCATCCACCGGCCACAATTCAAACTCCGTGCTTCTATTGTGAATATCCTGCTGGCAATTCACAAATAACCCTCTTCCCGACCCGGGAATCGAACCAGAGACCTTGCGGTGAGAGGCACATACACTAACCACTAGATCAACGATGCAGTAAATAAATAGACTTTTAAATTATGTGCATATCACCTATCTGTAGTTTCAACATTCTCACCCAACAACATGTTACAAATTTACTTTAAAGCAGCTACATACCATACCTACTGATAACAATTTTTGTCCAACAAATCAGTACCAATTGTTGGCTGGACGCCCTCAAATTGAAATCTAAATTGAGTTTGCGCTGAAGAGCCTCATTGTGAAAATATTGTTTGTATTTCTACAAATAGAGTTTACAAAGTCATTGAGAGAGATGAAGTGGGGAGACAGCAAAGAAGTTTGTGAATTATTTGTGGTTTGGGTGGTTTGTAGTAATTAGTGGAAGACTTCTTTGGCACATGAAGTAAATAGGTGTAAATATTGTATGCCTTTGGATAGATTACTGCCTTGATGGTTTAGTGGTTAGCGTATGCGCCTCTCACCACGAGGTCTAGCGTTCAATTCCCGAATCGAGCAAAGTGTTATTTGTGAACTTTCCTCCAGGAAAAAATTCACAATAGCACCGCGTAGTTTAAATTGGAGGGCGAAATATAGGCGTGATGTCATGTTCGTATAGATTACGTAGGAACGACGAATTAAAAATATGCGCTGATTGACTTTTGAATTATTATTTTGTATAGTAGTAATACATGGTACGCGGTTACTATGCATGTTTTAAACATAAAAACCTTGGTTATGAATCAATTTGTCTACTAAAAAATCACATCAAAATCGGTTTCATAGTTTTAAAGATAGATAGATTAATGCATACATAAGGACAGACAGACGATTCAATGTTTTTCAACGAGTCTCTTTTATTAAATATTCCAGTTTGATTTTACTTTAATATCATAACAAAACCACGCACAGGCCGAACCCAATTCAATTGTTATTGCATTTCCTCAAATGAGACAATGAAATTAAGGAGATTTACTTCGAAATGAATTTATTTTTGCATTCGCACGCAAACCGGCTTATAGACTACGCAGGAAATTCACACTCGCATATTTATGAAACACAAAAAGTATGAAATATAAAACAAAATACTCGCAATGCCACGTTTTTGTTTGGCAACAATGAGTGCACAATAATAGTTGTGCTAAATGAAAAGTTTTGTTTCAAAATGCATGTGAAATGGGTAATTTGCGTTAAAATAATATGAAGCTGGTTTTGTTGTGCATATATTATTTTGTTGGTATGGAATAAAGCTTACATTTTCATTAGCGGAATATAACTGTGTCCGTCTGTATACGCCTGTATCTATTAGGAACTAAAGAGATGTATGTTAAATAACACATAACATAACATAACAGCCTAAATTACCCAGGAGAGTGTGACAGATTAAATCAAATCAAATCATTTATTTCCATCAAGAGCGCTTGAACACGTCAAAACAAAAATCAAAATACAAAATATTATATATCATTAAAATAAAAATAAAATAAAAGCTTAAGTTATTATATTATAATACTAATTGCATTAAAATTATTTAAATCACCGTAGCTTAGATTGACTTTAATCCAACTTAGAAATTTGAATTAAAATCAATCCAAATACCAGCTCCGATTGGTATTACATCATGAGAAAATTCAATACCCATCGGAGAGGGTGAACAAGAGGTGTACAACACCCATACTTCTCCTGTTAGGTCACCAAACCATCCACCAATCACTTCTTCTAATTTTACATATAAACGCAAATGTATCAATAATTTATTGAGTAAAAATTCTCAATATCCAGAACCCTAATGCAACCTTTTGAATTTCTTGAACAAAGGGACCAAAAACCCATTGAATTATATTAAAAAGCCGCGGAAATCAACCAAAATAAAATAATTTCACCAACCATTATATTCAGCGTCACATACACTAAAAATCATTAAAAATAAAGCCTTATGAATGGCTCCAAACAAATGGGCGCTGCAAACTTAATCCCAAATTAATTTCGACGTATAATTAAAACTTTGACTGGCTTGCAAAATTGAAACGCTGTCATTCTCTGGTTGTTATGTAAATTATTTTATGAATAAATCTATGTTTACCTGTCCATTGTTTTTTTGTTCGGAACTTCGAGTGTTTGTAGATTGCTTTTTAATTTGCGTTTTGTATGCTGGGTTAGAAGTGGAGTGAAGTGGCTTTTTGATTAAGATTTTTTATGTTTTTACTAAGAGCTGTATGGTGACTATAAAGATGAATATAAGAAGTAACAATTATTTATTTTTATTTAATTACTTATACATAATATACAACATTATAGTTTTAGACCAAGATGTTAATTTACAACAATAATTGTGTTATAATCAGTGTAAACGTGTTAAACTCAGTTAAGTCTAATCGCTGTTCTTCAATACTATTCTGAGAATTAATATATTTTTTGTTATTGCCTCGATAGTCCAGCGTCTCACCGCAAGTTCTTGGGTTTTATTTTCGGGTCGAGCAAAGTGTTATTTATGAACTGTTAGAATTGTGCCCGGTGGATGGCGATACGCTTACCCCCTATCCCATGGGACCTAAGCATAACAAGCGAAGTGTGAGTTTTGTACACCTCTGCCATACCCTTCAGGGTAATATAGGCGTTATGTTATTTTAGGTATTAAAAAATAAATACAAATGTTATGCCAAGAAGTTTAAGTACTCTTTTAATAAGAGTCGTTTACCTTTTTCAGGTACAAAGACATTTAGGCAAGTAGTCGTTGGCCGGAGTCCAAAAATATCTTAAGTACCACTGATACTGATATTTTCTACCTTAATTAGTAAGAAGTTCAGAGTAATAGAGCCGATTTGAGTAGGACAAATGAAATGATTGAAAATTTGCTGTTATCTTTGAAAAATATGGTTATCATGGTTTTATTTATTTAACACTTTATTGTACACAAAAGATTACAGAAAAATAAACATATTACAGTAAGAGTATACAAAAGGCGAGCTTAACTCAGTGCTTGAGTTCTCTTCCAGCAAACCTAGAGCAATAGAGGAGACGATGATGCCATAGAGGGCAAGATAAGTGTACAACTTAAGTAGAAAATACAAAATATAAATATAACTACTTAAACATAACATAAACATACATAATATTATTCATAAATAATAAATATTATAAATATATACACACGACTACCTACATATATAATCATTAAATAATAATAATAATACATGAAGAAATAAAAATCAAATAAAACTATAAATATCATGTCAAATTGTTTTGATTTATCTTACACTAATACAAAAATTAGTTTCAAAATCTATTGAAATCACTCTTAAACTTTAAAACAATATAAAGCTTTAAGGTCTTAGTCTGAAAAAGACTTTTAAAAGACCTATCTGATGATACCCCAAACAATGGTCATCCCCACTCTTTATGTAGTGGAGCTCACCGACTTTTTTTTAGATCTTTTTCTACCAATTCAGAACATATAGCAAACAATCATATTCCACCTTTCTAGCACTAACGGTTTCGATGCTATGCCTCGGACAGACGGAAATGGCGAAACTGTAAGGATTCCTTGTAGGTACCGGCACACTAAAAATGCCTTACGAAAAAAATCATTGTAATAAATAATTAAAATTTATACACCAAAATTCATACGAACAAAGCAGAGCAAAATTAAAAGCTTGTAAAAAGCAAACATAATAATGCATTTTGTAGTCGTCAGTAATTATTCACCAAACCTGAAAATTGGTGAAATAAACTCAGTCAAAACATAAAATAAAATAGTTGATCCGAAATGTATTTTAACTTTTGATTCAACGTAGACTCTAACGGATACATTTAAAAGCAAATCATTCCTGTTTGTTCCCGAAAAACAAAATATCCGTACAGAAACTAAAACACACTAACTTTAGCGTTTCCCGTATTCCGAACTGTACATCAAAGGCTTGCTCAAAAATGTTGCAGTATGCCAGATAATATTGTGGTTTAAAAAAGAGATCTACTGGTGGACTCATTAAAATTTGTATAGCTGGATGCGTTAACCAAAGGCGCTGTAAATACAGCCCGCGTTTTGTTATGTAAAGAAAAATGTTCGAGTTCTCTCCCATCCGTCATTAACTCATTACGTAGGATACAAATTGTTGATCAGAAATAATGAATTGTGTTTCGGAGCTTGTAATTGGTACGTTGTGATTAACATTTTTTTTGTGTATGTTATCAAAAATTCAAGTTAATTGGTAAAATTTTAGGATTTTAGGATTTTTTTTAAGCATTATAATTTTAATATAATATTATCGAATATACTGAGAAGACAGTGCTTCTCTTATTCAAATCCAAAATTTCAAAAAATCTGAAGGTATTAGTAATATTATTAATAATTTTTACCTGACATGGGTTCTTGACAGGCTATAATAACTATTTTTATTATTTCATTATTTATATTATGACCAAAATACTTACAACTATTTTTACATTATTTGCCTCGGTAAATAACCTCTGAGGGTGTATTTAACCTATTTATTTGAGGATTCTTGTAGACCAAATCAAGAATTCACATATAATGTACTAAATTTAATATAATTATTTTTAAAATAACTGATACACAGACGGGATAAACAAAACCAACATACAAAAGGAAACATCCAAAGCAAAATAATATAAGATAATTTCAAAATTATATCATATATATTAACATCAAAGGCTTATTCTATATATACATCAAAGAGGTTTTCGATTGTTCCATCATTGGAGAATCTAAGATGGCGGATTAAGTGAACATCTACATGATAAATATTAAATTAAATTATTATGACCAAAATACTTACAACTATTTTTACATTATTTGCCTCGGTAAATAACCTCTGAGGGTGTATTTAACCTATTTATTTGAGGATTCTTGTAGACCAAATCAAGAATTCACATATAATGTACTAAATTTAATATAATTATTTTTAAAATAACTGATACACAGACGGGATAAACAAAACCAACATACAAAAGGAAACATCCAAAGCAAAATAATATAAGATAATTTCAAAATTATATCATATATATTAACATCAAAGGCTTATTCTATATATACATCAAAGAGGTTTTCGATTGTTCCATCATTGGAGAATCTAAGATGGCGGATTAAGTGAACATCTACATGATAAATATTAAATTAAATTATGCTCTCAGTTGTTGCGGGTGCTAATTATTATGTGGTAGACTTTTGAGTTGGAAATCGAACCCGAGACTTGCGGTGAGAGGTTGCATACGCTAACTACTGGTCTCATGTCTTATCACAAGTGAAGTGTGGTTGTTGTACACCTCTGTCATACCTCTGTGGGTAATAAAAGCGTGCTGTTATGTAAATATTACAGAACTTTAAAATTAACTATCTCAATAATACTGGTGGTAGAGCTCTTGTGAATGAGCTCGAGGGCGGCAGCATCACTGTCTCACCTTTAACCTACTGCCAAATAGTAGTGCTTCCATTACTGTGTTCCGGTTTGGTGGTGAGATCAGGCCATCAAATTACTGGCACATGAGGCATAACACCGTAGTCCTCGGCTGCAGCGACGCATCTATAATCTGCTTTTGTAGATTGTTGATGTCCATGGGCTGTACTCCACTTACCATCAGGTGGACTACACGTTCGTTCGCTGTGGGCGTAGTATAAAAAAATAAAAAAATAAACGGCAAAATTTAAATGATGCAATGCTTGTTATTAAAATATTAAAACACAAAATCGATACACCAAACTAAGATATTATGATTTAGGTTTAGTACAATTTAATATTGAAAGTGGTAAATTTGTATTAAAGATTGTTTGAACTAAATAAAAGTAATAGATAGATAGATAGAAAATACTTTATTTGTACATAATTTCACATGAAAAACTTAAGAGATAACAAAAAAATATATAACAGAAAAAATGCACAAAAAGGGGCCTTATCGGTTAAAGCGATTTCTTCCAGGTAACCTTAGGATGGACATTTCAGAAAGAGAAAATAAAGCGATAGTTTTTGCTTAGATTAATAGAAATTATTTGCATTTTATATTTAACAAGAATTAATTAATAAAAAATAATAGTAATGTTTTATTTGAAATTATAAACAAAACAGTTAATAACAATAGTTATTTATGCAACTGTTCTATAATGAGGGGTATTAAAACACGAGTGTGGGTTTATCACACGAGGCGTAGCCGAGTGTGATAATAGTATCACATAAGTGTTTTAATACCTAATTATAACAGTTGCATACATCACCCATGATATGAATCCTCTATAAATGTTCTGAAACCATAGGGTATTTATTATACAGTGTTGTAAGAACTCTATGTAAATTCATGGAAAGTTTAATTAGTGA
Source organism: Hypena proboscidalis (assembly GCA_905147285.1). NCBI lineage: Eukaryota > Metazoa > Arthropoda > Insecta > Lepidoptera > Erebidae > Hypena > Hypena proboscidalis. The sequence goes on along the minus strand of LR990150.1, from coordinate 2,224,475 downwards.
GTATCTAATACAAACAAACTATGTATTAGGTAATAATATAATTATTTTTTCAATACTATTATTGAACAAAAATGGCGGGATACGACGTCAATTCAAAAATTCGAATAAGTTTTTATTTAAATTACGGCGCTGTGGTAGTGAAACGCGCGTGCATGACATGTTCTTTTTTTGAAATTCATAAAGATGCCATGAGAATGTGGCTGTTCGATGAGTAAAAAAGGAGTTGCATAATGAATTTCAGTACAACATTATAACACCCGTTTGGGTGTTATAATGGTTATTATGACACTGGCTGTTTTAATGTTGGCAATAAGATAACTGTTTCAAGGATTTATAGCATGGGTGTAGATAAAAGTATGTATTTCTGGTAGCAGTGAATAAAGTACATATTAAACTCTATCATTTACCAACAACATTATGGTAACCCTACAGTACCTCCCTTAGCGCATATAAGAAATTTAGAAACATTAATGTTGCAAGCAGCAAGTCTTAAAACTTTACTCAAACTGCCAGCGTTCAGTAAGTTAATTTTAAATACTAAACGTCAGGAAGGAAAGCAAGATTTTCCAAGATTTACTTTGTATGAACAAGATTTTTACTGTCATTCAATATTTTAGTATTTTAGTCCCCATTTCACTAGTTCCTGAGATTTTGGGTAGTTAAATGATGGTTAATTCTTTTTTATTTCTTTTTTATACAAAATTGACATTTCACCTGTCAAAAAATGTTGTGGATAGTGGATAGACGACCGGATGGCGGAGTGGGTAGTGTACCTGCCTGCGACGCCGAGGTCGTGGGTTCGATTCCCACTTAAGACAAATCTTTGTGTACATGAACATGGGGGTTTGTCTTAGTCTGGGTATTTCTATGTATAATAAGTATGTATTTACAAAAGAAAAGTATATAATGTATTAGTATCCGTTATTCTAGTACCCATAGTACAAGCTCTGCTTAGTTTGGGACTAGATGGCGTTGTGTGTGAGTTGTGAGATATTTATTTATTTATTTATTCAATGCCTCGATGATTTAGTAGTAAGCGCATGCGCCTCTCATTATGAGGTCTCGGGTTCGATTCCCGAGTCAGGCAAAGTACTTTAATAGCAGCATGGTTTTGGAATTTACCATTTTAGAGCGTTAATGTTTGCATATTTAAGGGACGTTTGTTAAATGGAAATATTATTGACTTTTTGATGATTTTTAACAGTAACGTTGTTTTACCGAATCGAATCTGTATTTTTACAATCGAATTGGGAACATCCTCCTTTTTTGAAGTCGGTTAAAAATAATGTCAATTGATTTGTTTCTAAACTGCTCCTCTCCGTGTGCATTTCAATTTCAGTTATGAAAAACAGCAATGATCGTTACGTCACTCAACTCCAGCGATCACTCACAGGCGGTTCTTACAATCGTTTTTTGTTACAATCGAGTTGAGAGCCTCCTTTTTTAGAAATCGGTCAAAAATAATGTCAAGTCATTTGTTTCTACATTGCTACTCCCTGTATGCATTTATTTTTACGTATTTGATGACCAGCTGGCTGAGTTCGATACCCGCTTAAGACAAATCTTTGTGTGCATGAACTTTAGGGTTTGTCTTAGTTAGTGCATCATTCTTAGTCACGAACCGACTGTGACCAAGAATGATGCAAGTCATTCGAAACGTCGAGAATAGGTATTTATTTACCTTTATAATAATTACGTGATTCAGACCCGTTGTCTAATTTTTGAAAAATGTTCTCAAATCGCGAAAGTTCAAAAACATATATAGTTATCAATAGTATCAGTTATTCTAATACCCATAGTACAAGCTTTGCTCAGATTGGGACTAGATGGCGCTGTGTGTAAGTTGTGAGATATTCATTTATTTATTTTATTTATTTCAATTTCAGTTATGAAAAACCAGCAATAACCGTTACGTCACTAAACTCCAGCGATCACTCACAGGTGGTTCTAAAAACACGATGTAATATCAACATGATAAATGCTCGCCATTTTTCACGTCAATTCTTCCGCACGTTCTTGAGTCATTTTGACGGTGACGTATTGAGCGATATTTGTTACACCCTGTATACAAGCTAATCGAATTTGCTGAATTTGTTTTCGGAAATATGGGTATAGTATAGCGTTATTTACGATATGGATTATGCGATGATGAATGTGGAGCGAGGAAATAAATGGAATTTAGTTTGGCGTTAAGGTAGATTTTATTTTATTTTTTTTGTTTAAGTTTAACATCATCATTTTTTTAAAAATATCTATGGCTATTTTGACTAAGACACCAACATATTTTTAACTTTGCTCATAATCTTATGTGCTGGTGTTTTAAATGGATTATTCTCTCTCTGATATTATTATTTTATTTTATTTTATTTAGGACAAAGATACACAGATGTCATACAGTTTGTGGTATTAATCTAGGTTTAAACATTGTTGTATGTGTACCTTCACTTACAGAAGGCCATAGCATGCATATTCAAATAAGTAATAAATTACTAAATACAATACAATACAATACCAATAGAATTATGGAATTATAGTTTTACAGTAGAATTAAATAACTAAATTTATTGAATAATTATTATTATAGCATTTATATTATAGTATTCCTAATAACGTAAATGCTATATACTTCTTTCGTCAATACACTAGCGGAGGCTCTCGAGATTGCGTTAACAAGTTTTTTAAACAAGTTAAACATTTAGATCACTCAATTAATTAGGAAAACAAGAAAAAAAAATCATCATCATCAATCAGCTCATGTCTACCCACTGCTCAGTATATGTCTCTCCTTGTGGTGTAGTAGTGTAAGTGGTTGCCTCGCCGTTCTCCACTGCACTGGTGTTGTGGATTCGATCCCACAACACATGGGACAAATCTTTGTGTGACTCGCAAAGATTTGTTCCGAGACTGGGTGTGCTTGAGTGAGTGAACGTGTGTTTTTGGCCTTGTCATTGGGACTATTGGATAGTGTAATTGCTTCTGGCGTTCTATTTAATATAAAAAATCCAAATTATTATTATTTATATATTTTGTTTTTAAAGCTTACTAGTAATTAGCAAATACAAATTACTAGTATTCTTGTTAACCCCCTCCAGCTAAGCTTAAATTGCTTGTGTTAGGAGTAAGTTCACGTCCGTGGTGTAATGGCTAGGATTCGAACCCACGACCTCTCGATCGTAAGACCGATGCCTTATCCATTGCGCCACGGCCGCTTTAATTTGTTTTAACCAGGCCTTTTGGTCCTGTTCCAGTATCGTATATTGCCTGCCTGCACTCCTAACGATATCATCTCCTGTGACCTTAGTCCTTCTCTCGAAAAAAATAAAGTAAATAAAAAAATGCACACATAAATGAAAGAGACAGCTATGTTCTATTTTCAAGTGTAACTTGAGGCACTTTTATTGTAGGTTATATTTAATTTGACGGATAGTATTAATCTTGCTCTGAAATTATACTGTTGTTACTAAGTATAATAAGTATGTATTTACAAAAGAGAAAGTATATATGTATTAGTATCAGTTATCTTAGTACCCATAGTACAAGTTCTGCTTAGTTAGGGACTAAATGACGATGTTAAAGATGTGTGATATTTATAATTATATTGGTTTTCCAAATAACTAATAAATAAGACAAGCAAATCTGTTCAACAAATTCAAGTTACACATAAAATCAATAACATCATATTATTATAGATAGAAATAAACTATTTCAAGATGGTAAGACGATTAAATGGAGTAGCGGTATTATTAATTACTACGATAATTGGGTTAATATGTGCTCCGAAGTGGCAAACTAATTGGATATGCCACCAATTTATAGTATGTACCAATGTAGCTCTTCAATTTGGATAAAACCTGTATAACTTTTAAATAAGTAATTGAATGGTTAAACTTACTAGGTCTCAATTTCTCACACATCATCCCCTTAGTGAGAAATGCCTGACGCATACCACTGATCCGGTCAGAGTCAGTGGTTATGTCCGAGTTGGATGGACTGAAACACAGTGTGTTTTGTCAACAATGCCGGGGAATCAGGTATTGCTCGCGCATAGACGCTGATACCTTAGTTTTGCCTACATTAATTTTCATTCCTTTTCTCTAATTGTGTTCTTCATTAACCATACTTACGATCTCTTGCAATTTTTCAGTTGACGATGCAAGTACCACTTGGTCATCTGCATGCATAAGACATTTCACACGTCGCTCATCTATCCTAAGTCCAAATTCACCCTCTCTTAAATCCGTCAAAAAGCTATGTATACTTTTTTGTTTAAACTTACGTGAGTTTGTTACATTCAAATTATGAAATACGGGTGTTACTCACATAATATTGGTCTATTTAGTCAACCGCGGTTTCGCCTATACATTTAGGCATTTTCATGAGAGTGCGACACGTCACGCCTGAGTCGTAACAAGTCTTGCACTGATCACTGTCAGTGCAAGAATAGCTGCGACTAAAGCTATGTATACGTATACACCAATATAACACTGTTCTCTTTTACCTAACAATCCATGTTTCTTCAAAATGAAATACTTTATGAGTGTTTCTATTGATATTTTCTACTAAAAATAGCTACTGTTTTTCCTTTGAGTAACCTTTTTATTGTTTACCAATAAAAAAGTTATTCAAAGGAAAAGCACACACATCAAACAGGTAAAGTTAGCCATAGCTTACAAACAAATTCATCTACCCTCGTCAATCAATTTATCCATATGAAATATTCATAATATTATTATTTGTTTCATATATTTGTAAGTTATTTCATTCAGATTAAGTTTATTCAGTTCGTGTCTTTTTATCAACAAAGATTCTGCTAAAAAGACTACTTGATCCCTGTATAAAAATTTGACGACATGCCAACAATTTTACACTTCAGAGAAATCATTCTTCAAACAGACAGATATTCAAATTCTTAATTTAAAATTCGACGAAATTGTTAGATTGTAATCTTTATTTAATACTGTGGTGGCCAGTTATATTTTGGATGTGTAGGAGAATTCAAAAAGGTTCTGCTAGTTTTTATTTCAAAAAAGGTGATGATACACTTTCCCATTAAAATATTTACATCCTCGTAATATATGTAAGAGCATACGGAAACCATTTGAAGTTTGTGAATGGAGCGTGTTTTTTTATCGTGCGAACTTGTTTTTATTGCACATCGTAAAAGAATCTCACTGAGCGTATGATAAAAGCGCAGTTTCAAAGAGTGTGAATATAGATAGGATAGTTCTTTTATTCCAATGTTATTTTAATGGTAGTTATTGAGGCAATTTTATATAAGAAACTAGCCCGCCCGCAACATGGTGGCTTTTAGTGAACGAGTTCAAGAGTGGCATCACCACCATTTCACCTTTAACCTGCCGCCAAATAGTAGTGCTTGCATTACTGTGTTCCGGTTTGGTGGTGAGATTAGGCCTTGAAATTACTAGCACATGCTGAAGCGACACATCTTCTATCTGCTTTTGTGGAATGTTGATATATATGCTCTATAGTTACTACTTACCATCAGATGGGCTATACGTCTGTTCGTATTCGAAAAAGAAAGGAAAAAAGGTTGTTTTGCCGGTTATGCGCTCGATCTTTTTTGTGTTTATTGGAATTTTTTATACATTTGAAATTTGCTTACACAGTTGCACATACTGATTGTGTAAGTGAGATGAAGCATGAAGCCTGTAAACTTTGAATACTTTTGCTGAGTAATTCTTTTCCCCTCGTTTTCTGTTACCGTTTACCTTTACGGGGTACGGTGTGGTTATGTGGGGTCTTGACCCATTAAAAACACCACCGTGTTCCGTCGAGTCACGTGGAGCAGTCAAATGGCACGTGGCGTGGCGTGGGAAAGGTTCTGGCGAGCACCCTAGCCTTACCTGTGCCGATCGTACCTGATTGTACTTGATCAACGATATTATTGAGTTCGTAAAAGCATTAACATGCATTCATTACTTTTATTGTAAATCGGTGTAAAATGTCACACCACTTTGATCCCCCTCATGAAGTCATTCCTCCAGAAATCCGTGTCAGGAGCACATTCCTCGTTAGATTCAACATGATTCAAGCTCCCGATTCTAATTTACCACATCAACGCCTCACAGAGGGGCTGTCATGTAGGCAAAACCTCCGAGTCAACACTCTGTGCCCGTATGACGTCACTTCATGCATTTTAATGAAGACAGAACATGGTTCGTGTGCAAACGCCTGAATACGTTGCCCTACTGTTTTGTATGGCACAAAACTTTTTTATTCCGGCTCTTTTTGGCTCGGCATACTATGTTTTGTCGACTGATTCTGATGGCTTTGTGAGCAATGAAGTTTAGTTGGGATATTTTTTCGACATTTATACCGATATTTTCAAGTTTAATTTTAGTTTTCTTTCTGAGAATTTAGCTGCAACCCACGGCTCTGCCCGGGTATTATGTAAAAAAAAATAACCCTTATATTAATGCCTAGTTAGGGTTCCGTAGCCGAATGGCAAAAAACGGCAGTAAACAATAACTCTGTATAGATAATATTATCAATCTTTCTAACAACAATTTTCTGACTGAATATTAGTTATATTTCTGTGGTAAATACCAATACTGGGCGACCGCGCACTAGCACAACTACGCCTCCCTTTTGAAGGACATTCGAGGGTAGAGCGCTACTTACTTTGTTTAAGACGTTACCAAGTTCTCTCCGTGTGCGGAATTTTGTTTTATGACATTTTCTTTTTCCTCTTCCGAGCCCTTTTTCAATATTACATTGCGCATATACGTGGAGCAACTGCCATCAGACCTCCATAACCCAGTACGAGGTTATACGATCCTCGTTGTTGGACTAGCTGTCATATAGTAGCTTCTTACTAGTAGCATATTAGTAGCTTACTAATAGTATAGGGTGCATGAAAGGAGCCTCCCCGAGTGACGTACACAATGATTCCCTACGTCCGGCGCACCCTTCGCAATTCGCGAGTTCTCCAAAGCGAATTGGCTTATCCTTTCACCACGATGCCAAGTCTAAAACCTTGAACACCTTACTGACTGCCCAAAACTTCTGAACTTAATATAACATAACTGGTGAAATATTGGTATTATACACTTCTATCAAACTCTTATGGGTAATTACAGGTGTGATAAATAATAAAAATTTGGATTTTTTACATTAGATAGAACGCCAGAAGCAATTACACTATTCAATTTTGTCCCGATGACAAGGCCAAATACGCACATTCACTCACTCAAGCACACCCAGTCTCAGAACAAATATTTGCGAATCACACAAAGATTTGTCCCATGTGGGGATCGAACCCACAACACCAGTGCAGTGGAGAGCGGCGAGGCGACCGCTTAAACCACCACACGAGCAGACAATTATGTAATTATTACGTGATGTTATGTTACGTATGACAATAAACTAGAAACAAATGTTTAATTCTGTATACTCAAGATGGAAGAGCATTTTTAAAGTCACAATATTACTTCCTCCAGTGAATGCATTTTTGAGTTGACACAAATAGAAAACATGAAACGTTTCTGCATTTTCGTTGAATACTTAAATTTTGAACGACACTCTAGAGGAGAGCTACTTACTTTGTTTAAGGCACATTTGAAAGATTTACTCATGTGAGGAATTTAAAACCATGAGAGAGTTAGTAGCAAGGATTTTTTTTTTGATAGATAGGCACGCGTTTGACCACGATCTCACCTGATGGTAAGTGATGATGCGGTCTACGGTGGAGCACGCGTACCTATGAGATATACCTATTAACTCTTGCCTTGAAGATACCCAGATTGTACTCATGCCATGGTGCCCGAATAGCGATGCAGGTGAAGTGTGAGTGTTACAGACCTCTGATTAACCTTTCTGGGTGCAGACACGTTTTATTAAAATAAGTCTAACCTTCGGGTTTATAATACAATTTGGGTTGAAAAATTAAAAATCCAGCAGGGTTCGAACCTGAACCTCTCGGGTAAACGGCCTAGGGGCTATGCCTATCAAGCCATGGATTTGTATGCTACTGGATTCAATGCAAAAAGCATAGAAAAGCCATAATTTGCAAAAATAATTCAAGTATTTGATAAAAATGCTAAAACCTAAACAAACCGTGTGTGACTAAGTGACTTATCACTGATCGCACAGATGGCGCTGAAATCAAATAAGGTTTGTCTAACAGGTATATTTATTCATTATGCTAGCAAATAAAGAGATCAAATCTAGCAGCATATGAATCCATGGCTCAATTGGCATAGCACGTAGGGCTTTTACCTGGGGATTGCAGGTTCGAATCCTGCTGGATTCTTAATTTTTCAACCCATAATATTGCAAGGCCATAATTTGTATTTAAAATATTACTTCGGGTTTTTGCATACAAACATTTCTCTCAACACATTACTTTTATATTCTCAAACTGCTTATTTACCTAGTCAACTAACTTGAAATTCTAAATAAGGAATTCCTTTGTTAGAGGCAATTTATAATATAATTTTAAAAATGATTATAATACAACTAAATGACACAATTTTCGTTTACACTACTGTGTAGTGTTCAGCACTTAAGCAGCTTAAACCTTTTTTGTCATAAAAGTCTGAACTTCTGGGAAATACAGTTTCTAATTTGGATTACGAGTTCCCTTGTTAGAGGTTGTCAGACATTCCTAATGAAGTGGAATAAGCTGTGAAAATTTGTATTGAAAAATGTTGGTACATTTGTTTTGTTATTGTATTTGTAAAGTTGTGTCAATTGCACAAAGGATTTGAAGAAATGAACATAACATTACATAACATCACGCTTTTATAGCTAGAAGGGTGTGGCAGAGGTGTATAGCACCCACTTTTCACCTGTTATGTTTAGCTCCCGTGTGATAAAGGGTGAGTCTTTCATCCATCGACCGAGCACAACTCCAACTTCATGCTGCAATTAAGAATTTAACGACGAAAAATCTCAAAAACACCTTTTCTTGACCCGAGACTCAAACCTGAGAACTCACAGTAATAGGATGCATACAGTAACCACTAAACTTATGAGACCATTTTATCATAAATGTCTCAACCACTTGGAGACAGTTTCTAATTTGGAATACGAGTTCCCTTGTTAGAGGTTGTCAGACATTCATAATGAAGCGGAATAAGCTGTGAAAATCTGTATTGGAATGTTGGTACTATTGTTTTGTTTGCGACATTGTGTTAGTTGGTCCGGGGATTGGAGGAAAATATAAATATAGAGATTAAGTATTCTTTTTTGCTTTTGCTTGTTATGTTAATGATTACTTACCACGTCTTGTTTTGAAGTAAATGTAGAGCCTATGGAACTTTAGTCACTAAAATGCACGATTTCGATGCCACGATTGAACTGTCCCAATGGAAGCAGTCGCCAAATCGCTTATCTTTAATGCTAAAAAGTAGTGTGTGTGTCATGGCCCTAACAAAATTAGCTGCGACTAAAATTAGGCACCTAGGTTGGGTCATAAGTGTCATAACCGAAAAAGACTCTGTATTACGCTATACGACAATTAAAATTGTATTAAAATTGTTATGATGGTTTACCAGTTTATAACAATTATCTATACATATAAATTTGTTCGCCCAACTGACCGACTTATTCATCAACGCAGAGCTTAAACCGCCGAGCCAAGAAACTTGAAATTTTGCACAAGGTTTTTTTATATGACGTAGGTGTGCACTTAGTAGGGGTTTTTGGAAATGTCACCCCTAAGGGGGTATAATAAGGGTAAAATGGTTGTATGAAACTCCATCATTTTTGAAGTTTGAAGAACGATATTTTGTATACTCTAAATTATGAAATAAGTGAATTTCTGTAACAGGGTTTTGCTAAAGTTAGTAGTAAGTATTCATCAAAGCATAATAGATAGCGCCACGGGAACAGAGCGAAACGATTGCCACTGGTAAAACCGCGGCGGTCAACGAATCCCACGTAAATGAAGTCGCGGGCATCAGCTAGTTGATACGAATAACACTAGTCGCAAGTCAAAACTGGGGATGATCTATTAACCTATTCAAATTCAGAAGGAAAAAATACTAAGGACTATACCGTCATTTTTAAACCCATGATCCTTAAAGCCTTCAATCCTAATATCCATACATAATACCGCTTTGTTTGTTTGCAGATGCCCTGCTTGTCTCCCACACACATGACTTGGCCAATGTTGACGCAGCGGGTGTTAAATATTCTATTCACAAGTAAGTATCACTTTAAACTTTATCTCTAGCGACTTAAGATTCAAATTTACTCGATAAAAGTGAACGGTTCAGCTCTAGTCTTTGCTATTTTCTTGGAACAAACTTGCAATAGAATTTCAACTTTATTTTTTGATTGACATGGTGATGTTTTGTTTGTTTTGAAATATACTACTGAATAATTCTGTGAGGTTGTTAAACCGCAGTTTTCGATTGTAAAGTTGAGTAGATAAGGTTGAATTTTCAATGGTAGTGAGAGAGTAGTTTTAATATTATAATAAGGAGGTGAAGTGAAATAAAAAGTAATAGGGACATCACGCGAACGATTTCGCATGCATTTAAAGGGTAGGTATTTAACATTTTAAAATGATCTGTATTATTTAAATGGCATGGCATCTGATTAATAATAATGCATGACAAGTGATAATACTCTAATTTTCTTTCTATCAAAAAGTTATCTAGAAATGTTTGAAACGAATTTTCTTCTGTTTGACGACCGGATTGCGGTGTCAGTAGTGCACCTACCTGCGACGCCAAGGTCGCGGGTTCGATTCCCGCCATTTCCCGCTAAAGACAAATCTTTGTGTGCATGAACAACTAGTACCTATAGTACAAGCTCTGATAGTTTGGGACTAGATAGCGTTGTGTGTTGTTTTGAGATATTTATATTTGTATTTGTTTGTTAAGCTTGAAGAACTGAGTTCGTCTACATTTTGATAAAATCGTGCTGATTGCAATTTTGTAAATATCAACACGATTTTGAATTTTCTAATTGAATATTCTAACTAACTTATTTTAAGTGTAATATTCATTTATCATTAACCCAAAATTAAAAAATCAAAGTTATTTAAAAAAAAGTTTTATTTTGTCTTTTTTTTTCTTGTATAAATCTAATTCATATTATTAAGTAACACGAATGTACATACTAAAGAACTTTGTGTATGTCTACTGATAATTAATGGAAAAATCTTTATAAAGCTGCTTACTTAACTAAAGTGTGGGCATTTTATCGTCGTATAAAACAGTTCAAGACTAGAGCCTTAAGTCTCTTGAGATCCCGGTACTCGATTGTAATTGATGTATACTTCACTTCCTTGGACGTTTCACAAGATAGGAGAGTTTGATAATAGGCTGAATAAATCTATGGTGATAGAGCATGGGTGAATGAGGGAGGTAGGGAAATACATGAAACTATGTCACCTTTTTTTATATATATAATTATAATAATAATTATAATTTATTGAAACTTATAAGTACAATGATCACAAAGTATACATCTTACAATAGTTAATACATAATTTTTATATATTACAAAAGCAACTGACACCTGAACTAAGCATTGCTTGTGTTATAGGAGTCAGGTAGGTACTTCTTCGTGGTAATTACATTTGTATTGACAGCATATTGTTTAGAAATACAGGATGATTTGTACTTAATTAAAATATAATAAATGAAGTTAAAATAAGAATTAAAATTAAAAACTAGATTTATAACTATTTTAGAAATTTAATTTAGTATAATATAATTAGTAAATAAATGCAGCGATAGCCGAGTGGGAGACCATCTCGCCTCATCTAAAGAAGGAAAGAAAGAAACATATTTATTCTGACAAAAAGAAAATAATAGAAAATAAAAATAAAACATACCATACTAAACAACAATTTTTGTCAGAAATGAACCATCTCAGCCATATGCTGCAGAGCAACAAAGCCCTGCAGCGCTGCTGATGGTGCCAGAGAGAGGACGGACGGTATCACATTAAAAATAATAATAAAATAAAACTTATATACATATCAATGAACATCAATAAAAAAAGGAAAGATCTAAATTTAAATAGAAAAAACAAACTAGAATAAAACGAACAATTCATTACAAAACAGAAAACATTAAAAAAATAGTCAACGGAACCATGGCGCTCGGACTATAGCGCGAAACGAACGGCCTATGGTGGCGTCCGTAAAACAAACAAATGTGTATATCATATAACATCTGTATATAACTTGAAAGCATACAGTTAACGGCCTTAATGTGTCTATAATTGAAGAATTATCCCCGTACTCCTAACCCTTATGGAATTGTACCTTTCAGCTCAGCAACGTGAAATGCTAAAAAATATACATTCAAATTGAGAATCTCCTCCTTTTTTTTAAATCGGCTTAAATAAAGACGTACTTTTTTACAACATTTTGTACCAAGAAAGTTCAGTAAGAGCTTTATGTCTCTTGAGATTCCGACCCTCGATAGTATATTGATGTAAACCTCACTTTCTTCGACGTTTAACAAGATAGGAGAGGTTTAAATTATGGTGAGATTCTAAGCCAATATATAGATAGCTTCTTATTTGACTAAACAGCTGAGTTACTACATACTAGTACAAAATATTCAGTATGTAAAGGACGAAGAAATATATGTAGATGTACGAAGTCCTGAGAAAGGACATAAGGCTGTAGGTTCATGATTAGAAATATAACTGTCACAAAAAATAAAGATTTTATGAGAATACTTCAATGTTTTATTTAGTTTTCACCTACTCGTAATTGGATGACTTCTAGCGTTTTGGAGCACTTTCATTGAATTTTACGATAATGCTCATAACACATAATATCGAAGTTTTTTTTTTTTATAGCATTAGGTTTACGGGCTGTAGTGGGCACTAACCATTAAGTCGGCTACTCATTCGTTTGTAACAACGTTTGAAATTGGAATAATTTTAAATTAAATTAATTTACAATCGAATTGAGAACATCCTTTTTTTTTAGTCGGCTTAAATAAAGACGTACTTTTTTACAACATTTTGTACCAAGAAAGTTCAAGATGACTCTAAGAGCCTTAAGTCTCTTGAGATTCCGTCCCTCGATAGTATATTGATGTAAACCTCACTTCCTTTGACGTTTAACAAGATAGGAGAGGTTTAAATTATGGTGAGATTCTAAGCCGATATATCGATAGTTTATTGAACTAAACAGCTGAGTTACTACATACTAATACAAAATATACATTATGTTAAGGACGAAGAAATATATGTAGATGTACGAAGTCCTGAGAAAGTACATAACGCTGTAGGTTCATGATTAGAAATATAACTGTCACAAAAAATAAAGATTTTATGAGAATACTTCAATGTTCTATTTAGTTTGCACCTGATTGGATGACTTTTAGCGTTTTGAAGCACTTTCAGTTTGGATGTTTTTTAGCGTAGACTCGAGGTCCATTTAATTTTACGACAATGCTCATAACACATAATATTGAAATTATTTTTTTGTGGGATAAGGTTGACGGGCTGTAGTGGACTAAGCAGCTTAGTAACTACATTCTAGTACAAAATATACAGTATGTGAAAGACGAGGAAATATAATTATGAAGATGTAACTTTGTTGACGAGTACTGATCATCATCATCATCATCATCAGCCTGTAGCAGTCCACTGCTGGACATAGGCCTCTCCCAAGGTGCGCCAGAGTTCGCGGTCTTGTGCCTTACGCATCCAATCGCTACCAGCAATCTTACGCAGATCGTCGCGCCATCTTGCCGGCGGGCGCCCCACACTACGTTTGCCTTGACGCGGTCTCCACTCCAGAACACGCTTACACAAACGGTTGTCGGTTCTGCGACTAATGTGGCCAGCCCATTGCCACTTCAGCTTGCTTAGTCTCTGGGCTATGTCGGTATCATCAGTACTGATGGCGTTGCGTAAAATACTGATATTTAGTGAAAACTGTTATACTAGAAACTGATAATACTACTGGACTTACGAGATGATTGATTTACCTATTGCATTCTGTAATCGTGTTTACAGGCCACCTTAGGCAAATACTAAAGGAGACTATTTGGTTTTCAAACATTATTGGGCCCAAATATGAAAATTACTGTTCGAAAGGTAACATTTTTTTATACCATCCATGAAGATTAAGAGGTCCAAGGCAATCTGAGAGCTGAGTTTAAGTTAATTATTATTAACAACTTTAGTACCCTTATTTTTAGCCATAACTTAACCGTTTATGTATTTGTGGGCCTAATAACTTAACCAGTTATTAGGCCCACGATGCTCATTCTCCTTTCTAGGTATCTGTTAGATATAACAAACAATCAGTCAAAAATATTAGTTAGTTAGTATATTTTAACCACGACTGCAGCTTTATGTGTTTCCGAGTTAAAGGGATTAATTGTGTAAACAGACGATGTGGCTTGTTTGTGATCGATCGATTGCCTTGATAATAATACTGATCCCAGATGTTTGATTTACATATTGCTGCTGAATTGGCATAATATCAAATTGCCGTGTACTTATAGACAACACAAGTTATACATTCCTTAATGTAAAAGAGTGTATTCTGTATGGCTCCCAAAATATTTAATAAAGTACCAAAGGTATAACTATGTTTTACATCTTTATATTTTTAAAAATAAATTGAAAGAAATGCTTATCTGTATTTTCTAAATCTCTCCAGGATAATTTTAAAAAACGAACGACATGACGATTTTTTTTGAAATTATTTAACTGTATAAAGGGATTCCGTTACTTACTATTTTGTGCAGCTGATTTTAATGATGACATGTATTTTTTTTTATTGTAATTTTTTTAATATTTATAATTTATATGCCAGTTAAAGGCGAAAAATGACTACACAGTACCTATTCGACATTATGTAACATACACTTTAAGTGTAAACCATTTCTAAGACAAAAAAATAAAATAAAATTTCATTTTATTACAGAATAGATGTGACTATTTATTGAAAAGACAGCTGTTAGTAAAATTTAATTAAGAAAAACTAAACACGATTTCTAAACAAATTAAACATTAACATTATATAATTTTGTCGGAACACAAGAATTATTAGTTTTTGTAAAAAAATATTATCTTATTGCAATGAACACTGACCATGTTTAAAAACTAAGGTTGCAACAAATGTCATCATCATCCACCATGTATACCGTAAATTTGGTAGTGTTTATTTATAAATATAAATAAATAAAATAAATATCACACTACATACACACAACGCCACCTTGTCCCAAACTAAGCAGAGCTTGTTCTATGGGTACTAAAATAACTGATACTAATACATTTATACATTTATTTTGTTAATACGTACTTATTAAATATAGAAACAACCAGACCAAGACAAACCTCCATGTTCATGCACACAAAGTTTTGTCTAGAGCGGGAATCGAACTTGCCCTTTCCACCATCCGGTCGTTAAATTAAAAAAGAAGTCTTAACTAATGACTAATAGCTAAAATTTGCTATTTACCCAAGCGAATTTAATACGTTTGTCCCACTGTTAGTTCAATCCTTACCTGCACAGAATCAAAGTAGTTTAAATTATTTCAGTCAATTTAAAAAGACAAAAACTTCTTCCGTATGGCAGCGACAATCGGTCTTGGCCAGTTGTCCATGTAAGGGCTTAGCTAAGCTTAGCTGGACGCCAACTAAAGCTTACAGAGAAAATGTTGAGCCGTGTGGCTACGTACAGGTGATAGAAAACGATTTAAGTGTAGACTCCCGAGCGCCTTGTTTTCATACTAACGTAATACAATATAATAATAAATTCTCTATTTTCACGGTACAAGGTCCCAATATCACAATTCAGCTACACTAAAAATTATGGCTTCTATCAGATTTCATCATACATAGCACAATAACCAGAAAAATAAAACAGAAAAATTACAATACTAAGTCATAACTTACAAAAAATAATTTAATACAAATATCAGAATAAATTAGGTATAAAAGTTAGAATAAATTGAGCTAAAATAATTTAAAAGTCTTAGTATTTTAATAATATGGGTTTAACTTTAATATTATTATATTTTTAACCAGGTGGTCCGTTCCTACGCTATAAAGATGTTCAGAAAAGACATATGAAGCGATGCGATATCGACCCCAAAAATTGGGAGGAACACGCAACTGACCGACCACAATGGCGACACTATATACGGACGAAGGTGGATGATTTTGAGGAGCAGCGGAAATCCGATTTAGATCGAAAGCGTGAAGCTTTAAAGGCCAAACAACCGAAGGCCATAATTTATAACTACGTAAATGGTGTCCTAACGTGTCAACAATGTTTGCGCACGTTCACGCATAAAGTTGGCTACTGCAGCCATCTAAGGGCACACGAAAGAGCTTATCACACAATCCACTAGAGGGCTTGGGGTTATATATTATATTAAGTTTTTATACATTTTTATAGACGAATGTCATGTTGTGATGTTTGTTGGAACCGAGTTTTGCACAATTATAATTCAATTTTTCAGTTTTTATGTTAGTTTGTTAAGTATGCAAATTATGACACCGACAGGATTTCAACCTGCGACCTCTACATAGCGGGCAGACGCTTTAACCTTTAAGTTACTGTCGCCTCTTGCCAGGACCCTAAATTTCGAACTGTATGTAACGTCATTACGTGACGTCACGTTCATTTATTTGTACTTGTCATAAGTAGCATACAGTTAAAAAGTTTCTTTGTATAGTTAACCCACTATTACCCAGAGCAAAAAAATAATTTTTTTCATAGTACACTAAGTTTTTTTCATCATCATCATGTAACTCGCAATTTATTTTAGTTACGTGTAAAAAATACTGTGCAAAATATATTATTATATTAAACATATAACTGTATCTTATACATGTCCCACTGCTGGGCTCGAGTCTCTTTTCATAATGAGAAGGATTAGACCTTAGTCTACCATGCTGGCTAAGTGCGGATTGGTAGACTTCACACTCCCTCTAGTACTTTTTAGGCACTCTCAGGCATGCAGGTTTCCTCACGATGTTTTTCCTTCACCGTTAGCGAGCGATAATTTATATGATAAATACAAATGCATGTTTATTAGCACCTATTTCTTAAAAATTATAATTTTATGTTTTTAGTTTATACAATCTAAGTAACTCAATAAATGATTAAAACTTTTTCACAAAATGGCTACGAACAATTTGTATATATAATCTTAACTAAGATAGAGTTGAGAAGTTTTTTAGTATAGTATACCCATTATTACACAGCCAGAGCAAATAAATAATATTGTTCATAGTACATTAAATCTTTTTCATCAACCAAGTAACTCCCATTTTTAGTTTAGATACGTGTAAAAAATACTGCGCAAAATATAATACATTAACCGTATATTTTTTTCTTGCAGATCCGTACAGCGAGTACCATTTCACGAAGGTGAGTCTAGAATTAAATATTTTAGTCTCCGGTAAAACTCTAACATGTCAATAAAACGTCAAATTTATAAAGTTAGCAGAAAATGGATTTCTCCTCTAACGTTCTGTGTTACTTTGTAGTTCTTGGACATGGCAGTTTCTTCTCATTTTAAAGCCGCTACTTTATTTAACAAAATTACTTGCAGATGGAAGTAAAAAAAAAAACTATTTAAACACAAAAAACTTAAACTTTTGGTATCAGCTCAATCAGTAATCGTTTTTTTTTTAATGTGACTAGAATACTAATTATTATGATCATGTTTTTAGCATAAACAAAATATATGACACCCCAGATCTAAAACATAATTTTGTATTAATTAATTTCTTGGACAAAACATACATTCTCATGATTTTGTATACCTATAGTTCAAGAAAATAAAACGATTCGTAAATGCAAATGAACGTAAAAGCTGATTTTGCGATATGTTGTGCAGGAAACATACCCTAAACCTGAATTATGAGCTTTCACAGCCATATTGGAAAATGTAGAATCAAAACGATTTTTTATTTACCTCGGATCTCCGTTATTTTACAATAAAATGTGTATAGAAATTATATAGACTGCGTTCCGTAATTATATATATACCCAAAAAGGTTCACCTGCCGTCATTCACAATGGAGATAATAAACAACTTTTTTTATACTGGTGGTAGAGCTTTTGTGAATGAGCTCGAGGACGGCAGCACCACCGTCTCACTTTTAACCTGCCGCCAAATAGTAGTGCTTCCATTACTGTGTTCCGGTTTGGTGGTGAGATCAGGCCCTGAAATTACTGGCACATTTATTTATTTTATTTATTTATTTACATAAATACAGAGCCATCATTACAGGTAAACATAACCTAATGCAATGGATGTATAACTACAATATACTTAATCATCTAGTTCTAAAATTAATCTAAAATTACCTTAAGATTAACACAGTACAAAAAAACAAAAACTCTAACTTAATAACTTATAAGTGGCCTCTGTGAACAAACTCAGTGAACACGAAAATATGTCAACCCGGTCAGACACCGCACAGAGAACACGCAGCGTACGCGTCAGCGGCGCGAATTGCATCAGGTTGGTGCGCGCACGCGGGACGTCCAGTATTGGTGGCCTCCGCCGCCGACCGATAAACTCGTCAGGGACACATAATCGGATCGTCCGCAGGAGCATGAGGCATAACACCGTAGTCCTCAGCTGCAGCGACGCATCTATAATCTGTTTTTGTGGATTGTTGATGTCCATGGGCTGTACTCCACTTACAATCAGGTGGACTACACGTTCGTTCGCTTTGGGCGTAGTATAAAAAAAGGAGAAAAAATAACAGCGCTAATTTTATATTTTTTTTCTGTTAACTTGGTTCAAAAGGTTGATTAAATGCCATGGAAGCTAATAAATGAGCAGAGAAACGTCAATATCCTTGATAATTTTAAACATCAAATATAAAGAAATTTTGAAGTCAATTGATACGTTCTATTTGTATGCTCTGCGAGTTATAACGTCTATTACGTTAAAAATCCCGCAGAGCATACAAATTAAAAAAAAATCTCGCATGTTTAAAACTAATCACTAATAAGGAGAAGAACGAAAAGAAATCATAACATTTTGATTTAGGATACCTACGCGTCAGTGCCTACTTGCTGCTCCTGGCTACGATATACCTACATTGTTAATTGAATGGCTTAGGCCATAGGGCATAATTATATTAAAATATTGGAATGTGTAGATAAAATTATAGATTTAATATAATACTTCATCATTATTTTGAATAATTATTTATTTAAATATTCTGTTATTCATGCCATGTATGCCAGATCAAGAATTAAATAATATAATATTATAATAATGTATATCTCATTTAAGTGAACTTGTATGTTCTTTTGATAATGAAGATCTTTAAACATATAAGCCATTTATTCTTCTTTACTTTTTCTTTTCATATTGCCACTTTTTCTAACACTAGGATGTTTATAAAATCGACGGAAAGCCGTGATAAATCGAAAAAAAAATTGTTGAAATAAACACTTATTAAGTCTAGAATCTGTTTTTTATACATTTCAAATCAAATCAAATCAAATCATTTATTTACATGGGCCCCAAGGGGCGCTTGAACACGTCAAAACAAACATCAAAACACAAAAAATATAAAATGAAAATAAAACTTAGCTAACTAAATTATAATACTTATTGTAATAAAATGATTTGACACCGGAGCTTAGATTGACTTTAATTCAACTTAGAGAATTGAATTAAAATCAATCCAAGTACCAGCTCCGATGGGTATTGCATCATGAGAAGAGCTGGTGAGAAACTCATGTGCACCATCATTTCATTTGTATCCATCCTTTATAGGATACATTTTGTCGGTATACCACGTGGGCGGTACCGTAGGTATCCAAACAATAGCCGTACGTCATAACTTATATCCCAAAATAGCTCACAGAGCTTTAAAAGGATTATTGTTTGTAATTCTAACTGCGTCGATGGTCTAATGGTTAACTTATGCGTCTCTTACCGCGAAGGTCTCCGGTTCGATAAAAATGTTATTTGTGAACTTTCCGTCAGGAAAAAAATAACAAAAAAATCTATCGCTTTATAGATGTAATCCCCAATTCACATTCAACCCTTAAAATGTTGTTCAAAATATCTACGAAAAGCAATTTATTTTAAAGCAAATTTTGAACTCAGAAAATGGTACTCGTGTTTTGACTACACAAAATCCCAAGAGAACTATATTTTGACTTTGACATAAAAACAAAAGTTTCGGAAACTTTGTTAAGAGGATTGGTGACCACCACAAAATGTTTTATACTTGTAGTATTGATTGTTACAATAATTATATTATATTATTTAGAAAGCATATCATCACGCCTATATTATCCGGAAGGGTGTGGCAGAGGTGTACAACACCCACACTTTACCGGTTATATTTAGGTCACATGGGATAGGGGGTGAGCCTATCGCCATCCACCGTGCAGCTATTGTGTATTTCCTGACGGAAAGTTCACAAACAACACTATGCATGACCCGGGAATCAAGCCCAAGACTTCGTGCTGAGAGGTGCATACGCTAACCACAATATTCGTCAATCGTCCTTTTACTATATTCGAAAACTATTGCGTAATATTTAATCCCCAATTCATATTCAACCCTTAAAATGTTGTTCAAAATGTTTACGAAAAGCAATTTATTTTAAAGCATATTTTGAACTTAGAAAATGCTACTCGCATTTCGACTACACAAAATCCCAAGAGAACAATGTTTTGACTTTGACATAAAAACAAAAGTTTCGGAAACTTTGTAAAGAGGATTGGTGACCACCACAAAATGTTTTATACTTGTAGTATTACGACTGGAATTCCAGCTAAAAATTATTGATTGTTACAATAATTATATTATATTATTAATAAAGCATATCATCACGCCTATATTATCCAGAAAGGTGTGGCAGAGGTGTACAACACCCACATTTTACCTTTTATGTTTAGGTACCATGAGATAGGGGGTGAACCTATCGCCATCCACCGAGCACAATTCCAAGTCCGTGCTGCTATTGTGATTTTTTTGATGGAAAATTAACAAATACCACGGTGCTTGGCCCAAGAAACGAACCCGGGACTTCGCGCTGAAAGGTGCATACGCTAACCACAATATTCGTACAACAGATCATCCTTCTGCTATCTTCGAAATCGCTTAGCATTTAATCTCCAATTCACATTCAACCCTTAAAATGTTGTTCAAAATATCTACAAAAAGCAATTTATTTTAAAGCAAGTTTTGAACTCAGAAAATGCTTCTCGCGTTTCGACTAGACAAAATCCCAAGAGAACAATGTTTTGACTTTGACATAAAAACAAAACTTTCAGAAACATTTTTAAGAGGATTGGCGACCACCACAAAATGTTTTAAACGTGTAGTATTGCGACTGGAATTCAAGCTAGAAATTATGAATTTTTACTATAATTATATTACCTATATTATATTCCTGATTATAATACTTCTCAGATTTACAATAACTCACAAAAACTTGGCTTTGCAATTCTATCAAGACAAACTAAATCAATATAATATAATAGTCTAGCGGTCGATTTTCGGTCGAAATAAATTAAATTATTTAATTGAATATGTGCATTACTTTCTTCCTATTACTTCCAATAACCTTTACGGTGTGAGATATTGTTTATTTTTCCAGTGTCAGCTAAACATTAATCAATACTAATATAATAAAATAAATAAGTTTTTTTTTGGACTCTAGGCACCGAAACTACTGGGCTAATCTTAATGAAAATTGGTGTAGAAATAGTTCAAGACAGATAACAGATAAGGTCACAATAAGAAGACAAATTAGTTACTTTTTATTGACGACGCTCAGTATCACGCGGGCGGAGTCGCAGTCATAAACCAGTTTAAAAATAAAATCAAAACCTAACTCCGATCCAGCGGAGACGCTTCATAAAACTTTTATCAAGAATAAAATACCAAGAATAAATTAGTTGCAGTTTCTATTCCAAACTGTTAGAGAGTCTTCTTCTTCTTTTCGTTTCAATGGTCAAAGTTTTATTGTCCTGGGAGGACTACTTTGTACCATTGTGGTGAAAGGATTGGTCACCTAGACCGTGCGTTAGCAAAATCTAGGTGTCCAGGGTGCACCGGACGTTGGGGAAAACTGGTTCACTTTTTACGTCACTCAGGGAGGCTCTGTTAGAGAGTTAAAAAAGATGTTAACAGTTATTTTATAATAAACTGTTAAACAGTACATTATGAGAAGAGATGGTGAAAACTCATGTGCCCTACGCTGTTCTTTATACCTCATTGGCAGTAATTCCATGAGTCTGATCTAACTATAAATCGGAACGGAATAATGCAAGCACTACTATTTGGGGTAAAAGGTAAGACGATGGTGCTACCACCCTCGAGTTTTCAAGAGCACTACCGACACCAAATATTTGTCCATAAACCACACATCAAAAAAATCTCATGTTTGCAATTCCAATTGATAAGTTTTTCCTTTGAAGCATAAAAATAAACAAGTAAACCAAACTTTTGAGGTTTGTCATAAAACTTTTGTGTATACATATAACAAAATTGTAAGTTGACCATGTCTGTACATTGAAGATATTTAAGAAAAAATAATAATATATGACGCGTTTTTTCATCAACAGCAGATACAAAAATATTTTTTTTTGAAGTTTTGTCTGTCTGTATGTTTGTACGCGCATCACGTAAAAATACTGCTTGGTTGTAGTTGTATGCGGTTTTCATAGTTGTGTAGTTGAAGACCTAACTTAAAAGCAAGTATAAGTTTATTTATTGTATTTTATCCTTATCGGGGTAAATTATGAAGTGTAAGTTTATATGGAAGGTTCGTCAATTTTAAAGGAAAATGTATGAGGAATGAATTGTAAGATAGATTTTTTGAAAATATCACTCCTCAAAGGGGTGATTCAGGGTTTGTAATTTATATGTAAAGTTAGTAAATTATAAAGAAAATTGCGCGAACTTATGTACATAGGTTACATCATAAATTATTAATAAAATATCTATTAAAATATTACAAAAATAGATATTTTACAATTTTTCTGCCCAAGGGATTAAATTTGGGGTTAAAAGTGTAAGAGTAAGGTTCCTCAATTTAAATAAAAAGAGCATGAATATGTCGAATTCTGCGCGGACGAAATCGCGGGCAATAGGTAGTCAAAAATAAAATGCCAAGAATAAATAGGTTGCAGTTTCAATTCCAAACTATGAGAGAGTTATAAAAGATGTTGTCATACAGTTCAATAAGTTTCCTTTTATCTGAAATAGTATAACTTTTATGATGTTGTATGCAATTTCATGCTGAAGGTGCAGAAAGTTCTGATTGGTTCAATCAAAAATGAATTGGACTTTGAAATATCAACGTGTGGTGTATTTGTGGATCAATTTTGTTTAGATTTTACACTGTTAACGTCGCGCCTGTTACATCGTCAGGCGCGACGTATCGCACTCTCTTGAAAATGCCTAGAAATATAGGTGAAACCGCGGTCGACTAAATAGACCAATATTACGTGAGTAACACCCGTAATTCATAATTTGAATACTGTTATGTGAGCTCTTGTTTTTGATAATATATTGAATTGTCTTATCCTAAAATATACTCTTATACTAACATATATATAACTAACATAGCTCTGACACCGTGTTCTGTCGATAAAAATATTTATAGGTAATGTAATCAAAATTGTGTCGAGAATATTTTCCATGAAACAGTTTTTTGATTTGAAAAATAACAATTCGTTCAATACAAAATATACAGTGTAAATTATTTGTAAACCAAGGCAATTGTTGTAAATTAAGTTTGCTTGTGAGGTTGCCTGTCACCCATTGTGCAACATAATTTTTAAGTGCAATTTGTTTACAATTGCATTTTAGTTTACAAAATTACCTTTGTTAATATTGGTGTATAATAAAGATGTGTGATTTAATTTAACGTGTGTTCTTTTCTCAACTGGAACATGGTAAGCGGAAACGCGGTGGCCAGTTTCTTCGCTTCAATGATGTTCAGAAGAGACATGAAGAAATGCCAGATTGATTCTTCTAATTGGGAGACTGATGCTGCCAATCGTCTTGAATGGCGACGTGTTGTGCAGAATAATGTTCATGTGTTTGAAGAAGAAAGAAGGTGTCAGCTAGATACTAAACGAGACCAACTGAAAGCACGACCACCTTCGAATATAACGTTTAATTATATCAATGGTGCCCTCACGTGTCCGCGATGTTCACGTGTATTTACCGCAAAAATAGGGTACATTAGTCATCTAAGAGCAAAACATCCATGCTCGTAAAATAAATATTCCACAATAGCTAAGTCGCCGTAGCCGAAATCGGCTAGGAATCCTTTACAATAATGATTACTCCGTCTTTCTATCTATCTTTTGTTTTTTCATTAATTATATTAAGAGAATCGTTTTTCCGACACAAAAGCTACTCAAAACAAAACAACACAGTAAAATATCTAAAGCCAGCGAACAAAAATCCCGTCAGAAAGCAACAAGATTATCCAGACTTACGAACATTAAAATCACCTTTATTTTGCATCAACAATTCAAACAAATACTATCCCCGTAAACCTTTAAACCCCAGCCAAATAAACCCCGCTGAATAAACCCCGTCGAACTCAACCATTGAAGATCTCCTAATTCTATCACTAGGACTAAAAAGAGCGTTAAAGAGATCAACATAAAACTTCAACAGTTCCAACCAAATCTACCTTTAAATCCGCATTTGCATTTTCTACGTCTCAGACTGAAGCCGGTTTGAACTGCATAAATCTAGTCAAATCCGGTGAGATCCGGATTGAAGCAGTCGTTACCGACCGAATGATGAAACTTTACGTTATGGTGCTTTGACGGACTTTTTGGCAATATTGAGTGATGGGTTTTTGATGGAATTGTTTATTTTCTGTTTTAGAATTTTCTTCTACAGTAACGACATAGTAGTTATAAATACGGATTGCGGTTAAAACAGTTCAGATAAGGTATTCTTTGTTTATTTAGGTTGTCTTTGACTCAGAAATGGTTTAATTACTGTACACACTTCGTCACAAAATTAACATTTAAATGTACAGCGTCACATAACCGCTTAGAAATATCTTTAAATAATAAACGGGCATTCGGACCCCATGAACCAAGTGTCTCCACCCTAAACGGCGCAAATATGTAATTTCTAAAAGATTACTATACTTGCGCCGCTTGAATAACTCCACGGATGCTACAGCAGTGTTGGCGCAGACAGCTGTGCAAGAAGTAAATATAGAAATACGAAGACATCAATTAATTATAATTATAAATAGTCACGAAAGGAACTGAAAAATTAGAAAACGGCTAAGGACGATACATTTTCTTATTGCCGTCGTGCATCACAAATATATTCCTTATTTTATTTTACTCTAAAAATTGTTTGGAATTTTAAAATAATGCTAATAAAAGCTCACGATATAAATCTTTACATAAATTAATGAACGCATCACTGGGAATTCCTAATTCAAATTATCATTTCTTTCATTGACTAGAATTTGAAACAACAATAAATTTTCTGCGACAGTATAGTGTGACGAAACCCTAAATGTTAATTTGAAAATAAATGCAGAATTGTTAACTGTGATAAGGGGATTGAATTATTTATATCCGTAAGTTCAAAATAATGGCAGCTCTGCACACAATTAAGTAAGGATGAGCTGAATGCAATGAGAAATATTATTCTGTAGTTTGTGAGAGTTCATTAACTGATGTGGGTGCATGAAGGAGCCTCCCCGAGTGACGTACATAACGATTCCCTACGTCCGGCTCACCCTGGGCAATTCACGAGTTCTACAAAGTGAATTGGCTAATCCTTTCACCACGATGGCAAGTTAAAATAAAATTTGACTCAGCCATCGACACGACAAGGAAGATTAACTGATAAGTTATGAAAAATAGTGAAATATTCATAAATGCTAGTCAAGACTTCCTTGTTGGTCTAGTGGTTAGCCTATGTTACCTATCATCGCAAAGTTCAATTTCCGAGTCAGTCAAAAGTGTTATTTGGGATTTTTCCGTCAGGATATTCTCAGTAGCAGCACGTAATTGGAATTGTGACCCGTGGATGGCAAAAGGCTGCCCTCGATCACATGAGACCTAAAAATAACAGGTGAAGAGAGGGTATTATATATCTCAGGCACACAGTTTGGTGTAATAAATGCATGATGTTGGCTTTTACAAGCATTAAAACAAATATTAGTGGGGTCTAAAAATAGACAAAACTATGAAAATAACGATTTTTTTTTCTTTTTTTGTTTTTTTTTTTTTTAAAAAAAGCTTACTAGTAATTTGCAAATACTAATTACTAGTATTCTTGTTAACTTCCTCCAGCTAAGCTTAATTCGCTTGTGTTAGGAGGAAGTTCACGTCCGTGGTGTAATGGCCAGGATTCGAACCCACGACCTCTCGATCGTAAGACCGATGCCTTATCCATTGCGCCACGGCCGCTTAAAAAGTAAATATAAAGTTAAAATGTGTTTTATAACAATAATTATCGGCCTTCACCAATCAGTGACTGTAAAATGAAACGTAATAATAACGTTCCAGTAACATTACCGTCAATTTATTTTGCTCTACAAACATCGATTTAAGCTCCACTAAACAAAACCATCATTAACCTGGAAAAATGCACAAAAAAAACAAAAGCTGAAATAAAATTGAGCTGTAAAAACGTAAAATTCGACTGAGCGCCACGTAAAAATACTAGCACAATACATTTAACATTCCTGAACAATGCATAAAGGAAATTACAATATATACTAAGGCTGCGGATTCAGAAAAAAATGCGTCTAGCAGAGCGTTATTAAATTATATACTATCACGGCTATATTAACCAGAAGAGTGGAGCAGAGGTGTACAACACCCACACTTCAACTATTATGTAAAGGTCCTATGGGATAGGGGTGAGCCTAACGCCATCCAGCTGACACAATTCCAACTCCGTGCTGCTATTGTGAATTACTTGACGTAAAGTTCACTAGTTAGTTTAATCATTCAAAAACTAATTAATTATTAGGTACTTACTTATTTGATTTAAACGTATATTATTTATTTTTTAAATTTGTAAACAGTTTTTATTTATTTATATACGGTGTATCCTTCCTTCTTCCTTTTTAAATTCAACGGACATTAATTATAGTAAAATTTATTTTTAGTAGTTTTGAGCGTACGGCACTCGTGGGCTGCAGCTGAAAATCAGCGTTAGATGACTGTAGTTCATTGCAGTCACTTTGCATTATGCTAAGCTGCTGGCCTTTTGGTATATAACTGTATTTGACTGTATTTCCTGTATTGTTTATTTTATGTTTCGTGCCAATAAATTTTTCTTTCTTTCTTTCTCTTTTAATAACACTTTGCCTGACCAGGGATTCGAACCTCTATACCAACGAGCAGCAAAATTATTATAGATTATTATTATACGGGGTTATTGGTAATTCGACGTATTCCTTGCCTTGTTATAAAAGGGCATAAATGCAATTATCTAAGCCTCTTTTTCGCCGAATATCAGTGTTTAATGAGTTATTTAAATTTGAGATTGGCAGGTGGCCTTCTTGGTAATATAGGAGTGATGTTATGTATGTTATAATAATTGTCTTACACGATAGCACTAAAAACCGTCGTTGTCAATGACTATCTTTAGACAATCTTTCGACTTTTTTGGTTTTTGACTGTATATAGTATACACAGACATAATTGTACAGGTGTTACGAAAACCCAATGCTAATTCAGAAATAGGACTATCGGAGCTTAATATTACCTAATTCCAAATATACAGACCGTGTTGCTACTATCTTAATTTATCTCCTCGTCGTATGTTTGTCTAATCTAGATAAGTCAAGACTTGGCACCTTAAATTAGGACAGGATTTTAATGTACAGACGTTTACACATCAACGTATACATTTCCAGTATAAGATGCTCTCGTGTTGTATAGATTTCCAGTGAGATGCGAGACCAGTTTATACTGGCAATGTATAGGTTGATCAGTAGCCGTGTAAACTTGTATCCCATCCATCGTATCTCTCACTATCGTTAACACAGAAACCACTGCCTTATGCGCTCCGCTTAACGCTCCGTTTCCAACCTTACGCCCAAGGTAGATTTATGTAGAACTGCATATATCTGGATTAAGCCGCGCGAAACCGGATTTCGCCGGTTATACTCGGCACCGGGCCAATCAGAGAATGCTAACCCCGCTTAGTTAGGATAAGCCTTATGATATTATTTCAAACGCTCATTATTTCATCAAAATAAAAGGTAAATGGACGGATTATAAAAGATTTTCGCTTTTACGACTTTTTTGTGATATTAAATAAGGTTTTGGGGCCTGTTAGGCAGTTTAAGTTATATTTAAATTTGAAATTCAGCTTAGTCCGTCTAAGCAATTTACTCACTTATTATGTATTAAAAAAGTCATCTCATTAGCAGAGGTTAATCCAAAAAAGGGTCATGTAAAGTTGGACAAAAGATTGCCCATACTTCGCTGAGTTACTGGACCTAATGTGTGCAATCTGGTAAAGTTTGCGCAAAAACTTTGTGCAATAAACTGAAACATGTTCGTCTGGGTCGAAATGTCGAATATACGAAAGTTTTTCTGCTGGCAGTTGGTAAAGGAGTACGTCTTTCTCTTGTTAGAGCAAGATTGTATGCGCAATTTAGCTCCAAGAAAAGTTGTTTATTTTTGTAAAGATTTTGTTACGTTTAGTATAAACTACTGTACAAAACAACAAACATAACTCATAACAACACGGCTATATTGCCCACAACACACCACCAACACTTCACCAATTATGTTCAGGTCCCATGTGATAGGGAGTGAGCCGATCGCCATCCACCGGGCACAATTCCAACTCCGTGTTACTGTTGAGAATTCACTGAAGGAAAAGCCCAAATAATACTTCTACCCGACTCGGTTATTGAACTCAAGACCTAGATAAAATTATTGCCACTTTCGTAGAATAGTTAATATCTTTAAAGTCAATACTTGTTAATAAATATATATCTTTTTAGTTTTATTACCGTCATAAAAGATAGACAGGTCAAAATACTACGATATGCTTCGATATTATTATCTTGTCCGTCTATATCCTCTGGCAATACAAAAATATTATACGGCGGGCACTAAATTGCATCAAAGTATTGGGTTACTTTCAAATTAATATTTTTTGTTAATTTGTATTGTTTCTAAGATGTTTTATAAATATAAAATGAAGAGCGTACCCTAATGATAAAATAAAAGACAGTGGCACTGCAATAAAATTGATTAAAGCCAGGCAATGAAAAGATACTCAATCCCACCGATTTGCATGCTATAAGAGCTTTTTTTTCTTGCCAATTGAATCAATTCCTTTAAATTTGTAAATATTTATTTTTTTATTAACCTATAGGTATATAAATACTTAATTTTATATTAATAAGAAAATTTATATTAATGTAAATTACTAAAATAAAAAACATTTCTTTAATAAAAAATGAGGTTATTAAAAAAAAAATATATAAATATTTATTTAATTATTATTTTTGCAGGCAATTTTTTGATTCCACTCTAACTTGAATCAATCCTACACTCAATACATACCTTCCTACATGGTTACTTTGTTTGGTTTGTAATTAACCACGTCTCTTCCATCCCACTTGGTGCTGTTTTAACATAAACAATTAAACCAAAAGGACTAGTCATTGTCAGGCATCCGCCACTGCCAAATTTAAGACTTATTTGCATAGACATTCACTTTGATATCCTCTCCATACTAATAAAGTGCTCTTAGCGTTTTAATGAATTTCACCCATTACCAAATCTACTTCCAAAACCGCATACCTAATTCAATTTGTACCCAAACGACTAGACATGTACACACAACTACTGATCAACCTATACCTTTCCAGTATTATAAGCTGATCCCGCATTGCCCAGAACAGAAAGCCTATACAACGCAAGACCATCTTATATTGGAAATGTATAGGTTAATGTGTAGCCTTCTGTACTTCCAAAATGACCCATCTTTGTCCACGTCCAATTTGTTCTATACCCTCTTGATTCTCATACAAGCTCCAATTTGTATACACGGCTAACGACAAGCTATTTCCAGTATCAAGTGATCTCACATTGTACTGGCTTCTCGTGTAATGGAAAACCAGCTTAAATTGGAAATGTATAGCTAGATATGTAGACGTTTGTACACAAGTAAGTTCTCCGTAAATGCATGCGTGACGTGGCTGAATGCACAAACTAAATTAGACAGGACATTCGCTTTGTGACATGTTGTATTGCATATCTCTTGGTATAGGAATTATTACAGAATATTGTATGAGATATGCGAGAAATTATTACTTTGTCTACACAATAGAATATAGACATAGCGTTTTATAAGTGAGTGCACGGTAGGCGTAGTGGTCGCCTCGCCGCTTTTAACAACGCTGGTGCTGTGGGTTCGATCCCCACATGGGACAAATCCGCAAAGGTTTGTTCTGGGAGTGCTCTATGTGTGTGTGAAATTAATGTTTGTTAACATCCCCGCGACACAGGAGTTATTCTTAGTTCAAACTTGTGATATAAACCGCAGTCAGCACTTTATACGTAACACAGTTAAAACATAAACATTATTCAATTTAAAATTGGGGTCCATACTAAGATATGGCATTTTGTTTTGGGGCAATTGCAATAAAAAAGATAAAGTATTTAAGGTACAGAAAAAGTGTATACGATCCATGTGTAGATTACAACAAACTGATAGCTGTAAGCCTTTTTTCATTGATCTCGGTATTTTAACTTTGCCTTGTATATATTTGTATGAAATAATAATATTTGTTAAAACTAATATGAATTTATTTGTGCAGTAGGTATAGTAGTAAAAGACAAAACCATAAAATTAGGTGTCAACAACATAATACTACACTATTTACCAAAACTATCTTTTGTATGGCACCCAGAGTTTATAACAAACTACCAAAGAAATTATTAGAAATAAGCCCACTAAATAAATTTAAAATTAATTTGAAAAAAATGTTTATTAGTAAAGCATATTATAGTGTTCAAGAATATTTAGATGATAACATTAATGGCAATATTACTAGTATATAGAAAAATAATAGTTTTAATTATGTAGTTATTTATCTTACTTTGTGTTGCTATACAATCTTTATTATTTTAATTTTGTTATTCTTATTCTTGTGTAAATTTTATAATTTGATATAAATAGTTTTTAAACAAATAATGATGAATAGATTTAAGTATGATCTGTTATTGCATGCCTTAGGGTAAAATATGGTAATCTTAACTATTTTATAACATCAATGTATACCCATATTTGCAATAAAAATATTGAAGTTTGAAGTTTGAAGTTTGAAATTGTTTGATATCGTACAACATCGCTATCTACTATTTTGTTATATTTATATTAACACAATACACACGGCTACCGCTCAACCTATACTTTTCCAGTATTACCTGGTCTTGCATTGCACACGAAGCCATTACAACGTATGACCATCTTATAATGGACATGTAAAGGTTGATCAGTATAATTTAACCCAGAATCACGTTCACTGGTCCGAATCGGAGCGGGCGATTGTATATTGGTTTTCGACTGACTTGCTATAATCCTCGTGATTTGTGGCATGACGTGACGTCATCTTTGTATATTGCTGAGTCAGCGGTTTAAATGATAAATGGCAAACATGTTGACCAAAGGCCCTTATCCTAGACCCGTAGAAGGGGTGTACAATATCTCTTATGGTAGCTTTAATGCCAGGGTTAGTCAATTGGCCTTCTGTGGCATAATATTCTTTAGCATTAATACTTTACGCATAATCATTATTACGCGTATACTTTGTCCATTCCTTTATTTTCTTTTTGACAGATCACGCCTATGAATTACCGTTTCTTTTTGTCAGATTAATGTACTACAATAATAATGTACTTTATTGACATGCGGCACTTTTTAGGGCAGTTCACTCTTTGTAACAAACAACCACAGACTATAAATCAAATCGTGAAATGAAATAAATCGATCATTATGAAAAAGAATAATTTGACTTTTTTTGTGTATTGTCTGTATCAATATAAAAAAAAGAATATAATAATAGTATAATGATTCCATGAATAATTATTTGCAAGAAATTAAGTCGAAATCTTGGAATTAAAAATGAAAATGTAAACAAAGGTAACTAGGAAACCGTCATAGACTAAGTATGTGATACACGTCACATCACGTCACGTCAGCAGCTCGAAAAGCCGTTCTTTGCTGTATGAAAACCGTGAGCAAAACTCTATTATTATATTATTATTTTGTATATTTATTTCATCTTATAAAAACTACTAATAAACGAATAATTAATAATGAACTAAAACCATTTCGATGTTTTTAATCGATTGAAAGTTCTTCTTAGACAACATCGATTATGATTTCAAATCGAATAAGTAACGTGTTAAGGCATCCCTAAATGTAATCTGTCAAAAAGCAAATAAAGAAATGGACAGAGTATAACAACTTTTTGTAATAATAGTCTTTTGGTATATTTTCTTTTACGCATAGTAAAATAGTCTTTAGCGAATTTTCTCTTACGCATAGTAAAATAGTCTTTAGCGAAGTAAGTTTTTAATTTTATTGGTCACATTTTTAACAAAATACTTTCATATATCTTTTACCCCACCGGACATTTAACATTTTTTTTTTATAACCATTAGGTAAAAAAACATTATGCTTAATAGCTATAATGCGAAAAAATATTATGTCAATTCATGTATCTCGTCATACCATGCTCGTCGGTTTTGGGTATCATGTACTATTTGGCCAATAGATTTATGACCCATTTGATAAATATTTCGCTTAAAATTAACACTTTCGATAAGGTAGTTATTGGTGTACTTAAACTTGACACTTGCAACTATTTGAAATAAGTTGTTAAGCGAACTTTGACTTAACATATCATATTGCTATTGGTCTGATAGTACTTGCCTTTTTTTTATAGTAGATAGGCACGCGTTTGACCATGATCGCACCTGATGGTAAGTGATGATACGGTCTACGGTGGAGCACGCTTACCCATGAGATACCTATTAACACTTGCTTTGAAGAGATCCAAGTTGTACTCATGCAAAAACACAGACTTGGGCAAGGCGCGCTATTCTTTGGTAGTTCGCATAAGAAATGAATTTATTTGATCAATTGTTAAATAATAAATAGATAGCTATGACATAATATAGTAATACTCAAACACGAATGACTCGTTCCTTGAATCGTGTACTGCTAGGTAACCAGAGCATGCCATTTCGCAACGCTTGCTCGTAAGGTATTCACTCTGTTATCTGAGAATATTCTAGATGTCAGGCAATTAATAAACATAGTGGCTGCCTTTGCATAAACTCTCGAATGTTGGTCAAGGATTTTGCTGTTTATGTGACATGGAATAAAGCGTGATTTGCAAAAAAATTCTTGAGACTGAGTGTGCTTGTGTGGGTGAATCTGAAAATATGAACCATTGGATAGTGTTATTGCACTCAATATAATGTGAAAAATTAAAACTTAAGTGTATTAAAGTGTCTACGAATTCAATTTAAATATTGACTTAACCAAGTTAAGTCAATATTTCACAGACCTGAAGCTCAAAATCCTCTTTTGAACTGCAATAGCTCAAATTACCATTTACGCACACATACACACACTGTACACTGTATATGCACACAGAGTCACACCTGTCCAGCTGGCCTGCACAGATTTGTACGCTAAATCCGATTGCAATATCGATTGAGTGTATGGTTGCATTTTGAAATATTGATTGATTTAAAATTCCATTAGATTAATGAAATATCCCATAAATCAATGATTGCACTACGTAAACTACAACATAGAGGGCAAATATTAAATAACAATCAGAAAAAAGGCTCCTCATTACCACGTTGCAGCAAATTAACCGAAAAGTCAAACATAAAATGTCTTTATAATATTCACGGGATTAAAACGCGCATATAATATATTTAAACTTAATATGCATGTTTATTGCCACAATTAAAAAACACTGTATCGAAATGTTATTTAACAACTTAAAAGCTTTATATTTAACAGTTTTATGAACAGTTCAGTTCAGTTTCAAGTAAAGTCGATACTGTAAAGACAAGACCTAAAGCTCCAAATCTACCTTTGAAACTTCAATACCACAAAATGCCATTTACCCTCACATACACACAATGTACATGTATAGCACATAGAAGCACACCTGCACAGCAGGCCCGCACAGATTCGAACGCTAAATCCGATTGCATTTGCCTAATTCCCGCCTACATGTAGCTAGATTATAGTATTAATTTGACAGTGGTACAGAATGAGGTATTTATTTAATGGACATACTTAAATCCTGAACCTAGTTTTACAAATTAGATTGTATTGATTAAGTGTACGGTTGCAATAGTGCTTTTGTTTAAGTTTTGCTGCTTTTAGGATGATAAAATATTACTTAAGTTGCAATATTTTACTACGTTTACTACATCGTGATTTGGAAACATAAAATAATAATAAGACTAAAAGACTACTCATTATTAAGTTGTATGTCATCCGGCGGTATCCGCACATAATCACGTGACATATTTATGTCGACGAGTGCTGAATCGCGATAACGAAGTGTTCACAGAGAGTATACATATATACCACTTCCAATATGCTACTGTTGGACAGCTGTCCACCAGGCAATACCACCGAGCCTGGTCGGAGGATCCACCTTTGTGGTGGAGGAACATCACACCCTGTTCCTCTACACGTGCACTCTTTTAACTTAATTTTCATTCAAATTACCGCAGCCGAGAAACACTGTATCAAAATGCTGTTATAAATAAACATGAAAGCGCAATATAAACCCTCTTTTCATGAAATCCTTTCATTCAAATACCTTCAGTTTCAATACCGAGTAAAGTCAATATTTCAAAAACAAGATTTAAAGCTCCAAATCCTTCTTTGCAACTTCAATACCACAAATTGCCATTTACCCACACAAACACATAATGTATAGCACCCAGAGACACACCTGCACAGCTGGCCCGCACAGATTCGAACGCTAAATCCGATTGCATTTGCCTAATTCCTGCCTACATGTAGCAGGATTATAGTATTAATTTGACAGTGGTACAGAATGAGGTATTTAATTAATGGACATACTTAAATCCTGAACCTAGTTTTACAAATTAGATTGTATTGATTGGGTTTAAGGTTGCAATACTGCCGTCAATAGCATAGTTGCAGTAAGTCGGGTTTTTATCAAAATTGAGTTAGATATACAGACGTGATCACGAGAACGAGATCTATGTATACATCTTACTCATTCGTTTCTATCGTTTTTTAATTCATATTTAGCAATTTAAAATTTGCAGTAAGTTGAGCATTTTTTTTACATCACAATGCATTATTACAGTAGACACACTTATGGTAAAAAATCTTGTTCGGAGTCTCTCGGCATAAGTACAGTATGACTACTATACTACTAATATGTTAGGTCATTTACTTTATTAAAACTGAATATGGGCCTAGCAAATAAACATTAAGAAGATATACTGTTTTGATCCCAAGCAATTTCCCAATATTTACTAAATGAGTAGTCTAGTCTTAAAAACAATATGCCGCGATACTGCATGTATGCTTAGTATTGATCCTAAGCGTAGGTTCCAGATTACTTACTACAAAGACAGTTCGATGCGATGTTGAATTTATGTTAAGTAACGTAATCAGATCTAACATGAGGTTACTCATTATACACAGAGCATGTAGCCATCCTGTGATTATGTTTAAGCAGCAGTTGTAGCTCAAGAGTCAGGTGTACTTATCATGGAAGCTGTAAATTATCTATATTGTATCCATGCTTAGGAAGTAAATACATATAATATGATCTTACGACTAATTATAAAAATTATTAGTCGTTTTTACTGCATGTTTAAGTACTTGCGATATAATACCACGTCATAAATACGGTGCAAGTAAAGTTGCTTCACTGTGAACATAATACGTCGTTGTAACTAACCGTCACACAATTTATCTTAAAATGCAAGTTGCAAAGAACAATTTAAAGTATAATTTGTCTATTTGTTGGATACCTACGTAAAATTTTCGACTACTATAAAGACGATTTGCGGGTGCGCGAAGTTGCGCGGGAGTGTGCGGGGGGCGTTCCCCGCACCATACTCGTCCCAGTATCGACACACGAGGCGCACTAAAGGGTATTCAGTCGCTGCATAGTTTTAGTGTGGAGTGCACGCCCGGTGTCACTGCGTTGGCGCGAAAATAAGGTAAGTAAGACAATCGTATTAGTTTTGTTCATGTTTACTTGATATTCTTTTTTTATAAAAAAGGAAATAGTCTACCAAATACTAAGAATTGCTTACCATGATGCGATTATGCCGGACTCGCCGGCCTAGACGTGGTTAGTGACTGGCATACCGACTAAAACTTCGAATAAATCATTATTTATTTTGTTTCAGCGAAATAATGAGTTCTCGGAGAGATCTAATAATGTCTAAAGTGCGGCAAAAGGTAGAAGATTCTCAGGCTCCAGAAACTGTACCTAATTTATTATGCACTGAGGTAATGCCCGTATCACCTAATTCTAGCTACTCATTTGTGGATAATTCAGATTTCAGTGAAAATGATTTGAGGAATGATAGTCTTTTGAAACTATGTCGTAAAAAGACCGTCGAAGTCAAACCCACTCATGAAACTACCTTTAATATAGAAAGATCCAGCTCACCATATGTCGCCAAAAAATCTGTCGAACCCCTTCATGAAACTTCTGTTAACATTGAAATAGCTAGCTCATCGTTTTTATCTGATATGGAATTACCAACAAGAATTACGCCTGTTATGATAACTGAAAGGCGTATTCCACAGAGAATGTCATGTAATGAACCTTCAACTTCACATGCTTCTGATTATTTTTCTGATAATGAGGGTGATGATTTGCCCAATGATTTTGATTCCGATGACAGTGTAAAGGACAAAGACTATTTTTGCGTTACTGAAGATCTAGACACTTCTTTAGATACATCTATTGAAGAAAACTGTATTTTAAAACAACGTAAAACTAATAAAAGCAAACTGAAGTTACAAAACCAAACAAAACGTGATAAACGAGCTGAAGCTGAAGGCAATATTCAAGATTCTGAAGATGAAATAGACCAAGAAACAAATCCCCAGGAAAATAGAGTTGAAACGGAGACAATTACAAGTGGTTTCGTACAAGCTATTACTGAAAAAGAAATCGTTCAAGAAACAGACAACTTAATGTTAAACAACGAAGAAACACAACCTATATCAATAACTCAAAGGGAAAATACAGTAAATAAAGTTACCAAAAATACTTTGACAAAGAGAGGTACTATACGTAAAAGGAAAATAATAGAAAAGTCGACTGCAGAAAGAGAAGAAAAAAAAAAAAAAGATATGATAGAAAAACTTTCCTTGAAAGAACCCTGTAAATTTACATGTAAAAAGCTCTGTACCAATAATATTAGTATGGAACAACGTCAGATGATTAATTCAAGATATTCGGCCTTAGATACAGCAGCGAAAGGTATGTTCATCAAAACCAGTGTGAGCGTCTCGAAAGTTCAATCTAGAAAAAATATAAATAAAGAGCCAAAACGAAACCTAACCTTTAATTACTTTTTTACTGTACATGGTCATGAAAATCCAGTGCAGGTATGCAAGACATTTTTTTTAGCAACGTTAGGTTACAATCCTAAGAATGACACAAAAATTTTTCGAGTTCTTCATTCAACTGAAGACGATGATTTCAAAGAAAAACGCGGACATTATGACCGGTCGTCGCTGTCCAAGGATAAAACCTTGATAACTTCACACATAATGAAGTATAATCCTGCAATATCGCATTACCGCCGTGAACATGCCCCACATCGTCTGTATTTACCCAGCGATATCACTATCACCATGATGCATTGCAATTTCAACAAAACGTACCCAGACTCTGCATGCTCTTACGAAGTTTACCGAAGAGTTGTAAAGAGCCACAATATTTCCTTCGCCACACTGGGCAATGAAGAATGTGAACTTTGTGCTGTATACGACATACATACTTGCGAATTTAATAAAGCACCTAATACAACCTGTACTACATGCAAGAATCATGATGAACACCGTCAACGCTACACAGACAGCAGAAAGGCGTACAAATTAGACAAGAAAAACGTAGAAGAACATAAAAATGATGACACTGTTTACGTATGTGTAGATCTTCAAAAGGTGGTAATGCTGCCTCGCATGGATAGTTACAAAGTAGCAATATTCTGCCCTCGAATTATTGCATTTAATGAGACTTTTGCTCCTTTAGGCAAATCTACTAGAGGAAATAATCCTTACGCTGTCTTATGGCATGAAGCGATTTCAGGGCGAAATGTTCATGACATCGTTTCAACATTCAGAGCTTTTTTTATACACCATCGGAACAAAAGTCATATGGTGATTTGGGCAGATAATTGTTCGTCACAAAATAAGAACTGGACACTGTTTTCCTTTCTTGTCAATGTTATCAACAGTGATTTAATTGAAGCACGCTCTATCACTATAAAGTATCTAGAGCCAGGACATACATTCAATTCAGCTGACAGCTTCCACCACCAAGTGGAGCAGTCTCTTCAAAAAATGAAAAATGTTTGCGACTTTAATGATTATGTAGAAGCCGTTCGAACCTCCAACTCAGGATTAAATATTCCAAAAATAATGGATGTCCGCGATTTTTACAAATTTTGTGACTTTCATTCTGAACAGAAAATGCGTGCATTGAAAGACCGGGAATACATTAAAAATTTCACTGTGGTGAAAGTTGTCCGTGGAGAGTATAATATGTTTTACAAAAAATCTCATACTGATGAGGAATTCAAGACACTAAATTTTTTACAAGTCAAAATTTTAAAAAGCAAGCAATTCCCTTGTTCTGAACAAAGATGTTCACCAAGGGGTGTCGCCTCTTCCCGCAAAGAAAAAATTGTTAAAGATCTCGTTCCCTTGATGCTACCTAGTCGAAGGCAATTCTGGTTAGACTTGCCAGTTAATGATGAATCCTTGAATCTTTCCAAAGAATTTGACGATTAGTTCTCACCTGCTTGTTTTCGTAGAAGTCGATGCCTAATTCATTGAATATTTTATTTCATTACATTATTAAAGAAGAAAGGGTTATGTTTTCCCTAAATTGTTATAACTTTTGTTTCTATAAGATCGTTATGAGATACATAAGATTCATAAATGTTGTTCGATTAATCTATAAGTGTTGATTTGATACCGAAGAAATTATTTTTAGAAATTATACCCTTATACAAACATAATTACGTGATTCTAAAATAGTTGTTTAAAATAAGACTGATTCATATTAAGTTAACTTGGGTTGAGAGATTAATGTAAGAAAACTAAATTATTAGAATATGTGCCATTTTGTAACTGGAAAGACTGATTGCATTAAGTAAAATTAAGAAACGTAATTTTGTTATTTATTATATTATTATAAACATAAGGGCTACTTAACTGTAAGAAAGAAGTTGATTGAAACTAAATGGCATTTTAATACAGTTGTTCAATTAATAATTAAGTGTTGATTTGATACCGAAGAAAGGATTTTTATTTTATTTGTAATGTAAAGCTACTTAAACTTAGGTACGTATTTCACTTTGCCTGACATTAGCATGATAATAAAAGCATAATTAACTATACAAGATTTGTTTTTTTTAAATACATTTTTAAAACCAAGAACTAATTGTTTTATTATCACCGGTCTGATATAATAACACTTTTGAACATATTATATTTAACCATAAATTAGTATGGTTACTTAGCATAAATACAGTAAATAACACACTTACTGTGTTCATGCTAAGTGTTCCCTATCAGAGAGCGTCTAAGAAATACTTAGTATAACAACAATAATCAATTTATTTGATCTTTCAATTACTCAGTAATCGTGTCTAAATAAGTAATAGATACAGGCTGAGCCTATCTTTCATTTAAGGTATCAACCGTCATGATGTGATTACAAACAAAAGATTTATGGAAGATTTTCGAGCCAAAACTTTAACCGCCTTTTTCTCAAAAGTGTCTAGAACGTACTTACTGCAACTATGCTATTGACGGCAGAATAGAGCTTTTGTTTAAGTTTTGCTGCTTTTAGGATGATGAAATATTACTTAAGTTGCAATATTTTACTACGTTTACTACATCGTGATTTGGAAACATAAAATAATAATAAGAGTAAAAGACTACTCATTATCAAGTTGTATGTTATCCGGCGGTATCCGCACATAATCACGTGACATATGTCGACGAGTGCTGAATCGCGATAACGAAGTGTTCACAGAGAGTATACGTATATATACCACTTTCAATATGCTACCGTTGGACAGTTGTCCGCCAGGCAATACCACCGAGCCTGGTCGGAGGATCCACCTTTGTGGTGGAGGAACATCACACCCTGTTCCTCTACACGTGCACTCTTTTAACTTAATTTGCATTCAAATTACCGCAGCCGAGAAACACTGCATCAAAATGCTGTTATAAATAAACATGAAAGCGCAATACAAACCCTCTTTCCATGAAAACGTTTCATTCAAATACCTTCAGTTTCAATACCGAGTAAAGTCAATATTTCAAAAACAAAACCTGTACCTCCAATTGCCATTTATCCACACAAATACACAATGTACATATACAGCATACAGAGCCACACCTACACAGCTGGCCCGCACAGATTTGGACGCTAAATCCGATTGCATTTGCCTAATTCCTGCCACATGTAGCTGGATTATAATACTAAATTGATAGTGGTTCGGAATGAGGTATTATAGATGGGAATAATATGTAATGTTACTAATGCGATGTTTTAATCGGATTGGGTGCAATGGTAGTCAGATTATGTTTATATTTTATGTCATAATTTTAATGAGAGGGTGTAATATGTTTGATATATTATGCCTGCTCCAGTCGCTGGCTATTTGTCACAAAACTAACAGCAAACGACACAAATTAGAGACATTGCAAATTGTTATGCGCAGATGAGATGCGAACTATGAAATAAAACCGGCACCGATCCCGAAAATTGGTGAAAAAAACAAGAACAGGTAAACACCAACAATCATCCGTCACATAATATTGGCCTATGGAACAGTTGAAAAGGATATGGGATCGGCAGGATTTGAACCTGTGACCGAGCAGTTGCTTTAGCCATCCGGCTACGGTCACCTCTTGCCAGATCTCTAAATTTCTCAACTGTATGTTACGTCTTTTCGTAACGTCACGTTCATCAATTTGTTCCTATCTTAAGTAGGATACAAACCAACACGGCGAAGTTACATTCAGCACAAATGTTGCAAAGAATGAACGCGTACGTTATTTCAACTTCTAATAAAAAAATAATCAAGAAGTTGACAATAATATTGGCGTTTGAGGTTTGGTGTTTTTCATAGTTTACCAAGTGTATGGAGCCGGCTTAAGGTTCTAATCTTAGTTCAATAATTAATACTGATAAACAAAAAGGTAACAAAATGAAAAAAAAGCCTGTAAATCATGAATTGCCAAATTGTCGGCACTGAAATAAATATCATTTATAAAAATATATTTTTTATGGAAATTAGCTGGTAAATTTTTCAACCGAATATAAAACATAATATTCGTTTTTATGTAGTTTATTTTTAGTTTAGTCTAAATTGTATATTTTTGTTGCGATTTTTATGAATATATATAGCTCTATAGCTATTGTTTCTACCATCTACCAATCTCTAAGAAATAAAACGGTGGGTAGTCTACAAATACACAACATCAACTTTACTGCCGGAAATCTAAAAACTGACCGATACATACAAACGTCCTCATATCCATATATATTGCTTTCTCTTTCCGTTGTTAACCAAGAAAGGGAGAAAAAACAAGTTTTATGTTCTGCTTGTAAGTCGTTCTTGTCCGAGACGTACTTCTTGCATTATTTATTATTTACTCATTTCTGTGATATTACTGGTTTAAACAGTGAATAGAAAACTTTTGAAAGTATAATTCTAGGTTACTTCAGAAATAAGGGTAAGGCAGAGCTTTTAAAAACAATGTTCTATGAGTAAGAACCACAATCTTACTATTGTCAAACTCCGTGTTACTATTGTGAATTTCCTGACGCAGAGTTCACAAATAACGCTTCGCCCGGCAATCGTATCCAAGACCTCGCAGTGAGAGGCACATACGTCAACCACTTGCCCAACAAGGAAGTCAAACAAAGTTTCTTGTATTATTAGTCGTGTTTGCGAACATAATGTACCGTAAATAGGGCGTTCATTGTCTTACTCAAGTTTGTTTGTTAGAATACATTTTTGATTACGCTGGCACAAAAAAACTTGAGAATAACTTAAATTATAAATAAAGAAAAACGTAAATAAATAAATTAACGTAAGTCAGTACGTAGAGCTATAATATCGTATATATTATGGATTGTGATTGTGTTGTTCTTATATTTTAATGTTTATTTATTTTACTTCACGATAAAAAAAACGTGTGACGAAGGGGGACTTAATGCCGAAAGCATTTTCTACCTACATTCCTCCTATTCTATCTTTTAAAAGTATAATGACTACTAACAATTGAGTGGACTACATAACCTGCACGTCCGTTCAAAACATCGTAAAAATTGATTGAAATACATAAAAATAACTAGACCGAGAAAGATAAATGGCCGCCGAAACCAATTTAAACCAAAAATGCATCGCACAAAACTGTAGAATTTTAAATAAACAGTATTTATTCGTGCAACGGGTGGCCATTAGCCAAAACTGAGGGATTACGAATTTGTGCCGTGGGCGCCGGGACTAAGCCTAGAATTAATTGTTTGCTGCCCCACAATGCTTTCTTATGTAGGTCGGAAAATAGTTTGGATTTTAAATACACAAGTTTATAAAGTTTTATATACTTATATATAATTATACTACCTATTTATAAGTTTTGAGATTTAACATGGTTATTTTCTTACTAAAATATAAATAGAATATCACGAGATATTTACCATGTATATTTGATGTGATTTATCGTGAACAAAGAGATTGTAACATCTCTAAAATATCGAAAAAACTCGCTACAACAAATATACAATACATGCTAAATGAAATATCGAAATAACTCGCACAAGAAATATACAATACAGTCATGGCAAATAGCTCGTGATACCTAATATTACTTATAAGTTTAGATAGTTGCCACTTTGCATCAAACGGATTGTACCTACGTCCGTTTGCTTCAATTATCGTATGTATTGAATAATAAAAAAAATCATTTTTTACGCGCTCTCTGCTAGTCTAACATAAGGCCACTTAAAACAATTTTAGCCAATAATGCATCGCACAAAAGTTATAGAATTTTAAATAAACAGCGTTTTTTCGTGCAACGGGAGGCCATTAGCCAAAACTGAGGGATTACGAATTTGTGCCGTGGGCGCCGGGACTAAGCCTTGAATTTATTGTTTGGTGCCCTACAATGCTTTCTTATGTAGGTCGCAAAATAGTTTGGATATTAAAATAATATAGTTTTATGGCATTAATAGGATTATATTCTGAAGTTCTAATTAATGTAATCAGATTGGGTTGTTTTTTTTTTATTATTAAAATGGTAATTATGAGAAAGAAATTTGCTGAAATTGCAAAGAGATAAAAATGCTTATTATTTTAAAGTTTATATTGGTAAACGAATAAGCAAACCAAAAGAAGAGGTGAATTTTATTTGATATTTTAGATAATTATTAACATTAATAATAAGTCAATGTCCTGTAGAAGTTTCCGTGCAAAAAACATTTTTGCCTGACCCGGGCGTCGCGACCTAGCGGTGTGAGGCGCATTCGCTAATTACTAGGCTATCGAGGCGATCTTTGTAATGTTAAAGACGTAGTAGATTATGCCATTATTTCAGTGTAGTGCATACATTTTGAATGACTCCATTCTCATTACCCCTAATGTTAATACCAACCTTATCAAAAATGTACAAACAAACGTACTTCAGTTAGACAATGCACGGCCTGTTTTCTAGCACATTATGTTCGCAAACACAGCTAATAAATAATCCAACAAACTTTGTATGAGTCGGCCAAGAGTGACCTACAAACAATACAAAGGTTTTTACTCCCTTTTTAGTTGAAAAAGCGAGTAATAAGAATAACATTTTAAGTAAACATACATAACGTAACATCACGCCTCTATTACTTAAAAGGTTGTAGCAGAAGTATAGAACAGACAAATTTAACCTGTCTTCTTCTTCTTCTTCTTCGTCGTGTCGATGGCTGAGTAAAATTTTATTGGTCCAATAAGGGGCCACTGTTATGGCGCTCTCGTCGGCGTTCATGAGCGCCTCTCTTGTGCAGGTGGTAGGGCATTTGGACAGTCAGGAAGGTGGTCAAGGTTTTGACTTGCCATCGAGGTGAAATGATTAGCAAATTCGCTTTTAAGAACTCGCGAATTGCCCAGG
Organism: Hypena proboscidalis; assembly: GCA_905147285.1. NCBI lineage: Eukaryota > Metazoa > Arthropoda > Insecta > Lepidoptera > Erebidae > Hypena > Hypena proboscidalis. Next base: position 2,180,085 of record LR990150.1, on the reverse strand, counting down.
GTGCGCCGGACGTAGGGAATCATTGTGTACCTCACTCGGGGAGGCTCCTTTCATGCACCCCAAAATTTTACCTGTTATGTATAGTTCCCATTGGATAGGAGGTGAGCCCATCGCAATCCACCGGGCACAATTACTACTCCGTGCTGCTATTGAGAATTGCCTGATAGAAAATTCACAAATAACACTTTGACTGACGCTGGAATCGAAACCCAGACCTCGTGGTGAGAGGAGCAAAAGAAGAGGAAGTAACCAATTTTTGACTAAACTTTTGTATTAAAAGTAGCGTAAGAAAATATATATTTCTTTGCCAAAAGACAGTAACATCACGTCTTATTAGCAAAACAGTTCAAACGGTTCATAAGAGATGGTGATTTTGATTGTAGAAACTCGGTTAGAATTACCACTAAAACCCAGAATACCCACTAAAACCCCGCGGTGTGCCCTCGTCGCCGAAAGATGGTGGGTCGGCGAGCCCCGGATCGATCTTACATCATCATCACTTGGTTCCTAAACTAACCTGTTGTCCTTCGTGAGCGACTAACACAATACGAGGCTATCCATACATTGCACGCGATGGCACGTGACGGTTGCTATCGAAACAGAAAGGCGTTTGTATGGAGTTGTATCGCGTCACGGCACACTTGTTACTCTATTAGGACAGTGCCTTAATATCTAACTAATCACTTTTCTGAGGTATCTCTATAGTGTATTGTAGGCTCAACAACATAATAAAGCACAGCAAAAAGTAATAAATAATAATCCAAAAAGTAGGATTTGGGCAAGAGCGACTGACAAACAGAACATAAAACTTATTTTTCTCCTTTTTTGTTGCCAAACGGAAAGAGAAAGCAATATATATATGGATATGAGGACGTTTGTATGTTTCGGTCAGTTTTTAGATTTCCGGCAGTAAAGTTGATGTAGTGTTTTTGTAGACTACCCTCGTTATTATTTCTTAGATATTGTTGGATAGTGAAGAGACTAAATGAAGGAGTACTGTTATTTTCTCGGTTTTAAAACAAGAATATTTTTGTCAGACATCTTTGATAGGTGTGTCCTAGTTCTGTCAATTTGATGACTACTATATTTACTTAACTTTGTGGCGGTATCCGCACATTATAAATGATGGAAAACATTGACAACGTCAAGAAATGACGCACTCGTCACAAGTGTCAAAAAGCGGTGCATCGCGATAAAGAAGTGTTCACACAGAATTTACATAGGTATATACTACTTCCAATACACTACCGGTGGTATTGCGTGCTGTCCACCAAGCAATAGGTCGGAGGATCCTCCCTTTCTGGTTGAGGAACATCACACCCTGTTTTTCTACAACTTTATTTAATAAATTCACAAATAAATTTACTAAAGTTTGTTTTTAAGTATTTACCTACGACTAAAGTACTAAGAACAGTTACAATAATTGAATGCATTCAATCGCTCTTGCCACTGTGCTGTCCAACTAATATCCCTTTATGTAACACTTACGGCTATAATACCTAATATTGCAAGACTAATCAAATTTTCATTAAACTAATAGCATCAAATAAGTACCCAATCAATACAGCGCATTAGTACTACACCAAATAAAATTATTATTTCCATTATAATACATCATTCCGAACCACTATCAATTTAGTATTATAATCCTGCTACATGTAGGCAGGAATTAGGCAAATGCAATCGGATTTAGCGTTCGAATCTGTGCGGACCAGCTGTGCAGGTGTGGCTCTGTGTGCTATACATGTAATTGCGTGTTTGTGTGGGTAAATGGCAATTTGTGGTATTGGAGTTTCAAAGGAGGATTTGGAGCTTTAGTTCTTGTCTTTGAAAAATTGACTTCACTTGAAGTTGAAACTAAAGGTTTTGAATGAACAATTTTTGTAAAGGTGTTAAAAATTAAGCTTTTGTGTTAAAAATAACAGCATTTTGATATAGTGTTCTGGCAATTTAAATGCAAATTAAGTTGAAATTTTAATATAAGTTGCTCTTTATCGCGTGAATATTATCAAACCATTTTAATTGTTTGACTTTTTGGCGGACTTCCTGCAACACTGTATTGAGTAGGCAGGTGTTAAAATATTTATTTATTTTTCTTCCTCGTTGGACTAGTGGTTAGTGTATGCGCCTCTCATCGCAAGGTCCAAGACCGATCCGAGTTGAATCCCGTGGAGGGGGAATGTGTTATTTGGGAATTTTCAGTCAGTTAATTCTTGTACGGAGCTATAATTGTTGAGCCCTGAAGATGTGGATTTAAAACAATTTTAATTACACAGAATTATTCGATCGGAACTTTTTTTGATATAATATACATAATATTAAAATCCTGTAATATAATAGGCTTCATTCATACGTAAATGCATTTTTCCATATTATTTTAAACAAAGGAATATTTTTCGTCAATGAAATGAACAGGCACGCGTCATACCTGTTTATTTAAATATATAAAATCACGCCTATATTACCCAGAAGGGTGTGGCAGACACCCATATTTCATTTGTCATGTGTAGGTTCCATGAGATAGAAGGTGAGACTATCGCCATCCGCCAAACACAATTTCAACTCCGTGCTGCTATTGAAAATTAATTATCGGTAAAAGCCCAAATAAATAAATAATTTGTGATTTTTTACATTAGATAGAACGCCAGAAGCAATTACACTATCCAATGGTCCCAATAACAAGGCCAAATACACACATTCACTCACTCAAGCACACCCAGTCTCAGAACAAATCTTTGCGAATCACACAAAGATTTGTCCCATGTGGGGATCGAACCCACAACACCAGTGCGGTGGAGAGCGGCGAGGCGACCGCTTAAACCACTACTCCACACGTGCAGACATAACACTTTTGCCCACCCCGGGAATCAAACCGAATCTATGATAGTACATATTGTCATATACCCTACATATTACGTAAGTTTAGATGCTATGTGACATGTTGTAAGACTATCGCCAACCCTGAGGCCCAAATTCAGATGCCATGTTGCTTTATGACGCGGACATTTAATTCAATCTGAATTTAGAGGTTCAATATTAAAGGCATTTCTAAATCTACCTAATCAAATCAAATCGTTAATTCGCCGTATCTGTTCATCGTAACTATTTGAGATAAAATATTTGGGGGCTTTATCAAGGCTGAACAAATGTTAATAGAAATTTTGTCTATCGGTCTATATGTTTGTACGTGCATTACGCAATAACTACTTCATGGAATTAGATGCGGTTTTCACAGTTGTATAGCCTGCTGAAGGTCTAACTTAAAAACTTGTATAATATGTTTTATCATTGTATTTTATCTCCAAGGGTGTATATTAGTGGTTGTAAGTTTATGGAGAGGTTTGTTAATTTTGAAGGAAAATACATGACATTCTGCACATAGGTTCCCTAGATGACATAAATTAACAATGAGAATGATATATCCAAGTGAGTAAATGTGGGTTAAAAGTTATAAAGGAAGTTTCTAACTTGTAGGCAATAGCATGGAAATATTGGTTTCCACGCGGACGAAGTCATGGGGAACGGTCAGTTAACAATAATCAAATTATTAACTAGCTAAAACAATCAGGTACTCTTGTCTCTCTACTTAACAATTTGGTTGTTATAAAAACAATTTGGTTAAAGCTTCATATACAGAGTAACATTACATATGCTGTCAGTGCAGAGAGATGGCTTATGCTTGAATATTTATGTCCATTTTGTGTCTCACCGACTCACTGACGTGTGCCAGATTATTCATGAATAGGTATATTGTGATTTTGAGGGACTATTGTTTGGTTGAATGGTTGTTACTTAGCAACGAAATAAGTATTTATTTACTATTAACATTAACATTTTTAAAGCCAAAATATTCTGCGTAAAAAGTGGCTCGGAGTTTTAATTTTGTCCATTAGATGGCGAAAGGCTCACACTCTATCAAATGGGACAAGACATTTGTCTGCACGTGTGGTATTGTGGTTAAAGCGGTCGCCTCGCCGCCCTCCACTGCACTAGTGTTGTGGGTTATTCATGATTATTCATATTATTCAGATTATTAGGTATATTATCATGATTTTGAATGGTTGTTATTTTACATAGAAAAAAGGAGTTATTTATTATTAACATAAACATTTTTGGAGCAAAAAAACCCTGGTAAAAAGCGGCTCGGAGTGTTCTGCCCGGTGGATGGCGATAAGCTCACCCTCTATCACTTGGGACCTTATCATAACAGGTAAAGTGTGGGTGTTTTACACTTCTGAGTAAAATCGGCGTGATGGTATGATAATTGGCTGTGATGTCAGCTGATACATTGATGATTATTATCATGTGATATCAAAGGACATACTATTGAGTTGTATAAAACAAAAGGTGGAGATTAATATACAAAGTAACATTACATATGCTGTCAGTATTCAGAGGGACGGCTTATGCTTGAATATTTATGTCCATTTTGTGTCTCACCGACTCACTGACGCTTGCCAGATTATTTATAAATATATCATGATATTGTCAGGGACTTTTATCTGGATGAGTGAGATACATTTTAAAATATTATAATTCTATTATTATTATACGTTTTAGTTTTTCATAATTTGCTAAACCTTTTCTTAATTTCAAGGTGTAATATTGATTTATGAGTAAGATGATACTTTTTTGTTAAACTAAGCCCTAATTTTACGTGTGTTAGTTAAACGTTATTACTAACGCAGACTAAGCATGTGGGAGTCGTGTTTTTTTTAAGTGTAACTTGTGTCACATTTAAATTCGGTCAGGCTATGTTTTAAATAAAATAAAAAAAATAAAAATAAAAATCATATTTTCAGACCAGCAGATCCATAGAGTGTTAGTAACAATAAAACTTATATCATATGTTAGTATGACAATGAGATGTTGATTAAGTGAGCAAATCCACTGGTAGGCAGGTTCACCGATCCTTTGAAACATGTAGTTCGGTGAATCTGCCAACCAAGTCTGTATCTACTCGCTCACTCACCATTCTCAGGACTTTGTTTGAGCTCCGCCGCACCCTATTTACTAATGACGCAACCTTTTTTCGCATTACTGCGTGAAAATCATCGACACTGGCATCGGCAAACATTCCCGATGCGCTACAGTAACGTGGGAGCCGAAACATAGCCCTGAAAATGTTGTTATATTGAACGCATAGGGCATTGTAGGACTTCTGTGTAAAGTTGGCCCACAGACTACTCGTATAAAATTTTAAAAAAAGTTTTATGTGTCGGATAAGATCTATCCGAAACCTCAGAAACAGAACCTAAATGTCAGAGTTCTATCCGTAACGACTGATGAATCTTAAAAATAGCAATCAAGATCAACAGCCACACTCAAACTAACGGATTATCGTAAGTATTTGTATTAAACATGCTAAATTAAAAAAACAACCATACTAGTAAAATTTGTTCTTTTTTTTTAATATGTCAATATTATCTTTATTGTTAACTAATAATTAAAAATTAAAAATAAAATTCTTACTAACCTAAAAATAAATGACAATCTAAACCTATGTACAAACCTAGTCTTAAAGACTACCAGTGAAAAATTAAAAATAAAAATAAATAAATAAATTTGAATTGAAGCTTTAAAAAAAAACGTCACCAGCGCTAGGAATAACTTCTGTGTCGCGGGGGTATTCACAAACATACAAAATCAGAACAAATCATAATATATGCGGATCACACAAAGATTTGTCCCGTGAGAGGATCGAACTCACAACACCAGCACAGTTGAAAGCAGCGAGGTGACCGCCTTAACCACTACGCCAACCGTGTACACTTTAAAAACACGTATTGGTTGATTTGACTTCTTTCTGAACTTTACAACTCAGAAAGGTACAATCTAGGAGAAATAAGAAATGAAAGTCGACAAACACATTAAATTTCATTAATATTATTATGTACTAATAAATTCACCATGTTGTTTTGCCCACCATCTCGCTAGGTTAAACTCACCAAAACTCGGCTTTTGTTACAAGACAATGTCTACGTTATCAGACTGTTTACACCAACTTTGCTATTATCAAACTTGTTAACTGACATTCTTGTTGTTATTGTTGCGGACGTGATGTAAATATAAAGTACTATAGCATCGGATTTTGAAGTATGAACATTCTGAATGAACAAAGTTTTTGTTTTGACTTTGCAAATGATATTAAACAATTTCACTCGTGTTTTTGAAGTTTGGAAAGTTAATTACGGTTGATGTGCTTGCAGTGTTGTCACATTAAATTTGGCAAAATAATAGAAAAGTTGGTAGAAGTTGGTAGAATTTAAAATCAAAATTGGTAAATCTACCATCCTAGATCAGTGCATTTTTTATAAACAAATACCAAGATTTTGGCGGTTTTGAAGTAAGTTGCAAATAAAATGTTACGGGTCATGATTGGGCATGCTGGAGTAAGGTGCCTGTCGATTAGTCGAACAGCCATCATCAGACATGCAGCCAACCGCCAAGATCTTTTATTATATCTTTAATACTATGGAACAGTTACTGTGACATTTAAACTGCAATTTGTGTGCAGAAGGTCACAGGTTAAAATTTTAATACCTATACAGGGTGTAAATGACATCCTGCCTGAGCCACCACCAGTGCTTCAGTAACTTCTTTTAGGAGCAATGCCCAAATAACACTGTATAAATCATGCTACAATTACGCTACACTAAAATTAATTAGTAGATTGTTGGATCACACATAAATACGTAGCAACGTTTCTAATACATTAGGCGGTACTGTTGCTTGAATTATGTATGAAAGGCGTAAAACAAGAGAGGCAGCGAGGTGTTACTCGATTGGATGAGCCTGCTTAAGTAATTTAGGACCGGCTTTTAGATTATTTGGTGAAAAAGGTAGGATAACATATGGGTAGGTGGCTATCCACCTACCTACCTATACGTTTGAATACGATCATACAAGTTCCTTTAGCACGGTTAACGATTCTTGACATTCAATCTTGACATCGATTCGACTAACGAACTCTAGTCGAATCTAAATATCAAGAGTGGTAAGCCGTGCTAAGGGGACTATGATGGTAAATGTTGATGAGTTACTCCTGAGATAACTATTTACTCTTGCTTTGAATGGACCCGAATTGTACTGTTGCGAAAAAAAAAACTCGGGCAGTGCGTTTCATTTCTTGGCAGTTTGAAAAATGCTGAAGTGATACGCTTTGTGTGTATTAGTGAAAAAAATTTCCATTAAAGAGTACCGGAATACTTGGTAGTAAGATTAAGTTTACCTGTTGCAAATGTGTGTTGATTAAATTATGTATTAAAGGTGGAAATCAAGAGAGATAGCGAGGTGTTACGTGATTATTTGGGCCTAATCATTATTATAGGGATGTGTGTGGGATAATTTTGTACTACATAAAACATAGGTACAGTGGGCCAACGAGTTAGGTATGCAGGGCAAAAACTTTAAAGTAATCGTAAATACTTAATAAGCCACTTATGGAAAAATGATTTACATATCTAAATAGTGGGTATATTACACTTTTTAAATATGTAATTCACACATGTATATCTATTGCATTCAGTTTTCACTATGGCCTAGAAGTTTTTGCCCTGCATACCTAATTGCTTGGCCCACTGTACATATATATATGTATGTTTTATGTAGCATAACGCCTATATAACCCGAAAGGGTGTGGCAGAGGTGTACAACACCCACATTTTATTTGCTATGTTTAGGTGTCATAGGATAAGGGGTGTGCCTATCGCGATCCATCGGACACAATTCTAACTCCGTGCTACTATTGAGAATTTCCTGATATAAACTTCACAATGAACATTTTTCTCGACCCGGAAATTGAACCCGAGACCTCGTGGTGAGAGGCGCATACGCTAACCACTAGACCAACGAAACAGCAGCTTGGTATTATATTTTGAAGTATTTAATTATAATACCTCTGACCGAATTTTATACCAACCTCAAAACTTTCACTCAACTATTTGCTAATTGCTTGTATAAACAAAGCAAAGTTATGTTCAATATAAACAAATTATATTTCAAATTTCATGAACAGAATCAAAAGTACCTGTTCCCGAACACATCAACCGTAATTAACTTTCCAAACTCCTCAAACACGAGTGAAATTGTTTAATATCATTTACAAAGTCAAAACAAAAACTGTGCTCATTCAGAATGTTCATACTTCAAAATCTAATGCTATAGTACTTTAAATTTACATCACGTCCGCCACAATAACAACAAGAATGTCAGTTAACAAGTTTAATTTTGATTTCGTATTCCACCAACTTCTACCAACTCTTCCACCACTTTGCCAAATGTAATGTGACAACACTGCAAGCACATCAACCGTAATTAACTTTCCAAACTCCACAAACACGAGTGAAATTGTTTAATATCATTCACAAAGTCAAAACAAAAACTGTGCTCATTTAGAGTGTTCATACTTCAAAATCGAATGCTATAGTACTTTATATTTACATCACGTCCGCCACAATAACAACAAGAATGTCAGTTAACAAGTTTAATTTTGATTTCGTATTCTACCAACTTCTACCAACTCTTCCACCACTTTGCCAAATTTAATGTGACAACACTGCAAACACATCAACTGTAATTAACTTTCCAAACTTGACAAACACGAGTGAAATTGTTTAATATCATTCGCAAAGTCAAAACAAAAACTTTGTTCATTCAGAGTGTTCATACTTCAAAATCCGATGCTATAGTATTTTATATTCACATCTCGTCCGCAACAATAACAACAAGAATGTCAGTTAACAAGTTTGATAATAGCAAAGTTGGTGTAAACAGTCTGATAACGTAGACATTGTCTTGTAACAAAAGCCGAGTTTTGGTGAGTTTAACCTAGCGAGATGGTGGGCAAAACAACATGGTGGATTTGTTGGCACATAATAATAACATTTTATGTGTGAAATAACTGTGATCGTTGGTTTTGTCATCTTATAGGTATTTGCAGGGATGTAGGTATGTATATAGGTGCATAATATCCTGCCTCGGGTTTTTTTAGTATATTTTTATATATACCATGGAATCCATGGATACAATTTTCAATTACTATGTTGCTGTGAAAGCATTTATTTTTTTTAAAAGAAACGTCACCCGCTTTCGGCATATCTGATATATCGCGGGGGTGTTCACAAACATATATCTCACAAACACAAAGCAAACCCAGAGTCGGAACAAATCTTTGCGGATTTTACAAAGATTTGTCCCGTGTTAGCATCGAACCCACAACACGAGCGCTGTGGAGAGCGGCAAGGCGACCACAACCGTGCACTCAATGCGTAATCTGTATCTAATAATAGGGATACTTTTTTTTAGCCAGCTTCAAAATATTTTGGGGTCAGTAATATGCGTAAAAAAGGAGATTTTAAAGTGTCCACTTTGTTTTTTATCTTGTAAGTACGAAATAATTCTCATCTTATTTAAACAAGTAGTAAAAAATGATTTTGTTTGATTGTTTGTTACAATTTTATTGAAAAGCTAAAATTAAAAAAAAAACATCTTTAAACAGGATTCTTTTTGAGTAAAATAGATCATAAATTTTCGAGAAACCACGTGGACAAAGTAACACGAAGATGCTTATACATATATTTTTTAACTTTTTATATAAACCAGTTAAAATTTAATAGTCACTCAAAATATCATGATAATAAAATCATCACATATAATCTGGCAAACGTCAGTGAGTGGTGAGACACAAAATGGACATAAATATTCAAGCATAAGCCTTCTCTCTGCACTGACAGCATAATGTAATGTTACGCTGTACCTATATGAAGCTTTAAACTAATTACTTTTATAATGTGAGTTGTTTAGGTAGAAAACATGCGTGCTAGTGTTTGCTTATTTAGATAATGTTTAATATAATGTAAGTTTTTCAGGTGAAAAGTTAAATTACACACATACGTTTTTTATCTTCGTTTTTGTACAAAATCTTACAAGTAACTGCATTTTACATTTTGGATCCCAATTACTCTTGAACTACAAAATAAACTTTTTGAAAAATTTAACTCAGTACAATAATATTTACACTTAAGTTTACTCTTTAAATTTAACTATTTCGCAAATAGATACATAAATAAAAAAAAAACTGTCGAACCTAATGATACCCCACATTAGAGGTAGACGAGAGGAAAAAAAATCATTCTTACTTTACATGTAGAAGATAAATTTTTTTTTTTCTGATATTATGTTATTACCACTACCCAATTACGCCTGCACTACCAATCTTTATATTTAATAATATTATAAATGCAAAAGTAGCTCTGTCCGCCTGTCTTACGCTTTCACGACACAACGACTAAACTGATCTTGTTGTTTTTTTTAAAAGAGATAATTAAAGACCTGAGAAAGGACTTTAGCTATTTCTTATCCTCAAACCGGAGCGTAGAGGCCAGTCAAATACAAATTGGAGGATAACGCCTTAAAAACTTTTCACCAGATAAACAAAACGTGCGTTTACGAAGTAATACTTATGTTATCCTATAAAATAAATACATTTCTATGTTTATAAAAATGAAAAATAAAACCCGCATTAACAAAGGAAAACACTCACAAGTTTCTTTTATCACAAATGATACCTTCCTCAACAATCAAAAAGTCCATCAAAGACATCACTTAAAGATATAAAGGAGCGAGTATTTGTTTGTTCCATTTGGAGGATTCCTTCCAAATCCTTTCAATCACAATCAGGAGCCACTTGTTTTATTTACGAATAAACGTATATGTTATTCAACGTATGGAAAAGCCAGACGAATGTGTGGCTTAAGGTGTAAGCGAGAGAGAACATATTTAGAAATATCTTGCGTTAATTTAGTTGATCTTTGAGTTTTCTACTAAATAAAACGAAAAGAAACAAAGAAAAAACAGAACTGAATTGATCAAAACAATCTCAACATGGTCGGACTCAAAACGGCGATCTTTGACTGACTCTAATAAATAACTGAAAATCAAAAGAAATAAAATCAACTCAAAATCGTCAAAATAATCGGGTAACAAGCATACAACAATATACAGTAGAATTATGAAACCTTTTTTTGCGGTCAACTATAAAAATATTTTACGATGATAGCAAAATCATTTTCTTTTTCACTTAAAACGACGGCCGCACTAGTAATATTCCTGTTTCTAATCGTACAATTCACACACAACAAGCACAACCTCTGAAACCCTAGATCTTACCTTCAATCAAAGTGCTACTACGACCAGATAATCTCCTCCTCACATCCCTAAAATAATTGATGAGATCTACCTAACCGAATAACACCTCGCTAGATCTCTGGTTGTACGCTTTTCATATATAATTCAAGCAACAGTAACGCTTAATATATTAGAAACATAATCTTCCATCTGCCTAGTACTTTGACGCCATAGTAGATATTCTACAAATACACTCGAAGCGTTTCGATTCCACATTCCTTTTGCGAACTGCCAATGAGTCGTACGCCCTGACTAAGTCTGTGTTTTGGCATGGGTATAATTTCAGTCTCTTTAAAGTAAGGGTAAATAGGTATCTCATAGGTAAGCGTGCTCCACCGCAGACCACATCATCACTTACCATCAGGTCTGATCGTGGTCAAATGCAGGTCTATTAATTTATATTCTAGCCAATTGTTTTCACCAATAATCTAAAAGCCTGTCCTAAATTACTAAAGCAGGCTTATCTAAACAAGAAACACCTCGCTACTACTCTTGTTTTATACCTTTCATACATAATTCAAACAACAGACTACCGTCTAATGTATTACAAACAGATAAACTTAATCTCAATATCTAATGTTTATGTAACGTGGTCTTTATTGAGCATTTGGGTAGACAGAATAAATAAAAAAGATATAACATTGACAAGGTATTATTATTAATAATTTCCAATATTAACAATAGTCAAGTTAAATGGTAGGCGCAAGGCGTAGGTAGGTCGGTAGGTGGTACACGGGTTTGGCGAAGTCCTGGCGAAGCGAAGTTTGGTAAGACACACAAGAGAAGCCGCGTCACGCGCGCACCTCCTATAATTATATAGCCCACAGGGGTCTGCAGTGGAAAGCGCATCTTCAGATGGCAGCAGGTTCGGCATTGCGACGTCACAGTAGTTATTCCACAAGTACACACGAAGCGTATCACTTAAAAATTCTTCGAACTGCCAAGAAATAGAACGCTCTGCTCGAGTCTATATTTCTGCAAGCTTACAATTGGGGTCTATGCAAAGCAGGAGTTAATAGTTATCTCATAAGTCATCACCACGATGGCAAGTCAAAATAAAATTTGACTCAGCCATCGACACGACGAAGAAGAAGCCCCCTTAGCACGGCTTGCCACACTTGACATTTAAATTCGAGCATTATGTAGTTCAGTAGTCGAATCGAAATGTCAAGAATAGCAAACCGTAATAAGGGAGCTTGTGTGATGGTATTCAAACCTACCTACCTGTATTATATCTTACCTTTTACACCAAATAATCTAAAAGCCGGTCCTAAATTACTTAAGCAGGCTCATCCAATCGAGTAACACCTCGCTGCCTCTCTTGTTTTACGCCTTTCATACATAATTCAAGCAACAGTACCGCCTAATGTATTAGAAACGTTGCTACATATTTATGTGTGATCCAACAATCTACTAATGAATTTCAGTGCAGCGTAATTGTAACATGATTTATTCAGCGTAATTACAGAATTGTTTCTAAGTGTAAGTTTCTGTAATTACAAATGAATTTTATATGCTTGAGGATAAATTAATGTTGTGTTTGAAACTGAGTGGTTTTCAAATGAAGAAACATGCAACATTATCACTCTCTGAGCTCCTTTCTAATTACATTTGGAGTCGACTCCTAGTCTGCCGGGTTCGGCTGAATATCAATATTTTACGTGGAGCAACTGCCAGTCTACAACCCAGTACGCGGCTATACGATACTTTTTAAGTTGTCTAGCTTTCTGGCCTGTAACGACGGTAATAGATCTTCAAATAACAACCAGAATCGACAGCTTAACGTGCTCTTTGAGGAACGAAAGAAAACTCGAGATTTTAACATAGTTACCCATTCAACGGATGACCATGGTAAGCATTACTTAACTTGTAGAACGATTTTCAAGTGGCTTCGACTTGGCCATGAGCTCCTCACGAAAACAAAATAACAAGAAACAAGCCCGTTGTTTTTACGCTATTTGATAAAATACATAATAAATATAACCGGCCAAGTGTGTGTCGGGCCAACGCAGAATGTAGGGTTCCGTAGGTATACGGACTAAATACGTAACAACATCACGCGGTTTGGATGGTTTTTTGTATTTTGTACGAAAGTTACAAGTACCTGCATTTTAAATTTTAGACCTCAGTTACTGTTTGAAGTAACAAAATTAACATTTTCGCTATTGTTTTCCTGCTTTGTGCATGTGTGACACGATATTTTTTAGATTTTTGGAGCCAGTTGACTAGCTTTTAGGAGGCAGGAGGCGTTACTCGAACAAAATTTGCTCTTCAAAGTTAAATCTCGCAAACAGATGTCTAAATTAATTCTATATCTAATAGTAGAAAGTAGTAGAAAGTTTTTATTACGTAACTACATTATAACTAAAATTCTGCAAGGTATTCTTAATAAAACATCAACCCGCATCTGTTTTTGACGTAACAGAGTCAAAACTGAGGTTTAATATTACGTTAAGTGCGGGTACTTTCAGTATATTTTAGTCAACTAAAATATACGCGCCCCCTTCAAAAATTGTATAATTTCTAGGGGTATGTTCCCGAAGAGCCATCAAACCGTTTTAAAATGCAATGAGTTTGCGAACATCACTCACCATATTACATTTTATGCATATAAATATTTATTAAGTAATAAATAATAAATAAATAAATTGTTTATTTTCTCTACACAAAAGGTCTTATAATTAGATTATTTTGTAGATATCTGTTTATTTATACCTTATGTGAGAGACTGGTGCCTGATGTAGGTTTTGAGTAAAAACCTGTGTTAAAGGTCACCAGTGCCCACCGTCGGCTATACTAATCTAACTAACGAAACCCTCATTGTATTTAAAAAACCTATCTAATGATACTCATCTCTCCAGGGAAAAAGAGAAAAAAATTAAATCATACCCTCTTTGCATATAGGGAAGACACCCAAAATTTTTATTTTCTTTCTTACATTTTACCACTTTGTTAGCATTGTTTTACATGCTCATGCCAAGTATCAGCTTTCTCCATAAATGGACAGACAGACAGGTTGACATGGTGAAACTATAAAGAGACCTTGTTGGCACTACGGTACCCTAAAAACAGATATTACACAAATAAAACACAGTTTTAAATACACAAAATAAGTAAAAGTAACATCTTAAATATTTTCAGCAAAATACTTTTAATTTTAAAATGGAATTAAGAATTTTGTGTAAAGAATTTTTGCAGCCTTAAAGTTTCATAAAACATTTTCTTGAATAAATAGCGTCTACGAAAGAAGACGGTGGCTACGAAGGACTGCGGTTCATATGGCTACATACTGAAAATCTTAAAGTATAATTTTCTGAATATTTTGTCTTGTATATGAAATTAATTGAATGTCTACATGATAGATTGCTCGCTCTAAACGAATTTTATACGTGCACACGACGGTCTATCAATCTTCTAAATTGTATAAGCTAGTTGGTAAAACCTAGTTCTTTCAGATTGAACACACTTAGTATAAGTACATTATAGTCAATCTATGTATAATAAGCATGTATTTACAAAAGAAAAGTATATATGTATTAGTATCAGTTATTCTAGTACCCATAGTTACATTTTGTGTACGTTGTGTTACAAAAAAATAAAAAAAATGAAGAAATGGCTAATGGCTGTTAAGAATGAGGGCTATCGCGTATGAATTTACCGCTAAAGGTGCTTTTATAACGTGAGGTCTCCAAAATGTCAAATGTCACTATTTGCGGGTTGGCTATGCGGTCATTGAGCTTTTAGTATCTATAGAGGCTCAGTTCTTTAGGGTGTTCTGAAGACAAACTTTTTACGCGCGACAGAGAACGCACTAGTGCATAAAGCACGTATGAGAGCAAGAGAGATTGAAGTCTTAATGTCCCCACTTGAAATAATAACAAAATCCGTACTTCTTAATATTTTTTTTTCCGAAATTTCCTTTAATTTTTCGTCGCAAAGTGCATTTTTCCTTTATTCTCTGCACTACCATAGATTGACTGTAAGAGGATGCTACTAGGCATTAAGTCTGCCTCAGTACTTTAGAATGAGCAAAAAATAAAATAAATAAATTATATATCAAGGTTATCACAGACAAAACGATCTTAAAGATTTTTTGAATCCTCTGTCAATAAATCGTTAAGATTCGTCTTTTCGAAGATATGTGTATATTTATCATATAAATTATCGCTCGCTAACGGTGAAGGAAAATATCGTGAGGAAACCTGCATGCCTGAGAGTGCCTAAAAGTACTCGAGGTCGTGTGAAGTCTACCAATCCGCAGTTGGCCAGCGTGGTGGACTATGGCCTAATCCTTCTCAACATGAGAAGAGCCCCGAGCTCAGCAGTGGGACATGTATTAGATACAGGGATGCTACTACTATCACAGACCAAGCGGCCGGCTGCCGGTTAGTCTTGGATAAACCGTTTTGAATTATTCCTTTCGCGGAATAATTTTGCCAATCTGGAATTCCAACCATTTATATTTAATATACCAGATCAATATAAAATTTATTTCATATGTGGAATAAACCGTTTTACGACGAAGTGGTATAAAAACGTATACCAATAAAATACATTTTCATAAAATTCTTTTTACAATAATTTTGCGAACATAAACAAAAGAAAATCTTACTTACAATTTTATAACGGAAAAGTGTTTGCAAACTTTTTATAACTTATTTTTTTTGAAGTCGTTTAAGGCGAAGCTTTCCTATTCTTGTTCTATTGACGATCTTTGGCGACGACTTGATATAAAACCTCGGGTTTGATTTTTGGGCAAAGCAAAAGTACTATTTACACGCAATATGTCTGGTATATGACGATAGGCCCATTCACACGACCTGAATGTTACGACTGTAATGTATAAGTTATACTTATCTTTTAAACTTACGCGTTGCATGACTACGTGAAATTTAACGGGAATTAACGCGATCATGCATTATTTACCTTGTAGGCTTGACGTTGGGGTTCCATTTTATTCAGAAATATATTGTCTGTGCTGCTATTAGTATATTTATTTTAATAGGCGATGTCTTAACTTCACCTTAAGTAAAAAGGTTCAACGTTGTTAACTGCTAACTTAAACTTTGAAGCGTCAACTCAATCTTTAGACATTTAAGTTTTGCCCTTTGTTACTTGTACTACAAGACTTAGCCCCAATTTCATAGGTTTTGGACAAACCTCATTGGCAGGATAAGAATATTACACATATAAATGAAAAAGTCAGCTGCATGTGTTCTTTTTTCAAGTGTAACTTGTGTCACTTTTAAATTCGGTCAGGTTATATTTTATGGGTTGAATAAGATCTACCCGGAACCTTAAAAACTGGCCTTAAAAGACTGCAGTATACAAGGAGGATGCGACATCAAGTACGTGTGGTGTAGTAGTTTAAGCGGTCGCCTCGCCGCTCTCCACTGCACTGGTGTTGTGGGTTCGATCCCACATGGGACAAATCTTTGTGTAATTTGCAAATATTTGTTCTGAGACTAGGTGTGCTTGTGTGAGTGAATGGGTGTATTTGGCCTTGTCATTGGGACCATTGGATAGTGTAATTGCTTCTGGCGTTCTATCTAATGTAAAAAATCCAAATAATAGATTATTATTATTATATTTATATCCACTAACTCAAAAAAATGATTACCATATAAATAGAACATCACGCCTATTTTACCCAGAAGGGTTTTGTCAGAAGTTAATAACATCCACATTTCACCTGTTACGTTTAGATTCCACGCCTGGTCCATAATTATAATCTGTATCCACATTTAGACATAAATCAACCGTACTAAATCCAAATCTAGAGCAAGCAACATATCGTACAGTATTGACAATATAATCCATGTAATTGGGAGCAGTCCTATATATCAGTTATTCTGACAGTTGGAAGATCTTTTGCAAACGAGCTCTCAGAAAAAAACCTACCTATCCCGCTGTAACCTGCAACGGAATACACTTTTGCAAATAACTGTCGCATAAGGCATGGCATAGTAGATTGTGGATAGGTTGTTATGCTTTGGAGGCCACATAAAGCCTCTTGCATCTAGTTTTTTTACGGTCGTGTCGGTCTATCCATTCTATCGGGCTATGAGAGTGAGGGAATTGAGAGTGTAACTACAAGAAACTTTATTGGTGACAGTGTTATTCATGTATGTTTCAGTAGTTGTTCTCGATTATAATACTGTTTGTTTCTTATTCTACAATAAATAAAAAAATATTTGCTGACTAAATGGTAGTCTCATTGAAATTGGCCTGAGTTAATAAAATTCAGCTAGGACGACATTATTATTATAGTATCCTCTTAGCAGGTGCAGGGCAATTCGCGAGTTCTCTAAAGCGAATTGGCTAATCCTTTCACCACGATGGCAAGTCAAAATAAAATTTGACTCAGCCATCGACACGACGAAGAAGAAGACCAGGTGCTTACTGAATGCATGTTAATCCAATTTCAGACCCTGTACATCCACATTTAGACATAAATCAGCCGTACTTAGTTTAAATCCCAGGCAAGCAATAAAACATATCGTACAGTATTGACAATATAATCCGTGTAATTCTGCGCAGTCCGATATATCAGTTTTGTTTGACAGGCGGCTGAGCCGCTTTGATAGGTTGTATTTGGAAGGAATATAATATTATCATCTATTTGGTGGATGATAGACGTGTCTTATCTTAGTTATGTAACCTATATTAAGGAGCTTATTAATGTCATTATTAAAATTAGATCAAGATAATAACTAAAAAAATATTTTAATTCCACTATTTGTTATCCTCCTTACTCAATAAGTTAATGTGAGTGTGTGTGTTTGTTTGTTTTTCATGTCTTCATGTTCGAATGAATGAATCGTTATTGACAAAATTTGGTGCTCAGGTAGCTTAGAGTCTAGATAAACATTTAGACTATTTTTGATTGAAATATCACGAGGGTTGCGCTGCAGGCAGAAGCAACTAATATCATAAATGTATTTTTTTACGGCTGAATTTTACAAAAAAAATAATAATAAACGTATTTTAAAGAAGTTTGGTGGCATATAGATTCTAAATTAACATATAATCTAGCAATAAAACATATTGTGCAGTATTGGCAGCATGATCTACTATAATTAACTTAAACAGCCGTGGATCAATGGATAAGGCATCAGTCATACGATCGATAGGTCGTGGGTTCGAATCCTGGCCATTACAGCACAGACTTTAACTTCCTCCTAACATAAGCAAATTAATCTTAGCTGGAGGGGATTAACAAGAATACTAGTTCTTGTAATAATAAGTAATATTTTAAGCAAATTTTAGCTTTGCTATGCCTTTTTGTATTTTAATAATATTAAAGTTGAAAAATTAAGAATCCAGTAGGAATCGAACCTGCACCCCTTAGGTATACGCCCCAAGTGCTTTGCCAATTCAGCTATGGATTCGCATGCTAAATGCGAATCCATAGCTGAATTGGCAAAGCACTTGAATTGAAGAGCACAAGTTATTTGTATCTGCAAATTACTAGAAAGAATAAAAAAAAAAATACTGCGCAGTCCGATATAGTTATGATTGACAGGCGGCTGAGCCTTTGATAGGTTATACGTGGCTAATGGACGTGTCTCATCTTAGTTATGGAACTTATGTTCGGGAGATGTCGTGTTATTTGTTCATCTAATATGTTTTTCTAAGAAATGTTTTTATTGTTTGTGATTTTGACCTATCGTGTATCTAATAATAATCATCATTTAGCCTCTCGTAGTCCACTGCTGGACATAGGCCTCTCTCAATGTGCGCCACAACACCCGGTCCTGCGCCTGCCGCATCCAGTCCTCTCCAGCGACCTTCTTTAGGTCGTCAGTTTTAATATAATATATATTATACTACATATTTTACCAGCACGTAATAGACACGTTTTCACACACAACATTTTTTATTGTCAAAATGTAGGACAAACATAATTATTTATTCGTAATTTCTTATAAAAACTAGTAGAATAGATTCTATTACCAATTCTAAACAACTACTTTCTCAGTGCTTATATAGAAAAAGTAACGTTGTATAAAAATCTCGTATCACAGTGTTAGCTACCGAACTACTCCGAAACGACTTGACTTGACTGATTTTTATGTATATTTGGTAGGTTTTTACACCATACAGGGTAGAAGCTAGTTATAATTTAATATTTAATACGTATTATAATAAAACACGTAGTATGTCTATTAACACCCTTTAATATTCGCTTATGTACACTTTTATAATATTTAAAATAAGACTCACGTTATTCACTGTAGCGTCGGTGTATTCCTTAACAATCTGCTTTTCACACAGTATTTATATCTAAGCTTAAATAATTTCTAAATTATATCTTTTACAAGTATTTTAAGAGACGTCCGCACTCGTTGCTGGCTATCCAAAAAGTGTGCAATCTCCTACCATATTTTTAACCGTTATTTTATCGTTCCCACCAAAAACATCATTGTCGCCAGTGTGGCTATTAAAATAAATCAATGAATCAACAAAATATTTCAATATCGAGTTAAATTATCTTAAAACCTAACACTCGACCATCCTGACGTCGTGCATGTCCTCATGCACGCAAATGTGTTTCTGAGTATTACCTACCTAACACTCGGCAAGCGTAAAAGACAGCATCGATTGCGGGTTTCCAATTTATTATTATACTGAATGAATAATTCTTTTAAAACAAATACCAAAACATGTAAAATAAAAATGTGAGAAAATCATAATTATTAAGTTTAACAAATAAAATACACGGTAGACATAAAATTATCATTCTAAAACCACAGCGGCAGTGATTCTCATTCACATACCGAGGTGTCAGTCATGATGGCAGTGATTCCCTTTCACATACCGAGGTATCAGTCATAGTGGTAGTGATTCTCTCTCACATACCGAGATGTCAGTCACGGTGGCAGTGATTCTCTCTCACATACCGAGGTGTCAGTCATAGTGGCAGTGATTCTCTCTCACATACCGAGATGTCAGTCACGGTGGCAGTGATTCTCTCTCACATACCGAGGTGTCAGTCATGGTGGCAGAGATTCTCTCTCACATACCGGGGTGTCAGTCATGGTGGCAGTGATTCTCGTTCACAAGTCAACCGACTATCCAACCAACCCACCATAAGGAAATAATAACATTATATAAAGCACCATCAATATGGAACTCAGACCAACATATTGGAATGCGAGCGTCAGCGCCTTGGACTTCCAACAACGAAAGACGCGCTGTACAATACTAAACATCCGTCGCCGCTGTTACCTATCAACATTCATGAAAAGATAAACATCAAACATCCTGCCTCGCTGTCACACTCAAAGAGTATAAATGCTGAACACACATCAGTCCATCATTCACTACTTCTCTAGCTCTAATTAGTATAACTGGTAATATTAAGTAAAGTATCAATATTGATATTTTAATAAAACTATTTTAAATCTAAAGGTGTTTGAGATATTTTGACTGGCGCCCAACGTGGGGCCCAGCGAAAGTGCACATCAGAAGCCTCCGAAATAAAACTCCGAGCCTACGTACTGCACGTGACTTCTAAGTCTTTAAGAACTGGGCAACTCAACAAAGAAATAAGTCAATAATATGTTCGATCGTCTAATCATCGTGTTGTTGCTGTAAGTACCTTGTATGCATCCATCCAAACATCCAGCAATCCCCTTCTTCCTTAAACCAGCAACATTTGTATTTAGACCTAAGATCAGAGATAGTAGTGAATCAGACCCAAGTCCTAAGATATCGGGTGATTTAAGCTCCGCACAACTGCGCAGTTCTAATCAGGTCCCAAGTGGTGAGTCTAAAGAAACTACACACACAATGGACCCACAAACCTTGATTGGTTTTGTCCCTTCCTATAACGGCGACCCCTTCTCACTTTATAATTACATAAATAACGCCAAGCAATGGCTCGATGTGGTTGGAGAAAAAAAGGAGCACGTGATGCTTCTACTCAGCAAGTTAGAAGGAAAAGCAGCATCTATCATTAGTATGATAGACCACAAGTTTCAGTGGCAAAATGTCGTGGTTACCCTGAAAGCGGAATGTGGCGACAACCGCGAATTCAATACGCTTCTAATAGAATTATCTAATGTTAAGAGAAAAGGGACATATAAAGACTTAATTTATGAATTAAAACAAAAATTATTTTTTATTAAAAGCAAGTTAGGAGATAAATACGACAATAGAACATTAGTTGATGAGGTCATGGAGCCGTACATCAATACGGCTCAAAACACTTTACGGAATAGCCTGCCATACCACGATCAGATATACGTGTCTAACTGCAACTTTAATGATACGGTACAGAAAATTTTACAATTAGAAGCTGAGGGCCGCTTCGATAACATAAAGCAAAAATTTGCCCAAATATTGCCGCCGCCGCGCGTAATCAACCAAAATTACCCTAATGTAATAAAAACCAATAACTCTCAATCATATCCAAATACAAACAATCCATTCAATAAACCACACCACCCATATTTTCAAAACATCCGAATGCCTAAACAGCAGCCGGTAATCACCCAAACAAAACCTGAGGCACAAGACGTGTCAATGCGTACTGCGATGACAATAAAACCGAACCAAATTAATTTAGGTAAAGGATTAGTAGCCGAAGAATTATTTTTTCATCCCGAAAATGAACAACAGGTGTTTGATAGTGATAATTATGAGTGTTCTCAGGAATATCCCCTATATTACCCAGGTGAGCCAGAATTTTATAATTATCCAGACCCGGCACCAAATAATTTTCTAGATCTTCCTGTAACGTCAAATTTTTTCGAAGAACCCCCCAGCGACAAAGAATTATAGAATTTAATCATGTGAAATCTTATTTGCCTTATTTCGAAACAGATAACCCCAAATTAAAGATACTGATTGATACCGGAAGCCAACGTTCATTTATTACAAATAACGCCGCGAAATATTTTTCTGAATTTTGGAAACCCAGTAAATTTGTAGTAAGAACTTCTCACGGTGTTACATCGCACAACGGTCTACTTGAAACCCCATTTTGGCGTAAATACTTTGGTGAAGATAAAGGACCAATGAAATTTTATGTTTACGATTTCAGTCAAAAATACGATGTTTTAATGGGTACTGAAATGATAGAACAAATAAATGCAAAAATTGATCTTAAAGAGCGTAAATTAACGCTGCCCGAAAAGGAAATATTAATTTTTCATATGACCCATGATGACACTCTAAACATCGAAGAGTTATGTAAAACTTACTCTGACCTGTTTACTGAAGACGTAACCGATAGTGCAACCGCAACAATTACGCATAAAATAAATTTAGTTACAGACGAGCCCATCTATCAACGCCCTTTTAGGCTACCCCAAATACAACAAGAAGAAGTTAACAGACAAATTGAAAAATTATTAGAAGAAAAAATTATCAGACCCTCAGAATCTCCATGGGCATCACCTGTTCATATTGTCCCAAAGAAAGTAGATCAATCAGGCAAACAAAAATGGCGAATGGTGATCGACTACCGCCGCGTTAATGAAGTTACTAAGTCAGATAAATTCCCATTACCCAATATAGAAGAACTATTCTCTAAACTACAAGGAAATAATTATTTTTCTACATTAGATATGACGTCAGGTTATCATCAAATAAAAATGGCTAATGATTCAATAGAGAAAACTGCGTTTAGTGTACCAAACGGACACTTTGAATTTTTGAGAATGCCCTTCGGATTAAAGAATGCTCCAGCTACTTTTCAAAGAATGATGAATAATGCTTTAAAATTAGAAATATCACGAAATATCTGTCTAGTATATTTAGATGACGTCATAATATATTCAAAGAACAAACAAGAACACATAAATAGATTGCAACAAGTATTTGAAGCATTAAGGAAGGCAAACTTAAAACTTAATAAAAACAAGTGTGTATTTATGACAGAAGAAATCGAGTTTTTAGGTCATGTTCTTAACAAAGACGGCCTTAAACCAAATCAAAAAAAAATTGAAGCCATTCAAAAATTCCCAATCCCTAAAACTCTCAAAGAAATCAGAGGATTTTTAGGACTTATAGGCTACTACAGAAAATTTGTACCGAACCTTAGCAAAATAATAAAGCCTTTAACTGAGGCAACAAAAAAGAACGCAACAATTAATATAAGTGATAAAAAATATATCGATGCCGTAAAATCATGTAAGCACCTACTTTCTAATGCCCCAATATTAGCATTTCCTGATTTTAATAAAACGTTCGTGATCACAACCGATGCGTCTGAAATCGCATTAGGAGCCGTCTTGAGCCAAGATAATCATCCTATTGCTTACGCCTCCCGCACGCTATCAAATACCGAGCAAAAATATAATACAACAGAACGCGAATTATTAGGAATATTATGGGCAGTTACGCAATTTAGACCCTATATTTATGGAAGAAAATTTATTCTAAGAACAGACCATAAAGCCCTCATATGGCTAACTAAACTTAAAGAGCCAAATCAAAGATTAACTAGATGGAAATTAAAATTACAAGATTATGATTTCACGATAGAGCACGTTAAGGGTAAAGATAATTATGTAGCCGACGCCTTAAGTAGAGTTGAATTATTCTATACTGAAGCTGATAGATCATCACAGCCAGCTGGCCCTTCACACAGATCACCTACGCCTCAAAAACGCTACCAAAATTCTGATTCAATGCGAGTTAATCTAGAAGAAGATTTTGCATTATCTAATACAGCAAGTAGTCGAGACGATGAAAATACGGCAGATACTGTTCATTCCAATCAACGCGATAGTGACTCAGGTATACCAATTGTAAATGCTTACCCACCTAAGAGATTGCATAGAGTGATTTTCGAATATGCGCCTTATAAAGGAGCCGTCAGAAAGGATGCAGTATGGTATTTTTACATTTCACCTGACAAACCACTTGTCGAAGAGCAAACAATAAAAAAATATATGCTAGAACATCTGCCACATGAAAAATACGCCTTTATTATTCCAAATGAGGATCTTTATTATAGAGTATCAGAGGTATATCGAAAATATTTCGATCATTCAAAATTTAAACCAACAAGGTTTACTAAATCTTTGATCGAGGTAACAGAAAAGGAGGAACAATTAGGGCTAATAAAAAATTATCATTTGCAAAATAATCGCCATGCTGGAATAGAAAGTGTATATAAGCAAATAAAGGAGAAGTATTATTGGGAAAACATGCGTAAACAAATTAAAAGTTTCATACTGAATTGTGAAACCTGCAAAAAAGAAAAATACAATAGACACCCTTACACAACACTAGCTAAAGAAACCGAAACACCCCATGAACCAATGGAAATTTGGCATATTGATTTTATGTCTTTAGAACGACAGTGGTATCTTACAATCATAGATAAATTTTCTAAATATGCAATAATGAAACCAACAGAAAAGAGTAGAGTGTATGATACCTTAAGTGAGATATTTGCTATGATAGGAACACCCAAAAAGATAATACATGATGGAGAGCAATCGTTCTGCAGTGAAATAATTAATGAACTTTTCCAAACTTATAACATAATTAATCATACTACGTCTCCACAACATCATAAGTCTAATTCAGACGTAGAGCGATTACACAGTACTATCCAAGAACTTTATAGACTGCAAAGAGAATCAGATTTAGATCAAACACAAAAAATTTACTATATTACACACGCTTATAACAATACAACCCACAGTACTATTAACATGACGCCCTTCGAAGTCCATTTCGGTAGGAAACCTAAATTGAAAAATTTCGACAATTTGCGATTGATTATACAACGTTATACATCACAACAAAAGGAATTTGCAAAAAATTTAAATAAAAATGTTCACAGCATAATAAAAAATGAAAAAGAAAAACGTAACCAATATATTAACAAAGCGATACGACCTCCAAAAACATTTAAAATAGGAGACTCGACTTACTTAAAAAATAGTATGGCTGAAAGGCATAAAACTAAACCAAGGTTTTTGGGACCATATAAAATCGTAGGGATAGAGCCAAATAATAAATATAAATTGAGTAATGGTAGGACTTACCACATTGAGGAACTTATTGTTGCAGAGCCGTCGCTACCAACAGTTTCAAGTTCAGACACTTAACTTCGAGTGAACATGTAGTTCTTGTAGAGCTTAAACCAACTCGCATTATCGAAGGAAAGTGGATCATATTACATAAGTTAGATATAGAGCCTATAATCGAAAACCTTATTCATATGCAAAGTATATTAAAGGAAATAAAATCCAAGCATAAGCTGGACGATGTAAAACATATATATCAGAGGGTTGAGATAATTTTAGATCATATAAGTGAAATATGTAATCATTTAAATATTCAGAGTAAGAATAGAATAAAAAGAGGTTTAATAAATGGATTAGGGTCAATACTTAAGTCAATAACAGGAAATTTAGACCAAGACGATTTAAACAACATCCAACGAGATCTAGAAACCCTTCGAGTTGCTTATAATAAACAAATTGCAATCACAGATAGCAGCTTAGAAGAATATAATAACCAAATAGATAAAATTACTAGGATACAAAAGAAAATTAATGAGCAATATTTATTAATTACCAATAATAAAAATCAACAAAAAGTAGCTATTACTTTATTGTTACAAGCTCAAACCTTACAGGATGTTTCTGAAAGGTTAGCTACTGCTATAACTTTTGCTGAACATGGAATGTATCACTATAGCATAATTCAGTCACATGTGTTAGAAAAAACTTTGAAATGTGTACCCTCCGAAGTAATGATTTCTAATAATATTAACGATATCGAACCTTTTATAAGAGTAGCTAGTAAAATTTTACACGGAACTGTATATTTTGTCATAGAAATACCTTTAGTTAAGGAGAATATGTATCACACCCGAAAAATTGTTCCTATTATACTGAACATCCCTACCTGTTCCTATCCTTTAATGCAAAAGGTTACATTAGCATACAACGAAGAAAACATCTACGAAATAGAAAATTGCAAAGACCTCGATACACTAATTTGCAATGGAAAACCTATAAGGACAGAAACCTGTGAAACAGAAATACTCTTCAAGAAACGAGCAAATAAATGTCAGGTGGTGCCAATAAAGTGCCCAATAGAAGAGATTCAAGAAATATCCACAAAGGCAATTTATATGTATTTTAACAAAACCACGGAAATCCAAATAAAATGCAACAAACACCAAGAAATCACTTGGGCAAGAGGATCTTATATTCTAAATGGGGAAAATTGTGCATTAAATATTTCAGGAAAATCGGTGTTTCAAACAAAACAATCAGAAGACAAAATTATTATACCAAATATTGAATTCCCCAAAATAGAAACTGCACCCGAAATCGAACTAACGTACGACAAATCCAAAATAACTACAAAAATCAAACAATTAAGAGCAGTACAATCTTTAATCACCCAAGAGACTCACGAAATTATCCAATATTCTTGGATCGGGTTGGTTACTTTAATAATAATTTGTGGGCTATATCATAAATTCTGCAAGTCCCAGGTTTGTTGTAAACCTGGCACTTCAAATTTAGGGGGGGACAGTCAACCGACTATCCAACCAACCCACCATAAGGAAATAATAACATTATATAAAGCACCATCAATATGGAACTCAGACCAACATATTGGAATGCGAGCGTCAGCGCCTTGGACTTCCAACAACGAAAGACGCGCTGTACAATACTAAACATCCGTCGCCGCTGTTACCTATCAACATTCATGAAAAGATAAACATCAAACATCCTGCCTCGCTGTCACACTCAAAGAGTATAAATGCTGAACACACATCAGTCCATCATTCACTACTTCTCTAGCTCTAATTAGTATAACTGGTAATATTAAGTAAAGTATCAATATTGATATTTTAATAAAACTATTTTAAATCTAAAGGTGTTTGAGATATTTTGACTCACATACCGAGGTGATTGCTACTTAACATATAAACGCTCTTTCTCAACATAGTGATTAAAATCAGAAGTTTCCGAAACTTAAAATTTTATTTTTCCATATGCATACAAAATTAAAATAATCACTTCGAAAGTTTGAACAAATAGGTATTTATCGTGGACATTATTTAAAGTTAAAAAAAAATAAAAAAAATCATTTTCAATAGTTATAATGTTGATTCCATACAGGGTATAATCATGTTTAAATTATATTTATCTTAAAATCATATGATTACATAAATCAACAGATGCAAATAAATACCATTAAGTTTCTGCAGTTTTTAATTCTATAGGTCACATGTAAATATTGCATCAATAATATAATTGTTCTGTTATTCAGTACGATGATAATGACGATAGTAAAATGCTATTAAATAAAATTAGAAACAAAATAATCCTTAAGAGGCCTATTACATTTCGACTGTGATTTTTGTGTTTAATGGTCAACTTTGACGTTATTTTTCTAAGAAACTGTAAGACCTCAATAACTTTGACTTTAATAGTGGTAAAGACAAGTTATTAAAATAGTTTATAGTGGCCTCGGTTTTTTAATTTTTTTCTTATCTATTGATATAACGGCAAAATTCCTAAGCGAGATTTTCAAAAAATTCACGACATCACTTTTTCGAGCTCGAAGTTTGTACTACTAAACATAAGCAAATTAAATGAAAAATATTTAATAATAGCGCTTATATAGTGGTTTAGTTCATAGTGGCCTCAAAATTTTAAAACATGTATGGAATATCTATGATAAAAATCCCATTCTAAACCATAAAATTACTAAAAAGCGCTCAGAATTAACTGTGAATTTCTCCTTACTACATTAATATTGGTACGTAAAATTTATACTAGAACAAACGTTAGTTCATAAGAAATTAAATAGTAATAATTTCTTGAAAAAAAAATAAGCTATAAAGCTTTAAATAAACGTATTTACAATTTCCAAATAGCTTTAAATTGCGATGCATCGGCTGCTCGCACTCAATACCGCGCGAGCGCTCGTTGAGGTGAGATCTATGCCGAATTTTTTCGCGCCGAACTATCTAGCTTGAACTGGTATAGTTGGACTTATCGATTTTGATCATGTAGGTACTTTTTGTAACTATTAATATTAAAATCGAAACATATTATTAATTTCTTCTTACTATGAGAAAAGCGGGCCTTAAAAATTTAAAAGTTAGATAGAACTTTTTTAAATCTTCTACATTGTATTTTGTTGGCCTGTAAACACAGATTACGTTTATTGTAGGCTCGATTCCAGATCATTCTATAGTATTTTCTCTACATAACTGGTAATTTTTTTTTTTACCACACCAGCACGAAAAAGATCGTTTTCTTGCCAGAATTCAGTGAGTAAAAACCGTTTTTACTCACTAGTGAGGCAAAGTGATTCAAATTTCGAAACACAAAATCCTTCCAATGACTATTCATTGGAAGGATTTTTTTTTTCAGCACCCATGTGCTGAAAAAAAAAACAGCAGCCACCTTGTAGGTTAGTAATAAACATTGACATCAATTTTATTAAATAACTACAAACTATACGTTTTAATTATTTTAAAGTATATAAAATTCACGCTTATTTAGTATTTTCATGTTTTAAATAATTTTTTCTTTTAGTTTTCATGTTTTCCATTAAAATCAGGTACTTAATTAATATTAGACTCTATAAATAAATGTTACGGAAAGCATTTCCGAACGCATATTGTGGAACTCTAAAAGAGTTGCGACAACTGTTTGCTTTTTTACCAGAAAAATCACGTGAAAGGTATTTGAAAGCGTATGACATAATTTAATTAGTGGCGACTTACAAAAGGTCCTAAAACGTATTCTGAATTGGTATTACTGTCGTATTTCATGGAATTATTCCAGGTTAAGCAATCGAGTACGAGTTTATTTAAATCTTAATATTTTCTCACTGGAAGAGGTGAACAGTTTTGTATGTAACGCGTTAGAAAAAAATAATTTCCAGTTATAAGTATATAGAAGTAGTCTTTATTAGAATCACTCGCTACGCTCGGGATTTAATTTAAGACAACTTCACAAGCTCATGATTTAAAATTGGCACTCACAACAGAATTATAAACTTTTTCTCACTTGTACCATAAATAACTATTATATATATAATAAATATCTGTGTTACTCAATTTTTTTGGTGAAAATACTTTCCCAATTATTGAAACTGTGTTTTTGTATACGAATTTGAATGTCAACCCGTTTCGAAATATTTACAAAAAAAAACGACAGTTCTTAGTATTAGATTGCTGAGCATGGCTAAATGCTATATAAAAATCAATTAGAAATTCAGTAGAATCCGTTTATAATGATATCGAAAGGAATTGACAAACACGTCAAAATAAGCGGACGTCATACAAAGCGTTTTGTAAAAAAAAAAACCTTTTTTATGTAGATATGTATGTACTTAAATATTTTAATAGAGAAACATAGTAACTACATTATGTATACATACATATTAAATCAAAATTAAAATTGAACGTTATAAACACATTATTATAACACATATAAGGGTATTTTTTAATGTAAGTAATCTGTAATTTTTGTTTGCTTTTGTTTTTTCGTTTTATTGTTAAATCAGTTTCTAATACGATTGTGTATAAAATAAATCGGTATTGTCAAATTATCAAGACAAAAACGAGCCAAGTGCCGAACGTGTCGTCGAGCATCAACGAACATTACCGAAGGTGTAAATAATAATGTCAGTCATTATAACCGGACATAATTGATTAAATATGGGTCATAATAAGCGACGTGTAACTGTAAGGGAAGTCATTATATCCGACTTTTTATAAGAGTTTTATATGAAATTCAAAATTCGTAATGTAATTACGTCATTATAATCGGTTGGTCAATATAGGCGGAGTCATAATAAACGGGTTCAAATCAAATCAAATCAAATCAAATCATTTATTTCCATGGGTCCCAAGGGGCGCTTGAACACGTCAAAACAAACATCAAAACACAAAAAATATAATATTAAAATAAAACTTAGCTAACTAAATTATAATACTTATTGTAATACTCTATTTACAAAGTGTATCGAAAAAAGAACTGTAATTAGCAAAGTATATTTTTACTCAGCTATAAATATAGGTCTAATGTGTCATTGATCTTTTTGAAATTGATTATTAGATCAGTTGTCATTATTAACAATATTTTAATTAAAATATCTTTTATATAGTAATATTCAACAAGGACAATAATTAAATAACAAATAGCTATATTATAGAAAAAGTATCAAAGTCATTTAGTCGTAGCTATAGCAGAGTGTCGTGAACTCGTGACCCCGGGCGAGTTGTCGCCGTGCTTCGATATACCTAATCTTTCAAAATGCAATTTTGTGATAGGCCTCTTAATATATAATAATAATTGCATTCACATATCTTTATCTTCCTCATTGTCACTATTTGACCCATTAGATGCGCAATTTTCAGCTTTATGACCGTACCGATTACATTTATCGCATTTAACTAAGGGCTTAGGACACTTAAGGAAAGGGTGCCCCTTTTCCTTACAGTTAAAGCAAATTAGTTCAGCGCGATTATTATTATTGGTCTTTGAATTCGATGTGTTATCATTATTACTTGACTTAGACGCGGAGGGAGGTCGACCTTTAAAACTACTACGATCGGATAGTTGTGCAACCTCCTTGTTGCTCATAAGGAACTGAAGTAATTGATCGGGTTGAACACAACGCATTGCATTAGCACTAGACCTCATCGTTTTGTCACTTAAGCCATGAATTATACATTCCACTGCTCGCTTGCCTTCGATGTCACAACGATTCAAGAGAGCCAATTTTTCATAGTAATATACTTCTATAGGTTCGTAAAACCTACTCTTTCTTATAAGCATATCCTCCAGAGATTGGCCATAATTTTGTTCAAAAGGAAATGCTCTCAACAACTTATCTTGCCACTCACTCCAACTAAATAGTATAGAGTTCAGACTCTCATACCACGTTTTGGCCAATCCCTGCAGCTTCTGCATAGAAAAATGTATTATAGTTTTTTCATCCCAGCCGTATACAGAGGCACATTCATTGACCTTTTTGAGCCAAATATCAATGCGCTGACTCTTTGAAGAAGGGTCAAAATCGGGTAAAATATTTTTGTGGTTAATATTATTATTGTTGCTAATATTTTGCATTGGAGATGGCACTAATAACGGCTGAGATCGATCCTTAGTGTTATTAAAAGCATTTATAAAGTTCATTACATCCTTGGAAGTAAAACATGGACTGTCTGACCTTTTTTGCCGCGACGTTGTTGATGTGCCGTCAACCGCATCACGAACATCTAGGGGTCTTCTCTCCAAAGGGCTGCGCTCTCGATGTGAACTTCTATCTCGAACATGCAGTGGTTCGCGTTCGATGCCTCTTGACTCGCGATGAGTAATCCGTTCATCGCTAGACCGGGTTGAAGCCTGTCGCCTTAGGCTACGTTCCCTGCTCAGCTCGCTTTCTAGAGCACGTAAACGCTTACGCTGATGTTCCAATGCATGCTCTAATTTACGTACACTATTACGTTCTTGCTCCTGGTTCGGAGCACGCTAATGACTGTGTCTGCGACAGTCGCTATCGTCTAGGTGCGTGTGACTGCGGCGAGTGCGACTGCAATAGCCGCTACCTTCTCGACGCGAGCGACTGCGACTCCTTCTGCCCGAGTCACTATTCCGATCAACTTCCATGCGGGAAGGCGTCCTCAAACGCCGCCCAGTAGAAGATGCACTTGTACGTTGCATTCTCTGAAACTTGTAAAAAACGCTGTAACTACTCAATTTACCGAAGAAAAACACCATTATTTTAATGGTTTCCAATTACTGTAAGCTAATATAATGTTATTCACATTAATCTATACATAACATAGCTTCAAATAAATACTACTTAATGAAATAGAACAATAATGATAATATAATGTACTTTGACAATTAAATCTTTGAAACGAGGTTAGTTGGCTAAACTAATTTCATTGTAGTTCTCTGAAATCCCACGTTCGCGAGGGATTCATCTTGAGAAACGACTAGTATTTGCTATAATGCACTTTTCCAAGTTAATATCTACCATTAACGGCTAATGAAACGCAGAAGTACTTTTAAAACTCAATTAACTGTTTAAATAGAAAAACACAATAAGCAGGGCTTATCCCACTTCTGAAATATAATAAAACACGTAGTATGTCTATTAACACCCTTTAATATTCGCTTATGTACACTTTTATAATATTTAAAATAAGACTCACGTTATTCACTGTAGCGTCGGTGTATTCTTTAACAATCTGCTTTTCACACAGTATTTATATCTAAGCTTAAATAATTTCTAAACTATATCTTTTACAAGTATTTTAAGAGACGTCCGCACTCGTTGCTGGCTATCCAAAAAGTGTGCAATCTCCTACCATATTTTTAACCGTTATTTTATCGTTCCCACCAAAAACATCATTGTCGCCAGTGTGGCTATTAAAATAAATCAATGAATCGACAAAATATTTCAATATCGAGTTAAATTATCTTAAAACCTAACAGTATGTAATATAATATTATTTCGTAGTTTCCTTCGAACGTCACAATTTGACCCCAAATCACTGTTCCTTGCGGCAACATAACCAAACATCCGAAATTATACTTCCTGATATTCCAACAGTCAGCCTGTCAAAATATCATCACGGTAACCCTCGTCAGGGCAGGCAGAGACGTGATCCCGTCTTAATTGTGACAGCGGAACATTGGCCCAATTCGGATAATATGGCCTTTTTATTTTTGTACCATTGATTGTTTAAGATTGAAGCCGATTGTTTTAATTGAAGTGTTTTTATGAAAACAATGTTTTTGTTAACTGACTTCGAAAAAGGAGGAGGTTCTTTATTCACCGCGTAATTTTTTTTATGCATGTCCATCGATTTCTCCGTCGTCGTAAGCCGATAACAAAAAAATTCAAGTGTACTTTCGATCTATTATGACCAAATCAGGATCTGATAATGAAATCTCAAAGACGCTTTCTTTTTTTCAGGGGTACTCTTAAACTTTATA
Source organism: Hypena proboscidalis (assembly GCA_905147285.1). NCBI lineage: Eukaryota > Metazoa > Arthropoda > Insecta > Lepidoptera > Erebidae > Hypena > Hypena proboscidalis. The sequence continues at coordinate 2,146,933 of LR990150.1, read as the reverse complement.
GATTTTTACAGTATTTTTTTGCATTGCATCTAATAGTCAGCATTTCCTGTTGCTGAGCTGATACTGAAAGGCACAACTTCTTAATGGTTCGGAGTACGGGAATAATTTTTGAAATATAAGCACCTTAAGAGCATTTATATTATTTTGAAGTCAGGTTATTCACAAAAATATATCTCATTTTAATGAATTATAATGATGTACCATGAATTATTCTCGTTTTAGACTGCTTATCCAGCAGTTAGGCTCAAAAACAACTAGTACTTTTAACGGGATATAATCCCACCCACACGCCCACCACTGTGACTCCTGTGACGCCAGGATCTACAGCGGTAACCAACTGAAAGGCACCGTGCATGACACACGGGCAATCCCAGGGAGAGTTAAAATTGTCTTGGAACCCGCAACGAATTTAATCAGAAGTATATAGTTGGAGTTGGAAAGTATGTATCTTTACTTCCCTCCAGAGCAAAGCGGGAGACTGAGCAATGCCAAAATATATAGACAAAGTGTCTATATGGAAAGAGTGTAGACACCACGGATAGTGACAAAATTATGGGGCCTAAATTTGATTGCTGTAATAGGTATGACAGAAACGGCTAAATGCACGGAAATTTATTCTGTTCGATACAAGATCCTCATAGTATACCACTCCAGATGTCAATTGTAAGCTATTTAACATAACATTACGTTCGTTGTGCCAGAGACTACACTCCCAGATGATATGGTGGGCGGTTTGTTCGTGCTCAGATGTAGAACATGTACAGAATGGAGAATCGATTAGCTTAAACGAAAATAGTTTGCTCTTAAAATTGCCGTGAACCGTCAGGAATTGAGCCACACAGTGATTAACCTCTAGCCATGGTTTCGCAAGTCTGTCGCGAATGGATGGAAAACAACTAGTACTATGAAGAATATGTAATATTTAACGTCTCGCCTCATCTGTGTATTACTTGAAAAATACAGTAAACGGCCTTAAGGTGCCTTAAAGAATTATCCCCGTACTCTGAAACTTTCAGGACTTGTAGGTACAAGTCCTGAAAGTTCTCCAGCATCCAGCATCAGCTCAGTTACAAGAAGACAGGCGTATTCGAGTAATCGAGTAACAAATATAAAAAACAAAACTAATACAATCGAATTCAGAACCTCGTTCTTTTTTTTAAGTCGGTTAATAAACAATACTAGAAAACACCTCTATCCTACGTCACAGAAATGAAAATATTACCTAGTATTTCCAAACAAACCGAAATTTACTCAATTTCTCATAAAATTGGCAGTCTATTCCAGGACACCGAAAACCAATACATATTTGATCAAGTTCTATAGATACATTGTTCAAACCAAATTTTGACGCGACAATACAAAGTATTGAACTATCAGACAAAAGGTCATGGGTACGTATCTCGGTTTGAACTTATATTCTAGTTAAACATAAATATATTATTATATTCACTTCCTCATTGGCTAAGTGGTTTGCGTATAATATGCAACTTCTAATGTAAGAATTTGGGTTCGATTTCCTGGTTAGGTGATAGATTTATTTTAGCTTTTACGCAAGGATTTTTTTTATCACAGAACGAATTCACTTTTAATCTTAAAGAAACTTAAACATAACTCGTGAAAGGTGGGTATTTGTAAGTGCGTTGTCAAACTGGTTTGTTGCTGAAAAATATAGAAATTATAACGAGGTCTAGTTATAAGCAAATAGGTAAGCAGAATTAATAACAACAAAAGGAGATTAACCACGGTATTTTATTGTCAGCTTACAATATTTCCCTTTATGTAAAATACAGTGGTTTTAACGGTCGTCTCGCTGCTGACCACAGCGGTAGCGCTGTGAGTTCGATACCCACATAGGAAAAATCTGTGCGTGATCCGCATAGATTTTTGCCGAAGCTGGGTGTGATTTGTATGATGAAACGTATGTTTTTGAACACCCCCGCGATACAGGAATTGTTACTAGTGCGGGCGGTAAGTAGGTGGTACCATTGAATAGGCTCTGTCGGGATGATATAAATCAAAACAGTGGACTGTATCAAAATAGGATATAATTATTACCATAAATTACTTAGTACAAGATCGGTTTATCAATTGACCGAAACAAAGAAATGCCCATATGCTCTCGCGGTGGTAAGGCGAGACTGCTTTGCGAAGTCTATCTAGAGAGTGAGACGGGAGTACTTAACTCAAGCTATGATATCAGCAGACAAGACCGCGTCGCGGGTGCACCTCGTTTATATATGGCCCAGAAGGGTTCGAAGAGAGGGACGCGATTGTGCGTATCTTTATGTAGGACTGACGCGGGCATGTTGGTAGATATCGTGATGTCACACAATTAAGTTAAATTAAACGTTTCTTATCAAAAAATAATAACGCTAGCAGATTTATTCTACTCCTCGAAAACAAAAATATTAGCTAGCATTTCTCAACAAACCGAAATTCACTCAATTTCTCATAAAATTGGAAGACTATTTCAGGGAACCGAATACCAATATATATTTGATCGAATTCTATACTTTGTTGAAATCAGATTTTGAAGCGACAATGCAAGATATTGAACTAGATATCTGTTAAAAGGTTGTAGGGTCTATCCAGGTTTGAGCATATCTAGGGCCACCGCAGTAATCTATAGTTTAATTAAAATCGTATTTGCATCTATCTCGTGACAGAGGGTGCACAGTTGGCGTTATGGTTAAAGCGGTCGCCTCACCGTTTTTAATTGTTGTGTGTTGTGAGTTCGATCGCCACACGGGACAAATCAATGTGTGATCCGCAAAGATTTGTTCTGAATTTGGGTGTGCTTTGTGTGTGTGAAATGTACGTTTGTAAAACCACCGCGACACAGGAGTTGTTCCTAGCGCGGGTGTCGTTCAATTTCGTATATAATAAGAATATAACTAGCAAAACATAACTAATGCTATGCTAGGAAAATATAAACTAATAACAGACCTTAACAATTAAATAATACTATAAACAAACCCAAGTTAAAAAGTAAAATAATATTAGAATTAAGTAAAAGGAATTATGTAATTTGCTTTTAGTTAGCCTTTGAGAAATTCGTGGGCTGATAAATAAACAATAATAAATTTGTTAGCAATATAAAGTTATTTTGTTTATTATTTTATGATAAAGTATATTGATCTTATCCCAACAGCAACGTTAACATAATGTTTAGGTACTTCATTTGAATAATACTTAACATAATTAATCGAATCTTACACAGTACCTACTGTGCTACAATATGGTTATAACTTCAGATTACAGAATAAACGCAGGTGGAGTGCACCAACAAGTGTTATAAAACAAGATAGTGCTATAAAACAAGAGTTCTTATAGCCACGATAAACATAATGCTTGTGCATTCTTCTGAATTGTTCCTTAATGCGTGATAAATGTTAACCATAACAGGTGAAATGTAAGTGTACGTTATGTATGTGTCACTATCCATAAAAAATTGATTAGTCAATTCCACTAAGTCGATCTTCACGCCTTTAAGTTGTTATTTGTTGTCAACTGACCGAAAACTTTGGGATATCTTCGTTTGTAAAATTTTCTATCAAACATTTTTACACCTAGGGCTTCAAAATCATGTACATAACCACTGAAAAGCTGATTATACGCTCTGCCTCGGTGTCATTTTTACCCTGTATTTTCGAGTGCATTGGCGTTGTGTTTAAAGCGGTTGCCCCGTCGCTTTCAACTACGCTGGTGTTGTGAGTTCGACTGCCACATGGGACAAATCTTTGTGTGATCTGCAAAGTTATGACTCTGGTTGTGCTTTGTGTGTGTAAAACACATGTTTGTGTACACCTCAGCGACACAGGAGTTATTCATAGTGCGGGCGTAGTTTTAACATATCTTTAACTAATATAAGCAATGCCGCTCCCGATGCCATCTGATGAAGCGCTCCCTACTGCAGACCCCTGTGGGCTATATATAGGAGGTGCGCGCGCGACGCAACCTCTCTTGTCTGCGGTTACCAGCGTCAGTTAAGTGTCTTACAAAACTTCGTTTCGCCAGGACTTCGCCAAACCCTACCTACGTCTTGAGCCTACCATTTAACTAATGTTAATATTGGAAATTATTAATAATAATACTTTTGTCAATTTTCTATCTTTTTGTTTATTCTGTCTACCCAAATGGTCATTAGAAGACCACGTTACAAAGTAAATACAGTATAATATAAAACCTTTGGAAAATAATTACAAGATAAAAGGCTGTATAAAGTTACTGCCTTCAATCAACCGGAAACCTGAGTAAAAATACTTTGTCAAAGCTTCGGCCCCTTATTTTTACCTTTTGGTATATCCTGATTATGCCCACGCTCTCATTACTCGACCTTTGTGTTACGAACTACTGTTGCCCTTAAGAGAAGAGTCCCGAGCGCCTTGTTTTCATACCAACGTAATATTTGCAAATAATGTGATTAAATGCTGTTTTTAGTGAAAAGGTTTTCTTTATTTTATAACCTAAAAGTCTCTTAATTTATTTATTTTTTGTTTTTGTTTTAAAAAAAAAAACGACGCCCGCACTAGGAATAACTCTTGTGTCGCGGGGTTGTTCACAAACATACATTTCACACACACAAAGCACACCCAGAGTCATAACAAATCTTTGCGAATCACACAAAAATTTGTCCCATGTGGGGATCGAACCCACAACACCAGCGTAGTTGAAAGCGGCGAGGCGACCGCTTTAACCGCTACGCCAACCGTGAACTCGAATCGTGAATTGGTTGGCTGTTTTCCATACAAAAGTAATATTGGTGTTTTAAGAAAAAAGTTAGCGCTCCGCTCCTGTGCAGTTTTTAACTAACTTCAAAAAAAAGGAAGAAGTTCTCAGTTCGATTGTATTTTTTATGTTCGTTCGCCAACTACCCGAAGAAGCCTGTACCGATGTCAGAAATTATATTTTGTCTGAAAGAAAATTGACAAGATGAAATCTCAGAGAAATCGAGGTCAACCCTAAAATTTTAATGGCTTCTATATTATTTTTCGTATATTACCTAAAGCTTCTCGAATATTTGCATCTAGCGGTCAGTATTTGATCTTGTTGAGCTGATGCTGGAAGGTACAGCTCCACAACGGTTAGGAGTACGGGGAAAATTCTTTAAATATAAGCACCTTATTGCTAACTAGCGACCCGCCCCGGCTTCGCACGGGTACAATGCTGATACTAAATACACTACAATACAAAAACTGTGAACGTTGTATATAAAAACACAGCGGCCCGCTCCGGATTCGCACGGGTATATAATATATAGCCTATGTCACTCACTGAAAAAATGATTAAAATCGATCCAGTAGTTTGATTTATTCATTACTGCCCGTGGCCCGCACGCGTTAAATTTGGAGTAAAACAATTCCCCCTTTCTATGCATGTATTATACATAAAAACCTTCCTCTTGAATCACTCTATCTATTGGCAAAAACCGCATCAAAATCCGTTGCGTAGTTTTAAAGATTTAAGCGCACATAGGGACAGAAAAGGCGACTTTGTTTTATACTATGTAGTGATGTATTCTTTCAAGTTACACAGATGAGGCGAGACATTGAATATTACTTAAGTATTTTTAATTTTTAGTGTATTTTTTGTAATTGAAGTCGCTATACTTTTGTAAGATTATTATAACTTCTGTAGACAACTTTTAGTCATCCGCCCGTTGATCGCAGGTTCTTAGCAGCCATTTGTAGGTACTGTGGCACTAATGAAATGTCGACTAGGAAAGGTATCCAAATAATTCTCATAACCTACTTAAAAGAGTTCACATTTCCATCATCCCTGTTGTCAAAATATTGTTTTTATATTAAAATGCATTACATCAAAATGAAAATATACGGCAATATTTGAATATACAAATTTTGTAGCAAGTATTTATAACAAAAAAGAAAAGAATTGCGCTACCTGTAGAATTTCTTTGAAGTGCTGTTATTCTGAGAATTGATATTTTTATATTTAATAGGTACACATAATATCATGTTTTAACTTAAAAGTGCTCAGTATTCCTTTAATAATTGATACCTATTAGAATACATGACAAAATATTTTGTAGAAACTGGTAATACGTAAAATTGCCTTACCATTAAAATAATTATAAGGACAAATATTATCAGACGCTTAAATTTTCGTTTTTTTTTTCAAAATTTCTGATACATCTTCTTATATTTTCTTTACTTGTATGATTTAGCCTTTACCCAACCATAATAATTTGAGCTATTGTAATCTAATACATATTTTTCATTGTTACAGGGACAACATTACAAAATGGAAAGACAGCAATCACTACAAAGTTCAACAGGTACGTCCTTTGAGTTTTTCTTTTTCTTTTTTAAATGACGCCCGCATTTAGAATAAACCTGTGTTGCAGGAGTATTCACTAACATATTTCACATACACAAAGCACACACAAACTCAGAACAAATTTTGCGAATCACACAAAGGTTTGTTCCATGAGGGGATCGAACCCACAACATCAGCGCAGTTGAAAGCGGCGAGGCGACCGCTTAAACCACCACGCCAACCGTGTATATAAATCAATACATTACCTTATATTTAAAAAAAAAACTCAACTTTTGTTTTTAAAACAGTATTTCTCTTTTGAACCAACGTTTTTGGTAACTATACTCTTTCCTTGAACACAACAACACAATTTTATTATTCTTTGTATGAGTGCAATATCACTGAGTGCTTGCTCACCGTTAGGTCTCAGGTTCGATCTCTGAGTTCGCCACAAATAAGTGTTACTAGGAAAATTTCTATCAGGAAATAATCATACTTGCGTCCGGAAGATCGGGATAAACACACGCTCTATCAGTGGTATAGTGGGCCAACGAGTTAGCTATGCAGGGCAAAAACTTCTAAGTCATAGTAAAGACTTACTACACCTGTTCAATTCAATTCAATTTATTTATTCATTAAACAAATTTTAAGTTGTGTTTGAATATTACATAAAACTAAAATAAAAAAAATAAAATAGAATAGATAAGAACATATTAAAGAAACAATTTCACTCAAACATATGATACGAGTATACATGCAATTAAACAACATATACAACATTTAATTGAACTTACAGACTAAATTTAAACCTAGATTAGAACGTCCACACTATGCCTAATATTGTCCATGGAATAAATTTAATGTTAAATGTCAAGTTGCATACATCATTATGATTAATATAATAAAATTGTTGGTCATAAAAACTTATTAAATTACAAAAATACAATACAAATAAAATAAATAAAATGTTCACAGGTCATGGATGGAATATAACTTACGGATAAGTGAGTTACATATCTAAATAGTGGGTATATTACACTTAGTACATATGTAATTCAAACATACATATCTATTGCAATCAGTTTGCACTATGGCATAGAAGTTTTTGCCCTGCATACCTAATTGCTTGGCCCACTGTACCTAAACATAACATGTGAAATGTGTGAGTTAAACACATCAGTCTTATACTTCAGGGGAATACAGGTGCAATGTTATATAGTAAACAAAGGGAGTGTAGTCTTTGGCACAACGAACGTAATGTTATGTTAAATAGCTTACAATTGACATCTGGAGTGGTATACTATGAGGATCTCGTATCGAACATAATAAATTTCCGTGCATTTAGCCGTTTCTGCCATACCTATTATAGCAATCAAATTTAGGCCCCATAGTTTTGTCACTGTCCGTGGTGTCTACACTCTTTCCATATAGACACTTTGTCTATATTTGGCATTACTCAGTCTCCCGCTTTGCTTTGGAGGGAAGTAAAGATACATACTTTCCAACTCCAACTATATACTTCTGATTAAATTCGTTGCGGGTTCCAAGACAATTTTAACTCTCCCTGGGATTGCCCGTGTGTCATGCACGGTGCCTTTCAGTTGGTTACCGCTGTAGATCCTGGCGTCACAGGCGTCACAGTGGTGGGCGTGTGGGTGGGATAATATCCCGTAAAAAAAAAAAAAGTAAACAAAACTTACTTACTTTTTCGATTTTTTGTAGGCGTTTTGATAAAACGACATGTATTTTTCTTGTTTATTTAGTGGTACTGTCTTCTATCTATCACCTCTATGTGAGTGGCAATCAATATTGGCTAATGCTGCTGAATGGGCCCTTGTCAGCTCATACATTACTTGATGTTTGTGATAAAATAATAAACCTTGCTGTTTTCTTGATAAATGTTTTTATTGCACACAAAATACGTGTTTACAATAATGCGGTAAAATCGGAACTCATTGCTTGTTTAAAGAATGCTGATACATGAAAAATATAAACATTGTACGATGTGCATGATCGTACAGCTGCCTTCTTGTGAGGATCAACTATTCAAACATACCCATAAAGAGATATTACTAAAGCGGGCAATGTCTTTAGTTAGAAGGCGCTAATTAAGATAAAAGCTTGTTGTGCGATTTTTCTATGTTTATTTGTATGGCTCGTTGGCCTAACGGTAGGTAGTGGGTGCGACTGCTCACCGTTAAGTCTCGGGTACCCAGGTTAGGCACAAATTACTGTTATTTGAGAATTTTCTTTTAACAAATAATTATATTTGCATTCGGTAAATCGGAATAAGCCTCTATCACATAAAACCTGGACATAACAGGTGAAGTGTGGATGTTATACATATCAGCTATACACTTCTGTGTAATATAAGCGTGATGTTATTTTTTTTTTTAATCGACGACGACGCCCGCTCTAGTTATAAATCCTGTGTCGCGGGGGTGTTTATCCTGGATAATTTGCTAAGCATAGCTAAATGCTATAAAAATAATCAATTAGAATAAACCTACCTAACTGTTTCAAGTTTTTTGTATGGCTTTTTCATAAAACAACTTGTATTTTTCTTGTTTATTTTGAGTACTGTACTCTATCTATCATCAATGTGTCAGAGCAATATCTCTGAGTGCTTCTAACGCACCTCTGTGCCAAGCACCAATATTGGCTAATGCTGCTATCTTGTGAGGATCAACTATACACACATACATACTATACACACACCCGTATAGAGATTACTTAAGCAGGCAAAGTTGTACACACATGCATAAGATCTTTGTTAAATAGAAAGGGCTAATTATAATAAGCGCTTGTTGTGCGTTTTTGAACGAAGTTCCTAATCACGCGTTGTGAAAGCGGGCTAGACGGAAAAAATTGGGACGAAAAGTTGTAACGACACATTTTGTAGCAATTCTCGTAGCGGCACATCACGGTGCTACATCATCAGACACACAGAGAAACACGGCGTGCGAATTTTTCTGTGTCTGTCTCTCTCTCTCGCTTATAGAAAAAAAAAAGATAAAATAAACAAAAAAAAAACTAAAAAGAAAAAAAAATGACTAGAGGTGCTAAAAATATAGGGGGCGCTGGTGCGCTGCGAAAGGTCCGCGCAGGCGTACACGATCGCTGTTCTAGTCAGATAACAGTGAATTAATGGCCCGGTATCGTGCACATTAATTCACGATTGGATCTGCAGAAGTTACTTAAACTATAAATCGGTGTACCTTAATATATAGGACTTTGTAACGTAACCATAGCGCGATCTAACTCGATCCCAACGCCATCTCTCTCGCATAGAGAGAGCAAGCGAGATATTTTCGTTTTGTCTCTCTATTAATAATAAAGTAACTAAAAAAAAATATTATTATAACTTAAAAAAAGATTTTTTTATAACTTATAAAAATAAAAATTTCTTTACTAATTAATCGAAAGGAACTTCGTTCCATCCGGGTGTCCCTTGACACCTCAGTAGTTTTTTTTTTAAGGTACTGTCTGTGTTTATTTGATGCCTCGTTGGTCAAGCGGTAGTGCATGTGACTGCTGACAGCAAGTTCACAAATAACACTTTGCCCGACCCGAGAATCGAACTCGAGACCTCGCGGTGAGAGGTGCATTTGCTAACCACTAGACCAACGAGGCAGTGTTTAGTTTTATATTATTTACAAACTAGAAAATACACATTTAAAACAAGCACGAACCAAAATCGGAGCTTAATCTCACAAAACAGATTTTCAACTACAAAAAATAATAGTTATGATAGTTTTAAACTAAAATAACAAAGCTGAACTACACTAAGTAAAGTAGTAAATAGGTATTAAGTAAAAATAAAAATAGTTTCCCTCGATACATAAAATAAAGAATAACTTATTATTTATTTTCATAACAATTACCTTAGTAATTTGATAAATTTATGGGACCAACAGGTCCAACTGTTTCTTAGTATAATTTGCTTTATAATTAGAATAAGTTTTTATCTTTCTAACCAACTAACTTTTTACAAAATGAAAATATAATGTAAAAAAACAAACAATGCAAAGTACATCACAAGTTCACTAAGTTTAAAAACAATGCATTAGTGTATGAAAACACTCCGTGTGGAATTTTTTCTTTGCTAATAACACCGTTAAGTAAAGTTTCGTGTAGTGAGGATGAGCCTCGGCGATTTATAGCGTTTGTTCACCGAAAATGCTGTTTACAAGTTTTGATATATTTGATTTATAATAACCATGTTTTATAGTTACCAAACTTATGCTTAGGTAAGGTACTTTACACGTTGTTTGTCCATGGTGATTTAATTAGACCAAAGAGTAAATTTGGTTTTAAATTTAGATTGTACAAGAAATTTTGGAAAATTTATTATGCTTGTGAGCAATTTTTAGAGCGGGCTCACATTGACAATAGCCTGGCATCTTTATACATGTTTACTCTTAGAAATGTTAAGCATCTCGAGCTTCTTGTCTGAATAAATCTGATTGTGGGGGAGAACAGCTAATTTCTATGCTATTTTGGGCTATCAGATAAAAAAATATGAATTATAAATCTGAATTTGCGGCTGTGTGCGCTCGTTCCATCGAGAAGTAGGTATAGTCAAAATTATAATGGTATTTCACGCTAGATAGCTTAATCAAAGGAATAATCGCTGTCAGGCAACCAAAGCCTCCTCTACCAAATTTCAAAGAGCGCTGCTCTTCAAAATCATATAAAACTAGTCATCAGATCATAGATTTGCGGAACAATCTACCCTGTCGCTCTGCCGCGAGTTTTGGTATGCATAATCCCTCCATATTGATTATACGACTTGCACTTACCACACACCAGTCACGTGGTGCGCAAACACTCACATAGTCACGTAACTATACGTTCGAGACTTTTGACACGTGCGAACATAATCCAATAGTTAAATTAAAGTTATTCGTATGTTACATATCAAGCTATACATTTTCAGGATAAGCTGGTCTCGCATTGCACGGGACGTTTATTATTAAATGCGAGACAGGAAATGTATAGCTAGTGCCGCCGTGTGTACAGTAAAACCAATATTTATGCATCGGTTTCGCAGGCTCCTGAGTTGGTCCTTGATAACTCGAAACTATTTTGTCAGATCTATTTAAAACGTAATTAAGAACTGCCTTATTAATAAATAATAAATAAATAAATATTTCACAACTCACACACAACGCCATCTAGTCCCAAACTAAGCAGAGCTTGTACTATGGGTACTAGAATAACTGATACTAATACATATATACATTTCTTTTGTAAATACATACTTATTATACATAGAAACACCCAGACTAAGACAAACCCCCATGTTCCAACCCACGACCTCGGCGTCGTAGACAGGTAAACTACCCACTCCGCCATCCGGTCGTCAATAATTAGTGATCTAGCAGAATAATTAGTGTATCGCTCACCGCAAGGTCTCGGGTTTGATTCCCGGGTCGGGCAAAGTTCTAGTCTAAACCTAGAGCTAGGAATTTGGAATTTTTTGCTAGAAAGTTCCTTAGATGGCGAAGTGGCGCACTAAGAAGGGATTTTTGGCAATGCCACTTCGAAGGGGGTAAAAAAACAGATAGTATGAACTAATTGTTTATTTTTATAGCATTTAGCTATGCTTAGATAGTATATGAACATAATATTAAAGATAGTTTAGTAATCCCATTAGGTATTCTATAGCACTATTATAACACGTAATCCCATAAAGGAACAAGTAATAATCCCTGAGATACCTTTATCTAGATCAAACACAATCCCTTTGAATAGTTCAAAGGTCCTTTGAATCTCGTGTTATTTATGAGTAATATTCGTATAAACGACATAAAACCATCAAAGTAATCAATAATAAATACTTCCAAGTAAAGGTACACCAGGCATTAAAAACACATATTATTATGACAGAAGCGCTTCAGTTACCTTTTATAATACAACACTCAAAAAATCATAAACGTCAAGCTTCTGTCAAATACGTGAACTATCTCTTCTGTCAATGAAGAGATAATATTGTTTCATGACGCAGATTGTCAAATTTACTCCACAATTTTTTTTGCACTTTGCCAGGAATCGACTGACAGCCACAATGTTAGTATTTTTTTAAAAATTTTATTTCTATTTCTCTCTTAACTATACATAGTTCGGTATGATTTTGGTTTAAGTATTATTTAATATTTAAGTTTGTAATTTTTAATTTAAGATTGTTTTAACAAAATAAATATATTTTTAATTTTACTGTTTTCAATATAAAAATATATATATTTTGTCCGCTTATAAGGCAAAGGTAATTTAAAACCTGGTCGTCCTTTACCTGTGTTATCTAAAAACCGATAGTTTGAACATAGTATCAAAGGTAGTTTAGTAATCCCATTAGGTATTCTATAGCACTATTATAACACGTAATCCCATAAAGGAACAAGTAATAATCCCTGAGATACCTTTATCTAGATCAAACACAACCCCTTTGAATAGTTCAAAGATCCTTTGAATCTCTTGTAATTGATGAGAGGACAGTTTTGGGTCCGCCGTGATTGCAATTTTAGTACGTTGTTAATATTATGGTACATTACATCATGCATATAATTATATTTGCGAACAAATTTTACTAAGCAAATTTAACATTGAAATCATTCAATTTGTTTGAAAAATGTAAATAAATGCGCTAGATCGTTTCCACCCTGTATAACTCAGAATGGACTGGAAGAGGTCTTTAAAGATCCACATTTCTCTAGATATACAATTTTGTAGTTAGCAATATCATCGCCATTTACTGGGTGTTGACTTAAGATCAGTTTTGCTACTAAAAATATCCAGAAAAAAAACAAACTACACTTGCCTGGGACCCTACGAACAACTTTCACATACACTCATATATTTTATATTATATTAAAGTTGAAAATTTAAGAATCCAGCTGGATTCAAACCAGCACTCCCTGTGTAAACGCCCAGGTGTTTTGCCAATTCAGCCATGGATTCATAATAATATGCTGCTTGATTCGAATTCGGATCCTTAATTTTTCAACTTTAATATTATAAAAAAAAACATACCGACCGAATTGAAAACCTCCTCCTCCTTTTTGGAAAGTGGGTTAAAAATACAAATAGGCACAGCAATGCTATAATTTGCTTTTAAATATTACAAATACACATATTGTTGACACACCAAAATACAAAACCGCAAGCGACAGTTTCTCATATTGCTTTCAAAACATACAAATACAGAATGCAATATAAAATAATCTTGATACAATTTTCATAACGTTTCTAGTATAAATAGTTGAACCAAGTGAAAGAGACACGGAGCCGCCGGAGATACAGAGACGCGATGTAAAATATAGATATTAAAATTGGAAACAAACAGTGCAGGCTTCGAAGGAAATTTATATGCCTTCTTAAAAAGTAAGGACCGGATGGGCCGACAGTCACACCGTCGTGCAACAGAGAGTTTATGAGTTAACAACAATTCAAAAACTAAAATAAAGAATGATGATGAAGTGCCAATAATAGTACGTGGCTAAGATAAATTTAATTTAGAAAGTAGCAATGGTGGTAGAGAAATTATGGAAAGGTCATAGGCGTTAGAACGACCATCTCAACTTAAACCTACTGTTAAATAGTAAAGGCATAACGCCATCATCATAATTGATGAGGCGGTAATCTACAGTCTGTTTTCGTGTTTTGGTAATGTTCATGCAATAGTCACCATTTACCGTCAGGTGGACTTCACGCCCGTTCACTACATTATGTGAATTTTGTTGCCAATTTTATGCTAAGCGGTGATTATAATAGACCCCCTGCTTATCCACAAAAAATGTGTTCTGTGTGTCTGATTAACTCTCACACGCCCACTCCACAAAATACCATTACACCCTGAATTAATACGGGGATAAGGCAAATACAAAAATATGACATTTCATAGCTGAACTATTTTCTCACTCCTTGCTTGAATAATGTGTAATAAATATCGTAAATATATCTCAAAATCTTTAATATTCGTTTATTTGTTACAATACAGTGTAAAAAGCGCCACACATCGAAACTTGGCTCACAGTGAGGCGACACACAAACAAATCGAGAAACCATAAACATTTCCTGACACGTCTGCGTTATCGAGAGCATCCTTTACAATATTGATAGCTAACGGTATTGCTTTTGAACTATCGTAATAGCGCCATTTTAGAGCCTGTTTACCTGTCAGCCTTTTGTGATCTAGTATGAGTAGAGATGACTACTATGATGAGTATGAGTAGTAAGGGAAGTTTTTATATGTTTTTATATAATGCGATTATGACATATTGTATAGTTATTTAGTTGTTTAGTCTAGAATTTATTCACGAGCATGACGAGTGATTCTAATACAGACTACTGAGCTATCTTAGGATTAAAAAAAAAATAGAATATATAGGATTTATAAAGCCACGACCCAAATACAGCAAAATAATCCTCTCGAGCATGCCATATTTTTCACTTCACTTCTAAAATCGCATTTTGTACACTGAATTTGAGCATGCGAACCATTCATGAAGAGGTGAAAAGATATATTTATTTGCTTCAAATAAACAGCAAAAGCTTTTCACAAAAGCGCATCGTATGAAGACTCAAAACATTTTCGAAAATTGTTTTACGATGTACATTTTAAGGCAGGTTTATATTTTCAAATTATATTAAACAAACAGCTCCTAAAAGCACTTTAATAGCATAATATGTCAGGTAACTATAAAACATGGTTCTTATAACCCAAATATATCAAAACTTGCAAACAGCATTTTCGGAGAACAAACGCTATAAATCTACGAGGCTCATCCTCACTACACGAAACTTTACTTAACGGTGTTATTAGCGAAGAAAAATTTCCACACGGAGTGTTTTCATGCACTAATGCATTGTTCATATTTATACTCTAAGTTGCATTTTTGGGGTTCCTTAATGTCTACAGGAAACCTTTATAGTTTTGACTTGGCTGTCTGTCTGAGGCATAGCGTTGAAACCGTTTTCGCTAGAAAGCTGAAATTTGACTTGAATATAATAATTTGCCGACAAAAAAAACTCCTGATTTTTTTTATTTATTGGTGCCTCCGGGTCGTTAGATAGGCTAATTTTCAATTATTTCTATCGCTATCCACAGGGCACAATTCCAACTTAGTATCAATATCTTATTACAAAGTATTCCAATCAAGACTTAACCACAGTTAATTAGTTACAGTAGTAGCAAAGTTGCTAATCGGCTATCTCGATTGTTACTAACTAGTTTAGTTCGTCTCAAGTTTAAGGAGGTCAAATTGTAGGTTGTTTGTTTTATATATTACTACCTGTAATCCGCGGTGTCACTCGCAAAGGTATTTTTTGTTTATCATAGTAACTTACATGATAAAAAGTCCTGAAATTGTAGTCATCATGTAGCTTATGCTCCACCACAAAGGGTCTGCCCAGGCTCGGTGGTATTCAACTTCTAATTGATTATTTTTATAGCATTTAGCTATGCTTAGCAAATTATACTGAGAAACAGTTGAAAAAAGACGGTGGTATTGTTCGGTGGACAGCTGTCCAACGGTAGCGTCACAGTATAAATATGTACAAACAGTACGGAAACTGCCTACAAACGTTCGAAACGGCACGCACACATAAACATGCACACCGACGAGACCCCTAAGCGGCACTCGCTACTGAGAGCACCGCGACAACCGCTTAGGGGTCTCGGTGTGCATGTTTATGTGTGCGTGCCGTTTCGAACGTTTGTAGGCAGTTTCCGTACTGTTTGTACATATTTATACTGTGGTAGCGTCTTGAAAGTGGTATATATGTATACTCTCTGTGAACACTTTTTCTTCATTCATTCTAATGCTAGTACACCTTTATCTTCCCTTTCGTGTCTCTTTCTTACTTTTCCATCCAACGGTTGTCTGTAAGAGATTCCTTTTGCAGCGATAAGACTGACATTTGTACTTTTGTTATCTACATATTGTTCTGTATTATTTTTCCTTGGTGTGCAATAAAGTTTATTATTATAACACTTCGTTATCGCGATTCAGCACTCCTAGATATTTGTTACGTGTGAGTCACTTCTTGATGTCAATGTCATTCGTCATTTGTCATGTGCGGATACCGCCACATATGTTCATTCGGGTTCTATGCTGCCTATTTGTGCTAAATATCATCGAAATCGGTTAAACCATTTGAATTTTAAAGAGTTACGAATATTTTTCATTCCTCGGGCATAATTCCATTTTTGGAGATAAATAGTAGCCTATATGTTAATCCAGACTATAAGCTACATTTGTACACAATTTCGTTAAAAAGTACTCGGAAACTTCGCGTGAAAGAGTAACACAAATCTATACGTCCACACATACATGTATCCACACATCCATACTCACAAACTATCACAACTATAATATTAAATAAATAAATATTTCACAACTCACACACAACGCCATCTAGTCCCAAACTAAGCAGAGCTTGTACTATGGGTACTAGAATAACTGATACTAATACATATACTTTTTCTTTTGTAAATACATACATATTATACATAGAAACACCCAGACTAAGACAAACCCCCATGTTCATGCACACAAAGATTTGTCTTAAGTGGTAATCGAACCCACGACCTCGGCGTCGCAGACAGGTATCGCCATCCGGTCGTCAATGCATAAAAAATCTGAAACAGATAAATTGTCGTAAAATTATGTAAAATGTTTCTTGCAATGTTGATATCGAACAGAGAAATAAGAAAGATAAAGACTTGTTTGCAACGTCTTATCAGTGACAAACACGTATAATAATGCTATACTGTAATATTGCTAGATGAATCTACAAAAATAAATTCTACTAATCATACTAAAAATAAATTTATTGAAATTGATTAAAATAAACTATACTAACATTTTTGAACTTAATTAGAGAAATAAAAATTCAATATACAAAAAGAAAAGAAAAATTTTAAAACAATAATTTTAATTTAGGCGTCAAAAAATCTATGTCAGCCCGGGTACCGTGCCCAAAAAGCTGGCGGCATTGCAGGCGGCACTTATCATACTTGTTTTTATGTTTAAATGCAAATTTTAAAGATGTTTTCAAAATAACACCGACACATAAAACAAAATCCATGGTGCTATTTATGTAAGGGTAACTGTCGGATACACCAATTTAGTTCATCCTTATCACCATATAAATACGGTTGATATTTGATTGACAGAAATTCATATTTCGTGTGATTCCATTTATGGAATACCCATTCCGGTTTAAAAATTTACAATGTAATTTCACATGTTGTGTAAAAACATACATATTTACATACAAAAGAGTCTGCAAGCATGTTTTAGTAAAAATAATAAAGAGAAAAAGTTTTTTGCCATGAACAAATATGGAGAGTAAGCGCATAGCAATATCGCAAGAGATGAAATTACTACGTTTTGCTACAGCCTTGTTTTTCCGAAATTGGCTCGCCCCAGAAAAAACTATTCGGCGTGAACGTTGTACCAGATTCGAACTATCACTGTGCCAAATTTTATAGGAATTTGTAATTTGGTTGTAAATATGGACAAGTATTTTGTCTAAGAGGAGATTTTATTTTGTTTTGTTCGTATGCCACTGCTAAGGCAAATAACACTTTATATTCTGAGAAAACCTTCTATTCAGGTACGTTAGTATTTTTCCTGGTTTCATGATTCAGTTGTATGCCAACTGCTTAATGAGTTCGGTTAGGTTAGAAACACCTTAAGAATGCACGACTGCGCTATTTGATGACGTCGATCGATTTTGGTATAAATACAGTAAAAATACCCGTATTGAGGAATAGGCATTATAATATTAAAAGGTTTAATGTCACGTTGTGACCGAGTTATTATATTACTCACAAAAAGTTTACTTTAATGGACAGTTCAATTTTAAACATTTTAAGACAGGAATCAATTTAAAAAATTATCAGATAATCATAGTTGATTATAAAATTACTGCCATTTAAACTTCTTTATTAGTCTAGAGCTTAGCTTTTGCAGCAAAAGCAAAATCGGAGGTTAGGAGGTTAATTTTGTGCTATTTATTTACCTAAAACTAAATGAATAAGTGTTTGCAGTAAAAGATATTGTTTTTGGTTTTCAGACTAGCTGTTGGCAGCCCAAATCATGATAAGACTGGTAAGTGATATATTTTTACCTATTTATTCTTTTAGTACATAGGGTTCATTCCATCTCAAGTCGAATTTCAAAGGTATTACGAGTTTTTAATTTATAAGGCATTTTAAGAATCAATTGAAAATAATCTAGGACTGGCAGAATTTGAACCTGCGACATTCTGCACACCGGGCAGTCGCTTTAGCCAACCAGCTACGGTCGCCTTTTGCCAGTATCCTAAATTTCTTAATTGTATGTTACGTCATTTTATGACGTCAAGTTTATCCATTTGTTTCTATCTTAAGTAGTAGGTGTGCAAAAGATCGCACGTTCAATTCTTGCCGGTTCCATTATTTTTTTAACTGATTCTGAGTATAATTTGCTAAACATAGCTAAATGCTATAAAAATAATCATTAAAAGACATTTTAAGATAGTTTAATTTTATTTATATGGATACTTCCTTTCGCGAGGTATTCCAACCTTACCTAGCCGTATAAATTTCAAGACGTATTGACAAAGCTTTACCAGTTTTCAAGTTAGATCTGCAGCTACACCACTGTGAAATCCGCATTAAATTCCATGCAGTAATTTTATCGTAATGCGTGAACGGATATACAGAATAAATTAAAAAAAAAAATGTTTTGGCTTCAACTGCTGTTGTAAAGACGCCCTCGTATGATTTTTCAATGTACAAACATGGCAATCTTCAATGAACAGACATGACAAGGTTAAAATTTTATCATATGAATAGCTAATATAAAACCAAGAAATTAATAAAAATTGATGCAATACTAATTATAGGTAACCGAGATTTTAAACAGCAAATATTCAGCACAATTTTAGTAAAAATGCAAGTATAAGTTATAAGCTTTAGTTTTTTTTCAAAGTCAGGCAAAAATGTTTAAATAAATTCATTCCGTTACAAGAACGTTCTGTGTGGAACTTCATGTTAAAGTTTTTGTAGAGTATACTGTATGATGACTTATTACTAGTTTTAAACACAAGATGTTTTGAAAACCTGGAAGAGTTTTATATGAACGAAATTGAGGAAAATTTTATAGAGAGACACATATAAAAATAATCCCTATAAAACAACGTAACACTGTTGAACACGAATGATGCACTACACTGACCTTGATGTTTGAATTGGTATGAAAAAAATTTTAAGATCTAACTGCTTCGATGGTCTAGTGGTTAGCGTATGCACCTCTCACCGCGAGGTCTCGGGTTCGATTCCCGGGTTGGGCAGAGTGTTATTTGTGAAATTTCTGGCAGGAATTTTTATAAGAATTTGGGCACAATGGAAAATACGGTTAAATTTTCGTAAAACGTCATATATAAATGGCAAGTAATTATAAGTACAACATAAAGTAACACCACGATCCAAATTCCATATTTTAGTGATCGTTTTAACCAAAGAAATGATAAATCGTGCCTCTATTAGAAGAAATCTAGAAGAGAAACATTCAGCTTTTTTAAATGACGTAAATCGAGCGGACACTGGCTCTTAAACTACAAGCCTCCTGATGCCGTATATAGAATAATCCTGTTTTTCCTTTGTAATCCTGTATCAAATTCTCGAAACTGTGGAAGCTTAGGAGACTTCCAGGAACCTTATTCATACATAACACTATGCATAGATTATCCGAGAGGGATCTTGTTATTTCTGTTAGAAAGGAGAGAAAGAAGACTTAGGTATTGTCTGTGAAAAAGGTTCTAACATCCACATTTATGTTTAGACCCCATGTGATTACCCTCTACCGGGCACAATTCCAAACCTTAGTATTAAAAAAAAAAAAAAATCTGTCGATCAAATATTCTTTTTAACAAAAAAAATAACCGCCGCAAGCTATTCAATTAATTTATTTCGTAAAACATAGGTTACAAGGATGTTACAGTGTTACAAAAAGTTCTTCTACGATTCGCCGAATGGCATACGAAAATTTAAACAAAAATGTTAGTTCGACAGGCATTCAAATCAATTTAAGATTACAATGTTATATTTTAAAAAGAGCTTAACAAATAAATTAATTGTCAAATAAGTAATAAAATGTCGATGATAAAATGTCAGTGATTACAATAATTATAAGATTTTTCTACTGATAGATTTGGATGTCACAACAATGTTAATAACCAATGTCATCTAAAAATTCATTCATGGAGTAATATACCTTATCCACCGAAAAGTTAAAAAGTTTGTGTTTGTATTCATTGGTATTTTTACACTTCCTAATTTCTTTAGGTAACTTATTATAAACTTTCGGAGCCATTGCATAATAATATATGCCTTTATGTAGAAACGTTGTCTTCGATTTTAACAAGTGAAGTGTGTTAGAGCGACGTTGACTTTTCACTTTTTCAAATAGGCGCATATTCGATTTTACGAATATGCTTACTTCAAAGATATATAAACATGGCAAAGTTAGTATTCTATAGCTAACCTCATACTTTGTAAGTATTAGCTACAACAAAATGCTGGTCGTGTTGACATTACAACATGACACGAGCTAATTCCAAGAAAACTGGTAGCAAACACACTTCAAGTGCACTGCACTGGAAAGATCTCCAGTGAAACTAAACGAACGGTACACTCAAACGTTCCAGCAAGTCTTCAGTGAGATGCAACACTGTGTTAGGTATATTTTAGGAACTGAAGTTCGCTTTGGTGTAAATAAAGCTTAGATTGAAGTAACCAGCCGCAAGCTAACCTCATACTTTGTAAGTATAAGCTACAACAAAATACTGGTCGTGTTGACACTACAACACGACACGAGCTAATTCCAAGAAAACTGGTAGCAAACACACTTCAAGTGCACTGCACTGGAAAGATCTCAAGTGAAACTAAACGAACGGTACACTCAAACGTTCCAGCAAGTCTTCAGTGAGATGCTACACTGTGTTAGGTTTATCTGAACTTTAGTTCTCTTTGGTGTAAATAAAGTTTAGATTGAAGTAAACAAAAACATAAAGTGAGGTTTGTCTAACTGATCTTACCTAATAAGTTAGAACTAAAAAGGTTGAGAAATTTCGAACCTCGCATACATCCATGGCTTAATTGTTATAGCACCAAGGGCGTTTACCCAGGGGGTGCAGGTTTGAGTCCTACTGGATTCTTAATTCTTCAACCTTTATATTGTATAAAATACAAAAAGGCAAAGCAAAGCTATAATTTGCTTTAATGTTCTGTTTTTGACTTTCAAATGGCGTCTTCGTGAATATAAATTATTTTACCATCACCATCGCCTTAAACCTAGTGTGTATTTTGATCCTACAAAACTTTTTCACATACTCAAAGAATTTAAACTAAAACTTAACGTCCGCAAGGCTTGAATGAGATGCTAAATTGTGTTAGGTTTTTCTTAAAAACTTTCTTCTCGTTAGTGTGGATAACTTTTTCAAGATAACGTAAACAATCGTGACTTGAGCGTCATTTGTTTATTTTACTAGACAGTGAAACCTACTGTCCATTGGCATCTGAATTTCTGTTGTTTACATGTTTTTGTTAAGTGTTGTCTGTATTTTGTTTACTGAACTAGATGGCGTTATTGTGAAATTAAATCTTGATGTTTTATTTTAAGTTAAAAAGCCGTGTTTGCGAATTAATTAGTTTTTTACCATAGACTTAAACTTACTGTGTATTTTGATCCTACAAAACTCTTTCCTTTTAATTTTTTTCTTTTTTATTAAAAAGCGAACTTCGCACAATGATCGACTCAGGGGTGTGTGTGTGACAAACATACATTTCACACACACAAGGCACATCCAGAGTCAGAACAAATCGTTGCGAATCACACAAAGATTTGTCGCGTGTGGGGATCGAACTCACAACACCACGCACTCCACCACACTGTTAAAAGCAGCCAGGCGACCGCTTAAACGCCACTACGCCCACCTTGCACACTATTCAGATGTATTTCACACACAATTTCAAATCTAAAGTGTCTTAAGTGAATCTAAACGAACGGAACATTCAAGTGTTCTCAGCAAGTCTGGAGTAAGATGCTACATTGTGTTAGGTTTATCTTAAGAACTTTAGTTCTCTTTGGTGTGAATAGAACTTAGTTTCAAGTAGATGTTATCAAAGAGAAGTATCTCACATGTTGTTTTTGTACAATAGATGGCGTTTTAGTAAAATTATTTATCGTTGTAACCTTGATTTTAAACGGAAAATATATCATTATTTACATGAAAGCTAATTAAAAAAATAAGGCGCAAAAAAAAAAGATCCTTTTCCATTGATTTCAAGATCATATCAAGAGCGAACTAAAAACCTATAATTCAAGCACTACTATTTGTCAGTACAAAGGTAAAATAATGTTTTTTCTGAGTTACGAAATGTTCAACTCATCCTAACAGAACTAAAAACAAAGCTTCAAGAAGCATTAAAGATCGAAGTCAAAGAATCTAAAGTACATTTAGCAAAACTAACTGAACGAACACTTCAACATTTTCTACTTTTGCTGAGTGTTAAGTTTATCTGAAAACCTGCAAGTAACTTACTTTAGTTTAGTAACTTTAGTCAAAAGTTGAGGTTAACTTAGAATCCAAATATTATTACCGCGTCAAGTTTCTAGTCGGGTGTTAAGTTGTTCTGCACAAATTGACCAATCGACGGTGACCTTGAGCATAGTCATTCAACGCAGCGTGACCTGATATTTCATTAGCGGTCAACTTAACACCAACCAAAATATATATATATTTTTATTGACGCCCGCACTAGGAATAACTCCTGTGTTGCAGGAGTGTTCACAATACTACATTTGACACACACAAAGCACACCCAGAGTCAGAACAAATGTTTGCAAATCACACAAAGATTTGTCGCATGTGGGGATCGAACCCACAACACCAGTGCAGTGGAGAGCGGCGAGGCGACCGCTTAAACCACTACGCCAACCGTGCACTCTGCACTCTCAATTGATTTTATCTATATTAGAAGACATATGGATAAACGACGTTTCTAAGTAGAGATAAAATAATTCTTAACTCTATCACAAAGCTAAAGATACCGTTAAAGTATAAAAACATGTCTTTCCCTTTTTCGTAAAAGGGTCCTTCCATCTTGTTTTCCTTTAATTTTTGTCGGACTACAAAAACACTATTCTTTCATATCTGATGTAGTTGACGTTCTGAAGCCGAAAGTAATTGTTCTAGAGATAAACCTAACACAATATTTGACTTGAAGACTTTCTGAGAAATCGTGTTTTGTTTTTAGATATTTTATTGTGTTTTTGTTGGAAATGGTTTATCGTCCAAAGCAAAACATGTTTTGAAAATATGGTATTCCTGGTATTTGAAAAATTATACAATTGATTTCAGTTTGTGAAATTAGTATTTATATTTGGTGTGATATAAATGTTTTTGCCGGGTCTCAATAACATAGGGTTTTCAAGTGTCAGAATATGAGTTATTTTTCATGAGGTGATTTAAGTTTAGTCATTTAATGTTAATTTTAGTGTCTATTTTTAACATTAGCTTTTACCCGCGATTTTGTCCGCAGGGAATCTGATATTTGACACTGTCGACTTAAAATTTACCCCCTTGGGAAGAGGAATCATCATTATTCTTTATAAGATTAAACATTTACCAGTTTTTAAGTTCCACACAACTATAAAAACAGCATCCAATGCCATGCAGTCGTGTTTGCGTGATGCCCGTATGAACATCTGTATGTATTGCATGTATGGAAAATTAATATTTACGATATACATACTTACTATAGACAGACAGACGAACAGACAAAAAAAAACAATGCTTTGGCTTGTAATGTTGTTATATATTATAATATATTTGACGACCGGATGGCGGAGTGGGTAGTGTATCTGCCTGCGACGCCGAGGTCGTGGGTTCGATTCCCACTTAAGACAAATCTTTGTGTGCATGAACATGGAGGTTTGTCTTAGTCTGGGTGTTTCTATGTATAATAAGTATGTATTTACAAAAGAAAAGTATATAATGTATTAGTATCAGTTATTCTAGTACCCAAAGTACAAGCTCTGCTTAGTTTGGGACTAGATGGCGTTGTGTGTGAGTTATGGAAAAAAAAAAAAAAAAAAATACCCCTCGTAAGTATTAATTTTTCGTTGATATTTTCAATACATATTGCCAATTTATTGTATGTTATTCAATTTATTTTTATATTATTTAATACATGTATAGATAAAGTTAATAAATTAAAACCAAGGTAATCAATAGAGAAGCCCACATCAACAACACAACCTACCCCATCAGAAGAACATTGTTGAAATGTATTATTTTTAAAAAACAGTTATATCACAACAATGCAACAACAAACAACGAAACGATCAAATTCCCGGAATTGAAGACCCAACTTAGCTCGTAGATTCCGTAAATGAAAATACGAGACCGTCCCAAAAAGTTTAAGGGATCCATTGTCACCTTTGATACCTTTATCTTGATAGCGGAACGAAATCTGAAGGCTTTAGATCAAAGGTTACTCAAGGACAAATTCTCTAAATACTCATCCGGAATTCCTTTGATGATAAATCAGAAACACCTGATAAAATTGCTCTGTTTCCAACATATTATGGTAGAAAAATCTTGAGAATTTTCGGACTTTTCCCACGATTTCTGAAGACCTTTACTAAAGTGGAAATCCTGGAATGTTAACCCAAAACTTGGTTTGTTTCTTTAGGATTTTGTGCGAATAAAAATTCGGGTTATATTGTTTATTTAGTATGAAAATTTGCTTTAAAATTACACTGGGGTAATTTGTATTATTGTAATGTGTCGTGACCATGATTTTTGGGCAGATATTATGTGAATCTAAACTTCCGTACATTTACACAGAATTTGGCACCCATACTGATATCAATTCTTTCGTGGGCGTATTATTAAACATAGCCTTAACTGCACATTTATGTTTTTGATGGAAAAATATTCATCAATATATTTGCTAAATAGACAAGATCTTTTCATAGACACGGTCGTAATAAGCGTCAGACATTTTTTTTTTTATACTACGCCCACAGCGAACGAACGTGTAGTCCACCCGATGGTAAGTGGAGTACAGCCAATGGACATCAACAAAAGCAGATTAAAGATGCGTCGCTGCAGCTGAGGACTACGGTGTTATGCCTCATGTGCCAGTAATTTCAGAGCCTAATCTCACCACCAAACCGGAACACAGTAATGAAAGCACTACTATTTGGCGGTAAGTTAAAGGTGAGACGGTGGTGCTGCCGCCCTCGAGCTCATTCACAAGAGCTCTACCACCAGTATATATCTGAATAAAATATACAGTCACAGCCATACATATTCAGATGATATACGCATGGATGGACAAGACGATTTAGGAATTCATATAATATGGCATATTACTATTTTATTTGATATCAAGCAACATCGCCAAATATTTTGCTTATGTTGTAATAAATCTTAAGTGACTGAATATGTTTAGATCTTAGCCAAGTGGTCTAGGTTCCTAAATGTCTCATTATATCACGTAACGTGGTTCTAGGCAAGGCATAATAAGGGAAAATCATTAGTTGTAATATTTTAAACCAAATTTTAGCTTTGCTATGCCTTTTTGTATTTTATATAATATTAAAGTTGAAAAATTAAGAATCCAGCAGGACTCAAACCTGCACCCCCTGGGTATACGCCCTAAGTGCTTTTGCCAATTCAGCTATGGATTCGTATGCTGCTGGACTCGAAATTTCTCAACTCTTTTTGTGCCAGCCTTAGCTAGGCGAACCTTACTTGGTTTTAGCGCCATCTATGCGACGTGATAAGTCACTTAGTCACATACAGTAAGTTTAATTAAGATCAACACTATTACTGTCGAGAGATGACGCATTTTTTATCAAATACTTGTGATATTTTAAAGCAAATTTTAGCTTTGCTATGCCTTTTGTATTTTATATAATACTAGCTGCCCCGCGCGGCTTCGCCCTCGATAAAATTTTGCCCTCGAAAATATTTTAAAAGTATCCTATGTCCTTCTCCCGGTTCTAAGCTATCTCCCCACCAATTTTCAGCCAAATCGGTTCAGCCGTTCTTGAGTTATAAATGGTGTAACTAACACGACTTTCTTTTATATATATAATAGATTAAAGTTAAAAATTAACCAGGGGTGCAGGTTCGAGTCCTGCTGGATTCTTAATTTTTCAACTTTAATATTATATGAAAATCATTAGCTTTAAAATTTTGTATACTGGACGATTACGTCAATAAAAAGTAAGAAATGACATAGGGTCATTTCTTTCTGGGATTTTAAATTAACTCTTTACCAATTTTCATGAAAATCTGTCTTGTAGATTAGGAGCCTTTTCGGTGCTAAAACAAATAGACAGGTATACGGTGACGTATCAGTCGAGTGCACGGTTGGCGTAGAGGTTTAAGCGGTCGCCTCGCCGTTTTCAACTGCGCTGGTGTTGTGGGTTCGATCCCACATTGAATAAATCTTTGTGTGACCCGCAAAGATTTGTTCTGACTCTGGGTGTCCTTTGTGTGTGTGAAATGTATGTTTGTGAACACCCCCGCGGCACAGGAGTTATTCCTAGAGCTGGCAATAATTATATACTGCAAATATGTTTGAAACATAACTAATTTATTAGACGTTATCTAGAATTACAGAGAGAAGACCGTACATCAAACAACTGTAGGACCAAATCGGTATAACATTATCAATTCTCTAACAGATAACTTAAAAAACCTAGTTCAATCATTTGATTTCCCTAGCGACTACTTGTAATACCATCAAAGACCTTACATTAGAGGCTTGAAAATAAAATAGGTAAGGTATATAGACTTCAGGCTACACATCAACTTATACAATTCTATTATAAGATAGTCTCGCGTTGTATAAGCTTCGTTCGACGACCGGATGGCGGAGTGGGTAGAATACCTCCCTGCGACGCCAAGGTCGCGGGTTCGATTCCCGCTTAAGACACATCTTTGTGTGCATGAACATGGAGGTTTGTCTTAGTCTGGGTGTTTCTATGTATAATAAGTATGTATTTACCAAAGAAAAGTATATATGTATTAATATCAGTTATTCTAGTACCCAAAATACAAGCTCTGCTTAGTTTGGGACTAGATGGCGTTGTGTGTAAGTTGTGAGATATTTATAAGCTGCCCGTGCAAAGCGAGACCTCTTTATACTGGCAATGTATAGGTTGATCGGTTGCCGTGTGTTCTACAATATCTAGACTCTCAATAAATTGAAAGGCAAAAGCTTTGACTGCCTTTTAGCAGGATCCTTTGTTAAGGTGACGGATTCCGACTATAGAAAATGTATGGTGAAACTATAACGTGAATATTCCTTGAATACTTATAAATGTTGAAAAATATCAACGTCATGTAAACCAATATGGACACGCAATGGACGCAAATATCTATGAAAATAATTCTGCCAAAACTCACGGGAAAGCGGTGGGGGTAAATTGTACCGCGCTAGTATCAAATCATAGCATTCGACAACTAGTTTTATATGAATTGACATTTGGCAGTTGGGGAAGCTTGACAATGACGCCTCCAGTTGGCTTATTTCTCTGAGTTTACACGACACAAGGCTCTATCTTTGGCCAAACCTTTTAAAGGATCGTCTAAACCGTACCTTTTGTTATTTGTAAGCCACTTCCAACTCAATTTGGTAGTGCAAACTTAGCTTATTTCCTATGGGAAATTTTCTGCAAGCGAGAAGTAAATTGATTCTTGGTAGCTTGTTTTCTTGTAAAATATAATGTTTTCTTGATTTTATGGGTGGAGATTTGAAGCAGTATTGTGTGATTTACTGTATTGGTTTAACATAATCGATAAGGTTGAGGATATATACATTTTTCTAGTTGAATATAGGTTGGCACATGTGAAGAGAAAGTTTTGTAAAAAGCCGTAATTTTTAATTCTGGATAAATGTGAATGGACCTAGAAAGCTGATTATTGGATGCGTTGTAGAAAGAGTATACCCTGAAATTTTTGACCTCGATTTCTTATGAGTTTTTGTCGGCATCTTGGGAAAAGTAGTTAAATTTGTGGTTTTTTTTTTCGATTTATCTAGTCTTTCCTCCTTTTATTGTAAAATAACGGCAATCCGAGACTATTCGAAAAAACGAAAATTTTAACCACTTTTGCCAATATTATGTTGTTTGTGTTTCCAACAAAATACATTTAAAAAAAAAAGTGTGTTTATTTATTTATTTATTTATTTACTTTAAGGAAAACATACAGCATTATTAGTACAGATAGTATAGTGACATAAATTGAAACAGAAAGCCAACAAAGTTTTCACAATAACATTATACATAGTGTGAACAAATCGAAAAGAAAGAAAGAACATAACATTTTATATAATTACTAATATTACAAGAACTGTTATAATATGTATATATATATTTTAGATTTAAAGTTTCAACATTACATAAATACTATTTAGATAAATTATGAATGGGGTGAACATGCGATTGCTTTTACAGAGTTGATATAAGTTACTTGCTTTTTGCTAAAAATATCTATGTGGTTGTACAAATTGTTATGCTTGAGACAAGCTCTAGCAATAAAACGGTTTTTACAGTAGTTAGTTCTACAAGTAGGGGTGAAAAATGTAAGTCTGTGACGGGCATTAATACGCGGGCAATTGAAATGGATACTACTTAAAAGATAAGGGGAGTCAATTAGGTCATTTATAATTTTATATAAAAATATCTGGTCTCGTTGTTCTCTGCGATTTTCTAAGGGTACGATTTTGATTTTATTTGAATTGAATTTGTAGGCTAATCTTTTGATAAATTTATTTTGAATGAATTTAGTGTTGCGGGGGTGTTCACAAACTTAAATTTCATATATACACAATGCACACCCCAAGGTCAGATCAATATTTTGCGGATCACACAAGAATTTGTCTCGTGTGGGGATCGAACCCACAACACCAGCACAGTTGAAAGAAGCAAGGTGACCGCTTGAACCACAACGCCAACCGTGCACTCCATAATGCATTTTCCATATTTAGTAATCGTGTTTAGCTGTGTTAGAGGCACAAATAGCGAAACTTTCAGCTTTTACAAATGACGTAAGACAGCCGCCCACGGGCTTTTGCTCTATATTATGTCATAGCTATTTATAAGTTTCTCCGTGTAGGGTTGTGTAAGTTGCGTCGCCGTGAAACTTGGTGGCACATTGCTCAAACTTGCTACACGAGTTACAATTTGCTTTGTGTACGCTCTTATGAGATGAATGTGCGACCAGATTTTATTTATCATATTTTGTTTTACGCAATACTGAAAATGAGTTTATGGGAAGATAACGTCACAAGAGGGTGCATGGTTGGCTAAATGGTTTAAGCGGTCGCCTCGCCGCTACCCACTGCGTTTTTGGAGGTGCGATCGACTCTGGGTGTACTTTGTGTGTGTGGAATGTATGTTTGTGAACACCCCTGCTATACAGGAATTATTACTAAACCGGCCGTGGCATTAAAAAAAAATCATACGTCGTACATAGTTTTGATTTTAGAGTATAGAATCGTGAATAAAAAGATCGTGAAATTAGATTAATTAACATAACATTACGCCTATAGATATCAATCACCCAGAAGGGTGTGGCAGAGGTGCAAAATACCCACACTTCACCTGTTATGTTTAGGTAATACACCCAAGGGGTAGGGGTTGAGCCCATCGCCATCCAATGGAAAGTTTACAAATAACTGCTTGTCCGACCCGGGCATTGAACTCGAGACCTCGTCGTAAGGTCAATAAAATAACTATTAATAAAAAAAACACCAGTTGAAAAGTATTTCCAGGCCTTAAATTATTTGTTTATTATACATAGACTATCTCTTCACCAATAGATAGTACAATATATAATAATATATTTTTTTAATATCTTCATTTTAATAAAAATTGTGTTTGGATTGAAATCCAACTAAGTATTAAATATAAAAGCAAATAACGTTTTGTAAATAACAAAATGTCTGTATTTCATTTTCAAATCAAATATTGGCCTCAAGCAGAAAATATTGTTTCATTTTTATTTTGACATTCAGCCTTTCGCATACATCCACACTATATATTAATACAATTCTGTTTTCTAAAAGATAATCATTCATGTTTTGTTTCGTATAGTTTTCTTCAAGTATTGGACTATCAATATATAAGAATAATAAACGAAAGCTGACCAGTAGTTTCAGAGATTAGCCATTTCAAACGAACAACCAACCAAACTAATTCGTCTGCTTTATAAAATTAGTAACTAAATAACAATACACAGCACGGAGTTGGAATAACGCCCGGTTGATGGTGATAGGCTCACCCCCTATCCCATGGGACCTAAACATAACAGGTGAAGTGTGGGTGCTGTACATCTCTGCCACACCCTTCTGGGTAATATAGGCGTGAAGTTATGGATGTAAATAAGAACACCTTATTTCATGGAACTCACAAACAAGGTATTTACTTGTTATCGGTTCCAGCAAGAATTTACTAAATAATAATTCAATTATTTATCACGTGAAATTAATGAAAATTTTCAATGTAGTTACGTTTCCAACTAAAATTAAACCGGAAATTTCTAAATTGTATTTAGCTTTCAGAGCTAGCTCAGTGATTCTATCGTGTTATATAATGCATCGATATTTTTGTATCGATCCGCAAAACCACATTGGATACGCGACCAACACAATATCTTGATGAAGTAATAAGAATGTTAAAACAACGTTCATAAATAGACGCAGTAGAATTATCTATAGGTAAATTTAAGAAATTTATATTAAAATCAGATTATCTCAAAAAGCTTATTACTGTATTTTAGACTACATAAATGATAATAGTATTTGGAAATGAACTGCTCTTTTTATGTGACTTTTAATATGTATTATATTTTATTCATTTCATTTGAAAAGATGGTGCACATGAGTTTCTCACCAGCTCTTCTCATAATGCAATACCCATCGAAACTGGTACTTAGTTTGATTTTAATCTGATTCTAAACAGTTGGATTAAAATTAATCTAAGCCCCGGTTATTCAAATCATTGCAATTAGTATAGTTTAGTTTTACTTATAATTTATTTTTATATCATTTGTTTGTAATATTTTGACGTGTTCAAGCGCCTCCTGGGGCCTATGAAAATAAATGATTTGAATTTGAATTTGAATAACGTTTTATTCTACGGAGCTTAGAAGTTTTTTTTTACATTAGATAAAACGCCAGAAGCAATTACACAATCCAATGGTCCCAATGACAAGGCCAAATATACGCATCCACTCACACAAGCATACTCCAGCATCAGAACAAATCTTTTCAAATCACACAAAGATTTGTCCCATGTGGTGATCGAACCCACAACACCAGTGAAGTGGAGAGCGGTGAGGCGACCGTTTGAACCACTACACCACACGGGCAGACAAAGAAAGTAGTATCTTGTTATTCATTATTATCTTTAATTAGACGGCCTCTTTGGTCTAGCAGAGGTCTTAGGTTCAATATCCCCAACACAGCAATCGGGAGAAATAATTATTTTGGTCATATTTCGTCAGGAAATTTTACAAAGTATCCTGGCGTCTGGAACTCCATGCCGTAGATGGTTATAGGTTAACCTTTTTTTATTAACATAGACAAGACCCTATCAAAACAGGTGACAGGTAGCTCATACTAAAAATGTTCATAGATTTAGTGTTCATGCATGAATCTTGTTGTGTTGAAAATTTCATCGATATTTAGTGGGTATTCACAAAACCTCATTGTGTATTGGACACAATATCCTGTTACCACAAGCGTGGCACGTAAACACGTCACCAACACTTTATTGCGTAAAGCTAAAATGAACAAGAGAACAAGGGTTTAATTAGTTAGTGCTTTATTTTTAAATAAAATTACTTATAGAGTTTAGAATTTTAGTTTTTCGTACCGAGTAGTAATAGTGATCGGATAGTGAGGTTTTTATTTTGGACACTATGCTGAGCAATAGTTTTACTGGAGATTCTTGACGGGACTTTTTATATAGGTAGTTACACACAGTCTCAAATTTAGCCAAGTAGATGATGGTAGGCTTACTCCCTATCACATGGTTCTTAAATATAACTGGTAAAATATAGGTGTTAAAACATATACTATCTTCTAGCTAACAACGGCATAATGTTGTGATATTATGATGTTGAAATTAGTATCGAAATTTAGGAGATATCCACAAAACCACATTGGGTATTGGACACAATATCCTGTTACCACAATCGTGGCACGTAAACACGTCACCAACACTTTATTGCGTGAAGCTAAAATGAACAAGAGAACCAGGGTTTAATTAGTTAGTGATTTATTTTTGAATAACATACTTATAGAGTTTAGAATTTTAGTTTTTCTTACTATGTAGGTATTACAGGGTCGGGAAAAAAAGTTATTTGGCATTTTTGGTCAGGCAGTTTTCAATAGCTCTTTCAATCACATGGGACCTACACAAATTTAGTGAAATGTAGATGTATACCACTTATTTTTCACTTATGTTTTATCTTATTATGTTAATTATAATTATTATTATTTATTTTTATTTTAAAACTTAATGTACAATATCGCACATAGGCGGACTTAATGCCATAGGCATTCTCTACCAGTCAAACTTTGGGTGATGCTGAGAGTTGGGTAGTAGATGCAAAAGTTGAAGTTTTAATTAACAGAAAAGCAAAATAATAAAATAATTATGAGTACACATAATTATCTTTCATCGTGTTTAATATGTATTCACAAAACCGCATTTTTTATCGCAAAATAATATCCTGAAACCGCAAGCGTCGCACGTAAGCACGTCACCAACACTTTATTGCGTGAAGCTGAAAACAAGGGTTCAATTAGTTTTTTATTTAATCTAGAAGTTAAGTCCTTAACTATGCAGTTAAGGACTTTTTATTAATCGAGCAGATTATTAATGACTTGCTCATTCTCGTTGGCCTTTGTGGCATCTGATAGTGAGGTTTCTATTTTGGACGTCATGCTCAGCAATAGTTTTATTTGAGATTCATGACAGGACTTTTCATGTAGTCTTAAATTTAGTCAAGTATATGACGATAGGCTTACTTCCTATCAAATGGGTCTTAAATATAACTGGTAAAATATGGATATTAAAACATAAACTATATTCTAGCTAATAACGGCGTAATGTTGTGATACTACAATGTTGAAATCAGTATCGATATTTAGCAGATATATCCACAAAACCGCATTGTGTATAAGATAGAATATCCTGTTACCGCAAGCGTGGAACGTAAACACGTCACCAACACTTTATTGCGTGAATGGTTTAATTAGCTAGTGATTTAATTTACCCTATAAATACGAAGTTTGGAACTTTTATATTTGTGAGCAAGTAGATATTTAGGTACTGCATGTGTCTAATGGTTTACGTTTTCTTTTTTAAGGTTACAGATTGGTTTTCTGAGTCAGAAAATTTCGTATAAGATTCATTTGAAAATTTTAACAGAAAGACGAGTGTAAAATTAATCTAAAGTATTTGGCGATTGTCTCACTCCTACATGGGACTTTTACATACTTGTTAAATATGAGTGTTAAAAAATGTCAGCCATACCTAACTGTGTAATATTAGTCGTGATGTCACGTGCTATCTTGCTACGTAGAAAATATCGTCGATATTTGGCGGGTATCCACAAAACCGCTGTGTATCGGACACAATATCCTGATACCGCAAACGTGGCACGTAAACACGTCACCAACACTTTATTGCGTGAAGCTGAAAACGAGGGTTTAATTAGTTTTTGATTTGCACTTTACAATTAAGTTGTATTAGAAGACTCGTAATTTTATTTAATTGATAATTTTGAATAGTTTAATGTAGTCATTTATCGTTATACCTTACTGTATCGATACACTGTTAGACTGCCTAGATGGTCTAGTGGTTAGCGTAGCCTCTAATTGCGAGGTCTCGGGTTTGATTTACGTATCGGGCTAAGTGTTATTTGTGAACTTTCCATCGGCAAATTCACAATAGCAGCACAGAGTTGGAATTGAGCCTGATGGATGACGATAAGCTTACCCCCTATTTCATGGGACCGAAACATAACAAATGAAATGTGGGTGTTGTACACTTCTGCCACACCTTTTGGTGTAATATAATAAGTTTTGTTATACGTTAAAAGTCGCGAATATATTCTCTATATATTACTGGGCGCATCAGAATATCAGCGCTGCGGTGCTTTTAGCGCTGCAGTATTGTGCTGAGATGCGTACCATTTCTGGTATTATTAATAGTATTTTAAATTATTTAGTTTTAGAAGTATTATAATGTATTCTATTTTTATTATCCCAGAATAAATGATTTTTCTTTCTTTCTTTCTTTCCTTAATAGCGGCTATATGCTTGTGCATTTTGGGGTAGGGACACTTAGGCCTTAGGTGCTAGGGGCAATTTTGGTAACATGTGGTCTGCTTGAGACCACACGTTTCCATCCTGGACTTTATTTAGATCAGATAATGATGTCATCTAACGTGGCAATGCTGCCAGTATTTTTGCTCACTGGCTACGATCTCTTGGAATAGCTTTTAGTACAAAAGTTTTATTTTTACTTGGGTTAAGTTAATTTAATTGTTATTTTAATATAGCTCTGTAGTTACCTAGTTTGGGAGTTAGTGGTAAATCAATCTAAATATTATTAAAGTGATATTGTTTGCTTTTGTAATTTGTAAACCTATATTTTGTATGATTGGTTTGGTAAATAAAGTTTTTTTATTTTTTTATTTAGTTATAAATGAAAAACTATTGTTTATTGAAAGCGCAGCTAAACGCGACAAGGCGACCGTTTTAACCACTACGCCAACCGTGCACTCATCTTATTATCATTATCATTCTAGCTTCCGAGCATATATATCCGTGGGTATTCCTGGGGTGCTAAACTATTTCCATAACAAATTTTTATCATGTTGTAAATTCGGAGTTTGTTGGATGAAAAATAAACAAATTTTTCCTTAGTATTAGTATAGAAATATAAATGATATATACGAGCTTCACGCAGCTACCTCACTAAAACAATACTCCCACTCAAAAACTACCCCTCTATCCTACAAAAGTTCGAAAGGTAGTCAAATAACTTCAAAGCAGGGTTCACAATTACTACCCAGTCCTGAAAGTTCTACTATATATGTCATTATTTCCTCCACAAGCCTTTAAGCAATTAATTAATCGGGATTCTAAGCCGGTGTACTCAGTTCCACACAAGTTGTACAGTATATAGTACGTATATGTATAGTTAATTAACACACACTGAGTGGTGTCGGGTACTCTTAATTAGTAAAGTTTTGGGCAGCGGTCACCTAATCTCGCTGAGGGTCCGACAAACATGATGATATGTGGGCCTACTTATATTTATGTATGTTTGTGGATATGCTCTTGAAGTTGTTTTTTAATTTGGTGAAAGAAATGTGAAGGTATTTTAATTTATAGCGCGAAATTTTAAATGCATATGATCCTATACGACCTCGTATAGGATCAGATGCATTTAAACTTTCGCGCTTTGATAACATTTTTAAAAAATTAGACCGCCAGTTCTAAATAACGCAATTATTATAAAGGTAAATAAATACCTATGCTAGACGTTTCGAAATGACTTGCATCATTCGTGATCACGAGCCGACTGGTGAAGCTCAGCGTCGTCTCCGTGAAGCGTGGATATTGTCAACTACCCTCACTTGATAGTCACAATTTTTATTTTTATTCAGTTCGGCAGTTCGACACACAATATTAAGGGTATCGGTTGGTTTACGTGTCCATTGGTTCGCCGAAGACACGTATAGGATTATGTTTCCCAATTTTCAAGTATCGGTGAGTGTAACTTACAACGTATATAATAAACGAATCACGCATTTTTGTAATCAATGCAGTTATATATATTTAGTCAAATGAATGACATTTCTTTAAAAAAATAAACGTGGGAGGCAACCTTTCTTTAAATAGTCAATTTAAACATTAACATAAGTCAGGTTTATATTTTTGATAACTTAATTTTATTACAAAGTTAGTAAAAGTTTGGTGGTAGAGCTCTTGTGAATGAGCTCGAAGGCGGCAGCACCACCGTCTTACCTTTAACCTTCCGCCAAATAGTAGTGCTTCCATTACTGTGTTCCGGTTTGGTGGTGAGATCAGGCCCTGAAATTACTGGCACATGAGGCATAACACCGTAGTCCTCAGCTGCAGCGAAGCATCTATAATCTGTTTTGTGGATTGTTGATGTCCATGAACTGTACTCCACTTACCATCAGGTGAACTACACGTTCGTTCGCTGTGAGCGTAGTATAAAAAAAAAAAAGTTTGGAGTATTAGCCATTATCTTTATACTTATTTTTTTTACCGAGGAATAAAAACGGAGGTGGTTCTTAAATCAACGTGTATTTTATTTAGAAAGAACTCAATGCAACCAAAAAAAATGTAACAAGTAAATATTTTCAGGTAATCAATATTCGCTTCAATTACAGGTCAGTAGAATTTCTAATGAATCCGGCGGCAACAGAATGCGCTAACAGTTTCAAGCCTTCGAGGAAACCTTAAGTGGTTCACTTTGATTAATTCTGATCTCAGCAAAGGATTGAAGTTTTAAGTACTGTGACATGAAATTTCAAACTTCAGAAACTCGATATTGAGGAATCAAAATACACCCTTCGCAAGGATTAGTGTCATAAATCTGAGAAGGTTCTACGCTTAGTCGATTGCGTTATATTGGACGATCTGAACTAGGGTTAATATGACTATTATGATTTGGAACGAAGTTCCTTATCACGCGTTGCGAAAGGGGGCTAGACGGAAAAAATTGGGATGAAAAGTTGTAACGACACATTTCGTAGCAATTCTCGTAGTGGCGTAGTAATTACATGCTACGTTACAGCTACGGTGCTACATCATCAGACTAAAAATCGAAAGGAACTTCGTTCCATCCGGGTGTCCCTTGACACCTCAGTAGTTTTTTTTAATTTATTATGGGCCGCCCGATGATATTTCTGTAGAACCTTACTAATGTTGATATGATAATAGTGATGAAAAATGTTCATTACATGTCATAATAAAAACATAATTATTTTTATTAAATAATTTTATTTAATTTTCTAGCTCTAAAATAGCAACATTTTTCGTTTTTTGGTGGTGATAGGCGATAAGCTTATTGCTTATTACATGGAACATTAACATAAAATGTGAGTGTTATGAATTGCTATCCTATCTAGATACTGAGGTGTGATGTAACCAACTAAGAAAACGATTATAAAGCAAATTATTTTCTAAAAAGGTTTCTAAGAATATTATAATAAACGTTGCAAAGAAAACTCATTTGTGCACCATTTGACTAATCTGCTTCAAGCTTAAACTACACGCAACCTAAATTTCGTCCGTAAAACTCAAAATGACGTTCATTTGCACTCAGTCTTGAAACGAAATCCGGTAAAAAGCATTCACCCCGGCAAGCGGTATTAGAACAGAGAAAAAGAAAAACAACCTTTGAAACTGTCTCACTGCAGCTCTCTCTGAATTTTCAACCAAGTGTCGAAACACTCGAACGCTCTAGGGCAGAACAGTGAAATTGTACTTAGAAAACATCTATCAGAAAGAATTCATTCACTTTCCGAACATTTTCCTTATTACATTGAAATCGACTTCTACTATAATGGAATTAACTGAATTTTAGTTTTACGTAGAGCGACAGTCGTCAGAACTCCGTAATTAAACATTAAATTGCAACATAATAAAATAGTAGTCTTGTGGCCGAAGATAATAAAAAAAACATTTTCAATATTTTGTGGTTTTGTGACGCAACCGCAAGATGCCTGCCAGAACAGTATTTTCTTTTCAGACTTTTTTTATTTTTTTTTTTTAAGCTTAGTTTTACTAGAGCTAAGATTACTAGTAATTTGCAAGTAAAAATTGAAAGTATTCTAGTTAACCCCCTCCAGCTAAGCTTAATTCGCTTGTATCACTGATAATAATTCGTCATTTTAACAAGTGCCAGTTTTTTGGGGACTACAGTCGACTACGCTTCAGTGGATAATAGGAGAACTTACAGCTAAAACAGTATAATGCTAATTTTTTTACATAAATATGACCAATTACAAGTTCTCACTAAGTAATAACACTCGAACGTAATATGTAAAATAGCGTCAAGAAAACTTTTAAAACAAATAAATAACCCTACGTGCCTTTAAATTCGTAGAACAGACATTACATCCATATTGTGTCGTAGCGATCTGTCAAAGAGGGTATTCCCACAACACTAATATCTCAAGCAAATTATATTGTACAGTGGGCCAAGCAATTAGGAATGCAGGGCAAAAACTTTTATGCCATAGTGCTAACTGATTGCAATAGATATGTATGTTTGAATTACATATGTAATAAGTGTAATATACCCACTATTTAGATATGTAACTCACTTATCCGTAACAGGTGTAGTAAGTCTTTACTATGACTTAGAAGTTTTTGCCCTGCATAGCTAGCTCGTTGGCCCACTGTTCCTATAATAGGCTAAGAACCGGTGGCTGACAGACTAACACTCCTAAATTTTAAAACTTCAAGGGTGTCAGGCAATCAGATGGAACCAAGTTAAGTGACTGCCAATGGTGTAAATGATCTCTATTATCTATCATGGTCAAAATATCCAAAAATTACGTTTTATACTATGACCTATTTTTTTTTTCCTTTTTATTTATCACCATAATAATATCAACCATGATTAAAATTACATGGTTGGTTTTTTTCACAACTATAAGAAGCACAAACAGGGAAACTTTCAGCTTTATCTAATAAAATGACGTTTATCGGGCGGCCACTAACTCTAAGGCTTATAACTCAATATTCTGCTTAATATTATTGCAATAAGATCTTTGCTTTGTAGGAAAAAAATATTGGTGTTGTCTTTATTTTCTGTTTTAATGTTTGTTTCTTCGTATTAAAAATGTGATATATTATGTTTCATAATAAAATACTAAAATGCAAAAAAAAATAGTACCTATATAAGTGCCACGAAATCAAAGGTCTATCTTTCAATAATTCTTATGTCTTCATCCCTAAACGACTTAACCAATCTTGATGAAAAGTATAATAAATAAATAAAAAAATATTCCACAACTCACACACAACGCCATCTAGTCCCAAACTAAGCAGAGCTTGTACTATGGGTACTAGAATAACTGATACTAATACATATATACTTTTCTTTTGTAAATACATACTTATTATACATAGAAACACCCAGACTAAGACAATCCCCCATGTTCATGCATACAAAGATTTGTCTTAAGTGGGAATCGAACCCACGACCTCGGCGTCGCAGGCAGGTACACTACCCACTCCGCCATCCGGTCGTCAGTACGAGGAGATAGTATGAAACCTAATAAGTGACAAAAGGTTTTTTTTATCGAACTACTACGTGTGTAGAGCCGGAGATAAAAGCTATGAAAAAAAAAGGAACAGAGGAATTATGTATGTTAATACAACGATATCAAAATGCCTTTGATTTATTAATACAATGGCATTAAAACCCACAAATAAATTAACTAAGCTTAATGAAATCACAAACAAATAATGCCAAAATAATGTACTATTATTTACTTATTCAGAGCACTCACTCATCATAACGAGTCATTAATTACAATGCCTACCTGTTTTCAGTCAGTTCATAATTATATTTACCTAAACAAATAGGTAGAGTATATAACATAACACAACATCAGCAGAGGTGTACAACACCCACACTTCACCTGTTATGTTTAGGTCCCATGGCATGGATGAGCCTATCACCATCCACCGGGCATAATTCCGCAAAAAAACTTTGAAATAGTTCATAAATAAAACTTTGCCCGACTCGGGAATCGAACCTGAGACCTCGCGGTGAGAGGCGCTTACGCTAACCACTAGATCATCGAAGCAGTACCCACTAGGACATAGGGTATATTTTGCCTTAAATATATTAATACCCGTGGCTCCGTCCACACAGTACGCCAGTAAAAAAGAGCCTAAATTACTTCAAAACAAACTCGACCAACAAAAATATTTTTCCTATCGAATTCAAATTCAAATTCAAATTCAAATCATTTATTTTCATAGGCCCCAGGAGGCGCTTGAACACGTCAAAACATAACAAAAAATGATATAAAAATAAATAATATTAAATTATACTACTATCGGTTTTTTGGATCCAGGGATAGCCGACAACCAAACTTTACTTTATTAATCTATGCTAATTTATTCATAAAAAAGATTTTCCGTTTGTTTATTTGTACCCAATAGACTTTGAAACTACTAAAACAATATCTTGAAGAAAACTGGTGTAACGGTAAATCAAGATCCTACAAAAGGTAGGTTGGTAGGTTGGTACCTACCTAGGTATTATGGGTGCAACACAAACCATCTTCTTATCCATTCAAAGGTTGCTTATAAGAAATTGCTCTTAAGCGATGAGGCCCCCATTTAACATTTCAATAATTTATATGTTTGTTTTTGTATATATTGTCGAACTGTAAATTTAGTGCACAAATAAAGGATATTCTATTCTATTCTATTATGTTTTTGGTATAATTTTATATAAAATCTTTATAAACCACAGAGTAGAAGTTGTTCAAAATTGTTTATATGAGCGGTGGTCAATAAGAGGTCAAACATCCCAACTAATATTATAAATGCGAAAGTAACTCTGTCTGTCTGTCTGTCTGTTACGTTTTCCCGCTTAAACCTCGCAACCGATTTTGATGAAATTTGGTACAGACAATCTTTAGACCCTGAGACAGAACATAGGCTACTTTAAAAAAAAAAAAAGGGATGAAGGGGTTGAAATAGAGGTTGAAAGTTTGTATGGGATTTCTTAGCGTGAGGCTGGCCTCTGTAAGAGTCTCTTAGACATAAAGGACCAGGATTGACAAAAACTAATTTCACGCGGGCGAAGCCGCGGGCGGAAGCTAGTTTATAATAAAAGCATTGAACATTGAACAATTTTCAATAGATAGTATAGTAACTACTACAGTTCGTTGATGACGGCTTTTTGTCCAAAGGGAATGTAGGTTAAGCTCGTCAGATTAAGGCAGCTTTTACGTCTATCTTTAGAATTCAGTAAATTCTGACCGCTCTCAATTCTAAAGCTTTCATCTCCATTCCTGAATTTAGATTGAATTGTTGTGACGTTCATTTAGTATTCCATTTCTGCTAGCGGTTATTTTGACGGAGAAAGTTTTGCAATCATATCAAATATTTACGCCATTGTTTGGCTGACTAACTAACTATAGCTGTCTAGTTTTTAGTTCAATCCAAAATCGACATAGTCGGTGTTATTGGAAAAGTGACCTTGAGGACTTGGATTCGTTTCCCGGGTCGGGCATGGTGTTATCTGTGAAAGTCACAATAGCAGCACGGAGTTAAATATTGAGTCCGGTAGATGGCGATCGACTCACCCCCTACCTTATCCCATGGGACCTAATCATAACAGGTGAAATGTGGGTGTTGTGGACCTCTGCCACACCCTTCTTCTGGGTAATAAAGGTGAGATGTTATGTTATGTAATTATTATATACTTATGCCAGTAAGCGATACAAAACAATAATTAAAATGGCCCTTGTTGCCTTTAAGTTCTACATGATATTAGCGCAATATTTTAAATCCTTAAACTCAAGCTCCTGTTCAAATAATTAAGTACATAATAAACTAATATGAAAACATTTCTTGGTAATAAAATAATTCTTATATTGCTATAAAAAACCATAACAGAAATGGAACAATGATTACTTCTTATTAACATTGGTTGCGAATAAGCGACGCTTTGAATCGTGGCTGTTATTTAAATATGAACTTTATAGTAATATTGTTAAGGTCAATCTTTTCTTTTCTTTTTTTATCATTATGGAGGAGATAAGAGAACAGCTATCAATATGATTG
Source organism: Hypena proboscidalis (assembly GCA_905147285.1). Classification (NCBI taxonomy): domain Eukaryota; kingdom Metazoa; phylum Arthropoda; class Insecta; order Lepidoptera; family Erebidae; genus Hypena; species Hypena proboscidalis. The sequence continues at coordinate 2,104,707 of LR990150.1, read as the reverse complement.
TTGGTAGTTGTTCTCTTTGTTGCAATGTGTACCTACTAATAACATATGTATTACAACTATCTCATCTGTTTATACTATCTCATCGATTAACGCTTGAGTAATTTAAGTTAGGTTACCCTATTGTATAAGGATTCAACTGAAAATCGTTATGTATTTTAAAGACAAATAAACGTATTCTTATTCTTATTATTATTATATTAAGTTTAACAAAAACAAACAATTAAAATCTCAACCATTTCAAAACACCAATCAAAAACTAATTAAAGCGCAATAAAACGATACTACACAGTAATGAACTCCTTCGATAAATCTGCTGTGATGTAGTTACAGAAGTTTGAATACCTCTGGCGACTTGATAATTGCCCAAGTTTGATGCCAGGCTTATGCCAAGATTACTCTTACATAGTTACACTTGTAAAGTTTATGGGAGGTCGGATTAAGGAATTAGAATACAGGGTGAATTTTGATGTTGGAGGGAAATTAATACAAGACTTGGTATTTACATGGTGAAAATAGGGTTGAAGAAAATGAAAATGAACTGAAAAATGTTTATGAAAAAAAAAAAATCTCACCAATTTCACATTAATATCAATAGAAGTTGAAATACAAATAACTTACTTCTTCTTCGTCGTATCGATGGCTGAGTCAAATTTTTTTTTGACTTGCCATCGTGGTGAAAGGATTAGCCAATTCGCTTTGGAGAACTCGCGAATTGCCCAGGGTGCGCCGGGCGTAGGGAATCGTTGTGTACGTCACTCGGGGAGGCTCCTTTCATGCACCCCAATAACTTACTAAAGGTAATATATACAATATTATGTGTTTTAGTATATAGTTTGGTGGTAAAATTTTAACTGATAAATGGTGACTCTTCTTTTCTTCTTATTTTATCTTCTGAACTAGGTTGTAGTCTGTATCTCAGAAGAAAGCGTTTGACGATCATGATGTAAAAAATATTATTATAAAATAATTAACTAAGGACGTATTGCGTACTACTATGCCTTCTTTTTATTGGTTGAGTTTATCTGAGTGTGTGTGAATGTGAGAAAATTTTATTGTTAAAAATTAAAATAACAAGAATAATAAATAATAGAAAGAAATAAATAAGAATTAGAAATACAAACTGTTGATGGTGTAGTTATAATGAGTTGTATGAATGTGCTGATCTGATTCTGAGTCTCTCTCTATTACTCTCATAGAGGCTGCAACTTCGGACAGAAACAAAGTGAATTGATTGCGTGTTGGTACTATTATTTCCCTCTAAAATACGATATATTTTTGACAAATCTGTAAAGCAGCAATGAATCACACAGAATACTATAACACTACATATACGACAACGTAACCGTCAAAATAACAGAAATGGAATACCTACTAAATGAACGTCACAACAATTCAATCTAAATTCAGGAATGGAGATGAAAGCTTTAGAATTGAGAGCGGTCAGAATTTCCTGAATTCTAAAGATAGATGTAAAAGCTGCCTTAATCTGATGAGCTTAACCTACATTCCGATTGGACGAAAAGCCGTCATCGACAAACTGTATTAACGGTACTATCTAGAGAAAAATGTTGAATATTCAATTTTATTATTTAGATTTCGAAAATATAAATGACCTCATATGGACCACCTCCTCCAATGCGTTACGGCTGGAGTAATCATTTATAAATTTGGTCCATATAATAAATAAGTAAGATTTTTAAGGATACTATTGAAAAGAGATGGGACTTAGGCTATTATAACCTAGCACACGTGTAAAGTCACGGATTGGAGGTAGTTAAATATACTATAAGCCAAACTACGCAGTGACTTGTGTTATGACAAACTGTTTCATAATTTTCCATTATTATGAACGTAGCAATATGAATGAATTGTGCAGCAGTGGCAAATGTATCAAAAACGATGGTGTTAATAATTTGTAACATTTGAAAACACTATTAACTTTTTGCCATCAAAATAAACACTGACAGAAATGGAATACTAAATGAACGTCACAACAATTCAATCTAAATTCAGGAATGGAGATGAAAGCTTTAGAATTGAGAGCGGTCAGAATTTACTGAATTCTAAAGATAGATGTGTAAAAGCTGCCTTAATCTGACGAGCTTAACCTACATTCCGATTGGACAAAAAGCCGTCATTGGCTTTGGTACTAGTTTTTATACTGTTGAATAGATATGCATAATTTACTTAACAATTCATTTAACTCCTTGTTTGTCTAGTGATTAGCGATGCAACTGTTGATTGGGCGGTCACGGATTCAATATTCAGATTAGGCAAAATAATTATTTGGTATATTGTCCTGTCAAAAAATTGTTCAAATCAAATTAATCAAACCATTTATTCGCTATCAATATGGCTTAACAAGTACTTACATAATATGATTGGTCAACATATCGACCATTATTGGCATGCAAAGTATAAGCACATAATTATAATTAAAATTTCTTTTAGAGATCTAAAATATTCATATAAATTCTTAAATAGTATTTCACAATAAGTCATAAAAGTCATAATTTTCAGTAAGGAGTCTGGAATTATGCTCCGTAGATAGTGGTAGGTTCACCCCCTGGAACTAAACATAACTGGTGAAGTGTGGCTTACTACACCTTCTAAGAGTAAGTAAGATGTAAGTTTATGTTACGATGTATTTTTTTAGATAACTCAAAGAAACTACTATTGCTACAACATTAAACCTATACATTAAATTAAAGATACAATGCTATTTGTTTTGAGTTACTAGTGTTGTGGAAATATTCCCTTTGACAGATCACTACATCACAAGATGGATGAAATGTCTGTCTTACGAGAGGCGCATCGGAGTTTTACATAATAATATACTCTTGTAGATTATTTTTGTTTGAAAATTGCAATAAAATAAAGTAACAATTCATATAATATTTGGTGTTCAAGAACTACTTCTTACTTTTAGTAGGTACTACTACTACAAGGTATTCAGAAAGAATATTGGGTATGTGTTTGTACTAGATTTTGTTTATTGAACGGTCAAATACCCGATATCACTACTCAAAATTCTACGATACAATATAAATTCATAAATATAGATACAATAATAAAAATAAATAAAATAATCAATTTTATGTGATTCAATAACTATTAACTGATTGTTTGCTGTAAAAAGTGACCAAAAATGTTCACTTTAAACGATGTTAATAAAAATATACGATTTTTACCAAATGTTTTGGGTCTACCACTCTCAATAAGCGGAAAGAGGGACACGGAGGGATATTGGTCGTGCAATGGGAAGCACCAAAACAGTCACATAGTGTACGTATGCAAATTTTTAGAGAAACGACGTGTTTGGTTTTTCTGTGCGTAATTTTTTTACAAAAATAGACAATACTTACGTTGACTCTTTTAGTTTTATTTGCAGATTTTTTTACTTAAGAAAGAATTATAAAAAAGTTTATCCACTGATTAAAGTCTTTGTGACGACTAAAAAGCATCACAAATAAAATAACAAAAGTTAACTTTATGAGCTAATGTTACTATTTATTTTATTAATAAGGTTTAAGAAATCAAAATCGGGCACTCAGAACTCAGTAAAATCTGTATTCTTTTTGGACACCTTTTACAATTTTTTGGGACACATTAAAGCCAACACTTATTCCATGCCTACTGATAAATGATCACCACCATCGCACAGCAAATGATACAATGATTAAGGATTAGTGATGTAGCGTACGACTGCTGACGCTACAAATTGTACTTAGGCGCAAATGCGCAGTTGCCCGGCTCGGCAGTCGTCTCTTCACATTCAAACTCAAATGATTAACTGACTAGTAAAAGTGGCGGACTTGATTACAAAATTAAATGTATAGAAAGAACAAAACAAACAAAAAAACGGTAAAATGCAAGTTATCAAATAAATCACCTGACGTGAATTCACATAAAATCCAACTCAGTTTTTGCTTTTATTTGAAAAGAGCGCCCATATTCATAATGAAAAATACCATCACATATTTCAACAAACAAATCACAAATATAACAGCGCTGAAAGGCAGTCTATTCCCATTTTACCCACGCTTTTTAGCAAACAATACGTGTCCATATATAAAGTTTCATCAATAAAGCCATAGAAACTGCAAACCTTTATGAATTAAATAAATAAAATAAATATCACACTACATACCTACACACAGAGGAGTGGTATACTATGAGGATCTCGTATCAAAGGTCCTGAGACAGTTTCAAAGGTTGTTTTTTTTTTCTCTGTTCCAATACCGCTTGCCGGGTTTAATGCTTTTTACCGGATTTCGCTTCAAGACTGAGTGCAAATGAACGTCATTCTGAGTTTTACGGACGAAATTTAGGTTGCGTGTAGTTTAACCTTGAAGTAAAATGTTACAAAATGGCGCTATAATGAGTTTTCTTGAAAATGTTTTCTGTAGTATACTTAGAGACATTTTAAGATAATTATGTAATTATGATAGAGGAAAATAAATACCTACGCTCGACGTTTCGAAATGACTTGCATCATTCATGGTCACGAGCCGACTGTAATAATATTTGTTGCTTGACTGCCTATTTCGTCTAGAGGTTAGCCTATGCATTTCTCACCGCTTGGTCTCGGGTTTGATTTCTAGTCGGGCCAAAAACATTTTTTTGGATTTTGTCTGACAGCAAATTCTAAATAGCAGCACGGACTTGGAACTGAGCCCGGTGAATGACGATCGGCTCACCTCCTATCACATGGGACCTAATACATAATAGGTAAGTGTGGGTGTTATATACCTCTGCCATAATCCTTTTGGGTAGCAAGAATGTTATGTTATGTTACTTATAAAGTTAACGTAGGTGGGGTGTCTGAAAAGTACATATTGACCAAACTTTCACGAATGTGATACGTTTGTATGTTTCAAAATATCGCTTTTTAGACGTTACATTAATTAACGTTATTTTACTATGTCACCCATTTTTATGACTTTGAATGAAAATTCTTAGCCGCCATTATGTTCATAAGGCTCTTCAAGGATGTCATCGTAGGCCCTTAATAAATTAAAACATAATAGTCATATTAACCCTAGTTGAGATCGTCCAATATAACGCAATCTCCTAAGCGTAGAACCTTCTCAGATTTATGATACTAATCCTTGCGAAGGGTGTATTTTGATTCCTCAATATCGAGTTTCTGAAGTTTGAAATTTCATGTCAACAGTACTTAAAACTTCAATCCTTTGCTGAGATCAGAATTAATCAAAGTGAACCACTTAAGGTTTCCTCGAAGACATGAAACTGTTAGCGCATTCTGTTGCCGCCGGATTCATTAGAAATTCTACTGACCTGTAATTGAAGCGAATATTGATTTCCTGAAAATATTTTCCTGTTACATTATTTTAATCGTTGCATAGAATTCTTTTAAAAATAAATTAAATAACTAACGTAGATATGAGATTTAACCTCATGAATTTCCGTCCATTAAAAAGTAAGAATGTAGTTATGTAATATTTTAAAGCAAATTTTAGCTTTGCTATGCCTTTTTGTATTTTATATAATATTAACCTGCACCCGCTGGGTATACGCCCCAAGTGCTTTGCCAATTCAGCTATGGAGAAGGTTCGAGTCCTGCTGGATTCTTAATTTTTCAACTTTAATATTGTATAAAATGTAGTTATGGTTAACACATTCACGCATTCTGTTGCCGCCAGATCTATTAATTAACCTAATAAATCTGATTGTCGTCTTATATAAGACAGAAATAGGGATAAAAACATAATATTATGCCTAAACTCGCCAGAAGATTATGGTAAAGGTATGCAACATATATGTTTGACTGCTGAGCTCCAGTTGAGATGCTGGGGGTCTCAGCTAAATAAAATACTGCTTCTTCTAGTAGTACTGTATTCATAGGCTGCTGATATATAACAAGATTGCCGCGGTGCGTGCGAGTACATGGAACGTTCGCCTGAGCGCGCTGTATGGTAGCGACTGGTACAAAGATAATGTAATTGGACTGGTAGGCGACGAATGGCCGTCGCGGAGGGGGCCGCGCGGTGAAGAACCGATTGGATGCAGGTTGACGGCGCGCGGCGATGAGACGCAGGAACATATACATTTCACCTGTTAGGTTAGTTTTAGGTCAGGTTTAGGTACCATGGGATCGGGGTGAGCCTATCGCCATCCGCCAGCAACAATTCCAACTTCGTGCTGCTATTGTGAATTTCCTGATGGAAAGTTCGCAAATATTACTTTGCTCGACCCGAAAATTTAATACAAGACCTCGCAGTGAAATACGCATACGCTAACCACTGGACTATCGAGGCAGTTAAGAAATAGGGATAATTTCTTAGAAATCATAATTAGTTTTGTTTAAAAAAAGTCGATGGAATATTTCTTGGTAAGATTATAAGTTTTGTTTATATTTTAAAAGTATTTTTGTAATTTTCTTAAAGTATTGTGACGATGTGTTTGTTTTTACCAAAATAAAAGCACCTTGGAAAGTCGATTTAATGTCGCAACTATTGAAGTAAAAACTGTGGCCAAAAATATCAACAACTATCCCACCTTTTAGTGGCTTCAAAAGGCTTTAAATCTATTGTCTTTACAATATCATAATTATTTATATACTAACATGTTTTAAAGAAATAGTTATTGGTAGAACAAGAGAGCAAATGTCGTATTTTTTTTAGTGATTTTTTATTCATGAATAAGCGTAAGGATCAATAGTAAATAGAAGCACGACCGTAGCGAATATTTCTTGTTTACAATCAACGTGATAACTTTACTCTCGTGTCGCACATACTACTTTTTACCTCAACAGCTTGAAAAAGCGAAAACGGTGAGTCAAACTCGGTTTTTTTAAGCTTGAGGAACACTCGAAGAAAAATCTTATTTCGCTTACTGTTTTCCCACATCAGAGAACGCCTTTTCGACCTAAGGTAAAAATGTTTAAACTTTACATGAATAACAATAACCGAACCTTGTTACACAATAACAATCCATAACTTTAGCACTTTCAAAATTCTAATCAAAATCTATTATAAGCACGATATAATACCCAGTAATGAACGCCTCCAATAAACCTACGGGGATGTAGTTAAAGAAGTTTGAATACCTCTGGCGACTTGATAATTGCCCAAGTTTGATGCCAGGCTTATGCCAAGATTACTCTTACATAGTTACACTTGTAAAGTTTACGGGAGGTTGGATTAAGGAATTAGAATACAGGATGAGTTTTAAAGTTGTAGTGGAAATAAATCAAATTACTTGGTTTAAATTACGATGACTGTTAAAAAACAGGCAACAATTTAGAATCAAACAGTCCTACTGTACTTTAGTCTAGCTAGATATACTTTACTTAGGATCTATCAGTATGTATTTCAAGATTATAGCTAAATACCAGTCACGCGCAAGGACATAGGTACACAGAAATATCTGAACTCGATCCTTAAGAGTATGTTAAAGCATTATCGATATCCTTACATCGGCAGCTCCACCCTTGAGAACCGTTTATCAAAAAGAAACTTTTTTTTTCTGAGGTTTTAAATTATAGCCACACCAATTTTGTCGATATAAATCCAGTAGTTTTGGAGCCTATTCGGTACATAAATCAATGAAAAGTATTTTTATTAAAAAAAACTAAAGCTAGATGAATAATCTATTAAACATCACAATCTTTTGTTAGAGCAACGCCATTATTTTTGTTAGAGACACACCTAGTATTGAAAAGTGTGCTTAGGCCTTTTGTCAGCACATCAAAATCAAATTTCGCTTCGCACACACTCACACACATCTCAAACCGTCCTCATTAAAGTACGAACGGCACCGAGCACGAACAATCACAATCATGGTGTGATCATTAGTGAACAAAAAATGTCTATGTATTGTCGTTATAATGAGAGATGCATTCATTATGCAAGGATGGGATTTTTTGTATTGATTGCGTTTATTTTTAGTCAGGAGGTTTTTGGCTGGCTGTGGTGTATTTTTAACTTGTGTAAAATTTTAAATATGGCGGCTTGGGTATATTATGTACGATACTCATTATACTTTCTGCTTTCACGTGTCTGCCTTGTTGGTTTAGTAGCTAACGTATGCGACTGCTGCGCAGAAGTCTCGGTTTTAATTCCCAAAAGAATTGAAGAAAGCCTTATATCTGCCCGAAGACAGGAAGTTGACGTACCCAGTGGTTCGGAAGCTACGTAAAGCCTCGAAAGTCTTACACTCTCGTTCCATTCCATCGGGCTATGAGAGTGAAGGAAAAGAGAGTTATCTAGAAGAACGCACCGATGTTTTATGTAGATATTTTAGTGTCTAGTAGTATCGGACATTTTTAATTTGTTGACGGTCACTTCGTTTCAAATACTGATTTTTGGCTGAATTTGCCCTAATTTGATTTTGTTTGACTTTTTGTCAAATGAGTAATGTGACCTCATTTGCAAGAGCTTTAGCTTAATGGACTTTACCATTAAGCTAGTAGCTCTCAGAAAGTTGTGTGCCTAAGTGCAAACTTAAATTTAACTTTCTAGTAAGAATTTTTCGTTGCAATTTGACTTGATTTTATGTGAAATCAGCATATGCAATACCTGTCGGAGCTGGTACTTGGATTGATTATAAATTTAAATTTCTAAGATGAATTAAAGTCAATCTAAGCTCCGGTGTCAAATCATTTTATTGCAAGTATTATTATTTAATTAGTTAAGTTTTATTTAAATTGTTTATTTTTTGTTTTTTGTTATGATGTGTTCAAGCGCCTCTTGGGGCCAATGGAAATAAATGATTTGATTTAATTTGATTTGGAACATATTTGTGTAAAAGTCTGGATCTTAAAATCACATAGTACACAAAGTTTGACGCACACTTTCACATTTCGTGTAATCTGATGTCTGGAGTGCGTGTGTGTGTGTGTGTGTGTGTTTGTGAGTGGTGTATGTTTGTATGTGTATGGTAGTATAAAATATGAAAAGACGATTTGCATGCTAAATTTAAATAATATCACTAATGGCAGAAAAAACAATGAGATAAAAATGCAATAAACAGAAACAAAGAGATAATCAAATTCATAATCAAGTACCAAATTGACTGAATGTTTTACTAAAATAAAAAGCAATATCACTAAGCGTAGATATTGTTCCCTTTGTGCCGACCCTCCTCTTCCACTCGTCGCAAATTGTCACTTTACTACTGTATACCTTAACAAGGCCCGGTACAGTGGCGACCAAAAAAAGTGGTAAATTTTTTTAAACCAGTACTCAGGTGTCAAACGAATGCTCAAAATAGTTTTACTTTTATTTGTTTCAAACTTTACGGGGTATTTTTATAAAACGAAGACTAGCATTGCAACATGATATTTTTATTCAGTTTATTACGTGCAATTTAGTGTATCTAGTTATTAAAATGAGGAAAATTTGGTAGGTTCATGATTTCAAAAACATCATCAACCTGAAATAGGTTTTATTTGTTTTATGCTATAAGTTGCGTATATAAAACTTATAGATAATTATCCCATTAATTCTGATATATTTAAAGGGCGCAAAAGTATAATATTGCCTGGCAGAAATCACTATTAGTGGCACTATTACTATAAGGCTGCCCATTGTACTGTAATCACTAGATATAAATTTAAATTGTAAACTCAAGGTGTAAAGTGTATAGTAAATAAATAAATAAATAAATAATATTGCGTTTATTATTTCACGGGTGACAAATGAAAAATTGTACAATGGCATAACAATTTATGAATAACATAATTTTTATTATTATTTCTAAAAGGCAGGAGTATACATTTATAAAGTCTTTCATCTTTCAAAGCTTAGTTTAAAAAAATATTATAATTGGTGTAATAAAACAAAATCTTTCAACCTTCACACTCACACATCCTTTACACAATTGTGTCTCAATCCCCACAGTTATCCAAAAATAATACTGTAGTCCTTACGCTGTCCTCAAGTGTAATGGGCTCGTTACACTCCAAGAGCTTTGCAAACACAAGGGCCCCGTTTTTCTTAGAGGATCTCAATTTAACTTGCCTTTGTTACAACCCTATACCCTATTATTAGGAGTAGTTACTGATTAGAGTGAGTGAACTAAATCATTCTATTATAGAATGAAATACTTATAGAATGTTAATAAGTGTTTACTTTGTTTCAGTTGAGTATATAATAATATTATTTTTTTGAAAAGATCTACGTTACGTAAATAAAGCAATTCACAATAGCAATATCCAATGGGAAATTATTATTAAGTTATTACACTTATCCGCTCAGTTTTTGATTTTTACATAGGTGAAATGTGGGTGTTGTACACCTCTGCCACACACTTTTATAGTAATATAGGCGTAATGTTATGTATCTTTTTGCCATCAATTTATTTATTTTAGGGTCCTGGTAAGAGGCAACCGTAGCTTAGTGGTTAAAGCTTATACCCGGTATGCAGAGGTCGCTAGTTCAAATCCTGCCGGTCCCATATTTTTTTAACTGTTTTTGTATAGACTGACGCATGTACAAGTAAAGTTCAACTGCCTTCGTGAATTGTTAAAACTTTACCTAACTTCAAAACAGAAAAACTATTTGTTATTTCTGAAATTTACTAACAAGAATCTACCGGCTCCACAATTTATTATGCCTTGCTTTAATATAACTATAGGCGATTTGCGTAGTTTCATCGAACAACAGCCAGGAAATGGGTCGGAAATTGAAAAACGTTCAATACAACATGGCTGACAGCTCTGTAATGAAGCCAAGGATTTTTATACAATTTCCATACAAATATAATTTTATTATTTTTAATAATTTTTTCTAGGTGATTCTTAGCTGAAGATTGGAAATCTTTTTAGTGAATAAGGGCGTTAGTTTTGATAGGTTTTGATTATATAGGTTGCTGTCTTAGCGGTCGCGGGTTCATTCCCGCTTAAGACAAATCTTTGTGTGCATGAACATGGATGATTGTCTTGGTTTGGCTGTTTCTTTGTATAATAAGTATGTATCTACTAAAGAAAAGTATATATATTAGTAGTATCAGTTATTCTATTACCTATAGTACAAGTTCTGCTTAGTTAAGGACTAGATGATGTTGTTTAAAAGGTGTGTGATATTTATTTATTTATATTTATAGATACATGCATATTTTACAAATTCATACTCAGCGAAGCGAGGTGAAGCAAAATTTAATGTAAAAGAATAATGTGTACTTTGCCTAACGCATCAAAGGTCTAAATTGTTTTGTCCCAAAATATCTATTTCCGTAAAGGCAAAACTCATTTCCATTTGACATATTTACGGGATCAAACTACTAGGTATATTGTGTTCTTCGGTTTGTTTTATCTATCGATGAAATAAATTCATTATTTAATTATTAGGTATATTTTATATTATTAAAAGTAGTAGTAATATGGGTTTAAATTAAATATTGTTATGTTTTCTTCTATTTTTATTAACAAATCATAATAATACAATATAATAATATACAACTCTCTCAACGTGTGGTGTAGTGGTTTAAGCGGTCGCCTCGCCGCTCTCCACTGCACTGGTGTTGTGAGTTCGATCCCCACATGGGACAAATCTTTGTGTAATTCGCAAATATTTGTTCTGAGAGTGCTTGAGTGAGTGAATGTGCGTATTTGGCCTTGTCATTGGGACCATTGGATAGTCTAACTGCTTCTGGCGTTCTATCTAATGTAAAAAATCCAAATTAAAATAAATAAAAAATAAAATGAGTTAGATTTATAGTATCTAACAAAAAAATATTTAATTTGGTTTATGTTTACTTATATTTTGATAAGGTTTCCTTTATTTTACTATCTACGGATAAGTCACCATGCCCATTGTTCCCTTTTATACCGCGTGTCCTGGAGTCCGAAATTATTTTTATATTATTACCGCGGAACTTTCGAGCTAATAATATATCATTTTCAAACATAACTTCACAAATATATTACCCAGAAGGGTGTGGCAGAGGTAAACAACACCCACATTTCACTAGTTATGTTTAGGTCCCATGGGATAGGGTGTGAGCCTATCGCCATACACCGGACACAATTCCAACTTCGAGCTGCTATTGAGACTTCACTAATGAAAATTTCACAAATAACACTTAGACCGACCCGGCGATCGAACCCGAAACCTCACGGTGAGAGGCGCATACGCTAACCACAAGACCAACGAGGCATTAAAAAAAATTGTGACTTATAGAAGCATACAAGATATGATAAAAAAAACTTCTGAAATCATTAAATTATTGCTTTTTAAATAAAACAGTAAAATGTTAAATTAAGACAACAGCTATCACAAAATTTGACAAATATGTAATGTAAACATGTCAACTAACACATCATGACAAAATATCTATTTCCGAAGGGCCAAAACTCATTTCCATTTGGCAAAACGACAAACGATATAACTGCTAGCTATACCTAGTTATATACGGGGTGGATGCGACATAGCGACATTTATTGAAACCACAGCTTCTATACATGGTAAGTATCAATTTCCACCGGATAAAAATTCTCTGGCGAAAAAAAATCACGTTCTCCGAACAATTTGAACATTGCGATCGTGCAATTTGTTCGGAAGACGTGGATTTTTTTTTTCGCCAGAGAATTTTTTATCCGGTGGAAATGCATACTGGCCATGTATAGAAGCTGTGGTTTCAGTAAATGTCGCTATGTCGCATCCACCCTGTATATTATGTTTGGGTCCTTCGTCTATCACCCCGTAATAAACGACGTTGCCGAATAGTAACGCCGATAAGGACAGTCGATTGTCACAGAACAGGTTGTTCTGAATTATGTGCCTTTATTGAGTTTTATAGGGGATGATATTTGGGACGGTTGTGTATATTTCAACGTTTAGTTCAGTGTTGAAGATTATTTTGTATTGATATCTTGTAGTCAACTGTTTTCTGAAAAAAAGCTAGTTAAAAATATAAAAAGATATTTGTTTTACAACTGATTTCAGAAAGGCACAATTTAATTTTAATGTAGCGAAAGGTTTCTTTCCCAAAGTTAAAAATGTTTCATAAGAAACTAAGTTTAAATTAAAAATAAATATTATATTTACTTATTATTACTTAATGCGAAAAGACGTACACAGGCGGACCTAATGCTGTAAGCATGCGCTACCAGTCAACCTTTGGGTGAAAAGTGAATTCTTCTTTATATTAATATAATAAACTAAATAAACAATTAAAAAACCAAGTAATTTATACATAGATTTATATAAGTATATACTTATCATACATAACATAACATCACTACAATATTACCCCCCGCACCCCCCGGATATTTAAGCCTTAATATTGTATAAAATACAAAAGGCAAAGCTATAATCTGCTTTAAAATATCACAATATAAAAATGCGTCTTCTCTCGACAGTATCGAGTTGGTCATAGCCCAAACGTACTGTGTGTGGTTAAGGTATATATTAATATATAATTAAAACGCTGGCACAAAAGGGTTGAGAAAGCTCGAATCTAGTTGCATACGAATCCATGGCTGAATTGGCAAAGCACCTGGAGAGTTTACCCAGGAGGTACAGGTTCGAAGCCTGCTGGATTCTTAATTTTCAACCTTAATATTGTATAAAATTCAAAGGCATAGCAAAGCCATACTTAGCTATAAAATATTACAAAATTGAATGTATGTACTGGCAATCGATACCGGTACAAATACGCGATATAAAATTTAACCTCAATCAAATCTGACTATTACACCGTAGCGTGAATACAAAATATATTTACCGGTAAGTTTTAGTAGCATTCGATCTTATTATTAAAAAGGCAATGGCTTACAGTGAAATTTGGTGAGGTCCAGTGGTTAGCGTACAAGCAAAGTGTTATTTGTAAACTTTCTGTCAGGAAACTCACGATAGCAGCAGTTGGAATTGCGCCTGGTGGATTGCGATAGGCTCACCACCTTTTATCCATGGGATCTGAACATAGCAGGTGAAGTGTGGCTGTTGTACACCTCTGCCACACCCTTCTAGATAATATAGGCGTGATGTTATGTGATGTGTTAAAATAAATTTTGCCGAAAGATAATTGCTGACACGCGTGTTTAATAGTTATTTATGGTACAAGTGAGAAAAAGTTTATATTTCTGTTGTGAGTGCCAATTTTAAATCTTGAGCTTGCGAAGCAGTCTTAAATTGAATCACGAGCGTAGCGAGTGATTCTAATAAAGACTACTTCGCAAGCGAAAGATTTTAAGAGGTCACGAACTGGAAATTAAATTTTTCTTACGCGTTGCATACAAAACTTTTTACCTCTTCCAGTGAGAAAATATTAAGATTTAAATTAACTTGTACTCGATTGCTTAACCTGGAATAATTGCATGAAATACGACAGTAATACCAATTCAGAATGCCTTTTAGGGCCTTTTGTAAGTCGCCACTAATTAATCGTACGCTTTCAAAAACTACTCACGTGTACTTTTCACGTCATTTTTCTGGTAAAAAAGCAAATTTCTGTGTTAGAAGCAAGTTGTCGCAACACTTTTGGAGTTCCACAAAGTTCTTTATCACTGGATTCACTATTTTTTTGTTAAAAAGTTCCAGTAAACAATTAAACATAAACTGAAAAGAATTTATAGTTGCCCGCGATGACTGACACAGACACAGACTTTTTTTTTAAATCGTGCGTTCGGAAATTCGTTCCGTAACATTTATTTAGAGTCATATATTAAGTACCTGATTTTATTAATTTAATGGTCAATCACGAATATAAAATCATTAAAATACTAAATAAGCGCGTATTTATATAATTTAAAATAATTAAAACGTATCGTATGTAATTATTTAATAAAGTTTATGTCAATGTTTATTACTAACCTACATGGTGGCTGTTTGTTTTTTTTCAGCGCCTATTCATTGGAAGGATTTTGTGTTTCGAAATTTGAATCACTTTGCCTCACTAGTGAGTAAAAACGGTTTTTACTCACTGAATTCTGGCAAGCAAACGATCTTTTTCGTGCTGGTGTGGTGAAAAATATATTTTTTATTTCGAATTGTTTCCGAAATTCAAAAATAATTAAATTGCTTTATGCAATTTAATTATTTTTATGCTACTCGAGACAGAGCAATTTAAATTGCATAAACTACATTCATCAAACATATTAAAAAAAACATAATAAAAAAAATAACTGAAAACGATATCGGTCCCGCGTGATTTTATTTACAGTATCTACTCTTCCCTCGATGAGAGAGGCATATATAGCCTATGCTACTCGGTAAAGATTTAGTTTTCAATAAAGAAATACTTTTTATTAGGTCATGTAGTTTTTTGAGTTAAATCGAAGAGATACAAACTAACAATCAGATCCTTCCTCTGTACAATATTGCTGTAGATACACTATACTAAAAGACATAAAACTACAGTACCCGGCAATTAATATTGCACATCGACCTTGAACACGACTGACAAAACGTGACATAGGTAGTGTGCAACAGAGATGATGCTCTACGAAGCCAAAATTAGCCGATGTCTCTTTCCAAAGGTCGATGTGCAATATTTATCGCCGGGTAAGTACTGTACAACGATACGGTGTAACAGAAGCCATCCCACCAATTTGTTTATCTTGACCCGTTAAAATTTCCGAATAGTACTTGACAAGGGTCTTAAAATTTTATCGGCGCAACAAAACCCTTCTATTTATCGTATTGTTATCTAGGGTCTTTTGTGCCTTTGTTGAGTGTTTATTTTTATTATTATTATTTGTAGTTTATGTTTCCATAACACGGGACTATGGAGTCCCGATACTTTGGAAGGCATACGTGGAGCCGATACCAGCGCAGAGGCCTGATAAACATTTTAATATAAATCTGAAATGGGACACAAACCGACGACTATCTCTGTTCATAACATATAAATGCATCCAAGGACAGTCCTCAGTTCCGGTTTATTTATAAATATGAACTACTGATCTAACAAGGCGTATTGTCTCCTTCTTCGTATTTGCCTTATTCTGAATTATAGATTTCAGATGACTGTAGAGCCTATCTTATTCTTCCTGTCCTTATCCACTTTCATTTGAAGTCTGCGTCAAATGTCCTTGACTCCATTCTGTAGTATAAACTCCGTAAAATACGGTATTTATTTGAATAGGTTAGACGAAGAGCTGACGCTAACGTTAATAAGAAAAGCTATGGAAACGATAAATCAATCAATCACTTCCGATCAATGTTCTGTTAAGTAATTTATTTTTTACATGATAAAGATTTTATTATTCAATTAATTAAAAATATAAAAAGTTTCTACTAAAAATAAATTACTTAAAAGTTTAAGTAAATATCTATGTTCACCCACTATAACATGGGCCTAAAATATAAATGGTGAAATGTGAATGTTAATTCATTTAGCCTTAACTTCTGGGTAACATCATCTTTATATTGGGCCTGATATTACTCGTATTTATAAAGATACTGTAATTTAAGTTAACGATCACTTCAAAGAGATATTATGATACAAATAAAAAATCATGCCGATAAAATTCACTCCACTCTCGCTCTCACTTCAATTACACACCGAAAAAATTCACAATTTTGCACACCAAATGAGTTCAAATCCAATTCAACCTCACGTCATCAACATCAAACGCGATACCATCTCAACCCCAATATTGTCAGATCGGAACTTCAAAAATGTCCTCCAGAAATCAGTTTTAATTACAAACCGCAACTGTCAAACGTCAGAAAGCGAAAGAACGGAAGCGTTCGGAAATTTCAATATTCACTAAAATGTTCAAAGAGAAGGTTCCGCTGGATGAGACTTTATGAATGAAATTTGTTTTCATTATTGAGCGCGAGTTTGTGACAGAATTCCAGGAATTTTGTTGTGTGTCGTTGGTTTTTCTTTGTCGGTGTATCGGATTTAAAAAATATATGTGTTTCGACTTAAAATAAATATCACAAAGGAATTTATTAAAATTTAAAAAAAAAACCCGGTTACTTAGAAAATAGGAGACATCACTTGAAAAAAAAAACTGTTGTTTGAAAAAGTCAGAAAACAGTTATTTCAATTTCAATAGTCAGAAAATGGGTTGTATGCCACTTGAAGAAACGGTGACGGCACGGCAAATTTGCTGTTGAGGAGTCCAAATGCATGAAATGTATAGTGTGTTTTACCACTGCATGTAAACGGCACGGCACGGTGCGTGAACAAGCAAGGCAATGGTATATTAGCCACCGCCGCGCCGCCGTCCTATGATCGTCACCGCCGCTGTGCCGTGCAGTGAAAAACTCATAGTCAGAATCTGTTTCTGTCTGGAATTTAATATCGTGATTGACTTATGATGAACAGATTTTAACTTGCACTCCATTCTGTTCGTTATTTAAACCAACAAATACACTATATAATTATATCAATTTTATAACGTTCTCCTTAAGTTATATACTTAAGTTTTTACCCTAAATTGAATATCCCTTTTGAAAGATTTCCAGACTTATAGCAGCCCCTTTGAGTTAATTTTTTTATTCTTAAAGATTACATTGACCATTTTTTCTTAAACGAGCCAAACTTGGTCGCAAAAATTAAATTTCAAAAATACAATCTGCATATCTTTTCTAGCCAAATTGAATCTTCGAAACTTTAAAAGTGACTTGAACTGAAAAGCCTTTAAAATCTAGCGACATTAATTTTATGAATTAAACATTTTTCTAATTTATTTCATCTTTTTTCGTCGAAAGCGCCGACTCTTCACAAAGGACTCGGATAAGTTTGGGGACCGATTTCTTAAGGAATTCGCGCTGAAATTTGCAAACTTTGCCCCATTTGCGGCCCATAAAATGAAGGGTCAAAAGCTTTGGATTGTAGGCTTCGTTCTATTCAAATGAAATAAATTGCTCGTCTGTAATTTTAACAGCTATGAAGATATTTTGCTTTGGGCTGAACATTGATTAGTGAAAACAGGGTTTGTCAATTTTTTTTTCAGCTGAAATTAATTGCGGTCGAAAGGGTACTAGAAAAAGTTTATGTGAATTGTGTAACATTTAACATGCAAGATTCTACCTCTTATAATACAGGTATACCCTAGCTTAAGAGGTAGAAATCATCTCTTGTACAGAATCTGAAACATAAGCTGTGTATGTTTACTCTTAATCTTAGCAAACTCTGTATGTTTTTTAACTTGAATTAAGATTTTATTATTATTATATAAAGTCTAACACTATTTCTTTCTTTACAGGTCGTGAAACCAAACATATTGGCACCGCACAAAGAAATATGTAAGTTTTAAATATTCTAGATTTAAAAATATAAGATGGCAGAATTAATGGAAATTGAGTCGTTGATTGCATTAGATATTAAAACTGCCATTACACATTGTATTATATTAGTATAATAGCCGGCAACTAACTTGGCAAGGTTTTGGCGTAGTGGGGGAAAGTTTGCGCATGTACACTTTCGTGCAAGGAAAAAATGGTCAATTATTTTTTTAATTTAAAAGGTCCTTTATGGAAGTAAAAGTTGAGAGAAATACGTGAAATATTTGAGGTGTTAAATAAAACATAAACATATGGTTTTCAGAAATATATTAAAATTAAAAAAAATATATATCGACCAAATGACATCGTCGTCGCTATCGATTGGCAAAAACGTTACCCCTGGCACGACATCGCTAGCAATAGTAGCTGAGCTGGTGGAAGGGGTAGGCTCCTCATCAATCATCATCAAAGTCACTCCCACCGTCCGACGAGTCGCTACTGTCACCGGCGTAAATTACAAATTGATCAGTGACCGAATCAACAACATTTACAGTTGTTACAACATCAACAGTTTGAATATAGTCGGCCTCAATGGTTTTCACTTTGTCACATTATTTCTTCCATTCGTCGGCGCCCATTAATGCCACTTTTTCACTTATTAAAACACTACTGATATTCCACTTAATATTTGTTTGTGGCATTGCAGATATTGTTTTTCTTAGCACAACAATAACAGAAAAATAAAGACAATTTATAACAATAACAAGAAACTAAAATTCAACAAAACACAACCCAACAAAAACATTCGGTACAATTTTAGTGCATGAAAGTGTACGCGTGAGCGAACGGGACGAGGACACAGTGCGGGAGGCAGGGGTCCGCTGACAAACCAATCGCACGGTCGGAACGATGGTATTTCGCCCCCCGCGTCCCGCTTGGTAACCGAAGAGACCTAAAAATCGACTTCTGCGCATTTGACAGTTCTTGCCAACTTATGTGCCGATATTTGTAGATACCTACCTCTTAATTTTCAGTTGTACTCTCTCTTACATAATATTACATAACATTAAAATGGGCAGAATGTATTATGTCTGCACGTGTGGTGTAATGGTTTAAGCGGTCGCCTCGCCGCTCTCCACTGCACTGGTGTTGTGGGTTCGATCCCCACATGGGACAAATCTTTGTGTGATTCGCAAAGTTTTGTTCTGAGACTGGGTGTGCTTGAGTGAGTGAATGCGTATATTTGGCCATGTAATTGGGACCATTGGATAGTGTAATTGCTTCTGGCGTTCTATTTAATGTAACAAATCCAAATTTATCTTATTTATCTTTATATTGATAACATTTCTTATATAAATGTTATAAAATCTACCATAAAGATTTATTGGGTTATTTTTCTATAAGCTTTAAACTTTATAATTGTCAAGAAACACTCATTATTTTTATTTTTTTGCAATTATGCTTTATCCTCTTGAATTTTTTAAATAATATTATTTTAGTTTTCAAAAAAATATTATAAAAAATAAATGCTTGTATAGTTTGGGGCCAATTATTACCAAATATTTACCAAAAATGTTCATTACAGATGTTGATGTGTGATCTGTTATGAACATTTATGGTAAACTAGCTTCCGCCCGCGGCTCCGCCCGCGTGGTATGTCAATTAAAAGTAGCCTATATGTTAATCCAGACTATAAGCTACATGTGTGCAAAATTTCATCGAAATCGACCCGGTAGTTTTGGCGTGAAAGAGTAACAAACATCCATACATCCATACATCCATACTTACAAACTTTCGCCTTTATAATTTTAGTAAGGATAAAGTTTTTTTCATAATAAAATTACTTTGTGGACACATGTCATATTGTTTAACATTGCCAAATCTTTAGTCTTTTAACTACTCACTCAATTCTAGACTTAAGTGGGTAAAGGAAGTCTATGACGACATTCAACTTCCCAATGTAAATAGCTTGTCATATAATTACTGGATCTCGTTGCTCTGAAGACGGCTATCGTCTTTGTGTAAATGACGTTTCTACAAAGACGTCTTTGGTAAGCTGGATGCGTCTAAATTGGGATTTCACTACAATAGTTGTTGCTGAGAAAATTTGTAGCCCAGACAAGATACGCATACTGCTATAATGGTCAAGTAACAAAAATCCCCACAGAACTGATTTTGGTGATGACCTTAAATACAACAGTAGAAATAAAAAAGTTATGTAATCTAAAAAGGTTTCAGTAAGATAGATTTTTTTCGAAAACTATAAAAGTTTTATCAAAATAAAGTTCCGACGAAAATTGTACATTATTAAATGGTTCTTTTTTGTTTCGCATAATTTTATGTGGCATAATTCATTTGGCACACTGAAAGTTACGTAGGTATAATATTAATTCAGCTTAACTTTTTTCGCATTTTTTCTATTATCTATTCTTTATTTAATATTTAGGTCAGAAGTCAAATTATAACACACACAAACACACATACAATCAATAAATTAATTAATAAAATGAAAAAATATTAAAATACATTATGCGTCATAAAAGCGGATACCGTGGCCAGAAGGCTGGCAGCATTGCCACGTTGAATGGCAATGCTTATTCGCTGGGCGAAGTAAAAACCAGCCCTCTGGTCGCGAGAAGCGTCGATTAGGCGCTTTGAAATATCTTTAAATAAAGCCCGAGCACTCGGACCCCATGGTCCTAAAGTTTCAACCCCAAACGGCTCAAATATATAACCACTGACGAGATTATTATACTTGCGCCGTTTGAGGTTTTCGGCGGATGCTGCCGCGGCACCCGCGCAACTTACAGTGCTTGGAAGATGTGATGGCGCAAGGGTATCGACGCAAGTAGCGTCCCATACCAAAGGCCTGCCCATCTTCCATGGCAGTAACGACATACCGTCTGGTCTCTTGCCATCGTCACGCGCCAAGCCATTAGGTTCAAGAACGGCTGGCACGCCGGTGGTGACAAGAGTACGACGTATTATATCGTTAAGATGCGCGTGCCGCGACATGCGACCTGCGCTTTTGCTGCACGATAGGACATGGTGTCCGAGGCAATCGACGCTCTCACCGCAGTGACAGGGATGCGGAGCGACACTAGGTAGACCCAAACGAAAACAGGTGGCGATGCGGAATGTCTCGTTGTCCAGCATTGTACCTAAGCTAGGCGACGGGAGCGCAAAAAGCCAAAGACCTGACTCCCATTCTCCCACAGCCAACAAGCGAGCGCGCTCGGCCGCATTAGAGGCTGTATTCAAAAGGTTGTTCATCCTTTGATTACAGAGCGGCCCGTCCCATTGTCTCTGGGAGAAAGGGTTAGTCGGTACGGCTGTGCTCGGACAAGCCATCTGCCAGGCGGTCACTGCATCGGACTTGCATAACACTTCAGAATTAACCAGTGTAGGTGCTAAAATTTTCCTGGTTAATTCTTCCGTGCTATGGACCGACGACAGGAAGGCCGGCAAACTAATATCTGAAATTTTGCGAATGTCGAGGCCGCCCAGGCGAACCGGTAAGGACGCCTGTAGCCACGCTCGGTCATTCAAAGTTACATTAAGAATTTTGCTAATTGTGTTTTGGATAATATTGTCCATTTGGCCTAAAAGAGTAACGTTTTTCCAAAAATGAGTGGATCTGAGGGCATGAGTAAATTTAGGGACGAAAAGACAGTATCGAATAATCGTGAAAGCCGAATGCATATTAATTTGGAGAAGGCGATCCGAAATGTCGTTAAAATTTTGTATTTTTTCTGCTATGAAAGCATCATAGGCGTCTTCATGAATTGGAGCTCCTAGGAGGCGTAAGGAATCTTTTTGAACGATTTTAATATTTGGTGCCAGAGATTTAAATTTAGATAAAACCGAAAACTTGTCGACTAATTTGTCACTAAGAAAAATTTCGCACTTATTTGAATTTAGTTCTAAGCCAATGGAATTGAATTTATTTTTTAAAATTATTTTAAATTAATTTAATTTTTTTTTTTTTATTATAAATACACATAATCATTGCTAGTCATATTTTTTTATGGCTTAATTGTCTTATGGCATACTATTTTAATAATAACACAATTCAAAATATTTTTTTTTATAAAATAAACAAATGGCGGCTAAGGACCATCATCTGGTGCCGCATTTCAATCAATTTTAACACTATGATACCTATTTCAAATTTACTCATTATTAGGCAAAAAACCATTATATTTAATAGGTATCATACAAAAAGATTTATTCCTAAAAAAACATTATGCCAAAAATAATTATACAAAATGATGGTTATGCCAAATGACTATAATGCGAAAAAACATTTATGTTATGCTAAACCAAATTACGCGAAAAAAGGTATTCTACATTAAATAATCTTAAAAATTAGTTTCATAAAATTTTTCTTTTTTAAAGTTTTATTCATATTTTCGTTCATGTAACAGGGCAGGGCTACTAACTTGTCTGACAGATTCTAATTACCATTACGGTAAGATGGAGTGAAAGCTTGTTCTTGACGCACTTAATGATAAAAAGTCAGTTTAGCAATATTAATAAAACAACACATCGCAACAACACAGCCCATTACTTCCACACACTGACATAATACAAACATTTTTAATTAAAGCGCCAGCTCTCAGATATTACGACTTTCTGAAGGGAAAAAATTATCGGAGCGAGTGTTGGGATCAAATCATTATTTGTAGCGAACTTCATGGTTGTTTTTTTGACGAAATAAGTAAAAGCATTTTTATAAAACCTGTGAAATAATTATGGAATTGTATTTTTAATAAATCATGAGTCTGAAAGGATATACTCTTTTATGCCGAAGCTTTTAAGCAAAATAAAACCAAAAATGTGAAAAGGGTTTGAATATAATATCAGAAATAAATTTGTTTTTTGAATTATTACTGACATTAAAAATCAAACACTGAGGCCTTATTTCACAGGTGTTTGATAAACCTTATTGGCAGGATAAGCACACATAAATAAAAGTAACAGCTGCGTTATTTTTCCAAGTGTAACTTGTTATATTTTATGGGTTGGATAAGAACTATCCGGAACCAAAGAAACTGGCCCTTAATTCTACAAATTGTTAATAGTATAACTATAACAGGAAATTCACAATAGTAGCACGGAGTAGGCAATATGCCTGCTGGATGGCGATAGGCTCACCTCCTATCCCATCCCAAACATAACAGGTAAAATGTGGGTGTACACCTCTGCCACACCTTTCTAGGTAATATAGGCGTTATGTTATGTTTGTGTTATCTGGGTGACTTCAAAGCAAGAGTCCATAGATATCTCATAGGTAAGCGTGTTCCACCGTAGACCGCATCATCACTTACCATCAGGTGAGATCGTGTTCAAACGCGTGCCTATCCACCATAAAAAAATATATATCAACCATGCGTACAGTAGTTAATGTAAAGGGAATATATACTTCTAATATTTTACCAAAAAATACAACCAGGTGTATTTTATTTCACAAAAGGCAATAAACTATCGTTATTCACACCGGCTTGTCATCAAATAAATACACAATTTCATACAAAAACTATTATATTGCCTGTAAAATCTGTTATTATTTTGTACTACTAGACAGTAGTGGAGAAGCACTGTGATTTATTTCGTAAACGGCGAGTAAATACCTAAACCAAGAAACTCTTATTTAGTAATATTATTTTCACCTTCAGATCACCTTAATGTTTGTTGCTGGCCTGATACTGGTTGAAAATTAGCTGGTTTTCTTATCCTAACTAATCCTAATATTATAAATCCAAAAGCAACTCTGTCTGTGTTTAACGTTTTTACGCCTAAACTGCTCGACCGAGTTTTATGATAATAGGTATAGAAGTAGATGGGACATTTGAACAGGACATTAGCTACTTTTTCTTCTAAATAGTATAACATTACGATATTAAAAAATGTCTCAAATTTCCACACACCCTTATTACCACTACCACGCTTTCTTTTTTAAATCTGGCCATCCAAAGGTTGCCTGGCAGAAATTGCGTCAAGAGACAAGGCCGTCCTTTGCATATTGCTATTGTCTTTCAATAGCTGTCTTTAGTTTTTAATGAAATGGTATGCAAATAAAGTTTTATATAATAATATCTTCGAATTGGCATCAAATAAGTTGCCCACTCGCTTAAGACGATAAATGTAATACGACCTCTAACAAAATCATATGAAGGAGTTTATTCACACGCTCTGAAATAAAATATACGTATAAGTTTATTCCAGTATACGCCACAATACAAACTCTTATTACCACTTTGAATATTAACAACAAATCCCTGAAGAGTCAGGTATTACTGGATGTTTCTCGTATCAAAGATGCAGGGTCAGATTTGCAATCAACTGGAGTGCTTTAGCTGGCGAGTAGAGTGTGCATGTTTTAGGAAAAAATGTAGCTAGGATTTAGAAAACTTAAGAACGTGGTATGGGGTATTTGCGGTTTTTTTTCGTTTTTGTCTACGTCGTCTACTTTTCCAAATTGATCTTTTGGCCTGTTTGAAATCGCAATGTCCTTTCCTCAAGCGACACATCGTTAATGCTTTTAGGGTGTTCATGAGTTGTAGTTTTTTAGGCTTATTTCATCGCTACGTGAGTTAGTGAAAAAATATTAAATGCCATTATATATTTTTAAATTTGGAAGTGTAACTTAAAAACAAAATGCAAGCGCATTTTAGGTTATCTCAAAAAATGTATGTTTCAAACATATTTTATTCAAAAATAAATAAAAACGCGGGTGTATGACACTCATGTTTCCACAAAGTAAATTTACTTTACAATGACTTGAAAAATATTATATAAACATATTTCTAAAGAGGCTAGATTGCATTTAAAATAAATTTATTTAATTTCATACACAGAAATGCTCCACTTTAGAAATCTATTATACCATCGTAGACTCCCTGAATGTAGTTGAAGAGGCTCTCAATAAAGCTTGACGCTCGACTCTCGTTTGCAATAGAAATATTGGAATTCCAGAGCTTTGTGACCTATTTTTTTATTTGCAATGTAGTGTAATGATATATTTTTCTATATATCAGTTCCGGTGCAAAAATAGAGGAAAATTTTCACATTTTTTTTAAATAACCCGCTAAATCAAACATTTGATTGGCTCAGGAAACAGGTTATTTTACAGGTGAATAGAAATGAGAACTTAACACGTCTAGAATCTGTAGCTTCAATGATGATGCAATTTTTTATTTCTTTGTTATTGTTTTTAGGAAGACATCCAATTTAATAACAAAATGTGAATATAAAACCTGCTTTTTAAAACCTCCATAGTTAAATAGACTTTTAGTTTTCGCGTACAAGAAAAAGAATTAATGGAGGGTAAGAAAAATTAAATTAAATAACTTAGTGTCCTATGCCCTACCTAAGCCACACGAGCCTCATGATTCGAAAAACAATGAGTTGGCAAATAAGTAAGGTAACAATTATCCAGTCTATTAAACATTTACAAACTGTAACGTATTACAGTACTAAATTACTGGATCAGCCCAGTTTTGTTGACTAATTCGCTACATACACAACATACATAAGCATACATATTCAATTTGTACGTGAAATGCCGACATGGCGGCGTTAGAATAATTGCCAAACGTTTGGTTTTTGGTTTCACACCAACATACCGCTTTTAGTCAGTGTGACCAAGAAAATATACCTATATGCCTTTATTTATAATACGGATTATTTTAAAGATGAATAGTTCAATTTTAACGTCATTATAACACAACACTTTAGGTTTAATGTTGATTTTATACTACAGCAATTTCATTTTAATTTTTTTTTTTACGGGATATAATCCCACCCACACGCCCACCACTGTGACTCCTGTGACGCCAGGATCTACAGCGGTAACCAACTGAAAGGCACCGTGCATGACACACGGGCAATCCCAGGGAGAGTTAAAATTGTCTTGGATCCCGCAACGAATTTAATCAGAAGTATATAGTTGGAGTTGGAAAAAACTCCGTATCATAACATTTAATAATTGTAACATTTTTTCTTTGCAAACTCTTTTCAAATTAGCAAAAGGAAGTACGTTTTAATATACCTTATGGCCTACGTGAATTGTGAAGTATACTGCTAGATTAAAATAAACTTGTCCTGTCCAAATGATGGAGTCCCTTGAAGAGACTGATAAATGTGTGACATTACGCAAACACGTACGTTGCTGTACACCTTGTACACCACTAGATGGCGTTATTATCTGATTGACATATAGCTAGCTTTTTTACAGTTTTGGTGAATTTTAGTTAGGTAAATACACCATGTAGCATTTCGCACAATAAGTAAAAAATTATACAACAAAATCGACCTCAACATGATCGTCCTAAATGATAGAATCCTTACTGCATCGAAGTGAGTGATAAATGAGTGACATTCCGCGAAACACGAACGTTGCTGTACACCTGTAAAGTTCACTAGATGGCGTTATTATCATCAGACAATAAATATAAAGGGTCGGTTTTAGGTAAATAGCACACCTTTTGCACAAAAAGTTATGCGACAAAATTCTACCTCAACATAAAAAAGTGTTAATCAGTGCTTAAGTACTAATAACATTTCAGTGGTGACGTAATAAATATTTTAAACAAAATCCCTTAATATTTTAACACAACCAAGCACTAATACTAAATTAAAAATAAACACGTCCATCCCAAATGATGGAGTCTCTACTGAGTCGGAGTGAGTGATAAATGTGTGACATTCCGCGAGACACGAACGTGTACACCTGTAAAGTTCGCTAGATGGCGCGACTGCTGCACGTATGGTTGTATAGCTTTGTGAAACAGTTAAAAAAAATGGTTTTGAATAAAAAAAGGAAAGGCTGAAGTAAGGAAGAGTGCCTTTAGCATAATATATTCAACTTGTCTGTAGGCTTTTCTAGAAAGCCTACAGACCCTATCCAATTCCTTTAAGTGTTTTTTTTATTTTTCTTTTTGATTTGTAACCTATAACTTGATAAAACTTGAAATATTTTCGTACTAAATCAATAATAACTCAAACATTTTTATATTTTCCAAAATAGATATAAATGGAAATATACAGCAGCAGTTATAATTTACAACTATAATATTAAAATAAGAAAAATATTAATTTACAATAATATATTATATACAAATACAAAAAAAATGCCTGAATTCGCACATGGCCAGCGTGGTGGACTATGGCCTAACCTTTCTCATCATGAGAAGAGGCCTGAGCCCACCAGTGGGACATGTGTATTAGATACAGGGCTACTATAATTATTATTTTAATTCTAGGAATGTTCAATAAGCAACTTATTATATTTACTATAATATTTACGACAAACATTATCAATAAAATATTTTTATTGTTTATATTCAGCTCATAGTTTAATTTTAAACTTTATTTTGATTTCTTAAAAATAAAAAGAAACGGCCAAGTGCGAGTCATACTGGCACAAAAGGGGTTCCGTACCGCTATCTCATCATCAGCCCAAAGACGTCCACTGTTGGACATAGGCCTCACCTAACTGCCGCCACAACGCGCGGTTTTGGGCCAAAAAAACCGCTATCTATAAAAACGGAAAATAAATATTATCTGTTGTATGTGGGAACCCCTTATATATTTATTTTATTTGGTTTTTATGATTTGTTGTTATAGTGACAACAGTTTTACATTTGTGAAAATATCAACCGTCTTACTATAACGGTTTATGAGCTACTGGTGACAGACGGACAGACGAGCGAAGAATTAGATAGATAGATAGATAAAGTAATCTTTATTGTACACCAATATTAACAAAGGTAATTCTGTAAGCAATTGCACTTAAAAATAATGTTGCACAATGGGCGGCCTTATTGCTATAAGCAATTTCTTACAGGCAACCTAAGGATGGACAAGTAAGTAAATGAGCAAAGTTACGGGCAGTTGTTAGTGCGTTAATTAAAGAAAAAAATACAAAGGTAAAATAAAACGTCATGATAATGACAATGGAAATTTTAAAATATAATTAATACAAAATAAACTACGTAGACTTAGCAATACGGTTTGTTTTTACCCTCAGAAAGGAATCCTAAACTAATTAAATATGCTATCACATCTGACATTAACAAATTTATATTACAATTTAATTCATTTATGTATGGAGCTTAAATTATTCAATGATGTTTGCATTTAGTTTAGTAAATTATATTTGCATGTGAATACATTAGACTAAAGTTGCATGAACTATCTGTAGTACCAACTTTAAGGCAAATAAATGATTATATGATTATTATTTTTAATTATCAGTGTAGTTTTGCCTTCCAAGCCATGAGAAGTAAATATAAAATGATAAGCTGAAACATACAAAATTTTACTAAGATTTTTTTTTTATTTATTTATTAAACACTTTATTGTACACCTGGAGTTTACAATATTAACTTATTTCTAGTGATAACAGTACAATGGGCCTTATCACTAATAGTGATTTCTGCCAGGCAACCTTAGGATGGAAATAATTTTAGAATTTGGTGTAGTTGTTTGTGTACACGAAAAAAACAAAAAAGTATATATATATTATAATTATATATAGTTGTAATTAAAATATATAAATGTATATAAACTAAATACATGTTTAAAATAAAAACATACGGTATAAAAATATACTTAACATATTACAAAATATTAATATTATCATGAACATAATTATAGGAACAAATTAATTTTAACGCATTACTCTCTATGAAAGATAAAATATTAAATTTGTTAATTGTCTGATTGACATAAAGCTAGCTTAAAGATTACTCTTGCCCCCAAAATATACTTTGTATTTTCAACTAGAGACTTACTACTTAGAAGCCTTACGGATATTTACCTAGCTGCTACTTTTTAGTACCTTTTTTACATCATTTAATCTTCTTCAAAAACTTCCAAGTTCTAAATACTGGAACCCAGTACTGAAAACATAGGGTCATATTTTAGTTTTCATATAAAATTCGCCATTTCCACCGATACTTATTCTTTGTTTGCACTTCAAGGTTTCCGGTGGTACTTATTTCAACTCATAAGGCTATGAGTTTAGATAAGCGATAAGCGACAGCGATTTTTTTAAAATTAGTTTAACCAGTTTTCAGTTGTTAAGCTGCCAATTAACTTGAAACAAATTTAATATTTTATCTTTCATAGACAGTTAAATCAATATTTATTGAAACCACATATTTTAGATGTAGATAGTGTTATATTTTAACTGTATAACATACTGCGATGTTATATCTGGGGCGGATGCGACAATGGACACTATCCGATACATATAAATACCCTTAAAAGATATCAGGGAACCGGGAACCTTATCAGAAACTGGTGAAAATTGCCTTAAAATTGTTATAAATTAATAATTACACACTTACCTAGGGTATTTTTTTTTTATACTAAGCTCACAGCGAACGAACGTGTAGTCCACCTGATGGTAAGTGGAGTACAGCCCATGGACATCAACAATCCACAAAAGCACATTATAGATGCGTCGCTGCAGCTGAGGACTACGGTGTTATGCCTCATGTGCCGGTAATTTCAGGGCCTGATCTCACCACCAAACCGGAACACAGTAATGGAAGCACTACTATTTGGCGGCAGGTTAAAGGTGAGACGGTGGTGCTGCCGCCCTCGAGCTCATTCACAAGAGCTCTCCCACCAGTAAAAATTTCAGAGGTGCCGTAGATTATTGTCCTAATCTTTAGTAAAATATAACCTGATTGAATTTAATAGTGACACAAGTTAGACTTAAAAAAAAAAACCTAGCTTAGTCACTTTTATTTACGCGTCGTATATGCTTATCCTGCCAATT
This sequence comes from Hypena proboscidalis, assembly GCA_905147285.1. Taxonomy (NCBI): domain Eukaryota; kingdom Metazoa; phylum Arthropoda; class Insecta; order Lepidoptera; family Erebidae; genus Hypena; species Hypena proboscidalis. The sequence continues at coordinate 2,074,764 of LR990150.1, read as the reverse complement.
AGGTTTATCATACACCTGTGAGATTGGGGCTTCATCTCATGCGTTCTTTTTATTTATTTATTAATATCAATTATAGAAATTGACTGACAAATTCTACATAATCAAAATAATCATAACATACATTACAATATCACAGTAGACATTGTAGTGTTATACATTTTCTAGCTATAATTTCTTTGCAATAACATTGTAACACAATTTATTACAAAGATATATTTTTGTAAAAACTAAATGTGTAAGTACCTAGCTTCACATATTTCGAATATAGGTACATGTCATTTTAGTTAAATTTTCTTAATGTATAACATCAACTTACTTTATAAGATAAAAATGTTTTGTAAAGGCGAAGTTTAGCCTGTAAAGAACACCTACCACATGTTTGTTTCGCATAATTTTGTATGTTCTTTTAAATATTATGTGTAATAATTGAAAATAAAGATATTTTAAAATCAATCAAATATCACATTAGGTTTATAATTAAATTTGCACAGCCACGCTTGATTAGATCGTTCACAAAATACCTTGGCCAAGTTTTAAAATCGCTCTCCGCTCTCTCGCGTTTCTTGCCCAATATACCCTCAGTCTTACAAGCCCGGTTTACGACAGGTGTTCGCCTCTCGGAGTACACACTGAAATATTCAAGACCCTAAGTAGCTTGTGAAATTTTAAACCGCCCCAATTTTTCTCTAGTAATGCTTATAATTTTCTTGAGAGGAATAAGAATCTTAGTGAAAACCGACGAGCCTTAATATAGTATTAATATTTAAGGAATACTTTTTGAAGGTAGATGAGAAAATCTAAAATGTGTAGTGCGTTCCTTTTAGTTGGGATTAGATTTAGGAAATTGTGATTGCTTGTCTCGGCGTGTAGTGTAAAAGGTACTTGTAATTTCAATTAAACGAGAACTAAGTAGGGTGTTTGAATGTTTTTTATACTACGCCCACAGCGAACGAACGTGTAGTCCACCTGATGGTAAGTGGAGTACAGCTCTTGGACATTACCAATCCACAAAAACAGATTATTGCGTCGCTGCAGAGAGGACTACGACGTTATGCCTCATGTGCCAGTAATTTTAGGGCCTGATATCACCACCAAACCGGAATACAGTAATGCTCCATTTGTCTCATCTTCGCTTTAGTTCAGTCCTGAGGTTTTCTTTCCTGAATAATTTCCTCTACAAAAACCTATACATTTCATTATGCAGTTAGAAAATATACGATAACATCTTAATTTCCCAACAGACGTGTTTCGGACCGGCCATATCTCTGTAATTTATAAGTAAATATTGCGTTTATCTACGGTAGTTTATCATTTGGAACGGTCTTTATATGTCCTTTAAATGCATAAGCCTATCATGATGCTAATAGTATTAGTAGGTCAACAATATAGGCCACAATAGTAATTTAAAACCTGACGTTAAATTTGTGGGCGTACTATACAGGCACAGATCTTGAAATAATATTATATGACAGCAAATTGTAAGCTAGTAGGTTAATCCTAGAATTGTATTTTGATTAATTTCCATAGCCGAGTGGGAGATCGTAAGACTGCGAAGTCAAAGATTCTGTTTTTCGAAGATATTATGTGTGTATTTATCATATAAAAATTGTCGCTTGCTAACGGTGAAGGAAACACATCGTGAGGAAATGCCTAGTGCCTAAAAGTGCTCAAGGAAATCTGACTTTATAAACACATTCGTGAATATTTTGGGTGGTATTAAAATAATTCATAACAAATAGTTGACTTAAGGCAAGCACAAACTATATACATGAGACAGCTAGACCAAAGTTAGTCATGCGAGTTGTGGCTATGAATAGGTCGTCACAATAGAACCAGCCACTGTTTTGGATATTTTGTTTAATTATTTAAACTGCCTCGATGGTCTAGTGGTTAGCGTATACACCTCTCACCGTGAGTCTCGGGTTCGAATTTCAGGTTGGGCAAAGTATTATACGTGAACTTTCCACCAAGAAATTCATAATAGCAGCACGGAGTTGGAATTGTGCCCGGTTGATGGCGATAGGCTCGCCCCTATCCCATGGGACCATACCGTAGAAGGTGAAGTGTGCGTATTGTACACCTCTGCCACACCCTGTTGGGTAATATAGGTGCAATGCTATGTTATGTTATTCCTTAAAATTCCATCGTTGACATCGAAAACATTAATATGGAATTTTAGTTGTGGATTTATGTACTTGTGTTAACTCTAAGTTTGACTCCATGATGGATATCTATAACACATAAGGCATAGAGCCAGTTTTAGAGGTTGCGGATAGGTCTTATACTTATAAAGTATAACCTGATCGATTTTAAAAGTGACACAAATTACACTTAAAAAATAACACAGCTATCACTTTCTTTTATGTAGAAAGAAGATAGAAAGAAAGAAACGTTCATTTTGATCAAAAGAAACGTTTATGTTGGCAAATCTTAAGCTTACTAACACTTCTAAAACTACTTATAATAAAAATTTTATTGATGTTCCAAAAAAGGTACACACCTCAGCATACTATAATAGGCTAACACGGCTACTAATCCAGATCTAGTGATTCTGGCCCTTAGCTTTATTGGTGTGACTGGCAAAAACAATCAAACTTGGTATTATGTATATTTTTTATTTACATAAAAAAACTAACATAAGTTTTGCAAACATTTTTATAATATTGTAAGGTTTTAATTTATTTCACACTATTTTTACTCCCATTTTTACGGTCTCATAACTACAAAAAGTCTGTTAGAATAGGAGGTCCATTCATCTTGCGAGCATTCAGCTACAGGGTGTGATGCATTGGGTGTCACCCGCGGTGACAGCGCCTCTATATCATACACCCGGCTTATATATTTCCTAAAGAATTCTCGGACTTATGTGGTTTTAGGAGATTTTAAAATTGTATTTTTAATTGATAATATTGGCTTGCCTTTGCTTCAAGATGGTTAATTTTTCAAGCTACGACCCGACTTCTCAATATGTCATCTCTTTCTAAGCTTGAAAAAAAAGAAGGCGAGTTCTCAATTCGAATCCTAGAGAAATGGAGGGTAAATTTTTTTCTCAACTCATATTTTAAGGCAAAAAAGGCAGTCAGCATCGCATAATGCTCAGAAGGTAAAACTCCTCAACGGCTGGAAGTATGGGGATAATTCTTTAAATATAGGCACCTTAAGGCCGTTTACTGTATTCTTTCAAGTTATACACAGATGAGGCGGGACATTGAATATTGCTTAAGTATTTCTTACTTTTTAGTGCATTTTTTGTAATTGACGTCGGTTTTTTTTTTTTAAATTATAAGCGTCAAAAATGGCACAGTCAAAACACTCGAAAGAGGTTTAAAAGAGGTGAAGTATAAAGAAATAGGATGGGAAAAAATTGGCCAAAACGAAGGAAACGCGTAGTAAACACAAACTTTCACAGTTATAATAAAATTCATCAATCTTAATGTCATATTCACATCATTCTTCAGAATTGAATTTGCGCTATATCCGACCTTAGGCCCGTGATGCTTGTTTCAAAATTTATTCGCAGTAATGTTGTTTTGTGTAGGGCTGGCAGTAAAAAGAAACAAAATGACAGATTTTCTCATAATGATTAGACATCTTATCACTTATAATGAGAATACGGGTTACTCGCGTTATTTTAGCCGGGATATGCCGTCTATTTTCGAATCTAGTACGTAGATTCATCAACTGGGCTATCATTCGCGTGTCGTCGCCTCCGCGCGACGTCTAGCACTGCTAGACTACTACTAGATTCGAAACTAGTCGGCATATCCCGGCTAAAGTAACGTGAGTAACCCGTATTCTCAATAATAATGTATTCACCGCACGTCGGTTTTAATAACATCTTATCACCTTTAGAATAAAGATTAAAAGTAAAGATGCCTATGGAAAAACAGTGTTATTTACAATCTGCAAACCAACAGTGGTGCTTGAATTTCATCTGGTTTGATAGTAAAATAGACATTGGTGAAATTAACATTGAATATAGAAGGAAACACGCGACACTAAACACATAGTCCTCCACTATAGCAAGTTATCTTTAATGATAAACAATATACAATTAATAAGAATAGTAACTTACATAATAGAAGATAATAGTATAAATCAAACAACACGCAAACACAATGTTATATTACATAAGACAACCAACCAACTTGAATACTCTTATTGTAATACGACGAGAACACGAAAGACTATGAATCAAAAGTCCAGGAAAAGCAAACCCGAAACACATAAAGTTATAGTATGTTTGTATTTGACAGCTACGAAGGAAAAACAGTAGCTGGCCAAAGAAAGCCTAAAATAGTGGCAACATTGTGCTCATATTTCGTAACACAAAAGTTAGCAACCCTGAGCACGCTACCGTATATTTAAGCAACAAACAACAGAGCTGTCTTCTCATATTTAGCCAGCAATATTTCTCTTCCCTTTGTGTACGGAACGAAATCTCGAAACAAAATCCCGTCAGATGTACTGAGAACGTCTTCTCAAACATCACACGCAAAAAGCAACTTTTACTTGTAGAAATCACAGTTGAATTTGCACTGGCAAAGAAATTGTTAACAACTGCAAATGAATTTCTATTCTATTTTGATTCAATAAGGTTGGTTTTTCTTTGAGAAGGAGTGTTGCATGTAATGTGTTTACGGCAAATTGCAGTGGCTACTTGAAAGTTATTGCAAATCTGTCCGGAATTTGTCAGTGTTAATGTCTCTTGGTTTATTTGTGGAGATATACGTTTTACTCTGCATAGAGTAGTGTGGTTCTTAGAGTAAAATGTTGCATTTATTTGCTAGATTTACTCTGTTTATACTAATTACTCTTTGCTTTACGAGTTCAGTCAAAGCGTTGAGTGCAGTTGCAATTACTTAAAATTAAAGCAAAAGCAGCATTTATTTTTATCTTGTGTGGATGAAAATAAATTTTGCTTTAGCATCTCGCCGGCTAAATAAACAAAATGGAAGAAATAAGTGTCTGCAAATTGGTGTACCTAATCGTTTTGAGTTAGTTTCCTGTACAGATTGTAATAGCAAAGAGTATTTAATAGTAAATAAAGTGATATTTTTATTTACGTACCTCAATATAAAAAATTAGTGTCCGTCCGCAGTTCCGCCCTTTTGGTACTTCGTCAATAAAAAGCCTATGTTTTGCCTAGAAAAATATATTTACACCAATTTTCATTAATATCGAACTTGATACTTTGCGCATTTTGACATTACTACTTATAATATCCCAATTCTACAAAATACTTTTCGTATGTAAAAAAACAAATGGCGGGTTTGAGGTAGCCCATGGGCTGACCCACGGCCTAACCTTTTTTACACTATAATACCCATTTCAAAGTTCTTTTGATCTTTAGAAGGCGAAAAATCGTTATGAGTATCATTTCGCATTAAGTATCATGTAGTAGTTATGCCAAATGAAGTAGTATGATAAAAGACATGCGAATTAATAATATACGAAAAAAAGGAATCCCTTCTTAAGGTTAATACAAAATAACCCAAACACCATAAATTACATAAAAATAAGCTTTATTTTCCTGAACTAAAAAATTACGTAAAGAATACTAAAATGTTACGATTTGGAGCCAAATAATGGTCCAGGAAATAGTTCCCATTCCCTTATTGTACACACTTGGCAAGCGTTTGATCGTGTATTAACACTTAAAAGAAGTTTATTTTGTTGTTCAATCATGTGCAAAGATCCAAAAATAAAACAAAAAAAACAAGTGAAGGAAAGTGTATTTAACACCACGCTTATATTACTCAAAGAAGTTTGGCAGAGATGTATAATACCCACATCATACCCGATATATTTAGGTCCTATAAGATAGAGTGTGAGCCTTTCGCTATCCACAGGGCAATATTACAGGTGGTGGCTCTTGTGAATGAGCTCGAGGGCTGCAGCACCACCGTCTCACCTTTAACCTGCCACCAAATAGTAGTGCTTCCATTACTGTGTTCCGGTTTGGTGGTGAGATCAGGCCCTGAAATTACTGGCACATGAGGCATAACACCGTAGTCCTCAGCTGCAGCGACGCATCTATAATCTGCTTTTGTGGATTGTTGTTGTCCATGGGCTGTACTCCACTTACCATCAGGTGGACTACACATTCGTTCGCTGTGGGCGTAGTATATTAAAAAAATATATATTAAATGAAACTTTTTCCCAACCTGACAATTGAACCCGAAACCTCGCGGTTAGAGACATACGTTTACCACTAACCAACAGGGCAGTTTTTGATGTTTTTGTTTATACATTTTCTTTCTTACCAAATAACGATTCAGCAAATAGTTCAAAAACACACTTGCCAAATCTTTTGATCGTAGTATTAACACTTAAAAGAATTTTATTTCGTTGTTCAGTCATGTGCAAATATCCGGTAATCTATCCTCATTGGATCGACAGGAAACGTCCGGCAACTTATTTCCACCACAAATATTATTATGTGTATGTGTTTGTTAGATAAATGGACACGAGAGCGGTCAAGCGTAAAAGAGGAATCACGTACTGGTTTTATCTCACGGCCTAGTAACATTAAGGGCACTTTCACGCAATGAATCGTGTTTTGTTTCATATCCTTTTGATCTCACTTTCTCTCTCTTGTTTGATGTTTGTCTTGTTGATTGTAAAGAGATCTAAGCTGGGTTCAGCGTTCTTCTTCATCGTGTCGATGGCTTAGTCAAATTTTATTTCGCCTACTGTTATGGCACTCTCATCGGCGTTCATGAGCGCCTCTCTTGTGTAGGTGGTAGGGCATTTTGGACAGTCAATAAGGGACATTTCGCATTATAAAAAAAAAGCTATATGTATTTCACTTATAAAATTCCTTAAAATCTAACATCCGTAACCGAAATTATCCAAAACTAACGGATAATTTGAAATAAATGAATAAATAAATAAATAAATATAAATATTCCACAACTCACACACAACGCCATCTAATCCCAAATTAAGCAGAGCTTGTACTATGGGTACTAGAATAACTGATACTAATACATATATACTTTTCTTTTGTAAATACATACTTATTATACATATAAACACCCAGACTAAGACAAACCCCCATGTTCATGCACACAAAGATTTGTCTTAAGTGGGAATCGAACCCACGACCTCGGCGTCGTAGGCAGGTACACTACCCATTCCGCCATCCGGTCGTCAATATCCGCATCCGAATCCGTATCCGTTATAATAATCAATCTTTTATCCGTAACCAATCAGTATCCGAAATTTCATATCCATAACATTACTGTTATAAAGTCTACCAACCCGCATTTGGCCAGCGTGGTGGCCCAATCCTTCTCCTCATTAGAAGAGGCCCGTGCCCATCCGTGAAACATGATATGTATATCAAATCAAATCATTTATTTCCGCATGAGCCCCAAGGGGCGCTTGAACACGTCAAAACAAACTCCAAAATACAAAAAATATAAAATTAAAATAAAACTTAGCTAACTAAATTATAATACTTATTGTAATAAAATGATTTGACACCGGAGCTTAGATTGACTTTAATTCAACTTAGAGATATGAATAAAAATCAATCCAAGTACCAGCTCCGATGGGTATTGCATCATGAGAAGAGTTGGTGAAAAACTCATGTCTCTCACTCATCACTCAAATCATTCATACAATATTTGTTTGTTTTTGACAATAATTCTATGTGTAAGTTATAGCAACAAAACAACATTATACATACATAGGGCTGCTATTATACATAATCCTCAGTTATACCCTATTAAATGTTATGTTAAATTGATGATACTAATTTGTAAGTTTCATAAATAACATAACATAACATCACGCCTATATCACCCAAAAGGGTGTGACAGAGGTGTACAACACCCACACTTCATCTGTTATGTTTTGTGTCCATGGGATAAGGGGGAGCCTATCGTCATCCACCGGGCACAATTCCAATTCCGTGCTGCTATTGTCAATTTCCTGACGAAAACTTCAAAAATATCACTTTGCCTAACCCGGGAATCGAACCCGAGACCTCGCCATGAAAGACGCATGCGCTAACCACTAGAACATCGAGGTTTTAAGTACATTTAAATTTAATAAAAGTATGGTACGTCGAGGAAGGCGGTCTTAGTTAACTAACTTATATGTATTTTGTATATAGGTCACCAAACACATATACGTACTGTACGGGGAAGGATAGATCTAAATGATAAGTCGATAAAAGAAATGTATTTTAAGTCAGATCACTAAAAACTAATGTTTGATTGATCGACACGCGGCAAAAGGAACGTTTGATGTTACCCGAACCGATTGATTGCAACTACTGATTATTATGTCGAATGTAAGTATTTTGTTTACTTCGCTGCGCGTTGATGTCAGCATATATATATAACTATTGCGACGTACGGGTTTGCTCGTACACGTACAGTGGACCAAGCAATTAGGTATACAGGGCACAATCTTCTACACCATAGTGAAAACTGACGGCAATAGATATGCCTATGTGAATTACATATTTAATAAGTGTAATATAGGTACTATTTAGATATGTAACTCACTTATCCTTAGCTGGTGTTTTAAGTCTTTACTATGACTAGGAAGTTTTTGCCCTGCATAACTAACTCGTTGGCCCACTGTACATATAGAGATTATTGCAGATCGTACATAATGTGCTTATGCCTGTAGCACAGCAAGCACTTTAGCTAATTAGTTGCGTTCCGCAAGACGCATTCAGTTAAGTCAGCGGAATTATTAGCTATATGTGATAGGTGGCAGATTAATCTCACGAATAGTTTACTTGACACTTTAATATATTACCTTATTAAGGATAGACGCCCGAAATAGAAATATGCTTTATTTGTAAATGTAGGTATTATTTTACAAAAGATCTTATAATAAATTCAGTTCGCTACATTTTACCAAAAAGGTGTATACAAATCATGTTTGACAACAAAAACGAAGTAAAGATAGTATACATACTTTCCAACTCCAACTATATACTTCTGATTAAATTCGTTGCGGGTTCCAAGACAATTTTAACTCTCCCTGGGATTGCCCGTGTGTCATGCACGGTGCCTTTCAGTTGGTTACCGCTGTAGATCCTGGCGTCATAGGAGTCACAGTGGTGGGCGTGTGGGTGGGATTATATCCCGTTAAAAAAAAATACAATACAATATCTTATAACTAATATAAAAGCATTTAAGTTCTTATTATATACTGGCTTACACATATTTATGACCATATATTAATTTCTTATCTACAATTTACACGTTTTAACCTACTTAATTTCTACCAACATTTTAAAACTAAACTAAATACATTATATAATTATAGTAACATACTAATATGTCGAGCGCCATGTTTTCATACTATCGTAATATTGGTACTGAATAATTTTAAATTAGTTTGGAATTGTGGCCAGTGGATGGCGGTAGGTTCACCCCCCATTCAATGGGACCTAAACATAATAGGTGAAGTGTGGGTGTTGTAGACATCTACCATACCCTTCTGGCGAGCGATACACAAATTTTACTTCTGCTAGATCAAGCATTAGCAAATAATTTAGCTGAAATCTGTGATTTAGTAGAGGATTTGGATTAATCTTGATATATAGATAGATAGATAGTTTTTTGTTTTTTTTTTTTGTATTGTAAGATATCACCAATAATAATATCTTATTTTATTACAATCTAGCCCATAAAGGCCAATGAGTAATTCTATTTTAACCTAAATTAATATGTAAATAAATCTAAGAGGCGTCCAATAACACTTCACGTAGTTTTTATTAAGGCGAAGACACTTTGTTCATGTTGTCTTTTGAACTATCACTGTTTTTGTTTGTAATTTTTCACTTAATCACTAACACTAACTAACTCATATGGTTTTGTCCGTTTAAGTCTTTTCACTATATCCGTATTGTAGATAGATAGATAGATAAAACTTTATTTGCATACCATTCCATTACAAACTAAAGATAACTATTTAAAGATAATAACAATATGCAAAGGGCGGCCTTATCGCTTGACGCAATTTCTGCCAGGCGACCTTTGGATGGACAGATATATTACATTACTATATATTACACATGTTTTGTGACCTATAAATACATATTAGTTAGTATACTCTTCTCTATTTCCAGAAGTCTTAGATAAATCTTATTGACAGGATAAGCAATAACCATATAACACACATAAAATATAACACGTCTGGTGTAGTGGTTTAAGCGGTCGCCTCGCCGCTCTCTACTGCACTGGTGTTGTGGGTTCGATCCCCACATGGGACAAATCTTTGTGTAATTCGCAAATATTTGTTCTGAGACTGTGTGTGCTTAAGTGAGTGAATGTGTGTATTTGGCCTTGTCATTGGGACCATTGGATAATGTAATTGCTTCTGGCATTCTATCTTATGTAAAAAATTCAAATTTAATTTAATTTTTAACTTAACACACATAAATGAAAATGACAACTGATATATTTTCAAGTGTAAGTTGTGTCATTTTTATATTTGGTTATTTTATCTTTTAAATCTGGTAATACTGGCCCATTTTTACCAGTTCCTGGTAAAGTTTCGAATAATTTAGTGAAGGTTACATAAATGAATCTCGATGCTTATTTTAAAATTCACCACTAACCATCAGGTACATAATTTGCTTATGCTTGTAGCACAGCAAGCACTTTAGCTAATTAGTCGCGTTCCGCAAGACGCATTCAGTTAAGTCAGTGGAATTATTAGCTATAGGTGGCAGATTAAACTCACGAATAGCAATATGTAGTTAGCTATCGATTGAAATATACTATATGTCGAAGCAAAATTCACCGTCATGTGAAATAAAAGGAACACGTGATTGCTCTATTTACGCCTGACCTCTCTTGTTTCCATTTATCTAACAAACATATAATAATATTTTTGGTAGTAATGCTGCCGAAAGCTTCCTGTCGATCCAATGATAATGAAATACGGATCTTTGCACATGATTAAACAAAAAAAATAATCTTATTTTAAATGTTTATCTTGCTTGCCGTTTCCCCCTTCGGTAATGTATTGTGTTTTGCCATAAATCAATCTATCTATTGGTGAAAATCACATCATAATCCGATCATTACTTTGTGAGTTAATAGCAAACAGATAGAATGATAGACTGACGGACAGACTTGTGCCTCACCGCGTCCGTCTGCTTCATAAAATATTACATACAAGCTACGTTACAGCTACGCGGCTACGCAGCAGCTACGTGATGGCTACGAAGCGTAGACGTAGTGTATAATAATAATATATTTTTTCGTACGTAGCGTCTGTCTAAGCTGAAATCAAGTAGCATCTGCGCCGTATCCGAAGAGCAAAACTTAATGTTAAATACAGGACGTTCACGAAATAATTAAGCCACTCTATGTAACATTAAAAACAGGCATGAAACTTGAAAATGATAATCCGACGATAAAAAAAGTAAATAGCCTAAAAAATTCAAAAAAAAATATTTTTTTATCATTTTAATCGGAAAAAATAGTGCGTTAGTGGTTTGGGTTTCGTATTTCTACGTTGAAAAAAATTACAGTTACGCCATACGCATTTTGATAAATTCCTAGTGTCTTTTGTTTTTGTTTTAGAAGCTACTTGTTTGTCGATGAGCCATTTGACCAAACTTCTCCATTCAAGTAGTTGCGAATTGTACGAGGTATTCAATCTGAGGTTGACGAGCAAATTGCATTAGGACGTGACCTAGTCATAGCTAAGTCAAAAGAACTAGAGCACTGTATTTAATCTAGCTACATCTATTGAAGAGTCAACGTTTTTGTACTAAGATAAATAAATAAATAAACATTCCACAACTCACACACAACGCCATCTAGTCCCAAACTAAGCAGAGCTTGTACTATGGGTACTAGAATAACTGATACTAATACATACTTTTCTTTTGTGAATACATACTTATTATACATAAAAACACCCAGACTAAGGCCCCCATGTTCATGCACACAAAGATTTGTCTTACGTGGGAATCGAACCCACGACCTCGGCGTCGCAGGCAGGTACACTACCTAGTCCGCCATCCGGTCGTCGATATTTCACTGATTACATATATATATAAATATCATCAATGACTTGCGATATCTATTGATGAAATTGAAGATGTAAAGTGCAAAAAAGTACTTAAGGGGGAGTGAGATTTATCGGCAGCTGTCCGTACATTATGATAGTTTAGACCCCAAATATTGATAAAAAGTGATGAAGAAAACTATATTATATTTACTTTTTGTCAAAAGTCCTGACCTATTTTTTGTCTGGTGTATATTTTGATACGAATATAGACCACATGCCCATTTTTCATTTCAGCTTCTTTAAATTGAAATGGAATATTTTTTAAGGCTCTTTCCACCTTTTCATAGTTAGTATTACCTCAATAATAACCTAAATTTAAATCTACTAGAGAATAAACGGGTTACTCACGTATTATTATCGGGATATTGAAATAATATAATATTTCGATAATAATACGTGAGTATTGTTTATTCTCTAGTAGTTATGTCATCTCACGTAAGTTTGAATAGTATAAATTTAAATCCGTTTTTTTACCTTGAATATTGCTTCAAATATTAAATTCACGGAATCGTATCCCTCTAAATGTTGAATTAATTTAAAAAGTAAAATCCGTTCCAAAAATATATAAATCGCAATCTAAATGTTTACGAAACGTGGTAACAGTATCAGGGCAAAAATAATTTTACTTATTTATATCGGAGGCTGTCATTTGAGTAGATAAATAACATTATTCGGACCAGTGAAGCTGAAAATTGTTGTGTACACCCCGCCGACGGTTTCATTTGCAAAATAATCTTTTTCGACGGAAGCAGGGCTCTTTCACGATTGTAATTATATGTGTTTTTGGTGCCTTTTAGAAGACTGCTGTGAACATAGGAACATAGATAGTTTGAAGTTTGTTCTTCTAAGATTTTTTTAAGGTTACTTATTATTTTTAGCTCATAATTTGGATTTTTACATTAGATAGAACGCCAGAAGCAATTACACTATCCAATGGTCCCAATGACAAGGCCAAATACACACATTCACTCATACAAGCACACCCAGTCTCAGAACAAATATTTGCGAATCACACAAAGATTTGTCCCTTGTGGGGATCGAAGCAACAACACCAGTGCAGTGGAGAGCGGCGAGGTGACCGCTTAAACCACTACGCTACGCTAATGGCTAAGTCGTATCGATCTTGCAGGTAAAGCATTGCTAATTGCGGTTGGCCGTGGATGTGTGATCATCTTGAGTATAACAAGTTTTCGTCCGTGCCCAGAGAGCACGTAAAGCTGTCGGTCCCGGTTGCCATTTGAACATCTATGGCAGTCGTTACGGGTAAAGTCCGGCTAGTCTTTCAAAGAGTATCGTATTACCTAGTACTGATGGCAGTCGTCCGATATAAAATACTGATATTCAGTTAAATCCGTTAGACTAGAAGCCAACCTCAATGTAATTTGGAAATAGGCTTGGATTGATTGTTTTTTTTTTCTAGAGCAACAATAAAACATTTTGTCAATATTTCTTGTTGTATTGTATTATATAGACTTAATATAACTTTCTGCCATCTTTAATTTATCTCCGCTTAAATAACCCGCATAATGATTATATTATTCTTAAACTCTCCTGGATCTTGGTTTTTTTGTGTTAGTCTAATAATAAAAAGTTAGAAACGAAGATTTTTTTTAAAAATTAGACAACTGATCTAAATCGCTTAATTATTATAAAGTTAAATAAATACCTATGCTCGACGTTTTGAATGACTTGCCTCATTCGATGTCTAATTTTTGAAAAATGTTCTCAAATCGCGAAAGTTTTAAAACAAACGAAGAAATATCCTTATTTAGTTGGTCGAGAAAAACTCCACACTTATTGATATCACAAAACTACCCGACGTTTTTTTTAAATAGACGAATAGAATATTCGTGCTAAAGTCGTATAAAGTTTGAACTGAATTCATTCTATTGGAAATTCATTCAGCCTGCAAAATTAATATCTTTTGTACTCTTTTATAAAATGGAAGACTCATTTTGATTATGTTTAATGAAAAAGGAGGATAAATTAAAAAACAAAATTCAAAAATTCTTATTATTATACCGGTTAAAACATTACCGGATGGCGGAGTGGGTAGTGTATCTGCCTGTGACGTTGAGGTTGCGGGTTCGATTGCCACTTAAGACGAATCTTTGTGTACATAAAGATGGGGGTTTGTCTTAGTCTGGGTATTTCTATGTATAATAAGTATGTATTAACAAAAATAAAGTATATATGTATTAGTATCAGTTATTCTGGTACCCATAGTATAAGCTCTGCTTAGTTTGGGCTAAATTGCGTTGTGTATAAGTTGTGAGATATTTATTTTTATTATTTAAAAATCTAGCTAGTTTATATCTACCATAATATACATAATATATTATACAAATTCATAAGAAGCAGTTTTAGGCATTTATTATTTACCTTGAAGATAATTATTCTAGCGTTAGCATTATGCACCTCTCACCGCTCTCAGGTTTGATCTTCGGATCGGACAAAAGTGTTCTCCATAACGAATTGGCTAATCCTATCACTGTGATGGCAAGTCAAAACAAAATTTGACTTAGCCATCGACACTACAAACAAGAAGAACAATTAGAAGAAAACATTAATAATCAATTAAGTTCAGCTTCTGTAATATCGTTTACATTTCTGCAACCTCCGCAAAATAGTCTAATAACGAGCAAACAACCTTAGCATTCTAACCCCAAGCGGTAATTTACACGAATGATACAGCAACCTTCCAATGATTTATGAACGTGCTTTGTTTTACCGCCGGTTTTGCTTGTCAATCAGTGTTATAAACGAATTTACTTAGCACGAAATTGATTGATGGTGATTGAACTAGGAAATAATAAAGGCTCATTTTCTAATGTTCACTTAAAATGTGCTTTGCGACGTTTTAAATTGAAGTTAGTGATGCTAAGAAACAGTTGAAAAAATATGGAACCGGCAGGATTTGAACCTCACAATTTGCATGACTGTTGCCACATTTAGGACATATAATTCTTTTCGAAGGACACATCCGGGATAGATGTCCGTACCGCCAACACTTTGAGCACTGCGACACTGGAAATATATATGGATCAACTTGAAATCTACACCCAAGACCATACACATATGCCGGCAATGTAGGATTTTTGAAACACAAACGAATAATCTCGGAATCTACCCATTTGCCTTCCTCATCCTGCCGTTTAAGTCGTTTTGCTGAAATTATTTCAAAATCACATTTCAAACTTTCCAGTATTTCTTTCTCTTCAATTTCCAAATCCACCTGCCGAAGAATTCCATAGCACACTACAGATTCGCCAACCATAGTTACTTTATAATTCAATTGACATATTGCCTCACAATTTACCATTTTTAATGCACTTTTCTTAGCATCAAAGTATAATAAAGCTCTAAAAGGGTTCTTGTACACTATTTTTGTAATATTTTCAATGTGATTTAATCTCAAAAGTTTCGCCATTCCAAATTGCCTAGGTAATATCTCGCTTGAACTAACACAAACAATACATTGTTTTTCCTCCAAGCTATTACCCGCCAAAATAATTTGTTCATCATTAATCTCTTTTGGAACGATAACCCACCGTGCTACAGCTGAAGTTTAAAATTTGTTTTCTTTAGGACAGCAGCTGACATTCACTGAAATTCGTAATGCAACTCCCTTTTTTTGGATTTTTTACATTAGATAGAACGCCAGAAGCAATTACACTATCCAATGGTCCCAATGACAACACACCCATTCTCAAAACAAATCTTTGTGAATGACACAAAGATTTCTCCCATGTGGGGATCGAACCCACAACACCAGTGCAGTGAAAAGCGGCGAGGCGACCGCTTAAACCACTACACCACACGTGCAGACACCAAAACTTAATCGTTCACCAAAGAATTGCTTGAGAGGAAATAATTGACTAAAGATTCACCTGTCCCAGTGTCTATTCAACCTGACGACAAATAGTAGGACGTATGTGCCGCTTTGGTGGCGAGGTCTCCAACTAAGCACAGAGTTACTATAAGGGTATTAAGGGTTACTTTTAATAGTTCACTGCTGGACATAGGTCTCTCTCAATTTGCGCCACTACACCACCTAGCCCGGCCACTACATGTGTGTGTAAAAGCCGAGGTTTTCAAACATCAGTTGGATTTTCATTAAGTTCATTTACAATTCCCTTTGACTATAGACCTACATTTTAAATATGTAGTGCACTATCGAATGGCAACACATCAAGCTGTACATTTCAGTATCAGTGCATTGCACAGGTAGTTTATGCAATACGAGACCATTATGTACTGGACATAATAATATATAGATTAAATAAATAAATAAATAAATATTTTACAACTCACACGCAGCGCCATCTAGTCCCAAACTAAGCAGAGCTTGTACTATGGGTATTAGAATAACTGATACTAATACATATATACTTTTCTTTTGTAAATACATACTTATTATACATAGAAACACCCAAACCCCCATGTTCATGCAAACAAAGATTTGTCTTTTGATTTGATTTTTTTGTTTTTTTTTTATTTAATTTTTTTTAAAGTGGGAATCGAACCCACGACCCCGGCGCCGCAGGCAGGTACACTACCCACTCCGCCATCCGGTCGTCAGATTCATGTGTAGCCGTGTGTACAGCTTTGTTTACAGTTTTAAGAGGCTTTACATTTTATATGAAATGACTATCAAATATTTTAGTTACACAAACGAGAATTGATTTTGAGTTGGGTAATTTATATTTAATAGTTCATTTGTGGTTGCATAATTTATAAGGTATTATTGTTTAGTGTAGGAAAGTTTATTTTAATAAATATATAATATGTTGCATTGCGTTACATAACATCACGCCTGTATTACCAATGGTGGTGTACAACCCACATTTCACCTGTTATGTTTAGGTCCCATGGGATAAGAGGTGAGCCTATCGACATCCACCAGGCACAATTCGAACTCCTTGCTTCTATTGTGAGTTTTCTGACGCATAGTTCACAAACCCGAGAATCGAACCTAAAACCTCGTGGTGAGAGGCACATATACTAACCACTAGACCATCGAGGTAGTTGTTGCGTAATTTGCGTCAAGTATTACCGGTAGCCTAACTTGGATTAATCATTTAAATTAAAAACCTTATTTATGTCGATTTTGGTATGAGTGCAAAAAGCTAATAGTGTATTAAGAATAAATACACACATACAGTACCAAATATGAAGGCAGCATTTCAGCTCACAAATTTTACATTAATTTTAAATTAAACTTGTTACAAAACAGCCAATCCTAGTTAGCGGATCTAAAATGTTTGCTAGCCATTTCGCAGTGCTTTATTCCATGTATATTTAAAAGCTTGCCTCACTACAAACAAAGCTGTGCACAGCTACAACAAAGTTAGCTGTGATTGCAATACATATTTTATTAACTGCTATGTCTATAAACGGAATCGTAAATGTAATTAATTAACTATGGTCAACACAATAGACTATAGTTACAAAAAGAATAAATATAATTGGATAAAATGTAAGGAACAGAGATACATAAAATGGACAAAATAAGAAATAAGATAGACAGAAATGGAAAAATTTAATATATAGAAAGAAGCCTCAACATACCCCCGAGTAATATTGTCGGAGAGAAAATAAGATAAAAGAGAAAAAAAAAATGGACTATAGTTTGTTGCAATTCATTTTACAGAATATTAAACAAAGTATGACTTGATGGCATATGCACCTCTCACCGTGAGGTCTTGGGTTCGATTATCGGGTCGGCCAAAGTGTTATTTGTGAAGTTTCCGTCAGGAAATTTTCAATAGCAGCACGGAGTTGGAAATGTGCCCGGTGGATGACGATAGGCTTACCACCTATCCCTTGGGACTTGAACATAACATTTGAAATGTGGTTGTTGTACACCTCTGCCACACCCTTCTGGGTAATATAGGTATGATGTTACGTTATGTTATGTAAACAAAATCTTTATTTATTTTGTTTCTCTGACTGCTGATCGTGTGGTTGTGGGTTCAATCAAGCCTATGTACCGTGCCGGCTCGGAATGTTTACGCCGAGAGAATCGCTCACTACTTAGTGCCGCGGTTTATAAATGAACTACCCTCCACTATAAAATATAAAATTAATGCAACAAATATAAAATCCAAGCTTAAGTCTTATTTAATAAATAAAATAATAGAATAAATTTATTCACCTAGCTCTTGTAATTTAAATATTTAAGAAGATAAAATATTGTTATACCTAAGTTAATAATGTAATGTTTTTTATTTTATTATTATTTAGTTTATTATTATTTTACATTTTTATGTTATTTTCCGTCAGGATATTCTCAGGAGCTGCAAGGAGTCTGGATTGTGCCCAATAATGGCAACAGGTTCACATTATCACATAACATATTTAAACATATATCAAGTATAGTGAAGTATACAGTGCAGTGTTTATATTGTATGCTAGTCATTTCGCAGTGTTTATTCCATGTATGTTAAAAAGCTCTGCTCGCTACAAACAAAGCTGTGGAATGCTAAAACAGTACTCTCTGCTACAATATATTTTATATGTCCATCTATTTAGAAACGGAACTGTTAATGAATATTGAACAAATGTTTTGGAATTGATAGCTTTGCTAAACAAGCTAGCTGGCCATGATAATTTATCTATATTATGTTTTAGTTTAATCTAGTATATTTCACATACCACACAGTGGTTAAAAATAAGGACCTTGTATCATAACATTAAGAACAACATGTCCTCTATTTACGTGTCATAAATCATTTTATTTATTGAATTTAGATTTTTTGGTTCCAACTTTTTTGTAAAGGTAATTTTAATCATTTTAATTCATATGTTTGAAGATTGTACCATATTTGCCATCCAAACAAATATAATTGTAAATTTGCCATGTCTGGACATTAAAGATATTTAAGAAAAATGAATACTAGGAGTCTTTATAATTAGCAGTAGAAGCCAAAACATATTTTTCTATTTGTTTTGTCTGTCTGTATGTTCGTACACGCATAACGTGAAAATGTCAGCATGGAATTGGATGCGGCTTCCACAGTTTTCTAGCTGAAGCTCTAACTTAAAAACTTGTATATGTTTTATCTCTGTATTTTGTTACTAAGGAGGTAAATTACGGGGTGCAAGTTTTATGTAGAGCTTGAAATTAGGCACATAAATATGTTTCTGACATGACTTAAATGAACTATAAAATAAATTTTCGTGAAATATTGCTCTGTTAATTAGGGGTTGTAAGATTATATGGGAATGAAGTTAATATTGAAGGAAATTTTACGAAATTTTGCACATACACGACATAAATGATATAGGTTTAATAATGAAATTAGTTTTTTGGTAATTCCACTCCAAGGAGGTTAATTTGGGCTTGAAATTATATTAGAGCAGCATCTCTATGTTGTAGGAAATAGCATGAAAATAACGAATTCTCGAAAAAGCTATTTAAATAAAAATGGCCCTTCTCAAAATCAATCCACGTTTGTGTAACTAAAATATTTGATAGTCATTTCATATAAAATGTAAAGCTTCTTTCACACTATAAACAAAGCTGTTCACATGACACATCTAGCTATATATGTCCAGTATATGAAGTTCTCGTATTTGTATACGCTTTCCGTGCAATTCGAGACCAGCTAATACTGGGAATGTACAGCTTAATGGGTAGCCGTACAAATCAACAACAGTACTGTGCGATAGTGCCGATAGTGCACTACATATTTGACGCGTCCATCCATCGACAAACGGAATTGTAAATGAAGTTAATGAAAATTCAAGTGATGTTTGAACGCCTCGGATTTAACACACACAATGTAGCCAGGCCACTGGGTGTTGTGGCGCAAATTGAGAGAGACCTAAGTCCAGCAGTGGATTATTAAAGCGGTAGTGGTTTGATTTAGTGGCACCGGTAGATAAGCTGGTTATATTACTTATTCACCAAGCCCTTAACCAATTTTTTTTTAGAAACGACGCCTGCTCTAACGAATAACTCACAAACATACATTTCACACACACAAAGCACACCCAGAGTCAGAACAAATCTTTGCAGATCACACAATGATTTGTCCCGAGTAGGGCTCGAACCCACAACACCAGCGCAATTGAAAGTGCCGGGGCGACCACTTCACATACTACGCCAACCGTGAACTCAAATTTATGCTGTTTATGCTATCTTTTGTCATCTTAACGAATAAAGCTAATATAAACATTTAACTAGAGCGATTGTCATCATTTTTTCGCAACCTAGTACAGAGCGATTCTCTTCGCCATACCTACTGGACTATAAAGTTTCTAGGTATACATGGCAAAAACATTAAATTTTGCCAAGCAAATTGGATTAGGTACTCGAATGTTTTTTTTGTTGGTTTAAAATGTTTTTTTATCCAATTAAAAATAAACAGAAGATATGAACACTGACCATGTATGGAAGCTGTGGACTCAATAAAAGTCGCCATGTCACATTCACCCTGTATACAAGAGCAAAACTCGTACCGCACTGTATATAATAAAACTCAAAGCGATATTGGAAAACTGCGGATTAAATGCATACAATGTATTGGCAAAACGATTTTCAATTTAACAAATTCTAGTTCAAATAAACTGGTACATTTTAGTAAATATGGTTCAGAAAAATTTGATACGAATGTTGATTTAAATGGGTGTAGGCTTTTAGCATTATTATTATGAATCTCATGCAATTTTCAAATGTTAGGCTCTATTTTTAATAAAACATTTTTTATTATTTCCACTGAAGTGGAGCAGACCATATTGGCCAATCGCAGTGCTTAAAACCATGTTATGCTGCTTCGCTCCTCTTCACTCCTCCCCACTCCACTCCGCTTCTCTCCACTCCTCTTCACTCCTCTCCGCTCCACTCCGCTTCTCTTCGCTCCTCTCTGCTCCTCTTCACTCCTCTTTGCTCCTCTCCGCTCCAATCCATCGCGCTCCAACACAACGGACTTTTAAAGAAATCAAATGAATACGCGTTTTACAATAGCAATAATACATGTACATACCAATGGTATAAACCTCCTTTGAAGGTTTAATACCGTACCATATACTGGTATACGGTAAGCTATTACTAGCCTATGAATACCTGTTGTACAATGGAGATAACCTGCACGTTGTCGACCTTTGTAAAAGTTATGAACAACCTTTTTTTGAAGAACCCCATGACGTAGTCTCTTGGGAGACTTAAACGGAAAGCTCATTTTACAACTTCATCAAACCTAGAATATTTCTTTAATACAGAGCATAGTACGTATGTATAGTAGCATACTTTTTACATGCAAAATATTAAAGAGTTTTCTTGTTTAAAGTTGAAAGTTGATTTTCCTTAAAAAAAATATAAAGAAGGAGTGATGACAGCCAGTCAAATAAACTACAATAAAATGGCTAGAAACATTCTGAGAACGTTTGATGCCAATTTTTTGGGTTCCGTACCTTCAAACAATCCTTATAGTTTTGCCATGCCATGGTCTGTCTAGACCGAGAGACGGAGATGGCGGACATGGCATGACGGACAGACGTCCGAGGCATAGCGATGAAACCGTTAGTGCTAAAAAGCTCAATTTTTTTCGGGTACTTACCCTACATATAAAGTGGGATATTTCTTTATTATTTCTTCCACCCCGTGGTGTGGCATATTGTAATATAGGTCTTTTTTAATCATTGCGTCATGCGGGATCGACAGTTTTTGTTTTAGAGATTCGTTTGCGAGATAACTATCTTTAAAAAGCAAAAGTTTGTTCGTGCGGGAGAATTTGTTGACGGTAAGTTCAAATAACACTTGTCCGACCCGAGAATTGAACCCGAGACCTTGCGGTGAGCAATACACAAATTTTACCGTTTGACAAACGAGGCATAATATTTAGTATAGATGTAATGTATCTGATAACATCCGAGGTAGATGGCCTTGTGTTATCCTTGGGTGTTATCAGATTGCGTTTTAACAAGCCTGTTAGACAAGAAGTTATAAACATAACATTATTATGATAATGAGTAACAATAAGCCGGCTGTCGACTAGTTACTGCGGCAAAACACCTTTTGCAGTCATATGAATATAAGTAGCAGAAAATGTTATTCCACTAGAAGAATTTTAGATGCTTTAACCACACAATGGGCTATTTGACAATCCGAAAAATAAAGTATCAATTACTGTAATCAGTATAGATTATGTGTTTAAAAATGGTTATTTATTAACGTAAGTTGAAAATATTATTTATTATATTTTAAATTCCGTAAATAAAAATGCATATTTATGAACGATTGTCACGTGACACAAAACGCTCCTGATTGGTCGGGCTTATGACGACGGCATCTGCCTGTAAACATCAAAGATAATGTAATACTACCGTAGACTGACAGATCACAATATTTACAGGCATGTAACGTCACCGAGCCCATTGCACCGGCATATTGTCAAACTTCCGTTTTGGTGCGCTGTTTTTTTATTGAATTTTGAATTTGATATTTTTCAGCAAATATGTAACAGAATTAAAAAATACAACTTTTACTGGGTTCCTCGACCGCTACTAAATAATATAAAATATATTTTAATAACCTGTGAAAGAGCCCATTGTATGTATACGTTATGACCTATTAAACAGTTTTTTTTTGCTTATTTAATTAGTTCTATAACAATAAGAAACAGTTGAAACAATTATGGGACTGCCAGGATTTAAACCGGCGACCTTCTGCACACCTGGCAGTAGCTTTATCTAACCAGTTACGGTCACCTCTTGCCAGGACCCATTAATTAGTTAATTCTTTACAACATTTGTGCTGAATGTAACTTCGCCATGTTGATTTGTATCCTACTTAAGATAGGATAATATGGATGAACGTGACGTCTCGAAATGACGTAACATACAGTTTAGAAATTTAGGGTCCTGGCAAGAGGCGACCGTAGCTTTGTGGTTAAAGCGGCTGCCCGGTATGCAGAGGTCGCAGGTTCAAATCCAGCCGGTCCCATATCTTTTTCAACTGTTTCTTAGTATGATTTGCTAGTCATAGCTAAATGCTATAAATATATAATCAATAAGAAGTATTCTATTCTATGTCCTTGTTCTGAGACTGCTATACCGCATGATGCGTCTTGCTCGGTAGCTCCAACCAAAACCAGACGTCTTTACTAAGACGTGGAAAATCAAAACAACATCGCCCTGCTACCTGAAACCCTCATTTGAATATAGGGTGTCGGTAAGTTTTTTACGGAGTATACCGATCTCACGTCTCTCTCACACCGCATAGTCAGTCAAGGGCCAGGCCTCCTTTGATTTTCAGAAGTGATGCTGTCGCAAGCTTCATATATCTTTACCCAGATTCTGTATCGCTTCAATTGCGATGGTATAATTACAAGTATAGGTAAGTGAGCGTGTCGCAATGGAAAAGGCATCGGTCTTACGATGAAGAGATCGTGGGTTTAAATCCTGACCATTACACTACGGACGTAAAACTTCCTCCTAATACAAGCGAATTAAGCTTAGCTGTAGGGGTTTGACAAAAATACTAGTAATTGTTATAATTTTATTTAGTTTGGGTTAAAATAAAAAAAAACAAATTTTCTAATTACCTAACATTTAAATCTAAAGTAAATAACTATTTACAAACCTAATCTAAAAGACCGCTGCTAGTGGGCAATGTTTCCAAAATACTGGCAGCATTGCCACGTTAAATGGCAATGCTCAACTTCTGGCCGAACGAAATACCAAAATTCTGAGAACGTGTGGCCTTAAACAGGCGAGTCAATATCTGTTTGTCGAATTGAGCGCTTCTGGTCCCCACGGCCCCAATGTCTCTACCCTAAAAGGTACAAACATATATCACATATTTACTAGTAATTTGCATCTACAAATGAGCTAAGCTTTAAAAAAATATATAAGGTCACCAAAAGGGAGATAGATATCTCACATAAACTTTTTCTAAAATCCATCCAATTATTTAAACGCCGCGCCGTCTTCTTTTATATCTCGTAGCAAAAAAGGCCTAATTTAACAAGTTCTCATTACATTACCCAACACGTTAAAACGTATGTACATAATACATTTTCCGCCTTTTTTCTCGCCCCTAAAGTTCCAGAAGTTTGTTTACCCAACAATGCATGTATAACAAGAAAAGTTTTAATAGACGCTCAGGTCTGACGCTATTATGTGGCATCTATTGACGGACAAAGTTATAGAGCCTCCAAAGGGGGGAACAATTGGTTGGCTGTTTTCTATACAAGAGTTATATGGGTTTAGCTTTAATATTATTACGTTTTTATCTATTTTTATTGACAAATCATATTTTAAACACTTAAATGCATGTTTGTTAGCGCCCACTTTTTCATAATTATTATTTTAATTTTTTAGTTTCTATGAACTATAACAATTTTGACAAAATGACCACGAACAAATATGCGTTTTAGAGTTTTAGATTTGACTTGTCGATAAAAAAACTTAATAATATTGAAGTTAAGTCACCATTATAACGTTAGTATGAAAACACGGCGCTTGGGAGGTCTACTCTTATTAGTGTTTCGGCAAATATAAAAGTTTTAGCACGTTTAAATTACGGCACGATGTTAATTCGCGTCGAATAATGCTGAAAATTAAAGTGTTATTTCTGAACTTTCCGTCAGGAAATTCACAATAGCAGCACAGAGTTGGCATTGAGCCCGGTGAATGGCGATAGGCTCACCCAAATCTTCTGGGTCCTAAACATAACAGGTGAAGTGTGGTTATTTTGTTGCATGTTAATCTTGCAACTGTTATATTTCTGCCCTGTAGAATGTTAAATAAAGCTAATTTATGCAATGGAAACAAAATGGTTTGTTTACATACAACACCATAATAATAATAAATAATAAATCATTTATTGCAACAAAATACATTTAACAATATAAATATAAGCCCTGATTCCCAAACTAGCGTGAGCTGTGTGTTGAGAACCAGTTCCTTCCCAAATAGATTTAACATAGTCTAAGTATGTTTGTTACAAATGATAAAAAAATAAAATAAAAAAAGAAATCCTTACAGTAAAATTATAAACAACTTTATATTGTGTGTGTGCGTGTGTGTGTGTGTATGTTTGTGTGTTTGTGTGTGTGTGTATGTGTGTGTATGTATCTGTGTTTGTGTGTGTGTGTGCATGTGTGTGTGTTTTCTATTTAATGATTACTAACAAATTTTCGACTTCAATGTAATCCAAATCTTTAAGCCATAGTTTAATAGTTTTTTTTATTTGATAGTTTGATAGGTGTTTCGTTTTAAATACCAGATTGAGTTTGTTGTACATTCGAGGTGCAATATTATAATAGTGTTGTTGGGCAAATGTGCTTCGAACTCTGGGTACCGGACACTTATCCACTCTTTTACCTGAGTTATGCAAAATAGGTACAGTGTTTTTGTGATATTTACGTATGCACTGGTATATAAATAATTTGCGGACTGTTAGCACGTCAACTTTTTCATATAATAAATGTGTAGGATACCGAAACCGTAAATGTAGTAGAACCTTGAGTACTACTCTCTGTGCTCTTTCAAGTTGAAGTAAATGTGTTTTAGCCGATGAGCCCCATGAGCATATGCAATAGGTGACAACACATTCAGCTAGAGCTTTGTATATTTGAATCAGCAGAGTAGTGTCTTGTATTAGCCGTAATTCTTTAAAGATATAAATAAGTTTCCTTAATCGGTTGCTAACAGTATTGATATGTTTTTTCCAGTTAAGTTTGTCATCAATAGTGACTCCTAAATATTTGATTTCTGATGTTCTAATTAAAGTAGGACAATCACAACTGGAAAGAAACTTTTCATTTGTTCGATTACAAGGGTAACAATGTGTGCGAAGCTCAAAATTCTTTGGACTGGTTACAATGGTTTTGCTAAAACAAAGTAATTTTGTTTTAGTGACATTCAAAGATAATAAACTGTCTTCGAGCCATGCAGTAATCCGAGACATGCCTTCCTCTGCCAATTCCCGTACGTTGCCCCACGTATTGCCACAAAAGAGTACAACGGTGTCATCGGCAAACATCTGTATTTCAGCACCTTTAATTTGGCAATTACATAGGTCATTAATGTACGCTAAAAACAAGCTGGGGGCCAATGTACTACCTTGCGGGACCCCGTAGGAGCCCTGACCGAAGTCACCGACATGATTCTCGACTCTAACACATTGGTACCGATCAGTCAAGTAGTCCTGTAGCCACAAAAGTGCGTTCCCTCTAATTCCCAAATTCTCTAGACGAGTTAAAAGGATTGGAATTGATACGGTATCGAACGCCTTTTGTAGATCCAGGAATACCCCTACACATTTGTCTCCTTTATCAAGGTGCTCTGTGATTTTAGAGGTAAGTTGTAAAACAGCATCATCAGTGGAATGGTTTTCACGAAATCCGTATTGATTAGGGCTAAGAAGTTTATTGCGCTCTAAGTAATTTATTAATCGCTTGTTCATAATTTTTTCTATTACTTTAGAAAGGGTACTTAAAAGAGAAATTGGCCTATAGTTTGTCGCGAGAGACTTATCACCTGATTTATAGATGGGACAGACAATAGCGTATTTAAATACTTCAGGGAAAATACCGTGCTCAAAGCTAAGATTAGTCAGGTATGCGATTGGTTCAGCTAAGTAGTAGCAGAAGGTTTTTAAAATGGATGCTGTTATTTTATCTAACCCTGGCGCACTATGTGTTTTAAGGTTGTTTATTACATTAATAACCTCAGTGGGATCTGTCAAATATAGAGCTATGGAGTGTAGGGGTGCATCTGTTTTTTTAGATTCCTTGGCCAAGGTATACTCATCCGTATTAAGTTTCTGAAGTGTTTGATTGGCAAGGTTTGATCCCACCGATGTAAAAAAATTGTTAACTTCGTTTAGTGATTCAGTAACTGTGGCTTTTAGTTTTAGTAGTTCCGTAGGTATTGCTGTATTGGACTTATTCATATTGCAAAGTTCTTTGACAGTATTCCAAGTGTCCTTTATATTACCTTTATTTTTTTTTAGTTTTTCAGTATAGTAATCTTTTTTTAGTGTTTTAATAATTCTTTTTAATGTATTTCTGTATGTTAAATATTTGTTTCTAAGATCCTGATTATCTAAATTGTTCTTTATCTTCTTGTGCAATCTATCTCGTTTTTTTATAGATTTTACAACTCCTACTGTGATCCAGGGTTTAATTGGTCTAATGCGCTTAGGAATTTTTCTAGCTGTTGTATTGACATTTATGTAGTTTTCTAATTTTGTGACAAATATTTGAGCGGCATTGTTCACGTCTTTAGTTGTGTACAGTTCGTTCCAATTTTCATTTTTTAGGCATTGATTTAAGCCTTCCTTATTAATATCAATCTTGGTAAAAGATCTGATCTGTTTTTGAGCACAAGTATATTCAATGTGCAACAATATAGGCGAATGATCAGTCAGTTCATTAAATACAAAAGTTTGAGCTCTAAATGTTGTTCTCACCATAAAATGGTCCAATAGTGTACTTTGTCTAGTAGGGCAATTAATTCCCTGCTTAAGACCATAACTAGCCATTAAATCAAGATAAATTGACGAGTTGCCGTTAAGGTTATCAGGCATAATATCCAAATTCAAATCGCCTGTTAATATCAATACTTTGCATTTATTGCAGGTACTTAAAATACTATCCAATGAATTTATATAACTAAGTGGGTTCCTAAAACTTGGCGGGCGATAAGTACAGACAATACAAATTTCATCCCGAACATTAACTACAATACAGTTTCCCTCTGAGCAATTCGGTTCGAACGAAGTCGCTTCGAATATGTCTCGTACATATACGACAACTCCATCATTTTTATTAAAGGATCTATTTGTTCTAAACATATTGTAGTTACACAAGGTTGGCGGTGAGGAATGCTCGTTTGTCCAGCATTCAGTCAAAACTACAACGGAAATTAATTTGCTAAACTTAGCGAGAAACAAACAAAACATATCGAAGTTAGCACTCAAACTCCGTATATTAACTGTCAATGTTAGGAAAGAATTACCGGTTGAATTGCGTATTAAGTGCGCATAATCTGTAGGATCACTCACTCGCGTACATACAATGCCTTCACTATCAACGTCGTTTATTATCATATTACTTAACGAGTTGAATTTTATTAATTAAATCTTTTGTGTCACAAATACATCTCGAAAAGTGGGTATTTAAAAATTTTGTTTGCACTGAGAAGTTGATACTAGGATTAAATATTGCATATGTTTGTTTACGGAACAATATTGAAGTTGAAGGTGGAACTAAAAAAGTTTTTGTAGAAATATCGTAGTTACTTATTATTGGTTTTGTAAATCGAGTTATCACTTTGTAGCAACTACAAGGTTTCTTTACGTAATACTTTCTGGAATCATTCTTGTTTGGACGAGTTTTTGTAATGGATGCAGAAAAACGGCTACAGATCATAAAAATAGTGTATTGCGTAAATGATGTTATGTTTGTAGTGATTTTGTAAATGGTACTGAATAAGTCTGTGAGTAGTGTGTAACATATGTGAAGGGTAAATGTGGTGTAAGATATTGAATGTATCGCGTAATGTGTGCAAAATGAATGCATTTTATTAGTGCATGATTTCAGACGGATATAAAAATTAGAAAAACTTTTTAAAGCTACATGAAGAAATAATGGTACAAGCAACAAGCAGTTGAGTTCTGATAAAGTTATAAAAAATCTGCTTCCAAAAGGTAGTCATATATTTTTGCCAAGATTATCAAGATAGGCTTCATTAGTTATGACAACGTATCGCTCACCATCAGTTTTTTTCATAAGTACTTTTCCGTAGGAAGTCCAACAGTACTTGTAGTTATTACTACTGGCAAACGTGCGAGCTAGGTAGTACAAACGTTGCATTTTTGGTGTTAATTTTTCAGACAGGTAAATTGGTTTACCTGGTCCATCAATTTTAAGGTGTGTAGTGTTGAGCCTGTTCGGTTTATTCAGGTTATTAAATTTACGCACCTTCTTAAGGATCGTGTCTTTGGTTATAGCGCTTAGGAAGTCAACATTTATTGTGGTGGAGTTATTTTTGTTTTTCACTCGGTAGACATCCTTTATTTCACTTGATTTTATAGGATAGCCAATCACGTCAGCAGTCTTCACCACAATGTCACAGAGGTCATCTTTATTCTCTTCTTTAGATTGAGGTACGTTACGAATTTCTATCTTAGTAGAGAGCAATTGACGTTGCATATTTTCAACTATTCCTTCCAGCTCACGTATGTAGCATCGGTCAGTCTCACGTTCAGTCTCCAACTCGGCAAGTTTTATTTTAACATCGTCGTATTCTTTCGACATAAAATTAATGGACTCTTTTATCTCATCATTTTGGGCAATGACTTCTGAGATTGAGGTTTGTAGTGCTGTATACTTGTGATCTGATTTAGCTGTAGATGTTGTTAGCATTGCGCATATTTCCTCCAAGCGTGGTAAACAATCGCAGTCCCCGCGCTTAGTCTTCTGTCGCAGTGTAACGTTACTGTCCTGCCCGATGAAGGAGAGATCAGGAGAAGATCCAGAGACAGATTTTCGAGGGCAAACGTCAGCGGCAGCACTTTCCATTTTATCCGCTACAGGTGTTCTCGGTGGGGTGCGTTTAAGAGGCATAGTTAAGGATGAATATTGTGTTAACTATTGCTGACGCAGTTTGATTTTAGCCCACTATCGACAAACCAACCCGCAATCCGCTGCCTCTTGTAGATCGCGGCAAGCAACAGCTGCAGTGATATACTCGTCACGAGTTCGATGCGTGGGGACAGGTTTGCAGTTCTCGCGGCAACTTCCGTCTCAGTACTTGCTATCTCGTTCCTGCACTGACTCGGCGTACGCTACCGCGATATGTTCGCCTGGTACTTTGAACTTTTTTATTTAATTTGTTTAATTGATTATTTGCTATTTATTAATTTTTAACACACAGTGGACACGTCTTGTCGCTCTCGCGGCCAAAAGGGAAGGGGGGGACCATAGAACTTACCTTTTGATTTCTGTGCAATGTAACGTAACTTACGGTTAAAAGGATGTTTCCACGTAACCATAACATACACTATAGCATAGCTAAACATCGTATTAGACTTAATACCATTTCTTTGTTTATTTATTTAACAATAAAACTGATAGCGTTTGCGAATCAATAACCTAATCAATAAAGTAGTGACAATTAAATTGACAATGACGTTTGACAGCTGGCTGACGTTTAGTGACGTTCTTCTAGATATTTTTGGTAAATGATTTACGATTGCTTAGGAAGTTTTATGTTGTCGTAATTACCTGTATTGATCGTTAATCGATTTATACTGGTACGTCCTTCATAGATTTGACATCTGTGAGTTGTCAATCTTTTTTTTTTGCTCTTCAATATGGACGTGGAACGACGCATTATTGTATTCGAGCGTGGGCGTTGCGATTGTTCGCGCCTGCATCCACCATAATCTTTTGGGAAGTCAGCAATATTGTAATTGTACTAATACTGCAATGCTGGTAAGTGATAGTTTAGTTTGTTGAGTAGGAATATTTCTCTCACCATGTAACACGTGGTTCTACAATGTATATTTCTCTTCGTTCCAGGCTTCCACCACTATTTCAACATTTTCAAACATTTTCCAACATCTTCCAAATTAATGTCCTGAATCTAGATAGCATTCAGCCCATTTTCCACGACAACATGTTGTGTAGTTAATGTTTTGTTCTCATGTGTGTACACATGTGACTATATTTCACTCATCTTGAGCTTATGATTTTAATCCAAATTTAACATAATCATCTTAAGATGTTTACCAATAATCTTTAAGGTCTCTGACCTCATTTAATTTCTTCTTGCCAATGCAAGTAATATTTCACACTGGAATCAACAAGCATCTTCAAGACTGACAGATCTGAAGGAAGGCATCACATCCCGGTTTGACCGAGACGAACCGGAGCGTGAATCCTCCGCTAGTGCTGCCCAGGACCAAGACAGGAAGATCCCATGTCGTTGAGCTTCTGTTAAGTTAAGATGGTTCCAGTAAATTAGGTATTAATTATAAGTAAACTTTGTAATTTAATTTAAGAAACTATATTCTAAGCTAACCCTAGAATAATAATTAATATTATCTTAAAATCAAGTGAGAAGTAATGTTAAACCTTAATTAAAGTTGTATTAACATAACTATTGTTTATTTTGTAAATTCCAGGAGTCCTTCAGACCCCTGGTGGCGCCCTTATAATTTCATAAATCATACACTCTGTCAAAATTACAGATATATAATAACAACAACACATGTACCCGATACTGTTGTCAATAGAGGCGACCGTCCCACCCCTGGATGATTGAGCTTGGCTTATACAAAAAGTGCTTCAGCATTAAGCACGTAACAATTTCACACCTTTGCCACACCCTTCTGGGTAATATAGGCGTGATATTATGTATATATGATATCGCCCGTATTCTTCATGGTGGTCATTTTTTGTCCCGCTTCTCCATACCTCAGCTCTTGTAGCCTACTACTTACCATTTTAAAAACGACACGGTCAAAATAAACAAAAGTTTAGAAAAATGTGACGAAAATATTCGGCCATAATGAAGCGAACGGGTAGTAACTATAAATTTTGCTTAACTATAAGTGTTTTCTAAGCGACGCTGTTTTAAATTGTCACATTATACGCCCCGACAACGGTTTTCCTCTTAATGCGTTGCAAGACGTGCGGAAATTGCTGTGACGTTTCACGGCAAGAATGTTTAAAAACACCGCCAAGGGTGACTTGTAGCGCAAGAAATACGGGTGCCGCATGCCGTATCATCGCAAAAAAGGAGTTTTGAGTGAAGATACAAGTAAAAAAAAAAAAAGATTTAAATAACCGATTTCGAGAAGCTTTACTAAAAAGCCTTAAATAAGGCAAAAAATCGTTGTAGTTATGGAAGTCTATGCTCACAAATATTTTCCAATTGCAATTTATGAACAATTAGCAAGCCGGCTTTAAGAACAATATAACTTTTGCGGTATTTAATGTTTTTTACTAAGTTTTAAGAAGTCAGTTATTTTTATTTTTCAAAAAAGTTTTTATGTAACTATTTTAGTGCAGTATCTTTACAGTTAGAAAGCAAGGTACAAAAATGAATTATTCTATGTAGATTATAATATTATTATGGTTACTCTTAACTTCTTATTTGAAATTATTATAAATTATTAGTGTCGATGACGCTCGATCAATTGGTGTAATAGAAAATGTCAGTCGACGATTGCACCGTCGCTTGATACAATAATACCCTTATTTCTTTTCTCCACCAAACCACCTCGCTCAGCTTCTGCAGACATTTAGCCTTTGGATTTAGTTTCAGCAATATCTGTTAGTATTAGAGCCCAAATAACTACGGCATCAATATTGAACATCCAAAAAAGCATTGCCCTACTTCTCCTGCAGAATTTTGGCCCAAATTGGTTATGTTGCAAAAAAATAGATTTCCCAATTATTTTATCATCCAGCGTGGTTGGGCTTTTTCGGGTACACATCGAGCTAAAGTCTAGTATAAGATGGTCTCCCATTGTACAGGATTTGAATGTAATGAGATACCAGCTTATACTGGAAAAATATAGCTTGATATGAAGTGTGTACATTTTTTGCTGTGCTTAAAATATTTTGCTTTTCTGTCATAAAACGTTGTTTTTATTTCACTTAAAATTAAATGCTGGTTTATATTCAGTGATGATTTTTTTGCGATACTTTGTATTTTTTATTTTGCGTGGTAATGCAACTAATGAAGTGGGCGTATTACTATCGGTAATTAAGCTTTGTGATTAATGTGTTTGCTGCGTGAATAACTTATTTTTTACTTTAATAAAATGTTTCTCAAAGCAGCTGTTTTGGCTGTAAAATCAGCATAATACCTCTACCAACCGCAGTGCTTTTTTGGTTTACATACAATATAGTTATACTTTTTAACGCTGAAGGCCATCTGAGTGACTATTATTATTATTATTTACTAAAAGTCTGGAATAAATGTTAAAGGGTTTTAATATAAAATTTGCTGTTGCCGTAGTTTCGCCCCTAAGGATATTAAAAATAGCTTTTCACCTATTTTCAGACCTACCAAATAAACTCAAAAATATATTATACCAATAGGTCCAGCTGCTTCGGAGGTGTTCCATAACTAACACCAATTTTTATTTATTTGACTAGATATTGTGTCATTTTATTTGAAGACCAATATTTGCTTTACTGTTTCAAACATATTCCGAATATTTATACAACTATCTCCAGCAGATATTATCCGTGTCCATGCTCTCATTTGCCGGTGCCACGCCTCGCTGACTGCCTAGCTATCCAATTTACGGATTTGCTGGCTTGTGATACATGCAAGCAGACAAAAATGTGTATGAATTTTACCAAAACTCTGTATTTCACGATGTTTACTATATTTGCAACATAAAATATATCAGACCTGTAGTTTTTTTATACCCGACGGTAAAAGAGGGTTGTTATAAGTTCTACCGCTATGTCTGTATATCTGTAGCGGTATAGCTATTAAACGGATAAACCGATTTAGAAGCGTTTGTTTTTTATTTGAAAAAAAAACGACTTCAATTAAAAATATAAGAATATAATACATAAGATTACAATATATACTTAACAGCCTTAAGGTGCCTATATATATATGTATTTAAAGAATTATCCCCGTACTCCTAAACGTTGAGGAGTAATACCTTTCAGTATCAGTTCAGCAACATTAAAAGCTAACTGCTAGATGCAAATATCCGAGTTGCTTTAGGTAATATACGAAAAACAAAATGGAAACCTTTAAAATTTGAGGGTTACCCTCGATTTCTCTAGGATCCCATCATAAGATGAATGACGAATGAATCTGATGATTATGGAACTACATGATAAGTATACTCTATCAGACAAAATTGAGTAATCAGGCAACTAATATAAAAAATAAAAAATAAAACTAGCAAATTGAAAACCTCCTCCTTTTTTTAAGTCGATTTAAAATAGCCGTTTTTTAATACTGCGCCCACAGCGAACGAACGTGTAGTCCACCTGATGGTAAGTGGAGTACAGCCCATGGACATCAACAATCCACAAAAGCAGATTATAGATGCGTCGCTGCAGTTGAGGACTACGGTGTTATGCCTTATGTTCCAGTAACTTCAGGGCCTGATCTCACCACCAAACTGGAACACAGTAATGGAAGCACTACTGTTTGGCGGCAGGTTTAAGGTGAGACGGTGGTGCTGCCGCCCTCGAGCTCATTCACAAGAGCTCTACCAACAGAGGAAAGGGTGGAAAAAAAGGATCAACAATCGAATATTTTCAAGTACGAGGGGGTATCAAATGAAAAGACACAAGGGTGTATTACTTTTCAAGAGTATATCTGATAGAGAAGATACTGCTACTAATCTATGTGCAACCTGCCATAAAATTTGTTTTCTCTTAAGTATTCATGTGATAATAATTTGCCGAAGTTAAATTTATCCAACAGATATTTTCCACGTCCATGCTCTCATGTGCCGGTGCCATGGCTCGCTGACTGCCAGATTTCCAATTTACATACTTGCTGGCTTGTAATAGATGCGGGCAGACGAATATGAACAAATTAAATAGCTGCTGTGAAAATATTGTCAAAATTATCATAACTGAATTACTTATTTTGGACTATAGCTGCAAAAAATAAAGGTTGGATATTTTTTTTTTTTTTTTATTTAATTTTCAATCAATCAATCATTTATTTTGCGAAATATGGGTACAAGGGATGTTACAATTGGTATCACCATAATCAGCTACATATCATGCAAAATTTTATATTAATAATAATAAAATGATACAATTAATATTATTACAATATTCTTTACAATTACTAAGTATTCCTTTCTCTATACAAACAACGAAACTTCCTCTATTGTGATTTATTTCTCCCCATTTGCTTTATGAACAGCAGCGATAGCCGAGTGGGAAACCGTAACACTTCAAAGTCAGAGGTCTCGAGTTCGAACTCACGGCACACACCTCTGTCAATAAATCGTTAAGATTCGTCTATTCGAAGATAATTATGTCTGTATTTATCAAAAAAAATATCGCTCGCTAACGGTGAAGAAAAACATCGTGTGGAAACCTGCATGCCTGAGAGTATCGACAAAAGGTACTCGAGGTCGTATGAAGTCTACCAATCCGCTCTTTGCCAGCGTGGTGGACTATGGCCTAACCCTTCATATCATGAGAAGAGGGCCGATCCCAGCCGTGTGACATGTATGAGATACATGGCTGCTATTATTAATTTTATTATATTTGTTTTATGATGGCCAAATTTTCCCGTGTTTTTTTTTCCATACTTGCCCTTTGGTAAGCTTCTAACATGTCAAAAATGATACAATGTCATTGGTCAAAATGCAGGAGAACTGGAACGAGAAAATTTGACCGAATTAAAGCGGACGCATCATAGGTTCGACTAGAGGCGGTCAATGCAGCTATTACTAAGTTTACCTGAAATCTACTTTCAAATTTGTTACCGATTATGTATTAATTGGTTATCATAACATAACATCACGCCTATATAACCCAGAGTGTGTAGAGGTGTACAACCACATTTAACCTGTTATGTTTAAGTCCCATGTGATGGAGGGTGAGCCTATCACCATCCGACGGGCACAATTCCAACTCCATGCTGCTATTGTAAATTTCCAGACGGAAAGTTCACAAACAACACTTTGCCTGGCCCGGGAATCAAACCCGAGACCTCGCGGTGGGAGGCGCTTAAGCTAACCACTAGACCATCGAGGCAATGGCTCATCATTTTACCAAATATATTTGGCGACCGGATGGCGGAGTGGGTAGTATACCTGCCTGCGACGCGGAGGTACACTACCCACTCTCTTAGTCTGGGTGTTTCTATGTATAATAAGTATGTATTTACAAAAGAAAAAGTATTTATATGTATTAGTTTCAGTTATTCTAGAACCCATAGTACAAGCTCTGCTTAGTTTGGGACTAGATGGCGTTGTATGTAAGTTGTGAAATATTTATTATTATATACATTTTATCTCCTGCAGATATATGTTCCGTGTCCGTCCATGCTCTCGTGTGCCGGTGCCACGGCTCGCTGGCTGCCTAGCTATCCAATTTACGGACTTGGTGGCTTGTGATAGATGCGAATAGACAAATATGAACGAATTTTACAAAAGGTGCTGGGATAAATGCGTCATCTCTCGACAGTATTGTGTTGATCTTAATTCAAACGTACTGTATGTGACTAAGTGACTTATCACTCATCGCATAGGTGTCGCTACGACGCTGGCACAAAGAGTTGAGAAATTTCGAGTCCAGTACGATAAATACGAATCCATAGCTGAATTGGCAATGCACTATGCCAAAGGTAAATATGCCAATAAAAATTCTACTATCTTAAATGTATGCCATTCTAAATTCGGTCATAAGCACATTATGCCTAAAAATATTTATGTCAAATATTTTTTATGCCTAATAAATGATCGACTAAAGAAGTTTCTGCGAAGTCAGTTATCCCAAATAGGTTTCGGAGTATCAAGTTTCTACCAAATAGACCGCACCCTATTTTATCTTAGCCATATTGACATGGTACCTCAATTAAATTGGTTATGATTGTTAATCATAATGACATTATTTAATTAACATAATTCAATACTAACGATAACTATACCTAACTTATCAATTTACATTATTTTAATATGACACAGAAATATTTTATATATAATTTAGAATGTTAGTAATAAATTAAAATTAACCAACTTAATAAAACTATTTTTATGTCTACAAAACAAAACAATAAAACAATGTTTAATTCCCTGAATTACCACCATGTCATACATATTACCTGTGTAATACAAATAAACTATATACAATTTTTGAAATTTTGAATTAAATTAGTCCTTAAAACACACCTTCTTCATTCATTTTACACCTCTATAACCCATTCGAAAACGCTGTGACCACAAGTGTTTAGTAAGTTTATATCTCCTGTTTCTCTCACATATTGTTATAACGTGTAACTAAGACGTTATATTGTAACTTGGATGGGTATGTAACCATGTTTGTATTACGGTATGACGTAATTTCGCACCTCAACGTTTTCTCATTCCAAAGCCTTGCAACCGCAAACAATTGTGTGAAACAGCTACGTGAAACGTTAGTGCGGAACAACGTTGGTACATTTGCTTGATTGCTCTTGCTTATGTCATTTGTTTATAATATAACGTGTAACTGTTGTTATGACGTGTAAGGTTATGCTTAAAGCAAAGCTGAATATTGTTAAGCGGCCGTGGCCCAATGGATAAGGTATCGGTCTTACAATTGAGAGGTCGTGGGATCGAATTACGGCCATTACACCACGGACGTGAACTTCCTCCTAACACAAGCGAATTAAGCTTAGCTGAAGGAGTTTAGCAAGAATACTAGTAATTTGTATTAGCACATCACAAGTAAGCTAAAAAAAAAGAAAAGATAATAATATGCTGAAATAATTAGTTAGTATTATAAAAATGCTCATTTTGCTAGTTGATTTTCCACCAATCGATAAATTTTATAACTAAAATAAATGTTTTCGAGTGGCAACATTATTAGCGGGAAGCGGCGACTAAAGTGGGCTTTATTTTAAGTGAAAAATAGAATATAAACACTTAATTTGTAAGGCTAACCTAACCGTGTTAAATGTTTTTATTTTTAATTATGTGGAGATCTGGTTTTTTACGTGTAAAACGTGCATATTTTAGTACTACATAGTACCATGAGCGAAACCAGGGCGGTTCGCTGGTACATATATTATAATCCAAAGCGAAATCTTTAGATAGTTTACACCCATCTGCCACCACTTAAAAAAGGTATGATTTAATATATGTTTAAAGTGTTTAATTCGCAAAATTTTTTTTTTTTTTTTTTATTTTTTATTTTATTTATTTATTTATCGTACACTCAACTACCATGACAGGAAATTCCCAATGCGATAGTTTATGACATAAGACAAAATATAATAACAACATCAATGAAATTAGATTAAATTAACATAATAAGGACACATTTAAAAAATATAAAAAAAGATACATCTTACATTTAACAATTTCAAAAAAAAAATAATAATAGAGATATATACACTCAAGAAATATTTACAATCTTAAAAAATAAATCAATGCAACACTATTTTACTACCTATAAATTAATCACAACCGTAGCATATTATATGTAATGTGATTTTTGCGAATTCGCTCTGGGAACACACAAAAATATCAATTTTCTGATTTATTAAGTTTAATAATTTGAAAGACCTCGTGATAGGTGTGTTGTCTAATAATTTAGTTCTGCCACGAGGTACCGCTAGTAAACTCGGTCGTTTTCGCCGCTCTATAAATCTATCTGGTACTGACAGGCATATCTCCTGCAGCACCGCCGGGTTACTTATAATGCCTCTTAATACTTTAAGTACGTAGGTTGTAAGTGCTAGATTCCTCCTTGTCTCCAACTTGTCGTATCCAACCATACCCAAGACAAACAAAGTAGGATACATCAGGGGATAGAAGGGGTATACTCCATATCGTTTAAAGTAAACAAATCGTAAGTATTTATTTTGGATGCGCTCTAACATAAGATTGTATTTACATTCGTGTGGGGCCCATATTGCAGCATTAAACTCCAACTGACTCCTTATCAGTGCGTCATACAATGCTGCAACAGCGTTAATATTTGTAAATGCCACTGATCTTCGTAGCACAAAGCCCAGTCGTTTATATGCCTTTTTACAAACATTGATGATGTGTTCACGGAATGTTAGTTTGCTATCTATACGTACTCCGAGATCCCGAACTGACTCAGTTTCCCTCTTCATCAGTGAGCCATCCACTACGTAATTGTAGTGGAGAGGTGTTTTTGCTCGACTAAATGTCAGAACTGCGCATTTAGCCACATTGAACTGCAACTTGTTGTTCCGACTCCACTCAACTACTCGGTCGATGTCTCCCTGAAGACTTTTACAGTCGTCTTCATTTTTGATGGCCAGGAGCAATTTCAAATCGTCTGCAAATAATAGGCACTTCGCATCCCTTATTACTTCTGGCAAATCATTGATCATAATTATGAACTCCAGGGGTCCTAAATTGCTACCTTGGCTCACGCCCGATCTGGTGAAGTATGGTTCCGATCGGTAACCACCATACTCCACATATTGCTGTCTGTTCCTCATATAGCTCGAGAAAAACTGCAGAAGTTTTGGCGTGCAACCAACTTTCGCCAACTTTGATAATAAGACATCATTATCCACCAGGTCAAATGCTTTCTTAAAATCAAAGTAGGCGGCGTCCACCTGCAGCCCTGCATCTACATGAGGGACCAGATATGTCATGGCATTCAATAGGTTGCTATTTGTGTTACGTGCCGGTCGGAAACCATGTTGAGCGTCAGTCAGTTGTGATTTTACTTGCGCCATGATGTTTCTTTGTATTGCCGATTCAAAGACCTTCGCAGGAGTGGAAAGAATAGCTACCGGTCTGAAAGACTCTACTTTTACTCCTCCTCCCCCTTTAGGTATCGGAATAACGCGTGTTGTTTTCCATCGTGCCGGAAAATGTGATTTTTTTAGACACAAGTTATATAAATAAATGAGAGGTTCCACTAAGACCATGCGGCAATCTCGCATGATAAATACGGGGATACCATCAGGACCTGCTGAACGTTTCGGCTTGAGTCGAGCGAGCGCCGTCATCACTTCACCCTGAGTCAGTTGGGGGACTTGCACACGCGCGCTGTTTGTGCCAGCCGCCGCCACCGCTTCGTCAACATTGAGTTTTGCCTGCTCACTATTGTATACTGAATAGAAAAAATTTGCAAATTCTATAGTACATTCGGCATCAGTTAAACGTACTCCGTTTTTCATAATACTTTTATAGGTGGTGACGTCTTTTTTTGCCTTAACATAATTCCAAAAAGACTTGGGATCTTTCGCTAAGTTATATTGAACACGATTTTGATAACTGTTGTGCTCATGGTCTATATTCTTTTTTATTTGAGCCCTACACAGAGAAAAAGCATCGTAGTCGCTACGTAACCCTGTCGATTTATACTTCTTATGAAGTCTTGCTTTTAATTGAATATCCCTAATTATATCACTCGTATACCATTCTGGGTAGTTATATCTTCTATGTGAATCCTTTGGTCGTTTTTTTGGTACACAATTTTCAAAAACACTATTAAGAGTATCATAAAAACATTCTAAAGCCTCTTCTGGTTGTTGAAGCAGATAAACCTTGCTCCAATCGGCAGCCGCTAATGTAGAATAAAGGAAGTAAAAATCAGTTTTATATAAATTCCATTGTGGTTCAATTTGACTTACATTATGAGCTTGCGTAGTACGCCGCGTTGGAGGCGAGGAGGGCCCAGCGCTTGCACCTAGTTGCACGGTCACGTCGAGGGGCGGGTGGTACGCATCTATCGGGACAAGTGCCTCGTCGGCCTCCCGTATACTCACTTGTTCACACAAACATAACGAGCACAGAACTAGGTCTAATTGTCTACCGCTGCAGTTAGGAACCGTATTTACCTGGGCGAATTCGCAAAAGGTCACAAAATATTCAAAATAATTTCGGACATTTTCGTTGCATGAATATAAATTAAAATCGCCTAATAATACGACTTGCTTATATTTTACACACAGCTGTTCAATTATTCTAAAAAATATCATATATTCGTGTTCATCAGTCTTTGGTGGTAAGTAAACAACACAACATAAAAATAAATATCTACACTTAAGATGCACTGTCGCACAAACCAATTCGAATGAGTAGTTATCGATGTTGACGTCACTCGATGGGTCTACTCGCCGCATTTGCAAACGGTGTGTGGCCACTAAAAACGCACCGCCTTGTTTCCGTCCGTCCAATCTGTCGCAACGTAATATTTGGAATCCTTGTGGTATGATTTCTGCATTTTCTATTGAATCATTACATCCAGTTTCAGTGATAGCTATTAAATCAGCCCCCGATGATTCCAAGTTCATGTTAAAAAGGTCTAGCTTTGTGCGTAAACCTCTTGCGTTCTGGTAGAATATATTAATACTGCTATGTACCAAATAAATAAATGAAGTGTAAAATTTCTATACATATAATGTACACATAATGTTCCGCCACCGTACAGAATACATTCGCAGCTGTTTCCGTCGTATATTCCGTGTCGGTGCTCCAGCGACCTGAATGGACACACTCACGATATGACTGTTATTTTGTTGACTCTATAAAATATTATTATAGAGAACCATTTTATGTACAGAAAAATACTATATATTGTTGGATTTAAACACTTTTTGTATGGTCACATTTTCATCAGTTATGCCAAATAATGGAACGCCTTGCCCGAGTCTGTGTTTCCGCATGAGTACAACTTGGATCTCTTTGAAGCAAGAGTTAATAGGTATCTCATAGGTAAGCGTGCTCCACCGTAGACCACATCACTTACCATCGGGCGAGATCGTGGTCAAACGCGTGCCTATCTACCATAAAAAAAATAGTTATTCGAGTAATTAATGGAAAACTTGTTATGTTAAAGATGGTCACCCACCCACGGCCGACCGCGGCTAGCATAGCTTAACCAGCAAGATCAATCGCCCCGCGCGGCTTTGGCTTAGCCACAAGCTCCTTTTATTAAATAAGCAGTATTATACAATAGAAAATATTTATAATATTTCAAGTGCAAAGCACGTATCGCCAACTTGACTAAGTCAGATTGTTAAGGATTTTCTGAGGAAAATCCTACAATTTATTGAGACGGGATTTTCTTTTTTCGCGTTGTTCATTATTGCGTAAAATACTTGAGCTTATATTTATTGCTAACCTTGTAAAACTGCCACATTGGTCTAGATAGAGATTAGTATATAAGACCTGTCACCTTGACGTCTTGGGTTTAATTACCGGATGGGGCAAAAGTATTTTTTTATTTTCTGTTAGTTAATTTTGAATGCAGCACGACGAATTGTGCCCAGTGGCTATAGACTCAACCCCTAAACATAGCAGGTGAAAAATGAATGTTATTATCCGCCTTTGCCACACCTTTCTGAGTTTTGTAGACGTGATGATAACCTTGATTTAAATATTATTATAAATAAATTTATTCCATGTCAGAATTATTTTTGTTAACACAATGCCACACTAAATTTAAACCTTATAATTTGTTTTTATTAGTAAGCTGTGGTAAATGGTGTTGGTGACACAATTGTTAAATAATATGTAAGCATACCATAGATTTATAAGTATTGTGTTACTGTTTATTTACCCAAATAAATAAAAAAAAAAAAAAAAAAAAAAAACAGTTTAAAATTTCACAGACGATGTATAACTGTTGCCGCTACCTATAGCCAAATACTAAAAACCAAATAATATAAAAGAAACAACTATGTTAGATATACTCTTTTTAGGGTTCCGTAGTACCTACAAGGAACCCTTATATTTTCGCCATGTCCGTCTGTCCGTCCGTCTGTCCAAGGCATAGCGACGAAACCGTTGGTGCTAGAAAACTGAAATTTTGCATAAACATTTAAGTTAACTATACAAAGAAAGTCGTAGAATAAAATTTGGAAAAATATTTTTTTTTCGGGTAGCTCCCCTACATGTAAAGTAGGGATGTTTTTTTTTTTGTCGCCTACCCCATAGTTTGGGGTATTGTTAGATAGGACTTTTAAAAACGTTTAGGGGTTGCTAAGACAGTTTTTTGATTTAGAGATCCGTTTGCGAGATAATTAACTTTAAAGAGCAAATTTTTGTTCGAGTAGAGCGTCCCC
This sequence comes from Hypena proboscidalis, assembly GCA_905147285.1. NCBI lineage: Eukaryota > Metazoa > Arthropoda > Insecta > Lepidoptera > Erebidae > Hypena > Hypena proboscidalis. The sequence goes on along the minus strand of LR990150.1, from coordinate 2,031,972 downwards.
CCCCTCTAAAAGCTAAACTACTGGATCCCAAAATCTGAAAAAAATTGTGTCGGTAGTACATGTAATGAACTTTAAAGGAAAACTATAGCGGATAAGTTCACTTCATTAGTTCAAGAGGAATAGGGGTCCGAAATGTCAGATGCAGTTACTCAGAATATTTCGTTCAAAATTCTTGAAACATAAATAAACATATATAAAATCACGTTTTTATCCCACGGGGGTAGGCAGAGACGATGGAACGCCATGTGCTTCGCTCCTTACATACTTCTTTCGCTTCCTCAACATTCATACATCTCGTCATACGTGCTAGCTGGTTTCGTGTACTACAAACATTTCCTTTCTGAAGGACGCCATTTATCTCGTCCCTATATGTCTTTCGAGGATAAAATAAATAATAAAATAAATAATTTCGAGGATAACATAAATAAAATAAATTAAAAATAATCATTACATATTTAGGTCATACATAAGATCACGATTTTTATCTCAAGACGAACTACTAGAACAGGTTGAGGGAAAAATATAAATTATTTTACAAAAGGACTCGATAGATGGCGTTGTACTCGTGATATTTTTTCTGTCGCCTACCCCATAGTGTGGGCTATCGTTAGATAGGTCTTTAAACGCATAATGGGATTGCTAATACAGTTTCTTGATTTAGGGATCCGTTTGCGAGATAATTAACTTTGAAGAGCAAATTTTTGTACGAGTTGGGCGTCCCACCCCCCTCTAAAAGCTAAACCGATAGCTTAAAAAATCTGAAAAAAATCACGGTGGTAGTATATGTAATCAACTTTTCATCAAAACTATATCGGTTACTTTAACTTAATTAGTTCTAGAGTAATTGGGGTCCAAAGTGTAAAATGCAGTTACTTAGAATAATTCGTGCAAATTACAAAAACCTTTGAAAGTAATGACTTGTATGAAGATGTTACTTGTTTAATACAGATAGTAAATCCCTTTTAAGTCGAAATATGTTGTTACGACTAGCTACGGAACCCTACTGCGCGTGGCCCGACACGCACTTGGCCGGTTTTTAATTATATAAATAAGCTATTTTATTGTAAAAACCGTTGCACATCACGAAAATTACACCTTACGTAGTAATTCACAATAGTAGATTTTAAATATAAAATACACTGCACAATTAAATTAGAACGACACTCCAACACTAATCTCACTTCAATTCTTCGTGTTGACTCAACGAATTCAGTGGCAAAAGTGAGTGCCGGCCGTTACCGTTCCGTTTTATACCGATATCGAAGGATGTGACGTCACTTCCGTCTTGATTTTTACATTTTTGTAGGAAAGTCTATTGAGTGCGACAACAAATATAAATATTTATGAGGTCATAAAACACGTGTATTTTTTGCTCGATTTTGCTCGATATTGATAACCTGTTGCCGTTGAAATAAATACAGAATATTATTATTTTTAACTAAGTTAGAATAATACCTTTAATAATAAATAATACTACAGAACCCTATGGCGGGTGAGCCGACTCGCACTTGACCAGTTTTTAACTTCGAATGTTTTTTTCATTTGACGGTGGGATATGCATCGTTCGCTGGCGTTGATATAAACTGAGAGCTTCTGGTTCATTGAAGCGAAGACCTCTGGATGTATCGACTTTTATAAAATGAAATGTTTACCATTTTCCAGCGTAGTGGTTTTTTAACGATGAAAATAATATTTTCAAAGACATATTCTCATAATAAAATTAAATAATATCCTATGTATATAAATTATGTTCAACGTGTTTATATTATTTTTTTTAAATATAATGCCACGAATAACTTTTACTGAGTGGTTCAATTTTGATAGTTCTTATAATTGTAAGATTGTAAGATATAAAACTTGTATATTAGTAAGAAAAAATTTGACAGAAGATACCCATTCACAACTACAATTAAAAAAAAACCCACAAATATAACACCAGACGACATAACAAACTAGAACTTCAAAAACCCAGAACCAACTACGGGAAGAAGAATATACTATACGAAGGGGCGCAGCTATATAATAGATTACCTGAAGAGATAACCAGCAGTAAAACAATAACTTTATTTAAAAAACATCTGGAGGAACATATTAAGAAACAGTTTTAAGCCACAGTCATGTTTATAAAATATTTTTAAGAGTACCTATTACCACAGATAATATAATACTAGTACAGATACCCAATCTCATACAAAAAATTGACGCCACCCTAAAAAAATATTATTCTGGGGGCTATTTTAATTCATTTTTTATGCCAATAGATGGCCTTACTTGTGAGTAGTCTCAACCGCGCTACCTCAACGCCATCTAGCTTTTGCAAAAGGTAACATCAGGTACATGACGTCCTTGTGTGCGTGAGAATGTGTCTGTGTGCGTGCCAAAGCTGTCAATATATTATTATCTGCATGTGTGCGTGTCAGTCAGTATGTACATTACCATTACGTTTGACCTTCTACAACGCTATAACACTGCTGCATGCAAAATATCAAACGATATTTTAAAGTTTTAAAATTTAAAGTTTTTTTAATGAAATGTAATGTAATAAAATAATGATTACTTTCTATTGCAATTGATTTTGATTTAGACTAAACTAAAAAATATAAGGGAAGTGTCGCTAAAACGAGCAAAACAAAGGTATCGCGGTAAAGGGCGTCCTTGTCGCGCTCACTTGGCGTGAGTCACAAACCTTTTGTTCAAAACCTTGAACCTTTTTTATTTAGTCGTATTTATTTCGGAATGTTATTACTCAATAAAACTTTTAAATCAAATTCAACTCATTTATTTCAAACGGGTACAGGCACATAGTTATAAATAGATTTTTTTTTTAAATAGAGAATTCAGAATCTATGTCTGTGCCACTCGAGGAACTTTAACTTTCTGAAGTGTCTCTTACATGTATAATAAAGCGATTGGCTGTTTTGTCTATTTGATGGTCAAGACCTCTAATCACGGCTGCTCCTTTTTTGACGTGCTCGACACAATTTTGCCATTTTTCAGGCGTTACCTGATTGAAGGCATCATTAAATAATGTTTTAAAATCATTTAATTTAAATGTAGTAGGTATTGTGTCGAGCAACGTGACTTTTAGTGTCCGCCCATCATACGAGCTCTATTGGATTGAGCACCCCTGACTCACTCTGACGTCACACTCAGCGCCGAGTATGCGGGCATATCCCAAAAAATCTTATTTTATGTTAAGAAATTAAAAAATTCGGTTATTTTATAATTAATTGTTTACTTCTATGAAAATTAGTTAGGTACAGCTAAATAAATAAATGTAATGATGGCATGTTCTTTGATTGATACATAAGTTGAAAACTTATACAATTTATATAATTTATAATATTTATAAATTATTTATTTTTGAATTACGTAAACAATAGCAATTACATATTATTATTTCATTGTTTTAATATGTATTTTTGAAAATGAAAAAAATACCACAAATTATGACTTTGTTAACCGGTATTATGAAACTCGATCGATGCAGTAATTAGCGACAGTTTTTAATGACCGCCGATCGCTATCGTAATTTTATTGACTTTTTGGTAGAAGTCGGATCAATGACTTTTATTCTTTACTTATCTATCTGGAACTATAGAAGCGACTATAGAACATTCACAGTTCGCGCGCTGTTATAAGTTTCAATTTTGCGTGCACGTGGTCGTGGGTACACTGGGTACCTCAGGCGAGGTGTAGGTATAATTTTTACATTTACTTGACTTACGTTTGGGAGTGAATCTTCTGTTGTTCCCAAGGACGATAATAATATAATACCTACTTAACGTTGTTACTTATTTTGCCTATACCTACTTCAAATAAAACGTCTTAAGTCAAAAAAAAAGTTGCAAAAGAAAATCTTTATTTATTTCTGGTAAAGTTTGATCGAAAAATCTAAAATCTGTTTATAAAAACGTGCAATCATGTTTGCTTAGCATTGTTCCTACAACTGTCTTCGTTCGCAAAAACGTATTTTTGTAGCAATCTTATTATCGAATTTTTTAGCTAGACTAAGATTGCTTTGAAGGAAGAAGACAAGGGAGGTTTTAGTCATATCACTCAATACAAAAAACATGTATGTAATTACCCACTAGTGTATCTAGGGGTGCGCTTTGTTTTTCATAAAAAAAAATCTTCATAAAATCGCAATTATTTTCCGAAGAAAAATGTTATTAATAACAAATTAATAACATTTTACTTCATACTCATTGGCATTAATAATATTGTTTTTCATTCACATCTTTTATCCTATTATTTTCTTATATTATAGTTTTTCTTAATGATACCGATCATTCTTTTCAACTCCTAATTATTTTTATTTATACATTTGTTTGTTCTTTTTTTTATGAATTTCTTCATTTGAGTGTTACGTTATTTACTTTATTGATATCCATAATGTCAATATAAATATATTAATTATTTATTTATTTAATTGTAAAAAGATCTGAAAAACATCTCGCATAAAATATCCACAAGAGCACACAAACAATCCGAAAACTTCTACCGAAGTGAAGGAAACACGCGCCCGTTCCTTTGTAAATAAACATTGAGTAACATTGCAGAAAAACATTTTGTTTCTGTTCGAAGTACATCACATGACAATTGATATCTATATTATTAAATAAAATACATTTGATTACTTACATTATTAGAAAAACATGTACCTATTTAATTTATAATTTAAAAAGTTCGATGATGATTTTATATCTAACTATTATTGGAAGGCAATCGTAGCCTCAGAAACTAAACGCGTCATCGTAAGTGAATGTCCATTAAATTAACATGTTGAGTGACAAAAGCGTCGAACTCTAATTTGTTTATAACTCATTATACACACACACTCATACAATGTTAAAATAAAATTGAAATAAGCGCCATCTATTAGCCACAAATAACCTAACCGCATGAAATTTTTACATTTTGTGCCGTATCCAAGACGGCGACTGAAGAGTTAAAGACATTGATTTCTTTTTTCTCTCAAATCACTTTGAAATAATTGAAGAATGCTTTGAACGTTTTATATATACGTGCTTTATTTTTTAAAAATCATATTTTGGTCAAAAGTTGAACAATAGCGTTTATAACAATTTATTATTTTTGCATTGCTACACATAACGCCATCTATGGAAATTTTTAAGAAGTAAAAATCTAATGTTCCTAATGATACCCCATGCTATTACTCAAAAATTGTTTGTTTTTCTCTGTTAAGTGAATGAACTATGTAGTTCTTTTGAGAAAATAAATTTCTTTGAACCGAATTGTAATATTTTCAAAGCAAATTTTAGCTTTGCTATGCCTTTTTGTATTTTATATAATATTAAAGTTGAAAAATTAAGAATCCAGCAGGACTCGAACCCACCCGTATACGCCCCAAGTGCTTTGCCAATTCAGCTATGGATTCGTATGCTGCTAGACTCCAAATTTCTCAACTCTTTTGTGCCAGCGTCGTTGTTATATACATATATACCTTAGCTAGACGAACCTTACTTGGTTTAAGCGCCACTTATGCGATGAGTGATTAGTCTTAAGTTCTTTTATTATTTGAAAGGGTATACCTGGGTGGTTCCGTGGCAAAAGTCAGGGTCTGATGATGGGATCCCAGGGCAATTTACGGAAATAAGAGTATTTTTCTTCGTTCTCAACACACAGCTCACGCTAGTTTGGGAATCAGGGCTTATATTTATATTGTTAAATGTTTTTTGTTGCAATAAATAATTTAATATTATTATTATTGTTGCAATAAATAAAAAAATAATTTATTATTGTTGCAATAAATAATTTTCATAAACTTTCTGAATCAATTTAAATATTTGCGTGTGGCAACCACACCGTTTAATCTGCTGCCAAATTTTTATTTTTTACGCGTATATTTCGGTTTGGTAGTGAAATTGGTCCTAAATAGAGGCTTGATATTTAAATCGTTTAAAAAAGTACCATCCAATTTAGTATCCAATGCATTTTTATTCGATAGTCTTCGACGCTACGGTATGCATCGTTTGCAAACACAGCGTTGCCTTACATAACAAGTTAAAGGAATAAAGCGATATCTTTTTTTGAACCACTTTTATTAAGTTTTTTTTTTCATAATAATATCCCTTATTTTTCTCTAAAGTCGTCCACAATAACACACAAAATAGAATCATATTAAAATCAAACTCAAAAACCTATAAAATTTTACAAACATTTCATTTCATAAAAAGCGATACGACCAGAAGTTCTCGCTCCAATGAACGTGAAGCGCTCAGTTCGTATCAACGCCAGTGAACGATGCATATCGTAGCGTCTAATAAATAGACTATCGAATAATAAATGCATTGGATACAAAATAAGATGGTACTTTTCTAACGACTTCAATGTTAACCAACTATAAACCAAAACATATTGGTACAAAAATTAAAATTATGCATCAGATAAAACGGTGTTTCAAATACTCCAAGTACCGTCAGAATTTGCCAGACCTGCTAAAGTTTGTAAACATTTCATTTCATAAAAACCGATACGACCAGAAGTTTTCGCTCCGGTGAACTAGAAACTCTCAGTTCATATCAACGCCAGCGAACGATGCATATCCCACCGTCAAATAAAAAAACTATCGATTAAAAAAATGTAGCGCAGGATGAAAATTTCGATAGGGCTGTTATGTGAAATGATACGATGATTTTTTAATATTTTCTCATTTTATTTTAAAAACACTTGCATATTAAAAGCAACCCTGTATCGAAGAGATTATGTCCCACCGCTGGGCTCGGGCCTATTCTCATGATGAGAAGGGTTAGGCGCTGGCGGATTGGTAGACTTGACACACCATCGAGTACTTTTTAGACATTCTCAGGCATGCAGGTTTTCTCACGATGTTTTCCTTCACCGTTAGCGAGCGATAAAAATTATATTAAAATTACACACATATCTTCGAAAAATCTTATCGATTTATTGACAGTGTGAGCCGTGGGTCTGAAACCGTTGCCATCGTGTATTTGTCGACATTTTCCTTAGGGTTTATATCTATCTTATTCAATGTTTTGTCCAAATAGGTTAAGTGGTTTAGCCGTAAAAGTGTCACAAACAGACATAATTGCTTAAAATTAAAAACTTTAAACTAAGAAATGCTAAGATCAGACCTTGTTTTATAAATAAAATATTTTCTGAACCTGAAAATCCTTGAAGAAAACTTGAAAACCTTAAGAATATATTTAATGCTTTTTGTGTACGTTACGCCAGCAAGAAAGTGTCACCTAGAGTGATATGAGTAGAACGTATAATTAGTGCGCAATCTGCTGTAAATGTGCGCCGCATAAAAAATTTGTGCGTCTTGTAGTTTTGAAAAAAAAAACGTAAAAACGATTCCTGCTGGAGTAACGTTGTTCTAGCAAGAAAATTCTAGACGAATCATCGGAGATATAAAATACATACATGGGCAGAGAGCTTATATTTGTGCAAATTTGTGCGCCATAAATATAATTTGTGCGTCTTCAGGTTTTCGAGATATTGCGTTTCCCGCTGGAGTAACGTTTTGCGAATTCGTGTATCTCAAAGACCATTATATGTGCGCCTGTAGAATGAACATACACGAATAGCTCTTAATTTGTGCATATTTGTGACATAATTAGATGCCAGATAATATTTATAATTTTCAAGTAATCGCGCTTTATTGAAAACTTAAAAAAATATTGTAGCGCCTAAATGAGAAGACGTATAAACTCGCTAAAAACTGTATTCGTTCCATCTTGACGTTTATAATTACCATAAAAAGTTTCAAAACAGAACCTACAAGCGCTAATGAATAATATTACTAAAAGTCAAAACGACGGCATCATAACTTTGACGCCATCAATCAAGAAACTGGCTCAACCTAAGATGTGTAAATGTAAACCAAAAATTAGTGCATTTATCAAATAATATATAGTAAAAATATCCAGCTTCAACTGTTTCGTATTAAGTAAATATTAAGACTAAACCAAAACAGTTATTCGGCGCAGGTTATCCGACCAAATTCGAATGACTACAAAAAAGCGACGGATTCATACGTATCGATGACCACCTTTATTGAACGTATTACACTTAAACTGTGTTCGTACAGTCACATTCAAATGTTCGTTGGGAATTATTATTACAATGACCTAATAAAAATATAATATATATTAAATGTACTTTCTGATCATATGAAATCAAAGAGCTTGTTGGTTTAAAAAAATATTATTTTTATTATCATAATCATGATTCTTAAACTAATTATGGCATCAAATCACTGATCAAATTGCCTACCTATAAATATTAAAACAAACATTGTTCAATTAAACTATTTGTACCTTGTATAGTCATTTGGTATTATTTAAAATCACAGATCAGTTTTTCATTTACTTAAATACACAAACAATAAAATCACTTAATGTGGCTCAGTACCATCATGGCGTGAAATTTAAATATTAAGTAGTTGTTGTTTTGGCCGAGATATAATTAAGTTTTGGGTATGATTGTATAGTACGCGAACGTAATAAATACCTATAGAGCCAATGATATTATATAAAAACAAAAGCAGATATGTTATAAGCGCTCGCGCTGTGAATACTCAAATACGTCCCAATTGGGACGTCTTGTGTTTAGTTTGCGTGTGGCCTGCGTCGAGCGCAGTCACGTGCCAGACGCCATGCGCCATGTTCAAGTTAAGAAAGAGAAAGCGATATTGTTTTGACGTTAGAGCGATAAGGATGCGTGCGCTGCGGACATTTGTCAATGTGTGCAATTTGGAATAGCTCGGAACGGATTTAAATCGTAATTTCTATGAACGTAACATATCTATAGTTCTATAATATCATTGTATAGAGCGTTATATTTTGTTATTAGTTTATGTTTCTTAAAAAATAGCCGGATTTGAAAACTTCAACCCAAGTTTCACATATCGGGCTGCTTAGGTTTGGGTTTTCAAATTAGGCTAATTTTTAAGAAACATAAGCTGATAATAATTTTAACCGGTCTATACTACGTTCGCGTCCTATCCAAAACTAAATTATATCTCGGCCAACAAATAGGTAACTACTTTATACTTGAATTTCCCGTTATGATGGTACTGAACCTTTATCACAGAAAATCACAGTTTTTTCGTTTTTCTACTGATATAATAAATGCAAATGGCTAAATTTATTTATGTCTAATCAAAAAAAAAACTGAATTTATTTTAATAACTATTTCCACTGCACTGTACTCGGGCACAATACGTTTCAACCAGTTAGCGAGTAAAGTTAAGAAGGTCATCGATACGTATGAATCCGTCGCTTTTTTGTAGTCATTCGAATTTGGTCGGATAACCTGCGCCGAATAACTGTTTTGGTTTAGTCTTAATATTTACTTAATACGAAACAGTTGAAGCTGGATATTTTTACTATATATTATTTGATAAATGCACTAATTTTTGGTTTACATTTACACATCTTAGGTTGAACCAGTTTCTTGTTTGATGGCGTCAAAGTTATGATGCCGTCGTTTTGACTTTTAGTAATATTATTCATTAGCGCTTGTAGGTTCTGTTTTGAAACTTTTTATGGTAATTATAAACGTCAAGATGGAACGAATACAGTTTTTAGCGAGTTTATACGTCTTCTCATTTAGGCGCTACAATATTTTTTTAAGTTTTCAATAAAGCGCGATTACTTGAAAATTATAAATATTATCTGGCATCTAATTATGTCACAAATATGCACAAATTAAGAGCTATTCGTGTATGTTCATTCTACAGGCGCACATATAATGGTCTTTGAGATACACGAATTCGCAAAACGTTACTCCAGCGGGAAACGCAATATCTCGAAAACCTGAAGACGCACAAATTATATTTATGGCGCACAAATTTGCACAAATATAAGCTCTCTGCCCATGTATGTATTTTATATCTCCGATGATTCGTCTAGAATTTTCTTGCTAGAACAACGTTACTCCAGCAGGAATCGTTTTTACGTTTTTTTTTCAAAACTACAAGACGCACAAATTTTTTATGCGGCGCACATTTACAGCAGATTGCGCACTAATTTATTCGTTCTACTCATATCACTCTAGGTGACACTTTCTTGCTGGCGTAACGTACACATGCTTTTTCCTTCCGTGCGGCGTTTCCCCTGGACGCCCTATGTTGCTTGAATGCGGTTGAAGCCGGTTGAAGATGCGGTGAATTATGAATTATTCAACGACGGGTCTAGTGGCGCCCTCTTGTGAAGAACGCGGATTCATAATTTGTTCTTTCAAAGCTTCATCAAAGAAATTTCTGTTTATTTTTGTATAAAAGGAAAATAGTTTGAGATTGGATTTGAAATTGGTAATTCCAAGTCTACTTAATCATTTTTCAAAGGCTTTTCAATATTCTAAATGTAGTAGTGGCAAGACCAGAGTATATTTTTCCATAAATACATATTTAAATAAACTTAAAAATCTTGAAAGACAGACTTAAAAGGACTGCCTCGATGGTCTAGTGGTTAGTGAATGCGCGGGTTCATTTCCCGAGTCAGGCAAAGTGTTAATTGTGAACTTTTCGTCAGGAGATTCACAATAGCAGCACGGAGTTGGAATTGTGCCCGGTAGATAAATAGACTAAACATAACAGGTGATATGTGGGTGTTGTACACCTCTGCCACACCCTTCTAGGTAATATAGGCTTGATGTTATGGTAAGTTAAAAAATTAAAAAGTATATTTTACACTTATTACTTCTGTGTGGCGTCTCATCTTCACGCTCCTGTGTTGCTTGAATGCGGTTGAAACCGGTTGAAGATGCGGTGAATCATGAATTATTTATGTTTATTCAACGACGGGTCTAGTGGCGTCCTCTTGTGAAGAACGCAGATTCATAATTTGTCCTTTCAGAGCTTCATGGAAGATATTTCTATTTATTTTTGTAAGGAAGAAAAATATTTCGATCTTGTATTTGAAGACGAAATGCAACTACAGAATAATGTGTTTACGCAATAAGCATTGGGCTATTCATTTCATTAGTCTGCAACAAACTAAAGTGCGCTGTACTTTGTGTGTTATTGCCGCGTCCATCAGAGTCAACTGTCATTTGGCTAAGATGGACGCTGCAACCCTAACTTAAGAACATGATGAACTCTTAATAGTATTTCACCTTTTAAAGGTTTAACTATGTAAAAGCCAAAAAAAAAATGTTTTTTACAAGCTCTCTACTAATTTTGCAAATACAAATTACTAGTATTCTTGTTAACCCGCTCCAGCTAAAGATGTTATGGCCAGGACTCGAACCCACGTCCTCTCGATCGTAAGACCGATGCCTTATCCATTGCGCTACGGCATAACACTACAAACAAAGCTGCAAGCCTTAAATATTACATCGGATGAAACTGAAAATCTATTATTCAAGGAGGGATAAATAGAGCTTTAAAAAAACACTTCTAAGCATTCGATAGCCACTATAAATCGACCTGTCAAAAGCCAAACACTCCGCCACCATCCTCTACATTTTGAAAAAGCCCACATATCCTGTGAGATCAATCTATACTGGCCCACATTATATGCGATTTTAACCGGCATAACATGAGCTCTATCCGTAAAGATTTTGTTTTCCGATAGAGTTAATTTTAAGCTGGCGATAAAATTCACATTTGTTGTCGTATTTCGACGATTCACTGAGCCGAAATAAAGGATATTGAGTTTCACGATAGGAGCAGATATGTCGATAAAAATATAAATAAGGTATCATCAATTTCATATTTGTATCGTTTTGTTTAACGTTTGACGTTTTAATAAATATTAAATATATTTTATGAGAATGACAAGTTAGTTATCTTCCTAAATTTACATAGCCAATAATTAGATAAATAATTAGATCACATAAATTGCAGTAGTATAGATCCAAATAAACCACTTACCATTGTATACATTAAGGAGTTGTACCTTCCAGCATCAGCTCTGTCTGCTAGATGCAAATATCCGAGTAGTTTTAGTTAATATACGAAAAATAATATAGAAGCCTTTATAATTTGAGGGTTGCCCTCGATTTCTCTAGGATCCCATTATCAGATCGTGACCTAATGAAAATCGGACCAAATGACAAAAATAAAAAAAAACTGGACTGATTTGAAAATATATTTTTTGTCTGAAAGAGTATGGTTTTTTAATTTTTTCTTATATTTTCGTTAGAAGTAGAGTAGTCGGAAACAAAAATTTAAAAAATCCTCATTCAAAAATTCCATGGAATTGAGAATCTTCTCCTTGGTTAAAATTAGATACGTGTCGGTTAAGATCATATACATACAAACAGAATGTAATCAAGCTTTTCTGCCACTTCTAGGATATAAGGTGGAAAAGGAGGGAGTCAGTCATAGCGAGACGCCGAAGGATATAGACGTTTTACGGCAGCAGCAAATAATTTGGGATAACAGGGCAGGAATATTTTGATATTTAAATATAAGTAAAAATACTTAACTAAAAGTAATATTTTTAATTCTTTCCTGTTAAATTACATGAATCTTGACAAAATTTATTCGCGAATCTATATTTGATACTCTTTTAAATATAACTCATCTCAGTTAAAAAAATAAACTCATTATTAGGATCGTGCTCTTACAATATCTAAATATAAGTGACTGACTGTACAGTGTGCGATCGCCTGAAAAACGATGAGCTGTGACATTTCTCTTTTTCCAACACCGAAAACGTGTTTCATGTTATTACGTCCCTTTTAATAATTATGTGTTTAATTGATTATTTATTTTTCTCGCTATAATAATAATATATTATATTAAACATTAAATCACGCCTATATTACACAGAAGGGTGTGGCAGAGGTATTCAACTGCCACATTTCACCTGTGTAGGTCCCACGGGATAAGGGAGTGAGCCTATCGCCAGTCACCGGACACATCATTATATTAAACTTTGTAAAAATCTGGTGGTAGAGGTCTTGTGAATGAGCTCGAGGGCGGCAGCACCACCGTCTCACCTTTAACCTGCCGCCAAATTGTAGTGCTTCCATTACTATCTTCCGGTTTGGTGGTGAGATCAGGTCCTGAAATTACGGGCACATGAGGCATAACACCGTAGTCCTCAGCTGCAGCGACGCATCTTTAATCTGCTTTTGTGGATTGTTGATGTCCATGGGCTGTACTCCACTTACTATCAGGTGGACTACACGATCGTTCGCTTATTCAGGGCTCAAAATTAGCACTCAAAGAAAATACGAAGTTTGCTTAATCGTTACACAAATAACTTTAAGGTAATGCCGCCAAATAGTAGTGTGTCCATTACTGTGTTCCGGTTTGGTGGTGAGATCAGGCCCTGAAATTACTGGCACATGAGGCATAACACCTTAGTCCTCAGCTGCAGCGCACCTTAGTCCTCAGCTGCAGCGACGCATCTATAAACTGCTTTTGTGGATTGTTGATATCCATGGGCTTTACTCCACTTACCATCAGGTGGACTACACGTTCGTTCGCTGTGGGCGTAGTAATAAAAAAAAATGCAGCAAAAGGCTTTATTCGGCCAAAGCCTGCATTTGACAGTTTTATGATGATTAATAAATAATAATAATAAATACTTTGGATTTTTTACATTAGATAGAACGCCAGAAGCAATTACACTATCCAATGGTCCCAATGACAAGACCAAATACACACATACACTCACACAAGCACACCCTGTCTCAAAACAAGTCTTTGCGAATCACACAAAGATTTGTCCAATGTGGGGATCGAACCCACAACACCAGTGCATTGGAGAAAAATAAATGAATGACGTTGAAATGACTGTGTATGAGAGGCCTTTAGTTTAAAATTTTATATTTTACCTTAAAATTTTGCTTTAATTACCACGAAAGCACTGCAGTATATTAATTCTATTTTTGCTTTTATTTCAGGTACTTTCACGAACCCAGCCAACAGGTCTTCAAAGCAGTTAAAAGTGAGTTTAATTAAAATATTTTATATTAAAGTTTTCATTACAATTTACGTGCTGTGTTTAACTTTATAGCGTTGTATGAGGGTGTGCATACAATATTTTCTTTGCAATATTGGCTTTTAAAAGCACCATACAAAGTGTTTAAGTGCCTGTTTATCACAAATTTTAGGGAAGTTTATTTATTTATTTATTTATTATACATTTTATTGTATACCTTGAGTTTACAATTATAATTTATTTCTAGTGATAACAGTACAATGGGCGGCCTTATTACTATTAGTGATTTCTGCTAGGCAACCTTAGGATGGAAATAATTTTGGAATTTGGCGTAGTTGTTTGTGTACAAGAAAAATATAAAAACAACAAAATGGAAAAACAACAATTGAGATTTAAACATAACATAATATCACGCCTATATTACCCAGAAGGGTGTGTCAGAGGTGTACCACACCCACATTTCACCTGTTATGTTTGGGATAGGGGATGAGTCAGAGTCAGAACAAATCTTTGTGTATCACACAATGATCCCGGGTGGGGATCGAACCCACAACACCTGCGTAGTTGAAAGCGGCGAGGCGATCGCTTTCACCACTACGCAAACCTTATAGTTTATATATATAATAATAGATTATTAGACTATTCTTAAACTAGCCCTAAATGCATGGAAAACCTTTACATGTTATACAGCAACTTGTATAAAAGTTTTACCAACCCTATCCACACATAAAGGCAGGACACACGCGCGTCGCACTCAATTCAGACATTTGAGTTGGCGTAACGCAGATAAATAATGGCAATAAATAATCTGGCCGTGACACCGGCCGTGTGGAGTGGGCTTTACTTCGCGTCACCGATTGTGAGAGGCTGTTAGTCACACCGAATTGTAAATATTTATGTTTTCTATGTATTGCTTTTTACCTAACAGTTCCAAACACGCTTATATTAGCTTCACCGAAGAGATAATGTGAAAATGAAGGCCAATTAAAAGTTTTCACAGAGAATAAAGATAATAAAGTAGGAATACATTATTAGTTATTTATGCAACTGTTCTATAATGAGGGGTATTAAAACACGAGTGTGATGGGTACAGTGTTGTAAGAACTCTATGTAAATTCATGGAAAGTTTGATTAGTGAGTATCTAATACAAAAAAACTATGTATAGGTAATAATATAATTATTTATTGTAATAATTATTACATTTTGGATCGTACAATTATTAAAAAGTATTTTTTCAATACTATTATTGAACAAAAATGGCGGGATACGACGTCAATTCAAAAATTCGAATAAGTTTTTATTTAAATTACGGCGCTGTGGTAGTGAAAAGCGTGCATGACATGTTCTTTTTTTGAAATTCATAAAGATGCCATGAGAATGTGGCTGTTCGATGAGTAAAAAAGGAGTTGCATAATGAATTTCAGTACAACATTATAACACCCGTTTGGGTGTTATAATGGTTATTATGACACTGGCTGTTTTAATGTTGGCAATTAGCTAACTGTTTCAAGAACGTTTATAGAGGATTTATAGCATGGGTGTAGATAAAGAAATTTACATAATTATAGATATAACAATTAATAAAAGCAAGAAATAGACACAAGTAGAATTTTAAAGTTAAGTTACATGTTATCTACAGGTAAAATGCAGGTGTCAAACACCTCTGCCTCACCATTCTGGGTAATACAAGCGTGATTTTATGTGACAAGCCTTGTAACAAACCGGCCAATCCATTACAAATTTCAGCACAGCAATAATTTCCACCTGGCTGAGTTTCGATTACGGCAGCTCGTCTCGTCGGTAGCCAATTATGCAAGAGATATTAAAGTACACTGGTATGTGTGAAAACAGTATCTGTGTTATTGTCAATGTCCTGTGTTGACGACCGGATGCGGACTGGGTAGTATACCTGCCTGCGACGCCGAGGTCGCGGGTTCGATTCCCGCTTAAGACAAATCTTTGTGTGCATGAACACGGGGGTTTTTCTTAGTCTGGGTGTTCTATATAATTATAATAAGTATGTATTTACAAAAGTATAATATATATGTATTAGTATCAGTTAGTCTAGTACCCATAGTACAAGCTTTGCTTAGTTTGGGACTAGATGGCGTTGTGTATAAGTTGTGAAATATTCCTGTGGGAGGAAAATCTGACACGAATAATGAAGAAACCATCAAACCCTTGGTTCTGTTATCACTGTTATCAGTCGCCGGTCTTTGTCAGATTGTCAGTGTTTTGTTACGTATTACGATTCACAGCAGCGGTCCAGTTAAGTTGTGTAATACTATTTGGTAGGTTACGGGATTTATACTTATCCTTACTGATATCTCATAAATGCGAAAATAACTAACCCTATTCCCTATTCTTAATCCTCTCTAGTACACCTTAAACTTCCCTTTCGTGTCTCTTTCTTACTCTCCATCCAATGGTTGTCTGTAAGAGATTGCCTTAGTTGCGAAAAGACCGTCATTTGTACTATAAATCTTCTTTTTTTCTGTTTATTTATTTTCCCTTGGTGTGCAATGAAGCAATATTATTATTAATAATAACTATGTATTTCTTTCTGTCTGTCTATCTGCCTGTTTGATACGCTTTCAAATGTTAACGACTGAACCGATCACGATAAAAAATTGGTATAGTATAGATAGTTTTAAGACCTGAAAAAAGACCTAGGTTACTTTTTATCGACATACTACGTGGGCGGAGCCACGCAAAAGCTAGACTATACTATAAATTAAGATGCTGAATAAAATGAATCTTGCCTTATTTTTCTTTCCTATTAATTTAACTCACCTTTTTTTAAATTTAATTACACCATCAATCCTTCTGGTCCTACCTTTCAGCTACAAGTTAGTTCTTAAATGACTAATATAACATTAGATAATGATCAAATTGACGATGAACTCCTAATTGATTATTTTTATAGCATTTAGCTATGCTTTTTCAACTGTTTCAGTACAAATTTACGATGTTACGTATTATAAGTTGTTGTTACACTTCGGTGTGACAGCAACATTTCGCCTTTTGTTGTTTGTGCAGATTCTTGTTTGTTTTGTTATGTTATGATTCATAGCAGCTATTCAGTTACGTTGTGTAATTCACACCCATTTTGTGTTAGACAGAGAAAGAATTAACAGATTTAAAATAAATATAACACACAACGCCATCTAGTCCGAAAGTAAGCAGTGCTTATATTATAATTATTATTGTATTGTATTATTCACTCCTTTATTCTTTTTATCATTTTTTACATGTTTATCAAAAAAGAATTTTAAAACTAAACTTAAATGGTGTCAAACTAATGAACAGCAGATCAAAATGGACATTTTGGCTATGCATCATTCGAATAAAGATTTTACAAGTTTTTGGAAACAAACTAGAAAGCTGAATCCTAAACCTAGTATTCCTGCAAACGTGGATGGGCTAAGTGATCCCTCGCATATAGCCGAAATGTTCAAGGATCATTTTAAGGTTCAGCCACCAGTGGGCGTGACTGATAATAGAAATACTGGCTGCTCTAGCATACACTGCACTGGTGGAAAACCAGCTGTGGTTACAGCAAAGGAAATAAAATCTGTTTTGAGAAAAATGACTAGGGGGAAGTCTCCTGGTCATGATAACCTAAGTATAGAACATCTGCAATATGCTGGCGTACACCTGCCACGAGTTCTAGCCTTGCTTTTTTCCCTTTGCTTGAATCACGGTTACCTGCCGGATAGTATGTTGAAGACGGTGGTTGTTCCTATAATTAAAAATAAGACTGGTGATGTTAGTGACAAATCCAATTACCGACCAATATCTCTGGCAACCATAGTGGCTAAAGTGCTGGACAGACTGCTGGACCTGCAGCTTGGCTCTTATGTTAAGCTTCACGATGCACAATTTGGTTTCAGACCGGGTCTGTCTACTGAAGCCGCTGTCTTGTGTCTCAAGCAGACTGTCCAATACTATACTGCTAGGAATACACCTGTATATGCTGTATTTCTAGACCTGTCCAAAGCTTTTGATTTGGTTCAATACAATGCACTTTGGAAAAAACTCTATGAGGATACAAACACGCCACACGAGGTTATATCTTTATTAAAATACTGGTACGCACATCAAACAAATTATGTGAAATGGTCTCGAGGTATTTCATGCTCTTACAGCTTAGAATGTGGAGTAAGGCAGGGGGGAATAACCTCGCCTACTCTTTTTAATCTTTATGTGAATGGGTTGATTGATGAGCTCAGCAAAGCTGGAGTTGGTTGTTCAGTTGACGGTACCTTTGTCAATAACATAAGTTACGCTGATGACATGGTGTTGCTGTGCCCATCAATAAGTGCTGTCGGTAAACTACTGGACATTTGTGAGCGATTCGCTGTGACTCATGGTCTTAGGTACAACACAACTAAAAGTGTACTTCTTGTGTTCAAGGCTGGTAATAAGTCTTACAAAGTACCTCCAGTAACGCTCAATGGGATTCCGATAGTACAAGTTACCAGTTTTAAGTACCTGGGGCACTGGGTTACGGAATCGCTGAAGGATGATATGGACATTGAACGGGAGCGCAGGGCTCTGTGCATTAGAGCTAATATGCTTTCCCGCAGGTTTGCACGCTGTTCTAAACAAGCCAAAATCACGCTTTTCAAAGCTTATTGTCACTCTTTATACACGTGCGGCCTGTGGATGAATTATACTCAAGGAGCATACAGAGCCCTGCGTACTCAATATAATAATGCCTTCAGGGCGCTGTTGGGGTTGCGGCGACACTGTAGTGCCTCGGGGATGTTGGCCACAGCTGTGGTTGATAGCTTTTCATCCATCATTAGAACCCGAATCGCGTCCCTGATACAGCGGGTCCGTGGCAGTTCCAACAGCCTCCTGAAGACCGTGGCCAACAGGCTTGATGTGGACAGTGCTATTATGCAGCACTGGACACGCGTCCATTTAACCAAGGATACCACAATTACATATAACCAATATGTGAAATAGTGGTATCCTGTTATTTTTTTTTTTTTATGTACTCATTTTAAAATATTTTACTAACATAGTTTTTAAGATTATTGTATTTTATTTTTATTTATTTATTATTTTTAAATATAAATTATAAAAGTAAAGTACATTTAAAAATATAAAAGTATAAAATTCCACATTTTTTAATATAAAGTACAAAAAGATATTTAAAAATATAAAAATTAGTGTGGGGTACTAATTTTATATTTTTAAATATCTTTTTGTACTTTATATTAAAAAATGTGGAATTTTATACTTTCGGTATCGGATGCAGGGACCAAGCTACCGGTGGTTAGGGCTCTAGCGAGAGGAACCTCCTCACAATGCGTGCCGTGTCGAGTAGCACCGCTTTCTACATCTTATTGTATTGTATTATTATTATTAGTTACGGCATTAATGAATTTAACTTTATTAAAGTCATTAGCAGTGAATAACGAGTAATTAATGCAAACAATTAAATTGTTTTGAACAGAATTAGAATTTACAAGCTACTTTTAAACAGAAAATAGTTGCTAATTGACGTAACGCTTTTATCATGAAAATCACAGCTCATAAGCCTTATTATAAATCTAGAATGTTGAGATTGTTTTATACCAAATATTTGCAGTATATTTTGATCACAGTCCAGCTGGTCAAACAATGACATGTTGGTCAAATTAGGTTAATCCCCGAGGAGTCTGCCTAAATTGGATTGTCGTATGATAATCGTATTTATTACAATTTTGCTGGCCAATTAGCTACTTCATTAGTCTAATGTCTTGCTTTAGGTACTTATACTTATTGACGGTGTAGACATAATAACTAAATCTGACACACTGTAATAAAAACAAAAAAAAAAAGAAATCCTAAACCTTACATTAGAATGGTAAATTGAACGTTAACCTGTGATGTCAGATATTATCTCATACAGATTTTGTTAATATTCGTTTTATTGTGATCTGTTTTTCAGCACTTAGACTCTCATTAAATCCATTGTGTGAGGATCCTCCTGGCTAACATAGTAACCAATATAAGCTTTGCAAGCTTCGCGAAGTGACATACCTGTTTTGAGGATTCGTTCCCATTTTTTTTTATGGTGGATAGGCACGCGTTTGACCACGATCTCACCTGGGGCCTGTTTAATAAAAGCGACAATACGACAAATTTGTCACTTTTTGACAAATTAGTCGAATTGTCGCGACTAGTGGCGTTTAATAAAGTTGACAATTAAGTCCAAATGCGACAGGCAAATACTGACAAAATTGTCAAGCTATAAAACTGTTTAATAAAAGCAACAATTGTCAGGTTTTACCTGTCGAGTCCCTAAGAAAATATTATGTGACTTATTTGTCATGACAATTGACAGTTTGTCACTAATTCCGACAGATTTGTCGCAACTCACTATCGAGGCATGCATGAGACAACATGAGGGAAATATCAAAAAAAGTAACTAGGTCCATTTGTATAAGAGATCCATCAACTATGCCAGCTATTCTGGGAATGTTATATGTCATGAACCTTCTAGGAATATCATTGCAATTATCGGGCCAGCGGACTTCTTCACCAAATAATTCGCTAGTTATTAATTCACAAACACGTTTTATACATAGGTGTACCGTCACTTTACTAACTCCGTGTGCATCTGCAATGACATGATATTGTGACCCACATCCCATCCAATGTAATACACATAAAATTTGTTGAAGTGGTGTAAGTGGCATATTCCTCCTTGTTGTGTGTTGAAGTGGCTGTCCAATTTTATTTATTAAGTATTCAACGGTGATTTTAGTTACTCGAAACCGTTCTATGAATATTCCATCACTTACGTTGAAAGTAAAGTTTATTCTTAGTTTAAATATGCGACGTCGTCGTCGTACAGTTTGCACCAAATATTCATCTTCACTACTACTGTTATCCGTCGACGACGTTAACACCATTTTTTAAACTAATCGTACTAATTTAATTCCCGATTACCGTTGACATTGGATGAAATGCCTGTCGAAAATCTGTGACAAATTGACAAATATGTCTGCCTGCAATGACAATTTAGTGTTTAATAAAACAAATTTTACAAGTTTTTCCTGACAAATTGTCACCTGTCGCCTGTCAAGGTTTAATATTTATTAAACAGAAATAAGTCAAATTGTCATAAAAAGTCGACATTATTGTAGATTTTCCACCGTGACTTATTTGTCAGCAATAATTTATATTAAACAAAATATTGTCAAATTGTCGGATTGTCGCCTGTCGCCTGTCACCTGTCATTGTCGCGTTTATTAAACAGGCCCCTGATGGTAAGTGATGATGCGGTCTATGGTAGAGCACGCTTACCTATGAGATACCTATTAACTCTTGCTTTGAAGAGATCTAAGTTGTACTCGTGCGGAAACACAGTCTCGGGCAAGGCGTTCCATTCTTTGGCAGTTCGCATAAAGAATGTAGAGGCGAAACTTATACTACTTGTTATATATTATATTGTATTTGTTAGTGTGTATTACTGGAATATCTACCGTGACCTAATGAGTGCCGTTTGTAGGAACAGGGTGTGATGTTACTCCATCACAAAGGCTCGGTGGTATTGCCTGGTGGACAGCTGTCTAACGGTAGCGTATTGGAAGTGGTATATATATTATGTACACTTGCTGTGAACATTTCGTTATCGCGATTCAGCGCTCTTTGACAGTTGTGACGACGTTCACGACTACGACACTTCTTGACGATGTCAATGTCAACCGTCATTTTATTATGTCCGGAGACCGCCACACCGTTTGTCTGGTAGACCGATGGTGAAAGAAGGTTTAGAAGTAACAACCCTACATGTCAGGAAAACGTCAGATATTCGTATCATCAAAAGAGTTATTACGTTCTCTCTGAATGCATCCATGAAATCAAAATCATGCTCTAACTTGAATAGAACTAATATCAAAGCCCAAATGGTCAATCATTTTACGTATTGATGAATACGTCTATTCAACACATACATGGATACATGTATTATAAAGTATGGAAGTGTGTGTGTGTGTGTAAAGGTAAAGCAATCATACACTGGTAATTGAAGGCTGTGGTGTGACGTTAAAATGTATTACACTTCCTGCAATATGTATTAGAGTTTAATCTATTCGTAGTTGTGGATGTCATTTTGGTAGGCTAGTTATTTTTTTTAATAGCAGATGATCCAGTGGTTGGCGTATGCGACCTCTCTCAGTGAAGTCTCAGCTTTAATTCCCGAATAAAGCATAACCAGGTGAAATGTGTGTGTTATGCTCCTCTGCCACTCCCTTCTTGCTAATACGGGCGTGATGTTAACACCTATTACTACCTCTCTTGATTTCTGTCGTCCATTTGAGCGTCAGACCGCAAACTTCAATTACCCCGTGTGATTGCTTTACCCTTACATGTACCCTGTGCTATAGGTACATACATCTACCTATATATCAAAACACGAGTTTCCGTCCGCGGCGCCGCCTGCATAGGCCAGGCAATAAGGTGTGCAATGTATACCTACACTATTTTTAGATAATAATATACTCACATATTCTTAAGTGGTGGTGGAAAACATTATGAGGAAACCTGCATGCCTGAGAGTGCCAAAAAAGTACTCTAGGTCGTGTGAAGTCTACCAATCCGCACTTGGCCAGTGTGGTAGACTAAGGCCTAACCCTTCTCATCATGAGAAGAGGCCCAAGCCTAGTAGTGGGACATGTATTAGATTATTAGATACAGGGCTGCTATTATTATTATACCCTTAAGTACACTCTGTACCAAAATAAGGGAAACAAAATCGGGCTCCAAAATGTAATTAACATAAATCAAACTTAATAATGTTAAAGTTAAACCCTATATTTTCTTTGTATGGAAAACAAAAGTTACTCATGGGATTCACCGGATCACGACATCACCTCCTTTTGCGATGAAAAACTGTACGTAATGTGAAAACTATACATTGTAGTAAAGTAAAGTAAATTTTTTATTTTTGAAGTTTATAGTATTGAGATTGTCTAAATCTGCATTTTTATATTCTTACACGCATAGGAAAATGAAGATTACCAAATTTATATCGAAACTTCCAGAAAAAGAGAATCATTTTTTTACAGATTCGTATGCCGTGGAGGTGACGACAACTCCGTGTATATAAACCAAAATTTACAGGAAACTTAAGCATATGATACATTTTATTTAACCCATTCCAAGCACGTATATTAATCTTTATAACCCACTTCAAACAGCAACATATAATCCAATACATAATATGAAACGTTAGCAAGGGTAAATACACCAATTACCGCTGAAGGGTCGAAGGGAAGCGGCATTAATAGCCATTTAGTGACGTCATAAGTGCCTGATTTACATTAATTTGTGCCTAGTAACTATCCGTAGCCGTTAGTTGCTGTATTTTGCTGGCTGTTGGTAGGCACAGTGACGTCACTGATTTGCTAGTGATATTTATTTTAGCTATTAAATTGGGCTAGCTATAAAATTTGATGGAATGATCCTTTAGTGGCTTTGACGATACCTAGTTAAATTAAGGACCGAAAATTCTGTTAGCTTCATAAAATATTGAGATTATCGTAAACATTTTTTTTATATATCATCGTTTAATTACTTAAGGCGTAAATCAACGTAATGATAATCATTGTAATGATTTATGAAAATTTTACACTTGTTCAAACGAAGATATATACAATTCATCCGGTAGGTAAATATAGCAATGTACGTAGACCCTATTTAACCATGTAGGTAAATCATTTTAAAACCCCAGTGCAAACAGCAACATATAATCCAATACATAATATGAAACGTTAGCAAGGGTAAATACACCAATTACCGCTGAAGGGTCGAAGGGAAGCGGCATTAATAGCCATTTAGTGACGTCATAAGTGCCTGATTTACATTAATTTGTGCCTAGTACTATCCGTAGCCGTTAGTTGATAAACACGGGGATATACATGAAGTTAAACAAGCTTATTTTTTTTACCCAAACTAAGAAAGTAGTTTGTTCTGAATCAGTACCTACGAAAAATTACAAAAAAAAGCTTTGAGTGCACGGTTGGCGTAGTGGTTAGAGCGGTTACATTGCAGCTTTCAACTGCGCTGGTGTTGTGGGTTCGATCCCCACATGGAACAAATCATTGTGTGATTCGCATTTGTTCTGAGTCTGGATGTACTCTGTGTGTGATATGTATGTTTGTGAACATTCCCGCGACACAGGAGTTATTCCTAGTGCGGGAGTCGAACGAGTTTTTTTTTTTTAAAATACACGTTTTCCATACAAATTGAACATTCCAAATAGATTACAGATTCTGTACAAACGGTTCTCCGGTTTTTATAAAGTAAAATAGTTGTATGAGCTTCCCATGCAACGGAAAAGACCAGCTCACTGAAAATGAATAACTTGATATGAAGCTCTAGGTATATTGCTGGCTGTTGCTAGGCAACGTGACGTCACCGATATGCTGGTGATATTCAAGATTGGTCGTAAAAGCGTTGAATAAGGTTTCAGACATTTGTATGTACTCACGGCTACCCATCAACTTATACATTTCCAGTATAAACTGGTTTCACGGGAAGTCTATAAAACTCGAGACCATCTTATACTAGAAATGAATATGTTGATGTAGTCGTATGTACAGTTGAGGCCAGGAAATTAGGGTAGCAATTAAATTTGATGGAATGGTTCCATTGGATATGACTTAGGTGATAGTGGAACTAATGACTATTTAATAGATAAAGAGAATCAAATAAACGTGAAGTAGCTCGATATTATTTTTAAATACAGGGTGGATGGAACATAGCGCCATTTATTATATATCATTTATTATACATCACCGTATAGACCACCGGATGGCGGAGTGGTTAGTGTTAACCGCTTAAGACAAATCTTTGTGTGCATGAAATATGAGGGTTTGTCTTAGTCTGGGTGTTTCTATGTATAATAAGTATGTATTTACAAAAGAAAAGTATATAATGTATTAGTATCAGTTATTCTAGTACTCAGATGGCGCTGTGTGTAAGTTGTGAAATATTTATTTATTTATAATTCTAGTGTCTACTGTTTCTAGACATGGTCGGTGTTTGTTTTCATCGGATAAAATTTTAACGTTAATTTATACGTTCGCCGAGCAAATTGAACAATGAGATCATTCAGTTTGTTCGGAAAACGAATATTTTTGCTTATTCATATCGATACTTTTAACCGGTTTAAACTCAAATTTATTTGTGCTTCTCAATATGCGTAAATAATCTGTTTTGTTTGTATATGAGGATCGATAAAGTTTTTTTTAATATTATTTGACTCATTGTTTAGTTAACGAAATTATTTACATACGAGCAATGGTCAAATTATTTAATTTTTAAATAATTAAAAGATACTGCAAAAATTTGAAAGGAAGATTTTTTTTGCAATGTAAATAAGAGCCTGTTTTACAAGCTCTGAATAAGACCATGATATTATTTGTATTTGTAGAATAATGGCACGGGCATCAATAAAGTTCGCCATCTTGGAACTTATCTGACGCAGAAATGTTAAACTTGTAATTAAACAAAATAAAAGGCGACCGTGGCGCAATGGATAAGGTACCGGTCTCACGATAGATAGGTCGTTGGTTTGAATCCTGGCCGTTATACCACGAACGTGAATTTCTTTCTAACAAACGCGAATTAAATTTAGCTAGAAAGGGATAAAAGGTAGTAAAAAATAATACTAGTAATTTCTGACTAAATTACTAGTAAACATAAAAAAATAACTGACTATTAACAATTTTACATCTCTCTTCTTCCTTTCCTTGCTATTCTTTACTGGAAACTTGTAAATATGGACCTTAATGATAAATAGTGCGATGCAGTTATTTTGTCCGCAAGTGTATATGAGAAGTTCGAACATTAATTGGGGGCAAATGCATCTTCTACTAATCAATCAAAGAGATTTGAAGTGGAGTAGCTTAGTAGTATTCATTACTGGTAAGTAGGTATATAGTATGTGTGATCTATTTGCTTCGTCTTGGATAGATGTACGTAGCGAAATATTGTCTTTTTGTGAGGCCTTGGATAAAGTTTAGCCATTGTTGTTATACGTCGCACGCCGAATGATGATCCCTATGACAGTTCGTTAGCGCTTAACATTGTACTGACGTCCTGTCACATCAAATCCTTTAGAGGTCCATTAAAAAGTCGAAAAAATCATAATTGTGTACATTTGTAAATTATAAAAATGAATATTAAGAAATTAATACGTAATGTTCGGAAATAATGGAAAAAACTAAATGCAAATGTACATGGTACGTGCTGCAAAAGTTACGTCGTCAAGCTGTTATCGACTAAGAAGGGACACATCGATAAACAAAATATCGATAATTTGTTGAAAAAATTAAACAAATGCTTTGAGTTTGTATTTTATTTATATCAATCTGAATATGATACAGGGTCAATATAATAAGGCTGTTATTTTTTATCTAGTGTTTTATGTCCATCAATGCGCGTAATCTTTTTTTCAAAATAAATAAATATTGCTTATTATACCTATTGAATGACCTGGCTGAATGACATGACATTTGTCTAAAAAACAGTATTTTATCGAAATTGTTTTGCATAACTAATACAACTGTCAGTTGAAACGTCATAGGGATCATCATTCGGCGTGCGAACTATATTAATTGTATAGTTTGTGTCTTGTGTAATTGTTTTTGTTTGTATTTTGTTCTATCAGATTATTGCCAAATATTATTTTATGTGTGTGTTTTTTTTTCTTTTTCTTTTTTCTATGTATAACGTCTTCGTCAAAAACTGTAATGTTGTATATATGTTTGAGTAAATAAATAGTAGATTATAACATAACATAACATCACGCCTATATTACCCAGAAGGAAGTGGCATAGGTGAACAACACCCGCATTTCACCTGTTATGTTTTAGGTCTCATAGGATAGGTTAACCTATCGCCATCAACCGGGCACAAGGCCAACTCCGTGTTGCTATTGAGAATTTCGTGGTGGAAAGTTCACATATAACTCTTTGCCCGACCCGGCAATCGAATCGGAATAGATTATACTGTGCTAGTGGCAGTATAAAGTTAACTTACATAACAGCTCACCTATAATTGATTATTTTTATAGCATTTAGCTATGCTTAACAAATTATACTAAGAAACAGTTGAAAAAGATATGGGACCGGCAGGATTTGAATCTGCGACTGTGACTGCACACCGGGCAGCCGCTTTAGCCATCCAGCTACGGTCGCCTCTTACCAGTACCCTAAATTTCTCAACTGTGTGGTACGTCATTTTGTGACGTCACGTTCATCCACTTCTTCCTATCTTAAGTAGGATACAAACCAACATGGCGAAGTTACATTCAGCACAAATGTTGTAACGAATGAAACGGTTTCCTCCTGCCGGTCCCATATCTTTTTCAACTGTTTCTTAGTATCTCACCTATATTATACCTTATCAGAAGGGTGTGCCAAAGGTGATTAAGACCCATATTTCATTTGTAAGTTTAATTTTAAAGGGGTGAGTCTATCGCCATCCATCGGGCATAATTCTTTCTCCGTTAGCGCCAATTAACACTTTTGCTGGACCCGGGCGTCAAACCAAAGTCCTCGCAATGAGTAGCTGCACACGCTAGCAAATAGACCAACGAGATTTATTCTCAATGCTGGTGCATGAAAGGAGCCTCCGCGAGTGACGTACACAACAATTCCCTACGTCCGGCGTACCCTGGGCAATTCGCAAGTTCTTAAAAGCGAATTGGCTAATCCTTTCACCACGATAGCAAGTCAAAACCTTGACTACCTTACTGACTGTCCAAAATGCCCTACCATCGGCACAAGAGAGGCGCTCATGAACGCCGACGAGAGCGCCATTCTACCTAGATTTTACCTAGAAGGCTTTAACAGAGGTGTACAGCAACCACATTTCACCTGTTATTTTCTATGTTATAGATGAAAGACTAAAATCACACAAAAAGGTCAATATTAAAACTAATTTGGAAGATTTTATCACATAAATACTACTGGACCTTTTTTTTTTATGGTGGATAGGCTCGCGTTTGACCACGATCTCACCTGATGGTAAGTGACGATGCGGTCTACGGTGGAGCACGCTTACCTATGAGATACCTATTGACTCTTGCTTTGAAGAGATCCAAGTCGTACTCATGCGGAAACACAGACTCGGGCAAGGCGTTCCACTCTTTGGCAGTTCGCATAAGAAATGTAGAAGCAAAACGCTTAGTGCGAAATGGTGGAATATCTACCGTAAAGCGATGCCTGAGTGCCGATTGTCTGGTAGTCCGATTTACCTTTTCTAACACTACTTATTTCGATATTTATGCCTATTATTACCATTATCCTCTAACGATCACTATACCGCCTTTAAGTGCGGAAGGGACCCAATTAACAGTATTAGGACTTAAAACAAATGATTATTACAAAATTGGTTTATCATTTATAGTGTTGTTTTCAGTTCTAAAATTTCGGATACAGCTCCAATTTTTGTAATATTTAAAGCAAATTTTAGCTTTGCTATGCATTTATTTTTATGTAATATTAAAGTTGAAAAATTAAGAATCCAGCAGGACTCGAACCTGCACCTCTTGGGTATACGCCCCAAGTGCTTTGCCAATTCAGCTATGGATTCGCATGCTGCCGGACTCGAAATTTCTCAACTCTTTTGTGCCAGCCGAAGCTAGACGAACCATTACTTGGTTTTAGCGCCATCTATGCGTTACTTATTCACATAATCGCATACAGTACGTTTGAATTAAGATCAACTCATTACTGTCGAGAGATGACGCATTTTTATCAATACTTGTAATATTTAAAGCAAATTTTAGCTTTGCTATGCATTTATTTTTATGTAATATTAAAGTTGAAAAATTAAGAATCCAGCAGGACTCGAACCTGCACCTCTTGGGTATACGCCCCAAGTGCTTTGCCAATTCAGCTATGGATTCGCATGCTGCCGGACTCGAAATTTCTCAACTCTTTTGTGCCAGCCGAAGCTAGACGAACCATTACTTGGTTTTAGCGCCATCTATGCGTTACTTATTCATATAATCGCATACAGTACGTTTGAATTAAGATCAACTCATTACTGTCGAGAGATGACGCATTTTTATCAATACTTGTAATATTTAAAGCAAATTTTAGCTTTGCTATGCATTTATTTTTATGTAATATTAAAGTTGAAAAATTAAGAATCCAGCAGGACTCGAACCTGCACCTCTTGGGTATAATACGCCCCAAGTGCTTTGCCAATTCAGCTATGGATTCGCATGCTGCCGGACTCGAAATTTCTCAACTCTTTTGTGCCAGCCGAAGCTAGACGAACCATTACTTGGTTTTAGCGCCATCTATGCGTTACTTATTCACATAATCGCATACAGTACGTTTGAATTAAGATCAACTCATTACTGTCGAGAGATGACGCATTTTTATCAATACTTGTAATATTTAAAGCAAATTTTAGCTTTGCTATGCATTTATTTTTATGTAATATTAAAGTTGAAAAATTAAGAATCCAGCAGGACTCGAACCTGCACCTCTTGGGTATACGCCCCAAGTGCTTTGCCAATTCAGCTATGGATTCGCATGCTGCCGGACTCGAAATTTCTCAACTCTTTTGTGCCAGCCGAAGCTAGACGAACCATTACTTGGTTTTAGCGCCATCTATGCGTTACTTATTCACATAATCGCATACAGTACGTTTGAATTAAGATCAACTCATTACTGTCGAGAGATGACGCATTTTTATCAATACTTGTAATATTTAAAGCAAATTTTAGCTTTGCTATGCATTTATTTTTATGTAATATTAAAGTTGAAAAATTAAGAATCCAGCAGGACTCGAACCTGCACCTCTTGGGTATACGCCCCAAGTGCTTTGCCAATTCAGCTATGGATTCGCATGCTGCCGGACTCGAAATTTCTCAACTCTTTTGTGCCAGCCGAAGCTAGACGAACCATTACTTGGTTTTAGCGCCATCTATGCGTTACTTATTCACATAATCGCATACAGTACGTTTGAATTAAGATCAACTCATTACTGTCGAGAGATGACGCATTTTTATCAATACTTGTAATATTTAAAGCAAATTTTAGCTTTGCTATGCATTTATTTTTATGTAATATTAAAGTTGAAAAATTAAGAATCCAGCAGGACTCGAACCTGCACCTCTTGGGTATACGCCCCAAGTGCTTTGCCAATTCAGCTATGGATTCGCATGCTGCCGGACTCGAAATTTCTCAACTCTTTTGTGCCAGCCGAAGCTAGACGAACCATTACTTGGTTTTAATATTACATAAAAATAAATGCATAGCAAAGCTAAAATTTGCTTTAAATATTACAAGTATTGATAAAAATGCGTCATCTCTCGACAGTAATGAGTTGATCTTAATTCAAACGTACTGTATGCGATTATGTGAATAAGTAACGCATAGATGGCGCTAAAACCAAGTAATGGTTCGTCTAGCTTCGGCTGGCACAAAAGAGTTGAGAAATTTCGAGTCCGGCAGCATGCGAATCCATAGCTGAATTGGCAAAGCACTTGGGGCGTATACCCAAGAGGTGCAGGTTCGAGTCCTGCTGGATTCTTAATTTTTCAACTTTAATATTACATAAAAATAAATGCATAGCAAAGCTAAAATTTGCTTTAAATATTACAAGTATTGATAAAAATGCGTCATCTCTCGACAGTAATGAGTTGATCTTAATTCAAACGTACTGTATGCGATTATGTGAATAAGTAACGCATAGATGGCGCTAAAACCAAGTAATGGTTCGTCTAGCTTCGGCTGGCACAAAAGAGTTGAGAAATTTCGAGTCCGGCAGCATGCGAATCCATAGCTGAATTGGCAAAGCACTTGGGGCGTATACCCAAGAGGTGCAGGTTCGAGTCCTGCTGGATTCTTAATTTTTCAACTTTAATATTACATAAAAATAAATGCATAGCAAAGCTAAAATTTGCTTTAAATATTACAAGTATTGATAAAAATGCGTCATCTCTCGACAGTAATGAGTTGATCTTAATTCAAACGTACTGTATGCGATTATGTGAATAAGTAACGCATAGATGGCGCTAAAACCAAGTAATGGTTCGTCTAGCTTCGGCTGGCACAAAAGAGTTGAGAAATTTCGAGTCCGGCAGCATGCGAATCCATAGCTGAATTGGCAAAGCACTTGGGGCGTATTATACCCAAGAGGTGCAGGTTCGAGTCCTGCTGGATTCTTAATTTTTCAACTTTAATATTACATAAAAATAAATGCATAGCAAAGCTAAAATTTGCTTTAAATATTACAAGTATTGATAAAAATGCGTCATCTCTCGACAGTAATGAGTTGATCTTAATTCAAACGTACTGTATGCGATTATGTGAATAAGTAACGCATAGATGGCGCTAAAACCAAGTAATGGTTCGTCTAGCTTCGGCTGGCACAAAAGAGTTGAGAAATTTCGAGTCCGGCAGCATGCGAATCCATAGCTGAATTGGCAAAGCACTTGGGGCGTATACCCAAGAGGTGCAGCTCCAATTTTGTTGTTTTTTTAATGATTTTGTTTTAATTTTATTCTTAAAATCAAAAACATTTAAGAGGCGGCAGTAATTATCTATGACCACTTTTAGGGTAGCAATTTACAGGGAGCAGAGCGACCGTAGCGTAGGTTCAAGGCATATTTTCCTACAAAAAAAGGAACGCGCAATCGTCACGTCAGCGCGCGCATCTTTTTTGTATAAATATGTACACATACGTCAAGCGTTGACGCTGACTGTTGCTTCCAACTGCAAGCTTTAGCTATCTGATTAAGGTTTATTATTTAATTTGCATACTTATGTCATCCAGGTGACACAGTTATAACAATATTGCATTTTTGTGGTCCCAGCCAGTATCTTCTCCGCAGTACAAAAGTTTATTAAATAATTTGTGCACGCTCCAAATCGATTTCGATTTTCAAGGATATTACAAAAAAAAAAAAAAATTAAAGAGAATATAAAATTCGTAGTCGTATATAAGAATTTAGAACTGAAAAAATAAAATGACTCCACTAAACTTTCTTCACAATTTTTCTACCATCTGTAAAGCCTTATTTATTTTGTTGCAGGTCTGGATAGAAGAAAAAGGCTGTCGGACAACAGGGTGATGATAACACAACATTTCACTGAAAGAACCGTCACTCCGGGTGGTGATGTGAGTATCTAATATATTCGAGTAGTACCTACAGCAAAACTATAACAGAGTAAAGTTATATTACCGAGTATTCAATCCTCACAGTAACTGTCGGGACGTGTCTTACAAATAATATTGCAATAAAACACCAACAACGGACAGAATTCTGCAACTGTGTCGAATGAATTCAAAAAAAGAATGTTCGAAACTTAAACCAGTACATGAAATTCAAATAAAGTAGGTGGACGATCCATATCGTGTACCGCGCGACTGTCTTTTGTTTCTTCAAGGAAAGGGGCTGAGTTAGAATACTTTCAACGTATCTTATTTACTCTGACTATTACGTCATTTAATGTCAAAACCAATATGTTACTAATCACCACTCCGCTTTTCAATGAAATAAGCTGAATTGAGTTTTTTTTTTTTATTGGCATAAATAATATTGAGTTAGGAATATAATGTAACTGTTGTTACACTAAGTATATAAAGTTTTACACTGTGTTTTTACCAGGCTAAAAACGCCTCTCAAAAACTTGGCTGACCCAACTGATTAATAGAATGTTAAAATTAAAATTAAATAATTTGTTAATACATACGGTAGTAGGAAAAAAATACATGCACTATTGTTTAAAGATTGCATTTGATACACTTATAACCTCACAACAAAAACTTTAGCGCTAATTATAGCTACATCTTATATAGCTTACTTATAGCAGCCCTGTATCTAATACATATCCCACGACTGGGCTCGGACCTCTTCTCATGATGAGAAGGGTTAGGCCATAGTCCACCACGCTGGCCAAGTGCGGATTGGTAGACTTCACACTCCCTCGAGAAGTTTTTAGCTACATAAGGCTACATCAATATTCCTTAATTAAAAATCGATCTCAGTGATCAATTTATTTTTACTAATAAACCACTGCAAGTAGGTAATAAATAAAAAAGTTACTCCCGCGCAGTAATGAGCTCGCGGATGAAATAAGTAATAAATTATTAATAACAACGCATTTTTTCTACAGATCAGCATGCAATGCGCTGCTAGTGGAGACCGGCCTCCTCAGTTCATTTGGGAAAGAGACGGTATCGTGGTATCCAGTAATACAGACCCAAGGTAAAATTATTACTCTTCTTATTTCTTAAATTAATTATTAGATATATTATCTACTGTGTTTGTATTCCTTCGTTCTTGAAATTGTAAATTTGGCATGTCTGTATTTTAAAGATATTTGAGATAATATAAATAAATACGAGGGTCTTTATAACAGCTGTAGAAGCCAAAACATTCTCACACACAAGATATTTTTTGTATATCTGTCTGTCTGTCTGTCTATATGTTCGTTCACGTACGCAGAAACTACTGCATGGAACTGGATGCGGTTTTCACGGTTGTGTTATTGGAGGTCTAACTTAAAATCTGATATATATTATGATTTATATTTGCATTATATCCCAAAGGAGGTAAATTAGGGGGTGTAAGTTTATATGGGAAGTTTGTTAATTGGAAAATAGTGAAATTCTGCATATTCAGGTTTCCTACACGACATGCATTATCAAAAAGATAGTTTTTTTTGGAAATTCCATTCAACATTCCTTATACGAACTGCCTTAGAATAGAATGCCTTGCCTGAGTCTGTGTTTCCGCATGAATACAATCTGGGTATCTTCAAAGCAAGAGTATATATAATTAGGTAAGCATGCACCACCATATAAGTGTCGTTATAAAGAACACATGAACAAAGTGACTTCCCCTTAACAAAAACTAAGAAAAGTGTTAATGGACGCATTCTTAGATTATATTATTACGTAGCAATTTAGGTTAACATAATATTACTTATTAGTCTTGATAGGCTGGATTGTAATGAAAATAAGATATCATAATTTTAATAATTGATTTCTTATATTAAAAAAAATAAATAAATGCACCACCATAGACCGCATCATCACTTACCATCAAATGAGATCGTGATCAAACGTTTGTCTATCCACCACAAAAAAAAAACCATTTAATATAACTTAGAGATTGAATCCGCCGTCCGGCTCGATTCTGTTAGGGAAACTACCGGTTGGCATAA
Source organism: Hypena proboscidalis (assembly GCA_905147285.1). Lineage (NCBI taxonomy): Eukaryota > Metazoa > Arthropoda > Insecta > Lepidoptera > Erebidae > Hypena > Hypena proboscidalis. Next base: position 1,997,881 of record LR990150.1, on the reverse strand, counting down.
TATAGAAAAAAAACTTAAGTGTCCATCCGCAACAATCATGATGCCTGTAGACGTCATGTAGCGATCTTTAGCCATAAGCCACACAAACATAATTAAAAAAAAATAATAATAAATATCTCACAACTTACACACAACGCCATCTAGTCCCAAACTAAGCAGAGCTTGTATTTTGGTTACTATTTTTTTTTATGGTGGATAGGCACGCGTTTGACCACGATCTCACCTGATGGTAAGTGATGATGCGGTCTACAGTGGAGCACGCTTACCTATGAGATACCTATTAACTTTTGCTTTGAAGAGATCCAGATTGTACTCATGCGGAAACACAGACTCGGGCAAGGCGTTCCATTCTTTGGCAGTTCGCATAAGAAATGTAGAGGCGAAACGCTTAGTGCGTATTAGTGGAATATCTACCGTGAAGCGGTGCCTGACTAGAATAACTATATTAATACATAATATATACTTTTCTTTGGTAAATACATACTTATTATACATAGAAATATAACAAGCAATTAACACCAAAATGACACAAAAACATTTATTTCTCCCTCGGGCCAGCCATTAATACCAGGGTGCCATTTGAGGAAAGCAGAACGATGTAATTTACATACAAAGTATTTCGTAGGTATACCAAGGCAGTGCAAAAGACGTTTATGAATGACGAGGTCGTTGTAACTTTTGCTTGTGTTTTTAACCGCAAAATGAAGGGTACTTATTTAGATTATTATTGAGAACACGGGTAACTTACGTTATTTTAGCCGGGATCTGCTGACTAGTTTCGAATCTAGTACGTAGATTCATCAACTGGGCAAAGATCGCGTTTCGACGTCGTCGCGCTACGTCTTGCACACGGCTAGTTTCGAAACTAGTCAGCATATCCCGGCTAAAATAACGTGAGTAACCCGTATTATCAATAATAATGTCTTCATCTCACGTAGGTTTTAATAATGGTATTTATATAGGTCTGTCTGTGGCACGGGTGAACCGATTTAGATGCGGTTTTTTATGTGACAATTGGTTATTGGTTACAGCGATGGTTTTTAAATCAGTTTAGCCGTCTACAAACTGCCAGCGTGGCAGAGATTTAGCTCCCTTGTGACAAGGGGTGAGCCTATCCATCCGCCGGGCACAATTCCAACTCCGTGCTGTTATTGAGAATTTCCAGACGGAAAGTTCACACATAACACTTTTCCCGACCCGGGAATCGAACCCGAGACCTCGCGGTGAGAGACGCATACTCTAACCACTAGACCATCGAGGCATCGAAGTACTAAGATTGTCCTAAATCCTACCTAATTGAAAACGATTGAATGATGATGCGTTCTCGTCGCACCATCCTACATATATATAGGTATATGACACCATCTGAGTGCACGGTTAGCGTAGCGGTTAAAGCGGTCGCCTCGCCGCTTTCAACTACGCTGGTGTTGTGGGTTCGATACTCACATGGGACAAATCTTTGTGTGATTCGCAATGATATGTTCTGACTCTGGGTGTGATTTGTGTGTATGAAATGTATGTTTGTCAACACCCCCGCGACACAGGAGTTATTCCTAGTGCGGGCGTCGTTTTTTAAAAAAAAAAAACTATTACTTTACCCGAGAATCGAACTCAAGACCTCGCAGTTAGAGGCCGCAAACGCCATAAAACATAATAGCACTGAATATGTTTCACAAATAATGAAGGTATCTTTCTCTATTACAGATACGCTCTGGGCCAAGTGATGACGTCAGACAACTCAGTAGTAACTCAGCTGAACATAACAAGAGTGAGAGTAGAAGATGGAGGGTTGTACTCCTGTACAGCCAAGGAGGGAGAACATGTGGCTGTTCATGAGAATAGACTGGATGTTTATGGTAAGGAATTAAATAATATTATACTAAGAAACGACGACCGGATGGCGGAGTGGGTAGTGTACCTGCCTGCGACGCTGAGGTCGTGGGTTCGATTCCCACTTAAGACGAATCTTTGTGTGCATAAACATGGGGGTTTGTCTTAGTCTGGGTGTTTATATGTATTTACAAAATAAAAGTATATATGTATTAGCATCAGTTATTCTAGTACCCATAGTACAAGCTCTGCTTAGTTTGGGACTAGATGGCGTTTTATAAGTTGTGAGATATTTATTTATTTATTTAATCAGTTGAAAAAGATATGGGACCGGCAGGATTGTTACCTGCGAGCTGCGTCCTACTTACGATCGGCACAAATTGCCGTTTGGATGATGATTGAATTTGAGTTCATCGAACACAAATGGATGAACGTGACGTCACAAAATGACGTACCATACTGGCCAGAGGTGACCGTAGCTGGTTGGTTAAAACGACTGCCCCGTGTGCAGTAGGTTGCAGGTTTAAATCCTGCCAATCCTATATATTTTTCAACTGTTTCTTAGTATTATTTGCTAAGCATAGCTAAATGATATAAAAATAATTAGTTTAAATAACATTTTATGCCTATCTTATCCTACACAGGTGCTTAGTCTATGGTTGTGAGGAACAAGAGTTATTACAAAGAGGAACTCGCAGCCAAGTCAAAGTTGCGTGGTTCGTCTAGTTCTTAGATGAAATAATGCTTACTGTGGCCGGCCGCTCGCGCTGGATGGGAAGCCTTTTAAACATAACGAGTTTATCTCTGTGCCTAAAAAAGCATGTTAACGCGTACCATTTGTCATTTTAAGGTCTTTGGCAGTTGATGCCGGTAGTCAGAGGCCAAGAAATCTGACAAGTAGTCTAATAAAGTAATAATTGAAAGCAGTAGTCTGAGACACGCTTAATTCTTCGCAAAATTATATACCTACAATACACGTACTCTATAGATACGCTCTTGTGTTGCGAGTATTAAAAAAATAGGGATTAATGCATCGAAAACAAAACAATTCTCCTGTAATCGGCCTTCATCCTAATCAAAATATACGAGAATATAAAAACAAAACACCTTTCTGATGATACCATTATTAATTCTAGAGTTGCCGCGAATACTCGCTATTATTCGGTATTCGGCATTACTCGTCATTTTTTTGATATTCGTCGAATACCGAATAATAGCTAGTATTATTCGGCATTCGGCGAATAGTCGTCGAAAATAAACTTTTAACGAACAAAAGAACTAATGAGTTAAAAATAATCATTTTTTTAATTATTTTCCTTACCTTACCTTAACAATACACAATATCAATTATTATCTGTAATATGTGCCTGGGCCTATCATATTCATGAAATTAAATTAGTAAGGCCTTTTAATTATTATTTAAAATCCAACAGAGGCAGATTCTGGTGCGAAAAAACAATTTTGTCTGCACCTTTAATGAAACAGTGCTAGGTATCACTTCTGATATGTGCATATTATTATGTGGAACTCGTGATTTTTGTTATAAATTAGAAATATTTTTAATGGGTTTATTATTTTATTATTATAATTATATGTCGAATAGTAATGTCGAGTTATTCGACTATTCGCTAAAGTGAATGGCGATTATTCGGTATTCGACTATTCGCTATAAACACTATTCGCGGCAACTCTAATTAATTCTTACACTCAAATAAGCTGCGAAATATTATCATTATTAAATATTATTAACATTAATAGGGAGTCGTTTGCCTAAAATTCGCAGTGCCTAATAAAATTTAATGAAACTCCATTATTCTATTAATTATTCGAATTGCGTTCCACGTGTATTAGTCATTCATTTGTTGTACAGTATTTTCATTCAGAAATGTTGTTTACAGGTCCTCCATATATTAGGTCTTTGCCTCCAATAAAAGTCCAAAGCGGAGAATCAGTCAACTTAAGATGTCCATTCTACGGATATCCAATAAGGTAACATATTTTTTGACCAAGAACGTTAATACTTACGATATTTTAATTGTGTTAATACGTAGCTTTTTGTAAACTTGCGAAAAAATACATATGTTTTCGACAAATTTATCGACGGTCTTAAAGTTACCCACGATACTGCACTGGCTCAGTACGCCTTGATGAATCACGTTCGTCTAGCTCTCGCTTAGTGCGACTAACTTTGGGGCCAGCGAGAAGTTTGGTGAAAACTATACAATACTTTGTAACATCGTATCAAATTAAAAGTACTTTTCACATTTTTTAGCAAAATAGACTGGGAATACCAAAGCAAGTTGCTCACCTCAAACCCGATCTTCCAATCCCGGTACAAGAGATCCCACATAAAGAGAAAGACTAGAAGAAACGCTCCCAGCGTCAACATCAATGGAATCCTTTCCATCCCTGAAATCTCGAAAGACCTAAGTGGCGCAGTATACACTTGTATAGTTACCAGCCCTTCAGGAGAAATGGCCAGAAGGGCCTTCGAAATCCAAGTTATAGAAGCACCAGTATTAGAAGATCTTCTGCTAGGAACTAATTTGCAGGAAGGACAGATTGTTAATATTTACTGTAATGTCCGGACTGGGGATCTGCCGATACATTTTGAGTGGATGAAGGATGGAAAAAGGATTCCTAGTAATTTAAAGGTAAATAAACCTTGCAGATTTATAAGATAAGATATATTATGATTTGAACGGGAATTAACGCGATTAATTGCGACCATGACAAAATTCAACCTTGTCGGCACGTCAAGCACCGAAAGGTAAATAAAAATTAATCGCGTTAATTCCCGTTCAAGTCAAATCAATAAATATGCAACACGAAAGTTTAAAAGTTATTATAAGACATCAAGATTTTATTATGATATTTAACTATCACCATTTTTTGTCTATTAAAATACGGCGATTGAAAAAAAACTAACTGACTAAAAACTTTATGCTCAAAATTATACAAAGGCGGACTTTATGCCAAAGGAAAAAAATATGGTCAGAAACAAATAGTTTATACTCTGAGTGTAAATTTATTGCGGGTTTAAAGTTTTTGTTTCTGTAAATAAGCTACAATTTACCTAAAAATTTACGTTACAGGTTGTTGAAAGAAATTCAGAACTCTTCAGTGCCTTAGTCATTAAGAAGGTGTCCCTAGAACATTGTGGTACTTACACATGCGTCGCTTCCAATCACGTTGCCAAAGTCAATCGATCTACAGAATTGTACATAAAAGGTTTGTTAAAATTAAAAAAGTTTCTACAAAGCGCACTGACGGACGGTTTAAGATTTTGTTTCTTTTTATCCAAAAAAATAATGTTTCAGTGGCCCCCAAATGGCTTGAAGAACCAAACAACTCATCTCTCCTCCTGGGCAGAAGAGGAACAGTTTCTTGCAGTGCTAGTGGGTACCCACAGCCACAGGTGCATTGGATGAAGAAAGATGGTACGTTTTTCTTGGTCCCATTAAGTATATTTATAGCACTTATATTTTATTTTAAAATTGTATTAGTGTATTTAATATGGGCCATGATGTCTAAATCAAATAAATAAATAAAATAAATTATATTTTTGATGAAAATGTAATTGCAATTGAATCGAAAGAAATTAAAGATGTGAATACCTAGAGGGTAAATTGTAGACGAATACGAAGAGATACACACATAATAATATGTGTTCTTACGCCAATATGACCAATTTAAAAAAAAACATAAATGAAACCAAACTATAAAAAAAGGCAAAAATGTTATAGTTTCATCACAACTTTACTACAAAAATTGGAAGGCATAAGTTAATGTACGACTTGCCTGTTTAAAAGGAAAGCCATACGACCGATCTATAGTGGGTTAAGTTTATGTACCCACTAATGAAAATGAATACTTTTTAACCTTTAAAAATGTATGGTAAACTAACTTGAATTTTTCTAGCACTCCTCGGCACCTGGCAACCAGTACTTGAACTGGCTGGCGGTGGAATCCTGAGTCTTCCAAACGGCACGCTTATCATCGAGGAAGTATCTCTCACAGATGAAGGCCTGTATTCCTGCAACGTTGAGAATGGGGTCGGGCAGCCTTTGAGCAAGACTGTTTGGATGAGTGTTAATAGTATGTATAATAATAATTTGGATTTAACATTAGATAAAACGCCAGAAGAAATTACACTATCTAATGGTCCCAATGACAAGGCCAAATACACACATTCACTCACACAAGCACACTTAGTCTCAGAACAAATCTTTGCGAATCGCTCAAAGATTTGTCCCATGTGGGGATCGAACCCACAACACCAGTGCAGTGGAGATTGGTGAGGCGACCGCATAAACCACTACACGTGCAGACAGTATAAATAAATGTTGCAAGATTTTGAAAAACATTTAGATGCCTTGGGAAATAATTGGCAATCACGTGATGTGTCAATAATTTCATAATTCTATTTGCAACAAGTCGCGAAAATTATCTTGAAGAGCAAGCATTTTTTTTAATTTTAATTTTAATCCACGGCATCAAAATTTCCAACACATACATTACTTCTGTACTCTTCAATGCAAGAGTTAATAGGTATCTCATAAGTAAGCGTGCTCCACCGTAGACCGCATCATCACTTACCATCAGGTGAGATCGTGGTCAAACGCGGCACATATCCATTATAGAAAAAAAAACTTGGATTTTGTCCCTGGATATCATCAGATAGGTGTTATGGATAAAACTATTATATCACAAGTCTAAACATCATAGAACGCAGTTGCAACAAAGATTAATACATCATCTATCAATTTCAGAGCCAGTCCACTTCGAGTCATCGTCAACGAACGTAACGTCACGTCGCGGACACCCGCTGTCACTCGAATGCAAGCCGTTGGGAGACGAACCAATCAGAGTCACGTGGACGCATGATGGCAATATCCTGGATTTTAGTAGTCAAAGGTATGTAAATTAAATTTTATTTTTTCATGAATTCAATAACAATAAATGTTACAAAAAATTACAACAACAGTAAACAACAACACCAATTCGTCGACGGTACATGCTTAAAATGTCTATCGATCTACACACAGCGCAGTTCACGCGCTCACACACAATATTTTAATCTACCTTCATAGCAGCCTGCTTCTTAGTGTCATGTTAGGTTTAAAATTATATTTTTTTAAAGTAAAAAGGTAAAGTTTAAAGTGAAACAAGTGACGAATCTAAGCCACTACGTTGACTCTGACGTAAAGTGGCTAAACAGTCTAAGTGTTCATTTGTTTTTCCAGAGTCAAAATCTCAGATATCAAGACCTCACTTGGCGTGATAAGCACCATCAGCATGCAGTACTCCGAGACGGGCGATGCTGGTCTGTACCAATGCAGAGCCAGCAATCCTTATGGAGCTGCCAGTTTTAATGTACACCTTACTATATTGGGTAAGTGAATACTCTTAACTCAGTACTTCATCTATACGACAACTTTCCACAACATAGTATTTACGAGACGGTGATTGGCATGGCGTGACGAAAGCGGAGATAGATATAAAGATAGACAGATATATAGATAGATTGATAGATAGATAAATAAAAAACTTTATTTGTGCATACAATATAGGATATACATTTTGTACGAACGTTGAAATAACAACATAATTATGCACAAAGCGCGACCTTATCTTTTAACGTATAACTTAACTTAACAAAAATGAAGAAGGATTTAGCGCTCAATAAATAATAGGCATAATACTAAAATAAATTAATTTATAAAAGCATTTTCTTGAAAGAATTCAAACTTTGCGCTTGTCTAATTGCAACAGGCAACGCATTCCACAAGCGGACGGATTCAACAGTGAAGTACTGGTCATAAAAATCTATGGAATACGTCGGCATATCCAGTCTTAGGTTTTCGGAGAGATGTAAGCTGTTTTAAGTCAGCGTGTGTCTAGCCTAGAGAGCACGCAGCTCTGTACAGCACAGCTTCAGTGGACCCTAGCTGCAAAACATATCTTCTCATCTCCGCTTTACACATCTCCAAACATGTCTGCTTGGTGGAATCTGGACCTATTTCTAGTGGCGCCCTCTGCACCAACCTTCGCCTACTATTGAAAATTAAATTTAAACTGTTTTGAATTTCATTTGCAGAACCACCAACTCCACCATCAGATCTCCGCATAGAAACAGTCAGATCTCGCACAGCTACCATCTCTTGGCGGGACACACTTCGGGCTCATGCAAGACATTACTCCTTGCAGTACTCTCATCTACATTACAGTGATGCTGTGTGGGATCATGCTACTTCTATCAATATTAGCAGGTAATTAAATCATAAAGTCTTCTTAAAAATAATCTAATGCTAGACCAGTAAGCGCGTCTTTAGCCCCTATTATCGTTGATTGCATAAAGTTTTTACAAGTGCAAGTAACGAGAAGAGATGGACACGATTGCCGGTGGGCCTTCATTTATAAGGGGCCATAACTTTTATTGGAAATGTCTGAGTTTGACTCAGGCTGAACAATGACTAGAACGAATAAAAGGAAATATTTGCTTATTTTTAATTTACCTTCTTTTCATTTCAGAAAAGACCAGGATCTCCGTCAGACGATAGAGCTACAGAACCTTCGACCAGCAACAGCATACGCTGTTCGAGTAGCCACGGGCAATCAAGTCGGAGTCAGCCTTTATACCGCACCTGTTCATTTTACTACGCACGAAGAAGGTAAGGAAAACAGATAATGGTAATGTTTCAGGCACCAATATCAACATGCAATATTGCTGCTACAATGACTTGCTTCTTAGTTTTGCTGACATATGATCAGTGCTAAAAATTTTTTTATCAAAAAGCATTCATATTTGTAATATTTTAAAGCAAATTTTAGCTTTGCTATGCATTTATTTTATGTAATATTAAAGTTGAAAAATTAAGAATCCAGCAGGACTCGAACCTGCACCTCTTGGGTATACGCCCCAAGTGCTTTGCCAATTCAGCTATGGATTCGTATGCTGCCGGACTCGAAATTTCTCAACTCTTTTTGTGCCAGCTTTTAGCTAGACGAACCTTATTTGGTTTTAGCGCCATCTATGTGATGTAATAAGTACTATTCACATACTGTAAGTTTGAATTAAGATCAATACTGTTACAGTCAAGAGATGACGCATTTTTATCAAATACTTGTAATATTTTAAAGCAAATTTTAGCTTTGCTATGCATTTATTTTATGTAATATTAAAGTTTGTTGGGGCGTATACCCAAGAGGTGCAGGTTCGAGTCCTGCTGGATTCTTAATTTTTCAACTTTAATATTACATAAAATAAATGCATAGCAAAGCTAAAATTTGCTTTAAAATATTACAAGTATTTGATAAAAATGCGTCATCTCTTGACTGTAACAGTATTGATCTTAATTCAAACTTACAGTATGTGAATAGTACTTATTACATCACATAGATGGCGCTAAAACCAAATAAGGTTCGTCTAGCTAAAAGCTGGCACAAAAAGAGTTGAGAAATTTCGAGTCCGGCAGCATACGAATCCATAGCTGAATTGGCAAAGCACTTGGAGCATTCATATTATTTATAAATATCACCACACTAGGTAAGCCTGTCCTGTACCATAATAACGATTACCAGTTGTATTACATAATATTACATTCACTAGATATAGTAGTGATATATCGATTGTACAATATTTTCAATAAGACTATTCCCGCCTATGTTTAACTAGTTTCAATCTGTGGCGCCTCCCGTGTGTTACGTCGATAATCTTGACTATCTATCTTTCTTTTTTCTTTTTTTTTACGACGCCCGCACTAGGAATAACTCCTGTGTCGCGGGGGTGTTCACAAACAATATATTTCACACACACAGCACACCCAGAGTGAGAACAAATCTTTGCGGATCACACAAAGATTTGTCCCGAGTGGGGATCGAACCCACAACACCAGCGTAGTTGGAAGTGGTGAGGCGACCGCCTTAACCACTACGCCAACCGTGCACTCAACTAATCTACTTAGATTTTTTTAGATTTTACTCGAGAAACACTTTAATATCTATTGTTGTATAGGTACTGGATGATTATCCGTTTAGTTCTTTTTAAGTTTAACGCAAACTGACAGGCAGACGCGATCATATATATCATAAAGCGAAGATCTTTGTTTTATGATATATATGTGGTATAGAAAATATTTTTCTTCCAGCCCCCTCATCAGCTCCAGTGAACGTGCAAGTCGAACAGACAGAGAATCCTGGAGAACTATACATATCCTGGTCATCTCCTCTGAAGGAATCACATAACGGAGTCATTATTGGTTATCATGTGAAGGCTGTAGCCCAGAGTGTGGGTACTGGTAAGTACTGGTAGTGATATCTAGCGGATAATGCAAAAACTAAATATTAGAAGTAATTATTAAAAACCATTTGGAATACAAGAAAAATACACTCATCATTTATTTTTGCAAAAATACAATAAAAAATGTCAATTCGACAGTTTAGTCAAATTTAAATTGAGAATATATGAATTTGGTATGAGATGTCACGATTTACATCTTTATTAATATGCAGGCACTCTGTTTCTTTTTTAAAATTATTGTTTTCTTGGAAGTTTTTACATTGAATTATGTATCTGGTTGACATCTATTGGTGTAACGACGAACTAAAAATAAAAAGTTTGTGCGCAAACGTTACTTTGCAAAGTTAGACAAACAATTGATAGATGTCGCTACGTGTCCGAAAAAAATTCCCTTAATATCCTATTGAAACATAATGCTGCTCTACATTAAGCTTTACCAAGCTTCTTAAGCCATAGTTAACACTAAACCCATATGCAATCTCACTCTCTCTCTCTATCATTCAATATCTGAACGAGACAGAGAGATCGAAAACGTTCGATCAGCGTTAGTTAATCGTAGATTTTAAAACTTTGCTGTAATTTAGGATTGAAGAAAAAAAACTATTTTTGTTTGTTATATGTGTATCTGTATATTATGTCTACATCTTGGTAATAAAAAAAGTTCCGCTCTCACCTTAGCCTTCTATCTTAATCCATCTGAGTCGAAACATTAAATTTTGTTTTGCCTTTGCTAATAAGTTTTTGAACCTTTTTATACTAAGACGCAATATCTATGGTAACTATGTACAGTCAGCTGCAGAGCAAACTGCCCCATATTAGGGGCAAGCATACGAGCGCGAGATAGATAGTCACGTTATTGTCATAAATTTATATGTGGAAACATGACAAAAACACAACATAATCTATCTTTCGCTCGTATGCTTGCCCGGATGAATTGCTTATGGGGAGGGGTGAGATTTTTCTGCAGCTGAATGTACAAGTTTTCTCCTCCCACAAAAATAATATATCGCTAAATTAAATCCACCCTTTCAGTTTCAGATGAAGCCGACACTAGAACAATCAAAGTTTCTCAACTGTCAGGAAAGCAAGAAACATTACTGAGCGGTCTTCTGAAAAATATTAGGTAAAATTAAGTTCCTTGATTCCTTTAACTCTTTATGTTATGTTTATTATGAAAGTCGGTGAAAGATTACTATACTACTAGATATACTAGAAATACTAACACTAAGTTTTTTAATATTAAGAAACAGTTGAAAATTAACGTACCGGCAGGAATCTAATCTGCAACCTTTGCACACCGAGCAGCCACTTTAACCACTAAGCTACGGTCTAAATTTCTCAACAGTATGTTCTGTTATTATGTTACGTCACGTCCGTCCATTTCTACCTATCTTAATTAGGATACAAACCAACATGGCGAAGTTACATTCAGCACAAATGTTGCAAAGACTGAACGCGTACCTTATCTTTCGACTGTTTTGTTAGCATAGCTATGCTTTAAAAATAATCATTTTTAATTTTGCAAAATAGTTTAGTTTTAATTTTCACTTTGGTTCTAGGTATGCGGTATCCGTATCAGCTTTCACAAACGCGGGATCTGGTCCGTTTTCTTTGCCAGTCTTCCAGGATACAAGAGAAGGAGGTAATGATCTTACATCTGTTTTGAGTCAAGATTCATATTTCTAGATGGGACCTCATTTTACGTTGTATCATGCATCACAATGTCATATGGCTATAATGCATTTCTGCTTAACTGCATGCCTTGTGGCAGTAGAGGTCTAGCGATAGTTCACCGTGAGGTATTGGGTTTGATACCTAGGGACTGCCGCGGTAAGGCTATTGCATAGCATTTTTTATCAACTTATAGCGAACGCTTGGCCGAGCTACATGGTTGGCGGAGTGGGAGGTGCTAGGTTTTATTTTCGTTACAGAATTTCTTGATTCGGTCGCCGCACTTAAAGCCCGCGAAAAAAAACTATGCAATAGCTTAATATAAATCTTATTCTAAAATTTTCACGATATACCGCTAATATTCTTTTGTATTTTTTCAAGAAATAGGGGCAAAAGTATTATATGATTTGACGGATGAATCCTATAATATAAATTAGTAAAAATTCCTAGTAGCGGCATTGGAATTCCAGACGATCGTAGGTACTGCTATTGAAATGCCGGTAGATGGCGATCAGCAAACTCCTATCCCATGGAACCTAAACATATCATGCGAGTGTAATACACCTCTGCAACACCCTTCTGCGTAATGCGGGCGTGAAGCTGTATTCAAATTTTTTTCAGCACCTGAACAGGCTCCATCTTCAGTGGAATGTACCGCTGTGTCATCAACATCTCTAAGAGTCGGATGGCAGCAAATCGGTCTGCCGGGACAAGGCAGTTCCTTAGTTGGATACACTGTGCTCTTTGCTACTGATGGTAAGACAACATTAAGTAATAATGTACCGAATAAGAATATGAAACTTCGAACCATCCCTAAAATGTGTGTCCTTACCTTAATTCGACTACGATTAAACATTTTTTCTTCATAAGTACTTCTGACTTATTATTACGGTACTACTCTTTGACCTATTAAATACGGGATGATATAATTGTTTACCTCGATTTATATACTTGAAGTATGTGTATTTGTTAAAACCAACTCGTCACTATAGTGTTCATCTGCGTTCGTAGTACAAAAATCTACAAACCATTCATAAATCGCACTGGTGGTAGAGCTCTTGTGAATGAGCTCGAGGGCGGCAGCACCACCGTCTCAACTTTAACCTGCCGCCAAATAGTAGTGCTTCCATTACTGTGTTCCGGTTTGGTGGTGAGATCAGGCCCTGAAATTACTGGCACATGAGGCATAACACCGTAGTCCTCAGCTGCAGCAACGCATCTACAATCTGCTTTTGTGGATTGATGATGTCCATGGGCTGTACTCCACTTACCATCAGGTGAACGAACGTGTAGTCCACACGTTCGTTCACTGTAGGCGACGAATAAAAAAAAAAAAAAAAAAAAAACATAATTATTCAGTAAGAGCATTAAAGGAATGGCACCGCGCATATATAATAGACTTCCAAAAGCCATAAAGTGATTCAATGTTCCTCAATTTGAAAGAAGCCTGATTTTTTTTTTTTAATACTTGTAGAAGATCCATCCTAAGGTTGCCTGGCAGAAATCACTATTAGTGATAAGGCCGCCCATTGTACTGTTATCACTAGAAATAAGTAAATATTGTTAACTCAAGGTGTACAATAAAGTGTATAGTAAATAAATAAAAATAAATAAGATCTTTTAATGATTGATGTTCTTCTATTAAATTTTATTTATAAAAAATGTTTATTATCTGTTTCAAAATATATTCTTCTAATTCTAAGACTAGCTAAATTACATGCTGTAATTTACAGTGAAACATGTTTGACAATTTACTATGTAAGATCATTATGTAACTATGTTTCCTTAATATATTGATTGATTGTATTTCAGAAGCGGCCTGGCAGAATCAAACGTCTCTTCACACAGAACTATATCTCCAAGGATTGCTGAAATACACGAACTATACCGTCAAAGTAGCTGGCTTCTCTAACTTCGGCGCTGGACCTTATTCTTATCCAATTGTTTGTGCTACTTTGCAAGATAGTAAGTAAAGCGAATTTCAAGTAGGTATGAATTATATTATACGTAGCTTGAATAAAAAGAAAATTACTATCTTTATTAGAAAGATTCCAGATAAAAGTACTAAGTTGAATCGCGTCCTGGTACATCGGAAATGAGGATCTCCATCGTGACCTGAATGTGAACCTTGTCGTCGACGTAATAACAGCATGCTGAAATTCATGAGCGACGACTTCTTTAACACGTGCATGTCGAGACTATCCAGTTCCTCGACACCACAGACATAGTTAGAAGACTGAAAAGGACGAGACCAAGTATTAAAATAAAAAGGCCAGTTTTTTTACCTCGATAGTCTAGTGGTCATCGTAATAGGTATGCGCCTTAGTGTTATTTGTGAACTTTCCGTCAGAAAATTCACAATAGCAGCACGGAGTTGGAATTGTGCCTGGTGGATGGCGATAGGCTCACCTACTATCTCATGGGATCTAAACATAACAGTTGAAATGTTGGTGTTGTACACCTCTGCCACACCCTTTTGGGTAATATAAGCTTGATGTTACGTTATTTTTTTATTAATTTCAAATCTTGTCTTTCAGTGCCTGGTCCACCAGCAGACATCAAAGTCCTGGTCCTGACATCATCATCACTACTAGTCAGCTGGAAGCGACCTGTCCATCCCAACGGAGAACTACTGCATTATACTGTATACGTCAAACTTACCTCGAGGTACGTATTAGTACTGCATAGCAGCAATTTTAGACCTCTCACCACGAGGTCTCGAGTTCGATTCTCGGGTCGGGTAGATAGATAGAGAAAACTTTATTTGCACATCAAATTTGTAACAAACATACAAAGAAATAGGTACTTAAAACTATAATGTACAAAGGGCGGCCTTATCGCTTGATGCGATCTCTTCCAGGCAACCTTAGGATGGACATAATAGAGTGGATATTTGCGGTAGTTTATTGCATTGGAATTGTTGTTTGTTGGGTAATAGTGTAATTTGGTATATTCCGTCAGGAAATTCTCAATAGCATGGAGTTGGAATTGTGTCTGGTGGATGGCGATAGGCTCACCCTAATTCCCTCGCCAGTCGCCAGATCTAGCAACTTTTTGGTATTAAACGACAACAAAGTCGATTACGGTACAACTAAAAGTAAATGATTATTAACTAGTGCTAAATATAGAACTTTTATTACTAGTCAAGTCCATATTATGGGATATATTACAGTTTTTTCTTGTTTTAAATTGGATTATTTTAACTAATTCAAACGCATTAAATCATTTCGGTCAATCGCTTAATAGTAAATATTAAAAAGGTAATAAAACTTAAACATGAGAACTCAACACACGAGAGATAAATGAATGAAAACGTAAAATATAATTATGTGAAATCTAAAGAAATATGTGGGATCTAGCGAATTTCTGGCGATTTTTGGCACTGAATCTGGCGACATGAAAATTTTGAAGCTGGCAGCACTGTGTTAAGATATAATTCCTTTTCACATTAGCGTACAGGCTGAATTGGCAAAGCACTTGGGGCGTATACCCAGGGGGTGCAGGTTCGAATCCTGCTGGATTCCTAATTTTCAACTTTAATAATTATATAAAATACCAAAACTTCTTTAAAAAAAAAAAAAAACGACGTCCGCACTAGGAATAACTCCTGTGTCGCGGGGGTGTTCACAAACATACATTTCACACACACAAAGCACACCCAGAGTCAGAACAAATCTTTGCGAATCACACAAAGATTTGTCCCATGTGGGGATCGAACCCACAATACCAGTGTAGTTGAAAGCGGCGAGGCGACTGCTTTAACCACTACGCCAAGCGTGCACATTAGTCCAGAAATAAGGTTTTGATTAGTCCAGACGTTTAGTATTATAATTATTTATTTTATTTATTTATTTAAAAACTTTTTGCACAAAACGTGACAAAGGCGGACTTAATGCCGAAGGCATTTTCTACCAGTCGACCCTTAGGGTGGTGCAGAGATAATTGGTAGGTGCATAATATCAGAGTATGAGTAAATTACTTAATTATATAATGAATTATAATAATATACATACTATATATATATATATATATATATATATATATATATATACATACACATAAATACATATAATAATACATAAATACAATAACATAAGTACATACAAAACATAATAACTTAACAAATTACTGAGAAGATTCCGCCAAATAGCTCAAATATAACTGCTTTACTTTGTATTTAAAAACATTACGACTGGATGCCATCCTGATTTCCGGAGGTAGCGCATTCCACAAGAGAATAGATCTTACTGTGAAAGAAGAATGTACAAGACTAGAACTGTGAGAGGGACAGAAAAGAAGAAGATTATTAGACGATCTTAAGTCTCGATCATGAGTAGAACAGAGAAATTTGAAATTAGATGTTAGGTATGCAGGAGCAGAGGAAGAATGCAAAAGAGAGAAAAGTAATATCAACGCACGCAGACTACGGCGCTGACGTATAGGCAGCCAGTTTAACTGACTGCGATGTGCCGATACGTGATGATATTTACGGAGGTTAAAGACGAATCGAATGCAATTGTTGAGAAGTCGATCAAGTTTATTGAGTAGATCTGCATTCAGGTCGAAAATGCATACGTCACCATAGTCGATTATGGGGAAGATTAAAGTGTACACAAGCATCGTCTTGGTCGCAACTGGAAGGAAGTTTCTTAAACGGTACAGAGATCGGAGAGTGCCTGTTACACGTTGACTAACATTCAACACGTGTGTTCGGCCATCAAGAATGGAGTCCAGATACAACCCCAAGTTCTTAACGCTAGGGCTAAACGGAATGGTTGTGCCGCTGAAGGTAATAGGAAGTAGGGATGACTTATCGATTCTACTCATCATTCTTGAACTCCCAATGATGATGGCTTGTGTCTTAGAGGGATTAATCGATAGGCCAAACCTTTTAGACCAGTCCTTAATAGCGTCTAAATCCCTATTTACATTCCCGATCGCTGAATTTATATCTTCTACCCTTGCTTGCGCGTACAACTGTAGGTCATCCGCATACAAATGATACGCACATTGAAGTTCTTTGGTGATGAGATTGATAAATAAGGAGAAAAGAAGAGGAGAAAGTATACCGCCTTGAGGGACACCAGAGCAGAGATCACACCAACCAGACATAGTCTCATCAATGCGAACGGACTGCTGTCGTCCCTGAAGATATGAAGAGAACCATTTCAGCGCATCTGAGGAGATCAAAAGATGGGAGAGGATACACAGGAGAATGTCATGACTGACACTGTTGAAGGCGTTCGAAAAGTCTACCAAGGCCAATACAGTAACCTTGGTGTCCTCAACGCCCGCCCTCACATCGCCAGTCACTTTAAGTAAAGCCGAGGTGGTGCTATGTCCAGGTCTGAACCCAGATTGGAATGGAGATAGGATATTATTCATGTGAACAAACCTGGACAGTTGTTTATGAGCACATGCCTCAAGTACTTTTGACAGGAAGGGAAGGATTGATATAGGTCGGTAATGTTCAGGAAGGGAGGGATTATTGACTTTGGGTAGAGGACGAACATATGCTTTACACCACACGGAAGGGAACACACCAGAGAAGAGGGAATATGTATGTGGGATATTGCAGGTAGGATTTGGTCGAGGATGGTGATAATCATATAACGGCTGATGTTATTGTATTTGTATTGATAATTAGTTGTAGCCCTTGGTTTAGACTAAACTAAAAGAAGAGTCCACATCCTGTCGCGAGCATCCGTCATCGGCGTCATATTCCTTTAAAATTTTACAATCTTTACGATGCAATTTGTGCGTATTACTCATACTTACTAATACGTTATATTAATTAATTAATTACAATCCTTTAAAGGTAAACAATTGACACTTTAAACTGACTAATGTTCTTGTGATCTTGGGCACGTCCTACAATCTTCAAATAGAAACTATTTGTCATTAGTATACAATACATACACTGAACTATATTCTTTGACTCTGGTAGCTTAGAACACTACACTTTTTTTTTTTTTTTTTCGCCGCCCAGCTCGCCGGCGGCGGAGCGGATCAGCCAGGAGTGAGTCCTCCCTGATCCGCTCCGCCGCCTCCTTCTGCGAGATGACGTCCTCACAGAAGGATGCGACCGCATCCCACGACCTCGCGCTGCTCATTGCTGCGACCACAGCCGGCAGCGAGAGGTCGCTCCCAATGACCGCGGTGAGATTCCGGCGCTGCACCCCCCAAGCAGGACACTGCTCGAGAGTGTGCTGCGCCGAGTCCTCACCGCAGTCGCAGTGGTGGCACATGGGGCTCGCCTCCCTCTTCAGCCTGTGCAGGTACTTCCCGAAGCAACCATGCCCGGTCAGCACCTGCACCAGCCTGAAGGAGAGAGTCCCATGCTGCCGCCCTGCCCACTCCTCGAGAATCGGCCGGAGCGCCTCCACGGTGCGAAAACCAGCACGTGGAGCCTCCAGCCGATTCCCCCACCGGACCATCAGCGTCCGGTGGGCCTCCTCC
This sequence comes from Hypena proboscidalis, assembly GCA_905147285.1. Lineage (NCBI taxonomy): Eukaryota > Metazoa > Arthropoda > Insecta > Lepidoptera > Erebidae > Hypena > Hypena proboscidalis. The sequence goes on along the minus strand of LR990150.1, from coordinate 1,979,619 downwards.
CGCCACGCACGCAGCTGCTCGGGCATGGGGACAGAACCCTCAGCCCGAGCAGCCGCCCTGCGCCTGTACACTTCGGTTAGAACACTACACTACGCCAACCGTGCACTCACGAGCTAAAGCTGCTTTTGATCGTAAGTGCACTTTTGGTTGGCGTTTGGCATCTAACATACATAACTTTTTTTCACAAAGGTTTGGTGTGCTTGTGTGAGTGAATGTGTGTATTTTACCTGGTCATTGGGACCATTGGATAGTGTAATTGCTTCTGGCGTTCTATCTAATGTAAAAAATCCAAAATTATTATTTTTATTATAACTAAGTAAGCTTCCTCGTTGGTCTTGTGGTGAGAGTATGCATCTTTCACCGCGAGTTTTTGGGTTCGATTCCCGGGTCGGAAAAAGTATTTATTGGTTTTTTTCCGTGAGGAATTTCTCAAATAGCAGCACGGAGTTGGTATTGTATCTGGTGGATGGCGATAGGCTCACTCCTATCCCATGGGACCTGTAACATAACAGATGAAGTGTCGTGTATAAAAATACACTTCTGCCGTACCCTTCTGGTTAAAATAGGCGTGATGTTATAATATGTTATAACTAAGTAAAAATTCATTTGAGAGATGGATCATACCTACCACAAAACTCAGACTTTATTTGTGTAATTATTTTATTATCAATGATCAACATTATTCAAATTATGAAATACGGGTGTTACTCACGTAATGTTGGTCTATTTAGTCGACCGCGGTTTCGTTTATACTTTTAGGCATCTTCAAGGGAGTGCGACACGTCGCGCCTGAGTCATAGCCAGTCTTGCACTAATTTGAATAATGTTACAATCTCACGTAAATTTTCATAAAAATAATTATCAACATCTTTTCTGTACCAAAATTCTAAGACAATTTACGCTCTAACATGAATTTACCACAGCAATGGTCCACCACAGACGTACCGCGTGGACTCGGAAGGTCGCACCAGCGCTGAAGTCAAGGACCTGGTCTCCGGCAGGACGTATGAGGCGTGGGTCACTGCCAGCACTAGCGCGGGAGAAGGAAGTGCAACTAGAAGAATGTCGCATACTCCTTCCCATAGAGGTAAGTGAAAATGGAAGCACCTTTCATAATATATGTATCATAATTATTGTTTTCCCCGAAAATTTATGCCATTAGTTGTCGGCACTTTTACAAGAGGTCTTACCACAATCAATACTAATAAACAATTAACGTCCGGATGGTGGAGTGGTAGTGTACCTGCCTGCGACGCCGAGGTTCATCGTCTGGGAATCGAACCCACGACCTCGTCGTCGCAGGCTGGTACACTACCCACTCCGCCATCCGGTCTCCAACTAAATTAATCAAGTATGTCAAACCTGTATTCAATTCATGAAATAGATAAACCACATCGAATTGTTGCCATGGAATTAATGAATATTGATTACAGTGTTTCCTCTTAGTTAATTGGTTTAGTTATATCTGTGGCTTTTAATCGCGTGACTCGCGACTCACGTCATGACATACGAGACAAAGATACTTAAAGTAATACCACAGAATACAGTACAGAAGTCGAGCTACATACGTTGTACGCTCTAGCAATGCACACATATTCATATATCACACATATTGCACATATTGAGTTATAGAGTAAATATACTTATTTCCGTAAATTCTTTTAGTTAGAACCTTGTTTATGTAAATCGAAATAAATTATAATTAAAAAAAACTGAAAAACACGCTTTTAAAGTTACTTCTAACTAAAAAGTGAAAAATAATTCCTAATATAAGCTGAAAAAAGCGTGGGTTGCTTGATAGACGAAAAATATGGCACAGAGCGCCCCACGCTTTTTCAGCTTATATTAGGAATTATTTTTCCTTTAAATGCGTGTTATTTAGTTTTTTTTTTCTATTATTTATTTTCTACTTTTTAGTTTGGTTTATTTATAAGAGCGTTATTTTTTTTTTAATTTAATTTTTTTTTTATTTTATTATCGATTTATTGCATTGTCATTGATCTTTGACAAGAGTGCAAAATTTTAATGAAATCTGTCCGTTTAAAGTGGGTCATAATCGAGTCCAAGGGAGTCGGTTACATACATACATACAAGTGAAGCTAATATAAGCGTGTTAAAAAAGTCTTTTTTTATTTTGCCTAAATAATTTGAATTTATCGATAACGATTTTATTCGGTGGAGGGACCGATATTATAACAATAATTCCTCTTGGTTAATTAGTTGTGGTATATTTGCTGACACAGTACAAAACTTACGTCGAGAGACTAGCATGACGAGAGTCGAGAGGAGGGCTGTGATGGTAGTTTCCTTGCATATTTGGGTAAAGTGAGATTGAGGATAATCAGCCTTTATAGACCAGGGTAGAAACCTTTAAAAATGATAAAAAGTGAAAAAAAATAATAGTAGGATGAAACCCATTAGAAAAGGAGGAGAATATTATAAAAATTAAAGGAAAAATAATTTACGGGCGATCTGAGGTCGGCAAGGGGAAGAAGGTTTTAAGGATTAAAAAGTTTTTCTCGATTTCCGGCAAAACTAAAAGTCCTATGAAAAAAAGTCGAATGGCAAAGTTGTTGGTAATAAAAAAGATCTAAAACTTTTGTATTTACACTTTTTTTATATAACCTCAAATTTCGATTGCTGGGTGAACCCGGCGTAAGACCACTTTCTTTTGCGCGCACGTACCGCCCCTGAACAACTCACGCATCCGCCGAGCGTAGGTATAATAACTAAGGTATGTCATGACCTTGTCTTCTGTACCTAACTATTTTGTGGTTAGTCTGCCAGACTAACAGGCGTCACACCACTAGAGTGTAAGAAGTTGAATGATAAAAAAATGAACCTTATTCCAGTGCCGCAAGACTCTTTTATAAATGCAATCGCTGTGTACGTACACTCAAGTCATTTAACGCGTAGATAAACCACAGCGATTGTCGCAATATAATTTAATTGAGGCATATGATTACAGTATATCCTCTTAGTTAATTGGTTAAATTATACTTCAAGAGACTTACGTCTCTAGACTCACGTCACGAGACTTGAGACAAGGACTCGCAAGGTCATATGGGTGACGGATGACGAGTCGGTTGACGGAAGATGCATCGGGTAGCGTCAGCTGTGTGACGCTTCAAGTGTCTAAAGTTCTACAATATTTGTATGTATAATAGCAGCCCTGTACCTAATACATGTCCCACTGCAAGGCTCGGGCCTCTTTTCACTATGAGAGAATTAGGCCATAGTCCAACCACGCTGGCCAAGTGCGGATTAGTAGACTTCACACACCCTCGAGCACTTTTTAGGCACTCTCAGGCATGCAGGTTTCCTCACGATGTTTTTCTTTCACTGTTGGCGAGCTATAATTTATATGATAAACACACACATATCTTCGAAAAGACGAATCTTTACGATTTATTGACAGAGGTGTGTTCGGGTTCGAACCCGAGACCTTTGACTTTACAGTCCTACGGTCTCACTCTCCTCGGCTAAAGCTGCTTTTTTTAATATATATTATTATCAATATTTAACTAACATTTACCTACCTAATACGTCACTAACCTATTTTTTAATCATTCTCTGAATATCGTCCGACGCGTACCTTATCAAAGATCAAAGCATATATCGCTTCACCGAATAATATCGTAATTGACTAAAACGATACTTTGCGTTTCGTGATGTAAACACACTTTTACACCTTATCAATTTTTTTGCACACATTTCTCATGAATATTTTAGAAGAAACTATTTTTTTAATAAATATAAGCTTATTCTTCAGTTATAGGGTAAATATACTTATTTCCGTGAATTCTTTAAGTAAGACCTTGTGTACGTAAATCAAAAAAATTACCCTGTGCCTAAAATGGACATAAGTTTATTATTATATTATTATTATTTGTTGTTTAGTTTCCACATCTCGGGCCAATAGTGTCCTGGACTTTTGTTATTATTAAAAGTATGATAATATAATGTTGCTGCTAATAACTATATACACACGACTATACATAAAGCTATTTCTAGTATTAAGCTGGTCTCGCATTGCACAGCGAGCCTATAGAATGCAAGACCTTCTTATACTGGACATGTGCATGAAAGGAGCCTCCCCGAGTGACGTACACAACGATTTCCTACGTCCGCCGCACCCTGGGCAATTCGCAAGTTCTCCAAAGCGAATTGGCTAATTCTTTCACCACGATGGCAAGTCAAAATAAAATTTGACTCAGCCATCGACACGACGAAGAAGAAGAAGACTGGACATGTATAGCTTTATGTAGGTATACTTTGTATAGCCGTTTGTACATCTTGATATCCTTGAACTCTGTAGTTAACGGAACACATTATTTATAGCTCACATGCTGTATGAAACGATACTATGCCTTATTTGGTTTTATCTGCACATTATACATGCGCATTATACGTGCAAATAATAATAGTCATCGAGCTATTGTAATTAATAGCTACCTAACTAGGTATAGTTCGGTAACTCGTGGTCGTGTCGTGAAGATCGTGGGTTCGAATCCTGCCCATCACACCACGGACAAGAACTGTCTCCTAACACAAGTGAATTAAGCTTAGCTGGAGGGGGTTTACAAGAAAGCTAGTAATTTGTGTTTGAAATTACTATTAAGCTTTCCAAAAAAAAAACAAAGTAAATTATTTAAAACACAATACTAAAGTTTTATAAAAATGAAAAAAAAAACGATTGTGTTTTGTAGAAATATCGAGCAGAATTCCTCTTTTACATCGTTTTATTAATCGTAGTCGTTTTAATATATGCTACTTTTTAGGGTTCCGTAGTACCTACAAGGAACCCTTATAGTTTCGCCATGTCCGTCTGTCCGTCTGTCCACGGCATAGCGACGAAACCGTTGGTGCTAGAAAGCCGAAATTTTGCATAAACATGTATGTTAACTAAACAAAGAAAGTCGTAGAGTAAAATTTGGAAAAATATTTTTTTTTCAGGTAGCTCCCCTACATGTAAAGTAGGGATGTTTTTTTTTTTTGACGCCTACCCCATAGTGTGGGGTATTGTTAGATAGGACTTTTAAAAACGTTTAGGGGTTGCTAAGACTGTTTTTTGATTTAGGGATCCGTTTGCGAGATAATTAACTTTAAAGAGCAAATTTTTGTTCGAGTAGGGCGTCCCCCCCCCCTCTAAAAGCATAACTACTGGATCCTAAAATCTGAAAAAAATTGTGTCGGTAGTACATGTAATGAACTTTAAAGGAAAACTATAGCGGATAAGTTCACTTCATTAGTTCAAGAGGAATAGGTGTCCGAAATGTCAGATGCAGTTACTCAGAATATTTCGTTCAAAATTCTTGAAACATAAATAAACATACATAATACATATATAAAATCACGCCTTTATCCCACGGAGGTAGGCAGAGACGATGGAACGCCATGTGCTTCGCTCCTTACATACTTCTTTCGCTTCCTCAACATTCATACATCTCGTCATACGTGCTAGCTGGTTTCGTGTACTACAAACATTTCCTTTCTGAAGGACGCCATTTAGTTAAAAAGTAAAATTAAAAATATTTTTCTATGGAACCCTACTGCGCGTGGCCCGACACGCACTTGGCCGGTTTTTTGATTTAGAGATTTGTTTGCGAGATAATTAACTTTAAAGAGCAAATTTTTGTTCGAGTAGGGCGTCCCCCCCCCCTCTAAAAGCTAAACTACTGGATCCCAAAATCTGAAAAAAATTGTGTCGGTAGTACATGTAATGAACTTTAAAGGAAAACGATAGCGGATAAGTTCACTTCATTAGTTCAAGAGGAATAGGGGTCCGAAATGTCAGATGCAGTTACTCAGAATATTTCGTTCAAAATTCTTGAAACATAAATAAACATATATAAAATCACGTTTTTATCCCACGGGGGTAGGCAGAGACGATGGAACGCCATGTGCTTCGCTCCTTACATACTTCTTTCGCTTCCTCAACATTCATACATCTCGTCATACGTGCTAGCTGGTTTCGTGTACTACAAACATTTCCTTTCTGAAGGACGCCATTTAGTTAAAAAGTAAAATTAAAAATATTTTTCTACGGAACCCTACTGCGCGTGGCCCGACACGCACTTGGCCGGTTTTGTTTTTATAATAATATTTTTTTTCCCATTTCCAGTGGTAGCTGGTGTCGCATCTCTTGGGGGAACAGTCTCCGTTGGAGTGGGAAATTCCTTGCTCCTTGTATGCCAATGTGTGGGCGTACCACCACCACGGACGGTGTGGTACCACAAACACAATATCATCACACATCACCCCAGGTTCACGAGGAACCATGATGATAGTCTGCTTATAAATAGTGAGTATAAAATAAAATCACTTAAAGTCAAAATTTTGAGTATCCCATTCACTCATAATTTTAATTTTAAATGTTGATGTCTCATGACTTCTTATTGCATTGTATTTGTTTCCTTTTCTCGTGCTAACAGTGATACACTGTTTATACGAAACACTTTTATAGTTAGTTTTGTCAGTCAATACTTGTTAAATATCCTCGAAAATATACATGTTAAAAGTATCGAACATTGCAAGTAGCTTAACTTTCATCCAAATATACTTTAGAAATTTTGATTAACATTTTTTACATAGTTCAGTTCAGAGCTGCCACGGTGGTCTAGTGGTTAGCATATGCGCCTCTCACCGCGAGGTCTCGAGTTCGAATTCCGGGTCGGGTAAATTTATGTGAAGTTTCCCTCAGGAAATTCACAATAGGAGTTGGAATTGTGTCCAGTGGATGGTGGTAGACTCACCCTCTATCCTATGGGACGTAACCATAACGGGTGAACTGTGGATATTGTACACCTCTGCCACACCCTTCTGGGTAATATAGAAAGAAAAAAAAACATATTTTAATAAAAGTTAATGTTCCAATGGTTTAATTTATTCATTTGAAAAACTTCTTTTTTACAGACATAGACCAATCCTTAGCCGGCAACTACACATGTCTAGCCAAGAACCTGTACGGATCGGACTCTGTGGAGTACACCGTCATAGTCCTGCCTTTACCAGAAGCGCCTATACTCAGAGCTACGCCGTACAAAGACTCTGTATTGGTAGAGTGGGAACAACCTTACTATTCCCTAAGTAATAGGACTGCGAGCCAGAAGATTAGTAAGTATAATAATATAATAATTGCTGACCTGAATCTAATACATGTCCCACTGCTGGGCTCTGGCCTCTTCTCATGATGAGAAGGGTTAGGCCATAGTCCACCACGCTGGCCATGTGCGAATTGGTAGACTGCACATTCGAGTACTTTTTATCACTCTCAGGAATACAGGTTTCCTCACGATGTTTTCCTTTATCAGTAGCAAGCGATAATTTATATGATAAATACACACATTTTTCGAAAAGACGAATCTTAACGATTTATTTACAGAAACGTGTGCCGTGGGTTTGAACCCGAGACCTTTGACTTCGCAGTCATACGGTCTCCCACTCGGCTATCGCTGCTTTTTAGTAAAAAGTAAAAAGATTGATATAAGTATACATATAGGGAAATTTAACATTATTTCTTGTTTGGCATCTTGCCGGTTCCTATTAGACTGCTATCACATTAGCAGGCCAATAGACACACCGCAAGGGAGCGTAGACGACGTGTTTACACGGTCCGTTTGTTTTCAATAATGAAAACGCGCGTCGCGTCAGCCGCGCCGCTGCCCACTGCAGCGCATTTACAGCAAGCACATTGACAATAAAGTTACCTAAGATCTTTAAAATTTGGAAAGATTGCAATTTCTGCCTACCATTATTCCATTTAAAAGTGTACAGTGTCGTTAGAGATGTGAATCAAATACTTAACCTACCTACAATTGGACCACTTGACTGAAATAGGTTTAATTATTACCCAACATTAATAGAGAATGTTATATTTCCTTGCTCAGGTTATAGTCTAACCTGGAAAGAGGCCAACAGTCCATGGAGAGAAGCGTGGCCAACCAACAAGCTGCCCAACATATCTGGAGTCCAGAAACACGCCTTGAACGGACTAAAATGTGGCACGAAATACTCTTTGAGAATCACTGCTACCAACAAAGTTGGGACATCACAGCCTGCGTATATGGATGTCAGCACTTTGGGAGGAGGTAAGCTTTTTTAACACGCATATATTAGCTTCACCTGTATGTATGTATGTATGTATGTAACCGACTCCTTTGGACTCGATTTTGACCCACTTTAAACGCACAGATTTCATTAAAATTTTGCTCACCTGTCAAAGATCGATGACAATGCAATAATTCGATAAAAAAATGAAAAAAAAATTAAATTAAAAGAAAATTAAAAAAAACGCTCTTATAAATAAACCAAACTAAAAAGTAGAAAATAAATAATAGTTTAAAAAACTAAAAAACACGCTTTTAAAGTACTTCTAACTAAAAAGTAAAAAATAATTCCTAATATAAGCTGAAAATGGTAATGAACAAAAAATACTAGTATTATTGTAAAAAAGCGTGGGGCGCTCTGTGCCACATTTTTCGTCTATCGAGCAACCCACACTTAACTAGCGATTGACGAAGTACTTTAAAAGCGTGTTTTTTTAGTTTTTTTAAACTATTATTTATTTTAAACCAAAGATGTAGAAAATAAGTTTTATTCCATCTGATGGTCTATAACAGCTACAGCCTTGATGATGGTAGAACTCTTGTGAACGAGCTCGAGAGCAAAAGCTCAATCATCTCACCTTCGACCTGCTTCCATTTGTAGCGTATGCTGCACTGTCGTATTCCAGTTTGGTGGTGAGATCAGGTACGGTCCTATGCCTCATGTGTCAGCGTAGTTCTCAGAAGCGACGCATTGACGCTGCTTTGGTAAATTGTTGATTATCATGGACTGTAGTTATCACTTACCATCAGGTGTAAAGAATTTATTCCATTTTCAGTGCCGATACCCCCCTCCACAAACGAATGGCTTTGGAGCAACTCTTCGCACATTTACGTGCAGCTAGCAGGGTGGGAGCACGGAGGATGTCCGCTTCGAGCCCTGGAAGTGGAGTACAGACAGCTTGGAGCCAGGACCTGGACCAGAGCTCATAATAATGCTAATATGGTGAGTCGCTGAATGAGGGTTTTTACACCGCTACATATTGGCAAGAAGGACCATAAATGCGCACTGCATCATGCTGTATACTTATAATATGTGAAAGCGCGTTGAATGTATAAATGATCACACTTTTGACAGGTTTCTGACCTGACGTCTCAGTTCTGTCATCATTTCAGAAAACCCTCATTGTTTATTTTTATGGGTGCTGTTCTTGTTTGGCTGGCCGAGACAAAGCCACGCTGTTCGATCGATCGTCGGGTTAAACAATGAGTACCGTGGTCAGCCGCAGGATGAATGACCATCTTAACATACGAATTAGATTTATCGTAAGCGTGGCTTTCCATGCTTGACACTTAGGATCGACTGTGACGTAATTATCAGCATAGAAACTTCAACTATGTTGATAACTACATCATAGTCTACTCTTAATATCAAGAGTGGAAAGCCGTGCTAAGGGGGCTGCTTATAGTTTATTTCTCTTGTCCTAAGAGTAGGTATTTGTAAAATATTTTTGGCAATAGAAAATCGTCCAAGCCTTGCAGAGCATTGTAAGTCGTTGGTCCCGGTTGACACTAAATTTGGACACAGTCGTTACGGGTAATTAGAGGCCAAACAGCCTAACAGAAAGTATTGTATTGCCTCGTAATGGATTAAAGAGAGAACTGATGCCAGTAGTTCTGGGTAAAATTCTGATATTCAGCTGAATCCAGTAGAATGCAAGTAGACCCCAATTTAAGGTAAATATACCTCTGCACTTTTGGGTATTATTTATACCATTCTTTTTTTGCAGCCATATCCAGACTTAACCTGGAACCTTCAAACCCTGTATCAAACAAAGATACCGACATACGCGATCGCAGACCTGGCACCAGGCACTTGGTACCAGGTCAGAGTGACGGCTACCAACGAAGCTGGTAGTGTCACTACCACGTATAATTATGCCACCAAGAATGAGGATGGGAGTAAGTGGTTCATAATTTTTATAGATTTAGTTTAAACAGCATTTGAAATAAAGATCATTTCATCATAATGTGTTTAATACTCAATCACATCTAGCATATTTAATTTTGCTACATAGGTGTTGTGAGTTCGATACTCGATACATAATTGTAAATAAATGCAACCCAAATAATATGTTTGTAAAAACTTTTACCTTAAGTATATTAAGTATACATTTGCATACCTGTACTATATGTGAAATATGTCTTGAACTATAAAATACAATGTAAGAACTATCTTTGTACCATATTTCAAGCAAATAAATGATGATTTGATTTGATTTGATTATAGAATATATAGATACAATACATAGATGTCCAACATGGCATTACTAAAAAGAGGTTTTATTCACCACATTACATAATTAAAAAAAAAAGATTTTAATAGCAAAAATGTTAGAAATACTTAAGTTATATTCAACGTCTCGCCTCATCTGCGTATTACTTGAAAAAAAAAGTAAACGGCCTTAAGGTGCCTATATTTAAAGGATTATCCGCGTACTCCTTTCAACCGTTGAAGAGTTGTACCTTCCAACATCAGCACAGCAACACAAATGCTGACTGCTAGATGCAATGTCCGAGTAGCTTTAAGTTATATAGAAGAATAATATAAAAGCCTTTGAGGGTTGCCCTCGATGTCTCTAGGATCCCATCATCAGATCGTGACCTAATGAAAATGGGACCACATAACAAGTATACTATTTCAGACAATAAAAAAATATTTCTCAAATCGGTACAGGCGTCTTCGAGAAATCGGCGAACAACATAAACTAAAATACAATCAAATTGAGAACCTCTTCCTTTTTTAAAGTTGGTTAAAAATTAAGTCGAATAAGATTTATATTATAGATAGATAGGTAGATAGGGTACACTTTATTGCACACCAAAAATAAGACACTTAATAGAACATATTTTAACATTAAGACATGTACAATGGGCGGCCTTATCGCTAAAAAGCAATATCTTACAGGCAACCTTTATAATTAATTATAATTAATTTCAACTTTTTTTCAGCTGAAGTTGGTCCCCCATCGGAACTTTTCGACTTAAACATGTTAGTGATAGTATGTAGTTCTATCCTGCTCACAATATGCTTATTGAGCTGTATCTACATACTTGTGAAGAGACAGAGGTGAGTGATTTACAGTTCACATTCAGATTAACTTTCTTCTAAATATTTAGCGAACGAGAGTACAGTCCAACTGATGATATGTGGTAGGTATAGTAACCATGAACATCAACAATCCACAAAAGTAGATTGTAGATGGATCGCTCCATCTGAGGAATATGGTGTTATGCCTCATGCACCAGTAGTTTCAGAGCCTGATCCTCACAGTAGAGCAAGAACTACTATTTGGCGGTAGGTTAAAGGTGAGATGGTGGTGCTCTACCGCCATCAACTATTATATTTATAGAAATATTGAAGTGACTTTTAATATATTTCTTTTCAGAACCGGAAATCTGACAGAATACCGGGACTCAATAACAGTTGACAATAAATCTGAGAGCGGCAACCTCACTGCCAACACTTCTCACACGAACCTTGCAAATATCAAAGAAAACGCGATCAATGCTCAGAATAGGATATACAGTGCGCCTATACATATGAGAAATAACAGTAAACATGGTGAGTAGAAAGAAAGAAAGAAAGAAAGAAAAATCATTTATTCTGGCATAATAAAAATAGAATACATTTTAAAGCGTCTAAAACTAAATAATTTAAAATACCATTCATAATGCCAGAAATGGTACGCATCTCAGCACAATACTGCAGCGCTAAAAGCACCGTTATCTATAATTACGAATATTTTCAGCTAGAACCGGTTCTACCTGATTCTACCGGTTCTAGTGACGTTTTAGAAATGGGAACAAAATGGTAACTGAAACCGGTTCTTCATGCCTTAATTAGTAATAACTTAAAATTACTTTTCTTTTAGAATTGTACGAGATAAGTCCATACGCGCAGTTTGCCGTGGGCTTCAGAACATTTGGGCATGTTGAGAATCAGGACATGCCCAGTCGACATAACAAACATAGCAGATATGACACAGGTAAGTAACCAATAAAAATGTCCAAGAAGATATAAATTTAACAAGCGCCTCATATTGATACATTTAATATTGATCGCAAAGGCTGACAGATAGATTGCAAGATCAGCAGAAGTGATTACATCTTTTATATTAATTAAACCTAACTTTTTTTTATTTTCATTCTCACACTTAAATTATAAAATAACATTTATAGAATGTCATAATTTGTAAATGTATAATGTTGGTATATCTACTTAACATTTTGAGAGAGTTGTCTATTATAATATTCGTAAAGATTTTGTATTCAATGAACCTAATAACCGTATATACCTATGTACACTTGTTGTTTTTCAGAAACGAGTTTCCAAGTGTGTTCAGAATCTGAAGATAGCGATAGCATATCAAAATCAACACTCAAAAGTGTACCAAGAAGTAAGTTTTTAAGCATTTTAATCTCCTCGTACATACGTTTTTACAGGGACCTCATAGACATAGTAAAGAAACACAGAGCATTGAAACCGGTTTTATGATAAAGAACCGGTAATCCAGTTCTAAGAGCAACATGGAAACGAAAAATAGTTCTTAATGCTCTAGAACCACATAAATATTTAGCTTACTCCAATACTATATTGACATCAATATTCTTAAAATTTTAAGATCTAACTAGCTTTGTGAATATTTTTCAGAAGTCTGCAGAACTCCTCACCATAGGTAACTAGTTGGAGAGAGGCTCTCGTTTTAAGGAATTAGATTCCGTGGACCATTACTTCACCACGAAATAATAATATTATACAAATCGTCAAGCAAATATTCAACACTGCCTGATTTCTATCGTACCTTTTAATATCATCGTTAGGTGAAATATGAATGATCTTTGTAAAAATGTTTTCTTTTGAGTGGCCTTAAACCAAACATTGTCACTTAGCCCAAAAACTCATGAAAACCTAAAACTAAAGTCATGTAAATAATTATACAGAGTGGATGTGGCATAGAGGCATGTATTGAAAGCACAGATTCTAGACGTGGTTAGGTTTAAATTAAATCATTTATTATCAAAAAGACAAAGATAAGAATATAATATAACATTAAGTAAATTCATTTGAATGTACCGTCACCGAAAAAACAATTATATCTAAACTTATAATTATATATATTATACGATTTAAATACAATATGTTTCTACTATATAATTAATAACCGAAAGCTACCGAATGGCTTAGCATTCTATAAATGGGAGGAATGTATATTTTTAACCGGTATACTTGAATTAGTTTTTGCGAAAAACAGATTTTTTAAGTTTTCGACACCAATTTGAATGATCGAAGACTACCCATGCCTAGAAACTGGTGTTTCAAAATGTTTCACTAAGGAATGAAATGAAATGAAAATAGATTTATTCTTTAGACTTCACAAACAACTTAAGCAGTCCTATATCCTGTCTTTCTCATATAAGACACATCTTGTAATAACGAAATTAATAATCAAAATTTGTTTTGAACTGGACTTATTTTTAGGCCGAATTTTACCAAAATTTCTTAATCCGCGATTAACAACCCGTATTTCCATCTCTCTCTCTCTCTCATTAAATGTTTGAGCAGGACAGAGAGATTGAATTTGGCCGATGCGTTTGGGACTTAGAGTACTTCGTATTTGATACGGATACTCTTGTGCTGACAATGCATAATAATACCAATTACTTATAACACTGCCTGAATTTTATTAATGGTATAAATAATTTAGATTGTCATTTCAACTACTTCGTAAAATATTAGACATCACGGAATGTTTACCATGTATTTTGCTGTAGTTATTTTTGTGTTATATCGCAAACAAGCGGCTTGCAACAGCTGCGAAATATTGAAAAAGTACCTTGGTTAATGGTAAATAAATAATAATGGTAAATATCCCGTAGTATCTAATATTTTGTAAGAAAATGACCATGTTAAGTCTTAAATCTTATACTTTGTAAAAGTTGGTAATTGTTTATAATATATCTGAATAATATGTTTTATTCCATCAAAATCATAATTTTATAACCATTGCAAATTAGGTACACCCTAACCATTGTTTTTATGGTCTACAAGCTATAGTTTCACCATGTCCTTATGTCCGTCTTTCCCAGGTATTTTGTCGAAACCATTAGTGCTAGTAAGCAGAAATTTTTCATGGATACGTATGTTAACTATACCACAATGCGTTTTTTTTTATGGTGAATAGGCACGCGTATGACCACGATCTCACCTGATGTTAAGTGATGATGCGGTCTACAGTGAAGCACGCTTACCTACGTGATCCTCGTCATGATTCACGTCTTTAATTGTTTTACAGTGTATTGAGAATTTTAAGGTTTCTTTGCGCAATTTTATATGCACAGGGCTCTTCGGTCGCGGTGTAAAAACACCCAAAATAAGCAGTTCAGATTTTCGACTCCAATTGTCCACTTATATCTTCATTATGGTCGGTAATTAGTTATGGTCTCAGACTGAAAAATCAATTTGGACACGCAATGAACGCAAATATCTATGCAAATAATGCTGCTTTGCAAAGATAGTTTCGCGCTAGTGTCATCATAGGATTTGACAGTTGGCGTGCAATGACACCTCCAGTTGGCTTATTGCTCTAAGGGAAATATGCATATTTGTCTATAGCACCTATACAGTTATCTTCTCCATCAATATTTAACGTTAAACGCAACCTTCGTTATGTGCGAGCGAGACATCCATTGAGAAATCATGAACAATCACTTGCCAAGTCTACAACAGTTGTCAGAGCTCGATTTTTTTTCAAGTACGGGTTCCTTCATCCAAGGGTACACGTCAAGTTATACATTGCCGGATTATGATGGTCTTGATTTGTATAGACTTATCGTGCAATGCGGGACCAGCTTATACTGGCAATGTAAAACTTGTTGTGTAGCTGTTTGTTCTCCCTACTCATTTCATTGTTCGCTTCTAATTGGGCAGCTAAAATTAAAGGCCGGATACTCTCTACCCACTATAGTGTACTCCGCACGATGGTCACGCCTTCTGGTGACGTCACGATACGCTTGACTGAATCTTGACACATGTCACTTCTCATTCTACCACCACGGCCATAAGACCTTGTAAAATACATTAGTTGATAGCGACATTGATAAGCGCTTACGACTTATTTGTAAAGAAACTAAGGCCGTTTCCTAAATACTCGGTGTGGTATATATAATATTAACTGTATCGTTCTTCTTCGTCGTGTCGATGGCTGAGTCAAAATGTATTGGTCCAATAAGTGGCCACTGTTATGGCGCGGCGCTCTCGTCGGCGTTCATGAGCGCCTCTCTTGTGCAGATGTTAGGGCATTTTGGACAGTCAGTAAGGTGGTCAAGGTTATGACTTGCCATCGTGGTGAAAGGATTAGCCAATTTGCTTTGGAGAACTCGAGAATTGCTCAGGGTGCGCCGGACGTAGGGAATTGTTGTGTACGTCACTCGGGGAGGCTCCTTACATGCACTGTATCGTTAATCTTGTGGTTAGTGTATGCGCCTCACACCGTAAGGTCTCACATTCGATTCCCATTTTATTTTAATTTTGGATTTTAGATAACAGGACGGAGTTGGATTTGTGCCCAGTGGATGGCGATAGACTCACCATTCCCCAATTGAATGGGACCTAAACCGTAACAGGTGAAGTGTGGGTGTTATGCACCTCTACCCACATCCTTTTTTGTAATATAAATGTGTTGTTATGTTATGTATTTATATAATAATATTATATATTTATATATGTAGTATATAAAATAAATAGCTCGGTTAACGCGGGCTAAAGCGAATTCCACGCTGACGAAGTCGCAGGCGAAAGCTAGTGGAAATAAAATGGTAGCGTAGGTACTTTTCTAATCACTCAGTTTAACAATAACATCCGTACGGGAAAGTAGACATTATTATTGCCTAAAAAGGACATGCTTACAACTTCCGCGGAATATCCTGTATATTATTTTAGAATTTTACTAAATTTCTCCACATCATTATTGTGGCTTACGTCAATGCTCGTCATTAATTCAAAAACCTAGTGTTTTCCCCTCTTACTTATTTATCTTCGCATAATGGTTGGAAATGAAAGCTTATCCCGTTGTGACGAAGCTTGTATTGTGATTTAGTACATGATTCTGAAAACTTTTTTTTGCCAGAATTTATGTCCTCAAAAATCGCATATGTATGAGATTAAGCTTGCGAAACCCCTTTTTACTGATTAAATACTTTTTTTTTAGATACGTCATAAAGATTACAATCTAGTTTAGTTAAAACTTGAAGCACTCATTTCACTGAACTAGCTCAAAAGGTTTCGTCTTTTTAAGTCTTCCAACTATGTCTGTGGTGTCAAGGAGCTGGATGGCCTCGACATTCACAAAAACATAATGAAACAGTTAAATCAAATAACATTATAAGTGTTGGGTTCAATTCCCGGTTTGAGCTTATACTCGCAAGACTGCTTGTAATCTGCAAGACCTCGTGGTAAGAGGCCGTATTCTTTAACTACTAGACCAACGAGGTAATTAAGTTAAGTATCTTTATCTTTAAGTGGGAGACAGTAGAACTGCGAAGTCAAAGGTCTCGAGTTCGAACCCACGACACATCTCTGTCAATAAATCGTTAGGATTCAACTTTTTGAATATATGTGTGTATTTGTCATATAAATTATCGCTCGCTAACGGTGAAGGAAAACATCGTGAGGAAACCTACATTCCTGAGAGTGCGAAAAAGTGCTCGACGGTGTGTGAAGTCTACCAATCCGCACTTGCCCAGCGTGGTGGACTGTAGGCTAACCCTTCTCATTATGAGAAGAGGCCCGAGCACAGCAGTGGGACATGTATTAGATACAGGGCTGCTATTATTATTATTAAGAATCTTTAAAATACAACAGACTGATGCAAACATGTATTATGATGACAATTTTAGTATGATTAATATTATACCTAATTACGCTACCTACTTCCAATACTATTAAAAACCGCATAACTTGCTCTGACATAAATATTGTATTATTACAAAATAATATAATGATGAAATTTTCAAACATTGTAAATTATATTTTGAATTGTGCAATAATTACTTTTGCATTAAGTAGTTAATAAATCCAAAACATTAAAATTTTCCATGATGGTCTAGTGGTTGACGTAGGTATGCCTCTGACCGCGAGGTCTCGGGTTCGATTCCCGGGTCAGCATGGAGTTGGAATTGTGCCCGGTGAACGGCGATAGGCTCAAACCCTATCCCATAGGACCTAAAAACATAACAGGTAAAGTGTGGGTGTTGTACACCTCTGCCGCCCTTTCTTTTCCGGATATTTCCACACATCAGGAAATCAGTGTTGGATAATTTTTTGACTTCATGTAAAAATCGCAAATGAGAATTAGCCTCCGAAAACTCTTTGCAGTGATAAAAAACATAATTTTTAAGGACTAAGTGCGAAAATGTATGATAGTAAAATTTTATTATTGAGAATACGGGTTACTCACGTTATTTTAGGCAGGATATGCCAACTATAGGCTGACCGGTTAACTGAGACCTCGCTGTTAGCTGTTTCAGTCCCCTTTGTCGTCATACCCCCGCGCCTCTGTACCGCGCAGGCGAGGACTCAGTTAAACGGTCAGCCTATAGTTTCGAATCTAGTACGTAGATTCATCAAATGGGCGATTAATCTCGCGTAGTCTCGCACAAAGATTCGAAACTAGTCGGCATATCCCGGCAAAAATAACGTGAGTAACCCGTATTCTCAATAATAAAATTTTACTATCATACATTTTCGCACTTTTGCACACAGAAAATTATTTTAATTTTTTTGAAGAAATATTTGTTTTTCGCGATTTTTTCGACTGATTATGGATAAGTAGTAACCTAATTCAATTGCAGTATTATTTATTTCTGCCATTCTCGGTCGTTCGGGATTTTATTTTGGAAGTTTTGCCCATTTGCTGACTTTTTCGATCAAAAATTTTCAGTGGTCAAACGCGTGTCTTTCCACCATAAAAAAGTGCTATTGCAACATTTGCGATTTCTTTATGACGTCTAAACTTTTTCAAGATCGATGTGACGAAATTTCTGGCAAAAAAATTGAACACCTAAGTTCTCAGAATCATGTACTAAATCACTGGTAAGCAGCTTCGTTACAATGTCATTTAAACTCTGTATAATATACAGGGTGGATGTGACAAAGCGACATTTATTGAAACTGAAAAAGAACACTGGTTCTAGACGTGTTAATTTTCATTTCCAACCAGCACGCGACGGTAAATAAGTAAGAGGAGAAAAACACTTGGGTCGTAAATTAATTAGGAGCATTGACGTAAGCCACAATAATGATGTGGAGAAATTTAGTAAAGATCAAAGATAATATACAGGATATTCCGCGGAAGTTGTAAGCATGTCCTTTTTAGGAAATAATAATGTCTACCTTCCCGTACGGATGTTATTGTTAAACTGAAAGATTCTAATCTTTCAGTTAGTAGTGCAATGTTTGTGTAGTTATAGTAACTACACAAACATTGCATTTTTCGTGTACCTATATTATAACGTGAGTAACCCGTATTCTCAATAACAATGTCTTCACCTCACGTCGGTTTTAATAATATTATAGTCTTCTTCTTCTCTTCTTTCTCTTCTTCGTCGTGGCGATGGCTGAGTCAAATTTTATTTTGACTTGCCATCGTGGTGAAAGCATTAGCCAATTCGCTTTGGAGAACTCGCGAATTGCCCAGGGTGCGCCGGACGTAGGGAATCATCGTGTACGTCACTCAAGGAGGCTCCTTTCATGCAATAGTATAATCTGGGAAATGGAAAAAATCGGAAAATCCCAAAGTTGACCGAAATTTTCAAATGTAGTCCATGGTAACGTTACTCTTCCATAATCAGTCGGTAATATCGCGAACGTTTGTTTTTGTATGCCATCACGCATGTCTGCACTTTGACAGCAAAATAATGAATCATTAACCGCTGGATGCCATATATTAATAGGACCTTATTACAACATTGCCATGAAGGATTCCCAGACGGTTTACCTACCTACCTACGTATTGTAATATATTCTGATGAAATATAGTGTATTTAGCATTTCACATACCTTACCTAGTGTCTTAACCTCAAAAACAATCGATGAGTCAAAAATCAAACTGACTCGTTGCCTCGGGATCGATTCCTGAGTCGGTCAAAGTGTTATTTAGCAATTTTCCGTCAGGAAATTCTCAATAGCAGCACGGAGTTGGAATTGTGCCTGGTGGATGACGATAGGCTCAACATCTATCCCATGACACCTCAACATAACAGGTGAAATATAGGTGTTGTACCTACATCTGCTATACCGTCACAAATGTCATAATTATCTCACCGATGCCGTCAAAACATGACTGGTGGGAATTTGGGGGGAAAAGGCCGGAGAGAATTTATAATAGCTATTCTTATTAATGAATTATATTTACAGTTTAATAAATAATTACCAAATATGTTGATATTTTTTTTATTGATAATTAAATTCCGTATATTAATACCGCCTTTATCGATATCTTCAAATAAGCGCTTCGTCTGGAAGTCAAAAACAGATTGGTATGTGCGTAACAATTAGCCACGCGCGTCCTTCCGCCGAAAAAAAAATCTGATGTGTATCAGAATCTATACTCGACGTATTTAGACGTGGCATGACTTTTTGTGCGCGTACTCGGTTTCTAAACGTAGTAATTAAATGCTAAATTGTTGATTTATAACGAAAATATTGTTTCTCGAATGTAATTCATGTAATTCTTAGAACAGTTATACAGTGCGGAATCACCGTAAAGATTTTAAATTACTAGTAGCATTGCCGCTGTATTTTATTTTCTCAAAATAAGATATAGTAGTAGTGTTATGTCAATTGGCAATAATTGCGAGGCAGCTGACTGTAGAGGAACAGGGAGTGGTATTGCCTGGTGGACAGCTGTCCGCCAGGCAATATCACTGGGCCTGGTTGGAGGATCCTCCCTTTGTGGTGGAGGAACATCACACCCTGTTCCTGTACACTGACCAGTTGAACGGAGCATTTTTCTTTTGTCTCATCCTATTGGACATCATTGCTATCAACTGACAGACGTAGACGTCAGGAACTTCATTCTTATTACGCACCACTATAGTATACATATATTGTACTTTGTTAATATAGATTTTTTGATGGAATATAACATATTTTATAAATGTAACTCGAATGTTATTAAAATATATCTGTTGAGTTTAAATGATTTTATAATAATTATATATCACTGTTTTAACATCATTATTAAAATAATTTTAAAGTAGTTGTCCCTTAAATTATTTAAATAATATATACCTAACCAATGTTTGTGACAATTGTGTGTAATAATTGGGTATACCTAATTATTCTTACCTCTGTAAAACTCATCTTGAAATCAGACAAAACAGATTATTCTGATATAATATTTTCCATCGCATAAAGAAATGATGTAACAATTCTGGACATAATCTAATTAAGCAAAAAAATCAGACAAAATTATTTGTAAAAGGTCTACTTTATTAATATACGGAGAGATTTGAGTAAGACGTAATTTAAACGTAAATTTAAGCATAGAGTATACTAATTTTTTTTTATGGCTCACTTCATTTTTTCTGAATCCATCGACCATCTCCGAGACTTTGTAATTTATGATAGGGTGGATGTGATAAAGGGCCATTTATAAAGATATATTCAGATTTAAAGATCTTACAAGAAGAAAACATTAAACATTAAGAGATTTCTTATTGATTATTTTTATAGCATTGAGCTATTCTTAGCAAATACTAAGAAACAGTTGAAAACATTACGAAATGAAGTAACATACAGTTGAGAAATT
Source organism: Hypena proboscidalis (assembly GCA_905147285.1). NCBI lineage: Eukaryota > Metazoa > Arthropoda > Insecta > Lepidoptera > Erebidae > Hypena > Hypena proboscidalis. The sequence goes on along the minus strand of LR990150.1, from coordinate 1,958,702 downwards.
TATATTAGAATCTTTGCAAGAGGCGACCGTGGCCGGTTGGTTAAAACGGCTGTCCGGTGAGCAGAAGGTCGCAGGTTCAAATCCTGCCGGTCCCATAATTCTTAACTGTTTCTTAGTATAGTAAGAGATTTATTGTTCTACATAAGTTTATTTTTTAAACGGGTGGATAAAAACACTGTCTACGTCTGGAATCTTTGTTTTCAATAAATGCCCCTAAATCCACCCCGTACATAAAATAAGTAGGCAATTTCAATTTTGTAAAAAGGTCAAACTTTTGAAATTAAATTCTTAACATTGACTACTGAGTTGGGATTTAATTAAAATTTTCGTGAAGCAATCTATGAATCTGTCTTTCAAGATGCCAAAGTAATTAAATAATAATTATGGTAAATTGAAAATGTAACATATTTATTTAATTTAAGCTATGGTGTGTTTCAGGTATAATTCACTATGAACCTTGAATCAAAGGGTTTTTCCGCAAGTTAATAAATAGTATTTAGGGCCATTTGCGTTTGCCAGAGTTTAATAACTCTGAGTTATTTATAACTCAGGAAAGCGCAAGCTACCCTAAGAGTTGTATGGTAATTGTATAATTATAATGTTACCGAAAAAGTATGTAATTCGGTATTATACAGTAACCCAAAAAGATGCAGAAGTTAAAAATATACACATAAACAGCAAAATATTTGTCTCTTTCTGTTCAATGTCGATAAATATTGCTTTCTGACGACCTAATGGCGGAGTGGATAGTGTACCTGCATGCGACGCCGAGGTCGCGGGTTCGATTCCCGCTTAAAACAATACTTTGTAAGCATGAACATGGGGGATTGTTTTAGTCAGTGGTAGTTATAAAAAGTATGTATTTACAAAAGAAAAGTATATATGTATTAGTATTAGTTATTCTAGTACCCATAGTACAAGCTCTGCTTAGTTAAGGACTAAATGGCGATGTGTGGAAGTTGTAAGATATAATATTTTTATTATTTTAAATAATTTGGATTTTTTATATAATATAGAACGCCAGAAGCAATTACACTATCCAATGGTCCCAATGACAATGCCAAATACACACATTCACTCACTCAAGCACATCCAGACTCAGAACAAATCTTTGCGAATCACACAAAGTTTTGTCCCATGTGGGGATCGAACCCACAACACCAGTGCAGTGGAGACACTTTCTTCAGTAGTTTAAATTTAAGGTTCTTAAAAAAAAGTGGGATATACACGCTGCGTTCTACGTCTCCGGTTGCCTGCGCAAGGCAAGCAACTGTAGGGCAATGTCCACACATGCTCCCGAAGGCCCCAGCGTGTATGGCCTACATAAGATAATTTGTCATATTGAATTTTACCTGTAAAGTTTTGTAAATAGTATATATAATAGTATATAGTCATAATATTACGCTGTATTTAGCCATGTATACTGTTTATCTATATCTGGTGATAAGTGACTGATAACAAAAAACTAAGTTTGATTTTTTGATATTTTAACGATTTTTGTGAAAGTAACTGTTAAATTTACATTATAATGTAAATATAACGTTTTAAGTTATAATGTAAGAGTAACTTTTTTTATTTTCATTTTCTCTCGAAACTGACGTAAACGTCAAACAGTTAAAACATTTAACAAATGCCTAAGTTTTCTTTTAGTTAATTTTAATTTAACTAGTAATTTATTTTAAAAGAAAAAATAAATTATTTTTACCTCGGCAGTTTGAAACGTCGTTTTTGTTGTATGAAACCAGTGAGTTTTGTTGTATGAAAACACTCTCACTTGAAGCAAAGTTGAGTTTTGCTCACTGCTCGCTTATTCGAGCTGCTAAAATGAAAAGTTGTATGTGCGACACGAGATCAGAGCTATTTACATTTTATATTTTTGAGCCCCTCACTACGCACAAGAATCATGTGTTTCGTGATTCTGTTATAGAATTATTTAATTATTATCACTCAAATAAAATACAGCATTTAGCTATGCTTAGCAAATTATTATATGTATCCTACTTATGATAGGAACAAATACATGACCGTGATGTCACGAAATGGCGTAACATACAGTTGATAAATTTAGGGCCCTGGCTAGACGCGACCGTAGCTAGTTGGTTAAAGGGCTACCCGGTCGCAGGTTCAAATTCCGCCAGTCCCATAATTTTTCAACTATTTCTTAGTAAAATTGGACAACTTTACCGGTTTTAATAACCATGTTGGTCTATATCATTTTGAGAATAAAATTGTGACATTGGCCTACATGACTTGTGGTAAGTTGGCACTTGAAAGTTAACAACATGAATCACAAATGACTAAATACTATGCTTGTTTTCACTTTTGTTGTCAAAATTCATGACGTTTACTTTGTTTTTGTTTATACTCCAATTGCTATTGTTATTCTATTAGTAGCAACCTCACGGTTACTCACTCATTCATTGCACATAACTCAAATTTTCCTATAATGCAGTCTTGTCCTGTAGAACAATATACTTAAGGTTAGGGTTTTTTCGCCAAGACGTCAGTTTCAATTAAAATGTTTGTAGTAGTCAAACTTAGGTTGGGCTTAATTGATCTTAACACAGTCTTCAGAGTTGACTCCACTTGACTCCACTTGACTCCACTTGACTTCACTTGACTCCACTTGACTCCACTTGACTCCAGTTTACTGAGCATAGATATTTAAGTATCTATTAATATTTTGCAAATGACAATCGTTTTAGCGGCATTGTTGAGATAACCGCGCGCCATTTTTCATGAATTTGGCTGAAATTTTCATATTATTAGGTCTTACTGATATTATTTTAATAGGAATAAAGGTGATTAATTGTATTTACCTTTCGGGGTTTGACGTTTCGACAAGGTTGCACCTTGTCGTGGTCGCAAGCAGACTGATTCAGCGCCCCGGCTCCGTTCGTGAGGTTGATGATTTTTTGAAAACCACCCTCCCTTTCATGGTTTTAAATTTTTCAACGTACCTCCGCCACACACTACACTAATCGAACTGAAAGTTAATAATAATAAATATAAATTAATCGCGTTAATGCCCGTTAAAATAAATATTATTAATATAATATATTATATAATATATATTAATATAATACGTATTAATAAATATGCAACGCGAAAGTACAAAAGTTATTATTATTAGGTCTTTTTTTATTGACGTATCATATTCTAGAATACTTAAATGCAGTTTTTCGTGTCCTTTTTGTATTCGAAGTTGTAGGATGGTGTGACGAGAACGCATCTCATCGTTATTCAACCGTTTTCTAGGATTTAGGACAATCTTAGTACCTTGATGGTCTAGTGGTTAGCGTATGAGCCTCACACCGCGAGGTCTCGGGTTCGATTCCCGAGTCAGACAAAGTGTTATGTGTGAGCTTATCGTCAGGAAATACACAATGGCAGCACGGACTTGGAAATGTGTTCGGTGGCTGGCGGTAGACTCACCCCCTATCCCATGGGACATAACCATAACAAGTGAAGTGTTGAAGTTGTACACCTCTGCCACACCCTTCTGGGTAATATAGGCGTGACTTTGACTTATATATCTAAATAGTGGGTATATTACACTTATTAAATATGAAATAAAAACTTGCATATCTATTGCAGTAAGTTTTTACTATGGCGTAGGAGTTTTTGCCCTGCATACCCAACTCATTGGCTGTACCTATTTTGTTGCAAAGAGGTGAATGTAAAAGTCATTACCGATTCAAATAAAGTCATCGATCCACCTTCAAGTATGAGTTATAGACAATTATAAGCAGAAAACAAAAACATTTCTAAAGAATATACGTATAACAAAATACCAAAACAGAAGGCATCATTAAGAGTACGGAACGCAAATAAGGAAGGATTCGATTCATTATGAATGGATGAAGTAACTACCGCAAGTTCTCTATTATTAGAATTAATAACAGCAAAAGTGAACAAAACAAATACTTTACGTCATAACTTTAAATGAAATAGAAAAATATGAGCTAAAAAACCAAGGACATTAGATACCATTTCAATACACGTGTATTGAATTTCAGTTACACCAAAAAGCCAATAAATTATAAAATTGTTGATAAAATTGGTATATTTCGTCGATTGCGGCTTCACCTATAGTTTAAAGCTTTTATGAGTGCAAGACTGGTTGGAAGACAGGCGCGACGTGTCGCACTATTTTGAAAATGCCTAAAAGTAAAAGAAAAGAATATAATGGTCTCTAGACTAAAACTAAGTTAGTAATTTTTTGACACTTAAAATTAATGTTCTTTTTTCATTATTTTTGAAATAAAATTAATCATTAAAATGGCCGACCACCCCCACTTAAAGGAAGATAGAATATTTCAAACAAAACTAAATGATTGTTATATTAGAAAAAAGAAACAGTTGTAAACAAAGCTAAAATATGCCTAATGTTATATAATCTAATTTAACACTCGTAACCAAAGTGAGTGCTGTAAGTTGATTAACCCGTCATTGATGTAATATGTAGGTGAATATGTCAATAAACGCCAATTGTTGAAGCTCAATAAAACTGCAATCATCTCTACATTCCTCCACATTAGTTGCATACGTTAAAAAAACAAGATCCTTTTATTTATCAAGCAGTAATTTTTAGCTATTTGAAGTACCGTACCTTTAACTTGTCCATTCGTTTATTTTCTTCTTGACCTATGAATTACCATTATTTTTTTCGGAAAAAATATTTTACAGTAAAGCCGTACTTTATTTACGGGCAACACTTTTTAGTAAAGACCTTGCGAAGACTCGAGTCAGGTCTGGAAATAAGATAAATCGATCAAATTATTGTAAAAAAATTATTATTTGACTTTTAGGTATTGTGCCTGTAAAGAATAATACAGTCATGACTCCATAATTATATAACAATTACTTAATTGCAAGAAATTAAGTCGAAATGTTTTAAATTATAAATAAAACAAGTGAAATTATTACTAACTATTATTTATATAGTCTTTTCTTTAAAAGAAAACTTATAAACGAATGATTAATATACTCAGAATATTTCGGTGCATTTTAGTCGATATAATTTTTTTCTTAAATAAGCTCGATTTTTATTTCAAATCGAATCGGTAACGTGTTAAAGCGTCACTAATTTTGAAATGTCAAATAGAAAATAAACGGTTGTACAAGGTATAGTATGATAATCTGTATAGTTCAGCAAGATTCTGTGACCCGGTGGGAATGTAACTTTTGTATAGAAACGTTTAATTTTCTATAGAAAAACGGATAATCACCAAATAGGCCGAATATTTAATATTTTCTGGACTATACAGAGTTTGTATCAGTATTATACTCATTGGTACGTACTCATAAGACCCGTTGCCACTCAAATGAAGCGGCCGAAGCGCAATGGATAAGGCATCGGTCTAGCGAATTAAGATTAGCTGGAGAGGGTAAATACTAGTAAATTGTTTATGTAAATTTCGAGTAACCTTTTTTTTTTTTTAATATACGGGGTGGATGCGACTTAGCGACATTTATTGAAACCACAGCTTCTATACATGGTAAGTATCAATTTCCACCGGATAAAAATTCTCTGGCGAAAAAAAAAATCACGTTCTCCGAACAATTTGAACATTGCGATCGTGCAATTTGTTCGGAAGACGTGGATTTTTTTTTTCGCCAGAGAATTTTTTATCCGGTGGAAATGCATACTGGCCATGTATAGAAGCTGTGGTTTCAATAAATGTCGCTATGTCGCATCCACCCTGTATAAAAAAAAATGTCGTCTCATTTGTTTGTGGACTGGTAGTGGAGTTCGAAGTTAGAAATTATTAGTCATTTCTCCTTATTAGGATATTATTTACTATAACCATACTGACTGTTACGGAATGTATTGTTCTTGCGTAATACAGTAGGTACTGTTAGCACTATATGTAATGAAAACAGTGTAGTAAAAACTAGAGATGTACCAACTTGTTGGCAAGTTACGCCGAATAGTCGGCTTTACTGTAAATGCTAATAATTTAGTGCAATCTAGCATATAAAGTTCTATAAAACTTGTGGTAGTGCGACGATCAATACAAAAAATAACGTAATAATAATGACGGTTAAAAATCTAATGATCGGCCTCGCCTCGCTGACTTATAGTGGTGGCCGACTAGTCGGCCAAATTTGTAGTCACTAGGTAGTCGGCCATTCGAGCGCCGAATAATCGAACAAACCCAGAGGCCCATCTCTATTAAAAACAGTTATAAGGATTACTGACGCTGTTTTACGTCACTACAATTCATTTGCCTGTTTTTATTTGTAAACATTTTTAATTACTTACTACATAATTTTATTAAGTGTCATTTATGGAGTCCAAGTTGCATCATAATTTCACCCTTTTTTATCATTATTACAAATACCATTCTTACCATCTTTAACCGACTTCAAAAGAGGAGGAGGTTCTCAATTCGATTTATGGTGATGGGATCCTAGAAAAATAGAGGACAATTTTAAAATTTTAAAGGCTTCTACATTGTTTTTCGTAAATTATAAAGCTTCTCGGATATTTGCACTGAGCTGATGCTGGAAGGTACAACTCCTTAACGGTTAGGAGAACCGGGATAACACCTTAAGACCGTTTACTGTATTCTTTCAAGTTATACACAGATTAGTCGAGACGTTGAATATGACTTAAGTATTAGAAAATTATGTTGTATGTATACTAAGAAACAGTTGAAAAAGATATGGGACCGGTAGTATTTGAACCTGCGACCTTACTGCACACCGGGCAGCCGCTTTAGCCATTCAGTTACGGTCGCCTCTTACCGGAACCCTAAATTTCTCAACTGTATGATACGTCATTTCGTGACGTAACGTTCATCAATTTGTTTCTATCTTAGTAGGATACAAATCTTTTTCAACTGTTTCTTAGTATAAATTGCTAAGCCTAATTAAATGCTATAAAAATAATCAATTAGATGTTGTATGTATGTTAAATTTTTTGGATGGATGGATTTTGTGTTTTCGATTTGTTTTGACTCTGAATGTTTTGTAAATTTCGTTAGTTTTTTTACTTGTTATGTTTTTTTTTTGTAATACAAATTAATATAATGTATTAATATAATTTTTAATGTCACTTATTACCAGAACAGCCTTTAATTTAAGTCGAATTTTATAATATTGTAGCGGTAACTGCTAAAAATATATCTACAAAAAGACTGATTATATAATTCATTTGAAATAAAATGTTGTTCCGTTTCTATACAATTTGATCTAGATATGAAACGAATAAATGTTAGATAAATATTTATGCGTTTTATTTGTTTACCTCGCCATTAAAAAAACATGCGTTTCCTTTTTAGGATAGCTACAAGTGGATAAACGAGACGTCACGTAATGACGTAATATACAGTTGAGAAATTTAGGGTCCTGGCAAGAGGCGACCGTAGTTTTACTGGTGGTAGAGCTCTTGTGAATGAGCTCAAGGGCGCCAGCACCACCGTCTCACCTTTAACCTGCCCCCAAACAGTAGTGCTTCCAATACTGTGTTCCGGTTTGGTGGTGAGATCAGGCCCTGAAATTACTGGCACATGAGACATAACACCGTAGTCCTCAGCTGCAGCGACGCATCTATAATCTGCTTTTGTGGATTGTTGATGTCCATGGGCTGTACGTGGAGTCAGACCATCAGGTGTTACAATTACGTTCACTGTGGGGTGGGCGTAGTATAAAAAAAAAAAATAGATTCAAATCCTGCCAATCCCATAATCTTTTCAACTGTTTTTTAGTATATAAACATGTCATTGAGTTTTGATTTTGTCAACCGACGCATCCGTAAAAGGTTATTATGAAATGTCCGAAGGTAGTGGTATTCAAAACTCTTGAATGAGTACAACCTGGATCTCTTCAAAGCAAGAGTTAATAGGTATCTTCATATTATTATACATACAATACAGCAGTTTTTATCCTGACAAAGCCACGGAATAGATAACACAGCCTGCAGCGATAAACAATCCCATAGTCGATTGGTCATACCCCTTTTGGTGCATTGATTTTGGTCACCGTTAATGTCTGGAGTTGGACCAATTAAACTCAATATCATCAAATTTTAAGACATAAGACATTAGTTAAAGGTTTTCCGAAGTAGTTGTTAAACAAGTAATCTATAATTTTTTATTATAAATCTTAGACGAAGTGTAAAGGTCCCTTTTCCAAATGCAATAAATTCTTACAAACGTCAAGCATTGAGTTTCGTGTTGGCGTGTCTATGGTGTTTTAAAAACATTACGTTTAGTTTAGTTTTAGTTTATTTACAGAAAAATAAACATATTGGATCTTAAATTAAAATAGTCTAATAACTTAATCTAAACTTAATAAGTCAGTGTCAGAAGGCCTCGTACCCAAAATGCTGGCAGCATTACCGCGTTGTATTGTAATACTAAGTCGCTGGCCGAAATATAAGCCAGCATTTCGAGAACGAGTTGCCTCAGTAAGACGCGCTGACAACTCTTTGTACAGACTATAAGTGGTACAGCCGCAATCCCGAAGTAAGTTGTATGATAAACCGATTAACCGTGACCGTGTCGGACTACATCCCAGAGAGAACGGAGGGCGGGTGGCGCGTGAGTGGAGAACCGAGCATCAGAGTAGCGTTTGCATCGCAACTGAATTTGGGCCAGGACACACAGATAACGACCGCTTCACGATTGTATCAATGCGGACACGCGGCGGCATCGCTACAAAAAGTCGTCGTGGGCGAGGGCCCTAAAGCTTGCATTTCGAAGCAAGCGTATTTAACATATTTTCTCAAATAAAAGATATTTTTAGTATGAACTTTACCTTTACTTCTTCTTCTTCTGCGACCCTTATAAGTAACGACATATCTGGGAGGTGTATTACACAATGAAAACCAAAAAATAATAAATTAAATAGTTTATTTTTTTTCAATAAATTATTACAATTACTTTCGAATAAATTAGGAACTTTTTTTACATTTTATTATGCTTTTATTATTATAGATGCCTAAAAGCTACTAATACTACATAACATTATATTTTGTAGGTATACGGTTTTTAATAACAAAATTTTAAACCGTAGCTTAATTGAGACTTTTTTGACAAGAGCTTATTTACATTTTTTTTCTTTTTTTGTGATCATTAACAAATACAACAGACATTCAAATCTACAGTTTTGTTTTTAATTACTTATCGTAGTCTTAATTTTATTCACTATGTAATTAACGATTTTTTTGTCAGTATTACATTTTAAATCTTTTTTTACGTTTTTCGCTTCTTCCTTGCACTATCAACCTCATTCATCTTCATCCATATTTTTCATCATTTCATATTTTCATATTTTTTTAGCTTCCGCTGATTACTTATATCTAATCATAAGCCAAATCTCTGGTCTTGAAAACTTCAACAACATTCAGAATCCACTCCAAATGGTCAGCCACATTCGTATACAGTCCTGGTGAGTTCTTCGTACCGCATTTGACATTTCCAGCACTTGTGACTCCCCAGAATTCGATTCTTTCCCGAATCCATACTAAAGGTCCACCAGAATCTCCCCTGCAAGTATCAACACCCTCAACTCCACCAGCACAGATCACATGAGCTGGAACCCTGAAGTGTTTGTAAGCTGCTACACAGGCTTTTTGTTCCCAAATTGGCAAGGGGATGATCTTCTTGATTGAACTGTAGACCCCACGTCGAGGAATTTCTCCCCACCCTGAAGCTACTAAGGTCGCCTTTGGTTCCAAAACGCCGGTTGGAAGACAAACTGGACGGATGAAATCTGCAAGAAAAATAAGGTGATTATAGTCTTGAAAGGGATAAAAAAATGAGTGTTATTTACGATGGGTAATATTGGGGTGAAAGAAGATGTCCAAAAGAAAATATTGACGTGAGTATATTTTCGTACAAAGGAGGATATTTGCCAATGACCAAATTCAAATTTGAGAGAGCTTGCCAAATTTTGTCAAATGGGGCTTAGGTTATTTTTTAAATCGATAACGAAATCGAAACATTTGTATAAATGCAAAATTTAATGTTCAACAATTTTGCAATTTTTCTCTCCCAGTTTCCAATTCTACAGTAATTTTTTTAGGAAATACATTACATGCTTACCAGTATAAGGCACTTTCTCTGCAAGTTTTAGCACAGCAATATCATGGGCTCTGCCGTCGTAGTTTGGATTGATGATCACATCAATGACGTCTAGCCGGAGCGCAGGTTCAGAGCAGATGCCATTCAGGCAGTCAACCTCCTTGGTCAGATCGTATTCACCGAGGCGAGCTACTAGCCTGAAAATAACAAAAACAATAACATTGATACTTATAATATTTTAAAGCAAATTTTAGCTTTGCTGTGCCTTTTTGTATTTTATATTTTTTTTTTATACAACGCCTACAGCAAACGAGCATGTAGTCCACCTGATGGTAAGTGGAGTACAGCCCATGGACATCAACAATCCACAAAAGCAGATTATAGATGCGTCGCTGCAGCTGAGGACTACGGTGTTATGCCTCATGTGCCAGTAATATTAAAGTTGAAAAATTAAGAATGACGCTGGCACAAAAGAGTTGAGAAATTTCGAATCTTGCACTTGCACTTGGGGCGTATACCCAGGGGGTGCAGGTTCGAGTCCTGCTAGATTCTTAATTTTTCAACTTTAATATTATATAAACATTGATGATACACATATAATTTGACGTAATAAGGATAGAAACAGCAAACATATTATGTCTTTTAAATACATTTACTTGGACATTGGGATTCTCCCACGGTGGATGAGTAACGCACCTGTATGGAATTAATTAAAACCATGTACGTATATACAAAAATGGTTCATCAGTTTAATGTGGTAGGCACAGTTGATTTGAACAACGTTTTCTTAGAACTTTTATTAATCATATCAAAAGCGGTAGTTATTATTTGACTATACTAATAAGTTTAGGCAGTCAAAAATATTTTCTTATTGGATTTATTTATTTCAAACTTTAATTTCTAATTGAATTTAATATCTTTTTAATTATTAAAAGATATATTTTCTTTGATTGATTTAATTAATATACTATTGCTATCCGTTATTTTTATACAGGAAGCGATATATTTACCTATATGGCTATATTTACCACCATGGGATAATGGCACAAGCTAGCTTGGATTTCCCATATTTGTTGACGTCACAGACCTACTACTACATTCAATAATAAGTTTTATAAATTACGCGATTTTATGTTTAACAAACATTGGAAATTCCTAAAAGTTAATTAACATATATTTTAACCATAATTAATGTTATACTTGTTTTAATCAAAGTATTAATTGATAAGCTAAGATAAACATCTTTATTTTAAGTTTTATGTTTTTTAGATGTTGAAGATATATCACTGATGAATGACTTGTTAACCATCTTGAGGCAAACCCACCACTACTTCACCTTCGACCAGCTGGCAAATATTAGTAAATTTTATCAGGTTAAAAAACTTACCAAATTGATATCGGAATCTCCAAAACATTAATCTCTTTTTCTGGAAGTTCCGATATCAATTTGGTAAGTTTTTTATGGGTGTAAGAATATAAAATGCAGATTCGGACATTCTCTATACTACAAACTTCAGAATTAGAAATATTTAAATTTGCCACAATGTAATTTTTTTCACATTATGTACAGTTTTGCATCACAATATCGATTTCTTTAGAGAAATCGAAACTGCAGATTCGTAAGTTTGCCATGGAGTTGACGACATGTCAACTAGTGTATAAAAATAAATGTCAAACTTTCAATTACCTGGTGAATTTTGGAGTCATACAATGAGCAGCAGTGACCAGGTGCTGATCATCAATGAGGGTAGCCGTACATCTGATGTCAGTCTTGAAGTTATCTCTCCAATACTCCAAATATACCACCCATGGGCTGTGATGTATCAGATTTGGACTCGCTTCGACACCACAACCTTGTTCTGGAAAGATAAAAACATTTGAGTCATTAAATAATGAATGAGAAGGAAATAGAGGAATTAATGCAATTGGCTGTACCGAAAAAAGCTGATGATGAAGGTGCTTTAAATATAGCTTCACGAAAAGAACGTTTTTATTTTTTAAACGTGTATGAGAATTGACTTGATTAATAAGCTGCTAAATGCAAATTTTATAAAAAAAATATTTGAAATTTTACTTGTGTAGTTTTTTTTTTAGAAGATAGATTCTTAAACATTGTTATTTAACAAAATATTTATAAATTATTAACAATAATGAAGTAGTTATTAGACATATTGCATCATTTAATTAATTGCAACAAATTATAAAGTCATGCTAAATTAATAAAATTGATAGCAACTGACTACAAATCAAATGTTTACAATTAGTACAAATTGTAGATTGTTGCGAAACTTGGGTTTATCAGCAATTGCATTAATTAATTAACATTATTAATTTATTATGAAGCTTATCGCTGTTTTGTTTACCTTATTTTTTGTGAAAAAAAGAGTGATAATTTTTTTATCTTATATTTTTTGCTATCTGATCAAATATTTTTTTTTCGCTCTTCAATTACACTTTCAATATAAAATTTTATACAATTTTGTAAAAAAAAATAATAGAAGCATTTCACTTTTTTTTTAAAAGAAATTTCAAAAACTCACCTCTCTTAATTCTGAAATTCCAAACGCCGACGACGCACAACAAAATGGTCACTAAGCGAATCATAGATAGAGCTAAAGTCTAATTAACACAGAATAACGGATAAAATCCAATGCATCCAGTTCAGTTCAGTTATGTATTCGCTTTTGAAATGATTCGAATGTATACTGTAACTTTATTTTATACTATACGCTCACAACTACATATACACTTTAGGAAAACAGTGGTTGATAATAGCGTGCGTCACTCTTGCGGTAATGTAGTACGGTAAAAGCTTCATTTGGGGATAGAGCAAAATTTGGGTCACGCAGCAACTTACTTAGTAGTACCTTATCAACATCAATCAACACCTATATAGCCTTTAGCTGGTCATAAGTCGCTTCCAATTTATACGGAATCTTTTTTATCCCGAAAATTTAAAAAAAATTGTTACCGTGGAATAAAATTAATTTGTTTATCTTTGAAATTCCAATGGCTTAACCGATTGATGTTATTTAGCATAAATAGGCAGCATTGAACCTGAATTAACACAGTGGCAACATTTCATCACAACAAATCACCATTGCTCGAACTAAATAAGATGAAATTTGGTGTGGAGATAGCTGATGTAAGTATTACGTAAGTAAAAAGTTAGTAATATACAAACCCCACTCCCCACCACTGGACTCTCTGCGGATCAGAGGGGCTCGCGATGGGCTGCCATGTCAGAATTCGCCACGGGATATCGTTTTCCTACGGGAAAACCGCTGCATGAATGAAGCGATCATCTTTACACCATCTCCTGGTCCAGGGTGCACCGTCCGTCAGCTCCCCTGGCAGCAGTCGAAGGACACACTTGCCGCCATCCTGCCACCGATATGTTGCTATCGCGTGGTGTTGAAGCAGCTTCATGTTACGGAAAGTTACACGAAACTGCTAAAGGCCTGATCAGACCTGAAAGATATTTGCTACTCCCTGCGATACTAAAATATCGGCCGGGTTTCGACTAGAAACTACTAGAAAAAATTTGTTTAAGACGCTCTGTCTTAAACAAAATTCTCGAGAAATAGTTCAGCTTGTTGGGCCCAAAATTTTCCTTATGAATCTGATTCAATCACAATAAACATAGCAACCGATAATGCCGTTCTCGTAGCAAATTTATCGTAGCAATAGGAATAAATTTTCTTTAGATTTAAATATAACGCAATATTATCCATTTGTTTTCCATTGACACGTAAAGAAAGAAGAAAGACAATAAACATAGATCGTTTTAAAGGGGCTCGTTTCGCCAGACCAGACGGCGCGGTATTGCGCGCAAGTTTTGCAAGTGTGATTTAACACTATTATCACATACCCACTCTGGTATCCATACCGCTATAGCTCTTGTTTGGTCAGGCCTAATTCGTGATCGAGTTGTAGCAGACTTGGTTTTCAATGACAATACAATCTTTCAAACAAAATTTGTTCAGCAAATCACGGGCCTTAAAGATAACGGGACGTCAGTGACAGGCGGCGTTATTTCAGTTATTATAAATCAGTTACCAATACTAGAGGCGGCCCACCAGCTGCACATAAATCTCTACAAATTGAGGCTTCTCCGCTCTCCGCTTGATCCATTACCACCCAAGCAGTCGCTGTGCTTCCTCTCCGCTTTGGTGGAAATAACCTGTCAGCTTTGGCACATTTCTCAAATCCGCTTTAGTGGAAATTGTGGATTATTATGATAAAATAACACACGTAATTTTTAACGGCTTCTCTTGCAAAAAGCCTTACACCAAGATGTTATAAGAGCCGGGTTTCTACCCGGAAAAAATTAATAAGAAAAATAAATAAAGGTAAATTTTGTTTGTAATATTTTAAAGCAAATTTTAGCTTTGCTATGCATTTATTTTATGTAATATTAAAGTTGAAAAATTAAGAATCCAGCAGGACTCGAACCTGCACCTCTTGGGTATACGCCCCAAGTGCTTTGCCAATTCAGCTATGGATTCGTATGCTGCCGGACTCGAAATTTCTCAACTCTTTTTGTGCCAGCTTTTAGCTAGACGAACCTTATTTGGTTTTAGCGCCATCTATGTGATGTAATAAGTACTATTCACATACTGTAAGTTTGAATTAAGATCAATACTGTTACAGTCAAGAGATGACGCATTTTTATCAAATACTTGTAATATTTTAAAGCAAATTTTAGCTTTGCTATGCATTTATTTTATGTAATATTAAAGTTGAAAAATTAAGAATCCAGCAGGACTCGAAGCGTCATCTCTTGACTGTAACAGTATTGATCTTAATTCAAACTTACAGTATGTGAATAGTACTTATTACATCACATAGATGGCGCTAAAACCAAATAAGGTTCGTCTAGCTAAAAGCTGGCACAAAAAGAGTTGAGAAATTTCGAGTCCGGCAGCATACGAATCCATAGCTGAATTGGCAAAGCACTTGGGGCGTATACCCAAGAGGTGCAGGTTCGAGTCCTGCTGGATTCTTAATTTTTCAACTTTAATATTACGTAAATTTTGTTGTTTGTGTATCTTTTATTTTCACCGATATCGAGCGTTTTTCAAAAATTGCTCGATATCGGTGAAGGAAAAAATCGTTAGAAAACCTGCATGCCTGAGAATTATATTCTTAGTCATAAGAAATTGCACAATATTAGAAAATTGTTCAACATTTACGCAGCGATTGCGCAATAGTTATTTTGATGGTA
This sequence comes from Hypena proboscidalis, assembly GCA_905147285.1. Classification (NCBI taxonomy): domain Eukaryota; kingdom Metazoa; phylum Arthropoda; class Insecta; order Lepidoptera; family Erebidae; genus Hypena; species Hypena proboscidalis. Next base: position 1,943,441 of record LR990150.1, on the reverse strand, counting down.
TTGTGCGATCAACAATGTAAAGTCGAGTAAACATACTTATCGACCTTTGAGTATATAATATTTCCTCTGAATTATCAACATAAGCATAACATAATAACAGCGAAGTCTCACCAGTTCTATGGTCATCACCACCATATGGTAGCGCCATCCACCACACACAGTTCCAATTCCAGAAATTATTATCTTAATACCAGATAACACTTTTGCCCGAACCAGGAATTGAACTTGAGACCTCGCAGTGAGATTTCGCATACGCTGATCTCTATACCATCACAGAAGTGACAAACTTGTCTACAGCATTTTAGTGAGAAGACTAAAGGATATAACTGAATATCAGTATTTAATGTGGAGTGACTTACTGACTACCCGTAACGACTGCCATAGATGATCATCATTGATCAAATGGCAACCGGGACCGATGGCTTAACGTGTTCTCCGAGGCACGATGGAAAACTCGCTATGTTACAAATGGTCACCCATTCAAGCACGACCGCGTTTAGCATTGTTTAACCTGTAAGAGCGAACGGTCAGAGCTCCTCAGATAGGTAGACCATTTTAAGAAACCCAAATAAAAAATAATCTTTACGAAAAAAATTGTTTCGCTGAACAATATTAATCTCAATTTAACTTAAAGATTTTTTAACTGGTATAATCGAACATTGTTTGTGTATCTTTTATTTTGACCTTGAGTAAACCATATTATTATCTAAAAATAATACCTTATATAAGCAATTTGTTTTGCTGTTACTATGCCAGATATTGCTATGCCAATAGTTTCCTCATTTAATATCGTGTTCAATTACGTAAATCCAATTTTAATATATTAAATTAATTATTTTATCTGAAATTAAAATGTCCATAATTGAAATATCAGATAAAATAATTATATAAATATATAAAAGATAAATTAATTCGCGTCATTTAATTTTACTAACCGAGTTAAAAATAGGAGGTTCTCAATGCGATCAATATTTTTTTTTGTTCACCATTAAATTTGCAGCCGCCAGGAACGATTTGCAAAATTATTTTTTGTCCCTAGTCCCATCTGTAGTTTTAAGTATAACGGATCTGGGTAAATATAAATATTATACGTAAGTAGATTGTCAAATATAAAAAAAATGTTTATTTGACACAAATGTTATTAATAATGTTGATTAAGATGACTTGCAATGATTCTATTGTATAAAATGGATTGTCATATATTTATAAATAACTAATGATCTACCGAATTATGAATTAAAATGAAAATATGAATCAATGAATGATGTATTAAGAATAAATCATTAATGTATACTTTTACTTATGCTACTTAATTATATTTCTTAACTATATGTACTTAATTTAAACAATTATTTTTACATTACTGTTACAAGAAAATACAATTATTGATGCAGGTCAACAACATTTGACAAAGATGTGTTGATCGCTGATTATATTTGTAACAACATTTATACCAACTACATTTTAATGCAAATAAAGATTCTATTCTATTCTATTTGAACATCTATGACAGTCGTTACGGGTAGTTAGAGGTCAGAAAGTCTGAAACTTTACATAACATCACGCCTATATTACCCAGACGGATGTGGCAGGGGTGTGTGACACACACATTACACCTGTTATGTTGTCCTTTGACGTCCCTAGGGACAGGAACAGAGCCATCCACCGGGCACAATGCCAACTCCGTGCTGTTATTGAGAATTGGTTCTCCATGGTTACAACTGCCACCAGCTCGTTTTAAAATCCGAAAGGATGAGGATAGCCAAATATAGAGATAACCAAAACCAGGCTAACGTAAGAATGGAAGCATGGAAGGCTAAGCTTCCAACTCCACCTGGCTTTCTTAAATCAGCCGAGCATCTACCACCTGGTAGCGGGCTACAGTGGCCAATTTGGAAGTCTCGTAACCGCCTCCGGACACAAGTTGGCCGCTGTAGGGAGAATTTGGTTAAGTGGGGACTTACACAAACAAAATACCATCAATTGTGAGTGCGGGTTCCCTACACAAAATATGGCTCACCTGCTATCATGCCCGTTGTCTCCTGCCACGTGTACGCGTCAAGATCATATGCAAGCTACTAAAAAAGGAGTGGACGTTGCTGCTTTTTGGGCAAAAAATATAACATAAAGCAGCATAATACAAAAGAAGAAGATTGAGAATTTCTTGATAAAAAGTTCAAGAATAACACTTTTAAAGAGGATCGTATTAGCGTAATTTACTGAAATTCAGCCGTTAGACTAGATCAGTGGTTCCCAATTAGTTTTCTCTACGTACCACTTTAAGAAAGACCTCCAACTTGCGTACCCCTTTATTAGGAATGTTTAATAAAAAAATGAAATGTACCAATTGTATTTTTATTATCATCAAACGACATTCTAATGACAGAGAACATGATTTAGGTATTAATGTGGCAAATGTGCACGTTTATCTTTACACAACTCGGCATAATCTGGTTGCATGTTGATCAGCTTTAATCTTAAGTCGTCTTCGAGTTGAAGTCTGTGACGATGTTTGTTTTTATGTTTGTCATTGCGGAAAATCCGCCCTCGCAAAGGTAAGTTGTGCAAAATGGCAGTAAATATTTTATTGCTACTTCGCTGACACGATAAACGTCTTTAAGGCCAGCCCAAAAATTAACCAATGATTGTTCCGCAAAACAACTTTTGTGTCTACTGTTGCATGAGATGGTATATTATTGAATTATTGTTTTTTAAGGCTTTTAGTTTAGAGATTGCTGCGCGTACCCCTTGATGCAATCTCGCGTACCCCTGGGGGTACGCGTACCGCTAATTGAGAACCACTGGACTGGATGACAATCCCAATGTAATGTAGGGTTAGGAGAATGATAAATATTTTCTAGCGATGAATATTTTCTAGCACAGGTCTACATATAAGAGCATGTTTTTTCCCTCAATACGCATAATGCGTCAATACAACGTCACTATTTACTTTATAGTTCTTTACCGTTATTTGTAAGTTAATAATGAACTTTGTTACTATTGTTAAGATATTTTTCTACCTTGTCATTATATGAATCAGATTTTACGGGAAAACTATTTTTCTGTTTTAAATGACGAACTTAGCAAACTACCTTTTAACTCATCCGTTTCTATGAATTGAACAGCCAAAAATGATACAAGAAACCCAGGTAGATCCAAATCCAGTCCCTAAGAATTGAAGTTAGTAAGAATGTGACGTCATAAAAATAATATCAGCCCTGTATCTTACACATGTCCCACTGCTGGGCTCGGGCCTCTTCTCATGATGAGAAGGGTTAAGCCATAGTCCAGCACGCTGGCCAAGTGCGGATTGGTAGACTTCGCACGACCTCGAGTACTTTTTAGATACAAATGTACTATCGAAAGCAGTTCCGCATGCCCACCTTTAAGACGGTAATCGCATAGCACCGCTCACGGCGTGTATACTCGATGCTAACGTTCTGACCAATGGGGAGCGCGAACGATATTCGAGTTGTATGCGTATAAATATCTATATGTATAATTGTTACACTCACACTAAGCGAGTGTGCGCTCGGTTAATTGTAGATGATTTTTAAATAAATGTAAATCCCATCCGCGTGAGCTCCTTGTTATGAATAGTGTTATTGCCAGCGAGAAACAATTTTGAACTTATTACTATCTTAAATGTTTAGATAAAAAAAATATATTGGTATTGCCAAATATATTCAAATGATTATTTGAACTTTCTGAAACAAATTTTATTTTTGATAAGAATTAATTTATTCAACAATTTATTTTAGTTTTATCTTTTTTTATTTATTAAAAATTTCTTAGTGACTAGATTATGTTAAAAGAAATAAATTGATAACTATCCTTGGGTTATTTTTGGGCTTCAATTGAAATAATATATTTTAACAGAGGCTGCTCAAGTCTTCGAACAAGTGTTAAGTTAATCTGTGAAGAAATCTTAAATGGAATGTATAAATAAATCTCTGATAAAACTGATTCCAACGGCGCGGGCGCATTGAATATCGTAATATCATCATTGTGTTAAAAGATGAATGGATTGATATGCAAGTATTTGTAAATAGGATTTTTATATTGATGCGTTTAATGGGGGTGAAATAACTGTCTTGATTGCTTATTATTTGTTAAATAAATTAAATGTGTTAAATTATATACTAGTAAATTCATTTTAAGTTAGTTAAAAGTAGATTTTATCACGGGATATTGTCGGCGATTTTGCCAATATTAAAAACCGAGTTAACTATTGTTTTAAATCGTAAGAAGTTCAATAAAACATGCCGACAAGCATTGTTAGCGATTTTGAATCACCTTACCATAGTTGTTAAGTAGATAAGGTGCAATATTGTTTAACATGTTTTAACCATCATTTATCGGCTTCTAACACAAAAAAAATAGCTATTGTTTAAGTTCTGAGAAATTTGACTAAACAATGCACTTACAAAACGTTGCACATTTCGGCTATTGTTTATATTTTGCCCACTGCACTCACACAAATACAATTGTCTCAAAGGGGGTGGGGTAAGGAAGTGTGGCTATTGAGCTTGCACTCACACAAATAAAAAAATGCCTCTGATTCGTTGGTTCAATGTGTGCGTTACTACCTGCGCTGTCGCAGGAATATTTTCTAAAGTGGGCATGCTTATCTGCAGCCGATAGTACAAATATCTTCGAAAAGATGCATCTTAACGATTTATTGACGGTGTGTGCCGTGGGTTCGAACCCGAGACCTTTGACTTCACAGTCCTACGGTCTCCCATTCAACTATCGCTGCTGTGTGACGTCATACTTATACAAAAAAGAAACAATAGCCGAATAGGACTGCGAAGTTGAATTTCTCAGGTACGTACCCACGACACGCCTCTCTGTAAAAAAAAGTGTGTGGCATTCGGGGACTGCCGCAGTAAAGCTATTGCATACCTTTTTTATCAACTTATGCAATTATAATTATTTATTAATTTTATTTATGCAGTTTTTTTTTCTTTTGTTTTTTTTTTCTTTGATATTAATTTACATTACACTTTTTGAGCCTGGAGGCCGATAATATATTTTTTTCTTTTATTAAATAAATGAGAAGTTAATATTGTTCAAAATAATTGTATTATCTTATAATAAATGTAGGTTATTCAGGAATATTTATCATTGAAACTATAGGAAACTAAAAAGTATCACCACTTTGCCGGTCGGAGTGGGTGTTAGGTTATTTTCGTTACGGAATTTCTGGATTCGGTCTCCACGCTAAAGGCCCGCGATAGAAGCTATGCAATAGCTTTAGCAAAAATCGCTATGATTCGTCGTAGGTATTAAAGCTCAGGATCAGTTAACATGCCTATTAAACATAATACGTAACAGGCTGACCTTATCTTTTTAAATCATGCAGCCCGTGAACAACCAAACATGCTTTTTTGTTTCTACTTCGGCGAACAACGATGAGATATCTAATGTGCCTGTAAACTGCAATTAGTGTTTCGGCACTATTTTACTCACGTAAACCAGCTTAGGTCCCGAAGAAAAAGAAACGACAACGTGGCAGGCCCACAAGAAGATGGCGGGATGAACTGGATTCCTACCAAAATGACTGGGCACTACAAGCCGTGAACAGAGACAAGTGGAAAAAGGGTGGGGAGGCCTTTGCACTGCAGTGGGACACTATAGGCTTGTAAAAAAAACACATTTTGAGGTTAAAAAATGTTTTAAGCCGGATCCACAAATGTATTGGCCAATCCAATCACTGCACCGTATCCGTATTGCCAATTCGTATCATTATTACTTATTTGAACTGGTCAGTCTTGATACACCCTGTTCTGGTACGACCTACGATACGGCCCTAGCTACACATATTCTGTTCTTATATAGTTCTTAATGGCTTCCAAAACTAAATACGTACAGCGTGATCGGACAAATTAATCCAAATAAGGAGCCGGCTTTAGGTATGTATCATGGCATGAATAATCGCAAAATAAACAATCACAACAATTATACTACGCGACGTTTAACTAACAAAAAAAGTCTGACTGAACACATTGCTAATAATAATAGTAGGAATTCTCAGAAATGCCAATGAACTCATAAGTGAACATTAAAGGAAATCAAAATATCGAAAGAAAGAAAGATAGAAATATATTTATTCTGACAAACACAAAAACACAAATAAAAATAAAAATAAAAATCGCGCTTATTATGATTCATATTTCTGCACGTGCATGTAAAAACCCAACAATCTTGTAATCAAATAGATCAAATTCAAATTCAATTAATTACAAATTAGGTGCAGATCTCTTGTAAATTCAATTGGAGCTATGTATTTAAATTTCTGAGGATGCCTTTGGTTGAAATCGATCACGAATACTTTGCGTACAAGACTTAAAAACCTCATCCATATTACGATGTCCCATTCGTATGAAAAAAAGACCAAGCAATTGTTCCCTTTGCCAATCTCAACTTTAAACAATGTAAAGATATCAATTCATATATACTGACTAAATATTTCTCTTTTTGGTTTTAAACAATTAAAATTAAACTTGAATATAAGAGACAAAAAATATTATACAACCTACAATATGGGTACAATATATACATACATACCTACTTACAAAAAAGGGAAAATACATAACATGATAATTATGCATAAAATTTAAGTGGTCATCAAACCGCCGTCGAAGCAAATAAATAATCTATTCTAATTTATACAAGTTTTCTAATAATACAATAGCAGCGTTAACCGAGTGGAAGACCGTAGGACTGCGAAGTCAAAGGTCTGAGTTTAGACCCACGGCACACACCTCTGTCAATAAATCATTAAGATTCGTCTTTTCGAAGATAAGTGTGTATATCATTATTACTTTACTACATAGTATAAAACAAAGTCGCCTTTTCTGTCCCTATGTGCGCTTAAATCTTTAAAACTACGCAACGGATTTTGATGCGGTTTTTTCCAATAGATAGAGTGATTCAAGAGGAAGGTTTTTATGTATAATACATGCATAGAAAGGGGGAATTGTTTTACTCTAAATTTAACGCGTGCGGGCCACGGGCAGTAATGAATAAATCAATCTACTGGATCGATTTTAATCATTTTTTCAGTGAGTGACAACAGTTTTTCTGTAGTGTATTTAGTATCAGCATTGTACACGTGCGAAGCACTAGTATCATATAAAATATCGCTTGCTAACAGTGAAGGAAAACATCGTGAGGAAACCTGCATGCCTGAGAGTGCATAAAAAGTACTCGAGAAGAAGTCTACCAATCCGCACGTGGACTATGGTCTAACTCTTCTCATCATAAGAAGAGGTTCGAGCTCAGCAGTGAGCCATGTATTAGATACAAGATATAAGAATAGCATTACGTTTAATGTCATCGTGATTCATCAGGTGACTAAGTGAGGGAATCCCCTCGAATAAAGCGAAGAAAATCCCAGGAAATTTAGTAAAATTTTTGTGTAGAATTAGAAAGATTTAGATTTCAATCTAGAACTAGACGAAGGGCATAATGTTGACAAATCTATTTAATGAACAAAATTATAACTAATTCTAAAAATGTTTACGTGTTAACTACTACGTCTATAGCCAAGACGTTACGTCTCAAATGTTATGTATGCCGTCAGAAATAGCGTGCTCATCTTCGTCACTAAATAAAAAATATACCATATATATATATTATCTCTGCTTTGGTAGAATACGGTCTCTACGTTGCTGCGTCTAGTATGACGTCTAGTATAAATGACTTTGACATTGACCCATACTAAACAAGAAATACTGGTTTATAAATAGAAGTTGTATCAATAAAAAGTGAATTGAATAGCCGATCTATGACCTTTTTAATCACGTGTGCAAAGATTGTGCTATTCATAGATATTTTGCTAAATAAATTGTAGTCCCGAACAATGATTAAAGGCATTCGGGAATAAAATTTCAGAGTCAATGCTTCATTATCCTCTATATTTTTACTTGGTGTCGACAACAACGAGTCAACAAAAGTATCTGACAATTAAAATTTTCAAACGCTATTCAACTTGAAAATTTGCATTAAAATAGTAAATAAATAAATATCTCACAACTTACACACAATGTCATCCAGTTCCAAACTTAGCAGAGCTTGTATAATACAAGCTCTGCTAAGTTTGGAACTGGATGATGGGTACTAGAATAACTGATACTAATATATATATATAATACTTTTCTTTTGTAAATACATACTTATTATACAGAGAAAATAATAATGATTATAATAATGCATATATTAAAGATTACCATTCCTTTTGGTTCATCCACTCATGAAATAAGAACGATCTTCAGAATTAAGCAAATTTTAAAATTAGGTAGTACTATTGCTGACTGCTGTACTATAGTTAACAGTAAGAAGCCTTTAAAATAGTATGTGCCCGCTACCCTAATACTAAATTTGATCGAAATCCGTCTAAATGTTAAAGCGTGAATGTTAAATAATAAAAATCTTGATTTATTCAAAGAACATACAGAGTTTGCTGAGAGAAAACAGACGCAGTTAAAGTTGCAGATTCTGTAAAAAAGATGATTTCTTCCTCTTAAGCTAGGTTAGTATACCTGTATTATAAAAGGTAGTTTATAGTCGAGGATTACAATTTATCATCGAAAACATTTTATAAGTGGACTGTGTCAGTCTACTATAGGTATTTCAGAGTATACAAAAAGAAAAAGAATGAAATAATGATTAATACAGAGAATAAATTGTATATATTAGTGGGATATGTCCGTGTCTGTGAGTGTGGGAAAGAACTTGTGTGTTTCCTTGTATTATTCAGATGTTTTTCAGCTTAAAATCCCTATATCTGATCAGATTGTTCGCATCTACACATCGCTTATGACTTGTGAGTATAGAAAGTTAGGCGGTGAAACCCCAATCAACTCATTCAGCAAATTTGGACCTGCTCCAACTCGTTTTTCACCTATTATTTTGTGTGTGCGTCGCCTTCATACAAGGCTGAATTTCGGAGCGATGATTCCACGAAGTCCACGCATTCCAATGATTGGTAGTAATCGTAGGATGCGTTTTTGTCGTACGACGAACACAATAGACCGTGCTAACGTCATATCAGGCCATATTAATCATATGATAATAATCCAATGATAATATCCTAAAATGACTTGTAGAGTGCTTTAACTGGGGTTTCAGACAGTTGTTCAGGGAACTTAGGAAATAAACATACTAAGAATCCTCGTGTCTAGAAGATGAGAATCAGAATTATCAGCGCTGCGGTGCTTTTTGGCGCTGCAGTATTGTGCTGAGATGCGTACCATTTCTGGCATTAAAAGTGATTTTTTAAATTATTTAGTTTTAGACGTTTTACTATGTATTTTATTTGCCAGAATAAATGATTTTTCTTTCTTTTTATGAGCTGCAGTAGAAGGAGACAGAGACGGTTCCACTTTTGAATAATGTGCTTTTCCTGTCTTAAATTTTATTAGTCTTGCATTTCTTGTATATAAAATTCTGTTATTGGCTTTTGATGCATGTCGGTCACGAGAAGTGACCTTAGGTGAATAGAGTCCGAATGCTGAATGCCTTGGCAATCTACCATCCTTCCTCGCTTCACCTACATGACCGCACATTTATCGATACCAAATTTTATTTTGATGGAGTTGCTTAAGCATTTAGTTATCTTTAGTAACTCCATCAACCTAGAATCGGTGCCGGCAAACGGCTTTAAGTCATCTATGTAAAGCTAGTGAGATATTACCTGGCTACCCCTACGTAACCTCAAGCCTAGTCCTGAACTCTCTAGGAATGTACTAAGAGGGTCAGTGCTAAGCAAAACCAGAGGGGACTCAAACTGTCGTCCTGGAATATACCCCGCTCAATCCTTATTAGTGCCGCCTCCTGGATCTGTCGGAGCCCCGGATAGCAAAGAGCAGTTTTTCACTGCCCCATACACGATCTTAAGGTGGTGCATAGAGTTATATTTACTTTATACAACTCCAGCACCCTCAAAAGAAATGTATGTGATGCAGAGTCATACACTCGTCAGCCTTTATTATTATAATTTTTGGTTTATGTTACCATATCTCGGGACTACAGAGTCCCGGCACTTTGGTAGGCATGTGTGGGGCCGAAGCCAACAGCACAGAGGCCCGATAAACACTACTCTAAATGTAATGAGGCACAAACCGGCGATTATCCCTGTTCACATTATAAAAATGCACTCAAGGACAATCCCCGGATTGAGCAGACCTATTGCAGAAAATTATTATTATTATTAGGTAAGGTAACAAGGTAATATTTAAATTAAAAAAAATTCACACACAAAAATTTTAATTTTCAATCTCTTAAATTTATTTGAGTAAATACATAACAATCTAACAAGTACAATCTAGACCAACACTTAAGTGCCTCATGGTATCTTTCCTTATTTTAGTATCACTGTTACTTATAAAATACATATACGCAATAACATTCTTTTTACCTACAGGCACATGAAATATATTATTATGAAAAACACTGGTGGTACTGGTAACCTTAAAATATTCGAAAGAACAAGAAAAACTGATCCAAATTACGATGTACAAATCAATACAAATTTAGTAGTATAGCAACATTTTTGACCCGGCGAAGCGGGTTATTTTCTATGGAAATGTAAAATATTCTATAGAAAATTTATAGTGACACTGAGCTGGATAAATTTGCTCTATTATCTTGTGATACATCTTGTCTTGTAGTTTAAACCTTTAAACCAAATTCATTATGAGTATGAGTGTATTTATTTGATTTGAAGATACAAGTCGTTGAAATGTACACTATGGAAAAACAAAAAATAACATAATTGTACAGCATTTTAATCTCGATTAGTTCGTCTCCATATAAATTTATTTTTCATTTTAAGTCACACTTAAACTTACAATTATTTGAGCTAATACTTTGAGCACCTTTCATTGGAAACTTGTTAAAAATTGTTTTTATTGTCTTTTCAATATCTCTTACTTAAAAAAACTGAGAATTCGAACAATTATGGCACAATGTGTTGTTATTCATATACCTACTTTTGCAATTTGTTTTATTTTGTTACTATTACAAATTAAAAAATACTTTCTCCGTTAGTTTTTCGAATAAATTATCTTACATGCAACAATATAAATAAATAAACTATGGTTTAACATCTAAAATAAACATTAATACTGATGTGTATTTTATTAAAATATAGTTTATTAATAAATAGCAAGATTGCATTGAATAAGCAGAAAGAAAATTTTACAAAAATTTAAGAAATTTAATGAATTATTATTTGTTGTCAACACAAAAATTAATTATTCAAATTCTTCACAAAATGAAAGACGAAATTAAAATATTGTGAATATATATACAAATATAGTTATTGAGACGTTTTTAAGAAAAATTTTAGATCCCAATTTTTTACTCATGATGCTAAAAAAATAATAACTAAATCAAGACGTATAGTAAAATTCTGTAAGCGTTTACATTATTTCGTTAGGAATTGGAATAATTATTATTATATGCACATACAAAAACCTTTAGGAAAATCATCATATTTACTAGCCCTAATCTCAGTAAATTCATTTAGACCAACTTTGGCGTCATTCTTAAAACATTTTTGAGCGAAATTAAAATTAAAATAATTAAGTACGATTAATTATAATAATAGTAGAGCATTAACTTGCCCACAGATTCACAATACAAAGGACTTGCAGTGTAAAATTTGAGATTAAAAAAAAGGAATTTTATTACATAAAAAAAAATTTATTTCAAAAGATAAAGCTATTTCTTTATTTTCAGTAGAACCTTCATACCGATTTTGTCCTATCAACCTTATTTGTGAACAGCAGGATAACACCTCTACAAATATATTTAAAATTTTCCCACTATATTAAATTGTTTATGGCACATTAAATGTTATTATTATAAAGATAGAGATTATAAATAGTGCATAATTTTGGTATGTTGAATATACCATTGCTTGTTTATTTCTATTATTACAACATACGGATAGTCCGTATGGCTACTAAAGTTGTTCAATAAATTATTACAAAATATAACTTCAAAGAGCATTCAAATAAATCTAAGAGATCATATTAAATGCTTTTTAAACAAGTAAAATTTAAACAAATCCGCTCGATCGCCTCTTGATTCTGAGGTAGTATGTTAAGATTTAGAGCTTATTCTTTAACAACGCTGTGAATCCAATCCAAATAATCTACTACGCTAGTATAGATGCCAGGAGAATTCTTGGTACCACAGTGAACGTTACCTCCACTGGTGACACCAAACAATTCAACTTTTTCAGTTACCCTGGTTAGAGGTCCACCAGAATCTCCACGGCAGGTATCGATCGCGTATTCACCACCAGCACAAATAACACTTTGGGGCAAAATGTTGTGCTTATAGGCGGCTTGGCAATCTTGCCTGGTCCATATGGGCAGGGGAATGATCTTCTTCGTGTGACTGTAGATGCCTTTCATTGGGATCTCTCCCCAGCCAGCAGCAAACATCTTCTTTGCGTTAAGGTTTTCTCCGCTTGGCAAGCAGACTGGACGGATAAATTCTGAAAATGTTGATTAAGTTGTTATAGGTTCTGTTTTGACTTTTACTAAATTGAAGATCATAGAGGTTAAGGCAAAATTAGTCTTTACAAAACTAATGAGTTATTTACAATAACTACGGCACTAACTTGTTCTATTCTTGTATCAATTTTGTTCAATTCAATTGTCAGGGACAAAAATCTAGAAACTTACCGGTATAAGGGGCGTCGCTTGCCAATGTCAGAATTGCGATATCGTGTTCCTTGCCGTCGTATCCAGGGTGCATTTCGATATTTTCCACTTCAATTTTTACAATTGGGTCAGCACATACGCCATCCACACAATCTTTCTCAGTATACAAGTCGTATTCGCCAAGACGGGCGACTAAACTGAAAAGTAAAGAAATATTTTATTAGCTTTTCTCCTCAAGGTTATTTGAAGACGGAGACGTCATTAAGATTTGGGCCGAGCACAAGATTTTCCTATCAGGCAATTCTCAAGGAGTACAGAGTAGGGAATTGTAGTGATAAGGTCAACCCATGGGATCTATACATAAAGCTTAACAGGTGAAGTGTGCACAACATCATTACCTCTGCCACGCCCTTCAATGGAGGTGTGCTGTTGTGTTATGTTAAAGCATTTTTTACTTAAATTTAGTTAGAAAGATCTCCTAAATTTTGAACTGTTCTTTTTCCAGCAATTTAATATTAGGTCTAAAATGATCCTTACCGATCGAAATGAGGTTTCTTAATGCAATGGGCGGCGGTGATGAGATGTCGGCTGTCGATGAGAGTGGCGGCACACCTGACTTCGGTCTGATCTTCATGACGCCAATACTCTAAGTACACCAGCCAGGGGTTGTGGTGAACAAGGTTTGTGCTCGCTTCAACTCCACATTCTTTAACTTCTGCAAAATAATAAAAGTCATAATAAGTACAGGCATATATTATGTGGAGACTACTTCACTAAGGACCGTGAAACTGGTCCTTAGTGAAGTACTGAATAAGTCTCTGGTAACCTATTTAAAACTCTTTTGACAGATGAAATGTACAATTATCACAGAACATTATAGGATTAACCAGCACTACCCAGGGCTTTATCATGAACTGATGAAATTAGGCCTAAAAGTGCAAAAACAGAGTTTATTTTAATCCTTATAAGGAAGCAGCTAATTGCACATGTGCTTTGATTTTGTAGAGGTATTTTGACATTAAATAATAACAATTCATATAATTTTCCTTAAAGCTAATCACTATAGTTTCCTCAAACAGGCATTAGTATCGAGGCAAACATTGCGTGCTATTTGAGTTATTTTAATTACAAATACGTCATAATGGCTAAGAAAATTGTAGCATGGGATTTACAATGTCTACTCATACTTTGGGCCGACAGTGAATCTTTCCTTCGATTCACGTGAGGCTTATTTTCAAGTATATGTTAGTTGTTTATGTAGATGACATGATTGTCGGGTTTATAGGTAAGTATGGTATGGTTAACCTCAAGGGATTTACTTGATTTGTGCCACGAGCTAACGTCAGTGACTCGCTATTGACGCGTGCTATGGCCTATATGACGTCAAAATAGTTATTGGTATTGGAAATAACAGAGTTGTTTATATGGATAAGTTTCCTTTATGTAGCAATTTAATAGTACTATTAACTTTTTTTTCGACATTTAAAGATAAATAAATAGAGCTATAGTTATCTTAGAATGAAAAAACAAGCAAACTTTACTAAAATGTTGAGTTTTGATGAAAAATAACTATGCAGACACCGACACTCAATTTGAATACAATAGGACTACAGAAAAACAAGATGTTTATTGTGTGTGAGACCACGCCCTTAAAAGGCTGTGGTTGGCCGGCCTTCCGTTTAAAGGCGTGGTTCTTGTATGCCGGTAACAAAAAATCAAGTATTTACTGATACCAGTGTTTCAATCCCCGTGTCATTTTAAAACTTTATTTTGTCCTATTCTTATAAAGTTAATTTATAACCAGATAGATAATGTTATTACTGATATTATTATAACGCAGCATTAGTTATTTTAATTCATTAGATAACAATTCACATAGTAAATTTTATTATTATCGTATTAATTATTAGCATATTTTTATGTGTCCTGATTTATTATGATGTTTTTATTATTTACAAGTTATCATTTTAATAAATATCGTGGTTTATCAAACCTTTTTAACTTAAATATATTTATTATGTTCTTTGAAATATGTTTTTTTATGTTTTACACTAATTTATTTTTAACTAGCGACCCGCCCCGGCTTCGCACGGGTACAATGCTGATACTAAATTAATACACTACAGAAAAACTGTGAACGTTGTATATAAAAACTGCCTTCTTCATTACTGCCCGTGGCCCGCACGCGTTAAATTTGGAGTAAAACAATAAAATTTCTATGCATGTATTATACATAAAAACCTTCCTCTTGAATCACTCTATCTATTGGAAAAAACCGCATCAAAATCCGTTGCGTAGTTTTAAAGATTTAAGCGCACATAGGGACAGAAAAAGCGACTTTGTTTTATACTATCTAGTGATGTTGTCAAGATAACATTCGCGCCTAATAATGACAACATTTTCGAAACATATTTATATAATTTCAGCTCAATTTTAATTAAATTTATAATGTTATTAATTAAATTGTGTTTGGACAGACGCAAGCTAAAGAAAACATAAAATTAACTTTTATTATCGTTAGGCTTAAATAATAAAATGCAAAGTTTTTGAGATAGCCCCATTTTAGGATGTGAAATATGTATAGGCTACAACATTTTTACAATATGATTTACAATACATTTCAAACGCACGTTTAGCTCTGGGTTTTGTAAACATTAAGTTTGTCTTGTGACATTGCAGACCCCGAAATAACACGCAATATTTACTAAAGAACAAGCTTAATAAAACAAAAAACAATCTTACCATGCTGCCACGCCTTCACTGGGGATCCCCACACTCCACAGAACAGTCCACTGCTCACCAAAACAGCCAACACTTTTGAGATCATCATTTTCAAAACTTTTGTCTCCGAAGTCTAACTTTGTATCCTGAACCTTAAAAGATATATTAGGATGAGACTGGCGGTACAACTTACCCTATAAGGGTTTCAAGTTGACCGTTCAAGCTGGTGTCAAAGCTACAACTACCGTTTTGCAACAAATGTTCTATGTTATAAACAGTTTACGTTTTCCTTAATGATAAAACAACAAGCCGTGTGGCTGGGATGGCGCCACTAGTACAGTAATATTGTAAGAGACTCATACACTGACTTATTTGTTTGGACAATGCGTACAGTGTCATATAAATTACTCCTAATTAACCTCTGGCATACTGTCTCATTAGATAGACTTAGAAAATATACGGTCTGTTTAAGTGGCAGCTGGCCCTAAGAACAGGGTTGCCAACATTTTATCAGCAACTTATATCAACTTTACCTATCGCAAAGAAGTATGAACTAGTAGTGCTGGCACTGTACTACCACCGACACTGAAAATAGTCAGGTATATTTTCTAACGGATAATAAAATTCTCAGTACCAACTCAGAGTCACGGTAAATGACGATAGATTCACCCCCTATTACATGGCATCTAAACATAACAAGTGCAGTGTGCATTTGCTTAACCCTTGTGGGAAACACAGGCAGGCGTGATTTTATCGGTCTGGCTTCTTAACAACACATATTATTATAGCACTTAACATAACATTCAATTGTAATATAACATTTAGCACCTTTATAATATCAATCGGAATTTGAACTTTATTCCAAAAAGGTTACATAACAAGCGAACGCTTGCGGTCTAGGGCCTATGCAAGTTTTGGAAGGCCTTTTTCTGGCTATCTCTGTCTTTTTGCTCGCGATAAACAAAGCAAGCATCAGAATTGTTATGTAAAACTCGCATCGTGTAAATTAGTCGTTGGTTTTATTTAAAAGAGCTTTGTTTAATAAAGTAATCCCTCGAAATATTATAAGTTAGCTATTTAACTTCACGCTGGGACCCAAGGCAGAAGAGCAGTAACGTAAAACTGTGGAGCAACTAATTAAGGATAAAACTACAACGCAGTTCAAAGGGAAACAAAATAGTTGTTGATTATATTGCCTTTACAACTGCAAATGTAACTTTGTAAAGGTGAACTACGCACGCATTATCGCGTATTTTTCATTTACCTATTTCATTCAGTGTTATTTGTAGTAAACATAACAACCATTATTATTGTATATTCATTACTACAAAACCCACTCGCAAGTTTTTTTTTTTATAGAAGCTTATTATTGATTTGTAAACACAAATTGTTAGTATTTTTGTTAACCCCCTCCAGCTAAGCTTAATTCGCGTGTGTTGGAAGGAATATCACGTCCGTGGTGTAATGGTCTGGTTTCGAACCCACGACCTTTTGCTCGTAAGTCCGATACCTTATCCATTGAGCTCATGGCTTAGGTTTTAGAGGGCCAGTCTTTTAGCGTAATTAATTTACATATTCATGACAATTTTAGCTTTCTAGCACTAAAAGTTTCGACGCTATAAACAGACAGACATAAATATAAGGGTTCGTTTAAGGTACTACGGAACCCCAAAAATCTTAGGTACCCATTCTGTCAATCAAGATACGCGTCAAGTCACGAGAACGGGATACGATGATCAGATCGGACGAGTGATACAAATCTAGGTGATACAAATTGAATGATACAATTAATCTCAAATATCTATGAAGTCTTATTTACTTACTATAAAGTCACGTATTAATTTTGTATTTTTTATACACCTAAATTCCCTGTTACTTGGATCTTTCTCTAGCCGTGTCTACACCGAACGAACGAACGCCAACGAATGCATCGATGTTCCCGCCACGCTTCGGATTGTTGTAGAACGCCAACGAAAGGTCGATGGCGTTCGCAAAACCATCAAAACTACTCCAAACAGGAGCCAAAGACCCGGCTTTCAATTAAATGTTTGTACGGCATTAGTTGAGTATAGCTCTACTCATGGAGTACTAAGACACCAATTGTTTAGTATTAATAACAACAGAAGGAAAATCGTAATTGTGTACAATTTAAATGTGAGTGCGTAATAGTAAGAAAATCTATATCCGGGAGTACAATATACTCAGGAAAAATATAATGTTTTCCTCGCCATCAAGTCATAACGGTCGCAAATGACTCAATGCTTTAAAAAGTACCTTATTTGGGTGGCACTTTTTTGAGGCACACGGTTACCAATCATCCTATACATACCTTCAATTCAAATATAAGCTGGTCTCGCATTGCACGGCAAGCCTATACAACGTGAGATCATTTTATATAGGTAATGTATAGGTTGATTGGTAGCCGGTATACCTAGGTTGATTGGTGGGCGTGTGTCTAGCTGTAATGTAGTCATCGCGAGCCAAATCTATTGTTTGAGTTTCGTCCAACAGTAAATTGTAATGGGTGGCGAAAGAAATATAGCCCTTGTCACTTGGGACTTTTTTTACAAATTAGGACTAAGTTCGGTACGAACGCCGAGGCCGCGGAAGCGAACTGGTAAGCTCGCTTGCAGCCGTTTGTACGGTCGTTCAGGTCTAAACTGGAAATTTTGCTTAAAGTGTTTTGAATAATTTGGTCCATTTTGAATAAAAGTGTCGAATGTTGCCAAAATTGGGTAGATCTCAGAGCGTGTGTAAATTTTGGGACGAAAAGACAGTACCGAATGATAGTAAAAGCTGAATGCATGTTAATTTGGAATAAGCGGTCCGATACTTAAAGAATAAAAACCTTCTTCAAAGACAGGGAGATTGCGATTCTCCCAAGATGGCGAAAATATTTTTTATCTATAATTTTGATTTTTGGTGGCAAAGAATAATAATGAAATTTAGGTAAACCGAAAGCTTATCCACATTTTCATTCAGAAACATTTTACACTTACTAGAATTTAGATTAAAGCCAATACATTGTAATTTATTTTTAATTAAGGCTAAACCTTCTAAAATCCTTTCGATATCACCTTCCAGGGTACCGTCATCTAAATACCACATGTTTAATTTAGAATTTAATTTACTTTTCTTCTTAATTTTTTTTTACTTTTCAAGATTATGTGTATTAATACCTACTTGTATGTTAGATTTACTTTAAAGTAGGTAAGTATACATGGTGAAAACGATATTGCGACATTGTTTGAAACCACGGCTTTTTGTATTGGTTAGTGTACATTCCTAGCGGTCAATTTATTTTTAGAAATGATTTTTTCACGTTTTCGAAAAAAAAGAAATTATTTATTTATTTATTTCGTATCAAAAATACATTTGTGTAGAAATAAAGTAAACGTAAACCTTTCCACACCTGACGGTCTTGGGCCACAAGCATCCACTTAATCCCGGCTGTCTTGACCAGGTTAATAAATAAATAAATAGTTTTACAATACACATATTAATGTCAAATTATGGAATTCATTAACAAAATAATGTCATCCATTGAAAAGAAAAATAATTATGTATACACAAATTTAAACATATAATTAAATGACATGTCAGAATTGATTACTTAATATATGATTGTATATAAAATTGAATTTAACCATAAAAGTTAGTGGCGATGTTTCTCTTGCTCAACGGTAACCGCAAGCATGACGTGTAAATTAATTCGAGTATTTTAAAAGAAAAAGTTAATATTTGACTATCATTTAATTTGCCCCAACAAGGTGCCCAACCAACATTTTCCTTTTATGGTAGCAGAGCATGGTTTCAAAGTTCAATTTGTCCGGTAATCGTGATATTTTTTTATTCATAAAAATAAACTACCCGTGATAATGAGCACTGGCCACGGCCAAAAACTGTGGCATCAATAAATGTCGCTATCGAATCCACCCTGACAATAATGACACTGTTGGAGAAAAATAATCGTTTTATTTACATGTCAATGCATAATTGGTTTTGTCAGTTTTTACCCGGCCCGGGGATAATTTTGTATGAAATTTGAAAGAAAGAAAGAAAGAAAGAATTTTTTTATTGTCACAAAACATAAAATAAACAATACAGGAAATACGATCAAATACAGTTATACAGTCTGTACCAAAAGGCCAGCAGCTCAGCATAATGCTAAGTGACTGCAATGAACTACAGTCACCTAACGCTGATTTTCAGCTGCAGCCCACGAGTGCCGTACGCTCAAAACTACTAAAAAAAATTAACTTAAATTAATATCCGTTGAATTAAAAAGGATCAAAAGGATACACCATATATAAATAAATAAAAAGCTGTTTACAAATTTTAAAAAATACAAAATTAATATAAAAAAGAAATAATATAAATAATATTATATGTTTAAATTAAATAAGTAAGTAATAATTTATTCGTTTTTGAATGATTAAACTATAAAACTGCTAATTAATAGTGTAATAATTTATGTTAAATAATAAATAAACAATATAAATCATACGACGATAAAAAATAAACAAAATAATACGATGTCATAATTTTTTTATAGATTTTTGTTTTAAAATATTATTTAATGTATAAATTAGTATTATAAAAATAAGTGTAAAAGCAAATTGATTTAATTTAAAATATGGATTTAAAAAAAAATTGATTTTATTAAAATAGGTATTAAATTTGGCAGTCCAATTGTAGTAATTAAAGTATTAACCGTAATTTTCCTTCATGTTTCATCTTGACATCTATTATGTCTGGGCTTAACGCAAAGAAAATTTACATGAAGTCTATAAAACAACATAAAATCTGACAAATCGTATCAAATTGTAAGCGCTTGTACGTCAAAATGTATTAATGCCGGGTGACGCACAAACACTTATAAATTAATATAAGCCATGTGTTGCCTACTATTGTGTACCTACTTTAGTCCTATATTTCTACACAAATGTATTTTTGATATGCAATAAATAAATAAATAAAAAGTATTTTTTTTTTCGAAAACGTGAAAAGAAGCACATGTGTTGAAGAGTAACTAATATTTATCTCAATCTCCCTTAAGTCAAAAGACCATAAGTGCGAATGAATATGATATATGAATATTTGGATTCCCGGGTGAATTTGTGATCTGGCTAGGCTTGATGTTATGTTCCATTTCGAATTTATTTTCTATTTACTATCGTTTATCTGAGGCTTTAGGTCGTTTTTAGCGGCCTTGACTCACCCGCAAGTTCATCTAACGTTTTATCGACCTTATCGCAAAAAAACATTATACATTCCTAAAATTAATTAAACAGTTTTAATAACTTACAGTTTCACAACAAAATGTTTGTTTATCATTGATGCTCGATGTGATACTAATTCCTTGATCGGGGCAAGCTTGTTTATATATAAATTTATTGCACGGATCTGTTCGGTTTTCCCACCGCCAAGCGACGGCGATGAGCGTAAGCGAGTAAAACTAGATAGAAACTATATTCCTTTAAATATACAACTATTATCTATTCATATTACAAAAAAAAACTTGTTTGTATAATAGTTAACATAACATTAACAGAAAGCTGTAAACCTCATTTTAAGAAACTCAAGATCTTAACTATTCCTTGCATGTATATATTGCGGGTATTTGCGTGTAAATTTACATATTGGAAATATGTAAATTTACACGCAAATACCCGGAATTTTATTTAAAAAGAGACGAACAACAATCAATCACGCCCTTCGTGTCCGAAATCTGCTAAAACTTCCAACCTCTAAGTTACACATGCACTCAAACAGCCTTCAAGTCATGTCTATCAAAATATATAATCATCTTCTGGAAGAAATAAAATCACAAAAACGGCATCTGCATTTAAAATTAAATAAAAAGTTTTTTTCGTAGAAAAAGCTATTTACGAATGAATGATTGATAAAAAAATAAAGATAAAATGTTAAATGTTAATAATGTTAAATCGATATTCCAATCTTACAATAATAAGATTATCATCGTCTCTCCTATTTTTGCTATAAATTGCTATTTTTTCTTTAGATAGAACGCCAGAAGCAATTACACTATTAAATACACACATTCACTCACTCAAGCACACCCATTCTCAGAACATATCTTTGCGAATCACATAAAGATATGTCCCATGTGGAGATCGAACCCACAACACCAGTGTAGTGGAGAGCGGCGGCGAGGCGGCCGCTTAAACCAGGCAGCTATGCTCGACAATGTCCACAATGACTAATATTTATGCTAATCCTTACCACCTAAGAATATTTTGTGGAACGCAGAAAAGAATTGAATTGAATATAAAGAAACTAAAGAAAATAAATTATTTTAGGTTTTCATAGACCAAAGGAACCCTTAAATTTTCGCCATGTCATTCTGTCTGTCTGTTCGACCAAGGCATAGGGTCAAAACCGTTGGTGCTAGAAAGCTAAAGTTTTAGCTAATACCTATGCAAGATATTAACAAAGTCGTATTTTTTTCCTACATGTTAAGTGATTAGTTATCACGAAAATTTTCAATTAATTGGTCGTTCCTTCATCATAGCAACATAACATCAGGCCTATAACACCCAGAAGGGTGTGACAGATGTGGGCAACACCCACACTTTACCTGTTATGTTTAGGCCCCATGTAACAGGTGGTGAGCCTTTCGCCTTTCACCGGGCACAATTCCAACTTCGTGCTGCTATTGAAAAATTCCTGATGGATAAATCTCAAGAAACAATTTTGCCCGAGCCAGGCATCAAACCCCAGACCTCGCGATGACCGATACTTAAATTATGCCGCAAGATAAACGAATCAGGCAATACGTACTCGCTTGCTTTACGGCGGTGAGACACCTGCCTTATATTTAAATCCAATCAAATAGTACGGTCTTTATGTCGTCATTGGTTCCTAAGTTCACGTATAAAATTAATAAAAATAACATAAAGAAAACAAAACCAGTATGCATACGTATACACGTTGCTAAAAAAACACATAATGATTAATACGATAAACGAGTGTCGGTGTGTGTCTATTCTTGTGTGTTGTTATTAGAAATAGCAATAAAAGAAATCGCTTGTTCAAATTGCGAATATCCAGTTATCTATGCTATCATAAAACAGGACCAGTGGCCAGACTAATAGATCAGATACAATAAATGTATGCATAGTAAAAGTTGATTTTTACACGTGGAATCGTTTATGTTTTTTTCAGGACTGACGTCTGTGTTGCAGGGATGTTCTCACACAAACAATTCACACACACAAAGCACACCCAGTATGAGAACAAATCTTTGCGGGTCACACAAAGATTTGACCCGTGTGGCTCTATCAACGATTACGGTGAAATCGTTGAATGAGTATTTCCTGAATATATATACTGAAAAGTGTCCTAACCGGCAACCTCATGTCTCGGGGGTGCATGAAAGAAGCCTCCCCGAGTGACGTACACAACGATGCCCTACGTCCGGCGCACCCTGGGCATTTCGCGAGTTCTCCATAGCGATTCGGCTAATCCTTTCACCACGATGGCAATTCAAAATAAAATTTGACTCAGCCATCGACACGACGAAGAAGAAGAATGTCTCGGTGAGCATTCACAATCGCCAACTACTGGACCCCCGAGCCGTTCCCTCGCGAGTTTTTGCGTAGATATTTGCGTGTCCCAATTGGTTTTTAGTCGGCGCCATAAATAAATGAGCGCATTTTTTTATTTCATTTTTTTTATACTACGCCCACAGCGAACGAACGTGTTGTCCACCTGATGGTAAATGGAGTACAGCCCATGGACATGAACAATCCACAAAAGCAGATTATAGATGCGTCGCTGCAGCTAAGGACTACGGTGTTATGCTTCATGGCCAGTAATTTCAGGGCCTGATTGCACCACCATACCGAAACACAATAATGGCAGCACTACTATTTGGCGGCAGGTTAAAGGTGAGACGGTGGTGCTGCCACCCTCGAGCTCATTCACAAGAGCTCTACCAATTAGGTTAACCTTCATCGTTTTTTATCGTCAGTCGATAGCTAGCTGATTTGATGACGTTCTACGTAATAGCAATCACGCCATGATCATGACGGCAGCATTGTCGAAGTCATTTATTTTTTCCGATTAAAACCAGTCGAAGTTCGTGACGCATTAAAGTAGCTTTATCAATGCGAATTCGATACCAGTTCTTGTAGTTTATTTAAGTGTGATCGCAATATTTGTTTTTTAAAGTTTGAGTTTTTTTGAGGAAAAATCATGCGTGCTAAAATGCTTTGCGGATCGATTGCATATTATAATATCACGCCTATATTACCCAGAAAGGCGTGGCAGACTTGTATAGCACCCACACTTCACCTGCTATGATTAAGTCTTTTTAGGTAGGAGCCTATCCGTCGCTCTATACTGCCATTGATAATTTAAACATGTTTATATGCTTCAATATCCCGAAATGTAACACAAAATTTTCTTTTTCTTTTTCTTTCTCCCACTGCTGGGCTCGGGCCTCTTCTTATGATGAGAATGGTTAGGCCATTAGTCCACCATGCTGACTAAGTGCGGATTGGTAGATTTCAGACACCGAGCACTTTTTAGGCACTCTCAGGTATGCAGGTTTCCTCACGATGTTTTCCTTCACCGTTAGCGAGTGATAATTTATATGATAAATACACACATATCTCCGAAAAGACGAATCTGAACGATTTATTGACAGAGTGCCGTGGGTTCGAACCCGAGACCTTTGACTTCGCAGTCCTACGGTCTCTCACTCGACTATCGCTGCGTATCTGCGTAGTTAGTAACTTTGTTAAGTTGATAATAAGACCGCAACTTCGAGTTCAATTCAATTAGTCGCATTCACTTTTAAACTTAAACTACACAGAATCGGATGAAACGTAGTAAATGTAAGCGTTGCAAATAATTGTACTACATCCCCAGCCTTTGTTAGTCGTTCGATGACTTGGTGTGGTCCCGGTATATCGCGATTAAAAATACAGAGATGGCAAGAAAATTAATACGTGATACACGTGTTTGCTGTGTTCGGAATTGAAAAGTTATCAAGAGCCGGACTTTTTCTCAGGTTGTTTCGTTACTTGTGATTGAGTCAACCTAAGTTTGGGCAAATGATGCGCATAATTGAATTCTCAATATTATTATTTATATTTTGTGATAATGTGTATTAGTTATTATGTCGCACCTCTATTTCGAAACCGTAACTAAACTATAATTTTGAGTTTTTCCAGAGTTATAAATGCCATTTTCTTAAAATGTTGTAAGCAATGCGATCAAATTAACAGGATATCTTTTTTTATTTTTTGTAACTATCCGAAGTACGTTTTTTTTTTCAAACGATATAGTATTTATTACAAAGTGCGACATCTTCAATAATAATCCAAATAAGCACACTTTCGAATGAAATGACTTATTACTTTGTCCATTTAATCAAAACATTTCATAATAAAAAACACAAAAAGTTAACGGGAAAGGGTTCTTAAAAAAAATGTTATATATAATATAGAGATTATTTACTTTGCATCAATAAATGTCTATCAATTAACCCCGAAAACGCGTTCAAATAACGACGTATTTGGTCTATATTAAGGAATAAAGAACATATTATTTTACATTTAATTTTGCATTGTTGTAAAACTTACTTATATCAGTTTGTAACAATTTCGAAATAAAGGTGCGATGTGTATAAAGCGAATGAGTCCATCTCGCAGTGATCACCAAACTTCAGCCTATAATCATCATTATGCCAAAAATTACACTGTTTCGTAAGAACTCTTACGCCATGTGTATCAAAGTATTTAATGCAGTTCCAGACGAAATTAAAATGTTATCCAATAAACGTTTTTCACAAGAACTACGCAAATGGCTTTTAAAAATGAACTTATATTTTTTGTGGTTGATCTTTTTACCACTAAATTTAAATAATAATATAATGTATCCTATATCGCTCGGTATTTTAAGTGATGTTTGTGTTGTTATAATTATAAAAATAATAATGTCATTAATTTTATTTTATTCTATGTAATTAATATTAGAACACTAATTTAATAATTTTATGAACCCATTTATAGTTATTATGATTGTTAATAATCATCTTAATAATTAATGTTCGAAATAAAACATTTAAAAAAAAATGTTTTTTTTTATGTCATGTCACTAATATGATAAAGTGTTTATGGCTCTGGAAATAATTAATTTAAGAACTCACTTTAAGACAATAAATATATTATATTCTATTCTTAAAAGCGTCGTTTAGCGTTCCTACATAAAAGGAGTCTCATATTTTTTATAGGGTGTAAGCAAAATAATAATATATTCACCAGCAAAATCAATCCTTCTAAACTTTGAGTACACTTTTTGTTCACAATGCACTGTTCCTTTTTTAATTCACTAGTAAAACATCTTGATGCAACGAGAGCTGAATATTATCTAACAATAATCAGCAGACCACAGTTTCAGCTCCGTAACTTCGTAAAAAATACCGGCCACGTGCGTGTTAGGCCACGCCCAATTGTGTTTCTTAGTAAGCAGTTACAACATAAATGTATTTAAAATAATAGTTTTAAAAAATTATAAACACGCTTTATATAGAAAACCAAACTAAAAAATATAAAATAAATTTTGATTTTGAATTAAGAATAGTGTAAAAAATTCTAATAAATATAAATTAATAATAGTGTAAGTAGGAAAAAATAAATATTTAAAAAATAGCGTGGGGTGCATGGGTCTGACTAAATTATCTAACAATACACCACACTATGGGATACAAGTTTAAAATTGAATCCCCACTTAGGGGAGAAGCCCGAAAAAAAAAGCATGATATTGTTTTACCTTTTTGTCCGTATACATATGCAATTTTTTTAGTACACGCTAGCTGACCCGACAGACTTTGAACTGCCTAAATTGATAAGTAAAAGATCTAAACTTTTATATAAAATAAATTTAAAACAAAGAAAAAGAAATCCGTAATTAATAAAAAAAGATGCTCGGTATGTTTTTAATCCACATAAAATAATCTGATTGATAATTAACCTTTTGAACCTTCTCTGGACTTCCACAAATAATTCAAGACCAAATTTAGCCAAATCGGTCAAGCCATTCTCGAGTTTAAGCGAAACTAACAAACAGCTATTCATTTTATATCTATACAATTTGAATTAAGAAAAATATTTATGTACAATAATATACATAGAAAATATAAAAAGATATTTACAAATCTTTATACAGCATCAAAAAATCCCTCCGCATCGATGTCAAATGCCTACATCGTGCCCAGAAGGCTGGCAGCATTGCCACGTTGTATGGCAATGCTTATTCTTTGTGGAAAATAGAAACCAGCCATCTGGTCACGAGTCGTATCGATTAATCTTTTTGAAATATCTTTAAAAAGCAGCCGGGCGCTCGGACCCCATGGCCCTAAAGTTTCTACCCCAAACGACTCAAATATATAATCACCGGCGAGATTATTATCTATAATTATAATTATTTATTTTTACAGATGGACATGAGGAAACTATATGGTACCCTAAAATCTCTTGGGCAGTTCATGGAAATTATGAGTCAAAACAATTCTTCTTCTTCGTCGTGTCGATGGCAGAGTCAAATTTTATTTTGACTTGCTATCGTGGTGAAAGGATTAGCCAATTCGGTTTGGAGGATTCGCGAATTTCCCAGGGTGCGCCGGACGTAGGGAATCGTTGTGTACGTCACTCGGGGAGGCTCCTTTCATGCACCCTAAAATATTTATACATACTAATTTTGAAGAGTAAATTTGTTTCGTTGAACGTCCTAATTTGAAGTTCGAATACTCCGATTTTTTTTTGTTGGAAAACCCATTTATTATGGAAGTATTTATTGCTATGTTCACATCACGAGCAGCAATGAAAACGGGGAAAAGCAACGTTAGCGGAAAAGTAAGCTGTAATGCGAACAAAGTCGCGGGCAACAGATAGTTTCTTAAAACATTCAGTTCGTCAGGGCTATTTGTTGCTCCTATTGGTCTAATATCACGCGATGTCCTAAGAGCCAATTAGGCTCTTTGACGCCATTTTAGGTAACGTATATTTTCCAATTTTACGTGCGCTTGAATACAAGGAAAAACAATAGCAAACAAATTGCACATTATGATCAATCAATGTGTTTGGTAATCGAACGTTTAAATGTTTGATTACCAAAAACTGTTTTTTTTCGTAATTTTGTTTGTGACCAGTGAAAATTATTTTTAACAAAACATTAATCCGAAGAAAAAGATCTAATAGTAAAAAATTATACATTTTAACCCTTTGATTATTGAACTTTGTTACATAAACTATAAAATATTATATTTTACTTATTTTGAGTTGGCACTCAGCACTAAACTAATTAACTGTCTTTTTGTTGCAACTACGTAGAAATAGAGAAGACTTAACGAGGTAACATGTTATTAGCACCGACTTATCAAAATCTACTAAAGTTACAAGAATTATCAAAATACAAAAGTTGTACACGGTCTAACATTAAAGATAAAAAAATGTATACGTTGACTTGAGAACCTCCTCCGTTTTTTTTCGTCCGTTAAAAATTAACACACACGTCTAAAATTTGTTTTTAATAGAGGTTTGTCTGGTCTGTTTACAGGTAAATTTTCACCTCTTCCAATAATTACAATAGATACTTGTAATATTTAAAGCAAATTTTAGCTTTGCTATGCATTTATTTTTATAATATTAAAGTTGAAAATTAAGAACCTACGACGCTGGCACAAAGAGTTGAGAAATTTCGAGTCCAGCAGCATACGAATCCATAGCTGAATTGGCAAAGCACTTGGGGCGTATACCCAGGGGGTGCAGGTTCGAGTCCTGCAGGATTCTTAATTTTCAACTTTAATATTATAAAAATTACAATAGAGTTTTCTAACATTCAAGCACTAGATCTATACTTTCAAATACTTTTAAATACCTTATTGTACACACACAGAATTTACAATAACATAATAGAACAAAACAGTTAAAATATTAGGTACAAAGGAGAGCTTAATTCAATATTGAATTTTCTACCAGCAAACCTTTGAGCCGTAGAGGAAAAGAAGAAAGAGAAGATCTATCCTCCGTACCTTTTATTTATCTTGCATTTTATCCAACCGTCTAACTATCTAGGAAATATTTTTATTGCAAAAGTGTCTAGGCAAAAAGGGCCAAGTCCAGCAGTGCACTTAAAAGATTATTTGATTTAGATTTATGAATTGTTTTAGGTTTTATTTCTGGCAGTTATTATCAGTAATGATATTAATTATATTTTTTTATTTTCATTCATTTTTTCTCATTTTTTATTTGTTTAAATACAAATTATAAAAGTACATTACATAAAGTACATTTAATAATATACAACTATAAAATTCTACATTTTTAAATATAAAGTACAAAAATATATTTAAAAATATAAAAAGTAGTAGGTACCCCACCGTCATCGGTGGTGACTAAGCTACCGGTGGGTAAGGATCCAGAAAAGGGAACCGCTTCACAATGCGTGCCGTGTCGAGATTGAGAATATCCTGACGGAAAAACCCAAATAACACTTTTCGTATAAGCTATTTATTTATTTTTTAAAAAACACTAAAGAAATATAAGGTTACCTACATTAAATAAGTTGAAAATATATACAAAGGTAAAAATAAAAAGGCAAATATTTACATTAAGTTAGGCGTCATAGTATTCCTCCGCATCGATCTCGGTTGTGGGGACCGTGTTCAGAAGGCTGACAGCATTGCCACGTTGTATGGCAATGCTAATTCTTTGTGCTAAGTAAAAGCCAGCCCTCTGGTCACGGGAAGCGTCGATTAAGCGTTTGGAAAGATCTTTATATAATAAGCGCGCACTCGGACCCCACGGACCTAACGTCTCGACCCCAAACGGCTCAAATATGTAATCCCCTGAAAGATTACTGTATTTGCGCCGCTTGAGAGTCTCCGCAGATGCAGCAGCAGTGCCGGCGCAGCCAGCTGTGCCTGGAAGGTGTGATGGCGCAAGGGTGTCGACACACGTTGCGTCCCACACCAAAGGCCTACCCATCTTCCATGGCAGTAATGACATTCCGTCTGGTCTCTTACCATCGTCGCGCGCCAAACCATTAGGTTCCAGTACGGCAGGCACACCGGCGATACCAAGAGCTTGACGGATTATGTCATTTAAATAACAGTGTCGGGGTGCACGAAAGCCCGTGGTGTCCGAGGCAATCGACCGCTTCTCCACAGCGACAACGATGCGGGGAAACACATGGCACGCCTAACCGGAGACAGGTAGCAATGCGGAAAGTACCGTCGTCCAGCATGGTACCAATGTTGGGCGACGGTAGCGCGTGAAGCCAGGCTCCTGACTCCCATTCTCCCACAGCCAACAGGCGCGCTCGCTCTGCCGCACTGGAAGCACTATTTATCATATTGCTTCTTGCAACGCTGCAGAGGGGCTCGTCCCATTGCCTCTGGGAGAAAGGGTTAGCAGGTAAATCAGAGCTCGGACATGCAATATTCCAAGCGTTCTCGGCGTCGGACTTATACAGCACCTCAGAATTAACCAGTGTTGGGATTAAGATTTTCCTGGTTAACTCTTCCGTGCTGTACACCGAAGACAAGAACGCCGGTAAGCTTAAATCAGAGGTTTTGCGAACGCCGAGGCCACCGAAGCGAACCGGTAAGCTCGCCTGGTGCCACGCCCGGTCGTTCAGTGCAATGTTGAAAATTTTGCAGAGGGTATTTTTGATAATTTGGTCTAACTTGCCTAAAAGTTGTAAATGTTGCCAAAAATGAGTCGATCTTAAAACATGGGTAAATTTTGGAACAAAAAGGCAATACCGAATAATTGTATAGGCCGAATGCATGTTAATGTTCAGTAATCTATCTGAAAACTCACTAAAATTTTGAATTTTTTCCTCGATGAAAGGCTCAAAACCTTCATCGAGGATTGGGGACCCAAGGAGGCGAAGAGAACTTTTTTGTAAAATTTTGATGTTAGGTGCCAAAGTATTAAATTTTGAGAAAGCCGAATCTTTGTCTATCTTGTCACTAAAAAAAAATTCACATTTGCTGGGATTTAATTCTAAACCAATATCTTTAAATTTATTTTTCAAAAGGGCTAAATCTTGATATACTGTTTCTACATCGCCACCAAGGGTGCCATCGTCTAAATACCACATATTTAATTTAGAATTTATTTGCCGAATGATGGGGTGTATGGCGAGGCTAAATATTACAGGTCCGAGTGGGTCACCCTGCTGACATCCAACTGCTGATTCTAAAATATGGCCTTTATAAAGTAATTTGGAAGGTTGTTTGTAACATTGCCAAAGAAAATTGAAAATTTTTGGGGTTTCTAATTTTGCCTCTGTCAGCATGGTGTCCCTGTTAACTGAATTAAAAGCGTTTTGTAGGTCAACTTTAAGGATAACCTCTCCTTCTCCGCTGCCAAGGTACGTAGACAACGCATGTATGGCAGCCTCACAGCCCCCCATTGACCCAAAGCCAAGCTGCAGGGGCTGGAATTTTTGCGCTAGTTCTTGGCGGTAATAGTTGCAGCATAGTTTGGCTGCCATACGCCTGTAAGTGCAACCTACGGCAATGGGACGAATACCACCATCCCTCTTTCGCAGGGCACACAAATTGGCGCCATACAATAGACCGATGATGGACTCGTCCACATTGCCGGAGAGCATTAGGTTTATGAGAGCCGTTAACTCCCTCAACAGAGCATCACCAGCCTCCCCGGCGCCCCAACTCAGCAGATCTTTAAAGTGCTGCGGAGTTATTCCGTCGAGGCCGCCAGCAGAGCCCTTCTGGAAAGAGTTAACGGCTGCAAGTACGTCCTTGGCAGTAACTGAAAGAAATTCAGAATTAGTGTCTGGGGGGTCGGGAAAGGAGAGGTTAAATCACGGCAATTTTGTTTAATTTTGGTTGTCAAACTTTTTTGGTTCGAAGAGTCTTTTTTAACATGGAAAATTTTATAAGGGAAGGTGAGTAAATGTTCCCAGGCGGCTTTCGAGTTCTCCCGGACTACGAGACCTATGCATTCTGATAGTTTTTCTGCTACTGAAGGTCTCGCGCCGCGGGGGATTCTTTTAAGTAACGGTACATTATTTTTTAATTTGGATATGAGTTCACAGAAGGGAATAGGAGGTGTATTAACTATTGTATGGTCTGTTGAAGGGTTTAAAGGTAAGCTTTGAGATTTATGGACCTTGCCGATGTGAATTTGTAGTCCCCGCTTACCTAGAAAACGCTCCTGGGAACATATAGGGCATCGCAACCGGCCAGCAGACGATGTGGTCGGCTGGCTGTTGACCGTGTTGTCCGCATCACCACTGCTACCAATATTTATGATCATAAAAAACTTTTAACTATTTAAAACTTACACTGAAATATCATTTAAAATATGTACATTCATAATTATTTACAATATAAAAATTCTATAAAAAAAATATGACGTTGTCATTGGAGGCGCACTTCGCGCATGACAAGGGGTGTCAGCGTAGCCCCTGCGCCTTCGTGCTTGCAAATTAAGCTCCTTGGTACTTGCGTAGTTGCTGTAGTCCTTCTTGGTGCTAGCAAACACTTATAGCAATTATTTAGTCCAAAGACAGGCCGCGCGGCGGCCACTTTGACAGGATGGCCGCAAGGCAGTTAAAGCACAGTTCTTTGGCACGACGTAGAGTTGATGCTTTTTATTATTATTCCTTTGGCAATTTGTGGCTCTGCACACAAAGGCTAGGCTTTTTCGTGCACGAAAACATAAAATAAACAATAATTTAATTATATACAGCGATTTTTTCGGTCCATTGACATTGACGTTTCGATTGTGTTTTTTCAGTTTTTTCGTATAAGTCGTAGTATTACATTATCTTTGGTATAAGTATAATGACCGTAAATGACTTTAAATTTGATTGATGAAGCAACTTACCAGTGATTCAGCAACACTTTTCGAGACAGGTGCAAAAAATGTAACCAGAAAATTCATGATTTTCACGAGGAAAATTATTGATTTGCCATTTTTTTCAACTAATTATTATTACCGTTCGCTAGCTACCAAAGTCGTATAAAATTGTCTTAATTCCTTCTTAAAAAATATTTAACATGGTTGATCTTTCTAGATATTATAATTTTTTTGTACAGAAACCAAGTTAGGTTATTAGTTATATATGTTTGTGAGTTATTTTTATGGGCGGCTCCTAGCTCTTGCTCTATTACCCAGTCGGGTGTTAATATTAGATTAGTCATATCTAGCCTATGTGATAGGAGGTGATCCTATCGCCATCTTTTGTTGCTACTGAGAATTTCCTGAACGAATCCCAAATAACTCATCTACCCGACCCGCGGATCGAACCAAAGTCATGTAACTCCAAAAATCCAGTTTTAACACAATACACTCATTTACACTGATACCGAAAAAAATCAAAGTTAAATTTAAAAAAAAACACTCACCTGTCTTCAAGTGAAAATTGTTTTCCAATACAAAAATATATTATTACAAAATTTCCGGCTCATCAGACGAAAGTTTTTCAATATACAGTATATTAAAAAATATATATTAATGCACTTCTTCACGAAATATTTGTTGGATGTCACTATTTCATCACGTCACTATCACATCACCTTATTTTTCCTTTGCCAAAAACCTGAAAACCGTTACACCGAATCAGTAACCAAATCTTCTCCACTAGTTTTAACGAGAAAATACGAAAAAAATCATGTATAAATTTTACATGTATAGAAAATGTGTTTCTGTTGCTGATTTAAAGTTTCGGTAAAGTGAAAATAATCTATTATAATTAAAGTCTAGCTTGCTTTGCTACTCACGATATAGTGGGCAGCTGGAAGGCGAGACCTTAACTGGTCAAAAGCAACAATCGGTATGAAGCATCGAGGCTCTCGACTAGTATATATTTATTTCAAATCCAAGGCAGATATGAACCAAGTTTGCTCATCACGGTGTTTCCAACTTATGACCTTTATAATTTTAAGAAAATGTTATCGAATATCATTTAAAGAGTTAACTTACTCTATTCTAAAAAAATCATTAAAATATATTTGTTATCGGAGTATTTATTATTTACTAGCTTTTGCCCGCGACTTCGTCCGCGTGGAATTCGTTGTATCAAGTAGTAGCTGCTTCCGCGATTTGACCCGCGTTCAACCTGACTGCTCCGCTCCCGTAGAGTAAAGCGTAATGTTAAATATCTGAAGACCTTTATTGATACTTAAACTATCAAACACAAATAAAAATACTAGATTGTGACCAGTAGTTCTCGAAATTAGTGGTATCAAACAAACAAACTAAAACTAAACTAAAGCAGCCTATGTTACGCGCCTTGTAGCTGACCCATTTTATTTAATATTAGATTATTAATTAGTTACCTACATCTAAAATTAAATAAAATCTAGGGTCAGGAATAAGTGAGCGAAAGAACGATAGGGATTGATTTAACAACGCATACTGGAATAATTTTCATTTAAAATTTCTTTTAAAACCAGCTTAGTTCCTGTTATTCATCTCTTTGTACTTATTTAGTCAATCACCTGTCATCGAAAACATTAAAAACTAGGTGATTATGATTTTAATGAATATATAATATCATTCACGGAATGAACGTTGAAGTATAAATTGTGAGTAGTTCATAGCTGTACAATAATGATTCACGTCACTATTTGTTTTTGTCAGCCTTTGTTTACTATTTTTGCCAAGTCTATTTGATTGAATATAAAAAGGCTAGTTACTTATTGCCAAATGTCGCAACTGGAAACTGTAGCTGCAGAGCGTTTTACTCGATTTGGTTTTACGAGCACATCACTATTCAATGAAAATTGTAAATACTTTGGGTATCCGCGTTGATAAACAGAGGACAAATAATTTCGCCATTAGCTCGAAGAGTACGAAGCCAGAAGTACTACACATCTGCCACGCCACATTATTACCAGGACTTAAAATATGATTGTACACATGAAAATCAATGACTTTGGATTTTATGAAAATTAACAGATCCAAAAAAATAAATAGTATCTCTTAGTTAGTAAAATTATTTACTTGAATAAATGTTCAAT
Source organism: Hypena proboscidalis (assembly GCA_905147285.1). Taxonomy (NCBI): domain Eukaryota; kingdom Metazoa; phylum Arthropoda; class Insecta; order Lepidoptera; family Erebidae; genus Hypena; species Hypena proboscidalis. Next base: position 1,909,004 of record LR990150.1, on the reverse strand, counting down.
AAAGTCAAGGAGGTACACATTTAATTAACTTAGTTGGTTAATTATTTAGCCTACGCCCTATGATAATATTTACTCTAAAATAAATTAATAAAAAAAATGGATAGTTTTTGTTAGTATTGTTATCAGAATAAAGCCGAAATAAAATTATATAATACGGGTTTTCCCTTTTTTCACGACCTTGGTCTATTCTGTTGTGCTAGACTTGCGTTTTTTGCGCTTATCTAAACTCGTCCGTCCGCGCAAACTGCTCACGGGCGTCATTGACTAGTTCTGAGGACTCTGAAGGTCGTCCATATAAACCACTGTTTATGCCGGCAATGTGCTATTCTGTCTCGAGTCAGCTTTGCTGGCGCATTGGAACAACAGCTTTTATTATACCTTTTACAAATCTGATCACTGCGTAGAAACCTATATTAAAATCTACGCCCGCTTACACAGGATTCAAAACAACCATGGCTATGAACATGTCAGAAGACCAGTTCCATCGTTTGCTGTCGGCAATTGGATCGCGTGGCCAGCGTCATGGATCGTTTGCCTCGTCCAATATTACTTATGATGGCAGCAGAAATAAGGAGAAGGTAGAAGCTTTCCTCGCAGCTGCTGACGCCTACCGATCACTGGAAAATATCTCGGAGGAGACTGCGGTAAAGAGTATACCCATAATATTAACGGATAATGCTGCTATTTGGTGGAACAGGATCAAACATGGAGTCTCGACTTGGGCTGAGTTCCAACAACATCTTCGTCACACTTTTGCTTCAAAAAGACCCGCTTACCTCATTTACGAAGAGTTGCGCAACACCAGGCAACAGGATGACGAATTGACAGAAACTTTCATCGCAAGGAAGAGAGAGCTCTTTGCGCAGCTACCTCCTCCAGCCCACACAGAAATTCAACAGCTCGACATGATTTACAGTAAACTTAATATTGAAATTCAAGAACGAGTGCCTCGGGAGTCTGTGTTAACTTTCAATGACCTCCTGAAAGCCGCAAGAGGACTAGAGCAGTTACTCGGTAAAAAATACAGAGTAAAAGAGGATCGGAAGGAAGGAAGTAAAGCCCTAAGACCACGCTGCCATTTCTGCAGACACTTCGGTCACACCATCGAGTTATGCAGAAAGAAGGCAAAGGCTGACGCAAGTAACGCAAAGCTCAAATTTGAGGCTCCTAAGCCCAAAATCGAAGTGTTTGTTGCTGAAACACAGGCCCCGTCACCTTTGCAGCCGAATTTTAGTTGCTATGGATGTGGCACACCTGAGACAGTGCGGAGTAAATGCCCTAACTGTACTGAGGTCAAAGGACACAAATTTAATAATTGTGCTTTAGATGTAAAAGTAGATTCTCGACGTCGACCGACAGTGGGAATCGGTATTGATGGCATTACCGGTACAGCCTTTATAGACTCGTGTGCCAGGACAAGTGTAGCCTCATATGCACTATACAGTTGCCTGCAACAACTGGGCTATAAGTTCACCGAAAGAAATGCTGCCGTCACCTTCGCTGACGGGTTTGGAAAACAACAGAAAGTTCTGTCAGTCATGATTAACGTGAAGCTCTGTGATCGTGTTGTGCCAACAACCTTTGTGATATTACCGGATTCAAGAGATAACCGTACTTTGCTGGGGGTTGGTTTCATTCAGGATGCTGGGATGATTTTAAATATTCCTCAGTTGACCTGGAATTTTATAGACCAGCCGGACATAATCTACGAACTTAAGGTGGAAGATGATTTGGGTGATACTATATTGCCGAATGACTATATTTTGCCGACTGCAACTGGGTGCGTCAAACCTGTTTACAACATTCTGGAGGAAATGCGAATCCCCCATCCGGAATTGTCCCCAATGGGAAAAACTCCAACTTTTGAGGCCAGCTTGCCTACCGAGATAAAGACAACGTTACCTGATGGTAACGTTGGTTGTATCATATCGCCTGGAATAGTACAGAGTATTCCAGGCCATCCCGTAACATTGATCAGCGCAGATGCGTGCGGAAAAAGCATGCAACCCGCTTTGCCTGATAGCGCATGTCAATCTATCCAACTACCCATTGACTTACCGTCGCCAGCCAAAAAGGCACGACCTTTTAACGGTTATTCACCGAGTTTTATCGACTTTATCTACCAAGATGCTCAAAATAATATACTGGGTGCTAAGGTAGACCTGTCTCCACATTCCAGAGCCTTATTTCAAAGTGACAGCAGCGACGACGACATACATATTCATTTGAACGCTATGTCGATTCTGCTGCCTAATGAAAATGTCTAAGAAACATATAAACAGTGCACTCGCAACCTGTGGGATTCCGTTCCACCGCGCTAACCACTGACGCCACCGACCCCGCCGGACTCGTTTCAATTTCATCTCAACAGTATGGTAACTATGTATCAAAGATAAAGATCATTTTATTCACACAAAATAGAACTACAATATTTCTTAAAATATGCAATGTACAGTTCATCTATTTTGCCAATCTGTGGGCATGCGAGCATTCAAACATGCAGAATATGTTAAGTAAATTTCAATTATAAGGATAATTTTAAAGTTTACGCTAGACAAGATAACAATAAATTATGATATTTTTATTATAGACTTAATAACCCTTTTTAATAATTAAAAAATAATATGTTATTATCATATTTTAGTAATTACCGGTGGTAAAATCATTAATGAAATATATTAGTTTTTGTGGTAACCACTTTTTTAACGATTTTTTAAATTGTGTTAGAGGCAATTCTTGAATGATGGTGGGTAATTTATCATAGATTTTTATCCACGTTGCATAACAGTTTTTATGAAACAATGTAGTGCGTTTTGTAAAATTTAAAACCTGTCGTTCACCACCCCTAGTGATTCTTGGGTATATAATAATATCTTTAGCTTTTTAAAAATATATGAATTGGCAAATGTAACATTTGGTTTTTTTTTACATGGCTCATAAGGTCATTACGGACTGTACTTATCTTTCCATTGCCTATGTTTACTGTCTCTTCGTCGGGACGCCATTGAAGCTAGAGGACAACTGTAGCATAAACAACATTTAGAGTGCGTTTCCATTTACACCGAGCTGAATGGGGTAGAGGGTAGCGGACTGTAAATTGGCCAATAGTACAAAAGCACTGTGATTCATCAACTCATTGTCTGGTCCGCTTCACTTCACCCAGCTCTGTGTTGACGGAAACCACAGAAACGCCCACACCTAGGCCCATGAGTAGCGCGTGCTTATACCTGCGAGCCTAAGGTCGGTCATATAAAAGGCCGCTCACGCCGTTCTAAGAGCTAGTCTGTCTCGAGCTCGAGTGGCTTCCGGATCGGAACAACTCAACAACATTTGCTCCTGGCGCGACGGTGAGGTCAGGACACGACTGATGCTACGTATCGTACACTGTTTCGGACCGCCTTACTTAGTCATATAATGAATACATGGAAATAAATCATATATGCACACCAAAGATGATGAATCACAATTGTATTTATGTGCCAAACATTATAATAGCAGCCCTGTATCTAACAACTGCTAGGCTCGGGCCTCTTCTCATAATGAAAAGGGTTAGGCCATAGTCCACCACGCTGGCCAATTGCGTATTGTTAGCCTTCACACACCCTGTATTTATGTAGGTTTCCTCACGATATTTTTCTTCACCGTTAGTGAGCGATAATTTATTAGATAAATATACATATTATATTTCATATTTAGAAAGAGGTGTGTGCCGTGGGTTCGAACCCGAGACCTTCGACTTAGCAGTCGTACGGTCTCCCACTCAGCTATCTCTGCTGCTCCAAACATTATCAATATATAAATATGTGATGATTATAATTCTCAATAAATATAACTGTTATGACTGAGCCCCTTTTCTTTTATTTATTAACTCCTTACAAAAGTAAAAATATATTATGACTCTTAAGTTTTCTTTTACAGCGTTTCGAAAAAAGTATAGCTATTTACCCCGGACTAACTTTACCCTTAATTTTATAGAAATAATAATGCCAGCAATTGTTACTACTTAACACTATCCGCATTTGTCATTTAAAGAGCACCTAGGGTCTCAGAATCGTGTACTGATCCAGCAACTTCGTCACGATGTCTTTACAAAAAGAAATCACCGGAAATATCCACACATCGGCAAATCGGTCTTAGAATAATTACAGACGTCATGAAAAAATCGCAAATGTATTAGAATAAGTTTGCAAAAACACTTTCCAGTGATTAAAAATATATAAGCTTTAGGTGTGAATTTTTGATCGTATATTTATATGCAATATGCAGCGACAGCCGAGTGGGGAGACCGTAGGACTGCGAAGTCAAAGGTCTCGGGTTCGAACCCACGGCACACACCTCTGTCAATAAATCGTTAAGATTCGTCTTTTCGAAGATATGTGTGTATTTATCATATAAATTATCGCTCGCTAACGGTGAAGGAAAACATCGTGAGGAAACCTGCATGCCTGAGAGTGCCTAAAAAGTAGTCGAGAGTGTGTGAAGTCTACCAATCCGCACTTGGCCAGCGTGGTGGACTATGGCCTAACCCTTCTCATCATGAGAAGAGGCCCGAGCCCAGCAGTGGGACATATATTAGATACAGGGCTGCTATTATTTATATTATTTATATTTATATAAAAAATTAAATATAATAAAATCCGTAAATGTGAAATTCCCATCGCCTGACCCTGGAATCGAACCCGAGACCTCTTACCGCGAGGTATCGCGTTCGATTCCTGGGTCTGGCAAAGTGTTATTTGGCTCACCCATTAACCCATGAGACTTAAACATAACAGGTTGGAATGGAATGGAGGTGTCGTACAGAGTTGTACCACACCCTTCTGTGTAATATAGGCGTGATGTTATGTTATGTTGAAGTTGTAAAAGAAAATGAAAAGGTAAACATTTACTCACCTCAAGTGAAAATTGTATTCCGAAGCAAAAATATATTTTACGCAAACAACAGTTTTTCAATACAAATTATAATAATCAAATATTTTCAAGATTCATCACTATGTCATCACGTCACTGACAACACAGACTGATCGTGGGCACGTGAAATGTCTGATTAATAAAGGCCCCATTACATCAGATCATGGTAATTCTCATTGCAAGACAATTCTCATTTTTGCTTTGTTTTCCGCTATTAAAAAGTAAAGATGGCAATAGAATAATGGCATGTTGACTCATTTTTATTTTTGTGTGTAATCAAAATCCTAAAAATTCTTTCATTTGGTTTCTGATAACCTAAATTTTGAATATCAATATTTTCAATATCTGGATCAGTAAGAAAGCTTAAACCTGCCTATTGCCTGGCAAAAGTCAAATCGTGTCATGGTCCTTAAAGTCTAAATTGACACGATGGTGTGGTGGGAAGTTGAAAGGCGTTAACTTTCAACTCGACAGCGCCAATCATTGTGGGCTTCATCGAGGCGTTCACCCACTTTATGGGATCACAGCCACAACCGATATAATCGGTGTATAAATCGTTTTTTTTTTTATGAAATCTTTTTTTTGCAGGATTTTCCTACATAAACCTCTACAATAACTGCTATATCACCGGTTATCATAACTTTTAGTGATATACTTGGAACGATGACTAATTTAAAGTAATATTTGCTGTGTGCAAAACATTTTTGTTGTCAATAACCAGTTTTACATGCACTTTTATAATATATCATATTGCATGAGTATTTATTTTTTGTAATTTTGAACGGTAAATTACCGCAAAACAGAGGAGAGAATAAAACGGAGGAGGTTCTCAAGTCAACGTGTATATTCCTATATATTTTTATTTTTTTATTTTAGACCACGCATAACTTTTATACTGAGTCGTCCGATTTTGATAATTATGTTTTTCTTCGAAAGATTATTATTAAAATGATCACTTATTTTTAATTTTTTACTTTTTCTTCGGTTTATTATTTTGTTAAATAAAAATTACCTATACGTTTCGGCAACGGGTTGCACCCGTTGCACCGTCCGTTTTTCGTTTACGTGCTTACAAATGCGATTAGTATTGAAGCATCGTTAACTATATTTGTCTTTTTCTATCACAACATGCACAATACGATGATGATGATAAGAAAAGTTAAAAAAATTAACTTAAAAAAATATTTATTGGTCGACTTTGGGTTATTCGATAAAAAAAATAATTAACTAACGTTTCCATTTATTTATCCACCCTAAGGTTGCCTGTAAGAAATTGCTTATAGCGATAAGGCCGCCCATTGTGCAACATCATTTTTAATCGCAACTGTTTCCAAACATGTCTATGTTAATATTGGTGTACAATAAGATTACTCTATCTATCTATCTAATTTTGTTAAAATTTTGTGATTAAAAATGTTGTTTCTAGAACTTGAAAATGTTAATTTGCACCCTGGGTCTGAGATGCATGTACTAAATCAATGTATAAATATGTATATTATTTAGAAAATCCAGTCGGTCTTGGTGGCACCGCGCATCCTTATTTGTTAAATCTAAATACTTCTACTATCCTTGACCTCTGGAGTGTTACTACCCCCCTAGATAAAAGGATTAAATTGCTGTCTATAACGGGCACTTTACCTTATCCCATAAAAATATAATATAACTTAAAGATCCTCGCCGTGACAAAAAACATGATTAGATGCGACTGTTTGTTAAAAAAAAGTTTAAAAAAATTGACGTTATCATAAAAAAAAAGTTAAGAATAGTATTATAGTTCTCATAACCGGTGATATCGCGGTGACATCACTATACATTTACTTCGAACATTATCCTTATCCATTATCCTGATGATTATTGTTGCGGCTAGTAACCAAAATCTAAGTTTCGTTTATTTTATGTAATAAAAAAGTTCCAATGTTTGGCCTTCGCCGATATTTAAAGTGCCTGGGTCAGGGTCATGCAAAACTGTTATTTGGGTTTTTCGGTCAGTAAACTCTGAATAGTACCACGGAGTTTGAATTGTGACCGATGGATGGCGATAGGCTCGTTCTTAGACCTCTTAACACATGGGATCTAAACATAACAGGTGATATGAGGGTGTTATACACTTCTGCCACTCTCTTCAGAGTAATATACCTAGACGGTAGATTTTCCACTAATACGAACTAAGCGTTTCGCTCTACATTTCTTATGCGAACTGCCAAAGAATGGAAAGCCTTGCCCGAGTCTGTGTTTCCGCATGAGTACAATCTGGATCTCTTCAAAGCAAGAGTTAATAAGTATCTCATAGGTAAGTGCTCCACCGTAGACCGCATCATCGCTTACCATCAGGTGAGATCGTGGACAAACACGTGCCTATCCACCATAAAAAAAATATATAGGCACACGACATTGATTATTATCAATTATGATGTGTCTAATTAAATGATGCCTAAAGATTTTCGACCACCACAATAATGGTTCTTGTGCAAACATTCCTAAATGTATCGTCAGCAAATTCTTTCCCGTTTTGTTGAATTACACATGCAAAAAAAAAACTCGCAAATTTTCATTTGAACTTGAAAGAATCAACCGCAAAGCCGTGTGCAAAAATTCTTACTTGTATTATGTCAGTATGTTTTTACCCGTTGTTTTTTAAAAACTAAGTAGTATTTAAGTGTAATAAAATAATTAATTCGCGTATTCCTGGCGTGCTTACGGTGATAGTCATTTGTAAAAAGCCAGAGATTGGAATGTGTTAGATTTTTCAAGTAGCTTAAATGAGGAAAATTAACTGTTTTATACATAGCAAGTATTATATAAATAGCAGCCCTGTATCTAATACATATCCTACTGCTGAGCTCGGGCCTCTTCATGATGAGAAAGCGCGATAGCTTTGGGGTCGATCCGAAGACATGGGAGACGCGCGCCAGTATGAGGCAGGATTGGAGACGTGACCTGTTGACGGCACGACAAAACATGAAGAAGCCTAGCTGGACAATATAAAGCAAAAAAGGCTTCGTATCACCAACGCTGCGCTACCTGTGGAGGACTCGCATTTCATCTGCGACACATGTGAATACTGACCATGTATAGAAGCTGTGGTTTTGATTAATGTCGCTATGTTGTATTCATTCTGTATATATAAAAACCTAGTGAATCTCTAACGCGTCTTGTAATCTGGTTTTGCAAAACATAAACGAAATCTCAATGGATTTGCCTGATTTGTTTAATTATTATACATCACGCCTATATTACCCAGAAGGATGTTGTAGAGGTGTACAACACCCGAGCCTATCGCCATCAACCGGGCACAATTCCAACTCCGTGCTGCTATTGAGAGTTTCCTGGCGGAAAAACTCAAATTCCACTTTTGCCTGACTGAAACCTCGCAGTGAGCGTTACAGAAATGATACCGCCTTGTTTGTTAAACTACCTAGTTGGTCCAGTCTACGAGGCAATTAATTCGAATTCTGCGTATTTTCAAATCTTTTAATTAGATTTACCTCAAAATATATCCGTAACAAAGTGACATACAAATAACTGTTCAAAATGAGCATATTCGAAAGAATGTTGTTTGGGTTTACTTAAATAACTTAGATAACTTAGCGATGATGACCTAAGCACGTGTACGAAAATTTTTAGTAATGAAATGACTTTCCCGTCCTTGAAGTTAGGTATAATTAAAGATCATAAGATCAAATTCCTCTTTGATGCGTAAAACAAATACAATTTGAAAGCTATTGGCTGATTTATTTTTAGAAGTTTCGTCAGGGTAAATGTGTCTACTGAGTATTCTGAGTTGCTCACTTTCCTTGAAAGACAAATAGACTTGCGTGGTGCACGTTAGGACTTACTGCATGTTGCACCTCATTTCGTGTTTTTTTAAATATTGTTAAGTTAAGGCAACCTGTGTGTACATTTTTTTTTGGAGTATTTGTTATTAGCATATTTATATATAATTATTTCTTTGTCTGTTCTTGAACCGTTATGTATACAGTAGTATACACACATTGCTTTTATTCCTTTATTTTCTGTTTGAAGAGTAAGATATTGCAACCTTATATACTCTGGACTATTTTATTTATAAGTATCAATTTAATTCCATTGCAATATTTAAGTTTATTTTTCTCTCCATTACCATCTTTAGCCATAATGTTGTTTTGGTTGCTATTACTTACACATAGAATTATTGTCAAAAAACAAACCAATATTGTATGAATTATTAGAAAAGATTATGCACATGAGTTTCTCACCAGCTCTTCTCATGATGCAATACCCATCGGAGCTGGTACTTGGATTATTTTAATTCAAATTTCTAAGTTGAATTAAAATCAATCTAAGCTCCGGTGCCAAATCATTTTATTGCAGTAGGTAAGTATTATAATTTAATTAGTTAAGTTTTATTTTAATTTTATATTTTTTGTTATTCAAATTCAAATTCAAATTCAAATCATTTATTTTCATAGGCCCCAGGAGGCGCTTGAACACGTCAAAACATTACAAAAAAATATATAAAAATAAATAAATCATAAATAATACAAAATTTTATTGATGTTTGTATTGACGTGTTCAACCGCACCTTGGGGCCCATAGAAAAAAATGATTTGATTTGATTTGTTAACTTTATGTACCTGATATTGGTTTCGAGCATAATATTTTTGAATTCGTTTGTCACTGCGGCACAACCCCCATCCCCCGTCCGTTATGGGCGTTCTTATTGTACCCTTGTACCCTTATTTCAAGACGAACGCTTGTCACGCGTTCCAAACGTTTTTATGAAGATAGAATACTTGGTAGTATCTTTACCGTGCTATATAGTTGGACTTAAATTTCATTTTGAGTAAAACAAATACAACACTTTTTTCTATTTTATATTAATTCGATTCGATATGAACTAGACGCCACTTAAAACCCTTAAGGACCTCTCTGTTGTCAGTTAATAGTGGTATATTAAACTTCATATTTATTTAACCCAAACATGCATAACTAGCGTAGTAAGTCTTCAATGTGTGTCGTAAAAGTATTGGCCCTGCATACTTAATTATTTTGCCCACACTTGTAAGTCAAATTGTAAAACTGTTAATTTCAATGATCAGAAATGGAATACATTTTTAAACGATAACGCTAATTTATGTATTATTAAATATTCATTAATTATTCCAATAGTCGAGTATCAGTAGGTAAACCGCAGGCTTCACACCAATTACAGTAATTAGTAACTGTTACTGTGACGTACCATGACGTAAAAATTACAACATTATGATGTAATTTTACTCAGTATCCGACTGGATCCGTAATTTTAATTTATTTTGGCTATTTTGCGTTATATCAAATACTTCGGACACATCGTAGAAACCCTGACAGCCTAGAGAAGCTGATGGTAGTTGGCCAGGTCGACGGCAGAAGATCACGCGGTCGCTCACCTACCCGCTGGTCAAACCTGGTTAAATCACTCACTGGCCTATCAATAACCAAAGCTTTAAAGACCGCCGAAGACAGGAATACGTGGAGAAGCATGGTGCAACGAGTGACCAACACTTCTAGACACGACATGCAGCAATGAAGATAACGACTGAGCAGAAGATTTTGCGTATATATATAACATATATACCCTATATAAGATCATAAAATAAGAGTATACAATTTTTCTTTCCGTGTCAATGGTCAAAGTCTTATAAAACCCCCCGCATGGGGACGCATGAAAGGAACCTACCTGAGCGACATAGAAAGTGAATCAGTTTTCCCCAACGTCCGGCGTACCTTGGACACCTAGATTTTGGTAATGCAGGGTCTACGTGACCAATCCTTTCACCACAATGTTACAAAGTAGTCCTACCCAGGACACTTCCCAAACGGCTCTTTTCAGAACCAAGCAACATCTGAATAGCGACCATCACCCGTTCTCATTCAAAACACTGATTCTCTGATTCTAAACAAGGCCCGTGATCATTGTCAGTGGTTATATGTTTTTTTTTTATGAATGACGCGAAATACTTATTTAAAAGTTCTGAACTGCTAAAATTTCACAAATTTAAAAAGGATTTACTTGATGGTTCATCGAGCAACGACCATATTATGATTATAAAGAATGGATGTAGATAATTATTCTTACTATTTTAATTGAGTGCAGAAATTTTTTATTTTATTTTTGTAAAGTCAATGTATTATTATATTGTAATATTGACTTGTAACCAAAAATCACCAATAAATATGTTTATGTCTATGTCTTAACTGCTTGTTTGATTTTGATGAAATTTTCACAAGTAGCTTTAAAACTTAGTTATTATTTTATCGACGCGCCACTTCTAGCCAAAGATTCATTAAAGTGGTTATTATGATTCTGAATAAAATTATTAAATTCGGTCCTAAATAAACATTGTGGTTTACATTTTTTACCACAATTTCATGACGATACAGGTGACGTTTTATTTTAAAAAGGATATGAATTATTTTCCTTAATTTTAGCCTTGTACGTGACATATATCACATATTTATTAAAAACTTTATATAAATAACATTTTTTATAGGTGCAAAAAAAGCAAAAAAAAAAAAGTAAAAAATTACTTTTCTTCGTCTTGCCTATGATACAGGGACCAAGCTGCTGGTGGTTACGGCTACATAGATAGAAACCTCCTAACTATAAGTGCCGTACCGAGAAAGGGCAGACGCTGCAGTCGAACTGGATCTGACCTGAGTAAAACGCCATATCGTCAACTCCACGGCAAACTGACGAAACTGCAGTATAAAAACTGTACAAACTATGAAAAATTGTATACTCTTATTTTATGATACATATGTAACTTTACTGGTGGTAGAGCTCTTGTGGATGAGCTCGAGGGCGGCAGCACCACCGTCTCACCTTTAACCTGCCGCAAAATAGTAGTGCTTCCATTACTGTGTTCCGGTTTGGTGGTGAGATCAGGCCCTGAAATTACTGGCACATGAGGTATAACACCGTAGTCCTCAGCTGCAGCGACGCATCTATAATCTGCTTTTGTGGATTGTTAATGTCCATGGGCTGTATTCCACTTACCATCAGGTGGACTACACGTTCGTTCGCTGTGGGCGTAGTATAAAGAAAAAAAAAAAAACATTGTGGCAAATTTACCTATTTCTAATTCTGAAGTTAATAGTATTGAGGTAGTCCGAATCTGCATTTTATAGTATTGTATTGTATTTATTTATTATCAAAAAGGGTTACATTTTGTAGGTTTACAATTTTTTTGCTAAACTAAGATTGCCGGCAAAGAGTTCTCTTCTGTTTACAAGTTACTTTAGTATTATAATTCAAATGTAATTAAGAGCTAAGATTGTAAAATGCACATTACAATGTTGTACTCGTAATGTCGATACTCATACAATTGGCAAAAACTACAAACAAATCTACAGTCCTTATGTATATAATGTGTATGACGTAGTAATTCTAAAACAGCAAATACACCATGTCTGTTCATTAAAGGAAATTTATATAGAAACTCGTACACCTAGGTATGTTTACGGATCAGTGAGGACATCAAAATACACAAATTTGTCCATGTCCGTTTCATAGTGCCGGCACGCATGCATACATGGTGTATTATATTCTATGGTTCATGAAAGGAGCCTCCCTGAGTGACGTACTCAACGATTCCTTACGTCCGACGCACCCTGGGCAATTTGCGAGTTCTCCAAAGCGAATTGGCTAATCCTTTTACCACGATGGCAAGTCAAAATAAAATTTGCCTCAGCCATCGATACAACGAAGAAGAAGAAAATTCTTACACCCATAGAAAACTTACCAAATATTATATCAACTACCAGAAACAGAGATTATTTTTTTAAGATTCATATGTTTGCCTTGAAGGTGGCGATACCTGAGTTCTTAATCGATTAAGAATTTCATATAGGCCTCTTCAGATTGGATCTGAATGGTGAGTACTCACAAGAGATCTGCCTGCTAGCATTCGTATAATATACAAACACAAGTTTGTATAATATTAGACGAATGTTAGCTGGCAGATCTTTAGTGGCATCAATAACGTTAATAAAGCAGTAGTCTATTGGCTGATGATTAAATCCTTATAAGCAAGATGAGTCAATGAATTTAGAATAATTTTACCACCAAACTGGAGAACATTAGGCAGCGCAACCATTTCTATTTAGCGGCAGGTTGAAGATGGTTCTTTCTTCCTGCACTTCCTCTATAAAAGATCCATCTGCCTTACAGGAAGGTCAAACGCCTATAATTATTAGCCAGAAGGGTGTATCAGATAAATATAACTTCCCCTGTTATATTTAGGTACAATATGATAGACGGAGAGCGTATCGCCGTCCACCGGGTACCCAGTTCCAACTCCTCGAGAATATCTTGTGGGAAAAATCCCTAACAGCACTTTTTCTGACCCGGGAATTGAATCCCAGACTTTGCAAAAAGAGTCCGCATGCGCTAACCACTAGACCAACGGGAAGGTAACATTATAATAATATTATGTATTATTACATATTATGTTGTATAATTTTATTAGGTATGTTAAACATATTATGTGTGATGTCATAAAATGTTCAACTTTAAGATACATCCATGTATATTTCCCGTTATATTTTCCTTACAAATATTTACTACGTAGTAATTAATACGTAATGGGTAAAACTATGTACTTTCCACAGAAATTTTATACATAACTTAATATACCTATAACTAAGGCCCTTATGTGTAAATATACTCAGATGTAAGCTAGTACCTATATGGAACATTAAATATCCATATCTTATTCATTCTCACTAAAAGTCTTTCTATTTGAAGAGAAAGAGATAAACATTTGTTTGTGTGTTTGTTTCTCGATGACAATGCAAATGTGTGTACACAGACTCTATGAAACGTGAATGTGTGCGTCACGCGTCACTACCTCAAACAAGACAAATTGTCGGACTGTCACGATATGTCATTCATTATGTATAACGGTATAACGATGACAATCGTGACAAAGCGACAATTTTATCTTTAGACGTCAAACAATCGGAAAATCATATTCTTTATTATAAATTTAACAAGATTGACGGGTAGTCATCTATTTTAATAAGCTACCCATGGTATCACCCGCGCACATTTTTTTTTGGTTATAATAGTAACTTACAGCTATAAAAGTTTAATCTAACCTAAGCTGTTTAACCAAGACTATTAATTTAAGATCCAATATGTATATTTTCTGTAAATAAAGTTACCTAACCTGTCCTGAAATTGTATTCATTCCTCGGGAATGGTGATTATTTTTTATGATAAGTACCTTATATGTTAATATAGGTTCAATGCTGCCTATTTGAGCTAAATGTCATCGAAATCGGGTCAACCGTTGATATTTTAAAAAGTAACAAAGATTTTTCTGTATAAAAGTAGTATATATATAATAATAACAATAGCCTTTTATTCCTAAACATAGGGTTTATTTATTTATTTATTTATTTATTTATTTATTTTGGTTTACCAACATTTGTTTACACTAAAATTACACAGGATTGTTTTAAATTTTACATCATACAAAAGTGTAACAAACTCTTATAGGTAAACACCACATGCGCACTTATAAGCTAAAACATATTGTGAACCACTAGCGTTATATTATAATTAAAAGTATAAAGAATTAAAAATAAACAACTGTAAATGAAACAAAAAATGAGACAAAAAATAAAACAACTTAAGCTAAGGATTTTACAATCAGTAGGTGATAATGATCTAAAAATATTCTATTCTGTGTTCATCAATCAGGTATCATTTCAATAAAGCACTTTTTTAGTCTCCCAATTGAATCAAAGTTCAAATCTATGCAGTCACTGTAACAGTTTAACACCTTGCAAAGCCTTGCATATGGGGAATTGGCTCCCGATACAGTCCTTCTCAAGGGAGGGCAGAGTGGCGTTATTGCGTGGCGAGGCATTCTGGATGGGGCGCGAAATTTAAATAAAGCCAGTAAATTAGGTGAATCGATATTATGTTTTAATATTTTAATAGCGAATATTGCATCATTAAGATTTCGCCGTTTGTCAAGAGAGTTCATTTTAAAGTGTTTTAGTCTATTATGATAAGAACGTATTTTTTTTACCAACCCAGAGGCAAAAACCAGGTGCCAAAGAAAGCGTTTTTGTACGCGTTCCAGACGTAACGAGTGCACTGCATAATGGGGACGCCAAACGACGCTGCCATACTCCAGAATCCCTCTGACTAGACTATTAAATAATATAATTTTGGTTCTGCTATTCCGGAATGTTTTACAATTTCTCAAGACAAATCCTAACATTTTCGACGCCCTGGAAATTATATTAGTTATATGAGGAAGAAATGTTAATTTTGAGTCATATAATATACCTAAATCCCGAATATTGTGCACCTCTTCAAGTTTATGACCATTGATAAAATAGTTATGTTGTAGCAATGCATGTTTTCTAGAAAATTTAATATGAATACATTTTGTAGGATTGAGATGCATGCCATTATTTTCGCACCAGTTGATTAGTCTATTTAAGTCACTTTGTAAATTATATGCGTCTTCTTTTGATTCAACTATTTTCAATATTTTTAGGGTTACAATAGGTCCCTAAGTTCGGTGTGCCTTTTGGCATAGGCCTCCTCCAATTCCTTCCAGTGGGTCCTATCTCTTGCCACTCTCAACCAGAAAGGTCCCGCTGTCGGCTTCCAGTCATCCTCCCATCTCCTGACTTGACGACCTCTACTTCTCTTGCCATCTCTTGGTTGCCAGAGGGTGACTTGTTTGCTCCATTTGTCAATGGGGTGGCGTAGCATATGCCAGAAGCCAAAAAGTAGTATATATATATGTTAATCCAGACTATATTTGATCAAAATTCCGTTAAAATCTACTCGTTAATTTTTATGTGAAAGAGATTTTTATTAACCACTCATACATTAAAATATAGTTTGTGAGTATGGATCCATACTCCCAAACTTTAACAATTATTATAATAATTAGTAAGGATAGCCAAAATAGCCACTCATTGCCGACGCTGGCAGTAGCCGGTACTAAATCTAAGTTGTTAATCAATCTGAAGCTCGGCGCTCATAGGTGATGATTGATGGTTTTGGATATAGAGCAGGCCCTATACTCAACACAAGCTAGTAATCGAATGTGTATTTTTCATATAACACAACATAACATCGCGCTAATATTACCCAGAAGAGTGCAGCAGAGGTGTAAAACACCTACACTTCATCTGATTACGTTAAGTTTCATTTGGATGGGTTAAACCTATCGTCATTCACCGGGCGCAATACCAACTCTGTGCTAATAGCTGAAAAACAAAAAATCCAAAAATATACAATTTTGCCTGAACCAGCTATAGAACCCGAGACTTCAAAGTGAGAGGTCGCATATGCTAACCACTAGACCAACAAGGCAGATAATTTTTTTTAGTATCTACCAGTTATTTTTTTTCCTCTCAGTAAAAATATATTTTTAAATATCATCAATGATGAAAGTGCATACTTGCTTTATCTATATATATAATTAAAAAAACAAAAAACCCGACTGCTTAAAAAAAAGAACTAAAAAGATAAAAACAAGTATAGCATTATCTACATTAAATTCATTAACAACAAATGAAATATGTCAAACTAAATTCTTTATGATGTTGCAGGCGGGGACAAACAATACTTTGTTACTACTATATAACTTCGTTTGTCACCGCCTGCAACATCATAAAGAATTTAGTTTGACATATTTCATTTGTTGTTAATGAATTTAATGTAGATAATGCTATACTTGTTTTTATCTTTTTAGTTCTTTTTTTTAAGCAGTCGGGTTTTTTGTTTTTTTAATAATTATTTTTTATTTCACTCTTTTTAGTTCTTTTAACCGACATGTTTTTTTTATATCTATTAATTTGTAGAAATCAAATCTCTTTGAGATCAATGAGCCTGAATTGTGAGTTAAACTATCAAATTCAAAAACAATTATTCAAATTCGACCGGCAGTTTCCAAGATTAGCGTGAGCGAACATACAAACTAACTTCCACCCACTTCGGACGCGCGAGCGGGCCGATATATAAATTGGTAAATTTTGTTTAATCAGTAATATAAATGTGATAAGCAGTATATATTTTTGAAATGGTCTTTTCATGGCCTTTTATTTGATACCCATATTACTATGATGAAAAGAAAATCCATACCTCCCCCCCCTTTTTTTTTCATTTGCCGGCGCCATTTTGAAAATTTATATAGCCTATGTCACTATCACTGTTTCGACGAATTCAACGACACCTCATTTGTCAAAATCCGTCTAGCCGTTTGGGCTGTAGGGCGTGCCAAAGAAATAGACATACATAGGTACATACATACATACATACATACATACATACATACATACATACGCTCGAAAAACATAACCCTCCTTCTGACGCAGTCGGGTAAAAACCCATTTTCCGTTATCACGACATAGCATGAAAACGGCTTGACCGATTTGGCTGATTTTTTTTTGTAGTTTTCTAATACTCTGTACAAGGTTCTTACGGAAAAAAAATATATATTAATAAATTTTCTGTAAAAATATAAGTGAAATTATTGAACCCTACGGAATAAACACTATTATGAAAATATATATTTTGTTTTTTATTTAATAAAATTAGTAAAGTCCTTCTCAGGTATGACGAGACCAGGGAAATAGGTATTCATTTTTATATGGAGGATATTATAGATTCCAGTTCAAATTGAATAGGTACGCATACATAAGATAGGTCAGCTATACAAAATAAAGTAATGCATCAAATTTACGCTAAGACGGTACGAAGTTCGCCGGGTCAGCTAGTATATCATAAAATGGGTCATTTAGGCAAGTATACTACACGATCAACGTCATTACAACTTTCTCCTTGATGAGGCATTAAATACCACTACATAAATGTTTCGTACATTTTTAATTTTTGGGTTTTGGCCGACTCATCGGTGACTACAATTAATATGCCTGCCTGGGTACTAATAACCACCACATGGAGTATATTTAGAGCGCCACAAGTCATTAACATAATAATATACCTTCTACCGATTTTTTTTATATATTTTAGACTTGTGCGATGTTTTTCAGCGGTATATATTATCATCGATGCTGTGTGTTTTGACCCTATTTCAACGAGTTAGACAGGTATTTAGTCTCGCATATTAATATATATCTTATATTAATAAATATATTTTTTTAAATATACATTTCTTTTATAACACATACTAGACACTTCGTAAATATACACTTCTTTTATAACACAATACATACTTATTATACATAGAAACACACAAACTAAGACAAACCCCGATGTTCATGCATACAAAGATTTGTCTTAAGCGGGAATCGAACCCGCGACCTCGGCGTCGCAGGCAGGTACACTAGTCACTCCGTCATCCAGTCGTATTCTAAATCTAGGATTTTTTCTTGTGTATACATCTATTTTGAAAATCTAGATTTAAATAATCTTAGGTTTCTACGATGATTTATCAACAAGATATTCGGCGATAAAGTTATCGTTTTAATTGGGCAGCCAAGATGTTTAAGTTACATAGCTGCTGAAGCGCCTTCCTGGACATTTTTTTACAAAAAAAAAAAACGATTACTAATACGTTGAAAATGCATCAAATGAAGCAAAAAGTCGGTAACGGACTTTTTGCCTTATTTGATGCATTGTCAAGGTATTTTGTAGTCGCTTGTTTTTTTTTTAATCGGTCAAAATAGGTAATAAATCGGCTAATTGCTAAAATCGGTCCACACGTGGACTAAATTACCTGGAAAGAGGTCGTCTTTGTCCAGACTACTACAGGCTGATGATGATGATGATGGTCCAGATTCGACTGATCGGGGAACAACCTCCCTTTTGGCAGTTGGTTAAACATATATGAGTTTAGTATTATTTTACACTAGAATGAAAGCCTAAAATAATTACAATCTGCAATGGTTCCAATGACATTCTTAATTTTGTAAAAAATTAATAAATGACTGTTCTGATGACCCTGTGTATTTATAATTTGGGGTGCATGAAAGGAGCCTCCACGAGTGACGTACACAACGATTCCTTACGTCCGGCGCACCCTGGGCCATTCGCGAGTTCTCCAAAGCGAATTGGCTAATCCTTTCACCACGATGGCAAGTAAAAATAAAATTTGACTTTCCCATCGACACGACGAAGAAGAAGAAATAAAATGTATGAATATTTTAGATCCCTAAATGACATGTCATGTTAATGATTATTCTGTGCTTATGTATAATTTCGCATGCCAATTATGGTCGATATGTGTACCATTTATATTTTATAAGACCTTGTTAACCCATATTGAAAGCGAATAAATGATTTGATTTGATTTGACAATGCCAAATACATACATTTACACAAACACACTCAGTCATATTACATTAAATTTTGCAGTTTCAGTTATTATTTTTCCTTTTAGTGAATAGTAGGTACCCATCCCCATTTCCTTAATAATAAGAGCTCATATTTTCCTCATATGTCATAAAATGGGTCATCAGTAGGTTCTACGCAATCAACGTCATTTGCACTTTCTCCTTAATGATTCCATTTAAGGAAAATAAATTATTATTTATTTTCACCAAAAAATTGCCATTAAATATTTGTAGAGTGCGTGAGCCCGCCTCTATAAAAGTTGTTTTTGGTACTTGAGAGTAAACATACTTAAAGCTCTAGCGCTTAGGAGGTGAGCCGGAGTGGGGGGAGGAAGTAAAAGTCCCATTTTTGTGATTTCTACGAATATTTCGCAAACGGTGCGTTGTAAAGAAAAACTGTTTGTAATGTAATGAAAGCCTAACAATTTTCTACAACTTTTACATAAACACCTTTTTGAAACTCTTATTCAATTTACGAAGTACACCTACTAGAAAAGTAAAAATTTCTAAAATTTATTGACCACTCCGTAAAAAGGTATGCGTGATCGTACATAATAAAAAAAACACTTTGAGTTAAGAACTGCCTCCGTTTTTTTTAGTCATTAAAAAAATAAGGTTAAATTAATTTAGTAACTTAGGTCAAAATTAAATTACTCATTAGTCTTTAATTTTATATCTAGACTAGATTGTAATCTTGATGAAGTATCTAATAGTTTAGATACATCATAAAAAAAAAAAAAAAAAAAAAAAAGTAATTTTGAGTCAAGTATCAGTTATTATTTTTCTTTTTCCTTTTATATGTAGCTATCCTTATATCCTTAACGATGAAAGTGCATTCCTTCCTTACATGTCATAAAATGGGTCATTAGGTGCTACGTGATCAACGTCATTTGAACTTTCTTTTGCATTTTGAGGATAAATAAATACAATAACTATTGTTATCGTCCTAAGGTTTCATTTATTGTGCAATAGAAATGTAGACTTCTGGCAATCTTGCACTTTTATCGAAAAAACAAACTCTTTCTATGACATTTGTGTGAAGATGCGAAAATTGGCGTCGTCATCGCTCCTACGTGATCAAATATTTACTCTAAGGTTTGCTGGAAGAGAACTCAAATTTGAGTTAAGCTCGCCTTTATTGTATTTTGTGTCATGAATTGTTTTATAAATTGTTTCATTGTACAATAAAAAGTTTAAAAACAAACAAAAACAAACAAATATAGTTCAGTTCATGATCAAATTTACATTAAAAAAAATAAAAGATGATTAAACGAACTTCTTAAGTAAAGTTCGGTCATTATTATATGAGTCATTTCATACGAAGATATAATTTATTTACCAAGTAGTAGTAGTATTCTACAAGAAAACTAAAACTGTATTCCGTGAATGAAAGTTGCAAGAGGATATTTATTTTCCAATTTTGATCACTTCTTTTTGTTTTTTTTTTAAAGGCGCCCACATTAGTAATATCTCCTGTGTCACGGGGTTGTTCACAAAGCCAAATTTTTCACACGCACAAGGCACACCCAGAGTCAGGACAAATCTTTGCGGATCACACAAAGATTATTCCAGTGTGGAGATCGAACCCACAGCACCAGCGCAGTTGAAAGCGTCAAGGCGACCGTTATAACTACTACTACATGAGACAAATCTTTGTGTGATTCGCAAAGATTTGTTCTGAGACTGGGCATGCTTGTGTGAGTGAATGTGTGTATTGGCCTTGTCATTGGGACCATTGGATGGATAGTGTAAATTCTTCTGGCGTTCTATCTAATGTAAAAAAAAAGAAAAAAAAGGGCAACGGCTTACGAATGGCTGTGCAAAGATCCTTGGGTATATACCAAGGATCTTTGCACAGCCATTCGTAAGAGTGACTTTATTAGTCATCCTCAAATAGTATCCGCTTTTGAGGCTCTGAAATAACTGACACCATGAAGACCAGATGAGCACCGTAATTTCCAAATCTATAATTTTAACTACTTTTGACGACCGGATAGCGGTTCGATTACCGCGTAAGATAAAACTTTGTGTGCATCAACATAGGGGTTTGTCTTAGTCTGGTTGTTTCTATGTATAACCAGTATGTATTTACAAAAGAAAAGTATTTATGTATTAGTATCAGTTATTCTACTATCTTTAGTACAAGCTCTGCTTAGTTTGGGACTAGATGGCGTTGAGTGTAAGTTGTAAAATGTTTATTTATTGTAAGATATTTGAGGCTTGTGTCGTGAATGTTCATTAACTATGCTATACTCCTATAGCTACCACTTACCATCAGATGGACTTCATACCCATTCGCTACAGACATTATAAGAATTATAAAACGTACAAAAAACCTTAATAAAACTGGACTTGAGAAGGAACGCAAAAAATCGGTTTAATTGTTCTTGAATGCGGTTCTGATCATATTTTTCTAATTGCAATTTATGAGCACCGACTTCAAGAACAATTTAACTGGTTTATGTCGTTATTTAATTCTTTTTATTAAGGTTTTTTTAAGTATGTTTAGTTTTTATTTATTTATTTTTAATAAAGCATCTTCATCACTAATACTTTTCGTTTAAGACTGCTTGTACAGCAGTTAGAAAGACGCGTACAAAAAACGACTTATACTATGTAGATTATGTTGTTACTCTTAACTTCATATATGATTATACTTAAGTTATAATTGGCCTGTGCAGCCCAAGGAACAAGCTGGCTTTAGAAGCGATTTCTCTACAGTAGACCATATACACGTCGTAAAACAAATAATGGAAAAATACAATGAATACGGCAAGCAATAATATTACATAGCATTTGTGGACTACAACCAGGCCTTTGATTGTTTAAATCACAACTGTGAAAAATCAAGGGGTCAGCAACAAGTTGATACATATCATTCAGCCGATATACAAAAACAGCTCCTCCAAAGTCCAACTGGAAAGAATGGACGAAGAGTTTAAAGTTGAAAAAAGTGTGAGACAAGGATATCCCATATCATCCCTATGGTTGGTTAAATAATTCATAAATGATCAAAGAGCGACAAGTAGTGTATATTGGGTGCCAAATATGATAAATTGCTAGCAATTAAGTCGAGGCATCTCGTGGTTTTACTACGCGATCGAATCATAAATGACAAGATCCGTAGGCGAACTTAGGTTACCGACATAGCTCAGCGAGTCGCTAAGCTGAAGTATTAACCTATTTGATGTTTTTTTTTTTATCTGAAAGAGTATGCTTGCCATGTAGTCCCATTTTCATCAGGTCACGATTTGATGATGGGATCCTGAAGAAATCGAGAGCAACCCTCAAATTTTAAGATTTCTATATTGTTTTTCGTGTATTACCTAAAGCTACTAGGATATTTGCATCTGTCGCCGCGGCGAGCCCTGTGGATGTAAGATCGATCCAGGGCTCGCCGACCCACCATCTTTCGGCGACGAGGGCACACCGCGGGGTTTTAGTGGGTATTCTGTGCCGTTTAACATCGTAGGCACGGGAGTCCCACATAGCCACTCTGCCCGTCCCCCCACGGGTGGGGTGGTATGCGTAAATGCATTTCCCCGCGAAAAAAAAAGGATATTTGCATCTAACAGTCAGCATTTCATGTTGCTAAGTTGATGCTATAAGGTACAACTCGTCAACGTTGAGGAGTCCGGGATAATTCTTTAAATATAGGCACCTTAGTCTGTTTACTATATTCCGTCAAGTTATACAGAGATTAGGCGAGGCGTTAAATATTACTTAAGTATTTCTTAGTGCATTTTTTGAAATTTAAGTTAGTTTATTTTTGTATTTTTTTTTTGTGTAAATTGGATTGTGCTGATTGGTTGATTTGTATTTAGGATGCTACAAAAAGAGCGCAGTGGCGGTCCCATTAATATCGACTATTTTTTGGCAAACTGTACATCATTCTCACTATGATTTCATAGTATAAAACATAATCTCTTGCCGCTGTCCATCTATCTGTCTGTCCTTAAAAATGCTTAGATCTTTAGAACTACGCAATGGAATACGTATAAAAGAAGCATATTATGATAGTTGCCGGAACGAAGCCAGGGCAGGTCGCTAGTCCCAACTAATATTATAAATGCGAAAGTAACTCTGTCTGTCTGTCTGTCTGTCTGTCTGTCTGTCTGTTACGCTTTCCCGCTTAAACCTCGCAACCGATTTTGATGATATTTGGTACAGACAATCTTTAGACCCTGAGACAGAACATAGGCTACTTTTTTTTTTTAAAAAAGGGATGAAGGGGTTGAAATAGAGGTTGAAAGTTTGTATGGGATTTCTTAATTTTAAAAGATAAAACCATGAAACTTTATATATAAGTACTTGATAAGAAATCATTCGCTTTTGAAGCTTAAATTCCTTTTGACGAATGCTCTGCATCGCCACCGCTGCCGTCGGTCGTAGTCGCGTACATTCGCCGAAGTGTGGCGGCATCTGCGGCAGGCATCGTCGGACGCATGCGATTAGATAGTTTCCTTTACTTTAAAAAAATACGATTTGATTTTATTTCCTTTTTTCCCTAATAGGGTATTTTTAATCTAATAGGTCGTAGTAGGTAATAATATACAATAAAATACAAACTTAACTTTGCGGTTTGCTCCTGAACCGCAAAATTAAGTTTGTCGTAGGTTATAAATGACCTATGACAAACTTATATTTGCGGTTTGACTTATAAAGATAAACCGTAAGGTTTATTTTTGTACCTACTGTATAGATTTTAATTTTAAAGTATTGGTATAGGTAGTATATTTGATATTGTACGTAGTGACCGTAGGTTATTTTATAATACTGTTAGGTAGGATAAGACATTCGTATAGATATTAGTTTATAGGGAATTTGCTTATTTATTGAGTTTAGATTAGTTATTATCAGAAATAGGTTTATTTAGGTGGGTAGGAATTTTATTTTCTGTTATTGAGTTTTTTTATTGATGTACCTACCACACAGATGAAATCGCGGGAGATAGTTTGTTTGTTTGAAAGCGCTAAGTTTAAAAACAACTGGGTGAATTTTGATATTTAACATTACGCTAAACTCTACGGGCTGTCTCGGACGCACGTGTCGCAATTTCTATTATTTCGAAATTTGAAGTAGTTTCGAAGTAGGTACCTACATGAGTTGTTCCTATTTGTCTGTTTTGATTTGTTTGAATATTATTTTTCTTGAGTTTGTGTCGTATATTTGTTTTGGTCGGTTTGGTAATAGATAGGTTCTTCTTCTTCTTTGCGTGTCAATGGAAAACACATGGAAATGCTCAATATTTTGTTTGAACAATACTTTGCTACAAGAACGGCATTATCGGTGGCGCTCCACAGGTCGTCTATGGTACAGGTGGTGGGACTTAAGGGGCATGTAAGAAGGTGACCCATCGTTTGGGGATTGACATCGCATTCACAATCGGCGGAGTCTGCATAACCCCACCTTAAGTGCATGAGTTGTACCTACTATTGTTATATTGACATTGTTACCTTTAGCATTTTTTGTTCATAAAACGACATCCACGCGGACGAAGTCGCGGGTAACAGCTAGTGTATTATATTTGTGTTACTATGCCAATTTCAATGTCTTACGCTCTATTGTTATTAAATTAATTAATATTATTATTCCCATTAACCCTGCTATCTCTATGTCATAATGTGAATACGTATAAGTTATTGCGTAGGTCCAGGAAAATAATAAGGATAATATATATTAGGTATCTTCATTCAACAGTTTATGACTTCATACCAATTAACACAATAGCCCAATTATGTATTTTATTGATAATAAACATAACATAATATCACATCTATATTCCCTACCCAGAAGGGTCTGGCAGAGGTGTGGGAATAACACCCACACTTGTAAAAAAAAAATTTCAAATTCAAATCATTTATTTTCATAGGCCCCAGGAGGCGCTTGAACACGTCAAAACATTAAAAAAAAATATATATAAATAAATCATAAATTATACTAATTACAATGATTTGAATAACCGGGGCTTAGATTAATTTTAATCAAACTGTTTAGAATCAAATTAAAATCAATCCAAGTACCAGCTCCGATGGGTATTGCATTATGAGAAGAGCTGGTGAGAAACTCATGTGCACCATCTTTTAAAATGAAAAATATAACAATAAGTATACATATAAAAGTCACATAAGAAGAGCAATTCATTTCCAAATACTATTATTATTTATGAAGTCTGAAATATTGTAGTAGCTTTTGACATAATCTAATTTTAACATATTTTTTAAATTTACCTATCGATAATTCTATTGCGTCTAAAGGAAGTTTATTGTAAAAGCGTATACATTGACCTGGAAACGAGTTGGAGATTTTATGGAGCCTAATAGTGGGCACAGCGAGTTTGTTTTTGTTCCTTAGATTTAATTTATGGAGATCACTATTTATCTTAAAGTTAGGATTTAATAAGTTATGTTTTAGTCCTATGTGATATGGGGATAATATATTTTTAGTTAGTAAACTACATAATTACGTATACATCCAAAATCGCTGACTGCCTTGTTGTTCTAGCGTCTATTTCATGCGAAGGGCCGATTCCTGAAATTTCGCTTTATTTGGACTTTTTATTGGGAATAGTTTCCTTTGATTTTTAAAAGTATTAATTTTTGTAGACTAATTGGCATTGTGGGTCGAAGTTTTCGAGTTAAAACACAAGGAAATAAATCCAACGCGGCAACTGTGTTAAATGGTCATGTAATAATACTAATAATACACAATAATTTTACAAAAAACACCGACACCAATTACAACAAAAAATGAACTAAAAAGTAAGAAATACTTAAGTAATATTCAACGTCTCGCTTCATCTGTGTATAACTTAAAAAATTAGGTATCGGCCTTAACGTGCAGTGCTGACTGCTAGATGCAAATATCCGAGTAGCTTTAGGTAATACACGAAAAACAATAAAGAAACCTTCAAAATTTGAGGGTTGCCCTCGATTTCTCTAGAATTCCATCATCAGATCGTGACCTGATGAAAATGGGATCACACGACAAGTATACTCTTTCAGACACAAAAATATTTTTAAAATATTTTTTAAATCGGTGCTGGCGTCTAGGAGTAATCGGGAAAAAACTTCCAAAACCGCAGACAGCCTCATCATTGCACTATTATGTATGAATAATCACTTAACTTTACATAACGTCACGCCCATAGGTACTGCACGAGATAAACCCCTTTTCGCTGTATCTAAACGCCGCACTAATGCAGGCTCGCGAGCACCTTTGCGTCGACTCATCACTAATTATAATGAAATGCTTTTAGATTACGATGTATTTTGTATGTCTCACGGACAGTTTAGAGTGCATATTGAAGGCAATCAAGGATTATTCCATAGCATTGTAGTAATTATAGTGTTTTCGTTAATTTCTTTGTGTTTTTGGTTTTACTATTTTATTGTTTTTTTTTCTATGGTTAATTACATAGATTTATTTAAAAAACAAATAGCTTATGTACGGCTTTAAAATTATGTTCAAATATGTATTTTGTGGATAACGTCGTCGATTACGCAATTGTATTTTGTTTTTATTATTTAAGTTTAGTTTGCTTTAAAAACTTGTATTACTTATTGTGTAATTGTTTGTTATTCCAAATAAATAAAATAAAAATAAAATAAAAATATATACCCAGAAGGCTGTGACAGTTTCACCAATTATGTTTTCATCATCATCATCATCATTTCAGCCAAACGACGTCCACTGTTGGACATAGGCCTCACCTAATTGCCGCAACAACGCGCGGTTTTGGGCCGCCTGAAGCCAACGGCTCCTCGCGATCTTAACCAGATCACGCTGTGCCTGGCGGATTATGTTTTAGGTCCAACCTAATTGGCAAAATCCCAAATAAAACTTTGGCCCGTTCCGGGCATCAAACCCGAGACCTCGCGGTTGCCTGCCTCCAATGGTCTTCATCGAATACATCAATAGCTTTCTTAAACTATAAGAAGTAAAATAATTTTTAACAAAAATAAAAACCGACTTCAGAAAGTAGGTACACCTAAACTAAAAAGCAAAAAATAAATTTTCTTCGCACAAAGTAATACGTTTTTTCATTTAGTTAAATAGAAATTATTAAATAATTATTTTATAAATCTGATGTTGGTGCCTGAATATTAAAAGAATTATCCCCGTACTCCTAACCTTTGAGGAGTTGTACCTTCCAGCATCAGCTCAGCAACTTAAAATGCGTACTGCTAGATACAAATATCCGAGTAGCTTTAATGACCTTAATGAATGATCATAAAACACAATGTAGAAGCCTTTTAAATTTGAGGGTTGCCCTTGATTTCTCTAGGATCCTATCATCAGAACGTGACTTGAAGAAAATGGGACCACATGACAAGTATATCCTTTCAAACAAAAAAAGAATTTCTCAAATCGCTCCAGGCGTCTTCGAGTAATCGGCGAACAAACATAAAAAAAATACAACCGAATTGAGAACCTCCTTTTTTTGAAGTCTGTTAAAAATACAGAAAACCGCATCGAAATTGGACCAGTAGTTTTTACTCGCCTTATTTGTATAATAATTATATTTTGGTTTTCGGTAGCCAGCATTGTCCGACTGCTGGGCAAAGGGCAACGTTTCCAGTCCTCTCTATCTCCTGCAGTTTCCCACCAGTTGTGGTTGTAGGCATCTAGGTTTTTCCGCGAGCGCCTTTATTATTGTTTATTATTTGATATGTTTGTTTAAATAAATAGTTTAATGTTTAATATTTATCGTCAATGGAAGTAAAACAGTCTACTTCCTGTTTACATTTACTGTTGCCAAAACACGATGAATAATAACCATGGGAAAATTGGGAAATTCGTTTACATCATCTCATTGATTCAGCCAACCAGCGATTATTTGTCATAACAGTTTACTGACCTTTTCATCAATGGATAACTTAACACCACGCACGCTAGGAATAACCCTAAGTATAGCAATTTTTTGTAATATTTTACAGCAAATTTTAGCTTTGCTATGCCTTTTTGTATTTTCAATAATATTAAAGTTTTCCTTCTTCGTCGTGTCGATGGCTGAGTCAAATTTTATTTTGACTTGCCATCGTGGTGAAAAGATTAGCCAATTCGCTTTGGAGAACTCGATATTAAAGTTGAAAAATTAAGAATCCAGCAGGACTTAAACCTGCACCCCCTGGGTATACGCCCCAAGTGCTTTGCCCTTTCAGCTATGGATTCGTATGCTGCTAGACTCGAAATTACTCCACTCCTTTATGCCAGCGTCATAGGTATATATATATATCTTAGCTAGACGAACCTTACTTGGTTTAAGCGCCACCTATGCGATGAGTGATAAGTTACTTAGTCACTACAATACGTTTGAATTAAGATCAACACAATACTGTCGAGAGATGACACATGTTTATTAAATACTTGTAATATTTTAAAGCAAATAACTTAGGGCGTATACCCAGGGGGTGCAGGTTCAAATACTGCTGGATTCTCAAGTTTTCAACTTTAATATTATAAAAAAGACCAAAGACAGTTTAAAATATATATAACATTTCAATAAAGCAATTTTCAAGGTTTTTGTGAAAATGCCCAAATAACCTCTGTCTATAGCATGATTAATTGCACCTAAATGTTCGTCTGCCCCCAGCAATTGACATCATTGTGCGTCAATTATCTTTATGATTAGATCTTTATTATTTCTATCGAAATACATATTTAATTTGTTCACTTTGTTTTATTTATAAAAAACTGTGCCTTTCAGCCAGCGATGTACTTTTATATTAAAATTTATTAAGGCAATTAGTTATACACCAAATTTAGCTACACAACTATATTTACACATCGCATAATTACAATATCAATATAAATAATTTTAAAAACTACATCTCAGTCAAGGATGTTTTTTTTCATGTTGGATAGGTATGCGTTTGACCACAATCTCATCTGATGGTAAGTGATGATGCTGTCTACGGTGGAGCACGCTTACCTATGAGATACATATTATTTGCTTTCAAGACATCTAGACTGCGGAACCTTATTGATTATTTTTTTATAGCATTTAGTTATGCTTATCACATTATACTAAGAAACAGTTAAAAAAATTAGGGGTCCGGCAGGATTTTAAGGTACGCGTTCATTCTTTATAAATTTTATGCTGAATGTAACTTCGCCATGTTGGTTTGTATCCTACTTAACATAGGTGCAAATGGATGAACGTGATATCACGAAATGACGTAACATACAACAAAATATACAATTGAGGAATTTAGAGTCTTGCCAGGACTCTAAATTCCTCGACTGTATGCGACCGTAGCTAGTTGGTTAAAGCGCCTGCCCGGTGTGCAGAAGGTCGCAGGTTCAAATCCTGCCGGCCCCATAGTTTTCAGCCACATTTTACCCGTTAAATTAAAATCTATTGTCATCTACCATGACTTCTTACTAGTTTTTATGGAAAATCCCAACCTTCAGCTAAAATTATGCGGCCTAGGTATACCTACTTAATAGTAATGTTATCTAGAACTTACCTTAAAATATGACTCAAGTTTGCTCAATACAGAACTTGTCGTAAACAAGACGAAACTTGCCGATCGATCGTATCGGTCGAAGATAAACTATATTATATAAAATCGAAGATATTTCACGTCTATAAATAATATCATAATCAACGCACACTTCACAGCTGTTTAGTCTGAATCTCAACTATAAAAACAATATAAACACAATTTAATTTCTGAAACATTTTTGATGCAATAAATATTTGCAGCACTGATTCTGGCAGCATTTGTACGAAGACTGGTGTTCCACCTCCGTACAAACAGATTTGGATTATGAAATTAATATGTATGTACGCAATAGTGGCGCAATTGTGATCATACAAATAGGGATCCTGGAACCAGTTACGAGATGACTAATCCTTCAATTTTGGTGAAGTTATTCGTCAGCCAAATGATTGACAAAATACTTCCTGACGAAAGATGATGTGTCGTGATTACGGCATACAATCCCGGGACTATTTTTCGAGATTGAAATCCCGGGATTACAATGAAACAAATAACGATGATAAATTCAACAACAGAATAATTATAACTAAAGAAATTTATTAAAATATGTTGCGTTTTCCTTATCAATTACGGTACTAATTGTTATTTATGCCTTTTGAAGAGCACATGCAAAATATGCTTTGTTGCGTGCTTATTTACTACACGAATAATTCCAAAAATGCTGCTAAGTACAAAGGAGCACTTTTTATCGATATGTAATCGGACTTTATTGCTTTAAACATAAATTGAGATGTGATATAATTATCGCTGCCATATTGAGTCTTTCGACAAACACAAAACTTCAAGTAATATACCTATAATATTTTTATTGTATATTTTAGGTTAGGTACCTATCTTCACTTTTGGGAGTTTAAGTGTTACGGAGTGTAGAGTTTTGGAGCAGGTTAGGGAATGACACTTTAAAGGCTTTATTAATTCGCCAAGCGTATTTTCGTAAATCGAAAAAAACGTGTTTTCAGTATATTTGAGACATTTTTTACTGTTTATATTTTATTTATTTAACTTTTTGCACACAACATGGTACACAGGTGGACTTAATGCCTAGTGTCATTCTCTAACAGTCAACCTAGGGTGGTGCAGAGAAACATAGCTAGATGCGTTTCGTTTGTTTTGTTTTATTATTTACTTATTTCCTTATTTTATATTCACCATAAACCTGAAAACCGCTTGTACAGAATCAGTATCCAAATTAATATTACGAGAAAATACGAAAAAAAGTAATGTTGTTTTTGACTATTTAGAATAATATTCAAACTGTATGAAAAAAAGTGTTTTATTTGTAAAATATATTGGAATTGATTTTGTTTCTGATTCTGAACAAACTTTTTTTTTATTTCGGTAAAATAAAAATAAGCTTTGTAGGGAGCGTGATGGTAATAATACGCGGACACTAAGTTACGGTAAAAGTTTATTACATCAAACTCACAACAACGTTTCGGATTTTACAATTATCACAGAACAATATTTTACAAAGAACGGTTTATCACGTGATACGTTACGAGAGTACGTGTGCGTGTGTATTCAAATCGGCGCGTGCCGCGACTGGCGTCGAGGTGCGCGGGCGCTGCGGTCTTAGTTCCCTGACGCGATCGTCTAGAGGGCGCGAAGGTAGCCCGATAGCGAAATGCTGTAATTGGCGGGCCGCGTGGGTTGGTGATTGGATGGACGTGGGTACGTTCGGAAACGTTCCTACATACTCCCCCTTTTGACCAAGATAGGTGCCCTCACCATTGGTCAAATAAAAAAAAACAAATAAACTGAACTACGATTAGACTGGTTCCTTTCGTGGTCTTCCACGACGACGTTTGGGAGCGACAGGCGACGGAACCTCAAGGCATTCACCCTCTCGCGCGTGGAATCTCCTTAGATCCGAGATGTGGTACTTACCAATGACTTCTCCATTAGGATCAGGATATGACAAGAGATACGTAGTAGGACTAACCTTGGAACGAACAACGTAGGGACCATCTCTCTTAGGTATAAACTTTGAGGTAACACCCTTAGCAGTGTTACTTAGAACATGTGTCTTCATAAGCACTAGATCTCCAATATCTAGTTCGTCAGCTCTACGCAGCTTGTCCTTGACATCTTTTCGAGCGTCTTGCTGGCTTTCAATGCATTCCTTACTGCTACGAAGAGTATCCGCCAATGCGAGTAAATAAGGCGTGATCTGCGGCACAAAATTCTCAGATTCGACTACAGCACGCAGATCGCTCTGGACAGCGAGTGGCGAACGTAGCTCACGAGCATAAGTAAGGTAAGCTGGTGTGTGTTGAGTTGCCTTGGTAACCGCGGTGTTTAATGCAAAGCGAATGAACGGTAATTCTTCAGGCCACCGTTGATGTTGGCCTTCCACCAAAATTGCTAATTGTGTTTTGAGATCCCGATTCTTTCGTTCGACGGGGTTAGCCTCAGGATGATAGAGTGGGATCAAACTTTGCTTCACACCAAGCGTAAACATCGCATGTTGCATAACATCGGCAACAAACTGCACACCATTGTCTGAGATTAAACGGCGTGGAACACCAAAACGTAGGAATACCTCAGCGATTAGAGTCTTCGCGCAGGTTTCCGCACTAGCTTCGGAGAGGGCGAACAGCTCGACCCACTTGCTCGCGGTGTCTTCCACGATTAACACCCACCGCTCTCCGTTGTTTCCTCTCGGCAGAGGTCCAAACAGATCGATGGCTATGACTTCGAAACGCTGCGCGGGCACGGGAGTCTGTAATAGTCCGGCAGGTTTTGTGTTAGATGGTTTATATCTTTGACATTCTATACATGTCTTCAAATAATCAGCGACATAACGTCGCATGCCTGGGAAATAGAAGTGCTGGCGTATTCTATGGAGAGTTATATCGACACCGCCATGACCAGAGGTTGCGGCGTCGTGATACTCTGCCATCACTTGCTTCCTTCGGTTTTCAGGTACGACAAGCTGAGGTTCTTCAGTCTCTTCGTCCGTGTAACGATACAGGATGCCTCTACACATATGGTAACCACGATCAGTCCATCGGGTTAGTTCTAATTCGTCTTTACCTTCCAGCCCCGTAATAATCTTTGCCACCTCTGGATCTGCGAGCTGATCTTGGCGAAGCGTAGCTGCATCCCAGCGAGGCGATTCGATGAGCACGTTACAGACGCTACAGGAATCGCGAGTCGTCTCCACACAAGGCGGACGACTGAGCGTGTCAGCGAGAACATTCGACTTGCCGGGGGTATAGTCCACTTGCAGGTCGAAGGACTGTAATTTCATGGCCCATCTCACAAGACGACCGGAGGGTGATTTTAAAGTAAGTAACCATTTAAGTGGCTGATGATCGCTACCTACATGTATGCGGTGTCCATCAATATATCCTCGGAACTTTTCAACTGCCCAGACGACTGCGAGAGCTTCTCGCTCCGTGGTGGAGTAATTTTGCTCTGCCGATGTTAACAGTCGACTGGCATACGCGATGGGTCTCTCCTTTTGTGGTGACTCCCCCTGGAGTAAGGCAGCACCCAGAGCATAATTACTGGCATCCGTCCTGAGAATGAATGGAACTTTATAGTCAGGCTGAATAAGAATAGGTGGTGAGGTAAGAATCCTCTTGAGTTCACTGAAGGCTTTTGCTTGGTCTTCATTCCACAACCATGGCTGATTTTTCCTTGTTAGCTTAGTTAATGGTTGAGCAATGTGAGAGAAGCTCGGCATAAATTTTCTAAACCATGAACAGCTTTGCAAAAAGGTTTTTAAGTGCTTAAGATTGGACGGTTCCTTCATGTCCAAGATAGCACTAACTTTATCCGGGTCAGGAGACACTCCTTGAGGGGTGATAATATGTCCCAGATACTTGACATTTTCCCTGGCGAATGAGCACTTAGAGCGATTCGCGCGAAGGTTAAATGTTCGAAGGCGGTCAAACACTTTGCGTAATTCCTGCAGGTGTTGACTAAATGTTTCCGATACTAATCCCA
The DNA here is from genome assembly GCA_905147285.1 of Hypena proboscidalis. NCBI lineage: Eukaryota > Metazoa > Arthropoda > Insecta > Lepidoptera > Erebidae > Hypena > Hypena proboscidalis. Next base: position 1,875,282 of record LR990150.1, on the reverse strand, counting down.
GGTCATCAATATACCCTAGGATAGTAACGCCTTGTAGAGATGAGCAAGACCGAAATCTATCGATTAATCGCTGAAAGGTAGCGGGCGCGTTTCGCAGTCCGAAAGGCATACGTTTGAATCGGTAAACTCCGCATGGAGAAACGAATGCCGTCTTATCTCGGTCCTCGGGGCGAACGCTCACTTGCCAGAATCCTGATTGTAGGTCTATAGTACTCATGAAACAGCTCTTACCAGTGTACTGAAGAAGGTCGTCGATGACAGGTATCGGATAAGAGTCACTCTTAGTGACCGCGTTCAATTTTCGATAATCGACGCAAAAACGGAATGTGCCATCCTTCTTTGGTATCAGTAAGGCTGGTGCCGCCCAGGGGGACTCACACTCCTCGATGATGTCATCCCGCAGCATCTTCTCGATCTCCGCTTGCATGATGGCCTTCTTAGCGGGCGTGAGGCGATACGGCGGAACGGCAATCGGCGGTGAATCTCCGCAATCGATGCGGTGCTCCGCGAAGGGTGTGGGCTCTCCTCCTACTGCGAAGATATCTTCATATTCTGTAAGCAGCCGAGCGAGGCTTTCTTTCTCTGAAACTGACAGCATCGAACCTTCATCACTCCGTAAAATATCCGCGGAAGCATACCCTACGGAATCACGTCGTGTATATTCACAACGCAAGGGGTGAATGACCTGAGGCCGATCAGCTGTGAACCATGTGTTGTTACAGACATTAACGACAATGCCTGCTTTACGTAGAAAGTCTACTCCCAATAGCGTCTCCGCACTACCCGCGTCAGGAAACACTACAAATGTTATCGGTACAATATTATTCGAGGTGAGAATTAAAACATTTACATCTACAAGCAATACATTGGTATCATGCACTGCACCGTCGGCAAACTTTACTGACATGTGCCTACTGTAGAATGAATACCCAAGTTTACGTAGTAACGCATATAATTTTGAACCGGCGACACTGCGTTTCGCAGCGGTATCCACCAACCCGGTACCACGATATCCGTCTATCACAATATCTAATACGGGACGACCGTCGCTAATATCGTTGTACGCGGACACGCTTTGCAAACTTCTCGTAGGTAACGTATCACACGTAAATGGTACAGAAACATTGTTACACAAATTATTTTCAATAGAAGAGCGTTTATAATTACACATTGACACATTAAGAGGTAAATTACGGTTACACATAAGAGTATTATTACATATAGGCGCATTATGATGCGAAGATACATTACTATTATTACACGTACACGAATTATTACAAATAGGAACACAGTTAGGTATATAATTACCTTCAAATGGAATAGACACATTATTATTACACATACAAGAGTTGGATACACAATTATTATGATTTATAGATTTACTTTCATTAGTAAAATCGCAATTGGAAAACGACTCTTTACGAGAGCAATTTGAACAATTAGAGCGAATCACACCTTTTGCTCCACAACCGTAACATGCAATATTGGGCACTGATAACGAATTGTTGTTGTCCTTATCGCCTTTTGATATCAATTTTAAACACTCGTCTCGCGTATGTCCACTTTTACGACAATAAATACAATAGACTTTACCTCGAGTGTCCTTGCCTACCACAGCCGGCGTCGAACTTTGTACCGTAGGCGGCGCGGTCGGCTCGCTCACGCGTGCGGCGGAGGGCCGATGCGGAGGCCGGGGCGTCGCTGGAGCGCGCTGCGCGCGCGACGGGGACGTTGAACTGCGGACTGCGGGCGTATTTGGGACGCTTGCGTTCGGTTTCACGGGGACACTCGACGTGTTGCTCGGCGCTTCCGATAGAGATTCCTCTATGCTCCTCGCTGTATCTATTAACTGGTCTACGGTAACCAAGGAACTTCGGGTTACCCGTTTTCTTATACGCTTATTGAGTAGGCCATACAAAATATCCAATTGCATGATCTCGTCGATCTTGTACGGTAACTGCGAGATGAGAGCACGAAGACGAGCGACGAATACTTCCGTACGGTCACTGACTGTTTGCTCGGCGGCAAAAATGTCGCGGAATATCTTGTGTGGCGGGCGTGGCACACCGAACATCGCGCGAAGCCTCTTGATGGCGTCGTCCCACGATGAAATGGTGGCTTTGAAACCGCGATACCACACGGCTGCTTCTCCTTCTAACAGCATAGGCAGGCCTCGGAGCGCGACATCGTCACTGATATTCACGCACTCTTTGTAGATCTGAATAGCATCCACAAATGCTTCGAGGACCTCTGAGTCACGGCTGGAACCGCTGTACCGCGCCGTACATTTGGCGAAGCTCCCACGCTGTTGTGTGTCGGGCGATGGAGACGGTGGCACCACACTTGCGTTGACGGCCGGCGTAGCTAACAGGCTCTGAATCAACTGACGATTTGATCCAGCTTGGGCCTTCGCGAACGCCTCCAGAAACGTAGACAGGTGCCCCTCCGAGATCGGCGTCGCGGTCGCGGACGCTTCGCTCGTGGCGTCGTCATCGAAATGCTTGTTTTTGCGGCGAGGCATTTTGGATCCGTAGGTATACACAAAACAACAGTTTATGGGTGAGAACGGCACTGAACACGAGCTCTAATGTATATGTTCACGAATTATCACAGGGCAAACCGTTATGGAAGGCGGGTTTGAACGCGCGTCGGTAGGTATTTAACGCGCGGGCCGCTAGTTGGAGCGCCAGTTTGTAGGGAGCGTGATGGTAATAATACGCGGACACTAAGTTACGGTAAAAGTTTATTACATCAAACTCACAACAACGTTTCGGATTTTACAATTATCACAGAACAATATTTTACAAAGAACGGTTTATCACGTGATACGTTACGAGAGTACGTGTGCGTGTGTATTCAAATCGGCGCGTGCCGCGACTGGCGTCGAGGTGCGCGGGCGCTGCGGTCTTAGTTCCCTGACGCGATCGTCTAGAGGGCGCGAAGGTAGCCCGATAGCGAAATGCTGTAATTGGCGGGCCGCGTGGGTTGGTGATTGGATGGACGTGGGTACGTTCGGAAACGTTCCTACAGCTTGAATTTAAAGTCTATGTTGATTATTTCTATGATTCGTCATATCTATGTGAATTAATTTTAAGTTTAATACAATAACTGTGATTAACTAACTATTTACGTACAATGTATAATATTGTTTATTACTTTGTTATTTGTAAAGTTTATTAAATCTATGTTTTTTTTTACCTTATTCCAAAATCTTAATGCTACAAAACCTACTTACGTGAAATGTAAATTGTTAGTTTTGTCATCTTCTGTTATAGATTTTAAGTTTTTTTATCATTAATTATCATGAAAGGAGCCTCCCCGAGCGACGTACACGATCAACCCATACGTCCGGCGCACCCTGGGCAGTCTGCAAATTTCCACCAAGCAGACTGGCAAATCGTTTCACCACGATGGCAAGTCAACACCATGAGAATATGACTGCAGCCATCGATACGAAAGAAGGAGATTAATTATCATTGTTTTCAGAATAGTACACTATGTTTATAAATTATTGCCTATCAATCTTATAAATACGATTGCGGTAAAATAGTATAACATCAGTATTTTATTAGATCTTGTTGAGACAAAAAACGATAGACACCATAAAAACCCGTGATATTTGGGATGGCTTCCCTGCCCCTCCTCACCTGGACTGGGCCGTACCCACTACCTTTTTTGAGGGCTGGATCCGCGCCGGACTTGTTGGGGAAGATGCCGCGTCCACAGTTGACGCAACAAGTGGGTAAAGTATTACCTGCCAGCACGTGTAAGTGTCGGCGAAACTGAGAGGGCTTACCAATTTCTCCTCACTAACAAATTGACGTAATCACTGTTTCTCAGTCATCGACAACATACTAATGAATTGTTCTTCTTCGGTCAATCGTTCTTTATCCGGTGGTTTTGTTATAATATCTAGCTAACCTTCAGCCTTATTTAGCAATTACATAATAAAGTTAAGTAAAGTTTGGTTTCATGTGATGTAATTTCCGAAATCTTAAATTAAGCTTACCCTGCGCAAACCACAAGGCAGGTCTATCCGGCCAATAACGAGGCAGTTTTGACTTTACAAATGTAAAGCATATGCCTTTTATTGCTCTAGATTCTAGATTAATTAATAAATTTAATAATAAATGAATGAATGAATGAATTTAAAATTAATGAATAATAAATTTTGTGTTAAAATTATTTTTAACACAAAATCAACCTGACCAAAAAGAACTAAAAAGTAAAAAATAAGTGAACATTTTAAGTTATATATTATTAATTTTCAGAGGCGCCAAAAAGGTTTAAAAAAGTGTTTAAAAAATTATCACCTCACTTTTAACCGTTAAGGAGTTGAACCTTCCATCATCAGCTCAGCAATATGAAATGATGGCTGCCATTCGCAATTATCTCATAGATTCAGAAAAAAAAATTAAAACACTCTTATTTCCTATATCATTCGAGGGCTTTCCTCAATTTTTCCTGGGATTCCATCATCAGACCCTGACATCCTCGTCACATGACCACCCTCAAGGTATACTCTTTCGAATAAAAAAATATTCATCAAAATCGAACCATTCAGTAAAAAGTTATGATAAAAAATAAAAAACCGGCCAAGTGCGTGTCGGGCCACGCGCAGTAGGGTTCCATAGAAAAATATTTTTAATTTTACTTTTTAACTAAATGGCGTCCTTCAGAAAGGAAATTCTTGTAGTACACGAGACCAGCTAGCACGTATGACGAGATGTATGAATGTTGAGGAAGCGAAAGAAGTATGTAAGGAGCGAAGCACATGGCGTTCCATCGTCTCTGCCTACCTCCGTGGGATAAAGGCGTGATTTTATATATGTATTATGTATGTTTATTTATGTTTCAAGAATTTAGAACGAAATATTCTGAGTAACTGCATCTGACATTTCGGACCCCTATTCCTCTTGAACTAATGAAGTGAACTTATCCGCTATAGTTTTCCTTTAAAGTTCATTACATGTACTACCGACACAATTTTTTTCAGATTTTAGGATCCAGTAGTTTAGCTTTTAGAGGGGGGGGGACGCCCTACTCGAACAAAAATTTGCTCTTTAAAGTTAATTATCTCGCAAACGGATCCCTAAATCAAAAAACTGTCTTAGCAACCCCTAAACGTTTTTAAAAGTCCTATCTAACAATACCCCACACTATGGGGTGGGCGACAAAAAAAAAACATCCCTACTATACATGTAGTGGAGCTACCTGAAAAAAAAAATATTTTTCCAAATTTTACTCTACGACTTTCTTTGTTTAGTTAACATACATGTTTATGCAAAATTTCAGTTTTCTAGCACCAACGGTTTCGTCGCTAAGCCGTGGACAGACAGACAGACATGGCGAAACTATAAGGGTTCCTTGTAGGTACTACCAGTACTACGGAACCCTAAAAAGAATACACTTTGTTGAGAACCTTATCCTTTTTTTTTCATCGGTTAAAACAGGTCAAAACTTACCAAATAAGCAGCTTACAGTGTGTACACTACACTTGACTTTGACTTGAAAAAAAATCAATATTTAAAGTTTACTTTAAACTTATCCTCCCTGAACAATACTTAAGCGATTTATCGGTTCACCGTATGTAAATAGACTAGATTACTAAGAAAATTACGATTGTATTTGAATGTTAGTACAAGGAAAAACACTACTTGGCCGAGGCGCACGAGACAAGAGATTAAACAGCGGTTTTATTAAAAAAAGATTTATTTTCAATAAAACCTAACTACATGTTATTTGTGCAAAGGCCGAAACAGAATTACTTAATAATTAATTATAAGAATAGTGGAAAGCTCGGTAATGCGCAGTCCGCATTATATGCATCAGCATTATTTATTCTAGAGCCTTCCACACGTGTAAGTATATGCTGAGTCATTTCCATTGTTCTCTGTTGCTAAGCCGAACTTTGGCTGACAAAGCATATATCCACAGGGTGGTCACCCTTAACACCTCCCCCCTTAAGAGAGAAATCAACTGGAGGCAAATTATTTGGTTCCAGATGATTTCGTTTAATAACAAAAATTTTCTTAAAGACTTTTATTTTAACAATCGCAAAAACTAATGTAAAAACTAAGATACTTATAATTAGAGTTATTGTCCATACACTTATATCCCGAGTCACCACAATTCCACTTTTGCCGACACTTTCACTATCGTATTTTGCACTATTTAGGATCTCTTTGATGTCGTTGAGGTCCACACCGCGAAGATCGACTTGGTTTTCTTCCACCTTTATTTCGTGTTGTAATTCTGGCATGGTTACAGGTTTCAGCAGCAGTCTCGTGTCAGGTGTCCTCGTTTCCGCTACTTTACTGATAGCTTTATCACCAATTTGGGTCTCACAGTTCCGATCAGGTGTTACCAGGAATGTTCCTTTCAAGTTATACTTCATGACCTCGTCTTTGCAGTTCTCGGTGAGTACTAGGTTTTTCTTGGTGAAGAGCAACCATACTCCATCAGCTACGATGTGGCTTCTTACATCTTCTATTTGAATGTAGTTTTTCTGACATGCAGTGTAGTTTTTCAGCAGCATTATCTGTTCTATGCACGTCGTGTCTGCGAACTGTACGATGTTATCTTCTTTGCAGAGGACTCGACCATTTTCTATTTGCTCACACGGGTTGGATACGGGTCTGTATTTCAATCCATTCACCATAAGGTAAGGGTATTTAGGAATGATAATAAAGGTATTAGAGGATTTAGGATCATATATAGGTATAGGAATGATCTTGTAATAATTAGGTATATGTGATTGTGTCTAACAAAGGGATTTCTAATACAAAAACTAACTTATTATTATCGGAATAAGATTTAAGAATTATAGTGCTTTCTAACTTAGTAAGGTTATTTTTATCAACAGTATACACTAACTTAAAATGTTTCTCTATCTCTAATAAAATATTTAAAAGCTCTGTTGAATTGATTATGGATTGATGAAGAATGTGTATTCTACTGAAAGCTATTGCTGTTTCAATATCTTGAATCACATTATATATAGTACGAAAGTTATTTAAGATTTGATAAAAAGTATTCATTTGACTAACTATATTATGTATTTTGGATTGATTATACTGTAGCGTTTGCAGCTGCGAGGTTTTAATATTCAATTGTATTATATTATACTTTAAATCGTCCGAGATATTAACTATTTTATCAAAAGCTTTTTGCATAAGTGATAACTTTCTTTCTACTGAATGTTCTCTATCTTTAAGTTGGCTTATTTCTGAATTATATTTTATAGCATCGTCATTATCTAGATTGCCTGAAATTAGCTTAACAATGGAACCTAACGGGTTTAAAATGCCTCTTTTTGATCTTTTACTAGGCATTATTTGACTTAATCTATCTTTCGTAAGTTCCATGAAAGACTCTATTTGTAAAGTTAATCCTACAAGTTCACTACGCGATTCAGTTCGCGAATAAATCATATCTTTTAATCTAAAATATTGATTAATATTACTATCTAAGTACTTAGCTATAGTTTCTATATCTAATGTCTTAAAAATAGTCCAGTGATTATTCTGAATCACTGCTGAACTTGTCCGTAGCGGTGCTATCCCCGGATTCTGACTCATGTCCTGCAGGTTTACGCTGCTTGCTAACTCCGCTAGGGCCAGAACCATCAGGACAGCTTGCCACCACCTGAGGAGGGCGTTTTACGTTTTTTATAGCCACTTTAGTATTTCTTTTCTTCAACTTTACTGGTACAATATTCCTATCTACTTTTCCTGTAACTTTCGCTTTTTCATATCTTGGTATTTCCTTGCCTTTCCTAGTTCTAGTAGTTCTCATAAAAACTTCGTCTCCTTCCTTTATTTCTGGTGGTACTTCACCACCTTTCTTTTCTGCGACTTTATTTTTATTATCCTTAATCTTGTCACTAATATATTCGTATAAAACTTTAAGTCTTTTCTATGGTCTTGTACTAGCTTCTGTAAAAGATTTTTATCTCTATCTATATCAAATGCGTTTCCTGAATCAGTATGACCAAATACCATTTCAAAGGGTGTAAAATTTGTCACGCTATGTATAGTATTATTATAGGCCATAATGGCATAAGTCATGACTGATGTTGCATCTTGATCACTCTTTTCATATTTCGCTAATCTGGGAACACCCAAATACTCCGAAATATTTAATTCCGAATTTTGATGTTCCGATTTTCAAATGTCCGAATTTCATAACACCTAAGAATCATAATGTCTATTATTAAAAATCACGAATTTTATTTTACCGAAAGTCGATATTGCGATTTGTTAGTTTTCCGATTTTCATACGTTCGAAGAATCAAATTCTCGGAAGGTTCTCGGTCCGAAAAACTACATTCCGATTTTCAATACTTCGAATAAACTAAACCGTCAACATGTTGTGCCAAAAAATTTTGTAACAGAAACGAATCGCTGCAAAACCGACTTCACGCAGTCTTGTCTGCCCTACCCTAGAGTGTAATTTAAGCCCGCGTAGGCGCGGAGGGGTGGCGAAGTGCCAGTATAATCATTGTAAGCCGTAATTATCATATGCCATAACATCATTTCTCACCAAAATTGCTTGTAAAATAGGTTAAAATAATTATAAAAATTAATAGGTAGGTTAGGTTAGAAACATGAAAGACAACGCACGAGCCGAGCGAGCGAAGCGAGCGTGCCGCGGCAGCGGCCGGCGAAGTGCCATTATAATCATTGTAAGCCGTAATTATCATATTATTATACCATAACATCATTTCCCACCAAAATTGCTTGTAAAAAAGTTTAAAATAATTATTAAAATTAATAGGTAGGTTAGGTTAGAAACATGAAAGACAACGCACGAGCCGAGCGAGCGAAGCGAGCGTGCCGCGGCAGCGGCCGGCGAAGTGCCATTATAATCATTGTAAGCCGTAATTATCATATTATTATACCATAACATCATTTCCCACCAAAATTGCTTGTAAAAAAGTTATCGTTATCGGTATTCGTATTTTTGATGTTTCGAATTATCATTAAGTCGGACTTTTTATTATTCGATCTATTGAAATTCGGTATTTCACTAATAGTAATTATAAACGTTAGGAATATTAAAATGTAGTATTTATAAAAATAGGAGTAATGATAAGTCGGAGTTCTTATATTCGGAATTTTGAACCATTCGGAATTATGAATATCGGTATTTTGAAATTCGTGATGGTGACTTTCGGAATAAAGTTTTTCGTATTTATGTAGTGTACCCCGCTAATCTATATATTTCAAGTATTGTTGAGTGGAAACGCTCCACTATACCCATGGAATTTGGGTTATTTGGTGTCCCTACATGAACTTGAATTTTATACAAACTCAATAGTTCTTTAACAAGGTGATTATTAAATTCCGTCCCCGGATCACTATTAATCTTCTTAGGGACCCCATAAAAACTAAAGTACTTAATTAATGACTTAACTATTTCCGGTGTACTTCTATTCGGTATGTTAAAAGCTTGAGCTAACTTAGTAAAAGCATCTACTATAGTCAAATAATAATTGTTTTCTACATATAGAAGGTCCATGAAAACTTCCTCAAATGGCATACTCTGTGTTTGAGTAATTTGTAATGGTGGTTTAATTGGCTTCCTATCGTATTTCATTTTTCTACATTGCTCACAAGCATTAATAATAGCAGCAATAGTATCTTTCATATTAGGCCACCAATAATGTCTTTTAAGTTTTACAAGTGTCTCCCGAATACCTCGGTGAACAGTTTTTCCTTCATGATACTTCATAACAATCTCTCTTTGTTCTTCTTCGTTTGTGACACTTACTACTCTTTCTGTGCATTCTATTAAATTTTGCGTACCTTTTTTATATAATGTGGTTACTACATTGTTAAATACTTTTCTACATGCCTCTGTTTCAAAGTAAATGAAATATTTCTTCTTAAAATCTACATACTCTTTTAAAAATTGTTTGACTAAATGTTCATTATTAACAGCTGGCTTAAGTACCTCGATTATATTTTGATTATCATTCGAGATATTTTTTACATTAATTTCATTTTTATACCAAATGTAAACAAGTATTTGCTTAGGCTTAGTGTCTATTGCTTCACTTAAAATTGGTATCCCTTCGTGTTCCCTATTTGATATTGAGTGAGCAGTAGCTCCGTCGTCTGAATCAGATACTTCTATGACAGGAGCCTCTTTTCTGCCTACATTATTTTTTTCAGAATCAGAATCTGATAAACTAATTATTTCTTCACTTTCATTATTATTCTCTAAGTTTTTTGCTGTTTCTACCCTATCCACATTAACTTGCATGGATTCATCATCATCATCATCTAACATATTAACCTTTATTTCTCTTATTTTATTGCTATTTAGACTAACTACTATATTATTATTTATTTTTACTCGAGATAATGCATCTGCATTAGAATTTTGTGACCCTTTTTTATAATAAATCTCAAAGTCATACTCTTCAAGTCTAAGACGCCATCTAGTTAATTTACTATTTGGTTCGTTAAGTGAATATAGCCAGGCCAAAGGTCTATGGTCTGTATATATATAAAACTTTTTACCCCATAAATACGGTCTGAAGTGTTTAACAGCCCAAATGACTGCCAAAAGTTCCTTCTCAATAGTGCTGTATCTTGACTCAGTATCACTTAAAGTTCTACTAGCATAAGCTACTGGCTTATCTGAGCCTATAATGCCCTGAGAAAGTACTGCTCCGATTGCAAAGTTTGATGCATCCGTAGTCAGTATAAATGATTTCTTAAAATCAGGAAATTGTAATAATGGAGAATTTGTAAGAAGTTTTTTACAAGTTTCAAAACTTTCTATATACTCATTATTTAATTCTATTGTTTTACCTTTCTTTAAGCAAACTGTAAGTGGTCTAGTAATTTTTGCAAAGTCTTTTATAAATTTCCTATAATATCCTATGAGACCAAGAAAACTTTTGATTTCGGTCGTAGTTCTAGGAATAGGATACTTTAACACTGCTTCAATCTTATCATTATTAGGCTTTAATCCTTCACTAGTAATAGTGTGTCCTAAATAGAGTACTTCCTTACGCAAGAACTGAGATTTATCTAACTTTACTTTTAAGTTAGTTTCGCGAAATCGCTCGAAAAGTGCTCTAAGTTTCTCGTTATGCTCCTGAATGCTTTTGGCGAATATTATGACGTCATCGAGGTACACGAGGCAATGGATACCTTGTAGACCTCTCAGGACATTGTCCATGGCTCGTTGAAACGTTGCCGGAGCTGTCTTCAAACCAAACGGCATTCTATTAAACTCATAATGTCCAAAAGGAGTACTAAAGCCTGTTTTCGATCTATCCTCTTTTTCCATCTCAATTTGATGGTACCCACTAGCTAGATCTAGCGTAGTAAAGTATATACTCTTACCTAACATGTCAAAAAAGTCATTGATGTTAGGGAGAGGGTATTTATCATCAATCGTGATTTCATTGAGTCGTCTATAATCAACGACCATTCTCCACTTCTTTAAACCAGAATTATCTACCTTTTTTGGTACCAAATGAACCGGTGCACTCCAAGGTGAAAACGATTTTTGTATAACATTATCTTTAAGCATTTTTTCTACCTGATTTCTTATTTCTATCGTTTGTGTAGGTGGTAACCTATGCGCTTTAAGATGTATTGGATCTTCGTTTTTTGTTCTAATTCTATGCTTGACTTCATTTGTGAACGAAAGTGGTACATCCTCACAGTAAAATATATCTTTATATTCTTCACAAATATCAATTACAGATTGTTTTTCTTCTACATTCATATCATCAACTCTTAATTTAGAAAGATTATTTGTTAATAGTTGATCTAAGCTATGACTATCCCTATCAGTAAAATTTAAGCTAGCCCTACTATGCGGCTCTGTATCTTTTACAGCATTTTCTGAGTATGGTTCAACCTTAAATGGACTAGTAACTATTAGCTCCATTTGCTCAGATCTAGAGTTTTGAATAACTGTGGTTGCATATGCGTACGCACAACTAACTAAGGCCGACGGCATCCTTACTCCGTCAGTAAATTCTGTAAAATTAATTATAGCCTCACCACATAACAAATTAACTGGAAGTTTGACCTTTAATTCGCTACGCGGTGGTAATACGTAAATTTCGCGTATTGGTGGACTATAAATAATCGGTATACACGTATCTTTAGTATATAGTTTTTTATTTTTCATGTCAATATTCGCATGAAGTTGCGTTAATAAATCACTACCTATTAATCCATCATATTTACTATCCACACAGTAAATATAAAATTTGTGCCATTCATTACTCATAAATGTACCAGGTAAAGGTATGTAAACTATCTCATTATGCTTACTAGTAGCGTGAGTACTGACTACCTCGAATTTTTCGTTTTTTTTAAAGTCGCAAAAATATTGATTTGCTAACTTAGGGCTTAAAAATGAACGTTGACTGCCGGTGTCCAACATAAAAGTAGCATTGAGTTCTGGTACACGTATGTGTGGCAGATTTAATATACTACAATTTAATTTAATTCGCTCTGGTGTGTAGAGGCCCTTATGCAAAAATTTTCAACCTGTTCGGTTTCATTAGAATTATTAGACAACACAATATTATTCCCATTATCATTACTATCGGTGTAATTAACACGTCTTGCACTGGCCGTTCTCATGGTGACGTCAGTATCGCAACCTGACCCAGGCGTTGGCGTTGACTGTACTTGTTGCTGTGAGCGACGTTGTGCATTTTCAGCGAATTGCGGCTGACCTTGCGACTGCGGGCCCGCTTGTCCCGATGCATTATAATTATATAATGGCGTGTTCTGATAAGAACCATTATTTTGATACCTATTATTCCTAGGCGGGAATGAACTATTCGGCACATTATTGTTTCTAACATTATTTCTATTTTGCGCCGGCAAGTTTAGTGGCGAATTAATATTACGATTAGAAATCGAATCGTTGTTAGATCGTGGCATATTGGGTGCACTAGTACTTGGCCCCGGCGATGCCTGTGAATTAACATTATTTTGGGGAATGTTTCGTCCCTGAACGTTTTGATTAGTTTTAGGGTTCCGCGGCTGTTTCTGGTCGTAAACCTCTTGGAAATATTGTTCTTCCAGAACAGCTTTTAATGCCTCTTCCAAAGTCAAAATATTTTTTAAACGCACCAATCTGACTAAGTATTTAGGTAAAATATACAAGAAAACATTCATAGAAAGATGTGTATAAATATTCTGCTTAGATAACCTTGTGGCTGCATCTTCGACAGTTTCATTAATTTTTGCAATTAATATACTTCTTAATTGCTGTATACGGTGACAAAAATCTAAATAACTTTCGCCTCTATTTATTTTTAAACTTTCTAACTCAAGAACCAAACAATCCTCTGTCCTTGGGTCCCCGAAATGGTCCTGTAAAACTTGTTTTAATTCGATCCAAGACTGTATTGATTCTCGTTCCCCAATTAAATTTGCAGCTTCTCCGCTTAACCTACTTGTAATGGCATTGAAAAGATACTCATTTTGTATTTCATTGCCCCTATACAAATTAATAATATATTCGGTTTTACGAATAAATAGTGACAAGAGTCTTGGCTCTCCACTGAATAAAGGAATAATTTTTAAGAGTCCCGGAGGAATTACTACAATTCCTTCCATTTTATAATTAAAGTAAAATTAACTTAAAATAAATCTAAACTAGCGTGAAAGTTTATCACTATAATTATCTGCTAAAATGTGCTACGTGCCAGATGGGCGTTTTCTAATCCCTAATAGTACACGACACACATATAAAAATCACCAGGAAAATTAAAGGAAAATTGACTGGATGGTGAAAAGATCTACTCACATGACCCGCAACTTTTCCGCTTTCCTTCTGTGATCGATGAATCTGCTCAGTTGCTCTGCACCGCGGCTTCTCTTGACAAATTTGTTTGTTGGTTCGATGCCTCGTTGAATCGTTGAAACGAACGTTGAAGTGTTCTCGATGCCCGAAAATGCTATTCGCGATGGCACAGAGGACCCAAAAACGACGAGGTCACTTACCGGCTGCGCCAGACAAGAGATTAAACAGCGGTTTTATTAAAAAAAGATTTATTTTCAATAAAACCTAACTACATGTTATTTGTGCAAAGGCCGAAACAGAATTACTTAATAATTAATTATAAGAATAGTGGAAAGCTCGGTAATGCGCAGTCCGCATTATATGCATCAGCATTATTTATTCTAGAGCCTTCCACACGTGTAAGTATATGCTGAGTCATTTCCATTGTTCTCTGTTGCTAAGCCGAACTTTGGCTGACAAAGCATATATCCACAGGGTGGTCACCCTTAACACACGCAAGTCTACACAACTTTCCGCAAGATAGCGCTGTACGAAATCATGAACTGCTCACAAAGAAAAAAAATCATTCGAAGCTTCGAGAAAGGATACGGTGCTACCGTATCCTTTCTCGAAGCTTCGAATGATTTTTATCACTAGATATACTATCTTCTGGATGCTATTCTTGCATTGATGGAATATATGACTATGCATCGAAAAATGATGTCGGCGTCACCCGCACAAACTGGTTTTTTCTTGTTTGAAAATGGCTTTGCTTTGGGGCGGCAAAGAAATGTATATCACTAAAGTCTGACGCTACAGCCGTCGTTGGGTGCTAAGTCTAGTTACAGCTAAGGCACCCGGCATACAAGGGTTCACAGGCAGGTCCAGAAACTTCAACAACGTCGAATCCAGCACTGGGGTCACCAATTTGAGAAGCTTCAAATAATTGCAACGAACGACTTGGAATAATATATTGTTCAATATTTATACATTGTGTACCTACCGGGTGCTTCAAAAAAATGTATACACACTTTGAACTTCCATAGAAAATTTATTTACCGTTCTACAAAGTTAAATTTCAGGAAAATAGAAAGCTGAAAGTCCAATGTAAATGAAACATAAATAACAAATGTTAATACTTTTCAACAAGATGGTGCTCCGCCGCACTATCACAGGGACGTACGAGCTTACCTGGATCAAAATTTGTCGGGCCAGTGGATAGGACGCAGGGGGCCAATCGAGTTTCCAGCACGCTCTCCAGACCTTACACCACTGGATTTCTTCTTGTGGGGCACAGTAAAAGATGAGGTGTACAAACGTAAACCACGTAACCTAGACATTCTTTGGAATGAGATTCAAGCAGTGTGTAGAGAAATCTCATTGGACGTTTTGATACGATGTACAGAATCTGTGGTGACTCGTACTCAGAATTGTATTGATGCTGCAGGTCACCAATTTGAACAGTATTAACATTTGTTATTTATGTTTCATTTACATTGGACTTTCAGCTTTCTATTTTCCTGAAATTTAACTTTGTAGAACGGTAAATAAATTTTCTATGGAAGTTCAAAGTGTGTATACATTTTTTTGAAGCACCCGGTATATTTACACTTACTACTACTACTAGTAGTTCCCCAGGTGGTGCCAATCAGGTGCCAATGGTGGTGGTAGGCTTCGGCCGCGGCTTATGACCACCCACCGATCTAAGCCGTATCGCCAAGCGGCCTAGGCGTGTTTCGGCACGAAGGTTTGTGTTGCCACAAGAGAGGACGGGTCAAATTGTTTGCTTGTAGCCTGTAAAGCCGGTCTAACGTACGCTGAGCGTAGCGGGGTCCGAGGCACGGTTCACCGCTGGCCGACCGCAGTTAGTAGGGGCCCAAACTAGCCCCTTGGGAAAGACGTTCCCCGGGTAGTAATTAAAGCGGTCGCCTCGCCGCATTCAACTGCGCTGGTGTTGTTGGCTCGACACTGACTCTAAGTGTGCATTGTGTGTGTGAAATGTATGTTTGTTAAAAACCCCGCAACACAGGACGTATTCCTATTGAGAGCGTCGTTAAAAACAAATACATCTGTATTTTTCATTTTCAATAAATAAAGCATATTTGAACTTTAAATTTTATAGTTTAGACGCCGAAAGAATGCGTTTGTGACTGATTGTGTAGGATCATAAAAACCCCGTACCTACAATAAGTTAATTGCAGTGCTCTTACAATGATATTGCAATTGATAGGTGCTTCATGTTTACAGTTGATCAATTGATGATGAGATGATGCATAATAGTCCAATCAGCAGAAGGAACAATGAGCCATTTGAGCGCCTCAGTTTAACAGCTAAGCAATTAAATAATAATGAGTAATGATGTTCAATCATACACGTCTCATCTTATCATACACGTCACAAACAAGACAGAAATACTCAAAGAATTCCTAGAAATCTGCTTCGATGTTCCAGTGGATAACGTATGCGCCCTCACCGCGAGATCTCTGGTTCGATTTCCGGGTCGGGCAAAGTGTTACATGTTATATATATGTCAAATCAAATCAAATCATTTATTTCCATGGGCCCCAAGGGGCGCTTGAACACGTCAAAACAAACATCAAAATACAAAAAATATAAAATTAAAATAAAACTTAGCTAACTAAATTATAATACTTATTGTAATAAAATGATTTGACACCGGAGCTTAGATTGACTTTAATTCAACTTAGAGATTTGAATTAAAATCAATCCAAGTACCAGCTCCGATGGGTATTGCATCATGAGAAGAGCTGGTGAGAAACTCATGTGCACCATCTTTTCAAATTATTCATACAATATTTGTTTGTTTTTTGACAATAATTCTATGTGTAAGATATAGCAACCAAAACAACGCTATGCTATGTTGCTAGACATGTTATATATATATTTGTGATCTTTCCGTCAGCAAATTCACAATAGCTGCACGGAGTTGGGTTGGAGTCCTATCCCATGGGCCCTACACACAACAGGTGAGAGTGGGTTTTGTACACCTCTGCCACACCCTTCTGGGTAATATAGGCGTGATGTTATGTGATGTTGATGTTATCGTTGAACGACTCTACTACATACAGATACTTGATACAGAAAGCACTGCTCATTATAATCTCTATTCGTAGATAGCATGTTTCCGCATAAGTACAATATGGGTGTCTTTAAAGCAAGAGCAAATAGGTATCTCGTAGGTAAGCGTGCTCCATCGTAGACCGCATCATCACTTACCATCAGGTGAGATCGCGAGAACCTATTCACCATAAAAAAAACATCGCTGACTGCTATGTCGTTTCTAAAATGAGTAAAAAGTAATTGTGTAGTTAAATTTGATGTATTACTAATTGCCTTAATAGATTTTAATATAAATATACATAGCTGACTGAAACGAACAGTTGAGTTATTTTTTTATAAATAAAACAAACCTTTTTTTAGGTCAAATCATTTTTTTATGGTGGATAGGCACGCGTTTGACCACGATCTCACCGTATGGTAAGTGATGATGCGGTCTACGGTGGAGCACGCTTACCTATGAGATACCTGTTAACTCTTGCTTTGAAGAGATACAAGTTATACTCATACGGCAACACAGACTCGGGCAAGGCGTTCCATTCTTTGGCAGTTCGCATAAGAAATGTAGAGGCGAAACACTTAGTGCGTATAGGTGGAATATCTACCGTGAAGCGATGCCTGAGTGCCATTTGTTAGGTAGTGCGATGGTGAAACGGGGATGGAGGGATAAGGTTGTGTAGTTTCTCGGCACACTCTCCGAAATGTATCCTATAAAAGACCGCTAGGCTGGCAACCTTGCGACGGTGATCCAGACTTTGTAGTTGAGATCACTTGTCAGATCATTATCCCAGATGGAATGTCTCCCTTTCTCTTAACTGACTCGAGTGCCTCAATCATTTAACATTCGTTAAACCCAAGATGATGTCATTCGCTGGGGGCAGAAAAACATATAGGTATTTAGGTGATGAATTATACCTACTATAGATAAATGTAATTTACAGGCAAAAACCTAGACCGTTTTATTGATAATTATTATTGATGTTGATTCAATACGTTTTTTACTGACTGAGAGTTACTTACCATTGTGAGGATGGTCACAATAGGTCAGATCGCGATCTGACCTATCCTGATGACCTACGCAATCTTCAAAATAAAGTGGCCGTAATAAGTAGGGTTAAATAAAAGACACCATTGGGGGGACATAATATAGTTATAATTTTCACCATTTTATATCAATTACATACGTTTTCTTAACTAATAGTTTAGTAAACCGGAAGTCACTAGTGGGAAAGTTTTAGTGGAAATTAATAACGTAGAAATATACTTAATTAAAAAAATATATCGAGTCAACTGAATTTAAGTTAACATGAAACATACAAATGTCGTTAACACAGCTACATTGTGTTTACAAATCAATAGAAAATGTTATTTATAAGGTATTCCTGAAGTATACAGGGTGGATGCGACAAAGAGACTTTTATAGAAACCATCGATTCAAATAGTCTGTATATAGTCCAATAGTCCACCATTTTCTTTTCTTATTCTTTATTTTATTTAGAAAAAAACTTTTAACAGGGATAAATGAATACTACACATGTTAAAATCATTCGATAAAAATCGCTTTGTCGCACCTAATTTGAATATAGTATTTATAAACATAATATAATTTCTGTATCTTTGATGTTAGATAGAGGTTATTACAGCCACAATTCAACAATTGGATAAATATAAATAACCAAATAATGATTTCATTTTAGTGGTTACTTTGTTAAATTATGATATCACTCTGTGCGTACATTGGAAAAGAATTGCCCAAATATAGACATTGGTATACACGGAAAAGATGTTTAGTATGACCAAATATGGTAATATAAGCATTTATTAATATTTACCCGATCAGAAAACAATTTCAGCAGACATACAGAGTATCTAAACAGGATTATTGACAAGCAAAATTTCGTAATGTAAGAGTCAAATGTATACTGATGTATTTTAAGCTGTTATATTGCTATAGTTATCATATTAATCATCAAATAACAATGCTATATATAATACTTATTAAAATACAATAGGATAAGGACAGGAAAAACAGAACAATGCTCTTTGAATTTAAGATTTTCAGTAATAATCCAATTCTATTTATGGTTGTGATAGATATGGATTCACGCAGTAAAAAGCAAGATAACAAAGTTATTTGTCGATTAATAAATACATTTTGGTCTAGGGCTGAGATCTATTGAGCGTACTTAGTCTAAGCTCAGACTAACCTTAGCAAAACACTGTTTTTGTTGTCAAGTCTGCTTTCTTTACATATAGATCTCAGAATACGGCATCATTTTGAACATTCAATTAGATACCCAATTTTTATATTCACTTCAGGTTTGCCATCATTTGTTGGTTAGCATAAAAATAATCTAGTCAATCTAAGTTTTAACCCTGAATTTTATATAGCCATAGGTGTAAACAAATGTAATTTTATGAAACATTATATATAACTTTTCTTCGAAGTAACAGACGTCACTAGCCGTAACAATATAAAGTATAATAAAATATTTTGCCTTTCTTCCTGCCTGCTTTCTACATTTCTTTGAAACGACCAACGTATTTGAACCGTGTTTACAAGGTAATATACGTCATTATATATTTTCCAGTTACTTCTTCAATTTGGTTCGATTCGTAATTGTTGATAGTAATTATATTTTAAGCAATACCTGAAATTATTCAGATACAAAAGAAATAAAAAAGTATGATTCTTATCCAAAATAATAAAAAAAGTAACTTTATTCAGGACTCCAACAAAAAACTGGTATGGTACTGATATTACTGGTTTCCTTCTTCTTCTTCTTCATTCGAGTCGACGGCAAAGTCAAATTTTGTTAGCCCAATATGTGTGACCTGAACAGCGCTTTCAACTGCGTCCTTTAATTAGCGCGTCCTTCGTGCACGTAGTGGGACATGCAGGACACTAACTTATTAGGACATTAGTACATATTACTGGTAAAATCTGTTTAAATAGCAAAGCTCTGAAAACATTCGGTGACTGGTATAATGGTGAAATCTGAAATATTATACGACTGTGATTACTGATTGTAATGAGCCTCTCAACTAAAAACATGAAGATATATATACAGACGATATCAATTCCGTTATAATTTCCACTAAGACGGTACATACATAGGGAAGTAATTCGGCGATCAACATGGACGTACGTACAAGAGTATAATACCGAGATATGTAAACAGCTACCCTACATCTATAGACACACTTATATTAATTAGACATATATTATATATTAGCATTCAGTACTGCTCGTCGCAAAATATAGAAAAACAGTTTCAAAATTAAACGAGCGAATAATTTCTAAGAAATATATAATCTATATTTTTATAGTAACGTCCCATCCCCATTATTGTCACCCTGACTTTAACAGGCCATAATTGAATTTGAATCACTGTTATTTTAGTCATCTTAGTTACATTTAAGTCACTGTGACTAATATGGTTATCGTAACTTCAATGTAGTCACTGTGACTTTTTTTAGTCTCCGTGACTAACAACGGCGATAGGACACTTAGGGCATGTCAAAAAAATGTTAGCCTCCCAAACTAGTCGCACTAAACTTCAAACCGCATTATAAGTCCGAAGCTTACTTTTTCCAAATCTTTACATACAAGGTGTTAATTAGGCATGAAAAATATTTTGTCTACCTAAAAAACTACAGTATTGATCTATAAACGGTACATTTAAATATATATTATATAGACATTGTGACATGTATTAATATTAATGTACGCAAAGATTTTAACAGACACTCGTTTAAAGGTTGGTATTATGGATACGATTTTTTTTTCGAGTTATACAATAAAGATATGTATTGACTTTGATATTGTTATACTAAGAACGATGCAAAGTCGAAATGAACAACAAAATTGTTGATATAATAACATTTAAGTTCACTTTGAGTTGGCCAAATTTTCTTGTCCCGTAACACATGTTTTACGGGACAAGAAAATTTGGCAAGTACGTATACTACACATTTCCGAAACCCTTTTTGACTGTTTGGACCGTGTCATTTTTGACATGTAAGAAACTTACAAGAGGTATGTAAAAGTGGGACGGCAAAACCACATACTCTAGTGTCAACATATTTAAAATAAAACATAACAGTCATCATCATGATTTTCATTGTTGTTGTGGTCTTATAATGTTGCATCATATAAATGCGACGTATCCACAAAACCAAACCTATTCTAAGAAATACTCATTCAAAAGATATGTTGTTAGTGTATATTTCTCAAAGCCAGTTAATAGATAGTATACTACAAAATGTTAGAAAACACTAATATTGACCGTCTGGGCGCGATTTCACAATTGAAAATATCAATGAAGCAACTTATTAATCACATTCAATTTGTCAATTGTAATTGACGCGTCATTAAACATTTCAGAGACAGTAAATTCTATCAAAGATTATCAAAAAAAATATTCGAATAGCAAAAAGAAATGATGTTTCAATATTTTTACGTTAACAATTGATAATATTTTTCCTTAATTCTATTAATTTATATTTTGAAAAACTTACATTCTATTGTCCATTACCCTTTATTGGGGGATGTTTCGCAAATTAATTAGAAATACGACATTTCGGTTTCGTGTGATTCCATAAATAGAAGCACAAATTGTAAATTACGAAATCTACCGTTTCATTTACTGAATCGCACCACTGTTTTATTGTAATATGAAAAGGAAACTTGTGTCGTAGGTGAAATGGAAAGTCATATCATTCTTTCCGGCGCTTAAAAATTGCAAACTCATTTCCCCTTTCATATTTTTCTAGTCATGATTACAAAGCAGTTTTGCAGTTCTTGACTCAATCGATATTCATAAAAACAATTCAATAAAAATCTATTATTTTTAACCGACTTCTAAAAAAGGAAGAGGTTCTCAATTCTGAATCTTTTGGACGCGTAATAAAGTAACTGTTATCAGATCATTTTCTTCTTATTTTAGATATGACAAAAAAAACTAGAAAAAAAAGTTTCATTACAAATTCAATGATACCATTGAATTTAATGATACAATAATTTTCATGATTCCATATCCAAAATCTCGTATTTCGTCTTGTTTTGCGTCGACTAAATAGTATATCATAATTATGACTTTTACGAATGAGCGTGAAAAGTTTCATAGTATAGTTATCCGTATACATGCTTATTGCTTATGTGCGTGAGCAGATCGTCTAAAAGGTTACATTTATAGGTGATTTCACGCACATTCGTATTCTAAGTTTCGATATGAAATTGATTTACAGGGTGTATGCGTCATAGCGACATTTATCTAAACCATTACTTCCATACACGGTCAGTAATCAACTAGTTCAAATTTGTGTAGCAGTACCTAATTTAAATCAATGTCGCTATGTAGCATCTATCCTATGTCTCATGAAATTAATCATGATTATACCACTCAATTTACATATTATATCCGGTTGTTTCATATTATATTTAGGTTACCTTTGCTGATGATGTCATAGTCGAGATTACATTGTATCTGTGAACAATAAATAAAATATTAAATGCTTTGAAGATTTTATATGAATGAATAGTTCTTTCCTTATTTATATATCAATATCCGTTTAAAATTCCTTGTATTGTGGGCCCTTATGAAGGGTAAAGATTTATCACAAAAGAAAAAAAAAATGCATAAAATTATATTTATTCATCATGATTACGATACGATACTCTTACGATAGTATTTAGCAACAATTAAAATTAAATATACACTCTCCTTGCTCTTTTTCGCCAAACAGATTTATTAAATCATTTAAAGCTGATGATGACTTTATAGTTTTCTAAACTTTCTGATTTAATAGACAAAACTAAAATGTCTGACAGGCGTTCATGTCCGATCGAAGTTCTTAGGTATTTTTTCTTACTTACACACTTTGGGAGCCCTCGTATGCTGGGGGCCCCGTATAATTGATACGGCAGATACGGCGGTTGTTACGTCTCTGGTTTTCGTCAGTGTCTTTAGATACAGTTACTCTTACTTTTAGTAAGTAAGGGTTATGGTATTTATTTAATTATAAAAACGCAGGTGTGTGGACCGCCATAAATGTCTTTAAGGAAACATAATAATATTATGAATTAATACCCCACAATAAAATTTTCATTCATAACTTCCTCTTCAGAAACAAATTGTGTATTATAATTAATAATGTAAATAATGTTACTATGACGCTACTGGGAACTTAGAAATGTTTTTATTATTCAATACACATTGAATTTGAATAAGGTAATACCATTTTAGCAAATGTACTATTTTATTTCCTTGTGTGAATGATTGACAAATTATCTTGCCCCGTACGCACAAATTCAACAAAATATTTGTTGTCAAACTTGACGCATGCTCCATACAGGGTGTAATTGTTAGGTATCCAGGCGATAATGCCGTAACTATTAGCAATATACTTCTTTTGCCGTGACCGTCAGGAACTATGATTGACACTGTACCTATTTATAAGACCATTTTAACATTGTGAAGTGCATTAAAGACTTGAATACTTCAATATATATTTTGCTATGTAGGTATTATGCATATATTTCATTTAATAATAGTCTTGATTATTATTAATATTCTTTAGTGATACTATATACAATAAACCTAAGATACATTTTATTCAAATCAAAACGCTATATTTTATAATTTCACCTGCCTTGTTAATCTCTGCATCACCCAAAGGTAGACTGGTAGAGAATGCCTATAGCTTAAGTCCGCCTAGTATACAAATTTTGTATATGAAGTGTTTAAATAAATTAATATCAAAACATTTTAATCAGATATCAAAAGTGTGTAACATCAACAAGTCAAAAAAATAACCGGTCCGATATGAGTATCACGGATCTAGTTTTGGACGTCTTTATAAACAACTTTTATGCAAATCACTTCAATGTAATTCTTGTAACGCAAGTCAAGTTTTGCGGAAAAAAGACCTATCAATCAAACATCCAGACCTATGATAAATAGAAAAAACATGTAAGTAGATAGACAAGCATAACAGATATACTTGTCTACAGTGTCTGTAAATAATTAACCAACAATAGCAGATTAGTACTTTATATTTTTACATATACATTTCTTTTATTCAATTAAGTTAAAATAAATAAATAAATATCTCACAACTTACACACAACGCCATCTAGTCGCAATCTAAGCAGAGCTTGTACTATGGGTACTAGAATAACTGATACTAATACATATTATACTTTTCTTTAGTAAATACACGTTTCTATTTCTATTTGACACATGTCATCTTCACTAACTTCCGAATAGCAGTAGGTACGTTGTTATAACCCTCCTTCTGACGCAGTCGGGTAAAAAAGATTTCTTTGTTTTTTTTTAAAGAACCAATCACGTGTATTTCAATACTCGATATCAAAAGATCCTGGTTGTGTCATAAATAAATAAATTAATAAATAAATTTGGATTTTTTTACATTAGATAGACCGCCAGGAGCAATTACACTATCCAATGGTCCCAATGACAAGGCCAAATACACACATTCACTCACAAAAGCACAACCAGTCTCAGAATGGGATTGTGGGGATCGAACCCACAACACCAGTGCAGTGACCGACCGCTTAAACTACAACAACACACGTGCACGTCATAACCAAACATTAGTTGTTCTAGGGAAGTTCTTGGTATTAGAAAATCGTGTACTTATATACCTGCCTATCGGGGTTCGTGTAAAATGAAAATCGTGTCTGGGTTCCTAGCTTTGCCGCAGAATGTAACAAAAGATTGGACTGTAATACGTAAATGTATATTGGCTAGATTTGAATACAGTGAGTGTCGCGGGCGGGTTCGCGAAGCCAAGTTAGGTCTCGATGACTCAAAGCGCTGATCTTCCCGTGCGTCGGTGAGGTGATGATTGTCGGAATTTGCTCCGACACTGCCTATTATTGTACACGATTTTGTAATGTGAATGTGTGGGCAATCCCAACAAACTCACCGTCTAAGAATGCGTTATAGTAGGTATTGACCTTCAACTCTCAACGTAATAAAGTAACAGTAATGATTGAATGAAGATAGGTATGTCACATCATTTCCTACTATAAGCCAACATCTTTCTAAGTAAAGCTGAAGGCTTTTTTACTGGAGAAGTGTTTTTATACGTATACCGAGTTCATTAGTTGTAAATATTGTTTTTTTTTATTTATTTATTTATTTATAAAACTTTATATACAGCAGTGTATATAGGCGGACTTAATGCCTTCTCTACCAGTCCTTCAGGTGGTGCAGAGATAACAAAGTAGGCGAAGTCAAGTACTCGATAGTTCAAAGAGATATGAATAAATATACTTATTTAATAAATATGACATGTTAATAATTCGAATATTTTATTGTGATGTATTTTTTTTTACTTATTTTATTTTTAAATAATTATAATTATAAAATTTTATTGGTATTTATAATGAATTTGTTTTACAGCTTTCAATTTTATTATCAATTCATTACTTTAATTTTAAATATTTTATTTGCCTTGTTTTCCTCTTATAATCATTTTTGTAATAATACCTACTAATTGTTATTTTTAAGGTGCTTAGTGTTAAGAAAACATATTCAAACACAAGTGTTTATGAATATAATAAATGAAAAAAAAAACTCATTGATCTTGACGAATCCTTATCACTACTTATACATAAATAGATAGATAAAACTTTATTTGAATCTCATTTTTAATAAAAACTAAAGACAACTATTGAAAGAAAATAACAATATGCAAAGGGCGGCCTTATCGCTTGACGCAAATTTTGCCAGGTAACCTTTGGATGGACAGATTTAAAAGAGAAAGCGTGGTAGTTTCAGAGTAAGTGGTCAACTCAAACATTTTTAAAGTTTTAATTTAGCTAAAACAATAAACTTAAAGTAAAGATAAGTACAGAAAATACCTAATATAAAAAAAATATAATTTGTAACTTATTTAAAAATATATAGAACAATTATTTAACACGATATACATAAATATATAATAATAAACTAATATTATTAATGCAAAAGTAATTATGTCTGTCTGTCAGTTACGCTTTTACGGCTCAACTACTGACCCGATCGTCATAAATGACGACAGTTAAAGACCTGAAGAAGGACAGGCTTTTTATCGACATCCAACACGAGCGGAACCGCGCGCAGATGCTAGTTTTAGCGCGATCGTCCGGCGTGTGGGCGCGCTGGCTGCACACACACCGTGTGACGTGTCGTACTTCTCCTAAGTGCCGTAATTTTACAATAAGCAGGGATTTGGGATTTAGTTCATTGTTTAACGAAACAATATTATTGTTTACATGTTGTTGTATCAACAATAGTTGACGTTATAAAAATTCTAGTAAACTCATTTATTTGTTAGGAGATCATTAATGCTTTATTATTTATCGTAAACAAAATGGAATTAATTGAATAATATCAATACTGAAAACATGCTTGTTCTAAGAATGTTGCTATTGATTACCTTATTCAAATGTATTACATTGCATTTAAATACATAATATAATTTCGCCAATTCGCCTCTGCATGCGAAGGACTTGTACTAAGTGGTACCACTTTGATGCACAAAAGTGTTCTTCACATGGCCCCTGTAATATCCAATTATTTGTCTCAAGAAATCAGGGCCATGAATATTGTTCTATTTAAGAAACATCCTAGGACGTTTTTGGTAAAAAATGCTACTATACCTTGAACGAATTTTTAAATGACAAAATACATAATTTTATACCTCACAGTGTCATCAAGTGGTAGGACAATTTTATTAACTATTTTTTACTATTGTATTGTATGATTGTAACAGTTTAAAATGATAATGTTCCCAGGAGTGACATTGAAATAATTTAAAAATCTTTTTATATTACTACTATTTTATTTAATACTACTATAATCGATATTCTATTAATTAATTTAATTGACATTATCACATATTATTATCATCTTATTGAGATATATATATTTTTAGAGCAATTTCTAGGTAATTATTTCATTGACAGTCCTGATTTTATTTTATTTAAATGATTGTAGCAATAATATATTTTTTGCATGGCTTACGGCAGGATCACTTTAGACATGTATATTAAATAACACCATTGTAACAGTGTTTTCTGCAAAATAAATGATTTGATTTGATTAGATAACAACACGCGCTTATGCTAAGGTACGTATAGCAGCCACATTTCGCCTGTTATGTTTAGGTATAATGTAACAGAGGGGATCGCTATCTACTGGGTAAAATTTATTCCAGATGCCGAGCTTTCTTCAAACTTTAAAATTCACACAAAAAACCGGCTAAGTAAGTGTCGGGCCACGCGCATTATGGTTTCGTAAGCAGCCTCATATGGCCTTCAAAGGATTTATCATCTGTATTGAAGAAGTTACTTTTTTATACAAGTCTAGAAAGATTTTTTTACTTTCTTCATGCAAGTGTTTAAAGTTTTTTGTTTAATTTTTTAATTTGGGCCCCTATTACTCCCGCTTAAGACAAATCTTTGTGTGCATGAACATGGGGGTTTGTCTTAGTCTGAGTGTTTCTATAATAAGTATGTATTAACAAAAGAAAAGTATATAATTAGATATGTATTAGTATCAGTTATTCTAGTACCCATATTATAAGCTCTGCTTAGTTTGGGACTAGATGGCGTTGTGTGTAAGTTGTGAAATATTTATTATTTATTTATTTATTTATTACTCTTGAACTAATGAAGTAAACTTAGCCGTTACATATTTTTGATTTCATAACATTTGGTAGTAAATGTAATGAATTAAAACCGGTCGGCAAATTCAGACATAAATAAATAATATAAATATCACACAACATATACACAACGCCATCTAGTCCCGAACTAAGCAACGCTTGTACTATGGGTACTAGAATAACTAATACTAATACATAAAAAAAAATATTTTGTAAATACAAACTTATTTATTATACATAGAAACACCCAGACCCTAACGTCTATGTTCATGCACACAAAGATTTGTTTTGCGCGGGAATTGAACCCGCGTCGCAGGCAGGTACGCTACCAACTCCGCCATCCGGTCGTCAAAATCAATCAAAATCAGTGAGTACATTTATTCTCCAGTAATGATGTTATTTCATATAAGCTTATACACACATCGTGTTGATGGATAGATAGATACAACTTGATTTGCGTACCATTCCATTACAAATTAAAGACAACTATTGAAAGATAATAACAACATGCAATTGGCGGCCTTATCGCTTGACGCAATTTCTGCCAGGCAACCTTTGATGATGTGTGTGTATTTCCAAAAAGCAAAGAAGTAAACGATGTTTTTGTGTGACGGAAACTAACTTCGAGAAAAGCAAACGAATTTTTTGATGTGTGTGTATTTCCAAAAAGCAAAGAAGTAAACAATGTTTGTGACGGAAACTAACTGAAATCGAGAAATCGTTATATCGAGATAACGATTTCTTTTGCATTATTTTTGAAAAAAATTGAAAGCACGATACAATAGAGATTATTTTTCTTATACAAACATTTAATAAAGGACAAATAGATTTTATACTCTGTCCATTTCTTTATTTTCTTTTTGACAGATTACATTTAGGGATGCCTTCACACGTTACTGATTCGATTTGAAATCATAATCGACGTTGTCTACGAAGAACTTTCAATCGATTAATTACATCGAAATGGTTTTCGTTCATTATTAATTATTCGTTTATTAGTAGTTTTTATTAGATAAAATAAATATATAAAATAATAATATAATAATAATGTCAAAGTCAAATACTTAGTCTTTGACGACTTCCTAGTTACCTTTGTTTACATTTTCATTTTTAATTCCAAGATTTCGACTTGATTTCTTGCAAATAATTATTCATGGAATCATGATACTATTATTATATGCTTTTTATAAAAATACAGACAATACACAAAAAAAAGTCAAATTATTATTTTTCATAATGATCGATTTATTTCATTTCACGATTTGATTTATAGTCTGTGGTTGTTTGTTACAAACAGTGAACTTCCCTAAAAAGTGCCGCTTGTCAATAAAGTACATTATTATTGTAATACATTAATCTGACAAAAAAAAATGGTAATTCATAGGCGTGATCTGTCAAAAAGAAAATAAAGGAATGGACAAAGTATAGGTTATGATTTATAAAATAATCCCTAGACCGTGTAGTATCAACTTTTTTTTTTTTTTAATAATGCACTATTTGTGAGGATTTTATGTAAATAATTCAAAAAAATCTTTGGTTGAAAGCTCCCAGTCAGCCTCAAACTATGGTAACCATAGACTATACTTCTATTATCTTGATTGATTCTATGGGATTCACAGTGACTATTCATCCTAGGACGTAACTAATCCTGCTGTTCTAGGCCATCGCGGTACAGCCCCTTGGTATGATTCATAACTGATAAACAGTGATGTCATAATATTATAGTAATATTCTATTTTATATTTGTGATATTTTTAACACGGTTGAGTGGTATTTAATATAAAAAAGGAAGAAAAAGACAGCACATTTATGAATAAATGAAAGGAACTTTATTAAAAAAATGCTGTTACCACAAAAATGAATATTTAAATGAGACTACATGAACATTAAAATTATAATAATACATTATACACCATATTTTAATTATTCCCTCTTAACAATTAGTAGCTAGTTATATTACTTTAATGCTTTACATAGATATTTATGTTTTTAAAGACAAAAAAATAAATGAAATAAAAAATTGTCTAACTCCATTTTTTCATTCGAGTCGACGGCAAAGTCAAATTTTATTAGCCCAGTATGTGGCTACCTGAACAGCGCTTTCATCTGCGTTCATTAGCGCGTCCTTCGAGCAGGTGGTGGGGCACGCAGGACAAGTTAGAATATGGGCCATGGTATGTGTGGCCCCACATTCACAATTTGTATCGGTTTCATCTGCAAAACCCCACCGTATCATGTTGTCTTTGCTTCGGCCGACTTGAGCTCGAAGCCTTATAATAAGATACAATTTTATAATTTAAATATTTTTGTTATAAACACAAGAAGCTCTTTCTTTCTCTCTCCCACTTTTACCGTGCCCGCAGGGTCCATAATAGACACCTATTTATAAGACCATTTTAACATTGTGGAGTCCAATAAAGACTTGAATACTTGGATTTAAACCTTTTTAAGTGTTCTACGACTTATGTTGCGGACTGTACCACGTTTTATTATGAAACTACAAGCTTCCGCCCGCGGCTCCGCCCGCGTGGTATGTCAATTAAAAGTAGTCTATATGTTAATCCAGACTATAAGCTACATGTGTGCAAAATTTCATCGAAATCGACCCGGTAGTTTTGGCGTGAAAGAGTAACAAACATCCATCCATACATCCATACTTACAAACTTTCGCCTTTATAATATTAGTAAGGATTTGTTCTAGGACGTAACTAGCCCTGTTTTTCCAGGTCATCGCGGTACAGGCCCTTGCGACAATTCACAACTAATAAATAGCGACGTCATAATATAGTAATGAAATCTATCAATGGGAATACCGTGTTAATGGAATGAAGGAAAAAACATTTTGTTTACATTATTCTGTAACTATTATGTAAATATAGCTTGTATGAATACTCGCTAACGTAAAATGTATGTTTAAGTTTTTGTTACTATCCGTTTGCTTCAAGTTGGCCAAATATTCAAGTCTATACGTTTTTTCAAGCTGTACCTCTAAATGTATAGTTTGAAAGTTGTCGAGTCTTTTGTCAGTGCCATTGCAATACTTAATGTGTTTTAAATAGTTTTAAAATGTATCAATGCTAAAGAAATAATTTTTTTTTCGTTTGTTTGTTTGTACCCAATAAGCTCTGAATCTACGGGTGTCCAGCGTTATCGGCGTGGTGGGGCTTAGTGGGAGCTGTTCCTTATCTGCACGTGTGGAGTAGTTAGTGGCCGCTCTCCAATACGTTGGTGTTGTGGGTTCGATTCCCACATGGGACAAATCATTGTGTGATTTGCAAAGATTTGTTCTGAGACTGGGTGTGCTTGTGTGAGTGAATGTGTGTATTTGGCCTTGTCATTGGGACCATTGGATAGTGTAATTACTATTGGCGTTCTATCTGATGTAAAAAATAGCGTCACGTCTGATGGCGATTTCGAGAGTATTGCTTGGCACGCGCCAAGAGCTTGGAGAGTCAGTTCTACATAACAGGTTGTGTGGCTTAGAGCGATGCGATGTTTTGCATACGCGCCAAAGTCTAAATATAAACACCCTAATTGTATCATAGTATACGTCTAAAAGCTCGAGCTAACAACATAACGTGTAAAAATGTAATAGTTATTCGTGCAACAAGAGAACAAAGTTAGTATTTGCTTCGAGTGCTAATTTTGAGTACCGATTAGAGCTATAGCACGAGCGTAGCGAATGATTCTAGTTTAGAAGATCAAGCGTAATGAGAGACTCTAAAGCTGAAGATGTAAATAACTTTGATCTCGTGTCGCACATACAACTTTTCACCTCAGCAGCTAGAAAAAGCGAAAACAGTCGTTTAATTCGAGCTTGAGGGAAATGGAAAAATTCAAGGCATTCTTTGATGTGTGAAAACAGTGAACTAATCACTGTTTTCACACATCAAAGAATGCCTTTTCGAGCTAATAAATTAAATTGATAAGTAATACATACTAGTAATGTCCCGCCCCGTCCTATCGTATCTTCGGGGCGGATCGGTCGTTGCAGTGTTTGTTCCTGCGGAGCGTGGCGCCGCGCTTTATCTGCTCCATGAGTGAAGTGTGGCACATGCGGGGGTCCGGCTGCAACATAACATCACGCTTTTACTCATAAGGATATTACAGAGACTGTCTCGATTGTCTAGTGGTTAAAATTTTGTTTATCGCAAATCCTATCCTATCGGCCGGTAAAACTGCGAAGTTAAAGGTCTCGGGATCCAACCCAGGGCACACACCTCTGTTAATAAATTATAAATAACAAAATAAATAAATACATATAAGACTTCATACACGCAACGCTATCCAGTCCCAAACTAAGCAGAGCTTGTACAATGTGTACTAGAATAGCTGATACTAATACATACGGGGTGGATGCGACATAGCGACATTTATTGAAACCACAGCTTCTATACATGGTAAGTATCAATTTCCACCGGATAAAAATTCTCTGGCGAAAAAAAAAATCACGTTCTCCGAACAATTTGAACATTGCGATCGTGCAATTTGTTCGGAAGACGTAGATTTTTTTTTTCGCCAGAGAATTTTTTATCCGGTGGAAATGCATACTGGCCATGTATAGAAGCTGTGGTTTCAATAAATGTCGCTATGTCGCATCCACCCTGTATATACTTTTCTTTTGTAAATAAATACTGATTTTATAATTAGTCACCGGTACAGATAAGTAGATATAAGTGAGTTATCAAACCTGTGCATGAGAATTGATCATTTCCCTGACGGACTTAGCCCTCGTGGAATCCAGCTGCCTCCGCTGCTGTTGTATGGTGGCCGACAGCTTATCCAAAAATGCTGGCTGTACTGCCGCCGGCATCGAACCTGGGAATTAAAACACCACATAAACATAAAATCGCATCTATTCACTACCCAAAAACTTTCATTGCGCGTAGAGCCATCTATTGAGAGCGAGTAGAACTGAATAATAAAAAAGGTATAGTTGATGTTTTTCTCATTAAGTAGCATTACTTACAAAGTTTATTAATTATAATTATGTTTTATCTTTCGTCAATCTCTCAACCAGTGATCGGATAAAAGCGAGCGATTTCGTGGGATTAGGTGTTGTCTTGCAGAAATAATGTACCTTATAACTCCAAGATTCCGCCGCTTTGTCTAAAATAACTGTCGAAAATTTTGAGAAAGCAATCGTAATTTATTTTAGTTATATAAAAACTATGGATAATTAAAAAAAACATATAAGAATTAAATTTCATTTTGTCAGAACAAAAGTTTTGATTGCATATAAGTTCATAATAAAACAAAAAAAGCCGCATCCCGAAAGTCTTATCCGTTGAAAAGATTTGAACCTGCGACCTTACTGCACACCAGGCAGCCGCTATAGCCATCCAGCTACGGCCATTTATTTATTTCATTTATTTCAACAAAAAATACAATACAAGCTTACAGTTTTACAACCAAATCGCTTATATGGTAGGTACAATACAATGTCAAAACACGAATCGGTCGCCTCTTACCAGAACCTTAAATTTCTCAACTTTATGATACGTCATTTCGTATAGCATAGCCAAATGCTATAAAAAAAACTACTGAGATGTCAAGGGACACCCGGATGGAACGAAGTTCCTTTCGATTTTTAGTCTGATGATGTAGCACCGTAGCTGTAACGTGGCATGTAATTACTACGCCGCTACGAGAATTGCTACGAAATATATCGTTACAACTTTTCGTCCCATTTTTTTTCGTCTAGCCCCTTTTTTCACAACGCGCGATAAGGAATTCGTTCCAATAATCAATTAGAAGTCTTATCCTTATTAATACAATGTTTTAGGCAAATTGCACTCCTCGTCCGATCACTGCTTATAACATAACTGGTGAAGTGTGGGTGTTATTCCACACCCTTCTAATTTTAATGTTTTATCACGATGTATTTAATTTTATAATTTTCTAGTAAGAATAATTACCTTTCCCCTTTTGCACCTGATCGGCGTGCGTGATGGTAGAGATGGGTCTCCGCGACGTGCGGGGAGAGAGCTGCGGCGCCAGCTTTGAAGCCAGGCTGGCGATCAAACCCGCGTCTGTTGGGGAAAGGAATCTTCAGACTTGTGTCTTGAAGCTATTGGAAAACAAGGGCGTTTGCCTTACGTTTAAATTTACGGCACTTGGATAAACATTAACCTAATACCTGTAGGGCTAGCAGGCGACATAGATATTATCGCGTTTGTTCATATTTTCCCAAACAAAAATATGAACTATAAAATATGGCGATAAATATTGCACCTCGACCTTTGGAAAGAGACAATCGGCTGATTTCGGCTTCGTAGAGCGTTATTGCACAATACCTATGTAACGTTTTGGCAGTCAGTCAGTTCAAAATATATATTTAGAGTTGTTAACACACTAATTTAAATAATTGTAAGTTGTAAATATTTAAAATGCTAGTTTATTATAATGCAATAAATAAAAAAAAAATCGTAAAAAAATAATAATAATAAGTGTACAACTTATTTTTCACTCATTTAATCCTTTTTCTCATTTTTTATATGTTTAAATATAAATTATAAAAGTAAAGTACATTTAAAAATATAAAAGTATAAAATTCTACATTTTTAAATATAAGTACTAAAAAATATTTAAAAATATAAAAAATAGTACCCCACCGGCATCGGATACAGGGACCAAACTACCGATGGTTAGGGCTCCAGAGAGAGGAACCTCCTCACAATGCGTGCCGTGTCCAGTAGTACCGCCTTCTGCATCAGACCCTTGATCCAGCCTCCCAACGCGAGTCTCTTTAGATGTTTGTCGAGACTCTTTGCTATCAGTCCGTTTACGGATACGACTATCGGTACAATAATAGCCGAGTCCACCTCCCACATGTCGACAATCTCATAGTCATGAGCCAAGTCCAAATATTTTATTGTACAACTTATTATTATTATTTTTTTATTATGGCATTTTTAGGAAAAATAGGGAAACTTACAATTTTTTTTTATCAACAATGCTTATAAATATAAAATCCAAAGAGGTTGGTCGACACACCATATTGAAACTCCATAGAGATCGACAGTCACCCCTATACACGAACGTGTGAAGTTTAAATTTTGAATAACCGAAAATGCTTGTAATAATGCTCATTAACTTTTTAAATGAAACAGATGGTGTAAAATTTTTAGGATTGACGTTGGATAAATTTTGTAATTGGTCAAAACATGTCGATTCCGTCTGCAAGAAGATTAACAGCTTTGTGTATGTATTAAGTAGATTAAGAAACACTGCCAATCAAGAGACAGTTCTATTAGCATATCATGGTCATGTTAGTTCTGTACTGCGCTATGGGCTGCTGCTGTGGGGCAACTCCACAGATGTCACTAGAGCATTTCTGGCTCAAAAAAGGTGTGTTCGAGCTATTATAGGTATCCCTCCTTATGAGTCATGTAAACCACTTTTTAAACAATTTAAAATCTTACCTTTGCCATGTATGTATATCTTTGAGGTATGTGTTTTTGTAAGGATGAATCCATATGTTTTTAAAAAAGCAAAAGATATATACCCAAGGAACACTAGGGGTGGTGAACGACTGGTTATGGATTTTACACCACGCACTACACTGTTTAATAAAAACTGTTACGCAATCTCTTTTCGCACACACCCGTTGTTTAATAGTTAAAATGTTATCAACTCACGTCACATTCAATAATATTATGATGATGATTGATTACACTATTTTAATTTATTTTTTTTTTTTCAAAATGTGTTATTAATTTTATAATTATAATTATTTTGAAATTTCATTAATATTGTTATTTAAAATTGAATATAATAAAATCATAATTTGTTAATGCATGTTTAAATGTTCGCATGCCCACAGACTGGCAAAATAGATGGACTGTATATTATATATTTTAAGAACTATTGTAACTCTATTTTTGTGAATAAAATGATCTTTATCTTTAGTTGTTACTAGAAGAGAAACAAATGAAGGAGCCGACGACCGCCTATATAAGGGGCTGCATTCGAAGCTGGTCAGTCACGCCGTGAACCTGTAGAGGAATAGGGTGTGATGTTCCTCCACCACAAAGGGAGGATCCTCCGACCAGGCTCGGTGGTATTGCCAGGCGGATAGCTGTCCAACGGTAGCGTCTTGGAAGTGGCATATATGTATATCTCTAATGTCGATAAAAACCAAATGAATCTTTATCTTTAAAGATGTCTGTCCACCGAATGAGACCATTCAGCGATTTTTTTCCGTAACGATGAAGCGGCCGTGGTACAATGGATAAGACATCGGATTCAAAATCAAGAGTTCGTGGGTTCGAATCCTGGCTATTACCTTCGATTATAGCCAAAGGTCGTGCGTAGATATAGAACCATCTTCTTTGTCGTCGTGTCGATGGCTGAGTCAAATTTTATTGGCCTAATAAGTGGCCACTGTTATGGCACTCTCATCGGCGTTCATGGGCGCCTTTGTTAATGCCTATAGAACCATATAGCGCTAGAGATAACAACCTAGAGTGTTTTGACCCTATCAACCATAAAACTTCAATAACTCACGTTCAACATGATGTCTATCCGCCGAATGGGACCGGGCAGCGATGTTTTTCCGTAACGCGAGCGGACTTAACGCGTCGTGTCGTGACATGTTGTTGAATCCGGCGATTATCTCTGACGGTTGAGCGTATATCGTGTTTTGGCTGTACTTCTTTTCTTGATGGAGTTTGAAACCTTAAAAAAATAATATAGCATTAGTTAGATGGCGTACGTACGGACGTATATTTTATATTTTACACACAAACAGTAAAAAAAAATACATGACTATATGTTTAAAAAAAAAACGACGCCCGCTCTAAAAATAACTTCTGTGTTGCGGGAGTATTCACAAACATACATTTCACACACACAAAGTTCAAAGTTCAAAGTCTCGGGTTCGATTCCCGCTTAAGACAAATCTTTGTGTGCATGAACATGGGGGTTTGTTTTAGTCTGGATGTTTCTATGTATAATAAGTATGTATTTACAAAAGAAAAATATATATGTATTAATATCAGTTATTCTAGTACCCATAGTACAAGCTCTGCTTAGTTGGGGACTAGATGACATTGTGTGTAAGTTGTGAGGTATTTATTTTATTTATACAATCCCCTTAACACTCCAGTGGTACAAACCTATTGGTTAAAAATTTTAGCTTTTACGTCGAAGCAACTTCTTAATTCAGAATAGAATATAATAGAAGTAACAAAGATGGTTAGTTTTTAGATTTAATTTTGCCGTTTTTCAGCATACAAATATACAATCTTAGAATTTATTATTATCAGTAAATTACAGTTATGATTTGGGGTGCATGAAAGGAGCCTCCCCGAGTGACGTACACAACGATTCCCTACGTCCGGCGCACCCTGGGCAATTCGCGAGTTCTCCAAAGCGAATTGGCTAATCCTTTCACCACGATAGCAAGTCAAAATAAAATTTGACTCAGCCATCGACACGACGAAGAAGAAGAAGAATTTAAGATAGAAAATTAATTATTAAAATACAATATTTTTTTTAAATATTGTGAATTAATTATTAATACAAGATACAATTACAATATTATAACATAATAATTAGAAACAATAAATTAAGATCTATTTATATCTAGATCTATATACTAAGTTATATTCATATAATTATCTAGTACTTACTTCATTGCTTATCCTATTATTTAATGAAATCTAACACAGAGTTAGATTTACACCATGGGACTCACCAGTTTGTCCATAGTGCGACTCGTTAGTCATCCTAGGTCCGAAGCTCGAGAACGAGTTATTTTCTGCGTAGCTCGGCGTGGAAGGACTCGAGCCGTGCGGAGAGCCGCGACTCTCGCCGTATATACCACCTGTAAAACAAGATATACAAAATTTAATTTCACTCACTGATTTCACACAACAAAGAAGGCCTTTTTGAGCTGTTGAGGTCAAAAGGAAAGATAAGGGTATTTTAAACTGAAAGGCCCTAACGGAGATGGCGGGAAGACTTGGATGCATTTTAGAACGATTGGCCTGAGATAGCAAATAACAGAAAGACTTGGAAGACATGGGCCTTTGCACAGCAGTGGGGCACACCCGAAGGCTGGATAAAAAAAGGGAAAAATAGCTAAACAAAATTATTGCCGACATTCCAAGATCTATTATGTCATAATAATAAATGCGATTATTTATATGAACTCGACATTCATTATAGTTCTATTAAAATTAACCTATATTTTACGTCACTTTTTCGCTTTATTTTTAATAATCACAGGACTAATGTGGGTATCAAATACCTCTGTCACACACATCTAGTGTTTTGGCTGTTCTAGGTTATAAAGGCTTGATGCTATGTTTTGTTCTCTTTAATAAACTTAGTAACTTCCACCCGCGGATCCACCCGGTTAGTATATTGACCTTGACAAATTTGTACCTGAATCTTCCTAACGAGTCACTCTATCTGTCTATTAATGAATACCACATGACATTTGTTTAGTAGTTTATCGCAAGCAGACTGATCAACTGACGCGGCGGACGGTATAGTTTTATATGATATTTGTATCTATCTTTAGGTCACTATTAAAAATGGAATTTTAGACACTTACCATTAGGTTGACGGTAAACTCGCTCTTATTACAAAAAACAAGTATGAATAAATAAAACTCACCAGAAGTCTCCCTCATGAGGTCAGAGTTGGAACTATTACGATGTAGTTGTATGTATCTTTAAGTCACTATTACGATTGAAATATGGAATTTAGACACTTTAGGTTGACTGTAACCTCGCTCATAACAAAAAACACAAGTATGAATAAAACTCACCAGAAGTCTCCCTCATGAGGTCAGAGTTGGAGCTATTGAGGCTGTTTTTCCGCACGTACATGGAATTCTCCACGTACGCCATTATCCGATGACCCGTCTGTCCGTATATTGGGTTCAGATTGCCGGCGCTATTTAAACTGGTGCTTGACGAGAAATTGCTCTTCGCTTGTTGGAAAGTGCTCAATGACGGTTGGGTGGGGGATTGTGGGTTTGCGTTGTTTTGGTTCTGTAGTTGTTGTAGATTACGGCGAACGATGCCGGGTGAGGCAGGCATGTGTTTCAGCTCGGTGAGCTGTTTTACTGTCTCTGCTACGTTGATGTGAGCTGAAATGAGGAGATAAGGGAACTTTGCAATGATGTTTCGAAAAAAATATCTTGTTGTTATGCACGTGTAATTGTTTCTAAACGTTTAGATGATAAAATGGAAATAAACCCTTTTTAAAGCATTTTAAAATAGATTCGTAATGCATGCAAAGTAAACGAGTAATAAGTATGACATTCTTAATTTAAGAAGCTCGTGGCTAAAATGAAGCCGCGTGGACTGTCTATTATAAGCTATTGCTGCTTATGTTAACGTGGTGGACAATGGCCTAATCCTTTTTATATGAAGGAATTACGAATAAAAATAGGCATGGGCGCCGGGAGGGACGTGCAAGGGGGTGCGCTTGAACCTCCCTGATAATGGAAAGTAGACTTATTTCGCCTTATTTTCGAATTCGAAAGAAATTTAAAATATTATTCTCATAATATTTTAAATTTCTTTCGAATTCGAAATATTTTAATAGTGTGAAAATACTAGTTGGTATATTGACCGTACGAATACCGTATTTGTGTGATATTAGTAAAAATGCATCTGCTGGCAATAATTCTGCCGGCGCTCATGCAAACACGCTCGTAGCTAGGATTTCCTTTTGAAATTTCGGAGAAGGTTTGATCCTCCTTGGCTACGCAGCCGACCTTTCCCTAACACCGTTATACCACAAAAGTTATTTCGGAAATAATAGCATGAAACATGTGTCTCAAAATCTATGATTCCTAGATTTATTGTTTTTTTTATTATTCTTATTTAAAGACTAATGGAAATGATTATATAGAAAATTAAGCAAACTTATATAACTGAGGATTTTAAAAATTTTAAGTGCGTTAAAAACCCTTAATATTAAAATTATTCTTAATCAGAAAAATAGAGAATTCTTCAAAAATTTGAAATAGCGGCCAAATGCGGCAATGAGGTATAACGACTTCATAGAGAAAGGACGGCAGTACAAAATATTCACAGTACAATCAGGCAAAGAGAGTAGAAAGGATGTATATACAATCGTCACAGTCACCAGCGCTAGGTTCGTTGTCAGGCTGCAGCAGGAAGGCGGGAGGGGGCGGCAGGTTGTCCGCATCCGAACTACCCATCTGCGACGGATGGGCATTATTCTGAAAATAATAACAATAAATTAATTTAAATAAGTAAAAAGCCTACTTACTGCACATACTTAAAAGTATAAAATACTTATCTAAGGGTGTTCTGGATGCATCGATCGACGCAAAACAGTGCACTGCGTATGCATGGTGCGCTCTTATTGGCTCTTTAAACTTCAATCACTAATAGCACCCTAAGCATGGTGCCTTAAATCAGTCAGAACGGTGGCCATATTTAATTAAGTGTGATTTGCTTAACTTTATCGTTCTAACACACTTTTAGACCTTTCATTTGATATCCATATTAACAAGGTCAGCAAGAAAAATATGCTCCGCTATTTAGGAACGACTTTCCACGGCTTTCTGATGCGGTCGATGTGGACAGATGTGCTACCGCCTTAAACATTAGTTATCGTAGTAGTTGTATTAGTCATGATAACATAGAAATAAAATTATGCCTTTTTACCAAGATTTCATCTATTATGTTAACGACAAGGAAGAGCTTATCGCCACCCATTTGGCACAATACCAACTCCTAACACTTTTGACCGACCAGGTTAACGAGCCTGAGACCTCGCAGTCAGAGGTTGGAATAACTAACCACTTGACCAACGAGGCAGTCGTTTTGATGTGTGAAAGCTAGATTTGCCAACTTACCTGTCCATAAGCCGGTCTTTGTGGCCTCGATATAGAGGAAGATCTTCGCACCGGAGGAGGAGGCTTGCCAAGAGAAGTCGATGAACCACGACGAGACCAAACAGTTGCTGGAATATATAATGCAATATAAGCTTGGATACACAATGTGTCAAGACAAAAATAAAAAAATAGCGTTTCATAACTGTGCCCGTACCCTTGTAGGTTAGGTTGACCGAATATTTAAGATGGACTATAAAACAGAAAACACGCATACTTTAAAATTTTCCATAGCTGTCTTACACCTAGCTGGTGCACGACGACAAGTTGGTCTTAAGAATGTCGTGGCTCTAATCTGCGTTTAACTGTATTACTACTTAAATGCTATCCAGTTTGCATTAAGCTTTAAGTACAGCTTGTGTACTTGTAGCATGCTGACAGATGTGTGTCCACATTAAGAAATGCACTGTTATAGAACAACATTATGTCCATCAGTCGAAATGAGTCAGAGTGAGAAATTAATGGTCTGTGAAGATTTTGTAAAGATACATACTTTAGATAGAAGCACTTTTTACAATGAACATCGAGATAAATAATATTCAATTTGAATCCTGAATAATTTTGAGAAATTAATGTGTATGTGTGTAATAAAAAAAATATCATACAAAATATTAGTAAATGCATTCAAATAAACATGGTAAAATGTGTATTAAACTGACATTTACTTCAAAACAATCATGCATAATATATCATTCCAAATATAAAACTTACCTTTTTAGTAGGTAGCCAAATCTCATAGCAAACACAATTCGTCAAGAACTTTAGAGCTTCTTCTATGTTTACAAAGTGAGATAGAGAAGCTCTCTTCTGCTGCTGCGGTCTCTTAGTTGATTTAGATTGATACATACTATACTTTAACTCCGTTTTCCCAAAGACCGCCAAATGGGTACAAAGCGACGAACTTACCTTGAATATTTTTTTCTCATAAATCCATGTGTTCTTCTTCTACCTGACTCCTGAAGGAAAGAGATAGAAGACATATTCATCTCACCGGTCATGGACAAAGGTCGTCGCTTCGGCACGGCTGGTTTCTTGCCTATGGTCGCGAAAGCTGGCGTCTCACTTGCTTCATCTAATGACCTTACAGCTTCTTCTAAGCTACCGAGTGAGATAGAGAAGCTCTCTCTTGCTGCTGCTACGGAAGCGTCCGAGTCTCGGCGAAGCGTCACGATTTCTGATTCGACTATGCGAGAAGCATGCAAAGCGTTATCAACAAAAATGTAACATAAATGTGGTATAATGTATCTAGTGAGGAATATGTGCTGACAAATTACATAGAAAGTTTAAAGATTGATTTATACACAAAATTAATTAAAAGGTATACTTTCATACTTTTAGGTAACACTTTAACCTCATACCTCATTCTTTAATTGAAAAATACAGGATGATAATTTAAATATCTATACTAATAACTGTTTGAAGAGGCCTTTGTCCAGCAGGGGGACAATGCAGGTTAACAAAAAAAACTGTTTAACCTTTGCTTCTATACACCATTCTTATCAACCAAAGTTCTACAACTTTTCATTTGTGTACAATTACTGCAAACAACCGCGCAGGCGCGAAAGTTGAAGTAAGCAAATTTAAGACATTACAATCAAAACATGGCACGTTTTTTTGGCCAAAGCAAACTAAAATTCTCAGAATTTTAGTTTCTTTTTTTTAAGTATAATGTAGAGAAGCAATCCTTAAAGAGTTTATTAGTATATTAAAAATTACTCTGAATAACTTGAATGAAATTTAAACTATAGTCGGAATAATAAGTGTATATTATCTTAAGCAAACACGAGCACATACATTCAACATACATGGACTACAAAACACAAACTACTATCACACGGCACGCTTCTAATCTAACATGAACCTTATATTTACAAGGATAAAGATATAAATCGAACAAAACAACTACTCTACAATTGAACACATTAGAGAGAAAAATCGTAATATGGAATTTAGGTTGTATTTCTAGGTAAGTATTTTACTATAACTCTGATTCTTTCGCTTAGCAATATCTATAGAAATTAGTTTATTTTCATTTAAGATCAACTATACGAAATTTACGATATTTCGTATAGCCGTTCAACCCTTTATTTACTACCTTCGGAGTGAAATTGAAATGTAAGGAAGGGACCTTTATGCAAAAGAATAGAGTTACAATCATAATTATTTACTCAAAAACCAAACATATTTAAAACTCTCTAATACGTCCAAAGACACACAACATCTAATCTAAACAGAAACTTAACTAAATACTATTAAAGTCTATTCTTACCATCAGGATGCTGCACTTGGTGCTGATGGGCGTGGTCTTCAGCAGCAAAAGCTCCTTGACTACCGTAGCCACTTGATGATTCTAGCGAGGATTCACTCGCACTGCTCTCAGAGCATACCTGAAAGGGGATGGAAGAGGGAATTAGCAAGAGATTTTTTTTTTTTTTATATGGCGCTATGAAATTACTACATAACTTTTTACGACCTTTTCTAAAGCAAACACAAAACATTTCATTAAACTCACTTAAGTCGTTTCGGAAGGATAACTTACACTGTGAGTGGCACGATGAAGTCAACATAAAGTTGGAATAGGTTAACAGAATGAGTCGATTTATTATTAAAAAAAATAAAAAGAGAGTAAGGTATTTAAAAAAATAAATGCATTTTTTTTGTTATACTACTCCTGCAGCGAAGGAACGTCTAGTCTATTTGATGATAAGTGGAGTACAACTCATGGACATCAACAATCCACAAAAGCAGAATGTAGATGCGTCGCTGCAGCTAGTGTCGATGCGGACTACGGTGTTATGCCTCATATGCCAGTAACCGGAACAAAGTAACGCAAGCACTACTATTTTGCGTACGTAAAAGGTGAAATGGAGTTGCTGCCGCCCTCGAGCTCGTTCACAAAACTCTACCACCAATATTAAGGTCATAGCAATAATCAATCATATTTTCTTTCTTTCGTAAGGATACTGCCAGGGATTACAACTCCTAGTACCTACAGAAGTTTATGATTCACCTATAATCCGCTTAGTCAACATCGTAGTTATATGTTGATATTCATTCCTAACTAGTTTACATAATTCACACACCAGTATGTGCGGTATTTCATGGTGTATTGTTGGACTGATAAACACGGGCATTGTGATATTGATCCATGAAAGCCGCGCGGACGCATCGATCCTTAGATTAAGCTATGAATAACGCGGTCGGTCGTGGGATGGGGAACCATCACGCATAAAAAAATCTCTTTTGTGTTTAAAGGTCATGATTCACCTATAATCCGCTTAGTCAACATCGTAGTTATATCAACAAGGCATTCCTAACTAGTTTACATAATTCACACACCAGTATGTGCGGTATTTCATGGTGTATTGTTGGACTGATAAACACGGGCATTGTGATATTGATCCATGAAAGCCGCGCGGACGTATCGATCCTTAGATTAAGCTATGAATAACGCGGTCGGCCGTGGGATGGGTAACCATCACGCATAAAAAAATCTCTTTTGTGTTTAAAGGTCATTGGGCAGATTCCGACCCGGTTTGAGGCATATTGAATGAATGAAATGAATTAATGAATAATGAAAATCAAAATGCCGTCAGTGATATACAACTGATTAATGAATTACAATATTTTAGTTTGA
Source organism: Hypena proboscidalis (assembly GCA_905147285.1). Classification (NCBI taxonomy): domain Eukaryota; kingdom Metazoa; phylum Arthropoda; class Insecta; order Lepidoptera; family Erebidae; genus Hypena; species Hypena proboscidalis. The sequence continues at coordinate 1,831,225 of LR990150.1, read as the reverse complement.
AATATCCCTTGCTTAAGAGCGTGTATTCCTTTTCAAAATGTAACTGTCAATTTTTGTAGTGTTTTGGGAATATTTCGTAAAATCGAATGAAAGTATGATTTTATTCAACTAACTTTTTAGAATGTGGGCTTTAAAAGGTAAATATGACAATTACATTTAATAACTAAACCATACTTTTCTATTTTATCAGTTTAAAAGAGTATTAACTGTTAAGTTGATAAATTACATAATTGTGCTGTATTTACGAATGAAATTGTTATATTTACTTTTCAAAACTTGCATTCTAACAAGTTAGTTGAATAAAATCATACTTTCATTCAGTTTTTACGAAATATTCCCAAAACACTACAAAAATTGACAGTTACATTTTGAAAAGGAATACACGCTCTTAATAATTAAGCATTTGTTTTGTAGCTGGAGACCGAGTCTCGTTTGGATTTTGTTTCAAGCTAAAATCGAACGTAAACTACTCTACTTCTACTAATAAATAAAATAGGAAAAAAAACGTGTATGTGTCTGGGTGAGATACCTATTATTAGTGCCACTACCTACAAAAATACTATCCTTACTATCGAGATATGTTAGAAGGCTTTGAAGCGGCGGACGTGGATTCGAATCCAGGCCATTAATTACACCACAGATAAACAGCAAGAGTTGATCTTAATTCCGAAGTCGGGTTCCAGATATTTAAATTTTATATCTTATTTGAAAACTGACAGTGGATCCGAATTTTGTGTGTGTTTTGTGATTTGTTGATAAGATTATTGGTTGATTATTCTATTAAAGAAATTTATTTTGACTTTAAATGACGAAACCCGTAAACTTATACATCATATAAATTACATTACATACATATTATTATGCACATGTCTTCCTTTCGACTTCGCTTTAAAAATAAGCGGAACCGGTAGTTCCATACAAATATCTATAAAACAAAGGGAGTAAATGTTTTAAGTTATCAATTGAAATTTATTGTTAACACCTGTACATAATACGCTGAAGTGTATCCAAATTATTGTATGTGAAGTTACGAGAACAATGATTTATTTATGTATCATACACACTATGTGCAATAAACGTCGTAGAAGCAGTCTTGATACTTGATAAATTACTTCATGGCATGAGTCATTGAAGCAAATGAGTCCTGGATGGAGACCGCTACTCGGCAACCGTAAGGTAGGACGCCCCCCTGCCAGGTGGACTGACGCGACCTAAAGAAGGTCGCTGGTTCAGACTGAATGCGGAAGGCGCAGGACCGGGTATATAAGTCAATTTTTTTTTTAAATAGCGTAGTTTTTTTTGAAAAATTACTAATGTTTTTTATAGCTCATGTCCAAAGACTATGGTACTTCTTTAGACAATGGTAGAAAGTTGCTTAAACATTTTTATAAAGTGGTGAACGATCAAGATCATTCAACCACGCTATAGAACACAGAAGAATTTAAGTACTACTACAACGCACACATACATAATATCTCGTAACGTGTTGATAAAAGTCATAACACCGCGAACTCAGAGCGAAGTCAGTCGATTCAATATAGCGCGTATTTACGTAAAAAGTATTGTGTAGTTATTGGAGATATGCTCGGAAACGCAGTTAATATAGTTTATGTGTTGTAAGTATTGATTTATTATTAAAAATAGCAATTTTGCAATAGCAGTAATACAACAGGTGAACTTTAGTGAAATTTAGTGGGTGTTTAGGAGTGGGTAGTGTACCTGCCTGCGACGCCGAGGTCGTGGGTTCGATTCCCACTTAAGACAAATCTTTGTGTGCATGAACATGGGGGTTTGTCTTAGTCTGGGTGTTTCTATGTATAATAAGTATGTATTTACAAAAGAAAAGTATATTATGTATTAGTATCAGTTATTCTAGTACCCATAGTACAAGCTCTGCTTAGTTTGGGACTAGATGGCGTTGTGTGTGAGTTAAAATAAAGAAAAAAAAAAAAAAATCACCCACTGTATGCTTCTGGAACATATAGGCTTGATGTTATACGTGTGTATGTATAAAAAAATGTGTAAAAACGAAATAGAGGGTCTGGTATACTAAATTCTAATCTTTAGGGCCAGTTTCACCAGTTCCTGATAGCGTATCCGCCATTTTTTAACAAGTAAAATGTATCAAGTCAATAATTGAACTATCGGGAACCTTATCTGGAACTGGTACTGGTAACAGTCGTTTTTTCAAACCCGTATATCGAATTCTAAGCTCTCTCTCATTGAATGTTTTTAGCATTATTGTCGACTTGACTTCGAACATTGTTAAATCGATCAACCTTCGATCGACGCATTTGACGTTTAAAGAGCCTATAAGAGCTTAATAATGAAAACAAAGAATAAGAAAAGATTTATTTTGAATTCAGCGATAAAATACCGACGATTTCTTGTAACGGCGCGGTGATACAGTTATAAAAAACATAATATTAGTCATACAACAATCATTTTAGATAATCTTAAGACAAAGCCACTTACACGAGAATATAATGTAGCATTTAATAGATTTATTATTATGTACTGTCACCGAAAACAAAATTATATCTAAGCTTATAATTATACATTCCTTTATAGCAGTTTCCATCTCAAACACGTTTTAATTACAATAGGTTTCTACCATATAGGTAAATAACTGAGAACGAAAGCTACCGAATGACGTAGCATTCTTTATATGGGGTAAATTAATAAGAAAACTAAGGAGGAAAACAAATGTTTATGTAAACACGGCTACAGTGGCGGATTTACAAATTTTTAAGTATAGGCTGGGCAGTTTTTGCCACCCTTGCCTCTACAATTGTCAAGGCGTAGATTATTTTTACGCTCTATGCTATACCGAATGTAAAGTGACAAAATTTGTTGCAGAGTTCTATCTGTAAAACATCAGAAAACCGTAATGAAATCTTTTTCATTTCTATGAGCAAATTATATAGAGTAAAAAAAAAACCGGCCAAGTGCGTGTCGGGCCACGCGCAGTAGGCTTCCGTAGCTAGTCGTAACAACATATTTCGACTGAATTATTCTAAGTAACTGCATTTTACACTTTGGACCCCAATTACTCTAGAACTAATTAAGTTAAAGTAACCAGATAAATAGCGTCCTTCAGATAGGAAATGTTTGTAGTACACGAAACCAGCTAGCATGTATGACGAGATGTATGAATGTTAAGGAAGCGAAAGAAGTATGTAAGGAGCGAAGCACATGGCGTTCCATCGTCTCTGCCTACCCCCGTGGGATAAAGGCGTGATTTTATATATGTATCATGTATGTTTATTTATGTTTCAAGAATTTTGAACGAAATATTCTAAATAACTGCATCTGACATTTCGGACCCCTATTCCTCTTGAACTAATGAAGTGAACTTATCCGCTATAGTTTTCCTTTAAAGTTCATTACATGTACTACCGACACAATTTTTTCAGATTTTAGGATCCAGTAGTTTAGCTTTTAGAGGGGGGGGGGCGCCCTACTCGAACAAAAATTTGCTCTTTAAAGTTAATTATCTCGCAAACGGATCCCTAAATCAAAAAACTATCTTAGCAACCCCTAAACGTTTTTAAAATTCCTATCTAACAATACCCCACACTATGGGGTGGGCGACAAAAAAAAAAACATCCCTACTTTACATGTAGGGGAGCTACCTGAAAAAAAAATATTTTTCCAAATTTTACTCTACGACTTTCTTTGTTTAGTTAACATATATGTTTATGCAAAATTTCAGTTTTCTAGCACCAACGGTTTCGTCGCTATGCCGTGGACAGACGGACAGACGGACATGGCGAAACTATAAGGGTTCCTTGTAGGTACTACGGAACCCTCAAAATCGGAACCCAAATATGCCGCCACAAAAATCTGCCGCCCTAGGCTCCAGCCTACTCAGCCTGCTGGTAAATCCGCCACTGCACGGCTATATATCTAGCGATACATTGCCAGTATAAGACGGTCTTTCATTAAATATACTTTTCTATGCACCACGAGATCAGATTTTACCGGATTTATAGCTTGATATTCAAGATTAGGTAATTGTAATACAATACAATAGCTATAAAATGGTCATAACATTTGAACGTAAAACAGTACCTAGACCAGTTTCAGATAACCTCCTTAAGTTACAAAGGTGTATACTGACATGGATTTTCATTATGTGGTTTTGAAAAATTAATCTTGAATTTTATTAATTGTGAAGGGCAAACATGCATGATAGTTTTTAATTGTATTTGTCAATACAAATACAATTAAAAACGTTTTTATGTCTCTGATAAACCTATTCGAAACTTATCTGATAGATCATTATGTAAAATTTTGTTTAGGGTTATTTGCCAGTTAAGTATCAGAATCTTTACAAGGCTCCAGTGAAACTGAACCTGAAAGTATTAAATTAGATTTTATGTGTACGAAAATATGTGTGTGTTTATTTTAACGTTGAAGGAAAACATCGTGAGGAAATCTGTATGCCTAAGAGTGCCTAAAAAGTGCTCGAGGGTGTGTGAAGTCTACCAATCCGCACTTGGCCAGCGTGGTGGACTATGGCCTAACCCTTCTCATCATAAGAAGAGGCCCGAGCCCAGCAGTGGGACATGTATTAGATACAGGGCTGCTAAAATCGAACGATAATAATATGTGTAATATTTTAAAGCAAATTTAAGCTTTGCTATGCTTTTTTGTATTTTATATAATATTAAAGTTGAAAAATTAAGAATCCATCAGGACTCGAACCTGCACCCCCTGGGTAAAACCAAGTAAGGTTCGTCTAGCTATGCTGGCACCAAGGAGTTGTGAAATTTCGAGTCCAGCAAAATACGAATCCATAGCTGAATTGGCAAAGCACTTGGGCGAATACCCAGGGGGTGCAGGTTCGAGTCCTGCTGGATTCTTAATTTTTCAACTTTAATATTATATAAGATAATAATATGATGATTATACTTGCTTAAGTGGCTTGTCATTTAATTAGGTAAAACCGTAGCAACCGCCATAAATCTGGATTTAACAGCCGTAGCGAATACTCAACGTGCTCTGAGGCATTGAAAATCCATGACATAACATCACGCCTATAATACTCAGAAGGGTGTGCAGAGGTGTACCAACACCCACATTTCACCTGTAATGTTTAGGTCTCATGGGATAGGAGGTGAGCCTGTCGTCATTCAACGGGCACAAATCCAACTCCGTGCTGCTATTGAGAATTTCCTGACGGAACGTTCACAACAGAACACTTTGCTCGAACGAGAGAGACGCATATACTAACAACTAGACCAACGAGGCAATTCAAATTTCATGAATGGTAAGCTTATATTACATCTCTAATAATGCATGTTTTGGAATAGTATGCAAATGGGTGAGTGAAGAAATGTGTAATAGGTGGAGTATTTATGCGTGTAAGTAAGTAATAATACAATAGTTATACGTTACTCACACAAGCTTATATAGTAGTGTGGCCTGCATAGCGAACTCGTTGGCCGACTGTACCACACGGCTCAACATCGAGCTATACATTGTCAGTATAATATGGTCTTGGATTGAATGTATACGTATAGGCTTACCGTGCAATGCGAGACCAGCTTATATATATATATAGAATTATTGTCAAAAAACAAACAAATATTGTATGAATTATTAGAAAAGATGGTGCACATGAGTTTCTCACTAGCTCTTCTCATGATGCAATACCCATCGGAGCTGGTACTTGGATTGATTTTAATTCATATCTGTAAGTTGAATTAAAGTCTATCTAAGCGCCGGTGTCAAATCATTTTATTACAATAAGTATTATAATTTAGTTAGCTAAGTTTTATTTTAATTTTATATTTTTTGTATTTTGATGTTTGTTTTGACGTGTTCATATTGAGTATTGATATTGATTTTTTTTTTAATACTCCATTTCAGAGTGGCTGTTAGCTTTCGCGTCAGTCAGTCATGGTAAGTGGTTATAAAAAGTACCCCTTATTACTCTACTAGAAGAGTTGCCTATCCTACCACGCTGTACCCCGTAACAACGCGGGTAAAATAAAATACAGGGTATAATTTTTCGAGGGTACACAGACCGCGGTATAATCCTTTATTTTCAATCTAACTTACGAGTATAATAGTTATTTGTGCAACAAGTAGATATTTGTTTTATCTTCGATTGCGAGACCCGAATAAGCGAAAGATTGATTCTAGTTTAAAATCTAGAGCGTAGTGACAAGGGATTCAAAAACACAAGAAAGAAGTAAATAACCTTGATCTCGTGTCGCACACACAACTTTTCACTTTAGGAGCTCAAAAAGGCGAAAACAGTGAACAGGAGCTGATTTTGCATGGAGCGTAAGGAAAAATAACTAACAAAATCGATTGCCTACTGTTTTCACACAACCTTTTCGAGCTGCTGAGGTAAAAATATGTTCGCTTCTCTCAGTCCAGTAGACATACTCAGCGGCGAGAAAGCAGTCTACAAATCGGGTGAGATCGCCGATCAAGCCACGCCTCTCACTCTAGAAAAGATGAAGACCAAGTTGAAGGAGAGCGAGATATTCGACTATGATGACCCCAGCCTTAGTGCCATCGAAAGGAAAGAACTGGGGAAGCTGTTTGATGCTGTTGAGATTATGGTAAGCAACATTAATACATAAAGCGCGGAGTAACATAGTTAAGTATGAAATGACGAAATGGAAAGATAGCTACATAACACGTAACAGACACAGGTTAGTGGCGGCGAAGTGTAATCTCACAAATGCCAAAAGCTTTGAATTCAAATTGACGTCTAGCGCTATAGACGCTCTATGGTTCTATATCTGTTTCAGCATATTAACATACAATTTTGACATTTTTATGAAAAGGGTAGAACAAAAGTCACATCACATTTCGCTATTAAAAATAATTTGACTGCCACGGGATCTAGGGGTATAATTTGAATTTTTTTGTTTTTTCATGGTGGATAGGCACGCGTTTGACCTCGATCTCACCTGATGGTAAGTGATGATGCGGTCTACGGTGGAGCACGCTTACCTATGAGATTCATATTAAATCTTGCTTTGAAAAGATCCAAATTGTACTTATGCGGAAATACAGACTCGGGCAAGGCGTTCCATTCTTTGGCAGTTCGCGTAAGAAGTGTAGAGGCGAAACGCTAAGTGCGTATTAGTGGCATATCTACTGTTAAGCGATGCCTGTGTGCCGTTTGTCTGGTAGTCCGATGGTGAAACAGGGACCGAGGGATAAGGTTGTGTAGTTCATACACCTCTGTCTCGCCCTTTTGGGTAATATAGGCGTGATGTTATGTTTACAGATAACCTCTCGCAACAGACAGCCATCAAACGTGCAAACCCTATTCGCATCTCTTCGACTAGTCGAAAGAGTCGTGAAGAAGCAACTGAAGGAAGGACAGATCTCCGAGACTTTGGCTGCTAAATTCGATTGGAATAAGCTGTGAGTTTTATAAATTATATTATAATCAAAAGTAATTTCATATTTTTGCCCTCAATGACAGCATTATTATTATAATTTTATAAACCAATAAAACTCGTTACTAGCCAGCATAATGTTTGTATGGTAAATAATGCCTAAGGCATTAAGTCCACCTACGTACTTCTTGTGCATTAAGTTTGAAATGAAATAACGTAGATATATATTATATATACAAGATGGAAACTATTAGTGTTTTTAAGAGAACATTTCTAAATTATTAAAGAGTTCCAAAAACTGACACAAAAAAAGGTACGAAAGCGGATAAAATATAAGTAGGTAAGCAGTTAGTTGAAATGGCAATGGGCTGGCCACATTAGTCGCAGAACCGACAACCGTTTATGTAAGCGTGTTCTGGAGTGGAGACCGCGTCAAGGCAAACGTAGCGCGACGATCTGCGTAAGATTGCTGGTAGCGATTGGATGCGTAAGGCACAGGACCGTGAACTCTTGCGCACCTTGGGAGAGGCCTATGTCCAGCAGTGGACTGCTACAGGCTGATGATGATGATGATGAGTTATTTGTGATCTTTATGTCAGGAAATTTTCAATAACACCTCCTATTACCTAAACATAACAGATGAAGTGAGTGTTTCCACCTCTAACACACCCATCTGTGTAATATCGCCGTAACGATATGTTCATATTTGTCTATATTGCAGGAAACAACGTACAAAACGCGATCAGCCCACGTACCACTTGGAAAAAACGACGAACATGAGAATTTTTAATACGCATTGATTTCAAAATATGGGGTAGACACGGCCGCATATCCAGTTTTACATTTCCAATATAAGATGGTCCATCTTATATTGTAAAAGTATAGCCAGATGTGTGGTCGTATGTACTATTTAATATTGTTAGTCTATGCGCTAATGTAGCGGAAAATCGTTAGATTTATCGATAGTTTCTACATCTGAACGGCAATTTAAAAAAAACAGTATATTAGTTGTATTTTTTATTCATAATTTTAACTTGTAAAATTTCTGTAATAAAATTGTTTGTAAACCTTTACAATTTTATTGGTCCCCCTCCTTTTTAACCTTTTAGGAGCGAATGAATATTATATACAATGCTCTTGTGTTTCGCGCAGGCGTTTGGGCATTATAATATAGGAATGTGGCATTTGGGCACTAATATATAGGTATGTCATGCTCATATGATTTATCTCCGTTGAGATTGGCCTCAGTGGCCAATATTCAACAGAAAAGTAGTAATACAATCTACTCCTAGCTCAAATTTAACAGCTTACGCTCAGTAAATTGATACATACCTAAGTAAGGAGGTAGAAGTGACTTACGGCGTTCCGCAGGGCAGTATATTAGGGCCCACCTTATTCCAAGTCTACGTTAACGAGCTCTGTCAAATGAGCCTCACAGGCTGTAAAGTGTATGCTTATGCTGATGATACAGCGATTCTTGCTTATGGTGCTACATGGGACGTAGTTAAAAACATAGCTGAAGCAGCTTTATCGCGTGTAATGGAATGGCTTAACACTAATCAGCTTACATTAAACCTTACCAAAACAGTGTACATGCCCTTTGCTATTCGTCACAATACCACTCCGTCTGATGAATTCTCGATAACGGCACACTCGTGCATGTGTCCCACAAGCACATGTAACTGTACTACACTCAATAGATGCGCCAGTGTAAAATACTTTGGTGTACATATAGATGAAGGTTTAAGGTGGGACAAGCAAATCGACGCCATTACTACAAGAACTATGCGGCTAATTCACATATTTAAGTCCCTTAGGAATTCGGCTAGTTTTCATATATTGAGGATGGTGTATTACGCACTGTGCCAATCAGTCATTGGCTATTGCATCACGGTGTGGGGTGGAGCAGTAAAAACAAATCAGGGTGGAGAGAGCACAGAGAGCTGTACTCAAAGTAATGACCAGAAAGCCTTTTAGGTACCCAACATCTAAATTATACATCGAATGCAAAGTGCTTACAGTACGCCAGCTCTTTGTGCTACGATCTACTCTGAGAAAACATACTAGATTGCCACCAATAGATCCCACTAAGAGATCAATTCGCCTACCACATACCAAACACAAAACTTCATTTGCAGCACACCAATTTTATGTGCTAAGCACAAAAATATACCACAAAATTCACAAACACACGCAAATTTTACATCTAACTAAAACAAGCTAAAACAAAAAATTTGCGAGTGGCTGCTACAGCAGGATTACACCGCGACTGAAGCTTTAATCACCTAGGTTAGCAAACGTTAGATAATAACAAGATTACACGCACTCACGCACGCACACACACACACACACACACACACACACACACACACATCACACCATACACAATAACCCTTTTCAAATTTATATTTAACAACATTCTTTTATTTTATTTTGTATTACTTTATTTCCAATACAGAAACGATGAACTGATGCACAGTTTCATTCTGTCATTGTTATAAATAGTTTTAACTTAACATTGGCTGATCACTGTCTCTTGAGATACAGGACTACCTAGTTTAAGAGGCAGGGATACTATTTTGAATGTATATACAGATATTATCAACATGAATATCATATTTGTACCTAATGATATAACCATTTTAATACTTAATGTACATCATTGTTGTAACTCTGTATTTTTTGGACAATAAATTTATTATTATTATTATTATTATTAGTACTACCCGTTCACATCGTGTTGGCTGCTTAGGTAAGCAACCACACTTTATTTATATTTTTATTTATTTATTTATTTGCTCAAGCCTATTGAAGTATACTAAGACACAATGTCACTCACAATATACATTAAGAAAATGATAATAAAACTATTAAAGACAATAATAACTGTAAAAACACTCGGTATACATATACAACTATATTTAGAGAGGTGGGTGTAGGGAAGCGGGGCCTGAAGATTTGGCCAAAACAAACGGACAGTACAAACGGCTACACATCGACCAATACAGGATTATGGATATTGTCAAAAACAAACAAAATTGTACAATACTTGTAATATTTTAAAGCAAATTTTAGCTTTGCTATGCCTTTCTAGCAGCATACGAATCCAAAGCTGAGTTGGCAAAGCACTTGGGGTGTATACCCAGGGGGTGCAGGTTCGAGTCCTGCAGGATTCTTAATTTTTCAACTTTAATATTATTTATTATTTGATAAGATGGTGCACATGAGTTACTCACCAGCTCTTCTCAATGATGCAATACCCATCGGAGCTGGTACTTAGATTGATTCTAATTTGATTCGAAACAGTTCGATTAAAATTAATCTAAGCTTCGGTGTAATTTCAATTTATCTCTGTAATTATGATGTTAGGTGGTTTATGAAAATAAATGTTTCTATGTAGCCGTGTATACAGTGGGCCAAGCAATTAGATATGCAGGGCAAAAACTTCTACGCCATAATAAAAAACTGAATGCAATAGATATATGCATGTGGGAATTACATATTTAATAAGTGTAATATACCTACTTTTTAGATTTGTAACTCACTTATCCATAACTCGTGTAGTAATTTATTGTCTTTACTATGTTTTTTTTATTGCAATCTTTTAAAAAAAATACAGAAAAATAATATAACTTAAAATAACTAATGACTAATAATAACACTATATAACATACACACATACAATTAATAAATAAAAGAAAATAAAATAATTACATAATGCGTCATAAGATTCCTCCGTATCGCTGTCCACAGCAAATACCGCGGCTATGACTTGGGAGTTTTTGCCTGCATACCTAACTCGTTGGCCCACTGTACATGATTATAGAAAGGTATGGCATATGTACCTTCTCCTGCTGCGGATGTTCAGCGCTGTGCTGCTGAGCCCTGGAGGCCGCCAGCGTGGCCAGCTCCGACATATTCACGTACAGCGCTTGCGGCATCTCTGCTGAACGGTATTACATGATTAGCAGTACTAAGAAACTGTAGAAACGATTATGGGAATGGTGAGATTTGAACCTTTGACCTCTGCATACAGGGCAGCCGCTTCATTATTAGCAGTGATCAGAGAAGAAGAACAATTTCGCGGGATATGATTTCCTTGACTTAATATAGATGTGCCTTTGTAAATAATGCGAACGCGTTGTCAATATTAATGTTTAAACAATTTAGTAAAATAATAGCAATTAATTGAAATGAAATTAAAATATCTTTATTCCTTAGACCTCAAAATCGTTTTACAAAAATAATGCTACTCTAAAATCAACTCAAACTCACTTTCATCAATCATCTCATTTTGAATATAAATTAATTCAAATATGTTTAAAAAAATATATAATATATAAATATATTTTTTTAGCTGCAGACTACTAAAGAGTTTTTTTTGTGTCTTTTTGTTTGTTTCATGTCTCGAGTTCGATGCCTAGGGTCGGTCTAGAGTAATTTGGAATTTGTCATCCAGGAAATAATTAGTGGCAACACTAAGTTTAGAATAGTAGCCGGTAGATGACCAAAAGCTCACTATTACAATGAAAACTTAACATAACTATTAGAATTAAGGTATCTATTTTATATAATTCTAGGTGATTTTATACTACTCACACTCGGTTATTTTAGCTGCAGATATGCCGACTAGTTTCGAATGCGAGACGTCGCTTGACGGCGACGAAACGTGATTTATAGCCCAGTTGATGAATCTACGTAAAAGATTCGAAACTAGTCGGCATATCTCCAACTAAATAACGTGTTCTCAATAATAAATTATAGGTAATATTTACCTTTGGTAAGATGCGGCGGCAAAGATGAAGGTTTGGTCGCCTTGAATTCTTGCTGACCTGTGTTAGCGTTGCCCGACTTGCTGGGAACTGTAGGCCGCTCCAGGGATGAGCATCGCTGCATAAACAAAATTCCAATTAAATAAAATGACTGACTGCCTCAGAGGTCTAGTGGTTAGCGTATGCACAATGCCACGAGATTTCGGGTTCGATTCCCGGGTCAGGCAGTTATTTGTAGGCAATTCACAATAGCATCACCCGCCATGCCGAAAGAGCACCTAAACACAAAACGGTGTTTAGGTGCTCTTTCGGCAACTTTACTTTTATCTTTCCTATGTTTATAGCCTATCAAGATTTTCTATAACAAAATAAAGTATCATATGCAATGACATTCAACAGATTGGATATCGGGACTCGAAAAAAATTCACAAATTCACCTTAACCTTATGTACGAGTAGGTTCATGTTTAGATGCATAATTGTCACATACAAATCTAAATTTCATGATGCTATTTAATGTTTTATTTAGTTTGCACCAAAATGGATGACTTGTAGAGTTTTGGAGTACTTTCAGTTTTATAAGAACAGTCTAAAAACTATTTTGAAATAACCCGCATCCAAGCCCTGCTCCAAATCAACGAATCTTTTGACTGTATACAGCGTTTTGTCGGAAATCTCAGTTTGAGGACGACTTTCAGTTTGATTTTAAGCGCAGACCCAAGGTCCATTTAATATTATGTCAAATCAAATCAAATCATTTATTTCTATGGGCCCCAAGGGGCGCTCGAACACGTCAAAACAAACATCAAAACACAAAAAATATAAAATTAAAATAAAACTTAACTAATTAAATTATAATACTTATTGCAATAAAAGGATTAGTCAATGGTCGTATGACTCACGGTGGGCAGCGGCGGGCGCGCGTAGATGGCGTCCCGCGGCGACGCCTCCAGCTCGTGCGCGAACGTGTGCGCGCTCAGCGCCGGCCGCGGGTGCCCGCGCTCGTATGCTGGGGAACATCCATTCTTATTAATAATATACTTATAAATAAAATATTGTACAATTGCCCCAATTGCCCTTACAGCTGCTCTTTGCAAGATCTGTACGACGCTACAGAATGCGCAATTGGTATGGCCACGCACTGGGCGGGAGTAATATAAGTTTTTAGTACCATTGACAAGAAAGAAGATAAATAAAATAACAACCGCTTTAAATAGCTTCTTTTAGCTCAAGAAAATTTAACAATTTCTAAATGCATAGAACATAGAAAGCTGATTTTTGGATATGCTTTGGATGATGAAGCTTAAAAGAGCTTTTTGAGCTCAATTTCCTATGAGCTTTCGCCGCCATATTGAAAAAGTGATTTACCTTTTTAATTCTTTTTAATATCGTCTCCCCGTTTTACAATTAAGATGTGTATAAGAATTATGTAGATTCTTGTGCGTGCTATAATGAAATATAAAAAAAAAATACCTATTGTCATTCACAATGGAGATAAGTAACAAAAAAATAATGCTCAAAAGGTAAATGATGATTTTCTTTTGATATTGCCGCTTTCATTTTTTTTATTAAATTATTTACGGAGATAAGCTGGTAAAAAAAGCCATATTAAAATGTTACCAGCAGAAATAGTATGAGGTCTACCGCCCATGATGGCGGACGCTGCTCTCTCGAACTGCGCCGTGTCTTTCAAATCTGGCCATGTGGCTGATGCTGGAAACAAAAAAACAAAAACAAAACACATTATTATATAATTTTATTATAGCAGCCCTGTTTCTGATACATGTCCCACTGCTGGGCTGCGGCATCTTCTCATGATGAGAAGGGTTAGGCCATAGTCTACCACGCTGGCCAAGTGCGGATTGGTAGACTTCACATTCCCTCGAGAACTTTTTAGGCACTCTCAGGCATGCAAGTTTCCTCACGATGTTTTCCGTCACCGTTAGCGAGCGATAATTTACAAATAACCTTTAGTGTTAAGTACATACCTGCGTTTCCAATGACGTCATGATCGTCATGGTGTTCGTCGTCGATGGCTTGCGTCTGAGGAATGCATTCGCTACTGACGCTCTGATTGTCGGAACCCTATGGAATTTACAAACATTATGTAATCAATAGATATCCATCTTTAGCCATTGTGTTTTAGTTGCTATAACTTCATAGAATTATTGTCAAATATTGTATGAATTATTAGAAAAGATGGTGCACATGAGTTTCTCAATAGCTCTTGATGCAATACGTTACGTACGCGAGGTGTCAAGTTCGATTTCCGGATCGGGTCAATTTTTATTTGTGAACTCTCCGTCAGGAAATTCAGAATAGCAGCACGGAAATCGAATTGTGTCCGGTAGATGGCGAAAGGCTCACCCTATCCCACGGGACCTAAACACAACAGGTGAAGCGCGGGTGTTGTACACCTCTGCCACTCTTTTCTGGGTTATATAGGCGTGATGTACAGTGGGCAATGCAGTTAGGTATGCAGGCCAAAAACTTTCACGTCACAAACGACTGACTACACTAGATAAGCATGTGTGAGTTACATATTTAAGAAGTGTAATTTACCTACTATTTAGGTAAGTAACTCACATATCTATGTATAACAAGTGTGGTCAGTCTTCACTATCAAGTTGAAGTTTTTTTCCCTGCATACCTAACTGCTTGGTCCACTGTACACCTCCTCAAGACAAATTCAGAACTTTTATTTAATTATAAATAAAGCCATTGCACAATAAAAAGCACATTCAATGCAAAAAACTAAGTGGCCAATAAAAAAACTAATATAAAATAAAAGCTAAGCAAAAAAAATAAAAATTACATTGTCAACGTAGAGCGAGCGGCGTAGAAGCGCGTCTTGTGAACGGAATCCAGAATCCGCGCTGCAAACGCTCGCCAGCCGGAACGGAGACTAAATGGTAATAAATAAAACATCAAGCGAACATAACTCAAATTAACTTAACAACCAAAAAAATAATTTAATAAGCAGGACTAAAACTACACATACTATGCTAATCAAATAAGAACAGATTTCTCGGTCATTTTGCAAGTGTTCCATTCGCCCTATTGTGAACGATTTTTAGGGTAGGCCGAATGGAAAAAAAACGGATCCCTTATAGATTTCGATTGTCTGTCCGTCTGTCCGTCCGTATGTCACAGCCACTTTTTTTCGTAACTATAAGAGCTTTACTGTGGAAACTTGGTAAGTAGATGTATTCGGTGGTTCACCGAATACATCTACTTACATTAAGATTTTCATACAAAACTAGAAAAATAAAAAAATGGGGTTTTCATTAAAACCATACGTGTGATATCTATGGATAGATCTTCAAAAATGATATTGAGGTTTCTAATATATATATTTTTTAACTGAATAGTTTGCGTGAGAGACGCTTCTAAAGTGGAAAAAGTGTGTAACCGTAACTTCTAAAATAAGGAAATGATAAATGTAAAAATAATATATGATGTACATTACCATACAAACTTCCACCGAAAATTGGTTTGAACGACATCTAATTATTAGTTTTTTTTAATACGTTATAAATCGTAAACCGCATTTTACCTTTCATTCAATCAACTCCAATATAATAAAGAATAAAGAAAAACATTGCGCGAATCCGACTCGCACTTGGCCGGTTTTTTTTTCAAATAGAACAAGAATATGATAGAAAATTTCGTTTATGTTATGGCGAATGGAACACATTCAAAATGGCCGAGAAATCTGTTCTTATTTGATTTGCATAGTACAAACAAACCATCACGATTTAGCGTTGACGCGATGTGTTTTTGGATTTTAGAACTGTTGTTTTCAAGTCGCAAATTAAAAGGCATGTTAATATTAACTGTAAATACAAGTGCATACCTGCGTAAGGCTGTGCGTGCTGCAGTCGGCGGGCGCCGGCAGCGTGCCGCCCGACGACGCGTTGGATATCGGCGTCGAACAACTCACGGTGGAACCCGACACTGCAACGGGAAAAGCACAGTGACGTCATAGATTGCTACAATAATCTAACGAACTATTCACGGTGTTAAACTTCGATTTATAATAATAACTGCCCTGTATCTAATATATGTCCCACTACTGGGCTCGAGCCTCTTCTCATGATGAGAAGGGTTAGGTCATAGTCCACCACGCTGGCCAAGTGCGGTTTGGTAGACTTCACACACTTCGAACATTTTTTAGGCACTCTCAGGCATGTAGGTTTCCTCACGATGTTTTCCTTCACCGTTAGCGAGCAATAATTTATATGATAAATACACACGTATCTGAACTATCTATAGTAAAAGTAGTACCGAGGGTTTGAACCCAAGTCCTTTAACTTCGCAGTCCTACGGTCTATTCGGCTATCGCTGCTCACTTTGACTTCACTTTGGTTTGACACAAAAGCCCTAGAGGCCATTCAAGTATAACGTACGCTTTGCAGGATGCAAAGGCCGTCTTTACTAAGAAATTTTTTTGAGGATATGGGTGATGGAAATCAGAACATATTTGCTGACGGATCACAGGTTAGGGGTGGAGCGGTAGCGGTCCACCCTGGATTTTAGACACCGAGGGGTGATGTCACGTGTCATGAAAATCAGTTTATCTCTAGCAAAGTATACCTATACAAAAAAGCGCGCTTGCAGAAATGTTTAATAACAGGCATATCAATAAGCTCATTTGCCACCCAAGTCCTGCTATGGAATTAAATTAGTAGGTAGGTACAAAGTTTGGGGGTGACATCAATCGGAAGTGTTCCTGGTAGGTGGGGTAGGGGATACTAAGAAATCGCCTCAAACACTATCCCATTGTACGCCACCACTGCAAAATATATCTTCTATCTTTAGGGTTCTCACCATGTTGCTGGTCGGAGCACTGGCTGTTGAGCGAGGAGATGGACGTGAGCGAAGACTTGCGGCTGCCCAATCGTGACGACGCAGAGGGAGAGTGCGGCGCAGAGCCGCTCTCTGCCCACCCACTGTAGCACGACTTCACGTCGCAGATTACCTGAAAGTTAAAGATAAAGATAAAGATAAATTTGGATTTTTTACATTTTTTTTTATTAGTTAAGTGCTTTCATTAAGACTAGGCAGTCCGAAACCTGTCGATAAGACAGACGTTTTAACTTCCAGTGCGAAGAAAATTATGAAGGATGCTATTTAATGCTTTTTACAATTTGGAATCCTATTACTATTGAAATAACAAAGTTGACATAGCAGCAATAGTTTTCGTTTAAATTTCATTACATGTTTACAAGATCTTAAAAAAAACGTTAATGTATCACGATTTTTTTCAGATTTTTGAGTGAATGGTATTTAAACGAAAGTCTGCTCTTATAAATTATTTGTCGCGCAAACGGATTACTAAATCGAGGTTTAAATATACCTATTTAATATTTTTTTATTCATTTTATAATTTTATAATATACTTGCTCAATGTAAAATCAATTATTTCATTTTATTACTCTATAATCTTATATAATTAATTATTACTATCTTTCTATACCTATTTTGTATGTCGTGATGACAAAGCATAGCGCTCTGAAACTTGTAAAGACCATTATTGTATAGGTACATAAAACATATTTGACAAATAAAACATTCTGATTCTGATTCTGAAAATATCTTTTACATATTTTCTTTATTTGTATCGCTTGTTGGCATAGACAAAGCATCACTCGCTCCGCTGTGTTGGTATTGCCATGGCTTTTAATGTCAAATTTTAGTATGTTCATAAGTGTCGAACAATTTTCAAATATTGCGTCTATAGATGGCATCGTGCCTGTCCGCTGAATCGCGGTGATTAGCTCTTCAAAGTCGGCTATAAAAACCATAAGCGATTATCTTTCAATGAACCAAACCAGTACAGAAGGACAAGTGTTTCATTTGTGTAGTAAGCGAAGTAAAAGTATAATAAATATAATGCAATGCTCTTGGTTCTTCCAAGAGCAACAAAGTGTCAAGTACTGAAGTGTTACGCCGGCAGCGTAATTATGATATGTCTGCACGTGTGGTGTAGTGGTTTAAGCGGTCGCCTCGCCGCTCCTCTGCACTGGTGTTGTGGGTTCGTTCCCACATGGGACAAATCTTTGTATAATTCGCTAATATTTGTTCTGAGACTGGGTGTGCTTGAGTGAGTGAATGTGTGTATTTGGCCTTATCATTGGGACCAGTGGATAGTGTTATTGCTTCTGCCGTTCTATCTAATTTAATAAAATCCAAATTACTCAATACTCAATACTTTATTGCATTTCGCTAAATTATGTTTCAGATGGTAAGTATTATATCTAGAGACATTGTGAACCCTATTGGGCATAGCAAATTATGACAAAGACGACAATATGTAATGTCAAAAATAATTAAAAAAAAATATATATCATTATCTTTATGAATCGATAGAATGATATTCTATATCTTATCAACGTACTTAGTTATCTTTCAGAGCTGAGCAACGTTTCTTGTATATGGGTGATTCTACAAAAGTTGGGTAACTCAATGTCATCAGCCAATATATCCAAAGTCTTATTATATTTTATCGAGATTTCAATTTATTTTAAAACAATGAAAAGTCCTTTATTTTGTCACCCAATTTCAGCTCTTCATTTTAAATACAAGTTAATTAAAAAACACAATTAATGCTTAAATCGTCAGTCTTTTGGCATGTCACAATCCCGAAAACCAACAATCAAGTGACTATCTATTAAACACTATCATTGATTTAAGAAAACTTACTAATTTACTACAATCTGTGATGTATATAGTTATATGTATTACAACTTTCATAATGCAATGTTCTTCACTTGATTTAAAAAAAAAATAAGAAACTTTGTGTTCGTTTTTATTCGTCAGTCCGTTGTGTGATGTTTAAATTAAAAATTCGCGGCGAATATCACCGATTCAACGTTAAATCCCTGTTAGAATTGTAATGTTGGTAATGAAGTTAGTTGCGGACCGCACTATTTGATGGCAGCCATAACTGTACCAGTGCTTGGGTTAGGTTTATCGTCTATATACGTGCTGAGTCAGTCAAAATTTCAGTCCTGTGGTAAGTCGTTATTTTATTGTTAATCTAAAGTTTATTTTAATTTATACATAGTTAACTATGATTTGTTAAAATGTAGTTTGTTGATATTTGAAATTACCAAAAAAAACATTAGTTCTGATTATAACTTCAAATTTTGTCTTTTCCATCAATCCGTTGGCGTCAGTCCTTTGTCAGGTATCGCGTCAGAGGACTGACGTGTTTCCATGGTACTGATGTTTTTTTTGTTTAAGAGCACTTTTATCTTAATTCCTACTTCCTGTATTAGCATTTCTATTTTATATTTCAGTTTAAAACATCATTAAGCACGCTAAAAGCAATTTGACGAGGGAAGTAATACTAAAAAAAAGAGAGAAGGAGAAAAAGCTCGCTTGAACAAAATTAAAAGTGACCGCATTAAATTAACGGAATACAAAGAAATCTTCAGTACTTAAGGAAAGAAGAGAAAGGACAGAGAAAAAATGTTGCAGATATGACACCACTAGAGCAACGAATAACTAGGAAAAAATGGAAAAATTATTCATTAAACTACAGGCAAAGAAAACCTATTTAAACAAACCACTAATAATCTTGTTAATGAAGAAATCAGACCTGTTACTAATGAAGTTAATAATGAAGACCAAAGAGCAAAAGAAGCTAAAAAGAAAATATAGAAACAGGGAAATACAAAAGATGAAGGCTATAGTTTCAATGCTTAAAACTAAACTAAATACTAAACGTCAAAAATATTAACGAGTCAAAAAACAGATAAAAAAAGTAATAAAATCTGTTGTAAAACGCCAAAGACCAGAATTGAAGACATAAGTGAAGATATAACTAAAAAAAAAGAATTAGGGAAGAAGGCCCTTTTTGGGCAAATGATTAAAACACAATTGGAAGAAAACTACACTAAACTAAAGACTCATGAAGAAGGAAAAACTTAATTGCAAAAGGGAAAGAGTTTTTTACCAATTTAGGGAAAAAGATGTTTTTGAAAATTATTTTTTTTATTTATAAATGCACTATTTTGAACCTTTATTTTTAGTTTTTTTGTGGAGAAAAAGATCTCATTTTATTTTAATTATTATTATCTTTAGATGCTTTTAAGGCATAGCTTATTATATTTACTTGATATATTAGAAAAATACGTACTGTTAAGTAAAATTACCTCAAAATAATATAAAAATTAAGATTGTAAAAATGTCAAAAGGCTGTTTTAAAAACTGAGATAGTATTTTCGCCCAGTACATATTAATAATTATTTTTAATTGTTACTAAGTGATATAAATACTTAAAAGACATGTGCCATTATTAAATCCTAAAAGATTTGTACTAATTTTTTATTAAATCTCATTATAATCCTTACCAAATAGTTTATTTTATCAGTACTATGTTACCCTTGTCAGTCCCCTGGCAGTCAAATTCAGAAAATTTTAAATATCTCACAGTCTACTTAAAAAAGTGACTGGCCCGATTTGGAACAATATATTCATTACATTAGCCATCATATAAAACCGAATTTGTAGAAATTTGATTTAATAACTATAGTAAACAAAATATCCTCAAAAGTTACCCAACTTTTGTAGAATCACCCATATTTATAACGCTATTTAGTATTTTTAATTAAATTAAGACATTTTAATATATGTTTATTCTTTTTGGGTGACAGTAATGTTCAAGTTATGAGTAAAACGCCGGTATCGTAGGATCATGTGTAGTCATTCAAAGTAAGGTGTGTATTACATATTTATTTATTTAATACCGGCTCCAGACGCTTGGCGAATAATGAGAAACAGCGAACACTAAACAACAAACACAAACATGTGGACGAGTGTTTGTTGGTGTTCGTCAGTATTCAGGGTCGGTGAAGTCAGTGTCAATTTTCTTTACAAAGGATGTTCGGCAATCAGTACAATAAATTGTTTCCGGTGGATGGCGATAGGCTCACTCCCCATCCCATGGGTCCTAAAATAAAACAGGTAAAATGTGGGTGTTGTACACTTCTGCCACACCATTCTAGGTAATATAGGCGTGATGTTATGTGTTAAGGAAACCATAACCCGGGCAATGAAGCGGCGCAAATTGTAACATAATATTTTTTTTGGTAGGAAGGTACCGACAACTACAGACTGAACTCAAGAAGAAGTACATCAAAGTTCTTTAGAGAGTTGAGATTTCTCTGCAAACTGTACATAAAACGAGTATAAATAATTTGTATATAAATGTTAGATAGATAGATAACTCTATATTATACACAAAATAGACAGTCAATGTTATGCATAATTTCTGGTTTACTTTCAGGTTTGAATGTAAACCGATGAACCATTAGATGAAGCAGTTGGGTGTTACAATCCCTTGGATTTCGAAAACAGCAGGTCTTCTCAGCATCAAGTACGAACATGGATTACCAAGTGCGCCGTGGCACGTCAGGAATAAGTGGACATCTGTACGAAACCAAACTTATAAGTCTCATTCTATTCAGATTGATATGTGACGACACTATAGAAGAATTTTATTTAGCCTCTAACATAGACGATGTTGGAGATTTCGATGATATTTGTCTCAAAATTAAAATGAAAGAAGAAGATCGGTACAAACTCGTGTTCATTCAGGCTAAGCATAAGGATAGTCACAACAAACAGTTTACATTTACTGAAAAAGATTTGATAAAATGGTCCGACAGCATACAGTTAGTTAAACAAAAATTCTCTTCACCTAACAATCAAAATAATAACACAATATTTAATGGAAAGCTAGATGACACAGAATGTTTATTTATGCTATACACGAACGCCAAATACCAGTCTAATGAAGAGTTCAAAAGTAGTTTCGCGGATAATCTTAAAAGATGGATAGTAACAGCGTCCGGAGAAAGTTGCAAAGTCTTTATCCAGCTGCCTCTTACCGACAATTACAACGAACTCAAAGAAATAGTACGAAAAGCGGAGACCTCCAACCTTGCAAAACGGTTCGCGAAATTTCTCCAAAACAAGTCCAATCAAATGTACATCATGAACGATGAATACATACAACGCTATCACGCGTTGTTGGCGAAGAACGTTGTCTACGTGTCCAAAGTGCAATGGAAAGAAAATAATCCGCAAAACAAATGGCGCGTGTTGACATTCAGAGAATTTTTCTTTAATACGAAGTGTAATCATCTTGCTTACTTCAGAAACCAACTTTTTGAACAAATCCTGAAAAATGAACTGATGGCACATAGGAGAAGCAAATTGGAAAAGACATCTGAAGACCTCACAGCATTATTCTTACGTAACCCTTCGGTTGTCACATTACGTCCTTTGTTCGATACTCAAATAGCGTATAACAATCACAAGTTACAATTTGTCCACGAAAGACCTACTAGTGATTTGCAACAATTAGAACAAATTAATAAATCTTTCACAAAAGATGAAGCTAAATCAATGTTACGATCTATAAAAATAAACGTTCCTATTACATTCGGTAATGTAGATCTAGCCGTAAAAGATAAGAATATCGATCTCTTAGTACATCTCATCGTCAAACTATGCAAAACTCAAGAACATTCTAAGCTTGTTATTATTGATGACACTGCTGATGTTAGAATTTTGAAACCCAAGGAAGGTGTAAGTAGTGGTATTGGTAATATTCTAGTTTATGACAAACATACAAAGCTATACAAATTGTCAAACACATACACAGCTCAAAAGAATAACGCTAAAAAGTTGTTTTTGAAACTAAGAAATCAAATCCCTGATTTGCATAAATATTGGTTTGACATTAGAACAACGAAATTGCCTAAACTTACTTTTGACTGTAGCCATATAGTGCGAGATTTTTTTAGCAAACTGGTTACCTGTGCAAATCAATGTAATCATTATGAAGTAGAACAAATTTTAAAATCCGAGATAAAGAAATTCTATAACAATACTGAACAAAACAATTTAGCAATCAATGCCGAAGCTATATACCACTGCTACCATGGCTTAATACAAAACTGGTGGATATCGCCGACAACAAGACTGTTCCTCACAAAAGCAAGCGGTGCGCGCATATACCAGCAGGCGATAAAAAGTATTCTAGAAGAACCCCAAATGTACACACTGCAAAATATGTTTTATAATAATAATATAAAAGATAATCATTATGTTTTTTGTAAAAAAAAAGACAAATTCGAATCTTTGCACAACTACTTCAGGCTAATTATAGTAACAGAGATACCTACGTTAACAACTATGAAAGTGATCCAATTCATAAAAGAAAACAAAGACTTTAAAGAACACATGATCATCGATTTTGAATCTATATTAAATATATCGACAAAAGATTTATCTGCGTTGATTGCAGAACTTAAAGACACAGAAAAATTGCTGGTAATTGTGTTCAATACGTTTAACGCTCAAAGAGCTACGCACAATAGGCTCAATAAACTTGCAGACGCAACAGATACTAAAACAATAATTTTTATTACAAATAATGATTATGTTAAAATAGTGGAAGAATATTTCACATCAGTAGAAAATGTGCTTTTTGAGGATGAACAATGCTTAAGTGATTTAACACCAGAATCGCAGAAAGATATTTTAAGAAACGCCCACGTTTTGTTCCAAAATCAGGAAGTAAGTTTAAATTTACTCATCGGCAATTCAATTGAGTTCATTAAAGGATCTTTATTGAATAAAGTTATTCGCAATGAAACTATCATCATAGGTGAGTCTCTTGTTAATGAAAATTATGAGAAAATCAAACACTTATACATTGAGAGACAGATTAAGTCCAGAATTGGAGGGAACAGTAACATGATTGATTCGATGCATGCTATATATATAAAAACGTTTCATGACATTAAATATGATACAGTACTATTAACTGCTGGGCCAGGTTTAGGCAAGTCCACTCTGCTCACTCATTTATCACTCAATACAAAAGATAAGGACAAAACATTTTGGATTGTAAGAATTAATTTATTAGATTATTCAAAGCAGTTCAGCGAGTGGCAGGAGAACAGAACTACTGTTGATTGTATGGAAGCATTAGGGTTTTTGTGCAAAGTCATTTTGAAAGACGAAACTATTTTAATTCTCTTAAAAGAAACAAACAGCAAAGTGCAGCTCGATGGCTGTGTCAACGATGAATGGAGTACTTTTCAATTGAATGTATTCCTGCACTTATATAATGAGAGGAGACTGATTCTTCTTTTTGATGGTTTCGATGAAATTTGTCCTCACTACAAACATAAAGTCTTAGATTTGTTAACAGCTGTCCAAAATAGCCCGCAGAAAAATAAAATGTGGGTTACCAGTAGGCCATACACCGAAATCCTACCAGATTTACAAAGACTTTTTGATATAACTTATAAATTAGGAGGATTTTCTAATGTAGAGCAGAATAGATATTTGTATTACTTTTGGAAAGCTAAGATCAACTATAAAAAATTAAATGACAGTCAACTCAATAACCTGAAATCCTTCTTAAGTAAACCTTTAAATTCCCTACGGTTCGGATTTTTTGAAATATTTTATCATTTATTTGTTTCTTTACAAGATGCAACCTATTGGGATACATTTGAACCACCAATTAGTTCTATCAATATAGGTCAATTATCTATAATAAACGATCGGAATACAGTCACAGAAACACCACTAGCTTTGTATTTACTTGCTGACTATTCAGCAGGTCTAATTTATTCCGATAATATTAATATTGATTGGGAAGTATTTATCAGTTTACATAACGT
Organism: Hypena proboscidalis; assembly: GCA_905147285.1. Classification (NCBI taxonomy): domain Eukaryota; kingdom Metazoa; phylum Arthropoda; class Insecta; order Lepidoptera; family Erebidae; genus Hypena; species Hypena proboscidalis. The sequence continues at coordinate 1,806,368 of LR990150.1, read as the reverse complement.
ATACAAGATGTTCATAGAGTCTATGCTAAAAAAAATACTATTTCAAGATAAAAACAAAATGGACATCTATAACCCAGATATAATAAAAAGATATGAAAAAGACCGCAATGATTGCATGACTATGCACAAGAAACTGGCTGCGCATGCTTTACTCGATGCCTCTATATTCAGAAGTCTACAATTACAAGAGTTCACAGGCATGATTCCTTTTAAAACCGACACAGAACTTCAGGCAATGATAAAAACATTAAAAAATGGTACTGAAAAGACTGGTCTTATATCTCACGTAATACATGATAACATCCCAGTGTTCATACACAAAACATTTACAGAATATTTTGCTGCTGAGTTCGTGTGTGATGTATTTAAAAGTGATGAATTTAATGACTATACTAAAAAGCTTTTATATGCCACATTGGGAGTGTGCGGTTTTAATGAAATAAACAAATGGATATTTGAAAAGCGTAAGACGGACGATAAGCTTGATGACATCATTAAACATATTAACAAGGAAACGTTTTGTAACCAAGAATGGTTTGGTCGTGTTTTTACAGTAACAGGTTTCACAACAGTTATCGAATTAGAACAAATAGTAAGAATAAAGGCTTCCTCTCCGAAGGACTATGAACATGATTGTTTTGATTCGTTTGATGATGATAAACACCCAGTCATAAAAATATCAAAGGGCCCAAGAAAAAAAGTTATCATATATTTTCGAAAGCGGGTTCACGAAACTTGGTACGAAGATGGGGCCAACGATTTGATATAAAATATTGCGACCTGTGTGTAACAGTGAGAGCTTTGAAACGGTCATAGAAAATAATAAAACAATTTGCTTCGCCCCGATAAAGTATATACTTTGACATTATTTTGTTTAACTTAATTTCTGTTTAACCCATAGAAATCTTAATAATAAGGCAATAGAAATGTCAAAGACGCGTGACCTTGTCGCCGCGCATCTGTCTAGTCAAACACAAGTGCGAGTTGAGGAATTGTCGTCTTAATGTCATCGCAAAAAGAATAATTTTGTTTGCAGGAATACAAGCGCATGAGTCTAATCGAACACAAGTGCGAGTTGAGGAATTGTCGTCTTAATGTCATCGCCAAAAAGAATAATTTTGTTTGCAGGAATACAAAAAGTGGTATTTGAAAAACGGCGACATGCGTCCCAGTGTTAAAAGATAGTCGATAGCATTTCTATTGACTAGTTATTAAGATTTCTATGGTTTAACCATACCGTGCTTATAGGTGCTACACGCGCTACAAGATCTACTTAGATTAAAAAACAAACGAGGAGGGATCTTGCACTTGCTGTCGACGTAATTCAAGTGTTAAGAGTTATTATGTAACCCGGGGGTGCTGCAGGAGATATGCCTGTCAGTCAGTACCCGATAGGTACAGTTGGCCAAACAATTAAGTATGCAGAGCAAAATCTTCTACGCCATAGTAAAAACCGACTGCAATAGATTTGCATGTGTTGATTGACATATTTAAGAAATGTAATATACACACTATTTAGATATGTAACTCTCTTATCCATAACTAGTGTGGTAAGTCATTACTATGACTTAGAAGTTTTTGTCCCGCATACTCACTGTACATTGAAGGACGAAAACGACCGAGTCTGCTGGCGGTACCTCGCGGTAGAACTAAATAGTTAGACACGTCGTCAATCAGAAAATAGATATCTTTGTTTGTTCCCAGAGTGAATTCGCAAGAGTCGCATTACATATAATATGTTACGGTTGTCATTATTTATATTAGAGTTTAGTTATGATTTAATTAAGAAATTGTGAATATTTCACACTTCAAGATGATTTTCCTAAATTCTCGCAGAAATTTAGTAATGTTTTGTTCTTACACTAACTAGTCAATAATAATGTCAACAGTAGCGACCATCTTGACATAATATATATTAATGTACCCCGGAAAGTCCCTCGTCATCCCATAATAAACTCTTTTCACATCCCTTGAGTAAAATCTAACCTCGGCCTTAGCTCTCCCGTAGTTCTTATGAGCAACGAATATAATTTCATGAATAACAATATACCAGATCTAGATATATTTCATGACTCTTAATAAATTTAAAAATTAATTGCTCAAACAATTTGCTAAGATTCCATATTATATATCAATATTATTTAAAATTAAACCATTTTTTATTATTTCTCTCTCAAATTTCTAGTTAACTTCCCATCACAATTATGTGTTATTGATCTTATATATTATTCTACTTAGATAATAATTGTATTCTTAAAAAATAATGTTGTGTACGACTGTCATTGGTACGCATATTAGAATGTTATTTTGTTTGTAAATGTTTTTGTTCAAAATATAAAAATATGTATAAATAAATAAATAAAAATTCTTATGTGTATGTTTCTTATGTGATGTATATTTTGAGTGTCTTTTATGTGTAATTTGTGTCTTGATTAATGTTAGGTTTCATGTTTGTTATAATTGTTATGTATTATTTTGTATACTTTTCGTTTATGTTCCTATTTTTAGTGTCCTATACTTTCACATTGGGCTTTGCCTATAATGATAGTTGTGTGTGTGATTTATAAATAAATAAATAAACTTAATACTCCTTAATTAATATACTATCACAGGACTTCAAAATGTACATAACAAAAATTAAATTAAATTAAAGTTAAAATTGCAGAGCTTACATTAACTAACATACACATTTAATAGCGTACTAACCAAAAATCTCTTCAGATTTATGGTATTAGATTTGAAGATATTTTTATATTATACTAAAAATGTTCTCTCCGAATAGGTAAAGTTAATATCTTTATGTATGTGTATGGTATGTATACATTCCTTATCATTTATTTATGTACGTAATGGTTTATTTTGGACAACACAGTAATAATCACATTAGTCACGATTAACTCATCAGGCACAGAAAGCACTACACAGACATTAATACATTTTTTGAAAATACATTCATTTATTACTTAAAAAAATGAGTTTATTTTACTCTCGGATTACATTGTTAATGTATTATTGTGTACGTTCGTAACTACGCAGTACGCCAATTACGCCAGTTGCAATGTAAATTATTTACCTATTGCAGCTGTGAAATGCCTCATTATCATTCAGCCGCAGTCCACTGCTGGACATATGTCTCTCCCAATTTGCGCCACAACATCCGGTCCTGCGCCTTCCACATCCAGTCCCCTCCAGCGACCTTCTTCACTTGGCAGGGGGGCGTCCTACCTTACGGTTGCCGAGTCGCGGTCTCCATTCAAGAACTCGTCTGCTCCAACGGCTGTCGACTTCAGCGAGCTTATTTTGCGAGCTATGTCGGTGAAGTGCCTGTATGAAATAAATAAATACCTGCAAGCTAGCAGCTGGTAGTGTCCTGGGCTCAGCCGTGTGTCTGATGAGCTGCTCAGTGCCTTCTTGTAGGTGACCGACCTCACAGAGCATTGCCACTTCACACTCCTACAAACATAATACAAAGAACATGAAGGAGGATGTTTTTTTCAGAACTACTCATCACAACAAAAACAGTATCAGTAATTTAAATCACTCTATGACAGTAGTTTCCAGAGCTGGCGCACAGCAGAAGATAAAGAAGCCAGGTCACCTATATTAACTAAGAGGTTTCCAACAGTTTTGTTACATGAGAGCGCCACGACAACAAGCATTATTATTCGACCTAGGTAGTACGCCGAGAGCGCAATACTATAAATATAGAAAATATATTAAAAAAAAAAAAAAACACGACATTTTATAGCGCTCGCATTGCTTTAAAGCGCTGGTAGTCTAACAGAAAGTATAGTGACTATAATGTCTCAAAACCTTTCGAAGTAAAGTTATGTATTATGTATAGGTGCAATAGTTAATTATAACGATTTAGTATAATGTCGATTTTACTAAAATAATATCTAACTGTTGGCCGAAAAGTCTGCACTCTTAATACTAACCCACATTTTTTTAAACTTTTGTAGCATATAATTTATAAAAAAAACTCATTTAGTGCGTAGGCACTAAATGAGTTTTTTAACAAGTTGTTTTTTAACAAGTTGTTTAAGATATTAAGGATGATATTATTAACATAACCTAGAATAGTAAGAATAAAGTTTTATCTAGTTTGAAAACCACTATAAAAAAAAAAAATGACACCTTGTCTGTAAATTTTTAAATAGGTATTTGCTTTTTATTTCTTATTTAGTTTTAGTGTACATAGTTTGCTTCTTTGTCTTTAAAATAGTCACTTTAAATATATATAAAAAACAAAATATATTTTATTTATTTCATAACATTGGCATCAAGTTTTGAAAATGTATTCTAATTCTCATAAAACTCTGTTCTCTTCACTTTTTAAATGGTTAAAAAAATCATATAGTTAGCTTACCACGACCGGGTTAAGCAGTGAGACGAAGTGACAAAATCGACTGCGTTCTTCAATCAGCGCGGCCTTCACCGCCTTTTCTTCCATCTCTTCCAACTGTTGCTTGCGTTCCTGAATGTCCTGGAATCCAAAACGTGACGGTGAATGTTTTAGACAAGTAAGAAACAGCATTTTAAAGGTCCTTAAACCACTATTACGCGCCTCGTTTCGGAATGTTGAAACTCAGTTTCTTATTTTTCGTATTCAAATAAGTATAATATATCATTAAATTACAAGGGGTATGAAAAAGAGGTGTGTAAAAATATCCAAACTTCAACTGTTTTGTTTGGTGTTTTAATGCAGTCAAATTATGGCTAAAAACGGGTTAAATAAACACGTTTATTTATTTCGTAATTTGACTGTGCTATTTGGTCAATGCTATCGTCATTTACCGGACGCAATATCAGACTCCATGTTGTTACCGAATTATTCCAGATAGCACTTTTGGCTGAGTCAGGGATCGAACCCGATAAGCGAGACATATGTTATACCGCTAGATCACGCACACTTAATTTTTTTTTTTCATGGTGGGTAGGCACACTAGGCACTCATTTAACCATGATCTTCGCGTTGCCGTTGGGAAGAGTTCGCCTCGTGTCTCGATGTCACGTCTCCTTAGTTAAGTTTACGCAAGTTTGTTCTCTCTGCTCTGCCGTGCCATTCATCACCTTGCTCAGACTTTTTCGAGCCCTTACCAGCATGTGCACTTCATCTCTCATCTTCGCGTCAGGGGGGCTAGCTTTGCTTGCGTGCCTCAGAGACACGTAGTTCAACCCAGGAATGTTTGAACTCCCAGGCGTCTCTCTATGAACCCTTACCTGCATGCACACTTCATTTTTCCTCTTTGCGTCGGGCGGCGCTCGCCTCGCTTTCCTCGCGTGCCGCTGTGCTTCAGTGACACGCCTCCGTAGTTCAGCCCTCGCACGTTTGCACTCACGAGCGTGCTCACGACTCAAGGCGCCCGTTGCACAAGAGCCGCGTCGCCATTCATCAGCTCGCTCTGATAGAGGAGTTATTAGTGTGTCCATTAGGGCGCTGGAAAGCAATAGGCATCTATGATTAAGACTTCAAAATTATCAAATTATAACATCAGATAGATAGATAGAGAAAACTTTATTTGCACATCAAAATTGTAACAAACATACAAAGAAATAGGTACTTAAAACTATAACGTGCAAATGGCAGCCTTATCGCTTGACGCGATCTCCTCCAGGCAACCTTAGGATTGACATAATAAAATGAATACTTGCGGTAGATTATTGCATTGGATTTGTTGATTTTAAGTTTATTTTTTAATATCATGTTTCTTGTATGTCGGTAATGTAATATATGTAGGTAATGGATATGCGCATGTTTGTGTATGGAACTATTTGACAGTTATCTTGTCCATTAGTCATAGATTGAATATTGTAATTGGTATAACAGGTTAACCAATCCTAAGTAGGTCTTAGCAATTAGCATAGATTTCCTCGAAAGCCTTGTTCAACGGGGGAAAACCGACAACTTCGAACTCAAACAAGTTTGCGAACAAGTTAAGCCGGCGGAAATATAGTTATACTACCGGTTTATTGCAGTTGGCAGTGTAGTAAGTAGTAAGTAGTGACTTTTATGTCATTGTTCAAAATGCGTATATGATTCACGGTTAAGAGAAAACAATCAACAGTGTATTTTCAATATAAACGTAATTTGGTTGTAACTTTAAAAATAATAAGTTGTTATCTATTTTTAGTAGACACATAATTCTAAAACACAAAAAACACATGTTTGTTCATGACCATTTTCAATATTATATTTTCATTTTGTTAGCATTTATGGATGTTTTTTACTCAATCATGCAATAAGTACTAATGAAATTTTGTCACCCGGGTAATAATTTTGAGTTAATTGAAAGATAACAATCATAAAAGGAAAACATGCGGTTGCATATTTATCTTCATATGTAAGCAGTTAATTGACCGAAAACCACTGATTGGTATTTTGGTTTCTATCGTCAAACGTAAATGATACTAAATTATGTATCTACCGCAATACGTCATTGTATCAATCATCAATTTAATCACACCGTTATGACTTCAACAATAATAACATGGGATATGGTTTGAGCTAAGACAAGGCCGGTACAATCACGTCGTCGCGATGGGACTTAACAGCCATGGCGCCGGTGGCTTGATCACACGGTGAAGGTAAGTGGATCCGTAATGTTGCTACTCCTCGCTTTAAGGTGAAGCATGTTGGAATGGCCCACAGATAACAGTTACCCCATTGGCACCGCAACCAAAGCAGGCTGTGCTGTTGAATGGGCGACATTGCGGCATTGATGTGCCATTGTTTATTTTAGGGTAATTTCCAAGAAGATAATCAACAAAGTAGGACACGCTAAAATAGGATATCAAAGTGCTTTCTTATTTTGGCTACCATGGTCAGCAAAACTCGTGCAGCCGCGCGGACAGATCGATCTTGCAGGATGGGTGAACGACTCAAAATAACGAGATTGCCTCCAAACCTCGAAGAACATTATTTTTATTAAAACTGACGTGAGTTTGTAACATTATTCAAATTATGAAATACGGATGTTACTCACGTAATGTTGGTCTATTTAGTCGACCGCGGTTTCGCCTATACGTCTAGGCATTATCAAGAGAGTGCGATACGTCGCGTCTGAGTCGCAGCCAGTCTTGCACGGACTACGGTCGACTAAATAGACCAACATTACGTGAGTAACACCCGTATTTCATAATTTGAATAATCTCGAAGAACACGTTAAGCAGTCGGTCCCGGTTGCTATTTGCAGATCTATGGCAGTCGTTACGGGTAGTCAGAGGCCAGAAAGACTGACATCTAGTCTAACAATGAGTATCGTACTACTTTGTTCTGGGTTGTGGAGGCCTGATGGCAGTTGACGTAAAATACCGATATTTAGCAAAATCTGACTAAAGGCCGACTCAATCTTAGTAGGCAAAAGGCTCGTAAGATTGATTGGTCAGCAAAACTGAAACTTTGCGACAGAAAAGGAAAATTATTAAGACATGTCTTGACCCTAAAAAGACACCAGTTTGAGAGATTTAAAATTTGTAAAGATTAGTCTAAGAACAAACCTTATAAAAGTTTTCATCCTGGTCTCGATGGCGCGATGACGCAAGCAGACCCGCGTCAGCGCTGTACCGATCTCCTTCGTAGCTCCTGCAACAATGAAAACGTGAAAGATTAGTAAAATATATTTTTATAACACACTATTGTATTTTTTTATTCTACTTTTTCGTCGTCAAGGATACCAGATTGTGTTCGCATATTTTTTTGGCATAATAGAACTTAACATACTTTTATTTAGCCTAATAATAGTTACTTGCTCATAATATTAATTTTGCAAAACTTTTTTGGCATTTATTTTTTATTCGTTATTATTGTTATTATTTTATATTTTTAGACAGTAGACGGTAGACCAATAGACAGAGTGAACAGCCATATGTACTTAGGTCTAATCATCGACTGTAGGTTCAACTAGTTACCACATATTTCTCGAACTTGTGACAAACTTAGAGCCTTCCTGGCCAATATTTCTATTATTAAAAACAGAATACCATAAGGTTAAGCTTATGCTTTATAACGCTCTTGTAGACTCTGTCATCGGTTACGGAATAACAAGTTATGGCAGAACTTTTAAAACCCAACTAGATCGTATACTTACTAACAAATTAGAATATTAAAAAAGATCGTTTCACCTAATGTAAAAGTAAAACTACAGGATAATTTAACGGGTTTACTTAAACACTGTAAGGTGCTTAATGTGCATAGTAAGGTGACATATAGTGTTTCAATAAATATATACAAAAGGAAATATGTCATCATATTAATACACGGCAAAAAACAAAAAGACACCTAATTCGAACTAGAGCAACTAATACCTACGGTGAGAGGACCACTAGTTTTATAGTGCCTCGTATTTTAAATAAATTAAATCAATCATTTGTAAAAAGCATAACGAAACAAAACATAAAATATAAATTAAAATTCATTTGTCAACAGCCTGTAGATAAGCGTCCGAAAACTTTATAATCGGTTTCTTTGAATCAATATGTGCAGCGCTCGGCGCTCGACACCTTGTTTACGGCAAACTTGTTAGAAAAAAAGAACTGTGTTTTATTTCTGTTTATGTCTTCTTTTTGTTTATCTGTATATAATGTGTTTGTTATTTATACTCAATATGTGCAGTCCGGACAAACCGCAGTGGTTTTCGGTCTGCTACTTAAATGTTTAATTGTATTTTATATGTAAATAAATTATTAAAACTCACTATTTTTAATAGTTTGCCCAAGGAAATAACGGAACTGCCACGAACGAAATTCTGTCATGCTTTGCAGGACTGGTTGATTAAGGAAAGCTTTTACTGCATTAAAGACTTTTTCAAGAAAAGCGCCTATCGTTTTGCCATTATGAAAATTCGTGTAAATTTTAGTCTTAATTATAATAATAATAGTATATAATATAAGAGTTATAGTATACATAAAATAAGTTATAAATTGTTAGCACATAATATAATGTAAACTAAATTATGAAACATTTGCATACCTGTACTATAGATGAAATATAAAATACAATGTAAGAACTATCTTTGTACCATATTTCAAGCAAATAAATGATGATTTGATTTGATTTAAAAAAAACTAATAATGCACGTTTAAATGTTCGCATGCCCACAGACTGGCAAAATAAATAACCTGTACCTGTACCTATATTTTAAGAACCATTGTAACTCTATTTTGTGTGAATAAAATGATCTTTATCTTATCTTTATCTTTATTGTAACATATCCAGTCCTAGGCTATTGGACCCTGAACATCATGTAGTGTTATAGCCGCTTAAACAGTAGGTGCAGACCCTGAACTCATTTTCTGATCAGCTAGTTTCAAATAATTGTGATACGAATATGATTCAAGATTTTTTTTAAAAAAAAAAAAGCTTACTAGTAATTTGCAAATACAAATTACTAGTATTCTTGTTAACCCCCTCCAGCTAAGCTTAATTCGCTTGTGTTAGGAGGAAGTTCACGTCCGTGGTGTAATAGCCAGGATTCGAACCCACGACCTCTCGATCGTAAGACCGATGCCTTAATCCATTGCGCCACGGCCGCTTCAAAATCAGATTGTGTGCTATGTGCATATTTGTGACATCTTTACACTCAAACGGCCGGCTAGATTTAGATGAATAAGAATAAGAATCATTTATTTGCATCAACATGAGCTATAGAATAAAATCCGGAATAACGCGATCATGCATGATCGCGTTAATTCCCGTTAGATTTAATATAATCATGCAACGCGTAAGTTTAAAAGTTAATAAGTTATAGAAGTTGTTATACATAACAATTGCAGTCTGTCACATTCTACCTTTTAGGTGTGCAAATTTACAAATATAATACAAGTTAAGTTAAACATAAAAAATAAAATTAAAATACAACAAAATTATACAGGACTAGCTTCCGCCCGCGGCTCCGCCCGCGTGGTATGTCAATTAAAAGTAGCCTATATGTTAATCCAGACTATAAGCTACATGTGTGCAAAATTTCATCGAAATCGACCCGGTAGTTTTGGCGTGAAAGAGTAACAAACATCCATACATCCATACTCACAAACTTTCGCATTTATAATATTAGTAAGGATTATGTTTTATCGTTAAGGTAATCGGTTAAATCAGTAAACTACATGAAATTTGGCATTAGTACATTATATACATAGTTTAAAGTCTGGATAAGGTTTGGTGGTTTATCGAGGTATATGTAAATACGTTTTAAGAAAGAATGTATGAAAGCCAAAAGACAGGTAAATCTCATAGTTTATACGCAAATCAATACAAAGAAATAAAATTTAAGTGTCTGTTTTTAATGTCAAAATTCAAATTAATGTAAAAATTGTTATGAATAAATAAATAAATAATAAATTCGTTCAAGCGTGAATTCCTTATCCTTAGTCCTCACTTATATTATAAACGCAAAAGTAACTCTGTTTGTCTAAACTACAGAATCAATCTTGATGAAATCTTGTATGTAGATAGTTTACGTACTGAGAAAGGACATCCGCGGAAGGTTGTAACATAACATCGCGCCTTTATTACACCCACATCTGTTATGTCCCAATTTTATGCTACTATTGTGAATTTCCTGACGGAAAGTTAACAATCAATACTTTTCCCGACCCGGGAACGAACCCGAGATCTCGCGGTGAGAGGCGCATACGCTAACTACTAAACCAACGAGGCAGTCAGTACTACACGGAAAGGTATACAAATATATCCACATTCACACATGAGTTTCGGCAAGACCGAGACTCAAGCGAGGATAAAACACTAGATCCTCAATCTTTCCGAAATTCTAAATTCATGAAATTATAAATATCAGCGGAGCGTTAATAAAAACTACACTTAATGGGACATTCCAAAAAGCTGAGTGAAACACCGTTCATTCCTTAACTTTTGAAGTGCAAAACAAAAATGAACCTTTGAGAAAGAAAAATACAGCCGAAAATTCCAAAAAAATGCTGCGTATGCGAACGATAGGTGACCATACCAACAGGATAGTTGTTTTTGCTTTTTGCTCAAAACGTGACCGGCTAACGCCCGGCACAGACGTGTTATTAGTTAGTTTAGTGTTCACTCTGATATTAAAAATGAATAGTATAATAACATTAACCGTGCTTTTAGCGTTGGGCTGTTTGGTTCGTGAACGTAAGTTTTTTTTTAAGTTCAACGATACATTTTATACATTTCAGTCCCTCAAACGTCTCCAGAAATTCCTGCCATTTCAAACAAGAGTGACTCTCGCGCAGTCCCTTCTTTTCTCCACCTTAGACTATGCAGATGTCTCTTTCCTGGATGCAAAGGAGGAACACCTAAAAAAACTCGAACGACTGCAGAATTTGGGCATTCGCTTTGTCTTTGGTCTTGGGAAATATGACCACGTCTCGGAGTTCCGAGAAAGGCTGAAGTGGTTGCCCCCATTAGGCGTTGTCGAGATTTACACATCCTCTCTCTTTTGTTTTCTGTCCTTCATAATCCCTGTTCTCCATCTTACCTTCGTGATCGCTTTGAGTTTCTTGCGGCTGGGGACAAACCTTGTCGCTCTTCATCTGCCCTTCTCCTCAGATCACCTCTTTATACCTCGAGCTGTTACGATGGCTCTTTTTCTATTCGTGCTGTTCGGCTGTGGAATTCTATTCCACACTCTATACGCGATAGTTCTTCGGTAGATGTCTTCAGGAAAAGAGTTAAAGAGCATTTTCTCTTTTAACAAAAATTGTTGAAGTATGTATAATATATATTATAATATGTAAGTATTGTATGTAAGCATGTATTTTATATGAAGGTGTATTGATGTAGATAAATAATATTTTAAGTAGTATATTATATTAAAAAATTAGGTAGTATATATATTCTTGTAGCATTATTATAATATTATAACTTTGTAGTTGTACACTCAACTTTACTCTTGCCTAGTGAAAATGAAAATGAAAATGAAAAAATGAAAATGAAAAAATGAAAATGAAAGTAGTCTTCACTTTCTTCTTTTCCTCTACGGCTCAAAGGTTTGCTGGTAGAAAATTCAATATTGAATTAAGCTCGCTTTTGTCCCTAATATTTTAACTGTTTTGTTCTATTATGTTATTGTTAATTCTGTGTGTGTACAATAAATTATTTGAGTATAAAAAAATGTGCGCTTGTGTTTTTTGCAAATTGTTGGAGTAATCTTGTGATTAGTTGATTGGATCGGGTAAACTTGATTTTTTTTTGTTTACTTGCGGTTGGATGAAAACCAGTATTTTTTTATCAAAAAGGAACTGCTTTCAAAAATGTATTTTTAGGTAAAAATGCAGTGCCGAATAGTCTTAATTTGTAGGTTTTGTTTTTTGAGATTCTTAACTTCTTGTCGATCATGTTTTATTACTTGTATTTTTTTTTATATATGATACTTTTCTTTTTACCTTTCTTTTTATTTTTAACGCCACATCGACCAATTTATTCTTACAACTGTTTATTAACCTTGTTTTCTTCTTACGGTTATTTTTTATGTTGATGTTTTCCACAGCATTTTGGGGCGTATATGATATTATTCATTGGTATCTTAATTGTAACATGTGGGTGTTATAAACCTCTGCCACACCCCTCAGTGTATTATAGGCTTGTTATTATGTTTATATGTGATGTTTATTGGTATCTTATAAATCAAATTTGCGTGTCCCAGCGTTAGTTATAGAACATCTCTGAAACGGCTTGTCCGATGTTTAAATGTTTTGTATAATGTTTGGAAGGTATGTTTATCTTTTACCAATCATTCATTCAATATTAAAAAAATATAATTTTACTAGCTTTTGCCCAACTTCGTTCACGTGGATTTCGTTGTATGTATTTTATAACAGCTGCTCCTGCGCTTTGAAACTTATTTCTCCGCTCCCGTGGACTATTGCGTAATGTAAAATATCATTAAACCTTTTTTTTAAAGTACTATCAAAAACAAAAAAAAAATATCCGACCAGTAGTTCTCGAGATTAGCGCTATCAAATAAACAAACTAACTTTTGCCCGCAGATTCGTCTAAGTTGTAGGTAAGTACATTAATATAATGTTGCCTATATTACGCGTCTTGCAGTCAGATAATCCCTAAAATTTTACCAAAATCGGCCCAACCGTTTAGAAGATTAGCCGGTACAAGCAGACAGACTTTTTTTAAACATTAACTGGATTTTAGGCTTAGGCAAAGAATAAAATTACACTCTATCACATGGGACCTAAAGGTACCTAGGGAAGCCAACTGTCGTGATCTCATTTGAATGTATTTTTTTTGTGTTTACAGAAGAGTCATGTGTGCCAGTAGGTGGTGGGTACGGAATATGCATATCCATATTCAATTGTGACTCGATGCTGGCAATACTGAAAAAGAAGGACATGACACTACAAGACATAGATTTTCTGCAAAGATCGCATTGCGGTTTTGAGGGTACTGTGCCTACCGTAAGTATATTTAAAAAACTCCTTGATGATTATTTCAATTAGGTAAATTAAAAACATTGAGAAAAAGGACGCCCGCACTAGGAATAACTCCTGTATCGTGGGGTGTTCACAGACATACATTTCACAAAAACAAAGCACAACCAGAGGCACAACTAATCTTTGCGGATCGCACAAATATTTATCTGGATCGAACCCTCAATACCAGCGCAGTTGAAAGCGGCGATGCAACCGCTTTAACCACTACGCCATCCACAGATATAGATCTACATAGATAACGCAAATGCATGTACTTCGCGTGTCCGAACCCCGACCAAGCGTCAAGGTTGGTCGCCGCTAACTTCAGTCCACGCGCGTCTTTTGTTAGAGAAAATCAAAGCGGACGGCTCCAGTTGAATCGTTTGAATCGTACTGCATCGGCGGCATCGGTGTCTTTGAATCGGTTTGGATTTCCCGTCACTAAATTTCGGCTGTGACGTCACAATAGGCACAGAATATTAAGTACAAGAGGTATTAAAAAGTCGGCACGCTTGGTTTCAATACAAATCGTGATACTTGCGTTATCTATGTAGATCTATATCTGTGACGCCATCCGTGCATTCAGTCAGTCTACTAAGATCGAATGCACAATTTGCAATTTACGGCACTTGTTGTTTCGCAAACAAGGTGTTACACCATCAATAATGCGTGCTACATAATACTGCATGTCAAATACGACATAAAAACGAAAATAAAAAAGATCTGACAATTTTGAAAGGTTTCTAGATCTGACGTCTCAGTGCTAACGCGTAGTGGGTGTCATTTCAAGAAGGCCTCATTAGAATAGAAACACGCTGCTGTGTTTGGGTATAGACATAATACAGAACAGAACGTATCGTATTATTAACCGACTTCCCAAAAAGGAGGAGGTTCTCAATTCGGCCGGTATGTTTTTTTTCTATGTATGTACATCGATTACGTCGCGGTTAATGGACCGATTCGGGTGATTCTTTTTTTGTTCGACGCGAAATAGCTTCCAGGCGGTCCCCTATTCTTTCAGTTTGGTCAAGTAGTTTTTATTTTATAAGCATTATTAGTAATTGAAGTCGGTTTTTTTATTGGAAAATTATTATTATTATAGCTTTTTTTATCCATACCTACAACTTTTTTATTTCCATTTTTTGTTTAATTTGTTTGATCTTTTTATGGTCCCTGTAGGGTAGAAGCCTCCTCCATCTCTCTCCATATTTTTTGTTTTGTGAAGCGTTAAGCTAGTTTTTCCTGCTTTCTGACCCATCTTTTTCTTTGTCGCCCTTTTTCCAATAGGACCAGGCCACTTTGTAGTTTGTATTGTCCATCTTTAGTCTTGGTACCTGGTCAGGTGACCTGCCCATTTCCATTTCGATGACATGGCGAGTTGTAGAGCATCCTTTAGTATAGTTTAATTGCGTATGTCTGTGTTTCACGTTTTATCTAGCCGTCTTAGTTTCAGGCTACTTTTTTCGCATGGCATGTTGGCAAGACAGGATTTTGTTCTTTATCTTTATCTTATAGCAGTTTCTTTTAATATTACAATATTAAATCTTATGAATTATATGCCTGTGGGTTATCAACGAAATTCACAATTTACAAAAGTCTACGTTCAAGGATTATGAGGAAAAAATACATGGATAAACAAACATATGAAATTAAAATACAAAACGTACACGTCGCCAGTCATAACATTACTCATGAAGATGTCGTCACTGTAAACCTCATAAAATTGATAAGGCGTATAGGTCAACGTTAACTGAATTAAGCTTCACATTATTACCTTCTGCAAGTCAATGATCTGTTTGTGGTTTAGTAGCCATAAGTTTTATTAGCTTCAGAGTACGAACGACTACAAGTATGTACATATTCAACCAAATAAAATGAGTATCTTTATATATTCCACTGATATCACTGAAGTTATGAAAATAATAATCTCTTTTGGTCTTTGGTTATGATGATTTTCCCACTAACATTTTAAAGTTATGTAGCAATATTATTGCTCCAGTTTTGACCCACATAATTAATTTATCGCTATGCCAAGGTATATTCCCAGATAAGCTAAAAATGACGGTTGTAAAGCCAGTCTATAAAAAAGATTACTAACCCAAGCAACTACAGACCTATTGCACTGATTCCAGTCATCTCTAAACTCTTTGAAAAAAAAAAATGTACAATAGATTAATATCCTTTTTAAACAAATACACAATATTGTGTTCTGAACAGCATGGTTTCCTTACTCTTTGTATTCAAGTAACGTTACTAATCTTAATTTCCAACTTGAATAACTTACCCCATCTTAAATCGGCATCATGATTTCCTCTATTTTGGCTAGCTTAGCCATTTTTTACAATATTACCGTTTTTATTCTAGACTTTTCTCGAAACTCAAACTGTCAAAAATTTTCTACATTAATATTTTACATTTTTACCAACCAATCAACCACGCTCTGCTACCATGTTGAAGACGTTCCAGGTGTGCTGCTCTCAAGCCCAACCCGTAACGCCCGCACCAGCCAACCAATGCTTCACTCCAGACGGCAAGCCTGGAGAATGCATCAGTATTTACGAATGCCCCAACCTTGCCAACTTGCTGAAACCACCGGTGGCAAACGAAAAGATCCAATATGTACAAAGATCAAGGTAAATACACAATTTTTTTCCGGATCGAACCCACAACACCAGCGTAGTTGAAAGCGGCGAGGCGACCACAACGCCAACCGTGCACTCAAACAATCATACATATAATACAGATTTCTGATATGCGCGCAAGCAGAAGTATGCATTATACCAAAGATAAAATATCGTCTCGTTAGATATGCGACATGCAACGAATACAAGGGGGGACTACCTTGTATTATCATGTGAAACACAAGGAAAAAATGTAAAATATGTACCTTTATTGAGAATGTCAAGGATATTGAGACGGCGGAGTGGGTAGTGTTACCTGCCTGCGACGCCGAGGTCGCGGGTTCGATTCCCGCTTAAGACAAATCTTTGTGTGCATGAACATGAGGGCTTGTCTTAGTCTGGGTGTTTCTATGTATAATAAGGATTTATTTACAAAAGAAAAGTATTTATGTATTAGTATTAGTTATTCTAGTACCCATAGTACAAGCTCTGCTTAGTTTGGGACTAGATGGCGTTGTGAGTAAGTTGTGAAATATTTATTTATTTTTCAAAATGACGAACAGGTCCTTTTGCAGGCACTTTAAAATCCAGTTACAATAAGTTAAGTTAAAAGAGTATAATAATAACATATCAATACAATAACAGACACAAAGGCACAAGGTCAGACCTTTAATTTGAAAATATGCGCTGGATGGTCAATAACTTGTTTCGCAATCCCGTGATGAGGAAAATATAACGTCTATGGGAGAATAACGAAATATTTTTTTTTTTATAAACTCTTTATTAGGAATACTTTCTTAAGGATAAAAAAAATACAAAAAATAATAGTGAAATGGAAAAGCAATATACCTAGATTCAATTATAGATATTAGCCTTATCTAATTCATGTCCCACAGCTGGGCTCGAGCCATTTAAGGGTTAAGCCATAGTCTACCACGCTGACCAAGTGCGGATTGGTAGACTTCACAAACCCTCGAGCATTTTAAGGCACTCTTAGGCATGCAGGTTTCCTCACGATGTTTTCCTTCACCGTTAGCGAGCGATAATGTATATGACAAATACCAACCAATATAAACACATATCTTCGAAAAGACGAATCTTAACGAATTATTGACAGAGGTGTGTGCCGTGGGTTTGGACCCGAGACCTTTGACTTAGCAGTGCTACAGTCTTCCACTCGGCAAAAGCTT
The DNA here is from genome assembly GCA_905147285.1 of Hypena proboscidalis. Lineage (NCBI taxonomy): Eukaryota > Metazoa > Arthropoda > Insecta > Lepidoptera > Erebidae > Hypena > Hypena proboscidalis. The sequence goes on along the minus strand of LR990150.1, from coordinate 1,789,141 downwards.
TATGTAGTAATAATACTGTACTGAATGAGACATACTATACATACAAAAACAAAAATAAATTGTACGTGAAATTTTCAGATGCCAGGGGTCAGAACAATACAGCGTGTGCTGCGGTCCAGTCCCGTCATTCCAACAGACTAAGCCAGGCAACTGTGCAGCCACCGTGACGGCTTTCCCACCTGACCCCAAGACCAAGTGCTGTGGCCTAGATGCCATAGTTGGCAACAGAATTATTGGTAAGTAGAAGATTTTTTACATTAGATAGAACGCCAGAAGCAATTACTATCCAATGGTCCCAATGACAAGGCCAAATACACACATTCACTCACAAAAACACACCAAGTCTTCTCAGACTGGGTGTGTTTTTGTGAGTCACTGTGTGTATTTGCGAATCTCAGAAAGATTTGTCCCATGTGGGGATCGAACCCACAACACCAGTGCAGTGGAGAGCGGCGAGGCGACCGCTTAAACCACTACGCCACACGTTCAGACAGATAACACGTGCTATATTAATAGGGATAAGCAATTTTCAAATTAGTCTGAAAATTATTGATTTATCTAGACTATAACTTATTAGGTATTCAGTGTTTAAAAATGGCACGCGTCGCGCAATCCGCTCAGTACTAGGGACAGCACGTCAAGCTGTTAGTGCCTAAAATAGATCGGTATCCAAATCATGAATCAAATGACCTCATTTTTAGTGTTCCATTTTATAAGAGTCTTTAATACCATCGCATCTAGTGTTTGAATCATTCCCGAAGAATAAATATGCAATTTGACATTGAAGCATAGTTATATTTCAATGTGAAATTGCATATCATTTCATTACACATCCACTGCTAAAGTAAACAATGAATATAAAATGTATATATTTTCAACTTCAGGTGGTGAAACGGCAACAATAGACCAATACCCATGGCTGGTGATCATCGAGTACGTAAAAGACGGTACAGTCAAGACACTGTGTGGTGGTGCCCTCATTAGTGGCAAATATGTACTCACTGCTGCTCATTGTGTGGTCGGACCGGTGCTGAACATAGGCAGACCGTACGTAAATTATGATAACTTACACAAACTACCTGCTGACTTGAAATCTAAGTCACGGTTACCTATTTCTTCGCATAATTTCTTTGGCATAATTATAGTTACGCATAAAAATCATTTCACATGACTTTTTGGCATAATAATTTTAACATAAATACATTACGTATAATCATTATTACGTATAATTATATTATGACTATTATACCTAAAAAAATATACCTTCATTGTTATGCCAAAAAAAGGACCTACCTAAGTAACGACATATAGGCAAAACAAAAGTAAGGATATAGGCGACTTTATTTTAAGTACCGCGTGCAAACTCGCGTGCTGAAACAAGAAGTTGGAAGAGTAGAATAAAGCCGTATTTATTTCACGAGATGCCTTCCGTCTACGGAAGTTCGTAAAGACTGGAATGACATGTGCTACAATGTGTATACCTTTAATGCCAATATAATATATATATTTAAATTTTTCAATATTAGTTCAAACGTCCGTCTTGGCGAATTCGATACAAGCAACGAGGGTCCCGACTGTGCAGCAGCAGAAGCTGGAGGCGAGGACTGCACAGACGGTGCGTTGAGGATACCCATCGAGCGGACGATACCTCACCCGCAGTACAATCCCCAGACCGTACAAAAACAGAACGACATCGCTTTGATCAGGTTGAGGCAATTGGCGCCTTTCACTGGTACGTTTCACACGCGTATGCTCCAAAAAGCTGTCAAAAGTTTAAACAATGGCAAAACTTGATTATGATCACATTATTAACTGAATACAAGTTGAATAATCGCAATCTAATATTTTTTAACAAAGGTAGTAAGTTAACGTTTCCCCAAAAAAATATAAATCAATGTAAAATGGTTGACTTTGATTCAACCATTTTACATTGATTTATATTATTTTTTTTTACGCAGTTAAAAAGTATCTAACTTCATTCCAGTACTAACAAATCCATGTCTCATGTTACAGAATTCATCCGGCCTATTTGTCTCCCAACGGTGGACATGACTCGAAGAACTGACTCCTTCCTCATGGCTGCCGCTGGCTGGGGAGCCGTCGGCACGAAACAAAGCAGCAGCCCTATTAAACTCCATGTCGAGTTACCTTTCGTTCCAAAAGACGTAAGTGGATTTAGAATTATAGATTTGGTTCAGTTTATTTATACAATGGTTTATCCCGAATTAAAACATTTTCACGAAAGTATTGAACCCTATTCGTATTTTCTTTTTAATGGGCATTAATGATAGAATAATAAAGATTAGTGGAGACAGTGTTGATGTATTGAATAAATTGTCGAGTTTCATAGGATAAGGTGCTCTACTAGGATCCTAACTAGGACCCTGAAATCTTGTGAAACAGCAAATTTAATATTGACGACATTTTTCACAGAAATGCCAACCTGCATACGCAGTTCCCGGTCGTAACGTTTCGTTATGGCACGGTCAGTTCTGCGCTGGCGGTCAGAAAGGCAAGGACTCCTGCAAGGGAGACTCTGGGGGTCCTCTCATGTATGAAAACGGAAAAATATACGAAGCTATCGGAGTCGTTAGCTTTGGTCCTCTTCCCTGCGGATTAGAGAACATTCCAGGAGTTTACACAAACGTGTTCGAATATGACACCTGGATTAGAAGCAACATTGCTCCTTAGTGTAACACTGGTACCACCGATAATGCCCCTTAAAAAAAAGTATTGGCAAAACACAAATTGCACAAATAGAAGAGCCTTGTGAAAGTTAATAGCAAAGTAAACTTAAGTGTTCTTTTGGCGCCGAAAATGAATGTTGTTGTGGGTAGTGGATAACTTTTCTCAATTACGTGAATAAAATGTAATTTTTTTTTACCCTTTAACACAATAAATCTAGTTCACAAAATGTTATAATTCAGTTTACCACACACTGCACATTTTAGAGTCTAGTTTAGCACTGCCACTATAAGTTTTTACACGGAACTGACACCGGAAACTAATTATTTTATCGAAGCTCACTTAACGTGTATGTTCTTAGTAAATAAATAGGAAAGATTGAGATAATTATTTATTTATTTATTTAATTAACTTTTTGCACAAACAAATAGTACATAGGCGGACTTAATGCCTTATGGCATTCTCTTACAGTCAACCTAGGGTGGTGCAGAGATAAGCATAGGTAGGTGCAGATAAGACAGAGGAATAATTATCGATATGTAAATAGACGAAGTACATATTATATAAAATACGTAATAAATATTCATAATACTAAAAGATATATTATTGAGATTGAAAGATATTATTATATGATAATTAATTTGAGTTTCAAAAACATTTTATATCGTATTTTCCTTAGCACATATTTTCATAAATGCATAAGAGGTATTATTAGTAACGTGAACAACGGTAATGCCAGGGGTAATTTAAGATTAAGATTTAAGATTAAGTTTTAGGCATATGTACCGTACAAACCAGGTAAAAAAACATTTTAGATACTTAAATGATGATAACAAATTCTACGCGGACAATGTTGTGGGCAACAGCTAGTTATTTATAAAAATTAAGATACAACAATGAAATTCAGTAATAATATTTAATTTATTTTCTGGAAACAATAATAATAGCAGCCCTACATATATACATGTCCCAATGCTGATCACGGCCCTCTTCTCATGTGGAGAAGGGTTAGGCCCTGGTTAGGCCATAGTCCTCCACGCTGGCCATGCGCGGATTAGTAGACTTCACACACCCTCGAGTACTTTTAGGCAATCTAAGGTATGCAGGTTTCAAGATGTTTTCCTTTACCGTTAACAAGCGATAATTTTAATCGATAAAGATACAATACCTATTCTGGTTTTGAGAAAAGTCAATATTCATTATTAACACAATATAAATTTATGAATTTTGTTTAAATATTCAATCCACGATATTTATATTCATGCCACAAATTTCCACTTAAATTTTTTTCTCGATTAGTGTACACAATATCGAGGGCAAGTAAGGGCCGCGCGGTGAGCGCCGATCCGCGTATCCTCTACGGCTCTACGCCCTCTACGGCGTCATCGCAAGCAAGGCCACTGGCGTCATACACATAAAAATAATAGTGGTTGCTCGATAGACGAAAAATATGGCACATAGCGCCCCACGCTTTTTTCAGCTTATATTAGGGATTATTTTTTACTTTTTAGTTAGAAGTACTTTAAAAACGTTTTTTTTAGTTTTTTTAACAATTTTTTATTTTGTCCTTTTTTTATCGAATTGTTGCATTGTCATCGATCTTTGACAGGTGTGCAAAATTATAATGAAATCTGTCCGTTTAAAGTGAGTCAAAATCGAGTCCAAAGAAGTCGGTTACATACATACATACATACATACATACATACATACATACATACATACATACATACAGGTGAAGCTATAATATAAGCGTGTTAAAATAGTGTGGCTACAGAAAATAGAGTTGAATGACTATTATTATGCCAAATAATATTTTATGCGAAAAAAAGAGATCCTATATCTATTGAATAAAAAGGTTGATTTGTGTAAACTTAGTGTTATAATACTTGAATCTATTTGATCGAAAAAGGACAACGATGAGGAAAATATATCATAATATTATGTTAAACAATAAAGGACAAAGAAGCAAGATTTTTCTCAAAAGTCGGTTGTTTATAAGGTAACAATTAAATATACATTAAATCGTTGTTTTTCACACGACAATCAAATTTGTACGTGAGCTCGTGATGCTCAAATAAAATCTGTCTGATGACTATTAATTTTAAAACCTATTATTTATCTTTTATTTCAGTTTGACTTGATCATACCGTGTTTTTTATAACACAACTTAACGTCACGCCTATATTACCCAGAAGGCAGTGAGAGAGGTATACAACACCCACATTTTTTCACCTGCCGTTTTACACATATAATACAATTTTAACATAAATAAATTTATATAAAAATAACTTTTAAAACAACACCCAAAAAATATAGGAATAAGATTTAAATAAAATTATACATATAAATGTAAATGATACTATATGAAATAAATTTAATTATTAGATTTAGCCTCAGTGCTGCAGGTTTTAAATTTGCGAAATCATTGCAAAAGCAGCGATAGCCGAATGGGAGACAGTAGGACTGCGAAATAAAAGGTCTCGGGTTCGAACCCACGGCACACACCTCTTGTCTTTATAGAAGATATGTGTGTATTTATCATATAAATTATCGCTCGCTAACGGTGAAGGAAACCTACATGCCTGAGAGTGCCTAAAAAGTGCTTGAGGGTGTGTGAAGTCTACCAATCCGCACTTGGCCAGCGTGTTGGACTATGGCCTAAGCCTTCTCATCATCATAAGAAGAGACCCGAGCCCAGCAGTGGGACATGTATTGTATTGAGTTATATGCAAATCAATACAAAGAAATAAAATTGAAGTGACTTTTTTAATGTCAAATTAACATTGCAAGTTAAATAAAAGCTTTAAATAATTAAACTAAAATACAACACAATTATACAGGATTATGTTTAATCGTTAATTTATATTGTAAACTACATGAAAAGGCAATGCCCAAAAACCGTATTGCCAAAACCCTTGTGTGACGAATATAAGATAGTAAATAATTTCTAGTTTTGTGTATGACGATTATCTAGTAATAGGAGACATAACTTAAGCGGGATTTCATAAACAAAAGAGATTTTCTATATACACATGAAGGATGAACTAGAATCTAATTATGTTTTGATAGAATTATCACGTTTTTTGCACTTGTTTACTAACATTTTTCATGACATCCCAGCTTACTACGAAAATATCGGGCTAAAAATTAAACTTTCATATTATTCTACATACAATACAGCAGTTTTTATCTTGTCAAAGCCACGAAATAGATAGCACAGCAGCGATAAACAATCCCATAGTCGATTGGTCATACCTATTTGACATTCATGTAGTTTAAAGTCTGGATTAGGTTTGGTGACTGTTTATCGAGGTATAGGTAAATACGTTTAAAGGAAGAATGTATGAATGCCAAGAAGACAGGTAAATCTCATCCTTACTAATATTATAAAGGCGAAAGTTTGTATGTATGGATGTATGGATGGATGTTTGTTACTCTTTCACGCCAAAACTACCGGGTCGATTTCGATGAAATTTTGCACACATGTAGCTTATAGTCTGGATTAACATATAGGCTACTTTTAATTGACATACCACGCGGGCGGAGCCGCGGGCGGAAGCTTGTAGTTTATATGCAAATCAATACAAAGAAATAAAATTTAAATGACTTTTTTCATGTCAAATTAACAAAGTTTTTTCCAGTTTATATGGTTATTTGCACAATACTCATGTCTAAAATACGGTTTTAAATTTTTTTTATCTGACTGTCTGTCTGTTTGAATCGCCTAATCTTTTTAACGGCTGGACAGATTTCAATAAAATTTTATATGCAGGTAACTGATTACAAGGCGCGTAACATAGGCTTTACGCAAACCGCGGGCGGAAGTTAGATTGTTTGTTCGTTAGCGCTAATCTCAGGCACTAATGATCGTATTTAATAATTATTTTTATGTTTGATAGTCTAACTATCCATTTAGGTATTTTGATGTTTGATATTACGCTGAACTCAATGAAAGCGGGGCAGTATCGTTTAATGCAGGTCAAAGCGCGGGAGCAGCTACTACTTAATATAACAAATTCCACGCGGACGAAGTCGCGATCTAAAGCTATTATTAAATAGAATGATGATTAAGTGATAAAAAAAATAAGACAAAGGAAGTCGAAGTGGAATTAGGAATTACCACAACGATTCCTAGTATGAAGTATGAGATTTTGTGAAAACCATTGACAATAAATATCCTACATAGTAGGTAATACAAAGCTAAAGTGTTTAGTTGAGTGCGCTAAACTCAGGAACATAACATAACATAACATCACGCCTTTTGGCCAAAATAGTGTAACAGAGGTGTACAACACCCAAATTAAACCTGTCATGTTTAGATCCAATGAAAACAAAGGTCGTCGTGTCGATGGCTGAGTTAAATTTTATTTTGACTTGCCATCGTGGTGAAAGGATTAGCCAATTCGCTTTGGAGAACTCGCGAATTGCCTAGGGTGCGCCGGACGTAAGGAATCGTTGTGTACGTCACTCGGGGAGGCTCCTTTCATGCACCCCTGCAATGCAAAACGAAGGCGAGCCTATCGCCACCCAACGAGAAAAATTCCAACTCCGTGCTGCTAATGTGAATTTTCCCAGATAACACTTGTCAGACCTGGGAATCGAACCCAAGACCTCGCGGTGAGCGACACACAAATTATGCTGCTAGACCACAATTGCCGGATATAATGTAAAAATGTTGGATAGCGTATTTTTCCAGAAACGCTACTATAAACTTATTACGCTTCAACATAAGGGGCGGGGCAGTGACATTACGGCGGGTAAAACCGGGACAAAAAGATAGTAATTAATAAATGACTCAAAGATAATTGTATTCTACAAAAAAACTCACTTAAAGTAATGGTTAACACGTAAATATTATGATGCAATTGTTCTCAGAAATGGGCATTTAGCCGTCGTATAAGAATTCATGAATGAGCAGCGATAGCCGAGTGGGAGACCGTAGGCCTGCGAAGTCAGTCTCAGGTTCGAACCCACGGCACACACCTCAGTCAATAAATCGTTAAGATTCGTCTTTTCGAAGATATGTGTGTGTATTTATTATATTATAAATTATCGCTCGCTAACGGTGAAGGAAAACATCGTGAGGAAACCTGCATGCCTGAGAGTGCCTAAAAAGTGCTCGAGGTTGTGTAAAATCTACCAATCCGCACTTAGCCAGCGTGGAGGACTATGGCATAACCCTTCTCATCATGAGAGGAGGTTCGAGCCCAGCAGTGGGACATGTATTAGATACAGGGCTTCTATTATTATTATAAGAATTCATGGGTGTGAGACCCATGAACCCAAGTTAGTTGAATATTCATGAGAAGTTATGTATTTATCATATTGTTGTAGGCTCGATGCCCAAATGAGCAAAATCTTTATTTTTGTTTTTAAACTTTTATTGTATCTTAAACAATTTATAAAAACAATGCAATAAAGGCGAGCTTGACTCAAATTTGAGTTCTCTTCCAGCAAACCTTAGAGTTATTGAGGAGAAGAGGATGCAAAAAATCTTTGTGTGATCCGCAATGATCGGTCTGGGACTGGGTCGTGCTATTGTGAGTGAATGTGTGTATTCGGCCATGTCATTGGACCATTGGATAGTGTCCTTCTTCCTTGTCCTGCTTCTGGCGATCTATCTCATGTGAAAAATTCAAATTATTTATATAACATAACTTCACGCCTATAATAAGGGTGTGACAGAGGTTTGCAACACCTACATTTCACCTGTTATGTTTAGGTCCCATGATAGGGAGTGAGCCTATCGCCATCCACCGGGCACAATTCCAACTCCATGCTACTATTGTGAATTTTCTGACGGAAAGTTAACAAATGACACTTTGGCCGACCCGGGAACGAACCCGTGACCTCGCGGTGAAAAGCGCATACGCTAACCACTAGACCAACGAGGCAGTCACTACTACACGAAACCGTGTATGTATACAAATATATCCACATTAACACATGAATTTCGGCAAGACCGAGACTCAAGCGAGGATAAAACACTAGATCTCGGTCTTGCCGAAATTCTAAATTTATTAAATGCAATATAATGCAATACCCATCGGAGCTGGTACTTAGTTTGATTTTAATCTGATTTTAAACAGTTGGATTAAAATTAATCTAAGCCCCGGTTATTCAAATCATTGTAATTAGTATAATTTAGTTTTACTTATAATTTATTTTTATATCATTTGTTTGTAATATTTTGACGTGTTCAAGCGCCTCCTGGGGCCTATGAAAATAAATGATTTGAATTTGAATTTGAATTTATTAAATTATAAATGTCAGCGGAGCGTTAACAAAAACTACACTTAATGGAACATTCCAAAAAGCTGTGTGAAACACCGTTCATTCCTTAACTTTTCAAGTGCAAAACAAAAAAGAACCTTCGAGAAAGAAAAATACAGCCTAAAATTGCAAAAAATTGCTGCGTATGCGAACGATAGGTGACCATACCAACTGGATAGTTGGTTTTCGCTCAAAGCGTGACCGGCTCCCGCCCGGTGCAGACGTGTTATTAGTTAGTTAAGTGTTCACTGTGATATTGAAAATGAATAGTATAATAACATTAACTGTGTTCTTAGCGTTGGGCTGTTCGGTTCATGGACGTAAGTTTTTTTTTTAAGTTTTTTGCAAATTGTTGGAGTAATCTTGTGATTAGTTGAGTGGATCGGGTAAACTTGAATTGTTTGTTAAATTGCGGTTGGATGGAAACCTGCATTTTTTTTTATCAAAAAGAAACTGCTAACAAAAATGTATTTTTAGGTAAAAATGCAGTGCCGAATGTCCAGTCTTAATTTGTAGGTTTAGTTTGTTGAGATTCTTAACAGCGATTCTGTTCGTATAGCACGTCGAACATGTTTTTTTTTTTTTTTTTATATATATAATAATCCTTTCTACCTTTCTTTTTAACGCCGCATCACCCAATTTATTCTTATAAAATAATGTTTATTGAACTTGATTTTTTTCTTACGGTTATTTTTTTTATATTGATGTTTTTCACCGCATTTTGGGGCGTATATGATATGATTTATTGGTATCTTATTGTAACATGTGGGTGTTATAAACCTCTGCCACACCCCTCTGGGTAATATAGGCGTGATGTTATGTTTTTATGACATGTGATGTTGGTATCTCATAAATAGAATTTGCGTCCTAAGTGTAAGCTAAGTAAAGTGTTTTATTTTATTTTATTTTATTTGGAAAACAAACAGTTATAAAATATCAACATAAACATCTGTTGACCATTTATAAGTTTTCGCATTTAAATATTTAGGGCTTCAAAAAAAAAATTCAAAATTCAAATCATTTATTTTCATAGGCCCCAGGAGGCGCTTGAACACGTCAAAACATTATAAAAAATGATATAAAAGTAAATAATAAATAATACTAAATTATACTAATTACAATGATTTGAATAACCGGGGCTCAGATTAATTTTAATCAAACTGTTTAGAATCGAATTAAAATCAATCTAAGTACCAGCTCCGATGGGTATTGCATTATGAGAAGAGCTGGTGAGAAACTCATGTGCACCATCTTTTAAAATGAAAAATATAACAATATAAAAGTACATAAAAAAATCACATAAGAAGAGCAATTCATTTCCAAATACTATTATCATTTATGTAGTCTGAAATACTATAGTAAGCTTTTTGACATAGTTTAGTTTTAACATATTTTTTAAATTTACCTATCGATAATTCTATTGCGTCTAAAGGAAGTTTATTGTAAAAGCGTATACATTGACCTGGAAACGAGTTAGAGATTTTATGGAGCCTAGTAGTGGGCACAGCGAGTTTGTTTTTGTTCCTTAGATTTAATTTATGGAGAAACAATACAAAATAGAAAAAAGAAGTTAAGGAAAAATAAAAAATAACAATATTAATAATTAAAAAAGAAGAAAGAAAACACAATACAAAAAAAATAAAACAAAAACAACTGTAACTTACAATATAACTTACAATTAACTTATAATATAACTTCTGGGCACGATGTCGGCATTCGACGTCGATGCGGAGGAATTTTTTGATGCTGTTTAAGGTTTTGTAAATATCTTTTTATATTTTCTATGTATATTATTGTATATAAATATTATTATTATTTTTTTAATTCTTAGTGTATAGTTGTAAATATTTAAGTTATCATAATTATTGCAATTAGAGCACAAAGTCATTGTTATTAGATAAAAAAAAAAATATGTATATAATTATAAGTCCAATAAATGTCGTTTAAAATGTGCTACCTAAATAAACAAAATTAAATATAACTTACAATTCTTATATAAATTATAAACAGTCAATTAAAGAATTATTTTTCACTTTTTAGTTAGAAGTACTTTAAAAGCGTGTTTTTTAGTTTTTTTAAACTATTATTTTGATAGCAGAGTCACATCTGCAATTTTTCTAGTGGCAGTGGCAAAAGGTTCTGTCTTTTACATCTTGCTTCGTAGCTGTCTATCGTTAGTTATAGAACATCTCTGAAACGGCTTGACCGATGTTTAAATGTTTTGTATAATGTTTGGAAGGTATGTATATCTTTTACCAATCATTCAATATAAAAAAAAAATTCTAGCTTTTGGCCGCGACTTCGTTCGCGTGGATTTCGTTGTATGTATTTTATAACAGCTGCTCCTGCGCTTTGAAACTTATTTCTTCGCTCCCGTGGACTATTTCGTAATGTAAAATATCTTTAAACCTTTTTTGAGAAAAGTACTATCAAATAAAAAATAAAAATATCCTACCAGTAGTTCTCGAGATTGGCGCTTTAAAAAAAACAAACTAGCTTTTGCCCGCGGATTCGTCTAAGTTGTAGGTACATTAATAAAATGCCTATATTACGCGTCTTGCAGTCAGATTAAAAAAATAAAAATAAAATATAATCAAAATCGGCCTAACCGTTTAGAAGATTAGCCGGTACAAGCAGACAGACATTTTTTTAAACATTAACTGAATTTTAAGCATAGGTGCAAATAACTCTACCAGCTTAATAAAACATTGTTATTTGAACATTAAAAACAGACAATTCAATTTTACTTATTTGTATAATTATTGATAACTAGCTGCCCCGCGCGGCTTCGCCCTCGATAAAATGTTGCCCTCGAAAATATTTTAAAAGTATCCTATGTCCTTCTCCCGGTTCTAAGCTACCTCCCCACCAATTTTCAGCCAAATCGGTTCAGCCGTTCTTGAGTTATAAATGGTGTAACTAACACGACTTTCTTTTATATATATAGATTCAATAATTATACCAATAAATATATCCAAATCATGAACAAACTATAGCTATAATTATCCCAAAGTTCAATAGTCTCGGAGGTAGGATAATGGCCCGAGATAAATGGCTAAAGGCATCGAAATGACCGCTAAGGATCGCTACACATATTGGCGGCCCGGCACATTTTATGTGCCATTGCAGAATCTATCTCTCCAAGTTTAGGTTAGTTGATTTAAATGGATGTTGTAATCACTACATAGTATAAAACAAAGTCGCCTTTTCTGTCCCTATGTGCGCTTAAATCTTTAAAACTACGCAACGGATTTTGATGCGGTTTTTTCCAATAGATAGAGTGATTCAAGAGGAAGGTTTTTATGTATAATACATGCATAGAAAGGGGGAATTGTTTTACTCCAAATTTAACATGTGCGGGCCACGGGCAGTAATGAATAAATCAAACTACTGGATCGATTTTAATCATTTTTTCAGTGAGTGACATAGGCTATATATTATATACCCGTGCGAATCCGGAGCGGGCCGCTGTGTTTTTATATACAACGTTCACAGTTTTTCTGTAGTGTATTTAGTATCAGCATTGTACCCGTGCGAAGCCGGGGCGGGTCGCTAGTGAAATATATAATGTGCCGGCCCGTCTATGTGTGTAGCGTCCTTAATTGTTTTTATTTTTATTCTAAGCTCTAAGGCGTCGGGCGTGTTGGAGCGCTGACGCACACACATCACACGGCGTCGCATGTTACTGCCGTGTGACGTATGTGCAGCCAGCGCGCCTACAAGCCCGATGATCGCTTACGCCTAATGTGGGATCAGCCCTGCAGAAATGTTCATAATTATGACAAGTACACAGACCAGACCATGCAGTAAAATATAAAGGCTAACTATCGACTCCATGTTCTTTCGTGTAATAAAAGTCATTTAGTCTGTATTATTTATTATATTAGTCTAGGTCTTAGATAAACATGTATGTGTAGGCAATTAAGGCAATGTGATTTAAGTACTAAACTATATTCCAGGTTATACCCCATACGTGTTCCAATTTTATTTGACTCCGTTCATATAACAATCATACAGACAAACCAACATGAAAGAGAATCTTGTCATGAGGTCCCATTTTCATCAGTTCACGACCTGATTCTAGAGAAATCGAGGGTAATTCTCAAATTTTAAATGCTTCTATATCGTTTTTTGTGTATTACCTAAAGCTACTAAGATATTTGCATCTAGCAGTCAGCATTTAATGTTGCTGAGCTGGTGCTGGTAGGTACAACTCCTCAACTGTAAGTAGTACGGGGATAGTTATTTAAATAAAGACACCTTAAGGCCGTTTACAGTATTCTTCAAGTTATACGCAAATGAGGAGAAACGTTGAATATAACCTATGTATTTTTTGTAACTGAAGTCAAATCAAATCAAATCAATTTATTTTTCAAATTAGGTGCATACAAAATTTCTTTTACATAGCAAGATAACCAATGACTTAATATCTAGAATAGTATACACATTACAATTGTGTGTAGTTAAGTGGATGCCTACACTAGGAAAACCTGTGTCGTAGGTCACCCAACATTTTATTTGACAAGATAGATGTGGACGTGTACATTCCAGAGAAAACAAGAATCATGCTCCATGCTCAAACAAGTAATAGTATCTATTTATAATATTTGAATAGAAGGATTCAATAAAAAGAAAAATTAATAATTTAAAAATTTAAAAATTACATATACCTAGTACTAACATTAAGTTATTAGTCGTTTGTTTTGTTTGTAATATATATAATATTATGTTGTCTAAGTCTTATATTAAGATGATCTCCGTATCTCCTACCCGTCTCCTATTAAGTGTCTAGTCGACCGATTCCGCTATCAACACACCTCTCGGGATGACTTGACTAATTCAATTATTATCTCACTCACACACACACACACACACACACACACACACACACACACACACACACACACACACATCACACCATACACAATAACCCTTTTCAAATTTATATTTAACAACATTCTTTTATTTTATTTTGTATTACTTTATTTCCAATACAGAAACGATGAACTGATGCACAGTTTCATTCTGTCATTGTTATAAATAGTTTTAACTTAACATTGGCTGATCACTGTCTCTTGAGATACAGGACTACCTAGTTTAAGAGGCAGGGATACTATTTGGAATGTATATACAGATATTATCAACATGAATATCATATTTGTACCTAATGATATAACCATTTTAATACTTAATGTACATCATTGTTGTGACTCTGTATTTTTTGGCCAATAAATTTATTATTATTTTTATTATTATCTACCAATAAACACACGTTGTGTTGAATCACGTTTTACACTGCAATATCCCGGTATGTTTAATTTAGTACTTACTTACTATAACACAGTAAGTGTTTCCACTAAATAAATAAATAAAATAGATAAGTGTATTTGTTTAGGATCATTAGCATTTTACATGCAAACATGCCAGCCGACATAAGTTTAGAAATGATTAAAACATGTAGAAGTGAATTGAATTAGAATCTGTAATCGATTTTATGAAAAACTAACTTTTGCCCGCGACAAATCGAACACAAAAATAGTTATTAAAATCCAGTCATTAGTTCCCGAGATTAGCGCTAGAAAACAAACAAACTAACTATCTCCAGCAGTTTCGTCTGCAGGGTAGGTACACCAAAATAAGTAGCCTATGTTACGCGCCTTGTAGTCAGTTACTTGCATATAAAATTTTATCGAAATTAGTTTAGCCGTTACAAACAGACAGACAGACAAAAATTATAAAAATCGATTTTAGGCATAGGCATCGAGCAAATAACTATATCAACTGAGAAAAACTTTGTTATTTTGAAATTAAAAACAGACAATTCAATTTATTTATTTGTATTGATAAACTTAAACCTAAGGTGTTATTACACCAATATATTCACGATCGATCGGCGGACGAATAGCTGAAGAATCGATTGATTGTTGATCGACACTTTTATAAAAAAAAATTACGATCAACGTGAACTAATCTATAACTATTTACACATCATCAATAATATAGAAGAAAAAGGAAAATTTTGTAAATAAAACCGATTTTAAAAATACCTTGAAAAGTATAAAAAAAACGCAGACATCGGTTAAATAGTTATTGAAATCTGTATTGATCATTTTATTTAATTGAACTAAAGTCTGTATTTTTGTCAAAGTAGTAGTAGTAAATTATCTTTACCAGGAATCATTCTTGTTTTAGACTGTCGACTTGCTTGTCGAGCAGTTGAAATGGACGAAACGACTTATCCTATGTACTTGGATTATTTTGTTACTTTTAAAATCTTATAGGACTGGCCTATAAGGTTCAGACCTACACACATGAAGAGCAGGAAACCGGTTTATGGGCAGTTGCATATTTGTTGAATAATCTAGTTTGCACACACACGGTCATTCCTTGCATGAAGGTGACATCACTTGCTTGTAATTGTTTGCTTCACTTTAAATGTAAAATAACTGCATAAACTAATAGTACGAGAGCCCACGACCAAAACCATGTCTCATAGCAATACGGCAAAAACCCTATAAAATCGTTAGATTGTATGATTCTGTACCCGACTAGGTGTGTAGTAACGGTCAAAAGTGTAGCAACTGCGTGGGAGGCCATTTCTGCTGTGTCAAAAAAAAAAGACAGTCGGTATTATACCAATACGTCTGATAGTGAAAATGTACATAGATTTTATAATTGTATTACGAAAAAGTTTGTTTTCAGACATTTTGCGCGTAGCATATAGCCTGAGCGCATTTTTGAAAATGTCAACAAATTTAGCCGACGTGTATCATAGCAATACGGATAAATTTTTTTTTCAACTTTTCGTATTGCTGCCATGATTACCAAAAACCTGTTTTCAGACACTTTAAGTGTAGCATATACTCCCAAAAACGAAAATAACGTTTCGGAGTCGCCTGGCCGACGCCTCTGTTAAATGTTTTTTTTAAATTTACAGCCTTCATATATATTCAAGAATCTCCCTTGTCTATTATATGTACTTTGACAGATGACAGATGTCATTACTTATTTCTTTTGTAAAAGTTACTCAAGTGTGCTTTAAATAAAACCAAAACTATCAAATCAATCAGTATTTAATTTCAACAGCCTCATTGTAATTTGTAACTTTGAATAAACCGTTTTTTTTTCAACTTCATCCCAGTTTCCTTTTGTGCGATTTATTTCAGTCCTTCAACTTCAATGTTACGGTTTCGGGTAAATTCTTTGTTAATTATCATCTAATAAATTCAGGGTCACAACGTATTCATTGGTTTGTAACAGAAAATTCAAGATACCTCAATACGATTTTTAAATGATATCTGAGTATCGAAAAGTTGTCTGATAGAGAAGGTGCTACACTTAATTTGTCTGATATAAATTTTTTGCACATGTGGACAACTTATTTTATCATGTCCAACAATTTTCAGACATATTGCTATGATACCGATCGGTAAAATTTGTTAACATTTTCAAAACGGTCTCAAAATTTAATGCGTTCACATTTCCGTCTGAAAATTGTTTTGTTCGCATCAAATAACCTAAATTTACTAATAAAAAAGATTTTCAGACGTATTGCTATGAGACATTTTTTTTGTCTCATTTTTAATTTTTTTAAGTGATTTTACGGGTTTGCGCTACACCACTAACGTCTGAAAAATATGTTTCCGGTATCTCAGAACTATCATTCAACTACAGTCTGCAAATCAGACATATTGCTATGATGCAGTTCGGTAAAATTCTTTAACAATTTTGAAAATTCGGTCAGATCAAACGCTACGCGGAAAATGTCTGATATTGGTATTTTCGAGTTCAGGATAATCGTATCTATCGATTTGATGCGGTTTTGGCCGTATTGCTATGAGACAAAAAATTTGGTCGTGGGCTCTCGTACTATAATATTATAAAGCTGTTATGATTTCATATTATTAAAACCGACGTGAGGTGAAGCCGGGAAATTCCGGCTAAACTATCGTGAGTAAGCCAACCCGTATTCTCAATAATACTGTTATTATTTGTTTAATTGAAACGAATAAACGCAAAAACTACTGGACTGATTTCAAAGAAATCTTTTCCGTTAGACTGCTTGATTATTCCTACAGTCTGAGTACAGACGGGTACACATCAACCTATATATTTCTAGTATAACATGGTCTCGCGTTGTATGGCTTCCCGTGCAATGCCAGATCAGCATATACTGGACATGTATAGGTTGATCGGTAGCTGTGTGTACAACGCGAGCAAAGCTGTGCGCGGATGCTAAATAATAATATAATATAGTTACCTATGTATGATGAATAATATCGGCTATTAAAAGCAGATTTGTTTCTTTTCTGTATTAAAAACTTTAGTTTTAATGTATTTTTTAACACGTACTGTCAGTCTCTCTGTTATTGTATCACGCAAAAACATATCTCAACGGCTTTGAATCCTATATTATAATTTCATTGAGACAGATACGAACAAAGGCCACAGAAATACCTAAAACCTTTATAAACAGGATAATATCACAAATTGCACACAAACTGCATTTACCTTATCTATAACGAAACATAAATGATTGAAACCATATTTCTGGCAGCGCCAGATCACAATCTTAAGGCCCAACCGTGTAAAGGATAGATAGATGATATTTTTATCTTATAGGAACATGCGTAATAGGAAAATACATCAGATATGTAAATACAATGGGTTTCCCCGATTACCAAAGAAATGGCTAATAAATTTACAGGATAGCACAATTAAATATCTCGTAAGAAATAAAGTTGCCAAAAAAAAGAATAAAGGCCCTGGCCCACGGCGACTTTTTGTAGCGATGCTACAGCATCGACAGCATCATTTTTAACGTGTGTTAGTTTAGTCGCATTTTCAACGCGCTACTGCATCGCGACTGTACCGATGCAAACGCGCGACCGTGTCGGACGTCATCGGGGAGAGAACGGAGGGCGGGTGGCGCGTGAGTGGAGAACCGAGCATCAGAGTAGTATTTGCATCGCGAGTGAATTTGGGCCCGTGGGCAAGGACACACAGATAACGACCGCTTCGCAATTGTATCAATGCGGACGCGCGACAGCATCGCTACAAGAAATCGAGGGCCCTAATGAATTTTATTTAATCCGTCATCACTTATTTTTAGGGATTACTAATTTTGGGGAAAAACGTTTCCCAAAAAATCACATGCGAAGGTTTCCCACATTTTCATTTGGCAATAAAACATTTGGCAAAACAACTGTACGCAATTTTACAGTTAGCTATTTTCGGCAATTTATTATTTAACAAATAATTACATGGCAATGTTTCATTTTACCAAGTATTATGTAGTCCATGCATAATACAGGTAAGAACTTCTATAACAATTAGATTGTTATTATTTTTATAAATCAATTTTGAGGTAGATATCTAATGGTGTAACAAATTACTAATTGATAGAAATATCATTTAAATTTATATTAAGGAGAGTAAGAATAGATTACTGAATATCATCATTAAGAAAATACTAATGATATTTTCATTATAATACAACAATTAACATAAAGACATCAATCATTACGCTTTGATAAAAAGATGGTTAATTGTTTTGATAGTTAATGATTTATTCTAATGTGAACAATCACAGTCGACTGTATATTCACTCATTTAAGCGTCGTATTATATTTTATTTGTAGCCCTTTAAACGGCTAAATCACTGTACTAAACTTGATCAAAAGCTTTCTAGAGAAAGTTGTAAATTTTAGGAACACAACTTTTTATCGAAATGTTGTAATATAATATAATAATAATTTGGATATTCACACTAGATAGAACGCTTTCTTATTTCTTTCTTTCAATTAGACTATCCAATTGACAAAGCCAAATACACACATTCACTCACACAAGCACACCCAGACTCAGAACAAATCTTTGCGAATCACACAAAGAATTGTCCTATGTGGGGATTGAACCCACAACACCAGTGCAGTGGAGAGCGGCGAGGCGATCGCTTAAACCACTACACACGTGCAGACAAGTGTTGTGCGAGCGAAGCCGTAGGCGGAATAAGTATTGCTGATAATGAACGTTCAGGATTGTGATTTCGACCGCACTCTATTGATAAAGAAGGAATAACTTAAAATCAAGCCGTTATACAAAAATAATAGATTTGCTTACAGTGTGAAAAACGTCCTTGTGAAAAACCACGTTTAATTAGGTAAATATTTTAATTGAGACAATTATTGCCCGTTTTAAGATACACGTGCAATTTTTTTACCTCAATATTTAGATAAGGTTAATTAAAAAAAATACTTCAGAACCGGTTCATGATTAAAAACGTGTTATCTAATAAACAAATTTTGTCATCTATAACCGTTTTCTCACTCAAATCGTTAGGTTATGTTTTAATAGCTAAAATAATATATAAAACCTGCTAGGATAATTCAATTTTAGTCCGTTGTATTTTTATTAATTAAATGACATTATAACTGTCTTCGTAAGAGATAATCTTCAGAAAAATAATAACTTGGCGGAAAAGTATCGTCAAGATCGTTGTTTTCATATATTGAAGTAAATAATAAAATCACACTCTACACACACACTCACTCATATGCCATCCGTCGTGATCCCTTTTTAATGTATTTTTTTTATGTTTACAGAAGAGTCATGCGTGCCAGTAGGCGGTGGGTACGGAATATGCATATCCATATACAATTGTGACCCGATGCTGGCAATACTGAACAAGAAGGACAGGACACCACAAGACGTAGATGTGCTGAGGAGATCGCAATGCGGTTTTGATGGTACTGCGCCTGCCGTAAGTATATCTCCTTGATGATTATTTCAATTTGGTAAATTAAAGGCATACAAAACGCATTTAGAAAAACGACACCCGCACTAGAAATAACTCCTGTGTCGCGGGGTGTTCACAAACATACATTTCACACAAACAAAGCAC
Source organism: Hypena proboscidalis (assembly GCA_905147285.1). Lineage (NCBI taxonomy): Eukaryota > Metazoa > Arthropoda > Insecta > Lepidoptera > Erebidae > Hypena > Hypena proboscidalis. The sequence continues at coordinate 1,769,280 of LR990150.1, read as the reverse complement.
AACCAGAGGCAGAACAAATCTTTACGGATCGCACAAATATTTATTTGGATCGAACCCTCAATACCAGCGCAGTTGAAAGCGGCGAGGTGACCGCTTTAGCCACTACGCCATCGAATGCACAATTTGCGATAATTTACGGCACTTGTTGTTTCGCAAACAAGGTTACACCACCAAAAATGCGCGCTACATCATGATGCATGTCAAATACGCGCATGCGCTCTGCATGTCTGAAAATATGGACGATCTAACAAGTTTGATAGGTTTTTAGACCTGACGTCACATTGCTTCCGCGTAGTGGGTGTCATTTTAAAAACCCCTAATTAGAATAAAAACACGCTGCTGTGTTTTGGGTTTGGACATAATACTGAACAGAACGTATCGTATAGCATTTCCTTAATATTACAATATAAAATCTTATGAATTAGATGCCTGTGGGTTATATCAACGAAATTCACAACTAAAGATCTAGACCTGGATTTATTCTGCACTAGTATTCCGGTGGCGAGGCGACGAATGAGTGAACAGTTCTTTGTCTAGAATGCTGCAATACCTGTACTGTACTTTGTTTGTATATTGTTGAGTGCTTTTATGTAATGTGTAAATAATTGATGTATGTAGTTAGTTGTTTCTGGAAAATGTATTTAATATATTACTAAACGCGAGGACCTGTAATTGGCTATCTATCACACCTCCATAAATATAATAAATAAATAAATAAAAAAGTCTACGTTCAAGGATTATGAGGAAAGAAATACATGGATAAACTCACAAATGAAATTAAAATACAAAATGTACAAGTCGCCAGTCATAACATTACTCATGATGATATCGTCACTATAAACCTCATAAAATCGATAAGGTGTATAGGTCAACGTTAACTGAATTAAGCTTCACTTTATTACCTTCTGCAAGTCAATTATGTGTTTATAGTTTAGTGGCCATCAGTTTTATGGGCTGCAGATTATTTAATATATATTATCTTCAATTAAGTTATAAATAAAGTCAGAATGTTGGTACAAGGATGATGCAGCAAAATCGTGCAATTACGAATGTTTTAGGTCTTTTACCAATTCTTAACATTATTTGTGTCCATTTGGTTTTTCACGGAGTTTATCTTCTCCTTCTATATATGTATATAAAAATGAATTACTGTTCGTTAGACTCGCAAAAACTCGAAAACGGCTGGACCGATTTGGCTAATTTTGGTCTTGAATTATTAGTGGAAGTCCAGAGAAGGTAAAAGGTGTATAAATATGAAAGTTGTTAACTATCTATCAGATTATTTTATGTGGATTGATAACATACCGAGCATTTTTTATTAATTACGGTTTTCCTTTGTTTTGGTTTTAAATTTATTTTATACAAAAGTTTAGGTCTTTTACTTATCGATTTAGGAAGTACGAAGTCTGCCGCGTCAGCTAGTAAATTAATAAATCAATTTAGCTCATGAGATTGCCATTGGCAGTGATACCGTTTTACAAAACTATTAATAGCACAAAACATAATTAGACTTCTTACGTTCCAGGTGTGCTGCCCTCAAGATCAACCCGTAACGCCCGCACCAGCCAACCAATGCTTCACTCCAGACGGCAAGCCTGGAGAGTGCATCAGTCTATACCAATGCCCCAACCTTGCCAACTTGCTTAAACCACCGGTGGCAAACGAAAAGATCCAATACGTACAAAGATCAAGGTAAATACACACATTTTTATCCGGATCGAACCCAAAACACCATCGTAGTATAAGCGGCGAGGCGACCGCTTTAACCACAACGCCAACCGTGCACTCAAACAATCATACATATATACAGATTTCTAATATGCGCGCAAGCAGAAGTATGCATTATTCCAAAGATAAAATCGTCTTGTTAGATATGCGACATGCAACGTGTACAAGGGGGGACTACCTTGTATTCTCATGTGAAACACAAGGAAAAAATGTAAAATATGTACCTTTCTTGAAAATGTCAAGGATATTTTTAAAAATGACGAACAGGTCCTTTTACAGGCACTTTAAAATCTAGTTACAATAAGTTAAGTTAAAAGAGTATAATAATAACATATCAATACAATAACAGACACAAAGGCACAAGGTCAGATTTAATCTTTAGTGACCTTTAATTTGAAAATATGCGCTGGATGGTCAATAACTTGTTTCGCAATCACGTGATGAGGAAAATATAACGTCTATGGGAGAATAACGAAGTAATTATAGAGCCATAATAGATTTTTTTTTATAAACTCTTTAATGTTTAAGGAATACTTTCTTAAGGATATATAGAAAATACAAAAATAATAGTGAAATGGAAAAGCAATATAGATTCACGAAAACCATTAAGCTTTATAATAGTAGCCGTATCTAATACATGTCCCACAGCTGGGCTCGGGCCTCTTCTCATGAGGAGAAGGGTTAAGCCATAGTCTACCACGCTGGCCAAGTGCGGATTAGTAGACTTCACAAGCCCTCGAGCATTTTTAGGCACTCTCAGGCATGCAGGTTTCCTCACGTTGTTTTCCTTCACCGTTAGCGAGCGATAATTTATATGACAAATAGACACATATCTTCGAAAAGACGAATCTTAACGAATTATTGACAGAGGTGTGTGCCGTGGGTTTGGACCCGAGACCTTTGACTTAGCAGTGCTACAGTCTGCCACTCGGCAAAAGCTTTATATAGTAATAATACTGTACTGAATGAGACATACTATACATACAAAAACAAAAATAAATTGTACGTGAAATTTTCAGATGCCAGGGGTCAGAACAATACAGCGTGTGCTGCGGTCCAGTCCCGTCATTCCAAAAGACTAAGCCAGTCAACTGTGCAGCCACCGTGACGGCTTTCCCACCTGACCCGAAGACCGAGTGCTGTGGCCTAGATGCCAGAGTTGGCAACAAAATTGTTGGTAAGTAAAATATAATGTAATTTAATATAATTTGGATTTTTTACATGAGATAGAACGCCAGAAGCAATTACACTATCCAATGGTCCCAATGACAAGGCCAAATACACAGATTCACTCACACAAACACACCCAGTCTGACAACAAATCTTTGCGAATCACACAAAGTTTTGTCCCATGTGGGGATCGAACCCACAACCGGTACCATTTAATAAGAGTCTTTAATACCATCGCATCTAGTGTTTGAATCATTCCCGATGAATAGATATGCAATTTGACATTGAAGTATAGTTATATTTCAATGTCAAATTGCATATCATTTAATCACAAATCCACTGCTAAAGTTAACAATGAATAAAATGTATATATTTTCAACTTCAGGTGGTGCACCGGCAACCATAGACCAATACCCATGGCTGGTGATCATCGAGTACGTAAAAGACGGTACAGTCAAGACATTGTGTGGTGGTGCCCTCATTAGTGGCAAATATGTACTGACTGCTGCTCATTGTGTGGTCGGACCAGTGCTGAACATTGGCAGACCGTACGTAAATTATGATAACTTACACAAACTACCTGCTGACTTGAAATCTAAGTCACGGTTCCCTATTTCTTCTTATAATTTCTTTGGCATAATCTAACTTGGCATACCTTCATTTGGCATAATTATAGTTACGCATCATACTCTTTTGGCATAATATTTTTTAACATAAATGCTTTACGTATAATCATTATTACGCACAACTATTTTTTGGCATTATAGTGTGAATATTATACCTAAAAAAATATACCTTCATTGTTATGCCAAAAAATTACTCCTCTAAGTCATAACATAAATATATATTTTTAAGTACCACGCGGGCAAACACGCGTTCTGAAACAAGAAGTCGGAAGAGTAGAATAAAGCAGTATTCATTTGACGAGATGACGCCTTTAGTCTATTGAAGTTCTTAAAGACTTGAATGACATGTGCTACTATGTGTATACCTTTAATGCCAAAATAATATTTATATTTAAATTTTTCAAATTTAGTTCAAACGTCCGTCTTGGCGAATACGATACAAGCCACGAGGGTCCCGACTGCGCGGCAGTAGAAGCTGGAGGCGAGGACTGCACAGAGGGTGCAGTGAGGATACCCATCGAGCGCACGATACCTCACCCGCAGTACAATCCCCAGACCGTACAAAAACAGAACGACATCGCTTTGATCAGGTTGAGGCAATTGGCGCCTTTCACTGGTAGGTCTCACACGCGTATGCTCTAAAAAAAGCTGTCAAAAGTTTAAACAATGGCAAAACTTGATTATGATCACATTTTTAACTGAATACAAGTCGAATAATCGTAATCTAATATTTTTTAACAAAGGTAGTAAGTTAACGTTTCCCAAAAAAAAATATAAATCAATGTAAAATGGTTGAATCAAAGTACGCAGTTAAAAAGTATCTAACTTCATTCCAGTACTAACAAATCCATGGTTCATGTTACAGAATTCATCCGGCCTATTTGTCTCCCAACGGTCGACATGACTCGAAGAACTGACTCCTTCCTCATGGCTGCCGCTGGCTGGGGAGCCGTCAGCACGAGACAAAACAGCAGCCCTATTAAACTCCATGTCGAGTTACCTTTCGTGCCAAAAGACGTAAGTGGATTTAGAATTATAGATTTGGATCAGGTTATACAATGGTTTATACCGAATTAAAATATTTTCACGAAAATATTGAAGCCCTTTTGGAACGATGTTTCATTTTTATTTTCTTTTTAATGGCCATTAATGATGAAATGAGATTAAATGAAATAAGTTTATTTGTTTGAATATGGGTATACAAAGATGATGTTTACATAATGCGTGCGAGCCATATTCTACCATTATTAGGTGTACAATTTTTAAATTTTTAACTTAAATTAAATAATCAAGATTAGTGGAGACAGTGTTGATGTATTAAATAAATTGTCGATTTTCGTAGGATAAGGTACTTCCACTAGGATCCTTATTAGGATCCTGAAATCTTATAAAACAGCAAATTTAACATTGACGATATTTTTTCACAGAAATGCCAACCTGCATACGCAGTTCCCGGTCGTAACGTTTCGTTATGGCACGGTCAGTTCTGCGCTGGCGGTCAGAAAGGCAAGGACTCCTGCAAGGGAGACTCTGGGGGTCCTCTCATGTATGAAAACGGAAGAATAAACGAAGCTATCGGAGTCGTTAGCTTTGGTCCTCTTCCCTGCGGATTAGAGAACATTCCAGGAGTTTACACAAACGTGTTCGAATATGACACCTGGATTAGAAGCAACATTACTCCTTAGTGTAGTATTATTGTGATATGTTAAGAACTGTTTTTAATGTTATTTAAGATTTTGCATTTGAAGTTTCCAGAAAAATAAAAAAAATATTGTTGTGACCTTTCAACAAACAAAGAAAAATAATTATTGAGAAAGGAAGAGGGTATATTGTGAGATTAAAATACGTAAGATTAAAGACAAATTCTATGGGAGCTACTTATACTCCTCGTTAATAGAAAGCTTATTTTATGCATAATAATGTAGATCTAATAAATCGAAACAGATAGAAGATTGTTAAAAAGCTTTTTAAATAGATTAATTTAAGTTATCTATGATGTTGACGCTTCCATATTTTGAAATAATTTGAGAATAGATTTTTATGTAAATGATAGACAAATTTAAGTCCTAAAAGGAGTCTTATTTTTAGGCAATTATAATTATAATGAGACTAATAAATAAATAATTTTATACTGTGTTACGATTTTTGTTCTGAAATTTATACATGACACAACAATAACACTAATCGTTTCTGTTCTAATCTAATTGAAATAACATAACCATAGACTTTGCAACTGACGCAGCAGTTGAGCTTTACTTGAGTATAATTTAAATCGAAACACGTATGTCATAGCATGTGTGAAACCACATAGAACGAAAGACTGACACTTGCCTAAGAGTGATGCTTTTCGTCGAATACGCTCACTATTGCATGCGCATGTACACTACAACTACAAGCAAAGCCAGCCAGCCTTGCTGAAATGCAAGAACTTAATTTTAATTATTAATTTTCTTGAGCCTCAAGTAGAGTTTCAAACTGTCATGAAAAGTTCAATCAAATATTTTGAAAAACCCATGACGAGGATAGGTATAAAACACTTAAACTAAGAAGGCGAATTTATTTCGGGTTATCCCCAAATATCGAAAAACAATTGATGGAGCTTAAATAGAGCGCATAACGAGACACGCTTACGAGTCACGCACTTATCGGAAACGACAGTATTTTATCGTCTGTTCCTAGTATTTTGTAATATGCCTAGAGCTAGGAGTGTGACAATAATGCAATATTGATATAAGAAAGGAAACTGAATCAACTATATATTTTTTTATGAACTGACTGATTGATTCATTAACGCAGAGTCTAAAACCCTGGGGCCTAGAAACTTATAATTTTGCAAGAAGGTTCCAAACATGACGTAGGCGCGATCTCCGTCATTTTCGAAGTCTGAAGCGCAGGGATATTAAAAATAAACGAATTACATGTTTGAGAGGGTGACATTTAGGGGTTACATTTAGAAGGAAGTTTACGCAAATAATTTCAATAGATGCATATTTTCTAACTCACTCTACAGCTCACGGGGATGAGCAGTAACGTTTTCGAAGGGAAAACTCGCGGGGATCATGGAATATTACGAGGACGAAGTCGCGGGCGTCAGCTTGTCTTCCATAACTCACACAACAAATGATCTCATCAGCTGCATTTTCGCATATAATCTTCAAACAGACGAGAAGAATGCTTAATGGGATATCGTCCACAAACCTGTTAACATCTATTCAAGAGCTTCATGCTGTTGTCTCTTGGGAAAAACGTCGGGTATTTGCGTATAAATGGCTGAATTATGTTAATAACGCAGCAAATAATACACTAGTTTTTTTTATGAATATACCAACTAGACACTTAATTTAATCAGTTAAGGTCATACAAATCTTCAGCCTGTTTCTAACGAATTATCGATAAATATTTACATAAATAACATTAAAATGATTGTTTCCTCTTTCTGGTATTCCTTCACAAGATACATAAATGATTTACGTTGCTCGTAAACAAAATTGGAAGATTATAAGGTAGTTACGGTCTTGGTGACTCAGTTGCTAGCAATCATAATGCGTGTCGCATAGTCTCTTTTATTACAATTACGACAAAGTAAAACATACAGAATGACAGAACAGCACAGTCGTTCATTCATTGTGGGTACGATCCTTGACCAGTAAAGACGTATTATAATTTCCCAGTGCATAGTGTAATATTATGTGATATCCGAAATGTATACTTCAGCAGTATTGCTTGGTATAATTGCGATTTTTTGTTTGGTTCATGGACGTAAGTATTGTTATTTTTATTGGGTTTTTATTAAGGAAAATGTAGATGCAAAAAGTGACACAATTAATTTATGTGACAGATATAAAAAAAAACTGAACAAAGAAGTTTTGCGCTGGAAATATACGAAAGCATATAAGTGACCGAAGCGCAAGTCTCTCTCTCATTATTGTTCATTTGTTTGGACGAGTCCAATATATCGATAAGTTGGTTTGGCCCTAAATCAATCTTTTGCAAAAATGTGTATAAATGTGAACATAAATTAATAATTTTTTTACGATGATTTTCGAAATTTTATTGCCAAGAGAGTGATTTTAGCAATATAATAATATATTATTTAACTGCGTGCACTGATCAGAATAAGGTTAGACGAGGGTAATGTAAAACCGCACATGTCACCTAGTATTAGTGTAGAAGTAAATTATATCCTACTGCCTCGAAAGTCTAGTGGTTAGCGTATTGATTGGTACTTTCACCGTGATGATCTCGGGTTCGATTCCCGGGTTGGGCAAAGTGTTATTTGTGAACTTTCCGTCAGAAAATTTCAGGATCTTTTCAATAGCGGAACGGATTTGGAACTGTATACGGTCGATGGTGGTAGGCTCACCCCCTATCCCATAAAGACTTAACACATAACTGGTGAAATGTGAGTGTTGTACCCTTCTGGGTAATATAGGCGTATTTATTTATTTATTAATGCCAAACTGCATAACAGTTTGTTGGCGAATATTGAGCACTCACTTATCCATAATTATAATATATATGTATAAAAATTTAAGTGATACATAATCTATTGATTTTTTATATATATATATATATATATTAAATTATATCCTACTTTAAATCGAAGTTATTTTCTTTGTCTTACAGAGCAAGGTCCGTGTATAACCATCAATAATGGGCAAGGAGTATGCAAGTCAATAAACAAATGCGAGCCACTATCGGCTCTTCTGAACAAGAAGAATAGAACAACACAGGACTTGGATATACTCAGAAGATCACAGTGTGGCTTTGAAGACCAATACCCTGCTGTGAGTATACCTATATATTTATGGTGGATAGGCTCGCGTTTGACCACGTTTTCACCTGATGGTAAGTGATGATGCGGTCTACGGTGGAGCACGCTTACCTATGAGATACCTATTGACTTTTGCTTTGAAGAGATCCAAGTTGTACTCATGCGGAAACACAGACTCGGGCAAGGCGTTTCACTCTTCGGCAGTACGCATAAGAAATGTAGAAGCAAAACGCTTAGTGCGTAATGGTGGAATATCTACCGTGAAGCGATGCCTGAGTGCCGTTTGTCTGCTAGTCCGATGGTGAAACGGCATTATGGTACTATGGTACTTGGCGTATTTAGCCATTACGGCCTTCTCACAACGTGGTCTCGGGTTCGATTATGGGTCGGGCCAATATGATATCAGGCATTTTTTCATCAGGAATAGCACCACGGAGTTGGATATGTGCCTGTTGAATGGCGATAGACTCAACCCCTATCGCATGGGACCTAAACATAACAGGTGAAGTGCGGGTGTTATACATCTCTTCCACACCCTTCTGGGTAATATAGGCGTGGTGTTATGTTCTGCAGTGGCGGACAAGAATCCCCAATCCATGTTGCTATTAGATAGATAATTGTAATAATATAAGTAAGTTTCTAATTGATTATTTTTAGAGCATTTAGCTATGCTTAGCAAATTATACTAAGAAACAGTTGAAAAAGATATGGGATATATTCGCCATGTTGGTTTGTATCCTACTTAAGATAGGAACAAATGGATGAACGTTACGTCACGAAATTACGTATCATACAGTTGAGAAGAGGCGACCGTAGCTGGATGGCTAAAGCGGCTGCCCGGTGTGCAGTAAGGTCGCAGGTTCTAATCCTGCCGGTCCCATATCTTTTACAACTGTTTCTTAATATAAGTAAGCATAAATAAGCACAAGTTACAAATTAAAAGATTGTTAACGTTCCTACATTACAATAGGTAAAACTTTAGATTTATTACACGCCATTACACAATCAAAACACAAGTTAAGTATGACATAGTGCCATGACGTAATGATTGCATGTCAACCAAAACAGATTCAATTCACATTACACTTAGAATCAACAAGGAAAATAGGATGAGTAATTTCCAATATCACAAATAGGTAATAACGGTAACTTGATGCTAAATAAATATAATTTTATGAGACGTATAAAAGTGAGTCATGAAGTGGACACCACATTAAAATGTATAGCTATTTCTGCCTTTTGAATGGATTTAATTGTTACCTAACATCACGCCTGTACTACCAAGAAGGGTGTTGCAGAGGTGTACAACATCAAAATCAAAATCAAAATCAAAATTCTTTATTTGCTAAATATGGGTAACAAAGGTGGTATACAGGTAAATATTACAAGGTATCCATATCCATATCTTGCCTATTAAAGGCATGCAAAATTTTCGTGTCATTTTTTAAACGTCAAATGTACAAAAACTTGGTTAAAACTAAAACTTATAATAATAATAATAATACAAACTAATACTCTAAAACAGGCTTATAAAACATAACATTATACTAATTCTATACACATTAACAATATTAAATATTTAAACTAAAAATAATAGTTAGTTATTGTTCAAAAAGACTTATCACGTAAAAAATCTTGAACATTATAATAAGCTTTCTCAATAAGTAACGCCTTTAATTTATGCCTAAATAAATTAAATCGTTCAATACTTTTGATACATTGCGGAATGGCGTTGTAAATCTTCGGAGCCATGCAGAATATACTTTTGCTGTATAATGTAGTATTTCTAGTTATTTCTACAAGTCTACCGTTATTACGTTTGGATCTCATTTTAGCATAATTATCAAGATCCATCCACACTTCACCTGTTATGTTTAGGTCCCATGGGATAGGAGGTGAGCCTATCGCCATACACTGATTGCAAAATGCAAATAAATATGCATTATACCATTCAGATTTGGTTCATTTTAATTCTCAGAACTGCCCCTCTATTAGCTACGGCTATGATTGTGGATTAGCTATTCATTTAAGTTTGCCTAAAACTTAAGTGACATGAAGGCAAATCACTACATTAGTAAACATATTATTCCAGGTTTGCTGTCCCGGTAGAAGTGAACGTCTAATTCCAAGTAAGCCTCGATGTTACACACCTGAAGGAAAGCCTGGAGAATGCGTTGGCCTGTCTTCTTGTCCAAGTATTAACAATTTGTTAAATTCCCCACTGCCCAAGGATAGAGAACTATTCATCAAACGATCCAGGTTAGCAATTGATAGAACTAAATTTGGCCTGGACTGGAGCAAGATTTTTTTTAATCGGATATGACCCACACATTCCGCTGTGTCGCCAGAAACAACCGCAGTACAACTTAACCAACACTAAGACAGTGTGTTAAAAACACAGGCATTACCAGGGAAAGTAAAACTGACATGGAACTCACAAGGGTTTCAATCAGACGTAATAATTCTGAACCAAAGGTCTACATCTGCTAAAAATCTTAATATAAAACCCGGCCAAGTGCGTGTCGGGCCACGCGCAGTAGGGTTCCGTAGCTAGTCGTAACAACATATTTCGACTTAAAAGGGATTTACTATCTGTATTAAACAAGTAACATCTTCATACAAGTCATTACTTTCAAAGGTTTTTGTAATTTGCACGAATTATTCTAAGTAACTGCATTTTACACTTTGGACCCCAATTACTCTAGAACTAATTAAGTTAAAGTAACCGCTATTGTTTTCATGAAAAGTTTATTACATATACTACCACCGTGATTTTTTTTCAGATTTTTTAAGCTATCGGTTTAGCTTTTAGAGGGGGGTGGGACGCCCTACTCGTACAAAAATTTGTAAAATAATTTATATTTTTCACTCAACCTGTTCTAGTAGTTCGTCTTGAGATAAAAATCGTGATCTTATGTATGACCTAGATATGTAATGATTATTTTTAATTTATTTTATTTATGTTATCCTCGAAATTATTTATTTTATCCTCGAAAGACATATAGGGACCAGATAAATGGCGTCCTTCAGAAAGGAAATGTTTGTAGTACACGAAACCAGCTAGCACGTATGACGAGATGTATGAATGTTGAGGAAGCGAAAGAAGTATGTAAGGAGCGAAGCACATGGCGTTCCATCGTCTCTGCCTACCCCCGTGAAATAAAGGCGTGATTTTATATAATATATGTATTATGTATGTTTATTTATGTTTCAAGAATTTTGAACGAAATATTCTGAGTAACTGCATCTGACATTTCGGACCCCTATTCCTCTTGAATTAATGAAGTGAACTTATCCGCTATAGTTTTCCTTTAAAGTTCATTACATGTACTACCGACACAATTTTTTTCAGATTTTGGGATCCAGTAGTTTAGCTTTTAGAGGGGGGGGGACGCCCTAGTCAAACAAAAATTTGCTCTTTAAAGTTAATTATCTCGCATACGGATCTCTAAATCAAAAAACTGTCTTAGCAACCCCTGAACGTTTTTAAAAGTCCTATCTAACAATACCCCACACTATGGGGTAGGCGACAAAAAAAAACATCCCTACTTTACATGTAGGGGAGCTACCCGAAAAAAAATATTTTTCCAAATTATATTCTACGACTTTCTTTGTATAGTTAACATACATGTTTATGCAAAATTTCAGTTTTCTAGCACCAACGGTTTCGTCGCTATGCCTTGGACAGACGGACGGACAGACGGACATGGCGAAACTATAAGGGTTCCTTGTAGGTACTACGGAACCCTAAAAATGATAACACCTCGGTCACCAACGTAGAGAGGGATAATTTACAGATATTAATGATTATTGTAGAGGTTAATAAAATCGTTATAAAGATTTTCGTTACGGAATATCAAGATATCAAATGATTATATTGTAAATGCGGCGTCAGCGTATGTCTTTCCAAACCCTCTGCTAATCATCATCGAAGAGTGAGAACAGAATACTGTACTTTCAAATACTATTTACAGATGCATCGGGCCTGACAAACACAGTGTCTGCTGTGGCCCTGTGCCAACATTCAAAGAGATAAAAAAAGGCAAATGTGCTGCAGCCGTGTCGGCTTTTCCTCCAGATCCCAAGACTGAATGCTGTGGTAAAAGCAACTCATTTGGAAACAAAATTTATGGTAAGTGCATTGCTGTTTATTAAGCCTAATTTAGAAACATGTAGAAAGCCATTTTGTTATCTTTAATCTAAATTAAGAAAATAGACTGTGATTTCTACTCATGTAACTTGATATCATAAAGTTGTTTGTTTGAACGCGATGATCTCTAAAAATACTACAAAGTCAGCTGTAATAGCTCTTTGTTGGAATTTTTTTTATGCAGTTGAAATCGCAGAGCAGCTACAAGATAAAATAATCGTAATTAAAACCTATTCGTTTAATTTCAGGCGGCAAAAAAACAGAAATAGATGAGTACCCATGGTTAGCAGTCATCGAGTACGTCAATTACCAGACAATGTGCGGTGGTGCTCTTATAAGTGGCAAATATGTTCTAACCGCGGCGCACTGCGTGACTGGGCGAAATGCTGGCAAGGCGTAAGTATGATTTACCAGCTATATTAACCAAGAACCAAAAGAATTACCAGATAACTGCGAGGAAGAACAACAAGACAATCCACAACCAAGGCCATGCTAGGAAGCAAAGAGATGTCCCTTCTAGGTATGTTTTGCCTCTAAGCAGAGCACTACAAAGTCATACCCTTATGAGGCAGTACAGGAACTCATTGCAATTTTTTGACAACAGGGGTTTGCACAAAGGATACCATGGGGTCCGAAAGATCCATCCCAAACACGTCCCTGACCAATATAAGAAAATAAATAACTAAAATTGAAGGATTATATCTGAAGATGTCAACAATCCTTTCATTAATAGGTTGAACTTCTTGTTTTTTTTTGTATACAGGACAAACGTTCGTCTCGGAGATTACGATATAAGTAATGAGGGTCCTGACTGCGTGCCAGCTAACCCTTCTGGCAACGACTGCACAGATGCCGCAAGCAGGATACCGATCGAGAGAACCATACCACATCCACATTACAACCCCTTGCATCCTAATAAGAGGAATGACATCGCCTTGGTCAGATTGACGAAAATGGCACCATACACAGGTTTGTATTATGCCAATTCGCACAACGTGCAGTCAATTAGCACGGATTGGCTTTAAGTTGTAATAAGAATATTAATGTTAAACATTTTTTTTTTTTGTCTTTTGGGTTTTGAAACCCCGACCTTAGGAGTCCGGTTATTACTCTCCCGCTGAGCTATCCAAGCCAAGCTTCAATCTTTTTACTGTATGCATCGTCCTCTATTGCACTTTCATATTAGATTGCAAAGCAAAGCTAAATGCCATAAAAAAAGAATTAGAAAAAATTATGATTGTTCATTAGCGATTTTGCATCGTTTATGATTTCTAATGTCAACAATGTATATTATCATAAACTTATTATTTGCAGACTTCATTAAGCCGGTTTGTCTCCCGACCTTAGACATTACGAAGATAAAAACATTCTTCAACCTAACCGCAGCTGGATGGGGAGCAGTTAGCGAGGCCCAACATTTCAGTAATGAAAAACAAGATGTCCAGTTACAATTTGTGCACCAAGCCGTAAGTTTTGAATACCATCAGAAAGTGGTTAGCGCATGCTGTTGATGACCGTGAGTCCCCTGAGTTGGGTTAAAGTGTATTTTGGGATTTGTCCGCCAAGAAATCTTCAATAGTAGCACGGAGTCTGGAGATGTGCGTAGCAAATGGAGATAGACTCAACACCTACCACATGGGACTTAAACATAACAGTAACAAGTGGGTGTGCTTCTGAGTATAGTAGACGTGATGTTCTTTTTACAGCAATGCCAGTCAGCATACACAGTTCCATCTCGCAAGGTCCAGTTGTGGCCCGGTCAGTTATGCGCGGGCGGTGAGCAAGGCAAAGACTCTTGCAAGGGAGACTCCGGAGGTCCCCTCATGTATCAAAACGGATTCAATTACGAAGCTGTTGGAGTTGTCAGCTTTGGTGCCTTACCCTGTGGCATGGAGAATGTGCCTGGAGTTTATACTAATGTGTATGAATATGACACATGGATTAGAAGTAATATCTATCCTTAATATTATGTTTATTGTTATGTGTTGTTGATGTATGACTCAAAAGTTAGTTTTTACAATTCACGAAGGCAATTGAGTTTTTTTTGGGTTTAGCTTAAATCTGTACATGTGTCATAGTGCGTGATCAAACCAACTATTCGCCCGAGACTTACGTGTTCCGTTGAATATGCACTACATATTTAGCGTTGTGCGTGTGTACACTTCCACTTTAGTAAAGTTTTATCTTTTAGTAAAGTCCAACTTTCAGTCGAACTGCTTTCGTGCAATGCAAGAGCTATACTTGTATTTGTAAAAAACTTAAGACTTACACAAGCATCCACTAATTATGTTAGTTTGAGTTCGGAAGAATTAGACGTCTCGTTGTAAAAAAAAAAATAATTAACATTTTAATATACCTAAGTTTTAATTTTAAGAAACAATAATTGTTGATGTACTGTAAAATTGTAAAGACTGTAAAATTGTCGACGGTAAATAGTCTGCAAAACAAAATATTTCTTAGTTATTTTTTAAGTATTAAATATATTAAACAGTATAAACATACAGATTTTTATTATTGATACAGTGTTTTACCTGGGGTCTCGAACTTTAATCCCAATTCTGCACGCTGTTTTTATTAAGGTCGGTGCAGTAGCTTTGGAACATCTTGAGTAAAAACAAAGACACAAAAATGTTTTCCTCTTCATAATATTAGAATCTTTAGACAACAAAACATGGCAAATCGACTTGGGTGAAAACCCAAAGGCAAGTTTTGCGGGTTTATTCCTCATCATTTCTCTAGATTGTTCAGTAGAGATTATCAGATAGATAATGGAAATTTCACTTATTTTGCAGGGATTTTAGATGATTATAATGGTTGGTCAAAAGTAAGCCTAATAAAATTGCATGCTGTAATGTACAGTGAAACATGTTGGACAATTTACCATGTATGATCATTATGTAACTATGTTTTCGCAAATAAGTATATTGATTGATTGATGGATTGAAATATTGATGCATATAATTATTTCATAAAATTGCGCAATTACGTATTCTTTCTGACGAGGTGTAAAATTCAAATACCCTTGAGATGAAGGATATTATTATGGCAAGCTCGTACTGGCCTTACATTTATATAGGCGATCGCCATTTGGACACCCCTCGGTCCTGGGATCATAATTGCATCCTTAGCCAGCACTGAGTCTGCTCCGCCCGGTTACCAGCCACCGAAGGGTGACAGAGTCGGATTATCTCTACCTTATCTTTTGATAGCAGACACTTCAAAAAGATTATTCGCCAGAAGTTTAGCTAATACTATGAAATTTTATGAATACCAACGAAATGGCAAAGTTTAGGGGTGACAAGACGAAAACAGCAGAGTGCTACAATCGGAATTGCTTTGGGGGAGAATACTGAGAATCTTCAAGTCAAGTTCGACCCTGCTGGTAGTATAATTTTACAAAAAATAAAAAACACAAAGTAGTTTTGTGTTTTTTAGTTACATATATCTTATATACATACATAAATACAGGTGAAGCTAATATAAGCGAGTTAAAAAAAACCCTACTTCAAACACAAAAATGCACTAAAAAGGAAGAAATATTTAAGTAGTATACAACATCTCACCTCATATGTGTATAACTTGAAAGAATACAGTAAACAGCCTTAAGCCTATATTTAAAGAATTATCCGCGAACTCCGAGTAGCTTTAGGTAATATACGAAAAACAATTTAGAAACCTTTAAAATGTGAGGGTTGTCCTCGATTTCTCTAGGATCTCATCATCAGATCGTGATCTGATGAAAATGGGAACACACGGAAAGCACCAGTTTTCAAATAAAAAAGAATCATTAGAATCGCTTCGACAATCAAAATTTACCAGGTAACAAACATAAAAAAAAATACAGACGAATTGAGACCTTACTCCTTTTTTGAAATCAGTTAAAAAAGGAAAATAGGAAAGTGTCGAGTTGCACGATTGAACACTTATAATTTCCTCAAGTAAAGTCAAAGAGCTAACCCAAACGATGAAGTCACCATACAAATAATTATATCAATTTTCCTCCTCAAGATACAAAATATTATTATATGATAATTAATTTGAGTTTCAAAAACATTTTATATCATATTTTCCTTATCACATATTTTCATAAATGCATAAGAGGTTTTATTAGTAACGTGAACAACGGTAATGCCAGGGGTAATTTAAGATTAAGATAAGTATCGTGTGGATTGTTGAACGTGATACGAGATTTTCCTTATATTGCTGTAATATATGATCTATAGAACTGTTATATTAGTTTCACTTAATTTAAATTATAGCAATTTGTATCAAGAAGCCAAAGTTATAAAGTGGGACGAACAATTTTAACATAGGTATAAAATAAGTTAATTTAAAATAAACAAATGACTAAGGGAAAAAGATCCATAAAGGGAAATGTGATGATGTAAGTGTAACAATGCACGATCTTTTTTTTTCACATTAGATAAACGCCAGAAGCAATTACACTATCCAATGGTCACAATAACAAGGTCAAATACACACATTCACTCACACAAGCACCTGGGTGCTTGTGTGAGTGAATGTCTCAGAACAAATCTTTGTAAACACACAAAGATTTGTCCCATGTGGGATCGAATCCACAACACCAGTGCAGTGGAAAGCGGCGAGGCCATCGCTTAAACCACTACACCACACGTGTAGACACGTGGGCTCCTTTATTTGTGGCACCAAAGAGGCCTGGTTTCAAGTCACGTTACAGATTTTTCTGAGAGTACTACGTTACATAAGCCAATAATCCTAAGGTAATAAGAAAATGATGCAAAGTATGTAGACAATTTTCGTCCTTAAAAGCACGGTTTTTTTAGTCAATCGCACGTATTTTTTAACTTCACCTATATGTATGTATGTATGTAACCGACTCCTTTGGACTCGATTTTGACCCACTTTAAACGGACAGAATTCATTAAAATTTTGCACACCTGTGAAAGATCGATGACAATATTGACAATGCAATAATTCGATAAAAAAAATAAAAATTAAATAATTAAAAAAAAAACGCTCTTATAAATAAACCAAACTAAAAAGTAGAAAATAAATAATAAAAAAAAGCGTGGGGCGCTCTGTGCCATATTTTTCGTCTATCGAGCAACCCACGCTTTTTCGCAATAATACTAGTATTTTTTGTTCATTACCATTTTCAGCTTATATTAGGAATTATTTTTCACTTTTTAGTTAGAAGTACTTTAAAAGCGTGTTTTTTAAGTTTTTTAAACTATTATTTTGTCCTATACGCAATTGTGCAAATATGAATAAGATATATTTTTGAATTTACTTATTATGTAATTTGATGGTAATAGAACTCTTGTGACTCGAAGGCGGAAGCACTACTATCTCTCCTTTTACCTGCTGATAAATACTGGTGGTGAGATCAGGCCCTGAAATTACTGACACATGACTCATAACACCATGGATATTCACTATTCACAAAATCATTCATCTGATATAAATGATTTTGTGAATAGTTAACATCCATGGGCTAAACGCCCAGTCACTAAGTTCGTTCAAAATGAGTTTTAAAGAACATATTATTAGCAGATAATAATATGAGTAAAACTGTATTTCTCCAATCTTTCATAGTATTTATAATTATATATGTTTATTATTATTATTGCGAGCCTATAGTGTCCCACTGCAGGGCAAAGGCCTCCCCTCCCTTTTTCCATTTATAAATATAGTTTTAAAAATATGTACAAAAAACATTTACTGGAAAAGCAACAAAGTAAATAAGAATAATAATTACCTGTGGCCTGCACGAATGTGCATAAAGTTATCTCAATGGCATTCTTCTCTTCTCTTTATAGTACACAACATGACTTCTGCCAATCGAATACCTATACTTGTGAAAAACACAATCCTACACAAATCACACATTCAATCCTACACTATTTACACTATACAGACAATACAGAAGACACGGCACATTGTTTTTAAATAGCTGGATAACTTATTTATTGCAAAACAACAGTATTGATTAAAACAACGGATTATGTTTGGCTTGGACGAGTTTTTGAGAACCCCGCTCTTCACCGATTTTTTTTTTTCTTTTTTTTTCTTGTTGACAATTCGGCTGCTTAAAATCAAAACATAGTAACTCCTTCCAACAAAAATGTTCAGGAGAGCCAAAAAACGGGTCGGCTACTTTGATTCGTTCGCCTAAAGAAACCAGAACAGATAGCGATTTGGATGTTTGGCAAAAAGTTGTGCTATATTGTTGACATTTTAGGTTGTAATACTCGTAATCGTTTTGGAGTATAGTTGCACTTGAATCTCTCATACTTTATTTTTATTTGTAAATTTACCCAAATATGACTGTAAGAACAATATCAAAACATACTAGTAAGTCTGCTTGCTAGGTTATCAATTTGAATTTCGATGGTAAACGTAAAGACTAAACAAATTCAATACATTAATAGTATATATAAGATTAAAAATAATACAAAAGTACTGTTCATAAGCCCTATGAATGCAGATCTTGATTAAAAAGGTCTTTCAAATAGAGCGGGTCCATGTTAATAATCTGTGGCGGCCATTTTGTTTTGGCGGCATCTTTCAAATCAGTTTTTTCTTATTCAGTCACTGATGCCAAATCACGATGGCAAGTCACACGGTTGAGCTGCACTGCATGTGCAAATGATAAAACTTTATTATCAAAATGAGTGTTCTTTAGTGTACTACGCAAAAGTGTTAGTGCAAAAAAAATATCTTTAGCGATGAGGCACTTTTTGGATTAATGGTTTTGTTAATAAGCGATATTGCCGTATGGGATGGGATGACCACCACCCACACATGTGGTTCACCAGGTGGCAATGCATCCACAAAAAGTTACTGTTCGGTACATATTTTAGTCTGGCGGCGTCATTGGTTCATACATCTTCGAAAACAACCTTGGCGAGGCCATCACCGTCAACGGCGAGCACTACAGATCAATGATAAACAGTTTCTTTTGGCTTGTATTAAACAATATGTACGTGAACAACATGTGGTTCCAGCAAGATGGCGCTATTTGCCACACAGCGAACGACGTTATTTCTTACCTGCATTCGTTTTCGACTTACAAAGCACGCACTACACGCCTGGACCGATAAAATTGCTTGTAACTCATTTTATTCTTTTTTAACTCAGAAAATGCTCCCCCTTGCACCGGTGACACTGGACTTACTAAACGAAATTACATTGATTTTACAAAATTTATATAGAAAATTTCCTTGAAGTACAAATTCAAAACATAGCAAGTAGGTATTTAAAATTCATAACTTAGTAAGTCGCTTGAGCTGCTAGGGTTTTAAATTTGTATTCTGACATACTATGTTTAGAATTTGTACTTCAAGGAAATTTTCGTAATCATGCCAAATTGCTTAGACTTGCTAAATGTTATTTTTAAAATTACGTATGAAACTGGGTGTTTTAAGGTTTACATCCTTTCTATACTGTTTAGTAAGTCGAAAAATGACAAAAACCGCTTTTTTCTCAAAACACCTGTTACTAGGTTTTGAATTTGGGCAGCCGAATTATTGTTTCTGATTGTCAAAAGCATATGGGTGCGTTCCATTTTGATTTAACAATATTTTTGTCATTTCTATTTGTTAATTTTGAAATTGAGTTAAATACGTTTTGTGTAATGCTTTAATATTGTATGGGTTTAGTTGTGGTTTGCTTCTTCTTAATGTAATTTAGTTGTTTCACTATAAATGTGTAATGAATAAATAAATGAATAAATAAATATTTATATATTTTTTTTTTTTTTTTTGTTCTTTGTAGCACAAAAAATTGTAACATGTGTCATGTAATTTTTTATTGCTTTTATTATATTTTTTCTATTGTCACACTACTTTTTTACTCATTTACTGGGCGCATCAGAATATCAGCGCTGCGGTGCTTTTAGCGCTGCAGTATTGTGCTGAGATGCGTACCATTTCTGGCATTATTACCTAATAGTATTTTAAATTATTTAGTTTTAGATGTATAATAATGTATTCCATTTTTATTATGCCAGAATAAATGATTTTTCTTTCTTCTTTCTTCTTATTTATCTCTGTCTGTGGTTTGTACAGTCCAGTCACTCTGCCATGAATCCAATTCATCCCGCCATCTCCTTCTGGGTCTGCCACGTTGTCGTTTATCGTTATTATATGTAATTTTTTAAAACAATTTTTAATAGCCATTTTAGTAATTTTATCATTTTTCATCCCGCTCGTTAACTGATTAATTATCGCCTTTTTTGTAAATGTATTTCACTCTATTTCGATTAAAACTTCCCTGAGCTTATGGCAAAACAACTTTTGCCGGGTCAGCTAGTATTTATATAATATTACAAATGTATATAGTATTTATGTATATATATGTTATTGTAGTCTATAAGTTGTTTATATTGTATATAAATATTGTAAGATATGTGTAAATATTGAAATTAGGATATATCTCTATTTTTTGTAAATATTAGCCATAAAATTTCTTTAGTTTTTTTTTTAATAATATACCAACATAACATATTGCCTGCAACACAAACTATATTCTTATCCATCCAAAAGTTGCCTGTAAGAATTCGCTCTTTAGCGATTAAAATAATTTAAGTTTGTTTCTATAATGATATCAAACTGAAAATTTGGTGTACAATAAAGAATATTCTATCAAGCTATCTATCTAAACGTCCGTTTGCTACATACGTCGAACACAGAAAAAAGTGGGAATTCCAACAGAAGAAATTATTAGACTGTTTTGTAATGACTACCTTCTAATAATAGTAGGTGACATCACACGCATCACAGTTGTTACCTTGTGTGACCTCAATAATCTTAGTCAATCATATTTTTATATGGGCAAAATTTAAGGTGAACCAGTTTTTTTATATGACTGTTGAGCAATTTTGTGGTGCATTGCATTTGGCACCTATTGCAAACCAAGATATGTTTAAATTTTCACAACGATATAAAGTCGATTGTCTCTACCAAATAGAATAACTATAGTTAGTGCCAATCGATTTTGTGTAAAATGTAAAACAATCCTAAGTATATTGTGTAGGATATAATGTAAAAAAACAGTATAATAATAATATAAAAATAATAACTAATATATTATAGGCCTTGCCCAGCAGTAGGACAACGCAGGCTAACGGAAAAAAATGGTTTTTCCAACATACATAAATAAGTAATAGTATCATATTTTAGACATGTAATTGATAGCCATTCAAATCCCACTATGTGACTTAATTATAGTACAAATTGAAACAAAAGAGATATTGATTGCCTATACGAGTCTCTCTTTCTCGCAATTAAATCTAACAGTTTGTCAAGGCATGATATCATGTGAAAAACAAACATACATTGTTAATAAAATAAAAATATAAACACTATGGTAGAACACACGATTAAAATCCTCTCCATCCACTTAGCTTAACATCCCATGTTTTCTCGATTAAGGTTTTAATGATGATCTAATGAAACCCCGTAGCTAATAGGAGATTCCAAGAAGCGAAACTTGTAATACAGGTTTGTAGCAAATACGTAACAAAAACATATACAGCATTATTTACACGTCAATAAAGTTAAAAGTCGCTTGTGTCTTTAAGCTTGGCAGTTCATATATGCGAATGATCTTGGCGTTATATACTTATTTTTCTTAAGTTCGTTGTCTCATTCGTGTATCAAGCCACCACCAGAATAAATACTCATAGTGCAACCGGCTACTGGCCGGAGAAGACGTTTTAGAGTTTAATTGTTATTAGTGTTTTACGCTGTGATATTTACAAAATGAATAGTTTTATTATATTACCGGTTTTGATGGCGTTCTGCTGTTTGGCCAATGGACGTAAGTGTTTTTTTGATGTTCTTTTTTTTAGCATAATATTAACCTTACTTATGTTAAGTAATCTAAAATCAAAAACAGGTGGTTTATAAACGCGTTTGCTTCATATATTAAATATTAAATAAAAACCGCGTTTCAGAATTTGTTTCAATTTTATTTTGTCGCTAACATTAAAAGGATTTTAAATAGGTTTCCAAAAATTCAAGTTTAACTGTTACTCAATTATCGTTGTTAAAAAGAACTATGTCGCCTTACTGTCAATGTTGTTTTCTATTATTACATTGTTTTCTACTAAAGGAAATAATAATATTTTATTGTGTGATTAAGTGATTAAACTCAAAAATCTTCGTATCTACTGGACTGATCATAATTTACTTTAGAGAGATAGTCCAAGAACCCAATAAAAAGCTACTTTTTATCGACGTACCAAGGGTGCGGCGACGCGAATGGAAACTAGTATTTAATTAAATTAATTATATGTAAGTACTATTCAAACAAAAATAAAACAAGAACCAAGACTAGCTACACAGCTTAGGTCACTGTCAACTGTTACTGGCTTTACCGGTTACTTGTTTCTATGTGTAACTATTTATCCGACTTTAAAAAAGGATGTTCTCAATTCGTCTGTATTTTTATTTTATGTTTTTTACCTGAAGCGATTTTAATAATTATTTTTTATTTGAAAGCTGGTGCTTCCCGTGTGGACACTTCAATTTGGTCTAGTTCTGACAATGGCACCCATGAGAAAACCATATAAGTCTAAAATTATTCTAATTGAAGTCGGTTTTTATCTATATTTTTGACTACCGATCGGACCGAAATTTGAAATACTATTGTGTAATTATCATAAGTACCGATGACAGTGAGCTCTGATGATACCGTTGTTAAAAATACTTATACATAGAAACAAGTAGGCGAGGTTAATGGCCAGAGTCTCTGATATCTTTTGAGTAATTGAATTTGGATTCACTCAATTTCCATTATATTCAAGAAGACATAACATTATGCCTATATTACCCAGAAGGGTGTGGCATAGGTGCATAACACCCACATTTCATCTTTTAGGTCTCATGTAATAGTAAACTTAAACTTCTACTGACCATAAATTAAACTCAGTGCTGCTATTCAGAATTTTCTGACGTGAAAATCTCTTATAATAACACTTTTCCCAACCAAGTTATCGAACCCGAGACTTCGCGTCGAGAGGCGCAAACGCTAATCATTAACCCTTAATCAAATGGACATTTTTTTTTTTAATTGAAATTTTGTCACGGTTTTTAGTTAAGAGGGTTTTATAGATTTCGAAAAAAAAACGCCTTATTTTTATAAAAAGGGGGTTTTTTTATAGAGATTGGTACTGGTTATAATTTTCAATAAAGAAATAATAAAACAATATTACAGTAGTGTCAAGTGGGCAATAATTTCCCAATATTTTAATAAGGGTTAAACTAACGAGGCAGTTAAGGCAAATTGTGTAAATCCTACCGATAACGTAACATTAGATGTGAAGGGGTTATAGATGAAGATATTAAGAAGAGGTAATTTAGAAGTATGGTGATATAAGTATTTTCATTCTGTTTTGTTGTTCTTTGTTCTTTTTCTTTTTTATAAAAAACGACGCCTGCACTAGGAATAACTCCTGTATCGCGGGGGTGTTCACAAACATACATTTCACGTACACAGAGCACAGAGTCAGAACAAATCTTTGCGAATCACACAAAGATTTGTCCCATGTGGGGATCGAACCCACAACACCAGCGCAGTTGAAAGCGGCGAGGCGACCGCTTTAACCACCACGCCAACCGTGCACTCACACTCACTTGTTGAAGTTCAAGTTTATTTATTTACAGTTTTTGTTTTGTATCATTTAACAATCACTCGATAGATGGCATTAGAGGAAAAATTTGAAGTCGGTGTTAAGATTCACCGCTGAATGACCTGTCAAGTTTTATGAAATATAATGTTCGCTCTTAATACAACAAGAGTTTCCTTGGTTACCTGAAATATTCTTATTTATTTTATGTTTATTTACTCCGTATTGTAGTATGCGTTGTTAACTTCCTGCTAGTATATTACATGGTAGACAAAACTACGAGGTCATGTTGTATATCAGGCAATCATGATAGTGACTAAAATAGAATGACCTAATAGTAATCGTCTGGAATTTCGACTGGTGGATTACGTAAGTCCTTTATAACATGGGATGGAAAAAAGCCAAATAACAATTTTGCCGGATCTGGGCATCAAAGAGAATTGAAAACAAATAAATGAAGCTTTAAATTGTGTTATATATATACGGCTATAATAATTATATTCAGCCGAGCTTTGTAGACCACATTTTAACAAATAAAAGATTTTGAATTTGATTTTGAACGAAAGTATACACTTCGGAGGCAATGCGTAGAGCACGAAAAGCTTTCGCTTAGTGAAAATCGCACTAAGGCAATAGTGCGATTTAGTAAAGTTTATTTAATAAATCTTTTCCTTTTTTTTGTATTTTATAAAAGTTACGTTAATTTAAAAATGTAAAACTTCCCATATTTCACTATAAAGTAGACAAAAAATACATATAAATATAAATAAAATTGTATTCACTGGCGTTACATGCAGGGACCAAGCTACCGGTGGTTAAGGCTCCAGAGGGACAAACCTCATTCCTTCTGCGTGACCCAAAGCATATGCTTTAGTTATATACCTATCTATTTATACTACTTTAAGTATCTTTTAGATCGATATTTTGATATTGACTACATAAACAACTTCAAAACCGATGTTTGATTAAAAGCAGCATGTAGATATATTATTAATGATTATGTTAACAACAAAATCCCCAATGACGTAAGTAAATGGCACCAAAAAACCAGCTCAATTTGAATACACCTTGTATTTTGAAACGCGTAGGTCGGTAGTAGCGGGAAAAACTCGATTAATAATCTAGACGCGTTAAAGTAGTTTAAGTTTTTTCTGGTGGTAGAGCTCAAGGGCGGCAGCACCACCGTCTCACCTTTAACCTGCCGTTAAATAATAGTGCTTGCATTACTGTGTTCCGGTTTGGTGGCAAGGTCAGGCCCTGAAATTACTGTCATATGAGTCATAACACCGTAGTCCTCAGCTGCAGCGACGCATCTACAATCTGCTTTTGTGGATCTTGTCCATGGGATGTACTTCACTTACCATCAGGTGGACAACACGTTCGGTCGCCGCACGTATGCATAAATGAAAGTGACGGAAACAAATGACTTAAGTCCTTTTGGTCGGCGCGTACAGTGGGCCAACGAGTTAGGTATGCAGGGCAAAAACTTCTAAGTAATGACTTACTACACCAGTTATGGATAAGTGATTTACATATCTTAATATACCCATATTAATACCTTTAATAAGTATATTACCTTAATATAATTATTAAATATGAAATTCACACATGCATACCTATTATAGTCAGTTTTCACTATGGCTTAGAAGTTTTTGCCCTGCATACCTAACTCATTGGCCCACTGTACGTCTTAACTTCTTTTGGCTACCTTGTATACTATGTATGACTTAAGTTCTTTTACCTTCCACGACTATTTCAGATAATAATATTACAGTTTATGTTTCTAACAAAAACTTAATAAAAATAACAATAACACGCGATATAATAAATGTATGAATTGATAATCATAATAATATTATTATGACAAATATTAAAAACTTAAGACATTCCAACTGGTTTTATTATTAAATTATTATTTTGTGTCATATTCAATGTGTTTATTTTTCCAACTTGACATTTTAGGAACTTTTTATGTTATCTTTTCAAATTATGAGGACGATTACACAAGGTACAAATCTCATTAAGTTCTCTGAGGATGTCCTCTCGTGTAACTTCACAATTTTGTTATATACTACCCATTTGTGATTAAAAACAGCAGACACAGCTTTACTTGTCATTTAGTCACGAGTAGCCTTAATTTCACCAACCTTCTTAAACTGCAGTTTTCTTAAACCAGTATTTTGATCTCTTTCGCTCATTCAATATTTAAACGGTACAAAGAAACATTGAAATTCAAAAGCTGTAGCTCAGCGTTAACATAGGCTTAACGCGTTGGTGCAATCGGATCTTAGTCATATTTTAAAGTTATAGGTAATTATATTTATTATCTGCAGGTTGATAACCTGTTTTTTCCTTAAACCGCTCACTAGGAAACAATTGGAAAAATCCACTGTTTCTTTTGGGCAATTAATTGAACTGTGGATATTAAAAACAACACAATACGAGCCAGTTGCGTGTTCCATGGTTAAAGATTTAACCCCGTGTTTACTTTTAACCCAGGATTAAATACAAGTGGAAACAGTTAACCCAGGGTTTACTTTTACCTATTGAACACGCAAGTGGCCCTTAACGTAATAAATTTCTAGGTTAAAAGTCTAGGTGAGTTTCATGTACATACATAGAGAATACCAATATCAAATTCAAATTTAAATTCAAATCATTTATTTTCATAGGCCCCAGGAGGCGCTTGAACACGTCAAAATATTACTAACAAATGATATAAAAATAAATTATAAGTAAAACTAAATTATACTAATTACAATGATTTGAATAACCGGGGCTTAGATTAATTTTAATCCAACTGTTTAAAATCAGATTAAAATCAAACTAAGTACCAGCTCCGATGGGTATTGCATTATGAGAAGAGCTGGTGAGAATATAGTCGACGATCCATACGGGTGTTGTTTCCTCCGTCGAGCATCTTTCAATACCTATTTAATTCTGATCTGCCCATGCTTTTCAGAACTAGGACGATGCAGAACACCGTACGGCGCGCAAGGATCCTGCATATCCCTCTACAACTGCCCGGCTCTTCTGGCAATCACCACCAACCAAGCGACAGCTCAAGAGACGGCACTTTTGAGAAATTCATTCTGCGGTTCCGTTCAGAACGTGCCTGCTGTAAGTTCTCAAAGTATAATCATCAACTAAGCATAGGAGCCTCTACTCCAATTGCCTCATCAGTATACGGTATACAGTAAACGGCCTCAATGTACCTTTATTTAAAAAAATATCCCCGTACTCCTAAACGTTGAGGAGTTATACCTTCCAGCATGATCTCAGCAATATGAAATGCCAACTATTCGCGGTTTTGGTTTCCCCATAACTAAAGACTGCCTGCACTTGTAACATAATAATATGCAATATTGATAAGTCTGTGACGAGCGCAGACCGACTATTTTCAGTCTTTCAACTTCAACTACGCTTAGGGAAATGCGATACTCTTGATACACTGTAATTCTATTCTTTACTAAGCAGAGCTTTTCTGAATTCTAGGTGTGCTGTGAACAGAAAACCACAACAGCCCCACCACCACCACCACCACCGCCGCGGGAGATACGGTGTTTCACGCCAGAAGGCAAGCAAGGCAAATGCATCGCATGGCAATCCTGCCCTGACATCGCCCAGCTGTTATCGACAAATCCTGTGCCTGATGAAAAGCTACAATACGTCATCAGATCTAGGTAAATCCTTTAACTGTTCTATCCATGGCATTGCACACCTTTGCATTGTTCATCAACAATCCTTTGTCAATACCGTAGGCTTTATGCCGTAAAAACGGTTTTGTTATAACATGGTTTTACTAATATTACAAACGAACTACCGCTCGCAAGTCGATGAAAACCTTTATATTTCACCAAGCCATCAATTATGCCATCGTCATGGTTGATTTACTGGTTTAGCTGTGATAGTAAAATAGACTGACTTATTTTCATATTAAATTGGTATGGATGTGAAGACTACTTTCACAAGTAAAATTGGTGTGTCAATTAGCTATTTTTCATCTCCATTTCATCCTCATCCTTTAATCAACATTTATTGCTCAGCTGATGCAAAAATTGCCATTCTTTTCTTTTTGTTTGTAATTTACCAAGAAAATTTTCTATGGAATTCGAATCGACCGGCTGACAAAGCCATTTTTGGGGCAAGCTTGATTACAGTGTTATTTAAAGGTCGATCGACATCATCTTTAACAGTTGAAGGTCTCGGGTTCAAAACACACAGCAGGCAAAAGTTAAGGAAAACACGACGAGTTTATAAGCTTTGGTGATTTTCTTGCATATTGTTATTATCCGACGTTTTATGATCATGGCCAGTGCAACTCAATTGAAACGTGAGACAAAAAAAGGTTCATGCTATGTCACCTGTAAATATTCTTCTTCTACGTCATATCTATGACTTTTTTATTGTGTTTATTTATAACTTTTAATGGTGCCCGTCCAACTGTAATTCATAGCTATGAAACCTTCGTCAAAAGGTTTACGAAGTTACGAAGTCCAATTAATGCATGTTTTGGATGCTGCTAATTTAAATCACTTGAAGTATAAGCTATAATTAGCCAGAGTTATAGGATATGTAATAATAGTTGTCATGGTAAGCAATGGTTATCATAAAATGCATTTAAGTCTCAGATTTAATCTTAATTTCATTATTTTAAAGCAGGATATTAGAGAGATAAAAATCTACGTTATTATCGAAACCTTTATGTCATATTCTATGACAAATACTTATTTCAAGTTATTGATTTTTATTTTTTTTTTTTTTACTGTATTCAATTTGCCAGACATAATATAACCAGTTTGGCAAGAATTGTACAAGGAAAAATTATATTTATGTTTTATGAATTAATTGGCATACATTGACCTTTAGTGAGTCAAGATGTAACTCGTACACAATTCTGAGAAAAAACATGATTAATGGATTCGAGTCTAGGGAAAATATATACAGAGTACAAACACAGTGATGATTTTGTTTTGGAATGTAATATTATATTTCTTTTTTAAAATCAGTTTATTAATTCATAATTCGTAATCCGGCAGCATGGAATAGCATAGACATATAAGTCATTCTAATATGCCTGACTAGATGACCCGCGCTGTTTTACCCGCAAGTTAAAAATATTTACAATGCCATCTAATTAGTGTTTACGTAAACTCACTTCTAACTGAAAATCTGAATAAAATTTAGAAAAATCCCGGGACAGAAATTCATTTATTTTGATTCAAGTTAACTATGCGAAATCCCTTCTTAGTGCGCCCCTACGTCATGAAAGGAACTTTTGTGCAAAAATTTCAGTTCCCAGCCGTAGCGGTTTAGGCTCTGCGTTGATGAATCAGTCAGTCGGGCGAGCAATTATATAAGTTTAAAGAAGAAATTATGAAAATTCATACGAATGTGTCATGTCAGATTGATGTAAATTAAGAGTATGAAATTAAGAAAGTTTGAGTTCACCCTTATATTCAAGAACCAGTAGATTTTTCTACAAGAAAAATTCTAATCTGAGTTATCCCCTTATTTTAAAGAACACATTGAAGTTTCATGCACCTTTACTCTCTGGTGCAATTAGCCTCAATTAGGATGAGGCAAGCAGCCCATGCAGGATATTATTTCAGTTATGGTCGAGGACTTTCCGAATGGTCAACTATTCTATTTAAACTTCTGCCAATCAATAAATGTTAAAGAATTGATTAGTCGCATTTTTATTTTTTATTTTAGTTTATTAATTGACATTTGATTATTCTTTTATTTTATTTTTGTTGCCCTGACATAATATTGTATCGTTTTTTATACTTAGTATTGACATTTTATTGATTTTATGAATTTATCACTTGTTAACAATTAATTAATTGACATCTAATGTATGATTGTAATTGTGGTGCTATCAATGTTTATTACATAATTTTATCATTACTTTTATATTTATTTAATGAACATGAAATTGCTGAATTTGTTATTAATGTTATGTGTTATTTATTAGAAATTTTAAATTATTTAAATCATTCGCACACAATGTAAAAATTGTTACTAAATAAATTGAATGAAAAAAACATCATATTAAAAACCGACACAAAGACGCTGTTTAGATCATCGGTAGGTTAAAGATAAATGAATAGAATTCCATGCTAAGGGATATGAATCTAGGGATGAGAAATTAAAGATGATAATCAGATTAATTTTTAATTTTCAGATGTCAAGGACCTGATGAAAACAGCGTGTGCTGCGGTCCTGTACCTTCATTCAACGAAAGAATAAAGGAGGAGCAGCAACTGCAGTCGCAACCGCAAGGAAAGTGTGTGTCAGTTAATCCACCTGATGCCAGCAGTGGTTGCTGTGGTATAGACAGCGTGTCTGGCAACAAGATTTATGGTGAGTATAACTAATGTTTCTTCGAATAGGCCGAGGGAAATTAAGATATATTGTATAGAAATAAATATGAGAGAGAAAAGAGTGTTTCAAAATATAACAATTGAGTCGGAATAATTCGAAAGGTCATTTATTCAGACAAAGGCAAAAAAAAATTTCAAGCGGCCAAGGGAAAACACTCTTACTTGTAATATTTTAAAGCAAATTTTAGCTTTGCTATGCCTTTTTGTATTTTATATAATATAAAGTTGAATACGAAGCAGCATACGAATCCATAGCTGAATTGGCAAAGCACTTGGGGCGTATACCCAGGGGGTGCAGGTTCGAGTCCTGCTGGATTCTTAATTTTTCAACTTTAATATTATATAGAAAACACTCTTAATTTAGATTTTCTTCACCGTTTCTTAAGTTCACCTTGCTAATCTATAGAGTTTCGGATAAAGTGGCCTGGATAGTAAGAGGACACCAAACTATAAAACAAAATACCAGTCTCATAAAATAGTGCTGTTTTCAGGTGGCGAACAAGCAACCATAGATCAGTACCCATGGTTGGTGCTGATCGAATATAAAAGAAGGTTTGAAGATAGAATGTCGCTAAGATGTGGTGCTGCCCTCATCAGCAGCAAATATGTTCTTACTGCGGGTCACTGCGTTAAAGGCAGCATTCTGAAGGATTCTATACCGTAAGTAATCACTACATATTATAAACCAGTCTTTCGCCGCGATAAACTCAAAAAAGAGCATTTTCATTCTAAGATAAAACTTAAACCAATTTGACATGACAATATATAGATATAATTTTATTTTACATTATAAAAAAAAATCTCTTTTAATTTTCTTTCTTCTTTGATTGTTATTTAATAAATATATATGTATGTAAGTATACTTTTATATACTTATAATAATATATATTATGTTTATGTTATTTATATATGTATATATATGTACTAGGATGTAAATATGTATGCGGATTTAGTTATATTTATCTTTGGTACTTTCCTCTTAAGTTGTACACACTTATCTTGCCCTCTATGGCATCATCGTCTTCTCTATTGCTCTAGGTTTGCTGGAAGACAACTCAAGCAATGAGTTAAGCTTGCCTTTTGTATTCAATTACTGTTTTATGTATATTTCTTTGTGATCTTTTGTGTACAATAAAGTATTAAACAAAATAAATAAATAAAAATACTGATCATGCGGTTTTTCACTAGATATTGTATATACATGTGGGAGTGTTATAAATTTATCGAGGCCACGCGGGTGTGTGGTGTATCCTACCACGAGGACATGCGTATCAAAGCCGAGTGGTCCATGTTCCTACCTGTTTTTTTCTGGAACATATAGCCTCCATTATTCCATCCTAAAACCGTTTCAACCTTAATGGAAGGCAGAGCTTATAAATTATAATAAGCGTTTCATTCCCATCTAATATAATGGTGCGTGGTATGTCTGCACGTGTGGTGTAGTGGTTTAAGCGGTCGCCTCCGGTGTTGTGGGTTCGATCCCCACATGGGACAAATCTTTGTGTAATTCGCAAAGATTTGTTCTGAGACTGGGTGTGCTTGTGTGAGTAAATGTGTGTATTTGGCCTTGTCATTGGGACCATTGGATAGTGTAATTGCTTCTGGCGTTCTATCTGATGTAAAAAATTCAAATTTATCTTCATATATTATTTATCTAGGGTTAATTCCGTCGTAAATGAAGAAACTAACATATTTACAATATTATTTTCAGTAAAAACGTACTTCTCGGCGAATACGATACGAGCAGCGAAGGTCCCGATTGCCAGGAAGTCGACGGAGGTGGTATAGACTGCACCGACGGAATGGTCAGGATTGGTATTGAGAGGATCATAGCGCATCCACAGTACGACCCCTTTGACTCGAACAGAAGAAACGATATTGCCCTCATCAGGATGCTGACACTGGCACCTTTTACTGGTAAGTCTGATTTTAAAATATAGACACAGATTACAGAATAAAGGTAGATAGCCAGAGATATTAGTCTATGATACAAGGAAAGCACGGGCTCATCACGTGTTTGAGTTCAAATCTGAGTTGATCTACAGATATTTTAATATCTATGTTGTTAAACTTTCGCGATTTTAATATCATAGAACAGCTGTGATGATTAACGTATAAACTATTGCTGTTGCATGATTAAATTATTATATATTATAAAACGGGTACTAACGCGAATAATAATAATAATAAATCTATTTGCTAGAAATGAAATATCAATATCGCAAATCCTATCTTCATTAATTTTCGAAAAATTATTTTCCTTATATTCGCAACCTATAAATCTTTCTCTGTAAGAGCTGTGCGCTTGTGGAATGATTTGCCGGTTGATATCAAGCGTTCACAGACATTAGCTGTGTTTAAGAATAGAGTTAAGGAACATTATCATAATAAAGCCACCAAAAATTTACCCACGCTTTAAAATGTATTCTGAATTATGTATGTATATATTTATCTATATATATATATTATATATAATATTTATATATATTTATTTAAAGATATTTAATATATATTTTATGCCTGTATGTATTTATTTAAGTATGTATGTAATGTGTATACATGTAGGTATGTATACACATTATTTTAGTTAAGTAAGTGCTATCTTTATTTACTACACTACACCACTGACCATGTCTATTTACTTATTCCTGTCCATCCAAAGGTTGCCTGGAAGAGATCACTTTATAGTGATAAGGCCGCCCATTGTGCATGTTTCAATTAGACTGTGTATCACAATTATGTACTTCTTCTTTGTGTACAATAAAGAATTCTCTATCTATCTATCCAAAATCTAACCTATAAGGACGCCCAATGTTGAGCAAGTCTCCTCCAGACTTTTTCACACCTGACGGTCTTGGGCCACAAGCACCCATTTAATCCCGGCTGGCTTGACCAGATCGTCGGTCCATCTGGTAGGAGGCCGGCCCACACTGCGTCTTCCAGTTCGCGGTCGCCACTCGAGAACCTTTCTTCCCCATCGGTTGTCAGTTCTTCGAGCGATTTGGCCTGCTGATTTTCCTTACATTGAATCAAAAATTAATTATGATATTATTTCCAGAATTTATCCGCCCCATTTGTTTGCCGACTGGCGACATATCAACCAGAACCGACCGCTTCAATACCACCGTAGCTGGTTGGGGTTCCACCAGCAGCACGGCGAGCAAGAGCTTAACCAAACTCTATGTAGTACTGCCTTATGTCACTAGAAATGTAAGTCAATATTAATTTCACAATACTTTTTAAATAAAAAGAATAATAGTGCCATCTTCTTAGTATAATATACCGAGAAACTGTTGAAAAATTTGAGGGTCTAAGCGAGACATACATTTCAATTGATTTGGAATTGATAAAATTGTTCAGACAAAGGTGTGAGCTGGTAACACTATTGGTAGAGCAACTATAAAATTCCACCTTCTCTTATTTCGTCTACTTCAAATGAATTCGTTGAACAAAGAGATTAAATAAGCAATACTTTATTCTAAGTCTTTTTCTTTCTTCGTTTCAGGTTTGCCAAGTGCCCTTCAAGCAGCCTTCTCTCAACGTGAATCTATGGAAGGGTCAGATCTGCGCCGGCGGGGAGGCTGGCAAGGACTCCTGCAAAGGAGACTCTGGCGGTCCTCTCATGTACGAACACGAAATCAGAAAGGATGTCAAGATACATGAAGTTATCGGCATAGTAAGCTTCGGTCATTCGGATTGTGGTACCGCAGGTGTTCCAGGTATTTATTCAAATGTATATGAATACATCCCTTGGATTACGAGTAACATTACGCCTTAGAAAGCTGATGTAAACCTAGCTCTTATATTTTTGTGATAGGTATAATAAAATAATGTAATTTACCTCTTTGAAGTTGTCTTTATTTAGCCAAAGTGTTAAGTGAAAAAATAATTCGCTGTTTCCTAATGGATACACTAATCAAATTCATATCTTGCTTAACTTGTTTACCAAACAAAAGTTTCATAACTTTGTACTAGGACCCGAATTACTTCAAAGGAGCAAATTTAATATGATAAGATAAAAAATAGCAGTTATTTGCTATATCATTACTATTAAATATCTAAGTGATATTCAATGTTAGCCTGAAACAGGTGGCATTCAATATCGACGATCCAGTAAGGGATCTCAAAAACGATCAGCAGCTTTATCGTCTAAATTAAATGGCTTAAAACGTATTCGCGAAGCCTAATGATCAGTACTCACATCAGGTTAGAAAACACTGGTTTTACTTGATAGTTTCAATGCGAGAGTCGTAAAAACATCGTCTGGCTCGATAGAAATAAATAATAGTTTAAAAAAACTAAAAAACACGCTTTTAAAGTACTTCTAACTAAAAAGTGAAAAATAATTCCTAATATAAGCTGAAAAAAGCGTGGGTTGCTCGATAGACGAAAAATATGGCACAGAGCGCCCCACGCTTTTTTCAGCTTATATTAGGAATTATTTTTCACTTTTTAGTTAGAAGTACTTTAAAAGCGTGTTTTTTAGTTTTTTTAAACTATTATTTATTTTCTACTTTTTAGTTTTTTTTTTTTTTTTTTTTTATATATTTTTAATTTTTTTTATCGAATTATTGCATTGTCATCGATCTTTGACAGGTGTGCAAAATTTGAATGAAATCTGTCCGTTTAAAGTGGGTCAAAATCGAGTCCAAAGGAGTCGGTTACATACAAACAAACAAACAAACAAACAAACAAACAAACAAACATACAGGTGAAGCTAATATAAGCGTGTTAAAAATAAATTCAAAATCTTTCGCACCGAATATTTACTGTGTACTCACCGAGTATCTGATATAATTCATTTTTTATTATTATTATATATAGATATTAAACATATTACTAAATTATTGTTACATGTAATTTAAAATTTTGTTGAATCAAATCTTATAGAAACCTAATACTTTATTCAGCATGGAGCATGATTTTTGTTTTCCTCTGGAATGTACACGTCTACATCCAGCTTGTCAAATAAAATGGTGGGTGACCTACAACACATGTTTTCACTGTAGGCATCCACTGAACAACACACAATTGTAACGTGTATGCTATGTTATAGTCTATTCATATAGACTTGGCAAAAAAGATAAACAATAATGGCTGACGAAAAAAAATAGTGATGTGAATCATTTAATGAACTGTTGTGAACTACTCAAAATGGCGCTTCAACATTCATTCAGTGAATGATATTAATTAATTAAAAGTCGCTAAAGTCGGTTAAAAATGGACTTTGATTTAGTTATGTGTCGTTCGCGATTGAACGAATCTAAAGAACCGAGTCGCGCGAACCGCACAGTCGAATGGGCCACTTTAGCTGTAGAAAAGGATTAATTCGTTACGATTTGTTATTCACAATAAATAGATTAAATAAAATTTAATTTAATATAAGTACAGCTTTCAATAAATTTAAGAATGTTTTGAACAATTTAATTCATCATCACTGACAAAAACGTAAATCAATCCCAATCGTTCTTTCGTTCACTTGTTCCCATCCCTAAATCAAATGTCAAACTTCCATGTCGTTTTTTTAATCTGTGGTTTGAAGTCTCCTTGGAATAACGAAATTTGCAAAAAGAATACATTTGCACAGTAAATTTACAATGAATATATGTGAATATTAGTGTGTTGGTGTGTGAACTAGTTTATACAACTCAATGTGTTAACGTACAGTGTGTTATTCTTTCGCAATATCGTAATTTGTAATTGGGGGGGGTTTGTTTACTGTTTTTGCCAAGTCTAAATGAATCGACTATAGATATTAAGTCATTGTTTGTCTTGCTATGTAAATGAGATTTTGTATGCACATTTGAAATAAATTGAATTTGAATGTGTTCGAAAGATCATGACGTGATTTACTTGATCAAGTAAAACCTTATGTGAGTACGGAGCTTAAAACCTACTTGCCGAACTAACCGTGCATATTAAACAGGCTTCGCGACAAAAACTCAAGTTAGATAGTAAGACAGTATATTAAGATCTACATAGACTTAGTTCGAGATGTAATTACACATTGAGATTAAAAAATAAACGAATTGCATTTTCTTTCCAATTGCCTTTTTACATTAACTACTGAACACCCCGGAATCTCTAGTATTATGGTGTTACTACACTGAAATCGATCGATGTCGCTCGATAGTCGAACAGCGCAGTGGTATCCGCACCTAATAAATGACAGATGACATTAACAACGTCAAGAAAGAAACACACGTCACTAATGTCAAAGAGCGCTGAATCGCGATAACGAAATGTAACAGCAAGTATTTATAAATACTACTTCCAAGACAAGATTTTAATAAAATTTTACATGCAGGTAACTGACTATATAGAGCGTAACATTAGCGACTTTTTATCGATGTACCTACTACGCAGACGAAACCGCGGGCGAAAGTTAGTTTGTTTGTTTATTTAAGCGCTAATCTCGGTAACTAATGATCGTATAGTATAGTATAGTAGTAAGATATAGTCTAACTCTCAATAAAGGTCTTTAAATATTGAACATTACGTAAACTCCACGGGAGCGGAGCAGTAAGGTTGAACGCGGGTCAAAGCGCGGGCGTAGATTCTATTTAATACAACAAATTCCACGCGGGCAAAAGCTAGAACTAAATAAAACAAGTGATAAAGTTCACTGACCCCGGGCATTGGTCGCTGCGTCTGCAATCTTCTGAAACGCGTCCAGAAACGCAGCTATCGCAACCAGCGCTGATCTGTAAGCAGAAACAAGTTATTTGTATGTTATTTTTTATATAGATACTGTAGGTAGCAGCTAGCTTGGCTTCCGTCAGGCTAGCATAACGAGTATGAGATATTTTTTGTCGCTTTTTTGTGTTGCCCCATTCAAAAATATGACTAAACCGCGACAAAATCTATCACGCGCTAGTTATGCTAGCCTCTCTGGAGATTACAACTGTTTTTAAGTGACTGACTATCTTCATGATTGTTCTATTCTGAATCATCATCATCATCATTAACCACCTGGCCTTATCCTTATTACTTGGGGCAGCGCAATTTTTTAATCTTTCCACACTTTCCTATCAGGTATCTCAGTGCTGACACCCTTTCCGTCCTTGAAATTTCAAGATGGCATAATTTCAAAGTCTTTAAATTTAACTCTCTTGATTTGTCGTTTTTTTTAATAAAGAAGAAAGGTGAATGGAGAAAGCCTCACCGCCTAACAAATTGTTTTTTTTTTTACTAGCCTTCGGGTGTGTCCCACTGGGCAAAGACTTCTATATATGTATAGAATATCTGAGCACCTAGCATGACTATTAGGTAATTGCTGTTTAGCGAGCAGTGTAAACCGGAAAAAAAGGATAGCCCAGTGCGGTTTACCCTTTTCTTTAGGTTCACAATGATATATGATTTTTCGGAAAATATTACTAAGAATAATGTGTAGATTACAGTCTAAGTATTTCTTTTATTTGCTATCTCTGGCCAATCGTTCTGAAATACATACAAGTCGTCCCGCCATCTCCGTTTGGGTCTTCCCCGTCGCCGTTGACCGTCACGTGGACCCAGTTAGTCGATTTTTGAACCCACCTCTCTGGTCTCATACGGAAAACGTTACTACACACTCTTAGGGTCGACACACACCAAAAGCGCGTGGAAGCGCAGCGAATCGAAGCGCAGTTTCAGTGTTATATGAATTCCAACTCTATTCTCACAACCATAATACTCATTATCGCATGAGAAACTCAAACGAGTCGCGCGGATGCCCGCGGCGCCGCGGGAATTCCGGCGAATTCCATAGTAGTAGTAGGGTAGAGTTTCTCATGCGATAATGAGTATTATGGTGGAATTCATATGACACTGAAACTGCGCTTCGATTCGCTGCGCTTCGACGCGCTTTTGGTGTGTGTCGACCCTTACAACACCATTTTATATCGGTCTGCCTGAATTTCTAGTATGTAGACTATGTAGAGGTTGGCATATGCGCCTCTCACCGCGAGGTCTCGGGTTCGATTCCTGAGTCGGGTAAAATGGTATTTGTGAACTATATATCAGGAAATTCACAATAGCAGCACGGTGTTGGATTTTTGCCCGGTGGATGCCGATATGCTTGCCCCCTAATCATGGAACCTAAACATAACAGGTGAAGTGTGGGTGTAGTACACCTCTGCCACACCCTTCTGGGTAATATAGGCGTGATGTTATGTTATGTGTTTATATGGGTTTAGTGTCACAACCAAAAAAATAACTAGCATTATCTTATAATAATATATAAAATTCTCGTGTCACAATGTTAGTTACCTTACTCCTCCGAAACGGATTTACTGATTTTTACTAAATTTTATATGCATATTCAGTAGGTCTGAGAATCGGCTACTATTTATTTTTCATACCCCTAAGTGATAAAGGCTGTTCACCCTTAACATTTTTTTTAAATTTTTGGACAATTTTTTTTGTTTATATTTTTCTATAATGTGGCATTAAAAATACATACAACCCTAAATTTTTACTCTTTTATTATTAACCCCTATTTTTAATAGCCATTTTAGTAACCTTAGCAGTTTTGACAATATGAACTTTTTGAATGTAACTTTATGGTGTTTGACATGTCACGTTGTAACAAGACAGGACAACGTCTGTCGGGTCAGCTTGTAAATTATATAATAACAGCTTCGATGTAAAACACTGTTCATATATTTGACGGTGTTCAAAAGTTGTTATTACGATTCAACTAAACTAATATACTACATGTGTCGAATAAAATTACAACAGTGCATTTTGTAGGGTCAACCGTTCAACCTTGAATCAAGTGCATTGCAGAAATAAATGCAAGTCTTATATCAATTGTCGCGTCAATGGCGGGCCAATTGCTGGTAAACGGTCGTAACCGGCCCTGGTCAGGTTACAGCGAATAGTTGGATAACTGCACTCAATGACAGTTGGGTTTATTTTTAACTGATTTCCAAAAAAGGAGGAGGTTCTCAATTCGGCCAGTATGTTTTTTTTCTATGTATGTACATCGATTACGTCGCGGTTAATGGACCGATACGCGTGATTCTTTTTTTGTTCGACGCGAAATAGATGCCAGGTGGTCCCATAAAATTTTCTTTCAGTTTGGTCTAGTAGTTTTTATTTTATAAGCATTATTGTTATTTGGACGATGTCATTTTGACGATACTTTGTATATTAGTACGACATACTAATATACTTTAACATTTCTAATCCGATTTGCGTAATTCTTTTTCTGATCGTTAGGGTACATATTCATGTTAGTACCCTGGTCATCTAGTCAGCATATGATGATGGGATCCCAAGGAAATCGAGAAGAACACTCAATTTATAACTGTTACGTTTCAGACAATATCATACAGTCTGTTCAATTATTAGAGCATTGTTTTGTAATTCAAGTCGGTTTTTTATGTTTAATTATTATACAGCGGCTTAATGGTAAGTGATATAAATAAGATAAAGCTAATGCACAAAATATTGCAGTGGCATAAGTGCAGAAGCAGCGATAGCCGAGTGGGAGACCGTTGGACTGCGAAGTCAAAGGTCTCGGGTTCGAACCCACGGCACACACCTCTGTCAATAAATCATAAACATTCGTCTTTTCAATAAATATATTTATAGATTTATCATATAAATTATCTCTCGCTAACGGTGAAGGAAAACATCGTGAGGTACATGCCTGAGAGTGCCTAAAAAGTGCTCGATGTGTATGAAGTCTACCAATCCGCACTTGGCCAGCGTGGTAGACTATGGCCTAACCGTTCTCATCATGAAAGGAGGCCCGAGGCTAGTAGTGGAACATGTATAAGATACAGGGCTGCTATTATTAAGTGCATTAAATCAGACACGTTTAGACTTTATTTTAAGAGTGACAGATTTATTACAGTTAGGGGTAAAACAGAGAAAGATGACTTAGAGATCTATCTGGAACACTGCGATGAAAAAGCCACAAGGAGATAATAGCAGAGACCTTCACCTAACAACGGCAGTCACGGAATAATAAAAAATAAGAGGGACTATGTGCAGAAAGTTGATGGTAACATACTGGGCACAAAAGTCTAGACATACTGCAGTCCTCCACTAGGAGAGTCCGTTTTTACATATATTTTGTTTTGTTTTTTTTTTTTACATTAGTTAGAACGCCAGAAGCAGTTACACTATCCAATGGTTCCAATGATTAGGCCAAATACACACATTCACTCGCTTGTGTGAGTCACTCACACCCAGTATCAGAAAAATCTTTGCAAATCACACAAAGATTTGTCCCATGTGGGGATCGAACCCACAACACCATGGCAGTGGAGATCAGCGAGGCGACCGCTTATACCACTACACCACACGTGCAGACAGAATAATAATAATACATAATAGAGCAGTTACTGGGATCAATGGGAGTGGAGCTGTGCTAAGCCAACACCTGTTAGCTCTGGTGTATCATCTTAGGTACCATGAGGTACAGTTGTCTTCATACGTTATAAAAAAACTTGCATATAAATAAATACTTTAGTTGCTACTTACTTCAATGCGGAGTGAAGTTTCGTCGCCTTTGATATAAACTCCTCCCACATTGGCGCGCTGTTCTGTAATTAAATAAAACAAAATATGTTAATATTTTATTTATTTTATTGATGGTCTATTGTTCACCGCGAGTTCTCGGGTTCGATTCCCGGGTCAGATAAAGTGTTATTTATGAACTTTCCGTTAGGAAATTCAAAATAGCAGTTCGGAGTTGGAATTGTGTCCGGTGAATGGCGATAGTCTTACCCCCTATCCCATGAGACCTAAACATAACAGGTGAAATGTGGGTGTTGTACACATTTGCCACACCCTTCTGGGCAATATAGGCGTGATGTTATGTTATGTGAGATCAAAAGCGTTAAACTCAATTAAATGTGCTTTGGTGAAATCAGCATTTTATCTACGTACGTACATTTAGTTAAGGAATTCGGAGAAGGTTAGCTCTAATAAAAATAATATAATATCTCTCAACTTACACAACGCCATCTAGTCCCATACTAAGCAGAGCTTGTTCTATGGGTAATAGAATAACTGATAGTAATACATAAAAACACTTTACTTTTTATAAACACATACTTATTATGCATAGAAACACTAAGACGAAGACAAACCCCATGTTCATGCACACAAAGATTTGTCTTAAAATGGGCTGTGAATATATTTGTTTTACAGACAACATATAACATTAAGGTAAATTCCCTTTAAACATAGTTGGAGTCATTAGATGACTGTAAAGATTACCAAAACGAAAAAAAACTTAAAATCCAGAAGGTTTCGTAAACTTCGTAAGATAATTTTATATTGCTAAGACATTAAATGGAATAGTCCACGCTGGATAATTGTTCATCGATACCGATACTACTAAAACTTTGCATCTTCAAATATTTCCCTCCATATTCATGAAACTAAACGCTACAGTTTAATTGCGTAGTGTCACAATATTAGCAACAGGTGCTACAATATTAATAAACCCGACGCCTGTGAGAATTGACTTAGCAAATTGTCAGGCAAATTATTGCGAAGTGGTTTCGTAAGTGTAATATCACTGACAATGGCTTGTGGTTTCTTCTTCCATGTGTGACTAAGTTGAACATTCAGTGTTATTGTGTGTTGGTTAATTCTATATTTGATGTTTAGGGAAGCTGCCGTAGTCGAACTGGTTTAGATCTTGGTCTTAAATTCTAGAAATCGAGACGTCTTGGGCTTGCCCAGTTTTTTGTTGCCGGAATTCAGTCTAAGGACTCGAAACACAGGCGTTTTATAGCAGACATGGCTCGCCACAAGACATTCTAGGTGGTATATCATGTACCTAACCTACCTACGAGAGGCCTCTCATAAACTACCAGGCAATAGAGTTTAAAATTAATAAACGTATTCAAGTCCAATGTTTTAGTTAGTCAAATAAAACAAGTTTTACCTTTGCGTTCCTAGATATACCTTCACGAGTGCCTAACGTATTCATACTTCATACCTTCGAGCTACACATTCTACACAAAGGACTGTCTTAAAGACGAGCTCCACAATTTAGACAAGTCTAAAAACCACAATGTTGCTTCAAAACGCAAATCCGAACACATTTATTTATCGACTCTATTCTTTTAACACGAGAGTTTCATTTAAAGTGGCTTTAAATTTAACCCAGGCTTGTTGAAATTTCAGCCATACATGATACTATTTATGGTTGAGTTTTGAGTGTTTTGGAAGTTTTCAAGGTGTTTCTTGAATCCGGACGAGAGCAATTTGTCAGTTAGACGATACAGGTGAATGGATAGCTGCCAGCAATTGTAACATTACGTGAAGGATGGACTCGTTTAGGCGTTTTCGTTTCTTTTGAAGGATATGCCGTGTCGTTGTGATTTTTGTGGAACGATATGCAATTCAGGTTGTTGTGCAAATTGGCCTGTTTCTTGCAGAACTATTGGTGTGTATGTGCAGAAATCATAGTTTTGAGAAATTGACAAAAAAAGGTCTCCTGCATTCAAGGGATTGTAGGTAAGAGGTCGTCAATAAGAGGTCGTAGATCGTCATATAATGGTCATAAGCACATGACAGTTTTTTATATGGTAGGATATAGCAGCGAACTATTATGCAGAGGTTTAAAGTAGAAATCTTACAAAAGTGCACATAGCAGATTTTGGTTTGACAACGACGATATGTACTTTCACGGCGTTCACTTCGCTTTGGCCATCTTAAAGCAAACGGGTAGTTTAAGATAAGTATGTATAACAAACAGAAAAACAATAAGGGATCATTTTGCAGGAAAATTATTTATAACTACAATCTATTAATTTCGTGTTACTGACAGTCTACGGCCATGCCATTATTACAATTCAAAGTCGGGCTGACCGAAGAAAAGATGGCTCGATTGTGTTAAAGAAGACACGGCAGGAAAGGGTGCGAGTGCTGAAATGACGTCTGATTTGAAGGTAAATATATATGGAATGGAATGGAATGGAAAGTGGACTCATTTTTCCGCACTTAGACTCTCATTTGGTCCATTGTGCGTGGAGAGTCCTGGCTAACATAGCCAGCCTAACTCCGCCCAGAAGCACAGAAGTTTCCTGGGGACTTCACAGGCTTCGCGGAGTGACCTCATTGTTCCGAGGATTTGTTCCCGTTGAGAAGCAACGGCCCTACATTCCAGGACTACGTGGGAGACCGTTTCTTCGGCGTCAAGACATCCTCGACAGAGAGGACTGTCAGTGATTTTTATGGTGTATAGGTGTTTGTTCAAGGGACAGTGACCCGTTATTGACCCTATCATTATTTTTAGATTTGTTCTGTTTAGTCTTAGGAGGTTTTTAGTGAGTCGATGATTCGCTTGCGGTATTGCAAGTTTGGCTTGCCGACACTCAGCGATCTCTGACCATCGTTGGTTTTGGGTCTCTATCGATCTTTGGCGGATCCAGGTCCGGTATTGCGTGAAGGGGATTGGAAGAAGAGGTTGCGGGCCTTGT
Organism: Hypena proboscidalis; assembly: GCA_905147285.1. NCBI lineage: Eukaryota > Metazoa > Arthropoda > Insecta > Lepidoptera > Erebidae > Hypena > Hypena proboscidalis. Next base: position 1,725,402 of record LR990150.1, on the reverse strand, counting down.
ACTGTCGTATCTGATCCCCTTCTCGCTAGTTCGTCTGCAATGTCGTTACCAAGAGATCCACTGTGCCCTTTGATCCATTGCAGGGTGACCTGATTCCTGGAGCAAATTTTTTCTAGGGCATCGTGACATTCTATGATTAGTTTGTTGTTGGTTTTACTGTTAAGAAGAGCTTTGAGAACTGCTGCGCTATCAGAAATGAGTCTGATGCCTATTCCCTCTACTTGCCTATTGTGAATGGCTTTTGCAGCGAGTGTTAGTGCAACACATTCACATTGAAATATTGAGCTGTGATTACCCAGCGGAATGTGGATGTTTATATTGAGGTCAAAGGAGTGTACGCCAGCACCTGAACCACTATCCGTTTTGGAACCATCTGTGTATACGCGTACTTCGTTGGCTCCTGATTGATCCTTTGCCTCCTCAATTAATTCTATGTTGTAGTTTTTGTTGAAGTTGTATACAGGAAGAGTCCTATCACATGGAGCAGCAATGAGTGGTTGTATCTCGATTGCCTGGTTCAGGATGTTCGTGTGTGGACTCGTGTGGTTTTTTCCCCATAGACCTAGGTGCATGAGCCGAACAGCAGCTATTGCTGCTTCTTGCTGTATGTAGAGGTCTAGGGGTAATATTTGTAGGGCCATCTCGATCGCTGTCGTTGGGGTTGTTTTCATACAGCCGCAGATGGATGCACATGCTAGCCTTTGGAAGCTTCTTAGTTTTGATATAGTGGTTGCTAGGATTGTCCTAGGCCACCATACTATAGCACCGTAGGTCAGCATCGGTCTTATTACGGCTGTGTACAGCCATAACGTAATTTTTGGCGATGGTCCCCAGTTTATGCCTATCATTTTCTTGCATTGGTAAAAAGCAATCGTGCTTTTGTTTATTTTGTGCTCGAGGTGCTTATTCCAGAGTAATTTGCAGTCTAGTATTACTCCCAAATACTTGACTACCTCTTTGAGCTTAAGTTCGGTATTGAAGAGTCTCGGTAGCCTGTGTGGACCAGGTATTCTTCTGTTAGTGAAAAGGATGAGTTCTGTTTTAGTTGGATTAACCGAGAGTTCATGTACCGAGCACCATCTTTCGATTAATTTGAAGGCTTTTCTCATCAAATCGCAGAGGATGCCCTCAAATTGGCCTGATATTAATATTGCTATGTCGTCCGCATAACCTACCGTGTAGAGGTTGTGATCATTGAGCTCTGTGATGAGTTCATTGACTACCATGTTCCATAGCAGAGGTGATAACACACCCCCCTGCGGACATCCTCTTCCTACGATGCCTCGAGTGGTAGTATTTACGGTGAACTGAATAGCGCGTTGTTTTAGCATGTTGTGTATCCATTGCACGAGCGTTGGTGCCACTCCGTGTGCGGTTAGGGCTCGGTTAATACTGGTGAAGTTCGTCTTGTCAAAAGCTCCCTCAATGTCAATGAAGGCACCCAGGGTTGGCTGTTTTGACTTTAAAGAATTGCCAATACGAGTTACCACGCAATGGAGTGCTGATTGCTGATTAACGGTAAATATATATATATATATATATATATATATATATATATATATAAACTGTCCATGCATTGAGGGTGTCAATCGCCAGCCGCTTTCCGCCACTATGCGGGGCTTTTGCTGGCTACTCCTCGGATCTGGCTTGCAGGCTTTGCCGTTGGAAAAATTCCCTTCTCCCCGGTAGCAACGAGCTCTTCAACTACATCCAAATTTAGTTCTGACACATTCCAAAAGGAATTCGGCCACTAATTAAATTGTTTGTGAAGCGAAAAATCTACGCACAATTCAATCAAATCATTTAACATGATTATAACAAGGCTAAATTAAAATAGTCATTGACGAGTTTGATTCATTATTATGATTGATATTAATTAATGGTTTTAGCGCTAAGCTGTTAAGAAAATTAAGCGATGAAAGTTACACCATTCATAATTTTAGTAAATGACATCATAAAGTATTAAAATTTTAGACGAGAAACATTGATAGAGCTAGATTGATATTACTAGTCTGTCAAAGATAATCGTATTGCCCGTATTGTCTGATGGAGGTCTGATTGCAGTCGCCCAAATATTTAACTATAACTTAATAAACATTTGAATTTGTTTGAACGCAATGGTGTTCCAGTTTGATGATTGAAGACGCATAACAGAGTTGATATACACTGAGCTAGCGAAATGTGCAGTAAGCCTGTACACATTGGCCAGGTCGGCTTGACATTCTGATAACATCTTGATGTCACCACTACTGATAGATGTCACCGTGTATACAATATTTGGTCTGATAATGTCCTTAGCAAACAAACTATTGACATTTCTCACGAAGTACTGATCCTATATGACAACTGTCGATACCTTCAATAATTTCATTGGAATTATTTCAAAGGATAGTAGAATGTTAACTTCTTATTGAATATTTTTATAGCATTTAGCTATGCTTAGTAAATTTTACTAAGACACGGTTGAAAATTTATGCGACCGGCAGGATTTGAACCTGCGATAGTTGAGAAATATAGGTTCCTAAATTCTGCCAGTCCCATAATTTTTTCAACTGTTTCTTAGGATAGTAGAACTTTTGTGAAATATCATAGACGTACACAAAAGACGGTTAAGATCAACCTACATTTTAGCATTCTCAGCAGTCTTACATTGTAGGGAAAGCCAAACAACGCGACATCATCTTATACTGAAAATGTAGAGGTTGATGTGTAGACTCTTTACATCTTAGATCTTTACAATGGCCCTTATCCTGTTTGCCAAACTCAACCAAAATTAAATCATCTAAAATTAAAAAAACTAAAAAAACACGCTTTTAAAGCACATCAAACTAAAAAGTGAAAAATAATTCTTATTATAACCTGAAAATAATAATAAACGAAAAATACTAGTACTATTGTGAAAAAAAGCGTGGGTCGCTCGATAGACGAAAAATATGGCACAGAGCGCCCCACGCTTTTTTTCACAATAGTACTAGTATTTTTCGTTTATTATTATTTTCAGGTTATAATAAGAATTATTTTTCACTTTTTAGTTTGATGTGCTTTAAAAGCGTGTTTTTTTAGTTTTTTTAAACTATATTTATTTTTTACTTTTTAGTTTGATGTTATTTAAAAGCGTGTTTTTTAGTTTTTTTTTAATCCTGGCGATCCTAATCAGGATAATGAGATAAATTTATGAAATTATTATATTGTCGCTGATTCTTTACAAGTGTAGAAAGTTTGAATTAAATCTGTCCGTTTAAAGTGGGTCAAAATCGAGTCCAAAGGAGTCGGTTACATACAAACAAACAAACAAACAAACAAACAAACAAACAAACATACAGGTGAAGCTAATATAAGCGTGTTAAAAAATACTTCTTCTTTCTAAAAATCTCTCTAAATTCTAACTTCCTTAAAAAGATACAAACGCCAAAAAATATTCAAGTTCTTGTGCTGTATTTTATTTGCTAACCAGTTAACTTAACATTTTTGTTTAAAAATGGCGTGGAGTCACTTATAATTATTTTTGGCACAAGACCATATGGCTTGCGGAGAATACAGACACCATAATGAGGCCATAAAAGCACATTTTTTTAATGAGAAGCCTATTAACATTGTGGAAAGAAGCCAATGTTGAAAAAGTGCAAAAAAAAAACAGATTAACCTGTACACGATAAAAGTATTTTTAATGACATCAAAAAAAAATGTAAAAACATTCACAGTGGAATATTTAAAAGGCAAATACTTTTAAATACACAAAAACTCCCGGAAACATCCCGGTACCTTATTTCAAACGATAAATATTGGATTTCTCCATTCTTCATTCAATAATGTTCGATTATTATTCTTTGACAGGCAAATAGCAGCGATAGCCGAGTGGGAGACCGTAGGACTGCTAAGTCAAAGGTCTAGGGTTCAAACCCACGGCACACACCTCTGTCAATAAATCTTTAAGATTCGTCTTTTCGAAGATATCGAGTGTATTTGTCATATAAATAATCGCTCGCTAACGTTAAAGGAAACATCGAAAGGAAACCACCATGCCTGACAAAGCCTTAAAAGTGCTTGAGGGTAGTGTGAAGTTAAACAATCCGCACTTGGCCAGCGTGGAGGACTATGGCCTAACCCTTCTCATCATGAGAAGAGGCCCGAGCCCAGCAGTAGGGGCTGCTATTATATTATGCTTTGAAACATTGGCCACTTAAAATCAGCTAGAAACGATTTTTGCTTTGAAATATTGCTATTTCTGTGCACAAATATTTTTTATATAATATGAAAAATAAGCAAATTCTAAAAGAAATAATAACAGCACTTTATTTTGAATATTAAAAAAAATCATCACGAGGCGCGCACATGTTACTAAGGGGTGCCCTGCCGTGGTGATTCCTGAAGCGCTCTCGACATTAATTCGCCTCTGGTTAAGGCTGAGACAGATGTCCTTATTCCTTCAAGGTCTTTGACTGGAGCTCAGTCACCATTGTGATAACTCAATAAGGAGTAAGTACAAGTCAAAGAATAAGTACTTAGTCAACAATAACGTGACACGTTATTGTACGTAAGTCATAATGTGGATCGGCACACCCGAAAAGTTACCACTAACACCTCCCCTTGCACGGGAGAAAAAAATTAGAATTACAATAACTTGCCAATATACAGTTATTTTAATAGTAATTCAATTATTTCTTTTTTCATTCTATTGTCTTGTTTATTAATAACATAAAGATTCCCACAAACAGTAAGCTATAATAAGAACTTATACTATAATATAAGTACTAAGTCAACATTAACGTGACACGTGATTGTACGAAAGTCAAAATATGGATCGGCAAGGCACGTCCTCACACCTCCTCGAAAAGTTACCACTAACAACTCCTCTTGCACGGGTGAAAAAAAAAATGAGAAGTACTATAACTTGCCAACATACAGTTATTTTAATAGTTTATTTTTTTTTAATAAAGATTTTCACAAGCAGTAAGCTTAAATAATAAGTACTTAGACAAAGTCATATTATGAAGTCATAATATCGATCGGCAATGCATGTCCTTACACCATAAAGATTATTTAACTCTTACCCAAAATCGTTCCCAATTACTTGTTTATCCAGCCTAATTAAGTCAACAAGTGACGGAGTCAATCACCTCATCAATTCCGCCCTTGCCATAAATCGTTTGTTACGTTTGATCCCTAATTATTCTTGTTTGTTTAGGATGTGTGACGTCATGTGTACAGTGACGTCACAGGCAAAGGGATTTTCGGGTAGGCTTTTCTTAATTAAATCCCGTTCGAACTGAGATCGTTCGAACGCAATATTTATCGAACATCGGAACATTGTTGTAAATTTAATTTAATTATATAAAAACCTAAAGTTTACCGATAAAAATATGAACAATATTTTTTTCACAATCTATAAACAAATGACACACACACACACATATTACTGTGTATACCGTTCATATACTTACTCAACTTACATAAACCTGGACTCGAAAGACTAAACAAAATCCTACACATAACAGCAAAGAGAGAAACGTCATGAAAAAAGGTAAAAAATCTATTTTTGGAGTAAACAATTAACCCTTTCGGCGGAAGGGTGTCCAACCCTCAATATTCGGTCCACTCAGCGGGTCCGAATCATCAGACCGACCGTAATGTCTGTGACGTGATGGAATTTAAAGTGAACGACACGGCGACGAAACGTTGACGGTATGGGGACGACACGTGGACGGACAATATCTCAGTCAATGATGGAAAACAAGAAAAGATTAGCTAACATATTGTCGAATGTAAGCACGAAAAAAATTACTTTCCAAAAAAAAAAAAACGAGTTTAATTACAAAATATGCACTAAAAAGTAAGAAATACTTAAGTAATATTAAATATTCGTCTCGCCTAATCAGTGTATAACTTGAAAGAATACAGTCAACGGCCTTAAGGTGCCTATACTTAAACTCATAAACTCATAAACTTCTTTATTGGTAATTACAATTACACGTCATTACAATATAAATCAATAGAAAAAGCACAATTAAATTTCAAAACAATAATAGTAATAAAATAGAATAAGATTAGAATAGAATAATTAAATATAAATTAATAAATAATAATCATAATTATTGCAATTAGTGCACGAAGTCATTGTTATTAGATAGGAAATTTATTTATATTACGGGACCTAAACATAACAGGTGAAATGTGGGTGATGTACACCACTGCCACACCCTTCTGGGTAATATAGGCGTGATGTTATGTTATGTTATCCCCTTACGCCCAACCGTTGAACAGTTGTACCTTTCAGCATCAGCTCAGAATCATGAAATGCTGACTGCTAGATGCAAATATCCGAGTAGCTTTTAGGTAATAAATTATTATGAAAAGCAATATAGAAGCCATTAAAATTTAGAGCTGCCATCGATTTCTCTAGGATCCCATCCACAGATCGTGACCTGATGAAAATGTGACCACATGACACTCTTTCAGACATAAAATGAATTTATCAAATTGGTCCAGGCGTTACCAGGCAAACAATCAGGAAAAAAAATTAAAATTAAATTAAATTAAAACAATCGAATTGAGAACAACCTCCTTTTTACAAGTCGGTTAAAAAAGCAGAAACGTCGAATTGGAAATATTACCAATAAAAAAAATATTAAATTCAATCGTAAGGAATAAAGACAACGGTAATATTTTTTGTCTGGTTCGATACATATCCAAAACCTTATTTGAAGCCTCTAGTTTTGTTATGTAAATTGAAATTTAAAATAAGCAACAAAAAAGAGAAGGAGATATTATGTGTGGCAGTAAAAATATTCAAGAAAATTAAATAACACGGTACTTGGTACCTCCAACCTTATTTGGGCAGGCTTTGAAATTGGCTGCCTCTTCTGAAGGGTAGAACTGACCGGCCTGAAACCCTCAATTCAGTTTATAACGTTAGTCAGCTCTTAAATAACCTTAGCATAGATGATTCGTTTTACATGAAACGATTCACAAGAATATTTACTTTCTACAAGTTCGCAAGAATATCTAGTTAGCACCAAAATTAGAATTAACTGCCACATACATCATGCAAATACCGTGACATCCCAGCGAGCCCATAACCCACTATATCTCACGTATACCTACATACATACATCACGCGACACTCACCCTCGCAACAGACCACTCATCAAATTCAAATGACGTCCACGGAGCGTGTAAGTGGGCCTATAAAAGTCAACGACCCCACCTTGTTAGGAAAATCGCAGGCATATCGCGAACTGGGGCTCTTTTAACAATATATAAGGCAAGCTTTTAGGCAAAAAGGTATGGGGATGGTGATTGTAATGATTCTTTATATGGATGACATATTACAAGGTTATTTTAAAATTACAATTATATGAAATGGAAATTGGGAAAGGCACTCTACAATGTTTGCACAAAAATGAATGAGCACATTTCATTAATTACTGAGCATAGAAGCCTAACCTGCTTATAGTAAAATTCTTCTCGGACAGCCACGCCTTGCTCAATGCAACGATTTCAGCGAAACGCATTAATCAAAAAGTCATGTAAAATGAAATGTATGTGACCTAGTCTTACTTATAGCACTGAATAAACAAACCAGTATGTTTACAAGCTAACGTAAACCTGGTAGTCTGTATACAAGGTTGCGTAACCAAGGTGGTAAACGTTAACGTAAACAGTGTATGCATGCGTTAGACGTTAGCGTATGCGTATTTAGTTATTTTAGAAGTTTATTGGTGCAAATAACGAGTAGCGTCATGCTAATTCACAAAAGGCGCAATACAAGAAGTATTACTGTGGACCTAATCTCATCACCAAATCAGAATACAGTAATGAAAACACGATTTAATAAAATAAATAAATAAAAATAAAAATAAAAATAAAAAAGCCTTTTATTTCACCATTAGGTTTTAAAAATAATAATAATCTATCAATTAATTAAATAATACAATAAGAAAAAAACATTTCATTTTCATGCAGTATTAAATAGATAATAATAAAATATCACAATAATAAAATTTTAAAATAATATTTTTTCATAATTAAAAAGATTCAACAAAATAACAAATTAAAATAATAATTTAAAATTAAAGTTAAAATTAATAATAATAATTAATAATACATTTTTTTTTCAATCAATCAAATTAAATTATAATCAATCGCATCGCGTTTGATATTGCATTATAATAATATTGTTCTTTGTCTAATTCAGTTTATTTATGTTTTAAATATTTGTTGTGAACCCCTCTCAGTAGAGGGTGAAGGCCTCCTCCAGAGATGCCCATTTGTCTCTATCTGTGGCTTTTTCCATCCAAAGATTTCCTGCAATTTTGGTTATGTCGTCTGACCATCTAGTTTTCGGTCTCCCTCTCTTTCTGATCCCAGAGGGCCCTGCCCATGACGTCAGCCGAGTGGTCCACCGGTCATCTTTGAGCCTCGCTACATGGCCTGCCCAGCGCCATTTCAGTTTCTTGGAGTAAGACGGAGCGTCGATTACTTTTGATACTTCTCTTATATGAGAGTGGCGTATTTTTTGGATTTTTCTAATTTTTAACATACTTCTTTCCATACTTCTTTGGCAAGCAGTTATTTTGTTTTTGGCTTGGCGGGTGAACTTCCACGTTTGGCAGGCATATGTAAGTGAAGGTAGGAGACAACTATCCATAACTTTTCTTTTAAAACACGATTTATCAACACATATTAAGCGCTAACAAACAGACTTTCGCCCGCGGTTTCGTCTGCGTGGTAGGTAGTTGTAGTCTTAGTTGTACTTGCATATAAAATATATGTTTTTAAACTTTCGCGATTTGAGAACATTTTTCAAAAATTAGACAACGGGTCTGAATCGCGTAATTATTGTAAAGGTAAATAAATTTATTTATTTACCTTTATAATAATTACGCGGTAAATAAATTTATTTATTTACCTTTATAATAATTACGCGATTCAGACACGTTGTCTAATTTTTTAAAAATTGCATATAAAATTTTATCAAAATCCGTCTAGACGTTTAGAAGATTAGCCGATACAGACAGACAGACATACAGACAGACAGACATACAGACAAAAATTTACAAAAATTAAAAAAAACTATATTTTAAGCATATGCATCGTGCAAAATACTATATCAACTGAAAAAAAACTATATTATTTTGACATTAAAAGCAGACACTTCAATTTTATTTATTTGTATTGATGAGACGGGGGTGCTTCTTCCGCTAGCTAAAACACAAAAGCTGTACCACTATAAAATGACTTAAAGCTCCACATCAACAGTTCAACACTAAGATTATCATAATAACACGGAGTAATACGATATCAAAAGCATTACATCACATAATACAAGTTTTATGAGTGTATGAGTCGCGTGGACGACCCATTCAACTGATGGACGTGACAGAAATACTAGCGGAATACCAAATGTTTTAACGTAAACGCTTTTAGGGTTGCCTAATAAATAGGTGTGAAGAAAAGAATATAACAAATATCAATTATCGAGTTGGGCAAGTGCTATATGGGTTTCTTTTCGGCATACCTATATGTTTAAAACTTTCGCGATTTGAGAACATTTCTAAATAAATACACAACGGGTCTAAATTGCGTAATTGTCGAGCATAGGTATTTATTTACCTTTAGACCCGTTGTCTAATTTTTTAAAATTTTTCTTTTCGTCAGTAAATTCTCAGCGGCAGCACGGAGTCTTGAATTGTAGAGGTACATGACAATAGGCTCATCCACTATCATATAGAATTGTGTCCGGTGGATGATAATAGGCTCATTATATTGGACTAAACAACATAGCCGTTGCAATAAGGGTATACATCTCTGTCACTCCCTTCTGGATGATGTCAGCCGATGTTGAGGCATGATCTTCATCGTGCTTCCGTCAACCGTTATCAACAAATTCTAACATTTAACTCTTGTCAAGTACCAGCCCTATTACTAGTAAAACACACGTCTACAAATCCGTTATAAAAATGTAGACATACGTGCGTATGATTTACGATGGACTGATGGAGCGATGCAAGATTATCGGACACTGTTTATTTTATGTGGATGCAGACAATGCTGGTGTTTATTGATGTATGCACGTGCTGTGCTCTATTTGAGAAAGGCAACTATACATTACCAGCAGCTCGACTTCTATCAAGCACAATACCGTTCACATCTAGGGTGCAGTATAATACCAGCTTGAAGCGCTTGAGTCAGTCGAGAGGATCAAGAGAATGATCAATTACGACGGGCTGACAAATACTAGACTTCGAAGTCTGAAGCATCATGAGTACAATCTGGATATCTTTAAAGATAGAGTTAAAAGGTTCGATTTGTCAAGAATTAATAAAAAAATATTATAAAATATAGCCATACGTGGGTATTATTGAGAGATGCAAGATTGGCGGCATTAAATAAACAGTGCATGTTATATAAATAAGTTTATATCATGTGGATGCAGACAAATTATGCTGTTTATTGATGTATGCGCGGCACGTGCTCTGGTGTTATAATAAGTTATTTGAGAAGAGGCAACTTTCGATATGAGAAATAAGAAAATATTATTCTTTTAGAACAAAGGGCTCTATGGACCAAAGCACCACTGTCTTGACTATCACTCTTTTATCCTGTGTGCTGGTTTAGTGGTGAGATCAGGCACAGGATCAGGCAGATTGGCACTTCAGACATAACACCGAAGTCCTCAGGTGAAGCGATGCATCTACAATTAGCTTTTGTAGATTGTTGATGTCCATGGACTGTTGTTACCACTTACCATCAGGTTTCTGCAATATTGTGTGGATGTTTAAGAGCATCATTACAGAGGCGAAGAATATCAATAATACTGAAACAGAATAAACCGCGACGCTCAAGACCGGCCGGATGGCGGCCCGCTGTGAATGCACTCTGCCACATCTTGGAGACACAGCATCACAAGGCAAGTAAGTCATGTATGTTTGGGGCTATTTCCACTTAACAACATGTTTACTAGAACGCATTATTTTTTTATACATCGTGTAAAAAATAAAAGCTTGTAATGGGTGTAGCTGTCTGGCTTACAGTTATCCAATGGTTAATGTGCAGTTGTGGCTTCTCATTAGTGGTTGCATCGCTACGTCAGTTTGAAGTTTTCGAACGAAATGTGGTTCAATTTAATAAGACCAAAACGTCACACTTTTTGTAGTGAAATATTTATAGTTTGGATTGATCATTTCGTCAAGCATAACGAGCGCGAGATAGATGATGTCGCGTTTTTGTCATGTTTCCCTATTCAAAACAACGACAAAACTTTCCTCGCGCTCATTATTCTCTCAAGTCATTGTATTTGTATAATTTTCATCTCATTTATAAGCCACCAGCAACGAGATAATTCCGTGGTTACAACATAAAATTATCTTCAATACCTGTATATATATGGATGTATCTACTATCAGCCCAACCCTATCCACGTGAACCCATAAAACTGCCGTAAAATGGAATAAGGGCATCAACACTATTTAATTCTTCGTTGAGGCGTGTCCCGGTGCAATTATAATAATATATCTCATACAGGTGCAGTTATATCACTCGTATATTAATGAAAGAGGGAGCAGGGAGGCTCATAAAGTGTGATATTTATGAGAAATGACTCAGATGTAATGTTTTGGTGATAAACTGCGGACTACTATTCTGCTTGCTGTGCAATTTAAATAACAAAAATAAATAAAATATCTTATTTTATTTTTTTATTTTATTTATTAGGGATAAACAAACAGTTACAACATTAAGAGTAAATTTAAAAATTTAACAAATTAAACAGTGATTAAATGTGCACTCACAACGTTATCCACAAAATATAATATATATCTTACAACTTACACACATCTAGTCCCAAACTAAGCAGAGCTTGTACTATGGGTACTAGAATAACTGATACTAATACATATATACTTTTCTTTTGTAAATTATTATACATAGAAACACCCAGACTAAGACAAACCCCCATGTTCATGCACACAAAGTTTCGTCTTAAGCGGGAATCAAACCCGCGACCTCGGCGCCGCAAGCAGGTACACTACCCACTCCGCCATCCGGTCGTCACATAACATAACATCAAGCCTATATTACGCAGAAAGGTAAGGCTGTGTTTAAAACATACATTTAACCTGTTATGTTTAGGTCTCAGTTTATAGAGGGTGAGCCGATCGCCATCCGACTTCGTGCTGCTATAGAGAATTTCCTGACAGATAATCCCAAATAACACATTTCCCTCGCGGTGAGAGGTGCCATACGCTGATCACTAGACTTAACCAACGAGGTTGGCTAATAAATAATATGACACCATATATGTACTATCTCGCTACCGTACATCTTTGCTGCCACAAAAAATTCATTTGTAGGTCATGGTCGCGTGCCAGCAATTATATAAATAACATGACTACACACATAACTTTGAGTACATTGACTACCTACCGTGGTACGAACCTATTGTCAAGAGTAAGAGACACTAACTGTTTTCAAGATAAACCTCCGTTACCTTAAAAATCTTTCAGACACGACAGGTTATTTAAGCGTAAAACTAACACATGCGTGAAATCAAAGAATAGTGTAAGCTTTTTTACTAGACAGGAGGTTCCCTGTTATTTTAGGACATTAATTAGTCGACGCCTAGCAATCATGGTGGCAATCAGAGGTGGACCGAAATAGCTACGTCAAAGATGTCGACAGCTGTGTTTTTATTTGATTTGTTTAATGCTTGCCATTTTATTTCATCCCTGTGATATTATTAAATTAATTAATCATTTTATTAAAGTCAATTACATAAAAACTCTGTACCAAATGGCAGAGCACCATAAACTACTCCTTTGGGCGGTTGTACCCTGGGAGAGATAATATAAATATAGACCTATATGAGTTCGGCAGAAAATGTGTCAATTTTATAATGGTTAATTAACGCACTATCTTTTGCATGCCCCGCGCGCGTGGCAGGTAACTCGATTAATAGCCTATGTTCTTTCTTAGGTCTTGACCAATCTCCATACTAATTGTCATGAAGATCAGTTTAAAAGATTAGCCGTAAAAGCGTATCAGACAGACAGACTTTCTTATTTATAGTAATAGTAAGGAAAAGGAATACGCCTGTGTGAATTAAGTACTAATAACGGCTACATTTTTGTTTGACCTAACATTTCAATCAACTTTCACAAAGCTATATTATATTTAAAACGACTACCGCGGCCATTTTCTTCGTTGGGAATATCTCACGTTGTATTTCAAAGTCTGTATCTTTAATAGAATAAAACTTCTGTTCACTTTTAGGCGTCCTGAGTCAGTAGAAACAGTAAAGAGCGACAGGGGAAAAGTTAGCGCCGTTTTAATTAACAAGTGGCCTCTTTTCACCGTCTCTCCTCTTTGTGAGTATGCGTACGCAACGCGTTTACAACTTTTATATCTAGATTGAAACTTTTATAATTATGCTGATTCATAATTTAATGGCCTGAAAAAAGGTAAAGTTTAGTTATGAATAATCTGTTAAAGTAAAGAGATTCTTCGGTCTGGTGAAAATAGCATCCCTATAAAATTATTTTCTTCTTTCTTTCTTATATGAACGTTCGGAGTAGACTCCAACTAACCTAGTTAACATGTATGTACTTTTATTCCTTTAAATTGTTACGACATCGATATATTTTCTTGAAAGCTATTTTTTTTATTTTTTTATTCAACAGCCAACCCAATACGACAATCAATAGCAGAGTGTAACAAAAATCTTAGCTAAATGACTTGTTAGCCATTTCACAACAAAGAGAGATAAAATATACTAGGGTTGTCTATGTCACTTTACTTTTCAGAGAATCACGTAGTAAAAAAATAAAACTGATCAATACTATCGTTTTTTTGTCTCACCACGTGGCACTCCTGTAGAGTAAGGTCTGTCAAAGTTTGTTGACATGCATTGATTTATCCCAACCATTGAGTTTATACGTTTTTATAGTGCCACAGTTCTTCAGAGCGTTTTGAAGACAACAATTTCGGATCGTTTGTTCCAATTTCAAGTGGGACATTAAAACGTCCGTGTCTCTGCACTCATACGTGGCTTATGCACTAGTGCGGTCTCTGTCGCTTGTAAAAAGTTAATCTTCAGAACACCATAAATAACTGTGTCTCTATAGACACTTATAAACCCAATGACCGCATAGCTAACCCTTAAATTGTGACATTTGACATTTCGGAGACCTAACGCTACACAAGTACCTCTAGTGGCGAATTCATACGCGATATACCTCATTGACAGACAAGTTTTGAGAGCCCAATATCATACATCAAATTTCCTCCGTGACACTAAAAGCCTGATGAACTTGAGCGTTCTGAATGTAGAAGAATAGTCTAGACTAGATAGTCAAACGCTTGCACCATTTTACAACAAACAAAGATAAGATATATTTATATGAAATGCGCTGCAATCTAGATAACCTGATAACGCTGATAATGACAAAGATATGGGACACAGTTGCGCTCCGTCACTTGGAAAGATAAGTGGATCAATCTCGGATGCATATTTATGCAAAATAAAATACATTGCCTTCTCATTTTGCATCTGTAAGGTTTCCTTGCTTTAGAAGACAGTTCGTGATTAAAAAGATGGGTTATCATTATTTTTGTAGTTTATAAATATCATAGTGCCGGATCTTTAGAAGGCCGAAGCCATAAGCAAAACATAATTTTAAGGGGTGAAATAATTAATTAATTAGTTGACAATTGTGTTACAGCTTAAACTTTATAACAGCGAAAGTTTTTATGAATCCGATAAACCGCTATGTGGGAATTCTTGTTGACTTGTAAAATAATGAAAGCTTTCTCGTTATAGCACTAAGATAAAGGCATAAACTTCAATAATTATCACTATTCCATTGTTTTATCATCTTGTTAGCAAGAATTAAGAATTTTATTTAAATAACAGTGTCATTTTAATAAAATTGTTATAAGCGAATTACGAGAAAACAGCGACTAAAATAACGGACGTTTATTTCGGTCATGTTTTCTGGTAAAACTGATGAAAACGATAGAGGTTCCGTGAATGAGCGCGATAGGAAAAGCTCTTCTGGCTCTCCTAATGCAGTTGGTACTGGCTCTAAATAACTATACTCGGTAGGTAAAAAGGGGTGCATTTCCATCAAAGCGGAGCGCGGTGGTGCGGACCGTAATGGCTAATCTCAATAGTTTAAAGCGAGTGTAATAAAGACCGCTCCGCTTCACTCCATACCGCTCCGGCTGCGCCAACTTTCAAAGAAAACAATTGAACACTGTCTTAAACTGGGTAGAAGTAGGCAGAGAGAAGTAAGTCAAGCGGAATGGAGTTGCACGGACTTCCAAATCACTACATAGTATAAAACAAAGTCGCCTTTTCTGTCCCTATGTGCGCTTAAATCTTTAAAACTACGCAACGGATTTTGATGCGGTTTTTTCCAATAGATAGAGTGATTCAAGAGGAAGGTTTTTATGTATAATACATGCATAGAAAGGGGGAATTGTTTTACTCCAACGGGCCACGGGCAGTAATGAATAAATCAAACTACTGGATCGATTTTAATCATTTTTTCAGTGAGTGACATAGGCTATATATTATATACCCGTGCGAATCCGGAGCGGGCCGCTGTGTTTTTATATACAACGTTCACAGTTTTTCTGTAGTGTATTTAGTATCAGCATTGTACCCGTGCGAAGCCGGGGCGGGTCGCTAGTAAAATATAATATATAACAACGCAACCTTAGCCTTTTTTTAAACTTACTAGTAATCTGCACACGTAACTAGTGTTCCTGTTATCCTCCAGCTAAGCTTAATTTGCTTGTGTTACGATGGAGTTTTACATCCGTGGTGTAATACTCTGGAACCCACGATCTTGCGATCGCAAGTCCGATCCTTCATTCACTGGGCCACAGCCGCTAAACAATGAAATTAAGGCATATGGACAAGGAAAAAGAAATGTGTTCTTTAAACTAAACAAATGATTTTACCTTTTTCTCTTATAGAAAAGTCTGTCTGACAAGTAGAAAGGTCCAAAGTACGCTGAAAGGTTGTCTGGAATACGTACTAAGCGACCTTCAGACGAAATGAGACGAATGGAAGCTACATGTATGGACATGTGGATTTACACCCAAAGTGGATTTAGCTAATGGCGGGGTTTGATTCCAGTCCATTGTGTTTTCAATATTATATTATTTAAATATTTTTATTTTATACATTAGATAGAACGCCAAAAGCAATTACACTATCCAATGGTCCCAAAGACAAGGCCAAATACACACATTCACTTACACAAGCACAACCAGTATCATAACAAATCTATGTGAATGACACAAAGATTTATCCCATGTGGGAATCGAACCCACAAAATCAGTGCAGTAGAGAGCGGCGAGGCGACCGCTTAAACCATGTACCCCATGCGTGACTAAATCTAAACCTAACCTCACCCTATCTCTTTATTTGTTAGCATTTTGTTTTTTCACTACGTGAGGCAAAATGTTATAAAAATTGATAAACTTTTAAAATATCCTTTGAATACAAACTCTAATTAACTGAAAAGGAAACAGCAAATATTAAACCGAAAATAATTGAAACAAAGTAATTGCCTCGCTAACTAATGAAAAAACATTCGTTTCCGTGTCACTAACAGGGATAGCAATTCCGATTAAAAATAACAGCCGAGGTGAAATTTTACGCTAGGAAATATCATTGGTAAATTTACTTAATTGGACTGGCATATGAAGTAAAATAATGAAACATATATATTGAATTTGACTTTATGTTGATTTATCTGTTTCAAAAGACATCATAATTAAAAGTATAAGTATAATACTGATTGGTATTTCTTTTCCAATTAGTAGTGAGTATATTTTGTCAGTTCTAAGCCAATATAAAATACCGGAAAGTAATTCAGAATTGTCTTAGGAATCCTCCCTCAACAAATACAATTTTCGGATGTAAAATGAATAAATTGGATAAATTGTGTGTTAATATGTTTATATTGCATTTTTAACCGATAAAAAAACGGTGGCGATTCTCAAGTCATCGTATTTATTTTTAAGGTTCCGTAGCCGAATGGCAAAAACGAAATGGCGGAACCCTTATGGATTCGTCATGTCTGTCCGTCCGTATGTCACAGCCACTTTTTCCGTAACTATAAGAGCTATACTGTGGCAACTTGGTAAGTAGAAATGTATTCGGTGAACCGCATTAAGATTTTCATACAAAAACAGAACAAAAAAACAATACATTTTTGGGTTTCCTCATACTTAGAACTGAAACTCAATATTTTTTTTCATCAAACCCTTAATATCCATAGACCCCACACGTATGTGTGGGGTCTATGGATAAGTCATCAAAAATAATATTGATGTTTCAAAAAAAAAATTTTAACTGTATAGTTTGCGCGAGAGACGCTTCCAAAGTGGAAAAATGTGTGTACCCGGCTCCCCGTAACTTCTAAAATAAGGGAATGATAAATGTAAAAATAATATATAATGTAAATTACCATGCAAACTTCTACCGAAAATTGATTTGAACGAGATCTAATAATTAGTTTTTTTTTAATACGTTATAAATCGTAAACCGCATTTTACCTTTCATTCAATCAACTACAATATAATAAAGAATAAAGAAAAACATTTATTTAGATGTATAGTGGCACGGAACCCTACGTGCGCGAGTCCGACTTGCACTTGGCTGGTTTTTTATGTTTGATCACCACGCATAACTTTTTGCTGAGTGGTCCGATTTTGATAGATTAGATTTGACAGATAGTTTGACACAAGAGATCAAGCCTTACATCGATTAATAGAAAAGAAAATCGTATGAAATTCGCGTTAGTATATCATGTGCATTGAAATTAAAATAATAAAGGAGACTGAAAGCGAAAGAACGTTTTAAAAAGCGCTTAAAATACAACAAAAAATGATGGGATCGCATCTTTAAACGGGCTTTGAGATAACAATAGAGATATAAAGCATATCTTGAAAGACGAAGGGGACAACTAAGTGTTTCCTAAATAGGTTATAGACGACATTATGGAGGAAGCAGGGAAATTGTGAAGAGGGTAAACAGTTTAGATGAGGGGCATGCAAATGCGTATAAGATTTGTTTGAGAAAATGATTGAAGCGCGGTTTTTTATTCATGGAATAAGAGGAAAACTCACTTATTCAGCAAAAGACCGTCGCAAGGTTGCCAGCCTATCAGTCTTTTATAGGATAGGTACATTTCGGAGAGTGTGCCGAGGAACTACACAACCTTATCCCTCCGTCCCCGTTTCACCATCGGACTACCAGACAAACGGCACTCAGGCTCGCTTCACGGTAGATATTCCACTAATACGCACTAAGCGTTTCGCCTCTACATTACGAACTGCCAAAGTATGGAACGCCTTGCCCAAATCTGTGTTTTCGCATGAGTACAACATGGATCTCTTCAAAGCAAAAGTTAATAGGTATCTCATAGGTAAGCGTGCTCCACTGTAGACCGCATCATCACTTACCATCAGGTAAGATCGTGGTCAAACGCGTGCCTATAAAAGAAGAGTCTCAAAATAATATGAATCTGCCTAAATCTACCAGCTAGTAAAGGTTGTTAGTTAGACATACACTTTGTCTACAAAAACCTTCTGTTGACATGGATTTAACAGTACATAAACTCACTGAGGTTAATAATATTATTATTACGCTAAACACCACAATTTCCGATGCCTATACCTAAACCTTCATGTAAATAATTAATAACACCGTAATGGCTATTAAATACAAACTTATAACATATTGCTGAAGCTTTTAGCTAAACAATATTATAACCACCTTTACATCAAATTTGGGACATAAAATTCGATCGTAACCTCTATCAGCCTTTTGAAATAGATTTGGGAAACACTTGCGACTGGTACTCAATATTTAATAAACAACTTGCTTCCACCGACGCTGCTCATGTGGCATTCGTATCGACACAATGAAGCTTGCCATAACATAACATCATGCCTATATTACCCAGAAGGATGTGGCAGAGGTGTTCAACATTCACGTGAGTCTATTGCCATCTACCGGGCCCAATTCCAATACTATGCCCGACCCGGGCATCGAACTCGAGACCTCACGGTGAGAGGCGCATACTCTAATCACTAGACCATCGAGGTAGTATTAAAGCTTGTCAAATTTTATTAAAATTCAACCAGTTGTTGTTGCAAAAAATAGTTATATACGACATTGTATTTATAAATGACATTTACCAACATTAAACCTAGGAAGCCCGCTGAAAAAATGCAAAAAAATAGGCAAAACTACGTACATTTCAACGCTAAGCTACGAACACAACCAACTTCATACTTTTGACTTTTCGTTAATAAAACTCTATGCCCGTAAAATAAAGACATAACTTTTTAAAATCCACCTGACGTTGGTTCAAATTAAGTGTGTTTACGACAACCCTAGCTGTAGAAAGCTCTCGAGGCTCTCAGGTCAATTAAAAACAAAAAAGCGGTTGGAAATGAAATAGGGCTGCTTCGCGTAATATGATTTTGTAGTGCTTGGTGTTTTTACATCCGAGTTAGTGTTGAATGAGTTATTTTACACGAGTTGTTAAAAAAAGCGAAGTTTAAACTTAATGAAATTAGAAATTAGCTCAAAGAATTACCAACCACCACTTGAGTTTGCCACTTTAAGGGCCAGTATCTGAGGTTCCGGATATATCTTATCCGACCCATAAAATAAAACCTAACCGAATCTATGTAACACCTGTGAAATTGGGGCTAAAAATAATTATTTTAGAACTAAGTAACACAAAGCTAAATTGTAGTATTTTACTAATGAAATTTAAGGAATGATAACAGTTTAATATCATCAGCATAATATTATGTCAAGAATGACCAAAATATTGTCACCAAGCCATAATCTAGGCAGCAATTTTAACTTAAATGATGTCAAAGCAGACGTAGAAAGGGTACTTACTCAGCCCTAGTCACACCCCAGGTCGGGCTTGACCCAAATCGTTAGTAAAATTAAAAGGGTTTAAGTACGGAACCCACATTAATGAATAAGCTTTAACGGGAGCACTATGGAGTTGTTCTCCTTTTGTAAGAAGCACCTACAGAAAATATATTACATGGACGACCTTGAATTAATTAATATAAACAAATAGGAAGATTGTAGAGATTTTACATCAACAATTGTAAACCTGTGACCAAATGTTAGTTCTAGTTTGGACTATGAAAAAACAAGCTTAGACATTTAAAATTATTGCTGCATTTTCTATATCTTCTAGATTCTCCTTGGTAACAGTCTCCAAACACCAAGTGGACTATATATCTTGGCGCCACGTTGTAAAAAATAAAAGCAACATCTCGCAACCTTTACTGGAGAGACATAAAAAAGTACTTTAATATGACATTCCTGAAACTTCTACAAGCAACTAAATACCAACACACGTAACCGAAACATTCCTCGCTTAGATAGACGTGTTGGATAGATTAATAACAAGAATTACAAAAGAGTGACAACGACAAAGAGTAATGATGCTCCATTGTTTGCACGTGAAGACAGAAAATAATGTCTCTTCATCGTACAAAATGGCTCCTGAATTCTTGTTCAAATTGGTTCAAACTTTTTTGTCGTTAAAGTCAATTTGGTTTCCTCAAGGGTCAATGCTCAGTGATAATTTTAATTATAACGTTTTAATAATAAAACCGATTTTTCTTTAGAGACTTAAATGTTTAACGGTCTATCAGACTGGTTGGCGACCTCGCAACTGACCACTAATTAAAATTTGCACACCATTGTTGTTATGGTAGAATGTCACAGTGTCTTAATATGTAATGTAACACCTATGTACTACTACATTCTTGTGAATAAATGAATCTGAATCTGAATCTGAATCAATACGCTACTGTAAAGCTTTTAATCTCGGGTAAAACGAATCTTTGTGTTTTCCACAAAGACTATTTCTGATTCTGGGTGAGTTTTGTGAAAGTAGACAATATGCTTTTTTCCATTTTTAGTATGCTTTTCGAAGACCTGGCTTTGGTCTTACTGTTTAAATGGTCGTTTGAGTTTTACAAATAGTCAAAGCAATCCTGTAATTTTTTTCATTAGCTTTCACAGTTACAACTTTCGATATCATACGTAGTCTTAGGTATAACATAGGCTGTATATAAATAGGCATAGGCCGGAAGACAGTACTACACACAAGGCTTCCGATCGTATCTATAGCTTGACGTATTACCACAGGCACATACGCATACGTTCTCCTACACGCAAATAACTTTTCACCGTGATTAAGCCGCCCACATGGCGGTTATGGCAATTTTCTGACCTGATTGTTTACAGCAACAGATTATTGTGAAAGCAAATGTCGACAACGTTTATGGTGAACATGATTTTACTTTTTAATGCGAATAAGTAAATTTGTGCTTATTGTTGACTATGATGTAGAGGTTAACATAACCAAGAATTCTATCGAAAAAAACCAGGTAACACTTATGACATGCCGATATCTAACAGTTTTTAACGTATTTTTTATAAACTGCTGATGCAATGAGAGACCAAATCATGATAACTAACCACTTAGAGGTGAAAAAATAAACATACTTAAAGTTTTACTTTACGAACACAACTAATATAAGGATGATGTACCAGTAGAGGTCATGCTTATGAGCTCATAATACAGAAACCAGTGATGATCAAATTAAAAACAATGTTACTTCTAGGAACTAGTTAGGTCATTGCAAGTTATACCTCCTTGCTATTTACTGATTTTGCGCTTGAAAAATTGTACAAACGAAAAAAAATATACAAAAGAACTTTTAAGTACAAATGCAAGGAATGGTCCACCACCACTCAGTCAAACATACAAACAAAAATATGTAACGTAGTATTATGTTATTTAGAGGTGTGAAATTGTCTCAAGTGGCTATGCAATAAACAAGGGTAACAGACAAACTGAGCTACTGTCAGATACGAATTCCACGATTTTTACGATATCTGATCAAAGTTCATCTCACTTTCTAAAACAATGCTTGCTCACAACTAGACAATACCTAGACCATCTGCTTTTACTTTCGAAACTAATTAAAAGTCTATTATTGTTAACTACAACGTGATCCGAATCGAAACGAGATAGTGGGCGATGTAAACCAATCTGGCTATAATCCGTTTATGCAAAAATCTCTTTTATAGCAGAAAAGATAAAGTCCAAATTCAATTGTGTTTGTCAGCAGTAAATGTAATGTAGGCATCGTAGTGATGTGCACGTGATGAGAATGTCGATATCGGTAATTCGACATTTCGTTCGGATAACATGACACGTATTTCGTGTGTGGAATATGGGATGTACCCACATCACCGGTTACACATCAGGCACATTTTCAGTTTAAGCTGGTCACGATTTGCATAGGCTTCTCGAGCAATGCGAGATCAGCTTAGGCTGGAGTTGTATGGCTTAATGTGTAGTCGGGTGTACTTATTACTTAGGCAAATGCTTTTTGTATTCGGTTTCAAAAAGGATTTTGTGATCCTAATATAATGCGATATGTTTATGTTATGGCTTATTGTTGCTGATGGGATATTAATTCCCTTTCAAATGGTACGTTATAATAGGACAGTGACATTTTTCAATACCTTTTATATCCTAAAAAGTAAAAACCTTTTTATTTTATAATATTAATATTTCCTTGCCTTACCGCAATGAGTGACCTTGGTGATTGTCCCGATTTTGAATTAATAATTACCTGTAAATAAAAAAAAAGTTAATGAGCTATTGTAAAGGTTAAATTAGATTATGATAATTAAAAAGATACCTAAACGTTAAGCTGTTATTAAAAACTAGGTGTTGCCCGCTGCTTCCCGTCACGTTTAACCCGTGACAAACATTCTCGTATGTTGTAGCGCGAGTCAGAAAATATGCATAACGCCATCAATTGATTTTTTGACAAATTTTACTAGTTACTAACTTAAATCCCTTTATTTACTTACTGGGGATTCAATTTAGAAATCTATACATAAAATTAACTATACGAAATTTCGGTTTCAACTTTAAAAATGATGGACTTACGTACGTTTGACCCTCAATTTACCCCCTATGGGGTGAATTTTCAAAAATCCTTTCTCAGTGTGTCCCTACGGCATATAAGGTAGTTCATGCTAAGTATTAAGTATCTTAGCTTTAAATAATAACAAAAAATAATGCTATTACATTACTTAACAAATAGTTCTATTCGATTTTGAAAAAGGTCTTATATCGTTTACTTATTTTTATTATAATCTATCGCATTAAACATCGTTATGTCCCAGCACTAGCGTCTCACTGCGTCCCCAAGGGCGTAAGTCGTCCATTGTGAAATTTGGCTATACCTCAGACACGTTAGACCCATATTAAGAAACCGCTTATGCTAAATATTTATAATGCTAGACATATTCACAAACAGCACACTTTTTAAGGTTGATCTTGATTTTGATTGAATTAGATTCATATGTGGTTCATTTTGTTTCACATTTTGACACATGAATCTAATTCATTCACAGTCAGCATCAATCGTGATCTATACTATATTAATTATTATTATTAATATTATAAAGCTGAAGAGTTTGTTTGTTTACTTGAACGCGCTAATCTCAGGATTTTTTATGCTAACTAACTAATGTTCGATCGATTCGAATTGTGTTACTCGAATGAAGTATCGAATATTTTGTTTTTAATTAAATAACGTATTTATTTTTAAAACCTAATTAGGTTTTATGCTAACCACATTTGTTCTAAAATAATGCATTGTTTGCGAAGGTGTTTTATAAACATGATATTAATCCAAATAAATACGTTATTTAATTAAAAACAAAATTACCCTTTACATCATTGGATTTAAATGATAACATCACAGCAATATAATGATCCTAGTACTGTCGGCTCCTTACGGAACGTTTGTGCTCAGCGAACGACTGTTTAAATTTGATCTTTCCAGAATATCATTGTATAATACTTTTTAGATGAATAAGTTTGGTTTTAGTTTACTTATTTTTATTAATTTCCTTATCTTAATTCATAGATACATTATTTGGTGACTCATTAGAACAAGAAAAACTATATGCTACGTCTTACTACGAACGTAAATAAAAACTCTTCATATCATAACGGTGTATCAGTCTATCATATCAATCAGGTCAAGTATCCAAATTTATTCTTCCTTTATGCGACCTTGAATCGACCAGATTTTTGGCGACCCGCCAGTGGTGCAGCTGGAAATTTCTACTGACTAATATATTTAGACAGTTTCGTAATTAAAAAGTAGGATACTCTACACGGTACTAGTGTTGCTATAAGATAAGATAAGATCTTTTATTTTGCTAAAACATGGTAGAACAAGGTCTTACAATTAAATAATGTTCAACATGTTTTTATCACATTTACATGACATGCAAAAATTATTAATTTAATTTCAAATTAATTTAACATTATAAAATCCGATAATAAATAGAAATAGCAAAATATTACAATTAATGTCAATATAATAGAGAATACAAAATGTCAACAGGTAAAATGTCCAATAACTAGTAAATAACATAATAAAATGAAAAATTGATAAAAATAAAAAAAATATTAAATTCTATATAGGCTTAAATTGGTAACAAGAGCACATTATTGAACAATTCACAGTAACATTCCCCATCTCTCATAATCATAGCATATCATTCAAATAATCACATAATATTGTAGTAGCATTTCTCAAGTAACTGATTTTTCAAGGACTTCTTAAATATATTTATGGGCAACTTTTTAAACTCATTTGGGATTTTAGTAAAAATTACTGGAACCAAGCATACTATGCTTTTGTGCAGTAGCGCTGTCTTAGCAGGATGCATACGAAGCCTATAATTATCCCTTCGATTTCTTACAACACTGTCACATAAGCGTGGAAACAAGTTGCTATTAGTCTTTACAAATGTAGCTACTTCTATAATATAAAGAGATGGAAGTGTCAGAACTATACTTAAACTAATCATAGAAGACCGATCATTCAACTGATAGACTCACTAAATCTAGAATAAAAAATCAACGTTATGTTCCGAATCTTTTAGGAAAACAGTTTCAATGCGTCCTAATGAGAAGTGTTACATGAACGGTAATCCCAAATTATTTTCAAAACAAAAACCGGCTACAATTACAATTATTTGAGACTTATATAGTTTTCACAACTGGACTTAATTGAAATGGAAAGCACTAGCTTTGTAATAAAGAAATTATCATTAAAATCGCTTCGCCCAGTCGAAAGTTATGAGGTAAAAAACATAAAAAATAAAATAAATAAAAAATACAGACGAATTGAGAACCTTCTCCGAAGTCGGTTAATAATCATCATTAGAGTCACGAGTTCACGACTAAAACTCTGGAGTATTAATAAACCAAGTCAGATTCACTATTGCCCAGTATTAAATTCAGTAGACCACCTTGAACAAAATTAGGTAGCCATTAAAGTCCTAGCATACCTCATTGGTTTCGGTCATCACGACATTAAATGATTCGTTTGTCCTACAGAACAAAGCGTGATTTAATGTGACGTCAGTGAAGAATTCATTGAACGAATGAACAGTAATGAACATGATATGAACACAATTAGTTTGATAGCAATTGGTATGTAAACATATCTGTTAAGATTGTTTTGGAAATCTAATTAGAGCCTGCATGAAACCGGCTACTTGGGATGAGTTAAAGAAGAGATCAGACCTAAACTACCATTATTTTAAAGTCGACTTTATTTATTTATTTAAAAAATGTTTACACGGTGGATTTAATGCCATAGGCTTTCTCTATCAGTCTACCTTTGGGTGATGCAAAGATTAACAAGGCAGGTATGGTTATAAAATATAGCGTTTTGATTTAAAATAAAAGGTAATAAAATGTAATACAATTAACAAATACATCATGAAAATATATACGTAAATATATGCATAATACCTACATAACAAAATACTTAAATACAAGTAAATATTTAATATATTAATAAATTATTTTTGCGTAAAGCATCCAGACCTACTTACAAACTTTCGCTTTATATGTATTAGATAGGATTGAATAGTGGTCCGAATTATGTATAATATTCAAATAAACAACCACAAACAAATTCATAAACAATAAACATCAATTGGGTAAGTGCAAGGCTTTGGCCCTTGATAATTAAAAAATACCGGTCTTGGCCGAAATGAAACACAGATCAAAACAAAACAATAATAATAAATCTTTATTGTTCATAAAAATACATACATCATACATCACTTCTTCTTCTTGCCATCGTGGTGAAAGGATTAGCCAATTCGCTTTGGAGAACTCGCGAATTGCCCAGGGTGCGCCGGACGTAGGGAATCGTTGTGTACGTCACTCGGGGAGGCTCCTTTCATGCACCCCTAGATATACATCACTAGTCTCCAGTCAAGGATTCCCTGTATCGTGGAAGCCAGTCTCTTTCATCGTGTACATAAAATATAATATTGAAATATAATAAATTACAAAAAAAAAACCGACTTCAATTACAATAATTTTAGCCTCATACGGTTTTCTCATGGGTGCCATTGTCAAAACTGGACCAAATTGAAATGGGACCACAAGCACCAGCTTTCATATCAAAAAAGAATCATTAAAATCGCTTCGCTTAGTCGAAAGTTATGAGGTAACAGACATAAAAAAACAGACGAATTGAGAACCTCTTCCTTTTTTGAAGTCGGTTAAAAAGAAAACTAATTGAATTTAACCAAATGAGAATTTTAATTAACGAAGCATCAATGAATGAGACCTTGACACTAATTCAAGAAAACTAAATATAATTTGTTGAAAAAGTGTAAAGCATAACATCTTTGATTGCCAAGAAATTATTATTATTGGTCTGTGGAAATAGATACTTACTACAGACGAAAAGAATTAGTTTAATCTCGTAAGATTATGTTTGAACGATGACAGGAGGAGTAAATATTATTTGTAGAATAATTTAGATACGATATTGAAGTAAGAAATGAGAGAATAAAGCATATTTTTTGTTTATTTTCCTTGGTAGTAAGATTAGGTACTTTGAGGGAATTTTCCGCGAAAAACGATAAGCAAACGTTGTCTGTTGATCTTTGAAAATTAAATTAGGTTACAATGCTTGCAATGGCTTGGAAGAGTTGAACCAATTGATTGTGAAACCATTATATGAAACTTTCCATTCAATCATTTAAATATAAACGGTCAACAACTCCATACCAACCATATCATCCAGAAATATCCAAAGATAACTTCTTTTTTTTTTTAAAGTATCAGTAGTCCCCTGGCCCCAAGTCTTTATTCGGCCATAATTAAGATAAACTAGCTGTAACCCGCGGTTTCACCCGAGAAAGTTTTCTTTTTTCATCTACTTGTTAAGTCCTGGTGATTTTTTATGATGAAAAGTACCTTATGTGTACATTCAAATTCAATGCTGCCTATTCGTGCTAATATTGTCATCTAACTTGAATGAACCGTTAGAATTTTAAAGATAATATTTTACTTGTTATAATAATAATAAAATATAATAAATATATTTTATAATATTTTTAATAACGAATATTTTACATCCCTCGTGAACACTTCCATTTTTCGGGATAAAAATAGCCTATATGTTATGTTAATCCACATTTATGCAACATTTCGTAAAAATCTACTGAGCAGTTTTTGCATGAAAGACTAACAAACGCCTAACGCCTCTGCCGCAGGTCTGTTCACAAATATACGATTCACACACACAAAGCACACTCACAGTCAAAATGAATCATTGCAGATCACACAAAAAATTGTCCCGTGTTGAGATCGAACGCACAACACCAGCGCAGTTGAAAGCGGCGAAGCGACCGCTTTAACCATTAAACCTGCACTCTTCGTACACTCAATTATAATATAACTAAGTATTGTAAAGCGTACTTAAACCATTCCCACATACCCAACCTACATTCCTCCAACATAACATAGCACATTATTGACACAGATGCAAAGGACGAATCCTGCCAGCGAGCCTTTGAATCAGTTATGAACCAATAAGTATAACTGGCAGGGGATTTTCGTGGAAAGCATTGAATATTCCAAACGGTAAACAACGACCTTTAAGAAAAATTGTTTGATCCCGAAATTGTGGACGGAAGAAATGGCATAGCAATAATCGGTAAATACTTTTTAAAGTGTATGAGTAAGTTATTTTTCTTAAGAGATGTTTTGTGATCGTGGTGTTGGATAATTATCCAGGTTAAGATTCAGTGAAGTGTCAGTCAGTTTATTGGCTAAACACATCCACGTGAAGGTAATAAAAGTACATCTGACGCATTATTCCCATTCGCCGAACCTTTTCCCAATTACATTGGGATCGGCGTCGGCTTCTATTCTGACGGTTTTGCTGACTACGACAAGACTTCCACAACCAAGTACGGGCCGAAACGATTCTTTATGCTAGATTGTCAGACTGACACTGACTGACTGATTGACAAGAGAACCTATATGAAAAATAACCACTTCAAATACGTTATCATTATCTGCTCTCACCCCAAAGTCTTGACACTGAACACAACATCAAAGTTATATGCTGTCTTCGATTTACCTCCCACGTAGTTATTGATTAGATGATGGCTGTGAATAATGTTTACTGAATCTTTGGATTTTTGAATATTCGATGAGGTTGTCAGTACTTGTTAGTTATGATGAATATTAAATGGATGGGCGGGTCAAAGTGGTACAAGACTATTATGGAGAAAAGGCAAGAAACGAAAATGTAAAATAATATTTGCGTAGTACTTTCATCTCGCAATGACAAGAGTTTTCAAATTGAAATTCTATACAGGGTGTATTTTTGAAACGGGGCAGTAAGGGCAAGTACCTTAACCGTTGCAGTTACAGCAAAACGTTCTTAAAAGACCTTCCCTAACTTTTTGGGACATTTTGAACTGCATTCACAGATTTTGTAAAAAACTTACAGTTAGCAAAAAAAATGCAAAAAGTTCAAATTTTTTTTTTTATGCCAATCGATTCTATTTCATGTGGGGATCAAAAAACTCTATGGGACCATTTTAGCTTTCAGTACTAGAAAAGACAGAAATCGCCAAAAACGTTTCCCATACATTTCGGCAACAGAAACGAATTTCTACGATGGTCTAACTTTTTGTTATGGCCTGGAAGTGGGTAGAATTGACTGTAAAGTAAATAAAAAGAATTTTTACCCTCAAATTTCGAATTTGATTCGAAAATCTGTGTGTTATACTTAGTTTCAGCTGAGAAACTTCGTATGAGTTATTAATTAAGGATTTTCGCTAAAATGTCTTCTAATCGTGAAAAAATTGACTTCTTAGAAGCGTATTTTGTCAATAATCGAAATGCGGGAGCTGCATTAGTGTGGTACCGCAATAAGTATCCGTTGCGGCATGTGCCAACAAGAAAGGTTATTACAAATCTTTTGAAAAACCTGGAATTGCAGGGTTCTTTCAAAATACGCTTCTAATAAGTCAATTTTTTCACGATTGGAAGACATTTTAGCGAAAATCCTTAATTAATAACTCATACGAAGTTTCTCAGCTGAAACTAAGTATAACACACAGATTTTCGAATCAAATTCGAAATTTGAGGGTAAAAATTCTTTTTATTTACTTTAAAGTCAATTCTACCCACTTCCAGGCCATAACAAAAAGTTAGACCATCGTAGAAATTCGTTTCTGTTGCCGAAATGTATGGGAAACGTTTTTGGCGATTTCTGTCTTTTCTAGTACTGAAAGATAAAATGGTCCCATAGAGTTTTTTGATCCCCACATGAAATAGAATCGATTGGCATAAAAAAAAAATTTGAACTTTTTGCATTTTTTTTGCTAACTGTAAGTTTTTTACAAAATCTGTGAATGCAGTTCAAAATGTCCCAAAAAGTTAGGGAAGGTCTTTTAAGAACGTTTTGCTGTAACTGCAACGGTTAAGGTACTTGCCCTTACTGCCCCGTTTCAAAAATACACCCTGTATATGACCAAGCTAATATGCTGATTCTGTATTGTGAAAGAGTAGTGTCAAATCATTTATACCTTTTTGGAAGCATACTTAGCACGAATAAAACAAATATCTCCAACATTGTGAAGATAAAACACGATTTCATTTCAAAGATAAATGGTACAATAAAACATCTCGAAAATAAGACTGTAATAACGATAGTGTCTTCAATGCCAGCTGCAGCACTTGTGTCAATAGAACTAGAATAAATGGAGCAAAATAAATAATTGTTCCATCGTATCGAAGATAATGTAATGGGTCAAAGCGTATATTATCCGTATTTCTACCAATATTACTCTTGGAGAGCGATTTTTAACCAGATCCTGTTGCCCCAACATGGTCACGACGACGCATTTAGCGACTGCTTTGCAGTTCATTTGATGGCAACCACTCACCATCAGGTGTATCAGGGTTCCCATAAACATCTAGGTAGATTACAAGCTCGTCGTTAAATACATCGTATAAAAAATTAAGGTCATACCACGGGTATGACCTTCATTTTCAAAATAAAAAAAACTAAAAAACACGATTTTAAAGTACTTCTAACTAAAAAGTGAAAAATAATTCCTAATATAAGCTGAAAATGGTAATGAACCAAAAATACTAGTATTATTGTGAAAAAGCGTGGGTAGCTCGATAGACGAAAAATATGGCACAGAGCCAATTTAATTTAATTATTATTATTATTATTTTTTTATCGAATTATTGCATTGTCATCGATCTTTGACAGGTGTGCAAATTTTTAATGAAATCTGTCCGTTTAAAGTGGGTCAAAATCGAGTCCAAAGGAGTCGGTTACATACATACACATACATACAGGTAAAGCTAATATAAGCGTGTTAATAATGTCAAGCTATTTGATGATTTTTCATCAACATTATTGTCCGCATTTTTTTTTTACTTATTTTACTACTTAGTTCTGGTTACCATTATATCAACAATAAATCATAAATGTATTTTAATACTCTTACACGGTAGCGGTGAAACTCAAAGGAGCTGTACAAGGAGTTGGCGTAGTTTAAATATTAAACACAAGTATTGAAAGACGACTGGTATATTTATACCCGTGCACTTGATCAAACACATCAACATATAGCTGCTGATGCCCAACGATTTATACAAGGGATATTGTAATCAAATAGTTTACCTGATGTGGTAATTCTTCATCCGGCAGACAACGATATTACATTTCTCGAGCCAATTAATCGAGATACAATGGTAATCTACACTGAAGCACGCTTACCTATGAGACACCTATTTACTATTGCTTTGAATACACATAGATTGTACTCATGAGGAAACACAGAGTCGGGCATGGCGTTCCATTCTTTGGTAGTTACTCATAAGGAATGTTGAAGCGAAACGTTTCGTGCGTATTTGAGGAATATGTATCATGAAGCGATGCCGGAGTGCCGTTTGTCCGGTAGTCCGAAGGTTAAATGGGGACGGAGGAATAAGGTTGTGGAATTCCTCAATACACTCTCCCAATTGTATCCTATATAAGACTGATGGGCTGGCAACCATGCGACGATGCAGACTTTGAAGTCAAGCGATTGTCAGATAGTTTTTGTTCATTATTCTCAGCCTATTTTAATGAACACTGCTCGCAATATTTTTTTCAAAGCGTCTATTTGACAAATGAGAAGTGTCGGTTGCTAATGAGCATCAGAGGTTAAAAACCAGTGCAGCTCACTATTTGCACAGCAACATGTGTCATGTCCGTTCCATTTGGTTACGCCGCGCTGCCTACGCGAACACGAAACGTTACGAAATGGGCGTACGATGATTGTAAGAGAATATTGTTTAATGTGGGCTGCTATGGCATAATCTGGTTGTTTGGGTCGAGAGAGAGAAATATATGCGACCTTTTTGAATGCAAATGAGTTTGAAGGAGAAAGGGTTCACTTTGAGAGCAAAAGGTGATAAAGATATAAAGCAATTATATTCAAAAGGTGTATGTGATTCCTAGATGTATAATGTATATGGCTGACAGACAATCTGATTGATTCATTTTAACTTTGCCTATTGTCGAGAATTCTATTTTTAACACGCTTATATTAGCTTCGCCTGTATGTATGTAACCGACTCCTTTGGACTCGATTTTGACCCACTTTAAACGGACAGATTTAATTAAAATTTTGCACACCTGTCAAAGTTTTTTGTTATCGAATTATTGCATTGTCCAAATAAACCAAACTAAAAAGTAGAAAATAACTAATATAGCGAGCACGTAGTATTGCGCAGAATGTGGGGTAGCCGGACGACGCGATGTCCATCACCCACAGTACCATCGCGACTCTCGCTCGCAGAATGTGGGGTAGCCGGACGACGCGATGTCCGTCACCCACAGTACTATCGCGACTCGCGCTCGCAGAATGTGGTGTAGCCGGACGACGCAATGTCTGCGCCTCCGACATCGAGTAGCAAGCTACACCACATCCGACGCGATGTCGATAGCAGTTGCCGGTTGTCGGGCAGTGCGGATAGAGACTTGAGCCTGACACGACGTGTGTAGACAATCAGTACGGAGAGAGACTTGAGTGTGTAAACAATCAGTGCGTATATTAAGGAGTGCAAAAACTATAACTTAACCTTTGGTTTTATAATGATTGTGTTCACATATATTTTTTAACATTAAAAGTTAATATTTTAAAGTAAACGCAGTTTAATTTGAAACCACCAGGCCCTACACTGGCGCCAACTTGTGGCTAATTTTTTTTTTAAATATTGAAAAGACCCAGTGCTCTGTGTGTGAACGAACTAGCCGAACATTAATAATGCCTCCTAAACGTAACACTCGCCGAAACCGAAACGAGAGTGATGATGAAGCTGCCACAGCTAGCGACGGCGGTGGATCCGGGAACGAGATGATCGTCGACCCGCAGTCCTCCCTGCCTACCCCCTCTGCGGCTGTTGGAGCTCCTTCGCCTACAATGGCGGACATACCTACCACCTCGACGGAAAGAGCGATGTCCACTATGATGGAAATGATTCTACACACGCAACGTATGCAGGAAGAGTCAAACAAGACTCTTATTGAAACTCTTCGAGCCCTACAGCGGCCTTCCGGCGATTTTATGACGTCCACCCCTACAGTGACTTCGGTTCAGAGAAGCTCGACAGCCCCTGCCGCAGTCATTGCCCCGGCGGGCAACTTCACAAAGTGCACCGCGCGGTTTAATGGGAGGTCACGTGACGCCGAGAAGCTAGAAGCTTTCCTGGACGCCGTGGAAGTTTTTAAAGAGTGCGCGGCTGTGAGCGATCAGCACGCGATACGCGGCCTCAGCATGCTGCTAGAGGATGACGCGGCCATTTTCTGGCGCGGCATCAAGGACACCGTGTCAACGTGGACGGACGCAGTCGTGCGGCTGCGATCTATGTACGGCACCCAGCGGCCGCCATACAAGATTTTTCGCGAAATGTTCCAGGCTGAACAATCCGAGAGTGAACGTGCAGACGTATTCATATCGCGAATACGTACTCACATAGTGAAGTTGCCGTATAAAGTGCCGGACGCGATGCAAATCGATATGGTGTACGGATTGTTACATAGGCGTGTGCGTAAAAGACTGACACGGGATAATATTGCTTCGATGGACATTTTCGTAGAAAAAGTGCGGGCCACGGAGGACGCGATCGCGGAAACGAGCAAATTATCTCAGTCGCCAGCGGTAAACAAAAATTTAAATAAGCCCGCGAACGAAAAGTGCGTTACTACGTGTTCGACTCCTACTAGCGGTTCCCCTCTCACGACAAACTCGAATCAACAATTACAACGTAATCGGGTACGTTGCACGTATTGTAAAGCGTACGGTCACATTGTTGAAAACTGCCGCAACCTGAAAGGTAAAAGCGAGAACATCGGTAAGTCAGATTTGAATAATTCTAGTACTGTAAGGTGTTATGGTTGTGGCCAACAAGGAGTAATTAAATCGAGATGCAAAACTTGTACGCCTACTAAAACAGCTGGTTCAAACTCAGCTGATTTTAATACTTTTTCATGTCAATCGTCATCCTTAAAAACGTCCAGTACTGATTTGAGCGAGAATATTGTGAGTTTGTATACACACAATATTTGTTTAGCGAATTCGGATGCAGAAAACAAATCCGATTTCTTGAATAGTTCCAACGTACAAGATTTGTGTCACGAAGATTTTGATACACAACGTGATCACAATAATTTTGATATACAGGGTGTTTTCGACGAAAACTCGAGTTTTCGTAATACTATTAGTGGGAATGTCATAAAGTTACCGGAGTATTGTATTGATCAATTTGATCAAAATTATTGTGAGAAGTTGCCATCTCCAAGTGATTTGTTAAATATACAGGGTGAAAAGATTAAAAAATCTCAAGTTTGTGACAAGTTCACAAATATTGACGCGACTTCACTTCCTACCGTATCTATAAACGTTTCTAACCGCCAAGGAGTGGCCATCATTGATACCGGCGCAACTCATTCAATAGCTAGCGCTAGATTGTACTCGTTGTTAATAGAACAAGGTGTGCAATTCCGGGAGACAGAACGTACGATAGGGTTAGCTGATGGAACACATAGTCAGAAACGTCTACTCACCGCTAATGTGGAAGTCACCATTGGAGATCGCAGTATTATAATTGAAGACTTACTGGTTTTACCAGGCGCTTCAACGAAAACGTTATTAGGTCGTAAATTTGTAAAACAGGCCAACATCATTCTAGATATTCCGCGCGATATTTGGTATTTTAGAGATAAACCTGAAAGCACTTTTGATTTTGTTAAATCTTATTTCCTCACCGGTCTTGACCCAGTCGCTGAGTTCAATTATAGCAATGAAACTTTGCTACTAGCCGATGAAGGTAACCAGCTGATTCAAGAAGAAAGAATCAAGCTGAGTGATTTTATCAAGAGGAAGGCAAACCAGTTTAAATCTGAGGGCCCTGCCACGGACTTTGCCACGCACCGTATCAAAGTGAATGAGTCTCAGGAGCCCATAGCTTCACCTCCTTATCGTATGTCAGAAATACGTAAGAGAGCACTTAAGGAAGAATTAGATAAACTGCTACAGGCGGATATAATAGAAGAATGTGAATCACCATGGGCGTCTAACGTTGTTTTAGTACCTAAAAAGGACGGAAGTTTTAGGTTCTGCGTAGATTATCGCAAACTAAATGCCGTCACGGAACCTGACAGGTACCCATTACCGAGGATCGAAGATATACTTCATGCAGCAAAGTCGACGAAGTATATGACCACACTCGACCTCAGATCAGGATTTTTTCAGGTGAATCTACATCCAGATGACCAGGACAAGTCAGCGTTCACGACTCCACTTGGAACGTTCCGTTTTAAGCGTATGCCAATGGGTCTTCGAAATTCTGGCGCTACTTTCCAACGCTTGATGGATAGATTTAAGTCAAATTTACCTGACGTAACGCTTATTGCATATTTAGATGATTTGCTTGTTTTGTCAGAGGGTTCTCTAGAAAAACATCTGTCTGACCTGGAAGTGGTCTTCGAGAGGCTTCAGATGTTTAACCTTCTCGTCAACCGTGAAAAAAGTCATTTTGCGAGAGACTCTGTAAAGTTTCTAGGTCATATTATTGTTCCAGGAGGTATCCACGTAGACCCTAACAAAACAGCTGCAATAGCTAACATGAGCATCCCCAAAAACATCAAACATTTGAAATGTTTTCTTCAAACATCCAGCTGGTTTCGTCGATTTATACCTGACTATGCTAACATAGCCAAACCCCTGACCTCTTTATTAAAAAAAGGAAGTATGTGGCAATGGGAGTCGGAACAACAGACAGCATTTGACCGTATTAAGGCGTTACTTGTGTCCGCGCCTATATTAAGACAAGCTGACGAAACGAAACCGTTCATCCTCCGGACTGACAGCAGTGGATACTGTCTAGGAGCGGCTTTAATGCAGGGGGAGGGCTTTGACGAACGCCCCATAGAATATGCAAGCCGTCTTCTCACCGATGCTGAACGTAACTATACAACTACCGAACGCGAGGCCTTAGCCGTTGTGTGGGCTGTAGGCAAATTCCGCGGGTACATCGAAGGAGCTGACATCATCGTCAAATCCGACCATCAGCCGCTGCGTTGGTTGATGAGCCTAAAGTCTCCTAGCGGACGCCTAGCCAGATGGGCTTTGACTCTTCAAGAATATAATCTGAAGATAGAATATACCCCTGGACGAGCCAACGTCGTCGCTGACACGCTCTCGCGGCCGGTATGTGCAGACGACGTCCAATGTGATGTATGCCTGACGACAGTGGACGTTCCTACCAGAAGAGCTAGCGACATAAGGGAGAATCAAACAAAAGATCCAGAAATTAACAAAATATTAGAAGACATGGAATCCGAAGAACCATTCAAGGGCAAATCATGGACAGACAAAGGATACATCACATCAGATGGTATCCTGTACCGCTACGGCCCTGAGGGGGATGAAGGCGACGAAGCCTGTCTCGTTGTGCCTATCCATGAACGTTCCAAAGTATTGGCAGACTTCCACGATGCGCCCACAGCAGGTCATTTCGGCATAGAACGCACTTTAGCTCGTTTGCGATCCCGTTATTATTGGCCGAATATGAAGAAATATGTAGCTGATTATATAAAACAATGCATTCCATGTCAGAGATATAAGGCAGACAATAGAAAGCCCACCGGACTTTTACAAACACCTGCAATGTCCAGACGCTTTGAGGTTTTGTCAGTCGACCTGTTTGGCCCTTTACCTAAAACGTCTCAACAAAATCGATGGATTCTCATTGTTGAAGATGTGTGTTCTAAATGGGTAGAATTATTTTCTCTAGAAAACGCAACTAGTCTCGATTGCGCCAAAGTCCTAATGAACGAGGTCTTTTTGAGGTACGGTGTGCCACGTCGTTTAATAAGTGACAACGGTGTACAATTTATCAGTGAAATAATGCAGCAAACTTGCTACGTAATGGGTATAGATCAAGTTCTGACGCCTCTATATCACCCAGAATCAAACCCGATTGAGCGCAAAAATAGGGACCTAAAGCCTCAACTTGCGATCCTTGTCGGTCAAAATCACGACACTTGGGATTCGCATCTGGCATCCATCAGGTTTGCAATGAACTCAGCAATCACTTCAAGTACAGGTTACTCACCGTCGTATCTCACATTTGGCAGAGAACTTCGCGCGCCAGCAGACGCTGTTAATGATATGCGCACTATTGTAGAAAGTGACATGATTGTTCCAATCATAACACCTTACCTCAAGAAGATGGCAGAGACTCTATCAAACGCGAGAGATATTCATGAAAAAAATCAAGTAATGCAAAAGAAGTACGCCGATCAACATCGCCGCGAGGCACCTGATTATAAAATAGGAGACCTGGTACTTCTTAAGACTCAGGGACTCAATGATACTGACAAGGGTCAGTCGTCAAAATTTATTCCGAGGAGAGACGGTCCTTATAAAATTAGAAAAATAGTTAGTGTATCTACGTATGAGTTAGAAGGTATCAATGATGGCACCCTTATAGGTAAATATCACGTATCACTCCTAACTCCATTTGTTGGCACCATCCAATCTCCTTTACGGGAAAAGCGTAGACGTGGTCGACCACGAAAGAATCCTATCCCAAACACGGGAACGTCAAGTTCGGGATAGAGGGGGAGGATATAGCGAGCACGTAGTATTGCGCAGAATGTGGGGTAGCCGGACGACGCGATGTCCATCACCCACAGTACCATCGCGACTCTCGCTCGCAGAATGTGGGGTAGCCGGACGACGCGATGTCCGTCACCCACAGTACTATCGCGACTCGCGCTCGCAGAATGTGGTGTAGCCGGACGACGCAATGTCTGCGCCTCCGACATCGAGTAGCAAGCTACACCACATCCGACGCGATGTCGATAGCAGTTGCCGGTTGTCGGGCAGTGCGGATAGAGACTTGAGCCTGACACGACGTGTGTAGACAATCAGTACGGAGAGAGACTTGAGTGTGTAAACAATCAGTGCGTATATTAAGGAGTGCAAAAACTATAACTTAACCTTTGGTTTTATAATGATTGTGTTCACATATATTTTTTAACATTAAAAGTTAATATTTTAAAGTAAACGCAGTTTAATTTGAAACCACCAGGCCCTACACTAATAGTTTAAAAAACTAAAAAACACGCTTTTAAAGTACTTCTAACTAAAAAGTGAAAAATAATTCCTAATATAAGCTGAAAAAAGCGTGGGGCGCTCTGTGCCATATTTTTCGTCTATCGAGCAACCCACGCTTTTTTAACCGACTTCAAAAAAAGGAGGAGGTTCTCAATTCGGTTGTATTTTTTTTTTTTTTTTTTTATGGTTGTTCGCCGACTACTCGAAGACGCCTGGACCAATTTGAGAAATTCTTTTTTTGTTTGAAAGGATATACTTGTCATGTGGTCCCATTTTTTTCAAGTCACGTTCTGATGATGGGATCTTAGAGAAATCGAGGGCAACCCTCAAATTTAAAAGGATTCTATATTGTTTTTTGTATATTATCTAAAGCTACTCGGATATTTGCATCTAGTAGTCAGCATTTTATGTTGCTGAGCTGATGCTGTAAGGTATAACTCCTCAACGGTTAGGAGTACGGGGATAATTCTTTAAATATAGGCTCCTTGAGGCCGTTTACTGTATTCTTTCAAGTTATACACAGATGATGCGAGACGTTGAATATTACTTATGTATATTCATAATATGAGGTCATGATTTGATGATGCGATCCTAGAGAAATCATAGGTAACCCTCAAATTTCAAAGGCTTCTATATTGTTTTTCGTATATTACCTAAAACTACTTGGATATTTGCATTTTAAGTTGCTGAGCTGATGCAGCAAGATACAACTCCTCAACGGTTAGGAGTACGGGGATTATTATTAATAAGTTTTCCATCTCAAGTAACCGTCGTCTCCTCATTCGAGAAACATTCTTGCTCGGTCTACCCATCACTTAAAATCGTAAAATAAAATGATTTTTAACAAAAAAAAAACCGACTTCAAAAAGTAGGTAAACTAAAAAGAAAAAAAAAAATTTACTTCGCACAAAAAAATACGTTTTTTCATTTAGTTTAATAGAAATTATTAAATAATTATTTTATAATACTGAAGTCGGTGCCAAGTAAACAATAACTCTGTATAGATAATATCAATCTTTCTAACAACTATTTTCTGACTGAATATTAGTTCTTAATTATCTGATTTACTTGGCACCGACTTCAGAATTATAAAATAATTTCTATTAAACTAAATGAAAAAACGTATTTTTTTGTGCGAAGTAAATTTATTTTTTGCTTTTTAGTTTACCTACTACTTTTTGAAGTCGGTTTTTTTTTTGTTAAAAATCATTCAGCTTATATTAGGAATTATTTTTCACTTTTTAGTTAGAAGTACTCTAAAAGCGTGTTTTTTAGTTTTTTAAACTATTATTTATTTTATATGAGTATTACTATAATATCGATCTTCAATATTAGTTGATTTTCATTTTCCGCGGTCCTAAAGTAGATCCAACTGTCTAATTGATATAACATGTTTTATCCTTAGTTCCGTTTTCGTAAAGACTAACTTCAGGCTTCATCATCGTTATTTTTCTTATTTTAATTAAACATACGGACCTTTAGAGGAAAACATAATGTGAAGGAAGATAAATATAAGGAATGCCACTTGACTACCGACAATAGCAGTCAAAGATATGGATTTCATCCAAAATAATGGCAAAACAGCCCTAACCGTGTCGAGCAATAGTCGTAAGTGAAACTCCTATTACAAATCCATTCTTATCCTTTATGACGAAACTGGTAATTGCATAGGTATTCGTAGAAGGAAACTCGCCTTTACCCAAAGGAAGCGTTTGCTAATTGTAGTAATTTATCAACTGGTCACGGAACAATAGTTATCTATCAGTCAAACAAATTGTATTAGTACTGATGTGAGGAAGGATTACTGTAATAGTTTTATAGAATGGATACCATGATGGTAATCATAATACAGGATTTGGTGACAAACACAAAATGACATTCAGATTCAATTAAACACAAGTAAAGCTTTACTGCCCTCGTGATTTGCATGACGTATACAAGACGTTCGCAGTCCTAACCACCTGTAATAAAATAACTTTGGTTTTCGTTAATAACACAAGACAATTTTTAGGAACTCACAATTTATTTCCCTCTTGCATTATTATATTCTATTTTAACTACTATTCAAATTCAAATTCAAATTCAAATTCAAATTCAAATTGTTTATTTTCTTTAACAAGTTAACACCAATTAGTTTGTGATTGGAGCCTTCTTTTAAGCAAAAGATGCCTGTATTAGAAGACTCCGCTCTTCCATAACAAAAATAAAATATAAAATAAAAAGAAAAATATTAATAATTTAGACATAGGTAAGTAAATTACAAAACAGACAGGATTGACATAAATACAGTTTGTGTGTGTGTGTGTGTGTGTGTGTGTGTGTGTGTGTATGCTTGTGTATGATGTGTGTGTGTGTGTATGTGTATGAGAGTTTAGGTTACGTGGTTAGTTTAAGGAGTTCTTCGGTTTCCTCATAAGTAAGAGGTTTGATCCATTTTAGTAAATTCTTTTTGCATGTATAATACTGTTCTTTATATACACATATTTCTTTATTTATCCGATTATACAATCGAGCAGAGCGTGTTTTAAATTGCATGGAGGCAACCAACGTTTTTGTTTGGGGGACTTCCGCAATATTATGCTTCCTTCGTTTTGCTAATTTAGATGCATCGTACGGTAGGGTCTTGTGTTTTTTCAATATAGTTTGAACTATGTATAGCTTCCTCACTGAGAGTAATTCGCATAATTTATAAAGACTATCTGTCGGGTATCTCATTTTCTTAAAATACATAGTTTTTATAAGGGCTCGTTGGGCACGCTCTACTACCATGAATTTAGTTTTAGCTGATCCTCCCCAGTTAGGAATACAGTACACTAAGACAGACTGAGCCAAAGCAACGTATATCTCATTGAGCAGATTCCTAGAGGTGTTATTATTACTCATTATATTTTTTGGCACAATATGTCTCAGCGCACTAAATATCCGACACAGTTTCCTAACTCTACTAGCAACTTGTTCAACATGGGGATACCAGGATAATCTCTGGTCTACTATTATACCTAAATATTTAGTTTGTCTTACTCTATTTAATTTTGGACAATTACAATAATTACTTTTGAAGTCCTCGCAATCATGTATTTTAATTTTAAAATCATCCGTCGGTTCAGTTCGTGCGCTAACACTGAAGCACACGAAATTAGTTTTTCCTGTATTCAAGGTAGAACTATGACTATCTAGTTAACAAATTGGGCGGTTTAAAAATAGTTAGCTTAGATTTGACTTGAATTGTTGACTATGTTACTTTGGCGCATAAAATCTTAGTCACGTCGTACTTGCGAACACTTACTTTACAGGTCACTATCAAACAATACCTTCATTAGAATAAACGCAAACGTAACCCATCTCTTTCACTAATACAAAATTCATGAAGGGCGAAAGAGACGAACAACGTTACATCTGATACGCTAAAAGTAAAACTCGTTAAATCACGCACACATCCTTTTGTGCTGATCTAGTTATTAACAATGGATAGGTGTTTACTTTCTCACATGTTGTAAAGTACGGGAATCGGGTCGAATCTGTACATGGATGATATGATTGTTGGAGCTCTCATTAAGTCATGTTAACTGATATGAAGTGGAATCGACTGTAATTGGAGTTAGTGATCTGCTTGCAATTATAGGAAGTGGGACATGTTACATTCAACAGGACTGTAAGTTATTCCAACATTAGGAGGTCTCGAAAAGGTAACAAAATTCATAACTGTGACAAATATTGGCAGTATAACAGTTTGATTATAGAGGAGAAATAATAAGATATGGCATGGCATGACTTAACATACAGGCCAAGAAAACCAAGCATTTAATTTTTAATGTTTGTAAAGAACTTTCTGACACTTTTTAAGAACGATAGAGATGTACCTAGGTTCAAATCCTGCCGGTCTCATATCTTTTTCAACTGTTTCTTCCTAAGCTGTAGTAATTATAAAACAACCAAAACATACACAAATTAAATAAAGGAACTGACAAACTTCAAATGTACAATAAATACCCTAATTTTCAAAACATTCACGTACACAGTCGTTTGAAATGGGACATTAATAAACTCATAATCTCGTGTCTAGACGTAGCCCGATAAAATACCAATATCGATAAAATGCGATTAATGAACAAGGAGCTTTTTCGGACAAGTTGTTATCTGTTAAATACTTATAACTTTTAGTTTAATACAAACAAGCAGAGTACCAGTACCTGAAAAGCCCATATTCTCATATTTTCTGGGAGATAACATGTTAAATTTGACTAGGTAGAGTTAAAAGACAGCAAATGTCAAACTTAGGTCTTTATTATGGGTCATTATGTATGGAAATATGTTTGCTTGTTTATGAGCATTTGAATGTCCTTTGCCATTATTTTGATATACTATAAACACTATTCACATAACAATAAAGATCAAGTATCAATAAATAATAATAT
Source organism: Hypena proboscidalis (assembly GCA_905147285.1). Lineage (NCBI taxonomy): Eukaryota > Metazoa > Arthropoda > Insecta > Lepidoptera > Erebidae > Hypena > Hypena proboscidalis. The sequence continues at coordinate 1,682,865 of LR990150.1, read as the reverse complement.
GTGCAATAAAAAAGCCGGTTTATACATTACCCGATGTTAATATTTGCTTTAAAAATTAATATAAAGTAAGCTCGGACTTCGCGAACCTCAAAGTGTCCACAATTACATCAATCATGGGCGGTGCAAGCGTGGAGAGGAGAGCGGGTATTAAATATTGGCACTAAAAGCTCCCTTGTGGCATACTTCGCTTACCGGAACGCATTTGATTAAATAAAAGCGATAAGTGATACTTTCAATATTGTCAAAGGCATGCTTTTATAGTGGCAAGAACAACTTTTTTTAACTAGCTGAAGCCCGCGACTTCATCCGCGTGGAATAAAATTTTGCCATGCTATTTCTTCAAAATTACTTGCACAGCAGATGTTGGAAATTTCAAATAGCTAAACGAGCTGTTTGTCCAATTAAGATAAAGCTTCTTAATTCTAATACTCTTAGCATATAAATTTTTACTAATTTTAATTCATAATTAGATAATACCGGCAACCGGCCCTAGTCCCGCTCTGTAAAGACAACATTCCCTATGTTAGTGTATCGCGTAGGCATTTTTTGCCATTACTTTTGTCTGCTACTATATACCAAGAGAGCTGTGATAGGCGTTTCCTTACGAGATTGACTCAGAATTGAGGCGATCACACTGCTGCGTCGCCAGCCGTTTTAATTTTTTTTATTTTCCGGAGACGCTGTCCCGTGTCTAGATCATTCTGTACAGTACTGACCGATGAAATATATAGGTCATAATTTATTTTGATCCAAGTGATAAGTAAGCCGAGGCTGCAAGATCACGGCACAGTTCAGTCCACACAATATTTTTACATGCAACATACAAAGACATACAAAACGTTATCAGCTCGCATCCTACACCAGAACCCATAAGGGTCACAGAACCGCTACGCCGCCAGCCGCGCTGGCGCCGCACCGTCTGCAATCTGCATGTATTACCGTTATAGTTACAATTTTGTTGCACAACCAGGAATACGGGAACGGCATCATGACAACACGCGTTTGAATAACCGGTTTGGTAATTTGCACCAACTTGCCTCAACATGGTAGAGCTCGTGGCTAAGAAACGGTTGCATGAATCGATTTATCTCAGGGATAAGCCAGTTAGCTTCGCTTGACTCTTTCACTTCGTTGTTCATTAATAAAATATTGAGAGTGATTTAATACGTGTCTAGATAATGTTAGCTGACGATATCGGTTGTCAACAATAATATCTATCGTTGAGTTGTCAGCTTGACAAGCAAATTGCAAGAATATTGTTTCGCACATACAATGTTTACTTATAGAAATTTATAAATAAACAAAAAAGAGAATTCAAGTTTAACGTAGCTTACTCAAAATTGAACTGTTCACAAAGAGGACGACGTTAAAAAACAAAAAATATTTCCGTAGAACAGGCACCAAATTGATACATATTTTAAACATTGCATCTTATTTCACCATTTCCATGCATGACCAACCCAGCCCAAAGCAAAAAGATGATAACTATATGCGGGCAGATCCAGCAATGAATTTGTAATTCGTATCATTAGGCGATCAGCGATCACTAATCAATCGGCCAACGTGATAATAATTGTTATATCCTCTCGCTAATAAATCATTGCTATTTTGTAATTAATGGACCGGGTAAATGCTGGACAATTTATATTAATTATAAATCTCTACATGGAGTGGGTTAATATAGTATAATATATATATAAAATCGTATAATCCTGATGTGACTGATGTTTTGTTTGGAAGCGGAGCAGAGACTTGTTTATTGCAACCTATTACATACACAAACAAATTAACTTAATAAAAAAAAATTTAAAATCTGTAAGCAAGCAGTTATTGCACTCCGAAATAATACTGAAAGAAAACTCGCTTATCTAAACTTAGTTAAACTAATAAGGATTTTGTAGTTACCGGTGCCCGGAAACCTTTAAAGGAAAACAAACAACAAAAGAAAACAGGCAAACAGATAATTACATCCTTGCGTGCTAAACGTTTACAAATCCAATATCAATAAACTGCTATCCAATAACTAGTACAATCGATAATTTATGTGAATTCTATTGGCTATAAAACAAGTTAGCTCGTTACAGTACCCGCTACTTGCCAGACTATGTCAGCTGAATATCTTCGCGCCCCGATACCAGATGGTACGATCGACGCGGCATTAATTTTAACAACATTGTAATCTATTATTAACATTATTGTTAGGAAGGTTATCGTTTTAGAAGGTACTCTGCATAAAGATGAATGAATCAATAAACGGAAATAACAATTGCGAAAGTATTCATATTATTTTGTATTATTGCCTCAATAAAAACTCAAAGTTTTGGGTGATTTTTGCTTTAGCAGTTTCACTTCGATGAATTTGTGTCTCAAACTAAGCAGAGCTTGTACTATAGCAACGTAGCAGAGGGTACTAGAATAACTGATACTAATACATATATACTTTTCTTTTGTAAATACATACTAATTATACATAGAAACACCCAGACTAATTTTGTTGGTTGGTTGGTAGTGGTTAGTGTATACAAACTATCACCGCTAGGTCTCGGTCGATGCCCGGGTCGGACTATAGTATTTCACGCCTATATAACCACTTCACCTGTTATATTTATGTCCTGTGGGATAGGAGGTGAGCCTATCGCAATCCATCGGGTATATTCATCGAAGTGAAACTGCTGAACCAACTCCAATTCATCGAAGTGAAACTGCTTAAGCAAAAATCACTAAGAAAAAAAATACTCAAAAGAAGTTATCTACGACCGACTGAAGTTCATGTATTCATAGTGATGATATTGGTTCGCGCGTTGGTTTATATTTGGAGTACTTTGGACGGCTAAGAGGACGCCATCGATCGTTCGTTAGAGTTCGCTGGCAATCCGTTTGTTATGTGTGTACCCGACATTATTATCACTTTAGACATAAAATATTGAAAAAGGATATTCCAGGAAGTATTTCTACGGCCACGAATCCGTTTACCACGCAAGGTGAATAGGCCAATATCCCTTGGGACATTCATTATAACGGGACATCCGTACGGCAAATGTTCTGTAATGGACATATACAGGCCGGTGTAATAATGATTGATGATACAGAATCTACATATTGTGGAAAATATCACGAGCTTAGCGGACAAATGATGTGACTCATTTTTCATGTATCACCAATTTTATTGGACAATGTTTGGAGGTCTTTAGATTTTCAAGGACAAATTTAATTCATTGGCTTGTCCTTGAATCCAAACCGCAACTAAACTATAATTTAACGAGTCGTATTCTTTGGATTTTCATCCAAGATTTTGATTCGACAGACTATTCAGACTAACATTACTGATACTGTTTTCAGTTCTTATAGGTTCTGGTCTAAAATTATAGACAAAGAAGTGATAAACTAATCCCCAGATACCTTCAAAGTACAATGACATAAATTACATTTGCAAGTTACCGCTGGCTTTGTACAATCAATTCAAAATGTCACTATCACATTGAAATGACAATGAAACACATCCCCTAATTAAAAGTATACCATCATCGGCGCAATAAAAACACCATCAGAAATGGCACCAGCAATTCCGTTACAACTGTCTGTATCCAAACATGGGCAGGCATGGAGTGCAATTAATACATTGGGTCACACGCGGCCCTCCCTTGTATAGAGAAGTTGGTGAAAGAGGACGGCGCAAAAATATTGATACAACACCAATATGGTTTCTGGAATCCAAAAAGTATGAAGCTTGGGAAGTTGAATTATAGGTTGAGTGTTTACAGTTTTTATTGTAGTAGCATGATGCTGTGTTGATTACTAGAATAAACGGATTGTATCTAGTATCACCAAGTTATAAATATGGCATGTGAGAAACGGTTCCCACCTTTGATGAATAATTATTTATCAAAGGTTCCCACGGTTAAAGATTGGGCGACTATACCAGGTGGATTGCAAGATGGTAACATTCAGGATTTAGTATACAAAAACTCTGAAGGTGATTCTGAATCTGAATACGTTGATTAACTGGCCAGAAAGAACAGTGAGCATTCAACAGCTGCAATTAATTTCACAATTCAACTGGTTCATCCTTAACTATTTTTCACTCACGACCCAAAACAGTTACCAACCCAATCACAGTACTTAGTTTAATATCGACCTAAAATCGAACCAGTTTCTGAGAGTTTACAATAGAATAAAATTGGCTTTATTCCATTAAAACTGCAAATGTTTCAAACAGAGGCTAACTTTCAAACGAGAGCAAAATCGACCGAAATAACGTTTGACCTGAAGTGTTACGTGACCACGATCAAATTTTACGGCTTTCGTGTCCACGTGAGCTTTTGGACATTGAGCTTTGCATGTGTGACGAGGACACCAATATGGCAATTCTATTTATAGAATAAACTGTTTATACACAGACAATGGATGTAGGCAACTGTGTCGCACAGATATAATGCTCAGTTCTGTTTTAGTACAGTCATTTCAAGGAATTATAAGGGCAAATGAACCTAGAAAGCTGATTTTATAAAATATGGTAGAGGAAGCTTAAAAAAGCATAGCCTGAAATTTTCGATTCTTTGGTTTTTTCTGTCATTTCACTGTCAAGTGGTAACGACGTGTTAAACGAAACTTGTACTTGACAAGTTTAATTGCCAATTTCTTTGTTAAAATACGCGTCTCTTTACTCGTCTTAGAGTTGCAAAAGTAACTGTTAGATAGATAAATAGATAGATAGATAACTCAAATTTGAAAGTCAGTTTCATAAAGCACATCTTTAGATAGTACAATGGGTTATCGCTATAAAAGCAATTTGTTAAGTACAACAACCATGAGGAATCACCTAACAAATATGAATAAAGATCTTAAACAAAACAATGTATTATACGTCAACGAAGTCTTTGAGGAGGTTGCAGAACGCTACGCTTGAGAGTAAATCAATTACGGTTAACATTTAAGCATCGTGACATCACCTACTTAGTAATCTCGACATACATTATGTTATACAAAGTTGTGCTAGTATATTCGAACTGAGTTGCAAATAAGTGGCAGAATATCGACTAGATGCGCTCAGACTGGAAACAGGACATGACCTACAACATTTACAGTTTCTTTCAACCTTACAACGAATTATAAATTTATATTAACATTTTTACTGTTGAATAAATACGATAACATTTTGTCAACGTCAAACAAACAACTTTCATCTTCAAAATAATATTTCAACACTGATTCTTTTTTAAAATAATGTTTCTAAGCTTATCCTAGAAATTAAAAAAATTACAATATTTGTCATTTGTCACACATACCTGGCATAGAAATCAACTGAAGACGAAAGGCGATTTATGCGATTTTTCTACTCCCTGTAAGACATTAAAGGATTAATCCCTATGGTATTCATCACTGGCTATATAAGGCCTAAACTGCAAAGCCTATTGGCTACTTAGACTAAAAAACCAATATGAGCACGAAATGAACGCAAATATCTTTGAACATAATGCTAACAAATCACGCGGGGAAGGGGGGGGGGCAAATTGTATCACGCTAGTGTCAATTCACAGGATTACACAACTAGTTTTGTATGAAGTGTATAATTGGCAGTCATTTACATTTGGCAGCGGGTTGACAATGACACCGGTTGGCTTATTTCTCTGAGATTGGCAATAATCTTTAAAAATACTGCCTAATTTCTTAGAACTGTTGCGAGACAAGTCGTAGGAGAGATTGGCTCCGTTAAAACAATATTCGTGGAAGTTAACTGTATGGATTGGACTGTATAGGCATAGAAATCTTAATAATAAGGCAATAGAAATGTCAAAGACGCGTGACCTTGTCGCCGCGCATCTGTCTAGTCAAACACAAGTGCGAGTTGAGGAATTGTCGTCTTAATGTCATCGCAAAAAGAATAATTTTGTTTGCAGGAATACAAGCGCATGAGTCTAATCGAACATAAGTGCGAGTTGAAGAATTGTCGTCTTAATGTCATCGCCAAAAAGAATAATTTTGTTTGCAGGAATACAAAAAGTGGTATTTGAAAAACGGCGACATGCGTCCCAGTGTTAAAAGATAGTCGATAGCATTTCTATTGACTAGTTATTAAGATTTCTATGTGTATAGGATTGCGAGAAGCCGGACGCTAGCAGCTTACGCCACATGTCACTGCATAATTATTTAAGTCCGGATTATTTAAGTCGCTGCAAAAAATTTCATATTCTTCCCTTATATGAACGAAGAAAAATAGCGGATCTATCATTATTGAGCAATCTTATGAATGGTTTAATGGACGTCCCCGAGCTACTGAGCAAGATAGAATTCCGTGTGCCTTCTGCATTTACACAAAACTCATTTATTGTAAGAGTTTGTCGAACTTTTAACGGTGAGTGTCGTGTGGTTGAACTTGACTTATTTAATACTAATATTGCTAAGTTAAAAAAAGCTATTAGTAACATATTTTTCGATTCATAACTAAATTGTAAATTTATTGTAGGTATATATTATCTTTTATCTATTTTTATTTAAGTTTAGAATAATTTATATCCAGTTGTGTGTGTGTGAGCTAAATGTTATTCATTTACTAACAGTGGAAACTTGTAATTGGCCATGTTTTATTATGTATTATCACAATATCTTGTACCAGCTGTAAGTAGTACTTATTCGAAAATATTAACGCATTTGCAACCTTTTGCACATGTTTTTAGGATTCCTTTTTTTTTCAGTGTCCACAAACAATATGAAAATTAATAAAATAAATAAATTAATAATAGCAGCCCTGTATCTTATATATTTTCCACTGCTGAGCCTTAGACGCTACCACGCTAACCAAGTGCGGATTGGTGGACTTTACATTCGCTTGAGTACTTTCTGGTACCCTCTGGCATGCAGGTTTCCTCACGATGTTTTCCTACACCGTTAGTCAGCGATAATTTATATAATAAATACACACAAGATATGTGTGTATTTATTTTAAGTGATATGTGTGTATGTGTGATAAGACGAATTTCAACGATTTATTGACAGAGGTGTGTGCCGTGGGTTCGGACCCGAGACCTTTGACTTCACAGTTCTACAGTTTCCCACTCGGCTGTAAAAAACAATATTTGGCTGGTCAGCATTTCGACCAAGAACGTAAACAAAACCGCAAAGCAGGAAAATCACATGATTAGCTTCTAATGCCAGAATAAACAAATCCAATCTAAGAGAAATTTCAACTAAACAAACTGAGATAATTTCGTCCGATACTCAGTTGGAACCATGACCTTACAAGTCAGGCTTTCGAAATGTATTACAGTAGTAATGAGCCAGCCAGCTTGTGGGAAGTTTATTCGGAGTGTAGTTTTACTCCGATTGGTACTTTTGTGGCGCTATTCGCAAATAACAAATGACGGATGCAAGAGCGCTGAATCGCGATAACGAAGTGTTTACAGAGTGTATACCGCTTCCAATACGCTACCGTTAGATAGCTGTCCGCCAAGCAATACCACCGAGCCTGGCCGGTAGGATCCTCCCTTTGTGGTGGAGGAACATCACACCCTGTTCCTCTACACTTTTCTATAGAAGTTGTGGCTTAATCTAATGTCGTGTAGTTCGAGGAGCATTTACTTCATTAGTTATTGATATTTTGCTTCTATTTGTTCAGCGTACTACCATGAATATTATCCTTACTAATATTATAAATGCGAAAGTTTGTGAGTATGGATGTATGGATGTTTGTTACTCTTTCACGCCAAAACTACCGGGTCGATTTCGATGAAATTTTGCACACATGTAGCTTATAGTCTGGATTAACATATAGGCTACTTTTAATTGACATACCACGCGGGCGGAGCCGCGGGCGGAAGCTAGTAATCAATATTTGTACTTACAAGATCTTCAGACACAACGTAGTTATTTGAGCAGGTGAAGATGTTTTTTCGTGGAAACGTTAAGTTTAATATGACAAAGGTTATTTAATAAATATATATATGTATGTATACTTTTATATACATATAATATATATTATGTTTATGTTATTTATATATGTATATATATATTATTATTATTATAGCCTTTTAATTCCTTAATTTAAAATTATAATTCATTTCTAATAGTAAGCTAATTCAAATTAAATAATCCAATCAAAACAAAATAAAATAATTCTTACAATTTATAACGGTTCATTACTAATTATATTTTGCTTAATACTACTTATTAATATAATAATTCCTTTAAAAATTCCATATATAATATATATATATATATATATATATATATATATATATATATATATATATATATATATATATATATATATATATATTATATATATATATATATATAGTTATACCAACCCGTCAATTGTTGATCATGCGTGCTGTAGGGCGAGCACTTTGTTGATCCGAAAACCTATGTTGATCCGAGTGGTTTTTGTTGATCCAATATAATCTTTTCCATACAAATGTGGATCCGACCGGATCAACGATTTACTCCGTTGAAGTTTAGGGAACGCAACCGAAATGTTGATCCGATATACAAATCCACTCCGATAGTTGTTGATCCGATTCAAATGGACCAATCAGAAGGCAGTAGCCTTCTGATTGGTCCTCCTACTGGACTTACCTAATGTATATGGATGGTTTAATTCTTATAATTTATTGCAAGACCACCTAATCAATAACTTTTATTTATTTATTTCGTTTTTATGTTTATGGGTATGATACAATTATGTATGGTAAGGATTAGTAAAATTTGTTGATGGCATAAGCTTGTCGCTTACCCGATGTTAAGCTTCGTGCCCAACTGCATGCATGCCAACAGCTCAATATCATACAGAGTATGTGACATTGCATGGCACTCAGTACCTGAGATATAAGATCTAGAATATCGAAGCCCCGAAATACGGTAGCGTTGATGAGCTACTACATGGCCATTAAATAACCGACTCCTACTATTCTCTCCGCAAGAGTCCTACTATTACCAGATATAGTCGTTTATGAGGACAATTTCTAATTGTTATTATAATGTTTAAGTAGTAGTAATAAGTCCATATTGGCTCACCTAAAGTACTTTACCCGAAATTGTTCTTCCTAACGATTTGTAATCCTAATGATCACTATTACTAAAAAAAAATTATCCTAAAGTTTTTATTCATACCATTTGTAGTGCTATCGGCGTTGTTCATAACACTCATGTTTCCGAAAATTGTTATTACTAATATCATTAATGTAAATATATTTTCACCACACCAGCACGAAAAAGATCGTTTGCTTGCCAGAATTCAGTGAGAAAAACCCGTTTTTACTCACTAGTGAGGCAAAGGGATTCAAATTTTAAACACAAAATCCTTCCAATGAATAGGTGCTAAAAAAAACAAAGCACCCACCATGTAGCTTAGTAATAAACATTGACATCAATTTTATTAAATAACTACATACGATACGTTTGTTTCATTATTTTAAATTATATGAATACGCGCTTATTTAGTATTTTAATGATTTTATATTCGTGATTGACCATTAAATTAATTAAAATCAGGTACTTAATATTAGACTCTATAAATAAATGTTACGGAATGAATTTCCGAACCACGATTTAAAAAAAAAGTCATCACGGGCAACTATAAATTCTTTTCAGTTTATGTTTAATTGTTTACTGGCACCAGTCTGACTGTACTGAATCCAGTGATGAAGAACTTTGTAGAACTTCAAAAGAGTTGAGACAACTAATTTTAAACACAGAAGTTTGCTATTTACCAGGAAAAAAAGAAAGAAGGCTTTATTAGAATCACTCGCTACGCTCGTGATTCAATTCAAGACTACTTCGGGTTTAAAATAAACACAGACACAACAGAAATATAAACTTTTTCTCACTTGTACCATAAATAACTATTAAACGCCTACTTTTTATCATAACGCTTTTATCCCTAAACATGATTACCATAATATTTTCACTCATACTCAGAAAGAAACATTTACAAACTGTAATAAAAAATATATGTGGTGTAGAAGATATTTAATAGATTTAATTTGAGGGTATGATTATTATTTGGGGGGTAAACTTTGCATAACATACTAAGTTGTGTCTATTGCTAAGTTCAAGTAAGATAATAATGTCTAAAAAATCAACTCTTCAGAATGATTAATGGTCGTTTTACTAAATTTGTCTTAAATGAATAAAATTCATAAAACACGACACATTTACGGTTATGTTCATGGCCTGGGAGTTAATACCGCAGTTTTAACCGGTTCTGGCACTTCACCGGTCATTGCCGCGGCACACTCGCTTCGCTCGCTCGACTCATGCGTTGTGGTCACAGTTCTAACCTAACCTAAACCAGAATACACCAATAAAAGTGAATATTTTAAAACTATAGCCGCTAGTTTAAATAAAAAATATAAAGATATAAATACTAAACTAATTTAATTGAAATGTGTATATGAAAACATATATTTAACTAAGTAAGTACTTGTAGTTGTGGTTTTTCGGCAGGGGAGTTCGCATGTCCGGTGTGGCATCGTTCAGCTCACGCCAAAGAGGTAGATGTGGCACTGAATGTTACCTGCAGGGCCATCACCGGCTGCTTCTAACCCACGCCTATCAATATGATATAGCCGTTGGCGGGCATTGCGCCACCTTCTGCACGCCGTGAAGCTTTGTGTCATACTGAGAAGCTAAAACAAATTAGTGACAGACGACATCCTCTGTATGACCACCATCTCCCACCAGCTCGCTTGAAAAGTCGCAGGAGCTTCTTGAGATATGCGAACTCTTCAGACCAAAGTCCAGCTCACGTACGCCTCGAGATGTGGAAGACTAGGCTACCAGCACCTGCTGATTTTCCTGAGCTAGCTGAGCACCTGCCACTTGGAAGTAGGCTACAGTGGCCGATCTGGAAGTCTTTAAACCGCCTTCGGACTCAAGTTGGTCGCTGCAGGGAGAATCTGGCCAAATGGGGAATCACAAACTCCAATAATACCTCGTGCGATTGTGGATTCCCCATTCAAAACATGGCTCATCTGCTTTCATGCCCACTGTCGGCCTCTACTTGTACCCGTGAAGACCTAATGCAAGCCACAAGCAAAGGCGTAGAAGTTGCTTCCTACTGGGCAAAAAAAAATTAAATAAAAAATGAGAAAACAAAATGCCATTGACACGTAAGAAGAAGAAGAAGTACTTGTACCATGATACTATTAGTCTTATATGTTATATCTACATGTTATGTGTAAAAGTTACGTAAAATTAATGTATACAATACTGATTATTATTAATTAAAAGAAACCTAAACAAAAAAGATATGACATTGAATAATAGTGTAAAAGATGGTTATGTTGATAAAATATAGGAATACTAATAAAAGTATAATAGATGTTTATTGCTTCCGACATTAGGAAGTTAAATGTTTCGATTATGAAAATTTGTGGCAGAGTTGTTAGGAATTGTACCTAATTGCTAGGATGAAGAATGTCAGAAAGAACATTTTCAGATTTCCAATTATCGGCATTGAAACTTTAGGTGAACTTTGGCGCACCCAGTAGTGATACATACATTAATTAAAGTGATAATTGAAAGGCATAAAGGATCGGATATTATTAAAATTAAGTTTAGATGACATGTAGAAAAAATCAATCTTTAACAATCATAATTGTTTTAATTATGTAACATCTTTAATCCGTTAGATATTACTAACATTTAGAAAATAAAAAAGACATTATTATGTTTAACAAAAAAACATAACTCAAGTAACGTTTCGTTTATAGGTACCTAATCGACAATTCTAAGATATATAAAAAACATTTTATTTAGCCAGAAAATAAAAAAAATATTTACTTAATATATTTATTAATGTATTATGCATAGACAAAGCATCACTCGCTCCGCTCGTATGTTCTCTGGTATTATGTAGGTACCATAACTTTAAAAAAAATCTTCATAACATTTATAATCAGTCAGTCACAGATTATAATTATTAACAGGTAGTAAAAAAATTATCACATACCAAATATACTTACTACCCATTCAATAATTAGAAACTATCACTGCCCTCGGATCAACGTTAGTTAGTAAGATTGCGCATGAGCATGAATATAAAAGGATCCACATTTGACTCATTGGTATAATTTTTGCGACCGTTACGGATCAACGAAAACATGTTGTTAATGTATTTTTTGATGGCAAGTATGTTGAAAAGAGACCGATGCAGATCCTCGAACAATCCCTCCATTTCAACTTCAGATCAAAGTATATCGGTTATATTTGTAAAGAGCCAATTATACACTGCAAAAAGGTGGATCAACATTTCTTTTAATTTCGTACTGGATCAACCTTTACATAGAACGGATATTTATATATATATATATATATATATATATATATATTATATATGGAATTTATATATGTACTAGGATGTAAATATGTATGCGGATTTAGTAATATTTATCTTTACTTGCCTCTTAAGTTGTACACTTATCTTGCCCTCTATGGCATCATCGTCTCCTCTCTTGCTCTAGGTTTGCTGGAAGAGAACTCGAGCACTGAGTTAAGCTCGCCTTTTGTATTCAATTACTGTTTTATGTATATTTCTTTGTATTATTTTGTGTACAATAAAGTATGAAATAAATAAATAAAGGTCACTTCTTCACCTTTTCAAAAAATCGTTGCAGCTATGTCATTGAAATTCTTTGTACTAAACCAATTCTGTGCTTAAAACTGTTGTGTAGAGTGTAGGTTGCATATGAACTTAGTTCTAGGAATAAAACACGAGGTAGTCCTTTGATGCACTACTCAAAGCACTATGTTCAAAGGCAGTAAATGGAGTAATACTGTTCCTAGAAAGAGAATAGATTATTTCCATCCTAAGGTTGCTTGGCAGAAATCACTATTAGTGATCAGGCCCGCCCATTGTACTGTTATCACTAGAAATAAGTTATAATTGTAAACTCATGTACAATAAAGCGTATAATAAATAAATAATAAATAATGATTCTACAACATAATGTATCAGTTGATGTCTTAGTATCACATGTAATCTTGGATCTATCTCCAGGAGCTTGGCCGGCAGATTTCGCCAGGGAGAGAGAGAGATTCACCTAAACTGGTTAAATTTTCATACAAATCGAAAGAAAACTCAATTTGTTCGGAAAAGGTGATGTTTTTTTGGTAAAAAATATATTGTCGTTTGTCGTATTTTACCCTGTGTGTAGTTTACCAATCTGGATCGATTCATACCTGAAACAGAAAATTAATATTGTTAAGTTTAAGACATGAGTGAAAATTAAATACTAACACAGCATAAACGGCATACAGTACTACGACAACTACATGGCAAACGGTTTGAACAAAAGGACCACGAAAATATTCATCGTGGAGATTATCATCACATAGAGACGGACCACGGAAAGTTATTACCGATTAGTGACCGACCTGATTAGTGAGCTCACCTCGAACGATATTATTTCATTTCAATAAATTGGAATTTAAATTCTCGCTCAACTTGTGTAACAACGAACGAAACCTTTCGAGTTAGTGTAGTGATAAGTGACAAATAAATTAGTGCGATAAGTGTCGTTTATAAAGAACACATGAACAAAGTGACTTCCCCTTAACAAAAACTAAGAAAAGTGTTAATGGACGCATTCTTAGATTATATTATAACGTAGCAATTTAGGTTAACATAATATTACTTATTAGTATTGATAGGCTAGATTGTAATGTAAATAAGATATCATAATTTTAATAATTGATTTCATATAATAAAAAATAACACAAAAAAAACTTATGTAACCTAGAAAAGTAACCTTTCGCGGTTATATAGTCGTGATGTGATGTTATGTTATGTTATGTTATGTTATAATTATATTATGCTTAGTACTTAAAGCCAAAATTATAAAAATCCCCTGCACTCATATCAAAACGCGTGGTACAATAGGTACCAAGGAGTGCCATTTCTATTTCCATATAATTTCACGGAAGCACTTGCACTAAAAACTATAGGTGCGTCCATACAACGCATGTTTCGATAGGGGGAACAGTGGGACAAAAGGGGGGTCGTATGAATGTAGCCTTTGTGTCCGCGCAGTGGCCTGTGTGCTTTTGTTTAGAAAAAAGTATCGACGTGTTTTTGGATTGCAATCATGTCGATGTGTCGCTGAATGGGACGTTTGGAGAGGCTGAGGACTGTGTTTTACCGTGTGTGCTTATGAACAAATAACATAGCGACACATATTACTCAGACTTCTGTCACACTGCTTTCTGCTTATTCTCTGGGCGCATCAGAATTATCAGCGCTGCGGTGCTTTTCAGCGCTGCAGTATTGTGCTGAGATGCGTACCATTTCTGGCATTATGAATTATATTTTAAATTGTTTAGTTTTAGACGCCCTATTATGTATTTTATTTTGCCAGAATAAATGATTTTTCTTTCTTTCTTTCTTTCTTAGAAGGATGTGGGCGGGTGGCAGAGTTGTATGACACCCAAATGCCCTATGTTGAATTAGACTATCACTATCTACTGGACGCAATTAAAGACTCCTGGTTGCTACGCCTGTTACTGAGAATTTCCTGAAAAAAATACAAAATAATACTTTTTTACTTCTTTTTAAAAATAATAAACTATTCCCGAACTAGTAATAACTGCTGTGTGCACACACAAACATACATTTCACACACAAAAAGCACACCTAGAGTCAGAACAAAACTTTTGCAGATCACACAAAGATCTGTCCCGTGTTGGGATCGAACCCACAACACCAGCGCAGTTGAACGCAGCGAGACGACCGCTTTAACCACTACGCCGTGCACTTAACACCGGACCTTACATAGTTAGTGATACAGAACATTGGTAAAGTGTTTCAAGCCACTAAAATTAACTTCCTATCTCGATTATCCAGGATTTCATGACTCCATAACGATTCAGATAAAGTTAAACTAGTTTACACACACGAATCAATTGCCTGTGAGGCTGTGACCTTAAACGCATCTAGCGTTATTAACCTAAATTAAACTGTCGTTCATTAATAACGCCTATCTGACTGAATGACATAATTAATTGTTGAGAACAGACTGTTCCGTGTGATATGATAGGTACAGACAGACCTACACATGAACCTGTACATTTTTAGCATTAGATGGTCTCGCGGCTTCCCGTGCAATGCGAGACCAGCTCATACTAAAAATGTATAGGTTGATCGGTAGCCGTGTGTTATTGCTAATGGAATACTGTTTAGAATTAACAGATTGAATATTCAGGAGGTATCTGGATTAGCATCTGCTGCCAAAGGGATAACTGCACTAACGTATTCAGGTTAAATAACAGGTTAATTAACGCAGAACGCAGATAGATAGATCACCGTAGTAGCAAGACATCTGTTAGGTTCTAAATAATAGAATACTCTAATAACTAGAGTATCTAAAGAGGTGATAATTGGCTTTTAAAATGAAAGCAAATTACAACATGACCGCACGTTGCCGTCGTAACTTGATAATAAAATGTTAAAAGTAAGCTCATACTAAAAATGTATAGATTGATCGGTAGCCGTGTGTTATTGCTTATTGCTAATGGAATACTGTTTAGAATTAACAGATTGAATATTCAGGAGGTATCTGGATTAGCATCTGCTGCCAAAGGGATAACTGCACTAACGTATTCAGGTTAAATGACAGGTTAATTTACGCAGAACGCAGATAGATAGATCACTGTAGTAGCAAGACATCTGTTAGGTTCTAGTATCTAAAGAGGCGATAATTGGCTTTTAAAATGAAAGCAAAATACAACATGACCACGTTGCCGTCGCGTCGTAACTTGATAATAAAATGAAAAAGTAATAATCCAAAGTGCTATTGCAGAGTAAGGTAACATTGATTCTTCAAGACTTCTTTACTGCACAAGATCCGTTATTAAAATTTGCCGTTTTAGAATTTGGGGACTGATGGACTGGACACTATCCAGAATATCTAGCAAGATTTTGATAAAAATGTATCATCTATCAGCTTTTATTGGCCAGACTTGAATGAGTGATCTACAAAAAACCTTACTAAAACATTACTACGTAGACGCGGATCGTCTATTACTCAGTTCTCTAGTGCTATTAGCTCCGTAGTGTAGTGCAATAGTGAGTAGTAAAACTTGGCAAAGTGTCAAATGTACATGAACGTGTCAAGTACTAAAGGGAACTCACTTGAACGCTTTGAACTTTGCCATGAAGTATGAGAGAGTTAAGATCTTGAATGTACGTGTAAAATACCAAAAAGGTATGTGAATTGAAGTACAACAAAATGTATGTAGATATTGGACTACAGTTGTGCAATATTTTTTATTAAAACTGACGTGAGTTTGCAACATTATTCAAATTATGAAATACGGTTGTTACGCAGCTGCGACTCAGGCGCGACGTATCGCACTCTCTTGATAATGCCTAGACGTATAGGCGAAACCGCGGTCGACTAAATAGACCAACATTACGTGAGTAACACCCGTACTTCATAATTTGAATACAGTTGTGCAGTTAGTTGAAGGAGAGAAAAATAAGAGACGTGCTATTTGAGGCTTGAGGACTGTGTTATTCCGTGTGTGCTTAGGAACACTAAACATAGCATACCCACATTTCACCTGTTATGTTTCTGTCCCATGTTTAATAGTGGCTGAGCGTAAGCTGTAAGCCATCAACTCTGCACAATGCCCCGGGGATCTTATATTATTCTGTTCTCAAGTGCTATTAGCTCCGTAGTGTAGTGCAATAGTGAAAGCCGAATCAAATTCCGTGTAGTAGTTTCCGTGATACAGTACGAACATACAGACAGAAAAACGAAAATTTCTAAAAGCATATGTTTTGGCTTCTACTGCTGTCACAAAGACCCCTCGTAAGGTTATATTTTAATATCTTCAATGTGCAGACATGGAAAATTTAGAATTTTATTATATTATATGTTTTTAAACATTCGCGAAATGAGAACATTTAAAAAAAAATAGACAACGGGTCTAAATAGTGTAATTATTATAAAGGTAAATAAATGCCTATGCTCGACGTTTCGAATGACTTTTAATCACGCGGGATCGGCTCAACTGATTTCGCTGATTCTTTTTATGTTGTGTTTGTTATAGTCAGGAGATGATTCTTATGAAATAAAAGACTAGGCAACTTGCGTGGAAAATGATAAAATTTAAGTTGAGATAACATTGACAGAAGGCGTGCTTCAAATATCGTCACAGATAATTTATGCATAGTTAGGACAGGACGTAGTCTGTCGGGTCAGCTTGTATTAGTATATTTGTCAATTTCGTTCTAAATGATAATGAAAACGACAACCTGAAACATAGCCTGTAATCCCTAAATATGGTGCGGCGCGTTTAGATCGTAAGTCGTGAGACGTCGTCACGCACTCGACGTTCTAGTGATGTAACTTCCTAGACAATGTCGATAATAATTCTATACTTTACAAATTATCCTTTATTTCAAGAAGCTTTAATCAAGTACAAACGTTGCGATCTATTCTTTAGAATAAATGCGAGCTTTCTTAAATACACAATTAAGATTTAAAGCTTCCTTTCACTATACTGAAAAAAATTGAGCGTAAAGAAACTGAGTTGCAATATGAGTTTTCGAGATAATCCTAGGTAAACAATTACTGTCTAAAATAGGAGCCACAACATTTTTGCGTATTTAAAAGATTTTAGTGATAAATAGTTTCAAATATTATTTTAGCGGATTTCATTATCCGTTAGGCGCAGCGGTTGCGGTTAACGATCGACAGTTATGATTATCATCGCACTGTATTCACTCACTACCAGTACTGTTACAAACTAAAAACCTTTAAGTAAAGTTAGAAATAATATTTTCCAAAATATCGATGTTAATACTACGTCCACTGCGTCACTATTCGGGTCGTCGACACGGCTAGTTTTTGCCGTACGCGCTTCCGTCAGACGCAGCGTCCGCGGCTCACGATCGACAGTTATGTTATGATCATCATTACATTATCATCCTGTATTCAGTCTGGCTGTACGGTTAGATGTCTCGCAAACTGTTACTAGGGATAAAAATTAGAAGCCTGACGCGACTTTTGTAACCATCATAAGATGAATAAAAGAATTCATTACTTACCATCACGTGAGATCGTGGTCAAACGCGAGCCACCATAAAAAAAAAATAAAAAAAAAAATCCCTTTGTGAATAAGCAGAGAAACTCAAAATGCATAATGTTATGTACCAGAAAATACATTTCGTATTCACATCAACGTGGAACCCCTGGAGAAAATCTAAAAAATACTTCCTTAGAAACACCAAGGTGATCTCATAAATATTCAGATTTCCAAGATAAAGAAGATATATTACGACACCTACATTTCACCAGTATAGGGATAAAGACGTTTACTTATTCTTCTATACCTACAAGAATGCGGTTTCAGAGGTGTATTTGTGTGGATGCTTGCTAGCCTTTCTTGAAAAACTATTTGATAGATTTTGATGTTTGAGTGATAAGGAATATGTTTAACATTACGCCACCCATATTTTGCAGCATAGGGTTATATCTCTATACATTCATCGTGATTTATATCGCGTTAATACATCTGTAAACCACTAACAGCATTTAAAGTCACGTTGAGGAAGGGCAATTACGGTCGGTGTCCGCTCCGTGACCGCCAAATTGTAGTGCTACTTAATATTAATCTTGAACTTGAATAAACGTAATGCTGTAGCGGGATTTTAATCACTTATCTAACTGGGGTTGGTGAATGTATAATAATAACATCTATTTTGTGGCTTTACTTTGTTTGCTTATAAATGTTCATTTTTATGTCGGTTCTAGACGCTTAGCGAACAATGACAGACAGCGAACTCAAAACGCAAACAGGAATTTGTCGGTGTTTGCCTGTTTTTGATTGTGTTTGCCAGTGTTGTTGGTGTCGGTTTTCTGCACAATTTTGGCGGTTGCCGTTCGCTGTGTGGTATGGGTGTTTGTAACAAACAGGCAGCGTCTGGAGCTTGCTTTAAGTAGTGAATAGATAATAAAATATACTTCACTTAGTCACTTTTAGCTGTGTCTATATAGTTCTATGCACTGATCTTTTAAACTAAGCTAAAGGTTTCATAATACAATTTTCTTAAATAAATAGTGATTCAAGAAGAATGTTTATGTAACAATATTGTCTATGTAAAGATCAAAGCCATTTTTGATAAAGATGACTATTCTACAATTATGTCATATTTTGAATTATGAATATATGCCGACTGTTTGTCGGCCAAAGAGTGACATAATTATATAAATCATTTTTACGATTTTCTTATTTATTAATAGCGCACAAAGTCGATCTTCTTCGTGTTCCGATTCACTGGTTCTTAAAAACAGTTTTTTATGACATACTGAACCTAACAGTATTAAAGTAATCTTCATTATATGACCTTTAATTCTATAGTTACCACAGTTACCTATAAATTGATTTCATTGATTCAATACACAAAGCTAGCCGTACTTTATAAAGAATGTTTCAAAACCGATCGCTAGTTATACGAGCTTTTATGACGGTGAATTGGTTTGAGGAAGCCAGTAATGAGGTCTTGGTAATGTCAGTAATTTAATCTGTGGACCGCTACACTACAGCTGGTTTATTGTACAACGGCCCAATAAACTTAGCTAGACATAATAATATTCATTACAGTTTTATTTGACATTGATATCGTTTCAAAGACATTTTGGTCACAAAGCCTTTATTGTTTTCCGGTGACATGATGCTTTTCTTTCTCTACTTCTTATAGATCTACTTGAGAAACCTCGGATTTTAGAGTTCAGTTTGCACAGACAGGCCCTTGGTCTTAAGCTGTACCATTTATCAGAGTAACTAGTAACATTTTTAATACTTTCTCTAACGTGCAGATTGCGCTAGAATGCTTTATTTAGCTGATTTTACTACCCACGAGCAACAGTCACACTCACAGCACAGCAGCTGCATTAAAAGTTCGCCTATTTGCCCACAAACTTTAATTTAGCCGGGTTGACTGCTCAGGCAATTTTGTTTACACGTGACCTATTTTAATTTAAAACATAACACTACCATCTATGTGCATAAATTGTGGTTGTACTGGATTGAATTAGCGAGAAAATTATAAATAAAACCACAAATTGTCGTTCTGTTTTTTTGCCATATTGAGTTATTTTAATGTACTTTACCACATATACTCTAAATAACCTACTTCCAGCCAATAGTTATTCATAGTCATACAGATCACATAACCCATTTTGAGGGTAATTTCTCATATATTCGATCGTTTTCGGATCTAAGTGCTCGGAGATCTGATAAATTACATCTGACATGATAAAGGTATAACAAAAGACCCTATTACTCCTTTTGTAACGCGTAACACGATAAGTGTGATATCAATAAGTGTATAAAGTCCCTGGGCGACAATAAATAGTTATTTATTCGGATCTTTGGACCCTCGTCGCTTCGAACTTGGACTTATTGAACGTGCCTTAGCAACAGAGGAAGGTAATTGTGTTCAAATTGGACGAATTGTTTCTGGGGTATATTATTTTGTTTGTACTGGCACTACCTATTGAGATTATAATCATATATTATACGATGGTAGGTATCATAATATGATGGTAGAGGTTTTGTTTACTAGCTATAGGCATGCCTCTCAATTTCTCAAATTATTCGTGATGCTAATAAGGATTCATTGATTATAAGTTATATCCATAAGACGAGTAATATGATCGTGATCACTATGAATAATACACGAATGTAATTTAGAGAGAGAAGAGAACAATGGCGCACTTTGAGGAGAAATTACAAGAATGGGACAATTTTAGACATAGATTTTTTATAATAATGAGATAAAGAATCTTATTTACCCTGGGCACTGACAACTACAAAGCAACACTTTAGAGATCATTTACTTTTCTTTCTACGACCACTTCTAAATACCTAAAAAATCTCAGCACAAATCCGAGGTCTATCACACGACCGCAACACGACTTTCCCCCTCGCGGTTCCAAATAACAATAGCCTCTAAGTCACGTAAACCTCAGCTCAAGTTGACATATCGATAGAACGTACGTTGCCGCAGAGTTCCCTGCCGTTAAGAGCAGAGTTCCCTCTTCCGTAACTTGTGTCATATTGATAAGGAATTGCCAAAATGCCAACTATAGATCATAACCTACAAAAACGTTGGTACTGTTCTTGGATCTATTATATTCATGAAAATAATTTAGTTTCGCGTTCCTTGTTCCACTATACAAAATGCTATTGAACTCGTACTTTTTACTTATAAGCATGTATTGTCTGACCTACATACAGTAATCACCAGAATATCATCAGCATACAAAAAAAATAATCGAGATAATGTAAGTCCTTTTAAAGAGTTTTTGTTGTACCCACGGTGCTTGTACTACTGTATCTTTAATTTATTATTGATTATATAGTTTTATATAGTTTAGTTAGTTATTTATATAGTTTATAGATATGCTAAGCAAAATAATACTAAGAAACAGTTGAAAAAAATATGGGACGGCAGGATTTGAACCTGCGACATCTTCATACCGGGCAGCTGCTTTAACCACTTAATTCAAATTCAAATTCAAATCATTTATTTTCATGGGCCCCAGGAGGCGCTTGAACATGTCAAAACATTACAAAAAATGATATAAAAATAAATAATACCAAATTATACTAATTACAATGATTTGAATAACCGGGGCTTAGATTAATTTTAATCAAACTGTTTAAATTCAAATTAAAATCAATCCAAGTACCAGCTCCGATGGGTATAGCATTATGAGAAGAGCCGGTGAGAAACTCATGTGCACCATCTTTTAAAATGAAAACTATAACAATAAGTAGGTATACATAATAAAAGTCACATAAGAAGAGCAATTCATTTCCAAATACTATTATCATTTATGTAGTCCGAAATACTGTAGTAAGCTTTTTGATATAATCTAATTTCAACATATTTTTTAAATTTACCTATCGATACCTTAGCTAGCCACTAGCTTGCCGGTCCTATAATTTTTTAGCTGTTTCTTAGTATACTGTATTTTTTTTACCCAATTGAATTAGTGCACTTTTTGTGATTCGACTACTATTCTACATGGTAAAAACGTCTGTGACTGTGACTCAACTTATGTTCTACTCTGTAGGAAGGTTAGGTATATTTCTTAAAGACTTTTAGTTTACGTGCTTTATTATATAATTAGTCGTTAAAACATCGCCTCGTATCGTTGCCGTATCGTGTACCATAAAATCGTTCCGTTTCTCAGTGCGCGAGAATCGTGTTCTGTTTTAAATCGTCGTTGAGGTAAACGGTCGCTTGGGAAAAGTTTATGGCGTAGCCGGCGAGTTATGGCACTTTCGTTGGAGCTGGAACATGGCAGAATTGGGAATTTTCCTTGTGCAAGCTGTTTTAAAAGAATTTATGCTGAAGAGGGTGATAATTCTTGAGAGCTAGTTTTGTATGCTAATGTAAAACGGGATCGAGGAAGTAACCATCTTTTATAAGCCAAAGTTGCACTGTGTGATGGTAAGTCTAGTCCTCATTAGAACGAAAAACTCACATCTTATTTTATCGTATATATCGATATTATATCTTATATAATATATATTATAACATGTGAAAGCATCCATATTAGCTGAGAAAAGATTTCAACTATAGTCTTGTTTTCAACCATAGCTGCAGTTAAGGTACAAACACCAACACTATGTCCTATCCACTATGATCTATACCTATATCAATTGCA
The DNA here is from genome assembly GCA_905147285.1 of Hypena proboscidalis. Lineage (NCBI taxonomy): Eukaryota > Metazoa > Arthropoda > Insecta > Lepidoptera > Erebidae > Hypena > Hypena proboscidalis. The sequence continues at coordinate 1,660,186 of LR990150.1, read as the reverse complement.
ATCGACTGGGCACGTTGCCAACAGCCACACAACTGATTGTTGACAGTGTATACAGTCAGTATACCAGCTACCGATATGGTAGTCAAACCAGTCTAAAAATAGTGTGCACCGAAATTCAGGCAAGAATCCAGCAATTTCAGCGGAAGTAATTAAAAAGTTCTTGCCAACATTTTTATTTTTTTAATACAACGAATGTTTGCTGTTGACGGTCGTTTTTGCTATACCTACCACAAGGGAACAACATCTTACTTCCAGAACCAATTATTTAATTTCAGAACATGGAACCGAAACACAGTAATATAAAGTGGCTGTTTTCCTTATCCCTCGGTAGGATAGTAAAACAGATGTAAAAAAGACGGCACTTTTTGGTCAGAAAAGTGTTTGTAGCTGTTTAATCGTTCAGCAACGGTGGTATTTAAAACGCTCTCAGGCTACAGGTAACAGCTTAGCAAAACGGCACTGGAATTAAATAAACTAATGACAATAACCCCAAAATCGATTGACAGCAGCTGATAGCACTATCAAACTAACCTACAATACCATCTATATCCTCAATACAGCTCAAACAATCCGCTTGAAATCGATCTGTATCTACAAAGCCAGTTCAACGCACTCGATGTTACGGTTCACGTTCAATGGGAGAGATAACGCGAATGTTTTTGGATAACCTCGCCAATTATTAAGGTAAGACTCGATTCATAATGGTGGTCGCGATCTGGCTAAAATATTTAGAGAAAATTACTATAGATCACATGTTTTATAATGCTGAAATGGTGAAGGTAATGTTTTGTTATGCTGTTATATCCCGCTAAATTATCTTCGTACAGCAAATATGGCATTGAAGCTAAATGAGTTAACAATAAAATTGATTGCACGGTTATCGTAGTGGATAAAGCGCTTTCAATTGCTCTGGTGTTGTGGGTTCGATCCCCTCATGGGACAATAAATTTTTGTGTGATCCGCAATATAACTTTTAAGTTTAAAAGAGAAAGAGATTAATTTGTTAAAACTGTTTCTTTTTTTTTTCACTTACACAAGAAATGTAATCAATTGAGAGGAGTGGAGACCTGGTGTCCTGAAATACAGATGTCAGTCTAGTTTAGGCACCAGTCTCACACAATATAATTATTATGTCGCAATGAGTTAAGAAGTCCTATGTATGTTTTTCATGTGTGATATTTATATTGTGTTGAGATAAATAAACAATTATATCATTATTATTAATGTAGGTTCCGACTCTGGGTGTGCTTTGTGTGTGTGAATTGTATGTTTGTGAAAATCGCCGCGACAGAGGCCTTATACCGAGTGCGGGGATCATTTTTAAAAAAACAAAAAAATCAATAGTTTAAAAAAGATACGTTATCTTTAGCAACTGACTTGCTCAGAAAAAAAAACAAGCTATGTAAACACATCTTTGTCTGGTTTTGAGCGAGCAATTTCATTATGAATTGGGGTTTATGCAAATATTGCCAGATAACCTCTTGAAATATTACAGTGAGTGGATAGATTGGTACGAGTCAAATGTATATTAAATGGTAAACAGGCCGTAAAGTACAGGCTGCTGGATATTTGTGACGATGGATATGTTTATATTATGCGGATGATTAATCAAGTATTACCTACTCTTGATACATCTAGTTGATTAGGAATATTTTGAAATGAAAATCTAATAGTGAAATCATTTGTATCACACTAACCATTTGTAATCGGATTGTATAGAAGATGTTCTTGTTTGATAGAAAATCTGAGTCCATCCAATGATATATACCAGTCAATGACATTCAACAGAATGGATGTTGGGTGGGACTCTTACAAAATTCACAAAAATAAATAATGTCCTAAGTCAACCTACAATTTTTTATTTTAAATAATTTTGATGAATAAAATATGTCAATACTTCAATGTTCAATTTAGTTTGCATCAAATTTGACGATTATAGCGTTATGGAGCACATTCAATTTGGGCGATTTAGAGCGCAGACCCGAGATTTTAGAGCTTCTATCAAATAAATAAAAAAGAAGACGTAAATAGATCACATACCTTTAAGTATACCTTATCAAACACACAACACCCACGATACTAATAACATAGGACAAGAGACACCTAACGTGACACCCATCAAAGAAGAAGTCGTGGGTGTTGATCGGCGCCCACGAAAGGAGACAGAAATACTCATATACTCCTACGCAATCATCCTATATAACATACTTGAATGTTTCTATTTTTGGTCCCAAATTGTTATAACTTCAAAATGAAACAAGCTGGATACAATGATATATTAAGAAGTTATATTTGACAAAAGCTTTGGTTCGCGATTCGCCCGCGTAGTACGTTGATGTCTAGTTAGACATTGTTTTATCCTATTTATAATTATGATTGATTATGGTTATTTTGACATAATATTCTATATTGAGATTGATATTATTTATTTTTGACATCATATTATTGACTAAGTTTCGACTTTTGACACTATAATGAAAATCAATACATTATTTTTATTATTTGATATGATGATTAATGAAAATTAATTCATAATTAGGTATATAGTTTCTTTTATTCACTCATTAAATTTGATTTGTATAACGTCATTATATGTTATTTCAAATACTGTTTAAATTCTCGATCAAATATATAATATAATCAATTGCATGATAATTAATTAGATAAAGAGAAGCAAATATTAAGGTTTTGTAATCCAGACAGACAAAATGGCTACATACACGCCAGACTCTTTTGCCAATCTCACTGCCAAAGCCAGCAATGTTTTCGTTTCTTTGTAAAATAATTTCATTTCCAAAGAAAAGCCCATAAACGAGATTGTCTGTAACGAACGAGCGAGCTTACTTGTTGCGGAATAAAATTGAATCGAATCTGTTTGGACTGATCCTGATTGATTTCAGGAGAAACGGTTCAGGCGGAATGATAAATTCGGACTGTATTCAATTTCAGGGTAGCTTCGTCTTTCTATATTTAAGGTCAAAATCTGAAAGCTACGATATCTGTGTGAACGGCCTTGAGAAGGTAACCACCATGATCTTGACTGTTTCACGATGCTTTTCTTCACCGTTAACCAACGATAATTTATATGATAAATACACACATATCTTCCAAAAGACAAATCTTAACGATTTGACAGAGGTTTGTGCCGTGGGTTGGAACCCGAGACCTTTGATTCCGCAGTTCTACGGTCTCCCACTCGGCTATCGCTGCTGAAACATATATTATTCTATTAAAAACTGTAAACAAAGACTAAGTTCTCAAGTTACGTACTATAAAACAAGGAAGAAAAGCGTAAAGAACTCCAACGGAAGTCCACTCGACCCAAGTCTAAAGTATTAATGAACTATGTAAATGAACTGAAGCCAATGGTAGGTCAAGGTGGCGAGATCGATACATTGTAATTAAACGTTCAGTGGTCAGGACTAAACAATCACTGTTGATTGTTTATTTAGACTGTAAATACGACACCTCTAAATACAAAAGCAATTAAGTTATATGGTCGATTATTACGTGAGATATTGATGTCTGTTAAATGGTTGACCCTGTTATATGTATCACACCGTGAGATGCAATCTTACGTAAAAGAGACTATTTAATTGACAACTAAACGGTACTGTAGTTGACAAGTACCTATATTTAGCCCCAATTTTACAGATGTTATTAGCAGAATAAGTTCGATACCCTCTCAAGACAAATTTTTGTTTGCATGAACATGGAAGTAAAACCGAAAATTCTAAAACTTTCTTACATCTAAATGTCTAGTTGTACTATTGCGTGTTATTATGTGTATGCGTTATAGACATATATATTTATTTTATGTATGAATATTTTATTTAAGTGTATGTATGTATTTATATAAAGATTGTTTATACTTATAGTTGTGTATACATGTATGTATACATCATTTATTTTAGTTTTAAGTACTTTCTATTTTTTTTAACTACTCCACTGACTAATATGTCGATTAACTCAATCCTGTCCATCCAAAGGTTGCCTGGAAGAGATCACTTAATAGTGATAAGGCCGCCCATTTTGCATACTTAGATAAGACTCTTCTATAAATTGTATTTAATCTGTGTAAATAAAGAATTTTCTATCTATCTATCTATTGTGTTGAACTAGAAATTAAATCAGGCAATTCGAGCAATATAATAAACATACGGGTATTAGTCATTTGAAAAGGAAAAAGCAAACTTTCATAAACCTTGAACCATCATGTAAAAGTCACATTTACGTGTAAAGTCGATTTAAATTCAAAATAGCATGCAAAGCAGTTGCGAGGTCATGCCGGTACAGTTGCAATATCTTTGCATAAACGAGCCGTAAACACTCAAATATAGTGCAGTTGGTGAAAAGCCTCAATTTATGGAGTTTGTGCGTCAAATGCAATAGCACAAATTTAAAGCTTTTCAAGATTTATCGCTTTTCAGAAACTATAGAACGGATTTTTTTTTGGCGAGGATGGTGAAAATGGGTGGGGTGAATAGCATGCCTGGAAAATCGGTGAATTTATGTTTTGAAAACTGGTGTAAAACTTAGAAATAAGCGAACCACTTCACTTCTCTCATCTCTCTTATAATTTATTAACGAAGAACACACAAAGTTGACGCAAAAAACTATGCCAATCCGGTCTTCTTCTTCGGTTTTATGATTATGGCATTTGAATCCCTGATAAAATTGGTCTTCCAGTGTTTAAGAATTAAATACGGGACAGTTATATATATCCTAGTAGGTGAACAGTTACCTACAAGTAAATCACTCAATGCAACTCGCCGCCAATCGCATAAAGATGCCAAGCTAACAGAAAACCGCAATCCCACCCATCTACAATGACTGTCTAGAATTGCCTCTTACTTTTATCCATTTCCGTTATGTCAGTCTGCTTGCTCAATGTCGCGTGCTCATAGGATATCGCTTTCAAATTTCCTCTATAGAACGTTATTGCTAGGTTCGACCTTGGCCTCTGAATGCGATGGCTCCATTCAACTGGAAAGTGTAGTCTAAAAATATATGTTCCTTTATATCGGGCTTGCGGTAAAGAGAACAAGATAATTGTTAATAGATAGGTGAAAAAGTAATCAGGATAACCCCAATTCCATTTCTCATGACAAGGTTAAAAAACAATAGCTCTTGCCAGCGGTTAAGCCGGCATGGCACGTTGATTAAAAGTAGTATTTATGTTAATCCAAGCTATAAGGTTCAAGTGTGCCCTATGTCATTTAACTCCATCCAGTAATTTTTGCGTGAAAAACGAACTTACATCTATACATCCTAACAAACTTTCTCATTTATAATATTAGTAAGGATGTAATCAAATTTGGAACAAATTGGTTTAAAAATAAATCACACCTCCACATAAAACCCACAGAAAGAAAACAAACATACATTTCTTAGAAAACCCAACACCAAATAAGCGAAATCTCCGGTATCGTATATCATAAATTCAGTGAGTATCAGTGTCGCGGTTTGTGGCGCAGACGTGGGTCAATTCACTCCTACTATTGTTACAAACGCGATTTCCTTACCAAATGATTTAGAACGTGAATTCGCAAAGAAAGTGGAGCAAATATTATTAATGATTCGTGGAACATTAAAGTTCAACTTGTTACGTCAGTATAAAAGATAATGTTAAGAAAACGCTTGAAGAAAAATTCATAAAAGATTTATCTAAAATTATGCTTCAAATTATGTTTACCATAAAGAATCAGCCAATTTTCAATGTCAAACACCTACTTTTTGTCACAATATGCGGGATTGGCAAAACGTGTGTAACATAGTTATGCCTGATATACAGACAGCCGGATCTAATGACGTCAAAATTCTCTCATTTGTATTCATTCTTTGTACCACACGTCCACACTAAATCAAAACTCAGTTTGCAAAAGAAAAATGTCCTCTAATCCTATTAGCCACTAAATTGAATCTGATCGTGTTTGAATATGGCCGCAGTATGGCACCCTAAAGGAACCACCCAAAATTGCTCACTAAAATGCAATTCATATAAGACACATTTAAGGTTCATCGCCTTCATTTCCTTTACTTTCCCTAGTCGCTGATCGAATTACCAATCAAGGAAAGTGCACCTCATGTTTGAGCCCCATTGCATTGCATCGTCAAAGGAATTTAGCCTTTTACAACAAGATTTAGAGGTTGATTCTGTGTGTCAAAGGCTTGTGATAGAATTGTAAATTCTGAAACGGCGTGATTTGCATCATTTGGGTGATGCACGCTCCGGTGTGGATGGACTTGCAACAACGTACAAAATCGATATCTCAAAAACATAAATCGGTATACTCGGATTGAATAGAACATGACTTTCACAGTACCGATATTTTTAATTGAACCTGTTAAAAGGTGAAAATAATTTTAAAAGGTGTTTTATATAAAGGTTTTATACGTTTTGTCATTATGTTGCAAACAAAAGTAATAAACATGTGAAATGATACTCGAGTAGATCATTCCGGAAGCCAACTAACCGCAATTGATGAAAGTATAATGTAGCAAATAAAGAAAAAACAAATAATGCCTTCTGGAAATTGCGGCAGCAGCGTAAGCCGTAAATACTACAACACAACCCTGGAGAAATGAGGACATTTATTTCGCCAGTTACAATTTGTATTGCAGTAATTATAGTAAACCTATGATAGAGTAAGAGCAATAGATTTTATATAATTAGACAACTTTGTAGTTACTTGCATAGGAATGAAATAAACATAGTGGTTTAGAAATACGAACTAAATTACGTGTACGCGTTAATTGCAGTAGATTAGAATTTTATGTGTAAGCTAACTCAGAGAATGCTCTATTTAATCGGAATCCGTTTTCATGTGAAATTGAAACGGCAAAGTTTGAGTAACAGATAATAAAATTACTTTTCAAAGCTTTGTTTCATTCGTCAATATGCTACAATTTTTAAAATTGTAGCAGAAACTGACCAAATTTTAAAATGGTTTGAAAAAGTAAACAAACAAAACAGCAAATTTCTAAAACGTGTGATCATGACCAATGACCAAGTTTCACACGTAACAGACAACAATTTAGTCTATTAGAGAATAGCGTGGGAAACTCTTGCTATTGACATTGATTTAGTACACGCAATGCGAATGCGAGTGTAAGTTCAAGTAAAAGGTTTTAATTATATTTTAATCTTCCAAAATATAATCTTTATAGAAGTCTTCTTAAAGATCGAAGAGAAAAGAGAATAGGAAATATGGAATAAGATTGACAAGAGCAGTTCTGTTAAGTACATACTTTGTTGATCAAAGGACTCATAAATCAACCTGTAATAAAATAATACAGGTGTATATAGAGAAATACCGAATCACTTACTAATTGGCCATCTACGTTGTGAGATATTGAAAGCTCACAGTGAACTGGAAAGAATATTACCTGAAATAGAAAATGAAGAATTAGACACACTTCAGAAAGAAATAACGATCTAGGTTGTTTGCAAAACTTTTCAAGTGTAAAATCTAAATATTTTCTCCAAAGGCAAACAGAAGTATCAGTTGGAGAGCTGGCAGCTAGATGGGTGCTATTCAGAGTTAAGAGTGTGAAGAGGTCTACAATGAATATCTGTTTTATTAAACGTTGGTTCTGTACAAGAGGTTATACAAGACTTCTCACCTGTGGGTTTTATTCATCAAAACTTATACAATTTCGAGTAACAGATTTATGCCATGTGTGAATTTAGACTACACATATTTTTTATAGTTAGATAAGAAATCTAAATACATAAATATAAGATATAACGGGCTTTTTACCATGTATATTTGTTGTTGCGAGTTATTTCGATATTTCAGAGTTGTTGCAATCTCTTTGTTTACGATCAAACTAAAACTTAAGCACTATAGTCATTGCGGGTAATGTGAAAACAGTTTAATTGGCAGACGAACCGAACTACCCAGCCTCTCCTTAGTCTCAAACCTATAATCTAAATACATTTTGTGTGTGAACTTTTGTGAGATGTCTGAAATAATAGTTTTCATTATAGTCTTCGAGACAAATCAGAAAAAACATAACTTTACAGAGACTATCAAACAAATATTTGGAAAGAAAATTAAAATATATGTTTCAACACCTGTTCTGCTTTTGTCTCATAAAGATTATTTTATGATAGTTTAGTTAACGATATAAAAATAGGACTGTTTGCATCTTGAAATGTGGCAGACGCCAGTTGGTAACAAATTCACTGCGTTAACTTTTACTACTAGTGTTACATGTTTAGTTTCAGTTAGCTATTTCTGGATTCGAAAAAGCTTTTTAATGTTGAAGTTTAATAACTTTTATAGTATACTCAGTCTTAAAATTACTGAACCCTAATGGACGTCTAACATTTATAAGTTGGAAATTGTACACATTAAAATAAATTTGAGTTTAGGACAGCAATTTGAGTTCGTCTAGCATTTTATTAAAGTAAAAACAGTGACGTGTACTGGACAATTTCGCTATGCTTCTAAGATCCATAGCTTGGTAAAAAGGGTATAAATTGATAGGTTTGCCACAATGCTCTTCGGTATGGTAACTCGATTACAAAAAAACTATGAAATGGCGCGAAATAGTGTACCAATCGTGAACTTTGCTTTCATTAGAGAAATCTGTGTGCATGAAGATGTAATGTATAATAAGTATGTATTTACAAAACATAATTTGCCAAAAAAAACCCGACTTCAACTACAATAATGATCGACTTATATGGTTTTCTAATGGGTGCCATTGTCAGAACTGGACCAAATTGAAATAGGACCACACGGGAAGCACCAGCTTTCAAATAAAAATAGAATCATTAAAAACGCTTCGCCCAGTCGATAGTTATGACGTAACAAGTCGGTGTATAAGCCAATTAGCAAAATCCGATTTCAAAAATCTATGAAATAGCGCGAAATGGTGTACCAATTTTTGTGTGCATGAAGATGGAGGTTTGTCTTGGACTGGGTGTTTCTATGTATAATAAGTATGTATTTACAAAAGAAAAGTATATAATTATGTAAAAGTTTTAGTTACTCTAGTACCCATGGCACAAGCTCAGCTTAGTTTTGGACTAGATGGCGTTGTGTATCTGTGTGACATATTTATATTTTATTTTATTAATTCTATTATGTTGGTAGCAGGCATACATTTGTTTCCGTTTCTGGACTATTTTGTTTAGCTACAATTTGACTTGATTTTTTTTCTGTTAAATAAAAAGACTTTAATTACAGAAAAATATACATATTGGATCGTAAATTTAACTAGTCTAATAACTTAATCTAAACTTAATACGTCACTACTACGGTATCCAAAATGCTGGCAGCATTACCGCGTTGTATTGCGATTCTTAAAATATTTATAGGTCGCAGACTAATAACAAGAATTATGTTAAAGACACTTTTAATTAATGATTATGACAACTTAATAAGCTATAATAAGTTCAAATTAAAGGTAGTACGGCTCGTCATAATTCCTCCGTCAACGATAAACGATATTTATGCTTTAATGGCTGAACTTAATTTCAGAGTTTCCCAAAGTGCTATGAGACAAAGTGGCAATATGAAGGTAATTAAAACGATATTAACGGTTCCTTTGACCTGGAGTGAGGTAATAAGTAGCTTTAAATTTGTATGGAATTGGTGTAGGTTATTTAAATAATCTTTAGTAGCATATATTATAAGTATGGGAACTCATCAAATAATCAAATATCACCAAGTATACGAATTGGACAAAATGAAATCACGTCTTTCAGGTAAAGATTTTTTGGGCTCGATGGTATTATTGTTTATTTCGATAATGTCTTTGAAACCAATGAAATTCATATTAAATGTAAAACATAATAGAAAACTCATAACATAACAATTTTACGCATGTATAGCCCATAAGGATGTGGCAGAGGTGCACACCCACATTTCACCTATTTTTGGTCGCATGGAATAAGGGCGTGAGCCTATCGCCATCCACCAGGCACAACTCCAACTTCGGGCTGCTATTTTGAATTTCCTGACAGAAAGTTCACAAATAACACTTTGCCCGACCCGGGCATCGAACCCGAGATCTCACGCTATCTACTAGCTAGACCATCAAGGCAGTTTAAAATAAAAATACGCTGAAATGGGTACATATTATTATGGGTATATTTAGTTCACGTCGATTAAAATGAGGTCGCAGTTAAAATTGGCAAAACACCTGCTGAAAAAGATATATAGTAATACTTTTGCCAATTATTATCAAACATCAAAAAATTGAGATTAAAAAAGTCAAAAGTAACATTATTTTGCAAACAATGACAGTGCAATGTGAGCAGAACATTGCTTTTAGCGCATGAAGCACTTCGGCTTATGTGCGCTAGAATCCATTTTCCCCGACAACTATGTTTAATTAAGCTCTTAGTATTAATCTCAAAACTAGGGCAAACACAGTCGTGACCGTTACTATTACTTTGTATGTATTACACATTGTATATTTATAAAGATATAGTATTACGTGATTTTTATATATTTCGGAGACAAACAGAACTCTTAAAAACTATAATACACAAAAAAAATAGCTTCATCGCAATCCAACAAAGTTTCCACAGTAAATAATAACAAGCAAGCAAGTAAACTAATTTGAATTAAATTAACTTTTTGTCCACTCTTAATATATTATAGAAAAAAATACACGAATTTAAGATGATTAAGGTATTGATGACTTTAAAGGGTTTAAAAAGTAAGGTATTGATTGATGTCAATAATAATAATGAGGGCTATCGCGTGTGAATAAGCTGCTAGGCTTGCTTGTGTAGCGTGCGGTCGCCGAAATGTACAATGCCTTTATTTGCGGGATGGATATAAGGTCATTGAGTTTATAAGTGGGCTTACTTTACTAAAGACAACCTTTTTCGAGCGACATAGAACGCACTTGTGTATAAAGCTTCAGTTTCCTAGGAAAGCGGTGTGGAATAATGCGGCCGTAATATTATTACCGTGACACGATTAATATGTAATACGTTAGGTTTAGGTTAGGTCGAGCACCGCTGTCTAGGAAACCACTACATTTGTTTTACATAGGCAACGTTTTAGTGACGTCATTGTACCGTTATCTTTACCGACCTTTTTTATTTTCGAAGGCACGTATTAGAGCAAGAGAGACGCATAATACATAGGACGTATTAATGTCCCCATTTGAAATTAGAACAAAATTACGTACTTCATAATATTTTTTATAACAAAATGTGTCTTCAAAACGCCCAAAAGAACTGTGTCTTTATAAAAATGTATAAACTCAATGGATGGATAAATCAATGTTTGTCAACAAATTTTAACAGACCTTACTCTACAGTGACGCCATAACTTAATTTTGAAGCCATAATACGAAACATTTTGGAATACGGAGACTGATTTGATGTTAAAAACACCAAAAGTATAATTATTTTTAATACAAATAGCCTGTGCTTTTTAGTGCTTACATTACAAGCTTAAATGCGCGTTCCTGAACAGCTAAGTTTAATTAAAGTAGATGTTATAACTAGGGCAAACACAGTCCAGACCGCAACTATAACTCATGCAGTACTACACCGGAAGCGCGCGTGTTTACAAGTTTTGGACAGAATCCAGAAATAGGCGCCGCTCTTCAATGGTTTGTATCCGATAGTGCCACAATATTGGACACGACAGCGTTTCATGATCGGACGGAGACGATCTGATTCGAATCAAGCTGTTTTATTTGATCGAGTGAATTAACAATTCCGATGTTGTATAATTACTGGTGGTTATTCACAAACACATCAAACACTAGTTGCGAATGTGGATCGCCCACCCAAAATATGGCCCATATGTTTTCCTGCATATTACTTCCTACGCCTTGTACCCTAAAAGACCTTATGCAGTCCAACCAAAAAAGCGTCCTAGTCGCATCCTTTTGCTCAAACTAAATAAATATAAATTATTTAATAGAATTACTATAGTCATTGACATGACACAATAAAAAGAAGACTGGTCCAGAGGCAAATAAGAAAGCTTTACGTTAAGATTTTAAGTAAACTGTAAGTCAATTAAATAAAGGAGTCATAATACATATTGTCCAGATCAAAAAATCTTCATTTTTTAGTTTATGACTAGAACTAAAAAAATAGTCTATCCGAGTCGTAAAATGAATCGAATTATGTGTCAATCCCATCACTATTTTAAGTACCCTTATTTATTTGGTTGTTTAGGTTGAGTTCGTCGTCTGGGACGCGTCTGTTGTGATAAGTGTTTCTTGAATGTTTGGGAGCTTTGGTATGTTCAATGCGGGTTGAAAGATTTATTGAAGACCGATAATTTCTGTTTATGGTGGCAGCGGTTTGTTTATTTTGGACATTTGTTGATAAATATTTTCATTAAAAAACCGAAATTTATCTATTTTAGAATATTTATAAAATTATATACTTTGCTCAAGTAGACCACAAAACGAATTGAAGAGCTAACAAAACAATTAATAACAACAAAGATGCATGCATCTTTAAAAACTTCGCAAAGTAAATCGAAATACACGTTAAAAACCCGAGTTTTACAAGAAATCTAATCCAAAACAAAGATACTAAACTAAACCAAAGATATATCTACAATAAAAGCAACACAAAATAAACTACAAGTAAAACAGTTGGGAACTGTAAACGTTCGCAACATGCCACCGCAAGCCACCAACGGACTGACGACAGGACGGTGACTAGATATTTGGAATCCTTCGGGAATTTAAGCCGTCAAGAACTTATAAAACAGAAAAAGGAACCGAAATAGACATAGATAATTTATTCATAACATCTGAATGTGAATGGGTAATATCAATGTGTTTACCGATAAAATGAATTTTAGCGAATTTGTTTGAAATAATGAACTGGAAGTAACCATATCAATTTCGATGTTTTTTAAATATTACGTTTTGGTTAATTTTTGACTTAATCATAATACAAATTCCTATTGCAGATTGCAGCTCTGTGTTGCCTTCAAAACCTTTAGTGTCTTATTTATTGCAGAGGATTGGACATCTTCACGTTTGCCTGTTAGATACCATTCATAAATGCAAATCACCAATCAGCATCCCAAACGCAGTTGCCCAACTCCCCTCAAAGCCAAACTCTGCATCATAACTGTGCACCAAGTTTCCGTGAAACTTTTCCGGTGTATCCTGAATATTGTGGCCACACGAAACCATCTCCTGTCGCAACTAATGCAATAATAAAGCAATCCCGAGCTCGCAGCCACCCAATGACAAACACGCAGCAGCTACGGCTATTAATGGCAGATATTCTGACCCAGTAACTGGTAACAAATTGTATTATTTAGTTTCAAGATAACAAGAATAATTTACGGCTTTATTGGCAATAAATTGTTTAATATTTTTTTGTATACTTCTTTGTTCATTGGTTGCATATTTTGTCAAAGTTTAGCTAATCTTATTTAAGTCTTGGTCGTCAGTATCATTGACACAATCACTCGTTTTCAATTGACACCGGTTAATTTCTAGAGAAGAAATATAAGTGAAGACATATAAAAAAATGTCGTAATTAGATAATTTTCCTACTTAAGATAGGAACAAATGGATCAACGTGACGTCACGAAATGACGTAACATACAGTTGAGGAAATTGAGGGTCCTGGCAAGAGACAACCTTAGCTGGTTGGTAAAGCGACTGCCCGGTGTGCAGAAGGTCGCAGTCTGAAATCCTGCCGGTCCCATATCTTTTTCAACTGTTTTTTAGTACAATTTGCTAAGCATAGCTTAATGCTATATAAATTATCAATAAGAAGATTATTTAGTACAATAAATAAAAAGCAAATCTGATAATATCTTTACTATTCACTTAATAAATAAATAACTGTCGTAGCAGCGCATTTAAAATAATTGCAGTCCCCGCAGTACACAGCAACACATAAATAGCGTTTAAAAGATGCACCAGATGGAAGCAGGGCACGCGGACAGGTGGTCGACTTCCTGAGGGTGGGAGTGCCCCAGTTACGGTTCATGCCTTCTTCTTTGTAATACTTCTTTGCAATCAATACCGATAGTTATCTTGATACCCGTTTGTCATACATACTGGTTGCTACGAGAACTCTGTTATGAGTACGGTACCGACAAGGAAGAAGTATTACTTGACACGATACCCTCTTGAATTGGGATTGTAAAGAGTGGATTTTGGAACCCATAATAGAAATTAGGTCAGATCAATAAAGTTTCAAGCAGAATGTTATCATTTAGACAGTTTCTACAGATAAACTCACTTCTGCAATAAAATTATACTTTGCTTTTGGGTGTCAATTTATCTCCTGACCCGGCAACTTCTTTATCATCAAATTAACTACCTATCGATTTTGTAGTGATAAGCAATTGTTTTACAGGTCTGTAATAAATAATAGAGACCTGTGATTCTCTTAGCCCCAATTTCTCAGGTGTGAGACAAACCTTATTGGCAGGATAAGCAAACCAACATAAATGAAAGTGACAGCTGTTTTCTTTATTCAAGTGTTAGTTGTGTCACTTTTAAATTCGGTCAAGTTATATTTAATGGGTCGAATAAAATCTATCCGGAACTGAAACTGGCCCTTAGTCTTACAAAATTATAATCCATTCATCAGAAACCTTTACCGTTTTAATCTCCTAAATGACTCCTTTGAGCAATGTTGAAACTTCAAGAACTTTCTCGATACAATCGATATTAGGGTCTCCTGAACTCGTGTTTAAGTAGTCGCAAGCGCTCTGCAAAATTCGTTAAGACTTTATAAGTGGCAATGAAGGTGTTTAAAACAAGATATAATAAGGTTTAATTTCTTACTCAATATTTTTTTGCTTTTATTTCATATTTGAATTTTTAGGGAAGGCTATAGCTATTCAACCTAACATTACAAATCCAGGAGCCAGTTAGTAACAGCGGTAACGTGGTAAATAATAAAAAAAATCATCGGGAATGTTCTTGCATCGTACCTGTCATACCAAACAATAAAAACTGAATTTTCAAGGCTTTTCAACTCCAAAATTAGTACCGTATGACAGTCAGCTGGCTACCCCAGCCCTCGACCGACATCCAGGCCGCTGACCCGAACACGACACATTATTGAACCGGAACACGAAACTACGTAATAGCATACGCCACATCTTTACTGAAATCACTAGTATTCATTGCAGAGTTTTAATAACACGTTTTCTACATGGAACTTGTAAAGACAATTCAAACGAGCCCAAACTCGGCAGTTTTACTAGCAACTGTTGAAGAGTTACACTATACACCTTCTGATTCCATCATCAGAAATAGATTAATGCATGCAGATGATCGTTTTATCAATTCAGGAATCAATCAATGTAGAAAGTTTAGCTGGTCACTTCAGTTCTAGACCGAGATTCAGGCCAGCGACCCAAACAAGATATATTATTTAACCGGAACCCGGCACTATGTCATACTAGCATACCAAACGTCTTTACTGCACTAACTGTATCTTGAAAAGCGAAAAGGATGAACCTGTCAATACGATAACATATTAATATTGTAATTGGCATTTCTGCGAGATTTGGGCCCAAAGTGATTGTGTGTACGAACATGCAGACATGACACATGTAAAACCCTTTAGCAGATGAAAATTCATTCAAAACATTCTTTGTGATATGAAAACAGTGAGCAGAACTCAATTATGCTTCAAGTTTTTCACTCTCTCGAAGCAAAGTTGAGTTTTGCTTAGTGCTTGCTTTTGTTCGTCACGCAACTTTCACACCACGTCACCTAGTCCCAAACTAAGTAGAATTTTTACTATGGGTACTATTTCGAGCTGCTGAGGTGAAAAGTTGTATGTGCGACACGCGATCTAAGTAATTTACATCTCGTGCTTTTGAGTCCCTCACTCACTACGCTCAAAATTCTTAACTACCTACTACTACTACAGAGTTTTAAGCTTATTCGGGACTCAAAATTAGCACTCGAATAAAATTCGAACTATGCTCTCTTGTTGCACAAATAACTATTTCATGCGAACAAGTAACCTATTTGTGAGAAGGGTCGGCGTAAGAGAAAGTCATGCTAGAAACTTTTTTGATAAGTTAAGGCTTTTAAAAGTTTGGCAGCATTCTATAGGCCTGATGTATGTAGTTGCCCCTATTCAATTCAATACCTTTTCTTGGCTCATTTATCATGTTTTCCTTAATATGTTTCAGTTTAAACGTGAATTAATTGGAAAGGAAAGTGTTGCTTTATTCTCACAACAATATATGAAATGATTTTGGACAAGACCAGTACAAAAACGACTACAAATAATATGGAGGTAATCGAAATTTCAGGTCATAAAATCAAGTTTTTAATTATTTGTGGTAGCTAAAAATTTCAGTCTGTTTTAGTGTGAGATATAACTTCAAAACGGAGTGGGTACAATGAATTACAGTAGACAGATTTTCTAACATTCCGTTTACTTTTTATCGTCTTTTATATCCCTTCTTTAGAATCAAGCCATCTCTTAAAGCCCTTAGCTTAAGGAGCTTCGTTGTCTTTGCTATGCAAAAGTTAAGCTGAAGAAGAAATGGGATTTTCTTACACAAAGAAGTCTGACATTTTTTGAAAAATAACGAGAGAATAATTAAGTATATCTTACAATTTATTGTTTGGGTTCTACCAACGTTCTTGTCCACCTCACATATCAGTACAATTGTCCACAATATCAACCTCAGTGAAATTTGTTAGATAAAATGTCCCATGTATAAACTTACATGTATACATACATAGGTCATAGGTACATACATCACATATTTGCCACACAGATACCGACAGATAGTCAAACTTTAAACAAAACCTTTTTCCTTCTTCAACATCCATCTACTTACCATTAATTTACCACAAAAACCATAACATTATAACTTTTGGCTATCAGGAGGAAAATCCATCAGCACTTAATAATATATTTCGTAGGTGGGCATTATTGAAACGTATCCCAAATTAGATTAGCCGTAATACCGAGCAGTAATAATAATCCTCTTATTGTAGGTCACTGGTAGTGTTGCCAGGTTTAAACTGAGATTTTTAAGAAATTTTAAAGCCAATGAAGCCTAGTGGTTTGCGTATGCGCCTGTCACCGCGAGGTCTCGGGTTCGCTTCCCGGATCGGGCAAAGTGTTATTTGTGAACTTACCGTCGTGAAATTCATAATAGCAGCACGGAGTTAGAATTGTATCCCAGTAACAGGTGAAATTTTGGTGTTGCACACTTTTACAGTAAGAACAGTTGTAAGAACAGTTTAAAAAGATGTGATAGAATGAAGATCAATAGGAGAGATAAAAATTACACCGATCGACTCGAAAACTGGAGATAGGGATTGTTGTGGATTGGGTTGAGGCAAAGAAACCAGGAATAAAGAAAAAAAATTATATTAGGAAAATAAACTAAAAAGAACACTGAACCTAGGTTGATAACCAAAAGACTGACATGGAACTTAAATGTCAAAACAAAAGCAAATTCTTATAAAAAACTAAATATTATGTACAAAAATATACAAAAAGGTCCGATTGGGCACAGGGATAATGGTGTCCATTACACTAAGAAAAGCGCTGTTCTACAGTCTCTCTGATCTAAAATGAAGAGCTTTTATAAGAAAAGGTTCAGACAACCACAATATTATAAGGTGTAGTTAAGTTCAAGGTTTGCCAGTAAAATTATTTAAAATCGTATTTTTTCCAATTTAAACTTTTGAATCTAGCAACACAGATTCCCCTGTTAAGGCCAAGTGAACGGTTTATTCGGTCATAATTTGATTGCTTCCTTTTAAGCTGAGGCGTTGGAACTGGTTATCAATTGGATAAGTATGTGAATGTCATCGCGACTTAGTCGTATACGGAGTGAAAGAGATGTCGTGAGGTGAACAGTGCGAATAAAGCAAGGCGTTGTCCTAACTGAGCGTGCGACACGACGCGATGTGACACCATACAATAGGCATGATGACTGATCTATAGATAGTAAAATATAGGATTACCTTATCAAACTATAGGTAAACATAAACCAATTGAAATAATTTTTTGTTACATACTATAAATCTAACTCATTTTATGATCATTCAAAGTTTCATGGACGAGTTCATTTTTAAAATACGAAATTATTCGATTTTTTTTTATCATTAAATTACATACACAATTTATAGCAATATTTGTAATAAAACCATTTTTATAAACGCAATATTTCGTATAGCTATCAAACAAAATTCATAACTTCACATACAAAATACTCTATCGAGACGTCACGCTTGAGTAGCCTTTTGTTTGGAGCGTTTGGGCGAGTCTATTATTAATGTGAATTTGAAATTGTATTATCTCAGGAAGTTTATGTTAGGTCAAAGTAATTCTTGTAATGATGTTTCTTATATCAAGAGGTGTTTCAATTACATACAAAAATAAAAATTAGTCATCATGCCTATTGCCTGTTTCCATAACTATGTATACTACTACTGTATGACCGTCCTATCATGTTGGGTTAGTAAGACTTATTGTCCGACCGATATTACGAATCGCATCAAAAGTTAAGTATTAGCTCAGATTTGATTTGATTTAGTAAAAATTGTTGATTATAAGAGCAAATCCGAAACATTCACGAGTTTTTAGACTATTAGTTGTTGGTACTCTTAACCAGTCTGATTAATCAACCATACTGTAATCTGTTACAAGAATCGATTTGCAAAATAAATGCAATCATTTCTCATAATCGATATTAATCAGTTTTGCCGCGCAATTATTGGTGAAATTTCGTAATTGGTTCTCAAACATTGCTGGATTTATGTGGGTGGTAATGGCTTAAGTTATTGATATATCAATTTTTTAATTGGTATGATTGATCAATCGCGTAATGATAGCGAGGTAATAACAGTGAAAATTTTATGAGTACATGCTGTAAAAATTGCGAAAGTTTGGGTTATTTTTTGTTACAACATCTCAACCAACAAAGGTTTAGAAAAAATAACAGACAAATAAAACAGATGATTCACTAAATCAATAAGGTCCCGCAAGTTGTGACCGGATAAACCAGTTCGAAATGCAAACATTTCAAGTTTAATTTACTGATACCGTTTTATTGAACAGTCGTGATTTAACACAGTTAAATGCATTCTCTTACAACTAATTCATATTTTAGTTGCTTTATTAGGGTGTCTAGAAAACGAAACAAATAAAAAGTAACCAGATTTTCATTATAAGCGTAAATGGAAGAAGAAGTGCCCCATATCAGTTTATTTTCGTCGTTAGTTCAACATTTTAATTATTTTTTTTATATTATAAGAAATCAATTATTAAAATTATGATATCTTATTTACATTACAATCTAGCCTATCAAGACTAATAAGTAATATTATGTTAACCTAAATAACATTTTAATGTACTAAGAAATTCGTTCTAAGCTGTAATATATTATTCATTACGCATGTGGGTGGCATTGAAAAACTTCACGACTTTGGTAGTATGTATTTTTTTTTTCTGTACTAAGTGACTAGCAGCGAATGGGGTGAGAGAGAACAGCGATTCATTAGCACAAACTCAGTGACCGGAATTCATTTCGCGCCACATGATTACCACTCTTTGACTACCCTCCTCATTCACTTATGGCTTCGTGTATTTAGACTGAATTACTCGATTCTCATACGGGAAAAATCTTATGTTTGACGATCAAAGAATGTAAAGCTTCAAATTGTGATTCAGCTTGTTATCACAAAATAATCTATTCACAAATAATCTATTTTGGACTCTCGATGCAGTAATTCGAATTAACGATCAACCTTTCGAACCCAGTCCAAAACAATGGCACCAGTAATTGATACAAAATTAAACATATCTAACTGGCAATTAGCACTGTAACGACTTTGTGAATAAAAGAACGAGGTTACGGACATTGAAAACCAATTTGATTCGCTAGAACACGGCCACTGCAGATTTAGTCAAGAATATAAATTCTAAAAGTTTTGAGAGATTTCGAAGGTCATTTTCGTATGGAATAGCTAGACAAAAGTTGACATACATATCTCTTGCAGAAACGTGTCTGTGAGCATAGCTTCTTATGACGATTAATGCCAAACTGAAGTAAAACCCACCTTAGATCTACTCCTTAATAAAATCAGCCTTATTACCAAAACTAACGATAATACCTGCCTGAGCCATGAAGCCTCACAAAAACCGGTAGTGATTTTTATCGCGGTTCATATTCTGTATTAAGGTCACCACTGCATTATACCTGGATTATAAAATTACTTAAGTTGAAACACGCTCATTGGTGGTAGTACGACAAGGATGTATTTTCGATAACTAATTTTAGTGTAAACAAGGATACGGCGAATATAATAGAGGATCATAGCACCATAATAAGATTTAAATACTCGTATATAGATATTGTCATAAGCCTAAATATTGCTTCACCACTATAAATAAATAATTTATATTAAATAATTGTTTACCTAACTGATTAGAGTACCTAACTTATGGAAGGTACTGGTACTTATAGCACAGGATTTCCTATTTTAAGTACCAGCCGAACATTATATTTTGATTTCTTTTGTACCTATATTAAGTGTTGTGTGCCAAATAAAGATTTATTTTATTATAAGTTTAAATAGCTAAATGCTGAATGCGTCTCATGTCCAACAAATGTTGATTTTGTTCTTATTTTCTGGTAACATTTATGTACTGATTACAAAATTGCTTATTTTGCAAGATTATCTTCAAACTGTTTATAATGAACATCTGAGGAAGTTTTCTCCGAACACTAAGTACCCTAGATTACAGAGCTGATGCGTCTAAGCTGCTTAACGGTTAGGTCATAACTCAGGTAACTAGACTAAGACTAGATAGGATATCGTAAAAGTAATTGGATAGTAACGTAATCATAACGCTTGTTGGTACGATGTTTTATTAAACAATGGACATCTGGGACATCTACTTGATTATAAGTACTTAGAGTTTAAATCGACTAACAAATTCTTGGTTAGGTAGTTATAATTGAAACCAATTTACAAAGGTATTTGTAAACATAAATATGTTTGTCTCTGTACCTTCGTTAACTGAAAAATATAAAATAGATATAATCTTCAAAGCAGAATGTCAAACATAACCGTTGTCATTACGGCTAATAACTTGAAATATAGATTTGGAAACAAACAAAGCCCTTCGTTACCAGTAATTGGTTATTAGAACTACCATTTTGTGTTTCCAAGGTTGATACAAACTTCTACTTCAAGGATCCAAAAATAATATTGTAGCAATTTAGAACAATAACTACCTACTAACTTGATTTTTATGAAAA
The DNA here is from genome assembly GCA_905147285.1 of Hypena proboscidalis. Lineage (NCBI taxonomy): Eukaryota > Metazoa > Arthropoda > Insecta > Lepidoptera > Erebidae > Hypena > Hypena proboscidalis. The sequence goes on along the minus strand of LR990150.1, from coordinate 1,638,953 downwards.
TGGTTCTTGAAAATTGCCAAGCCTAGGCTGAAATACCGTTGAAGTTTGTTTGAATTATGTTAGGTTTAGGAAATAAGAAACCATTAAGTCGGTATTCACATGGAAACGGTACAATTATGAAGCGAAGAACCTTCAAATTGTTTTTAGGGTTCCGTAGCCGAATGGCAAAAAACGGAACCCTTATAAATTCGTCATGTCTGTCTGTCTGTCTGTCCGTCCGTCCGTATGTCACAGCCACTTTATTCCGAAACTATTAGGACTACACAATTGAAACTAAGTAGGTAGATGTATTCTGTTAACCGCTTTACGATTTTTACACAAAAATAAATAAATATTAATATGAGAGGGGGCTCCCCATACATTGAACTGCAATAATTTTATTATTTTTTCATTCTACCTATACGTGTGGGGTGTCTAAAGATAGGTCTTTAAAAATGACATTGAGGTTACTACAACCATTTTTTTTTAATGTCAATCGTTCCAAAGATATACACTTTCAAAGTGCTAAAATGAGTGTCCTGTCCCCTAACTCTCTAACTTTTAAACCACAGGAGTGAAAAATCTAAAAAAATATATATTATAGATCTTAATAATAAATTTCAACCAAAATTGTTTTGAATGAGATATAATTTTTCAGCAACCGCAAATTATAACTTTGTTATTGATACAAATTCCATAAAACACTATGAAAAACAAAGTTATTTTTGCTGGCGAAAAAATGATTGTATTTTGGCTATTTGTTAATAGTTATTTATGGTACAAGTGAGAAAAAGTTTATATTTCTGTTGTGAGTGCCAATTTTAAATCTTGAGCTTGCGAAGTAGTCTTGAATTAAATCACGAGCGTAGCGAGTGATTCTAATAAAGACTACTTCGCAAGTGAGAGATTTAAGAGGTCACGAACTGGAAATTAAATTTTTCTTACGCGTTACATACAAAACTTTTCACCTCTTCCAATGAGAAAATATTAAGATTTAAATAAACTCGTACTCGATTGCTTAACTTTGGATAATTCTATGTAATACGACAGTGGAGAATACCGATTCAGAATGCGTTTTAGCGCCTTCTGAAAGTCGCCAAATATGTCGTATGCTTTCAAAAACTTCTCCCGTGATTTTTCTGGTAAAAAGCAAACTTCTGTGTACTAGCTTCTAACTTGCTTCTACTAGCAAGTTGTTTCAACTATTCTGAAGTTCCACGAAGTTCTTTATCACTTGATTCACTTTTTTTTTGTTAAAAATTGTAGTCAACATTTAAACATAAACTGAAAAGAATTTAAAGTTCCCTGCGATGAATGACACTGACACAGACACTCTTTTTTTAAGAATGTGTTTGGAAGTTTGTTCCTTAACATTTATGTATAGAGTCTAATATTAAATACTTAATTTTTAATAAATTTAATGGCTAATCACGAATAAAAAAACATTAAAATATTAAATAAGCGTGTAGGTATTAATATAATTTAAAATAATTAAAACGTATCGTTTGTAGTTTTTAAATAAAATTGATTGAACAACAAAACAGCCACCATGTAGGTTATAACCTACATGGTGGCTGTTTTGTTTTTATTAGCGCCTATTCATTGGAAGGATTTAGTGTTTCGAAATTTAAATCACTTTGCCTCACTAGTGAGTAATAAGCGTTATTACTCACTGAATTCTCGCAAGCAAACGATCTTTTTCGTGCTGGTGTGGTGAAAATCACTTTAAAGTCCAAATATGTTGTTACGACTAGCTACGGAACCCTATTGCGCGTGGCCCGACACGCACTTGGCCGGTTTTTTATTTATATAACGAATGTAGAGCGAGCTTGGAGTCCAACCGATGTGTATTTTTCATTTGATGATGGCTGATAACGAAGACTAACTACAGCAGTAATATATTATCATATATTAATAAACTCATCGAAGAAAGGACACCGACCTATCCTTATCTAAATTTACGCAACCCTAAAACAAACGTCTTTCATTGAGGATGAGATCACGCATAGCAAATCAATTCCAAACCACGAATGAATGCATTCATGAATACAACCTTAGACACACATTAGTTAAGATATTATTAGAGGGTCAAAATCAATCATCCTCTCTCATCCCCAACCTTTTCCCAATAAAGGTACTGACGGCTATAAATTAATCTTTATCATATAAATTATCGCTCGCTAACGGTGAAGGAAAACATCGTGAGGAAACCTGCATGCCTGAGAGTGCTTAAAAGTACTGAAGGGAATGTGAAGTCTACCAATCCGCACTTGGCCAGCGTGGTGGACTATGGCCTAACCCTACTCATCATGAGAAGAGGCCCGAGCCCAGCAGTGGGACGTGTATTAGATACAGGGCTAATATTACTATACATTTCCAGTATGAGATCTCGCATTGTATGCTTCCCGTGCAATGAGAGACGAGCATGAGGTGGTTTCGCTGGTTCAGTATAATCTGGTAGGCTGGATAAATTGGAAATGTATAGATTGATCGGTAGCCGTCTGTACAGTGGGCCAATGAGTTAGGTATGCAGGGCAAAAACTTCTACGCCATAGTGAAAACTGACTATAATTGGTATGCATGTGTGAATTTCATATTTAATAAGTGAAATATGGGTATATTAAGATATGTAAATCACTTATCCATAACTGGTGTAGTAAGTCTTTACTATGACTTAGAAGTTTTTGCCCTGCATACCTAACTCGTTGGCTCACTGTACATTATGCTTTATAGTCGGAACAGTTGAAGCTCAATATTTTACGCAAACGACTGCCATTTGATCTCCGCGGCAATACGATACTCTTGTTAAGACCAGTCGTTAAAATGGTAATATTGCCACGATAAAATCAAAGCTGAAGTAAAAGCCGTATTCTTGAATCAATCATAACTGTCTCCTTAACACTTAAGAAATATCAACAATCGTGAGCATTAATCAAAAGCGTGGCAGATAGAATCGCTGACCATATTCCGTTACCTAGCATTACATAGCGGTAATTAGATACGGTTGTGTGCACGCACGCACATTTAAATGTGGCTTGTGTGGAGTCACACACAGGCAAGAAAATTGTTAATGGGTTGCTGTTTTCATTAGTTAATATTATTTGTATCTTCAGTGTAGGCTCTAGCAGAGATAAACCTTGTGTTTAGTTAAGTCAAGTAAATGTTATATCATTTTATGTTAATGTCTTCTGTTTCTTAAGTAGCACTTCTTTAAGAGCTTAATTTTTGTCGGTAACGTTCTCATGATCAAAAATAACCCAAAGTTAAGACAATATATGTATCTAAGTTTACAAAATTCAAATATTGACCCGACTGTTAAGAAATGGTAATGCATTTCGCACATCTACGTCTTTCATAAAACGTTTCTTTTTGTCGAATACACATAAAATGACTTTTCGTATGTTTCACAACAACCTGCTAAGATTAATTTAACGTGATGATAACACAGGATAATCTATTCTAATGAAAATGAGGGTAATGCATCAGTCGGCTTACACAATCAGACATACCCCAATTATCTTGAGGAAAATCGGCCAAATCTAATACGAAACGTGTCCAGAGAGTCCCATCAGGATGTTACTGTTTATTTTTGGACGACTCAACAAATGAACCGCTTTAGAAGTTTTTTTTAAGTGTATTATCAAGCAACGCAGGGAAAAGGAAGCGATCTGTGTTATAACGGTCATCTTCCTGCTCTATGTTTAGTTAGCAAGAAATAGGCTAAAATCAAAGTGTACGGTGAATTTTGATGACGTAGCGTGAAAGCAAGACGGATTGTTTTCCGTTGTAAATTTCTGACTTTTGATTTGATGAAGCTAAGTGTATGCAGCCAGGATTCCGTATTCGAGTTATATTCAGAAACTAATGATTGATCTGATTCGTATGCAGGGTTTGCTTTATGGAACTTTCAAAGTCCATTCATCAAATAATGACGCACGGTGCTTGAGGGCACGGTTGGCGTAGTAGTTAAAGTGGTCGCCTCGCTGCTTTTAACTGCGCTGGTGTTGTGGTTTCGATCCCCACGTGGGACAAATCTTTGTGTGATTGGCAAAGATTTGTTCTGACTCTTGGTGTGATTAGTGTGTGTGAAATGTATTTTTGTGAACACACTCGCGACACAGGATTTATTCCTAGCGCGGGCGTAGTTTTTTAAATAATTATAAAAAAAAATAAAAAAAAACATCAATTTTAGTGTACCAAGAGAAAAGCGACTCTTTCATCTAACTAAAGCTAAAAGTACCGGTGTTCTTCAGACCTTAACTCTCAGCTTTCCAAAGCATAACGACACATGTATCTGTCGTTCAAGATCCAAGAAACATGAGCCACTTAGATTGATCATCCACCATCTATCTCCAGACCGATCTTATCTCTCCAACCTCGTTTACACCATAACATAACCTGGATCTGACAATTGGCTTGCGGCACTACAATTTATAGGAGACATCTAATACCATTGTGTATGGTAACGGCATGGTACAGCATGGCCGACATCCCACGTACTGACAATGAACATATTAAAAGGGAATTAAGCACGATGTAGTGAGGAAGTTCATGTATTTGTTTATGTTGTATGAGAGTGAATTGACAATGGTGGTGCGTGACGCATGTTGTCAGTTATTAGCGCATGCACCATGCGAAGACGCTTTCTTTAAAGAATAGTTGTTAGTAGCAGTGAAACAGCATTCATTGCTTCATTGAAAATTGTATTCATGGAGACCTCAAACTATTAAGGACACCTTTAATAGTCCTATATTCGAATGATATATCGAGTAAACTTTTACTCGTTATATCATTCAAATCAAAATCATGTAACTTTTTCGTTCAGTACCATTCGTAATACCAAACCAACAATATTTCTAAACAACTATGCACACTACGACGATCCAAAAACTTTGCCCAATTTAGGGGCTTTCAAATTTCACAAAAAAGATCGTTAATGATGATTAGTTTCTTAAGGTCTTCATTATTCATTCACCGAGTTCTTATCCGCCTTTGTTTTGGTGATCACAAAGTTATTTTTAATCTCCGGAAGTGTGCTACAGTTCCCAGTAGATTTACCAACAGTCTGTGGTTTGCCGGGCGTTCGACCATTCATCAATTAGTTATCTTTCAGGACATTAATGAAGAAGGGTATAGTCGATTTAAGTAAGACTTTGCAATTTGAATAATAAACCTTATATAACCTTATACATGGTGCAATAGTATATGTGACTGCTCCCGATTAGGTCTCTTGGGAATTTTACGAAGTCTAGGTAGGAAGCGAGATTCTGTCAAGCATGATCTAGGCGCAACAGATGAAATGTAGGTGGTATTCAACTCTACCACGCCTTTCTGAGTGATATAGGCGTGATAATATACTATAGTTATTGCAAATTGCTCACAGAGACAATCCTATTAAAGATATTTACGCACCAATTCGCTGTGGCATTGAAGATAATCCAGAAGCCGTACAAGGATCTTGCACTCACGTGGTAATTGAGACAGTTAACATGATTGTTTAAGTTTCATATAGTTCACAGGGCATTTGAGTGGTCAAGTGGACTTTTCTATTTTAAGTAGTATTTTCTACACTAGAAAATAGTACAATACTTATCTGCCGAGCCTTTTCCCAGTTCCATTGAAATCTGCCGAAAAGACTTCCATTCTTCATGTCTAGCTTTTTTCTGCCAGTTTGCCAGAATGGTGTCAAAGTCATCGCGCCAGTATTTTCTCGGCCGCTCTATAAATGACTACCAGATGATAATTTATAAAGAGAAAGATCGATAACCAACCTACACTCTTTCCAAGAAGAACTCGTAACAATAAGTAAGTAGTTACCCAAAAACCTTGCTAAGACAAGAAAATTACACTTGCCCAATTCCCAAAACAAATCCTTAACAAGATCCACTAATAAGATGACCCTAATTTGCCTGATCCCCTTGGCTCTTCCCGTAAAAAATACTCATTACTTTGTTTTCCTCAGTTGGAGTCCTAAAAATCTTGTACTATTGGTTTCTAATATTTTTTGGTCGGCATATGTAATATTAAGATTGAAAGTTTTTATTCTCTGTATGTTGGTTTGTCTCCTACTTAAGATAGGAACAAATGGATGAACGTGACGTCACGAAATGACGTATCATACAGTTGAGAAATTTAGGGTGCCGGTACGAGGCGACCGTAGCTGGATGGCTAAGAGCGGCTGCCCGGTGTGCATTAAGGTCGCAGGTTCAAATCCTGCCGGTCCCATATCTTTTTCAACTGTTTCTTAGTATATTTTTTTTTAATTTCTCAGCGCGGAGTATGAAATTGTATTGAATACTAATTATTTGAATTGTTTCTGTGTGATGAATTTTGTATTACTTGTTAAACGTGTATTAGTTGTATGATAATTTAATATACTTTTTTGTTTTGACATTGTATTGTACCTACCATATAAGCGATTTGGTTGTAAAACTGTAAGTTTGTATTGTTTTGTTGAATAAATAAATAAACATAACAGATGCGATGTGGGTTTTATACACCTCTGTCACACCTTTCAGGGTAATATCGGCATGCTGTTATGTTTCTATTGCACAGAAAATACTTAAAAACAAATAGTCTTGTTAATATTGCTTCAGTACTTCAGTACGCTCTAATCCGATTTGTCGTAACTCGTATTACTAAGTGCATGAATAGTATTAAATAGTTAGAAGTTGCAGTATCGCGATCGTTAAGCCTTTTATTGTGTTCACTTTGTAGAAGTAGGTGATGCGTTGACTGTTTTATGTAGCGAAACTAGCTAGCTGCATTATTTTAAGCGACTAGTTTTATCGTCAAGGTACCTTTTTTACGAAAGGAACATTATAATTTAACATAACATAATCACGCCTATATTACCTAGAAGGGTGTGGCAGAGATGTACAACACCCACATTTCATCTGGTTTATTTAGGTTTCATGTAATAGAAGCTATCCACCGAGCACATGCTCCGTGCTGCTATTGGGGAATTTCTGAACGTATAACTCCCAAATAACTTTTACCCAACCCGGGCATTTAACCAAAGCCACGTGGTGAGAGACCACATTCGCTAACCACTAGACTCGACTAGAACAAAAAAATAATAATAACAATAATTTATTTGCGTAAAAAATAATGCAGTAAGTACAAAGATTACACTATTATTAGTAGTACATTAATAGTAAAGACTTGTCTACTACAATTACTAACTAGGCAGTATGTTCATAAGACAACGAATTTGATCACCTTATTGAGGCAAGTGCAAAATTACTATTTAATTTATTTATCCTTCATTTTTCTGCTGGTGGTAACTGCAACAGTTGTTATTAAGCAATTACCGCTTATTATGAGGTAATTAACGCGTAAAGTTATTAAAGTGCAAAGGAAATTCACTTAAAAGAAAACAAAATAAAATGAACTAAGTTGCGCAATCTGACATTGAAACTAAATCAAAATAGCTATACATCCTCACTTATATTGAAAATACGAAAATAACTATGAATGTTCTAATTTTTGTTTGCCCGACAGGGTCCATGCGCTTTAATTTTTGTAATACCTAACATCTGTAAACACATTATGGAATGCAATAAAAGTATTGCGTATTGTCTCTCACAGGCATGCCTAGCCAAGCTTTCACAGGTCAGCCTATTGGACAGTCTTGCTAAAAATGTATATATGAAGATAATAATATAATTGCGAACACGGACATAGGGCGAAACCGCGGGAAGGAGCTATTAAAATATATACAGGGTGGATGCGACATAGCGACATTTATTGAAACCACAGCTTCTATACATGGCCAGTATGCATTTCCACCGGATAAAAAATTCTCTGGCGAAAAAAAAAATCCACGTCTTGCGAACAAATTGCACGATCGCAATGTTCAAATTGTTCGGAGAACGTGATTTTTTTTTTTTCGCCAGAGAATTTTTATCCGGTGGAAATTGATACTTACCATGTATAGAAGCTGTGGTTTCAATAAATGTCGCTATGTCGCATCCACCCCGTATAGTAAAAGTTGCAAAACTTGCAAAACTTGCCTCGTCTTAGTAAGAGCAAATAGTTGTTACGTAACGTGAACGTCCCAGATCCCTAAAAAGTCGCCAACCATATAAGAAGCGTCTGCTGCGAAATTACTAAACTGCGTAAATTGACCACTTATTGCAGAAGACATTTATCTTCCACATCCTCGACTAGACTCAATTCATCTACAATGTATGACCAAATTGATTAACCACAGTCAAAACGATAGTCTACTAACTAGATGCTGCCAGTTAGTAGCTGAACAAATTACTGTGAAGCCAGGATTATGTCTCATTGAATTATTGTATCGTATCAAAAGTAAATAATTTATTTATTTATAAAAAAAAACAAAGCCACATTATAAAACTACAGCGAATGCAACATAAATCCGATAATATCCGATTCATCGCAAGACGTTAAGCGTACATCACAAACATTTAATCACAATACGTAGGTATTGTGTTCTAATATTGTACAGATTGTCTGGTAGACGTTCGACATAATATATATTGTATCAAACTTGTTAGACTAAATTAAGTATTTTCAAAAAAAAATTACAAGCCACGTAATAGTAAAGGTAAATAAATACCTATGCTCGACGTTTGTCTAATTTATAAAAATGTTCTCAAATCGTGAAAGTTTAAAAACATTTAATCTAAGTATGATTATTTTGTTATTTGTGCTATATCGTAAGATCTTAGAAGATAATTCGCAAAATAGTCGAGATGAAAATCAATCAAACATGAAAGTAAGTCAGAAAATTCATTTCATCGATTGACTAAAAATCAGGCAGGTATTTGGAAGAAGAACAAAAATGTTAAAAGAAACTTCAGAAGTAAAACTTTATTAGTTAATCCACTCCAAGATAAACTTATAAGAAGATCTTAAAATTCTTAGCTAACACGAAGAACTAAAACTATTACCTTTCATTTGAATCGGAAGGTTCTCAGAACAATTAGAATTATAAACGGATTCATCGCGATCTGACTAAAACAGAGATTCTGAATCTAATTGGACGCATTAACCCCAACTTTGCACAAGAACTTGGTATAAAACCTACGATTTAACCAAATTTGGTGAACCCATTACAAGTCTTTGTTGGAATAACCACTATACCTTGCCCAACCGTTTATTTTCATTTTGACATTTCAACATTAGTGATGCCACGTTTACACGTTACCGATTCGATTAGCAATAATAATCGATTTAATTTAAGAAAATCTTTATACATATATCGATTTAAGCGCACAGAAATATTTTTACTTTAATAATAATAATTCGTTTATAAGGATTTTTAAAAAGAAGAGTCAAATGTAACATGCTAGTAAATATTATTTGACAATAATATTACTTGTTTCGTTTGTAATTATAAGATTTTGACTTAATTTCTCGCAAATAATTAATTATGCAGTCATGATAAATAAATAATATTTTATTATAAGATTCTCTTTTTTATTAAATATATACAGACACAATACATAAAAAAATATTTTTTTTTATAATATGATCGATTTATCTTTTTTTAAGACTTGATTCATAGTCTATGGTTCTTTGTTATGACACACGGTCGTCACTAAAAGTGTTGCCCGTGAAAAGAGACAAAATTATTTCGAAAAAAAAACCGCTGGTTCAAAAAGAAAATAAACGAATGAACGAAAAGGTATACGTAGTTTATGTAGACTATTAGTTCCGTCAAAGAATGACAAAAAGACTTTCCAATGTTGTTTTCTACTTCTCCATAAGGTTTAATTCTTATCCAATCTAGGCGAGGATATGACTAATTTAAGATTGTAAATCCTTTGTTTATATTGTTAAATTTTTATTATGTTACTTGATACAATAACAATATCCGGCCACCGTCAGATAATAGCCAGAAAATCCAACTTTATATAACAACGTAATTTGATACAATGGAGAACGGATACTTCCTTTAATTTAGCGAAATTGCTCTTTTTGACGTCTTTGATTACAATGCTAATTTAAGATAATGATTACGAAAGAGGCGAATACCTACTGTTGCAACTTGTGAATGTTCTATCTCTTTGAGTCTCTGTTTTATATTCCTATCAGCAAAGACATTTCTGATGTACATGTGACCCATCTTAGCTGAAATATAGTGCGAGTAGCATAGTATCTAAAATTTATATCTGGGGTTTTCCACAAAGCTGAGAGGAGAAGAGATGTCATGTCAGATATTAACAAACGAATATATTTGGGTAAAATCAGTAGAGAACAAAATTCATGGAAGACAAATAGGTACTTTCAAGTTAATTAATTTCTCGAAACAGGTAGCTCGAAATTAACACCGAAAGTCGCTATCAAAGAACCTTTTGCAAGAAAACTTATGAAAGGACTCTTTATATTTAAGTTTTCTTCAAGTCTTTGTTTCTAGAGTTCATCAAAGGTTTCTGACTCTATTTTCAATAAGTAAAACTTTTATATTATGCTTTTATCTTTATACAACGATGTTATTATGCTTTATCGTAAGTCATGCTGCGTAAATATAATGGCACTTTCTTGCGACTGTACACTTTCTAGCACTCTGAACGTCGAAATTAGCGATACGGGCCGCGGACTGCAGAATCTAAATAGGTAATAATATAACGTATTTAGTATGTAATGTATGTATTACATGTAGATGTTATCCATGTTGTCCAAATCGACATGCAGGCATGCATATGCAGGTTTGATTTGAATCTACTGCAAGACCTTATTTCCAACCAAGCGCGTTTTCGAATAGAAGACCGACGCGTTATCAGCACGCCAAATTCACCTATCGATTGGCAGAGAATCCTGCGGTGCAATAGGCATTATATTTTTTTTTTTATCGAAATATCTCTCGATGTTAGATACATCATTAGAAGAATTACTTTGATATCACACAATTTTCCTGAGATAATACAATATTAAATACACATTCATATTTGACTCGCCCAAACGCCTCAAACAAACGGCCAAAAGACGTGGCGTCATCCATTCGTAGCTTGTATGTGAAGTTATGAATTTTGTTTGATAGTTATAAGAATGCTATTAATTATGTTAGTAATGTGATGATAAAACTATTTTCTATTTTTTATTAATTTCGGACTTTAAAAATGAACTTTGAATGATCATAAAATGAGTTTAAGACTTATACATAACTAAAATAACTAAAATATTTTGATAAAGTACTTATATTATACTAGCTATGGATTAGCTACCATACCTTTTAGTCCCAATTACTCAAACACATTAATTTGCATTTTGACCGTATGATAAATGCTCAATACGAAGTTGGTGCTCTAATAGTCGAGAACTCCAGGGTCCTAAGTGCAAGTTTGGTCGCCATTTCGTGTTGGACTATTCTCTTCGTACAATATTTATATCAATTAGAACCTAAAAACCCAGAACTAAATACAACGTCGAAATGACGTAACATACACTTGACAAATTTAGGGTCTAGGCAAGAGGCGACCATAGCTGGTTAGCTAAAGCGGCTGCCCGGTGTGCAGAAGGTCGCAGATTCAAATCCTACGGTCCCATATTTTTTCAACTTTTTGTTAGTATAATTTGCTAAGAATAGCTAAATGCTATAAAAATAATAAATAAGAAGTTTAAATACAACGAGTTATATTACAATTTTAAGCAACTGCTGCAAAAATATCTCTTCTTTTTAGGGTTCCGTAGTACCTACAAGGAACCCTTATAGTTTCGCCATGTCCGTCTGTCTGTCCACGGCATAGCGACGAAACCGTTGGTGCTAGAAAACTGAAATTTTGCATAAACATGTATGTTAACTAAACAAAGAAAGTCGTAGAGTAAAATTTGGAAAAATATTTTTTTTTCAGGTAGCTCCCCTACATGTAAAGTAGGGATGTTTTTTTTTTTGTCGCCTACCCCATAGTGTGGGGTATTGTTGGATAGGACTTTTAAAAACGTTTAGGGGTTGCTAAGACAGTTTTTTGATTTAGGGATCCGTTTGCGAGATAATTAACTTTAAAGAGCAAATTTTTGTTCGAGTAGGGCGTCCCCCCCCCCTCTAAAAGCTAAACTACTGGATCCTAAAATCTGAAAAAAATTGTGTCGGTAGTACATGTAATGAAATTTAAAGGAAAACTATAGCGGATAAGTTCACTTCATTAGTTCAAGAGGAATAGGGGTCCGAAATGTCAGATGCTGTTACTCAGAATATTTCGTTCAAAATTCTTGAAACATAAATAAACATACATAATACATATATAAAATCACGCCTTTATCCCACGGGGGTAGGCAGAGACGATGGAACGCCATGTGCTTCGCTCCTTACATACTTCTTTCGCTTCCTTAACATTCATACATCTCGTCATACGTGCTAGCTGGTTTCGTGTACTACAAACATTTCCTATCTGAAGGACGCTATTTATCTGGTTACTTTAACTTAATTAGTTCTAGAGTAATTGGGGTCCAAAGTGTAAAATGCAGTTACTTAGAATAATTCGTGCAAATTACAAAAACCTTTGAAAGTAATGACTTGTATGAAGATGTTACTTGTTTAATACAGATAGTAAATCCCTTTTAAGTCGAAATATGTTGTTACGACTAGCTACGGAAGCCTACTGCGCGTGGCCCGACACGCACTTGGCCAGTTTTTTAGTTTCACTTACTTGTCTAAAAAAATATTTTAGTGGTGTTTGGCCAGTCTCAGGTGATTTCTTCAACCAGTTACGGTCCATAGCTTAGTAAAATTGAATATTAAATATTTACATAGGGAAAAAGGTTAAAAAATACCTCAGGCTGTTCCAAGTACCTCTGGGACTCAATGACATCGGACTTTTCTTTGAGACTATATATTTTCTACCTTCATAACATTATTATCTAATGCACAAGGTAAGTAAATATTTTATTTTTATTTTGCTACTCCTGGATGTTCTAGAAGAGGTTCGGAAGGACAAGTACGTAGTACACGAAACTGGTAAGCATCTATGACGAGATGTATGAATGTTGAGGAAGCAAAAGAGGATATAAGGAACGTAGCACGTGGCGTTACATCTATACCTACGCATACGGGATAAGATTATGAAGTCTCAATTAAAAAAAATCTACTCCTTCGCAGGAGTCGCCATAGCCCAATGAATTTGGACTACTTTCAGATTAGAAAAATAAAGATTTAGAAAAACGGCAACTAGAATGGATATACTAGAAAACTGCGCATTACCAGTAGAACAGGTCACCGTGGCAACGCGCGCTTACGAGTTACGTAATTGAAAATGCAGTATTACGCGTCACATCTATCTAGGTTATGTTATTAGTAACAAGCCTCAAATTTCTATCAAGTGAATTTTAAGCTCGGGAGCTACAAGTTGTATGCAAAACTGTAATATTCTGCTCAGTTCATCAGCATGTGTATCCATAAATAGGTATAACTCCGTGGCATTTTGCTCACCTTAACCCTTTATACGACATTTACGACGTGTACAAGGATATACTAGAGATATCTCCAGAATAAAAATGTTTCATCAGTGAAAAACGTTTTCTTCGCAACAATATGTAAATGTTTTGTAAAGTGAAGTTTCCTCAAAGATAGCTAAGCTCGGATATAGCTTATCTCCAACAAATGTTTTACTTTGAACGTGACAGAACTTTAGCCATCAGGCTCTTACAGTGGTTTTGTGTGATGATAGATTCTGTTTTCACTGAGGCAGGCATCATAAATTGCCGATATTCCATAATTAATGTGGATGATAACGGTTTGATGTTTATTTTTAACCGAGTTCAAAAAAGGAGGAGGTTCTCAATTAGGTTGTAATTTTTTTTTATGTTTAATCGCCGATTACTCGAAGACGCCTGGACTGATTTGAGAAATTATTTTTTTGTTTGAAAGGATATACTTGTCATGTGGTTATTAAATAATTATTTTATAATTCTGAAGTCGGTGCCAGGTAAACAATAACTCTGTATAGATAATATCAATCTTTCTAACAACTATTTTCTGACTGAATATTAGTTATATTTCTGTGGTAAGTACCAATACTGGGCGACCGCGCACTAGGACAACTACGCCTCCCATAGTAATTATTAAGATTTCTATGACGCCTCCCTATACTGTGTGTACTGTAATTTGATATTGTAGAAAGGTTGTTATAGCTTTTACTTGGCACCGACTTCAGAATTATAAAATAATTATTTAATAATTTCTATTTAACTAAATGTATAAACGTATTATTTTGTGCGAAGTAAATTTATTTTTTGCTTTTTAGTTAACCTACTTTTTGAAGTCGGTTTTTTTTATGTTAAAATTTATTTTATTGTATTGTATCGCCTCGTATTGGGTTGTGGAGGTCTGATGGCAGTCGCTTCTTGCGCTAAAATACTTATATTCAGCTAAATCTGTTAGACTAGAAGTGGACTCCATGGGTCGGGAAAAGACCATCAGCCATTTATTTTCAGATAGGTTCATCCATTAAACGCAAGTGAGGGCTAGTTCCTATTTTTCTAATACATTAGAAGGTAGGAGGATGCGATCCTTTAAATAATATATTGTTTAATCTGATAACTAAACCAAGAAAACTAAAGTTCATTACTATTTAGCGGCACGTTACTGATAGAGCGGAGGATCCTTTACAACTTTGCTAACAAAAGCTCTTCTATCTAGTGTTATCTTGTAAAAGACAAAAGTATTGTACAATACACAGTTTTGGATCCATATATAAGTTAGTAACAGAGAGAGAGACCGAGAGATTCCGGTACAAAAAGGTACCGCAACGAACTGGGCTACAGATGTGTTTGATATACAAGTCACGTGCCGCGTACGTGTTTATGGTAATTGTGTCTTTGTTTGTGCCGGTATGTTCTGAAGACCATTGTTGGGCCATCTTGAATATTCTTGAAAAGGCACAACCGAATTGACAGGGCTATATCTTTGGTGTTCCTCTGTCACGAGGGTAACTTTTCGTGTAATGTTGAAGCTCTCTAAAGTACAGCAATCTCTTAAGTCGTTCACGAACTGTAGTTACCACTTATCATAAAACAAATAGACCTGTAGTCCACCCGGGACAAGCACGTTTATTTTATTCATCACATAGAAAAATAAAAAAATAATTTGGTTTTTTACTTTTCGAATATGTTTTTCATCTCCTGGCACAACTTTTACATGACGTGTGTGTTATTTCGTGTAATGGCACAAGAACTGAATACTATACAAAGATACGTATAGATACGTATTTTTTTTTGCAAGGTTAGCCGATACAAACAGACACACAAACAAAAAAATTTAAAACTCTAATTTAGGCATAGGCATCGTGCCAATAACTATATCGACTGAAAAAATAATTGTTATTTTGACATTAAAAACAGACACTTCAATTTTATTTATTTGTATCAATGTATAGGTTGATCAGTAGCCGTGTTTGTTGATGACCTGCTGCTTTAAATTAAATTAGTGAGTCAAACTTCACAGGCGGGCTGGAATTTATTAATAACTTAGGAGAATGTCCACGTGCCTTTTGTGACACTACTTTTTGTAGCTTTAATATAATCACAGCCAGTTTTTTGGTGCGATGGTTTCATATTTTGTGAGTGTAGCAGCAAGTAAGTTTCTCAGTACATATTCGGCAAGAAAATAATTGATCGTCGCCTCTTTTTTGTCGACACAAAACGTTAACAATACATTTTTAAATATCATTACTGTTAATTTCTCTGTTTTTTTCAATTAACCTTAGATTCAGTGAGCATACATAAATGAATAAATCTTTCTAGTTAATAAACAAGCAAGATTTATTAACGTAGTAAACAAATATAAATTATATTTTAATATCAGTCAGAATCTCGAGTTACAGAGAGTTATCTTTGAATACAAATCAAAAGATAAATATATTTTTCACCACACAAGCACAAAAAAGATCGTTTGCTTGCCAGAATTCAGTGAGTAAAAACCGTTTTTACTCACTTACAGTACGGAATTAAAATTGCCTACGAAATTCAGTATTTTCGCAAAATATAGGTAGTTTGCAAGTAAAATAATGATTTAAATACGATAAATGAAGATTGTTTTAAAAAGCCGGACTGAACCGGTCTAATTTAATCGTGAATTAAATATCCATTATCTCATTGTTTTGTATTACAAAATATGACATGGTTTCTCCACTTGAAATAGTCGCAACAATGCAGTTTAAGTTAACGTAAATAGCTTTTTTTTTTCATTTGATAATTAACTACACTTTCTGTTTTTTGTTTTAACTTTTTTCGCAATATCTAGAAGGTGCCTCACTTGCAAAACCGAAATTTCTTTTATTTTTACTTAAGAGCCTATACAACCTCAGCTCAAATTCAAATTTCGCCCCCACTTCCCCGCGCCTCCTCACTCTCTATCTCGCTCGCACAATACTACTCGCGGTGACGCGGGCACACAAGCGATTTTGTAAACTATTATCGGACGAGTACTAACCAAGCACTGCAATAAATTCTACTGCCACAAAAAACTAGTCAAACGCGAGCCACCATTGCGCTGAGGGTTTTGTAGTTACAATGGCTTGGTAGTAAGTTTACAATTTTCTATTTTACAATCTTATAATATTATATAGTTTTCGCCTTGTATTATCCTACTATTATATTATTATTCTTGTACTACTTTCTTAGTTATTATGCATCTATATAACAATGAATTGCCCAAATGTATGTACGCGCTGTACGCGCATAAGTTCCGAAGGACTGCACCAAATTGGATAATTCTTTTTGTTGTGTTCGTGATTCTCATTATAAGGTTTGTATAAATACAAGACAATAAGATACTTATCTAAAGTATAGGTAGGATAGATAGGTAAGTAGATAAGTATGTGAGTAGGTAGGTAGGATAGGTGGTACGTAGATAGGAAAGTATGTAGGTAGGTAGGAAGGTAGGTAAGTACGTAGGTAGGTGGGTAGGGTAGGGTAGGTAGCTATGTATGGTATATAGTAGAGATGCCACGAATAGTGAATTGGCCGAATACCGAATATTCGGCAACGCTGTCGGCCGATGCGCCGAATATTCGGCCGCTGAATATTCGGCGACGAGAGTGGGATAGTAACTTTTAACGCGAGTAAAACCGCGCGAATCAGCAAGCGGCATTGTTATTGTTTTTCTCACTAAAATGCACTTGAGCACTTGATACAAGTATTTACCTAACTAATGTTCTAATTACCTAGCCTACTTACGATACATTATATATAAAAGCTATTTACAATATAAATATGAAGTACACGGTCATGAATTGGCGCGAAATTCAAAAGACCGTCCGTCCACTAAGAAACAGCGCCAAAACAGTAATGAAAATAATTTGGTAATCAAACTTTCTTTCCGAAATTACGATAGTTAAATTAGTAGGACACGTGTATCGGTCTATCTATTCACCTAGATCGGAAGGCCTATCCTTACAAGTGGTGGTCAGCAAACGAAAAACAATATAAAGTTTATCTTTCTTTGCCTGGAAGTAGCGTTTATAGTTAGAGGTTATTTTCTGAGGCTGGTAACGTTTACGATGAAAAGCGATCTCGATCTTTGCTACCAAAAAATGCTGAAAAGCTCGTTTTTATCCATCACAACTTACCACTGATTAATTTTAAGTACTAAAATGTTGTAATTTGGAAATAAATACATAATTTTGAGTAAAATAACGTGTCTTTTTTTACATGATTTGCTATTCGGTATTCGGCCAAATAGTACGCACTATTCGGCCGAATACCGAATAGCAAAAAAAGTGGCCGAATAGGGCGAATACCGAATAGCAAAAAAAGTGGCCGAATAGGCCGAATACCGAATAGTTGCCGAATATTCGTGGCATCTTTAGTATATAGGTACCATACATTTTTGAAAGTAATTAAACATTGTCAAAATTATACAACAATCATTTTAATTCGCTTAAATCTCTAATTGGCATATTTCGAACATGCCTGGGATCGCATAACTCAGGCAACATGCATGTTATATAAAAATGTTATATAAACCTATTTGTTGTAGGTATGTTGTCAAAATAAAAACAGATAACTTTTTTTTTTTTAAGTTGTCCCACCTGAATTTCTTCTGAATCGTGGACGGTGGTTTACGAACACAAATCACATGCAGAAACACCTGCGACTCGTAGCGCAGCAGCCAACCGCTTAGCCACTGCACCAAACTTATGCTATCTAAATACTAATCACTAACTTTGTACTAATGTTTGTAATCACTAATATTGTAGTAAATAGGTCGGTAGATACTTACTTCATAACGTTTATTATTTATGTTTGCCTGTTTCTTTACGCCAACCCAGACGCTTCTTATTTTTATTACGCTTATTTCCCATTGCGCCAACACTAGAAACCTAAGTACCTACTTCAATTTTACGTAGTCCTGTTGCGTATTGTGTGTTCTGAGCGCATGCGACACAGCTATCCCGTCCGAAAGCCGAAGCGAGACTGAACGGGGGTGTCGGGCGGAAGGGAATGAGCTTCAAGACGCCGATAGTATAGGTATTTTTTTTTTAAAGTGAAAATAATGGTAATTTTAAAAATGTACATAACATAAGACCTGCTTTATAGTTAGTTCAGTAAGTATGCAAAGTTTCATGATTCAATTTGACGTATTTTTTTAATTACAGCGGTTTTTTTTATCGTTTTGGAGGTAACTTTGGGATTTTTTTCTATCGAGAAAATTTTATGGAATCGTGTTTTCGGCTAACATAGTACCTAACATTAATCCTCAACTTTACCATATATTTATTTCAAAATTAATGCTGCAGTATTTTCGACGTAACGAAGGATCATGCTAAGCCATTTGAGATAGTATAGGCTCTTAAAACTACTATTTTTAACATAACATAACATAACATCACGCCTATATTAGCCAGAAGGTTGCAGCAGCGGTGTACAACACTAACATTTCACACGTTATGTATAGGTCCAATGGGATAGGGGCCTATCGCCATCTACCTGGCGAAACAAAATCCTGACGGAAAGATTACAATTAACACTTTGCCCAATAGAACCCGAGACTTTGCGATGAGAGGCGCATACGCTAACCACTAGACCATCGAGACAGTTTTGTAAAAAATAAAGTGTTTTTTTTTGTCCACTGTTATTTCAAGAACGGTCACATATACCATCTGGTTACCGAATCTATTTTAAGAACAAACAAACGCTACGCGCCGTTCTTGATTGTTCTTGCAATTAAAATAATCCACGCTTTCTGAATTCATAGTTATTGTACCTTAAAGACAGTCTTGTACCATTAAAGTTGCCATTTGTATGGGTATGTGCATAATGCTTACCAAATTGTCATGTGGAATGCGGATATGGTGATGGTATAGGATGGTAGTGGTAATTATGCCATATATTTTCTTTTCATACTAAGAAACAGTTGAAAAAGATATGGAACCGGCAGGATTTGGACCTGCGACCTTATGCACACCGGGCAGTCGCTTTACCAACCAGCTATGGTCGCCTCTTGCCAGGACTCTAAATTTCTCAACTGTATGTTACGTAATTTTGTGACGTCACATTCATCCATTTCTTCCTATCTTAAATATATTTTTCAACTGTTTCTTAGTATAATTAGCTAACATAAAAATATTTTCATTTCATACGAAATATGCTGTGACGTCGCAACCGCACGGCCACCGCAACCTCAAGATGCGCCCCCCACTGCAGACCCCTGTGGGGTATATAAAGGACCTGCGTGCGCGTCGCGCCCTTCTTGCCTGCGGCCACCAGCGCCGAGTTAAGTGTTCCTCACTTCGCTGCCCAGGACTTACCAAACCACTTACCTACCTACCAACCTACGCCTTGAGACTACCTTGTATTTAATAGATATAAATATATAGAATAATAATACCTTTGTTAATCTATCGATTGTTTCTATTTATTCTGCCTACCTAACTAGTCATTTGTAGACCACGTTACAGCGGCGCCCAACAATAGAGGTTATATGGTACATGGTTTGGTTAAGTCTTGGCAGTTATTTAATTGTGTGTTATTTCTGTGTATATTTCTTTTCTTCGTCCGAAAGGTGCGTACGGTGTTTTTTTTTTTATTCTATTATCTCACTTATTTCACCTCGTGTTTTAAATAACCTACAAAAACTTCTACTTTTATGTGCTTATGTTTTTGATTTAAAAAAAAAAAAAAAAAAAAAAAAGAAACACATTCTTATCACCTTTTGGACGGATTCATTTTTTTCAAATAATTGTGTATCTTTGTATGCGTAATTCCCAATCAATTTTTTTTTAAATATGGCTTATGCTATCAAATTTAATCATTTAAGTAAGGCTGAGCTCGAATATGAAGTGCTTGTAAGAGGTGGTGTTGTGCCTGAAAAATCAATTACGGTTGAGGAATTGCGTAAACAAATTGCTAAATTGTCAGACCTGGCATTTGATGAAATAATATCGTCGTGCTTTTCGCCAGATGTTGATATTACCGCATGTAATGGCTCATTGTTGCGCGTTTCAAATAACCTTTTGACTTTGCAAACTCATTATGATAAAAACCTGTTTGTTAGATCGGAATCTATTATGCATCATGTTTTTCATAGATTATCAAGAATAGATACTTCGTTGCTTACTGATAAATCATCAATTCAAGTTGTATGGGATATGTTTCACGCTAATTATAAAATCTTAGCATCTTTTACCACGTGGTCGGTTCCTACCAATGTACCGTGTCATGTGGTCGAGCCAACGTGTTCATTACCACGTGAAGTTCAACACGTGGATTTTATAAATGAACGCAAAATGTTTTCTGAAATCTGCAAGTTTAAATATAGCGGTCGAACCTGTGTGAGGGCGTTTATTCAGAAGGTTGACGAGTTCATGTCGTGTCGAGGTATACCCGAAGATAGAATATTTTCTTTTGCTTTTGAGGTATTTTGTGATGATGCTTTGCATTGGTTTCGTTCAATTAAAGATAGTGTTCGTTCCTGGAAGGATTTGTGTATTTTGTTAAAACGCGATTTCAGTCCTCATAACTATGACTTTAAATTAATGTCGGAAATTAGGGCTCGTACTCAAGGTGAAAAAGAGAACATAACCATCTATGTATCTAAAATGCAAGGGTTATTTTCCTGTCTGGACGTACCCATCAGCGAGTCTATTAAATTAGAAATACTATTAAATAATATCAGGCCGTGTTATACAAATTCACTCTTAACTGGCAATATTGTGGATATTCCTTCTTTAATTAGTGTTTGTAGAAATTTTGAGAAGTATGACAGTCGTAGCAAGGAATTTTCGGAACCACCTAAAATTACTGCCAATACTCTAGCGCCAGATTTTGCTTATAGATATCCCAATGATACGAATTCGAAAAAAACTTCTTATAGCAATAATTCTTACAAAAAACATAAGTACTTTAAACCTACTTACAATGTTTTAAATACAGATCAATGTTCGACAGAAAATAGTAATTCTGCTGAACCGAGCGTCAATGCTGTTTCTGTCACTAGTACTGCTATACCTAAATTATACTGTCCGAGATGCAGAACAGATTCACATTCTTTAAAATATTGTCGTCAACCTCGTTTTTTGGTTTGTTTTAAATGCGGATTACCTGGCTATCGAGTTTTAGACTGTCCTAGTTGTAACAATAAAACTAATAAAAATTCAAAAAAACGTAAAAAATACGGTTGGGGAAAATCAAAAGTAATTGTGAAAACATGTAAAAATGAATGGCATAATTGGCTAAATTATGTATCTAAATTTTTCAATTCATATCAACTTTCCTCAATCGTTAATTCTAACATTAATTATACTCCATTTATCCCCGTTACGGTTAACGGGAAGAACACTGTTGGTTTACTAGACACTGGTTCATGTGTAACTATTTTGGGTAATAATTCCCACAAACTTTTTTTGGATAAATCTAAATTATTACATTCTAAACCTCTGGATTTTATCACCGCTGGTGGCGACAAATATTCTTCACTTGGCTCAGTGGTACTTCCTTTTGAATTTCAAAATAAAATTATTTCTCTTGTTACTCATATTGTACCGGGTATTAAGAAAACTTTAATCCTTGGTATGGATTTCTGGAGGGGTTTTGGGTTGTTCCCTGATCAATTGGAATCTATTTTACTCACGAAAAATAATAACGACGTTGTTGTTTCGGAACTACAGCCTAGTTCTACCAGTCACTTGGTATCTTTTGATCATTTGTCTGATGAGCAGAGAGCTACTGCTAACGACATCATCGCCCAATTCACCGATATATCTTATGAACGGCGAGGGCTCGGCCGAACTTCACTCATTACTCATTCGATTGATACAGGTGATAGTCCACCTATTCGTCAGCGATACTATCGTATGTCTCCCGATAAACAGCGTATTTTGTTAAAACATGTCGATGCAATGTTGGCAGAAGATGTCATTGAACCATCTGAAAGCCCTTGGTCTAATCCCGTCATTTTAACGCCTAAAAAAAATGGTGAATTGCGTTTTTGTCTCGACAGCCGTAAACTAAATTCGGTAACAAAAAAAGACGCGTACAATTTGCCTTATATCTCTGAGATTCTGGATAACTTGAGAGACGCTAAGTACCTAACTAGTTTAGATATATCTAAATGTTTCTGGCAGACGTCAATAAGGGCAGAGGACCGTTGTAAAACTGCTTTTTACATTCCGTCACGTGGAACTTTTCAATTTAAATCCATGCCTTTTGGTTTAACAAATGCTCCTGCGACACAACAGCGTTTAGCAGATATTTTATTTTACGGGCCCGAATTTGAAAACAAGGTCTTTTGTTTCGTTGATGACATCGTATGTGTGACAAATTCCTTTGAAAATCACATTTCACTTCTAATTAAAATACTTAACAAATTAAAATATGCAAACTTAACTATAAATTTAGAAAAATGTAATTTTTTCAAAGACAAACTTAAATATTTGGGCTATATAGTGGATTCAGAAGGTCTTCATGCAGATCCTGAGAAGGTAAAATCAATTACAAGTTATTCCACTCCGACAAATAAAAAAGAGGTACGTCGTTTTCTGGGTGCTGCATCGTGGTATAGAAGGTTCATACCCGATTTTAGTACTTTAGCGGCTCCCTTAAATAAATTAACTTCTAACGGCAAAAAGGCTCCACTGTTCGCATGGTCGCAAGAGGCGGATGTAGCTTTTAATAAATTAAAAAAATGTTTATCTTCTTCCTCGGTCTTATGTTGTCCCGATTTTGATCAGCCTTTTGAAATACACGCCGATGCTAGTGATTACGGCATTGGAGCTGTACTTTGCCAGGTCAAGGAGGG
Organism: Hypena proboscidalis; assembly: GCA_905147285.1. Classification (NCBI taxonomy): domain Eukaryota; kingdom Metazoa; phylum Arthropoda; class Insecta; order Lepidoptera; family Erebidae; genus Hypena; species Hypena proboscidalis. The sequence continues at coordinate 1,615,768 of LR990150.1, read as the reverse complement.
ACAGGAAAGAGTCATAGCCTTTTATAGTAAATCCTTATCGGACCAGGAAAAAAATTACAGTGCTACTGAGCGCGAAGCGCTTGCTGTCTTATCTGCTATCGAACATTGGCGGTGTTATATTGAAAACGGAAAACAATTTATTGTGTACACCGATCATGCTGCTTTGAAATGGTTTTTAAAACTGAACAACCCTACAGGGCGATTAGCCAGGTGGGGAGTTCGTCTTTCCTCTTATAACTTTGAAATAAGACACCGTCGTGGTTCAGATAATATTGTACCAGATTTTCTTTCTCGATCACCTAATATTATGGATATCGATAGTAATCTCCTCCCAGATGGTAGTTCCTTATCTACTAATGACACTTGGTATTTGAATATTTTTAATGGTTGTTCGCAGTCTCCTACATCCTTTGTTGACTATCAAGTGATCAGTAATAAATTATATCGTTTCAAAAAGAGTCTTAATCCTCTTACCAGAGAATTTCAGTGGAAGGAAGTAGTTCCATCTGAACGGAGAAACGAAGTAATACTTCAGAGCCATTCCTCCCCTACGGCGGGTCATATGGGTATTTTCAAAACTTTCAAACGTTTAGCCCTCAATTATTATTGGCCTGGAATGTATTCCGATGTTGTAAAAGCGGTAAATTCTTGTGATAGTTGCATCGCACATAAGCATCAGAATCATGCAACTTTGGGTCTTATGGGTGAACCTAAGTCTTGTTCTAAACCTTTTCAAATGATAAGTATTGATTTGATTGGTCCCTTGCCTCCTACAAGGCAACAGAACAATTTTATTTTTGTCGTTTGTTGTTGTTTCTCAAAATATTGTTTACTTTTCCCTATTAAACGTGCGACTGCTGACGTAATAACTAGAATCTTAGAGGAAAAAGTTTTTCTGGTACATGGTATTCCATCTACCGTAGTACTAGACAATGGCAAACAATTTATAAGCGCAACTTTTAAAAACTTGTTAAGTAAATATAAAATTCCAAATTTACATTACACACCGTTTTATGCACCTCATGTAAATACGGTAGAAAGATATAATAAAACTATAATAACAGCTGTTTCTACGTTCATTTCAAACGATCAACGCATATGGGATACACTTATACCTAAAATTCAGTTCGCAATGAATTGTGCAGTAAACGAAGTAACCGGTTTTACACCATCTATGATCGTATTCGGGCGTGAAATGGTAACCTGTGGTTCTCATTATGTTTCTAGTAAATCTGATACTAATATAATTCATGAGCCACGTGATAGTTATGCTGAGTCACTAGGCTACTTATCCTCTATTTTCGAGAGAGTACAGGCAGCGCTAATAGGTGCACACAAGCGTAATTGTCATTCTTATAATCTTCGCCGTAAAACGGCAGAATTCAATGTTGGTGATATTGTTTGGAAACGTACCTTTTACTTGAGCGATAAGGATAAATATTTTTGTAAAAAACTCGCTCCTAAATTTATTAAATGTAAAATCGTAGCAAAAAAGTCTCCATTAGTGTACAAACTAGCAGATATGTCTGATAAGCCACTTGGCGAATGGCATATAAAGGATATTAAACAAATAAACTATAAACAATAATGGTATAAAAAAAAAAAAAAAAAATTTTTTACCCTATGGTTCAGTGGTTAAAATTCTCATTGTCGAATCGGGTATACCATTTTGTTCGCTAATATTCTTCACGCTCATAATTCCTTTAGAATCACATCTACTAATGATGTCGAATTCTATTATTTTCAACTATACGATGTTGTTCATTCATTCATCTTGAAATGTGTCATGCCTTCTGTGTAGACGCGCACACCCAATACTACGCTAACGCGCTACTTGGTAAACAAGTTGTTATACTTACATTTTTAGTTATATTTAGTTCCGTTAGATAAGAATGAGTTTCAATAATCTTCTTTAATTAGTAAAAATTCAATCTTAATAGGTTGCACGTAGTGTTATTTTTGAATGACATCATGACATTGTTATTGTATTGAATGCGTTTGGCTCGATCACTCCGGTTCTTTTCAATTTTATTTAGGTATCGTAACTTCATATTTTTTCTAGTTATTTTTTTTATATACACTTATTGTTCTGATTTCAGTAAAGCCGGATCGAGCTGCCGGTGCTGCTTAAGAACTGCTTCCTGAGGTCTTCCATGTCAGCCAGGAGCCGAATTTTTTAAGAAAAATTCTGCCCTAACGGAGGGGGTGTGTGACGTCGCAACCGCACGGCCACCGCAACCTCAAGATGCGCCCCCCACTGCAGACCCCTGTGGGGTATATAAAGGACCTGCGTGCGCGTCGCGCCCTTCTTGCCTGCGGCCACCAGCGCCGAGTTAAGTGTTCCTCACTTCGCTGCCCAGGACTTACCAAACCACTTACCTACCTACCAACCTACGCCTTGAGACTACCTTGTATTTAATAGATATAAATATATAGAATAATAATACCTTTGTTAATCTATCGATTGTTTCTATTTATTCTGCCTACCTAACTAGTCATTTGTAGACCACGTTACAATGCAGACAATAAACTTGCCGTCCAATAGATATTACCTACAGCCATCGAAATAGCTCTCCTTGTTCTATGCCTAAAGCCTTTGAAAAACATACGTAATATTGTTAATGGACCTAAGATCTCGTAGCAATCGGGGCTCTGCGAAGTCTTCGATTATTTAACTATTATACCCCTAACTGCGCTTTAACTGCCTCGATGACCTAGTAGTTAGCATATGCGCCTGTCACCGCAAGGTCTCGGGTTCAATTCAAGTGTTATTTGTGAACTTTCCGTCAGAAAATTCACAATAGCAGCACGGAGTAGGACTTGTGCCCGGTGAATGGCGATAGGCTCACTCCCTATCCCATGGGTCCTAAAACATACCAGATGAAGTGTGGGTGTTGTACACCTCTGCCACATCCCTCTGGGTACTATAGGCGTGATGTTATGTTAAGTTATTTACTTATATTACCGCTTTTAAGTACCTACTCAATACAAAATACTTTCAAAAATGTAAAATACTGAATATGTTGGTTTCAATATGGGCACAAACCATTTGAATGCAAATCCATGTGTAGTTAAGCAATTAGTTGTCCTATTTACGGATAAGGCCATAACGGTACAAACGCCTACACAATGCCATGTCTAAAAAAGCTGTATTGATAATGAACATGCATTAAATCGATTACTGATTTTTACAATCGGAGTAAGTTTTAAAGTAATTGGCAATCAAGGCAGTAATCATCATGTACTGTGGGCCAAGCAATTAGGAATTTTATTTATTGTATTTAGAAGGTACAGAAACAGATGACAGATTAAACAGTTCATACATTTTTATGATTTACATGAAAAAAATAATGCAAATCTCTCTCCAATTATATCTGTACACAGCACTTCAATTAAATAGATAGATAAAATTTAACAACTAAATTATAAGATAAAATTTAAATTAAATTAGGTAATAGAAATGAAATAAATACTCATACGCACGAATGTTATTCTAATTTAGCAATGCTAAAGGAAAACAATAACGTGTGCGGCCGCTTTCTTAGAAAAGTTATGTTGGACCATTAAATTTTAAACCTGATATTTTCTCATATTATCATAAACAAAAATATTTCTTATTGATTATTTTTATAACATTTAGCTATGCTTAGCATATTATACTAAGAAACAATTTGCAAAATCATGGGACCGGCAGGATTTGCACCTGCGACCTTACTGCACACCGGGCAGCCACTTTAACCAACCAGCTACGGTCGCCTCTTGCCAGGACCCTAAATTTTTCAACTGTATGTTACGTCATTTTGTGACGTCACGTTCATCATCTTAAGTAACAATAATATTCTAATTGATTATTTTCATAGCATTTAGCTATGCTTAGCATATTAAACTAAGAAACAATTTTCAAAATCATGGGACCGGCAGGATTTGCACCTGCGACCACACCGGGCAGCCGCTTTAACCAACCAGCTACGGTCGCCTCTTGCCAGAACCCTAAATTTCACAACTGTATGTTACGTCATTTTGTGACGTCACGTTCATCATCATAAGTAACAATAATATAACCTGAAAAATGTCCTTACGCAAATATTGTTTACGCAAATTCCACTCAATACAAAGGCCACAACGGCAAAGAGTGCCAATCGGGTAAGTGGGGATAAGCAGACTGCTACTTCCTTGACCATGACCTCCAATCGCGGGATACCACCGATAGCTACTAAATCTATGTCACTGGTACCTGCCACCATGCCTCCCCAAGATACGCCGTCAAAAGATATACCAAAAAGTGCGGAAATACCTCCCGTACCCTTTGGTGTTGCCGCGAATTCCCAATCGTTGAAAGCTAAATGTAAAGCCAACCCTAACATCTCCCTACTGGAGCCTGTTAATACAGACCCCAACGACACGGTGAATTGCACCCTAGCAGAAGAAGATTTAACGGGCAACGGGTGGACAGAGGTCCGACGCAATAGACGCTCTAGATTTAATCGAAACTCTGTGTTGCGTGGTACCGCGGCACCGGGCTCTACTGGTTTGGAGGCCTCAGAAAGGTGGAAATACCTGCACCTTTTTTACGTGAAGCAAGGTACATCTAGTAGTCAGGTACGTGAACATTTGATTACCATTTGCGGAAGCGATGTCTGTACTGTTGATGCGCTCAAATCTCGAGGGAATTACGCATCCTTTAAGCTAGGAGTGCCGTCGAGGCTGGCTGATCAAGTCATGGCATCACAAAATTGGGCTGAAGATATATGTGTCAAACCATGGCACCGTAATTTTCGCCACAAACAAGCAGTTCTTCAGTAAACTTCCTATCCCCTCCACAACTCCTGTAATCAGTAAACGTCACAGCCAGCTGTGTTTACTGTACCAAAACGTACGTGGGTTGAAAACCAAGTTACAAACATGGAGATCGAGCTTGATGTTGACTGAGCATGATTTAGTAGCCGTGACCGAAACAAACCTTGATAACTCAGTCGAAGACTCAGAGATGTGCTACGGAGACTGGTGCATTCTTCGCAGGGACAGAGGCACTCCAGGCGGTGGCGTGTTGTTGGCAGCCTGCCCTGATGCGACCTTGACTAGACGCTACGAATTTGAAACCGATAACGGCGAAGATTTATGGGCTACTTTCAGTAAACATGGCCAACATATAAATGTCTGCGTTGTCTACATCAAGCCCTCTGCTATAGACGAAAATTATATGACATTCTTTACTAAAATAGAAAACTTCATATCAAATGTTAATGAACCTGTTGTGATTTTGGGAGACCTTAATTTAAAGAGTGCGTCCATAAATGTAAACAATTATTTCTGTTATTTTTTAAGTTTTTGTAATCTGGCAGAGATGAATGATATTATGAATATGCGTGGAAGTAAGTTGGATGTTGTACTGGCTCAGGGGGGCGTTAATGTGACTTGTGAGCATGGTGTAGGGATGGAGCTTGTGCCAATCGATTTATATCATCCACCACTAGACATTATAGTATCTCTTGAATTGCCTAAATATAAAGAATTTATTGACCCCAGTAACATAGAAAAGGAAAGGGATTGGAATTTCTGTAAAGCAGACTTTACACTTCTTTATGAACAAATTCGCTCAGCTAACTGGCAGGACGTTCTTAGTTCAAGTGACGCATGCTCAGCCGCAGATATTTTCTATGCAATTTTATATAGTGCATTCGATAGTTCTATCCCAAAGAAAAAGAGAATAGAATCAAAGAATAGGCGCTATCCCGTCTGGTTTAGTGGAGATTTAATCCGTGATACACAAAATAAAAATAAATTACACAAAAAATGGAAGCGCTCACAATGTGGCCGCGCCTATGTTGAGTTTAGTAATTTGCGTTCTTCATTAAAAGCAAGAATTCATCAGACCTACACGTCTTATTGCCATACTATGGAAAACAAAATTAAAAAGAACCCAAAGCAGTTTTGGCATCATATTGGTAGTTTAAGATCGAAGGGGGGGTTTGAGCCAAGTGTTACGTTTAGCGGTGTGTCAGCGTCCGGAGTCAAAGCAGCTGAAGCATTTGCTCAATATTTTGCCTCCGTTTTTCTGCCCGAAGTACCTAAACTGGCCGTAAATAATCTAGGGGCAAGCACTGGAGGAGGCTATATTCCTCTTTCAGTAATTACTGAACAGGATACAGTTAAAGCGATTTCACGGTTGAAGCCCAGTAGCTCGGTTGGTCCAGATAACATACCAGCATACATCATCAAGGGGTGCAAGGAAACCTTAACTGCTCCACTATGTCACGTTTTTAACCTGGCTCTCCAGACGGGTAAGTATCCAAAACAGTGGAAATTGTCCCGAGTTATCCCTATTCCCAAGACCAGTGACAAAATATCTGTAGAGGGGTATAGACCTATCGCTATTCTTCCAACTGTTGCCAAGCTTTTTGAAAACCTACTACATTCGATTATTTATAAACAAATAGATGTGCAATTATCAGACTCCCAGCACGGTTTTCGGCCTGGTCGCTCAGTTAATACAAACCTTCTGGTGCACACGGATTTTATAAACAGAAGCCTGGACTCCGGACGGCAAATTGATGTCCTGTATTTTGATTTCTGTAAGGCATTTGACAAGGTTTACAATGATGTGCTTTTAGCTAAGTTGGAAACTATTGGCTTCACGCCAGGCCTTCTTAAGTTCTTTGCCGACTATATGAGAGATCGCATGCAGTTTGTACGACATGGGTGCTTCGAGTCAAAGCCATATAACACGAACTCAGGTGTGACTCAAGGTTCAGTGCTGGGCCCGCTTTTATTCTTAGTCATGATAAATGATATCGTAGAGGTTGTCAAATCGGCGAAATGCCTTTTATATGCTGATGATTTAAAAATAATACTGGAAATTAAAACAGCACAAGATTGCATAGACCTCCAAAAGGACATTGACGCGCTTCAACAATGGAGCGCTGTGAACAAACTGTACTTCAACACCAAGAAATGCTGTGTCATGACTTACGGTCGAGGGATGCGACCAATCCAGTATGAATACAAGCTAGATGGCAAAGAAATAACTCGAGTAAACAGCATCAGGGATTTGGGAGTAACCTTCGACCGCGGTCTGACATTTAAAGAACACATCACAGTTCTTGCTAAGGAATCCTATAGGCGGCTAGGCTTTGTGTTGCGTAATGCAAGTGACTTTCAGAACCCACAAGTAATAAAACTTCTGTATACCACTCTTGTCCGAAGCAAGATAGAAAGTAGTTCGTGCGTGTGGAACCCTTACTCAGCATCACAAGCTCTAATCCTTGAAAAGGTACAAAAGACATTCCTGAGGTATCTATACAAAAAAGTATATTATTTCTTCCCATTCATGTACCCTACTAACTACATATTAGGAATGTTGGGTTTTAATTCATTAGAAGTGCGAAGAGGTCTTGACCAACTCATTGTAGCTTGCAAAGTTCTCCGCGGGAGATATGATTGTCCTGAGCTCCATACCCTATTCTGTAGGTTATATGTGCCAGATAAATATGTTGGGCATCGGAAAAGCCATCGGCATAAATTGTTGGCGCGACCGCCATGTCACACTGTCGCCAGAGCTGAGTCCCCAGTGTGCCGCACAATTGAGGTACTTAACGCCCTCTTGTTCACCAGTCCTGATTGTGATTTGTTTGCGGATGAATGGACGAAGATTATTCGAGAATGTTTGATGTTTTGCGAGAGGATGTATACTAGAGAGTCTACAATTGTTTGTTAATTAATTAGTTAGTTGTTATTGAATGTAATTAAGTTAATTCTATGTTAATTAATGTAATTGGTATCATACCGTGTTAGTTAACTATAAACAATAAATAAATAAAATAAATTGTCAGTAACAAACTTGTTTTTTTTTATGGTGGATAGGTATGCATTTAAATATCTGCTTTGGCTTTCAAGCGATAACCAGTGTTATTTATTGTTGTTCTAGTAAGTACCAACTATGAAATGAAACGAAAAATAAAAACTATTTTAAACTCCACGGGTCAATTTTATGGTGATGATGACTAATCAGGCTAACGAAATATCAAGTTTAAAAACTAAACTAAATCGGTTAGTGCTAATTTATCGAACCGACGACGGCTTAACAGACAAAAACAGCCTACTGGCTAGCAATGCTTTGCTATTCAAACATCTTGTTAAATCCCGGTCCCTAGTCACAAACTCAAAAAAAGCTCGATTGATACATCCCTCACACACATACACACACACAACCATAGTATGTACGTAACCCTAACCTTGTGGTACAAAATCAATACGCACCCCTGTGTTACACCCTTAGTACCCTTACCCATTAGTCTATTCAATAGACTATCATGGCAACCGAAATTCGGGGTACGAATATATTAAAATTAAATTCTGGAATACCTTTACGCGCATATTTTTAGGGTTCCGTACCTCAAAAGGTAAAAACGGAACCCTTATAGGATCACTTTGTTGTCCGTCTGTCTGTCTGTCTGTCTGTCTGTCTGTCTGTCTGTCAAGACCTTTTTTCTCAGGAACGCGTGGAGGTATCAAGCTGAAATTAATATCAAATACTCAAGTCTATGGTCTCTTGGAGCTGTGAAAAAATCAAACTTCTAAATAAACGCGATCAAAAGATACTCCCGTTTATGCCGCAAATTTTCGACACTCGCAAGGGAATCAAAACCTACAGGGTACTTCCCGTGAACTCAGAATCTTGAAATTTGGTACGAAGCAACGTCTTATAACACAGATAAAGGAAAAATTGCGAAAAGCATAAATTTTTAGTTAGCAATAAAAATACCATAACTTTTACTTATATACCTACAGGTTTGTACGGAACCCTCGGTGCGCGAGTCTGACTCGCACTTGGCCGGTTTTTTTATAACTGCAGCCTGTTTAGCCTAAGCATAAAATATTAGAGGTTTTACTATTGTACGCCTATTTAAGAAGTAGTCCGGCTCCGGACCAAAAATTAAATCAACATAACATAACATCACGCCTATCTATATTCTTTAGTTGTCTGCACGTTTGGTGTAGTGGTTTAGGCGGCCGCTCTCCACTGCACTGGTGTTGTGTATTCTCAAAGATTTGTTCTGAGACTGGGTCTGCTTGAGTGAGTGAATGTGTGTATTTGGCCTTGTCATTGGGCCATTGGATAGTGTCATTGCTTCTGGCGTTCTATCTAATGTAAAAATAAAAAAATACCAAGAAGGGCGTGGCAAATGTGTATAACACCCACATTAAACCTATTATGTTTAGGTCCAATGGAATAAAGGGTGAGACTATCGTCATCCACTGGGCACAATTCCAACTCCAAAGTTCACAAATCACACTTTGCCTGACCTGGGAATCGCAACCGAGACCTCGCTGTGAGAGACCATCTTGGCAACTTAAAATAAATCAACTTTACAATTAAAACCAATGTATGATGTACACACGACTATGCATGAAGCTATACGTCTCCAGTAAAGCTGGTCTCTCTCATTACACAAGAAGCCTATACAATGCGAGACCATCTTATACTAAAAATGTGTGGCTTGATGGTGTGTTATTATTTTGCCAATGTTTGATAATCACATAAGCTAATGCGCAAGCAAACACAGAGAGCTAGTTTAATAAACTGAAGCTTTGAACTCAACAGAAAATAGTATTCTTTGAGATACCTTATAAAGTAAATAACCCAATAAGTCAAAAGCAAAAACAGAAACTACAAAAGATGACCTCAACCTGTGTCTCAACTCACTAATTGGCTAGAACCAGTTCTCAAACCGCATTCACCGACAGAATAATACGCCGCATCTATCTACCTCTGATATAATACCCCACTTACAGTCCTCTGTACCAGCAATCAGTGACAAAGGGACAGCTATCTGGAATTCCCAACCCATTTCCCATTGTGTGGAAGACGGTGTCCTAGTTACTGCAACCGGTGTGCATGTAGACGTCGCAACTGGTTTCTGCGGGGAACGAATTTATTCTATGAAGTGTATAGGCCGCTAAGAAATAGATGCTTTTAGACAAAGTAGGAAACAAATAAAGTTTAACGCATTCACCGACAAAATAATGCCTTGCATCTATCTCTTCTGATATAATACCCCACTTACAGCTCTCTGTACCAGCAATCGGTGAAAAGGGGACAGCTATCAGGCATTTCCCATTGTATGGAACATGGTGTCCAAGTTAATGCAACCGGGTAGTTAACATTAATGCGATGAAGTGCTAGACACAAAAGGTATTGACATGTCCGACATATATAGCCTGGATTGATACAGATGTGTTGCTGCCAAGAAAGTGTCACCAGCTTTGGAGAGAATGTAACCACCGTCTCTCTAACCCACCGCCAACTAGTCCAGCTTACAATTCAGTACTTCACTCTGATGGCATGGTAATACCCTAAAACTACTGGCACTTAAGACATCTTAGGCCTGCAAAGTGGCGACGTATATCTGCAACCCATTTCTCATTGTGAGGTAGACGGCGGCATAGTTACAGCAAGCGGTGTGCACGCAGCCTTTGGAACTGGTTTCAGCGGGGAATGAACTTATTTAAGTGCGCTTTGGCTACGATACAATTGATGTACAGGTACATAATTATACAAGCTTTCAAAGCTTTACTTATATGTGCGGTAGATGTTTGTGAATGAGTCAAAGGTTCTTAGTAACGTGCCGCTAAATAGTAGTGTTTCCACTACTTTGTACCGGTTTGGTGGTGAGATAAGACCAATTCAATTATTTGGCCTGCTGCTACCACCAAACTGGTACACCGGTGCCAGTGCACATGAAGCATATTATTATCACTAATTACCATCAAGCCCTTACCATATCACTACACTGCTACCCAAGTCGTATAAAGATGTCAAAATGTACGATGGACGGTAAATTCTGCAATAATGAGCACAGCAGTGTCTCATAATTCCAGAATATATTACCCAGAAGGGTGTGACAGAGGTGTTCAACACCCACATTTCGCAAGTTATGTTTAGGTCCTATGGAGTAGAGGGTGAGCCTATCGCTATCCACCGGGCACAATTCCAGCTCCGTGCTGCTATTGTGAATTGCCTGACGGAAAGTTCATAAATAACATTTTGCCTGACCCGACAATCGAAACCGTTACACTAACCACTAGACTATCGAGACAGTCAAAGCAATACATGATTCTCAAAATGTTGCCTTGGATTGCAACATTTGCAACACTTCCTTTCATTAGCTGCTGCTCTACATTAGCTTTAATTAGAACAGTCATTCGGACAGAAATAGGACAAATTACTTTAGAAAGGGCTTAAATATAGCGACTGCGCAAACAATCTCAGTAAATGCACGCGGTTTGTCCTCGCCATTTGTATATTCAGCGTCGAAAGCGCGCCAAGCCGTCTACCCCGGTTGTCACGGCAATCTTTTAACTACCCACATATAGTTGTAGCTTTGTGCTGCAGTCCTGCCAACAAGTTTACATTGTTGTAAGTGTAGCAAACTACTTAGTTTAACATATTTTGACATGAATCGTAGTTTGGTTGTAGTTTACGGGAACTATTGCGTAGCATTCTGTAAATGTCGTAATTAGTTGCTGAAGCAATTGCTCTTACATTTGAGTTACTAGTTAACTAACTGGTCATGCTTAAAGAATTAGATAGATAGACAAGTGCAAACTAAAAAGCAAATTATAATGTTATTATTTCTAAGAATCTTTGCCTTAAATCCTTATAGGTACCATGCGATCTACAGTTATTTACCATTATGTAGATGCAACCAGCAAACATTTGGTAAGGACCTGGTAAAACCTGTCCACCATTCAGGCTATGTTTGCACGTGTGGTTTAGTGGTTTAAGCGGTCGCCTCGCCGCTCTCCAATGCACTGGTGTTATGAGTTCGATCCCTACATGAGACAAATCTTTGTGTGAATCGCAAAGATTTCTTCTGAGACTGGGTGTGATTGTGTTAGTGAATGTGTGTATTTAGCCTTGTCATTGGGACCATTGGATAGTGTAATTGCTTCTAGTGTTCTATTTTATGTAAAAAAAAAATACGCACAGAACAAGAGATGGCAGAAATATTTTCCAGGTTTTATTGTAACTGGCAAGTAACGTCTTACAATAAAATAACTAGGTGTGAACAAGCAACCGAAACCAGTAGGCCAAACGAGTCATAATTTTATCTTTTTATATTCTTTTTCGCTTCGCTGCTTTTACGTAATACGTTGCTAAACTAGTGTAACAGTTAATTGGGCAAAACGCGACCGCCTCGTCGCATCCGTTCGTTGTGAATTTGTGAGTTATTCTTATTACCAATTTCCACGAACTTACGCGAAGATACACCAAAATGTACGAGTCGGTTAATTGAGGTGGAACAGGATCTGATGCTTGAAGATCCACTTGCTGCTAGTCTTTTGGATACTCACAAAAACCAGGATACCACAGCCGCACGGGCGTCATGAACCTTAGAGGAATCTATTGAGGTTACAAGACCCTCAAACTGAATTCTTTTGGTATAATTACAGCAGAGAACGGTATGGCTGGTACTTTGCCGTACCAATTGCATGCAAGTAGATATTACATCATTGTCCTAAAAAAAGCAATGATGATCGATAACTCATTCGCAGAGGTCATACACGAAATCAAGTGATTGCTAAACTATTTACGCTGTTAAAAAGAACTTTGGCACATCGATGCGGGTCGAGAACTCAACAGCGTTTGGGATTTGCCCGAGGTTAAAGCGAGCTACTAACACACCTGCCGCAGGGTCAATCTGGATGGCAAGTCGAGTTGAGCCATGCAATATTCAACGCGACAGTTGCGGAATAATATAAGAAAAACCACTCTACTAGGCCCTTAGATTGTCCCTGTAGCAGATGTGTGAGAAGCCCGTCTAAGTGAAATCGGACGGAGTTTTATTTCCTAACATGCTGAAAGGTGTTATGGATAAATAATAAATGTTAACACCGTTTGCTTTTTAAAATTGCCGGCATACGATGAGAAACAACATAGAACATAAAAGTATTAAGAGCGTGTATTCCTTTTTAAAATGTAACTGTCAATTTTTGTAGTGTTTTGGGAATATTTCGTAAAAACTGAATGAAAGTATGATTTTATTCAACAAACTTTTTAGAATGCAAGTTTTGAAAGGTAAATATTACAATTTCATTCGTAAATACAGCATAATTTTGTAATTTATCAACTTCACAGTTAATACTCTTTCAACTGATAAAATAGAAAAGTATGCTTTAGTTATTAATTGTAATTGTCATATTTACCTTTTAAAGCCCACATTCTAAAAAATTAGTTGAATAAAATCATACTTTTATTCAGTTTTTACGAAATATTCCCAAAAAACTACAAAAATTGACAGTTACATTTTGAAAAGGAATACACGCTCTTAAGTCTTTACGTCTAAGTCCTTGAAGTAAAAATAGTACGCAACAAACGTCATAAATAAGCCTCCAGGCTTATGAATATTTTCTGCCATACTGTAGGTTTATAGAAACTCGAGTCAATAAGAGCTAAAACATTCATCTAGGTGTAGCGGCTCTACAATCCCACTAACTTATAAAATTATAAAGCAAATTATAGCTTTGCTATGCCTTTTTGTATTTTATATAATATTAAAGTTAAAAATAAAGAATCCAGCAGGATTCGAACCTGCACCCTCTGTGACTGAGTGACTTATAACTCATCATACAGGTGGCGCTAAAGCCAAGTAAGGTTCGTCTAGCTAAGGTATGTACCTATGACGCTGGCACAAAAAGAGTTGAGAAATTTCGCATCTAGCAGCATACGAATTCATGACTGAATCAGCAAAGCACCTGGGGCATTTACCCAGGGGGTGCAGATTCGAATCCTGCTGGATTCTCAATTCTTTAACTTTAATATTATATGAAATCCTACTAACATAATAAATGAGAGAATTCTGCATAAAACTAAATGTCTGGTATGGATATTAATGATTTTTTGTACAAACGTAGTGTCTAGTATAGAAATAAAATATAGGCTACGTTTATTCAACGTACCACGCTGGCTGAGCTGCAGGCAGCAGTAATTCTATTAAAATGCAAAAGTCCTTCGGCACATACCGTCAAAGCATCATCCGAAAAAACCAGGCATACAGGTTCGATAATAAACCAGCAGTTTTTATCTTTTTGCTTAATTAATTAACGCTAGCAATACATTAGTCTTGTTTTAACGGTCAGTGAACCCACAGTGCTGTTATATCTGTTTTTATTACATAGATTTTATGTGCAGTTTTGTTACAAAAAATAGTAAATTATGACTTTTTTTGCCGCTCTGTGTATAATCCTGAATTTCATTAAAATGTTTTATTTTGATGTGTTTTTAAAGCGTAAAGTAATTCATTAAACTTAAGTTGTTCATATCACGGTACGTTTCATACTAAGAATTTAATAAATACTTAGGTACTTAGTTATTACTATTCGTTAGCTCTAATAATCTCCAAATGTATGCAATATTAACCATCTGCTGGTAAGTTGGGTTAATCCTTGCAGGGTCTAAATCTTAGCAAAATACCCACGTATTTGGTGGACAAAATTCTTAAAAACCATTTCGAACCTTATAAATCATTAGGACAGTAAAAGACAACCACCAGCTCCTCCCACATGTGGTAGATATGGCAATAACTTAACGACCCGCCTACCAAAAATGTCTTGAACGGTACTAAATCATCGTCCGCCAATGGTATATGGGCTACCAAAATACCATAGCGGCCATAGCTCACTTCAGTGCCTCAACGGAAAAAGGAAAACAAACTCTTCATTAAACTAAAGTATTTTTTATCAACGAAGTAAAAAGCTATGGAGTTTAATCTTACGTTCGAAAACATTAGGTATTTCACTCCGGACGGTAAGTTTTATCTTATAATATGCCAGAGAAAATACTAACATAAACAAGTGATTTCAGTTTATATAAACGCAAGGTGGGTTGAGTATAGATAGCTTTATTCAAGCTAAGACACAAAATCTCTGGCTGGACTACAATTTATTCGTTAACATGAAGCTCAAACTGAAAAGACCTTCATAAAAACGTATAAATATTTAATCAAGATTCTATCAGGGATAGCAAGTCGTTACAAAGAATCAATCTCGCGCAAGAGCTATAAAAAGGTCTTCAAACTTCAGTATTGAAGAGAAATATTTCTAAAACATAATGGGTAGCCATATTGTTTGAGAACTTAATGCTATACCTCTGTGTTTGTAGCGTCTGGACTGAAAACGCTTGCCCTTCGGGGTCGTTCGTAAGGTCAAGGTGAATCCAAAGGTTTTAGCCGAAAAGTTTGATATTGGAGATTTTGGGATGATGAAATGGAAAAATAAGTCTTCAAGGTAGCCACTTGATTGACTTTTGTATAAACTTACAAGTAAGGGTCTGAATAGTGGTTTATTAACTTTACAACCCGCTTATAAGTACATCTTATCTTACCAGGTAAGCATCACTGCTTTTATCTCGAACTTATTAAACTAACAAACATTGTCTTAACTATACGACGACCGGATGGCGGAGTGGGTAGTGTACCTGCCTGCGACGCCGAGGTCGTGGGTTCGATTCCCACTTAAGTCAAATCTTTGTGTGCATGAACATGGGGGTTTGTCTTAGTCTGGGTGTTTCTATGTATAATATTTATTTACAAAAAAAAAAAGTATATATGTATTAGTATCAGTTATTCTAGTACCCATATTACAAGCTCTGCTTAGTTTGGGACTAGATGGCGTTGTGTGTGAGTTGTGAAATATTTATTTAAATATTTATTTATACATAAGAACCGTAGTATTGATCGCAACCTAGGTCCTAAATACCTTGGAATCTCAGAGGCTGCCAGATTATTGCAAAGCCGATTCAATCGGAATACCGAGGACATTTCTCTAACTAAAACATCTTAAGCCTGTCGCTAGGATTGTCTTGGCAACTATCTTGACCCAATTCAGGGAATTATCTCTTCAATATAGATTTACATCCTTGACAGAACATTGAAGAATAATTTATTCTGGGATAACTTCTTGCGAGACCTGAGTAGGTTATAATGTAAATTAAATTATTAAATAAATTAGATTAAAACTAAATTTAATCTAATTAATTAGATTTAGTTATAATCTAATTTATTTAATAATTTAATTTAGTTTTAATCTAATTTATTTAATAATTTAATTTAGTTTTAATCTAATTTATTTAATGATTTAATTTAGTTTTAATCTTTTTTATTTCATAATTTAATTTAATTTATATTTATTTATATAATTTCATTTTTTTTAATGAAATTGTATTTTTTTTTTATCAGACAAGCATTCCTTTTTTAAATTAGTGTAATGTGTTGTCTAAGTTCTATGTTTATCTAATTTCTTTTATTATAGTGCATGTTGTGCTCCTCTATAAGTAGTGAGACACTTAGAATTAAGTTCACAATGTTAACCCTTATTTAATGTAACAGTCAAAGAATCCCTACGTCCGGCGCACCCTGGGCAATTCGCGAATCCTCCAAAGCGAATTGGCTAATCCTTTCACCACGATGGCAAGTTAAAATTAAATTTGACTCAGCCATCGACACGACGAAGGAAGGAAATGTAACAGTGCACTCATTGTTAAAGAGCCAAATAATAAATAAATAAATGTTTAGGATAATTAAAGCTGTCGCAATCATGACATGTGTGCTAATTATGCAGGTAGCAAAATCTATAAGGACTCTGTATAGTTTCTTTTCACAATTTAGAGTCTTAAAATATTTGCTCATGAAATTATTTGGTCATGCAGCACCCTGAGCACTTGGTCGGGGCGGGTCTGGTCAGCAAGTGCACTGAGTGCTGCAGCAGATTTAATTTCCTCGAGTTCGTTCATAAAGGCATAATAATGTTGTATCCATACATGGTACGTCTTTGAGGGGACCAGCTGACTGATTAGGTCTTGCCAGCATTCTAGCCCAACTTGTCAAGAAGTAGACGTATATGGATTTCGGCTCATTCGTCACTAAATGTAACCAAACCGTGACTGGCGACAATAAACCTGTTCACTGCTAATAACTCCAATAATGTTCTGCCAAGTCTGACCAGCAGTTTTTCAACAGCAAATAGAGCGTGCAATGTATAATTTATCTCTGGTAATAATACGTTCTGGTAATATGCGTTTGGCTGTTTTGTATTGTTAAGGAGCGGTTTTTTAAAATAAAGTATTGAAGACGTAACGTTGAGTAAAAATCAGATCATAATAGTACGGCAGATATTTTGCGCCTACTTCGAACGATTTAATGTGACGCCACAAAGGTAAGTAGCTTCCACACGCTTTGTAACAACAGGCATTTCAGAAGCCTTCTGCCTAATAAATGACAGTGACAAACTTGTTTTATTTTTGGCACAGATAAACATTGAAAGTAAACTTTTTAGGTACCATAAATCGCCTACTCATCACTGCTCTAGAAACTTCCAATTGTATTAAGTCTAAAATCTCTTTAATACTTAAGAAGTTGACATAAACTCCCACGCATTCCCTAAAGAAGACATCTTCGTACGTAAACAATTCACTGTGATAAATAACAAGTAGAAAGTTCTATTTGTAAGTCAAACAACATTTTTGGCGACCAGATGGTGGAGTGGGTAGTGTACCTGCCTGCGACGCCGAGGTCGTGGGTTCGTTTCCCACTTAAGACAAATCTTTGTGTGCATGAACATGGGGGTTTGTCTTAGTCTGGGTGTTTCTATGTATAATAAGTATGTATTTACAAAAGAAAAGTATATAAGTATTAGTATCAGTTATTCTAGTACCTATAGTACAAGCTCTGCTTAGTTTGGGACTAGATGGCGTTGTGTGTGAGTTGTGAAATATTTATTTATTTAGACTGTTTTAGACGGTTTTAGCCATGTCTTGTTATACAATAGTCTGAAAGTAGATACCAGAATAAAGTTTCTGGAAGGTATTCAAGTTTAAAAGAAGAGTATTGTAAGCTTTTCGAACCGCCAAAAGGGTTATGTAACGACATCTCAGATGGACATCATAGGACTCCAAAATAATTACATTTTAATTAAATGTTAAACGGATTAACCCCATTTTTTTACGATACTAATGGATACCTACGATACATTCTTGGTTCGGAGTCTTGGAAACGCAGATTGACGACAATGTGTGAAGCAGGTCATCCTTCCAAGGACCATTTCGACGGGTTCTACGTAGACTTGTGCAAGTGTACAGTCAGCTGCAGAGTAAACTCACCTCTTCGAAGTGCAAAAAAGTACTTAAGGGACGTGAAATTTCTACTCTGACTCTACTTAATTTTAAGGTAGACCGATGTAGGGCTAATTTTACCGGCCCGAGTTCAACTCTCGACCCGGTTTTTGATCTCTATCTCTAAATCAAAGAGTGGACGAGACAGGGAGATCATAAACCAGGTACAGCGTTGGCGTTTCATCTCAAAATTGGTTTTTTGCTCCAGTCTGCGTAGGATCCGTCGCCGACCCGCGTAGGCGTTATAACCACTAGCTCCTCTTTAACAAATAAATCTTGCGAAACAGTGAAATGTATAAAAAAAAACAAAACGTTATTGCTACTGCGTTACATTACATCCTAATAGAGCTGAATCACGAAACAACCGACGTGTGAACACAATGGTACATTTCATCACGGACCTTTTTTATTGCAGCAAACGGGATTACAGTCCAGCTGATGGTAAATGGTACTTGCTATCCATGGACATCTATGTAGATCTGTCGCGGGACTATGATATGGTTATTCATTACATAACATCACACCTAGTAGAGAGAAGGCTGTGGCATAGTTAAGAATAAATAAAAATAAGATACATAAAATTATATAAACAATATGAAAACTGCTTATTTCTATATAAAATAAGTAAGTACATGAAGATAGCGATGTGCAAGAAAAGGTACGCACCTCAGCATAATACTGCAGCACATTAGCACTGATATTCTGGTGCGCCCTGATCGTGAGTAAAACAGGGTGACATTAATGTTATAAATGCTAAAGTTTTGAGAATTTCCAGGACACAATAATAACACCCACACTTCACCTGTTATGTTTAGGTCCCATGTGATAGAGGGTGAGCCTGCTGCCGTCTACCGGACACAATTCCAACTCCGTACTGCTTGCTATTGAGATCTTGCTGACGGAAAATGCCAAATTACACTTTGGCTGACCCAGGCACTAAACCCGAAACCTCGCAGTGAGAGGCGTATACGCTAACCACTAGACTAAAGAGGTTGTAAAGTTGTTATAACACTTAACTATCAAACTAAGTGAGCTACCTTCGCTGTCGTTTGGCAAGCGCTGCTGGAGCGACGCGACAATCACAGCAGATGTGACATTCAACGTGCCAGGTACTAAACAGAATTCCTGGCAGCAAAACCTGTGCTCTACTTTGCTTTTGTTTAAGGCAGAATGTGATTTAAGACATTGGTTATTGGTCTAGTCTAGTGTACTGCATAGCGATGACGTCACGCGGCCAAAATCCGACCGCGAGCTCTTTACTGCGCGGTAGTAACTTTTTTTATTTATTGCCTACTTGCAGTGGTTTATTAGTAAAAGTAAATTGATCTCTAAGATCCATTTTTAATTAAGGAATATTGATGAAGCTTTTATTAGCGCTAAAGTTTTTGTTGTGAAGTTCTAAGTGTATCAAATGCAATCTATAAACAGTAGTGCATGTATTTGTTTTCCTACTACCGTATGTATTGACAAGTTATTTAATTTTATTTTTAACATTGTATTACTAAAACACCTCTTAAAAACATAGAACCGTATGTTTTTAAGAGGCGTTTTAGCCTGGTAAAAACACTATGTAAAAATTTACGTACTTAATGTTGATACATTAAGTACGTAAATTTTTACATAGTGTTACAAGTTATTTTATTACTAACTAAATGTTATTTATGCCAATATGCATTAGCGTATACAGCCTTTTACCGAAAGGGTTTAACAGCAGCCCTGTATCTAATTCATGTCCCACAGCTGGGCTCGGGCCTCTTCTCATGATGAGAAGGGTTATGCCAAAGTCCACCACGCTGGCCAAGTGCGGATTGGTAGACTTCACACACCTTCGAGCACTGTTTAGACATGCAGGCATGCAGGTTTCCTCACGATGTTTTCCGTCACCGTTAGCGAGAGGGTATCGGGTTAATTTTTCGTCAGAAATTTTTCAATAGCAGCACGGACTTGAAATTATGCCCGGTGGAAGGCGATAGGCTCACCTTTATAGCATGGCACCTAAACATAACACAACAGACGACCGAATGGCGGAGTGGGTAGTATACCTGCTTGGGACGCCGCCGAGGTCGCGGGTTCGATTCCCGCTTAAGACAAATCTTTGTGTGCATGAACATAGGGGTTTGTCTTAGTCTGGGTGTTTGTATGTATAATAAGTTAGAGTTCTTTTGTAAATACATAAGTATTTACAAAAGAAAAGTATATATGTATTAGTATCAGTTATTCTAGTCCCCATAGTACAAGCTCTGCTTAGTTTGGGACTAGATGACGTTGTGAGTAAATTGTGTGATATGAAAAAAAAAATAACAGTTGAAATGTGGGTGTTATACATTTCTGTCACAACCTCCTATAATATAGGTATGATTAAACTTCTTTAAACATTTCATTTGAAGCCGGATCGTCTTGAAATATTCACTTCTCTATTCTCTATCCGACTGTGTCCTAAAAACGTAGCGAATGCTTTCTATTACAACTAGAGTGTGAAACTAACGAAGCGGACATTTTTTCTAAGTACATTATATTATTTTAACAAACATTTTCAGGCACTTTTGTCTTTGTAAGAGATAAGGTATGATTGTATGTTATGTTTAACATAACGTAACATCACGCCTATATCACCTAGAAGGTATGGCAGAGGTGTATAACTCCCACATTTCACCTGTTATGTTTAGGTCCCATGGGATAGGAAATTAGTCTATCGACATCCACCGGGCACAATTTCAACTCCGTGCTGCTATTGTGAATTTACCGTCAGAAAGTTCACAAATAACACTTTGCCCGACCCGACCGGGCATCGATCCCGAGACCTCGCGTTGAGAGGCGCATACACTAGTTTAATTTTATAGGTAATCAAATCGATTTTATCGTGAATATCCTTGATCGTGAAGGATACTAGTAAAAACCGGATTAGTGCATGACATCACATCATTTAAACGTGCATCCGTCTCAGATCAAACATTTTTAACACGCTTATATTAGCTTCACCTGTATGTATGTATGTATGTATGTATGTATGTATGTATGTATCCGACTTCTTTGGACTCGATTTTGACCCACTAATTTTGCACACCTGTCAAAGATCGATACCAATGCAATAGTTCGATAAAAAAAAAAAAAAAAAAAAAAAATCTTACTCTTATAAATAAACCAAAAAAAAAGTAGAAAATAAACAATAGTTATAAAAAAACACGCATCAAGTTACGAGTAGATGTATGGATGGTAATGTAATACAATGCTTATTATGAAATAGAAAATAACGTGGGATAATGTTATTGTAAGCAAATACTTGATACCGGCCAGGTGTAGGAGCGTCATTGGGAAAAAGATACGGTAGATCAACATAGCCTGGAGGCGTCTTGTCTAGCTAGCTTATGCTTATTATAATAAAACTGAGGCACAAAATAACAAAGCGTACTATAGAAACTTAATACGAAGGATTTACTGTTAACAACATACCTACTACTGCATCATACAAATGGTTTTATCTAATGAAAAGATTAACAGATCCTTTAATAACTACTATGTGAAATTACCCTTCTAGTAATATATGTCCTGGGGCCTATTTCATAAACCAATCCAATGCACCAATTTCTTCGAAAATAAATGGCAGATCTGCAGAACTAAATGACTACAACTACATTTACGGGGTACTATCAGATCAATGTGGCTCCCGGATGGCGGAGTGGGTATTGACTGCGATGCTGAGGTCGCGGATTCGATTCCCGCTCAAGACAAATCGTTGTGTGCATGAACATTGAGGTTTGCCTTGGTCTGGGTGTTTCGATGTATAATAAGTGTGTTTTAAAAAAAGAAAGTATATAATTATGTATTAGTATCAGTTATTCTAGTACCCATAGTACACGCTCTGCTTAGTTTGGGACTAGTTGACGTTTTGTGATATTATTATTTAATATATTCATGATCCACCTTTATACAAATATTACGAAACATCAAAGTACTGTTTTGACGTGTTCAAGCGCCTATGAAAATAAATGATTGGAATTTGAATTTGAATTTAATTTGAAAAAAAGACTAAAGTCGTTTGACACAAGTTTCAAATTTACTTACTCATTTCTCAAAATCTTAATAATTTTGTAGTTGTATGGAGGTTTAAAAAAATAGTGTTTAGTAACTTTTGTTAACGGCCTAAGATACATACAGACATCTACTCCTCGGCACTTTTCAGTATTCCCTGTACCAAAACAAACTTTCCAGAATTTCTTCCCAGCACTGAGGCAAACCATAAATTTAGTCACTATTTATTATGCCATCGCACGTTTGATCAAAAGAAGTACCCACTTCCATATCGACGCGACACTAATTAGTAAGTATTTAAAATTCAAAAGGAAACACGTATCCAACGTATTTAGTTTATCACCTATTAACTTACGGGTGAATGTATGCATTATTTATATTAATTAGGTATCTACATAGTATTAATTATGTTATACAGTCATATTTAGATACCAAAGGTAGGTTTAAGTTAAGATATTTCGTTGTTTATTTATATAAGACACATGACTGTAGGTAGCAAGCATTTACCAAGATACCTAGGTTATTATACCATGGACATATATAAATAAATATTATTATTAAATTTATATAAATATTATATTTAACAACTCACACACAACGCTATCTAGTCTCAAACTAAGCAGAGCTTGTACTATGGGTACTAGAATAACTGATAATAATACATATATATACTTTTCTTTTTGTAAATACATGCTTATTATACATAGAAACACCCAGACTAAGACAAACCCCCATGTTCATGCACACAAAGATTTGTCTTAAGTGGGAATCGAACCCACGACCTCGGCTTCGCAGGCAGGTACACTACCCACTCCGCCATCCGGTCGTCAATCAGTCAAAAAGAAGAATCTTTTACTAGTGTTATTCCTTGTTCGCAGGTCTATTTATAACAGTTAGGGTGTTAATGTTTACTGAAATCGATTACCGATCGATCGAACAACAGCCTTACTCATAAAATATACGTTTCAATGCTATGTTTATTCTATTACACAATATTTATTCGCACAATAATTTAATACATCAACTTGACCTTTCAACAACCTTGTATTTGTATTGGTGATAAAAGTAATATAATGATTGCAAATCACTAAATAAAAATGTGTGACTTCATCGTGTTAGCTAATGCATATTTTTGCCGTCCATAATTTTACTGGGGTTTTACTTCTTAAGTCAGATACAAACAATCGACTTGTTGACTACTTAATATTTATAAATAAGCTCGGTGCCTAGGATTAAGGATTTTTTAACAATCTGTCATTCGTCAATATAGACGTTTAATCACACCAACTGTTAGAGCCGTATTCGGACTGCATGAACAGTTCGCCATTGATCAGTTGCGAATGTGGATCGCCCACCCCAAAATATGGCCCATTTGTTGTCCTGTCCATTACTTCCCACCCTTTGTACCATAAAAGACCTTATGCAGGCCAACCAAATAGGCGTCCTAGTCGCATCCTATTGGTCTTAAACCATATAGATAGAAGAAACACATTTTTATTATAGTCATTGACACGACAAGAAGACGAAGAAGACAAGCAGTCTAATTCAACTTCTTGAAGTAGGCACTAATAACTGCTTGAGCAGTTACCAATATCACAATGACAAGTCATAAGATGGATGTAAGTGCACGCACTCTTATCTGTCGCCTTTTTGTTGCGTCTCGCCTCTTCTGTATCTATCCAAATAGGACGCAGTCGTTGAAGCGACGTGCCCGTGTCTTGTCCGCGCCCTGTCTTTTTTGTTCGTTTTGAGACGCAATTTTGTATGAAAATGTATGTAATGAACGGGCGCCGCATCAAGATTTAGGCCTTCTTCAAGCACGTACTTAATTAAATCGTAACCTTCATTTCACTTTTAGACTAAACAATATGCATTTTATAATCTACTTAAAACCCTAAATGCGCAGTAGCCACTTAGCCAAGATCTACAAACAAAGACATTAGGACATGTCTAGAATATTTTTAATGTTTGTTTAGTAACATAGACACCGATTAATATGCAGACCACATTTTTTATTATACCTTGTGTGCTTAGCTAAAACGCGTGCAAAAGTAGATTTTAATCCTATTTACCTACATTTTATAGAGTATATGTGGCTATCGACCAACGTATACATTGCCAGAATAATGAGCTGGTATCCCATTGCATGGATAGCCTGCACGCGAAACCATCATAATATATACTGGTACAAACCTAGTTAGGTATTTCTGTCTTGTCATACTGCGCAAATTTATTTGTAAGACCTCGTTAGTTTTTCGCAAATTATTTGCTGTAGGATATATAAACACTTAACCATCAACACATTTGCCATGTTAAATATGCAGAGCGTTGATAAACAGTTTTAATTACCGACATACATACATTAAAAGCCGATAGAATATTAGAGTAATGTTTAAGTAATGAAAGTATTGACGCAAAAAAAATACATTTAATTGGCAGTCCTGCGATGTAGCAACGCTATCTGCCTACGGCCTTATTTAAATTTTCCTGAAATGTAGGTCTCACCTTCTGTAGCGCAACGTCGCTAAAAAATCACTACCTTCGTTAACTTTGAGCCAGTAATTGCTTTGAAACTGCAAAGGCTCATCAAGTGTTGAATTCTCCTATCGGAGCATAAAGGCCGGTTGGGATTATTGCACGAACATGGTACTCACGGCTCCTTATCAAGCTATACATTTTCAGAATAAGCTGGTCTTGCATTGGACGGGCAGTATATACAATGCGAGGCCATCTTATAATGGAGTATGACATACTCCATTATAAGACATAAAGCTATACATTGTATAGCTTTATGTGTAGCCGTGTGAACACGACGCTTCCAATATCAGGATTAACTCTATTGACTGATACGAGGACCCGGTATTGGGTACTACTGGAATACTGATACGTATTAGAGCTCGAGATAACGTACATCTGGTAGGAAGAATTTAACCCTTGTTACGACTATACAGACGGTTCATTTTCGTTATTTTAGCAGAATAGTGCCTACAAGTTTAGCTTTTATAATGATAATAACAATTTAACCCACCTAAAGTGTTGCAATTTTGAGGTTCGCTACCAGAATCTTGACGTCACTGGCGAAAAACCAGGTCTGGAACTAATTAAAAAGTTTTATAACAACGATGAGTTTTTGGCACAACACGCAGCTGCGCCACGAAGTTAGCAAATAATATTTAGGGGCACCTTGCCAACTCAATTTAGCGATTAATTTATTGCAAGTCAGTCAACGGTCTGAAAATCGGCACATTTGCCCGATAGCTGACAAAACAAGATGCAGGATATTGCTCGAGTAAATTACGTACGTCGTCGTTATTAAGCGTTCCGATTAATACGGAATTTTTAAAAACACAGCAGAGCGAACAAAACCTAATTACTGACAAGATTTCTTTCTTACTGTTAGATAGGAGGAGGGTCTATTATCTCTAACACAGTAGACACGTAGTTTCGAAGGGGCGCGCGCGTACGGGGACCTAAAGAAGCTCATCCACCATTGGCCTCACCGATCAACCTAATTCCTAGAGTATGAAGCCACTTCTGGGAGGTAGGTACATAGTTACAGACCCTACCACAATGCACTCAAGAACTACGATCGCACGAAGCGAATAACATGATAAGGTGACTAGGAATTTCGGCGAGACAGTCTGGTATGGCTGGCATTCTACACGCTTTTAGAATTAACAGCATTAAAGCATAGCGAGGCGATAAGTATAATAAGTTTGAAGGTTAGATTGTTGATCTAATCCTACTAATCTCCTGCTAATTGTTTACTCATGAAATGAGAAGGATCTTAGAATTTAAGGTAGCTATTATGATTTCAATTTCCTCCCTAAACAGCTTCAGGGATTTTGATAATGGGCTGTCGTTATATACAATGTAATCGCTGTAATCCGTAAAATACACTAAAGTAAACACCGCGGATGCTGGCAGCCATTTTAGGTTTTTTATTTTAATTTGGCATCGACATTCCAATTTCAAATAGCTTGCGACCTTTCTGTTATCTCTGGTTCAAAATAAAATTGAAAATGGCGGATTCGTTGTTCGAATTTTGAGCGGGTAATGGCGCCACGAACTGAACTATCACGATTGAAAGGTTGATGCAATATCATTATTATGTCATTGAGTAATATAAACTAAGGACTGTTTGTAAAAGAAAGAAACAAACATTGTTTGATGGAAGAATGCTTTACCAAACACTACATAAATCGTGACAAGGGTAGTAAGAAAAAAATTAAGTAATCTGTACAAAAAAGTTCTAATCCTATCTACGTAACTAACATTATAAATTCGAAAATAATTTTGTCTGTCTGTTACACTTATACACCTTAACAGCTGGACTAACTGGACTAGCTGGACTATAATGAAATTTGGTACAAAGATGAGATGGGACCAGGATGGGTGAAACTATATGATGCAGCTAGTATAACATGAGATAGATAATAGCAGTTATTTTTAAACACAGTGAGTAGCCTAGAAGCAGTAGAAGATGTACATCCCAACCATCATCAATATTTAAATAGGTATTAAAACAATGAATTTAAATATCAACATTACATAGTTGAATGTCTATGTCATCTCAGGCCTTGTTAAATCAATATTTATATTTAGCTATTACAACATTGATGACCACAGAGAATGATTATGCACTCAGACATCTTTATTATAATGTTTGGATGAATATTAATTCGATGTTAATTTAAATTAGGTATTGTTGACCAGTTCTGAGTGGAATGGATAAGATGAGGGATTAATTGTACATATTATTGTTAAATACAAACTTTACATTTTACAGAGTACATATGGCTATTAATCAACCTATACATTGCCAGAATAATAAGCTGGTCTCCCATTGCATGGGTAGTCTGTATTCAAGACCATCATATACTGGTACAAACCTAGTTAGTTATTTCTGTCTTGTCATACTGCGCAAATTTATTTGTAAGATATGTATTTATTATTGGGGAAGAGGCTTTGGGTGTTCACGTCGACCTCCGTGGGTCTATTGTGATTATAGCCTAGATATGTATGTATATGGACTAATATGGAGTTTGTATACAGATTTTGATTATAATATTTTCTTGACAATATTCATGACTTTACATGCCAAAAATTACATTCTGCATGCCATCTGTATTTGTACCAATGGTTTGCCATTCCGGGTCTAGATGGTTAATGAAGATATTAAGATTATGAATGATGACTTTGTTTTATTGATCATATTTTAAGTATTAACTTCTGTAATGGACACTCATTGTAATGTGACTATTGAGTGCAAATTAATAATGAATTTGGATCCTTCTTGTTAACTATGACATTGTGTGTGTGTACTTCAACAGGAGCTAGTTTGATACACATTACAGATTCATTTTTTTTAATTTTCTATTTAAATTTAATCTTTAATTACAGACTGTGGTGACATTATGTTAAATATAGTTTCTACCTATCTTAGATGTAGGTTACTTTAGAAACGGTAATAACATAAAATAGGCTGAATTAACAGGATAAGTAATATTTGCTAGAAATAAGAAATTAATATAAATTCAGAGGAATTTTCGACAACTGAGTTAAACGATTTCAAGGTATCCAAATCTGGCTTCGATCATTCAGAGGTGCTCTTCACAATTGGGACTGTACCTGTAGACTGTTTATGGATGCTGCTTATTGATGGGGTTGCCTTTTGGAGTACTTAGTTGGCAACCTTCTGTACATATTATAAAATCGTTGATTGATATTATTGCACCTGATTTAATAATGATATTTAATAGATGTATTGATTGTGGTGTGTTTCCTGACTTAATGAAATTAAGTAAAGTAATTCCATTGTTTAAATCAGGTAGTACATTAGACCCCACAAACTTCAGACCAATATCGGTGCTACCTACGTTTAGTAAAATTTTTGAAAAAATAATTCTCGCGCAGTTACTTAAATATTTTAATGAAAACAACCTGTTGCACACTAAACAATTCGGTTTCACTCGCGGACGGTCAACATGTGATGCTGGGGTTAGATTACTTGAATGTATATTCGAGGCTTGGGAGGAGTCGCGGGACGCCTATGGGGTGTTCTGTGACTTATCTAAGGCTTTTGATTGTGTGCAGCATGAAACTCTAGTCAGAAAATTACACCACTACGGTATAAGAGGCATCGCTCTGGAACTTCTTACTTCTTATCTAGGTGATAGGATTCAGAGAGTTGATGTCAATGGAAAGCGATCGCATGGATCAGCTGTAGCAATGGGGGTGCCACAAGGCTCTATTTTGGGCCCTTTCCTGTTCCTCTTGTACATTAATGATTTACCTCATCTCGTTAAGGACAATCATGAGATAGTATTGTTTGCGGATGACACTTCTTTAGTTTTTAAGGTAAATAGACAACAAACAGTAATTGACGATGTAAACAATGCTCTGTCAAAGATAGTAAACTGGTTTAGTGTTAACAACTTGCTTTTAAATGGTAATAAAACAAAATATGTTAGATTTTTTACAAAAAATGTTAAACAAGTCAAAACTAGTGTGTTGATGGACAATGAGGAATTGGAAATGGTCAATAAAGTTGTCTTTCTTGGTATAACATTAGATTCTAAATTACAATGGGGCCCACATATAGAAACGTTATCTGGTAGACTCAGCTCAGCAGCTTACGCGGTAAAAACAATCCGTCAACTGACCGATGTTGACACTGCGCGTTTAGTTTATTTTAGCTATTTTCATAGTATAATGTCATATGGTTTATTGCTTTGGGGTAGTGCCACGGATGTAGATTCAATCTTTGTGCTCCAGAAACGAGCTGTTCGAGCTATCTATATGATGAGTCCCAAGGAGACACTAAGAAATAAATTTAAAGAGATAAATATTATGACGTTACATTCTCAATACATTTATGAAAATTTATTGTACGTCCACAAGAATCAAACAAAATTTAAGAAAAATAGTGATCTCCATAAAGTAAATCTAAGGAACAAAAACAAACTGGCTGTGCCCACTACTAGGCTCCATAAAATCTCTAACTCGTTTCCAGGTCAATGTATACGCTTCTACAATAAACTTCCATTAGACGCAGTAGAATTATCGATAGGTAAATTTAAGAAATATATTAAAATCAGATTATCTCAAAAAGCTTATTACTGTATTTTAGACTACATAAATGATAATAGTATTTGGAAATGAACTGCTCTTTTTATGTGTTGTAATTGTTATATATTATTATATATTAATATAATTGTATATTATTCATTTCATTTGAAAAGATGGTGCACATGAGTTTCTCACCAGCTCTTCTCATAATGCAATACCCATCGGAGCTGGTACTTAGTTTGATTTTAATCTGATTTTAAACAGTTGGATTAAAATTAATCTAAGCCCCGGTTATTCAAATCATTGTAATTAGTATAATTTAGTTTTACTTATAATTTATTTTTATATCATTTGTTTGTAATATTTTGACGTGTTCAAGCGCCTCCTGGGGCCTATGAAAATAAATGATTTGAATTTGAATTTGAATTTGAATTTGAACCCAACAAAATTACCAAGTATGTCACAGAGATTAATGCCATTTTGCAATGGCTTAAAATTAAAGGTGGAGCAAAGTTGTAGAACAGAAATGTGTTGATTAATGTAAAAGATGAATAAACCTATTTCAATTTTTAAGATCACACATAAACAAAATAAAAAAAACATTTTATGAGACAATCACGCATCATGCTTCAGTTAAATTTTTACCTTCTTTGATATTATAAAAGATGATAATCTATTTACTATGTTAATAATAAAATAAATAGGTAAGCAGTTCTCTATATCTATCACGAAAGTTTAGTTTTGTATTTAATACGACCGTGAAAAATTATTTTTAGACCTACCTACTAACACAAAGAATGCCCGCCTAGAATTCAACGAAAAATAGCTTAGAAAAAAAGTATCGAAAATTATCGGAGCGGCAAATATCGTACGTTCAACACCAGCAGTTTACCGGGCCGATTTCTTAGCCGATGTGGGGCATTCGACCGGTCCAAGATACCACTTCGCGTGGCTACTACACCACAAAGAAAAGTACGTGAAACGTGACCTACCTTCATATCTGACACGATCTGCTGATACAGATTCCATAGCGGAGAACAATCCTTCTCTGTAGTCCCCTCCATTGTCATAAAAACACACACACAACACAAAAAACACAATCAAATTACACTTGACAATCCACCATCGATTGCGTCCGCGAGCGAAGCTAACTGTTGCATTTTCTTATATACAAATTATTTACACAATATTTATATTACCTACATTTCACTTCACGTTTCAAAGCACAAAAGAAACGTTAGAAAACACGATATGTAACAAATCAATATTTATAAACATGAATGCCGTCTTCGTAAATTAGACACAGGGGGAAACGTCGCTTCATCACATAAATTCACTCGAAATACGATTTGTTCTTCGATTAATATTATACGATAGGGCCGCTTGAACACACATTAATTCAAGAAAACATGAATTTGCTGTTGTTTTCATAAACAAACGTGCGATAGAAAATGTACGAGACGCGTATTCACGAAAAACGACAGCCAAGCACATCGGTCAGAATCGGTTTGTTTAGCTGGAGTCGTCGAGCCCAACAGTGTATTGGTTGCCAACTCCAAAATTTTCAAGTCGCCAGATTCAGTGCCAAAAGTTTTGACTTTAAATATGGTGACTTTTAAATTTTGATTATGTTTAGAGAAAGCATAACTTTCGATCGATCGCTAAATATTTGTTGTATCAATAACGATTTGTTTTACGCTTAGCCTTGAGTGAAAGTCGCCAGTTCTGGCGACAACGCTGGTAAAATGGCAACACTATTGTGAGGAAAAAAAAGATAAAACTCGAACAAATCGCTGCGTGCGATTCCTCAAGTTACAATTAGTAGGTATTACATTATCTTTGGTTACAATGCTTGGGCTGCCAGGCTTAATAATATTTTTCCATTATTGCAATAAACAGGATCGACAAAAAAAAGACTATTGAATCGACTAAATATTATTAAGTGTAGTGCACCTTTAAATACATGGCGATTTATTTAATCACAAAGAAACATTATTCTATTCACTATATCATTAACATATTTTTTTTATAGTTATTTACAACAGCTTAGAGTCAATTACAATAATTAACTTACTTAGGTACAAATATAGGACATGTAATTAAAAAATATAAATATCGTATAAAAGTAACAAATTAAACAAAGAACAATATTATTACAATTTAGAATAAAAACACCAGACATACTTGTAAAATTACCTTCCATTCGTCCACAAACACATCACATTTAGGATTTGTACTCAGAAGGACGTTGAGCGTTTCTAGGGTGCGACCAGTATTACATACCAGCTGCGCGAATAACCTATGTCCTAACCAATAATATAACAGCACGCCTATATTATCCATAAAGGTGTAGCAGAGATGTAAAGAGATAGCAGATATATCTGTCAGCCATCTTTCTGATTACTCCAGTACATAAAAAAAGAAGAAGTCTATCTCAATGGAGATTGACTACTTTTTATGCATTAATATCGTGATACGTTCTGTATCAGCTTATACAAAAAATATGGCATTAAATATACATATTAATTTTATTCATTTTAAAATAAAGTGGAATAATGCAGTTATTTTCTTATCCGAGTGTGCTAAATGCCATTATTAATGCAACCAATTATTACTTATAAAGAAATTTAGAAATCTTGTTTTTTCATAAAGGGACGCGTGGTGACAACTGGCGTCAGCTCAGTTCATGAAATATTGGAAAGACGTGATGACTAAATTATAATAATGTTAAAATCTTCTTGGTTGGATGGCTATTCTTCTTTTTTTTAAATCAATTACGTTTAATAAATAAATCTTTGTTGGTTTAAAGGCTGCTATTATTGTTAGCAACTATTGCAGGCAAGTAAGAATTATTTCCGTATAAGTTTGTATGTTTTGGAAGGATTTGCAAATGAAGCCTTCATTTTATCGCGTATGAATTAGCCGTTGGGAGTGTAACGTGCGATCTCCGAAATGTCAAAGGTTACTATTTACGGGTTGGTCCAGAGAACGCACTTGGTCATAAGGCACGTATGAGAACACAAGAGAAATGGAGATGTGAATGTCCCTACTTGAAATTGGAACAAAAATCCGTACTTCTTGTTAGAACTAGTGAACCTCGTTAGTTACAACTATGGAGTTTTGTATATTAACCATAAAGTTTTGACAACCCTGTTTGTTTTGTTGCATAGTAACATTGTAAAATAAGATTACTTTTATTAATACACATTTTCATCTATTTCTATTTTACTCAATCGTTTTATTATCTTAACATGGTAGCAGAGCGTGGTTAAACGTTAAACGTGGTTAAACGTGGCTAAACGTGGTTAAGCGTGGTTAAACGTGGCGCCGTGTTTTTAAAATTGAGTAAAAAAATAAAAAACTATCGAAGCAGAAAGTCAATTTTGAAAAATGCTAAGTTATAAAATTGATATCGGCCGCCTGGAAGGTACTAAGAACTGGTCAGCTTGGAAATATAAGGCAATGTTACTGCTAAGAGGCATGCCCGGTGGCTTGGATGCAGTTCTGGGTCATCTGGTGAAACCTGAGTCTCCTGGAAATATTGCTACTGCTGAAGAAATTTCCAAGTACAAAACTGCTGTAGATAAGTTTAATGAAATAGATACTTCTGCATTACTACTACTAACAGCAAATATGTCGGATGAGACCCTTCAAAAAATCATAAGATACAACTATTCCAAAGACGTGTGGGATGAGTTACATCATCTTTTTGATGGAAAATCAGAGGACAAAAGTTATGCTCTCTTAAGTGAAGAACAAACTGAAGCCTTAGTAGTACATAATAGTAATATGTTGAAGAAAAAATGTGGATATTGTGGCACATTTGGTCATAAAGTAAAACAATGTCGGAAATGGCAAGGAGATGGTAAACCTCCTAAACCATCAAAGCAAAATAGTGGTCAGATACCAGACAACCTAAACCTGATGCTAATGCAAGTTACAACAAGCAAAGAAGTAAATACATTGCATAGAAATGGTGATAATGAAAGTTGGTTTGTTGACAATGGTGCAACCAACCATGTCACATGTCGAAAAGACTACTTCTCTAGCTTTGATTATTTTACCGAAACGCAAAAAGTAACCACTGCAAATGGCGAATCAGTTAATGCTGTCGGGAAAGGTACAGTAGTCTTGAAAACTTTTGTCAATGGCAAGCAATCAAAAATAATGCTGCGTGATGTTTGGTACGTACCAACTATTATGAGAAATCTTTTTTCAGTCTTGGCTGCACAAGACAAATTAAATAATAGTGTTTTTGTATCTGAAATGGAAGAATGCCTACTAAAAGTTAATGGAAAAATACAACTGATTGGAAATAGAATCAAGAATGGAGGACTGTATAAACTAAATGTAGAAGTTATCAGAAATACCGATCATAATGTAAATATTTTATTTCCAACAGATAATATTCTACAACTATACCATGAGAGGCTTGCCCACCAGAACAAAAAACATGTTAAAATTTTTATTGAAAGAGAACTCGGCATAAAAGTTCATCTAGATTCTGAATTATGCACTGGATGTATTTATGGAAAACAACACAGGCGAAAATTTGGAAAAAGAGAACTAGTAAAAAGCGCTGCAGAAATTATCAGTGCTGATGTATGTGGCCCATTTCCAGTTTCTTTCAATAAGTTTAGATACTTCGTGTTATTTAAAGATAATTACAGCAAATACAGACACGTTTACTTCATGAGACACAAGTCTGAAGTACACCAAAAGCTTCAACAGATGTTACAAGAATGTAAAGTGGCTGGACACACTGTAAAAGAAATGATTAGCGATAATGGAGGAGAATTCGATAATGTGAAAGTTAAAAACATTCTAGAAGAAGCTGGAATCAGACTAAGGCTGACGATGCCATACACACCCCAACAAAATGGTTTATGTGAACGTGAAAACAGAACCTTAGTCGAAGCCGCTCGAACGATGATGTATGCTCACGAAGAATTACCCATCGCTAGTTGGGCAGAACTAATAAACACTGCCGCATATGTTTTGAACAGAACTGGCTCAACGCCAGAAGATGGCAAGTCACCGTACGAGTTATGGTTCAAAAAGAAACCAGCTATTAAACATTTAAGGATTATTGGTTGCGAATGTTTTGCTCATGTCCCTAAACAAAAGAGAACAAAGCTATCCAAAAAATCTGAAAAATGCACTCTTATTGGTTATGACGGCGATGAAGGTTACCGTTTACTGAGTCAAAACAACAAACTCATAAGGTCAAGAGATGTGACGTTTAATGAGACAGTTATGAATCCATTTGGCTTGGACGATTCTGAAGAAAGGAATACGTCAATAGAAATACAATTTCCAATTACAGCCCCACCAATGTGTGATACAAGGGAGGAAGAGCGTGCACAAAGCATTCATCAAAAAAGTTCGTGCGTTCCTGTTGAGACTTCTCTTGATGAGTTAAATGCAGATATTATTGATCATCGAAATTCGAGAGTACCTATTGAGACTTCAATTGATGATTCAAATTTGAGCATGCCTCCCACATCGCCTGGTCTAGCTGTTGGCCAAGAAGATCTTAACACCTCAAATGAGAATGGCAATCCAGAACTCTATGACGACAGTGCTCCAGAAAACTATGAAGATGCTTCAGACACTGAAGTACAAGTAGATTCTGAAGACTTAGCAGATATAGCTAGTAGAATGACACTTAGAGATAGAAGTCATCTACAGCCACCTGTCAGATTTAAAGATTTTGCAATGATGTCATTTGAAACCATTAGAGAAATCAATGAACCTAAAATGTACAAAGAAGCAATTAGTGGTCAACAAAAGGACCAATGGCTCAAGGCAATGGAAAGTGAAGTAAAGTCACTAAAAGAAAACAAAACTTGGATTCTTGTTGACTTACCTAAAGGTAGAAAACCTATTTCCTGCAAATGGGTCTATAAAATTAAAACTAATGCTGATGGAACGTTGGACAAGTTTAAGGCTAGGTTAGTAGCTAAGGGCTATACACAGAAAAAAGGCATTGACTACGAAGAAACATTTAGTCCAGTAGCAAAAATGTCAACAATAAGGTCTGTTTTAAGTATAGCTGCAAACGAAGGTTTAAAACTTACACAATTTGATGTTTCAACAGCTTTTCTGTACGGTTCATTAGATGAAGAAATTTACATGAAACAGCCTGAAGGTTATTGTGACGGATCAAATAAAGTTTGTAGACTTAAACGAAGTATATATGGTCTAAAGCAGGCGCCTCGGTGCTGGAATAAGTGCATGGTTGATTATTTGAAAGGTATTGGATTTAAACAATGCATTACAGATCCGTGTTTATTTATCCGAAATCGTTTGAACAATAAGATTATTCTTGCTCTTTATGTTGATGATGGACTAGTAGCTGCCACAAATCAGAAAGATTCTGAACAATTTATGACAGAACTGAAGAGAAGATTTAAAATCACAACAAAAATATGTTCTTACTTTCTAGGATTAGAAATACAACATGAAACGGATTCAATTAAAATATCACAGAAATACTATGCACAGAAGGTATTGGATCGTTTTGGAATGAGTGACTGTAAGTCAGTTACTACACCCATATTAAAAGATGGACTACCAGATTCAGACAAAGAATTGGTTGATCCATTAAAGTTTCCTTATAGAGAAGCAGTGGGAGCTCTTTCCTATCTAACGGTTGGAACGCGACCAGATTTAGCATATGCTGTAAGTGTAGTGTCCAGATCCTTAGAGAAACCATCAAAAGAAGATATTGTTAAACTAAAACGTATCTTGCGTTATATTAAAGGAACCTTGGATTCTGCAATTATATATAGGAAAGGTTACAACACTGGAATTCTGGAGTGTTACAGTGATTCTGACCATGGTGGAGACGGAACTACCGGAAGATCTACCTCAGGTATATTGTGTCTTTACTCTGGAGGAGCAATATCATGGTCGAGCCGTCGCCAAACATGTGTTGCTATATCAAGCACTGAAGCTGAACTAGTTGCAGCTAGCGAAGCATCCAGAGAGATTGTCTGGCTGAAAAGGCTTTTACAAGAAATCTCAAACATAAAAGAAATACCCAAGTTAAGGGTAGACAATGATGCAGCTATTAAAATCTCACATAATCCAGAACTGCATAGACGAACGAAACATATCGCTATAAGACACTTTTATGTGAGAGAACTGGTTGCTGATGGAGAAATAGCTGTTGATTATGTTCCTACAGAATTTCAACTGGCAGACCTACTCACGAAGCCATTGCATAGGCCAAGGATAAAATCAATAGCAACACTTATGGGACTGAAGCTGTAGGGTTGACAAAAAGGGAGGATGTTAGAACTAGTGAACCTCGTTAGTTACAACTATGGAGTTTTGTATATTAACCATAAAGTTTTGACAACCCTGTTTGTTTTGTTGCATAGTAACATTGTAAAATAAGATTACTTTTATTAATACACATTTTCATCTATTTCTATTTTACTCAATCGTTTTATTATCTTAACACTTCTTGATAATTTTTGTTCAAAAATGGTTGCCTTCAAAACGCCCTAAAAAACAGTGCCACTATAAAAACGAATACACTCAATGGTGTTGTTAAATCAATGTCTGTCAAGAAACTTTGTCAGACCTTACTCTACAGTGTCGCTACGCGGTAAGACAAAAAACGAGAGCCCATAGCCCTCATTATATAAAGATGTACTTTGTACTTTGGGTTTTTACCAGGGACCAAATTTGCTTCGTTGCAACTGTCGGTTTTTTCAAGTTGTATGCAATTTGCAACTTCCGTACACATAATTTGACTAATGGTATCGTGCGCCATAATCATAGTAATTTTTTTTTTGCGCCAAATAAAACACACGAATTAGTTTTCAAGTTTTCTTATCAGTATTTTACACTCAATACTCATATTATAATATACTCATCCTAGCCTATGTCACATCACTCATTCATATGTCAATTTATTCA
The DNA here is from genome assembly GCA_905147285.1 of Hypena proboscidalis. Taxonomy (NCBI): domain Eukaryota; kingdom Metazoa; phylum Arthropoda; class Insecta; order Lepidoptera; family Erebidae; genus Hypena; species Hypena proboscidalis. Next base: position 1,578,570 of record LR990150.1, on the reverse strand, counting down.
AAGTGACGTTTTGAAAATTATGAAAGAAAATTCGAAATCCAAATAGCGGCTGTGATGTGATTTCGTGTTATTATTTACGTTCAGAGATATTTTAATTTGTCTTTGTTTACGCTATATGTTTTAATTAAACAAAAATGTCAAAGGTGATAAATAATGACGGCATTAAAGCTGGCTGCATCTACAGAATAGCCCTTGAAAACTTTGTGTAAGTAATTTTGGCGCGTATAAATTCATACAGGTTTTATCCTGTTTTTGTAGGATGCTTTGAGAACACTTAATAAAATACTGTATTTGAGATTGTTAAACATTTATGATATGAAATAATTATGTACCTAGGTCATGTAAATTTTCGTCAATTCGGTGTAAATTCGCCATAAACAGCAAAACCTTGGACAAATGAAGTCCTTCAAGTAGCCTAAGTAGGTACTTGTCACCGCCATCCTTTCTGCCCCATAATCTTGGCCGCGTGGTATGTCTGTAAAAAGTAGCCTACATTCTTTTTGGTGTCTTGAACCATCTTCACACCAATTTTCATGAAGATCTGTCCAGTAAATTTGAAGCTTATTTGGTACAAACAAACAATGTTGTCTTTAGTCTTTATAAGGAATACTAGCGACCCGCCCCGGCTTCGCACGGGTACAATGCTGATACTAAATACACTACAGAAAAACTGTGAACGTTGTATATAAAAACACATCGGCCCGCTCTGGATTCGCACGGGTATATAATATATAGCCTATGTCACTCACTGAAAAAATGATTAAAATCGATCCAGTAGTTTGATTTATTCATTACTGCCCGTGGCCCGCACGCGTTAAATTTGTAGTAAAACAATTCCCCCTTTCTATGCATGTATTATACATAAAAACCTTCCTCATGAATCACTCTATCTATTGGAAAAAACCGCATCAAAATCCGTTGCGTAGTTTTAAAGATTTAAGCGCACATAGGGACAGAAAAGGCGACTTTGTTTTATACTATGTAGTGATTAGTATAGATAAAACAAAGTTGCGTAGTTACACCACTTATAACTAAAGTACAGCCAGTCCAATTTTAATGATACTAGATTTGTTGGAATCCTGTCTGTCCCTAATAGCAAAGCAGAATGTCTACTGAAATATCAAAAAATCTGATTTTAGGGATATTTGTTTACAGCTGTAGTTTTCCCTACAGCTTGGGATAAAATAAATACAGCGCAGGTTTCATACAGGTATTTAGAATGAAAGTTAGCTAGAGCAAAAATATTATGAATATCATTAGTACTAGCGCTCATATCTGAACAGGTCCTAAGTGTAATTTTTCTATTTTCAGGACCTACAAGAGGGTTGAGCTGTTCCCAGGCCCATCCTTGAATATGATCATAGGTCCCAATGGCACTGGCAAGTCAACGTTTGTGTGTGCCATTATATTGGGACTGTGTGGCAAAACAAGTGTTATTGGGCGAGCTAAAAAAGTGAGCATTCTGACAGAATTTGTTACTTTTATTGATCTTATGTATACAATTTTTATTTCGTTGCTTTAAAAAAACGATGCCCCCAACTAGGAATAACTCCTGTGTTGTAGGGATGTTCACAAACATGCATTTCACACAAACAAAGCACACCCAGAGTCAGAACTAATATTTGCAGATCACACAAAGATTTTCCCATGTGGGAATCAAACCCACAACACCAGCGCAGTTGAAAGCAGTATGCCAACTGTGCACTCTCAATGAAAAAACATTTTTATAGTCTATTTCCTACACTACAGAGGCATTATTCAAATAATAATAATAAATATCTCCCAACTTACACACAATGCCAGCTTGTACTATGGGTACTAGAATAACTGATACTAATACATATAAGAAAGAAGAAAGAAAACAAATTTATTCTGACAAAAATGCATCACAAAATAAAACAATAAAAACTTATAATATTAAACAAATTATTGCCAGAAGTGGACACCATCTCAGCTAAATGCTGCAGAGCAACAAAGCCCTGCAGCGCTGATTTTCAGATGGCGCCAGAGAGAGGACGGACGATATCACATAAAAATAATAATAATAATGATAATTAATTAAAAACTTGAGTACACAATATAGACATCAATTAACAAAAAAAAAGGTTAGATCTAAAATTAAATTTAAAAGATCAAAAAAAAAGAAACTAGAATAAAACCTAAAAAAACAAAACATAAAATAAAATACTAAAAATTAAAATAAAAAATTAAAACATAATTACCAGTAAACGGAACGCAACCAAATAGCGCGAAACGAAAGGCATCAAAATAAAAGTGTAATCGCCAATCATAGCGCTACAATTATCATTTGGACCAATGCTCAAAAGATAGAGAGCGCTACGATTGGCGGGCATATATACTATTCTTTTGTCAATACATACTTATTATACAAAGAAACACCCAGACTAAGACAAACCCCCATGTTCATGCACACAAAGATTTGTCTTAAGCGGGAATTCGACCTTGGCGTAGCAGACATCCTAATACCTAATAGATAATTTAGAAATACACCAAAATCATGTATTCTTTCTTGTTTTTCAGATATCAGACTATGTAAGAAGTGGTTGCCAGAACTCCACTATAGAAATAGAGCTGTACCGTGACCCTGGGCAGAAGAATGTGATCATCACAAGGAATTTCAACCTGAGTGATGTGTCTACCTGGTCTATAGATCATAAGACTGTCAGGGAAAAGCAGGTGCAGGAGCTTATAGCTTCTATGAATATACAGGTATGGATATTTTTTATGCGGAATTGATATGAAGTAAAACAATTGTCTACAAACCACCATATTGTTAGATTTAAAGTATGTATTGTCATATAGAGAAGGAAATTTTTGATCAGATGTGTAAAGTAGAATAAGTCCGTCCAACAGATTGAACCATTTTTAAAAACAAACAAATGGCACCATACAAACATTTTAGTGCTGCAAATGTTGGTACCCTGGGCCAAAATTGATTGGCCCGTGAAGTACGTAACATATCTATCTCTATATACAGCAGCATGATGTGGATTGTAAGTAACAAAAAAATCTTTGATCTTAAGGTGGACAACCTCTGCCAACTTCTACCCCAAGATCGCGTACAAGATTTCTCCAAACTAGACCCTCAGCAGCGTCTTCGTAGTACGCTATCAGCTGTCGGTGGTCAGGAAAGCGTCACTCAATTGGACGAGCTGATCGAGTGTCGGCAGCAGCAGAGAGGCAATGCTACCAAACTGCAGAATAATGCGCAGGTTATACAGGAGCAGGAGCGGCTTAATGAGAGGTGAGGTAGCTTATGGTATTTATTCTTGTCGTAAATAATCAGTAATCCGCAGCATAGATAGAGCTTACTATACAGTGAACATGCTTCTTTATTGTTACCTGAATAAGTAGTGATAATGTTTTAATTAAAAAATAAAGTGTAAATGAAACATCAGCCCCAAAATAATAAGCTTTACTCCGAGGCTCGGCCCGCTTTATTTTAGAGATACAAAGATTGTTGCTAAAAATTAAGTAGCAATATAGGCTATAAGTGCACTTCTAACTGCTACTAATGAACTACTACACTCCAGTAGCCTATGTAGCGCAATGGATAAGACATTTGTCTTACAATCGAGAGGTTGTGAGTTCGAATCCTGGCCATTAACGTGATCTTCCACCTAAAACAAGAGAATTAAACTTACTAGTATTTTGTAGCGGTAAATTTCTAGTAAACATTTAAAATACAAGTTGCATTGATTACACCCATGAAAAATCGCGATTTTTTTTGCCATAACATTTGTTGAAAAAAAATCATTCTTCTTTTCAGACTTAAAGTAGTAATAGATGCAATGAAACAGAGAAAGGAGATAGAGAAGCAAATAGATGTATGTGAGAAGAAGAAACTCTGGCTGGAGTACCAGGAGCTAAGAGAGAAGGTTGTTGAATACTCCAATGATAAGAAGCAGGCTGTGAAACTGGTGAACACGCATAAGAGTAAAGTGGAGCCGTTGGAAAAAGTTATTGAAAAGGCTAGGGCAGAGATCAGTAAGGTGGAGAAAAAGAAATTAGCAGCTGTAAGTATTGATTTTCGTTTTAATTATAACTACTTCTAATATACAATCCCTTTTTTATAATTTACCAGCAATCTGCAAACCACTTTTTTTACAAGAAATAAGGAAATGAAAATCATATATTTTCGATTCTTGTTCCGCGCAAAAGCGCGTTTGGGTTGGATTTGATAGGGGCTATCACATGGGACCTAAGCATAACGGGTGAAGTGTGGGTATTGTACCCCTTTGCAAAATCCTTCTGGGTACTATAGGTGTGATGTTACTGAGATTAGATCTAATTGCTCATTTAAGTTATTTGCTATTTGTATTTCGATTAAACAAAGTCTATGAATCTAATTTAGTAGAAAACCCTGCTACGGCAAGGGTGAATTAATTTTACAACAGACTGCAGATGAAATAATAACTGAGATAAAATAAAAAATGTGTGTATTTATTTGTTTACAATGTATTTTTATTGCATGCAAGTAGATTTTTGACCAACTCTGATAAAAAACTGTAAAAATAATTAAGTTGGGATAAAGCCGATAAAAGTGAATTTGCAATAAGATTATTCACTTCAATGGACTTCAACTTCTTTAGAATTGACCTTTATGTTGTTGGTCTTTTCATAACACAATTTCTCTTTATTCCAGAACAAAAAAGTCTATGCTCTAAATGACACAGCCAAAGAAACAATGGCCACAGTCCGAGCACAAGAGTTCAAACTGAAAGAGATTGAGAGCTCTTATCAACAGAAGTTGGAGAGACATCGGAATAGAGAAAGAGAATTGCAGGAAGCTAAAGCCAAGCTGGAGAAACTGACGATGGATAAAACGAGATTGGTGGAGAAAGTCGGTGATAGTAAGTGATTTTTTATATTCACTATATAGGTTAAGCAATGCTTGCCGCAGGCGAGCCATTGGTAGTGATGCTACATATACATAATATGATGATACATATATCCCGCTGTCTGTCTGTCCCTATGCATGCTTAGATCTTAAAACTATGCAAGGGGTTTTTTTTTAATTGCTAGAATGACTCATAACGAATGTTTTTATGTATAAAACATGCATACTATAGTACTACAAAGTACCCAGAATGAAGCCAAGGCGGGTGGCTAGTTCATAATACATATTTCAACATTTAAATTGTATATATTATTGCGTTTGTGAGCCTGTTTTACCCAGAGTGAACCAGTTGTCAGATTTACCGACCTCTGTTTACCTAATGTCGTTGTTTCAACAATTTGGATGCATTTTTTACCATTTCTAGATGCAAAAGTAAAGATGGAATTAGAAGAGCTGCACAGGCCGATATCCAAAACGAACGCCGCCATCGAAAATATGAAGAAACAGAAGTTAGAAGTGCAGTACGATTTGGATAATAATGTTGTGCCGCAGATCAGATTGTGCCAAAATCGGTAAGATTATTTTATTATATAATAATAAATAAAATTGAAGTGTCTGTTTTTAATGTCAAAATTACAATGTTTTTTCTAGCTGGTATAGTTGTTTGCATTAAATACAGTTTCTAAAATGTGGTCTGTCTGTTTGTATCGGCTCATCTTCTAAACAGCTGGATCGATTTTAATAAAATTTTAGCTGCAAGTAACTGACTACAAGGCGTGTAACATAGGCTACTTTTTATCGATTTACCTACCACGCAGACGAAACTGCGGGAGAAAGTTTGTTTGTTTGTTTGACAGCGCTAATCTCGAGAACTGCTTCTACTACTAAGATTAAGACCCGTGTCTACAATATATAAGTATGTGTTCAAATCGCGAAAGTTTTAAATCATCAAACAAACCTCTTTTAGCTTTTCTTATATTAATAAATATATAGCTTATACATCTATAGAAGTTCTGGTGAGCTTAGGGTGGTGTAGAAATTGAGTGACAATTACAATTTCTCTTATTTTTGCCACAACCATTCTCATTATACTTTTCTGCTTTCAGAATACGTAACTTAGAAGATGTGAACATAAAACGTTTAGAAACCCTCCGTACATACAGCGAAGACTGTTACAAAGCCGTGCTGTGGCTGAGAGAAAACAGGCATTTGTTCCATCACAATGTACATGAACCTATGATGCTAGAAGTGAGTACTCAATTAGTCTCAAAGGTGTAAAATACACACATTACTATCCACCGGGCACAAATCCAATTCCATGCTGCTATTGATCATTTTGTGACGGAATAATCCTAAATTACACTGCATGATCCGGGAATCGAACCCGAGACCTCGCGGTGAGAGGCACATACACTAACTACTAGACCAACGAGATAGATAATCAGTATATTATACATAGAAACTGGACTGGTAGGATTCGAACCTGCTACCTCTGGACACCAGCCAGCTGCTTTTCCCACTACGCTACGGCCTCATCTTGCCAGGACCTCAGGCGTATAACACTAAGATTTAAGGAGTGAGCCTATCGCCATCCACCGCAGGCAATTTCTATCTAATAGAGTTACGTGTCGGCAAAAGCCCAGATGACACTCATAACTGACATGAGGATCGAACCCCAGACAGATAGATGGATATTGATCAAAAACTACAAAATCTAATACTCTTTTTCAGATAAAATTCTCAGACCCGAAGTTCGCTCGTTATTTGGAGAGCACTATATCTGCACGAGACCTGGTAGCTTTTACCTTCGAGTCGAGTCAGGATATGAACCTGTTCCTCCAGAAGGTGCGGCAGGAGCAAGGGTTGAAGAGAGTCAACGCGCTGTGCAGTCAGGGAGGAGCTGTGGAACTGCCGAGCAGGAATATACAACAACTGAGGTAAGGCATACGAAATGAAATATATATTCTAATGACTCACAATATTCCCTGAGCCCCAGTAGTTTGATAACTTCGAAGGACAACGCCATCTATTCGAACTATTATTATATGAGAGTGATAAGTACTGAGTGGGAGACTGTGGGTCTGCGAAGTCAAAGGTCTCGGGTTCGAACGCACGTCACACACCTCTGTCAATATATAGTTAAGATTCGTCTTTTCGAAGATAATGTGTGATTTATCATATAAAATATCGCTCGCTAACAGTGAAGAAAAATATCGTGCAAAACCTGCATGCCTGAGAGTGCCTAAAAAGTACTGGCCTCACCCTTCTCATCATGAGAAGAGACCCGAGCCCAGCAGTGGGACATGTATTAGATACAGGGCTGCTATTATTATTTTTATTAAAGATAATTCCTCAATGTTTAAGAATATGGGGATAATTCTTTCAATAATTAAGGCTGTTTACTGTTTTCTTTCAAGTTATACACAGATATAGCGAGACATTGAATAATACTTAAGTATTTCTTACTTTTCTTTTGTGAAATTATTAATACATTTAATTGGTCCTTCCATTCCAGTTACCTAGGTTTCTACACGTACCTGGTAGACACGATAGAAGCGCCGGACGCGATAGTGCGGTACCTCTGCAAGAACTACAACATTCACAAGATCCCCATCGGCGACGAACACACGTATAGGAACAGTGGCAAAGTGCCTGCCAATATCACGTTCTTTTATACTGGTAAGTTTTCGGAATTACCACACGTCATATATAATTTTATCTTTTTATTGATAATTTTTATAGCATTAAGCAGTGCTTAGCAAATTAAACTTTGCAGGCAGGATTTAGTTAGTTTAGTTAGTTTTTAAAGGTTAAGGTATTTACACATAAAAAATAATATTGGAATACAAAAATATCTTATTCTAATTGTACACACACTAAGATAAGTAATAAATATTGTTTAGGCTGCATCAGGTGATGCAGCCTTAACAACATTTAACACTGATTTTTAGTTACTATTTAAAACATATTTTACATGGATACTATCATGTTGTGGCGTTAAGTGGAACTTGTAACTAAACCAAACTTGCAGGCAGGATTTAAACCTGTGACCTACTGCACACCGGGCAGCCGCTTTAACCAACCAGGTACCAGTAGGATCCTACTTAAGATGGATGAACAAATGGATGAACGTGACGTCACGAAATGACGTAACATGCAGTTGAAAAACTGAAGGTCCTAGCAAGAGGTGACCGAAGCTGGTTGATTAAAGCGGCTGCTCGGTGTGCAGAAGGTCGCAGGTATGGCTACGCGTTAGATATGAATGTTGGCAAAATTGTCCCAATCCACTTCTTCTCACTTCAAGTCTTATGAAATCTTTAAAGCGTTTTCAACGTGACTTTCTAGACATTTAGACACATATGGTACGCAGGAAGGAGAGAGGAGTTGTATTTTGAATAACCAATAAGATTTTGTTATTGCCTCATCTTCTCTCCGGAGCGGAGAGAAGATTTTGGTGAAAATGGATCGAGCGGAGCTGAGGAAAAGTCTCACTTTTTTACAGAATGTAGTGCAGTTGCACACATCTCTACACCGCTCCGCTTTCGTGAAAAATGGATCTTAATCTTGTTATTTGATGAATAACTCTTTAATGTTTCAGAGAACCACAGATTCGTAGTAAGAGTATCAGCGTACAGCGGAGAGAAATCGAGTTCTACGATAGAGATCAGGCAACCGAGGCTATTGGCCAATACCGTGGACGCTGAACAACTCAGGCAGTTCAATTCTGAGTATGTATTACATAGACATCGCCTATATTATACAGAAGGGTATATTAGGGTATATTTAATATAACTTCAAATTCAAATTCAAATTTAAATCATTTATTTTCATAGGCCCCAGGAGGCGCTTGAACACGTCAAAATATTACAAACAAATGATATAAAAATAAATTATAAGTAAAACTAAATTATACTAATTACAATGATTTGAATAACCAGGGCTTAGATTAATTTTAATCCAACGGTTTACAATCAGATTAAAATCAAACTAAATACCAGCTCTGATGGGTATTGCATTATGAGAAGAGCTGGTGAGAAACTCATGTGCACCATCTTTTCAAATGAAATGAATAAAACTTCACGCCTGCATTACCCAGAAGGGTGCGGAGGTGAAATGTGGGTGTTGTACACCTCTGTCACACCGTTCTGGGTAATATAGTTGCATGTTATATGTTATTTTGATATGATTTCAAATTTTTATTTATTTTGCCTGTGAAATACAAATAAGAGGCCCCTGGTGAAACAGTGTTATTTAAAGCTCTCATGCTAGGAGGTGAGCCTATAGCAATTTATTGTTCTACTAAGTTATTCTTTTTTTTTTTTATACTACGCCCACAGCGAACGAACGTGTAGTCCACCTGATGGTAAGTGGAGTACAACCCATGGACATCTACAATCCGCAAAAGTAGATTATAGATGCGTCGCTGCAGCTGAGGGTTAAGGTGTTATGCCTCATGTGCCAGTAATTTCAGGGCCTGATCTCACCACCAAACCGGAACACAGTAATGGAAGCACTACTATTTGGCGGCAGGTTAAAGGTGAGACGGTGGTGCTGCCACCCTCGAGCTCGTTCACAAGAGCTCTACCACCAGTAAAGTTGTATCTACTAAGTTTGTTAAAATCGTCCATACAACAATTCAACGAATAAATTTAATCCTAGTTTCATGTATTTTGTTGTACCTATTTATTTATCAAAATGCTAATTTTTTTTTAGGTTGTCTTCATACGAGAAAAAAGGTCAGACACACAGAAACAAAATTAACGATATTGACAACAAGCTTTCGACTCTGGAGAGTAATCTCAATGAACTCAATATAAGAAGAAAAGCTATCAGTGAAGGAGTTGAAAAGGTAAGAAAATATGCGTGGTGACTGATCCTTAGATAGTAAAATATATAATAATAAAATAGGATACATAACATAACATCACGCCTATATTACCCAAAAGGGTGTGGCAGGAGTGTATAAAACCCACACTTCTCCTGTTATTTTTATAACAAATATAAAATCCAAGCTTAAGTCTTTTAAATTTTAACATTGATATTAATAATTGACTTGTAATTCTGGAATAAAATTAATTGAACTGCATGTGGAAGAGGCTGACATTTAGATAAGCAGCTAATATTGGCACGCCTTGATTGACAGAATATGATGATACTGTGTAATTAGTTTAGGTCACCTATTATGTACTTACTAAGTCTTATTTAATAAATGAACTAATAGAGTAAATGCATTCACCTAGCTATTGTAACTTAAATATTTAAGAAGATAAAATATTGTTATATACCTAACCTACCTACCTTTTTTACTTGAAATGTAATAATAATTTGTTAGTAGCGTTTACGACTGCCGTAATAAATTGCAGATAAAATTGCGCTGCAAGCAAACCTCTGTGGTTTATTAGCAACGCATTAAGATGTTAATGCTAAAGATGGCTTTTGTAAATGTTAATAAATAAAAAATAAATAAAAAACCGTGCTGCTATTGTGAACTCCCTGACAGAAAGTCACAAATAATACTTTGACCTTGTGCCGGGTGGGTGGCGATAGGCTAAGCCCCTATCCCATGGGACCTAAACATAACAGGGCAAATGTGGGTGTTGTACACCTCTGCCACACCCTTCTGGATAATATAGGCGTGATGTTATGTTATTTTGTTATGTTTTTATCGTTATGGGACTGCCAAAACTGCCATCGGAGCTGGTACTTAGATTGATTTTAATCTAATTCTAAACAGTTGGATTTAAATTAATCTAAGCCCCGGTTATTCAAATCATTGTAATTAGTATAATTTAGTTTTATATCATTTGTTTGTAATATTTTGACGTGCTTAAGTGCCTCCTGGGGCCTATGAAAATAAATAATTTGAATATGAATTTAAAATTTGAAAATTGAATTTTCCAGGTGCGAACAATATCAGTCCAAATCCGGATCCAAGCTAAAAAGGTGCAGGACATAGAAACAGAACCTTCTTTCAACATGCAGCAGGAGAAAGAAAGGAGTAGAAAGAAGCAGAAAGATTGCGTCATCAAACAATGTACTCTACAGAATGAGCTGAAGCAGATTGTTGGTACGCTGCATACCGAGATACTTGGAGCTGATGTCTTGAAGGTAAACATTACATTCATCGAGCCCTTCTTCTTCTATATTTTTTCATTTTATAAACACAAATAAATAAAATTCAAGTGTCTGTTTTTAAAATGCAGTGTTTAAATTTTTTTTGTCTGTCTGTTTGTATCGACTAAATTTCTGAACTGTTGGACCGATTTTTATAAAATTTTAGATACAGGTAACTGACTACAAGGCGCGTAACATGGGCTGTACCTACCACGCAGATGAAACCGCGGGAATAATTTTGGTTGTATGATAGCTCGAAAACAACTGGTCGAATTTTGATAATTATTTTTGTGTTTGATAATCTAACTCTCAATAATGGTATTTAGATTAGAGTTTTTTTTTTATTTAGGTTTAATGCGGGTCAAAGCGCGGGAGCAGCTCCTACTTAATACAACGAATAATGTATTCAATAAGTATGATATTTATGTATTTAAAGCAAAAAAAATAATAATTAAATAATATAAAATTTTAAGATACTATTTTAAAATGTAAACATTTTTTGATATAAACACAAAGAGCTCTTTCTTCCTCTCCCCTACTTCTGCCGTGCCCGTCAGTGTCCATAATTGACACTGTACCTATTTATAAGACCATTTTAACATTGTGGAGTGCAATAAATACTTGAATATGTACTTGAATACTTGAATTCCATGCGGACGAAGTCGCGGTCAAAAGCTAGCTAATAAAATAAATACTGTTTCAGATACAACTGGACTTCAATAGGAACGCAATAGTCAATCAAGAAAATGAACTGCGGGAACTCCGAAGCGAACTGATGAATGTGCAGGTATAATCTTAATGTTTATAATATTTTATAGCAAATTTTAGCTTTGCTATGCCTTTTTGTATTTTATATAATATTAATCACTCATCGCATAGGTGGCGGTAAAACCAAGTAAGGTTCGTCTAGCTAAGGTAAATATACCTATGACGCTGGCACAAAAAGAGTTGAGAAATTTCGAATCTAGCAGCATACGAATCCATAGCTGAATTGGCAAAGCACTTGGGGCGATTACCCAGGGGGTGCAGGTTCGAGTACTGCTCGATTCTTAATTTTTCAACTTTAATATTATATGAAATCTTAATGTTATAAAGTTTAAAATCATGTTCGTTTGGTTGAACGCGGTAATCTCTAGAACTATGGGTCCAATCGGAAAAAAAATGTGTTGTGTTAGATAGCCAATTTGCTTAGGATGGCTGTACTAAAGGCTATATAAGATCACGCTACGACAAATAGGGGCGGAGCAGCAACGAAATATGTCGCAAAACCGAGGGAAATTTTTTTTTTTTTTACTTACTTTAAATTTAAGCGATGGGAGCAGAGTCGTATCGTATAACACGGGGTAATAACTTGACTTTGATTAGCGTATGCGCTTCTCACCACGAGGGCTCGGGTTCGATTCCCGGGTCGGGCAGAGTGTTATTTGTGAATTTTCTGTCTGGAAATTCAGAATAGCAGCTCGGAGTTGGAATTGTGCTCGGAGGATGGCGATAGGCTCACCCTCTACCTACCCGGACCTAAACATAACAGGTGAAATGTGGGTGTTGTTCATCTCTGTCACACCCTTCTGGGTCCTTATCCTTAAGGTCCTGTGTCCCCTAGATGGGGCAGAGGGCATCCACAGTGCGCCGCCGTCCCGCTCGGTCTTGAGCTTCGCGCTTTATTTCGCTCCAGGTTTTGCCGGTATTCTTCGCCTCCGCGATGATTGTCCGTCGCCAGGTCTGCTTAGGGCGGCCACGCTTTCGCTTTCCTTGGGGATTCCAGTATATTTTTTAATAATAATACAAATTTTGACACTTTTATATTTAAATACATAATGTAAATATAAAAGTGTGTTATATTTTATCGATTCAGTAACGTTTACTTGACGATTCTAAAACAGGCCCTTAATATAGCTAGTAATCGATTTTTTGTCAAATATTGTCAATCATAACAGGTGAAATGTAGGTTTTGTACACCTCTGCCACACTCTTTTGGGGAAATATAGACGTGATGTATATGTATGTTATATTGTAATGTTATCTTTCAGGCAACCCTAGAAAACATAGAAAACCTACTAACCCGGTCGAAATCGAACGCCAAAGACAAACTTCTAGAAGCCAAGCGGAACTCCAACAACAAACTGCCGCAAGATCCCGACTTTCCTTACAAAGATGCATTTGAAACATTGCCGTCCGATATCACGAGGTTGCAGGAACATTGCTTTGAATTGCAGACTAGGATGGACTGTATGGATCAAGGGGATGAACAGGTAACTCTAAATATATAATAGCAGCTCTGTATATGTCCCACTGCTGGTCTTGGACCTCTTCTCATGATGAGCAGGAAGGCCACAGTCCACCACGCTGGCCAACTGCGGATTGGTAGACTTCACACGCCCTCCAGTAGTTTTAGGCACTCTAAGATATGCAGTTTTCCTAACGAAGTATTTCCTTCAACGTTAGCAAATACACACATTGACATAAGGTGTGTGCCGTAACGTGGACTCGAACCCGAGACCTTCCTCCTACAGTGTCCCACTCTGCTACCGCTGCTGTTCAATGCCTTACCCATAAATAGTAGTTGGTAGAAACCTTCTGCCTTGCCTGTACACACATAATGATGATGTTTATTTAAAACTTCTGTGCTTCCAAAGAGTAAGGATAAGTTTCTTTAGAGTGTACTTAGCTCAAACTCTTTCGAGCATACTTAGGCTTAGTTTATGGTTTGTAAAAAGTTACTTTTAAATAATAACAATTTAATAAACAATAACAGATAATTACAAACAAAAGATAACATTTTTGTGAATAAAAACGATAATAAAATGTCAAGAACTAAAATTTATATTGAATTTGTTAATTATTTTGTTAAATAAGTGATATTTATATATAATGGTCAACTTAAATAAAATGAAAAATGAAAATATGTATTAAATTTTATGGGAAGCGTAATTATTTGAAAATTTTCTAGGTTATTAAAGAATACGAAGAACGCGAAAAGCTGATCGCTAAATTGAAGTCTGAAGTGGACAGCTCGAGTGACAAGAACAAAATGCTGGACAAAAAGATGTCAAGCATAAAGTAAGTGATTATTTTTGTTTATATTACTATTACACTACGCTAAAATGCATTTTCGTGCGTGCCCATTTTGTCAAATAACAATTTAAAATAAAATTAAACACCGGGTAAATTAATTCCATATTTAAAATGATACAATAAAGTCCTCCACGGCGTTTGTTTGCGATAAACTCAAAAACTACTAAACGGATTATCATACGATTTCCACCAATAGGTAGAGTAATTCATGGAGATGCTTTCATTTTAAATTTGCCGACATACCACGACGGAAGCAAGTACAAAAAGCAATATTTTCGTCGTATACATTATTTAATCGAATTAGTTCCATCGATCCAAACTAGATGGAGCTTATCGATTTATAATCGAGATATGGTTTCGTTACCAAGTCTAGTATAAAAGGTCGCACAATTTTTGTTGAGTTAGATCGGTTCAGTTGTTTAACTGAATATTATTTTTTGATAGTGCTTGTTTAGGTTTATTAATCTAGACATAGCATCTATAATATTCAATATTCTTTATAAATAAAATTAAGTAAAAATAAAATAATATTATAATATATTTTTTTTGTAATGCTAATAACTCCTGTGTCGCGAGGGTGTTAACAAACATACATTTCACACACACAGTACACCCAGAGTCATAACAAAGCCTCGGAAGACACACGTACTCCATACTAGCGATGGGTCGTCGACGGTTTTTGCGTAAACGAAACTAGACCGTTCATTTTGGTTCATCGACTAGTCGATCGACCGGTTCAAAATATAGACTATAGTTCACGGTCTCAGTTCTTGCAAACTGCTAAGGGTCGCTTATAGTTCTTATGCGTTTACATTACGGGCGACGTTGAATTCGACTGAATGATTAAACGATGCGGTTCGACTGTTAACTGCACTGCTGATTGAAATTTGAGAAAAATAATTTAAATAATAATCAAATTTTATTTGTTTATGTTACATTAAATAAATTGAAAATATATACATAGGTAAAAATAAAAAGGCAAATATTTACATTAAGTTAGGCGTCATAGTATTCCTCCGCATCGTTTTTAAAATAATAAAATTAATGAAAAAAAAATATATTGTATAGGTTTATAATTCCAGGTTTTGTTGATCTTCCCTTCATACTTTTTCCAGGCTTAGGACTGGCTGAATAAAGCGTACCTATATGAACTTGTCTATAACTTACTATAACCATCTCACTCGCTAGCATTTCGCATTCAAACAAATATCAACGTTATCGCGTTTAAATATTGTCGTCTATTGTGTAGTTGTCTATTGAACTATGAATGAAGTACGAGAATATAAACCGTGATCGTGTCGTCTACAAAATGAACTGGTTTATCTGACAAACGTAAACGGTCGAACCGTTCATGAACCGTCAACCGGTCCATTGAACCAGTCCGTTCATTCAACGCCCACCACTACTCCATAACGTAGTCCATAGCTATTTTCATGTCATCTCATTTAAAATATTAGTTAACATTGTGAGGTACCAAGCGGGTGGAAGCGAACTGTTATATACTAAGGATGTATAGCTTTATGCTTACTCCTTATTTTTAGTAATGCTTTCGCTAGCACACCCACGCTTTCCAGCGTGGCATCATTAACCCGAAGAGTTAGTCTATACTCAACCATCATCGGAGATAGTTGCCTAAGGGTCCTTTTTGGCTTGTACACTATTGTGTCATTTAAATATAATTAAATAAGTTTTCTTTTAATTAAATCTCTTTTTTAAAAGCCAATCCCAAAGGGACCCCGTAACATTGGTGGCAGCGGTGGGATACGGATATCCCCAGTGCGATTCGCGTAATCTACATTTATGAATAGACTCTCCGTGTCCCAAAAACCAACGAAAAAGCTACGATTAGCTTACCGACCCAGTGAGCGTCCTTTGTGCCTGTAACCTTGTGACTACGTTTACCATATCGAGAAGACCCTGCGAGCTTCAGAAAGACGTCCTTGTGAGCGTCCTCCGAGTATCCTGTGAACGTCCTGTGAGCGCTACTTGCGCATCCAGGCCATCCTCCTGTAAGCATCGTGTGACCCGCGAGTGTCCCGCGTAGTGTAAAAGAAAGTGTTCGTGAATTTAAAACTGTCGTGTGTTATTCGTGTGCGCGTCGCTATGCAGCTATTCCATGCGCTAGCCCTTATCGCCGCCTACGTGTTCCTGTAAGTCGTTGAACATTTATCTCTGTGCAACATTGATTGAACTTTAATCTTGTGTACTTTTAAGTAGTTCTATTTTTAGTCTTATGTGCTTTATATATTATGCCTAAAGTGCCTAAAACTGAAGATTTAAAACTAGATATTGAGATTGCCAAAACTTCGGAACACAAATCTCCTCTCTTATCGCCCAGAGTAACTCGAAAAACAGTTACAGAAATGGAGCTAAATATTTTATTAAAATTCGTTAAACAATACGACGGCAGCCGCGAAAAACTAAATTCTTTTATCAACAATTGTAATAACGCTTATGAATTAGCGTCTGAGGCTCAGAAGCCTATTTTATTTAAATACATTTTGTGTCAGCTTACAGGAAAGGCAGAACTTGCCTGTTCGATTAAAGAGTTCACATCTTGGGAACAACTTAAAGAGTTCAAAACATTATACTCATTTATTAACTGAGCTCCAGGAAAGCAAACAAAGCTCATCCGAAAATGCAGGTCAATTTGCTCTACGAATGGAAACTTATCTATCGCAATTGTTGACTGAGATATCGCTTTCGTCCTTCAAGGCTAAAGAAATGGCTGGTCGCACAGCGGCTATGGAGGACTTGACCCTTCATCATTTCCTCATGGGTTTGAATCCCCGGGTGTCGAATATGGTTAGATGTAGGGACCCTAAAACTTTTAATGATGCCGTTAATTTAGCTATATCTGAAGAAAGAATCCAGGAAACTTTATATAAGCGAAATAGTAGTAGTTCACAAGAAAAGCAGACAAATCGTTTCAAACAGAAACTCATTGCTCAGGGTCCAAATTCTGCTATTAAAGCAAAGTATTCTCAACAAAAATCTCAATCGAGTATTCCTAGCAATAATGCTAAACCTTTTAAACATGACCCGAACCTCACGTGCAAATACTGTAAAGAAGTAGGGCATGATATTGGCAATTGCGTCAAACGACGAGCCAAGCATTCATCTAGTTCTCAAACAAAAGATACTAGTAAATCTTCAGGGCCTCAACCCGATTCCAAACCTGCACAGGTAAATTTAGTCGACGATTGCGATGACTCAGATGAATCTGACAGCGAAGAAATTGACGAAAATGATTTAAACCTGTAATCGTCCCGCAATCGTACCGCACGGGACGTAAAGTCAAAGCCGGTACACTTTCGAACAAAACATGTTCAGTCTGCTTTTGTGGTAACGTTGTACATCAGGGTAACCAGCCCCAAAACGAGAACATTACCCAAGCAATTACTCACTCCTCTATTAAGGTTGTACGACAGGGTAACCAGCCCCAAAATGGGAACCTTAATCTCTCTTCTGCTAAGGTTGTACATCAGGGTAACCAGCCCCAAAAAGGGAACCTTAGACAGTTTTCTCACGAGGTTATACAACAGGGTAACCAGCCCCAAACCGGAAACCTTAAACAATCCTCTGAGGTTATACAGCAGGGTAACCAGTCCCAAATCGGAAACCTTAAACAATCCTCCAAGGTTATACAGCAGGGTAATCAGTCCCAAACCGGAAACCTTAAACAATCCTCCAAGGTTATACAGCAGGGTACCCAGTCCCAAAACGGAAACCTTGATTTAAATCCGCAAGAGATTTATGAGGTTAACATTGACACCTCAAAGAGGCTTTTACCTCATGTCCTAGTGGAGTCAAAAGTATCTGACATTCCACTAACCCTTTTGGTAGATTCAGGCTCCGCTATATGCCTATTAAAAGAATCTTCAATTTCTAATCAGCCAAACATCATTCGTAAACCTATTAATATTAAAGGTATTGATCCTGGCAATGAAACTACCCAAACAGTAGGTTATTTTAATTTAAAGTTTAAAGTATCTCCTAATAAATCGGTTTGTCATAAATTTCATATAATTGAAGACATTAACCTGCCTTATGATGGCATCATAGGCAACGACTTTCTGACAGCTAACAGCTGCAATATAGATTACAGTCGTGATATTCTGAAAATTAAAAATAAGGATATTAAAATTAATTTCTTTGATTCATGCTACATTATTCCACCACGTACTGAAACTGTAATAGAATGTACTGTGGCTAACCCAGAATTAAAAGAAGGTATGATACTAGATCAACACCTCTCTCAAACTCTTTTAGTAGCAAATTGTTTGGTAAATGTAAAAGAAAATCAAAGAATCAATATTTCTGTAGTAAATATTTCAAACAAACCAATTACTATTAAACGTAACCTTAAACTTAAACTAGAGCCTATAGAATTATTTCCAATTAATTCGTGCTTAAATAATGACAACGTAACTGACCGCACTAAGCGCGTCCTTAACTTATTGAGAACTTCTCACTTGAACGAAGAAGAAGCCAATGCCCTTCTCGATTTGTGTTCTGACTATTCTGACATTTTTCATCTATCCGACGAACCCTTATCCTTTACCTCAACTATTCAACATGAAATTAAAACAACTAGCGACACTCCCATTCACACTAAGTCCTACCGCTTTCCAGAGTGTCATAAAAAGGAAGTACAAAGTCAAATTAATAAAATGTTAGAACAAGACATTATCACCCCTTCGTCTTCCCCTTGGTCCTCTCCTATTTGGATTGTGCCCAAAAAATCAGACGCTTCAGGCCAAAAGAAATGGCGTATAGTCATAGACTATCGGAAGTTGAATGACATAACCATCGGCGAAGTTTACCCTATACCTCAAATAACAGAAATTCTGGACCAATTAGGTAAGAGTCAGTACTTTAGTACCCTTGACCTATCATCAGGTTTCCATCAGCTGCTGACTGCGCCAGAAGATGCACCCAAAACAGCTTTCTCTATACCTCAAGGTCACTTCCAATTTAATCGGATGCCATTCGGATTAAAGAATGCGCCATCCACTTTCCAAAGGCTAATGAACAACTGCCTCACCGGTTTGCAAGGCTCTCATTGCTTTGTTTATTTAGATGATATCGTCTTATATGCGTTTGACCTTCAAACGGCTATTCAAAACCTCAAGGCCGTCTTCGACAGACTTAGAAAATTCAACTTAAAACTCCAACCTGAAAAATGTGAGTTCCTTCGAAAGGAAGTTACCTACCTAGGCCATGTTATAACCCAAAACGGTGTTAAACCTAACCCGGATAAGGTCAAGGCCGTGACTCACTATCCCGTTCCTAAATGTCCCCGAGATATTAAATCTTTCTTAGGTCTTGTCTCGTATTACAGGCGTTTTATACCTAACTTTTCAAAACTTGCTAAATCTCTCACTATACTTCTCAAAAAAGACGTCCCCTTTAACTGGACTAACGAACAACAACTTAGTTTTGAAACTCTGAAAACCAAATTAATAGAATCACCTATCCTGGCATACCCTGATTTTAATCAACCCTTCCTACTTACCTGTGATGCGTCGAGTTTTGCAGTATCTGCAATTCTTTCTCAAGGTCCTATTGGCCAAGATCGCCCAATTGCATATGCATCAAGAACCTTAAATAAAGCTGAAGGTAATTACAGTGTTACCGAGAAAGAGTGCCTAGCAATAATATATGGAACCAAGGTCTTCCGGCCTTATTTATATGGTCGCCGTTTTACCATCATAACAGACCATAAGCCACTTCAATGGCTTTTCAATTGTAAAGACCCTGGCTCTCGACTAGTTCGATGGAGGCTAAAATTAGAAGAATTTGAATATAATATTCAATATAAAAAGGGTAAAATAAACGCAAATGCAGACGCCCTATCCAGGTTTCCCGTCAATCCTATCCAACCTACAATTGACGAAATACCTATCCCTAACTCTCAAGACTTTGAAGAATCTCTTTTGAGGAATGACAATCTAGACAGGGACTTATTTGACTTAATTACATCACCTGCCTCTTTTCCATCAGAGGAACTAAATCCTGACTATCTCCTAGAAATTCCTACACCGGAACTTATTAATATCAATTCTCCTAACCTTATCTCACCTGATGTTACATTAGAGTCCCCAAGTACAAATGTCGTTGACCCACCTGAAGGTCAAAACACTCCCGACCTTAGTCTTAATCATAACTTGATTACTGACGACTACTCAAAGTACCTAAAAGAGATTAGCGATAAGAATAAAATATTCAACACGAATATTATAGAACACAATGAGAGTTTACTAAGGAGTACTTGTAAAGTAATCTTAGTGCCCACATCGATTGACCTCGACGAATCGAATCCCTATCTTGAAGAAATATTAAATAACTCAGAAAATTCAGAAGTAATACGTAATCAAGAAAAACAATTACATTCCTTCTCTAAAATTAATTTAACTAACAAAGAATATTACCTATTGTATATGAAAGTACATTACTTCGATCAGACTTCCTATCCTGAGATATTCGAAACTCTAAAAACTATTCGCAATGAATTAGTTGTAACAAGTGGTATCGAGCAAATTAGCTTATCTGATTTCCGCGACCCTTTCGAAAAACATAGTTTTATTAAACTATATAATATCATAAATTATCTCTTTCATAATACAAATATACAAGTAAATATTTATCATAATAACATAACGTATCCCTCACCTTCCGAGGTGAAGAAAATTCTTCAAGATAACCATGACTTACCTGTAGCTGGTCATTTAGGTGTTAATCGCATGCACAATAGATTAAAAGAATTATATTATTGGAAAAATATGCGTAGTGACATAGAATCCTATGTGAAAAAATGTAAACTATGCCAAGAAAATAAAGCGTTACGTAAAACAAACCGAGCGCCCATGCAAATAACGAGCACTTCGACAAAACCCTGTGAGCGTGTATCTTTAGATATCGTTGGACCCCTTCCTGAGTCCGGACCTGGCAAACTCAAATACATACTAACGTTGCAAGACGATTTTAGTAAATTTTCATCTGCCTATCCTATACGCAGCACAACTGCTGAGGAGACAAGTGAATGTTTACTACATTTTATATCCATATTCGGCATACCGAAAATGATCCTCACTGACCAGGGAACCAACTTTACATCTGACCTGTTTAAAAAGACGTGTGACTTTTTAAAAATAAAACAACTATGGTCATCTCCTTACCATCCACAAACCCAAGGTGCATTAGAAAGAAGCCACTCAACGTTAAAAGAATATCTCAAATCATTTGTCAACGAAGAGCAGACAAATTGGCCTCGTTATGTTTACACAGCCATGCTTACCTATAATACATCTGTCCATTCTACAACACATTATACTCCCTATGAGTTAATGTTCGGTAATAAACCATTTATTCCAAATTCTATGTGTGATGAAGCATTAGGAGCTACATATCCTGATTATGTGCGGATGCTACAAAATCGCTTAAAGTATTCTCGCGATAAAGCATTTGAATATATAAACAAATCGAAACTATCTTCCAAAACTTATTATGACTCACATAGCCGCCCGGTAAAATATAAGATCGGTGACTATGTGTATTTAAAGAACCATTTAAGACTTAGAAAAGCCTTATCTCCCATATGGAAAGGCCCATATAAAATAGTGAAAGTTCACGGCAATAACACCGTGTCACTATTAATAAATCGGAGACATGTCCGTCATCATTTTGATGAAATTAAACTCGCTGAAGTCGCCAGCAACCTGTAAACAAAAATAATTAATTACATATACTTATATAGTATAATAGCTCGTAATCGTATTTAGTATTTAGTTTCGAAACTTGTAATCATTTAGTATAAGAAAGTTAGTTGATAAAGTTATATACCTACCTGTGTATATACTTACAGTGCCTCAGCGCAGCTCCAAGCACCCGACGAGTATGTCCAACCAATTACTGCAAGTCCCGGGATATATTTTGATTATATTGGAAAATTAAAAATTAGTAATGGTATCTTAAATATCATAATGCCAATAAACATTTCTAAATTAAATTTACATGTAGAAAATATTAATTTGGCTATGGAAAACGTTATAAGTTTGTGTAAACAAAGCGGGTTTGTAGAACAATCAGAATGCCACAATACAGTGGAACCTCTGATAGCCCAGCGAGAGAATATTAATAGATTATTTGTATCCATTTCATATCTGAGCGATAACAGATCCAAGAGAGCTTGGATTGCAGGAGTCGGCACTGTCTTAAAACAAGTTTTCGGCACCTTAGACGAAAATGATGCTGTCAAATATGACGAAGCAATTGAGTCCATTGGTAACCAAGAAAACCAACTTGTATCTCTAATTAAGAATAATATTTTAGTAACTAACTCTGTAATAAATAGCTATAATAATACATTTGAGAAAATTAAACACAATGAAATTAAATTGTATAATACAATAGATGAGCTTTCGACTAACATTCAAGATATATCAAAAATAACAAATAAGTTAGAATTCAAATTATATTTAGAATCTGTCCTAAATTCATTAGAAACGTCCATGGTCACCCTATCATTCCAACTTGAAGACATAGCCAACGCTATAATGTTTTGTAGTCAAAACATCCTACATCCGTCGGTTATCTCGCCAACCATTATGTACCAAGAATTGGCTGATAGCAGCAGGCACTTGCCTAGTAATGTAAACTTACCTGTAAGCTTAGATATAAGTTCCATGAACACTCTTTTTAAAATGTCTTCTTTAATTTGTTATTATTTTAATTCTAAACTTGTATTTTTGTTACGTGTACCCCTAATTTTAAACCAGGAGTTTTCATTGTTTAATAATATTCCACTACCAACACCACATGATGTTAAACAACCATACACATTTAGTATGATTGTACCTAGTACTAATTATATAGCTATTACGAAGGATACATCCACTTATTGTAACTTAGAATCATTTGAAAAATGTAAGATAATAAATTCAGCAGAATATTTGTGTGAAATCTCAGTAACCTATAAAACTAATTCTAAAGTTAGCTGTGAAAGTGAATTATTATCGAAAATTGTTAATGACATTCCCACGGAATGTAAAACTAAATTAATTCATGGCAAATTAGATATATTTAGGCCATTATATAACAATAAGTTTATTTATGTACAATCAGAGTTAACTAAAGTTTCTTTAGATTGCCAGAACTCCGACCAAATAAAAGAGCTGAATATTATGGGAATCGGTAACCTCTCTATTCCCAGCAATTGCATAGCATATTGTAAAGGTACTACAATTATGCCAAAATATAGGAATACCTTAAACTTGACCTCTCCAATTATTCTACCTGATTTTAATTTAATAAATAGTAGTTGCTGTAAAATAGATTTTAATAGTCTGACCCATTATAATCTGTCGTCAATTCGTTTGGATAATGTTAATCTCGATAACATTTACCACTTAAACGAATTATCCAATAATCTTTTAACAGAGGTCAATAAAATTCAAGATGTACTATCGAAAGCAGTTCCGCATGCCCACCTTTAAGACGGTAATCGCATAGCACCGCTCACGGCGTGTATACTCGATGATCACGTTCTGACCAATGGGGAGCGCGAACGATATTCGAGTTGTATGCGTATAAATATCTATATGTATAATTGTTACACTCACACTAAGCGAGTGTGCGCTCGGTTAATTGTAGATGATTTTTAAATAAATGTAAATCCCATTCGCGTGAGCTCCTTGTTATGAATAGTGTTATTGCCAGCGAGAAACAATTTTGAACTTATTACTATCTTATGTTTAGATAAAAAAAATATATTGGTATTGCCAAATATATTCAAATGATTATTTGAACTTTCTGAAACAAATTTTATTTTTGATAAGAATTAATTTATTCAACAATTTATTTTAGTTTTATCTTTCTTTATTTATTAAAAATTTCTTAGTGACTAGATTATGTTAAAAGAAATAAATTGATAACTATCCTTGGGTTATTTTTGGGCTTCAATTGAAATAATATATTTTAACAGAGGCTGCTCAAGTCTTCGAACAAGTGTTAAGTTAATCTGTGAAGAAATTTTAAATGGAATGTATAAATAAATCTCTGATAAAACTGATTCCAACGGCGCGGGCGCATTGAATATCGTAATATCATCATTGTGTTAAAAGATGAATGGATTGATATGCAAGTATTTGTAAATAGGATTTTTATATTGATGCGTTTAATGGGGGTGAAATAACTGTCTTGATTGCTTATTATTTGTTAAATAAATTAAATGTGTTAAATTATATACTAGTAAATTCATTTTAAGTTAGTTAAAAGTAGATTTTATCACTGGATATTGTCGGCGATTTTGCCAATATTAAAAACCGAGTTAACTATTGTTTTAAATCGTAAGAAGTTCAATAAAACATGCCGACAAGCATTGTTAGCGATTTTGAATCACCTTACCATAGTTGTTAAGTAGATAAGGTGCAATATTGTTTAACATGTTTTAACCATCATTTATCGGCTTCAAACACAAAAAAAAATAGCTATTGTTTAAGTTCTGAGAAATTTGACTAAACAATGCACTTACAAAACGTTGCACATTTCGGCTATTGTTTATATTTTGCCCACTGCACTCACACAAATACAATTGTCTCAAAGGGGGTGGGGTAAGGAAGTGTGGCCATTGAGCTTGCACTCACACAAATAAAAAAATGCCTCTGATTCGTTGGTTCAATGTGTGCGTTACTACCTGCGCTGTCGCAGGAATATTTTCTAAAGTGGGCATGCTTATCTGCAGCCGATAGTACCACATATTGTTAAATACGGTACACCTTATTCAATTGTAACAAGTTTAATAGTTTGTATACTTACCTTGTATGTAGTTTATAAGATAATTACCTTTTGTAAACCCGGCTGCAACTATCATAAATATAGATTACGCAAATCTGAAATGCCTAGATCAGTTTCTATAGAGTTGGAACAGAACATTAATGAAATTCCTGCCCCAGCTCTAAGAACCTCTTTTTAGTTAAAGTTAACTTCAGAACCCACCCCGAAGTTAACAGCATTGGGGGAGGTGTTATATACTAAGGATGTATAGCTTTATGCTTACTCCTTATTTTTAGTAATGCTTTCGCTAGCACACCCACGCTTTCCAGCGTGGCATCATTAACCCGAAGAGTTAGTCTATACTCAACCATCATCGGAGATAGTTGCCTAAGGGTCCTTTTTGGCTTGTACACTATTGTGTCATTTAAATATAATTAAATAAGTTTTCTTTTAATTAAATCTCTTTTTTAAAAGCCAATCCCAAAGGGACCCCGTAACAGAACGTTATATTATTTTATCGTATAAAACATATTTACTCAATTAGTTCCATCGATCCAAACTAGATGGAGCTTATCGATTTATAATCGAGATATGGTTTCGTTACCAAGTCTAGTATAAAAGGTCGCACAATTTTTGTTTGAGTTAGATCGGTTCAGTTGTTTAGCTGAATATTATATTTTTGATAGTGCTTGTTTAGGTTATTTTAATCTTGACATAGCCTTTTTAATTATAAATACTAAGTAAAAAAAAAAGTAGAAAAATAGTATGTAATTCTAACAATTCCTGTGTCGCGGGGCTGTTAACAAACATACATTTCACACACACAGAGCACACCCAGAGTCATAACAAAGCCGACCCCAATGTAATAGGGAAAAGCCTCGGCAGACACACGTTCTCAATACTCCATACGTCGTAGTCCATAGCTATTTTCATGAAGATTTTGTTCAGTAGTGTGAAAGCGTTACAAACAGAATATGGTTACTTTTTCATTTAGAATATTAGTAAACATTTGTCGAGGTACCGTTATCGTTATACCTAATTATTCCGTAAAACGAAAATACTTTTTTTATGATTATTATAATCATAAAAATAGTATTTTCGTTGTACGTCGTATCATACAAATCGTTTAATACAAATACTAACTACGTCAATAATCTATAGTCTCAATAAAAGTTTCCTCCTCGCCATTTTTAACAAAACCATTCTTTTTCACAGAGCTAAATTTTTGCCACCTCTGGAGAACTTACTAAGAGACATCGATCGAAGCTTCGGTGATATGTTCGCTAAGCTAGGATGCGCTGGAGAAATTAAACTGGAAAAGGGGGCTAGTGATGTAAGTATAAAATAATAGCAGCCCTGTATCTAATACATAGTGCAAATAGGTTTTTAAAGGGTCGGCACGAATGCCTCTGGCGTTGCAAGTGTCCATAGGCTACGGTAACTGCTTACCATATGGCGGGCCGTATGCTTGTTTGCCACCTCAGAGGAATAAAAAAAAAAAAAAATGTCCCACTGCTGGGTTCGGGCCCCTTCTCATGATGAGAAGGGTCAGACCATAGTTCACCACGATTATTAAGTTCATCCATCTATATTAAAAAGATGACAGGAACCAATGTCACCAATTTTCAGGAAAATATAATAAATATTTCACAACTTACACTCAACGCCATCTAATCCCAAACTAAGCAGAGCTTGTACTATGGGTACTAGAATAACTGATACTAATACATATATACTTTTCTTTTGTAAATACATACTTAATACATAGAAACACCCAGACTAAGACAAACCCCCATGTTCATGCACACAAAGATTTGTTTTAAGTGGGAATCATACCTACGACCTCGGCATCGCAGGCAGATACACTACCCACTCCGCCATACGGTCGTCAAATATACAAATATAGAAGTAAAAAGAGTAACCACAGCACGTTGATTGCAGGATGACTTCGACGCCTACGGCATAACGATCTGGGTGCGCTTCCGCGCGTCGGAGCAGCTGCAGCAGCTCACGCGTCACGCGCAGTCCGGTGGCGAGCGCGCGCTGTCCACGGCGCTGTACCTCATGGCGCTGCAGAGACTCACCACGGTGCCGTTCAGGTAATACTTCAGTCTATATGGAAATGAAAACCTCATTTATGTACATAAGAATATTTTAGAATTTAGCAAAAAAAGTTATAGACATAATTTATGCAAGGAACAAGCATAAACTAGTTTTGCCTGCCACTAGGCTCCAGAAAATAAAAAAAGTCATTTAGAGGTCAATGTGTGCGATTTTATAATAAAATTTTAACTTAATTAAAAAAAATATTTATTAATATATCATCTTTAGAAATAATCAGAACTAAGAATAAGCATGCAGTGTATATCTGTCATTGGTTGTGAAATTACTGTGCAAGTATTGTTTTAACCACTGTTGGTAAACCTTAAAAAAAAAATAAGTTTCCAAATCCTTTCCACACAAATTGTACGTTCTAAATAGTCTCTAATATTACGTCAATATTTTTTTATTGCTTTTTCTCGTAAAAAAGAGTGCAATAGCTCTGGTTACTGATTCTGAACAAACGGTTTTCTAGTTGCTAGTTTAGTACAAAAAGGTTGTATAAGTAAATAAATGCAGTATTTATTTGTTTTGCAGATGCGTGGACGAGATAAACCAAGGCATGGACCCCATCAACGAACGCAAGATGTTCGAACTGCTCGTCAAAGTCACTACTGAATGCGATAACGCACAGTACTTCTTGCTGACGCCCAAGGTATGCCACATCTTAGTTTCCTGCTAGCTTTAAAGGTTTATAACATAATGCACCTTTAGTATTCATCATTCAGCCGCTCGTAGTCCACTGCTGGACATAGGCGCCTTTGCGCCACAACATCCGATCCTGCGCCTTCAAATCAAATCAAATCAAATCATTTATTTCCATGGGCCCCAAGGCGCGCTTGAACACGTCAAAACAAACATCAAAATACAAAAAATATGAAATTAAAATAAAACTTAGCTAACTAAATTATAATAATTATTGTAATAAAATGATTTGACACCGGAGCTTAGATTGACTTTAATTCAACTTAGAGATTTGAATTAAAATCAATCCAAGTACCAGCTCCGATGGGTATTGCATCATGAGAAGAGCTGGTGAGAAACTCATGTGCACCATCTTTTCAAATAATTCATACAATATTAGTTTGTTTTTTGACAATAATTCTATGTGTAAGATATAGCAACCAAAACAACATTATGGCCTTCCGCATCCAGTCCGATCCAGCGACCTTCTTCAGTTCGTCAGTCCACTTGGCAGGGCAGCGTCCTACCTTACGGTTGCCGTGTCGCGGTCTCCATTCCAGGACTCTTAGACCTAATACAAAACGTGAAGTTTTCGGAAACTAACGATTAAAGCTATCGTGATACAAATCTCTTTTCTAAAACGTTACTTTTTATATTAGGTCTCTGTAATACTAAATGAGCGATAACATCACGCCTATATTACCCAGAATGGTTTGGCAAAGATGTATAACACCCATACTTCACCTTCTATGTGTTAGTCTCATGTGATAGGGGGTATCGCCATCCACCTCTAGCTGCTATTAAGAAATTTTTAACGGTAAATCCTCAATAATACTTCGGACCAACCCGGGCATCCAATCCAAAACCTTGCGGTGAGAGAAGCATATGTTAACCAGTAGACCAAAGACGCATTAAGCATTATTTTTGGCTCCTAAATATGTTCTTAAATCCATATTAAGTCAGGTATAAATATTAAGTAAATTGCTACAGTACGAGGCTCTGAAACATATTTATTCTGACAAACAATAATAAAAAACAACTAGAAAGTAAAAATAAAACATACTAAACATGAATTTTGTCAGAAAAGAACACCATCTCAGCCATATGCTGCAGAGCTACAAAGCCCTGCAGCGCTGATATTCTGATGGCGCCAGAGAGAGGACGGACGGTATCACATTAAAATAATAAATAACTAAAACCTAAGTACATATATCAATAAACATCAATAAATATAAAAAAGGAAGATTTAAAATTAAAATTACAAAACAAAAAATAAACAAACGCATAAAACTAACAATACAAAAATTGAAAAAACAGAAACAATTAATAAACAGTAAGCGGCACGCAACCATGGCGTAATTATATAAGTAGCCTATATTCGACGTATGCAGCAAACGGACGTAAACACCTGATAATAAACGGTAATTATAGCCCGTGGACATCAATCGACTATCCACAAAAGATGTTTTTTTTACATACTACGCCCGCAGCGAACGAACGTGTAGTCCACCTAATGGTAAGTGGAGTATAGCCCATGGACATCAACAATCCACAAAAGCAGATTATAGATGCGTCGCTGCAGCTGAGGACTAAGGTGTTATGCCTCATGTGCCAGTAATTTCAGGGCCTGATCTCACCACCAAACCGGAACACAGTAATGGAAGCACTACTATTTGGCGGCAGGTTAAAGGTGAGACGGTGGTGCTGCCCCCCTCGAGCTAATTCACAAGAGCTCTACCACTAGTAATGTTACGTTGTTATGTCTCATGTGCCAGTAATTTAAGGTTCTGATCGCACCACTAAACGCGAACACGTAAGCATTACTATTCTGCGGCATTCTCAAGCTCGAGCTAGCGCCTTCATACGAACTATATTCATAGCAAGCATATTTCAGGTCTAATACTTATAAAATCTTTTTTTTCCAGCTGCTATCCAACTTGGAATACAACGACAAAATAATGGTCCACACGATAATGAACGGCCAGAAGATCATGGACTACAGAAAATGGAAGTGTCGCACGTTTTTGGAAAAGGCACACGCGTTTAGAAACGCATGAGTTTATTGATAGACCATCCAGGTATACATTTCTAGTGTATATGGTCTCGCGTTCATCTTATACTAAAAAAATGTATAGGTTGATCGGTAGCCATGTGTATTCCTTATTAACCGAAGGAAAAAAACGGAGTATCTCAAGTCAACGTGTATATAAACATTTTAACCGACTTCAAAAAAGGATTCGTCTGTATTTTTTTTATTATGTTTGTTAACTCATAACTTTTGACTGGGCAAAACGATTTTAATAATTATTTTTTTATTTAAAAGCTGGTGCTTCCCGAGTGGTAATTTTCATTAAGTCACGATCTAATGATGGGATCCTAGAGAAATCGAGGGCAACTCACAAATTTTAAATGCTTCTTAGAATCACTCGCTGCGCTCGTGATTCAATTCAAGACTACTTCGCAATATTGTTTTTCCTATAATACCTAGAGCTACTCGTAATTTGCATCTAGCAGTCAGCATTACATGTTGCTGAGCTGATGCTGGAAGGTACAATTCCTCAACGGTTAGGAGTATGCGAATAATATTTAAATATAGGCACCTTAAGGCCGTTTACTGTATTCTTTCAAGTTATACACAGATGAGGCGAGACGTTGAATACTAAGTATTTCTTCCTTTTTAGTGCATTTTTGTGTTTGAAATCGGTTTTTTTTCATTTCATGTTAGACCATGCATAACTTTTTACTGAGTGGTCCGATTTGGATAAATTTTCATTCAAAAGAGTATACCTTAAGAAGGATGTCAGGATCTGATGATGGAATCCTAGGGCAATTGAGGGTAATCCTTGAATGTTTAAGGAAATTAGTGTTTTTTAGAATTGTAAAAAATTGTTATCATGGAATTATAAGTATTATTACTTTAATACACATAGAAACTGAGTATACATATGAGAAGTGAAGTGACCAGTGACTGGGTTGTAACCAGAAATTAACATTATTATAATATTTTTTCTCTGTGATAACTTTGTGAGAAATGTATTAGAAATTCATGTGCACTTTTTTCATTTTAAATGGTTCGTTTGTATGTTTTTTTTTTCATGTACGAAATGTTTCGAAGTGCCCATTTCACAATCGTCAAGTAAACTTTACTCGAAAGATAAAATGACACAAACATATTAAAATGCCAGCTGTGTTTGATTTTAAGCTCACATTGTGTCACTTATATATTTGTTCAATTTAACATAATATCTCGCTTATATTACCCACAAGGGTTTGCAGAGATGTACAACACTCACATTTCACTTGTTATGTTTAGGTCCCATGGGTTAGGGGGTGAGCCAACGCCATCCACCGGGCACAATTCCAACTCCATGCTGCTATTGTGAACTTCCTTACGAAAAGTTCACAAATAAAACTTTGCCCGACCCGAGACCTCGCTACCCACTAGTTAACGAGGCAGTATTCTTTCAAGATATATTTTATCTGGTAGTTAACACTTACTTGACGGTTGTGAAACAGGCCGTAAGTCTTGGTCTAGATTATTATTCGTACATTTAAGTATTTTGTTTACCTAGCTGTAGTACAAAGTAGATTAACATCACAACTTATCCCAGAAGGGGTAAGCATAGGTGTATTACACCTTTATTTCGCCATACGTGATTTGTGTTATTTAATTAATTAAGTTTGTATCTATCGAGTATTCTTAATTATAATGTTATTGAGATAAGACAAGTTTATATCTTTATTCAATTCTCTGGTATAAAAAAGCGACTACTGGTGGTAGAGCTCTTGTGAACGAGCTCGAGGGCGGCAGCAACACCGACTCACCTTTAACCTGCCGCCAAATAATTACGGTTTGGTGGTTAGATCAAGCCCTGAAATTACTGGCACATGACGCATAACACCGTAGTCCTCAGCTGCAGCGACGCATCTATAATCTGCTTTTGTGGATTGTTGATGTTCATCGGCTGTACTACACTTACCATCAGGTGGACTACACGTTCGTTCGCTGCAGGTAGTATTAAAAAAAAATATTGGAAGTAAATTTGCTAGTTTTATGTTAAGAACTATATTTCTGTAATTATTTGTATGATTGTTTTAAACAAATGCTAAACGATTATGGCTTTATTTTAATAATAATTTTAGTTATTTCATTCCAGTAATATTTCAATAAATGAAAAGTTTTAATAATTCGTTTTATTTTAAACATATTGCTGCATTTCTATGCTAATATTATAAAGAGGAAATATTTTTTGTTTGTTTGTTTAAACCCATAAAGCTCCGAAACTTGACCGATCTAGATGTAAATTAGAATGAATGAAGAATATATAATAACGTCCACTGTTGGACGTAGGCCTCTAAAGATTTGGGCTAAAGCGAACGGCACCCTGTGATCTTAACCAGATCATCCGTCCATCTGGCTGGGAAGCGACCCACGCTGCACCTGCCGTTTCGTGTCCGCCACTCAAGATTTTTCTGCCCCAACGGCCATCTGTTCTATAAGCTATGTGCCCTGCCCATTGCCACTTCAGCTTTGCAATCCGGTGAGCTATGCCGGCAACTTTGTGTGCGTTCGCCCAGCGGAATGTTGTTGAATTTAAAGATTTTAAGTATGGTAAAAAAAAATGTGTGCAGCTATTGTGGAGAAATTCACCAAAAACTGATTCCACTGGGCGAACGTTGTCCTGGTGAAACTTTTTTAAATCCATCGACTTTAGAAGAAAAGCGATGTGTCCAAAAATTTGTACCTACTTTCTGTCATAGTCAAATAGATTTAAAAAAGTAGGTGTACACAAATAAATGACCTATAAATTATATCGAAACAATTGTGTTATTACTTATACCAGTTCAATACCGGTATTATACTGTACATTTTGGGATGTTACCTTAATATATTGCACGGCCGCTTTTTTGTAGCCATCCGAACTTGGTCGGGTTATGTGGGTTTTCGATGCTTCGTCAGTATTTTAATTGTATTTCTTTAATTAGTGAATTTAATGACATGAAATTTTGCGAATGAATACACTAATTATTGGCATACATTTTACCATGCAATTCCTTTAGAACGTCGTGATATTTGACTGCTTTGTAAACTGTGATCTATTCATGGTAAATTGCCCTACAACTCTTTAATTACTAACGGTACATCATTGATACTTGGCAACATGTTGCAGACACTTACAAGGTTTGTATAAACGTGAAAATCTAGACCCCAAAGTGCATACTTTAAGAACTAAGACCTAATAAGCGTATTTTACGTTTATATTTTTATCTTTAAAACCCTTAATTTTTTTCTAAATCTGTTTTTTAAACAAATATAAACAAATTCAAAACAAGGTATGTAAAAATCTACAGCCCTCTATGTAAGCGCTTTATACGAAAACTAGCTAATGGCCAAACGTTCGCGTAGCGGAAACTTGAATTTCTCCGAAGTTTATGCATGCACTAATTTTATTCATACATACACAATTACACACAAATTTTTGGACACATCGCTTTCCTTCGATGGATTAAAAAAAGTTCCGCCAGGACAACGTTCGCCCAGCGGAATCAGTTTTTGGTGAATTTCTCCACAATGGCTGCATGCACAATTTTTTTTTACCATACATAATTACACGACGTCATACACTAAATATCTGCATACTTAAAATCTTTAAATTCAACAACATTCCTCTGGGCGAACGCACACGGCAACTTTAGTTTACCTATGGATCTCCTCATTTCTGATTCGACCACGCAGGGAAACACCAAGCATTGCTTTTTTCATCGCTCGCTGACTCAGAGCTTCCTTAAGTGTTTTTATAAATAAAATAAAAAATAGCAGCCCTGTATCTAATACATGTCCCACTGCTGGGCTCGGGCCTCTTCTCATGATGAGAAGGGTTAGGCCATAGTTCACCACGCTAGCCAAGTGCGGATTTGTAGACTTCACACGACCTCGAGCACTTTTTAGGCACTCTCAGGCATGCAGGTTTCCTCACGATGTTTTCGTTCACCGATAGCGAGCGATAATTTACAAGACAAATCTTAACGATTTATTGACAGACGTGTGTGCCGAGGGTTCGAACCCGAGACCTTTGACTTGGCAGTCCTACGGTCTCACACTTGGCTAATCGCTGCTTGAAGTGTTTTATAGTCTTGATTAATTTATATAGTGAAAGGTAGACATATTTTGCAAGGAAATTTGTTGGATTTAAATAAAAATACGTTTAGATATAAAGGCTTCATTACTTAAAAATGTCACTGGAATATTATCACAATAAATATTTTACAATAACTGGTATTATTATTACAAGCACCTTTTTGTGACACAAATGTATTAGAAGTGCAGTAAATACAAAATTTATTCTAGTTAAGACTAAATCACATATTTAATTTTGTGGATTCACAAATAATCATTGTTTTAGATTATACTCCATTCGTTTTTGAAAATTAAGAAATATACAACTTGTGCACAGAAAGATGAAATCTGAGCGTTGTATTTTACAGTATTAAATAAATATTTCACAACTCACACACAACGCCATCTAGTCCCAAACTAAGCAGAGCTTGTACTATGGGTACTAGTATAACTGATACTAATACATATATACTTTTCTTTTGTAAATACATACTTAATAAATAGAAACACCCAGACTAAGACAAACCCCCATGTTCATGCACACAAAGATTTGTCTTAAGTGGGAATCGAACCCACGACCTCGGCGTCGCAGGCAGGTACACTACCCACTCCGCCATCCGGCCGTCAAATGTACACTGTGGCGCTGTACACAAGGGCTGGCTGAGAGCGTAAGCCTCAACTAATCGCGCACGAGTAGTAGTTTTATAACAGTTTTTTTGCTTAGGTTGTACACAATAAGATTACACCTGACCCAATGTCGCTTATCACGTCTATATTACCCAGATTTGGGTGGCAAAGTCTAGATCTCATGTGTTAGGAGGCGAGCCTATCGCCATCCATCGGGCACAAACCTAGCTCTGTTGCTATTGAGAATTTCCTGAAGGAGAAATCCCGAGAATAGAACCCGAATCTCGCGGTGAGAGGTAGGTAAGCTAACACAAGGCAATTAATCCACAACAAAGATAAATAACTATTATTTCTAAAATGAGTGGAGTATAAGTTAAAACGACAAAGCGAATGGTTTAAACAGGCCAAATTCAAATTCAAATCATTTATTTTCATAGGCCCCAGGAGGCGCTTGAACAAAATTTTGCTATCTTAAAAAAAATAGCCAAATTTAGCAATCTCTTGGCAATAAAAAAAGAGCTATACATTCAGTAATATTGAGACATATACGGTATACTTAAATAAATACAAGGAATGAAAAAATTAGTAGCCACCATGCTTGCTTGCTTGCATTTCGTTACGGTTCAGCAAATTCTGTTATAAAAATGCAATATTAAAGCGTTTTTGTTTATACAACATTTAATATTAAAACTATTATTTAATCTCAGTAGTACAAGTAGTAAGTTCTATAGTTCTTGCATTACATGATTGCAGTTCGACAAGTTGGTCGCTGCAAAGACAACCTGGCCAAGTGGGGATTCACAAACATCCAACACTAGTTGCGAATGTGGATCGTCCACCCAAAGTATGGCCCATCTGTTGTCCTGCCCATTACTTCCTACCCCTTGTACCCTAAAAGACCTTATGCTGGCCAACCAAAAAGGCGTCCAAGTCGCATCCTATTGGTCTAAAACTGTATAAATAGCAAATATTTGTGTGATCCACAAATATTTGTTCTGAGACTAGGTGTGCTTGTGTATTTGGCCTTGTCATTGCGACCATTCGATGGTGTAATTGCTTCTGGCGTTCTATCTAATGTAAAAAGCCATATTATTATTATTATAATATCTTTTTTCTTCTCTCTTAGGCGCTGTCTCCACGAGCGTGAGAATCGCGACGAGTCCGCCCTTATATCGTCGGAGAATCTCCACGAACGAGCGATAATTCCGCCGCGTATCGTCGCGAGTCGTAACGGAATCGCAGCGTTTCCGCGGCGACTCGTAACGGTATCGCCGCGTTTCCTCCTTGCTTGACGAGAGGCAACGCTGAAATGACGCTATGACAGCGCGCCCGCTGCTAGTAGCGACGGGCTAGCGACGATGTAATGACGTTTCGCACGCTCGTTGCCACTCGTCGCATCGCGGCGATAATATCGCCGTGTGGAGATGGCTCCATAGAGAGTGTATAGAAATACGTGGCACGACGATAATATCGCCGCGATTCACTCGCTCGTGGAGACAGCGCCTTACAGTCTTACCACTTTTGAGAGAAAGGGATAAACATATAAACAGGTGTTACTGGTCTTGCAAGGTAGTCATCCTACGTGTAGTGTTCTTTTGTAATGTGGTGGTCAAATTAAACATTTTTAATTTTTACATCAAATGGTTGCTCACTCCCCGCCCTTAGTTCCCCGTTTAGCTCATTTGCCATTAGTCTACCTAGTAGTATACCTAGTTTATGGTCACGAAACAATTCGGACTTTTGATTCAACATAAACAAATAAAACCCAACTGCCTTCGTA
Source organism: Hypena proboscidalis (assembly GCA_905147285.1). Taxonomy (NCBI): domain Eukaryota; kingdom Metazoa; phylum Arthropoda; class Insecta; order Lepidoptera; family Erebidae; genus Hypena; species Hypena proboscidalis. The sequence continues at coordinate 1,542,435 of LR990150.1, read as the reverse complement.
AATTGCAAGAACTATACTTTTATTAGTTATACATGTGTGCGCAAAATAATACTACGTTTTGACTTATTATTTTTATAGCATTTAGCTCTTCTAGTGGTAGTGATTTGCTTGGTGTACAATAAAGTACTAATATTGTTATTATTAGAACCTAAAGGTTACATATTATACCCACATTTCACCTGCTACGTATTCTGTTTTATAACTCCATTAAACCACAGTCGTTAGTATCTTAGCATAGGTAATATAAATGAGTTCTTATTAAGCTACCACGCGTTCAGCCAAATTTTCCCGTCGCGATTCTCCATACACCATTCCTCGACATATTTAATAGCAACAATATGCCAGTCCCCAAAGAAAGGCTCAACTTCTTTCATGCCCCCTATGTATACCTGGACTATAGACGATCTGTGGAACGACGCCACTGATGACGTTGTTCTTGTGGCTTAATTCTAGGCTCGAAACAGCTAGTTTTTAAATGTTATCTACATTAAAAAAACTAGCTGTTTTGACTGTTGACACGCAAAAAAGAAGTTAGCAATATGAACAGATTTACTGCCAACTTAAAAGAAATCCTCCACATCAGCTTGGGTTTATCATCATAGGAGCGTACAATTAATAAGATAAGGAGCAGCAAGACGGGAGAATTTGGCCATCTTGAAGGAAACGGGTAGTACAATCTAATAAACAATTTTACTGTTCCAACTCCACACCTTTCCCGGTCCATTGTTCGTCAAACTTCACGTCGCACTCCAAATCTCTCAAAGCTGATTTGATGTCAAAGCCGAAGTCTTTGTTGAACTTATCGTATGCCGCGTTGAGTATGGATTCGACTCCCAGTTCGTGGAATTTGGCGTTTTGGTCGCGACAACGAGCTACCATGTTGCGGATTGCCCAGCACGCGTTTTTCTGTGAAAAGAAAAATAAATATAGCAGTATATTTAAATGAGAACTTTATTCTTTACAAAGTATAATTATATGTTTATGATTAACCACTGACATTGAATAATGTACGTCTGGACACGAACAAAATTCACGAATATTATGTCAAATTTCAACCTACAACGTAGATTCATGTATAGAAGTAGGTATAATTAACTGTCACTGTTAAGTATTGATTTAATAGCTTAAATTAGTTGAGCTTAACCTCGATAGATGGCGTTAGTAGAAAAATTAAAAGTCGGTATGGTTTCGTTACCAAGTTTAGTACTTAAGTTTACACTATTTTTTAATAAAGATTTCATTGAACTAGCAGATCAATCTTACGCTAATTACTGTTGTTTTATTTATCAAACCTCTAGTAATCAAATCTACGAGCACAGTTAGTCACACCCCGTAGAGCTGTGTAACAGTCACAAACATATTTTCGGTGTGCTTGTGTGAGTGAATGTGTGTATATGGCCTTGTCATTGGGACTATTGAATTGTATAATAGCTTCTGGCGTTCTATCTAATGTAAATAAATTTAAAAAAATTAGTTTGACAATACTTCAATTTTCAATTTAGTCTGCACTAAATTGGATAACTTTTACCGTCTTGAACACATTTAGTTCGGACGTTTTTGTGCGTAGAGAATTTAAAAAAAAAATCTTGCCAATTCCGTCTTTTTTAGTATATACTCTTTCCGTCCCAAAGAAATATTGATTAAAAAATAACTTTACTTTTTTTGCCAACTTCTGTTTTTTCGAATATCTGTTAATTACGAAACAATCTGGATATTTTTGTTTTGCGGTAATGGTTAAGGTATTTCTGCAAACTGTACGGTACGTAAATCCACCATGTATAGTAAAGCTACCTGCACACTAGCGTTGTCCTGATGAACCTTCATACACTCCACGATGACTTCGGGCGCGCCGCTGTCCAGGAATTGTTGTCCGTGCGCCGGCTCACGAAGAGATAGTGCCGCTATGGACTTAAGGGCCAACGCTGTAGCTGTGGCGTTACTCTGAAATTAATATAATAACTTCAGACATCCATCAATACAAATAAAAAAAAAGTGTATGTTTTTAATGTCAAAATAACAATGTATTTTTTTTGTTGATATATTTATTTGCACGATACCTATGAGAGTGCCTTCACGACAAACATCTCGTCATCATAGATACATTGTTAAAATAACTCTCACATTGTTAAAGTAATCTAAAGTTAGTAAATATAATATAAAAAAAAATATATTAAATTTATGGAATCATTTTACTATATCAGTAACTATGTCTATGTATCTCCTAAACGGCTGGAACGATTTTAATACAATTTTAGATGCAGGTAACCGACTACAAGGCGCGTAACATAGGCTTATTTTTATTGATGTACCTACCACGCAGACGAAACCGCGGGGAAAAGTTAGTTTGTTTGTTTATTAGCGCTAATTTCAGACACTGATGGTAAATCTGTGTCACTTTTAAGCTCATATATTTAAATTTTAAATAAAACGGACGTTTTTATAAGCAAGTTCAACAAAAACTATCAAAGTCTTTATCAATACGGTTTTTAGTATTGGTTAAACTCTAAAATAGCATGCAAATAATGACAGTATTTTTTAATACTGACATAAAAATATAAAATTATCAACGCATTGATATAGCATATAACTTCTTAAAACAAAAATTATTTGAAAATCGCATTTCTTTACAAGCACCACAAAAAAAATATTCATGCCTCCAGAGAGATTTGAACTCTCGACCCCTGGTTTACAAGACCAGTGCTCTAATCCCTGAGCTATGGAGGCGACGATTTCCAGCGCCAAATAACTGTATAACTTATGAGTCATATTTAATGAATAGTAGATGTTTTTGTGTTGATGGCACAATGTACCTTATCATAAAACAATACATGAAATTTCAATTTAATATCGTCAATGTACATAACAAAACTAGAATAAGATTCAATTAGTGATTACGAACATGTTTGTGTACTTCATACAACAATACAGATAAATAATATTGAAGTGTCTGTTTTTAATGTCAAAATAACAATGTTTATTCAAGCTGGTATAGATAAATAAAATAAAATAAATAAATATTTCACAACTCACACACAACGCCATCTAGTCCCAAACTAAGCAGAGCTTATAATATGGGTACTAGAATAACTGATACTAATACATATATATACTTTTCTTTTGTAAATACATACTTATTATACATAGAAACACCCAGACTAAGACAAACCCCCATGTTCATGCACACAAAGATTTGTCTTAAGTGGGAATCGAACCCACGACCTCGTCGTTTTGTAGATGTTTGCACGATGCCTTTGCCTAAAATACAGTTTTTAACTGTCAGTCTGTTTGTATCGGTTAATCTTCTAAACGGCTGGCCCGTTTTTAATAAAATTTTAGATAATACTTACGGAATGCCTGCTCAGTACTGACACGACGATGGGTATGATGCCGCTCTTTACCAAATCTCTCTTAACGTCATCATTGCCTGCTAGAGCTGTTATCCTGTAACAAACGAAAAATTTATAAGGATAAGGAGATAATTTTTATTTATAAGGATAATTAGATGATTCTTATTTATAATCTTAACTAGTCAGTGCCCAAAGAAACACTTATACTATTGTATTTTTCTTTAATTAACGCACCAATAACTGCCCGTAACTTTGCTCATTTACTTACTTGTCCATCCTTTTTTTTTTTTTTTTTTTTTTCGCGGGGAAATGCTTTTACGCATACCACCCCACCCGTGGGGGGGACGGGCAGAGTGGCTATGTGGGACTCCCGTGCCTACGATGTTAAACGGTACAGAATACCCACTAAAACCCCGCGGTGTGCTACTTGTCCATCCTAAGGTTGCCCGTTAGAAATTGCTTATAACGATAAGTCCATTGTGCAACATAATTTGTAAGTGCAATTGTTTACAAAATTACCTTTGTTAATATTGGTGTGCCTAATCCGACCTCTTTGTATATTTTTGTACATAATATTTAGTTTTTTATAAAAAATTGATTTTGTTTTGACTTTTAAGTTCTATGTGAGTCTTTAGTTTTTCTTCCTTAAGTTCAGTGTTCTTTTTACTTCTTCCTATTTTCCTAATACAATTTATTACCTTAAAAAAAATTCTTATAAAAAACTAAATATTATGTACAAAAATATACAAAGAGGTCCGATTGGGTACAATTGGTGTACAATAAAGATTACTCTATCTATCTATACTGTAGAAGGTAACGGCAACACGCTCGATGTGACTTGCAGAAACAGTTTGCTACACACTCAATCTTACTGGTGCAAACTGAAACTTATAACATAGCTTAATATCATGCCTATATTACCAAGAAGTGTGTGGCAGAGGTGTTCAACGCCCACATTTCACCTGTTATGATTAGGTGACTTAGGGCCTATGGGATAGGGGATGAGCCTATCACCGTCCAACCCGTACAATAGGCATGGTGACTGATCTATAGATAGTAAAATATAGGATACCTTTATCAAACTATAGGTAAACATAAACCAATTGAAATAATTTTTTGTTACATACTATAAATCTAACTCATTTTATGATCATTCAAAGTTCATGGACGAGTTCATTTTTAAAATACGAAATTATTCGATTTTTTTTAACATTAAATTACCCACACAATTTATAGCACTATTTGTAATAAAACCATTTTTATAAACGCAATATTTCGTATAGCTATCAAACAAAATTCATAACTTCACATACAAAATACTCTAGCGTGACGTCACGCTTGAGTAGCCTTTTGTTTGGAGCGTTTGGGCGAGTCTATTATTAATGTGAATTTGAAATTGTATTATCTCAGGAAGTTTATGTTAGGTCAAAGTAATTCTTGTAATGATGTTTCTTATATCAAGAGGTGTTTCAATTACATACAAAAATAAAAATTAGTCATCATGCCTATTCTAACTCCGTGCTTCTATTGTGAATTTCATGACGGAAAGTTCACAAATAACACTTTGTCCGACCCGGGAATCGAACACGAGACCTCGCGGTGAGAGGCACATACGCTAACCACTAGACAATCGTGTAGTAAACTTAAAATTTGCATGATCTGTATGTGTAAGTAATATGGATCCTGTAGCAGGTACCTAATATAAAGCTTACTCATTCTAGAAACACAAGTATCTCTATAAATAAATAAATAAATTTTGGCTTTTTTACATTAGATAGAACGCCAGAAGCAATTACACTATCCAATGGTCCCAATGACAAGGCCAAATACACACATTCACTCACACAAGCACACCTATGCTAATTTGAAATAACAGACAAACAAAGATTAAGTTTACTGTTCAACCAATTAATAAGGATTATCAGATAAACTGATCGCTTAAACTACAACCCGTATTCCACCAATATTGCCGAGGTAAACAAAGGATAAACATGCCAAATCATAATTTACGACACCAACTCACGAACCAACACACCATAAATAGTAAAAACTAGGCTACATTTAAATACGCCAATAAATATCAATAATAGACGGTGATTCCCGTAGATTCCGGGAAAACTGTTGTTATATAGGACATCACTATAACAACAGGCTAAACAACTGTCTCTCCCTATGACAACAGGGCGCTATTTATTCAATAAGGTTCCCGGAAATTGGGATAGCTTTTGTATTTACAAACATATTGTTGTTGGTAGCCGTTTTGGGTAGACGTGTTTTAAAATCATACATTTTCTTTGATTTGCTATATTTCGATTGTAGTGATTGTTAAGGTAAGTTTTTTTTACGACGTATGTAGCGAATAGATATGTAGTGCATCTGATGAAAACTACACCAGGGACATCAAAATTTCACAAAAGCAGATTAGGTACACCACTTCTTTTGAGGACTATGGTGTTATAAATAAATAAATAAATTTGGATTTTTTTACATTAGATAGAATGCCAGAAGTAATTACACTATCCAATGGTCCCAATGACAAGGCCAAATACTCAGATTCAGATTCACTCACACAAGCACACCCAGTCTCAGAACAAATCTTTGCGAATTACACAAAGATTTGTCCTATGTGGGGATCGAACCCGCACAACACCAGTGCAGTGGAGAGCGGCGAGGCGACCGCTTAAACCACTACACCATACGTGCAGACGTTATGCCTCATGTGCCAGTCATTTCAAGGCCTGCTCTCACCACCAAACCGGAAGACAGTAATGCAAGCACTACTATTTGGTGGCAGGTTAAATGTTACAACTTGGTGTCTCTGCCCTCGAGCTCGTTCACAAGAGCTAGCTGAAATACATGTTTGTAATATATTTACAGGCAACTTGGAACAACAACATGGAAATTATTTGTAAAATAATTTGCAATAAACATGGTTATTTTCTTTATTAGATATAACGGGATATTTACCTATATTTGCTGTAGCAAGTTATTTCGATATTTCAGAGATGTGGCAATCTCTTTGTTCACGATAAAACTAAAATTTAAACACTACAGTCATCAACTGTAATGTAGCGGGTAAAGTTGCAACATCTCTGTAATATCGAAATAACTCGCTACAACAAATATACATGGTAAATAATAAATAAATAAATAAATATGCCACAACTCACACACAACGCGATCTAGTCCCAAACTAAGCAGAGCTTGTACTATGGGTACTAGAATAACTGATACTAATACATATATACTTTTATTTTGTAAATACATACTTATTATACACAGAAACACCCAGACTAAGACAAACCCCCATGTTCATGCACACAAAGATTTGTCTTAAGTGGGAATCGAACCCACGACCTCGGCGTCGCAGTCAGGTACACTACCCACTCCGCCATCCGGTCGTCAAATATCTCGTTATATCTAATATTCAGTAAAAAAAAAAGAAATAATCTAGTTTCTCTTTTACGTTAGGATTATTGCAAAATGTCAGCCCGCCACAGAATGACAACAGCAGAAAAGGGGGACTACATGTCCTTCGGCGACAGGAACTTCGCGCTGTCCACCATCAAAGTATGGCACGAACACAACCAGAAGGTGTTGCAAGGAGACATCATCAGAACTACTGATAATAACACGGCCATCACCAAGAATGGGATCATCAAGGTCAACCAAACGTCTTGTGAAGACTTCAATGATAGTACTGATCAGCTTAAACATAGGTAATTTTCTCGGTATAAGTTTTGCAAGGCAATTCTCTTATCATCTCTGTCTTTTTAAACACAATAAACAGAGGAAGCAATAGCTATGCCGCAATTTTAATGCTTGCTTTATATTTCACTTGCTTGCTTTACAAGTTTCAGCTGTTATTTGCTCGTGGTGCCCGGGTTCAGGCTGGCGTTGAGCCGCCCTACTTGTTTCATTATTAGGTACTTAAATATTATTATTTGTTTAATACACTCATTGAATAACTACTAAAGTTGCAAGTAGAGTGGTGTCAGCTCTGGCTGGGCTTCGGGCATCACCAATAATTTATGTTTGAATTGTACATCCCTTTATGAGAGATATAAATAAATGTTTATGTTTATGCGGCAATTTTATTGCTTGCTTTGTTTATCTCGATTTAAAAGGTAGCGAAAGCAAAAGAATTGGTCGGGATAAACTGTTATTTATGATTTTGCCGTCAGGAAAATACTCAGCAACTTAAGGAGGTTTGGTAATATACCCAGAATGGTGTCAGGTGTACATACAACACCCACATTTCACCTATTATTTTAAGTTTTTTGGGTAAGCCTATCGCCATCCACCGGGTACAATTCCAACTCCGTGCTTCTTTCCTGACGGAAAGTTCATAAATAACACTTTGCCCGACCCGATACCAATGATACCATCGACTTAACAGACCTACTGTTGATTGAAACGCTGCTGTGGTTCAACTGTTTTAATTCTCTGTACAAAAAAATTGTCCAAAAGAATACCAAAAACAATATTATGTATAAAAACAATATGACTGTATAAAAAGGTTGGTTGGTCGCCAACACACACGGTCTAATGTGAAAATAATAATTTTATCTATCTGACAGAACAAGACATATCAACTACTGGAAATCCGAACTAGAACGGGCCATAAGAGACATGGATGCTGAAATCAACATAGTAGAATCTCAGCGACAACAGTTGAAAAACGCAATGGACACACTCAACATACCAGAATACATTACTGAGGAATGTCTTGATCTAAGAAGGCTGAGAATGCAATCTGATTTAATATACGACGAACCACAGGTACTTTTCTTGGGCCACAGTATTAACATTTACATTCGCAATCGTAAACACGTACTATTTGCTGTGCCAACGTGCCGCACCGTTGCGCGCGCTAAGGCACCCATACCACGCACCCTTTCTGCATTCAACGCTCTCCTGGATGCCTAACCTGATTGTGATTTGTTTGCAGATGGATGGCCAAATGTGTTTACAGTGTGTTTGCGGTTTTGTGAAAGAGATGGATGAATTATTTATGTTTTTATGTTCTTTTTAATTTCATTGTATGATCTTTATCCTTAATTTAATTATGTTAATCTGTCTTTAATTATTGTAATTGGTGTAACAGCCGTTGTAATTAAAGTAAAATAAATAAATAAAACATATTGCCACAGTATATAGAAATACACAGTATTTCAACTTCCCCCTTACTTGAAATAACAAAAGACAATCACGCGGTAGCCGATGCCTTATCGTCCCTGCCCTCACTAAACATACCCGAATACATTACTGAGGACCACAGGTACTTTTCCCAGGCTAAAGTGTACTCACATATTGCTACAGTACAAAGATATACACAGTATTCTGACTTTCCCCTATCCTTGAAATAACAAAAGACAATCATGCGGTACCCGATGCCTTACCGTCCCTGCCCACTTACTGTATTTAAATTTTATGTACTACCATGGGGTATCATTAGGAACATTAGATTTTTACTTCTTAAAAATTTCCATAGATGGCGTTATGTATAGCAATGCAAAAATAATAAATTGTTATAAACGCTATTGTTCAACTTTTGACCAAAATATGATTTTTAAAAAATAAAGCACGTATATATAAAACGTTAAAAGCATTCTTCAATTATTTCAAAGTGATTTGAGAGAAAAAAGAAATCTATGTCTTTAACTCCTAAGTCGCCGTCTTGGATACGGCACAAAATGTAAAAGTTTCATGCGGTTAGGTTATTTGTGGCTAATAGATGGCGCTTATTTCAATTTTATTTTAACATTGTATGAGTGTGTGAGTGTATTTTGAGTTATAAACAAATTGGAGTTCGACGCTTTTGTCACTCAGCTTGTTAAATTATTGGACATTCACTTACGATGACGCGTTTAGTTTCTGAGTCTACGATTGCCTTCCAATAGTAGTTAGATATAAAATCATCATCGAACTTTTTAAATTATATATTAAATACATGTTTTTCTAATAATGTAAGTAATCATATATATATGTATTTTATTTTTTTATAATCTAAAATAATATAGATATCAATTGTCATGTGATGTACTTCGAACAGAAACAAAACGTTTTTCTGCAATGTTTATTTACAAATAAACGGGCCGCGCGTGTTTCCTTCACTTCGGTAGAAGTTTTCGGATTGTTTGTGTGCTCTTGTGGATATTTTATGTGAGATGCTTTTCAGATCTTTTTACAATTAAATAAATAAATAATTAATATATTTATATTGACATTATGGATATCAATAGAGTAAATAACGTAACACTCAAAATGAAGAAATTAATTAATTAAAAAGAACAAACAAATGTATGAATAAAAATAATTCGGAGTTGAAAAGAATGATCGGTATCATTAAGAAAACTATAATATAAGAAAATAATAGGATAAAGATGTGAATGAAAATAGTTATTTATGGTACAAGTGAGAAAAAGTTTATATTTCTGTTGTGAGTGCCAATTTTAAATCTTGAGCTTGCGAAGTAGTCTGAAATTGAATCACGAGCGTAGCGAGTGATTCTAATAAAGACTACTTCGCAAGCGAAAGATTTTAAGAGGTCACGAACTGGAAATTAAATTTTTTTTACGCGTGCCATACAAAACTTTTCACCTCTTCCAGTGAGAAAATATTAAGATTTAAATTAACTTGTACTCGATTGCTTAACCTGGAATAATTCCATGAAATACGACAGTAATACCAATTCAGAATGCCTTTTAGGGCGTTTTTGTAAGTCGCCACTAATTAAATATGTCGTACGCTTTCAAAAACTACTCACGTGTACTTTTCACGTGATTTTTCTGGTAAAAAAGCAAACTTCTGTGTTAGCAACAAGTTGTCGCTACGCTAAAACTGAGTTGGGGACCTTTCCGATTCCAGCATAGAGGCAGCATGCTACATTTATTAGCTTTAAGTATGTATCTTGTACGTCGCTTAATAAGTATTCTAGCATTGTGTACTTCTCTCTCTGTTTTTTATTTTTTTTTGTCCTGTGCTTGTGATCGGAATAAATGCTTTCTATTCTATTCTATTCTATTCTATACTTTTGGAGTTCCACAAAGTTCTTTATCACTGGATTCACTATTTTTTTGTTAAAAAGTTCCAGTAAACAATTAAACATAAACTGATAAGAATTTATAGTTGCCCGCGATGACTGACACAGACACAGACTTTTTTTTTTAAATCGTGCGTTCGGAAATTCGTTCCGTAACATTTATTTAGAGTCTAATATTAAGTACCTGATTTTAATTAATTTAATGGTCAATCACGAATATAAAACCATTAAAATACTAAATAAGCGCGTATTTATATAATTTAAAATAATTAAAACGTATCGTATGTAATTATTTAATAAAATTGATGTCAATGTTTATTACTAACCTACATGGTGGCTGTTTGTTTTTTCCAGCGCCTATTCATTGGAAGGATTTTGTGTTTCGAAATTTGAATCACTTTGCCTCACTAGTGAGTAAAAACGGTTTTTACTCACTGCATTCTGGCAAGCAAACGATCTTTTTCGTGCTGGTGTGGTGAAAACAATATTATGAATGCCAATGAGTATAAAGAAAAATGTTATTACTTAATAACAAATTCGGCAAATAATTGCGATTTTATGAAGAATTTTTTTTATGAAAAACAAAGCGCACCCCTAGATACACTAGTGGGTATTTACATACATGTTTTTTGTACTGAGTGATATGACTAAAACCTCCCTTGTCTTCTTCCTTCAAAGCAATCTCAGTCTAGCTAAGAATTTCTATAATAAGATTGCTACAAAAATACGTTTTTGCGAACGAAGACAGTTGTAGGCACAATGCTAAGCAAACATGATTGCACGTTTTTATAAACAGATTTTAGATTTTTCGATCAAACTTTACCAGAAATAAATAAAGATTACCTACTTTCTTTAGCAACTCTTTTATTGACTTAAGACGTTTAAATTGTCTTTAAATTAATGTTGAAATACTTGAAATTATTATTTGAAGTAGGTACCTATAGGCAAAATAAGTAACAACGTTAATAGATATTATATCGTCCTTGGGAACAACAGAAGATTCACTCCCTAACGAAAGTCAAGTTTATGTAAAAATTATACCTACACCTCGCCTGAGGTACCCACTTGCACCACAGATAATATAATACTAGTCTTGCACGCAAAATTGAAACTTATTACAGCGCGCGAACTGTGAATGTTATAAGCGCGGCGCGGCGATCTGTTATGGCTAGGGGTGGGAAGACCGCACTGCCGCGCTTAGGAAAAACGCATTAACTACCTTTTTACAACTTCTGAGAAAAACATGTTTAATTTTTTTTTTCTTATTTTACTTGTATCTCCGGAACGAAGCTAGCTATTGATGTGAAATTTGAACTAGGGGTAGCAGCAGAGTATACGATACACTCTGGCTTTTATTAATATTACTAAAATATTATAGTTTTATTTATAATTTAAAAAAATAACTTATTGTTAGCAATCAATATGGGTTTATTATATTCAAACTTATCATAAACGCATTAAAATATACTACATAGTGCATTTATACTTAGTCAAATATTTTAATGCACTTTTTAATATAATGTTTTTACCCCACTAGTTTATTTAGACTAACAATAAGTGCATTAACTACTTCGATTAATGCGTTTATGTTTAGCAAAATCTCTTAATTCATAAAAAAAACACAAAGTAAAGGAATTATTATTTAACACCTAGTCATGCACTAGTCTGATAAAATAAAAGATTTAACTCTATGCAAAGTCTTTATTTCTTAAAATAGCACTTAAAAACAAAACAATCACTAGTATTCATTATCACGTTGTACTTATTAATATAATTATTTATGACACATACTGCACTAACTGTAGATGATGCATTTTTGGTAAATGTAACATTAATTGATATTTAAGTTAATGCGTTTATGATAACCAAAAAAAGCGGGTTCTAATAGAAATATTGAAATGGTCTCTATGACAAAGTTATAGAGCTCGTTTTTCTGATTCCAAATAAGAATTTAAGTCAATTTCGCAAAAAATCGCACTTAGTGCGTTTTTTATAAGCGCGGCAGCGCAGCGCTCCGCCGCGCCGCGCCGCCCCGTGCCTTCGCCGCGCTCCGCCGTAACCGCTTAAGCGCCAGCCCAATGCAGTACTGCTTCGCGGGAGTAGCCCCGGCTATTTATACCTAACCTATGAATTGAAACATCCTTGGCATAGGTAGGCTCCAATTTGTTAGTGGTATACCTACCAAGTTTGACAGGAACTGAGAACCAGTTTAGCGCATAGCACGGCTACGTGCATCATTCAAGCGTGCTAACAAAAGCTCTATCATATTAAAATGAATTTATTCTTGGGTGAATGATATTGTATTGTATAACCTTAAAAATGAAACAACTAACATAAGTCTAAATCAAAATCAATTGCAATAGAAAGTAATCATTATTTTAAATATGTATTACATTACATTTTAAATCGCAAAACATTAAAAAATCGTTTGATATTTTGAATGAAGCAGTGATATAGCGCTGTAGAAGGTCAAACGTCATGGTAATATACCTCTGATGAAGGAATACTATAATGTACATACTGACACGGACACGCACAAATGCAGATAATAATATTCTAAAACATTGACAGCTTTGGCACGCACACAGACACATTCTTACGCACTCAAGGACGACATGTTACCTTTTGCAAAAGCTAGATGGCGTTAGGGTAGCGCGGTTGAGACTACTCACAAGTACGGCCATCTATTGGCATAAAAAGTGAATTAAAGTAGCTCACAGAAATAATTTTTTTAAGGTGGCGTCAATTTTTTGTATGAGATTGGGTATCTGTACTAGTATTATATTATCTGTGGTACTACACACATCATCTTGTACATTTTTTTTTCTTTATTGGTTTTTAGGTCGGCTTACAGTTTAATTACAAAATGTGAGTATAAAAATACATAAATTTGAGAAAAGATTGCTTTTCAAAAGTCTCCACAGTTAAAAAAGCCGCCACAGTTAAAATTTCCGATAATAGACCAGCTTGAACTGGGAATGTATAGGTTGATCGCTAACCGAGTGTCCTGACTTGACTTTCTACCATTCTTGTTTTGCAGTCGTCCGTCACAAAGCGGCGCAATTATTTTGTTGGTGTTTACGTTGATATTCCGAATCCGTAGTATGTTTAGCGTTTCGACCGTTTCTATGAAGATAGAGTACTCGGTATATCTTTACCCTCTTTTTACTTTCTATTTGAAGTGTAAGTTAAGTCAACTAGATTCGTATCAATCAATCATTCAATATATTTCTTTGCGAAAACATGGCTACATAATGATGTTACATGGTAAATTGTCCAATATAGGCTTAATATTATTAGCATATACACTTTGAAAAGAAAATGCACATTTTTATATAAATAAAATAAAATAGAAATACATCAATCTAAAAAAAAATCTTCTATTCTATAAAAACACGTATTAATTAAAAACAATTTCAGATTTATCTTAAATTGAGGAACATTGAGACACTTAATGGCTTTTGGGAGACTACTATATATGTGCGGTGCCATTCCCAGAATGCTCTTACTCAATAATGCTGTGTTACATTTATGCCTGCTTAGTAGATTTTTGTACTAAGAGCGTAGGGGTACACCCCGTTTGGATGTATTATTTTTAATTTTTTTATATGTTTTGTATTTTGATGTTTATTTAAGTTGACAACTTTGTTTTGTAGGAAGACCTGTTTACCGAGTCAGCGTTAATAGAAAATGTTAAAAAGCTTCACCGAGAATTATTGAGGGAGGTTGAGTATCAACTGGATATGAACATCGCGGCTAAGAACTGGATGGAACGGGATTGGAGCGACAAGTATTTGGCGTTTAAGTATGAGAGCGATAATGTTGATTTGGAAACTAAGTCCATGAATGTGAAGGACTCTGCGGGCGCTACCAGACTCTCTGAAGGTATTTGTTAAAATTTTAGAAGATCTTTACTCACTTTTAGTGGCAAGAGTATATTTTTATACTACAACTGTAACAATGTCTGGTTGGTCTTGTGGTAAATGAAAGGTCTTGGGTTCGATGCCCGGGTCAGGCAGGCTTACATGGGACCTAACCATAACAGGTGCAGTGTGGGTGTTATTGATTATAAACACTCTTTTAGGTAATACGGCGTAATGTTAATTTAAATATTTCAACACCACCCAATACTAGTCCACTCGATAGTATGTAGTTTCTACAAAGCTTGTGTTTTACTGGTGGTAGAGCTCTTGTGAATGAGCTCGAGGGCGGCAGCACCACCGTCTCACCTTTAACCTGCCGACAAATAGTAGTGCTTCCATTACTGTGTTCCGGTTTGGTGGTGATATTACTGGCACATGAGGCATACATAACACCGTAGTCCTCAGCTGCAGCGACGCATCTATTATCTGCTTTTGTGGATTGTTGATGTCCATGGGCTGTACTCCACTTACCATTAGGTGGACTACACGTTCGTTCGCTGTGGGCTTAGTATAAAAAAAAAAACAATGTCAATATTTTAATAAATTTGCCTTATTTTTGTACTCTTGAATTTGCCTTTTTATGCATCACTTACACCTGTATTGCTCTAAGGCATGCTGGGAGACAAGTCAAAATTGAGTTAAGCTCGCCTTTATTGTATATTGTGTTTTTCTGTTTTAATTGTGTATAGTAAAAAGTGTTCAACAAAACTAACTAAGCTAAAGCATTTTTTCCATTAATAACTTACTTTCTTATTTATTCTCCAGGTCAATCCAACGTCCCATCATGGGAGCAGTACACCATAAACGCGTTAAACGAGTTCAAGAGCTCCATAGACAAATCAAAGGTCCTACGAGCAAAAGTCGACGCAGTTCTTATTAACACATCTAGAGATTTACGCTCCCAAGATATCAAAGTGAACAAATCATTGAGCGAACGGATTGCAAGAACCGAACAAGTCAAAATAGACTTGGAAAATCAACTAAAAATAACGCTACACAAGATAGTTGAGACAGAAAATATTCTGGTAACGTTACATGAGGAAATGTTGAAGGTATCTCAAAGGATACAAGTGGCTCAGACAAGATTGAACACAAAGAATTGCAGACCGAATGTGGAGAATTGCAGAGAAGGCTCTTTAGTTGCTTTGATAGAAGAAGTCCGTGATCTCAATGACTGCATGAGTTTGTTGCAAAAGAGGTCTTTGGAGACGGAGAAGTTGAGAGCAGAGCTGATTCACGAACGGTCGATATTGGAGAACGAGATTATTGTGAAGAAGAAGTCGCTGTTTTTGGATAACCAGAGGTGTCTGTTTTTGAGATCGCATTACCAGTCTGCTGAGAAAATGTGCGGATTTTAAAAGTACGAATTGAATTGAGAAAATTGTCGTAGTTGTGTGAGTGTTGTAGTGTTAAAGTAACGTGTTAATTTCGTTTAAATTAATATTATTTTTAAATTCTGCAAAATATTTTTGATTAGCAGATAATTATGTGATTTAGCTAAAATAAATGTGTGTTTGAATAATTATAACGTTAAGATGTTTGGCTTTTCCGTATCAAAATACATTTATTAACTACCTTTCGACATATTAATTAGTAAACTACGAACTTTTTTTTGTTAGCATGCATTGTCCCACTTCTGGGCAAAGGCCTCCATCAAACGTTTCCAGTCCTCTCTAATTCATTTATTTAACTTACTTAAACATAAAAAAATTAAATTCAAAATCAAACAAGTTCGTTTGATATCTGCGACACACTGAGACAATTAAACCAAAAGGACTAGTCATTGTCAGGCGTCCCCCGCTGCCCAATGTTGAAGAGCAACCCTCTTGCACATCAAACTTCCACATCATAACCTATCCCTTGCCCCCCCCCCCCCCCCCCCCGCGAGTTTTGGCAGGCTTATAACATAGATATTTCTGATTCTCTGATCTGAGTGGTCCTGTGTTGGTAATGGGGGACTTTAACTGCCATCATTATCGATGGGGATCAGACCACTGCGATGGCTTCGGCTTGGGCCTAGTTGATATTTTGGACGATCTGAACTTGTGTGTACTAAATCATGGTGGTGTTACACGGAGATATTTGCCGGGTGAGAACAGGAGTTGTATTGACCTTTCCTTTTGTTCCAACAGCATGGCTAGTCTTTTCGATTGGCATTGCTTAGATCTGACATATGGTAGTGATCACTTTCCCATCATTATAGAAATTCCTTCAAAGTGCATCTCTATCCAGTCCCCTCCTCCACTTTTAAAATTTCAACTAAATGCTGCAGATTGGAATTTATATACAAAAATTCTAGAAATAAGAGTTGCATCATTGCCTAAGGTAAATGCCGAGAATTTTGAAATTTGTGTTTCAAGCTTTTCATCTATGGTTTTATCTACTGCAGAGGATATTTTCCCCACCAAAAAACCATTGTCTGATAGGTGTCCTCCCCCTCCATTTTGGGATAAAGACTGTACTAACATGATCAAAGCCAGAAATGAAGCTGAATATGCATACAATACTGAGATGAGCATGGAGAATTTACTATCCTACCGTCAGGTGGTGGCTAGATCGAGGAGACTATTTAGGAAGAAGAAGAAGGTGAGTTGGACTACATTCTGTCGTTCTCTTAATCCAAGGACACCCTCGTCTGTAATCTGGGCAAAAATCAAATGTTTTCGTAGATCATATAACACTAGTAATTCCCCTAATATGACAGACATAGTAGCAGAATATTTTTACTCAAAGCTTGCTCCCCCGTATGTTCCTCATGCAGATGAGGTTGACTTTTCTCACTCGGCTTCTCTTCATGCCTACTCACCTCTGGCTCTTTCTGCTTCCATTGACCCAATGGACGCCCCCTTTAGTATGGAAGAACTCAGCGCTGTCCTGATGCGGGTCCAGGATTCAGCTCCTGGCATTGATGGGTTCCCTTACTCTTTTATTGCTAGGACGGAACAGAAGTTACGCATGTACTTCCTGGATTTAATCAACCAATGTTTTGTAAGTGGCTGTGTTCCTTCTGAATGGAAAACACAAATAATTATCCCATTGTTAAAATCAGGTAAGAACTGCAATGATTTTGATGGTTTCAGGCCTATCGCCCTGTCATCCATCCTGTTAAAATTATTTGAACACCTTATTAAAAACCGTTTGGAATGGTTGGTAGAAAACAAAGGTATTCTTCCAAAATGTCAGTTTGGTTTTCGTAAGGGTCTTAGTACTGCGGATAGCATTAGCATCCTTACTTCAGATATTAGATTGGCTTTGGGCAACAATGAGTCGGTGGTTGCGGTATTTCTTGATATTTCGTCCGCATATGACTCCGTTCTTCTTCCGGTCCTCAGACAGAAATTAAATAAGCTGAAGATTCCGTCAAGAATAACACAAATCATTCTCAACATCCTGTCCTCGCGTCCTCTGGAATTGAGGTCTCCTTATGATAAATTGGGTAGAAGAATGGTATGGAAGGGCCTTCCTCAAGGCTCAGTCCTTAGCCCTCTACTATATAATCTGTACACCGCTGACCTTCCTTCGTGTCTAAATTATAATTGCAACGTATTACAATATGCGGACGATTTAGCCCTTTACATCTGTGGGGACTCTATTGTCGATTCTGCAAGTTCTATGTGTGTTTCTTTGGCCTCATTAAATCAGTGGTTCCTGAACCACGGTCTTTCACTGTCAGTCTCGAAAAGTACGGCTATTGTTTTCACTCGGCGCCGTGTAACACCACAAATTAACATTTCTATAGAGGATCAAATAATACCTATAAAAGATTGTGTTAAGTTTCTTGGCGTCATTTTGGACCCTAAAATGTCATTTATCAATCACATAAGTTATATTCATAGAAAATGCGAACGGAACATCTCTATTTTGAAGGTATTGGCGGGAGTATGGTGGGGAGCTCACCCCTATACTTTAAAACTTGTGTACAATGCCGTTATTCGAAGTTTGCTTGACTATTGCTGTTTTGTGTTGGAGCCATGCAACAAGGTTGCATTGCATAGATTAGATGTTGTTCAATCTAAATCACTCAGAATTGTGATAGGTGCTATGAGGTCTACACCTATTAATGCTCTGCAGTTGGAATGTGCTGAACCTCCTCTGTATATAAGAAGAAAATATTTGGCGGATCGCTATCTTTCCAAGACATTCACTCTCTCATCTCATCCTTTGCTTACTATTTTGGAAAGGATCAGTGCAGTATCTGACTCTCCATATTGGAATAGAAAAACTCTTCCACTTTTGGTTACTAGATATAGAGAACTTAAATCTTTTCGTTCACCTATTTATCAGCATAACAGCCTTCCTCTTTTTTCATACCCTTATGAAACTATTCATTTCTCTCCTAGTATTCTTCTGACATCTGGTATCTGTAAGAAATCTCCAACAGCTAATGCTGATTTTGATACAATGGTAAAAAGTCGCTGGGAGGGGTGGGATTATTTTTATACAGATGCTTCCAAGCTAATGTCTGAGGGGTGTGTTGGAGTGGCAGTCTACTACCAAAATTCTAAAATTGCATTTCACTTTCAATGTCCACCTGAATCGTCAGTTTTTACAGGCGAGTGTATCGCCATTCTGGAGGCTATCCTTTTTATTGACTCACATAATATAAAACAGGCTGTCATCTTTTCTGATTCGCGTAGTAGTATACAGGCTATATCCCAAAATCAGTTGTGCAGTAAGATCCGCAGTAAAATTATTATGGAAATTAGAAGTTCTTTGCTCAAATGTGTTAAAAAAGATGTGTCCATAGTTTTGTGCTGGATTCCAAGTCATTCAGGAATACTTGGTAATGAATGTGTTGACTTGGTAGCTAAATATGCGGCCTCAAATTACTCTGACAGGAAACATTATGGTATTCATAATTATGACTTAATTAACGAAGCTAAGTCAAACTTGCGGTCTGCATGGGCGACTGATTGGGAGATTTCGTCAAAATGTAAAGGCTCCTACTACGCCGCCATTCAACCCAATATTCCTTCAAAACCGTGGTTCTTTATATACAAAAAGTTACCCAAAAATTCTGTTTCTACACTATGTAGATTAAGATTAGGCTTTTGTTGTACACCAGTGTTCCTTCGCAAGATTCGTGTTCGTGACAGTTCCTTGTGCGAGTGCGGCCTTGATGAGGGAACATTGGATCACATATTCTTTCATTGCCAATCAAACAATAAATCTCTGAACTTGTATAAGCACCTAGTAAAGATGAAAATTCCTCTACCCATCAACTTTCACTCTCTATTGACTCACTTTAGCCCAAAATTATGTAGAATCCTTACTAAATTTATTAATGACAATAACATTAAATTATAGAATACTTTGGGTAATTATTATATATAACATATATTTAACAATAACAGTTAGTACAACTAAAACCTTTATGTCAACTAACATTTGTCTGTCTTTCTAGTTACTAACATACCGCAAAGTTCCGTTAAAACTTAAAGAAGAAAAATAAATTTTAAGAAGAGAGCATCCAGCAGTTCCAATATTTGAACGTATACTCCGCACCTGACTCTGGCAGTATTAGCTTCCACTGGGAGGCTCAGTTGCCATAAACAAAAAAGAAGAAGAAGAACATAGATATTTGTTTTAATTTCCCCTCCTTATTGATTAAGTAGAAAGGACAAGTACGTAGTACACGAAACCGGCGAGCATGTATACAGAGTTTTATGAATGTTGATGAAGCGTAAGAAGTATGTTAGGAGCGTAGCATATGGCATTCCATCGTGTCTTTCTACCCCCGTCAGATAAAGGCGTGCTTTTATTTATGTAATAGTATGTACCTATGTATTATAAACACTCTAGATTTTTTCTTTTAGATCGAACCAAATAGGCCCCTAAAACTACTAGATGAAAATTGGTGTGGCAATAGTTCAATATCCCAGTATAAACATAGGCTACTTTTTAACGACATACCACGGGAGCGGAGCTGCGCACGAAGACATCTTTAAAATAGTTTACTCACAGTTTGTTAGCCTGTTGCACCACAGCGACATTGTCATAGTTATCAGCCAAGGCAGTGAATACGGAGTTCACTCCACAATCGGCCACCATCTTGCAGAGCTCGTGCCGGACTAGGAGGCTAGCGATGGTTAACATCAGCTCTGATACTAGAGGTGGCTGTGTGTTTTCTGTGGACAATAAGGTGGAGTGTAAGATCAATAAATAATAAATAAATAAATATCTCACAACTTAACTGTATACACAAAACATAACGTTACATATATACTTTTCTTTTGTAAATGCTTACTTATTATACATAGAAACACCCAGACTAAGACAAACCCCCATGTCCATGCACACAAAGATTTGTCTTAAACGGGCATCGAACCCGCGACCTCAGATAAATAAATGCACAATGACTGAGGTAATACTTTTATTTACAAGCTCGAGCTAGGTATTAAAGACTAAACTCCACTACTAAAACACAATTTGACAATTTGTGTTCCGATTTAGACAAATAAATTGACATATTTTATGTAGGGAACTCACAATTTATATTATTTGTTAATGTAAATCCTACTTGACCAGGTTCTCTCTGCAGAGGCCAACTTGTATCCGGAGACTTCCAAATTGGCCACTGTAGCCCGCTCCCAGGTGGTATCATTCCATACAAAATGTATTGCCCATTATAAAAGTTACCTTTTAATAAATTAGTGAGTGGTTCCAACATCTGAGCGCCAAGTTCCTTCGCATGATCGTGCGCCTTGCCGAATTCTACGCGAACATCGTCGTCGAAAGTCAGCTTTCTTATTACTTGCAGAGTTTCACTAAGTAACTGAAATTAAACAAGTTTATATTGTTACTGACAATGTTAAATTAGAACAAAAATATAATCGTGCCTTGTTACAGTCACAATAATTTTTTTAATTAATTCAACTGAATCATTAATGAAATAAGCAGTGATAGCCGAGTGGGCGACCGTAGGACTGCGAAGTTAAAGGTCTCGGGTTCGAACCCACGGCACACACCTCTCGTCTTTTCGAAGATATGTGTGTATTTATCATATAAATTATCGCTCGCTAACGGTGAAGGAAAACATCGTGAGGCTACATGCCTGAGAGTGCCTAATAAGTGCTCGAGGGTGCGTGAAGTCTACCAATCCGCACTTGGCTAGCGTGGTGGACAATGGCCTAACCCTTCTCATCTTTAGAAGAGGCCCGAGCCCAGCAGTGGGACATGTATTAGATACAGGGCTGCTATAATCTATATATATAAAAATGAAACCCGTTTTCCGTTGTCACGCACGACATAGCATGAAAACGGCTTGACCGATTTGGCTGATTTTTTTTTTGTAGTTTTCTAATACTCTGTACAAGGTTCTTACGCAAAAGAAAGATTGAAAATATACAATTAATTTTGCATATTTAAAAAAAAGCGCGTTACGAATGTCAACGTCATTCAATTTAATGGAATAGGTACGCATACATAAGATAGGTCAGCTATACAAAATAAAGTAGTGCATCAAATTTACGCTAAGGCGGTACGAAGTTCGCCGGGTCAGCTAGTTATTTATATTTTTATTAATGAAATAATGAAAAACAAGTCTTATGATGAACGCTTTAAAGACCTTACAACTCTTGAAAACCGCAGACAGAGAGGAAGTTTGATCGAGACATATAAAATTTAATATTAACAACTATTATGATGTTAATACGATTGAAGACATTTATGTAAGAAACCGAAACAAACACTTAATAGGCCATTCTTTAAGAATTTGTCAGACACTATCGACTCATCCTTTGAAACACTTTCTACGAGTTGCCATGAAATGGAACAGACGCCCAGCAAACGTTGTTATGGCACCCACAGTGAATACATTCAAGAATAGACTGGACAAATTCTCCAAATCACAAGACTCACACGTATCAGCTTAATGGCTGCTAGTGTCCTTCATATATAATAATAATAATAATAATAAAAAATAATCTTTGAATACAACTTCTTGACTGTGAGTCGCTACTGAGAATCACTAAATAAAAACTCACTGGGAAATAAAATGTGGTCTAAAAACTCTACATAATAGTTCATGAATAGATTTTATTAATTTTAATGTTAATGTAATGTTAACATAATATTGTATTAATAGCTACAGACGAAGATGTTGCTTAGAGGACTCAAACCCATTTGTGTAATTTTTTATAAAGATAAATTCGGATTTCTTACATTAGATAGAACACCAGAAGCAATTACACTATCCAATGGTCCCAATGACAAGGCCAAATACACACATTCTCTCACTCAAGCACACCCAGTCTCGGAACAAATATTTGCGAATTACACAAAGATTTGTCCCATGTGGGGATCGAACCCACAACACCAGTGCAGTGGAGAGCGGCGAGGCGACCGCTTAAACCACTACACCACACGTGCAGACAAAAAATAATAAATAATTTATTATTGACTATATTATTTCTCTTTATTCATTATTTTATTTATTTTATATATTTTTAAGTATGATTTATAAAAAAAAACATAAAATATAAAAACAGTGTTCCACCAACATCAGGTGCAGTGACCAAGCTACCCTCACTATGCGTGCCGTGTCCAAAAGGACTGCCCTTCTGCATCTGGCTCTTGGTCCAGCTGCCTAACGCGAGCCTCTATATTATTATTATTATTATAAACAACACATCCTATGTAGCCATCCAACATTTTAATTCATAAAATCAGTTGTTTGCATTGTGGCTAATGTTATTCTGAAGAGACAATAACAAAAGCTCTTTACTTACTTTTTTATTTCCGCTAACATTAAGCAATAATTTCAAGTCCTCGGCAATATTCTTAGCAAACAGTCTCTGTCTGTTCATCTCATGTTTGATGCAGCATACTGTGGTCCATTGCAGTGTCGCTATTATTATATCTTCGTTTTCTACATTGTCGAGGATACTAGAATAAAAGTAATAATTATGTTTAAAGAAAATCATACTAGCATAGTTGTTACTTATCAGCTGTTGGCAGAAAAGCTTTGTTTCGTTCATATAAATAATACATTTTAAAACAATCAGATGCAGCACACTATGTCAACAAAATAAGTTAATGCGTCAACAATAACTTAGCGGATGGCTTATGGTAGACTGCAAGCACTTCATACATTTTTATTAAATAAGACATACTATGAGGTTAAGGAATATTTAGAGGATAAGGACATATTAATTTAATTCTGTATATATATAATAATTGCTGTAATTTAATTTTGTTCATGTTTTACTTGTACTATTTGTTACTTATAATTTGAAATTATGTAAATATTTGCATGCCATTATTTGGTAGAATATGAGGACAAACCACATTATAACATCAATTTATGTACCATATTTTAGAAAATAAATGATTGATTGATTGCATTTTTACTATGTAAGGTGTATAAATAACAATAAAATTATATTACATAACATGTAATCACGGCTATATTACTCAGAAGGTTGCGGCAAAAGTGTATAAATCCTACAATTAGAATAATATTACTCACGTCTTAATTAGTTCCACACCTCTAGGGCACAACAAATCAGGCTGCATATCCATCAATGCTGTAAGTGTTTCTAATGCACTAATCATAAGCTTGACATCTCTGTCACTCAGCTCTTGTAGTAACTGCTTTGTGAACATTAGATCTACAAGGATCTTGTATGCACCCTCTTTGCCTGCTCGTACTCTGTGGGCTATATCTTTGTTGCATTCTGCCTAGAAATCGAATAATGGCTGGTTTATGTAGTTCACAAAAAAGTTATACAGTTATTATCGCCACATTTCACACTTGATTTTGCAATAAAGACTTGAATACTTGAAAATGATTGCAAATAGAGTAAGAAGAGGAATACCATTCCGCTATGATCATCTGCTGTGGAGAGATGGGTACCAATCGTTCATAATGTAGCAGTTAAAATTCTAAATACAAATTTCCAATGTTGTGTAGAACTGGGTTTTACTAAATTTCCCACTAGGGATGCTTGTGTAGCGTAAATCTCATCTCTCCAAAATGTCAAATTCCACTATATGCGGGTTGGCTATGCAGTCAATGAGTTTATAAGTCTCTATAGTCACAATTCTGTAGGGCATTCTGAAGACAAGCTTATACATAAGATACATGATAGCAAGAGAGACAGATATATTTATAAACCACTTAAAATTGCAATAAAAATCAATAATTTTTGTCCTAAAATAATATTAAAAAAATAATATTTAAAAACATATAAACTTAATAGTTAGGATCAATCAATAAGTTAATCAGACAGACCTTACTTTAAAGTGACGCCACCTGGTGAGATAAAAAACGATAGCCCTCATTGCCTTGATGTCCAACACTTTTTATTTAAATAAAAAGCTCTACACTCTGCAGCAGACCCAATTTAAATAAAAGAGGGTTAAAATTGCATTATACATTGAAAATATAAAACAAATGTGACCTTTTTTACCTTCATAACATCCAATTCCTTGAGCACAGCATTCAGGTCATGTCTATCAACTGCACACAGATCACGCAGTTTAGTGACTGTCTCTGAAATTAGGTGATTGTCTCCAGAACCTAGAGCCAGGTCTTTTATTATGTTTGACAGGTCCACACCCTGGAAAATATTTTTTTTAAGGTTTATATATTATTATGTATATGGGTTGTGCTCATTGTTATATAAATAATGAATTCCATCATATCTGCCTACTCCTATGGAAAAAAGGTGTGATTTTATGTATGTATGGTTTAGTAATATACAAAGATACAGCTTGGTGTTCGAATAAAATAATAATTTTTTGTATGTTTTTAAACTTTTTATTTTTACCATGCAACAATTTATAAAACAATGCATTAAATCAAAGCAAAATACAATAAAGAACTTCTAGAGAATAAACGGGTTACTCACGTATTATTATCGAGATATTGCCGACCGGTTTCTATATTTCAATAAGGAAATATTTTCATCAGGGCTGTGAGTGCAGTACGCTCGGTGCAATCAGTACCCCGGCTTGCGCCGCACTCTAGAAACCGGTCGGCAATATCCCGATAATAATACGTGAGTAACCCGTTTATTCTCTAGTAGTTATGTCATCTCACGTAAGTTTAAACAGTATTAATAAAGAACTTAGTTATAGAGGAGAAGAGGATGCAACGGAGGGCAACAATAAGTGTACAACTTAAAGGAAAAACAGAATTACCATTTTTTGCAAGTGATGTATGATTTTTAGCGTTGGTTTAATTTTTACTGGTACATCCTTATCTATGTAAAACGATTTACAACAAAAGCTATCTAACAACCTCAGATACAGTTGAGGTAATTTTCTAGAAAAATCCTCCAGTAGCAATTATGTAGTCATTGATTAGATCATCTTATAACTATACTACACACATAGAATTAATTAAAATCATTATAGACTGGATTTGAAACGCAACGAAAAACTTTTGAAAAACGAACTGAACGTTAGCTGATTTCATGCCGTACGCCGTACGTAACGATTACCTGTGCCTCAAATTGGGAAACGGCGTCTTTTATAGCTTCTTCTGGACTCATTTCAAATTCATCTATGTTTTCCTTCACCACCTCATCGTAGGTATCCTGAGTTATCACACGAACCATATTTGGAGTTTGATATAACACTTCGATACAGAATTATGGCAAAACTTTACTTAAAAACTTATTATAATTTGAAATAAATTCACATGAGGCGTTTGAGATTGCGGATGATGTCAACTTTCGTCGAAGTCAAAACAAAATTAAACAGATGACATACGAAAACAGAAATGTCATCTAGAACTGTTCGGATACTAGAAAAATTGATACGAACAAAATTTATCTCTATTCAATTAATTCAAACGCTACAAATTGAAAGACAAAATTTAGAAATTTTGCAGTTCAAAAAATAAATAAGTAATTTTTTTTAATGATTAACGAAATGCATATAATAATTCTTGTGAAAAACTGAAAATAAATAAGCACTTTGTAAAACTGTTGTAATTTTTGAGCGGTATATAAGTATGCAAAATATAAATGGTTAGGTTAAGCCATTTGCGAGCTTGATGCAAAAATAGCATTTCTATTTTGCATACTTATAATTTGACAGAAAACAGCTTGAGTCACGGTGCGTTCTGAAGCATTCAAAAGTTTAGAGAAAAAAATCTAAAACAAAATGTTTATACATGTTTCTTGTTTAAAGTAATAAATTAATTAGATTGCCAAAAAATAACTATATATTGTTTAATCAAAGACTTATGATTAGTATTTTTAAGTGTAAAAATCCATAATTCAAGTGAAAGTAAAAAAAGAAAAGTTATCCAAATATATATTTTGCACAATTTTTGCACTATAATTTGATTGTCAGCCTGGATGACGCATACTCTCATAAAAGAACTGAATTGAAACACAAAATTGAGGTATTTGTGCGTAATTATTGGATAATCCAGCCTGTGTGTTAATTAAATAGCATTTACTAGGATTATTAAACTAGAAATATGAGTTTTCTGGGGAAATTATTCGGTGGCAAGAAGGAGGAAAAGGGGCCCTCGACTCACGAAGCTATCCAAAAATTACGTGAGACTGAGGAACTATTGATAAAAAAACAGGAGTTTCTGGAGAAAAAGATCGATTTGGAGGTACAGACAGCTAGGAAACATGGTACCAAGAACAAGCGCGGTAAGTTTATATCTGTTTTATGATGCAAGCAGTAATTTGTTGCTAGGTACTAAGATATACTTATTTCTTTGTTGACATGTCATTTAGGTGCGTGACCTTGTTTTAAATCAGTTTAATTGTTAGATATTTCGTGGGCACATCCTTAAACACCTACGAATTGGTATTCACAAGTTCTGTTCATCATAATAGTTTTACTTGTTCATTAAGTACTGTATACTGGTATAACTGTTTTGTAATAAGCAGTTTGTCATTAACGAACTGAAAACAATGATGGTAATTAGTAAAGTCGCACACTGCTTTTTACCTGTTTTATTGTGGTTATATTTATGTATAACTTAATATCCAATTGAGTTGAGTCATATTTTAAAACAGTCAGATTACTCTAGCATTGTTTGTTTCAAAGTGTTGGTTAGACATGTGCTTCTAAGCCGTCTAGTCTACTACTATAGTAAGGCCATTTAATAGGTGACATTTGACAGTTCATTTATGCAAAGCAAAACGGTACCTCTAAGATTTGAAAAATTATAGTTGTGATTTCCTCCATCCACTATAGATCTCACTATGTAATGCATATATGGCTGGATCACCAGGTAATTTAAGCTTAAGCCTAACCCCCAAGTATGCTTGCTATGCTAAATTGTATATTGTATTTTTTTCTATTAGGAAATTCTTAGTTTTAGAACTTAGAACTGTGTTCTTTAGAAGTATACCCTCTATTTGGAATCCAAACTTATAAATTATGATGATAAACATCAATCATCTGAGCATTTTTCCAGTTATATTGGAGTTAGCTTCTAGTATAACGGATTAAGCTGAATATCAGTACTTTATGTGAGCCATCAGACCTCCACAACCCAGAATGGGTGTACCGCCGTTTGCCAGAATTTCATTTGCCCGAATTTTATTTGCTATATAATACTCACCTGACATATTATTGTTTCTCATAATTTTATTTGTCATATTCATTGTTTACTATATTAGTCACGTGCTAGAAACTTTGTTTCCCATAAAGTTAATTGCCATAACATCATTTGTTATAATCATTGTTTCCCATAAAATCAATTTCCATAACATCATTTGTTATAATCATTGTAAGCCGTAATTATCATATACCATAACATCATTTTCCACCAAAATTGCTTGTAAAATAGGTTAAAATAATTATAAAAAATAATAGGTAGGTTAGGTTAGAAACATGAAAGACAACGCACGAGCCGAGCGAGCGAAGCGAGCGTGCCGCGGCAGCGGCCGGCGAAGTGCCAGTATAATCATTGTAAGCCCTAATTATCATAATTATGCCATAACATCATTTCCCACTAAAATTGCTCGTAAAAAAGGTTAAAATAATTATAAAAAAATAGGTAGGTTAGGTTAGAAACATGAAAGACAATCGCTTTTTAGGACAAAGATGTTAGGTTAAATTTGTACGGAGGCTACTTAGACTGATTATAGTGATAAGTAGGTATTAAAAATAAATCAATTTTAATACTATAATCATACTTTATTTATATCCAGTTATACTCTTGTCAATAAATATTTTTCCTACCCACTAATTTGTAATTACTTAAGTTTGTAAATCATTTTAGAGCGCCTGTTAGAATTTCATGAGCAAATACTAAACGCCATACTAAAACCTTAGATGGATTGGAAATTAATTTAGTATGGCGTTTGAAAATTCTGTTGCATAATATTATTGCAATTTAAAGTATGGATAACAATACGTATGGCATTCGAATCATTATGTTATCAAATGTTTGGGCAAATAATATTATTGCAATTGAAAGTATGGAAAACAATACGTATGGCATTCGAATCATTATGAAATCTAATGTTCGGGCAAATAACAGTATGTCACATGTATTTTATGGCAAACAAAACATTCTGGCAAATGAAATTCGGGTAAATGAAATTCGGGCATATGAATATTATGGCATATATTCTTCGGGCAAACAACAGACAACCCCCAGAATGACGTAATGCAATACTCTTTGTCAGACTAGTTATCAGACTTTCTGACACCTAACTACTTGTAACAACTGCCATAGATTTTGAAATGACAACTAAGACTGTGGCCTAACATGCTCTCTGAGGTACTGAGAAAAACTTGTTATGTTCAAGGTGGACATCCACCCACGGCCGAGGGTTAGCATTGCTTAGCCTGCAAGATTGATCGGACTGCGCGGGTTCAACTTAGCCAAATATTTTATTCTGTAAAACAAATACAGCCTGTTATGAAATTTGTGTAAGCATAAGAAGATTATCTTTGTAGAGGTCCTTATTATACTCTACTCAGGAAGTGGAATTAAAGATATAATGTATTTTCACTGACTATTTATTATACTTTCTACAAATGTTCCTTATTACTATTATTCATTTACATAACCTTAATTCTAATATGAATCTAAGTACACGACCTGTTGTAACACGGAACGCGGACCGACTGACTACATGTTCTTCATGTTGCTGACGCATGCAGTGCCGCTACAATCTTGTAGGTTGTTTTCATAATTAAACAAACTTGTAAGATAGTACTTGAATATTTGTTTTTGTATGACTCGGCTGTAACTATCCAAGTTGTCACAGGCAGCAGGTTAAAAATGTGATAATAACACAGACCGACAGCCTTTTTAGTTCAAGTAGTGTATCTAGTAGATGTTTGTGGCCTGACTTGAAATTGCGGTTTTCAGATTTGGGTTAAGAGCACCCAAAAGACAAAAAGGTAAAAAAAAAATTGCAGATCTGTGTTATTGAATAATTTCAAAAAAATTAAGGGATTAAAAATTTCATCACACAATTTAAGATTGTGAATAAACCTGTTAGATTGAAAAGTAAATTCTCTGTCTGACTGATGACTTTGTAAAATATAATTAGAATTGTATTGTGTAATTAAGACTTTCCTGTTACTATAATTAAGCCTGCTTCAGCTATACAAGGTTCCAACAAGGAAACTTTGCATTTTATATTTAAATAAATAAATATCACAAAACATACAAAAAACGCTCAAATCTAGTCCCAAACTAAGCAGAGCTTGTACTATGGGTACTAGAACAACTAATACTAATAAACATATATACTTATCCTTTGTCAATACAAATCAAATCAAATAATTTATTTCCATGGGCCCCAAGGGGCGCTTGAACACGTCAAAACAAACATAACAAAAAATATGAAATTAAAATAAAACTTATCTAACTAAATTTTGAATAATAAATTTAAAATTTTGACACCGGAGCTTAGATTGACTTTAATTCAACTTAGAGATATGAATTAAAATCAATCCAAGTACCAGCTCCGATGGGTTTTGCATCATGAGAAGAGCTGGTGAGAAACTCATGTGCACCATCTCATCATTTGTTTGTTTTTTGACAATAATTCTATGAGTAAGTTATAGCAACCAACACATACATAGTTATTATACATAGACAAACCTCCACGTTTATGCACGCAAAGACTTGTCTTGAGCGGGAATCGATCCCGCGATCTCAGCATTGCAGACAGGTACACTACCCACTCCGCCATCCGGTTGTCACCTTTAAAAACATACACAACACACAAATATTTTATGATGTCAATTTATGCCAAATCAGATAGAGTATTTTTTGTTAGTACATAGTAATGGTAAATCATATTGAGAAAACTTGTATACGTCTTATGTATACTGTTTACTATCATACTGAAAAGGCATGATGACTAATTTTCATTTTTATATGCAATTGAAACACCTCTCGATATTAGGAACATAATTTAAATAATCACTTTGTTAACATTTAAACTGCCCGAGATAACACAATTTTAAATTCACATATTCACTCATATGTAAGCATGCTCCACCGTAGACCGCATCATTACTTACCATCAGGTGAGATCGTGGTCAAACGCGAGCCTATCCACCATAAAAAAAAAAACATTAATAATAGATTCGCCCAAATGCTCCAAACAAACTGCTAAAAATGCGTGACGTCATGTTTTTGATTTTTGTATGTGTAGTTATGAATTTTGTTTGATATCTATACAAAAGATGCTAAATATTTTGTGGGTAATTTAATAATATTTTTTTTATTTCCACTTAAGACAAATCTTTGTGTGCATGAACATGGGGGTTTGTCTTAGTCTGGGTGTTTCTATGTATAATATGTATGTATCTACAAAAAGAATAAGTATATGTATGAGTATCAGTTATTCTAGTACCCATAGTACAAGCTCTGCTTAGTTAGGGACTAGATGGCGTTGTGTGTGAGTTTTGAAATATTTATTTATTTATTTATTTTAATTAATTTTGTAATCTTTAAATGATCATAAAAAGAGTTAGTTTTATAGTTTGTAAATTACCTAAATTTGATAAGGTATCCTATATTTTACTATCTATGGATCAGTCACCATGCCCATTAAAATGCTTACTTTTTTCACATAAAAAATAAACTGTTGCATAATTCGCCTATGTATGTAACAATATATACTCCGACTTGATTATATTAACATGGATATAGAGTGAAGCTTGGAATGTTTTTACGTCTATTGAAGCATAGACATTACTGTTTATTTATTGTTTCTGTTTTCTCTATTTTTGTATTGTTAGTTTTATGCCTTTGTTTTTTTTTTGTTTTGTAGTTTTATGTATATGTTCTTAAGTTTTAGTTATTTATTACTTTAATGTAATACCGTCCGTCCTCTCTCTGGCGCAATCAGAATATCAGCGCTGCAGGGCTTTGTAGCTCTGTAGCATATGGCTGAGATGGTGAGCTTTTCTGACAAATTGTTACATGTTTAGTATGTTTTATTTTTATTTTCTATATGTGCTTTTATTATTGTTTGTCAGAATAAATATGTTTCTTTCTTTCATATATAGAAAGCATTGTAAATTCTGACTGCCTCAAAGGTATAGTGATTAGTGGTTCCCAGGTTGGGCAAAGTGTTATAAGTGAATGTTCTGTCACGAAATTCACAATAGCCGCATGCAGTTAGAATTTTCCCTGATGGATGGCGATAGGCTTAACCCTTATCCCATGAGACTTGAATATAGCAGGTGAAATGTGGGTGTTATACACATATGCCACACCCTTCTGGGTAATATAGGTGTGAAGTTATAATATGTTATAATTGTAAATCGCTATTATGTTCACGGATTGAATGACTGCTGCAATATCACTTTACTATTTGTCGCGGTGCACTATCAAGGTTGTTATTGAATGTGATTGTAGAAGCAGGAGGGTAACTGCTTATACAGCTGACAGTTAGTAGACTTAAGCCATACCAAAAGGATAGGTGTAGTATATGTCCTGCCCCCCAATTACTATTAGGGTTGCCAGGTGAGTCGCGAAAAAATACTGGACAACCACAAAGGGGGGAGAGGGGGGGGTATGCTAGGTCGCATAAAAAAAACGTTTTTTTTATACTAATATTTTTTATTTGTGTGTTTTGTTATGTTTGTATGCCTACTTTTGTAGGCGCTTGTGACCAGTAGTACAGACTTTCTTCAAAATACCGGACATTGTTCCGTCTGGTATGACCATTTATTTTTTACCGGACAGGCCTCGAAAATATCGGACTGTACGCTTAAATACCGGACATCTGGCAACCCTAATTACGATTGATGTTGAGTGTGATTGAATCAGATTCATTTGTCTAAATTTGTACCAAAAATTACATTGGAATCTGATTTGATAATTTATTCATTTATTCATTTTATTTTCTTATACATATATGTACAACATTACAGTTTTAGACCAAGACCTAGAATAATAAATATCAATCCTAATGAGGGGGCAGTCTGTAAAGTTTTTTATGGCCTCTTGGCCCAATTTTACCAGTTCTGGATCTGATAAGGCTCCCATAGTAAAATAGTGGTTAATTGTATAATTTTTTTTATTGAAATTTGACATTTCACCTGTCAAAAAAGTTCCAAATAGGCTATCAGTAGTACTTATCTCTGGCTAAGTCCCTGGTAGCCTATTTGCCACTTTTTCAAAATTTCGTTAGAAATTTATACAATTAACTATTACTTAACTGTGAGAATCCTTATCAGATCCAGAACTGGTGAGATCGGGCCTAAAGGCCATAAAATTATTATCTGAAATAAATGTTTAATAAAATACTTTACAGACTTTTTATATTATAAGTTTAATAAAAGTTTTTTATTCCATTTCTCAAACATTTCTGTGATAAAAAGCAGAACAAACCATTAATATTAGCATTCATGATGAGACCTCTAGCCAAAGTAAGAGCTACTTTGACGAACTTTAGCTAGTGACGCAAACAACCCTTATTTTTTGAATTATTTTGTTTTGTTGGATTAATGACGCCAACACTAATAATAATTCCGGTTTGGGGGGGTGTTCACAAATATTCTTTCCACACATACACTCCACTTTCTTATTTAAACTACTATAATGGTTAATTTCTTTTTCAGCCGCCATTGCCGCCCTAAAACGCAAGAAGCGTTACGAGAAGCAGCTCACCCAGATCGACGGCACGCTTACTCAGATCGAAGCCCAACGCGAAGCACTAGAGGGCGCTAACACCAATGCTCAAGTTCTCAACACTATGCGTGACGCGGCTAATGCTATGAAACTCGCGCATAAGGACATGTTAGTATACTTTTTGTTGTTCAAATCATCTTTTGATTATGTTTTTTTTTTGCCAGTACATTGCATACACGCGCCGAGTACTCGGCATGGACACTACCTTACCGAGTATCTTATTGGCATGCGAAATTATACGTAAGCACAGAGCAATCATTAACATGTCATTTAAGGATCTAAATTATTCATATAAATTCTATAATAATATAAATAACACAATTAGTTATAGGTAATATTCATTGATTACATTGTTTACATAATTAAGAATATTACTTGTTTTTTTTTTAAAAGATACCATGATTTATTTCTAATAAAAAATAAAAAAAATCTAGTAACGTAAAAATAAATGACTAATAGCCATATGTATGTCCAAACCTAATCTAAAAGACCGCTACCAGTGGGCAACGTTCCCAAAATGCTGGCAGCGTTGCCACATTGTATGGCAATGCTCAACTTCTGGCCACAATAAATACCAGCATTCTGAGAACGTGATTAATTATTAATTAATTTGATTAATTGTATATAAATAGTAGATATCACAGGTATTGTCATGATTAAAACATGTTTAAATAATAATAAAATAATGTTAAATATTCTTGTATTGTGTAGTAGCATTTGTTTACCAATCACTTGTATATTTTTTTGCGGAAGCTGGTCAGGAATATAATAAATGAATTTAAAAATAAATAAAGATTGGATCAATTAATCTATTGGTTTGATCGTACACCGAACGACCCTAACCGAGTTATGGGGGATTCTCCGTTATTAGCTAGCCACGGACTGAACACGTCAAGCGTGGCGCTTAGCATAGCAATTAAATTTATCACCCATGCGCTCACCCACCCAGCTAGCTAGCATCCATACAGTGGCAGATTTGTCAGGAAGCTAAGAAGCAATTGCTTGAAATTTGAATTTTGAAATTTGAAATTTTAAAAATTGAAATTTTTTAAACATTTTTACAAAATTAATAAAAATTTGATTATTTTGAAATAAAATAAAATAAAATTTAAAATTTTTAATTATTCATTGTTTTCAAATGATTTGAAATTAGTTCGAAACTGTATTTCGCGCGCGAAGTTGGCGCTTCGATCGCTCGTGTTAGTATCTTCGTCTGAACAGCTGTTTTTCTATTTAAATTATCCGGCACTGCATCCATAGTATAATTTGGTCGTGCATGCACGAGAAACCTATACAATGCTATACTGTCTTATACTGAAAATGTATAGCTTGATGAGTACCCGTGTGTACTAATGGCTGGGCTAGTAATTATGATGAAATAATGACTTAGTAATTTAGTTTTCGTTACAATAAGGAATTTAATTAATGATAATTATGAAGGCTGATACTACTACGCGTTCAATGGCCAAATTTGTCCGTCGCGCATCTCCCTACCTAATTTTTTATGAACGCTTTTGACTGTTTTGACATGTTAGCTTACAATAGGAAAAGTATAGGACGGGAAAATTTGGCCATCTTGAAGCAAACGTAGTGCTATAGTTTCACGTTTAAATTTTAACATTGATATTGATGGTCTAGTGGTTAGCGTATGCGCCTCTAACCACGGTTTGATTCCCGGTTAACTTCCCGTCAGAAAATTCACAATAGCAGCACGGAGTTGGAATTATGCCTGGTGGATGGCGATAGGCTCTTCCCCTATCCCATGAGACCTAAACATAACAGGTGAAATGTGGGTTTTGTACTCCTTTGACACACTCTTCTGGGTAATATAGGCCTGATGTTATGTATGTTATCTTATGTTATGATTTCTTTCAGTGACGTGGACAAAGTGCACGACATTATGGACGATATTGCGGAACAGCACGATATTTCGCGTGAAATCACCGACGCCATTAGTAACAACGTTGCTTTCCCTAACGATATCGACGAGGACGAGCTCGAAAAGGAATTGGAGGAACTCGAACAGGTAACGTAGTGGACATTTTGTTGATAACGTAGTGGATGTATCGCGGTATCGTCGTCGACCCCGTTATTATTAAGTTCGCTTTCTCCAACGATATCGACGAGGACAAGTTCGAAAAATCATTGGAGGAACTTGAACAGGTAACGTAGCGAACATCTGATTGGTAACGTAGTAGATGTATTGTTAAATTACCGACGCTATTAGTATGAACGTCGCTTTTCTTAACGATATCGACGAGGACGAGCTTGAGATAGGATTGGAGGAACCAGAACAGGTAACGTAGTGGACATCTGATTGTTAACGTAGTAGAAATCTGATTGGTGACGTAGTAGACATTGTCAAAAAAGCAACGACGCTATTAGCAAGAACGTCGTTTTCCCCATCTACATCGACGGGGACGAACTCGAAATTTGACCAGATTAGCCTTCCAAGCCATGCAACTTCACGTAGAATTATTTATACACAGTGTAGTTTTTACACTACTGATTGTATAGGTTTCTTCACAATGCTTCCTTCACCGAACTTGCTTAACTTCCTTTTGTGAGCGGTAATTAATTAACAAACATGCATATGGCTTTGTAAAAATTACTGCCTTGATGGTCTAGTGGTTAGCGTTATCTCGGATCTCACCGTGAGATACCTATAGGGTCCGATACCCGGGTCGGGCAAAGGGTTATTTTTGAACTTTACGTCAGGAAATTCACAATAGCAGCACGGAGACGGAATTGTAACCGGTGGATGGCGATAGGATTCCACCCCCATATCCCTTGGAACCTAAACATAACAGGTGAAATGTGAGTGTTATACACCTCTGCCACACCCTTCTGGGTAATATAGGCGTGATGTTATGTTATTACATATATTATATATTCATACATAACTACTTGTTATCATCCACAATAAATGTAACCCCTTACTTACTTTGCTCAAATATTAAATATCCCTTCACATTTGTTTTCAGGAGGACCTGGACAAAGAGATGCTGGGCATCAGCGTGCCCACGGACAAGCTGCCCGACGTGCCCGGCACGGAGCTCGTGCACGACAAGCCCAAGCCCAGCAGGTCTAAGCAGACAGGTTAGTGTTCTTCACTTGCTCTTAGGCTAGACGCACACACGCAATATTATTGGAGACCAGTCTATACGCGAAATACTGACAGTAATATTGCGCGTGCCTTACTTGTCCAGCTAAAATATTATCGCAAAAATATTTGAGAACATAATATTGATGGTCAACAAAAAAAGGAAAAGTAACGATATGCTGATATCTTTATAAATCGGTTCATATCCAATTGCACTTCAACTGCGTAAAATATGAAAAAATAGCACTTAACAAAATGATATGTGCCAACTACGGCGTCTACAGCATATGAATATCCACAAAAAAACATTGGTACACCAACAATAGTGTTTCTCGGGTCTTCGGTCTATAAGGAAGACAAAGCGGCCGTGGCGCAATGGAAAGGCATCGGTCTTACGATTGAGAGTTCGTGGGTTTGAATCCTGGCCTTCGAATTACACCACGGACGTGAACTTCCTCCTAATACAAGCGGATTTAGCTTAGCTGGACGGGGTTAACAAGAATACTAGTCATTTGTATTTGCAAATTACTAGTAGATAAACTTTCTATAATATGAAAAAAAAAAGGTTACTGTGCTTCATCCCTCAGGCATGTTCACAAAAGTTCTTCCACACCTAACGTTGCATATTTTTTTTTTTACAGAGGACGACGAAGAATTGGCACAGCTGCAATCGTGGGCAACATAATTGTGCAGGTCCCATCTCTATAAGTTGTACGTTTGTGATATTTTATAGGTATCGTATTGTTAACGGCGCTGGGTGAAGGCATTTGTGGGTGAATACCAAGTTTTAGCCACCGATCAACCTATATATTTCAGTAATAAGTTGGTCTCGCTTTGTATAGGCTGCCCGCGAAATGCAAGACCAACTTGAGACTAGAAATGTATAGGGTGTTTACACGGATTCAGACTGAGAAAAGGAGATGTATTTTTATTAAAACTGACGTGAGTTTGTAACATTATTGAAATTATGAAATACAGTCAGTACAGTACAGCAGCCAGTCTTGCACTGACAAGACTGGCTGCGACTCAGGCGCGACGTATCGCACTCTCTTGATAATGCCTAGACGTATAGGCGAAACCGCGGTCGACTAAATAGACCAACATTACGTGAGTAACACCCATATTTCATAATTTTAATAAGATAGGGGAAGGTTTGCTCCCTCCCTCAGATCACTCGCCCATTCCTTCTCAAACGAATCCTGGATCCACGCCTGATTAGGTATGTATTTTGCTTAGATCTGTGAAAAATTATCGAAATGTCGGGAGTTTGAGATTACAATCACATACACATTTTTTAATTTTGGTTAAGAGCGTGTATTCCTTTTCAAAATGTAACTGTAAATTTTTGTAGTGTTTTGGAAATATTTCGTAAAAACTGAATGAAAGTATGATTTTATTCAACTAACTTTTTAGAATGCAAGTTTTGAAAGGTAAATATATAACAATTTCATTCGTAAATACAGCATAATTTTGTAATTTATCAACTTAACAGTTAATACTCTTTCAACTGATAAAATAGAAAAGTATGCTTTAGTTATTAAATGTAATTGTCATATTTACCTTTCAAAACTTGCATTCTAAAAAGTTAGTGGAATAAAATCATACTTTCATTCAGTTTTTACGAAATATTTCCAAAACACTACAAAAATTTACAGTTACATTTTGAAAAGGAATACACGCTCTTAACCAAAATTAAAAAATGTGTATGTGATTGTAATCTCAAACTCCCGACATTTCGATAATTTAGTTAGTTGAATAAAATCATACTTTCATTCAGTTTTTACGAAATATTCCCAAAACACTACAAAAATTGACAGTTACATTTTGAAAAGGAATACACGCTCTTAACAAGTATTGTCAATATGACCGACGTAATTAGATAACCTGACAAGCTGTCGTGAGTGAACTATGACGTGGGTTTATGTTAAAATCGCTGCGATCTTCATACATATGTATAGACATAGTTACATTTCGGCGTTGTAATTATCGCGTGGTTAGTCGAGGTGCTAGTTACCTCTTTTTTAAAAAGGCTCTGATAGGCTTATATCCTCGGAATACGGTAATGACAGTTCTCTTCGTCGTGTCGATGGCTGTGTCAAATTTAATTTTGACTTGTCATCGTGGTGAAAGGATTAGCCAATTCGCTTTGGAGAACTCGCGAATTGCCCAGGGTGCGCCGGACGTAGGGAATGGTTGTGTACGTCACTCGGGGAGGCTCATTTCGTGCACCCCCAATGACAGTAACAAGCAGTATTTCCCCACAAATGTCTTCACATTGTATAATATGTATTTATAGCCTGTGAACAAGTATTCGCTTTCACGATGATAAACGAATAATTATATATAGGTACTCTGCCTTATATTATACACTTTACATTTAGTCAAAATATTGATGGAGATCGCATGTGGGCAGAACTTATGATTTTATATTTTGTTATTTAAAATTTAAGTTAATTTTTACACACAGTTTTCTTGTTAAAGTATTGTGTTAATTTGTTCTGTATTTATCTTAAATTAACGTATAATAGTGTTCAAATACACATTGTCAATTTCTTCGATGAAAATTTTCCATTATAAAAGAAATATTGATTAAGTACAAAAAGACAGTTTTTGTTACATATTTTTCCAAAACGACATCAAGATTAAAGTTATTACGGTAGCTTAAATTAACTTCTTCGGTTTAATTTTTAGTTACCAAACAGATTAGTTAATTGGCCAAAAGGGTTAACCTGAAAAAAAATCTAAAAAACATTAATAATATCATCACATTTTTTAATTAAATGAGATACATCTTTGGCCATTTAACTCTCTAGAATAGAGAAGATTATTGTCGAATGGATCAAATCAAATAATTTATTTTCATGTGCCCCAAGGGGCGCTTGAACATGTCAAAACAAACATCAAAATAAAAATAATATTAAATTAAAATAAAACTTAGCTAACTAACCAGCTCCGATAGGTATTGCATCATAAGAAGTTCTATAAACAAACATGCTCATTTCTATACATTACGACCTCTTTTAAGTAATTGTCTTCTCGACCAATCAGAGTCGCCCATTTCGTCCAATCAGTAGAGCGACATCTGTTGGCTGTATTCAGTAATCTTTCCCATTATGTTTATATTTATTGCATCTTTTTTTTCCGTCAATAATTGAACGCCTTTTAAAGTTAGTTGGCTCAGTTACTAATGTGAATCTGATAGGAATGACTTTATATTTGTATTTTATATCTATTAAAATTTATTGAGAGCCATTTGACTTGGAAGTCAATATTTTGACGGTTGAAGACTAGTTTCGAGTTTTGGACAGTATCATGATGTAAATATGAATAATTAAATTTGATGTACTGTACAAGAAAAAGATAAATTGGTTATTATACAGTTTAATGTAATGGCTGGTAGTACTACTTACTGATCCGAGCTTTAGTTTGACAGCTGTCCAATAGGATGGAATATCCGATAGGAATATTTTGTCATTACATTACATTACATATAGTTTCGGCTATTATCATGGTGGTTGAGTGGCGGCACGGACTCTTCTAGAGTTGAATGTTTCAATTTCAATTGTCAAAAACTAATCTTCAACAGTCAAAATTTGAATTACCTCGTCAAAATGTTTTGCGATGTAAAATAAAGTTTATTTCACTTAATTCTAAAGTAGCACGATGTGCTGAGTAGCAAATATTAGGCTTATTATTGCGTAGTTAGTTTCAATACGCAAAATATCATGTTGTCTCCTTCTTTTTATACTTATTTGAAAAGGACAGATGATATTTTCCTTTTGGAGGTGAAATGAGCTCTGAATCAGTTGTTTAGGGTTAGTGCTAACTGTATCTGAAACGTACATTTTTTAAGCTATAACATTGGTTCAATAATATATTTTATTTTAAGAAATTAATATTGTTTTATTTGTAACCTTCAAAATGTGAATAATTCACTAATTACATACATCCATATTCTCTACACTCCTAGTATCGTGAATCAATAATAAGCAACAATAACAAAACATCGAAATTACAACATTTAACACAGTTTTTAAACCCCTCATTCTCAGAGATTCTCAAAATATGATATTCTATAAATATATTATTTATTGAAAAAACACTAAAGAAATATAAAGTTACATTAAATAAATTGAAAATATATACAAAGGTAAAAATAAAAAGGCAAATATTTACATTAAGTTATATTCTTAATATACTTATTATTGATTATTTATATAGCATTAAGCTATGTTTAGCAAATTATACTAAGGAACAGTTGAGAAATAATGAGACTGGCAGCTTTGCCAGTCCCAATATTTTTTTCAACTGGATCTTAGTTTTCTTAAAATAACTATGATATTTTCAAAAAACTGTGCCATGTCTTAAAATCATATTAGAATCTGATGCTAGAATAAACTGTAGTATATAGGGTGAGATTTTTGAAAGCAACTAGCTTTATTTTTCAAAGGAAACAACTGCCATATTTCTTTTTAAAAATAATTAAATTTTTCCTTTAATTAATATTTTGCTATCGCCAGTATTTAGGGTACATTTCTTTCCAATTACATCCAAAGGTAACTAGTATCTGAATGGGAGGGTGGAGTGACTAAACATTTATTTTATGTTTGCTACATCAGTATCTTGAGTTTTGCAAAACATTAAACTTTAACTAATACAAAAAAAAATCATTCCTAACTATGTACAACTGAAAAATAAATAGAAATAAAAGTTTTAAAGAGTTGAAAAACACATGCTCTTTCCTATCAATTAGCAGCTCTTCATAAATGCATCTTGTTATTTTTTTATGACAT
Source organism: Hypena proboscidalis (assembly GCA_905147285.1). Lineage (NCBI taxonomy): Eukaryota > Metazoa > Arthropoda > Insecta > Lepidoptera > Erebidae > Hypena > Hypena proboscidalis. Next base: position 1,501,131 of record LR990150.1, on the reverse strand, counting down.
CATACCGTCAAACCCACTTATAACTCACACCATCAATCAATTGTATAACAATTAATTACATCACAGTACAAAGTACTGCGATAAATCTTTGTGTCAACATGTTTGACATGCGCCATGCGCCCGCGCAGCCTGTGAGCTGAATTTTGATAATATTCGTATACGGGACTCGCGTGGAATACTTTCTCTGGTGGATTATTCTGGTAAACGTCTTTCGTTACCACGTTACGGATTATAACGAGGCTCTAAATATAGTTTTTTATTTTTTTTATTCCTTTATTTAAAAAAATAATTGGCTGGTTTCTGAACATTGGTAAAACTAAAACAATATTTTAGTTCGGGGCAATTTTCTTCCTTTCTTTTTTTCTCTTTAAAAAAACTTCGCCCGCACTAGGAATAACTCCTGTGTCGAGGGGGTGTTCACAAACATACATTTCACACACACAAAGCACACCACTCAGTACAAATCTTTGCGGATCACTCAAAGATTTTGCCCGTGTGGGGATCGAACTCATAACACTAGCGCAGTTGAAAACCACTACTCCAACCGTGCACTCGAAGTTCCAGTTTCTGCAAGAGGCGCTGCTGTTGTGAAATTTATGGAGAAAATTCTCGTCTCGTAAACTTGTACTGAGCCCTGATGATGAAGCTTACACGTATCTATCTACTGTAGCGCTGAATGGCGTTTCTAACTATAGTTAGCCGTTTCTGCCATACCTATTATAGCAATTAAATTTAGGCCCCATAGTTTTGTCACTGTCCGTGGTGTCTACACTCTTTCCATATAGACAATTTGTCTATATTTGGCATTACTCAGTCGCCCGCTTTGCTTTGGAGGGAAGTAAAGATATAGATTTCCAACTCCTATGTACTTCTGATTAAATTCGCTGCGGGTTCCAAGACAATTTTAACTCTTCCTGGGATTGCCCGTGTGTCATGCACGGTGCCTTTCAGTTGGTTACCGCTGTAGATCCTGGCGTCACAGGAGTCACAGTGGTGGGCGTGTGGGTGGGATTATATCCCGTTATAGTTCACAAGATTTTCCAACCGAAAATCATTTTTAAAACCTTTCCATAATCCACAACCGAAACTATCTAAATTTTTATGTCAAGTCCGCGCGTTTGACGCGCTGCATAACTTCCTGGCTCACCAGAATAAGGCGGTTGCTAATTTCATTGGTGCCGCAACCATTCGTTTATATCAGGTGGAGTTATCCTGCGGCTACCAGTCAGTGCTGTGCTTACCCTATAATCAACATGAGGACTTATATCCTGGTGAGTGGATAATGTTTTTTTTAAAATTAGGGTTGTGTATTTCAGTGCCGTTAAATACTTATATATCTGTTTTTTATGAGATGGACTTGTAAAGTTTTTCTAACTGTAGCTTGGCAAACAAGAGTAGAAAGAAATGGGGGCACCACTGTGCTCCACTTTGTACTGTTGCAAGACCTTTTCGCTCAGTAGGTAACCTTTGATAAAGATTATATTAAAAATAGAACTTATTAAAGCCGTTCATAATTCATACTTAATACTTACATTTAGGAGCAACTTCCACGTTGGGTCCATAAAGATCCTTGCTTTAAAAAATCATATACTTAGTAATTTATCCCTAAAACCTCATCAACTTTTCAGCTTGCCCTAATTCTCCACACAACCACAGCCACAATAGATCTACAAGCCCTAAAAGAAACAGCAGCAACGAAAATTGAAAAACTAGAACACAACGTGGCAGCAAAACTACAAACTATACAAGACCAAGCCGCGCAATCCTTACAACAGTTTACCGACAGCATTGACCTTGAAAAACTGAAGAAACTCGACGTTTTAAATATACTCCCAAAGATACAACATAAAGGGAAGGTGATTCATGAAACAATACAGCATAAAAGAAAGGTGATTCATGAAACAATACAGCATAAAGGAAAGGTGATACATGAAACAGTACAAAGTTTACCTCAATACAAGCAACGAGTGAAGTTTTATTTGCAAAGGATAAAAAGTCTGACTGGACAAGATTTGGTGTTAGCTTTTGATGCTGGTGTGCCGTGGCCCGCGAGGAGAATGGATGATGAAGATTATATTATTGAAATCTAAGGATGAACTGGAGCTTAAATATATCTATTTTTTTTATAAGAATAGTTATTCTGTAAGACTGTTAAGAAAGTAGTTTCGTCAAAGATAGAAAGAAATCAGGAAGAAAATAATTGATAATCAATTTTATAGGAGACGTGAGATCAACGAAGAAATTATCATTGAGGATGAGATGTCACGGACTTTGTGCCCGTTAGATGGCGATAGGCTCACCCCTATCTTATGAGACCTTCTCTGCCACTCCCTTCTGGGTAATATAGGCGTGATATTATATTATGTTAAACGAAGCATCTGTCATCTTTAGAAATTAGTTATAATCTTTTAACCCATTATCGTCAACGATTGGAACTGAATCTTGCTTTATTTATTTAATAAACGAATAATTTTTGTATAAATTGTGTTTAAATAGAAAGTTATTTACCTGCTTGCCTCTAGTTATTTAAATGCCGTAGTGTATTACTCAGATAAAGCGAAACATCTACAATCTGCTTTTGTGGATTCATGTCCGTGTGCTAATGTTATCAATTACCATCAGGTGAACTAGACTTAACCTTTTTTTAGACAGAATTAATCAGAATGTTCAAAAATAAAATAATATAGCAAATTACAACATATATAAACATTTATTCATTAACATTCAAATCATTCAACAGCTTATCAAAAATATCATTTTTATCCACCGCACTGCCTCTCGGAAGGAATTCATCAAGCAAACCATTTTGGAATTCGCCAAAATCATCTTGGACATTAGTATCAGCTAGACCAAGTTCCGTCAGCAAAGTCAAATTATCCATATTGTCAGTTTTATCACTTTTATCAAAGGGTACGTTTTCAAAGTCTGGTAATAGTTGTTGGGAAGATTCTGTGTTATCATTGTCTTTGTTTTGTCGACGGTTGACCGTTTTTGGTTCTTTATCGATGTCTGCAATGTCGTGGTATTCGTGGATTTCTTTGCCGAATTCTATATCTTCTTCCTCGTCTTGGTTATCCTGTTGGTAAAGATTTTGAATTATTTTTATTCAAATTACTTTTTATAATAATCTTGTAGGTCTTTTATTAACATATTCATTTACATATTGCTTATTGAATATTTACAATACTGATCTAACTATAATTTAATATTTTAAACTAATGAAATAAATACCTAACTATATACACCTAAGAATAATAATTAGTCGACTCTTCACGTGACCATAAGGCTGTCTTCTATTTTGGACAAAGGATCAGCATTGCCATACAACGTGGCAATGCTGCCAGCCTTCTGGGCACGTTACAAACTTTAAATTTAATGGTTTCTTTACCTGGATGATCTGCGCTGTGGATTTGTACTGGAAGGCATTCTGTGATAGGTCGACTTCCACTGGGAATAATGTAGAATTCTCTGCTAGGTGTTCTACCGTTTCACTGAAAGCAAAAAATGGATCGATAATTTTTTCATTAATATGATTTAATGTTTCTCAAGATTTGTTTTCTTAAAGGACATAAACTGCGAACCTAAATTGAAGGCATCATTCGTTATAAATAATTATATTTTGCAAGGTAATTAAGATTGTTATTAATAAATAACATATGATAATTTTTAATAACCACGATATTTTTAGGTACTGTGTTAAAGTGAAATGCCACAAAACTATTCTCACTCGTGATAAACAGCCAGTCCCTGAATAAACCGTCGCAGCTGGTAGGCGACGTCCTGAGTCTTCTTATTATCAAGGAGTTCCAACTTCACAAGCACATCGGATCGTAGGCGAGCGAACCGAGCTCTTGCGTCTTGACGACAACGGAGGATTAGTCTGAAAGATAATGTCAGTATGATCAGTTGCGGATATTGTTTAGTTAAACGTATAGTTAGTTTTGTCACTTGCGGATTGTCAATTTGTTACTTGCACAATTAAGACTGTCTGTCTGATTGTCACTTGTGGCTGGTCAGTTTTGTCACTTTAGGAAAGTCAGTTCACTCACCTGTATTCATAATTTCCAGTCTCAACTCTATATAGTGGTTCTTGCAGCGCATTATATCCATACTCTTCATCATCCATTTCTTTAACCTTCAGGCAGTACGACAGGTACTCAAACTTTGTGTCAGCGTATTTCCGAATAGTCAGTTTTGTGTCGGGGATGGCCTTGTGGAGGTATGTGCCCATGTCCGCAAGGATCTAGTAAGTTACATATTAAAATTTATGAAATGTGATTAGGGTTGTTGGTTTTCTAACATTATGTAGTCATTTTTTTTCTCAAAACACGTTTTGCAACTACTTTCACTAATTGTCAAAAAAATTGTTTTGTAGTTTGTTTTGTTTTTAAAATTTCTTTATTTAATATAAGTAATAATAGTAGTTACATACCAGTGTACATTTATGATCCTAGTAACAATAATACAATTCCAACTAGTTTTACAGACACATTATCTTCTTAAACTTTACAGCGGGACACTTCGTAAATAGAAAAGTAATATTTCTGTGACACTTTTGGTAGTGAAAAGGTAATCAACAATAAACTAGGCTTTCTTAGATTAGTTTGCCTATTGATAGCATTGTTTTTCGAGTAAAACTATTAAAATAAATAAGTACATTACGCGTACTTTTATATTAATTACTAAATCAGGTAGATATTTTTAAATTATTATGATGTAAAACAGGGTGATCATAGAAAACGCGATGCGCTTACGCCGGTCGACAACAAGCGAACGGAGTGAGTTGCCGGTTTGCTTGACGTCATGCGTCGTGTTTTGTAGTGCTACCTCGTAAATTTCAAACCGAATGGTTCTTTTTATAAAATGCATGACGCGAGCTAGTTTTAACATAAATATGCACTTTCAGTCTATACCGGAGGATATAATCTTGATCAACATCTGATCATAATAATAATATAGCAGCCATTCAACGAGAATAAACTAGTCATTTAAAAATATCAACGTGTTTTTTAGCATCACGTTGATATATTTTTACCGTAAAAAATTTGCACTATAGTTAGTCCCGGGGGCATACAAACTTAAAGCACGCTTTTATCCCATAATGTAGGCGGAGAGGATGGAATGCCATGTGCTTCGCTCCTTACATACTTCTTTCGCTTCTTAAACATTTATACATCTCGTGATACAGTCATGATCGCCGGTTTCGTGTACTACGAACTTGTACTTTCAGAAGAACGCCATTTATCTGTTCTCTATATGTCTTTCGAGGACGACCTCTTCCAGTACTTACAGCCACATCTGCGTTGTATATCTCTTTCACTAATGTACTCTCATCCATTCTTTCAACATGACCATTCTTTGAGTCCCCTTCTTATGAAATTAAATATACACGTCACTGTAGCTAATTAACTGAATCAATTAGATGAACATTGCAAGTTAATAAACATAACAACTTACTGGTTTCAAAGCCTTCAACATCTTGATACCATCTCGCTCCAGATTTCGGTGGTAATGTCCAAATTTGGTGAACGCTTCTGATGCTCTGGCTTGAGGTTCTTTCACTCCTATGCCAGCGAATATATCTCCGACTGCCTTGTAGGTTTGAAGTAGGTCGAAGTAGGACTTTAACATTCTGGAAAAATACAATTATAAATTAATTATTGAAGGAATTGCATTTTTTTTTTTAGTTATAATAATATTTTTTTATTATTGACTTATATAATGTGATATAAACTTAATCAGTAGGCTCAATTTTAGTAATATAACTGGCTTGCTTTCTATGAGACAGAGAGAGAGAGAGAGAGAGCGACAGACAGAGAAACACGCGCACACCGCACGGCACGGTCGTTACAACTTTGGGTCTTAATTTTTCCGTCTAGCCGCCTTTCGCAACGCGCGATAAGTAACTTCGTTCCAATTACTACCCGTTGGCTTTAAGACGGCCAAATTTGGCCATACCGCTTATCAATACCTGTGAGCTCCTAACATGTCAAAAATGATACAGTCAAAATGGGTTTGTAGGTAAAGTCCATACCTCACCTCTATAAAACCCATTTAGACTGTTCCAAATGTTAAAATTTTTCCATATCCATAGATATGGGACCAAAATTTTGGTCGCAACGAAGCGAACGCGTGGAATGTCCATTATTATAATCATCAGAATTGAGTGCACGGTTGGCGTAGCGGTTAAAGCGGTCGCCTCGCCGCTTTCAACTACGCTGGTGTTGTGGGTTCGATCCCCACATGGGACAAATCTTTGTGTGATTCGCAAAGATTTGTTCTGACTCTGGGTGTGCTTTGTGTGTGTGAAATGTATGTATGTGAACACCCCCGCGACACAAGAGTTATTCCTAGTGCGGGCGTCGTTTTAAAAAAAATAAAATGTTTTAGTCAGTGTTGATTCTACTAATTGTATAAATGCGAGCGAAAGTTTGTGGGTACGCCTAGATGTTTGGATATTTGTTGCTCTTTAACGCAAAAACTGCTGAATGGATTTGATGACAATTGGCACAAGGGTAGCTTAAAGCCGGTATTAACAAAATGGGCTACTATTTATCGACATACCACGAGAGAGGACCACATTATTGATATAAAAATAAACCAACCTTTTAGCATTCTCCACGAGTCTTTTATAAGTACCCTCAGTCTCTCTCAGTTCATTCAGCTTGGCAACCAGAGTATCATTACACAGTATAGCCCTGGACAATCCTAGAGCATCAGCGGCTCCTGAAGACATGTTTTCTACCAGACGGTGCTTCATCTTTTTCATGATGATGTCCAGGGATTTGCCCTGTTTGGGATCCGCGTGGAGCTTGTTGTAGTTTATTGTCACTTCATCCTGGAATTTAAGTAAATGTAAAAATATAGATTTTCTGCTAAAATTTACTAGCTATCGTAGGATATAGGGGTGTTTAACAACATGTTATATTTAATAGAATTTTGTTAAATCTACCTTAGCAGACTGTATCATCTTGGCGACCTCCACCTTAGTCTTTCCTTTGACCGTCTGCCCATTGACTCCAACCAGCTCATCACCGCTCTGTAACGTGCCGTCTTTCGATGCTGGGGTGTTGTCGAAAATCTGGAAGACAAATAAGACAATGGACGTGAATTATTTTAAAGGAAGCAGATTCCAATTGGTTATGGTCAGTTCAGTCTACATGATGGTAAGACCGTCAGTGCGTACTGTCGGTCCTTGCATACGCATATCCACAAAAAAACAGCAAAAAGATGCTATGATGGTCTAGCCATCTAGTTGATCTAGTGGTAACCGTATGCGATCTCTCATCACGTGGTAGGATCCGATTCCCGAGTCAAGCAAAAGTGCTATTTGGAGGTTTTCTGTTAGGAAATTCTTTTTAGCAGCACGGCGTTGAATTTGTGCATGGTGGATGACTGTAGAAACCCCTATCACAAGGAACCAAAACCTAACAGGTATCGTGAGGGTGTTATTTATTTATTTATTTATTTATTTATTTATTTATTTATTTGGGACAAAAAACAGTTACATGATACAGTTTATACAAAAAGAGATACAATGGTTAGCTTTGTTTATCACATAACCCACAACATTGTCCACGAATTGACATTATTTGTGCTTGGGAGCGATCATTGTTGGACGTTGTCAATAAGTGTTAACGTTATTGGATTGAATACAAAATGAACGTAAATAATAATAAAAAAGAAAAAAAAAAAAAACAGAAATAAAAAGTAACTAAATATTTAACAATTTTAAGAATGGTCGGCAAGCAGAGCAATAGCATCATTTCTAAATTTAAAGTGAGATTCGGCAAAAATATCTATGGCAGTAAAATCCGTGTTATATAAGTTAACTAGACTACGAAGCGGCGCTCGTTCTCCCGCATTTGTTCTGCACTTTGCGGTATGGAACAAACGCGGCGCACGCACCCCGCGCATAATAGTTGTCCTAGGTACTACATAGCAAAGTTTATTGGTAAGAGATGTACAGTCATACCTATTATTACATAATCCATGTAACATCATGACTTTGAGCAGTTTGCGTCGGGACTCCAGAGTCAGAAGTTTATACCTATGCAACAGTTCTACGTATGGTATTCTTGAGTGGAAACATTTGTAGTGCATAGCACGCAAGAACTTTTTTTGGACCATTTCTAGGCTTTGTGAATATTTATTGTAATAGGGACTCCATACAGGGACAGCGTACTCTAACTGTGATCGAACTAAAGTTCTATAAAGGTGTAAAAATGTGGAGGGCCTCTTAAATTCTTTAGACGATCTCATAACAAAACCATATAAGCGGAAGGCCTTTGCAGTAATGCTGTCAATGTGCACATCTAAGTGTAGTTTTTGATCTAGTAATACACCGAGGTCGCGAGCAACCTCGATAGATTTAAGGGGAGTGCCATCTAGAGTATATGTAGTGCTAATATTAGTTTTGTTTTTAGTAAAAGTTATATGATTGCATTTTGGTAGACTTAGGTGCAGCTTGTTGTCCTTACAGTATGTGGCAAGTCGATTAAGATCTTCCTGAAGTAACCTACAGTCCTCCACACCCGTACATGACCTATAAACCTTTATATCATCGGCGAACATTAAAAAATTTGAATTTTGAAAGCATACTTTGACGTCATTAATGAAAATAATGAATAATAAGGGACCCAAAACCGATCCTTGAGGTACTCCAGATTCGACAGTAGCAGAGTCAGATTCGTAACCATTAATAGCTATTATCTGTGTCCTGTTATGAATATAAGACGCAAGCCATCTAAGTAAATTTCCCCTAATCCCATTGAACGCAATTTTGTCCATTAGTAATTTGTGGTCAACTTTGTCAAAAGCTTTTCGAAAGTCCGTGTACACAGCATCCACTTGAGTGCCACGGTCCATATTTTCGAATAAAAAGTCTGTGAAAACCATTAAGTTAGTGGTAGTGGAGCGTGACTTAACGAAACCGTGTTGTTCTGCTACAATAAGAGGCTGGAAAAACGAATACAAGGATTTGTGCATAAGACTCTCGAAAAGCTTCGACACAGCAGATAAAATGGAGATGGGGCGGTAATTTTCAACGTTCGCTTTGTCACCGCTCTTATAAACAGGAGTGATGAAAGCGCGCTTCCAAATGCTTGGAAATATGCCAAGGTCTAAGCATTTATTAAATAAAATGTGCAAGGGGATACACAGGCTTTTAGCAGTATTTTTTAGAAAACTTGGAGGTAAGCCGTCAGGCCCAGCTCCTTTAGAGTGGTCAAGTGTTTTTAATGACCTATATATTTTATCCTCTGGTAGGTAAACTTGAGAAAGGCACATCAAATTATTTATGGAATTATTATAACATGGTTTCCACGTTGAGGGGTCAAAAACTGAGGGCTCATACACGGAATTGAAAAAAGTAGAAAATAAGTTACATGTGTCCTGTGGGTTACTAGAAATTATATCCCTTAAATACACTTTGGCTGGGACACCAGATTTACCCTTTCTGTTGTGGATATATGACCAAAAATGCTTAATATTAAGTGGAATACTCTCTTCGACCGAAGTAATGTATTTATTAAAACATTTATCACATTGTATTTTAAAACGCTTACGATAATTAGAGAAAGATTCATAATCCGATAAGTTACCGTATGTTTTCCACCTAGTCCATGCACGTTCTTTATTTTTAAATATATTGATAAGAGTTGCACTAAACCAAATAGGAAACCTTGAAGTTTTCGGTTTTGAACAGGGTACGTTTGATCTTATAACCTTATATACAATTTCATAAAATTTATCTACCGCTTGCTCAGGAGTGAGGTGGCATAGAATGGTACTCCAGTTTATTTTTGCAAAATCATTGTTGATATTTTCATAATTAGCCTTGTAATAATTAAATCTTGGGTTAACATTACGATGCAAAAAGACATAGTGTGTCTCGATCGAAGCCAGCACAGAGAAAGGTGGATGGTGGCTATCGGGGGGCAGTAACGCCACACCGCTATTTAATTGACAGTCTGAGTTACTGATAAACAAATCAAGAATGCGGCCTAATGCATTCTCAATAGTGTTGTATTGTAAGGCGTTTGAAATAGACATCATGTTTGTTATATAACGACTTATGCGGTCTGTAGATAAAATTAAGGAATGATTACCATTCACGTGCCATTTAATATAAGGTAAGTTGTAATCCCCAACAAAATAAAATGATTCAGTGTCAGGTTTACCAATTAAATCTTGCAGTGAGTCAAAGTGTGCCACATACAGGTCTTCATGTGTGCGTGGAGGTATGTATACAGCACTGATAACGTGACGCCTGTTAGGACGAGACGCCGGGAGTTCAATCAAAACGTGCTCCACCCCGGTGAGAGCCGGCCGCACCGTAAGTCGTGCCGGCCGCAGCTCGCGACGCACCGCTATCAGTACCCCCCCGCCCTCTTGTTTGTTTGTAGCTATCCGATCGCGATCCTGTCTGAACACCAGATAGCGGTCATCAATAAACTCGTTATCTAGGATATTGGGTATAAGCCATGACTCACTAATAATTATGACGTCATAAGAAAAAGACATTATGTTCATGTACAAGGTATGTAATTTACTGCGGATTCCTCTACAATTCTGGTAATAAATGGAAATCTTATTATTATAGTTAATCATTATTGTTGTTGGTAATAAGTCAACAGAGTAAACCAATCAATATAACTGGAAGTGTATCCATAACAACAATTATTATACCCGTCCATAAATGCAAAAGTAAATATTGAACCTAGAACTGAAAACCCAGAAATGTTACAAGTAAGAATACAAAAACGGTGATAATTAGAACGATAAAGCGTAGTTTGAGTTACGTAATACCAAAAGATCGTTAGTGAATACAGTAGTAAGTTAATTATAACAACGATGTTTTTAAAAAAAAACAAAGCCGCCAATAGTTTAAGTATAACACACATAAATACCGCCAGATATGAGCCCATTATAAATGAATAATAATACCAAAATACTAAAATTGCCGATACTTGCCGATCAATAAAAAGAAAACATGCATAAAAATACCTAAATAGTAAACAGTAAGAATAATTGTAGCACACAATATTTTCGTTAATAGTAGTCTTAGCAGAAATATTAAAGTTGCGCACATAAATAGAGTAATTAATTTTGTTTGAGTTGAGGTATTTTTTTAATGTCGTTGTGGCTGCGAATAGCGATAGTTTTGGAACTATCAGACTCTTTAACAAGAATAGTTGCATTTTTAATCCAAACATATTTAACATTATGTTTTTTCGCCAAGTCACGACATTCACGAAATAAATTTTTATTGAACAATGTAAGGTGTTCATTCAAGTAAATGCTATGAGATGTACCAGATAGACCTATTTGTTCAGACTTTAGGTTTTTAGACAGACGATAAGCACTAAGTAAATTGTTACGAATAATACGAGAAGATAATTTCACAATAATGTTTTTTGGACGGTTACTTTCCTGGCTGCGAGCTTGAGGCACACGATGAATTGAAAGTACATCCTGGCGAGAAATAGGGCACTTCAGGGTAGTGGCAATGGATTCCATGAGCAAAAGCAGGTTTTCATCCCGTTTTTCTGGCAGGTTGAATATTTCTACATTGTTCAGCCTGGCTTGCTGTTCCAGTGATTCCAATTTCATTTGAAGAGAGGAAAGTTGATCTCCCATTGTGTTCACGGAAGATGAGCGCGTTTCAATACGTTCCACACGTACCATCAGATCGTCCTGTTGTTGGGAATGATGCTGAAGAGAGTGCTCAAAAGTGGATATTTGTTGCTTGAGGGTGGAATGATCAAGGCGTAAAGAGTTGATCTCATTTTTGATCTCGTGCGATGCATCACGCAGGGCATCCAAATCCGTTTTGATGGACGTCACAATGTTCTTGTTCATCTGCGACAGCTTACTATCCAACTCCAGGATGAGTTCCTTTATAGCATTTGCAATCTCTCGGGACATCGATTGCGAGTTACATCCACCCGCAGAACACGAATATTCTTGCTGTTTTTTCTTATTTCGCGTAGTCACATTGGCTTCCACGGTTTCCTGCGATGTCATATCAGCCCTCGCATGATGAGATTTATTTGGTGATCGAAGCATAGTGTCCATAGTGTAAATCACCGAAATAAGTAATTTATTTCACACTCGCGAACAGTCCAAAGTGACCCGAAACTACGTAGACTTAGAGTCGATTTTGCACTTGACAACCTATTTTAATATGCACGAGTTAAGTAGACAGGTTTTGACAGCGCGTAAACACGTCCGCCGGCGATCGCTCCGGTTGCGATTCGTTTTGATTCGTATTGAATGAGTTTGTGCACCTTTCTGGGTAATCTTAAGAATATCTTTTGCATGGCTCCCATTATTTATAATAAATTGCCTAAAACCAGGAAAAGCCAAAGTTATGTAACACTTAAAAGGCAACTTAAAGCATTTATGGTAGATAAAGCTTATTTCGTGTGACAGATTTTTTAGCCGATAAAGTGACATGACAGAATTATTTGATTATATTGTCATTTTATTCTATATTAATATTTTTACATTCTTTTTTCTATGCTATTTTATTTTTGTAATGTAAAATTTGAATTTTGTTTTAATGATTATCTTATACTTAATTTATAACCACCAAATGATGTTTGCATGCCTATTAGGTTGAACAAGTAGGAGAAAATTATTGTTTACACCATTATTGTACCTTTGTTCAGTAAATAAAGTTATTCTATTATATTATATACAAGCGTGATGTTATACGTAGCTTTCAGATATCACTTACCTGTACAATATACAAACAAGGGCATAAGGGTGCTCCTCCCCCTATGCTGATTCCTATAAGGTTCTTCTCATCTTTGCTGAGCGCCACACTACCTGATGTCACCGTCATACCCCTGGAATGTTAATAGTTACATTAAATAATATTTCAGTTAATTTTTCGTCGTGTCGATGGCTGAGTCAAATTTTATTTTGACTCGCCATCGTGGTGAAAGGATTAGCTAATTCGCGAATTGCCCAGGGTGCACCGGGCGTTGTGAATCGTTGTGTACGTTACGCGGGGAGGCTCCTTTCATGCACCCCAATTTCAGTTAATAAGAAGTACACACGACTTCATGTCAAATATAAGCTGATCTCTCAATCCACGGGAAGTCTATACAGCGTAAGACCATCGTACACTGGCAAAGTATAACTTGATGAGTGGCCGTGTTATCAAGGCTTCAACATTTTGATGACTCCGATTGTCACATTATTATATTATGTAAAAATCAAGACTAGTTGTAGTCAGGAAGGGCGCAAAATTGTTCGTTTTATTTCACGGTTGAAAATGTTTGGTTGCAGTTAAATTTTTCAGGAAAATTAAAAGCCTCGATGGTCTATCACAGCGAGGTCTCAGGTTCGATTCCCGGGTCAGGCAAAGGTTATTTGTGAACTTTTCGTCAGGAAATTCACAATAGCAACACGGAGTTGGAATTGTGGCCAGTGGATTGCTATAGGCTCATACCCTATCCTATAGAATCTAAACATAACAGGTAAAATGTGGGTGTTGTACACCTCTGCCACACACTTCTAGGTAATATAGGCGTGATGTTACGTTTATAAAAAATACTTCACGTATACTTTCACAGCTATTGACTCTACATTACCTTTAATACGACTATTCATGAGGTTATTCAAACAAATACCTATTAGTGCGGAGTGGCGGATTTACCAGAAAGCATAGGAAACAATTACTTGGGGGCCCCGAAATTTGATTTTTTTTAAACATTTATACAAAATTAATAAAAAATTGAAATATTTTGAAATAAAATAAAATAAAAAATGATATTGACATTTTCAATTATTCATTGCGTTCAAATGATGAAATTAGTTCGAAACTGTATCTGTTCTTTATTATTTTAAAAAATAGGGGGAGGGGGGAGGGGTTATATTAGAACGAGGGACCCGAAAATCAGTGGTTGCTTGGGGCCCTGTCTAAGGTAAATCCGGCACTGTTAGTGCGATTGAGAATATGCTGGCAAATACTACAATTAAGATTAGCAATAGGTAAGAAGACTAAGTACTTTTAGTTTTTTTTTGTCTCTACAACTACTTACCTCCATATTGTAAACTAGCCTTACATTTCAGGAAATCCTACAAAACATTCTAGTAGCACTGATTTATGGCAAGTGCTGGTTTTAGAGTTTATATTTAACCGACTTTGAAAAAAGGAGGAGGTTCTCGATTTGGTTTTTTTAATTTTTATGTTTGTTCGCGGATTACTCGGCGACTCCTGGACTGATTTAAGAAGTTCTTATATTGTCTGAAATAGTATAGGTACTTGTTATGTGGTCCCATACTCATTAGTTTACGATATGATGATGGGATCTTAGAGAAATCGAGGGCAACTCTCAGATTTTTGAGGCAAGCTACTCGGATATTTGCATCGAGCAGTCAGCATTTCATGTTGCCGAGCTGATGCTGGAAGGTACAACTCCTCAACGGTTAAGAGCGCGTGGAAAATTCTTTAAATGTAGGCACCAAATTAATGCCGTTCTTTCAAGTTATACCCGTAATTTTTTACTTTTTAGAGCATTTTTTGTAATCAAAGGAGTTTTTTTTGTTTAATTATGAACCTTATCATGAACTTTAATCAGAGCAGAGCCGGTTACACAACAGAAGACTACCTAATATCTTGAAAAATCTAACAAAAATCTGAGGAAAAAAAAGAAGGAGGTTAAAATTTTGGATTAAATGAAACAAATAATGAGGTTAAAATGTATATTTTTATTAAAACTAACGTGAGTTTGTAACATTATTAAAATTATGAAATACGGGTGTTACTCACGTAATGTTGGTCTATTTAGTCGACCGCGGTTTCGCCTATACGTCTAGGCAATATCAAGAGAGTGCGATACGTCGCGCCTGAGTCGCAGCCAGTCTTGCACTGTGCACCCGTATTTCATAATTTTAATAATGTTAAAATGTATATTTAAAACTAAACAAAATAGCTTTATCATTAAGTGATATAATAATGTAAGCTAATAAATGTACAAAACATTGTGAGCTCTACAAACATAGCATATCTTCCACACAAAGGCTCAACAAACATTAGACTTACAGAAGATCCTGATGCTGTATCGTAAATCTTTCGTAACGTAGATCGTTGAAGATGCATTCCGTGTTCTCTGGGTCCTGAGGTTCTTCCTTCGACTGTCTGAATTAGATGAAAAAGTAACGAGATATCTGTGAGGGTGGTATGTTTGGTGAAGTAGATTTGCAAAGGTTTTGCTGATTGGAAGTAAAGCTGGTAGGAATGGTTAAACCCAATAGACCCATGGTAGGCGCAGCCTTAATGGAAATGAAAAGAGATCACGGCTTATTGTATTTCTGGTGCACTTTATGTGTACGTAAAATTGTTTATCTAGGTGGTTGGAATTACGCTGTCTCGGTCGCTCTCACTGGCTTTATGTACTGCGAGCGACTGATAAAAAGCATCATTCCAGCCGCCTATACCCAGTGGCGTAACTATAGGGTGGCAGGGGTGGCAAAATTCCACGGGCCCCCGGACCTAGGGGGCACCCGTGCCCAAGATGTGGCATTTCCTCGAAAATAACTGAACACAACTTATGAGAAAAAAAACAAGATTTAAACGCATTCATCTAAAAATTATAATTATAAAACGCATCCATTGGTTGCATTTTTTTCACGGTACTAAAGTAGCGCGGGCGAGCTTGCAATTTCCAGTAAATCGCGTAAGATAATTTTTCTTTCTAAAAACCTGGTGAAAAATTTGTGCATTCCAGTACTGAATCGTTGGTAAGCGCCTTCAACGTAATGATTATTACTAGGGCCACCCTATATTTTTGCCACGGGCCCCCGATGGTATAGTTACGCCTCTGCCTCTCATCCATCTGAGTCAACTGTCAATTGCCTTAGATGGACCCTGCAATGCTGTGCTGGAATCTAACTCAAATAACCGAGCGACGTACTACTGGAAGTCACGCCTTTAATAATAAGGCTAAAAAGCTTGAAAACTCAATAATCCGATAGGCATGATGACCTTTTTCATTTTTATGCAATTGAAACACCTTTTGGTATTACAAACATCATTTAAATAATTACTTTGTTAACACATAAACTTACTGAGATAATAAAGTTTTAAATTTCAGTCAATAATATACTCGCCCAAACGCCCCAAACAAACTGCTACATAAGGGTGACGTCACGTTTATGAATTTTGTATGTGAAGTTATGAATTTTGTTTTATTATAATATAAAAATATTGCGTTTATGAAAATGATTTTCTTACAAAAGTTGCTATAAATTGTGGTGGGTAATTTATTAAGAAAAAATATTTTTCATAATTCTGTACTTCAAAAATGGACTCGCCCATGAAACTATGAATGATCATAAAATGAGTTAGAAATATAGCATGTAACTGAAAATTGCATTTGGTTTATGTTTACCTATATTTTGATAAGGTATCGTATTACTATCTATCTATGGATCAGCCACCATGCCCTTTGTTCTTACAAATTAACTAGAATATAATCACAGAACTCTCAAGCAAAGAATAAAACACATTACTAAATGATCAGTAACATTAAGTTGGTACTTACTCTTCAAATACCGTTAAATCAGGTACTCCTTGTAATATTTCTTTCAAAGTAGCCGAAGCACTATACGAAAATCAAAAAATAAATGCCAGTTTAAAAAAAAAGTGACATCTACCATTTTGCGAAACTAAATACTTACGTTTCTTCAACCGATAGTAATAAAGAATTATTAACAGATCCGTTTGGTTTGCTAAACAAAAACAATAACAAAATAAAAATAAATGTTATGTAGTTCCAAAAGACAGAAAAAAAAGGTTAGTTCCAAAAGTATTTTGTAAGTTGCCTACATAAATAATTGTATTGCTTGCTATATTAAAATTTAAACGTATTTGAGGACGCTAAAAAAAAAACAAATTGATGACACTTTTTTTATTACAGTGGAAACTTTACATGATAATTATGGTAAGGACGGAGTTATGCACAATGGTATAATTTTAGTTTTTAATAACGGATAAAAAGATAAAAAAGCTAGTGTTCTAATATTAAACTATTCTTAAACTCTTCCACTACTAAAAAACAAGTCGTTAACTAAAATATGGATTACTTTTTTTTTCCGCACCAATCCTTGCCCGTATCAAGCGGTAGTATCTAGTATAGCTATCTAACATACCTACGTATTTAAATAAGTAAACTAACGAAATACTGTAAAACAAACCGAATTACATTTTATCTTCATAAACAGTGTGCATGACTTGAATCTGCGTGTACAAAGAGTCGTTGAACAAATAAAACGGACTGTTCTGTTGCCACATCACGAAAGGAAATCAATATAATGATATACGCGTTTGCACTGAATGATGGTGTTCAAACAACTGATAAGCTGCAACAGAGGATGTTAGATAACGATGTATTTACATATTCAAGTAAAATAGGGACCTCGACACTCCATATTGTCTTTGTACGACGTATGTAGCGTTCGTGTGTGGAGCGTTCGAGTGTGGAGTCATCTTGATGGTATTTGCCGTCAAGAGTCAGGAAGCTCCCAACCCAAAGCGTCAATTATTTATTTTTTAAATTTAGCCGTGACTAAAAGCTATTGACGACAGTCATGCTTTGCACAGTAATAGCTCTGAAGTGTCTTCGCTGCCAATAGCTAAGGAGCCTTAAATAAAGGCGCTAGACTATTATTAATGATAATAATAGTTACAAGTTGTAGATTTCAATTAAGTGCACATTTAGAACAGTTCTACATAATTGTAAATCCATAATACCAAGAACAATTTTTATGACTACAAAAAATAAACAAACCTGAGAATGACCTTTGTAGGAGCTCGGTGTAGAAGAATTAGAAGATAAAATAAGTTTGTTGACCGTCTTAATTTGTGACCAAATCGAAATTCACGCTAATTACTCGATTGTCCGGGCTTTTAACAACAAAACACGCACCCACAACAAATTAAATTTGCAAACTATAGCAACAAAGTCGTCAACAGACCATTTTGCCATAACGCTACATTCACTTACAAAAATACTAAACTAAAATATACCAAAAGTGTACTTACATCTTGTCTTCTTCAAAGAAAAAGTCATCATCGTATTCTTGCATCATTTTGTTGGTAAATAATGATGATTTTCGTTCACAAGAAATGTCAGTGTTGTCCAAATTATCGATTTTGCCGGGTCGGCGCCACTTGGGTGAATGTCGGTAAAGCAGCCAGAGTATTACATTATCTTTGGCAGCCAGGCATGCGCAGAAGAAACTTCGTTAGAAATTATTATTGTCTGTGGTGATTGCTTTTTCATCCTCTTTCGTCAACAGTTGATATGGCAGATGATTTAGTTGATGTACCATTATGCGGACCACACGCTCGTTGGCTTTGCCTACAATTCATAAATAACTACTGCGGGCCTAACATATATATTTACAATTTGCAGTATTTTTTTTTTATTTGTCTCGCTCGTCGCGACACAGATGGTATTGTGCGGCCGTTTTAGTTGTACCATTTTATCAACAGATGTCACTGTGCATGTTACGTCACTTTCTGAATCGCGGTGTTAAGATTCTCCGCGACTAAATGATCTCCCTCGGTGGCTCTCGCTAATTCAAATAATATAAAAGACAGGCTGACAAATGGCCCAGTTATGTCGGGCTTGGGCTTATGGCAAATCTTGCATTGCAGTGCCATACATAATACCTTATGATAATTAATGCAGGGCCGACGATTATCATAAGCTATTATGGACTGCAACTGCAATGCAAGATATGCCATCAGCCCGAAATAAGTGGCCTATTCGTCATCCCATCTTTTATATTTAAATACAAATAAAAGAAAAAAAGAAATAACATGCTTTTGTTCTATGTATGTTTGATTAACGTATTTAGCCACCTGTGAATATTGTAAACATTGTTGGGGATGGAGATTGAAAGAAGACTGGTAAATTTTGCTTTTGCAAAGATTTTAAATGAGAGCACGACCTTGTAAGGGGTATCAACTAGCACGACCTTGTATCTGTGTCTTTGTATACACACAGACTAGAAAAGTTTTTATGTGAATTGCCACACATTTTAATAACGTTTTCGCTTACTTTATGTGGTATTATGTAAAAATGAAACACATAATTATGTTCAAAATGCATTACCCTGCAAAAAACACGTCTCCCTTAGATAGCATACCAGAAAAAGGCAGATATTTATTATATATATCAGACAAATTGTATTAAAAGATTATTTATCAGACAAAATATGGCACAATATAATTATAGATAGATAGTATAATTATTATAACTTTTTTTTTGACATTTAAAATAATTATTGACTTTATATATAATTTTTGGACATTTGTTTTTTTTTTAATCTTACTTTGTCTGAATGATATTATGTTATAATTATAATTTTATTTTATTATTAGGCTTTGACAATTTAACTCTCTTTGAATCTGTGACATTTTATAAATTATGATTATGTATTATTTCATTATAATTTGCTTCAATCCTGCATGTAATGTCATTTTTAGGGTTCCGTAGTACCTACAAGGAACCCTTATAGTTTCGCCATGTCCGTCTGTCCGTCCGTCCGTCCGAAATTTTGCATAAACATGTATGTTAACTATACAAAGAAAGTCGTAGAATAAAATTTGGAAAAATATTTTTTTTTCGGGTAGTTCCCCTACATGTAAAGTAGGGATGGTTTTTTTTTTTGTCGCCTGCCCCATAGTGTGAGGTATTGTTAGATAGGACTTTTAAAAACGTTCAGGGGTTGCTAAAACAGTTTTTTGATTTAGAGATCCGTTTGCGAGATAATTACTACTACCCTACCCTACTACCCTACTCTCAGCATCACCCAAAGGTTGACTGGTAGAGAATGCCTATGGCATTAAGTCCGCCTATGTGCGATATTGTACATTAAGTTTTAAAATAAATAAATAAATAAATAATTAACTTTAAAGAGCAAATTTTTGTTCGAGTAGGGCGTCCCCCCCCTCTAAAAGCTAAACTACTGGATCCCAAAATCTGAAAAAAATTGTGTCGGTAGTACATGTAATGAACTTTAAAGGAAAACTATAGCGGATAAGTTCACTTCATTAGTTCAAGAGGAATAGGGGTCCGAAATGTCAGATGCAGTTACTCAGAATATTTCGTTCAAAATTCTTGAAACATACATAAAACATATATAAAATCACGCCTTTATCCCACGGGGGTAGGCAGAGACGATGGAACGCCATGTGCTTCGCTCATTACATACTTCTTTCGCTTCCTCAACATTCATACATCTCGTCATAGGTGCTAGCTGGTTTCGTGTACTACAAACATTTCCTTTCTGAAGGACGCCATTTAGTTAAAAAGTAAAATTAAAAATATTTTTCTACGGAACCCTACTGCGCGTGGCCCGACACGCACTTGGCCGATTTTTAGTTTGGTTTTCTATGTAAAGCGTGTTTTTTAGTTTTTTTAAACTATTATTTATGTTCTACTTTTTAGTTTGGTTTATTTTATAAGAGCATTTTTATTCAATTAAAAAAATATATATATTTCTCCGTTGTTACTATGTACTATAGAGAAAATCATTCAGAAACACCTAAAATGATCCCTGGTATCAATAAAAAAAGACCGAGGTTGACAACCTTGCGCCGATGCAACAAGTTACGTCTGGCAGGTCGTCATTTCATATCCGATTTTTTACCCGGTTAGCTACTGAACGGAACTCATCGCAAAACGACAAACGCTTACAACAGCTGCTTATGGAATTATGGAGCGCATGCTCTATCACACTAATTAGAAGTAAAAAAGAAAGATGAAAAAAAAATTACTTCCATCACAGATCAGAAAAAAAAATTAAGTTGCCGTTTTGCAGTACTGGCCATTTCAAATGAAAATAATTTTTATTGGCTAAGAATTATAATTTCAAATTATTTTTATTTAAAAAACATGGAATTCTTTATACAAAAGTAGTCATTTATTTATTGATTGTGTTACATTTTCATAGCATTCATTGCATTTTAATACTTATTCAATTTTCTTTAATACTATTTTCAAGACACAAAAATAAATAAAATAAAATACGAATGATTTCACTGCCCAACTCTGAGCTGGCAACACTACAACTACTATTTTTTTTCGGGATGTGTGCAGTTATTCTTGCCGTGAATGCATAACAGCCAGATAAAGTTAATTTCACATTTCCAATACAAATCTTTCAGCGTATATACTATGATTAAAACACCTTCATCCATCAATCATCACAGGTCAAGGTTGATCTACCAATAAAATAATCATTATAGTTGAATACACTTATGCAACATACCATTCCACCAAGCTAATAAGGCCTCTGGTATCGACCGTTTCCTTCCCGACGAGGTGCCTCGATTGGTGGTGTAGTAGCTATTAACTATTCGACATCGACGTTGAAGAAGTATTTTGAAAAGTAATTGTGAAATTCTGTTTTGTGTGTAGAATCACTAATCAATTGGTATTAAGATTTCAAGGTTTTATGATTTGATACAGAAACTTACTTCAACACGCGGCTCCGCTCACGCTCCAGGCTACATTATGCCTGGGGTCTTGATCTATTTCCGCACCAATTTTTATTAAAATCGGTCCAGTAGATCCGAAGATTTTAGGTACAAAAATAACATCACATCACGCCTATATTACCCAGAAGGGTAATTTTTAGGTCCCATGGGATAGGGTGTGAGCTTATCGCCATCCACCAGACACAATTCCAACTCCGTGAATTTCCTGACGGAAAGTTCACAATGACACATTGCCCGACTCGGGAATTGAGCCCAAGACCTCGCAGTGAGAGCTCGCATACGTAATCATTATACATATAGATAGAAACGGATGTTTGGTGAACATGACGCACGCATGATTTGGATTTTCCTGCGAGTAATCTGACAAGGCCCTTGCCTGGCTATGCAGAGCATGAAATATTTTCATAAAACATTAGGCACACAAACAATACCGAAACGATCCCGCACTGGAACTAGGAAAGGGCCTAATTTAAGAGAATTAGTGCACGAGCTGTTTGCACAGGATGCTGTTTTCCAATTCTCTATTTTAGTATGTACAGATGTCCTAGCTTACGACTTCAAGGCGGAATCGGGTAACAGGGTATTATATTATTATTGGGGACGAGGCTTTGGGTGTTCACGTCGAAATCCGTGGATCTATTGTGGTTAAAGCCATTATAAACTCTCCTTTAGGCCAATAGCTTCCATTAATTGGTGCAGTCGGCCGATCGGTAGTGACTTGACATCATCCGGATCCAAGATATGGCGTCCCAGATTGCAGAGGAAGTGCAGCGGTTTCCGGTTCCTCCTTGCAGTTATCATTGTCTAGCCCACATAGCCCATACGGGATACATGTCTGTTTAGCTTGTAGAGTGTCCTGTGAGAGATCTAAGAGTTACCTTGTTTCTTCTAAGTGCTCAGCAGTGAATTTTTCAAGTAAGTTAACGGGGTAAGTTATGAAAATTATCAGAAAACTAGAATCCACTATAAATAAATAAAACAAATTTAAAAAAAGAAAACATTCAAACCTTAACAAAACATTTAATGACCACTTATCATTTAACGCTAAGGTATCTCCTACTACAAACTACAAACTACAAACTATCTACAAATTGTCATAATATTTCTTTATTAATAAACTATAATTTATCTAAGGTAAATAAAAATTGAGCCCTCCCAAATGCCCGTAATCCCTCTGTCTTTGGAACTCTAATCTCTCTTGATCGCTGCCATCAATACCAAGTCCCAGCCTCTCAATAAGTCTATCTCCTTTATCTCCATGCAGTTCTATGAACTGTCTTCTTCTCTTCAGAGCCACATCAGGATCGAAAACCCAAGACGTTTTGTCGTGAATGACAGGATGACCGATCAAGTTTGTTCGTATAAACGTTCCTATTGGCCCTACGGGTGCTTGTGTTTGCGCCTTTGCTTCTTGATTTAGAAGAAAGCAGAGTGACAGCTGAAAAAAAGAAGTGTCAAATTATTTGGCGGGAATAAATAAAGAAAAAAATGTTATTATAGAGCTTGCACCTAAGAATATTATGACAAATCGTCCTTGAACTGGCAACTAGTCATATCTGGATTTGATGATGATTTCACTTTTGATGCCAATTTGTTATATTTTGTTAAAACCCGCATTCCAAATACATTTAAATTTGTTCCAAAATCTACTTCATTCTACCTGTAAGTACTCACTTCAACGCGCTGTGAATAAGACCATTTAAAACTATCTCGTCATCGTCAACGTGTATGGACACGAACGTTATATTAGAAGGAAGTTTATTATAATGTTATAAGCAGCGATAGCCGAGTGGTAGACCGTAGTACTGCGAAGGTGTCGGGTTCGAACTCATGGCACACACCTCTGCCAATAAAACGTTGAGATTCATCTTTTAGAAGATATTATTATTGTGTGTATTTATCATATAAATTGTCGCTTGCTAACAGTGCCTAACTTAAAAAAAAAGTGCTTGAGGTCGTGTGAAGTCTACAATCCGCACTAGGCCAGCGTGGTGGACAATGGCCTAACTTCTCAATCTTCTCATCATGAGAAGAGGCCCGAGTCCAGTAGTACTTTATTATTATATTATGTTACTTTTATTTTCATTTACAAGTGTAATAAAATCGCTCTACCGTATCACTTTTAGCCTGTCTTTTTCGTAATTAGTGGTATGATGCATAAACTACCGGGTTATTTTGATGAAATTTGACACACATGTAGCTTATAGCCTGAATAAACATATAGCCTACTTTTTATTATTTCGCCTTTATGGTACAAAATATCTGGAGGATACAAACGTCTTCTTATGTAATGTATCTTTTAACTTTCGCGTTGCTAAATAGTATTGTATTCAAATTCAAAAATGCATTGCATATTCTTGCAATACTGTCAAACAATTAGGTACGTGGTAAGGGCACTAGGGTTCAAATAGTTACAAATTACGTATACTTATCTATACTTATCTATACTATAATTTTATAAAGAGGAAAATTTTGTTTGTTTGGTTGTAATGAATAGGCTTAAAAACTACTGAACCGTTTTTTAAAATTCTTTCACCATTCAAAAGCTACACTATCCACATAAAACATAGGGTTCCGTCAGATATTAGGGTTTTTCGCCAAAAATCAACCAGAAAAATTACTTATTTTGCGTACGCTGCCTACACTATAAAAGATAGAACCAAAAAATGTTTGAATTAATTGTAGATCTTATAAATATCTACAAATAAGTCCGCGAGACACTATACCTATTAATATCGAGTGAGGCACAACAACCATTTTTTTATTTTAAAATCTTGATTTTTTTTGAACTACATTTAAACGCATTTATTTTACTCATGCTATTAAACCTTATCAAAATAAATTATTTCATCACTAAGTACAGTTTATGTAGATAATATTTGGTCTACTAATAAAATAACAATAAAAAAAAAAAAAAACTCGCCTATTACCTAGAAGGGTATGACAGAGGTGTATAAACCCACATTTCAACTGTTATGTTTAGGTCCCATGTGCTTTTGTCGCCATCCATCAGACACAATGACAGACTCCGTGCTGCTATTGAGAATTGCTTGACAGAACCATCCCTAATAACATTTTTACCCGACCAGGGAATCGAACCCGATACCTTTTAGTAAGATTCGCTAACCACAAGACCCACGGGACAACTTCACAATTAATTGACTATATTGTATATATTTGATTTACGTAAGACCACGGTTTCCATACTTGGTAAATTCTAAACAAAACTTGGCCAATGCACTGACTTTTAAACTATCCAATTGCATGATCATTATTATTAATGTAATTTTAAAGCGAATAAACACAAGTCAAGCAAAAATAAATATACGTTTTTTTTTTGTTTTTTTTTAAACGGCCGCACACAGCACACCCAGAGTCGAAACAAATATTTGCGGATCACACAAAGATTTGATCCAAGTGGGGATCGAACCCACAACACCAGCGCAGTTGAAAGTGGCTAGGCGACCGCTTAAATAATAATAATAAACTTTATTGCACACCAAGGAAAAATAATACAGAAGAATATGTAGATAACAAAAGTACAAATGGCGGTCTTATCGCTGCAAAGGCAATCTCTTACAGACAACCATTGGATGGAAAAGTAAGAAAGAGACACGAAAGGGAAGTAAAAGGTGTAGTTAGCATGAAGTTTGAATGAAGAAAAGAATGAATAAATACATTAAATAACTACTTCTAACAAATAAATAATTGTTTACCTAAGCATAGGTACTATAAAATAAACCACTTCGCCAATCGGGCATGGTCTCCTGCATGTATAATTTTGCAGGGAATTATCGCAAATGTTAATTCCCGTCAAAACTACATTAATTTTCATTAAAACATCCACCGAGCATTATATCACACAATTTCAACTTCACTATACACAGCATTACAAAAAAACACGATAACCAACCAAAATTATGTTGCAAAAACAAACAAAAACCCCGCCAAAATTAGGGTCACAGATTAATAACGAATACTCACAAGAATCAATTTGTACATCCTATTTTTTTTTTATTATTATTTAAAACTACGCGACCAAGCGTCCGCGAATACTGCAAATGTATACTGTTGAAACCAAACGAGTCAAATGCAACTTTTACATATAAAGCAGTTCAGGTTACCCAACCAGGTTTAATAGTTAATGATATGAGGCCGATTTCACTAAATTTTTAAACTAACGGTTAATGGTTTAAGAGCGGCCGTGGCGTAATGGATGAGGCATCGGTCTTACGATCGAGAGGTCGTGGGTTCGAATCCTGGCCATTACACCACGGACGTGAACTTCCTTCTAACACAAACGAATTAAGCTTATCTGGAGGGGTTAACAAGAATACTAGAAGGTAATTCGTATCTGTAAGCTTAAAAAGCTTAAAAAGCCTAAAAAAAATGATCCCGCATTTGCGTCTCTTTCTCTCATAACAAGTTTGTATGGGACAGAAAGATTGAAAGCTATAGTTGTAGCGTTCAACTTCAGTTTAACTTGTTGGTGAAATCAGTCTATAATGATTATAATGACTTGATGTTACGTCACTAAGGTTGGGTAACGAACCGTTTTTATAAGATTTTTATTGTATGAATGGGGTTTCGCTGTTATTTGCGTAGTGGGGTTGAGCACCTCTGCATTTTGATTCTATTTTTTTGCTAAGATAGGGAGCAGAGGATTAATTGCTAGCTTGTGCCGTCTTCATACGATTATTACGATACTGTTCGCGTAAGAGTCCTTTGCGAACAATATAGTAATATATTACGGTTACCAACTTTTTTTCTTTCAAAAGGAACAAGCGATACTTCCTCCAAAATCACTGTGGTAGATACAATGTAATATTATAATATTTAAGGGCTTTAATTATTTTAATTATATAATTAAATATCCACACTACGCAGCTTAGGTTATCGTTGTATTAGATAATAGATATTATTTATATTACTTGTAGTATGACTGGGTTTATAAACAGGGTTAGGTAATCCTATCCTACCCTACTAATAAATGTGAAATTTTGTCTGGATGTTTGTTACTCTTTTACCCAAAACTACAGGCCCAATGTTGATCAATTTTTGCACACTTACACGATACAATTTTAGTGGTTTTGGGAACGTATAGCTTCTCTTCTAGTCTAGATTAAAAAAGGCTATTTTTTATCGAAGTACCACGCAAAAGTCTACAAAAGGTTCGGATTAACCGAATCTTTGGCCGACAATTTTTTTTTACGTGGGCCACCTACAATTCCTTTGCGGGACTTGGATATCTTTGGATTCGAATGTAAATACTCTCCGCTGTGTGTGTGTTTGCTTTCACAGGTTTAACAAAGTTTTTTCTATATTATTACTATCTTTAATTATAATTAAATATGAATAATGAGTATTACCTTTAAAATTCACTACTGAATATTCTTCCGGCCGCCACCTCTATCATTTCTATCATTTCTTTCCATCCATTCGCGACAGACTTGCGAAACCATGGCTAGAGGTGAATCACTGTGTGCCTCAATTCCTGACGGGTCATGGCAATTTTAAGAGCAAACTATTTTCGTTTAAGCTAGTCGATTCTCCATTCTGTACATGTTCTACATCTGAGCACGAAGAAACCGCCCACCATATCTTCTGGGAGTGTAGTCTTTGGCACAACGAACGTAATGTTATGTTAAATAGCTTACAATTGACATCTGGAGTGGTATACTATGAGGATCTCGTATCGAACAGAATAAATTTCCGTGCATTTAGCCGTTTCTGCTATACCAATTATAGCAATCAAATTTAGGCCCCATAGTTTTGTCACTGTCCGTGGTGTCTACACTCTTTCCATATAGACACTTTGTCTATATTTGGCATTACTCAGTCGCCCGCTTTGCTTTGGAGAGAAGTAAAGATACATACTTTCCAACTCCAACTATACTTCTGATTAAATTCGTTGCGGGTTCCAAGACAATTTTAACTCTTCCTGGGATTGCCCGTGTGTCATGCACGGTGCCTATCAGTTGGTTACCGCTGTGGTGGGCGTGTGGGTGGGATTATATACTAAATATTCTTGTGATTTTACTAATGTTCACACATACATCTCGATGTTAATTTTTAATATAAAATTCTATAAGAAAATGTTAATGACTGACATATAACATTGAGTTATATATAAATAATTGTATTGTATGCTGTATCCCTCGAATACGAAATTAAACAGTACAGATTTTGCTTCTGTTAAGTTAGCAAGAGATTGCGGTAGATGTCGCTACCAAAAACATTTACTAGTGCCATCTGTATTTAAATTACCGAGATATACCACAGAGGTCGCTACTTGTTGAATTGTAAAATTTCAGTAGTTCGCTGGGTTAAACCGTGATGATTCAGGATTTGATTCCTGATTGTGTTAATAGGATTAAAGAAACTGAGAAACATAAAACCCTATGTTTCTCAGTTTCTTTAATCCTATTAGTTAGTTTTGAACTTTACATAACGTTGGTTTCTCATGATTAAACCGGAACTACCGATTTTGCGTGAAACTCTGTGTAGTTTCTTAGTTTGATTTTATTTTTTTCAACTTGTTTATTTTCTATATCAATTCTGAGTCTATTAAATTTAACTTTTTTTTTTTTTTTTTTTTTTTTTTTTTTTTTTTTCTGAACTTTATTTATTTATTTAATACTTTATTGTAAACTAAATATCTACCTAACTATAAATACATAAAATAAAATATTAACATCAAACTCGGTCAAATTATAACACACACAAACACACACATACAATCAATAAATTAATTAATAAAATGAAATAAAATAATTAAATACATTATGCGTCATAAAATTCCTCCGCATCACTGTCCACAGCGGATACCGTGGCCAGAAGGCTGGCAGCATTGCCACGTTGAATGGCAATGCTTATTCGCTGGGCGAAGTAAAAACCAGCCCTCTGGTCGCGAGAAGCGTCGATTAGGCGCTTTGAAATATCTATTTTTTTATATCATCACATCACTTACAATATAAAAAAATGTGCCTATGTTTAAATTGTCTAAATCAATGTACAATAAACCACTTCATACTTTTTGAGCGATTAGCTACGCGGCACGTTTCTCTAATATTGCATCTGTCATCAGCACCTCTGTACAAATGTACTAACACATTTTAAAATTGTTGAATAAAATTAAAATAATATAGTAAACATACAAAGTATTAACCAAAAAAGAAGATTAAAAATAAAACAATTAATTTCAATATCATTTCATTTATTTATCGTAAAGTATTACAATATCGATCGACATTCCATAACACTGAATGAAAAGCTACATCTATAGATAATAAACATATCCTAGGAATCATGAAACGCTAGCCTAGCTAACTAAACAGAACAATATTTGGAATACAAAAATTTAAAATCGATAAATATATCGAAATAACGAATTGATTTCGAAATTCCGAGACATTTATCAGCAAGAAAGACTTAACTAGATACTACAGATTTATATTATTAAATGGCAATATTATATTTTCTTTATTCGAGTTGTAGTGACCACCTGATGGACATCAACAATTCATAAAAATAGATGCTTTATCTTATGGTATTATACTTCATGTACCAGTACCTAATTTCAGGGCCTGATATTACCACCAAATCGGTACACAGTCATACAAGCACTACTATTTGGTAGCAGGTTAAAGGTGAGACAAGGGGCTTTCGCCCTGAAGTTATTTTAAAAGTGCTAGCTATTAGTATCTTTTTATAACAAATTCTTAATGTGGTCAGTTTATAGACCGAAAATTGTTATTTTGATTGTCATTTTTTAATCTTTTAAATTGAATCAAACCTATTATAAATGATAGTTATATGAATGATTTTTATACCCATTTATTGAAAAACGATATTTTAGACAATTTAAGTATGTGTATTTGTTTGTATTGTAAACAATAACCACTGTACCTTTATTACCATTTGAATAATATACATTTGTAGAAAGTTATGACATTTTATCTATCTCTAGAATAAACCCATGTTATTCTTTAATTTCTTTGATCTAGTGACACGTTTAGCTTTATGAATATTTTTGTTCAATTGGGTTATTTTTTATTTTAGTGTCATTTATTCTGATGTCCGTTAAACAAACGACCTGTGACCTAAAACGAAAAATAAAATATAGAACAAAAGTATTACATAGAAAAAACTTAGCATGTTTATTGATATTAAGGATTGAAAATATTTTGTAACAAATAAAAAATGATTAAATAACATGATTATTCTAGAAGCAGATATAATAAAACTACAATGACTGTAAAATAAAAAAAAATGAATAAATGCATATCAAGAGTTGCATATCCTGTAAGAACTTACAAGCTAATTAAAAAAAATCGAAGATATTTTGTGACTATTCCCTTAAAACTAAGATATTAATAATGCAAAGATTTTTCGAAAACAAGCATATTTAAGGCACCTCGCATTTTTGGTTTGCATCAACAGAATGGATTTAAAACGATTAAATGTTAAGAGAAACTATTATCTAATTATTATAATAAGGCTTTGATTCTGATTCACAGTTTAAAAGGTTTCGTCCGGTATTGAAATTCAATCGTTTGTTCCTTCTGTAGTTTATAAAACAGATTATGTATACTTATGCGTTTTTGTGCAGTTGGTAATACTGGTTTAAGTTTCTAATATCGAGTAGAAACATAATCTCGTGGACACATTAATTAAAAAGTTTGAATTTAATTAGTTTTTAAATTCGAAATCTTTACAAATTAAACTGTGAACCACATTTAAGCCATTTTAGGGTCTTTCATCCATGAAAAATATTGCTAAAAGTCAATAATACAATGAATATTATAATGATAAAAAGTTGTGACTATTTTTATTAAGCGCCATCTATTAAATATTGATGACAACTAATAGTATTAACTCCCTTTCATAGATGGCGTTGTTGATTCAAGTCCTAAGATCTAGTTTTCAACAAAAGACCCCCTAATTCTAATTACGAATACCAATGAAGTATTATACTTTAATATGGCATTACATTCATAAATAATTATCCATTAAGAGATCAAAATTAAGTTCTTTTTCGTTATAAAAATTATTAATTTCTCTTATTATTTTTTGTGAGAATAATATCATATCTTTTTGTAACAAATATTTTTTGATTGCATTTTTTCGGATCCATTTAACTTTGTTGCAAAAAGAAATGTTATTATTTACACAAATTACAATTTTAATGCCTATTTAACACACTTCGTTTTTCGGCTATGATCTCAAAGTGTAGAAAGCGAGACTGTATACAAAATTCTGAGTCTCCTTAATTATTTAGGTGTAAAAGATACTGTTTGTAACCGAGTTTTCACAAATCGAAATGGAGAAGTCTACTGGATAATGCTTCCGTAGACATACATGCTCATTGACATACATTTAGGCTCATCATCTGAGCGACATCTGGCGGCTTAGTTAGATTCTCAGCATATCAGGACCGCCCATTTTTCACCCGATTTATCATAAAAAATACCCAGTATGCTTCTCTCTTTTTCTTCCATCTCGCTTTCGTGTTTTCGTGTCTTCAGTCGCCGAATTGACTCGAAGTCATCCGAAGTGTGACAATTCAAATGTAACGTTTTATTCGAAGTCGTAGTCGTTTGTCGCTTGCTGTGGTCACACACGGTTGTCGCGGCAGACATCGTGGACCTGAAATTAAAAATAAAGATTGAGCGACGTAAGTCACGTAAAAGTGTTTATAGGTACATACGTAGAGAAAACAAGTATAAATACGGACGGTCTAAACGTAGAACCGATAAGGTAAAAAAACAACTACAGATTCGCGTTAAAATTACATACATGTTCTAAAAAGATCCTATTTTAGTCAAAATATTAGGCTCTTTTTACTACCTTTCGGGGCCCCCCAAATTAATACGACCCCCCGAATAAAAAATTTGATGCAATGACCCACTCTTACATTGTACGGACAAGTATTTTATGAGAATACAATTTGTAAATCTTAATAATCGAAAAACACCGTATAAAAATTTAAGACTATCGCCTACGCAGCGTCATACATCTACTTTACAACCTCTTTTTACATTGATTTATTACCGTCATAAGCTTACAAGCTATTTAATATCAACAATAAGTACCGTTTACCATTCTACCATCCATCTACGTAACTTTTAACTGACATACAAGTGAATCACAGACTTTACAACGCCATCAAACTTACGGTACTATTCGTCTCCCATTTTGGCCTATCAGGTTAAGAGATGAAAAAATCCGACGAAAAATCTCGAGAGCCGCTCATGTATCTTGAGACAGATCTTCGGATTACGTAATGCGATGTTTAGCAGAGATTAAATTCTACTTTCTAGGGTTGTTTATATTATAACATAATATATGCGTTAAATTTAAAATTGCGATTCTAACTTAAAAATCGGTTGCTACTTGAAAACTCCTAGGCTCACAGTGGATATTGAAATCGTTATCCTTCTAGTTCACCAAAAATCTGCTAATTTTAATAACTCCAAATGACAAATGCTTTAGCTTACAGTTGCCCTATTTTTATATTTGCTAGCGTTTCATCCCTTACTCTAGCGTTGAGATATTATCAAATTCTTCTTACAATTCCCTCATTTTTATATTTGCCTGGTACATTGTACGACGAACTGTTAAATCTTTTACAATTTGATTTGTAGTAAATATTGAGATAAGAAATAGCTCTTGGGGTTTATGCCATCCGGGTATTGTATTGTCTGATTTTGTTGTCCTAGTATTCTTCAATTTTGTCATAATGTGCATGTTTATTTTTATGGATGGATGGAAGAAAACTTAAGTAAGATAGATTGTAACTTAGTAAGATAAAAGCGGCTGCCCGGTGTGCTAAAGGTAGCAGGTTCAAATCCTGCCAGTCCCATAATTTTTTCAACTGTTTCTATTTGCTATAAATATAATCAATATGAAGTTCAAATTTTTATGCTTATATTTTAATTCGTCGTCAGTCTGCTCACATTGGTCAACCCATAGAAATCTTAATAACTAGTCAATAGAAATGCTATCGACTATCTTTTAACACTGGGACGCATGTCGCCGGTTTTCAAATACCACTTTTTGTATTCCTGCAAACAAAATTATTCTTTTTGGCGATGACATTAAGACGACAATTCCTCAACTCGCACTTATGTTCGATTAGACAAATGCGCTTGTATTCCTGCAAACAAAATTATTCTTTTTGCGATGACATTAAGACGACAATTCCTCAACTCGCACTTGTGTTTGACTTGACAGATGCGCGGCGACAAGGTCACGCGTCTTTGACATTTCTATTGCCTTATTATTAAGATTTCTATGGGTCAACCCTAGTGTACAGATGCCATCAAATTCTTGAACATCTCTCGCATTTTTATGCTGACCTGGTACTTTAAATGCGCTCAAACGCTTAAATCCGCTGAATTTGATTTGTTACGTGAGTGTTGTGATGGATGGTACAGATTTATTTAACTTCTTTAGCCGTATGATGTCCTAGTATCTCATTATCTTTATGTTTTATCTGAGAGATGTTCTACAGATTTGGGTTAAGTGGTCCAGTTTTAAATGTGCAATATATCATATTATGGTGTTTTTTATGCATCAAGGGGGCAGATAAGTTTTTTTGGCAAAAAAATCACATTATACTTGACATTCAGTTCACGCCCCTTACTCTAATTCACACGGTACCACACATACCTTCTTCTATGCAAAACAAATACCTACTTCTTTTCAGTACATAGTTGTATTTACACCTATTGGAATAAAATAAAATGAATGATTAATTTTGATTCTAAACCGTATTCAACTGTCGTGGGTGCGACAGTACAAGGCTAGAAAAATGACTATAATTAGAGGCTTACATAGAAAAAAAGATTTCTATTCAGTCAAAGCACTGAATGTGTTAAAAAAAATCATAAAACTGGTTTTTACTTCGACACTAGTTTCAGTAGTATTTCCAAATTATATTTTTTTCCCATTTTCCTAAAATGTCACAGAAATAAAACTATTCACAATAGCAGCACGGAGTTGGAATTGTGCCCGGTGGATGGCGATATCGTCAACCCATGAGACCTAAAAATAACAGAAGCAAAGGTAGGTGTTGTACACCTCTGCCACACCCTTCTGGGTAATATAGGCGTCATGTTTTGTTAAGTTACAGAAACAAAAAGTTCGGTTACCAAGCGCCACTACAGTAAAAAGTTTTTCTTAATACTTTCTCAAACTTAATATTTATTTCTATTCACCAGTATATAAATAATTCAATGAGCGGAACACCTGCCTCACTAATCCATATTAAAAAGGTCCTGTACTGAACTTTAATAGTTTTTGCCGCGTTATTTGCTCGCGAGTAGTGAACCCTAAGCTGGGCTTTAAAGGGTTTTGCCCTGTAAAGGTCGGTTTACATGTATCGTTATTTATTTTTCTATTTTTGATTAAACAATCAAAAATAGAAAAATAAATAACGATACATGAAATCTAATGACACCTCATTCATTAAAAGCAAAGGCTTTTAATGAATGAGGTGTCATTAGATTTGTAAGAATGTGCCGGGTGACATAGACTATATATATTTTATTAAAATTTAATCTAACAAAATTGAAACGTCAGATTCTAACATGAAAAAATAAAAATATTACATAGTGTTTGGTATCAAATGAAAGGTCTTGGCGAGTACGTTACAAATATGCGTATACTTATTATATTGTTTAAGTTAAAGTATCGATTATCGGGTCGGGCAAAGTGTTATTTCAGATTTAGGACCGGTGAGGGTGTTGTACATCTTTGTCGTACCATTCTCGGTGGAGAGATGTTATAATAAATAATAAATTTAATAATAAATTTTGATTCTCTCATCACAAAGGTTGTGAACTTTGAACAAGGCATTTACTTAAGATATAACGTGACAAAATGCTAGTGGCATTAATGTTATGTTACTTTATGAGAAACTGGAGCCTGTACTAGGGAAAACCCTGTTTGATGTTATGTTGATCATATTAAATTCAGAGCATATAGTTTTATTTAGACGATTTATTTTATTTAGGCTGGTTTTTATTTGGCTCAAAGAATATGCATTGCCATACAACGTGGCAATGCTGCCAGACTTCTGGGCACGATGTTGCTCTGTAAAGTTTTGAAAATATCATATTATACGTTACTGTAGGTGTGTATATAATAAATTTAGACGATCTACCTTCTCCTTTCGGAAAAAAAACTTGATCCTTTCGACTTGTACAGAGGTTTTATGAAAAGACTCCGCAAGCATTGAGGTTCTTCTAAAAAGGTCATAAGAGGTGTAAGTGAGAGTAGACCAACCTACTTGCTCATTCAATCAGGCAGCCTGGTATTTGGTTTCTTCAGACGATTAATTCAGTAAGATATTACAAGGAAGTTTCTATGTAGCAATGAATTTATGATTGACTATACTTGTCAACATAGTCAAGATAGATGGGACAAAGGAAATGGGAGTGGGTGAGCCACATGCCATATCTACCTTGGTACTGGAACATTTATTACTTTCTGGATGTAGGAAAAGGTATGAGAACGTGCTACCTCGGAATATCTTTCCGTTGGGCTACCAATTTGTGCTACCGGTCTACATCCCGCATCAAAATGCACTTCATATAGTTAATATAGTATGAAACGTCTTCACGGGTATCTTGTTTCATCTATTGTACCTACCTTACCTCAATGTATCTATTCTGTGTGCTCAGATCCTAAATAATATAATTAAAATTGATCTGCATCATATTATTTTGATCAGTATAATTTAATAAATTATTTTCATTCATTTTTGTTAACAAATATACATTTAAACTACTTATTGATTATTTTGATGGCTATGCTTAGCAGATTATACTAAGAAACAGTTGAAAAATCAATGAATAAAAAGTTGAAATAAGGTACGCGTTCATTCTTTACAACGTTTGTGTTAAACGTAACTTCACCATGTTGGTTTGTGTCTTACTTAAGATAAGTACAAATGAATGAACGTGACATCACGTAAAGACGTAACATACAGTTTAGGAAATAAGGGTCCTGGCAAGAGGTGACCGAAGCTTAGTGGTTAGAGCAGCTGACCTATATGTAGTGGTCGCAGGTTTAAATGCTGCTGTTTCTTAGTACAGTCCTTCCGACGTCACGCTTAAACATACATTCATCTAATACATTAGTAATGGCCACAAAAATGTACAACAAGCTACCGGAAAATCTCAAAAATGAAGACACATATTAATAAAAAAACTAAAGGAAATATAAGAGAGTAAAGGTGTAATATTAATGAATATCTGAATGATAAGACTCTAATATAATAGTACTATTAAAATTAAATAAAACATAATTATATAAAATATTAAGTTAGTTTATAAAAGATATGCCGTCCTCTCTAAGTTGCTTTGCCCGACAGGGTCCACAAAGATCTGTATTCAATATTTTGTAAGAGCTTTAAACACTGTTGAATGCAATAAATATATTGAGTATTGAGTATTGAGTACAAATTAAGGTTGTTCGGTAAACGTGTTTTTTTCTATTTCTTATACTAACCAGTATTATAGCTGTGTAAATATCAGACTCATAAGTAAAACATTAGTCTACTGGTCTGTCCAGCTAACTAGCTAGCTGCTAGTGTCTAACTACCTCTAACAACCTTCTGGCTTTTTGACTTTTTTTGACTTTTAGCGACATAAGTCAAACTACTCAAACCCTATGGGTGCGTTCCATATTTTTTATTTTTTTTTTGTTTTTGAAGTTTTGTGGTGTCATTTTTATCATCGAGTATTTTTTTTTCTATATCTTATAATTATATTGTATTTTCTATATAAAAGTGTCTGACAGTGTTGTGACAGTGGAATTGTCATCATTAGGACGAATGTCACACTCACACTACACTACTCGCAATCAGGGCGCACCAGAATACCAGCGCTGTAGTGCTGATGTGCTGCAGTATTATGCTGAGGTGTGTACCTTTTCTGGCACATCAATTTAATTTTTATTATAAGTAGTTTTAAAAGTAATACTAAGCTTTAGATTTGCCAAAATAAACGTTTCTTTCTTTCTTTATAAATATCCGAAACTCGACTTCTACATCTCCTTACGAACTAAACACTCACAAAAACCATTACATACTCTTATATTGAAAGGTTTTTGCTCAGGTCAATAACCTATAGATATTTCAATATTGATCTTAATCTCGTCCATCATGTCAGTAATTAATAATCAAATCAATTACTAACTATGACGCTAGTTCTGTCCAGTACTTTGTATTTAGATCGAAGCCGTCAATCTTAGTTACGGAAATTTTCGATGTTTCGTCAATAATATTCGGTATGGTTAAATAATAGATAGATAGATATTTGAATTATTTATTGTACAAAAAGTAGTACTGTAGGACAGAACTTGTGGTTAGGTTCTATCCACGTAGAAGGTAGCGAAGGAAAACAGCAATGTGCAGGACTGAGATATATTCAATAACACAAATACTTGGTACACACAGATAAGGCCTAGCTAAATACAAATATACTATCTCAGAGAGGACGGCACTGGGGCTATCTCTCTCCTCGATGGCTTATCCAGAGGACGGCACTAGGGGCTATCGCTCTGGGAAGCGGCTATCTAAGAGTAATTGACGGAGGCTTGCGTTGACGCTTATATAGGCCTCCGGGCTGTAGTGCCGTGTGCAAAAACAAGTGGGGCGATCCGCGCGTCATAGGTGCGATAGAAAGTGTATGTGCGAGTGAGCGAGCACTAGGATCCATGCGTCTATTGTTCTCACGCTACAGTCTCCCCCTCTGGTACTCGTTGACGTCCCGTTCGAGTACTAGGCGCTAACTTTCTTCGGACTCCCTCGTTTTCTAATTGGTAGTATAGGCTCTGAGTTTTGGTCATCTCGTGTTAAGAAATTTTTTATCGCGCTGCTATGATATTTTTGAATCACTTTATCAGCAAGAACATTGGTTTTTACTGGAGTGTATTTGATTTCTAGGTTGTATAGTTGGAGCTGTTATGCCCAACGTGCTAACCTTCCTGTTGGTGACTTTAAATTTAACAGCCGTTTTAAAGGTTGGTGGTTAGTCACCTTAATGAATTTTGCACCTTCTATATAGCCTCTAAAACTAGACACAGCCCATACAATTGCGAGTGCCTCTTTTTCAGTTACCGTATAATTACGTTCGACTGTTGAAAGTAGACTACTGGCGTATTCTATTGGGTGTTCATCCGGGCCCTCCCCCTGCACTGAAGCTGCACCGATGGCGTACCTATATATTCTTAACTTCTTGAATATTTCTTCCAGGTCTTCCAGGTGTTTCCCAAAGCTGGCTGATCGGCAGATGATGTCATCTAAGTAGGCTAGTACAGATTCTGCCTCTTTTAATTGACTTTGTCTAGCAGGTGACAATCTATATGGTTTGATAGCAATTGGTTTATGATTATCAGTGTCTAATTTAAGTTCAGTAAATCGGTTGCTTCGCCAGTTTTGTTAAAAATGTCTTTGAATTCAAATAACAAATTTTTAACTTCTTCTGGGTCAACTGAATAGACATACTGTCCTCCTCCTCCTTCTTCTTATGTTCCAAATTTTCCTCTTCGTTCTTCATTTACGTTGGGCGCCAGATGTAGGACAGAGTTTCTCCTCCTTCTTTTACGTTGGGCGCCAGATGTAGGACAGAACTTGTGGTTAGGTTCTATCCACGTAGAAGGTAGCGAAGGAAAACAGCAATGTGCAGGACTGAGATATATTCAATAACACAAATACTTGGTACACACAGATAAGGCCTAGCTAAATACAAATATACTATCTCAGAGAGGACGGCGCTGGGGCTATCTCTCTCCTCGATGGCTTATCCAGAGGACGGCACTAGGGGCTATCGCTCTGGGAAGCGGCTATCTAAGAGTAATTGACGGAGGCTTGCGTTGACGCTTATATAGGCCTCCGGGCTGTAGTGCCGTGTGCAAAAACAAGTGGGGCGATCCGCGCGTCATAGGTGCGATAGAAAGTGTATGTGCGAGTGAGCGAGCACTAGGATCCATGCGTCTATTGTTCTCACGCTACAGTACATAATTGTGTTACAGAGTCTAATTTAAACATGCACAATGGGCGGCCTTATCACTATAAAGTTTTAAAACTTTTAAAAAGATGTTAAACGAGCATTATTTATGTATGTAGTTATTAATTATTGAATTATATATTATTAGATAAGTTACAAATTATCTTTATTTACTTATATTAGGTATTTACTGTACCTATCTTTACGGTAAGCAAAATTAAAAATTTAAAAATGTTTCAAAGCTCCACATACTCTGAAACTACAACGCTTTCTCTTTTAAATCTGTCCACCCAAAGGTTGACTGGCAGAAATTGCGTCAAGCCATAAGGCCACCCTTTGCATATTGTTATTGTCTTTTAATAGTTTTCTTTAGTTTGTAATGAAGTATGCATGCAAATAAGGTTTTATCTATCTATCTATCTATAAAGTGATCTCTTCCAAGCAACCTTTGGAAGTATGCTACCCTCCTATTTATCGAAGTTGAGTGATTTTTTCTTCCTCTTCAGTTATCAGCAATCAGTCGCAAGACTATAGACTGGTTTGTTGCAAGTCTTGGTTATTCAATGGAAGGAGAGCGACCAGTGTCACTCTTCCCACTTAAAGGACATCTTTTCTCTTCAGTCTTTTCACAGTGCCAGAAGAGTCCAGTAGTTGAGTCGCTAACGGATTTGGGTGCAGTGATAGCCTGTCAGCATATTGCTTTTTGTACTTATCGATTTCAGCAGATATTGTTGGAACATTTAGGTGGCTGTAAAAGTCGAGTGAAATCAATAAAATTCTTTATGCGAAGTGTGAATCGTCTCTAACTGACCATAAATAATTCATCACTTATTTATAGACTGGACATAGAGTAAGGAGGATATCACAAAAACTAGGATCTAGTTGCTATACCGGCTTGGAGGAATGATGTGTTTATACCCGTGATGTTATAACGATTCACTTCTGGTTTAACTTGATTTATACAGGGTGGATACGACATTTATTGAAACCACAGATTATAGGCGAGGTCAGTGTTCATATTTACCGATAAAACGAACAGCGAACGAACGTGTAGTTCACCTGATGGTAATTGGAGTAAAGCCCATGTATATCAATAATCCACAAAAGCAGATTGTAGATGCGTCAGGGCCTGATTTCACCACCTAACTGGTTTACAGTAATGCAGGCACTACTATTTGGCGGCAGGTTAAAGGTGAGACGGAGGTGCTGCCGCCCAAGCTCGTTCACAAGAGCTCTACCACCAGTAGAGCCTCACCATCGTCAGTATGACAAGCCATAAATACTATACTATACTAAGTTGTAAAATTATTGGACCCATAGGATTTGACTGCGACCTCGGAATACCGTTCCCCTGTTTTACCTAACAAAGCTACGGTCTCATCTTGCCAGGACACTTGCGATTTCTCAACTGTATCATGTAAAATAAAATTAAAAAAAAACAAAAAAAACTGATTTGAACCTAATGAGGTTTTTTCATGCCAGTTTTTTTTAAATCTTATTTTTAAGTTGCAAGTACTAATTACTAGTATTTTTGTTAACCTCCTTCAGCTAAGCTTAATTCGCTTGTGTTATGACGAAGGGCACGACCATGGTGTAATGGCCTGTATTCGAACCCACACCTCTCGATCGTAAACAGATGCCTTATCCATTGCGCCAGCCGCTTAATATAGAACTGTTTCTTAGTATAATTTGCTAATCATAGCTAAATGCTATAAAAATAATAAATTAGAAGCCATTACTACTACAGTAGAAAAAATATTGTTGATTTGACTAGCTATTTCACAATACATAACGAACCTGTTTATGTCATTAGTTAGCAAATTACCAAGGAGTGCCGTTCGTGTCAAAACAGGGTGTACCTCCACACCCTCAGGTGTGGCTCAATTAGCGGAATGATCTTCATGCTCAGTTAATTGAGGGTAGACAGGAAAGGTTTGACCTTGCACTTGGAAAAATTGAGTTAATAGACTGATGGTAGAAAATTGCTAGATCGTTGGCTGATAGAGAAATTTTATAAATATTATAGAGAGGGATAATTGCTATGTTTTTTATTTGTGAACGTAGTTTGAGCATTTGCCACTGAAAGTGATGGTAAAAGGAGTTTTATATTTTCAACAATATACGTTTTTAATTTATGCGGGTAGATAGGGAATATTATAACCTTGCCTTGCTTGATTATAACTATTGAGTTATTATGGTGATGGTAGAAAATAACTTGTTTCGATGGAAAAGGATAGATATTGTACTCTTAGTTTAAAGAATTAGATACACATAAAATAAGAATTTTTGATAAAAGTTAGTCACATGGTAAAAATTGCTTAATTTGCTGCAAAATTTTGTTTTATTTGTATTTTGATTTATAAGAGCTCTTCATAAAAATATTTGTTGAATTAAGAATAAAAGTACCTATCTATAACAAAATCATAAAGAGGTTTTTTTTTGTTTGTTCGTTCGATTGCCGCCGAAACTACTGAACCGAACTTAATGAAAATTGGTTTGATTTTTTTGTTTGCACATACAAATTACTAGTATTCTTGTTAATCCCCTCCAGTCAGCTTAGTTCGCTTGTGTTAGGACGAAGTTCACGTCTGTGGTGTAATAGCCAGGATTCGAACCGACCTCTCGATCATAAGTCCTATGCCTTATCCATTGCGCCTCGGCCATAAGGTAAAGACCCCAAGAAGAAAATTGTCTACTTTTATCGACATACCACGTGGGTGGGGACTGCCGATGGAAGCTAGTTAATAATTATTTTTTTATGTTTTTTTATTTTTAGGAGCCGGCTTACAGTCTAATAACAGAATAATGAGTGAATATTACAGTTCATAAATTTAAGAAAAGATTGCTTTTGAAAAGCCTAATTATAAAACAACACGCTGAGCTCATAACTTACACCAGCGTAAAAAATATGATAGAATTCTCTATATCTTCCCATCTCCTGTCACTTAAGTCCTAATCTTTTGAATACCACAAAAAATATGCTTACATGTAATTTATTTATGCTAACTGTGCGATGAAATTGTAAAACTTTAATCAAGATTGAGTTTTTGTGATGCAGTTATTGACCCGAAGTATAAGGATCGCTAGACACAAAGATCGCTACATCTCTTCAAAGCAAGAGTTAATAGGTATCTCATAGGTAAGCGTGCTCCACCGTAGACTGCATCATCTCTTACATTAGGTGAGATCGTGGTCAAGCGCGTGCCTATCCATTATAAAAAAAAAATTGGGCGGCAAATGTGCCGAACTTTCGGCCTGGCACATCTTATGTTCCATTGCAGCCGTGTGAGTCAACTGTCACTTGTCTAAAATGGACGCTGCGCTGCTATGATTATATGATTATTATGCTTTATTGCGGCGTGGTACGCGTGTAGAAAAGACCTGTGTAAAAACTGGTCTAACCAACCAAGAGTATAGTGTACCTTTTTTTTTTTTTTTTTTTTTTTTTTTTTTCGCGGGGATATGCATTTACGCATACCACCTTACCCTTGGGGGGACGGGCAGAGTGGCTATGTGGGACTCCCGTGCCTACGATGTTAAAC
Organism: Hypena proboscidalis; assembly: GCA_905147285.1. Classification (NCBI taxonomy): domain Eukaryota; kingdom Metazoa; phylum Arthropoda; class Insecta; order Lepidoptera; family Erebidae; genus Hypena; species Hypena proboscidalis. Next base: position 1,459,045 of record LR990150.1, on the reverse strand, counting down.
GGCACATAATACCCACTAAAACCCCGCGGTGTGCCCTCGTCGCCGAAAGATGGTGGGTCGGCGAGCCCTGGATCGATCTTACATCCACAGGGCTCGCCGCGGCGACCGTGCCCAGTCCGACCACTGACCGGGCACCCGACTCTACTCAGTCCTACTCTCGTAGCGACAAGAGTATAGTGTACCTGCACGTGTGGTGGTTTAAGCGGTCGCCTCGCCGCTCTCCACTGCACTGGTGTTGTGGGTTCGATCTCCACATGGGACAAATATTTGCGCGATTCGCAAAGATTTGTTCTAAGACTGTGCGTGAGTGAGTGAATGTGTGTATTTGGCCTTGTCATTGGGACAATTGGATAGTGTTATTGCTAGACTGGCGTTCTATCGAATGTAAAGCATCCAAATTTATCTTTAATTTATTTTTATAATGTATTTTTTTTGTACTTGTCATACAGCTAGGCAACGTAATGCTTAAAATCGACTCGGCAACGATACATTACAAGCAACATGTCTGCACGTGTGGTGTAGTGGTTTAAGCGGTCGCCTCGCCGCTCTCCACTGCACTGGTGTTGTGGGTTCGATCCCCACATGGGACAAATCTTTGTGTGGTTCGCAAAGATTTGTTCTGAGACTGGTTGTGCTTTGTGTGTGTGAAATATATGTTTGTGAACACCCCGCGACACAGGAGTTATTCCTAGTGCGGGAGTCGTTTAAAAAAAAAAAAAAAAATACTCGCGTTCTCGGGGCACCTTAAGATATCCTCATACTCGTAATAACTACCAAATGATGATGGAAATCCAGTATCCAAACATACATCATCTGAGAAATTACTTCTGATCTCATAATAAAACCAGTAGCTAGTTTTTTACGCAGGACTCATTAGTTTATGGATTCAATTTAGTATTTTAATGGAGTGGCTTTAGCACTGATTAAAATGAAGGAGCAGTTTCATCAGTTCTTTCAAACAGATTGAACATAACATTGTCTCCATTAACACATGAATATAGGACACATATGTATTTTTCATTTGTGAGTAATGTATTCTTATCCGACCCATAAAATGTTACCTTTAACCAAATTTAAAAGTGACACCAGTTACACTTAAAAAAATACACCTGTAGTTTTCATTTATGTGTTATATGCTTATCTTGCCATTAAGATTTATCTAACACCTGTTAAATCAGTACTTAATTTAATCAGGTTTATCTAACACCTGTAAAACTGGGCCAAAACAGAGAGATATTTGAGTAGCCAGTCAGGTTTTTTACTGAAGCGCAGAGGAGATATGGAAATAACGAAACCTAATTGGTTAGTTAAACACATCTCTTCTTCTGTAAAACACAACCGCCTCGATGGTCTAGTGGTAAGCGTATGCATTTCTCACCTCGAGGTCTGGGGCCTGGGGTTCAATTCCTGGGTCGGGCAAAGTGTTATTCGTGAACTTTCCATTAGAAAATTCACAGTAGAAGCACGGTGCATGGCGATAAACTCACACCCTATCCCATGGGACCTAAACATAACAGGTGAAATGTGGGTTTTGTACACCTCTGCCATACCCTTCTGGGTAATATAGGCATGATTATATGTTATGTTATCTCCTCTCATCTGTGCTTTGATGGCAACCGGGCCTTAATATCATATTATCTGTAATATTTAGTTAGATGCTATAATTTAGTTTTTAAATAGGCTCTAAAAAGAAGGTATTTTTATGACCTTTTTATAACCTAACGTTTATTTTTTACTTCAACTTGTAGCCTAATTTATTTTTATTTGTATAATAGCACGAATCGATTTAATTTTACCGTTGGTTCGTAATTAATTGATTTCTTATGCTAATTCGTAAATGACAATTGATTTTTTGTGATGTTTTAGTTAGAAGTGAAGTAATATCCACTAGAAATTACCTTGTTTGATTAGCAACAGTAAAGTAGGTACAACTGTAAGTTTTAATTTCCAGCTTAATACCGTGCTTATTTTAAGGGGGAACATGTCTAGCTGTTTTACATACAAAAGTAATATGGGTTTAGATTTAATATTATTAAATTAACAATATTCGAATAATTATGACCATTTTTCCAACTTTGACCAACTTTGAAATTGATGCGAAAGTATTTTTTGACGCATAACTTTTTTAATTTTTATTTCTATTTCTCTTTTAGCTGTACATAGTTAGGTATGATTTTGTTTTGTATTAGTTAAATTTTAATGTTTTGCTACTGCACAGACTTTGGCTTTGTATACTATTGCTATCTTGTAGTCATATTATCATGTATTAAATAAAATTATTATTAAAGTGTTGCAGTCGTACAGGTTACGGAGAAATAAGGACAATGTAAACTCAATACTCAATACTCAATTCTTTATTGCATTCCACAATGTTTTGTTAGGTGGTAAACATATTATATAGCATCAATTATGGACCCTGTCGGGCACAGCAAAAGTGTAGGAGAGAGGATGAAGGGCGCCCATTTAATATTCAAATCTAATAAATTAAAATAAACTTGTTCAAACCAAAATGGGTGGCAACATTTTTATACTTTCAAAAACTTACTTGATTGTGTAGGTGTGATGTGTTATGTTAATTGTGTTATTATAATATTTATGTGTATATACTGGTCTCTTGAAACTAGAATTAATAGGATAGCAGAATAATAATTAAATGTGATTTTGAGTTAAAAATTATATATTATATTAATTTATCATTGAAATATTCGTTTATATTGTAATAGGATTTGTTTATTAATAATTGTTTTAATTTATTATAGAATATATTTGGTTTGTTTTCATTTTTAAGAGTCTCTGGTAGTTTATTGTAAATTTTTATTGACATGACCAAGGTACTGGAAGAGTGTACTGTAAGTGTAAACTGCAGATTAAAGTAGTACTAACTATTATATTTTCTCGGTTATTTTATATTGCTGGTATATTTTTTTTTACTTACATTTATACTGTATTTTTTTAAGTGGCGTGACAAATTGGCACCTTTAATTAATTTTCATCAGAAGAGTCGACATACGATTGCAAATTAAATTCGAGCAAAAGCTTTTTAGGGTTCCGTAGTACCTACAAGGAACCCTTATAGTTTCGCCATGTCCGTCTGTCCGTCTGTCCACGGCATAGCGACGAAACCGTTGGTGCTAGAAAACTGAAATTTTGCATGAACATGTATGTTAACTAAACAAAGAAAGTCGTAGAATAAAATTTGGAAAAATATTTTTTTTTCAGGTAGCTCCCCTACATGTAAAGTAGGGATGTTTTTTTTTTGTCGCCTACCCCATAGTGTGGGGTATTGTTTGATTTAGAGATTTGTTTGCGAGATAATTAACTTTAAAGAGCAAATTTTTGTTCGAGTAGGGCGTCCCCCCCCCCTCTAAAAGCTAAACTACTAAATCCCAAAATCTGAAAAAAATTGTGTCGGTAGTACATGTAATGAACTTTAAAGGAAAACTATAGCGGATAAGTTCACTTCATTAGTTCAAGAGGAATAGGGGTCCGAAATGTCAGATGCAGTTACTCAGAATATTTCGTTCAAAATTCTTGAAACATAAATAAACATACATAATACATATATAAAATCACGCCTTTATCCCACGGAGGTAGGCAGAGACGATGGAACGCCATGTGCTTCAACGCTCCTTACATACTTCTTTCGCTTCCTCAACATTCATACATCTCGTCATACGTGCTAGCTGGTTTCGTGTACTACAAACATTTCCTTTCTGAAGGACGCCATTTAGTTAAAAAGTAAAATTAAAAATATTTTTCTACGGAACCCTACTGCGCGTGGCCCGACACGCACTTGGCCGGTTTCTTTTTTTATTCATAATGTCTTTGTCAGCAAAAAGTTTAGAAGCATTTCCAATTACAAAAATATTTTTTTTTAGATCTACATTAATAAAATTAAAACAACAAACAACTTTGAAGTACCTGCTAAACCTACCTAAGACAGCTAAATCCTTATTTAATTAAACGACATCACTTCCAACTATTTTGCAATATACTGAATGTCATATGTTTTCATTTTCACAACTAAAAGGAAACTTAGTTGGCATATCACGAAGAGATCTTACGACATACGTCGATCCCAACAATTTGCAATTTATGATACAAATCGAAGGCTTGCATGGAGTTGTAATTGCGATATATCTGAATGGCAATGTTTTGTAAGATTTCCTTATAGTGTTTATGCTAATGGTACTATTTTATCTACATAATGTAAATCTGAAGAAAATAATTTACCCGTATTCCAGAAATTCTGAATGGAAGTACTAAACTACATCCTAAATATATATCTTACAGTTATCTAAATGTTATCCCTTATATGTTGAATCTGGGGATGATATTTAACAAGCGCAGTACGAACGATAAAAAAATAAATAAATTCAAAAGAAACTTACCAGAATTAAAGATATAACGTCGGCACCCTCTTCTGAGCTCCCAAAGACAATTTGTTACCAAGCTTCTTGTAGCTTTCATTTTTAACCCTAGATTTTGGTTTGTCAGGATCTGGACACCCTTTTAGCTCCCAAACCAGATTCGTCAGTGACTTGGGCCTGCTTAACTTTCTGGATCGTTTCTCAGGCAGTTTTGGACCATTTCCCGAGTCCCCAGATGTCCTCCCACCAGAATGACTGGAGTCTAATGTTCCATCAAGTTCCATAGCCTGATGGATATTTGAAAGGCTCTTGTATCTTATATTGAAGATCGGGGAGTCTCCTTTGATCGGTCTTAAAGGACTAGCTACGGGACTAGGCGCCTCTTTAGTCGGCGATGTGCTTTTCTGACGGAAAACCATTCTATTCTTATTGTTGTTTATGCTATTTTTGATGTACAGTTTAGGAAGATTAGGCGCTGGAGCAATTGAACACTTCTCTTTGTAGACAATTACTGGCGTTTCTTTGACTGGGATTATTGCTTTTCTGGTTCGTTTCTCTGCCTTTTGAATGTTCAGTGGTTTCTTTGTAGGAATAGTTTCAATAGGTGGTGGTTCAGGCTTTATTTCTGTGATTAAAGGCATATGAATTGGTGTCGCTGCAGGAGATGACGGCGCTGATTCGTGCCTTGGAGTTGGCTCATTCGAATAGGACGCCTTTATATTCTTAGGTAAAGGAGCAAATCCTCTAACGTAGTCATAAATTTGATCTATTTCGTCATACTCATCTGGAATACTGTTTTCGTCTCTATGACTGCTGTAAATGTGATTATGACGAGACATATGTTTATGCTGATTTGCTGCATCAGATGATACGCTCCGTCGGAGGAAATAACCTGTTTTGACTAACGGTGGTGCGTGTAAGGGCCCATTCAACAGTCTCTTCGGATCACCCAACTTTCCATCCAATACATGTATTCTATCAACTACGTCAACTAATAAACGATTGCACTTTTCCACTAATCTAGAGAACTCCATAAAGTTCTTGATCTGCTCCTCATTTTTACATCTTTGCATTTTAAGAGGTGCTGCCAAAGGCAACGCTACTAACGCATTACCTTCTTTTGGTAGAGGCAAAGCAAAGACGTGGTCTTCCTCAAACATTGATAACAGTCTTAGCTCTGGTACGAAATGGCTGGCACTCTTGAGCCCTCTAGGCGGCGTTCCATGTACTAGTCTGACTGTTATCGGCAAACGCTTTGTTAGCAGAGTCTTTGCCGTGTGAACACCACTGATATTTTCTTCTTTTGCGACCGCTGAAAACTTCCCTCTCTGATCTAAGCTTAACAGAATCATATCGCCTTTACTATCAGAACATTTAAGGTACTTATTTTTCCCTAAAAATGTTTCGCCTCTTGGCATAATGATTTCTCCTGCTGGTAGATTCCTAGCTCCATCTGCTGTAATATTACCATCCAAGTCTGTTTTAGCACAGATGACTCTGATTGGTTCTCTAACAAGACATCCATCGTCGAGCTTCCGTCTCGCTAGTTCAGATACAGATTCGATACATCTTACAGCTCTGCCTTCTTCACTAAGTAACTCAAAATAGCCTTTGTAAGTTTCTGGAATGGCTATTCTAGGGCCAACACTGACCATCCGTCTCCCTTCTTTTAACTTGATCGCTTGCGCAATGATCTTCTTTCTTTTCCCTGCCGATACAAGTACGGCCGTGCTCTGCAGGCCTGGGCTTGGCAGGGTGGGTACTCCAAGTCCTCCATACTGTCCTTTGATGATCTTGGCGACATTTGGCAGTCGGTTCTTGGCTGCGAATTCCCGGAGGTAGTTACCCTCGTCCAACCAGCGAGAAGCTGCGGCAACTACTTGGCCGTCTGTGGCTGCCATTTTGAGGTTAGTCACATCTGTAAAAGAAAGAAAAAAATGTGGTTAATCTTCAAGAATTAATGCTTATTAACTTTAGAAATGTTATCAGTTTTCATCAGTAATGTTTCAAAATACGGAGTTTAATTAACTGTTTGTCAAAATAGACACCTATGGAGCTAATAAAAAATCTATTTTACAAATAATTTCTTTCCAAAATGTCCATCCTAAGGTTGCCTGGAAGAAATCGCTTTAAGCGATAAGGCCGCCCTTTGTACATTTTTTCTGTTATTTTCTTTTTGTTGTTACCTCTTAAGTTTCTTTTGTCATGTGAAATTATGTATAAATAAAGTATTTTCTATCTATCTATCTATCTAATTATTAAGAAAACATTTACAAAATTGAAAGATAATAATATAGATCACAGCAGATTCTAATCTGCTATAGACTGTAGCTTGCTCTGATGATGTTCAAAACAAGACATTGAATCTAAATACGAGTGTAATTTAAACGTATAAACCATACTGCACTGTACTCGACGCGAGAACTGTGGTTAGCTTGACCTAATAGCATTCAATTTCAAGACCAAGATAACAAAATATATGCAGAAGATCCACTTGCGGCGTTATTTATTCCTTCCTGCCACAAAAGCAACAGAATGCAGTATATGAATTTTAGTATCTGTTAGATGTATCCTGTTATTTGGTGCTTCTATGTATCTTACCAAAGATGGCAGAACACATAATAATATAATAGTTCGTGACGCAGTTGAACCTGTTGACTTAGCAAAGAACCCAAAACCTGAATAAGTCTTTACATTCAATGACATAGACTATAGACGCATTGCTTCATTGAACAACAGTAACTATGATATTATTCTAGACCACAGGGCAAGCATACGAGCGCGAGGCAGATATTCTCGCATTATTGTCATGTTTCCCCATACAAAAATATGACAAAAACGTGACTAAATCTATTTCGCGCTCGTATGCTTAACCCCCACGATTCATGATATCCCTTGCAGTGCCCACTCTTCGCCGAGTACAGCAATTTCAGCATAAAAGAACGAGTAGACAGCGGGTCTAAATCGCGTAATTATTATAAAGGTAAATAAATACCTATGCTCGACGTTTCAAAATGACTTGCATCATTCGTGGTCACGAGCCGACTAGTGAATTTCAGAGTGTATTTTCTGCATTTTTTTTGATAATCACATATTATTTATATATTCACATATATTCACGTATATTTTAAAAGGCAAATAGGAAAGTGATATAAAGTTTAGGTGCTCGCTCTCACGTCTCAGCCTCCGTTAAACTTGGCTAACCAACAGGAAACAGAGACTTATAAAAAACTTTGCGTGTTTCAATGTAGCGTTATAAAATAATAAAATTTAGTTTTGAGAATGTAGATTTAACATTTGCAGAAATTAGTCTTTTATGGTAGAAGTAATATAAATCTGATGTCTTAATTTAATTTATAAATTCCAAAAAGTATTTGTTATGGCTGCCTTGTTGGTCTAGCGGTATCATTTGTGTATTCGTTCACCGTGAGGTGAGGTCTTGGGTTCGATTCCCGGTTCGGGCAAAGGAGTTATTTGGGATTTTTTTGTTGAGCAACTCAGTAGCACGGAGTTGGACTAGTTACGCACCACTCACGGGTTTGCCCAAAGGGGCGAGTAGTGCTTAAATTCTTGAATTTGTTTCCGTAAACTTATCTTCTGCCTCTTTGATGAGAGTGTAAAAAATATGAGAGATATGATTATGATATATAATATATAAGTTGTGCAGTATATTGTTTGTCAAGCAGCGATAGCCGAGTGGGAGACCGTAGGACTGCGAAGTCAAATGTCTCGGGTTCGAACCCAAGGCACACACCTCTGTCAATAAATCATAAAGATTCGTCTTGTGTGTATTTATCATACAAATTTTCGCTCGCTAACGAACACATCGTGAGGAAACCTCCATGCCTGAGAGTGCCAAACCAATCCGCACTTGGTCAGCGTGGTAGGCTACGACCTAACCGTTCTCATCATGAGAAGAGGCCCGAGCCCAGCAATGGGACATGTATCAGATACAGGGCTGCTATTATTATATTGTTTGTACCGAATTGGCTCCGATATTATAAGACTACTTTTTGTCGGCGTACCAAGCAAACGAGGCGCGAACGTAAGTTAGTATAAAACTTATTTTGATTGACCTACGTCCTGTCAGTCCTTAAATAGTTTCCAAAAGATCAGTCTAAATTACCAACTTGATAAACCCTGAAAATAATAAATGAGTCTCTGAAGACCCATTACGACATAAGTTGGTTGCGAAAACTTTCTTGATCGAGATAGTTTTAATTTCTCCCTAAAGACATTTTGGCTTACAAACGATTAAGTCGACTTTGATACACTTTGTAAATCAAATTGTACTTAGTTTTGGGTTTGTATAACTTGTATTATCGAAGGCCTTTTACATTTTCGTACCTGTCTACGGATAAATTAAACATGTATGTTTCAATCAAATGGCAGTAAGACCTCTTTGCAGATAAAAAACTAACCAAAAAGTATGTTATTCCGTAAAAGAAAATAAATAGACTAACTCGCTATTAAAAGGGATCTAAACGCTACTGGTGAAATGTGGGTGTTATACACTACTGCCTCACCTTTCTGTGAAATATAGGCGTGATATAATATATGTATGATGCAATATAAATAAATATTAAAAAAAATCCTCTTGGTCCTTATTAAAACTTAAATTAATTAACAAAACAACTAACTATTTTTATAATAAACTCTAATATAAACTTTTTTATAAAACCTATTGCATCTTGCTGGTAGTAAGAACCTCTTATTGCTTGAAGATGAAGGCCTCCTCTAGAGATGATGACAATGCAACATAAGATGGTATAATTTTCCCAAAAAAAAACGACTTCAATTACAATAATTTTAGACTAATATGGTTTTCTCATGGGTGCCATTGTCAGAACTGGACCACACGGGAAGCACCCGCTTTCAAATAAAAAAAGAATCATTAAAATCGCTTCGCCTAGTCGAAAATTATGAGGAAAAGAACATAAAAAAAACAGATGAATTGAGAACCACCTCCTTTTTTAAAGTCGATAAAAAAAATACACAAACTAATATCAAACTATACTCCCAAACAATATACTTAACCGAAAACCCGCAAACCTTGGCCAATTAAGGCGTGACGCTCACAAAACAAACGTCAAGTTTAAGGTCAGCGCCCACTGACAATGGCTGATGTAACGTTACGCGCCGCCGCCAACCAATGTGTCGGGTTATGTAGCTTTCTCTGCAAAGTAACCAAATTGAGTAACTGTTCTCTTACAAAAGATTTTTTGAGTATTACTTTCGTATACCTAATATAAGTACAATTGTGTGTGAGCCGTTTCAAAACACCTTTTAAAAAAAACTCTCTTTTATACTGGACAATGCCTTCTAACACCTCAAAGCAATAGGCCAATCGGAGGTGTCATTTCCAGGCGTCTCCCGCTGTCAAATGTGGAAGAGCGTCGCTCTTGCACGTTATATAAAAGTACTTGACAAATCCCGCGATGCCGCGCGAGTTTTGCCAGACTTATTTAGATATTTGCGTTCCTCACGTGTCGATATTGGTTTATAACTATATTGGTATATAATGATTCCGCCTAAGACCAACCACGGACCCAGGCGGAATCATTAGCTTGCGACGAGATTTAACCGAGGACTACCAGGTATCAAAGTTGTAGTTATTTTACAACTTCTTTCGTGTCGGATTATGTATGGTTACGATACGAGCTTTCTTTGTAGGAACAGAAAAGAAAATCAATAAAGTATCATTAACTGTTTCAAATTTTAGTTTATTCGCTTTAATAATCCTGACTTTATATTAAAGCGGTTTAGGAGTGCATATGACAAGTACCAAATAGGCGAGTAGTCCACCTGGTGGTAAGTGGACACTACAACCCATGAATCGATTTCTACTCAACAAATGTTGAGTGCACGGTTGGCGTAATGGTTAAAGCGGTCGCCTCACCGCTTTAAACCAAATATAGTGTTTATAAAAATGGTTTTATTACAAAAGTGCCTGAGTAATTTAATGATAAAATTATTTTTAACAGTTTCGTTCTTTAAAAATAGACTCGCCAATTAAACTTTGAATGATCATAAAATATTTTAAATTGATAGTATGAAACTAAAATTCTCTTGCATTAGGGTTTATGTTTTCCAATATTTTGATAAGGTATCCTATATTTTACTATCTTTGTATCAGTCCTCATGCCTTTTGTGGGACTGCTCCTAACACTAAAGGTACTTCTAACTGGCATGGCGGCAGGGTAAAGGTAAGACGGTGGTTCTATCGAGCATGTTCACAAAAGCTCTTCCAACAACTGATATCAACATCTGACCACAATTGATGAGTGAATTCTTTCACACAATATAACGGTGCATTTATGCACAGCTATTGTTGAACAAGCGTTTCTTTGTATTGTGGGCATTGATCGAACAAGTATTACATAATATAACATCACGCCCATATTACCCAGGAGGTGAGACAGACGGTTAAAATTACTACAGGTCACGCGGGCGTCGTAAAAAAAAACAAAGAACATTACAAGCGTAAAGATGTACTGATTATGTCATAAGGTGTGTTGGGATTCCACAAACCTAAAGGTGCCTACACACAGTGCCGGCGGCAGGGCCGCCGGGCATGCCGCCGGTCAAGCCGCCGTGCACCCGGCGGCATACAAAACCGCCGGCTTTGCCGCACAAAGGAGCCGCCGGCATGGCCGCCGGGTTGAGCCGGCGGGTTACGCGGCTTGCCGGCGTCAGTTCGTTCCATGTGCACTTCACTAGCGTTCTATCTGACTGTCTCAACCGGAATGATGCGTCGCGGCTTTTCGCGGCTTGTGCCGGCGGCTTGTATTGCCGGCGGCAAAGCCGCTCGGCACAAGGCCGGCGGTATTGCCGCCGGCACTGTGTGTAGTAGTCTTTAGGATAACTTCTAATTGAATATTTTTATAGCATTTAGCTATGCTTAACAAATTATACTAAGAATCAGTTGAAAAATATATGGGACCGGCAGGATTTAAACCTGCGACCTACTGCACACCGGGCAGTCGCTTTAGCCATCCAGCTACGGTCGCCTCTTGCCAGTACCCTAAATTTCTCAACTGTATGTTACGTTATTTCGTGACGTCACGTTCATCCATTTGTTCCTATCTTGGGATACAATATCTAAGGATAACTGATTAAATTTCTAAGTAACTTATGTAGGTCACCAGTCAACAGTCATTTATTATACTAAATTTAGCTAAAGTCAATCATTGCTCCGTCAAACGTCTCTCAAAGTAAATCAATCAATCCAAATGATTTAATCATAAATCGTCCGGACGAACACGTGTTTAAGCCCGTTAGTTTATTAATTATGTACAGGATGTATTCATTTTGTATCAAATGAGGCGGCGACATGTTGTTAATTATTAATTTATTTAAACCAGAAATGTCTTTATAAAAACATAAATATACGGATTGAAGCCTAAGCCCCAATATCAACAAAGTAGTTTTCCTATAAATTAATGTATGTTAGAAAATAAATAATATTATATTATTCGCTATTAAAGTAAAAAAAACAAAAATAGGGTACTAATTATGACGTGAAATCTTTAAAAGCCTTAACCTTAAGGTGCTTCCAGATCGCGAGCATTCAAACCTCGTCCGTAAATTAACGTTTATTCAAATACAATTTTCGAATTTCGAATTTTATCATGAAGGTTCTATACGTTACATTACAAAGGAATTTACGCGGTCTGGAAACCCCTTTACACGTAATATGTATAACGAGACAGGTATAAGTTTAAATTAGTTAACTTTGTTAGCTTAAAACTTTATCAAACTTTAAACTTGGTTCAAGTATGAGGCTCTAGAAATTACAGGAAAAATAGCAAACTCATTACAAGTTTGAAAATAAATACTATCTACACATATTTATTTATTTATGGCACTCCAACGACAATTCACATGTACATTTTAGGAAGATAATCTTATGCATTCATATGCTAGGTGAACTTGTCACTTAAAGGTGTGCGCAGCACTTACAGTTTATTCTGCGATAACATTATAATTATATTAACTGTTTTAACTAACTAACATGCAATTGAATTTAATCAAAGTTAATAATAATAAAATGTGTTACATTTGAAAAAGGTACATGATTTAAAAAAGCAAAATTACATAAAACATTGATACTTGAACAAATTGCAACATTCAACAATGTGTATCTAAAAAATCTTCACTTACTGACAACATAACACAATATCAGATGTGATAGTGGTGTATATTGTGTTTAATTCCCATACTTAGGTTACCTACCTGTTATACTTAGGTTCCATGTGATAGAGGACGAGCCTTTCGCCATCCACCGGGCACAATTCCAACTTCGTGCTGTATTGATTGACGGAAAAATCTCAAATAACGTAATGCCCGGCCCGGGCGTCGAACCCGAACCACTAGACCAACGAGGCAGTATTGATGAGTTCAAAAAGATAGTAATATTTTTTTTTTATACTACGCCCACAGCGAACGAACGTTTAGTCCACCTGATGGTAAATGGAGTACAGCCCATAGACATCAACAATCCACAAAAGCAGATTATAGATGCGTCGCTGCAGCTGAGGACTACGGTATTATGCCTCATGTGCCAGTAATTTCAGGGCCTGATCTCACCACCAAACCGGAACACAGTAATGGAAGCACTACTGTTTGGCGGCAGGTTAAAGGTGAGACGGTGGTGCTGCCGCCCTCGAGCTCATTCACAAGAACTCTACCACCATTAAATAAATCGAAACAAGCTCAAAATCATTAAAAAAAAAATACCTATCCAAAGTCACGATCACAGCTAACGAAAACAATACCCATCTACACGATGACTTTCCAAAACCACAGATTAAAGATAAAAGTACGAAATTAAAAAAGTTCCGAACTCGTTCCAAGTTATCTGATTTAAAAATCATGTAACAGTTGAAAAAACATTGAAAATGTTATTGCGGTATCAATTTTAGATAATCTTTTGAGGCTGGTTTGTGGATCCGAGGTCAATTCCCGATTGTAGCATAGTTACATTGAACTTCGCTGTAAGCCACGTGGATTTTTTAGTCATTATAAGCTACTGATAGTCGATTAAAACACCAGGTGCGTATATTTTAAGAATTTCCATTGACACAATAATTAGGAATTTAAAACAAAAATTAAAAATAAACAAAATTAATTAGGTAAAAAATCTTATATATATATAAAAGAAAGTCGTGTTAGTAACACCATTTATAACTCAAGAACGGCTGAACCGATTTGGCTGAAAATTGGTGGGGAGGTAGCTTAGAACCGGGAGAAGGACATAGGATACTTTTAAAATATTTTCGAGGGCAAAATTTTATCGAGGGCGAAGCCGCGCGGGGCAGCTAGTTTTATATATATTATATTACTATTATCATGTAGAAATACTCGGCTTAACATCAAAATAACACTTTAAAATCTTCCAAATGGAACGCACCCATAATGCAGCGTTTGTGTGGTTTGACATTTGTTGTCACTATTGTCAACAAAACATAGACGAAAGCACGTCATGCCTCAGATGAAAATATAATATATCATCTGAGCGTCATGCAATGCAAAGCAGACTTATTTGTCATATATAATAATAGCAGCAACATGTGCCACTGCTGGGCTCGGGCCTCTTCTCATGATGAGAAGGGTTAGGCCATAGTCTACCACGCTAGCCAAGTGCGGATTGGTAGACTTTACACACCCTCGAGCACTTTTAGACACTCTCAGGCATGCAGGTTTCCTCACGATGTTTTCCTTCACCTTTAACAAGCGATCATTTATATGATAAATGCACACATATCTTCGAAAAGACGAATCTTAACGATTTATTGTGGGTGGGCTTGAACTGGAGACCTTTGACGTCGTAGTCCTACGGTCTTCCATTCGGCTATCACTGCTCTATTTGTCATATTTGGTCAATATTGTTAAAACCACAATGATTCCATCAAGGAAAAAGTAAAAAATATGATAGCTACATCATCACGACTGGAACAAAAATGTACGAGTTTGCAGCTAGCTCCGATACAGTCGAGCACGACTGTATCGCACGATTAAACCTATTGTGAGTGGATAGATAATATTGCGACTAACTGTACTCGATCGGTTGTAGACAAATAAGGAGCGAATCGTTGGGCTAGGAGAGGAGCGGATTTATAAACGTGTGTCTGAACTTTTGTAAAATTAAGGATGAGACATAATATTAAAAGATGGTAATATAAAAAAAAAATTACCAGAAATAATATATAAATAAATATCTCACAACTTACACCCAACGCCATCTAGTCCCAAACTAAGCAGAGCTTGTACTGTGGGCTTGTACTATTTTTTTATAAATACATACTTATTATACATAGACCCAGACTATGACAAACCCATTTTCATGCGGTAAGATTAATTTCTGACTACCAGATGGCGGAGTGGGAAGTGTACCTGCCTGCGACGCCGAGGTCGCGGGTTCAATCCCCGCTTAAAACAAATCTTTGTGTGCATGAACATAGCGGTTTGTCTGGGTGTCTCTATGTATAATAAGTATCTATTTACAAAACGTATATAATTATGTATTAGTATCAGTTTTCCAGTACCCATACTACAAGCTCTGCTTAGTTTATCACTAGATGGCGTTGTGTGTAAGTTGAGAGATATTTATTTATTTAAATAAATCCTTTCAAACACTTTAAATAAAATCGCTCTTTCACCTGCAGCCCGCGTTTTCCCTGGCCCCAATCTCCAAGAACACTGTGATGGACCGCTAGAACAAGTTTCCCAGGCTGCTTTAAAACCAGCTTTGCACCTAATTTGGCGTCATATTTATGTCCCTTGATAATTATAAGTTTTATTATGATTGTTCTGACGGGAACATGGACAGCCCTTATAAAGTACTTAACGGTGGTTCGTGAAGAGCTAGGCTTAGGATAGAAATAATTATAGTTAGACGTTTTTCTCCTGTTTGAAGTCCCTGAGAAGAAACGTCGCGTCTGGCGTGTAATATATTATAATAACTTCTTATTGTTTTTTTATAGCATTTAGCTATGCTTAGCAAATTATACTAAGAAACAGTTAAAAGAACCGACAAGGTTTGAATCTGTGACCTTCTGCACACCGGGCAGCCGCTTTAACCAACAACTTACGGTCGCCTATTGCCAGAATCCTAAATTTCTTAACTGTATGTTACGTCATTTCGTGACGTCACGTTCATCCATTAGTTCCTATCTTAAGTACAAACCAACATGGTGAAGTTAAATTCAGCACAAATGTTGTAAAGAATAAACGCATACCTTTTTTTAACTTCTTATTCATATTTTTATAGCATTTAGCTATGCGGAGCAAATTATACTACGAAACAGTTGAAAAGTTCGGGGACCGGAACGATTTGAACTTGCGACCTTCTGCACACCAGGCAGCCATTTTAACCAACCAGCTACGGTCGTGGTTTGCTAGGACCATAAATGTTACGTCATTTCGACTGCCCGGTGTTCAGGAGGTCGCAGGTTCAAATGCCGCCGGACCCATATTTTTTTCAACTGTTGCTTATTATAATATCTATAAAGTTCTTATTTTTTTTTTAAACTGTCTAGTAATTGGCAGATACAAATGACTGGTATTCTTGTTAACCCCCTCCAGCTAAGCTTAATTCGCTTGTGTTAGGAGGAAGTTTACGTCCGTAGTGGCCAGGATTCGAACCCTCTTGATCGTAAGTCCGATGTCTTATCCATTGCGCCACGGCCGCTTGTATGAGACGGTGAAGGAAGAAGTGGTAAATATTGTAAAATTGTTTAGATTTTTTTATGGTTATAATAATAAATGCACTGTCTATAGGGGCCCTCAGTTGTGTTATCTAGTAAGTAAAAGCCTACTTTAAGATATCATAATTTTAATAATTGATTGAAAAAAATATTTTTGATTTTTACAGATATGGTTATCTATATCTATGATAAAAAAAAGCAGCGATAGCCGAGTGGAAGACCGTAGGACTGCGAAGTAAAAGGTCTCGGGTTCGAACCCACGGCACACACCTCTCGTTTTTTCTAATATGTGTGTATTTATCAAATAAATTATCGCTTGCTAACGGTGAAGGAAAACATCGTGGAGAGTGCCTAAAAAGTGGGTGTGTGAAGTCTACCAATCTGCACTTGGCCAGCGTGGTGGACTATGGCCTGACCCTTCTCATCATGAGAAGAGGCCCTAGCCCAGCAGTGGGACATGTATTAGATACAGGGCTGCTATTATGCTATTATGGTTATCTGTAAATAATTATGGTTCATTATGAAATTTCGACTTTCTGGATCTATGCTTGGGCGTTAAATAAAATCTTGCACTAAACAAAATAAAGTGTCAAATTCCTTTCGAAAGTTCATTGTCTTCCAATTACTTGACAATAAATAGACCAAATAATTGTTATAATCTCCTACTCCATTAAATAACTAACTATTATGCATTAAATAAATAGGCTTGAAGACAAGAAAACAATTGAGTCACAACCTTAATTAATAAGATATTATTATGAATGTCTAAAGTAGGTCTTTGTGAACTTCACACTATAGAAGCGACACCTATTGTCTTCTAACAAACTTAACAAAATATAATTTAAAACAACTCAACGCTCTTATTCCTGTTGCATAAAGATTACATTCAAGTGTTTTTTGCTTTTGGAGCTGAATTTTAATTGAGAAATTATATCAAGCTTTTATTACAAACTTGAACTGGACATCTAAGATTGGATATAACGATCTTATGTACAAGCAGTAAGGTTTAAAATTGAGTAATTTTAATTTGACAATGGAGGTTTTAAAGTTGTTGCATTGAATGAATGTTTTTGATGTGCTCTGCTTGGTTAACTAAAAAATTCACGGCGTGTTGATGAAGCATGGTTTTTTACATGAATGTGTTTAAAGTTTCATTCAGTGTATGGTCCGTTCATACAATTAAATCAGGCGTTACAAATAACCTAGATTGCGGACCATTAACTGGGTAATTAGAAATGTCGGACACTTTTATACCCTACATACCTACTCTGAATTTGGAGTCACCCGAATCGATTGTTTGGTTGGGTTAAGCTACGGTTACCATGGTCAAAAAGTGGATGGGTGGCCATTATTAATATGTCGAGATTCTTATGTGCTTCGGAAAGCAAGATATGTCAAAGTTCTTTGATTGTTTTTAATGCTCTTTGATAGCTAGTCACATTACTAGCGAATTCATCGATATGTTCAAAGGTTATACGATACTCTTTTTTTTTTAAATACCATTTAAAAAAAAAAAAAAAAAACTCTTTGTTAGACTAGTTGTCAGACTTTCTGGTCTCTGACTACTCGTGACGACTGCCATGTTCAAATGACAACAAGGACCGACAACTTAACGTGCTCGCCGATGCACAGAGGAAAAGTCGTTATGTTAAAGATGTTGACCCATCCACGGCCGACCGCGGTTAGTGTTGCTTAACCTGTAAGATCGATCGGTCCGTGCTGCTTCAACTTAGTCACGAGCTCCAAGCAAATTAGTTATATCAAAAAATCATTTAAGTGCGCAACCTGTAATGATAACAAGCGAAATTTAAAATTTTATTCTTTAATATGCTACATTAAATGCTAATGAGTCTGGGAGCCAGTTTGTAACGTTATACTTTAACGTCGTGGTCTGGGATCACCTTTAGGCGGTCAGATTCAAAGTTAAAGACTTGGTTAAATAATACAAATATCCTGATCGATATTGATTAGGGTAAAGGCGGGATAGATGCCCCACTTTTTGAAATTACCTCCTAATTTTGAAAATATTCATTGTATATAAATAATGAGTATGAATTTAGCTAGTTTAGTCCTTTATGTTTAACTGTGATTTGGTTTTTTAGACCTATTAATTACAGATTTTGCAGAATTTAGCTTTTTGTGGAACTCCTTTTTTGGGGATAGATGCCTACCCGTATGGATAGATGCCCCACCATGAAAATACTAAGAGGGATAGATGCCTGCGGTGCGGGATAGATGCACTTTATAATGTATTAACGAAAAACTCAACCAAACTTTTAAGGTTTAGAGGACAATTAGTGTTTTAGAAGTAGAAGTAATGAAAAGTATTTTGCAGTTTTTAAAGTCTTTTAATTGTCTTAGAATATAATTCTTTTAAGAGATCAAATAAAATTACATTAATAAAGTTTTATAAGCAATTTCAACATAAATAGGAATATTAAATTCTTATCATTAAATATTAATAATTAATTTTTAACATGCATAATCATAAAAAAACATTCTAATTAAAACAATAAAATGTATTCTTAGCAGCATAACGTCTTCGAAACGTTCTTGATGGAATCCCAAACTGTCGGGATATTTCGTTTATCCTTATGGTATTTCTGTCTTTTTCGTCCAAAACTGACTGCAATTGTTCTTTAGTCCAGGAACATGGTCTTTAATATTTTTGTGGCATGGTTATACTACAATCATAAAAAGTCCAAATATACCTAAATACACGTAAACACATAATTGAAGGTACAATAATTATATAAAACACCAAAAGGTGAATGTAGTCGATTTCATAGCGGGTGTATTTTAAGACCCGAATCATAGCTGAGGGTTTTTAATACACCTGATATGAAATAGAACATTCACCCGAGTTATACAAAGTGCTTCATGTACCATCAGTGAAAAAAACTACCAAGAACTACCATATATAACAAAATCCATCTAAACCAACCAAAATATACCAAACACAACAAAACTGTACCAAAAGCCACCAAAAACTAATAAAAAACAACAAAAACAACCAAATGCTACCAAATACACTAAAACCTATCAAATTCTATCAAAATTAACCAGTGGAATTACCAAACTCTACTTAAAACTACCAACAATTATCAAAAACTACAAATTTCTACCAATATAACTATACTCCAAAAAACAACGAATTGTACCAAAAACTACCAAAAGCAACAAAAATCGCCTGAAATTTAAAACATTTTGTATGGAGGGATAGATGCCCCTAGGGGCACCTATCCTTTGAAAAATCATAGGGATAGATGCCCCAAGTATTTTTTAAACTAATTAAAAACAAATGACGAATTATTTGCATCAAAATGCATAATTGATGAATCAGTACACCAAAGTAAATCAAAATATAACGGAATTAATGACTACTTTAAAAGTTACACAACGGCTAAAACTTACCTTTAAAACTTTGACGTCTTTGTAAACTTCGCCGCGAAGATAAATGCACACACAAGCTAAACACGTATTCACAGCACGACGGCCAATGGCTACCCGAGGTGCGGGGTGACTGCGGCTCTTAGTTATAATTTTTTTTTTAATTGCGACTTTGGGAAGTTAGGTTTTTTGAAAGTGAGGCATCAATCCCACTGGGGCATGTATCCCGCCTTTACCCTATAGTTATGTTATAAATTAAATTAAATTTACTTAGCCTCAATTTTACAGGTGTTAGATTAACCTTATTCGCAGGATAAGCACATAAATGAAAGTGACAGCCGTGTCCTTTTTTCAGTGTAACTGTGTCACTTTTAAATTAGGTTAGGTTATATTTTATAAGTCGGATAAGACCTATCCGTAACCTCTGAAACTGGCCCACAGTTTGTTAACTTAACTTGTATGAATTATTTGAAAAGATGGTGCACATGAGTTTCTCACCAGCTCTTCTCATGATGCAATACCCATCGGAGCTGGTACTTGGATTTATTTTAATACAAATTTCTAAGTTGAATTAAAGTCAATCTAAGCTCCGGTGTCAAATCATTTTATTGCAATAAGTATGATAATTTAATTAGTTAAGTTTTATTTTAATTTTATATTTTTTGTATTTTGATGTTTTTTTGGACGTGCAGTTCAAGCGCCCCTTGGGCCCATGGAAATAATTGATTTGATTTGATTTGATTAACAACTAAAGCAAGCTTACAAATACATCAAATATTTTTACCAGAATCATTGTGCAATTATCCAACGATACAATTTTTAAAACAGAATTCTTACGGCCTTATTTCAAGGCCTAAGCCCTTCGCAGGCCACATATTTTATTTTTCCTTTAGTCGATGGAGTACCGTTACTTTTATAGCACACCAGCGACATCTGCACGCCATTCATTACTCCGGTTATTCGAGTTTCCGAAGTTTCCGGTGGGGCGGAGGAGATGCACGGGCTTTTTATTTTGGTTGAATTTTCTTGTGTTTATAGAACTTTATTATTGAACACTATCTATCCTTTGTACTGGCTCGTTGGGGTAGTGATTAGCGTGGCAACCTCTTACTGCGAGGTCTCTGGTTCGATTCCCGGGACCGTAAAAAGTGTTAATCGTCCGACTTGAAGCACGCAGTTGCAATAGGCATGATGACTTATTTGTATTTGCGTATGTAATTGATATTAGAAACAATACATCATCAAAATAATTACTATGATATCACATAAGCGTAGGATAATACTATTTTTAATTCACATTAATAATAGACTCGCCCAAACGCTCCTAATAAACTGCTAGAGTGGCGAGACGTCACGCTTATGTATTTTGTATGTGAAGTTATGAATACGAACGAAATATTACGTTAATAAAAAAGGTTCCATTACAAAAGTTGCTATAAATTGTGTGGGTAATTTACTGATTTATTTAGAAATTTTCTCGCCAATGAAACTTTGAATGATCATAAAATGAGTTAGATTTAAAGTATGTAACTAAATATTTTTGCATTTGGTTTATGTTTACCTATATTTTGATCCGGTAGCCTATATATTACTATCTATGGTTCAGTTACCATGCCTATTGTGCCCGTTGGAAGGCGATAAGCCCTTACCACATGGGACCAAAACATAACTAGGGCAGTTCAAAGTATAACTATCAAGTTTCCAAGTATAGAAAGACCCTTGAGTCCGTTTATAAAAATCCATATTTTCATTTATTTTGAGGCCGTCGGCTCTCAGCGACTAACACTGATATGAAAGTCAAGGTACTGTTTGTCAAGGTTTGGAAAGATACGATTATGAGCGTGTAGTCCTTGCGATCCAATATTGATTACATAAAATATATTTTTAAATAACTGGTAGAGTTTTCCATTTACAATACTTGACAAGCAATTAGTACCAACCGTTTCTTACGATGCCCATATTTATATGACAATATTATTGATAATTTTACAACAACCAATAATACACACTTAATAATATTCAACGTCTCGCCTAATCTGTGTATAACTTCTAAGAATACAGTAAACGGCCTTAAGGTGCCTATATTTAAGGAATTATTTCCGTATGGTATATTATAACACTTGAGGAGTTGTACCTACCAGCATCAGCTTTGCAATATGAAATGCTGAATGCTAGATGCAAATATCCGAGTAGCTTTACGTAATACGAAAAACTATAAGTATACAGTATTCGTGCCATCTTAAGGCAGTATACAGTTAAGTATTCGTTCAAGTTATACACAGATGAGGCGACACGATGAATATAACTTAAGTATTTCTTACTTTTTAGTCTTTGATAAATAATACAACTTTTAGTAAATTTTTTTGCAATTGAGGAAGGTTTATTTAGCATCATTTTTAAAAATAGTTACCCATATTAAAGAAACGCTTTAAAGTTATACGTTAAATGTAACTTAAGATTTTTTTACATTTTATTGTTTTTATAATTGAACTTGGTTATTTTTTGTAATATTATGTTTCCCTGTGCTTATTGTTGGAATAAATGCTTTCTACTACTATAAAAAAAATATTACAGTGCAAAAACTTGGCGACAAAAAATTCTCAATCGAACGTTTTTTCACAGAATCGCACGGATTACAGTAGCATTTCGTTTACAAGGCGAAAGGTCCATTATAAAATAAATAACATAATTTCGATAATATTCTGCACTTCAGTCATATTCATAAAACTTCTTCTCAGCTTACGGTATCAGGAAATCATAAGCAGAATACATGAATTACCGTCGGCTTTGCTTACAATGTTGCTTACTTGTATTTACCTTTACTGTCCTCCAACTTGAGTTTATGGTTTCGAATAAAACTTGCAAGCATTGTCAGAGACCGGTAGTTAGCTTCGCGTATATTTTAAATTGAACATTTGTAAGAATAAAAACTACCTATTTATAAAGACGCTTGTGCCTAAATCGACGCTGCGCGAACCGATCGATCTTGCAGGTTAAGCAATGCTAGCCGCGGTCGGCCGTAGATGGGTGACCATCTTTAACTTTATGTACATTAATATGCTTCAAACCTTGGGTGAATAAAGACTATGGGATCTTTAAATATTGTTGAAAAAAATATGGGACTGACGACAGGACTTAAACCTCGAAATACCGTTAGGCCGCTTTAACTAACCAAGTTACGGTCTCATCTATAAAAATATTTCAACTGTTTCTGAACGGAGCCTTTATAATAATAATTCTTCTTTGCGTTTCAATGAAAAAACACATGGAAATGCATGATATTTAAACTTTGTTTGACCAAAACTTTGCCACAAGAACGGCTTTATCGGTGGCACTCCACAGGTCTATGGTACAGGTGGTGGGACATAAAGGGCATGTAAGAAGGTAAGCCTTCGTTTGGGGACTGACACCGCATTCACAATAGGCAAAGTCTGCATAACCAAATAATAAATAAATAAATAACCCCACCTCGCTAAGTTATCCTGGCAGCGGCCAACTTGGGTACGGAGCCTGTTTAAAGCCACGCTAAGTTTCCCAACTTACTAATATTTTGATACAATACTAATACTTTGACCAACTAAGCTACGGTCTCATGTCGGATTTTTTTCAACTGTTCTTTAACGGAATCTTTATAATAATAACTGCATACATATAGGCTATTTTGTAGTTAAAAATCAAAATAGACAGTTCTGTAGCCAAAATCAAATTAAAAACTGTTACTTTCTAGGTTTAAAACGTACAGGCAAAAAGTTAGAAATTATCTAACTTCTTGCCTGACGGATTACTTTGTGCTACTTGTTTAATAGCGTTTAGTTGTTAATGATAGCCATTTATAGTTTCTTTATAATTTCTTTGAGACTTAGCTACTTATTATTAAAAAAAAATAAACTCAAGTGCTCGGTGATAAGGTAGAGATTGAAATTAAATGAGATGGCGGTTTATTCTCGATGGTACGAACTGCCTCGATGGTCTAGTGGTTAGCGTATGTGCCTCTCACCGCGAGATCTTAGGTTCGATTCCAGGGTCGGGCATAGTGTTATTTGTGAACTTTCCGCCAGGAAATCCACAATAGATGATGGATGGTGATAGTCTTAACCCCTATCCAATGGGATTTAAAAGCATAACAGGTGAAGTGTGGGTGTTGTACACTTATATTACACCCTTCTAGGTGATGAAGGCGTGATGTTCTGTTATATTAATATATTATAATGCAGATATATAATTATATGGAGCTGCTGCCCTCTCTTTAATCACAAAAGCTCTTCCGCAAGTGCATCCGACTTCGGCACGTGCTATTAAAGAGGACTGGTCCCACCGTTACTTCATCAAACTTGATGCTCACGGATTTATAACTACGTGATTACACTGCAGGCCGATATTGCATAACTTATGCGAGTTTTTTTTTTGTTTTATGTTACATTTTTTGTTGCTATGGAAAGGAAAATGGACTCCTTTTGCCCCATTTCTACTCTCATTTGGTCCATGTTTCGTGGAAAGTCTTGTTTTAGGAAAACTATTTACCGAAATTAAAAAAAAAATGGACACTGTGTAAATTATATATGGCAGGAAAGGCTGTAAATGTTGTGAATTAACAAAAAAACTAAAATAAAAAATACTTACTACTACAAATTCCTTTATCTAGTTAATTTAAAATTTTAGATCTTTTTATGAATATATTGCAATATCGTCACTATATTACCCTTCTTTACTTTGTATCATAAAAAAGCCTTATCCCGAATCGATAAACGAAGAATCACTCTGCATAAAACTATTACGGCACAAAAGTATATAAAGACATACAATAATTATTGTAGTAGCTCCATTCTCTATTATATAGACAATGGTAGATTGTTTTGTAAAGTACTCGTAGCATTTACGCTACTTCAAAATTAGATATTTGTTATAAATGAGAATAGCTTGAAGAAATATATAGCTAAATGTCAAAACAAAGATGTTCTCAAAGGTATTGTGTATCATAATGATATTTAAAGCTTCTGGGTTTAAACAATTGCAAGAAACTATAAGTTTTAATTCAGTTGCTTTACTTATAATGCAAATGGAAAAGTAAATTTGACTGTCAGTTTGTTTTTTTCAAGTTACATGTTTTAATAGGAAAAAGCATTTCCGGTGCTCAAAAAACGTAACATCACAGTTCGTATAATTAATTTGCACACGGCTACGAATCAATCAATCAAATGTACTGTCTTATTAAATCAATAAAAAAGTGTCATATCATTTGTCAAAAAAATTAACTCTTTTTAAATTCCATACCATAGACTCCATAAAACTGAAATTCCATATTACTTTTTTGAGTTTGAATTGACTTATACAAATAGGACTTATCCTTTCTAACTTCCCTATAATATATTATGATAACGGCTTTACAGGTTTTATAGGAGGCATTATATAATCGTCCTCAAACATAGGGCTTATAGTACAAGAAACTAGAAGAAAAAAATAAATATCTAAAGCAATAAAATATCCACTTCAATCTTGCAAACAAAACAATCTATTCCAAACAACCTAACAACCCGCTGCGCTCTCTTTCTGTCCCGACTTGTAAAACCGTACAGCTTTTTGCATCGGGGTGAACGTCCTGCGCGCAGCCTAATGTAACGAAATTGTTGTCCGTCATAATGGTTATTAACATATTATTTGGGAAAAGTAATAAATATAGGTAGTTATTAGAGTTGACGGGTAAATTGTTAAAGTTAATACTCGAGATTTAAAAAAAAAAACAACGAGTTTAAATATCGAATGATTTATTTTTTCAGTCCCCGGTGGCAGTTGATGACGTAAAAGTGCTTCCAGACTGCGACCATTCACCTGTTACAAGTTTATTGTTTGTTAATGAGTAATAAGTTTAATGTTTTTTTTTTTAATCAAATTTCAAATTTAGAATAATTGAATTGCAGCCGCATTGCATGTATTGTAACGCTAATGACATTACTAAACAAATTTGAACTATATTTTTTTAGACTATTGTCTGATTGACATCGAAAAAGGACCTAAACAATTTTTTTTATTGTTCTTTTGTACTTTATAAGATTATACAGTTAATAATAATATAATATTTTTACCATTCTTTTTAGGTAAGTATATAATAAGCAATAAGCAAGAGAGAAATCCGTGTTTAGTGAAGTAATTATAAGTGAATGCTAGCGGCCAGGGAACACGTTATGAATAAAATTATTTTGGAACCACTGACCAGATATATCTTATTAAAACAATTCGTGTTAAATTATAACTAATTTCTCAGTAATAATAGTGCTCTTAAGCTTTTTACCTCGTAACGTGATAGTGAAGCATACAATTTATTTGTGTATATGTATATGCTATGCTTCTAATTACGAAAATTTAATAATATATTTTACAGTAATTAACTGCTTCGTTAATCTAGTGGTAGTGGCACCTGCGAGGTCTCGGGTTCGATTCCCGTGTCGGGCAAAGTGTTATTTATGATTTTTCTGATAAAAAAAGTGATGAAAAAGATATTTTTTCTATTTTTCAAAAGCAAAATCAGTCGCTTACACAGACAATTTAATTTCTCTTTTTTGTGGTAGCCAATAAAGCTAAATCTGCCGGCAATTGTAGGTAACATCAATTATTAACGAACAAGAATAATGTTTTGCACCAAACCGAGCAAAATCGTCAAAATTATACTGTGAAATTTTAAATTGGCTGATTTAAAAAAAAGGTAGACGATTTATAAGCAAAAGTTATACTACCTATTTATTTTTTTGTGGCTATAATAATTTTTGATGATATAGCAATGTGACATAGTCACATAAAAAAAATGGATTTTTACATTAGATAGAACGCCAGAAGCAATTACACTATCCAATGGTCCCAATGACAAGGCCAAATACACACATTCACTCACACAAGCACATCCAGTCTCAGAACAAATCTTTGTGAATCACACAAAGATTTGTCCCATGTGGGGATCGAACCCACAGCACCAGTGCAGTGGAGAGCGGCGAGGCGACCGCTTAAACCACTACACCACATAGATTGAATCCATAAAAAATGTTTCAAGTAACAGAGATAACCGAGTGGAAGACCGTAGGACTGCTAA
Source organism: Hypena proboscidalis (assembly GCA_905147285.1). Taxonomy (NCBI): domain Eukaryota; kingdom Metazoa; phylum Arthropoda; class Insecta; order Lepidoptera; family Erebidae; genus Hypena; species Hypena proboscidalis. Next base: position 1,432,499 of record LR990150.1, on the reverse strand, counting down.
GTGGAATGCCTCGGGTTCGAACCTACCACGCACGCCTCTACCAATAAATCGTTAACACTTGTCTTTTCGAAAATATGTGTGTATTGATCGTTAACTATCGGTACTATATTAACTTTTGTTTTAATTTTGAATTATAATAATTGTTTTTGTTTAATTTGTTTCCTATTTGTTACTTTTCTAAAATATTTATAGTTATTGATAACATGTCGTAGGTATATAATTAAGTTAATTATTGTAATTGGCTCTAAGACGTTGTAATTAACTATAAAAAAAAATAAAAAATATAAAGATTTTGATTTTAAAAGAAAACATTGTGAGGCAACCTGAGGGTTTCTTTAAAGCACTCGAGGGTGTGTGAAGGCTTAGCCCTACTCTTCATGAACAGAGGCCCGTGCTCAACAGTCTTCTTCCTCTTTTCGTTTCAATGGTCAAAGTTTTATATAAGCCCAGTACGAAGCCACGGTGCCCAACAGTGAGACATGTATTATACAGGACCAAAAATACTCAAGATCGAATCTACAATGTTACATTATATCCGAATCCTAGTGGTCTAACAACACCTACTCTCAATTTGCTAGCAGAATAAGAAAAAGAAACATACTGAGAGAATTTCCATTACGAACTATTTAATAGCATCCCTATTCTATACACTCAATCACAACTAAACGCTTCTTAGCTCGTCACGACTTCACTACACTCCCGTTAGCAGTAGAGGGTAATAGTCTAATTTGCAATGTGCCAGCAACTTAGCACCGTATCAAAATCACCTGTTTCAACGTTATTTTATTAACAAAAACGAAGTAACGCCGGTATGCGAGATCTGGAGTAGAGTGCTTGCCGGCTTAATTTCTTCCTGGATAAACATTAAGTGTGGTGCAAGTTAGAAGCGATTTAATAATAACAGCGCTGTTTCTAATACATGTCCCACTGCTGGGCTCCGGCCTCTTCTCATGATGAGAACGGTTAGGCCTTAGTCCACCACGCTGGCCAAGTGCGGATTGGTAGACTTTACTTTTTTCCTCACGATGTTTTCCTTCACCGTAAGGGTCTACCCACATTTATCGACGCAGAATCGGCTAATGCCGTTAAAAAAGTCTTTATGCCAACGGAATAAGGGTGTTACTAATACCTTTCGCATCGGCTCGGCCCGGCCGACGTGACGCGACACCGGTCGACGGCGAAACGAGCCGTATGTCGATTAGCTGATCGCATCCATACGGCGCTATCGAGTAGTGTGGTTATACGCACTCGGCTTAAGCCGATTCCGCGTCGATAAATGTGGGTAGACCCTAAGCGAGCGATAATTTATATGATAAACATACATATCTTCGAAAACACAAATCCTAACGATTTATTGACAGAGGTGTGTGCTGTGGGTTCGAACCCGAGACTTAAACTATAAATGTTGGCAGAAACGAATTTAGAGGATTCTGGAACTACTCGATGATAATGTATTGAGGCATTTCATCATAGAGAATAAAGAATAATATTTTAGTGTGTGAAATAATAATATTATATCATGCAAATTATTACGGCGTTTAAATCTTCACACTTGAATTTCTCGATTTGCAACGCTCATTTAAAATTTGCATTGATACATTTTTTAATACATTTATGATTTTAAAATTGTTGTAATTGTCTTTTTTTTGAATCCTTTGATTGGATGTAGGGATTATTTTCAAATTAATGTGAAATATGAGTTCATTAATTTTTTTTTCCTATAACTGGCTTTTTACAAAACATAAAATTCTTCTTTCTTTGTCCAATCCGTTCTTCTTTGGAATGCGCTACCTCAGGAAATCAGGGTGGCGGAAACACGGTTCACTTTTAAAGTTAAAGTGCGCAAACTACTAACCGACCAATTGGCAGAATCATCGTAATGTGTTAAATTTAGCTTTTATCATCTTCTATATATATTTATTGTTTATGTATTATACTATTGTATTTATTCACGTATGTAATAAGTATATTTCATTATATATTTTATAACATTTTGTATCTATGTACCTCTTGTATGTATTTTATGTGTTGATTTGTACTCGTTTCGCCCAAATATATATATATTCACATCAATACTATAAACACTTCAGTTCTTTGCTCATATTGCACCTACCCTTGCTTTTCTCTGCACCACCCAAGGTTGACTGTTAGAGAATGCCACTAGGCATTAAGTCCGCCTCTGTACTTATAAATGTGCAAAGTTTTAATAAATAAATAAATTAATAAAATAAAAAAAATTACTGGTGTGATTAAAATATGAGATCATGAATTCAATTTGACGTGGTCATTGGCTATTTACGTTGCCTAACATCTTCGTTAAGAATGCTGGTCTGCTGCTATTAAATAATACTAGTATTTAATGATTTCAATGTTTAATATGTTCGGAAAATATTACGTAATATAAGTGGAAATTAAAAATAATCACATCCACTCACAATATAAGAAATTTAGATGACCACAGTGTTAGTAATCGAACTCCTCCAAAACGTCTTGACCAATTGTTATGAAGTTTGGTTGGTAGGTCATAGGCAATTTTTTATAGACGTACCACACCGCATCAGCCTCACTACAGGGCGGACACTAGTGTGAGTATAAAAAGTTGCATTTAAACCCCATTCTGGCACATTTGAGTAGCAAAATATACACTTCCAAATTCTCCGCTACCGTTTATCCCTTGGACCACGCACCAAGCACTACTTGCAATTGATTGAGACGAGCCTAACACCGAGTTAATTCAAGTGTTATTTAACGGGACTGGCCGAGGCTTTAATCTTTAATTGCTACAAGCTAAGGCTGTATGCAGCTAAACGTTTGTGCACTGGTTTACAACGCGCTGTAAACCAATGTACATACGTTTAGCTGCATCTTTGCACAGCCTTAGTTTTTAAAAAGTTTTGATGGGAGTATTGTTTTTTTAAATTGTTTGCCTCATCTCTGTCCACTGGTGTTGTAGTTTCGATCCCCACATGGGACAAATCTTTGTGTGATTCGCAAAGATTTGTTCTCAGATTGGGTGGGCTTGTGTGTATTTGGCCTTGTCATTGGGACCATTGGATAGTGTTATTGCTTTTGGCGTTCTATCTAATGTAAAAAATACTAATTATTATTATTATTTATTGAGGTGTTGATGAGTTTTACTTTGTGTCTTGGAGAGCATCTTAAGCCACCATTCCCGGTTGTCGTTTAAAGATGACAACAACAGTCAATAGCAGTCAAAACGGATAGTCGAAGGCCAGAAAGTCTGCTTAACTACTGTCTGTGCCTTTCAGTTGGTTGCCGCTGTAGATCCAGGCGTCACAGGAGTCACAGTGGTGGGCGTGTGGGTGGGATTATATCCCCTACCCAGACAAAAACAAATTGCTCCTACTCTATATTCTGGTCTTGGAGTAAACTCATTATAATTAATAACATAACACCTATACTCAAGCGAGTGTGACCGAATTGTATAATAACCACATTACATTAATGTTGAGTTCAAAATGTGATCGCAACCTTTTGTTATTTACCGGACATAAGGCCACAAACTTCGTACTATTGCTATTAAGAATATCTCTGAAGGAAGAAACGAAACATAAAACAGTCAAAGAAGGTGAAGGAAGAGGCCAACCGGATGGCGGAGTGGATAGTGTTCCTGCCTGCAACGCCGAGGTTGCGGGTTCGATTCCCGCTTAAGACAAATCTTTGTGTGCATGAACATGTGGGTTTGTCTTAGTCTGGGTGTTTCTGTGTTTAATAAGTATGTATTTACAAAAGAAAAGTATATAATAATATGTATTAGTATCAGTTATTCTAGTACCCATCGTACAAGCTCTGCTTAGTTTGGGACTAGATGGCGTTGTGTGTAAGTTGGTAGATATTTATTTATTTATTTATTCTCACCAGCAACATTGTTTATAAAATCCCTACCACCTATTTTCCAACAGTGAAGGAAAACATCGTGCTCAAGGATGTGTGAAGTCTACCAATCCGCACTTGGCCAGCGTGGTGGACTATGGCCTTACCCTTCTCATCATGAGAAGAGGCCCGATCCCAGCAGTGGGACATGTATAAGAGACAGGGCTGCTTTTAACTATTTTCCAAATTGACATGGCTTAGCATGACAGTCGATGGAGTTCGCCATGCAACCCACACAATCTGGTACTAACATACGGTTAGCGGTAAGTAGGTTACACGCACGACTGCCCAATCAGCTATCCGTTACAAGGCATCGGGCGATTAATTAGGTATTTTGCTGTATTTACATACGTATACATATTTATATGTATTGTTGAGATAAATAGTGGTAGTAAGTAGGGGAGCTCAGTGTGGTAAAATAACCGAGAATTATAGTGCGCGACCTGTAATGTTATAGTGCGAGATTTGAAAAGTTATTAGAAAAAAACATTACAGGTGAATGCTTACTAGTCAGCCAGGCAAATTGTAACAAAAACTCAAAAACGAAACTACAACATTACAGGCAAATCCTAAGTCTAGGAACACCTTTAATCATAATACACAAATCATAACAACTGGATCCGTGGCTGTTTGCTAGCTTAGACCAACAATTGCAGCTGCATAGCCTCTTGAAGCCTAGACCAACAAGGTGATCTTAGTCTGAATTTGATAGCACATTTACTACAGCACAATGTTACAATGTAACACTATAGGCGACCACCCAAGGAATGCAAGTGGACTTCACTTTACGCGCTATAGAATAAACATTTTGTTGTACAAAGGTTCAGATATTATTTTAGGTGTCTAAAGCAACCGCTATATTAGATATGCGCGATCGTTGGTGGTGTGTGCGCGCTGGCTACACACGGCGTCACGTGATTTTGCCGTGTTATGTGTGTCCAGCCAGCGCACCCACACGCCCGACGATTGCACACGCTTAGCTGTGGGTCAGCCTAACATTACTTTGTTATAGTATTAGTAAAGTTATATATTTAAATTTGCTAGTTTTAAAACTTATATATAAAAAAATAACATCACGCCTATATTACCCAAAAAGGTGTGGCAGAAGAGTACAACACCCACACTTCACCTGTGATGTTAGGCACAGTTCTAGTTTTAAATTAGTAAAATTAATCATGTTGTAGTATTGCCTCGTTGCACTAGTAGTTAGCGTATGCTGCTACTTACTGCGAAGTCTCGTGTACGATTCCTCATGCGGTCAAAAGTGTTATTTGGAATTTGCCATCAGGAAATTCTCAATAGCAGCGCGGAGCGGCGGATAACGAAAGGCTATCCCATACGACTCAAACATAACAGGTGAAGTGTTGGTGATATACATCTTTGCCGCACTCTTCTGAGACACTTGACCAACGGGGCAGTTTATTACAATAATCATGTAAAAAATTAATGCTTATAAATAAGGCTATTCACAAACATTCAATCATATAAAAGCAGAACCATGACCGATTAACCATTCATTGCTTCATTAAGTTAAAGTTCTCACAAGTTACAAAAACTAAGAATTCACATCATACAATTTACGTAGGTATACACGGCTACTGATCACCCTATACATTTCCAGTATAAAATGATCTTGCATGATATAGGCATCCCGTCCAATGTGGAGCCAGCTTAAACTGGAAATGGTTAAATGAAAATCCGTATGTACTTGTCTAGTACAAAAGACATCGACGCGCGTACGTATATTCTGTATTTCGATACTAAATAATTTATTAAAAACCTAATTGAGATTGCCTACGGTATTTAAATCGTTTAGAACATTGTTGATATTCATATTTTTACAACAAATTCATATTCCAAAAAAAAAATCAGGTTACCTATGGTTTCTAGGCACTTTACCATACAGGTACCTATATTAAAATAATTACCTACAGTGTTATAAAGTTATCTCTCGTTGAAAGTGTATTTATTTTGTTTATTCGAACTAAATTTTTGAACTACTTTGATGATCTAGTAGTTAGTGTATGCACCTACCATACTTTTCAAATACTTTATTGTACACACACAGAATTTAAAATAACATAATAGAAAAGAAACAGTTAAAATATTAGGTACAAAGGCGAGCTTAATTCAATATTGAATTGAAGGAAGAGCCGCAGAGGAAAAGAAGAAATAGAAGACTAGGCAAGAGTAAAGTTGAGTGTACATCTACAAAGTAATAATATTAAAATAATGCTACAAGAATGCTTACATACTATAATAATTTAAATAGGTATATACTATCTAATTTTTCAATATAATATAATACTTAATATATTATTTATCTACATCAATACACCTACATATAAAATACATGCATACATGCAATACTTACATATTATAATATATACATACTTCAAAAATTTTTATTAAGAGAGAAAATGCTCTTTAACTCTTTTCCTGAAGACATCTACCGAAGAACTATCGCGTATAGAGTGTGGAATAGAATTCCACAGCCGAACAGCACGAATAGAAAAAGAGCATCGTACTTTATAATTTTGTTTTTATTAAAATTTATTTACAACCAATAAAATTAAAACACAAAAAAATAAACTACTTAAAAACTAGCGTTAAAAGACTACCTAACCTAATCTAACAAATCGCAGCCAGTGGGCAACGTTCCCGAAATGCTGGCAGCATTGCCACGCTGGATGGCAATGCTAATTCGCTGTCCAAAATAAAAACCAGCATTTCGGCAACGTGTTGTACTTTTGTTTGTAATCTACACTTTGATCTATATTAAAGCTTTGCGGCTGTCAATTTCACCCACCAGCACATTATTGCAAGCTTAGCCGGCACATTATAGGTGAAGCTGCTTTTAGACTACCAAGAATTATATATTAACCCACATTTCGTCACATATCTCAGACAATCCCGTTGTAGAATGAAGGACGAGTTATTTCGCCCAACACTTAGCGGCGTGGCGGGCATAGCCGCGTAATAAGCGAGGTTACATAAATACATGGACACTTGACCAGGCCTTTGAACTGACGGGTGTGTGGTACAAGTCACAAGATGCAGCCAGCAATTTTATTGAAATACTATGTGCAATATAAATACTTTCCAAATATAAGATAAAATGGGATATTTACCCTATATATATTTGTTGTAGCGAGTTATTTCGATATTTCAGAGATGTTGCAATTTCTTTGTTCATGATAAATAAATCGCTACAATGAATATACATGGTAAATGTCTTGTTATATCTAATATTTAGTAAGAAAATAACCAAGTACTAAACATGGTCAAAACAAAACTCAAAACTTATACTTTTAACTTATACTTAGCACTGTGATTATAGATTTTATGTAGCCAGTAAGTTGAAGGTGGTCGCCATGATACCTCAATTGTTATTTTTAGTAGGTAATAGCGTGGCAAATTTTATAACGCGAGTTTGGTTTTAATTCCCGATCCTGCATAGTAGTCTTGAATTGAATCAGAGTTAAGCAAGTGATTCTGATAGAAGACTACTGAGCAAAGCAAAAGTTGTAAATAGTCACAAGAACCTCACGAGTATGATACACAGCTTTTTATTTCTACCGAAAATATAAAGCGATATTTAACAATAAAAATCTTTAACGCTTCGTCTTCTCACTTAGACCACAAATAGCATCCCGTTAATGAGACAGTGACCGATATGTAGGCGAAAGGTCGGGTCGTCTGTACCTACGATTGTGATACATGATGTATGCTCACGCCGGTAAACTCAATAGGCCTGGCAGAAATACCTTTCTGCTAAGATGAATGTGTACAATTTTCTATGGCAACTCAACGCGTCGATGCCTTGTGCTTGAATAGGGAGATTAGTGGGGAGATTTTGTCACTGTTACAGTGTTGACAGATCTGTGTGAAATTTCTCTTGACGACCGCATGGCGGAGTGGGTAGTGTACCTGCCTGCGACGCCGAGGTCGTGGGTTCGATTCCCACTTAAGACAAATCTTTGTGTGCATGAACATGGCGGTTTGTCTTAGTCTGGGTGTTTCTATGTAAAATATGTATGTATTTACAAAAAAAAAGTATATATTATGTATTAGTATCAGTTATTCTAGTACCCATATTACAAGCTCTGCTTAGTTTGGGACTAGATGGCGTTGTGTGTGAGTTGTGAAATATTTATTTATTATTTATTTATTTATTTATTCTCTTTACCTAGTTGAGTTAAGCTTGCAGTACAAAAAAGATGCGCGCGCATTCGTCACGTTCGCGCTTTTTATGTTAACATACGTCATGCGTTGACGCTGACGCTTGCTTCCAACTGTAAGCTTAAGTAGTTAGCATATGCGGGTGCTGATCGGGATGTATAGAATTTGATGCGGGTGTCGGGCAAATAAATTATTTATCTATTGAGATTAATTTACAACCAACTCCTTAAGCTTTGAGCTTTTTATACACGGCATTTTATTATAAAATTCTTCCAGTTTTCCAACGAGATTCTAGGCTAAGGGCTCAGCTTAATATCTGTATTATATAAGAGACTACCCTTTGACCTATACTCAATATAGATACAATCATAGATTAAGCGGCCGTGGCGCAATGGATAAGGCATCGGTCTTACGATCGAGAGGTGGTGGGTTCGAATCCAATGGCCAGGGTTCGAACACACCACGGACGTGAACTTCCTCCTAACACAAGCGAATTTAGTTTAGCTGCAGGGTTATAACAAGAATACTAGTAATTTGTATTTGCAAATTACTAGTAAGTTTTTTTAAGAAAAAAAAAAACATGTCATGATCATGTTACGAACAAGACTGTTCGTAACCCATCCACGTTTTGACTGCAACAACTATATTTTAACATCGACCGATCTATGCAACTGATACTAAATTAGTACTATTTTATAATCATGGCACTATTCACATGCAAGTTTGCTTAAACAAAAACAACAACAACGCAACTTAGGAGAGAGGACTTAATATTTTATATTATGTTTTATTTAATTTAAATAGTACTATTATATTAGAGTCTTATCATTCAGATATTCGTTAATATTATAAATATCCTTTACTCTCTAATATTTCCTTTCGTTTTTTTATTAATATATGAGGCTTATCTTCATTTTTGAGATTTTCCGGTATCTTGTTGCAAATTTTTGTGGCCATTACTAATATACTAGTTCTCTCTGCAAGATCAATCTGTCCGTGTGGCTTCGACTTAGGCACAAAGTCCTGTTTTCCTTATACAAAAAAATATTACAAGATTTCTCAATAACCCTTCAGCAATGATATTTCTATTTAAAGCACTCACGGTTTCGTAACATCTATGTCAAGTGAAGCCGCGGGTGGTGCTAGTCAATAATAGATATTGTGTGAATATTGCGAAAGGCTTCAATGGTTATTGACGGAGTGACAATTGGTTAGGACGGCGATTGACTTGCGACATGTCAATATTCTATGATATTGGAGTCTTAAAGTACGGTATTCAATATTAAAAATGCTTAATTTTCTAAGGATTTACGTTTGTTACACTTAGGTATATACAAAAGATACTAAATAGATTTTGATTTGATGCTTGGTTTTTTTATACCGTAGGAATAACACCTGTGTCGCGGGTGTGTTCACAAACACACAAGGAGTTAAAACAAATCTTTGCGAATCACACAAAGATTTGTTTCGTGTGAGGATTGAACCCACAACACCAGCGTAGTAGAACTGTAACTACCACTGTAACTTTAACCATGCACTCAAATTTACTTTTTTTTCTTATCGACGTACCACGAAGGCGGTCCTAAATTAGCTAAAGGTACCATAGTAGAACCACGAGCGTAGCGAGTGATTCCAGCTTAGAAGCGAGGGTTCTTATTAATTATTCTTATAGCATTTAGCTATGCTTAGAAAATAGCTTTTAACTCGTTTCGCACATACAACTTTAATCAAAACTCAATTTTGCTATGAGGCTGAGAAAAAATAAAATTCAGTTTTGCTGAATGTTTTCACGTAGGAAAAAATGCCTTTTCGAACTGCTGAGGTGAAAAATAAATAAATCTTACGGAAGGAAGGAAGAGGTAATTGGACTAATAAGAGTTCACTCATCCGCAACTAAACCTTTTACCCGCACACAATCAACAGTATAAAGAAACATTTACATAACATAACATCACGCCTATATTACCCAAAAGTACTGTTATGTTTAGGTCCTATGGGATGGCGGTAGGCACAATACCAACGCCGGGCTGCAATTGTCAATTTCCTGACGAAAAGTTCACAATTAACACTTTGCCAGACCCGGGAATAGAACCCAAGACCTCACGGTGAGAGGTGCATACTAACCACAAGAACAAAGAGGCAGTAAGTAAACATTTATACGCCTTATATTCTGGATTTTCTATCACTCACGTTTTTCTGAGAAGACCTTGGTTTTTTGGCATTACTATTGAGCAATAGAACTCAATTTACTAAGATGTTTGTTTAAGATATTTGATCGCGTCTCCGCCTGCTTGGTATGTCGATCTTTACCCAGCGGTTTAAAAAAAAATAGCTTTTGACCTAGACCTACCGTATATACCCATTAATTTTGATAAAAATAGGTCAAGCCGTGATCTGCCTCTATGGTCTAGTGGTTAGCGTATGCGTCTCTGACCGCGGTCTCGGATTTGATTCCCGATTTGGGCAAGTGTTATTTGTGAACTTGCCATCAAGAAATTCTCAAAAGCACGCACGGAGTTGCAATTGTGCCCCCATTGTATCCTATGGGACCTAAACATAACAGTTGAAATGTGGGTGTTGTACACCTCTGCCACACCTTTATTGGTAATATCGGCGTGATGTTATGTTATGTTATGGTCAAGCCGTTTCGGAGGATTTTAGGAGATTAGATTGAGCATATTGGACTAGTGTATTTATTAATAAATAGCTTCCATTCGCGGCTCTGCCCACGTGGTAGGTAGGAAAAGGTAACCTATATTATTTCTGGGGCCTTGAATTATCCTACACCAATTTTTATTAAGATCAGTCCAGTAGTTTACAAGATTTTTGTTGGTACAAGCAAACAACCAAAAGAATCTTTCCTCTTTATAATTATTATAGAAGTACCGCATCCTAATTTTAACCTCAAATATAACAGCAAAAACAATCCCACAGCGGCGCTGGCACAAGTTGGTTCTTAGAAACATCGATATCAAAAGTATACCAAAATACATTTCTAAACACAAATCTCTTTTAACTACAACATTACTTGTACTATCGCTAACAATAAACCAATAACAGAAATCCTTTCTACATTTCTCAATACCTTCCAAATTGTATTACAAAATTTCGTATATTGTTTTCGAGACGCGGAAGACAAAATAAACACATCAAAGTATTGATAAACCGATAGATTTACGTTGCAGCTTGTAGTTGTAAATCAGTGGGTAGCTACTTCGATTCCGGGGCGGCCCACGTGAAATTATTCGTTTCACAATAGAGAAATTGTAGATGCCAATGGGTTGCACTTTCTGTATATGTTAGTTTTAAGGTAAAGTAGGCTTAAGCTATTTAAGATTTGAGACTAAGGGACAGTTTCTGCGGTTCCAGATATATCTTATTCAACACATAAAATAGGTAAAACCTGACCGCATTTATAAGTGTCACAAGTTACACTTGAAAAAGACTTTAACTGGTGGTAGAGCTCTTGTGAATGAGCTCGAGGGCGGCAGCACCACCGTCTCACCTTTAACCTGCCGCCAAATAGTAGTGCTTCCATTACTGTGTTCCGGTTTGGTGGTGAGATCAGGCCCTGAAATTACTGGCACATGAGGCATACCACCGTAGTCCTCAGCTGCAGCGACGCATCTATAATCTGCTTTTGTGGATTGTTGATGTCCATGGGCTGTACTCCACTTACCATCAGGTGGACTACACGTTCGTTCGCTGTGGGTGTAGTATAAAAAAAAAAAAAAAAGAAACAGCTGTCACTATTATTTATGTGTTTAAGCTTATTATGAACGACCTGATGGCGGAGTGGGTAGTATATCTGCCTGGGACGCCGAGGTCGCGGGTTCGATTCCCGCTTAAGACAAACCTTTGTGTGCATGAACATGGGGGTTTGTCTTATTCTGGGTGTTTCTATGTATAATAAGTATGTATATACAAAAGAAAAGTATATGTGTATTAGTATCAGTTATTATAGAGCCCATAGTACAAGCTCTGCTTAGTTTGGGACTAGATGGCGTTGTGTGTAAGTTAGGAGATATTTATTTATAGATATTTATTATATATTTATCCTGCCGGGCACAATTTCAACTCCATGCTGTTATTAATAAATTGTGAAAATCTTCATATAACACTTTTACCCGTCCTGGGACTCGAACCCGAGCCTTCGTGGTGAAGAATACGCATTTTATACCTCTAGACAAACGAGACAGTTTACGTTAAATTATGTGAAAATGGATTTAAAAGCCGTAAACCACTCAATAAATATATAGATCATTCTTCACATGAGTTTCTCACCAGCTCTCCTCATAATGCAATACCCATCGGAGCTGGTACTTAGTTTGATTTTAATCTGATTCTAAACAGTTGGATTAAAATTAATCTAAGTCCCGGTTATTCAAATCATTGTAATTAGTATAATTTAGTTTTACTTATAATTTATTTTTATATCATTTGTTTGTAATATTTTGACGTGTTCAAGCGCCTCCTGGGGCCTATGAAAATAAATGATTTGAATTTGAATTTGAATTACACGATTGTGAATATACTACGCGGGCAAAGCCGGATGTGTAAGTTAGTAATTCAACTAAGTAACAACAATAAATCACAACTCCTTAAACAGGGTAGCAATTGAACCCTAGACCTTTCACTCGTAAGCCATCGTTTATTCCATTCCGTTATACTACCCTTAGGCCCAAAGGAGTAATGGTTTCCGCGAAGTTACGGTCCTGAGTTCGACGGTCAAACGCTATTACACGGATGAGCTCAAACGTGTGTGTCATTTGGTAATGGCAGAGAAAGGCAGTTTTGAATGATACGTACGAGGTACTATTTCAACTTCTTATTGTATATTTTTGTTGCTAAGCAAATGAAATAAATAAATATTTCACAACTCACACACAACGCCATCTAGTCCCAAACTAAGCAGAGCTTGTAATATGGGTACTAGAATAACTGATACTAATACATATATACTTTTCTTTTGTAAATACATACATATTATACATAGAAACACCCAGACTAAGACAAACCCCCATGTTTATGCACACAAAGATTTTCCTTAAGTGGGAATCGAACCCACGACCTCGGCGTCGCAGGCAGGTACACTACCCACTCTGCCATCCGGTCGTCAAAATGTTTAGCAAATAATTAATAATTAATACTAAGAAACAGTTGAAAAATTATATGACCGGCGGGATTCGAATCTGCGTTCTCTGCACTCCGGGCAGCTGCTTTAACTACAAAGCTACGGTCAACTCTCGCCAGGACTCTAAATTTCTTAACTGTAGGTATGTTACGCTCTTACGCGATGTCAGTTTACCATTTTTTTCTTAGCATAAGGTGTAATATAAGGTGTTACATGTAGCTAAAACGGTAACTGATTGAGAATAAACATTTGTGCACAATTTTGTCTATCTGTCAATGTTTTTTTGTAGCTTTGATAAATTTGGAATACTTGATTGTAATTAATAAAAAATATTACTAGCAATTTGCATATACAAATTACTAGTATTCTTGTTAACCCCCTCCAGCTAAGCTTAATTCGCTTGTGTTAGGAGGAAGTTTACGTCCGTGGTGTAATGGCCAGGATTCGAACCCACGACCTCTCGATCGTAAGACCGATGCCTTATCCATTGCGCCACGGCCGCTTATATTTGGGACCATCATCAAAGAAACACAGATGTCATACAGTTTGTGGTATTAATCTAGGTTTACACATTGTTGTATGTGTACTTTCACTTACAAAAGGCCACAGCAAGCACATTTATATAAGTCACACAATACCAACTAATCACCAATACCATACCAATACAAATTTAATCATACAATGAACTCATTAAATACGTATTTTTAAAACATCTACCTCATACCAATGCAAAACAGCCTTAAATGACGTATATCCTCAATTTATCGTCTAAAACATCACACAAAACCGCCAAAACGTGTTATACCCCAATATTCTTTACCATAAATCCATAACATAACGATAATAACGACATTATCATAACCTGTCACGTACATTCGGTAATCGGTTATCGATACCTCCCGGAATTTATGAAAACCGTTAACATTGTTATGAGCGTGTGAGTCATTGATACAGGATTTTAACAACATGTCTACATCACAAAGAAAGCGTGGCAGAGGTAATTAAGACCCAAATTTCACCTCTAAGGTCATAACTTTCGAAGAAAAATAGGTCACTAAAAGAAAACAAAACTTGGATTCTTGTTGACTCACCTCAAGATAGAAAACCTATTTACTGCAAATGGGTCTATAAAATTAAAACTAATGCTGATGGAACGTTGGACAAGTTTAAGGCTAGGTTAGTAGCTAGGGGTTATACACAGAAAAAAGGCATTGACTACGAAGAAACATTTAGTCCAGTTGCAAAAATGACAACAGTAAGGTCTGTTTTAAGTATAGCTGCAAATATGTACTACCAAAAGCTAACAACGTGTACGGAACAAGAGTTGCTCAATATTGAATACCAACCTTCTTAAACAGGCTGCCTGAGGAATTGCAAGTAATATATACTAAAGGTGTAAAAAATGTAAAATATAAATATAAGCGTCATTACCTAAAATGTACCTCTTAAATACCTAAACATAGATTTTTTTAAATTGTTATGTTTTGATGTTTAAATTGAAATTTAAACATTAATTTTAATTTTAAAGTTTAATTAATGTAAGTTAAAAGTGTAAATGTAGCGACTCGCCTACGGTTAGATAAACCCTAAGTGGTTTTTGACCGAGGCAAATGATGTCAAAAATAGTTTTAAGTACTTTGGTTATAATAAATAAATAAATAAATAAACGAAGGTTTAAAACTTACACAATTTGATGTTTCAACAGATGTCCTTTCATCAGGATATCTAATTATATCATATAGATAATATTGATCCGGATCAGTTCAGTGATTTAACCGTGAAGGTATAACATACACACAGACAGATTAGTTTTAAACTCATAATATTATGTATTGTCTCGATGATCTAGTGGTTACCGTATGCGCCTTCCACCGCGAGGTCTCGGGTTCTCCCGGGTCGGGCACTTTCCGTCGGAAGATTCACAATAGCAGCATGGAGTTGGAATTGTGCCCGATGGAAGCGATAGGCTCACTTCACTCACTTCTGCTACACTCTTCTGGGTAATATAGACGTGATGTAATGTTATTTTATGGTATGTATAGTAATAGCTTACAATTGACATCTGGAGTGGTATACTATGAGGATCTCGTATCGAACAGAATAAATTACCGTGCATTTGCCATACCTATTATAGCAATCAAATTTAGGCCCCATAGTTTTGTCACTGTCCGTGGTGTCTACACTCTTTCCATATAGACACTTTGTCTATATTTGGCATTACTCAGTCTCCCGCTTTGATTTGGAGGGAAGTAAAGATACAATCCAACTCCAACTATATACTTCTGATTAAATTCGTTGCGGGTTCCAAGACAATTTTAACTCTCCCTGAGATTGCCCGTGTGTCATGCACGGTGCCTTTCAGTTGGTTACCGCTGTAGATCCTGGTGTCACAGGAGTCACAGTGGTGAGCGTGTGGGTGGGATTATATCCCGTAAAAGTATGTATGTATAAAATAATATCATACTAAAATCTCACTTGCATTAAAGAAAAAATTTAGATAGTAAATAATTGAAAGACGGTCGCGCTTACGGAACAACAAGATATTTCATATAATTAAACAGTTATATTTTATAGCTAATGAAATAACCGTTAGTATTCAAAATTAATTAAGAGGAAAACTAATTATGAGCGTCGATGCTAATATACTAATTTTATAGATTACGGCAAATTTATCGACTCATAAGATTTTATTGAATGTTATTTTTATACTAAGGTTCAAGGGTAGACTTATTAGTTGGGCTTTACCGTTAGGAATTTCTCAGTAGTACCTAAACGGGGTCACCCTTATCACATGAGACTTGTACATAGCAAGTAAAATGTTGGTTTTATAATGTTATATACATACTAGGTCAAAGTGATTAAAATGTCGTTTGGAATATTTGTTACGAATTTCTTACTAAACATAACTGGTGAAATTTGGATGGTATATACCTCTGCCGCATCATTCTTGGTAATACGAGCGTGATGTTATTGTATGTCAAGTGACAGAAGATTATCAGATGCCTCTAAAAATGCCTGTTCCACGGCTTGAAATAATCCGACGGAGTTGCCTTTATATGGCTCCACTAATTTATAACTCAATTCCGAAAAGTCTTATTAACCTTCCTTATCTATAATTCAGTAATGAGCTTAGGAAATGGCTTATTGAAGAATGTTATTATTTGCTCGCTCGAGTTTGTAAAGAAAAATGCCTGTCGATCATACAAATTTAAAAATGCTCTTTAAGTTTCATTTCATTATATTGAATTTTTGATTTTTTTTTTTGGCGTATACCCCGACACTGTTATTTAAATGACATAATCCGTCGAGCTCTTGGTATCGCCGGTGTGCCTGCCGTACTGAAAAAAAAAAAAAAAAACGCTCTAATAAATAAACTAATATGGTCAGGTCATTTATCATTTTTTTCATTTTAGTTATTACATCTTTCCTTATATGAAGTGTTATTTTAATTTGAATTTAATTGATGTTATTTTGTTGTGTCTTAGATATAAGTAATTGTTAATAATAAGAAGATTACAGTTTGTAACTTTTCTTACTTTAACATTGTATTTGCATGCTGTTTAATGGCTGAATATGCTAGGCTTATTATTGTACCATCTCAATGTACCATATTCTTGGCAAATAGAAATATTTCATTTCATTTAATTTCATTTGTATACTCAGGTAATAAATACTAAGCACACACATACACGCATGCAACGCAAATACAAACACTCATATCCACTCCCACTCACACACACACACACACACATAAAGTCAAGGCAGAGTAGTACGCAATACGTCCTAAGTTAATTTTTTGAGCGTCGAACGCTATCTTCTGAGATACAGGCTACAACCTAGTTCAGAAGATAGAGTCACCATTTATTAGATACAATTTTACCACCAAACTAACTATGTACTGCCACACATAATATTTTATAATTTACCTTTTAGTAAGTTATTTGTATTATAAAATATACTACTACTGATGATGTGAAATTCGTGAGAAATAAACATTTTTTCATTTTCATTTTCATTTCAGCTGAGCTTTTTGAGTACCTTTAATTCTAAGCCAAGAGTCCACTAGCACATAATGAGTGGTATTATAAGAACGACTTGCCATATAGGTAACACATAACATAACATAACATCACGCCTATATTACCCCGAAGGGTGTGCCACACTTCACCTGTTATGTTTTAGGTCCCATGAAATAGAGGATGAGCCTTTCGCTTTTGTGAATTTCCTGACGAAAATTCACAAATCGATGGTCCCTACGTACATAAAGACATGTCAAAAGGGGCATATTTTTTATTGCTCAATTGGCTTTAGATTTTCCATATACATAGTCCTGGATACAAATATTTTTTTAATATTACCTATTTAACGTCTTTTACAAATCGTATAAGACAACAAGTAATATATTTACAACGAATAAGTGTCGTAGATGCGGATACCAAATTTCACGTGTTCATAAAACATTTTATTTATATTCTATTTTATAAACCGTACGGACATTGTACATACAAATTATTTCTAGAGCAGTTTGAACATAAAAAACGCTCTCCTGTAAACCTCGTTTTTAACATGTCTTTATGTACGTAGGGACCGTCGAAATAAGACTTTTCCTGGCCCGGGAATCGAACCCGAGACGTCACGGTGAGAGGTGCACGCTAACAACTAGACCATCGAGGCTGTTATATGGATTATATGTATTTGAAACGTAATGACAAGAGGTAATTTACAAACTAGATTACCAACTCGTTTAATGACCGTGTCATATTTTTAGGACATTAATATGAATGTAGTCTATTGCTTTATAATTAAAATGGGCACATAAATAAGGTTTAAGTATCTTCCTATTATTAATATACCTAATCTATATAAATTTATAATCAAAAATGCAAAACTCGCGAAAGTAACACAAAACTAGTTATTAACACGGAAATTAATTATTAATTAAATGTAATTAATTCATTAAATTATAACAAATATGCGAGAATCTTAGTAATTTAATTATATAACCAGTTTTTACGAGACTAAGATATAAATTAACCGATACTTATTATAAAATTATAAATAACAGTATCTTGTATTTTTTTTTTGTGGATTTGCGTGTTTTATAAATACGTCAGAAGTAGTTAAGTTTGTTTATTATACTCTCAATAATACAAATACTTCCTCATAGTTCAAGATTCTGCAAAAAATAGGGCCTTATTTGTATATAAATGGGACGTGTATGGATATTTTATTAATGGTTGTAAAATTTCGTGTAAATTGCTTTGAATAAACATATAAAATGTTTTACCGCCAAATTATTTGATGAGATAGTGCAAAGAACTGAACTTTTATCAGATAATAGCAAATAATATAATAACTTTTTAATATTATTCAAATTATGAAATACGGGTCATGACTCCATGACTCATGTAATGTTGGTCTATTTAGTCGACCGAGGTTTCACTTATATATCTAGGCATTTTCAAGAGAGTGCCACACGTCGCGTGTAATAATGTACAAATAATGTTACAAACTCACGTCAATTTTAATAAAAACTTTTAGTTAATTATAATAATTGTGCTATAGTAATCTGCATTTGGACCCCCTTTGCCAGAGTTGAGTAACTAAAAGACCGGTTTGTGGCATTTTCCATCAATTTCTAATCGAAGGTTTTCGTTTTCCTTACAGCTATTTTGTTTGAGGGCTTCAAGAGTATAAAGCTTGTTGCAAGCAAGTGGTCTAGGACGGTTATATACATCAATTAATTTTTTTTATAACTATATGAAATATCGTGCTTCTACCTTAAAAAAATACGAACTTCCATACAACCGATCAACCCTAATTTTACTCTCTTTGGAACGGAATAGCCAAAAAATCGTCTTAGTGCGCCCTTACGCTATGCAAGGAGCGTTCAAGCAAAATTTCATGGTTCTTACCCTAGTGGTTTAGGCTCCGCGTTGATAAAGCAGTCAGTCGGGCAAACAATTATATAAGGATAGATAAGTATATCAAAAGCTTCCTCACTAGCTTGCTAGCTCCACTTTTAGACGTCACGTTAAATATAATAATAATAATAATATAATAATAAATATTTATTTCAGGAAAAACTTTCATCAAACACCTGTACCAGCAAACAGGTCGGCACTCTCACCACGAACGCCTTGAAGTTGACGTTGCGGCGCGACTCCAACAGCTGCACTCTTAGCACATGATTCAGCTTCTGGCTGACATATCTCGCGATATCATCTGCCTCGGTGGTGTAGTGCAGGCGCGAGATAAACACCGGGGTGTTCGGCGCGGTGGCACGCACCCTATGTTTCGGGTCTACAGGTGCCTTGCCATAGCCGTTCTTCACGTTGCGTGAACGGCGCTTCCTCCTTTGCACCGTCACAAAACAATCCTCTTCAGCCCGAATTGTTGCCTGTGTAGGCGCATGCTTAACCGGGGGAGCAGTAGGAGTGCTGGCAATGACCGGTGAGTCAGCAAATAAAATATGTTTTTGTGTACCACTTATAGTCTGTACAAAGAGTTGTCAGTGCGTCTAACTGAGGCAACTCGTACTCGAAATGCTGACTTATACTTCGGCCAGCGACTTAGTATCACAATACAACGCGGTAATGCTGCCAGTATTTTTGGTACGAGGCCTTCTGACAGTAGCTTATTAATTTTAGATTAAGTTATTAGACTAGTTTAATTTAAGATGTATATGTTTCTGTAAATAAAGAATATGTTTCCTATTGGTACCTTCTCTCCATCTTATATCTTAACACCAAGTTATCATCAATCACTTCGATGTAATACAAATTATCAACAACACCCACAATGACGTATAAATCTGAATAATTATTCCGATTTAGACGATTCAATTCCATCTCAATTATACAAAAACACCCATTACTATACAAATCTAAGCCATTAGATACGCACACGGTTCAAAAATAATACAAAAATGCGAGAATTTGAAAAACTTTATAAATTACCATAATTTTAGTCAGCTATTTATCATAATTATGTGTTTAGTGTTTATGTTCCAGTTCTTTATTTTAATTAAGACATCAATATGATATGAGAAGTGGAGTATTAGATTTTTATTGTTATAATATTGTAATATGAGCAATTTTATTAATCCTTCTAACATTATAAAATATGGTTTAATATTATTAATATTGATTTAAGCTTGCGCGATGTCTGCACGCGCATCTTTCTTGTATGAAAACATGATTGTTACCATACGTCGAGCGATGACGCTCACGCTTGCTTCCAACTGCAAGCTTTATTGTCTTGTTGGTTAAGTTGCGATGGCAGCTTCAGTTGTGCCGTGTTTGACTTTAGGGTTAATAACAAATAGAAATATGTAGCAGTATTTGACTGCTGTTATGTTTTTGACCTGCCGTATCTTACTTGGTACAGTTAAGATGATAGTACACCCTTTAAAATTAATTAATTAACCCTATTAACATGAAATAATCTCAGTATTAAAAAAAAAGGTTTTTGCGTAGATACAGTAATTTTTACGTTTTTACAGTGATTTACAAAAATATTAACAAATATTAGTACTTGACATATAGATTTAAAAGTTAGCACTAACCCTGAATATATCAATTAAGCCGTCTCAAAAGACATCTCAAATATCCTAATGGCAATTCTAAAGTTCAGAGTAATTGTATTTTAATAATTCAAGGTAAATCTATTACTAAACGTATTTAAAATCTAATCAAGTGAGCGCAAGCATTTGATGACGGACAATAGAGTAACTATTGTGAATATCAACCAAGTGTTCGCCGTGGTTTTGTCTGTGTTAAACGATATTAAGTAACTTATAGAATTTTTCAAGAATAAAACGATAAAATACAGTAACATAATTGTATGATCTGTATTTCCAAAGATCGTGCGAAGCGAAGAACGCGTCTAATTATAAGACCTTTTGTGAAGAGAGAATAAACAATTTATTTATTATTACATATTATCTCGAATGAAAAAAAAAAATAGATTATTAAAATTATTAAATACTTCTATTTCGTCTATATCTAATAATAATATACGTCTATTTAGTCGACCGCGGTTTCGCCCGCAGCCAGTCTTGCACTGTAGACAAGACTGGCTGCGACTCAGGCGCGACGTATCGCACTCTCTTGATAATGCCTTTTTTTTTAATAGGCGAAACCGCGCATTCGAATGTTACAAACTCTCGTCAGTTTTAATAAAAATAAAAAATAGATACTAGCTTTTACCCGCGACTTCGTCCGCGTGGAGTTCGTTATTATTAGGTAGTAGCTGCTCCCGCGCTTTCACTCGCATTAAACGTGACTGCCCCGCTTCCATAGAGTTCAGCGTGATGCTAAATATCTAAATACTTTAATGGATAGTTAAACTATCAAACACAAAAATAATTATTAAAATCCAATTATTAGTTTCTGAGATTAGCGCTAATGAACAAACAAATTAACTTTTTGCCGCGGTTTTCGTCTGCGTGGTAGGTACATCAATAAAAAGTAGCCTATATTACGCGCCTTGTAGTCAGTTACCTTCATCTAATAAATTAATAAATTTTATTAAATTCGGTTTAGCCGTTTAGAAGATTAGCCGATATAAACAGACAGACAGACAAACATTTTTAAAACTGTATTTTAAGCTATAACAACTGAAAAGAGCATTGTTATTTTGACATTAAAAACAGACACTTCAATTTTATTTATTTGTATTGATATTACGCATATTACTAGTAGTGTAGATAACAATGTAGTTAGGTACTATAATTATATTATTTTGTTGAAATATTGTGTACCACTACCGTAATACTACTGTATTGTTTGGATTGTGTAAAATTACTCTTGAAGATCTACAAAGTTAGCCAGAGTAGTTGCAACATCGTATGATTAAAACGGCATGCCTCCTGTGCCAGGCATTCTAATTTGTTGTGATTATGTGTTCATTAAGACCCTGAAATAACAATCAAGGTGTTAACAGAAGTACATGCTTAATCATTGTGCGGCTTATAGGTACTATCAGACCTATAGATTCATGACGTTGCACGTTAGGCATAACACCAGTCCTCAGATGGAGCGACGCATCTACAATCTGCTTTTGTGGTTTGTTTATGTTCATGGGCTATAACCACTCACTATCAGGTGGACTATAAGTCCATTCGCTACATAGGTCGTGTAAAAAAAAATAATATCTACAGTCTTGTGTACGACTTTTCTCCTTCTTTTCAACTGTTTCTAAGTATAAGACAATATTTTTTTACCATTTTGACCAACTTTGTTGGCTTTGATTATCATTATCGTTTCTGTATCCGCATCTGCTACCCCTAAAACATGCTGCTAAATAATGTCCTTCGTAAACAGATAAAAATTAAATCTTTTCGTTTTTTATTCTGTTTAAAACTTCATTCGTCATTAATGTTTCGTTAAGTCAAACAATAATAATAGCAGGCCTGTATCTAACACATATCGCACTGCTGGGCTCGGGCCTCTTTTCATGGGTAAGGCCTTAGTCCACCAAGCTGGCCAAGTGCAGATTGGTAGACTTTACACACCCTTGAGCACTATTTAGGCATTCTCAGGCATGCAGGTTTCCTCACGATGTTTTCCTTCACCGTTAGCGAGCGATAATTAATATGATAAATACACACATATCTTCAACAAGACGAATCTTAGCGATTTATTGAAAGATGTGTGTTGTTATGTTCAAATTCAAACTCTCAAAAATAAATAAAGAAAAATATTTTTGATTTAAATAGATCAAAATCGTGTCGCAAATTAACTGACCTATAATTAACAGTGACCTTAATTATCAGGAGTCACGAGAACTGACCGGAAGCCAGATAGCGGTGATAGCGATCTCTATGTAAATGCGATTAGAAGCCATCTAACACCATATAAGTAGATATATTCTAAGTAACGTCATACGTAAACAAATTAGCTATAATCCTGAGGTCTTACTTAATTAAATTAATCAATCGTCAAGTAAGAGTTACTCGAAGGATAAAGCTAGAAAATAATTTAGTAGTAATTTAGTAGCAGCTGTGTTAAATTTCTTGCTTTAACTGTGTCAATTTTTTATTTGGTCAAGATTAATGTGATTGTTATCTTTTACTTAACGATTATGGAACCGGCCCTAACAGTGATAAATCTTTTAACGGGATTGAAGGGATCTTTAACCAGCTACCAAGTTCAAAAGCCTCAATTTCACAGGTTAGATAACCCTTATTGGCAGGATAAGCATAATAACACACAAAGTGACAGCTGTCACTTTGTGTGTTATTATGCTTATCCTGTATCAGTTTTTTCGTGAGTAACTTGTGTCACTTTTATATTCAGCCAGGTTATATTTTATGGGTCGAATAAGATCGATCCGGAACTTCTGAAACAGGTCCTTGGAGTTCTATATTTTGCCTGGGTGGACATAAGACATTGATTTAGTCTACACTCTATTTTAGACCAATTTATTAGATTTTCAGGCTTCGGACTACCCGTAATGACTACATCTCTAGTCCGACCGCTTTAAAAAGATTTGCTTGGCTCTGGATGAAGTGTTTATTTAGCCACTAGGTAACTAAACATTTACTAGCAAACGATCAAAATCACGGTCAGAGCGAGTTATTTACGATAAAGTAATAGTGATGTGAAATACTCGATAAAATCTTATCGATATTTCACTCGACGTTAGAGTGCTATAAAATGCCCGATACGACTTTATGTGGCTCGTAAAACTTTAATAGATACATAGATTTATAACAGCTTAAAGCCGAGTACACGCATGAAAAGTGAAGCCACTTTGATTGTTAGCGAACGACAATTTTCATGATTAATATTCACTTATCTTGGCGAATTATTATCAGGGGTGTTTAACGTGGGTTCGAACCCGAGACCTTAGTTTATTATGTTGTTTCTGCTCAATACGACTCGTACATTTTAGATATATTTTAAAATGCTTGTTGGCCATGTGGCGGCGCGTATGTGACCGTTTAATTACTTTTACGGTCACATAAATCAGTTTTTGGCTTTACTTTAGATTAGACGCTTGTATAAAGACTATCGATCTAGCTGTTATAAATCTATGAATGGATATAAAATTTTTAATGTCACCTGTCTTTGTTATATTCTAAGTTAAATTATTGCTTAATACGACACTGTTTTAGAGTTTTAGTGCGTTTTTCTAACGATGACTTTATAGTGAATGTAAATTTCAAGTAGAATTTTATCTGTAGATCTTCTTTTATTTAATTTTATCTTCAGAAGTGATGTTTTTATGAGAGTAATACATTGTGTATAATAAATTAATTATTGTATAGGCTCACTTGCAGCTGATTAATTTAGGAATACACACGCAACATAACGCCAGAAGGGCACCCGTTATGTTTAGGCCCTATGGGATGAAAGAGCCTATCGCCATCCACCAGGCACAATTCCAACTCCGTGCTACTATTGTGAATTGCCTGACGGAAAGTTAACAAATAACACTTTGCCCGACCCGGGCATTGAATCCGAGATTTCACGGTGAGAGGCGCATACGCTAACCACTAGACCATCCAGGCCGATATTTAAGAATAAAAAATAAAAATGATACTAATAATATTTTTTTTCTGGATAAAAGTATTTATAGGTTAGCTTTACATGTATTGATAGGCAATACTTTCCTCTAAAAATCATTTCACACATGGATCAGTTTTAAGTACTTCATATTTAAAAAAATGATGTCCATAAATAAACTCTCAATGAGGTCGTTACTCATCAGCAGTTGTAAAAGGAGTTGCCAAACATTAGAACAACCTAAGGCAGTGTTTCTTTTTATTCAACTTCTGCAGCAAACAAACGTTTAGTCCATCTGATAAATAAATCTTAGCACTTCTATTAAACGAAAATACTTTAATTTCCTTTTCCACACATTATTTTTATAAAAAAGATTTAAAATAGTACTCACATGTTTACAGTTATAATCCAATTCACGCCACTGAATCAACACACGCACAATCTACTACTTTCTATTAATATTTCTGATTATAAAATTATCACTTTTCACATCACAATCACAGTTCACTTGGAGGTCTTACTCGTTCGACAGTTAAACAAGGACTGACGACCGTTACCGTTCGCCTGGCGTTCAAACGTTTGATATTTGACGGATATCGTTCGACGACCGGTTGAGTGAATGACATTTATGATAGTGTTGCCAGGAAAACGATAACATGCTGGTAAGTGTAGTACAGCCCATAGACATCACTACAAAAGTAGATTGTAGATGCTGCGCTGCAGCTAAGGACTACGGTGCTATACCTCATATGCTATTCTCATTTCGGACGAAACATAGGTAGGTCAATAAAACGGTCCTATTGGTCTCAAGATAATTTTCAAAAAAAAAACTGACTTAAATTACAAAAAAATTCACTAAAAAGTAAAAAATACTAAAGTAATATTTAACGTCTCGCCTCATCTCTGTATAATCTGGCTATATTTAAAGAAGTATCCCTATACTCCTAAACGTTGAGGATCTGTATCTTTGAGCATCAGCTCAGCAACATGAAATACTGACTGCTATATGCGAATATCCGTTGATAGCATTTTGGCTAAGCATAGCCAAAATGCTATAAAAATAATCAATAAGAACTCCTCCTTTTTTTAAAGTATGTTAAAAAACATTCTTAGCAATGCATCTATGATATAAACGCAGCCTTAGGTTAATATTTTTACGCATCTCTGATGAAAACGCTTCATATTACGTATATTTACTAAAGCCCAAATATTGTAAGTAACGGTAGTAGCGGGTTAATGATTTTGGGTGTGATTCTCACGGTGGGTGTGAGTGTGTGTAATTTGCATTATATGGTATGATGTACACTAAACATTATATCGAGTTTATTACACAGTATTTTGTGCTTTACAGGCTAGAGAGTTTTAGAAATTTGCGTTGTTTTATACGTTATGAGCTTTATATGTTTTCGTTATTGCAGTCATATACAAAATCAGATATTATGAAGACGGTATTTCGCAAATATTTAATTGAATCTTTAAATTAGTTACTTAAAACTGAAAAATAAAAATGATAATTTTCAGAAAGTGGGCGATAACAAACATGCATTTAAGTGTTTTTCATATGATCTGTCTATAATAATCAATACAAACTTAATAATATTAAAGTTAAACTCATATAACATTCGTATAGAAAACTGCTAAGCAATTGCTTGCAATGCTTAGCAGTTTTCCATACTTGTAATTGCAATGAAATAACAGAACAATTGTTCTGTTATTTCATTGCATTTGAAATCAAAAGATTTTAAATGGGATGAAATAACACAATTTTACTTTTTCTGCCACCAAACTGGCATCAATAATGGAAGCCACTACGTAATAGGTTCATAACTCGCTGCCTCAAGTTTCTTAACCAAAGATAAAGCGTTACGAGTATCGATAATTTCTAAATATATCGATGGAAAGCTAAATCAAGGCCCATCACTACGCATTATCGCAGATATGTCAGTGACAACATGATCAGCCCACACAGATTCCTGAGGTTCGTCATAACACAGCCTTGAAGTCTGACCTGGATTGCCTAGACTTTTAGACTTCGATTTTGTAATGTATGTACACGCGCTACAAATCAAGCTATACATTAACAGTGTAAGCTCATCTTGAATTACACGGGTAGATTAGCCATAGTATCATCAGATCGCAATACATGCCTCTGAATAAGGGTACAATTATAAT
Source organism: Hypena proboscidalis (assembly GCA_905147285.1). NCBI lineage: Eukaryota > Metazoa > Arthropoda > Insecta > Lepidoptera > Erebidae > Hypena > Hypena proboscidalis. The sequence goes on along the minus strand of LR990150.1, from coordinate 1,405,604 downwards.
ACAATAATAACGGAAACAAAGGACTGGGTTGCGCCGCTGTTATAAAAGAATGAAAATATTTTTTTTATTACGTTGTATATTTGTAATATTTTAAAGCAAATTTTAGCTTTGCTATGCCTTTTTGTATTTTATATACAGGGCTGCTATTATTTTTAACCATGTATAAAAGCTGTGGTTTCAATAAATATCACTATGTAGCATCCACCCTGTATATTAGATTAGATAGATTGTAGATCTCGCCATATCCTGTAGTCTGAATTTAACTGATTGCAAATTCGATTGATACATTACCACAGTAACAAGTAATTAAGTAATGATAGAAACTCAAATCATGGTACATGAAAAATACAGTAGGTATCATGTGATTGTCTTTTGTTTTTCAAGGATAGGGTCAAGTCAGAATATTGGCTTCATTTTTATTTCGTATCTATACAATGCGAAACTATTATAAACTGGAAATGTATAGCTTGATGTGTAGTGTGTTCTTGTATGTATGTATGCGTAATGAGAGTTACTATGCGGTGAAGTGAAATCATGTCAATTGAAACCAAGTTTAATTCAATTGCTAATTTAAATTTTAAATTATTGTTTGTTTGTTTGTCTATTCATGAGCAGACACTTTTGTATATTACTAATGTAGCAATCGAATTTGCAATCAGTTAAATTCAGACTACAGGATATGGCGAGATCTACAATCTATCTAATCTAATATACGGGGTGTATGCGACATAGCGACATTTATTGAAACCACAGCTTTTATACATGGTCAAAAATAATAATAGCAGCCCTGTATCTAATACATGTTCACTGCTGGGCTCGGGCCTCTTCTCATGATGAGAAGGGTTAGACCATAGTCCACCACGCTGGCCAAGTGCGGATTGATAGACTTCACATGACCTCGAGTACTATTTAGGCACTCTTAGGCATGCAGGTTTACTTACGATTTTTTCCTACACCGTTAGCGATCGATAATTTATATGATGAATACACACATATCTTCGAAAAGACGAATCTTAACGATTTATTGACAGAGGTGTGTGCCGTGGGTTCGATCCTGAAGCCTATGACTTAGCAGTCCTACGGTCTTCCACTCGGCTATCGCTGCTCTTTAAACCCAAGCCACCCATTAAATTTCCAACTGCACTACCATGCCTTAACCTGGATGTTACCTGATCGGCTACTAGTTAAACACCTTTATACATACTACCAATTATCACATACTTACCAACTCCAACTAGGTATATACTTATGATTAAATTCGTTGCGGGTTCCAAGACAATTTTAACTCTCCCTGGGATTGCCCTGTGTCATGCACGGTGCCTTTCAGTTGGTTACCGCTGTAGATCCTGGCGTCACAGGAGTCACAGTGGTGGGCGTGTGGGTGGGATTATATACTACCAATTGCTTCTGCCAAAAATTTATTGTCCCGCTTTTATATCAACCTCTAATCTTGTAAGCTTCTAACATGTGTAAATAATGATACGGCCAATAGATCTAAAAGAGGTTAAATATATAAGAGGAGAAATGGGCAAAATGCAGCGAATTAATGAATAACGGTTAAAATTGTAACAAGGGATACAATAGTTTTTTTGTTTCTTTTAATCAGCTTCTCAGTAGCAGCTGCACAACTTGAGACAATTGTGTCATCTAAATAGTAATATTAATCGTACACTTTATCACCACTAGAATTGAAACCCCAGCCACCCATAGAATAGAATAGAATTAAGTTTCAAGATTACAATGATGTTTACAAGTGGTTTCCACCATATTCTGCTATACTGCTTACTTACTAATTAATTCTAACTTATTTATTAAGAACATTTCATTTTCACTTAATTCCCAACTGCACTACCATGCCTTAGCCTGGTTATTAGCCGATCAGCTACCAGTTAAACACCTCGCACAGTTATGGTAAAGCCTAGTATTACCAGCACTACTAGTTTCCAGTAGCGGTTGCTACCGGTTTAGTAAGATGATACTGGGAAAAGTTAACGATCAACTTGTAATAGGTAACGTGTTCAATGTTGTTTGCTAAGATATATGCATTTGGTTGGAATGATATAGTATAGGAGAATATGATTTATACTACAAATATTGTATCAATTATTTGAAAAGATGGTACACATGAGTTTCTCACAAGCTCTTCTCATGATGCAATACCCATCGGAGCTGGTACTTGGATTGATTTTAATTCATATCTCTTAGTTGAATTAAAGCCAATCTAAGCTCCGGTGTCAAATCATTTTATTGCAATAAGTATTATAATTTAGTTAGCTAAGTTTTATTTTAATTTTATATTTTTTGTGTTTTGATGTTTGTTTAGACGTGTTCAAGCGCCCCTTGGGGCCCATGGAAATAAATGATTTGATTTGATTTAACTATACAGGGTGGATGCGACATAGCGACATTTATTGAAACCACAGCTTCTATACATGGCCAGTATGCATTTCCACCGGATAAAAAAATCTCTGGCGAAAAAAAAAATCCACGTCTTCCGAACAAATTGCACGATCGCAATGTTCAAATTGTTCGGAGAACGTGATTTTTTTTTTTTCGCCAGAGAATTTTTATCCGGTGGAAATTGATACTTACCATGTATAGAAGCTGTGGTTTCAATAAATGTCGCTATGTCGCATCCACCCCGTATAACTGATTCGATAGTCTATTGGTTTTTATGGGGTTCGATTTCCGGATCGGGCCATGTGTTAGTTGTAAAAGGGCATGGAGTTGGAATTGAGCCCGGTTTATGGCGAACCCTTATCACATGGGTCCTAAAAATAACTCACCCACAGGAGAAGTGTGGGTGTTGTACACCTCTTCCTCACCTGGGTAATATTAGCGTGATGTTATGTTATGTTATTAAAATTTAAACACTAAACTTTTATCAGTTTGACGAATTTTTGTGTATCTAAATTGTATTACCTTTATTTTTAAGATAAGTACTCAAATATTTTATAAAACTTATATCTGCCTGATATTATTTACCACCACGAACAGTCGGCAACGGAAGTAACTACACACAAACAAATTTACAAGGCCACTTAATTCTTAAAATCTTAATTAATTAATGATTTGACGAATTAAAACTTATAGTAATCGGTGGTTAGTGCATTATTTTACAAAAGGTGAACAAGCGAAAAATGTGAGTTGTTCAGCTACTTTTATAGCTGTATACTATTTGTAATTGATTTACTTATAATAAAACCAGAAACCTCAAAATCTATTGCCGTATAAGCTAACCACTTGATCGACACGAGGCAGTACTATTGTTAACCATGTACCCTTTGAATAACCGCAAGTAACATTAGATTCCCGGGAAATATACCACCCAGGGTCATCGATTCCCACGATTTTATATCTAAAGTTAAATGGGGGTTTGTTTTAGTCTGGGTGTTTCTATGTATAATAAGTATGTATTTACAAAAGAAAAGTATATATGTATTAGTATCAGTTATTCTAGTAACCATAGTACAAGCTCTGCTTAGTTTGGGAATTAGATGGCGTTGTGTGTGAGTTGTGAGATATTTGTGAGATAATTATTATTTGTGAGATATTTAAAGTGCCTCGATGGTCTTGTGGTTAGCGTATGCGCCTTTTAACGCGATGTCTCGGGTTCGATGCCCAGGTCGGGTAAAGTGTTATTTGTGAACTTTCCACACAATAGCAGCACGGAGTTGGAATATTGCCTGGCGAATCGCGATAGGCTCACCCCCTATCTAATAGGACCTAAATATAATAGGTAAAATGTGGGTGTTGTACACCTCTGCCATACCCTTCTGGGTAATATAGGCTTGATGTTATGTTATTTTTTTAATTTTATTTTTTAAAACGACGCTCGCTGTTGTTATAACTCCTGTGTTACGGGGGTGTTCACAAACATACATTTCTTACACAAAGTACACCCAGAGTCATAACAAATCTTTGCGAATCACACAAATATTTGTCCCGTGTGGGGATCGAACCCCAACACCAGCGCAGTTGGAAGAGGCGAGGCGACTGATTTAACCACTAGGCCAACCGTGCACTCATTATGTATGTTTTGCTATCTAAAGCACATAAAAATAACATTTTAGTACATTTTAAGGGTACTAAGACTACATTGTAAGAATTTATAACATTTTTATCCCTATTTTGTGATCACATTTTTTAACAAACATGAAATTTTTATGGGACTGTAATAGGTTCAATATAAATTAATGTCGTAAAAATATTCGCATTACTTACATTGAAATAGGCGGTATCATTTTTGTCTTTGAAGTTTTATCAGTTTTTTTGTGGACTACAAAGTTCTGACTGGATATTTTTTTTGGTTTATTTAAGCTTCGTATATAAAGCTATACATAGATATGTTGCTACTACGGAGGTCCTGTTTTTATGCCGTATTTGCCTTTTTGCCAATTAAATTGGGGTCATCATCTAGTCGAACGGATTTAGCGATAAACAATCCCATAGTCGATTGGTCATACCCCTTTCAATAATACAAAATTAATATTTTCCATAATATTTATCCTTTGCTGTTTTTATACATGTATAGTATCTAATTAATTAATATTGTTATAATCAAATATACATAAAATATAATTATAAATTACATACAAAATATCTTCTTCGAGTATGTTGTGAATTTGACGTTAAATTGTACATTAATCATAATGTAATATTGCCAACCTTCTACGACATTACAAGTATTTATTCAGGTATGTTTTATATACAGGGTGGATACCACATTATTCTAATCACAGATTCTGGACGTGGTTTAAGTTGATTTTCACCAGATAACATATTTTTACATGAAGAAAAAATCAAGTTGTTCGGAAAGCGCAAAAAAATATATCGGAGGACATTAACACTGGCTAAGAAATTGTGGTTTCAATAAATGACGCCATGTAGCATCCACCCTGTATATCAGAGACAAGTTAGTACGTTGACTACAGCTAAAAGGTCATACATCTAGGACTTCCCTTGAACTATAGAGATGAACCCACTCGTAACGTGTTTAAGCAGTTGCTAAGCGTTTAGTTTTCATGTTTAATTTTATCCGTAACAATATTGCTAGCGTGGAAAATATTGATTTTAAGCTTTTTAAATGGGTGTACAACACCCACATTGTACCTGTTATGTATAGGTCCCATGGGATAGAGGGTGAGCCTGATGTCATCCAACGGGCACAATACCAACACCGAGCTGCTAATGTGAATAAGTTAGCAAATAACACTTTGCCCGACCCGGGAATCGAACCCGAGACCTCGCGGTGAGTGGCGTACGCTAACCACTAGACCACGGAGGCGGTGGGTTACGATATGATTGCTGATATATAACGAAAAGTTAACTGAGTTTCTACAAAATATAGTATATATACAAAATATAGCATTATGGCAACTAATTAATAATAAATATTTGAGTTTGCAAAACTTGATGTTTTGCAAACTCAAATTTCAAAAACAAATGTTTTTATGAAATAAGTAAATCAATGAATTAATTAACATCATACAACTTTCACACAACTTCATCTAGACCCAAATTAAGCAGAGCTTGTACTATGGGTACTAGAATAACTGATTCTAATATAATAATATTTATACATACCTATATTTTAAAGACCACCACATCACTAGTTATTACATCAAGCAGTATACTAACAAGTCGGCATACCATATGTTTTTCTATAACACCTGCAGAGGAAGTCCAAATTGCTTCTTTATCCACTTATTACATGCTAGCAATACTTTCTTTCCCGTTAGCCTTACCTAAGTGGGGGGTAATCATCGGTATTACTTCATACACTGGCGGTTCCCAAACTTTTTCGCTGAAGGAATCCTAAGAATGTTGTTACTAATATTATAAGCGAGAAAGTAACTCAAATCAAATCAAATCATTTATTTCCATGGGCCCAAAGGGCGCTTGAACACGTCAAAACAAACATCAAAATACAAAAAATATAAAATTAAAATTAAACTTATTTAACTAAATTATAATACTTATTGTAATAAAATGATTTGACACCGGAGCTTAGATTGACTTTAATTCAACTTAGGGATTTGAATTAAAATCAATCCAAGTACCAGCTACGATGGGTATTGCATCATGAGAAGAGCTGGTGAGAAACACATGTGCACCATTTTTTCAAATAACTCATACAATATTTGTTTGTTTTTTTTACAATAATCCTATGTGTAAGTGGTTATAAAGAGAACTCTGTCTGTCTATCTTGAATGCACGGTAAGCGTAGTGGTTAAAGCGTTCGCCTCGCCGCTTTCAATTGCGCTGGTACGATCCCCACACGAGACAAATCTATGTGTGGTCTGCTAAGATTTGTTCTGACTATGGGTGCGTAAAATGTATGTTTGTGAACACCCCCGCGACACAGGAGTTATTCCTAGTGCGGTAGTCGATCTTAAAGAAAAAAAAAAACTGTGTAGGTTAGCTCACCGTCAGGCAAACGTGTTATTTGGAAAGTGTGTACCTATTGATATATTAGTTAAAACTATACGCATGTGTGATTCCGACTAACTTCACTCGGCCGTATAATGTATAATCATAACGTACAAAAATATTCTTTAAAACCAATAAGTTAAAGTATAATCGTTTTTTTATCAAACAAAATAACCTCATAATGTTACAGTTCCAGTTTTTTGTTTCAACAAAAAAGGAAACTATGTACATACAATAAAAGTAAATAAAATGAAATATAAAAAACAAATAATAATAAAATATAAACTTGAATGTTTTCAATTGAATTAGTTCACAAAATTCGTGAGGTGCGGCATCCCAGGGGTCCACTGAGCTCACTTTGGGAATATCCGTCATACACTATTACATGTCCAAGTAGTTTGGTTTAATTATAGGTATTATGGTGATATTTTGTCGGTAAAACTGTTTAGGGTATGAGAAAGTTATTTTCTAGATGATTTAATAAGATATGACAGCTTAAGGACCGTTAATAGTTAATAAACATCAGTCCGCAGAATACTCTTGTTTATTACAAATATTTTTGATTTTATTTTGTAACTAAATTTAGGACCCATTTGAGAAAAATTGGCAATTTTTTTGGAATGGGTCAAAAAATGAGTACCAATAAGAGTTTTGTGAAATGGGCCAAAAGGCAGAAACCCTGAGGAGTCAGGTTTAGAAACCTGTCAAAAGTGTCAGAGCGTCTGTATTTTTATGTGATTTTTGTATATGCGGTGAGCATGAGTGCATTTCATATAAGAATGCAGAATGATGCTGCGCGCATTATTGTGGTCAGCATTAAAGGTTCAAATAAAAAAAGAAGAGCCAGAAGTTTTCGTAATCATTCTCATTCCATACATACATAAAATCATGATGGAACGCCATGTGTTTCGCTCCTTACATACTTTTTTTGCTTCCTAAACATTTATACATCTCGACCTACATACTGGCCGGTTTCGTGAACTATAGTTCAGACAACGAAACGAGATAATTTTCATGAATTACAATTATAAACCCAATTCACAGGCCATAAAGTTTAACTTCTGTTGCAATTGAGATTGTTTAGGACATTTTTAACAGTTTTTATTATACGAAAATCAACTTAAATAACAAAGCAATAGAATTTATATTCGTGTGATTTGTAATAACATAAATTTATCTTGTTTCGTTGGCTTTAGTAAACGTTCGTGTTCTTTCTGAAGGATGCCAAATATCTGGTCCCTATATTTCTTTCGTGTATTTTTATTCCATTGTACCTTAAAGTATGTAAATCCATTTTAATCCCTTTTTCTCTGTGGTCACACATTATTTGTTTACATAAAAAGCTTACCTCTATACAACTTGTAGTCGCACACAGGATCTGAAAACAAAGAAATAGTCAATTAGCTTATGGTTAGCAGAGAAGATAATAATATAGGGATGTATTATATTAGTATTGTGTCCTTCGCCGTGTTTGTCTGTTTGATCGCAATAATAACTACAGAACAAATTATAATACGGTTTTTACCAATAGATAGAGTGATTCATGAAGAAGCTAAAGGTATATAATTTGTCAAGGTTATCGATGTGCCACGACAAATGACACTTGGAGGTACTCATTCTCATCTATCTCATATGAGATAATGAAGTAATTTTCCGAAAAAATAACCGACTTTAATTAATTACAATATTCAACGACTCGCCTCATCTGTGTAACCTTGAAAGAATACAGTAAACGGCCTTAAGGTGCCTATATTTTAAGAATTATTCCCGTACTCCTAAAAGTTGAGGAGCTGTATCTTCCAGCATCAGTTCAGCAAAATGAAATGCTGACTGCTAGAAGCAAATATCCGAGTAGCTTTACGTAAAATACGAAAAACAAAAGAAAATTAATATTATAAATGCGAGTTCTTGAGTATGGATATTGTTACTTTTCTAAGCAAAAACTACCGAGTCGATTTTGATGCAATTTTGCTCAAATGTAGCTTATAGCCAGGCTTAACATAGAAGCTACTACTTGTTATCGACATAATATACGTGGGTATAAGCTAGGCTGTCATAAAAGCATTAATCCGGTGTCCGTACTCTATGCATTAGACCAATACAGTACTCTACAGTAGAATGACGTCACAGACTACAAATCGCAATAAACACAGTCATATCCACAATGTCATTACCATTTCCTTAAGTTTGTTGACCTACAAATTATATCAGTCGTTCATATGTTACGATACGAATAAAGTGACGTCACGCTTGGGTAGACACCCTACGTGAAAGCCTTCATCTTCAGACCAAATTCAACTTTAACGTATTCGAAATATGGTCTAGTTTATTTTGACAATAAATACAGTTGAAGTTACTAACTAGCTGTCAAATGAATTTCGATTTTGTTGCAATATGTTTGGGTTTATTTTTCAACGTGTTAGGTTTGGAATGCACTAAGCCATGACGAATTGGAGGCTTTAAAATGAGATATTTTTGCGAAGAAAATCATGGACATGTAAAGGAAATGTAATTTATCATTTTGAATACTGTTGCGGTGTTTAACGAGCAGGATGTGCAAAAGACTTGAAAAGTTTTAAAATACGTTAGAGTTAGAATTTTCGCGCTAAAGAAAACATCGTCTCTGGAATCTAAATACAAAGTATATAACTCAGTATTTAGATTCCCGAAAAGCTGTTCATAATATGAATAAACAGATGAATAAAAACAAAATGAAAAAAAAAATCTCTAATTACTATGATAGAAATGTTATTTAGCTGTCCTTTGAAATATTTAAGGACCAACAAATAATTTAAATTATCAAGAATGCTAAAAGCAGTTCTATTTATTTTACAGATACCCTTAGTTAAGACTTTTAAATATTGTTCATTTTTTAATCCCAGACTAATTTGACAGTAACAACAATGCCCAGGTGTCATTAATCTATTGTTCTTGCTGTCAAATTTGTATTCGAGATAAAAAATGAGCTACAAGAGCTTTTTCTTAACACTTTCTTTACAGAAAATTATACATATTGGATCTTAAATTAAACTAGTCTAATAACTTAATCTAAACTTAATAAGCTATTGTCAGAAGGCCTCGTACCAAAAATGCTGGCAGCATTACCGCGTTGCATTGCGATACTAAGTCGGTGGCCGAAATTTGTCTTATATATTTGCCAAATAGTGATATTATTAAGGTATACTACTGATTTGGTAGAGGTCAATAATATATTATCAGTACAGGTAGGAGTCGTTTAATGTAACAAATAAACCAACACACAGAAGGGCTAAAGTACCCTTCACTATACGAAGCTAAGCTCGTTCGCTTTTATTTATTTATTTATTTAACACTTTATTGTACACAAAAGATTACACATAAATAAACATATTAAAGTAAGAGTATACTAAAGGCGAGCTTAACTCAGTGCTTGAGTTCTCTTCCAGCAAACCTAGAGCAATAGAGGAGACGATGATGCCATAGAGGGCAAGATAAGTGTACAACTTAAGTAGAAAATACAAAAGATAAATATAAATATAACTACATTTTACTTTGTATGTGTTGTGTGTACAAGTATTCTGTCTATTGGTTGGCGTATGCGCCTCTCACCGCGAATCTTGGGTTCGATTCTTCGGTAGGCAAAATTTGAAATAGCAGCACGGGGTTAGAATTGTGCCCGGTGGATGGTGATAGGCTCACTCCCTATCCCATGGGACCTAAACAAGGTGAAGTGTGGGTGTTGTACACCTCTGCCACATCCCTCTGGGTAACATAGGCATGATGTTATGTTATGTACTGTCGTATAAAAAGTAACTGTATATGATAACTTTACCTAGACAGAGCCATAGTCAACTTCTAGACACAAGTAATAAAAACTTTTAAAATAAAAATAATATTCTCATTAATATGCGCAGGCGCACGCCTATATCCTTTAAGGTTAATGCACACCCGCGGACGTCCTGCGCATCCCTGCACATATTAATGTGCTTGCTGGAAATGATAGGGTTATAATGCGGATAATTTTTATTATTAAAGATGATGATTTTTTTTTATTTACACTGACGTGAGTTTGTAACATTATTCAAATTATGAAATACGGGTGTTACTCACGTAATGTTGGCCTGCGACTCAGGCGCGACGTATCGCACTCTCTTGATAATGCCTAGACGTATAGGCGAAACCGCGGTCGACTAAATAGACCAACATTACGTGAGTAACACCCGTATTTCATAATTTGAATAATTACTTTTTTTTGTTGATGATGAGAAAAGATTAGGTAAAATAGCGATGATTAAAAGTCGCTTGATTTGTTAATTTACGTCAAATTTACTATGCACGTAGCCTTACGGTTATTTGTTGTTTACAATATTTCATTTTGATGGTAAGCCACTTAAAATTAATGAAATCTAAGTAGCCTCCAAGTCTACCAACCCGTACTTGGCCAGCGTGGTGGACTATGGCCTAAACCTTCTTATTATGAGAGAAGGCCCGAGCCCAGCAGTGGGACATGTATTAGATACAGGACTGTTATTATTATATTAGCCTCTTATGTTGTGAATTTATTTGGTAATTAACAACTTGCTATTAACGGCAGATTGTAAATGAGTTGTTATATAAGGAATATAAATATACTATGACTGCCTCGATTGTCTAGTGGTTAGTGTATGCGCCTCTCACCGCGAGGTCTCGGGTTCGATTTCCGAGTCGGTCAAAATGTCACAATAGTAGCACAGAGTTGGAATTGTGCGCGGTTGATGGCGATTGGCTCAGCCCCTTTTCTATGGGACATAAACATGTCAGGTGAAATGTGGATATTTTACACCTCTGCCGCACCATTCTGGGTAACATAGGCGTGATGTTATGTTATGTATATAAATATATAGAGTAAACGTACTACGCTAATAATTTAAAAGTCAGAATAAACATAAGCTTTTTTTAAAAAAGGATCAAAAATGTAAAATAAATAGTTCATTGTCCTTAATCTAAGAGCTTCGTGAAATACACAAATATGCATTCATATTTATATTCATCTAAGTATTATGTACTTTATGTGTTTATTATACAACCCAGTTATAATACTTAATATATTGTTCGTATCTACATATTTTAGACGCTTCTGTTTTTTTTGTATGTTTGTGATTTTACTTGTTTGACAAAAAAATAAATTGGGTATTTTTAAAAATACTAATGATCTCTTGGTAATGTATTTAAGTCGTATTTTAACCCGACTACGAATAGGGAGGGCAATGATTTTGGCAGTCTAAATATATTGTATGTTCGTACGTTCTTCCATAGCACCTCAGCTACTGAACAGATTTTAATGATTGAGGTGTCATTAGATGAGTAAAAATGGCAATAGGCATAGACTATATAAATTTTATCAACATTTTATATGATCACTAAAATATATATTGAAATGGCGTGCTGTACAATTGGCGCATTTATATAAAATCACAAGCATTTGCTCATTTTAAAATCAAAAGCCTAGTGGTCACGACTTTTTGAATAAACAGAGTATGAGACGGTAAACTTAAAACTTAAATAAATAAATCCAGGTCTAATGCTATAAAAACTGCTAGAACACGTAGTTTATAATACTATGAGTTGCCCGTAAAAGGTAAATAGATTAGATTTTCTAAAATGACCCTGTATATTTTACGCACAGTCCTTGACAAAACAAGAATGCGAAAAGATTGTACGAGATATATTTTAATGGCTATTTCCGCATTTTTTAGTAAAATGTGACAATTAAATTGTGCTTGTTATTTTAGACGGAAATTTCAAAACAATAAATCACAATTGAAGAATTTTTTTTTTTTTATACTACGCCCACAGCGAACGAACGTGTAGTCCACCTGATGGTAAGTGGAGTACAGCCCATGGACATCAACAATCCAAAAAAGCAGATTATAGATGCGTCGCTGCAGCTGAGGACTACGGTGTTATGCCTCATGTGCCAGTAATTTCAGGGCCTGATCTCACCACCAAACCGGAACACAGTAATGGAAGCACTACTGTTTGGCGGCAGGTTAAAGGTGAGACGGTGGTGCTGCCGCCCTCGAGCTCATTCACAAGAGCTCTACCACCAGTAAAATGTGTAAGAATAGAATAGAATATATTCTTTATTTGCAGTAAAATGTGGTAGGTACATTAGATGTTACAAATACGATTAGCGATCAACACATCTTTGTCTAATAATATTGACATGCAAATAATAATGTTACAATAATTGTTAAAATGAAGTCCATTATAGCATCAGTTACAAACTATACATTAACGTTTTCATTCATAATTCATCAATAATTTTAATTCACAAGATCATTTAGATTCAGTACTTTCATTTTTGATTATAAGGTACAATCTAGAAACGCGATGGAGGGTAAAGCCAAGTTAAAAAAAAAACCGACGACGCAGGAGTGTGCATACAAATTATATAGAGCCTTAAAGATGTACTTTGTAACCATTTGAGCTCGGTCGTTTGGTGCATAATTATCTTCAGTAAAAAAAGCCTAGTAACCTTAACAAGGAGTCGTCTCTTACGTCCATTTGTTCATAATTTATATTTAATTTGTTTGATGGATTATATAAAATGACTATGACAAATGGAGTGACATCCTTACTATGATAATATATACGGCTAAAGGAAACGCAACGTCAACTGCGTTATTATGAATTTAAGTGTGCGTCAACCTCAACTAGTTATTACGATGCGTATTTAATAGTTATAGTGTTTTCTTTTTTATTTTTGTTCAAGTTCATTTTCTGTTTTGGCTGTAGGAGTGACTAATTTATCAGACTGGTAATTTAACTTGTTTGAGAGTATTTGAAATGAGATGAAATGAAAATGAAAATATTGATTTAGGTACAACAAAAACAATGAGACACACATAAATTCAGTAAAGACAGAAAAAAAATACAGTAATTTACAAGTCTGTATGCGAAAATAGCCCTAAATGGGAATTAGTTCAGCATATGCCAAACTGAAACTTGGCGCTGGTTTTTAACCAATCCCCCACACGGATGACAATCCGTTACTTATATAATAAATAAAATTAAACAAACAAAATAAAAAAAAAAAAGAAAACAAAGATAAAACACAATTAATATAATTATGGCATGTATGTACAACGTAAAATAAATTCATAGCATATGCATTAAATAAAAGATACATTTACATTTTACATGCCCATCTCTCGCTGAGCATTGATTAGGTATCGTTTTAAGTATAGCCTGATCGTACTCAATGCTTTGGCATTTCTAATTAGAGGGGGAATGTTATTCCACACTTTGGATGCTGCGTAACGAAATGTACCTGTACAAGCGGTCGTTTTATGCGGTTGTACAGACAATACCAATGACACGTTTGTCTTAAAAAAAATGCACAAGATGGTGCAATGCGGGAACAGCTAATACGGGTGTTCCTCCACCACAAAGGGAGGATACCAGGCTCGGTGGTATTGCCTGGCGGACAGCTGTCTTACGGTAGCGTATTAGAAGAATGGTATATATAGTCACTGGTTGTGAACATTTCGCTATCGCGATTCAGCACTCGTCGACATATGGCACGTGTGTATCAACCGTTATTTATTATGTGCGGATACCGCCACACTGGTAATGTATAGGTTGATTGGTAGCCGTGTGTACTACTGTTAGCAGTCTAATATAACACTTTCCAGTTATCACTACCTCACTAACTGTACCTTTTGGACGAAATAACTCTAAAGCAAACATTTGTAACGATATGAATGGGAGCTTTCACAATGGTGGGTAAACAAGGCCCTTAAATGAAGCTTTAACTGAGTAAATATGAAAACCGGTCAGGTTTTGAATAGCAATTCATTGTTATTTTAGGTATAAGTCTTTTCATGTGTGATCTTTTATACTGTGTTGAGATAAAAAAAACAATTTTATTCTTTATTATAGAGGACCAAAGCCACGCAAAGGAGAGGCCCGGCTGGCAGTTACTACCCATGAATGTATTGCCGCTTGGACATAAAGGAAAGGAAACACCGCAAGGAAATCAATCCCATCATAACGAATCAATTTCTATAACTTCCTATGACATCATAAGAACATTTCTTTTATACGAATTACTATCTCCTAATTAATATGCGCACCTAGTGTAACGAACAATGGAGGGTAATTTATATGCTGAGCGACCACCGCCATCTAGCGGCGACGTGGGAGAAATCTTGATTTCATTATGGCTGCACTTGTGGGCATATTAATTTGAATATCAGCAAAGGTAAATTATATTTTTGAGAAAATTCATCGATATGTCTATTGAGATTGCAAATACTAGAGAAATACGTGTTCCTGATTGTCATTGATTTTTTTCGTCAACAGTTGTATGTTAACACATAACTAGTGTAATATACCAGAGAAGACAGTTCACTTGGTGGACATGACCGTATATGTTTTTAAACTTTCGCGAATTTAGAACATTTTCAAAAATTAGACAACGGGTCTAAATCGCGTAAAGGTAAATAAATACCTATGCTCGACGTTTCGAATGACTTGCATCATTCGTGGTCACAAGCCGTTTGGTAAAGCTCAGCGTCGCCTCCGTGTAGCGCGGCTATTGTCCACTACCCCAACTTGGTTGTCATAATTCGACGAAACGTCGAGGTACTTATTTACCTTTATAATAATTACGCGATTTAGACCCGTTGTCTATTTAAAAAAAAACATGTCTGTGTTTATGTTATTACAATCCCAATCGGCAACCGTAAGGAAGAACCCCCCCCTTCCAGGTAGACTGACGACCTGAAGAAGGTCACTAGAGGGGACTGGATGCGGAAGGTGCAGGACCGGGTGTTGTGGCGCAAATTGAGGGAGGCCTATGTCCAGCAGTGGACAACAAAAGCCTAAATGATGATAAATTTTGAATCCCAATCGGGCAATATTTTGAAACGTTTACTCAGTACTTGCACGTATTTAATACTAACTTGCTTTTAGTATGTAAGTAACTTAAACTTAACAACATAGCATACAGATGACTGTAACTTTCTTAGTCATAACTTAATGCGATCCGTTGTAATCCACGACATGTAAATTATGTGCATTATACTAAGTTACTAAGTTTGCGCATGCGCGAGGAATGTGTGTAGTGATGTGTAGGTGGCGGGTATCCGAAAGAAAGTTAAGGATATGCTTGTATTTATTTTTGTAATAGTTTTAAAAAACTCATATATTTTAAGATTAGCAAGAAAAAATATTGTTATACTAGAAGATGTGTAGATCTTTGATACTCTTTCTCGCATAAACTGTTGAATGTATTTTGATAGAATTTTGCACACGTTTATAATTCATAGCCTAGATTCAAATAAAAAGTTTATTTTTTATTTTAAAGTAGCTATTTAACTACTTTTTTCGATGATCCACGCAAGTGGAGTTACGGGCTGTCATAATTATGTTAGTGCTATACGAATTACGTCAAATTCTCTCTTTTATAAAAAATAATAAAAAGAAAACTCATGAGATGGGTTATTGAAAATGGCTAAGTATAGTATCTAAATTACAATACCTATTCAAAATAGGTATTTTAATTAAAAAACTATAAGTCTATATATTTTTAGACCGTTGTCGCAAAGATAACGATTATGGCAATTAAATTAAAATATACCAGTTCTATTATTATGGTATCACCAAGGATTCGTCTATGTTTAGTATTAAGATTATCACAGTATTAAGATCCACATTTAGTAGTTAATACATAATCATCATTATAAACTGGTAGTTATCTAGGCGTTTCCGTTCTATATTGTGTATTTCTAGGTCAAGAAAAACTTCGTATCTATATTTTTCTTCGCAAGAAAACAGTGTATTTTGTCTAAAGTATTAAAAAAAAAGTATTTTGTCTTGTAAATAAAAAAAAAATGCTTACTAACCCGCTACAGCTATATTAACAAAATGTCTGTTTCTTTTCAATTCTTTACCTACTAGAATATAACTACCTATATTTGAGTCTAACTACCAAAGATTTATACTAAAAATTAATACTTTAGTAAAAAATACCACGATATAATAATCCTCGTAAAATCAATCCAATTTTCTTCCAATCAATCCATCTCATCATCTCCAAAAATCACCGAATATCCGGATTAATATCCGCTCCTCTCCTTTCCCATCCTTAATTTCCGTAAAGTGATGCAGAAAATGCGGTATTTAAATGAAAAATTTGTTCGTCAGAATATTATAATGTTAAAGCTCTTTTAACGATGTTTTGATGAGCTTAGTGCGTACGTTGTATACTAGGTTGTGGTCACGGATTTGCTCGGCAAAGGTTCAAATATAATTACTGTAGAGAACAGTCAGCCAAATGTGGTTAGTAGAAGCATTTCTCAGACTTGTTTAGCATAGTACATATCAGTTTACCATTGAATAAATCGTTTCTTTTTTTGAGCAGCTATTGCCGAGTGGAAGACAGAAGGTTATCCGCACTTGGCCAGCGTAATGGACCCTTACCCTTCCCATCATGAGAAGAGCACCATTATTCTATTTCATCAAGTTTAAACTTATTTCTTATTTAATTATATTTGGCCGATACTTTATTACCTGCATTTTAAAATTGCAGACATTAAAATTCCACCACCAGTTTTTTTTTAATTCTATCTGTTTCCTGTCATAAATAATGATATCCAAAAACGACAAAGGAAGTCATTGGGTGGTCTACCTCCCATCAAATTTGTTGCGCCCGTTTTGACAATGACCTACAAAAGTTGATATCCATCCTTTTATTGTGTCGTAAATGCAAAGTTTGGAATGTTTAGAACAATTTTAGGGATCCGTTAAAATTTCTTATTAAAACAATAAATTTTTAGCTTCTGTCACGATGTTAGATGAATGTTTAGAGTGAGAGGTGTGGTTAGGTGGAGAGTGAGTACTGGGGTACAAAAAAGCGAGTGGGCACTGTGCCAATAAACACGATATAGCAATTTTTTTTTTTTAACTTTTCGTTCCTAGCGATCCTTTTACACAGTGCAAGTTTTGAAAGTCAATTTTCATGTCATTGAAAATAGTCTTTCAACTTGCGTCGTGTAAATAGGCCTTTCTAAGTATAAGACTACCAGCAATATTCCATTTAGATTGCACCTTATACATTTATTTTGACCAGACGAAGATGCTATAAATGTGACCGTAAGTTCGACCGATAGATAACGATTGGTGCACACCCTGTCACATG
The DNA here is from genome assembly GCA_905147285.1 of Hypena proboscidalis. NCBI lineage: Eukaryota > Metazoa > Arthropoda > Insecta > Lepidoptera > Erebidae > Hypena > Hypena proboscidalis. The sequence goes on along the minus strand of LR990150.1, from coordinate 1,388,008 downwards.
GGACCTAAATATAAAGGGTGAAGTGTGGATGTCTTTAATTTTTAATCTTTTTAATCTTTTAATCATAGGTACACTAATAAACACCACTGCCCCCCACGCTGCCGGGTAATAATGTTGTTATTGAATAGTTGCAAATTTTATTAGATACGGAACTCACAGCCAAAAAACGTCTCCGTAAAATTTTTAATTCATATTTCGTGCGTTATATTTTCACGCTTAATTACTAAGGATGTTTGGCAGGAATGTGTCAGGCTGATGGTTTCTTGATGGTGATTGATGACGTCATCCGTCATCCGCGGTGGCTGGATGGTATTTCGTTGGATGGCGTGAAAAATAAAGGCTAGGGAAGACACGTTTAGTTCGATAAAATATAATATTTAGCTGAGTTTTAGTTTTTTATTCTTAAACATAACATCACGCCTATATTACCCAGATGGGTGTGTCAGAGGTTAATAATAATACCCACATTTCACCTGCTATGTTTAAGTCTCATCTAATAGTTAGTGACCCAATCGCCATCCACCGGACACGATTCTAATTGCTGGTATTGTAACGCGTGACCCAAAATACCACTTTAAACTCAGGAAGTATTCACAGGAATTTGCTCAAAAACACCTATAAAATACTTTTTTTTTTTAATTTTGCTACAAAATACCTCAATTTTGAATCATCGATACTAAACGAAAAGTATTTATATGACACAATTATCGCTACCATTATTAACAGGGTCTATAGCCTTTATGCTCTACAACTTAAGGATAATTTATGAGTGAAGTTTTGTTGGTCAATATATAAAGTTAAGTATGTAGGTATTTGGCTTCACCGAATCACATCCGAACCCTATAACATACTAAGAATCGTAAAACGTGATCTGAAAGCAAAGAATCATGTCATTTGTCCGAGTCAAAGGTTCCGTACTCGATTAAAAAGTAGGTAAAATCGATTTTTGCAAATGTCAAAACAATTTATACCTTAAATACCTCTTATTGATTATTTTTATAGCATTGAGCTTTGATTATCAAATTATATTGAGAAACAGTTGATAAAACTATCCTACTTAAGATAGGAACAAATGGATGAACGTGACGTCACGAAATGATGTAACATACAGATGAGCAATGTAGGGTCCTGGCAAGAGGCGACCGTAGCTAGTTGTTTAAAGCGACTGCCTGGAGTGCTGTGTGCTATAGTTAAATCATGTTCACCCAGTGATCTTTTTACAGATCTCGATAGTGATGATGATGAGATCCGTGAGAAATCACGGGTAACCCTCAAACTTTAAAGACTTTTACATTGTTTTTCGTATACTACCTAAAGCTACTCGGATATTTGCATCTAGCAGTTAGCATTTCATGTTGTTGAGCTGATGCTGCAAAGTCTTTTGAAGTCAGTCTATTTTTTTTCAAAAACTTTTTATCATAAGTTATTTTGATACACATGTATAAATTGTATAATAACTTTGTATCGACCTCAAAAGTGGGCTAATCCCAATAAGTTCAGACGCCGGGGTCAATGTATCTTTTACGATTTTTTAATTATTACTCAGGAGTATCCTTAGCAAGAAGTAACGGGACATCTGTGTGTCATAAACTGACCGAGATTTTCGTCATAATGACAATAACATGAGATGCCAATATGACTAATTTTGTTTAGGCAATTTTGGAAATTGTGACGAAATTGTCTTGAAAAGGGTTTTGTAATGTTCCTATTTTAATTCTACGTAGTTTAAGTAGTTTTTTTGACAAAAGAGACTGATTAATAACGTTTTTCGCGCGAATCTTGTTATAGACAATAACAGGGATCTCGAAGGGTTTCACGTTAGCTACAGATGGCTACTCAACCAATGGACAAGCACCGTACCCGAGAGCGGCTAATACCGACTCGTGTCATTCCATTTGCCGCTTACTTCAAAACCGCCTAGATCTCTACCTTTTGCCTATACCTCCGTAGTCACAAAAGCTCTAAGACCTTTATATGGTTTGATCATACGGCTGGTGTTGATATTAGCTTCTTCTTCTTCTTCGTCGTGTCGATGGCTGAGTAAAATTTTATTTTGACTTGCCATCGTGGTGAAAGGATTAGAAAATTCGCTTTGAAGACCTCGCGAATTGCCCAGGGTGCGCTGGACGTAGGGAATCGTTGTGTACGTCACTCGGGGAGGCTCCTTTCATGCACCCCATGATATTAGCTATAGCATAACATATTTTGGTGGCTGATTTCATTACAATAACATTGTAAAGCCGAACGTTTAATTTTGCGAGTGTTTGTTTGTAACTAAAAGCTAGCATGGATTAGCATATCGGTTACTTTTTATTGTTGTGCAGTCAGCAACATAAGTAGGTACACACAAAAATATTTTAAAGCCACTTATTTCTGAATATTTTTTTTTTTTTATGATTTCATGGATTATTACTTATAGTTATCAATAATAAGTGCATTTTGTTTATAAGGGATGTTTGTAATGTAAAAATGTGATTTGTATGGAAGTTTGAACATTGTAAAGTTTTCAAACTATCATACAAATCTTATTTTTCTAACATCTTCAAGTGTTCAGCTACTTTTGTTGCTGATGAAACATGCGGGCGGATCCGCACACTTAGGCTGTTAAAGTTTATCTTCAACATCGTTCACAAATCATTATTACTTTCAGGAATCTCCATTACTTCAACTTTACATCAACCATTTGTCAGCGGTTACATCCGTTTCCCGTTATCCTCTTACGGGACCCTAAGATTTAAACACAACGGTTATAACGGCCGCATTGGTAAGGCTCTGTATTATTGCGATTTAATGTACATGTTACGGTGAAAGTGGTAATTAGAATAAATTGAAAAAATATTAATAATTACCATAAAATATGATTTGGTAAATGTCATAAGTCATAAGTCATATATTACTTAACAAAATACATTGTGTTAAAAATTAACACTTCAAAAAAGAGTTATTAATATGATAATAGAAGTACATCATACTTTAACACAAATCTTAACACACATTGAATGTCTACAAAAATTCAAGCAATGTCAAAGAAATGTGATTTTTTTTACACCCCTTTATCTTTGAATTGTGCCTGCATGAGAGTTTTCCCACGCAAAGCCCACCTAGAATATTTTTTAAATGATCACACAACGAATGTCATCCTTTCAAATTATAATAAAAATTTAGTACACATACGCAATTTTTGCAGTTTATAAACTGGCTATAAGCACTATCGAATTTTGCTAAATTACACACTCAATTCGATAAAAGTTCAAAAGACTACTTCTAAACATTAACTGTAAAGTAATTTTATTCTAATTACCGATATTACCGTATTCAGGGAAGTCGCAGCAAATAAGTAGAACTACATCCTTCCTCTCAGCGTCGTTCAACCATTTAACGACCATTAAACTGGACCAGGATACTCGTAACATACGGCAACACATCAAGCTATACATTCCAGTATAAGATGGAGTCGCATTGTACCGGCTTCCCGTGTAATGCGAGTCCAGCTTATAATGGAAATGTATAGGTTGATCGGTAGCTATGTGTACCTGGGAGGAAATTATAAAACAACTTAATTACTCCATCTAACTGAGTGATGGCTCTTTAGTAAAACAAATTTTCATCGTGATAACTTTAGTGGTTATAGCAGAGCTTTGTACTCATATTTTACCAGAAAGATTTAGGTCCTTTAGTTTATAGTGGGTAAGCCCATCACTCTCTCCCAAGCACAATTTCAGATTCCGTTTGTTATTGAAAAATTCGGGACGGGAAAATAAATAAATAAATATTTCACAACTCACACACAACGCTATCTAGTCCCAAACTAAGCAGAGCTTGTAGTATGGGTACCAGAATAACTGATGCCAATACATATATACTTTTTCTTTTTGTAAATACATACATATTATACATAGAAACACCCAGACTAAGACAAACCCCCATGTTCATGCACACAAAGATTTGTATAATAAGTGTCGGGCCGAAGTGTTATCTAAATCCTAGATAACAGTTCTGCCAAAATCTAACGAACCCGAGATCTAACGAACATTAGTCGTATAGGTACAGTGGGCCAAGCAATTAGGTATGCAGGGCAAAAATTCAACGCCATACTGAAAACTGACTGCAATAGATATGCATGTGTGAAATTCATATTTAATAAGTGTAATATACCCACTATTTAGATATGTAACTCATTTATCCATAACATGTGTAGTAAGACTTTACTATGACATAGAAATTTTTGCCCTGCATAGCTATCTCGTTGGCCCACTGTACACTAACCACTATAAGACGTAGTATAATTATTTCACCACAAATAACTCTCTTGTATGTAACACTCTCAGAGCTAAACTACTCAACCAATCTAGATAAAATGTAGTTTCGATAACCGTGTCCCTTAGAAAAACTCCATTTTATCGTCATAGGTATAGTTTGTCAAATGATAAACCAATCGTGAACTTTGCTCTGTAATCTCGGAATGTAATTACTTTGACAAATTTTGTCTTTATGTTGCCAGCAGACATAAATTAGATTCCGTTTCTAGACTATAATGAAAAGTTATACGATACGGCGCGGCTTATGAAAAAAAAAAACGAAAAAAAACCGAAACGAAACGCGGCGCTCGGGATAGACGCCCGAGCGCCGCGTTTTATATACCTAGGTTTAAAGAATTTATATCCCATAAGAACAAAAGTTCACTTAAAAGAATCTAATTACAGTTAAAAACAATCGATGCGGTCGTATTTTTTGACACCTGATTTTATTTTTTATTTTTTTTAAGAGTTTTGTTTTATTTAATAATTTATATTATTGTTAGGTGTATATAGTTAGGTATTTATTTCATTAGTTTAAAGTATTAAATTATAGTTAGATTAGTATTGTAAATATTTAATACGCAATATGTAAATGAATATGTAAATAAAGTTTAAATTTAATTACAATATGTTTTATTACTTAAACTTAACATCATCTTCCTCCAGCATTATCTAACCTGTTTACAATTTATTCTTTTACAACTTTTTATTTTACAGATAAGAAATTAAACAAAACTACTTATATGACTACATTTGACTAACGTATTGTAAAAACTTTATAATATTGAAGTTGAACCCATATCATTTTAGTATGGAAAAATGACAAGCAATGGTTCCCTCTTAAAGCTAATGACAAATAACATTTTTAAATGGGTTGAAATTGTAATATACTTTGAGCTCGATTGATATGCCTTATCATAAAGTAAACACTTAACAGGATAGTGGTCTCATGCGTGACGATGGTAAGAGACCCGACGGAATGACTCTTGTGCCTTGGAAGATGAACCGATCTTTGTTGTAGAACGCTACTTGCGTAGACACCTTTGCTTTGTCTCATCTTCCTGGGACTCATGTAAGGGCTGGCGATTCTGCTGAGTGCTTTAAGGGGCGCAAATATAGCACGCTTGATAGCTGTTACATGTTTGCGTCTTTTACGGTCGAAACATTAGGGCCTTGAGGCAGATAAAGAGTTGTCAGCGCGTCTGACTGAGTCAACTCATTCTCGAAATGCTGATTTATATTTCGGCCAGCGACTTAGTATCGCAATACAACGCGGTAATGCTGCCAGCATTTTTGGTACGAGGCCTTCTGACAGTGACTTATTAATTTTAGATTAAGTAGACTAGTTTAATTTAAGATCCAATATGCATATTTTTCTGTAAATAAAGTCATATATACAGGAAAGCAACTTCGCACCTAAGTAAACAATTTCTCTAAGTCAAAGACAATAAGTTAGAAAGTGTGGCCTACTTGCTAGAGGATGAAAGTGAAACTGCGATTAAACGCTTTCTGCCTACCTCCCAGCGGCCTTGAAGATACTCTGTGGTTATGGCGGCTGGTTAAGTAATCTATGGTTGTTTTTATTTTTTTATTGGACTTCAGATTAAGTGTCTTCTTGAGATTTTCGACTTCCGTTTGATTTTGGCGAAATTACTGTTAACATCTACTACATAGTGCCTTAATGGTCTAGTGGTTAGCGTATGCTATATAATAAATAAATAAATATTCCACAACTCACACACAACGCCATCCAGTCCCAAATTAAGCAGAGCTTGTACTATGGGTACTAGAATAACTGATACTAATACAATACTTTTCTTTGATAAATACATACTTATTATACATAAAAACACCCAGACTAAGACAAACCCCCATGTTCATGCACACAAAGATTTGTCTTAAGTGGGAATCGAACCCACGACCTCGGCGTCGCAGTCAGGTACACTACCCACTCCGCCATCCGGTCGTCAATGTCGTGTCGTGTTATTTGAGAATTTTCCATACAATAGCAGCACGGAGTTGTAAATGTGCTCAGTGGATCGCGATATCCCAAGGGACCTATACATAACAGGTGAAGGGGAGGGGGGGGGGGTTTGCACACCTCTGCCACACCCTACTGGGTAGTATAGGCGTGATATTAAAATAATTATAAAAACATGCACCACACCAAACTATACAAAACTGTAATCACTAGAACAAATCTTAACACAGTAGCATTCAATGGTTATTCATAAATAATCTCACGAACTTGAATTATAATTACTATTATGTTTTATCAAAGTAATTCTAAACAATAGTATGATTACAATTACAGCGATACGGATCGAGCGGTTCAATTGAGATCTGGAATTTGAGTCAGCTGTTGCGAAAGTTAAGGAGTTGGTCTAAGGTGTGAGAGATAATCTTTTAAACAAAATTAATCATGTAAATTAACGCTCGCTAACGGTGAAGGAAAACATCGTGAGGAAACCTGCATGCCTGAGAGTGCCTCAAAAGTACTCGAGGTCGTGTTAAGTCTATTAATCCACGCTTGACCAGCGTGCTAGACTATGTCCTAATCCTTCTCATCATGAGAAGAGGCCCGAGCCCAGCAGCGGGATATGTATTAGATGCAGGGCTGCTATAATTAATCAAAATTTAACTAAGTGTCTGCTGAAATGCTAATTGTATCGTATAGGTTGTATCGTGATAAACCTGGACGATCTTCTTCTTCTCTTTTACTTCGCACTCCTCTTCACTTTTCCAGTTGTTACGATGGTTCTTTTACCATAAACGCTGTTCGATTGTGGAATCGCCTGCCTCACTCTATTAAAGATAGTCCTTCATTAGACGTCTTCAAAAGAAGAATAAAAGAGCACTTTCACTCTCAATTGTAACATTATACTTATGTATGTTTATGTATTTATCTATATTATATATATATATATGTATTAGGTTTATTGTATTAAATATTTATGTATGTTATTTTATTTAATAGTATGTACCGTCTATGTAGGTGTGTATTATTGTATACATATAGTAAACACTCCGTTTAGAATAGGCATATATGTATGTAGTCATAGGTACTTAGTTTATTTTCTTCTTTATAATTTTCACTTTATTGTACATTTTCCATTACCCTCCAGTATCTCTTTCCTCTATCACTTTAAGGTTTGCTGGAAGAAAACCCATTTTAGTGGTTAAGCTCGCCTTTGTACATTGATTTAAAATTGTACCAAATGTTTTTGTATTGTGTATCTTTTATTTTTTGTACAATAAAGAATTAAGGAATTAAAGAATTGTATTTATAAATTGAATGCTTAGAATTCGATACTGACTTAATCTAACTCTATAGCAAAGCCAACGAGACGAGATAAAGAATGTAAACAAACGGACCGTTACTGAGTTACATTGCGATAGCGAGGGATTATTATCTCTGTCCTTATCATTCGTACGCGCAGTTGACGTCAATTGATCGACAACAGCTGTCGTTGTGTGTTTCGTGGTACAGGAAAGCAGTCAGTACCGCAGTTGTCAACATTTGGTCCGCCATTTTGTGATCAAGTTCATTCCTGTTTGGATTGCGTTGGAAGTGATACATATTTTTTCGTCTCCGTATTTGCTTGGTTTTTTGTTGTTATTATTCCGTTTCTGTTAGTTTTATTTTTGAATTTTGCTGTTATTACTTAGTTTTAATATATTTATGTTATATTTTTTATGTTTTTGACAATATAAGTTCCTTGTCAGTCTTTTAGTTATCTAGTGTTTCTTTAGATTTCCTATTTTCTTAATATAATTTATTTCCTTTTCGCCTGGTTTCTTTACCTCAACCCAATCCACAACAATAATAATTTATTCAAATAAAAATGTTTTGAACCCCTGAACATTTGTTTACATTTTTTATCTCGTCTGGTTGGCCTTACTATATACTTATCTGCAATCATTGCACATTCAATATATTATAATACATTTATAAATAGCAAATTCCTAAAGAAGAAAAAGAAAGATTTAAAATAAAAAATAAATAATAATAATAAAAAAAACGCTCTTATAAATAAACCAAACTAAAAAGTAGAAAATAAATAATAGTTTAAAAAAACTAAAAAACACGCTTTAAGTACTTCTAACTAAAAAATGAAAAATAATTCCTAATATAAGCTGAAAAAAGCGTGGGGCGCTCTGTGCCATATTTTTCGTCTATTGAGCAACCCACGCTTTTTTATTATAAGAGCGTTTTTTTTTTATTTATTTTTTCCATATTTTATTTTTTTTATCGAATTATTGCATTGTCATCAATCTTTGACAGGTGTGAAAAATTTTAATGAAATCTGTCCGTTTAAAGTGGGTCAAAATCGAGTCCAAAGGAGTCGGTTACATACATACATACATACATACAGATGAAGCTAATATAAGCGTGTTAAAAAAAGATTTATAATTTAATGCCACTGTTTCTAACTTCTAACTTTGAAGCGGCCGACGCAATGGATAAGGCATCGGACTTAGGATCGAGATGTCGTTGGTTCGAATCCTGGCCATTACACCACGGACGCGAACTTCCTCCTAACACTAGCAAATTAATCTTAACTGGGTTAACAAGAAAACTAGTAATTTGTATCTGCAATCTACTAGTAAACTTAAAAAAAAAAGAAAAAGAATATTCCAGAGCTCTCGCTGCATCTAAAATACACCTAATGAGTACACGATATAAATATTCCATTACGTGGTTACATTTGTAAGGACTGACTTACTCACTCCACCTTCATTGAATACACCTTAACTTAGCATGTTTATGTAACCGTCAGGACAGACAGACGGTAAACGATTGATACCCAACGGTACCCTTATTGCTTCAATATGGGCCCCTGAATACTAATTAAGCAACAAGGATGCGTCTGCCGAGAGAACCGTTACCATCGATTTGGAATATACAACATTATACTCGATTACTTTTTTGTATACTTTTTATCAACCCGTTACGATATATTGTTGGTATCTCACAAAAATCTAAATAAATGAGGTGCTGGTAATTTGATACTTTTGCCAATTTTAAATGAAAGTTATTGAAGCATTATTAGTGTTATTTTTAAATTAAATTGACTCGAATGTTCGTAAAAATGTTTTGCCTTTTATTTGATTGCCCAAACTAACAGTTATGTTTTGGCAGTTAGTGTATGTTGTAGAGATGTGGCAACTCGTCGGCCACTTTTGTATCGATGGTTAATTAGCAAATTACCATTTAAACCATTTATTTTGCCACAACATACATAATAGGTCCAAAATATTCATTACAGTTGTTATTGATTTTTGTTTACAATTACAATTACAAAAAGGTCCAGCTTCACAGGCACCCGACATGTCCCAGATAGGCCTATTCGATACTTTGACAGATAAAATGTCAAATTCATAAAACATGAAAAAAATACGGTTAAATTAAGAACCTCCTCCCTTTTTTCAGTCGGTTAAGATTGACAGCGTGTTATCAAAGCATATATGGTATTGCAAACATTAACATGTGATAAACGTTTAGAAACAAATGATTAGTCGTGTATCTTTTGGTTAATAATAGTTTATAAATTGTACCACGATCCAAAAGTAGTAATTTTCCATTGATGTCGACACAAACCGGCGCGACACGCACTGGACCGTGCCTTGACCCACGCTGTGTTGTTTAAATTTCATACATTATTAGACATATGTAGAGAACTAGCTTGTAGTCCACATGATACTAAGCTCCGATTTCTCTTTTTACTAATAAAGTTTTTAAAAGTTGACCGCCTAATAATTCTTCAAATAATCTGTTAAAAAAAGTCCCGAAAAGGCTTATCAAGGACTTATCAGGCACCTATGAAATTGACCTTAAGTGTACCATATAAATATAAATGTAATCATAAATCTAATAAACATTACTAATTCACACGTCTAATAGTAGTTATTTTCCATGTTGCAGAAGTATACAGGGTGTAAATAACATCATCACGAATTCAGAACGAAGCCTGACGAACATTTTTTTGCACCTAGGATCTCAGAATCATGTACCGAGTCACTGCTTCTACGTGCAGTCTTATACCCTGTATAACACCCAAGTTTCGCCACATATATAAAGGTTCCATGAGACAGGCGGTTAGCCTATCGGAGCCTTAGAATTTCGTAACAAACACTTTTAGCCGACCCGGGAATCAAACCCCGAGACCACACGGTGAGCTATCGCTTACACTACCACTGGACCAACGAAGCACTCACAACTAAAGACTACGATATTGATCTACCTGTGATGTATTACAAATTACTTAAAACAAAGGACAAATAATTTAATAATATTGGATTTATTTACATTAGATAGAACGCTAGAAGCAATTATACTATCCAATGGTCCCAATGACAAGGCCAAATACACACATTCACTCACTCAAGCACACCCAGTCTCAGAACAAATCTTTGCTAATCACACCAAGATTTGTCCCATGTAGGGATCAAACCCACAACACCAGTGCAGTGGAGAGCGGCGAGGCGACCGCTATTACCACTACACCACACGTGCAGACAAAAACGATGGGTGGCCAAAATGTCTACCAAATGTGACCCGGAACATAAAGCTGTGATACCTCCTTTTGCCCTAAAGAGCTCAATAATCACTCAAAACTAATGATACGGAAACTATGCCTAAACATAAAAACCATAACTAACTGCTACCTACAATATAAACGGGTTTGATTCTACACATTTTTGGCAAATTATTGCGTGATTTATCTTTAAATAATCTAATTAACATAATATAGATTAATGTTTTGTTATTTGATTTTTTTACTAATGTGGGAATTTGAAGGATTTTATTGAATTAATTGTTTTTATTAAAGTGACTTACTCTCATGGTTGGAATAGAGTGCCATTTATATATAGAGTAATTTCCTATCGCTTACTGTGTTTAGAAAACAATATCGCTACACTTTTATAATAAGACTACAGATACACTGCTTTAATAAGCAAAATATCTTCACTTTCTACATATTTACCCTCTTATTTATTTGTACGATGTTTGTCTCGACACACATTTAGAGAGACATTAACCATAAAGCTGTATTACTACATATGGCGCGTGCCAACAATGTTACGGTCAAGGATACGTTAAACAAATATGTATATAGAAAAGTAAGACTGAATACACACCTTCCAATTTTTTGTATAATTTTTGTATGGCACGTCATACAAATGGTGTGTACCTCTTTTACTCAAATCTCAAGATTTTGCGACGTAAGACACCAAAATATCATACTATAGTATGAGAAAATAATAAATTATCGCTCGCTAACGGTGAAGGAAAACATCGTGAGGCAACCTGCATGCCTGAGAGTGCCTAAAAGTGCTTTAGGGTGTGTGTAGTCTACCAATCTGTAATAGGCCAGCGTGGTGGAGTAAGACCTAACCCTTCTTATCATGAGAAGAGGCCCGAGCCCAGCAGTGAGACATGTATTAGATATAGGGCTGCTATTATCATATGAGTAAATATATATTACTATATATTACTACTATTGTTTACCAAAACTAATATTGTTTGCAAACATAATAATATATATATTTGTGAAGATATTGACAAACAAAGTCATAAAACATAACATGCCTAATAATAACTTCAGGCCACCATCCGGTCATCCGGTAATCTATCAATACATCAAAAGCAAATCCTGGGTCCCATCCTTATCGACATTAATTTTTTACAACGAGTTCACCGAAAAAAGCATAGAATCGATATAAAATACCATATCGGTTATTTTAGAACCCGACTTTTTGAAAAGTAGGTTATCGATTTGACCAGAATTAATTCCGTTGTATACGTTTGTATATTGTGTTGTACAGGTTTTTGTTTCTTTATGTTTTGGGAACAGTTGATCAAAGAACAGACCGATTTTTATGCAACTATTTGCGATATCTTCGAAGAAAATGTTAAAGAAATCGTTTTATATTCGTACTATATGTTTTGTCGCAAGTTTTCCTGCATTGGTCCTTTGGCGCGTTGCCCAATGGTGCCGACACAGTTGATGCTAATAAAAGTATCAACCTGGTTTACTTAATGTAATTGCTATCAGACAATTACTTACTGGTAAATTTCTGGTATCATATTTTGTCAATAGTGCTACTGGAATTGTATATTTACCAAGAAACTGGTTCTTGACTATAAATGTACAAAAAGTAGTATGCTTTTTTGTAAATCATCATTCATCTAAATTATTAGTAGTGAATTATTTTTATTTAAATACTGCTAGCATTTTGGGAACGAGGCCTTCTGACAGTGACTTATTAAGTTTAGATTAAGTTATTAGACTAGTTTAATTTAAGATTCTATATGTATATTTTTCTATAAATAAAGATAATTATTTTTATTAATTAATTAAACCTTTACCAAGTGTGCAATGTTTCAAAAATGGAGATGATTTTACTAGATAAATATCTAGAGATTAGTTGCTTTTTATTTATTTCCGTCAGATGATCTGGACAACAACATAGGCGACACAATGTAGGTGTAAACTAATGCCGATTATATGTACATATTCTATATTAAAGGCGTGTCCTGCATAATACTATTAATTAATCGACCACTACCGTAAATGGTAGCTTATCGTACAACCCATTTACTATCCATACTATTAATCCGTAGAATTTGTATGTTTGAAACCGCTAATCTCAGAAACTACTTGTTTAAATGAAAAAAAACTTTCAGTGTTAAATAGTTCATTTATTAAAAAAGGTTATTAGTTATGTAACCTTTCGCTAAAACTAACAGGAGCGGAGCAGTAATGTTTAAAGTAGATAACCGAGAGGAGCAGCCAGTTCTAATAAATTTCTGATAAAACAGTAGTTAAACCTTGAACTGCGACTAGTTCGCGGTTTATTAGCAAACAATGACTGACCTCATGGCTCTAGATACGGAAATAATATATCTCTTTGTCAAGCATTACATGTGTGGGTATGTAAAGTTATAAAACTCTTAACATAATCGTCTCCGTCGTGTGTTGTGTTCCATGCAAATCCAAAAGCTACTGGTCTTATTGTGTCATGATGTGTCAGCAGCAGGTTAAAGGCAAAACGGTGGTGCCTTCCTTATAACTTGATCAAAAAGGCTGTACCAATATAACTTAGTCAACAATAAATTTAACTTAGTAATCCTTTCTTCTATTAAAACGCTTTCCACCATGTTTTATTACTTAGGTATCAACAGTGAACACAAGTAATAAACTTAATGACAACTTAAGTTACAAACTGTTGCCGAACCGCATTCTATCTGATTCATTGCGACTGACTGCTAGAAAATATTTTATTGTTTAGCAAGACAATGTCCTGTTGCAATAGCTAAGGGTTCATGCAAACGAGCTACCAGTGGCAGCTACTTCTAGCTAGCGACAAGCAACCAAAAATATTTTTCTGCCAATAAAATAACTTAGTCAGCCACGGGTTAGGTTCGGCCATAGAAATCTTAATAATAAGGCAATAGAAATGTCAAAGACGCGTGACCTTGTCGCCGCGCATCTGTCTAGTCAAACACAAGTGCGAGTTGAGGAATTGTCGTCTTAATGTCATCGCAAAAAGAATAATTTTGTTTGCAGGAATACAAGCGCATGAGTCTAATCGAACATAAGTGTGAGTTGAGGAATTGTCGTCTTAATGTCATCGCCAAAAAGAATAATTTTGTTTGCAGGAATACAAAAAGTGGTATTTGAAAAACGGCGACATGCGTCCCAGTGTTAAAAGATAGTCGATAGCATTTCTATTGACTAGTTATTAAGATTTCTATGGGTTCGGCTGTGTTAGGCGCGTAGAATGCTATTAAAAAGAAATCAGTTTAATTAGCACCCATTTTTGAATACAACTTATATGCACTCGCTACATTCACGTAGCTAGCTAGTGACAACTAAATTTTTATTAATTCACACGCAAAAGTGTGGCCACGACACGCCATCGTGCTGTTCCAGTGGCGGATCACTCGCTACCTAAAACTATACTGGGTCTAAAGTTTTTTACTCCCTTAGCCCTAGAAGGGCCGATCATTGACACCATAATTTTATTGTAAATTTTAACAGTTTTGGTAATCTGCTAAATCAATAGCGGGACCAAAACTATCAAAATAAACAATTATAATGTCACTGATAGACTATTCTAATACTATGGAAATAGCAGGCTTGAGGTCCTGTACAACAGGAGGGTACACATTGTAGTGGCCACCAACCACCATTATTGCCGCGGTTTTAGAGGAAGTGGCGCGTGACAGCCACTGGTGGCGATGGCCGGTAGCCCGTTTGCACAGACCCTTAAGTTATTGGGTCTTTTAACTTAGGGCTTATCTAATGAATTTAACACTAGGGAATGTCGTTCTAAGTTGTGTTTAGTACCGGTATTACGAGTAAGTTAGATGTATTTGTTGATTGGATCGGCGATGATTAAGCAAAGTTTGTACACACAAAATTAACCGTTTGTCTGTTTGCGTAGAATTTCAAGAAAACCACTAAACCGACCGTGATTTAATTGGATTGATGGAAGCTAGAACAAAACAAATATAAATATAAAAATCAAAGCTCTTAATAAAAGTGACATCATGTTAAAAGATTATAATAAAAAAGAAAAATATCGACTGTTACCACTCAAACGATATTTTTTGTTAAGATCAGTTATTGTTAAGGAACTCGTCCATAACAAATGGGATCATGACGTAATGTTTTGTTAATATCTGTTATACTATAGCGAATTGTTAAATCATAAATTGTAATAGTTTTGGGTGATTTTTCATGGTTTTTCAGTTACACGATGGGCGAATAACATCGTTTGAAATAACGTGAGGTGATATCATTTGCATATTTGTTGTATCTCTAACACAAAAACACCTAACACGAATACGATGTGGTTCTAGTAAGTAATAATTTCTTAATTGATATCATTAATTTTTATACTAACTACTGTAACTCTTTGTATCTTGATGTTCAATATTTGGCGGTTGGTAACTTGCATTTCAAAATATTTATTATTGATTTTGATATAAGAATGTTTTCAAATTTTGAATTATAGTCAATACTGTCACTCATTGCCATCCGCAATAGCCAGAACTTATTGTAAATGACCAACAGACGTAGGAATAGACAAAATATATCCCATTCTTTTCGTTAGCTGTGAGGGGTGCGTGAAAGAAGCCTCTTGTTATTATTTAAATTGTTCATTGCATACTCCATAACATGGTACTATACATCTCTGCTATACCCTTCTGAGTAATATTGGCGTGATGTTACAAAAGTTTAGCATCCCAAAGCGTCGCAATATAGATGAATAGTGGGGATCGAATCATACGATGAGTGGCGTGATCCAACCGCCGTTTTTTGTGGTATAGCTGAAGGTTGCCGCACTAGATATGGGTTCGTGGTCCGTTTAGAAATATGGATGAGGAAAACAATACTGGGAATTATTTTGTGGTTAAGTAGTTGTTATTGAGTTTTCTAGAATGCTGTCTTGTGACACTGTTGTTTATACTGCGTCTAAAACTTTTATTTTAACTGCAAGTCTAGGTTTAAATATCCGTCAAAACAGTTGTACTAATGATTATCGAATAGATTTCACCCGCGGCTCTGTCCGTATAGTACGTGAATAAAAAGAAGCTTATAATATATTTATTTATAGAAAAATATACATGTTGGATCTAACTTAATCCACACTAAATAAGTCACTGTCAGAAGGTATCTTACCCAAAATGCTGGCAGCATTAATAAAGCCTTAGCCCTATTGGCTTTTGGCGGTATCCACACATGATAAATAAATAATAGTTAAAAAAAACTAAAAAACACGCTATTAAAGTACTTATAACTAAAAAATGAAAAATAATTCCCAATATAAGGTGAAAAAAAAGCGTGGGTTGCTCGATAGACGAAAAATATGGCACAGAGCGCACCACGCTTTTTTCAGCTTATATTAGAAATTATTTTTCACTTTTTAGTTAGAAGTACTTAACAGCGTGTTTTTTAGTTTTTTTAAACTATTATTTATTTTCTACTTTTTAGTTTGGTTTATTTATAATAGCGTTTTTATAATTTTTTTTTTTTTTAATTTTTTTATTTTTTTTATCGAATTATTGCATTGTCATCGATCTTAGACAGGTGTGCAAAATTTCAATGAAATCCGTCCGTTTAAAGTGGGTCACAATCGAGTCCAAAGAAGTCGGTTACATACATACATACATACAGGTAAAGCTAATATAAGCGTGTTAATGACGGATGACATTGACAACGTCAAGACACTCGTCGCAAATGTCAAAGAGCGCTGAATCGCGATAACAAAATGTTCACAGCAAGTATACGTCATATATACTACTTCGAAGACGATACCGCTGGTCAGCTGTCCGCCAGGCAATATCACCGAGCCTGGTCGGAGGATCCTACTTTTGTGGTGGAGGAACTTCACACCCCGTTCCTCTACAAGCCCTTTCTATAATTATGTTAATAACTAAAATACAGGTGTGACAGCCACAATGGAAGGGCTATATACAGTTTTGTTGGTCTACATTCGATTCTTATTCTTATCCACCAAAGAATTATCCGAACAGTGCTTTTAACGAATCTCATGTCAATTGTTTGATGGATAAGATTTGGAATAGTGCATAAACGCCCTTACTTAAAGGGAAACCTTTTATTAAAACAAAAAAACCGACAAAACAACTAAAACCCGATAAATAAAGAATGTACATACAATTACGTACACCGTGTCACGAAAGTTTCGCGTCAACAGGCTTAAATGAACAACTGTCATGTCGAATAGCTGTTAGTATTGGGTTTCGACGTAGCGTTGTTATAGATATTTAATACTATATAAAAGTGCATGAAAAACTTGAACTTGACCTTGGGTTCTATAATATATTTATATTTATGACTAGCTTTTGGCCGCGACTTCGTTCGCGTGGAATTCGTTGTATTAAGTATTAGCTGCACCCGCGTTGAACCTTACTGTTCTGCTGCCGTGGAGTTTAGCGTAATGTTAAATATTTAAAAGCATTTATTGGTAGTTAGACTATCAAACACAAAAATAACTATTACAATCCAATCAGTAGTTCCCGAGATTAGCGCTATCAAACTAACTAACGTTCGCCCGCGGTTTCGTCTGCGTGGTAGGTACATTACGTAGTAGGCAAGTAAAATGGGATCACATGGGAAGCACCAGCTTTCAAATAAAAAAAGAATCATTAAAATCGCTTCGCCCAGTGGCAAGTTATGAGGTAACAAACATAAAAAAACAACAAATATCCTTTTGCTTGTGGATGATAAACTATCCCTAAAAATCAATTACTTATAATAAGAATTAATAACATAACATACATAACTTCACGCCTATATTTTTCAGAAGGTTGTGGCAGAGTTATACAACATCCACATCTCATCTGTTATGTTTAGGTCCAATGGGATAGGGGGTGAGCCTATCGCCATACACCGGGCACAATTCCAACTCCGTGCTGCTATTGTGAATTTCCTGAGGTAAAGTAACATTATCATTATAATAACACTTTGCCCGTCCCGGAAATCGAATCTGAGACCGATAAGCGATACACAATGTGTAACATAAAAACATTTACTAGAAATATAGGTGTTTCTTTCGCTTTGTGACATGAACATCGTTTCATGGGGTTTCACACATAGGTTTCCATGGCACCACCATTAATAGGATTACGCAATAAATTACGGGATCCCATAAAAACGTTGTTATTTACAATATATCTTTGCGAACGGCGTTTTCTATATATAGTTCTAGGCGGGGAGCTAAAATGCTGCTTTAGGAACTTTAAGCATTCAAACACTACTAAGGAGAAATTGAATTTGACCTGCGATACAATCAAAATTTATTTGAGCACTACTCTAACCTACCATATAAGATTGATATTGTAAAATATATAACATAATATCACGCCTATATTACCTAGAGGGGTTTGGCAGAGGTGTACAGCACCTACATTTCATCTGTTTTCTCTAAGTCCCATGGGATAGGGGATGAACCTATTGCTATCCATCGGGCACAATTCCATGTCCGTGTTACCGTTGACTTCAAGGATTAAGTATTCCCGGCACAATATCTTGATATAAAAAAAAGTAACATATATACGAATCGAATTGAGAACCTCCTCCTTTTTTTGAAGTCGGTTAAAAAGAGATAGTTACCAAGTGTTATTTTCTTAAATAATTTTTAATTATTATAAGTATTTTTTTGAAAAATGTCTTAATATTCTGATATTTTATATTTTTTTTCATTATTACTGCATGAAAATGAAATCTTTTTATTGTATTATTTGATTGATTACTTATTATTATTTGTAGAAGCATGTTATGTACGTTTTTATAAAATTTATGATCTTAATAGTGAAATAAAAGGTATTTTTTTTTATTTTTTTTATTTACCGAGTGTTCAGTAATTTTCTTTACTTAATAATATTGTTCAGCAGCATTTTATCCCCGCTACACTTATACGCCTCAATCGCGTGCCCTGTCTCACGCAATATGAGCCACGATGTAACAGGCTGTGTAACTTTTAAATACATACTCTTGTTTGTGTACATTTAAGGCTAAAATTAGAAAACAGGTTCAATTATATACGTTTTAGATGTGTTGAATCATCATGGAAAACTTAAAGTAAAACAAGATAATGGTAATTCGTCTGCACTTTTGCAGAAAATCAAAATACAGAGATTTTATTTTTGAAGTTCAGTACAGAAGTAGATAAGTAGTTGTTCATAGTTTGAGTAAGTAATTGTAATTGATGACCTAAGTGGATACCGATAAGTAGGATAATCCTTAAACATTTAATCGGGTTATGGGCATGTTAGTTTAAAAAAATAAAAGGTAAATACAAAACTTGGCCTAAAGCCTGCAGGAAGTTATCAATGGTTTTAGTGGTAAATCCATCAACATATTGACCACTAAAGGATAAACACGCCTTTGCGAGGATTTCTTTAGGAGTCGCGTATCGCCGCTTTCGTGGAAGGTTACACGACACCTCGCAATTGCGCAACACTTCGCCGATTAAAAGTGTTAAATAGTTTCTAAGTTATAAAATACAAATATGTATGTTAGTTATAAGGTATTTATGTATGGGCCCTGATGCCTGAAATAAAAAAAATATTTCAATATATTTGATTTGATTTGCCCGCGGCTTTATGCGCGTGGAATTAGTTATATGAACTATCATCCGCTGTCGCGATTTGACCTGCATTAAAGCTTACTGACTCGACTCCCGTGGAGTTTAGCGTGATATTAAATATCTTGAAACCTTTTTGAGAATTTATCAAACACAAAAAAAAATATTAAGATCCAACCAGTAGTTCTTGAGATTAGTGCTATTAAACAAAAAAACTAACTTTTTGCCGCGGTTTCGTCTGCATGGTAGGAATATCAATAGCTTATGTTAAACGCCTTATAGTCAGTTACCTAATTCTAATATATTAGTTTAGTTTAGGATATTAGCCGAAACAAATAGGCAGACAGACAGAAATACAAAAAAAACTGCGTTTTAGGCATATGTGCAAACAACTACTATACCTGATGAAAAAACATTGTTATTTTGAAATTAAAAACAGACACTCCAATTTTATTTATTTGTTTTGATATAAACTAATCAAAGAGCATTATTTTAGTTCTATTTTAAAAAAGAGGCATGCTTAGTTTCGGAACATAGTAAACACAGGGCTTCTCCATCTAAATTACCATACAAATCTGATGGAAGAATATTAATACTTATTAATCTTTATTCATGTGGCCGTCTCAACAACGAAGAATAGCACGTCTTTGACCTCAAATAGCCACAAAATTATATATTCAGATTTTAATCCCGCATAATAACTATCTAGTGTTATGAGATCCTCACACACCAACCCAATAAGGTATCGTGCAAAACTGATTGGAAAAATTGATCAGCGATAAGGTTCTCTTATAGGACCTACGAGAATAATAATTACCTACAAGATATTATATATATTTTTTACGGTACGATCAGCCTCTTAAGCCGATGTAATTATACGCTAGCATTTTTTTGTTGACGGTACCATAACTTGTACTGTGGATGTTTTAATGTACTAGGTGTATGGGCGGCATTGTTTGATTGATTATTGAAATTTAAAATGTTATATTATATTGTCCCAGTTGTAATAAGGTTAAAAATTTTGGTAGAAGGACTGAAAAAACTGACTTGAGGCAATCTGCAGTTTTTCTTAATCACAATATTCTTTTTTTTTTAAATTTTGAAATAAGCTCTTTATTTATAGCTGATTTATTTAATTTTAACCGACTTAAATAAAAAGAACGTTCTCAATTCGATTATACTCTTTTATTATTGTTTATTTTTATGATTGTTCACCGGTTTCTCGGGGACGTCTGGAAAGATTTGATTTTTTTTGTTTTGTCTGAAAAAGTATACTTGTCATGTATGTGTATATTTTCATGAAGTCACGATCTGATGATGGGGTCCTAGAGAAATTGAGGGCAGCCCTCAAATTTTAAAGGCTTCTTTATTGTTTTTCGTATATTACCTAAAGCTACTCAGATATTTGCATCTAGCAGCCCGCAATATATGTTGATGAGCTGATGGTTGAAGGTACAACTCCTCAGCGGTTAGGAGTACGGAGATCATTCTTTAAATATAGACCTTAAGACCGTTTACTGTTCTTTCAAGTAACACACTGTGATGCGGGACGTTGAATTTTACTCGGGTATTTTTTAATTCTTAGTGTATTTTTTGTGATTGAAGTCGATTGTTTTTTGTAAAATTATTTATTTCTCCAAGTTATAAGATGTCATAGCCATTAATTTAGCATAATTATGGACAAAAACAGGTAGCTATATATTTCCGGGGTCAGATGTTAATTAACTGTCCATATATTATTCAATTCGCAAAAAAAATATTTCTACATTTTAAGACCGAATTTATATGCAGCATGTTCTTTTATTGATCGAAGACAGCAAATAATAATGCCAGAGTTGATTAAAAAGTTTTGGTTTCAACCATCGGTTTGGGCTATATTTAAGAGTTTTGTTGGTCTAGTGGTAAGCGTATACGCCTCTTACCGCATGGTTTTGGCTTACCGGGTCGGGCAACGTGTTATTTGTGTTGTTTCCGTTAGGAAATTCTCAGTGGCCGGCAGATGGCGATAGAATCACTCCCTAGCCCATGGGACCTTAACATAGCACGTGAAGTGTAGCTGTTGTATACCTCTGCCACACCCTTCTGGGTAATATAGGCGTGATGGTATGTTATGTTATATTATGTTGTTTCAAATGACGACCGGATGGCGGAGTGGGTAGTGTTCCTGCCTGCGACGCCGAGGTCGTGTATTCGATTCCCGCTTAAGACAAATCTTTGTGTGCATGAACATGGCGGTTTGTCTTAGTCTGGGTGTTTCTTTGTATAATAAGTATGTATCAAAAGAAAAGTATATATAATGTATTAGTATCAGTTATTCTAGTACCCATAGTACAAGCTCTGCTTAGTTTGGGACTAGATGGCGTTGTGTGTAAGTTGTGAGATATTTATTTGTGAGATAATATTGGAAGGCTTTAATCGTTCCTTGAGTAGCATTAAGCTCCTCACACATGCCTCGTCTTAACGTCTGGAAGCTCCATACTAGATAATTATGTTAGGTAGATAGATAGATAACAACTTTATTTGCACACCATTCAATTACAAACTAAAGATAACTATTTAAAGATAATAACAATATGCAAAGGGCGGCCTTATCGCTTGACGCAATTTCTGCCAGGCAACCTTTGGATGGACAGATTTAAAAGAAAAGGCGTTGTAGTTTCAGAGTGTATGGAGCTTAGAAACATTTTTATTTTTTCATTTGCTTAAAGTAAAGATAGGTAAAGAAAATACCTAATACCTAAATAAATATAATTTTTAACTTATCTAATAATATATAATTCAATAATTAATAACTACATACAAAAATATTAAATAATACAATACAAAATAATATCATACATATCAAATAATAATATATATAATTTTACTTAAGTGATAGATAATGCTCGTTTAACATTTTTTTTAAAGTGGTTAAGGATTTGGCTTGTCTTATTTCTATAGGCAATGCATTCCATAACCGTACGGCTTCCACTGTAAAAGACTGGTCATAGAAATTTGTGGAATGCATTGGCATCTCAAGTCTCAAATTTTCGGATGATCTCAAAAACTTAGAATGTGAGTCATGTACGTATTTAAAACGTTCCTTAAGATATACTGGGGTTGTGGGATTAAATAAAACGTTATATAAAAACGTAAGGATGTGAGTATTCCGGCGAAGGCGAATCGAAAGCCACTTGAGCCTTTGACGAAATTCAGAAATGTGATCATATTTGCGTAATCCAAATATAAATCTTATACAAAAATTTTGTAGTCGCTCAAGCTTATCAAGTTGGGCTTCAGTAAGATTTAGATAGCTGACATCGGCATAGTCGAGAATTGGAAGAAGGAGGGTCTGCGCAAGTGCAGTTTTAGTGGTGGTTGGAAGAAAGTTTCTTAGCCTGCGTAAGGATCCTGCTGAAGCAAAGATTCTACGACTTGTTTCCTGTATCTGGGGGCCCCAGGATAGTGTACTATCAATATAAATACCTAAGTTTTTAACTTTTTTGCTGATTGGCAAAGGAGTACCATTAAATAGAACTTGAGGTAGCTGGGACCAATCGAGCTTAGAAACCATCCTGGGGCTACCAACAACAATAACTTGCGTCTTGGCAGGATTTACTTTCAATCATTGCTCCATTTATTAATCCGCTCTAGATCTGTATTAGTGGTCATAATAGCTTCTGATATTTTATCAAATGGAGCCTGGGCATATATTTGCAAATCATCTGCATAGAGGTGGTAGGAAGAAGTTAATTGTTCGGAGATAGAATTTATAAAAATTGCGAAAAGTAAAGGAGATAATACGCCACCCTGAGGTACGCCAGCCGTAGTGTTACACCACGAAGAAACGGAATCTTCTATTCGTATACGTTGCCGGCGACCAAACAGGTAACTGTGAAACCAATCAATTGCCGTTGGAGATATGTTAATTGAGCGCAATATACCTAGCAGAATGTGAAAATCTACAGTATTAAAAGCGTTACTGAAGTCAAGGAGTGTTAAGACTGTAAGATTTCCACAATCCATACCAAGTCTGATACCGTCTGTTATATGGACCAATGCAGAGGTCGTACTATGCCCTGAACGAAATCCGGACTGGAAGGGATTGAACAAGCTATTTTTGCAAAGGAATGAGGTAAGTTGAGTATGGATGAGGCGTTCGAGGACTTTAGAGAGAAAAGGAAGTATTGATATGGGACGATAATCAGCAAAGGATGAGGACTTGGATTTTTTAGGTATAGGGGTAATCTGGGCATCTTTCCATGCAGTAGGAAATACCCCAGAGGAAATGGAATAATTAAGAATATGACATAGGATGGGAAGGATTTCGTCAAGGATCGGCAGAATCATGTTGCGACTAATCAGATCATTTCCCACTGCATTAGACGATATAGACAGAATGCTCTTCTTAACATCACAATCAGCAAAATGATTAAAGACAAAAGCTGGGAATGAAGGAGCTGGAAGAGATAAAAGATGATTAAGTGTATTTGTTTTAATGGGTCCATCATAATTGGACGAAGTTGAGAAATGTTTATTTAGTAAATTGATATCTATGTCTTTAGGAATCGACTCTTCGCGTGACTTTCCAACTCCTAATGTTCTAAGAAATTTCCAGACTTTTACTGGCTCTCCGTTTTCAACGGCATTGTGAATATTGTGGCGTTGTGCATTCCTACACACCCTATTGCGATGATTTCTTGCAGCCACATATTTATCGTAATTTGTAGAGTTAGGACGACATTTATACTTGGTTTTGGCTGCAGATGTTTTTGCCATTATGCCCTTTATCTTATCTGTGAGCCATGGAGATGGTAAATGTTTTAATTTTATAGGTCGCATTGGTGCATGTAGATCGTATAGACGGATAATGTTATTATTGAAAATCTCTACTTTGGCGTCGGTGGACACAGACGTCAGAAGTATACTCCAATCGATGTTGCTGGCATCCTCATGAAGTTTGTCACGGTCTATACCACTAAAATTGCGCTGCAGGATAATTCTCGGCTTTGCCTTTGGGGGACGAATTTTATATGAGAGATAAATAAGGTCATGGAAAGAGAAATCATCGGCAGTACATTGTCCATGCTTGACAACATGTTCTGGCGAAGAAGTTAAAATTAGATCAAGAAGAGAAGGATTGCAATTAGGAAAATGATGCGTAGGATTTGAAGGAAGAATAGATAGATTATTTGATTCGGAAATGTAGCGGAAAGAGGAAGAACGAGAATCGTTTTTCAATAGGCAAGTATTGAAATCTCCCATTAAAATCGTGTGACTGTAAGAAGGAATTAGATTTTCCAGGATGTGTTCGAATGAAGAGAAGAAATTAATTCTTAGCGAAGGGGAATAATACACACCAAGTAGAACTTTAATATGATTTAGTTCCACTTCTAAAAAGAGATGCTCACCGGCATTTGTCGGTGGTGGCTGTGGTGACATATCAATAATAGAGTAAGGAATGTGTGTGCGCAAATAAATGGCAACACCGCCACCAGCTCCAACCGTGCGATCATTTCTTATTAGCTGGAAACCTGGGAGAGAATATGGAGTGGAAGGTAAGCATGGTTTTAACCATGACTCCGAGACTAAAATTGCATGAATGTTCTTACAGTCAAGGTTAGTCAGCATCTCAGGGAAATGGGCAGGAATACTTTGTGCATTGATATGAACCACATTAAAATTCTTTGGAACATCCGAAAACTGCACCTGAAGATTGTCAGCAAGCGTTGGTATGCTCGAAAAACTATCACTAAGACTGCTGGCAGAATAAAAACTATCATCATCACTTAAATCAGTATTTAACATATTAATAGATATAATATATATTTATATAAAAATATAATAATAATAAGAATAATAATAAGATGTATTATAAAAACAAATAAACTGTAATATTAATTAAAAAATAATATATATTTAATTTTGTATTAATATAATTGTGTATATTATAAATATATATTTAAAATGCTTAATATGGAAGCTTAGCTAAATTTAATTAATTTAACCACTGTCCAACCGCTGGTTACGTGTTCAAAGTAAATAAATCAATTAATTAATAAACAAAGGTCAACAACACAAAAACAAATTGTATAAAATAACATTAACACTAACCGGGCAAATAAACAAAACAATTCAATTTCATTTGAATTATAAGCAAGTATTTACATTCAATTTGTTAAGAATATGCTCAAAAGTCAAGGTTTCATATTAGTTGCTAAGTGAAATGAAACGTAATTGTCAAGTAGTGACAGAAAAATAGAATTTGACATTGACAGACGTCTAAGTTAAAAAGTTTACTATAAACATTTTAGGTTATACCTTCTAAGTTAAATTAATTGTGAAAATACAAAAATAGTGTGAATAAAGATAAATATTGTACTTAGGAAGGTAAACAGTTGAAGAAGTAATCTAGTGTAAAGTAGGTAGTATAAACAACATAATAATAAGAAGAATTACCCGGTCAGCGCAATGTTCCGCCTAAATGAAACATGTTGAAGCTCGAATCAATCACTGCTTCTTTGATGAGACCACAGCTCTTCGGGTCTTTTGTACAGGAGGAGCATTTTTCGCGGCGTGCTTTTCGGGAACAGGAGCTAATTTATTCAGTTCAGCGACGGATGTTATTTTATGCCGCGTACCGTCGGGGCACTGGATGTGGATGAAGCCTTCACGCGTCCAAGTCTTCGTTATTCCGAACTTCTCTCTTGCCGCTTGAAATGCCTGATGACGTGCCCTGGTTAGAAACTCCGACGCCGTGATGCCAATGCCTTTTAATTTGGTTTTAGAAAACCAAACACTGTCCCGCACTGCAGCGCTATGCATCTTGACGAGGATTGGCCGGGGCTTGCCATCTGATGTTGACCTACCCATCCTGTGGCAGCGCTTGATTTCATCACATTTGAAGGTGTCAATTTTCAAATGCCGCTTCACCACATCTGCCACTACAACATCAGTCTGCTCATCATTTAGCTCCGGAACTCCATGGAACAGAATCATCTTCCGGCGACTCCGCATTTCCATGATATCAATGTCCCGAGTCATGGCATTGACTTGATGCTGAAAAGCCTTGAACGACTCCAATACAAAATTTTTGAAGAGGGAGAATTCTTCATTCAGCCTGTCTGTTCCGCTGCCAGCTGAGGTGCTTAGCTTTTTCTGCTCTGCCTCAAAATGCGCCATCCGCTCTTCAAAGGTCGACATGAATTTCGTCAAGCAATCTTGAACTGTTGCCATTATAAGTTTTGTGTTGTTGTGTTTGTTTGTGAAAATAACACTTAACCAGCAGGTGTTTGAGTTATAAGCAAGGTATGATCATAAATTATATATTATTAAATGGTTCTATAT
Source organism: Hypena proboscidalis (assembly GCA_905147285.1). NCBI lineage: Eukaryota > Metazoa > Arthropoda > Insecta > Lepidoptera > Erebidae > Hypena > Hypena proboscidalis. The sequence goes on along the minus strand of LR990150.1, from coordinate 1,361,261 downwards.
TTTAAATTGAATTTTATTTGGGAGCAAATTTAAAAACAGTTAACAGTCTCAACTACCCACAATTATCGTATCGTATGTTGTTCTCTATTAAAGTATTTTTTTCCAAAGGATAATTATAGTATAGTATCTCTAAGCAAAATATAAAATCTGACACTATCAACATGTTTTGCGATATGTAAAAACATTTTACAACGCAAATTTGTAGCCTCCTCCTTTAGCAAAACATACAAATAAAAACTTAACATCAGAAGCTCCAAGAAAAAGCCATATTATGTAAATCGATTGTTGCCCGAGTCTATTCGATCGAACCGATTTTTATACCGATACTCGATTATTACGTATGCAAGCTAGCACTTACGGTAATCGAGTAATAAGCGATATCGATATAATGACTCGATCCCGCTCCCGCTTAATTGCAGCTCGATATTTGCATTAGCCGTCGCCATTTTGCTTTCATAGACAAAGTAGAGTGGCTCTGTAGTCTGTAAATCTTTTGATTTTATTTAGTATTATGATAGTGTTTGTGCTCTTAATGGAATATCATTTTTAACAACGCTTTTAATTATCTAGCATTCGTACTTTATTTCGTACATTTGAAAAGTGAAAAATAACAATATTTGTTTTTTTCATCTTGTACTTCTATTTAATGGAAATACAGATAGTAGCGTAAACTGAATATAAATAAATAAATATCTCTCAGCTTAGGTACAACGCCATCAAGTCCTAAACTAAGCAGAGCTTGTATTATGGTTACTAGAACTGATACTAATACATATATACTTTGTTGATTTTAAATAGATAATTGGACTTTTAGTAATAAGAAGAATTAATGACGCCCCAAAATGAATGATATATTTTAGCCAACACAATTTTTTATTTATTTTCCGTTACAAACGCTACCCGTTCCAATAACTAGCAATACTGCAATCTATGAGCAATAAAATTAAATAGGCAACTGATATTCAAGTCTCGTATCCCTCATACCATAATTATTTATTCCAACCGCACCTCTGCCGGTCATTGCCTCATATGATAGCAGTTTTATTAAAAAATCAACCTGTCAAACATTGACAACTGACATATTTGAATATCGAACACCTTGACTTTTGTTTTTGCGGTTTCTTCGCTTCTAGGCATTATAGAATTGTGATTAATGCGTTTTCTTTTAAATTCCACATTTAGTAATTATGCTTTGTTGTTTGAACTGCTATTATTTACATTGCATCATTATTACGTAAACTAAATATAGCTACTGTTAGTGCTGATTGCACCAAACTTCCTAATCTAAGGTTGTATTTAACCCGTAATAAGCTTATGTTTATTTTTATATGTAATTGAAACTCCTCTCGATATTAGAAAAACTTCTGAGATACTACAATTTTAAATTCACATTAATAATATAATCGCTCAAACGGCTACATAAGTGTTACGTCACGTGTATGTATTTTGTATGAGGCGTTATGCATTTTGTTTGATAGAAATATAAAAAAATGGACTCGTTAATGAAACTTTGTACGAATGATTGTTCAGACTTTCATGGGCGGGTTAGATTTATAATATGTAATTGTAACTACATTTTATTATATGCATAGATAAAATCCCTCAATATCTAACTATCAATCAATTTTTAATCAAAACAGTAGGCAACTTAATGTAGTGACATAATAATATTTGATTAATGATATTTTTGATATAACTCATTTGTATTTGTTCGTTTAATTGTACTTCTTGTTCTAATAATTTATATACGAAATATATTGGCCAGTAACTACCACGGTATTATGCTCAAGTGCCGGTAATTTCAGGGTCTTTCCTACTTTACCAGCTATTCTGAATGATGCAATACCCATCGGAGCTGGTACTTAGATTGATTTTAATTTGAACCTAAACAGTTCGATTAAAACAGATTGAACAACAACAAAACAGACAAAAATCTTATTATTTTGATAAGTTTAATTTAATTCTTTAGGTTATTTTTATTTGCTCGGTTATTATAATGTTTGACGTGTTCAAGCGTCCCTTGGTGTTTATGCAAATTAATGATTTTAATTTTGATTTGGTTACCAGTTGGCACACCGTGGAACGCACTCGAGGGCGATAGCACCACCGTCTCACCTTTTACCTGCCGCGAAATAGTAGCTTGCATTACTATTTTCCGGCTTGGTAGTGAGATCAGGTCCTGAAATTAGTGGCATATGAAGCAAATTACCGTAGTTCTCAGCTGAAGCGACGCATCTACAATCTGCTTTTAGGGATGTTAATGTCCATTGGCTGTACTCCACTGATCATCAGGTGGACTACAATTAGTTCGCTGAAGGCGTAGTAAATATAATGTGAACTTTTAACATACAATTTTATAATCTACCCAGGTGTTAATTCACTTTTACTATCAAACAATGCCGCTTACATTTTGACTTTCTCTGTCCCGCCTCGAATAAAGACAATGTGTATTAGCTATAATTGTATGGACGCTAAATATTATGTTACGTTTAAAGTTGGCGTTAGGACTTTTTGGACTGCAACTTTTTTAAGGCCAAGGAGTTCTTAGAACAGTTAACAATAAATTTTTATTCTTTGTTGTTTTTTGGCTTGGATTGTAACTATTTCATCTTGGAGGGAGAGGTTCGCCTATGAGGTTTGCAATCAGATATTTTTGACCGTTTTGTAAACACATTGAAGACAAAGGGGTGAGTCTGTCGCCATCGGAAATGCCTAACGGAAAAAGTTATCATGGATAACACTTTTGCCGGGGATTAAACTCAAGATCTCACGATAAATTATAAACAACGTGGTGTTTATTATTAGTAAACCATATTGACGGTATAAATTTGTATTTTAACAACCCAATTAAAAAAATATATATAACGCTTATAAATAAACTTGAAAACTTAATTATATCATTATATCATTATTATACTTATCATTATCTAATACACGATCAGACTAATTTATTACCCAACAAATAAATTATATAATAATTGAATTAAATTAAATCTTATCGTCACAATCGTACTTTTGAATTATATGAAACACGTGTTCTGAGATTTATGTTTGAAAAGTTCATTTTAATTAGTTTATAATTGAATTAATAAATAACATTTTCGTGAAGAATTATCTTTTGATTTCGATTTGGTAACGCACTTTGAGTGGTAATTAAAAAGCGGAAGTTAATGTTTTATTTACAAATAATTATTTTGTTTCATGTGCTAATAAATTATCTAGACTTTTTTGTATTGTAAATAGATATTGAAGCGTACCGTGTAGTTGACATGCTTATTATACACAAATGTGTTAATTAATTGCAATGACATGCATTTTTGTATGTAAAGTATTTTGATGTAAATTTTTTGCAGCTATTTTTCCTAATGTATATTTCCTTACTTGAAACCTCACATCGGCAATGATTGCGAACATCAAACAACATCACAATCCACAACATTCAGTATATAGTATATTGTTAGTCATTTCTCATGATGATCGTTTTCACACTTTAAGTACAACATCGGCAATGATTGCGAAGATCAAACTACATCACACTACGACATTTAGACACCTATTGTTTTGAAATACGATTCTTTGTTGCGAGTCTACACGATGATCTTAGGTCAGGGATAGGAGTGCGAATCATGATCTATGATCAAAAAACGGGGGTCATCGATTTCGCGGAAAGCAGATTTTGGGTGTACGGTTGCTTTGCTTTGAACTGCGCTGTTTGTGGGTTCGATCCCAACACGGGATAAATCTTTGTGTGATCCGCAAAGATTTGTTCAGACTCTGGGTGTGCTTTGTGTGTGTGAAAAGTATGTTTGTGAATACCCCCGCGACACAGGAGCTGTACTAGTGCGAGCGCCGTTTTTTAAAAAAAAAGAAAATACAATCTTAACCTTTTTCCAGAGAGAGAGACCAGTTCACCCATTGTCATCTATCTATGATCTTTTTCATATTTACCTCCTGTGCTTTGATGACAAGCTAGACCGTGTGCCTATTTATATTAGAGATATATTTTTTACCGCGCCGCTCCCGCACCGTGTTATGTCATTACACGGCGCGGTAAAAAAAATCTCATATACAAAAAAGTCGCACGGGTTTATATTGCGGTACCGCCTGATAACATAACATCACGCCTATACGTTTCACCTGTTATGTTTAGGTCCCATGGAAAAAGGGGAGAGCCTATCGCCATCCACCGGGCACAATTCCAACTGCGTGCTGCTATTGTGAATTTTCTGAGGAAAAGTTCAGAAATAATACTTTATATAAATGAGAATATTTTATCGTTCCGTTCCTGCCGACCTTTAATAAAGAAACGGCCTTTATCCTATTTGGATACAGCTCATTTTTTTCCAAGATTTAATACTTTAGCAAATAATCGTGTAAATACTATCCCCGCATTTGGTGACGAATTTAAATGAGACGGAAGTGAAGACCTTTCAAAATAAATAATTGAATAAAATTAATATTATTCAAACTGCATTTAGCTTTATTGTTGAGTAATATTTATTATGGTCGGTCTCAATTTGTAAAAGTTACTTAATATCTTAGGTATATCCTTGTTAACCGGATATTAGAAGTGACAATAGCAGTTGCTAATAGATAGTAGCTTTCCGGTTCTAGAATAAGTCTGTATTAATATACTTAGATAGTAGGTACCTCAGTAGGTACCTTATTATCAAAAGCTTGATCGATTTGAAATGTGGGTGTTGTACATCTCTGTCACACCCTTCTGGGCTATATAGGCGTGATGTTATGTTATGTTATATTATTTATTACACTTACATTTAACATAACGGTGTTCCAATTTGTCATTTCAATAAAAGTAAAAAAATATTTATAAACCAACCACACACATAACATTAAGCTATCAAAACTATTCACCATTAATAACAGTGTATCCCAAGCTTAACACATTGTGCAGTCGAGTAAAAAATAAAAGGCTAAGAAGATTGGTTACAAATAGCTCTAAATTATACCTTATCACAGACGAGGGGCGATTCGGGCTTGAAACTGAAACAAAAAACAGTAATTTCGTTAAAAAATGAAGTAATTGTCTTATTATGACCGTTTTCCGTACAAAGGATGATGCCGGAAGATGTTAGACATGAAACTGAACATAACAATCCTAAAAGACATGATAATGGCCAAATAAAGGTAAAGAACTGAATAAGGAACTGTAATAAAAACATTGTTTAACTATTGTTGGTTGATGTCACATTAGTGAGCAACACCATACATGTAACGCAAACGAAAACCGATTTTAACTGGCTTTAAATTTCATTTCCATATCTCAAAGCTACGGAATCGATTTTAATGGAATTTGCATTATTCCTTAATCAGAATTTAAAGTCAGCCAATAAAAAGAGTACAATATTTATTAGGACAAAAATAACTGGCTCTAACTTTGACCCTTGTGGTACTCTTTTTACATCTAGTAAATTGGCGAAATTTTTCAGACTTTCTTATTAAATTCGAGCCAATCGGACAGGTTTTTTGTGTCTGAATGATTATTTATTAAAGGCCTTAAGTTAGTCTTTGAGAAAAGTAACGTTACCATATACCATACTTAGTCAAAGGGTTTATTGAATTCATTAGAAATGTTATTGTAACATAACGAGAAACAATGACTCTAAGAGCCTTGGATAGTTTGCCAAAGCATAAACAATAAAAAAATAGCGGTACTTAAATCGAATTACACAATCGTTACGTCCAAACCACATGCTACAGTACCAAATTATTTTAATAACTTAATTCTCCTCTTTTCATAACACGTTTTGTTATTATAATTAACTTACATAACAATCTATTGTAATGATTGTAATGTATTGCAAATAGAAGGGCTTGGTTTCTGTTATTACTAACAATATGTATTGAATGTAACGTGATTATTTGTTACGATGGATTTTTTAAATATTTCGAAGGATAGCTTATTGTACAAGTTGTTTAGAAGCCCTTGTGCTATTGTTATTTCGTAGATTAAAAATAATGTTGCAAAGCAGATATTGTTAAACATTTTCATAACACCACATAATCATAAAATTCAAGAATTCATTATAATATTCTGTCTGCTTTGTCCGTATGGTCAATGACACTGCTTCGATGGCCCAGTGGTTAGCGTATGTGCCTCTCACCGCTAAATCTCGGGTTCGGAACACAGTGGCATAAATTACCTACTACTATTTAAATAAAGATGACCTGCCGGGGATTCCATTTTCGAGTTTATGCCCATAAAATAGTTAAAATTATTTTTACTGATTTAAATAAGGCAGTCAATTGATGAGAATTGATTATGAATGAATTTATTTTACATCACATAATTTACATGTATCACAATAATGCATAGCACATATTGTATTCTAATTAGCAAACTCTTTCATCTACCCACACAAACTTTCTCTTAATCTTACGTAGGGTCGCATAATACTGGGTTATCGAAAGTATTGACCTCAATACAAATTTAATTTGATACTCACTCTTCAGTTTGTTGGTGTTTCTAGTTAGTTGCCTTGTTGGTTAAGTGGTTAGCGTAAGCTCTAACCACGAGGTCTTGGGTTCAATTCTCAGGTGTTTTTTTAGCTTTTTGCTTCAGGAAACTTCTTATCAGCACGGATTTGGTGGTATTTGGTATTGTGCCTATGCCTTTGCCTAAATGCCGATGGCAATTTGCTTTATCTTGATCGAATGAGACCTAAGAGGTGAAGTGTTGTTGTTATACATTTGTGTCACACCCGTCTGGGTTATAAGGCGATGTTATATTATCTTTTGTTCTCGTTTAGTAACTTACTATTAGTGTAAAATACTTATTTTTGGTTTGTTGGGAATGTAATGAATCTATCTGATAACTTTATATTGCTTTGGTCTTTGTTTTTCGCTTAAAGATAATATAACAAGACTTTTTATATCCAATCATTCATAAAAATGGTTATTTTCATAAGTTTGAAACAAAAGTTAACGTTATACACTTGTGTTTGCCCTCTTTTTGTATCCTCTTCTCCTCTATAAATCTAAGGTTTACTGGAAGAGAACTTGAGTTATGCTCGCCTTTATTGTTTTTATAAATTGTTTCAGGGAACAATAAAAGTTATAAAACATTATATTATTTGTTGCGTACAAAAAATATAATGTTTTATAACTTTTTATATGGACCGTTATATCTATTTATATCATCAAACACAATCATGAACTTTGACATTATTTTTACAAGCTCCAATGAAACACAATGACACAAATATTAAATTCTTCGAAGTCGCAGTTTATCTGATGTCTGCTATTGTGATCTTGACAGTCTTTAAATCAACTCCTACGACATTCACTAATCTGATAACTTCAACATTAGCGTCACTTTTAATCTGCTCCTAATAACTTGTTCTCAATTCTTATAATATCTCATTGCAAAGAACGACAAAGAGCTACTGAATTCTCGGATATCCAGTTTATCTGCACTCTTATTCTTATTACTCTGATTAAATTAGATTCATGTCTTAAAATTTAAACCAAAAATTTACACATGAATCAAATGCAATCACAATCGTAATAAGGTCGCTGTTGTCAACTATAGTATCTTTATCAACTGTAATGATACAAAGAAACAGTTGGAAAAATATGGAACCGGTAGGATTAGAACCTGTGACCTCTGCATACCGGGTTGCTGCTTTAATCACTAAGCTACGAGCGCCTCTTGCCAGGACCCAAAATTTCTCAACTGTATGTTACGTATAATGCTAAGCATATCTAAATGCAATAAAAAATAATCAATAAGAAATTCTAATGATATCTTTTAATTTCAGAACTTTGTACAAGCTTCATTGTTAATGTTCTTAATGGTTATATTCTATTCATTAATTATTTCATCGTCTTAAGTTTACATTCTATTCTATACTTTTTAAATTACTTCAAAAAAAGGAGAAGGTTTACAATTCAATTGTATTATTTTACGCCGATTACCGATTTGAGAAATATTTCTTTGTCTAAAAGAGTATACTTGACATATGGTCCCATTGTCCATGGTCTCAGGTCACGAGCTAATGATGGGATACTAGACAAATCGAAGACAACCCTCAAATTTTAAAGGCTTCTTGTTTTCCGTATATTACCTAAAGCTCCTTGGATATTTACATTTAGCAGTCAGCAACTCATGTTGCTGAGCTAATGCTGGAATGAACAACTTCTCAACGGTTAGGACGGGTACGGTGACAATTCTATGTGGCGAGTTCTTCTTCTTCTTTGTCGTGTATGGCTGAGTCAAATTTTATTTGACTTGCCATCGTGGTAAAAGGATTAGCCAATTCGCTTTGGAGAACTCGCGAATTGCCCAGGGTGTGCCGGACGTACGGAATCGTTGTGTACGTCACTCGGGAAATATTACTTAAGTATTTCTTACTTTTTGGTGACTTTTTTGTAATTGAAGTCTTCTTGGCAAATTATTTCTATACCTAAACATTTTTTCATCCTATACTTCATCTTCTAATCCTCGAACTTCACCATAAGCTTCACTCTAATCTGTTGTTAATGACTTTCTCTAGCCAGGGTCACGCACCCAATGCTGTTGAAAGTGAACGTGTCCTACATATGACACTCGGTAATTATTAGTTTTATAGATACGCTGGAAGAGACAAGCCAAATATTGTTTGATTTTTGAGTAACAAAATTTAGAAGTATTTTGGGATATTGGTAAATACTATTAGAATACTGATGGAAAAATAATTGTAAACTTAAGTAGTTATTTGAAACTAACCCACACGCGTCAAAAGAGAGTTAAAAATTGGATGAGCAACATACATTGTAGGATTTGTAGGTAAAATATAATAATAAAAAAAACACAATTTAGAAAATATTCCTAGCCTAGCATTTAGACTGACCTCTATTATCTACAAATTATCATGACTTCACAGATTGTTAACTTCCGCACTAGTCAATAGTATGAGAGTTAGAATATCACGTTGACTTTACAAACATACAAAAAACTTTTGAAATCTGATATCCATAAAAAAATTTACTTTGTTATTTTCAAACCAATCGAATCTATTAATATTTTATACAATAAAAAGCAACAAATCATTACAAAGATTATCGCCCATTTCTCAACGATTGATAACGTTTTCACAAAACCGGTATTTCTAATAATATATCCTGCCATTAATATTATTCTTATTCAACACTATGCTAATCTTAGCCGGAGGCGCCGCTATCTACTTTTTTAAATAAACAGTGAAAGTGAGAACCCTGACCTGTCATAAATAAACAAACATATGAGAAAGTGGAAGTTAAAATTAATAGCATTTTAGGTTTTGCAAATAAACTTTATTTTTGCGATGATGAATGATTGTATGAATTTAAAAAAAACTTTTATGTCTAATCATGATGATTAATGAGAAGAGAAGGAGTTAATAACATACACACATACATACATACATAACAACACGCCTATATAACCCGTGGCAGAGGTGTATAACACCAAACTTAACCTGTTATGTTTAGGTCCCATGGGATAGGGATGAGCCTATCGCCTTCACCGACACAATTCCAAATCCGTACTGCTATTGTGAATTTCCTGACGGAAAGCTCACAAATAACACTTTGCTCAACCCGGGAATTGAACCCGTAACCGTACGCTAACTATTGTCTAGTACCATCAAGGCATTTAATAACTGTTACAAAAACCGGTATATAATAGCACAAAAAAACAAAATAATGAAAAGGGATTTTCGTACAAAGGACTACGTGGGCTGAAAAAAACTAAATAGTAATCCAATTCGGAGAGTATCTTTGACATAATATATTATGTCTAAAATAAATAAAAAATATGTAAAGATGAATATAGCCTTAGCTTAAAATATTACCTTTAATAAATAGGTAATCAAACAAGTAGTTACCGAGATTGGTGCGTTCAACCAAACTCTTTATTTTTATAATATTAGTTTAGATTTACTTCTTTGTTCATTCCTGCTATCTAGTCATCTTCAAGGTCTACATCAACAGGTAAGGTCTTCATTAATATGTAGGTTCTCAGCCTCTTCAAACATGCATTAGGTTCACGAGATTCAATCTCATTCTGATCACGTATTTCTGAGTTAGTTATTTACCTCTGTGCAGTTTATTTATTTAAAACTATTTTAAGTAATTTATTTGGATCTTGAATGTGTGAATCTTTGATTTCTTTTGGGAATATACCATCATCTTTTACACACTAACGATTCAAAATTGGGTCATTTCTTTGAATCTCACTTTAGCGATGTCAGAATCCCCACCTTTGAGAGACACGGTTTAGTTGAGTATATGGGTGTCTCTCACAGGGCTGTGACCGACAACCGAAAAAAACTTTTCAACATGGTCTGTAGTTGGAACCATGCTACATGCCTGTCAAACGTGTTCGTTGGTTTTACCATCACCAAGAACAACATATTCAAAAATTACGCTTTATACTGTACGTTACCTTTTCTATGTATTTTTATTTGCCTTATTTTATGTTTAGGCAGAAAATCTTTCAATAAAATGACTTTGCACGGGCGCCCACATGTTCTCCGTGTATCGTATACGAGGAATCACAAATAATTTGTTTTTTTTTTAAAGTTGCAGTCTTTAAGACATCCTCTAATTTGATTGGCACATCAAATTGCTTTACAAATTAAAAAACAAACTTATAAATACTTGTTGCTTGTTGTCTATTACTGAAAGATGTATTGCATACAATATTTGCATATTAGACATAATAATTTAGCTACGCAATTCGATTTGCTCTTACTAAACAAATTATAAATTGAAATGAGTTTGAAATGTAAGATGGCCGATATAAATTGGTTGTATTAGCTTGCAATTTGGTTTCGTATGTAGGTGATTTACCTGCTTAGTAATTCAGAGTTTACTTGTAATATGTTTAAAGCTAATTATGGATTTTTTATGCCTTTTTCTATTTTATACAATATAAAACTGAAAAATTAAGAATCCAGCATGATTCGAACCTGCATTCCTCGTGTAAACGCCCCAAGTGCTTTGCCAATTAAGCTAAAATATTGCAACCCTTTTTGTGCCAATTTTATAGGTAAATTTACCTGTAAGATGAACCTTACTTGGTTAGCTAGATATTTGTCTAGAAAAATTAGAAGCAGTTGGTGATAGGTTCAAACCAATCGTATTAAAAACATACGAAATTGGCATTTAAAATTTCTGCCTATGTGCTATGTCTCGCTTACACTACTTGAATCTGTATGAAATACTAACTGAAAATGATTGCCAAAATACGTTTAATTAACTTTCCCATATCACGAATTAATATCTCATATTTAACTCACATTTCTTTCATTCACCGCTAATAAATACCTCTTTTATTACAAAAACAATGATTTTACGCGTGTTTGTTACTAATTTATCACGCAGAACAGCTAGAATGCTTGTGTTATTGAACCTCATGCACACTAATCAATCATACATTACCAGTATAACCTGGTCCTGCATTGCACGGAAAAGCTGAACAATGCGAGTCCATCTTGAATTGGAAATGTACAGCTTTATATGTGACCGTGTGCACAGACGGCTCCTCTTCAAGCTATACATTTCTAATATAAGCTGGTCTCGCATTAAATAGAGAGCCAGTACAATGCGATATCATCTTATATTGGAAATGTACAGCTTATATGTGACCGTGTGTACAGACGGTTTCTGTTAAAGCTAAATATGTCTAGTAAAAGCTGGTCTCGCATTAAATGAAGATGCTGTACAATGCAAGATACCATCTTATTCTAGAAATGTATAGTTTGATCAATCAATCAATCAATTCATTTATTTCGTAAAACATAGGTTACAAGGATGTTACAGTGTTACAAAAAGTTCTTCTATGATTCGCCGAATGGCATATGAAAATCTAAACATTAATGTTAGTTCGACAGGCATTCAAATCAATTTAAGATTACAATGTTATATTTTAAAAAGAGCTTAACAAATAAATTAATTGTTTTAGATGCATGTCACATAAGTAATAAAATGTCGATGATAAAATGTCAGTGATTACAATAATTATAAGATTTTTCTACTTCTTCTTCTTTCGTGTCGATGGCTGCAGTCATATTCTCATGGTGTTGACTTGCCATCGTGGTGAAAGGATTCGCCAGTCTGCTTGCTGTTACATATCAACAATGCTTATTACCAATGTTGATATGTAGCCGTGATACAAAACATTCTCATGAAGCAGAACGAGTTGAATACGGATAGTTGCATCCATAGCATTACGAAGATAGTTAACATTATTATCGTACTACGTGGAAGTATTAAACCTTTGTAGCCTAAATAAATAAATATCTATCACACATCTAGTAACCAAGTATCGGTGTTCCAATCACTCACTCGCGCGATCTGGGTTACATTTCATACACCTGGCTCTTGATTATACACATTAATGTTTGTTCTAATAATGCACGGCGTTGCAAGTTTTATGGGTGTGTGCCGAATTACTGTCGAAAATAACATAGTGTATGGCTGTGACGAATGAAGCAAGGTTGGTGGAAGAAATGACATAGAATACGAGTGATATGTAATATAATTAAAACCGACGTGAGGTGAAAACATTATTATTGAGAATACGGGTTACTCACTTTACTTTATAGAGAGTAGAGCGTTTTAAAGGCCTGTGAAAAAAAAAACTACCCACAAAACTCTGGTAATAATTAACTTAGAAGAATAACTTTATAGCTAATAAAAAAGAAAATACGTTTTTAAAATCATGATATTTAGATGTTTAGATTTGGAGCAATGCTTTTTTTCTAATTTAAGTAAAGTTTTTTTGGCTCTGGTGAACATTTCGTGTTTTGAGGGTTACACCGTTTTCCGTCGTCGATATTTCACCCCTACATTTCACCTGTTATGTTTAGGTCCCATGTAATTAGGCGTAAGCCTATCCCTGCTGAAATATGGTCATTTCATTTTAATTAATCCAATCGTCATTTATCATTATAATATTCTATATTAGGAAATACTTTAGTAACCACAAGGCAGCTACAGGTTGCTTAACAAATAAGACCTATGGTGTCGAAACCACCCCAAGAACAGATGGTGTGGTTGTGTAGGAAGTACCATCACTAATTAACATCTCAGCTTTCATCGATTGCTCAAACTTTATGGTTTATTACTTAGATTATTGTTGAGCAATGATTATAAAACTTCCGGATGAGATAGAATCTTAAGTATCGTAGAGGCGAGTTGCAAAAAACTAGGGTGTTTAAATGACACTTAGAGCATAATTACACTAATCGGTTGATGGCAGAAGAGTCGACAAAGATGTTTTTGTGAACAACTTTTCGATCGTCGTCGACTAATCCATCCTACCATTGATTAACGACTCGATTATGGATTGAATGGTGAAGTAACACCCTTATTCAGGTTTTAGATGAATAAAAAAAAAAAAAAAATACAAAAAATGAATCTTATTTATGATCTTAAATGTAAAAATGTTTAATTACTAACCTGTCTATGAGCTTCAGGAGCATAGCGAGAGATTCTAGGTTAGAATTTTGAGTGAAGTGAGGGACTTAAAAGCACAAGATTAAATTACTTAGATCGCGTGTCTCACATACAACTTTTCACCTCAGCAGCTCGAAATAGTACCCATAATACAAGTTGACATTACAAAAAAAACTTTGCTTTGAGCGTAAACTAAACTCGAAGAAAAATCTATTTAGCTCAGTGAACGACTCGATGTTAATATAATAATATTCGAGTTTTGCTCAACAAAGAAAGACCTTTCGAGCTGCTGAAGTAAAAACATTACTTTTTAATTCAATTAAAATAACAAAAATAATAACTAATGAAACCAGAATTTCAATCCACACCATATAAGTATCAGACTACATTTTTACGAACCAAATTGGAAAGTTAGGAGAGCAACAAATTCTCTTCCAAATAAGAGGTATGTCAATGGTCAATTCCGCCCACGACTGATGTCGGTAAGTAATGATGTTACTGGGTCAGACGTTGATTATTTTGATCTAAGGTAAACAAATTATAAGTATAGCCTACAGCACAAAAAGAAGACCTAATGAGTTTTTTTTTTGCACTATCCTTTATATTATTATCATTATTATTGAGAATACGGGGTTACTCACGTTATTTTAGCCAGAATATTTTTTTATTTTATTTATAGACGTCGCGCGGAGGCGACGACACGCGATTAATCGCCCAGTTGATGAATCTACGTACTAGATTCGAAACTAGTCGGCATATCCTGGCTAAAAATACGTGGGTAACCCGTATTCTCAATAATAATGTCTTCACCTCACGTCGGTTTTAATAATATTAATATTATCATTGTGAAAGTTTGTGAGTATGGATATATCGATGTATCGGTGTTTGTTACTATTCTGTGAAAGAGTAACAAACATCGATACATCGATATATCCATACTCACAAACTTTCACAATGATAATATTAATATTATTAAAACCGACGTGAGGTGAAGACATTATTATTGAGAATACGAAAAATGGAAGTTTTCCCGAGGGATGTAAAATACACGTTTTTCTTCAAAATTCCAACGGTTCAACTGATTTCGATGACGAAAAGAAATTACTGGCACATGGGGCATTACACTATAGTCCTCGGATGGAGCGACGCATCTACTATCTGCTTTTGTGGATTGTTGATGTTGAGGGGCTACAGTTATCAATTATTAGGTGGACTATACGTCCGGTCGCGCTACATACGTCGTATAAAAATAAATGTGAGAGAAGGAAGCACCCTGATCCTTTGTCGAGACCATTGCCCATGAGTGTTTTCTAATCACGCTATAGATCCGTAATTTTACATAACTATAGAATTGCATGTTTTCTTGTACGTAACGTAAAGTGAAATCAGATTTATTATTACTTACGAATTCTGCGAAGTGACATAAGAATTTGTTCAAGTTAAGTAAGACATTAAGAGCCTATACTATCTCAAATGGCTTAGCATGATCCTTCGTTACGTCGAAAATACTGCAGCATTAATTTTGAAATAAATATATGGTAAAGTTGAGGATTAATGTTAGGTACTATGTTAGCCGAAAACACGATTCCATTAAATTTTCTCGATAGAAAAAAATCCCAAAGTTACCTCCAAAACGATAAAAAAAACCGCTGTAATTAAAAAAATACGTTAAATTGAATCATGAAACTTTGCATACTTACTGAACTAACTATAAAGCAGGTCTTATGTTATGTACATTTTTAAAATTACCATTATTTTCACTTTAAAAAAAAAAATACCTATACTATCGGCGTCTTGAAGCTCATTCCCTTCCGCCCGACACCCCCGTTCAGTCTCGCTTCGGCTTTCGGACGGGATAGCTGTGTCGCATGCGCTCAGAACACACAATACGCAACAGGACTACGTAAAATTGAAGTAGGTACTTAGGTTTCTAGTGTTGGCGCAATGGGAAATAAGCGTAATAAAAATAAGAAGCGTCTGGGTTGGCGTAAAGAAACAGGCAAACATATGATAAACGTTATGAAGTAAGTATCTACCGACCTATTTACTACAATATTAGTGATTACAAACATTAGTACAAAGTTAGTGATTAGTAGTTAGATAGCATAAGTTTGGTGCAGTGGCTAAGCGGTTGGCTGCTGCGCTACGAGTCGCAGGTGTTTCTGCATGTGATTTGTGTTCGTAAACCACCGTCAACGATTCAGAAGAAATTCAGGTGGGACAACTTAAAAAAAAAAAGTTATCTGTTTTTATTTTGACAACATACCTACAACAAATAGGTTTATATAACATTTTTATATAACATGCATGTTGCCTGAGTTATGCGATCCCAGGCATGTTCGAAATATGCCAATTAGAGATTTAAGCGAATTAAAATGATTGTTGTATAATTTTGACAATGTTTAATTACTTTCAAAAATGTATGGTACCTATATACTAAAGATGCCACGAATATTCGGCAACTATTCGGTATTCGGCCTATTCGGCCACTTTTTTTGCTATTCGGTATTCGGCCGAATAGTGCGTACTATTCGGCCGAATACCGAATAGCAAATCATGTAAAAAAAGACACGTTATTTTACTCAAAATTATGTATTTATTTCCAAATTACAACATTTTAGTACTTAAAATTAATCAGTGGTAAGTTGTGATGGATAAAAACGAGCTTTTCAGCATTTTTTGGTAGCAAAGATCGAGATCGCTTTTCATCGTAAACGTTACCAGCCTCAGAAAATAACCTCTCACTATAAACGCTACTTCCAGGCAAAGAAAGATAAACTTTTGCAAACTTCGAAAGGTTCGGGTATTGTTTTTCGTTTGCTGACCACCACTTGTAAGGATCGGCCTTCCGATCTAGGCGAATAGATAGACCGATACACGTGTCCTACTAATTTAATTATCGTAATTTTGGAAAGAAAGTTTGATTACCAAATTATTTTCATTACTGTTTTGGCGCTGTTTCTTAGTGGACGGACGGTCTTTTGAATTTCGCGCCAATTCACGACCGTGTACTTCATATTTATATTGTAAATAGCTTTTATATATAATGTATCGTAAGTAGGCTAGGTAATTAGAACATTAGTTAGGTAAATACTTGTATCAAATGCTCAAGTGCATTTTAGTGAGAAAAACAATAACAATGCCGC
The DNA here is from genome assembly GCA_905147285.1 of Hypena proboscidalis. NCBI lineage: Eukaryota > Metazoa > Arthropoda > Insecta > Lepidoptera > Erebidae > Hypena > Hypena proboscidalis. The sequence goes on along the minus strand of LR990150.1, from coordinate 1,344,672 downwards.
TTGCTGATCCGCGCGGTTTTACTCGCGTTAAAAGTTACTATCCCACTCTCGTCGCCGAATATTCGGCGGCCGAATATTCGGCGCATCGGCTGACAGCGTTGCCGAATATTCGGTATTCGGCCAATTCACTATTCGTGGCATCTCTACTATATACCATACATAGCTACCTACCCTACCCTACCCACCTACCTACGTACGTATACGTACTAACCTACCTTCCTACCTACCTACCTACCTACATACTTACCTATCTACGTACCACCTATCCTACCTACCTACTCACATACTTATCTACTTACCTACCTATCCTACCTATACTTATCTATCTTGTATTTATACAAACCTTATAATGAGAATCACGAACACAACAAAAAAGAATTATCCAATTTGGTGCAGTCCTTCGGAACTTATGCGCGCACATACATTTGGGCAATTCATTTTTATATAGATGCATAATAACTAAGAAAGTAGTACAAGAATAATATTATAATAGTAGGATAATAGAAGGCGAAAACTATAAAATATTATAAGATTGTAAAATAGCAAATTGTAAACTTACTACCAAGCCATTGTAACTACAAAACCCTCAGCGCAATGGTGGCTCGCGCTTGACTAGTTTTTTGTGGCAGTAGAATTTATGCAGTGCTTGGTTAGTACTCGTCCGATAATAGTTTACAAAATCGCTTGTGTGCCCGCGTCACCGCGAGTAGTATTGTGCGAGCGAGATAGAGAGTGAGGAGGCGCGGGGAAGTGGGGGCGAAATTTGAATTTGAGCTGAGGTTGTATAGGCTCTTAATAAGGGTAACTACATTTTACAAAGTCAGAATATGAGAAAAACTAGAAATAGGCACAAATTCTCGTGTCGCGGTGTTTGTTTCCAAACTCCTCCGAAATGGCTGAACCAATTTGCATGAAATTTTGTGTGCATATCGGGTAGGTCTGAGAATCGGCCAAAATCTATTTTTTTATTTTTTTTTGTTAATCGCATAACAACGTTTGCTGGGTCAGCAAGTCTAATATATAAAATTCTCGTGTTGCGGTGTTTGTTTCCAAACTCCTCCGAAACGGCTGAACCGATTTGCATGAAATTTTGTGTGCATATCGGGTAGGTCTGAGAATCGGCCAACATCTGTTTTTTTTTTTTTAATCGCTGAACAACGTTTGCTGGGTCAGCTAGTAAGTTTATGATTATTAAAAAAAATATACTATGTGATGTAACTAAAAATTTAAGATTTTCGGAATTTTTCCTATATGTGTACTTTATAACGTTGCTTCATGCCAAATTTCAAGATTCCCTTGCGAGTAGTTGCGAGTTTCAAAATATGCGGCTTTAATTGCTGTATCTTTTGATTGCGTTGACGTAGAAGTTTGATTTTGTTACAGCTTAAAGATATTATAGACTTGAGTATTTGTTAAGAATTTCAATATAATACCACTACGCGTTCATGAGTAAAGGGGTAATAAGTTTAAAATTATTAAAAATATTTTTATTATATGATGTAACTAAAAATTTATGCTTTTCGCAATTTTTCCTTTATCTGTGTTATAAGACGTTGCTTCGTACCAAATTTCAAGATTCTGAGTTCACGGGAAGTACCCTGTAGGTTTTGATTCCCTTGCGAGTGTCGAAAATTTGCGGCATAAACGGGAGTATCTTTTGATCGCGTTGACTTAGAAGTTTGATTTTTTCACAGCTCCAAGAGACCATAGACTTGAGTATTTGATATGAATTTCAGCTTGATACCTCCACGCGTTCCTGAGAAAAAAGGTCTTGACAGACAGACAGACAGACGGACAACAAAGTGATCCTATAAGGGTTCCGTTTTTACCTTTTGAGGTACGGAACCCTAATTACAGTTTAATTTAAACTTGGCCGAATATAAAAGCAACACAATTTAATGATTTTAAATTATCACGATTTGTACACATACAACACAATTTATGAATTAAATGACTATCGTTTTTTGTCTTACCACATGGCACCACTGTAGAGTAAGGTCTATCAAAAGTTTGTTAACAGACATTGATTCATCCCAACCGTTGAGTTTATACGTTTTTATAGAGGCATAGTTCTAAAAGGCGTTATGAAGACAAACATTTTAAAACAAAGTTATTTAGCAGCACGGCTTTTTGTTCCAATTTCAGCCCTCGTACGTTCCTTATGCCGAAGTCTTTCTCTGTCGCTTGCATTTTTTTGTTTTCAGGTCACCCTAAAGAACTTTGACTCTATAGATATTTACAAACTCAATGACTGTATAGCCCACCCACAAATAGTGACATTTGACAATTCGGAGACAATTCAGCGAAATTCATACGTGATAGCCCTTAATCAAACAGCTGTTACTTCAAGTTGTTTGTGTTATATTTTAGATTTATTTTATCTGAACCTATAAATATTAATACTTTTTATAACAATGTATACTGTCAAGCAAAGTTCAGGAAATGTTTATAAAGTCATGGTCAATTCTTTAGACGACAGACAAATGCATGCCAAATGTCACCAAAATCAGCCTTTGTTTTACAAAGTCTGAGTAAGAGATTAACGTCACATAAAATTATAACTTAACCGATTATAAAAGTGACAAGTTTTATTGTAAAAATCGAACACAACTGACATTTTAATTTATTTGTGTTATAGTTTATTTTTTGTGTAACGTTTACTTACTAAAACAAGCATTTAATAACAAAACATAACATCATGCATATACCTATATTACCCAAAAAGGCGAGTGGTGTACAACACCCAAATTGCATCTGTTATGTTTAGGATATCCTTATTGGTAGGACACATACAAATGAGTGCACGGTTGGCGTAGCGGTTAAAGCGGTCGCCTCGCCGCTTTCAACCACGCTGGTGTTGTGGGTTCGATCCCTACATGGGACAAATCTTTGTGTGATTCGCAAAGGTATGTTGTGAACACCCTCGCGACACAGGAGTTATTCATAGTGCGAGCATCGTTTAAAAAAAAAACAAAATATGTTCTTATTTTAAGTGAAACTTGTGTCACTTTTAAAATCGGTCAGGTTATATTTTATAGGCCATATAGATCTTATATGGCATCAGAAACTGGCCCTAAATATAGTAGATACGTACAAGGTAATTCATTTAATTGTTCGCTAACGATGAAGGAAAACCTCATTAGTAAACGTGCTTAGCTGAGAGTTATTCATAATGTTCTTAATGGTCTGTGAAGTCTATCCACCCAGCACTTGACCTATCACTTCTCTTAATAAGAAGAGACCTAGGGTAGGGAGTGTGGGAAATGATAGATAAAAGGCAGAACATGAGACAATTTAAATTCTTAACAAATTCCATTTTTAGGGTTCCGTACCCGAATGGCAAAAAACGGGACCCTTATGAACTATACGCCACAAGAACTGAAATTATATTTTTTTTCAATAAATTAGTAATAGACTGTGTATTAAAAAAAAACATATAGGATAGGAACCGGCCGGTTTCCAGGACTTCGAACCCGTTTTCCACTTATCACTAGTCACCACAATACTTGACACCACCAATTATCAGTCCATGATCTCCTAACGAGGGTTTTTTATGATTATTTTGGGAGCGCGCGTAAAATGTGCACGCGGTACTTTTGAAGCGAAAATTTGAAGTAGTTCTTTTTCTTTCCGTGGCGCGCATGTCGCGTCGGTGACGGTCAAGCTATTGGCGCCAAATTTAAATTAGGAAGTGGTATAACCTTTGATTATATAATTCTATAGATACTGCCTCATCAACGCTAAATCGTCCAAAAATTTTGTCCGTAAATTACCTGATCCGACAAAAACCGCTGTCAGTGTCAATTATCACCTCAAACAATTAGGTCATTTGAGTGAATTACAAAAAAACATTTTGTGAGTTACAATGTTGTATTGTGCCATAAAAATATGCCGGAATTATAGCAGACGTGCAAATAACACAATCTCCTACCATCGGTAATTAATCCAAAAACAATCGTATTTTTTCAAAACAAATCTAGCAAATTCTGACATTTAATCTCAAAACCCACACGCCATTTTTTGGTGTTGCCAGTCTGAGATACTATATTTACCCGTATTTCTGTTTTTTTTATTCTTCAGTTAATAATTTAAAATTAACAGCTGGTTTCAATAGTATATTCGTAGATTTACTTACTATACAGGGTGTGACAAAATTAAAGAAATTTAATTAATATTAAATTAATATATATATTATATTGATTATTATTTTATTTGATTATTATTGTGGCATTTGATTATTTAAAAAAAACAAGTTTTTTAAGGATTTAATTGATTTTTATTTTATTTACAGTATAAAACTTAAATTTTCCAACAGTAACTTGCTAATATATTTTAACTTTGCAAAGTAAAAATATATTTTTATTATTTTGCTTTTGCAAACACACAATAATTTTATAAATTAAAGCGCCAGTAGTTTATTTGATAACTGCAGTATTGTGTATTTTTACCCCCATTTATTTTTTCTCCCATTACATTGGGGTAAATTCAATTAGTGGTAACTCTCAGATGAATGTCAAGTCATCGTAAAGCAATGGTTTCACGCACACTAGCTTGTCAAATTTCTACGTTTTTGTTGCAATGTTTACTGCACGAGACTCTCTCTATGTACTCTGAGGGTATAACATTGGTTGGGAAAATATAAAAGGAATGGTTTGATGTCCGTCCAGATACGTAATAAATCGAAAACCGCATTTTACTTTCATTCAATCAACTCCAATATAAAAAAGAATATAGAAAACATTTATTTAGATGTATAGTGGTACGGAACCCTTCGTGTGCAATCCGACTCGCACTTGAAGGTTTTTGTTAAAGATGTTCCGCCACGATGGTCTAGTGGTTAGCGTATGCGCCTGTCGCCGCGAGGTCTCGGGTTCAATGCCCGGATTGGGCAAAGTGTTATTATTAAACTATCCGTCGGGAAATTCACAATAGCAGCACGGAGTTGGAAATGTGCCCGGTGGATAACGATACGCTTATCCCCGATGCCATAGGTCCTAAACATAACAGATGAAATGTGGGTTGTGTTTGTGTACATCTTTGCTACACCCTTCTGGGCAATATAGGCGTGATGTTATATTCACTCGAAATAAGACAAAGACAATATACCAAATGTCGCAGTTCTTGTTTATTTTTAACTTTATTACTTACAATCAAGTACAATAAAATTACTCAGAACTACTGGCGACTACGCATCAACTACCGGGGTATAGTAGCTCCTGCCATATACAGAGGTGTGTGGGAGAACTGGTACAATACAAGTAATTATTCATACTTATTGTATGAGTGTATAACTTTCTAATTTAATACGCTTGTAATGAGAGTTTAAGTTGGAGTAATAACGTTTTAGATAAATGTTTTGTTTTGTCTTTGGCACGTGGCAGGTAGGGCCAGTTTCACAAGTGGCGGATAAAGGTTGGGTCCAGATATTTACAAAGAAAAAGTATTTTTTTAGGTTATTTTTTATTTATAATCCCTAAAATTTGGAGGACCATGCTCAGCAGTCTGAGATTACCAGAGTGCTCCAATTTTTAAGAAGAGTTTAAGAGTATACTCCCGAGCGCCGCTTGCCATACTTACGTAATATGGGATTAACTTTATTTTTATAGACAAATCATATCTAAAGCACTTAAATGTATGTTTGTTGGCGCCCAAAGATAAAAACTTAATAATGTTAAAGTTAAACCGATATTACCTTAGTTTGGAAAACAGACAAGCATTGTTTTACCTTAAGGGCTTTCAAATTATAACACATTACTAATACATTACTGGTGGTAGAGCTCTTGTGAATGAGCTCGAGGGCGGCAGCACCACCGTCTCACCTTTAACCTGCCGCCAAATAGTAGTGCTTCCATTACTGTGCCGGTTTGGTGGTGAGATCAGGCCATGAAATTACTGGCACATGAGGCATAACACCGTAGTCCTCAGCTGCAGCGACGCATCTATAATCTGCTTTTGTGGATTGTTGATGTCCATGGGCTGTACTCCACTTACCATCAGGTGGACTACACGTTCGTTCGCTGTGGGCGTAGAATAAAAAAAAAGAAAAAAAAAACATTAGCTAAGAAGATTGGTTGTCCAAACGGTGGAACAATAAATTATCCGAGGAGTAGGTTCATGTCCTGTCTGTCCCATTTTTATCAACGCTTTCTTGTTCGTTTTGTTATATTATCTTTATGTGAAGCTTGTGCTACTGGGCCTAATCGTAGTGTATTTAATGAGCTTAACTATAATTAACTATATAGTTTAAGTTTAATCGGATTGAGTCCAACCATAAAGCTTGTAATATCTATGAGCTTGACACATATAAACAATGTTAAATAGTCGCTTTTTGCTGCACGTGTGGTGTTTTGTATAAATACAATTGAATTTATAAGTATTTTAAACATACTTACATAAGCTCTACACTTTAAATTATATATATTATACGCACAATGAAGCATTTGAACAGTGGTGTTGGCAATCTCAAAGAATATCATGGATGCCATTAAAAAAAAAAAATAGTTTGATTATTTTCTATGTAATACGTCATAAACATGTGACAATGTTCCATCCCATTCGCAACTCGCGACCATTAAACTTGAAAATTGAAATTCGATGAAAAATATCTAGATAATCTATCTATTTAACGAGATAAATACTAAAAATACAAATTATATTATTACGTAGCAATTTAGGTTAACATAGTAATAGTAATTTTATATAATATATTCATTAATTATAAATCTTCCTATAATCGTTTATAAAGATAAAGTCCTAATCTAATTATTAAACTAAATATGCACCTACCAATTTTTAACTCTGCATCACCCTAGGTAGACTGTTAGACAATGCCTTTGGCATTAAGTCCGCCTTGTACATTTTTGTTGTGCTAAAGTTAAATAAAAAAAATAAAAAAAATATTACTTATTAGTCTTGATAGGCTAGATTGTAATTTAAATAAGATATCATAATTTTAATAATTGATTTCTTATAACAAAAAACTGTTTTTACTACTAACTACTACTACTGATACGATTTTTTACTACTAACTACTACTACTGATACGATAAACTGTACACATTAGAGTAACAACATTTACAGAAGACCCTTACAAAGTATACCCCGTTACAGACAATCACGATCTCCAAACAACCACAGAAAGGTGTCCACTTAAAATAGTTGACCTCCATCGCAACAACCATAATCTTTAATGAGGTCACTTCGGCCAGACCTATTAGACCTTAAGGTCGAAAAGGTCTGCACTAAGATTAACTGGTTCCGTTATTAATTTAGCTGGTATGAAGGTGAAAGATTGTATAATTGTCCTTTGTTTAGAATAGAGTGATTTCATTATTATATTAAAGTCTGTCTTGATGGTCCAGTGGTTAGCATATGCGCCTCTCAACGCTAGGTCTCGGTTTCGATTCCCGGATCGGGCAAAGTGTTATTTGTGAACTTTATATTTGTACCCGGTGGATGGCGATGATTCACCCCCTATTCCGTGGGACCTTAATATAACAGGTGAAGTGTAAGTGTTAGACACATCTGCCACACTCTTCAGGATAATATAGGCGAGGTGTTTATATTGTACAATATTACGCCTCGGATGCCAGTAATTGCAAGGCATAATCTTACTCCATATTTTCTGCAACACAGTGTATCAACCAAAACATGTTTTTGGCTGCAAATAGTAACTAAAGAGTAGAGTAGTACTCTAATAAAGAGTAAGACAGTCAGTTAACCTATTTCAAACACGTGGAAAACTCTTTTTCTTACAAGTAAGCACATTATTATTATAGCCTCTTAATTCTTTAATGAACTTACAAAACATAAGTATTATTAATTATTGTTAGATATATTATTGTTACATATTTACTTTACTAATAAAATTTAAGACCTGCAATAATTATTTATTTATTTATTTATTTATTACAACCTTACAACTATCATTACAGGCTTTAACCTAATGCGACAGTGCAAATATCAACTTAACCTAAAATTACTTATTTTAAAGTCTAACCTAACCTAACTGTAGGTACATAAATTGGTACATAATAAAAATAAATATGTCTTTCTCATTTACTAACATAACTAACTATATTTAATACAACGATTGCAAATTCACTCAAAGTGCACGAAAAAATATCCAGTCGCTCGTGAACTTCGTTCACAACGCGAATGGTTCTGATGAGGGGTGTTTTCGCCAGAAGATTGGTTCTGGCTACGGGAACATTCATCAGCTGCGGGCGTCGCCGCCTCTCAACGTACCGATCTGGTACATTTAATTTTATTTATTATTTAAAATTCATAATAGTTAGATTCAATAAATAAAAAATAATTATCACAATTCAATATGGACCCCTTAACGGATTAAGGCCTCCAGTTTGCTCCACTTCTGTCTTCTGTACAATTAAAAACATAATATGTATTAATATTGTACGTTAATCTCAACCTGAATACCTAAACAGAAACCAGTTCCCATCAATTTCGAAACCCCGATCTGATTTCTCTTAAGAAATCGATTCATGTCACCAATTGTCTTCAGACCCATTGTTTTAATCTGGACCAGTTATTAATATCTGACAGCCGGTCCCCTATAGCTAAGCGTGATGATAGCAGCCTTGAATATCATTTGACCGACTGTATCACTTGTCATTTGCTTTTAAGAGTTATTTCTCAATAGGAATGTGAGTCAAAATGTCATCTTAGTTATTTTAACTACCAGTTGGGACAGACGTAATATTAACATAGCATCACGACTGTTATCTCGAAAAGAGCTGGGTAGAGATGTCACCTCACATTTTTGATGCTCTTTTAAAATGTTGTAAATATCATATTATAAGTTATTGTTGGTATGTAATTTAGTGTATTATAGTTTAAAATAAATGTAAATAAACCATTATCAAGTTAATAAAAAAATAGGTAAAAAACCACACATATTCACTTTTCGGTTGATGTTTTAGGCCATGTATGGACTCTTAAGGTCCCATTAAATACGGGGTGAGCCTATCGCCACCCAACGGGCACAATTCCAACTTCCGACCGAAAGTTCACAAATAACACTATGCCCGATCCGGGAATCGAACCCGAGACCCCGGACTAACGGTGCATAAGCTAACTACTCGACCATCAAGGCAGTTGTAGCAGTCCCTAAACAAAAATGTGTCAGAAACGCGACTAAATCTCTCACGCTCATGATATTCCGTAGAAAATAATAAAAAGCTCAAGTAAAAACCAATACCTGAAGTTAAAATGATAAGCCACGTAGCCTTATGCTTAGAATTTTGAAAAGGATTAAGGCTTGAGACTAAAGATGATAAGCAATATCCTCTTACCGGTCAATAGGGGTTAAGAGAAGGTCAAAGAATACTTGGAAAGATGAAGGACTCTTATATCTTTCAGAAAAAAAAAACGATTTTTTTAACTGAAAGCGGCCGTGGCGCAATGGATAAGGCATCGGTCTTACGATCGAGAGGTCGTGGGTTCGAATCCTGGCCATTACACCACGGACGTGAACTTCCTCCTAACACAAGCGAATCAAGCTTAGCTGGAGGGGGTTAACAAGAATACTAGTAATTTGTATTTGCAAATTACTAGTAAGCTTTAAAAAAAAAAAAAAAAAACTGCGTTTTAGCATACATCGTAATATCATAATAATCATAGCAGCAACGATAGCCGAGAGGGACACTGTAGGACTGCGAAGTCAAAGGTCTCGAGTTCGAACCCATGGCACACACTTCTGTCAAAAAATCGTTAAGATTCGTCTTTTCGAAGATATGTGTGTATATATTATAGTGTGTATAAATTTTCGCTCGTAACGGTGAAGGAAAACATCGTTTGGAAACCTGCATGCCTGAGAGTGCCAAAAAAGTACTCGAGGTCGTGTGAAGTCTACCAATCCGCACTTGGCCAGCGTGGTGGACTATGGCCTTCTCATCATGAGAAGAGGCCCGAACCCAGCAGTGGGACATGTATACAGGGCTACTATATATCGTAATATTACTTATAATTTACTTAAAACTTTTATGATTTTGAAAAAAAACATTTTGTTTTGGATTCCTGTTTATTGAGGTGAGATAGGAAGGGCAAGGTATAGTTTAACGCGAATTAAACCGCAGGGATTAGCAAGTCGAGAGAATAAACTTGGCACTTCTTACAAGGGCAGAAGGACTGCTAATTAATTATTCATTGGTTCATTCAAGGAAATTGAGGCAATTAAATGTCCTGCGCATCATTGGAAAGACCAAGAAATTTATTAGTCTAATACTAATAAAACAAAGCTGAAAGAGTCGTATGTTTGTATGAACTAATCTCTTCATCGAGCGATTGAATCAAAATAATAACTATTACATACTATAGTTTCATTATCAGCTAAGGTTATAAAATATTTAACATTACACCCCAAGTTACGAGAGAGAAGCAGTAATGTTTAACACGGCAAAAGAAATTAGTTGTTTTACGAAATTTTATGTCATCGATCCATTATTACCATAGTACCATACCAAGAATAGTGATAACTGTTTTACATACATAAATGTATGCAAATAAAATGTTTAGTAAATAATATTATGATAGGTATTTATTATAATGGATGTTAATATGGTATTGGTGGTGGGACGATGATGTTAGACAAGTGGCAGGAGTCACATGGAACAGAGTGGCTCAAGAAAGAAAGGAATGGAAAAGGTTGGAGGAGGTCTATGCCGACTCGGCGAAGGCGCGCGTACGCCGCGAACCTTATGCCGCCCTGAGCGAGGCCGCGGGCGGTGGAGGGGGATTTCTGCCGCCCGCGAATGCCTTCCGCGACGGAGTGACGCCCTGGGTGTGCCCGGGGCGTCGCTCGCTACGGGAGTAGGACCAAGTAGGGTCGGGTGCCCGGTCAATGGTCGGACTGGGCACGGTCGCCGCGGCGAGCCCCGTGGATGTAAGATCGATCCGGGGCTCGCCGACCCACCATCTTTTGGCGACGAGGGCACACCGCGGGGTTTTAGTGGGTATTCTGTGCCGTTTAACATCGTAGGCACGGGAGTCCCACATAGCCACTCTGCCCGTCCCCCCACGGGTGGGGTGGTATGCGTAAATGCATTTCCCCGCGAAAAAAAAAAAAAAAAAAAAAAAAAAAGGTCTATGCCGACTGGCAAGCAGATCTAGGAAGAATAACGAAGCAACAAATATTAGTTTAAATTGTTCAATATACTATTTTAATGTTAGTTTGTTACATAAAATCAAATCTACTAAGTGATCTGAATAAAAGGCTATATTATTATTATTAATATGGTATTTGTCACGACAGTAATTAGGAAATATGTGTAGGTATGTACAGTGGGCAAACGAGATAGGTATGCAGGGCAAAAACTTCTAAGTCATAGTAAAAACTTATGACACGAGTTTTCGATAAGCGAGCTACATATCTAAATAGTGGGTATATTACACTTATTAAATATGTAATTCACACATGCATATCTATTGCAGTCAGTTTTCACTTTGGCGTTGAAGTTTTTGCCCTGCATATCTAATTGCTTGGCCCACTGTACTGTGGTTGCGCTACTGCCAAGAGTATAACATAAACTCACGCTTAGATTACACAGAAGGGTGCGGCAGAGGTATATAGCTTCCACACTTCACATGTTATTAAGGTCCCATGGGATAGGGACTAAGCTTATTGCCATCCACCGGGCGCCGTTCCAACTCCGTGTTTTGAATTTCCTGAAGTTCACAAATAACACTTTGTCCGACGCTAACCAACAGACCAATGAAGCAGCAATCAAATAAGCGTATATTTATCTATAAGATCATCATTAACCATTTTCAAATTAAAAGTCTTTGCTGAATTTATGGCCAAATCAAGCTTAACCTTTGCAAATCCAATTATAAATTGCATATCCTATTATGACAAAGTATTTAACTGAGAAATTTATGGCAACTAAAGAATGCGTTGAATTGGCATGTTAATTAATAATCTATTATTATTTGTATATTTAATGTTTTGAAAATAATTGTAGCTTTGATTAATATTTAATGTTTTAAAAATAGTTTTAGTTTTGATTATTTCTTGTATTATTAACCTACTTCAAAAAAAAGAATGAGGTTCTAAATTTCATTGTTTTATTTTCAAGTTTTGTTTTTTTTTGTTTTTTTTGCCCATTACTCGAAGATTACATAACGCCTGGACTGATGATTCAGGTCATGTTCTCATGATGTAATCCTAGAGAAATCGAGGGCAACCCTCTAATTTTAAAGAGTTCGATATTGTTTTTCGTATATTACCTAAAGCTACTCGGATATTTGCATCTAGCAGTCAGCATTTTATGTTGTTGAGCTGATGCTGGAAGGTATAACTCCTTAATGTTTAGCCTTTCCGTTTCCGGCTTCGACGTAACTAAACCGCTGTGATTGTGTCCGCGATAAAATAAGGAGAAAAGTAGCTGCAGGCGGCTCCGGGCAGAAAAAATACCTTCCCAACAACAACAAAGGAGTACCAGCCCCACCAAAAGAAAAATTATTGGATAATTGCCAAGATTCAGCAACAAAAGTGAAACCGAAAACCTACAAAAACATTTGAGGTTAGAATATTACTCATCCCAAAGACAATCTAATTTGACAATTCTGACACTTAGCACTATCAGCTGCAGCTGTCACCCAACGTCATTCTATTAGGTTGGTACCGAACCGAGGGTTGCCAGCACAAGAAAACGTTTCTACATTAAGTTTATACGTTCCGTTCCACGAAATTTTATCTGCCAAATATGGAAAATCAATTTCAAAATTTATTCGATAAAATAAAATTAGAAATGCAAAAACAGTCGGCTGAACTGACTGTGTCTCTCACCGAAAATATAATGCAACGCATGGATGAAAAACTAACTCCTATCATAGAAGACAACGAAAAACTAAAACAAAAAATCTGTAAACTGGAGGAAGAGATAGAGTTTTTGAAAAGAGACAAGAAAAGTAACAACATAATTATTTATGGATTAGAGGAGCGAGAAACATCAACATCAGAACTATTTCAGAGCATCATGGAGACCTTTAAAGCAGACCTTAATATCTCTATACAAGCTAATGAAGTAAACAAACTATACCGTCTAGGTAAAAACAAAACCCCGAACAAAGTGAGACCTATTCTATGCTCGCTCACAAGCGGATGGAAAAAGGAAGAGATTATGAAGAAAAAAAAAGACTTTCAAGACATTATCTGTATCGGAGGACTATTCAAAGGAAGTTATGGAGAAAAGGAAAGCGTTACAGCCAGAACTACTTGAAGAGAGAAAAAAGGGAAACATAGCTTTTCTGAAGTACGACAAACTCATAGTCAAAGGCACTAACACCGACAAGCGAAAAAGAGAGCCAACAACTTCACCGCAATCACCCGCAATAACGCAACCTAAAAAACAACAAGTATTAAGTACCTTCAAATCTAAGAGGACTAACGCCTTCGATGTCATGAGATCGCGATCAAACTCTCTAACCAACAACTCAGCAAACAACAACCAATAGCAAATAACAACCGGAAAACGGACATTCCAAACCACCTACGAAAACCGACAAAAAGAAAACACAACCTTCTCCAAGCCGATTGGTCATCGTGGGGAATAGAGACCACAACCCTCCAAACAATCAAAAACAACACCAACAACTACGACAACAGGAACCACAAAATGTAATAAATCAAGAGGAATCAATCAAACAAATATGGACCCAAACAGGCCAGTGTGCCCTCTCTAGACCAGAGTGGTGACAGATAGGGGACAGTGGAAGGCGTTGGAGGAGGCCTATGCCGTAAGGCACACCGAGCCTAGGGACACAATGTAAATGTTATTTAAGTAGAAATTAAGTTAAAGAGGAAATGTGTACCTATTTTCGGAATAAATGGCTTTATTATTATTATTATTATTATAATGTTTAGGAGTAGGTACGGAGATAATGTACCTGGACCATGTCATATAAATAGGTCTAACTCTCTATATATAATTGATAGATGATATTTACGGTACGGACACGGTAAAAACAGATTCATAATACGAGCTTGTAGCTGTTACAATAATACATTCAACAATATTGATATTTTTCATGAAAAAATTAATAAGTTTATTTTACAACTATTTTCTAATGCGGAATAACTCTGATTTATTTAGATTACTTTTATTCTATTAAATGTTAGGTTTAAGCGAATATAAATACATATATATATATATATATTTATATATTATTTTCTCAAATTGTTAAAATTGTAATATTTATTATTTATCAGTGTGATTAATTTTATTAAGCCGTCGAGTGTAATTTTATTATTAGAAACTTTATTGGTGACAGTGTTATTTATGTATGTTTTGGTAATTGTTCTTGATTATAATACTGTTTGTTTCTTGTACCACAATAAATAAAATAAATAAATTTAAGACACGGATCGCAGTATTTAGAGATCCCTAAAAGTAAACATTTTCTCATACAAGCTTTTTTAATAATATAGTGTTATAATTATAATAAACTAGATAAACCCTAAGCATTTATTGTAAACAATAAAACTCTTTCGCTATTACCATAAAATCGAACCTTACTTTCTCTTTCATTTGATAAATTTTCTAATTAGTTTCTTCACTTTTTGTAGGACACTGGATCGGAAAATGAATGAAAGTGTCATTGTGATGCAAGTCGCTTTAGTTGTGGTTTTTGTTAAACAATGGGATAGTTTAAGGGCGTTTCTTTGTTACACTTGACGGTATAATTTGTAAAAACAAAGATTTTCTCCAGACGTAATTGTGTGAAGCGTGGAGGCAAGCTGTCTGTTACTATAAGTTACTATCTTTTTGTAGAAAGGATTATAATACCATGTGCTTTAAGACTAAGTCCTATGTATAACAGTAATTTTTAAGATAATAAATAAAAATAATTAAATTATAATTAATTAAATAAATAAAGATAACTCTCGTTTACTTTTACCGCGTCGATGGTCCACTGGTTAGAGTATATAAGTTAGACATAGTTTTCTGAGGTGCACCGCAATCGCACCCATAATACTCAATTTTTATCAGATTTTATCAGCAGCGGTCAACCTGATATCTCAGTCGATTCCAGGATTTGTAGAAAGGCTACTGCAGATTGGATCCTAGGGGTAGACTCTCCTGTATCTTAAAACCGGTTGGTGGAAGGAGTCTTTCCAGCCACAGCTTTATTCTAGCATTAACACCCTGATCCTTGATAGCGACCGCTGAATATAAAAATCCATTACGGCTCTTCTATTGTACCGGAGGTGATCTATGCCCATGAAGAGGGTGTCAGGTAATGTAGTGTGATGCAAGTAAGGCTGCACATCTAACAATACATGTCTGGTATAAGATGGTCTGGTATTATAAAGGCTTCCCGTACAATGAGAGACCAGCTAATACTGGCAATGTATAAGCTCGATGTAGAGCTGTGTGTAGTTCTTCTGATATAGTTAAAAAAAAAAAAAAAAAAAAAACAATAGCATTATAATAAATACCATTGGTAAAATAAGGGCGTTTCTTTGTTTCTCCGTAAATCAATTAATTCGAAGGTCTAACTTAAGAGCTTATCCGGAACTTGTTCGTGAATCACCTGTAATTGTTTTTGTTCTTGGTCTAGCGACTGCCATCTTTTGTTGTTATTCAATATAACATAACATCACGCCCCTGTAGGGTGTATACTGGTTAAACCCTTATCCTTAAGATTGATAAACTGACGCTTATAAGGTCATTAAACTCCTACTAAAATGGCCACTAGCTGTTCTTAAAAAAATGCAGACTTCAATTAAATAATCTCTTTTTAAATCAACTTTTGAACAAAAAATAGATCTAGCTATCAGATATCAGATTAAGTTCTGGACAGACAGACAGGCGTATGTCAGGGTTTACAAGACAGGCTAAGCAATATAAAAATAGCTGAATTCCATATCAAGGTCAAAAAGGTTAATAATCCAGGAAATTCGTCATCAATCAGAAGCAAAAATTGTTACGCGCAAAAACATCGATGAACCGAAAAATTCAGCAGTTCCAACCATCACGAATAATAGAAACAAATTAAGTTCCACTACCGTATTTAAAAAAAACTAAAATGATGTGTTTTGTTTATGCAAGCAATTACTTTAATATATTTCCTACTTACTTAATTGAGAAAACGTGTATTGATGCTCCCGCGATCGCTACCAAAACGTCCTTCGCACTGTATTGGAACTCCTTTAATGGCTTTAAAAAAGAATACATTAGGTTGTATTCTTATTCTGTGCATTAGGAAAATAATTGTGTTTTGTTTGTGAAGATTTCTTGGGTACGATTTATTTAATTATTATGATATAACATCAATATTTTAACTGTCTCGATTGTCTAGTGGTTAGCGTATGCGCCTCTCACCGCGAGGTCTCTGGTTCGATTCCCGGGTCGGGCAAAGTGTTGAGCCCGGTGGGTGACGATGGGCTCACCCTTTTTCCCATGGGAACTAAACATAACAGGTGAAATGTGGGTGTTGTACACCTCTGCCGCACCCTTCTGGGTTATAGAGGCGTCATTTTATTTTTATTGTTGTGTTACTTTAAATAGAAAACAACATGTTAAAGTGACAAAAATCGATTCCGTTATTAGTTCGTCCTGTCATAAAAAAAAATTAAGAAGAAAAATATAATAATTTTAGAGATGATAATAATAAATAACAAATAATAATATTTTTGATTCTGATGTCATAATCTTACATCACAATAGTGCGTTTAAGTAAAAAAAAATAAGCGATAATACTCATTTACTATGTTATAAAAATCCACTTTAATAATAATTGGCTATTGAGCTCAATTTATTGATTGTAAAAAATATTTTTTTACGATCGTAAAAATCAGTCCCATGAATTGCCGTCATGTAAACAAATATTTTCAACGATTAAATAATCAACAAATTGTATACAGAACCTTAAACTCCACAAACTTTTTTACAATAAAACGATTATCAAATATTTCTTTCAACTCAAAGTTTCCGCATGAGTAACGTAACGCTTAGAACTCTTCAATTAAAAAAAATAAACGCATGACTAATTTTACCTGGCAACATTAGGAATCGTGTGATGGCAGCACTAGCATCTGTGACGTCATCAGAGCTATTATTAATACGGAAGTGTTTAATATACTATTGGGTTGAGGTTTTTAGAAGATGGGTGGGTCCATGATTTAATAAGTGTAGTAGTCTGCTCATCATGATGACAATCGAGAATTCTGCTTTTCTGCTTGAAATGTAGATATTGCAACCTTATATACTATGGACTAATTTATTTAGAAGTATTAATTTAATTCCATTGCAATGTTTAAATTTATATTTCTCTCTATAACCATCTTTAGCCATAATGTTGTTTTGGTTGCTACACAAAGAATTATTGTCAAAAAAACAAACAAATATTATATGAATTATTTGAAAAGATGGTGCACATGAGTTTCTCACCAGCTCTTCTCATGACCCATCGGAGCTGGTACTTGGATTGATATTAATTCAAATTTCTAATCTGAATTAAAGTAAATCTAAGCTCCGCTGTCAAATCATTTTATTGCAATAAATATTATAATTTAATTAATGAAGTTTTATTTTAATTTTATATTTTTGTATTTTGATTGGGGCCCATGGAAATAAATGATTTGATTTGATTTGAGTATTCTATGCCAGGAATGTATGAGAACGAGGTCACATTTTTATAGAACCTGGCACAAACATGGCGGCATATGTCCGACTTGAGCATACCTAGACGTGTTCTTCGTATCATGGGTGGGTTTTAAAAATAGAAGAATATTTAATGGGTTTTGAGAAGTATTTCGCCGACTGAAAGGGGTTTTAATGGGTGGTACAAAGTCATTTCGGACTTTGGACTACTTTTGGGCAACTAAATTGATTAATATTCAAACTTTTTGGTTTTTTTTTGCTGTAGTAACGGGGAAGAAGATCAATGAAGGATTTGAGAATTACCAACTGTCAAAATTTTGATGGGTTCATAGTGATCATTAATTACATTATTAGGTCATTTCAGTTTGGCATATGGTATATAATTAATCCTATTTTAAGAACTTAAAATAATGTTGAATTAAGTATTGAATTATGATATTAACAGATTAGATGTACTTACAAATAAAATCACTCGACAACACAAATCTGAAAGTAAAAAAAGCAGGATTAGTATTTTGAGCCACAATATTCGAGAAGTTATTACTAAATTGTCAAGAAAACTTTCGTTTTAGCCAAAACATGTATAGTAATAGTAATAGACAGGTTTAAGACACTAAGCGAATGTTAGCAGCATTTTTAATATTTTTATTTATTTATAATAATTCTATTTAAGATTTACATCCATAGATTGTTACTAAAAATTATCTTATGATCTACGTTAGTAATTATTATTTATTTTATTACTAGCGACCCGCCCCGGCTTCGCACGGGTACAATGCTGATACTAAATACACTACAGAAAAACTGTGAACGTTGTATATAAAAACACAGCGGCCCGCTCCGGATTCGCACGGGTATATAATATATAGCCTATGTCACTCACTGAAAAAATAATTAAAATCGATCCAGTAGTTTGATTTATTCATTACTGCCCGTGGCCCGCACTGCCCGTGGCCCGCACGCGTTAAATTTGGAGTAAAACAATTCCCCCTTTCTATGCATGTATTATACATAAAAACCTTCCTCTTAATTCACTTTATCTATTGGAAAAAACCGCATCAAAATCCATTGCGTAGTTTTAAAGATTTAAGCGCACATAGGGACAGAAAAGGCGACTTTGTTTTATACTATGTAGTGAAGTGATAATGCCTACAAATAGATATATCCGAGTTCAATACTCCTCTGCTGACCTCAAAAAGAACAAAGCGTGAAGTTAAATGCGTAACAAATTAAAATTTATAACATGCGTCTTTAATTTACAACGCGAAAAATTAAAAGTAAACTAATGAATTAATGATTAATCAAATTATACGTTTTAAAAACCATAAACGTTTTATGATTTTTAAACGATGTGATTACGTGTATAATTTTGAATTATAAATAGTTATAAAAATCATCATCATTAACATCTGTACAAATAAATATAATTGAAGTGTATGTTTTTAAAGTCAAAATCACAATGTTTTACCGTTTTTTACACGGTATCTAGCATCAAATACAATTTTTTAAATTTTTGTCTGTTCGTCCGTTTGTATTGACTAATCTTTTGAACGGCTGTACTGATTTTAATAACACTTCAGATGCAGGTAACTAACTTAAAAGTGCGTAACATGAGCTACTTTTTATTGATGTACCTATAACGTAGACGAATCCACGGGAGAAAGTTAGTTAGTTTGTTTGTTAGCCCCGATCTCGGGAGCTACTGATCCGATTTTATTAATCATTTTTGTGTTTGATAGTCTAACTATTAATAAAGGTTTTAATATTTTAGATAACATTACGCTGAATTCCACGCGAGCGGAGCAGTAAGGTTAAACGTGGTTCAAATCATGGGAGCAGCTACTTAATACAACGAATTCCACGCGGACGAAATCGCGGGCAAAAGCAATTATTTTATAAAGTAATAAACTATAAGGAAGAATCGTTGTTAACATAATTGGGCATTTTTATTCAAAATACGTTAATAGATGATGCTTAATCACTGCTAATGGTTGCACTTTAAAATAGCAACAACTATAGTTACACAAAGGATTTTAGATAATTCGGCCTTCTTTCAAATTTGCCACAAGAGCCCTTTAATAAAATTATCATCTTCGCTTTAACTAAAGGGTAAGCTTCTCCTCTTATGTGGGCGCGCTGGCTGCAAGCACGTCACACGGTAGCAACAAGCGACGCCGTATGACGTGTGTTCAGCTAGCGCGCCCACATACCCGATGATCGCGTCCGCCTAATGTGGGGTCAGCCTAAAACTGTAACCAAATGTTGGAAATATCAGACGACGCGCGACGTTTGATGAAAATATATTGATATGTTATGGTCGTCTAATGAAAATTTCTCAATCTTTCATCGTAGTAGCAATATATTAGCGATGTTAGTTTCATAGCCTCAATATATCGAGATAGATAAACTAAAAGAATTTAAGGGAGAACAAATTGCTTGGCAGTTTTCCATACAAAAGTAATGTAAGTTTTACTTTAATGTGATATAGTTTTTGACTAATATTATAGACAAATCATATTTATATTTAATTAATCAAATTATATTCGCCCAATGTTTGTTAAGATTTTTTTTTAATTTTTATGTAATTCAATTAATGATTAAAACAGTTTTGATAAAATAGCCACTAACAAATATGCATTTTAGTGTTTAAGGTATGATTTATCTATTAAATTAGATAAAAACTCAATAATATTTAAGTTAAACGCATATTACGTTAGAATGAAAACACGGCGCTCGGGAGTCTACCCTTATGATCTCAAGTACATACAAATAAAATCAACAAACGATTTGTGCCATCAGCCTACCATTCCAATTAAAATGTTCACAAAAACGCTCACTCACATGATACACACAAAAACATACATAAGAACATTCAAATCATGTATAAGAACATGTTGTAACATTTGGCATAACACGATTCTCTCGCACGATCGCCGATAGCTGATATGGTCACATCTATTTTTTGATATCGTGTTTGTTATTATGGTAGGATAAGATGGTGGTAAAACTTTTGTTAAGCACCGCGTCACCTTTGATCCGTTATTGTATAGGTTTTTCACTAATATACATTTTACACACAAAGCACACTCAGAGTCAGAACAAATCTAATCACATAGATTTGTCGTGTGTGGGGATCGAACCCACAACACAAGTGCAGTTGAGAGCGTAGAGGGGACCGCTTCAACCACTACGCTAATCGTGCACTCTATTTGTACATATTTTTTAAGTTAACTTGCAGTTCGTACTTACGAATTTCTAGTCGAATGATGCAAGAAGGAGCCTCCCCGAGTAATATCCACAACGATTCCCTAAGTCCGGAGCACCCTGGGTAATTCGCTACTACTTCAAAGCGAATTAGCTAATCCTTTCACCAAGATGGCAAGTCAAAATAAAATTTGACTCAGCCATCGATACGACGAAGAAGAAGAAGTCGAATGATAGATTTTATTATTAACAAATAAAACAAGTATCAAGTAAAAAAAAGGTATTTTTATTATATTGATTTATGAGAGAAGTTAATTCTGCTTAACATATATACCTAAAAGGGTGTGGCAAGAAACTTTACAGGTGTAATGTGGGTGTTATACACATAATTGTGCAAAACGTTAAAATTTTCACATGGGTAAAGAAAACAATAAGCGTGATTTGGTTATGGTGTACGTAACCTATTATGTTTAAGTCTCATGTGAGTCTAACTAATTATAAAGATAAAGATAAATTTGGATTTTTTACATTAGATAGAACGCCAGAAGCAATTACACTATCCAATGGTCCCAATGACAAGGCCAAATACACACATTCACTCACACAAGCACACCCAGTCTCAGAACAAATCTTTGCGAATCACACAAAGATTTGTCCCATGTGGGGATCGAACCCACAACACCAGTGCAGTGGAGAGCGGCGAGGCGACCGCTTAAACCACTACACCACACGTGCAGACATGTTGACAATTATGTATGTTTTGTTTTTTTTTCAGGACCTTGTAAGTTTTGAGTGACCAGGTAAAAAGCCTATCGCCATCCACCGGCCGACTCCATGCTGCTATTGAGAATTTCCAACGGTTAAATCCCAAATGACAGTATTGGATATCGAACCCGAGACACCACGGCAACCGGTCGCTAATAATACCGGTAGACCATGCAGACTTCTCACTTATTTGTACACAACAGCTTGAGGCTACAACATAGCGAGCCCAAAACAATTTAATAATCTCCACGATGCGATGACATTTGCTGATACCAATAGCAATAGAAATAACTATCGCGTTGTAACAAATCTGTTGGAACATAAATCTTAGAAAGGTTGCAGACGTACCCTTTCACTACTGATTACAATAACTTTTGATTGTACCTGGAAATTATTGTTAGGATTGTATTTGCGGAAGGGCAGAGCTAAATCTCACGTGGTACTATACGTTTACCGATTAAAATCCATTGCATGGATTGTCATATTATTAACTCAATGATCAGATAAGAAAGGACAAACAATCATTTTATAAATCGACTTCAATCACAAAATATGCACTAAAAAGTAATAAATAATTAAGTAATATTCAAGGTCTCGCCTCATCTGAGTAAAACTTGAAAAAGACAGTAAACGGCCTTAAAGTGCCTTTATTTAAAAAATATCCCCGTACTCGTAATCGTTGAGGAGTTGTACCTTCCAGCATCATTTCGGTAACATGAAATGCTGACTGCTAGATACAAATATCCAAGTAGCTTTAGGTAATACACGAAATACAATATAAAAGCCTTTAAAATTTGAGGGTTGCCCTCAATTTCTCTAGGATCCTATCATCAGATCGTGACTTGATGAAAATGGGACCCCATGACAAGTATACTCTTTCAGGCAAAAATATTTCTCAAATCAGTTATGGCGTCTCCGAGTAATTGGCAAACAAACATAAAAAAAAAAGAAAAGAAAAGATTACAATCGAATTGAAAACTTGCTACTTTTTTTTGAGTTAGTTGAAAAATAGTGACAGTTTACACCATACATTGAAAAATAATACCACGTTGCAACCTAAGCGAGAGAAGTATTGTCGGTTACATTTCAAATATTATTTAAATAATTGCGGCTATATAACAATAGACCACCAATACAATAAATCAATCAAATATAAAAATTAATAACAAAAACACAAACAAATCCGGTGGGCGTCACAATCCTGGCTATTGATTGACGTATCGAAATGATGATGATTGATGATCCCACCAATGATCTCATTCGGCCTTCTCTATTGTCTATTGATGATAAATATTATCGAAATGAGATTGTAAAAAAATAATTACAATGATCGGTCTTGCGGTGCGTTTTAGAGTTACATACGCAAAGTGAACACTTAGGGTCGACACACACCAAAAGCGCGTCGAAGCGCAGCGAAGCGAAGCGCAGTTTCAGTGTCATATGAATTTTAACTTTATTTTCATTACTATAATACTTATTATCGCATGAGAAACTCTACGCTACTACTACTACGGAATTCGCCGGAATTTCCGCGGCGCCGCGGGCATCCGCGCGACTCGTTTAAGTTTCTCATGCGATAATAAGTATTAGAGTTATGAAAATAAAGTTAAAATTCATATGACACTGAAACTGCGCTTCGACGCGCTTTTGGTGTGTGTCGACCCTTAGAATTCTCACACACGACCGATTGTTTGACCGATTTTTCAAGTAGTGGTTAGCAACGAGCAGTGTAAATCGGAGTATAACCGGTGATTCAACGCTAACAGGAGCTCGATAGATAAAACCGAAGAATGGGGTAATTTATCACAATAGACCCACGGAGGTCGACGTAAACACCGTAAATAAGTGTCATATATATTACTAAGCTAAAAAAACATATATTAATATCCAACTTAAATCCATCCTTTTCACGACCAATTGAAACCACATTTTACATCATCTCAATCAATCAAGTTAGAAATAGGGTATTTCTAAACAATGTTTACTTAAGCGTGTTATATAATTTGATCAAAGATTCCAAGTGCATTCTTCGAGCATGGCATGTTGCAACTGATACTCATAAACGAGATTGTGGTCACTGCGAAGTTAATGGCAGAAGTTCCAATTAAACCATTCTTATACAAACACTAGCTTTTGCCCGCGACTTCGTCCGCGTGGAGTTCGTTATATTAAGTAGTAGCTGCTACCGCGCTTGGACCCGCGTTAAACGTTATTGCCCCACTTCCATAAAGTTTAGCGTAATGTTAAATATCAAAAAACTTTAATGGATAGTTAAACTATCAAACACAAAAATAATTATTAAAATCCGATCATTAATTGCCGAGATTAGTGCTAACAAACAAACAAACTATCTTTCTCCTATGAGAAAATTCGAACAATAAATTTTATGTGTGGTAAAATAATAATAAATGGCAAGTAAATCCCAAGAACTTGTACAATCAACTTCGGATGCTACTCTACATCTACTAGCTACAATATTATGCCTCATATGACTGAAATATAAAGACCATAGAACATAGCAATGCAGGCATTTTGCCGCTTATTGATTAATCAGTGCGGGAGCGGTAAAAATATTTTCATAAAAATACTAAATAAATAAATAAATATCTCACAATTTACACACAACTTAATCTATATAGTCCCAAACTAAGCAAAGCTTGTAATCCTAGAATAACTGATACTAATACATATATACTGTTCTTTTGTAAATACATACTTAACTTACATAGAAACACCCAGGACTAAGACAAACCCCCATGTCATGGACACAAAGATTTGTCTTCAGCGGGCATCGAACCAGCGACCTTGGTGTCGCAGGCAGGTACACTACCCACTCCGCCATCCGGTCGTCAACTACTGAAGCAAAAATCTAGCACCTATATTTTTATGAGAATATTTCACGGCACCGTAGGTCCCAATAACTTACATATCCGTAAATTGACCAATCTTTCCAGTAATATAATGAAAATTACGTGTACTATGTTTTAACTAATTGTGTTTCCGACAACTAGCTTATTGGCTATTAGACGGGTCACGGGTTCAAGAACATAACATATCATCTCGCTTTTATTAACCGGAAGGGTGCGGCAGAGGTGGATAATACCCACATTTCAACGGTTATCAACATCCACCGGGCACAATACCAACTCCGTGCTATTCAAAATTTGATAGATAGAAATAATTGAACTGAAGACTTAGGAAGAAGCATAAACTAACCACTAAACCAAAGAGGCAGTATTTTTATTGAAACTGACGTGAGTTTGTAACATTGTTCAAATTATGAAATACGGGTGTTACTCACGTAATGTTGGTCTATTTAGTCGACCGCGGTTTCGCCTATACGTCTAGGCATTATCAAGAGAGTGCGATACGTCGGGCCTGAGTCGCTGCCCGCAGTGCAAGACTGGCTGCGACTCAGGCGCGACGTATCGCACTCTCTTGATAATGCCTAGACGTATAGGCGAACCAACTCAACCAACTCCGTGCTATTAATTTTTTTATAGAAGGAACATTCACAAGTTACGCTTTTGCTCGATCTGATGTCTGTACGTGTGTTGTAGTGGTTTAAGCGGTCGCCTCGCCGCTCACCACTGCACTGGTGTTGTGGGTTCGATCCCCACATGGGACAAATCCTGGGGGAGACTGGGTGTGCTTGTGTGAGTGAATGTGTGTATTTGGCCTTGTCATTGGGACCATTGGATAGTGTAATTGCTTCTGGCGTTCTATTTAATGTAAAAAAACCAAATTATTATTATTATACCTAAGAGTTCGCATACAATACAATACAATTCTTTATTGATAACTCAATTTTACAAGTCAGTTTTTACATTTTCTTATAATATATAACAAATACCACGTAAAATAATAAAAATAAATAACATTAGTAAAGTCACATAGATATTTAATTAAAATTAAAGATAGAAATAATAAAAAATATGCTAACCACTAGTCCAAAGAGGCAGTATTACAAGTAATCAGTTTTATCTAATTGTGTTTCCGACACCTAGCAAATTGGCTATTAGACGGGTCGTAGGTTCAAGAAGGAGTTAATTAATCTAGAGATAGCCTATAAAGAAACATAATGGATAGTAAAGTTGGTGTTAAATGCCAGTTTTATGGCTGAGGTCCTATTTACTCATGTGACTTTTATTGTACCGTAATACATTTTTATGTGATGATATATTTTTATTGCCA
This sequence comes from Hypena proboscidalis, assembly GCA_905147285.1. NCBI lineage: Eukaryota > Metazoa > Arthropoda > Insecta > Lepidoptera > Erebidae > Hypena > Hypena proboscidalis. The sequence goes on along the minus strand of LR990150.1, from coordinate 1,318,882 downwards.
ATAAATAAAGTTTCGTCTTTTTGAAGATATGTGTGAATGTTTCATATCGCTCGCTAACGGTGAAGGAAAACATCGTGAAGAAACCTGCATGCCTGAGATTGCCTAAAAAGTACTCGAGTGTGTGAAGTCTACCAATCCGCACTTGGTCAGGGTGGTGGACTATGGCCTAACCCTTCGATGACGAGCACCGCAGTGTGATATGTATTCAATACAGGGCTGCTATTATTATATTATCAGGCTCGATTTAAATTTAGATCTTACATTTGATTTTTTTGTTTTTTAATAGATATGTACTTTAGCTATAGTTTGTTTTTAAATTTCATACCTTTTGTCTTTTCTCCGGCGCCATAGGTATTAAAATGCGCTGCAGGGCTTTGTTGCTCTGCAGCATATGACTGAGATGGTATCCATTTCTGTATTTTTAACCGACTTCAAAAAAAGGAGGAGGTTCTAATATTTAGTCAGAAAATAGTTGTTAGAAAGATTGAAATTATCTATACAGAGTTATTGTTTACTTAGCACCGACTTCAGAATTATAAAATAATTATTTAATAATTTCTATTTAACTAAATGAAAAGAATTATTATTTTGTGCGAAGTAAATTTATTTTTTGCTTTTTAGTTTACCTACTTTTTGAAGTAGGTTTTTTTTTTGTTAATTTTTTTATTTTTTATTTTATAGTTGACACTTTTATATACAGGTTTCTCTAGAAATTAATGAGATTTTTTAATTTTATTGTAATAGTATGAAGCGCATTCCAAATACCAGAAAATGATTGATATAGCTTATTTCGTTTCAAAAGTCCCTTAACCGTGTGATATACTGTCAGGTATTGTTACCGCCATAAAAAAAGGTTTGTTTGTAAAAAACTATATCTTTAAAAGGAGTATTTAACAATATTTACCTTCTGTATCGCACCTCTACAATGACCCAATGTCGTTGCCTCACTCTTACGTCACTCGGACGTGATATCAGTATTAGATTACGCTAAATAAACTCGCTGGAAAGTCATTGTCTGATCATAATTGTAAATTACATACTTGGGAAGAGAAAACACTGAACAGAGCACATTGTACTGATTCAGACTAGGTCGTTGGTTTAGAGGCAATGAAGTCAATTACTCACTGTGAGCTCTTGGGTTCGACTACCTCGTTGGGCTAGTGGGTTATTTGTATGTATATGTATTAAGATGGGGCCGTGGAAAATGAAAATGAAAATGAAAAATGTAGTGATGGCAAAAGGTGAATGAAAAATGAGTTTTCTACCAGAAAACCTTTGAGGGCCAGAGGAAAACGAGACTAAAATGTGAGAGTTAAGTATACAAAAAAAAGGTAGGTTAGGTAGGTAAAAGGTAGATCTTTTGACTACTTATTTATTTTTGTAAGCAAAAATCTTCACTATTACTTTTACGAAACTATTTGTATATTTGTAGAATCTCTACCACGTCACATTTAAAAATTAGCTACTTCTTTTTGTTGACGGATTGTAAAATACTGTGCATTACATAGATTATCGTGGTAATTCCCATTCTAACTAGGCCGAAGTAAGCAGACTGTTTGTTACTGACTGTTTGCATTTCGAGCTGACTTAATACATAAACATTGTGAGGAAACCTGCATGCCTAAAAGTGTTCAAAAACTGTTAGAAGATGTGTGAAGTATACCAATCCACACTTGGTCAGCGTGGTGGACTATGGCCTATCTCTTCTCATCATGAGAAGAGGCCCAAACCCAACAGTGGGGCATGTATTAGGTACAGGGTTGCCATCTTCTTCTTGTCGTGTCAATGACTATTGTTTGAGGGTTGCCATTATTATTATTAATACATAAACATTAACGTTTCCTTGTCAATATTAAGATTTTGCTTTTATACTTTGTATATCTTTCAAGATGTACAAAGTATGTTGTATTATGCTTTTGATATGTTTGTTTACACAACTGATATAAAAATATTTATTGGGATTTCCGAGACCAAAAACTTATCAATTAATATTGAACAATAATCTAACATATCATCGTTTATCTTTTAATCAGACATAAGCCAAGACAATACTAAGGCAAAGAATACGCCACAAATCATTTGCCCACCGAGAACCCACCTTTCTCCCAACACTGCAGTCCTGATTAATTACAAATGTGCAGTCTTTAATAGTCACCATTTAGTACTGATTGGCCGCGGCTTACTCTAACTATTTCTGATATTTCTCCAAGCTATCTCATCGGAATGGATGGAAGAAAATGGGATGCCACTATTCCTTTAAATTAATGGTTTGAAGTATGGAGGTACTGGAATGTAGTGCATGGGTTTGATTTAAATTCGAAGGAATTTACTGGTTTATAGCGGTTTGGAATTTAAATGCTACGATAGTCCAATTCGACTATAGTCGTCTATAGTCGAATTGGACTATCTCAGCTGTATAATTTGTGAATCGTTCACCGCTAGGTCTCGGGTTTGATTCCTTGGCCGGGCAAACGGTGTGATTCGTGAATTCGTGAAATTTGTTCTTTCTTAGAATTGGGCCCGGTAGATGCCGATAGACCGCAATAGCAGCAGCATTGTAGGCCCCCGAGCGCCGTGTTTTCATATTAATGTAATACGTGATTAAATTTAATATTATTAAGTTTTTATCTATTATTATTGACCAATCATATCTAAAACACAATTTTTTCAAAATTATTATTTTAATTATTCAGTTTGTTTGTATGTTTCAATAAATGGTAAATATAATTTTGGCCACGAACAAACATCTATTTATTTGTCTATGAATGAATGAATGAATATACATTTATTTCAGATAATTAAAATCCATACACATTATTTAAAGACATAACACAACATTAAATACCATTAGATATCACATAACATTGAGACACAAATACAATACAGCACATACTATAAAAATAGATAAAACTTAATAATATTAAAGTTCAACCCATATTATCCTTGTATCGAAAACAGCCTAACAAGTGTTCCATCTTAATCGCCTTTCCTACTGCGCGTAATAGAAGTACTTACGCAATATTTCCCTACTCACTCACATGTTTGATACCAATAAAACATATTCCACCTAGTTAAAATGTAGATTACGGTCAAGTGTCCAATTCGACACTTTCACACGTCGATAATAAAATGTAAACACTGTTATCAGTACACATGGCTACCCATAAAGATATACATTTTCAGTATAAGATGATCTCGCTTTGTATTAGTTGCCCCTCTAATGCGAGACCAGCTTGTACTGGAAATGTATAGGTTGATGTGTAACCGTGTGTACAAAATCAGGTTATCAGACGACATGATTTGGTGTTGCCTCAAAGATTTGATTATATTCGATGAAATGCGGTTACTTTTATCAGCCTAATGGCAGTGATAACATATCTATTTTTATAAGAAACGGATGGCGAAAAGAATAGTCTGGTCTACGATTTAAAAAGATTGCCGACTGAATCGCTTTGTTTAAGAACGGTTATGTATGCCTTTGCTAGTAATTTTAGAACCTGCAAGCATAACTTATAAGTGAAATGTGAGTGTGATAATAAAATTGTCAGTCAGCACTAAGTCATGTCTCCTGCAACCTAAACATATCGCAAAACGAACGATATTAGAATAATATCATTCAATTCTGACGGAAGGTAACAGAAACGGTAATTCGAGTGTTTTGACAGGCTGTCAGTAAGTTTTGTTTGATGTTTGGGTCGTAGACAGAGACCATGCATTTTACTAGACGAAGCTAAGTTCTAAATAGCAATTCTCACTACGCTAGTAGAGCTGCGCGTAATGGTTTAACAGCTTTAAAACCGGTTCGGGTACAATTGTCTATGACATTCGGATTTTCTTTATGTTACATTTGACATCTGTTATCTCTGTTCGCAGATGACACGGCTTTAGACTGGTGGTGACTACTAGTAAGGCTATTAAAACTATATAACTGGAGTTTTTAGAAGACGTACAATATTTCAGGAGACTGGATTAATACAATTTTCGTAGAAGAAAGAATAAAATTACTACCAGTTATTACGCATTTGATTTATATGCACTGGATTTATCAGGTAGGTATAGCTGAAAACTTGACTGCCATAATACTTATAACTCCAATAAAACCACAATTACGACCATAACAATGATTGCGAATTGCCCAACTGATTGCGAAAATTCAACGTTTAATTTTGTTTTGTTCAATTAACAGTTGTTAGTAATAAATAAATTAAATTTTAATCTTATTGACAATAATTGCGACTGTAGCGCAATTATAAAACTTGTTGCCCTAAAAACCTTTAATTTTGGTAAAATATGCTGAATCTTTCAAAATATATATTGTATAGTCTTATCTTTATAATTTTACATATTATATTTATATTATTACCCTAACTACAATTTAAACGTGAAAAATAATAAAAAAAATACCTAATTATATAAACATCAAATAAAAGAGTAATATAAACTACTTATTATTAAATAAAATCAAGATGTAACATAAAGAAAATTGATTAAATAAAATAAATGTCATAAAATGTTCAGTGTCAAAAAATAGGTCCGCATCGATGTCGACCGCGGGTAACATGCCGCTTTGCCATGATGTATGGCAATGCTGATTCTTCTGGTTACGTGAAGAGTCAACTAATCTTTTGTTTATTTCTTTATTAATAGAATATTAAAAGACTTTATAATTAAGTGTTCAAACTATAGTTGTTTTATTGATCTTTTGAACTTCATTCTTGTAAATTAGTAGATATTTCATCAGAAGATAGAAGTATGAAGTATATTGAGTTGCTATGTTCGAGTAAATACGAAAATAATTAAAAAAAAAACCGACTTCAAAATGTAGGTAAACTAAAAAGCAAAAAATAAATTTACTTCGCACAAAATAATACGTTTTTTCATTTAATAAAATAGAAATTATTAAATAATTATTTTATAATTCTGAAGTCGGTGCCAAGTAAAAACAACCCTTCTACAATATCAAATTACAGTTCACACAAAAAGGGAGGCGTAGTTGTGCTAGTGCGCGGTCGCCCAGTATTGGTACTTACCACAGAAATATAACTAATATTCAGTTAGAAAAATGTTGTTAGAACGATTGATATTATCTATACAGAGTTATTAATTGTTTACTTGGCACCGACTTCAGAATTATAAAATAATTATTTAATAATTTCTATTTTATTATATGAAAAAACGTATTATTTTGTGCGAAGTAAATTTATTTTTTGCTTTTTAGTTTACCTACTTTTTGAAGTCGGTTTTTTATTTGTTAAAAATTATTTTATTTTACGATTTTAAGTGATGGGTTGACCGAGCAAGATTGTTTCTCGAATGAGGAGACGATGGTTACTTGAGACGGAAAACTTATTTATAATAAACAAGAATTAAATCCTTTCTCCTGACTATTGAGGGTCATGACCTTCCATCATCAGCTCATTTTACACAATAACTAGCAGTAGGAATATGCGTACAGTAGTGAAATAATTATCCTTTAACTCCTAACTATTGAGAAGTTGACCTTCCATCATCAGCTCAACCACATAAAATTATTGCGACCAAGCGTAAATCCTGGCCTCAATTAATAAAATATGAGGGTTGCCCCCGATTTCTCAGGGGTCCCATCATCAGATCATGACATGCTGACAATGGGACCACCTTTGAAATATCTCCGTTCCAACAGCTCACTTGAAATCATAACTTACTAGCAGTCTGAATATGTGTACAGTAGTGAAAGAATTATTCTTTAACTCCTAACCATTGAGGAGTTGACCTTCCATCATCAGCTCATCCACATAAAAAAACGTAAATACTGGTGTAGCTTTGAAAAACACACTAAAAACATTACATGTGCCTATAAAATTCGAGGGTTGCCCTCGATTTCTCTGAGATTCCATCATCAAATCACGACATGCTGACAATGGTACCCCTTTGGAATCATCTCCTGTCCAACAAAAAAAGAATCATCAAAATCAGTTCATAAACGACGGAGATATCCGTGAAAAAACATAAAAAAAGCAACATATATACGAATCGAATTGAGAACCTCCTCCTTTTTTAGAAGTCGGTTAAAAAATAAAGGCCTACTATAGTTCACAAAATATTTCAAGATTTAAATGACAGTTGTCAGACCAATATGACAAGTGCAGGTAAAGTAATTTCAGCAATTCAAGCATGTATATGCTTGCACATAACATAAAGCCTATATTAACATAAAGGCTACTTTTAATAGACTTATTACGCTAAATGCAAATATAAGCTACTTATACAACTTTTACATTACTTTTACTTACTTACAATATATAACCATAGACTACATTTTTTATGTACCTAGTCAATGTATATAACTATACCTACATTTTAATGAACCACAAACACCACTTCAAATCAGACGGCCTAAAACCTCATTTCCAAAATTAAGAAAAGTCTTCCATTAACCAGTTAACAAGCAATCTAAACAAATGTCACCACTTTAGAGATACACAATGAAATTGAAAACATAAAAAACGGTATTGGAAAGCCACCGGCAATTGATAGCAACGCTCACGTACTATTTGACCTAGATAATATAGCACGCAAAATAAAATGCGCTGTAATTCAATTACTATTACTGATAGGATTGAAGAAGATTCAATGTACGTAGTTTGGTGGAAGAGGTTTTGTAAACAAGCTCTAGGGAGGCGACCCCATTACTAAATACTAGTGTTTTGTAGTAGCTGTTAGCATAAGACTTTAGTGCAACTATAACAATCAACTATAATAATATTGTTATATTAAAGCCTTGATGCAGAAACACATAAAAACATTTTATTTTCAGGCAACACCAATTTCCATCAGGTGTACTGGTTGGAAAGCCGATCATTCATCTTATAAATAAATTTAAACTTAATGCCTTAGCACCATATAATTAATAATAATTTTAATAATTTTGACTTAGAATCTGAATCTTGAATTTTACATAGACAAGATAGACAAGATAGAACGCCAGAAGCAATAACACTATCCAATAGTCTCAATAACAAGGCCAAATACACATATTCACTCACACAAGCACACCCAATCTCAGATCAAATCACGACACCATATAAATAAAACTATGAAAATGGCCAACGCATTACTGATCTTATAAGCGAAATCCATGGTATACAATTCCATGTGTATTTATAAGAAATATCAGATAATAACAATACACATTTCCATTCCGAACCCCATAAAAACATTTGATGGTGCAGGGACTCGCTAAAATGGCGATGCAGACACCATACCCATAAACGCAACACGCCAACCAACTCAACTAGCTGCTACCCGCGGTTTTATTTGCGCCGCTGTTGTGGATTATAGAGCGATGTTAAATAGTTTAAAACATAACACTGAATATTAACCAGATGGGTATGGCAGAGATGGATCGCACCAAACTTCTTCGTTTAGGCCTCATTTAAGAGGGGGCAAGAGTATGAACCTATCACCCTATCACTATCGATCGGACACAATTTTAGACTCTGTACTCTATTAAGAATTTCCTAACGGCAAAATTCCATGCTTGTTAGTTAGGGATTCACGAACACATCCAATACTTATTGCGGATGGGGATCGCCCATCCAAAATATTGCACATCTGTTTGTCCTGCACGTTACTTCCCACCTGGATGACCTCATGCAGGCCAATCAAAAAGGCGTACTAGTCGCATCACTGGTCTAAAACCATATAGATAGAAATTATTAAACAATTTATTATAGTTATTGACCCATCAAGAACAAGAAGAACGGGAAAAGCCCAAATAACACATTTGTACGCTACCCACTACACCAACAAGGCAATTCATAGTTATAGCTAATCTTTGTAAAGAATTGTACTATCAATTGCACCAAAATTATATTCAAACAGTACTTTTAGCGATTAGCGCATTTAAACCAAACAATCGTAGCAGCTTCATTTATACTAGTAGTTATAAATGCACGCATAGATATACCACTGTCTGGAATCCTGTACATCCAGGGTATTGATCTAATATACCCGGTTTCCATGGTGAAAGGGAATGTTCTTCATGTTGTTTCAGGATTTATTCCTGAAAGGGCTGCATTAATGATTATTTTGTTTTCGTTGCATAATTTATTGAGCGTGAGTTGTAATTTTCTTTTGTCTTGCTTTGGGAGTACAGGTCGGTTGCTAAAGAGGGCATGCCAAAACTGTTATAAGCCGTAGGATGTTTATCAATAGCATTTATTTACTAGTTTAATATTAATTTATATTAATTGTACCAAGATTTTTATTAAATTCATCATCAATATCTTCTTAGCCTTTTCCCAATGAAGGCTATCGTCTTTTGTCTCACCTCGTGGTGCTACTATAGAGTTAGGTCTATCAAAGTTTGTTGACGGATGTTAATTTATCCCAACCATTGATTTTATACGCTTTAATAGAGGCACAGTTCTTTAGCGCGTTTTGAAAACAAACATTTTAGAACAAAGCATATATAGAAGTACGAATTTCTTAGTCCAATTTTAAGTGGAAACATTAATACGTCCGTCTTTCTTGCTTTCATACGTGCATTATGCGCAGCGTTTTCTGATGTTGCTCGTAAAAAAATTGTCTTCAGAACACCCAAAATAACTGAGTCTCTATAGATACTTTTAACTCAATGTCCGTATAGCCAACCTGCATATAGTGACATTTGACATTTCGGAAACCTCACGTTATACAAGCACTCCTTGAGGTATTTTTTAGACCTCATTACGTAGGGGACAGCTTCTAGTCTAACTCAAGCCTCGGATCATTTCTAACCTAACTATGTTCTATTTCTAATTGCCACTCAAATGCTATCAAGTTTTGACAGTTCATTTATGTCGATTTTGAATTTTATTTGAGTGGCATAGTTTTCTACGGTGCCAAGACTAACATACTTAACCTCAAAATAAAATCCTGTCAAAACTTAAGACATGTCACATGGGTTAGTTTGACACTGACATGACATCAAAGTGCTCAAACGGTACTTTATTCTACTTCGTTGTTTGACAGTAGGCGTGGTCTTATAAATACTTGACATGACATTATGATTATCCGTACTAATATATTTTAAATTTTCATTTTGAGATAACGTTTTTCTGAGTACAAACAATACCGTGAGTAATTAAGTACTTAAAAAATTTTTAACAAAACATAAATTGTCAATCACATGGCTATACATTTTAATAAATAAAGATTTCTTAGCTAAAAATAATCTTAAAAGTTGTTATTGAGGAAAACGTTTATGGGTCTGATAAAAAAAAAAGTATACATTTATTTTTCATATTAAAAAGCCATCAATCAATTCGTCATCTTCTTTTTACCTCCAAAATGTAATGAACACTCAAAACCAATAACATTGAATGCGTTACTACATACAGTATTACGTAGTTTCAGGGTCTTACTAAACTACCAGTCACCTTTTCATCTCTCTATTGACATAAGGAGTGCTGCAAGGACCAATTTTGGGTCCTTCATTAAATCGTTATCCTTGCTAATATTATAAATCTTAAAGTAATTCTCTGTCTGTCTGTCTGTCTGTCTGTTTACATTTCCACGGCTAACCTACAGAACACATCTTGATGAAAATTGGTATGAAAATAGTTCAAGAACTGAGGAAAGACATAGGCTACTTTTTATACACATACCTAACACGCGGCAGGCGCCCCCACATGATAATATCAATATTATGCTAAATAGTTATCAGCCAACACATATTATGTCAAGTGATTTAGGTCACTCAATGGTTGTATGATAAGCTTATCAACAAAGATACGATAAAAATATTGGCAAATACATTTGGTGTGATTGGTTTTTTGGGTTAAAATGTAATCGGAGTTATCTATGAAAAGATACCTTTTATTGATACCTTTATTAGTGTAAAGATTTTTCTTCTATTCGTAGAGTTTCCCATTGCACAAGCTTTGTTTAGTTTGTGTCTAGATGGCGTTGGGTGAATGCTGAGTGATAATGATTAACTCAATGATATATAAAGACGTGCCAAAAAATATAATAATAGCATTACCAAAACAAAATTGTCCTATGCGTCAGTCTCATTTTCAGAGCTTTTCTTTTAGTATGTTAACTTGAAACCTGTTCCGTATTCCTTAATTTGGTCATAAACATCGATTAAAAAGGAATAAATTTACAATGTGCAATTTTATCCCAATTGGGTGTTATTTCGCAATTCAATCCCAATTATAGAAAAACTCCATTTGACGGCATATAAACTTAAACTTGCACTTAAGGAACAGAGACTTAAAAATCCAAACATTTAGAAATCATACATTTAAAATTAATCTCTATATCCTTTAAACAGAGTTCAAATTCACTAGTAAAAGTAACGACGACAAACTCCAATCAACAAAGCATTTAACTTGAATAATTGAATAATATAAACTATTTTCGTCTAACTATCACCGCACACTCAATCGATCGTTGCATCAGCCACGATATTGTTAACTCTTCTGTAGTTAAATAATAATAGAATTTGAGACTTACTGACTCATCAACATCCATGCTGGTAGGTTCTTATTGATTATTTTTATAGCATTTAGATATTATACTAAGAAACAGTTGAAAGAATTGTCGGACCAGCAGGTTTTGAAATCTGCGACCTCTGCACACCGGGCAGCCGCTCGTCAGAGCGGCTGCCCGGTGTGCGGCAAGAGGTGACCGTAGCTTAGTGGTTACACTAAGCCACAGCCACCTCTTGCCAGGACACTAAATCTCTCAACTGTATGTTAAGAAATTTAGCGTCTTGGCAACGTTTATCTATTTTTACCTATCTTGAGTAGGATACAAGATTAGTCGCAGGTTTCAAATCCTGCCGGCCCATATTATTTTTCAATCTTTTCTTAATTAATCCTTGGTAGGTGTTCTGATCTGATTTAATAATGCCAATCATTAGCGATTGAACACTCAAATTACTTAAAAAAAACGAACATAGATAGATAGATAGAAAATATTTTTTATTTGTAACTACATAATTTCTATAACATGAATCTATAACTTAAGATGTAACAACAAAAGAAAAAATGTACAAAAGGCGGCCTTATCGCTTAAAGCAGGCAACTATCAGCTATGTTTTAGATACTTAGATGCAATCAAGAGACAAACTCATGGCGTAACTCAAAAAATATTTAAACTAGGTAAAAGATGAAAAAAAATTAAGTAAGAACCGATTCCTGCGTAAGCTAAGTCGCAAGCGAAGTTGAGTCTTAATAAATATGACACAAATAGTTTCATCGGCAATAGCAAAAGGATCGATGGGGACCTTGGACGTTTAGTTTCTTATATCCTTGGATGAGGTTGTCTTTATTTGTTCAAGGAGAACTGGCATTGTTTGCGTCTATGGTGTCATAATTTATGAATCCTTTTTATGGCATTTTGTGTCTATTTCATTTCTGATTTATATTTTTTGACCATACACTTTTTTGCCAGAATGAATATAATTATCTAGGCTGCTTTTTTTAATATAAAAAGCTATACATATGTTCAATATTGAGAATTCATAAGCCCATGGTTGTGGTCAAGCTTTTGTTGTCGAGCGATTCACGTAGGTATGAGAATGCAAATTGTGAAGTCTCAGGTTAATATAGGTACTATTGTTAAGGTCAACAATTCATGAATTTGGAAATATAAAGTCGACAAGAATTGATATTGTTCTATAAGGAAACCTACATATTTCATACTTTTTTTATTTAAAAAATGTCCGCCGCATTAGGAATAATTTCTGTGTTCCGGCCGTGTTCACAAACAGACATTTCACACACATAAAGCACACCCAGAGTCAGAACAAATCTTTGCGGATCACACAAAGAATTGTCTCAACACCAGCGCAGTTGGAAGCGGCAAAGCGACAGATTTAACCACTACGCCAACCGTGCGCTCAATTATAGATGCTCAGTCTCAGAGTACACCCATGATACGGTCCATATAATCGGAATAGGACCGGTAGTTGGCAGAGGTCACCTGCTGTTGCCATTTGACTATGACTGTATGACATCATCAGACCCAACATTGAACGGACGGTCTTGAAATTCTTTGAGTATCTCTGGATTGATAAATTCAAACAAATTCTTTAAAAGAGTTCGTGAGTCAGAACACATGACATTTGAGGTTAGAAATAATTGAAATACGGTCTATCTTCTTGAAGCTATTTTGAATTCATTTAAAAGCAAATAATCTTTCACCAATAAATGCATCTCGTTTTTCGAGAGCCTAGCATTTTTAAAAGGTGGCTTCAATGTTAGTAAATTACATTGAAACACCCTAATAACTACTTGAAATCAATGAAAAGAGGCTTTTTCAAGTTGACACACGTTTACAAGTTAAACGGCAAGTGGTTAAGGTGGCTAATCTTGTGTTTTTTTAGTACTGGGTACAATATTCAAACCATATAAATGCAAAATATTTCTAGAGACAGCATGCTATTTCACTAAACATAATAAACAAAGCTAGTTTAGAACCGGAACATAATCAAAGAATTATCAAAAAACATGTTCCGTATAAAAATACATTTAGTTTCTTGCTGCACCCACTGTGTAGGCGGTTGACAAGGTAACCGTTTTGCCAAACATCTTTAGTACAACAAACATGAAGATTTTGTGTTTGTACGTACACGCTAATCTTTGGAACTACTGGTTGCATTAATAAATTTACTTTAGCATTGGATAGTCTAACTATCAAAAAAAGTTATTAAATATTTTTTTTAGGCTAAAAAAACAGGAGCTGAGCAGTAACGCAGCGAGCAGTAGGTAAAAACAATAGATCCTAAAAGTAAAGATGAAACAGCAACCGGTATATTATTATCTAGTTTTTAAATACTTAGCATAAACAAACAAAAGTCAAAGTCTTTATTATTGTTTTCTAAAAATACTGGTTTGACAGATTGCCTTGAATTTTCAACTAAGAACGATAACGAACGATTCAATAAAGAAGACTTCTTATTTAGTTTAAGACATCAGCAACCATTCATTTTAGAGATTGGAAAAGGTTTTAATATAAAATCAGGATGTTTTAAGGATATTTTAATGGTGACTAGACTTTCGAATTAGGCAAAAACCCAATAAAATTCATGATTATTTTTTGAATTCGGAGTAATATCGAGTCACCATTTTTATGTGACAAAATATAATTTATAACGCCTCTCTTTTGCTACGTCTCTAAGATTGAAAATTGTTAGTAGTTGCTTTAATACATACAAGAAACATTGCTATATATTAATTAAATATAGTTTATTGTCTCTCTGCGCGAGGTCTCGGGTTCGATGACCGGCTCGGGCAAAAGTGTTATTTGGGCTTTTGTCGTCAGGAAATTTTCAAAAGCAGCATTGTGCCCGGTGATAGGCTCACCCCCTCTCCCGTGAGACCACTGCCACAACCTTCTTAGTAATCTAGGCGTGATGTTATGTTATGTTTAGGTTTTATTATATTACTGCTGACGTTCTTATGTTGGAATGGAATGGAATGGAAAGTGGACTCATTTTTCCGCACTTAGACTCTCATTTGGTCCATTGTGCGTGGAAATTCTTTCTTGTGGACGTTCTTATGTTAAAGTTACCTGACTCTCTGAGGCAATTCGGTATTCGGATTCTTAGTTACGCAGGCCTCCAGGCATAATATATTCGCCACCGTTACAATATGTGCGTTAACTACGACCTCTTTAGATTGATTACTTATAACAATAGGCATTGCTTTTTGTCAGCTTATGAGCAACCTTGTAAGCGAAGGAGTTTCAACCTGTCACTTACTCATAAATGTGATTGCAACAAACCTTTTGTATGGTTTCGAATGTGCATTGACAGGTTTCAATGAGTTGCTGATTTGATCACAGCTTTGTGTATAGTCAATCCGTCGTTAGATGTTTGCTTTGTTAAAAAACTGCTATGTTTTGAATAGGTGCTGTAAACAGTGGCGTAACTTTTCAAAGAACTTAGTTTTTTTTTCTTATCGCATTTTGTAACAGGTCCGAACCCACGTCTGTCAATAAATCGTTAAAATTCGTCTTTTTCTAGATATGTGTTTATCATATAAATTATCGTTCGCTAACGGTGAATGAAATCATCGTGAGGAAACCTGATGTCTGAGAGTGCCTAAAAACTGTTTGAGGGTGTGAGAAGTCTATCCGCACTAGGTCAGCGTGGTGGCCTATGGCCTATGGCCTAACCCTTCTCATCATAAGAAGAGGCCCAACCCTTGCAGTGGGACATGTATTAGATACCGGGCTGCTATTATTATTTCGTAACACAGTATGACATTTAACAGTTGAAGAGCTTAGTTGTACGAGATTAAGAGAAGTAGTACCACCATCGTATCACATTTAACCTGTTTGTTACTTATTCCATTTGTTTTCATATGGTTGTCCTTAGATTTTGCTTTGCATTTGCAATTGCAGATCTTAGAGGGCCTTAGTAGCATTTACCATTACAATGATGACACGACAGCTCGGTACATACAAAGTATACAAAAGAAATAGATGAGTAATATTATACATGTTATTATCCTTGTTCCTACTATGAAGGTAGGCATATTGTTGAGAATTCCAACTCCCGATACATGAATATCAAGTACTATAAATATGATCAAATCACAAGAAAAACGTGCCTAATTGAAATGATTCTCAGTAATTTTAATATTAAAACCTCAATGACGTCACGGATGATGATGGGATGATCTCTGTTATCTTGACCTCAAAAGATAAACCGTGACTGAATATTCTTAGTCATTTAAACAATAATGATTATCTTAATCATTTTCCATTGCGGATGTATTAGATAAAAACGAAAGTCGATTGTTGAAGTGGACTTAAGATAGTGCCTAGAGGGACCCCAAAAGTTATTAGTGAAAAGAATGAGCTAATTTACATTTAAGACTAAGTAAAAATTGTTTCCTTGTTCTATTGTTAGTAATATTTCCGAAGATAAATATTGTGGTTAAAGTTTATCTAAAAATAATAACTCGTTCGGATATTGAACCCGTAGTTATTGGTGTCAAAAGCCGGACTGGGAACAAAATCAAACCAGCAGATCGTATCGTACAAATATTACATCCACGTGGGAATCGAACTCGTGACCCCCGGCGCGGAAGTCAGGGGTGCCCCCTCCATGCTTTTTAGGTCGTGTGATAGAATTCAGAGTTATTGCACACGATTCCAATGCTTGGCTTTGGAAATTTGGTTCTTTGGTCAGATCAGATGAAATATTCGCAATTGTTTAAAAAAGGACTATGAAATTGATAAAAACAACAAGCGTTATATTGAGGAAATCAATACTAATTAAATATAGTTTTGTGATAAACTCAGAGGTAAATAACTGTTAATATTGTATATTATATAGAACTTCCAGGAAAACATATGTTAATTTGGTGGATGAAATAAATGTTTTATTATTTTTATCTACTTTTGTTTTACTTTTTGCGAATGATGATGTTATGTTTAAACTGTTGTATTAAATAGAAAAGACTAAACTTTAATCTGCAATATAACCTCATAGGCATAACATAACATAACATCCCGTCTTTATTACCCAGAAGGGTGTTACAGAGACATTTAACTTGTTATAGGTCCCATAGGATAAAGGGTGAGCCTATCACCATCCACCAGGACCAATTCTAACTTCAACCTGCTATTGTAAATTTACAGATGGAAAGTTCACAAATAACAGTTTTTCCCGACCTGGGAATCAAAGCCGAGATTGCGGTGAGCGATACACAAATTATACCGCTGGACCAACGAGGCAACCTGTAGGAATTTGTTCCGTAAAGGCGTTCTGACTAGAAATTGATTGTTATTTTATACATTTAATCTATAGATTAAAATTTGCAGCTAAATATGAATTAATTAAAACAAAGTAAGGAAATATAAGAAAATCGGTCAAGGCAGAGATATGAATATTTATCCAGTAATGATATAATAACATTACTGTTTCTTAATGAACGGTACTAACTTAGCGGGTCAGGCCATTTTTTGTGGAAACTGTTGTTTTGTTTTATAATCATTGTTTGAAGCCTTTTCCCAATTTGCTGCGGCTTCTATATTTTCATTGTTTCGAGTATGTATCTTACAAAATCATCACCATTCGTTTTCTGATTTTTTATTCAGTTCACCGTATTTTTGGCCCAATTTCAAGTTAATCACAACCCAGTATTTTTCTTTTCAAACAATAATAATCTTCACCAGTAGTTTGGTTTCGAAACCATTATCCTATTTATTTTTCTTCCAAGAACTTATCATCCGGATCCTCAAATTCTAACTGTTTTGATTGACGTACAGTGTTTCTAAACTCGTATCAGTTATAGCATCACATAGTGTCTGCATTTTTATCTGCAAGTATGAGCTTTATCAGTAACAAGAATTTCCTTGACTCATTATTTCCTAGACTGAATTTCATAGGAATAATTTTAATCTGTAAGATTTAAAATGTGATTCAGACCATTGTAATTTCATAAATGACCTTGGTTTTAGTCATTTTTGTTTTGAATATAGGTGGTAATGTGTCAATTCTAAATATTAATTAGGTAATTCAAGTACCGAAATGCTTTATGATGAAGCAAGAAGCCGTAACATTTCTAAATGTAGCGTAACCTTTATCATACAATCATTCAAGATTAAATCTTAAAATTCGCAAAAAACAAACAATTTGGTTGATGGTGCGAATATTCAATGTAATGAGTGGAGCAATTATTACGGTTAGTGCCCATTGTTTGGTTAATTTTGAACCAGAATGTTCACACAATACGTTTAGTACGGTACGTACTCCTGACTTTATAGCTTGGAATAGAAGCAGCCCCGTATCTTATACATGTCCCACTGCTGGGCAGGGGCCTCTTCTCGTGATGAGAAGGGTTAGGCTTTAGTCTACCACACTGGATAAGTCAGTGAAGGACTTATCCAGAGCTGTTTAAACCAATCCTCAGTCTTATATTAGACGATATGCCAGTATAACATTCAATCAAATCGATATTTTTCATGAAAAATTAAATAAGTTTATTTCACAACTATCTTCAATTACGGAATAACTCTGATTTAGCTTAATTTTATTCTTTTTAATGTACCTTCATAATAAATATATAAACGAATACAAATACACAATATATATGAATTTTCAATTTGTTACTTAATTGTAATATTTACCTGTGCGATAAATTAAGCCGTTTAGTGTAATTGAATTATTAGAAACTTAATTGGTGACAGTGTTAATTATGTATTTTTTAGTAACTGTTCTTGTGCATAATACTGTTTTATTTACCTTTATAATAATTACGCGATTCGGACCCGTTGTCTAAGTTTTGAAAAATATTCTCAAATCGCGAAAGTTTAAAAACATATAATACTGTTTGTTTCTTGAACCACAATACAATTACGAATAATTTTATTAACAAAATTTGTATCATTTTTGAGTCGCTGATATACTAGTGAAAGTTAACCAGGTAGTCCGTTGGTACTAAATGCGTAGTTAACTAATGACTAATCGATGAGTTTGATTAGAAGATAATAATGATGTAATGCTCCAAAAAATCGGATAATATCGTCGTGATAAGTATAATCGAAATAATAATATTTTTCGTGTATCATCTATCATCATAACTGTTTCATCTAATTTAGTTTATTTTTGTGTATGTTCGGTTCTAATATTTCTTTGTTTTTATTTTCTTGTGAGCGTTGATCTACTGTGCTGTTCTTTCTGGCAGGGACTAGCTCAAAAACAGTGCTGTGCATTGCATTGCATCATCATCATCATCATCATCATCGGCCTGTAGCAGTCCACTGCTGGACATAGGCCTCTCCCAAGGTGCATTGCGCGCAGCAAATATTGAGCACGATCCCTTGCCGCACATTTTCTGTGTACTATTTATATTTTCTGTGAACAGTTTTATTTTCTCTACTTGTAAAATAATGTGTAAGTAATGGTTTCATGGCTTAAAACTGTTACCGATGTAGCTATCAAGTGAAGAGAATTTTTAACGTAATATGATTAAAGCCAGATAATTTCATCTGAACTATCTGGCAATTTTCGAGAATCTAAAGAAGTGCTAAAGTATTACATAACCAATACACACATACACACGCACCCACAAACACACACACACACACACACACACACACACACATAATTTATACTTATTTATAATAATTAAAACATTTTATTTAGTAAATAAATAAATATGATTATATAAATAAAAAATAATAATTTAATTTTGTAATCTTTAGTGTATTTTGTAATAAAACTGTATAGCCACGAATGAGCGGAGTCTTCTACCACAGGCTTTTTTAGCTTAAAAGGAGACTCCAATCAATTATTGTTACCCTCGATTTTTATTGAAATAAAAGATTTTTTCATTTTCATTTTCATTTTCATTACATCATAGTTAATGACCACAATTACCCATCCAACGGCCGACCGGGGCTAGGATTGCTTAACCTTTATGGAGCTCTTCATCATCCATACCATATCATCTTAAGGGCATTCAAATGTCAGATGTCAAATTTGAATTTTTTTATCTTGATTAGCAAAAACTAGTACAAGTATCATATCCTTGGTCAAAAGTTATTCAAAAGTGAGTCCTTACTTCATTATGGTAGCTTGGCTCCAGGTAAAGATAAAAGTTTGATTTGCGACATGTTAATGTTTTCCCAAACTTGAAATGTAACGTTTCTGATTGGTCCACAACTTAACAGTGTGTAAATTGTAATGAAAAAACAAGATTTTCTTTAAAAAATGTCCACAAAATGTTTTATTACAGAAGAATATTTAATTTTGTCAGTCTGGGAGACAGTTCATAAAACTCAATGCTCAAAATGGAATCTGCAACGTTACATTACTGACAAATGTTTCGAGTTTGGAACACTTTAACAATATTATTGAAATGCAGTTAGCATCTTCTTCTTCTTACGAGTCAATAGTTAAAGTTTTTATACCACCCCGGCCCAGTAGGTGGCTACATTAATTGCATTCTCCGTGGCCTTATTCAGATCGCTCAGGGAGCAATTGTCAGGGCAGTTGGGGCATTCAATGTTCGCCGAGAAGCACCACAATCACATTGTGTTTCATAAAAAAAACAGCTAGTATAAGTTACAAGCAATCAATTTCACACAAAATGCATGATTTTATTTAAATACATTGAAATCCAAAACATGTCATAATATTTTAAGACGGTAATAGCATACCTAATTTTGGGGTAATTTGCCGCAATATTGGTTCGAATAAATTGATGTCAATCAGTACTCGATGGATGAAATCGATAATTTGTTTTGATTCGATTTTAATTTACCTGATGCCGTAATAAAAGGCGTGTGTTTAATTTTGGCAGGTCATTGTCAATACAATTATAATTAATTTTGACATAATTATCTGCTTTCTAGGTATTGATTGGAGGTCAGATATTTTGGTTTATTTTAATATGCAAATCATATTTTTTTATATTAAAAGCTGATACGACAGACGCTGTCCTGTCTTAATTATGAATACATACATCCAATTTGACGATATTTTGCAAATCGCATTCTGCCAATGTTATGTCAATCCCCAGAAGGTTACATTAAAAAAGTTTTTATTGTCATAAGTGCTAAAGCTACATTAGTAATCATTAGATTTTTTTTTTACGATTTTTCTTTTTTCAAACCGTTTACGCGTGTGACCAGGAGAATTAATAGGCATTCATTTTTATAAATAATGTTTTAATTTTAACTGTGGGCCATAATAATGATGCCAACGAAAAAAAAATGTGTACATAATTGTTTATTCAAATAAATAATTTAATTAAATGCAAAGATAATATCATTTTAATACATATTTATTGTATGAATTAACTATGTATATAAAATATGGCATGAATTAAAAACAGTCAAGAACATTGAACTATTATTTAAACAACAAATTAAACAAAATTTAGTGGAATGACGTAATTCTATATAATAATATGTAAGGAATAAATGACTACTAATATTTATTTAACTTGGCTTGTTTTATACACTTTGAATGAAATATTTTACATTAGCAGACCTGACTGATTGTCCCTGTCCAATTTTTACCCGACTGCGTCAGAAGGAGGGTTATGTTTTGTCTTTGTACAAAGCCCAGGATACTTTCGGCTTGTCAAAATGATTTGAAAAATAACTCTTAAAAATTTTATGAATTTATTGCTGAAATCTGGTGCACGATTGGCGTAGTGATTAAAGTGGTCGCCTCGCCGCTTTTAACTACGCCGGTTTTGTGGGTTCGATCCCCACATAACACAAATGTTTGTGTGATTCGCAAAAGATTTGTTCTGAACTGGGTGTGATTTGTGTGTGTGAAATGTATGTTTGTAAACACCCCCGCGACAAAGAAGTCATTATTAGTGTGGGCGTCGTTTTTTTTTAAAGAGGAATTAAAAATTGTAAGTGACGACCTTAGACGAACTGCCAAAGAATGGAACGCCTTGCCCGAGTCTGTGTTTCCGCATGAGTATAGAAAGACCTAATAGGTATCTCATCATCATAAAAAAAAATCGTTGTTACCGATAAATAGGTAAATCTTTAAATTAGAAAAGGTTACGTAGGCTAGGTAAAGGTTTAAAAAACCGGCCAAGTGCGTGTCGGGCCACGCGCAGTAGGGTTCCGTAGCTAGTCGTAACAACATATTTCGACTTAAAAGGGATTTACTATCTGTCATCTGTATTAAACAAGTAACATCTTCATACAAGTCATTACTTTCAAAGGTTTTTGTAATTTGCACGAATTATTCTAAGTAACTGCATTTCACACTTTGGACCCCTATTCCTCTTGAACTAATGAAGTGAACTTATCCGCTATAGTTTTCCTTTAAAGTTCATTACATGTACTACCGACACAATTTTTATCAGATTTTGGGATCCAGTAGTTTAGCTTTTAGAGGGGGAGGGGACGCTCTACTCGAATAAAAATTTGCTCTTTAAAGTTAATTATCTCGCAAACGGATCTCTAAATCAAAAAACTGTCTTAGCAACCCCTGAACGTTTTTAAAAGTCCTATCTAACAATACCCCACACTATGGGGTAGGCGACAAAAAAAAAAACATCCCTACTTTACATGTAGGGGAGCTACCCGAAAAAAAATATTTTTCCAAATTTTATTCTACGACTTTCTTTGTATAGTTAACATACATGTTTATGCAAAATTTCAGTTTTCTAGCACCAACGGTTTCGTCGCTATGCCTTGGACAGACGGACGGACAGACGGACATGGCGAAACTATAAGGGTTCCTTGTAGGTACTACGGAACCCTAAAAATTACGGTAAGAAAGTAAATTAGTCCTAGTGCGGAAAAATCCAAACGCATTCTAACTAGCAATTTTCTAGTGTTGCGCCTATCAAAATGAATGTTCATATAATAGTCTTCCTTAAATAGCATTTGCAATGACAAATACTAAGAATAACAGTCTCCAACTACGCGCTTATCAAATGTATAATAGCCTAGTTTATTTAAAGAAAAATAACTAGTGTGAAAAAGCCGACTTTGTTCGTTTGAACCCGTTAATCTCCGAAATCGCTGGTTGGATAGGAATAACTATTTTTATCTTTGATTGCGTCATTCTGAGGAAAGGTTATACGCTAGTTAACATTTTTTATAAGCTGTGACAATGAAATAAATAAATTTAATGTGGACCAAGTTATTATAAAATTGTTTTTAATTGGAGTTTATTTGATTTAATTTCAGTATTTCCTTTTACTTCTTTTCCTTAGTTTGATTCAGTTAACATGCTTGCAGTGTCATTGCTTTGTTTTTAATTTATCTAATACCTACATGCAATTATTATTTATTTTTATAACTGTGTTTGTTCATATCAGTATTTTCAGTCTCTCATTAAATGGGATAAAGAATCGTCAATGTCTGCATCTCTGCTCTCCCTTTTTGGTGAAATACAGGCGCTATGTTAGGTATTTTTTTCTAGTGTTCTCCTGTTGTTCCGTCAGTTTCCGTCAGGAAATTCACTACAGCAGCACGGAGTCGGCATTGTGCCCAGTGTCACCTCTTATCATTAATTGATTTGTATTGAGAAAGCAAAATAAGTATGTAAGGAGCGTAGCACGTGGCGTTCCATCGTCTGTCTACCCCGTAGGACAAAGGCGTGATTTTATGAATGTTCTTCTTCTTTCGTGTCGATGGCTGCAGTCAAATTCTATCAGCCCAGTGTGTGGCCACGCGGATGGTGCATCCGCATTAGCTCTTCCTTTGTGCAGGTGGTGGAGCAAGTAGGACAGGTCATGAGATGGGACATCGTTTGTACAGCACCACACTCGCAATGTGTGTCCGATTCGTCAGCAAAACCCCACCTTACTAGGTTCTGTTTGCTTCGACCGACTTGAGTTCGGAGCCTATTTAGTGACTTCCAAATTATGAATGTTTGTATGTATGTTGTATTGATTAGTTTTAGTATATCTACGAGTATGATTCAATCCTTGCACTAGGCCTCTTTAGTCACTTTAATTTTATCTATTATCTCTAAACCTATCTTATCAATACATTTGTTTTCACCCAATTCTTCAAGGCTGAAGTGCGTGTCATTGATTTTAGCATCTATTTAGCATAATTTAGTTGATGCGGTGGTTATAATATGCTCCTGACCGACATCTGGTCACGGTGACCAATCTAAAAGGTGGTCAACGCTGTAAGATATAAGTTCTGAGACTAAGGGCCAATTTTAGAGGTTCTGGGTAACTCTTATCTGTCCCATAGGTATACATAAACATGGTGAAGTGTTTGTCATACACCTCTACCACCCTTAAAATAGTCGTGTCCTGTCTATCGCCACTTACTGGGCATAATTCCAACTCCGTGCAACTATTATTTTTTTTCTGACAGAAAAGTTTTGAATAACACTTTTGCCGACCCGGGAATCAAACCCGAGACCTGGCGGTGAGCCTAACACAAATTATATCGGTAGACCAACGAGGCCATTCGAGCAATGCCTGGTAGCCTATATTGCCCAGAAGGGTGTGGCAGAGGTGAACAACACCCACATTTTACCTTATGTTTAGGTCCCATAGGATAGGGGGTGAGCCTATCGCCATCCACCGGGCACAATACCAGCTTCTGCTATTGTGAATTGCCTGACGGCAAGTTCACAAATAACACATTGTCTTGATTGTTTATATTTATAGTTGTGTATACATGTATGTATACATCATTTATTTTAGTTTTAAGTACTTTCTATTTTTTTAACTACACCACTGACTAATATGTCGATTAACTCAATCCTGTCCATCCAAAGGTTGCCTGGAAGAGATCACTTAATAGTGATAAGGCCGCCCATTGTGCATACTTTTTTTACTGGTGGTAGAGCTCTTGTGAATGAGCTCGAGGGCGGCAGCACCACCGTCTCACCTTTAACCTGCCGCCAAATAGTGGTGCTTCCATTACTGTGTTCCGGTTTGGTGGTGAGATCAGGCCCTGAGATTACTGGCACATGAGGCATAACACAGTCCTCCGCTGCAGCGACGCATCTATAATCTGCTTTTGTGGATTGTTGATGTCCATGGACTGTACTCCACTTACCATCAGGTGGACTACATGTTCGTTCGCTGTGGGCGTAGTATAAAAAAAAAATACTTAGATAAGACTCTTCTATAAATTGTATTTAATCTGTGTGTACAATAAATAATTTTCTATCTATCTATCTATTGTCCAACCTGGGAATCGAACCTGGGACCTCGCGGTGAAGGACACATATGCTAACCACTAGACCATCGAGGCAAGTATGCATCGTGTAAATAAACTACAAGCTGTTTTTTAAAAGACAAGTATATCATTTTACTTTCCTACAGCCATGATATTATTTTTGGAACTCAAACTCAATCTTCAAAGCGAAAATATAAAAGTTGTTTCGTTTTTTCAACTCGAAATATCGAAGTGATAACCTTGTGTGTCGCCTGACGTGTTTGTCTCGTAATTACATTGTAGTTTTAATGAATTAGCCTTAAGTTCGTTGAGTTTTTTATTAGGGTTTTAAATCAATCTAATTATAATTGCAACCCTGTATCTACATAAGTTATACGTAGCCGATTGCTGGTCAAGGGCGTCTTCTCCTGGGGTTTAGGCCAAGTACGGGTTGGCAGACTTCACTCACCATCAAACAGGTATTCCATGTCCATCCATGTCCATATTAAATAAGTGCACGGATATCTTCGGAAAGACAAATTTTAACGATACTGACAGAGGTCTGTGTCGTGGGTTAGAACAAGAGACCTTTGAATTTGCAAACTTACTGATTTCCACAAGGCCAATGCTAGCCTTTGAATATTCGCCAAAATATCGGTATATTTATAATAAAAATTCTTGTTGAGGTGTACAACACACTTCAACTGCTACGTTTAGGTCATTGGCCATCCACGTGTTGCTATTGTGAATTTCCTAGCGGAAAGTTCACAAATAACACTTTGCCCGACCTGGTAATCAAACCCAAGACTTCGCAATTTGAATTTAAGCAGCTTTATCATTCATAGACACTTTATAGTTAAGGCGACACTTTCCAATGGCAACAACCAGCAACTTCTACGACATTGAACTTACCAATAGGCAGAAAAACTCGTTTCAACAACCTCATGACCCTACGGTTGACATACTCTTGCGTAAATGAGCTATAGAATGCTATAATTAAATCGATTAAGACACAGGTATTATGAAAGGGTGACCTGACGTATGTGTATCAAGGTAGCCGAAACCAGTTAAATATAACTGACCTGATAATAGTCGTTTTGGGCCAGTTTTCCGAGATCTTAAATAATCAGTACGTAGAAGCTTGGGCATTAAAGTATCGTGAACACATAACATTAACATAACATCACGCCTATATTGCCCAGAAGGGAGTGGCAGAGGTGTACAACACCCACATTTCACCTGTTATGTTTAGGTCCCATGGGTTAGAGGGTGAGCCTATCGGCGTCCACAGGGCACAATTTCAACTACGTGCGGCTATAGTCAATTTCCTGACGGCAAGTTCAAAAATAACACTTTTCCCGAGCCGGGAATTGAACCTGAGACCTTGCGGTGAGAGGCGCATACGCTGACACACTAGACTATCGAGACAGCATGACAAGTATCGTGAAATGACATGAAATTATTCGAGAGATGGAGAAAGGAAGAAACGCCCTGCCTGAGTTTGTGTTGCCGCATCATCACTTACCATCAGGTGAGATCGTGGTCAAACGGAGGCCTTACCATAATATTTTTTTTTTATAAAAAATGTAGATAGATACGTATGTAAAAAATGAAAACAATTGATTTCAAATGAGTTAAATTAATAAAAAAATTGACTGTAATACATTACATCAGCAAAATTGATGCTATCAATCAATTGACAACATTTGAAAATTTTGAAAGTGTCCAAAACAAAAATACGGTTTCTTTATTATCCTATACGGGATACAAAAACATTTTTTTTTAATTTTTTTTGATCAGTAGTCAAGGTTAGAGTTTTATCAAGAGGTCGTTTTGGTGGACGACGTTATTATTTCGTAAACTAAATCTTCATTTTATAATTAATAAAGAAAAGTTGACTTTTAAAATGGGTCTCAATCTGCCATTGGTAAGAACCCTCGTCTCTTGGGTGAAATACATGTCAAAAATTATAACCTACGTCCGACATTTAGGAGTATTATTAAAAAAAAAACTGTCTTATCTCTGTGGGATCCTAAACAGACGTCGAAGTAAGAAGAAGAATCAGTTTAAGCTGAAACTTAGATCTTCTTGTTTATAATAGTATCTTTATATTTTTCACATTTCAATAATTTAATTTGACATAACTTTTATAAGGAATAATGTTTTTTAGCATTATAGTTATTAGCCATAATATTTTATCACTTAATGGTTATAAGCATTATGTTTTTCACCTAATGGTTATTAGGAACAATAGGTTAGCCGCCAAAATTTAGCCAGTATTTTATTAAAACGTGACCACAAAAATTACAAAACTTTATTTTTCCATAGACAATTATGCCAAAGGGCAATTATGCCAAAACATACTTATGTGTAATAGTGATTATGCGTTAAGTATTTATGCTAATAAAATATGCCAAATTAATATAATGCGAAATTAAAGGCATCGGATAATGAGACACCATCACCGCCACAGGAACTGCGCAAATTAAATAGCGTTGAATTTGACCCCTATCACATAGGAAATAAGCCGTTAATATTGGCTAATGTGCTACTATTTCAATTACATGCCGGTATTTGCCTCTTAGCTAAGCATATTGGTGGGCCTCATTCTCACGATATGTGAAACTAATAAGTCCAAAGAAATCAATTGCAATTTGCAATCGAATCATCTTGTCCGTTGTATTTTAATTGCTACACATTTTAAGCGGTCGCCTCGCCGCTCTCTACTGCACTGGTGTTGTAGGTTCGATTCGCACATGGAACAAATCTTTGTGTGATTCGCAACGATTTGTTCTGAGACTGGGTGTGCTAGTGAGTGAATGTGTGTATTTGGCTATGTCATTGGGACCATTGGGAAGTGTAATTGCTTTTGGCGTTCTATCTAATGTAAAAAAATCCAAATTATTTATTCTTCGTAACGTCTCAGATTGCTTTGCAAGTGGCCTCCTTGCCTCCTACCCTTCCGAGATCAAATCCTGGTTAAGACGTACGATTGTTACTAATTTAGGGGGCTGCTTCGATGGTTTAGTGGTTAGCATGTGCACCTCTCACCGAGAGGTCTCGCGTTCGATTCCCGGGTCGGTCAAAGTGTTATTTGTGATTCCGTCGGGCAACAAATAATAGCTGCACGGAGATGGAATTGAGCCCAGAGGATTACGATAGGCCCCTTTCCCATGGGATCTAAACATAACAGGTGAAATGTGGGTGTTGTACACCTCTGCCACACCTTTCTGGGTAATATAGGCATGATGTTATGTTATGTTAATTTTGGAGAATAATTGATATTGATTTGCGTTTCAATTGAGAAAATTCTTATAACATAAACATAACATAACAAACCTCAAACTGCAAGGACGTAATGTAAGACCTTTTCTTATTATGTTTAACATAAATGACACTACGAAAATGCCTTATAAATGACATTTCTTTACGCCCGATTATCGCGTTCAAGTTTTACAAAGGGCAAAATTTCTATAGTAATAAGTGTATTAATGAGTGTCCTTTTATTTACCGTATTTATTGAGTTTTAAAGTCGTTTATTCCATCTTAAAATTACTTAAAAATTACACATTTTGAAATCCGGCAGCGTCTTATAAATTTAAAAATTAAATTTAAATTTATTGGTTATGATCATAGCCTTTCAATGTGTTCTGCTACACTCTTCTGGTCGTAATGTTATATTAAGTTAAGTTTTGTCATGATGACGGAATTGCACCATTGATGGGGCAAGTAATGGTTCATTCCGTCATGGTATAATAAATAAATAAATAAATAAATACGAAATAACGGAGCAAATCCTCGGCGCATGCGTTTGTCATTTGGATCCTGGGACGTAACGCGATAGCAACCACCAAAAACCAATTTCTCAATACGTTCGTTGGTCGTGTCTGCTGTTAAATATACATGTAGTATCTCTAAGGTTCTCACGATATTCCTGTAGAGATCAACATTGTATTTAAAACTGGTCAAATACGAGTCAAACTTGTGCCGTAAGGTAACAACGGGTAATACCTGAAGAATAAAACCAGATAAACTGCACGGATCTACGTTTCATAATGTATTTTTATTTAAAAGGTATTTTTAAACAATAGATCTTGGTTTATAAGATAAGTACTACACATAGATTAATGTTAAGAGTTAAATAGCATTTTCGCACTCTAAAAAACCGGCCAAGTGCGTGTCGGGCCACGGGCAGTAGGGTTCCGTAGCTAGTCGTAACAACATATTTCGACTTAAAAGGGATTTACTAAACAAGTAACATCTTCATACAAGTCATTACTTTCAAAGGTTTTTGTAATTTGCACGAATTATTCTAAGTAACTGCATTTTACACTTTGGACCCCTATTCCTCTTGAACTAATGAAGTGAACTTATCCGCTATAGTTTTCCTTTAAAGTTCATTACATGTACTACTGACACAATTTTTTTCAGATTTTGGGATCCAGTAGTTTAGCTTTTAGAGGGGGGGGGGGACGCTCTACTCGAACAAAAATTTGCTCTTTAAAGTTAATTATCTCGCAAACGGATCTCTAAATGAAAAAACTGTCTTAGCAACCCCTAAACGTTTTTAAAAGTCCTATCTAACAATACCCCACACTATGGGGTAGGCGACAAAAAAAAAAAACATCCCTACTTTACATGTAGGGGAGCTACCCGAAAAAAAAATATTTTCCAAATTTTATTCTACGACTTTTTTTGTATGGTTTACATACATGTTTATGCAAAATTTCAGTTTTCTAGCACCAACGGTTTCGTCGCTATACCTCGGACAGACGGACGGACAGACGGACATGGCGAAACTATAAGGGTTCCTTGTAGGTACTACGGAACCCTAATAAAAATAGTTAAAATATGTATCACTTATAATATGTAAGTATTGTATGTTTGCATGTATTTTATATGTAGGTGTAAGTATATAAATAATATATTTAGTAGTGTATTATATTGCAAAATTAGGTAGTATGTACCTATTTAAATTATTATAGAATGTAAGCATTCTTATAACATTATTTTAATATTATTACTTTGTAGTTGTACACTCAACTTTACTCTCGCCTAGTCTTCTCTTTCTTCTTTTCCTCTACGGCTCAAAGGTTTGCTGGTAGAAAATTCAATATTGAATTAAGCTCGCCTTTGTACCTAATATTTTAACTGTTTATGTTTTGTTATGTTTTTGTAAATTCTGTGTGTACAATAAAGAATTTGAATTAACGACCCCTAGATTGATAGTTCATTCAAGCGCTTCCTCTAAAGTGAAGCCAAAAGATATCGATGTGTGAGAGATAATTACGCAGTGTCGCTTGGCTTTTTCATGCTTGTACTCGGTTTTTAGATGAAACAATTCTATGACCCTTACTATGTTCTAATTTATATTAAACTTTGCGAGCTGTATTCGTAAATAAAATATGACTTTAATTAAAACTTTAACAAGTTAACATTGTAACTGTAATAAGTTTGTACGTCATTAAGCCAACATGGCCTTTATTTCAGTAGAACAAAAGTTTTACGGCGTTTTGGGAAACAAGCAAATATTTAACTGGAAGAAACTAGTATATTATATTTTGATCGCATTAAAACTAAAAGAAATTTGACAGTTTTATGTATCTTTTACAAAATGATTTACTATAAGATCAATAGATTAATGATCCTCCTAAACAAAATTGCTTGGCTGTTATCCATATATAATTAAGTATGGGTTTAAGTATATTATTATTAAGTGTCTATTTCTATAGATAAATCATAATTATGTAAAACTTACAGTCTACTCTTACAAAACAAACAAACTTCGCTAGATAACTATTTCAAATTTCATTTAAAATAGTGGTGTGAATCAATTTTAATCTAACTTTAAAAGATACCTCGTCAAATGAGACAATTTTACACGAAACATTTGGAAAATAATGATTTAGTTAGTTCCTAGATACCGCAGATTTATCATATATTGCCTTTTCTTCAGAATACTTATACGCTAGAATAAATTCGAATGGGCATAAATATTTATAACTGGACGTTATAACACTCCTGCTGGCATTAAAAAGGCTAAATAACACAAATACAGCCTCCAGCAGACTCTAATTTATAAATGTTGCCAACAATGTAAACTTTACAAATGAAAGGCACCATCAGCTGTACCCAAGTAAAAGTCAGAGCAAACTGGTTACTTTGTCGTATTCTATACAATACCAGACGCTAGTGATGCAAGGAATACTTTGAATACGAATACCACTTTTATGAATGCAAATATCATATTTTACCATTGGGTTATTATTAATTCAAATAAGTATACCTACTTAGTATTATAATGAAATTCACAACGTAAAGTTATTAAGTATTTGAATTTGTTTTTTGTAATAAATAGAAATATCAAAACAAATTCATTACGTCATCATCCTATCCTTCATCCTTGTCGCTTCGTTGGCGTGTTCATGGCGTGCGGGTCATGCGATGATTTAAAATTTATTATAAATTTTAAATTGTTGGCAAAAAAGGGCTTTATTTGCACGAATATATTCAAATACATAATAACGTTTAAAAATAAGTAAAGAAACCGTAACTTAATTAATTTTCACATACCTAACTTTAGAAATATATTGTAATAAATTAAGCAACATTCAAAAGTTGAAAAAGAACCTAATTGAGTAAAAAAATAATACATATTCAAAACCAAGTGACACTACGTGCGGCTATAAACTAATATCATTAAGCAATTTAATATTTTATCAGATCTATCCATTTAAGTTTCATTAATTTTAACTATCTATTTAAAAGATCGGTAGGAAGGGACATTGCAGTCAAATACCTTTGAACAAATATCATTCTGTTTATCTCGAATACGCATATTCGCACTCATTGCATCATACGCAACTCGCAACACTACTTTCTATACAATACCAGTCACACACCTGCAATGGTTTTCACTTCACTTCACATAAAGCAGAAAGAATTCAACAGAT
The DNA here is from genome assembly GCA_905147285.1 of Hypena proboscidalis. Lineage (NCBI taxonomy): Eukaryota > Metazoa > Arthropoda > Insecta > Lepidoptera > Erebidae > Hypena > Hypena proboscidalis. The sequence goes on along the minus strand of LR990150.1, from coordinate 1,288,331 downwards.
CGTTTTTTGCAATGCGTATTATTCCACGGGTAAATTACTTTACGTTTAACCTTTCAAGCTCATATCCCATTACATACGACCTGAGCATAATAGGTGAAGTGTGGGTGCAATACACCTCTGCCACGGCCGTCAGAGTAAAGAGTAATATAGGCGTGAAAAAGACTGATATCAAATGCAAAATATCCTCTCTAAAATATATATGATACATTTTTTTTCTAATTACCCTGCTTACGGAAGATGTTAGTTTTTTTTTTTTATATATTTGCAAGATGCTACTAAATATCAAGACAGTGTACTGCAAGCAGGTTTGCAATACATGCAAACATTTTAGACAATTTGATGAAACCTGTGTTTCCAGTTTTTACCACGTTTTTACTAGCAACCCGTTATACAGTTACGAACGAGTTGTTACTTTAGAATTAAATGTATTTACTCATTAGTGCTTATAAATTAAAATTAGCGGAAGAATCACGCGGAAGAAAAAAAGATGAATTACTACATCGACAGTTTTGTCTCCAAATTCTAACAAAAGAATAAAAATTATGTGTACATTAATTTTTATTTCTGAAAAAAACCCTAAATCCAGGATTTTAGTGAAATTTTGCAAACTTATTGATGGTGGAGACATTTTTTTTTGGAACAGAAATAAAGTTTGCTGTAGCAAAGTTTTTTAATAATTGTTTTAGTACGGACATAGTGCAGTCTCAGATAATTATCATGTAATTTGAGCACACCGAGTAACTTTCCAAGTAACAGCAGTACATAATTCTGCACCAATTACCAATGCAAATAACTTTTCATGTTCAGAAAGTTAACATTTTATAATTCTAATAAATCATTAGAAACAAAATAATAAAATAGGTACCTAGTTAATGATTAAAGAGGCATACAATTTTGATTGTTATTGTTAATTAGATAACATACATACAGGCCGAGTAATGCAAAAAATACAGTTACTCAGAGTTATTTAACAAATAAAGTAAGAAATAACTTAAAATAGTAAAAAAAATTAAGAAAAAACACAAGATACTCACCAAAATGTTATTCCTTTAGTGCAGGCTATAACCGACACAGCACAAACTTAAAACACTTATGAACCATTTAGATTCCTGTCAATGCAACGTAAACTTTCTACTTGAGCTTGGGTATCAAAAACACTGTTACACTTGAGTGAAATCAAAAAACAACTTTAAATCATCAAATTTTTAGAAAAACACACTAAATTTGATATAAAAACTTGATATTTGCTTCAAAATTTCGAGCGTAAAAGTTTTTTTCGGTGACGCGGCGGCGGACGTGCGCTCCGCGTGGAGTCTGAATAGCATCTGGCGTACAGCCTGACCTTCGGTTAATCACTTGAACCAACGCGAAGTTGGCTATGGACCGGTTGGCTTTAGGCAAAAGTTGTGCCTTTTTTCCTTTTTTCCCCTCACTCAGGCTTCAGGTTTTTTTGGTTTTGTACCGAGTTCTCAAGGGTTAGTTAGTTTTTTGGGGATACTTGCTGGCTTTTCAAGGAAGATGGAAACAGTATCCGTACGGGAAAGGGTTGGAGTAAAGTCAAGTGGAAAATTACTACCTGTGTTGAAGGAGTCTTTTTTTTCTGGGTATATTTAAACGCGTGGTAAAGGTGTACAACACCCACATTTCACCTGTTATGTTTAGGTCCCATGGGATAGTGGGTGAGCCTATCGCCATCCACCTTGGACAATTCCAACTCCGTGCTGCTTTTTGTAAATTTCCTGACGGAAAGTTCACAAATAACACTGTGCCAGACCCGGGAATCAAACCCGAGACCTCGCGGCGAGAGGCGCATCGCTAACCACCAGACCATCGACGCAGTATCCAATCTAAGTACTAATCCACATTATTCTTCACAACACCTATGCAGTATTCAATCCCATCTTGAATATAAATAAGTCTTTAAAGAAACCATAAATATGTAACAATTAAACATATTTTGATAAATTATATTCATGTTATTATACTACATTATTGTGAATATCATTATAAACTTAATATATTGCATGCGTCAACTTTAATTAAAAATCAATCAGTCATATTTATTATAATATATGTAGTATTTCTAGACGACATTTACTTAGCTTATTTGGTAACTGCATACCATAGGGGACATTATATATAAATAATAAAAGTAGTGGTCGCTAATTGCTATTCAATATACATTTTTTTTTTATTCCACTGAGCTGGCAAACAAGCATACGGCCCGCCTGATGGTAAACAGTTACCGTAGCCTATGGACACTTGCAACGCCAGGGGCATCACTCGTGCGTTGCCGACCCTTTAGAAACCTATTTGCACTCTTTTTAAATCATATACATATCTATATATTAGGTATGTCATTGCGGCGGTATCCGCACATAATCACGTGACATAATGTCGACGAGTGCTGAATCGCGATAACGAAGTGTTCACAGAGAGTATACATAGGATCCTCCCTTTCTGGTGGAGGAACATCACACCCTGTTCCTCTACATCATAATAATTATGTTGTATTTATCCTGCACTGTATCGTATATGAAATGAAGCCGGAAAAAGCGAACTCCGTATTATAGTATGGTTATAAATTTTAAGAAAAGGTGTAAAATTTATGATTTTATACTAAAGCGTGCCAGGATAAATAGTGACAAACTAATGTAAATAATAATAATAGCAGCCCTGTATCTAATACACGTCCCACTGCTTGGCTCGGTCCTCTTCTCAGGGTTAGGCCCTAGGTCCACCACGCTGGCCAAATGCGGATTGGTAGACTTTACACACCCTCGAGCACTTATTAGGCAATCTCAGCCATGTAGGTTTCCTCACGATGTTTTCCTTCACCGTTAGCGAGCGATAATTTATATGATAAATACACACATAACTTCGAAAAGACGAGAGGCGTGTGCCGTGGGTTCGAACCCGAGACCTTTAATTTCGCAGTCCTACGGTCTCCCACTCGTCTATCGCTGCTTCTGTTGTAAATAAAGAGGTTTAAATAATTTAAAATATCGCGCCTCTCACCGCGAGGTTTCGGGTTCGATTCCCGGGCCGGGCAAAGTGTTATTTGTGAACTTTCTGTCAGGAAATTCACAATAGCAGCACGGAGTTCAAATTGTGACCGGTGGATGGCGATAGGGAGGGCGAGGGAGTGAGCCTGTAATGCTTAGGTCCCATGGGATAGGAGGCTATCCCTTGGGACCTTAACCTGCAAGAAGATCGATTGTTCCACGCGGCTTTCTTTGACTTACCCACGAGATCCTGTTTGATAGAAGTAATAATGAAAATAATAATAAAAAAAAACCAAGTAAGGTTCGTCTAGCTATGCTGGCACCAAAGAGTTAAGAAATTTCGAGTCCAGCAGCATACGAATCCATAGCTGAATTGGCAAAGCACTTGGGGCGTATACCCTGGGGGTGCAGGTTCGAGTCCTGCTGGATTCTTAATTTTTCAACTTTAATATTATAGAAAAATACAAAAAAGCATTGCAAAGCTAAAATTTGCTTTAAAATATTACAAATAATAAAAATCTTTATTCAAGTTAAAAAACATACAGAGTTTGCTAAGATTAAGAGTAAACATACACAGTTTATGTTTCAGATTCTGTACAAGAGATGATTTCTACCTCTTAAGCTAGGGTATACCAGTATTATAAGAGGTAGTTTACAGTCGAGGATTACAATTTATTATGGATAACATTTCGTAAGTGGACTGTGTCAGTCTACTGTATTACAAAGAAAATAAAAAGAGAGACCTTATTTATTAAAAGAGAGAAAGAAATTGTATGTATTGGTGCGATTTTCCGTGCGTTTTGTTAAAATGTGTGTGTGTGTGTGTGTGTGTGTGTGTGTGTGTGTGTTTGTATAATTGTGTGACCGAAATGAAGTCATTGCTATTGACAATCAGATGAACTGTGGACTCTTTTAACTTTGCTGTAGTCATACAAAAACGGATCTCTCGCTGCACAATAACTAGCTTCACAAAGTTTAAGACAATTATTAAAGCAACCAGGATATGAAACACAATTATCATTGTCAGGAGCAAAAACTTGTTTTATGAGGAATCACATTTTCTTATTTTTAGTTTTATAGTCACGATGTATAGGTAAGAAGTGTTGTAAAAAGACCTATATGTTTTAATTGTCATAAAAAAATTGGGTTTCATTTTGAAAGAATCTCATTGTTTGTATTGTTATTTGTCTGGTTAAAAAAGGTATGTTTGTCTATAAAGAAGCATGTCGTAAAAAATATTGCTTGTTTTATGTTCAGTAATGAATGTGCTTAAGATATAGACAGGGAAACTAAAATGTTTGGTTTAGTTTTGTTAATTTAGTTGATACCGTCGTATACCCGTCCAGTTCCATAAGAATATTAACGTTGCAGGGCTTTAAAGCACTGTAATATATGGCTGAGATGGAGTCCAATTTAGTAAAATATCGCACTTTTTATTAATTTTTTTATTTTTATATATTATTTGATTATTACCCTGTACATAGCTGTATTAAGTAAGTTTTTTATTACTCAAATTAATACGTTTCTTTCGTTTTAATAAAATGCTTCTTGTGCTAGTTATAGTACACCAAAATGTACTATTTTTAACAGGTTTGGGGATTGCTCCAGTTCCTAAAAATATTGTCTTGTCCTATACCTATATTTTGACCTGCTGTATTCATTGAAATAATATAACTATTTATTTTACTTTACAATATGTATTTTCTAAAATATTATTTTAACCTAACCATACTTCTGAAAGTAATTCGTTTATAATCAGTAACAGAATAATATATTCCACTTGTTTTGATAAAAACATACGAAAAATCACGTTTTGCGAAAGAACTCACCGCTTTGTTCGGACGATGTGAATATAATGATTTGTATAACCTACATTAAAGGACTTTTTTAATACAAACATTTCAAATTCAAATTAATTTATCGGCGAAGAGTTGAAGCTATGACCCCTGGATTGCTTTTTTTGTACGTTAACGGAATTTTATGTTTTCTATAAACAATAAAAGCTCTGAGCCTGAAATATCTTTACTTAAAACTGCCTCGATAGTGTAGAGGTTAGCGTATGCGCCTCTTATCGGGAGGTGAGGTCGGGCAAAGTGTTATTTGTGAACGTTTCGTCAGGAAATTCACAATAGCAGTACATTGAGCACGATGGATGGCGATAGGCTCACCCCCTATCCCATGGGACCGAAACATGACAGGTGAAGTGTGGGTGTTGTACACCTCTGCCACACCCTTGTAGGTAATATAGGCGTGATGTTATGTTATGTTTAATACGTCAAAGTGCAACGAATCCTAACGAAACCAACAGTAATACATTCCTCAGCCTTTAGCGAGCACACGCAATAAAAAAGTAAATAAAAAGAACTCTCCTTCCGCGAAATGCTCCTAAATGAATCAGTTACATTTTGAACAACAATTTATTTATATAATATTAAAGTTGAAAAAATTAAGAATCCAGCAGGACTCGAACCTGCACCCCCTGGGTATACTGTATACCCAGGGGGTGCAGGTTCGAGTCCTGCTGGATTCTTAATTTTTTCAACTTTAATATTATATAAATACAAAAAGGCATAGCAAAGCTAAAATTTGCTTTAAATATTACAAACAATTTATTTATTTAATTAGTGTTCACACGAAATGTACTGGGAGGAAGATTTGGTTACTGCCTTTTGATAAACATTGTGTGTAAGTTTGTGAGTTTTCTTTCCTAGATATTATTTATTTAATAAAAAAACTGGCTTCAATTATAAAACAAATACTAATAAGTAAGAAATATATAAAATAATAAAGTAAAGTAAGAAATACTTCAGTAATATTTAACGTCTCGCTTCATCTGTGTTTAACTTACAAAACACTAAACGGCCTTAATATTAACTGAATACCTCTAATTTTCGACACAAATGTATTTTTGTTCTGAAATAAATAAATGAATTATTCTATCCGAGTAGCTTTATGTAATATACGACAAACAATATAAAAACCTTTAAAATTTGAGGGTTGCCCTCGATTTCTCTGGTATCCCATTATCAAATCTTGATCTGAAGAAAATGGAACCACACAAGTTAGACAATTTTTTTTTCAAATCGGTGTTTTGAGTAATCGGCGATCAAACATAAAAATAAAAATTAATAAAAAAATACAATTGAATTGAGAACCTCCTCCTTTTTTTGAAGTCGGTAGAATTTTGGCATTAACCACTTGACTAATATCAATGAAATTGACGACCGGATGGCGGCATGGGTAGTGTACCTGCCTGCGACGCCGAGGTCGTGGGTTCGATTCCCACTTAAGACAAATCTTTGTGTGCATGAACATGGGGGTTTGTCTTAGCCTGGGTGTTTCTATGTATAATATATGTATTTACAAAAGAAAAGTATGTATGTATTAGTATCAGTTATTCTAGTACCCCAAGCTCTGCTTAGTTTGGGAATAGATGGCGTTGTGTGTTAGTTGTGAAATATTTATTTTATTTTTTTATCAATTTCACGTATCCAAATTACTTTTACATTATATTTATAGTTGTAAAAAAATCACAAATGTTGTCAATGTAAAGCAAGCCAATAAAGTAACTTATTACGGACAGAAACCGTATCTGTTTACAATATTAAAATATTGACATCAAATTTCGATTACGCGCGTTATTAATGGCGGCTTATCTTAATAAAATATAAGATTAGACGTTTCCCAGCAGGTCTCAAGTAACAGGTTTGAAGTTATGTGGTCTGCCATCTGGCTTCCGGTTGATTTTCCTGGACGGGTGGTTTCTGAGGACGGTCCCTTTCTTTTCTGGACAATGACTGCGCTAAAGAAATTTGCTAATGAATATCGCACACAGTCATATTTAATTACCTTACGTTTTAAGCTATGTGTACTATGCATTACAGTTTTTTTTTTAATACTACGCCAACAGCGAACGAACGTGTAGTCCACCTGATGGTAAGTGGAGTACAGCCCATGGACATCAACAATCCACAAAAGCAGATTGTAGATGCATCGCTGCAGCTGAGGACTACGGTGTTATGCCTCATGTGCCAGTAATTTCAGGGCCTGATCTCACTACCAAACCGGCACACAGTAATGGAAGCACTACTATTTGGCGGCAGGTTAAAGGTGAGACGGTGGTGCTGCCGCCCTCGAGCTCATTCACAAGAGCTCTACCACCAGTAGAATAAACCACATAAACAAACATATCACGGCTTACTCAAAAGGGTGTGGCAGAGGTGTACAACACACACATTTCACGTGTTATGTTTAGGTCCCATGAAATATGGGGTTAGCCTATCGCCATCCATCGCGCACAATTCTAACTCTGTGCTGCTATTGTCCCGACCCGAGAATCGAACTCGCGTTGAGAAGCGCATACACTCACCACTAGACTATCGAGGCAGTTACGTTAACGCAGTTTGTATACTATTCGTTTACGTATTTCTACTTAGTACCTATATATTTCTTACTTTTATGTGCATGTTTTGTAATAGAAGACGGTATTTTTGAAGAAATATTTTGTATTAAAGAGTTTCGTGAAATAATATAATCTTATTTATTTTAATTTTAATCTCTGTTTGGTTGGTAGTTAGATACTCTAATGAGCTCTATAATCATGGAAAACATACAAAAGAAGTATCTAATTAAATTTAATTTGTTACTCCTAAATAATTTTAATTAGTATCTCTAAAATAAGTAAAACAAACTTTAAAAGTGCAATGCACTGTTCGACAGATGTATGAGCAAACTCGCAACATAAATTAATTAACAAAATTTATTATATCTTCCCATCTCATCTCAAGAACAGTTAAACCAAAAACGATGAAACAAACAAATCAAGACATTGATTAGGGACCCTACAAATCATGCTATCAAAACTGCAGCGCTTAATCTTACGAAAAAAGATAAACGTTTTGAACTAAAGAAAAAGAAAGGAAAGATTTTGGCCGGGAATATAAATCTCAAACAAATGCGAACACAGAACAAGGTAGAAAAGAAGAATTGCGCTGTGTGAACGCCATTTTAAATGGCAGTCACAAAGTTTTTTTTTTCTATTAAGGAGTTTTTTTTTGTACGTGTCATACGCAAAACAAATTGATTAATTATTAATCAAAAGTAGTAGCATTTTTGTAAGATCTTTGAGTAAGATGGACGTTTGATATCTGTTGTTGCATTTAATAGTTTTAGATAATTCACTAACGGCTGTTTTTTTTGTTATAAGATAACAAAAAAAACAAAAAAATGAAAATCATTTACGTCTAAGTTGTGACTTTATTTTTAGAAATCAGAAATCAAATCAATTAGTTCCATGGACCCGAAGGGGCGCTTAAACACGTCAATAACAACATCAAAATACAAAAAATATAAAAATAAAACTTAACTAATTAAATTATAATAGTTATTGCAATAAAATAATTTTACACCAGAGCTTTGAGACCAATTATTGACTTTAATTCAATTTAAAAATGTGAATTAAAATCAATCCAAGTACCAGCTCCGATGGATATTGCATTATAAGAAGAGCTGTTGGGAAACTTATGTGGTCCATCTTTTCTAATAATTCATACAATATTTGTTTGTTTTTTGACATAATTCTATGTGTAGGTTATAACAATTAAAAAACATTGGCTATAGATGGTTATGGAGAGAAAAATAATAACTAAATTTGCTTAGCATTTGTAAGCTTGCGATGTCTACCTTCTTCTATATTCTGTGTCTTCGACGATGCGCAAATAATAGGTTTTGAAACAATGTCTGCTTTTGTTTGGGCTTCAAAAATTTTTGATCGATGTTCATTTTCTTTGTGTGTTTATTTTACTCACTAAAAAGTTACAAGTTTGTTCACGAGAACCAAAAAAAAGGGTGCTCCAAATGTTTTGTAAAAATAATTGCGTTTCTCTTTCATAATTTTGTTTTGTATAAATAACTTAGATTTCATTTAACACTGTAATTAATATTTCTTTAAGATTTTTTTCAAAAGTGGTGATAACGGCAACATTTACAAAGTTAATGTTACTAGTAGTGTATCTGTCGTGGCCGAGAACTTCGTAGAATGGTTGCGTTTCATGATTTTTATCATTATCTAATGGCCATAATGTGGCTTGGGCAGATTGATGATAAAAAATCGATATAGACATCTATATCTATACTCCACGAAATGGTCAAGATTATTTTTAATCATGTCTTAAAATAGTTTGGATAAGAATACAATCTGATGTATGCGGAGCCTGGTGCTCTAAGATACAGGCTTCGTCTTAGTTGGGACACCAGATTGCCCACAAATTACATATTATGCCACATCAAACCGTTATTGAAATAAGAAACTGTAAATCTTGTGTGCATAAAATACATTCTTATCTTAAATTACGCCTTGTTTAGGTGTGAAAATGGCGACCGTCGATGATACTGCTACAATATTAGATACTGACAATAGTAGCTACAGAACCCAATAGCTATCTCACGATAACCATAACCCTTATTCAAATATTGGGAAATTATTTCCCACTTGACACTACTATAATATATTTTTCACTCATTTAATCTTTTTCTCATTTTTTATATGTTTAAATATAAATTATAAAAGTAAAGTACATTTAAAAATATAAAAGTATAAAATTTTACATTTTTAAATATAAGTAGGTACTAAAAAATATATTTTTATTATTTCTTTATTGGCAACTCTCTTCTGTTTATTTCTCTCCACTGCTGTGTTCCGGTTTGGTGGTGAGATCAGGCCCTGAAATTACTGGCACATGAGGCATAACACCGTAGTCCTCAGCTGCAGCGACGCATCTATAATCTGCTTTTGTGGATTGTTGATGTCCATGGGCTGTACTCCACTTACCATCAGGTAAGTTCGTACACGTTCGTTCGCTGTGGGCGTAGCATAAAAAAAAAACTCTAATCAGTACCAATCTCTATAAAAAAAACCCTCATTTCCCCCTTTTTATAAAAATAAGGAGTTTTTTTTTCGAAATCTATAAAACCCTCTTACATAAAAACCGTGACAAAATTTCAATTTAATTGAAAAAAATGACCATTTTATTAAGGGTTAAGTTATGTAACATTATATCATTAATCTGAAACCATTTCATGAAATTAGTAACCCTTTACCATCATTGTTTTTTGCAATACATGTTGCCTAGTCTGTAAGGATATACATCTTCAAGCTCTGCTACCGTTATTGTATCTATTCTTATCTAGATCTCAAATTATATCTATACCAAACCAAGCTTACTTCACCTTCGCAAAGCTTAGATCTACTTAAGTTAAGTGATTTAAAATGATTTATTAGCGAAGGTTTCAAACACGTTAAACTAGAAAATAGGCTTAAAATCCACCTCTCTGTCATGCTGATTTATGTTATTATCGAATCTGAAATACGACAGCATTAAAATGGCGTCTAATAACATTACAAAACCTATTTGCGAGCATAATACCGATTTTATAATGACTTCGCATAATGAAGAACTGCGCAAGAGTTCAAGAACCCTATAGAAACTCAAAACCTTTCTTTAAAAGTGTAAATTTATTCAAATTTAAATAAAAAAAGGACTCTTGCGCCTCCATCCTTTACACGACACGTCGAGAGAGGAAGACGGACGATGCAATTTTACATAGGAGTATAAGAGATAGTTGTATTCGTGTCAGATCCTGCGAAAAACAAGTTTAACAATAGCTAAGCCGTATGATGTGATGTGCAAGTGCAACGGTTTTGTAAAAAAGTTGTGTTTTTTTTAATAAAAAAGCAATTGTTTTGTATTTATTGTGGTCGCTATTTTTAGATGGTGTGATGGGGTAAGCAGGTAAGCTAATGTGGTAGTGTACGAGTTTTTACATACATCATGTGGACTGCATCGTGGTGTTCATAGCTGATATATTGTATCTATGTAGTTTTTTAGTTACATATGCCGTTTTGCAACAAAAAATAATAGGTAGGTATACCAACGATAATCTAAATTATAGACCAAGAGAATCATACTTTTAGTCATGTAATTATAATCTTATATATAAAATTCTCGTGTCTCAATGTTAGTTACCTTACTCCTCCGAAACGGCTTTACTGATTGTTACCAAATTTTATACGCATATTCAGTAGGTCTGAGAATCGGCTACTATCTATTTTTCATACCCCTAAGTGGTAAGGGTTGTTCACCCTTAACTTTTTTTTTAATTTTTGTACAAAACTTTTTGCTATATTTTTATTATAATTTGGCATTAAAAAATACATACAACTCAATTTTTTTACTCTTTTATCACCAACCCCTATTTTTAAATAGCCATTTTAGTAATTTAATCATTTTTCTTCCCGCTCGATAACTGATCAATTATCGTCTTTTTTGTAAATGTTTTTCACTCTATTCCGAATAAAAAATGACCTGAGCTTAACAATAATGGATGATTAATGTACTTAATTTTTAATTTGTATTTTTTAATAAACAAATTAACTTAATAAATGCCAAAATCTGCTTATTTATTGCCTTTAAGGCGGAACAGAGTTCGCCGGGTCAGCTAGTTTTATTATAATTTTATTTTCACTTTACCAGAAACTTTTAAAAGTTTATTCAGTATAGATACTTAATCTATGCCACTTTTCCTGTTTTCCGATTGAACATTATATAGCAGTCAGTTTGTTTGGAAAACGTGTGTAGAAGATAAGTCGTTACAAACAAACAGACAGACAAACAAAAATTATAAAACTGGATTTTAGGCATAGTTATCATGCTAATAACTATACCAGCTTGAAATAACATTGTTATTTTGACTTGAAATACAGACACTTCAATTTTATTTATTTGTATTGATAACTATTAACCCACGTGTACCAGGTAGTTACTCTGATGGTAAGAGTCAGGTACGAGTAGAATAGAATAGAATAGAATAGAATGGAATAGAATAGAATATCAGCAGCAGTATTTTTTTATTTCTTTTTTATTTTATATTATTCTTTTATTTAATGTTAGGTATAATCAATAGTTAGGTATTTATTTAATTAGTTTAAAATATTTAATTATAGTTAGGTTAGTATTGTAAATATTTAAATAAAAGACTTGTGTACATTAATGAGCAAATCAATTTATTTCTGAGTATATGTGAATCTCGCAGTACTGTACGTACTGCAATAATTCTACAAAAAAAACAGTTGAACTTTGAACTTTTTATAATGAATGCATTTACTTTGCAAACGCATAGGGGCTTGAAGATAGTGAAGCTAAGGCAATGTTTTACCCGCATTTACTGCACGAGTGACATGTTTAAGGCAGTATTTCATTATCTGCCCTTATTCTTCCATACCATCTTATCGGTCAGATGTCATTGCTAAACTCACAGATCGATCGATCTTTATTGTTCACCAATATTAAAAAAAGTAATTTTCTTAACAATTACACTCAAAAATTATTTATTTATTTATTTTTCTATTTATTGTGGTACAAGAAACAAACAGTATTATAATTAAGAACAATTACCAAAACATACATAATGAACACTGTCACCAACAAAGTTTCTAATAATAAAATTACACTCGACGGCTTAATTAATCGTACAGATAAATAATAAATATTACAATTTTAACAATTTAAGAAATAATATATAAATATATATAATATTTGTATTTATATTCGCATATACCTAATATAAGATTTAACACATTTAATAGAACATTAAATGGAATAAAAGTAACCTAAATAAATTTAGAGTTATTCCGCATTAGAAAATAGTTGTAAAATAAACTTATTTAATTTTCATGAAAATATTAATATCGTTAAATTTATTATTGTAAATTTAACGATATTGATGATTATGATGCACGACGGGCGGCCATGAGCTATTTTTTTACAGGTAACCTGAGGATCCCCACCAACCGGCTGTTCCGCGTTAGTAATATTCAACGTCTCACCTCATCTGAGTATAACTTGGAAGGAAACAGTAAACGGCCCTAAGGTGATATTTAAAGAATTATCCCCGTACTCCCAACCGTCGAAGAGTTGTACCTTCCAGCATCAGCTCAGCAACATCAAATGCTGACTGCCAGATGCAAATATCCGAATAGTTTTAGGTAATATACGAAAAACAATATAGAACCTTCAAAATTAAAGGGGTTGCCCTCGATTTCTAACAAAGAGTATCGTATAACGTCGTACTGGGTTGTAAAGGTCTGATGGCTGTCGCTCCACGTAAAATACTGATATTTAGTTAAATCTGTTAGACTAGCAAACGACCTCAATGTAATTGGGAAAAAGCTCGGCAGATTGGGTCCAGAAAAGAAATAAATAAATAAATAAATATAGAGATTGGTACTGATTAGAGTTGCCAATAAAGAAATAATAAAAAAATATTACAGTAGTGTCAGGTGGGCAATAATTTCCCAATATTTGAATAAGGGTTATGGTTATCATGAGATAGCTATTGGGTTATGTAGCTACTATTGTCAGTATCTAATATTGTGGCAGTACCATCAGCGGTCACACCTGTTCACACCTAAACAAGGCGCCAAATAACTCTTATGCCTGTTCCGGGAATAGAATCCTAACGTTTCAAAGAATACCTAATCAATACGGAAAGGGGATGAATTGAAATAAGTGGTCCAAAACGCTATGCTTGCACTATCGGTAGATATGAGTGTATTTTATGCATCCCCACAAATTACAAGATTTACAGTTTCTTATTTCAATAAAAGTTTGATGTGACATATATGTAATTTTTGGGCGATCTGGTATCCAAACTAAGACGAAGCCTGTATCTTAGAGCACCAGGCTCCGCATACATCTGATTGTATTCTTATCCAAACTTTTTAAAGACATGATTAAAAATAATCTTGACCATTTCATGGAGTATAGATATAGATAAATAAATACATATTTCACAACTTACACACTACGCCATCTAGTTCCCAAACTAAGCAGAGCTTGTACTATGGGTACTAGAATAACTGATACTAATACATATATACTTTTCTTTTGTAAATACATACTTATTATACATAGAAACACCCAGACTAAGACAAACCCCCATGTTCATGCACACAAAGATTTGTCTTAAGTGGGAATCGAAGCCACGACCTCGGCGTCGCAAGCAGGTACATTATCCACTCCGCCATCTGGTCGTCAATAGAAAGAAAGTAGGGAGTGTAAGTAAGTTAACCACATTTCCCTTTTCTCTCATTTAGTGTGGATGGCGATAGGCTCACGCCCACATATGAGACCCAAACATTACACGTGAAATGTTTGGGTCTTTTTAGAAAAGAAGAAAAGAAAATTATTTTTATTTTCTTACATAACACAACATGCAAAAACAGGTATTACACAAAATGTAATAAATATGTAAGAAAACAGTGACGGTTGCTCAGCTTTAATGCTGTGGAGTCTTGCATTCTGCAAAACTTTCACAGCGCTGTTTTCCAGCAACCACCACGGTTGACGGCACAAACAGAAAACAGGTACAGTAACATAAAAAGATGATAGTCACGTAAAATTAAATTAAGCTAAGTTCAAGGAAAACACAAAAATATACACAAAAAATAATAGGTACAGTAAACGCTCAGAAGTCCATAGGCACGCTAAGGATTACATTGCTATGAACGGTACGAGCCCGATACAGCCAGTACACACACTAACGAAGTCGCTTGCGTGTTTAGCAGTTTATAAGATAACACACACTAATGAAATGTTGTCGCATTCGTACTAAACGCGTCACAGTGGCGACCGGTTCTTTGAATTCGCATCTATCTATCATGAGCAGGTAGCTATATCGGGTAAACATTGGGATCACTATCAACTAAATCTGAGTTTGAAGCTTAGTTGATTTGTGGTTGTATTTTGTTTTTACGAAATCATAATAATATTTGTAATATTTTAAGCACAAACTTGTTAGGTATTCATGCTTAAATTGCGATACAATACATGTATACAATACATAAATAATTACATATTGATATAATAACTAATAAGTTAAATATGTTATTATTATTTAACTATTTACGTAATTTTTTATTTTTATTTTCATTTTTGTAAGGTAGAAATAAAAAAAGTCACGCTGAATGATGATAACAATGTTTATTCGTTTTATTTATTTATACAATTAATAAACTTTTAAGAGCATTGTGACGTCACATTCCTACCTAAATTAAAAAAAGTGCCCTTGTAACCGTTTATAAGATTTTTGATTAATATAATAACTAATAAATTAAATATGTTATTATTATTAAACTACTTACGTTTTTTTTATTGTCATTGTTGTAAGGTAGAAATAAAAAAGTTATGTTGAATGATGGTAAAAATGTTTATTCGTTTTATTTATTTATACAATTAATACATTTTAAAGAGAATTGTGACGTCACATTCCTACCTAAATAAAAAAGTTCCCTTGTAACCGTTTATAAGATTTTTTATTGTAACCCACTTAGTCAATTCATAACATTGATAATACCTACAAATATTACTAAATTGATTCACAATGACAACAAGGACAGGATGTTCTAATAACAAAAATATAATTGTTGATACCCACTTATAATAGGTATTGGTATACAGCAGCGTTTATTGAAGACTAATATTATGATTTACACTTTATGACGATGTTTTTTTTAATGTGACGTCACAATAAGTATTGAAGTTACAGCTTGTCTTGACGAAAAGAAGAAGGAAACTAAACCTCCATTGAAGATCATTAAATATTTACAGAAGTGCTAATATTCAGTTACAGCGTCTTATTAGTAAAACCACAACATCTTAAATTAATCTTAAATAATTATAACATTATTCATATTTCGTATAACCCCCATTATTTTCAATGCAGTCAAGTAGACGTTTGCGCATGGACCCTAAAATATTAGCACATATACTGGTTCCTCTTAAGTTTTCCCACACTTCCATGCAATGGGTTTTTAACTGTTGTATACACCTTTCATCCCGTGACTCCCACCTTTGCACCATCAAACCCCATACATTTTCTATATATTTACAAATGTGTGAACAAAGTGAACAAGATAAAGAATACTATATCCCATTCCTTCTAATCAAGTAAAAACTTCAAAAAGTATAAAAGTAACCGAGTGAGATTGGAACCTGCGGTGAATTGATAAACGCATCTAACTGCATGCCTTAACCGCTCGGCCATCTTGTCACTTACGTTGTGGTTGAAATTATGAACTACAATTATTTGTTAACAACATGTGTCTATTTCTTGGAAATAGAAGGTCGTAAGTCAAGCTACACTTCAAACTATTGCCTTTTGAGATTGCTTATGGACTTTTGGTTGCGACTGTACATTACACGAGAGAATAATATATAATAAATAATGAAACACAAATTAGGTTATAAATACATGCATAAAAAAACGGCAAGAAAAAAGAAAACAAAATAAAAATAACAAACCTAAATCAATTATAAACTAGATATCTAGCTAAACTAAAAATATAATAAACATAAATATATCCGGAAGGCGCTAGTATCTTTTGTACACCTCTGCCAAACCCTTCTGGGTAAAATAAGCGTGATGTTATGTTATGTAATGAATAAGTTTATCTTAAAACTAAAGGTTGCGCTTTCGAAATAAAAGGAGCAAAGAATTGGCAACTTCTTTACATTGTGGCAAAAGGTACCTTAGCTAGGATGGGGGCACACCAAGGCGATTATAAATTATGCTATCTTATTTTTTTTCGCATCGAATAGGTTCTAGAATAACAACAGTTAAAAGATAAAATCAAATTGAATATGGTTTTTTTTTTTTTTCAAACAGTTCTTTAAAAAAAGTACTTCTTAAAACATAAGTAAACATCACATTACGCATTTGATACCTAGAAGAGTGTGGCAAAGATATATAACTATTGTGGCGGTATTCGCACATAATAAATGACGGATGACACACACGTGACATATGTCGACGAGTGCTGAATCGCGATAGCGAAATGTTCACAGCAAGTGACTATATAACCACTTCCTTGCTCCAACGGTTAATGTAGATACGTTACTAACTGCATATCACGGAGTAGTTGGCTCCATATTAAGATATGGAATAATTTTCTGGGGCAATTCAACAGATAAATCTTTAATATTTAAGCTCCAAAAACGATGCATTCGTGCTATGTTTGGACTAAAAGTTACTGACAGTTGCCAACCATATTTTCATGATCATGCCATCTTAACCCTTCCATCGTTATATATTCTAGAAGTATGTCTCTTTGTAAAAAACAATCCATCACTATTTCCAAAATTGTCTGATACTGTACAACGTAACCGACGAGACCATGAACGATTATGCATGCACAGCGCCAGAACTGCTCATTTGGGGAATAGTATAATCTGTATGGCGCCTAAAATTTACAATAAGTTACCAAAACAATTTAAATCCTTGAATTTTAATATGTTCAAGAGTAAAGTTAAAGAAATGTTGATAAAGAAATGCTATTACAATATTAAAGACTACCTTAATGATAATTATATTCAAATTATGTAATCTACTACGACATTACTATTCTATTATACTATTTATTATTACTATACAATTCCTATATTATTATTCTGACATATTTTGACATTTCTATAATTTTACTTTATTACTAAAATACTGATCAATGCATGCTTAATATTGACATTGTGTAATTTTAATTTTAATCAATTTTATATTTGTACGCCTTGCATGGCAAAACATGTTGTTACGTAACCAATACCACCAATACAACTGTTATAGAATGTAATATTCTGTAGACCACACATGTTTATAGCAAATAAATATATCTTTATCTTTATCTTTATCTTTATCTTCCAATACGCTACCGTTGGCAAGCTGTCCGCCAGGCAATACCACCGAGCCTGGTCGGAGGATCCTACCTTTATGCTGGAGGAACACCACACCCTGTTCCTCTACAACTAATAATAAAATTTTAAATAATAGTTCTAATTTAAATTAGTCCGGCAGTTTAACTGACAAAATAGAAGCCAATAGACAAAACATTTTCTTTGCATTATAATATATAAATATCTAAATTTTACATTAAAAACTTTATGCGAAGCATTATTTTTTAAGGTTTTTGTATTTTTTCTTTGTCTATTGAGTGATCTAGTTCTATTAATTGTTTATTTAGCGATACAAGAGATGTGTTAATATCAAAATACGATGATATAAAAATATACATTAAAGCTGCCGTGTGATGTCAACGGTCAATTTCTATCAAAAGATGTAATTAATTGTATTGACATGTAAATATACATTTTTAAATTAAAGCTGCCATGTGTAAAAAAATAAAACTACGTTACTCTCTTTAAGTGCAAACTTTTCCTTTATGTATTTATTACACAAAGAGTAAAACATGACATTTAATGTACCTACGCAATGTATTACATCCATTTATGCAAGCCCTAATTCACATGGATATTATTCCCCTATTTACCTAATATCCCTATTCACCTGTGAATTATAACAAAACACAAAGACATATTTGTGTAACCAAAGGACAAGATTTTTTACAGCATTTGTAATTTCGGTTGACAAATAATAACACAACATCAAGCCTATGTTACCCAGAAGGGTGTACCAGAGGTGTACAACACCCACACTTCACCTGTTGTGAGAAGACACTTCTGACTGCAGCATCAGACCGTTTCTATCATATTAGTGTATTATTACCAAAACTCAATAACTATGCAAAGTTTTGTATCTATGCTTTTCAACGTCGAGGAGTTCTTTTATAATACGCTGCATCATCAGAGCAATTGCATCTTATAAGTGTATTATCACCAAAACTGAATGAACTGAAGCTACGCGCATAAGCGTTGAGTAGTTCCCTCATAAAAAGACACTCTTGCCTTCATCAGACCATTTCTGTCATATTACTGCATTGTCATCAGAATTACACAAGTATGTAAATTTTTACTTCAATCAGGTAACTAAAACCATATATGTACATACGAGTACATATATGGATTGCAATCTAAATTAAAACTTTTAAAATCGAACCTCTTTTCCAAATAACAATAACAAACGCATCCAAGCGTAGTGCGTCACCAACCTCACAAATCAGCGAGTATGCAAATTCAGTTTTAACAACTTAAAGTAACAATGTATGACCGTATCTCATAGTGGTTGACCTAAAGACATGCAATACCTAATTTTGTTTGTTTCTTGTATCAATAACAATGGCCTAATTAGTTTTATCAGGAGGTCATGACGTCATATGGATTTTTACTAAAACCTTGAATGAAACCAAATAACAATAAAATTAAAATAACAAACGCATCCAAGCTCAGTGCGTCACCAACCTAACGAACCAGCGAGTATGCAAACTCAGTTCTTAGAACTAAAAGTAAAAGGATATGACTGTATCTCAGAGTGTTGGAGCCATAGAACTGTTATTTATTTATTTTATGTTTATGTTTAAAAATGTGTTTTTTTAGCAAATTCTTAGAAATGATGAGTGTATAGTCTATCTACTATCATAAATCTTCAGTCGTAGAATCAATACTGATGAAAAAAAAATGTATTTTATGCGACAGCTTTTCTCTATTGCTATGTGGTATTCATGGGTTCCACGTTATTAATTACAACTACCAACATATGCACTAAGTTCACAAAAATATATTTAAAATCGTGTGATGCCTTACTGCTCCGCTCCAGTGGAGTTTATCGTAATGTTAAAAAACACAAAACTTATTATGAAATCATCAACAATAAAATTTTATTAAAATCAGTCTAGCCGATAAAAAGCAAAAAGATTTTAAAATTTTTATTTTTATCGTGCAAGCAACTATACCAGCTTTAAAAAAACATTGAAACTTTAATTTTATTTCTTTGTATTGATGATAAAATATGTGAATCAGTAAGCAATGCAAAATTGTGGTGATATAGAGCTGATGATGAAACCTGAGGTAATCACATTATACTCATTTTCATGTTTCCGAAAAACTGTAATCATTATAGTTGATTATTCTGTCCCCTATGATACATTTTTGCACAACATGTTGTACTCATTAGTTAAAAGCTTGAGCTCCATCCACAGCCTTTGGCATAAGTAACTTAACCTGCACTGGTACTACTTGGCCTTTTTATAAAATTATCACGTTTTTATGTGAAATTATGTGGCGTAAATACATGTAATCAGCCTACTTATAATAATGAATTGTTTAGTGTGAAGTCATACATTCTTTACCTTTCCATTTTATCTATAAAAGTACTTATTTGGTTAGTATTTAACATATTATTCTGCATACTGGTGTTTTCATGCATATTAAGATGTATGCCTTGCATTTATTTTATAGATGTGATGCCAATGTATTGTTGCAGTTGCATAAATTTCTGTAATCAGTATGTTTTATTTAACAATTTATTCCGTATAAGGGATAAAATCAATGATTATAAGATAATTATGTGGCAAGTTCAAATGGGCGTGTTGGCCACCAGATGGTGTGTGACAAAGACCCGTTGACATCCATCACTATAAACTACACTAGCTATTACCCGCAACTTCGTCCGCGTGGAGTTAGTTATATTCAGTAGTAGCTGCTGACTGCTCCCGCGCTTTGACCCGCGTTAAACGTTACTGCCCCGCTTTCATGGAGTTCAGCGTAATGTTAAATATCAAAAAACTTTAATGGCTAGCTAAACTATCAAACACAAAAAGAATTATTAAAGTCCCATCATTATTTTCCGAGATCAGCAATAACAAACAAACAAACTAAAACATTGTTTAATAATAAAAACAAACACTTAAATTTTAATTATTGGTATTGATAGTATAAAACAAAATCGCTGCCCACTGTCTGTCTGTAATTATGTATGCTTAGATCTTTAAAACTTCGCAACGGATTTTGTTGCGGTTTTCTTTATGGATAGAATGCTTTATAACAAAGGTTCTTATCTATAAAACATGCAAATTATAGTACTACAGTACCCGGTGCGAAGCCAGGGCGGATCGCTAGTATAGAAGCAGATTGTAAGGACATCGCCACATCTAGAGACAATGATGTTATGCTTAATTGTGCTAAAAGCTTTAGTGTCTCATCTCACTATCAAACTAGTACACATTAGTGTAAGTACTATTATTTGGCGACGGGTTATTAAAGTTAAGATAATAGCATTTCACCCTTTGAACAGTTCACAACATAAACAGCTCTCTACCACCAAAATATAATGTTCTTGTATACGTATGCCTGGCCATCTTTAATAATTTTTTGGGTCTACCATGGAATAAAGAGAAGAATCTACGCAAAAAAGTTTTCGTTCACTTTAGTTCGCTAATTAGTACCTTCAGCTTGTGTTAATTAAAGAAGTGTTACGCTTTGTTTTAGAAAGTGATAGTGTTTAATTGTTTTCATTTTGTGTTTTATTTAAGAAAGTGAATTTATGATCATTAATTAATTTTCGTAGCTATTTCTAGGAGACTGTTTCTAGTATATAATATAGTAACATAATTACTAATTGATTTCTTACGGTCTGCTTTAATAGTTTATAGTTCTAGCAAAGTTATCATTACTTAAAGTTAGTTAATTAGTAGCTTCAGCAAGCGTTTATCTTTTGTTTTAAAAAGTGCTAGTGTTTGTTTTCGTTTTGTGTTTTGTTTTAGAAAGTGGATTGACGATCATTGCTTAAAATTTGCAGTTAGCTGCAACGGAATACATTCTCGGATATACATTATGTAATATACTTATGAAATATTGATAATTATTTCAGGGTCTTCTTTGATAGTTCGTAGTTCTACATGGTAAAGTTTTCATTATCTAAAGTTCGCTAATTAGTAGCTTCAGCTAGTGTTTACCAAGGAAGCGTTTATATTTTGTTTTAGAAAGTGCTAGGGTTTGTTTTCATTTTGTGTTTTGTTTTAGAAAGTGAGTGCTGCGCTACTAGTGTATTGTGATAAACAATTGTTGGAACATTGTTTTATTTTAGGAGGACAAAAGGTATGTTATTATAATATTGGGTTTAAAAATAACAGTTCGAATATTCATCTATTTTCATTCTATTTTTGACATTATGACATTAGTGATGACTTTACGCGTTATTGATCCGATTTGAAATAATAATCGATTTAATTTTAGAAGAAATTTATATCGATTAAAATATTTTAATTCCAATATTTTTTTTGGCGAATACGCTAACCTAACCATCGAGGCAGTTCCTCCCATGACGTGGGATCTAAATATAACAAGTTTAGCGTGATACTCCTCCTCCCCTTTAATTATAGCCTTAAAATTATGTTATATTCATAAGCTTGATAAAAAAATTTCCTACGTTACGGTCAAAAGCCTCACCCAGGTTTGACCTGGCCAATATTTATACAGCTACGTCACCACGTGGATAAGTGCCCATTAACTGAGTAATAAAGGGTGTGGTGTGACGTCATGATTCGTGGTAAAGTAATGTGGGTAGGATCATTTAATTAGTCTGCCTACAATCGTATAAAAAGAGTCCATTTAATGGAGGTAATGGTCCTGTGATGATTAAAATGCTGTAGGGAATATTTGCCATCGTAAGTCTACGGCCCTATTTAACAATCATCTTCAAGAAAAATTATTTATCCAATAATTTATTATTTTATTAATATAAATATATATATTTATATATATATATTATATTTATATTAATAAGTGAACCGCGGACCGCGAACCACGAACTGGAAGACGCTGTGTGAGCCGGCCTCCTACCAGATGGACCGAGGACCTGGTCAAGATAGCCGGGATTAAATGGATGCTTGTGGCCCAAGACCGTCAGGAGTGGAAAAGGGAAAAGTCTGGAGGAGACCTTTGCTCAACATTAGGCGTCTTTATAGGCTGCGAATTTTTTTTTTTCTTTTTTATATAATAATAATAATCTTTATTTAGTAATAAATGCAGATACAAAGCCACTTAACTAAATTACATAAAATGTAGTGTTGGTACGTTCGGTCGCCTGTGGTGTTCAAAACGAATCCTTCGCTTCTATGCTAGGACTTAACCTGTGTTACAGGAGCAAAAGAGACGCCACAAGCAGCCACAAGCGAATTATATAATTGGTACATTTCATTTCATGTGAAAAGTATAGTGGGCACATTTAGTTCCTGAAATAGGCACGCCTGTTTATTCAGGAAACTAGGTAAATATATAACATCATGCCTATATTACCCAGAAGGGTCTGGTATAGGTGCACAACACTCATACTTCACCTGTTATGTTCTATCCCATGGGATGAACGCCCGTCCAGCGGGCCCAATTCCAACTCTGTGCTGCTAATGTGAATTTCATGACGGAATGTTCACAAATAACACTTTACCCGACCTGGGCATCGAACCCGAGACTCGCTGTGAGACGCGCAAACGCTAACCATTAGACCATCGAGGGAGTTTGTTGCAAAGATATTTGAGCTCATTTTTTTTTTAACACTCTTATATTAGCTTCACCTGTATGTATGTATGTATGTATGTAACCGACTCCTTTGGACTCGATTTTGACCCACTTTAAACGGACAGATTTCATTAAAATTTTGCATACCTGTCTAAGATCGATGACAATGCAATAATTCGATAAAAAAATAAATAAAAAAGAACGTTCTTATAAACAAACCAAACTAAAAAATAGAAAATAAATAATAGTTTAAAAAAATTAAAAAACACGCTTTTAAAGTACTTCTAACTAAAAAGTGAAAAATAATTCCTAATATAAGCTGAAAATGGTAATGAACAAAATATACTAGTTTTATTGTGAAAAAGCATGGAGCGCTCTGTGCCATATTTTTCGTCTATCGAGCAACCCTTTTAAACTATTATTTATTTAGTCTGAGGATAAATATCATTGGTTTTTGTAACCACGATTACTAACGAACAAACCCCTAGAATATAAGCAACAAACATCTATTTTCAGCGACAATAAATTTCCCCAAACAAAAACTAGTGTTATCTATTTCTAAAAATCCCTTGATACATTAAATCATCTGAAATAATCCGTATAATATTTGTATTCGCGGAGCCTTCTTATACACTTTTGTAAATTCTATTGCTACAAGAATAAGGCTGAAGATTGTATATCATAAATGTAAATTTGGGCCCAATATTTGTCCTTGCACGAAAAACATATAGTTGGAACTAACACGAAAGTGTATGAATATGTTTTTGTTATTTATGGGCTAAGATGGTATCTAAACGAGCGACGTGACGGGTTCTACATATACCAGAAACGTTTGCTTGAATTAAATTTCCTCACGCTTGAAGCAAAATCGTATTTTGCTCACTGTTTTCGCTTTTCGAGATCGCTCCGCTCAAAATTCTAAACTAGAATTACTTGCTACGCTCGTGCTTCTACTAAAGAAATCTTTAGCTAATTCAGGACTCAAAATTACTCCTCGAAGAAATTATGAACTTTGCTCTCTTATTGCTCATGTAACTAAATTGCGATGCATTACTTTACGTAACGTAACAGCCTCGTTGGTCTAGTGGTTAGCGTATGGGCCTCTCACCGCGTAGTCTCGGGTTCGATTTCTGAGTCGGGCAAAGTTTTATTTGTAAACTTTCCGTCAGGAAGTTCTCAATAGCAGCACAGAGTTGGAATTATGCCCGCTCGATGGCGATAGATTCACTATCCCATGGGACCTAAACATAACAGGTGAAATGTGGATATTGTACACCTTTTCTACACCCATACCGGTAATATATGTTATGTTTATGTTACTTACCGTAGGATCCTTAATATAAGTAAGTAAAATAAATAGGGTTCTTCGTTACCATTTTTTTTTTATACTGGGAAATGCCTGACGCATACTACTGATCCGGGCAGAGTCAGTGGTTATGTCCGAGTTTATTTATTTATTTATTTTACACTCAACTGGTCACTGTGCTTACAGTTGCCTAATGCGCACAGTGAGCCACACAAGTAGATTAAAAATTACACACAGTTGCACGGACGGACTAAAACCCAGTGTGTTCCGTCAACAAGACTTTGCCGGGGTGCCAGGTATCGCTCGCGCATAGACGCTGACAAGGTTCTTCGTTACCCTAGATCAGTGGTTCCCTATTAGTTTTTTCCACGTACCACTTAAAGAAAGACCTCCAACTTGCGTACCCCTTTATAGACCAGGGTCGATAATTTTTTAGGATGAAACCCATTAGAAAAGATGGAGAATATTATAAAAATGAAAGGAAAAATAATTTACGGGCGATCTGAGGTCGGGAGGGGGATGCGGGGGGGTGGGTGTTTAAGGGTAAAAAACGGTTTTTTTCGATTTCCGGCAAAACTAAAAGTCCTATGGGAAAAAGTCGAATGGCAAAGTTGTTTGTAATAAAAAGATCTAAAACTTTTGTATTTACATTTTTTACATATAACCTCAAAATTTATGTGAAAAATTCAAAAAACCAAGTTTTTGGTTTTTTTATCTTTCACAAACTATTTTTTTTCACGAAATTTGGTGAAAACTTACCTTTTTATGTCCCAAATACGCTGTAATTTATTTGATTAGAAATATTTATTTTGAATTAATATCGAAAAAGCACCCTAATTTTCGACCGAAAATTCACCCGTCAAAATATTAGCTTTACAAAAAGTTGGTATGTTTTCTGTTCGTTGAAATCTCTACTATCCGATGGAAAAAATATGTTACTATAGTAAATCTTCACAGAAAATGCAAAACAAAAAACGAAAAAAAATATTAATATATAATTTAAATATACAATTTTGAGTAATTTAAAGTAGAGATTTCAACATGATTGACATTGACGAGCAAATAGGCGGCAGCGGTAGCGACCGCAATCGGGCGACGCGAGGCGCGGGAGTCGCGGGAAATACGGGTCAATCGCCGCCGCCGCGGGCCAAAGCGCTTGATGCATGCGATTTACTTACCGGCTACTGCCGTTTAATTAAATATAATATTTTTTGGCAATTGTAGAAATAGAGAAGATATTGAATTATTGTTTTTTTAAGGATTTTAGTTTAGAGATTGCTGCGCGTACCCCTTGATGCAACCTCGCGTACCCCTGGGGGTACGCGTACCACTAATTGGGAACCACTGCCCTAGATAGTATAAAACCAGATCCGCTTTTTGGCTACGGCTTGCCTAATCTGATGGTCTAGTTAGAATAGTTTGGTCACAAAACACCTAAAACTTTGTTTATACTGCTGTTTTTGTTTGTTTTGTTTTGACGGTGAAATTAATGTTTGTAGGTAACCTATATTTTCTTCTAGTTGCTTTTAACATTCCCCATAAAAAAAATTGTACGAGTATTAAAGTTTTGACCGTTTACAATTTTTTTTAGTTTTCATTCAAATCGGTTATATTCTACTAAGAAACAGTTGAAAAAGATATGGGACGGGACGGGATTTGAATCTGCGACCTTACTGCAGACCGGGCAGCCGCTTTAGCCATCCAGCTATGGCATTGCATCCTACTTAAGATAGGAACAATGGATGAACGTGACGTCACGAAATGACGTATCATACAGAAATTTAGGGCTCCGGTAAGAGCCGACCGTAGCTAGATGGCTAAAGCGGCTGCCCGGTGTGCAGTAAGGTCACTGGTTCAAATCCTGCCGGTCCCATATCTTTTTCAACTGTTTCTTAGTATATTTTGCTAAGCATAGCTAATTGCTATTAAAATAATCAATTAGAAGTCGGTTATATTCTGTTGTTGTAGGTTATAAACTAGTGTGGTACACTAACCATTTCTAATTAAAAAAAAATAGAATCTTACGAATCACTTCAATATTTCATTATCTTTGCCTGGTGGTAGAGTTATTGTGAACGCACTCGAGGACGACAGCACCACAGAGACGGTACCTGCCGGCAAATAGTGGGGCGATTAGGCCCTGAAATGACTGGCATAGGAGGCATAACCACAGAATAATAAGTACAAGTAGCATAACACTGTAGCCCAGCGACACATCTACAATTTACTTTTGTGGATTGTTGGTGTCCATGGGCTGTACTCCATATTTATATCATCAGGTGGATTTTACTTCCGAACGGTGCAGGTGTAGTAGAAAACAAATACCAATTGATAAAAATAGGTCTAATATTTAAACCATTTAAACCATTTATTCACCACACATTTTCTTACATTTAGAAAAAAAAACATTTTATACAAAATATAAATAGTAGGTACACAGAAAATGTACGGCAAGGGATATAGCTCAGTATTTGCTGCGCGCAATGCACAGCACTGATTTTCAGCTAGTCCCTGCCAGAAGAAACAACACAGTAGATCAACGCTCACAAGAAAATATAAACAAAGAATCATTACAACCAAACATACAAGAAAAATAAACTAAAAATTAAAAATTTACTTATATTGGTAGATACAAAGCAAAAAGAGAACTAGATATTATAAATGAATTATTTATTAAAAAAGAATTGAATACCCATTAAAGGAGAAATATATTTGGAGAAAGGTGACGGTGCTGCTATCTAGGTAGAGCTTCTTCACAAAATCTCTACCTACCTACCTGCTAATTAAATTAACATAAAAGATGTTTCAACCTTCAACTCGACCTTACCCAACACGTCAATTTCCTTATAATCTACACAAATAAGTTTTCAGAAAGCTAAATTTAGCTAAAACTTTTCGCGGATTTGCTAATCGTGTTTTGACACGGAAGGTTCTAATTATAATAATACACATAACATAACATCACGCCTATATTACCCAGAAGGGTGTGTCAGAGGTGTACACACCTACACTTCACCTGTTATATTTAGATCTCATAGGACAAGGGTTGAATCTGTCGCCATCCAACGGGCGCAATGCTAACTCCGGGCTGCTATTAAATATTTCCTGACGAAAAAATCCAAGTTTTGGCTGACTTATGGTGGCAAAGTGGCATTACATCAAATGAATATCCATTCTCCTAAAAGATTGCATAATACACTGCTTAGCTCTGTTTAGGAATATTGTATAAATCATATTTATCATTACTATTTGTCCTGAAAGGACAAGTCTGTATGAGAATAATAATGTCTACAGCTTACAATTTTTTTTTGTATTTGTTTTTATAAAGTTAGTTTTCGTCTCACTTAAACATTGTTCACACCGATGTTTTTTTGGAAATTGTTGTTTTTGTTTAGTTAAGAATTCTAGTAGTTTTTTAATTTTATAAGTGCAATTTAAATTCCATGTGGAAGCTGTGGTTTTATTAGTGGTCGCTATGTCACTACCAGCCTGTATAAGTCAAAAGATCAATACATTGTCGCAACTCCGGGCTAATCCAACCCCATTACGGTTTAAAACTAGCAGGACTTTATAATTGGAGAAAATCCGTTGGAAAGGTATTTATTCTAACTATCCTAAGCTTTGACGATAATTAGAAACTGCCGTGTCAAAGCGCGATTAGAGATAATGCGCGAAAAGTTTTTTGCTAAATTTAGAAGCTTTCAGTAGAAACTTCTTTGTTTTAGCGGTAGAGCTTTTGTTATAAAGCTTGAGCAAGAAAGGGTATCTTTATAAAATAGCGCCGATGACAGACGCACGCGGCTGCGTTTAGGACGCACGTTGGTTCCCATACATATTCGTCAAAAAAAAATACATGAGAAAACGGATGACGGTGATCCGTGGCCAAACCACCACCATCCGTGCACACTGAGGTCTTTATACCTCTTATTTACAAAACAAGGGATCAACATTTTGAAAAAAAAAATTGCAGTACACAGTGTGATTCCATTTATAGAATACGCATGCGGATGTAGTGCGTAAGCTCCCTTACAAATTGCTATTTAACTGCGCTGGACTGAACTCTGATCGGATTGCGTCCAAATTTTTTCCAATGTAGTCGTAGAACAATTTGTTGTAACAAGCTGTGTATAACACCAAAAACTCTCGAAGTTAATCAATTTCGGTGTAATCATACCCTAAGATACGAGCAGCGATAGCCGGGGAAGCCGTAGGACTACGAAGTCAAAGGTCTCGGGTTCGAACCCACGGCACACACCTTTCTTAATAAATCGTTAAGATTCGTATTTTCGAAGATATGTGTGTATTTATCATATAAATTATCGCTTGCTCGTGAACAAACCTGCAGGCCTGAGCGTGCCTAACTTTGACTCGAGGTCGTGTGAAGTATACTAATCCGCACTTGGGCAGCGTGGTGGACTATGGCCTAACCCTTCTCATCATGAGAAGAGGACCGAGCCCAGCAGTGGAACATGTATTAGATACAGGGCTGCTATCATTATTTATTATTAACATCCTAAGATAGAGCGTGTAGCCAGACATACAGATCTTTATAACACACCTAACTCAAAACATTCAACAAAACATCAACCAACAAACAAACGCATTCACATTAACCGAAGCTATAATTTATATAGCGTGTTCTTATTTTAGCCGTGACATTGCCAACTCCGCACCCTGTATATTGTCACGCGATACCAAGCTTGCCGTGTAATTATTATGGCGATTTTGTTCAAATTGCTAGTTTTGTTCGTAATTAAATAAATAAGGTGAGGTGTTGAGTTTCGACTGGGTGTGGTTTCGCTAGAAATATGCAAGGACTATGCTTGCTTAGTTAGAAATTTACGTGTGCTGTATATTGTAAATTGTTATACTATTTTTAGCAACATGTTGTACTACACTGCCTCGATAGTTTAGTGGTTAGTGTATGGGACCTTTCACTACGAGGTTTTGGGTTTGATTTCCACTTAATACAAATCTTTGTGTGCATGGACATGGGGGTTTGTCTTAGTCTGGATGTTTCTATATATAATAAGTATGTATTTACGAAAGAAAAGTATATATGTATTAGTATCAGTTATTCTAGTTTTGTCTTAAGCGGGAATCGAACCGACCGAAGGCGACCTCGGCGTCGCAGGCAGGTACAACACCCACTGCGCCATCCGGTCGACCAATATTCAAATAAATAATGCATTATCGCGTTAATTGCCGATAGAGTTTACTTAATTATGGAGTATGTTATCATTGGTTTTATTATAGTTAAAAATCAGCACAAATAACATAATAATATATGTTGATATTAAAACCTATAAACAGCACAGTTGCGTGTTCAAAACAATTGGTATTGATCCAGATCATGTAAACGGTATCTCGTTGTCCATTCATAGATTTACAGTTAGTACCGCGAGTTGACGGGCTTGTTCCTAAATTATGCACACAATTGTATTATATTCAATTATTCGTTCTGGTTTAGTCATAGATAACTTAATCGTATTGGTACAGAGGAAATACTTACATACAATGTCGGGTACATTGGCGTAGTATTAAAAGGACTTCGTTGCAGTCAAAAACGTCCAACAAAAAGTGCTCCAAAACGCTAAAAGTTATCCAATTTGGTACAAAATAAATTGGACACTGAAGTATTGTCATACAATTTTAATTAGTTTGTTACAGTTATTGATAATTATAAACATGAACTTACGATTTTGTCATCCTGACTTGGAATTATGTTCGTGAATTATGTTTGAGTTCTAACGTCCATTCTGATAAATGTCATTGAATGGGCTTATTTTGGTCTTTAGCAATATGTTCTTTTTTTTAATAAAAAAAAATATATTGACGGGAACGGGAATTAATGCAATTAATTTGAATTCAATCCTTTTGGTGCTTGACGTTTCGCCAAGGTTGCACTTAGTCTCAGACTAAAAAAAAAATGTCTTAAAAAATTAATCGCAGACCGTCAGTCGCTATTTCTAAGCCAAGTCAAGCCCTTTGTTTTCGTCGAAATGTCTAGAACATTTTTGTGAGCCATTTTCTAATCAGACCAAGAATGTGTTCTCAGGAATGTTTCTCTCTTAAAGCTGTAAAAACGATAGAGAAACTATGTAGGTATTTTGGGTTTACAGTGCAGGCAGTACCACCGTCCCACCTTTCACCTGACGTCAAATACTTTAGTGCTTGTACTAACTGAATTTTGATTTAATGTCTAGATTTGGGCCTGAAATTATAACCCAAGAGGCATAGTATGTGTAATAGAAAAGAACAGTATATATGTTGTTGGCGCCACTCATGCCCTTCAGATTGCCTGTGTCAACGCTCCCCTAAACGTAATAGGCCAAAAGGCCAGTCCCTTAAGTCACTTTGACAGATGCTTGACAACTTTCAAACAGTTGTCAATTCTTATTTTATAAAGCTTGCAATCTTTAACCAAAACCTTTTTTTTATACAACTTTCTTCTATAGCAATGACATTTATATTACATAGACAGAGGGACTAGAACAAAATGCACAAAAATAATGTCCGAAATAAAAAGTCTATGGTCTTACGTCAACCTGTAATATAAATGTCATTGCTGTCAACCAATGACATAACGGTCAAAAATAAAACTCGTGAACATGGGAGTAATGGAGTAGGCCTTATTTTTTTCAATATATTTTTTTTACTTGATAAATTTTTTTACATTAATTTTAAGTATAGACAAAATTCTAAATGGGATGTTGCATGAATTGAAACTTTCTTTTATTTTATAAAGAAAATAAAATTGCAATAAAAGAGTTTAATGAAATACCGCCGCGCGCCGTGCCGCATCTGGGAATCAAATCAAACCAACCAAATGAGGAAAAATCTTTTTATTTATCTTTATAATTAACTACTTACTTTCAATGTCGGTACGGCTGATTTTTTCAGTCTCCGTTAACCCTTTTTTGTATGGTACATATCTGCATCCGTAAAATGAGCCGAACAAACGACGGCGGATTTTGCCGGATTGAAGTAGAATAGAATAGTTCTCGTGATTGCGCTATAATATTTCTCCACTGTGAGCAACGCAGAGGATCTCGAGGAAAACTAAAATGGGTTTAAATAACGCATAAAACGCCAACCGCAAACTAATAAAACCGAACACTAACTGCAATAACTAACTAACTAACAACACGCAGTACGTAAAAAAAATAAACAACCAAGTCGTCTCTATTATAATTTTTGTTCCAAATCAAGAGGATTTTTTCTTATTGATTAAATATCCATAAAATACCTTGTTTTTAAATAAAATAATACTTGCAAATGATAAAACAAAGGTTTGCTTACCAGAAATACGATACACTATCTTCCTATTTCAATTTAGACCTGTAATTTCTGCATGTTTTCGCGGCACAATATGACATTGTAACGTCACGTCAGTTGTCGAACGAAGACTGGCGCAGAGTTAGCGGTCTTTTAGCGTTTTAGCGGGCTTTTAGTTCGGACACTTTTGAGCGCAGACCCGAGATCCATGTATATAATATATCAAATGGTATCTAATCATAACGGGTGAAATGTGGGTATTTTACACCTTTGCCACTTCTTTGCGGGTAATATAGGCGTGGTGTTATGGTATGTGATGTAAATAATTTAATATGTTTATCCCAAGTCGTTTCTGTCTTTTTACTAAGCGATAATAATTTATTATATATATTATATATTATAATATATATAATTGTGCAACATAATTTTTAAGTGCATTTGTTTATAAAATAAACTTTGTTAATATTGGTGTACAATAAATATTACTCTTAACTTTGATTATTTTTATATCATTTAGCTATGCTTAGCAAATTATACTAAGAAACAGTTGAAAAAGATATGGGACCGGCAGGATTTGAACCTGCGACCTTACTGCACACCGGGCAGTCGCTCTTAGCCATCCAGCTACGGTCGCCTCTTACCGGCCCTCTAAATTTCTCAAGTGTATGATACGTCATTTCGTGACGTCACGTTCATCCATTTGTTCCTATCTTAGGTAGGATACATATAAGAGCGACTGCCCGGTGTGCAGTAAGGTCGCAGGTTCAAATCCTGCCGGTCCCATATCTTTTTCAACTGTTTCTTAGTATAAATATAACTCTTTCTATCTATATATCTATACCACTATAAGACCAACGAGACAGGAATAAATCAATTAATTTCGGGTAAAAAATTATACCTTGTCTGCTACCTAACCCCATTCATTTTAAAGATCGGCCTCAAAAAATGGCAAGCTATTAATCTCAAACAACAAAAACTGTAACTTTTAAACGGTTTCGTTATAAGGTGTTTCACAAACAGGACGGACAGGAAAATAAAAGGAATTAACGTGGGCTTACATGGCGCTGAGTAGTATTAAGATTGTTTAATAACTAATAATTATAAGTGACTTATCACATCGCATAGATGGCGCTAAAACCAAGTAAGGTTCGTCTAGCTATGGCTGGCACAAAAGAGTTGAGATTTCGAGTCCAGCAGCATACGAATCCATAGCTGAATTGGCAAAGCACTTGGGGCGTTTACCCATGGGGTGCAGGTTCGAGTCCTGCTGGATTCTTAATTTTTCAACTTTAATATTATATAAAATACAAAAAGGCATAGCAAAACTATAATTTGCTTTAAAATATTACATGTTTAATAACTGTTGAGTTTTAGAATAATTCTTTTCTAAATCATTAAATCTGCCTCTTGGTCTAGTGACTGCCTCGTTTGTCTCACACATCCTCTCCCCGCAAGTCGGGTTCGATTCCCGGGTCGGGCAAAGTTTTATTTGACAACTTTCTTAAAGAAATTCTCAATAGCAGCACGGAGTTCGAATTGTGCCCGGTGGATGGCGATAGGAACTCATGGGACCTACACATAACAGGTGATATAGGCGTTATATAATGTTATGTAGTCTTCAAATTTTTTTCTTCACTTTAAATTTCATTAATTATTTTTAAAAGGATATTTCATCATGTAAGCGGTATCTTCCAAAACGAGACCTATATATTTTTATGGGTGCGGATTCATTGGCAACGTAAAACTCAACTTTCGAAAAATACTCAATGGAACAATAAAAGGTAACATGGTAAAATATGATGGCTTACTAAGATATTTCGTACAAGGTCTTCTAAAAGTAAATTTATAATGCACAAAGGGATGCTGGCAGGGCTTTTAAGGGAGATTAACTCAGCGCTACTCATATTCGACGACTGTATACTGTTCACAGATCTGGAACCCGCAGTACGACGTTTACATAAAACGGATAGAATCTATCCAACGTAAGTTTAACCGATACTTGCAATTCAAGTGTGGAAAGTACGATGACAGCTACGAAGCAAGATGTAGAAGACAGCACCTTTTGTCACTGCTCGAGCGTAGAAAAATTGCAGATGTGACTCTGCTATCAAAAATAGCACAATCTAAGGTTGACTCGCCTCAGCTACTGGAACAAATATATCTGAGAGTTCCTAATTAGTCCGTTAGACAGCAATCCCCTCTTCACGTCCCACGTAGCATCACAAGCCCATCAACTATCCATCACAACATGGGTAGCCAATGGTTTGAACCCGTTCCTTGACTGTTTATAAGTTATAAAGTATATTAAAGTAATTAATTATTATTGTAAGTTTTTTCTTAGTGTTTTCGTTTTTTATATTGTGTTTTCTTTTTTAATTATTAACATTGTTATTTTTTATTTTTCCTTAACCTCTTTTTTTTTTGTATTGTTTCATCAAGCCCTAAATATTTAAATGCGAACACTTATAAATGGTCAACAGATGTTTATGTTGTAATTAATGTAGATATTTTATAACTGTTTGTTTTCAGAATAAAATAAAATAAAATAAGGACACTTAATTACAATAATGAGATTATCGTCCTCTCTCCTATTTTGCTATGCCTAACAGGGTCCACAATGACTCATAATAATATTTTTGTTAAACCTTATCACCTATAAATACTTTGTGGAACGCAATAAAGTTTTGAATTTGAATTTGAAAATAGCCAGAACGAAATGTAAATGACCAATAGGAATTAATAAATTTTCAGATTACTATTCAGTGATAATAAATTATTACATGTATATTTAAAAAATGTTACTAGAAACAATAGTGCGAAGTGTTTTTCCAATATCACTACAGATGTACTTACAGACACTAAGTATATCTTATTGTGTAAATAATCATATATTTTTAAGTTTTTAAGGGATGGGGGAGGGGGGAGACTGGTGCAAACATACAACATACATTAATATTGTAAAAAGCATAACATAATGTTAGCTTACTTGTGCTTTGGCTGCCAAACTGAGGGGTACAGGAAGTACAGTTTATACAAGGCTAAGAAGGAACAGCGTTTCAAATCTAACTGCTAGATTCGCCAAAGAATAGTGAGAGTGGTCAATGGACAACTCTCCTTGCCTATTATAACAATATTAAGTCAGACCTAACTCAGACAAAGAAACGGCTAAATGTTAATGACAGATAGCTGGGCCTAGCAGGTTACATAAAAAAAAAAAGCTTACTTGTATACTATCTATGTAAATCAAGAATTTTGAAACTCAAAACTTAAACTCAATAAGGAAGATCAGACAATATATTCCTCACCCTATTGGTTAGCTGTTAAACCTATGCTCGGCGCTGGTCGGGAATCGAACCTCGCAGTGAAAGGAGCATACGTTAACAACTAGATCATCCAACCAAATTACGGTAAAATTAGATACGGTTATATTTGTCTCTTAGTTTGTTCTTTTTTTTGACGGCGTCGAATAGAAAAACTGATCGTTTTGTTTAATTTCTTATGTGTAAAATATTTTATAAAAGAATAAATTGTAAACAGGTTAGATTATGCTGGAGGAAGATGATGTTAATTTTAAGTTTTAAAATATATTGTAATTAGATTCTCATTTTAAGTGAACTTCTTTTTGTTCTTATGGGAAATAAATTCTTTAAACCTAAAAAACCGGCCAAGTGCGAGTCAGACTCGCGCACCGAGGGTTCCGTACAAACCTGTAGGTATATAAGTAAAAGTTATGGTATTTTTATTGCTAAATGAAATCCATAATTTAAGATTTTCGGAATTTTTCCTATATGTGTACTTTATAACGTTGCTTCATGCCAAATTTCAAGATTCCAGGTCGTCTGGAAGTATATCCTTTAGGTTTTGATTCCCTTGCGAGTAGTTGCGAGTTTCAAAATATGCGGCTTTAATTGCTGTATCTTTTGATTGCGTTGACGTAGAAGTTTGATTTTGTTACAGCTTAAAGATATTATAGACTTGAGTATTTGTTAAGAATTTCAATATAATACCACTACGCGTTCATGAGTAAAGGGGTAATAAGTTTAAAATTATTAAAAATATTTTTATTATATGATGTAACTAAAAATTTATGCTTTTCGCAATTTTTCCTTTATCTGTGTTATAAGACGTTGCTTCGTACCAAATTTCAAGATTCTGAGTTCACGGGAAGTACCCTGTAGGTTTTGATTCCCTTGCGAGTGTCGAAAATTTGCGGCATAAACGGGAGTATCTTTTGATCGCGTTGACTTAGAAGTTTGATTTTTTCACAGCTCCAAGAGACTATAGACTTGAGTATTTGATATGAATTTCAGCTTGATACCTCCACGCGTTCCTGAGAAAAAAGGTCTTGACAGACAGACAGACAGACGGACAAAAAAGTGATCCTATAAGGGTTCCGTTTTTACCTTTTGAGGTACGGAACCCTAAAAAAAAACTTACTTGTATACTATTTATGTAAATCAAGAGTTTTGAAACTCAAAACTCAAACTCAATAAGGAAGATTAGAAAATATATTCCTCACCCTATTCGTCAGCTGTTAAACCGATGCTCGGCGCTGGTCGGGAATTGAACCTCGCAGTGAGAGGAGCATAGGCTAACAACTAGATCATCCAACCAAATTATGAAAATATTATCCGAGTTCACTAGAATAAAGAAAGTAGTCAGAAAATCTACAATTAAGTCGAAGTAAAGTCTTCACAATTTTCCTTCTAATTACAGTTGCTAATGGCTCCAAAGTTCAAACATTGGTAGCGTCTACAAGTTTTATCTATATTTTTGTATCACTGCGCTTCGTGCTATAACTCCTTCGTGATTAATTTCCCTTGAGAAACTACCCAAACCTTGGACTTAAATGTCATGGATTTTATAACTTTAAAACCCTTGCATTTCTGACATTGAAATCAAATACAGCTTGTTTGATTTTAATGTCAGAAATGCAAGTGGTTATCAATATTTTCTATTTGGCCTAAAATAGAAACTTGCCACGACGATACGATTAATTTACAAAATAAGAGACCGATTTCAATTACAAAAAATGCATTGAAGAGTAGGAAATAATTAAGAAATAATTAACGCTTCGCTTCATCTGTGTATAACTTGAAAGAATTAACCCCATACTCCTAAACGATGAGGAGTTGTACCATACAGCATCATGAAATGCTAACTGCTAGATGCAAAATTAGAGTTGCTTTAGGTAATAAATAAAAAACAGTATAAAACCTTTAAGATATGTGGGTAACCCTCGATTTCTCTAAGATCAGGTAACAATCTGATGATAGATAATGGGACCACATGAAAAGTATACTCTTTCAGATAAAAAATGAGTTTCTCAAATCGGTCTAGGCATTTTAGAGTATAAAATATTATATAATATATATTCGCTTAATATGGTAGATACATTTCTAATGCATTTTTTAAAGTAGTCTCAACACCAAAGTTTATGTAGTCACCCTTTGCGCAAGCAAACTTTAAAACACTTTATAAGAAGTTCAAGCCGTGCTGGCTGCCCTGTTAAGTATGCAACTTTGTACAACGCATAGCTCTTTAAACAAAGAAACACGACTCATTTGAATAGTCAGGTTATAAGACTGTTTATTTTGTGATTTTCAAGATATTACAAGAATAATGTCGTGAATTTCGTCTGCTATTTGTCTTGCAGTTGTAACGTACCCCAGTGTTAAGTACATTAGTGACATGATTACAAAGCTTTTAAGGGTGGCAAGCATACAAGCCCGTTATTTAGTCACGTTTTATCTCATATTTTTATATGGGAAAACATGAAAAAATGCGACACAATCTATCTCGCGCTCGGATGACCCGGGAGGAATCTTTAGTTAAGATCACATGTCATGACATGTCGCAGACCGGGCACGGACACCTAGCGGATAAAGAATATGAAAAGGACGGGGCACGGACGAGACTGGCGACTAGCAACATGCACGGGAGCGCGGGTGCCACGTGATCAAAGTAAATCCTCACGGGCACCTCTGCTTACCGTGTATTGTCTGCACCTCGACTCTTATGTATTAATAGAATTTGACACTAGCGGCTATTAAGCAGATGAGTGTGTGTTTTGCGATTTAGAATATTAGTCAAGTCGGTTTTTACAACTGTTTAAGCTGGGTGCATTTATCACACTTCCTGGGAGTTTGTGTCACGCTATACACGATGTATGTTCACCAGTGGCGCTCGTACCTATGTCATTTCTGTTGCAAATCCTTCTCGTTCTACAACTTTTTAATTTGTTCTTTCATTTAGCGAACCTCTATGCCATTCCACACACGTTCAGAATCCCACCCATAGCGCTATAAGTAGTCCACCAGCAACCGTTCCCGTTAGATCTCCCAATCATATTCAGGTACACAAAACCTTTTATTTCGACTATCGGGAGTCGTGCATACGCTGTAGATAACAACGGACCAATATGGCAGATGTAATGAGGTAGCTACACAGGCTACCTTATGGGGAATAGTTTGTAATAGTGGGACCAGGCTTTGTTCAATGAAATTGGGCACAAAAGTATGTCAGAAATGATAATATGTCAGAAATGGTAATATAAACGTGGCGTTGTGTACGAAATATTTATAAATGCTAGTGTTCAAAATATTAACATTTTGTATTTAGCCAAGCTCTTTTATTTGCAATGTCATCGACGTGACGCCGACGATCGGAAGATTCTAGATGCCGTTGAATTTTACAAAATTTTACAGATAATAAACCATATTATCATTTCGTATTTTTAATAAATAATAGTTTAAAAAAACTAAAAACACGCTTTTAAAGTACTT
This sequence comes from Hypena proboscidalis, assembly GCA_905147285.1. Taxonomy (NCBI): domain Eukaryota; kingdom Metazoa; phylum Arthropoda; class Insecta; order Lepidoptera; family Erebidae; genus Hypena; species Hypena proboscidalis. Next base: position 1,249,663 of record LR990150.1, on the reverse strand, counting down.
CTAACTAAAAAGTGAAAAATAATTCCTAATATAAGCTGAAAAAAGCGTGGGTTGCTCGATAGACGAAAAATATGGCACAGAGCGCCCCACGCTTTTTTCAGCTTATATTAGGAATTATTTTTCACTTTTTAGTTAGAAGTACTTTAAAAGCGTGTTTTTTAGTTTTTTTCAACTATTATTTATTTTCTACTTTTTTTTTTTTTTTTTTTTTTAATATATTTTTAATTTTTTTTATCGAATTATTGCATTGTCATCGATCTTTGACAGGTGTGCAAAATTTGAATGAAATCTGTCCGTTTAAAGTGGGTCAAAATCGAGTCCAAAGGAGTCGGTTACATACAAACAAACAAACAAACAAACATACAGGTGAAGCTAATATAAGCGTGTTAAAAATGGTACTACTTTTGCTAACGCCTTCGAGAGAGAAATCGCTTAAAGCAGGTTAGGTACTATCTGTTTTTTTTTCAAATTAAAAACTACGCGACTATTTGCTACATAAACGTTGTTCATAAAAAAACAAGCTGCTGTTTCCGGTGCCACCCTTATTTTTGTTACACATTTACTACTAATACCACGGTAAGTGAGAATATCCCAATAAATTTAGGATTCATGTTCACCCTATCTAGACTCTATAAGAAGGAATATTTTTAATTGGGAGAATGGTTTTGTGCTGTACTTTCATATCCTTAATAAGTACCTAAATAGATACTTATTAGCGGAAACTTGCAACTTTGTAGGTAATCATGAGAAATACTTATTTAAGTTTCAAAAATGTTCATTTTCTTGTTGTATTAAACAGGATGGACGTTGGATGTCGAACATGGGACAGTACATTAACTATTGTAGTTACCCGAAACTAGTCAATAGATATTTTTTCTTTTTTTATCATTTCGATCCTTATCCATAGATTTTCAAAAAAATACGGCTATTTCTTTAAGAAAACGTTATTTTGATGACAATCGATCGTAATTTTAATAATGATTGAAAGTTTTTATGATACTAGTCTAGCTCGGAGTACCTACTAAAAGGGCAAAATTGCTAAAATTGCTATTCATTAGTAACAAAAGTTTATTTCATTTATTTTTATCGTGTATATAACATATTTGAATGCTTACGAAGTTTTCAATTTTTATTACAACTTTTTGTTTAATATTAGAAATATAATTGAATTGAATAATTAAATGATTAACGATAAATAAGTAAGGCTAAATGTTCTTATAGCAAAAGAAATATTAATTTAATAAAGCGCCATCTCGTTAAATAAATTGGTACTATTTAGTGACCTAGAACAGCAGCATCTCTTGTGGGACTTGGTTCTTCATACTCTCAACAGATGGCGTTGTATTCAACTTTAATAATTTCATGTCCTTTGCCAATGTTTCCTCTGACGCATTTATTTAATTCGAAAGAGTCTCTTACTATAACGGATCTAATAGTGGTAGAGCTTTTTAAACAAGCTTAAGAAAAAAATGAACTTTTCCGTCTCACTTTTACCTGCTGCTAAACAAGGGCACGTTGGTTTACTTGGGTAACCAGTTATTTTTAATAATCGATTTAATTTAAGAAGAACTTGATATCGATTAAAATGCACAGAAATATTTTTAGTTAATAATAATAATTTGTTTATAAGATTCTTTAAAAAATCGGATGAATCATTGTTGTAAATTATATTTAATAATAATTTATTTATTTCATTTGGAATTCCAATATTGTGACTTAATTTCTTGCAAATAATAGATTGAAGTCATGATAATTATTATTTACTTTTTTATATCCGTTCGCTACTTAGATACAAGAGGAATACAGAAAATAAACTTAATTTCATCCAAGTAACATACATAAAATTACGCCTATATAACCCAGAAGGGTGTGGCAGAGGTGTACAACACTCACATTTCACCTATTATGTTTAGGTCCCATAGGATAGGGGGTGAGCCTATAGCCATCTACTGGGCACAATTCCAACTCCGTGCTGCTATTGTGTATTTTCTAACAGTTAGTTCACAAATAACAGTTTGCCCGACCCGGGAATCGAACCCGAGACCTCGCGGTGAGAGGCACATATCCTAACCACTAGACTATCGAAGCAGTACAAGACCATACCACTAAACTTCAACTAAGTAACAGTATACATAAATTTATTTTAGTAGGTGTATTTGTGGGCACGGATAGCCACAATCGAAGTCCCCGAGGATGTCACCGTCGTCGTCAGGGTAGACCTAGGAGACGCTGGCGAGACGACCTAGATGCCTACATCCACAACTGGTGGATAACTGCAGGGGATAGAGACGACTGGAAACGTTTGGGAGAAGCCTTGGCCCAGCAGTGGGACACTAACGAAAAACAAGGTGTCTTTGATAAACAAAAGTGTTAATCTATTCAATTACTGAAAACTTGACAATATTGGTAATTAAAAAGGCAATAAAATAGCCATAAACTACATTAATGACCAATTGTACAAGTTGCCGTCTTTAACGGCTTTAATATAGCCGAACATTTATATTTTATGACCTAAAACATATATATAGAAAAATACTTCCTTTGTTTGTTTGTTAATAAAAAGAAAGAAAATATTTTTTTTTTGATTTTTTTTTACATTAGATAGAACGCACGTGTGGTGTAGTGGTTTAAGCGGTCACCTCGCCGCTCTCCACTGCACTGGTGTTGTAGGCTCGATCCCCACATGGGACAAATCTTTGTGTGATTTGCAAAGATTTGTTCTGAGACTTAGTGTGCTTGTGTGAGTGAATGTGTGTATTTGGCCTTGTCATTGGGACCATTGGATAGTATAATTGCTTCTGGCGTTCTATCTAATGTAAATAATTAAAATTTATCTTAAATTCTTCAACTCGTTGACGCGGGCATCGAACCCGAGACCTCCGGTAGCCATGGTGAACGGTTGTTTCAGGCAAGCGTTTGCAAATATGCCGAGCATATTGCTTTCCATTTGCCGGGAAATCTTTCGAACGAAAAAATACCCGGCTAATAATTGCGATTTCCCGTATGAGATGAAAAATTCGAATCACTCTCCTTTTCTCGTTCGTCAATATTTGAACGAACATAATAAACATGTCGGATAATTTTCCATACTTTATAAATAGCTTCGTAACAAATATTTATCTAAACGGTATGTATAATAAGTAATTATATTAGGACATCACATCACATGTTGCTATATTTATGTTGGGGTCTTTGTGGACTGTAGATTTGAATTAAAGAAGGTATTCGCAGTAATGGTGTTTATTAATGACAAGCACAGCATCAGGTACACTACACATAAAAAAATGTTACAGAGAAGCTACTACTCTTAGATACCCGCCATGATAGTAAGCGCAATGGAAGTCTTGTAATCTATATTGTCTATGCTTAAGGCATAGATAAATAAAGACTTCTTCTTCTTCGTCGTGTCGATGGCTGATTTAAATTTTATTTTGACTTGCCATCGTGGTGAAAGGATTAGCCAATTCGCTTTGGAGAACTCGCGAATTGCCCAGGGTGCGCCGGACGTAGGGAATCGTTGTGTACGTCACTCGAGGAGGCTCCTTTCATGCACCCAAATAAAGACTAAAATATAAACTTGTGTCTATAGTGATGACATAGACACTATACGCCTTACCATCGAGTACACTAGACGCCACAATACATGGATTTTACGGTTGTTGGCAATTATCTTTAGATCATCTCTAAAATAACATATTTTACAAAAAAAAACCGACTTCAATTAAAAAAATACACAAAAAAATAAGAAATACATAAGTCATATTCAGCGTCTCGCCTCATCTGTGTATAACTTGAAAGAATACAGTAAACGGCCTAAAGGTGCCTGTATTGAAAGAATTATCCCCGTACTCCTAACCGTTAAAGATAGTTGTAACTTCCAGCATCAGCTAACTAAATGCTGACTGCTATATTCAAATATCTGAGTAGCATTACGAAAACAATATAGAAGCCTTTAAAATTTAAGGGGTTGCCCTCAATTTCTCTAGGATCTCAACATCAGATCGTGACCTGGTCAAAATGGGACCACATGACAAGTATACCCTTTAAGACAAAAGAATAAAAAGCAAATCGGTACAGGCGTCTTTGAGTGATTGGGGAACAAAGATAAAACAAAAACAATCGTACTGAGAGCCTCCTCCTTTTTTTGAAGGCTGTTAAAATGGCCGCTACAACTTCAAAACCACAGCCTTTTCTCATTGCCCATATTTAAAATGGGACAAGCGGCACCATGCCTAAAAATATGTGAACCAATAAACCTTTACACAATTAAAGCTTTCGCTTTATTGTGATAATAAACAAGGAATTGTGCCGAAACGTTATTTACCGACAAACGAACGTTTTACGGTTACTCTAAAAATGCCGTAAAAATATTTAATAACTGAAGGGTATGTAGGTATTTTCCTTTTATTAAGATTATTATGTAACTGCTACCTTCTGTACGCGGATTCCTCTACGTCGTATTCAGATCAATAACATAACATAACATCACGCCTATATTACCCAGAAGGGCAGAGGTGTATAACACCCACACTTCACCTGTTATGTTTAGGTCTCATGAGATAATAGCCTATTGCCATCTGCTGGGCACAATTTAAACTCCGTGCTGCTGTTGTAAATTTTCTGCCGGAAAGTTCACAAATAATACTGCTCAACCCGGGAATTGAACCCGACAGGAAATTGATAATAGCAACATGGAGTTGGAATTGTGCTCGGTGGATGGCGATATGTTCACACCCTATCACATGGGACCTAAACGTAATAGGTCAAGTGTGAGTGTTGTACACCACTACCACACCCCTCTGGGTAATATAGGCGTGATGTTATGTTATGTGTTTATATTGTATTATGGAGAAAGATAGAATAATTTGTGATTTTAGATGTATATGCGTTAAGGGTAGTTACTTCGAAGACACGTAAAGAAATCGTGGCAGAGAACAAGCACAATATGTAATCTGTAAATGTTTAAATAAGCTGTTTAATAGTCACTAATTGACTTGACTTATCAGAGGGTCAGAGCAGTAAAAGTCTCTTGTAAGCAAAAATAATATTTTCAGATTACACAAAGATTCGTCCCGTGGTAGGATCGAACCCACAAGACAGAGGATGCTTATTATAGCTTGTAGATGGCGATAGGGTCATAATCACCTAAACACAGCTGATAAAAAGTGGGATCCAATCTTCTAAGTCGTATGACACTTTGACAACGCTGCGTCGACGCAACACCATGGAAACAGGTCCTAATATCGGCTAAAATTAAAGGCCCGTCCTTCACTGATCCAAGGATAAGGAAAATGGAAAATTGTAAGCATTAAACCTTGAAGCGAGCAATTTCATTTACTGCTGTAATAATACGATTGCTGGATCATTTCGTAATAGACTTGTTACTTAAATACTTGCTTTATTATTTATTAAGTTGAGTAATAAAAGATTAAAAGATTTTATGTTGCTGTTTTCCGATTTGATGTCTAAATTAGATCTTGAAATTACGTGCACAATCTTCAGTCATTCAAGGATGAGACGAAGATTTCTTCTTAACTTAACACTCGCTTATAACTGCCAAAGAGCGCTGAATCACGATAGCGAAATATTCACAGCAAGTGTTCATAATTACAACTTCCAATACGTTACCGTAGGACAGCTGTCCGCCAGGCAATACCACCGAGCCTGGTCGGAGGATCCTCCTTTTGTGGTGGAGGAACATCACACCCTGTTTCTACTACATTTCCTCTACAAAGAACAATCTCGTTAGTTAAATGTCTAGAAAGTGAGTGAGTGTGTGTGTGTGTGTAATGTGTGTATAGGCGTTAAAACGGCTGTGGCGCAATGGATAAGGCATCGGCCTTACGATCGCGAGGTCGTGGGTTCGAATCCTTGCTGTTACATCACGGACGTGAACTTCTTTATGACACAAGTGAATTCGGGAGGGAGTTAACAAGATAACTAGTAATTTTATTTTCAAATAACAAGTTATCTTTCTACAAGTATTAACTCAAAAAATCAAATAAATAGTTTTTGAAGTCTATGCTAAGCATTTTCTTCCAATAACAAGACTTTCTGACAGTGACTTATTAAGTTTAGATTAAGTTATTGGACTAGTTTAATTTAAGATCCAATATGTATATTTTTTCTGTAAATGAAGTAATGAATCATCTTTAAAAAAAGAATAATGTCAATATGTTATGTTATAAGTAATCTTTAAAAAAAGAATAGGCAAGATGTTATGTTAGAAGACTGTTAAATGTTTATTTCTCTTAAAAATATTCAATAACAACGCAACTGCTAAATAAAAACTTAATCAAAACCTTTTTAGCAGTCAAAATGTTCTTAAATCATCAAAATTTATGTGAAAGTTATAAAAATAGCGAGGACGCTATTTAAGACAAGAGTTTACGGCCAGTATTCAATGTATAGGTACATATATGGTTAAAATATCTCGTACGGTGAGCTGTATTAGGAAATAACACTAAAAAGGTTTACTTTTTTATTTAATTTCATAAAAACGTGAAAAAAGGTTATTGAAAAATAATTCGACTTCAAAATCACCTTGATAAAACAATTAACAACGCAAAAAGTCAAATAAATAGTTTTTGAAGTCTGTGCTTAGCATTTTCTTCCAATTACAAGTTTTAGTTTTAATTGTAAAATTATTTTATTGTGAAGTCAGTTAAAACAGTGTTAAATTAAATTGAATGTTTTAGATTTAAATTAAACACGTAATTTGAAGCTTTTCCTAACTTTGAGATCTTACAGGGTTGTACAAGTCTGATGGTGGTCACTTCATGTAAAATACTGATATTAAGCTAAATCCGTTAGACTAAGAGCCGACCCCAACGTTATCTGAAAAAGACACTGATAAAAAAGTATACTATGTCATTTATAGACAGATTTAGTCACGAGTATCAGGCAGAGGTGCCGAGATGTCATAAAGCCGATCCAGTCTGCCAGCCATCCCGGAACATGATAAGATAACCAGGACTACTCAAAAGAGCGAAGCGAGCGAAGAGAGTAGAAAAAAAGTTGTAGTAAACAAGTTGTAAGTCAAACGTTTACAAAAAGTTAGTTTCGGCTACCACCGCCTTAAGTCGTATTCTCAACATAACAGGGGAGGAAAACTGCGAGCACTGTAGTTTTCGAGTAAAACCCCTTTTTATTGGCCAACCAGCGAAGGTCAATTGTGCGTTCTAGGAAAGGGTTCAGTACGAGTTAAAAGTTGTAGCGAAAGTGATACTGCAATGAGATTATGGTTGTATTTATTTCCGAGAGGGGTTAGTCACAACGGTATAATACCCACATTTCATCTGTAATATTATGTAGATTAAGCAGCGATAACCGTAGGACTGCGACGTCAAAGGTCTCGGGTTCAAACCCATGGCACACACCGATGTCAATAAATCGTTAAGATACGTTTTTTCGATGATAATGTGTGTGTATTAATCATATTAATTATCGCTCGCTAACAGTGAAGGAAAACATCGAGAGGAAACCTACATGCCTGAGAGTGCCTAAAAAGTACTCGAGGTCGTGTGAAGGCCTAACCCTTCTCATCATGAGAAGAGGCCCGAGCCCAGCAGTGGGACACATGTTATTAGATACAGGGCTGATATTATTATTATGGTAACCTGAGAATCGTACTCATGGTATGCTGACGCTTTGTTCATGGGCTATTATGTAGTTAATAGCAAATAAGTAAATATAAAGAGTGGCTCAATTATGTCGATCAGTATAGAGCAAACTGAGTACAAGTTTTTTTTAAAACTAAGTATGCAGTGTTTGTTTTTATTAAAATTAGAAGTATTAGAATATATATTATGTATGTTTGTCTTATAATTAAAGATATAAATGAGCCACGCTGTATAAGTATATGTTTTTGGTTCAAATTGGAAATCTCAAATGGTTTTTTTCCTCTAGTCGTATCAATGACTATAATAAAAATGTTTTCTTATATTTATATAGTTTTTGACCAATAAGATGCGATTAGGATGCCTGTTTGGTCGACTTGCATAAGGTCTTTTATGGTACAAAGGGTGGGAAGTAATGGGCAAGACAACAAATGGGCCATATTTTGGGTGGGCGATCCACATTCGCAACTAGTGTTGTAAATCTTCACTTGGCCCGATTGTTTTTGCAGCATTTTATACATTAGTACACAAGAGAAAATAAAAAGTGTCGCTTGCTCCTCCAACTTGCACCACACATCGTTTACCCAGACTTGCAATAAAACACAACCGCACGATATAAACCGCAGAACTACCCACACCGTCAAGTGCTTTTGTATTGTCATTATTTGCTTACAAGAGACTCTTACCACTCTCTTAAGGGCCACTGACCAGAGGGCCCTTAAGACATACTTGATATTTGAGTAGAGTGCACGGTTGGCGTTGTGGTTAAAGCTGTCATCTCGCCGCTTTCAACTGCGCTTGTGTTGTGGGTTTGACCCCACACGGGACAAATCTTTATGTGATCCGCAAAGATTTGTTCTGACTCTGGGTGTGCTTTGTGTGTGTGAAATGTATGTTAGTGAACACCCTCGCGACAAATAAGTTATTCCTAGTGCAGACGTCGTTTTTGTTTTTTTTTAAAAGAATAGACAAAATAATAGTCAATATTGTTAGAGCTTTTGTGAACCAACTCGAGGAGAGAAAAGAGGTCCATTTTACTTTTTACCTGCCACAAAAAAGGCTACCTCATTAGTCTTGTGGTCTGCAACTGCTTGTTGTGTGGTCTAGGGTTTAATTCTCGGGTCGGTCAAAATGTCAATAGGAATTTTCTATGAGAAAATTTTAAGTAGCCATACGGAGTCTGGAACTGTGCCGAGTGGACGGTGATTGGTTCACAACTTTACCAAAATGGTACCTAAACATGACGGGTGAAATGAGGATGTTATTACCTGTCTAACTCGTCTGTTGAACTTTAACCACACTTCATCAATTATTAATACTCAATACAAATAAATAAAATTAAAGTGTCTTTTTTTAATGTTAAAATAACAATTATTTTTCAAGCTGGTATAGTTGTTTGCACGATAACTTTGCATAAAATACAGTTTTTAAATTTTTTGTTTGTATCAGCAAATCTTTTAAACGACTGAACGAATTGGGATATAATTTAAGATGCAGGTAACTCACTACAAGGCAACTTTTCATTGATAGGTATACCTACCATGCAGACGAAACCACGGGCGAAAGTTTGTTTGTTTGTTAGAGCTAATCTCAAGAACTACTGAGCAGATTTTAATAATTCTTTATGTGTCAGATAACCTAACTATCAACTAAAGTTTTTTGATATTTAATATTACGCTAAACTTCACGGGAGTGAAGCAGTAAGATTTAACGCGGATCAAAGCGAGGAAACAGCTACTATTTATTATAAAGAATTCCACGTGGCATTTTTCTTCTCAATAAAACATAATGCACGATATTTTAAACAGCAGAAACCCACACAATCAAGTGTCTTTGTATTGTCATTATTTACTTACAAGAGACTCTTATCACTCTCTTAACCACTGACCAGAGGGCCCTTAAGAGATTCTTGAATACACTTAAGAAAAAATAACGAAACTTTTATATTTTTTTAAAGATGAATTAAATGCTTGTATAGTTAATAGCCTTCAGTATCATCTTTTATACCCTCATATTAATATGGTAATGGTATATAATGGTCGCTATTCACTTGTATATTTTGGCAGCTATCTGCAACTAAAATTCTAAAAAAACACAAAAAATATATGGTACATTTCACACACATAGTTGACACGCTCAAAAAATTCAACAACACCTAATATTCAACACATGCAACACTGTACACATACACATTGACACACAATATATCACGCATACATTAATACCAACACTTCAATATTAAAAATACCGAATTAATTATTAACAAAAACACGTAAAAAATACTTTGTATCAAATGGCGTTCTGCCAATTCACATATCAAATGGCGTTCACAATAAACATCAGGATTTACCCTCGGGGATACAATATTAAATAATAATCATTTATTTCAATAATATACATGGAGCAATACAAAGCAAGTACATATTAGATTAATCCAAATATAACAAAAGGTTGTAAAGTTGGCACCTGTACTAGTGAAAACTTTACTGGTGGTAGAGCTCTTGTGAATGAGCTCGAGGGCGGCAGCACCACCGTCTCACCTTTAACCTGCCGCCAAATAGTAGTGCTTTCATTACTGTGTTCCGGTTTGGTGGTGAGATCAGGCCCTGAAATTACTGGCACTTGAGGCATAACATCGTAGTCCTCAGCTGCAGCGACGCATCTATAATCTGCTTTTGTGGATTGTTGATGTCCATGGGCTGTACTCCACTTACCATCAGGTGGACTACACGTTTGTTCGCTGTGGACGTAGAATAAAAAAAAAAAAAAAAAAAACCTCTGTATCACAGGTACCAGCGCCTTCCATTTCTATCAACAAGATTATGAACGGTGTACTGTATAACATAACAAAGTTTACAAGAATATAATAAAAAGAAAACCTTTAGCCAAATAGTAGTGCTTGCACTTGTCTACTATATTCCGGTTTGGTGGTGAGATGAAGCTTTGAAATTACTGGCACATGAGACAGCACCGCAGTTCTCAGATGAAGGAACGCATTTACAATTTATAACTCAAGCAATTAAACCTCAGAGGAAATACCGGTAAAGCAATAACCCATTGAATAACGCGCCTTTTAACCACAAATAATGACAAATAAAATTTCAATATTAAAAGCTCTTTCGAAATCACGCAATAAAATATTAAATGAACAATAATATTTTCAGTTACCATTCAAATTATTTACGACGAAAATGTGTTTTAAAATCAAGCTATATTCAGTAAGTAAGATGGTCTCGCATTGTATAGGCTTCCCGTGGAATGGAAGACCAGGTTATACTGGAAGTAGCTTGATTTGCACTTTTTTTCATATTTTATGAAAATGTATATTTATCTGTTATAATTGTAAATTATGCCGACAGACTTTCAGTAAAATATGTTTGAAATAGTATTCAAAAAAATTCTAATTTATTTTTATTTAGCACTAGCTGACCCGGCGAACTTCGTACCGCCTTAGCGTAAATTTGATGCACTACTTTATTTTGTATAGCTGTCCTATCTTATGTATGCGCACCTATTCAATTTGAACTGGAATCTATAATATCCCCCATATAAAAATGAATACTATTTTTTTTTTTTGCCGTAACAACCTTGTACAGAGTATTAGAAAACGACAAAAAAAAATATCAGCCAAATCGGTCAAGCCGTTTTCATGCCAAGTCGTGACAACGGAAAACGGGTTTCATTTTTATATATATAGATTCAGCCATGCTTAGTAATCTAATACTAAGAAACAGTCGAAATAAGCTTAAATCCGCGACCTTACGATTCCGTCCTATCGCTTTCCAATTTGAGGTATCCAAGCCAAGTTTCAAATCCACTAATCTTTCGATTATATGATGCACGTCTGTTCACGATTTTCAATTTATTATGGTCTAGTGCAACACCACACACTAACTCTGCAACAGCCTTCTGGGTGATATATGTGTTATGTTAAGTTAGGTTATTTCAACGCCGTATATAAAAGGTCGTGTAATCTAACTGTAGGAACTATATTATATTGAAGACTAGCTTTTGCCCGCGATTTTGTTCACGTGGAAGTCGTAGTATTAAGTAGTGCTGCGCTTTATTCCACGTTCAACCTTTCTGCTCCATTCCCGTGAAGTTTAGGGTAATGTTAAATATTTAAAAATCCTTATTGAGAGTAAGACCATTACCGATACAAACAATCGGACAGACAGACGAAAAAAAAAACTGTACTTTTAAAGGTATCGTGCAAAAAACTTGAACTTGAAAAATTTATTAATATTTTGGTATTAAAAACAGTCTTCAATTTGATTTATTTGTATTGATTTATAGATGCGTCGCTACCTCTTAAGACTACCATCTTAAAATATTATTTTTCATATTATTTACTAAACAGAAAAGTTTTCTTTTGTTGTATGTCATGTTCGTTTATATAAGAATAAGAACAACACCAATTAAATGTAAAGCATATCAGCATTTTCTAATAGTCTAAAAACTTTGATGATGAAAAAGTGCTACTACTCAACTAACGAGTATTTAAATGATACCCAATTAAACACAACACAAATAAATATAATTGCATAATACCCATCAAAAAACGTTATGCTTTGTCTCTTATTTTTTATTAAAAACTTATTTTTATTATATAACATTATTGTCCTCTCTTCTACTTTGCTATGCCCGACAGGGTTCACAATGTTCCTAGATATAATATTTACCACCTAAGACACACATTTGTGAAACGCAATAAAGTATTGAGTATTGAGTAAATATTATTATCAAATACTTTTCTTAATGGAAAGCTATACCCAATTTTCGTGAAAAAATCACGGCAAATAACCGCCTAATAATAGCAGCCCTGTATCTAATACATTGTCATGTCCCACTGCCGGGCTCGGGCCTCTTCTCATGATGAAAAGGGTTAGACCACCACGCTGATCAAGTGCGGATTGGTAGACTTCACACACCCTCGGCTCTTTGTAGGCACTCTCAGTCATGTAGGTTTCCTCACGATGTTTTCCTTCACCGTTAGATAGCGATAATTTATATGATAAAAACACATATCTTCGAAAATACGGATCTTAACGATTTCTTGACAGAGATGTGTGCCGAGGGTCGAACCCGAGACCTTTGACTTCGCAGTCTTACGGTCTCCCACTCAGCTATAGCCACTTATTAAACAAAAAATATTCAAGCAAGCAAAACCTTGGTCCAAGCGTAGTATTACCCAAAATAAATAATATCAGCTGAACATTTCACAGCTGTCTATGTTGGCAGTTATTGAAGTTCATTGCTATGAATATTTTATAACGTTTGCGCAAATAAACGTCTGTTGACCTCATACATTTGAAATCAGTTCGCGTCAACGTTTCTTTATAAATGTTCATTGGGAATATTTGTTTTGTAACGTACAGGAAATTATATATTTTCGAGTGTATTTTTCTATGTCAGTCAAGACCATTAGTATTCTTTAGATTTACGGATAAATAGTTATTACACACTTCAACTTCAACATACATACGGTTTAACTAGATGGAGCAAAAAACGTCAAGTAAAAACTATTAAGTGATATTATACAGGGTGGATGCGACATAGCGACATTTCTTTAAACCACATATTCTGTGCACACTCAATATTGATTTCCAGTGGTCCAAAATCACATGACGAGAAAAATACGAGAAATACAACGTTAAACAAGTTACATGGCTCGTACAGTGTAAAGACCCCTTACTTACCAAAATAGGCCATGGATGGCAACGTCGCATGGAACCGGCATCACTAAGAGTGCCGACGCACTCATATCGAATCGCGTATTCACATTTGAATTTCACATACACAACCACGGAAAGTCACACGTTATTATCACAAACATCACTTTGAATAAATTTTAATTGCATCCCTAAATTCACAGAGTACCCATCGGCGCGAACTACTTACTTTGGTCATAAGGTCTCTATTTGCGGTCAAACTTTTTAATTTATTCGAACGCCACGAACACACAAAACACTATTATAATACTACATCTCAATTTTTTTCTCTTAGCGTCGTGTCACATCACAAATAAAACACTTAAAATAGAAAATAAACAACAAACAATGGCGCTTGCGCTTTCATTTACGGACAAGGATGGGAGAACAGCCAGTGTTGCCAATGTATGTAGCGTCTTTGTCACCTGCGTTGTGTGGAACTTTTACCTTGCCTACAAAAAAAGTTTTAGCGACTTTTTCTAGGTTTATTCTATTCAGTCATTTATTTATTATTTTATTACATTTACTTAATTATTATAAAAAAAAGGCCAATTAAAACTAAGCAAAATAAGAAAAGCTCATTGTCGCCGGCGAGGATAAGGTGTTTAGCGACTAAAGATATCGAATCTAACGACATGCAAATTATGGACTTGGCAGCAGTGAGTAAACCTTACTCATTGGTGTGTACAGAACGCTATAATAAGGATAGAAAATAAAGGTAGTAAATGGTAGAGCTTTTGGGAACGACTTGACGGAGAAGAGTTTCACTGTTACTGTTATCAATTAATTTTAGTGCTTGGATTACTGTTATCTCGTTGATGGTAAATTTAAACCCTCAGGTTTCAGACACAAAAGCCAGCTCTGAGGTAAAAGGGTACGCAACTATGCATTGACAAAACTGCTGAATAATAATCTTCTTTTAAGTGATGGGACCAACATGATACTAATAGACAAAAAATTCCCTCTGATTTATGTTTAGTTCCAACTGTGGCCACAAGCAATGAGTAACGGCGCTGAGTCTACATGTTAGTAACGTTAGCCGGACGATTGGGGCTGTATGCTGTAGGAAGGTCTCGCCACTGACATTTATGAAAGAATTATTTCACGGCTTTGTCACTATGTTACAAAATAAGAAACAAGATGGCACCTACCTGTGTAGTAATTTGGTAGTTATAATCTCATCATCAACCAGATATCGGGATTACTACTATTTGATGGCCCTTTATGTGAAACGGAAAAGCTTTTTTTCATGTTCGTTCACAATGGCTCTACCACTTAATACTTTCTATCTTTATTACAGCATTCTGTGGTATTTACAAAAAGTTTTTTTTTGCAGAGCTTAATTTTCATGCTATCTTAAATCGATGTAACTTTGCGGTTCGAATGTACGCTTTGTTTGTAAAAATTCTATGAAAATTCAATCCTACCAACCTACCAACAGCCTAAACTGGTAACACTCAAGTACGTACTTTTACGTACGTACGTTACTTCCGGGCAGTTTAAATAACTTTATTTAAAGTATTGAGTTAGTTACTTACTTGACTAATTATTACTAGAGAAGTAAATAAAAGTAGTTCATCTCACTTTAATAATGTCTCCAATTCAATATGAGTAAAAGAGACGCAAATAGTTTACGCAAATTCAAATGCATTCAAACCGCGTCACCAACGAAAGATCATTAAATTTGTTTAGTGCAAAATCGGCAATCTTACGGGAAATAGAAATTCTCGGAAATATTTTAATCTCAAAGACGCCGGCGTGTTTTTGTATTAAATTTTGTGATGTGAACGGACTCAAACTTAATTTGTAATTAGTGCTAAGTTTATTATTGTGACAGGACACAGATTTTTATTGGATATTTGTTTTGTGAGTTTTTTGAAAATGGTCGATTCGGGCCTGTTGGGTGGCAACCACGATCCCCGGACTTAACTCCTCTGGACTTTTTTTTTGTGGGGATTTGTGAAAAACGAAGTGAAGAATTATTATATTGTGTTAATGTCTGTAGCGAATACAGACGTTAACACAATAGAAGAATTGCGAATACGTGTTATTTCGGCCTTTGATAAAGTAAAAAGATTAGCCGCGAATAGTGATCTTATGTCTGCACGTGTGGTGTAGTGGTTTAAGCGGTCGCCTCGCCGCTCTCCACTGCGCTGGTGTTGTGGGTTCGATCCCCACATGGGACAAATCTTTGAGTGATTCGCAAAGATTTGTTCTGAGACTGGGTGTGCTTGAGTGAGTGAATGTGTGTATTTGGGCCTTGTCATTGGATAGTGTAATTGCTTCTGGCGTTCTGTCTAATGTAAAAAATTCAAATTATTTATTTATTTATGACGAAATTAAAAAACAATATTGTGCGTCGCTACAATTTATGTATTGAACAAAACGGTGCACACATCGAAAATTTAAACATTTAATTGAAAATTATTAATTGAAATTATACATCGTGAATTGATTGAAGTGATTTTGTGCTAAATTATGTGATTTGTGATTTTTGAATACGGCCTGTAATTGGGAGCAATCACATGATTTTGACATAAGCTGTGAGCTGTGTGCGACGTTGCCGTTCCGCTTTGCCGGTGAGTAAAGATGTGTTTACATAAAATAATCCATTTAGTTTGTTCGAAAAATTTTTTTTCGTAATTTTTGTGTCAGCTAATTTTGGACCACTGGAAATTAATACTGGGCATGTACAGATTATCTGGTTAAAAGAAATGTCGCTATGTCGCATCCACCCTGTATACGGTTGACGACCGGATAACGGAGTGGGTAGTGAACCTGCTTGCGGAGCCGAGGTCGCGGGTTCGATTCCCGCTTAAGACAAATCTTTGTGTGCATGAACATGGGGCTTTGTCTTAGTCTGGGTGTTTCTATGTATATGTATAAGTATGTATTTACAAAAGAAAAGTATATATGTATTAGTATCAGTTATTCTAGTACCCACAGTATAAGTTCTGCTTAGATTGGGACTACATGGCGTTGTGCGTAAGTTGTGAAATATTTATTTATTTATTTATATTGTGATTACTCAGCCTGCGGTTGTAACCGGGAAAAATACCTGTGTGCACAAGTTGTAGGTGCAAGTAAGGTGGAGCGTGTAGCCGGTACTTTTAATGCTTTATTCATCCGTACCCAGGAGGGTGTAGCAGCTGTGTATAAGCCCTCACTTAGAATGTAGAATAGAATATAAATAATTTCAATTTCAGAAAAAAAATTACAACAGAAATTAAATATAAAATAAAAAATAGAAAATGGTTTTTTTTGTATTTATTTTTTTATACTACGCCCACAGCGATCGAACGTGTAGTCCACCTGATGGTAAGTAGAGTACAGCCCATGGACATCAACAATCCACAAAAGCAGATTATAGATGCGTCGCTGCAGCTGAGGACTACGGTGTTATGCCTCATGTGCCAGTAATTTCAGGGCCTGATCTCACCAGCAAGCCGGAACACAGTAATGGAAGCACTATTATTTGGCGGCAGGTTAAAGGTGAGACGGTGGTGCTGCCGCCCTCGAGCTCATTCACAAGAGCTCTACCACCAGTATAAGTCAAATGAACAATAATATAAATCACAAGTCAAAATTACATCCGTGACGATTATCCGTGCAGAAATCGGGATATCGCTCAGCGTTATGCTTTACAGCGCTTGAACATTTACCCCACGCGGTAACGCCAATAAATCCCAAATAACAATTTGGTCTGACCCAGAGTTCGAATCTGAAACCTCAAGATGAGCAGTCACATATGCTAACCACTGGAACAAAGAAGCAATCTTCCATTATATTCCAAAATAACGTAAAAGATTGATTTTTAATACGCAAAAGGGGTCGGTAACAAGCTGCTTGTTTTCCATCCCTTATATCATTTTCCTTGGAAATATAATATTCTACGTCATGTCAGCAAAGAGCCTTTATAAATAATGTGATTGATCGTATGTCCGCTGTATGGAGGGAAAGGGGCCTGTTGTCGAATTTGAGAGTGTGTCAACCTTTTTTAAGGTATTGCGAATGAAAATATTGAGATATATATTTTTTTATATATCTTGAAAAATACTTTATAATTATGTCTATTATATGAGCATGTGTTGCAGACAGAGCAGAAAGTGATTGATTCATGTGGAAGTGGAAATTCTAGCAACACCAACGTTACGGCGTGACCACACTCAGGATCTTCACTTACGCGTACCTTTTACGAATCAATCTATCGATATTTTTTTATCTCCGTAACTACTGGTCTGATTTGGATGAAAATTTGTGTAGAGATTGTTCAAGGATCATTATAAACAGTCTGTTTTATTGCCGAACTACGTGTACAGAATAATATTTATGCGAAAGGGACTAACGTCTGATACGTTTTTACAGTTAACACTGCTAAAGGAACACATTGTAAAGGTATGTAAGAAGGCATACAGAAACCTAGGTTTCGTGCTGAGGCAGTCGAATGGCTTTACAAACATTACCACGCTTAAGGTTCTATATGTCGCATTAGTGAGGAGCCATCTTGAACACAGTGCCGTTATTTGGTATCCACACTAAGAAAAATACAGTGTAATGCTAGAGAGGGTTCAAAACAAATTTATGCGGCATTTGTATTTCAAATTATATGGGGTTTATCCGCTTTACCCCCTATTCCCCCTAATGTACCCCACTCTTTTCGTACTGGGTATGGTGGGTTATAATGAACTCAGAGTACGTCGGGCATTCAGTCTCGCGGTATATATAGTAAAACTACTGCGGGGTGTAACACATAACCCAGGAGTGCTGCGTAACCTACAATTAAATGTACCAGACCGGTATATTAAGAGGCGGCGACGTCCTCAACTGATGAGTGTTCCCGTAGCCAGAACCAATCTTCGGTCGAAAACACCCCCTCACCAAAACCATTCGCGTTGTGAACGAAGTTCACGAGCGACTGAACATTTTTTCGTGCAATTTGAGTGAATTCGCAATATTATTATTAAATATAGTTAGTTATATTAGAAAATGAGAGAGAGAATGACAAATTGTTTTAATAAGTTCTAATTTGTGTAATACATACTACTGTTAGATAGGATAGGTTAGACTTAAAAATTAAGTGATTTTAGGTTAAGTTAAAAGCTGCATTGTCACATTAGGTTTAAGACCTGTAATGATAGTTGTAAGGTTGTAATAAATAAATAAATGATGTAAATTGGTGAGATGATAGTCTTGAAAACAACAACCTTTTTTATCCATCTATCACGTGGGCAAAGCTATAGATAGACTAAACTAATATAATAAACACTTTTCTCAAACGCTTGTTACAAAACGGCTTACACATTTTTAGTATCAGCTTCCCACTTTATTAGAAAATTCCGTCTGAACAAACGTTCCTCATTGGCGCCAAGGAATTTAATTCACTACGAATGCGTTTTGGCGAGATAGCAACTACTTATATCGATATTACTAGTCTATTTGATCTCAAATGTAGCTGCAATCTAATACAGGGTGGATGCAACATACCGTATTTATTGTGTATTTTACCGTTTTTTTGTCGATGTTTGTAGCTTGACGACCGGATGGCGGAGTGGGTAGTGTGCCTGCCTGCGACGCCGAGGTCGCGGGTTCGATTCCCGCTTCAGACAAATCTTTGTGTGCATGAACATGGGGATTTGTCTTAGTCTGGGTATTTCTAAGTATAATAAGTATGTATTTACAAAAGAAAAGTATATATGTATTAGTATTAGTTATTCTAGTTCTCATTGTACAAACTTTGCTTAGTTTGGGACTAGATGGCGTTGTGTGTAAGTTGGGAGATATTTATTTATTAAAGAAAAGCTAAATGGCGGCGTGTAGTACACCTGGTAAGTGGTAAATACAGCGCATGAACGTGTCGCTTCATAAAAAAAGGGCCAAGTGCGTGTCGGGCCACGCGGAAAAGGGTTCCGTAGTTAGCCGTTACAACATGTTATGCACTTAAAAGGGGTTTAGGAGGGTATTAAACAAGTAACATCTTTCTACAAGTAATTATTTTCAAAGGTTTTTTTTATTACGTACGAACTATTCCAAGTAACTGTTACTGTAAATTGTTTATAAATGTGACTCACAACTACTAAACGTAACAACAATTAACATTAGAACTTAACGATAACTTTACTATTTACAATAAACTATTTAACCTGAAGTGATTTGGTGTTACTACAAGCTACCTTCTCACAACAACAACTAATATACAATCGGGATAGCGGGGTTACAGTCAACGACGAGATAGCCCCAACAATTTGGGCCCTTAAAAGTTAACGTAACCACAATAGTTTCAGTTAAACTAAAATTACCGCCAGTTCAAATATAGTGTAGCTACAGATTATAAAAACCTTCTGCGGGATAGGCTCAGCCTAGTGCAAGAGTTTTTTAGTTGATTGCAAACTTCTTATCATTATAAAGACCTGTCATTTTTAGGGTTCCGTACCTCAAAAGGTAAAAACGGAACCCTTATAGGATCACTTTGTTGTCCGTCTGTCTGTCTGTCTGTCAAGACCTTTTTTCTCAGGAACGCGTGGAGGTATCAAGCTGAAATTCATATCAAATACTCAAGTCTATGGTCTCTTGGAGCTGTGAAAAAATCAAACTTCTAAGTCAACGCGATCAAAAGATACTCCCGTTTATGCCGCAAATTTTCGACACTCGCAAGGGAATCAAAACCTACAGGGTACTTCCCGTGAACTCAGAATCTTGAAATTTGGTACGAAGCACCGTCTTATAACACAGATAAAGGAAAAATTGCGAAAAGCATAAATTTTTAGTTACATCATATAATAAAAATATTTTTAATAATTTTAAACTTATTACCCCTTTACTCATGAACGCGTAGTGGTATTATATTGAAATTCTTAACAAATACATAAGTCTATAATATCTTTAAGCTGTAACAAAATCAAACTTCTACGTCAACGCAATCAAAAGATACAGCAATTAAAGCCGCATATTTTGAAACTCGCAACTACTCGCAAGGGAATCAAAACCTAAAGGATACTTCCAGACGACCTGGAATCTTGAAATTTGGCATGAAGCAACGTTATAAAGTACACATATAGGAAAAATTCCGAAAATCTTAAATTTTAGTTACATCACATAGTATATTTTTTTAATAATCATAAACTTACTAGCTGACCCAGCAAACGTTAAAATACCATAACTTTTACTTATATACCAACAGGTTTGTAGGGAACCCTCGGTGCGCGAGTCTGACTCGCACTTGGCCGGTTTTTTTATTTATACTGGATATATTAATGTACTTACGTTAGTATTAAAAATATGAATGTAAAGAAAATGTAAACATCTTGGCACTTAATAAATTTGTATTTTATTTTATTTCCTTAAAAGTTTATTACATATACTATCTACCACATTTTCAAATATTAGACAACGAATCTAAATCGCTTAATTATTATAAAGGTAAATAAATATCTATGCTCGACGTTTCGAAATGACTTGCATCATTCTTGGTCACGAGCCGACTGGTGAAGCTCAGCGTCGTCTCCGTGAAGCGCGGTATTGTCCAACTACCCTCACTTGGTCGTCACTATTTTTTATTTTTATTTAGTTCGGAACCGTCGGTAGTTCAACACACAATACTAAGAGTACCAGTTGGTTCACGCGAAACATTGATTCGCCGAACACTGCACTTGCTTACTACCGGATTCCAAGATGACGATAAGCGGTATCCATCTTCGCGGTTGAAATTAGAATGTTTTTTTATTTCAACCGCTTCCCGTGCTATCCTGGAATAATAGCGCCGTTCCGTGGATAGAACTTTTGGCTGATGTAGTTCGATCCAGTGAGAAATGTTCTCAAATCGCGAAATTTTAAATAAAACATATATAATTATATACTACGTCCATGATTATTTTCTATATTTTCTATGATTATTTTCTATAACGGATTAGTTTTTAGGAAAGGGGAGACGCCCTTCTCCAACTAAAAACTATTTATACTCTATTTTTGTTTTAAATCACTTTTGCTATTATAAACTGTACCCAATCATAATATTCTAAATGCAGCTTTATTTATTGTTTATGTATAAATACTAATATTGTATGGATAGACGATAGACAGTATACTAACCGGGTAGTTATCTAAATCTAGATTAGTCTGGTTCATTGCATCATTGCGGTTTATCCGGATGTGATGCGCAATCGCCATTATAATGTAAATCGACTAGCGTTTAAGGCTTTATGCGATGATTACGAAATTCTGTTATTATTATTGTCAAAATATAATTTTCATAGGTATTGAAGAAACTATTTTGTTTTACCAGAGAGAAATTCCCTCTCCAAATATTAAACCTATACAACAAGTAAGGGTACATAAGTTTGAATTCAATTCACGTCATCTTCTCCATGGTGAAACGACGTCTTTTAAAGCTTAATATCGCCTGGGTAAGTATTATAATATATATTATTTTAATGTATGTAGTATATTTGTTACCATATTTTTGTGTTCGAATTGTTGATATAATAATATTCTATGTATGTATTCACATTTTCAGCACATTATTTTAATTAATTTATGCACCTACCTTTGTTCTCTCTACATCACCTTAAGGTTGACTGGTAGAA
This sequence comes from Hypena proboscidalis, assembly GCA_905147285.1. NCBI lineage: Eukaryota > Metazoa > Arthropoda > Insecta > Lepidoptera > Erebidae > Hypena > Hypena proboscidalis. The sequence continues at coordinate 1,227,754 of LR990150.1, read as the reverse complement.
AATGCCTATGGCATTAAGTACGCCGTACTATTTAATAAGTGCATAAAGTTGTAAAATAAAATAAAATTGTCTATTAAGTGTAACATTAATTTGATTGCATCTCTTGATCGTAGTAATTAATAAAGTAGAATTACTATTATAACAACTTTATAATTCCTATTATGCCATGCTCTTGTACGACATATGTAACAATGCATACGATTGTTCCGAATTATGCAACCAAATTTGTTACCTTGTCCCTAGGATCTCCCATAGACGCACTGCAGAATATATACCGCTTTTCGCTGTATCTAAATGCCGCACTAATGCAGGCTTGCGAGCACCTTTGCGTCGACTCATCACTAATTATAATGAAGTGCTTTCAGATTTCGATGTATTTTGTATGTCTCCCGGACAGTTTAGAGTGCATATAATCATATTGAAGGCAATTAAGGATTATTCCATAGCATTGCAGTAATTATAGTGTTTTCGTTAATTTCTTTGTGTTTTTGGTTTTACTATTTACCTAATTGTTTTTTTTTCTTTAGACATATTTTATAAATTTATATTAAGGTTAATTACATAGATTTATTAAAAAAATTAATTGCTTATGTACTACTTTAAAATTATGTTTAAATATGTATTTCGTGGATAACGTCGTCGATTACGCAATTGTATTTTGTTTTTATTATTTAAGTTTAGTTTGTTTTAAAAACTTGTAATACTTATTGTGTAATTGTTTGTCATTCCAAATAAATAAAAAAAAATAATTAAAAAAAATTATAAGCTTGTACAGACGGCGACTTATCAAGACTATACTTTACTCGTGTTTCTAATCCCGCTTTCCGCTTCTCGTGAAAGAAAAAAAAGGTATTTATTCGAGTAAAGTAGTAATAATAATAAAGTAATAATAACAGAATAAATATTTATCAAAATAAAAAATATTTAAAAATAAGGTATTTTATTAAATAAGTAACAACTCCGCCATTTCTAGAATATTGTAATTCTGTTATTTAAAAACCTCCTGCAGGACAGGCCTAGCCTAGTGCAGGAGATTTTTGGCCATTGCCTTCACATTTTTTCAAAAAAAATCATTGTTAAATTAGCATAAGTTCCAAATGTAAAAAAATGTGTAAATTTAAATGGTACTGAATAAATATTTTATTTTATTTATTATTTTTATTTATCTGGAATGGACTCCATCTCAGCCATATGTTACGGTGCTTTTAAGCCCTGCAACGCTGATATTTTGTTCCTGGACGGCTATACGACGGTATTAACTAAATTATCAAACTAATTTTACTTAATCAAGTTTATAATTTAAAAAAAACTAGCTATCTGTACCTAAATACAGACTCGCATTTATAATAAAATACTATTTCATTAATTAAAAATAAAATGCGTGCAATGCAAGCTGATACTGGAAATCGGTAGCCGTGAGTTCATATTTTCATATTATCTCTATCAAATTAGTCAATACATACAGTAATGTTATCGTATTAATACAGATTGTTCCAGTTCAATGGACGTATTTCATCTAACGCGATTTCCATTGTTGACTATTTAATAATATTAATGTTGTTATGTTCGGAACATTTGTCAATTATAGGCAAATCAGGAACAAAAAACAACTGGTATGAAGTGGCGCCTCAATGCACGGTTGGCGTAGTGGGTAAAACGCTCAACACGGTTCAACTGCGCCGGTGTTGTGGGTTTGATCCCCAAACAGGAAAAATCTTTATTTTTTTAAAATTATTTATTGATTTTTATAACAAAATACTAACCTAACAGTCAACCTAGGGTGATGAAGAGATTTAGAAGTGGTAGGTGCATTTGATATCTATATATATAAAAATGAAACCCGTTTTTCGTTGTCACGACATAGCATGAAAATGGCTTGACCGATTTGGCTGAATTTTTTTTTGTAGTTTTCTAATACTCTGTACAAGGATCTTGCGGAAAAAAAAAGTATTCATTTTTATATGGAGGATATTATAGTTCAAATTGAATAGGTACGCATACATAAGATAGGTCAGCTATACAAAATAAAGTAGTGCATCAAATTTACGCTAAGGCGGTACGAAGTTCACCGGGTCAGCTAGTTTAATAATAAAAAATATAACAAGAATTTAATAGAGTAAATATAATAAGATAATTAAAACAAATGAAAAAAACAAAAATATTGTTGTAAAATGTTCTTACGTCGTATCGACATTCAACATCATCACACTCAAAAACTTTAGCCTTAACAATCACGATCATTTCCATTACATAACATAACATCATGCCTATATTTCCCAGAAGGTTTTGGCAGAAGTGTACAGCACCCACACTTCACCTGTTTTATTTAGGTGGGATATGGTAGGGAGCCTATCGCCATTCACCGGGCACAATTCCAACTCCGTGCTGCTATTGTGAATTATCCGACGGAAAGTTCACAAATAACTCTTTGCCCGACCCGGGAATCAACCCTGTGACCTTGCGGTGAGAGGTGCATACGCTAACCACTAGACCATAGACCATCGTGGCAAAGTCGTAGCAGTCTGTATGTCCCTATGTATGCTTAGATCCTTTAAACAAAGCAACGGATTTTGATGCAGTTTTTTTTAATAGGTAGATTAAAAATAACGATTTTTTTTATGTATAAAACATGCATATTATATTTTTATTAAAACTGACGTGAGTTTGTAACATTATGCAAATTATGAAATACGGGTGTTACTCACGTAATGTTGGTCTATTTAGTCGACCGGGGCTCATTCCACACTGCCTCGAACACGCACGAGAACACTGACGGTGATGACAGTGAAAATAACAGTGACAGTGAAAACATTACAAAAACGCTACCAACAGATACCAGTGCAGCACCGCCCCTTTCTATGACGTCACAGCGCGCGGCGCGCGTCGCTGCCCGCAGTGCACGACTGGCTGCGACTCAGGCGCGACTTATCGCACTCTCTTGATAATGCCTAGACGTATAGGCGAAACTGCGGTCGACTAAATAGACCAACATTACGTGAGTAACACCCGTATTTCATAATTTGAATAATGCATATTATAGTACTTTATAGTACGCAGAGTGAAGCCCCACCCTGGCTCCACTAGCTCGTTATCACATAAGTAGAATTGCTTTGAATATCTCCAAATGTGGGCAAACGGAAAATGATGAAAGACACACATAAAATTCTAAAAATCTTGGCAATATAAAATACTTAGCCAAATTAAATACAAATATTATGTTAGTAGGAGTTTTGGTTCAGTGAAATATATCGTTCTAAAATATTATGTTTGAGCCGCAAACATTTGAGAACAGTTAATATTTTAAATGGATTAGTCTGGTAAATATGAAAAATGTTATACATGCGAGATAATATAGAAATGTGTTATTTTTTAGCAGTGATGTTTTCACACTATTAAAACGAAATATAGTATAAAACGGAAGCGAGCGGGCAGAATAGTGGTGTAAATTTTATATGACGCACAAGAGCGGCACATTTAGAAGCGGGCGACACTTGAAAATGCCTAGTTCTTCTGGTTTAATTGTATAAGAAGGCCGCATAAGCAAACTGCTTGCTTCGCGCCTAGTCAAGTAAGTCTCTTGGCGAATACACTAGCTTTAGAATTCTCGCGATCGGCTGCACTGTTCGCTTAGCATATAGCTAACGGTGCAAGTCAGGGCTCCAGCCGCTAAGCAACCCGCCCGCGTATGCGACCTAAGCCTTAGAGATTACAACTTTAAGACTGTGTCTAAAATAACCAATCACATTTCGTTATTTCGTCATCTCCTCTCCGCTTCGCTTTGGTGGAAATGGATCAAGTGGAGAGGAGAGGTGCGGAGAAGTCTCAATTTGTATAGAATTATGTGCAGCCGGCGGGCCGCCCGGCAACAAAGCGGAGTGGAGAGAAAAGGAGCTGCACACATCTTTGTGCTGCTTGCCGCTGCGCCGTGCGCTGTTAAGCGTCAGCTCAACGCGTTGGTGGAAATTTTCTGTCACCTTCAATGCACTTCTCCGCTTCGCTTTGGTGGAAATGGGGCAAAAGTAACATACCTAGTAATGTTGCCTTCCTTGAGTTATTTAACAAAGCTCTAAGAATATTTAAGAATAAATAAACAATAACCTATCATATGCATTATCGCTCGCTAACGGAGAAGGAAAACATCGTGAGTAGAGTGACTAAAAAGTGCTCCAGGGTGTATAAAGTCTGCTAACCCTCACTTGACCAGCGTGGTGAACTATGGCCTTACCCTTTTATAATGAGAAGAGGTCCGAGCCCAGCCGTTGGACATGTATTAGATACAGGGCTGCTATTTTTAAACAATATCTTGAAAATATTTTTATACAGTCCGTTAATGGATTTCTAGTTAAAATAACAACCATTTTCTTTAAATCGATTTTAGAATAATAAGCTTAGATGTACTGCAATCAATACCGTTGTCGAAACTTGGTGTATCTCACAAAATGGCGGGTATTATGACGTCACCGGATGAATTCGACGAATAAGTTTAACCATTGGCTTTGAGGGCTGCTTGTACCGAGATAACGGATGATATTGGTGGATGGACGAGCGGATTTACAGAGGAGGAGCTTTGATGTGGAAGAGCTTTTATGAATTACTTCGAACCTGTATATTTAAGAGGAATCAATTGATATCGTAATCTCATACAAACTAGACTAGATATAATGATGTATTTTTTATATTTTTCATCATAATGTTATAATTTTTAAATATTAGAAGTCATGCAGCACGCACATAAATGTATTTTTGTTGGTACTCACGTTTTCAAAATTTTCATAAATTTTTTCAGTTTGTAGGTATGTAACTCAATTATTAATAAAATCTTGGATTGATTTTAATTCGATTCTAAACAGTTTGATTAAAATTAATCTGAGCCCCGGTTATTCAAATCATTGTAATTAGTATAATTTAGTATTATTTATGATTTATTTTTATATCATTTTTTGTAATGTTTTGAAGTGTTCAAGCGCCTCCTGGGGCCTATGAAAATAAATGATTTGAATTTGAATTTGAATTTGAATCAATTTTGACAAAATTGCCACAAACAACATGCATTTTAGTGATTAAGATATGATTTGTCTATAAAGTTAAACCCTTATTACGTAAGTATGAAACTATGGCGCTCGGGAGTCTATCCTTAAAGGTCTAGGTGCAAAAATATTTGGTTGGAGATATCGAAAAGTCGAAACAAAATTAATTAAAAACAGTACTACCACAGGATAGTAATACCTCACATAAACACTATACTACATTATCCTATAAAACAAATATTAATGCTAAAAAAATAAAAAACTGACTGCCTTCGATGGTCTAGTGGTTAGCGTATGCGCCTCTCTCAGGTTCGATATACGGGTCGGGCAAAGTGTCGTTTGTGAACTGTCCGTCTGGAAATTCACAATAGCATCACGGAGCTGGAATTGTGCCCGTTGAAAAGCGATAGGCTCACCCCCTATCCCATGGGACCTAAACATAACAGGTGAAGTGTGGGTATTGTACACCTCAGCCACACCCTTCTGGTTAATAAAAGCGTGATGCTATGTTATGTTAATAACAAAAATCCATGCAAATATTCAGTAGTATACAGCGGTAACAGATCAACTGGAGCGCCATAATAGAAGTAAGAATCTACGAAGGGTTTGAACTATCGAAGGTTGTTTAAGCGTTTTGATGAAAGGACTTGCAGATGAGTGAGTTGGACACTGAGGTATTCAATCCGAATGAGTATCGGTTCATTGATTAAAGGATGAGGATAATTCTATTGATTTCGTAAGCACAAATCGTTAGTGAAGTTTTAACAGTGCGAAAGTAAATAACTTTACAAAAAAATCGACTTTTATTTACCTTTATAATCATTATGCGATTTAGGCCCGTTGTCTAATTTTTGAAAAATGTTCTCAAATCGTAAAGTTTAAAAACATATATTGAAATCCATACATTTTGTGCCTACACTCAAGAAAAAGCCATGACGTCAATTCATTATATAAACCAAAATGAAAGCGTGCCGTAAACAAAAAGACTATTTCTGTAACAGCCAACAATTGTACGAAACAATGAACACAATCAAGACATAAATTGGAGAATTTGGGAAAACAATAGACTCCTGTCACAGACATAGATTTAGGCGATGTACTAGATAAAGTATGAACACCTTCGCGTGCCTGGTTTTAGCCCAAAATTGTCAGGTTAATTTCGCACAATTCATCAGATTCCTTTATATTATAAATCGATTTAAATGGCTGATGGCAGCCTCATTTATCTGCTTATAGATTATTTTTTATAGCATTTAGCTATGTTTACAAAATTATACTAAGAAACAGTTAAAAAAGATATGGGACCAGAAAGATTTGAACCTGCGACCTTCTGCACACTGGGCAGTCACTTTTACCAACCAGCTACGGTCACCAGGACCCTAAATTTCTCAACTGTATGTTACGTCATTTCATGACGTCACGTTCATCCATTTGTTCTTATCTTAGGTAGGATACAAATTTAGGGTCCTGACAAGAGGCGACCGTAGCTGGTTGGTTAAAGCGACTGCTCGGTGTGCAGAAGCTCATTTATCTGATTACGACATATTGAGTAAACGGTCGTGAAGTCTACCTGATGGTAAGTGGTATCTATACAGCCCATGGACATAAACAATCCGCAAAAGTGGATTCTAGATGCGTGGTTTCCTCCCAGGTCTTGGTTGTAAAGCCTCATGTGACAGTAGTTTCAGGGCCTGATCTCACCACTCTACCAGAACTGAGTAGTACAAGCACTACTATTTTGGCTTTCATGTAGCAACATAGTGTAGAATTCAGTCAGGTAGTTAAACTTGCTTTATCTAGATCAGGGATGTTGCGAACATTCGCATCTGCATCCGCAAATGCGGAACATCCGCATTGATTTGGACATCTGCATCTGCTTCCGCATCCGCATTAATCAATGCGAATGTTCATGCGGATGCGAATATTATACAAGTAGCAACAAGAAAGAAATTGGGCGGGGCCGCGTGCCGGTCGCACGTGACAATAACCAATGGGAGCGATTCGATACGTTTGTTTGTTCTAGCTAGTGCATCATTTGTTTCTTGCAAGTGAATAAATATTACGTGTTTGTTTGCGCTGTGAAGTGAAAGTGATCTACTTATCGAATCATAAAGATAGATAGGTATTTTTTTTAATGTTGTTGTGATACAGTGTGTAAATAAGAAGAGTTTACAAGAAAACTTTATATTATTTAAGACTAATATCCATAAGATCACAAGGTAAATTCTATTATATTACGCCGGTAATACGTTTTATTGTAGGAAAGGTGAAGAGTACATCGAGGGGAATTTAAGGTATTATCGCCGATAGTACGAAGATTTTTATCTGCTTCACCGGGCAGTGTTCCTAGCGAACAACTATTTAGTCGTGCGGGATTAATTTACGAACCTCTGCGTAAAAGACTTGAATCAGAAAAGGCGGCAATACTACTCTTCATCAAGTATAATGCTCCTATTTTTAAATTTATTTATTTATTTTATTTTAAAACTTCTTGCACATAATGAGTACAATGGCGGACTTAATGCCATAGGCATTCTCTACCAGTCAACCGTAAGGTGGTGCAGAGATAACAAAGGTAGGTGCAGTAAAAATGTTCCAAATAAAAGAGAAAAGTCTAATCCTAAAACCATACATTACATATTATAATATTAAATCATAAAATTTAATATATATATATATATATATATATATATATATATATATATATAAATACTATTATATAAATAAAAATAAAACATGACAGATCAATATTTTAATGACTCTGCAGAAGATTCGGTAAGTAAAAGCAGACGAACCCGGGCTTTGAAGGCATCCCGGGTGGTGGACATCCTGATCTCGAGAGGGAGTGAGTTCCAAAGAAGTATGGACTGAATGTAGAAGGAAGAATGTACTAAGCTTGAAGAGTGAGAGGGACACAAAAGAAGAAGATTGTTAGAAGAGCGTAGATTTTTTGCATGACCAGAGCAAAGATATTGAAAATGAGGTTTTAAATAAGCTGGAGCATTTGGAGAATTTAGAATAGAGTACAGAGTGGTCAGCGTACGCAAATTGCGACGCTGCCGAATAGCTAACCATCTTAGCTGGGAACGATAAGACGAGATATGATCATACTTACGAAGATTGAAAATGAATCGAATGCAATTGTTGAGAAGTCGGTCGAGCTTATTGAGCAGATCTGCATTCAAGTCGAGATAGCACACATCACCATAGTCGATAATGGGTAGAATCAAAGTCTGCACAAGCATTGTCTTAGTCTGGATTGGCAGGAAATTCTTCAGGCGGTAAAGGGTCCGCAGGCAATTAGTTACTTTTCGGCTAGTATTTGCTATCTGGGTACGCCAATCAAGGATTGAGTCTATGTGTAAACCAAGATCCTTAACACTAGTACTGAAAGGTACGACACAACCATTAAAGACAACTGGTTTGGTGACCGTTTTGTTAATTTTGTCTATTGTACGAGTGCTACCTATTATAACGGCTTGGCATTTTGTCGGATTCACACTCAAACCGAATCTGTCAGACCAATCTTTTATTGCTGTTAGATCTTGGTTTACTGCATCAATAGCCGTCGAAAGATTGTCAATACGCGCATGTGAATATAATTGCAAGTCGTCTGCATACAAGTGATACGTACAATGAAGATCAATAGTTATAAAGTTGATAAATAAAGAAAACAAAAGAGGAGAAAGTATACCGCCTTGAGGAACACCAGAGCCAAGGTCACACCAACTCGATGAAATCTCATCAATGCGAACTGACTGCTGACGTCCTCGAAGATAAGAAGAAAACCATTCCACAGTCTCGGGCGAGATCAAAAGATGAGAGAGAACGGATAAGAGGATGTCGTGACTGACGGCATTAAATGCATTTGAGAAGTCTACCAATACCAACACTGTAGCATTGGTATCCTCCATGCTAGCCTTAATGTCGCCAGTCACTTTAAGTAGTGCCGAGACAGTGCTATGCCCACGCCTAAATCCAGACTGATAAGGACACAGGAGATTGTTAGCTTGAACAAAGTTAGTCAACTGTCTGTGGACACATGCCTCAAGCACCTTAGATAGGAAGGGTAGAATGGAAATGGGACGAAAGTGGGAAGGTAAAGAGGGATTGGGTATTTTAGGTAATGGGCGAATGAAGGCTCGACGCCATAAGGAAGGAAATTGGCCAGACATTAGAGAGAAGTTGATAATATGGCATATGGCTGGCAGGAGCTGGTCAAGGATAGGCGTGATCATGCGACGACTTATGTTGTCACATCCCACTGCCTTGGATTTAATGGAAAGAATAATCTTTTTGATCTCGCCCGGGACAAGAGGAGAAAAACAAAATGGGTCATTGCTGGAACTTGGCAAGCTGGCTATAAAGTTAACAGTCCGACTCATTGTTCGAATGTCAACCTGGTAAACGGTGGAGAACTGTTTATTTATGTCATCTAGAGTGATTGACTTAGGGAGTACCATGTTCCGAGATTTGCCGATACCTAGAGTGCCAAGAAATCTCCAGACACCCGCTGGAGTAGAAAAAGAGATGTTATTGAGGATATGTCGGCGTTTAGCATTACGTATCACCTGGTTGCAACGATTCCTGGCTAGTTTGAAAGAAACCCAGTTAGATTCACAGCGATCCTTCTTGTATTTGCGAAAAGAGCGGTCCCTGCACCTCATCGCCATCCGAATTCCCTCCGTCATCCATGGAGCTGGAGGCCTTTTCAGTTTGATTTGCTTCACAGGTGCATGGACATCAAACAAGTTGATAACGACATCGTTAAAAACACTGACCTTGTCATCAACTGTTGTGGCTTGTTCTAAAGGGCTCCAGTTCACAGCTTCAGCATCCGCTCTTAAGTTGTCTACGTCCATCCTCGTGAAATTTCTCAAGTGCAGTACTTTGGGTTGGAGTTTAGGGGGCTTAAGGATATATGACAGGAAAATAAGGTCGTGATGGGAGAAACCTGGAGCAGGATGTTGGCCGTGAGAGGAAACAAGGGCAGGTTTGGAGGTGAGCATTATGTCAAGCCAGGTGTCCTCTCCTGAGGCATTGTGATGAGTGGGTAGAAGGGGTAGGACATGGAGACTGGCAGACTCGATGATGTGCAAAAGTTTACGGGATCGGGATGATTGATGGGATAAGAGGTTGGTATTAAAATCTCCCATGATGATATGATGCAAGTACTCAGACCCCAAAGATTCTAATACCGATTCAAAGTCAGTGAAGTAATCAATAGACGGGGGACAATAAACAACGCCAAGAATTATTTTGACTCCTCTGACCCAAACCTCTAGAAAGAGAAACTCAACGGAAGTAGCACCACTGCAGGAAGAAGAAGCTAAAATTTTATAGGGTAGATTGTTACGGATAAAAATTGCTACCCCTCCCCCCCTACGATTTATCCTATCGTTTCTAACCAAAACAAAACCTGGAAGAGAATATAATGTAGAAAGAAGATGAGGTTTGAGCCAGCTCTCAGAGATCAGGATTGCATGTACATTAGTGCCAGTAAAAGTTGCTAATAATTCACTGTGGTGACTAGGTACACTTTGCGCATTTATGTGACACACATTAAGCAATGGCTTAGTTTGGTTGTTAAAATTGTTGTGCAAAATATCACCTAGTGTGTCACCCACCGAACAAAAACTATCATCTGATAATAAGTCAGCAGATTCATTTGCAGAATGAAAGGAAGAGTCATCATCCGATTCTATCATGAAAAAAAAAAATATAAATATATAAAATAATTAAAATAATAATAAATATGTAGTACAATAAAAATAATTCAACAAAATATAAATAGGCTAGGTAGCCTGCTAATGAAATTAAATTAAGTACGGGTTTGCATCTTTGCACCGCCCGCCAGCCAACATAACCGAAAGAAATACATAATTTAAAAATCAATTAATGATATAAACTTTAAACAGATTTCCGAACGTAACCCCTTGAGTGAGCATGAAACGAAACGTAACGTCAATGACTTTGTCAATGTCAATAATGTCATCGCGATAGTGATTAAGTTGATGTTTTGCTTATCATAATAAATTGTTTTAATAATATTGTAAATAAGTGGGTAAATAATAATAACAAGAAAATAAAAGTAAAATGAACTTACGTGCTCAAGGAATTACTTAACGGTAGAGGGTATAGACAAATTCGATGTTCATATTTATATAGATCTAACGCAATATAAAAGATAAACAACAAACACACTCATCGCGCTGCAGTTTGAGGCACTGTTCCCGACGACGCCTTCGGATATTTCTGCATAAGTGGATGCAGTTCTTGCATCGAAGTAATTTTGTGCCTGCCGTCCGGGGTTTTAATGACAATGATGCCATCTTGCGTCCATGTTCCTCTTAACCCGAAATGGAGACGTGCGCTGGAGAAGGCTGCTTGTCGAGTTTTGGTCAGGAATTCCCTCGTTGCTATCGAAGAGCCCTTTAGCTTCGTCTTAGCCCGCCACACTGCCGATCTTGTGTCCAGACGTGAGAATCTGATAAGTAAGGGACGGGGACGATCCTTGACAGAGCTACCTAACCGATGACAGCTCCTCAAAGACTCAACAGTGACATCCTTCAATCCCATCTTATCCTGGAGGATGCCCAGGGCCACCTTAGTGCAGTCTTCCTTGTCCGCTTCAGGAACACCGGTGAAAATAAGGGCCTTTCTACGCTGTCTGGTCTCCATTGCATCAACAGATTGAGCGCATTCTTCAATTTGTTTCCGAAGCAGCTTGAAGATGTTATAAACTAGCTCCCTAAACACCCGGAACTCTTCAGCGACCTTAGCAACTGTGTCCTTGGCCCCACCTCCGGTCTGCAGCTGGGATTTCATGTCTTCCATTTTCTGGTCAACAATTTCTTCAAGAGACTTTTGGGCAGACCGAATCTCAGCAACATGTGCCATCTTGGATTGCAGTGATAAGTGCTTTAAATGTGATGAATCACAAGTAAAGATGATAGACAGTTAGTCAGTTGGCAGGCAGTGTGTAAAAGTTGGTGGTAGTCACATATACAGTGTGTATAGTGTCCACAAACGTGAGTACACTTTAATTAACTTGAGTAGCACTCAACAAAACTATAAATTAGTTAAAAATAGGCCAAAAACTAATTAAATTCAATTTGATAACTAGGAGATGTGTGTTGACTTTATTTACACCTACCCCCAAAAAAAAAAAAAATTCAATTACTGATATAAAAAACAGTAGGTGAAGTTTAAAAAATTTGTTACATTATACATTACTTATATTTAACATAAAAATAAGTACTTAATTATGTTTGATTAAAATAAAAATGTTAATAATTACGTTGTCATTGTTTTAATTCTTCATTAATAGACTTTATTTACATAATATCTTATACATCCGCATCCGCATCTGCATCCGCGGATGTGAGCCTGCTAAACTCCGCATCCGCATCCGCATCCGCGGATGTGAAAATATCGGCATCTGCAACATCCCTGATCTAGATCTATCTTTACATCTATGAGCCCCCTTTTTATAACATTAATTCCATAAAAAGCCATTTCTACATCCAATAAAAATAATAAACACGAGATTGCCGGCCTTCAATGTTCCAAGAAATGACACTACGCTTGGCCGCTTGACCGGAAAACCATTTGATTTGATCGCAAGGACCTCCTCAACAAACGTATTATTCTCCAGTCGTATAGAAAATGAGAAATAGAAGAAGCACTTTTCAAGTATATACCGCTCCACTATATTATTCAGTTTCCTTAGCGGAAAATGTAAGGAAACCAATATAGCGTCTTAAAAAACATAAAACTGCATTGCCTTTTAAACCGACTCGGGAGGAGCGATACTTGGAGAACAGAGACGGACTCCGTACGAGTTCAATGATTTTTAACACAATATCACGCCTATATTACCCAGAAGGGCAACTACACGTTTTAAAGATCCACAATCGACAAAATATTACAGATGCAGAACTACGCCGTAATGCCTCACATGCCAGTAATTTAAGGGTCTAATTTTACTACAAAAGAGGTATTCTAGATAAAAAGGATTAAAGCTTTTATTTATGTAAATATTTATTTCAATTTACTTTATTATATTTTTTTAATTAATCTAAAATTAAGTTTTTATATTTATAAGTTAATAAAAAATAACAAATAACTATTATAAATTTACAAGTAAAGTGTCATAGAATTCCTCCGCATCGACCTCGACTGCAGGGAACGTGTTCAGAAGGCTGACAGCATTGCCACGCTGAATGGCAATGCTGATTCTTTGAGCCAAGTAAAAGCCAGCCTTCTGATCACGTGAAGCGTCGCGTCGATTAACCGCTAGGTTAAAGTGTTTTTTTCTTTCATGTTTTGTAAAAAATGTACCACAAGATAATGACAATATTATTGATAATTATGCTTTCAATTAACAAAAAATTTTGCATTTCTAAAACAAATAAGTGACTTGCTGTGAGTGAGAATTGCAGTGCTTGTCAATACAGTCGTAAACATATTTGGCATGACGTGTTTTGCCAGTTCTTCTCAAGAAGATCTGTCTACGGAACTAGCACTCATTCACTTTCGCATTCAAGATATTGTAATGATTGATGAAAGTAAGTTTAAGCGCCGCGAATTAAGAGTAGAATTATTTTTGTATGATGATTCTTTAATGCTTTGTGAAGTCTAAGGATTCAATTTATGATTATTTCATTTATAAAACTTATTATTATTATCTCACTGCATTCACACAAAGACAAGTTTTGCAAGGCAATTTTGTTATACTCTCTATCTTTTTAATTGAGATAATAAACAAAGCAAGCAACAAGTTGGCCGCAATATAAAGTAGGCATTATAATTGCAGCATTACAATTGCTTGATTTGTTTATTGCGTTTAAAAAGACAGAGATGGCAAGAAAATTGCCTTGTATTACTTACACCGTGTAAGTGGGACCTTACACATTTTGAAACGCTTAAACTACCATTCCTCTACTATCTCTGTACCGCCTCATAGTTGACTGGTTTGTATGTACATAAAGTTATAGAAAAAAGTACATATTCCACGCCCTTGCAAGTGCGTCCCTGTAATCCGTCCAATTTAAATGCTCCGGTTCAAGATCGAATCCGCTATTGAGAATGGAAGGAAAGAAACAGCGATTGATCCTCCACGCCAATCTCAGAATTAAAAACATAAGGGATGAAAGAAAATGAAACAGGAAATGTAACATCAAAAGAATATTTTGATGGATTTGTATGTTAGTGAAATGTTAAGTAATCCATTATGTATCGTTCCGGGTTGCCATAAAATACATAGCTGCAAGTATCTGTTATTTTTAAAAGTAAAAGAAGGTTATTTATGTAAATTGTAGGTAGCTGATTTTTTAATAAATAATACGCTATTTGAAAGGAAATTATAGACATTATAATTATTTATTCTACACCAAAAAGAAAAATACTTACTTAATATCAAGGACTCTTATCAGCAACTGAAACTGGCCCTGAATCATTATCATAATGGTCTTCATTTCAGCCTATACCTGTCCACTTCTGGGCTTAAGCGTTACCAAGACTTTTGTGGTGTGTGCCGCCCACAGCTAGCTACTAGATCGTTCGTCCATCTGGCGGAGGTCGTATAAGCTGTGTTTTCCGATTCGACTTTAAATCGCTCATGAGAAAATGTAATCAAAGATGTATCCTACTTAAGTTGGAACAAATGGATGAACGTGACGTCACGAAATTACGTAACATACAGTTGAGAAATTTAGGGTTCTGGCGACCTTAGCTGGTTGGTTAAAGCAACTGCCCGGTGTGCAGAAGGTCACAGTTTCAAATCCTGCTGGTCCCATAAATATCTCTTTCAACTGATTCTTAGTATAATTTGCTAAGCATAGCTAAATGCTATAAAAATAATCAATTAGAATTTGTAATCAGAGATGTTATTTCAAATATAAATTTCAACGATACAATATCAAACAAAAGAACATAATAATATAATTGAACACGATAAGTCTCCAATCAAATATTAGTCTCCAACCAAAAGACCTTGGTGGTGTTTGATCAGAAGAGATTAGGCGTCAAAAGAAAACATCTTAAAGAATCCGTAGAATTTGTACAAACAAAGCACTGCCCTGAGGGAGGTTAGGACATGGCGCTCAGGCCATTAAATTTGCGGATAATAGAGCGATTTCAATAACATTTGCCAAGAAATATGTCAGTAAAATTACTGTCTCATTAAACATTGTTATTTTTTTTCTTTTTGACAGCTCACGTCCAAGAATTACCGGGTTTTTTTTTGGAATCTTGTTTTACAGTAATGCCGTACTTTATTGACAGGCAACACATTTTAGTGATGACCGTGTATCATTACAAAGAACCACAGACTATGATTAAGGTCTTGAAATAAGAGAAATAGATCATATTATTTTGAAAAAAAATCGTAGATTACTTTATTTATGTATTAAGTCTGCAAATTTAATAAAAAAAAGAAATTGAAAATGGTATTTTGACTTCATAATTAATTATTTGCGAGAAATTAAGTCGAAATCTTGGAATTCCAAATGAATCAAGTAAAATTATCATTAAAAATTATTAATTTTAATTTTTACTCATCCTAAAGAAAACTAAATAATTAATATGAAACTGAAAATTAATATTTCTGTGCATTTATATTGAAACTCACAGTAGTTATGCTTAGTTTCATATTAATTAAGAAGTTTTCTTAAAGATGAGTAGAGTTTAAAAGTTTACTTCATATAAATCGATTCTTAGTTCAAATGAAATCAGTAACGTGTTAAGGCATCACTAATTCTGAAATGTCAAAAAGAAAATAAACGGTTGGAAAAGGTATAATCCAGTAGTTAGCGTATACGGCCGAAAAGTTTCGTGTTCGATTCCCAGGCCGGGCAAAAACCAGGCATGCTATGTATGTATTTATTTATTTTATTTGGTTTCGCTAGATTATTTTTGGAAACGAAATGAACTTCTAAAATCTCCTTTACTTTTATAGCCCAACACTAAGTCTAACTTATCACATACAGAGACAAGGGGAAGGAAATGAAAATTAAAGCGTTTCCCCACTTATATTCGTATATATTATAACCTTTATTTGTTTATTTAGTGTTCAAGGACAAAACTATACTATAATACCGGGTGTATTCTATATAGAGTCAATAATTTAAATTATTAATCATTATCTTTACGCGAGTCTTTTCTCATATGCATTAGGTTCGGCTTCTATTCTAACAGATTTTTTTTTTTTAAATCTACGCCCACAGCGAACGAACGTGTAGTCCACCTGTTGGTTAATGGAGTATAGCCCATGGACATCAACAATACACAAAAGGAGATTATAGATGCGTCGCTGCAGCTGAGGACTACGGTGTTATGCCTCATGTGCCAGTAATTTCATGGCCTGATCTCACCACAAAACCGGAACACAGTAATGGAAGCACTACTATTTGGCGGCAGGTTAAAGGTGAGACGGTGGAGCTGCCGCCCTCGAGCTCATTCACAAGAGATCTACCACCAGTAAAGATTCAGCTGAATATCAGTATTTTATGTAGATCGTATGCTATCAAATCTCCATGTCTGCACGTGTGGTGTAGTGGTTTAAGCGGTCGTCTCGCCACTCTCCACGGCACTGGTGTTGTGGGTTTGATACCCACATGGGACAAATCTTTGTGTAATTTGCTAAGATTGGGCCTTATGCTGTGTGTGCTTGTGTGAATGAATGTGTGTGTTTGGCCTTGTCATTAGGACCATTGGATAGTGTAATTGCTTCTGGCGTTCTATCTTTTGTAAAAAATCCAAATTATTGTTTTTTTTTTATTTATTACTCAATACGGGACGATACTCTTTGTTAGGCTTTTTAGCCTCTAGCTACCCATAACAGCTATCATAATTCTTAAATGGTCCTTTGCGCAAATAGATAAAGTTTGAAAACGCCTGCATATACCCATAAGATATTCGGGCGTGAAGTTGTAACAAAATAAGAGACAATATAACGGCCACAGTGCGTGGTAAATCACGACGTAAACTGAGATAACGCCCAGTGGCTCAAAGATTTACAGCTGAATAAAAAATAGTTACTTCGTACTCGCTGTGTCAGCAGACAATGTAAGGGTACACTATTGTTTTTATACAGGGTGGATGTGGCATAGCGATATTTATAGAAAACACAGTATTATTATAATTTTGACGGGAATTAACGCGAAACATGCATATTATTTATCTTTTGGCTATACGTTTATATATAACGGCCGGTGTAACCCGTTGCCGAAACGTATAGCCAAAAGGTAAATAATATGCATGTTTCGCGTTAATTCCCGTCAAAATTATAATAATAATCATGCAACGCGATAGTTTAAAAGTTAAACATAGTATTTTTAGACATGACAACGGTTATTTTTTTAAGAAAAAAATAAAGTTTTGCAAACAACCTGGATGATTAACTTTAAAACTATCGCGTTGCATAATTATTATTATTATTTTAACGGGCATTAACGCAAAATATGTATATGAAGTGCACAGTTGGCGTAGTGGTTTAAGCGGTCGCCTCGCCGCTTTCAACTGCGCTGGTGTTGTGGGTTCGATCTCCACATGGGACAAACCTTTGTGTGACCCGCAAAGATTCGTTCTGACTCTGGGTGTGCTCTGTGTGTGTAAAATGTATGTTTGTGATTACCTCCGCAACACAGGAGTTATTCCTAGTGCGGGCGTCGTTTTTCTAAAAAGAAATAAAAGAGTATAGTCGTCGCAGGCAGCTGAAGTCAATATAAAACCATCTTAGTCGGATGTAGGGCACGTGAAAGGATGGTGCCTTTATAGAACAGTGAAATTTATAGGAACAATGAACGTACGTCGCAAGCTATATTGTTGCAAAGTAAATCAACTTTTCGATATTCCTTTTTTTCTAAGAGTCAGTGGCCGCTCGAGGTACGTCATTTTATTGAAGCTGAAAGTTTCCCTATGTGTGCCTCTAATAGAAGTTAAAACGATCACCAAATTTTAATAAGGATTTTGGTGGCTTTGGGTGATACAAAAAAAAATAAGAAAGAAACGTCAATTAATTCATATTTATTAATATAATTCGCATTCCACAGATGTTTATGACCAGTCCTTCACTATTGAATCCGTTTGCTTGTAGAATACGTTGCCAGTTGCAATGAGACAAGCGTAAAGTTTACAAATTGTTTCAAGTCCGTACAAATTGTTTCAAGAAAATGCTGTACAAACATTATCAAAAAAATACACCTTGATATTGTATGAATTATATTGTATATGTATATATTTATATTATAACATGTCCCGATGCGACGGTACCCGTACCTAATGTCGATCCATACTCGCCGACGCTCCGCGCGCATCGCCGTAAAAATCATCCCTTCTTCTTCTTGTTGTTCAGTAACAATTGAACATCAACACGTATTTTTCTCACACACATTAAAATTTATATCTTAGGCCGATAGAGACAACAATACCTTCATATGGTCACGTGGTACTTCAGTTGGACCTCTGTTTATATCTCTGAAAATCCTCACGCTGCCCGCCATGGTCATATTTCAGGCGGCGGTGTATGCGCGGAGTAACTTAGATAAGTATGTGAAATGGGAAGATAGCCATAACTAACTAACATGCAACAGACACAAGCTAGTGGTGGCAAAGTGTAATCTCACAAAAAGCCAAAAGCTTATACATGTGATGGGGCCAAAAGCTTAAAACAAAATGCCCAAAATCGTACGCTTTGCGAAAACAGAAAAAATATTTCAGAATAAATTAAAAACCTTTTATGGCTCATCGAGCAACGACCATAATTATGATTTTAAACAATGGGTGTAGATAATTATTCTTACTATTTTTATTGAATGCAGATATTTTTTATTATATTTTTGTAATGTTAATGTGTTATCATATTGGGATGCATGAAAGGAGCCTCCCCGAGTGACGTACACAACAATTCCCTACGTCCGGCGCACCCTGGGCAATTCGCGAGTTCTAAAAGCGAATTGGCTAATCCTTTCACCACGATGGCAAGTCAAAACCTTGACCACCTTACTGACTGTCCAAAATGCCCTACCACCTGCACAAGAGAGGCGCTCATCGCCATTGAAGCAATAAAATTTGACTCAGCCATCGACACGACGAAGAAGAAGAAGATCATATTGTAATATGTGTGCTGACTGTAACGAAAAATTACCAATAAATATGTCTATGTCTATGTGTGCGATTGTATACCCTTAAAGTGTGCGCGGGGAGGTCCGAAGAGTAGCTCCGTTTCAAGACTATTTTACTAAGCTGTTTATTAATTTGTCATCCCACTTTCCCCTAGAATAATATGTTTGAGTATACATGCGAAGTATCAACGACACTTTATCCCCATTTTGTCATTAAATTGAAGTAGATAGTATTTCTATCTATCCTGCAGGTAATAAACTACTACAACAATGTGCGTTTAAGTACATAACATTCACGACGCTATAAAGTACAGGACTCAGGCAGTCAGGCTACATTTCATTGGTACTAAACCTGGCTAGAGATTACTAAGAACGTGTTCGTAAACTTGTTGTGTAAAAGGATATAGTGGAGGTGATTGTAGAAGAGCTTTTGTGAAGAGGCACAGCATCGCCACCGTCTCACCTTTCACCTACCGCTAAACTTATAGTCTGCTCCAAAAGTATCCGACCGTCCTCGATTTTGCAGCGAGTTTACCAAACGTGTTAAACAAATTTCAGCGCAAGACCTGATTTTAGGTCTCCCTTTTTCATTTAATGCTTGAATGGGACAGATAGATCAAAACAGCGATGAACTTGGGGCAGTGAAATTTGCTTTTACTCTTCTTTTTTTTTTATTTCTACTTTGTGCATTACGCAATTTTTTTATTTAATTTTATTTTTTTTCATATTTATGCCTCGCTATTTGTAAAAGAGTTATTTACAACCTGTTTAATGTTGACCTATTGTATAAATTTGGGTAATTATATATATTGAGTAAAATATTATGATACACATATAAGTTTTTATATACCTTTGTTGAACTAACAGACGAAACCTAATAGATCAAACTAATAGCTCTTGTCGATTTTCAAATTACGCCCCAACTTTTCAGTACAAATTAAAATTTAACTAGCTCTGCAGAATGCCAGACAATAGTAAACTACATCCACTATTCTGCAAATAAACAAATCTGGAAATCTACACAATATTAAATTAGCCGGACAAAGAGACGACAAAGGACAACAAGTTATACTGAAAGCGTCTCATTTAGAGGTTCTCAAACTTTTTCAATTTCGACCCTGAAGACCCCTTCAGAGGCAAAAATGGAAAAGTTTAGTTTATTTTCTAAAGCCGCACTCAGATAAAAACACTAACGTTACATAGGGCTCATGTCAACGAATTATAAGAAAGATGAAGAAAACAACAACTATCTTTTTTAATTAGGCACTATCAGCAAAATTGATTCATGACACATTTGCCATATTTATTTATACAACTGTTTAATGCACTCACAGTTTCCCAACACGTGCAATAAACTAATTCAAATAGAAGACTTAATACTACTTACAAGTACTTAAGAAAGAGATACATGATTTTAGTAATTGTTCATATTTGGAGTAAAATATATCAATATCTGGATACTGAGCAATAAGGGCATTTATCAGAGTCAAAGCCTGATTTGTTGGAGCAAATTGGGCAGTACACGTTCGTACAGCTGGCGTTGCTAGAAGGCGACGCGAGCGCAGCCGCGTGTACTGATTTGGTGCCGATAACGAACAACGTGATAACGTAATCGGATCATCAATATATCCTTTGAAATTGTTAAAGTCGATGAGGTTGACATTTGGTGATAGATCGCGTAAATTTAGACTTAAGTTTAGCTTTAGTTTAAAATGTCTATACAAAAATAGGAATAAGGTTGATCATAAATCTACTTTGCTAATAGTACCGAGGTCTCCACCGTAGACCGCTTCATGACTTACTATGGTGAGATCTTCATCAAAAACGTGCTTTCTACTGGAATTAAGTAGAAGCACCAAAGCACTACGACACATAGTTTGGGAACCTCTGGTCTAATTTGTGCTTTTCACTTGGAGACGCGCCAAATTGATAAAAACTTGGCTTTTGCGCATTTGTTTGGAAAAACTTGATTAGTTTACTTACTGCGATATTAACCTATCCAAAGTTTGTTTCTTATTCAGAATTTATTTCAGCTTTAGCGATAATATTTTGGAATTGAGTTGTATGAAACAATTTATTTGTGATAGTGAAGTACGTTATATACTTTGGTAACTTGTATGGGCAGACAGAAATATAAATTAAAGAAAAATAAAAAGAAATACTATAATAGTTTTATCATACATATAAAACACTAATATAATACAACTTATGTTTTAAACTTTCGCGATTTGAGAACATTTTGCAAAAATTAGACAACGGAATGATGCAAGTCATTTCGAAACGTTGAGCATAGATATTTATTTACCTATATACAACTTATTTATAAAATGTTAGAATAAAAATAGTGTGAAAATTGCGCTATTTCTATGAGGGAAGGTATTTTAAA
Organism: Hypena proboscidalis; assembly: GCA_905147285.1. Classification (NCBI taxonomy): domain Eukaryota; kingdom Metazoa; phylum Arthropoda; class Insecta; order Lepidoptera; family Erebidae; genus Hypena; species Hypena proboscidalis. Next base: position 1,206,215 of record LR990150.1, on the reverse strand, counting down.
TACCCGCAAAGGTTTCGATAGATGTACTAGATTATGTTATTGCTTTATGAATTTAGTGATTCATAGAGTTTGACAACCTTTTCTTTTCTTAACTTTTGAAAACAAAACAACGCTGTTACAAATTTAGTGAAGAATAATTAAATATTTTCAATAAATAAATATTTTAAATATAATATAAATAATAGACAACTCACACACAACGCCATCTAGTCCCAAACTAAGCAGAGCTTGTACTATGGGTACTAGAATAACTGATACTAATACATGTATACTTTTCTTTTGTAAATACATACATATTATACATAGAAACACCCAGACTAAGACAAAGCCCCATGTTCATGCACACAAAGATTTGTCTTAAGTGGGAATCGAACCCACGACCTCGGCGTCGCAGGCAGGTACACTACCCACTCCGCCATCCGGTCGTCCGGTCCATTTCAAGTCAATTGCAAGTCTGAAATCACTGCTTACCTCCATGTGGAGGAATTAAGAATATTCCTTCTTGAGTCTTCATTTTAAATGTAAACATACATAATGCATAGCGAAGGCTCCGTCCGTCCCGTTGCTCTTAGTTGAACAAAAATACATAAGACTGCATTTTTAGGGTTCTATACCAAAAAGGTAAAAACGGAACTAAAACGTCGCTGTCCGTCTGTCCATCTGTCACCAGGCTTTGTCTCATGAACCGATATAGCTAGACAGTTGAAATTTTCACAGATAATGTATTGACCGTATATTAATGTATTGAATTACTATTGCCGTTATAAATTACAAATACTAAAAACCGAATAAAATAAGTACTTACGACCAAAAATTAACGTTAGTTTTCAGTCTTTTTTTCACAGATGTATAACCTGTTGCCGCTGTAGCTATAATAAAAAAAAATATTATTTAAAGTGTAAATATTTATTTGAATATTTTTTTTATTATTTTTAATTTTTTTTGCTCCGTTACAACAAACGTTATTATACATTTAATAATAAAAAAAGGACAAATATTAAAGAAGGGTTCACATTCAACAGACATGATTTTTTAGCGTTTTATAAATAACGTTACGGAATCATTCGTGCGTGAGTCCCACACGCACTTGGTCGTTTCTTTTCTTTAAAAAAAAATATATTTTACGCAGAGACACTGCATTCCTTCATATTCCAATGAGATCATTCACTAGACTAGGTGTCACATTTTTGACTTCTACTACTACCCGTAATTACTGTCATAGAATGCCACAGGGGCTGACAGATTATGGTGGCTTTCGAGGACGTATGATAAATCGCTATGTTGTGTCGACCCATCCGTAGCTGACCGCGATAAATACTGCTCAACCCAACGATCGATAAATGCGGCTTTGATTTAGCCACGAGCTCCTCAATATTCCTTCTTGAGTCTACATTTTAAATGTAAACATACATAATGCATAGCAAAGATTCCGTCTGTACGGACGGTTACACTTTAACCTATACATTTCCAGAATAAGATGGTCTCTAGTTGTATAGGATTCCCGTTCAATGGAGACCAGCTTATACTGGAAATGTATAGCTTCATTGGTAGCCGTGTACGTGGCTCGTACGGTTCGGATTTCATTCGTTTTCTGTTAGAATTTGGTTTACATCTAGTAACTTTAAATCAAGGTACACAAAGGACTCAGATGGTTGGTTAAACAATGATGGAAAAATTATTTTCTATTTGTTTCAGAGTGTTTTAAGTGTATTTAAGGTGATGCTTGTGCAGACTTTGATATTCCCCATAATCGACTATGGTGATGTATGTTATTTCGACCTGAATGCAGACCTTCTCGATAAATATGACCGCCTTCTTAATAACTGCATTCTGCTTATCGCTCTGAGCTCAAATGGTTACCTATTCGCCCACGCCGTAGCTTGCGTGCCCTCACCACTCTTTTCTCCTTCCTTAACTCTCCAACTCCACCCTTCTATTTAACACCTTGCCTCCAGTATTTGAGCTCTAATCATGCTAGGGATCTACGGTCATCTAATAACAGACTGCTTCTATGTCCTTCACACACTACTGGCTTTGTTCATTCTTCTTTCTTCGTTCAATCCGTTCTTCTGTGGAATGCGCTACCTCTGGAAATCAGGATGGCAACAACACGTCACAGTTTCAAGATAAATGTGCGCAAACTGTTAACTAAGCAATTGGCAGAATCATCTTAATGTATCTTATTCAACTTATATAATTATCAACTCCTCTTGTAAGGCTCACCTGTATATTATGTTCATATTATTATTATTGTATTATAAATGTATGTATTTATTTATGTTATAAACTATTATATTATTTATTATTATATTTTTATTTTATTTTATGTATCTTTATTACGTATTTTATATAATATGTACTTCTTCTATTTACATATTATCTAGCATTATTCGTCTTTCTGAACTGCACCTACCTATGCTTATCTCTGCACCACCCTAGGTTGACTGTAAGAGAATGCCATCAGGCATTAAGTCCGCGTTTGTACTATTTTTTTTGTGCAAAAGGTTTAATAAATAAATAAAAATAAATAATTAATTTTGTTTTTTAACTTTTAGAAAATAATTACAACTAAAATCATGAAGAATTCCGATGCCTTAGTAAATTCAATGTAATTCTTTTGTTGTATTTGATTTATTTCGACCTGGTTTAATTATAAAAAAATGTAAAAAATGTATATTGCATATCCTACGTAATAAAATAATAAAGATCTTAGAGCTAAGGTATCTATCATATAAGGTTCTTAAAGGGAGCATGTATTACTATGCCATTTTCTAAAAGTATCTAACGCAGCAAGTACTTCTTTTGTGAAAACCTCTGGTTGCTCCAACGCGAAGAAATGTCCATAATCATCAAAAACTGTAGAACCAAGCAGATTGGTAAACTTGACCTTGAGCATTACTGGGGATTGGTAGATCAACTCGCTTTTTGTGTGGGCTGACCAAGTGGGCACTTTTGTGGGTAACCTGGAGCAAAAAGGCAATATAATTGTTGTAAAAGCTCAAGGCAGAAAACAGTACCGTCTCACCGGCCTGCATCTACCGCTTTGTAACCTACATAATATAGTGTTTAGATTTGGTGATGAGCTTCGGCCCAGAATTATAACCATAAATATAATACTCATAAATACTTTCATAACATTTATCTGCAATCATCTTTTGTTGAAAACGGCTTTGCTTTATTGTCACTAACTGTCTTGTCGTATAGTTCAAATAAAAAATATAAAAAAAGAACTTACGCGAACGTCCCATTTTGAACATTCCTCATATTATACGTCTCAGCATATATTCTGATTGTAGTAGTAAAAGAGTTAGTTATCCAGTATATCATGAGGTTGTCCAGAAGGTCATCACGACTGTACATATCCAGGCCTCCGTTTTCTTTGAAGTTGTTGGTATTGCGAGATGCCATTATTTATCTATATACAACGTTATTAGTCTAGAACCTAGTATTATAAAAAATTCAATAATTTTACAGATAAAAACAACTTCAATTATAAAAACTAAAAAGTAAGAAATACTTAACTAATATTCAACGTCTCGCCTCATCTGTGTTTCTCAACTTGAAAGAATACAAGTAATCGGCCTTAAAGTGCCTATAATTAAAGAATTATTCATATGCTCCAAACCGTTGAAGAGTTGTACAGTCGGCAAATGAGTTGGGTATGCAGGGCAAAAACTTCTAAGTCATAGTAAAGACTTACGACACCAGTTTTGGATAAGTGAGTTATATATATAAATCGTGTGTATATTACACTTATTAAATATGTATTTCACACTTGCATATCCATTGCAGTCAGTTTTCACTATGTCGTAGAAGTTTTTGCCCTGCATACCGAATTGCTTGGCCCGCTGTACATTCCAAAATCACCTCAGCAACATAAAAGATGCCATCATCAGCTCGTGAACTGATGAAATTAGGACCACATGACAAGTATACTCTTTCAGACAAAAAAAATATTCTCGAATCGATTTCGGTCTTCGAGTAAACGATGAAAAAAAAAAACAGAAAAGATAATATTATCGCATTGTGAGCTTCCTCCTTTTTTTGAAGTCGTTTAGTTAAAAATACTTACATTTGGTAAAACCCTTATGAAATGCAAATCTAGTCCTTGAATAATAGTTTTGTACTGCGGGAACTGGTTTAACACTGCCAATCGATCACTAAAGCTATAGTTATTCGTCCAATAGTCTAACCAACTATTCAACTGTCCTGTGTTGAATCCGTAAGTAAACGTAGAATTTATAAGAGGAGGAGTGAATCGTCGGCGAAGATTGAGACGGCACTTTAGATCTGTGATGATCTGTAACAACATTTTATATAATAACATAACATTACTCCTATATTACTCAGAAAGGTGTGGCAGAGGTGTACAACACCCACACTACACACACATACACTAACCACTATATACCTTCAAGGTAGTTAAGAAAAAAATATATATATATAGAAAATTTTAGAGGTTTGCTAATGTATCTGGATAGGCTAGGAATAGCTCTTCCGTAATCAGTTGAAAAAATCATCAAGTATAAATATAAGAAAATTCCTAGTGAGAAATATTCATTGGATCACTGGATCACTTTGGCTCTATGTCATTTGAACTCTTTATGTAGTCATTATTAGGAGTTTAGAACACAATCATTTCAATATCATAATATTGCACTGTCACCAGAAATTCATGATGTATGCCAATTTTTAACTAAATCAGGCGGCTATAAAATACAGCGAAATGGTTGCTTGTATAGATTTTTTACAATCGTTGATTTTTTTGTTGACAATAAGATACTTCATAAAGCCAATCTAGATAGTCTAGATATAAAATAAAAGACTAATGAGTAATTATATTTTGATCTTAGCTACTCAATTAATTTGTGAAAATAATGATTAATGAATAAAAAAACAAACCTTAATATCGGATCTGCGTTTACGAATTTCTAACTATAGTTCTGTTCTGTTTTCCTTATGATGACTAACAGGTAAAGCCATGGGCAAAAGCTAGTTGATAAATCAAAACAAAAAAGTACTCACCTCTTCATCGTTTTCTATGGTGAAGCTTCTAATAGAAGTATCGTCATTAGATGAAGCTCCCCAAATAGGATCATGAGAATAGGCAAATTCTGCTAAAAAACTGATTAAAAATACTTTCAGAGTAGTATACATATTGGGAATATATGTATATCTTAAAGCAACACTATAATATAATTGACAATTTCGTCTTTATATATTTCTTGCTTAAATTAAAAAAGACGTGTATACGTATAAAGAAAATGTAAGAAATGGAAGAATAATGTACGTTTGATAACGGCAAATTAATGTATCATTGTTAATTTATTGTAATAATTAGGTAGCTAGCCACGCTTGATAGATGTTACTTTATGAAACCTAGTCCTTATATAATAATATTATTATGTTATTCCCTTTGCTCTTTTAAACAGACTACTGATTTTTGCTGCTGAGAGCAAAACTATAATGTTGAGTATGTGTATGGAGTATGGATAGCGTTAGTTGTATGGACCACGAAGTGTCAGGCAATAAATGACTGTACGAATTAGCAAGCCGTTGTTTCTTTACATAGTTTCCCGTATTTATCAATATTTTATAGAAAACATATTTAATTACATAAATATGTCACGTAATATTGTTTGTTTGTCCTTTAAAATTGCTCGTGGGTAAGTCTGAGAATTGTAAGTTTGAATAAATGCTGCTCAATCATGATCGACATATCACACGGGCCAAACCGCGGGTGACAGCTAATTGTACAATAAGCTGTCTTTAGTAAAATATACATAACGAACCCAAAAAGGGCTTAACCTTGACCAATTTAAAAAACATAATTATATTTATTTAGAGAGGTACAATGTAAAATCTAAATGACATAGCCAAAAACACTCATTCACTCACACAAGCACACCCAGTATCAGAACTGTGCAAATCACACAAATATTTGTCCCATATGGGAATCGAGCCCACACCAGCGTATTAAAGAACGAGACGGTTAAACCACTACACCATACGGTCAGACAAATTATTACGCCAAAACGGAATCTAAAATAAATGCATTCAAATGTAAAATTTGAACGTGCCGTACGAGATTTCAGCCACATAGCAAAGAGTACGTTTTATAAAGATCAATATGGTGCCAAAAGCGGAACCGATGGACCGTCTTTGAATAACGTAGATATTCCATTACTGGATGAGATTTTGTTGGCTTACTATCCATTTTTATACCATATTTTAGCGTAGTAGTGGCATACAGTATTTTAAAGTAAGGGTTTTATAGCTACTAGCGATAAATAATAATAAAAAAATAGCAGTATCTAATGCATGTCTCACTGCTGGGCTCGGGCCTCTTCGGACCAAGTGCGGATTGGTAGACTTCACACTCCCTCGAGCACTTTATAGGCACTCTCAGGCATGCAGGTTTACTCACGATGTTGTCCTTCACCGTTAGCGAGTTATAATTTAAATGATAAATATACACATATCTTCAAAAAGTCGAATTGCGATTAATGATCTGGTAATATTTTAGTTTCAGGTATAAAATACCCACATTTGAGAATAAAGGCACAATGATAGATTACGTACTGCTAATAGAATTTCCTGATAGAGTTTTTCAACAAGACTCATTTGCCTCATCTGAAGATTGAACTCCACACCTCGCATTCTCATTCTCTATCGCTAGAATAATTAGGTAGTCAAATTTTTATAGCATTTAGCTGTGCTTAGCAAATTATACTAAGAAACAGTTAAAAAGATATCCGACCGGCAGGATTTGAAACTTAAGCTAGTAGCTGGTTAGTAAAGCGACTGCCCGATGTGCAGAAGGTTGCAGGTTCAAATCCTGCCGGTCACATCTTTTTCAACTTTTTCTTAGTATAAGCACAGATAATATAATACTAGTACAGATACCCAATCTCATACAAAAAATTGACGCCACCTTAAAAAAATTATTTCTGTGAGCTACTTTAATTCACTTTTTATGCCAATAGATGGCCGTACTTGTGAGTAGTCTCAACCGAGCTACCCTAACGCCATCTAGCTTTTGCAAAAGGTAACATAGGTATATGTCGTCCTTGTGTGCGTAAGAATGTGTCTGTGTGCGTGCCAATGCTGTCAATGTTTTAGAATATTATTATCTGCATTTGTGCGTGTCCGTGTCAGTATGTACATTACCATGACGTTTGACCTTCTACAGCGCTATAACACTGCTTCATTCAAAATATCAAACGATTTTTTAATGTTTTGCGATTTAAAATGTAATGTAATAAAATAATGATTACTTTCTATTGCAATTAATTTTGATTTAGACTTATGTTAGTTGTTTCATTTTTAAGGTTATACAATACAATATCATTCACCCAAGAATAAATTCATTTTAATATGATAGAGCTTTTGTTAGCACGCTTGAATGATGCACGTAGCCGTGCTATGCGCTAAACTGGTTCTCAGTTCCTGTCAAACTTGATAGGTATACCACTAACAAATTGGAGCCTACCTATGCCAAGGATGCTTCAATTCATAGGTTAGGTATAAATAGCCGGGGCTACTCCCGCGAAGCAGTACTGCATTGGGCTGGCGCTTAAGCGGTTACGGCGGAGCGCGGCGACACGGCGCGGCGGAGCGCTGCGGTCTCCCAACCCCTAGCCATAACAGATCGCCGCGCTTAGAACATTCACAGTTCGCGCGCTGTAATAAGTTTCAATTTTGCGTGCAAGACTAGTATTATATTATCTGTGGTGCAAGTGGGTACCTCAGGCGAGGTGTAGGTATATTTTTTACATAAACTTGACTTTCGTTAGGGAGTGAATCTTCTGTTGTTCCCAAGGACGATATAATTACTAACTATTAACGTTGTTACTTATTTTGCCTATAGGTACCTACTTCGAATAATAATTTCAAGTATTTCAACATTAATGTAAAGACAATTTAAACGTCTTAAGTCAATAAAAGAGTTGCTAAAGAAAGTAGGTAATCTTTATTTATTTCTGGTAAAGTTTGATCGAAAAATCTAAAATCTGTTTATAAAAACGTGCAATCATGTTTGCTTAGCATTGTTCCTACAACTGTCTTCGTTCGCAAAAACGTATTTTTGTAGCAATCTTATTATCGAAATTCTTAGCTAGACTAAGATTGCTTTGAAGGAAGAAGACAAGGGAGGTTTTAGTCATATCACTCAGTACAAAAAACATGTATGTAAATACCCACTAGTGTATCTAGGGGTGCGCTTTGTTTTTCATAAAAAAATTTCTTCATAAAATCGCAATTAATTTCCGAATTTGTTATTAATAACATTTTTCTTTATACTCATTGGCATTCATAATATTGTTTTTCATTCACATCTTTATCCTATTATTTTCTTATATTATAGTTTTTCTTAATGATACCGATCATTCTTTTCAACTCCTATTTATTTTTATTCATACATTATTTTGTTTGTTCTTTTTAATTAATTAATTTCTTCATTTTGAGTGTTACGTTATTTACTCTATTGATATCCATAATGTCAATATAAATATATTAATTATTTATTTATTTAATTGTAAAAAGATCTGAAAACATGTCACATAAAATATCCACAAGAGCACACAAACAATCCGAAAACTTCTGTCTTCTACCGAAGTGAAGGAAACACGCGCGGCCCGTTTATTTGTAAATAAACATTGCAGAAAAACGTTTTGTTTCTGTTCGAAGATTATAAAAAAATAAAATACATATATATGATTACTTACATTATTAGAAAAACATGTATTTAATATTTAATTTAAAAAGTTCGATGATGATTTTATATCTAACTACTATTGGAAGGCAATCGTAGACTCAGAAACTAAACGCGTCATCGTAAGTGAATGTCCAATAATTTAGCATGCTGAGTGACAAAAGCGTCGAACTCCAATTTGTTTATAACTCAATATACACTCACACACTCATACAATGTTAAAATAAAATTGAAATAAGCGCCATCTATTAGCCACAAATAACCTAACCGCATGAAATTTTTACATTTTGTGCCGTATCCAAGACGGCGACTTAGGAGTTAAAGACATAGATTTCTTTTTTCTCTCAAATCACTTTGAAATAATTGAAGAATGCTTTTAACGTTTTATATATACGTGCTTTAGTTTTTAAAAATCATATTTTGGTCAAAAGTTGAACAATAGCGTTTATAACAATTTATTATTTTTGCATTGCTATACATAACGCCATCTATGGAAATTTTTAAGAAGTAAAAATCTAATGTTCCTAATGATACCCCATGGTATAAGTCACTACTTCTTAAAAATAATCTTGCTAATAAATAGCGCTTCTAGTATCTACATGTTTTCATCAGTACGTTACATATGGAGGGATGGTACATTGATGTACTGTAGTACTCTATCTCTGTGAACAGGTAGTTCAATGAAAGAAAGAGATATATTTGTTATTTTACTTCCTACACAGTTGGTTGTATGGGAACGTAAAATTTTACTCTAATCGTGTTGTTGGCTACTATTTATCACAAATTACTTTAACAAATAAAATATAAAGATATGTAAAAAAGTTAAGTTGATTAATTAACACCACTGTTTTATATATAATTATTTTATTTTTATAACACCTTCTGTTAAACTGCTATTATGTTATGTAAGGAAATAAAAATAATGAAACTTTTTATTTTTTCTTTTTAGTAAAGTGACTTACCTTACACCTCTGGTAAAACTAATACTACAATTTTAATAACATAACATTTAGTCTATATTACCCAAAAGCTTAACCTTAACCTGTTACGATAATATAAGCTAAAGTCAGGTAGGTACATAGAAGTAGAAAAATAGTAGGTAGGCAGCCGTGCATCGCGTGATTGTCTTTTGTTATTTTAAGGAACGGGATCGAGTTAGAGTACTGGTTAATATTTATACTGTGACACTGTTTTTGTATTTTTGTCACCGTCTAAGATTATAATTGTGCTATGACGATAATAATCCTTTAACTATGATATCAATACAAATAAATAAAATAGAAGTGTCCGTTTTTAATGTCAAATTAACAATGTGTTTTCGAGTTGATATAGTTATTTGCACGATTTTGATCAAATTTAATATGCAGGTAACCGACTACAAGGCGCGTAACATAGGCTACTTTTTATTGATGTACCTACCACGCAGACAAAACTGCGGAACAAAGATAGTTTGTTTGTTTGTGAGCGCTAATCTCGGGCACTACTTATTAGATTTTATTAATTATTTTTGTGTTTAATAGGATAACTATCCATTAAAGTTTTTTAATATTTTACATTACGCTTAACTTCATGGAAGCAGGGCAGTAACGTTTAACGCGGGTCAAAGCGTCGGAGCAGCTAGTACTACTTATTATAACGAATACCACGCGGACGAAGTCGTGGGCAATAGCTAGTTGTTAAATAAATTTTAGACAGAATACGGTTAAATTAACAATTTAACTCATGTACGGTACATTCATTCACGATTCACAAACTTCCTCTGACTGTAGACGCGACGTTAATCTCGCAATGAATTGGAATTCAATGCAGGTTTTAAGCTGGAATACTGCATGTTGTAAGTGAAGTTATGTATGTGGATTGTTACACTATGGTAACAGTGGTATCTAACAAGAGATAGTGGACTTATGGAGTCATATTTAAAGAAGTTATGACCAAGGAACGTTGGTTGAATATTTGGATATAATATAACTTAGTTTTTGTGGGTGTAGAATTTAAGTTAACTTAATACAAAATTGAATAAAGAATGACGTTGTGGACTAGAATACCATATTATTATTACACTTGGGTATCGGCACAGTGCTCGGCTCCAGTATTTTATTTTCATAGAATTGGTCGGAATTTGAGACATGCCTATGAGTTTCAATACGCAATAAGCACACTCATAACGATGTTGACGAAGAAATTCAAAAAAAGAATGTTCGAGAATGAGGTAATTGAAAAGATTAATTTGACATACGTTCGACATTTTTGTCATCCGACGATACATGATCATAAACCGAGGTCTTTGATAAAAAATCCGATTGTACCAAAAACCTGCGACATTTACATTATTGATTAATAAAGGCACCAAATGGTTTCTGGGGCAGCGCATTATTCACTTTATTTCCAAAACTAGTAACTCCGGAGCTTGTGAGCGGACAGTAGATTAGTAATAACTTGGTTATTTAATGTTCGTCAAGGTTGTGAAGAAAAAGGAAAATTCCACTCGCACGCTCCTAAGAACCGGTTCGGTACCGCACCGACCAGCCCAAACCATCAAATCAAATCAAATCAAATCAAATCAAATCAAATCATTTATTTCCATGGGCCCCAAGGGGCGCTTGAACACGTCAAAACAAACATCAAAACACAAAAAATATAAAATTAAAATAAAACTTAGCTAACTAAATTATAATACTTATTGTAATAAAATGATTTGACACCGGAGCTTAGATTGACTTTAATTCAACTTAGAGAATTGAATTAAAATCAATCCAAGTACCAGCTCCGATGGGTATTGCATCATGAGAAGAGCTGGTGAGAAACTCATGTGCACCATCTTTTCAAATAATTCATACAATATTTGTTTGTTTTTTGACAATAATTCTATGTGTAAGTTATAGCAACTAAAACAACATTATAGCTAAATATGGTTATAAAGAGAAAATGCAATTAAATTATTATAAATAAATCCATAGTATATAGGGTTGCAATATCTTACACTTCAAGCAGAAAATAAAGGAGTAAAAACAATGTGTGTATACTACTGTATAAGGGTTTCAGAACAAACAAAAAACTATTTATACTACAAAAATATAAAAATTAAAAAATGTACACACAGATTGCCTTTACTTAACAATATTTGAAATAACATGAAATGAGGTTATACAAATCAAATTTAGTGAGTGTGAATTTTCATTAATCATATTAAATAATAAAAAATAATGTATCAATTGATATTCATTATAATGTCAAAAGTTGAAACTTAAGTCAATAATATGATAATATGATGTCAAAAATAAATTATGTCAATCTCAATATAGAATATAATATGTCAAAATAATCATAATCAATCATAATTATAAATAGGATAAAACAATGTCTAACTTGGCAATTCATTTGAAATATAATAACCATAATAATTGTAAATAATAAATACATTACTGTAATAAATACATTAGATAAATAAATATTATTTCCAAGGCGTAGTGTCGGTTAAGAAATCGTTTATTTTATAATAGCCCCTTTCCATGAGACGATTCTTAACGATACTCTTAAACTTTAGTAGGGGCAAGTTCAAGATTTCGACAGGAATTTTGTTATAAAAACGCACTCCAAGTCCCTCAAATGAGTTGTGGACTTTGTTTAAGCGATAATATTGGCCTACCAATTTATGCTTATTCCTCGTGTTCAATGAATGAACATCGCTTTTCTTGGTATATGTTCCTATGTTTTTTCGTATAAACATAATATTAGTAAATATATATTGCGATGCTACTGTTAAAATACCTATTTCCTTAAATCGTTCTTTCAGAGAATCTCGAGCTTTGAGTTTGTAAATCGCACGAATTGCCCGTTTTTGAATTACAAAAATGTTTTGAATATCAGCTGCCTTGCCCCATAGCAGAATACCGTAGGACATGACACTGTGAAAATAACTAAAATAAACTAGTCGCGCAGTTTCAATATCAGTTAACTGACGAACTTTCCAAACAGCGAATGCCGCGGAGCTGAGTTTCCCTGCTAGACACGATATATGGGCGCCCCACTGAAGCTTATGATCCAAGGTTATTCCTAAAAACATAGTTGATTCAACAAGACTAATAATTTCGTTATTTAGTATTATACTCATGTTCTGTTTCTTGACATTAGGCAAAGTGAACTTTATACATTTAGTTTTATTCGAGTTCAATAATAAATTGTTGCTAGTAAACCAGTCTTGGACTAGTGCAAGTGACCTGTTAATATCATCAATACTATCCTGATTACGATTAACTTTAAAAATAAGCGAAGTATCATCTGCAAAAAGTACTATATCACAAAAATTTTGCACATAGAATGGTAAATCGTTAATGTATACTAAAAAGAGAAACGGACCGAGAATTGAGCCCTGTGGCACGCCCATTGAGACAGGTAATCCGGAGGACCTAATTCCATTTATATCAACTCGTTGAACTCTGTCACCAAGGTAAGAGGCAACCAGATCAAGTGCAATATCCCTGACTCCATAGTGCCTGAGTTTTCGCAAAAGCGTTTGATGTTCAACGCAGTCGAATGCTTTGGATAAGTCACAGAAAACGCCAATTGCATCTTGCGCGTTTTCCCAGGCATTAAATATATGTTTTATAAGTGTAGAACCTGCATCTATGGTTGAGCGACCCTTTGTGAAACCATACTGCTCTTTGTGAAATAAATTATTAATATTAAAATCATCTGCTGCGTCCTGCTTTACTAACGACACTGCTGTATGTGTCCCGTCTACATCACTCCACAGAAGAAGATAAAATTGTGCAGTACGTCAGCGTCAAGACCAAATGCTCGTTGAGGGTCGAACGGTTGCAGTCACACCGTAATGCGAATTTTAAGTTTTTTGTGGTGAGAGTACCGACCGAACATATGGCGGTCTTTACAAATGAAGAATTTTGGCCGAGAGGTGTAGTGTACCGGCGATTCTGGCCAAGCCTATCCGACACCGCACGTCACATGTCGCTGACGGACCGTGTGAAATAGTTATAGTTAAGTTGTGTAATAATTCAGTATATTTATAGTTCTTATTGTTTTTAATATTGTATTTGTGTACAAATATTTTTTTCCTTTATATAAAGATTTGGTCTCGTCGGAGAATATGTATTTGAGCCGTTTGGGGTAGAAACTTTAGGGTCATGGAGTCCGGGCGCCCGGCTGCTTTTTAAAGATATATCGAAAAGATTAATCGATACGACTCGTGACCAGAGGGCTGGTTTCTATTTGGCACAAAGAATAAGCATTGCCATACAACGTGGCAATGCTGCCAGCCTTCTGGGCACGATGTCGGCATTCGACGTCGATGCGGACGAATTTTTTGATGCTGTTTAAGGTTTTGTAAATATCTTTTTATATTTTCTATGTATATTATTGTATATAATTTTTTTTTTTTTTTTAATTCTAAGTGTATGTTGTAAATATTTTAGTTATATATTTTTCAGTTTGTATGTAACTCAATTAAATTTTTAAATACTATGTTTAATGTAGAGAATATCATTCTTTAGATTATTTTTATTTGCTCTGTAATTATAATGTTTGTTGACATGTTCAAGCGCCCGTTGGGGTCTATGAAAACAAATGATTACACCGTGACTTTGACTTTGATCTAAAACCACACTGAAGTCATTAACAAAATGTTTCAGACAAAACATAATCAGAATCTTGTCCAAGAGTCCCGACTCGTCTCAATGGCCATTTTCTTTTCACATAACGTCTACCAAAACGTTCGTTAATTGTTTTTTGTACAAAGCAATCTATTACTCATTTGTACAAAAGGACTCTTTAAATGGCGACTCATGGATCATTACATTTTGTACACACGAATACAATTCAAGCTATACATTTCCAGTATAAGCTGGTCTCTCATTGTAAGTACGGGCAGCTTCACAATAAAAGACCATTTTATACTGGTAAATCAGCTTTATATGTAGTACTGGACGTTTAAAAGCTTTGAGAGAGACGGCCTTTGTAATTAGGACTGAGTTTCTTTTGTTAAGTGACTGAGACTGCTTCTTTGGTTAGACTTTGTGATTTCTGATTTGAGGTCTTGAGTTCAATTCCCAGGTCGGTCACAAGTGTATTTTTTTTTTATTTACCGTGTAGATGGCGACAGGCTCACTGCCTATCACATAGGACTTAATATTGATAACTGTCTGATGAACGGTAAATACTATGTTAAAACATCTCTACATTACCTTTTTTAACAACACCTACAGGCGTGATGTTATGTATTTAGGAACCGAGCTAGACTTGTCAACAAATAAATGACATGCAGATACATATATCGAAGAATAAAACATGATTAAAAAACAATTGTTTCAAATTATCAACAAGACTGTTAGGCTGACCCCACATTAGGCGTGCGTGATCTTCGGGCGTGGGGGCGCGCTGGCTGCACACACATTACACGGCAGCAACACGCGACGCCACCGTATGACGTGTATGCAGTCAGCGCGCCCACACGCTCGACGATCGCGCACGCCTAATGTTGGGGACGCCTAAAATCATAACTTTTCCTTTATCCTATGAACATTAGTTACTTAACCTATTTACAAACCCAAAACTAAAAAGCTGGCAGACTTAAAGTATCAATAAAATGTAAAATATACTGAATGCTGAAAATAAGGGCCGATTCTTACTACAGCAATTTAACTGTTAGGGATGTGATACCACGGGACTAAAAGATGGCATATATTTTTGTGAGGTAGTCTTTGTTAATAAAACACAAAAACCTATTTGAAGATGACGTTTTTGTTGGACAGAAAAATCGAAATCGAAATAGGTGGCAACTTTTTAAGTACGGTTGCGATGGGGAGTTATAAGATTCTTTTAAAATTGTGTTCCAAACATACATACCACATTTCAGCTCCATAGGAATTTTTGTACCCTTGCATGTCTTCATTTCCCGGATAATAAATCCTACATACTCGTATGTATATAAAGTTGTATTTCTTACCATCAATTGTTATTTTTCGAGAATTTTTCACAACTATTTGTTTTGCATTCATTACTTAGTAGTGTTATACAAACAGTATAATATTTATTGACTAACGAAATTATCTCAAGAAACATATGCCCGAGACAGGGATCGTGAAAGTTACAGGTGATAAATGTATGTAACACTCACACTTCACCAAGTGTGAGTGTTACATACATTTATCACACTCTACCGGAAACTATGGCTCTATAGTTATATATATTATATGGTATTAAATTAATACACCTCTGTTCTTGTGGTGGGAGTAGTAACGACACAACTGGAGCGATGAGATATTGTCGTCAGTGAAATTCAATGCACGATTGAGGGTAGTGTGGTTGCAACCACCACTAGTGTGTTACAGACAGATCGATGTGTGGTCACGCAAATTCGATTCATGTTGTAGCAATTTCTCTTATCTCTAAAGCTTCGATTCAGTAATCAAATTATATTTTCGTTATATTTTTTTAAAGTAGGGTTATGAAATATATACGATTTCATAACACTACTTTTCATTGCAGAAAAAAATCATAAAGAAGACAGATTTTTGGTTTGTTTGTTTGTACCTAATAAGCTAAGAATTAAATGTACCAATTTTGATTGAAGTTGGTGTGGAGATAGCCTCGAAAAATAATAAAAGCTACTTTGATTGACTTACCACGTGAACAGAGCCGGACACGGAAGCTAGCCTTGTAAAAACCGTGAATTATTGTATGTATGATTGATATTTCGTACATACATACATACATCAATTCATTTTAATCTTGTTTATATTTTTAATCAAAAAAATGAGAACGACATATACTTATATATAACATATATATTTCCCCCACAACCGAGATCGATGCGGAGGAATACTATGACGCCTAACTTAATGTAAATATTTGCCTTTTTATTTTACCTATGTATATATTTTCAATTTATTTTCCTAATTTATTTATTTATTTATTTTAAAACTTCATGTACAATATCGCACATAGGCGGACTTAATGCCATAGGCATTCTCTACCAGTCAACCTTTGGGTGATGCTGAGAGTGGGGTAGTAGGTGCAAAAAGGAAGTTTTAATTAGGAGATGAATAAAATAAAAAAAAAATGATTAGTACTTAACACATACATATAATTACACAAATAACAAATATATAATATATGAAAATATAAATAATACATTAACATATCCAATATATACATAATTGAAATACCTAATATACATATACAATATATTATACTTATACATATTACATATAATACTAACAATGATGAGATGATTCCGCAAATTCGTCAAATAGCAGATCACGGACCTTAACCTTGAACGCATAACGGTTTGTGGACATCCTGATTTCAAGAGGTAGCGCATTCCATAAAAGGACAGACTGGACAAAGAAAGAGGAAATCTTTAATGTAACATTATAATATTTCTATAGTGTTTTTAAAATAAATAAATAAATAAATATATTTTTAATCATATTTACATTGTCATGTAATTTAGTTTTAATCTTGTTTATTTAATAATTTAATTTATATTTATTTATATAATTTCATCATTTTTTTTATGAAATTGTATTTTTTTTTGTAAGACAAGCATTATTTTTTTAAATTAGCGTAATGTGTTGTCTACTTCCAATTTCATCTAATATCTTTTATTATAGTGCATGTTGTGCTCCTCTATAAGTAGTGAGACGCTTAGAATTAAGTTCACAATGTTAACCCTTATTAATGTAACAGTGTACTCATTGTTGAAGAGCCAAATAATAAATAAATGCCTTTATCTATATAGGGAGGCAGAGACAATGGATTATTTTGACTGTCTCGTTGTTCTTGTGCTACTGATTGTTTGGTTCGATTCTCGGGTTGGAAAAAGTGTTATTTAGAATTTTCTTTCTGATGTTTCAGAAGCATGAACCCTGTAATTGTGCCTGGTATAGAAGTGGTATATGACGATAGGCTTATCCCCCAATAAACCTAACAAACGGGTGAAATGTGAGTGTTAAATATTTCTTAAATTCCCTTCTGGGTTGATAGGGCGCGATGATATGCTGTAATGTAATATATGCAAATAAAAATCTATACTTTTTAATGTGAAAAACATCCCGGGAAAAGATAATCTATTTTTCCCATCCCTAGAGTTAACCTTATGAATAGTGCGTATCGTAAAATTTTATTGTTAACTTATTTACAGATATAATTCAAGCTGATTTAATAAGAAAATTGAAATATAACCAACTTTGTTGTTTTACAGAGGCCCTAAATATATTATTTTCAAAACATATGGTGGTAGAGCTCTTGTAAATATGGTGGTAGAGCTCTTGTGAATGAGCTCGAGGGCGGCAGCACCACCGTCTCGCCTTTAACCTGCCGCCAAATAGTAGTGCTTCCATTACTGTGTTCCGGTTTGGTGGTGAGATCAGGCCCTGAAATTACTGTCACATGAGGCATAACACCGTAGACCTCAGCTGCAGCGACGCATCTATAATCTGCTTTTGTGGATTGTTGATGTCCATGGGCTGTACTCCACTAACCATCAGCTGGACTACACGTTCGTTCGCTGTGGGCGTAGTATAAAAAAAAAAACAGCATAACATAACATCACGCCTAGGTATATTATCCAGAAGGGTATGGCAGTGGAGTAAAACACCCATATTTCACCTGTTATGTTTAAGTCTCATGGGATAGGCGGTAAGCCTATCGCTATCCACCGGGCACAATTCCAACTCCGTGCTGCTATTGTGAATTTCCTGACGGAAAGGCCACAAAATAACGCTTTGCTCGAACCGGGAATCGAACCCGAAACCTTACTGTGAGAGGCGCTTACGCTATCCACTAGACCATCGAGACTATAGACCATATCAGTTCAGTCTTAATATACCTATACTAAAGCCTACGAAACAAAATAAATTTATGTTATTACAAATCACACAAATATAAATTCTATTGCTTTGCGATTTAAATTGATTTTTATAAAATAAAAACTGTTAAAAATGTCCTAAACATTCTTAATTGCAATAGAAATTAAACTTTATGGCCTGTAAATTAGGTTTATAATTGTAAACCATGAAAATTTCGTTTCGTTGTCTGAAGTATAGACTGACTAATCTAGCTATATAATTACCGCCATCCAAACAACTGGTCCCCACTGCTTTACACGATACTACTCTGCTCCTCTAGGATTTAGCGTGATGTTAAGTAAGTTACTACCTAAATTGAGAATTAAAAATTAACACTATTGAAATAATACATTAGTTATATTGAAATTAAAAACACTGCCAATCATACTATGGCAACACTTATTGGCGAATTTTTTTAAATACAACGTAATGTTAAATACGTAATATTTATTTATTTATTTTATTCTTTTATTTATTTCTATCTTACAACTATCTCTACAGGTTTAAATCTAATGCGACAGTGCAGCTATTAACTTAACCCTAAATCAAATTTCTCTATTTTTTAACAAAAACACTTAATTTCTAACCTATCTAAAACTAAAGTACGAATATTGGCATTTATTAAAATAATATATATTTCTCTCTCTCATTTTTTAACAACTAACTATATTTAATAATAAAAAATAAATAAAATGTTTATTTGACACAAATAAAGTAAATAAATATTTTCACTTCTATTCTATTACATATATACATATCTAAAGGTACTGTTACTAAACTAGGCAAGACGCCTGTATTTTAGCTAACAGTGTAATACTTTTGCAAATTTACTCAAAATGCACGAGAACATAATATAAACATAGATCATACTTAAAAATTGACGTTGTATAGCGCCGAAACCTAAACGGCGACAGCAAACACATTGATTGTTCCCATTTACTTTGCCAATCACGACAATATTCACGAGGTATTTAACTTGCCCATAATTTACGAAGACAACACTTCAATTACCACAATTAAGAGGCTTCAGGCGGTTGGATGGCATCAATACACCATTACTTACCCCCAGTGTCGCTATCAACCAGTTTTTACACCCTTAGAGCCCTTTTACACCCCTTTGCCTGCTTTACGAGGACACCTGAACTCGTAAAATCCGAAACCACTGTTGTTTGGTCTTGGAGTTGTGGAAGTAGGAATGATTGAAGTTTTTAAGAGTAAGTAAGGTGGCTATATGGGTTTTATTATATTTGTTATTATTATTATGAGGTGACGTCACGCTTATGTATTTTGAATGTGAAGTTATGAATTTTATTTCGTAGCTATAGGAAATGTTGCATTTATGAAAATGGTTTAATTACAAAAATTGCTATAAATTTTGTGGGTAATTTAATAGAATTATAAAACATTTTTTTTAATAAATTCATACTTTAAAATGGCCTCGTCATACTTTAAATGATTATAATTATATTGAGCTAGAATTATAGATAGATATAAAGATAGAATAAATTTTAGTGCACACTAAAATAAATGCAAAAGGAACATTATTAAGCATAAAGATATGTACAATAGGCGGCCTCACTAAAAAACAATGTCTTATAGAAATTATGTTTTTAAAAATTCTTGCATTTGGTTAATGTTTACCTATACTTTGATAAGGTATGCTATATTTTACTATCTATGGATCAGTCACCATTCCTTTTTTATCATTAGAAGGGTAACATTTTGTTATAAAAGAAAAACATAGCTCATCTTATACTGGTTGTAATCCCGTTTTCTAAGCAATCTCAAGATAACACAGATAGCGTTTTGTTTTATGTTGACACGTCGTGACCGATACCAGATTTATTGAACTGCGGTAAACAACTTTAATGCGGGGTTTGTGGGACGGGGTCAATTTATGGTTGGTTCAAGATAGATTAGATTTTTATGGGAAATATAGGACGGTAAAAATGTCATTGTACGAATAGATAACAGGTTAGACTCCAATAGAGCTATTGCGAACGAAGTCGAAGGCGAAATAATTACTGTCTCATCTTTAATCTGCCGCCGATTGTAATATTTGGCTTTGTATTGTGAAAACTAGCCATAAATATAAAAAATGACACCATTTTTCCTAAGGGGAAGGCAAATATATAAAATGACACCATTTTTCCTAAGGGGAAGGCATAGACAATAAAGTGCCAACACACTTCTATCGTTGTGTCAACTTTTATAATTCTCCTCATAATATAATGCTCGCCGGAATCGTATATGCCTACATTGAAAAACTTAACTGTTTATGTTAAAAAAAATCTGGTTTAAGGAGAACATAGCTCATCTTATACTGGTCGCAATCCCGTTTCTTAAGCAATCTCAAGATAACCCCGATAGCGTTTTGTTTTATGTTGACACGTCGTGACCGATACCAGATTTATTGAACTGCGGTAAACAACTTTTATGCGGGGTTTGTGGGACGGGGTCAATTTATGGTTGTTGCAAGATAGATTAGATTTTTATGGGGAAACTCATCACACTGTAGGACGGTAAGAATGTCATTGTACGAATAGATAACAGGTTCGCAATAGAGCTATTGCGAACGAAGTCGAAGGCGAAATAATTACTGTCTCATCTTTAATCTGCCGCCCATAGTAATATTTAGCTTTGCATTGTAAAAGCTAGCCCTAAATATATAAAATGACACAATTATCCTTATGGTAAAGGCAGAGACAATAAAGCCCAAGTGCTGCGATTTAAACACACTTCTATTGTTGTGTCAACTTTTATAACTCTACTCATAATATAATGCTCGCCGGATTCGTATATGCCTACATTGAAGAACTTAAAAAAAAACTGTTTATTTTATAACGACTTTCTTGTTAAAGGAGAACAAAGCTCATCTTATACTGTTCGCATTTCTGTTTCCTAAGCAATCTCAAGATAACACCAATAGCGTTTTGTTTTATGTTGACACGTCGGGACCGATACCAGATTTATTGAACTGCGGTAAACAACTTTAATGCGGGGTTTGTGGGACGGGGTCAATTTATGGTTGGTTCAAGATAGATTAGATTTTTATGGGAAATAACATCACACTATAGGACGGTAAGAATGTCAGATGGTGCACATAAGTTTCTCACCAGATCTTCTCGTTATGAGCATTTTTCTTGCACTGGCTTTTATATAGCTGAGACGTACTACTGCAGCGCAGACAACAACGCGGATCTACTCCTTGCATAGATTATCGTAATACAATACTCATTGCAGAAGAGCGAATTTCTAGTCTGAGATCAATGAACAGGTTTTTAAGAAAAATATGTCCTTTAAAATGAAAACCAGATATAAAACTAAAAAAATATTGTGTGTCTGAAAAGACAGCTTAAAAGTAAACTTAAAATATTTTTACATAATCCTCGGCCGATTGTACTATATGTCGCTAAAATATTGAACACTGAATGAAATCGCTTATATGTTTATTTTGATAAACAATAACATCACGACTATATTGCCCAGAAGGGTGAAGCAGAGGTGTAAAACACCCACACTTCACCTATTGTGTTTAGATCCAATAGGATAGAGGGGGGGAGCCAATCGCCATCCAACAGGCACAACGGGCGTTTGAGGTTTATAAGTTCATATGAGTCTTTTACTGCTCACAAGTGCATAAAAATATAGCAACCTTAATGATATCGTCTACTCCTTCCATTATAATGCTGTCTTTGTATAGCCTCGCCGTACATCATTGCATTGGACCACAATAGCGTCTGACAATAACGAGGTACTTACACTCCTTGACTACAATATGGTTATACAACACTCACTGTGGAAAGAAACCTTCGATTCTTGCTTGAACTATTTATGTTAAAGCTTTTGTATTATATAAGAATTTTTACTACAAACGTACCGATATTTTTTTAATTATGAAGCGAATTGCGTGTTAGTCTACCTCATGAATAGAGACAATAATAATAATAATAAACATATTTTTTTAAATATTTTGGCGCCTATATTGCGCAGCAGGGTGTGGCAGATGTGTACAACACACTTCACCTATTATGTTTCAATCCCATGGGATCGGGGGTGAGCATATCGCCATTCACTCGGCACAATTCAAACTCCGTGCTGCTTTTTTGAATTTCCTGACGAAAAGTTCACAAATAACACTTTAAGGTTTATAACTGCCTATGAGTTTTATGCTGCTCACAAGTACCTACATAACAATATAGCAACCATAATGATATCGTCTACTCCTTCCCTATGCAGACTAGATTGTAATGAAGTATCTAACTGTTTAGAGGAATGACTTCAGTGAAGCTGTAACAGTGATTCTAATAACTCTTTCATTTGGAATGAAATTCGGCACAAAGCTAGTCTGAAATATTTACCAAATATAAAAGCAAAAATCTAGCCAAAATATGATCCTAACAAAGCTAATTGACCATACAAATCGACATACGTATTCTAGAAATGGAATCACACTTGCTGCATGCATGTATTGATATGAGGGTAAGGTTGCAGTAAAATGTCGAAATCGACAGTTTCCATCACAGAATCGGGTAGCGATCTTTTTCAATAGACGGAGTAAAAAAATATTTTCCAACGTTGTAAAACTAGAATGGAATCATATTTCAGATATTCGGATTTATTTTCGAATATTTTCACTCCACTGATTGTGCTGTAGTGTGTTCCTATAAAAGTATATAGAAGAATAATTTTGAGCGCTAACGTTCTTGTGAACGACTTCAAAGGACCACCAGTGCATTGTTTATCTACGAATAAAAACTGTTTGATATATTTGTATGGCAAATTATAGCTTTGCCATGCATTTTTATTCAAAACATAATTGTTTTTACAAAAACTGACGTGAGCTTGTTACATTACCCAAATTATGAAATACGGTTTTATTCATACAGTTTTAATAAAAATAGCTTATTATAGCTCAATCCGGAGATTTGTGCCGAGGAACTACACAACCTTATCCCTCCGTCCCCGTTTCACCATCGGACTACCAGACAAACGGCACTCAGGCACCGCTGCACGGTAGATATTCCACCAATACGCACTAAGTTTCACCTCTACATTTCTTATGCGAACTGCCAGAGAATGAAACTCCTTACCCGAGTCTGTGTTTTCGCATGAGTACAACTTGGATCTCTTCAAAGCAAGAGTTAATATGTATCTCATAGGTAAGCGTGCTCTACCGTAGACCGCATCATCACTATCAGGTGATTTGCGTTTTTTTGGTCATTTGCGGTTGCAAATGATACTTTACTACATTAATATCTAAACAAAATATTGAAATCGTTCTCTGAATCGAATCAACGGTCGGCTAGCCTCAAATCGATTCTATTGGGCAGCACTACGTGGTCGAGGCACAATACAGCCTTAACGAGATATTTTAGGCACGACTGGCGTATTCAAATTTACGAAAACGCAATTCAAATGCGAAATTATAAGTCTGTTAGTTTCTCTGTTTTATGTTTACTTCGTTTTGGGATATAAATTAGAAACTAAACACTAGAAACTATAATTTTATAAATATAATGATATATTTTATTTCCAAATGTCCGTTTTTATTTTCCTGAGATGTTAATATTTACAACTTTACATATTGAAAAAGAAAAATAATTATATACAAGTTAATAAAAAATACAAATACCTTTTTAAAAAGTTACAGGTAAGTTTCTTTTTCTTTTTTTAAATACATACTTTGTCTACACCCTAAATGGTGTACCTATAGGACTATATATAGTGACTATATACAACAAAATCGCTGTCCATTATTTCTTCTTACCTAAGACAGGGACTTATGACAGCTACAAAAACTACAAAGGAAGTATTTCTTTTATCAGTTTTTTAGATAGTATTAAATTCAATATCTCTAGAGAGCCATACAAAACTTAAATTGGTAGCACTAGTAGTAGCACAATACAGAGTGGATGAGATGCGGTTAAAACATGAGGCTCAATTAAAAAAAAAAAACGGTTATAAGACGTAACTACACTAGCCACGTCTTATATTCGTTATATTCGTCAAATAATTTACTCCTTCTATGTCCATCTCACACTTCTGGGTTTTTAAATTCTTCCTTTTTCGTTCAATCTGTTCTTTTGTGGAATGCGCTCCCTCTCGAAATCAGGATGTCAACTAACCGTTTTACATTGAAAATAAAAGTTCGGCATCCTCCGTGATAAGTTGTCGGAATCGTCACATCATTAGGTTACCACGCTGTGTATTATTTATCATCCAATATTTCTATTATATATGTATATATGTAATATGTATTTATAAATGTATATATAATAGTTAAGTATGTTAATATTGTATTTGATTTATACTATAGAAAGTATATTATCATTTTATATTATTTATTTTTATTTATAAGTTTTGTAAGTTTTGTTTTTTTTAGTTTTTTACTATCTTTACAAGTGCACCTACCATGTTAAAGCTTTGCACTACCCTTGGTTGACTGGTAGAGAATGCCTTTGGCATTAAGTCCGCCTCTGTACAAATTGAGCATAAAGTTTTAAATAAATAAATAAATAAATATTTCCATAAAAATCTTACCATTAGAAAATTAAGTTTTTCAAACAAATTGAACATTGAGGTTGTTTGGAATCATTAAAATGGTTCTTTGTATGATTTTTATAAGCCGGTGGCAGAAACACTGACCACACATTTTAGCATCTATATTTACGATAGGTAAATTCCCCTATGTTGTATCCACCCTGTATACGGGAGATAACTAACTAAGTTATAATAGTCCCGATGCTCCAGATCACATCTGATCAAACTTTGTATTAAGTTCAATATCGTAACAATATTTAGGAGTTTGATTGTTTTTATTGAACTTATATTATTATACTGTCTCAATGGTGTAGTGGTTAGCGTTAGTGTTAGGTCTCAAAGCGAGGTTTAGGGTTCGATTCCAAGGTCGGGCATAGTGTTATTAGTGAATTTTCCGTCAGGAAATTTACAATAGCAGCACTGAGTAAGAATTATGTTCAGTGGATGGCGATAGGCTCACCACTTATCCCATGGGACTTAAACATAACAGGTGAAGTGTAGGTGTTGCATACCTCTGCCACACCCTTCTGGGTAATATAGACATGATGTTATGTTAAGTTATTTGTAATTTTAATGTGAGGACGAATATGACAAACATTTTTGACTAAAATTGTTTTATTTTTATTTTATTTTATTTTATTTATTAGGGATAAACAAACAGTTACAACATTAAGAGTAAATTCAAAAATTTAACTAATTAAACAGTGATTAAATGTGCACTCACAACGTTATCCACAAAATATAAGTAAAAAAAATTGGTGACATATTTGCAACTTAAAATTAAATAATATGAAGAAAAGAAATGCAAAACAATAGGCAAATAATGCGAACACCTCCAGTTATTCCTTAATTTGCTTGATATTTTCTATTAATATAGTTCTAAATACGTTAGCACGCATGGCAAATATATCTAAATCTGTAAAATTATCATTATAATTTTGACACAAGCGTCGCTTTATATTCACCTAAAGTTCTGCTCAGTAGTACAATACATTTTAAAACATCTATAATTACAAATAAATCATGTTTCATGTTGTTAGTTAAATTGTAAGTTACTATTAACATTTAGATCATGTCGTTTTCAACTAATATTACCATACTGTTTTTTTTTTTTTATGTAATATAAATTATTTATTTAATAACTTACATTTAACAAGAAAATTAATTTTACAGACATGAAAATGAAAAAATTAAAAAAACAAAATCATACCTATGTACAGCTGAAAGAGAAATAGAACTAAAAAAATTTAAAAGTTATGAAATACTTCTGCATCAATGTCAAATGCGGGTGACGTGCCCAGAAGGCTGGCGGCATTGCCGCGTTGAATTGCAATGCTCAACCTTTGAGCATAGTTCTTCTTCTTCTTCGTCGTGTCGATGGCTGGATCAAATTTAATTTTGTCTTGCTAACGTGGTGAAAATATTAGCCAATTCGCTTTGGAGAACTTGCAAATTGCCCAGGATGTGCCAGACGTAGGGAATCGTTGTGTACATCACAGAGAGGCTCCTTTCATGCACCCCCTTAAAAAATATAAATATTGTTTTTGATCACATTAAAATAGCAATTCTTAAGCTTCTATAAAGGCTTTTTCACCGTGAAACAACCATTACAAACTGCCCTAAGGTTAATTACTATAAAATAATTAACACAAAGGACGAAGATTGTAACAATTTTGATGGACGATTACCCGCTTCAGTTAATTTTGTAAGTCATTAACTTGTTTTATAGCTTGTTTATAGATTTCATCCCATGGTTCTACCATTGATCTATGGGAAGTAGCTCTAAGTTATAATTTAATAATAAGTTATCTTGTTTCTAATTTTATTATTTAATTAATAAAAAATAAAAAGGTAAGTAGAAATTTTCTACTTACCTAAAAATAAATGACTTAAAGCTAAAGTAAATAACAATGTAGGAAACTAATCTAAAAGACCGCTGCCAGTGGGCAAAATTCCCAAAATGCTGGTCAGCATTGCCATACAACGTGGTAAGCTGCCAGCATATTGGCCAGCACTCCTTGCCAAAATAAATACCAGCGTTTTGAGAACGTGTGCCCTCAAACAGGCGAGTTGAAATCTGTTTGAACAGATTGAGCGCTTCCGGTCCCCACGCCCTCAATGTCTCTACTCCAAAATGCACAAACATATATCCACTATCAAGAAGACTATTTTTGCGCCTCTTGAGGCATTCTGCAGATTCACTACCAGCCTTTTCCTTAGTCTTAGGAAGATGTGACGGCGCTAGTGTGTCTACAAAAGTAGCATTCTACACTAAAGGCCGTCCTATCCCCCAGAGAACAAGAGTCATACCTTTAGGTCTTGTTTTACAAATTAAACTGTAACTGACTATCGCTGGTTACCTAAATATAATATGTGAAATTTGTGTTATACACCTCTTTTACTCGTTTCGGTTATATAGACGTGATATCATGTAGTTATCAAATATATCTAAATTAATAAAAACCGTCGTGGTTGTCGCAAAAGTTATAAATGGAACTTCTACGAGTATTTACGTAGACACTCTACGCCGTAGCTGTAAACGTAGCACTATATCATAAAAAATATATCGTAGCTAATTTTTCTCCTGAAGGACATACAAGGTTGCTACAGCACTATCGTGATAAAACTGTCTAGACTTAGTAAAACTGTGTGGAAACGTATGAAACACATATAAAATATATAAATGCCCCTTGTTGGTATAGTGGTTAGTGTACGTGACTTCCCATCGCGAGATCTCAGTTTCGATTCGGGGAAAATGTATTGTGTTGTTTGGTATTTTAACACGCTTATATTAGCTTTACCTGTATGTATGTAACCGAGTCCTTTGGACTCGATTTTGACCCACACTAAACGGACAGATTTCATTCAATTGCAATAATTAGATAAAAAATAAAATAAAAAAAAGAATTAAATTAAAAAAAAATCTCTTATAAATAAACCAAACTAAAAAGTAGAAAATAAATAATAGTTTAAAAAAACTAAAAACACGCTTTTAAAGTACTTCTACCTAAAAAGTGAAAGATTATGTAAAAGTTCTAAGTAAAAAGGTTAACAGTTTTGTCTACGTCTTAAACAAACTCCGAGCTACATCAACCATACAGACAGTACTGTTAGCCTACCACGGTTATGTTAGCTCCATATTACGATACGGACTTATTCTGTGGGGTAACTCAACAGATTTTCAAAGGCCATTCTTATCTCAAAAGAGATGCATTAGAGCTATTGTTGGTATACCTCCGTATGAGTCTTGTCAACCCCATTTTAAAAAATTTAGCTTACTGCCTCTACCCGGTTTGTACATTTTTGAGATATGCATGTTTGTAAAAAACAATCCAGCACTATTCTTAAAAGCTAAAGATCTATTTCCTCGTAATACTAGACGGGGTGAACGTTTGGTGCTGGATGTAACTCCAAGAACCACTATGTTTCAAAAAAATTGTTACAACATGTGTATAACAATATTTAATAAGGTGCCACTTGACATACAGACGCTGCCTATATCTTCATTCAGAAGGAAATTGAAACTGTTAATTTTAGAGAAAATGATTTATTCGGTAAAGGACTGGATTTAAATATAACGATTACTGACATATTACTATTATTTTCACTCATTTAATCCATTTTCTCATTTTTTATATGTTTAAATATAAATTATAAAAGTAAAGTACATTTAAAAATATAAAAGTATAAAATTCTACATTTTTAAATATATTACTATTATTATTATTATTTTTTGGTGTTTTACTTTCTCTTTCTAACTGACAGTCCAATCTTAATTTATTTTTATATTAATTTATTATATTAACAATTGGTTGGTAAACAATTTGTATTGTATGAATATTTAACATGATTTTATTTGAACATAATTTAATAATGACGAATGCCTTTGACACCTACTATGTATATACAATTAATCAAATAAAATTCTTAATTATGTAAATAATGTAATCAATGTCTATTATGACTCAATGTGTTAATTATAAATATTATTATAGAATTTATATGAATATATTAGATCCTGAAATGAAATTTTAATGATTATTTTGTGCTTATATATAATTTCGCATCCCAATTATGGTTGATATGTGTACTATTTATATTTTATAAGACCTTGTTAACCCATATCGATAGCGAATAAATGATTTGATTTGAAAAAAAACAAAAAAAAAAGATAATTTCCTAATATAAGCTGAAAAAAGCGTGGGGCGCTCTGTGCCATATTTTTCGTCTATCGAGCAACCCACGCTTTTTTCAGCTTATATTAGAAATGGTTTTTACTTTTTTGTTAGAAGTACTTTAAAAGCGTGTTTTTTAGTTTTTTTAAACTATTATTTATTTTCACCAATAATTAATATATAATCTGACATAACCTTTTAATGCCTACACTTAAAGGCATTTCGTAAAGTAAAAAAAATGTTTTCATGGCAGTCAACCTGCATTAAATATTGATATAGAGCCGCATCACCGTATTAGACTAGAAAACAAAAAGTTTCAGAAGACAACGTACCTTCTCAAAATATTTCAAATAAATGTGTCGCACCATCACAGTAAGATCATCGTTCAAAAGTTAGTGTGGTAGATGTCCGACGGACGTGACGTCATTAACGGTGACGTGCACACTAACTAAGGTTGGGGGGTACAGTTCTGAATTTAAATAAGGTGGTTTAGGCTTTGATTGACGTGACCTCACACCTTTTGGAAAGGTTAGGTAGGTATACGTTTAAGGTTATATTGTCACAGGAATTTAAAGCTGTATTTAAAGGGTTTTGTGGAGCAGCCGTGGTGCAACGATCGAGAGAACGTGGGTTCGAATCCTGGTCTTCACACCACGGACGTAAACTTATTAGAAATCAATTTTACTGGTGGTAGAGCTCTTGTGAATGAGCTCGAGGGCGGCAGCACCACCGTCTCACCTTTAACCTGCCGCCAAATAGTAGTGCTTCCATTACTGTGTTCCGGTTTGGGGGTGAGATCAGGCCCTTAAATTACTGGCACATGAGGCATAACACCGTAGTCCTCAGCTGCAGCGACGCATCTATAATCTGTTTTTGTGGATTTTTGATGTCCATGGGCTGTACTCCACTTACCATCAGGTGCACTACACGTTCGTTCGCTGTGGGCGTAGTATAAAAAAATAATAATAATAATAATTTTATTTTATTAATACAGGTTTGGTACCCATAGAGGGGGTCTCTAAACGGCCTAAACGGCCGCAGCTCAGCATATGCCGCAGGAACCTACAGCGCTGATTTTGCCATCAGGAAATTCTCAATAGCAACACAGAGTTAGATTTGTGTCCGGTGGAAGGCGATAGGCTCACCCCCTATCACATGGAACTCAAACATTACAGATGAAGTTTGGGTGTTATTCACCTCTGTCATGTGCATGGAGGAGCCTCCCCGAGTGACGTACACAATGATTCCCTACGTCCGGCGCACCCTGGTCAATTAGCGAGCTCTCCAAAGCGAATTGGCTAATCCTTTCACCACGATGGCAAGTCAAAATAAAATTTGACTCAGTCATCGACACGACGAAGAAGAGAAGACTTCTGCCATAGCCATTAAACATAACATAATTTATTGTTTATTTATTGTTTATGTAGACTTTACACTTAAAGCATCAATTATTCCGTTGGAAAAGAGCGACTAATAAATTATCCATAATCAAAAAGTCCAGAAGTCTGACTAAGTTCTAAAATTTGCTTAAATCACCAAAACAACATTTGTTTTACCAACTTTCCTGCTATATCATATTATTTCAGACTAAAACAAATTAGTCTGAGTTTTGTAATTAATAACATAACGGAGGGGCTCTAATTAGTCAGGTTTAGGCAGTAATTTATTTTCATTAGTCACCAGATATCCGCGGTTTGGTAAATTTAAGGAGAAAACCGGCCAAGTGCGAGTCGGATTTGCGCATGAAGGGTTCCAAAGAGGAAAGCAAAACGTGTGTTATTTCTAAACTGGGACATGGTAAGCGGAAACGCGGTGGCCAGTTTCTCCGCTTCAAAGATGTTCAGAAGAGACGTATCAAGAAATGCCAGATTGATTCTTCTCATTGACTCACGCTGCCAATTGTCCTGAATGGCGACGTCTTGTGCAGAATAATGTTCATGTGTTTGAAGAAGGAAGAAGGTGTGAGCTAGATACTAAGCGAGACCAAACTGAAAACACGACCACCTTCAAATATAACATTTAATTATCTCAATGGTGCGTCACGTGTTTGCGGTGTTCACGTGTATTTACTGCAAAAATAGGGTACATTAGTCATCTCAGAGCAAAACATCCATTCTCGTAAAAATAAATATGCCACAGTAGCTTAGTCGCCGTAGCCAAAATCGGCTAGGAATCATATATACAGTTCATTTCATATCTATAAAACGGTAGAATATATATCTTTTGTATGGTAGCCCTCCTTAAATTATTTATTAAATTTAAATGTTACTATTTATTTTTAAAGTAATGATATTATTTCTAAATATTTACTATAAATATCAATATCGAGCTAATGTAAGCAAAATCATCCCGTTGTTTGTTTATTTTATTCAGTTTTTGTATTTGTTGTTATAGCAGCTATAATTATATAGCATCTTTCAAATGATGATATACGGGTGTTACTTACGTAATGTTGGCCTATTTAGTCGACCGCGGTTTCGCCTATACTTTTAGGCATTTTCAAGGAGGTACAACACATCGCGCCTGAGTCGCAGCCAGTCTTGCACTGAATTTTAATAAAAATATCTGTGAATATATCATTTGGTTTTTAGTATTTATTGTTACAGCATGGTTTTACATCATCCGTGAAAATTCAACTGTATAGCTATAACAGTTCATGATATAAAGCCTGGTGACAGATGGATAGCGAAGTCTCAGTAACAGGGTTCCGTTTATACCCTTAGGATACGGAACCCTAAAAAGGATGTTTGGTTTAATTAAGTCTACTATTATAATAAATTCAATGACACCTCATTTGTCAAAATCTGTCCAGATGTTTGGGCTGTAGGACGTGCCAAAGAAATGGATATACATACACACATACATACGCTTCGAAAACCAAACCCTCTTTCTGACGCAGTCGGGTAAAAAGAACTTAAAAGCAAATTGGTGAAGTTGTATTATTCTTTTACATATTGACGACGTTTCAAGTATGTCCCTATATGTCCGTACACACAAGTGAGAATTACCGTTTGGTGAAACTGAGCTCTGGATGCAACACGAAACTCGCTTGAATTAGCACTCAGATTTTAGCACCGAATGTGGTTAGGACTAAGTGGTG
Source organism: Hypena proboscidalis (assembly GCA_905147285.1). Lineage (NCBI taxonomy): Eukaryota > Metazoa > Arthropoda > Insecta > Lepidoptera > Erebidae > Hypena > Hypena proboscidalis. The sequence continues at coordinate 1,173,821 of LR990150.1, read as the reverse complement.
TTAACCTTCTCAGTTGTAAAGGAAGAGTGGGGTTTTGTTTCACTTTAAATGAATGTAGATTTGGAGTAAGAGCACATTTATAGGTATAACTTTTACTTTTCTCAAAGACTTATTATTTTATATAATACTAGCTGACCCGGCAAACGTTGTTTTGCCAAAAGAAATAGATTTACCATAAGCTCAGGGAAATTTTAATCGAAATAGAGTGAAAAACATTTACAAAAAAGACCATAATTGAGCGGGATGAAAAATGATTAAATTACTAAAATGGCTATTAAAAAATAGGAGTTGGTGATAAAAGGATAAAAATTTAGGGTTGTATGTATTTTTTAATGCCACATTATAGAAAAATAAAACACAAAATTCGGCCAATAATTAAAAAAATATGTTAAGGGTGAACAACCCTTATCACTTAGGGTTATGAAAAATAGATAGTAGCCGATTCTCAGACCTACTGATTTTAACCTGCATCTAGCTTGAATCTAGCAGCATACGAATGCATGGCTGAATTGGCAAAGCACCTGGGCCGTTTACCCGAGGGGTACAGGTTCAAATCCTGCTCGATTTTTTTAAATATTACAAAAGTTTATTATATTTATTTTATTGGTTTATTTCTGTGATGAAATTAAATGACAATAAATGTTACATTTCACTTTTGTTTTATATGTGTTAAATTTTATTCAAATTATGAAATACGGGTGTTACTCACGTAATGTTGGTGTTGTGTTAAATTTTGTCGATACAAATAAATACAATTGAAGTGTCTGTTTTTAATGGCAAAATAACAATGGTTTTTCGAGCTGGTATAGTTGCTGTTCAAAAGTGTATTTTAAAATACAGCTTTAAAATGTTCGTTGGCCTAAATGGATGGACTAATTAAAATAAAATTTCTGATGCAGGTAATTGACTATAAGGCGTTGACATAGGCTCCTTTTTATTGATATACCTACCACGCAGACGAAACCGAAGTAGAAGTTAGTTTGCTTGTTCTATAGCGCTTTTCTTGAGAACTACTCGTTGAATTTTGATGATTCTTTTTGTGTTTGAAAGTCTAACTGTCAATAAAAGTCTTTAATTATTTAACATTACGTTTAACTCCACAGGAGCGGAGCAGTAAGGTTGAACGCGAGTGTAAGCGCGGGAGCAGCTATTATGAAATTCGTTGCGGGTTCCAAGACAATTTTAACTCTCCCTGGGATTGCCCGTGTGTCATGCACGGTGCCTTTCAGTTGGTTACCGCTGTAGATCCTGGCGTCACAGGAGTCACAGTAGTGGGCGTGTGGGTGGGATAATATCCCGTATAATACTTAACACAACGAATGGCACGCCGACGAAGTCGCGAGCAAAAGCTAGCAGTAAATAAAACATTTCAGAAGGTTTAATCTGTAAATGATTTCAAATGTAATCAATGAGTAATGACCACAGATCACTGGTCAATTAGTTATCCAGTCAACCATTTTATTATTTAGTGGTTGTGAAAACCGTTTGTGTGGTCACGGACATGCAGCTTTTGTTCAATTCAAATGCCGTGATTCAATTCAAGTAAATTAAATTAATTTTGTAAATAACTAGATTTTTTTTTTTTATCAAGGCTTATATGCCCAGTAGGGTGTTGCAGAAGTGTGACACCCACATTTCATCTAGAATGTTTAAGTCCCGTGGGAGGGAGCCAATCCCCACTGACCGGTCACAATTCCAAAATCTCCGTGCAGCTGTTGGGATGGGAAAATCCTAAACAACACTGACCTGACCTGGGAATTGAAACGCAGACCTCGCGGTGAGAGGCTGCTTACATTACCACTATACGAGGCAGTTATATGGTAGTTTAATAACTTTAATAAGGAAGTGTAACGTTAAGCCACGGCTATTTTAAAGGATCCTAATTAAGTAATGGCAGTGGCAATTATTTTAAATTATTATTAGTTTAAATCATTATATTTTATATTTTAATTTATTATCTTTAGTAATAATTATTTTAAATTAATAATTTAATTAAATTTTTTCATGGGATACAATCTGTTTACGACTAATTGTAGTATGTATATAAATTATGTTATGTAAGTTATAAGCTTGTCTGTGTATCACGTTTTTATGTTTTGCTTCGTAATGTATGTACTTATATTATTGTACCAACGATTCCCTACGTCCGGCGCACCCTGGGCAATTCACGAGTTCTCCAAAGCGAATTGGCTAATCCTTTCACCACGATGGCAAGTCAAAATAAAATTTGACTCAGTCATCGACACGGAGAAGAAGATTGTTAATGCTGTGGTCTCCTCTAATTGAGAAAACAATTTACTTGATTATTGTAAATGTAATTAATATTAATGTCTTTTGTATTTCTGTTTGGAGATCCTATATACAAATAAATAAAGACAGGTAAAATATACCAACAGCATACTATTCACCTAATAGACTTTCGATTTACCCACCTTTCTATTAAATTATTTGAATTATGAATCGTTTGGGTTCGCCTCGATTCGATAGAGGAACCCTTTGGGCCCATGATTGTCAATGGGATCTCCACATCAATAGACTTTATACGTATTGTGGGGAACCAAGATTGCTGTGGTTAGCTGCAGATATGTGTGGGTTCGGAAGTCGGTCGATAGCCGGATTGCAAGGATCATAATTGTACACGTGTGAGCTAGAGTTTATTTGAATACTAGCTTGTGTCCATGACTTCGTCCACGTGGAATTCGATATTTCCTACAAAATTTAGGGTTTAAATTGTATGAAGGAAGTTCCTCAAACTTTCCTCATACTCGTACATTTTCTACGCTAAGATGGGACGATATTTTTTCAAAAAATCTATCTTATTGTTTATTATGACGTGTAGGAAACCTATGTGAAGAGTTTCGTGCAATTTCCTTCAAAATTGAAAAAAGGCAAATATAAACTTACTGATACTGAAGCGATATTAAAACAAAAACTATCTTATATTTCATTACCGTCACGTAAGGAATCCATGTTCAGAATTTCATGCATTTTCCTTTCTAAATTGACGAACCTCCCATATTAACTTACACCTCCGAATTTACCACCTTTAAACATTGAGTTAGAAACGTAAGCAAACAGAGACATAACACAGTTCATTGCGTTTCAGATGGTTGAAATAACACAATACTGTGTCAAACACTCCCTGGTCACTAAACCGTTAATTTTCAAGTAAATTGTACACTAAAATTTGTTAGTAGTTCTTCCGAGCCAATGGTTTGGCAATCTTTGAAGACGTTTCTCACCTCATTTGACCTACAGTTTTTGGCTAGTGGTAAAGCTGTTGGCATTACTGGTCGATTTATTGGAATACTCAAATAATGAAAACAAAGGGTAACAAAATATTGAACAGATTTATTTTTTCAAATATTTGTCACGTATTTATTTTTTTAGGTTTGCCTACTAACATTGAATTGAAATTGAACTAGCTACAATTTGAATTTGCAAATTTATCATGCCACCTAATATTCAAAATTAATAATTACAAACTTTACGTCCACAGAATATTATAAATAAATAAAAATAAATGAATTTACATTAGATAGAACGCCAGAAGAAATTACACTATCCAATGGTCCCAATGAAAAGGCTCCCATTCACTCACACAAGCACACACAGTCTCAGATCAAATCTTTGCGAATCACACAAAGATTAGTCCCATGTGGGGATCGAACCCACAACACCAGTGCAGTCGAGAGCGGCGAAGCGACCGCTTAAACCACTACACTACACGTGCAGACATATATAGGCTATATATTGTATAGGCTACATGCCTATATGTTAATCCCGGGTATCAGCTATCTCTACACTAAATTTCATCAAAATCCTTGTTCTGTTTATGTATTACTGAACTATTTATAAAGGTGTTAGGTGTAGTTGTTTCTTAGTTTTATAATTTAGTTGTAATGTTTTCAAAAATATTTTTTGTTTGTTACACTGTTACTTATTCACTCACTGGGCGCATCAGAGTTATCAACGTTGCGGTGCTTTTAGCGCTGCAGTATTGTGCTGAGATGCGTACCATTCCTGGCATTATGAATAATATGTATTTTAGAATCTCGTGGTTTTAGAGGCATCGTAATGTTTTTTTCTTATGCCAGAATCAATTATTCCTTTTCTCTTCTTTCTTCCTTCTTGAAAAAAATAATATTGCTTACCGCGTGTGTAGCCACGAGGAAGAGCTAGTGATAAATAAGAATAAAAAGAAAGAAAGAAGAAAGAAAGAAAAATCATTTATTCTGGCAAATAAAATACATAATAAAACTAAAACTAAATAATTTAAAAATCATTCTTAATGCCAGAAATGGTACGCATCTCAGCACAATACTGCAGCGCCAAAAAGCACCGCAATGCTGATAATTCTGATGCGCCCAGAGATGAACAGTGTGTTAAACAATAATTCTAAGTTAAACAATATTATCCTTACAGTTATCGGGAAATACATTTTCAAAAACACTTTTTGAATTTTATCGTATCTCGTTTTCAATATTACAAACTATTATAATATTTTCAAGAGAAAGCTTAAAAATTCTAGCACAGAAGCAATTTTCATGCTCCAGCACACTTTGTAATATTAAAGCTTGTGCTGGGAATCGTATGCGGTTTCATACAAATTTTACTTGATGTGTGTCGCAATGCATCCGATATTTCGTTTGTTTATGCATAAATACATAAATGATAAACTATTGTGCAGCAAATATTTACCATGTAAAGGTTCTGCTAGAATTTTAGTTGGTTATTTCAATGTTTCAAGGTATCAATGTTGTCGTTATTATTTACAATTTTGCGGTGAAGTTCTTCTTCTTCTTATTTATTTAATGGCAACTGAGTCTCCTTGCGGTGACTATTTCTGTCAGTGTCAAGTGTGGAGTATAATTAAAATTGTTAGCGTCCAAAATGGCGGGCGATATACTCGGATTCTGACAATGGCGGCGCAGGCGAACACACGCTGTGAACGTGCACCCACCCACACCGCCACCACCCGGGGTGAAGTTTAAATGGCTTCGAAATGTAACTTTTTATTTGTTGACAACACAGAAACACTTTTCAGTTAGACAATGGAAACTTTCACTTCGAAGGAAAGACAAAATAAACTTGTTAAAACTCGTTATAAGATGTCCAAAGTAGCTGAGCGGTGCAAAGCTGTGAAATAAAGCTGTAAAACCGGGTCCACACCTAACCAACGAAGGCCAACGTTGATCCTGTTTTAAAGGCTAAGCGAGCGTTGCTACGCTTTGAATTACCGGCGAACGCCAACGAACGATCAATGGCGCCTGTTTATCCGTCAAAATTACTCCAAAAAGGCACCACCAAACGAATTCGTTTTCTTTCGATTTCCAGTTGTGGGCCATAAAACAATGTAAGCGCTTTCATCAGAAATATGAAGATGGCTCGTCCATCTTTGGTGGAAAGGAAGGCTAAGCGTGGGCATTCATTACAATTCTATTTTCTTAACAGCTGGCCATTTCACCGCAAATGTTTGAACAAACAAAGCGTCCATTTTCTTTTCAAGATATTCTCGAAGCAGAAAACAATTTAAAAATAAAGACTTCAATTTTCCCTTCACTTAAATGTTGATGCTTCTAATATAATGGTGAGACTATATTATGGTTTTAATGGGAAAGGAATCGTTTTATGTAACAGTATATTATACATTAATATCTGTCAAGTGTTTAATAAAACTGAAGTGTCTGTTCATAATGTTAAAATAACAATGTTTTTTCAAGCTGGTAGGTATTGGTTGCTTGAAAGAAACCTTTATACACTTTTTAAAATTGTTGTCTGTCTGTCTGTTTGTTTCTATAAGCTAATTTTCTAAACAACTAGATCGCTTTTAATACAATTTTAAATTAAGGTAATTGACTAAAAACCCCTAACATAGGCTACTTTTTATCAATGTTTCTACCACACAGACCAAACCGCGGGCGAAACTTAGTTTGTTTGTTTGATAGCGCTAACCTCGAGAACTACTAGTCGAATTTTGATATTTTTTTTCTGTCTAACTCAATAAAAGTCTTTAGATATTTAACGTTACACTAAACTAATAAAACAATAAAATAATAATTATTATGTATGTTAGACTAAGGTATTTATGTATATGGGCCTTTGATGCCTGGAATAAAAATGATTTGATTTGATTTGATAAACTCCACGGCAGCAGAGCAGTAAGGTTGAACGCGGGCAGCTACTACTTAATACAACGAAATCCACGCGGATGAAGTCGCGTAGTTTAATAATAAATCTCTACCTAAAATCTGCATCAGTTATAGCGAGCCAAAACATCACAATTCTCGTTCTGAAATGGTTAACAACACTTAGTTCCAACCGCATTTGCTGCTCGAATCTGAGTACTAATCCAAGCGAGTGTTGTTACGGACTCTATTCAAATCTCAGTGTCGTCATTGGTACTTACTGGAATGTACACGCGGCTATATTTCCTGTATAAGACGATCTCGCATGGCACAAGAAACATAAACGATGCGATACCATCTTATGCTAGAAATGTATAGCTTAATGTACATGCTGAATGTCTTTGTGTGTGACCAAGATAGATAAAGGATTTGAGAGCTAGGAGTATTTGTATAGCAATACGATATAGGACATATGGATCCCCACAAACTTAAATCAATGACTTACGCTCGGACTGCACCGAAGCGGAGATGTGCAGAAATATCCAAAGCCGAAGCTTGTAGCTACGCTTCAGCTGGGCCTGATACTATACTGTAGCACTGATCGTCTTTATGGTAAGCGACAGCAATTGTACAGCTATTGGGGTAAAGACGCTTGGAAAGTAGAGGCCGGGGGCTCACTGCCTATATAAAGAAATTACTTCTAGCATTTTTGAGGCCTCATTTTTCCAAAATGCTGGCCTTTATTTTGTATAATGGATATTCATTGCTATTCGTTTGCTATCAGCGTGTCAGAATAGTCTAGAAACAGAAACAATATTTTGTTTGCTGCAATTGTCAAAGTAATAACGTTTAATCAAACGAAGTTCCACGATTGGTTCGCAATTTTAAGATTTTTGAATTGCGTTGGACTGATTGATGTTTTGTATGAGTTGCCATATAAACGGCACAGTGTTAGCCCCATTATTATTTAATGTCCATGGGCTGTACTCCACTTACCATCCGGTGGACTTCACGCTCATTTGCTGCAAGCGTAGTATAAAAATAAAATAAAAAGTGGCATAAACAAAGGTAGGCCTATATTCAGCAGTGGTTTTAAATGGACTGCGGATGATGATGTTAATGAATCAAACAAATAATTAACAAAGTTATACCCAGTTAACCAGTTCTTGATAAAGTTACGGATAAAAAAGGCATAAAAACAGTACATTAGCCATGTACAGTATAATACTACTTAAATCTAAAATATTATTAAAAAGTCAGATATGGTATGCATCTCAGCACAATACTGCAGCGCTTAAAGCCACCGCAGCGCTAATAATTCTGATGCAACCAGTGAGTAAGACTTGTGTAAGAGTAAAATTTGTGAAAAAGTGTGTGTGGATAGTTGACATTCATTCATCTGACAAATAAATACCGAATAAGGTACAAAACAGATATCCTTAACTGGTGAAACTGGCCTTTTTAACTAACGATTAAAAGATATGAAAGCTTCAACAGAGAAAAATCTCGTCACCGCAAACTTTTACAACCTCAAGTTTAAACGCAAATGGAAGCCTCAGTTAATTCAGGACCAATGGTTTAGAAATATTTAAAGAAATTTTACAGACCTCTGACTCGAATCATCGGATGGACGAAATGTTCTCCTACAGGTGTAGCCGTTCATCCGTTTGATTCGGTCAGGCTGCTGGTTCTATGAAAATGAAGAAAGGATTTTGCTTGAGCGCATTTTACGTGACTTTTCTTGCAATTTTGAATCTTGTTAGCTTTTCACACTTTTGCAAGTTTTAAATCGGATTATACAGTAGGTTGAAGCATTTATATTTTACATTATTATGGCTTTGGAATATCTGTGAAAATGCTCTTTTAGGTCATCATTATGCATAAGAGAAATCAGTTAGCTCTTGCTAAACTAAGTAATAATAATTACACGTCAGTACAATAATTAATTAATGAAATATAAATAGCAATTAAAAATGAACACAATGACATAATAATAATCAGATAAAATTAAAAATCATTAAATGTCAATGCGTCAATTAATAATCATAATAATTAATGTCTCAATTAATGTCATTATAAAGATAGTGTACAAATATTAATTACAAACAAATAAATATTAATCAAATAAAAAGCATTCGGTGGCATGTGAAAATTATTATTTCATTCTTAAAAATTGTTATAAGAATATGCTGCTATATTTTATTTTTGTTTTTTTATTTATTTGGAATAAATATCTTATAAGACACTTGAAAAATGTAGACAAAAACAACCGTGGAACCGCAACACCCGTGCCGGAGAGCGCTGCATCAAGTTCGTGACAGAAGCATCAAGTGTTGTTTGTGGAGAAAATAACAAGATAATTTAATTATGGCAAGACTACTATCGCGTCAACGAGGGTGTAAATTTAGTACATAAAACAATACAAGTACAATTTGTATAAAACCGCATAGTTATTATTATGATTCCCAGCTCAAAAGATTTAATTTAACAAAGTGTGCTGGAGCATACAAATTGTTTTTGTGAAATAATTTTTAAACCGTTCTCTGTGAAGTATTCAGTAATTTTAAAAACAAAGCGAAATTTACTAACGTAGCTTCGCAAATGTGTGTAATTGAAATTAAAGTTTTCCCGAAGCTGCGTTGTATCAAAGCGGGGCAGATCGGACCTAATTAGCGTCACTTTCATTTTTAATACAATATCTAATTCTTAGAAATAAACATAGAATATCTAATATATAATATTGACGACCGGATGGCGGAGTGGGTAGTGTACCTGCATGTGACGCCGAGGTCGCGGGTTCGATTCCCGCTTATGACAAATCTTTGTGTGCATGAACATGAGGGTTTGTCTTAGTATGGGTGATTATATGTATAATAAGTATGTATTTACAAAAGAAATGTATATATTATTATGTATTAGTATCAGTTATTCTAGTACCCATATTACAAGCTCTGCTTAGTTTGGAACTAGATGACGTTGTGCGTAAGTTGTGAGATATTTATTATTATTTATTTATTTATACCCACATACAATTTATAAATTAATAAAATGAAATAATATAATAAATTACATTATGCGTCATAAAAGTCCTCCGCATCGCTGTCCACAGCGGATACCGTGGACAGAAGGCGGGCAGCATTGCCACGTTGAATGGCAATGCTAATTCGCAGGGCGAAGTAAAAACCAGCCCTCTGGTCACGAGAAGCGTCGATTAGGTGTTTTGCTATGTCTTTAAATAAAGCCCGAGCACTCGGACTTCATGGTCCTAAAGTTTCAACCCCAAACGGCTCAAATATATAACCACTGACGAGATTATTATACTTGCGCCGTTTGAGGTTTTTGGCGGATGCTGCCGCGGCACCCGCGCAACTTACAGTGCTTAAAAGATCCCATACTAAAGGCCTGCCCATCTTCCATGGCAGTAACGACATACAAACATTTATACCTTATCTAGTATAATAAAAAAAAAGTTAAATGATATTTCATTTTAATAAACTACAATGTCTTTAGAACCCATATTCATATATAAACTCTAGCCAACACTCGTAGAGTACCGTTATATCCTTCCAATCCGGCTATCGACCGACTTCCGAACCCACACATATCTGCAGCTAACCACAGCAATCTTGGTTCCCCACAATACGTATAAAGTCTATTGATGTGGAGATCCCATTGACAATAATGGGCCCAAAGGGTTCCTCTATCGAATCGAGGCGAACCCAAACGATTCATAAATCAAATAATTTTACAGGCAGGTGGGTTAATCGGATGTCTATTAAGTGATGTGTTATTGGTTGATTTTGTGAGAAGGATAGTCTTTATTACATTCAACTGCTGCTCGATAGCCAGATCCAATCATCATCATCATCATTTAGCCTTTCGTAGTCCACTGCTGGACATAGGCCTCTCTCAATTTGCGCCACAATACCCGGTCCTGCGCCTTCCGCATCCAGTCCCCTCCAGCGACCTTTTTCAGGTCGTCAGTCCACCTGGCAGGGGGCGTCCTACCTTACGGTTGCCGAGTTGCGGTCTCCATTCTAGGACTCGTTTGCTCCAGCGGCTGTCGGTCCTTCGGCAGACGTGACCAGCCCACTGCCACTTCAGCGAGCTTATTTTGCGAGCTATGTCGGTTACTTTGGTTCTTTGTCGGATGACCTCATTACGAATTTTATCCTTCAAAGAAACTCCGAGCATAGCTCCAAAGATCCAATACACAAATATAATAGAAAGAAATCAATTTTATTGGGTGGTCAGATATCGATTATTTTACTGTTATCAGTCGACTGTATAACCATGCCTCATTTCATTTCATTTATTTGTATTTATTTATTAATTTATTTAAGGCTAGTATACAGTTTGTTTACACCATTACATTTTTAAATGAACATGCTCAATATATAATTTGTAAGTGTAACAACTACTTACAGACTAACACCGCTTGCATGTTATTGGTAACACGAATCATTAATATAAATTAAGTTAAACAATAAAAACATATACTCAGTTTAATACAAGAAGAAAAAAAAAAAATAATTCTTAAATGAAAATAGAACCAAATTGTCCAACAAATTAAATTAAATATTGTCACAAGATAACAATATAAAAAAATAATAATTAAAAACATTACAATCTAAATTCACATACTTAAAATAATAATCTTAAAAATAGGGTATAAAATATTGTTAATTCAAATAAAATAATATAATGAATATCAATTGATTATATTATTTTATTTGAATTAACTCTAACGTATAAAATGTGGTATTACAAGGTGACAAACAGTATAAATAATGTACAATAACAAATTTTGAAATTTGGAAATAGCATGCAAAACTGATAATAGACTTTACAATATTTCATAGACTACGAATATAATTATAACTATTATATTAGCTGTTGTCATCTTAACAAAGCAATAAAATTGGTATGAAAAGTACGGTGTGTTTAAGAATGTGACAAAAATCATCTAAAGGGCATGATTTGTCACTTTGCACAATACAAATTTTCTATTCTGTGTGTATGTATGTAAAAGGCATGGTAAATGTTCCATAGAAAGTAAAAAATTGGATACCTTATCAAAATATTGGTAAACAGAAACCAAATGCAAGAGTTTTTTGTTACAGACTATAAATCTAACTCATTTTATGATCATTCAAAGTTTTATGACCAAGTCCATTTTTAAAGTACGATTATAAAAAAAAAAAATTATCATGAAATGACCAACACAATAACTGCCATTTGTGATTAGGCCCATTTCATAAACGCATTATTTCGTATAGTCATCAAACAAGATTCATAACTTCACATACGAAATACATAAGCGTGACATCGACGTAGCCGTTGGAGCGTTTGGCCGAGTCTGTTATTAATGTGAATTTAAAATTGTATTATATTAGGAAGTTTACGTGTGTTACGAGGGCGGCAGCACCACCGTCTCACCTTTAACCTGCCGCCAAATAGTAGTGCTTCCATTACTGTGTTCCGGTTTGATGGTGAGATCAGGCCCTGAAATTACTGGCAAATGAGGCATAACACCGTAGTCCTCAGCTGCAGCGACGCATCTATAATCTGCGTTTGTGGATGTTGATGTCCATGGGCTGTACTCCACTTACCATCAGGTGGACTACACGTTCGTTCGCTGTGGGCGTAGCATAAAAAAAAACAAAGTAAATCGTTTAATGATGTTTCTTCTATCGAGAGGTGTTTCGATTACACACAAAAATAAAACTTATTAATCGTCCTATTGTGGACATCTAGCATCTGAGCTATTAGGCGGCTTATTCAAATTCAAAGTGATAAAACATATTTTTCCTTGGAACATGTTTACTTTGCGCTACCCAACCAATCCGTAAAATCTTTGACGACCGGATGGCGGAATGGGTAATGCACCTGCCTGCGACACCGAGGTCGCGGGTTCGATTCCAGCTCAAGACAAATCTTTGTGTACATGAGCATGGAGGTTTGTCTTGGTCTGGGTGTTTTTAAGTGCAATAAGTATTTATTTAGAAAAGTATATATTATTATGTATTAGTATCAGTTATTCTAGTACCCATAGTACAAGCTCTGCTTACTTTGGGACTAGATAGCGCTGTGTGTATGTAGTGTACCTAATATTAATTTATTTGTTTGCAGTCAATTTTGTTACTCTTTAGTAAAAATCGTTAAATACCCTTTGTAGTTTTTTGATATTGTTGAAATGATGCCGTCAGACGTACTTGTATCGTAACGATTTTCAAGCCAATGCCCGCGGTCCCATCATTTAGCCTCTCGTAGTCCACTGCTGGACATAGGCCTCTCTTAATATGCGCCACAACACCCGGTCCTGTGCCTTCCGCATCCAGTCCGCGGTCCAGTCCAGTCCGCCCGCGGTCTAGGAGTACAACTAATATGCGCATTGAACAAATTAAATAACAGCATTAGAAATTTAACTAAAACCGCATGTCCGTGATCACATAAATAGTTACCGCGACCAATAAATATGGTCGACTGGATAACTAATCGGCCGTCGATACTGCGGCTTCGATTAATCATTGGTTCAATTCACCTTTCAGTTAATATTGAAATACTGATACCCAATAAATGCTGGTGTATTTAGTTGTTTGAGATTAGGCTTGAAATTACTGACATATGAGGCATAATATGCCAGGTTTAGTCAGTAGTCAGCATCTACAGATTTTGATTATTTTGGATTTTAAACTCAGTAGTTGTCATCGAGTGTATACCAAGCCCGCTTGCTTCATTTATTTACAATCGTTTTAAAGAATACTTTTGACACCTTTTTGCTACGTACGATCCAGTAGCTTCGGAGAATATTTAGCAAATACACACAAACAGAAAATCTTGCTACCTTTTAAATATAAGTCAACACAATAATATATCCGAAACTACTGAAGCGATCTTGATGAAATTTGGCGTCGCGATAGTCCATGACCACAGAAAAAAATACTTTTTATTTCTACTTTATATCAACGTATGTACCACTCGGGTGCAGCCGCGGGCGGATGCAAGAGTTGTATATATTTTTTTGTATCACAAACCGTGGCAATAAAATTATTTAAATAAAATCAAATTATTACAAAATATCATCAATTTTAATAATTATTAAATTCAATGGTTATTTGTGTGATCATATCTATATGTATGTGTTCAGTACCTATGTGTACTCATAATTATTTTATTATTCTGCTCTTCTCTTAATTAAAACTCCCACTTTTGCACCTACTACACTACTCTCAGCATCACCCAAAGGTTGACTGGTAGAGAATGCCCTTGGAAGGCATTAACTCCGCCTATGTGCGATATTGTACATTTAGTTTTTAAATTAAATATAATATTTTGCGTTCTTTCATTTTATAATCGTCTTTGGGTATATTTGATTTATCTTTCGTTAGTCCCTACTTTCAAATAAAAAAGGCATCTAAATCAGTTCACTCGCTAAAACTACGGTCCCACAGAATTACATCGTGGGTTAAAAATATAAATTTTAGGCGTCAAAATCAAAATAAAATGTATGTATTTATAACGAAAACAACCATTATTTTCTGTTGCATGTACTTCTTTGTAGCCTTAACACAGTATTACTGACCTGCAGACCACTAATGTCCCCGACAATGTCTTAAATTGCTTCCTTCCGAAGTTATCCAGACTTCGAACAACTTCGTCCACTTTGAAGATGTTGCTAGTTCGATGTCCACAAACTTCATCCTCGTTTTAGTTAGTTTCACACGTTGGTACCAAAACAATGTGGTTTTAAGATCAAGCGTGTTTTTAATAAAAGTAGTATATATTCCTCCTTTTTAAATTATGTTTAAATTGGTTTAGTCAAATACCTAACCTTTAACTACCTGCTGACGTTTAGCCTACCGTGCTACAGCCAGCTGAGAATTATTTTTTTCAAGATAATGAGCTGGTTACATTTTAAACTAGTTTTTAGTCAGGAAATGACTAATATTAATTTGTATTTTTTGAATGAATGAATAAATGTTTTTATGCGTTTGTGCCCGCTTAGCTGCTCATTCCACATACGGACACGCAGCTGACTGTGGCTAAAGTTTCGCTTGTTACGAGCTCACGATCTAGTTTAAATTAGCTTCAAATGTTGGTACTATAAAGGAAAACAATGTGATTTTGAGATCGAACGTGTTTGTTAGCAATATCATTTCTTTCGAATCCTGAGTCGATCCATATTTAGGGTTTCAAGAAATTCTAAAAAGCAGCATGGAGTTGGAATTTAGTCTCGAGAGGTAATTTATCGTATGAAATAGTAATAAATATTTGTGTATTGGATCTTGTACGGAGCAAGAGCATCTAATTTGAATATTTCTTTATTGGCAACTGGTACGGAACTGGGAATGCTAACATTGTGTGGAAAAGGCTCATTTTAAAGTTATTATGCAAAAATAGTTATAATCTACTGCCTCATTGTACTAGTGGTTAGCATGCTTGTGTGAGCTCTCACCACAAGGTCTCGAGCTTGATGTCCGTGTCGGACAAAAGTGCTTATTTAGTTTTACACTAAATGTAAATTAAGTTTCGAGATAGATTCGTGCCCACGGAATAGTTATTTTAAAATGGTTTTCGAGGCACAGTGGCATAATATATGTATGTTTATAGTAACCAATTCCGCAACTAAACGTAGTTAGTTTCAATATATTATTATGCAATTCGCTTCGACGAAGCCACAAATTCTTCAACTATATATTAGTGAAACACATTAACTCTTTATCCAATTTGATATTGTAAACTGCATTTTAGCTGTTATAAAAACTCAAAATGTAAATATTGTGTTACAATGTTTTAGTCTTTTGTTTGTATTCAAATGTGCAGTGGCGGCATATTTTTATATTCTACAATGCAAATTCTCGTCTGTAATTTAAATTGCTAATTCGAAAAACGTTTTTAATAACTGTACATTCATTTTTAATAAAATATACTTTTAAATTCTGCGTATGCGAAACAGTAGGTGTTTTATGTATATTAAAGTACAAGATGAGGAGTGTTCGATTTTATCTTTAGACAGACTAGAATCTCGATCGTTACCCACGTGGTAAAAAGAAAATCAAATGTAGTTTTCTGTCTCGATGGACTAAAGGCAAGGGTACGCGCCTCTCACCGCGAGGTCCCGGGTTCGATTTCCGGGTCGAGAAAAGTGTTATTTGTGAACTTTCCGTTTAGGAAATTCACAATAGCAGCACGGAGTTGGATTTGTACCTGATGGATTGCGATAGGCTCACCACCTATCCCATGGGACCTAAATATAACAGGAGAAGTGTGGGTGATGTACACCTCTGCCCCACCCTTCTGGGTAATATAATTATTATTATTCTTGGAATTGTGTTCAGTTCTCCATACAATGTACCATATCCTACAAATCGGTAGTCCAGCGAGGCAATATCTAGTCGGTCGAATAATCATTTATTGGTTTTCTATTTCACAGCATTTTCTCGCTATTCTAACGAGAAATGGCTATTTAAAATACATCCAGTTTGTGGAACGAGTTACAATTAACTTGTATTTTATACACGATTTTCGCTGAGAGCTTTTGAACTTTAAAGCAGGTATTTATTTTATTGGAAAGTATATTTAAACATTGCACTGAATAGCATTCCCTGAGTTTCTCTCTATTTTATTATTTCACAATAATTTAGAACGAGTTTGATCTCTGTCGATATTCAGTTAGTTAATAAAATTGTTGTAATCTCTTTATTCTATTTATTCCTGCTATAGTTTGCAGCAGGTTGAAAATAAGTTACGTAGTCTCATTATACTGCATATTCTATTTATCATTCTAAGCTTTTACTGAGAATTCAATTTAGATCAAATACTCTCGCCAGCTTCTAACTCGATGGTATCCAATGTTTGTTTGATGGTAGTTGGCCAGGTCGACGGCAGAAGATCACGCGGTCGCTCACCTACCCGCTGGTCAGACCTAGTTAAATCGCTCACTGGCCTATCAATAACCAAGGCTATAAAGACCGCAGAGGACAGGAATACGTGGAGAAGCATAGTGCATCGAGTGACCTACACTTCTAGCTAGACACGACCTTCAGCAATGACGATAACGACTGAGAAGAAGAAGAATGTTTGTTTAAGATGTTAAATAAATTTTGTACAAAATACTCTTTGAGTCGTTATGCCATTTCTGTTACTATTTGTTTCAGAACTCAATAACTCGTGTTTCTTGTGACTTTTTAAACAAAACATAAATCACGTCTACCCAGATGCATATGACAGAAATGTATTACACCCACTTTTCACCTGTTATGTTCAAGTTCCAAGTGATAAGGGGTAAGCCTTTCGTCATTCATTAACACAAATCCAACTCCAAGCTGCTAATTAAGAACAATACCAACTAACACTTTTGCCGGAAAGTCGTATATCTTAACCAGCAAAAATGCTCATAAATATATCTATTATAATATGTATTGTATGGTTTTAGGGTTAGACTTTTCTCTTTAAATTAGAACATTTTTACTGCACCTACCTTTTTTATCTCTGCACCACCTTACAGTTGACGGGTAGAGAATGCATTGGCAAGTCCGCCATTGTACACTTATTATGTGCAAGAAGTTTTAAAATAAATAAATAAAACATTGATCTCTGTGTCCATAACTCTATTACAATCCTGCTTTGTGCCCGAAAAGCACATAGCTTGTAACAAACACAAAGAACTAATTCCACAACCTCCTCCCAAAAAGTTCGACAACCCCATTACTTCTTATTTTCCATTGATACAACCAACCCCATGCAATCACCTTAAACAGCACCTTTTCTAAAAACCTTAGTACCGTCTCGTTCATCCTGTGATAAACTGTTGGACATAAAACTCTGGCATAACGACTGTACTGTCAAGACCAAGGAGACAATTTATATTTTTTTCCACCCTCCTGTTGTACACACAACTACATATCCAGCTATACATTACCAATATAAGCTGGTCTCTCGTTGTATAAATTTTCCTTGCAACACAAGACCATCTTACACTGGAAATGTATAAGTTGATGGGTAGCCATGTGTACTATGAAAAATTACGGCACTTTTTATTAGCGTAGAGTAATTTTTGACGGAGATAATAATATATCTGTTGGGTTTAATTTTTCTTTTTTTTTTGGGTGACAATGGACGATTAAGATGTTATTGTTTTGAAAAGAAGCTGGCTGCAGCTAACGCATACTGACTATGGTCTTTTAGCACGTTTAGCGGACAATGTTGTACAAAAATGTGTAGCAAAGTTTTTCGCATCGTTGAACATGGTTGAACATTCAAATTTTATACGGAAACATCAACTTGACCATGGAAGATATGATCTATTTATAGGACGTGTCTGATTTTTTGTTAAATAAGTCGAATTTTAGATTTCATTAGTTCCTGTCAAGTTTGATTTTAAATAATGATGATGAATGACTCCCAATAGAGGACACTAAGTTAAATAAATTAAAAGTTTTTAATAAAAATACCAAGGCTTTTTTTCTTAATTCTTACATATTATTAAAGACTTACCCTGATCGCGGCAGGTACGAAGGACGGTAACCATGTCGCCTAGCAACTACATTACGGCCTGGCTTGGTTGTGGTGCCTACCCACGGAAGACACCACAACCGGTGGGCTGCTTCCATATGGGCTTCCCCTTGAAAGCCTGTAAAGCAGCCTTCACTTAGGGTCAACTTATCTTAGCACTAAGCCCCACCGCGACGACAATGCGGGACACCGAACGGGCCAAACTCAGGTCGGATTCAAATCGGACATAATGCGAAAGCGCTGAACAAACGAACAGTATTGTAATTAATAAATGGCCTAGACAATGAAAATTAGACAATATTTTAGGCATAATTAGATTATTTTGACATAAACAAACCACAATAATATTTCAGCTGTAAATAATTAGGATGATAAACAGTGGTCTTACAAATTATTTGATTAGAGAATTACCCTTGAAACTGGGTGAATTATTTGGAAAATTATTTAAATAATATTTCAAGAACAATTGAAATAGGTTGCTATATTTTCATTATGTTTGAATAAGTTTAAGTTCAGCTCAATAGTTTTATTTTAGACAAAAGTAAAATATAAATGAGCCTCTGTAAATGAATAATTACTGCTTTGTCTAGTAACCCACTTATTTTTGGAAGGGTTTCAAATTTTAGCCCTTATATTATTATCTAGGCTATGTTTTAGATGCCCTAAATTTATGATTTGCTGTTATTTTAAAATAATTACGACTTAAATCTTAAATAATAATATGTTTTATATTTACACTGCTCTCGGGTTTGATGTAAATTTTCAGTTAGGAAATTTAGGAGTTAGAACTGTGCCCGTTGGATGGCAATAGTCTCACCCTATAACCTATAGAACTTAAATTATAACAGGTGAAGTATGGGTGTTTCACACCACTGCCACACCGTTCTGCGGAATATTGTGGTCTTGTTACGGTACATTAAAACAGTATAGTTGTAAAGATTTTTTGTGGAGCAACGATAATGTAGGTAATGATACGTCCAACGTTAATGTACAATGTACACTTACCTACTCGTACCTATCTATGCAAAATGTACCTCACAGACAACAGACACAGACTCTGGCATGGTGTTTCACTCTTTGACAGTTATATTCATACATTTCAAGGGCATAGGCAAATAATAGGCAATGTCACAATTTTCATTTGAATCGTTTCCTATCGGCATTTTTAATTCTCGATTATGAGCTTTTTATAAAACTTGAACAATTTTTTGTAACTTTTCTTACTGACCATTATATTTGCATGCTGTTTAATGGAATATGCTAGAGTCTTTATACTATTGTACCATCTTACCATATTCTTGGCAAATAAAATATTTCATTTCATTTCATTGCCTGTGCCGTTTTTGTTTATGTCGAAACGAAACGGTCTTGTCGATTCTTCTCGCATGTACGGGCAATTTACTCGTACAGGAAGATTTTGTTGGGCAGTGAGTGTGAAAAGTGTTGTCAAACACGGGATGTGGGCAGAGAAAATTAAAATCACTGTACTGTTTGTGTCCGTATATGACGTGAGTTTATTACACACTAATATAATATTCCCATTTCCGACTCGATTTACCAAGCCAGATGTGACATGTGGCACACAAAAAGCGTCTTGCCCGAACCTTTTGCTATCAAGCGGTCTGAAAATCCTTGAATAGACTCTGGACGCAAGTTGAGCGAAGCAAGGAGAACCTGGCCAAATGGGGATGTCTGGTTGACACTAACCTTAATTGTGAATGTGGAGTAATACAATCAATGGCTCACCTTACTGACTGTCCGAAGTGCCTTACCACCTGCACAAGAGAGGCGCTCATGAACGCCGATAAATAAATAATAAATAGTATTTCACAACTTATACACA
Organism: Hypena proboscidalis; assembly: GCA_905147285.1. Taxonomy (NCBI): domain Eukaryota; kingdom Metazoa; phylum Arthropoda; class Insecta; order Lepidoptera; family Erebidae; genus Hypena; species Hypena proboscidalis. The sequence goes on along the minus strand of LR990150.1, from coordinate 1,154,333 downwards.
ACGCCATCTAGTCCCAAACTAAGCAGAGCTTGTACTATGGGTACTAGAATAGCTAATACTAATACATATATACTTTTCTTTTGTAAATAAATACTTATAATACATAGAGACACCCAGACTAAGACAAACCCCCATGTTCATGCACACAAAGATTTGTCTTAAGCGGGAATCGAACCCGCGACCTCGGCGTCGCAGGCAGGTACACTACCCACTCCGCCATCCGGTCGTCAAGTCGATGAGAGCGCCATAACAGTGACCACTTATTGGGCCAATAAAATTTGACACAGCCATCGACACGACGAAGAAGACTAATAAATAAAGTAAAAACATGTAAATGTTAAGTCAGCGTAAGTGCGATACAGCGGAAATAAATACTTAATGCGGTAAAAAGTAAAACTATTGATATTATCTGGTGATGCCCATACACCGCAGTTCAAACATTACTACTCCACCCCCCATTAAACGACTTAAACTCCAAGAAAGCAACCAACAAATGCAAAAATAATTATCTAAACCTAATAATTAAATATTTGACCATAGACAAACGCGTTAAAATACAAATCTAGTGTAAATACTTTAAGTTAATTTTTCTCAAAATCAATTCATTATTAAATTGCCTGTTTTTAGCCTGTACCCTTAATTTGTAATAACAATTACATAACTATACCATAACATAAGCAAACAACAGTAATAACCAAACATTACAATTAGCAGTATTGAAATTAAGCGCCTTACGCGTTGATTAGGCTATTGCGATCTCGAGAACAATTTGCTATAACAATTCACACAGATGATCGCTAATATTTACATACTAAATTGGTATAATAAGGCTACATGTTTATAATGTTATCCTTGTACACACGGCTACTGATCAACGTATACATACTAAGAAACAGTTGAAAAAGATATGGGACCGGCAGGATTTGAACCTGCGACCTTACTGCGCACCGGGCAGCCGCTTTAGCCATCCAGCTACGGTCGCCTCTTACCAGAACCCTAAAGTTCTCAACTGTATGATACGTCATTTCGTGACGTCACGTTCAGCTGGTTCGTAGCTGGATGGCTAAAGCGGCTGCCCGGTGTGCAGTAAGGTCGCAGGTTCAAATCCTGCCGATCCCATATCTTTTTCAACTGTTTCTTAGTATAATTTGCTAAGCATAGCTTAATGCTATAAAAATAATCAATTTTAAGTTAAAACAACGTATACATCTCCAAAATAAGATGGTCTCGCGTTGTATGGCTTGCAGTACAATGCGGGACCATCTTATAGTAGAAATGTATAGGTTGATTGGTAAACGTGTGTACATTTCAAAACAATTATGTTTAGCGTTCTCAGAGTATTACTGTGTGAGTAACGTAATGCTATTCAGGGTGAATGTGACTGCGACATTTATTGAAACTACAATTATTAGACATGTCGATGTTCATTTCCATTGAGGTTAAAAAATTGTTATCGTAATTATTGATATTATGTTTCCTAAACAAACTAGTGCCTCGATGGTCGAGTAGGTTCGATTCCCGAGTCGGGCAAAGTGTTGTTTGTGAACTTTCCGTAAGGAAATTATATATAGCAGCACAGAGTTGGAATTGTGCTCGTTGGATGGCGATACCCCCTATCTCATGGGACCTAAACATAACAGGTGAAGTGTGGGTGTTGTACACCTCTGCCACACCCTTCTGGGCAATAAAGATGTGATGTAAGTAATTCTTAAAAAAACTGCATTAATAAAAAAAAATATTTTATAAACAAAGTTGAAATTTTACGAACAGGAAAATTTACACATCTCAACACAAAACGCCATAATCCAAAGTTGTAACATTTTTCAAAACGGGTAGATAGCTAAGTAAACGGGTCTTTTCTCTTGTTAAACAACTCTTGAAGAATAATGGAGTTACATTAAAAGTTGAACAAGAATATATTGGAGCTCATTTTTTCTTTTTAAAAGCTTGTTTAGAAGCGACATCTGTTGTGTAAGATGAGTAACTGTTGTCAGTAAAGAGGTTGTTTGCTCGGCGTGATAATTTAATTTTGTGTTTATTTTATTATTTTTAGGTTGTTGTGACGTTGTTGGAAGATGGATCGGTCATTAGGAAGTATTTTCTTTTTACGTTGTGAAAAACAATTAATTTAATTATACATTGTAGACACGGGTCCTAATTGCGTAAATATTTCTAAAGGCCTAAATACCTTTTTTGCTCGATAGTTTCGATCGAATCACACTGATCGTGGTCACGAGCCGACTGGTGGAGGCTCAGTGTCGTCTCCGAGAGGCAAGTGTTTTGTCTTTAATATAGTCTATACAAATGTTACAAAGTTTAAAATTTTTAAACAATTTTTTTGTTCTAAAAAAAAATAAGTTATTTTCTATCTTTACAGTCAAATATGCATGTTGGATTTTAAATTAAACTAGTCTAATAACTTAATCTAAACTTAATAAGTCATTGTGAAAAGGGCATCTACCCAAAATGCTCGCAGCATTACCGCGTTGTATTGCGATACTAAGTCGCTGGCCGAAATATAAGCCAGCATTTCGAGTACGAGTTGCCTCAGTTAGACGCGCTGACAACTCTTTGTACAGACAAATGTAGAGAATGGATATATAGTCTTGACGGTAAGTGATAACTTCAGCCCATGGACATGAACAATATAAGTAGATGAAAGCAGATTGTAGATGCGTCGCTTCATCTGAGGACTACGGTGTTTTACATCAAGTGTCAGTCATTTTAGGACCTGATTTTACCACCAAACCAGGATTCAGTTTGAAGAAATACTATTAGGCGGCAGAATATTACCATAATTAGTGTAGTTGCTTGTAACCCCTGGAGTATGTCTCTTATTTTGCTCTGAAGCTGTTTCTAATTTTTTTTTTAATGGGTTTATTCTAAAGTTAATGCTGGCGGAGTCACGGACAACAACAAGTCATTTCACGTTTTTAAAAAGACATAACAGACCAAGAGTTTTCAATAAACCTTTGATATTTATGAGGGTAGTGAACTGCCTCAAAAAGAGAAATGGTAAGGGCAATGAACGATTTACACGAAAGGAGGAAAATAAACGCTGGAAACATAGAATTATTTCACCTAGAAAGCGAGTACATACTTGATGATTTTCCAAAAAAAAACCCTATCAGAAGTCTTTAATTATAAAAAAATGCACTAAAAAGTAAGAAATACTTAAGTAATTATCACAGTTTCACATTATCTGAGTATAACTTGAAACATAAAAACGATCATAAAGTGCCAATATTTAAAGAATTATTCACGTACTCCTAACCATTGAGGAGTTGTACCTTTCAGCATCGGCTCAGCAACATGAAAAGCTGACTCCTAAATGCAACTATGAGTAGCTTTAGGCAATACACGATAAACAAATAGAAGCCTGTAAAATATGAGGGTTACCCTCGATTTCTCTAGGAGCTCATCATCAGATCGTGACCTGATGAAAATGGGAGTACATGAAAACCGTATTCTCTTAGACATAATAAGATATCATTATTTGAGAATTTGTCATATCCGAAATCAGAGAGGCAAAATTCGAGCACCCAAACGTGTGGCAGATTTTTGTTTGTGTTCGTATCGGCCAAATCTGTTTTGGCTTCACTTTAGATTGAAGTATTAAGCCCTTGTATTAAGACTGGCAATCTAGGCGTTATTTATGGATGGAAAAAATATCTTGGATTAGAATAACAAGTAAACAATAACCTGCAAACAATACCTGCCCTGACAAAAAAATAAATTATTGGAAAACGCCACGAGGCTGTTTTGGAAGGTAAAGAAAGCTGTACGTCTTCTTACAAAAATATTTATTATTATTTATCCTCTTAGTAAAATTCTAGTTTGTTTTATGTGGTTTGATTTTTAACTAAAACCTAAGCACGATATAAGTGCCTATTCACGATTACCTGTAACTATCCGTGAGGAAGATTATTGTTGGAGTATTTATTTATTTGCTCAATAATCTATACATATCTTTTATTTAAATATTAACAATACTAACTTAACTACAATTTAATATTTTAAAGTAATTAAATAAATACCTAACTATATATAATATCTTAAGTGTATATTTGCTAGCTGAAAAACGGCAAAATGTATTGTGGACACAACTAACAACTTTCCATCTTTGTTACCTACATTTTATGCGAATAAATGATTTATTATTATTTATTATTATTATTATTATACATTGAATAAAAGAATAATATAAAATTATTAAATAAACCAAAACTCGTAAAAAATTCAGGTGTCAAAAAATACGTCCGCATCGATGTCGACCGCAGGTAACGTGCCCAGAAGGCTGGCAGCATTGCCACGTTGCATGGCAATGCTGATCTTTTGTCCAAAATTGAAGCCAGACTTATGGTCACGTGAAGAGTCGACTATTTTTTTGGTTATCTCTTTAAAAAGAGAACGAGCGCGAGGACCCCACGGTCCTCGTTGGAGTATACTTGATACTTCTTTCAGTCGCTACAATTGATTCATATTGTTATTTAAAGTAAGCGAAGAATTTAATTAAAACTCTTCGCTTACTTTAAATAACAATACCATGCCTTGTCTCATTTGCCAAGAATAGTTAGGAAACAGTGTATGGCACTTACATTTCACTTTCTCATATTTTATGACGAATCCTTTGCCCGATCCGGAAATTGAATTAGAATAACAACTTCTATACTTCGCACAGCTATTATATTTTGTCTAAAAAAAGAAAGAATAATAAAATATTCCATAAATAAATGATTCAACATTAGAAAATGTTTATTAATTGTGTAGTTTACAGTAAAGTAATCTTATTACTTAGAAAACACATAAACTGTCTATGATAATACAATAGGTATTAAATTCAAATTAATAATAGACTCGCCCAAACGCTCCAAACAAACGGCTACATAGAAGTGACGTATTGTAGCTTGCATGCGAAGTGATGAATTTTGTTTGATAGCAATATGAAATATTGCGTTTATGAAAATGGTTTCATTATGAAAGTTGCTAAAAATTGTTTATTTAATTTAAAAAAAAAAATTAATAGCTTTGTACTTTAAAATTGGACTTGCCCATGAAACTTTGACTGATCATAAGATGAGTTTAACTTAAAGTGTGTAAATAGAAATATTTGCATTTAGATTCTGTTTACCTATATTTTGATTAGGTATTCATTTTATCACTTTCGCGAGCTCAGCTGTCATCATTTAAATTGTTACTTCGTGCAGAAATGTTTGTCAATTGATGATATTATTCAAATGCCTCATATCTGTAGCCACAAGAGCAATTTGTCATTTATGATTGCTAACAATGCGCAAAATGATCAAATCGAATCAAATTGTGGTTAACGGTCACCATCGCAACATAAATCATTTTGATAATGTTGAATTAATATGTGTATTTTCTTGTAATTGATTTACATTTTTGACAGCGCTAACGGCTCTACCCTAAAATAAAATACTTTAAATAAGTTAAAAACATATATATTCGTTTCGTTTTGTAGCCTATAAGGAGGCCCAATGTTGAGCAAAGCCCTCCTCCAAACTTTTCCACAAACATCCACTTAATCCCGGCTGTCTTAACCAGGTCGTCGATCCATCTGGTAGGAGGCCGGCCCATACTACGTCTTCCAGTTCGCGGTCGCCACTCGAGAACCTTTCTTCCCCATCGCTTGTCGGTTCTTCGAGCGATATTGCCAAAAAAATATATAACTGTTGAAAAATTATGATTTCTGTGAGGTTCGAACTCACACCTCTGGATTCTACGTACCCAGCGCCTTATCCACTTTGGCCATGGATCGAGTCCCAGTGAAATTGAATCTTTTTTTCTTCTACCATGAATATTTGGTCTCGCCTAACTGGCTGAGCGCCATCTATTGAGAAATTATAAAGACATTTTTTCGTAACAGCAGGTTAGGTTTAGACTAACTTCATACTGTTTAATATAGATGAGTTCGAGCCTCACTGGAATCTTAATTTTTCAACCGTAACATTGTATAATAAATGATCAGCAGAGCTAAAACTTTCGTTAATATTAAAATTATGATGCTACTACTGCGTACAGGCACAAAACTTACATAAGAAAGGCTCATGTGTGGTACCTCACGTTCAATACCTACAGCGATAAAATGCATTATAAATAATGGAGTTTCATTGGAACGTTTAGTCCGTACAGGTTTTTAGATATACACGTGAGAAATTTCAAGTTTGTAGCCTCAGAGGTTCTGCGTTGATGAATCAGTCAGTTAAGGCAACTCATTATTATGTTTGGTTTGTAACTCACTGACTCAACTTAGATCGGCCAATATATCTTTCAGTCTTCCAGTCAGCTAGCTTGTAGTATTAGCACATAGCTACAGTCCAATAGATTGATTAGCCGCAAGGAACAACGATATATTGCTGTGCCTTCGTGTCACTATAGGCTTATAATGGCTGCGTGTCACACCGTACTGAACATGGAACGTTTAATATTCATATATTACAGCTTCTGCGCGGGGTTTACCCGCATCATATGTCAATCAAGAATCAAGACTGGTTTAGTAGTTTAGCCTTGTAAGCGTACCAGACAGACAGTTACTTTTAACTAACATTTAACGAGAATTAACGCGATCATGCGTTATTTACCTTTTAGACTAGACGTTTCGGTAGACAGATTACAATGGCCGTGGTCGCAAGCAACAATTCCCGTTAGAATTTAGTTAATCATGCAACGCTAAAGTTTTAAAGTTAGAGTTACTTTTATATTTGGAAAACAAATTTCAACATTAAGATATCTTAGTAAATTCTAACGGAAATTAACACGATCATGCATTATTTACCTTTTAGGCTTGACGTTTTGGCAGACAGATTACACTGGCCGTAGTCGCAAGCAGACTATTTATTACTTATATTAAAATAATATATCCTATCTTTTAATATTATAATAATATGATCGCGTTAATTCCCGTTAGATTTTACTTAATCGTGCAACGCGTAAGTTTAAAAGTTAATTTAAATACTTAATTTAATTGTTCGGAATACATGATAATATTGTTTTTCATAATAAACTGGTGGGAATTAATACTAGCTAGTAACCATGTCTAAAATGTCAGTATGTTGCATCTACCATTATTATACTTTAATCTTTTTAGAAGAACTTTACTGTCACTAGATAAAAATCGATGTAATGTTCGAAGTCTTTATAATACGGTGTGATAAGCTCTCTTATCACACACTACGTCACAGCTGACGTGCCGACACATGCACTATGAATTAGGCAAATCCCATGCAAGTGACATCCTTAATCGGTGTGTCGATAATCGATATGTAGTGCACAGCTTAGTTCTGATACTCCAACTCATTCAATATTCAACTTTATGCTCAGAAACATAAGGTAGATTTTCGGCTAGCGGTATTAATACTGTGATGAATGTAAACAGGATTGGCTCAGATTCAATTGGTGTTAAATTTTAAGGATACGGTTGAGAAGTATTTCAATATGGCTGTATTGTTGCGAATTCAAGTGTGTAATACGAATTTACTGCGAGCGCGGGATTTGAGGCGGGTTTCGTTTGATGGTTCAATTATAAAATGACACTTAGCGGTTAAGTTAGTCTAATTCACTTTATAATACTTTTCTTAAGAGGTTTTAATCAAATTTATAGCTATGTACTAGCTAAAATATAGAAGCATGGCCAATTTGAAAAAAAAATCGTTTGAAATTGAAACTTTTGCAAAATATGCACACTTTAAAAATTACAGTTTATTGTTTTATTTAAAGTGGTATTTATTCACGTTAAGCACACACACTTTGCGCATAACTATGGTAATTTAATGATAAAAATATTTTTAATAATTACGTACCTCAGAAATTGACTCGCCCATGAAACTTTGAATAATCGAGTTAGATTTATAATATGTAACTAAAAATGTTTGCATGTGGTTAATGTTTACTTATTTTAGGATAAGGTATCTTTTTGTAATTAAGGACTAATTAAGCAATTTTGTTTATTTATTCAGACACTAAGACTTTAGCAAGTTATTTTACCAACTAAGTTACACTTACGATTACTATAATAGGCTTAGATAATAAATTCTGGTGAGAAAGTTTTTGAACCCAGAAAATCTTTCATTCAGACCGTAGATTGAATGTAGTCTAATTTCTGGATGCAAGATTATTGCGCTCGTCGATATCGCCTGACTGTCTCATTAATCATAGCAGAGCCTAAACCGATGAGGCTAGAAACTTAAAATTTCACACATTCAGATTGTTACATAGCGTAGGGGCGCAATAAGAAAGGAATAGAGAGACGATAAAGTTGTGGAATGAGCTCCTTGCCAAGGTTTTTCCAATAGAATACAGCATGGGGTTCTTTAAAAAGAGTGCAAATAGGTTTTTAAAGGGTCGGCAATGCACGAGTGATGCCTCTAGCGTTGCAAGTGTCCATAGGCTACGGTAACTGCTTACCATCAGGCGGGCCGTATGCTTGCTTGCCACCTCAGTGGAATAAAAAAAAAATGGAAATTCCATCCCAAAAGGGGTAGAATAAGGGTTAAACGGTTCTATGTCAGTCCGTTATTCTGTATTAAAAATGAATGATTTGTAATGTCGAGATTTTTCAAAATGTACCCCTTAAGAGGGTGAATTTAGGGTTTTAAATCGGTTGTGCATATTTTTAACTCACGCTTGAATTTGCCAAAGGAAAACAAACAGGGATCATAAGTGAAACATTCAATCGAAATAAAATCGTAAAACGCACAACAACATTTTTTTTGCACCCATGGAAGTCGAAGTTATGAAGATTAGAAATTACGATGTCATAAATTAACACCCAGTAAATTAAACTGCAAACCTCTCTATGCGTACCTTTTTAATTGATTAAGGTAAAGCTAGCAAGGGGCCACGTCTGTCCATTTCACACTTCGCCTTCGGGATGAAGCTGTTCAATCTATAATTAATTTATCCTCATCCCAGCTAAGGTTGGTGCATTTAACCAGACTATTAATGGCTCTGGTAGTCTGAAGCAGCATAATTTTGCTGCACAGTAGGTGTATATTGATTGAATTGATGTATATTGACGACCAGATGGCGAAGTGGATAGTGTGTAATTGCCTGCGACGCCGAGGTCGTGGGTTCGATTCCCACTTAAGACAAATCTTTGTGTGCATGAACAAGGGGTTTGTCTTAGTCTGGGTGTTTCTATGTATAATAAGTATATATTTACAAAAAAAAAGTACATATGTATTAGTATCAGTTATTCTAGTACCCATAGTACAAGCTCTGCTTAGTTTGGGACTAGATGGCGTTGTGTGTGAGTTGTAAAATATATATTTTTTTTATATATACTAGTTGCCCCGCGCGGCTTCGCCCTCGATAATTTTTTGCCCTCGAAAATATTTTAGAAGTATCTTATGTCCTTCTCCCGGTTCTAAGCTACCTGCCCACCAATTTTCAGCCAAATCGGTTCAGCCGTTCTTGAGTTATAAATGGTGTAACTAACACGACTTTCTTTTATATATATAGATTAATTCATGTACAGATGAGTTTCTGAAGTTTGGTACTGAGTTTATCTTTCATACAGGAGCTCTCACCTGATTAATCAAAATCTCTATAAAATATAGTCTAGTTGGTCTAATAGTTACCGTATGCGAAGTTTTAAGTTTCTCGAGTTCGATTCCCGAATTGGGCAAATGTGACTTGAGATTTTTGGGTTAGGAAATTATCAATAACATTATGGAGTTGGTAATTTGCTCGGTGGATGACAATAGGCTCACCCCCATCACATGGGTGTTATACCTACATCTCTGCCACAGCCTTTAGTGTAGTACAAGCTTGATGTTTAGTATGTTATGAGAAACTTTAGTGTAGGGGAAAGGACTGATCTCCAATATCTATATTCAGTAATAATTATAATATTCACTATTTTAGAAACGGTACATTATTGAGAATAAGTATTATTGTGTAAAGAACAAGGTGTGATGTTTGTAACGTGGTCTACAAATGACTAGTTAGGTAGGCAGAATAAATAGAAACAATCGATAGATTAACAAAGGTATTATTATTCTATATATTTATATCTATTAAATACAAGGTAGTCTCAAGGCGTAGGTTGGTAGGTAGGTAAGTGGTTTGGTAAGTCCTGGTGCAGCTAAGTGAGGAACACTTAACTCGGCGCTGGTGACCGCAGACAAGAAGGGCGCGACGCGCACGCAGGTCCTTTATATACCCCACAGGGGTCTGCAGTGGGGGGCGCATCTTGAGGTTGCGGTGGCCGTGCGGTTGCGACGTCACACACCCCCTCCGTTAGGGCAGAATTTTTCTTAAAAAATTCGGCTCCTGGCTGACATGGAAGACCTCAGGAAGCAGTTCTTAAGCAGCACCGGCAGCTCGATCCGGCTTTACTGAAATCAGAACAATAAGTGTATATAAAAAAAATAACTAGAAAAAATATGAAGTTACGATACCTAAATAAAATTGAAAAGAACCGGAGTGATCGAGCCAAACGCATTCAATACAATAACAATGTCATGATGTCATTCAAAAATAACACTACGTGCAACCTATTAAGATTGAATTTTTACTAATTAAAGAAGATTATTGAAACTCATTCTTATCTAACGGAACTAAATATAACTAAAAATGTAAGTATAACAACTTGTTTACCAAGTAGCGCGTTAGCGAAGTAGTATTGGGTGTGCGCGTCTACACAGAAGGCATGACACATTTCAAGATGAATGAATGAACAACATCGTATAGTTGAAAATAATAGAATTCGACATCATTAGTAGATGTGATTCTAAAGGAATTATGAGCGTGAAGAATATTAGCGAACAAAATGGTATACCCGATTCGACAATGAGAATTTTAACCACTGAACCATAGGGTAAATTTTTTTTTTTTTTTTTTTTTTTTTATACCATTATTGTTTATAGTTTATTTGTTTAATATCCTTTATATGCCATTCGCCAAGTGGCTTATCAGACATATCTGCTAGTTTGTACACTAATGGAGACTTTTTTGCTACGATTTTACATTTAATAAATTTAGGAGCGAGTTTTTTACAAAAATATTTATCCTTATCGCTCAAGTAAAAGGTACGTTTCCAAACAATATCACCAATATTGAATTCTGCCGTTTTACGGCGAAGATTATAAGAATGACAATTACGCTTGTGTGCACCTATTAGCGCTGCCTGTACTCTCTCGAAAATAGAGGATAAGTAGCCTAGTGACTCAGCATAACTATCACGTGGCTCATGAATTATATTAGTATCAGATTTACTAGAAACATAATGAGAACCACAGGTTACCATTTCACGCCCGAATACGATCATAGATGGTGTAAAACCGGTTACTTCGTTTACTGCACAATTCATTGCGAACTGAATTTTAGGTATAAGTGTATCCCATATGCGTTGATCGTTTGAAATGAACGTAGAAACAGCTGTTATTATAGTTTTATTATATCTTTCTACCGTATTTACATGAGGTGCATAAAACGGTGTGTAATGTAAATTTGGAATTTTATATTTATTTAACAAGTTTTTAAAAGTTGCGCTTATAAATTGTTTGCCATTGTCTAGTACTACGGTAGATGGAATACCATGTACCAGAAAAACTTTTTCCTCTAAGATTCTAGTTATTACGTCAGCAGTCGCACGTTTAATAGGGAAAAGTAAACAATATTTTGAGAAACAACAACAAACGACAAAAATAAAATTGTTCTGTTGCCTTGTAGGAGGCAAGGGACCAATCAAATCAATACTTATCATTTGAAAAGGTTTAGAACAAGACTTAGGTTCACCCATAAGACCCAAAGTTGCATGATTCTGATGCTTATGTGCGATGCAACTATCACAAGAATTTACCGCTTTTACAACATCGGAATACATTCCAGGCCAATAATAATTGAGGGCTAAACGTTTGAAAGTTTTGAAAATACCCATATGACCCGCCGTAGGGGAGGAATGGCTCTGAAGTATTACTTCGTTTCTCCGTTCAGATGGAACTACTTCCTTCCACTGAAATTCTCTGGTAAGAGGGTTAAGACTCTTTTTGAAACGATATAATTTATTACTGATCACTTGATAGTCAACAAAGGATGTAGGAGACTGCGAACAACCATTAAAAATATTCAAATACCAAGTGTCATTAGTAGATAAGGAACTACCATCTGGGAGGAGATTACTATCGATATCCATAATATTAGGTGATCGAGAAAGAAAATCTGGTACAATATTATCTGAACCACGACGGTGTCTTATTTCAAAGTTATAAGAGGAAAGACGAACTCCCCACCTGGCTAATCGCCCTGTAGGGTTGTTCAGTTTTAAAAACCATTTCAAAGCAGCATGATCGGTGTACACAATAAATTGTTTTCCGTTTTCAATATAACACCGCCAATGTTCGATAGCAGATAAGACAGCAAGCGCTTCGCGCTCAGTAGCACTGTAATTTTTTTCCTGGTCCGATAAGGATTTACTATAAAAGGCTATGACTCTTTCCTGTCCCTCCTTGACCTGGCAAAGTACAGCTCCAATGCCGTAATCACTAGCATCGGCGTGTATTTCAAAAGGCTGATCAAAATCGGGACAACATAAGACCGAGGAAGAAGATAAACATTTTTTTAATTTATTAAAAGCTACATCCGCCTCTTGCGACCATGCGAACAGTGGAGCCTTTTTGCCGTTAGAAGTTAATTTATTTAAGGGAGCCGCTAAAGTACTAAAATCGGGTATGAACCTTCTATACCACGATGCAGCACCCAGAAAACGACGTACCTCTTTTTTATTTGTCGGAGTGGAATAACTTGTAATTGATTTTACCTTCTCAGGATCTGCATGAAGACCTTCTGAATCCACTATATAGCCCAAATATTTAAGTTTGTCTTTGAAAAAATTACATTTTTCTAAATTTATAGTTAAGTTTGCATATTTTAATTTGTTAAGTATTTTAATTAGAAGTGAAATGTGATTTTCAAAGGAATTTGTCACACATACGATGTCATCAACGAAACAAAAGACCTTGTTTTCAAATTCGGGCCCGTAAAATAAAATATCTGCTAAACGCTGTTGTGTCGCAGGAGCATTTGTTAAACCAAAAGGCATGGATTTAAATTGAAAAGTTCCACGTGACGGAATGTAAAAAGCAGTTTTACAACGGTCCTCTGCCCTTATTGACGTCTGCCAGAAACATTTAGATATATCTAAACTAGTTAGGTACTTAGCGTCTCTCAAGTTATCCAGAATCTCAGAGATAAGGCAAATTGTACGCGTCTTTTTTTGTTACCGAATTTAGTTTACGGCTGTCGAGACAAAAACGCAATTCACCATTTTTTTTAGGCGTTAAAATAACGGGATTAGACCAAGGGCTTTCAGATGGTTCAATGACATCTTCTGCCAACATTGCATCGACATGTTTTAACAAAATACGCTGTTTATCGGGAGACATACGATAGTATCGCTGACGAATAGGTGGACTATCACCTGTATCAATCGAATGAGTAATGAGTGAAGTTCGGCCGAGCCCTCGCCGTTCATAAGATATATCGGTGAATTGGGCGATGATGTCGTTAGCAGTAGCTCTCTGCTCATCAGACAAATGATCAAAAGATACCAAGTGACTGGTAGAACTAGGCTGTAGTTCCGAAACAACAACGTCGTTATTATTTTTCGTGAGTAAAATAGATTCCAATTGATCAGGGAACAACCCAAAACCCCTCCAGAAATCCATACCAAGGATTAAAGTTTTCTTAATACCCGGTACAATATGAGTAACAAGAGAAATAATTTTATTTTGAAATTCAAAAGGAAGTACCACTGAGCCAAGTGAAGAATATTTGTCGCCACCAGCGGTGATAAAATCCAGAGGTTTAGAATGTAATAATTTAGATTTATCCAAAAAAAGTTTGTGGGAATTATTGCCCAAAATAGTTACACATGAACCAGTGTCTAGTAAACCAACAGTGTTCTTCCCGTTAACCGTAACGGGGATAAATGGAGTATAATTAATGTTAGAATTAACGATTGAGGAAAGTTGATATGAATTGAAAAATTTAGATACATAATTTAGCCAATTATGCCATTCATTTTTACATGTTTTCACAATTACTTTTGATTTTCCCCAACCGTATTTTTTACGTTTTTTGAATTTTTATTAGTTTTATTGTTACAACTAGGACAGTCTAAAACTCGATAGCCAGGTAATCCGCATTTAAAACAAACCAAAAAACGAGGTTGACGACAATATTTTAAAGAATGTGAATCTGTTCTGCATCTCGGACAGTATAATTTAGGTATAGCAGTACTAGTGACAGAAACAGCATTGACGCTCGGTTCAGCAGAATTACTATTTTCTGTCGAACATTGATCTGTATTTAAAACATTGTAAGTAGGTTTAAAGTACTTATGTTTTTTGTAAGAATTATTGCTATAAGAAGTTTTTTTCGAATTCGTATCATTGGGATATCTATAAGCAAAATCTGGCGCTAGAGTATTGGCAGTAATTTTAGGTGGTTCCGAAAATTCCTTGCTACGACTGTCATACTTCTCAAAATTTCTACAAACACTAATTAAAGAAGGAATATCCACAATATTGCCAGTTAAGAGTGAATTTGTATAACACGGCCTGATATTATTTAATAGTATTTCTAATTTAATAGACTCGCTGATGGGTACGTCCAGACAGGAAAATAACCCTTGCATTTTAGATACATAGATGGTTATGTTCTCTTTTTCACCTTGAGTACGAGCCCTAATTTCCGACATTAATTTAAAGTCATAGTTATGAGGACTGAAATCGCGTTTTAACAAAATACACAAATCCTTCCAGGAACGAACACTATCTTTAATTGAACGAAACCAATGCAAAGCATCATCACAAAATACCTCAAAAGCAAAAGAAAATATTCTATCTTCGGGTATACCTCGACACGACATGAACTCGTCAACCTTCTGAATAAACGCCCTCACACAGGTTCGACCGCTATATTTAAACTTGCAGATTTCAGAAAACATTTTGCGTTCATTTATAAAATCCACGTGTTGAACTTCACGTGGTAATGAACACGTTGGCTCGACCACATGACACGGTACATTGGTAGGAACCGACCACGTGGTAAAAGATGCTAAGATTTTATAATTAGCGTGAAACATATCCCATACAACTTGAATTGATGATTTATCAGTAAGCAACGAAGTATCTATTCTTGATAATCTATGAAAAAACATGATGCATAATAGATTCCGATCTAACAAACAGGTTTTTATCATAATGAGTTTGCAAAGTCAAAAGGTTATTTGAAACGCGCAACAATGAGCCATTACATGCGGTAATATCAACATCTGGCGAAAAGCACGACGATATTATTTCATCAAATGCCAGGTCTGACAATTTAGCAATTTGTTTACGCAATTCCTCAACCGTAATTGATTTTTCAGGCACAACACCACCTCTTACAAGCACTTCATATTCGAGCTCAGCCTTACTTAAATGATTAAATTTGATAGCATAAGCCATATTTAAAAAAAAATTGATTGGGAATTACGCATACAAGATACACAATTATTTGAAAAAAAATGAATCCGTCCAAAAGGTGATAAGAATGTGTTTCCTTTTTTTTTTTTTTTTTTAAAACAAAAACATAAGCACATAAAAGTAGAAGTTTTTGTAGGTTATTTAAAACACGAGGTGAAAAAAAAAAAAACACCGTACGCACCTTTCGGACGAAGAAAAGAAATATACACAGAAATAACACACAATTAAATAACTGCCAAGACTTAACCAAACCATGTACCATATAACCTCTATTGTTGGGCGCCGCTGTAACGTGGTCTACAAATGACTAGTTAGGTAGGCAGAATAAATAGAAACAATCGATAGATTAACAAAGGTATTATTATTCTATATATTTATATCTATTAAATACAAGGTAGTCTCAAGGCGTAGGTTGGTAGGTAGGTAAGTGGTTTGGTAAGTCCTGGTGCAGCTAAGTGAGGAACACTTAACTCGGCGCTGGTGACCGCAGACAAGAAGGGCGCGACGCGCACGCAGGTCCTTTATATACCCCACAGGGGTCTGCAGTGGGGGGCGCATCTTGAGGTTGCGGTGGCCGTGCGGTTGCGACGTCACATGTTCCTCCACCACAAAGGGAGGATTTTCCGACCAGGCTCGGTGGTATCGCCTGGCGGACAGATGACAGCTGTTCAACGGTAGCGTCTTAGAAGAAGGTTATAAATACTTGTTGTGAACGTTTCGTTATCGCGATTCAGCGCACTTTGACATTGGTGACGTGTGTGACACTTTTTGACGTTGTCAATGTTATCCGTCATTTATTATGTGCCGATACCGCCACAATTGAAATCATTTTCAGAAAATTTTGCTAAAATAGATGGCGATAAATACTATATATAATACAAAAAGGCATAGCAAAGCTAAAATTGGCTTTAAAATATTACAAGTATTTGATAAAAATGCGTCATCTCTTGACAGTAATAGTGTTGATCTTAATTCAAACTTACTGTATGTGAATAGTGACTTATCACATCACATAGATGGCGCTAAAACCAAATAAGGTTCGTCTAGCTAAGGCTGGCACAAAAAGAGTTGAGAAATTTCGAGTCAAGCAGCATACGAATCCATAGCTGAATTGGCAAAGCACTTGGGCGTATACCCAGGGGGTACAGGTTCGAGTCCTGCTGGATTCTTAATTTTTCAACTTTAATATTATATATAATACAAAAAGGCATAGCAAAGCTAAAATTTGCTTTAAAATATAACAAGGCGATAAATACCTTGCTATACAAGGGATATAAAAATAATTTTTAACAAAAAAAAAACCGACTTCAAAAAGTTGGTAATCTAAAAAGCAAAAAATAAATTTACTTCGCACAAAATAATACGTTTTTTCATTTAGTTAAATAGAAATTATTAAATAATTATTTTATAATTCTGAAGTCGGTGCCAAGTAAAAACAACCTTTCTACAATATCAAATTACAGTTCACACAAAAAGGGAGGCGTAGTTGTGAAATATAACTAATATTCAGTCAGAGAAAAGTTGTTAGAACGATTGATATTATCTATACAGAGTTATTAATTGTTTACTTAGCACCGACTTCAGAATTATAAAATAATTATTTAATAATTTCTATTTAACTAAATGAAAAAACGTATTATTTTGTGCGAAGTAAATTTATTTTTTGCTTTTTAGTTTACCAACTTTTTGAAGTCGGTTTTTTTTTTGTTAAAAATTATTTTATTTTACGATTTTAAGTGATGGGTAGACCGAGCAAGAATGTTTCTCGAATAAGGAGACGACGGTTACTTGAGACGGAAAACTTATTAATAATAAACAAGAATTAAATCCTTTCTCCTGACTATTGAGGGTCACGACCTTCCATCATCAGCTCATTTGACACAATAAGTAGCAGTAGGAATATGCGTACAGTAGTGAAAGAATTATCCTTTAACTCCTAACTATTGAGGAGTTGACCTTCCATCATCAGCTCAACCACATAAAATTATTGCGACCAAGCGTAAATCCTGGCCTCGATTAATAAAATATGAGGGTTGCCCCCAATTTCTCTGGGATCCCATCATCAGATCATGACATGCTGACTATGGGACCACCTTTGAAATATCTCCGTTCCAACAGCTCACTTGACATCATAACTAGCAGTCTGAATATGTGTACAGTAGTGAAAGAATTATCCTTTAACTCCTAACCATTGAGGAGAGGACCTTCCATCATCAGCTCAGCCACATAAAAATACGTAAATACTGGTGTAGCTTTGAAAAACACACTAAAAATATTACATGTGCCTTTAAAATTAGAGGGTTGCCCTCGATTTCTCTGAGATCCCATCATCAGATCACGACATGCTGACAATGGTACCCTTTTGGAATCATCTCCTGTCCAACAAAAAAAGAATCATCAAAATTAGTTCATAAACGACGGAGATATCCGTGAACAAACATAAAAAAAAAAAGCAACATATATACGAATCGAATAAATTGAGAACCTCCTCCTTTTTTAGAAGTCGGTTAAAAAGGCCATTTATTTATAACTTTTTTTTATGTCTCGATTTAAAAAAATGTTTCTAATGTACAAGTACACAAAAAAAATATTTCGTTTTATTTTAAAAATGATTTATTACAGAAAAATCATAAATCATATCACAATACATTATACAATTATATAAAAGTCTTTCTGCACTTAATCTTTTTAATCTACATCTTTACTATATGTATTTATTTACACATAAGTATTAGCTGTAATACTTAAGGTACCACCTGTAATGTAACATTAAAAAGTTAAACATTACATTAAAAAGAGGAGAAACAAGCATTAGAGTGCGCATTCTGTTATTATACAATTCAAAAATTTAAATTTAATCAAAAATTGAATCTGTAATGTGAAAGCTATGTTAGTCAAGGAATATTGTAATGTAATGCTAAAAATCGAATCTACAGCATTACATTACAGGCGAATGCGGTGAGGGAATACCATTTACATTCATCTTGTAAGTATAAAGATATGTTTGAGCAAAAAAATCCAGCTTAATGACAAGTCACCAAAAAGTGCCTTAAGTAAAACAACTTAAAAGTCAAAGTCAAGTCAATATTTATGAATAAAAAGAAAGTTAAATATAAAATTAATAAAGAGTATTTTCTGCCCATATTTTTTAAATCACTGTTTTCTTATCGTACTTATCTAGTTTACTACTAAATACCAGGTAGCCAACTTCTAATCCTATTAAATCTTAAACATTCTTGCGATAAAAATTCAAAGCTAATTTCATTGGGTTCAACCAAAGTCTGAAAACACATTTGGCTTAGCTGATCTAAGACCCAAAGCACATTTGCTACTTCTAGCCACTAAAACGCGCGATTCCAACACACGAATTTCGACCAATCGCGATGCAGCATCAGTAGTTAAATGTCATTTTAGCGTTGCGATCAAACGCAAAATGTCAGAATGTGATGCAGCAGCGAGTCTCAAAATCGCAGATTATTCGATGCCTAAATAGCGCGTATGCTGTTGCACTAATGACCTACAAATCGAATAGGTGCCTATTCAAAATGTCTGAACTTCATTAAGCAAATCTCGATAAAGCAAATATGCCAAATACGTAGTTGAAGATTGATCAGTAATGGTTTGTTGATGTTTATATCATGCTTTTGGCAAACGCGCAAATGTCTGTGTCAAATATGAGATTGACTGGCTGAAATTGCTCGCGATATTACGGATCTGCACTACACGGATGGCTTAGTGGTCTACAATTATCATCATACCACTTTCCATGTGGTTTTAATACCCCACGTTTCAAATAGGCTTTATGTGTGTGCAATTGCGTGTTCATAAAGGTTTAAAATTTTAAAATATATCTATCCAAATGTCTTTCAGGCCTTTATCTAAACCCTTCCCTTTTCCTTAGCCTACAATCTCTCAAACTACATTACTCAGGCTTATTTTCAGTTCCACTACTAAATATGAGTTGAAACAGTTGCAACTGATACATTAGAGATGCCTGGCTTCACTTGGTTGGCGTTCACATCTTCTCTCTCCTTTGATCTTCGTTTTGGTCCAAGCAGAAGCTTCTGAAGTTGGCAGAAGGGAGCTTCAACAAAGATGTACAGTGGTAGGGCCCAGAAGTATGTCCAGAAGACGATACCAGCGTATAACATAATCTGAAATTATAGTTTATTAGTCAAAACTAATTGATAGAAGTGATATGATTACCAACCTTATGTGCTATTGTAAAATACCTGAGCTAATTGAAAGTCAATCAGATAGCTAAGTTTGAAGTCTACCCTCAGACTAGTGTTAATTATTTTGCCTTGAATACTGGGAATGTTGTTAGGTACAGACAAAACTGTCCATAAATGATGAATACGAAATAGTAAAGGAAAGTTAGTTGGTTTTCCTTATCAGACAAAAGTTGACAAACCATTGCATTATTAAATAAACAATAACTTTTAATTTAGAGAAAAAGAGAGAATTAATAAATATTGTTTGCATTTTTTTGTGAATGTCAATACCATAGTAAAAATATTCAGTTTTATTTTATTTTATTTTATTTTTTATTTAATAGGGAAACTTACAGCTAACTTAAGACTAGAAAAACATTAATAACATTACGAAGGCCATTTACAAGTTGCCGCAAATAAACATATCTTATAGCAAATTAAAAAAAAAAAACAAACAAACAGCACAATAAAAGATGAATAAAAGACGAATAGAAAAAAAAACAAAAATTAAAAGTTTAGATATACTCACAGCAGTATAATCAGTAGCGTAGAACGATCTTCTCATCTGACCTCCATAGGTCCTCAAGACAGTAGCGTGCAACAACATAGCGCAGTATGACATCCTGCCCAGAGGTTGAAGAGGTCCCCATTCTACTGAGCCTACGTAAATCCCTGTTAAAATAAAAAGATAAAATAAAAAAATTAAAAACATCATGAATTTGATTCGACGAAATTCTGATTGAATCCTATAATAGTTCTATTCCAAAAATCATCAAGCGGAATACACGGGAGACCCAATAAAAATTTAATTGTCTTGAAATTTATAGTCCGTAAAATGTGTGTAATAAAATCCAGTAGAATAAATTAAAAGATTAAATTAAAAGATTGTAACCTTCAAAGAAGTTCACGGTACGAGTCCTTCATTACACCTAATGATTTTTTTAAATATTTGAATCTGAAAAAAACTGAATTGATATCTACTAAAAAATACAGCCCATTAAGATATTTCTGGTATCATCAACAAAATACCACAATCACAATTAAATATCTGTTTCAGAATTCAAAAAATTACTTACGATTCAATCTATAGAAGCATCCCAAAACGAAGACACAAATGGCAAGTGCGAAGAAGTTCTGGTTGAGAGCGTTGAAGACTGCGGACTCGAAGGCCGAGGCCACACGGTGATGCAAGTCCCAGCCCATGAGGACGGAACCGAAAGCAATCGGGATTGAAGAAAGGAAGAGGAGTTTCATTAGCTAGGGAAAGAAATTTAAAAAAATGTATTTGCAGTTAAGCAATTTTTTTCTCAACAATGTTATTTTAATAAGTGATATAACTACCTAAAATCAGAAAGGACATAGCACACACAAAACTTATAGTCGCTAAAACGGACGATTCCGATGTCGCTATAAAACCATTCCTATAGAAACCTTCGTCAATTGATAATAATCGAAGTATAGTCAATTTACTGTTTCGATAACAGTCAATTATTTAAAAAAAACAGTCGTGAAATGGCCGTTGCTATAAGTAGCGTGTGTGCTATAGATTTAAAATGAAATTTGGCATACATCAGATTCAAAGCATACTTAGCATAAAAACGTCCCAAAGTTGAATTCCAATTAAAACAAATGTAGTACAATAAACTCTTATTTATGTTTTGGATGGGTCAACTCTCTAAAGTGGACAATAATAAAATATTTTTTAACAAAAAAAAAATCCGACTTCAAAAAGTAGGTAAACTAAAAAGCAAAAAATAAATTTACTTCGCACAAAATAATACGTTTTTTCAATTAGTTAAAAATTATTGAATAATTATTTTATAATTCTGAAGTCGTTGCCGAAAAACAATAACTCAATCATATCAATCTTTCTAACAACTATTTTCTGACTGAGTATTAGTTATATTTCTGTGGTAAGTACCAATACTGGGCGACCGCGCACTAGCATAACTACGCCTCCCATTATTGTGTGTACTGTAATTTGATATTGTAGAAAGGTACTTGGCACCGAAACCAAATAGCTTAAAAGTAGACAAAACTTACAATAGATTTACTGAAGTCCCATTTTTCTTGTTGAGCCCTATGATAGAAGTAAGCGGTGAGCACTCCTAGATGATAGCCAGCCCAGTTGCCTTGCGCCGAAACGTAGGCATGGTAGAAAGTGTCGTTGTATCCGAAAATCTCTCTTATAGATCTATAAATAAAATTCAAATTTAAATACCAGTTTTGGTGGAAGTTAAGTCGTTTTGGTATGAAGAGGTGAGGAAATTATGAGGATATTTTGGAAATCGTTCGAAGTCACGTGCTCGAGTAATGTTTGTCATGATTTTCGGTAATAGGGTTAAGCTGGACTGTGTCATAATATACATTACTGAAGGAATTTATGAGGTCGGACGTGAAATTTCTATTTGGGAAATTAACCTAATATTATGAAATTGGTAGAGATTTTGAGACTCGCTCAGGCAAGGTAGCAGCAGTGCTATATTAAATTGCGTTCACGAAAAAAATAAAATAAAATAAACAATTATTCAGAAATTTAAAGGTATATCAGGTATTTAGGTTTTAACCCTCAAATTAATAATACAGTTGGCAAAGCTTTAATTTTAAGTAACAAAAAGTTTCAATTTTATAACATCCTAAAAATAATTTACAATTCAAATTGTAATTGAATAAGCGAGCACTATGCAAAAACCAACTATAAAAATGTATAAGTAAATAAACATTTTCCAATTTTTTTGATATACATATAAAATCATACTTAAATAATAGCAGCCCTGTATCTAATACATGTCCCACTGCTGGGCTCGGGCCTCATCTCGTGATGAGAAAGGTTAGGCCAATGTTTACCACGCTACCCAAGTGCAGATTGGTAGACTTCACACTCCCTCGAGCACGATTTAGGAACTCTCGGACATGAAGATTTCTTCACGATATTTTCCTTTATCATACTTACTCTGGATAAAGACTAACTCTGATCGGCAGGAGTTTCATCAAGTAGCTTTGCAAGAAGGGGATAAGTAGACTGATGACCATCACAACTGACAGCACTGGTACTCCACTCCTGGGCCAGCGCCAGATTACCAGCATCATAACTAGGGTGATCAGGAAAAGCTGGGTGTCTGTACCAAGGTACCTGAAAGAGAAAACAATAATTAGGTTTTTTTATCATAATATTAGAGAGATGCAGAAAGAGATTCTTAAATATGGGCTGCAGAAAAACGTTATATTAATTTAATTTAAAGGAAAACCGGTCAAATGCGAGTGGGTCTCGCTTAATGTAGGATCTGTAGTCAGGTGATACAACACACGGACTTATAAGGGTCTACTACAGATTTTTATTAAATAAGTAACAACCTCACGGTAATATTTTAAAAGTTTTTTGTATTTAGTACGATATTTTCTAAATAGTATTTGACATTTTGCGCCCCTACTACTTTTTTTATGGTGGATAGGGACGCGTTTGACAACGATCTTACCTGATGGTAGGTGATGATCCGGTCTATGGTGGAGCACGCTTACCCATGAGATTCCTATTAACTCTAAGTTGTACTCATTCGGCAACTCATTGCCTTGCCCGAGGCAAGGTAATCCATTCTTTGGCACTACTCTCGAAATAATAAAGTTAAGTTAATTTAGCTATTTCTTATCGCAAGTACAAGTATTTATTACAGCTCTACTTGAAGTTCACGATAAATTTTCTTACCCTATTTTAAATTTTCTATTAAAAAAGCTATTTTACACGACCTTACAAAAACCTATTTTCCATTTCGAGTTAATAGAAGAAATACGTGGCAATAATTTATCACACTATTACTAAATAAACTGTTACATTAAAGTCGTAAAAAATGCAATACCTGTCACCTTGGTTGGTTAGTGAAAATAAATATTTGGTTCGTGTGATAAATCTCTTGCCTAATACAAAGACCTTTGACATGTAGACTTAAATGGGCACGTAAGTGATAAACGATCTCAGATCCAGGGCATTCAACGCATCAAATGTTCAAAAATAATTTTATTAATTTTTAGGATAAATTCAGAATGAATAATAAGAATAATAAATGACAAAATAAGCGTTATTTGAAAAATTAATGTAAAAAAGTCTTTAACATATTTTGGACTTATATGTTAAATATGCATAAAAAAAATTGTAAAAAAAAATCTGAAATTAGCGTTATATTGGTTTTTTTTTCTTACGGCCAAGTAACGCGCACAGCCCATGTGGGGTCATCCTTAGGTACGTCTTAAGTTTAATTCCGTTATTATGATTTTTACAAAATGGCACTGCATTTATTTGAGAAAAGAAACTGCAATAGCAGTCACCTTGGTTGGTCAGTAAAAATATATATTTGGTTAGTGTGATAAATCTCTAGCCTTATACAAAGACCTTTGACATGTGGACGTAAATGGTTTGAGGTGATAAACGATCTCAGATCCAGGGCATTCAATGCATCATAAACAGACGTTCAAAAATCTTTTGAAGAGTTCTTTTCATACATTCTTAGCGTTCTGTAGTTTTAATAATAAACGCTTATAATTTGAACTAAGTCTCACCTTCTGTTAGTCCTATTAAATATTTTTAAAATGATTTATTCAATTTTATTGCGCATGATATTTAAATTATTGATTTGTTTGGTAAACTATCTTCAGCTCTGTTAATGACTTAACTCGGCTTGATTTTTTTAAAGATTAGTGCTGTGATCTTTTTAACCATCGGAAATGTACACTGACCACGTCTGAAATCTATGTATAGATTTAAGGTCCCTTCATTGCATCAGCCTTGTACAATAATTTCTGAAGAAAACATTGTAGCGGGTATAATACAAAATATACAACGGAACCCTTCACAGCGTCCTAGACGACGGGTTTTAGTCACTGCCACAGATGTCCACCCATTGTCACTTATCATGCACCATGTCAAGGTAATAACCCATTACTTTGAGATCACGTCCACCACATTTGAGATGAAGATAAGTCTTTGCACAAAATTTCTCAACAGCAATTTGACAACATTACTTCATTAAACCTTAAGGCTTTCGCAATAAGACACATTATTAATTAAACATCACGTGTTCGGTGTGTTTTTAAACTTAAATATGTATACAGACCTATGTAATATATCCAGTATAAGATGGTCTTGCGTTGTATAGACTTCCAGTGCAAAGCGAGACCAGCTTTTAATGGAAATTAATAGGTTGATTGGTAGCCGTTTGTACGAAATTTCGTCCGAATTTTAGGCAATGCTTGTGGGTCGATGGAAAGTCGGATAGCCTTTAGTTATTGGCAATAAAATGAAGGTTAGATTACTTTGTGTAATGAGGGTAATGCTGTCTTAGTTTTTGTAAGAAAATGGTCTGGAAATTACCTTTATTTTTGTTTCTAGAACTTGCTATTTCTTTGACATGTTAGTCTTAAAGTTTTGGTTTCGTTATTAACAACCCATAGCGCCAACTTAAGATATTATTGATATCAAATATCATTTGTTTACAAACACGTTTTTGATAGTTTGTCGTATTGATAATTGTTCAAATATATTTAAAATAAATTCTACAGCCCTAACCTAACACGATTATCAATAAAGAAACGTAAAAAAAACAAAATTAATGATGTTTTTATGTCGATAACTGCAGTTTTTATAACTTTTAAACGTTCGCTTTGCATATTTATTAATTTTATAATGATTTTTACGCGAATTAACGTAAATATTTTTTTGTCATTTCGGTGCTTGACGTTTCAACAAGATTGCAATTTTTCAAGGTCGTATCTAAATGTCAAAATTAGCAGCCGTGCTACGAGCCTTGACCTATATGGTCAGTTTTGAATACTTTTCTGATATTATTTCTGCTGTATAGAAATTGCGTTCTACCTGATTGCGATTCGTAGTTAGCAACTAACAATTCCACGGCCGTGGCTATTACGAAAGGGCTTTACGCGTCTCTGATTATCGTAAATAGTTCCTTTGAAATTAATGTGCATATACTTCGCATAGGTATTATTTACTAATTTTACTTAGTTTTGTACTAATGGTAAATTACATTTAATTCAAAATATTAGTCCTTTTTATTATTGCCCTTTTATTGTGTCGAGTACACTTTATTTATTTAATTTTGATTTGTATAAATTATCTGTGAAGCTATTACTATTTTACTTGAATGATTAAAAGTAATGTATTAACTTATAATTACAAAAAAAAATAGATTTTAACAAAAAAACCGACTTCAAAAAGTAGGTAAAACTAAAAAGCAAAAAATAAATTTACTCCGCACAAAATAATAGATTTTTCATTTAGTTAAATAGAAATTATTAAATAATTATTTTATAATTCTGAAGTCGGTGCCCAAGTAAAAGCTATAACAACCTACGAGTAATCATCAACAATCGCATACAATACAATACATATTTCAATCGCCAATTGTGAATGCGGTGCTTGTCTCCAAACGATGGCTCATCTTCTTACATGCCCTTTATGTCCCACCACCTGTACCATAGACGACCTGTGGAGCGCCACCGATAATGCCGTTCTTGTGGCAAAGTTTTGGTTTTAATATCATGCATTTCCATGTGTTTTTCCATTGACACGCAAAGGAGAAGAAGAAGAATATGAGTATACGTTATTTACGTGACTTTTCATGCTAATTATTTATTTTGTAAATTATAGAAATGTTTCAACCAAATTCTACTTAAATAAATAAACACTTAATTAACATTCATGATACAATTAATTAAACTCAAAAACAGGTACTGTCAGTGACACACAAATATAAATTTAATTGCTCTGTGTGTACCAAGTAAAAACTATTATAATTAATTAGTAAGTTCATATTTAATATGAATTAATCAAAATTAAAAAACCGCGAGATAGACTTTGTCACATTTTGGCATGTTTCCCTTAACAATAATATGACAAAATCTATATCACGCTCGTTATGCTAGCCCGACAGGGTTATTAGGGTCGACGGTTTACTCTGACAGAGGTTCTCTTTTTTTGCATTATTTAACTTCGCAAACTCTGATCATAGTTAGCTTGACCTAAAGTAGTTTGTTTCATGGATGCAAGACTAAATTAATATCTTGTTCTTTTTAGTACACCTTACTTAATGTAAGTTCTCTTTCGTCATCGCACACGGGGCCTCAGTTTATGGGCTATATTTCTACACAAATCGTAGTTATACTGCTAATATATAACGTTAATCATTAAACACGAATTTAATTGTGAATCTCCTCCTTTTTAAGAAAACGGTTAAGTTCTAAGAAACTTACCAAGCTTGAGGCAAACACAGATGCTCAAACGGGAACAAATTCGGCATCAGAATTACAAGCTGCCACCAGTTTGCTCTGCACATGTCCCGTTCTCTCTTCACTACAGCATCCCACATGGGACCTGAACCCATGTGAGGAACCCAGGTCATAGCAAGAGCCATTACTACGAGAACTGCTGGCATTAGTCTAAAAAAAAGAAAAAGAAATTAGGTATACATATAAGTAAATCGCATCCCTTGTGTGTGTAAGATTTTTTGCTAATTAATTTTCGACCTTATTATAGTTGTCCGTACTGCCAATTTAAAGTTATAAAATGTTGAAAACATTTTTTTAATCATGTCATTGCGTGACTAAAACGTGAACAAATCTCTGAGCATGTTTTTGGTTCAAATAAGTAAGTGTTTTAATTACAAAAGTTGGAAACTTTTTGATGTACTTCATTATTTTAACAAGACGAGTTGAATAAAAGTTTTATAGTTTTATTTGCTTTAACAGCATAAATATATTTTTCTTATGTTGCTTACTTATTGTTTAATTTAAAACAACAAAAAAATCTACAGCCTAATTGGTCTAGTGGTTAGCGTATGCGGCTCAAACCACTGCAGTTATCGGGTTCGATACCGGGTCGGGCAAATAAAGATGTGATATTGTGTTATGATTTTATGTTATGTAACTTTAAAATATAAGTGATAAACAAGCCGTATCTAGTTTGTATACGACTAAAATTAGATTTACTATAAGCTTACACTCCGTCACTGGGCTCGCCAATATCAATAATTACATGCTATTCACAATGTTCGTTATGTTTATATTGATATGAATTAAAGGCAATATTCTGATTTCCAATACGATTGGTATAATATTGGTGACACGAATGTATTATTTAGAGTACTCATTAATCCCAAACGGGTACTAAATTATTGTATAGTTTACTTTATAAAAATAGGTCAATAAATACTCATTGTATTCGTACAGGTTAAATATCAGCAATTTGATTATTAAATAGCATTAATGTTCATTAAGCACTTAATGGATGGTTAAAATAATAATTTGTAATTTAGAGTTATTCGTTTGAATGTGTAATATTTGACGATGTTTAGATAAAATCAATTTAATGTTGCGTTGTATTGGATTAGATACTGACAAATAGAAATTAATACGCTACCAATGGTTGCTATAAAAATGTAGGATGACATTTATTCAGATTTAAACATGCTCAATTTTCGGTTGAGTAAGAATATTCTTAAAAATCTTTGAATGTAGCTTCAATTGTATGTAAAAATAACATAATGTCTTCTTTCAGTTAAATCTTTTATCTACCATAATAATATTTAAGATACTTCCTATATTATTAAAATTATGAAATACGGGTGTTACTCACGTAATGTTGGTCTATTTAGTCGACTGCGGTTTCGCCTATACGTCTAGGCATTATCAAGAGAGTGCGATACGTCGCGCCTGAGTCGCAGCCAGTCTTGAACCGCGGTCGACTAAATAGACCAATATTACGTGAGTAACACCCGTATTTCATAATGTTACAAACTCACGTCAGTTTTATTAAAAATATACTTCTTATACATGTGTCATGTCAGTGGGACACCTTATAGGTAGGATGTTTACCTATATTAATTTTATTATTAAATACCACCATCGAGGTAACTTCGATAAAAATAGCATGAGATTTATTCTCAGACCAACGATAGATGACACATATTTTGTTTAGCTGGTTGGTTAAAGCGCAGGTTCAAATCCTGCCGGTCCTATATTTTTTCAACTGTTTCTTAGTATATTTGGTTTATATAAAAATTTGTCAAACTTATTGGCAAACAGGGTGTGATGTTCCTCCACCACAAAGGGAGGATCCTCCGACCAGGCTCGGTGGTATTATTGCTTGGCGGACAGCTGTCCAACGGTAGCGTATTGGAAGTAGTTCGATAACTTACTCTGTTAGAATTTTATTTTAAATTAGAATATTAGCTAATCATTTGTCGGTGTGCTTTCAGAACAATAGATTCATGATCTACCTTAATGTTAATTTTGCGAAGATATTACAAAACAATAAATTCTAAATTCGCCTGACAACTAATATTAAAATTAACTTCTACTAACTAATAGGTTAGTTGTAAGATGAAACTAACTAAAAGCAATATATTTTTTTAAACTTTCGCAATTTGAGAACATTTTTCAAAAATTAGACAACGGGTCTGAATCGCGTAATTATTATAAAGGTAAATAGCATAAGGTAAGAGCATAAGTATTTATTTACCTTTATAATAATTACGCGATTCAGACCCGTTGTCTATTTTTTTGTAAAAAAATAACTAAAAGCTACCGTATCAAATGTGGCAGTTTTATAATAGGTGTTTGTTAAATGGGTCACGTATCTGAGTCTTATGCTTAACTTAACGTACCTGACCCATCTATTGACGATAGCCATAGGAATAGTTCTGAGCGAAAAAGGGTGAGTCTCAGCGTATTGCAGCATCTTGTAAGCCATGAGGAACCCTCCCATCACGAAGAATATCTGGACAATCACGCGAGAGTTGAAGAGGAGGGCTTTGAAGAAGTCGTCGTAAGACTGAAACAAAGAACATAATATAACATCACGCCTATATTACCCAAAAGGGTGCGGCAGAGTGTTCAACATCCACGTTTCACCTGTAATGTTTAGGTTCCATGGGATAGGGGATGAGCCTATCGCCAACCAACGGGCACAGTTCCAACTCCATGTTGCTTTTGAAAATGCCTTGATGGAAAATTTCCTGATAACAATACTTGTTCAATCTTGGGATTGAACCTGAGACCACAAAAATAAATCATTTATTTTGCAAGAATGTAGTACAAAATTAAATACAGGTATTATTAATTAAACACA
Organism: Hypena proboscidalis; assembly: GCA_905147285.1. Lineage (NCBI taxonomy): Eukaryota > Metazoa > Arthropoda > Insecta > Lepidoptera > Erebidae > Hypena > Hypena proboscidalis. Next base: position 1,124,496 of record LR990150.1, on the reverse strand, counting down.
ATGGTTCAATACATTCTACCATAACAATGCGTGCCAAAAAAATAAAAATAAAAAGATCCACCTCGTGTTGTGAGAACGCATACGCTAACAACTTGACTAAAGAGGCAGTTTTATACTTTCTATTAAGATACAAAATTAGATATATCCTTATTAAATCAAGATAATATTACAATTGAGTCCCTTTTAAGGATTTAAAGCGCCGAAAACTGCTACGCACGTATGTTTATTTGAGATACTATTACGGATAAGATACATTTTACGCAAGAAAACCAGCATCTGTAAATACACAAGGTAGCGAATTTGTCAATGTTCCCGCATAATAACACAGTTGCCCTTACTGATAAGTTTACTAGATTATACTGTATGATAGGTAATATTGCACACATGGTAGTTATATACAAGGTCTTCAACTAAATAAACTAAAAACTAAATTAAACAAACTGCGGGTTATGACTTTTGACTAACATAGACCATAAAATGCTAGCAGCGTTGGTACACACGGCTACTGATCAAATTATACATTGGAGATGTATAATTTGATAAGTAGCCGTCACCTTGGTCTTGCGTAGTCAAGCGTATACAAGGCGAGACCATCAATAAACCAAATCATAACAAATTTTTGCTGAATACAACACTTCTATTGCCTGTAACGAAGCAAAAGCAGTCTTTAAGAAAAAAAACAGTTTAAATCATTATAACATTATATCACCTCATTTCATGAGAATGTTTCATTGATGATCTATAATGATACCAGCATCATAATTAAATAACAAACCATTAAGTTATTAAGCAATAACTTAAAATAAGTGCTAATAATTATATTAAATGCAGTTACTGACGTAAGTATAAGTACAGACTACACATCAATCTATACATTTCCATTAAAAGATGGCCTCTCGTTGTATACCTTCCCATGCAATGCGAGACCAGCTTATACTGGATGTATTAGTTGATCAGTAGTCGTGTGTACAAGTAGATAGCAATACTTTGGTATGAGTTTCCGTTACCTGCAACGTTTAACTGGTTTTATGCGTGTACGATTGCGTTTACTTAGATTTTACTGGGCATGTATTTTATTATGGGTACATATTGTGCAAAAAGCTAAGGTTTAATCGAGTCTGAAATTCTGGAACACGTGTGCAATTAATTTGAATAACACATCCACTTAGTCGACAATATATTTGAATTGGAAAGAAATTTTTGTTCGATTCCCGGATGCGACGATAGCAGGAAATTCACATTAGCAGCACTCATCGAGCTCATCTCTTAAAAAAATAAAAGGTGAAGTGTGGAAGCTGTCTTCTACATTATTAATATAGGCATGTTGTTGTGTTATGTATTTTTTTGCGTTAATTATTCATCCAATGAAAACATAAATATACTATCATCACCATTGTTCAATTAAATTATATTGGGGTTGCCTTCTAAGTCTAAGGTTTTGCCAAAATTTCAGTATAATGAAGAGTGACAATCGACATACCTCCAAAACACATACTGATAAAAATATAGCAACACTATTGTAATAGATCATTTCATAGCAGTTACTTCTCAAAATTATTGATATTTTTCAGCAATTACTTGACCAAGAATACAATCCGTGATAGTGACGAAAATCACTATTAAAATAACTTAATAACAATCATTTTCTTAACTATAATCTTACATCAAAATGTGACGAAAAATTTTAATGGGGCATTTTCGTCACGACATCTACTGAAAGCATTTTCGTCACGACCCTCTACACTTTAATTTTAATAACAATAAAAGTACAATCAGACCAGTAGATCAAGACCCATTTGAAAGTGTCATTTTCGGCAAGATAGCTATAATTTTGTTGAATTAAACGTGACACCACTATTTTGAATGAAGTTTGAACAACGTTAGTGAATTTAGATTTAAATGTTTTGGGATACATAACATAGCATCGCTCCTATATTACACAGAAGGGTATGGCAGAGGTGTACAACACCCACGTTTAACCTGTTATATTTAGGTCCAATGGTTTAGGGTGTGTCCCTATCGCCATCCACCGGTCACAATTCCAGCTCCGTACTGCTACTGTGAATTTCCTAACTAAAAGTTCACAAATAACACTTTGCCCGACCCGGGGATCGAACCCGAGACCTCGAAATGTTTTGGAATGTCTCCGCAAAATAAGTATTAAGGTGGGTCACGAATCAATTGGTTTGATAGTACAATGTAAATAAACAAGTAGTTCAATTTAGCGCAAGTGGTTTACAAAAGGCAATCGCCTTGAAGGAAATTGCATCAAATCTTGATGTTTTTTACTCTTTTCCTGTCGGTACTTGAGTTATTGGCACACAGTACTTTAACATTGTTAGATATGTTTCTTTGCATAATATGTGTGGGCATAATTAAAGTATTGTTTACGGCCTCTTATTTTCCATTGTTTTGGATACATAAGTGTTTTAAAAAGATTAATAGTCATCTTTTTAGAGCTGAAAACATAAAAATCAAATAATGTTTACTCATGAACACAGAAAACAAATAAAAAGGCATATTTTATTTATCAAATATTTTTTAACGTTTTAATTGTTTTTTTTAGTATAAAAGTTGGTAACTTGAATTTATTACTTATTTGACATTATTTTGTGAAGGTATGTTGATTGTGAACGGAGTCAATCGTATTTATTTTTGATGCTTGAGAAAAAAAATGGGTGCTAAACTATGTGTTCCAAAACTCTTTGTATATGAATTTTCTGGATCGAGCAAAAATGTCAGGTAAAAATCGTCTTGGATGAAAACTATTGAGTATTACTGTTGTGAGTACTGAGCACTACATGCCAGTTTCTGAGGTACCGGATAGTTCTTAACCGACCTATAAAATATAAAGTAACCAAATTTAAAAGTGGGATAAGTTATACTTGAAAAAATAACACAATTGTCACTTTTATGTATTTGTGTAATCTTCTCCTGTCAATACGGTTTATTTAACGCCTGTGCAACTTGGGACATAATGTTGTAATTTTTGTCATCAAATAAATGCTAATCGTTTGTGAAATACCTACGTGATAATATTAACTAGCGGTATATTTAACAAGCTATACAGCATCTTCTCTTTCAATGTCACAGAAAATACCAACCAGAACTCATTTCAACAATGTCACACATACACGACAAACATCAATTTCATTGATACAAAGCAACCAGACCAGTACGACACGACACTGGTTGTGCAAGAGGTCGTTGACTTTACTAGGTCAAGATTTCGCGGTCCAGTGGTGCAAGAACGATGGATGCTAGGTTGCTGTCCACGGTTCTGTTTGCGTAGTACCTACCTCAATTTAAAATAGCTTGCAGGTTAAGTTACGCTATGAACTATCTATGTGTCAAATTTAATATAAATCTGATTAATTTAATACTTTCTGCGCAAAGAAACAGCAGCGACAGCCAAGTGGGAGTCAGTAGAACTGCGAAGTAAAATGGTGCACATGAGTTTCTCACCAGCTCTTCTCATAATGCAATACTCATCGGAGCTGGTACTTAGTTTGATTTTAATCTGATTCTAAACAGTTGGATTAAAATAAATGTAAGCCCCGGTTATTGAAATCGTTGTAATTAGTATAATTTAGTTTTACTTATATTTTTATATAATTTGTTTGTAATATTTTGACGTGTTCAAGCGCCTCCTGGGGACTATGAAAAAAAATGATTTGAATTTGAATTTGAATTTGAAAAGGTCTCGGGTTCGTACTTACGGCACACAGCTCTGTCAATATATCGTTAATATTCATCTTTTCAAAGATATGTGTGTATTTATCATATAAATTATCGCTCGCTCGGTAGGAATACATCGTGAGGAAATCTGCATTTCTTAAAAGTACTCGAGGTCGTGTGAAGTCCACCAATCCGCACTTGGCCAGCATGGACTATGGCCTAACCCTTCTCATCATGAGAAGAGGCCATCAGTGGGACATGTATTAGATACAGGGCTGCTATTATTAATACTTTTTGCCCAGAAGTGTAACAAACATTTGAAAGTTTGTGTGTATGAGATTATGTTTGTTACTTTTTTACGCTCAAATGGAAAATTTGATTTTGATTTAATTTGCTAATAAGATAGTTGGTAACCTGGATCATAGATCAAATTGTGTAAATTATTATCACTAAATTTATAAGTATCGCTTACCGCGGGTTAAACAGCGGGTAACAGCTTTATAATACATATTTAAAAAATATGCTTACTCAACCGAAAATCGAACGAAATCCGAATAAATAGCATCGTGCTTTGTGATAGCAGCCATCGGTAGCGTATTAATTTATATTTTTCAGTATTTTACCCAATACATTGCAACATTAAATTGATTCTATCTAAAGAGCGTCAAATATTACACATTCAAACGAATAACTCTAAATTACAAATTATTATTTTAACCATCTATAAAGTGTTTAATGAACATTAATGCTATTCAATAATCAAATAGCTGGTATTTAACCTGTACGAATACAATGAGTATTTATTGACCTATTTGTATAAAGTAAACTATACAATAATTTAGTACCCGTTTGGGATTAATGAGTACTCTAAATAATACATTCGTGTCACCAATAATATACCAATCATATTGGAAATTGGAATATTGCCTTTAATTCATATCAATTTGGACATAATGAACAATGTGAAAAGCATGTTATTATTGATATTGGCGAGCCCAGTGACGGCATTTTAGATTATTGTAAATTTAATTTTAATCGTACACAAATAGATACGGCTTGTTCATCACTTAGATTTTAAAATTACATAACATAACATCATAACACAATATCACATCTTTATTTGCCCGACCCGGCATCGAACCCGATAACTGCAGTGGTGTGAGCCGCATACGCTAACCACTAGACCAATTAGGCTGTAGATTTTTTAGTTGTTTTAAATTAATGAGTCGTACACAAACGAGCTACGGCTTGTTCATAACTTAGATTTAAAAGTTACATAACGTAACAATTTCACGCTTTTATTACCCAAAAGGGTGTGGCAAAGGTGTACAACACCCACACTTCACCTGTTATGTTTAGGTCCAATGGCATAGAGGGTGAGCCTGTCGTCTTTTACAGGTCATAATTCCAACTCCATGCTGGTATTGAAATTTTCAGACGGAAAAATCTCAAATAACACTCGACTCGGTAAGCAAACCCAAGACCTTGCGCAAAGCGATACACAAACTATACCGCCAGACCAATATTAGGCAGTGACATAAAATATTAGTAGGTAATTAATTATTTTTATTCGTTATACGCCTACGGAGGAGAAGCAGCGATAGCCGAGTGGGAGACCGTAGGACTGCGAAGTCAAAGGTCTCGGGTTCGAACCCACGGCACACACCTCTGTCAATAAATCGTTAAGATTCGTCTTTTAGAAGATATGTGTGTATTTATCATATACATTATAACTCGCTAACGGTGAAGGAAAACATCGTGAGGAAACCTGCATACCTGAGGGTGCCTAAAAAAGTGCTCGAGGGTGTGTGAAGTCTACCAATCCGCACTTGACCAGCGTGGTGGACTATGGCCTAACCCTTCTCAACATGAGAAGAGGCCCGAGCCCAGCAGTGGGACATGTATTAGATACATGGCTGCTAAATATATACGCCTACGGCCATTAATACCCTCAGCAGCTCTGCTCTTCTTAGTATACATAACATAACATCACGCCTATATTACCCTGAAGGGTGTAGCAGAGTTGTAACCCACATTTCACCTGTTGTGTTTAGGTCCCATCGGATAGAGAGTGAGCCTATTGCCATCCGCCGAGCACGCTACAAACTCCGTGCTGCTATTGAGAATTACTTAAAGGAAAGTTCACTTTGCGCGACCCGGAAAACGAACCCAAGAACTTGAGGTTAGAGGCGCATACGCTAACCACTAGACCAACAAGGCAATTACTTATTATATACAAGTAAATAGAGTGCCAACCATTGTCTGTAGTTAGTTACACTCTAAAAAATCGAGGCCAACTAAGAGAGATTTTCTCTTAGTTGACGTTAAATTGAATAAAACAACCATGATATTATGCAACTCAACGATAGCAACAGATAGCAGATTAATTAAAGCAACAAGTTCATTTTTATTGAACGAACAATGTACATATGTTCATTGATTCTAACACGTAAATACGTTGTTTGTATCATTATTCACTTCTTTGTATAACTTAATCATTTTTATTTAGTTAACATAAACAAATACGTCAGTTGAATCAATTTAGAATAAACTAATAAAAGCAGTCAAAATCAAATGATAGTTTTGATCATTTTTATTTATAAAATTAACAATTTGTCTTGTTTGATTTAACTAAGATCTGATAATAACGTCAAATAAAATTTAATGTTACATTCTACTATAACTAAAACGTTGAATCGACTTTCATATTAGTTGAATTAATCATTCGATTGATAGATTTGATCAAGAGATCGACCACTCCCTATGCCTCCCTCTACCCGCCCGCATCTATCTTTGGCGGCAGGTGACTGAGGGATGCAAGCAAAGCAAGTCTAAACCAGTTTATTTCGTGCCGTGGAGTGGCCTGCTGTACTTCTTTTCTCTGTTGGTGGTCATTTTAGTATCAAGTAATTTAATTCAGTGCGTTTGATATTGTAGAGTATAAGGATTAGGTATATAATAAACGTTGATTATAAAGTACAAGTGCAGTTATCCCGTGTGATCCCGTCTTTTGACTACTGGAAATGGAAGACGTTAGCGAACTGCTCAAGACATGGGATTTAGAGGCTCTAATACCAGTATTCACCCGTAAGTATCTCAATAGCAAGTCTTTAACCGACTTCAAAAAAAAAAGAGGTTCTGTATTCGATCCGTATGTATGTATGTATGTATGTATGTATGTATGTATGTCACCTTTTTATGTTCGCGATTTTTTATGGTGATTATAGAAAATGTAATTGGTACCTACCTGAACCCAAGGGTTTAGGTAGGTACCTGGGTTTAGGGGTTAGGTAGGCTTTGGTTTTATTTTATAGCCGTTTCATAAAATAAAAGTAGCGTAAGTTACTCCTTATAATGTCAGCTATCAGCCAATAAAAGTCCCGTTAAAATCGACCAAGCCGTTTCAAAGATTTCTTGGAACAAACAGATAGACAAACATTTTATAAATTGTTTTTTTTTGATGTCGGTACCGTATATACTTTTATATGCATTTAGTGAAAAGCTGACACTTCAAATTAGTTTATGTAGTAAATAGATTCTAATAAAATTTGTTGCTAACATCTATTTTTTTTTTTTCAGCATCGAATGAAGATACATCAAATTTAGCCGGATTTTTATCTATACCGTTTTTATTAAACACTGCGGCAGTTAAACAAAAGAAGAAACGCGGTTCAGATGCAGGTCAAAGCTGGAAACCAAGTAAAGTTGAAGCACGGGAAGGCTTTATAAAGCACGTAAAATCTAGTGCAGAAATCCGTCAAGCAATAGAACTCCGCCTTTCAACCCTTCTCCAAAAAGCCAAAAAGGAGCGCCATCCCAACCTTATATTATTGTAGTGGGTGAGTCGCTGGACATAATAAATACTTTTCTAATAGTTGCGAATAAATCAGTCATCTATGAGAGAATATCTGTTATACACGCAGTTGATACGTGTTATAAAATAATATGGGCCCTAAATGCACAGGGTATGTGTCGATACCATACTCTGCATTACAAAAGGCGTTTTATAAAATGTCATCCGCATTTAATGACTGACAATAATTATTTAACTTTTGTTTATGACATTGTTTATGTTAAAATTTCTCTTTACTATAATTCTTACTTAAGTATTTAGTATTATACATATTTAGGTACATAATAAGCTAATTGTTACAACAAAGTTTAGTTTGTTTTGGTTGTAATAATTTTAGACCACTGTTAATAATATAATAAACAAATATTATTGTGACTGATGATAATTCATAATTAGTTAAGAAATAAGCTGTGTAAAAATTATTTTCACTGTTAAATATTGTTATTAAAAAAGTTAGAACGCCGATTCCCTGTAATATAAATATTTTAAGCAATGGCAAAAAATATGTTACCCTGCGCTGTACTATCTAAGTAGTCGATGAATATAATATATAACTATTTTTAATTATATTTTTGTTTCATTTTGACCAAATTTATGTACCTAACAGACATATGTACCTACTTAGAAAAATTTTGTTAGACAAAATAGTTACCAATAGATACAGTTTGAATATGTAAATAGTAGGTACATATTTGTTATTTGAGACTAGAGAAAAAACGATGATGTTTTGATATCATACGTCTTGTATTAATACACTAATACACTCAACTCAGATAACATTCTGGGTACGATCTTCAGATGCTATCTTTCTTTTTCTTTCTTCTTTTCTAGAAGAAGAAGAAAGGTGCTATCTTAATTAATTGGGTTAGGACTTCAAATGCATATTTAGGAGCAATTTCGGTATTAAGTGCGATTTTTAAATACAACCCTTTTCAAAGCATTTCAAAAACCGAAGGTAAGGGTTGTATTTATAAATCGCAATGAATACCGAAATTGCTCCTAAATATTCATTTGAAGTCCTAACCCAATTAATAGATCGGTGTTAGTTAATGAGACAAAGTATCTCAGTACATTCGATTAAGAGTAACTATGTTGATATAATAATGTTTGATATTTAAAATAACCATGGTTTTAGTAGAGTCTACGAAGATGAATTAGTTATAATGATTTGTTTGAGTTTTACCCTCCCCCTCTCCCCTTGTCTAAAAGCTAAACCGTTATCCCCAAATTATGGTGGTAGTATATGTAATGAACTTTCAAGAAAAACTATAGTAGCTACATTAATTCGATTAGTTCAAGAGTAATAAGGACCTAAATTTTAAAATGCAGTTACTAGGAATAGTTCGTACATAATACCTTAGAAAATAATGACTTGTATGATCCGCTCTTGAGCTCATTTACTTTATCATCAGCTTTTCCACCGCCATTTACTGCTTCTCGTATTTACCAATCCAACTTCAAACTAAGCCTACTAACTTATTAACATATTTACTTAGCTACATACGTAGTATTAGCTTAGTACAAACTTAAGCACCTCGGATTATAGAAGGGAATGGTTCAACGACCAGTAGTAGTTATGTACACACGGTTACTCAATCAAGTTCTGTATTTCCAGTTTAAATGATCTCGCATTGTATAGGCTTACCGTGCTATACGGGATCAGCTTAAACTGGGAATGTTTAGTTTTATGTGTAGCTGTGTGTACTTGGTAGGCGTTTAGATTAAATGGCAAAGTTTATTTACGTGTTCGATGTTGTGCTGACTTTATTTTATTATATTGGAAGTTTATTTTATTATTTAAAGCATTATTTTGAAATGCTTATTTATGTCTCTTAAAATGAGAATAATGATTTTTTTTTTGTATTGTAAGATATCACAAATATCTTATTTTATTACAATCTAGCCCATAAAGGCTATAATGAGTAATTCTATTTTAACCTAAATTAATATGTAGACATAAATCTAAGAGTCGTCCAATAACACTTTACTTAGTTTTTATTATGGCGAAGACACTTTGTTCATGTTGTCTTTTGAACTATCACTGTTTTTGTTTGTAATTTTTCACCTAATCACTAAAACTTACTAACTCATATGGTTTTGTCCGTTTAAGTCTTTTCACTATGTCCGTATTGTCGAGGAGCTGGATGGCCACGTCGTTAACGTGATGATGAAGCCTATATTCGTGGGCTTCTGCCAATTTTTGTATCACTTTACCACAGGGACCTTTACCAGGGCAGAGGTAAGACATCCTTTGGTGTGCTGAGCATGCTGGTTACTTTAGTCCCTGGAGTGAAGATAGTGCGAATGGCGCGTGAGGCGATTGAAATTCGAAAACATAAAAATTTTAATTGGGAAGATGGGTATAAATTGTCTACCGCGTGGAATCCAGTGATTACAAAAGCAAAACCTCGCTTTGATTCGCAGTCGGTGAAATCCGCGAATCCGGACACGGTCAGTGTAGTGTGTACTGGACTTTATAATGAAAAAAGTCAACAAGTGAGGGTAGACAGAAAATCATCGCCCTCACGAACGGAGACGGCGCGCGGCGCGCCGCTAGAACCAGTCCGCTTTCGAAAATGGCCAGTGTAATCTGTTAGCCGAAACGTAAAGCCTAAAAGGTAAACAATTGCATGAACGCGTTAATTCCCGTTATATATTTTATTTAGTTAAAAATAGTCAGTTTTTGTCTCTTTCGCCAACTTTAATTACCTTCCTTTTTTATTTATAGTTTTCCAAACAAATATGTATTTCCAAGCTTCTAAATTATTTTTAGACCTTCTTAAGATAACTAAGGCTGACGGTTTGTTAACAATATATAAATAATCATATTAGTTGTAAATAATCAAGTGTATAGAGAAAAATACTGTAAAAAATGTTATTATCTAAAAAAAATTGTTTTCCACCTGACTGATAATTAAAATTATAATACAAAATGATGTTTATTTAATATCATTTTTATTAATAATTCAATTGGAAAACACTCAAACGGTAATTATTTACAATTAAGTCCTGTTTGAATATTAATCATATTAGTATAATTAATTATACATTGTCATACCGCGGTTTTAGATCGCTTGCTATCCAATACAATTATTTTGATATAGCTTTTGCCTGTCTAATAACATGATTAGTAGTGGATTATTATTTATTTATTTATTAAGATTCACCAACATTTGATTACACTGTTACATATTTTGAGGTATACATCTTATATCTAATAGCGTTAGTGTAACAAACAGTTATTGGTAAATACAGCATGTGTCATTGCGTGCATAGTTTTGACATAATTTAACTTAAAATATTAATTGCAAATGTTAGTACTTAGCTAATAATAATTAATAATATAAACAATTGTAGTGGAACAAATTTAAAAAAGTTGTAGAAAATATAAGTACAGGCATATTGTTATTACTGTTACTTTGAACGTTTATCTAAATAATATTTAAGTAACACTGAACGAAACCTGCTAGGTGAGTCAGCGTAAATATCGACTAGGTCGCTACAATCATTCGTCAGCCGGCATAGCCTGGGAATCGGTGAGTTAGCACCAAAGACTCGTCGGTCGTATCGGTCGCTATATACCATATTTGTTGTTCCTATTTGTGGAAGGTTGTGCCATTTAAGTTGTGGCAAAATATTTTATTTGATGAGTAAAAAATATAATATCTAAATACTATAGTACCTACTCTTTCGAGCCTTTGCCCAATTCCATTGATTTATAGTCTAACGGATTTAGTTGAATATTAGTATTTTACGTGGAGCGAGCCATCACCGCCAGACTTACACAACCCAGTACGAGGCCATACAATACTCAATGTTAGACTAGTTGCCAAGCTTTCTGACCTCTGACTTCCCGTAACGTCCATAGATCTTCAAATGGCAACCGGGACCGACGCAATGGCTCGACTTGCTTGCCGAGGCATGGAACTCTAATTCTAAGGTTAGGTTTTATGTATGTAAGCAGTCACCTACAGCGCTAAAGTAACACTTCGCTAATTGTTTGCCAAACACTGTGCAACTAGTTTTGGATGCTTCTTGTCAAACTTGGCAACTCTGTTGAGACTTGTTATAAGTCCTTCTAAGCGGATTTTGGACACGACCGGCTAACCTCAAAGGAGACTAGACATCAACATGAATGATATCAGTTCACAAGTTTGTATTATACTTATAAAACTATACGTTTACGGGTTTTATTTATTTATTTACACGTTTAACCAGCTTTCTGGGCACGTTACCTGCGGTCGACATCGATACGGACGTATTTTTTGACACCTGAATTTTTCACAAGATTTAGTTTATTAAATAATTTTTATGTAAATATAGATAGGTATTTTTTAAATTAGTTTTAACGATTATATTTTAGTTAGGTTAATATTGTAAATATTTAAATAAATAAAATACTATTAGATAAAAAGGTATGGAGAAGTGGGGCGAAAAAAATTGTCTAAAATGTGGTATTTGTTATCGACAGGGTATGAAACCATACGACTGAAGTACGGTCAACGTAAATCAACAGCATTAGTCCTATGTTCTTTTAGTAACACTCCTTCAGCTCCTATCCTATACACATTAAAAACACACTGCAGACCATACTCGAAGAAAAATATTTTTCCTAACCGAGGCACAACATTCTCTTTGCCTCGCCTTTTGAAGCTCCAAAATGTACTATCGACTAGATTTTCACGGCAATTACCAGTCCGTGTTTTATTTCATCTGTGATACATAGTAATTGAACATTAATAAAAATGTAGAAGACATTAAAAGGTAGGTACTCACGTTTTCAATAAACTCGGGGTTGGCAGTGTAACCATATCCGATGAAAATCATGGAATGGAGGCCAAGAATCATCACCATGGTGTAGAATCTGCAACAAGAAAATAAATAAAGCTAGCAGACTCATAAGAACAGATCATTGAAGTATCCATGAACTTCTTTTAATGACTAATTCGTCGGTTGACACATCAAACTCATGAAGTATAAATTCGTTTGTTTTATTAAGAAGAAAAGAAAAGTTACTTATTTGTGCAATAAAAGAGGAAAGTTTGTATTTTTTTCGAGTGTTAATTTTGATTCCCAAGTAAGCCTATAAAGTACGCTACTCTTATGATTCTAGGTTAGAATCTTAAGCGTAGTGAGGGACTTAAAAGCACGAGATGTAAACAACTTTGATCTCGTGTCACACATACAACTTTTCACCTCAGCAACTCAAAGTAGTAACTATAGTACAAGTTCTCCATAGATTGGGACTAAATGTCGTGGTGTCCTTTGCTTCGAGCGACAGCAAAACTCAAAGCAAAATCGAGTTTTGCTCAGTGCTTTCAGGATTGAAATGAAGGGGTGTTACAAAAAAACCGACTTCAAAAAGTAGGTAAACTAAAAAGCATAAAATAAATTTACTTCGCACAAATAATACGTTTTTTCATTTAGTTAAATAGAAATTATTAAATAATTATTTTATAATTCTGAAGTCGGTGCCACGTAAATCGGATAATTAAGAACTAATATTCAGTCAGAAAATAGTTGTTAGAAAGATTTATACTTATTATCTAGTTATTGGTTACTTGGCACCGACTTCAGAATTATAAAATAATTATTTAATAATTTATATTTAACTAAATGAAAAAACGTATTATTTGTGCGAAGTAAATTTATTTTATGCTTTTTAGTTTACCTACTTTTTGAAGTCGGTTTTTTTTTTGTTAAAAATTATTTTATTTTACGATTTTAAGTGATGGGTAGACCGAGCAAGAATGTTTCTCGAATGAGGAGACGACGGTTACTTGAGACGGAAAACTTATTAATAATAATCCCCGTACTCCTAACCGTTGAGGAGTTGTACCTTCCAGCATCAGCTCTGCAACTTAAAATGCAAATATCCAAGTAGTTTTAGGTAATATACGAAACACAATATAGAAGCTTGATTGACCCATGATTTCTCTAGGATCCCATCATTAAATCATGACCTCATATTATGAATATACATAAGTAATATTCAACGTCTCGCCTCATCTGTGTATAATTTGAAAGAATACAGTAAACTTCCTCAAGGAGCCTATATTTAAAGAATTATCCCCGTATTCCTAACCGTTGAGGAGTTGTACCTTCCAGCATCAGCTCAGCACCATAAAATGCTGGCTACTAGATGCAAATATCCAAGTAGCTTTAGATAATATACAAAAAACAATATAGAAGCCTTTTAAATTTGAGGGTTGCCCTCGATTTCTCTAGGATCCCATCATCAGAACGTGACTGGAAAAAAATGGGACCACATGACAAGTATATCCTATCAAACAAAAAAAGAATTTCTCAAATCGGTCCAGGCGGCTTCGAGTAATCGGTGAACAAACATAAAAAAAAAAAAAAAAAAAAAAAATACAACCGAATTGAGAACCTCCTCCTTTTTTTGAAGTCGGTTAATAATAAGACCAACTTACGGTAGTTTAGTCCAGTATAATTTGTACACACAATAACAGAAAGAAACACAAGAGTAGATTGTTCACAAGCACACAAGATGAAGAGTTTAGCAGATTACCTGAAAAGTAACCGTTAAGCTTTATAATAGGCGAAACGAAATACAAAGCGCGAGTAAATAAATAAGCGAGGCAAGCGAAGAAAGAAGAAAAATAGAAAGAACGGTTTTTGAGCCGCTGAGGTACAAAATAGTTTCTGATTTAGGTTGAGTAGATAACATGTATATTTCATACCTTAAAGCCTGGAAGCATTTGAAGATTCCACCTTCAGCACTACCGCCATGCTTTAAAGCCTTCCAGTTCTTTTGAACGCAGAAGGCTAGCATGTATCTATTATCTGAAACAAACATGTCTAGGATAGTGATTTTTATAAAAGTACATAAGGATCTAAAAGAAGTATTTGATTTTAAAATCTACATCAAATAATTTCTGTATTGCAAAATTGTTACACCTTGTTTTCTTTCGTTTATTTTTATTTTGACAGCTTCACACCTATGAATTACCGCCTTTTGTTGCCAGTCTAATATTCTGTAGTAATGCAGTACTTAATTAACAGGCAACAAATTTTAGAGATGACCGTGTGTCATTCAGTTCAATTTCAATTTCAAAAGTTCTTTATTTATAAAATGACATATTACAATTTTTTGTACAATACTAGTGTTAGTTAAGCCCTAAACGACTCATATAGAACTTTTATCGTGTAGTTAATCGGTTGAGAATAATATAAAAGCATGATAATTGATCGAAACAAACAGAAACATGTGGATACTAAAGGTAAGTTATGCAAGTTTTAGAGTAACATTACATTTCAATACTCAATACTCAATACTCAATTCTTTATTGCATTTATAATTTATACGTTAATAATATTGTTGGTTACAAACAAAAATAAATATAATGAACATAATTATATTACTATAGGCGGTAGTTTATAAAAACAACGGTCGGGGCTTCGACAATCCGCAAGAAGCAACAGGAACGTATACATATAGGTGGGTACACCAAATAAGCAGCCGGCACGCATAGATCTGTGTCATTTCAAAAAGCCACAGACTATAAATCAGATCTTGAAATAAGATAAATCGATATATTATTTTAATATAAAAAAATCGACTTTATTTAAAATGAATAAAAATATAATAATTACTCCAATATTATTTATTAATGAGAAAATAAGTCAAAATCTTGGAATTTCAAATGAAACAAGTAAAATTATTATTAAATATTATTAACTACAATTATTCACCAGACTCTTAAAAAATCCTTATAAAGGAATATTAATATCACTTGTCGGCTCTTAGTACCGATTTTGATCTTGTTTTTTTATTCAAGCAGTTGATAAGCGTAAAACGTCAGTTAAATACGTTTGTGGAATCGGCCCTTATCAAACTGACAAGTGCGATCATCGCTTTTTAATTCACTACACATTTTGTGTTCTGTCAGTTAGTCTCTAAGTAATGATTAGCTATAGTAAAGTTTATCGACGTACCTTGTCTATTCTCCTTAGCAAATAAGAAGAAGTACGCAGAGCATCCCAGGTTGACTAGAAGTATCGCAATGAGTATGACACCAATGATGTAGTCCAACGTGTCTGGTGGTATGTAGTCACCTTGCGTCTTGCAGTAGCGGACGGATAGAGTGTCAATCTGTTGAAACAAGGGGTTTTGTTGCATAAATCCGAATCCAGAACTAAAATGGTAACATCTGTAACATTTATTTATTTTATTTATTTATTTATTCATTTGCGAATATGGGTACATAAAGATGGTACAGAGGTTGTTTGATTCATCCACATTCAGCCATGTAGCATGCAAGTAGTTTTAATTTTATAATAATAATAATATGAATTCATGCATTATTTAAGCTAATTAAATAACAAAATTCGTGTATTGAAATTGAAATAATGGTAATAAAATCAAATTTAAATTAATGTGATGAATTCAAAATTAAATTACTTAGAATCATAATAAAATGTCAAAAAAATAAAAAAATGATCTCAAATTAACATTATTTCAAATTGACAATAAACATTTTTAGAATGTCATAAATAAAATAATGAACATTAATCCAAAATCAGAAACTACAAACTAGAATATGTAAATTAGGACGATTGTTGTTCCAATGAACAAGTCACTGCTACATGACATTTGATATGTGTTATAATTATAAATTACAGTAGTAAAACCAAGTAAAACAATTTAAAAGTCATGGGGTTACTTAAGTTATTGGTATTTTTAAAGTAATTAAATCTGATAATGCGTGTAAATTTAACAAACAGTAACGAAATTTCTCACTTAATGCTAGTTGGATTAAGAGCCTGTAAAATGTATCAATGAAATATTATTTCACTTGATATTTGTACCCTTGTTGTATACTCGCATTCAAACAGTTTTTTAGCCATTCTGCCGTAGTATTCCCAGCCCAGCATCAGATTGACTGGTGCTTTGGCCACAGTGCTGTGAGCTGCAGACTTGAGAAACTTTGTGTGCTGGTAAGTCTTGTGTATTTTCACCTCCTGTCGTTTGCCTCAATTCTGAGGATCGTGACCTTCTCTTTGGATTCTCTCTTGTGTACTGGTCCGCCACTTGGGCTGTGTGTGTAAACTGTGGTGGCAAAGATGGTGAACAGTTCTTCTGACCAGGCTTTGGCCTGTGGGTCTTTGCCCTTCAATATTGCCAGTGACCATTAGTCTTTCGAGATTATCGTCTCCTCGCAAGGCCTTGACGGCTAGGAGAAATTCTAGAATAAAGATAATTCTTACCTGTAACCCATACCCTTGATGTATGCTGGCATTTAGACAATCCCTCAACCGTTCTGCCGTAGTATTCCCAGCATCAGCGTGACTGGTGTTCAGGCCACAGTGCTGAGAGCCGCAGATACCGCGGTGAAACTTGTTATGCTGGTAATTCTTGTAGGTTAGTGAGGAGAAATTCTGGAACAACGAGAAGAGTCCGTGGTAGGTATCCGATTTTAAAAGCTTTATTTCTAAGCCATTGCCTTGTCGGTTTAGTGGTCAGGTTATGTGGCCTCTCAGCGCGGTCTTGGGTTTGATTTCCAGCTTGAGCACAAGTGTTTTTTGGCATTTTCCCCACGGAAAACCCTCAATAGCAGCACGGACTTGGAATTGTGCTTAGTGTATTAGAGATAGACTTACCCAATCACATGGGACCTAGAATATTATGAGAAATGTGAGTGTTATAAAACTCTGCCACACCTCTGGGTAGTATGAGCTGGATGGTATGTTATGTTATCTTATAATGAAATGGCTGCACATGTTTTGTTAATACAATCAGATTTTTCTAGTCGTGTCATTGACTATAGTACTTCTGTTAAATAGTATGAGAATAGGATGCCTTTTTGGTTGACCTACATTAGGTCTTTATTTATTTATAGGGTCGCCTACAATCGTTACACAATATCAATCAGCAAACACAGCATTCAAAGTAATCATTCAGATATTAGTAAAAACAAAAACAAATGTCCTTTAAGTCACAAGGAAGGAGGGAAGTAATGGGCAGGACAACAGATGGGCCATAATTTGGGTGGGCGATCCACATTCGCATAGTTAATACAATAACTAAACCTTTCACCAAACCGCTTCCACAAAAGTAATAGCAGTATGTAAATAGAAGGTACTTCACTGTCCGGAACTTAAGTCAACAAACATAATAAGCTTCATCCCAAAGCTCTCATATGAATAATAATGCAAACAAACATTTTGATACAACACACTTGTGTACAACTCTGTTATGTCAAGGTTCTATGTATAGAGTCAAATATTTGCCTTTATTCGTTGCGAGTACGACAAACAAATTAGGCTCCTGTATTGTGAGAAGTATTGTGTCATTATTTGGTAATATTCTATACAGGCAGTTATTACTTTTCATTAATCAATTTGATTCTACGAGCGTTTCCAATTATATTGGGTTGGTTTCTACATACATTGTCTGACTGTTTTGGTCTTTGGGCGTTATTAGTTCTTATTGCAAAATATACATTGTGTGAGGGTTAAATACATTACAAATAATTAGACAGACTCTGTGTCAAAAAAAGACTTCTGATGATATGATATTTATTACACACATACAAATAAAGCATTTCTTAAATAAGTGTATACATGTACTATAAAAGATATACCTATTATATTCAGTTTTACAGAAAGGTAACTAGAATTTCGCTTTGCTCTCATTATCTAATGAGTTTTTGATATTTAAAGCTTGGGAACTAATTTTAAGATAATCACTTAGATTTTTAGGTTAAAGGTCAATTTCGGAGATAACGGAGAGCTTTTATCTGCCCCATTAGACCTATTTATTTTTTTCTTAAAGGTATTTTAAGGGTGCATGAAAGGAGCTTCCCCGAGTGACGTATACAATGATTCCCTACGTCCGGTGCACCCTGGGCAATTTGCGAGTTCTTCAAAGCGAATTGGCTAATCCTTTTACCACGATGACAAGTCAAAATAAATTTTGACTCTGCCATCGACACGACGAAGAAGAAGAAATGGGTATTTTTAAAAGACATACCTTGATAAACTGATATAGCGGCGTTTCATCTTCCAAGAGCACCATGTCTACTATGCAGTAGACGGCGTCAGGATTCTTCAAACAAAGGTCGAAGTCATCCAGCTCTGAGAGCAGTGGCATGGAATGGTAATCCAGTTGCGTTTCTGTAGCTCCATCTGGAAAGAAAAAAGCTGTTAATGGATGTCAACTCATTAATAAAATTTTAAATGGGTTGTATATTCAAAATTTGCTCCACTTAGGGGCTTTAATTATGACCCGAGACCACGAAACTTTATATCCGAACAAAACATGTATTGTAGAACGTTTGTCTGTCTGTATTTATTTTGTCAAAACACACCCTAAAACAGTAACTGGGTTTTGGAGTTCTGTAGCTACAGGTCCAACTTAAAAGTTATGTTTCATTTACATATGTTCGTTGTGGAGAAGTCGAGTTACCTTTGCGTTGAGTTTTTAACTGAGTGTGAATGAAAGGACTGTGATTTACTAAAAACCAGTGTATGAAGAAAAATGATAAATTAAAATGAAAAGATAAAGGTTTGGTTCCCTAGTAATCGTCATCTGTATTTTCAGTAAGTTCTGTATTTCATAGATAAAATAATTCCTTGAATATAAATCTTTGGAATATAAACTGGAACGCGATTCGTTCAAGAAAGATGGCTAACTGCGATAAGTTTGGACGAGGGCAGCATCCGATAACATCTTTAAGTTCTTTAGAAATTAGTACTTAATTTATGTTAAATGGCACAATTTAAATAGGAAATTGTGACTAATCATATTATTATTGAGTATTTAGAACCCTAAAGAAAATTTAATGAAAACCTCGTGTCACAGTGCTTATTATCGATTTACTCAGAAGCGGCCTGACTGATTTTATAAAGTATTTCTACTTTTCTCTAGGTACCCATTATATAAATAAATAAAATAAATATCACACAACATACACACAACCCCATGTAGTCCCAAACTAATCAGAGCTTGTACTATGGGTACTAGAATAACTGATACTAATACATATATACTTTACTTTTGTAAATATATACATAGAAACGCCCAGACCAAGACAAACCTCCATGTTCATGCAAACAAAGATTTGTCTAGAGCGGAAATCGAACCCACGACCTCTGCGTAGCAGGCAGTTGCACTACCGTCTCCGCTATCTGGTCGTCAAAAACCCATGTTACATACAGTGGGCCAAACAATTAGGTATACAGGTTCTACGCCATAAAATCTGACTGCAATAGATATGCAAGTTTGTATTTCATATTTAATAAGTGTAATATAACCACTATTCAGATATATATCTCTTTTATCCATAACTAGTGTCGTAAGTCTTTACTATGACTTAAAAGTTTTTGCACTGCATACCCAACTCATTGGCCGACTGTACATAACCGAAATACCAAATAGTTGTGTGTCTGTGGCCAAACATAGCAAATATATTAAATCATGCCGAAACCATTTCGCAAACGTATATGCACAAAATATTAAGTTGTTTTGAAATATTTAAAGTACTTACTTAAAGTTTTAGTAAAAGGAAAATTATGAAATGAAATTTCACGTTTTATTGTTAAATATCTTCAAGGTCTTTTCTCTTAACATTATAAGTATGCCAAATAATATTAGCATTTTCCTTTTTTTGTTTATTTAAAAGTAAAGGCAAAGGATAAGCCGTAAAAAAAATATAGTTCTAACATAACATAATTATAATGACATAACATCACGCTTATATTACCTGGAAAGGTGTGGCACAAGTCAAATCAAATCAAATCAAATCATTTATTTCCATGAGTCCCAAGGCGCGCTTGAACACGTCAAAACAAACATCAAAATACAAAAAATATAAAATTAATATAAGACTTAGCTAACTAAATTATAATACTTATTGAAATAAAATGATTTGACACCGGAGCTTAGATTGACTTTAATTCAACTTATAGATATGAATTAAAATCAATCCAAGTACCAGCTCCGATGGGTATTGCATCAAGAGAAGGGCTGGTGAGAAACTCACCAGTGCACCATCTTCTCAAATAATTCATACAATATTTGTTTGTTTTTTTGACAATAATTCTATGTGTAAGTTATAGCAACCAAAACAACATTATGGCTAAAGATGGTTGGTTGGTTAAGTGTACAACACCCACACTTTACCTGTTAAGTTTAGGTCCCATAGGATAAAGGGTGATTCATCGCCATTCACCGGGCACAAATACAACGCTGTGCTGCTATTGTGAATTTCCTAACGGAAACTAATAACCCTATGCACGACCCGGGAGTCGAACCCGAGACTTTGCAGCTATAATTCTACTGCCCAAAAATCTTCTAACAGAAAAAGCAACAAAATATCACAACAACTGAACGGAATAATTAAAAAAGGATTCGGCCTTTTTTTTTAAAAGACAACCTAAATGTCGCCATCAAATGAACTTCTATGTAAGTTTTTACGTGATTGTCAACGAAGCTTATGATATTTTCAGACAAATGGAATGTTTATTTAATGTTCTAACACAATATCCAATCAGATTTTTAATCATTAATCCAGTGTTCCAAAAACATATAAAAACAAAAAGGTCTTAATTTGCTTCACAACTATTTTCTTATTTCATTATTATTGTGGTAAAAGTGTTAGTTTCAACAAACCAATTGCTACCTTTTCAAAAGAGTCAACTATTTCAAAACAATTTTTCAAAATAGTCACAAATCAAATACATTGGTCTGATAGTACATCAATCAAGAAGCAAGCTAGACCTAGCTTAGTGACTAGTTTAAAGGCTTTAAAGGCCGAAGCTTCAAGGCTGATTCAGTCATTAATTTTACTTTATACAAAGTACAATACTTATTGCGACAAACAGAAAGACACATCTGTTCTTTTGTATATCTAAGGAAGATATGTGCGTTTCAAAATAGGATGTGCTTTGTGGACAAGGACACCTTTGCCAAAAAGAATAAAGGACATGAGTTTGTAGTCAAATGCTGACAAAATTAGCGATGGTCTCCGGTCCCGAACACTTACTTGTGCATAAGGCACGTGATTTTTTTTTATTTTTTATTCACACTCTTTATTGAAATTGTAACTGACTTAATGTCAGTTACAATTTATATTACAATTTAATTCAATTCTGTAGAACTTAAATTATCCAAACATGACAATACATTTACCAAGTTGTTATAATGATGTTCGCATGTATACCTTCACATGTTATTTAAGTAAATTATATTTGCATGAACATTTGACCGAAGTTGCATGAACTATCTGTAGTATGTAAGATCTACATTGTACCAACTTTAAGGCAAATAAAATGATTGGCAATTAAAAAAAAGAACAATCTGTATTTCTTAATAATTTTGTTCAAAATGTTTGTATTCAAAATGTCATAAAGAATTGGGCCTCTAAATCATCTTCCTTAGAAAGGTTATAAGATATTTTACATTACACTACATTATTTTACATTAAACTCCACCGCAGTGGAGCACTAAAAAAATACGCGAGTCAAAGCACGGGAGCAGCTGTTACCTAATACAATGAATTCCACGCGGACTAAGTCGCTAACAAGGTAGTTTAAAATACTATTTCAAATTCAAAATTCAAATCATTTATTTTCATAGGCCCCAGGAGGCGCTTGAACACTTCAAAACATTACAAAAACTGATATAAAAATAAATCATAAATAATACTAAATATACTAATTACAATGATTTGAATAACTGGCTTAGATTAATTTTAATCAAACTGTTTAGAATCAAATTAAAATCAATCGAAGTACCAGCTCCGATGGGTATGGCATTATGAGAAGAGCTGGTGAGAAACTCATGTGCTCCATCTTTTAAAATGAAAAATATAACAATAAGTATACATACAAAAGTCACATAAGAAGAGCAATTCATTTCCAAATACTATTATCATTTATGTAGTCTGAAATACTGTAGTAAGCTTTTTGACATAATCTAATTTTAACATATTTTTTAAATTTACCTATCAATAATTCTATTGCGTCTAAAAGAAGTTTATTGTAAAAGCGTATACATTTAAAACAATGTATGGCAGGCTTATGGTAAGGTTATGTTCAAAATCAAACGCAACGCAAAATACAAATTTACACATGCTTTTGATGTGGGAGTATTAAATTTGTCGTATTTATACGTATTACAAATACATCGCTACCGATTCTAAGACACGACATACTACAAGATTCTAGCAAACAGGTTCTCAAATACCAGCGCGTTGCATAGTCCGAACATTTCTAGAATTTCTTGCTCATCATTACCTGCTTAGCTTTTAGTACTTACATTTAATTGATTAGTCTAAATAACGTACGGTACGGTTCTTATACGAAGTATGTAGTGAGCGGACGTGTAGTCCACCTGATGGTTACAGTACATGGTCAACAACAATTCATAAAAGCAGATTTAAAATTTGTCGTTATTTCTTAGAACTCCAGTTTTTTTATACTAATAATTTCAATTGAAATCTTACCACCATCAAGGACAGTAGCTATCATTGCTATTTGACGGCAGCGTACATTTGTAACTGCCTCGATAGTCTAGTGGTTAGCGTATGCGTAACGTGAGGTTTCGGGTTCGATTTCGGGTCGCGCAAAGTGTTATTTGTGAACTTTCCGTCAGGAAATACGCAATAGCAGCAGGGAGTTGGAATTGTGTTCGGTGTATGGCGATAGTCTTACCCCCTATCCCATGGGTACTAAACACAACAGGTGAAATGTGGGTGTTGTACACCTCTGTCACAACCTTCTGGGTAATATAGGCGTTGATGTAATGTGAGATGGAGGTGATTTTGGCCTCGGTCTCGTTCACAAGAGCTCTAGTTCATCAGGTTTGTCAACATTTTCAGTCATATCTCTAAGTTGAATTAAAGTCAATCTAAGCTCCGGTGTCAAATCATTTTATTACAATAAGTATTATAATTTAGTTAGCTATATTTTTTTTTTTTTTTTTTTTGTATTTTGATATTTGTTTTGACGTGTTTAAGCGCCCCTTGGGGCCCATGGAAATAAATGATTTGATTTGATTTGACAAAATATTTACAATGTTCTCTTCTCCGTCTTCGTTTAACATAAACTATTGCAAAAAGGCTAAGAGTAATTTTTTAACCAGCCCAAGGTCAACGCTCAATTAACGTTCTGGATCTCTCCGTCCCATTCAGACATTGAATGACAAAAAGGGAGCGAAGAGAGGCTTAGTGTTAACCAAGAAATAGTGAAATTCGGTTAAAGTATCCTTGCTATTGTGTTGAGGTGATAATAGACTACAAAACTACCAAAGGAAAATGGCTGCGTCACATCAGGAGAAAATTCAGGACGGTGACTTGCTAACTCGCTAATGGGCCCACTAATCATTAACCATGGCTATACCAACCTTATAGGGGTTGCAGAATACATTGTGGTTTAAGTTTCGTATATTATATTCAAAACAAGCTGCTTGCGTCATTAAAAATAGTCAAAAAGTAATAGTAATACAATATATAACATAACATTACGTTTTTATTACCCAAAAGGAAGTGGCAGAGGAGTACAACACCCACACTTCACCTGTTATGTTTAGGTCCCATGGGATAGGGGTTGGCCTATCGCCATTCACCGGGCACAATTCCAACTCCGTGCTGCTATTGTGAATTTCCTGACGGAAAGTTCACAAATAACACTTTGCCCGACCTGGAAATCGAACCAGAAATCTCACGGGAGAGGCGCATACGCTAACCACTAGACCGTCGAAAATATACAACATATTTTAACTTCTGATTGATTATTTTTATAGCATTTAGCTATGCTTAGCAAATTATACTAAGAAACAGTTGAAAAAGATATGGGACCGGCAGGATTTGAACCTGCGATCTTACTGCACACAGGGCAGCCACTTTAGCCATCCAGCTACGGTCGCCTCTTACCAGAACCCTAAATTTCTCAACTGTATGATACGTCATTTTGTGACGTCACGTTCATCCATTTAGGGTTCTGGTAAGAGGCGACCGTAGCTGGATGGCTAAAGCAGCTGTCCGGTGTGCAGTAAGGTCGCAGGTTCAAATCCTGCCGGTCCCATATATTTTCAACTATTTCTTAGAATAATTTGCTAAGCATAGCTAAATGCTATAAAAATAATCAATCAGAAGTTAAAATATGTTGTATATTTTCGACGGTCTAGTGGTTAGCGTATGCGCCTCTCCCGTGAGATTTCTGGTTCGATTCCCACTTAAGACAAATCTTTGTGTGCATGAACATGGGGGTTTGTCTTAGTCTAGGTGTTTCTATGTATAATAAGTATGTATTTACTAAAGAAAAGTATATATGTATTAGTATCAGTAATTCTAGTACCCATAGTACAAGCTCTGCTTAGTTTGGGACTAGATGGCGTTGTGTGTAAGTTGTGAAATATTTATTTATTTAATATTGGTAAGTTGCGAAAGGCTCACCCCTTTTCCCACGGGACCAAAAAATAATAAAAATAATAATATATAAAAAAAAAAAAAAAAAAAAAAAAGAAAAGAAAAAAAAAAGAACTTAATCATAAAATACAGTAAAAGTACGGCAACTAACTATGTGAGACACAAGATTTATATTCACAAATAAGATTGCAACGATAAAATTTAGCAAAACAGTGTTAATTTGTTAAAATAATATTCAGTCTATAATATTTTTTTAAAAATAAAAATCTTAATAAGCTAATTAAAACTAGTGTGATACTTAACACTAGTAATTTTGTTTATAAGAGATCTTTATTGATAACGTTGATGCTAACAAGTATAAAATTACCGAAGCGATAATAATTGTTGCTATTATCATATTAAAAACATTTAACACTTAAAATAATAACGTTTACCTCAAAATTATGAAAATATGTAAGATATTACATAATATTATTATAATATCACGCTGTTATAAGTCAGAAGGATGTGGCAGGGGTGTACAACACCTATAGTATTTTTTGGTCCCGTGGGAAAAGGGGTGAGCCTTTCGCAACTTACCAATATTAAATAAATAAATATTTCACAACTTACACACAACGCCATCTAGTCCCAAACTAAGCAGAGCTTGTACTATGGGTACTAGAATTACTGATACTAATACATTTATACTTTTCTTTAGTAAATACATACTTATTATACATAGAAACACCTAGACTAAGACAAACCCCCATGTTCATGCACACAAAGATTTGTCTTAAGTGGAAATCGAACCCACGACCTCGGCGTCGCAGGCAGGTACACTACCCACTCCGCCATCCGGTCGTCAACGCCTATTATGGGGATCAAGTCAGACAACTAAAACAAATGCACACACTTTTAAATAATTACAATTTATTACCTTACCACACCGTATTTTCACCTTCATTTAATAACGCACACTTTACACATAAACTATTTTCACTTCACCTTTACACTTCTAATCGAACCACAAGACTGCCCGCCATCTTCCTGACACCGTCCGATCACGACTCGTCACCCCACCACCGGAAATGAGTCGTGATTGGTCGATGCTTAAATTTAATCAAACCAATGCAAATGATATCATAATAATTCAATTAAATTATATTTTTAAATATGATCTATTTACAAATAGATAATTACCATTCATTATATTTATTACCAACTACTTCCTGTAAATTTATTATTTCATTTGCCATTTCCAACACTTGGTCCAATTCAGTATCTATTTTCCAATCATAGATCAATTGAATAACAATGTAAATAATAAGTAAATGATATATAACTATCTAAACCTAACACTATATTACCCAGAGGGGTGTGGCAGAGGTGTGCAACACTCATATATTTAGGTCCCATGGGATAGGAGGTGAGCCTATACCCACCGGGCACAATTTCAACCCCGTGCTGCTATCGAGGGTTACTTTACGGAAAACTCACAAATAACACATTTACCAGTCCCGGGCATCGAACCCTGACCTTGCGGTGAGCGATGCACAAATTATACCGCTAGAACATAGAGGCAGTTATAATACTATCTTAATAACAGCTCTGTATTTAATACATGTCCCACTGCTGGGCTCGGGCCTCTTCTCATGATGCGGATTGGTAGACTTCACACACCCTCGAGCACTTAATAGGCACTCTCAGGCAGGTAGGTTTCCTCACGATGTTTTCCTTCACCGTTAGCGAGCAATAATTTATATGATAAATACAGACATATCTTCGAAAAGACAAGAGGTGTGTGCCGTGGGTTCGAACCCGAGACCTTTAACTTCGCAGTCGTACGGTCCCCCACTCGGTTATCGCTGCTTTGTTATGATAATATGACGATATCATTATTTTATGTTTGTGATATTTAATTTATAACCACAACTTGTTATTCGCCACTTTACTTAGTAGATTGCGATTAGATCATTTACCTATTACATGGTACGTGAACATAACAGGTGAAATGTGGTTGTGCCTGCCACATCACCGTTAAATATTATTATGTTATGTAATGTCAACAGATACATTTTTAAATACCGTTTAACTGAAGTTGTTTAATTTGTGTTGTGTGGAAATACGTCTTCTGGATGATTATTAGAAATCAAATCAAATCAAATCAAATCATTTATTTTGCAAGAATATAGTACAAATACAGGTGTTAGTAATTAAACAATGGTTCAATACATTCTACCATAACAATGGTGTGCAAAAAAATAAAAATATAAGGAGTCATGCAGTAGAAACTTTCTTAATTTAAATTTTAACAATAATTATTATAATATCAATCTCATAATTCAGAAGTTGTATGCTAGTTTCATTACAACTTTAATTTTATAGTAAACAAGCTTTCATACAGTTCTACCCGCGTGGTACGTCGATAAAAAGTATTCAATATTATTTCTGAAGTTTTGAACTATCTCCACACATTTTTTTCCAAACGACAAGATACCAGCAACTATACCAGCTTGAAATAATTTTCCAACATAAAAACCGACTTCAATTACTAATAATGCTTATAAAATAAAAACTACTAGACCAAACTGAAAGAAATTTTTATGGGACCATCTGGCAGCTATTTCGCGTCGAAAAGAATCACGCGAATCGGTCCATTAACCGCGACGTAACATACATAGAAAAAAAACATACCGACCGAATTGAGAACCTCCTTTTTTTTGGGCAGTCGGTTAAAAACATTGTTGTTTTGACATTAAAAACAGACACTTCAATTTTATTTATTTGTATTGATTTATGGGCCATAAAATTAAATAAGCCTTTTTAAGACACGCAGTACCTACGATCCAAACAAGGCAGGATGCAAAACACACGAAGTATTGTGTAAGTGCTATTACTTGCAATATCCTTAATTAAAAGGTACTTGATGCGCATATCCGGTCGTTTATAATATAGTTATTTTTCTTGATGAGTTGATGATTGAATTTGGTTCTGTTGAAATAATGTTGAAAACGCTAACAATACGAAAATCGAGCAAACTTTCTATATGGGTCTTATAGCCGCCCTGTATCTAATACATGTCCCACTGCTGGGCTCGGGCCTCTTCTCATGATGAGAAGGGTTAGGCCATATTCCATCACGATGGCCAAGTGCGGATTGGTAGACTTCACACACCCTCGAGCACTTATTAGTCACTCTTAGGCATGCATATTTCCTCACGATGTTTTCCTTCACCGTTAGCGAGCGGTAATTTATATGATAAATACACACCTGATATATCTTCATGGACAGAGGTGTGTGCCGTGGGTTCGAACTCGAGACCTTTGACTTCGCAGTCCTACGTCCTACAGATCGGTATAAGATCCTGCAATCTTAGCATTGCTAATAGGTCACGTTTCTTTAGTGCTATAAAATAAATTTTAATTGTTATAAATTTAATTCGTGTCGACTTAATGATACTTCAGTCATTATGAATTTAATTGATTGGTGCCTAACTTTATTAATTGGTGATATCATTATTGCGGATTTACTATGAGATGGTGAAGTTTAATTCATCTTCATATATTAATTCGATACAAACAAGTGACAATATAAACATATTATTATAATAACACGAGTAATTTATGATGATAATATACCTTTGGGTTCAATTGTCGTATTTGGCTAAAATGGTTTACATTTTGGCCAAATACATGCCTGAGAGTACCTAAAAGTATTCGAGGTCGTGTGAAGTCTACCAATCCGCACTTGGCGAGCGTGGTGAACTATTTCAATATAACTTCTCATAATGAGAAGAGGTCCGAGCCCAGCAGTGGGACATGTATAACATACACTGCTATTATTAATATCTATTGAATAGCCTATCTATTCAATAGATATTAAGAGTTTAATTTTGTTGACCAAAATAAGAAAAATCAGTGATTGGAATCAAATTTGTAAAAAGTAGATTTAAAGAAAAATCTATTGAAAATTTTAGGATCGTGGTAAAATATATGACCCACGTCAATTTAAGCAGAGTTATTTAAATGCCCATATTCTCAGATAACTCAAAACCGATCACTCGAAAAAGAACGTTTGTTTTTTAAATATCGAAATTTTCCAATAAAAACATTTCTCACTTTTCCCTACCTTTGACTGTAGTATTATCACCCTTTACAAAAGCACATCCACAAACACAAATCACTAACAACCACCACATCATTGTTATCACCAGTACCTTATGGCTATCACGCTATAACTGAGCTGTACGCTTCAAGTATTAGCAAACGTTGTCTCTAAAACGAATGGAAGGGTGTTAGTTAAGTTTTATTTTAATTTTATATTTTTTTTTGTATTTTGATGTTTGTTTCGACGTGTTCAAGCGCCCCTTGGGGCCCATGGAAATAAATGATTTTAGTATAAGTTACTTTAAAATCGCTTGAGTAAACATATAATATAACAAACAAATATTTATATAATATTAAACTTGAAAAAATTAAGAATCCAGCAGGACTCGAACCTGCACCCCCTGGGTATACGCCCCAAGTGCTTTACCAATTCAGCTATGGATTCGTATGCTGCCGGACTCGAAATTTCTCAACTCTTTTGTGCCAGCCGAAGCTAGACGAACCATTACTTGGTTTTAGCGCCATCTATGCGATGTAATAAGTTACTTATTCACATAATCGCATATAGTACGTTTGAATTAAGATCAACACATTACTGTCGAGAGATGACGCATTTTTATCAATACTTGTAATATTTAAAGCAAATTTTAGCTTTGCTATGCCTTTTTGTATTTATATAATATTAAAGTTGAAAAAATTAAGAATCCAGCAGGACTCGAACCGGCACCCCCTGGGTATACGCCTAAAGCACTTGGGGCGTATACCCAGGGGGTGCAGGTTCGAGTCCTGCTGGATTCTTAATTTTTTCTCCACCGTAGACCGCATCATCACTTACCATCAGGTGAGATCATGGTCAAACGCGTGCCTATCCATCATAAAAATAAATAATAAATAGGGATCCTTTATACAGACTACGGTTTTAAGCCTCATGTGCCTAAAATTTCAGGGTTCTGGTTCACAGTGCTATTTGGCTGCAGGTTAAAGGTATGACGGTGGTACTTCCGCCCTCGAGCTCGTTCGCAAGAGTTTAACCACCATCAAATATTACATAGTTTTGCGTGATTTACTGTGAAGGATGTATCCACTGAATGACGTCGCAATCAACTCAATTAGCACTTACGAGACTGGTAATAAAGCAAATTGATGGGTAGACAATTTTTCATTAGTGTAGAGTAGCATTTAGCATTATAACTTAAGTCTCGGTAGGAAAATTTGCACTAAATTGGTTAGATCCGGTCTTTTTGACCGACTTCAAAACAAAAGAGGAGGTTCGCAATTTGATAGTTTATTTATGTTTGTTCGCCGAATACTAGAAGACGCCTGGATCGATTTGAGACAATCTTTTTTTGTCTGAATGATTGTACTTGTCATGTGGTTTTATTTTCATTAGGACACGATCTGATGATGGGGTCCTAGAGAAATTGAACCTAATATTTTAAAGCTACTCGGATATTTGCATCTAGCAGTCAGCATTTCATGTTGCTGAGCTGATGCTGGATGCTACAACTCCTCAACCTTTAGGAGTACGGGGATAATTTTTAAAATATAGGCAGCTTAAGACCGTTTAATATTTATAATACACAGATAAGGCGAGACGTTAAATATTACTTATGTATTTCATACATTTTAGATCGATAGATAAAACTTTATTTGTGCATAAGAAATAAGAATTACATTTTGTACGAAAGTTTCAATAACAATATTATGCACAAAGGGCGGCCTTAACGCGATTTCTCCCAGGCAACCTTTGGATGGCCATTAGTGAAAAGAGTTACAGAAATGTAATTTAGACAGAAATAAAAATATATAAGTAAATATAATAATATGTGGCATAATACCTAAATATAAAAATACTTAAGTACAAGTAAATATTTAATAAATTCATTATATATAAAAATATGAAAAAATGGCAATTCATTCTTGTTGAGCAGTTTTATTAGATGTGTTAATATTTGTTACACCAACTTTTTCACAATAAGGGTTAGGGCAACTCAGAAATGATGACGCAAAATTAATTTAATTAATCATAATTAGCAAATAAATAATGTAATAAACGCATTGTACCGTATCCTGCAATGTTGTTTATTCATTAGTATAATATGGTTTACTGAATACATTGCCATATTGTACGATTACAATCGACTGACAGATTGCGAGTTAAGAAAAGGCGGTCTAGTTTTTTTTTGTTGAAGGCACTTTTATTGCACTTATTTATGAGTGCACGATTGGCGCAGTGGTTAAAGCGGTCGCCTCACCGATTTCAATTGCGCTGGTGTTGTGGGTTCGATCCCCACACGGAACAAATCTTTGTGTGATTCGCAAAGATTTGTTCTGACTCTGGGTGTGCTTTGTGTGTGTGAAATGTATGTTTGTAAACACCCCCGCGACACAGGAGTTATTCCTAGTGCGGGTGTCGTTTTAAAAAAACAAATAAAAAAATATTGCAATTTTCACGCAATTATTTTTTGGTGATAAGTAAATGCATATCAGTCGTAAGTTAAAGAAGTTATAATGCCGAGGTATATCCTAAATTAACGTTTTAAAATGAGGATGTCAATTTCTGACTGGTGGTAGAGCTCTTGTGAATGAGCTCGAGGGCGGCAGCACCACCGTCTCACCTTTGACCTGCCGCCAAATAGTAGTGCTTCCATTACTGTGTTCCTGAAATTACTGGCACATGAGGCATAACACCGTAGTCCTCAGCTGCAGCGACGCATCTACAATCTACTTTAGTGGATTGTTGATGTCCATGGGATGTACTCCACTTACCATCAGGTGGACTACACGTTCGTTCGCTGTGGGCGTAGTATAAAAAAAAAAATATAATATAGTGATAGGCTCACTCCCTTTCTCATGGAACCTAAACATAACAGACGAAGTGTGGGTGTTGTACACCTCTGCCACACCCTTCTTGGTAATATAGGCGTGATGTTATGTTATGTTAATCATTAAATAAATAAATAAATATCTCACAGCCTACACACAAACCATCTAGTCCCAAACTAAGCAGAGCTTGTAATATGGGTACTAGAATAACTGATACTAATTCATACATACTTTTCTTTTGTAAATACATACTTATTATACTTAGAGACACCCAGACTAAGACAAACCCCCATGTTCATGCACACAAAGATTTGTCTAAAGTGGGAATCAAACCCACGACCTCGGCGTCGCAGGCAGGTGCACTAACTACTCCGCCATCCAGTCGTCATTTAATTTAAAAATTCCTTGAAAATTGTAAAATACATATTTCATGGACATAATTTTCAAACGTTTCATGGACGATATACAATATTAAATCGCCCATAACAAACAAGATGTAGGCTTAATTATTATTTAAATTAAGTATTGCAATTAAAAGTGAAAAAAATATACTGTTTCCTACACACTCTGATGCGCATACGTATCATACATTAGAATGCAAATAAGATTTAGTTAAACGGCACTCAGGCATCGCTTCACGGTAGATATTCCACCATTACGCACTAAGCGCTTTGCTTCCACATTTCTTATGCGAACTGCCAAAGAGTGGAACGCCTTGCCCGAGTCTGTGTTTCCGCATGAGTACAACTTGGATCTCTTCAAAGCAAGAGTCAATAGGTATCTCATAGGTAAGCGTGCTCCACCGTAGACCACATCATCACTTACCATCAGGTGAGATCGTGGTCAAACGCGAGCCTACCCACCATAAAAAAAAAAAAAAAAAATTCTATTCATTAAGAACAAAAATAATTGAGTTGACCAATTTGGTCATTAAAATTAAAAATATCCAATAACTGCCTCAATGGGATATCGGTTAGCGTATGCGCCTCTCACCGCGAGGTCACGGGTTCGATTCCCGGGTCGGGCAAAGTGATGTGCACGGAGTTGGAATTGTGACCGGCAGATGGCAATAGGATCACCCTCTATCTCGTGGGATCAACACACAATTAGTAAAGTTTAGTGTGGTATTGTACACCTTTGGTTAATTTGCTACACTCTGCTGGGTAATATATTCGGGACGTTTTGTTATGTTAAGTCACAGTCTGGGTTTGATGTCAGAAGAGAGTTAATCGCGGTAAGACTTCGGGGCACATGAGACATGGATCGTGCTACAGTACGACAAGTAAGAGCTATGGATTCGTATGCTGCTAGACTCGAAATTTCTCAACTCTTTTGTGCCAGCGTCATAGGTATATATATATATACCTATACTAAGCTAGACGAACCTTAGGGGGTGCAGATTCTCATCCTGCTGGATTCTTAATTTTTCAATTTTAATATTATATAAGATATGGATGTAATAATTAGAGTCAGTTCCACTAGTTCCTGATAAGTCCCTGGGCTTATTCGGCACTTTTTTGACGGATGAAATGTCAAAGGGGTATGACGAATTCACTATGGGATTGTTTATCGCCGCTGTGCTATTTATTCTGTGCTATGTCAAGATGAAAACTGCTGCCATTGTATGAAAGACACGAAAGTTAAATTGTAAGCCGGGTTTTTAACAGTAAGCCGCGTTCATGAAAAAGTTAGTGAAAAATGTAAAAACACTTGATTATTCTATAAAAAATGTTCAACGGCCAGTTCATCCTTCAGGTTTAAAAAGAAAATTACATTTTTTTATTAAAGCCCGCTTAAATTATAGATAGATAGATAGAAAAACTTTATTTGCGCATCAGATTTGTGACAAACATATTTTCAAAATAGTTTGTTGTGTGTTTTTAGAGTAACCCTTTTTTAGATTAATGGGTACTTGCTCATAAGTGCAGTTTGAAAATGGGGGATAGTTGCGTTCCGCAAATTATTTCATTAAAAATATTGATAGTTTCAGCACTTTATAAATTTGAAGTATGTGTATTTGTTAAAACCAACTCGTCACTATTTGAATTCTGGGAATGGCACCGCGTTTATATACTCGTGATAGCTTCCAGAAGCTATAAAGTGTCTCAATGTTCCTCAATTTAAAAGAAGTCTGAATTTTTTTTTATTTAACATGTGTTTATATAAAACAGAAGATTCTTTGAATGATTGATGTATTTCTATTAAATGTTATTCATATAAAAAAGTGCATTATCTTTTAAAATTGCATATTCTTTTATATTAAGCTTAAAAAATTGCATGCTGTAATTTACAGTGGAACAAACATGTTGGAAAATTTAAATCATTATGTAACCAAGTTTTCGCAAAAAGAATATATTTATTGATTGATTGATTGTTGACTCAATTTTAGAATTTCTTCACTAGTGGAAATGTTTATTATTTTTGTGTACAATGATACATTTGAGATCGCGGTATAACCCATAGGACAGAAAATTTTATCAGCCAGCTTTTAAAGAAAAAATCAACATACTTGTACTAGTAGTATTATCGCCCAAAACACAGGTACATCCACAAACACAAAACACAATGAACCACCACGACATGTCACTGCACGACTGAACTGTACCACTGATAATCTAACAGTACACAACTACAGCGGCTAACGATAACGCAATACCTTAGTAGGGGAGTGCTGTGACTGTGATGACATTGTTAAGGTACGAAGAAATTCAATATTGCTGAATATAGATTTGGAATGTCATAACATCACGCCTATATTACCCAGAAGGGTGTGGCAGTGGTATACAACACCATAATTTCACCTGTTATGTTTAGGTCTCATGAGATAGAGGGTCGCCATCCACCGGGCACAATTCCAACTCTGTGCTGCTATTGTGAATTTCGTGGCGGAAAGTTCACAAATAACTTATTTATTTAAAAGTATTAACTTGATTCCATTGCTTTATTTAAGTTCATTTTCTCTCCTTAATCATCTTTAGCCATAATGTTGTTTTGGTTTCTATAACTTACACATAGAATTATTGTCAACAACAAACAAATATTGTATGAATTATTTGAAAAGATGGTGCTCATGAGTTTCTCACCAGCTCTTCTCATGATGCAATACCCATCGGAGCTGGTACTTGAATTGATTTTAATTCATATCTTTAAGTTGAATTAAAGTCAATCTAAGCTCCGGTGTCAAATAATTTTATTACCATAAGTATGATAATATAACCCAACCTAGAAATTAAACCCGAGACCTAGTGAAAGGATCATACGCTAACCACTAGACCACCGAAGCAGTTCCCGGGTATATTTTGATCTAATATTGGCCATGGCTTATCACTATCACGAAGAAGAAAAAGATGTTATAATATGTTGAGAAAAGTTTATGGGCGTAATTTTGTTTGTTAATCTTTGTTTAGGACTCGTGAGTGGCCGTCTCACGTCATTTTATAAAAGCTGAAAGTTTTACTGTATGTGTCCCTAATATAGGTAAGGGTTTTAACAAACACCAAATATGGTATTCGGATATGATAATAAAAAGTTTGAGAACGTAACGTCATAGTATAAAGCGTTATTTTTGCATATTGTGTTGTTTCTACTGATGGTATATCATAATCATATTCATCTTCTACCATTGGCAGACACTTTACATGGTGCCGACCCCAGACAGACAACTATTTTTAATTTCTCAAGATATCGTCTTATTCTAAATTGATTGTGCATCAAAATGAGAATGTAATATTAATTATCTTAGTCTTACTTAGTTCTTTTGGGCAGTCTGATTTCATTCTTCAAAAAAAATAATGTAATATAACAAACTACTTTCAAAACTTGAGAAATCTATAGCCTATTTCAAATCGAATATCAAAACCCAGGTTTTCACAGACATCGCATAAGTTCATGTTATACCGTTCAATATATCAAATGCACTTGCTTGAATACAAACAATAAAATTGTGTCATGCAGAAACAAAACCGGATTACTTTACAACAAGAGGCTTGGAAAAGATCAAAAGCTTTAGATATTTTACTAGTTACTAGACAGTGGGTGAATCATTTTATAAATATCGCTTTAGCTCGCGACTTTGTTCGCGTGGAATTCGATATTTCCATGCTATTTCGTAATAATTGAGGTAGTTCTCTCATGAAATTTCAACGCCAAAGTTACCCCCTAGGGTAGTAGAATTTCCAAAAAAACTATCATAATATTAATTTTTGGATTTACGCGCAACTTTTTCTAAAATTGTCTAACTTTCAAAATGAACTTACAAACCCAAATTCACCTCCTTGGGTATATTTCCAAAATAATCTATCTTACTGTTCATCTACTTACATTCTACTTAAAGTAAGAAATAATTAAGTAATATTTAACATCTCGCCTCATCTTTTTATAACTTTCCAGCATCAGCTCAGCAATATGAAATGCTGACTGTTAGATGCAAATATAGGTAACTTTGGGTAATATTCAAAAAACAATATATAACCCTTTAAAATTTGAGGGTTGCCCTCGATTTCTCTATAGGATCTCATCATCAAATCGTGACCTCATGACAAGTATACTCTTTCAGACAAAAAATGTTTTTCTTAAATCAACAAATTACCTACTCAAGATTGGTTGACTACAAGAGCTACCTAATTAAAATTATGTTTCTAATGGTCCAACTTTTCTTGCAATATAATTCACAACTGTCTAACAATGTATATGTTTCTACTACTGCAATAATATCCTTGCCTGCAATACCTGATCATGCGTAGTACCTCTGTGCTAATCTACATGCCTCTCGGGTAATCAACCTCAGTTATTAATTTGTAATGAACTTGTATTTAAATTAAGCGGCTATTACACTAGACGGTATTTAGGGACCTTTAGGCTTTGTCAGTGTTTTTTTTTACGTGGGTAAATGTTTTACGCATGCAAGGGGAACTGAAGAGGTTTTGGCGGACTCTCCGGCGAAGCCAGCCTACCGACTAAAACCACCACGATGTCCTTCTCCCGCATAACGGCAGGAACGTGGGAACGCTTCCACCAATCCGCCGCGGATGGTCATTGCTGACTCCTCTCGGTTTATGGCTCACTGGAACAGACCGCGTGCAATAGTCATCAGATACCCCCATATCTGACGAACCGATCCTCATTACGGCGAGATAGATGGGTGGTCTCGCCGCTTACCACACATCGTGCATCGGTCGCAGATCATTACAAAGTCTTGTTGACCAATGTATTCCACATTGAGTTTTAGTCCGTGCAACTCGGACATAACCATTGACTCAGCCAAGATCAGTGGTATGCGTCAGGCATTGCCCAGTATTAAAAACGGATATTTAAGCTAAGAGCTCACGGCGTGGTTTTAAGGCCCGCCCGCGTCCGGTTGCGGGCAGATGTATGACAAACCGTGCGGACGTAAACCGCGCCGTGAAAATTCATTGTTTTAATACCTGCATTTCACAGAAGACGTGGGATCGTAGCCGCATGTGGGTGCGGGTGAAAACCGTGTCGTGAGTTCCTAGCTTTACTCTTATTATAAGCGGTGCAATAGAATTCCTGGAGTAACCAATGCGTTGGTGGGGAGAGACCGATAATAAGTTGCAACGAAGGACTCTCCCTACCTTTCTACCGGACCCTGAGAACCATGAAGTGTATTAGCAGCCTTAGGAATGAAATTAAAATTATTTATTGTAAATATAAAAAAGTCCTAGAGTGGCGGCCACGAGCTGATAAACGCAGCGTAGGACGGCCCCCCGTTAGATGGACGGACGGTCAAGATCGCGGGGAGTCGTTGGTTTCAATAGGCCAAAAACCGCGCGCTGTGGAAATCGATTGGTGAGGCCTTTGTCCTGCAGTGGACATCCCTAGGCTGATGATGATGATGATATATTTTGCCTCTTTGGTTAAATGGTTATTGTATGCAATCTCTCACGCAAGTCTTGGGTTTAATTTTAATATAATATATTTTAATCTTATTCTATAATATATTTTAATAATAAATTTTAATCTTTTCGTCAAGAAATACTCAACCGAAAGAAAGGGCACAATTGTGCTCGGTGGATGGCGATAGGCTCACGCCCTATCACACTTAAATATAACAGACATCTTTTTTAAGTTAATTCTATTATACTATGCTACTAAGCTACATAATTTATAATTTATGGTAATAAATCATATTGTAAGGCAGTTTAGATTTTATCTATCTGTAGCCGTATCATTATTCTAGACTGTTAGACAAAAAAAAGTTAGTGTAAGCCGTTTTATTTTATCCCATTACAACTTTTTATGATTTACAAAAAAAACACAAAAAGTGATGATGGGTTCTTTTAGATATTTTCACTAATTTGAAACGCTAAAAATATTGCATTGTAGTGTTTTAGATATGGTTTGTCTATAGAAATAGATTAAACTTAATAATATTACAGTTAAATCCATATTCCTTTTGTATGGAAACCAGCCGACCAATATTGTTCCTCCTTAAATTGGATTTGGATTTTTTACATTAGATAGAACACCAGAAGCAATTACATTATCCAATGGTCCCAATGACAAGACCAAATACACACATGCACTCACTCAAGCACACCCAGTCTCAGAACAAATATTTGCCAATTACACAAAGATTTGTCCCATGTGGGGATCGAACCCACAACACGTGCAGTGGTGAGTGGCGAGGCGACCGCTTAAACCACTACACCACACGTCAGACAAGGTTTTAAAAACTAAATAACTAACTTTCAAACTTAAAACTAACTTTTAAATTGTTACATTCAATCTGTATTAGTTAACATGACGTCATCGAACAAAAAAAAAATGAACGAAAAACAGCTCATTATTTAAGTTCACCCAGTTTTTCTATCACATTCTAGGCCCTTTCCACCTGTATTTCAAACTAGCTTCTATAGATAGATTGCCTATATAAACCAACCAATCAGGTTTTGCCAGACCTGTAGGATTACTAAAACTATTGCCTAACTCTAGTCTTGCAAGTGGCGACGTTCCGGTTAGTGGACGACTGTACTTGTTATTTATAAATAGATTTTATAATATAACTCACTAGTTATTTTTTATTGATTTTGAGAATGTATAAGTTTTGTTGGTTAGTTATAAGAAGTCAAACCTTCTACAGTGCTATTTTAATACATAGATTCTAGATTTTTTTACAAATATCAAATGTGATAACAGTCTTTGCCCCTATTTCACAAGTGTTAGATAAAACTTATTGGCAGGATAAGGCAATCTTAAAATAAAATTTACAAAATTTGTTGTATAATTTGTTCTTTATTTAAATGTTATTTGTGTCACTTTTACATTTGGTCAAGTTACAGTTAATGGGGCAGATGAGCGAGAGAAGTTGGCCCTTTGTATTGTTATAAACAAATTTAAGGTGAAAATTAAATCAAGTCGCCAAAAAAAGAAACTTATTAACATAGATAATTACTAATTACTCAAGTAGATGGTGAGATACAATATGTATAGGTATATTAACAAATTAAAGCAGTACAAAATATCTGCAATATTGGTGTTTTAAGGCTTAGTGAGCATAAAAAGGTTGTTTGTTTTATTTGTTTTATTTTTCAAACATCTATCTTCTCTAATATTTTTGTTTCTGGTTGAAGATATCTTTATTTCTCATAAGAATTAAATTCACTTACATGAGAAAAGCAGTAGGTACATGCAAATATTAGTCGAGGCGGCTACAGTCCAACACTTTCAATTAACATTTCACATCAAAACACATAATTACAATATGCCACATTAATTAATTATAAACAATACTACAGGATTCAATCGCTAAATAAAATTAAATCACGAGTACAAATAAATAAATATCACAATTTTGTAAAAACACAATTTGCTTATTTTGTTATTGAGGGTAAATCTTATTCGACGCTTCGCGGCAGTCACTAGTCGGCGCGCTAAACTACACAGATTGAGCGTAGCTAGAAGCGACATGTAAACATGACTGTGTTTTGCACGTATTTGGTAAAAGTAATATTGCTATTGAGCGAAATACTAATTGATAATTGATTTTTTATTTTATTAACTTGCAGTTATGGTTAAAGTATGGTTTCACATTTACATAATATATTTATTATTTAATGATATTGCATATTATGTATTGTAAATATTGTAATTCTATAACTAATTGATAATTTTATTATTGAATTTATTTAATTTATTGTTAATTTACATGAAATAAATTTCTTTGTAAATTAATTTATGTTGTATTCTGAATAGCATTAATTAATATCTAAATAATGTTGCCTTTTTTATTTTTCAAGTGGGATTTTAACAACTTTTTAAATATTGGCATACTTTTGGCTTCTTTTATGCATTTTGGCAGATTGTTAAACAACTGGGCACCCTCATACATAAGACTACGTTTTCCATAATTAGTACGCGGTGAGTAAAGTTTAATATCTTTCGCATTTCGTAGTTTCATTTTATGTTTAGCATATTTTTGAGTAAATCTTATTTGTGTATGAAGGTTTTTGTTTAATATTTTTCGTATCAATACACAACTTGAGTATACATAAGTCTGAGAAACATTCATTATTTTAGTATCGTTATATATCTTTTGTGTTGCAGTGAGGAAATCATAGTGGAATAATCTTTTTATTAATTTATTTTGAGCGACTTGTAATTTAGCTATATTAGTTTTGGCCGAAGTACCCCAGATTTCTATTAAATAATCAATATGTGACTTAACTAGCGAGTTATAGATGGTGTAACGCGTTGGGATTGGTAGACAACGAACTATGCCACGAAGAGCTCCTGTTAATGCTGTTAGTTTAGATTTGACTAATTCTTTATATTTATAAAAAAATTTGCCACATTTTACATAATTAAAAAAAAATATAATAGTACTTGGGTTGCAACAAAATATTATTTGAATGGTAGTGTTGACATCCTTTTAATCCTTAGGACGAGCACAGTCCCCTGACGTTAATTCCATTCAGTAGCAGCCTTACATTGCATGGTAAAGTAATTTACCATTTATCTGCCATAGCATCCGTAATACAGAGGACTGTGTGTTGCCTGTTTTGTTGGGTTCGATGCCGTTATTTTGAGTACCATCAAATCTAAAGATTCTGATGTTTGACTGTGGTCAGTTAAAATAAATAAAATAAAAATAGCCATTTTTACTGGGACTTCACAATAATATTTTTTATTATTTTTTTGTGGTCAGATACCGTGACTTAATATAATAAATACACAACGTAACTATTAATCACATATTTTTTGCAGAATAAAGTAATACTGTTTATCATAAAGCATACAATCAACAAGTCAAAACCGCAATATTTATTTGTTTACACTAAAAATAATAAAAAAGTAAAATGTTCAATTAAGTGAGCAACGTTCCACTTCGTGTATTGTATTTTACACGAACGCTAATAAAACGTTTTCGCAAGTATTTAGTACAAATAAAATAAGAATTGTTTTCTATTGACTACTTTGTTTAACAAGAAAAGTCTGAGGCAGTTTGCAAATATTTTCAATTGGTTTTTGTGGGTGCGACGTCACAATGTCTATTTCAGAAAATTGTTGTTGATGAAATGTTCTATCAAAATCAATTTGACAAACATTCCGTTTGAAAAGTCCGTAAGGTAAGACATTTGATTGAAAAAAATTGACAATAACCAATATTTCGAATGTATTTTCAAATAACTTTAATGCGAATTTATTGGTTAGGTTCAAAAATCTTTACTCTCAATAAAAACATAAGCCACTTACTCGAAAACAATGAATTTACATACATTTAAGTTTTATTTCGTCGAGACATTTACGACTTACCCACCTAATGCATTCAAAATATATTACATACCTGTGTGCTTTGTGTGTGTGAAATGAATGTTTGTGAACACCCCCGCGTCACTGGAGTTATTCATAGTGTGGACGTCGTTTTGAAAAAAAAAGTAAACGACGAAAACGGACAACTATGGAAAATTTATGCTTACCTTAAAAGGAGCACAAATTGCCCAATAAGTTAAAAATGTACACTAGTTAGTGATTAAATATCTAAAATGTGTTGCGATAGTTTATTGTTGAATGCATTCAATAAGTGTATTATTCTAAAATTAATTTAATTAGTAATTAAGATAGTAACGTAACTTACACAAGTAAAACTATTAAAAAAGGTGGCACTTGGGGCGTATAGGGGGTGCAGGTTCGAGTCCTGCTAGATTCTTAATTTTTCAACTTTAATATTATATAAAATACA
Organism: Hypena proboscidalis; assembly: GCA_905147285.1. NCBI lineage: Eukaryota > Metazoa > Arthropoda > Insecta > Lepidoptera > Erebidae > Hypena > Hypena proboscidalis. Next base: position 1,082,457 of record LR990150.1, on the reverse strand, counting down.
AAAAGGCATAGCAAAGCCAAAATTTGCTTTAAAATATTACAAGTACCTACTATTGAAATAGTTAATTAAACTCAGAGTTTACTTAGGTTATACATATTGGATCTTAAATTAAAATAGTATAATAACTTAATCTAAACTTAATAAGTCAGATTTGCTATTCAAAGATTAAATTATGTAACAAAATTGCAATTGCGCTTTTCAGTGTCAATACTCAATACTCAATATATTTATTGCATTCCGCAGTTTTTAAAGGTCTTACAAAATAGTGAATACAGATCATTGTGGACCCTGTCAGGCAAAGCAACTTAGGAGAGAGGACGGCAAATCTTTTATAAACAAACTTAATTTTTTATATATGTTTTATTTAATTTAAATAGTACTATTATATTAGAGTCTTATCATTCAGATATTCATTAATATTATAATATCCTTTATTCTCTAATATTTCCTTTAGTTTTTTTATTAATATGTGAGGCATTTCTTCATTTTTGAGATCTTAACCTTCTCACATAAAATACTTTTTAAATTAAGGTGAGAGCTTATAAACAGAACTAAAAAGAGAGTTTATTTTGTTGCAGTAAAGTTTACTTGTTACAGCAGTGTAGATGGCATTATTTCAGTATTTACTTATTGATAAATACACAATCAATATCATTAAAGAAAGTATGTCGAGCTATTATTTAAAACAAGCTTAAAATACATAGTTTAAATACTCTTGACTCTAATAATGCCACATAAATATTATATAGAAGCATGGAAACCAGGAAAAGTGTGTAAAGTTCTCTACAGAGCGTGTAAAGATACAATTGCATATTATTAAGTAGAGCATAGTAATTATTTTATAATCTAGATTCTAGTTCCAGATTAGCACTGGGTTTTATGAGGGTGTTAAAGCAAGGAGCATTATAGTTATTGTTTCAATTTGTAATATTGTAAGTGTTTTTATTCTTAAAGGAAGACTCGGGAGTCTTCCCTTAGTGCCATGTTTTCATGCTATATGTAACATAATATAAGTTTAACTTAAATATTATTCAGTTTTATATAATTTTTATAGCCAAATCATATTTTAAACACTAAAATGCATGTTTGTTCGTGATCATTTTGTCAAAATTGTGTTAAATAATAAATATCATTTATTTTTCCGTTTGTATGTAACTTAATTAACTAGGTTGCATACAAACGGAAAAATTTAAATAATGATTCTGAATAAATGGGTGCATCAAACATGCATTTTAAAGTTTTAGAAATGATCTGGCTATTTACTGATAAAAACTTAGTAATATTAGAGTTAAACCAAGCAATTGTTCTCCCTTAATATGACGTATGTAGCGAACGGACACGTATTTCACCGGATGGTTACTGGTAGCCACAGTTGGTCATCAACAATTTACAAAAGCAGCAAGCATTGTATATGCGTCACTTTATCTGAGGACTACAGTGTTATGCCTCGTGTAGTACAAAAACTAGAAGTTAACGGTAAAAATTGAGACTAGATTACGAGCACATTAAAACTAGTAAAGATTCAATAAACCCTAATACTTTTATGAGATGTTTTATTTTGAGGATGTTACAATTTAGATTTATACTAGTTTTAAAGTTAGACCTGCATCCACACAATTGTGAAAAAGTAACTGCATAATTATAAAAAAAAAATATTTCCCTTCTACCGTTATGAAATCTTTTCAATGAGATCTGACTCTCCTCTTGTTTAACCTACTTTTGTCATCGCTAAATCTATTTGTAATAAGTCATTACAGAACAAATTATTTGCTTTACTTACAAAAACAGTGTAAATTAAACACAGGCTTAAAACGCAGTGTTTTGCTAACGCATTAAACTTGACCGAATATCTTGCCGCGAGTACGCAATCACGCAGCGATCGCGCTTGTCGTCTTTGGATATGGTTTAAGTTATAAGCTATTCAGGTTTATATCGGCAGTTTCTATTTGAGCATTAAAAAACTGAATGATGCTTTTTTGTATTATATGTTAAGGTTTAGTCCAGTGAAATCAAATTGAGTTAATGTACAATATAATAATAGTATTTACAGAAAACCAGGGTAAATAAATTTAATAACATCGTAAAGAAGCTTATTTGACCTCATAAGAATATCGAAAGTTTATGAAAATTATGATTAATTAATAATGATGAATTGAATTATGTCAGAAAATAAATAATTCAATCTTGCAATTTTTTAATATAATACAATAATAAATTTGTTACTTACATTAAGGCAAGAATATATTTAGCAAAATAATGACCATAATCACATAATAAATAAATATATACCTATTTTAAATTGATAGGTATTAAAATGTAAAAATAAATAGCTTGCAAAAATACTATACAGTGATTATGAACATGATTGAAGCTATGTTGCTGCAAGCTAAAAAATGTTCGGTTATCAAATGGTAATAAAAATTTCTGCATACGACGACTACAATTGGACACATTGAAGCTTTTTGTACTGCAATGCAACTAGTCTGGCCGACGCGACGTGGCATAGTTTATTTTATCAATTTCCTCCAATATTTGAGGTTTGATACTCGAATCAATAACAATTTCAGTGACCAGAAGGGAACAGTTTGTATTTATTTGTGGTAATTGTGGTGTTTTTTAATTGTTTATGTTAAAGTTACACATTCCTTGCTTTTTTAGCACTAGCGTTATTTAATTCAAGATTATACTTTAGAAATGATGAAACAAAATTGTGCTTATTTCCTTTTTGCAATTGCTTATACCTTGTACCATAGGTTTAACGACTCACGTTTCCGCGAAGGCCGCGCGTAAAAGAGACGCAGCATTAGAAAGTGTTATTAGAGCGAGACGGCACCGTCATTTCGCGGCTTGAGTAATTCAATTATTGTGTGTTTATTAATTAATGTGCTTTGCATCGTTTTTGGAAGCTTGGCTTTTCTTAAAAGGGTTGAATGAAAGGGTGGTGAAAAGTAATTTTTCTTTACGTTTTGGAATTAACTTTTCATTTTAGGGTTCGGCTTAGAAAATAAGAAGGCGGAAGGTTATATAGTAGTGTGCAAACAATTACGTAATAAGACTAAGCCCTGAAATTACTGCCAAATAGTGCCTAACACCGTAGCCCGCTGATGGAGCGACGCATCTACTCTACTTTTGTGGATTGATGTCCATGGGCTGTAGGTATATAACACCAACTATCAGGGGACTGCATGTATGTTCGCTTCAAATGTAAAAAATGGGCGCTGAAAAATTACTAGTGAATTAACATAAAACACGTAATGTAGTGAAAATTTCAATAAAATGGTTAATATTGCTGAATATCTGATGGACTGATAGTATGCATAAAGAAAAAAAAAAGTATGTTTTAGTTCAATTTCTTTTTTATTTATACGAGTTTGAAATCTCTTAAGAGCAAATTAAACTCATATTATATTATTTGATCGAAGAAAGAAAATGGCACCGGATTGATATCAAATTGATATGATACAGCATTATCATCTCAGACTTCATTATAACCTAAGATCCCAAAGCTTTATTTTGTAGTAATCTGTTTTTTCATAAATTATTATATTTATAAAATAAATTGATGGGAATTCTTCAAAATATAAGGTTTTATCAGTTAGTTAGTCGCCTCTTATGAATCATTACATATCTTATCTTTATAATAGCAGGCGTTCTAATGATAAAAATCTAAAAATTAGTTTTTTTAAGTACTGTGTTAAAATGTTATTGCGATATTTTTTTGTACTAGACAACAGATGGTTTGAATTATATTATTGGTTTTTAGACTTAAATAACACGTTGTGTGCAAGAAAATCAGTTATGTATAATATTTTTCTTTTTAAACTTCACATATTTTACTTTTCTAAATGTAATTTAATAAAAAACAGATATCTACAAAACTAAGCAGTGGGATCATAGACTATTACGTCGTTAATTACTAATATTTCAGTTTAATTGTTAGATGTTAGCCGACAATTACAAGTTAACTGGCCATGAGTCGAATATTGTAGTTCTCTAGGTTACTGTTATGGATATTACTATATGAAGGTTATAGACATAGGTATACAAGACAGCTTATATATAGCAGCTCTGTATCTAATACATATCCCACTGCTGGGCTCGGGCCTCTTTTCATAATGAGAAGGGTTAGGCCATAGTCCACCACGCTGGCCAAGTGCGGATTGGTAGACTTCACACACCCTCGAGCACTTATTAGGCACTCTCAGGCAAGTAGGTTTCCTCACGATGTTTTCCTTCACCGTTAGCGAGCGATAATTTATATGATAAATACACACATTATCTTCGAAAAGACGAGACGTATGTGCCATGGGTTCGAACCCGAGACCTTTAACTTCGCAGTCCTACGGTCTCCCACTCGGCTATCGCTGCAAGACATCTTGTATTGTACATATTGTAATGTCATAATATATTTCCTAGTTTCAATCTGTACCTATAAAGAGAGGAAGGTAAGTAATATATAGAGAGGGTTTTTTTTGATATTGTACCCCATAGGCTTCGAATATATTGGACCAAACTTGATGAAATTATGCCAAAACCAACATATATTACTTAATAACGATTTAACAGCCGCAAACAAAAGTCCAATAAAAGTTCTATGTATTATCAAAAGAAAACGATGCTATTAAAAAAAAGAAGTCAGTTTAATTAGCACCCATAATTTCTGTGTTAGATATTTTGCTATACTATTTTCACAATACATTTTTTTTTGTTGACGCATCGCATTTTCATTTGCATAATATTGTTATTTCGAAACTACGGTCAAGTTAGGAGAAAGGGAGTTTTCTTGAGCTTCAACTTCTCCATGGAAAATCTCGTCATTATTTCTAAAAAATGATTGTACCTATTAATTTGCACAAATGACGCCCATTACCAATTAACGCTGTTAATTTGTCTCAATTATTTTAAATTTCCTGATCGCATCAATTAAGTTTGGTGTGACAACCAATAAATATTGAATAAAGTAAGATTGCTATTAATTACAGGTTTCAAAGATATGTTTTGTATATTTGATAAGTCTAAAAAAAGATCTAGAATTTTTTTTGACGTTGCGGTCGTATCACGCAGGCCGGTCCCGCGAATCAAGGTATTTATTAATACACAATATAAACACAAATATCCCTAAAATACGTTATCATTTTCAATAACTGAAAATAATTGCTACCCAGAAATTACCCTCAGTAAAAATTCATTTTGCTATTGGTTATCGTCAAAAAAACCAATATATCAGTTTTATGGAATATTTGTAATTATTATGGCTATTTTTAATAACTACGCTCTTAAATATATTGCCATTGGTTTGAAATAAACTTACGTCATATAGCTCTTTAATATACTTGGTTAAACTTACTTTTAATATATACCTCCAAAATATTGACCATATTTTTAAGAAAAAAAAATATATCCAGTCGAATTTCGACACCGGCGGCCATTCTCAACGAATATTAGCCATTTGCACCGGCAATATTTTTGAAATACCCGTCAACTAGACCAAATTCCTTCTTATCACTTTACTTGAGTATCCACTTCCTCATACAGAATTCCTTTTGAAATTTAAAATACGATTTGCATTCAAGACTCCTTTCAAGAAGTTTCAAATCCTAGATTCAAATGTTGGACACCTAAGTACTTTCCTATTCAAACTCTAGGCACGTTTTACGTGCTCCTGTAAAAAATCCTGATATAAGATCCTAGATACTTGAATTTGAATACTATATAAAAATATCACACAATATTCACACAACGCAGTTCAACACTAAGCAGAGCTTGTATTTCATTGGGCTCACTTTTTAGCGCATAATATTACGTCGCATAATTTAGTCTTGCATGTTCTTCGGCATATTTTTTTTCGCATAAAACTTGTTAGGCATAATGGTTTTTTGCCTAATAAAGATCAGAAGAACTTTGAAATGGATATCATAGTACTAAAATAGGTTAGGGTTCGGCGGTTAAATGAAGGAATGCAAAAATATGTCAAATAAAATTATGCGAACCTATTGAATTATTGGTACTAGTTTTAAATCCCATGTCGCAGAGAGTGAGCCTATAGCTAAAAAGTAGCTCATGACCATTTTCAAGTCTTCAACTCTTTTCAAATCTAATCTTAGACACATAAGAATTTCTTATTTGAACTCGAAGCACGTATCCCATGTTCCTATAAAAAAACCAGCAAGAATTGTAAGTTGAACCCTTGTCTAATTTACATTTACGGTTAATACCTCTCCGCAAGTTGTGAGATAAAGCTCTACTAACGGCTTATGTTCGTGGACTTTTGCTCTTAGAAATGCGGTATCAGTGGAAGCGAGTATTTTCTTTTTATATGACTTACAATATTTTCAATCGACGTATAGTTTGCATACTTTATTTAATAATGGTAGAACTCTTGTTGACGATTGTTGTTGTTATTTTTACTTCGTTTGGTGACGAATGTTATCTTTTAAATTACTGAAATATATTACATAATGTATTTAGAATGAGATGTAGTGGCATAATTAGCATTGCTGATTCAGGAATGCTTTATCCTCATGCTATGTTTTGGCTATTTATCATTGGGTAGACAGAACGACCTCTCGTTTTTCACGATTGTTTGTTTGTTTGATTGAACGCGGTTATCCCGGGCACTAATGGTATTAATTGAAAAAAAATATTTTCGGATAGACCATTAATCAAGAAAGGCTATAGGCTAAATAATATAACGCAAGAATTGCCAAGCGGACCAGCTTCTATATGTTCAAAAAACGGTAGTTGGTGACTTTAACCCTTTCTTTGTTGGCCCTCATAAGGTAATCGCGGGTGCAAGTGATGTGAAGTAAAGGGCAAGACATTTTTGTAGATAATGTTACACATGAACGAAGGCGCGGCCAATATAATAGCAGCCCCGTATCTTATACATGTCCCACTGCTGGGCTCAGGCTTCTTCTCATGATGACAAGGGTTAGGCAATAGTCCACCACGCTAGCCAAGTGCGGGTTCGTAGACTTCACACACCCTTGAGTACTTTTTAGGCACTCTCACGATGTTTTCCTTCACCGTAAATATAATTATAAAAAAATAAATAGTTTTATTCCGCTATAACAATAGCCACACCCAAAGTCGAGGATTAAGACAAGACGAAACTCAACGGTGTTACGTAGTCACACGATAAGAGTGTTAGGTGGAAAAACCGGGAATTAAAACTTTTCCAAGATTGCTACGAAGATTCCAACTACGGCCGACTATTATAAAAATGTAAGAAAATCTAGCGGTAAATTAAGGCGAAACTTTTGTATCGAGAAGGCAATCTTTGAGTTGGTTTGGCCTGGTTTTTGTCAGGAAGTAGCTATGGCCAACTTTTCAAAGATAAAAGACGAAACTTCTTTTTTTATGTCCTTCGCACTAAAGACAGAATAGAGATTATTCACAAACACAGTATGAAATCTGATTGAAATCTTCGCAATTAGTAAAAAAACTCAAAATTGTTGTTTGCCTGAGATAAAATTACGAAACTGTTGTTTTTGGCCCAGTTTTATAAATAAACAGGGTAAATACGACATGGACGCAAAAGGAATCTATAAAAAACAGTGTTCAAAATTTTATTTACACGTTTTCCAAGCAACAAAAATTTTGAGATCATTCAATTTGTCCGCAAAACGTGTTTTCTTCTAACTTTTTACTTGTAATATTGTAGCGCCTTACAAAATTACAAAGCAATCATACGTGATGTATATTATCCATATTATTCGTGTAAGAACCAAGGCATACAGCGTGTACAAGGCTGTAACTTGAGAAAAAGATATATTATTATGTCAATAAGTCTAAGAAACCAATTTCATCTACTCTCTCGTTGTTCCAGTGGTTAGTGGATGCGATTATATAATTTTAATGACACTTATCACTATATCAACAATCACACAAATCATTGTGATTACATCTAGCGATCGCGATAATTTAACTAATGTATGAGATAAAGTGATCTACTGTTATGTGTAAACTAATTTGTATACGACCGGATGGCGGAGTGGGTAACCATAGTACAAGCTCTGCTTAGTTTGGGACTAGATGGCGTTGCGTGCATGTATTGTTATATATTTATTTAGTTAATTTTCACATGTAAGGAATAAATCATAATATTATTTTTACATTTATCATTCCCTTATTTTAGAAGTTACGGGAGGAGGGAGGGGACACATTTTTCCACTTTGGAAGCGTCCCTCGCGCAAACAAATCAGTTTAGAATTATTTTTTTTTAGAAAACTCAATATCATTTTTGAAGATGGGTTTGATATATTGTTACGGAAAAAAGTGTCTGTGACATACATACGGACAGATGGACAGACATGACGACTCATTAAGGGTTCCGTTTTTTGCCATTCGGCTACGGAACCTAAAAATCGAAAGGACATTAATCAAGGTGATGTCAATCTATGAAAATGAAATAAGGACTATTTTGCATTTGGCTGTGTAAAAAGTGGCTGTGACATACGGACGGACAGACGGACAGACATGACGACTCATTAAGGGTTCCGTTTTTTGCCATTCGGCAACGGAACCTAAAAATCGAAAGGGCATTAATCAAGGTGATGTCAATCTATGACGATGAAATAAGGACTATTTTGCATTTGGCTGTGTTTATAAACCAGTATTTTCAAATTTTGGTTTGTGCTGGTATTCATGCAAAGCAGCGACGTATCTGTAGTAACTACTCGATCGACACTTGACTTAACACCATATCAACACTCACACAAATCAGTGTGATTGCATCGTGCAGATAGCGCTGCCGATAATTCAACTAATGCCTGAGATAATGCGATCTACTGAACCAACTAATTTGCATAATGTTATTTGTTATTGTTATTTGTGGCACACTATGTGGTAACTATGTTAGTTATAATTAATAACATAAACTACAGCTTTTTAATCTGTAAGCTTATTATAATGAAGCAGGCGAAAAATCGTTTTCTTATTGATACTGACAAGTATTGAATATTTAGTTATAGATATCAGCTCAGCAATATAAAATGCTGACTGCTAGATGCAAATATCCGAGTAGCTTTAGGTGATATACGAAAAACAATATGGACGCCTTTCAAGTTTGAGGGTTGCCCTCGATTTCTTTAGGATCTCATCATCAGATCGTGACCTGATAAGCATGGAACCACATGACAAGTATACTTTTATAGACAAATAAGAGTTTCTCAAATCGGTCCAAGCGCAATCGAGTAATCGGCGAACAAAAATGAAAAAAATACAATCGAATTGAGAACTTCTTTCTTTTTTATTGAAGTCGGTTAAAAATAAGAATCATTGTCGACCCCGATTGCCATTTCGACCTGTTCCGTGTATTTTTAACCATTTCATTCAACTAGGAAATTTATTATTTAGTACATAAGTTAGGTTATTATATTTTTGTTTATTATTAGTTTAGTTTTTCTTGTCTTCTTTAAATTATAAAAATAAAATAGCAATTAAATAATTCATTAAGGTTAATTCAAATTCAAATAATTTATTTTCATAGGCCCCAGGAGGCGCTTGAACACGTCAAAATATTACAAACAAATGATATTAAAATAAATTATAAGTAAAACTAAATTATTACACTAATTACAATGATTTGAATAACCGGGGCTTAGGTTAATTTTAATCCAACTGTTTAGAATAGAAACACAATGTGCACCATCTTTTCAAATGAAATGAATAAAATATAACAATTTTATTATCATACGTATTGAAAGTCACATAAAAAGAGCAGTTCATTTCCAAATACTATTATCATTTATGTAGTCTAAAATACTGTAATAAGCTTTTTGAGATAATCTGATTTTAATTAACTTGTTTTTACGCAAGACAGTAATAATAATAATATAATATTGTAATGTTAACATTCTTGAATCTTAATCCTCGTATTTTTTATCACCGCGAAATCTCAGAACTAAATTATTTCTCAGAACTCAATTATTTCTTTTAACCACCAAACTTCTATCAAACAAAACCAAACTTTACCATAAAACTTGAACCCAGAAGGTGCAATTAGATTTTTAATACAAAACGATTTCCGTCAAAGTTTCAAAACGTCGAATATAATGATGCCCGCGGGAAATCAGTCTACTTTATTGGTTCTCGGTCGACTGCCCTCAACGTTGACGGAATTGTTCAACCGACATTTTATTTGAATTCGCCACAAATAAAGTTAGTCGTCAATCACAAATCATAATTTGTTTTTGAGGTTTAGTGCTGGGATTGTTTAAAGTTATGTATTTATAATATTTAAAGCAAATTTTAGCTTTGCTATGCATTTATTTTATAATATTAAAGTTGAAAAATTAAGAATCCAGCAGGACTCGAACCTGCACCCCCTGGGTATACGCCCCAAGTGCTTTGCCAATTCAGCTATGGATTCGTATGCTGCTGGACTCGAAATTTCTCAACTCTTTGTGCCAGTAATGGTTCGTCTAGCTAAGGTATATATATATATATACCTACGACGCTGGCACAAAGAGTTGAGAAATTTCGAGTCCAGCAGCATACGAATCCATAGCTGAATTGGCAAAGCACTTGGGGCGTATACCCAGGGGGTGCAGGTTCGAGTCCTGCTGGATTCTTAATTTTTCAACTTTAATATTATAAAATAAATGCATAGCAAATCTAAAATTTGCTTTAAATATTACAAGTATTTGATAGAAATGCGTCATCTCTCGACAGTATTGTGTTGATCTTAATTCAAACGTACTGTATGTGACTAAGTGACTTATCACTCATCGCATAGGTGGCGCTTAAACCAAGTAATGGTTCGTCTAGCTAAGGTATATATATATATATACCTACGACGCTGGCACAAAGAGTTGAGAAATTTCGAGTCCAGCAGCATACGAATCCATAGCTGAATTGGCAAAGCACTTGGGGCGTATACCCAGGGGGTGCAGGTTCGAGTCCTGCTGGATTCTTAATTTTTCAACTTTAATATTATAAGTTATGTATTGTCCAGAGGGCAGGATAAAATTAATCAAAAAGTTCAACTATTTTAGTGGGCGTTAGTAAATATACCAATCAACGTCATAACGTCTTTCTTTATTTTAAATCACCCAAATCGTGGTCACGAGTCAAGTAAAAAAAAAAAAACAATAGAAAAGGTATTTATGCCTTTAAAAATATTCACTCGATTAAGACCCGTGTCTACGATTTATAATTAATTCGAATTTTTGTTCTTATATTTTGTCATATTTTGAATTACGAACATACAACTTCGAATGCTTGCCAGTGATAAAATTTTCGGATTGTCACGATTGTCATCTTTATTACATAGAGCACGGGATGCACATTTAGAATTATTATTATGGTGATCATTACGAATATCAGAAAACAGAGCATGGAAGATTTTCCTGTCAATACAAATAAATAAAATTGAAGGGTCTGTTTTTCTTATCAAAATAACAATATTTTCCTCAGTTGATATAGTTATTTACTCAATACCGCCTAAAATACAGTTTTTAAAATGTTTGTTTGTCTGTCTGTCTGTCTGTTTGCATCGCCTAATCTTCTAAATGGCTACACCAATTTAAATGAAATTTTATATGCAGGTAACTGTCTACAAGGAGCGTATTAAAGGCTAAATTTTATTGATGTACCAACAACAACAACGCAGCCAAAACTGTGGGAGAAAGTTAGTTTGTTTGTTTGTTAGCTTAATTATTTATTAATCTCAGGAACTAATGATTGGAATTTAATAATTCTTTTAGTGTTTAATTGTTTAACTATTCATTAGGAAAGATAAAATTTGTTTGGATTCATAAGGAATTCATTAGAAAATTTACCACTACGCTGAACTCTATGGAAGCAGGGCAGTAACGTTTAACGCGGTTCAAAGCGCGGGAGCAGTTACTACATAATATAACGAACTCCAAGCGGACGAAGTCGCAGGTAAAAACTAGTTGTAATAATATAATTGCTTTAGTCTGTACGCGATTTCACAGCACAATTTTAACATTTCGCATTGTCTTCTATAAATTCCCCTTTAAAACCCATAAAAAAGTCAGTCGGTAAATTCAAAAATACATTTAAAAATCTAAAAACTCTCGGAAGCAATTCAGAGCCATAATAACTTTTCCAAAAAGGTGTACCCTAAAGTTGGCGAGCTCTAAATTATCTAGATCTTAATCAACAGCTATCGAACGATCGCCAACTTTCTAGGCAAGGAGTTCAAAGGATTTTCAACTCATTTTCATTTTGCTTCAAGTTTGACCAACTTTTTTTATCGACTCTCTTATAAAAGTTTTGACACACCAAGCCTTTCGATTTATATGCTAATTTATTCTTTCAGGCTACTCGTGAACTGATCACCGTATTTGAGATAGGTAAATATTGACGTAGTTTAAATATGTTTTACTCAGGTTACAGTGTAATTTTAAAGTTGAACTTCTGCATAGATAAAAGTTGTACGGGTCATCGCCGTACAGTAGGTATAAGTGGAGTCAGCAGATTGCGACACTGCGATACATCGTTCGATTAATTATGCATTAATAAAATTAAGTAGTACGCGATTTGTCGTCATACCGTGCGCGACTCATTCTCATTCCATTTTATCTCATTAGTTTTATAGTAGTGAAATAAAGTTATCTTTTTATCTTTAATCTTAGTTTATCTTAATCTCATCTAACCCCGAACAAAAGGAGTGGAATTTCCAAAAAATATGTCATTTGTTAATTTACGTCATGTAAGGAACTTATGTGCAGAATTTCATGTATTTTCCTTTCAAATTGAGGAACCTGCCAATAAATATGCAAATAAAATGCAAAGATAAAACACATACCACATTTTAAGTTAGACCTCCAACTACACAATTGTAAAATCCATATCCTCTTCGAAGCAGTAGTTTTAGCATGTAGCGAGTACGAACATACAGACAGATAAACAGCAAAAATTCTAATAAAAGTATGTTTTGACTTCTGCTACTGTTAAATATAGACCCCTCATATTATTTTTATATAAATACCTTCAATGTAAAGACATGAAAAATTATCATTTTTATTATATGTATTTTATATTTCGATATAATATAATAAAAAAAATATATTCTAAAAGTCTGGGATATCGGCTTCATAATACCTAAGTACTCTAACGACCTCGATCATTCTTATTCATATCAATGCCTAAGTCCTCTAAAAGGAGTGATCGGAATAATAAATCGGTCGGAAATATAAACCTGAAATCCTTTAGATTGACTTTAATTCCACAAACTGAATTAATATTTCCTTTCTAACAATGCATAACATAACATCACGCCAATTTTACCCAGTACAGTGTAGCAGAGGTGTTTAAGAACCAAACTTCACCTGTTATGTTCGAAGCTTATGTGATAGTGGTAAGCCTATTGACATCTACCCGCCACAATGTCGGAAAATGCCCAAAAAACCCTTCTTCCTGACCCGGGAATTAAAATCCAGGATCTCGTGGTGAGAGGCGCATATTTGAAAACAATGGTAAACAAAATAATTTTACAAAAGGAAACCGACTACTATTACAAAAAAATAACTAAAAGTAAGAAATATTAATTTAAGTTATTTAACGTCAATGTCTCGCCTCATCTATGTTTTCTATGATCTATGATAACTTTAAAAATAAAGTAAACGGCCTTAAGGTGCCTATATTTACGAATAATCCCCATACTCCTAAACGTTGAGGAGCTCTACTTTCCAGCATCAGCACAGCATAAAATACTGACTTCTAGATGCTAATGTCCGAGTAGCTTTAGGTAATATACGAAAAATAATAAAGAAACATTTAAAATTTGAGGGTTGCCCTCGATTTCTCTAGGACCCCATCATCAGATCGTGACCTAATGAGCATAGGACCACATAACAAGTCTACTATATCTGTTTTTTTGTATCTCAAATTGGTTCAGAAGTTTCGAATAATCTGCAAACAAATAAAAAAATACAATCGAATTAAGGACTCCTCCTTTTTATACATTCGTTTAATAACTAACTACAGCATTTCATAAACAACGATTTGACTTCGAGTAACTCATTCATATTCAAACAAAGCCATTAAATTGCTATACCGATTTGATTCAGCCCAAATTCTGAATGGAATTATGCCTAACGATTGTGACTAAGCTTGATTACTCTGAATATGGCTACAATATTGATGGAAAGCAATCCGATGTAGGTTATTACCTAATTTAGCCATTTATAAAGCGGATCATTCTATTTCCGTGAAATATAATTGCCCAGATACTATAGGGATAAAAGGAATAAGCCTTTACAATATGAGAAAATAAAATGTATTCTTTGGTAACGAAATGAAAAGAGCAGAACACAGTCAAGATGTAAGTAAATACGAGTACGTACTGTACTGTCATAATAAAATATACATTTTTATGTTTTATCTTTGTTTTATTGTTTTCTTTTATTTTGTTTGTTTAAATCATTTATTATATAAGTAACATATTGTCATCCGTGTAGTCACTGGGGGATTGGTTGAAAACCAGCGCCAAGCTTTAGTTTGGCGTATTATTATGCTGTAATCAATTCCCATTCCATTCCAGGTTTGGGGCATACAGCCTTATAAATTACTGTATTTTTTATTTTTTCTTTCTTTACTTTTTTAATTTGACATTAAAATTATTTATATACAACTCTATATATTTATTTAAAACTAAAAATAAATAAAGACTAATAATAAAACTATATATGACACACACATACAATCAATAAATTAATAAAATGTAGTAAGTAATAAAATTAGTCTTTCTTTACTGATTTTATGTGTGTCTCATTGTATTTTTCGATATTAATAAATATTTTATTTTATTTTTTATTTACAGTAATGGATAAGTGAGTGACATATCTAAATAGTGGGTATATTACACTTATTAAATATATAATTCACAAATGCATATCTATTGCAGTAAATTTTCACTATGGCGTATAAGTTCTTACCCTGCATACCGAACTCGTTGGCCCGTACACAAAATCACGTCTTTATCCAATGAGGTAGGCAAAAACAAAGAAACGCCATTTGCTACATCATTAAAACGTCACGTAATTGATAACATTAATCATTTTGGTTACACAAATGTTTATTTGTCCGTAAACCAAGTTAATAAACTTTTCTTCATCCTTTTTTTACGTGCTGTATGTTGTATTTGTATTCACGCACAATGGACCAAATGAGAGTCTAAGTGCGGAAAAATGAGTCCACTTTCCATTCCAACGTGCTGTTCGTACGAATATTATTATGTTCCTAGACCCCAACATGTCCGGATTGATTTTGGACGTCGTCGTCGGAACTATACGTTCATAAACGTCAGACCAATTCGCACTCAATGTTAGAACTAGGATGGTTGAGATCATTCGTGCGTGTTTGTACGTAAATGCATGAGTGAAATCGTCGTCTTAAGCCCACATCCAAAGTGAGCAGGGCTTAGACGATGTGCTACGGGACTAGAACATGACAATACACTTCAAGACAAAGAACAATATTTTGCAGAACAGAAAAATACCAGTAACTTATTCAATCAAAATATTGCCACCTTCATTTAATGAAAGAAGAATAAGGGAAATCGCTTGGGTAAACCATTAAAATTCCTACAACATTCCGGCAATTACAACTCCAAAAAATACGTTAAAAAGTCTTTATTTTCCCGGAGACAATTTCGTTCAGGCGATCACCAAAAGGAATTATTTTATTGCTGAATCAGTTGAAAAGGGGAAGTTCGGCAAAAATCGAGAATAAAATATCAAACAGACTCCAATTATTGACGTTCTCCTTTCCGAAACCATTTTACGGTTCAGCGGACAAATTAACCAATAGCTGTTTATAGACAAACGAAAAACTTTATATACAATAAAGACATTTCTGTTTCTTTGGCCTGTCCTTGCTACACGATTCTCCGCCTTGTTGTTCTCGCCTAAGGGAATTATTTCCCTTAAATAGTTAATTTTGGAAGCGAATCTTGATGTATTTCCCTGGAGTTAACACAATTTGTTGGAAGGATCCTGCTGTCTAAAACAAATTAGGTTTTGAAAACTAGATGTTTATGGACTTTGTTTTTGTTTAACAGTGACGTGTAATTGCTTAAAGTTTTAAAGTTTTTTAAGTTTATTTCACATTTGAAGTACCATTGACGATGGTTAAGCTCTTGTGAATGTACTCGAAGGCAACAACTCCATCTCCTTTCTCGAGCCGCCAAATAGTAGTGCTTGTAATGCTGTGTTGTCATCGAAACACCAAAGACATAAGAGCGCTCCGTTTTTCACCAACAAGATTGACCGATCAAGTAAAATCCTTGTCTTCCAAATTCCACATGGTCCTAAAAGATGCGCTGGATATGAACCGCTGGCGGCACATCATCGAGCACAATCTTCAAACAGCAAGGACCGACCTCAGAGAGAGTAAGACCCCAGATGAAGCGATGTATTAACAGTTTGCTTTTGTAGATTGTTGATTCCATTCGTAACAAAGTTTTTTATAAAAAAAGGATAATTCTTCGAAGCGTTTTTATAAAAATCTCAACATAAATTGTTCTTTTACTAAGACATCTCATTATGAGCAACTAAGATAAGAGCCGCAAACAATCTACCCGCAAATAAGGGAAGATGGAAGATGTCTCGCCAGAATTACCCAATTAACAACCCAAACATTTACGTATAATGACACCATTTAGATTATAGATAAGTACGTAATTTGCTCAATAAAACTTAGCAATATTTATTCTTCAACGTATTAAGCAAACAAGCGTGGAGTCGACCTGTTGGTTAGTAGTATGTACAGCTACGTAGATTTATCTGAAGAATACGATGTTATGCATCATGTGCCAATAATTTCAGGACTCAGATTACACCACCAAACCGTAAAATAGCAGAGGAACAATCCTAAACATATTAGATTAAAGATAAACGCTACGGTAATTTGTTCCATAGAATTTAGTAATATTTAAAATATAACTTATGAAGCAAACTGGCGTGGAGACTTTCTGATGGTTATTCAAATTCAAATTCAAATCATTTATTTTCATAGGCCCCACGAAGCGCTTGAACACGTCAAAACATTACAAAAATGATATAAAAATAAATCATAAATAATACTAAATTATACTAATTACAATGATTTGAATAACCGGGGCTTAGATTAATTTTAAACAAACTGTTTAGAATCAAATTAAAATCAATCCAATTGAGTTGTGACAAATAAAGTCCATTATGTACACACATGTAATGAAAACGTGTCGCTTCATCATCGATGATTACAACATGCCTTATAATAATAATAATAGCAGCCCCATAGAAATCTTAATAACTAGTCAATAGAAATGCTATCGACTATCTTTTAACACTGGGACGCATGTCGCCGGTTTTCAAATACCACTTTTTGTATGCCTGCAAACAAAATTATTCTTTTTGGCGATGACATTAAGACGACAATTCCTCAACTCGCACTTGTGTTCGATTAGACAAATGCGCTTGTATTCCTGCAAACAAAATTATTCTTTTTGAGATGACATTAAGACGACAATTCCTCAACTCGCACTTGTGTTTGACTAGACAGATGCGCGGCGACAAGGTCACGCGTCTTTGAAATTTCTATTGCCTTATTATTAAGATTTCTATGAGCAGCCCTGTATCTAATACCTGTCCAACGGCTGGGCTCAGGCCTCTTCTTATGATGAGAAGGGTTAGGCCATAGTCAACCACGCTTGCCAAGTGCGGATTGGTAGCCTTTACAGACTTCTATAGTACATTTTAGGCACTCTCAAGCATTCAGTTTTCCTCACGATGTTATTCCTTCACCGTTAGCACGTGATAATTCATATGATAAATACACGCATATCTTCGAAATGACGAATCTTATCGATTTATTGACAAACGTGTGTACCGTGGGTTTGAAACCGAGACTTTGGACTTCGCAGTCCTGCGGTCTCCCACTTGACTATCGCTGCAACATGCCTTATATGCCTGTAATTTCAGGGCTTCCTTGAGCTTTATCAAAGAATTTACCACCATTAAGTTTAGTAAAGTTGAAATTTCTTGCTCTTTGTTTACTTTCAGGAGCCTCCCCGAGTTACGTACACAACGATTTCCTACGTCCGGCGCACCCTGGGCAATTCGCGAGTTCTCCAAAGCGGCAAATTGGCTAATCCTTTCACCACGATGGCAAGTCACAATAAAATTTGACTCAGCCATCGACACGACGAAGAAGAAGAAGATCAAAACATTTACGCATAATAACACCATTTAGATTAAATATAAAAGCAGTAATTTGCTCCATAAAACGTAGCAATATAAAAGTACTTTTAAAAGGCACTTTGAAGTTCAAGCGAAGAGGCTGAGAAGTTAATAATGACATCATAAAATCATTAGTACAGTTCAAATGAACATGTCTCATCATGATTTTGGTTTAAGGTATAAGCGTTTGGGTGATTTGGGTATGGGAACATTATTTTTGGGTTCTCCACACGATGGTTAGTGCCAATAATAATCATACAATAAATATCCACAAGCCACAGAAGCAGATTGTAGTTGAGTAACAGCATTTAAGAAGTAACGATGTTATGTGCTCTTCCAGACTGCGTTTTCATACTGACGTAATATGAGTTGCTACTTAATATTATTAAGTAGGTATGTTTATTATTCTATTTTAATAGACAAATCATATCTAAAACATCAAAATGCATGTTTATTTGTGGCCACTTTACTAAAATTGTATTAATCATTAATTGAATGACATACAAACAGAAATATTTAATAAGAATTATACAAAAATAAGAGCTACTAAACATGCGTTGCCACACGAGACCTTGTGGTGAGAGAGATACGCTAACCACTAGATCATTAAAGCACACAAAATTACTCCTTTTTCTATTAAGAAATACTATTTCTACTTTTTTACTATCCTTACTAATAATACTCCTTCAACGAAGTGACAGTTTCGGATAATCATTGCAGTTGGAATTGCAAATTCTGTTTTTTGAACACGCAGTATTTTATTATTCGTCTCGCTTCCTCCCATGTAACACACCGCTGTCAGAGCGAGACGAGAGATAAGCCGGCTTCCGTTTCCGTTGCCGTCGCAGAAGCCCGACGCGTTGATATGTGGCACGAGGGGAAATCACAACAGTTTTGAGGTCGTTTATCTGAATGATGTACACTACAATAATAGTCGACCCTTCTTTTTACATATTCTCATAACATCACGCTTATGACCTTTGTCACCCAGAAAGGTGTGGCCAAGGTGTACAACACCCACACTTCACCTGTTATGTTTAAGTCCAATGGAATGGAGAGTGAGCCTATGCGCTATCTGGGCACATTTGCAACTTCATGCTGCTAATCTGAATTTACGACGGAAGGTCAAAAATAACACTTTGCCGAACCCGGGAATCAAACCCGAGACCTCACGGTGAAAAGCGTATAAGCTAACCACTAGACCATCGAGGCAGTACATATTTGCATGTTTCTTAATATTTTTTTTTGTTTCTCATTTATGTTTTTTTTTTATACGTTAAGAACATTTAATATGTGTTAAGAAAATTGCATGAATATAAGCGGAATTTTCTATATTCGTCATAAAAAAGACAATTTCAAACGCATTAAGTCATAGCTAAATGCAATTTCAAGTTCTTATTTTCAAGTTTTTTTTATCACAAACCAATATAATTATTTTTTTATCTAAAACAATATAAAGTAAAGAAAGCACGGATGAGATTTGTAGCCACGAGCCCCCTGGCAAGCAGACAAATAAAAAAGTAATCAAATAAGTTATGCAACATTTTTAAATAGAACGCTTCAACAAGATATTTGCATAAGTCTCTCTGTACAAAATGGCTAGAAATAAATCCTTTTAGAGAAACATTGACAAGTTGAAACTAAATATGTATATCTCATTTAAGGACCGAATCAAACTTTGTGTCGCTTAACTTAATCATTCGATTGTAATCTGTACCCTTTTTCGACCCATTTTGCTATGATATTAGAGTCAGAACCTAATTTTCGATTGTTATTCTGTACCCTTTTTCGACCCATTTTCCAATGATATTAGTTCCTAGTCTAAAATAGAGAACTGAATATCAGTATTTTATGTAGAGCGATGTGCCATCAGACATGCACGACCACGATTCTCACAGTTAGAGCAGTTATCTGATTTCCTGGACTCCGACTGCCCTTGAAGACTGTCATAGATCTTCAAATGACAAATGACCTAAGGCTTTCGAGACGTGATTTTATTATGCTTTTATTATGACGTAATTTTATTTACAACGTCATTTTTAAATATCTCCCTAAGCTACCACGATCCAAAATTCCATATTTAGTGATAGTTTTAATCTCTATTAGAGGCACAAACAGGGAACCCTTTAGCTTTTATAAAATGACGTAAGTTGGCGGTCACTAGCTCTAAGGCTAAATGGTTTCAAGTTTTATATTTAGTTATCTTCTAATGCATACGAAAGCTAAAGTCACATAAATAATGTTTAAAAATAAAACGGTCGCAAAACTTTAAAAAAAAAATTAGATGACTTGAATTGAAAATGAGATTTTTTATTACTTTTAGTTGCCAGTTTTAGAAATGTTTATATAAAATGGATAGTGTTTAACTGACTTACACATTTATTAACATTTTTTTTTTAATTCAAACAAGTTTGGATCGCGCCTTATGTGTTACATACACAATCACTCAAAGTTCGCTTAGAACAGCATTCGTTTATATTATGCACTGCAAAATTTAAAGCTATCGTAATACATTCAGTCTCAATCCTTTTGTTTCTTTGTGGATTTAGGGATTTTGATACATATTGAATTTTATTTGATATCTATATATTAATACCAAGTAAGTTTTGCAGCTAGAATATTCTTTTTTCATTTGATTTATTTAACTTTAGTTTTAAACCAGATTAATACTACACTACATTTTTTAACATGTTTAGATAAAATTAATATTTTTGTATATAAAGCAGTTATTTTTGCAAATCTATACAAATAAAAAGGAAAAATATTTACCTTGGTCACAATATCACGCGTGCACGACTAGATCGATTTTGATAAAATTTGGTATGAAGGTAGGTTAAAGCTTAAGGCGGGACATTGACTACTCTTTGTCCGCAAGTGAAACCGCATGGTGCAGCTAGATGTTATAATTAAAAGGCTACTGTAATCCCACACGATTCCTTTTCGAGTAGAAAAGCGAATGTGCCAAGAATGCCAAAAATGTCTGTTTTGAAAGAAACTATTATGATTTTTTTTTCCACTACCTACCGCATATTCAAGTAGAGGTAAAATCTCCGAATAACTATAAGTTTAGGGTGGATGCGTCAGAGAGGCATTTATTGAATCCACTGATTACACACATGGCCAGTATTTATTACCAGAAGTTAGAAAAAAGCAATTAGGGATAAAATATAATCGCTTTTTAAAATCAAATAGATTATTTCGATCATCTAATTTGTTTTGAAAATGTAAAAAAAAATACGTATGTAAAATTTACACTTGAAAATGAACCAGCATCTACTCTGAACATCAACAAGATATTTCAATGAAGTCATTGAAACCACTTGTCGATTCAGAATTTAGCAACCTATCAGAAAAAGGCAATTAATTGACGCTGCCAATCAAATTCAATGAAAAGTTGAAACTGCTTCAAGTGTTGACAGTGGCGCAAATGGCAGCTATAAAGGAGTGATGGATTGACTTATAAAACCTAAAACTCACAGTTTAGTTAAAAATACTGTGCTGAGCTGTGCTGCGTATGTTTGAGTTATTTGTGTTTTTAAGGCTGTATAAAATTAGTTTTTAAAAGAGACTGTTTCGTTTTCATATTTACAATGTTGGGTCCAGAAAGATTCCATTAAAAATGAAAGTTATACTATAACATAGGTAATATTTTAATACAACTCCTGAAAATTTCATGGTCCTAGTCAATCTGATCCAAGATTACATATTTGGTTATCGTTTTAACCTCTATTAGAGACATAAACAGGGCAACTTTCAGCTTCGAAGAAATGATGGAAGTCGGGCGGCCACTGGCTCTAATGTAGTCATTGAAACCAGTTGTACATTTAGAATTTCAGCTACCTATCAGAAAAGCAATTAACTGACGCTGTCAATCAAATTCAATGAAAAGTTGAAGCTGCTTCGAGTGTTGACAGTGGCGCAAATGGCAGCTATAGAAGAGTGATGGATTGACTTATAAAATCTAAAATTCACGGTTTAGTTTGAAATACTGTGCTGAGCAGAGCTGTGCTGCGTATGTTTGAGTGATTTGTGTTTTTAAGGCTGTATAAAATTAGTTTTTAATAGAGACTGTTTCGTTTTCATATTTACAATGTTGGGTCCAAAAAGATTACATTAAAAATGAAAGTTATACTATTACATAGGTAATATTTTAATACAACTCCTGAAAATTTCATGGTCCTAGTCAATTTGGTCCAAGATTTCATATTTGGTTATCGTTTTAACCTCTATTAGAGACAAAAACAGGACAACTTTCAGCTTTTAAGAAATTATAGAAGTCGAGCAGCCATTGGCTCTTAGGCTAAAAGGTTTCACGTTATGTTTCCATGTTTTCTGGTTTTAATGTAGTCATTGAAACCAGTTGTCCATTTAGAATTTCAGCTACCTATCAGAAACAACGAGCGGAGCGAGAGATGCTTTGTCTATGATCAGAAAAAGCAATTAACTGACGCTGTCAATCAAATTCAATGAAAAGTTGAAGCTGCTTCGAGTGTTAACTGTGGCGCAAATGGCAGCTATAGAAGAGTGATGGATTGACTTATAAAACCCAAAATTCACGGTTTAGTTGGAAAATATACTGTGCTGATTTGAGCTGCGTCTATTTAAGTGATTTGTGTTTTTACGGCTGTATAAAATTATTCATTATAGGAGACTCATTCCTTTGCCTTGATGGTCTAGTGATAAACATATGCGCTTCTCACTGTGAGGTCTCGGGTTCGATTCCCGGATCGGCATAGTGTTAATTTTAAACTTTCTACCAGGAAATTCACAATAGCAACATGGATTTGGAGTTATGCACGGTGGATGGCCATAGGCTCTTTACCTATCCTATGGGACCTAAACATATCAGTAGAAGTGTGGGTGTTGTGCACCTCTGCTCACCGTTCTAGGCAATATAGGCGTTATTTGCCCAGATGGTAAGATGTGCCGTATGATATATAACTGTCTGAAACCGTTTCAATATTCCTACAAATTGTCGCCTGTTTCAATTGCAGGGTGCAAATTGACACAGAAATGTCCTTTGCAGAACATGACGGTCTTACGCCAACCACTAGAATCAATTTTTAGTTTAGTTACTATAGTATCTTCGGAGCATTAAACGGTGATGTGGTCCCAAAATATTGAAATGAAATGAAAATATATGTATTACTTAGATTTCACAAAGCACTTAGAAACGTCATACAATAATATTACTACTTTAAATTCGTGGAGCTTAAACTCACTTTCATCAATGAATCAATATCTTGAATGTGAAAGTGAATTTCGGTGGCAATTTCGTAGACAGGGTCTTCAAAAGAAAAAACTGGCAAGAAACTCAAAGCCGACTCTTTTCAAATGCCAATTTTTTTTGAACTCATAACACCAGCGCAGATAAAAGCGGCGAGGCGACCGTTGTAACCACTATGCCAGCCTAGTTTTTGTTTGCAAATGAGGTAAAATCTTAAATAAATTATAATTACAATAAATTATTATTGACACAACATTACCTAAAACTCCTAGACAACAATGTGTTTATTTTTCATTACTCTAATTTTACTAAATTAAAAAAAAAAACATATTTTACTTATCAATTTATACAATTTTAATAAAATGATGTTCTATGTTATACAAATTTTAATTTAATGCTATTTTTTTCTCAAAATTATCGAATAGACTTTTATTTATTTATTTAACTTTTTGCACACAAAATGGTACATTCAACAGTCAACCTAGGGTGGTGCAGAGAAACAAAGTTAGGTGCGTTTCGATAATACTAATAAAGAAAAAAAAAATATACACTGATTTGAAAATCGATTAAATACATATAAATACATATATGGTACATACATAATACTTAAAATACGTCAATAATATACACAAATATATACACATATATATAAATAACGGATGAAGAGAAGGGGGATGAACAACTAATCATTATGACGATTCTGCCAATTTTTCTGTTAAAAGTTTGCGTACTTTAATTTTGAAGGTGTACCGGGTTCTTGCCATCCTGATATCTTCCGGTAGCGCATTCCACAAAAGAACAGATTGTACGAAGAAAGAAGAATTGACGAAGCCAGTAGTATGTAAAGGACATAGAAGTAATTTATTATTGGAAGACCGTAGATCCCTATTGTGGTTAGAGCTCAAGTACTGGAGGTATGGCGTTAGGTAAGAAGGCGGAGTAGGAGAATTAAGAAAGGAATAAAGGGTGGTGAGTGCACGCAGGCTACGGCGTGGGCGAATGGGTAACCATTTGAGCTCGGAGCGATAAGCAGACACATGGTCAAACTTACGAAGATTGAAAACGAATCGAATGCAGTTATTGAGAAGTCGGTCATATTTGTTAAGAAGGTCTGCATTCAGGTCGAAATAACACACATCACCATAGTCAATTATTGGGAATATCAAAGTTTGCACAAGCATTGCCTTGGCTTTTTAATTTGTTATTATTTTATCTTGTAATGAATTCAATTTGTAAATAATGTTATTATAAATTTATGTTCATGTAATTTTAATTTATGTTAATTTTTATGCATGTGTTTTATTAGTATTAATATTAATATTAGCATTTATTAATATGATATTGCCATACCAGAACTTTGTCTTTGCAATATTACTTTATTTAGATACACATTGTCGAATGTTGCAATTTGTTCAAGTATCAATGTTTTATGTAATTTTGTTTTTTTTTAATCATGTACCTTTTTCAAATGTAACACATTTTATTATTATTAACTTTGATTAAATTCAATTGCATGTTAGTTAGTTAAAGCAGTTAATATAATTATAATGTTATCGCAGAATAAACTGTAAGTGCTGTGCACACCTTTAAGTGACAAGTTCACCTACCATATGAATGCATAAGATTATCTTACTAAAATGTACATGTGAATTGTCGTTGGAGTGCCATAAATAAATAAATAAATAAACGGTCAACGGTTTGCGTTCCGATCTGCAGGGCTGGCATAACAAGCTCAAGACGTTTTTGTAATGTTTCCCCATACAAAAATGTCAAAATCAAGGTAAAATCTATCTTCGGGCGTTATGGTCAAACAGAAAAATGAAACAAGTACTGAAGAATATGGCTATATTAAAATCTGCCATTGCATTCAATATAATACTACTGTTACACAAAATTTAATAAATAAAATTTCCATTCAAATTGAAATTTTTTATTGAAATCTGAGCCGGTTTCAATTTCACTCGGTAATATTCAATACCATAATATTGTGTTGGTCTGATACTTATATAAAAATCAGCCATGTGAATTTAAGTTAAATAATTCTTATTTTTAGTTACCTTTCTCACCTGGTACTTGTCCAGGTGTCACTTGGCAAGTTCCACAAAGCGCATAGGTATTCAAGGCACACGAGACGCTACTGAAAACTTCAGGTTTCATCCGTGTGAAAATAAGTTATGTCTGATTGCTCTGGGATCTTACTCTATATGGACAATAATGGGAATTATTTATAAGCCGACTGGAATGTTATACATTAGAGGTTTAGGCCTATCGTAAACATCGATTCATTTTTAATTCAATTATCCGACAATTGCAAAGAAAAGATAAGATAGGATCATTTATTTTGCTAAAGCATCGGTACACTAAGTTCTTAAAATAAAATATTGTTGCGGCTTCGTCTTGAGATGGCAGGATTACTTGGTTTGAAATTAAACAGCTGGCTTTTGGTACATTTGCAGATATATTTCTAGTATATTACAGGATGATGATGCGTATTTGAACGAGTAGCGATAGAGAAAGAATAGAGTGATTAGCACAATTTTGACATTAATTTGAATTTTACTTTAACTGACATATTATAATAGACTGACAAATTGACATAGACTGACAAGGGTGACATTAAGACACTGACACTTGACACGATCCGTAACATGCCCCCGGCCTTGGAAGCTCCAGGTTCCGAAACTGGTTATGCGTCTTCTTCGCTGAGCAGAGGACAGATCTTGGCGAAAGCGCGCCTGATGACGCCCGATTTTGTTTTGATGTCAGCGATGCGGGAGATGCCATCCTTGCCTGGCAGGGTCTTGATCACGCGCCCCAGATGCCACCGTAGCGGTGGAAGGTTATCGTCTTTGATAACTACCATTGTGTTTGGCTTTAATGTTTTGTGTGTGTCTTCCTTCCACTTGGTTCTTGTCTGGAGTTCTGATATGTACTCCTTCGCCCATCTTGCCCAGAAGTGCTGACGCAGCTGCTCGATGCGGTGGTAGCGGTTGAGCGTTCTGGTATTGGTGTCATCTCTCATATCTTGATAGACTGGTGCTGTGAGAGGTCGACCAACCAGGAAATGTCCAGGACTGAGTGGGAGAAGGTCATCAGGATTGGATGAAAGAGGAGAGAGGGGACGGGAATTTAATATGGCTTCGACTTGAGCCAAGACTGTGGTAAATTCCTCAAATGTGAGGTGAGCATTACCTATAGTGCGTAGTAAATGTTTTTTGCATGATTTTACTCCGGACTCCCACCCTCCACCTAGATGAGGACTGTAGGCTGCTATGAATTTAAATTTGATGGACTGACTAGCTGCATATTCAGCTATATCTGATGAGCAGTTAGTTAAGTATTTTGAGAACTCGCCCATGGCGCCTACAAAATTCCTTCCGTTATCGGAATGGATTTCATCAGGCTTTCCACGGCGTGATATAAAACGCTTGAGCGCTAGAATGTATGCTTCAGACGAGAGGTCGCTTACTAGCTCAAGGTGTACAGCGCGCGTTAAAAAACAGATAAATAAAGCAATATAAACTTTTACGGTTCTAGCTCCCCTCCCCTTACGATTCAAGATGAGCAATGGTCCCGCGTAATCAACTCCGCAGTAAGTAAAAGGATGCGCAGGCGTTAATCTTTGTGGAGGTAAGTTACCCATCAAGGGGGTAAGGGTTTTGCCCTTTAACCGTTTACACGATACACACTCGTGCACAATTTTACGAGCGAGGTTCCTGCCAGCAATAGGCCACCACTGCTGACGGATATCATAGAGAAGTGCCTGAGGGGCTGCGTGAAATAATCTCCTATGCTCGTGTCTGAACAGCAGTACAGTGAATTTGTGATGTGCGCAAAGTAGTATGGGATGTTTCTTATCATAGCTGAAATTGGTAGACGCTTCAATTCTTCCACCAACTCTAATAATATTTTTATCGTCGATAAATAAATTAAGTTTAGATAAACTACGGTTACTATTAAGCGACGCATTCTTTTTTATTAGTTTATATTCGACAGCGAATGAATACGACTGAGCAAACCTAGCTAAACCTAACTCAGATTCCCTCAATTCGTTCACCGTGAGCTTGCCATACTGACGTTTTATTTTATTACTGCGCGAGTTATGTACAAAACGTAGCACGTAATATGCGAATGCGCGTCTCGTACGGTCGAACTGGGAGAACCGAGAGAATGAAAAAATAAAAATAATATAGAAACCTGATTTTAAGACATTAAAAGTGTTTTCGCATAATTTTAATAATTGTTGTGTTAATTTTAAATATTGAATACCTAACAGGTCACCTTGAATAGCAGGACCGACGCGTTGGAGATCATTTAGCGATTGACCTGAATTTGAGTGAAAACTCGCATCAAATACAACACGTAGCTTGGTTGTAGTACTGTGTTTGCGATAAATTCCATGATGAGGCATGAAATAATTTCGAGTCCCGCAAGTATCGATACGCGACATGTGACCCAAATCTTCATATTCATGAATAAACTCGTTATACATTTTTTTATAATCAGGCATACGTTGTAGCCGTCTTTCTAAAGCGAAAAAGCGGTTCTTGGCTTGATTAAATGTATCGCCCAAGTTATCTGGTGAGGATTTGAATGGAATGTTGACGATAAATCTTCCATCACTATTGCGTTTAAATGTATTCACGAAATGATTTTCGCATTCCTTCTCCTCCTCCGTGCGCGTATCAGATAACTTGGGTAACTCTTCAAGTTCCCAGAACCTCCGCACTTGTTCTTCTATTGCGTGTGTGAAGTTACACTGGATATGGCGAGTACTGCGCGTATTGATATGTACGGGACCTGAAATTATCCAGCCTAAGTGCGTGTTTTGTACAAACGGCCCATTCGGTAATCGTATTTTACCGTCGCTTAATAAATCCCAGAACTTATCAGCACCGATTAAAATGTCAATACGTTGAGATTCATTAAAGTATGGATCCGCTAATTGAATGTGTGCCGGCAGTCTAAACTGCGCGTGTTGTTTAGGTATAACCGGCATCGTTGAAGTTATTTGCGGTAGAACGAAACATTGCATACACATAGTGAAGTCGTTGGTTCGCGATTTTATTTCAATATCACAGATTTGCGTGGACTGTGTTATTGAATTACCAACGCCGTGTATTTCCCTAGTGGACTGTATTGTTGGACATTGTATTGAGTCGCATAACGTTTGTGTAACGATGCATCTTTCGCTTCCTGAGTCTAAAAGAGCACGCGCCAAATGATATTCGTTTTTATTATCTTTTACTTCCACTAAAGCCGTCGATAATAGAACAGGTTGCATACAAGGATACTGATCATCTATTAATATGTCCACGTTAGAGTGTGTGTGCCCATCATCAGTACCTGCGCGGGGCAAGTGCGACGCGAGGGACGCTTGCATTACCGCGACCGGTTTGCTATCGCCCGGCGCGGGTGCCAGTGCAGACGTTCCGCTCCCATGCAAAGCTACATTATCCGTGTGAATTAATGAATTATGTTTCTTTTCACATTTGCGACACGGGCCGAACTTACAATGCGAAACAGTATGACCGGGACGCAAACAGTTCTCACACAAGTTATTATCTTTGATACATTTTATCCGGGACTCAATCGTGTGGTTTAGAAACGTTTGGCATGCATAAAGTGGATGATTATCATTACAAAGTAAACAAGATCTTCTATTCTGGGGCGCGCGCGGCTTGTTATTGGAAACATTGCAGTGAACCTTACTACTACCGGTGTGCGTAATTGTGTTCGGTTTACCGTGGTTAATGTAGTTCGTTTTAGTGCTAGTATGTGACACTTGCAGTGTTTCCAGCATGTCTGCCCTATCTTTTAGGAACGAAAGCACTGTTTCGACCTTCATACGTGACTTGGAATCACCAGATATTGTTGACGAGTTCGATTTAAATTGTTCCCATGCGCGTTCTGTGGTTTTATCGAGTTTTGTAACAATGATATAAATAATAAGTGTATCCCAACTATCAACGGGCTCACCTAGTATTTTTAGTGCACGTAAATTCTTCAGAATGGTATCAATTAAATTACGTAGTAAGTCTGGTGATTCTTTTGTCAATGTTTGAATATTGAACAGTGCTCGAATATGATTTTGAATTAGAAGTCGGCTATTATTATATCGATTTAATAGTAGGTCCCACGCAACAATGTAGTTGCTTTCAGAAAATTCCAAAGAATCAATGACTAGGGCTGCGCTTCCTTTTAGTGATGATTTTAAATAATGGAACTTTTGTATACTGCTGATTTGAACAGAGTTATGTACTAACGACAGAAAGGTATCCCTGAACTCTAACCAATGCTCACTTAAACCGTCAAAGGTAGGTACGGATATGGTAGGTAACTTTACTGAGCCGTTATTGCATTTATTTGAACACGTAGGTACCTCTTTAGTGCTTAACATACATTCTACTTGAGCCAAGGTGCTGTAGTAGCTATCCTCAAACAAATAGCGTTGTTGTAATTGATTTTCTAAATCAGCTTCTGTGACACATTCCTCTAATTTTGTTTGAAGATCGCTAAATTCAGCAAACAGGCTAGCAGCTCCTTGCATTCTTAATTTAAGATCTGCTCGCGTTTGAGCTGACAATATGTTCTCACTGCTAAGAGAATTAATGTGGGTATTAAATCTAGTTAACCGACTTTTGACAATCGCGCGTTTTTTAACTAGATCGCGGATTGCCTGATTTTTAGCATCATCCTGAGATATATTAATCTTAGGGGATTTAGGCCTAGCTACAGAAGGAATAGCTAGGGGGGCTAAAGGGTCCTTGCCATCAGTGCTCATCTTGGTGGGTAGTGAAAGGTGGAGTACTCACGATTAACAGTGGCAGCTTATGCTTGCTCCGGCACGTTGCTGACGACCACTGGAAAGATGTTACTCGCCGCGTCTCAATCACTGAAATCAGTTTACCACAGAATTAGCACAAGCACTTGGAAAGGATAGGGTTAGATAGATTGGCTGGCCGTACCACTTTGCGTGCGTTTTGGAAGAACGTAGATCTTCTCATGTAGTACAGGGCCTGCTACAGCTGATATTTCAGATGAATCCTCGGTCTCTTGAAGACTGCCTCGGTTGCGCGTAACGGTCGTTAGGTGCTCGAAGTTCTTGCGTCCGGCGTAGATGGATCAAATGTTGCGGCTTCGTCTTGAGATGGCAGGATTACTTGGTTTGAAATTAAACAGCTGGCTTTTGGTACATTTGCAGATATATTTCTAGTATATTACAGGATGATGATGCGTATTTGAACGAGTAGCGATAGAGAAAGAATAGAGTGATTAGCACAATTTTGACATTAATTTGAATTTTACTTTAACTGACATATTATAATAGACTGACAAATTGACATAGACTGACAAGGGTGACATTAAGACACTGACACTTGACACGATCCGTAACAAATATGTTTAACATGCTTTTATCACAATTAGATGAAGTACATTTAAAAATATAAAAGTATAAAATTCTACATTTTTAAATATAAGTACTAAAAAATATTTAAAAATATAAAAAATAGTACCCCACCGGCATCGGATACAGGGACCAAACTACCGATGGTTAGGGCTCCAGAGAGAGGAACCTCCTCACAATGCGTGCCGTGTCCAGTAGTATTATTGTCTTGTACTTATTATTATTATTATTATATAAATGCACTTTTCAAATAACCAACACTTAAGTTTTCTTATA
Source organism: Hypena proboscidalis (assembly GCA_905147285.1). Taxonomy (NCBI): domain Eukaryota; kingdom Metazoa; phylum Arthropoda; class Insecta; order Lepidoptera; family Erebidae; genus Hypena; species Hypena proboscidalis. Next base: position 1,051,352 of record LR990150.1, on the reverse strand, counting down.
AGAAGATGTAAAGGAATTCTCTTAATGTTTGTGGCATGTGATTAAAAAAAAATTACATGTTGTAACTGTTTTTGTAATGAAGAGTGCTTTTACATATTTCATTTCTTAATTTACTAGGATCTTTTTTTTGGAATCTGCTATCTTCACTAACCTTGGTAAAGAATTGTGAGTTACTTTTTACCAATATGCCAATTTCAAGGATATAATTATAGTGATACCAAAGTCAATATTCTTAGTTTTGTAAATATGGTTCTACAGATAGTTAGCGGGGATACACCGGCTATTGCCCTTAGACATTGTTAACCGACTTCCCAAAAAGGAGGAGGTTCTCAATTCGGCCGGTATGTTTCTTTTCTATGTATGTACATCGATAACGTTGCGGTTAATGGACCGATTCACGTGATTCTTCTTTTGTTCGACGCGAAATAGTGGCAGCTATTTCGCGTGTGTCCCATAAAAATTTCTTTCAGTTTAGTTTATTTTATAAGCATTATTAGTAATTGAAGTCGGTTTTTTTATTGAAAAAATATTTTTGTACAATGAGTGTCTTGTCTTGTGTCTAGTGATGCGCTCCAGTGAGACATTTGAAGAATATCATCTTGAGTTCAATGTTTCCAGATGTAAAATTATCTTATTCACTCGTTCCCTTTCGTCATATCTGCTCTATGACCAACTATCAAACGACTCGCTGAAGCGCGGCATTCAAATTTGCTATCTTAGTGTAACTCTAGATACTATCTTGACCATCGATTCACACATTTCAAATGTCGGTAGCAGAGGTTTTAAGTCTCTTGGCTTCGTTATGAGACAAACTGCGAGATTTCAGGATACTTTCCTTTTGTGAGTTGTATACTCGAATATTATTCTATAGTATAGACCCTCACGAAGTAAAATACAATACAATGTTAGAGCGTGTGATTTTTTTGCCGATTTCTGTAAAATAAACTTTACGGCTATTATCAATATTTGTACCCGTTTCTCTTCGTATCCATGGGTGGGTATTCAAGTGTTTTTTATTAGCACATTAGTATTTATAATTTAATGGATAAAAAAGATGACCCGATTTCGCTTTCACGTTGTTCGCTGTCAGCGCCTGATCAATATATTCGACTACGCTCCCGTCGTCGTCTGCTTGCTCCCCCTCCAGTACGTAGTGTACTGCGTAGTTCGCACCGGCCAAATAGAATATAACGCTGCAACTCAACAACACTCAAATGTTGACATCTTTTTCACAAAATTTGGTGAATTAGTAAATACATGCTCATTATTTCTAAGTAGATTATAAGTTTAGATTATTGTTTAAATCGTTATGTATGTAAAACTCTGAATGGCCTACTACACGTATAGGGAACTATGAATGCAATAAGCAGTTGTATTATAAATAAATAAATCAATCTTATAACTCAGTTTAAATTTTTACGCAATGCTTAAATTCCTAACTTTGACTTCTTGTCTCCGTTTTACTTATAAGAGGTATAGTTAGCCACAAAAGTAGCTCTGTTGCTGACTGTAGGTTGCTTTAGATTTAAATTATGACGCTAACGCTTATTTCAATCTGAAAAGAATTTCAACTTATTAGAAACAGCTACAAATCGAAAATCTACCCGCGTATATCGTTGATCAAAGTAATAAAGATACGTACTGGATTTTATTCAATTTCCCTCCAAAGGCAAGTTAATCTTACACAAACATTATAAGCAAATAATACACCGTCTTAACTATTCTCAGCAAACTTATAATGGACGGAAATTGATTACCCCAACCATCTAACTTTGTTATATAGCTACTGACTTACTTATCATTGTTATATAATTACATAGTATTGGTTACGTAAAGGAAAATATTTTATCTTAACTTTTGGTTGTTACGTTGCTGGAAACATCAGTTATTTTAATGCGTAAAGGCTTTATTTTATCATTACGTAATTTAAAATCACAGGGTGTGGCACAAGTGTATTATACAGTTCCAGCCATATTTTTTATAGGTTGTATAGGGGAATGACGAAACGTGAATGACCGTGACGCTTCAGTCCCCTTACAAAATATATAAATAAACAACTTATTACAAGAATAATTTAACAGTCATGCTCTGTTAAATAAACCCATTTCCAAGATAAGATTTCGTTATGATAAAATTTATTTTTTAACATAGAAAACAAAATAAATTGACGTTCTAATATTGATAACTTTGTGACATTAGAATCTAAATGTCAACAATGGCAAGCTGTACTATGGAGGCTAGCTTTAAGCTGATAAACAAACCTTCTACCATAAGTACCCATCAAAATAAAATAAAATATCCTATACAAATATAGAAAGCAACTTACGTCTTAACTTTTACCAAAGTTATAATGGACGAAAATTGATTACCCTAACCCTCATACTTTGTTATAATATAGTAACTAAACTTATTGATGGTTACGTAAAGGAAAATAATTTATGTTGACTTTATATGTTGACTTTATTGTTATTTTATAATGAAACCATCTAATTTATTTAATAATGATGTAACCAATGATATTATAGAACTATAGATATGTTACGTTCATAGAAATTACGATTTAAATCCGTTCCGAGCTATTCCAAATTGCACACATTGACAAATGTCCGCAGCGCACGCATCCTTATCGCTCTAACGTCAAAACAATATCGCTTTCTCTTTCTTAACTTGAACATGGCGCATGGCGTCTGGCACGTGACTGCGCTCGACGCAGGCCACACGCAAACTAAACACAAGACGTCCCAATTGGGACGTATTTGAGTATTCACAGCGCGAGCGCTTATAACATATCTGCTTTTGTTTTTATATAATATCATTGGATGTAACATTTTATTTATTTATTGTATTTATGGATAATTTTCTAATGAATGTCATTTAATTAATATAATTTAAATCTATTAATTATACATACAATTAAATTCTTATATAATATTAAATAAAAAAAATATACCAACAATTAAATAATTAAGTAAATTAATGAAATTAATTTTAAAATAATACAAATATTTGTACACCCTGATGGGTAAAAAATGGAGGTACCTAATAATATATGTATATGACACCTATGTAACCCATTTTTGGCAAATAAAGCATTTGATTTGATTTGATTTGATACGTGTTATATAGTAAAAAACTTCGTCGTGTTATTTCAATGCTTATGGTTTCGATATTGTACGGAGAATGAGATTTTCTTATCAATTTCAACCAGTATTACTAACCAAATACCAAATTAAAATGTTATGGCTAAAGAGTTGGAGTTGAGCCCGGTGGATGTTGAAAGGCTCACCACCTTTCCCATGCGACCTTAAACATAACAGGTGAAATGTGGGTGTAGTACACCTCTGTCACACGCTTTTTCGGTGATGTTATGTTATGTAATATTGCACTTTAAAATGGACTTGCCCACGGAATTTCGAATTATCATAAAATAAGTTAGACTTAAAGTATGTAACATTTTTTTGCAGTTGGTTTCTGTTAACCACAGAAACACAGGATTACCTAGTTCAGGCACCGAATTGTTTATATATACACTTATGTATATACAATAATATTAAATGTTGTTATCGCTTATGTATTTGACCAATGTATTTAAATAAATGAATTTTATTTTATTTATTTTTAACCTATATTTTGATGAGATATTCGATTTATTACTTTCGTGGGCTCAATCATCATCCCTTTTACTCTGATTGTGTTCTTCAAAACCCAAGGGTTGATACAAGTATGATAACCGCAATACCGCAAGGACATAAACCTTTAGAGTCCCTTATTATTCAATATTTATTTAGGCCGCGATAATTTATTAACAAATCCTGAGCAAATATTATTGCTTAATTGGGTTAGTAGGAATTTGAGGCAATGTTTATTTCAATAAAGTGAAGTTATTTGGGTCGAAAAGGATTAATCTTATGTGTCAATTTAAAGCAATTTTAGGAGGGAATAATTGATATTATGTTTCCAGTACTGCCGTAATCGAATTATAACTTTAATATCAGTAAGTCTTAATCTTTTTTATAAAGAAATCTATCTAAAACACTAAAATCTTTATTAGTGGCCATTTTGTCAATTTTTTTTGAATCAATAATTGAGTTGCATACAAACTGTAAAAGCAAAATAGTAATTTTAAAATTTCAAACGTGCATTTTAGTGTTTTAAATATGTTTTGTCTATATAAATAGATAAAAATTTTATTTATATAATATTTAGGTTAATATTTAGGTAATTAAGTTAATTATTATTATATCATCATCATCATCATCATCATTTAGCCTCGCCTAGTCCACTGCTGGACATTGGCCTCTTACAATTCGCACAATACCCGATCCTGCGCCTTCCGCATCCAGTCCCCTCCAGCGACCTTGTGGTGGTCAGTCCACCTGGCAGGGTGTCCTACTGTCCTACCTTACGGTTGCCGAGTCGCTTATAGTCGATTATATAATATATAATCGACTATAAGCGACTATCTAATAAAAATATTAATTAAGTTAATTAGTTAATATTTAAGTTACTAAAGAAAACAGCCAAGCAATTGTTCCCTCTTAAACATCGATTCTAGACGTAGTAAAAATTCATTTCCAAAAAAAAAACAAGGTTTTCAAGAAAAAATAACATATACGTCACTCAGTTTGTGTATTTTTTTCTTTGATGAATAATAGAAATCCCATCTGGAGTGAGCGTATATTTGCCAGGACGTTTTTAGTGCTGCGACCACTTATCTTGTTGTATTATTTATCAAAGATTTTTTTATAGCTATTTTATATTTGCTATTAATGAACATTGATAACGTTTAGAAAATCTGTATTTAAATTGCTTTTACGTCGTATGCACCTCATAAAAGTTCACGAAACATATTTGCAATAAACATAATAGCAATCACAATACATTTCAATATATACCATACAATAATACCGAATGCAATATAATAATATTGAAAATTCCTGAATGAAATTGAGTCCCGGTTCAGATTTCAGTAAACGGTTGTCGATTGTATTGGAAATAAAATGGAGCACGCGGTTCCACTCGTTTTCATATTACAAAATCATGTGAAAAGTTGAAATTGAAAAGTGCCACCATTGTGCTTAGATACGTATGGATATGCAGTATGTACTTACCTTTACAGTTGCTTGTTGAACTGTATTTGGCTCGATCCAGGCCGGTCTCACACAGGCGAATAATCTTATTCTGTATTAACTAATAGTGTATAGAAAGACTTGCGTTTGAGAAATCTGAAAAAGAAACACATTTTTAGAATGTGTCAGAAGAAAAATTGATTTCGTGCTTTCTGTGCTCTGATTTGAATTCAACCTGTATAATTGTTTACCTAACTGACAGGTTCAATAACTCAGAGTCCAAACCGCGGGGCTGGGTCTTGAATCTTGAATTTTGCATAAAGAACGTTATGTTCTCAGTGCAGTTTGAACTTGAGCTTAGGAAATTTCACCCTAAATAAGGTTTAAATGCTTGTTTGGCACTCCGTCATAATTGTAGATTGAACCATGAAATTGTATATACTTGATCTTCAATCAAATTAAAGAACTTTATTAACAAGGTTGATTTTTTTTTTAATTTTATCATGCAATCAGTCTCTTTGACTATGAGCAGATGTGGTATAGGATTATTTTTTTTCGGGGTAGAGACGTTCCTCTTTAGAAACATCTGCTATATCAATTACTGGCTCATTCGATGCTGCCGAGTTCTAGAATTCTGCATCGTTTTAGTCTCTTGATGCAATCTGGGATGGTGAGCTGAACAGCTAGCTGGTTAGGATGGTTTTCCAGTCTTATTTTGTATTTACTTGCACATTTTGTTATTTCCTCCTTTATTGTTGGCATGTTTAGGTGTTCGTGTACTTCTGAGTTTCTTATAAACCAGGGTGCGTTGCTGAGTTGTTTAAGGATGTAGTTTTGGGTTCTTTGGATTTTATTTATGTTTGAGTTGCAAGTGGATCCCCATAGTTGGATTCCATAAATCCAAATAGGTTTGATAATAGATTTGTAAATGAGGAGCTTGTTAGGTAGGTTACGACATAAATTAAAAGAGGAATTTCAACTGTATGTGAAGTTCTCAAATCAGACAGCTATTTAATTATTACTAAAAAGCTTTGATCTTTATCATGTACATAAACGTTTAAAAACCTTTTATATATTTATGAAAAAGATTTAAGAAATAGAACAAAATATGCTATGCATACATCTTTCATAAAATATTGGTATAGACTGTAATAGTATTAGTAGAATCCAATTTTATCCAATACCAACTGGTAGTGCTCCTTTATCAAACTCAAAACCTCCAATATATTCTTGCCTCTCAGACAAATAAAACTTCCGCAAATAAAAAATGCCTGTATAAACCGAGGTCACACAGACACTAGGCAAATTCATGCATGCCATACATTCCAGATTCCTCTTAGGAAGCAAACAAGAGTATATTATTGGTACAAATTCCTGAAATTCAACATATTATATCGAGGCAGTGCTGAATGTAATAAAACCCGTTCACAGAATATGGAGGATGTATTTCAGTACTTGGCAAAGGGAATTCGGACTCACTTTGTACCAAGGTTTGTTTTGTGTGAGAATACACAATGTGTATTGCTCGCCGCAGCCGTGTGAATCCTTCGAGTTATTGGCAAGAAAACAGATGGAATGTGTACTAAAATCTGTTGTTTAACTTATACGGCTATTACTTACGAGAATCCTGACGTTAGCTCGCTTACTTCACGGCACAGTATAAAATTATGTAACAGTATGGAAACTAAGCCTATTTCATAAAATAATTACCTACGCTCTATTGAAGCTATAGGGTTGACACTTTCAAACTTTTTGATATTGACTTTTTATAAAAAAAAAAGTGTTTTTAGTGATCATTTAATCGTATTGGAATAACTAGTTTACAAATAAAATTTAAATAGGTAATCTCAGTGCATCGGTTAATCTCAACAAAATACGATACACAGTTTAATATTGACACATAACAACTTGTAGATCTTTGTTTTTGTTTTGTAGATATTTATATATATACAAATATATTATACAGCACGCGGCGTACAAAATGCAATTTAACATAACATTACAAATTAAAATAAAAGAGAGGGCTGAAAGGGTAAAAGTTACAAATTATTTACTGAAAAATACTTTCGTCTGCTACGACAGGTACGAAATTCTTTATTATTAAATTTACTTAATTGTGTAAAAAAATCTCATTCTTATAAACAGCTTTTTTAAATAAACAAGGACAGGGTACTAAAAAAGTGATTAAGTCCAATTCTTTGTAAATGAATTCAGCTACTTTGCAGTTTATGTGTCGTTTTTTAAAACAATAACGAAAAATTAAACACATAACCAACCGTTATGTGTTTAAAACTAAAGAGGTCCAATCCAATTCATTAAAGAGGTGATCTCTTTAATGAATTGGATTGGACCTCTTTAATGGATTGATTATATATATATATATATATATATATATATATATATAATATTTATAAATATTTAGGTACGATTGTATTTGTGTATATTAGAATCGTGTATATATAGATCTATATATTATTTAAATATTCTAAATAGTTTATGTTATGTATTTTGTATTGCAATATAATTTTAATGTAGTAGATTGAATTATTTTAATGGTTCTAGTTACCAACCAACTCTCAGCTCTTGCACCTACCACTTGTCGTCTCTGCATCACCTAAAGGTTGACTGGTAGATAATGCCTACGGCATTAAGTCCGCCCATGTACCAATTTTTGTGCATAAAGTTTTTAAATAAATAAATAAATAAAAATTTCATCCATTTTCTCGACATATTGAACAAAATCATCCGGTCGGCGAAATTTTAAACGTGACCACTCGTTTCCACGCGGCACTCGCTACTGGCAGCACCGCGAGAATCGCTTAGGTAGGAGTCTCGTCGATGTGCATGTTTATGTGTGCGTGCCGTTTCGAACGTTTGTAGGTAGTTTCCTTACTGTTTGTACATATTTATACTGTGTTCACGGTGCCGTTCGCCCGGCCGTAGTAATAAAACTGCGTGAAACTACCCGCAATATAGAAAATGAGAATGATTGTTATTGTGAATGTAATTTATCTATTATACAATTCAATTTAATTTAATAATAATATTTGATAATTATATTTAGAAATATTATCTCTTTCTTCATGTGTATAAAGTGTACATTTTGTGTATTCGTTATCAGTGCAATATAGTTTTGGTCTCTTCGTAAGATCGGCTCATTATATTATGGATAGATAAACAAATTAAATTTAGGTATGTTAACAATTTTTTGTTTTTATGTGAAACTGTTTATAAAGGCCCAAATCTTTTAAAATCATCAACAACAGGATATACCTATATTCAGACTTAGATCGTTTGTATTTATTACTGTAATATTTTATGCCAAAAAAATCTTTGAATAATCATCAATTTATTGAGAATATAAATGTTTGACCCATATATATACTCATTAAATAGATTAATTGATTAACCGAAAAGTTTTTGTGAAATATTTACGTGAATAGGTAAAAGTACCAATAAGACTGTTTAGGTATTTCAATGATCATTTTTTGGTTGGATTTTTGCATTTGCAAGCATTACTGTACACCTATGCCACACCCTTTTGGGTAATATAGGCGTATATAAACATTCTTACGTCACTGTAAAAAGTGTGATTTTTACATTCGCAATAAAAAAGACCCTGCTCTTCCAGCCGGCCTGTGTAAGCAGTCACTACCTAGGTACAAACTGCCGGCAGCACTTGGTGAATTAATACATGTGCATAATACAATGTAAATATTTTTCATGTAAACGAGTACCAACACTTTCAGCATCCCATCTTTGTATGGAGCAATGTTATTGTTTTGAATTCATTAATTTTGTACGGCAGCGTAATTGGCTGAATGAAGAGAGCGTTGTAAATTGTAAAGTAAACAAGTGGGCACTCGAAAAGTGTACAGCAAACATTATATTGTGTGTATGTTTTTGAAATTTTGATAAAGGTATTTAAAATTTATGGGTTAAAAGTTTCTTAACGCTGAGCTGATGAAGTGTAAACAGGAACGAATTTTAATTTTCTTGAAATCTCTGAAATGAAATGCATATAATCATAACATAAAAAAATTGTAAATTTGCCATATCTTGAATATAATATCTTGAATGTACAGGACATTCAAGATATTTAGGAAAAATAATACGGGGCTCTTTATAACAGCAGTAGAAGCCAATACTTATTTTTTAAAGATTGTTTGTTCTCTATCTGTAAGTTCGTACGCGCTAAAACTACTGCATGCAATTGGATGCGGTTTTCGCAATTATATAGGTGGAGATCTAACTTAACCGGTAAATGTTTTTTTTTAATTTTATCTCAAAAGGGGGTGAATTAAGGGGTTTAAATGGATATGGGGGGATCGTCAATTTTAGATTTTTCGGAAATTCCATTCCTCAAGGGGATAAAGCTTTCCTCAATTTTCGTAGGAAATAGAATGAAAATATCGGATTCCACGCGGACGAGGTCGTGGACAACAGCTAGTTATATACAGGATCAAAGATGTTAGCGGTTTTGAAGTTAGCCACAAATTAATGTCACAGGTCGGTATTGGCCATGCTCGATTACGGTCAAAAATCCATCCACCGGGCAAAAATCAACCCGGTCCGGCTATTAAGAATTTTCAGACGTAAAAATTCCATACAACATTTTTGCTCAACCCAGGAATCAAACCCGATAACCTCGCGGTGAGAGTCTGCATACGCTGACCACATATACTGTACGTAGTAAAAAGACTAACAAAATAAATTGAATATTGTAATTCAAGTTTGTTGGTAAATTGCCTGAAATATTGGAGATATTTTTACGTCCTATTTGAACAGGAGTCCTGAACTATCAAATCAATCATTTTTGTTTGCTGACGACTGAGCGACCAAATTTTGTTGACTATTTTTATTTGTCGATCAATCATTTCTGTAACAAATTATATTTGTGGTTCAGTAGGCTGTCTAAGGACATTTGGGTACAAGGTAGCACAAAAATAAAACCTTTTCTATTTTTGTAAATACTACTTACTTTAGATATGATGTAGTTTTGGTTAAACACACAAGTCATACTTTTGTTATGGATGAATCAAGGATGTGGGAAGTGTAGGTATTTACAATAAACCTAATAAGTCTGTCTATATTGCCTTATCTTTACTTACAGCTACTTTGTCGCTGTCGCTGGCGTATAATCGTAAGTTATGTAATTTTTTAGATTATTTTGATTTGCTCTGTAATTTAAATGTTTGTTGAGGTGTACAAGCGCCCTTTGAAGTTTATGAAAAAAATTATTAGACTCTGACTTTTTATTCGTTTCTTCTTATTTTTATTAAAACTGACGTGAGTTTGTAACATTATTAAAATTATAAAATACGGGTGTTACTCACGTAATGTTGGTCTATTTAGTCGACCGCGGTTTCGCCTATATGGTAGGCATTCGTTTCTTTTTAAAAAAAAAAATACCATGGTCATCTATAAAAAAAACGACACCCGTACTAGGTATAACTCCTGTGTCGTGGGGGTATCCTCAAACATAATTATACACAAAGCACACCCAGAGTCAGAACAAATCTTTACGGATCACTCAAAGATTATGCCCGTGGTGTGGGTATCGAACCCACAATACCAGCGCTTAGAAAGCGGCGAGACGACCGATTTAACCACTACGCCAACCGTGGAACGGCTTTGCCATTCGGCTACGGAACCTAAATTTTTTAGGGTTCCGTAGCCGAATGGCAAAAAACGGAACCCTTATAAATTCGTCATGTCTGTCTGTCTGTCCGTCCGTCCGTATGTCACAGCCACTTTGTTCCGAAAATACATTGAACTGAAACAATTTTATTATTTTTTCATTCAACCTATACGTGTGAGGTGATAGGTCTTTAAAAATTACATTGAGGTTTCTAGAACCATTTTTTTTCAATGTCAATCGTTCCAAAGATAGACACTTTCAAAGCTTTCTAACTTTTATTTATTTATTTATTTATTTATTCATTATATCTTATAAGCTAACAGACATATCCAAAACGCTTACAAGATTAATTATTACAATTAAATTATAATACAAACAAAAAAGAAAAACAACAAATAAAGCAATTATTTACAAAATTATTCATAGTTATAAAGCAATAAAAATATAGTAAAATCAATCAAAAATAAAAAAAATAAAAATATATTCATAAGGTCGTCATAAATGTCAAAGTCAATATAAAAATAGATTAAAATTAAAAAATAATAATAATAACAAGAAAAATAAGATGTCAGTTCAGTATTGAGTCAAATTAAATATTAAAATAGTAATAAATTAGGTATAATAGCATGTCAGATCAAAAAATAATAATCATTAAATTAGTTTATTGTTAAACCACAGGAGTGAAAAATCTAAAAAAAAATATATATTAGAGATCTTAATAAAAACTTTCAACCAAAATTGTTTTGAATGAGATACAGTCGGCAGTTTTTGAGATAGGTATAGCACTTTTTCAGCAACCGCAAATTAAAACTTTGTTATTGATACAAATTCCATAAAACACTATGAAAAACAAAGTTATTATTGCTGGCGAAAAATGTTGGTATTTTGGATATTTGTCGGTAATCGGTGCGTTTATTTATTTATTTATGTTTATTAGGGTCTCCAAACAGTTCCAAATATGTTGTTACGACTAGCTACGGAACCCTATTGCGCGTGGCCCGATACGCACTTGGCCGGTTTTTTATGTATGTAATCTTTCTGTTAAATTTCTAAAACGTTTCAAACCTCACCAAGAAACCTTAAAGCCTTGTGTACAAAATTACACTGCAAAATTTATTTGGTGAACATTTTTTAGACCTTCGAAATCCTTTCTCCGTCTGTAAGTATTTTAAGTGGCGGAGTAATCTCATTTAATGGTAGAAGTTTGCTCGTTAAAGTCAAATAGCTACGATTGTTATGTGGGGACGCCCGACCCGGCCACCCACCTTTCACTGTGGTACAAGATGTAATGAAAACATGTTTGGCTGGATTAGAATAATATATATCGGCGCAATTACAATTGTTCGTCGATAATAATTAATTTAAATAAGTTGATTATCCTAAAATTAGTTCATAAACTATCAGTTGATTATTTTAGAGTTGATTTCGATGTAAAATTAATGTTAAAGATTGTTATTTCAATACTTAACCTACAAACTTGTAAACTCGTGCACGTGGCCGAGTCTTATACAAGCGGCCTTCCTTTGAAGACCCTGAATAAGCTATGCTGATGTCACACTTTTTAAAAACACTCTGGAGATCACCTTCTCCGTCATATATAAAATATTGGAACGCGTAGATAATATTATGGATTTAATTGTCTGCACGTGTGGTCTAGTGGTTCAAGCGGTCGCCTCGCCGCTCTCCACTGCACTTTGGACAAATCTTTGTGTGGTTCGCGCAAAGATTTGTTCTGAGACTGGTTGTGCTCTGTTTGTGTGAAATGTATGTTTGTGAACACCCCCGCGACACAGGAGTTATTCCTAGTGCGGGAGTCTTTATAAAAAAAAATATTATAGAATTATTTATTTTAGGTATTTTGTTGTATAATGCATGTCAGAGCAAGAATAGAATATATAATAGTATAAGGTTATGATAATGTACACCTCATCTAAGTGAACTACAATGTAGTTCTTTTCAGAATAATAAATATCTTTAAACACAAAAACTGGTTTTCTCACTAGCTGATATTTAAAGTCGCTTTGCTGACAAAGCTGTCTTAAGAAATAGTTTCCATTGCAAAATAGTTTGATGTATCATTAAACAATTTGGTAAACTTAAACTTATAAAATTTGTATGGTTTTGATTTGATCGAATGGAACGCCTTGCCCGAGTCTGTGTTTCCGCATGAGTACAATCTGGATCTCTTCAAAGCAATAGTTAATAGGTATCTTATAGGTAAGCGTGTTCCACCGTAGACCGCATCATCACTTACCATCAGGTGAGATCGTGGTCAAACACGTGCCTATCCACCATAAAAAAAAAATCGAGACATTGACAAGTTTCGATTTTGTCGAATTTTGAAATATGCTAAAGAAGCAACTCTGCCACACCCTTCTGGGTTATATAGGCGTAAAGTTATGTTATGTATAAAATAACACCGCTATGTCTTATATCTTGGAGGGTAAGGCAAACCTAAACTCCATGCGACGAATTAGTGAGATTAAAACTCGTAGTTTTAGTAATAGTTATCTATATGGGTCCGCTAATGCTATTTTAATGTTTTTATCGTAAATATTGAACGTAACTACGGTTGGTGCTCAATATTACTGAAAATGGTCCATTCTCTTACACAGTTTTAGTGGTTTTTGCTTAGGTGAGTCTAGACTAACAAGCATATACAATTACATATCGTTTATTTACAAGACATGGTCAACAAAATTGAATTTATAAAAATATACTAGCTATGCCACCATATCAAATTTATTCAAAATCAATTCAGCCGTTTAGGCAAGATGTCGAGACTAAGGGAAATAGGGAATCATATGTATAAGAATAGATTACATAGGTACTTATTTTTTACGTTAAAAGGTATGAAAAATTAAGTGACGTAATAAGTGTCTAGTAGACAATACAAGTCACAATTACTTTTTAAGTGAAACACGATTATGCTAACGGTGAAGGAAAACATCGTGAGGAAACCTGCATGCCTGAGAGTGCCTATAAGTACTCGAGGGTGTGTGAAGTCTACCAATCCGCACTTGGCCAGCGTGGTATGGCCTAACCCTTTTCATCATGAGAAGAAGCCCGTGCCCCGTAGTGGGACATGTATTAGAGACAGGGCTGCTACTATGTTTATAATATAGGAAGGTAAATATTTTGCAATTTAGGGTCTTAAATTCATATACTGAATCACTAGTAAGCTGCTTTGTTACCATGTTATACACTCTGTATACATATAATAATAAATCATTTGAAAAAATCCGAAAGTAATTTTCCCAAGTAGTTTTCGAGTAAGAATTTTACCTTTTGTTGACATTTTTTATCGAAATGTTGTATGGGTATAGTAAAAGGTATATTTTTAATAGTAGAAGCAAAGGACGAAATAATATTAATTATTTACAATATGCATGATTTAGTAAAGTACTAGACTTTAAAAAATATTAACCTTTGTTGTTTCATGCATAAATATTAAATAGTATTTTTATTTGATAACATTGGAGAAACTTGATTTTATTAACATCGTAAAGGATTATAAAAACATGAATAATGGTTCAATTTTGAAATACGTTTCTAATATTTTTGTAAAATTTTCAAGGGCTCTTAGCTTTGCAATAAAAACTATTTACAATATTAAGTCAAATATGACTGACAAGAGCTAACCAAATAATTTCAATGTGATTTTGGCTCCCCATTTTTAAACTTACAGAACCTTTGAACTACGAGCTATATTATATTTAATGTCATAACTTTAAAAGCTTTAATGTAATTTGTAATCTATTACCAAAATAAAAGCGTATAAAATTTTACAGCAAGAGATAATATTAGGTTTTACTGTATTATTTTAAGTTATACACAGATGAGATAAGACTTCAAATATTACTTAAGTATTTCTTACTCTTTAGTGCATTTTTTGTAATTGAAGGCTTTTTTTTTAATAAATTTATTTTTATTTTATTACTAGTCATACGCGATTCAAAATAGGAACAGTTTTATTCAAAAATTCAATACAATTTGAGTGACAATAGAAGCTTGTGGAAAGCAATTATATTTTTACTAAATTGAGCATGTAAACTTTATTCCATAAACCAAAATTGCTTTAAAACTCATTTACCTAAATGGCGATAAAACGAGCAATAAAAATGCTAATTTTAAGTTTGATCTAACATATAACATAACATCACGTCTATATTACCCAGAAGGGTGTGGCAGAGGTGTACAAAATTCACACTTCACCTGTGAGTTTATCGCCATCCACCAGGTACTATTCCAACTCCGTCCTGCAATTGTTAATTTTTTGACGGAAAGTTCACAAATAGCACTTTGCCCGACCCGGGAATCGTACCCGAGACCTCGCGATGAGAAGAACATACGTTAACCACTCGAGGCAGTTTGCATCTTGAACTAAGTTAAGCTTCATTTCTTTTTTTTTAAAAAACGACGCCCGCACTTGGAATAACTCCTGTGTCACGGGGGTGTTCGCAAACATACATTTCACACACACAAATCACACCCAGAGTTAGAACAAATCTTTGCAAATCACACAAAATCATTGAATTAAGTCTAAGTGTAAGAGCTTTAAGCTCAAACCCACAAAGCTTAACATTCAGTTGAAAAAAATAAACAATTTCCAAAATGTTGATTGTGCACTTACATTACCAATAAACATTTCACTTTATGAAATCAACTTTAAGTTTCTCAAAGACTGAAAAAGCTTTTCAGTAATCACAATAAATTTCGAAATATGAAAGTATTATTATTGCAAGAGAAATGGAATCGAAAATTGAATTCATATATTTTAAGAAACATTGTATTTACATTCTACAATAAGTGCTAATATTTTGTTACAAAATAATTTTATTATTGACTAGCTTTTTGCCTGCGACTTCATCCGCGTGCGATTCATTTTATTAAGTAGTAGCATCGCCTGCGTTCAGACTCGCGTTCAAACTTACTGCTCTGCTACCGCGGAGTTCAGCGTAAGGTTATTTTTTTTATTCTACGCTCACAGCGAACGAACGTGTAGTCCACCTGATGATACGTGGAGTACAGCCCATGGACATCAACAATCCACAAAAACAGATTATAGATGCGTCGCTGCAGCTGGGGACTACGGTGTTATGCCTCATGTGCCAGTAATTTCAGGGCCTGATCTCACCACCAAACCGGAACATAGTAATGGAAGCACTACTATTTGGCGGCAGGTTAAAGGTGAGACGGTGGTGCTGCCGCCCTCGAGCTCATTCACAAGAGCTCCACCACCAGTATATTTAAAGACCTTTATAGAGATTTGGTCAATCAAACATAACAGGAATTATCTAAATTCGACTAGTAGTTTTTGAGATTAGCGCTATCAAATCAACAAACTAACTTTCTCCCGCGGTTTCAACTGCGTGGTAGGTACATCGATAAAAAGTAGCCAATGTGATGCGTCTTGTAGTCAGTTACCTGTATTCTTAATATTATTTAAATTGGTCGTCTCTCATCGCGAGGTCTCGGGTTTGATGCCCGGGTCAGGCAACGTGTTATTGATGAACTTTCCGTTAGGAAATTCTCAATAGCAGCACGGAGTTGGAATTGTGCCCGGTGGACGGCCATAGCATCACCCCCTATCCCATGGGACCTAAACGTAACAGGTGAAATGTTGGTTTAACACCTCTGCCGCACCCTTCTGTAGGTAATATAGGCGTGATGTTATGTTATGTTGTTAATCTCTTGATATTTAAGTTATTTATGTTCGCAGTACACCTGTGGCCACCAAGCTTCGCTCTGCCGATTACGTTTTGTTCTCATCGTCTATTTAACTACCCGTGTCCAATAAAATGAAAGATTTCGTCCAGGATAAGCCATTTTCCGTCCCTAGAACCCTAATCTGCAAAATAAACAGTGAAATAAATTAAACACTTGGATGTTGGTTGAATTTTTAATTGGTCACGTTTAAAAAAGATAAATTAGACTTATTTTGAGGAAAATTTGGGTTTATTGCCCGCCTATACCTCCGAAACTTTTACTGATGGGAGTAGAGCTCTTGTAAACGAGCTCGAGGGTGGCAACACCAGCGTCTCACCAGTAACCTGCCACCAAATAATAGTGCTTGCATTACTGTGTTCCGGTTTGGTGGTGAGATCAGGCCCTGAAATTACTGGAATATGAGACATAGCACAGTAGTCCTCACCTGCAACAACGCATCTATAATTTGTTCTCAACTTACCATCGTTTGCTACAGACGTATTGAACGAAAAATGGATATTATTTTGACGTAATGTGGTTTGACGCAATAAATAACATACAGTTGAAACATTAAGGGTTCTGGCAAAAGGTGACCGTAGCTTAATGGTTACAGCAGCTGCCCGGTATGCCCTTTGAACTCTCACAGGTTTGAATCCTGCCGGTCTCATATTTTTTATCTGTTTTTCAGTATCCAGTATACCTATATGTTTAATGTGTTAGAGATTTAACTTATTTTTATAAGGTATAAGAACCTGTTGTATAACAAGTAAAGTAAAAGGTAGTATTTCTGTACTTACTTCGTATTCAAACCAAATTTAGTATCAAAACACTTTCAGCATTTACCGATGGCCTTGAGCTTAATAGAAAATCTCTACTTTCATTGGCAATCCTGGAAAAGTCCCGTATCCCACTATCTACTCGAGTTGTTCGTAGCTTTGAGGTTTAAGTGGGATTATAGTTGATGTGCTTCTAGATCTAGTTAATCGGTGATTTTGCGATAAAAATAGTTCAACTAAAACAGTTGTATCGTAAACAAAAAGATCGCAACATCTCTGAAATATCAAAATAACTCGCTACAACAAAAATACATAATATTATTTCATAATAATATAATTTAAAGTAAATTAAAGTAAAAATTATTTATTAGATCACCATCAAAATTAAAATTAAAACCAAAATAAAAAAAAACAAATTTAGAAACCCACAAATAAAAATATACAAATTTAGTTGTTTATCCATAAATATATTGTTTGATTGTGACACAAAAAATTGTAAATGTAATAATTATTTATTTATTGTTTTCTGTTGTCAATTTACTTTCTACTCATTCTCTGGGCGCTTCAGAATTATCAGCGTGCGGTGCTTCTTAGCGCTGTAGAATTGTGCTGAGATACGTACCATTTCTGGCATTATGAATGATATTTTAAATTATTTAGTTTTAGACGCTTTATTGTATTTTATTTTTATTATGCCAGAATAAATAATTTTTCATCTTTCTTTCTTTCTTTAAATATCCCGTTGTAGAGGAACAGGGTATGATGTTCCTCCACCACTAAGGGAGGATCCTCCGACCAGGCTCGGTGGTATTGCCTGGCGGACAGCTGTCCAAGGGTAGTGTATTGGAAGTGGTATATATAGTCACTTGCTGTGAACATTTCGATATCGCGAGTCAGCACTCGTCGATATATGTCACGTGACTGGTTATGTGCGGATACCGCCACACCCGTTATATCTAATATTTAGTAAGAACATAATTTAGCCTCAAAACTTATATTAACTAAATTATGTTGTTAGGTTAGGAAAGTCGAAATTTATGTTTATAAAAACATTGTTTGAGGTTTAGTATATTAAAGTCTCAATTACAAGAGAATTGCCTTTATGGTCTGGTGGTTAGCGTAAAAGCACTCTTCACTACAAAAACAGTTGCAACATGTCAATAAAACATTTTAATCACATTCCACAAACATTAAGAGAAACCTTTACATCTTTTTAAAAGAAAACTTAAGTGTTGGTTACTTGAAAAGTGCTTGAATACGCTAAATTTTATTCCTGTAAAAAGTGGGTTATTTTGTTGGTTAGTTCTACTTTTTAATCCATGTTTACTACTGTAAACAGAGAATTCGCATGCCTATTAAAGGTATGTCGGGCTGCTTAAACATCTACTGTACCATATTCTTGCGAATAAATTATTCTTGAATCTTGAATCTTGGATCTTAGCGCCCGCTGTGTAGTTTCGATTCTCAAGGAGGGCAAGTATTTTTGGCCAAGTGTGCTGATTCTCAACAGCTCTTTTATCAGCGAAGACCTATAATTAGCTATATGTTACATATTATTAAGTATCATAAAATGTTATAACCTGCTGTTGGTCTTCCAATAAAATAAAATAAAATAAAACCAGGCACTGGAACTGTTAAATAAAAACAGCACGCAGAAATATAAATAAAAAGTTCTCCCAACTTTACCTTCCTTCATGTGCACAGTTATTCAAAGCAATATTAGTGCAAATGTAGAAAAAGCTTACAAAAGCATACACTGGAATTTTAGACCTCAATTTCCTATGAGCTTTCGCCATTTGTCTTTATTTATATACTATATCCAGTGCATAATAATAGCAGCCCTGTAACACTATACATGTCCCACTGCTGGGCTCGGGCCTCTTCTCATGATGATAAGGGTTAGGCCATAGTCCAACACGCTGGCCAAGTGCGGATTAGTAGACTTCACACACCCTCGAGCACTTTCAAGAAAACATCGTGAAGAATCCTATTTGCCTGAGAGTGGCAAGCACGTTTCTTCACGATGTTTTCTTTCACCGTTAGCGAGCGATAATTTGTATGACAAATACACATTATCTTCGAAAAATCTAATTTTAACGATTTATTGCATCCAGTCCATGCTGAAAAAACAACTTTAACTTAACTTCAAAAATATACTTATTAACTCACCCCTAAAAGTGACAGAATTATACAAAATATAGTGTCGTCTTTTTCGCACAATCTTAATTTAAAAAAGAATATAAACGGGGTAAGGTGGCAACAAAACCAACGGGATTATTTAAATTCAAATGAAAGCTATTTGTACCGTACAGATATGATAAAAATAAAAAGAAAATAATACAATTCTTTATTCAAATCACAAGCTGCGTATTTACATAATAGCCAACATATTTACGGTATAAACAAAAATTACTTTTCAGTGTTTATTGTGAAACGTAAAATCATAATGTGAGTTATAATATCAAATACTGTACGGATTTATAAGTCTTTTGGGACGAAATTTGGTATTGTTTTTAATTATTCCACGCTTTTTGCTATTCCCTTGATAAATAAGAACGTAATGATAAAATGTGTTATCATATTTGAATTTGAAGATCTATATTGATAACGCGAAACGATTTTTAATTTATATTCGAGTCCAGTGGTTAACGTATGTGGCCTCTCACCGCAAGAGTTCGAGTTCATCAGGCAAAAAAAAGCCTCGGACTGTGCTCTGCTTAATACAAATTGACACAGCCTAGCGCAGTACGTGCACGTTAATTCACGAAAATAAAAAAAGCAATTGTGTGGGTGAATTTCAAAGTATCACAAAGGGGAGTAGTGACATCGCTGAGCCAATTATCTTGTGACCACGGACAGTCGAAATGTCAAGCGGATTGAAGAATAAATTGCTTCAAATTGTCGTTCTTTTGTGTGTGTTGTGGAGCGTGAAGCTTAAAATTAAACGTGAAATGTTAGTGCTCTTTGCCCGTTAAGAATTAAGGTATTAAATTCAAAACCTTATATTTAAATTATAGTAAAATATAACTTCAGATTCAGTGCTGTTGCTCAAAATGGAAGAACTAATTGCTTAAGGAAAATCTAATTAAGCATGCTGTGTTCACTTCGAGAAGGTCATACACACAGGTGTTTAGTTTTATCACAATTAATTGTTAATTTGAATCCTGTGTTATGGCCAGTTTAGTGAACCAAATAAAAAAAAAAACTCAAAGGATACCTTTGCCTGACCCGGGACCCGGAATGAAGCCGTCCTAATGGTGAACGGTTGCTTACACTTACCACTGGACCAATAAGGCAATTATCTAGTGGTTGGCGTATGTGTTATTACTGATTTAAACAAAAAAGTATAGAGCCCATAAAATTAGTCTCTTTAAATTTTATAGCTGCCTCGATGGTCTTCTGGTTAGCGTATGCACCTCTAACCGCGAGGTCTCGGGTTCGATTCCCGGGTCGGGCAAAGTGTTATTTGTGAACTTTCCATCAAGAAATTCACGGAGTTAGAATTGTGCCCGGTGGATGGCGATAGGTTCACCCCCTATCCCATGGTACCTATACGTAGGAGGTAAAATATGCGAGTTGTACGTCTCTACCACACCCTGGGTAATATAGGCGTGATATTATGTTATGTTAAATAAATTTTACACTGAGAAATAAAATAATTCAGAGCTTAAAAAGTTCTCACAGTAATTACTTAATATTTCAAAGCCGCCATTTAACAACAGAAAATAAACTAAGAACATGATTAGTTTTGCTAACGAAGCAACCTAAGACACACACAATTCCCTTTAAAATCTGAATAGAAATTAACGATGTTAATTAAAGCTGACTCAGCATTTCCAAAGAAACAATAGGTACTCTCAATGACCTTGAAATGTTCAAAAGAATGCTTAAATTAGACCCGGTTTTAAAAAAACCCAGTCAAGTTGGGAAGGTTTAATTTTATTGTAAAGTTTGAAAGGGTTTATAAAAAAGGCTTGAGTTGGGAAGAAAGTGGGACAGATTTTATTAAAAAATTTTGGTATAACGTTGACCTGATCAACAAGTTTGTAATTTACGTTTTATGGCACTTTAATTTGAGTTGGTTAAAAAACAGTCTATCTGGAGATAATTTTGTATGAACAGGTCAATTTTAGATGGATAGAGTAACGCTGGTAGAATTAACTAGTTAGTTATAAATACTACCACATTAGGGGTGGAAGCGGCTGCCCGGTGTGCTGTAAGGTCGCAGGTTCAAATCCTGCCTGTCCCATATCTTTTTCAACTGTTTCTTAGTATATTGTATTCAAAGGTAATTATTATGTACTGCTCGATGCCTGCCTCGATGGTCTAGAGGTTAGCGTATGCGCCTCTCACCGCGAAGTCTCGAGTTCAATTCCCCTGTCGAGCAAAGTGTTATTTGTGAACTTTTCTTCAGGAAATTGTGCCCGGTAGATGGCGATTGGCTCACCGCCTATCTTATGGGACTGTAGAGTCTAAGTATATTGGGTGCATGAAAAGAGCCTCCCCGAGTGACGTACACAACAATTCCCTACGTCCGGCGCACCCTGGGCAATTCGCGAGTTCTTAAAAGCGATTTGGCTAATCCTATCACCACGATGGCAAGTCAAAACCTTGACCACCTTGCTGACAGTCCAAAATGCCCTACTTCCTGCACAAGAGAGGCGTTCATGAACACCGACGAGAGCACTCTAACAGTTTCCACTTATTGGACCAATAAAATTTGACTCAGCCATTGACACGACGAAGAAGTATATTGGGTATTTATCAGAAGTGGTGTATAGATCAGGTACCTGTACAGGATTCCAGGATTTCAAATTATACGCATAACTCCGATATACTAATTTATAATTCAGGATAAATGCAAGTACACAACTCTACAGACAACTGAGACAAAAAGATACCTCATACATTCACTTAGTCTTAAGTAGTTATAGTTATGTGTGTGCATGTAATATGCACCTACATGACCTAAACATAACAGGGGAAGTGTGGGTGTTTTACACCTCTGCCACACTATTTTGGGTAAATAATATGTTATGTTATTATCTAAATCAACAACATCACATCAAAAAGGCCAACAACATTTATTTGTTAGACAAATGCTTTTTTAATCTCTGCCGTAAAACAATGCATATACGCATCGCCAAGTTTTCAATCACGATCTAATTTATTCCAAAGCAAAATTCACATAAATCACAAAAAATTAAATGACCAAACTTTTTATATTATTTAAAGAACGAAGGCTTTATTTTCAAAAGTCACTTAGTAGTAATAAAACCGAAGATTGGCTGAGTAACGGTTTCTTGTGAAAAAACCGATGACGAAGCTATGATGAACATTTTGGGTTTTAGCGTTCCTTCGTATATTATATACTAAAACGCGTACGAGAAAAATCTGTAGTACATAAATATACATACATAGTATCACTAATGAGCAGTTTGATTAAAATTAATCTAAGCCCCGTGGCGCGATTCTGTAAGGGAAACTGTCAGTTGCGCCAATTTCGTGCATCCTTACCTCCATATTAATACAGTCGATATTTGATTGACAGAAATTCAAATTTCGTGATATTCCATTTATTGAATACGCACATGCCGGTTATTCAAATCATTGTAATTAGTATAATTTTGTATTATCTATAATTCATTTTTATATATTTTTTGTAATGTTTTGACGTGTTCAAGTGCCGCCTGGGGCCCATGAAAATAAATGATTTGAATATTTTTTTTTGAGCAGTAATTTTACTATCTAACTAGCCTTTGGTCGCGACTTCGCAAGCGTGCCATTTTTTGTATTCTTCTTCTTCGTTGTGTCGATGGCTGAGTCAAATTTTATTGGGCCAATAAGTGGCCACTGTTATGGCGCTCTCGTCGGCGTTCATGAGCGCCTCTCTTGTGCAGGTGGTAGGGCATTTTGGACAGTCAGTAAGGTGGTCAAGGTTTTGTATTAAGTAGAAGCTGCTCCCGTGCTTTGACCCTCGTAAAACCTCACTGTGCCGCTCCCGTAAAGTTTAGCGTCTTGCAAAGTATTTTAATAGTTGAAAGTTGGCCTATCAAGCACAGAAATAACTATTCAAATCCAATCAGTAGTTTTCGAGATTAGCGTTATCAAACAAACAAACTATCTAAAGGTTCATCCATAAAAAGTAGCCTATGTTACGCGTCTTGTAGTTAGTTTCCTGCACCATTTTTTTTTATTTAAATCGATCTAGCCGTTTAGAAGATTAGGCGATACAAGCAGACAGACAGACAGACAAACAAACAAAAATTGAAGTTTAGGCATAGGTATCGTGCAAAAACTATACCAGCTTAAAAAAACATATTTATTTTGACATTCAAAACAGACATTTTTATTTTATTTATTTGTATTTCGTACTAAAAACTATACCACCTTAAAAAAAAACATTGTTATTTTGTCATTTAAATCATACATTTTAATTTTATTTATTTGTATTTCGTACTAAAAACTATACCAGCTTAAAAAAACCGGTCAAGTGCGGGTCGGACTTGCGCACGTAGGGTTCCGTACCACTATACATCTAAATAAATGTTATTCTTTATTATATTGGAGCTTATTGAATGAAAGGTAAAATGCGGTTTACGGTTTACGGTTTTGGTAACGTATTAAAAAAAACTTATTATTAGATCTCGTTCAAAGCAATTTTCGGTGGAAGTTTGCATCATATCGGCTACGAAACCCTAAAAACAATGTTATTTTGACATTTACAACAAACACTTTTATTTTATTTACTTGTGTGTCGTAAAAAATGGTTCATTTGATTTTAGGTTTTATTTTTTCAGACCAATTAACTCATTACCAATTATTATTATTATTTTTAATTGACAGTTTTGACACTATGGACACAAAAAGCAATGAAAAATATGGTTTTTCTTAGCTTTTATCAACTGCCAAAAGAAATTTTACTTTAACTGCTAAAACTCAAATAAAATTGTTCATAACTCAGAGAAACAAGGATCGCTCCTGGCCATAACAAAAGTTTTGAGTGAAGTAATTTAAAAAGTTTTGCGTTACACATGCCTCCGAGAGCGTTTAATTAGTTTTCAAAAGATTAACTTCATGAGGAGCGAAATTACATACATAAAAGTTGAACCTTATTTATATATTGGGTTAAGAGAAAAAGTTCATTTATATTTTGAGTATATATTGACGACCGGATGGCGGAGTGGGTAGTGTACCTACCTGCCTGCGATGCCAAGGTCGTGGGTTCGATTCCCACTTAAAACAAATCTTTGTGTGCATGAGCATGGGGGTTTGTCTTAGTCTGGGTGTTTCTATGTATAATAAGTATGTATTTACAAAAGAAAAGTATATATGTATTAGTATCAGTTATTCTAGTTCCCATAGTACAAGCTCTGCTTAGTTTGGGACTAGATGGCGTTGTGTGTGAGTTGTGGAATATTTATTTACTTATTTATATTTGTACACATTTTACCTGTTATGTTTAGGTCCCATGGCATAGGAGGTGAACCTATCGCCATCCACCGGACATAATCACGTGCTGTTATTGTGAATTTCCTCACAAAGAAAGTTCACAAATAACACTTTGCCCAATCCGGGCATCGAACCCGAGACCTCATGGTGAGAGACATACGCTAACCACTACCAGTAACTGTGACTACGGACTTACCTGCTTAAAAAAGATATATTTTTATTTACACATTCTTTTGGCCTTCACGGAGTTCAAAGGCGAAATCTGTCTTTGCATAGATTGTCGACATTTTGTTTTCTAATACGTTTCTTGCTTCGTTCAACGAACTACGAAGAGATCTTTTTCAATTCCTTTTTGCTTTAATTTGTCTCCATTTTGTGGCACTCAGACCCATTTCTTCCTTTTGGCATTGAGTGGTTTTGTATCTTTTTCTCTGATGGATATAATGAGTAGAAACCATTTTTTTGCGCTGGGCGTTTTGTAAAAATAAGAGCTGTACTAAATAAATGATAAATCGTTTAAAAAAACAACGTAGTTTTTATTCCGACGACTGGATGGCGGAGTGGGTAGTGTATCTGCCTGCGACGCCGAGGTTGCGGGTTCGATTACCGCTTAAGACAAATCTTTGTATGCATGAACATAATGGAGGTTTGTCTAGGTCTGGTGGTTTCTATGTATAATAAGTATTTATTTACAAAAGAAATCTATATGTATATTCTAGTACCCATAGTACAAGCTCTGCTTAGTTTGGGACTAGATGGCGTTGTGAGTATGTAGTTTGATAATTATTTATTATAATATAATAACTGTAATGTTTGGCAACATGTTAATGCCTGTAGTCATCATAATTATCGGAGTTATGAAATTAAAACGTGTTAGTCCGTCTATACCAATTATTGTCACCTATTGTTTTTTTGTATTTTATCATTTTTTTCATATCTATATTGTCTGTTTACTGCTTAAACCTATTAATAGAACATAGTATACCAAAGGATGAAATTACTCGATTTCATTAAGGGCTTTAATACGCCTGAAATAAATCGAACTTTCGCCCAAGTGATACATAGTGCTTTATATTACTCCTTCAACCACCACTTGGGTAATATTACGCGTAATGTTATGTTGTTTTACGAGCAAAACAAAAGCCTACCAAAAACAAAAAAATGCTACCAAAATAACAGAAACTACCAAATTTGCTTAAACTACCCTATATAATAAAATTAATTTTGTATAATTAACCTGTAATTCGTATAATTAACCTGAATAAAAGTAAATGAATTTCTGTCCCGTGGTTTTCCTATATTTTAGTCCCAAATAGGATGAAATTAGGGGTTAAGTTAGAACAAATTTTAATATTATAATATTTAACAACCAGGCAGGCAATGTATTGTTTATTTTAAATCACGAATAAAGACAATCAGAAATTAAAAAGGTTATATTTTATCGCTGACGCGCTATTGACAGCATCTGTCAAATCTTTGCTTTATCGATTAAACTTGTCACTCAGTGCGGTTATTTCATATAGTCATAGTAGGTTATTTCATAGTCGATCGAAAATTGGACTCCAAGCTGAATTTGGTTGCTAGCATTACATAAGGTTTTTTTTGTAGTAATATTTGACGATTATGAGACCTTGTCTTTTGTCATGACAACGAGAATTTAATGGGGATTTGAGGCTTTAAAACGCTTAGTAAGTTTCAGTAATTTGATAGTTCATGATAGACTACGTTTACTAAATGATCCACAGTAAAAATACGTTTTATTTTGGTGTGTGTCTGGTTTTTATTAGCCCAGAAAAATAAGTCATCCAGTGGACGCTGACAGTTTGCTGACAGCAACTGTCGAGTTATTAATTGATGTGTAATCCTCCTTGTTTTATCGATTAAACTTGTCACTCAGCGCGGTTATTTCACGGCTAGTTGATCAAAAATTGAACTCCAAGCTGAATTTGGTCACGAGCATAAAATACGGTTTTTTTGTAGTATTTTTTTTACTATTATAAAACCTTGTCTTTTGACATGCCAACGAAAGTTTAATGGTGAATTGAGGCTTTGAAACACGCAGTAAGTTTCAATATTTTTGTAGTTTATTACGACTACGTTTACTAAAGTATCCACAGTAAAAATACGTTTTATTTTGGTGTGTATCAGGTTTTTAGTAGCCCAGAAAAATAAGTCATCCAGTAGACACTGACCGGTTGTGGACAGCAACTGTCGAGAGATTAATTGATGAGTAATCCTCTTTGCTTTATCGATTAAACTTGTCACTCAGTGCGGTTATATTACGGAAAGGTTGATCAAGTTCCAATACGCAGAATTTATATTCAGTTCTGATTATTTTTGAGGTTGCATTTAGTAACTGCCTCGATGGTCTAGTGGTTAGCGTATGCGCCTCTCACTGAAAGGTCTTTCGTTTAATTAATCCTGAACAAAATTAAATAAATTTCTGTTTGAGGGTTTTTTGAAATTTTACTTCCAATTTAAGTTTATGTCAAAAATCCAATAGATGGCATTACTCATATTAACAACGAATAACGTTTGACGCGGGTAAAATTGCGGGGCTCATTGAGTCTAGGAAAATTTTATTAAGTTTTAATCTTCGACATGATAGAGAATTCGCAATTATAAAAACTATAAATATTATTTTGAATTTGGTAGTTATTTATTTCCTATAAATAATGAATTACTTATTTTATGTTTTAGGAAAACTTTTAACTGCATCGATCGAAATCTCGAGTCAAAGTTTTATTTGTAAAGTTTCCGTCAGGAAATTCATATTAGCAGCACGGAGTTGGAACAGTGCCCGGTGGATGGCGAAAGGCTCACCTTCTAATCCATGGGACCTCTGTCACAACCTTCTTATGAAAACTTTTAAATTTTTATTTGATTTCATCCCAGTACATTTCACCTGAGCTTTCACCTAAAAATATTGCAATGTCAGATACAGGTGCTGCATTTACTTGGAACGGTAGAATTTCTTCGTATTGCAAAGAATGTTCAAAACTCAATATATCTTGTAGCGAAGAGTAAAAGATTTAGAATCATGTGATGTTCGAGAGAAATTGAAACTATATTTAACTTGTGTGTTGACATGTTATTGTAATATAACGCTTTTATTATGTTGAGGAAGCCAAAATGGTATGTAATAAGTATAGTGGTTGCATCATCCTTGCCTTTGTCCGTGGGATATAATATTATTCAATGTTAGCATTTTCTGCAATAAAATATCAAATTATCTTGATTAAAGTGTATGTTTAACTTGAATATTTTGAATCCTACAATAATAATAATAATAATAATAATAATTCATTTATTTGCAAATATGGGTAGATTACAAGATGTTTACAATAGATAGACAGTATCACCACATTTCACCATAAGGCATGCAACTCAGTAGGTATAAAAAACATAGTATTTGTGTTTGTAAAGAATTTAAAAATAATCCTAATTCAAATTTTCTTTTATAATCATTTAAGTTTGTCAATTATAAAAATGTCAAGTCAAATAATAATATTATAAAAAGAAAACAATTCATTAAAGTTCAAATGTGGTTGTAAGGATGTGTGGATTTTTAAAAGACTTGTACCCTATAAGACCTTATGCTGGCCAAACAAAAAGGCGTCCAAGTCGCATCCTATTGGTCTTAACTGTATAAATAGCAAATATTAAACATAATTAATATAGTGCATATAAAAAGCAGCGATAGCCGAATGGGAGACCGTAGGACCGCGAAGTTAAAGGTCTCGGGTTCGAACCCACGGCACACACCTCTCGTCTTTTTGAAGATATGTGTGTGTATTTATCATATAAATTATCGCTCGCTAACGGTGAAGGAAAACATCGTGAGGAAACCTACATGCCTGAGAGTGTCTAATAAGTGCTCGAGGGTGTGTGAAGTCTACCAATCCGCACTTGGCCAGCGTGGTGGACTATGGCCTAACCCTTCTCATCATGAGAAGAGGCCCGAGCCCAGCAGTGGAACATGTATTAGATACAAGGCTGCTATTATTATTATACTAGGGTCATTGACACGACAAGAAGAAAAGATAACAGAACATAACACCAAAGGGTGAAGTTAGGGTGGATAATACACACTTCACCTAAAACGTTTAGGTGTCATTTGATAGTAGATGAGCCTATCGCCATGTACCAGACGCGATTCCAACATGTGGTGCTGCTATTGAGTAATATCCGGACGGAAAATTTGCAATTCGATCGCAAATCAAGGAAGAAGACAGGCTCACCCCCTATCCAATGGGACCTTAACATAACAGATAAAATGCGGTCGATGTACACCTCTGCCACACCCTTCTGTGTAATATAGGCGTGATGTTATGTGTCCTATATATCCTCAAAGATGTATCAAAAGTTGTAACTGACAGGCAGCATTCTAGCACGTATAAATCCTAGTGACATCGACATATGCACAGATATATGTGATAAATTGCTAACAGGTAAAACGTATTACTATTATTTACGACGAAATCTACTTTTGATTTGAAGTAGTCGAAAAATCTTAATTTGGATCTACAATCTACTTTTGCGGATTGTTGATGTCCTTGGGCTGAACTCTACTTAAAACCAGCTGGACTACACGATCGTTCGTTGCAGGCGTAGTATAAAAAAAACAAACAAAAAAAAAACACGAACCGGTCACGAATAAACATGCATTTAAAAACATTCAAAATATTTTTTACGCACTGTTAGAACGTCGATAAATGTGCTTTTGATAAGACAAGAAGACTATGTTAGCAAAACTATAAAATATCAACTGCAAACAAAACAAATACATAAAGGGTTTGTTACGTATGCGTCGGGCATACCTTTGGAGCTACATGAGCCGTGGCGCAGCGTCAGCAATACGAGCAGTGGACGTCGCGTCATAGGTACAACCATTTTTACCGGATTGGTGCACTTTCGTTTTTAACATCGAGCGTTAGTCACCTATCTTAGGATGTAGGCTTTAAGTTTAATTGTATTTCTTCTCTATTTTAAGTCAATTTGGTTTCCTTTCGGCCCTCTGGCAGCGGCCAACATAATTGGTTTCAAAACAATATTGTTATTTATGCGAATTAATCGGTAAATAATCATGTCCGATAATAATATTCAAGGATTTATTAGTAACATTCATATTATGCATAAAACCATTTAGCTGCAAATATGGTTAAATTACTGCAACTCTAAATTCTTTGATAATGAAGAAAATATATCAGAATGTCCATAATTATTAAAGGTTTGTAATTTTTTCTATAATTAACTTATTTGTCTCGTTGGTCTAGTGGTTAGCGTAACCGCCTCTCACCATTTTTATACTACGCCCACAGCGAACGAACGTGATGGTCCACCTGATGGTAAGTGGAGTACAGCCCATGGACATCAACAACCCACAAAAGCAGATTATAGATGCGTCGCTGCAGCTGAGGACTACGGTGTTATGCCTCATGTGCCAGTAATTTCAGGGCCTGATCTCATCACCAAACCGGAACACAGTAATGGAAGCACTACTATTTGGCGGCAGGTTAAAGGTGAGACGGTGGTGCTGCCGCCCTCGAGCTCATTCACAAGAGCTCTACCACCAGTGATTATTATTTGGGTCTTTTCCAACAGGAAATTCTCAAAAGCAACATGGAGTTGGAATTGTACTTGGTGGATGGCGATAGGATCTCATCTGTCACATCGGACCTTAACATAACAGGTGAAGTGTGGGCGTTGTACTCCTCTGGCGCACCATACGCGTGATGTTATGTAATAAAAAACTTGTAGTGACATTTCTCTTGATTACTATACGTATTTAGAACCAGCCTAGATTCGATCTAGTATCTAAAACATATACAAAATGAATCTATTAAACATATTTTATAGTATTCAATACAACGGATCATTTTATTGTGCCGAATTGGAGTTGCAATAAATATTATTTGAATACAGCTTATCGGAATTGTACAAATTAAATCCTGGTTCATTTAGTAACTGTATTTTAGCGAATAAATCGTAAACATTTATGAAATGATTTGATGAAATTTAAGGAATTTTGACCTTTTGTTTTAAATTGCTACGTTATGCTAAGCCGTAGCAGTATAGTCGTAGTAAGCTACGCAAGTGCTACGAAATATAAATTCCTAAGAAAAAAATTGTTGCTATCGAACAATATATTATATAGAAAATTTTAACAGAATTGACGTCGGAACTCAAAGAAACTTTTCGAAATTGCATACAAATTAGCCTTTCTCTTCACACATCTAGATATTTTTTCAACATGTTTTTTTGGGTTGATCTGATAAATTCCTACAGGATGCTGTTATTTCAACCAACGGGCAACACACATAAAAAACGGAATTCATAATACGAATTATGAATCTAAATTTTTGTATGTGTGAGCTTGCACATGTCCATTCCTTCCTGTTGTCATTTTTGTTTTTATTCTACCACTTAAGCTCGATGCTTGCTACTTTTAGTTACCATTTTGCTAGCAATTTTTATTTTAATATTATAATGTGTGTAGAAATGGAAAAGTTTCATAGTTTTCAGTCTTTTTGTCTACTTCTATGGTTAAAAAAAATATAATATGAAAGAACATTGCGATGACACAAATATACTTTTAAAACTTAGTTTTTTTTTTAATGTTTCGTCTCCAAGTATATGACAAACGAACCAACAAACAATAGATTTCAAATTTTAAATATTTAAACATCTGAAAGCGAATAAAAACGTCAAACAACACAAAATGATTTTGACAGCATTTAAATCCAGTCATTTCGTGAACTACACTTCAAAATTCCTACATTTACAATATACGCACCTTGAAATATGAATGGGTCAGGCCTGCGGTGTTTTACCATACGAAAAACGTCGTAAACACCACAAAACAATATTAAAAATCAACTTTAATTGTCTGACATAAAGTTGAATTTCGTTTGAAGTTTGAGTTATGACGTTTTGATATGAATGTAGTTTTGGCATAGACTAAAATCTGTGACCGAGCTACATTTTAATCTAAATTATTTTAGCCCAAAATAATTTACTTCGTAAACTTTATGATGGGAAACTTCTGTGAATTCTGGATGAGTAGTTGTTGTATTATTTGAGCGACATTTGGACATAAATATTATAAATAAATCAAGACATTTTTATTTAATGCTGCTACTTTAAGAAGTATTAAGATTAAGCTGTATTCACCGCACTCTTAAATCAAAACCTAAAGAAAACTTAGCTAAAAAGCTAAACTTAGCTTAAAAAGTGCTACCAGACAGCGCAAGCATTCGTTTAACATTATTAGAGCAATATTTTAAATTTCCTGTTGTATTTTATATGAGCAACATTTACGTTATTTATTTTGAGCATATAATATTACTTTTTAAAACTACTTTATAAAAACGCCATTTTAAACATTAAATTAGGCTTGAACAGTGATAATACTAATAAATAATAATATACCTTATAAATATTCATAAACATATTCATGATATAATAACTTTATCATTATATTAATTTATGTCACCTCTCGCGGCCAATTTACCTATGGTTCAAATGGTTAAAATATTCAGATTATTCAAATACGTCTATTTCAAGTCTAGAGGTCACCGCAAGGTCTCGTGTTCGATTGCCAGGTCGAGCAAAGTGTTATTTGTGATCTTTCCGTCAGCAAATTCACAATAGCAGCACGTGTTGTAATTGTGCACCTATCCCATGGGACTTAAACATAACACGTGAAATGTGGGTGTTGGACACGAGAGCAGAGCAGTAACGTTGAACGCGGGTCAAATCGCGGGAGTAGCTACTACTTAATACAACAAATTCCACGCGGATGAAGTCGCGAGCAAAAGCTTGTCATAAATAATATCACACAATATACACGCAACGCCACCTAGCCCCAAACAAAGCGGAGCTTGTACTATGGGCACGAAAGGAGCCTCTCCGAGTGACGTACACAACGATTCCCTACGTCCGGCGCACCCTGGGCAATCCGCGAGTTCTTCAAAGCGAATTGGCTAATCCTTTCACCACGATGGCAAGTCAAAATACAATTTGACACAGCCATCGACACGACGAAGAAGAAGAAGACAAGAATAACTTATACTCATACGTATATACTTTTTCTTATTATACAATGAAACATCCAGATCCAAGATAAAACTCCATGTTTATCCACACAATGATTTATCTTGAGCGGCAATCAAACTGCTACTTCGGCGTCGCAGGCAGGTGCACTACTGACTCTTCCATCTGGTCGTCAAAGAAGTAATGCAAAATTGTTTACTTTACACGAATACACACAATACCCAAGTATTATAACTTTGTTATCGTAATTTAGGATCACTTGATGAAGGCAATGATGGAATAGTTTTACTCAGTTTGGGCTATCGACGCAAGTTTGGAGTTAGTTTAGTTTCAATTATGTTTTGTGCTGACTCATGACATAATTGGTGAGATAGGTTCACGTGAATGACTTTGTTATACACATTATTAAATGATTTCGTTGCTTTACTGCCTCAATGTTACAGTGGCTAGCGTATGCGCCTATTACTGCAAAGGTCTCTGGTTCGATTTCCGGGTTGCGCAAAAAGTTATTTGTAAACTTACCGTCAGGAAATTCATATGTATTACCTATAATTATATATGATCAAAACTATTTGAGTTTTAATCATATAATATATAGGTAATACATATGAATTTAAAACAAAAAATATGGCACTTTTGTTATGGCACAAAAAACAAAATATGGCAGTTTTGTATAATAAAATATATCACACTTGTCTGAAGTTTTAAATGCAATACAGAAGTATTTTCGGTTGTAGCACTTTTTTACGTAATCCACGTGCGTTCGCGTTGAATGTTGGTGCGCAACTAACAAAATGGCGGTATGGCACTGACGTTACCTATCTAAGTGCTCAAACAATGGCGGTAAGTCAGTGTTGCCATTAAAATTGCAAAAATGATGGGAGATTTTTATAATTTAAAATATAGACGATGTAGCTATCATTTTTGCAATAAAAAGATTTTTTTATTTGTAGTAGGCCTTTTGTATTCAAGATACGATATGTGTGTATTTATCATATAAATTATCGCTCGCTAACGGTAAACTCCATACAACTCGAAGTTGTGTAAAGTCTACCTATCCACACTTGGCCAGCGTGGTCGACTATGACCTAACCCTTCTCATCATGAGAAGAGACGCGAGCCACAAAGGGCTGCTATTATTATAAGAATATTAAACCTCAATTTCGAATATTTTGTTACAGAGTACCAAGATGGATGTACCTTTTATTTGGTTTCCTTTGAGAAGGGGTCTATTTCATCCAAAGCGTCCATTATGTCATCGATACGTCATCATCCATCAACAGAGGACAAATAGCCTAAGTGTCGGATTCCTGAGTTCTTGAAGGAATACAGCTAAATTGCTTTGATGCTATTGTAGACCATTTCCTTTTGTTGGCCGTTTAATGAAATTAAACGATTCAGCGAGAATGGTAATTTTTCATCGTCAATTTATACGGGAAAAGTATTTCATTTAATTTTTCTTTGAAAGATTCAGTTAATTAACAAAATGGACGAAATGACATTTGATAATTTCGCCATTATATTTTATTTTCGTAGGTCTATTAATAAAAAAAAAAGGAATCAAGTATTTTCTTAATCAATATTTTGCCAACGTTCCTAACTTCAAAATATGCCAATTGATGAGAAAAGTTTGTTGTTGACTTTTTACATTGATTGGCCATCTTTTGTTTATCTCCGCTGCATTATTTGCCAAACTTTTGCCCTACAAATATACCAACATAACTATCCACACGCTTGATACACGAAAAGAACAAAATGGTAAACGCAGTTGGTAAGTCAAGACGTGGACCAAAGTTGTAGAAGTTGACGAGAGCATGAGAAGAATAATAAGTTATCGGATACATCATTGCTTGCAAATTATTTTTGACAAAATGATAGGTTTGAGGTTTTCTTATTCAGGATAGATGGAACATGGCGCCATTTATTGTGACAGTTTCTAGACATGGTTAGTTTTATTCAGGGTTCATTTCCAACGGTATTTATTTCGAAAACAAAATTTCACCTTTTTATCAGTATCCTGCAGTATCCTTCTGTCTAATATGTAAAGGACTTTTAAGGCAAACTATAGTGACTACAATAACTGAATTAGTTCAAAAGTAATAATTGAGGTCAAAGTGTAAAATGCAGTTACTTAGAATATTTCGTAAAAAAAAAATCTTTGAAAATAATGACAAATACAATTTTTAATGTTCAAAATAGATATTAAATCTGTATTGACTTCGTAATTTAGTTAAAACGGCTGACCACGGCACCCTATTGCGCGTGGCCCGACACGCACGTGGCTAGTTCTTCCTGATTTTACTTTAAGGTCATGCTTTTTTTTTCTAAAACGTGAAACATTATATAATTATAGTCTTCACATACCAAACATGATATAACAGTGCTAGGTATGTTAATGTTTCTAACACAAATACAAAGATAAACAAAACAATCATAATCTAAAAGTGATTGCGTACAATTGTATCTTAATATGAGTTCGGTGAGTTCACACAAGGACGGTGCTTATCTCAAGATCGGAGATACAAAGTTGTACAAGTAACGTGAGATTGCAACTGTGGCAATTTAGAAGCTGATTTAGATAAGTATGTAGCTTTGACTATGTTTACCTCTAATAGATTACTTTAACACGCTTATATTAGCTTCACCTGTATGTATGTATGTAGGTTTGTATGTAACCGACTCCTTTGGACACGATTATGACCCACTTTAAACGGACAGATTTCATTAAAATTTGGCACACCTGTCAAAGTTCGATGAAAATGCAATAATTCGATAAAAAGAAATAAAAAAAATAAAAAATAAAAAAAATAAAAAAACGCTCTTATAAATAAACCAAACTAAAAAGTAGAAAATAAATTATAGTTTAAAAAAACTAAAAAACACGCTTTTAAAGTACTTCTAACTAAAAAGTGAAAAATAATTCCTAATATAAGCTGAAAATGGTAATGAACAAAAAATACTAATATTATTGTGAAAAAGCGTGGGTTGCTCGATAGACGAAAAATATGGCACAGAGCATTTAGCTATGCTTAGTAAATGATACTAAGAAGCAGATGAAGAAATTTGGATTTGGCAGAATTTGAACCTGCAACCTGTGCATACTGGGCAGTCTTAAACCACTAAGCTACGGTCTCTTGCCAAGACCCTAAATTCCTCAACAGTATGTTACGTCATTATGTGATAACCTGTTTATATCTTGTGAATAAAAAAAATGAATGAGTATTTATTAAGAAAGGGGTCTATGTCTGAAGTTTCTTTATAAAATGCTGGTTTTTAATTACTATTTTAATAAGGACATTGGAATTTAAGCTAATCTCATCCATGCTAATCAAATACTTAAACTTAGTGTAATATTTAATTAGCTTTAACCCACGTATCATCAAATATTTAACATAACATCACGCCTGTATTACCCAAAAGGGTATGGCAGAGGTGTCCAACCCCCACATTTCACCTCTTATGTTCACCTTAGGATAGGGGATGAGCTTCGGAAGTGCTCGCCGAAGTGTACAGGCGCAGGGCGGCTGCTCGGGCTGAGGGTTCTGTCCCCATGCCCGAGCAGCTGCGTGCGTGGCGGGAGGAGGCCCACCGGACGCTGATGGTCCGGTGGGGGAATCGGCTGGAGGCTCCACGTGCTGGTTTTCGCACCGTGGAGGCGCTCCGGCCGATTCTCGAGGAGTGGGCAGGGCGGCAGCATGGGACTCTCTCCTTCAGGCTGGTGCAGGTGCTGACCGGGCATGGTTGCTTCGGGAAGTACCTGCACAGGCTGAAGAGGGAGGCGAGCCCCATGTGCCACCACTGCGACTGCGGTGAGGACTCGGCGCAGCACACTCTCGAGCAGTGTCCTGCTTGGGAGGTGCAGCGCCGGGATCTCACCGCGGTCATTGGGAACGACCTCTCGCTGCCGGCTGTGGTCGCGGCAATGAGCAGCGCGAGGTCGTGGGATGCGGTCGCATCCTTCTGTGAGGACGTCATCTCGCAGAAGGAGGCGGCGGAGCGGATCAGGGAGGACTCACTCCTGGCTGATCCGCTCCGCCGCCGGCGAGCTGGGCGGCGAAGGCGCGCGTACGCCGCGAGCCTAATGCCGCCCTAAGCGAGGCCGCGGGCGGTGGAGGGGGTTTTCCGCCGCCCGCTGATGCCTTCCGCGACGGAGTGACGCCCTGGGTGTGCCCGGGGCGTCGCTACGGGAGTAGGAGGACTTAGAGTCGGGTGCCCGGTCAGAGGTCGGACTGGGCACGGTCGCCGCGGCGAGCCCTGTGGATATAATATCGATCCGGGGCTCGCCGACCCACCATCTTTCGGCGACGAGGGCACACCGCGGGGTTTTAGTGGGTATTCTGTGCCGTTTAACATCGTAGGCACGGGAGTCCCACATGCCACTCTGCCCGTCCCCCCCACGGGTGGGGTTGGTATGCGTAAATGCATTTCCCCGCGAAAAAAAAAAAAAAAAAAAAAAAAAAAAAAAAAAAAAAAAAAAAAAAAAAAAAAGGGGATGAGCTTATTGCCATCCACCGGGTACAATTCCAACTGTGTGCTGCTTATGTGTTTTCCTGATGGAAAGTTTACAAATAACCGAGATCTCTCAAAAAATCTTCCGTAAAACAATTTTCAAGTCATGATTGATGTATTTAGAAATAATCTTTCACGAACAAAAAATATTTGTACTCCTTGCTGTCTACATGTATCGATTAGAGGCGTAATGTTTGTAAGCGTAATCTCTAAACACCCTTCACAGGAAATTGCGCGCCTGCTATATATTATTATGTACCATGTATGGATCTAATCTATGTTTCATTATGTAACGAGATTTTTGAATGATTTCAAATCTTTGAAATAATGTCGAAAAACAAAGCATATTTTAACATCACGCCAATATTATCCATATGAGTGTGGGTAAGGTGTATTACACACACGTTTCAAATGTTATGTTTAAGGTCCGAAATTAAAGTGGCACAATTTTACCTCCATGCTTTTAATAAGAATTTCTGGACGGCCATCTTGCCGTGAAGAAAAGGGCAAAGGTACAAATACTATTACAAATCATTTATTTTGCAAGAATGTATTACAAATAAACAGGTGTCAATAATTAAACAATGGTTCAATACATTTTACCATAACAATGGCGCGAAAAAAATTAAATTATATAAAAAGACATGCAGTGCAAACTTAACATGCTTTGATTAAATTATTACAATTATCATTATAATATTAATGTCATTCTAAAATATTTATCACATAACTATTTAGTCAATTTATTTTTAAACATTGGTAATGGAAAGTCCTTAAATACATCTTATAATTTATTATAGATTTGAATGGTATTAATGTAGGAGTTCTTTTTAAATATCTTCAGTCTACACTGAGGACGATGTAGTTTTTATTTATTTCCAAGTATTTTTATTTAGGAAATCTCAAATAAGATTTCACCTGATCCGGGAATCGCAAATGCTAACCAATAAGCAGCACAAATTAATCAATCAATGATTGATGTTTACATAACAGGCAATAAAATTTATGATTATCCGATGAAATGTGTATTTTCATTAACTTTACTGCTAGATTCTATTGTATGCCTATCCTTTGTCCATATAACTTACATACAAGTAGCGTCGGCAAACATTCTTCTTATATTTCTCCCTGTCAGCCGTCACAATATTGCCTACTTGTAATTATAGCAGGAAAAGGGAATGCCCAAAAACTGTATCGCCATAGCTCATGTAACACGAATATGAGATGAATAGTTTTTTTTTGTTTCTTTTGTGAAACCTGGCTAGCTATTAAAATATCTGCCTTACAATTAAAAGTATATATTATTTTTTATATAATACAAATGTTTTTATCTTGACATAGCCACAGACAATATAGTACAGCTGTGGTACACAATTCCGTAGTCTATTGGTCTTTCCGTTTGCGTTTTTCACTCATATTCAGAAACTGTGTTGTTACTATAAATGATAAGTGACTTATCAGCAGAAATACAAGTTCGTATCATGCAAAAATATGACTATTTTTCTCATCAAAAGAAACGCAAACAAGAAATATGAAAAACAAGCATAATTTTATACTCGGTATAGATCCATTTAGCTCACGGATTTGCTCCACAACCAGGCATATTTCCCTGCCAGCCGCATCTTATGACATCTTCATTAATATTCTAACTGTGCGCCCTGCATACAAATATTCTTGGTATATTCATCAAGTAATGCTTATCTCTTGGGTGACCAGCAATTTATTCATGGACGAAATAAGAGGAACCGCAATATAATGCTGAAGATTAGAATAAAATAAACTTTAACTCTAATACTTTATCATCTATTGAGTAGACAACACGAGCGGCAATCACTATTTTATTTCAAGGAAAAGTCATTTCACTAAATAATAAATAAATGCTTTTCTTTATTCTTTATTTTATTTGAATTGATTGAATGAAAGGCAAAATGCGGTTTACAATTTATAACATATTAAAAAAAACTTATTATTAGATCTCGTTCAAACCAATTTTCGGTGGAAGATTGCATGGTAATGTACAGTAAACGCTCAGAAGTCCATAGGCACGCTAAGTATTACATTGCTATGAACGGTACGAGCCCGATACAGCCAGTACACACACTAACGAAGTCGCTTGCGTGTTTAGCAGTTTATAAGATAACACACACTAATGAAATGTTGTCGCATTCGTACTAAACGCGTCACAGTGGCGACCGGTTCTTTGAATTCGCATCTATCTATCATGAGCAGGTAGCTATATCGGGTAAACATTGGGATCACTATCAACTAAATCTGAGTTTGAAGCTTAGTTGATTTGTGGTTGTATTTTGTTTTTACGAAATCATAATAATATTTGTAATATTTTAAGCACAAACTTGTTAGGTATTCATGCTTAAATTGCGATACAATACATGTATACAATACATAAATAATTACATATTGATATAATAACTAATAAGTTAAATATGTTATTATTATTTAACTATTTACGTAATTTTTTATTTTCATTTTTGTAAGGTAGAAATAAACAAAAAAAAACCGACTTCAAAAAGTAGGTTAACTAAAAAGCAAAAAATAAATTTACTTCGCACAAAATAATATGTTTTTTCATATAATTAAATAGAAATTATTAAATAATTATTTTATAATTCTGAAGTCAGTGCCAAGTAAAAACAACCTTTCTACAATATCAAATTACAGTTCACACAAAAAGGGAGGCGTAGTTGTTCTAGTGCGCGGTCGCCCAGTATTGGTACTTACCACAGAAATATAACTAATATTCAGTTAGAAAAATGTTGTTAGAACGATTGATATTATCTATACAGAGTTATTAATTGTTTACTTGGCACCGACTTCAGAATTATAAAATAATTATTTAATAATTTCTATTTAATTATATGAAAAAACGTATTATTTTGTGCGAAGTAAATTTATTTTTTGCGTTTTAGTTAACCTACTTTTTGAAGTCGGTTTTTTTTTTTGTTAAAAATTATTTTATTTTACGATTTTAAGTGATGGGTACACCGAGCAAGAATGTTTCTCGAATGAGGAGACGATGGTTACTTGAGACGGAAAACTTATTTATAATAAACAAGAATTAAATCCTTTCTCCTGACTATTGAGGGTCACGACCTTCCATCATCAGCTCATTTTACACAATAACTAGCAGCAGGAATATGCGTACAGTAGTGAAAGAATTATCCTTTAACTCCTAACTATTGAGGAGTTGACCTTCCATCATCAGCTCAACCACATAAAATTGTTGCGACCAAGCGTAAATCTTGGCCTCGATTAATAAAATATGAGGGTTGCCCCCGATTTCTCTGGGGTCCCATCATCAGATCATGACATGCTGACAATGGGACCACCTTTGAAATATCTCCGTTCCAACAGCTCACTTGAAATCATAACTAGCAGTCTGAATATGTGTACAGTAGTGAAAGAATTATCCTTTAACTCCTAACCATTGAGGAGTTGACCTTCCATCATCAGCTCATCCACATAAAAATACGTAAATACTAGTGTAGCTTTGAAAAACACACTAAAAACATTACATGTGCCTATAAAATTCGAGGGTTGCCCTCGATTTCTCTGAGATTCCATCATCAGATCACGACATGCTGACTATGGTACCCTTTTGGAATCATCTCCTGTCCAACAAAAAAAGAATCATCAAAATCAGTTCATAAACGACGGAGATATCCGTGAACAAACATAAAAAAAAAAAAAAAAAAAAGTAACATATATACGAATCGAATTGAGAACCTCCTCCTTTTTTAGAAGTCGGTTAAAAAAGTCACGTTGAATGATGATAACAATGTTTATTCGTTTTATTTATTTATACAATTAATAAACTTTTAAGAGCATTGTGACGTCACATTCCTACCTAAATTAAAAAAAGTGCCCTTGTAACCGTTTATAAGATTTTTGATTAATATAATAACTAATAAATTAAATATGTTATTATTATTAAACTACTTACGTTTTTTTTATTGTCATTGTTGTAAGGTAGAAATAAAAAAGTTATGTTGAATGATGGTAAAAATGTTTATTCGTTTTATTTATTTATACAATTAATACATTTTAAAGAGAATTGTGACGTCACATTCCTACCTAAATAAAAAAGTTCCCTTGTAACCGTTTATAAGATTTTTTATTGTAACCCACTTAGTCAATTCATAACATTGATAATACCTACAAATATTACTAAATTGATTCACAATGACAACAAGGACAGGATGTTCTAATAACAAAAATATAATTGTTGATACCCACTTATAATAGGTATTGGTATACAGCAGCGTTTATTGAAGACTAATATTATGATTTACACTTTATGACGATGTTTTTTTTAATGTAACGTCACAATAAATGTATTGAAGTTACAGCTTGTCTTGACGAAAATAAGAAGGAAACTAAACCTCCATTGAAGATCATTAAATATTTACAGAAGTGCTAATATTCAGTTACAGCGTCTTATTAGTAAAACCACAACATCTTAAATTAATCTTAAATAATTATAACATTATTCATATTTCGTATAACCCCCCCATTATTTTCAATGCAGTCAAGTAGACGTTTGCGCATGGACCCTAAAATATTAGCACATATACTGGTTCCTCTTAAGTTTTCCCACACTTCCATGCAATGGGTTTTTAACTGTTGTATACACCTTTCATCCCGTGACTCCCACCTTTGCACCATCGAACCCCATACATTTTCTATATATTTACAAATGTGTGAACAAAGTGAACAAGATAAAGAATACTATATCCCATTCCTTCTAATCGAGTAAAAACTTCAAAAAGTATAAAAGTAACCAAGTGAGATTTGAACCTGCGGTGAATTGATAATCGCATCTATTCTAACTGCATGCCTTAACCGCTCGGCCATCTTGTCACTTACATTGTGGATGAAATTATGAAATACAATTATTTGTTAACAACGTGTGTCTATTTCTTGGAAATAGAAGGTCGTAAGTCAAACTACACTTCAAACTATTGCCTTTTGAGATTGCTTATGGACTTTTGGTCGCGACTGTACATCATATAGTATTTCTACATTTATCATTCCCTTATTTTAGAAGATATGGGGGGGGGGGGACATTTTTTCACTTTGGAAGCGTCTCTCGCGCAAACTATTCAGTTAAAATATATTAGAAACCTCAATATCATTTTTGAAGACCTATCCATAGATACACCCCACACGTATGGGTTTGATGAAAATAATAATAGCGAGACGTTAAATAATAATATTATAATATAATATATTTCTTATTTTTTAGTTAATTATATAACTCGTCTCGCCTCATCTATATATAAATAAAAAAATACTGTAAACGGTCTTAAGGTGCTTATATTAAAAGCATTATCCCCGTTCTCCTAGCTGTTGAGGAGTTGTACCACAATGCCATGGCGACAAACCCCATAACTATCGATCTGTTCCAGTCGGTACGCAATAATATGATGATGCGCTGTGCATACAGATAAAGTACCACTTATTATTCATCTCCTTGGATCTCAATCGTACAGACCACTAAAGGAAGAAATTATAGAAAATTTTAATACGGAAAGAATAGTCCAGTGACACAGTGTGTGAGAAAATATTGAAGTTACTAGCTAGAAATAGAGCAGTTTGATTTAGAAATTTACTCTGTAATTAATATACTTGAACGAAACATATTATTATCTAAAACCCATTGAAAAAAAAAGGTTTCAAATCAAATAAAATAAACCGCATACCCGTTCATCCGTTTAAGCGCTACAGTACCACAGACAGACACACATGGTCAAATTTATAACAACCGTCTTCTTGCGTCGGGGGTTGAATTGCGTACTACTGAACCAGTGTTGATGGAAATTGTTATGTTACGTACTATTATTTAAAAAAAAAACAAAATTTGAAGATACACGATAGCAAAATATATTTTAAGAAAAAGTCCGGCAGCACTATATAAAACAAATAACCTCAATGTAGTCTAAGATGTCTTTAATAATATGTTTTTTTTTTTATATTATAATAATATAAATATTTTATTTTATATTTACTCGTATATTTCGTAATCTAATTTTATTAATATATGATGATATGATATGATGTTTGTATGTATATAAAGTATGCCATTTAATCTCTATTTAATCAGATAGTTTAATTTTGCACCTACCATAGTTTTTTTCTGCATCACCCAAAGGTTGACTGGTAGAAAATGCCAAGGGCATTAAGTCTACCTTTGTAATATAAATTTGCATGAAGTGTAAATGTAAATAAATAAATATAATAGCTCTTGTAAGTCATCAAACACCGAGTGCTGCCCCTCTTTGCTAACTTTTCAATTAATCTTATCTCAAAACTGAAACGTGGCTCAAATACATTACATGGCTGCGTGAGCCTCTTGCGCATGAAGTGATATTAGAAATATTATCTTATGTTTTCATGTTGATACATTTTATAGAAATAAAAAATAAAAAGATTTTTATTAAACTGAAAAAAGTATTTTATCAGTTTACTAGCGGCCAGTGTAATCTGTCAGCCGAAACGTAAAGCTTTATGAATACTTAGTAAAGAAAATAGGCAAATATTTTTAATGAACTTATTTTCTTATTAAAACTTGAGAAATAACAAGGAGCTGTTTGGCAAAATGATATAATTGAAAAAGCATTCATTGCTTACTTTTTAAACATTACAAGTCCTTTTCCAGATTCACTAGTGCAGGAGCGGTGCGGTTAGATATTATCACACCAACTGATTTAGAAACTGTTTCGGAAATTAATACTATACGATATGAATATTTTTAAAACTATGTTATGCAAGTAGCTGCTATGGTTTGTATTGTAGTCATGTATTATTCTCCCTTTGAATACACATAATACAACTATTCATTCCCGGTAAAGTATAGCCAAGTTCAAATAAAACGGACATTCAAATTGTTGCCAAAATCTATTCATGTATATATCACCCACAAAAACCGACCAAATAATTTTCGTTTATAGTGGCAGGATTTTAAGTATATATTTTAGCTTGGCACAGTGACAAAAACCAATTGTAATGGTTTACTGCCCGGAACAGACTATCATTAAAAAAAAAATCTGTTTATATTTAATTTGAACATGGAAACCAAATAATCATTTATTTGTATTATTTTTAATTGCAATATTTTTTGGATTGATAATTAATAGGAATACTGATTTAGCAATTACCATTATATTTAGCAAATATTCTTTTAATTGAAAGTTGATTTATAAATTATGGCGCTACTATTGCATCAAGTATTTTATTTGTATTTTATAACATTTTGTATATCTATGTACCTCTTGTATGTATTTTATGTATTGATTTATACTTGCTTCTCCCAAATATATATATTTTCATATCAACATTTCAGTTCTTTTCTCACATTATTGCACCTACCCTTGCTTTTCTCTGCACCACCCTAGGTTGACTGTTAGAGAATGCCACTAGGCATTAAGTCCGCCTCTGTACCTAAATTTGTGCAAAATGTTTAAATAAATAAATAAATAAATAAGTATTGAGTACACACATAAGTCACCAAAAGACTTATTCTATCTATAATATAAGAAAAAAAACCTTACTCCTATTAAAAAAAAAATATGCATACGGATAGTTTCCTCCCCTAACTAGTAATTAAAAGGCGTCACGTACATTGTGCCTGTTTATGCATAAGCAATTTACGCGCAC
This sequence comes from Hypena proboscidalis, assembly GCA_905147285.1. NCBI lineage: Eukaryota > Metazoa > Arthropoda > Insecta > Lepidoptera > Erebidae > Hypena > Hypena proboscidalis. The sequence continues at coordinate 1,006,467 of LR990150.1, read as the reverse complement.
GGTAGTGCTGCAGCCAAGTTATAATGTTAAAAAAAGCTGTTTTAACAAACTTAATTTTAATAATAATTTTGAAACGCGGTTTAGCATTAATTATAAAATTAGTGGTTCTAAAGTTATTTAAGGTACAAGATTGGTGCGTTGCCTGGAGAAAATGTGCATTAAGAAATAAAATATGCTGTCAAATGTGGTTGACTAAAGTCCATTAAACTAATTTAAGTGTATTGCATTTATGAATAAGAAGTGTAAAACCAAAAACCTGCAAATATTAAAAAAAAATAAAAACTACTGAGGTGTCAAGGGACACCCGGATGGAACGAAGTTCGGTAATTCCAAATAACAACAAATCAGGATTTGCACCCGAGATTGCAGTAAAAGGTATGCGACCTTAACCACTAAACGAATAAAACAGTCTATTAATAAACTAAATATACGGTAACAAAAATTTAAACCAAATTAAAAAAAAAAAAAAACATTAAGACAATTAAATTATCAAGCGTAGCAAGCGTACACACGATCATTCAGAATCACTTAATCATTCTCTTAAAATAATCGAATGATACTTTTAAAATAATTATGGAGATATTATCACAATACTCCTATAGGCTGAATGGCTACATAACAATATTTCCTGTGCCTTACACACTCAATTTCAAAATAATTCTTATCTTCGAACTTTCGCGCTATTCGAATTTCAAAATATCAAAAGCGAGGTTCATTCAAACACACGCATAGACTTATAATGCCTAGATCAATAAACTGCTTACATGAATTTAAGTATAAAGTTAGGCTAAAAACAGATTGATTGAAAATTATAATGCGCCCCGCTTGGCGGACAGACAAACTAAATGAAAATCTGATAAATATACCAGAGAGTTACACTGAACTGAAACGGTACAATTAAAGTGGCTTCACATTTCATGCGTGTACTCGGTTTCTAGGAGTAATAGTTCTATAATCACACATAACAAACCTTATCTTTAACATTATTTTTCTGCGATTACCTTGCTTTCTTTTAAATTGTATTCGCAAGTTTACTCGCGATATATCAGATCTCATCACCAATCCCAATGACATAATTAGATGACGTGTTCTAATCCATGAAATATACATAACAAAATTAGTAAACATTCTGTGGTAATATTAAAAAATAATTTGCTTTTGAATTTAATATAGTTATGACGCGTACACTTGCTAAACACACAATAATGGAGAGATTATAACGTATATGCGTATCTACTTGCTAAAATACAAAAGCATTTATTATTGTCTGTATAAAATCTCTACTTACATAAATCCATCAGCAATATCCGGAACTTGTGCAGAAACACTGTCAGGATTCATTATTGTTACTATTTTTAATTATTTATTATGTACAAAACACCTGTATACACTCAACAAAAGGCAGGAATTGTATTTTTTTTTAAGTTATGATAATATTTTTTTTAAGTTACTTTATTATTCATAGAGAGACAAAACGAAAATATCTCACTTGCTTTCTCTATGCGAGAGAGATATTTAGTACTGTAGCACCAATCAGTTCCGAAGCCGCTCGATAGATGGCGTTGGGATCGAATTAGATCGCGCTATGGTTTCGTTACAAAGTCCTATATATAAGGTCCACCTATTAATAGTCTAAGTATATTCTGCAGATCAAATTGAGGATTAATGTGCACGATATCGAGCTATTAATTCACTGTTATCTGACTAGAGCAGCGATCTGCGCGGACCTTTCGCAGCGCGCCAGTGCTCTCTATTTTTTTAGAAACTCAACTCTAGTATTTTTTTTTTCATTTAATATTTTTTTTCTCTAAGCGAGAGAGAGTCACGGACACTGAAAAATCAAAAAAATCTCTGGGTGTTTGATGATGTAGCACCGTAGCTGTAACGTAGCATATAATTACTACGCCGCTACGAGAATTGCTACGAAAAGTGTCGCTACAACTTTTCGTTCCATTTTTTTCCGTCTAGCCCCTTTCGCAACGCGCGATAAGGAACTTCGTTTCAATAATTTGTGCAAAGAATCAAATTGAACATTTTCTTCAAACAATAAAATATTTATTTTTGTTGTCAGAAAATTGTAGGACTTTAACTTGGTTGACATAATACCTACTTTGATCAAAACTAATCGTGTAAATACGGCTACCCATCAATCTATACATTGCTTGTATAAGCTGATCTCGAATTGCGCGGAAAGCCTTTACTATGTGAGGCCAGGTTATACTGGAAATGTACAACTTGTTGAGTCACTGCGTACATTAGATATTATGTTCCCAAAATTATTGATCGATAAACTTATATCAGAAAAGAACTATAACAATTAAAAGGATTACTCAAACTACTTTGCTTCAATTTCACCATACTTCTTAAACTACGGTTTACACAAAACCCGTGTTTCGATCTCTCGTTATCATTAAAGGGAAGAAACTAAAACATCTTAAACTTCCCTTTCGTGTCTCTTTGTTACTCTTCCATCTAACGGTTGTCCGTAAGATATTGCCTTTGCTGCAATAAGACCGCATGTGTACTTTTCTCATTTAAATATTTTACTGTATTAGTTTTCCTTGGTGTGCAAAAGTTTGTTATTATTATATTATTATACTTAAAACTATTAATTTAGATTTAAAATCGGTAGTGAAATTGGGCCTTAATATGTCTTTTACTACTACGAAAGCATCAAAAGCTTTCATCTTTGCAGCTAACGTGTCCGTTCATTGAGATAATTGCATGCATTTCTGCTTCCAGAACCTCAAAACTTGTTAACTATCTTGTGTTTTGAAGTACTAAGTTTATCCAGTTTAAGCCGGTTTGTAGACCGTTTAGTGAAAGCGAAGTTTAGATGCTAGATGTAAGTAAAATAAAACATTAGAAAAGAAAAAAACATTATTTTATTCTGGCATAAAAAAAAATTACAATGCGTCTAAACCTACATAAAACTAAAATATTATTTGTCTCAAACAAACAATATTTTGGAAAAACATAACAACTAATTTACATAACAAAGAAACAACCACACTTAGTGCCTATATTATTATTTAAGATTAATTGTTTAATAAATAGAAGAAATAATATTGTAAACCCCTCAGAAGATGTATCAAAACCTTATACTAAAAATGACATGTATGTACACACGGTTTACCAATCAACCTGTACATTTCCAGTATTAGCCTTTTGACGGGAATTCTGTACAAACGAGACCATTATATTGAACTAGAAATTTATATTTGACCTGTAGCCGTCTGAACTCGTGAGCTTTAATAACGCCAACGCCCACACAGAAAACATATTAGCTGTTTTTCGAATTTGCCAATACACGACAATGAAAATACATTCGGTTTAAACTGGTATTTCTCGCTTTTGTCTTTCAAAGTGTAAGAGCTTATAGCAGTCTTATTACAAAGCATTTATTTTTCGGAAGAAGTTAAATTGCACCCCTTTGATAAAGCACGTCCGCAATCGTATTCTCTTTATGTTCGGTGATCTATTATGTACCGTAATGGGCTACAAAGTATTTAAATTTATTGAAATGTTTTGAAATTTTTCATTAGATAATTAAGTAAACTCATTAAATATTAGATACTTTATAAAAGCAACACAAACACACAACTATAGTAGTTTGACATTGTTATTTTGACATTAAAAACAGACACTTCAATTTCATTTTTTTTTCAATTTTATATATTTGTATTAATGTCATGTTACATACAACATTTAAAGCTTGATAGCATCTCGTAAGTGTACCACAAGCTCTCGGTGTATAAGCGTGGGTGACCTAAATAACAGCGCGTCCGTCGTCTGCGGTGATACTTGAATAATATAACTACAAGTATTTGTTGAAAGCCAGACAGACGCCCAGCGTGGCGGAAACTTACAATTAAATGGAATACCGAGAAGCGTTTTAGAACAAGGTTACAGCGTTTATTTGTATTTTGTTGTCTAGAAATAAAATCCTTTCTAAAGGCTTTGCAAAGCCGGGTATTAAAGACTTTAGATTTTACCGGAGATAGGAAACTTCTTTTCTCCAAATACTTTTTTAAATTGAGCTGATTTTAAGTATTTATTGCCTAACTTTTTTAAGATGAACGCGGTCTTCTTCCCTTACCTTTCTGATACACTTTTACAACTACTTACTTAACCATTTTTTTATTTTTCTATTTTCTCTTAATGCAATATATCAGACCATCAGATATTCAGCAGCATTCGTTTGGTATTGATAGCAGATTTGTACCAATTTAATAATGTAACCAATTTTAATGAAATTTAGTATAGAGGTAGATGAAACCGTGTGGTTGGACATCGACCACTTTTTGTCTGCGGGTGAAACTGCAGAACACAGCTAGAATATTATATCATAAGATATTTTATTATATTTTTTAGTGCTTAGCGTATGCGCCTCTCACCGCGAGGTTTCGGTTTCGATTTCTTTCCGTCACGAAATAATTCACAATGGCTGAACGGATTTGGAATTGTGTCCGATAGATATCGATAGACTCACCCTCTATCCAATGGGACCTGAACATAACAGGTGAAATGTGGGAGTTGTACACACACTACTACTTCGGATAAAATCATGTAAGGCTGTTACTAGGTAGGGTTGCTATGTGTGTCGGTCGTGGCCGTTTGACTTACGTAAGGTTGGAGGGCAAAAGGGTAACTCAAGGTCCAACATTTGCGGTATTTAGGTATTATCAAACGTAACATTAGGATTTGATGTAGTTAGAAATAGGCTTACATTGTTTCTAACTTTGATATTATATTCTACATTGTTGTTCTAGTGACATGTAGGTAATATTTCGGTCTGCCTTTCATTCGTCGAGTAAGAGATACCGTATTAATTTCAAAAATTAGACAATTAAATCGCGTAATTATTATAAAGGTAAATAAATACCTATGCTCGACGTTTCAAAATGACTTGCATCATTCGTGGTTAAATGTTCTCAAATCACGAAAATTAAAACAGGCAAACAAACTCAATTATCACTTTAATTTATTGTGAATCAGGCCTTAAGTTGGCAAAATGTTACAGTAATATTTATTTTATAAAACTTTTTATTTTGAATGCCTGATTGGTTTAATGGTATAATTCGTGACCGTTTACCGTGAGGGTGCCAATCCCGGTTCAAATAAAAGTGTTGATTGGGCTTTTTCCTTCAAGGATTTATCGGTAGTAGCATGGAGACTGGAATTGTGTATAGGCTCACCTCACATGTGACCTGAAGATAACAGGTCAAATATGAGTTTTAGACACTTTTTCCATTGCCTTCTAGGTACTTTAGATGGGATTTTATATAATGTTTTTGTTTGTACACTTAATTCTTTGAATTATTTATACATTTAACTTTTTTACAAAAGCTTAAGGCAAGGGCAGTGTTAAAACATTAGATTAAGCATTTTTATAAAAACTTCACCACAAAATGCTCATGCAAAACCACAAAGCAACTAGCTTAAAATTAAAATACACCGTTATTTACATTTTCTCGAAACCGCAGGAAAATGTAAGCTATAAAAAGCTCAGGTGAACAAAAACTTGGAGCTAATTATTTCAACACTTAAGATAAAAGTATTGTGGGTGGGTAAAATTTCTGTTAATTTTTATACCTTAAGAAATAACATAACATAAAATCACGACCTTATTATATAGAAGGGTCTGGCAGAGGTGTACAACACCCACACTTCACCTTTTAGAATAGAATAGAATAGAATCTTTATTTGCAGTAAAATGTATTAGGTTATTACAAGTATGATTAGCGATCAACACATCTTTGTCTAATAATATTGACCTGCAAATAGTAATACAATAATTCTTAAAACAAAGTCGATTATAGCATCGGTCACAAACTATACTAAAGGTTTTCATTAATTATTTATCATAAATTTTAAATTCAACTTACAACATACGTTTATACTTTAAGTTATCATTAACGCAGAACATATAATTATAATAATCGGTGAATTATTCCAATTATTAATTTTATTTAATACTATTTATCATTATTAATTTTTATAAAAGTCCTCAACAGTATAAAAACATTTATCTATTAACCAAACCTTCAGCTTTCTGAGAAATATAGAAATTGGGAGTTGCTTCAGGTTATGTGGAATAGCATTATATTATAAGTTATGTTTAGGTCCTATTGGATAGGGGGTGAGCCTATCGCCATCACGGGCACAATTCCAACTCCGTGCTGCTATTGTTAATTTGCTAACGAAAAGTTCACAAATAACACTTTGCCCGACCCAGAAATCGAAACCGATACCTCGTGGTCAAAGGCGCATGTGCTTACCACTAGACCGTCGAGAAAGGCAGCATATTTTTTACACCTCTGCAACACCCTTCTGAGTAATATAAGCGTGATTTTATGTATTATGTTAAATTTCTTTAGATAAAGATAAAAGATAAAGATAAATTTGGATTTTTTACATTAGATAGAACGCCAGAAGCAATTACACTATCCAATGGTCCCAATGACAAGGCCAAATACACACATTTACTCACACAAGCACACCCAGTCTCAGAACAAATCTTTGCGAATAACACAAAGATTTGTCCCATGTGGGGATCGAACCCACAACACCAGTGCAGTGGAGAGCGGCAAGGCGACCGCTTAAACCTCTAGATAAACTGATTAAGTACGTTGTTTTACGACAGCTGTTTTAAAACCATTTAATGTTTTATAATGTCCAAAGAAACATCCCATGTAATAAATTTGCACATCGTATGGAGAAAATAAATTCACCTAACTGTAAAACTTGTGGTATCTTAGATGATGTATATTTAATAGTAGGTATATGTAGGTCTGTATAATTATATACATATTAGTATACACTCAGTTTAGAATAGGCATGATATTATAATATGTAAGTAGTCATAGGTAATTTATTTTCTTCTCTATAATTATCAATTTATTGTACATTTCCATTTACCCTCAAAAAGTTTATTTTTCCTCTAGCACTCTAAGGTTTGCTGGAAGAAAACCCATTTTAGTGGTTAGCTCGCCTTTCTACATAAATTTAAAATAGTACCTAATATTATTGTATTGTTTTTTTTATTTGTACAATAAAGAATTAAAGAATGTATATCATGTTTTGGTGGAGTGTGAACGGAATGTGAGTGAACGGCAACTTCTAATGTTAGAAGGTCAGGATGTGGGAGTTTGTAATAGCATTCTAGCGTCGCCCCTTTCGGAAAGCGCTAGAATGCTATGTGAATTGTTATCTGTTATAAGTAGAGAAAATTGATTAAGCATTTATGTTATTTTTAGTCTAAACGAGAGTGTCATTGTTACTAAGTGACCAAACTCTTTTTTCTGTCAAAAAAAAAAAAAATATCCAAAGAAAAATTTTATAGGTTGCTACTTAGAATTATGTTGTTGATTATTTCAACAGAAAAATGAATCAAAATAAAACAACTATAAAAGGGACGTAACGGCATATGAATTGAAATGAAACAACTATAAAAGGTACGTAACGGAATATTCCATTCCAACGTCTTACAAGTAATATTCCCTCGCACTGACAATATGTACCGTTTGCTAACAGCACTAAGTCGTGTGGCCGGTGGTTAAATAGTGACGACAGCTGGTGAATTTCCTGTGCAGCTTGCATGCTTCCTACCAAGGCTATTTAGAATTCAAGTGGAATTTGGAACTACAAAGATCAAAACTACAAGATGTTCGAAATACATTTTCAAATATTTCTTTCTGACGTTAGTTCTAGTAACTCATTACTTATCTGTATTTATCTTTAAATACCTGATTTCGCTTGAGCTGATCCCGCGGAATCAATCAATCAAACTTAGGGTATAATCTCGTGATTGAGATTAATATTATTAAGTTTTTTTTATAGATAGACGAATTGTATCCAAAACAAAATGTATTTTTGTTGGCGCCTATTTTGTCAAAAATGTTTTAATCATTAATTAAGTTCCATACAAACTGAAAAAAATAAATAATAATCTTGAAAAAATGGGTGCCATCAGACATGCATTTTATTGTTTAAGATATGATTTGTCTTTATAAATAGATAAAAACTTAATAATATTACACTTAAACCCGTATACTTTAGTAAAGAAAACAAAAAAACAATTGATCCTTCTTAAAATTTTGAATTAGTCAAATGATTCAGGATTCAGGCTATATTTTTTTGCATTTTGGACGGTCTCGTAGAATTCTTATTGTTGTCTACGTCCGAAGTCCACTAACTGAATTAAGTTGATTCCAGGAAAACAATCATACTTGCTTATATATGGAGTTTGTGCGCATTTTAAAATAAATTTAAATGAACGGTGTGAACGGAATCCAAGTCTATACATCTATTAGATAGTTGCACTGTAATTATCTGAAATTAATTACGCAACATGGTAAAATTTATTACTAAGTGGAAATCAGTGCTACGTCAGATTAATAATAACGTTATTATGAAATTGCATTTTTTTTGTTAAAATAATACTAATAACTTTTAAACTTTCGCGTATTATATATTTATTGATGTGATTTCAACGGGAATTAACGCGATTATTATTTTTTTACCTTTCGGTGCTTGACGTTTCGACAAGGTTGCACTTGGTCATAGTCGCAAGCAGACTGATGCAGCAGCGCCCCGGCTCCGTTCGTGAGGTTAATGATTTAAGCACCGAAAGGTAAATAAAAATTATTCACATTAATTCCCGTTAAAATAATATCAATAAATAGTAGGTACTAATACATTTTGAGTACTGACATATTTTTAAAGAAACGTATTTTAACTTTTATATAATATTAAAGTTGAAAAATTAAGAATCCAACAGGACTCAAACCTGCACCCCCTGGGCATACGCCCCAAGTGCTTTGCCAATTCAGCTATGGATTAGTATGCTGATAAGACGCATTTTTATCAAATACTTATAATATTTTGTTAAACTTGCTTTAAAATAAAGTATTTTAACTTCTTTTTAATATAAAGATGGAGAAAATTTCCAACTACCATCTGTGAGTTCCTAAATGGGGCATTTAAGAGGGTGATAAAATAATGACGCAAAGAGTATTCACTCCTGAATTAAAGAATGGCGAATGAAAACGTCGCCTTTTTGTTAAAAAGAAGTTATGGAGGACCAAACTTGGTGCTTGTGTAAATTCACAAGTAGGGATGCCGTTGTCCAAAGTAGGGTGACTATAAAATTGTGAATAATACACGTAATATTATGAAAATAGTGATTATTATGTAAAAGTAAAATTGCATACTAGGAAAAATCAACAATCGTAAAGTTATATTGATGAATAGTGGCATATATTTATAACACATTAGAGAAGACTTAACAATAAGTACAGTATTATTCTTAGAATCCTTTTAAAAATAAAAGCCTTTTTTAAAATATTAAGATAAAATATGACGACATTCAATAACATGGTGAAATTTTGCCCTGCCTGTTATTTATCGACAGAATTTTGCTTAGTTTAAAAAATAATTTCACAAATACATCAGAAAACGAACTTTTTTTAGGATACATTTTAATCTTATTAAACGTGACGTGAGGTGAAGACATTATTATTGAGAATACGGGTTACTCACGTTACTTTAGCCGGGATATGCCGACTAGTTTCGAATCTAAGTACGTAGATTTATACATGTACAGACATCACGCAGAGGCGACGACACGCAAATTAATAGCTCAGTTGATGAATCTACGTACTACATTCGAACCTAGTCGGCATATCCGGGCTAAAGTAACGTGAGTAACCCGTATTCTCAATAATAAGGATACATTTTGATAAATACAAAATTTGGGTTAGGTTAGTCTAGTGCGGGAGTAGCTTTAAAAAAAACAATAAAAAATATATACTAGCTGTATCTAATTTGCATCATACAAGTACATAAATATTCAAATGGTAGTAAATCAACAAGCACAACTTTGGCACTGGATGAAAACTTTGGTTACGTGCACCAAACTGTTTTTATAGTTTGATTGCAGTTGCAAATTTTGTACGACACTATTTATTCGATGTTCGAGAGTTAAATTACTTTAAACTTTATTCTGCACGATTCAGGTAGCGTGTTTCATTTAGTGAGCAGGTACATTTAAATAAGTGTGGTTGTAGTTTCATTTAAAATTGAAAGAATGAGGAGATATTTTTTTTTACCTCAGCAGCAGCTCAAAAAGTCTTTCTTTGTTGTAGGAAAACTCGATTTTGCTTCGAGTTTTGCTCTCACTGGAAGCAAAGTTGGGTTTTTACTCACTTCTAGGCTTTTGTTTTATTGTCACATAACTTTCATTCTACATAAAGCAAATCTTGTACTATGGATACTTTTCGAGCTGCTGAGATGAAAAGTTTTATATGCGACACGAGATCAAAGTAATTTACATCTCGTGCTTTTGAGTCCCTCACTACACTCAAGTTTCTAACCTAAAACACTCGCTCCGTTCGTGATTCTTCTATAGAATCTATGGCGATATCCGCACATAATAAATGACGGATGAGACACACGTGACATATGTCGACGAGTGCTGAATCGCGATAACGAAATGTTCCGGCAAGTGACTATATATACCACTTTCAATACGCTACCGTTGGACAGCTGTCTGCCAGGCAATACCACCGAGCCTGGTCGGAGGATCATCCCTTTGTGGTGCAGGAACATCACACCATGTTACTCTACAAATCTTTCACTCGAAGAAAATACGAACTTTGCTCTTATGTTGCATAAATAACTATTTTTAAGCCCAGTAAATGCAGTAAATGGCAATTGGGTCATCCCTTGCCATTGCCACTTAGCGCATAGGACCTAAACATAACTTATGAAATGTGATTGCTATAGATAAATAAATAGATAGATAAAATTTTATTTGCATACAAAACATAAAATTTCATTACTAACTAAAGACAATAACAATATGCAAACGGCGGCCTTATCGCTTAACGCAATTTTTGCTAGGCAATCTTTGGATGGGCAGATTTAAAAGAGAAAGCGTGGTAGTTTTAGGGTGAGTGGAATTTAGAAACATTAAGTAGTAGTAACATACAACAACAGTGTAATAGGCTTCTAATTAATCTTATTTCAATTTCACCAAACTGATTAAACCGTGGTTAGCGTAAAACCTGGTGTTCGATCTCTCTCCATTTCTCTTTAATTTTTTTAATTGTACAGAGATATTGAAAACCGTAGTTCTGTGTTAAACTTGACCGGTAAGCTTGGGGCTTAGGAGTGCTGTTATATGGTAAATTTTCTATTATTTTCAATTATTTTAGTTTATTCCAAAAAATCTATTTGGTGGTCACCGTAGCCGTCCGCAGTGTTTCCTACAAACTTTTATGAGAGGACAATCTTGAGAGTCTCACATTGTAATTATGGGGAGAGTGCACACGCGATAAAGTGACGCCGACACTTTACTATTAGTTGAATAGCGAGCTGGTAAGTGTAAGACTGTGATAACGACGATGGCAGACTTCATAAATTGGGATCAAACGAAATTTTGATAACATTCTCGATATTAATATAACAGCACGCCTAACATTTCTTTGAATGGGTCCAGAAGTATATAACACCCTTATTTCACCTGTTATGTATAAGTCTTATTTGATAGGGGATGAGCCTATTATCATCCATCGGGCATAATACCAGACTGTGTTCCTAATGAGAAATATTATTTTTATTTTTTTATTTATTTATTTGGCTCTTCAACAATGAGTACACTGTTACATTAAAAAGAGCCTAAGTCTAAGCGTCTCACCACTTATAGAGCAGCACAACATGCACTATAATAAAATAAATAAGAAAATACATTAACCCAATTAAAAAAAATGCTTGTCATACAAAAAAAAACAATTTTATTAAAAACATTGAAATTATTTATAAATATAAATTAAATTATATATCTGACGGTAAAATTTAAATCAACAGTTTTTCAGATCCTCGCAGTGAGAGGTTGCTAGGGCTAACCCCTGGACCAACGATGCAATCACTTGACCAAAGGTACTTTGACGGTGCGGTGACCAATTAAAAAATTAGGTCACAGTCAAAAAGAAACTTTTGCGTATTTTCCACTTCTGTTTACAATTCTATTAAGACAATGTAAGATACATTCATAGTACTATTGATATTGCTGAATTTCGATGTGTGCTTCGAGTTCCAGTAGTTACTCATGCATGCAAACAATAGTTTAAATACAAACTTTAGTGGCGGCTTATAGATAAACCTATTATTCTACATTAAGGTTTAACTAATAAAGACATAGTGTTGTTTATTTCATCCATCAGCTACACAACTTAGGAGAACACAAGCGGCCGTGACAGAATGGATAAGGCATCAGACTTACGATCGAGAGGTCATGGGTGCGAATCCTGGCCATTAAACCACGGACGTAAAGCTCCTCCAAACTCAAGCGAATTAAACTTAGCTGGAGGGAAATAAAAAGAATACTATGACCTTGTATTTGTAAATGACGAGTAAGCTTAAAAAAAACATAAAATCACGCCTTTATCCTGCGGGGGTAGGTAAAGACGATACAGCGTCATGCACTTCGCTCCTTTCCTCAGAGAAATAAACCAACCGAAGATGTCATTGTCAGGCGTCTCCCGCTGCCAAATGTGAATAAGCGCCCGCGCCGCGCCGATCATCCACTTCATATAAAACTGGTTGTCAAATCTATGATTTGGGATCCCTTCTTTTCGCGTAATACTTTTTGACATAAATACTTTACGCATATTCGGTTAAAAGAGATATTTATTTCTCATAAGAACATCAGTCCACTTAAAATGAGATACAAAGTTAGTATAAAGTAATAATACAGTAGCATTATCTCTGGAGTTACAGAACATTAATAGTTACATTACAGTGTAGCTACATATTTCTTTAGCTTAGATTTGAATGATTGAATGTTATTGCAATCTTTAATATCGGCCGGCAATCTATTGAACAGCTGTGCTCCTTCAAACAATACGTTTTTTTTACCGTAATTAGTACGTGCGCTGATAAGCTCGAGTTTTTTGTTGTTTCTCAAATTATGTGTCATTATTTTCTTCTTTATCTTGTAGGTTATTTTGAATTGAATTTGTTGTGATATTTTTGACAAGTAATATTCATTATGACACATTGAGTGCAAGCACTACGAACTGCCGGCAGGTTAAAACTGCGACGGCCCTCGAGCTCAGTCGCAAGAGCTCTACCACCATAAAATTAAAATTTCTAGATAAATAATCTCAATAATATCATTACAAACTAAATTTGATATCTCAGTATTCGAATCCAACAGAATCGATGCAAGGCAGCGAAAACACAGTGATATGAATGATTCAGTTCAAAGAACTCATGTAGAAGTTTGTGTAAGCGAGTTGTAACGAGATGCAGCTCTGATGCCGGGCAATTTTATAACAGCGGTGGTTGTTAGTTCAATAATATTCAAAGTTGTGAGATCGGGCATCGCTTAAACGTTATATTTTGTTGAAAGTCGAAGCTTCAAGGAGGTAAGCGGGAATATTTTCTCCTAAAGAATGCAGCGTACCATAAAAATATTTATGTCCTTTTTGTAGATCCGGTTAATGTATCCCATCAACCGGGTGTGCCACGTTGTAGTTGCGGTGGAATTAGTAGCCGTGGCACGGTCTTTCACGGAAAAGCTAGAAGAATTGCGGTGTCTTTCGGCGGGAGGCGCCGCAACAAATCGGGCCGTAGTGTTGTTGCTGGGCGACAATGCAGCCGGGGAGTAGCGGGGCCGCTGCGGAAGAGGAGTGTCAGTATGACTAAGCGCCGCGCTCCCTATCCTCAGCGACAGATGTGTGGTATGCGGTGCGACCACACATCTATCTCGCCGTAATGAGGATCGGTTCGTCAGATATGGGGGTATCTGATGCAAAGCAAAAGCATTAAAGCAAAGACTTGTCTCGTACTTAAAAACATTTTCATAAAATTTAAATAATAACAAAAGTAGGTAGTTACTTTCTGAAGAAGTTCACAATAAAAATGTTTTGTTTTTTATTTATTTTCTTTTGAGACGAGTTTCTTAGGTCTGTAGTGCTTTCTTCCTTTAAGGCATTTTTTAATACTTAATATAAAGAAGCCAGTATTATTTCCCAACTAATTAGAAGTGAGTCGGTAAATAGCTTACAAGTTGTACTACGGAAGAGCACTGGTTGCAAGTTTCTTTTAGTTCCTTTCTTTTATGACTTTGTTTGAAAAGAAAACGGATAATAAGATACTTGTAAGTACTTGGAGTCTTAATGAGGCTCGTCTGTTTTCGTGACGTAATTTGGCCGATCACTTGATTTGTTTTGTAATAAGAGCGGACTGTACCATCTTTCACCAGCTGCTCCACACGCATTTCAAAAACCTGCCAAGTTCGAGTCAGACGCAATATTTATAATAACGGCTAAAAAAAACCCTGTCTGCTGTATGGGAACCCCCTTTAAATATTTTTTCATTTTAATTTATCTATTTATTTTTACAGTTAATAACATAACATAACATCTCGCCTATATTACCATTTTTCACATCGCTTCGCCATCCACCGGGCACAATTCCAACTCCGTGCAGCTATTGAGAATTTCCTGACGGAAAGTTCACAAATAACACTTTGCTTGACCCGGGAATCATACTCGAGACCTCGCGCATACGCTAAGCTTGTTTTGAAATATTACTTATTTTTGTATAAAATTAAGTAAACGAAATTTCGTGTTTCCAACTTCAATAATGAATGAGCCCTGTACGACCTTTCTGCGCATATCTAACCCCCTTAGGGGAGGAATGCCCTAAAATCCCTTCTTAGTGTGCGTTTATGTCATGTAACGCTTACAATTTTAAAGCATTACTTACGGCACACGTAGTAATTTAGGCTTTCACGCATCAAAAAATAACGTACATTTTTGTAATCAGCTTAAAATTTACACACAGATTTTTTTTAAATTGGTGGGTATACCTATTAAAGATTGATCGAAATAAGTTTTCAAGTAAAAAAAAAAATATTCAAAAAATCTTATAACTTGCTATATTATTATTTATTTAGGGTCACACCAAAAAAGATAAAAATATCGAAAAGTACGAATTTTTTTTTTTTGGGTTCGATTATATATTATTATAGCATATTCGACCACTCACCACGAAGTTTTGGGCTTGATTCCCAGCATCAACAGCAGCGCGAAGTCTAAAATTGTGCCCGATGGATGGCGATTGGCTCACTTCCTATCACATAATAGCCTTAACATATCCGGTGAAGTGTGGGCGTTATACACGTCTGCCACTCGTTTCTGGATAATGGCGTGATGTCATGTGTTATGTTATGATCCTTCGAGAAAAGGTTTTGTACCTTTCTTTATTTAGCGGCATTAACTGTATTAATTCATCTTGCTACTTTGTAAGAATAATTCCTAATATAAGCTGAAAAAAGCCTGGGTTGCTTCATATACGAAAAATATGGCACAGAGCGCCCCACGCTTTTGCCAGCTTATATTAGGAATTATTTTTCACTTTTTAGTTAGAAGTACTTTAAAAGCGTGTTTTTTAGTTTTTTTAAACTATTATTTATTTTCTACTTTTTAGTTTGGTTTATTTATAAGAGCGTTTTTTTTTAATATTTTTTTTTTATATTTTTTTTTTAAATATTTATCGAATTATTGCATTGTCATCGATCTTTGACAGGTGTGCAAAATTTTAATGAAATCTGTAAGTTTAAAGTGGGTCAAAATCGATTCCAAAGGAGTCGGTTACAAACCTACATACATACATACATACATACATACAGGTGAAGCTAATATAAGCGTGTTAAAAACTCAGCCCCACTCCCACCTTTGCATAATTCATGTTCTTCCTTGATTTAATCACAATAATTAAAAAAGATCAGATACATCCAATTGCATTTATATGAATATTAAAATTTATTTATCAGTTCGCAATTCGTGCCCAAATAAACCGTTTCTTCCGAAGCAGCCTCATAATCTAAGAGTGATACAAAAAAAAAAGGGGTAACCCAATAAAGAATGTAGGAGCGTGTGTCATGGCGCCCAGATAACTTTGTATTGACGATACGTTAAAATAAACAGACGAGGCTTCAGGGTGATGGGTTCAGGGCAGTAGATTAGGATCCTTAAGATCTGAAGAATGAATAATGTTTTCCTTAAAATGTGTAATATTAGATCCGCTTGAAATCCGGTCGGCATTGTTATAAAAGGCCATGCTTATTCCGATCACTGATTTTAATATTATTATATCTGTCAAAAATCAAAACAAATTAATCTGCCGATCTAAAATAGATTTGAACTTATCGATATCCAATTACTATTTTTCGTATTCTTAATAACTAACCTCTTTTAACTTAAACCAAAGTTAACAAAACCATCAAATCGATCCAGAAATAGATCTTACGTAAATAATATCAATGCCTTTTATAACTGGCTAAACTAAGCGTAAAAAAAATAATTATTAAAAAAACAAAAAACCCGACTGCTTAAAAAAAAGAACTGAAAAGATAAAAACAAGTATAGCATTATCTACATTAAATTCATTAACAACAAATGAAATATGTCAAACTAAATTCTTTATGATGTTGCAGGCGGTGACAAACGAAGTTATAATATAGTAGTAAAAAAGTATTGTTTGTCCCCGCCTGCAACATCATAAAGAATTTAGTTTGACATATTTCATTTGTTGTTAATGAATTTAATGTAGATAATGCTACTTGTTTTTATCTTTTCAGTTTTTTTTTTAAGCAGTCGGGTTTTTAGTTTTTTTAATAATTATTTTTTATTTCACTCTTTTTAGTTCTTTTAAACGACATGTATTTTTATATGTATTAATTTGTAGAAATTAAATCTTTTTGAGATCAATGAGCCTTAATCGTAAGTTAAACTATCAAATTCAAAAACAATTATTCAAATTTGACCGGCAGTTTCCAAGATTAGCGTGAGCGAACATACAAACTAACTTCCACCCACTTCGGGCGCGCGAGCGTGCCGATATATAAATTGGTAAATTGTGTTTAATCAGTAATATAAATGTGATGAGAAGTATATATTTTTGAAATGGTCTTTTCATGGCCTTTTATTTGATACCCATATTACTATGATGAAAAGAAAATCCATACCTACCCCCCCTTTTTTTTTTCATTTGCCGGCGCCATTTTGAAAATTTATATAGCCTATGTCACTATCACTGTTTCGACGAATTCAACGACACCTCATATGTCAAAATCCGTCTAGCCGTTTGGGCTGTAGGGCGTGCCAAAGAAATAGACATACATACATACATACATACATACATACATACGCTCGAAAAACATAACCCTCCTTCTGACGCAGTCGGGTAAAAATAGAAACAGAAATTATAGTGAGGAACAGAATGATTAAATCTATAGAGTTCTAAAAGATACATTATTTTGTGTTAAAACGTTACAATAACCAGATGGAAACCTCTAAACTCACGTCAATTGTTGAGTAAGCCGATCCTATCCACTTACATAAAAAACACGTCAATAAAATGTCATCACTATTACCAAAAAGGAGAAACTTCGAAGATAAATATTATTAGATATTTGTTACACCTCACTCAAATGTATGCAAACTTATAAGCTTTATTACATATATTCCTGCAACTATTCTATTACAATATCTACACGCAAATATTAACCTTATTTGTTCCTCGAATACGCAATAACGCACCTTCAGTTCGACTCAGAATCTACAAACAACCAGTCAAATTGTTATGTCTTTAGTATATTGTTTACCATCAACGACAAAGGTCACAAACATTACAGCCATTGTCGAACCCCCTAAGGTACACAAATGTGTTTCCATTACCTCGATGCTACCTCAAAGGAAGCTAAGGCTCAATTCACAATACGGTAATAAAATATAAGATGGTTCGGTAACTTGTGTATATACGAAGTATAACAGAATGTCTGCTAACTTTGACTTATCAATATTAACATCAAAGTTTAAGACTGATTCGATACAACACAATATAATGTTGGGTTTGTAGGGAGTTCTGCATGGTGATTTGAATGATAGAGGTTGCGTGCTAATTATATATTTTATTAACTGGTACCAGAAATACATACTACACTTTTATTTATTAACATATTATATTAATAAATAACACTTATGACCTAACGGCGTGAATGTGGAGAGACGATTGCTGAGCAGCAACTGCGCATTTGCGCTTAAATACAATTTGTAGCGTCAGCAGTCGTACGCTACAGGTTTAATAAAATTACAAAAATAAAAGCTATTTAATTAGATAGGTAATATTATATTCTACCAGTCTTTAAAAATTTAGAGGACCTTGGCATTCTGAGAGTAGAATTTGAGACGGTAATTTATAAATTGTCAATTTAGTATATTTAAAACAAACTTTTTTAGTTTTGGGCCCTCGATGTTCGTATTGTTCGTTCTCTTTTATTTAATTTTACAAATCATGTCAAATACAGTTTAGATACCCTATACTGTATTTGACCATTACAGTACCTGTAAAGGTTTCAGATATATGCATGAAATTACAGAAAAATAACACAAATTAATAATTTTACACTCCCCTAGTTTTGCACCGACCTTATTATTCAAACATTATTAAATATAAGTAAAATTAAAATTACGCTTATTCCAGATGTTATATATGTGAAATTCTGTTAGAAATTAAATATTTTGATTTGTGTAGTGGTTAGTGTATATGGCGTATCATCGCGAGGTTTCGAGCTCGATTCCCAGGTCAGAAATAAGTGTTACTTGAGAAATTTTGACACGTGGATGGTTCGTTTTTTATTTCATAAACATAACAGGGGTCATACACCTCAGGACCAATCTTTTTGGTAGTAATATGTTGTGTTATGTTTTGCTGCGGTAATTTTAGTCTGAGTTGAGCCTTAAAGGCGCCATTATAATATACTCAGAGTCATGGCTATTAGCAAATGTACTCAGGGGCGCGGCCAATCACCATTTGTCTTGCACAGTTTCAGTCTACAGAACAATTACTTACCTCACTTGAAATTCGAACGCCCACCATCTTGGGATTTTAACCGACATCAGAAGTGAAGTGGCCGAGGTATTGTCCGTAGTTTGTGGTTTATACAAACAGCCATCAAACTTCTAACTTTACTGGTTCTAGATGCAATTTAATTTGAAGTTAGCTTATGAAAATTACTAAGAAATAACTTATAAAGCTTCAAAGCAGATGTTTGCTATTGAGTTCAAGCGCATAGAGAAAAACACAATAACGTTGCCCAGCCCCAGTTTCTCAAGCATCAGACAAACCTTATTCGTAGGATTAACGTAGAGCGTAGAGCATAACGTAGAGGTATTCTATTTTTTAAGTATTATACTATAAATTGTGTCACTTGGTCAGGTTATATTTTACCTATTTGGCTAATTGAAATTAACCGGAACTGGTAAAATTTTTTTTGATAAACCCCAAGGGACGCTTGAAAACGTCAACAAACATTTTAATTACAGAGAAAATAAAAATCATCTAAACATTTAAACAAATTAAAATTTTACTAATCAAAATAATAATACTGGAATAACCACTGGTGAATGATACCCTATTACTAGTTTTCGAGGTCTCAATAACTTACCTCTATTAATACAAACGTATTTAAAGTTAACCAAACCAAAGCAATAAAATAGATCCACAAATATATTTTACAAAAAAGCTTTTTATCCCGATTTCAGTGAATGACCGCACATTACCGCGAGTATCCGTGTGTACTGATCCTAACTGTCATAACTTCTTACCCACGTATCTTAAGATCTGCCGCAGATATAACTTTTTCATTTCTGTAGTATCTCAGATGTTAAATAAATGTCTGCAGATTGTAAGACGTAATTTTTCAATTGGGTGCACGGTTTACGTAGTGGTTAAAGTGGTCACTTCGCCGCTTTTAACTGCGCTGGTGTTGTGGGTTCGTCAACACGGGAAAAAATTTTGTGATCCGCAAAGATTTGTTTTGACTCTGGGAGTGCTTTGTGTGTGTGAAATGTATGTTTGTGAACACTCCTGTGATACAGGAGTTATAAGGAATGACTAAAGTGTGATTCGAAAACCATTGTTTTGACTCTGGGAGTGCTTTGGGTGTGTGTAAAATGTATGTTTGTGAACACCCTCGCGATACAGGAGTTATTAGGAATAACTAAAGTGTGTTTCGATAACCATTGTTTTGACTCTTGCGTGCTTTGTGTGTGTGTAAAATGTATGTTTGTGAACACCCCCGCGATACAGGAGTTATTAGAAATGACTAAAGTGTCGTGGGCGTCGTTTTTTCCAAAGAAAAATAACATAACATAACATCACCACCTTAACTGGTACTTTTAAATAAGCATTGGTTAATTATAGTCAATTTCTTTTCTTCTTATTCTCAATAACTTACATAAAATTTTATAACCTAAATCCAGCAAAGATCTAACTAAAATAACCAAACATAATATATAACCTGGTACCTTTCTACGGCACTTTTTTTCGAGTTGTGTTAATTTTACCTTAATCCAACAAATCCAATCCACAAATAGATCCAACGAAAATAACTCCGATACCTTTTATCCCTATTTCAGTGAATGAGCTCACATTACCGCGAGTATCTGTGTGTACTGATCCTAACTGTCGTAACTTCTTACCCACGTATTAACTTTTTCATTTCTTTTGTAGGCTATGAAAAATATTTATTTTCTTTCAATAAGTTGTATGTGTTTAATTGCCGCTAGTAACATAACATGACATCACGCCTATATTAATAATAATTATAATAATATATTTATTTCCAAAAGTTACAGCTAATTTACAAACGAAAACATTTACATAGAAACTAGACACACAAAAAGTTTATGAACACTGATGGGTTGTGTTATGGGTACAATAAGTTTTGCACTTACAAAGTAATTATACATTTATACCCATATTAGTAGTGAATGTCTGTGTGTGTGGAGTGTGTGTGTGTGTGTGTGTGTGTGTGTGTGTGTGTGTGTGTGTGTGTGTGTGTGTGTGAGTGTGTGTGTGTGTGTGTGTGTGTGTGAGTGTGTGTGCGTGTGAGCATGTGTGTGTATATTAAGATGTCCATGAGATTCAATAATGGATAATTTAAGAAGACCCTCAGTCTCTTCATATGATTTACATAAAAGCTAGTCTGTAACTCTTTTCTTGCAATCGGGTCTGAGAGTGTATATATATATATATATATTACTCAGAAGGGTGTGGCAGAGGTGTACAACACCCACATTTCATCTGTTATGTTTAGGTACGATGGGATAGGGGTGATCTTATCGCCATCCACCGGCCAAAAATCCAACTTCGTGCTAATATTGAGAATTCCTTGACGGAAAGTTTATAAAAACACTTTGCCCGACCCGGGCATCGAACCCGATACCTCGCGGTGAGAGGTGCATACGCTAACCACTAGACCATCGAGGCAGTTTTTTTATTGAGTGTTGAATAAATTAGCGCCAATATATAAATTTTAGTCACATTCAATTAAAACTGAGTACAACAAAATCTGAAAATAAAAATATAAAAATAAAATTAAATAAAACAGACAAATCTTATAAATTTCTACCATTAAGATACATTTCAAAAATGCTTTCTGTCATAGCCACATGTATGCCTAAAGTAATATATTTGAATAATTTGCTAATAGTAATATACTGGCTAAAATATATTCTATAATGTGAAACATAAAATATTCTATATGAACTAAATTACATACTCTTTATTCATCAGAAATAAATCTCAGTTATTCTCAGAGGATAGACATTAACATAATAAGCTACTTATAGTTTTGAATGATATTCTTGAAGTTTCTTTGTTTGTCCACAATAATCCCCATTTGTTTGAGCGCAGATCAGATTTTGTACAAAGAAATAGGCGTAATAATTGCAATAACAACAATAATACATTGTGCTTACAGAGTGCCAAAACTTATCTGATGTGGAAAAGTTTGTTGTGCATGGCACCTAAACTGTATAATAAAATTCCAGATAGTATTAAAGTTCACGACATAAACAAATTTAAATTTAATCTCAAGAATATATTAATTCGCAAATGTTACTATACCATTAATGATTTTTTCAATGATAATAATATTATTCAACTTAATTTTACTTAGACTTTAGACTTAGAATATTATTTGACTTAATTTGAATTTTTGACATTATGATATAATTTATTGTATTATTGAGACATTTTTATTTTTTATTTAATTTTGTTTGTGCCTATTTTATATTCAGACATAATGTTATAATTATAATAAGAGTAGATTTTTTGTTATGCATGTTTTACAATTCATACGCCTGAACGGGCAAATTTTGGTGGACCAATATTTTTAAGTGACATCTTAGCACTACTATTTGGCGGCAGGTTAAAGGTGAGACGGTGGTGCTGCCGCCCTCGAACTACCCATAATTTTGTGAATAAATGATTTGATTTGATTTGATTTGATTTGAATAATATGAGTTTTTATAGCATTTCCATTTCAAATAAGATTTAGTAATACATTTAAGGTCAATCTTTTCTTTTTTCTTATCATTATGGAGGAGATAAGAGAACAACTATCAATATGATTGTTGGTAGTTGTTCTCTTTCTTGCAATGTGTACCTACCAATGACATATAATGTACTACACTACAACTGTCTCATCGATTATCACTTGAGTAATTTTAATTTAGGTTACCCTATTGTATAAAGATTCAACTGAAAACTGTATTTTAAAGACAAATAAACGTATTCTTATTATTATTATCTTATTATTAAATCTCAAGTTATGTATCTTCTCCAATTATAAAGAGGAAATATATTTTTGTTTGTTTGTTTGTACCCAAAAATCAACGAATCTACTCGACTGATCTTAATGAAAATTGGTGTAGGGGTGGCCCAAGGCCTCACAAATAATAAAGGCAACTTTTTGTCGACCTACCACGCGGGTGGAGCCGCGATCAGAAGCTACTTGTCTTGTACTTGATATAGTAAGTTGTCATTTCCATATCATTTGTGTTTCTGATCTCATATTAAAACAATTTTATTTCCTAGTCTATAATTACCCGAAAGGGTGTAGCAGACGTGTATAACACCCACATTCCACTTGTTATGTTACGGGCTCATGTGAGAGATGGTAAGTCAAAGCTATCGCCATACACTGGACACAATTCCAACTCCATGCTGCTAACGCTGGATAGCGATCCGATAGCGATACCTCACATGGCACTTAAACATAACAGGTGAATCGTCTTTCTGCCACACCCTATTGGGTAATATGGGTGTTATATTATATACTAAGAAACAGTTGAAAAAGAAGAAATTGAAATTCAGGGTTCTGGTAAGAGGCGACCGTAGCTGGATGGCTAAAGCGGCTGCCCGGTGTGCAGTAGGTCGCAGGTTCATATCCTGCCGGTCCCATATCTTTTTCAACTGTTTCTTAGTATAATTTGCTAAGCATAGCTAAATGCTATAAAAATAATATAATCAATTAGAAGTTAAAATAACGTACACGTTCATTCGTTACAACATTTTGTGCTGAATGTAACTTCGCCATGTGGGTTTGTATCCTACTTAAGATAGGAACAAATTGATGAACGTGACGTCACGAAATGACGTATCATACAGTTGAGAAATTTAGGGTTCTGGTAAGAGGCGACCGTAGCTGGATGGCTAAAGCGGCTGCCCGGTGTGCAGTAAGGTCGCAGGTTCAAATCCTGCCGGTCCCATATCTTTTTCAACTGATTCTTAGTATAATTTGCTAAGCATAGCTAAATGCTATAAAAATAATCAATTAGTAGTGATATTATATACCAAAACCTCATAATCCGCAGCTGCATGCGCTAATTTCAGTTACCTCCAAGAAACTTACATGCAATTAGGAGATATATAATTCCTCATCAACATCAAACTGTTATCCAATGAGTAATGTGTTTGCCGACTTTCAATGCGCGCAGGTAAACTTTGTCACTGGTTGTAATTAAAGTTCCAATTGCTTTTAAAGTGATACCGAACCTAGAAACTTGGAGCAAGTGCTGATAGTTAAAGGATAAGATGTGATATGGATTGGATTGGTGTGATAGAATTGGTCTTCGATCAATGTGTGTTGCCAGAGATTAGTGTTGTCCAGCAAGAGTCTTGCGAGTCTTGCAAGCCACGAACACATGAACTTTGATTTTCAGAGTACAGGTGTTCCATCCAAAGAACAAAATAAGTTTCAGAATGCTTAGAATGGAAACGAATACATTATACTGATTACGTGTTTAATAAGAAACAGTTACTTCCGTGGGAAACGGCATATAGCTCAGTTGATAACCATGTGGCAGTTGATTTTTCGAATTTATTATTAAATCTTTAGACATTTATTAATCTGGTTGGTCTTTACTATGGCTATGTTTGTATACTATGTTATTCAAGCTGTAAATGTTCCTATTTTAATACGTTTTTCTAAGATCTAAAGTAAACTTTAATAAATAGCAATAGCCTAATAGGTAATTGCAAGACTTGCAAAACTCTTGCTGGGCAACACTACCAGTGATGACCTATGGATAAGAGACGTGGCTGCTTAAGATGGGTGTGAGTTTTCGGATTTGTATTGTTAAGGTGGAACACGTTAATATTAATATGAGTATTTTGGAGATTGCCTCGTTGGTCTATGCGTCTCTCATCGCGAGATTTCGGGTTCGATTCCCGGGTCGAACAAAGCATTATTTGTGAACTTTCCGTCGGGCAATTCACAATAGCAGCTCGGAGTTGCAATTGTGCCCGGTGATTGGCGACAGGCTCACCCCCTATTCCATGGGACCTAAACATAACAGGTGAAATGTGGGTTACGCCTTCGTCACACCCTTCTGGGTAATATAGGTGTGATGATATGATATGTTATGTTATTAAGATTATCTAACGTTACACGTTAATATGAAAATAGTTTTTTTTTATCAAAAAAAGGCAAACCACCGTAACATTATTAATGCTTATTTAATTAATACAACTTCACCATGCCGTGACGACCGGATGGCGGAGTGGGTAGTGTACCTGCATGCGACGCCGAGGTCGCGGGTTCGATTCCCGCTTAAGACAAATCTTTGTGTGCATGAACATGGGGGTTTGGTGTGCGTTACCCCAGCAAAATAATGTCGAAAATAGTAATTTTAATCTTACAGATTTTTAGTTGTCCATCTTCTGTAATTGTTGCGCGCATTTTTAAATTTGTTGCACTTATAGTTTTTTAGTTATTTCAAAAAAACTATTCCTGCTGGGGTAACGTTACTGCAGCCAGACATTTTCCTTTTTAATGGGAATATTGAAATAAATATTAGCTATATAATTAGTTGTCTAAACGAGGTAAATGTTGCAAATAATTTTGTAATTTTTCTTTCTTCGGCTGCGAAGTTATTCGAGATCCTGCTGGAGTAACGTTTGTGGTTTTGCTGGATCTCTGAAACGGTCAAGCGGATTCTTATCATCTTTTGTACATGATCTTTTAAGAATTAGTTTAAATTTGTTGGGTAATAAAAAAATGGAATTAATGAACCGTTCAAAAGTTATTTAATTAAATATAAAAACACTTAAATAGGTCCTAACACCTTAAATAAGAACTTTAAAGACTTACATTAAACGTTATTTTGTAGCTTATAACTGCCTTCAAATGTATGTGAAGTTTCATTAGTATCCTGTGTGTAATTAACAAGTTATGACCAATTCAGTTTACGGTCTCAATGCGCGTGGAGTTATTTGGCCACAGATAACCTTGTATGTGGATATAAAAACTGAATGATAAGTCAATAATTAGTTGCTTAGTTCAGTTATATACCTGCAAAATTGGAGCGCAGTACATGCAATAATTTACGAGAGAATAAATAAAAAGTCATTAGGAAGTGCAAGACCGTGGTAACCCGACCATGTTTAGGTGTTTACAAAAATGCGACCGCGTAGTACATTATGGTATATTCTTAAATATTTAGGATAGTGTAACAAGTTTAGTACAGATGTGTACACAAGTGTTTTAAAAAACTATAATTATGTTTCTTAAAGAATATTTATTTACAGGTTCAGTAGACAAATTCTGCAGAACTTTTTTACATTTATTTAACTTAAAAACAATAACAGATAAATATTATAGGTAGCAATTCTGCTTTTATGGCATTTTCCATTTTGTTATATGATATGTATTCACATGTGCAATTGTGCATAATTTTAATACATACTTATCTAATAAGTAGCCGAAAGCCGAAATAATAATTATAATGTTTTCATAGTTCAGATATTATTATATTGTTATCTACTATTTAATCGGTATTTAACAGTGTACGCGTCTGTACCGAACTTGTAAGGTGTATGATACTAAACATTTTAGAAGATACTATAATGTACTACGTGGTTGCTTTTTTGTAACCAACTAAACATGGCCGGGTTACCACGGTCATGTACTTCCTTATGACTTTTTATTTATTATCTCGTAAATTATTGCATCTACTGCGCTGAAATTTTGCAGGTATATAACTGAACTAAGCAACTAATTATTGACTTATCATTCAGTTTTTATATCCACATACAAGGTTATCTGTGGCCAAATAACTCCACGCGCATTGAGACCGTAAACTGAATTGGTCATAACTTGTTAATTACACACAGGATACTAATGAAACTTCACATACATTTGAAGGCAGTTATAAGCTACAAAATAACGTTTAATGTAAGTCTTTAAAGTTCTTATTTAAGGTGTTAGGACCTATTTAAGTGTTTTTATATTTAATGAAATAACTTTTCAACGGTTCATTAATTTCATTTTTTTATTGCACATCAAATTAAAACTAATTCTTAAAAGATCATGTACAAAAGATAATAAGAATCCGCTTGACCGTTTCCGAGATCCAGCAAAACCACAAACGTTACTCCAGCAGGATCTCGAATAACTTCGCAGCCGAAGAAAGAACAATTACAAAATTATTTGCAACATTTACCTCGTTTAGACAACTAATTATATAGCTAATATTTATTTCAGTATTCCCATTAAAAAGGAAAATGTCTGGCTGCAGTAACGTTACCCCAGCAGGAATAGTTTTTTTTTAAATAACTAAAAAACTATAAGTGCAACAAATTTAAAAATGTGCGCAACAATTACTGAAGATGGACAACTAAAAATCTGTAAGATTAAAATTACTATTTTCGACATTATTTTGCTGGGGTAACGCACACGGGGGTTTGTCTTAGTCTGGGTGTTATATATAATAAGTATATATATATATTTACAAAAGAAAATTATATATGTATTAGTATCAGTTATTCTAGTACCCATAGTACAAGGTCTGCTTAATTTGGGACTAGATGGCGTTGTGTGTAAGTTTTGAGATATTTATTTATTTAAGTATACGAGCGCGAGATAGATTATGTCGCGTTTTTGACATGGTTACCCATATTTAAATATGTCAAAATATGCTTGCCGCCCCTGGGGTAAACTAAGATTAAAATTACTTCACAAAATGAACTCCAATATAACACAACATATTTTCCTCGACGCACTGTGATCTTTCAACACAACATTTTATACCTACAGATCCAGCTTCTAGTCAATAAAGTAAGTGGGAATTATGTAATTGATCTGAGATACCCAGAATCCAATTTGAAGAGTGGTTCCGACAACGTACACTATTACCGAATGAAATTTTGATTGAGAAAAAACATCTGTATTGTACTAGTGAGTGCACGAGGTTTCTCTCGATAAGACTTTCATATTTTGAAGTGGATAGACATTATATTTTAAGGCTTAACTTACTACTTACTTAACTATTATAAATAACTTTAACTAAACTGTTTGCTAAAACTAGATAAACTAAGTAAACCAAATCTAAATCTATATTAATGATTTTTGCAAGCTAATTTATAATATACAAATTATTAAATACCTATTAAACTACTAATAAACTATTGTATAGTTTATTCGTGTAAACTTTGTTATGTTATAATATAATACAGTCCACCGTTCATTATCTTGTTGATAGAAATGGAAGGCGCTGGTACCTGTGATACAGTGTTTTCACTAGTACAGGTGCCAACGTTACAACCTTTTGTAATATTTGGATTAATGTAATATGTACTTGCTTTGTATTTCTCCATGTATTTTATTGAAATAAATGATTATTATTATTATTATATTATGTTAATATACTCAGTTACATTAACATCGATGGTCTAGTGGTTAGCGCTTGCACCTCTCACTGCCAGGTCTTGGGTGCCATTCCCGGGTCGGGAAATTCACAATAGCTACACGGAGTTGGATTTGTGCCCAGTGAATGGCGATAGGTTAACCCCTTATCCCATGGGCCCTAAACATAACAGGTGAAATGTGAAAGTTGTACACCTCTGCCACACCATTCTGGGTAATATAGGCGTGATGTTATGTGATGTGTTAACAACAATTGTTATTTTTAAATATTTCAATAGGTAATCAGGTAATTAATTTGTTTATGTTTGGCGTACTTACCAGCTTTTAAAAAGCTAAAACACAATAACCCGAAATGCTGGCATCAATTTTAGTCAACGATTAAGAATTGCCATACAGCGTGGCAATGCTGCCAGTATTTTGATAAGGCTGCCCACTGGCAGCGGTTCACTTCATTAGTGTATATAGTCGTGCATTTTTTTACTTTAAGTTTATAGTAAGAATATATTTCTTTTATTTATTCAAAAAAATATGCACATAGACAAGAATAGTTAGAAGGTCAAACACAATATAGAGATCAACTCATACAAAGGCACTGCTTATTTCTTCAAGAATTTCTTGCAGCAGGGTTCTGGGTAACTTATTTCTATACATTAAAAAAATTAAAAACATGTCGATTATGACGTTAATATCAATTCGATGTGCCTTAAGTTTTTGTATCCTTTCAATTATTTACCAGCACAAAAACTCACTGATGTACATTCATGCTAGCGTGCATGCATTCCTGTATAATTCTTTTGTATTTTTAATTTTTATATTTTATGTTTAACTTGTATTTGGTGCTATTTATATGTGTAAATTTGCACACCTAAAAGGTAGAATGTGACAGACTGCCATTATAATGTATAACAACTTCTATAACTCATGTTCATGCAAATAAATGATTCTTATTCTTCTTCTTCTTATTCTCACATTTTTGTTTAATTACTTTTTTTAAATAAAACAAAAAAATATTTACAACCAATGAAATTAAAACAGAAAAAAACTAAATAAAGTAACCTAAGATAAACTACTTAAAAACTAGCGTTAAAAGACTACCTAACCTAATCTAACAAATCGCAGCCAGTGGGCAACGTTCCCGAAATGCTGGCAGCATTGCCACGCTGGATGGCAATGCTAATTCGCTGTCCAAAATAAAAACCAGCGTATCGGCAACGTGTTGTATCAACCAATCGCTTTGATATTTCTTTAAATAAAGAATGGGCACCTGGTCCCCACGGCCCAAGCGTCTCAACCCCAAAATTAAAATGTATCCTAAAATCCTTATTCTCAGTGTACAGTGGGCCAACGAGTTAGCTATGCAGGGCAAAAACTTCTAAGTCATAGTAAAGACTTACTACACCAGTTAAGGACAAGTGAGTTACATATCTAAATAGTGGGTACACACAACACTTATTAAATATGAAATTCACACATGCATAACTATTGCAGTCAGTTTTCACGATGGCGTAAAAAGATTTTGCCCTGCATACCTAATTGCTTGGCTCACTGTACACATGGCTACCGATCAACCTATACATATCCAGTATAAGCTGGTCTCGCATTGCATGGGCAGCCTTTACAACGCGAGAGCATCTTATACTGGCATGGTATAAATTGATATGGAGCCGTCTGTACATTGTAAGGATATGTTAGGTATGTCCATAGAAATCTTAATAATAAGGCAATAGAAATGTCAAAGACGCGTGACCTTGTCGCCGCGCATCTGTCTAGTCAAACACAAGTGCGAGTTGAGGAATTGTCGTCTTAATGTCATCGCAAAAAGAATAATTTTGTTTGCAGGAATACAAGCGCATGAGTCTAATCGAACACAAGTGCGAGTTGAGGAATTGTCGTCTTAATGTCATCGCCAAAAAGAATAAATTTGTTTGCAGGAATACAAAAAGTGGTATTTGAAAAACGGCGACATACGTCCCAGTGTTAAAAGATAGTCGATAGCATTTCTATTGACTAGTTATTAAGATTTCTATGGGTATGTCACATTTTCGTAACAAACTTTTACAAGAATTTTCTTTATTGTGTCATTTCTGAATAAAGGATTGAGAAATTGGAACAAATTGTTCACAAAAGGGATCAAAGTATTTCCGTTAGTATTGTGTAGTACTGAGGTGAGATTCAGGAATCAATTGAAGGTTCTTGTGAAGGCTTTCAAGGAACTCCTTTGAAGTCGTGTTTACGGGAATTAAATAAATAAATAAATAAATATTCCACAACTCACACACAACGCCATCTAGTCCCAAACTAAGCAGAGCTTGTAATATGGGTACTAGAATAACTGATACTAATACATATATACTTTTCTTTTGTAAATACATACTTATTATACATAGAAACACCCAGACTAAGACAAACCCCCATGTTTATGCACACAAAGATTTGTCTTAAGTGGGAATCGAACCCACGACCTCGGCGTCGCGGGCAGGTACACTATCCACTCCGCCATCGCAATGACAGATAATCAACAAATTAACGTTCTTGCCCAATATTAGACGGATAAATTTTCTATTTGTGATATTATTAAAGCACTTAAATAAAATATATTCTAAAATGTATGTACTTTAAGCTCTCATACTAATTTTCATTAAGTTTCATGTTTAAGTAAGAAAATTGATACCTTCATTTGTTCTGTTTGATAAAATATCCGTTATTATAGTTTATGTCATGGATTTTAATCTAAGAGCTTAATAGCAACTTCGTTTTAACAACTTCTAATTGATTATTTTTATAGCATTTAGCTATGCTTAGCAAATTATACTAAGAAACAGTTGAAAAAGATATGGGACCAGCAGGATTTGACCTTACTTCTTCTTCGTCGTGTCGATGGCTGAGTCAAATTTGATTGGTCCAATAAGGGGTCACTGTTATAGCGCTCTTGTCGGCGTTAATGAGCGCCTCTCTTGTGCAGGTGGTAGGGCATTTTGGACAGTCAGTAAGGTGGTCAAGGTTTTGACTTGCCATCGTGGTGAAAGGGTTAGCCAATTAAGATCTCGCGAATTGCCCAGGGTACGCCGGACGTACGGAATTGTTGTGTACGTCACTCGGGGAGGCTCCTTTCATGCACCCCATGACCTTACTGCACACCGGGCAGCTGCTTAAGCCATCCAGCTACGGTCGCCTCTTACCAGAATCCTAAATTTCTCAACTGCATGATACGTCATTTCGTGACGTCACGTTCATCTATTTGTTCCTATCTTAATTAGGATTCGTTTTAACAGTTAGATAAACCAAATTAGCAGGATAAGTATTAACACACATAAATGAAAGTGACAGCTGTGTACTTTTTTCAAGTGTAACTTTTAATTTCGGTAAGGGTATATTATATAGGTCGGATAAGATATATCGGGAACTCCCTTAGTATTATTTCAGCAAAAAAACTACGATAAATTACAAAATATCCAAAAGTATTTACAGAAAAAAACTCAACAAACAGACACTTTTCTTGCCGAACCTTTCATACGATAGATTGAGTAAATGTTTTTAGTAAATTGATTCATAGACATCGCGAGATTGAGTTTGACCTACATCTTATTAGGGTCTGCTAGGCATTTCCAACGATATTTCATTGAGTTCTGCCGTAAAAGTCTTGGAGTAGGCATTTTCTTTTATCCAAATATACTGGCGGCTTTATATATCAACCTATACATTTCCAGAATAAGATGGTCTCGCGATGTATAGGCTTCCCGTGCAATTTGAAACCTGCTTATAGTGGAAATGTATTGGTTGTTTTTTTAGTGGTCACTCTATGGTTCTATGTATAATATTATATTTATTTTTAGGGTTAAGACACTGTACGTAGTTTATTTCTGTATTCTTTATATTTTATAATTTCAACTGTCATTATCATGACTTTTCATTTTATACCTTTATTTCTTTTTATTTTCTTTAATTAATACACCAAACTGCCTGTAACTTTGCTCATTTACTTACTTGTCCATCCTAAGGTTGCCTGTAAGAAATTGCTTATAGCGATAAGGCCGCCCATTGTGCAACATAATTTTTAAGTGCAATTGTTGTCAACATATTTTTTTCTTTGTTAATATTGGTGTACAATAAAGATTATTCTATTCTATTCTATTCTATTCTATGTCTACAAATTTCTAATTTTTGCGAGACAGATATATACTACTACCTCGTCAATTACATGAACTAAAACGAGAGCTGTCAAAATGTTGTCGTGACAATGTCACATTTAGTTGTTTTTCTCATTAATAAAACATGATTCATTGGTGCTATTTGAAATTCAAAAAAATAAAAAACTACTGAGGTGTCATGGGACACCCGTATGGAACGAAGTTCCTTTCGATTAATTAGTAAAGAATTTTTAGTTTTTATTTTATCTTTTTTTTTCTATAAGCGAGAGAGAGAGACAGACACAGAAAAATGCGCACTTTTCTCTGTGTGTCTGATGATGTAGCACCGTAGCTGTAACGTAGCATGTAATTACTACGCCACTACGAGAATTGCTACGAAATGTGTCGTTACAACTTTTCGTCCCAATTTTTTCCGTCTAGCCCCCTTTCGCAACACGCGATAAGAAACTTCGTTACAAAAATAATACAGGCAACAGACCTAATAATGTGTAAATATTCTCTTCATATTTGTTTTTTCATAATATCGGTATTCCGGCATTGCACCTGTTGAATTACGGTATTTAAATCTAGTAAATATCAATATTTAGTCGAGATTCCGGCATTTCGAGATGCCGGAATGCCGATATCCATGCCTTATTTGTATCCTACTTAAGATAGGTACAAAATAGATGAATGGTGGTAGAGTTCTTGTGAATGAGCTCGAGGGCGACAGCACCACCGTCTCACCTTTAACCTGCCGCCAAATAGTAGTGCTTCCATTACTGTGTTCCGGTATGGTGGTGAGATCAGGCCCTGAAATTACTGGCACATGAGGCATAACACCGTAGTCCTCAGCTGCAGCGACGCATCTATAATCTGCTTTTGTGGATTGTTGATGTCCATGGGCTGTACTTCACTTACCATCAGGTGGACTACACGTTCGTTCGCTGTGGGCGTAGTATAAAAAAAAAAAAAAAAAAATAATAAACGTAGAACGTATCTGGTCTCACATTGCACGAAAAACCTTTATAATGCGAGACCAGCTTATATTGGCAATGTATAGGTTGATTGCTAGCCGGTAAGAAGTAAAAGTCTGGCTATTATCGAGATGAATTCTGATTCAATATAAGTGATGGTTTGTTTTGGTAATCCCGTTTATTTAATCAAGCTTATGCTTATTTATAAACGCAAAAGTATTAGACTCTGTTTCTGTACTGAAACTTTGGAATTGATTTATGGTCATGAATATTACTTTTGTTTCAAGTGTAAATAATTTCAACTTTATAAGATTATTTGATCGAATGATCAAATAATGGGGGTGCATGAAAGGAGCCTCCCCGAGTGACGTACACAACGATTCCCTACGTCCGGCGCACCCTGGGCAATTCGCGAGTTCTCCAAAGCGAATTGGCTAATCCTTTCACCACGATGGCAAGTCAAAATAAAATTTGACTCAGTCATCGACACGACGAAGAAGAAGAAGAAGAAGAAGATCGAATTTGATTAATCATGGACGTTTTGGTTTTAGATATTTTGATTTCCAATTTATTTCATCAATATTTAAATGAGTTAAGACATCATGTTTTAATTAAATTTAAACATAAGCTTTCAAGTTCTAAGAAACAGTTGGTCGCGGGTTCAAATCCTGCCGGTCCTATAATTTTTTCAACTTTTTATTAGTAAAATTGCTAAGTATAGCTAAATGCTATAAAAATAATCAAAATAAATAAGGTTTTAATATTAAAAGGCTAGGTTTAATAAAGGCAATTTTTTTTAATCAATAATAATAACAATAAGAGCCTCGAGCAACACCTAAAGAGGCTCGCGTTAGGTAGATGGACCAAGAGCCAGGTGCAGAAGGCGGTACTTTTGGACACGGCACGCATCGTGAGGACGTTTCTCTCTCTGGAGCCCTAACCATCAGCAGCTTGTTCCCTGCACCTGATGTCGGTGGGACACTGTTTTTATATTTTTATATGTTTTTTTTTGTATTTTTTATAAATCATATTTAAAAATATATAAAATAAGTAAACAATAAATAAAGAGAAATAATAGTAATAAAAAGCTGTATTGCACACCAAGGAAAAATAAATATACAGAAAAAATAAGATATATTGTACAAATGGCAGTCTTATCGCAACTAAGGCAATCTCTTACAGACAACCAAATTAAAACTATATTAAGTCACATATGCCCTGAACATAACAAGTGAAGTGTGGATTTTATACACCTCTGGCATACCTTTATAGGTTATATATAGACGTTATTTTACTTATAACCTATGAATACAACCTCAAATTAACACTAAGCCGGTGCGGATACCAGCGAAATGACCACCACATTCAATATTATCACTTAATTTAACCGATAAACTGTTCCTAATTATCCATTTTTAGTAAATATTGGCCACATGCCGCTGCAACTAATTACTTACAAACAATATTTGCATAATTATAAACTTGGGAGCAGTTGGCGCTTACCTTCTGCGTTTGGTAATTGGACTATTGCAGAAATTAAAGAGCCGGCAGAGGGCATAGTTAAATTTCCTGTAATTAAATAAATATCTCACAACTTACACACAAAGTTATCTAGTCCATAACTAAGCAGCGTTGTACTATAGGTACTGGAATAACTGATACTAATATAAACATTAGTATCAGTTATTTCAGAGATAAAAATGGTATACGTAAAACTATTCCCGAATATCTGGCTAGATTACAACATTTTAAACTAAAAAGCTTAAAGGAAAGACGTGACATTACGGACCTGTTATCTCTTCATAAAATTATAAGCGGATCAATAGATGCACAATTTATTCATTATTTTAACTTCCGATTAAGCCAACGCGTTATGAGGCATCATCGCGTACTTGACGTGCCCACTTCCACTTTGAATACTTCATTCAATAGCCCTTTAACACGTATGGCAAGGCTATACAATGAGATATCCATCGTGTCTAACAACTCTATCGAACTCTTTTCCATGACATTTGCATCATACAGACACTTCTTGACAAACAATTTTAATTGATATGAATAAATATGTTCAAATTTAATAATTAATATAAAATAATATAATTAATTTAATAATATAAAATAGTTAATTTAATAATAAAAATTAGGATTTAGTAATTAATTTTAATATTTCTATTTTTGTAGTCTCCTAAAGATAAATTGTTTGACTGTAATGCATGCCTGTGATTTGTGTAATTACTATATGATTTACCTATGTACATTATTATAATAGTTTGTATGGCTCTGTGTAATTATACAGTCGGTGTGCTTATACAATAAAATAAAATAAAATAAATACTTTTCTTTTGCAAATACATAGAAACAGCGAGACTAAGACAAACCCTCATGATTAGTCACAACAACAATTACGCACACAAAGATTAGTCTTAAGCGGGAATCAAAAGCGCTACCTCGGCGTCGCTGGCAGGTACACTACCCATTTCGCCATCCGGTCGTCATTAATCCCTCTTGTGAAGCTATGCTTGCCCTTGGTACTTATTTGACTAACTCTTGCCCGCGACTTCATCCGCGAAGAATTCGGTATTTCCATGTAATTTACTATAAAACTGAGGAACTTCTCTCATACATTTTTACAACCTTAATTTACCTACTTGGGGAGTGGAATGCCCAAAAAATTAAATTTATTGTTACTTTATGTCCTGTGAGAAATAATTATTAATTATAATATATGAAATATTTAATTATAATTTAAATATTTCATAGATTTACCTTTAAAATTACGAACCTCTGATGTAAACTTACATCCCCTAATTTACCTTAAAGATAAAATTCTTTAGAAAACCATCAGCTACACAACAGTGAAAACCGTATGCAATTCCATGCAGTAAATTTTGGCGTGATGCGCGTACGAATATAAAGACAGACAGACAGAAAAAAAATTAAAAAATATAGTATGGCTTACACTGCTGTTATAAAGAACTCTCGGATTTATTTATTATTAAATATCTTCAATGTACAACAGTTTTATTATAGGTATGTGTATTTGTTTAAAGGGCAATGTAATATTATGGAATTTTAACACAGGTACTTAATTTTATGAAAATTATTATTAGTTTTGAGAATTAGACTGATTATAAGCCAAATACAATCACGTGTTTTATTTGTCCAATCTATGTGTACTATTACCTTATGACATCATTATCGTGACCACAGATATAGATCTACATAGATAACGCAAGTATCACGATTTGTATTGAAACCAAGCGTACCGACTTTTTAATACCGATTGTGACGTCACAGCCGAAATTTAGTGACGGGAAATCCAAACCGATTCAAAGACACCGATGCCGCCGATGCCCATCTGCCCAGTACGTTCAACTGGAGCCGTCCGCTATGATTTTCTCTGACTAAAGACGCGCGTGGACTGAAGTTAGCGGCGACCAACCTCGACGCTTGGTCGGGGTTGAGACACGCGAAGTACATGCATTTGCGTTATCTATGTAGATCTATATCTGTGGTCGTGACGGAGATTCTCAGATCCTTACCTATCAGTTTAGTTGCACATTTTAAATGTATACTTTTTCTAAGTATGACCCAACTACTGATTTTTTTCATTTACCGCGTCACTATACAAACTTTATTCCAACTTCCTAGTTTGCTACTAGGCACTACTTTGTTTTTATAAATATCCTTTCAACAACAGAAAGTTTTAAAACAATATAAAATAAATATGGCGGTTATAGTTAAGGTAATGTATCGCGGCTGCACACCGAAGTGCAAACCACAGTTCTGTAGTTTCGAATTCACCAACTTCAGCCTAGATCTTTGTTATTCGGAACTGATGTAAAGTTGTGATGGAAGAGACAAAAGATAAGCAGTTTGAACTAGATCTGTAAGCAAAAGACGAGATTACATTTTCTTGAACGAGCTTCTGAACTTCTTGACCGCGACTCGGCAACCGTAAGGTAGGACGCCTTCCTGCCAGGTGAAGACTGAAGATCTGAAGAAGTTCACTGGAGGGGACTGGATGCGGAAGGCGCTGGATCGGGTGTTGTGGTGCAAATTGGGAGAGGCCTATGTCTAGCAGTGGTCTACGAGCGGCTGAATGATGATAAACTTCTGAATTAAGTTGACATTTAAAATAACTTTAACGATACGGTTATAACCTTTTTTCATTTTAGATGATGGTGCACATGAGTTTCTCACCAGCTCTTATAATGCAATACCTATCGAAGCTGGTACTTAGATTGATTTTAATCTGATTCTAAACAGTTTGATTAAAATTAATCTAAGCTCCGGTTATTCAAATCATTGTAATTAGTATAATTTAGTTTTACTTATTATTTATTATTATATTATTGTTTGTAATGTTTTAACGTGTCCAAACGCCTCCTGGGGCCTATGAAAATAAATGATTTGAATTTGTAGTGGTAATATAATTTTCAGTTTTTAATTATGTATTTAAAAATACACTTTTCCAAATACAATATCAATATAATAGCGTATTCACCTTTCACCGCGAGTTCTCGTGTTTGGTTTTTGGTTTGGCTCTCATGTTGTGAATTCCAAGACAAATTTATCTCTCCCTGGGATTGCCCGTGTGTCATGCACGGTGTCTTACTGTTGGTTACCGCTCTTGATCCTGGCGACGCAGGAGTCACAGTGGTCGGCTTGTGGGTGGGATTATATCCCATGTCATCTAAGTTAGCAAGTATCGGATTACGTATGAAACCTAGATTCGGTTCAAGTTATTAAATACAACATGCTTAAAAGCCCACCACTAACGGTCTTATTTTAGTTTTTATCACAAACGTTCTCGACATTTTGATAAATGATCGTATTATTTAGTACACACGGCTACATAACAAGCTATACATTTCCAGTATTAGATGGTTTAACGTTGTTTAGAATCCCCGTGCAATGCGAGTCCAACTTGTACTGGAAATGTATATGTTGATCGGTAGCCGTTTGTACCTAGTTCTTTCATGGCTAGTAATAAATTTCATGTCTAGACGTAAAACCTTTTTACTATTAAATTAAATTTTATATCATAAATAACTTCAAAACTTGCTTACCGTAGGAAAACTTTTTTTGCGTCGAATTTTCGCTGGCTGGCTAGTTTGCGGTGTAAATTATGATGATCCAATCAACAATATTGTATTAAATCTCCTTATTGATATTTTGTTTTATTTTTTAAAAAAAGTTCTCTAGTAGTTTGCAAATGAATTTACTAGTATTCTTGTGAACCCCCGCCAGCTAAGCTTAGTTCACTTGTGTTAGAAGGAAGTTCACGTCCGTGGTGTAATGGCCATTATTCGAACCCACGACTACTCGATCGTGAAACCGATGTCCTATATTATAAACGTGAAAATTTGTTAATATGGATGTATGAATGTATACAACTCCTTGACGCAAAAACCACTAGGTAGACTTTAATAAAATGTTCTTTTAGTAAAACGTCCGGCGCACCCTGGGCAATTTGCGAGTTCTTCAAAGCGAATGGCTAATCCTTTCACCACGATGGCAAGTCAAAATAAAATTTGACTCAGTCATCGACACGAAGAAGATCTTCATACATTGTTGCACAAAATTAAATGTAAATAAATAATATCTCACAACTTACACACAACGCCATCTAGTCCCAAACAAAGCTGAGCTTTTACTATGGGTACTAGAATAACTGATACTAATACATATTATATACTTTTCTTATTGTTAATACATACTTATTATACATTGAAACGACCAGACTAAGTTAAACCCCCATGTTCATGCACACAAAGATTTGTCTTAAGCGGGAATCTAACGCGCGACCTCGGGGTTGCAGGCAAGTATACTAGCCACTCCGCCGCCATCTGGTTGTCAATGTAGCTTATAGTCTGGATATTTTATAGCAACGTACCGCCCAGGGAAGCAAGTAATTCGTAAAAAAACCTTTATAGTAATATTTCAAATGAGATAGTTACTTTGTCTATCTTATTTTTACATTTTCACTGCTTATCTACTGAACCGATCTTTTTAATCGAGGCTTTTTGGTATTTATGTCCAATCAAAATAAATTTACCATCGTTGGATAGCTCTTTTCAAGGCTATAAAAAACTACTACGGCTACAAACTCAAAGAAGTATAGTGAGATATAGTCTTGGAAATACGATTCCCTACGTCCGGCGCACCCTGGCAAAGAATAAAGAGGGAAAGAAGGATTACTTAGCAAAAGTATTTAAAGAAAAAATGACTTTATAATCATAAACAATATGGTGCAATTTAGCTCACCTCAAAGTAAAGATTACTTTTCGTTAGTTGCCTACAAAATTCATTGCAAGCAAATTACAACTTTATTTGTTTGTATTACGATTCAAAATACTCTAAACATAAGCAGCTCACGATGCAGCTCAGAATTGGTAGTGTTGACGGCCACTAGAAACTACTATCGCCAGCGGCACGTAGCGTAGACTCGGTCGTGTTAAATTTTATTAATAAGAAATTATTTTCTTAAAAAAAATACAATTTATAAATATTTCTATATTTAATTTTTAGCGCACAATCTTGTGCTTCAGTTGAGTAGGTTTTGGCTGTATTGGGTAATCTATATATATAAAAATGAAACCCGTTTTCCGTTGTCACGACATAGCATGAAAACGGCTAGACCGATTTAGCAGATTTTTTTTTGTAGTTTTCTAATACTCTGTACAAGGTTCTTATCTATCTATATATATAAAAATGAAACCCGTTTTCCGTTGGCACGACATAGCATGAAAACGGCTTGACTGATTTGGCAGATTTTTTTTTTGTAGTTTTCTAATACTCTGTACAAGGTTCTTACGGAAAAAAATATTAAGAAAATCTCTTATAAAGATTGAAAAATATACATTTAATTTTGCATATTTTAAAAAAAGCACGTTACGAATGTCAACGTCCTTCAATTTAAAACAAAAAACTCTGTGGTGATCTTTATTTAATAAAGTCCTTCTCAGGTATGACGAGACCAGGGAAATAGGTATTCATTTTTATATGGAGGATATTAAAGATTCCAGTTCAAATTGAATAGGTACGCATACATAAGATAGGTCAGCTATACAAAATAAAGTAGTGCATCAAATTTACGCTAAGGCGGTACGAATTTGCCGGGTCAGCTAGTCTATATATATAAAAATGAAACCCGTTTTCCGTTGTCACGGCATCACGCGGGATCGGCTGAACCGATTTCGCTGATTCTTTTTATGTTGTGTTTATTATAGTCAGGAGATGGTTCTTATAAAATAAAAGACTAGGCAATTTGCGTGGAAAATGATAAAATTTAAGAATACTTAACCTCTATATTAAATTTTCTAATGATTTTCTAACGTAACCTTAGCGCTTTTGACAGTATGAACTTTTTGAATGTGCTTTATTGGGTTTGACATAACATTGACAGAAGGCGTGCTGCAAATATCGTCACAGATAATGTATGCATAGTTAGGACAGGACAACGTCTGTCGGGTCAGCTTGTTAAGAAATAAAAATTCAATTCAGTTTTTTATAATCAAATTTTTATTTTATGGAAAAAAAACAATATTATGCAACCTATAAATGCCTAACCTAGACATATTTCTTAATTTCTTTCTTAGAATCTTTAAAATTACGGTTATTAAATTTACGTAGTTTCTATTTAATACGTAGCCGGACAAATAATTTTCTAAAATATTCAACTGCGGGCGTGCGATAACCCTCTGTCGTTTGTATCGTCGACTATACACCAAGCGGTAGGCATTTAGCGCGTAACCTTGAGCGAGTGACACAGGCCTGACCCTGGGCAATTCGCAAGTTCTGCAAAGCGACTTCGCTAATCCTTTCACCACGATGGCAAGTCGAAATAAAATTTGACTCAGCCATCGACACGACAAAGCAGAAGAAGAAGTCTTGGGAAGATAATTAGGAGTGATCTGCTGTGATCTATATATTAAAGAATAAACACACAAATAATACATACTAATGTATGCCCATCATTCTTTAGTAAAATAATATATTTTAATATCTCTTCTAGTTGTCTTACATCTTCTGGCTATCTCTTAGTTGCCGCAACTCTGTCAGTTGCATTTTAATGCCGCGCTAAATAACACCTCAGCTTTGCATTCCAGCGGCTTCTAGCTAATGAATCAATTCAATAGTTGAACTATTTCATGTTATTGATAGATATAATGAAGATGTATTGCAGAGCACGTTAAGCTGGCGGTTCCGGTTGCCATTTGAACATCTATGGCAGTAGCTACAGGTAGTCAGAGGCGAGTAAGTTTGTCAATTAGTCTAACAAAGAGTATCGTATTACCTCGTACTGGGTTATGGAGGTCTGATGGCAGTCGCTCCACGTAAAATACTGATATTCAGCTAAATCAGTTAGACTAGAAGCCGACCTCAATCTAATTGGGAAAAGACTTTGAAGATGAAGACGATGAAGAGATATAATTCAGGATATTGAATATTAGTTTATCAATTAATAAGGTTGGTTTGTTTTGGTGAAGTTGGAGAGTATTTGGTTAAACTTTGTTTTTATTGACCGTGAACGGTACAGTTTCTTGGAACTTAATATATTTTAGCATTTATGTTGTTTCATATATTGTATATGTATTTGAATAGTATATTCCAAAGAAAAGTAGAAGTATATAGAACGGTTTATATTCTAATTGAAACGTCAGCGTGTCTCCACCCACATTATATTATTATAAATACAGAAACACAAAGGCAACAGTTCTCGAAATAATAGCTAATATTTCGGCCAGCGACTTAGTATCGCAATACAACGCGGTAAATGCTGCCAGCATTTTGGGAACGAGGTTTTCTGACTGTGACTTATTAAGTTATTTTTTTTTTTTTATGATGTGTCTAATCTATTAGATACTTCATCAAGATTACAATCTAGTCTAGATATAAAATTAGAGACTAATGAGTAATTTAATTTTGACCTAAGTTACTAAATTAATTTAATTTATGCTAAGAAATTAATTTAGTAACTTAGGTCAATTTTATTAAGTTATGAGACTAATTTAATTTAAGATTCTATATGTATATTTTTCTGTAAATAATTTCTTGTGAATACAGAAATTTTGAATGCATATTTGACTTTTATTGGTGCGAAAATTTGATGTTTTCTTGATATTTATGCCTCTCTTGTTGTAAAAGAGTTATTTACATCCTCTTTGGTAGATTCGATTTGTTCAGCTTTGAATAAACCG
Organism: Hypena proboscidalis; assembly: GCA_905147285.1. NCBI lineage: Eukaryota > Metazoa > Arthropoda > Insecta > Lepidoptera > Erebidae > Hypena > Hypena proboscidalis. The sequence continues at coordinate 964,088 of LR990150.1, read as the reverse complement.
TCAAAGATCATTTCATTGCATTTTAGTCGATATTTATTAGCTTAATTTTATTACAATTTAAGGAATGTAATCGCGTTTAATATAGTAGATAGTTCTCGGTGCTTATATTTTAACTAATTTTTTTAATTAATACAACCGACTTTAGACGCTCTCCAACGTGTTATTGTGGTATTCCATTCTTTAAGATTTTGAATTATATTTTTTTTAAACAATGATCCATATGGTATTATTTTCTTCAAAAATAGTTCGTCACTACTTTCGTCATACTTCATAACTTTTGTGTGTGGACACAGAATCGCCAGCGGCAGAGTTTCTACTTTGTAGTGTTCGTTACGAGCCTCTCGCGTTGTGCTCTTGTGTCGAATGCCTTTGCGTCCAGCCCTTTGATAGACCATTGCTTTATTTCATACAAACTAACGAGTTTTTGTTTTAAGAATATTTTCGAATATACCGCAAAAACTATTGCATTGAAGTTCATATCATTCAATTTTCTTTTGACGATTGGATAGCAAAGTGGGTAGTGTGATGCTGAGGTCGCAGGTTTGAGTACCGTTTAAGACAAATCTTTGTGTGCATGGGAATTCGTCTTAGTCTGGGTGTTTCTAAGTATGTATTAACAAAAGAAAAGTATATTATTATATAATATTATGTATTAGTATCAGTTATTCTAGTACCTATAGTACAAGCTCTGCTCTGGTACTTGTCATTCTGTCATTCATTTATATTGTATTTTTGTTCCAATGTAATGTTTTGAATAAGGCCAATGCGTGGCCAGTTGTCGACGCAGGGATTTAATTAGACAGAATATTTATTTAAAGGATTTTTTACGCTGAATCAATTTATTCATTATCTACACTAAAACAACTGAAGCACTCGGACTCCTCTGCCAGTCTGCCATTGATCGACGTACTAACACCTTAAGCCGAAAAGATTATCAATATTATTTTGTTGCTTTTAATAATTTTTGTGGTTATACTTAGGTCAATTGAAAGTAGCCTCTATGTTAGTGTTGGGTTTCAACTGTGTAGCAAATATTCAAAACTATTCAGGGATAAGGTTTGATTGAGTTATCAAACAAACCTCACTAAATTGCCCTTACAAAATGTTATATTATTATAATTAAAATAAGTTGAATTGGTATATATCTAAACTAGGATTAATTTTGAATTCATGCAAATTTTACCCCTTTAAATTTCGTAGCTTGGAACAAAAATATTAGTTGCATCATCAATAGACAGTAATTATTTGGCGGATTCATTTGAATTAAGTATCTCCCTTATATATAATAAATATTATATTGTATCTTTATGCATATAATATATAGGCATAGGTACACATAAATATCATGATATTATATGTATATATTTATACATTTAGTTTTTAAATATTTTTACAAATAATTTATACATTTTTACTATTTAATTAAAAAAAAAACAATACTTTATGCGCCTACCCAAACATATCTCTGAACCACGTTAAGGTTTACTGGTAGAAAACGCCTTTGGTATTATGTCTGCCTTCGACACATGTATCTGAGCGAGAAGTTAAACAAAAAGAAAAAAAACCTGCTTACGAATTTCTGAAAGATAAATGACTATAGCCCAAAGGTTTCATTGAACTCAGTACTTTACAGACAAACATCTCGCGTTTTCGCAAACCGTTGTAGGTACAACTTGAACTGTTAATTTGTCATTGTCATCGCTTTAATTTCAGTGGAGAGTCGGGTGTGGCTTCAGTGATAGTGATGCCGATTTTAATTGCATAATTAAGATAACATAACATAACATCACGCCTATATTACCCAGAAGGGTAAGGCAGAGGTGTATAATACCTATATCTCACCAGTCAATAATGTATTGTATTTAGGCAGCCACAGCTGAACCTAACCACGATTCCCACACGATCAAAAAGACAGCTTCTCAGAAAATAGGTCACACAGCTAAGACTTACCTCGATTCTTCCAGGATAGCTTGCAATAGGCTGACCCTCTATTCCATGGGGCCTAAATATAACTGTTTAGGCCCCATGGGATAGAGGGTCAGTCTATTGCCATCATCTGTACACAATTCCAACTCCGTGCTGCTATTGAGAATTTTCTGCCAGAAAGTTCACATATAACTCTTTGCCCGACCCGGGAATTTAACCCGAAACCTAGTGGTTAGAGGCGCTTACGCTAACCACTAGACCAACAAGGCAGCTTAAATAAGGTGTTATCATAAGTCCATTAACATCCTTTAAAATGTTACTTTACCAATTGCCACAACACAGATTGAATAGCTCGCCTCTCATGTCATTGTTAAGTAGAATGGAGAATTTTAGATTTTATTTCAAATCACGTTTTACAAACGAGATTTGTTAGTAAACCCAACATCATTATTGGGTGTGCTTTGTGTTTGTGAAATATATGTTATGTTTAAATAAAAAAAAAAGTTAATACATTTATCTAAAGATAAAAACTCGTGCTGCTTTCTAAGAACCAGTCAATTAAAGTTTTATCACCGTAAACTAATAATATTACGGAGAGTTAAAAAATTGCCAAAAATGTTAATAAGACAATATTTCCCCTACATTGTCACAAATCGCTGTCACTCAGTCCACGCCTCGCGTCGGCGACTTTAATAGCTTTTGCGGTAACTTGTGAGTCACGCTCCATTTAGATGTGTACATAATAAAAGTTGTGTAAGTACATAACGAACGAGTATGTACTGACACTTCATGTACTCGTTTAATAACATGATGAGAGATAGGAACTCGTCAGACTTATTGATGGCTCTATTTTACGAAATAGAACATCATATAGGTTAATTTTTTATGCGAACTGCCAAAGAATGAAACGCCTTGCCCGAGTTTGTGTTTTCGCATGAGTACAACTTAGATCTCTTCAAAGCAACAGTTAATAGGTATGTCATAGGTAAGCGTGCTCCACCGTAGGCCTCATCATCACTTACCATCGTGAGATCGTGGTCAAACGCGTGCCAATCCACCAAAAAAAAAATGGTATCTAGTTTACGTATAATTTTATTGTCTGCTTGCTGGGTCTAGCAGCTAGCGTATGCGACTGCCGCGCATAGTTCTCGGGTATACTATAAAGTTATAAAATTGCCATAAAAAGCATGATTTTGAAAAAATACTCGTAATTCTTAATAGCAATTGAGTACAGACAATAACACGGTCACAGTACAGCCATGAACTACTGTCGATCCAACTGACCAATAAATCAGGTGTATTGACCAATACCCATATTAGCCATTGCTGAACGTGAGCCAAATGTGCTGGCGATTTGGTATACATTAAGTGGCTAATACTGTTTAGGATCACCTAGCCTATGTGACCTTAGGTAATAGACGAAGAAATGTATTGAGTGATTTTTTTTTATACTACGCCTACAGCGAACGAATTTGTAGTCCACCTAATGGTAAGTGGAGTACAGCCCATGGACATCAACAATCCACAAAAGCAGATTATAGATGCGTCGCTGCAGCTGAGGACTACGGTGTTATGCCTCATGTGCCAGTAATTTCAAGGCCTGATCTCACCACCAAACCGGAACACAGTAATTGAAGCACTACTATTTGGCGGCAGGTTAAAGGTGAGACGGTGGTGCTGCCGCCCTCGAGCACATTCACAAGAGCTCTACCACCAGTAAAGTGAGTGTGTTTTAAAATTTTCGTTATATTGTATTGTAAAGGATTTTATTTATCATTGACTAGAGTTAATTACATAGCAGTGAACATCACGTATTTAGTCAACAATAAGGATTTTTCTTAAGTGTAGTTAACCTGGTAGTTGTTATCATTATATTATGATAGTGAAAGCATGGTATTATGTACTGAGTATTAATTTGCAAGAGAACAGTAATATTAAAGGACTTTTTTACAACTTTACGAATAAAATCAAATCAAATCATTTATTACCATGGGCCCCAAGGGGCGCTTGAACACGTCAAAACAAACATCAAAATACAAAAATATAAAATTAAAATAAAACTTAGCTAACTAAATTATCATACTTATTGTAATAAAATGATTTGACACCGGAGCTTAGATTGACTTTAATTCAACTAAGAGATTTGAATTAGAATCAATCCAAGTACCAGCTCCGATGGGTATTGCATCATGAGAAGAGCTTAAGCATAAGGAAATTCTCAATAGCAGCACAGCAGCAGCGCGATAGTCTTACTCAGACTTAGATATATCAGGTGAACTGTGGGTGTTATACATCTCTGCATACCCTTCTGGGTAATATTTGCATGATGTTATGCTATTTTATGAAAGCAATTAAACACTGCATAATAAATATTCTGTTGAGAGCGCATTCTATTCAAAAAAGGCTTCAAATAAATCAAGGCTTTGACGGCGTCAAAGTCAAGGCTTTGACGGCGTCGTGACAAATGATACTCTTCGGCGCCTTTCAGGTGGTAACGGTTCAATAAACAATGTATAACACGTTTTATACTGGGGCCTAGACATTTTAATAGCCATTTTTTGATAGTTATATTTGTAACGTAAGAGAAACTAAGTGAAGAATAAATAAATTTATGAAAATTTTACGAGTGATGACTCTAAAATAACTATCAAATTCTACATTTTTTATCAACTAAGTATATACATAACATAAAATCACCTCTATTATTATCCAGTAGCCGATATTGAGTGTGAGCCAATCACCATTCATCGGCCAAATTTTCAACTCCGGAGATTTTTCTGCCGACAAAACACCAAATAAAAATGTTGCCCGACTCCCGGTCTGAACCTGTAACATCGCACTGAGAGTTTGCATACGCTAGACACGAGACCAACGGGGCAGTAACTTTTTTAAAAATTGCAAAGCAAAAGAAGAATGCATAATAAATCCATTGTTGAGTGCATTCTATTCAAAAATGGCTTCAAATAATTCTTTGGTAGGTGAAATAGTGATCGAGGTGTTCCCGACAGGCTTTGACGGCGTCGTGACAAATGACACTCTTCGGCACCTCTCAGGTGGCAACGGTTCATTAAACAACGTATTACACGTTTTATACTGGGACTTCAAAATGTTTATGGCCTTTTTCGATAATTATATTTGTAACATAGGATAATGCAAGTAAAAAGAATGGCATAAAAGTCTTCAAATCTATGGATTTTGTAATCTAGCTATGTGAGAATAAAACATTAATTCTGGCTATCGAGTAGTTTATGAGCAGCTAAATACGTAAAAAAACAAAACGTACAAGGGTTAGTAAAAAAAGGTGTGCATCTCAGAAAAATATTGCCGTGTTTAAAATACGCTATTAGAATAGCGTATTTTAAACACGGCAATATTTTTCGCGCCCTTATTAAGAGCATAATAAATTTTATAAAAATATTATTAAAAAAATGGAGCTGTAAAATTTAATTTAATATTTTACATGGTTAAGAGTTAAAAAAATATATCTTAATACTCAACATAACATAACATCACGCATATATTACCCAGAAGGGTGTGGCAGAGGTGTACAACACCCACATTTCAGTAATGTTTAGGTCCCATGGGATATGGGGTGAGCCTATCGCCATCCACCGGGCACAATACCAACTCCGTGCTGCTATTGTAAATTTTCTGACGGAAAGTTCACAAATCACACTTTGCCCAACCCTGTCATTGAACCCGAGACGTCGCGGTAAGAGGCCTATACGCTAACCACTAGACCATCGAGGATAGTATTTTTTTACCTACCCAAGAAAGGAGTTAATAACGGAAAATTTAGATATTCAATTTAAATGAAGATAATATTACCAGAATCTAAAGTCATCGATAAAGATTTTCTGCAACTTGAATCCAAAAGAGAATTTCGTTTGAACTTATACGTTTCACCTGTTCCGTGGAAGCAGCAATTTATCACCATTCGTGCATCTGTCGATGTCGCACTGAGATTTCTACTTGATATGCACCTGACGATTTTACAGCAAATTTCAACAGTTCTAGTTAGGTCTCATGTCATACGAGGTGAGTTTATCACCATCTGACGGACACAATTCTTGACGTTGGACTTTTTAAAATTCCTTACGAAAAAGTCAGTAAAGTAAAGTAAATCTTTATTTGGACGAATATGGTACATTACTGTACATACGGTGACTTAAATAAATTACAACGTATCATCATATTCTGCCAATCAAGGCGTGCAAATATTTATAAATGATTGAAATTACACATGCAGTTTTTTCCAAATGCAACATTAATTATTAAAATTAAAGTCAATAATAAAAAAAATAAAAATAAAATAGAATTGTATGATCATATTGTCAATAATATCAAAATTTAAATAAAATAATTCGATAATCATAACATAGTTAGCATAATTATAATAATGTGTCATTGCGATAATCAGCAATGGAATAATAACACTTGTCACACAGTAGCGATTTCAATTTTTAAACTTTCAAAATTTAAACTTTTGCATTACAATGAAGGCCAGCATACTGTAACCACTAGACTTACAGGGAAGTCATTAAGTTAATTGCAAGTATTTTATCCCAAATATATGTCAAAATTTAATAATATAAGTCATAGTAAATGTTCAGCCTCATAATACCTATTATGTTTAGATACTATTTAATACTGAGTCGGACAAAAGTATCATTTGCATTATTTTATCCACATTTCACCTGTTATGTTTAAGTCCCATGGGATAGGGGGTAAGCCTATCGTCATCCACTGGGTACAATTCCAACTCCGCGCTACTATTGCAAATTTTTTTACGAAAAGATCACAAATAACGATTTGCCCGACTCGGAAATCGAACCCGAGACCTCGCGGTGAGGGGCCCATATGCTAACCACTAGATGACTAGACTATTGAAGCAGGAAATAATATTATTACCAAAATCTAATAAAAGTTCAAGATTTTCAGCATATTCGATCCAAAAGTGAATTTCGCTCGCCTTTTCTGTCGAAGCAGCAATTTATCACCATTCGTGCAGCTGTCGTCGTCGCATTGAGATTTTTACTTGTAATACTCCAGTCGATTGCAGGTCTTACTGTATTTTAGGAACATTTAGTTTAGATGAATAGTAACTAAAAATCTTACGAAATATTTTCTTCTAACACTGGTTAAAAATGCCGGTTTTGATAGAAAACATTTCTTACAATTTATGGCAGAGACAACAAACAAGATGCAACATATAGAAAAATTTACGGTTATTATATTTTTAAACAACAAGTAGAAAAACAAAGTTTATATAAAAATGTATCTGAATCGGTTACAGGCCCAGGTTTATTAATTAACTTTAATTTTTAGAACGCCTTTTACGACAAACAAAGCTAGACTTAAACAATCATTACGCAGTAAAAGTATTTATATAAAAAAACGTAAGAATTTCAGAATCAGGCACAAGAGATGTCTCTTTATAGGAAATTATTTTTAAGATCACCCTGTTTATCATAATTCATATTAGGTACTTCAAAAAAGTTTTGCTTAATTTATGACATTTTTGAGACCAACAATAAAAATTTTAAGCATGACATAGTAATATCTGACCACAAAAGAATGATCTAACAGTACCAAAACATTTTCAAACGAACAGCACGTGGATTTAAATCTTTTACTCTTCGCTACAATATATATTGAGTTTTGAACACTCTTTGCAATACGAAGAAATTCTACCGTCCCAAGTAAATGCAGCACCTGTATCTGACGTTTAAATATTTTTAGACTCTGGGTTTTGAGAAATTTCTAAAAGCTTTTCAGATGTAATGAATATGCCAATTTATTGGAATTCAAATAAAAGCAAGAATTATTTCCGGATTAATCATCAGTAAAAAGGTAGCCTATTAATTTTTGGGTATTTGATTTATTTTCACAGCAGTTCTTATAAGATCCACCCAGTAGATTCGTAGCTTATTGGGTAAAAACAAACAAAATCTTTCCTCTTTATATGATTATTATTTTAATAAAAAAAATGCGATTTGAACAATGCATTAGCAATTATATTATGTGAGCTTGAGTTTAATTAAAAAATAATTATGTTGGTGTGATAATATTGCATATTGAAACTTAGCGCACGAAGTCACGACCGACACTGATAGACAGGTTTAATCGATAAAGCAAAGAGGATTACTCATCAATTAATCTCTTGACAGTTGCTGTCCTCAACCTGTCAGTGCGTCCACTGGATGACCTATATTCTGGGCGAATAAAAACCTGACACACACCAAAATAAAGCGTTTTTTTATTGTAGATCATTTAGTAAACGTAGTCTCTAAAAACTACATTTTTTTTAACTGGCTGTGTGTTTCAGGGAATCAATTCACCATCCAAATTACAAAATAAAAAAATAAGTGTCGTAACCAAATGCAGCTTAAGGTAATTTTTGACTGAGTGACAAGATTAATCGATAAAGCAAAGAGGATTACTCATCAATTAATCACTTGACAGTTGCTGTCCTCAACCTGTCAGTGTCCACTGGATGACTTTTTCTTGGGCAAATAATAACCTGACACACACCAAAATAAAGCGTTTTTTTAAACTGTCGGTCATTTAGTAATCGTAGTCTATCATAAACTACAAAAATAAATGATATTCTATTCTATTCTATTCTATTCTAATAGCCGCACTGAGTGACAAGTTTAATCGATAAAGCAAAGAGAATAACTCATCAATTAATCACATGACAGTTGCTGTCTGCACCCTGTCAGTGTCCACAGGATTACTTTTTTTTCATGCAAATAAAAACCTGACGCTTTTCATGCAAATAAAAATAAAACGTTTTTTTACTGTAGATAATTAAGTATACGAAGTCTATCATAAACTACAAAAATAATTTACCTTATTGTCTGTTTCAGGGACCAGTTCACCATGAAATTCTCGTTGGTATGACAAGACGAGGTTTTTCCTTTTAAAAAAATATTACAAAAAAATATATAACTAATGCTCGTAACCAAATTCAGCTTGGAGTCCAATTTTCGATCAACTAGCCATGAAATAACCGCACTGAGTGACAAGTTTAATCGATAAAGCAAAGAGGATAACTCATCAATTAATCACTGGACAGGTGCGGTCCGCAACATGTCAGCGGTGGAGACCAACGATGCAGTTACGTGTTAAAAAACTATACTGGTAAGTAAAAATACAAAGAAAAATTGTTAAAAACATTTTGTTTCTTTTAACAATAATTTTCCAATAAAAAAAACCGATTGCAATTACTAATAATGATTATAAAATAAACTACTAGACCAAACTGAAAGAAATTTTTATGGGACCACCTGGCAGCTATTTCGCGTCGAACAAAAAAAGAATCACTTGAATCGGTCCATTAACCGCGACGTAATCGATGTACATACATAGAAAAAAAACATACCGGCCAAATTGAGAACCTCCTCCTTTTTGGGAAGTCGGTTAATAAAAACAATAATCGTCAATACAAATAAATACAATTGAAGTGTCCGTTTTTTTAAGCTGATATAGTTGTTCGTAAGATACCTTTGCATAAAATATATTTTTTTAATGTTAGTCTGTTTTTACTACAACTACTTTTTATTGATGTTACTACCACGCAGATGAAATCGCGGGAGAAATATAGTTAGTTTGTTTGATAGCGCTAATCTCGAGAGCTACTAGTCGAATTTTGAAATATTTTTGGTGTTCGATAGTTTAACTCTCGAAGAAGGTCCTTAAATGTTTAATTTGACGCTAAACTCTACGGGAGCGGAGAAGTAAGGTTAAACTTTATCATTACCCGGGTCAGGCAAAAGTAAAAAAAGTCATATTTTTTTTTATAACGGCACAGTGCCGTATTTGTGCTCGGTCGATAGGCTCATCCCTATCCTATAGGACCTAAACATAACAGATGTCATTATGGTGTCATACACATATGCCACACCCTCCTGGGTTAATATGGGCGTAATGTTATATTATGACATGACGCAAATTTTGGATTATAGCTCCTTTTACATAAAATATATTTTAGTGTGGCGGTATCCGCACATAATCGCGTGACATATGTCGACGAGTGCTGAATCGCGATAACGAAGTGTTCACAGAGAGTATACATATATACCACTTCCAAATTATGCTACCGTTGGACAGCTGTCCGCCAGGCAATACCACCGAGCCTGGTCGGAGGATCCTCCCTTTGTGGTGGAGGAACATCACACCCTGTTTCTCAAGCAACTAAGTTAAATTATATAGATCTTCACATAGTATCCAAAAGAGAAAATCAGAAAGAAGTAACTAAATACAGACAAAAAGGGATAGTAAAATATTTCTCTTTCTGCTAAATAAAACAAGAAACGTATTAGAAAACAAAATACCGCCAATTTATGCAAAGACGGATTCGACCAATAAAACTCCGTGAAGGCAAAAAGAATGTGTAAATAAAAAGAACGAAGTAAATAACACTCTTTTCCTAAGCAGGTAATTCCGAAGTCATATATCAGAGGCTAAGGAACTAGAAACGTTGTATATCACGACTGAAGGTTTAATAAACTGTACGGGAGACTCGATGCATGATCTTGTTAGTAGAAATATGGTTGCGGAGATAAGCATTATAGCATTTGTATAAGTCACACTTATACAAATGCTATAAAAATAATCAATAATAAATAGTGACACTTTTCAGAAACATATTTGACAAGATAAGCAATTTATTATTATTATTTATTATTTAACACTTTATTGTACACAAAAGATTACAGAAAAATAAACATATTACAGTAAGAGTAAAGGCGAGCTTAACTCAGTGCTTGAGTTCTCTTCCAGCAAACCTAGAGCAATAGTAAGCGTTATAGCATTTGTAAGTCACACTTATACAAATGCTTTTAAATAATCAATACGAAGTAGGTAGTGACACTTTTTGGGAACAATTTCACAAGATAAGCATTATAGCATTTGTATAAGTCACACTTATACAAATGCTATAAAAATAATTACTAAGAAATAGTGACACTTTTCGAGAACCAGTGTGATTTAGGATTTTACCGTCAGGAAACATAACAAGTGAAATGTAAGTGTTAAACAACTCTGCCACACCTTTCTTTGTAATATAGGCGTGTTGTTATGTTACGATAGCAACATTTTTTTCTAATGCTATAACTATTTAAACAAACAAAACACAAACGGAACTACTAAACACAAAAACCCAATCAGTATCTTTCACCGTCTGCCCTAAACACTAGACTTACTTAGCTAAACACTAGATATAAAACAGTCTGAACTACGGCACTAAATATTCAAGCTGCTATAAAACTGAAACCTAGACTTCTGAATCTACAATTTTGACGTCTGTCTAGATAGGTTATGGAGGTTTCACACTGCATCTGTAATATTTTTTCCTTTTCTAAAAAATACTCCTGCACTAGGAATAACTTCTGTGTAACGGGGTTATTTACAAACATACATTTCACACACACAAAGCACAACCAGAGTCAAAACCAAATCTTTGTGGATCACGTGGAAGCGGCCAGGTGACTTAAACACTACGCCAGCCGTGCATTGAAATGAAAATCAAATAAAATATGCTGGAATTAAAATGGTGGATATGGCGCATCCTCCCTTGAGACTGTCCACATGAGAATATACTAATTTATTTAATGAATTCATTTAATATTAAATATTATTATTTATTCAGCTGAACGTTTTTCAGTCCAATATTACCGGTGGATGTCAAGTGTGACTGTGGTTAAAAAAAAATTAATTAACTGATATTCTAGTCAATACAGTAACAAACATCTTATTATTGAAAAAAAACATTATGTTATAAGAAAAATCAAAACAACTAATCACGCCTGTATTACTTTAAGGCGAAGTGTATAGGTATATAATATATAGGTATTATGAAAAATTAAAAATATAATTATAACATTTCTCGATGGTCTAGTGGCTAGCGTATGCACCTCTCCTCGAGGTCTCGGGTTCGATTCCCAGGTCGGGCAAAGTGTTATTTGTAAACTTTCCTACAGGAAATTCACAATAGCAGCACGGAATTGAAATAGTGCTCGGTGGATGGCGATAAGCTGCCATACTCTTTTGAGTAATATAGGCGTGATGTTATAATTATAATATTGAAGATCTAGTGTGCAATCTCCGTTACACTAAATAAACAGACATTTCATCTCCACGTATTTTGGTCTATACAAAACACATACGTCACCACTCCACACGATTTTCTTCGACAGTAACTTTTTATGTATTCGCCACTTCGACTAGAGTTTGCATATTATTTTTGTTTGTTTTGCAACTGGAAGAATATGTTCGTCTATTGGTCTCGAAAAGTTTTTGACAGATATCGTGAATATTAGATAGATAACTCTGTATTTTACACAAATTTGTAAGTCAGTTACATAAAGGACATGCTTAAGATAAAACAATAGGCGGCCTTATCGCTTTAAAAGCAATTTCTTACAGGCGACCTTAAGATAGACAAGAGAGCTTAAGAAATTATAAATAGGTAGTTTTCTTGGTGCACTAGTAATAATTGTATTACAGATTTAAATTGTTAAATATAATATAGTTTAGTGAAATTAAATAGACAGACGTTTAAATATTTTCGTATTTATATTAACTTACTTAGTTAGTTACATATAATAAACTTTACATAAGTAAGCGATATAATATATAAACAATTATTTTGTGATGGTTATAGCTTTAAGTTTTTATTGATCTTTTTACAATTCAGGCGTAAAAAATACCGCTGCATCTTTGTCAGCCGCGGGTAACGTGCCCAGAAGGCTGGTGGCATTGCTAAAAGTGGATGACAATGCTGATCCTTTGTCCAAGGTAGAAGCCAGTATTCTGAACACGTGAAGAGTCAACTAAACGTTTGGTTAATTCTGTAAATAGTGAACGAGCGCGAGGTCCCTACGGCCCCAGCGTCTCGACCCTAAGCGGCTCAAATACATTATTCCCAACGAGATTATTGTATTTGACGGTTATAACCCTTTATGAAACTATAATAATGACGTATAATTTAGGTTCGTGTAAGTAATTTTACTCCACATGAGGTTACTCTTTTGGAAACTAATTAAACGCTCTCGGAGGCATGTGTAACAAAAACTTTTTAAATTACAAAACTTTTGTAACGGTTAGAGCGATCCTGATTTCAGTGATCTATGGCAAATTTGGCCTAGTACATTTAAACAATGATGGATTATGCTTCTCTCTAATATGTAGACAAAAGTGAACAAACAAATAGTAATGACCGTTCTTTTTTTAAATCGTCCTTTGCAAAGCATAATTATAATTATAGCAAAAAACTGGCATCAAAATAAAAACTACAATTAAAAAGTATAACAGCCTCATTGCCAACAAAGCATTTTGACTTAACTCTGAAATATGTCCGAATTCAACAAAGCCTGTTTTGTTACTCAAAATTCTTATTACTAGGTAATACAATTTATAATTCTGCCCTTAGAGAGTAAAACCTTCCTAAAATTTTAACTCGTATTTTAAAATTATGCCTCACAATAAACACTGAAATCTTATTTTGTTAGTATGTTGGGTATTTTAAAATACGTTGTCCGTGATTTGAATAAAGATTTGTTTTTTTTCTGGCATTCTAATCATATCTGTGGAGAACAAATCGCGCTCATTTGAATTGAAAAATGCCTCTGTGTTTGTCACCATCTCACCCCGTTTATATTCTTATTTTGAAATTAAGAATGTGTGACAAAGATGGCAGCATTTTGTAAAGCTCCGTCTCTTTTCAAAGGTTTAATTCAAAAGTTAAGATGACGTCGTTTCTGTCGTATTTTACTTTAAATTGAGGTAGTTTTGAGCGTGCACTGGACAGGTTATAAAGTTGGACAGTTAATTTATTTAACACAACAAAACATCACACCTATATTACCAGAAGAGAGTGGCAGAGGTGTACAACTCCCATACTTCACCTGTTATGTTAAAGTCCCATGGGATAGAGGGTGAACTCTTCGCCATCCTTCCGGCACAATTCCAACTCCATGCCAGTGACACCTAACGGCAAGTATTTCAAAAAATATTTTATTATACTTCTTTTTTGATATAGTTAACATACATATTCATACACAATTTCAGCTTTGTAGCACTAGCTGTTTCGACGCTATGTCTCGGACAGACAGACGGACATAGTTAAACTATAAGGATTCCTTGTAACCCAAAATCGCGAATGTCCTTTGATATTTTCACTGCTAAGCAATATTAAACTCTTTCTGGACAAAAATCCTTTTGTATCGAGAATAAACTAAAATTAACCACAAAACGAGACAAATTTATCTTTTCTAAACGTGACCTATTAAAAATTCAACCTGTGACCAGGTTTTTAATTTATTGCCCTGTTTGCAGATTAGGGTTCTAGGGACGGAAAATGGCTTATCCTGGACAAAATCTTTTATTTTTTTGGACACGGGTAGTTAAATAGACAATGAGAACAAAACGTAATCGGCAGAGCGAAGCTTGGTGGCCACAGGTGTACTGAGACCATAAATAACTTCAATATAAAGAAATTATGACTGCAAAAATGATATTTATATGTATACGTCGTTTTTTATAGATTTTACAACTACTTTTTAGGCTTTTGATTTTGTTGGTATCTAATAATAACAAACAAACAACACTGGTGCAAAAAAAAAAACACAGGCCATTTTCACACACTGGAAAATCGAGCTTAAAAAATTTTTAGACGTTATAAAAAATGAAATGTTTAAAAAGCTTGCTAAAACACTTTTCAGTGATTCAAAACATCATTTTGAAGCTTTAGGTGTAAAAAATTTAGATCGGCAAAATCTGCACATGGAAAAAAAAAACATCGGAAAATCCCAAAATTTACCGGTAAATTGCTAATATGTATTGGGACAGTCTTGGGTAACGATATTCATAATCAGCCAGTAAAACTAAAAAAAAAACAATATTGCCCCTTAAGAAAAGTCATGTCTTAGAATCATGTACTGAACCGCTGTATTCATAACCATATCACTTACACCCTGTATGCAATCGGTCTTCATTTCAATTCGAAGCGCCTATAGTTTCTATAAAAATCTTTTACCGCAACGCGTAATCCGGGGAAAATAAGCCTCAGTTGAACCAATGCTGCAGTAAATCAAGTATTACCGTCCAATACGCATTGCTAACGTGTTCCAAATGCACTGGCAATTGGACGCACATTACCATTAAGTGGCTAATACAGTTTACGGGGTTGTCTTTGTACTACAGCTCGGGTATAATTTGTCGAGGCAAAGTGTCTGGTGTGATTACAAAGTGTACCTCGTTCTGGCATAAACAGTTAGGTAATAGCCAGCTATAGGATCTAATTAACAATGTTTTATTCGGTTCAAAATTAAATATAAATAAAAAATATCACACAACGCCATCTAGTCCCAAACTCAGCAGAGCTTGCACTATGGTAACTAGAATAACTGTTACTAATACATATATACTTTTCTTTTATAAATACATACTTCTTATACATAGAAAAAACCCAGAATACCCCATGTTCATGCACACAAAGATTTGACTTAAGCGTATTGGACAGTAATACCTGAGTTACAGGTATTACTGTCCAATACGCATTGCTAAACGTGTGCCAAATGCACTGGCGATTGGACGCACAATACCATTAAGTGGCTAATACAGTTTACGGGGTTGTCTTTGTACTACAGCTCGGGTATAATTTGTCGAGGCAAAGTGTCTGGTGTGATTACAAAGTGTACCTCGTTTTGGCATAAACAGTTAGGTAATAGCCAGCTATAGGATCTAATTAACAACGTATTATTAGGCTCAAAATTAAATATAAATAAATATATATCACACAACATACACACAACGCCATCTAGTCCCAAACTAATCAGAGCTTCAACTATGGTAACTAGAATAACTTATACTAATACATATATACTTTTCTTTTGTCATACATACTTATAATATATAGAAACACACAGACTACCCCCATGTTCATGCACACAAAGATTTAGCTTAAGCTTATTGGACAGTAATACCTGATTTACAGGTATTACTGTCCAATACGCATTGCTAAACGTGTGCCAAATGCACTGGCGATTGGACGCACATTACCATTAAGTGGCTAATACAGTTTACGGGGTTGTCTTTGTACTACAGCTCGGGTATAATTTGTCGAGGTAAAGTGTCTGGTGTGATTACAAAGTGTGATTACCTCGTTCTGGCATAAACAGTTAGGTAATAGCCAGCTATAGGATCTAATTAACAACGTATTATTAGGCTCAAAATTAAATATAAATAAATAAATATCACACAACGCCATCTAGTCCCAAACTCAGCAGAGCTTGTACTATAGTAACTAGAATAACTGATAGATTTTGTAAATACATACTTATTATACAATTGGTTATAGTTTTAAAAATATCTCACGCTTGAGGCAATAATGCAACTGACATGATCAATTTAGAGCTCGAACCGAATTCTGATTTGAAACTCATATCGAATGTTTGATGGATAAAACTAACCTATTGTCCTAGCTGAGAGACAAGTGCGAAGCGATGCGATCCCTACACCGCATGCGAAACCTGCACGCAACGGTTGCTATGGAAACGGGCGATTGTAAGGTGTCACATCGCGTCGAACGCAAGTGTCGTTTAATCAGGACAACATCCTAAGAATACATCGGATTATGAAATATTCTTATAAATATTCCTTAAATATAGAAATTCTTGATACAATATGTGCCATAAAAAATGCATTAGTAACTTAACTAAGCTACCTTTAAAAAATATATTTAATATATATAATTTATTTAATTACCCAGAAGGGTGTTACCCTGTTATGTGTAAGTCCCATGGGATACAGGGTGAGCCTATCGCCATCCACCTTTCACGATTCCAACTCCGTGATTTGCGGTGAGAGGAAAAAAATATCTCCAAAATAACTCTTGATTCTTTGTTAGTAATCGTTATTCCACATTACAAATAACCTTATAATATCAAGTTCGAAAGATAATATGGGCTCTTATCAATTTAACTTGATCCGAGTAAATTTCTAATCGAATACATTAAAGATAAAGATAAAGATAAATTTGTTTTTTTTTTACATTAGATAGAACGCCAGAAGCAATTACACTATCCAATGGTCCCAATAACGAGGCCAAATACACACATTCACTCCCTCAAGCACACCCAGTCTCAGAACAAATATTTGCGAATTACACAAAGATTTGTCCCATGTGGGGATCGAACCCACAACACCAGTGCAGTGGAGAGCGGTAAGGCGACCGCTTAAACCACTACACCACACGTGCAGACAAGCAACGTAGCATCGCTGACTGACGGATGCTCAAGAGATGCAATTTGCATTTTAAGCTCCTCCATTTTATAGCTTGTTAAGCGATTCTAGGCAAGTAATTAAGAGCGGATAGAAACTATTACCGTTCGTTGCTGAGTAAATACTGACTTGTTACAGTTGTAAGGGAAGCTACTTTCGTAATCTGACTAAAATATGAAGGATTAAAATTGGGATAGGTTATCTACAATCTTGTATACTTGGTAACTTAACCTTTTGAGGCAAGACATTAAAAAAACTGGCTGACTGTATTGTTTACTGCGAATATAATAATTTTACTAAGTACCTACTTTATGTGGGTTTTAATGACATCCCGACGCAGTCGCTTACCAGAGATTCAGTACATGATAAAAACGAAATTGCACTCTCGTTGTTTTTTCTACAAATTTCGCAGTTAAATAAAAACCCATAATAATAATAATGTTCTTCTAACTGACTTTCGGATACTTATATGATGTTCTTTTTTCGTTAAATAGAACCATCAATAAGTCTGTCAAGTTCCTATCTCTCATCATGTTATCAAACAAGTACATGAAGTAGCAGAACATACTATTTATGAACATAGTACTTACGCAACTATTATTATGTACACATCTAAATGGGGTGCGACTCACAAGTACCGCAAAAGCTATTAAAGTCGCCGACGCCATGCGTGGTCTGACTTACAGCGTTTTTTAAGTAAACAATATAGGGATAATATTGCCTTCAATAACATAACATGGCAAAACGCCAGACTGTTTAGGTAAAGTATTTTATCGATATTTATTACATCTCAAAGTATTTTATTTATATTTAAGTATGTTTATTTAACTGTGTATTTAAGTATATATACAGGGTAATTAGTTTATTTAGGTATTTTATTTTATAGGAAGGATAATAATAATATTTATGTTTATTTATTTAGGTTTATGTATTGTAACTTTAGTTACTTTTTAATAATATTTTTAACATAATAATGGTAACTTTTGTTTATCCTTTTAGTTGTACACTTGTTTTTCCTTGTCTTCTCCTCAATAACTCTAAGGTTTGCTGGAAGAGAACTCAAATTTGAGTTAAGCTCGCCTTTATTGTATTGTGTGTTATGCATTGTTTTTATAAATTGTTTATGGTACAATAAAAAGTTAAAAAAAAACAGACAAACAAACGCCTATTATACGCTACATAAAGTCTTTGTAATAGTGTGGCAGCGGCACAGTATAAATATGTACAAACAGTACGGCAACTGCCTACAAACGTGCGAAACGGCACGCACACATAAACATGCACACCGACGAGACCCCTAAGCGGTTGTCGCGGTGCTCTCAGTAGCGTTTCGCACGTTTGTAGGCAGTTTCCGTACTGTTTGTACATATTTATACTGTGGCAGCGGTGTATAACACCAATATTTCACCTGTTATGTTAAGTTTCCATGTCTGATAGGGGGTGAGGCTATTGCTATATTACTGACAGGCAATTTCAAAATAAAACTTTTGCTTAACCCGGTAATTAAATCCGAGAACTCGTGGCATTGCATACGCTAACCACTAGACCAACGGACATTATAATTGCCTTATTTTTTAATAATAATGCTACTGAAATCAGTACAATATTGGGTTGTTACCAGTGCAGCAGTAGTCCGATTGGAAGTCACTATTTTGATGATACCTCGCCAATGCGTCGGATAATATGGTACACACTGTTTCTATGAACTTCTATTTTATTTTTACTTTTAAATAATACGAGAAAAAGGTTTTCTACAATTATATTTAAAAACGTACATACAGTAAGGTTTTACATCTAGTCGCTACAATAAGTACAAAAACACAGCTCAAATTTAAAACAGTCGCCATTTTTGTAACAGCGTCGTTTTCCAAAAACAACCGTTACAGTTTAAAAGTTGCTAGCGTAAAATTACTTTTTAAAAACATGCTAAATTATCACTACGTTTCAAATTTTATCAAAATACATAAAAACGATGATAAATCCATACAATTCAATATTGCAAGCATGAAAACAAGTTACAAATTTATTGAATAAACTATAAAAGATGACACGATAATTGTAATAGCAGCGATAGCCGAGTAGGAGACCGTAGGACTGCGAAGTCAAAGGTCTTGGGTTCGAACCCACGGCACACACCTCTGTCAATATATCGTTAAGATTCGAAGATATGTGTGTATTTATCATATAAAATATCGCTTGCTTGAAAACATCGTGACCTGCATGCCTGAGAGTGCCTAAAAAGTACTCGAGTCGTGTGAAGTCGACCAATACGCACTTGGCCAGCGTGATCATGATGAGAAGGGTTAGGCCATAGTCCACACTATGGCCTAACCCTTCTCATCATGAGAAGAGGCCCAAGCCCAGCAGTAGGACATGTTTTAGATACAGCGCTGCGGTTATTATATTCTACTATATAAAAATAAGTCGGGTTTTCCTTCCTGACGCTATAACTCCAGAACGCACGAACCGATTTCCACGGTTTTGCATTCGTTGGAAAGGTCTCGGGCTCCGTGAGGTTTATACAATGATATTATATAAAAACAAAAGCAGATATGTTATAAGCGCTCGCGCTGTGAATACTCAAATACGTCCCAATTGGGACGTCTTGTGTTTAGTTTGCGTGTGGCCTGCGTCGAGCGCAGTCACGTGCCAGACGCCATGCGCCATGTTCAAGTTATGAAAGAGAAAGCGATATTGTTTTGACGTTAGAGCGATAAGGATGCGTGCGCTGCGGACATTTGTCAATGTGTGCAATTTGGAATAGCTCGGAACGGATTTAAATCGTAATTTCTATGAACGTAACATATCTATAGTTCTATAATATAATTGGGTTTATAGCAAAGAAAATTCAGGAAAATTTCAACAGAAAAGCGGGAAAATCTTTTTCACATACTGCGCCATCTCTGATACATAGCATGTACTACAAACCAATATTTTAAGTAGATGGCGCCGGTACGTGATACGTTGTTTGACAGCTACTCATTGTTCTCTGCTCAGTTAATTTTATGTGACAAACCGGTATTGTGTTCACTGTGAAATTGAGAAAAAAAAGTAAAAAAATAAGTTATTCGTTTCCTAACATTTCAATTGGAAACCATCAAATCAATCACGTGTATTGTGCAAATTTTTATTAAATTTCAACAGCAGGCATTTGTCTTTAAGGTCGTAAGTTGAACTGTGTAAATTATGTGGATCGTGCATTTGAGGTTAAATTCACCACTCTGTCCATAGTCCAAAATGACTAGAGGACGACGTGCGAACATCGGCCGCCGCACAAGACATGCAAGCCAGCAATAAGTGTATTCACAGAACTTAAGCGAAGAAAGACAAAATATAATAAGAGAAAATGCCCGATTGAGACAACGCGTGAGCACACGAAGATCATTGGCATCATACAATCGCTTGGCATTCCAATATGATCCCACTGCGAACTAAAAAAACAGTGATGATGAAAATTTTGATATTGGACCAATGACGACTATATGCCGATATTGCAATGCGTTAAAGTTCAAAAGAGAAACGGCAGGATTGTGCTGCGCAAGTGGAAAAGTCAAACTAAATCCATTACTTACACCACCACAGCCACTGAAATCATTGTTCGATGGAAGTGATCCCGATTCCAGCCATTTTCTTCAACACATCCTTGAATACAATAACTGCTTTCGCATGACTTCCTTTGGAGCTAATATCATTCGAGAAGGCGGCTTCATGCCGACTTGCAAGGTAAAAGATACAACACACATAACCAATCACTCACACCAACACAATGAATTGCAACACATAACAACTACATATACACCACACACTACACCATCACACGATCAGAAGTTACACCGTATTCTTCAACAAATGATTGTTTGCAATTACAGATACAAGGACAAATATATCATTTGAATGGTTCAATGGTGCCAACACCAGATGAACCGCATCAATATCTGCAAATATATTTCATGTCGTCGATGGTGGATCAGCTGAATGTGCGGTGCAATATACAGGGAACACAACAGTTAAAGAGACGAATTATTGAACAGTTGCAAGCATTTTTTCACGCTAATAATGCTTTGGTTAATATGTTCAAAACAGCATTGGAACGAATGCCATCGGATACGCACAAATTTTTCATAAGAGCGGATTGTACTCCAACAGGTGAACATGTGCGAAGATTCAATGCACCCACCGTTAATGATGTTGCTGCAATTATTGTTGGCGATCCAACTAAATTGCGAGACATTGTCGTTCAGCGAAGAAGCAATATCATGCATCGTGTAAACGAGACATATCGTTTGTACGATGCGTTACAATATCCAATCATTTATTGGCAAGGGCAAGACGGATACGACATCACGTTGATGATGGTCGATCCAATTACAGGTACAATATTCACACACTAATTATTGCCATTGTTGCTATTATTGGTTTCCATTAACAATTTTTCATTCATTTAATTTTGCATTTTCAGGCGTATCAACGAATAAAAATCTAAGGGCAATGAATTACTATGCGTATCGTATGATGATTCGTACACATGAGGAGAATGTCATTCTGAAGTGATGTCGGCTATTCCAGCAATTCGCTGTCGACACGTATGTCAAAGTCGAGACCGAACGTTTAGCGTTCATCCGATTCAATCAGGCAAAGCTACGATCTGAGGACTATATTATACACTTGCGTGATGCTATTCATTCAGATGGTGATATAGTTTATTTGTTTGTGTTAACGTCAGACCAAAAAATAAAAAATGTGGTTTACCAAAGAGCACTTCAATGAAACGGATAATTTGCGGACACGTATAACGCTTCGATTCAGTATTTACTTTGGATTCACTTTCATTTACTTAGAGAAGTTCAACTAAATAACACTTCATTTTTGTAATCGAAATGAATTTATTACTTTTGTGAAAATTATTTCATAATTTTTTTCAAATATAAAACAAAAAAAAAATTCTTCATCTTTTAATCACCAAACGAAATGTTACATAAAACGAAGCCATCTGGTGGCGAAACGGAGTTCGCCGGGTTTGCTAGTTAATTATATAATTGTAAGATCTAATCTAATGCCATCAAATCTGTACCGTACTCACTAGAGCCACACCCGACTCTCCACTGAAATTAAAGCGATGACAATGACAAATTAACAGTTCAAGTAGTACCTACAACGGTTTGCGAAAACGCGAGATGTTTGCCTGCGAAGTAATGAATAAAAGAAAGTTTTGTTTTAGATATCTTCAAAATATTTGTAGTATTGCATTTGAAGAGTTTTAAAATTTCATAGAATAAAATAATTGCAGTTTTCATTATTTAATTTTATTAAGTAATTAATGAAATGATAAAATTGTAGTTTTTGTTTAGCGTACCATTGCAAAGACGTAATTTTGTTGTTTTTTAGGGTTCCGTACCTCAAAAGGTAAAAACGGAACCCTTATAGGATCACTTTGTTGTCCGTCTGTCTGTCTGTCTGTCTGTCTGTCTGTCAAGACCTTTTTTCTCAGGAACGCGTGGAGGTATCAAGCTGAAATTAATATCAAATACTCAAGTCTATGGTCTCTTGGAGCTGTGAAAAAATCAAACTTCTAATTTAACGCGATCAAAAGATACTCCCGTTTATGCCGCAAATTTTCGACACTCGCAAGGGAATCAAAACCTACAGGGTACTTCCCGTGAACTCAGAATCTTGAAATTTGGTACGAAGCAACGTCTTATAACACAGATAAAGGAAAAATTGCGAAAAGCATAAATTTTTAGTTAGCAATAAAAATACCATAACTTTTACTTATATACCTACAGGTTTGTACGGAACCCTCGGTGCGCGAGTCTGACTCGCACTTGGCCGGTTTTTTCATACAAGAAATTACCGTGCTAAAACTACCTACCTACCTAAACTACTTCGCTAGGAGCATAGGTTTTAAAATGTTTGCAAGAAACTGCTAGTTTTACCATTTGAATTATATAATTAACTAAACGCCCTTTATTTAAAATTAGTTAACGGTAACCTACCTAAACATAACAGGTGAAATGTGGGTTTTGTACAACTCTGCTATACCCTTCTGGGTAATATACGCGTGATGTTATATTATGTTATGTTAACGATTAGCCTTTATCAAACCTGAAAACATCAACAGAATTGAAAATAAATTATAATTTTCTAATTTAAGTAATCTCACTCAGACGACAGTTTAAGTTTTAGGAGTCTCCCCTAGTGACGTACACAACGATTTCCTACGTCCGGCGCACCCTGGGCAATTCGCGAGTTCTCCAAAGTGAATTGGCTAATCCTTTCGCCACGATGGCAAGTCAAAATAAAATTTGACTCAGCCATCGACACGACGAAGAAGAAGAAGACAGTTTAGGTTATATAGTTAGATAATCATTAAGATAATGAGATAAGATAAGATCATTCTTTATTTGCCATAACATGTGTATACATACTGACGCATGCAAGATATTATTATAAGCTAATGTCCAAACATGTTAGCCACATCTGGCGTACAAAGAAAGAAAGAAAGAAACATATTTAATCTGACAAACAATAATAAAAAACACAAATAGAAAATAAAAATAAAGCATACTAAACACTTTTTCAGTAAAGGACACCATCTCAGCCATATGCTGCAGAGCTACAAAGCCCTGCAGCGCTGATATTCTGATGGCACCAGAGAGAGGACGGACGTTATCACATTAAAATAATAAATAACTAAAACTTAAGTACATATCAATAAACATCAATAAATATAAAAAGGTAAGATTTAAAATTAAAATTACAAAACAAAAAATAAACAAACGCATAAAACTAATTAAACAAAAATAGAGAAAACAGAAACAATAAATAAACAGTAAGTGGAACGCAACCATGGCGCTCGGATCATAACACGATACGAACGGCCAATGGTGGCTTCCGTATTACAAACAAAAGTGTAATCGCCAATCATGTCCTCATAGATAGTCATATAGTTATATAGTTAAAGTTTAAGTTAGTCACAAACCTAAGTACATTAAACAGACTGAAATCCCCCACAAAGTCCTTTATAACATTAAGCACCAGCACATTCATCATAAGTTGAGAGATCCTTCAGAGGCAAGCTTTAAACGACGTCAAAGTTATTCACAAAAACTGCCACGGCTAATTTAATTTTGTGATTGCAAGCCCCGTATTATAAAATGAGATGAATAGTCATGGAATAAAAACGAAAACTTGCTTTGATATCACAGTGAAGTGCCATTTCAAATACTTATTTTAAGTTTTAAAACTGAAATTTTAATATTCTTATGAAAAAACATCTGTATTGTACGAGGCAGTATGTTATCAATCAATATATTTATTTGCGAAAACATGGTTACATAATGATCTTTCATAGTGAATTGTCCAACATGTTAACTGTAAATTACAGCATGCAATTTTGCTAGTCTTAGAATTAGAAGATATAATTTGAACAAGCTAATGTACATTTTTATATAAATAAAATCAAATTGAAATACATCAATCATTAAGAAAATCTTCTATACTATAAAAAGACGTATTAAGTAAAAACAATTTCAGACTTGCCAAAATCTACTTATAGAAAATCAAGTACCGAGAGAAGAGTCAATAATATTATTATAAACTTCAATGCGGTAGTTTTTGCGGTGCAGCCCGAAATATTTTTAAAACATAAATAAACTCGTTAGTTTGTATGAAATAAAGCAATGGTCTGTCAAAGAGCTGGACCCAAAGGCATTTAACACAAGAGCACAACGCGAGAGGCTCGTAACGAACACTACAAAGTAGAAACTCTACCGCGCCGGCGATTCTGTGTCCACACACGAAAGGTTTGATAAAGTGTGAAGAATGTAGCTACGAACTATTTATAAGAAAAAATAACGAATAAAACATTGTCAAAAAATATATATCCTAAAACACCGATATCTAAAATCCCCACTATAAAATAGTCTAAAGTCGTGTTGTGTTATTAACGTCAAAACAAAAAATCATGTTAGTTTTTGATAACAAATTACGTAAAATGTATTATTTGTTTATAATTACTAGCTAAATAAGAATGCAAATGTATTTAAAAAAAGTAATATTAAACAATGAAAACCTTTAGTTTTTTGTCAATAACTTTTGGTTACATCTCTAATGAAATGTTATCATATCACTCGATTTCAAAATAGGTTTACTTCCAAGAAACTGTCCAATTGTCACCCAATAAAACAAAGTACCTAACCAAATATTCCCTAAGTTCACCCAAACAAACCAACTCTGTTAATTGATATACCAATATTCAATATCCTTAATTACTATTGAAATAATGAATCAGTTGAACTATTGAATTGATTCATTAGCTGGACGTGGGATACGAAGCTGAGGTGATATTTAGCAAAGCATTAAAATGCAACGGACGGTGCAACTGAGAGATAGCCATTATGTATTGGCTCCTGGAAGAGATATCTAGTATTAAAAACATTCGTTTGTAGTACTAAGAAACAGTTGAAAAAGATATGGGACCGGCAAGATTTGAACCTGCGATCTTCTGCACACCGGGCAGTCGCTTTACCAACCAGCTGCGGTTGCCTCTGTAGCGGTATCCGCACATAATAAATGACGGATGTCACACACGTGACATTATGTCGACGAGTGCTGAATCGCGATAGCGAAATGTTCACAGCAAGTGACTATATATATACCACTTCCAATACGCTACCGTTGGACAGCTGTCCGCCAGGCAATACCACCGAGCCTGGTCGGAGGATCCTCCCTTTGTGGTGGAGGAACATCACGCCCTGTTCCTCTACAGCCTCTTGCCAGAACCTTACATTATTTATAAGTGTAAATAAATAATGCTACCGTTGATCTTGTTCATTAACAGTTAGGGATTATTCCCGATGGATGGCAAAAGGCCTTCCTTTCACATAAGGCTTTGTGTTTATATATATCCATGCGGCTTTAACTTATACAGTGGCTAATCCATCTATTAAAATCTGACGCTAAGTAATTTAAAAGTCATAGGTCCCATCCAGACCATCTGGGAACTGAATAAAACGATAATTAATCAAAATATCATCAAGTACGTTTGTGAAAACTAAAATAAGATACGTTAGTTGTGGTCTTTGATTGAGGCATGTAGTATATAATGATTTGACCCGAATCTAGGTTTCATACGTAATCCGATACTTGTTAACTTGGAGGACACGTGCTCGCTTGATGCGTATTTTCCTTATACACTATAGGTTTATAACCGACTAACAAGACGAGGTTGTCGATTCGATTATATGTTTATTTGTATTTTGTTTTATGTTTGTTAGCTGATGTGGTCCCATTTTCATCAAGTTGCGATCTGATTGTTAGATCCCAGAGAAATCGATAGCAACCCCCAAAATTTCAAGGCTTCTATATTGTTTTTCGTTTATTGTGTAAAGCTACTCGGATATTTGCATCTAGCAGTCAGCATTTTATGTTATCGTTAAAAAAATACATTAAATCAGTAAAATTTCCAGGTATAATAATTGACTATCCAAACTACAAGAGAGTACGTATCTTAAACATTTACTCTGTTATGCTACCGTATGCAAATTCCCTAAATGAAATCACATCAAATTTGAATTTCTGTCAATCAAATATCAACCATATTCAAATGGAAATAAGGATGCACAACATTTTCGTAACCTACAATTTCCCTTACAGAGGCCACCACAAATTGTTCTAAAAGTAAATCGCTATTGCTTCTGAATTTTGTTCATTTATTTTTCAACTTTGCACATCGAATGCCCATCGTTATTTCATAAACTCGTTCAAGATAATGAAATTTCGTCTTTTGCTTACAGATCTTGTTCAAACGGCTAATATCTGTCTCTTCCATCACAACTTTATATCAGTTCCGAACTGAGCAAAGATCTAGGTTGGAGTTGGTGAATTCGAAACTACAGAACTGTGGTTTGCACTTCAGCATGCAGCCGCGATACATTATCTTAACTATAACAGCCATATTTATTTAATATTATTTAAAACTTTTTGCTGTTGAGTCGAGATTATATAATAAAAAATTACAGATGACAGCGAACTAGAGAGTCGTAATGCAGGCAATGTTTTTTTTATTTTATCTTTATTTGTTTTTTGATACGACTTTGTGGTTTTGTGTTAGAAAATTTTCCTTAATTATTGCTTTTTTGTAGGATAATCTATACATATATAGTTGTTCGCCCAACTGGCTGATTTATCTGCGAGGAGCCTAAGCCGCTGGAACTAGAAACTTGATTTTTGCATGAAGGCAAATTAAAGCTCTTACCATAAAGTACAATGACTATCTTCAACTTAATTACTTATATAACATCACATCACACCAATAGGACCTAGAAAGGTATTGCAGAGGTGTACAGCAACCACATTTCACCTGTTATGTTTAGGTCCCATGGGATAGGAGATGAGCCTATCGCCATCCACCGGGCAACATTCCAACTCCGTGCTGCTATTGTGAATTTCCTGACGGAAAGTTCACAAATAACACTTTGTCCGACCCGGGAATTGAACCCGAATTCTCGCGGTGAGAGGCGCATACGCTAAGCACTAATACATCGAGGCAATAAACTAAATTTCTCATTTAATTGTATTAAGCTGTAGTCCGATTGCCAACGCAAAAGCAAGCGCTAACTGCTTTTAAGTTAATAATTATGCAAAGATTCTTTGTAAGTAATGATTGATCGTAAAACTCATTAAAATATTTTATTCGTTACAACATTTGCGCTGAATGTAACTTCGCCATGTTGGTTTGCATTCTACTTAAGATAGGAACAAATGGATGAACGTGACGTAACGAAATGACATATCATACAGTTGAGAAATTTAGGGTTCTGGTAAGAGGCGACCGTAGCTGGATGGCTTAAGCGGCTGCCCGGTGTGCAGTAAGGTCGCAGGTTCAAATCCTGCCGGTACCATATCTTTTTCATCTGTTTCTTAGTATAATTAAAATATTGATTAATATAGATTATAATCAAGAATAACAGCTAAAACGTAAATGATTTATTAAATTAAATACAAAATATATGACTTTAATCAAAGAAAATAAAATTATTTACACCTAAACCAAAGTAATTTTCATTACCATAAATCAATTCAAAGTATCAGTTCAAAAAACAGAGTCTAATACTTTTGCGTTCATAAATTATATTAGGCTTGATTAAATAAACGGGATTACCAAAACAAACCATCTCAAAGATTGAATAAGAATTCATCTCGATGATAGCTGGACTGCCTTCGTACACATGGCTACTGATCAACCTATACATTTCCAGTATAAACTGGTCTCGCATTGCACGAGAAGATAAAGATAAATAAAGATAAATTTGATTTTTAAAATTAGATAGAACGCCAGAAGCAATTACACTATCCAATGGTCCCAATGACAAAGCCAAATACACACATTCACTCACTCAAGCAAACCCAGTCTCAGAACAAATATTTGCGAATTACACAAAGATTTGTCCCATGTGGGGATCGAATCCACAACACCAGTGCAGTGGAGAGCGGCGCGGTGACCGCTTAAACCACTACACCACACGTGCAGACAAATACATACATATGACACACACTTTATAATATCGTTTTCAAAATAATATCAAGAAGAAATTCCTTTGACAAATAAAACCGCAGTGCAAAGCTAGTTCAGCAAATTTTGATGGTTGCTGTATTGCATTTTTTGTTTGTGGTAGTTTTTCAGCATATAGTTATCTGCTGGGTTGATCTACAACTTTTCCTCGGGGTATACAGGGTGGCCAGACAGATTTTTTGTGATCTTTTTATATCCTTTTTTATGGAGACAACCATGGGGAATAGTATTGTTTTGTTTTGTTTGTGGCTGTGACCCTTCAATTATTATGTAGGTTCGATACCTACAACACCAGTGCAGTGGAGAGCGGCGAGGTGACCGCTTAAACCACTACACCTGCACTTCACGTGCAGACATGAAGAAGAGAAGCCTTTTCAACGCTAAACCATCTTACACTGGCAATGTATAGGCTGATGTGTGGCCGTTTGTATATTTGGATGAAAGAAAACGCCTACTCCAAGGCTTTTACGGCGGAACCCAATGAAATATCGTTGGAAATGCTTAGCAGACCCTAATAAGATGTAGGTCAAACTCAATTTTGCGATATCTATGAATCAATTTACTAAAAACATTTATTCAATCTATCGTAAGAAAAGGTCGGCAGGAGTTGGTGTCTGTTCATTGATTTTTTTGTTGTAATACATTTCTGATATTCTACATAACCTGGTTATAACTATATAAAGTAAAATCTAACGGGAATTTACGCGATTATGCATTATTTATCTTTTATACCAGTGTAATCTGACTGCCGAAACTTTTACCTAAATAATACATGATCGCGTTAATTCTCGTTAGATTTTACTTAATATGGTTTATTTTACACCTGTGAAGTAAATTTTGATTTCAAAAGGGGTAATAGGAAATAGAATAATAATAATAATAATAAATAAATATTTCAAAACTCACACACAACGCCATCTAGTCCCAAACTAAGCAGAGCTTGTACTATGGGTACTAGAATAACTGATAATAATACATGTATACTTTTCTTTTGTAAATAAATACATATTATACATAGAAACACCCAGACTAAGATAAACCCCCATGTTCATGCACACAAAGATTTGTCTTAAGTGGGAATCGAACCCACGACCGCGGCATCGCAAGCAGGTACACTACCCACTCCGCCATCCGGTCGTCAATTAAGTAGCCATGTCAGCACTACTTATGTTTTCCAATCTGGACAAGGATTCCGCTACCATACCTTCTATAGCAGGACAACTCACCCAACCATGAGTAAGTTCCATGTTATTAAGAAAAGAGTAAGTTAGTTTAAGTTTATGATCAATGCTCAATGCATATCAATTTTAACCACTGAATTAATAATCTAAATTTTTGTGATTTAAATATATATCATGTATCAACTGCATATATATCTATAAAGCTTATTAAATTATTTAAAATAAATATAAAACCAGGTGAAGTAAGTTATACTCAAAAACCATTTCTTTCCAACTACATTTGACTTAACTACAACAGAAATACGCGTCATTAGAATTTCTCATAAACAAGACCTAAAAGCCGTTTCTTGAAAACCTTCACAAGAACTTTCAATTGGATCTTCGATTCCTGAAACTCACCTCAGTACTACACAATACTAACGCAAATACTTTGATCCCTTTTGTGAACAATTTGTTCCAATTTAGCAATCCTTTATCGAGAAATGACATAGTGAAAAAAAACCATACGTACCCTTATAGAAAATCTAATAAAGTTCGTATTAACACAAATAATAACTAAAGAATTCTGTAGTTATGTTCATTTAAATATCTCACCACGTTTTTTTGTTTTGTTTGACATTTTGTCGTAAAACATTAATCTCATTAATTTAATTTTGAATTCAACACAATTTTTTTTTTTTTTTTTTTTTTATGATGTTTCTAAATAATTAGATACGTCGTAAAGATTACAATCTAGTCTAGATATAACATTAGACACTAATGAGTAATTTAATTTTGACCTAAGCTACTAAATTAATTTATGCTTAGAATTTAAATTTAACATTATTACTATTATTTCAATTTCAATAATCGAATTTTGTTATTTAATAAGCTTAATTATTGCATGAATTCATATTATTATTATTATAAAATTTAAACTATTTGCATGCTACATGGCTGAATGTGGATGAATCAAACAACCTCTGTACCATCTTTATGTACCCATATTCGCAAATGAATAAATAAATAAATAAAACATAGTCATCGTTTTAGCTCTTTCCCAATTACAAATGAGTTGTTTTTTACGGATTAAGCTAAATATCAGTATTTAACGTGGAGCGACTGCCTTTAGACCTTCACAATCCAGTAAAAGGTAATACGATACTCTTTGTTAGACTAATTGTCAAGTTTTCTGGCCTCTGACGACCCGTTACGACTGCCATAGATGTTCAAATGGCAACCGGGGCTCTTCGAGGCAAGAAGGAAAACTAGTTATGTTAAAGATGGTCACCCATCAATGCTAAACCTGCAAGATCGATCGGTCCGCTTTGACCAGCTAAGTACGAAAGTTAAACAAACTACTTTTAGTACACAATATTATTCAATAAAATAATAATAATAATGTCAGGTTTTCGGCAAGAAAATAAAGGGGTAGGCCCTTTTTTTTCTCCCCAAAAACCCTTCCTTAATAAAAAAGAGCTTTAATAGCAGACCTGTATTTAATACATGTCCTACTGCTGGGCTCGGGCCTCTTCTCATGATGAGAAGGGTTTGGCCATAGTCCACCACATTGGCCAAGTGCGGATTGGTAGACTTCATACACCTTCGAGCACGTATTAGGCACTCTCAGGCAATGTAGGTTTCCTCACGATGTTTTCCTTCACCGTTAGCGAGCGATAATTTATATGATAAATACACACATATCTTCGAAAAGACGAGAGGTGTGTGCCGTGGGTTCGAACCCGAGACCTTTAACTTCGCAGTCCTACGGTCTCCCACTCGGCTATCGCTGCTTCAAAAAAGAGCTTTATTTTATCATAAAATGGTCGTGATAACAATTTTATTTTTAAAAATTAAACGTCAAAAAGACAAGTTAAAATAACATTTATTTGTTAACATAATAGCATAATTATAATGAATAATAAAAATATATATCTATCTACCTCAAAATATGAAAGCTTTATCGAGAAAAACCTCGTGCACTCACTAGTGGTACAATACAGATGTTTTTTCTCAATCAAAATTTCATTCGGTAATAGTGTACGTTGTCGGAACCACTCTTCTAATTGGATTCTGGATTTACTGGTAGCAGTCTTTTAGACTAGGTTTGTACATAGATTTAGATTTAGTCATTTATTTTTAGGTTAGTAGGAATTTTGTTTTTTTTTTATTTTTAGTAAAATATAGAATGCATTCTGGATATCTCAGATAAATCACATAATAATAATTTTATTTCTAGAAATTGGAGCTATAACTACTTCACAAGTAAAAAATTGTGTGTTTAGTAAGAGCTAGCTTATAAGAGCAGTAATTTTAATCTTATTTACACCAGAAAAAGTAGGACATATCAAACGGTGGTCAGGTCTTTCTTGCAAATAAATATAACACAGTATAACATCACGCCATGGTCTAGTGGTTAGCGTATCCATCTCTGACCAGAAGGTCTCGGGTTCGATTCCCGGGTCGGGCAAGCTGTTGTTTGTGAACTTTCGGACAGAAAATTCACAATAGGAGCACGGAGTTGAGTGCCCGGTGGATGGCGATAGGCTCACCCTCAATCCCATGGAACCTTAACAAAACTGAATGGTGAACTATGGGTGTTGTACACCTCTGCCAAACCTGTCTGGGTAATGTAGGCGTGAGTTTATGTTATGTTATTTTTCATTTTAAGGACTACCCATCCATAGGCATCTTTTCGTGATGAATACAGCACTTTGTCAAAATCTAGTGACATAGACCTGAGCACCTCGCTATCCGTATTTAAACGTAATCTCCAAGATGCTGTGAGTGCAACATGAATTTGATTGATAACTTATAATTGTTTTTCAATCCTCAAGTAAAATAACGTCCTGTTAAAAAATAATAATATTTTCTTTCTAAATTGTAATTCTATGTTTTGATCTCATAATACGAATTTTTTGTTTTAATTTTATTCTTGAACTTTTTATCTAATGTTTGTGAGCTGTGGTCTCCTTTAATTGAAAGAATACACTTAAATGTTTAGTTGTGTTTGTTATATGTCTATAATGTGTACAGCTCTTGTTGGAGATCCATAATTAATTAAATAAATAAATAAATACGTTTTTCAACTGCAGATTTGTAGATTTCACACTCAATTAACAACATTAAGTAATCATTCTGAGGCCTACATTTTAAAACACGACTTCGTTTAATGGTTTCAAAATTTGTAGAAATTACTTGTGTTATTGACTTTTTTGTAGCTTGCTGGCCGAATCACTTAGATAAAATGTATCAAACTAAAATAATATATGTAAACATTAAAAATGGACTCATTTTATATGAAAGTTAAACACAATAATATAGTATCAACGTTCTTTGTATATTTAGTATCTTGAATATATTACTTGAGATTTAATTCGTATTTGAAATAGAAATTTTGTAAAAAGTAATATTTTGTTCTTAACTATGAGTATCTTATTATGTGAATGTCTGTCTTTTCAGAGTAACTGCGATTTATTGCTTTATTGCTTATGAATAAAAGAGAACTTGATTTAGTTAAAATCTTTTAATTTTTTTTCATATTATAGAAAATACAGGGTGTAAATAGCATGGTAGCAAAGCTGCTTAACTGTGACTCACTCAGCACATGATTCTGAGATCTTAAAAAAATTCAAAAATTTTCACTGGAAAATACACGCCATTTTCGAGGTAAATTTTTGTTTTGCCGCAATTTTGTCAACAGATTATGAAAGAGTAACGTTGCTCGAGACTATCCTTTTGTCCGACTTAAGAATCAAACTTAAAACCACTACACAACAAGGCAGTCAGTCCTAAAATAAATAAAGTACCATTATCTATGATTAAACAGTCAAAACAAAAACAATTGAACACTTATACCCAACGATACATATTTAACGTCTGAAATACAAAAGAAACGAAAAAGTTGTATCTACGGAATAAACTAAAATACGAGGGTAAGAAGTTATGACAGTTGGGTAAGGAGCTCGCGGTAAGGTATAGTCATTCACGGAAATTAGTAAATATATATAGAAATTATTTTTGTGCCATCCATTTATGGATAAACTGGTTGGGTTTTTATAATTAAACTTTAATTAATGCCTTTAAAATAACGGTCATATCTATACAATGCTGGTACAAGTTGTAAATAAATCCAAGGATGATCCGATTGCTTTGGTTTATAACAAAATAAACATAATCTATATAACTATATCTGAACGCTATATCATGCGTATCCAAACTTTTTTCGTTGGCAGTGCACTTGGGTTCTGCATTATTTGATTTTTCTTCTTTGTCGCGTCGATGGCTTGAGTCCAATTTTATTTGACTTGCCATCGTGGTAAAAGGATTAGCCAATTCGCTTTGGAGAGCTCGAGAATTGCCCAGGGTGCGCCGGACGTAGGCAATCGTTGTGTATGTCACTCGAAAGGCTTTCTTCTTAAAAACAAGTAGGTACAAATCGAGACAAATTCTTTCAAACTTTTTGCCAAGATACATTCCAATTCAAAAGGTTTATTTTCCACTAATAACTGCAGTAACCGTTAACTAAAATCTATTAGATCATTTGACAAATGGTGATTGGCCGCACCCCTGAGTACATTTGCTAATAGCCAAGACTTTGGGTATATTATAATGGCACATTAGAAGCTCGATTCAGACTGAAATTGGAAGGGATCAAAATTTTCCTATATTATAATTGTGAAAGTTTGTGAGTATGGATGTATGGATGTATTGATGTTTGTTACTCTTTTACGCATAATCTAGCCAGTAGATTTTCACGAAATTTTGCTCAAATGTATCTTATTGCCATATATACGCCATCTTATTGTGAATTGAACATCAGTTTCCTTTTGCATCGAGGTAATGGAAACACATTTTGTGTACCTTAGGGGGTTCGACAATGGCTGTAATGTTAGTGACCTTTGTCGTTGATGGTAAACAATATACTAAAGACATAACAATATGACTGGTTGTTTGTAGATTCTGAGTCGAATTGAAGGTGCGTTATTCGTATTCGAACAACAAATAAGGTTGATATTCACGTGTAGATATTGTTAATGGAATGGATTTAGAAAATAAATTTAGTGAAATATATAAGTTTACATACTTCTGTGAGCTATCGTTAAAAAATGTCTTGTTTTATAGTTTTAGGAAGGCTTACAGTCTAATAAAAAAATGTGAATATAACAATATATAATTTGAGAAAAGATTGCTTTTAAAAAGCCTCCACAGTTAAATAGACATTTGGTCTTTGCGTACATGAAAAAGAATCAAACAATGAAGAGGAAGAAAAAAATAAAAATAAATAAGTGCCCTATGCCCTACCTAAGCCACAATTTAAGAGCCCCGTGAAAAACAATGAGTTGGCTAATAATAACTACTGCAGATTCCCTTTTGCGACTGCGAGCCACTGATCCATAAACGAACATCATTCTGGGACGCCATATCTTGGATCCGGATGATGTCTAGTCACTCTCGATCGGCCGACTGCTCCAATTTATGGAGGCTATTGGCCTAAAGGAGAGTCTATAATGAGGCTACAATCACAATAGACCCACGGAGGTCGACGTGAACACCCAAAGCCTCGTCCCAACAATAATAATAGCCGCCTCACAGCTGTCGCAATAGTACAAAAAAGATCAATGTCTAGGTCGCGTGGAATATTATTAATCTTAAACATATAAACTTAATATTTGTTTCAAGTTTTACATTTCTGGAGAATTTATTCTTAAGGTTCTAATCCGGAGTCCTAAACCGAATAACCTTAAACCTCATGTGTTTATTTTAACGTATCGTTGATACAAAGTTATATGGGCGCCATGACACATGCTCCTACATTCTTTATCGGGTTACCCCTTTTGTTTTTGTACTTCCCTTAGATTATGAATTACTTAGGAAGATACGCTTCATTTGGGCATGGATTTCGAAGCGTTTTATGAATATTTATATGAATGAAATTGGGTTAACCTTATTACGTGCAGAAACGGATCGCGTCCATGATGCACAGGCTGCATGGGAGCGCCAACATTGAAGGTCATTAGTGAAAAAAGATGCATGTACCTCGTGGTGCAGGTCAGCTCACATACAAATTCAATATATATTATATATGAATTAAAACGTTATTATAACCCTTATTACGTTAGTATAAAAACAAGCCGCCCTCAAGTCAACCCTTGTGCCCTGAAATTACTGGTACATGAGGCATAACATTTTAATCCTTTGATGTAGCGACGTGTCTACAATATGCATTTGTGAATTCAGTTTCTATTTTTTTAAACTACCGCACTAGGAATGCTTCTTTCACAGAGGTTTTTACAAACATAAAAGTTTACACACACGAAGCTTACCCAAAGTCCGAACAAATCTTTGCGAATCACTCAAAGATTTTCCCGTGTGGGCATCAAAGCTACGACACGAGCAGTGCAGTGGAGAGCAAACGGGTAACCAGACCTGGACCGCGTAAAGCACTACGCCATCCGTGCACTCTATTGTGGCTGTACGTATAGGTACCCAAATTACCACTTACCATTAAAGTTGCTTAAAAAAGCCTTGAATTCTAAAACAAAATGTAATAACTATGAATAAAAAAAGAAGCATCAAGACATCAAAAAGCCATTTAACATGTTCAGCTTTTATTGATAAAGCTTATTCAAAATTGAAAAAGAAAACCTAAACATTGATGCAAAATTTCCCTTCATTTCTTTTGAATGTATTCAGAAGATATTTTTCAAACGACACAATGTGCCCCGTTCTCGCAAAAACACAATGGCTTTTGAATTCCATGGTGTTTTTAGCTTTTGAGTTCAAATTCTATGTAATGAGTATTTTATTATAAGCGTAATCTTACAAAGAAAGATAAATAAACATCCAAATAAAGCTTTGGATGTTTATTTATATTTCTATGTAGCGGCTCGTTGCCTGACTTAAAATGAAAAATAGGCCATCGGCAATACAAGGAATGAACCGATGAATCATAAGAACTAGGCTCTTCGTCTACTAGGAGACGGAAATCACTGATATTTGGTGATTTGCAATCAATGTTAACCTTTCATAGCCTTTTGGACTAAGGTCCAGTTTCCACCAAACCGAAGCGGAAAAAAACTGTGACTTAAATGACAAATCAGATTTAGTTCTCTCTCCACTCCACTTTAGTGGAAATAGATCGAGTGGAGAGGAAAGGAAAGCGTAGCAACGCACGGCCTGTTGGCTGCATACGTATCCACGCGTGTCCGCTCCTATCCGCTGCCCTCCTCTTCGCTTTGGTGTAAAGCACCGGTCAGCTTCGGCACACTTTTCCGCTCTCATCATCTCCACTCCGCTTTGGTAGAAATTGGGTCTAAGACTATATTCCAGCTATTATTTATTACTCTCCTAACTTATAGGTTTACTTGTAGTAGTTTTTAGAACTTCGAATGACAGTCGGGGTTGTCGGCACAGAAAAAAAACTTGTTATGTTTATACAATTACAGCAATAGTTAGCATTACTTACCCAGACGATCAATCGTTCCAAAAGGTTTTAATTTACCATAAGGTTCTCTTCAAATCAGGCCAGCTATTTTCAATAAAATAACTAACCAAATTGGTAAGAGTTAGTTAGTAATATAGTATTGAACATTTGCTCAGGCATTACCATCACGTAACATGCCAAGAACGATCCTACAAACCTCAGCACTATTCAGGAAGTGTTCATTTAAATGTAGGTGTCGGTCAGACTGCATCAATTGGTGCTGAATATATTGAGCAGACTAAATCTGTGCAAATATTGCAGGCAGTAAAGGATTAAATGTAAAATATTTTACTGGTGTGTAGTAACGCCCTTCACCAGCTATGTATAGGTTTGATTCTTTTTTCTTGATGTCTATGTCAGCACTATAAATAACTCCTGTGTTGCAGGGGTGTTCACAAACATACATTTCACACACACAAAGCACATCCAGAGAGATTGCGGATCACACAAAGTTTGTCCCGTGTTAGGATCGAACCCACAACATCAGCGCAGTTGAAAAACTTCAATTTAACCGTACACTCATATTATAAGAAGGATTTAATTATAGATTTAAAGTTAATTTATCGCCATTATTGGAAAAATACTGATCGAAACTGAGACTTCACGGTGAGCGGTCGCATAAATTACCATCTTCTTCGTCGTGTCGATGGCTGAGTCAAATTTTATTGGTCCAATAAGTGGCCACTGTTATGGCGCTCTCGTCAGCGTTCATAAGCGCCTCTCTTGTGCAGGTGGTAGGGCATTTTGGACAGTCAGTAAGGTGGTCAAGGTGCCTTGTCTGATTAGCCAATTCGCTTTTAAGAACTCGCGGATTGCCCAGGGTGCGCCGCACGTAGGGAATTGTTGTGTACGTCACTCGGGGAGGCTCATTTCATGCACCCCAATAAATTACCATTAACAAACAAGACCGATAATCTCTTTGATCTTCGTTTGTGAGTCCAGGTATGACTTATCCTAAATGAATCATAAAACAATAATATTCTCAAAAAAACCCACATTTATTCTTCCCTTATCCGCCCTTTCATCAAAACAAATCAAGTGGCTGACTAAATTACGACGCAAAAACAGACGAACCTCATTAAGACTCTAAGTACTTACAAGTATCTTATTATCCGTTTTCTTTTCAAACAAAGTCACAAAAGAAAGGAACTAAAAGAAACTTGCAACCAGTGTTGTTCCGTAGTACAACTTGTAAGCTATTTACCGACTCACTTCTAATTAGTTCGGCAATAATACTGGCTTCTTTATATTAAAAAGAGAAGAAAGAAGAAAGAAGCACTTGAAATATTTTAATAATGACCTAAGAAGCTCTTCTCGAGAAGAATAAAACAAAACATATTCTCGCTTGGCTGTTTTACGTTGTTGCATTGTAACGGGTGGCGCAAAAGTAAAGACCCTATTTGGTTCAGCTATAACATTTTTTCTAAATTAGAAAACTAGATTTAGATTTTTTTAAATGTATATTTGTGCCATTAAATTTCGTACCATTAGGATTTAAAGATGATGTCTTTTAAATGGTGACCTCCAGAGTTGATACACATTTGAGCCCTATTTATGACATTTTGCATAACTTGCCGTAACACTTCCTGCGATATGTTCGTTATTTCTTGACGAATGTTTTCTTTTAGAGCTGCGAGAGTCTGTGGCTTGTTCACATACACCCGAGATTTCAAAAAACCCCAAAGAAAGAAGTCTGGACTGGTCAGATCGGGTGATCTTGCAGGCCAAGGCAAATCGCCAAAACGAGAGATAACTCGGTCTGGAAAAGCGTCCCTCACTAAGTCCATAGTGTCGCGCGCTGTGTGTGCCGTAGCGCCGTCTTGTTGAAACCAGATGTGCTCCAGCCCCAATTCGTCCAAACTGGGTATCAAAAACTCACGTAACATGGTTCTGTAGCGTTCTCCAGTGACAGTTATCGCATTGCCTCCAGCGTCTTCGAAAAAATAGGGTCCGATCACTCTGTCAACACAGATGCCACACCATACAGTAACTTTTAGTGGGTGTAGAGGTGTTTCTTGAATAATGCGCGGATTATCAGTGCCCCAGAACCGAGTATTCTGCTTATTGACATGCCCTGAGAGATGGAAATGCGCTTCGTCACTCATAACCAATTTTGAAGGAAAATCATCCTCTTCAAGGTGTATCAACTCTGGAGGTCACCATTTAAAAGACATCATCTTTAAATCCTAATGGTACGAAATTTAATGGCACAAATATACATTTAAAAAAATCTAAATCTAGTTTTCTAATTTAGAAAAAATGTTATAGCTGAACCAAATAGGGTCTTTACTTTTGCGCCACCCGTTATTTAAATTAATTAAGTCAAAGACAGATCTAAAATATACAGAACATAAAAACACGAAAATGCTTTTTTGTGCTACAACAACTCATTATACGCAGAAATGCTCCTTGAAACTTTTAATTTAACAAAATAGAAAGAAATTAAATGATTTGTTTAAGCACAGATAATCTTCAGATGCTAGATTTATCTTAAAACATTACAAATACAAAATAACAAATCTAAATCAAATCACATCCGTTACGAGTATTCATGCAGGAATCGGCATAACACTCAGCGTTATGCTATACAGCGCTTGCTTTGCTGCAAGACGCTGCAAAGCTGGTATTCTGCGATACATGTGCCTACACATACATACTTTCCAACTCCAACTATATACTTCTGATTAAATTCGTTGCGGGTTCCAAGACAATTTTAACTCTCCCTGGGATTGCCCGTGTGTCATGCACGGTGGCTTTCAGTTGGTTACCGCTGTAGATCCTGGCGTCACAGGAGTCACAGTGGTGGGATTATATCCCGTAAAATTCTGCGATACCCTACGTGGTGACGTCAGACGGTTATCGCAGTCATAAATAAAATATTTGCAAATGAATCAACTTACTTTACGTAGTGTAACGTAGTAAATTTAACCAGTAACCGATAACTGATCTCGAAACTTTGAATGTTATTGAACTAACAACCACCGCTGTTATAAAATTGCCCGGCATCAGAGCTGCATCTCGTTACAACTCGCTTACACAAACTTCTACATGAG
This sequence comes from Hypena proboscidalis, assembly GCA_905147285.1. NCBI lineage: Eukaryota > Metazoa > Arthropoda > Insecta > Lepidoptera > Erebidae > Hypena > Hypena proboscidalis. Next base: position 923,603 of record LR990150.1, on the reverse strand, counting down.
TTCTTTGTACTGAATTATTCATATCGCTGTGTTTTCGCTGCCTTGCATCGATTCTGTTGAATGTGAATACTGAGATTCCTAATTTGTAGCGAAGTTATTGAATATCAAACCCGAGACTTTGCGGTGAGAGGCGCATACGATAAGCGCTAAACTATCGTGGCAGTTGTATTAAATTATAATTACTTTAATCTTAAGAACTAAAATAACGAAAGAAACGTATAAATTTATTCGAATATAAAAACATTATACAGCGGTGTACAGGGTAATAATCAAAGAATAGGATATAAAAACGTCACAGTCATTGTTACAGTGCTTTAAAGTTCTACAACGTTGATAATCTGAAGGAACAGCAACTAAATTAACAAAACTAATTTTATTTAACTAAGTTGGTACTCTAAAACAATACACATGCAATATCGTACCTCTGGCTAGCTCTTCAATCATTATTACGTTATGCAATTCGTCTTCGTGCCCTTCTATGACAAAAAATAAAGGTTAGTTTGTTTGAACTATTTCGTATTATACGGAACAGTTTATGGTTGAGCCTTTGTATTACATAAAATATAGTAAATTATTTGGTCTTATTTATAATAGTTCTTTATATTAGAAAATAATATGACATTTTTATTGATTTTTAATAAAATACCGGATCAAACTTGAATAGTTCAACATTTATTTTTTGTAATTTTGTACTATAAGGGCTTAACTAGAAGATGTTTTTTTAAATACTTATAATTTGAACTTTCTTTTCTTTATTTAAGTATAATGTCCATATTGTTACTTCAAGCAAATCTCCCCTTTACTGTAACACTATAGAGAAAACAACCAAACTATCTACCCCATTTTTTTATTGTACCCTCCCATAAGCAAGCAGCACTTACACCCATCACTATTAAAGTTAATATCACAATAAACGTTAAGAAAACTAAACATTGGGGTAAATAGTTAGGTTATGGTTTTAGGGAAGAATGTTAACGTTGGATATTTACCAAGTTCAAAGGTCCAAAGGAACGCTAACTACACCGCCATAATGTTGACTTGACTTTTTCAATATTTGGTATAGAATTAGTTGACAACATAGATTAATAGGCTACTTTATGTCGACTAGTCTAGTACTGCCTCGATAATCTGCGAGGTCTCGTAGCAGCACGGACTTGGAATTGTGCCCGGTGGGTGACGATAGGCTCATCTCCTATCTCTAATAACCAAAACGTAACAGGTGAAGTTTGGGTGTATTACACCTCTGCCACACCCTTCTGAGTAATATAGGCGTTATGTTATGTTAGTCCAGAATAATCAAATTGATAAGTTTTTACTCACTAGGCATGTAAATGTAATATTTAAGATGGTAGCATCGCTCTATCATATGAGCTTTCCTTGTAATTACAATGTGAGCCGCGACTGATAAATTCTCACAAGATTGTCCTCAACAAAAGTTTGTAGGAAACACTGTGAAAGGCTATGGTGACCATCAGTTAGAAACTTCGAAAATTGTTGACATTGTTGATATATAATTTCTAGCTAATTTACCACATGGTAAAAGTATTACATTATAACGTCACGTCTATATTTCCAAAAAATTATGGCAGATATAGAATTATAACTGGTAAAAAATTAATACATTTTACCAGTCATATTTAAAATCAATGTAGAAACGGGATATAATCCCACACACACGCCCACCACTGTGACTCCTGTGACGCCAGGATCTACAGCGGTAGCCAACTGAAAGGCACCGTGCATGACACACGGGCAATCCCAGGGAGAGTTAAAATTGTCTTGGAACCCGCAACGAATTTAATCAGAAGTATATAGCTGGAGTTGGAAAGTATGTATCTTTACTTCCCTCCAAAGCAAAGTGGGAGACTGAGTAATGCCAAATATAGACAGTGTCTATATGGAAAGAGTGTAGACACCACGGACAGTGACAACACTATGGGGCGTACATTTGATTGCTATAATAGGTATGGCAGAAACGGCAAAATGCACGGAAATTTATTCTGTTCGATACGAGATCTTCATAGTATACTACTCCAGATGTCAATTGTAAGCTATTTAACATAACGTTACGTTTTTCAATGTAGAACTGTGTCTATTATTAAAATTCTCAATTTTCAATTAATAACATTTTGCAGATACTACATAATATATGATTTATAAAAAAACAAAACATCATGTCTTTATTACCCAAAAGAGTGGGGCAGAGGTGTTTAACACCCACATTTCACCCGTTAAGCTTAGTTTCTATGTGATAGGGGTGAGTCAATCGCCATCCACCGGGCACAAATCCAACTCCGTGCTTCTTCTTCTTCGTCGTGTCGATGGCTGAGTCAAATTTTATTGGTCTAATAAGTGGCCACTGTTATGGCGCTCTCGTCGGCGTTCATGAGCGCCTCTCTTGTGCAGGTGGTAGGGCATTTTGGACAGTCAGTAAGGTGGTCAAGGTTTTGACTTGCCATCGTGGTGAAAGGATTAGCGAACTCGCGAATTGCCCAGGGTGCGCCGGACGTAGGAAATTGTTGTGTACGTCACTCGGGGAGGCTCCGTGCTGCTATCAATAGATTATTGACAGTTAAATTCGAAAAACGTATTATTGTGCTTTAAAAGCAATATATATTTTTTAATTAATGAAAAGAATGAACTTGTCTCAAGCAGCAACATTGCAAACTTTAGTTTCTGATGATAATAAACTTGAAGCCTCCCCAAATTCTCGTTCTTAAATATTTGCCACTGTCTACCATTACTTTAACCTAACCGTATATTTATACACCTTATATGACAGTATTTCTCGATTTATTCTTTTTAAACATTTATTTATAAGTGAAAGAAAGAAAAAAAAAACTGTTTTCCAATAATTAGACAACGGGTCTAAATCGCGTAATTATTATAAATAATAATTACGCGATTTAATAATATAATAATAACCTATATATAATATAATAATTACGATATAATAATTACCTTTATAAAGGTAAATAAATACCTAGGCTCGACGTTTCGTTTTTAAAAACATATGAAGAAAATTTGTTTTTATTTTACTTACAAATACAAAATATTTCAACAAAAAATAAGAAACAAACAGTAAAAAGTGCGTGTCGGGCCACGCGCAGTAGGGTTCCGTAGAAAATATTTTTAATTTTACTTTTTAACTAAATGGCGTCCTTCAGAAAGGAAATGTTTGTAGTACACGAAACCAGCTAGCACGTATGACGAGATGTATGAATGTTGAGGAAGCGAAAGAAGTATGTAAGGAGCGAAGCACATGGCGTTCCATCGTCTCTGCCTACCCCCGTGAGATAAAGACGTGATTTTATATATGTATTATGTATGTTTATTTATGTTTCAAGAATTTTGAACGAAATATTCTGAGTTACTGCATCTGACATTTCGGACCCCTATTCCTCTTGAACTAATGAAGTGAACTTATCCGCTATAGTTTTCCTTTAAAGTTCATTACATGTATTACCGACACAATTTTTTTCAGATTTTGGGATCCAGTAGTTTAGCTTTTAGAGGGGGGGGACGCCCTACTCGAACAAAAATTTGCTCTTTAAAGTTAATTATCTCGCAAACAAATCTCTAAATCAAAAAACTGTCTTAGCAACCCCTAAACGTTTTTAAAAGGCCTATCTAACAATACCCCACACTATGGGGTAGGCGACAAAAAAAAAAACATCCCTACTTTACATGTAGGGGAGCTACCCGAAAAAAAAATATTTTTCCAAATTTTATTCTACGACTTGCTTTGTTTAGTTAACATATATGTTCATGCAAAATTTCAGTTTTCTAGCACCAACGGTTTCGTCGCTATGCCGTGGACAGACGGACAGACGGACATGGCGAAACTATAAGGGTTCCTTGTAGGTACTACGGAACCCTAAAAAATAGGTGTAAGGAAAGTGGTGGTTGGTGTGGACTTTAATTTATATAGTTATTACAAGTTCTAGTATAAAATATATTATATCCACAATTTTCATGGTTAATATATTCAAAAGGCTTTTTTTTAAATGATTCTAAGAGTAATACTGTACTTATTGTTAAGTCTTCTCTAATGCGTTATAAATCTATGCCACTATTTATCAATATTACTTTACGATTGTTGATATTTCATAGTATAGGATTTTACTTTTACATAATAAACACTATTTTCATAATATGTATTACATGAATTATCCACAATTTTATAGTCACCCTACTTTGGACAACGGCATCCCTACTTGTGAATTTACACAAGCACCAAGTTTGGTCCTCCATAACTTCTTTTTAACAAAAAGGCGACGTTTTCATTCGCCATTCTTTAATTCAGTAGTGAGACCTCATTGCGTCATTATTTTTTTATTACCCTCTTGAATGGCCGATTTGAGAGCTCACAGATGGTAGTTGAAAATTTTGTGTCCATTCATATCAAAAGGAAATCTTTCTTCTTATTTAAATAAAATATATGAGCACTGAAAGATCTACAGATTTGTTTAAATTATTGGTTACCAGTCATTTTTTTTAATGGATACTTAATTGACACATAACGTCATTTCAGTTTTATTAAGCCTTAATAAAAGTGCGGCATTTTTAATAAAAATGGGGTGCATGAAAGGAGCCTCCCCAAGTGACGTACACAACGATTCCCTACGTCCGGCGCACCCTGGGCAATTCACGAGTTCTCCAAAGCGAATTGGCTAATCCTTTCACCACGATGGCAAGTCAAAATAAAATTTAACTCAGCCATCGACACGACAAAGAAGAAGAAGAAATAAAAATATTAAACTGCTTTGTTGGTCTAGTGATCATCGTATGCGCCTCTCATCGCAAGATCTCAGCTTTGATTCCCGGATCGGACAAAGTGTTATGTAGAATTATACCGTCAGGAATCTCAATAGTAGCATGGAATTGAATTTGTGCCCGGTGCATGGCGATAGGCTTATCCCTATTACATGGGAACTAAACATAACAGGTGAAATGTGGGTGTTATATACCTCTGGGTAATACAGGCGTGACGTTGTGTACGTTAAACCATAAAGGAAATAATCTTTGTAAAAACTTTGTCCGGAGAGCTAGTAAGACCCTTAATGATGCAAGCAAATTACATGAGGTTGATATATTAAATGCAAACCTGGAGTCGATGAGACAGGTGCTAAGCCGTGATTTCTTCTTTTCAATATCAAGGTGTTTAGTTTTATTTAAGCAATTGATTTGTATAAGGCTCTGTAATGATTTGTTGTAGTACATTCGAAGTTCTTAATTTTATAATTATATTGTTACTGCTGTTGGTCTTCCAATAAATAAATAAATACAGTGAGTAATGTGCTCTATTTTATTTATATAAAGCTTAGCTTTATTATCCAAATATTCAAAAGATTTGATTAAGTTACAGTAGTGATTTAGATGTGATAATATATTTTACTTTACAATTCGTGATAGATGATAGATATTTATTGCTTAAAAATATATTTTAGTTTACAAAGAAAACCAATTGGATTAAAGTAATATATTATGTAGCAGGTATGTGAAAAATAATAATTATTGTATTCTTTTTCAAGTCGTTATATATCAATAAATTATTAATACAAATAATTTAAATTGAAGTGACTGTTTTTAATGTTAAAATAACAATGTTTTTAATATTAAAAAAATCTTTTACTGTTATAGTCATGATAACAAATCACTTCTTATGTAATTACTAGATTAAGTTATTATGTATGTTAATCATTGTATTTTTTGTGTGTGCCATGGCAAAATTAATTCTATTTAAGTGTCGGTAAAAATAGCTTACAGTTTTATTCACCTGAGCTTTTTAGCTAAAATTGCTGTTGTTTTGAGAAAAAGCAAATGGCGGTGCATTTTAATTTTCAGCAAGTTTCTTTGTTGTTTTGTTACTTTTTATTTTGTGGTTGGGATTAAATTGCTATTTATGAAAATACGAGGTATAATTTTCAAACAGTAACCATCCTAGATTGGGCTTTTAATTCAAAACTTACCAGTTGAGGTAAAATGATTTCTTTTCAACTAAGCTTTGGTATTTAAATCATATATTTGTCTTCTTCTTTCATTCTTTCAAGTTATACACATAAAACGAGACGTTGAATATTATTAGGTATTTCTTACTTTTGAGTACATTTTTAGGGTTCCATTGCCGAATGGTAAGAAACGGAACCTTTATGGATTCGTCATGTCTGTCCTTATGTATGTCACAGCCACTTTTTTTTAAGTAGATGTATTCGGTGAACCGCATTAACTTAGAACTGAAACTTTTTTTTTTTTCATCAAACCCATACTTGTGGGGTATTTATGGATAGGTCTCGAATAATGATATTGAGGTCTCTAATATAATAATATATTTTTTTCTAAACTGAATAGTTTGCGCGAGAGACGCTTCCAAAGCGGAAAAATTGGTATGAACGAAATCTAATTATTAGTTTTGTTTTGAATACGTCATAAATCGTAAACCGCATTTTGCCTTTCATTCAATCAACTCCAATATAATAAAGAATAAAGAAAATCATTAATTATTAGATGTATATGGTACGGATCCCTAAGTGCGCGAGTCCGACTCGCACTTGGCCGGTTTTATTTTTATCAAACTGTTTTCATGATTGACACTTCATAATCTTTTTAGACAACAAAATACAAATAAACGCTGTAACCTTTTTCTGAAACGCTTCTCGGTATTCCATTTAATTGTAAGGTTCCACCACGCTGGGCGTCTGTCTGGCTTTCAACAAATACTTGTAGTTATACTATTCAAGTATCACCGCAGACGACGGACGCGCTGTTATTTAGGTCACCTACACTTTATAGACCGATAGCTTGTACACTAAAGAGGTGATACATAACATCACGCCTATATTACTCAAAAGGGTGTGGCAGAGGTGTACAACACCCACATTTAACCTGTTATGTTTAGTTCCAATGGGATAGGGGGGAGCCCATCGCCATCCAACAGACACAATCCAAACTCCGTGCTGCTATTGTGAATTTTCTGACAGAAAGTTCATTAATAACACTTTGCTCGACCCAGCTTAGGAATCGAATCCATGGCCACGTGGCTAGACGCATACGCTAACCACTAGACCATAAAAGCAGTTGCAGCAGAGAGCGTGGCAGAACGAGGTTAAATAAAGCTTTATTTTATTACAATAAGTATTATAATTTAGTTAGCTAAGTTTTATTTTAATTTTATATTTTTTTGTATTTTGATGTTTGTTTTGACGTGTTCAAGCGCCTCTTGGGGCCCATGGAAATAAATGATTTGATTTGATTTTAAATTGTTGTATGTAACATAAATTATATAAAATAACAAAATAGGGAAAAGTTTATATTTGTTTCAAAAACACATCATATTTCGCATTATTATATTGCATTGAATTTACAGAAGCAAATTTAACTGCTGTGATCTCATTAACATCATTAATTAGTGAATCAATTTAACAAAATAATAGCAACACGCTTAATAAAACGAATCTTAACAATTAAATATAATTGAAACGTACAATGTGATTATTGTTTAATAATAATTTAATATTTTAAAATAATTTAATAAATACCTAACCATATATACATTGAATAAAAGGATAATATAAAATCCAAAATTCGTAACCAATCAGGTGTCAAAAAATACGTCCGAATCGATGTCGACCGCAGGTAACGTGCCCAGAAGGCTGGCGGCATTGCCACGTTGTATGGCAATGCTGATCCTTTGTCCACGTGAAGAGTCGACTAATATTTTGGTTATTAATTATTGTTTTGTATATTTATGAGATATCGCATTCTGAGTAATTTTGAAATAAATTCCACGATATTAATTTTCTAAACAAATAATTTTAGTGTACTTAATTTGCTTGAAGCTCTTACACTACAAAAGACAAAAGCGAGAAATAACAGTTTAAACTGAATGTATTTTCACTGTCGTGTATTGGAAAATTCGACAACAGCTAATATATTTTCTTTGTGAGCGACGTAATGAAAAGTTTCGTGTTCATACTATACGAGCTATTGCTCGCGGATTCTCTTGTGTTTAATGTAACTGCTTCACTCCGGTAAGATGAAGCGTGATTTTAAATAGCCCATTGCTTTTTATTCTAGTTAGCTCTGCTTAGTTTGGGACTAGATAGCGTTGTGTGTGAGTTGTGAAATATTATTTTTTTGTATATTTATGGAATGTCGAATTCTAAGTATGCATTCAAAAGAAAAATATATATCAAAATCTGAGGGTTGCTTGTCACATAGGTGGGTCGGCATATTTTATATACCACTAACTTTTTACCAGGACTTTGTACGCTTGGAATTTGTTATATTAAGTAGTAGTTGTTCAAGCGCTTCCTTGGGCCCATGAAAATAAATGATTTTAATTTGAATTTGAATTTGAGTAGCTGCTCCTGCGCTTTGACCCGCGTTCAACCTTATTGCTACGCTACCGTGAAGTTTAGCGTAATGTTAAATATTTAAAGACTTTTATTGTAAGTCAGGCTATCAAACCCAAAAATAATTATCAGAATTCAACCAATTGTTCTCGAACTTAGTGCTATCAAACAAGCAAACTAACTTTATCCCGCGGTTTCGTCTGCGTCGTAGGTAGATCTATAAAAGAAAATATCTGTTTTTGTTGTTTTTGGTATAGGTGTCGTGCAAATAATTATATCAACTTGAAAAAAACATTGTTATATTGACATAAAAATTTCAATTATTTGTATTGATTGAAGCGTTCATGTACGTGACAGTACAGTCAAATAGACGCTGCAATGAAGTATAAATTGTTTTTAAATTTGTTTATCATCTCTTCACAAAAGTTGTTATAATTAGGTTAGTTTGAATACATGTTTATTTTCACCTTATGTGAGAGACTGGTGCCTGATGTAGGTTTTGAGTAAAAACCTGTGTTACAGGTCACCAGTGCCCACCCTTGGCTAAAATTTAAGCAGTTTTCTGTTGAGAGCAAAAAGAAACAATAACTAAAAATCTGGTATTATCTGATGTGAAATACTATCTAACATAGATCAGATCATATAATATAGATAACAGTAGATACAGATTTAAAGGTACCTTAGGTAGGTACATAAAGATAAAATAAATTAAAACAAATAATAATAAAATCCAAAAACTACTTACATTTCTATAATAATTTTATAATAATGAAGTATAAAATGTGCTGGCCCAAAATTACCCGCCTATTTGTGTAGAGACCCTGACTGGCAGCTCAAGAGATTAAATGTTATCATTATTATTTGGTGAGTATTATATTTATTTTCACAGGTATGTCTTCTAAAAGTATTTAACTAAACAGCTTACAAAAATGTCGCGAGGTCTCTGGTTCAATTACCGGGCCGGGCAGAGTGTTATTTGTGAACTTTCCGTCAGGCAATTCACAATAGCAGCACGGAGTTGGAATTGTGCCCGGTGGATGGCGATAGACTCACTCTCTAGGACCTAAACATTACAGATGATATGTGGTTGTTGAAAACTTCTGCCACACCCTTCGGGGTAATATAGGCTTGATGTTATGTTATTTACATAGATATTTAAAAAAAAATATTTACGTATTAGTATTAGTTGTTCTAGTACCCATAGTACAAGCTCTGCTTAGTTTGGGACTAGATGGCGTTGTGTGTAAGCTGTGAGATATTTATTTCCTCATTTATTCTTTTTTTATCATTTTTTACATATTTTAATATAAATTATAAAAGTAAAGTACATTAAAAAAATAAAACTATAAAACTATACATTTTTAAATATAAAGTACAAAAAAATATTTAAAAATATAAAAAATAGTACCCCACCGGTATCGGATGCAGGGACCAAGCTACCGGTGGTTAGGGCTCTATAGAGAGGAACAAATTCAAATTCAAATCATTTATTTTCATAGGCCCCAGGAGGCGCTTGAACACGTCAAAATATAACAAACAAATGATATAAAAATAAATTATAAGTAAAACTAAATTATACTAATTACAATGATTTGAATAACCGGGGCTTAGATAAATTTAATCCAACTGTTTAAAATCAGATTAAAATCAAAATAAGTACCAGCTCCGATGGGTATTGCATTATGAGAAGAGCTGGTGAGAAACTCATGTGCACCATCTCTTTAAATGAAATGAATAACATACAATTATATTAATATACTAGCTGACCCGGCGAACTTCGTACCGCCTAATTATTGGAGGCATATTTAGTAAGTCACAAACACACGACACAATACTTTTTTAATTTTATTGAAATTTGTTGCTTTTAGATTTTTAGGAATATTAAAGAATTATAGTATAGATGCACAGCAAAGAGATGTTTACATTTCAAGTGACATTTTACCATAGACAATTTTTTTTGAGTGAATACTGACAAATATTTACACTATAACTATCAAACTACATCTGTCCTTTTTTTTTGACGGTGGCCATGGTTAAGAAAAGAAGAAGAACTACATATGTTATCGAGAAAATAAATAATTTAAACAACTATAATATTTAAATTGTTGATATTTTAAAACTATTTTCCAGAAGTTATAGTGAAGCTATATATCCCTCAACTCCACAAAATGCATTGTCCCTTTTGTAAAAAGTGGATGGAACGGCAGAACAAAAATAATAACTGTCCAGGTTGTATTCAATTATTAATTAATTTCAGTATTTCTCCAATTAAATGTTTCTTTTTTTTAACATGAGATGACAAAACCAAGGATGTTAAAGTAGGAACGCAGTAAAGTCTTTAAATCTATGGACAAAACAATGGAACGTTCGGATACACGGGTTTTTTTTACATGAGATGACAAAACAATGGAACGTTCGGATACACTTATTATTATAATAAAAATATTTTTGAGAGTTGGTAACACTGTAAGGTTGGCACCCATCAAACATGTCAACACATTATTTATTTTTATATTTTGAAATTTAAATACACGATGTTATGAGCAAAGTTGATATTATGTTGTCGATTCAAGTCTTTTTTAATGCGTTCTTCAATTCGAGTGGAACTGAGAGTACAAATACCGTCAAATGTTTGACAGAAAGTAAGTGGTCAACTTTTATATGGGAAAATGGAATTGTCGTCTTACTCTATCTTACTCGCAATTTTTCCTTATTTGCTCACCGTTTAGACCTACCCTGGACTATGACAAACATTTTAAAACCAATATCAGCTCAATCGGCCCAGCCGTTCTCGAGTTTTAATCAGACTAACGAACAACAATACATTTTTATTTATATAGATAATAATATATAACAATTACAACACATAAAAAAGAGCAGTTCATTTCCAAATACTATTATCGTTTATGTAGTCTAAAATACAGTAATAAGCTTTTTGAGATAATCTGATTTTAATATATTTCTTAAATTTACCTATCGATAATTCTACTGCGTCTAATGGAAGTTTATTGTAGAAGCGTATACATTGACCTGGAAACGAGTTAGAGATTTTATGGAGCCTAGTAGTGGGCACAGCCAGTTTGTTTTTGTTCCTTAGATTTACTTTATGGAGATCACTATTTTTCTCAAATTTTGTTTGATTCTTGTGGACGTACAATAAATTTTCATAAATGTATTGAGAATGTAACGAGTAAAGGTTTCTACAGTCGAAGGTTGCAGTAAACACCAAACGCAGTTTACTTAGAATATGATTTTAATTAAAATTAGGCAATTACAATTAAAACTTAATTAACATGATTACTTTTCGAAGTGTGAACAAATAATAATGTTTCAGAATATATTAGGTTCCCACAGTCGCGGAATTGACGTCATACGCTTTAAGTTTCGCTGACAATGCATCGATGGCCGCGCGCAGCGTTGAGCTTGGAGACCGCTACCGTTGCATGTTGTTAGGGTTCCGTAACACCTCCACCCATAGAACAGCGAGTATGGAAGACTTTGGTCGTGAATTGAGCTGTAAGTTGATCATGGTCAGTAGGTTTCATCCTATCCAAAATTGTGTTCATTTCTTTTAGTTCATTTCCTTTTGATATAGGTATTCAATTTCTTCTGTCTGTACTTGCGGTATAACAGGGCGATTACGACAACGCTTGCACTGAGAAATACTGTATAAAGGAGAATTGTCGTATGGTACACGCTGTCATCTATTTCATCATTCGCGCTTACTGGTGGTTGCAGAGACATCTCTAGTTTGACATAGGCGGCTTGGCTTTGCATGGTTGGACTCGTTTGCTGAGTGTCGATTAGTTGCTGCATGCAGTCTTGTGGGTTTTGATTTTAAGACGCTGCTTGTCCTGGCAAAGATACCATTTACTCGACCTCGGGCATTCAGCCTCTATGTACTTGACCTTTTTCTCATGAAGGATTAAGATTGGATAGGGCGGAATCAGAATTTCATGGTTACGGTTAGGAATTATAGATAATTAATATAAATCATACGTAAGAGGTAAGATTATTGGGAATTTATATACTACAACTATTTGATTGCCTACGTAATAGGATCATATTTTAAGTATAAAAAAATGTATTCTTTAATATCTAAATCTACCACACTCTGATTAACGTACAAGTTACTAACATTACTAATCATATAACTATAGTATCTGAATTTAAAATGTCACGATACACAGTATAACTTTGAATAAAACCTATTTGCTAATTTAATTAACTCATCAGAAACAGACTCTACGTTATCTGTTAGAATCAAAAGAACTTGACCTTAATGTGCGTATTTAACTAACTCGTAGTCTCACCTGGCTATGCTATTCTGATACTATTATTTTTATATATCGTGTGGACCAATTTTTAGGTAAAGTAACATGATTATTATATTCAGTTATTAATTTGTGTTCATTATCCTGCAGAGATTTTATGGCTTGGTTATAGTGCTGTGCATCTGTATAATCTGTATAATCAAGGTTACCCGTGATAGCTTTTATCACTGAACCGAGACCATCTACGAGACCCCTTTTACACGAACGGTTTCAAATTATTGCAGTTGCTGTAGAACGCTTACAAGTTTGTATTTATATATGTATTTCTATATATATATGTATTTCTTTAAGTATTTTAAATGACTTTCAAATAAGGAGTTAGTTTTTGAGTGTAGATCGGGCCTTATATCTTCTAATTGGTTTATTAATGATTCAGAACTGGACTCAAAAGAAGGTGAATTACCAGGAACGGCCTGTAACAATGTGGCACTTTTAGGTACTCTCTTAAGCCTAGACTTAGCAATTGGGCCCAGTTTACGTTTAGTGTAAATGTGGATTGGAAGGTCTGCCGTAACTTCATCTGGTGTATAACAAGGTGCTAATTTTTGGTTTCTTATGAACACCTGTTGTTCTGGAGAGTGTTCAACTACTGTTTCACGAATCTTATTACGACTTTCAATTATATTTTGTCTAGATAAACTACATAAATCATGAATATTGTTATATACTGTTTTCATTTTGTCTCTATGATTAACTATGTTCTGTTCTGGGTCGTCGGTTATAGGCATTTCAATAATAGGATTTTCAGTATCAGTATGTACAGTAGCTGTTCTGGAGTTAGATCTTATCTCTTCGACTTCCAAGGCTGTGTCAGTGCTAGAACCATCTAACGCAGGTGATGTGCTAGGTGGATTAGCAACTATAGACATAAGCTCTTCATTATGAAGTTCGATTCGTGAAAGGGCATCAGCGTTTGTATTATATTTGCCCTGTTTATAGATTACTGTAAAATCATATTCATTTAGCTTTAACCGCCATCTTGTTAATCGCGAATTAGGCTCTTTTAAGCTCGTAAACCACTGTAATGGTTTGTGGTCTGTAATAATTTTAAATTTTCGTCCGAATAAATATGGTCGAAAGTATTTTGTTGCCCATACAATAGCCAAAAGTTCCTTTTCTATTATTGTGCTGTAATTTAGCTCGCTAGTGTTAAGAGTACGTGACGCGTACGCTATGGGTTTATCAGCTCCAATTGAACCTTGAGACAAAACGGCACCAATGGCTACATTAGATGCATCAGTAGTCAGTATAAATTCTTTTGTGAAATCTGGATACTGTAATATCGGATCATTAGTAAGAAGAGTTTTACAATGAGCAAAACGATTTATATAATTTTGATCTAGAACAATTTTTGAACCTTTTTTGAGGCATTGTGTAAATGGTTTTGTTACACGTGCAAAATTAGGAATAAATTTCCTGTAGTAGCCAATTAGACCGAGAAAACGTTTGATTTCAGTTGCAGTTTTTGGAATAGGATAATTTTGAACAGCGTGGATTTTTTTGGGGTTAGGTTTTATGCCATCTTTGCAAACAACATGACCAAGAAATTCTGTTTCTAACTTTAAAAATTCGGATTTATCCATTTGGATTTTGAAATTAGATTCACGCAGTTTTTGGAATACTTTTCCTAGATTTAAAATGTGTTCCTGAAGGAATACACTATATACTATTATGTTATTTAAGTAGACTAAGCATATCTGATGTTGAAGGTCTTTGAGAACATTATCCATTACTAGTTGGAACGTCGATGGAGAATTCTTCAAACCCATTGGCATTCGAATAAATTCATAATGTCCATTTTCTACGTTAAATGCTGTCTTGTGAATGTCATTTGGATCCATTTCCACCTGGTAAAATCCACTAGCCAAATCTAAAGTTGTAAAATATTGGCACTTACCTAATTTATCTAAAATATCTGTGGTATTCGGAATAAGATACTTATCATCAAGCGTTTTCTCGTTGACTTTTCGGAAATCTACTACCAAACGCAATTTAACCTTTCCCGAAGCATCTGCCTTTTTGGGTACAATCCAAATAGGAGAGCTCCATGCGGAATCTGAAGGTCGTATAATGTTTTGTTCAAGCATTTTACTGATTTGCTTATTAATATCTTGTCTGTGTATATATGGATATCTATAGCTCTTAGTATGTACTGGAGTCTCATCTACAGTTTTAATTTTATGTTTTATTCTATTGCTGAATGTTAAAGGTTCACCCTCAAGGTAAAACACATCGGCATAACTTGCACAAAGATTATGTAAGTTGATAGTTTCTTCTGGATTTAAATGATCAGAACGTAGACGAGATAAAACGGTTTTAGCACGATCTGATAAGATTCGTGTACTATTATTTTCTAAATTATATATTTCAGCTTTAATTGGTTGGTCCATGGAAAAAATTATATCGTTACATGTAGTATTTGTAATTTCTACCCAACCGCGACTAGAAATTACTGAAGTGAAACAGTCAGAAATTGTACAGTTGCATATAACCTGATTT
The DNA here is from genome assembly GCA_905147285.1 of Hypena proboscidalis. Classification (NCBI taxonomy): domain Eukaryota; kingdom Metazoa; phylum Arthropoda; class Insecta; order Lepidoptera; family Erebidae; genus Hypena; species Hypena proboscidalis. The sequence goes on along the minus strand of LR990150.1, from coordinate 908,416 downwards.
TCCACTAACACATCACCATCTTGAGTGTTGATAGGCAATTTAACTAACTTAGAAGAATTTGCAGGTATTATTTCTTCATACCAATTAGCATTTTTGGAATCGTAAAAATGTATCGGCATATGTGCATACTGAGTTTTTAATAATTTATTCTTAAGATCAATGTTAGCACCCCAAGAATTTAATAAATCTAAACCTAATAACCCATCGAAAAATTGATGAAACTTGTACACGGTCAAGGTTACGTCATTTTGAATATTGTATTCTTGGAAGCACGGTAAAGTTACAGAATAATTGCACTTGGTACTAGCGTGAATATTGGTTACTTCTATCGGATCGTAATTCAAAGGTATATTATTAAAGAATTTTTCGACAGCATCAGGGCTAATGAAAGATTGATTGGCACCAGTATCAATTAAAAATTTTAGTGGAGGGTATAAAAGTTGAATATAGCCTAATTGTCTCTGAATGTGAAGGTTGACCTCTATTTTGGCTTTTCTGATTTCGGGACCGTCGGAAGTTTGATATGATTCGTTCATCATATTTGGTTCATTGTGAGGAGTCGTATTTGGCTGCTCATAATTACAAAAGTATTCTGGATATTCATCATAGTTATAATAATCAGCATAATAGTAATTATCATAAATATAGGAATCGCCATACTCATTAATGTTAACATCGCGCGTATTAAAGTAATTTCTGGCAGGCGGATTTCCAAATTTACACCAATCACTTCCAGTTGGTGATAGTGATTTTGGTACAAAATGACCAACTCGATTAGATTGACCTTGAAAATTATTTGACCTTGAAGGATCGGGCACATTAAAATTAGATTTATTCAATTGCATGTTAAAAGGTGTAGGCTTAAGTGTAAAATTATTCAATGGTAATTTAAAATTATTATAAATGGGCATAAGTTGCTGAAAGTCTTTCTTACTAGAGCCACCTTCACTTCTTTGTTGCAAATATAGAACATTGAGTTCCTCTTGTACATATTCGAGAGCTTTCTCCATAGATTTGGGACGCATACAGCGTATTCTGTATCCGAGAGGATCTTTTAAACCTCGCAAATACGCCTGAAGGGTAAGCTTTCTATAAAGTACGCGTTTCGCTTCTATGGTTGTAGCAACTGATTCGTGTAAAGAAATATTATGTCATAATTGTACTAAATAAGTTTTGACAGCGTTCATAAAATTCTTGCGGAGTACTAGAACCTTGAATTTGCAAGGACAAATCACTGTATAAAGCAGTCTCGTCACGATGGTCAGCAAAATTATTAATTAATGCACTTTTAATACCTTGCCAACTGTCTGGCACGCCGTTTGAATTCATTAATCTAGCTGCAGAACCCGAAATTTTATTTAATATGCCATTGATCAAGGCTGAGTTATGTAATTCGCATCCAGGATCATTTTTAAAATAATGTAACACTAATTGATCACACAAACTTATAAACCGGGTTAGCACATCTGAATTCCCGTCAAAATCTGGCAATAGCCTTAACGATTTAAAAATAGTATCAAGTCCAGAGTCAGCCATTCTAGTGTCTTCTAAATTCCTATGTTAATCTATAACCTTGAGTCTATTAATTATTCTATCACAAGAATTCTAGAAAATTTTAATAACCTAAAATAGCACACACATTAAAAAAGAAACACTAAAAAAAATTACTTTACTAAAAAAAAATATATATTCACATAAAAAAATATAACACGAAAAACTACAAAAAATCAAGTGAATAATTTTATAAGGAATGAAAACGGAACCCGTTTTATGTATGCGCTGCTAATGTTTCATTAGTGGCATAACATCACGCCTCTCCTTCAACGGGTAGGCAGAGTTGTATAAAATTTAAAATTAATTAAAAAGTTATGTAAAGTTAATTAGTAACTAACAAATTAAATCGAGAAACACTGTATCTAGGTATAAAAAAATACGTAGATAGGTACATACATAATATGGTAAACTTTTTAAATAGAAAATAATTCACGATGAATTAAATTTCGTATTTAAAAGTAAAGGATTATGAACTAGGAAGGCAAGGACTGAGAAAGTTTCAAAGTACTTACATAATTATAATTATCTGCACTGGTATTTCGCCGAATCGATTTCTGGATTCACCTCGACTATAGACGACTTCGTAGATTCGGTGTACTCGTAACTACATATTATTATGTAGTATTTTTCGAGCTTCCTAATGACTGCGCCAGTAAAGGTTTCTACAGTCGAAGGTTGCAGTAAACACCAAACGCAGTTTACTTAGAATATGATTTTAATTAAAATTAGGCAATTACAATTAAAACTTAATTAACATGATTACTTTTCGAAGTGTGAACAAATAATAATGTTTCAGAATATAATAATATTAGGTTCCCACAGTCGCGTAATTGACGTCATACGCTTTAAGTTTCGCTGACAATGCATCGATGGCCGCGCGCAGCGTTGAGCTTGGAGACCGCTACCGTTGCATGTTGTTAGGGTTCCGTAACAAACGTCATAATATTTATCTCTTTAAATTTATTTCTTAGTGTCTCCTTGGGTTCACTACCGTGAACCTTCTCACAATCCGTGCCGTGTCGAGTAACACCGCCTTCTTATTATTATTATTTTGGGAATCTTTTTTCTCAGCAGTTTGCTAGTATTTACCACATTTACGGGCCGAAACCAAGTAAATGCAGCATGTTGTGTTTGTGTGGGGTTATGGGCCTACAATGTGTTGTGTTGTAACTTCGTTTTCGTCAATTTGTAAGAACTTTCTCACTATCCTACAGGTATTTAAAATTGCAGCTTTTTGTAGCATGATGTAGATGTGTTCTTTTAAATCTAACATCTTTAAACTATGGTGTAGATGCTTGGGAATAACTCCTGTGGTAGAAAGGACGATAGGTACAACATAAACTTTATCTTGTCTCCATATCCTAGTGACTTCTTCTTTTAATTCTGCGTATTTACTTATTTTTTCTACAATGGTTTTCTGTAAATTATGAGTGTTCGGGACAGCAATATCTATTAGGTATGTAGTTTTGTTTAATTTGTCTACTAGTGTTATGTCAGGTCTATTATAATGTATAGTTCTATCTGTGAGAATGGCACGATCAAAATAAAGTTTATGTGAAGCGTTTTCTAGGATAGTTTGTGGAGTGTATTTATAGTAAGGGGTGTTTGTGTTGTGTATAAGGTTGTATTTGTGTGCTAATTTTTGATGTATAATGTTGGCTATTTGATTGTGTCTGTGTGTATAGTCTGTTTGTGTTAGAGTAATACATGCTCCTGTTATGTGTTGGATGGTTTCGGGTTGTGTGTTACATTTTCGGCACTTGTCGTTTGTGACTGAGGAGTCTTTTATTATGTATTTCCTATAGTTCTTAGTATTTATAATTTGGTCTTGTATGGCAATCATGAATCCTTCTGTTTCTTGGAATAGGTTTCCACTTTTGAGCCATTGATTGGATGCTGTTTTATCAATATGTGCGTGTTCTAAATCATGAGGGTGTCTGCCGTGTAGTGTTTTCTTTTTCCATGTTTCTATTTTTTGTGTTTGTGGATCAGTACTATTTGGATTTTGTGTATTTTGGTGTTGGTTGAGATTAAGTGGAGTGAAGTTGGAATCGTTCTGACAAATGGCTTTGTGTATGTTGCTTGTTTGTGATTTTGAGTGAAAAAATGTTTTAATGTTGTGTATTTGTTTTTGCCAGAGATGATGTATGTCAATAAGACCTCTACCTCCATTTGGTCTTTTGATGGTTAGTCTTTCTGTAGCAGATTTGGGGTGTAGATGGTTATGTTTTGTGAGTGTAGTGCGTGTAGTTCTCTCTAATTGCTCAATATCAGTTTTAGACCATTTTATTACGCCAAAAGAGTACGTCAATATCGGAATGGCAAATGTGTTAATAGCTTTTATTAGTGATTTACCTGAGAGTTGAGATTTGCATATGGCGTTTACTCTTCTTTTATATTCAGTTGTTAATGTGTTTTTAATTTCTGTGTGGTCTAAACCTTTTAACTGTTTGTAACCTAAATATTTGTAAAGATCTGAAGATTCCATGGCTGTAATTGCGTTATTCTCATCGACTGCATAGTTGCCGGGTCGAATCTTGCCTCTTACTATGTGCAAAGTCTTACATTTATCCAAACCAAATTGCATATTTATATCTGTACTAAATTTAGATGTGGTGTCTACTAATTTTTTCATATCTTTATCTGCTTTTGCATACAATTTAATATCATCCATATATATTAAGTGAGAAATAAGAGATTCTTCTGAATTGTTCTTAAGGCTATATCCGACTCGGCAGCTTATTATTATTATTATTATTATTATTATTTGACGGGTTTGAACTTTGAACAACGTTATTACCAATCTATCCTCAAATTAATTGGTGCACATCCAGCAACCGAACTTTGCATTCACTAAACGGTCTACAAACTGGCTTAAACTGGATAAACTTAGTACTTCAGAACACAAGATAGTTAACAAGTTTTGAGGTTCTGGAAGCAGAAATGCATGCAATTATCTGAATGAACGGACACGTTAGCTGCAAAGATGAAAGCTTTTGATGCTTCCGTAGTAGTAAATAAATTAATGTGAGTCACTTTTTAAAGCTTTTAAGCACATAGGTAATCAGGCAAAAATCAAATTGAGCTTACAATTAACGTACATCTTTTTATCTGGTTATTGGAACAAGTAATTTTATTTACCTATTTAGCATTTTTTGTGTCTCAAGTCAGTAGCAGCACATAAATACAATACATGTTATTATAATTATAAAAATAGAAATGTTTTTTTTTATACCCAAGCTCTGTGAGTCATATGCACTGGTAACCGCCTTGTCAAGATGTCATTTAAAAGCGCTCTGTTTGAAGTGTAGCAAGTAAAAATGATAATTTTTGAGCTATGGATATCCAAGAGTAGTGAATAAGTAACTGTAGTTCAAGCATACGTCTTTAATTCATTGCATCAAAATATTATCAATATTTTATAGTATGTATCTCGCTGTACATTCCTCAAGCATCGTACAAAAATATCTGCTTCTTAGTTGTTTAAAACTTGACTTATGTAAAAACTAGATAGCTTTAAAAATATATTTATTCTCAAAGCTACTTTTTTACGGCATAACTTGGCTAAAACACTACGGTGTTTCTTCATTGCTCATGCACACACTGGCACAATGTACGAGACCATTTAATTTAATTTAATACTTATTAGGTGTAGAAACTATCCATTTGAATAATAATTATACCAGTAGGAGAATAAAATATATAAACTCACTGAAGGAATGAGTTGGATGACGCTAAGTAATGAAATAAATTAATAAAATATTTATGGTCAGATAATTTTAACGATTTTATTGTATATTCTATTTATATTTCGTGTTAGTTTTTGGACTGCTTGACCAATGTACAAGTATCAGTTATTCTAGTTTCCATAGCACAAGCTATGCTTAGTTTGAGACTACATGGCTTTCTGTGATATTTGTTTATTTATCATAAATTGTATAGTCCTTGAAGCCTTAAGCCGAGATCAAGACGGTCTTGGAAAAAAACAAAAAAGTTGACAACCTAGTTATACTTTAAGAAGTAATTTTAATACATGAATTTCTCACCAGCTCTTCTCGTGATGCAATACCCATCGGACTTTAAACGTCCAAGTTGAATTAAAGCCAATCTAAGCTCCGATATCAAATCATTGTATTACAATAATTATTATAATATGCTAGTTAAGTTTTATTTTTAAGTTATATTTTTTTGTATATTGATGTTTGTTTTGAAGTGTTTAAGCGCCGCTTTGGGCCCATGGAAATAAATGATTTGATTTTTTGATTTCTTATAAAGTCTAAAGCCATTATACACAAAAACTTTTCACAAAAATATCGGGGTAGAATGCACGCACTATTATTTATAATGAGATTTTTGTTTAATGATGGTCTGTTGCGAGCAGCAAACCATTAATGTGGGTTTTTGTCACTGTGCCAGAGCGACTGTGTAAAATATATACTAAAAATCAGACCACTTTGTACGGAAATTATTTGCTTATTTTTTGCGTGCAATAAATAGTGGAATAGAATTTGGCAACTATTTAAATGTCCTGTTATTTTGAACTTGGCTGAACTTTACAAGAGAATTAAATAGGTTTAGATGCGTAATTAAATAGTACGTAAACCATAAATACAATAAATACGTTGAAACTACTTCAGACTTCTTATTGGTGCTGTTGTTATTTTATGTCAGCAATTTAACAGCATCTGTTCGCAAATTGTTGTCAGCAAAATATTACATGATACAGCAGAATAATTGACCTGTCAGCAAATTAATAGATTTGTCAGGAAATTATTTTCAATTAATAAATAGCTGCCTCGTCGTATGTGCCTCTCACTGCTAGATCTTATATTTTGCTGATAGATCTATTACACTGCTATACAAAAAAAATAAAAAAATCTGCGGCAGGGATTTTGTTAATGGTTTTTGTTAATACTCATATTAGACCTTCACGCTGCATGCTTATTTATTTTTGATTCACTCTGGTTATTGAGATAAACGGAACTAAGAAATAATTGAAAATTTCAAACTTCCGTCCTTCAATAAAGTGCATTTTTCCTTTCAAAAACATGAGTTTTCCACGTAAACCTTGTTTAAACGATCCTAGATTGAATCTGAAGCATGGTTAAGCTTTGTGTTGGTAGTAAAAAACTTTTTGGGGGAAACAAAGCGCCGGAATATCAAGAACTAGTTGCAGAAATGCTACAAAATTTTAACAGAGTAGGAGTCAACATGAGCATAAAATTGCATTTCTTACACAGCCATTTGGACCGATTCCCGCAGAACCTGGGTGATTACAGTGAGGAACAAGAAGAAAGGTTCCATCAGGATATCAGGATAATGTAAGAAAGATATCAAGGTCGATGGGACAGCCATATGATGGCTGACTATTGCTGGACCTTGAAAAGAGATTGTCCTGACAAAGTAAATAAGAGAAAATCCCAAAGAAAAAGGTTTTCATGATCTTCATTTATTTATTCTAGTTAAAGGTACCCCAAACTATTATTATTTTTGCGTATTTTTGTAAAGATAAACAATAAAAATAAATTTTAAATACATATTTTGGCCCATTTATTGAAGCATTTTATGGAAAATGTTAGAAGCGATTATCTCAAAAACTGGAGTCAATTTGACCATTCTGGTATTTTTCCCGTTATCAGCACACTCGTCTTATACAAAATCGACTTCAAGTATGCCTTCCGCAATATGACTGTATAGCAGTGTTAATTGCGAGCACAGTTAGGGCAATTATATATTAAAGGGTACAGGAAAGGAAAAAAATATGTGACAATATAATTATAATATTTTTGTTAACAGATGGTTTAGTTTCGTTTATTATATTGTTTCGTAAAATACCAGACAAAATTTTTTTTTATGAATATTTTCTAAATATTATTGGATCAAAATTCGCTTTTAATATTTTTATTTCAACATATTTACAACATGAAAACAACTCATGCGCAAGAGGCTCACGCAGCCATGAAATGTATTTGAGCCACGTTTCAGTTTTGAGATAAGATTAATTGAAAAGTTAGCAAAGAAGGGCAGCACTCGGTGTTAGATGACTCACACGTACCTATTTTGTATTTAAACCGTTTTGTTTAGACCTTAGGATAAAAAAATTAAATTTTCGCTGGTGAGTGTAATTTTATTTTAACGATTATCTACTGTGTTCTTGCGTGGATTATAAAAACATGTCTTTTTAGCTAGCTAAGCTTACAGATTTCGTATTTTGATTAAGATTGATTGACCAAATTCCAAACGCCACGCTGGCCATTTGCGGATTGGTAGACTTAACACACCCTCGAGCACTTTTCAGGCACTCTCAGGCATACAGGTTTCCTCACGTTGTTTTCCGTCACCGTTAGCGAGTGATAATTTATATGACAAATACACACATATTTTCGAAAAGACGAATTTTAACGATTTATTGACAGAGGTGTGTGCAGTGGGTTCGAACCCGAGACTTTTGACTTCGCAGGTCTACCACCCGGCTATCACTTCTTCTTCTTCTTCTTACGAGTCAATATATAAGAGGGTACAGGGAGGTTTCAGAGTAACGGGGTACCACACCTCAACATAGTTAAACACAGCAGTTATTATATGTCATTGAAAATATTCAATAAGTTGCCAATAGAATTAAAGGGTTTTTTGTACAAAGGCAACTTCAAGGATGATTTGAAGGCTTTTCTGCTGCATAGGTGCTTATATTCCATCCATGATCTGTGAACATTTTATTTATTTTATTTGTATTGTATTTTAGTAATTTAATAAGTTTTTATGACCAACAATTTTATTATATTAATCATAATGATGTATGGTATTGCAACTTGACATTTAACATTAAATTAATTCTGTGGACAATATTAGGCATAGTGTGGACATTCTAATCTAGGTTTAAATTTAGTCAGTAATTTTAATTAAATGTTGTATATGTTGTTTAATTGCATGTAAACTCGTATGATATGTTTGAGTCAAATTGTTTCTTTAATATGTTCTAATTTATTCTATGTTTATTTTTATTTTACCTTTTATGTAATATTCAAACACAACTTAAAACTTGTTTAATGAATAAATAAATTGAAATTGAAATTGAATAGTCAAAGTTTTTTATACCACCCCAGCCCAGTAGGTGGCTACATTAATTGCATTCTCCGTGGCCTTATTCAGATCGCTCAGGGAGCAATTGTCAGGGCAGTTGGGGCATTCACGGAGATGTGTCATCGTTTGCTGAGGAGCACCACAATCGCATTGTGTTTCGCCTGGCTGCATTACTCCCCATTTTTCGAATATCACAGCTTTTTTTTATAAATAGGTATGTATATTTTTCTGTAAATAAAAACTGATTTATTTTGCAGTCTCAGCGTCTGAAGTTTTCTTACATTTCCATATATCTCATTCACAATAATCATAATATTCCCCATTTATATATCCATCGTTTCTTCTATTAGCGGTTGGTGTGAGTCAGATCCATGGAGATGAATATTAAGAGGTACATTATTTGTATGCACAGCGCAACACCATATTATTGCGTACCGGCTGGAGCAAATCGATAGCTATTGGATTTGTCACCATCCCTTTTAGTTATGGATCCCGTGGAATATCTTTGAATATGTCTCAAAAGAGATATTTTCAAATAGTCAATCTTATATAGCTGAGAAGTGTTAGGTTTTTTTTTAAATTTATATCATTGTATACTTAAGTTAAAATTATTATGTAACACTTTAATTTGAACGATTAAATATTTACATAGTGAGCTATCTTTACTCTTTAACTGTACATGAATTTTGACATGTGACACGATATTCAGTGTGCGATGTTAGAACAAAAAAACGCATGTTTTAATATATTCCCATAATGTTACTACAAACCTAAAGTAAAAGTAAAGTAAAAAATTATGTAAAGTGTCAAACGTCCGTGCTATTTTAGTAACAATATCAACTTTAATTTTGCCTACATATTTCTGACTTGGGCGGTGTTGTTTGACAAGAGATAACGATAGTCTAGTGGTTAGCGTATGTGCCCTCTGACCGAGACGGCTCGGGTTCGATTCCCGGGTCGGTCAAAGTGTTATTTGTTAACTTCCCATCAGGATATTTACAATAGCAGCACGGAGTTGGAACTGTGCCCGGTGCACCCTCTATCCCATGGGACCTAAATACAATTGGTGAAATTTGGGTGTTGTTCACCTCTGCTACACCCTTCTGTATAATACAGGCGTGATGCTATGTTATGACTTTCTATTCAACGTTTTTTCGAGGAAAATCTTACTTCTGCACGTGTAAGCATTATTTTGCCCACAAATAAAATCTTTAATATTTCCTCCCACAAATTTGTGGTCACCAAAGAGATGAGCATTACTTGATTAATATACCAAGAATATTTGTATGCAGGGCGCGAACTTAGAATATTAATGAAGATGTCATAAGATGCGACGGGCAGAGAAATATGCCTGATTGTGGAGCAAATACGTGAGCTAAATGGATCAATACCGAGTATTAGATTATGCTTGTTATTCATATTTCTTGTTCGAGTTTTGATAACTAAGTTGCTTATACTTTTGCGGGTTAAACATGTTATTTTGTTGGTAAATGATAACTGTATAGTTTATAAAAATAACTGTTAAAGTCACTACTTAAACATTTTATAGGTCTTTTGAGTTTGTGATCTTAACGACTTTGCAATTATTAAAATTGTACGTACAGATATTAACAGTTAAATTTCACAATAGAATGGACAAATCTTAAAAATACTACTTGTGTAGAAGTTTATGTCAAAGGAAGTAAATGTCATAGAAAAAAATTAAGATTTAATATTAATTGAAATAATAAAATCAATAATTAATTATTTAGAAATACAAAAGAAGTCCCACAGTGCTTTATCATTCATGTAGTCTTGTGTACATAATAAGCTTTGCAAACAAGTTGACGTTTTATATTTTTTAAATTTATTAATAGATAATTTAGTTAATTTAACTGGAACTTTATTATAAAACCTATTAAACAATTACCCATGAACGACGTTTTTTTTTTTATGGAGCCTAGTCAGTAGTAGACACTTATAGCATAGTAACACATGACTACGAAGTACGTATAATTATATTACCAGCGCTGTAGTGCTGATGTGCTGCAGTAGTATGCTGAGGTGTGTACTTTTTTTTGCACATCAATTTTATTTTTATTATAAGTAGTTTTAGAAGTTAAGATTTGCCAAAATAAACGTTTCTTTCTTTCTTTCTTTCTTTCATATTTTATGTACCCTTTTCAGTGAAGGGTGTTTCGAGATTATGCTTAAGACCATTATGTCTCTAATCGATGCATGTAACACAGTAGCTTTATGAACTCTAATACATAATGATTTTCTATTTTAAATAGCTAAAAAAGTTTGTCTGTAAACTTTGAACCCAATTGGAATACAATCAATTTTAGGAACAATGCATGTTATTAGATGAACACACATACCTATTTAATAACTATACGACTTACTGTCTCGATAGTCTAGTGGTTAGCGTATGCGCAGTATCGGATTCAATTGCCGGGTCGTAAAAAGTGTTATTTGTAAACTTTCCGTCAGGAAATTCACAATAGCAGCATGGAGTTACAATTGTGCCCGGAAGATGGCGATAAGCTCACTTCCTATCCCATATTTTATGTTACATATTTTATATTACGTGGGTAAAAGCTGGTTAAATATTGCACTCAGTTTCAGAATTTAGCTTAAATTCCAATGTCGTAATTGAAATAGCAACTACAAAACTAACATTTAGAAAGACTTTTCATAGACTCCTTCTTTTATGATAACACATATAAATATAAAAATAAATAAATATTTCACATGTCACACACAATGCCATCTAGTCCCAAACTAAGCAGAGCTTGTAATATGGGTACTAGAATAACTGATACTAATACATATATACTTTTCTTTTGTAAATACATACATATATTATACATAGAAACACCCAGACAAACCCCCATGTTCATGCACACAAAGATTTTTGTCTTAAGTGGGAATCGAACCCACGACCTCGGCGTCGCAGGCTGGTACACTACCTACTCCGCCATCCTGTCGTCAATATATTTTAAGAGAGCCTCCCCGAGTGACGTACACAACGATGCCCTACGTCCGGCGCACCCTGGGCAATTTCGTGATTTCTCCAAAGCGAATTGGCTAATCCTTTCACCACGAGGGCGATTCAAAATAAAATTTGACTCAGCCATCGCCACGATGAAGAAAAAGAAGAAGACATATATTATTTTTGAATTATTTTCACAAGATAAAGACAGGTATACACAGTTAGAATAAGCTACACACTTATCTCAATCAGCTTCTAAATTGCCACAATTGCAATCTCACGTTTCTTGTACAACTTTGTATCTCCGATCTTGAGATAAACACCGTCCTTGTGTGAACTCACCGAACTCGTATTAAGATAAAATTGTACGCAATCAGTTTTAGGATTAAGATTGTTTTGTTTATATTTGCCTGAGAAACGTTTATGTTTTAGTATTGATTTTTGTGTTCAATTATAAGTTACTGGCAAAGCAAGTTCAGGTGAGCGATACGAACATCTTTTTTTAACCGACTTCAAAAAAAGCAGGAGGTTCTCAATTCGGTTGTATTTTTTTTTTTTTTTTTTTTTTTATGTTTGTTCACCGATTACTCGAAGACGCCTGAACCGATTTGAGAAATTCTTTTTTGTTTGAAAGGATATACTTGTCATGTGGTCCCATTTTTTTAAGTCACGTTCTGATGATGGGATCCTAGAGAAATCGAGGGCAACCCTCAAATTTAAAAGGCTTCTATATTGTTTTTAGTATATTATCTAAAATTTCTCGGATATTTGCATCTAGTAATCAGCATTTTATGTTGCTGAGCTGGAAGGTACAACTCCTCAACGGTTAGGAGTACGGGTATAATTCTTTAAATATAGGCTCCTTGAGGCCGTTTACTGTATTCTTTCAACTTATACACAAATGAGGCGAGACGTTGAATATTACTTAATTAAATAAATAATATGAGGTCATGATTTGATGGTGGGATCCTAGAAAAATCATGGGTAACCCTCAAATTTCAAAGGCTTCTATATTGTTTTTCGTATATTACCTAAAACTACTTGGATATTTGCATTTTAAGTTGCTGAGCTGATGCTGGAAGGTACAACTCCTCAACGGTTAGGAGTACAGGGATAATTCTTTTAATTTAGGCTTAAATAAGTTTTCCGTCTCAAGTAACCGTCACTTAAAATCGTAAAATTAAAATAATTTTTAACAAAAAAAAAAACCGACTTCAAAAAGTAGGTAAACTAAAAAGCAAAAAATAAATTTACTTCGCACAAAATAATACGTTTTTTCATGTAGTTAAATATAAATTATTAAATAATGATTTTATAATTCTGAATTCGGTGCCAAGTAAACAACTACTCTGTATAGATAATATCAATCTTTGTAACAACTATTTTCTGACTGAATATTTCTGTGGTAAGTAGATACCAATACTGGGCGACCGCGCACTAGCACAACTACGCCTCCCTTTATTGTGTGTACGGTAAATTTATCAATTTACAGTACACACAAGTATTGTAGAAAGGTTCTTATAGCTTTTACTTGGCACCGACTTCAGAATTATAAAATCATTATTTAATAATTTATATTCAACTAAATGAAAAAACGTATTATTTTGTGCGAAGTAAATTTATTTTTTGCTTTTTAGTTTACCTACTTTTTGAAGTCGGTTTTTTTTTTGTTAAAAATTATTTTTATTATTCGTAAATATAATACTCTTCAAATGTTTTTCTCTCTCTGGAGTCAGTCTCTCATATCTGAGGATCGTGGTCAGCATTTGGAGCGTATGATCTGCCTTTCTGTCCAGCGCATCTCTTACGAACCGTGTGAAATTTGGAGGATGACGAGTCTTTCACCTGATCGGTCCATCTTGTTGGTTAATGACCGCGCGATCTTATGCCTTCGGTGATTCCGTCGACATTAATTTTGCCAAATTCTTGCCACCTCTGCGCTCAAACGTTTAGGCATAGTAAAAAGATACGCTCTGGTCTGGAAAGAGTTTATACTCTTGTTAGAACACAGAATACTATACAGAAAGCAAGCTACATACAACGCGCGTTCGAGCAACTCGTCATCGCTCACATACTCAATTTTTAAGATCACTACGACCATTTTCGCGCGTGTGTGCTTGCGCGTACCGCCACCGTAAAATCTGAGACACACATTATGTGCATGAGCTGACCTTCTGTCTTACTATTTTGTGCTTACGCGTAGCCGGCTGTCTGCGCTCAGTGTTTCGCGTATGTGTGCTGCGTTCTTTGTTAATTATGCTGTGTCTTCAAACCCCGCCGAGCACATCGCTAGCTGCCTGCGGTCAGCGTTCACAGCATTGAAAATTAAACGCGGAACGCAGAACTTGGCACTATCGTTTCTAAATTTAAAATATTATTATGTCAATAAAGTTCTTGTGCAGTGATATCTTAAAGAGCTACATGAAAAAAACACCGAAGAAAAGATAAAAGAATTGTGTAAACATAATAATAATATCGGAGGGGCGAATGTGTGAGTGCTGATAAGACGTATGAACAAAATGAATGAACGAATAAAATATTAGCGCGAACCTTAAGTAATTGGTATAAGGGACGGTATGAGATTTATGTTTGACCTCAATTTCTTTGTAGGCGAGGATATAGGCACATGATTAAATAACGTACAGATGCTAACCTAAAGAACGAGCAAAATGTTCAACTATTTTCACAAGGTTGGCCAAAAGAAAATTTACAATAACGAAATAATAAAAACTTTAATATTAAAAAAAAAGGTATGTTTTATTTTTTATAAACACAGTATATCACAATAAAATCACTAGTGAACTTAAGAAACGACAACACTTTATTTATTTTTGAAACAAATAAAAAACGACGCATGCTGCGAGCCCTGCGCTAGTCCACTAGCCGAGCCGGTATAAACTGGTTTTGCTTCGTAAGCGACGGAGCCGCTAGTGGACACGCACACAGATGTGACAAGCTTGTAGTGGTGTACTTACCGGAGTGAGATTGTATTAAGCTTAGCCTCTGTATCATAATATATCTACTTATCTTTTTTTATTTATTATATAAAAACATTACAAAGTTACATTAAAAAACTACAACGAATGCAACATAAATCCGAGGGATTTTTCCGCACATCCGATTCATCGCAAGACGATAAGCGTACATATACACAATCATTACACTACAATTATACATTACATCACAATACCTACTTTTTAACAACATAGCTGGAACCAATGATATTATATAAAAACAAATAATATTAAAGTTGAAAAATTAAGAATCCAGCAGGACTTGAACCTGCACCCCCTGGGTATACGCCCCAAGTGCTTTGCCAATTCAGCTATGGATTCGTATGCTGCTAGACTCGAAATTTCTCAACTCTTTTGTGCCAGCGTCATAGGTATATTTATATATTTATATCTGGCTGTCAAAAAACCTATATAGCCACTTCTGTCAATATCGTCGAGGGTGGTCTCTCGCGATATCGCCACGGCGCATTAAAATGACGATTACTTCATAATTGTAAGAAAGATGTGTATAAAATTTATGTTATTAAATCTGTATGAAGTACACTAACAGAAATAATACAATTAAGTATTATTTTATTCTAAAATAATTGATTAAACCTTGGGTGAAAATTAGTGAACGGTAGGTGAACGTTAGTGCATGCGAATATGTCGTATATAATTAAAAATAAAAGACTAATTAATATTTATTTTATTTTTCTTTACAAAAGAATATACAATTTACAATATTCCGTTTAAAAAGAACACCTTTTCATACACTTTTTTTACACCACAAGCTAAACAAACACTTGACTCGTTATACGGCGACCCGAGCGCAACACAAAAAACAAATGAGTTCCGATACTCCAATTTCGTAAACACTGAGTCAAGTGGCTTTAACCACTCATTTATTTTACAGTTTGGTTCGTAATCTAAAGATAAACAAAGTTTTAGCTATTATAAACATTTACTTTACAAGTATTAAACAAAAAACCAAGCACTTGGAAATAAGCGATAAAAAAACTGCTCTCAAATTTAGCCTCACAATGCAAATTCTATTGAAGGTTTTTGTAATATGAATTTTAATTCTACAGCTTCATGATCTGTACAAATCGAAAAATATAATAAAGGGCATACTGCCATACAAAATTACTTTATAAATCTAAATTAAAACTTGACAAATTTTCTACACGTTTGCTTGAGGTTTCCCAGTCTGTCAATGCGCCATTAGATGGCCGATTTGTGTTGCGTAATAAAATTTTATATTTTTTTTAAATAGAAATGAGAATGTATCGATTAAATACAGTAAACGTATGTAGTGAGATGACTAATATGATGTTAATAACTACATTTTGCTCTTATTTTAGTATTTATAAGCAAAACAAGTCAAAATATGCCTGTCTGTCAATGTGCCATTAGATGGTCGATTTGTGCTGCGTATTTTAGTTTTATTAATTTCGCAAAATAGAAATGAAAATGTACCGATTAAATACAGTAAACGTATGTAGTAAGATGTCTATATGATGTTACTAACTACATTTTGCTCCTATTGTAGTATATATATGCAAAAAAAGTCAAAATGTAGAGGGCAAGCACGCCAAAAGTCAGACATTGTTTTATAAACATATCACTTTCAACCAACAATCATAGTCTAAAACGCAAGTTATGAATTAAAAACTGTTTATTACTTACCCGCTCATGCATCACATTTAAATTTTTCCACTAAATCACAAGAATACTGCCAAAAACACACTCAAAACACTCGGGTCGTGTTCACCAACTACGCACTATGAAAGTCTCGACTTATACAAAAAAGTATTGTTGACATTAGCGGCTCAAGTGTCCCATGTGATGTTATATTCCATCCTTGTCGTATCGCCCGTACGTACGTATAAGTTAGAGCAGGATAAATATACTATCAATGCTTATTTGAGCCGTTAAAATACGGCGGGAAAAATCGACCAGCAGCTGGCGTTTGACAGATGCGCGTGTTTTGATGCCAGCCACGAGCTGGTCGATCGACAGTTGAGGGGATATAGGTATACGGTGCTGTCGTGTAAATCCACACTGTGTTTTTAAAGGACATTCAATAACATAGTTCAAATACGTGACTTAAAACTTATTCTATACCATTTAAAAGTCATCCATATTTAGAATATATAGACGTGTCGTAATGTTATGTTTATTTTCCTAAGTAAGTAACATAAAATACATGAGTTAATGCATCTATCTATAAGAACCATAGAATCCAAAATAACCTTGAAATATCCAAGGCAAGTCAAAGCACAGATCCGATAAATTAGTATTCTTCTCACGTTCTCGTCAAATTTCACAAGTTCGGTACACGCTTTGACTTCCCAACTTGCGTTCTACCATTTTGCTTTGTTCGTGTTTCATGTGTGATGTGTAGGTTGTACTCATAGAAATCTTAATAATAAGGCAATAGAAATGTCAAAGACGCTTGACCTTGTCGCCGCGCATCTGTCAAGTCAAACACAAGTGCGAGTTGAGGAATTGTCGTCTTAATGTCATCGCAAAAAGAATAATTTTGTTTGCAGGAATACAAGCGCATTTGTCTAATCGAACAACAGTGCGAGTTGAGGAATTGTCGTCTTAATGTCATCGCCAAAAAGAATAATTTTGTTTGTAGGAATACAAAAAGTGGTATTTGAAAACCGGCGACAGTGTGTTAAAAGATAGTCGATAGCATTTCTATTGACTAGTTATTAAGATTTCTATGGTTGTACTATATCGAGCTTTAGTTTGGAAAAGAATACAGCAGAAATATAATAAGATGATACTCTTTAACATACGTAAATGGAAAACTTAACTTATTTTTGAACTGACTAATTCATTAGTTTTTTTTTATACTACGCCCACAGCGAACGAACGTGTAGTCCACCTGATGGTAAATGGAGTACACCCCATGGACATCAACAATTCACAAAAGTAGATTATAGATGCGTCGCTTCAGCTGAGAACTACGGAGCTATGCCTCATGTGCCTGTAATTTAGTCTAGTGGCTAACATATGTGCCACTCAGCACAAAGTCTTGGTTGCGATGCCCGGGTCTGGTAAAAAGGTTATTCGAGATTTTTCAATAGCAGCACAGAGCTAAAATTTCAGTTTCGTGCCTGAACGCCCCTTTCTTATCCCATAGGACTAAAATTTGCTGTCTATGGCATTAAGTCCACCGTTGTACAATATTTTATGCGCAAGAAGTTTTGAAATAAACAAATAGTAAAATTAAAAACTCCGGGTGTCAAGGGACACCCGGATGGAACGAAGTTACTTTCGATTAATTAGTAAAGAAATTTTTATTTTTCTAAGTTTAAAAAAAAATCTTAATGTGGTTCACCGAATACTCACTCTGTGTGTCTGATGATGTAGCACCGTAGCTGTAACGTAGCATGTAATTACTACGCCGCTACGAGAATTGCTACGAAATGTGTCGTTACAACTTTTCGTCCCAATTTTTTCCGTCTAGCCCTCTTTCGCAACGCGCGATAAGGAACTTCGTTCCAACAAATTGTTTAAAATGTGTTATTCACCTCTGGCACATCTTTATGGGTAATAAAAGCGCAACATTATGTGAAAGAAAAATATAACATTACATTGTTTATTTTTCAAAAATTAGACAACGGGTCTAAATCACCTAATTATTATAATGGTAAATAAATACCTATGCTCGACGTTTCGAAATGACTTGCATCATTCTTGGTCACGAACAGACTGGTCAGCGCGTCGCTCGTCTCCGTGAAGCGCGGATATTGCGTGGATGATGGCGATATTTATTTACCTTTATAATATAATAATAAATATGCCACAACTCACAAAAAACGCCATTTAGTTCCAAACTAAGCAGAGCCTGTACTATGGGTACTAAAATAACTGATACTAATAAATATATACTTTTCTTTTGTAAATACATACTTATTATACATAGAAACACCCAGACTAAGAAAAACCCCCATGTTCATAAGTGGGAATTGAACCCACGACCTCGGCGTTGCAGGCAGGTACACTACCCACTCCGCTATCCGGTCGTCAATAGTTACGTGATTTAGACCCGTTCTCTAATTTTTGAAAAATGGTTTCAACTCGCGAAAGTTTAAAAACATATATTACATTTATCAGTATAATAGTAATAATGATAAATGAATATTCTCTTTATAACAAATCTTTTCACTTTATTAAACGAAAAAAAGTAAATATTTAACAATAATACCGAAAGCAATTTATCTGTATATCTTCAAGATCTAAGGAATCCGACACTTAGGCTATTTAATTTTGTCCTCTGCTGATGGATGATGACGTATCGATGACGTAATGGACGTTTCGGATGATATAGACCCCTTCCCAAAGAAATTAAATAAAAGGGACAGCCTTTGGAGTAACATTATAACAAAATCTTTTAGATTGTAAAGTTTTTGCTTTTTTTATGATGCAATACCCTTTGGTTCTTGGATTCTTCTTTGTGTGTCAATGGAAAAACACATGGAAATGTATGATATTTAAATTTTGTTTGACCAAAACTTTGCCACAAGAACGGCATTATCGGTGGTGCTCCACAGGTCGTCTATGGTACAGGTGGTTGGACATAAGGGGCATGTAAGAAGGTCTTGGATTGTAATCTGATCTTAAACAGTTAGATGGAAATTGATCAAAGGTCCGGTCATAATAATTCAAATTATAGTAATGTAAAAGTGTAAATTTGTGTTAACATCGAACATATAGTTTGCTTTATTATTACAATTAAACAATCTTAAATTAATATACAAACTTAAATAATAAATAATACTAAAACTAAAATCATACCTAACTGTGTACAGCTGGAAGAAAAATAAAAATAAAATATGTAAAAAAGTTATGCGTCAAAAAATATTATCGCATCAATGTCAAATGCGGGTGTCGTGCCCAGAAGAAAAATACATACATTATAACATAACATAACATAACATAACATAACATAACAACACGCCTATATTACCCAGATGGCTATGGCAGAGGTGTATAACATCCACAAATCACCTGTTATGTTTAGGTCCCGTGAGCCTATCGCCAACTACCATGCACAATTCCAACTATGGAGTTGAAATTGTGCACGGTAGTTGGCGGTAGGCTCACGGCTGCTTTGAACCTGAGATCTTGCGGTTAGAGGCGCATACGCTAACCACTATTCCATCGAGACAGTGTAAAGTATAAATAGTGTAAATAAGTTTTATTTATAAATAATTAGAATTATTTTACTTACTAATTTATTTATTTATTTATTTATAAGCACTACCAACAGTAAAATTACAGAGATACTTAATATTTACATTAATCTGCTTAAAGTATATGTAATTTTACAAATAATAGGTGTGCATAGTGCAACACCCATATATTACCTAATATGTTTAGATTTCTTGGGATAGAAGGTAAGCGTGACGGAAAATTCACAAATAACACTTTTGCTTGACCCGAGAGTCAAAACCAAGACCTCGCAGTGAGCAATACACAAGTTGATTGATGCAAACTATGTCTGCATCAATCTAGCACTGCCCTTATGCGCGAAAGTGTTATCGGCATGGCTCCAATTGTTTATAACAAATTTTCTAAAAGTTGGCAAGATTTAAGTAGTGAAGCATTTAAGCAGAAAGTAAAGTCATTTCTGGTTGGAATAGCCTATTATAATATAAGAGACTTTTTAAATGACAAAATTGATTTGACATAGTTAAAATTTCAGATGACTAAATATTTTAATTGAATACAATAAATTATTTGACATTGTTTAAATTATTTTAAGATTTAAAATAATTAATTTTCTTATTAAATATTATTATGAAATACTTTATGTTGCTTGTTATAAATCATGTTTTAATACAGAAATGGATTGCTAGTGAAATTTTTTAATATAGAATGATTGTATCTACATATTTGCATGCCATTTTACATGGCAAACAAATCTTGAACTTCATGTATCTCTATAACTTGCATGCGATTTTATTATTGTTTGTACACAATGTGTTTGAGCAAATAAATAAATTATCTTATCTTATCTTATCTTGTTGTAGCGCTAGACCATCGTTGCAGCTGCTCTAAAAAGACTATAGTCAAAGAACGTTTTAGGACAAAAGCTATTGTTCCTAAGGTTTACAATATTCTGTAACAAAGTAATCAACGCAAACCTAACTCTTAATAATGTCATGAGTCAGCACAAAACATAATTGAAACTAAACTAACTCCAAACTTGCGTCGATAGCCCAAACTGAGTGAAACTATTACATCATTGCCTTCATCAAGTGATCCAAAATTACGATCACACACACGCTGTACCGGCTACGCGCAGTATGTGCTGGTCTCGTATTGCACAAGAAACCTATGTACCATCACATACTGCAAATGCAGAGTTTGATGTGAAGTCGTCTGTACTCTCGAATATTTTTTTAGTTTTAGTATACATTTCGGAGAGTGTGTCGAGGAATTGCACAACTTTATTCCTCCGTCCCCATTTCACCAGCCGACTACCAGACAAACAGGCATTGCTTCATGGTAAAAATTCCACAAACACGCACGAAGCGTTTAACTTTAACATTCCTCATTTAATAAAAAAATCATTTTCCCAACCCCTTTTTTTCGATAAGCTTGGAGTCAGTCGGCTTCTATTGTTAATATTAATTTTAATCATTAATGAAATAACACTAACATTTGATTTTTATTTTTATTTTTTGTTTTATGTTATGTTATTAATATGATAAAGTGTTTATGGCTCTGGAAATAACTAATTAAAGAACTTAATGTACCACGCTTTAAGACAAAAAAAAAAATCAGGTAAATATCTGGCATAGCGTGACTGTCATCAAACTTCTTGAGTATTTGTCAGACTATTTGACAACTACTCTAAAAAACTGACATGTTACATTGAGTTATCAATAAAGAATTGTATTGTATTGTAATGACCAGGATTCGAACCCACGACCTCGATCGCAAGCCCGATGCCTTGCCCATTGCACCACGGCCGCTTTAAAGTGGCTTATTTACAAATAATATTTACAAATATCACTCAAAGAAACACAACAACTACTCATCCAGAATTCACAGAAGTTTCCACATCATAAAGTTTACGACCTAAATTATTTTGGGCTAAAATAATTCAGATTAAAATGTAGCTCGGTCACAGATTTTAGTCTCTGGCAAAGCGCCAAAACTACATTTATATCAAAACGTCATCACTTATCCTTATCCTTATCCTATACTTCAAGCAAAATTCAACTTTACAGCTACATGATAAGGATGATTGATTGATATTGTTATGTGGTGTTTACTACGTTTTTCGAACGGTAGAACACCACAGGCCTGACCCATTCATATTTCAAGGTGCGTATATTGTAAATGTAGGAATTTTGAAGTGTAGTTCACGAAATGACTGGATTTAAATGCTGTCAGAATGATTTTGTGTTACTTGATGTTTTTATTTGCTCTCAGAATTTTAATATTTAAAGGCTTTTTCGTGGAAGTAATTGTTTGTTGGTTTGTTGGTCATGAATTTGTGGAGGAAAAGTTTTCAAAGATCACTTAAATTTTAAAGTGATTGCTTCGCGGTCTAGTAGTATAATTTTTTATCGCTCACCCTGAGGTCTTGGCCTGGACTTTTGGATCGTGCAATAGTGTTTAAGGGATTTTTTCTTTAAAAGTAGCAATTGAAGGTAGAATTGTGCCTGGTGGATGGCGATAGGCTCACCCACTATCACATCGGATTTAAACATAACTGGTGAAATTAAGGTGTTTATACACTTCTGCAATAATCTTCTGGGTAATTACGATATTATGGGAAAACGTGTTTTTTTACGTCGTGAATTTTAATTACGTCTAGATACTTAGGTCGTAATAAAAGTCACTATGTCATATCCACCCTGTATTGTTGTCATGATGTATTTATGAATAATGTTTTTATTTACCCTCAGATGTTTAAATATTTAAAGGCTTTTACGTTGAAGTTAATTGTTTGTTGGTTTGTTTGTCATGAATTTGTGGAGGTAAACTGGGAGGTCACTTTGATTTTATAAGCTTGGGTGTTTCACTTTTGTATCACTTTGTCCGTCTGTAAATAGATATAAGAGCAAATTTTAGCATAACAAAACATCACGCCAATTCTTGTTCGAATTTCAAATTCAAATTCAAATCATTTATTTTCATAGGCCCCAGGAGGCGCTTGAACACGTCAAAACATAACAAAAAATGATATAAAAGTAAATAATAAATAAATAAATAAATATAGTTCTTCTTCGTCGTGTCGATGGCTGAGTCAAATTTTATTTTGACTTGCCATCGTTGTGAAAGGATTAGCCAATTCGCTTTGGAGAAATCGCGAATTGCCCAGGGTGCGCCAGACGTAGAGAATCGTTGTGTACGTCTCTCAGGGCAGCTCCCTTCATCACACCAGTAATTTTTAAGTCTTATGTTGCCATTCATCGCCACAATTCCACCTCCATGCTGCTATTTGAGAATTTCCTGACAGAAAATCCAATATCACACTTTTGCCCGACCCGGGAATCGAACCCGAGTTCTCACAGTGAGAGGCCGTATAAACTAACCACTTGACTAGCAAAGTTTGTTTGGCATGTTTTGTGAAAAGGTTTCAAAGGTCACTTTGATTTTATAAGCGTGGGTGTTACACTTTTATTACTTTGTCTGGTTAATGGAAATGTACGCATGTTTTATTTAAATATCGACGACGAAAATCGTAAACGCTGTAACCTTTAAAACATGGAATTTTCACCAGAGCCAAAAAAAAGAAAAACAAAAAAAATATTACTTAAAATCAGACACTTTGTTCTTGTGTTCTTTTAAAGTAGCACTAAACCACTTGAAGCACTCATTTCACTGAACTAGCTCAAAAGGTTTCGTCCTTTTAAGTCTTCTAACTATGTCTGTGGTGTCAAGGAGCTGGATATAAATATAACCACACAAGAACAAAGTGTCATTTTCGATAAAAGAGACAATAAGATAGGTGTTAATGGACATATTCTTAGCATAAATTAATTTAGTAGCTTAGGTCAAAATTAAATTACTCATTAGTCTCTAATGTTATATCTAGACTAGATTGTAATATTTATGACGTTTCTAATTGTTTAGAAACATCATAAAAAAAAAAAAAAAAAAAAAACTTAAAATCAGAACATTGGAAAAACATGATTTCATAATGTATTTTTATTTTTTCTTGTGGTATGTATTAGCTACTTATTACCAGAGTTTTGTGGCCTTTAAAATCATGTAACCGTGGCATTATTTTATGTAAAATATAATATGTTTTTGTAATAAGTTTACCTACACCTTTAAAATGCTGTTATTTTTTTCGAATTTTGCTGACTGCAAAAATAGCGTAAACCACAGTAGCCTCTAAAACACAGGTTTTTGGCAGGGTTACAATAAAAAAAAACCCAAAATTTAAAAGGCGTTGGCATAACTGTAATTTTTTTCATCGTAGAAATATGAAACCCAGAACAATCGACCCAGGGATTTTTTCATGATAGAAATGATGTTAAAAAATGTATTTTAGTTTTTTGGAGCTTACAGCGTTTACATTTTCCATCGACGATTTGGTTCCGCCCACGGTTTCACCTACACGTTTGTAAATTGTTTAAAGCCTTAATTAGACCACTTATTTGCTTAGAACTATATTTAATGCATATTTCACTAAGTTTGCTGAAGTAATACTAAACATTAGTAGAAATAAACGCATTAAAAATTAGAACAATAAAAAAAAATTGTTTGATGTTTTAAAAATAAGTATTTTGTAGCACTTGTAGAGGCAAATGCTACGAGACATGCTACGGCAATACGATCGTAGCAAGATCGTAGCACAAATGCATTGTTATAGTGAACTTTAGTATGCTACAAGCATTTCATTGTTCAACGTCGATCTATTGGTGCTAATAGCTGTCGATATAATAATATGTCGACTTATCTATTCCACCGCGTCATGAATGTGAATATAAATCTTTTAATTAAAGTATACCACACATGCAAATAATACTAATACGTAAAAAGTGATGTAAATAAAGTTAGATACAAATTAAAAACGATTATATTTTATCCCAAGTCGACGCTTTGTCTTGTATAGAAGGACAGACGGACATAGCAAAACTATAGGGTTCTTTGTCGATATTCCGGAACCCTAAAAGTCTACTTTATTGCGTCTTGCCTTATAATATAGAACTGAAAAATAATAATAATAATAATAATAAATACTCTTTATTGTACACAAAAAACAAAAGAAAGATACAAAAAAAACAAACGCTTAAGGGCATCACATTGCTTAATGACCTTGAAGATCTGGCTGTTGTAACAGTGTTTAAAAATTAAGCGCCATCTAGTTACAGAGAATCATACTATAACAAAATTTACTGATGATTGTACAAGATTACAGATGCGACGCAATACTGTATAGTATTTGCCTAATTCATTCGGTCTCTGGGAGGCAGTAAGTACTTTTTCAAATGTAAAAAGTAATTTATTTGTGCCCACATATACATTACGTATTTCTTTTGTTTGATATGAATACGTTGACTTCTAGCTATACCTGCTGAAGGTCTATGATGTACAGGTCAGCGCCCAACGGTTCTCAATATTGGAAATAGTCAGGAGAGACCAGTTTTCAAAATCTGCCTAATTGATCACGGATGCTACTACAGAATACATGCTGAAGGTCTGATGATGACCAGGTTAGCGCCCAACGGTTCTCAATAATAGAGTTAGTCAGGAGAAACCAGTTTTCAAAATCTGCCTATTTGATCGCGGTTGCTACTACAAAATACATGCTGAAGGTATGAACCAAAAATATTCAATAAACCAAATTAATAATCTAAATTATATTTGAAATCAAATTCAACATGATTTGAACTTTGATGACCTATTCCCGCCAAATTCGCAAGTTATCTCAATTGAAATTTAAACTTTAACTCCTAAACTATAAAGATCATTTTCGTACGTGCAGCGGCGGGCCCGACCGAACGCCGAACGAACTGCCAAGCTGCGCATGCGCGCGGCCGGCTACTCATCGGCTAGAATAGTTTTGATTTTATGCGATTATGTGCTCTAGCTTTATTGATATAAAGATTCAATTGCTGTAAGTGATATTTTCAACTAAAAGAAAGTAATTTCATATATTATGATCAGTTACTATTCGTAATTTGTAGTGCTTATTTTTTTTTTTTTTTGGTTCAAAACCTCGAACTTCCTTCTCTTGCAGGACAAGAGGTGTGTGTGCGGCAAGTATTTTATTTGTTTGATCAATTTATTTGTGCTACTTTCTTTTTTTTTTGTTTCAAAACCTCGAACTTCCTTCTCTTGCAGGACAAGAGGTGTGTGCGGCAAGTATTTTATTTTTTTCATTAATTTATTTTTATTGTCAGTTTAAATTTTTTTTTATTTTTTTTTGAGGATATTTTGATTACGTGCTACTTGTTTGTTGTGAATTATGTTGATTTTTGGTGACGAGTTTAATTAGACTTTGATGATGTTAATTGTTTGTTTATTTTGTTGAGGCGTGGTAGGTACATCGATAAAAAGTAACCTATGTTACACGCCTTGTAGTCAGGTACCTGCATCTAAAATTTTATCAAAATCGGTTCAGCCGTTTAGAAGATTAGCCGATACAAACAGACAGACAGACAGACAAAAATTTAAAATCTATATTTTAGGCAAATAACTATATCTGTTAAAAAATCATTGATATTTTGACATTAAAAACAGACACTTCAATTTTATTTATTTGTATTGACGATTACGGAATTTAAATGCAAATCACGAAAAATTTAAATAAGAATGTACTTAAAAACAATGAACTTTTAAATACGCCTAGGCCTAGCTATTCTCCTTTCCTATATTATACTATACTAGACAGTCCTAAACTGTTAAAGTATGAAGGAAAGTTTATTGAATTTAACCTAGCATCAAACTAATGCAACGATGGAACAAAATATTAAACGTCATTGACATCAACAATAAACCGAATCTCAAACCTGACTAAAAATATTAACTAATATTTTCAACCGTAAAAAATATCGATATTATATTCTGACTGTTAACGGTTAACCAATATAATATTTCAACCATATAGTCTATGATTATTTCAAAAATAAAACTTTAATAAAACTGGGTTTTATTACGCTTACAAACTTAATTACAATTTATACTAAATAAAAAGAATATTTGCCTTCCATTAAGACTATGAGTTCATTCAAGAATAATGAATTCAAAATATTATTTGAAAAAAAAAACGCACGTACATCCTCTCGTCGTAGGTGTCGTCAAGACACTGACAAGACAAATCCCGAGTAAGGGCCACGGGCATAGCGGGGGTGCTTGGTGGGGAACTATGCCAAGATTCGGGTTATATTTGATTATTACAAAATATAAAAATAAAAACGTGAAAATAGCCAACACGAATTGTTAAACAGGGTTTTTGCTTTCTTTTAGTATAAATATGATACAGAATGACCCAGCCGTTATGTAGACAATTTGATATATAGTTTAAAAAAGACCCATGTTCTCAATTTTTTTGCCAACATTTGGACAAGTTTATAGAAAAAGTAAAGAATACAAAGTTTTTTTCATATGCTCTAGTTTATTTGTATATTTTTTTTATTGTAATAGCATGAAAGAATTTGTCTACAATCTGCACTTTACCAAGCGTATTTTTCGGGTTCGATCGATGCAATCCCCTTAAAACTACATAGTTGCACAAACAGCGGTGTAAGTAAATTTTCTAATACGTCATTAAGCAAAAATAATAATTATGATGGTGTACAGTCTGTACTTTAAATGAGTATAGTAAACTTCAACAAAGACGTAAACGTACCAATAATTTAACCGTTATATCAGTATTAATTTGAACAATACGAATTAATTTTAAATCCCGATAATTTTATCTGAAGCATTTCATGAACTGTGCGGTGAAACTCACTGAATAAAGTAGGTTTTAATTTCGAATAATTGCAATAAGCTGAATAAATATAGTTCCATTGCGATCCGGAATAATAAAATTGTTCGGTGAATTGAATGTGCAGGTAGAAAACAGAAGGTTCATTCGTTTTTGTACCATTATACTATACTTATATTTATTTATTATACGCTGGCAACCACGTTGTTAATGCGATGATTTTAAGTATTAAAAATATTTCAACCAAAATTCATAATACCATCCAATTACTCCAGAAATGAGATCTAATAAAAAAACAAAAAACGCAACATATATACGAATCGAATTGAGAACCTCCTCCTTTTTTAGAAGTCGGTTAAAAATTACGACACCTACGTAGAAAGTACGTCATTGAAGTATGTCATACGGAAAATATCTATCAATGAAAGTGAGTGTGTTCATACGAGTTCTTAACAGCGAAACTTTTCCTTCTTTTCCGCCCGCTGCAGAGCTCAATCGGAAGGAAGGGAGGAAAAGTAGAACTGCTACGAAGGCAAGTCCCTTTTCTCTCATTTTTTGATAATTCATCATTGTTTTTGGTCTTCTTCCTCTTCTTTCGTATCAACGGTACTACAATCTTATATTACTCCCGCCCAGTGCGTGGCCACACCGGTTGTTTTGGTAATCATTAGATTTTGTACATTTTAGTAGATATTTTGTATAATGTATAAATTCAATTTAAAAAAAAATCACGTGATCAGAAGGCTGGTTTTTACTTTTCTCAAAGGTTGAGCATTGCTATTCAACGCGGCAATGCCGCCAGCCTTCTGGGCACGTCACCCGCATTTGACATAGATTCGGAAGTATTTTTTGACGCATAACCCTTTTCTCTTTCAGCTGTAAATAGTTAGGTATGATTTTGTTCTTTTTATAATTTAATTTTAATGCCTGTAAAATATTTTATTTCTTATTTAATAAAAAAAAAATTAGACTAAATATCTAAATTGCGTAATTATTATACAGGTAAATAGATACCTAAGCTCGACGTTACGAAGTTTATAATAATTACGCGATAAAGACACGTTGTCTAATTTTTGAAAAATGTTCCTAAATCGCGAAAGTTAAAAAACATATTTTATATAAATTCAATTATTATAATTATAACTCCATTACTATACTAAAACTAGTCTACACTTATCATTATTACTATAACTAATAATTTGAACAGGCTCGGGTCGGTACTAAAATTTAATATCGGTCGCAAATTCAGTTGGAATTTAGTTACAATGGCCAGTACGCTTTGAGATCGTATCGTGGCTATTCGTATGTGGCTTATGTTTAGACATAATCCGTTACGAAGTCATATTACAGTGTTATTTACCTACATGATGGATGAAACCAAATGCATCTGCACTGGAATTATAAAATGAAGGCACAAGACTAAAAGCGGCCGTGGCGCAATGGATAAGGCATCGGTCTTACGATCGAGAGGTCGTGGGATCGAATCCTGGCCATTACACCACGGACGTAAACTTCCTCCTAACACAAGCGAATTAAGCTTAGCTGGAGGGGGTTAACAAGAATACTAGTAATTTGTATTTGCGAATTGCAAGACTTTGCTATTTGTATTGAATGAATCCCGAACTATTTACAGGATAATTGGTGATTCGACGTATTCCTTGCAGCAATAACGTAGTGACTATAATGGTGTAGTGGTTAGCGTTTGCGCCTCTTACCGCAATGTTTTGGATTCGATTCCCGGGTCGGGCAATCAGCAGCACGGAGTTGGTATTGTGCCTGGTGGATGTTGATAGGCTCACCCCCTATACCATGGGACCTAACCATAACAAATAAAGTGTGGGTATTGTACACCTCTGTCACACCCTTCTGGGTAATACAGGCGTGATGTTATCTTATGTTATGTTAACGTGGAGCGTTTCATGCCTGCTACCAAACCTCCACAACCCGGGGTGAATCGACGTTACTTTGTTATATATATACTATGTGTACTTTGTGTGTGTTAAACATATGTTCTTGTAAATATGTCTTTAAAAAAAAAATCAGACTTTCTGGATTCTATCTACCCATATTGACGACCGGATGGCGGAGTAGGTAGTGTACCTGCCTGTGACGCCGAGGTCGTGGGTTTGAATCCCACTTAAGACAAAATCTTTGTGTGAATGAACATAGGGGGTTTGTCTTAGTCTGGGTGTTTCTATGTATAATATGTATGTATTTACAAAAGAAAAGTATATATGTATTAGTATCAGTTATTCTAGTACTCATAGTACAAGCTCTGCTTAGTTTGGGACTAGATGGCGTTGTGTGTGAGTTGTGAGATATTTATTTATTATGTTTGTGGACACAGGAGTAATTACTAGAACAGCGTCTTAAAAAAAAATCTAACTTCTTATATTGACTACCATAGATATTCAAATATCAATTGCAGCTTTTTTTTGACAGCCAAGTTTAACTAAATTTAGCTCATACAACAACAGTTCAATACAAAGATACAGTGTATGAGGTCATCACACAGCTGTTTGTTCTTTTATATAACTCTTTTCAATAGCTATAAACGGACCTGAGCGGTTATTTTAAGTAACGATACAAAGATGAAACTAGGCATTACTCCATTTTTTTGAAATTGTCGTAAATGGCCCTTACCGAGAGTTCTCGAATTCGATTCTCGGGCCAGGTCGGGCGTTACATGGCATTTTAGGCAGAAAATTCTTAATGGTAGCAAGTGAAGTGTGGGTGTCATACACCTCTGTAATACTTTTCTTGGATGTTATATAGGCAAGAAGGTTTGTTATGTAACAAATACATACTACAAACTTTTTAAAATCTACAAACATTTCTATTTAAATTGTAAACCAAATTATTCCACTCAAAATAAACTCAAAAGATAGCGTATAAATTTAAATATAATTTACATATCCTTGCCGTAGATTCAAAATACTTTGTAAGCAGTCTAAGGTTGTGTCCTAAGTGAGTGACGACCAAGAAGCGCCGCGATGTAACTCCAAACAAACGCTTCTGTTTTCTATTATAATTTTCTTTTATAAAAAGTCTTATATTCAATGATGATATAAATTTGCAAATTTTAAGGAATATTAAATAAATATTAAGACTTAAAGAAATTTTTATCAAACATTCGTAACATGTTTTGTATTGATCACGTTGCATAGCGTCGCGTCCGTCGCTCAAGCATTATCCGAGCTGAGCTGCCAACGTGACACGATGCGATAAAACCCCATACAACTGCTTTTCTTTATGTCACGTTCGTCGCATGTTTTGTATGGATCACGTCGCACACCATTGCGTTTGTCACTAACATAGGACAACGAGTAAGAAAATCTCATATCGTTTCAATATCGATGCAAAATTACAGGCAAAATGTTTTCTTCTTTTTACTACCAAGAAAGGGACATGAATTTTTACGATATCTGACAAGGCGCAGTAAAATACAGGATTGTACACACGGTTACTGATCAACCGATACTTTTCCAGTATATCCTGGTCTAGCATTGCACGGGCTGTCTATACAATCCAAGACCATCTTACACTGGAGATGTATAGGTTAATGTTTGTACATCGACATGAAACAGATGGCGTGACAAGGAGATGCTTTGTTTATTTTTAAAATTTATGTATCGGAAACATGAATAGGTCTTTAGAGAATAATGGTAGGAGAATATTTGACTGATATTTTTTAAGGCTTTTTTGTGTTATAGAAATTGATACAATATGTCATTTAAGATTCTGATAAAAATATTTGAGCAGGACATTTTTCTTTGTGTACGAACTGTAGCGCGCAAGTTTCGTAAGTTAGCAGGCTTATTGATCAACTTAAAAATTACAACCAAATTTTGATGTAGGTAAATAAAACGGCCATAGTATTGTATCTGGCCATAGTGGACCAGGACGAGTCAAGGCCACATATTTTGACTAAAGTGTAGACTTTGTAGACTAAGGGTGTGTAGCTTTACATATGATCTGATAACATTTTGACTCCGCAAGCCATTTGTCGTCGTCCGGACAACATTTTACGTGAAAATTATTCTGCATACTCTATACAAATAAATAAATGGCGCAATTTAGTTACTAAAAGGTTTATTTTTTATTTTAGGTACAGTCGGCCAATGAGTTGGGTATGCAGGGCAAAAACTTCTAAGTCATAGTAAAGACTTACGACACCGGTTATGAATAAGTGAGTTAAATATCTAAATAGTGGGTATATTACACTTATTAAATATGAAATACAAACTTACATATCTATTGCAGTCAGTTTTTACTATGGCGGACATAACCTATTACGTTTCGATTTGCCTTCCTCAAGCATTTTTGCAACTTACAAAGTTTTATCACAAAGGAACCATCTTTCAAATATCAAAAACAGACTTTCAAATCTCCGTGACAACAACTTGATCCAGCATATTTTATTAAAAAAGACACCCAATTATAAATTAATCTGTTCATCGCCGATAAATCACTACAGAGACTGGGGAAAGATACACACGAGTACACATTAAGCGGTACAATCCCAGCATAAGATGGTCTCGAATTGAATAGACTGGCCGTGCACTGCGAGACCAGCTTATATTAGAGATAAACCAGCTTGAAATGGAGCCGTGTATACAATTTCGAGGATTTACGAGTAAAATCTTTTCTTTACACCTTCTTTCTTGTCAGGACAAATCCTACCTTTTGCTCGGATTCTACGGATTAATGTGACTTTTATCTGAGACCCTTTAGAAACTTCTGTTTGGTTATTTTTTATTTTTTTTTGAATATTTATTGTACTTTTCAAATGGTTTCAAGAAGATGAAAAAATAAGGCTAAAGTATTTTAGGTGATAGGCCGTAATCATGTCTAATATATTTTTTTAACAAATGGCCATAAACTAACTATATTGGTGCAAAAAGTCACATTTACTTTAAGTATGATTACAAAAACCTAGTTGGTTTACTTTCTTAAACAACAAAATCACACCATAAAACCCACCGCAAAACCACGCATATCCGGCAAAAAGAGCGCAAAAAAGCAAAAGGTATCTTAACCGGTTCAACGCTTGTCGATATCCGGATTATCCGAATTTAAGGGCTGACACTAACAAGGGTTAGATTTTGTACGCGAGGGTGGTCGTGGGTTAATTGGACACTCACTCAATATTCTAGAGGTGTGGTGCGTAATGGAATTCCTAGTTCCGATAACCAGGTGTATCCAGCTGTGAAAGTAGTGCTTTGAGTAGGTATTGAAGTGCTAAAAATGAGACAAAGCGGTAAAAATATGTTATAAAAATTTGAATTTGGAATTTTTAAGATAGAAATTCATTTGTTTTCAATAATTGATGAAATATTTTTTTTAAGACATTAAAAGTTCTTATATTATTTTTTTTGTGTTTTTATTACAACCTCTGTTTT
This sequence comes from Hypena proboscidalis, assembly GCA_905147285.1. Taxonomy (NCBI): domain Eukaryota; kingdom Metazoa; phylum Arthropoda; class Insecta; order Lepidoptera; family Erebidae; genus Hypena; species Hypena proboscidalis. The sequence goes on along the minus strand of LR990150.1, from coordinate 875,491 downwards.
GAAAACATTGTCAAATTACAATTTTGCTAAATATTTGTTATTTTTACTATCAAACATTTAGAATTATCACCATTTCTCGATTTAATGTTTCGTCCAATTTAAAAACAAATCTAAACATGCAAATATATTCATCAAAGATAATCGGATTGATAATTACCAATTTGGGGTTGCAATCAATTAAATTGTAATTGGTCACAGTTTCTGTATCACAATTAGTTATTTGGATAAAGACAAGAAATGTATAATCTCACTAACGTTTGCTGTTTGGGAATCTAATCATTTAATTACAAGTCATGCAGGTGAATGCTTAATCAATTCACTGTGTGCACTTTGTGTGTGTGAAATGTATATTTGTGAACACCGCCGCGACAGGAGTTATTCCCAGTGTGGGCGGATAATTATATATGAAATTTAAGAAGAAATAGGTTATTTCTTCTTTAAAAAAAAGTATTTTAGTGATAACTTTTAAAAACAAAGCCAGACGGATAATAGCGTGAACATAAACATATTTTAGGTTTTTTTAATACCTAAGAAGAACTAGACATGCGCTACAAAAAAATGTACTGGCTTATCGGAAAGCAATCACCCCTTTCAGTACCTAACAAAGTCCTACTATACAAACAGGTTTTGATGCCTGTATGGACTTATGGCATCCAGCTGTGGGGCTGTGCCGCTCAAAGTAATCGGCAAATTATACAAAGATTCCAGAATAAAGTACTCAGGAATATCGTGAACGCGCCCTGGTATGTAAGGAATTGCGACCTCCACATGGACCTCAACATTGATGTCGTAGATAAAGTGATGCAAAAATTGGCAGAAGCCCACGAATATAGGCTTCATCATCACGTTAACGTCGAATCCATCCAGCTCCTCGACCATACGGACATAGTGAAAAGACTTAAACGGACAAAACCATATGAGTTAGTTAGTGTTAGTGATTAAGTGAAAAATAACAAACACAAACAGTGATAGTTCAAAAGACAACATGAACAAAGTGTCTTCGCCTTAATAAAAACTAAGTGAAGTGTTATTGGACGCCTCTTAGATTTAAGTTTACATATTAATTTAGGTTAAAATAGAATTACTCATTAGCCTTTATGGGCTAGATTGTAATAAAATAAGATATTTGTGATATCTTAGAAAACAAAAAAAATAAAAAAATACCTACATAATTTGTTTATTTGAAGCATTATTCTCACTCATAATTAATTTTATTACTGGAAAACGAGGTATAACACCGTAGTCCTATTATAAAAGCAATAATTTATTACTTTCAGTAAAAATAGACATCTAAACTACAACTGAATTATTTACCTGTTTACAATGTACTAAAATTAATAACATAAAACAAGCTAATTTTAATACATACAGAAAAAAAATCACAAAACAGAGCTTTCAACGAAATAATACATTTCCTTAATACACAAGTCAGTTCCAGAATCAAGACAAATGCAACGAGTTTACAAACATTAGGATCCATTAAGCTGTTAGGGCCTGACAAGGAAGAACGCTCATACAGTCATACAAATGGATGAAAGGATTTTGCTCTGGCTTATGAGATTTTCTTGTTTCTGGTGGATTTTGTTAATGAAATCTGATATTAATGAGAAAAGGGTTGCCTTTTTAATCGCTTGTTTGTTGTGTCAACGTCTCTAATAATAAAATGAAATTAAATTTTGAGGAAAAGTATTTTGAATTTTTCTAGTTATTTGATGATGTACAAAATATAATAAGCTAAAAGTGCTACTAATTTGAAGCGGAGATACAAGCACAACTGATGTATTTTTTTCTGATCAACGACATGTAAATATTGTATATTGTATCACGTATTTAAATTCCAAATCCACCCCGGGATGGATGCATACAGCCATTTATTGAAACCATAAATTAAAGACGATACGTAGTTAGTGTTAATTGCCACCGGTTTAAAAAACAAAAATAAACAAATTTACTTTTTCGAACAAATTACTTTTTCCTTATTGTTTTTGTTCACTTGCTAGTAATTTGCAAATACAAATTACCAATGCCGTCTAATGTCCACAGTGCAATGGCCAGGATTCGAACCCGTTTTAGGTTGGTCTTGATTGTGAGACCAATACCTTATCCATCGCGCCATGGCCGCTTCAAATTTGTTTGGAAAAATTTACAATTTTATTGAGCTAAACAATTACTACATTAACAAACTGTGATTTTAATAAATGCTCCAATATTGCATCGACACTGTATAAATAAGAAGCATTTACCTATTCACTACTCGTAATTTGTCAATTAGTTGTCCAAATATTCAATATTTGTACAACATTAGAGAAACTGACCAACCACAATTTAATTGATTGAAGCCTCAAACTGCTCATTAATAAGCCAATTATATTTGATATAGAGATTTTGGAGTTTGCTGTCTGTACAAACTTTAATAATTATGAGCATGAAGGTATTTATACTAAGAAACAGTTGAAAAAGATATGGGACCGGCAGGATTTGAACCTGCGACCTTACTGCACACCGGGCAGTCGCTCTTTGGGTCGACACACACCAAAAGCGCGTCGAAGCGCAGCGCAGCGCATGAGAAACTCTACGCTACTACTACTATGGAATTCGCCGGAATTCCCGCGGCGCCGCGGGCATCCGCGCGACTTGTTTGAGTTTCTCATGCGATAATGAGTATTATGTTTGTGAGAATAGAGTTGGAATTCATATAACACTGAAACTGCGCTTCGATTCGCTGCGCTTCGACGCGCTTTTGGTGTGTGTCGACCCTTAGCCATCCAGCTACGGTCGCCTCTTACCGGCACATTAAATTTCTCAACTGAATGGTTTGTATCCTACCTAAGATAGGAACAAATGGATGAACGTGACGTCACGAAATGACGTATCATACAGTTGAGAAATTTAATTGTGCCGGTAAAAGGCGACCGTAGCTGGATGGATAAGAGCGAGTGCCCGGTGTGCAGTAAGGTCGCAGGTTCAAATCCTGCCGGTCCCATATCTTTTTCAACTGTTTCTTAGTACAATTTGCTAAGCATAGCTAAATGCTATAAAAATAATCAATGAAGGTATTTAACTCAAAATATTGTAACTTTATTTGTATACCAGGTAGTACATATTTGTATAAGAGCTATAACTTTGATATTAATTATTGAATTTTAAAGGGTACGTTTTTCATAAAATATAATTATTTGCCTTATAGTAAAAAAAACCTTTTTTTTGACCTTTCGCTATTAAAACGAAACACCATCGAAATACTCGGAAACCAAAAATCCCATTACGCACCACACCACTAGAATATTGAGTGAGTGTCCAATTAACCCACGACCACCCTCGCGTACAAAATTTAACCCTTGTTAGTGTCAGACCTTAAATTCGGATAATCCGGATATCGACAAGCGCTGAACCGGTTAAGATACCTTTTGCTGCGTGAATTGGAGCGGCGTATTTGTGTCGTGCACTTTTTTGTGTGGTTGTTTTCGTTGTAATCATAATCATATTATTATTATGATTTTGATGGTTTGTATCCTACCTAAGATAGGAACAAATGGATGAACGTGACGTCACGAAATGACGTATCATACAGTTGAGAAATTTAATGTGCCGGTAAGAGGCGACCGTAGCTGAATGGCTAAGAGCGACTGCCTGGTGTGCAGTAAGGTCGCAGGTTCAAATCCTGCCGGTCCCATATCTTTTTCAACTGTTTCTTAGTACAATTTGCTAAGCATAGCTAAATGCTATAAAAATAATCAATGAAGGTATTTAACTCATAATATTGTAACTTTATTTGTATACCAGGTAGTACATATTTGTATAAGAGCTATAACTTTGATATTAATTATTGAATTTTAAAGGGTACGTTTAACATAATAATTAATTATTTGCCTTATAGTAAAAAAAAACTTTTTTTTGACCTTTCGCTACTAAAACGAAACACCATCTAAATACTCGGAAACCAAAAATCCCATTACGCACCACACCACTAGAATATTGAGTGAGTGTCCAATTAACCCACGACCACCCTCGCGTACAAAATCTAACCCTTGTTAGTGTCAGCCCTTAAATTCGGATAATTCGGATATCGACAAGCGCTGAACCGGTTAAGATACCTTTTGCTGCGTGAATTGGAGTGGTGTATTCGTGTCGTGCACTTTTTTGTGTGGTTGTTTTCGTTGTAGTTATATGATTATGATTTTGACTATAATAGAGTATTTTGAGTGAGTTTATTGATAAAAGACCATCAACCATAAAAGAATTGCCTCTATCACAATTTAAAAAAACTTTAAAGAAGTGGTTACTACAAAAGTTTATATATTCAATAAATGATTTTATCACTGGCAATTATTAAATATGATGATTATTGATTACATTATTATTATTTTTTAATAAAATGAGTTATTAATTTTATAATTACTTTGAAATGTCTTTAATATTGTTATTTAAAATTGAATATAATAATATCCTAATTTGTTAACTATAATGCATGTTTAAATGTTCGCATGCCCACAGACCGGCAAAATAGATGGACTGTATATTATATATTTTAAGAACCATTGCAACTCTATTTTGTGTGAATAAAATGATCTTTATCTTTATAAAAAAGTATCTGAAAACTGATGAATTTTAAGAAGATCTGGCATTTTGTTTACAAACTTGACAGGTTGGCATAATTTTTGTTATTTTTCTTGTCGTGTAAAAATTCAACCGGTTTATGTATCGAAGCTGTGGTTTCAATAAATGTCACAATGTCGCAACCACCCTGTATGGTTAACCCTTTTTAAGTTCAAATATGTTGGGACGACTAGCTGCGGAACTCTATTACACGTGGCCCGACACGTTTTTTTTAAGATTTAGCAAGCCATTGGATTCGACCAATTAGGATTCGTTACTTTTATATACTTTTGCTAAGCTTTGATAACAAAGCTTAATTGGTTATTCAAACGCATTTACTCGATTCTTTGCTTTGGTGGCAGGCTTTACGATTTGAATGTAGGTCAAAGGTGAGAAGATATTTCTTCTGAGGCTTGTTAAAAAATCTTTCATAACATTAAAAAAATACATCCATGTTTCCAGAATTAAAAAGTTTAAATTAGTAATTAGCATGATGCCCACTGTTTGCACTCGCTTTGAAATGAACGTATTTTTTGTGTTTAAAAACCTTTGAGAATGTTTTTCAATTACATTTAATTGTGGGTAGTGTGTTTTCAAACCGTTTTCCTCAACATTAATATTTGAGGATATACGTTTGATGTTTTGTTTGACTTATATCAAATTGTACCGTGTTTATTTTAATTATATTTTTGAAAACAGTTCATTCTTGCCCTAGGGCCGTAATCATATTTACGTTAGATGTTAGATTATTTTCAGATGAGTCTTCAAGAAACGTGTCTTAACGGCTTTGATGGTCTAGTGGTTAGCGTCTCTCATCGCGTGATTTCAGGTTTTATTATCGGGTCGGGCAAAGTTATTTGTGAACTTTTCGTTAGGAAATTTACAATAGCACCACGGAGTTGAGTGCCTGGTTGTTTGCTACAGACTCATCTCCTATCCCATAATCTAAACATGACAGGTAAAGTGTGGGTGTTGTACACCTCTGCCACACCCTTCTGGGTAATATAGGCGTTATGCTATGTTATGTTATGAACATTACTGCCTCGTTGGTTATCTTGTGCGACTGTTAATTATGAGGTTTCGGGTTTGATTCCTCGGATGGGCAAAAGTATTGTATAATCGGTAGATGGTGATTTCTGTATCCAATTTCTGGTAAAATTATGAAACTGTATTTAAAAAACCTTTTGACAAAAAATATAACAATATGCTTTACATGTACATAAATATCAAGTATTCCCGTCTTGTTTATTTCGTACAAGTAATAAGTTCTAACTAATAACAAAGTTTATTTTTGTTGTTCAACCCTGTATTGACGTCGCTTTTCTGGTCAACAACTTTTAAAACACACTGTTTTTGTAGCAAATACTCTGAAGAAATATTAGGTTTAGTTTTCACGTTTTTACTTATATTTTAGTACAATTGTTGGGGTGAGCCGGTGACGGAAAAGAATTTACTCGATATTATGTTAATAAATTGTGTATTGTAAAGGTCTGAAACACTTATATGATTCTAACACTTAATTTAAATTGTTAAACGAATGCACAAATGTTAATGTTAATGTAAAAATGTTAAGGCATGTTATGAATGCACCCGTTCACGACGAACTTAAAAAAATTAATGATGAGTTCGCAGCCCGTGCGCAATTCACGTGTTGGTGTCAGCATTGCACAAAACAACAATGTTTGGCACGGTCTTGACAATTGGAAATACGAAGTGCTTTTATCATCACAGTACACATAAACATGTGATTTACACAGTACGTTTATTATTACATTGGGTAAATCATACATAATAGTTTTGGTATTTATGATTGGACTACCTCATCTTGTCCATTTATTAACTGCATAACTGTTAGATACCGGGTTTGATAGTTATCGGGTTTAATTGCCGGGTCAGGAAAAGTGTTATAAGTGCAACAAACATGTCTCTTTAAAGTTTATTATCTCGAAAAAGACCTCTAAATCAAATACCTGTCTTACCAACATCTCAAAGTTTTTAAAAGACCTATCTAACGATGAACACTATGGGATAGGCGACGGAAAAAAAACCCATTGACACCGAATTTATTTTAAATAAAAATTTTGGTATACCACTTTCTAAAAATAATTTTTTTACAGAAAAAAATTACAAGTTGGATCTTAAATTAACCTAGTCTAAAAACATAATAAGACACTATCATGATGTCATATCTATATATTCTAACTATGTAGAAAGCATATTATATATTCATGCAAAATTTTACCTTGCTAACTCTAACAGTTTCGACGCTATGTCTCGGACATACGGACATAGAAAACTATAAGGGATCCTTTTAGGTACTATAGAGCCCTAAAAGAGTAGCAACCGACTTGTACACAAAATAACAATTCAAACGGCCGGGTAAACACGTAACAAGTCTCGGAGATTTATTCGACTCGCTGAGATCTTAGGAGATTAGTACTAACTAATCCTCACTGAGTCTTGGCTCGCCTTTGCCAGCTTTTAATTGAAATACTTGTACTTGGTTTGATGTTAGTTCTCATCAAAAGTAAATCGTATGCTTGTAAATGAGCTAGAATTCAAAAACGAATGGTATAAGCCCAAATATAGCTAACGGGAGTGTAGTCCATCTGATTGTAAGTGAGAAGTATAACAGATAAACGCTTTCAATCTATTACAATAGCTTAAAAATATCATTTGAGTATTTTAGTGTTATACTTTATGAAAAAGTAAAATCAAACGGTAATTAACGCGATCATGCATAATTTACTTTTTAGGGTTAACGTTTCGGCAAACAGATTACAAAGGCCGGGGTCGCAAGCAGACTGGTCCTAGCGGCCAGTAGATTTTAAAAGCGTAAGTTTAAAAGTTATCCTTTATGTGCCAGTAATTTCAGCGTATTTCTTAAACTAGAATACTTCTCTTTGACGACATGTTAAAATGATATGGTAGTACTTCCTTCCTAATTCTTTTCACGAGAGCTTATAAAATGATTATGTTAAGCGTGTTTAACTAACTTCTTTGCAGTTACGAATAAGAATATTGTGTTCTAGATAATCCCTGTTTCCAAACTTAAATGAGTTTGCGAATAAAACAAACATTCTGCCTGAATGTACATAGAAAGTATATTAAAGCACAAATCGCTTATTCCGAGTACCCATTATTGCGTTCGAGTACTTGCTGTGTCCTAAACAAATATACGGACTTTAAGACTCTTTAAGCTACGTTAGGATACTTCCACATGGTTCAAACTCGAATCATTTATTTTCATAGGCCCCAGGAGGCGCTTGAACACGTCAAAATATTACAAACAATAATATAAAAATAAATTATAAATATAATATAAGTTAGACGTTCAATAAGTCTGTATTTAAGAATGTTTTGAAATTGGGATAACTTAATTATTACCTATTCTTTAATAAGTTTACTGTACTAATGGTAACCCGTGACATTATAATTATTTTAATTGAGTACACGGTTGGCGTAGTGGTCAAAGCGGTCGCCCTCGCCGCGTTCAACTGCGCGGTTGCTGTGGGTTCGATCCCTACACAGCACAAATCTTTGTGTGATCGCAAAGATTTGTTCTGACTCTGAGTTTGTATGAAATGTATGTTTGTGAACACCCCCGCAATAAGAGTTATTCCTAGGGTGGGCGTTGTCCTGGAAAAAATATAAATCACAAGTTTTCTCTCTCTCTCGGATTTGATTTCCGGATCAAATAGCAGTACGGAATTGGAATTGCGCCCGATAGCTAGCGATAGGCTTACCCCTTACCACATCAAAACAACTCTGTCGTAATAAATATCTGAATAAAATGTTAAGGCTACATTTTACCGGTCTCGGTAAATGTATACCACTATAAATATGCTCCTTTGTTCCTTACAAGTTCTCTAGCAAACATCTATTGTGAAGCCAGCCTTAGCATTGTTAAATCCGCGTTATTTCGTATACTGAACTAAGTTTATCTGAGATAATCCTTCGCTATTGGAAATCTCGATGCTTTTGAACTGTATGTAAGATTAGACTGACGGTTATACAAAAGACTTACTTTACTAAGAAATATATTCGATATGATACATACCTAAACATTTGATGAAGGTATTAAAATAATATGATATTATAATATATATTACCCACACGACTTTTTTGGAAATCTTTTTCACTCTATTTCGATTTAAATTTCCCTGAGCTTAACAATAAGGAATGATTAATGTACTTAATTTTTTAATTTGTAATTTTTAATAAACAAATTATCTTAATAAATTCCAAAATCTGCTTATTTATTGCCTTTCAGGCGGAACAGAGTTCGCTGGGTCAGCTAGTAGACGCTTAAAGCGATTTTTGCCAGGCATCTTTGAGCCTGGAAAAAACATATTTAAGCAATAAGGCCACCATTTATACATTTGTTCTTTTTTATTGTTATAAGTACATCATGTTATAGAAATTATGTACAAATAAAGTATTTAAAGATTAAAAGCCAAGTTACGTTACTCCTAGAATAAATCTGTAACACAAAAAAAATTAAGTGACATATCTGTATTCGACTTTATGCTAGAATTGTATTACTTGTATAACGTCAAGTAATAATTTACCTGACAATTTATTCTTTTTATGATATCATGGCGGTATGAGAACGGAAAACATTACATCTCAATGCAACATTTATTAAAATTATATTTATATATTTTGGACAAAGGATCAGCATTCCCATACAACGTGGCAATGCCGCCGGCCTTCTGGGCACGTTACCTGCAGTCGACATCGATGCGGACGTATTTTTTGACACCTGATTTTTTACGAATTTCGGTTTATTTAATAATTTTATATTATTAATTTATTCAATGTATATAATTATAGTTAGGTATTTATTTAGTTAGTTAATATTAAATTAAAGTTAGGTTAGTATTGTAAAAATTTAAATAAATTTATTAAAATATAACATTAAATATAAATATAAAAATATTTATTTACTCTTTCACAAATTGGTAAAAAAATACATTAGAATGTTGTACAAACAGACTGGTGTCTGATTTAGGAGAACCTGTGGTTCAGATCATTTTCTGTAATTAACTTTATTACAGTCGTGGCCACGGTTTTCGCTATAAATATTTAATTTAATATCCAGATTCACGACACCAAAATCAAATTCACCCGGCTCAAGCAACTCATTGCGTATTCAGCTAAAATAATTCAAGGTTTAATGTTGAGTGAAAATTCATAATTAGCGGTGCTGGACCGCCACTGTTATAATCTGTATTGTCAACACTGATTCTGTAAACGCAATTAAAAGTTTTGAAGGTGTGGTGTAAGGGAAAGGCTGAAACGGGTTTTGATAAACAAAAAAATGCACTACAAAGTAAGAAATACTTAAGTAATATTCAACGTCTTGCCTCATTTGTGATTAACTTAACTTGAAAGAATACAGTAAACTGCGTAAAAATAATTTCTCAAATAGGTACAGGCGTCATTGAGTAATCAAAAAAAAAAACACTCAAAGGAGGTTATCAACCTTCTTCTTTTTACTGAAGTCAGTTAAAAATGTTCAATTTGGTTTTACTAAACCGTGTTTAAATGTCACAATTTTAATTATGGAAACGTCTTAATTGATAGCTGTGTTATTACAGATGGTCTTACCACATAAAATATATCGCATTGATTGAGGGAGTGAGGGAATAGGCAGTCCACTAGTGTATCGTGTGATATTTTTTGCACTCTATTTTCCTGCCATTCAGCCTGAAATTGCGGCCATGGCTAAAAAAATTAAATTTACTACGTGCGTCTATCTGTATAATAAGATTACCAAGTAAAATAATATATGAGGTTAATACATTTGCTTAACCTGTGACGTAATGCTCATGTTTATTAATTACTTTTCGCAAAAATAAAATATTTTAGTTTCAAAAGTGATAACAAATCGTCACTTATAAAGTTTTTTTTTTTTGAGTTCAATACATCTTTTTTTACAGAAAAATATACATATTGGATCTTAAGTTAAACTAGTCTAATAAGAATAACTTAATCTAAACTTAATAAGTCACTGTCAGAAGGCCTCGTACCCAAAATGCTGGCAGCATTACCACATTATTTTTATTAATTTTAATTAACTCTCTTGATAATGCCTAGACATATAGACGAAACCGCGGTCGACTAAATAGACCAACATTACGTGAGTAACACCCGTATTTCATAATTTTAATAGCATTACCACGTTGGATTGCAATACTAAGTCGCTGGCCGAATTATAAACCAGCATTTCGAGAACGAATTACCTCAGTTAGACGCGCTGACAACTGTTTGTACAGACTATATTAATACATATAATATATATATTATAATTTATGGTATAAAATCGCTTTCACTTGTGTTTTTTTACAAAACCACAACCGCCTATTTGTCTATCAAACCTGTTTGCCGAACTATTTAAGATCTTTTAAATTAATTACCGTTTCATTTATCTAATAATATTGTATGCTAAATTTTATTAATATTTTGGGTAACTTTGCGGTTGACAGATTGTATCAAAACTTTAATTCATTTTGGATTAGGACTGAGAAATTATATTACAATTTTTTAATTTTTGAAATTGGTTTTAATTAATGTATTTTACCAATAAATTATGGTAATATTTAAAAGTTTAATTGTTTTACTGTGACTTGATGACATTTGAATTCCACAACATGGTGGAACCATTCAAATACTCAACTATTATGATAGCTTGGCACAATAGTCTAAAAACGACATCTCCTTTATATCTGCTGGTAACATAACGACAAAGTTTTGAAAGTAATGACGTTTCGTGAATTATGCTGATTAGGTGATTTTTAACTGGGTAACCATTCGAAGAGCACAGTGGCGGTCTTACTTCTCTTCTTGCGATGTTATAAATGAATTAAAACAGCTCTAACAATACCTGAAGATTGAGCTTGTTTTTTAATTGCAAAAACATTTTGATATTTTTGTTTTTTTTTTTTTTTTTATTGTTCAAAGTGTAAACATCGGCTATGGAAATAAAATGACAGTTACGACTTAAAATATTTTAAAATGCTTATTTTTAATCAATAGCCGATTTTTTTTCGTTCTTGTCCAACCATATTAAGACCAAAATGCCAATCCGCAATAAAAAAAACATTTGAATTTATATAACTTTCCATCTCGTTGGATAATAAGTCTAAAAAGACTTCACACGATTGCGCTTCTGACCCAACCCGGATTATACCCTTTATGCAAAACGCATAACCGGCCGGTTATTACTGGGTAACGGAACTTTTAGTAACCTTGTTATGTTAGGAAATAGGGAGGATGTGGGATGGAAGTCCATGTCGATATTGTTATATCGATAATTAGATTATGGAAATCTGTATATTTTTATGTCATTTAGTGCAGCATCAGACCGTTCTTTCAGTAGAAACAAGAAACCAGCTCTATAAATAATTTTAATTAAAATAGTTCTAGAAGCATAGCCTTGTAAGCTGGAAAAACTGATGGATTAACAAAATTAATTTATATTTATAATGTACTTAGTAGATACTTTTTGTAGGGAATGAAAACGAAACTCCGTAAAACGATTAAAAAGAACTAAATAGAAGATGACCTTGTCCCGGATCCAGATATTTATGCATAATGCATTACCGGTCGGTTATTAATATAATAGGGATGAGCCGGATAAACTGAAGAAGTCGATATAACGACACATGTCAAGATATGATTATACAAAGAAAAATATAAAATATTGAACTTATTTTCATGGTGAAGAAACAAATTAACGAATTTATGTGTTAACATCTTTTGTTCCATATTCAAGGCAAACAAAAAAATATAAAAGGTTTATTTATACAAGCAATCATGTTTTACAAGTTTTCTAGACAACTTTCATGCTTACTTTGTCTATCGCTATTTAAAAAACAGAGGTGGCAAGATAATTATTGTCTAGAAAAACTTACATTGTCTAATTGAGCCTAAATCAATATACAATTAATAGTTGGCTGCTACTCAAATACAGTACTTGTATATTATAGTTTTGACATGGTTGCAATGTTATTGTAATGTGCTTTTGTGGATTTTGTTTGTCAATTCCCATGAAAGCCACAAATTCTAATTAACATCAAACAAATGACAATTCTATTATTGGTAAATGAAAACAGAAAGCATTCAAAATATTTATCGATATTTCGTGGAAGCAGTGTTTACATCCCTTGTTACGTAGAAAACCGGTTTGCACCACGTTATTCTAGTTTGAACCAGATAAATGCGGTTATATCGAGAAAACAACGTGCGTAAAATTTTAAAACTGTTGTAGTATAGTTTTAATAGTTTTAGTGTTATCTTAACATTGTGATAAAATATTAATTACAGTTTTATGGTTTGTTTGCAAATAGATAGGTCTAAAGGTACGTAATTCTCATCATTTTCAAAAGGTCAGTTATTTTAATAAATTTTCTGTAAATTATACGCAAGGGACAAATTAAAACGAGATTGTTATTATAATATTGAGTGACTACTTATTATATTAAAACTTCGGGTAAAACGTTTGTGAAGAATATTTCTGTGCAAAGACAAAAGTCTGCGTCAAGCGAATATTTTATGACGAATTACGTTGGCCGCCGCCAGAGGGTCGAAAGGAAACCAAATTAACTTAAAATATGACTATAATTATAAATACAATTAAAATTTAAATGTCTACATGCTAAGATAGGTGACTAACGCTCGATGTTAGAAACGAAAGTGCACCAATCCGGTAAAAATGGTTGTATGGCGCGACGTCCACCGCTCATATTGCTGACGCTGCGCCACGGTTCATGTAGCTCCAACGGTGTGCCTGACGCATACGTTACAGACGTGTAAATAAATACAAATAAGCTGGTATAGTTGTTTGCACGATACAAAGGTATCGCCTAAAATCGAGTTTTAATACAATTTTTGTCTGTCAGTCTGTCTGTATGTCTGAACCGATTTTAATAACATTTTTGATGTAGGTAACTGACTAAAAGGTGCGTATGTACAACGAATTTAACGCGGACGAGCAAAAGCTATAATAAATACAAATGTTTCTTTCAAAGTTCTAAGGTCCAATTATCATCAAATTATCAGTTACTAGTACACATTATTTTTGGTTATTACGACAGTACTGTCAATCAACATTTTTATATACTATACTCAGACTGCTAAGCAGAAACTGTATCACAATCTGATAAGCTATAAAGATCTCAACAGCACCTTTAAAATTCCAAAGATTCTCCAATAAACTTGGCAACAAAAATCCCTAATACTAAAAACACCCATTAATAAATTTGTCTATTCTTCGGCGATAAATCACAACAGAGAAATTGGTGAGAGGTACAATTTCGCGGATTTACGAGTAAAATCTTTTCTTTACACTTTCTTTCTTGTCAGGACAAATCCTACCTTTTGCTCGGATTCTACGGATTAATGTGACTTTTATCTGGGACCACAGATATAGATCTACTTAGATAACGCAAGTATCACGATTTGTATTGAAACCAAGCGTGCCGACTTTTTAATACCTATTGTGACGTCACAGCCGAAATTTAGTGACGGGAAATCCAAACCGATTCAAAGACACCGATGCCGCCGATGCCCATCCGCCCAGTACGATTCAAACGGCCGTCCGCTATGATTTTCTCTAACAAAAGACGCGCGTGGACTGAAGTTAGCGGCGATCAACCTTGACGCTTGGTCGGGGTTCGGACACGCGAAGTACATGCATTTGCGTTATCTATGTAGATCTATATCTGTGTCTGGGACCCTTCAGCGAGTACTGTTTTGTACAATTTATTTTTATATATCCTCTATACATATAATATAATAAAGGTAATTTTATTAAAACCAACATGAGGCAAAGACATTATTATTGAGAATACGGGTTACTCACGTTATTTTAGCCGGGATATGCCGACTAGTTTCGAATCTAGTACGTAGATTCATCAACTGGGCGTGTCGTCGCCGTCGCGCGACGTTTCGCACTGAGACGTCTCGGCATATCCCGATTAAAATAACGTAACTATTTATAATAATATACTAGCTGACCCGGCGAGCTTCGTACCGCCTTAGCGTAAATTTGATGCACTACTTTATTTTGTATAGCTGACCTATCTTATGTATGCGTACCTATTCAATTTTAACTGGAATCTATAATCCTCCATATAAAAATGAATACTTTTTTTTTTTAATTTTTTTTCCGTAAGATCCTTGTACAGAGTATTAGAAAACTACAAAAAAAAAGAATCAGCCAAATCGGTCAAGCCGTTTTCATGCTATGTCGTGACAACGAAAAACGGGTTTCATTTTAATATATATAGATAGATAAGAACCTTGTACAGAGTATTAGAAAACTACAAAAAAAAAATCAGCCAAAGCGGTCAAGCCGTTTTCATGCTATGTCGTGACAACGGAAAACGGGTTTCATTTTTATATATATAGATAGATAAGAACCTTGTACAGAGTATTAGAAAACTACAAAAAAAAATCAGCCAAATCGGTCAAGCCGTTTTCATGCTATGTCGTGACAACGGAAAACGGGTTTCATTTTTATATATATAGATTTACGTTACGTTTAGATATTTAACATAACGCTAAACTGCACGGGAGTGCAGCAAGTACGGTTGAACGCGGGTCAAAGCGTGGGAGTTGCTACAACTTTATACAACGAATTCCACGCGAATAACGCCGCAGACAGCAGCTATGTTTGTTATAAATATATATATTAAATACATGAAATATTCAAGTATTCAAGTATTCAAGTCTTTATTGCACTCCACAATGTTAAAAAGGTCTTATAAATAGGTACAGTGTCAATTATGGACCCTGACGGGCACGGCAAAAGTAGGAGAGAGGAAGAAAGAGCTCTTTGTGTTTAATAACAAAAAAAAAGTTTACATTTTAAAATAGTATCTTAAAATTGTATATTATTTTATTTATTTTTTGGCTTTAAATACATAAATATCATACTTATTGAATATATAATATATATATGAAATAAGAAATCATTTCAGTAATTTATCTAGCTACTAATTGTTGAGGAAGGATAATTAAAATATGGTGTATATGTATTATGTATTATTATGTTTAATTTTATTTTTTTATTTTGTTTTATTTGGTTCACCAACAATTGTTTACACAAGTTACATGTTTAAATAAATTAACAACCAATACAGTGCAATAACAGTGTAACAATCACTTAAAGGTAAACTCAGCATGCATTGAATAAAGTAACGTTAAATAGATATCGCACACCTAGATCTAAACAGGTTTAACTCAAAAAAACACTTTTTTCAGAAACGACGATAAACTGATTCCTTTGACCCTGTGCATTGTAGGATTGGTCTGTGTAGAATAATGCTTTTTATACGCAGCTCAAAAGCACAAAAGCACATGTCATGTTAATGTCCATGTAGTCTCATTTAAATATTCATTTATGTGGTAGTAGCATTTTTTTAATAAATGTTCCTTTAATTTATTTATGAATGTGCTGTCTTTTTCTTCCTTTTTTATATATTCTGGTAGTTTATTATATATTTTTATAGACATAACATAGGGACCGGTTGAATGTAATTTTAATCGGGAAGTTGGTAAATTTAATCTGTTTCTGTGTCTCAAGTTGTACGGTATTTGTTTTTGTCTCCTCTTTTTGCGTAAAAATCTTTATATTTCCTGACGAACTTACAAGTTTCTAGAATATAAATGGCAGGTAGGGTAAGAATATTTAATTCTTTAAAGAAAGGTTTGCAGCTTTCTGTATCGTCTATGTTTTTTAATATACGCCTTTTTTAATATATTTTTAATATAATAAATATATATTTTTAAAGGTGTGATTATTTTTCAAAGCACTATTATATACTTTACACTGATGGTGCTAAATATTTAAGCTAGATATTTTTCTACACATTAAAAGCTGTATGTTTTTTATATGAAGTTAGCAAAATATAGAAGTAAATACAGAGTAAAAGTGAAATCAGAATTAATAAAATTTTTGTAAGATCCCATATTAATTCAACAGCCCACTTTGAAGTTAGAACATTTTTCATGTGATAAAATATATTATATTAAAAGGACCTAGAATCTGCCATTTTGTTAATTTATTCACGATTCATTAGCCATTCAGCCAAGTAGGCTAATTTTAATATCAACAATAGTAGATTTAATTTTCTTTAATTTGTCCTAAGAAAATGCTTAAATTAGAGATTCAAGAATACTCTTAAATATCATTTATTATAGGTACTAAATCTTTTAATAACATTTTCACTAACAAAAGGCTGAATGAACTGCCTATCGCTACATTTTACAGTGTTTTAATTAATTAAATTCTAAGCCTATCATTTGGCGACTGAAACCATTTGAGGAAGTTTTGACGTCGTCATAATATTGTTAAATGATTTTAAAGCGTTTATTATAAAGGTTTTATCAGTTCTTATTTAAAATTTCCATAAGCATAAAATTCGCAAGAAGTATCTATAAGGCTGACCTCACATTAGGCGTGAATGATCGTTAAGCGTGTGGGCGCGCTAGATGCACACACGTTGCATGGTGTTGCGTGTTGCTGCCGTGTGACGTGTCTACAGAATGTTTGCACCCAGGGTCTCATAATCATGTTCTGAATCAATGGAAAGTGGTTTCGTCACTATGTCATTTACATTCTGTAAAGTGCTACTTTGCTAAGGTTACTGTTTTAATTTTCTACGTCTGTCGTATGTCTCATTATGATTGAGTCTGAACATGTCTGTATTTACTCCTGTTGTCTTCAAACTGTATAACTAGTTTGTACACTCTATTGAAGGTAAATGACAATCATTGGCAGATGGGTTAAAATAAAATAAGAGAGTATCTCGAGGATTTAAAATAAGACACAATTCTAATAAATAAACTACTTTTCTAGTGTTTTTTTCTTAAATAACATTATTTTATATTATTATTGCTAGACTCTTTCATTAGTAAAATAAGAACCACCGTGTTTTCTTCATTTCTTCTTTCTTTTCATTATACGAGTAGGTACTAGATATTTAGACATTGTGAATGATAAATAGGGCCATTAGCTTACCCACTAAAAGAAAAGTGCCATAAAATTTACAATCTAATATATTCTACTGATGTGTATGTTTTGTTTGAATTATTTTAAAACTTTCCTCTTCATTTTATTTGTGATTGGCTAAGCAGTGTATAATAACTGTAGGCTCCCTTCAAAATCTGAAACAATAATTATAGATAAAATAATCTTTATTGGACACCAAAATAAATACATAAATAACATTATTGAGCATAAAGATATGTACAGTGGTACGCTAAAATGGAATGTTTTACAGGCAGCCTTTATTTAAAAATGTATTCAAACTTGACTTCATAAGCAAAAAAAAGAAGTTAATTATACTTCTGATAGGTATTCCTAGAATATAACTTCATTATTATTTACAGAGTTCTAATTGCGTATGATTTAGAGTAAACTTGTTTTATTTACATCAATTTTATGTTGTTATTACACCTGAATCAATCGCTGCGATCTGTCGTTGAACAACGCAGTAGAAATATCAAAAAATATCTGGCTAGTGCACACACTAGCCAGATATTTTTATCGTCAAATGCATCGATGAATGTCGATAGATTTAGGATTAATAACACTCTAACTTAATATTCTATTTTAATTAGCTTGATATTTAAATAAAACATATTATTATTATTTAACATTAGAACGCAATCAAATTTAATGTAACGTTAACTTGTGGATAGCCGTTAAAGAAAGATATTTATTACACTCATCTTCGATCAATCAGAATAGTTCATGTCGTTTGCCAATTTGTGAAGTAATAGCTATCAAATTCAAATTCAAATCATCACATATTTTCATAGGCCCCAGGAGGCGCTTGGACACGTCAAAACATTACAAAAAATGATATAAAAATAAATCATAAATAATACTAAGTTATACTAATTACAATGATTTGAATAACCGGGGCTTAGATTAATTTTAATCAAACTGTTTAGAATCAAATTAAAATCAATCCAAGTACCAGGTCCGATGGGTATTGCATTATGAGAAGAGCTGGTGAGAAACTCATGTACACCATCTTTTAAAATAATAATAATATAATAAAAAATATAACAATAAGTATACATATAAAAGTCACATAAGAAGATCAATTCATTTCCAAATACTATTATCATTTAATTATGTAGTCTGAAATACTGTAGTAAGCTTTTTGATATAATCTAATTTTAACGTATTTTTCAAATTTAGTTATCTATTGATGATTCTATTGCGTCTAAAGGAAGTTTGTTGTAAAAGCGTATACATTGATTGATTCGTATCAATCAATGATGACAAATATTTTATACCCTTTCTGGGATCACTAGATTATTGAGGGTATATTGAACATTTTTAATGTTAAGAAAAATTTGCATACTTACACTTATAAAAGTAGGCACGGTGAGCTTAGTAAACGGCCCAGCAGAGAACACAACAATCTTATTTATTTGGGCAATAAGAATGTGTAGGTCTTTGCGGTACTTAATGTCTGCAGCCCACCAGGTACTTTCGTATGGCCCTTGCATTAGTTCACGACTCTGAAATATAAGAATTAATGTTATTGCTTCGTAAATAAATAATAAAAAAAATCAACGATAGGTGAATATTGTGTTACCCAGTGAGTGTCCTACGTGAGCGACGTAAGGTGCCGTGTGCTAAACGACGTGATTAATACAAAACAGCGATAGACGCCTCGTTTTGATTGCGTTAATTTACCTTTTCGCTTGTTTGGTTACGTCGCTCACGTAGGACAACTCCTTAGACTACACTAAAATATATTACTCATTAATGAGTAATATATTTAGTGTTTGTATTTGTGTACTCAACATTTTTGTATGATATTACTGATTATACGCAAAAGGCTATAATACTCCATTTAACATTTTTGTATGATAACCAAAACCGATAATAACTAAAATGTTGATTCATTTTCAAAAATAGCAGCGTAATCTCATAGGAAAGAAAGGTCAAAATTATAGAGTGCGCTTTTTAAGTATCCTATTTTCTTTTATACGACGTATGCATGTAGCAAACGGACGTGTACTCCACCTGATGGCAAGTGGTAATGGCCATGGACATTAACTGTCAACAAAAGCAGATTGCAATTGCGTCGCTTCATCTGAGAACTATGTTGAAACGTAGATTATTTTTATAGCATTTAGCTATGCTTAGCAAATTATACTAAGAAACAGTTGAAAAAGATATGGGACCGGCAGGATTTGAACCTGCGACCTTACTGCACACCGGGCAGTCGCTCTTAGCCATCCAGCTACGGTCGCCTCTTACCGACACCCTAAATTTCTATGTTGAAACGTTCATTACATTTTGACGATTTACGTGTCTCTATAAAGCTTCATCAAAAACACTCAAACTGAAATCACTCAATTCGATATCAATTTAGATTCGCACACTATCGCGCTACTCGCGATGTCAGTGCATCAAATATTTTCCATTTACATATTGTCACTCGCTTCAGTGATGTGTACATACGGCTACTGATTAAGCTATACATTTCCAGTAAAAGATGGTTGTTGTACAGTCTTCACATGCAATGCGAGACCAGCTTACACTGGGAATGTAGATAGATAGATAGATAGAAAATACTTTATTTATACATAATTTCACATGACAAAAGAAACTTAAGAGGTAACAACAAAAAGAAAATAAGAGAAAAAATGTACAAAGGGCAGCCTTATCGCTTAAAGCGATTTCTTCCAGGCAACCTTAGGATGGACATTTTGGAAAGAAAATAAAGCGGTTGTTTTTGCTTAGATAATAAGAAATTATTGGCATTTAACAAGAATTATTATATAATATATTATATCAATAAATTACATATTATATAATATATATACGACATATAAATATATTATAGTATATATATATACATATATATAGATATATATATATATATTATTATACCAACTTACAAATATACAATACATAATACTATAAGGAAAGATAGTGCTCATTTAACATTCTTTTAAAAATTGTAATGGATTTGGCTTGTCTGATAGCCAAAGGCAACGCATTCCATAGGCGCACGGCTTCGACAGTAAAGGATTTACTGTAGAAATCGGTGGTGTGCGCTGGCATGTACAGTTCTATTTGTAGCCGTGTGTACCTATTCGATGACACACGGAAAATATTTCTCAAAAATTCCCGACGAAAAATTTTAAGAGTGCAGGTTTTTTTGACAAATATCAAAGTCCTGAACATTTTTTGCAGTTAGGAGGGCTTGGATCTGATCAAATATCTAATAAAGTATTGAAAATTAATGATTTAGACTTAACCAAATAATATTTCATATTTTTAATTTTCTCGAATCAAAAATTGTCGCCACTACAGGAACTTGTAACATACAAGCTTAATTTCGCCAGTCTCTGATGAGTTCCTGATATTGCTATTTGTAACTTATCTGAGAGAATAAATGACGAATTGTCAAGGGTATTTAACAATTTTAAACTTAATAAATAATTGTAGAAAAAGGTTTTGCTGATATCTAAAGTAAACAGAAAATTAACCTTCAAACAAAAACTATAAACTCAAAACTAATTCCTACTTCACTATTGCAAACACAACTTCAAATGAAAATGCAACATATCGTTGGTCTCTCGTAGTGTAGAATCAATTCCGTGAACAACTCGCAAATAACAGTACCATGCCAACAGTAAATAAACAACAACGTTACACCAGAATCTGCTGTTAGTTACTCAGTTGCATTTATAGGCTTATCTGCATTCGATTTGATATACATAACATAACATAAATCCTATATTACCACAGATCAGGCGTGGCAGAGGTGTACAACACTCGAATTTTACCTGCTATGTTAAGTTTCCACGGGATAGGGGGTGAGCCTATTGCCATCCATCAGGCGCAATTTCAACTCCGTGCTTCAAGTGTGAATTTCTTGACGTAAAGTTCATAAATAACACATCGAGACCTCGGGGTGAGAGGCGCTTATGCTAACCACTAGACTCTGATGTTTGTATGACCAATATTCTCATTATTATTCAGACAAACATTAAATTGTATGAAAATTGTTAATAAGTACAGTGATCTATTTACATATATATACATTTTAAACCATGTTTATTTACGGAGGTAGACAGAGGCCGTAAGACTTATTCATCTAAGTAATAAAAGTATGAATACAAACTATTTGCTTCATAAATATAAAAGTATATAAAAAATACAAAGACTAAACATAATCTAAGGTTGTCAGCGCTTCTAAGGCAACTCGTTCTCGAAATGCTGGCTTATAATTCGGCTAGCGACTAAGTATCGGAATATAACGTGGTATTGCTGCCAGAATTTTACGTACGAGGCCTTTTAACAGTGACTTATTAAGTTTAGAAAAGTAATTAGACTACTTTAATTTAAAATCGAACATGTATGTTTTTCTGTAAATAAATCGTGATCTTCAAATAATACACAATTTTCAATTAAAGCATTATCTTTCAAGTGCAACTAGAAATGTAAATATATTGATGGTATCTCGAAGTGATCAGGTACTCACAGCAAACAGCACGTCATTACTATGCCAACAGTAGATAAACAACTGCGCTATTCCAAACACCAGATATTCAGCAGTTAGGAACCTCTGCATTGGACTTGTTTCAATCTAAAACAAATTGGAAACTAAATGTAAAACCATGCAATGTGTGATTTTGTTCAACAGTACTTAAAATTAAGTAACAATAAGTTTCTCGACATATTTAAGAGCAACATGAACAGATTCACTGCCAACTTATGAGACATTCTCCACATCAGCTTGGGCTTGGACGCCTCAGGAACCATGTCAGGCGCTTGAGACATCCAGATCTGATAAATGACAATATGTTTAAAGTTGTCTATATGTATTTTGTTCAGAGTTTTCTTTTAGATAATTTTTTGTTATTGTTGTTTACCTGCATGCACATATTTTTTTGCACTATGATCCAGATCTAAACATTGTATTTTATTATGTATTGTTTTTAATTTACTGTAATATGTTTTGTGCATTAAATAGATAAATAAAAGTACTAGAAATATTACTTTGGAATGGTTTACCTAAGCGCTTTTTGACAAGTATTGTGTGTAAGTACTGCATGTATTGAATCATTTATCTATGGAAGAGTGTGAGCGAGGAAGTTTTTACTAAATAAGAGATAGATGAGTCTAAAGATCATGAATTTTATTTAAAGTGCTTGGCTGCACCACAAAATAAAAGCCTTATTTACGACGTCTGACTCCTAATTGATCCAGTATTTTGAAAGATGGTTTTACAATTGGTCCTCATGATGTCTGCAATTTTAGAGGAGGCTCAGTTATTGCCTAAGAAAACTGAAATTAATTAGGAAAATATGCCAGCACACTTTTAGTATAACAAACTAAATAATCCTTACTAATATTATAAAGGCGAAAGTTTGTATGTATGGATGTATGGATGGATGTTTGTTACTCTTTCACGCCAAAACTACCGGGTCGATTTCGATGAAATTTTGCACACATGTAGCTTATAGTCTGGATTAACATATAGGCTACTTTTAATTGACATACCACGCGGGCGGAGCCGCGGACGGAAGCTTGTATAATATAGATTAGTTTACTTCAGTCAGGTGTTATATAATAACTACAGCTTGTAGATCTATTTTTAAATTTATTAAAACGTTTGCCACTGAGTGACTATACTAATTTTTTCACGCGGTTCATAAAAGTGCTCCAGTTGTAGTACCGTGTTGAAATATTTTTACAGTATTTGAATACAGCACTTTTACTTTTTGCCGCGGGTTGTATGCTTGCAGTTTATTCTCACTTTTAGTAACATTTTATGTTATAACAAAAAAAAACCCGTTTGGGCGTCCTTTAATAAGTTGGCTAACTGATTTTCAGCGCTGGGTGGTGTAACATTCAGTTTAAACTCTGTTTGAGTTCTTTTCGGCACCAGGTTAAAGGAAACATGCTTCAATTTAGCCTTTACTTTACTTATTCCTCTACTGCTTTGTTTGTATATTTACATTTTTTTTCTTTAAAAAATCCCTTTTCTAAATTAATTCCGAGTCGTAGGGGTATTCACACAAATCAAACCTTCTGAAAAAATCTTTGCGGATAACAAAGATTTGTCCCGAGTACACAGAATTTTGGATCGAACCAACAACACCAGTTTAGTTGAAAGCAGCGAGGCAACCGCTTAAACTATTACGCCAACCGTGCACTTTCAATATTGTTGTTAGAATAAATAATATTTTATTTTATTTTTTGAAATTATATTCATATAATGTAATAATTTTTCTCCATATAAAGGTATTCAAATGTTATTATGTCATGATTTAAGAACCGTTACCAGTACTTACAGTTATTTGATAAGCAGTAACACAAAGCATTACAGAGCAAACAAACATGTATAGCAGCATTATTGGTGACAGACACGAATCGAAGAGACGAGCATATCTGAAAGTAATAAATTCAACATTGTTTATATCTTTATTTTAAACCTGATTTTCTTAACGAGATTTCCAATACAAAAACTAAACGAATAATTAATTATTTGTCTTAAATCAGTAATATGAGGTGACATAACATAACAAAGCATCACGCCTGTATCACGCAGCAGGGTAAAGATATTTTAACATCCACATGACACCAGTTGTGTTATTTTTTTCTTTCTTTATACTACTACCACAGCGAACGAACGTGTAGTCCACCTGATAGTAAGTGGAGTACAGCCCATAAACATCAACAATTCACTAAAGCAGATTGTAGATGCGTCACTGCAGCTGAGGACTACGGTGTTATGCCTCATGTGCCAGTAATTTCAGGGCCTGATCTCACCACCAAACCGGAACACAGTAATGGCAGCATTTGGCGGCAGGTTAAAGGTGAGACGGTGGTGCTGCCGCCCTCGAGCTCATTCACAAGAGCTCTACCACCAGTAAATAATAATGTTATTTATTTAGGTAGTTAAAATAAATTGAACACGACAAACTTTATAAGTTACTGACTAATTATAACAATGTAAAACATACAGAATTAATAAATAAAATAAAATAATGAAATTTTGCGTCATAAAACTCCGCCGCATCGCTGTCCACAGCAGATACCGTAGCCATAAGGCTGGCAGCATTGCCACATTGAATGGCAATGTTTTATCCACAGATATAGATCTACATAGATAACGCAGATGCATGTACTTCGCGTGTCTCAACCCCGACCAAGCGTCGAGGTTGGTCGCCTCTAACTTCAGTCCATGCGCGTCTTTTGTCAGAGAAAATCATAGCGGACGGCTCCACTTGAACGTACTGGGCGGATTGGCATCGGCGGCATCGGTGTCTTTGAATCGGTTTGGATTTCCCGTCACTAAATTTCGGTTGTGACGTCACAAAAGGTATTAAAAAGTCGGCACGCTTGGTTTCAATACAAATCGTGATACTTGCGTTATCTATGTAGATCTATATCTGTGGTTTTATCGCTGGGCGATGTAAAAACCAGCCTTCTGGTCGCGAGAAGCGTTGATTAGGCGATTCACAATGTCTTTGTTATTTTCAGATCTTATATCATAGCGAAAGACACTATCGCTATCTTCTATGATGCCCGCGAAACAGAAATTTAATTATGAATAACAAAAGTTTAAGGGCCAGTTTCTAAGGTTCCGGATAGATCTTATCTGACGCATAAAATATAACCTGGCCAAATTAAAAAGTGACACAAGTTACACTTGAAAAAACGAACACAGCTGTCATTATGATTTATGTATAAATATGATATGTAAGGTAGGACGCCCCCCTGCCAGGTGGACTGACGACCTGAAGAAGGTCGCTGGAGGGGACTGGACGTGGAAATTCAAATTCAAATTTAAATTGTGGCGCAAATTGGGAGAGGTCTTTGTCTAGCAGTGGACTACGAGAGGCTAAATGATGATAAATATGATTTATGTAATATGATTATCCTACCAATAAGGTTTATACAGAACCTGTGAAATTGGGCCTAAATCTAAAAGTATACTGAAACCTCATTTATATATTTATGAAGTGGAAAGCTTCTATATTCAATCCAAAACACCTTTTCAGCAGACCTATATTGAAAGTAAACAAAAACAACAATTTTCTAAACAGCTTGCGTGAACTTTTCAACTGATTCAGAAAGTTGTGAAAAACAAACAAAATAAGTTCCACTTAACTGTCAGAAAAAGTAAAAAGATAAGCTGAGATAAAATTCGCGAAACCAATTTTATATCTGTTCTTCGGTAAACAAAGTTTTAAGCTTGACTTATCTGAACAAACCGAGTGGAATCTTTTTACAATGGAAATTCTAAACATCCTTGACGATAACTCATAGTGCCACTTAAATTATTGTGAAATATTTTAAGAATTTTCATAGCAGTTTTGCTATCATGTGATAAATAAATTGTAAAAAAAAGTGGTTTAACTTTTATTTTTTTTTCCATTTGAAAATATTTCTGACTGAATTTTGGAGTATGCGAATTTTGAACAAAAAATTTCAGCACCGAAAAATATTAACTTTTAAACTTACGCGTTGCATGATTAAGTAAAATTTGACGGGAATTAACGCGATCATGCATTATTTGCGACAAAGGCCAGTGTGATCTGTCTGCCGAAACGTCAAGCCTAAAATAAAAATAATGCATAATCGAAATTCAAATAAAAAAAAAATCCCGTTAGATTTTACTTTGCCAAGAAAATGTTCTGTAGTAGCGGTTTTTTCGCGTACCTATCCCAAAACATTTGCAATTTTACAATAAACAATTTTGCTATAGTATAAGAAACATAAATAAAACATTTCCCAACCCAGAATTCGAAAACCACGTTATTGTGTTGAATCACCAGCTTTGCCACGAAGTAATTTCCACTGTATATAGCACACAACCAAACTACGTTGTATGAATCGCGGTGCCAGGAATTCCCTCTTAATAGCATCCGCGAACATCTCACTCCGCGTTAATGTGTAGTCATGGTCACACATTGAGCTGTACATTACCAGTACAAGCTGATCTCGCATTACACGGGAAGGCTATATAAAGCGAGACCATCTTATACTGGCAATGCATACCTTGATATGTAGCCATGTGTACGTAAACAAACTTGCAAGAATTTATCGCCCACATTTAACTGTACAACTTAGATTGACTTTGCGAAGGTTAATTCGGGTTTTGAACACACACTTAACTTGGAGCGATTTTATCTGCTGAGTTTTAGGTTTCCTGTGTAGGGTTTATTTTGAAAACTAAATTGCTTTTAGAGTATTTTTAATTAGCAAAACGACCTAAAAACGAACTAACAAAAACCAACTTGCAAAATAGTAATGAGGTGGAAATTCTAAGCTCTGACTACGACACTACCAGTTAATACCTGTTTGACGCTACCTATTTGATAAAGATGACAATTCGACAATTTGAATAAAGAATATGTTTTTTCGATTGTGAGAGCATTTTGGCTAAATGCGACCAAATTGTCGGGTTAAATACATCGTTGTTAAATAGACAGATTGACCATTTATTAACAAAATAATTCAAGTTCACATTTAAAAGAAATAATAACATGAAACTTACTTGACCAATTCCACGTGTCGCCTATGATAGTCTTTCAATCTATTCATCGCAACTGAATTATGAACAGGCGCGTGCTCTTTCCCAAATATATCTTGACAATCTTTCCTTAGCAACTCCAGCTCCGCTCTAAAGAAAACCATTATAACCATAGAATTCGTATCAAAAGATGTTATCCAACCTCCTCCGTAAATAGCGGCATAACTTTGATAAACCGAAGCGGCTAGATATCCAACCATATTGTTCTTATCGAACGGTACCCAAGAACTTACGACTTGCAAGTAAGACTCGGTACCATTTTTTACACTCATTCTATAACTCTCCGAGGAAAAGTACTTGAAGATTGGCTGCGCCATCACTATGATGACAGTCGTGTACATTAACGACCAATATAGATACGTAATCTTCCTACAGTATTTGGTGAAAGCGTTTATCTTTTCATTTTTTTTCTCGTCGGTTGTCAACCGTTGATAAAGGTCCGCCCTTGTCACATATTCAATGATGCTTCTCCAATAATTCTGCCAGAATAAAAACGTCGTCACTTTGCAAACGCTTACGGTCGCCAACATTGTGATTTTCAGGTTATTCAACAGCAAACTTATATCGGATTTGACAAACCAAACGTCAATACATTCAGTACCCGTAAAAATGATCACCAATATATGCATGAGTATGTAAAAATATTTAAGAAATACATTATCTGGAAGCAATAACCCCCAGAATTTTAGAGCTTTGACATTAGGCCCTAATAAAGGCCTTTTTGGGTCTTCCAATTTTTTCAGAAGTTTTTTCAACATTTTATCAGATCTACTAGATGGAACAGATTGGAATAATGAAGCGAAAGGCCTTATTACGATTTCAAAATGGAGATAATTACGTAATTCGAATGAATAGAGGTGGGAACGAGGTGTTATGAATATCGAGTTTTCTTGAGTAGTTTTTTGTAAGCTTTTACATGTGAAAGACAGATTGAACTTCAAGATCGTAATGATGCTGATACGGCAACTTTATCAAACCTGTTTTGATAAAGTTTGATGTAAGTTTGATGTAAGTTTGTTATAACCAAAAAAAGTTATGTATTTTTTTCACAAGTTGTTGTAGTACGTAAACGTATTTTTCAATGTTCTTGAATAATAATAATCTTTATGAAAAACGAGGTTTGATGTAAAATTTATTCGTATTATGCTCTAAGAACAAAATTACAAAGTGTTTACCATAAAAACAAAGACCGGACGTTATTTTAACTTCGGTAACAGAAAATACGTATACTTAATTGTTTTAAAACTTTGAACTCCGTAATGCTTGTTGTTTTGACCTCATTTTGGTAAATTTAATATGAAAAATTAAGTGATACATAGGATATATATTTTTAGTTGAAGAGTTTTTCAGGCAACCCGGTGAGGTTAGATTGCTGAACAACTCAAAACTAAACTGAAGGCAAAGTGGGTTTTTAGAGTCTTATCATGATATTAAATATAAGTATGTGTAATGACAATCTATGTGTAATAAAAAACATGGCGACGGCACCTGTGCAAACATGCACGGCACAATTTGCGCCAACTAATCACGCCATGGCACTGATCAACGCCCTAATTGCTCAGCATCCAGAGATAAATATTTTCCAAATAAAATAGGCCAAATTTTTGAATATGTGCTACATTCTTTTGTAACTTTGAGTAATTTAGTCTTTAGTTGTGTACCTACCTAACTTACTGTACGTATTGGTTGAAACTTTAGTGCAATAAGTATATCAATAATAAATAAATGAGTGAATGCCAAAATAATTATGGTAATCGATAAAACACAATAATTCTTTCCCACCTCTACTAATTAGTTTTAAATTTAGTTAATATCAAGTTGTAAGGTGCCAATTCTGATTTTATGACATGGATTTCTTACAATCTAATGACATATTAGCGAGTGACAATTATACCTGAATATGTAAGAAATTATTTGTAATTACTTCATTTTCACAGCTCGACATAATTATGTTAATGTATACTTTGATTTTGTTTTGAATAAGTTATTTTTCATAGAAATTGTCGACAAAAAATATGCTTCTTTGAGGCTAAAAGAACTGAGTGCTGGAAAATTACGATAAAGGTATCAGATAATTGATAGTTTATATTTCCAGTTTTAGATAGAAAACTTGTTTTGAAATTATCTTACTACAAATATATATTTTAGAAAAGCACCTTCATCACGTAAGGGTAAGCAGAGACAATGGTACGCCATTTGCTTTATTTTTTAAACACGTAATTTGCTGCATTGATGGTCTAGTGGTTAGCGTATATGCCTTTTACCGCGAGATCTCAGGTTCAACTTAGGGAATTCAATTCAATTCATTCATAGCAGCACTGAGTTGCAATTGTGCCCTGTGGGTGGCGATAGGCTCACCCGCTATCCCATTAACTTAATATGGGAAGTGTGGGTGTTGTACACCTCTGCCACACCCTTCTGGGTTATTTAGGTGGGATGTTATGTAATTCGCTAGACATTCTTAGTGGTTTTGTGTGCTACGTACAGTGGACAAAACAATTAGGTATACAAGGCAATAATTTGTACGTCACAGTAGTCTGACAGCATAGACTGTTTTGACTTTACTATTAGTAAATGACTTAATCATAGAGTTTGGCTCTATATATTATGTTTATGGTATATTTTTTAACTAAAGCAAATTTAGTGCATAAGTACGTAAATTACGGTGCGTGATACTCACGCATCATCATTTTTTAGCATTAAATTTTTTATGTGTTGATTTTTTTTTACTCTGTACATTTTACAAATAAAAGAAATCATCTATCGAAACGCGCGAACGCCAACAAAAACTCCATATCCTACCTTTTTTATGCCTACTTAAAACTAAAACGATTTCTGATGACGCTTCTTTTTGTCCGATGGAAAAAATCTTTTGTCTTAATGATCCTCGTCAATCCAGCATTAATTACATCTCAAATCTGCTTAAAACAAAGAGCACTTTATAAATATGGAGAGGAAATATTTATGCAAATAAGTATGCCAAAAGTCGTGAGGGAGCGGGTGGAGAGGGTTTAAATTTTGCCCTAGCTAACCTAGATGGAAACTAACAATAACCTTACTACTTACCTACCCAACTTATGGCCTTACTACCTTTTTATGTGTCGTATCAAAAAAAAATAGAATATGTAGCGAACGGACGCAATGGTAAGTGGTAACTATAGATCATACACAGCTAAATTCCACAAAAGCAGATCCAAGATGCGTCGCTTTATCTAAGGACTATACTGTTATGTCTCATGTGACAGTAATTTCAGGACCTGATCTCACCACCAAACTGGTACACAGTAGTGACTAGTACACTCTGGTGAAAAAGTGGTAAACATTTTTTTGGCGTCAATACAAAATTCAGTTTACATAGTTCCGTGGAAAGATGACGCGAAATCAATAAATTTTAACATAAAAAGGTCGTTAATTAAATGAAATTTTTAAAGATTTGACAGTTCCGTGCATCCATGATTTGACGATAGTTTTATATGTGATCCTTTACCTTTGGCAGTGGGGATGCTTAATAATGACTAGTCCTTTTAGTTTAATTGTCTAAGGCTCAAAACGATCTCTCAAACAAGAGTCTTGAAAAAGTGTCGTTTGGCAACAATTAGTGTAGATTAGCGGCAGGTAGAGTGATTGCGCCCTTAACAGCATTTAATGAGAAAGTCGTTTGGATAGCACGTGACCTGGTTCTTATCAGGGGGTTTGGACATGGACAGATTACTTGCAGAAGTACAAGTAAACAATTTTTAATATCTAATAGATATTGTTGTGTTTTCGCAGCATTTCTTACGTTGCTATAAGAATGTTGTTAATTTATTTATTTATTTATTAATTAAATGAGATGCTCATTGCGCTAACAGTATATCCCAATACGCACAATGAGCTAGGTATACAATACATAATATTGTACATAAATAAATTATATAATATTACAAAAAATAGAAATTCAGACATATTTTTAAAAAATCAGCAAACTTCATGTAAAATATATCGACATCTGGATGCTGAGCAATCAGTGTGTTGATTAATGCCAAGATTAATGATAAAATTTAATCAAAACATAAAATTATGTTTTTTTTACCAAGAAGGGTGTGAAAGTGGAGTACAGAACCTTAATTTCACCTTTGTGTTTAGGTTCCATGGGACTGGGGTTGTGAGAAACAAATATTGTATGAATTATTAGAAAAGATGGTGCCCATGAGTTTCTCACCAGCTCTTCTCATGATGCAATACCCATCGATGCTGGTGCTTGGATTATTTATAATTCAAATTTCTAAGTTGAATTAAAGTCTGTACTGTTGGACTGTACTCTCTTATTAAAAGTTTTTAATTGTAGCATCGACAGCGCGGAATTATTATCTAAATTCGACTTTAATGTGCCATCAAGAACCTATTCTTCTCCACCTTCTCACCTCCACTTCTCTATTCTAATCCACCTATATGTGTACCGTTTGCGACGACTAAATATAGGCAAAACTCTTTCTTGAT
Source organism: Hypena proboscidalis (assembly GCA_905147285.1). NCBI lineage: Eukaryota > Metazoa > Arthropoda > Insecta > Lepidoptera > Erebidae > Hypena > Hypena proboscidalis. The sequence continues at coordinate 843,821 of LR990150.1, read as the reverse complement.
CCGTGCAAGCAAAAGCTTCAATAATATGTGTAAACAGCATGATATTGATCCTTTCAATAGTAGTGTTTCAAAAGTGCGAAGGTGTTTGAGCCTTGACTTTTTTAGGGTCAGTATATGGTAACATTAGTGTGTGGTAAGTGTTTATATAGGTACTTACAAATTTAGCTTTAGATTTATTTTGTTTTTTTTTTTTTTTTTTTTTTTTTTTCACTGTGGTGGCAAACAAGCATACGGCCCGCCTGATGGTAAGCAGTTACCGTAGCCTATGGACACTTGCAACGCCAGGGGCATCACGCGTGCGTTGCCGACCCTTCAAAAATCTATTTGCACTCTTTTTAAATAACCCCATGCTGTAGTCTTGAGGAAAAACCTTGGCAGGGAGCTCATTCCACAACTTTATCGTGCGTGGGAGAAAATTCCTCGCGAACCGCACTGTGCGCGACGATATTTGTGCAAGCGTGTGAGGATGAGCTCGCTGTCGATGGCGAGAGGTACGGTGGTAGAACGTAGCCGTAGGTACCATATCAAACAGTTCTTCAGAACACAGCCCATTGTACAGGCGGTAGAACACACAAAGGGAGGCTAGGTCTCTCCTCAGACTGAGGGGCTCGATACCGTCTGTGAGCTTGGGATCGTCGACTATCCTGATAGCTCGTCTTTGAACCGAGTCAAAAGGCCCAAGCTGGTACTCAGGTGCTCCAGCCCATAGGTGGCAGCAGTACTCCATGTGGGGCCTGACTTGTGCTTTATAAAGCATGAGTCTTTGCCCCGAGGTGAAGTACCACTTGGCTCTATTGAGTACACCCAGCTTTTTAGAAGCCAGCTTGGCCTTGTCTTCTAAGTGACTGCGGAACTGGACATCACAGGATTATGTCGACACCCAGAATCCCAATGCTCTTAGCGATGTTAAGGGCCGTGTTCTGAAACTGTGGAGCCACAGCAAATAGGGTTTTCTTTGCGGTGAACGCGCAAACTTGTGTCTTAGTGGGGTTAAATTGGACTAAGTTTAGTCGTCCCCAATCGGAGATCCTTGTTAGAGAACTCTCAATTTCAGACACAAGTTTTTCTCGACTAATCTCAACAGCAGACCGAGGGATATTCGCATGGCCCGTATAATATGTGTCCCCGGTACTGTCGTCCGCATAACAATGAATGTTGTCAATGGACATCATATCATTGATATGCAGCAGAAACAGGGTTGGGGACAGTACGGAACCTTGTGGGACGCCAGCATTAATGTCCATGCTATCCGAGCAGCTACCATCAACGACGGCGCGAATGCTTCTGTAGGACAAAAAGCTAGCAATCCATGCACACAATCCCTCGGGCAGTCCGTAAGCTGGTAACTTCGATAGAAGACTCCGGTGCCAGACCCGGTCGAACGCCTTCGCCATATCTAAGCTAACGTTTATTCTGTTTTATATAAGTGAAGACTTGTAATTGGCTGCCAGATTTCTTTACTACTACATACAATACTGTAAATTTAGCTGTAAGTCTTCCATATATCTTAAATAATTAAATAAATAAATAAATAAAGTCAATCTAGGCTCCGGTGTCAAATCACTTAATCGCAATAAGTATTATAATTTAGTTAGTTAAGTTTTATTTTTATTTTATATTTTTATTATTTTGATGTTTGTTTTCAGGTATTCAAGCACCGTTTAGGGTCAATGGAAATAAATGATTTGATTTCAGATTTTTATGAAATATAAAAAGGCATAGCATAGCTATAATTTTCTTTAAAATATAACAACAACAGTACATAATTCTTTGTTAACCTGTGAAACGATGTCACAACTCTAATTCTAATAAAGTGACGTCACACAGTTGTTAGCTTTATAAGTAGTTGTATGTTAATCACAAGTTTGTAACCGAGAGAGAAAGCAAACAAGCGTTGTCTCATAAGAATATGTCTTCATGGCTGTTGCGCTGTGTGATTTTCAACGTGTACGTGTTAAAGTTTAGGAAGTCCAGCCGATTATCAGGTTAACCATTGCTTACTGCAGCCAGCCGTGGGATGGGTAACCATCATAACATACAAAGCTTCTTTCCGTGCCTCAAACATTTGAGCTGATGGATGTTTGTGAGATGGATGGATGTTTGACTTGATTTCGAGCGTGCTTTGGAGACCACATCTCTTACTCACGATCAGGGCGCACCAGAACACCAGCGCTGTAGTGCAAATGTGCTGCAAAATTATGATGAGATTCGTAACTTTACTGGCACCTCGGTATGATCATGAACTTATTTTAAATAGAAATAAGTAGTTTTAAAATTGTTCGAATACTTTTGAGATTTGCCGTTATTAATGTATCTTATTCTTTATTCTTAATCTTAAGCTGTCACTATGTCAATGTAGTCCCTTAGGTATATAGTGGCCAGAGAGCCTCAAAAGTATTCTAACAAAAAATATCATATCGCCTTGTTTTATAGAATATAATTATTTAATTAATAAAATATTATTGATATTATTAATAAAATATAATTTTATGTCTACTAACATAGTTTTAAGAATAATGTTTATTAACACTATATGGATCTTTGAATAAATTAATATTTTTATTATATTATATGTGCTAAAATACAAATATTTTGGCGTTGGACTGAAAGCGAATACTTACTTTAAATTTCAGAAAAAAAGCTCGAATAGTAAAAATAAATTTTGCTATCGACATTATTAAGTTCATAAAAAACAACAAACTGAAACCCTGATCAGAATTGCAATGAAGTGTCGTCACAGTTGTTAGTTTTACAAGCTGTTTGTAAACGTCATAGACAATAGAAGACCAGCATCGCGTAGTCGACCCTACGACTAAAAGGAACCTTTTCCTCATAGGACACGCACACAAAAAGTAATATGACATTAATTTAACTGGGTGTGTCGATATGTAATACTCGTAAAAATCACTAAAGCCGAAAATGTCTTAATATGCAATAAAAAACCCTATTTGCTTTGCATCATCAGCTAAAAGAAACAGTTTTTTTAAATGTTAGATCTGCCGCCAAATTACAGTGAAATTTTTCTGCGTGGATTGCCATGAGTTTGTTATGAAAACTTATAAATATTCAACCTGCCTAAGTTATTTTAGAAAGTGTGTCTGTCTATTTCGCTTTAAAGCCTAAACGGCTGGAACGATTTTGATGAAATTGGCGTAATATGAGATGGGGATAGTTGAAAGCCTAGAAAAAGACAAAGGCTACATTTTATTGACATTCCACGCGTATTACGCGAGCTTTGAGTGGAAGCTTATTTTTTATTAACTGACTGAAAAATAGGAGGAGGTTCAACGTGTACATAATTATCTCTTTTCTATATAATATTAAAGTTGAAAAATTAAGAATCCAGCAGGACTCGAACCTGCACCCCTTGGGTATACGCCCCAAGTGCTTTACCCAAGGGGTGCAGGTTCGAGTCCTGCTGGATTCTTAATTTTTCAACTTTAATATTATATAAAATAAATGCATAGCAAAGCTAAAATTTGCTTTAAAATATTACAAGTATCTCTTTTCTTTTTCTTTTATATTTTATTATTTATATATAAAGAAATAAATATAACAAAACTCTTTGCTTTTAATAAAAAAATAGTATTATAAATATCTCACAACTTACACAACGCCATCTAGTCTCAAACTAAGCAGAGCTTGTACTATGGGTACTAGAATAACTTAATTATACTAATACATAAATACTTTTATTTTGTAAATACATACTTATTATACATAGAAACACCCAGACTAAGACAAACCCCCATGTTCATGCACACAAAGATTTGTCTTTAGCGAGAATCGAACCAGCGATCTCGGCGTCGCAGGCAGGTACACTACCCTCACCGCCACCCGGGGTGCATGAAACTAGTCTCCTCGAGTGACGTACACAACGATTCCCAACGGCACACCCTGGGCAACTCGCGAGCTCTCCAAAGCAAAATGGCTAATAATTTCACCACGATGGCAAGACAAAAAAAAAATTTACTCAGCCATGGACACGACGAAGAAGAAGAACCGCCACCCAGTCGTCATATTACCACTGTTTGAAAACGAAAATCTTCTAACTGTAGCAATACTAACCTACTGTTCTAACCTTCACTGTGTGATCGGACGGAGATACTAGGAAGGACATTTACAGCCCTTTCATGACAACTTATTTATGTTATTAGTTCTCCTGACCTTTGAAATTTTGGTTGGTAAAAAATAACAAAATATGTATATTATGATATTTCTAATCTAATCGTCGGTGTTTATATATTTGAGCCGTTTTGGGATTAAAACCTTAGGTCCATGGGGTCCGAGCGCCCGGCTGCTTTTAAAAGAAATACCAAAAAGACTTATCGATGCTACTCGTGACCAGAAGGCTTGTTTTTATTTGGCTCAAAGAATAAGCTGGCAGCATTCTGGCCGCGATATCGCCTTTTGGCATTGATGCGGAGGAGTTTTTGATGCTGTATAAAGTTTATTGTAGATGTGTATAATTATATTTTTCTGTAATTAAAATTTGTATAATCATAGTATTAAATGTTATCTAAATTTGATGATTAAAAGCTAACTATGATTATTTTGTCGTAATAAGTAAAATAGACATCATATTAAATATTATAGTAAATAGTCAAGATTTGATTTATTGTTTGTTCCATTTAACACAAAAGCTTATCTATAGACCAATTTAAAAAAAAATCTTCGCCATTCGGATGCTACATTATTCCTGAGTAGCTACAAATATTGCCTATATTTGTAGCGAGGCACCACACGGGTAGAACCTCGAACGGATGTCAGTATCAATATAATGTAGATTATATATATTTATATAAATATTTAGCTTCACTGGTGGTAGAGCTCTTGTGAATGAGCTCGAGGGCGGCAGCACCACCGTCTCACCTTTAACCAAATAGTAGTGCTTCCATTACTGTGTTCCGGTTCAGTGGTGAGATCAGGCCCTGAAATTACTGGCACATGAGGCATAACACCGTAGTCCTCAGCTGCAGCGACGCATCTATAATCTGCTTTTATGGATTGTTGGTGTCCATGGGCTGTACTCCACTTACCATCAGGTGGACTACACGTTCGTTCGCTGTGGGCGTAGTATAAAAAAAAAAAGGCACCACACGGATAGAACCTCGAACGGATGTCAGTATCAATATATGTAGATATATATATATATATTTATATTTATATAAATATTTAGCTCATATGTACTAGTATGTCGATTAGTAGCAGTACCGGCCTTTTCTCAAGAATTGTATTACCTACCTTTTTGTAAAAACCGTATAAAACTGCGTTCAGTAGATTTTTTAAAAACGATCACACATAGACAGACGGACAACTTTTGGGGACTTTGTTAGTTAATATGTATAGATATTTTAGATATCCATCAAATAAAGCCATGAATAGAACATCTAAAGTTTATTACTACAATTTATTGCTATCCTTAGAAATCCAGGCTTTTCGGGAATAATGGAATAGATCCAAAATAAAACGATCAATTCTCGAACCACGTGCTGAATTTGAATTGTCTTATCTTTGTAAAGGATTTTGAGAAATTGATGTAGGTTTAACATTATTAATGATTTTATTGTTTTGTATTTTTTGTTGCCTACCTAGCAGTATTTAAATCTTTATACTTATATATATTTGTTCACCCGATTGACTGACTGATTCATCAATGCAGAGCCTAAACCTGGGGCTAGACATTCTTCTTCTTCTTCTTCGTCGTGTCGATGGCTGAGTCAAATTTTATTGGTCAAATATGTGGCCACTGTTATGGTGCTTTCGTCGGCATTCATGAGCGCCTGTCTTGTGCAGGTGGTACGGCATTTTGGCAATCAGTAAGGTGGTCAAGGTTTTGACTTGCCATCGTGGTGAAAGGATTAGCCAATTCGATTTTAAGACCTCGCGAATTGCCCAGGGTGCGCCGAACGTAAGGAATTGTTGTGTACGTCACTCGGGGAGGCTCCTTTCATGCTCCCCATGCTAGACATTTGAAATATTGCATGAAAAATTACAAGGAGCATAGATGCACTAACAAGAGATTTATTTGAAATTCCAAATGAAATTGAGTTGTATAGAAGTTTTAATTTTCAATTTAGAAACACGCGTAAATAGTTGATCATGAATTAAAAAAAATGTATATGTTTTTCTAAATTCTATCTCTAAGGAGGTTAATTTAGGGGATGTAAATATCCCCACCAACGGGTCCCGCGTTGTCGTCGCGGTGGGGCTTAGTACCCGTGGCGCCCCCGAGCCACGGCGAAGCCAAGTGGACCCCAGAGGGGGGCTGCTCTTCGGGCTTTGGCTGGAAGTCCATGTGGGAGCAGCCCATGTTGCAGGGCTCTTATGGGGGGGCTCTGCAACAGGAGGGCCTGCGGTGTCGGCGTGAGTCGGCACTGCGGCCGAGGAGTTGCGGGGCCGCGGCGGGAGAGGACTGTCGGTGTTCCGTTGCCGCTTTCCCTGCCTTCCGCGGTCCCGGCGGGGCCGCAGCCGTCAGTACTGCGGCGTGGTGGGCGGTGGGACGAACATCTGTCTCACCGCGGAGGGCCAAGCCGTCAGATACGAAAGTGTCTGACGGCTTTGCACGCGGCCCTCGGTGCCGGTCCCCCCACATTTTGGGGGCCATGAGGGGCCTGCCTCGGCGGGCAAGGCCGGGCTGCGGTGTTGGCGCAAGCTGGCACTGTGGCCCGGTGGTTTACGGGGCCGCGGCGGGTAGGAGTGTCGGTGCGCGCGTCGTTTTCGATGCCCCGCATTCCCTGCCTTCCGCGGTCCCGGCGGGGCCGCAGCCGTTGAACTGCGGCGTGGTGGGCGGCGGGACCGACCACCTGTCTCGCCGCGAGAGGACCAGGCCGTCGGACATGGAGAATGTCCGATGGCTTTGCACGCGGTCCTCGCGCTGGTCGGTGGCTTGCGCCAGCCCCCTCTTTGGGGGCCATGAGGGGCCCGCTTCGGCGGGCATCGCCGGGAGGGTCGTGGACGTAAAGGCTACGCCAGATTCCCATGACCCTCCCATCAAGGCGAGTGCGGGAGCACCGTGGGGTTTTAGTGGGTATTCCCGTGCCGTTTACCATCTTTGGCACGGGCGAGTTCCACATAACCACTCTGCCCTTCCCCGGGGTGGGGTGGTATGCGTAAATGCATTTCCCCACGTAAATAAAAAAAAAAAAAAAAAAAAGGGGATGTCAATATGCGTAACATTTTGTTAGATTAAATAAGAAGATTTATTCATTATAATATAGAGATACCACGCGGGCTGATCTGCGGGCGGAAACTAGTGTATAATATATAAGAAAAAGACACGTGACGGAAACTTAAAAAAACAAAAAATATTTTTTTTTAGAGTATCACCATTTTATGTAATTAAGAATTGTTTTAATATTAATAAGTTTTATCTAAATTTATAGACGCATCATATCTAATAGACTAAAATGCATGTTGTTTGTGGCCATTTTGTAGAAATTATTATTTTAATTTTATTTTTTTTGTATTTTCTTCTATCGGATTATTGTCAAATATTATTTTGTGTTTTTTTTCAGTGTATAACGTCTTGGTCTTAAACTGTAATATTGTACATATGTATAAAAAGTACGAAAAAAATAAATTATGTTAAAACATTCAGTTTATTTACCTAAATAACGCATGATCAAAAACTTTTGGTTGGTTCATAAATAATATAATAAATACACTATTGATGGTCTCCTAGTAATCCGTAAAATAAAATTACACTTTCAGCAATAACTTGGACGTGTTTTTTAAATGGACTGGATTATCTCAACCGCAAAATTAAATCAGTAATCAAACAATTACGTAATGCTCCACCATTGTTGTGAGGCTTACAACCATTATGGCTGCCGTTAAATGTATGAAGCTGTTAATGTGCTCATAGTTCAATAGTACAATACATTGCGCCTATTTGCCCTTAAAAAGTGTGGCAGAGGAGAATAACACCCACATTTCACCTGTTATATTTAGGTCCCGTGTGACGAAGATGAGTCTACCACCATCCAGCACTCCGTGCTGCTATCAAGAATTTCCTGACGGAAAAAATCCAAATAACACTTGTCCATCCCAGGAATCGAACCTGAGCTCTCTGTGAGAAGCGCCTTTTTTTTTTTTTTCGCGGGAAATGCATTTAGGCATACCACCCCGCCCGTGGGAGGGCGGGCAGAGTGACTATGAGGGACTCCCCGTGCCTACGATGTTAAACGGCACGGAATACCCACACAAAACCCCGCGGTGTGCCCTCGTCGCCGAAAGATGGTGGGTCGGCGAGCCCTGGATCGATCTTACATCCACAGGGCCCGAACCTGTGTGAAGCGCCTAAGCTACCACTAAAACAACGAGGCAGATACTATCATTTCGATTAAAAAGTTAATGTATAATGAAATTATACACTTTGAACCATAACGTGTACGTATTTTATAAATCTCCACCACAAGATTAAATCAGTAATCAAATAATTCACATAATAGTCCACCATTCTTGTGAAGCGTTCAGCCATTATGGCTGCCATTAAATGTATGAAGCTGTTAATGTGCTGATATTTCGATGGTAACAAGCATGTTGGACATTCTTACTGAATATAAAAGGATAATAAGTACATAACATTACATTACGCCTATTAAATTTGTCTTAAAAGAGTGTTGCAGGGGAGTATGACACCCATACTTTACCTGTTATGTTTTCTGGAAAATTGAGGAACTTACCTCTGACACACTCAACCTAATTTTTTTACCCTTTGGGAGTGAATTTAAAAAAAAGAATTTTTGTTAACTAATATGTTGTGTAGGAAACTTACAAGTATGTGTAGAATTTTACGCAATATTCATCAAAATTGACTTATTTTCCATATAAATTTACAGCCCCTAATTCACACCCTTTTGGAATGATATTTCAAAATCCCTTTCTTCACTCTGTAAATTTCTAAAAAATCTATCTAGAAGTTTATTTAAGTAATTTAAGGAACCTATGTGCAGAATTTCATGCTTCTTACCTTTACATTGACGAATTGCCCATATAAACTTACCCCTTAATTTAACTTCTTTAAACTACACAACTGTTTAAACCTCATCTAGTTCCATGGAGCAGTTTCTGCGTGATGCGCGTACAAACATACAGACAAAATAAAAAACAAATATGTTTTGGCTTATACTGCTGTTAAAAAGACCCCTTGTATTACTGTACTCTTGTATTTTTTAAATATCTTCAATGTACCGACATAGTTTATCAACAATTTTATTATATGTATAGAAGATTAATAGTAGCGCTAACGGAAAAGAACAAGTATAAATAAGCACACACACTATGTGAGGATACGTCCTTGAAAAAGGTCTTGGCTGTGTGCCAGCGAGGTTGGTAACAGTCGCTGTAATCTCTCCTTATCTTGCGGTCAGAAGATAACATTAGCGGTAATTCTTGGTAACGTATAGTTCGAGGTTTTGTCCTTGACTTCGGGACTGTTTATTTGTATGTGTAGGTTGTAGAAAAATATATTTATTTGTGTGTTTTTATGGAGGATATGCACGTGGCTACGCGTTGGACCACGATCTTAACTGATAGTAAGTAACTAAGTAATTATTTTATTTTATTTTTATTTTCATAATGTTTTTTTTTAGAATTTAAGTTTAACCAAACCGTGCAAGTGGTGTTAGCTTTTAATTGGTTGTTACGCTTAGCATGATTCAACTGTGTTAAATTTGTTTGTAATATTACAAGTGTAAACAATCGTAAGCTAACCAAAAAAAAAAAAATGTGTCCATCCTAAAGTTGCATGGAACATATCGTTTTAAGCGATAAGGGCGCCCTTTCTACATTTTTCTGTTATTTATTTTTTAAAGTTGTTATCTCCTAAGTTTTTATGTGATATTATGTACAAATAAAGTATTTTCTATTTATTTATCTATGTGGTCTACGATAAAGCACGCTTACCTATGAGATAGTTTTTTGTACACTCTTGCTTTAAAGAGACTCAGGTTGTACTCATGCGGAAGCACAAACTCGGGTAGGGCGTTCCACTCTTTGGCAGTTCACATAAGGAATGCTAAAGCAAAATGCTTTGTGTGTATTTGTAGAATATCTATAAAGCAATGCTGATTTGTTATTGTTTATAATGTCTTCAAGTATGCAAATATTATTATAAAGATTAATTTTATTGTTATCACGCTCTCATGTATAAATACTTATAAAGCAGAACGTATACATAACATAACATCTCGCCTATATTACCGCGAAGGCTGTGACAGAGGTGTACATCACCCACATATCACCTGTTATGTTTAGGTCCCATGGGATAGGGAGCCTATCGCCATCCACCGGTCACAATTCCAACTCCGTGCTGCTAGGCCTAGCGCTGAGAGACGCATACGCTAACCACTAATCTATCGAGGCAGTGCCAGTAGAATGCATACTTAGCCATAATTACACTTACTAAAATTGTACCTAGGCATTCAAAACATTTTCAAGTTAGCATCGAATTCTTTTTACAGACCTAACTTTATTTTCTACAGTTCAAACTGAAATCATGTGATCGCGTTATATGGCTACAGTAAAATTTTACACAAGAATATTTCAGAGGAAACTGCATTCATTTTTATACTGGTCGTATTTTCGAACAAACTGCAGAGCAATAAGTGTAAGGAGAAAATGCGCTCCAAAAACTAAGATACCAAATGTAAATGGGATTTTAAAATACAGGATACTATCGTTTATTTCAATGTTTTGAAAGTGATGGTATGTATATTTTTCAATAAGTTTTTAAACTTTATTTACACGGCTATAGATCTGGCTATACATTGCCAGTATATTTTGGGGCTTGATTATGTGCGCTTCCCGTGCAATGCGAGAATGTATAGCTTGATGAGTACAATATACATTGCTTTGATACTGTAAGTGCTTTAGTTATTAGAAACCATCCAAGTTCGAGTCGGACTCGCGCACGTAGGGTTTCGTAATACTATAAATCTAAATAAATGTTTTTCTTTATTCTTTATTATATTTGAGTTGATTGAATGAAAGGTAAAATGCGGTTTACGATTTATAACGTATTAAAAAGAAACTAATTATTAGATCTCCTTCAAACCAGTTTTCGGTGAAAGTTTGGATGGTAATGTACATCATATATTATTTTTAAATTTATCATTCCCTTATTTTAGAAGTTACGGGGGGGGTCACATTTTTCCACTTTGGAAGCGTCTCTTGCGCAAAATATTTAGTTGAGAAAAAAAATATATTAGAAACCTCAATATCATTTTTGAAGACCTATCCATAGATAATCCCACACGTATGGCATTGATGTAAAAAAAATTGGAGTTTCATTTCTAAGTAGGGGGAACCCCAAAAATTTATTGTTTTTTTTCTATTTTTGTATGAAATCTTAATGCGGCTCACCGAACACATCTACTTACCAAGTTTGCACAGTATAGCTTTTATAGTTACGGAAAAAAGTGGCTATGACAAACGGACGGACAGACGGACGGACAGACATGACGAATCTATAAGGGTGCCGTTTTTTGCCATTCGGCTACGGAACCCTAAAAACCTATAATTTATTTGTACTTAAGTTTCAGAATGTTATCATCATGAGCCAGTTAAAATAGGCATGATGGCAAATTTTTATTTTTGTATGTAATTGAAACACCTCTTGATCAGAAACATCATTTAAAATAATTAATTTGCTAACATGTAAACTGCCTGGGATAATACAATTTTAAATTCACTTTAATATTAGACTCGCCAAACGCTCCAAACAAACGGCTACATAACCGTGACGTCACGCTTATATATTTTGCATGTCGAGTAGGTATGATTGATAGCTATACAGAATGTTGTGTTATCAAAATGGTTTTACTAGAAAAGTAGCTATTAATTGTATTGGTAATTTAATAATAAAATTATTTCGAACTTTAAAAATGGACTCGCCCAAATTTGTTAGAATTATAGTATATAACTAAAAAATCTTGAATTTGGTTTATGTTTACCTATATTCTGATAAGATATTCTATATTTTACTATCTATAAAACAGTCATCATGCCTATTTTTTGCGTAACCTGGGTCTTTCTAAAGACCTTATTTTTAACAATGAACGTAAATTCCTTATAAAATACCAAAACAAAATTAGTTGCATAATTATTTTAACAGAAAAAATATGCTGTCTTTTAAAAAGCAAAACGATACATCTTAACCCAGAAAAGCTTAAATTAATGAATTCACCTGCGATCCTCTTATTGAAACAAATATGCAGGAAAATATTGCTGATAGCTTTAATAAAGTGTTGAAAATGTTGGATGTACTTTAAAAATCAGTTGCAATTTTCTGTTCTTTGGTTGTGAATAACTAAAGTTATACTCAGTGATTTTATAATGAAATGTCTAGGCTTTGTGTGCTATTTTTATTTGTTTTATCATAACTACCATAAATAATTCTTTTTGAATAGGAATTCAATCCTAATAATATTATGAAAAGTTTGTGTGTGTGCATGTTTGTAACTACTTCACGCTCAAACGGATGAGCCGATTTGTATGAAATTTAGCACGAAGATGGCTCACACCCTGAAAATAAATAAAAGGGTAAAGATAGATAGATAGATAAAACTTTATTTGCATACCATTCCATTACAAACTAAAGATAACTATTGAAAGATAATAACAATATGCAAAGGGCGGCCTTATCGCTTGACGCAATTTCTGCCAGGCAACCTTTGGATGGACAGATTGAAAGGAGAAAGCGTGGTAGTTTCAGGGTGTGTGGCACTTCAAAACATTTTAATTTTTCTATTTGCTTAAAATATAGATAGGTAAGGAAAATACCTAATATAAGTAAATAAATATAATTTGTAACTTATTTAATAATATATAATTCGATAATTAATAACTACATACATAAATATATTATTATAAAGTTAAAGTCAGTAGGAAGTTAACATCCAAGCGCTGTAGATGGTACCACGAGAACATTATTTTACTTACGAAAAGTATTTTGTATTATAAAAATATTTCATTTAAATTTGGATATTATTATAATGGAGTGCCAATAGACAATTATGCGAAATGACTATTATATGGCAAACAAAATTTATGCCTAAAAATGATAACGCATAATGTATTTACGCTAAAAAAATATGCAAAAAAAAATTATACCATATTAATATTATTTGTATCATGATGCCAAATAAAAGTATGCGAAGTTAAATAATGCCAAATAACATTATGCGAAACAATAGAGAACCAATAAAATATCATATTTAAATAAAATGATGGCATCTATGTCGATGCTACGAGCTTCCTCAAAACGGTTGAGAGTTGATTGAGTGAATTGCTATTGTTCATTTTGTTATGAACTAGTGTGGGAACAAAAATATGGCCCGTGATATTGATTTTAATATATTTTTATTATTATCTCATTTATTCATTTTTCTCATTTTTTACATGACGTTTAAATATAAATTATAAAAGTAAAGTACATTTAAAAATATAAAACTATAAAATTCTCCATTTTTAAATATAAGTACAAAAAAATATTTAAATATTTATTTTTATTATTATTATTAATTGCATTTGTAATTTTGGCAAAGTACATGTTCTACTGGTACTGCCTTAATAGTCTAGTAGTTTTCGTATGCGCCTCTTACCTTGCTAGGTCTAGCAGCACGGAGTTGGAATTGTGCCAGGTGGATGGCAATAGGCCCCCTCTCCAATGGGACCTAAACATAACAATTAAATGTGGGTGATTTACACCTCTGCTCTGTGGGTGAAACAATGTTAAATTTCAGCGTGTATAATACAATCAATTACATAACAAATATTTTCTTATATATAAGTATTTTATTAATCTCTTTTTAGTGAAGCATATTTACTAAAAAGCATTCTTGATTAAGACAGCTTGTCCAGCAGTTAAAAGGATGTTGATGATTTGTTATACTTAAGTATTTTATTCAACGCCTCGCCTCATCTGTGTATATTTTTAAAAATACAGTAACCGGTCTTAAGGTCCTTATATTTAAAGAAGTATCCCCGTAATCCTATCCGTTAAGGAGTTGTACCTTCCAGCTTCAGCTCAGCAACATGAAATGCTGACTGCTAGATGCAAATATCTGAGTAGCTTTAGGTAATATACGAAAAACAATATAAAAGCCTTTAAAAATTTGAGGGTTTCCTTCGTTTTATCTAGGATCTCATCATCAGTTCGTGACCTGATAAAAATGGGACCACATGACAAGTACAAATAAAAAGTATTTTCATAAATAAGGCGTCTGCAAGTAATCGCCCAACAAACAGAAAAAAGAACAAAATTGAATTGAGAACATCATCCTTTTCGGAAATCAGTTAAAAAGGCATACAATATATACTATTATTATGCCATTTTCATATAATCGATAACAATCAAAAGCAATCAATATGACGACCGGATGGCGGAGTGGGTAGTGTACCTGCCTGCGACGCCGAGGTCGTGGGTTTGATTCCCTCTTAAGACAAATCTTTGTGTGCATGAACATGGGGGTTTGTCTTAGTCTGGGTGTTTCTATGTATAATAAGTATAAATTTACAAAAGAAAAGTATATATGTATTAGTATCAGTTATTCTAGTACCCATAGTTCAAGCTCTGCTTAGTTTGGAACTAGATGGCGTTGTGTGTGTATAATATTTATTTATTATTTATATTCTTTACGTCTCTTGTTCAATAGATCATCCGTTATAAGTATGTATCGTTTAAATTAATTATTGTGGTTATTTTAACGCGAACAGCACTTTGAAATGAAATATAGCTGAAGTTGCTACTTTAGTTGAATTATAGCACATTAGAGGCTTACCAAACGGAAGTTTGAAGCGGTGCTATAAAAGTGAGATTTTGTGAAAACACTTTTATTAGTATGGCTTAAGTTAGGTTGTTAGCTTTCTTTACAAAATTGCTTAAGTAATAAAACATCCTAGAAAAGTGAATACAAAAATTGTTACAAGAAATATTACACTTTGTTGGTCTAGCGGCATAATTTGCGGTCTCTCGCCGTGAGATGCATGCATGCAAGCATGGTTGTACGAGCCAATACTGCTCGTACAGCGAATTATACTGTAAACAATAAACAGTCGTTTACGATAGTCGCTACCAAAGAAGTGGAACGCATAAACGTGTGTTTGGTGAACAGATATTGTTTATAAACGTGACTCACAACTACTAAACGTAACAACAAATAACATTAGAACTTAACTATAACTTTAACATATACAATAAACCCCGCTATCCCGATTGTATATTAGTTGTTGTTGTGAGAAGGTAGCTTGTAGTAACACCAAAATCACTTTAGGTTAAATAGTAACCTAAAGTGATTTTGGTGTTACTACAAACTACCTTCTCACAACAACAGCTAATATACAATCGGGATAGCGGGGTTACAGTCAACGACGAGATAGCCCCAACAATGGTAACAGTTGATGTTTCCACCGATGCCACAGTTTATGATTGTGTTCTATGGTACTATAACCTTTTCGGCAACCGGCTTGGTCGGCTTTTACACAGCATGCATAAATTTCAGAAAAATGAAAATAAGACTTACACAACGACTAGCTGAATACTCGGTACTTAGACAATTAAACCAAACGTATCAGTCATTATCAGGCGTCCCCCACTACCCACGAGTTTTGGAAAACTTATACGCATAGAAATTGCGTTCATGTTCACTCCATATTGATTAAATGCTCTTAGACACGGTAGATGCTTTGGTTGGAGTGTTCCTTTCCTTTTTCTAGGTGCATGCGTTTAATCTGATGATAAACGTTGAGTGAAATTGAATGTCAAACTTCGGTGTTTTCATCTAAGGATAAACAAGAATTTGCTGAAGTCAACGACCTTTAATATCGGACTTAATAATAGCAAGTATTTACTAACTTCTTGTTTCTTTATTGTGTACAAGCAATATGTTCTAACTAATAACACTTATTCCTAAGTTGGTTACGAAGTTTATTTATTGTGATGTTACGTTACTGTTGGTACCAACATCCATTATTTTTATAGCAACTTTGTTATAATAAATACAGGGTGGTTGCAACACTGCGATGATTATTAAAACCACGGTTTTTAGACATGGTCAGTGTTCATTTATTGTTAAAACTGGATATTGTTTTAGTTTCGCTTTTTATATTATTCTTGTAAATAAGTATAATATTAAGGTTACAAATCCAGCAGGATTTGAACCTGCACCCCCCGGGTAAGTGCCCCAGGTGCTTTGCCAATTCAGCCATGGATTCGTATGCTGCTAGTTTTGAAATTTTTCAACTCTTTATGTGCCGGCGTTATAAGTATATATATTATATATATTATTACATACCTTAGCTAGACGTCCTGCTGGATTCTTAATTTTTTCTTAATTTATAAAATACAAAAAGGCATAGCAAAGCTTTAATTTGCTTCAAAATATTACAAGTAATATATTTTAGATCTGATGAAATGAAATAGGACCCGTTAAACTTATTATTGATAACATAATATCATTTATATTTTTACGTTAAATTCGTAAAGTTTAAACCGGTCTTAACGTTTTTATTTTTTTATTATTCTTACATCCAAACGGGCAGATATGCAGACAAAAACAAGTTCTCTTCGTTTTGACAACCCACCATTAGGTTTTATGAGGAAACGTGGGTGCCTAATTTGTAAACAGAAAAGGAAATATACTAAGTGTATTGTGTCATAAAGGGTTTATAGATCTTTGGATCTTGTACTGTGACATGAAAGGATTTATAGATCTTTGGAAACTATAATACTGACACGCATAAATCTAGAATTCACATAATATTACGCCTATATTACCCATAAAGGTGAGGCAGAGGTGAACAACACCCTCATATTGACTGTGCTGTTTAGATTCAATGGCATAGGGAGCGAGCCTATTGCCATCCACCGGGCAAAATTCCAACTTCCTGCTGCTATTGTGCATTTCTACTTACTCATTACTCATTTTTATGTAAATAATGTTATCATAAAAATAATCTGAAACCATATTTACTGAAAGCGTAGATCAATTGTTGCGAGTCTTGTGAGCATAAATAGGCCTGAAAATGTTCTATTAATCTAATTGCAGCATTGTATGAATATACACGTTGCAATGCTACCTTTTCTCACGAAGTCTTCTCTTCGTGAGAAAAGGCAGCATTGCAACGTGTGTTAAGCCATAGCCTACTACGTTGGGCTACTGTAGCAGGTTTCTAAACTTCACACACCGGAACAGGCATACTCAGAAATGCTGATTTCCTGAAGCTATTTTTTTTACTCCTGGCGAGTGATAATTGTCATGATACATACACATGAGATTTACTGACAGAGATGTGCGCAGTGGCTTTGCGGTCTCCCGTTTAACTATCACTTGCCATTTAAATTAAATTAGTTAAATTGTTGAATAGTTTATTTGCTTTACATACATCAAATCACGCCTATATCCCACGGGGATAGACAGAGACGAAGGAACGCCATGTGCTAACGCTCCTTATGTACTTCTTTCGCTTCCTCAACATTATTTACATTATGGCATCAGTCATACATGCTCGCCGGTTTTGTGTACTACGTATTTGCCCTTTCTGTTATTCTAATGCAGTAAAGCAATGTCATAAATTCATTATATTATGTTCGTATTAATAGCAATAAGACGTCGTTGAACGGTGCACGCAATAATATAAAAAAACAGAACCATGCAGGTTTAATCTTGTCATGAATATGTGACGATTACATGGGAGAGTGGGAGTAAAAAACAATTTGCGTTGACCTCAAATAATATAGGACAATGGCAAGATGACGAATAATGCCGTCATTTATTTTATAGTCACACATAATTTTCTTTTTAGCTTTCTTACATCCGTCTCTTATATTAATAGCGGGTTCTGGGCTCCGTGCAATTTGGCTTGAGATATACTGTTTCATATTATCATCAAAAATACATGTGTATTGCAAGGCCATATAATGTTTTGCTAAGAATTGCAAACTTTGTGCTTCACAGCTACTCTGAACATCACGGCAGCTTAATCCTTTATTAATTCAGTGAAAATGTTCAATTCTCTCGAAACCAATGAGCTATTGGCATGTTAATAGCTTCATGAATTTAACGGCAGCTATTATTCAAGAATTGCACTATTATGTGAATACTGATACTGATTTAAAATGGTAGTAGAGAGAATGCATTTAAAATGTACCAGCTTTTTAGCGCGGCTCCACCTGGGTAGTAAAGAGTTAAGAAATTTCTCAAGTCTTTTTGTGAAATTTCGAGTCTAGAAGCATACGATAAGCATCCATAGCTGAATAGGCAAAGCCCTTGGGGCGTTTGCCCAGGGAGTGCAGGTTCAAATCCTGCTGGATTCTTAATACAAAAAGGCATAGCAAAGCTGTAATTTGCTTTGAATATTACAACTCTTTTTGTGTCGAATAGTTAAACTATTTAATAAAGTTTTTTGATATTTAACACTACGTTCAACTCTATAGAGGTGGGGCAGTAACGTTTAACGTGGGTCGAAGCGCGAGAGCAGCTTCTACTTAATAAAACGAACTCCACGTGGACAAAATTGCGGGTAAAAGCTAGTTACTAATAAAGAAGACGATATCTAATTGATTATTTTTATAGCATTTAGCTATGCTTAGCAAATTATACTAAGAAACAGTTGAAAATGATATGGGACCAGCAGTTTTTGAACCTCACGAAATGACGTATCATACAGTTGAGAAATTTAGGGTTCTGGTAAGAGGCGAAAGTAGTTGGATGGCTAAAGCGGCTGCCCGGTGTGCAGTAAGGTCGCAGGTTCAAATCCTGCCGGTCCCATATCTTTTTCAACAGTTTCTTAGTATAAAGAAGACGATGACTTTTTTTTATTTCTTTAATGCTAAGTTGAAATATGAATACAATACAATTAATTTACTATACAACATTAATATCTCAAAATCCTTTGCAAAGTTAAGTCAGTTCAAATTCAGCGTGTGGTTTGAGAATTAATCGCTTTATTTCAGGTCTATTATATTATTCTTGGAAAGCCTGGATTTCTAAGGATAGCAATAAATTTATGTAATAAACTTCAGTTATTCCATTCACTGTGCTCTATTTGATAGACATCATATTTTGTAAAGGCTGTCGCAGACTTATCATAAAACTGGGACACGAAAGCGCTAAGTTACCGTTTGGTAACAGACAATCTACCCATAATATTATAATAACATGAACAAAATAAATATTCTATATTACAGTTAAAAAATGATGATTCTACTGAGGCATAAATGATCACACCTCTGGGTTCTACGTACCCAACGCCTAATCCACTTTGGCCATGGAATCAAGTCCCAGTGGAATTAGCTTCAATATTACAAAAATACATAATTATGAATTTTGTACAAGTTATTGATGATGATGGGGCTGCCCCGATTCTGCAGTGCATCAGGTATGTTTGCACAAAGCCATACAAATGACTTTTTTTGCAATATGGCGCAAAAAATCTGCCTCCTTGCTCTGCAGGCTGCGGGCCAGCTCCAATAGCATTCTGCGAATGATTGCCGAGAGTTATGACTCGCCTATTTCGAACTACTGTATGCGTAGATGCATGTCTGTCGCACAGTTGGTCTCGAAATAATTAATGTTTCTTTATTTTTCATTTAAATCAAGTTTGTGTACTAACATAGTTCAAGTAATTTTTTTGTTACTAACATTATATGAATCCAATGTGTTTCAACATAAAAGATATTTAATTAAATTTTATTTTATTTTATTACCCGCGAGGTTTTTACACTAGGTTAAAGGATGTTGTTTTGACTTAAAAATAGACACCTTAATTTGATTTATCAGTATTGATGCATTAATAACATTCAAGGTGGAAGAGCTTTTGTAAGAGAGTTTGTGGGTGCACAGACGTCTCAGTGGAAGTTGCGCTTGTAGTACCAGAATATAATGTGGCACTACTGTTGTCTAGTTTGGTCGTGAGATTAACCTTAAAATTACTGGCACATGACGCATAATACTGTAGTTCTCAGGTGTGAATTGACTGTTCAAATAAAATTTAGATTAATTACAATCTCTTCATTTTCTTCAACACACATTGTCGTATAAAGACACGTGCCTGAAGTGAACTAATTCTCTCAAGAGACAGCGCTTTGTTTGCTTTCTCTCTCTGTTACAAACTTGTGCTTAACTTACTACAAGTAAAGCTAACAACCAAGTGACGTCACTACATTGGAATTGAAGTTGAGACATCGTTTTACAGGTTAACTTAGTTTATTTACTGTCTTGTATATGGCGTTGTGTATAATGCCTTAAAACCTATTAGAAAAGAGCTTTGCTTCCAATAATGACTTATCATAACATCTGACCTATATTACCCAGAAGGGTACGGCAGAGTTGTACAACAACCACATTTCACCTGCTATGTTTAGGTCCCATGGGATAGGGCGTGAGCCGAACACCATTCACCGGGCACTATTCCAACTCCGTGCTGCTATTGAGAATTTCCTGAAGGAAAGTTTACAAATATCACTTTGCCCGATCCGGGCATCGAACCTCGCGGTGAGAGGCGTATACGCTAACCACTAGACCACCTCGGCAGTCAAACTACTAATATTATTTTTATTTTATTATAGTTTACTTAGCAATGGCTATTTTTAAAGAGTAAATATAAAAACACAAGCAACAGTTATTGTAACAAAAAAATAACATAATTATAAAAAATACAGTAAAAATTTACAAACAAAAATTCTTTCGTCCATTTTCAGGGAGAATATGACTAAAATAAGGAACATGGTGTTGAATGATACTTTACAAAAGAATACCTTATTTAAAGTTGGTGGTTAGTTTAAAACTTGAACAACCTAAGAATAATGATAGTAGTTTTTTGAAGATTAAACTTAGTTTGAACTTTAGTTTTATAAAAAAAATAAAAAACGTTCTGTATATTTTTGAATTTATTTATGGTTGGTTATAATTTCTTGCTGATTTGTAACACAATAAGATAACTGTATCTTAATTTGGTTTATTGGTTGATATAGGCTTTATTTAATTATTTATTTATTTATTAGCACTAATGGTGGTAGAGCTCTTGTGAATGAGCTCGAGGGCGGCAGCACCACCGTCTCACCTTTAACCTGCCGCCAAATAGTAGTGTTTCCATTACTGTGTTCCGGCTTGGTGGCCCTGAAATTACAGGCACATGAGGCATAACACCGTAGTCCTCAGCTGCAGCGACGCATCTATAATCTGCTTTTGTGGATTGTTGATGTCCATGGGCTGTACTCCACTTACCATCAGGTGGACTACACGTTCGTTCGCTGTGGGCGTAGTATAAAAAAAAATAACCACAGTAAAATTACAGGGATACGTAATATTAACATTAATCTGCTTAAATTATATCATCATCATCATTATCAGCCCAGAGACGTCCACTGCAGGACATAGGCCTCACCAACGACTCCCCGCGATCTTGACCAAATCGTCTGTCCATGGGGAGGCCGTCACACGCTGCGTTTGTCAGTTCATGGCAATAAATTATAATAATATGTAATTTTACAAATAAAAGGTGTGGATAGCATTCACGTTGTAACTTAAATTATTAAGAGTACAATCTATGACAACCATGTTATTACTACAAATAAAAACAAACAAAGCAAGACAATTTTTTTTTAGGTGTTAATGTTATACGGAATGTTACAATTATATTTTTTTTTTTTATTGTTTTTAGGAAGTCTTACAGTCTAATAACAAAATGTGAATATTACAATACATAAATTTAAGAAAAGATTGCTTTTGAAAAGCCTCCACCTCTACAATGGTAGTATATGATCGATATAATTGTACCAGAAGGTGCCTGAAGGAAGCGTGTGTTCTGTTATGTTACTACCACTGTGACTCCTGTGACGCCAGGATCTACAGCGGTATCCGACTGAAAAGCACCGTGCATAACACACGGGCAATCCCAGGGAGAGTTTAAACTGTCTTGGAACCCGCAACGAATTTAATTAGAAGTATATAGTTGGAGTTGGAAAGTATGTAAATGTTATGTTATGTTACTAATTATAACACAGTCAACCTAAAATTCAGCAGATACAATCACTTCAAGTTAAGTGTATGTTCAAAACCCGAATTAACCTTCGCAAAGTCAATCTAAGTTGTACAGTTAAATGTGGGCGATAAATTCTTGGAAGTTTGTTTACGTACACATGGCTACATATCAAGCTATGCAATTCCAGTACCTATAAGATGGTCTCGCTTTATAAAGCCTTCCCGTGTAATGCGAGATCAGCTTGTACTGGTAATGTACAGCTCAATGTGTGACCATGAGTACACATGGGGTGCATGAAAGGAGCCTCCCCGAGTGACGTACACAACAATTCCCTACGTCCGGCGCACCCTGGGCAATTCGCGAGATCTTAAAAGCGAATTGGCTAATCCTTTCACCACGATGGCAAGTCAAAACCTTGACCACCTTACTGACTGTCCAAAATGCCCTACCACCTGCACAAGAGAGGCGCTCGTTAACGCCGACGAGAGCGCTATAACAGTGACCCCTTATTGGACCAATCAAATTTGACTCAGCCATCGACACGACGAAGAAGTACACATTAACGTGGAGTGAGATGTTCGCGGATGCTATTAAGAGGGCATTCCTGGTACCGCGATTCATACAACGTATAGTAAGGCCAACGAGACGAGATAAAAAATGTAAACAAATGTTCAGGGGTTCAAAAATTTTTTATTTGAATAAATTTTTATTGTTGTGGATTGGGTTGAGGTAAAGAAACCAGGCGAAAAGGAAATAAATTATATTAAGAAAATAGGAAATAAACTAAAGAAACACTAGATAACTAAAAGACTGACAAGGAACTTATATTGTCAAAAACATAAAAAATATAACATAAATATATTAAAACTAAGTAATAACAGCAAAAATCAAAAATAAAACTAACAGAAACGGAATAATAACAACAAAAAACCAAGCAAATACGGAGACGAAAAAATATGTATCACTTCCAACGCAATCCAAACAGGAATGAACTTGATCACAAAATGGCGGACCAAATGTTGACAACTGCGGTACTGACTGCTTTCCTGTACCACGAAATACACGACAGCTGTTGTCGATCAATTGACGTCAACTGCGCGTACGAATGATAAGGACAGAGATAATAATCCCTCGCTATCGCAATGTAACTCAGTAACGGTCCGTTTGTTTATATTCTTTATCTCGTCTCGTTGGCTATACTATAGTTTGGTTGTGTGCTATCGTGGCAAAGCTGGTGATTCAACACAATAACGTGGTTTTCGAATTCTGGTTCGGGTAATGTTTCATCTATGTTTCTTATACTAGCAAGTTTGTTTACGTACATATGGCTACATATCAAGCTATAAATTTCCAGTTTAAAATGATCCCGCATTGTATAGTTTTCTAGTGCAATGCAAGACCAGCTTTTACTGGCAATGTTTAGATTGATATGTAGCCATGTTCACATTAACGCGGAGTGAGATGTTCGCGGATGCTATTAACACAATTTGTACTTAGCGTAGGTAAAAACTTGACTTCTGCGGTTTAACATAAATAATGGTTATTAAAGATAATGTTACAGTTATAATAGTTTCAGCTATTTATAAAAAAACTTCTAATTGAACACTTAATTTTACGGATTTTATCGCGATATTTCACTTAAATTTCACTTACTTTTATTTATATCGCGATAAAATCCGTAAAATTGAAGTGTTAGTCATGTATAACATTCGCGTAAACCTTAGAAAATATTCTAATTGATTATTTTTATAGCATTTGTATTTATGTGTGTATACTTAAGATAGGAACAAATGGATGAACGTGACGTCACGAAATGACGTATCATACAGTTGAGAAATTTAGGGTGCTGGTAAGAGTCGACCGTAGCTGGATGGCTAAAGCGGCTGCCCTGTGTGCAGTAAGGTCGCAGGTTCAAATCCTGCCGGTCCCATATCTTTTTCAACTGTTTCTTAGTATATTTTGCTAAGCATAACTATATGCTATAAAAATAATCAATTAGAGATTTAGTAGAGGATTATATTTATTTGTATACCTAAATAGGTCTAATAGATAGCCATTAGTCCAAGTTAATCCAAGGCCTTACCTTGATTGAGTTCCAAATATTGCTTCAGTACTGCGACGCATCCACACTAACAATATTTTTCCATTTAAATTCGCTGTGGTTTTTTCAAAGCGACAAACGGGACTGCGAGTGGCTCGTTCGACAATACGAGTCCCACAGGAAGTGGCAACATTGTTATTTTATACCGGCAGTTAGTACCTGAGGTATAAATTTGATTACATTGCCTGGATTCGAAAATAAAACAAAGATTTTTTATATTGTTGTATATAATTCGTATCACGGTGACTAGGTGTAGTTCAAGCAGATCTATAGCGGCCGTTATGCAATGGATAAGGCATCGGTCTTACGATCGAAAGTTCGTCGGTTCAAATCTTAGCCAATACACCACGTACGTGAACTTTCTCTTAACACAAGAAAATTAAGTTTAGCTGGAGAGGGTTAATAAGAATACTAGTAAGTTGCGTTTGAAAATTACTAGTAAGCATTTTTATTTTTTTAAATATTGATTTTCTGATCGAGCAATTTGTTTAGTACATTTTGGATGCAAGTTTTTTTCATAAATATTATATAAGACGTAAAAGTAACTAATGGCTCATAATAACACTATATAACATACACACATACAATTAATAAATAAAATCAAATAAAATAATGAAGTTATGCGTCATAAAATTCTTCCGTATCGCTGTCCACAGCGGAGACCGTGGAAGACGGCTGGCAGCATTGCCACGTTGAATGGCAATGCTTATTCGCTAGGTAAAGTAAAATAAAAAAATGAGGTAAATTATATTATTTTGCTGCCTTTCAATATATTTGCGTATTAATCCAACTAGTATTAAAATACTCAGGAAGAATAAGATTGTATAAGGTAAACCTATTTAAAGGACGTCTGTTACTCAAGACAGATTTAAATGAAAATGGGAACACAAATAGTTACTTATCAAAAATTAAAATATTATTTTACTTTTATTATTTGCCTAAGTACCAAGCCTACAGAGCTGCGTTTGAGAGTAGTAAATAATTATACGCTGTTGTTAAATAATCGAAGTTTACACTAAAAAGCAATACCCAAAATATGTATCTATCGCCTCCAATATTGTGTCACGAATATAAGGAAGTAAATAATTTCAAGTTTTTTGTGTATTATGTTATTTAATTTGATAATGTTGAAGGTTTGAGGAGCTCATGGCTAAGTTAAAGTCGCACGGACTGATATATCTACAGGTTAAACAGTTTTCAACATGGTTTGTCGTTGGATGGGTAACAATATTCATATAACGAGTTTTTCTCCGTCCCTCGGAGGGCAAGTTAATCATTCGGTCCTGGTTATCGTTTTAGTTTGTCGAGGTCTCATAGCGGTCGCTCCATGGTATTTTTTTGCAAGAACAACTTACCTAAATATCAATATTGATTTCACTCCAAACAAAACAAACTACTGACCCGTAATCCTATCTCAAACACTCCAATATATGTAAGGTTTACGCAAAGTACCGGGTACAATTCCCAGCGTCACATTATGTAAATTCTGGGTTTTCTCGTAAACTGGTTGGATATTGTTTTTGTATTGTCATTGTTCAGGTAAAAACGTATATTTTTTTTTTTGCTTTGGTAAAAATGGTTTAGATATTTTTTTACTTATTACATCTTACTTATTGGCTTATTCTGTTTTTACTGAAAAGTTAAGTCAAGACAGCTATTATTGAAGCTTAAAAACTTGCTGAATCAATTTCGACTTAACAAACAGTGTGGGACCCTACTTGCGTAGACGATATTTTGTATTAGTCCTGGGACTCAGGTAAGGGCTGGCTGGAGCTGATTCTGAGAGCCTTATAAGTCGCAAATATAGCATGCTTGATAGCTGTTACATGTTTGCGTCTTTTGAGGTCGAAGCATTAGGGCCTTTGCCTTTGGGCCGTAGCACCTACAGTCTGTACAAAAAGTTGTCAGCGCGTCTAACTGAGGCAACTCGTTCTCGAAATTATGGCTTATATTTCGTCCAGCAACTATCACAATACAACGCGGTAATGCTGCCAGCATTTCAGGTACATAGTGGTAACTTTTAAAGTTTAGATTAAGTTATCAGACTAGTTTAATTTAAGATCCAATATGAATATTTTGCCACAAACAGACACTTCAGTTCTATTTATTTGATGTGATTTCAGTCCCGTCAGTTTATAAACTTAAAAATTTACGTTAAAAAGTATATGTAAAAAACGATGACGAAGCAACAAATTTCATAAGTGTTTATATTTACCAAATAAATCCCCGAATACTTATAACCCCTCCAGTTAACACGTTTCCAAATAAACTCATTAAGCCAGAGCCAAAATAATATAAAACAAATTAATGGTCTGTCAATCATTCATTTTTATTGTAATTACTGTTTGTTGGTCATAAAAATTCATGTCAGTAACTGAGGGCCCAAAATTAATATATTTTTGTCATTCACATCATACGCCGCAATATGGGTGCCATTATATCCAAATGACAGCTCAGCCGTTGGGTATGTTTATTTTATATTTTGGTAGCATAAATACGTGATTTCAGAGCAATGGTGGACGCTGGCCTGGACTGATATTCAGAGGAATGCCTTTATTAAAGGTAAGCTTTATTTTTTACGGTGCTCTAGGCGGCTAGCATTGGTCTATAATGTTACGTTGCCGATTCGATTTTTACCCGATTACGGCGAAGCCAAAAGGCAGGGAAATGATTTTGGCAGTTTATGTATGCATATTTATACCTATATATATGTTTGGTTGTATGTTCCACTCATCATTTAGCCTCTCGTAGTCCACTGCTGGACATAGGCCTCTCTCAATTTGCGCCACAACACCTGGTCCTGCGCCTTCCGCATCCAGTCCCCTCCAGCGACCTTTTTTAGGTCGTCATTCCACCTGGCAGGGGGGCGTCCTAACTTACGGTTGCCGAGTCGCGGTCTCCATTCCAGGACTCGTTTGCTCCAACGGCTGTTCCACTAAGGCGCCTAAATTACAGAACGGGTTTTAATGAATGATGTGTCATTAGATTCGTAAGAATAGGCCGGGTGTGATAGGCTAATAATAACGGACTTTAAGCGTCAGATTCTAACATAAAAAACAATACATCATCAAGACGTGTTTGGTATCAAATGCATGGCCTTGGCGAAAAACTGTACTAATATGACTGTATACTTAACATATTATTATTGCTCAAGTTAAGATCTATAGTTTAAATGTCGTACAGTTCTCGCGGTCTTCTCTGTGTAGCAAACCAACATTAAGTACAATATTATTACGTTATTTTTTAACTTAATTTATCATCGTTACGTTTCAAACTCCCTCTCAGATTGACAAGCATTCACCTGTTATGTAATATTTAATTCTAATGAAGAAATCACGCAACCACTACCTACTAACCACTTATATACTTTCATTTCAGCAATATTTTTCCCAGTTTTCCACTTATCTGGACGCTAACGGATTAGTACAGCAAATGCTACTCTTTTGTTTCAGTTTATAAGTCCAGTTTTTGCTTACAAAAAATATGAATAATATATTTCTTTTTAAGAGCAGAAAAAGCAATGAAAAATTGTACCAACATATATTCAAAGAATTTTGTAGTAGTTCGGCAAACTAGCTTATATTTTTTGATTTTGTTGTAAATAACTGGGACAACCTATAAACTCAACACCTTACCAAAAATGTTATAATATTTTCCACAGGTTTAATTTCATGATACCATAAATGTTAGCGACACGAACCTCCTTTCTATATATGTTTTAGTTTTAATATTTTGATAGTTTTTTATGTCATATATGACACCTTATGTTTTGTCTTCTGTCTTGTGTTCTGAGTCCGACTTTGTTATGTAATTTTCTCTTAGGAAATTAAATAAATTAAATTACCGAAGTTGTTTGCCTTTCGGACCTCGCTCAGCATTAACAAAGTGGTCCTTCGAGCCGGATCTATGTTCAACACGCCCCCGCACAGGATGGTTCATACGCGGGGTATGCAGCGCAAGGAACATCAGAATGTCCGCGACGTTCAGGAATTGAGCGAGCCACGAGAACCGGACTCAAACCAAGATGCGGCTGCGTTCTGCAGCCAACTTACGGAGTCGCACGCGGTGAACAAAAGTGCACCGCAATTGAAATTACCGCTGCGACCACTATCATCGCGCGGTCATGAAGAAAGCGTTAAATCGTGCAATCTATACACGGTGCCTTCAAAACGCGCACGGAAGGCACAGATGATATTAGCAATCGAGCGGCGAAAGGCTAAGATCCAAATGGATTTATTGGACAAAGAGCTAGCCGCCGATTTAGCAAGTTTAGATGGCGAAGTTAATGATTACAGTCCACCAGAAGAAAATAGAAGGAATGTGGAAGAGTGGCTGGAATATGCGCCACCTGATAAAGTGCAGGAGCAACATGTTGCGCCAGCCGCACAGCCGCCACCTATTGATGACATACTACCAGCATTCGGTGTACCACACATGCCGGCAATAACGCACACTCACAGTAATGATAATGCGATGAGCATATTAGCCGGTGCTCTAAAAGAGGTCGCCGTCACTGCTCTAGCGAATAAACCTGATGCACATATGCTCAGTCGTCTGAGTACTCGCCAAGATTTACCCGAATTTTCAGGTGACCCACTAGAGTGGCTTCATTTCAAACATGCCTACTATGAGTCTACGAAACTGTGCAATTTTAAGCCGCAAGAAAATGTATGGCGCTTACGAAAGTGTCTGCGAGGTCCTGCTAAAGAAGCCACTGCCGCACTATTCATAAGTGCGTTGTCACCCGATACTATTATGTCTACCCTTGAATTACGATTCGAAAACTCTGATTGTATTTTGTCCAAGATTGTGAATGATATCAGGAAACTGCCACCATTATGTAACGAATATCAAAAAGATATCGTGGCATTCGCTGTTAAAATTCAAAACTTAGTTGAAGCGGTAAGAGCTGTTCAGTACGAAGGTGAAAGGATACTAGGCCTTATCTGGTACCCCCAGGAGGATGTACTTGCATTTGACGTGTCTTTCAAGAAGATACCGCCTGACGTTATAGATAAAAGCAAACAATTTAGACCGACAAAACGTCTTATGTTACGCATTTGCGCGTCTATATTTGACGTTCTTGGTATTCTAGCGCCATTCACTATTCAAGGAAGGATCATGTTACAAGAAACGTGGCGCTTAGATATCGGATGGGACCAAGAAATACCTGATATCATTTATAGTAAATGGTGCGCATGGCTGGAGCTGCTTCAAGAGGTATCCCACTTACGAATACCTAGATGTTATATGTCAGCAGGACCTAGCAATGAATCTGTGCCAGGGGTGAGGGAGGATACCCATTACGCACAAAGACCGTCTACGCCGTTTGCTACGACCGTAGTAAGTGCTAAGCCTCATTTTGAAAATTTGCAGTTGCATTTGTTTAGCGATGCGTCATCAAAGGCAATGTGTACTGTAGCTTATTGGCGTTGGACACAAAATAGTAATATTTGCGTAGCCTTTGTAGCTAGCAAGTGCCGTGTCGTGGGTTTGAAGCCACAGACTATTCCACGCTGTGAATTACAAGCAGCTTTATTAGCTGCACGATTGGCAGAAACTATTTTAAAGGAGCACAATATGGAACCAGAACGTAGATATTTTTGGTGCGACTCCACGGTAGTCTTA
The DNA here is from genome assembly GCA_905147285.1 of Hypena proboscidalis. Taxonomy (NCBI): domain Eukaryota; kingdom Metazoa; phylum Arthropoda; class Insecta; order Lepidoptera; family Erebidae; genus Hypena; species Hypena proboscidalis. The sequence continues at coordinate 814,105 of LR990150.1, read as the reverse complement.
CAATGGATTAGAAACAGCGCTCGTACTTACAAGACATTTGTAGCTAATCGTTTAGGTGAAATAGATGACCTCACACGAGTAGACGAACGGAGATACGTACCAACGAACGTGGAAGCTTTCCGCCGCGCGCGTCGCTCCTATATCTCTGAGTGATTGAGTGCTGGACCCAGCACTGGGGTGGGGAGTGTTAGCGACACGAACCTCCTTTCTATATATGTTTTAGTTTTAATATTTTGATAGTTTTTTATGTCATATATGACACCTTATGTTTTGTCTTCTGTCTTGTGTTCTGAGTCCGACTTTGTTATGTAATTTTCTCTTAGGAAATTAAATAAATTAAATTACCGAAGTTGTTTGCCTTTCGGACCTCGCTCAGCATTAACAATAAAGTTTTATGATATTTTTTCATTGGTCCCAAAATTGTTATGACTGTGATTGCGAAATTTTAATTTGGGCCGCCATTTTTGTACTCCGTATTTTTGTTTGAGAGCGGGGAAGATGGAGGGACCTCATTAGTCCTGTATACGGTATTAAAGCTTCAAAATTCCTGAATTAGTTTATCAGGACGAGGTATAATTGGGTTACTCAAAAACAAGTCGGAGAGTAAATTAAACGTTGAATTGCAATCGTTCAGTGTTCCCGGAGTTTTAAAGGTATTTCGTTTTAATGAGGGTGTTTGTTTCTTGGAAAAAATACCTTGAATGTATTATGGTTAATTATCATAATTAAACTATTAAATACATTTTAAAAAACCCATTTTCGCACACACAAATTTACTTTTTTTTTCTAATCTTTTTTATGTTAGTATAATATACCTATATATATTAACCGCATCGTCACTTACCATCAGGTGAAATCGTGGTCAAAGGCGGGGGCCTATCCATCATTAAAAAAATTAAATTATTATTTCATGTACGTTGAAAGAGACTGGCCTCCACGACACAGGGAATCCAAGTGTGATCAGTGATGTAACTAATTGATTTTTGTATTTTTATGAACAATAAAGATTTATTATTATCCTTATAAGCTAAAGAAACAGTCATTCACTAAGTTACATATCTTAACTTCTATCCGCGACTCCGTCTACGTACATCCGGAACCTCGACCAAATAATACCGCAGTATAATACATTGTGAAAATATGATATGGTGATGTGTGGGTGTTTTTTAGCATTCAAAGTGTAAAGGCAAATAAACAGAAACAAACTCTGATTTATAATAATTATATATTATGATGTTGTCAATGAAGTCGAAGTATAATTCAGTTAATCTTAAAAAAATACAACCGAATTGAGAACCTCCTCCTTTTTTTTAAGTCGGTTAGCAAGTCGAAGAGCAACTTGAATGTTGAAAAGCGATCGTAAAGTGTTCCCGGAATTCTAAAGGCGTAGAAGTTTTTGCCCTGCATACCCAACTCATTGGCCGACTGATATGCTATGGTCAATGTATAGTTAAAATAAGAAAGCAGTTTTTTTCAGCTTAGGGAAATATTCCAAAGAATAAATTCAAAATTAAAAGTAACATTTTTAAGAAACAAACACACTCATTATGTCGAAATGCCTTTAGAATTTCTAAATAAATAAAAAAAAATATATATTATTATGCTAGTCTAGCATGTAGTGCATTTTCACTACATGCTAGTCTCGCATTGTATACTTTTGACTCTAAGTGTGCTATATGTATGTGAAACGTATGTTTGTGATCACCCCCGCGACACAGGAGTAACTACTACGGTTTTACGATAACGGTTGCTATTAACAGTTGGAAAAGTTTCTTGTTACCTACAAGAGTTTTAATCGTTTGGTTAAATAATATGAGCAAGTAATTGTATATTCATATCCAACTTCCAAAATATAAAATCCTCTTAAACAAATTATAAATGGTGCTCCCACACTGCTGGTAAAATCGTAATGTTATTGTTCTAGTAGTAATTTTGTTAAATCTAACTATTTGTAACGGTATGTAACAATTCCCTACAAAAAATGTTTTTAAACATTCATCAGCAGTGTAGGAGCCAAATATTAATGTTGAATAATTAAGAAATTAGAGGAACATACACCCAGGGAACTGCGAACAACTTTAAATTTCTTAATCTTAGACCTACTGTCCACGGCAGCGTACGACGCGCGTATCGTGCAGCTTTCAAACAAAACTATGAAACTTAGTCTACGGAGCGTCAGCTTCATGTACGCGTAGCTGCATGTTGCCCGCCGTAATGCATGTTATACGCCTGGGCGTACATCACCTGCACGCACGTTATTATTCATTTGAAAATAGCGGGAACCGCTCCAATTTTTGTTCAGATGTAAGAAAAATATTCATGTTGTCAACATTGCTACGAGTAAATATGTCTAAAAAAAATCTTGAAAGGTGTCAAGGGACAACCGGATGGAACGACGTTCCTTTCAATTAATTGTTGAAGGTAGTAAAAAAATATTTTTTTTTTTATTATTAACAAATATAATGAAATATAAACTTGATCAGTAGGCTCAATTTTAGTAATATAACTGGCTTGCTTTTTATGAGAGAGAGAGAGACAGATGGAGACACACGCGCACGCCGCCGGCATGGTCAACTTTTGTTCTTAATTTTTCCGTCTAGCCCCCTTTCGCAAAGCGCGATAAGGAACTTCGTTTCAAAAAAAAAATCTATGTCTGAATGCACCTAATTTAATCGTCCTCTTCAAATATCTCAAAATATCGTCTCCATTCTCCAACTCAACTATCACGAAAGTAACAGTATGCCAGAGATCTACTATACTTTGTCCATTCCTTTATTTTCTTTTTGACAGATCACGCCTATGAATTACCGTTTTTTTTTGTCAGATTAATGTACTACAATAATAATGTACTTTATTGACAAGCGGCACTTTTTAGGGAAGTTCACTGTTTGTAACAAACAACCACAGACTATAAATCAAATCGTGAAATGAAATAATTCGATCATTATGAAAAAGAATAATTTGACTTTTTTTGTGTATTGTCTGTATTTTTATAAAAAAAAAGAATATAATAATAGTATCATGATTCCATGAATAATTATTTGCAAGAAATTAAGTCGAAATCTTGGAAGTAAAAATGAAAATGTAAACAAAGGTAACTAGGAAACCGTCATAGACTAAGTATGTGACATTATTATTATATTATTATTTTGTATATTTATTTCATCTAATAAAAACTACAAATAAACGAATAATTAATAATGAACTAAAACCATTTCGATGTAATTAATCGATTGAAAGTTCATGTTAGACAACATCGATTATGATTTCAAATCGAATCAGTAACGTGTGAAGGCATCCCTAAATGTAATCTGTCAAAAAGAAAATAAAGAAATGGACAGAGTATATATACGATCTGATGTACTATCATCAACAGAGATTATTATTATTTTGTGTGGAAGCCCTTTAAAATATCACATACCGCAAAATCCTCGGTTCTTAAATAATTCCTACCATGATGATTATTCATCAAATTTCGACGCATTAACATAACATAACGGTCTTCATAATTTATACTGAAATTCGTGCCGAAATCTCGTCATTACGGTACCTTTTGATAAGGAAAGTTCGGTAAGTGGCTCAACTGCCAAGTATGTATCAAAGTCAAGTCCCTGTTCGTCATGCTTGAGGATGCTAAAGAGTTTTTGGTACTGGATGTGTCATATAATTTCTAAGTTAGCTAAATAATATGTCAAGTTATAAAAACATCGTCTTCAGTCAAATTCAAATTCAAATTAAAATCATTTATTTTCATAGGCACTTGAACACGTCAAAATATTACAAACAAATGATATAAAAATAAATTATAAGTAAAACTAAATTATATTAAATATAAAAATATTAAATTCTTTTTCAAACGTCAACGTGACAGCTGTGTTTGACCTCACACTTGATTTGTCTTTTTTTTACGGAAAAATAACCTTTTCCAAACAAATAAAAAATTGCCATCATCCTATTTGTTGACCAGAAGTATTTTATATTCGTAAAAAATATACCAGTGGAAATAAATAAGAGAATTTTTTTGAAACCACATTTATACACGGGCAGTGCCGGTGTAGAAATGTGGTTTCAAAAAAATGTATCTATATACTTAGCCACCACTTTATATAAGTTAGCCTGTTCATGTTAAAGACTGATTAAAAACAACTTATCCATATTATGTTTTTTTAAACTTTCGCGATTTGAGAACATTTTCAAAAATTAGACAACGGGTCTAATAATTATTTACCTTTATTATTATCCTTACTAATATTATAAAGAGCGAAAGTTTGTATGTATGGATGTATGGATGGATGTTTGTTACTCTTTCACGCCAAAACTACCGGGTCGATTTCGATGAAATTTTGCACACATGTAGCTTATAGTCTGGATTAACATATAGGCTACTTTTAATTGACATACCACGCGGGCGGAGCCGCGGGCGGAAGCTTGTTTACTATATTATTTAGACCCGTTGTCTAATTTTTTAAAAATGTATCCATTTTCTCTAGATCTATGATAGGGTCCCACATATCCGTCCCACAACTTTCACATCGTTAAACTTGCACATTGTCCAAATCTAGAATGTCAATAATGTCGAGAAGTTTTGCGTAGTTGAAGTGATACTGTTGTTAAAGGTGCTCCCAGACTGCGAGCATTCGCCTATAATGTAACATTACAGATTTTATTTTTATGAGTATTATGTTTCAAACTGCCTTCTTGGTCTGGACTGGACTTTCCGGGAATGCCTCGATAGGTTCCATCTTTCTTTTTATTGAAATTTGATTACTTTTTTATTGTTTCATATTTTACGTGCACGTGTGGTTTAAGCGGTCGCCTTGCCGCTCTCCACTGCACTGGTGTTGTGGGTTCGATCCCCACATGGGACAAATCTTTGTGTGATTTGCAAAGATTTGTTCTGAGACTGGGTGTGCTTGTGTGAGTGAATGTGTGTATTTGGCCTTGTCGTTGGGACTATATGATAGTGTAATTGCTTCTGGCGTTCAATCTAATGTAAAAAATCCAAATTTATTTATTTATTTTCATTTATTTATTTATTCATTTCTTTTGTACCTATTTGTAATCAATTTGATGAAAATTTTATGACAACAATTTTGTTTTAATTTGATGACTATTTAATTATTGTCACTTTTATTTTTATTATTGCTTTTTTTCTGTTTATTCTGATTATTTCACATAATTATGTGCTTATTAGTCATTTTAATTTCTTAAATATTTGCATGCCAGTCTATGGTAAAACATGTTAAGCTACTTAATTTCTGTACACCAAAAAATTACCTATGTTTTCGTCATTCATTCGGACGACCGGATGGCGGAGTGGGTAGTGTACCTGCCTGCGACGCCGAGGTCGTGGGTTCGATTGCCGCTTAAGACAAATCTTTGTGTGCATGAACATAGAGATTTGTCTTGGTCTGTGAGTGTTTCTATGTATAATAAGTAAGTACAAAAAAAAAGTATATATATATATATATATATACATATATGTATTAGTATTAGTTATTCTAGTACCCATAGTACAAGCTCTGCTTAGTTTGGGACTAGATGGCGTTGTGTGTACATTGTGAGATATTTATTTATTAATATTTTATTCATTCAATTACTTTTAACACTTAACAAAAAAATTACAAAGTATTTATTAGTTACTAAATTTTCGGACTTCCATAGTACAAACATGACTATCGCCCCTCCAATAAGCTAAGCTTGAACAAACACGAGACGAAATTGAAAACCCTTGTTTTTCTGCTGAATACCTCCACTCACTGTATTTGTTACCAGCCGTTTGTTTTTAATTTTTTTTGTTTGTTAAGACATAGAACGTAATTGTTTTTGTCTCTGCGTTGTTTTGACATAGGTTTTTTTCTTGCTTTTGGTGAAAAAAGAAAAGATTGCCTTTATGGTCTAGTGTTTATGCGGGGTTCGATTTCTGGATTGGGAAAAGAGTGATTTGTGATTTTTTCGTCAGGAAATTTTCACTTATGGCACAGAGATAGAATTGTGACCGATAAATAGCGGGCAGCTCATCTCCTATCATACATTTCTGACATATTGCTCCTATTATGGTATATTAGGATAGCTTTTACTGAGGCTGAAATCTAAAGGGCGTTCTCAGCTTTAGTTAAGATTAAGCTCAGATTAACTTTAAATAAAATTCTATTTTAGTGTTCGTATCGCAAAATTTAAGCTTCAACTCATTTATTTATTTATTTTACACTCAGCTGCTCACTGTGCTTACAGTTGCCTAATGCTCACAGTGAGCCACACAATTTGATGAAAAATCTCATGATAAACCCATGTAAACCATTGTGCCAAAAGTAAAACATTTACCGTTAAAAATATACAGAGTGTCACACGGACATGTAGGGGAGTATCAGCAGTATCCTTAATATGATAGGAAAATGTTTACGATGGGAGTCTTTATTTTATTTTAAAAAACAATGGCTATACTTTAAATCAATAGCATCAACCGTAAGAATTTAATCTCTCGCACAAACGTGGTAATTTGAATGAAAGGATGACCATGAATTTTGATTTTCTAAAGAATGACTAGCCAGATGTAACCAACACAACTGTTGGATTACCCAAATTTAATATTTAAAGACATTTAGTATTTTTTTAATAAAAAGCTACGATTTATTTTAAAAATGGTATTTTATTTTTCAATTAATTTACTGATGGCATTAGAATTTTGACTAAATTATTTAAAAAAATAATCTTGGGTTCCCTTCCATTTAACCTATCATTTGTCAAATATATTATTTGCTCTCTAAAAAAACTGGCGTTATAAATTCTTTGAATACAGTTTTAATTTGATTTTAATAATAAAATTAAGTCTTAGAGCTGTAGCAATGGGGGTGCCACAAGGCTCTATTTTAGAGCCTTTCCTGTTTCTCTTGTATATTAATGATTTACCTCATCTTGTTAAGGATAATCATGAGATAGTATTGTTTGCGGATGACACTTCTTTAGTTTTTAAGGTAAAAAGACAACAATCAGTAATTGACGATGTAAACAATGCTTTATCAAAGATAGTGAACTGGTTTAGTGCTAATAACTTGCTTTTAAATGGTAGTAAAACAAAATATATTAGATTTTTTACAAAAAATGTTAAGCAAGTCAAAACTAGTGTGGTGATGGACAATGAGGAATTGGAAATGGTCAATAAGGTTGTCTTTCTTGGTATAACATTAGACTCTAAATTACAATGGGGCCCACATATAGAAACGTTGTCTGGTAGACTCAGCTCAGCAGCTTACGCCGTAAAAACAATTCGTCAACTGACCGATGTTGACACTGCGCGTTTAGTTTATTTTAGCTATTTTCACATTATAATGTCATATGGTTTATTGCTCTGGGGTAGTGCCGCGGATATAGATTCAATATTTGTGCTCCAGAAACGAGCTATTCGAGCTATCTATATGATGAGTCCCAAGGAGACACTAAGAAATAAATTTAAAGAGATACATATTATGACGTTACATTCTCAATACATTTACGAAAATTTAATGTACGTTCACAAAAACCAAACGAAATTTAAGAAAAATAGTGATCTCCATAAATTAAATCTAAGGAACAAAAACAAACTCGCTGTGCCCACTACTAGGCTCCATAAAATCTCTAACTCGTTTCCAGGTCAATGTATACGCTTTTACAATAAACTTCCTTTAGACGCAATAGAATTATCGATAGGTAAATTTAAAAAATATGTTAAAACTAAACTATGTCAAAAAGCTTACTATAGTATTTCAGACTACATAAATGATAATAGTATTTGGAAATGAATTGCTCTTCTTATGTGATTTTTTTATGTACTTTAATATTGTTATATTTTTCATTTTAAAAGATGGTGCACATGAGTTTCTCACCAGCTCTTCTCATAATGCAATACCCATCGGAGCTGGTACTTAGATTGATTTTAATTCGATTCTAAACAGTTTGATTAAAATTAATCTGAGCCCCGGTTATTCAAATCATTGTAATTAGTATAATTTAGTATTATTTATTATTTACTTTTATATAATTTTTTGTAATGTTTTGACGTGTTCAAGCGCCTCCTGGGGCCTATGAAAATAAATGATTTGAATTTGTTGTTTGTTCTTCTTTCAGTTTAACCTTCTATTCACATTATTTTGAGATACTTCCCTTTCATGTGGCATATCCATCGTACCGTCCTGTATAACCAACAAGAAAAACTACCTAACTTGACCGTTTTTGAGCCGTTAATCACCATCTACTCTTTTTCCTTCATTCGATAACCGATATCAATTTCAAAGAGCAAAATACCAATTAGAAAAAAACAAAGCAACCGTTCGCGGCGAGAATATTCAATTAAATCAAGAAAAGCTTTGCTTATTATTTTTTGTACGAACCCATCAAGATATACAGTTCCAGTATGAGCTGGTCTCTCATTGCCCGGAAAGTCTACACAACGCGGGACCATCTTCTACTGGAAATGTATACGTTGATATTATGCTGCCGTCTGTTCAGCACAATGTGCGACAGAAAATCGCAAAGTCCAATTAAAACGATTGCTTTTCGTATCGCTCAATTACTCTGTGCTTTTGTGTACATACAGACGGAAAGAGTGATTAATAGATTTTAACGTGATAATTATATCATCACGCTTTTATTACGTGGCGTGGCAGAGATGTATAACAGTATCATATAACCAGGAAAGGAGCCTCCCCGAGTGACGTGCACAACGTTTTCCTACGTCCGGCGCACCCTAGGCAATTCGCGAGTTCTTCAAAGCGAATTGGCTAATCCTTTCAACACGATGGCAAGTCAAAACCTTGACCAAGGCGCTCATGAACGCTGATGAGAGCGCCATAGCAGTGGCCAATTAAATTTGACTTAGCCATCGACACGACAAAGAAAGAAAAGAATATTACCAGAAATGTTTAAATTCCATGCTTAAGGGTGCGATTTTCACCGTCTATTAAGCACTATTCTAGACTCCGTGCTGCTATTGAGAACTTTCTGACAAAAATATTCCTAATAACACTTTTTCCCAGCCAGGGAATCGAACTCGACCTCACTATTAGCAATCGAAATCACTTATCATTACTACAACGAAGGAATATTTTTACTTACTGACAACATTATTAAATTTACTCAGTTACTGGGTAGGTAATTGAAAAAAAAACACTTAAAAATAGTCTCCCTAGCGGACAAAAAAACAATAAAATTAAAAAACAAAACAGTAAATTGCGGCGACAATATTCAATAAAATAAAGAATGATTGATGAAATCGCAAAGTCCAATTAGAGCGATTGCTTTTCGTATCGCTCTATTACTCTGTGCTTTTGTATACATACAGACGGATAAAGTGGTTAGTACAGAACTGTAGGGCCAAACGGTAATAGGTAAGCGGGCTCCATCGTAGACCGCATCATCACTTACCATCAGGTGATATCTTGGCCAAACGCGAGCCTATCAACCTTAAAAAAAAAGTAACGTAGTAACACCGTCACCATTTAATCTGCTAAATAACATTACAAGCGAATGCTATGCAAGCGCAAAAAGCACTGTTTATGGATAATTAAAAAAAACTAAATATATAAAAAAAAAGAACCGGCTCATTGAGTAAATTCATTTATGAATGTCCGAAATCTTCTTAAGGTATGTAATGTATGGTATGTGTAAGGCATATTATTATTGCATTGACTCTCAAAATAGCCGCTTTTATTGTTATTGATTGATGAACATATTATGTAAAATCTACTCAGTTTCCACAAGCCGTGTGTATCCCATACACGCCGATTGCCGCTAACGAGTTGCGAACAACAAACAAACTACCTCATAGCCTGCGTTGAAGCCGAGGCAGTAATACTGCTTACCTTATATGTATAGCTCGCAGCACCCGCGGCTTTACTCGTGCGATGCCTCACTACTTCACATCGGAAAAAAAAAAAAATAGTATAGTTTTTATAAATATTTTTACAATTTATTAAATAAATTAAAAAAAACTAAATTAGAGAAATACCTAACTATGTACAAAAAAGAATAGAAAAATATAAAACATAAAATTTTAATTTAGGCGTCAAAATTACCTCCACATCTATGTCAGCCGCGGGTAACGTGCCCAGAAGGCTGGCGGCAGTGCCACGTTGAACGTTGAATGCTGTTCCTTTGAACAAGGTAGAAACCAGTTTTCTGGTCAAAGAAATTGTATCTACAAATAAATAAAATATGTACTATTCATTTCAATGGTGGTTTTTATATTTCAATCGACTTTTAAGTATTATTACGAATCTTTTGTATGGGAATATAGAAAAATTTCGTTTTGCAACTTTTTTTTGCAATCATTCAAATTTTACTCTCCGTCAAAACTATCGTACTTTAAGAAATATTATAAAAAGAATTAGTGAAATCGGTTTAGCAGATATCGAGATTTGCGATTGGCAACACATTCCGCGATTAATTTTTATATTAGAGATAGAAGATGTAGCGGGTGCGTGTGGTCTTTAAAAATGGTAAGTGATAACTAAAGCCTATGGACATCAACAATCCATAAAAACAGATTGAAGATGCGTCACTTCATCTGAGGACTGCTATGTCGTGCCAGTAATTTCAGGGACTGATATTATATACAACCTATGCGGAACACAGTAGTTGGCGGCAGGTTGAAGGTGAGATATAATTACAATCCCACCCACACACCCACCACTGTGACTCCTGTGACGCCAGGATCTACAGCGGTAACCAACTGAAAGGCACCGTGCATGACACATGGGCAATCCCAGGGAGAGTTAAAATTGTCTTGGAACCCACAACGAATTTAATCAGAAGTATATAGTTGGAGTTGGAAAGTATGTATCTTTACTTCCCTCCAAAGCAAAGCGGGAGACTGAGTTATGCCAAATATAGACAAAGTGTCTATATGGAAAGAGTGTAGACACCACGGACAGTGATAAAACTATAGGTATGGCAGAAACGGCTAAATGCACGGCAATTTATTGTGTTCGATACGATGTCAAAATATGTGGTGATGAAGGTGAGATAGTGGTGCTTACGCCATCGAGCTCTGTCACCACTGTGGTAGTTTTAACATTAAGAAAGATCAAACAAACAAACTCTCCAATTTTATTCTATCAGTATAGATGCCCTCTTTGCTCCATGAAGCTTGTTTTCGACTCGAACATTGAACTCGATAACCTAGTTGAACTTGCCGTATTGAGAGTTGGTGTATCAAAATTATAGCTAGTTGTTTGTTTTCTTGCTTTGTTGGATTTGTGTCTAGCTTTTGTTTATATAGATATTATTATTGTTCAGAATGGATCAAAGTATTAATTGATCTTCATTTATCCAGATGATTTTAATTTTCATTGTAGAACTGAGTGGACTGACTTTGAAACCATGAAGTGTTGAAAATCGTAATTTATAACTGTTTTTGCTTAGGTGTAAATAAATATGTATAGGCTCTAAGTATGCTTTGTGTGTGTGAACGTCGCGACACAGGAGTTATTCCTAGCAAGGGCGTCGTTAAAAAAAAAAATTATAAAAATATTATGAGAAGGGTTGACCGTCATGTTAATAAAGTAATAAGTTTAAATGTCGATGAAAGATCAAAAAGAGGTAGACCAAAGAAAAATGGATCGATTGGTTAATAGAATATATGAAAGAGTGAGACAGCTGACAGAGGAAATAAGAGGCATAAGCCGTTTATAAAAAATAATTATATTTTATACAATATTAAGGTTGAAAACTTAAGAGTCCAGGGCACGAACCTGCACCCCTCGGGTAAACGCCACAGCTGCTATGCCAATTAAGCCATGAATTCGTATGCTGCAAGATTCAAAATATTTTAAGCCTTTTTATTGCTAACTTATTAGGTATATATACCTGTTAGACAAATCTTACGCGCCACCTGTGTCAATGATACATCACTTAGTCACACGCAGTATACCTATTTTTGGGTTAGACCAAATCGATACCATCGAGAGATGACGTTTTGTTATCAAATACTTGTAATATTTTTTAAAGCAAGTTATAGCTTTTTAAAGACATAATTTGATTTAAAAATATAACAAATAATGATATTATCAAGAATCAGCTTCTAGTGTACCCTAAAATTTGAAATAACTGATCAAATCATCACAATAATCCAGTATCTTAAACAGGCCTTAGGCGTTTTGAGACATGACAAACCTTTTAGATGTCTCCCATTTTTAATTCAACTGATTAGATGATTGTAAATCAATCTAAGTAGCAACTCCAATGTGTATTGCATAATGAGAAGAGCTGGTGAGAAACACATGTGCACCATCCTTTTAAATTAAAAATATAACAATTTAGTATTATGCATATAAAACATACATACATACCATTAGTTTGAACTCAACAAACGTTATTTAAATGCTACAACTCCAATAATTTCAAGCGTTGCTAACTCCAAACTTTTTTGCAACCAAATGGATGCAACACCAAACTTTACGTATGGACAAAATCTAGAATACTGGCATTGGATACGTTCCAGGTCTAATTAATTCCACACGAGGCTGGAAACTTTAATTGGAGAGTCATTTGTTTGTCGCAAATGGGCGAGTAATACGGTTTTTTGAAGTAGGTTATTACGTTAATTGATGACAATGTAGGTTTTTTTATATGTTTGTGTCTAAGGTATTTATTTGAGGGTTTTATAGACTTGGTATATGGATAGGTACGGATCGGTCACAATTAATTTGCAGTGTTGTGACAATTATATTCTCTACATCGTGTTCGATTTCTGGGTCGGCGTTATAAGGGATTTTTTATTAAGGAAACTCTCCTATTAGGATTCCATGTCAAACGCCCCCTATCACAGATGGTAAAATAATTATATATGTATGTACCGCATACGTAACACCACCCCTTTTTCACCCAGATGGGCATGACACGAGTGTTTAACAGCCACATTACACATGTACCTACTGATAATTATCTGGCGAAAAAATAAGCCAAACAAAAGGTTTTGTCGAATTCAGAACCCAAAACCAGCAGTCTCATACGTTAGTCCACCGAGACAAAATAAGTTATGGTGTTTAAAATACAATGACTAAAGAACATAATAATTCATATATTCATATTTTTATTAAAACTGACGTGAGTTTGTAACATTATTCAAATTATGAAATACGGGTGTTACTCACGTAATGTTGGTCTATTTAGTCGACCGCGGTTTCGCCTATACGTCTAGTTATTATCAAGAGAGTGCGATACGTCGCGCCTGAGTAGCAGCCAGTCTTGCACTGGTCGACTAAATAGACCAACATTACGTGAGTAACACCCGTATTTCATAATTTGAATAATATATATTCATATCAATCATAATATCTATACGCCTATATTACTCAGAAAGGTGTAACAAAGTTGTTTTACACACCCTTCACCTGTAATGTTTTGATTTCATATTTGTTTGCGTTTATTTGGGTTTGCGCTTATCGATATCTATCGGAAATAATGACCAACTACCACTGAAAATTTTCTTACGGAAAAATGCCAAATAATCTAGCCATAACAATTGATCTCTAACGTCACAGTCAGTAGTAGCATATACTATTATATCAACGCAGCAATCGTACGTACTTCTACTTTTCATCTCAATATTGTGTAAAAATAAAAAAGTCGTTGAAAATTATTTCACCAAAAATCCTTGACTGAAGATATATCATCTATAATATGCATATCCTACACATTAAGCGATTCATATTACACCATTAGGTTTTGCTCGTTACAAAAGTCATGAAGTAGTTAGGCCGACAAATCAGTTCTATCGGAGTTGAGGTCGGACCAAAACTTATAATTGGTAGTTACAGCTACGATTTATTCTAGTGGTCGTGTTTTCTATAGAATTTGTAGTGATTATATATTTCTATCTTGAGGTATGTTTTTGTATGATCTCCTTTTTTAGCATAATTTAGTTAAGCATTACCGTTACACATAATTTGTATTAGGCATACAACTTCACTTGGCGTAACTATAATTCGCATTAAAAACTTTTGGCATAAGGAGTTTATTGATGTTTTTAACGTAATACTTATAAGCATGATTTCTCAAACAATAAAGATCAAAAGAAATTTGAAATAGGTATTAATCATACTGTAAAATTAGGTTAGGGTGTAGCAGAGGTGTACAACACCCACATTTCATCTGTTATGTTAAGTATCTCATAGGCTAGCCTATCGCCATTCACCGGCCACAATTCCATTTCGTGCATTTCCTGACGGAAAATTCACAAATAACACTTTGCCCGACCCGGCAATCGAACCCGAGAACTCACGGTGGGAGGCACATACGCTAACCACTAGACCATCCAAGTACCTTGTGACCTTATCATCATTGCTTTATCTAAATAAACCAACTTTCATCACAGGCGCCATAATCCCAACTTCAATAACGTCATACAAATAAAAATATACGAGCAATTCCGCAGGCTGTAGGCTAGTTTTTGCATCAATAGGACAGTTTTATCTCTCGCACGCAGAATCCATTCACGGGTTTGGAAATGGTTGGAAATGGTTGAAAGCTCATCAACGTCGTTTTCGACGGTAAATTGAAACGACTAGTGATAGAACTCGATATTTATTTTTGAAGTGTGCGTTGAAATAATAATAAATAATATAAAGGAATTGGCTATGGCTAAGTAATAACTTCATTATTTTGACTGTCATTTTAAATAACTATTCCTGAAAATGTTGGTAACATTGTTGTTAAAAATATATTAAAAACATAAATATGTCTGCACGTGTGGTGTAGTGGTTTAAGCGGTCGCCTCGCCGCTCTCCATTACACTGGTGTTGTGGGTTCGATCCCCACATGGGACAAATCTTTGTGTAATTCGCAAATATTTGTTCTGAGACTGGGTGTGCTTGAGTGAGTGAATGTATGTATTTGGCCTTGTCATTGGGACCATTGGATAGTGTAATTGCTTCTGGCGTTCTATCTAATGTAAAAAATCCAAATTTATTTATTTATTTATTTATAAAAATAATTGCAGCCATGTATCTAATACATGTCCACTGCTGGGCACGGGCCTCTTCTCATGATGAGAAGGTTTAGGCCATTGTCCACCACGCTGGCCAAGTGCGGATTGGTAGACTTCACACACCTTCGAGTACTCTAAGGCACTCTCGGGCATGCAGGTTTCCTCACGATGTTTTCCTTCACCGTCAGCGAGCGATAATTTATAATTATGATAAATACACACATAATCTATCTTCGAAAAGACGAATCTTAACGATTTATTGACCTACCTACGGTCTCCCATTCGGCTATCACTGCTGTTAAAAATATATTAGTAAGGTAAAATAAGAATTTAAGACAATTCTAAATATTAATTGCATGCTGCTCACATACTTTTGTCGATTCGTGATTTTTCATAAAATTTCTATGCTACTAATTATATTTCAAAAATCAAACTGTTTTAATATAAGTTGAGCCTTTTGAGCACTTTACCCACGGTCTAAATCGACACGGACGTATTTTTTGACACCTAAACTTTTTACTAGATCTATTTTATTTGATGAATATATAATACTTTTTACAATAAAATGACTGTGCATTCAAAATAACGTATATAACGTATAAAAGAGCAGTGTATAATAATCCCACAACTGAAAAAAAAATCTAAAACTAGTGATGACGATGTAACAATGGTTCTGTTTTATATTAATATAGGAACATGGGGGGCTACTATTGTTTCAAATAATGAAAACAACAACAGATATAATAAGTCAGATTGTTATTTGAATACCGTTTATGCTAAATGTATAATATTTTTTATTGTTAATTGTTTTTTTACTAATACCTATCATATTATTCAATCATTCGTAATACAAAATGTTACTAAGAATAACTTTATGTTAACATTTATAACTACATTTACCATTGTTTGCGTACTAATGATTCCTAAATATTAAGTTTAGTTATTTTTTATTTATTCTTAGATTTTTTTTCTATTACTAAGTGAAACTCGCATTAAAATAGTTTTATGGCCAGGGTGTTACCCGCCTTCTGCCATATGTGTGAACATAATGATTTTAATGTTCTTACTCAGATTCAGACATTATATAACGCACACCCACTTAACTACTTACACATCACACAGTTAAATTAGAAAAAGGTTAGATAACATCACCAGTATTTACTAGTAGAACACTCTATTACCGTCACCATATAAATCACACGAAATTAGAATAACGAATTGAATAACGTTACTTTACGAGCTATATCACACGAATAATTGAGTTTAACTGAGCTGACACAACGGCGTACGCGCTATTTTAAAGACTTTCTGACAGTTGCACTGCCGCTACTTTACAGCGGTAGTGTTGCCAGAAATACAATGTTGCAAGTGTATTAAAATGTTTTTGTAAAAGTGTATCTTAGATATAAAGTGTTTCTGTAGATGGTATTGCTATTTGTGTATATAGCTATGTCACCCGGGCTATTCTTAAAAAACCTATCTAAAAATCTTAAATCAATTTTATTAACACCTTATTTTTATTAAAACTGACGTGAGTTTGTAACATTATTAAAATTATGAAATACGGGTGTTACTCACGTAATGTTGCAGGGCAGCGACGCTGCCCGCAGTGCAAGACTGGCTGCGACTCAGGCGCGACGTATCGCACTCTCTTGATAATGCCTAGACATATAGGCGAAACCGCGGTCGACTAAATAGACCAACATTACGTGAGTAACACCCGTATTTCATAATTTTAATGACACCTTATTTATTTAAATACATTCAGTAATTTAAGCGCTATAGCGGACATACATACAAACATACAGACACACATACATAGACAGTCAAAATCTTGATCCTTCCTTTCAGATTCGCGGTAGTCCGGTAAAAATAAATAGGTTTTTGCAAATAAGTAATCAAACTGTTTGCTTTAGCAGTAAAGCAGTTGATTTTCTGCCATCAAAGCCTAGTAACTATCCGGAGGTGGATAGCTTGCAATATAATGATATGAATATGAATGAATGAATGAATAAAAAAAACATTATCCCCGTATATGGACACACGTTTATTCCAATAGTATCCACCATTTTTATCTCCCATACGCAGTACATTCATTGCGCACATATCACGGATTTTACTTTATTGCTGTGTAAATACAAAGCACAAATAGTTTTTTTTCACGTTGATTTTTAAGTAACGAACCCAGCGGTTTTTGTGCTGTTATTTTATGTAAAAAGACTGATCGATTTCAGTACTAGAATTTTTTTTTTTATTTATTGAGATAGACTTTTATTGGTAGCAAAAGGCATGCCAAATGTAGATATTTCACTCGATATCGCTCACCGATGCGCGTTTAATTTTAGCGGCAAATCACTTATTGGGCATAGTTCTTTTCATTGCAATGGTCATACCCACAAAGTTATAATTTGCGGTTGCTGAAAAAGTGCTATATTTCAAAACTGCCGACTGTATCTCTTTTAAAACAATTTTGTTGAAAGTTTTTATTAAGATCTATAATATATATATTTTTTGGATTTTTCACTCCTGTGGTTTTAAAGTTAGAGGGGGGGGACACTCATTTTAGCACTTTAAAAGTGTCTATCTTTGGAACGATTGACATTGAAAAAAAATGGTTCAAACCTCAATGTAATTTTTAAAGACCTATCTATAGACACACGTATATAGGTAGAATGAAAAAAAAAAAAATTGTTTCAGTTCAATGTATGGGGAGCCCCCTCTAATATTATTTTTTTGTGTAAAAATCGTAAAGCGGTTAACAGAATATATCTACCTACTTAGTTTCAATAATTGTGTAGTCCCAATAGTTTCGGAATAAAGTGCCTGTGACATACGGACGGACGGACAGACAGACAGACATGACGAATTTATAAGGGTTCCGTTTTTTGCCATTCGGCTACGGGACCCTAAAAACACATTAAATTGCTAATAACCACAGAACCACCTCGGTTTTTGCATTTCATCGAATCCTAACATGACATAACATCACGCCTATATTACCAAGAGGTGTGTGCAGAAGTGTACAACCACATTTCACCTGTAATGTTTAGGACTCATGCGATAAGCGGTGAATCTATCGCCATCCGCCGGGAACCAATTCCAACTCCGTGCTGCTATTGCGAATTTCTTCTATTGCCGATCCGAGTATCGAACGCGAGAGCTCGCAGTGAGAGGCACATACGCTAACCTCTAAACCATCGAAGCAGTTCCTCCTCGAATCCTAAATATTACCTACCAAATCTTAAAATTTTGCTAGAAATATAAAAAATCAAAAAAAATATCTTATCAACATTAATAAAAGTAAACAGCTTACTGTAGGTATTTTGATTTTGATTCATGTTTAGATTTCTATTCAGAAAACTAATTAAACTTTGTGATCTACTGGATTGATTTAGAACCTTAACTTCTATACAAAATTAATTAATTTATTTAGATGGAATAAATCAATGGCAGAGAGTAATTAATATTATGAAGTATGTGGCAGAGCTGTATAATACCCACACTTCATCTGTTATGTTTAGGTTAGCCTATATTATTATTTTTTTATACTACGTCCACAGCGAACGAACGTGTAGTCCACCTGATGGTAAGTGGAGTACAGCCCATGGGCATCAACAATCCACAAAAGCTGATATATAGATGCAGATTATAGATGCATCGCTGCAGCTGAGGACTACAGTGCTATGCCTCATGTGCCAGTAATTTCAGGGCGTGATCTCACCACCATACCGGAACACAGTAATGGAAGCACTACTATTTGGCGGCAGGTTAAAGGTGAGACGGTGGTGCTGCCGCCCTCGAGCTCATTCACAAGAGCTCTACCACCAGTAAAATTGGCTATTTCCACAGCATACATACATCATCTTAATTTATTCATAAAACTAACAATTATTACCTAAGAAAACAATAAAAATATTTATATTATTTTCTTTTGACATCTAATAATGCATTCGTAAAAATAAAGCTCTAGATTGAAATTGAAATATTAACAAAGTGTTTTATATTTCAATCACAAATGTATTTCAAATTGAAACGCAGCTGGAGCCTCTTATAGCCTTAAGATTTATGATAAATTTCTATATTTCTTTATCAAATGCGAATTCATAATAACATGAAAATAGTAAAATGTCATATTACAATATTGAATTTTATTAACTTAGTCAAGTATATTATTAACGCTGACGCAAACAAAAACAATTTTGAATAAATGCATACATTTTTGAAGCCATGTGTTAGAAAAGTAAGTATTAAAAATACTTTAAAATAGTTAATAGTTAATGTTTTTATTTTGATAACCTTGAAAATCGACGGATAATAACAAATAGACGTTATTGTATGAACGTACGTTGATTGTATACACCACTACTATTTAATTGTAATTTTTTTGTCTATTTAAAAATGAGTTATACCTTAACGTCCTGGGATCTCATTCTAAAAACGCTGAGCAAGGAATAACTGGGCATAAATCGATGGGATGAAAGGCCAATAACCCGATTATTTGATTTTTCTTACAATAATGTAAGTACCGAATAAATACAAAAAAATATGACTATTCACGAGCTGAAATCGGTGTTAGGTAACAATGTTGAGAATATCCTGACGAAAATACAGTCCAAATAATAATTTGCCCAACCCAGGAATCCCTCTTACTGACCTTGCGGTAAGTGGAAGGTCGTCATCAAAACACGTATACGGTAAAATAGTTTTCTTATTGAAAAACGCGTGAGCTCTGAGAATTAATTTTAGACCAAAATGATAAAAAGTGAAAAAAATAATAGTAGGATGAAACCTATTAGATAAGGAAGAGAATATAAAACACCGTTTTTACCCTTAAACCTATGCGAGAGGAAACGATACTTTTTTTTACCTGTTTGTGCTACCAGCTGAAAAATATTGTAGTAGTATTGTAGTTGAAGAATGATGTTTTCAAATAAAAGATAAGCTTCAATTAAACAAAGTTTTAGTCGGTATTAGATAACAGATTTTTTTTACAGCATGTTTGGCTCTCCTGACTGCCCATTCCACCATGGAACTCAAAAAATTACTTGGCCCGAGGTCTACTAATAGCAAAGTGTAGTTACGCGATATTGCACCATCACCGACGATATCAGAAATAGGTTATAAAGTAGTCCATTATATTCATAGTTCATCGTCTCACTCAAGTTTTGTCAGGCTATCGTTAAGTTTAAGTTAAACCTTTTCAACTTTACTACGTTTTCATACTTAAAGTTTATAAACCTGCAATGTTAGGAATATAAAACGTGGTGTTCATGCTTGTAACTACCTCGATGGTCTAGTAGTTAGCGTAAACGCCTCTCACCGCGTGATCTCGGGTTCGATCGCCGAGTTGGGCAAAGTGTTATTTGTGAACTTTCCGTCCGTCAAAGTCACCGTCTATTCAAAGGGACCTAAACATATCAGGTGAAATGTGCGTGTTGTACACCTTTGCCACAACCTTCTGGGTAATATAGGCATGATGTTATGTTATGATAGTACCTTTTACCCAGCCAATACAACGCGAGACCATCTTATATTGGAATGTATAGGTTGATGAGTAGCCGCCAACTCGATCACTTTAAAAACAGGCTAAAATTTTTGTTACTTGGCTCAAATCCAAGTTTGTTTGATAAATGTCTACAATATAAAGTTCAGTGTTAAGAGATTGATGTCAGCTTTATATCAAGTGAAGATAGAATTTTAGATACGACTAATGGAAGTTTAGATTAGTCTAGTCTAGTTTCTGAATTAATTTAAAGATTAGATTTCGCGATAAAAATAATTGAGTACGAAAATTATCTTAGGAATACATTATGCTTGTAATTATTTTAGTCAAAAACATAGTTACATTAAAGTATTTTCAAAACAATGTTTTGTAATAACTTGTCAATTTATTTTCATATAAATAAAATTTGAAGATAGATATTTAAAAACAAAATACTTTAAATTGATACATTTTTTATCTGTCATCGCATGAGAAAATATTATTTCAATAAGATTCATTTGTTAAGAAAATATATTTTACCCCAAAATAAACTGTCAGACGTGATGTGAAATATCTGAATTCTAGTTATTTTAAATGACACTCAGAAATTGTACTGCACATCAGTGTAGATCTAATTCGATACAAAATATTAAAGCAGGTTCTTTAACTTATTTTAAAGACACGTTTTTACTAAATGTCAACGCGTACATGTAGGCAGAATAGTTTTGATTTAGTCTCTTTCTTTTTTTTTTCAGAATATGTAAGTAAGTAAGTAAGTAATCTTTATTTGAATGAATATGGTACATAATAGTTGACTTAAACTAATTACACAGTATCATCATATTCTGCCAATCAAGGCGTGCAAATATTAGTAGGTATATAAAATTTAAATAATTATGATCAGCTGCTTATCTAAATCTTCCACATGAAGTTCAATTAATTTAATTTTATGTAGCATAAGTATCAAATGTAGGTGTTGTACACCTCTGCCACTGGGTAATATAGGCGTGATATTATCCAGTGCCACAGGTGTACCACACTTCGCCTGTTATGTTTAGGTCTAATGGGATAGGGAGTGAGCCTATCGCCATCCACCGAGCTAAACTTCGTGCTGCTATTGTGAATTTACAGACGGAAAGTTGCTGCGATAACTATTCTTATAGATATTGCCAAGTCGTTGCTGCGTTCATAACAAAGCCTATATTTGTATGAAAATCGACAAATAAGTCAGAGTTTCTTCAAGTAAACGGTAAACTGCTTAGGTATCTTACTAAATATGACCTTTTGAAAAGCTCACAGCATTTCTTTAAGCAGTGATCTTTGTATATCTTGACCTTTTTGTTAGTTTGTTTATGTTTTTTTGTTTTGTTTTTTTTTGTTTGTTATAATCATCGTCAAGTATTCAAGTCTTTATTGCACTCCACAATGTTAAAATGGTCTTATAAATAGGTACAGTGTCAATTATGGACCTTGACGGGCACGGCAAAAGTAGGAGAGAGGAAGAAAAAGCTCTTTGTGTTTAATAACAAAAAAAGTTTACATTTTAAAATAGTATCTTAAAATGTTAAATACATAAATATCATACTTATTGAATACATATTATTATATGAAATAAGAAATCATTACAGTTATACAGGGTGGATGCGACATAGCGACATTTATTGAAACCACAGCTTCTATACATGGCCAGTATGCATTGCCACCGGATAAAAAAATCTCTGGCGAAAAAAAAATCCACGTCTTCCGAACAAATTGCACGATCGCAATGTTCAAATTGTTCGGAGAACGTGTTTTTTATTTTTGGCCAGAGAATTTTTATCCGGTGGAAATTGATACTTACCATGTATAGAAGCTGTGGTTTCAATAAATGTCGCTATGTCGCATCCACCCCGTATATCTAGCTACTAATTGATAAGGGAGAATAATTAAAAAAATGGTGTATATTATTATGTATATGTATTGTTTTTTAAATATTTTTCTGATAATTAACATCTTACCATAATGCCCTATTTCAGCTTGACGTCCTAAACTAGGGCACCCTGTTTAGAATTTTTTTTTTATTATAAAAGATCAATGATAATTATAATTATTATGTTTAATGTTCATGTAGTCTCATTTAAATATTCATTTATGTGGTAGTAGCATTTTTTCAATAAATGTTCCTTTAGTTTATTTATAAATGTGCTGTCTTTTTCTTCCTTTTTTATATATTCTGGTAGTTTAATTTATTTGTCCTTCACCGGCAGACTTTAAGAATGGTTTAAACCTCAGACAGACAGTGGGGATGATGTCTACCATCACCAAGGTCAACATATCAAACAATAATGCTTACACTATGACGTAACCTTTATTCATTTTTTTTTTCTATATTTCCCTCCACGATCCCAATTCCAAATTTGAGGATCGGTTTACCCTCTATCAGAGGCACAAACAGAGAACCTTTCAGCTTTTATAAAATTACGTAAGTAGGGTAAGTACTGGCTCTTAGGCTATTTATAAACTTGGTTACATTCATTTAACATTGGAGTGTTTCCGTTTCTTTTGTCTGAAACCTGCTCTCGCCATACTAAAGGGAAACGAACCAATCTTCGTAAAACAAACATTTATCTGAATCTCGTTCTACATAAAACCGTTTATTCCTTCATTAGAACACTAAAGAGAGATTTAAAAAGAAATTCTACGTTTTGAATAACGTGAAGGTGAATTGAATAGAAATAATGAACTAATCCGAGATATTTATGGTGTTCTGAGCTAGTTGCAATTTATGAAATCTATATTTATAAAAATGAAACCCGTTTTCCGTTGTCACGACATAGCATGAAAACGGCTTGACCGATTTGGCTGATTTTTTTTTGTAGTCTTCTAATATCAAGGTTCTTACGGAAAAATATATTAAGAAAATCGCTAAGAAAGATTGAAAAATATACATTTAATTTTGCATATTTTAAAAAAAGCGTGTTACGAATGTCAACGTCATTCAATTTAAAACAAAAAACTCTGTGGTGATCTATGACACCACAGACAACCGCGCTAACAAATGTCAACGACATTCAATTTGAAAGGAGGATATTATAGATTCCAGTTCAAATTGAATAGGTACATGCGTACCTATTCAATTTGAACTAAGATAGGTCAGCTATACAAAATAAAGTAGTGCATCAAATTTACGCTAAGGCGGTACGAAGTTCGCCGGGTCAGCTAGTGATATAATTAATATCACATTACGTAACGACACGCCTTTATTACCTAGAAGGGTGTGGCAGAGGTGTACAACACCCACATTTCACCTGTTATGTTTAGGTCCCTTTGGATAGACGGTGAGCCTGAAAACTTTCTGACGGAAAGTTCACAAATAGCACTTTTTTTTTTTTTTTAGTCTACGCCCACAGCGAACGAACGTGTAGTCCACCTGATGGTAAGTGGAGTACAGCCCATGGACATCAACAATCCACAAAATCAGATTATAGATGCGTCGCTGCAGCTGAGGACTGCGGTGGTATGCCTCATGTGCCAGTAATTTAAGGGCCTGATCTCACCACCAAACTGGAACACAGTAATGGAAGCACTACTATTTGGCGGCAGGTTAAAGGTGAGACGGTGGTGCTGCCGCCCTCGAGCTCATTCACAAGAGCTCTACCACCAGTGAGCACTTTGCCTGACCCGGCAATCGAACTCAAGACCCGGCAGTGAGAGGCGCATACGCTAACTATTTGACCATCGAGGTAGTTACAAGCATAAAGCACACCACGTTTTATATTCCTAACATTACAGGTTATTATAATTTATTTATTATTAAATTATCGATTATTTGATTTTATGTCCTCTCCATATTGATTAATTGCTCAAATAAAAATCTCAGACTAAAATTCTTTTTCTCATAAACTATTAGATACATAGTGCTGGCAAACGTCAACAATATGTACAAATATCTAAATTAAATTATACTAAAACTTGCGAATTTACGTGCGTAGACGATGTTGGTGAATCTAAGTGCCAGTTCTGTATCAAGACTCAGTTGAGAAGAACTGGCAATAAACTCACAGGCATGCCTTTTTTAAATTGCCAGTTCTAAGTCCTTTGACCCCATGGCCCAGTTACATAGTTAGTTAACCATCAGTTACCACGAACTGTCCACCATGTTGTTTAGCTCCCATCATTAGAAATAGTTACTCATCGATTCGTTCTTAGAAATAGATTGATTGTCTTTGATTTGTAAATGACCAATGCGGTGACATAGTGGCATTATTACATTGTTTTGCTTTTTATAAGACACGTGATGTAGAAAGCGAGTAATTGGGTCTGTCTGTCCGTCTGTTACGCTTTATTGGCTAAACTAATGAACCGATCGTGATGAAACTTGGTGAGGAGGTAGTTTAAGATTTCAGAAAGGACATAAGCGAGTGGAGCCGCAAGCAGAAGTGAGTACTAAATAATTTATTGGTCAACTGATGGTAAGTGATAACTTTCTAACATCCACAATTCACAAATGTAATACTGATAGTAAATAATATAATACATAACACACTGTGCCAACTGTAAAAAGGTTAATGTTGACTGATCATGACCATCACTCATCTAAATCATCCTAATCTTAATTTTATTCTTTAATTTAATTCTCCAATTATCCAATATTAATCAAATTTAAATAATTATTTTAAAACATCACGTCTATATTACCCAGAAGAGTGTGGCAGAGGTGTTAAACAACCACATTTTACCTGTTTTGTTAAGATCCCGTGTGATGGAGGGTGGTGAGCTTATCGCCATCCAGCAGTTATAACTCTAACTTCAAAATTTCCTGATATAAAAATCCTACAGAACACTTTTGCTCGAGTCAGGAATTGAACCCGGGAACGAGACCGTCAAAGTAGAGAAAAACATAAAAATAACTTTCTTTTCAAAATTTGGGGTGAATAATAAATAAATAAATAATTTGGATTTTTTACATTAGATAGAACACCAGAAGCAATTTCACTATCCAATGGTCCCAATGACATGGCCAAATACACACATTCACTCACACAAGCATACTCAGTCTAAGAAAAAATCTTTACGAATCACATAAAGATTTGTCCCATGTGGGAATCGAACCCACAACACCAGAGCAGTAGAAAGTGGCGAGGCGACCGCTTAAACCACTACACCACACGTGCAGACAATATTGTAAGATTGTTATCATTGCAACATTAAACAGGAAAAGGTATTTTATAAACTTCTCACGTACGTTTTGAACCTTCGATTACTTATTTAGTTTTAGGACAAATAATTCAAAGAAAAAGTAACATATTCGACGAAGCAATTGAACAAAATAACAGTAATCTTTGACAATTTCTAGTTTGTGGAATCAAACGTAATACAGCTATTTCAGAATTCAATGAAATATTTAGTTATATTTGCGAAATAAGGCATTATTTGCTGATTGATTCAATTACTTTTACAACCTAAATCGGATTAGCAATGATATTTATTTAAACGCAAAGAAAATCTTTAAAATACATATCATTTGTCTGCACGTGTGGTGTAGTGGTTTAAGTGGTCGCCTCGCCGCTCTCCACTACACTGGTGTAGTTGGTTTGGTTAGTTTAATTAAGATTTTTTTAAAGTCAAATTTTTTCATGAAAATTTCCATTTTTTTTGCACCTATTATGTCAGAATTATGTATTGAATCACTGAATTACTGGTCTTTGCCACGATGTCATTTACAACCTGTATTAATCTCAGCATAAGAATTTACTTACTCCACAAAAAATGGCAATCCTAAATAGGTTTTACAATCAGCCATTATGTAAGACCCGCCATTTACTTTTTTGTGTCTAGACACAGAAAAGTAAATGGCGGGTCTCTCATTAATTTTATCGACGGTAAGTATAAAACAAAATTAAATTTACAAAGAGATCAACGGCCCGGAAAATAATTTAGTCTTAATTGGCCATTTTATTAAGTATGCCCTTATGTTTCACAATTGCCAATTGAACTTTTCTCAAAGGATGACAAATTGAAGTAAACTTTGTCACTTTCATATTAATATCTAAATAATTTTAATAAGAATTATTTATTCTAACATAAAAGAAAACACTTCAAGAGATCTAGAAAAACTAATTGATTCAAAAATATTATTTATATGCCTAATGTTACGCATCTTAGCACAATTAATACTGCAGCACTAAAAGCACTACAGCGCTGATAATTCTGATGCGCCCAGCGAGTAAGACAGTGTGATAAAAGAAAACATAATTTATGTATATAACTATTATGTATGTATACATTGCCGAACGTTCTATTTTTCTCCTACACGAAATCGATCACCGAATATGTCGTTGGCCCTAAACTAAAAAAATAAAAATCAAAGTTGTTCAATGGCTGCCTTTAAGTTGCGTCACCGTAAACTGTTGCCATGATTGGAAACATTAAAATGTATTTTTTATAAATTAATGAAAAAGGAATTATTGCAACTAGAAACTATGTCTGCAAAGCGCCTTACTTGATGATTGTAAAACTTGCCCTAGTTATAATTCCCACCATCTTTCTGTTTAGTTTTTATTCACGAACAGAAAGCTTATCGCCATTTCGCAGGCACCGAGTCATATTAAGCGCTGTTAATTAGAAATTTCTTGAAGAAAATCCAATAACACATTTTAATATACTCATAAAAGGAAAAGTGGATTTATCTATCTATTCCTGTGATCCTGTGATGAGTCAAATTACCTTAACAATTATGACATGATTGAGACCTGTTTAATGTATGTTTACTTGAACATAATTATCAGACATCTGACATGGCAAAACAGGTAGAATAACAAAGTAAAAGCCAGTTATTTGTAACACACAGCTAAAATAATACCTTTAAAAACCTGTTATATCAAAGGTTTCTTTTGTACGGAAGCAGCCTACTTCGCAGAAAATACACATCTAAGATCCATTTTGCACTGTTGAACGGACGCCGGCGACTAAATCTCTCAGCGACTTAAACATGGGCTACTCGGGCTTGAGGCTAAGCCGAGCGAAATTTCACAAATCTTTCGAGTCTTTTTCCAATTACATTGCAGTCACCTTGTAGTCTAACCGATTTGGTTCAGTATTTAACATGACACAACCCTACACAAGGTTACACGATTCTAATTTTAAATTCGTTCATTCGTGACGAATAGAAATCGTTACGACAGTTACTGTTAAGCGACGCTTGCAGTGCTTTAGTTTAATGAATTATGTAAACATTTGCACGCCATTATTTGGCAGAATATGAGGACAAACCACATTATAACACCAATTTATGTACCATATCTTAACAAATAAATGATTGATTGATTGAATGTTATTTGAAACCGTGCCTCTATTGATCATCGGCAAACGGTTAATCACGTGTACGTTGCAACTACGCGGCGAGTCGACCAAGTCGCCGGTGACTGGTCGATTGTGCGTAAACGCTCTAAAGCTACCTTCGATATAATATACGTAGATGATTTTCTGAATGTATAAAGTTAATAATACATTGAACATTTTGAACCATCCTTCCAAGAAATTTACCCAAAAAGGTTTTTTACTTAATTTCCTTCCTACAATACTCATGTCACTGTTAACTTAACTAAATGAGAATATCCATTGTCAATGCTTGACAAAAAATATCTCTTATATTAAGATATACAACGAACTACCCGCCTATCGATTCAAGATTATATCTTCAAGTTACCAAGTCCACTTTACAAGTACGCTGATTCTTGGTAAACCAAACGGTGTAAAACTTAAGGTTCATTTTAGCGAAAATTAAAATTTTTGATGGGCCAGAGACTTGGTAAGGGGAGCTTTCCCTATCCTAAAGGGATTTTTTGAGACATTTTATGACCGTTTAAGATATCTCTCGAAGGCTGGCTCAGGACGATGTCATCTATTCGATACAGATATTTGATAATATTTTTCTAATATAAAAAACATTGTTTGTACAAGATTTTGGGTAATCTCTGCACGTTTATACAAGGCTCTATTTTTTGGGATATTTTGTACTTTTATCAGTGAAGGGATGGAATCTGAGTGCTTCTAATATTATTAGGAGGAAAACTGTTTTACTTTTGTTTTGATTTTGCGGACGCTCATTTGGAAATTTTCTTCGGATCTTTTCATTTACAGACTATTGGTTTCTGATTCTAGTTAAGCTCCTTTTTTAATTCAGTTTTCTTTTTTGCTACATTGGGCTCTAATTGAACCAGTTGAGACTGTCACTATTCTTTTAGCAAACTATATCAGGGTAATAGTTCTTTATTGCTTCTTATAATTGTATTTGGCATAATTTAACTTTGCATACCTTCATTTGGCATAATGAAAGTTACATATAATTTAGCATAACTTTTTTTATATTTTTTAGCATAAATACTTTACGCATAATCATTGTTAGCCATAATGCTTTTTTTACAAAAATAAGGGATCCGCAGGGTAATTCTTGATTTATGAAAGTAAAAAGCTTCTGTAAGCCGAAATTTTGCGACAAATACGGCATATTATGAATAAGCCATTCGTATTCCCAAAAATCATACTGAATGTCTAAATTAGATTACCAGGATTCCAAAAAATATTACAATCACAAACTCTTGTAGTAGTATCTTGCCTGAAATACAATTATTGGCCAAGTATTTCAGGCATAATATAAAAAAGCTAATAAAATGATATTGTCAGGATGTTACGTATTTCTTTTGAAAAAACTACTAAGTCCTAAACTACTGAGCACAATGATTAGTACACATTACAAGTTTACTTTACTAATACATTAAATTATCAAACTTAACTATGTTATGTAGTGTTAACTTTTAATGTTATTCTAATTTTACTAAATTAAAAAAAAAAAAATATTTTTTACTTATCAATTTATACAATTTTAATAAAATGAAGTTCTATGTTATACAAATTTTAATTTTATCCCATTTTTTTTCTCTAAATTATCGAATAGACTCTTTTAAATTGTTATTATTTTATATTGTAATGAATTTAATTTGTAAACAATGTATAAATTTATGTTCGTGTAATTTTAATTTATATAAATTTTTATGCATGTGTTTTATTAGTATTAATATTAGCGTTAATAATAGGATATTAACTTTTCTCTTTGCAATATTACTTTGTTCTCGAATGTTGCAATTTGTTCAAGTATCAATGTTTTATGTAATTTTGTTTTTTTAATCATGTACCTTTTTCAAATGTAACACACTTTATTATTATTAACTTTCATTAAATTCAATTGCATGTTATTCAGTGAAATCAGTTAATATATTTATAATGTTATCGCAGAATAAACTGTAAGTGCTGTGCAGTGACAAGTTCACTAGCATATGAATGCATAAGATTATCTTCCTGAAATGTACATGTGAATTGTCGTTGGAATAATAAATAAATAAATAAGTCTAAACAACGTATCTCAAATGAATGCGGTCTCCCTACTTCAACCTCGGCATAAATATGAGCGCTGCAAATATCCAACATGTCCCCACACTACATTTCATAGTGAGGGGACACAAGTTAGTGATGCGACGTCTAGCGGACAATTTATCCCGGATACGTGATGGTATCAATATGTAGTTTATGAACTCATTGCGAGCTTGTACTGGGAAAAATATACAACACATTTTTCTCTGTAATATTTTTCTTTTTTTATTGTAGGGCTGGGGTCGTAAGTTAGATATGTAGTGAAATGGAAGGTTGTTTAGGAGAAGCGAGCTCATTAATGAGATAAAATAAATAGGTCTCGCTTACTGTAGAGATTCTTTTGTCAAAAGACCCGCTAAGAATGAAGGATGAAACATGAGCTTTTCTATTTACGTGTGTATGTTTTTTTTACTAATTGTATAACATCGTGCTTGTTTTAACTAGTAGAGTAGAAAATAAAAAAAATAAAATAAAATAAAAAAAATAAAATAAGTATGGCAGAAGTATTGACTCACATTTCACCAGTTTTGTTTTGGTCTTATGTGATAAGAAGAGAGCCTAATACTATCGCCATCTACCAGGTATAATTGCAGACTATTACGGAGCTGCTATTGAAAATCTCCTTACGAAATCCAAACCTTTGCCTAACCCAAGACCTTACGATCAGTAATCCACACGCTTGCCACTTAGCCATCAAACATTTAATTAATTAAGTAAGTAAACGTTTTAGTAAATATGAC
Organism: Hypena proboscidalis; assembly: GCA_905147285.1. Lineage (NCBI taxonomy): Eukaryota > Metazoa > Arthropoda > Insecta > Lepidoptera > Erebidae > Hypena > Hypena proboscidalis. The sequence goes on along the minus strand of LR990150.1, from coordinate 783,513 downwards.
GAAAAGTGACGAATAAAATTATTTTGATTATATAATGATACTATCAAACATCTACTAGTCCTCATACAAGCGTTTCATTAAAAGTAAATTTAAAACAGCTTTATATGTGCGAGAAAACTACGACGCGCTTTGCTTGGTCGACACGCACACAAACAAAAACCTAGGTGTATTAATTATATGATTCATCAACAAAATACACCTTAAATTCGCCAGAAAGCTCTTGCTCCAACAACGCAAATATCCATAGTTTGAAACTCAGTGTTATCTTTCAGTTCCAGAAGAGATTTACGCTCCAACTCTGTCCCGGCCTTTTGTTAAATATCACAACTTATTAAGAAAGTATGACAAAGAAAACATCTGTTAGTTTCGTATTTATATCTTTTTCTGGTGCAGTTCTGAGTGGATTTAGGAGTTGAGGAATACCTTCAACATTGTTTTTTTAACACTAAAAAGTTGCTATAATTACCTACTTCATTCTAAATTGACTTCACACGCTGCGGACAAAGTTCAATGTGATTATGACAACACCCTTATTTACCCAAAAGGTGGTGTTAGAGTTGTTAAACGCCCACACTTCACCTTTTATGTATAGATATCGCCACCAATTTCTCCAACTCCGTGCTGTTATAAAGAATTTCCTGACGAAAAAATCCCAAATTACACTTTTACCCCACCCGGAAATCAAACCCGGGGTGGATTAAAATTCAACATTACTTTAAAACCAAACAAAAACAGTTACAATTCATCTTAAAAGGGGCCCGCTCCGACGATGCAAATATCCATAGTACAGTGTTATCTTTCAGTTTCAGAAGAGATTTACGCTCCAACTTTGTCCCGGCCTTTTGTTAAATATCACAACTTATTAAGAAAGTATGACAAAGAAAACATCTGTTAGTGCCGTATTTATGTCTATTTCTGGTGCAGTTCTGAGTGTATTTCAAAGTTAAGGAGTACCTTTAAAATTGTTTGACTAAGACTAAAAAGTTGCTATAATTACCTACTTTATTCTAAATTGACTTCACACGCTGCGGACAAAGTTCAATGTGATTATGACAACACTTTTTACCGCATACATTTCACCTGTTATGTATTAGATCCCGTGTAATAGAGAGTGAGTCAATAGCCACCAATTTCTTTAACTGTTTTTGTAAATAACATTTTTACCTGACCCGGCAATCAAACCCGGGGTGGATTAAAATTCAACATTACTTTAAAACGAAACAAAAACAGTTACAATTCATCTTAAAAAGCGCCCGCTCCAACAATGCAAATATCCATAGTTTGAAACTCAGTGTTATCTTTCAGTTTCAGAAGAGATTTACGCTCCAACTTTGTCCCGGCCTTTTGTTAAATATCACAACTTATTAAGATAGTTTGACAAAGAAAACATCTGTTAGTTTCGTATTTATGTCTTTTTCTGGTGCAGTTCTGAGTGGAATTAGAACTTACTGTTTGTTACAGAAGTAACAAACTTTGGATAAAAATATTATCCTTACTAATATTATAATTGTGAATGTTCGTGAGAATATATTTATGTTATATGTTTAATTTTAAAATGAAAGTCACAAGTGTTGCTAACACGGAGTTTGAACTGTGCCCGGTGGATGGCAATAGGCGTGATGTTATGTTAAGTAAAATAATAATTGGGTTTTATAATTAAACATGCTTTTTGCATTTAAAACCATTTTAAAACAACAAAATTGTAACTTTTGCAAAAAGCATATTACCCCCAATTAGGTTCAGTTTTGGAGCTCAACTGCTTTAAATGAAATATGTTGAGATTCGTTCCGTTGTGGGTTTTCGTGGGAGAACGCCAACTTTTTTTTAAATTAGTGTAAAAAATTCGTTGATAAAGTACCTTGATTGTCCCCCACAACATTTGCTGAAGTTTTTTGTCATAGATGGACTGATAAAATTAAAAGTAAAAGAGCCTACTCTAAAACCTTTTGTACTTTTAGGATGTATTGAAGTTCAAATTGAATAATTAAATTAACGTAACATGCGTAATAACAAAAAAATAATGTAATATTTTTCAAGAGTTTGAAACCAAATAAAATAAATCTATACCTATATAGAAAAACAAATAACCTAGAAAATTGATCGTCAAATTTACGTCAAATCTTTTCATATTCCAGTAAATTTTATGCACCGACAGCATTTAGCAGCTTTGTGATGATAGTTATACACTAATAAATTATATTTATCATATAATTTGTCGCATGCTGACGGTGAAGGAAAACATCGTGAGGAAACCTGCATGCCTGAGAGTACCTTAAAAGTGCTCAAAGGAGTGTGAAGCCTACCAATCCCACTATGGCCTAACCCTTCTTATCATTAGAAAAGGCCCGAGTCCAGCAGTGGGACATATATAAGATACAGGGCTGCTATTATTTTTTATATATCTTGGATATTTAAAACAACGCCACACAACGTAATCTGAAATCGGTAACATATTTCTTGTAAGCAACATTCAACCTCTCTTTCTCACGTAAAAAGGTCTCCTTAAGTGCGACGCAAAAATTCAGATATTACACTATGAGTACAGTGTTAACTTAATCACATTCCTTCCTCTATTCCAGTCACGTCCACTCTGTCGTCGGTCCTGGAACGGAACCCGGGATTTATATCCCGGGCAAATCCCGGGATGCATTGCATTACTATTCGTCGACAGTAAAGCTTGCATCTTTGCTGCCAAATACCATTTTGGACAACACTGCAAGAATGTTGCGAAATTGCGGGGAAAATTTCCATTTTTAAGGAAAATTTTCCTTACAAAGATCATTCGACGCTTTTGTTGGAAATTGGGTGAGATGCTCGTTGGTATTCTAATTTGGGATTTAAAGGTATTTTGGCATCAAAAATTGAAACAATTTTGCGGGTATGAAACCCGTTATTATAATTTAATTAGAGTTGGGCCAGTGTCTAAGATAAAGTTCGTAATAACGGTTAAAATACCTTCAATATTGCAAAGCTGAATACAGTTTTTTTGCAATACTTAATGCTATGAAGCTTATTATAAAAAGGCAATTTTGAAAAGTCACAGTTACTTGTCCACAATATTTTACATTGCCTATCTATTACGCTCTTATAAAGGGATTTAGGTATTTAGTGCAAAGCCTTAACGTATGCAACGTCACCAACTATGAATAATCAAATAAACATCAATAATTTTATTAATCATTGCAATAATTCATCAAAACATCATCCATGTAAACAAAGCCAAAACGCATCAAATACATATGCCACTACAAACTAAATAATTTAATGATTGTCCAATTATTGCAAAGCACGCCAAACCACTCGAATGTAATTAATCCCATTCAAATGGTAATTACGTAAACGCTAAACAGGGCCCCGAGTCAAATCGACTGGAACTTGAACATATGCCGTGCAGTAGTCGTGTCGTACAAAACTCGAAGGACACTTTGTCGACTCTGATTTATACGTGACGATTGCGATTTGTTAGTGTAAACTGACTGAAGAGAGATTGTCGGTTAGAACAAGAATACTATCACGATTTTACATGTTAGTGCTTAGTTTGTAGACAAATCACTAGGTTTGTATGTAACTTAAACAGCTCAACCGTCAGAAGGTGCCAATAAAGTATTGTACAAGAATAAGATGTAATGAAAACACCATTTTCAACATGAGAGGGAAATTAAATTTCTTCCATAAACTTACCGATTTTTTTTTATAACAAATAAAATAATGAATACATTGATATTTAACTTGATTATTTTTATAGACTTATGCTTAGCAAATTATACTAAGAAACAATTTAAAAATCTGCACAGTGAGCAGAAGGTCGCATGTTGAAATACTGTCGGTACCATAATTTTCAACTGTTTCTATTATCATTGTTTTCATTATAAGAATATCATTGATGATTTTCAATCTAGATTTAAAGGCTCAGATATAATGCGATAAAATCATATATTATTATCCACAACAAACATAACTTGAAACAGCCGTATATAATTTAATAGACACTTATACATTTCGTATATTCGAAAACTCATAAAATTTTATTTCTATAGCTTACCCTTTTATTGGGGAAATAAGGCCAAAGAGGGTTTTAGAGTAGCATTCTTAAATAAATATAAGATTTTAGTAGACAGATATAGATTCACGATACTATTTGATACGAAAAGTAAACAGAGTTGGGTTTTTATGTTTGTGAAAAGCGGTTTAAGGGATACGAGTTTTTTAGAATGACAAATGCAATAGATTCTGATTGATTTAGCTGGTGGTGAGAATAATATATTTGTGAAAAGCAAAATTGGTGTTGTTTTGGTGAATTTGCTGAGACAAAACATTTATTATTGATTTTTATAGTACAGCAAGACAGTGGTAAACATTTTGTTTGTTATTCGACGTATGTAGTGAACGGGCCTGATGATGCCTGATGGTTGGTAAATGGACATCAAAAATAAGTAAAAGTAAACTTGTATTTCAGACCCTGATCCTACTATTTGGCGGCAGGTTATAGGTGGAACGCGGTTATAGCCTATAACCGCGTTCCTGCTCTTTATTGGGTCTCTAATAGTTGCAGCTTATTTCATTTTTATTTTAACATTGATAAACAACAAGTTTTCTTTCAAGTTTTGTTTTCAAAAAAATAATATTATTATGACTTTCTGGTATAATAAATAGCGTTTATATATATAAAAATCAGAGTATGCGCCTCTCATCACGAGGTTTTGGGTTCAATTTCTGGGTCGGGTAAGGAAATTCACATTAGTAGCATGGAATTGGAATTGTGCCGAGTGTATGGCAAAAGGGATAGAGACTGACCCCTATCCCTAAATATTACAGGTGAAGTGTGGGTTATGTACACTTCTGCCACATCGTTATGAGTAATAAAGGCGTGATCTTATGTTATAAGTTTCTCATCGTCCAAACCAGAATTTATTCAAAATCTTAAATACTGACGGTTGTAGTAGATCAAGATTAGACAAGTCTATGAAAAATGCATAGATACCGAGTTCTTTAAAGTGTCAGTTCTTCTAACAAATAAAATATTCAAATCGCGATAAAAGTGAAACTAAAGTTGTCAGACACATTTTAGTTGTTTAATTTAAAATAATACTGCGAATTACAATTGCGACATTTTAAAATAATTACTTTTATGCTATGGATTCTGATGTTAGATACATTTTGTTGATGAAAATAAATATTTACTTTTTCAAAAGCCTTAAAAATTTGGATGATAAAATTTAGAAATGATATTTTTAAGCCTCGTTTGGTACAGTAGTAAGCGTATGACGCTTAGTGGCGTGATGTCTCGGTTTTGATGCCCGACACGAGTGAAAGTGTTGTTTTTTTTTTCGGTGAGAAACTTTCAAAAGCAGCACGGAGTTAGAATTGTGCAAGGTGATAGGCTCACTCCATGTCACATAAAAACACAATAATTATAACAGATGGAAATTGGATGTTTTACACTCTTCTGGATAATATGTTATGTAAAAATATATTTGGTAAAGACCCGATGCTCAAGTGACATAATCCTTCAACATTGCGACAAAATACTCCTATTTACACACATACGAGGTCTGAAAGTATTATATAATTTACTTCAAGGTCGTTCAGGAAATACGTTATATAAAAACATGTGGTACAATACCAGAATTGTGTCAACAAGCCGTACAATAAAATGTCAACAAGTCCCTTAAAGCCCCAGAGCAATATTCACAAATTGATATGTAGCAACGTTTTGCAAAGGCTACCTGTTTTTATTCTCCCTCAGGAATGATTTAGGGACGCGGTTTAGAGGTTACAGCGATGTTGAACTTGTCGGATTTGACTTCTGGAAGGATGTTATTATTCTGTAGCGTTTCGAAATAGACAATATTTTTGTTGTTTTTGAGAACAGTCGTGACCTTCTTAAAGATTATTTTTATAGAATTTAGCTATGCTTAGCAATTTCTCAAGTGTATGTTACGTCATTAAGTGACGTCACGTTCTTTCATTTGTACCTATCTTAAGTAGGATACAAACCAACATTCTGTTGCCAGGACCCCAAATTTCTCAACTGTATGTTACGTTATTTCATGACGTCACGTTCATCCATTTGTTTCTATCTTAATTAGAATACAAACCATCATGGCAAAGTTACATTCAGCACAAATATTGTAAAGAATAAACGCATACGTTATTTTAACTTCCTATTTATTATTTTATAGCAATATTTACGATAGAATTACTAGCAACCATTGGACACCATTGGATGTGGCAAGTTAGCTACTTTACCATCAAAATGAATGCTCTTCGTACTCAATTCTTACGATCTAATATTATATTATTATGTATATTACAATGATCAACATACTGTACTATCTCTCTCTGTTCTTCTCTTAAAAGCTGGCGTTCCATAACATGAGCTATGTTCAGTTTGGCCGAGAAAATTTAGGATGATTATTTTTCAGCATTTTGGGAGCGTTGCCCACTGGCTGCGGTCTTTTAAATTAAGTTTGTACAAAAAGGACAATTAGTTTTGCATTTATGAATTAAAAATAAAAAAAAAACAATATTTCTTCTATTTTTTTTAAATTCATAAATGCAAAACTAATTGTCCTTTTTTCCCCTCTGAATATGACCCTTATTTTTTTGACGTGTGAAGTACGTTTAACGACATTAACACACTAAAGGTGTAGCAAACATGGTAAGTTATATTATTATTATTAAACTAGCTTTTAATTGCATTTTTGCTGCTATGCTATGAGTCCGTCGCTAAAACCTAGCCCGTATATATACCGTCTGGCCTTTAAACATATAGGCCAAAAACATATAAAAACATATAGACATAGTCACTGTGAAGAAGTAATCACAAAATTTAGTTTAAACTAAAGTTTTCTCTATTACAGTAAATCTTATAGCTTATTTTGGTGGACTGAATCCTTACCAAAGATCACCCAAATGTTCTTCGTAAAAATATATTTTATTGCATTCTGTTGTAAGAGGATTTCGAGGATATTTATACACATTTTATGACATATTTCACGTTTTATTACAATAGTTTTTTTATACTTACTGTCCTTCCTTATTGACAGAGTTTCATAGCTAATTTATCTCGATGTTTTTTTCTTGAATTTTTTTTAGATGTTTTTAGGGTTCCGTAGTACCTACAAGGAACCCTTATAGTTTCGCCATGTCCGTCTGTCTGTCCACGGCTTAGCAACGAAACCGTTGGTGCTAGAAAACTGAAATATTGCATAAACATGTATGTTAACTAAACAAAGAAAGTCGTAGAGTAAAATTTGGAAAAATATTTTTTTTTCTGGTAGCTCCCCTACATGTATAGTGGGGATGTTTTTTTTTGTCGCCTACCCCATAGTGTGGGGTATTGTTAGATAGGACTTGTAAAAACGTTTAGGGGTTGCTAAGACAGTTTTTTGATTTAGGGATCCGTTTGCGAGATAATTAACTTTAATGAGCAAATTTTTGTTCGAGTAGGGCGTCCCCCCCCCTCTAAAAGCTAAACTATGGATCCTAAAATCTGAAAAAAATTGTGTCGGTAGTACATGTAATTAACTTTAAAGGAAAACTATAGCGGATAAGTTCACTTCATTAGTTCAAGAGGAATAGGGGTCCGAAATTTCAGATGCAGTTACTCAGAATATTTCGTTCAAAATTCTTGAAACATAAATAAACATACATAATACATATATAAAATCACGCCTTTATCCCACGGAGGTAGGCAGAGACGATGGAACGCCATGTGCTTCGCTCCTTACATACTTCTTTCGCTTCCTCAACATTCATACATCTCGTCATACGTGCTAGCTGGTTTCGTGTACTACAAACATTTCCTTTCTGAAGGACGCCATTTAGTTAAAAAGTAAAATTAAAAATATTTTTCTATGGAACCCTACTGCGCGTGGCCCGACACGCACTTGGCCGGTTTTTTATCTGGTAGAATGGACTACCGAATATCATGCGCTTATACTAGTATTACTCGTTTTTATCTGGTAGAGTAACACATGGAAAGATGACAATAAAATGATGACACCGGGACCATTGGGAAAATTGAAGATGCACATACAAATACAGTTAAATCGTAACAAATATTAAAAATGCGGGATTAACTCTGTCAATCCGTCTTTAACGCTTTCATAACTAATCTACTGGACCGGGTGGAAATAGTTTTAGACCTGAGGAATGATATAAGGTACTTTTAATTGATATACCACGCAGACAGAGGCGCGCGCAGAAATTAGTATACAATATATTTTTATCAGTGTAGTAGTGTAAAATTGTAGTTGATGTTCTAATGCAATAAATAATAGTTTAAAAAAACTAAAAATCACGCTTTTAAAGTACTTCTAACTAAAAAGTGAAAAATAATTCCTAATATAAGCTGAAAATGGTAATGAACAAAAAATACTAGTATTATTGTATTATTTTTCACTTTTAAACTATTATTTATTTTGTACTTTTTAGTTTGGTTTATTTATAAGACCGTTTTTTTATTTTTTTTTATATTTTTTATTTATTTAATTTCGAATTATTGCATTGTCATCGATCTTTGACATGTGTGCAAAATTTGAATGAAATATTTCCGTTTAAAGTGGGTCAAAATCGAGTCCAAAGGAGTCTGTTACATACATACATACATACATACAGGTGAAGCTGATATAAGCGTGTTAAAAATAAAGAACTCTCTCGTAAACATGATCACCGTTTTGATTACTTTTGTCAGGTTAGTCAAACAAACTTCTTTCTTTTTTTCGTCTTTTTAAAAGTTCTATATCAGAATTTTCAATGCACTTTTGCCAAAGCTCCATCAACATGGCAGTTTAATCAAATTTTACAAACTGGCATTTCTATAACATCAAAAATAGTATAAAATTAAATCTGGGAGGATTAATCATCTATCTGTCTGTCTGTCCATGTTTGGATTGACGCGTACAAATGAAAAATTCACCCGTCGGCGGTCCTACGGAAAAAATATATGGGAAAATTCTTACAAAAACTTTTGGATGCTCGGTGAGTGAAACATATTGACGTCCCAAGGGGTGAGTGCAATAAAATTAGGGTTCTGTCATATTTCTTGTGCAAAAATACTAATTTTGAAATTTTAATATTTAACGTTTATTTGGATTTATTAGAATATTTTGAAAAATGACCTACATTTTAATTGATGATAAAGAATTTTACTATTCATTTACACACATACGTACATAAATTCACGCTTTATTCCGACGGGGGTAGGTAAAGAATATACTCACCAAAACTTTGTGCATTTTTAATTGAAATTTAAATTTTTAGATCGCTTTTTTTGAACAGTTATTTGGATGAATGAGAGTTTTTTTAAAGAATTGCGCTACATTTTAACACGTTAATAATAATAATAATAATAATTGTTAGTTACGTTGTTAGTTTTCTCTAGTTCTAATGATACGTTTAGGTCACTTCAATTAATAACTATTCACAATGCGTCATAAAATATTTCACAAATGTAAATAATGTCCTCTTAGTAATTTAAGAGGATCCAAAATTAAATCTTTGAATTTATTTCCTACTTGCTCTAATTATTAGCATATGCAACTTCTCACCGCAAAATCTTGAGTTGGGTTCCCCGGTCCGGCAAACATGTTATTTGTAATTTTTCCGTTGGAAATTTTCCAATTATTTTATTTTATTTATTTAGGGTAGGTAGTTCACAAACATACATTTCACACACACAAATAGAAGCACGGAGTTGACATCGTGGGTATTTAGGTGTGATTTTAATTAATGTGTGTAAATTACCTTCTGTATTTTATTCCAGTTATCATTTCAAACAATGGCAAAGGGTTGAACATAAACAACCTACCCACTTATACGAAAAACTAGTCCAGGAAAAATCATATTGTTTTTCTCTTCATTTTCCTCATGGCTTGGTCTACAACGAATAAGAAATACTTTATCAGCTCGCAAATTAATTAGCCAGGCTTTTCCCATTATCAACAATGAAAGGCTTTTCTTAATACTTTTCTTGATTGCTTGAGTTACTAAGTTAATAAAGTAATTATTTTGTAAATAATATTGCAGTTACGTATTTAGATCGCTTAATTATATAAGTATTTTTATTTTAACTATTTCGATGGTTTAGTGGTTAGCGAATGCAAGCTCTCGGTTTTTGAGTTTAAATTGTGCTCATTAGATGTCCATAGACTCACTATCTATCTCATCAAACCAAAACATGACAGGTGAAGTGTGAGTGTAATACTCTTCCGTCACACCCTTCTAGGTAAAACAGGCGTGATGTTATGTATATATATTACTTACTATATCTTGGAGCAGTTATCATTAAAAACACAGGTAAAGGGTAAAATCATATTGTACCTATTTCTCTTCATTTTTCTCATTACTTGGTCTACAAGGAATAAAAAATATTTTATCAGCTCGCAAATTAATAAGCCAGGCTTTTCCCATTATCAACAATGAAAGGCTTTCTTAATACTTTTCTTGGCTGCTTGAGTCAGTAAGTTATTGAAGCAATCATTAAGTAGATAATATTATTGTTCATTGCCACTAGGTTATTTAAGTCATTAAATATCTTATTAAATGATTCGTGGGTTAAGTGGTTAGTTGTGACCTCTCACCGTGGGGTCTCGGTTTCGATGCCCGGGTCGGGCAAAAATATTATTGAGGGTTTTTTTTAGGTTGAAATTTTAGACTTTCTCCGTGTGATTAGAATTTAAACATAACAGGTGAAGTGTGGGACTTATACACCTCTGTAACACCCTTCTAGGTAATACCCACGTCTTCTTCTTCTTCGTCGTGTCGATGGCTGAGTCAAATTTTATTTTGACTTGCCATCGTGGTGAAAGGATTAGCCAATTCGCTTTGGAGAACTCGTGAATTGCCCAGGGTGCGCCGGACGTAGGGGATCGTTGTCTACGTCACTCAGGGAGGCTCCTTTCATGCACCCCCACCCACGTGATATTATGTGTATATATTACCTACTATATCTTCTACCAGTTATCATTTAAAACTCAGGTAAAGGGTTCAAACTCCACTCGCTAAAAAAGCCTGTCCAGGAATAGTCATATTGTTTTTCTCTTCATTTTCCTCATTGCTTGGTCTACAAGGAATAAGAAATATTTTATCAGCTCGCAAATTAATTAGCCAGGCTTTTCCCATTATCAACAATGAAAGGCTTTTGTTAATACTTTTCTTGACCGCTTGAGTCAGTTATTAATTGATGTAATTATTTTGTAGATCATATTTTAGTTACTTCTTAAGGCCTCTTTATTGTTTACGTCAAGTTCTGAAGTGGGACTAAAGCTTATTTTAATCAATAATACCACCATGTGCAAAACATCAAAATAAACTTAAGTTAAGTTTAGAAATATAAAAACCGGCCAAGTGCGAGTCGGACTCGCGCACGTAGGGTTCCGTACTACTATACATCTAAATAAATGGTTTTCTTAATTCTTTATTATATTGGAGTTGATCGAATGAAAGGTAAAATGCGGTTTACGAAAAACTAATTATTAGATCTCGTTCAAACCAATTTTAAGTGGAAGTTTGCATGGTAATGTACATCATTATATTATTTTTACATTTTTACATTCCCTTATTTTAGAAGTTACGGGAGGGGGGGGGGACACCCCACACGTATGGGTTTGATGGAAAAAATATATAGAATACGGAAAAAAGTGGCTGTGACATACGGACGGACAGACGGACAGACATGACGACTCATTAAGGGTTCCGTTTTTATCTACTACTTACTAAAAAGTGAACGTAACAACTCTACATTATTAAGTAATATATTAAAGTGGCTTTGAATAAAGATTTTTGCATCATCATGCGCTTTTCACAGCGCGGTCTCCGTTTCGATGCCCGGGTCGGGCACAGTGTTATTTGTGAGTATTTAATCGGGAAATTCTCAGTAGCAGCTTAGAGTTGGCATTGTGCCCGGTTGATAGCGCTCACCCCCAATGCTAACAAATAACAAGTGAAAATTGGGAGTTGCACACCTCTGCCATACCCTTCTTGGTAATATAGTCGTGATGATACAAATGTTATGTTAAGTTAAAGATTCATAATAATTAAAAAAAAATAGATACTGGTGGTATAGCTCTTGTGAATGAACTCGAGGGCGGCAGCACCACCGTCTCACCTTTAACCTGCCGCCAAATAGTAGTGCTTCTATTACTGTGTTCCGGTATGGTGGTGAGATCAGGCCCCGAAATTACTGGCATATGAGGCATAACACCGTAGTCCTCATCTGTAGCGACGCATCTATGAATCTGCTTTTGTAATCCACAAAAGCAGATTCATAGATGCGTCGCTGCAGATGAGGATGATGATGTCCATGGGCTGTACTCCACTTACCATTAGGTGGACTACACGTTCGTTCGATGTGGTCATAGTATAAAAAAAAAAAAAAAATTTTTTTTTTTTATTTGCATTTATTATATTTATTTTCGGGAAAATTGCTCAAGTCTACTTAACGACTTGAGCAATTTTCCTGAGTCAAAGTGAACGACACATGAAAGTCTATTCCATTCCGCCTTGTTTCAAGGTTCCATGATTTCCCCTAATTATGTAAACAAATAAAATGTACCTTTTCACGCCGCACCTATATATCACTCAGTGAGATTGTTCATATAAATGTATTTACTTCCATAACTTTATGTGGTTCGTGAATGTGTTGGAAGGCTTCGTATTCAAGTTTCTTTACCGTTTTACCGCATCGTGTTTTGCACCATGGTGTTGTAACATTTGCATTTAGTAAAATAAAAAATAATATTATGTTTAGAGTGACAGTGAGATATTAAATCAATCGTAAGATCCAAAAGGGGGGGGGGGGCTAGTCCAGGAGTGGACTATGATTGGCTTAATGATGAGATATTTAATGTTTCATGTAGAAACTGCTTCACCTACGTAATACTGTTTTGTAACGATGCAGTATTAAGTAATTAAGCCTTGCTCTTAAAAGGTGCAGTATTAAGATGGCGAAAAAAAATAAAAATCGGTTGAGTCGTTTTTGAGTGAATTCGTTACAAACAAAAATCTAATCTTTTAATGTTATTAATACCGACGTGAGGTGAAGACATCGTTATTGAGAATACGGGTTACTCACTTTATTTTAGCTGGGGATATCCCGACTAGTTTTGAATCTATTATGTAGATGCATCAACTGGGCAATTAATCGCGTCTTGCACTGCAGCACGCGTTGCACGCATAGGTGGGTGGAAGAAGGTCTGTTTTAAGTTTTATGTCATTTATATGCTGAATACTGTATGATAAAATAAAAAGCTAAAAGAGATATAAATAGAATAATGAATCCAATAAACCTCCGTTACTTGATCACAAAAATACAACATTCAACAAAAACACTACTGAATTTAAACACAAACTTGTGTATTTTGAGATGATTTATGTTTATTGACACGTTTTTTTTGACGTTTTTCTGTTTTATAATTGGCAATTATGTAGGTATTTCAAATATTCTGTTATAATTTTTTTCTTTTTTTAAATGAAAAATATTTTATTTCAATAACAATCGAGTGTTACAAAAATTGATTGGAGTCTCCTTTTAAGTGGAAAAAGCCTGTGGTAAAAGACTCCGCTCATTCGTGGCTATACTATATTTTTATCATTAATTTATTCTCTCATTGTTTATGTTAAATACAAAAATACAAAACTAAAAAAAACAACATTTTTAAATATAAAGTAAAAAAAATATTATATTTAAATAAAATTAGTTAAGTTTATTTTAATTTGATTTACATCGTATTTTACACAGCAAGCACCCCCTGGGGCCCATGGATTTTTTTATTCTTAAGACTACTAACATAACATAACGCCTATTTATTACCCAGAAGGGTATGGCATTGGAGTATAAGACACCCATATTTCACCTTTTAAGTTTAGCTCCCATGTTATAGGGGGTGAGCCTATCACCATCCACCGGGCTCAAGTACAACGCCTTGCTGCTATTGAGAATTTTCACACACAGAATACAGAATTAAACAAATAAAGTCTGTAAGTACTTTATTTTAGATTTTGGGTGAAGTCATTAGTGTGTTTGATGATCGAAAATGTAACGGTATTGACAGCGATCATGCTATATTTACCATGAAAGGGTTACTAGAAACATAATTGCGACTGCACGCTCGTTTTGGCATCGATTACTTCATTATGCTAGCTCCAATTGTCACTTGACTCTGATAAACGCTGCAATGGAACATGAAATCACGTGCCAACCGAATTATATAAGTAGCAGCTCCTAAGCATAAAATTACACCTATAGTACCTAGAAGGGTGTGGCAAAGGTGTACAATACCCACATTTCACCTGTTTAGGTCTCATGGGATAAGGGGTGAGCCTATCGCCATTCACCGGACACAATTCCGACTCCGTGCTGTAATTGTGAATTTCCTATGCAATTGTAATTTTTTTTTTTATACTACGCCCACAGCGAACGAACGTGTAGTCCACCTGATGGTAATTGGAGTACAGCCCATGGACATCAACAATCCGCAAATGCAGATTATAGATGCGTCGCTGCAGCTGAGGACTACGGTGTTATGCCTCATGTGCCAGTAATTTCAGGCCTGATCTCACCACCAAACCGGAACACAGTAATGGAAACACTACTATTTGGCGGCAGGTTAAAGGTGAGTTGCTGGTGCTGCCGCCCTCGAGCTCATGCACAAGAGCTCTACCACCAGTGGAAAAGTGGTTAGCGTATGCGCCTCTCAGCGGTCTCGAGTTCAATTCCCGGGCCGAGAAAAGTGTTCTTTATACGCTTTCCGTAAGAAGATTCACGATAGCAGCACGGAGTTGGAATTGTACCCATTTTATGTCGATAACCTCATCCCGTTCATCCGTCCCTATTCATGGTACCTAAGCATTTCAGGTGAAATGTGGGTGTTGTACACCTCTACCACACCCTTTTGGGTAATGATGGGATGTTAGAATAAAATGGAATCCCGATCCATGACAAGGAGTGCACGATTGGCGTAGCGGTTATAATAGCGGTCGCCTCGCCGCTTTCAATTACGCTGGTGTTGTGGGTTCGATCCCCACATGGGACAAATCTTTGTGTGATTCGCAAACATTTGTTCTGACTCTGGGTGTGCTTTGTGTGTGTGAAATGTATGTTTGTGAACATATTTATTTATTATTATATTTTATTCCTAGTGCGGGCGTCGTTTTTTTTAAAAAAAATAGTGATTTAAATGTAAAATAATGGTACAGTTGGCCAATGAGTTGGGTATGCAGGGCAAAAACTTCTACGCCATAGTAAAAACTGACTGCAATTATAGATGTGCAAGTTTGTATTTCATATTTCTTAAGTGTAGTATACCCACTATTTAGATATATAACTCACTTATCCATAACTTGTGTCGTAAGTCTTTACTATGACTTAGAAGTTTTTGCCCTGCATACCCAACTCATTGGCCGATCGTACAAACATAATAAAATCTTCCAAATAATTTATTTGTAATAAAAATGAATGAATGTGTGAAACTGTGTAATGTGATGTTAAATTAAAATGTCAATTTGACACGTTCAGGGTTTAATAAAAATTCACTGCATTGATATTCAAAATATATTCTACATAGGGTTTTCAGCGGTGATGTGAAATATATAAATACCTGATATATATAATATAAATATTAATAATATTTATATTGATTGATATTAAGGTATTTCGTTTGCATGGAAAAATAAATTTATCTAGTTAAAATCGTGACAGTTTTTTTTTTTTATCTGGTCAATTGTTTCTTAGTATAATTTCTTAGATAATGTTATAACAATAATCAAAAAGAAGTTTAAATAAGGTACGCGTTCATTTTTTACAACATTTGTGTTGAATGGAACTTCGCTATGTTTGTTTGTATCCTTTTTGAGATAGGAACAAATGGATGAACGTGACGTCACGAAATGACGTAACATACAGTTAAGAAATTTAGTGTCCTGGCAAGAGGTGACAGTAGATGGTTGGTTAAAACGGATACCTGGTGTGCAGGAATCCTGCCGGTCCCATATTTTTCAACTGTTTCTTAGTATAATTTGCTGAGAATAGCTAAATGCTATAAAAATATTAAATAAAAAAATATTGATCGTCAAAAAAACGTGAAAACATGTAACCATAAAATATAATCAGCAAAACCTACTTAAACTTTCAAGTAAGTGTACATAAACAGTTTAAACTGTTTAAAGTATCGAGTTTAGTGAAAATTGCTGTAAAAAGTTTCAACAGTTGCGTACTTTTCAATTGCTACTTAAAACAAACTTTGGTTCTTACTTACATTGAAAGTTTCAGAAATAATACTTCCAAAATAATGGTAACGGAAAAAACTGACCAAGTGCTAGTCGCGCTCGCGCATAAAGGGTTCCGTACCATTATCAATAAAAACGCCAAAAAAATCATGTCTGTTATATGGGAGCCTCCTCCCCTAAATGTTTATTTTATTCGGGTTTTCGTGTTTGTTCTAAGAAACAGTTGAAAAATTATGGGACGATTTGAACCTGCGGCTTAATGCACACCGGGCAGTCGCATTAACCAACCAGCTACGGTCGCCTCTTGCCAAGACCCTTAATTTCTGAACTGTATGTTACGACATTTTGTGTCGTCACGTTCAGTCAATTGTTCCTATTTTAAGTAGGGTACAAAACGACTGCATAAGATTGCAGGTTCAAATCCTGCTGGTCTCATAATGTTTCAACTGTTTCTTAGTATAATTTGCTAAGCATAACTAAATGCTATAAAAATAACTCATGTTTATTGTTATAGCGGCAACAATAATAATTATACAGCATCTTTGAACATTCCAACTGTCCAGTTATCACGGTTCATGAGATACAGCCTGCTGACAGACGGACAGACGGACAGCAAAGGCTAGTAATAGGATTCCATTTTTACTTTTTGGGTACGGAACCCTTAAAATATTTGAGACAATTTTTAAAGATTAAAGATTTAGATTAAAAGCAAAAATTTACATGGTAACTAAAGACAATGAACGCTATGAGCTATTGTTTTTATAGCTTGGCAAGAAAATAATAGAAATTAATGGGACCGCCAGCGCCACTCAGTGCTCTTTGTATGGTCACGTTATATTAAATTAAAAAATCAGCCCATCTTTAAAAAATATATACGAAAATGTAAAGCTCAGCTTAGCTCAGTAGCCTTTTTTAAATTATTGTTTTATGTTACTTGCTTCAGTCTATTTATATCTTTTGTTTTGTGTTTTTGCTGTTTATTTTTCTATTATTTCTGCCCACTTTTCTATGTATCTACTGGTTTATGTATCTGCTGTATATTTTGTTTGTTTGATGTTTTGTTGTTTTTGTGTATTTTATTATTAAGAGCATATTGATATCCGTGCTGTCACTTAGGCCTGATTGAAAATCAGCGTCAGACTTGAGTCTGAAAATATGCTGAATCAGGACCTATTTGGTGCAACCTTGGGGCATAGTTTAAAATATTATGTATTTATATATTCTGTATATTGTTAATTTTCTGTGTCTCATTTGTTGAAACTAAATAAATTTATTTTCTTTCTTCTTCGACAACTTTGTCATGATGTTGGCAGCAGATATTAATTAATTTCCTTTTCTAGGTTATTTGCTGAGCTTTAAATACCCCTCGTTAATCTAATACTGACTCGTTGATTTAGTGGTTAGCGTATTTGACTCTCACCACGACGTCTCGGGTTCAATTCCCGGGTCGGGCAAAGGGTCATCTAGGCTTTTCCGTGAAGAATTTCTCAAATAACATTAGTTGGTATTGTGCATGGTGGTTGGCGATAGGCTCACTCCCTACCCCATGGGACCTAAACAAAACAGGTGAAGTGTGCGTGTAGACCTCTGCCGCACCCTTCTGGGTAATGTAGGCGTGATGTTATGTCATGTTATGCTATACATACTTCTTTTACTTCTTCAACACTACACACATACCTACTATGCATTTGCCCTTTCTAAAGATTCTTTTTTTTTTATTTATTTGCATTTTATTATTATGTTTGGCAACCCTGTTCTGGAATCATATCCTCACAGGATATTCGGTAGTAGGATCACGCGTAAATATCGGTCGCAGTGCCAAATGCACTCCACCCGCGGCCACTACTATTGTTCATCGTTATCTCACTTTTTATAATAGCAGCCCTGTATCTAATAGGTACATGTCCCACTGCTAGGCTCGGACCTCTTCTCATGATGAGAAGGGTTAGGCCATAGTCTACCACGCTGGCCAAGTACGGATTGGTAGACTTCACACTACCCTGGAGCACATTTTAGGCACTCTCAGATATGCAGGTTTCCTCACAATGATTACCTTCACCGCTAGCGAGCAATAATTTAAAAATACACACATAATAATATCTTCGAAAAGACGAATCTTAGCAAATTATTTATAGAGGTGTGTGCCGACTTTTATTATTTGTAGGCCGTGGGTTTGAACCCCGACACCCTTGACTTTAGGACTGCTCACTTATTAGATTGTTTAGGTTAATTGCATGAAAAAAAGCCGGCCAAGTGTGAGTTGAACTCGCGCTCGAAGGGTTCCGTAATGTTATCTATAAAATAGCAAATAAAAATAGTATTTTGTATGAGACTTAAGGGTGGAATGGAAGGATAATTAAAAAAAGAGGAAAAGACTAAACTTTCATTATAGTAAATGTAACGTAATTAGCTGTAAGTCATCCATGTAGTTATTTATTTATTTAATTTATAAAGTTTTATCGGTTTTAAATAAATCAATGACACAACTAGCAAAAAGAAAAACAACAAAGTAAAAAATATAACGAGCCTTACCATCTAAGAAAACCTAAAAGTTATGACCAACTTTTAAAGAGGTAATCAAAAGTTTTAGAACTAAATTTTCTCTGAAATAACTTTGAGATAAAAACGTTAAAAAGTAGGTCACACTTCTTTAGCAAGCTTATTTTTTAAGTTAATGATTATTCTCTACATACATATAAGATTGTATGTCCTTTTAGACGATACATCTAAACAGCAAAAATCACAATACATTAGTAGATTTTATGTTTGTTAGCACGACTTCAGCGTGCGAGCAAACATATACTAATTGTATGAAGCACCGAACTGCAACGCTGACGTTAGATTTCAAAGATAAAACTTCCGTCGATGACTAAGCGTAAAATCAGTTCTGAATTTTGTGGAGGTAGTCAAAAGATAGATAGAAACTTCGCTGTCGAAAATGAAAACAAAATATTAATGGTATGTTTTGCCCAATAATAAAACTCGAACCGCTGCAGCGTTTTGTTTTCGCATCGAAAACAACAAAATGCATGCGAAAACGTGTAGTAAAACCGGATTTAGTTCAGACTAGCGATCCGTGGTCTATTTATCATACGAGCGGTTACTGCGCGGAACGAGAAAATATCACGGAATTCGTGTTCAATACCCACTAGTGAGTACTTGTGGTAATACTATTTGCTGTGCAAAATTGTCTGTGTTTTTACGTTGCATAATATCATCACGTTTTTATCACCCAGAAAATTTATCAAAGGTATATTTACGACTATAATTTAATAGTTATAATGTCTCTTATTATTCGAGTCCCGGATCGAGTAACAGTGATATTAAGATTTATTTAGCAAAAAAAAATCAATAGTAGCACTGGAATTGGCATTCGGCACGGTGAATGGCGATAGGCTCAAACCTTATCACATTGAACCTAAACATAACAGATGAAGTGTGGATGTTACACCTCTGTCTTATGGATAATATAGGCGTGATAAAAAAACGTTAATTTTATAACAATTGAGTGTTATAGCATTTATTTATTTATTTATTAAATTAGATACTTATTGCGCTAACAGTATTACCCAATACGCACAATAAGCTAGGTATACATTTGTATGACATAAATAGATTACAATATATTAAAAAAAAATTGGACACATATTTTTAAAAATTCAGCAAACTTCATGTAAAAAATATCAACCTCTGGATGCTGAGCAATCAGTGTGTTGATCAATGCCATAGCGTGGTTGGTTGGCGCAAATTGTGCAGTGCACGTCCGAACGGGTACTATCGCCATGAGTCGGCGCGAGCGCAGCCGCGTGTACTGGTTAGGAGCTGATAAGGAGCAACGTGATAAAGCAGTTGCATTGTCAATATTATTATTCATTAATGAGTAATAATGTATTAACAAAGCACACTGCCGGCGTAATTGTAACGTATCGATTATTGGAGTCTCCTTTTATGCTTAGAGAGCCTGTGTTAGAAGACACCGCTATTTCGTGGCTATTCAGTATGATTACAAAATAAATTATTGTTCTTATTATTTATCTATATCTATAGCAACATATTTATTTATTTACTAAACAAATAGTTTTTTTAATACGTAAATTGAGTATGTCCGGAGTAATAATACATAATATGTGTATATGTTTTGGTTTATAGGGTTAGTTACGAAGTTAGTAGTGTTAGTTTCAGCAACGTAATGAAGTAATGTTATAAAATCGCCAAGTGTCATAATCGGCACAGTTCCAGACTCAACTTATTGAGAGCCTTCTGAGGTGAAGGAAAATACCCAGATAACATAGTCTTGTCAGCAGTTAAATATAGGTTCAAATCATTTATTCTCAAAAAGACAAAGCATTACAAGAGAAAATAATATAACATTAAGTAAATTTATTATTATGTACCGTCACTGAAAACAAAATTATATCTAAATTTATAATTATAAATTTATATATAAATACGTTTTAAATACAATCTACTATATAATTAAATAACTTAGAACGAAATCTACCAAATGGCTTAGAATTATTTATATGGGAGGGTAAATTATTTAATAGTTGTGCTCCTTCATAGGTAATGGTTTTTTTTGCATAATTTGTTCTTATTTTTGGTTAAAATAAAATATGCTAGCCACTGGCCCAACAAGACACTCTGTTTTATTAAAGTCTTTATTCTAAAAAGTTACAAATTTAACTTAGCAAACACAATTACATCTCAGTCAACTAGCAAAAATAATATCCTTTTCTTCACAAACATAGGCCTCATACAATAAGAAATGAAATTCTTCAACCCGGAAACCGTATGACAAAAATATAATATGTATGTCGGAGAAAAAATATTAGGGACGATTTTACGAGAGGAAGGGACGTGATGTACCGGCGCTTTCACACTGGAGATTATATAATATATTTTTATCTAAGAGGCTGACATTGCACTACTCTTTTTGCACGTTTTTTTTTAACTGTGCATAACATGTTTAATCTACATTTCACATTATCCCACATTATGAATGCTTTTTTAAATATGGCTGATTGTATTTATATCTCGATGATTGTCACTCTTTTACAGTAAAAATTCAAGTACGTACAAACTTACTCAAATCAAGTTATTTTGTTATTAAATTTCTTACATGGCAAAGTAACTTTGTAATCTTTATTTACCACAAAACCTTCTAATGTATTTATTTTAATCATTTATCGTATGTGTCTCTCAAACGAGGTCTCGGGTTTGATCCCCGGGTTGGTCAAAGTGTTATTTGTAATAGCAGCCAGGAGTTGTAATTGTGCCCGGTGGATGGTGATAGGCTCACGCACTATCCAATGGTACCTAAACATAACAGGTGACATGTGGGTGTTGTACACCACTGTTATGTTATGTTATTATCAAGGGTTTTATTATCGGCATATTAAAACCCTGAAGGAATCTTTGTCTAAGTACGTAGTAAATACTAATTTAAACTCATTTTGGTATTTATTAAAAAAAAAAACAAAATTGAGCGAAGCAGCAATGTGAAAATACTTTTATGCAAATCAAAAGTCATATAATTGCGTGCGCCATATGACGTATGGTACGTGCCACAGATCGCCAAAATGTTAATTCCTGTAAAAACCCGCGTAAAATATTAATGAGGTTCACCCTTAGATCCAAAATGGCGGATAATAAAAATTTATACCCGTACCCAGTTTGACCAATTTTGCGAAAAGGTTTTGTCCAAATGTGTTTGACAACTCTTGATTTTACACATCAGCAAATATTACTTTGGGTTGAAAATGTTATTAATACGGCGCTGCCAACTAGTTTATTCAGCTATTCAATTAGCTGTCTATTTACGTAACAGCTTTGCTTAATTAGCGGCCTGAATAATATTCAGGCATTCAATAAAACAGGGCTTCAAGTCTGTAGTGTCCATTTCAGTAGAGTCAGAATGGTCAATCAATTTTGACAACTTTGGTAATCAGCTGAATCAACGGCACCGACAATTTTTTTGTATAAAATTTAGTGTCATTTTGGTGTCAATGGCCAACCATTAGATTACTATTAAAATAGTAGACTTAAAGGCCAGCTAGACAAAAAACTTTCGTCTTTACTACTTAACTTTGTTCTTACCTTACTTATTTACCCGCTATTTGGCTTGCATGCATGTAAAAAAACATTTGAAGTTGAATAAGTAGTTTAAAAAAATAAAAATCTTGAGCCTAACGATAAGGTCCACAAAAAAAACATTTTAATTTGTACTAAAACGTGTAATGATAGATAAAAGAAGGTTACACGCGCGGTTTGGTGGAGCCGTGTCTTTAGCCGATGCGGAAAGATCGCGAACTGACGTAAATGCTTAGGTAAAAACACATGCCCAGGCCACTGCCCGCGCGCATGTAAATGCACTAACATTGCTTATGGTGTACGGTTTCTAGTACCCATTGTACAAGCGCTGCTTAGTTTGGGACTAAATGTTGTCGTGTGTAAGTTGCGAGATATTTAATTTTTCTCAGACAAAAACAAAGTCTAATCGAATCGTCGCTCTTACATTTATTAATCATTTTTATCGAAAACAACTCAATAGGTAAAAATACTTAGTCTTATCAAGAGATAAGGCTGGCACGCTTATTTTTCACTTCGGCACGTCGTGAACGTCGGTGGAACGGAAAATGACGAGATATCGGCACATTGGACGTCCGTTGACGTCGACGACCAGAAAATGATTGGTCGATTACTGAGAGATCTTGTCGCTAATTCTTTGAGTTGATGTAGAAAATGTGGATATTTGTACAAGAAATCAGGAATGGGAATAAGTTTAATATCGATGATGACGAATACTATTTTATGCTTATTGATTACTACATACACATAGGAGCCTAGGAGGAGCTCGTAGGTAAGGCGAAACCTCGTGGACCGACCGATCAGTGACCATCTTTACGCAACAAGTTGCCATTTGAATATCTATGGCAGTGATTACGATTATTCATAGGCCAAAAGATCTGACAACTAGTCTAACAATAAGTATCATATTACCTCGTACTGAATTGTGGCTGTCACTCTACGTAAAGTAATGCTAACCGTTATGCTAGAAGCCTACATAAAAAATACACACTAGTACTACCGTTCTCAAACAAAGTTATAACAAGCCTATTCTCAAAGCTACCTCAAACGAACCACTCTTAACTACCTTATTCAACAAAACTTATAAGCCAACATGACTGCACATTGAGTGCACATCTACCAAACTCTACACTCATACACCACATTATTAACTATCGGAAGTTTACCCAAGCGATCGCAATTTATACGTGACTGGCGAACGAACTGCCCTTCTAGACAAGCGGCAGTTGCAGTGCAGAGTTTAGCGCGAATAGATAACGCAACGTTGGGTGCTCAGCATCAGCAGCATTGAGTTGGAATTATGCCCGGTGGATGGCGATAGGCTCACCCCTATCCCATGGGACCTAAACAAGCGAAATATGGGTGTTGTACACCTCGGCCACACCTTTTTGAGTAATATAAGTGTGATGTTTTGTCATATTCTAATCGACAAACAGACAAATTCATACTTAGTAAATAGTAGACTCTGCACTTTGATAAAGTTACATAATTTTTAATTAAAATGACTACATTAATTTCACGAACTACCTTTTGCTAGAGGCTATATTCGTGCTTTGTTCAACTAGAACAACGTATTAGTTGTTAAACGTGAGTTAATTCATAGTTGCATTCAATTATAGTTTTATAACTGCGATCTTGCCAAATAAATTAATTGTTTTTTTCGCCACGTAAATCACAAGAAGGTAAATAGCGTACGCGGTATCTTATGCGTGTTTTTTGGGTTTTTGCCGTTAGGAAATTCTTGTGGAATTAAAATTGTGCCTAGAAGATGGCGATAGGAACTTAAACATAACGAGTGAAGTGTTTGTGTTATACACATTTAATTGCCACACCCTTCTGGGTTATGTTATGATTTTTTTTCTAACCCATAATGTCCCACTGTTGGGCAAAGATCTCTACTATACACTACTATAATTTTTCGTCTTTGGCTCTGTCTGTCTAATTCCTTTGAAACTATTCCAAATCATGTAATGATAAATGTTTTTAATTACGATTTATTGTCCAAGCAGCAGTGTATTAAATTTTGAATAACATAATCAAACTTTGCACTCAGTAAGTGTATCCAATCGCCATACTCTATTATACTATTATGTTGAATCAATATAATTAAACTTTTTATTAATTATTTTTATAGTATTTAGCAATGCTTACCAAATCATACTAAGAAACAGTTAAAAAATTATGGGACCGGTAGGATTTGAACCTTAGCTACTGTTTTTTTTTTTTTTTTTTTTTTTTAACTTTTGCACACAAAATGGTACATAGGTGGACTTAATGCCTAGTGGCATTCTCTAACAGTCAACCTAGGGTGGTGCGGAGAAACAAAGGTAGGTGCGTTTCGATAATACTAATAGTAAAATAATATACACTGATTTGAAAATCGATTAAATACATATTAATACATATATGTACATACATAATACTACGTCAATAATATACAAAAAAATATATATATTTATAAATATATACATATATATAAATAACAGATGAAGAGAAGGGGGATGAAGAATTAAACATTATGATGATTCTGCCAATTTTTCGGTCAAAAGTTACTGTTGCCTCTTGCCAGGACCGTACAATGTCACGTTCAGCTATTTGTACCTATCTTAAGTACCTTAAGTATCAAGGATACAAAGCGGCTGCATGGTGTGTATAAGGTCGCAGGTTCAAATCTGGCCTGTGCCATAATTTTTCAACTGTTTCTTAGTATCATTAAACTTTCTACAAAGTATTTAAAATCACAAAAAGCGCTTTACTTTAATTCAATACTACCATTGTTTTAATGGTCCAATTTATAGCATTGTTAGTAACACATCGTTGTTTGTGTTTAATTATCTGCCGAGTGTAATGAGAAAAATACATTAATAGGAATCACGTATTTACTAGTAAATTGATCAAAAGCAAGGTTACCAGGACAAAGGCTGTAATTTAATTTAAACTTGTGTAATTAAAATTACTCAGTAATCAGCCTGGATATTGCTATACTTCAAAAATCAGAGAGACAACAATCAAGTGAGTACAGTTTGATTTCCGGTTAGCAAGCATATTTTCAAAAATCTATAAGTGTTTTTATAGTTTGCAAACCTGCGATATGGAATTATCTTCTGGGGCAACTCAACGTTTAGAAATGTAGTCTTTAAGTAAGTAGTTCTTATGTTATTATGTTATTATTTAGTTAATTAATGTTTACTAACACTAGTTTTTTAAGATTTATCGTGTTACTAACAAAACTATGGATACTGTCCGAAATAAAGATTTATTATTATTATTATTATTATTATTTAAAGCACAGACGAAGAGGACTGTTGCGTACCTTATTTAAAATCACAAAAATATTAACAGTGCCAGCACTCTATATTTGAAGTATGTGTATTCGTTAAAACCAATTCGTCACTATTTGATACAAATATAATTATCTAAACGTAGTGTTCTCCGACGTTCTCAGTACAAATATCTACTAAGCAGTCATAAATGTTACACAGCAATATTGAGTAAGGGCATTCTGTGAATGGCACCGCTGACTCTCAGAAGCCATTAGTGTCACAACGTTACTCAATTTAAAAGAAGACTGGAATTATTTTTACTTAATACTGAATGACTGATGTATTTCTATTAAATTTAATTTATATAAGAATTTTTATAATCTTTTTCAAATTGTATATTCTTCGGATATTAGGACTAGCAAAATTGCATGCTGTAATTTACAGTGAAACATGTTGGACAATTTAATATGTAAGATATATGTAACCATGATTTCGAAAATTAGATTAGATTTGATTTTTAGATTTATTGATTTATTGGTAGTTGAAATTGTTTCTCCTATCTGTTACCATTTTTGGGAATGTGAAGTCACGGGCAAAAACTACTTAAATTATAAATTAACTGCTGAATAACACCCTTACTAATATTATAAATATGAAAGTTTGTGTATGATGTATGATAAATGTATGATAAAAAAAAGCAACAACAAATCCAATGCATTAAACTACCGCAAATATCCACTCTATTATGTCCACCCTAAGGTTGGCTGGAAGAGATCGCATCAAGCGATAAGGCCGCCCTTTGTACGTTATAGTTTTAAGTACCTATTTCCTTGTATATTTGTTACAAATTTGATGTGCAAATAAAGTTTTCTCTATCTATCTATCTATCTATGTAGGTATACCTAGCTGTTCCACGCGAAATCTATCAAATTGATTCTGCTTAAATTAACATATAGGCTACTTTTATGGACATGCCACGTAGACGGAGCCGCAGGCGGTATCAAGTTAAATAATAAATTCTATACTGAAGTCGGTTTAAGTGCAATCAGGAACATCATACATTTCATGTTATCGGGCATTGGCGATACAGCTACATGATAATTGGTTGAAAGCTATCAAAGGAAACGAGTAACTCGATCTCGATGATTGGAAGTCTTATATTGTGCTTTATTTACCTACATAATATGTTAGTCAAAGAACTGCCTCGATGGTCTAGTGGTTAGCGTATGCGTCTTTTACCGCAAGATCTAGGGTTCGATTTCCGGGTCGGGCAAAGTGATATTTGTGATATTTCCGTTAGGAAATTCATAATAGCAGCACGGAGTTGGAATTGTGTCCAGTGGATGGCGATCGGCACACTCCTTATCCTATAGGACCTAAACATAATCGGTGAAATGTGAAAGTTGTTGTCTTGAAAATGGCTAAAAGTATAGGTGAAACCGCGGTCGACTAAATAGACCAACATTACGTAATTAACACCCGTACTTCATAATTTGAGTAATTAGGACCGCCTCCAGTCGATACGCCTTCAAAATCAAGGTTCGGAATCTTCTCCTCAACAAGAATGAATCGCCACCATAATATTTATTATTCGTTCATATATTTATATATATTTTATTTATTAAATATTTACTTATATTTAAGTAGGTATTTTGTTATGTAGGTATTTTACGCACACGCACTTATTTTCATTATGTATTTATTAATTGTATTGATTTTTATTTCATTTCTTATCAAAACGCTATATTTTATAACTTCACCTGCCTTGTTAATCTCTGCATCACCCAAAGGTAGACTGGCAGAGAATGTCTACGGCATTAAGTCCGCCTTGTATACAAATTCTGTATAATAATATGA
Organism: Hypena proboscidalis; assembly: GCA_905147285.1. Classification (NCBI taxonomy): domain Eukaryota; kingdom Metazoa; phylum Arthropoda; class Insecta; order Lepidoptera; family Erebidae; genus Hypena; species Hypena proboscidalis. The sequence goes on along the minus strand of LR990150.1, from coordinate 756,076 downwards.
AGTTTAAATAAATAAATAAATAAATAATATTGTTATATTACTCAAATTCTCAAACTCACGTCAGTTTTAATAAACATAGGTATTATATCAATACAAGTATCTAAAAATAACCCAACCATAAATAGTCAGATATAATTCATAGAATTGGCAGAAAACTTAAATATTAAATAATTTAATTAAATAGTTTTGGAAGCGTTTCTCTTTTGCTGTTGTGATTTTTCTTATAACGTTTTATGATCTCTTTAAATAGATCTTAGGCCACTGGCTCTTTGGCTTTATTCTAACAATCTATTTTTATCTTATCTTATATTACATACGCAAGCAAAAAAAGCGTAATAAATTCTTTAAGAATTGTGCGGCTTCCTTTTCTAATAAAAATCCAACATCCTACGCAACGCAATTATATTACTTCTATTCGTAGATAGATTAATAACGACTAGAACGGTAGTGCCTCGTTTATATAGTAGTTAAGCGTGTCGCATCGAGGTCTCGGTTTCGATTCCTGCGTTGGACTAATGTGTTTTTCTACTAAGAAATTCTCAATAGCAGCACGCAGTTGGATCTGTGCCTGGTGGATGGCGATAGGCTCACACCTGTTCACATAGCAGGTGAAGTGTGGGTGTTATACACCTATGCCACTCCCATCTCACGACATAACAATATCACGCCTATAATATGGGTACCCATACCAATATGGGTACATATAGGCATGATGTTATGTTATGGGTACCTACCCATACCCATATGGGTACATATACGCATGATGTTATGTTATGTTATTTAGATCGATAGTCTTAATACATGCGCTTAGTCTAAAGTGAATCGAGTGAATGAGTCAGTCAATTAAATAGGCTTCACTTTTCATGCATGTACTCGGTCTCCAGATGTAATAATTCTATGCTCCTATCTAAATTGTAGTAAGTCATTGACTCACGGTTCATTGTTACAAGTATTTGTAATATATTTTAGATGAAGAGGAATTTTGAAATTATTTATTAGAAGATATCAATCTACTGTGTAAATTTATCTATCAAAAATAATACGTTAAAATTAAATATAATTATTATTTGAATACCAAAGATCATTTCTGTCTTTTCTATATTTTGTAAATGTTAAAGAGGAAGTTGTTTTAATCTAGTCCCAAAATATTAAAATTAGAAAAAAAATGCGTTAAAACATAAAAAAAAGTTGAATTACGAAACATTTACGCAATTAATACACAAATAGCAGTACATATTTGACAAGGTTCACCCTTCATATAATTATACGCTAACCGAGTTTATGACAATAAACGATTTTCAGTTTAACACATACAATTAAAATACGTAAATAAGTTCAACACAAAGTTGTAGTAATTATATTACAATACACAAGTTCGTGTTTAAATTCAGTATTGTTACAAAAACAACAGCAATTTCAATGATGAGTTTCAGGAACACTGGACCGTACACTGCAGTGCAAACAAAGGATTACAGCGGAACAGAATTCATGTCGATACTGTTAATTTTACTGGCAGTGTTTTTTTTTGTAATATTTTTACGACGGAATATTTATTTCCTCGTTTGTCTGTTTGTCGTTTGCGTTTGCAACTTCTTAGTGCAGGTTCTTATGTTTGATTTCCGGGTCAAGCAAAAGTGTTATATTTATTTATTTATTTATTTATTGGAAGACCAACAGCAGTAACAATTAATATTAACAAAAATATTATGCAACATTCAGCCAATTACAGGTCCTCACGAATAAGTTACAATATATTATAAAATTAAGAATTACGAATGTTCTGCAACAAATTATAACAGAGCCTTATACAAATCAATTGCTTCAATAATACTAAGCACACTTTTGATATTGAATAAAGAAATCCCGGCTTAGCACCCGTCTCATCGACTCCAGGTTTGCATTAAATACATCAACATCATGTAATTTGCTTGCCCCTAGCTCTCCGGACAAAGCTATTCTGCCGATAGTTAGATGGCACTAGTGGAAGGTGGAGGGGTGAATAGTGCCGCGTATATTTCGTAGGTATACTAATACTGACTTTGGAGAGTAGTTCCGGGCTGTTCAACGACGACGAAAGCAACTTTTCTAGATATATTACATTATATATGAGATTCTTCGTCAGAATATAATATAAAATGAAATTAAATAACGAACTGCGTCGATGTTCTAGTGGTTATCGTATGCGCCTCTCACCGCAGATTCGTGGGTTCGATTCACGGGTCGGGCAAGGTGCCATTTGTGAATTTTCCTGACTGATTTGTAAATATATGTGATAATTATAGGAAATTTACAATAAATTTACGGTCAAGAAAATTATTATAATAATAGCTGCCTTGTATCTATAAAATGTCCCACTGCTGGGCTCGGGCCTCTTCTTATGATGAGAAGGGTTAGGCCATAGTCCACCACGCTGGCCAAGTGCAGATTGGTAGACTTCACACTACCCTCAAGCACTTTTAGGCACTCTCAGGCATGCAGGTTTCTTTAAGATGTTTCCTTCACCGTTAGCGAGCGATAATTTATATGAAAAATACACACATATCTTCGAAAAGACAAATTCAATTATTATATGAATTAATTAAGCCTTGCTAATTAATTTGAGGCTTTACCGTGGACTAATCCACGGGGAAAATGAAGGCAATAAAACAATATTATTATGATTCTCGGTTGACTGGTTTTTTTTTTATTAAAGTTTAGTTAAAATATGGATATTGAGAGGTAACCTCTCAAAGTTTTTTTAAGCTTGTTTTGTATAGTGATTTAGCCGTGAACACAAAATACAGACATTCTGATACAGTTACTTTCGCTATTATATATGTATATAATATTTGTAGTTATATTCACATCATAAAATACCAATTTAATTTTCACCAACCTCATAAAGTTATGAAATGTGTCAACAATCACAGTGTTTGATTAATAGGTAAAGCGTGAAAAGGTACATTTTATTTGATTATACAGGGTGGACACACTGGATATTAAGCAGCAGTAGCTTGCAAACCTTATTTATATCTCAAGATTTCAAAAATCTTTTCTTCTAAAAATCTTATTAAAATAATACCAACTATTTTCATTTTAACACAGCTTATTATTAAAATTATTTACTTGAAATCAATGTCTTAAAATATTCAATTTGGGTATCCAATAGTTGGCTTAGTTTCACGTGAGTTCATTCAATTTGAAATAAAAAAAAACAAAATTATTGGTCACCCTTTCATTTATGCGCTATCAAATGATACTATAAAAAATGTACTTCGTATTTTTTCAGATTTAAGGAAGTTCGATTCCTGGTTGAGTATGCATATTGCCAAAAATCTTTAAATGGAGTTTAAATTATTAAAAAAAAAATACTCTTCTTTCAGTATAATCTTCTATCTATCATGTTTAAAATAATTCTGCATGTAATTAATTTATTTGACATTATTATATTTAATCGTATTTAATTTCTAAGTCACTATTTCATTGCCAATCCTGATTTTATAAAAATGAATGTAGTTATAATATATTTTTGCATGCCTCACGGCAGTAACACTAGAGACATGTACCTACATTAAATAACACCATTGTAACAGTGTTTTCTGCAAAATAAATGATATGATTTGATGTGGTATGTCCGTGGGACACCTTGTATAATGGGGAAACCATAGAACCTTGAAATAAGCGAGAATGGAAGAGGCATTCATTTGTCATTTACGTTGCGACAGGACTGTAAAGACCATAAGACGTATTATCACCTTTTTTAGCTCCAAGGTGACTCAAAATTAGAAGGTTTTTTGTATGGAAAACTTTTAGAACTGAATAAAACCTGGGGAGATATAAAAAGGTAGTGATGCGGGTCTAGCTTTACTATAAATGACTGTTTATAAGTTCGAAAATGTGTTAGTTAAATAAAAATAGATCGCTCGTTCATCCCCACTTTGAACCTAGGGAGTGGATCTTTTAATCTGTTTAACCGATTTTCATAAAACATATCTATCTAAAAACCATTACGAAGAAACCAGCTTCTGAATAAAAAAATGCATCCTAATCAGTTTACCTGACTAAGTAATACGTACGAACGCCGTACGTACAAACAGACATAGACACGGACAGAAAATATATCGTTTAAACTTATAACTTCAAAAAATGCTTGATTGTTACGTAAACATATAGTGATATATTATGTTCAAGTCAACGTCAGTCGAAGTCAAAAATTCATTATTTCATAATTTTTTACATCGTTATTATTATAATTTTGACGGGAATTAACGCGAAACATGCACATTATTTAGTACGCTATAGAAAACGGCCGGTGTAACCCGTTGCCGAAACGTATAGCCAAAAGGTAAATAATATGCATGTTTCGCGTTAATTCCCGTCAAAATTATAATAATAATCATGCAACGCGATAGTTTAAAAGTTAATTTTTACATCGTGCTTGAAAACGTCCATTAAATTTACAAATAAAACATCTTTATTAAATCAAACTAAAAATTGGGAAGCTTAGATTTACTTACTTTTGTTTATTCTTCCAGTATAAATAACCTTTATTTTAAACCAAAATACATTTCTGTTAATCACAAAAATAAAATAATTAAACCTATAATAAAAATAACTAAAACTAAAACTATATACACTAATCAAGCAAGCCGCTACCAGTGGGCATCGTTCCCGAAATGCTGGCAGCATTGCCACGCTGTATGGCAATGCTTATTCATTGACCGAAAAAAATGCCAGCACTTCGGGAACGGGTTGACTCAACTAAACGTTTAGCGACGTCTTTATAAAGAGCGTGAGCCCCTGGACCCCACGGCCCGAGCGTCTCTATCCCAAAAGGCACAAACATATAGCCACTATCTAAAAGGCTATATTTGCGCCTCTTGAGGTTTTCGGCTGACTCTGCCGCCGCACCAGCCCTATCCCGAGTCCCTGGAAGATGCGACGGTGCCAAAGTGTCGACGCAAGTTGCGTCCCACACCAAGGGCCGCCCCAACCTCCAGGGAACAAGAGTCATTCCGTCGGGTCTCTTACCATCGTCACGGCTCAGGCCATAATTACATAAGTGAATCTATAACATGACGCCTATAATTATTACCCAGATGGGTATAGCATAGGTGTACAACACCCACATTGCCCACATGCCATCCACCGGGCACAATTCCAAATCCGTGCTGCTATTGTTTATTTTTTGACGGAATGTTCACAAATAACACTTTGCCCGACTCGGGAATAGAACCCGAGACCTTGCGGGGAGAGGCGCATACGCTAACCACTAGACCATCGAGGCTACAGAGGTTACAGAGTCAGCAAAATAAGACTAAGAGTTCGGTTGTACATCTGGCAGAAAGTTTGCATCTGGTATCGCCACTGATCAAACGAAATTCGACATTTCATGCAATTTTGGTAGATATGCAGATTATGTCTCTTCTATTTTGTGATGATGGACTTTTTTTTTCATATTTCGATGGTATTTAATTACATTTTCGCTGTGTATATAGCATTAAATTTCGGAATATTTACTATGTATATTTGATGTAGCAAGTTTTTTCGATATTTAAATTGAAATTAAAATAGTTTATTAAGCACACATTACAATATAAGCAATAGATAATTGAAGAACAAGTGACAACAACAATATTAATTCAAGGCATATTTCTCGACTTAAGTCGAGCGTATAACAGATAGTAAAATACTTTTATAAACAATCAAAATATTTAATTAAAGAAAACATGACACAATACATTCAAAGATGTTGCAATCTCTTTGTTTACGATAAAATTGGTTTTAATATCTTATCTATATCAAGTATTTAATAGTAAAAAACCTGTTTATTCTCAAAAGTTTATTATCTATCTAGCATATTTTGTCGAGCATATTTTTGGGTGGCATGAAATACAAATAGAAAGGTATCGGCTACAGACTCAGTATAAAACAAGGAGAGTTAGTGCTCCTATCTAGCAGCCATTTTTGCTTATGTTTGTGACATCGCAGCTGATCAAAAGATGCCCAAATATTTGTGCATTTTTAGTATTTTTAAAAGCTTTTCAATCTTGTTCATTTTATGAGTAAAGGATTTTATTTTTGCTTAGTTTATTGGTTTTTAATTGCAATTTTGAAATTGAAACAACTCATTGTATTTATTTATCTACTATATAAAAATAAGTCGGGTTTTCCTTCCTGACGCTATAACTCCAGAACGCACGAACCGATTTCCACGGTTTTGCATTGGTTGGAAAGGTCTCGGGCTCCGTGAGGTTTATAGCAAAGAAAATTTAGGAAAACAATAAAAAATTCAACAGAAAAGCGGGCAAATCTTTTTTTACATACAGCGCCATCTCTGATACATAGCATGCACTACAAACCACAGATATAGATCTACATAGATAACGCAGATGCATGTACTTCGCGTGTCTCAACCCCGACCAAGCGTCGAGGTTGGTCGCCTCTAACTTCAGTCCACGCGCGTCTTTTGTCAGAGAAAACCATAGCGGACGGCTCCAGTTGAACGTACTGGGCGGATTGGCATCGGCGGCATCGGTGTCTTTGAACAGTTTGGATTTCCCGTCACTAAATTTCGGCTGTGACGTCACAAAAGGTATTAAAAAGTCGGCACGCTTGGTTTCAATACAAATCGTGATACTTGCGTTATCTATGTAGATCTATATCTGTGCTACAAACCAATATTTTAAGTAGATGGCGCCGGTGTGTGATACATTGTTTGACAGCCACTCATTGTTTTCTGCTCAGTTAAATTCATGTGACAAACCGGTATTCTGTTTACTGTGAAATTGTGAAAAAAAAAGTAAAAAAAATAAGTTATTCGTTTCCTAAGATTACAATTGGAAACCCGATTGAGACAACGCGTGAGCACACGAAGATCATTGGCATCATATAATCGCTTGGCATTCCAATATGATCCCACTGCGAACTACAGTGATGATGAAAATTTTGATATTGGACCAATGATGACTATATGCCGATATTGCAATGCGTTAAATTAATTCGTGCTTTTCAAACACAAGAGCAAAGAGAGGCAGCCCGTGAAACAGCTAGGTTAGAAACGAGAAATCGTCGAGCTTATCGTACAGATGAACAGAGGAATAATCTTCAAAGTGCAAGAAGAAATGGTTCCAGTATTGATTTAAATCGAGCAGCGTTTCTATATGATTGCACCATCGACTACAGCTTGCATCGTTTAGTTTGCATTGGTCCAATGGACGTTGTTTGCCAGCACTGTGGAACATTGAAGTTTGCTGGTGAAACGCCTGGTTTGTGCTGCCTTAGTGGAAAAGTGAAATTGCCATTATGGCGACTTATTTTTTTTTGATGCCCCCGGTGGAACTGGGCAGACATTCCTCATGTCATTGATTTTGGCCACTGTACGTGCGAGATCCGAAATTGCGGTAGCAATTGCTTTTTCTGCAATAGCGGCCACATTGTTAGACGGATGCCGTACGGCTCACTGAGCGTTAAAATTGCCATTAAACCTTCAAACTACTGAACAACCGACATGTAGCATTTCGAAACACTCCGCAAGGGCCAAAGTTTTAGTAGCATCAAAAATCATCATATGGGACGAATGGACAATTGGCGCACAATGACACACAAACGCGCATTGGAAGCACTAGACCTCGAGATGTTTTGGTGGTGCAATGATTTTATTATCTGGCGATTTCCGACAAATACTACCAGTCATTGCAAGATCTACTGCTGCCGACGAAAAAAACGCTTGCCTCAAAGCATCAAATCTGTGGCGATATGTAAAGAAACTTCAACTGTCTGTAACTATGAGAGTTGCATTGTTGAACGATCTATCTGCTTATGATTTCTCGAAGCAATTGCTGACTATCGGTAATGGCCGTGTTCCTGTTGACAAATCGAGCGGTTTGATTTCCTTTTCTCCAAATGTTTTCAATTTCGTATCATCAAAAGACGAGCTTATCAACAAAGTATTCCCGGATATCATTGCTAACCACAAAAATACTAAATGGTTAAGTGAACGAGCAATGCTGGCCGCTAAAAATAAAGATGTAGATGACCTCAATTTTATAGTACAAAATCAAATCGTAGGTACTCTATATTCATTCAAATCTATCGACTGTGTAACAAACGAAGAAGAAGCCACTAATTATCCAAGTGAATTTTAAAACTCCTTGGATGTGCCTGGTTTACCACCGCACAATTTAAAACTTAAGGTTGGCTCGGTAGTCATCATGCTTAGAAATTTAAACCAACCAAAACTGTGCAATGGAACGCGTTTAGTTTCCGATGATCCTAACGGATATGCCTTTTGAGTTCAAACGAATTCAATTCCCGTTTCGTCTTACCTTCGCCATGACGATCAACAAATCACAGGGCCAATCCTTGACTATTTGTGGCCTCAATCTAGAAAATGCATGTTTTTCTCATGGTCAATTGTACGTGGCATGCTCACGTGTCGGCAAACCATCCGCTCTATTTGTTCTTGCGCCTGACCAAAAAACAAAGAATGTCGTTTACCACAAGGTGCTTGAATGAAAATCCCATTAATGAATTAATCCGAGTGTATGCCAATCTGCACAACATAGTTTTCAATCATTTTTTTCTGACATGAGTTTGAAGTACTTAATTATTATTATTTTTTTAATTTTTATTCTCATTCTGTATGTTTTTATCATCATTCATCATAATAAAATACATATATGTTTCTATCTATATTAATATTATTTTGTATCATTGTATTACGTTCATCAAAGCCTAAATTAGTTCAGCTAAAAGGTAACACGACATTCATTTACTGTTAGGCGGTACGAAGTTCGCCGGGTCAGCTAGTTTACTAATACATATATTACGTACAACATTACAGTTTTAGACCAAGATGCATTGATATATTATATACATGGATCTCGGGTCTGCGCTCAAAAGTGTCCGAACTAAAAGCCCGCTAAAACGCTAAAAGACCGCTAACTCTGCGCCAGTCTTCGTTCGACAACTGACGTGACGTTACAATGTCATATTGTGCCGCAAAAACATGCAGAAATTACAGGTCTTTTGTCTTGTCAGGTATTTCTGGTAAGCAAACCTTTGTTTTATCATTTGCAAGTATTATTTTATTTAAAAACAAGGTATTTTATGGATATTTAATCAATAAGAAAAAATCCTCTTGATTTGGAACAAAAATTATAATAGAGACGACTTGGTTGTTTATTTTTTTTACGTACTGCGTGTTGTTAGTTAGTTAGTTATTGCAGTTAGTGTTCGGTTTTATTAGTTTGCGGTTGGCGTTTTATGCGTTATTTAAACCCATTTTAGTTTTCCTCGAGATCCTCTGCGTTGCTCACAGTGGAGAAATATTATAGCGCAATCACGAGAAGACGAGTACTTCAATCCGGCAAAATCCGCCGTCGTTTGTTCGGCTCATTTTACGGATGCAGATATGTACCATACAAAAAAGGGTTTACGGAGACTGAAAAAATCAGCCGTACCGACATTGAAAGTAAGTAGTTAATTATAAAGGTAAATATAAAGATTTTTCCTCATTTGGTTGGTTTGATTTGATTCCCAGATGCGGCACGGCGGTATTTCATTAAACTCTTTTATTGCAATTTTATTTTCTTTATAAAATAAAAGAAAGTTTCAATTCATGCAACATCCCATTTAGAATTTTGTCTATACTTAAAATTAATGTAAAAAAATTTATCAAGTAAAAAAAAATATTGAAAAAAATAAGGCCTACTCCATTACTCCCATGTTCACGAGTTTTATTTTTGAACGTTATGTCATTGGTTGACAGCAATGACATTTATATTACAGGTTGACGTAAGACCATAGACTTTTTATTTCGGACATTATTTTTGTGCATTTTGTTCTAGTCCCTCTGTCTATATAATATAAATGTCATTGCCAAGATGTCATACATAGAAATAATTTTTAACAAAAAAAAACCGACTTCAAAAAGTAGGTAAACTAAAAAGCATAAAATAAATTTACTTCGCAAAAATAATACGTTTTTTCATTTAGTTAAATAGAAATTATTAAATAATTATTTTATAATTCTGAAGTCGGTGCCACGTAAATCGGATAATTAAGAACTAATATTCAGTCAGAAAATAGTTGTTAGAAAGATTTATACTTATTATCTAGTTATTGGTTACTTGGCACCGACTTCAGAATTATAAAATAATTATTTAATAATTTCTATTTAACTAAATGAAAAAACGTATTATTTGTGCGAAGTAAATTTATTTTATGCTTTTTAGTTTACCTACTTTTTGAAGTCGGTTTTTTTTTTGTTAAAAATTATTTTATTTTACGATTTTAAGTGATGGGTAGACCGAGCAAGAATGTTTCTCGAATGAGGAGACGACGGTTACTTGAGACGGAAAAATTATTAATAATAATCCCCGTACTCCTAACCGTTGAGGAGTTGTACCTTCCAGCATCAGCTCTGCAACTTAAAATGCAAATATCCAAGTAGTTTTAGGTAATATACGAAACACAATATAGAAGCTTGATTGACCCATGATTTCTCTAGGATCCCATCATTAAATCATGACCTCATATTATGAATATACATAAGTAATATTCAACGTCTCGCCTCATCTGTGTATAACTTGAAAGAATACAGTAAACTTCCTCAAGGAGCCTATATTTAAAGAATTATCCCCGTACTCCTAACCGTTGAGGAGTTGTACCTTCCAGCATCAGCTCAGCAACATAAAATGCTGGCTAATAGATGCAAATATCCAAGTAGCTTTAGATAATATACAAAAAACAATATAGAAGCCTTTTAAATTTGAGGGTTGCCCTCGATTTCTCTAGGATCCCATCATCAGAACGTGACTGGAAAAAAATGGGACCACATGACAAGTATATCCTATCAAACAAAAAAAGAATTTCTCAAATCGGTCCAGGCGGCTTTGAGTAATCTGTGAACAAACATAAAAATAAAATAAAAAATACAACCGAATTGAGAACCTCCTCCTTTTTTTGAAGTCGGTTAAAAAAAAGAAAAATAACATTAGACAATAATCTGATAATCTGATGAATTTCACATTAGCGATTAGTGTAATTAATGCAGTCAGCAACATTCTCAACAATATTCAAAATCCCTAGTGAATAAATTATAATACGGCATAGATTGCTGCAGTCAGCAGAAAAAGAATAAAAATTAAGGCTGTACCATCTGGCAGCCATTTTTGCATCTGTTCGTGACATCGCAATTTTTGGTATTTTTTGGCAAGTTTTTCTGTCTTGTTCATTTTGTGATGGTTCCATTTGATTTTTGCTTCGTTCGGAGTATCAAATTGTGACTTCTTAATTTGCGATCTTATCGTGGACAAATAAGTGGAGTTTATTTATCCACTTACACCCTTAAGAGGCAGAAAAGCAATATGATTTTCCCTTGACTCGCTTTAAGGCCTTAAGTCAAAATCAGTCTTCATTTGGGCTTAAATGCAAATGATCATTTTAAACCTTTAAAAGTGCATTTTTAATTAACTTTTTTATATTCAGTCAACTTGTAGTCAAAATGTATTGCTTTAATATTGGTTGATCAATTAAACATAAACAAAAGATCAGAAAGAAAGAAGAGGGCTGGCTTTTACTTAGCACATAGAATTAGCATTGCCATACAACGTGGCAATGCTGTCAGCCTTCTGAACACGGTCCCCACAACCGAGATCGATGCGGAGGAATACTATGACGCCTTACTTAATGTAAATATTTGCCTTTTTATTTTTACCTATGTATACGGGGTGGATGCGACATAGCGACATAGCGCGAATTTTTTATCCGGTGGAAATGCATACTGGCAATGTATAGAAGCTGTGGTTTCGATAAATGTCGCTATGTCGCATCCACCCTGTATATTTTCAATTTATTTAATGTAACTTTATATTTCTTTAATGTTTTTAAAATAATAAAAAAAATAACAAAAGATCCGAAATAAAGAATACTGCTCTGGTTTTGAGAAAATACTAATTTTAATCATTACTAGACTATTTAAATAAAAAGCAGGGAAAAATAAAAAATAAAAAATCTTATGTCGTCATCAGAAATATTACCCTCATTTTGCTTGGCCCTTTGGGACGTCAATATTTTTCACTCACTGAGCATCCAAAACTTTATGTTATACTTTCCTATATATTATTTCCGCCGACGGCAAAATTTTTAAATCGTACAAAATTTTATTTGTATACGTCCATCCTAATATGGAAAGATGGACAGGTAGATGAATAATCCTAAAAGACTTTATATTTCCATTTTTCGATATTATAATCTATTTTTTTACAGACTTGAAAATTGGAAATAGAAAAATATGATGAAAAGCATATTGAATTGTTTTTTTCCTGAAAGTATTGCATTGATATGACACAAATTTCATTCTCTAAATCTTATTCTTAATGTGATTGTCGACTTCTAGTCTAATGGATTCAGCTGCCAACGAGGACCAACGCTGCGATGGCTTATCGTTCTCATGGAAAAACTTATATATTATCAGGATCATCACCCATCCAACGGCAGATCGCAACAAGCATTGTTCGCACTCTATTTTTAGCATTTTAGCATTTTTTTGAAGGTGGATTGGTCCGGCAGTTTTGGTTTGGCCCCGAGCATATAGGATGAACCAAATAAAATATACGTCCAATTTTCAATACCCTTATTGATCACTATACCGCGAGTTTGATAGTCGGTTTAGGTAATGTGCTATTTGGGACTTTTTCGTCAATTCCAAAATAGCAGCAAACAGTTGGAATTGTACCCAGTGGAACAGGTAAAATTTTGGTGTTTTACTTCTCTGCCACACTCTTCTGTGTAATATAGGCATGAAGCTGTGTATCCAATTTTCAAATCACATTCTTCCAAAAGTTACATCTAGCCAGTTTAACAACGCGGTAACCTCTAAACCGCGTCCCTAAATCATTCCTGAGGGAGAATAAAAACAGGTAGCCTTTGCAAAACCTTGCTACATATCAATTTGTGAAAATTGCTCTGGGGCTTTAAGGGACTTGTTGACATTTTATTGTACGGCTTGTTGACACAATTTTGGGAAGGTTACGCACATTTTTGTGTGACACGTGTATGGAACGAGTTTTACGTTCACCAGATGGCAAGTGAAAATTCACAGCCCGTGAAATAGAAATCAAAACATTTTGTTGTTACCTTAAAAATAGCGGTATAATGTCAAACAAAAAAAGAAATCGCAGGCTAAGCCAAGCTCTCTTACTGTAGCGAATTACTGTGCAAGCAATTTACAAACTTTTTTTTTCTTTTTTTTAATTTTTAGGGACTTTTATACAGAAGTACATGCCAGTCCCATCGGACCATACACTAATAATAACTTAACTAAATCGTAACATAACAAACATGTAAATACTGATAGCAGCTTCAGAACTAGCTGCTTGAAATTTACTAAGTGTGAATTAATATCGGTCGTGGCTTCGAATCCTGACCATTACACCACAGACGTGAACTCCTAACACAAGCGAATAAAGCTTAGCTGGAAGCGATTAGCAAGAATACTTGTAATTTGTATTTGCAAATTATAAATACCGTAAGTCAATGACCTCTCACAGTTTACTAAACTATGATAAGATTAGATTCTATAATTGGAATAAGATATAATTACTAGATGTTGCCCGTGACTCTGCCTGCCGTCAACCTTCATCAAAAGTGGTATAAAAAATAGCTTACCACGTATTCTTAGACCTACCGAATATACAAAGTTTCAAAAAATTCGGTTAAGCTGTTTTGGAGGACTTTCGCAATTACAATATGACACGAAATGTTTTTATATTAGATAAAGATAACTTATCAACTCTTACTACGTACGTACTCTTTGTGAGGTTTTAAGCAAGTATTTGACGCATTTCTTAAGTTTATTCCATAAGCTTCTACCCCCTTGAAACTTATTTATGCTATTTTATTTATTTATGTTATTTAGGTTAACAATTAGCTTTAGTAAACATAAAATAATTTAGACAGGGTTCATGAATAAGTAAATAAGAATAAGTAAAGTAAATAAAGAAAGTAAGTAGTAAAGAATAAGCATTGCCATACAACGTGGCAATGCTGCCAGCCTTATGGGCACGATGCGGAGGAGTTTTTTGATGCTCTTTAAAATTTTGTAAATATCATATTATACGTAATTGTAGGTATGTATTTTATCTATTATTTAAATTAAAAAATATTTTTATTATTATAATTTTAAAAAGAAATATATGTTGTACATTATAATTCTAATAAATATAAATAGAATAAGTGATTTGAAAATCTTATAACGTTGCTGTAAATTATTTCCTGAAAGAACGTTCACTAATAACACTTGATACGACACAGGAATCGAACCCAAGACCTCGCGGTGAGTAGAACAACGAGGCAGTTATACTTTTGCTAAAAGCAACCTAAATTTAAGTGGCCGTGGCGCAATGGATAAGGCAACGGTCTTACGATCGAGAGGTCGTGGGTTCGAATCCTGGCCATTACACCACGGACGTAAACTTCCTCCTAACACAAGCAAATTAAGCTTAGCTGGAGGGGGTTAACAAGAATACTAGTAATTAGTATTTGCAAATTGCTAGTAAGCTTTTTTATAAAAAAAAAAGAAAAAAAATAGATAGATACTATTTTCAGATTTTGCGAGCTCCACGTACTCCGACTCGACATATCCATATCAAGATTGCTTAGCAACTTTAAAAACACTAAAGTAAAGTGCTGCTATCTTTTATCTTTCTGTATCTTTTGGATCTCCACTGTCTCATTACGAAATGAGCTCTGAAGAAAGGGTGAAAAGACGTATTTGTGCCATTTATATGCTACTTTAAACATTTTGCGAGTTATTTATGAAGATTTATTTCTTTCGATGAAAGAAATACGTCTTTTATTTATTTTATAATTTAATTTCATGCATTTGTAGAAGTGTGCTGAACGTTTTTATTGAATACTAGCTGACACCCGCGACTTCATCCGCGTGGAATACGATATTTTCATGATATTGCCTACAACATTGATGAACTTTCCTCATACACTTTAAACCCCAAATGCACATCCTTGAAGAGTGGATTTTCTTATTTTTTCCATCTCTTATTTTATGTCAAGCACGCCTACGTGCTGAACTTTGAGCAATGTCCTTCAAAATTGACTTACTTAAAATATAAGCTTACAAGCCCTTATTCACCCCCTTGGGGAATGTTTTTGTATGATGCGCGTACGAACATGCCGACAGACAGACAAAATATGTTTTGATCTCTACTATTCTTACAAAGACCCGTATATTTTTTCTTATATTTCTTCAATGTGCAGAAGATGCAATTTTTATTTTTTATTATGTATTTTTAAAGAAGATAAAAAATACTCAAGTCCAATTTACAGATGTTACTGCACGTCTGCAATTATTTTCAATGAATAAGTAAAGTAAAATTTGTGGCTTCAAAAAGTTACGCTACATTATACACGTACATTAAACTTTTAGTATTATAATGAAGGCAATAAAAATAGTTCCTTTTTTGGCAATATCTAGAAGTCCTTAATTTTAATGAATAATTAAGGTGTAGTGCCTATATTTTTAGCATGCGATCTCCCTCTCTCCCATCGCGAGATCTCGAGTTCGATTCTCGGGTCAGCAAACAGTGTTATTTCGGATTTTTCGTTACAATATCCCAGGAATTGGTACACAGTGGATAACGTGGGCTCAACCCCTATCACATGGTACGTAAACACAACAGGTGAAATATAGGTGTAATACAGCTTTACTGTATATCCTTTTGGGTAATGTAGGCGTAATGTATTAGGCATAAAAATGATTGCCGAGACATTTTAATTTTCAGATGTAGGTACGTAACTGAAAGGCAAAATTTTTATTTTCTTTCCGTCTAAATTAAAAAGTATTTACTCAGTTGATTGACAAGCGCTTCTCAACAAATAATAATTATTTCGACAATTTTGTCAATTTAATTAGAATAAGCTCACACAGACAGAATTTCAGATTTTCATTTATTATTATTCCTCCTTGCCTCTGAGAGTACACTAAGCCGTTACGGGTAGTATGAGACCAGAACGTCTGACAACTAGACTACAAAAATCAGTATCGCATTTCCTCATACTTGTCTATGAAGGTCTGAATATTTAACCAAATCCATTTGACTAGTAGCCGGTCCAAATGCAATTGGAAGATACCTGAGTGATGAGAAAAATAAAATACAGGGTATTTTTAAAATTAGGAATTTATAACCTCTAAGGACTATCTTTTATGAAACAATTTATTCTAGTTCTATTATATGAATATTTAAAATGTAAATATTTAAAATATTTATACAAGGTATTGCTTACTATACCCAAAATCGTTCAGCGATCTCAAAACTCTACCTATTTATAGATATCACGAAACAAAACAAGAAAATTCACCACAGTACTTGAGAAACACTCCTAAACTTTTGAAATATTAAGTAACTTAATATTTGAGTTTATCTGGCAATTCTCTGAATTAATCTGTGTGAAGCACCTACTCTTGTTTCCTATATAAAATTTATGGTTTGTTTATTTTAAGATACTTGTCTTATTCAACACTTTAAAAGCATTCAATGATTTTCAAATAAGTCAAAATTAAAGTCTGCCACACTGACAAACATTTCTAATAATATTATTATGTTTTTAAACTTTCGCGATATGAGAACATTTTTCAAAAATTAGACAACGTGAAAAGCCGACTAGTCTTTTAGTAAGCTGTTGCCAGACATTTGCTGCAGGCCGGATCCAATCACTGGATTGAACCACATCAGCTAAAAATTTTATCCACGGATCGGCGCTATTATTCCAGGATAGCGGAGGGAAGTGGTTGAAATCAAAAAACATTCAAATTTCAACCGCGAAGATGGATACCGCTTATCGTCATCTTGGTAGTGCAGTGTTCGGCGAGCCTATGTTACGCGTAAACCAACTGATACCCTTAGTGTGTCGAACTACCGACGGTTCCGGACTAAATAAAACTAAAAATTGTGACGACCAAGCTCACTTGGTCGTCACAATTTTTAGTTACCCTCAGGTAGTGGGCAATATCCGCGCTTCACGGAGACGACGCTGAGCTTCACCAGTCGGCTCGTGACCACGAATGATGCAAGTCATTAAAAACGTCGAGCATAGGTATTTATTTACCTTTATAATAATGATGCGATTTAGACCCGTTGTCTAATTTATGAAAAAAAAATCTAATAATGTAAAACAAAATAAACATAGAACCTATGACACAATCGCTGTAACTTGTAAGGTCTGATAAAAATTTAAAAGCACATAACCGCAATATATACTTATATTTTTTTATGACTAATATACTTTTTTCTAGTTTTTAATTAAAATGAGCTTACTTATACTATTCTGCAACTATTTTATATGAAGCCGAAATTGTGTATAAAATCTTTTTGAAGAATTTTAATTTGAATATTTTATATTTTCTGCATTCTTAGTAAAAGAGCTAATATTATAAAGAGCTAATATTATTTTAGAGAAACCTCATTTAAGTATTACAGAGAAATTTGCGCCAACGTATAGAAGCAAATTTTAATGCACATGACTTATGTAAAAATGTCGAGTGAACGCAATGACTTAGAAAAATATTTTCCAACATTCACTTAGTTACCGCAAAGTACTGCAGTGGCTTATTTCTAATTTTATTTTATTATAATAAAATGAAAAGTGCATTTGAATAATTAAAAACATTATTAGGTTAGCCACTATTCAATGATTCAGTACATGTCATGATATAAATTTATGAGAAATAGCTTGCGGAAACCGTTATCAGTGATTGGAAATTTGATTTTGAAGCTCAAGGTGCAAACATTTTTGATCGGAAAATTCTACAAATTTATTTATTTATTTATTTATTGCACAAAACACATTACAATCAATATAAAACAAGACATAACAAAATACAATATTTCAATCTGGATCATAACGTAAATATATGTACATGCAACTAATCTATAATAACAAAACAAAAAAAATAACACAGAGAACTCTGGAAAACATACAGAAAACTTAAAACATGTTATTTATCACATCAGGATGTCTCAAGCGCCTGTTATGGTTCCTGAGGCATCCAGACCCGAGCTGATGTAGAGGATGTCTTTTAAGTTGGCAGTAAATCCGTTCATGTTGCCGTTAAATATGTCGAGAAATTTATTATTATTGAAAATACGGGTTACTCACGTTACTTTAGCCGGGATATGCCGACTAGTTTCGAATCTAATACGTAGATTCATCAACTGGGCTGTTATTCGCGTGTCGTCACCTCCGCGCGACGGAGAAATTTATTATTACTAGATTTCAAAATGTCATTGTATTGACGGGCCATTTTTGTTAGTGGGTTGTAATAGGAAATATTATTTTTTAAAATTTGAAGTGCAAATAGATTGGTGTGTAAAAATGTGAAAATACTTCAATAGAAATCCCAAAATTTACCGAAACATTGCAAATGTATTGGCATATGCAATATATTATACGATCAGATCTCAGACAACTAGGGTAAGGTTTCTCTTCAATCAGTTGAAAAAATTGCTAAATCAATTTTTTTCTGAGAGCTTGCAGAGGCAGTTTTCAGTGATTAGGAACATGATTTTAAAGCTCAAGGTACGAAAATTTTTGATCGGAAAATTTTAGAGATGTGAAAATTTTTATCGGCACTCACATTTTTGTCGGCAAATCACAAATTAGTTAAAATAGTCTATAAATTATACGGTCAGATCTCAGACTAGTAGGCTAAAGTTTCTTGACGATCAATTGAAAAAAGGGAACTCATGAATATTCTGGTGATTTTTTTTTGGTACTCAGGGTCTCAAAAATGAATCATGCGATTGGTCACGATGTCATTTACACCATATTTTTTCTGGTTGCACATAAGCATAGTGAAGTAACGAATCAAAAATGCAAGTTAAATAACTTATTTCAAAATTATAATTAAATTTGTATATTTGCTTCGCCCTTGTAACCTGCTTTAAATCAATTTACTAGTGTTAAGACAACAAGAGTGATCTCTATAATGTATTTTTTACATTACATCCAGCAGTTAATTGAATACAAACAACGATGTGTTTTCCAACACTGTTATAAATTGGGTAGTAAAAACAATTGTGTTATTCAACAGAAATTAAGCGCTTTCTGTGTTTTTAAATACTGTATGTGAATGCCTGAGTGATAAATATAAAAGAAGGAAAGGCTTTTCAATTATGTTTAATTTCCGTCCACAGCTTCGACCGCATGTAGCGTCGATTAGAAAAAAAGAAGAATATATTTTTTTTTGAGGTCTTGTACGCTCTTTTTATTTTTACCGACGCTCGCACTAGGAATAATTTCTATGCCGCCGGGGTGTTCAAACACACAAAGTATACCTAGAGTCAGAAAAAATCTCTGCGGGTCACACAAAGATTTGTAACGTGTTGATTGAACACACATCACCAGCGCAGTTCAAAACGGCAAGGAAACCGCTTTGACCACTGCACCAACCGTGCACTCATCATGAATTATCTGTACACCAATTGTCATTAAGATTGGTGCTGTTAATTTGGCGGCTATTGGATACAAAGAAACAAAAAAAAGTCTTCTATATAATATTAGATTTTGGCCATGACTTTGTCCGCGTAGAGATCGATATCCACAATCTATAATATATCGTTCAAGTTTAACTCCTGCTTCACCCTCTAGAAGAGAGGAATTTGCAATAAATATATATCTTAACATTAATTTATTTAATTACAGGAACCTATATGTGCAATTTCCTTCAAAATTTACGAACCACCCATTTACAATTTAAAACAAATATTAAAACTTAATATAAACCTAACTATATATATACATAAAATAAAAAATAATACAAAATTATTAAATAAAATATATTTTACTAAAAAGTTTAGGTGTCAAAAAATACGTCCGCATCGATGTCGACCGCGGGTAACGTGCCTAAGGCTGGCGGCATTGTCACGTGCGTTGTATGGCAATGCTGATCTTTTGTCAAAAGTAGAAACCAGCTTTCTGGTCGCGTGAAGAGTCAATTAGTTAAATATTGGTTTTATAATTTTGACTTCCTGCTACACAACTGTGAAAGCGCTTCCTTTTTCATTCATTAGTTTTTACGTGATGCGGGTTCAAACATACAGACATAAATACCTACGGACGGTAAAAAAAAATGTTTTGACTTCTAACGCTGTAATGAATACCCACAATATCTTCATTGTACATGGCAATTCCACAATTGTATTATATGTATATAGTTATGTAAAGATTAGTCTTCTAATCATTAGAAGTATAAATTCTCTTTCAAGAACTGTAAAACTTAATTCTATAATAGAAATTTGTTTGTTCTTGGAACTTTCTAAATCTTTGATCTGGTTTATCAGACTAGGGCCATTTATTAAATAAAAGACGTTATTTGATTAATATGCCTATTATATCTTGTAGACTAATTTCTGAACTACTATTTTCTCTTTGAGCCTCATTTTAATATTCTTAAAGAACATCCGCCTCGCACTATATATTTTTAGTTCAAATTCGAAAAAAGCGTTTTTTAATCTTAATTAAAACTGAGGCAATGAATATTATTTCGAAGTATTATCATTATTATTACACGTGTGCAGGTAGCCTATAGACACAGGTATGAAAAATGAAATCAAAAGAAAAACTTTTAGAATAAAATAAATATGAATAACATTGGTCTTCTAAATATTTATTTCACCATACTAAATCAACCCAAAGAATTAGCGACAAGATCTGTCAGTAATCGACCAATCATTTTCTGGTCGTCGACGTCAACGGACGTCCAATGTGCCGATATCTCGTCATTTTCCGTCCCACCGACGTTCACGACGTGCCGAAGTGAAAAATAAGCGTGCCAGCCTTATCTCGTGATAAGTATTTTTTCCTATTGAGTTGTTTTTCGATAAATGATTAAGCGACAGTTCGATTAGACTTTGTTTTTATCCGAGTAAATTTATTTATCCGTTTTTTTTATATTTTGCTATGTTAATAAATTAACTTTGAAAGCCAATGACTTGTTGTTTGATATCTTTAAAATAAAACCTTTTCGTAAAAATTTTCACCCGGTTAAGGTTGTAAATTTAAATTTTCAAGCCTTATGAATCTGTTGGTATAAACCTCTGTAATATTTTATGCGTATTTACAGAAATTAACATTTTGGCGATCTCTGGCAGGCTGCATACGTCATATAGCGTTTCCACGTATTTATACATCTTTTGATTAGCATAAAAGAGGTTTCATACTGATGCCACACTGAACCTGTAGTTAAGTTTATTTTCTATTTAAAAAACAAATTACAGAATCAGAAACTGTGTCATACTTTTTATTTAAAATTTAATCTAGTCGAATCGCAATTTGTTTTATTTTCTATATTTTTTATTAGACCGCATTTCAGCACTTTCTTTGCTACGGTCTTTTCCTCTTTACTCTCCAAATACCTTACCATTTTAACAATGTTATTCTTAATAACAGAATAAAAATTATTTTAAATCTATTACAGCCAATTATCTATTTATCGTTTAAAAGAGTTTTGTCAATTATTTGGTATTCAATTACTAAATCTTACAAGAAAAGATAACTATTACAATCAATTTGTGAAAATTGTGTATTAGTAACAAAGCGTTATATTTTTAGTTTATTCGTAAAAAAAATATCTTAAACGAGTTTCATGTCATACTTTTATTACACAAAATATGCAATCTCAAGTGTGAAAGCACCACTATATCACAACCTTTTTCCTCGTAAAATCGTCCCTAATATTTTTCGCCGACATACATTATAATATTATATTTTGTCATATGGTTTTCGGCGTTAAAGAATTTCATTTCTTATTCTATGTGATGTCTATGTTTGTGTGGCGAAGTGTGTTATTTGGTAGTTGACTGGGATGTTATTATGTTCAGACAAGTCTGTTTTGTGTCTTGTACAATCTCATAGTTTAAACTATAGAGAAATTTAAGGTCAAGCCGAAGCCACGCGATTCAATGGACGACTTGGGTAAGCAAAGCTATCTGCGGACAGTCAGAGATATCATAGTCTTTGACTATGGCTTGACAGCGTCTATGCGCGAGCGATACCTGGCACCCCAGCAAAGTCTTTTTGATGGAACATACTGGGTTTTAGTATGTGCAACTTGGACATAACCACTGACTCTGCCTGGATCAGTGGTATGCGTCAAGAATTCCCCTGGATAAAAAAAAAGCTTTGACTATGGCATAACATCAAAAAATTTGAGAGCATGTGGAACCGTCCGAACCTCAGACTACCCGAAAGTTGGACAAGTCGAAGGCTACCGCACGCACACAAAATAATATTGACAATATTATCAGCCTCGACTAGTAAAAGCATAATTAAAACCTGTCAATCCGCGAAATATTATTCGCCAAAGTGCGGGCAGCCTAACAAAGACAATCGAATTGCCTTGTACAGCGTTAAGGAGGATTAATATCAAGCAAGGATTCATCGAACTAAGAGCTGCTGACCACGTTGCAATAGATAAAAGATTCGGGTAATAAAATGTCATGAGTAAAACCACAGTCGATATTGCTGAAAAAAAGTTTCTACATTTGCCACAAGTAGGTACTCACTAGTGGGTATTGAACACGAATTTCATGATATTTTCTCGTTCCGCGCAGTAACCGCTCGTATGATAAATAGACCACGAATCGCTAGTCTAAACTAAATCCGGTTTTACTCCACGTTTTCGCATGCATTTTGTTGTTCTCGATGCGGAAACAAAACGGTTAAAAAAATATGTGCAAAAAACACTAGATTGAATATTTAGTTTTTTAAACGATTTTTTTTTTGTCCAAAATGGGGTTCTGTTATTCAAATTATGAAATACGGGTTACTCACGTAATGTTGGTCTATTTAGTCGACCGCGGTCTTACCTATTCATTTAGGCATCTTCAAGAGAGTGCGATACGTCGCGCCAGAGTCGCAGCTTGTCTTCAATTTGAATAATGTTACAAACTCACGTCAGTTTTAATAAAAATGGGGTTGTGTGTTGAAAAGTTTTGCTACTCATCGTCTACAAAGCATCTTAAGAAAATAAATCTGTAAAGTGTCCCGATGGTCTAGTGGTTAGCGTATGCGCCTCTTACTGCGAGGTCTCGTGTTTGATTCCCGTGTCCGGCAAAGTGTTATTTGTGAACTTTCCGTCGGAAAATTTAATCAGCAGCTCGGAGTTGGAATTGTACCGGGTGGATGGCGATAGGCTCTACCCCTTCCATGGGACCTAAAAATAGCAGGTAAAGTGTGGGTGTTGTACACCTCTGCCACATCTTTCTGGGTTATATAGGCGTGATGATTGTCAGTTATTCTGTAAAGTAGCCGGTGTTACCTTATAAAAGTATTACGTAAATTTTATAGTTTTTACCTCAATGTGAGTTTTCACGCGGTAAATTCTAGTATAAAAAGTTTTAGATTACCTGCTTGAAAGTTCGTCCATTCTTTTAGTTTTTTCTTAGGGATATTTTGCGGTTGCTTCTTTGTTATTATGAGCTTGTGGGTTTTCTTTTTACTTTGTTTTGATAGGCTATTTATTGTTTTGTTTTGGATAGTTACTTAGTGATTGATTTTTATTATTCCTGAACTTCATGATTTTCTTTTATTTGGTACCTTTTGTATTATGAGTTGGTTTTGTTATTAATTTTTATACACTCACACTTACCTGAAATATTGTCAAAGCCAAACGAAATTGTATGATTTATTATTTAAAAAGATTGTGCACATGAGTATCTTACCAGCTCTTCTCAATCAACCCATACGTAACCCATACGTAGCTGGTACTTAGATTGATTTTAATTTGAACCTAAGCAGTTCGATTAAAATTGATCTAAGCTTCGTTAATTCAAATCGTATTAATTTGATTAGTATTTTTTTTTTCTTTAGATTATTTTTAATGGCTCTGTAATGAGAAATATACAT
Source organism: Hypena proboscidalis (assembly GCA_905147285.1). Lineage (NCBI taxonomy): Eukaryota > Metazoa > Arthropoda > Insecta > Lepidoptera > Erebidae > Hypena > Hypena proboscidalis. The sequence goes on along the minus strand of LR990150.1, from coordinate 732,169 downwards.
ATAGTATCTTAAATTAAATTAGCTTATAACTTAATCTAAACTTAATAAGTCACTGTCAGAAGACCTCGTTCCCAAAATGCTGGCAGCATTACCGCGTTATATTGCGATACTTATAATTATAATGTTTGTTGACGCTTTTAAGTGCCATAAGCGTGATTTGACTATTGACTTTTGTGTTAATATGTTTACAAAACTTTATTTACTACGGTGTATATTGGTAAAGTTGGGGGATGATGGGGAAGATGGGGCATTCTCATTCTCTACTAATTTTAGTTATAGTGTTTCGTCACAATTTTGCAATTAACGGAATGAGTTTAAAGGTAGAAACACTAAACACTTTTCTACTTGTACGAGATTTTATTTTGTAAATATATGACAAATATTTTAGCAGTAAAATTAAACAGTATTTAAAAAACACGTTGTCCAATAGTAGTGGCCGCCGGTGGAGTGCATTTGGCACTGCGACCGATATTTACGCGTGATCCTACTACCGAATATCCTGCAAGGGTTATGCTGGATCAGGGGTGGTGAAATTTGTTCGTATATATTGAAAGCTCGATATAAAATTTTTATTAGAGGCTAGTAGAAAAAAATTAATAGTAGCAATTTTCAACGGATATCAAAATTGTGATTCTAGACCGTGAGCATTCGCTTGTAACGTTACAGATTCGAATATTAAATAAAATGACGCCCGCACTAAGAATAACTCTTTTGTTGGGGTGCTCACAAACATACATTTCACACACACAAAGCGCACCCAGTGTTAAAACAAATTATTGCAGATGACAAAAATATTGGTCTCGAATGGGGATCGAACCCACATATATATTATACTTATATAGTATATTTGTGAATACCCCCGCGACACAGCAGTTATTAATGCCTAGTGCGAGCGCCGTTTAAAAAAGAAAAGATTTAAAGATTTCTTAATCTCTTTTTGTGAGGTGGCAATTGTAATGTGGCATTATGTTTATATTATTATGGTTTTAATTTCACATTCACCCAAAACTCCACGTAAAGTTAATTAAAAGTAACAAAGTTTAAACATTAAGTTTTCAGTTTTACAGTCCTTGTCAGCTTACCACTTAAAACTGTGCAAGTTCACTTCAATATAAACTTAGATTAAGTGAATTAGAACTTGATGGAACTATTTGATAAGTCTCTGATGTATTTGAAAGGACAATTTTCTTAACTTCAAATCATTTGTGTCTTGAGTTAAAGTGCTTACACATTTCGAACTTTCTTTGAAGGTTGATTTTAAATTCATTATTAAGGGCATAGTGATTAAGTTACAATAGTACTGTAAGGCCAAGTAGACTGAGTTAGTTTTTCACCACATGATGGAAAATATTTGGACCATTATTTATAAATAACAAGGATTCTAGACGTGTACTGTATTCTTTTTACTGGTTAAAAAAAGTGAGAAAAAACAATATGTCATGTTTTTCGAACGAATTGAATGATCGCAATTAACTATCCTATTTTGCAGCCACCCCGTATAAGAATACCGCATACTCAAACGTTTTAGAAAAGTTTTTTCTTTTAAAAAATGACGCCCGCACTAGGAATAACTCCTGTGTCGCGGGGTGTTCACAAACATACATTTCACACACACAAAGCACAACCAGTTTCAGAACAAATCTTTGCAAACCACACAAAGATTTGACTCATGTGGGGATCGAACCCACAACATTAGTGCCCACTGCACTGGTGTTGTGGGTTCGATCCCCACAACACCAGTGTGGGTTCGAGCGGCGAGGCGACCGCTTAAAGCACTAGACCACACGTGCAGGCAAATTTATAATTTAAAGACCGAGGATATTTCAGACTAGAGTTATCTCTACATAATACCTAGCGCAAAAGTGTCACGTGTTGTCTAAGACAGACAAAATAACTATTTATATTATATTAATTGCCAATTCAAAGCGTTGAAATTCTATTGAAATAATACAATTCGCTTTAGAAACACTGAGGACAACCCTACGCATATTATTTTGATTATGAATGCAGCAATTTATTAAACTCAGTACGTGTCAAATTGGCATTTTCATAAAACAACAATACACAGCTTCATACCCAATTAGTTCACAAATAAAATTAACTTGGATAACAAGATAATTGTTATAATGAGGTGCCCATTAAAATTTCACAGTTGAGAACGTCATTATGAGGATATTTTTTTACTGAGGACGAGTGAAGGATTTTGGATAGTATTAATATGAAACACAGGAAAAGACCGATGTTTGTTGAAGAAATACAGGGTGTAAATGTCATTGTTACTAAACCGCTTACCAATGACATGTAGAAGTTCAGTATATGTTTTTGAGATGGCCGGGTGAAAAAAAACATCGGATTTTTTCGCATCGCAAAATCAGTCTTAAAATGTTTACACGTTATACGAAAATAGCAAATGTATGACAATAAGCTTGCAAATAACAATGATTTGAATAACCGGGTTATTCAGATCATTGTAATAGTTATAATTTAGTTATACTTAAAATTTATTTTTATATCATTGTTTGTAATGTGTTGACGTGTTCAAGCGCCTCCTGATGCCTACGAAAATAAATGATTAGAATTTTCATACGATAAATAATGAGAAAACTCCATGGAAAATACAGATATTTAGCTGAAACCGTAAGACTAGAAGCCGAACTAAATGTAATTGGAATAAGCCTTAAAACAAAGTAATTGTGCACTTCATAACGGTTGTTTTAACGTCATATCGTTATTATAATGTAAGTTGGTTGTGAACACTCGTATGCAGACAATGTAGAACAATAACATCTTCAAATTGTCGCAAGATGGAGTGTTGTACTCAAAATTTTGTATTGTCGAGCTTATATTCAGTTGAGATGTGAATTTTAAGTTAATGGTTATGAGATTATAGTTTTTTTTATTGCGTCGATTGGTAGAATCGATAACATATTATATATAACACTACTTAAATCCTAATAAAAATATTTTTTTTTTAAATGAACTTTACCTACAGATGCAAAAATATTTTTTCAAAATTATAATAATAGTATTACAATTTTGAAATCTGTTTCCAAAGAAATAATGTAAAGTGTTGTGCAATACATTCTATTGGAATCTTTAAAAAAATGTGTTTAATACGAGTACAATTAATAAGATGGAGATGTTTCTCAGTTTCTAATAAAATTAAAGTCATCTCCAACTTAAAACAAAATCTATAAAAAATCCTACTTTATTTATGTTGAGATCATGAAAGCGAAGTTATTTTCTATAAGTATTCATACTAAGATCCGTATTATTTTAAAAACTTCCAAAAAACTTAAATAATATTATAAAAAAATGCAGGTCAGATGGAAAATGTAACTAAAAATAACATGAATCTTAAGTTAAAAGCAGGAACAAACAACATTTTTACATTCTTACAAAACATTTTAAGATAATACGTAGCAAATGTTTTAGAATGATCGCTGATTCATATAATGATGGTCATGTAAGGTTTCACAAAATATAATGGTTCCATTACGCAAAGGAACAAACAAATAAACAACAAAAACAAAACATAGTGTTTGTTTTCAAAAACACAATTTAATTTTGCGAAAGCAAGAACATAAAACGGAAAAGTATGAATGTGCAAACATTTACTATGTTTTAAATTCAATGATTATGAGAGCTACATTTGTATTTAAAACATAACGTTACATAATGTAACACCACGCCTATATAACCCAGAAGGGTGTGGCAGAGGTGAACAACACCCACATTTGGCTTGTTATGTTTAGATCGCCATCCACCGGGCATAATTTCTACTCCGTGCTGCTTATATTTCCTGATGGAAAGTTCACAAAGAACACTTTGCCCGATCCGGGAATCAAATCCGAGACCTCGCGGTGATAAACGCATACGCTAACCACTAGACCAACGAGGTAGTTATTAGTATAGTTGTTTAAATGCGATTTTTCTAAATGATTTTTATCAATCTTATGACACTTTGGCACTATACTATCATTACAAAACACATTAAATTTACATTTTTTAAAACATAATAAGACAACTTTGTTTGTTAAATGTCTAAGAATGATCGATGATTCATAGAATAATAATGATCACGTTAGGTTTCATAAAATATAATGTAGTAAGAACATAGAAAGGCAAGTAATGATCTATCTTTTTATTAAAATGTTTATCTCATGGTGTTCGCAAACGTTCCAATGTAACATTACAGATTCGAATATAACACCAATGTATGAGGCGAACCGAGCATTACAGAGCACGACCTGTAATTTTACAATTCGAAACGACAAAATTTGAAATTTTATTTGAATTAATAATGATACATAACAGGCTAAGGCTCGTCAGTCTGGTAGGCGTTATGTAACGTAAACGGGCTCTAAAACCGGCTGTTATATATAACGTTTTTTTTTTAATCTGCATTTAAATAACTTTTTTGCTAAAACTTAGAAATTTGAATTAAAATCATTACAAGTACCAGCCCTGATGGGTATTGCATCATGAGAAGAGCTGGTGAGAAACTCGTGTGATTTCTTTTTAATGTCGCATTTATTCCTTTGTTTTTGTGCGATTTTTTTCATCACACGCAAATTTTACAGTAGCGCGTTTATTGCCAGTTATCATACTCGGATGTGGGTCCCTTTCTGGAGAGGTTGTTCTAGTCATGTCTTATCCGCCCCGTGAGAATTGCGCCGTTTATTCCACGTGCCAGTATTGTGACAAAAAGAAATAATTACGTTTAGTTGTTCTTTATATCTTACTAAACTCTCTGATTTGAAAAAAAAAACAATGTAATATTAAACTGCCTCGATGGTCTAGTGGTTAGCGTAGGGGCCTTTCACCGTGAGGTCTCGGGTTCGATCACCAGATCGGGCAAAGTGTTATTTGTCATCTTTTCGACAGGAAATTCTCAATAGCAGCACGGAGTTTGAATTGTGCTGGTGGTGAAATGTGGGTGATGTACACCTCCGCCACACCCTTCTGGATATATAAGGCCTGTGCCCAATCGGAACTTTTTGTATATTATTTGTACATATTTAGTTTTTTTATAAGAATTTGCTTTTATGTTTTTGACAATTTAAGTGGCTTGTCAGTCTTTTGGTTTTATCATTCTAGGTTCAGTGTTTTTCTTTTGTTTATTTTCCTATTTCCTAATATAATTTATTTCCTTTATTCCTTGTTTCTTTGTATTAACCCAATCCATAACACGGCCTATATTACGACCCTGAAATAACTGGTATCTGAAGCATAACACGATAGTCCTCAGCTGCAGCGACGCATCTACAATCTACTTTTGTGGATTATTGAAGTCCATGGGCTTCACTTCACTTACCATCAGTTGGAGTAAGCGATCGTTCGCTACAGGCGTAGTATAAATATAGGCATGAAGTTATTTAAGTAAGAATAAGAATAAGATTAAGAATACGTTTATTTGTCTTTAAAATACATAACGATTTTCAGTTGAATCCTTATACAATAGGGTAACCTAACTTAAATTACTCAAGTGATAATCGATGAGATAGTATAAACAGATGAGATAGTTGTAGTACATTATAATTATGTCATTGGTAGGTACACATTGCAACAAAGAGAACAACTACCAACAATCATATTGATAGTTGTTCTCTTATCTCCTCCATAATGATAAAAAAAAGAAAAGAAAAGATTGACCTTAACTTTATTACTATAAAGTTCATATTTAAATATCGAAGTATGTAGTATTGAAATAAGGAACTAGTTTATTATAATATTAAAAAGCTCCACCCGTGACTACTTACTACGAACTTTCATTTAAACCTCCATAAAACTACAAGTCCATAAAAAGCCGTAACTGGAAATAAAGGCTGGCACTAATAGGTTTTACTATCCTTACTTGTCTATTAAGCTTTCGAGCAGTACTTTAATTTTTTGCAACCCTAATTAGGTGTATCGATTTCTACTAAAGTGAGTTCCTGGGAATGGAACTATTTCATTATACATTTAAAATGAAAAAAGATTAGTTGACTCTTCACGTGACCAGAAGGCTGGCTTCTACTTTGGACAAAGGATTGCCATAAAACGTAATATAGGCATGATATCATGTTATGTAATGTTTTATTGTATTATGTATAATAGCACTATCCAGTAAAAGTGCTCATCATATTTTTTTTATCTTGTCGTTACCTTACTTGTTATAAATTCAGTGAGTTGTAAATTAAATGTTGACATCACGTTATGTCAAAATTACATCAAGAGTGCCAAAGTGAAATGATTCGAGTTAGTTCGATTTCATTTAGTTCTAAAAGAAAACACCCAATACAATTTTTATAAAATTGTGCGCTAGTGTTGCGTGACAAATGTCAAAATTTCGATCCCAATCTCTAATCCAAACCCAATAGTGTGCTGGGTAAGGCCTCTGTTGCGACTGCGAGCCACTGATCCATAAACGAAGCATCATTCTGAGACGCCATATCTTGGATCCGGATGATATCAAGTCACTCCCGATCGGCCGACTGCTCCAATGTATGCAGGCTATTGACCTAATGGAGAGTCTATAATGAGGCTACAAACACAATAGACCCACGGAGGTCAACGTGAACACCCAAAGCCTCTTCCCAACAACAATAATAAAATTAAGGCCCAGGTTGTAAGTTGTAACTAAAATCTTTGATAAAAGCAACAGGAATACAAGAAATGTTCCATTGAAAACCAATCAACAACGGTTTGAGGTAAGAAACGGGATAGTGCACTCCACAGCACTAATTGCTGAGATGGATGCAGACGCGAAATCAAGCTACGCTGTTTCTTGATATGTAAACCTCTGAGCGTGCGCTCTAACGTCACAACCCTGCTCACGTAGGTTGAAACAAGTACGCAAAATGTCGCAAGTATAAAATCTGCCGGTCCCATAATTTTTCAACTGCTTCTTAGTGTAATTTGCTAAGCGTAGCTAAATGTTACAAAAAATAATCAATTAGAAGTTGAAATACCGTGTGCGTTCATTATTTACGTATAGTCCACTATTCTTTTTTAAGGATTCGCTCAATACATGCATTTATCCATCGAGCATCTGTTATCTTTGAATCACCAGTAATACACTGGTTAGTCAGTAAGTCAGTCAGTTAGTTAGTTACTACTGCTCAGGTGCCAACCTCTACTTGAAAAATCAGTCACAAAATCGTTCAAAAATCGGTCGTGTGAAGAACCTTATTTTGTGAGATTCTAAAGCTTTATCCTCATAAAAGCTTCTAGGCTTTTCCCTACACTTGAAAGTAATTCTCATATTTATTTAAGAAGAAGATAACGTTATATAATACGTCTTACTTATTAGGTTCTATTTACCAGATAATATAATAATTAAAACGATAGTCTCCTGTATAATCGTGCAATAATCGCACGACAATATATACTTGTTGTGCGTAAGGTTCAATGCGCATTGGCGATTAAACGCAATATATTATTATGTTTTATTTAAATACGACTACATGACAATGTGAACGAGTTGTTTGCGTTAGTGGAAATTATTAATCGTAGATAATAATCGGCAAAAACGGATCTTTACTAGGTTAAACCTTGAAGTAACGTAAAGGTATTAGAATTCCACTTTATTAAACAAGTTGGCTTACAAGCGTATACAATGATAAATAATAATTGTTAAAACCGCTAGTATATTCTTTAATATTAGATAAGCACTGGTAATTCTATCAGAGATACCTAATTAATTTTTTTTTATTTTTAGGTTTCATGAAGACATAATTATTTTATGTAACAACTCATTTTTTAAATAGTATCGCTCCGTACTGGCTTTTAAAATCTTGAAGGCAGTCGCTCTACGTAAAATACCGATATACCGCCAAATCCATTTAGACTGGCAGTCGATCCCAATGACATTTTTTTTTTTTTTTTTAATACTACGCCCACAGCGAACGAACGTGTAGTCCACCTGATGGTAAGTGGAGTACAGCCCATGGACATCAACAATCCACAAAAGCAGATTATAGATGCGTCGCTGCAGCTGAGGACTACGGTGTTATGCCTCATGTGCCAGTAATTTCAGGGCCTGATCTCATCACCAAACCGGAACACAGTAATGGAAGCACTACTATTTGGCGGTAGGTTAAAGGTGAGACGGTGGTGCTGCCGCCCTCGAGCTCATTCACAAGAGCTCTACCACATAGGGCAAAGGTTCGAAGATTAATGATGTAAATCATACTTTTGGACTAAAATCCAATTAACTTGTAAGTCACATAAACGTACTGGAGTAAACTCTACCCTTGTGGCGATCTCCGCACATAATAAATGACGGTTAACATTGACAACGTCAAGAAGTGTCACACACATGTCACACCTGTCAAAGAGCGCTGAATCGCGATAACGTAAAATGTTCACAACAAGTGTACATAAATACCACTTCCAATACGTAGCGTATTGGAAGTGGTATTTATGTACACTTGACAGCTGTCCGCCAGGCAATACCACCGAGCCTGGTCAGAGGATCCTCCCTTTGTGGTGGAGGTTCTACACCCTTATTCAATTTAGTGAAAGTCGCAAGTGCGCTCAGCCACTTATTTTACGTATTCCACACGTGTTGGTAACAAGATACTTTTTAGGACATCCTCGTGGCTAATGAAGAGTAGTGTACGGTGACTCTAATTCTAGCAATACTTTGGACATTAACATAACATTACGTTAATATTACCCAAAAGGGTGTAGCAGAGGTGAACATTACCCACATTTCACCTGTTATGTTTTAGGACCCAAGGGATAGCGGGTGAGCTTATCACCATCCACCCAGTAAAATTATCAGTGACTGAAAAACTTGACTTTTTTTTTAACGACGCCCGCACTAAGAATAACTTCTGTGACCCGGTGGTGTTCACAACACTTCACACACACCCAGAGTCAGAACAGAACTGATGAAAAGGATCACACAAAGATTTGCCCCGTGTGGGGATCGAACCCACAACACCAGCGTAGTTGAAAGCGGTGAGGCGACCACTACGCCAACCATGCACTCATCATTGGCTTAAAAAAGAATTAATTAGAATACTTTCATTAGGACATTCTCAGTAGCAGCAATGAGTCAAAAATTGTGCTCGGTAGATGGCAATAGGCTCACTTCACAACAAGGGAAATGAGGATGTTAAACATCTCTGCGACATCCTGCCGGGTAGTAAAGTCGCAATGTTGTGTCATTATGTAAACAGCATCGGATGTCCGCGCGCCGAATATCCGTTTGAATATTTATGATCTTTCGGCGTCAGTTAATTTCGCGAAATAGTGATAGAATTTTGGGAATTCAGGTTGGTATAGTTACTGTAAATGGAAACATGCATTATGTATTAACTTCATTAATGCTCGGATTAGAGTAGTTGGTCAGCGAGATATTATCTACAAAGACATTGAATCATGAAAAAATACAATGACAATTATTACTAAGTGTATTGTTGCTTAGTTGTATTGTTCTCTCTCTCTGATCTTACTCTTTGCTTTTAGATCATTAATATTATCACTTGAATTGAAACAAGCAAAGCTGCACAGGTTTACTTTTATTTTTACTATTTTTATGTTTGATCCCCCAGTAGATTTTTTTATTTTATCTTGTGCTCAAGAGAAAGCAACTTTAAAGCTGGGGCAAATAAAATAAATACTTTTTGATAAAGAAATTGTAACGTAAAAGTATTTAATGCAATTTTAGGATTGAAAAATTAAGAATCTAGAAGGACTCAAACGTGCATCCCCCGTGTAATCGCCTAAAGTTTTATACCAATTAAGCCATAGATTTGAAATTCTCAACCCCTATAGATTTTAGGTAAATATAAAAATGTTAGACAAACCTAACTTCACAAGTCATGTAATCACATACAGCTTGTTTGAGTTAAGATCAAATCGATACCGTCAAGATATGAAGCATTTTTATCAAATACTTGAAAATTTTCAAAGCATTTTTTTATCGAAGTCTATCCACTCACTTACAGAGATATATAATCTGCAAGTGACATTTAATTACAATATCCTAAATCCTCACTATCGTGGTCACCCTATTCCTATTAGTGGACACTTAACACGTCGAACACTGTAACAGAAGAAATGTCCTCACTAATGAACAACGTGTGGACAACGTTATTTCATCAATTATTCTTTGCTTACTTTTGTCCTATTTCGTTAAGATTTATCTTTTCTTAGGAGAGGCAATTACGTTCTTGGCGTTATTCCATCATTTTAGTTGGTATAATATGCTATTTTCTTCTGTAATATTTTTTTAAAGACTCTCTTCATGTTGGTCTAATGGCTAGCTTTTGTGGTAACTCAAAAGTTGTACTTTGCAAATCAAATGAGTACCTATAGACGTCGCGTTTCTTTAATGTGTTCCATTCGCTTGAATATTAACGAATTTACCGATTACATAATATGTTTCTTTAAAACAATTGGTTCACAATAGGGCTAATAGAACACATACAAAATGGCCGAGAAATTTGTTCTCATTTGCCATTTTTGTTAGAAAATTCACAATGGCAGCAAGGAGTTGGAATTAAGCCCGGTGGACGGCGATAAGCTCATCCCCTATACTATGGTACCTAAACATAACTAGTGAAATGTTGGTGCTGTACACCTCTGCCACACCCTTCTGGGTAATATAGGCGTGATGTCATGTCATGTAGTGTTTGTTGTTAATAATCTAAATAACCTTATAAGTAAGGGAGTTAGCGATTCTATAATTCATCATTGTAAAATTAAGTATGCAGCCGCTCGCTACCTTTTCACCACAAGTCCAATACATTATTCATTGTATCCTCTGACTGCAATGCCGACGAATGCGTTTTAAATTGCTAAGTAACAATTGTGTTTGTCTTTTACAATCATAATCCATTCTCCAAGCCTTTTCCCAGTTACTTTGGGTGCCGTTTCGAGACTTACAAATTTAACTTAATATCAGTATTTTACGTGGAGCATCATCAGAACTTCACAACCCAATACGAGGTGATACGATTCTCTTTGCTAAACTAGTTGTCAGACTGTCTGGCCTCTGATTTCCCTTACAACTGCTATAGATTCTTAAAATGGCTACCAGGATCGATGGTTTAATTTGCTCGTTGAGGCACAGAAGAAAACTCCTAATACTATTTTTCATTTTTTTTTTTATTCATTCAATGTTTAGTTACATTTACAAAGTTTGATGGTTTTTCTCCCCAAACAGTTGTTTATAAGCGAGATGCGCTGTCGATGTATTAAAATAACCTACATATCCAATGTTAATATGAAGTTAAACATTAACAATAATTTATATTTCGCATATACCTATAAGCATGAAAGGATCCCCGAGCGACGTATAAAATCAATCCCTACGTCCGGCGCACCCTGGGCAGTCTGCAAATTTCCACCAAGCAGACTGGTGAATCCTTTCATCACAATGGCAAGTCAACACCATGAGAATATGACTGCAGCCATCGATACGAAAGAAGAAGAAGAATATAATATATAGATTTAAATGTGTTAGCTAAATAAACTAATTAAAGGCTTTCTTGTCGTCAAGATATATACTAAGATGGTCACTCATCCTACGGCCAACGTCAGTTATCAACCTTTAACCTGTGTAGATTGATCTGTTCGCGCGGTCAACTTGCCACGAGCTCCTTTTTTTAAAAATTGATTAATATGATAATAATTAAATTGCTAGCCGATTTTGGCTAGCGACTAAATTACTGTGGGATATTTATTTTACGAGCATGGATGTTTTGCTCTAAGATAACTAATGTTCCCAGTTTATTAATAAAATACAATAATATCAGCAATCATGGTAATAAAGTATGCAGCCGCAACCATTTCACCGTAACTCCAATACATTATTCATTGTATTCTTTGACAGCAATTCCGACGAATGCGTTTTAAATTGGTAAGTAAACAGTTGTGCTTGTCTTTACCAATCGTATTTGTTTTAAAAACTACATAAAATCATTGTTATTAATATAGATTGTATTAATAGAAATATATACATATTGGATCTTAAATTAAACTTGTCTAATAACTGAATCTTAACTTTATAAGTCACTGTCAGTAGGCATCGTACTCAAAATGCTGGCAGCATTACCGCGTTGCATTGCAATACTAAGTCGCTGGCCGAAATATAAGGCAGCATTTCGAGAACAATTTGCCTGAGTAAGACGGGCCGACAACTCTTTGTACAGACTACAAGTGCTACGGTCCGAAGGCACTAATGTTTCGACCGGAAAAGGCGCAAACATGTAACAGCTATCAAGCGTGCTATATTTTTACCGCTTGAGGCACTCAGAATTGTTATTGATTAGTTTTGGCACCCTTGTCATGAGACAGTAAAAGACTACACGCTTGTCTATAACATAATTATATCGTACACTTATAATACATATATATCAGTCGTTACCTCTCAAAAAACTTTTAGAATCATGGTTGGCGTAGTGGTTAAAGTTGTCACCTAACCACTCTCCATTATGCTGGTGTTGTAGGTTTGATCCATACTAGACAAATTTTAGTTGTGTGATCCGCAAAGTATTACAGCTCTGCGTGTGCTTTGTGTGTGTCAACTGTATGTTTGTGAACTCCCCTACGATACAGAAATTAAAAAAAAGAGCGGGCGTCCTATTAAATTAAAAATAGACGTTAAGGTACGTCTATTTTTAAATTTAATCGGGTGGAGCCGCTTGTGGAAATGAGTTATTTTTTCATAATTATTAGCAAATCTACCATAACATTTTAATCTATAGATATGCAAGGTATAAACGTTTTAACTTAATACGTAACCCAAGAAGAATTTTCAACCAACCCGTTTTCTCCGTATCTTTAACACCGAGCATGCACATGAAATATTTATAACATGGTTGACCGAATTTCACCGACGCATAACGCTGACACTGCGTTCTACTCAATGGCGCTCATTAGACAGAAAGAGATGGGAATAGTGTCTTGGTTAGGGTAAACTCATACTAAGGATGTACACGGGAACTATAAGAAAATGATTTTATGCCATTTAGAACTAACGCCTTTTGATTCCTGTAGTCAGGTTTATTACACACGTTTAATATTCGAGCTGGCGTGTTTGTTTTGACATCCATTGCGTCATTTGTGAGCCTAAATGCCTCCAACTCTCACTTAAGTTAGTTGAACGCTGCAATAGAAAGTTAAAACGCATGCCAGAACATGACGTGTAACATAGAGACTTAACGTTCCGTCTTCTCTCTTTATTCAAATATATAAAAAAAAAATCAATCAATAAAAAACAAACAATTTAATATTTTGAATCTAAGCCGAAGAGACGTATGTCTAACTACTAGCTGAAAATTTAGTAATGGGTATTTTGACTGATCCATAGATAGTAATATACAGGATTCCTTATTAAATAAGAGTAAATATAAACCAAATGCAAAGAATCTTTTGTGACATACTATAAATCTAATTCATTTTAAGATCAAAGTTTCATGGGCGAGTCCGTTTTTAAAGTACGCCGTTTTGTAATAAAACCATTTGCATAAACGCAATATTTCATATCAAACAAAATTCATAACTTCACATACAAAATACTCAAGCGTGACGTCACGCCATTGTAGCCGTTTGTTTGGGGCGTTTGGTCTATTATCAATGTGAATTTAGAAAAGCATTATTTCAGAAAGCTTAAGTGATATCAAAGTAATTATTTTTATAATTAATTGCATACGAAAATAAAAATTAGACAAGAGAAATAAATAAAGAAATTAGAAAGGTAAAATACTAAGCCATTATTATCACTGCACCATTTGTATGAATAGCACAGTTATATAAAGCTATAACACAACAAATCACCGCATGTGAGCCGTGTAATGCTGACATTACACAGCTCTGGGCCTGATAAAATCTGAAATAGCGGCTAAATTTAAACGCTTTTGTGCAAGTATTGTTATAGCTATTAGGCAACGCAATGGTATTATTTATATTAACATAGCAGTTGTTTGTACTTTTTTTCGTTAACCATAGTCATGACACAAGCACAACCTTTTTATTTTTATTAAAAAAATCGCCCGCACTACGAGTAACTCCTATATCGCGGGGGTGTTCACAAATATACATTTTACACAACCAGAGTTAGAACAAATCTTTGCGTATCAAACAAATTAATATGTTTCACATGTGGAGATTAAATACGCAACACTAGCGCAGTTGAAAGCGGTGACCACTTAAACAGCTACGTCTACCGTGCACTCGTTCTTGAATTTAAATAAATCTTCGTGAACTTAGTTTTTAGTATTTAAATTGCAGTTCTTCTTCGTCGTGTCGATGGCTGAGTCAAAATAAATTTTGACTTGCCATCGTGGTGAAAGGATTAGCCAATTCGCTTTGGAGGATTCGCGAATTGCCCAGGGTGCGCCGGACGTAGGGAATAATTGCCCAGGGTGCGCCGGACGTAGGGAAATTGCAGTTAGTGTTGGTGTGAAGTCTAAGGTATAAAGTAGTTATCATAATTTCGTTTTTATTTTATGACTGCCTCATTGGATTTGGTTAGTGTATTCGTCTCTCAACGCGATGTCTCGGGCTTGATTCCCTGGTCGGGCTAGAGTGCTATTTGGGTTTTTCCATCAGGAAATTATCAATAGCTGCACAGAGTTGGATTTGTGCCCGGTAGATGGCGATAGACTCACCTGCTATCACATTGGACTTACACATAAAGTGTGAAATGTGGAGGCTATGTTATGTTTAATTTGTTAGCATATCAGATTCAGATACAAAAGCAAAATTTACCAGAAGCTTCGTAGTGGCTAGCTGAAAATTAGTGCAGTGCATCATGTGCAGCAAACACTGAGCTTTCTCCCTTACCGCGTATTATTTGTGTTCATACTATATTTTAGCTTCAGAACTATACCTTTTTATTAATTATTTTTATAGCATTTAGCTATAATTAGCAAATTATACTAAGAAACGGCAGGACGAAATGACGTAACATATGGTTGAGAAATTTAGGGTCCTGACAAGAGACGACCGTAGCTGGTTGGTAAAGCGACTGCCGGTGAAGGCTCCCATATATTTTTAACTGTTTCTTAACTATACCTCTGCTTTTTATTGTATGATTATAATTTGGTAAAGAAATAAATAGTTAAAATTTTGTTGTTTGTACTTAGTGCCATCTTAACATGAGTTGAGCCTTATTTTAGGTAGAGACAGCTGCTTCCTCAAGAAAATATTTATGTCTCGGATATTCTTAAAATGTGTGAATGTTTTAAGGAGAAAAGAGGTGTGCAAAAGCTTTTAAGTCTTGACCTGGCCTTTCTATTGTGTGGAATCTGGACGGTATAGTCTTAGAAACGTCTTTTTATTTATGAATACCTTTTAGAAGATATAGAAAAGTTTCATACAAGTAACAGAAAATCGTTCTAGAGATACCAACTACCTAATTTCGTGACTTAGTCTAGTTTAATCTTAGACGAATAAACCAATATGGTTACGAAATAAACGCAAATATTTCTCAAAAAGTCTCCAAAAATTTACGGGGGGGCGAGGGAATAGATTGTTAGACATCTATTTGACAAATAATTAAACAGAATAATAAACATTTTGTTGTACAGTGGGCCAACAAGTTTAAAAACCGGCCAAGTGCGTGTTGGGCCACGCGCAATAGGGTTCCGTAGCTAGTCGTAACAACATTAAACGTACCGATTACCGACAAATAGCCAAAATACCAACATTTTTCGCCAGCAAAAATAACTTTGTTTTTCATAGTGTTTTATGGAATTTGTATCAATAACAAAGTTTTAATTTGCGGTTGCTGAAAAAGTGCTATATCTCAAAAACTGCCGACTGTATCTCATTCAAAACAATTTTGGTTGAAAGTTTTTATTAAGATATATTTTTTTAGATTTTTCACTCCTGTGGTTTAAAAGTTAGAGGGGGGGGGACACTCATTTTAGCACTTTGAAAGTGTCTATTTTTGGAACTATTGACATTGAAAAAAAATGGTTCTAGAAACCTCAATGTAATTTTTAAAGACATAATCTATAGACCCCCACACGTATAGGTAGAATGGAAAAAGAATAAAATTGTTTCAGTTCAATGTATGGGGAGCCCCCCTCTAATATTAATATTTATTTTTTTTGTGTAAAAATCGTAAAGCAGTTAACAGATTACATCTACCTACTTAGTTTCAATTGTGTAGTCCTAATAGTTTCGGAATAAAGTGGCTGTGACATACGGACGGACGGACAGACAGACAGACATGACGAATTTATAAGGGTTCCGTTTTTTGCCATTCGGCTACGGAACCCTAAAAACGACGAAAACTTTAAGTCATAGTGAAGACTTACTACACCAGTAATATTTATTGGGATGCATGAAAGGAGCCTCCCCAAGTGACGTACACAACGATTCCCTACGTCCGATGCACTCTGCGCAATTCGCGAGTTCTCCAAAGCGAATTGGCTAATCCTTTCACCACGATGGCAAGTCAAAATCAAATTTGACTCAGCCATCGACACGACGAAGAAGAAGAACCAGTAATAATATCTAAATAATTAGTATATTACACTTATTAAATATATCATTCACATATGCATAGCTATTGTAGTTAGTTTTTACTATGGCGTAGAAGTTGCCATGCATACTTATTTGCTTGGCCCACTGTACATTGTCATATACTGAAGTGCCAATTACAATTGCTAGACTCTTTGACTATTACCACAGTGCAACACAAGTTACAACACTTAAATTAAACAATGTACCGTTTTTCATAACGCTTCCTGACTCAATTTCGAAGTATTACTCAACAACTGTTAATGTGAAAACGAAACAAAGTAAATATATCTATTTAAGATAGTGTTTTATTTTGACTCAAACCTACCTACACCATTAATAAATACAAGCATTTATTTACAGAAAATAATACATGTTGGATCTTAAATCAAACTAGTCTAATATTTTAATCTAAACTTAATAGTCACTATCAGAAGGCCTCGAACCCAAATGCTGACAGCATTACCGCGTAAAAAAATAAATAATAATCATTAATAAATAATTCCAAAACACATATTTTTATAATAATACTTAAAAACAGATTACTTAAATTTGTTGTTATAATTTATAATATATTAATAGACAGATTGTTCAAGATAAAATATTTTTAGTTTGTGAATAGTTCTTTATTTTTTTTCTACTTTCAGTACAAGACACAATAACGTCACAGTATCCGATCAGCATACAAAACGTTTGCAAAACAACTGTCTATTACAGCATCGAGGACTGTGTCCAGTGACTGATTGTGTCAAATACCGTTTTTGACCACCATGAGCATCCTGTTTAGAAATGAAATTGAACCGAATTAAACAAGAAATTACAATAGTTTAATGTATAACTTTACAGGCTGTAGATGCTGACTACCATTTAATACTCATACATTATATTAAGCTAACAATAAACACGACACAGTACTCAAATCTAAACTTTCATTAAAAGCATACTGTATTTCATGACACTGTCTGAACCCATTCCGAAGTAAAACTCAACAACCGTTAATGTAACAAAATGAATAAAAATCCATCGTTCCAACTGTCGCCAGCCGCCAGTAAGCAAGTGCAAGCTGAAATCAACTCAGCGGAATGTAATTGGTGGAATTGTAGGCAGAGCCAGCGATCTGTCACAACAATTAGGACGTTTGTGAGCAAAATTATGTTGTGAATGTAATATAATTAAGGATAGTGTATTGAGTATTTTGAGTGAATATTAACCATATAGAATTATTAACAACATGATTATTGAGATATTAGCTTTATAATGATTCCTAATGATATTTACAGTTGCTGAGGGTAACTAAATTAAACATTATAAACTGTGCAAGTTCGTAACTAAAACTGTTTTTTGATGAAAGGAAAGACATTTAGAAACTCTACTAGCTTAAAAAATTGGTCAAGTATTCAATTTAAATAGGCTGTTATTGCTACTCACTATACATTAAAGTGGACTGTACGGTTTTAAATTTAGTTCAAAACTACACATATTATGTCTTTAAAATAAAAATCAAAAAATAACATACCATACTCATAATGCTTCCTGAATCCTATTTAAAGTAAAATTCGTCAACCGTGAATGTAATAATGTAACGAAATGAATAAAAAGCCAGCGTTCCAACTGTCGCCAGTCGCTAGTAAGCAAGAGCAAGCTGAAATCAACTCAGCGGAATGTAATTGATGGCATTGTAGGCAGGGCCAGAGCCAGCAATCTGTCACGAAAATTAGGACGTTTGTGAGCAAAATTATATAGCGAATGTAATTTATTTAGAATAAGATATTATAAAAGTTTAGATAGAGTTTGGTGTTATAAATGAAACAAGACTTAATTAAACGAGCCATGTTTTTTTTTTTTATCTTTAATTTTACAGGCTATAGTTGCGAATTACTATCACGTAGACTACGGACTTACTCATTTTATAAGTTCAACAATACATATTACACGACTCTATAAACAAAATCCCATTAAACAACATACCGTGTTTCATAACGCTTCCTGAATCCAGTTCGAAGTAAAACTCAACAACCGTTAATGTAATAATGTAACAAAATGAATAAAAATCCAGCGTTTCAACTGTCGCCAGTCGCCAGTAAGCAAATGCAAGCTGAAATCAACTCAGCGGAATGTAATTGGTGGAATTGTAGGCAGAGAGCCAGCAATCTGTCACCACTTAAAATGAGGAAGTTTGTAAGTGAAAATATTGCATATTATTATAAGAAAGAAGGTTAAGAGTAAAAAGATTTATTATATAATTATGAAGTCTATGGCTGCATGTGTATTGATTATTGTGAAGGAACAGGGTGTGATGTTCCTCCACCACAAAGGGAGGATCGTCCGACCAGGCTCGGTGGTATTGCCTGGCGGACAGCTGTACAACGGTAGCGTATTGGAAGTGGTATATATAGTCACTTGCTGTGAACATTCTGTTATCGCGATTCAGCACTCGTCGACATGTCACGTGTGTATCATCCGTCATTTATTATTTGTGACGAATACAGCCACATTCATGATAGAATAATCGACTTTTGCTGTCAATAATCACTACAAAGACTATAAGCTCATCCATTGTATTAAGTTTAACAATACACACAACAACATTACATCACGTATATATTACAGCGAAGGGTGTGAAAGAGGTATATAACAGCCATATTTCACCTTCTATGTCGGTCTCATGTGTTCAGGGGTTAGCCTATCACTAACCACCGGGCAAAATCCAAATTACTTGACGCTATTAACAATTTTCAAACTGCAAAATCTCAAATAACACTTTTGCCTGACCCGGGAATCGAACTCAAGACCTCGCAGTGAGAAGCTGCATACGCTTACCACTAGACCGATGAGGTATTCAGAGCCAGCGAAATGTAATTGGTGCAATTGTAGGCAAAGAGCCAGCGATCTGTCACTACTTACTGCGTCCGTGTGAAATGCGCAAATGAGGAGGTTTTTAAGCGGATATTATTGTGGTGAATGTATTTTGTTAAACTATCTTCCGCCTCTGATTTCACCCACATTTTACGTTAAAAACTAGCCTGCGTTTCCGAGGTCGCTGAATATCTTTACATCATACTAAGAAACAGTTGAAACAATTATTTATTAATTTATTTATTTACTCAAACATAATTATTATGTACAACATTACAGTTTTTGATCAAGACGTTATACATAGAAAAAAGAAAAAAAAAACACACACACACAAAATCATATTTGACAATAATCTGGTAGAACAAAATACAAACAAAAAACAATTACACACGACACAAACTATACAATTAATAACAACAATGGCTAAACTTTATCCAAGGCTTCACAAAAAGACAATACCTACCTTGCTACGTACATCTATCCAAGACGAAGGAAATAGATCACACTCCGATTATGATGTCATAAGGTAATTGAACAGTGTCAAGGAACGTATGAGCGGAGAGTTGGCATGAGCCACGGTGCGTGCATGGTATGGCAAAAAGTGGATGTTTACGTGCACGAAATTATGAGACTGGCAGGAACTTGTGACCTCTGCATACCGGGCAGCCGCTTTTAACCACTAAGCAAAGGTCGCCTCTTGTAAGGACTCTTAATTTTTAAACTCTATGTTACGTCATTACGTGACGTAATTTGTATCCTACTTGAGATAGGTACAAATGGATGAACGTGACATCATGTTGACGTAACATACAGTTAAGAGATTTGTCCTGGCAAGAAGCAACCGTAGCTTGGTGGTTAAAAGCGGTTGCCCGATATGCCCGATATTTAATAGTTTAAATAGTTAAAATAGTAATAGTAATAAGTCAACATTAAGTGAAATATTGTTACCCCGATCTCATTAATTTAGAATTTAGATGTCATTATTAATTTTTTTTGCTTAAGATGTATTAAACTTAAATCTAAATAAGAATTAAAATAACCGCCATTTCAAACATGTTATATTCATTACAAAAACCTCCTGCAGGACAGGCTAAGCCTAGTGCAGAAGTTTTTATAGTCGATTGCAAACTTCTTTACATTACAAAGACCTGTCATTTATACTCATATAATAATATTTAGAATGTAAAGAAAATGTAACATCTTGACACTTAATAAATTTTATTTAATTTTTTTATTTTATGCAGAGGTCGCTGTTGCTAATCCTGCCAGTCCCATTATTTTTTAACCGACTTCAAAAAAAGGAGGAGGTTCTCAATTCTTTTTTTTTTTTTTTTTTATATGTTTGTTCACTGATTACTCGAAGCCGCCTGGACCGATTTGAGAAATTCTTTGTTTGTTTGATAGGATATACTTGTCATGTGGTCCCATTTTTTTCCAGTCACGTTCTGATGATGGGATCCTAGAGAAATCGAGGGCAACCCTCAAATTTAAAAGGCTTCTATATTGTTTTTTGTATATTATCTAAAGCTACTTGGATATTTGCATCTAGTAGCCAGCATTTTATGTTGCTGATCTGATGCTGGAAAGTACAACTCCTCAACGGTTAGGAGTACGAGGATAATTCTTTACATATAGGCTCCTTAAGGAAGTTTACTGTATTCTTTCAAGTTATACACAGATGAGGCGAGACGTTGAATATTACTTATGTATATTCATAATATGAGGTCATGATTTAATGATGGGATCCTAGAGAAATCATGGGTCAATCAAGCTTCTTTATTGTGTTTCGTATATTACCTAAAACTACTTGGATATTTGCATTTTAAGTTGCAGAGCTGATGCTGGAAGGTACAACTCCTCAACGGTTAGGAGTACGGGGATTATTATTAATAAGTTTTCCGTCTCAAGTAACCGTCGTCTCCTCATTCGAGAAACATTCTTGCTCGGTCTACCCATCACTTAAAATCTTAAAATAAAATAATTTTTAACAAAAAAAATCCGACTTCAAAAAGTAGGTAAACTAAAAAGCATAAAATAAATTTACTTCGCACAAATAATACGTTTTTTCATTTAGTTAAATAGAAATTATTAAATAATTATTTTATAATTCTGAAGTCGGTGCCAAGTAACCAATAACTAGATAATAAGTATAAATCTTTCTAACAACTATTTTCTGACTGAATATTAGTTCTTAATTATCCGATTTACGTGGCACCGACTTCAGAATTATAAAATAATTATTTAATAATTTCTATTTAACTAAATGAAAAAACGTATTATTTGTGCGAAGTAAATTTATTTTATGCTTTTTAGTTTACCTACTTTTTGAAGTCGGTTTTTTTTTGTTAAAAATTATTTTTACTTGTTTCTTAGTACAATTTTCTAAGAATAGCTAAATTATATAAAAATAATCAATAATAAATCTTATCATCAATATTAAATCAGTTAGCCGTGAAAGTGTAACTGACAGATAGAAAAATAGACAAGCAGACCGTTAGTATAATAATATTACTAAACAAAAAAAGTCTTTACTTTCTGTTAGCAAGTCAACAACTTCAAATTAACTCAGGGACAAAATCTTGGATTTGCACAATTTGACAGCCTTATTTAGCATTTTTTTAAATGAGCTAAAATACTTTACAGTTTTTCAAGTGTCAGGTGGCACAAAAAAACTTCGTATCCTTTTTTTACCCCTTTTAATTAGTTACCCAACCAAACTGAAAAAAAGTCAGTAATCCTCCTTAAACCCTAGTAAGATTAAACACCCAAACTTGAGCCATTAGCTTGATAATTAATCTGAAATACGTATCCAATTAGCGAAAACTTTTATAAATAAATCTAAACGCTCCGAGTTTTGATCGTACCGGCTTCCTTAATTATTTACTTACTACATAACACAACATAACATAACATCACGCATTATTACCCAGAAGGCTATGGCAGAGGTGTACAACACCCACATTTCATCTCATCTCTAGGTCCCATGGGGTAGGGGGTGAGCCTATTGCCATGCTGCTTTTGTGAATTTCCTGACGTAAAGTTCACAAATAAAACTTCCCAACCCGGGAATTGAACCCGTGACCTCGCGGTGAGAGGTGTATACACTAACCACGACACCATCGAGGCAGTTACTGAGGCTAACTACTTGTATGTACTACTTCCACCGGGCACAATTATTACTAAGTATTACGGATGCATGCTCAATATTGACAATGTGTATTTTAAATTTAAATCAATTTTATATTTGTACGCCGACCATGGCAAAACATGTTGATACATAACATTGTACCAATTCAACTGTTATAGAAAATAACTTTCTGTAAACCACACATGATTAAAGCAAATAAATATAATCTTTATATTTATCTTATCTTTATGTCTCATGTCCGTGCTGCTATTGTTAATTTACTGACGAAAAGTTCACAAATAACACTTTTCACGACCCGGTAATCGAACCGAATATGCTAACCAATAGACCACCAAAGCAGATGATGGAAGCTAGTTTTCTTTAAATTCGTAGAAATGCATCGTCAATTAAAGAGCAATTAGTTCACTTCGCAGACGCTATTCAGCGATCATTCATTTATGATAGCGACTTGCGTTTTACGTTCAAGTGAAAAGTGGTCTATTCACGGTGGAAAAGCACGGGTACAGTCAAATGCAAAGGTGTTGAACCATTTTTTTACAAATACTAGCTGATACCCGTGGCTTTGCCTGCGTGGTAAGTCGATGAGCTTTCTATACATTTTCAGGTCTATCAAACACACAGTAAAAACATAAAATTCAATCAAGCCGTTTCAGAGTAGTACATTAACTAACACTGAGACACAAGTTTTGCATTCATTAGATTAAAAAAAAAACACTTTTTTTATTCGAACATCGAATATAAAAAGTGTTTTTTTTTTTTAATTTGATGAAAGACATTATTATTGATTAAGTGCTGTCCAAGAATGAATCGAGCTTCAGTGCCTTTGTAGCATCTATTTACATATTTTTTTTTTATGATAGTTTTAGTAATCCAAATCCAAAAACAAAGATTTTTTAAACTAAGCTGAATTATAGGGTAACTTTTACCTTACGATTCAAAAAGGCAACCTGTGTTCAAGCGTTTGTTTTTTTTTAATTTAAATCTAAAGTACCTTAATAATGAAACAAACAAATTTGCCCAGGTCCAATATTTTATATCGAGAAATAATAAGTGAAGCTTCAAAATTTATACTTTATCGTCAAAATTACTAACTCAGCCACGGGTTAGGTTAGGTTAGGTTGCTGACTTAGTAATTTAGAAGGCAACATACATTTTTGGGGGCGAATAATGGTATTAAAAAGAAGCCTGTTTAAATAGCACCCTTTTATATCAGACATTTTATTGTGACATGATTATATTATAACTATTTTTTATTTTTATTAGTTCGGATTTGATTCTATACTGACATTGTATTTTATATATTTTTATTAATTTTATCATTTCAATCTATTGTTATTATTTTATTATGTCTAGAAATTTTATTAATTAATTTAAATAAAAAAAAAAACAACATTCCTACTAACCCAAAAATAAATGACTCAATCTAAACCTATGTTCAAACCCTAAAAGACCGCTACCAGTGGGCAACGTTCCCAAAATGCTGGCAGCATTGCCACGTTGTATGGCAATGCTCAACTTCTGGCCAAAATAAATACCAGCATTCTGAGAACGTGTGGCCTCAAACAGGCATAGTTGTGAAATCATAGATGCGCGGCACAATGTACCCCCCGCCTCCTGCGAGTTTTGCCAGAATTATTTGCATAGATATTTTCTTTCATTACCTCTCCATATTGATTAAGTGCTCAGTGTAATCAACTATGAACCGACTGCTATAATCTATTCAGACAGAAGGATTAGTGACCGCAGTTTGACAGTAATTATGTTATTTAACTAATAATGTTGAACCTATTCAAGTATGTATCATTAATGATTATTAGGCTTTATGGTTTTGTGCAAACTTATTATTTAGATGCATTGTTTAAATTATTAAAAAAAAAATAACTACAATTACAATAAATGCACTAATAATTAAGAAATACATAGTAATATTCAACGTCTCGACTCATCTGTTTACAGCTTAGCATCTATAATTCGACATTTAGTTTTATATGACGTGCAAGCACCTTAAAGTTACTTATCCCGCAAAATTATGTCTAAATCCAAAACAGTCTTAACAGCTGCTCAATGTTAAAAAAATCCTATCTAACAAAGCCCCACACTGTGCACAAGACGAGGGAAAAATGAATCATTCCACTTTACAAACAGGTACACGAAAAAATCATTTTTTCGGCATTTTAAACGGACACATTCAAGGCAAATTTCAGTTTTCTAGCAGTAATGGTTTCGACGCTATGCGATCGACCTCGGACAGACAGACAGACATGGAACCCTAAAAAGCAATGATAAAATAGCTCGTATCTCCATAGTATTAAATATACAGTATACTGTTTTTCTCCCGACAGGGATTTACTCCGCGCATCTCGCATTGCAATCCTGACGCAAAAAGCTTATTTCATGCAATTTCTTAGGTTTGCAAGACATATTCAAATTAAATGGGTTTTCTCTGCAATGTTCTTGTTTGCGGAGAGTGTATAAATACGTTACATATTAGATGGAAAAGAAAATATACTACAAAAATTATGCACCTTCTTAGAGTTCCGTAGTACCTAGTCTGTCCGAGATATTGCGTCGAAACCGTTAGTGCTAGAAAACTCAAATTTTGCGTGTATATATATATGTTAACTATGTCAATAAAGTGTTAGATCAAAATATTGTTTTTTTTAGGGTACCACCCCTACATGTAAAGAGGGAATGAGCGTATTGTTTCGATGGAAACAGTCACCAAATTTCCAATTGCCGATGATAAAAATAGCGCGTGTGCCTTAATTCAAACTTTAATTACTGTCAATAATCTATATATATATATAAAAGTAAGTCATATTAATCACACTATTTATAGCTTAAAAACGGCTGAAGCTTAGAAATAGGTTTAACAACTCATAATTAAATACAAAACGCCTCTGCTACAACCTTCTAGGTGGCAAGCGAGATGTTATGTTATGTGAATCTCTTAATCAATAATCACGCAAAGATCCCTGACCTCAACTTACTAGACTTAAGGCTGTTCTAACTCCGAGCTAAGTTATTACACCTTTATATTAAGGCTTTTCTTGCTATTTATGTAGGTCTCCGTGGCCGCAAATAGAGTTACAATAAAGCCTAGATTTACGTGCAAGATGGGTTTAAATGTTAATTTATTTAACTACTAGTTAATGTCCGCGACTTTGTCTGCGTGGAATTTGATATTTCCTAAAAAGTTGAGAAACTTCCCTCATACACTTTCAACCCCAAACCACCTTGAGAAAAAAAAATTGTGATTATAGCATTTCCAAAAATCTATCATATTGCTTATTTATGTCGGGTAGAGACTTACATGCAGAATTTCGTTCAATTCCCTTCAAAATTACCAACTTCAAATAAAAGTTACAACCCCGAATTCACCCTTTTGGGAAGTGATATTTCCAAATATTCTATCTTATTAATCATGAATGTTGTATGGAAAACCTTTTTGCAAAATTTCTTGCAATTTTCTTCACAATTGACTAACTTTACATATAAACTTTCAACCCCTAACATACCCCCTCAGAGATAAACTACAGCCTCCAGCCAAGGTTAGACTCCAGCTACACAACTCTGAAAACCGCATCCAATTCTATGCAATTTTTGCGTGATGCGCGTACAAAAAGACAAAAATTACATACAGACAGACAGGCAGAAATTCAAAAGAAATATATTTTGGTTTCTAACTGTTGTTATGAAAACTCCTTGAAATATTTTTCTTTAATATTTTAAATGGCAAATATACAATTTTAATTGTACAAAAAGATATGTATAGATAAGTCAGTACTACTAGCATTTTAAATCAATCAAACAATATAACCAATGCCCCATTAATTGCTTGTCCACTGCTTCCATGAAAAACATTGGGGAAAACCAATGTTGCCTCCATAGGACACCATAATTAACGAATTAGGGGCACGTTTGATCAATCAAGTTAATGGCTGTCACGTTTGACAACCAACGAAATCACTCTAATCTTAATAAAATGGGTTGATAATCATGCTTTTATGCTGGATTATGCTTTTTACGATTAATTCCTTACATGATTTATTTATTTGTATTTGTATCCTACTTAAGATGGGAACAAATGGATGAACGTGACGTCACGAAATGGCGTAACATAGAACTGAAAAATATAGGTTCCGACTGGAGAAGGGTGTGGCAGAGGTGTACAACACCCAAGATTTACCTGTTATGTTTAGGTCCCATGGGGTAGGGGGTGAGCCTATCGCCATCTACTGGGCACAACTTCAACTCAATGCATTTTCTGACGGAATGTTTACAAATAACACTGCTCGACCCGGAAATCAAACCCGAGAACACCGAGGCAGATCTAGCTTAAAATTGTTCATAAAAGCTCTATTTGTGACCCTTTTTATTACGTTTAGCACCCAACGTCTTTCACATAAAACAAACCAGTCGTATACCAACCATTCTCATTCATTACCAAACCGGAATGCCATAGTAAAGCATTGTTTCCCATAGGACACCATAATTAACGATAGAAGGGCACGTCTGATCAATCAAATTAACGGCTCTCCCTTTTGACAACCAATCTCGAATAAATCACGCCAAAACGGGCCGAGATTTTACAAAAATTGTCCTCAAAAAAAGAAAAAAATATCCAATATTTTTATACAAATATCGTAAATAAATAAAAGTAATACTATAGACGGTATTTTCATTGTATTTATCAACAATAAATTCAAGAAACAGACAAGCTAACTCAGATATAAACCACGCATGCGCCCTGGCTGTTTGCATCGCTTTTCAGGGGGGCAGACAGTTTCGCGAGCTACGAGGGGCTTCACGTTCCCTTCGCGGTTATCCGAATACGTTGTGTAAAAAAATGCAGTGAGGTGAACATTAAAAAAAGTAATAAAATTATGTGTGATTTCAAAAAGTGTTGTGGAGAAAAATCTTGAGTATTTTTTTTTCAGTGTGGAATATGTGTTTAGTGGATTAGGTGAGTTTTAGGTTTTTTTTCTTACGATTATTATTATTAAAAGTATTTTAAGGTTTTTTGACAAACAACGTTATATTATTAGCGGCAAAACTTGACAGTATAAACTTTTTTTCACGATTAGTTTACAAAAAAGTTTTATCGGCAATTATTTTGTGCGTTATCATTTTTGATAACGTTTTTTAACAGTTCATTATAATTAATTACTGTTTAATTAATTACTAGGAGCTTATAATGTTTATGTTAAAATAATAGGTAAATTTATTGACAAATATTTTACGGTATTTAGTGTCATGTGAAAACGTGGAGATTGCGTAATTTCTGAAAACGTATGTACATAGGTATATAATAATTTATATGTAGGTATTTATATTTTTTTATACGGAATATTTTAATATATTAATGTTATCATTTTGAATTAGATGTCATATGTATATTTTGTAATGATTTAATGATATTATGATAGTTATAATATATTTCTTTTAGTGTTTGCAAAATAAATAAAAATAGTCCAATAGTTCAAAACTGATAAACCTCAACTCTTAGTTAAGTATTATTAAAAAAAGGTAATAGTGTTGTTATTTTTTTTTCGCGAAATACTATTTTCATAAACTAAAACAATTTTGACGACACACTACTGAAGATAATCGCCGCCGCCCACAATTTTTTAATTTATTGAATACTAGCTTCTACGCACAGCTTCGCCCGTGTGATACGTTAATAAAAAGTAGTCTTTATTATTTCTCGAGTCTTTTTCTATCCCAAACTCCTTTTTCTTTAAAATTAGTCAAGGAAATTCAAAGATTTATGTGTTGAAACAAACGAATGAAAAAATCTATTCCCATTATAATATAGGTATTGGTATAGATATAGAGGTCCAATCTTAGACCATATTTGATTGTGTGCTCTTTGAATCCAATAACTTGTTTTAATAGGAAATACAATATGAAAGCAATAATTAGCCAAATTATTGGCTGTAATTAATATCAAAGGCAAATTTTAGAGGTTCCGAATAGATCTTATCTAACCCAAAAAAATAAACTGACCGAATTTAAAAGTGACACAATATACACTTGAAAAAATAACACAGTCGTCACTTTAATTAATCTGTGTTATATGCTTATCGTTTCAATATTACTGGTGGTAGAGCTCTTGTGAATGAGCTCGAGGGCGGCAGCACCACCTCCTCGCTTTAACCTGCCGCCAAATAGTAGTGCTTCCATTACTGTGTTCCGGTTTGGTGGTGAGATCAGGCCCTGAAATTACTGGCACATGAAACATAACACCGTAGTCCTCAGCTGCAGCGACGCATCTATCATCTGCTTTTGTGGATTGTTGATGTCCATGGGCTGTACTCCACTTACCATCAGGTGGACTACACGTTCGTTTGCTGTGGGCGTAGTATGAAAAAAAAAACGGTTTATCACCTGTAAAATTGGGACTAAATGTCGCCACTTTTGTGATAAATGAATTCCCAGAGCAATTTAGAACATTTCCTTTAACTGTATGAGGAAAAAAGAAACATTAATAACACTTGTATTACATTACAGGCGGTTCTTATAAGTACGTTATGTTACATTGTTATTTTGTGAAGTGGCAATAATTTACACGTATTAATACTCGTCTAGCAGCGATAGCTAAGTAGGAGACCGTGGAACTGCAAGTCAAAGGTCTTGGGTTCGATCCCACGGCTCACACCTATGTCTTTAAACCGTTAAGATTAGTCTTTTCAAAGATATGTGTGTGTGTTTATCATAATTATAAATAATCGCTCGTTAACGGTGAAGGAAAACATCGTGAGGAAACCTGCACGCTTGATAGTGCCTTAAAAGTACTCGAAGTTGGGTGAAGTCTACCAATCCGCACACTAGGCCAGCGTGGTAAGAATAGGCCCGAGCCCAGCAGTGGGACTTATTATATGTATTAGATACAGGGCTGATATTATTAATACTCGTCCGTCAATATTTAGCTGTCACTTTTAGCAACGAGAAACTACACGTTTATTTTTGACTCACAACATTTTTTTTGTCAGTTCAATTTACACTGGGGTTGTATTTTAAGCGGCCGTGGCGCAATGGATTAGGCGGATGAATGTTACGATCGAGAGGTCGGTCGTCAGTTCGATTCCGGCCATCACACCACGAACATGAACTTCCTCCGAACACAAAGTAAATAAGCTTAGCTGGAATACTAGTTATAAACAGAATCAATTTGCTTGCGACCACGGACAGTGTAATCTGTCTGCCGAAACGTCAAGCCTAAACGTAAAATAATGCATGATCGTGTTAATTCCCGTTACATTTTACTTAATCATGCATCGCGTAAGTTTTAAAGTTAAAAAAGGCATTTATTGCAGCCACAGGTTTTAGACATGATCTGTGTTCATTCCCACCGGTGACGTTTCTGTACAAATTAATCAATTATATGATTTGGCCTACACGGCTGTAAATGAGAACTAACCATGCAAAAAGTTTATGGTTTCAATAAATTCGCTATATCGCTTTCACCCAAGTTAAGCAACGGTGATGCTAATTCCCTCAAGATTTTCCCAAAGCTCTAATACAATTTAATAAATGAATCTCTCTGTGGTCGGTCCATGATGGCTTAGGGTCGTGGATCGTGGTAATCAGTGGACATGGATGGCTTGCACCTGGTTGCCTCCACCAGCGTCTGTTCTTCGCGTCTCTGACGTCGGAGCTAAACTTTGCTGTTGATGGGCCTCGCACTTGGTCGCTCCAGCTATTCAAGGCTCTTTTAATAAATGAATAATCAAACACTAATTCAAATATATAATGGGTTGTCTACAAATCTTCACTTGACCAGTGCAACGTTCTTCGACCTAAATCTTTCTCACTGTAAAAGTAAGTCAACAATAAAATGGTAGTTTCAACTTGAAGAAAATATCTTAGTCGTAAAGAAAATATATAAAACTTTAAAGAGAACGGTAAACATGCAGCTATTGCCGTTTCGTAACTAATATAAGTTATCTAGCGTTGCCGCGTATTCGAACGTATTACGGCAAAGCAATGCAAACATTAAAAGTATAAGTTCGTCAAATGTATTTAAAAAACAACTTGCCAAATATTTATCTATACTTATCACTTACAAATATCTATCTATATTATAATTGTACGCACGACTGACTGATTCATCAACGCAGGGCCTAAACCACTAGGGCTAGGAACTTGAAGTTTTGTACAAAGCTTCCTTCCATGACGTAGGCGCGCACTAAGAAGGGATTTTTGGAAATTCGGCCTCTAACAGGGTAAAAACTGGGACAAAAGTTTGTATGGAAGTCCGTCATTTTTGAAGTTACAAGCATGAAATTTCGTATAGTTAAACTTGAATAAAAATTAATTAATTTCTGTACCAGAGTTTTCTAAATTTTATGCCCAAGAGGAGGAATTAGGGTTTTTCAGTAAGAAGCAATTTGACGCAGGAATTAAATAGATGGCGTTGTTAATATTTTAAAATTGCGGGCACCGGCCAGAGTTCGTTTGGCGCGGCATTTAGTGAGACATAAAAATTAGTATCTACTTAGTAAGTACCTAATTACCACGAGCGAATACGTTTTTGAAGAGTTTATGCTTAGTTAGTGGAATCGTTGGTTAATATTAATTGGAATTATTTTTAGAGCGCTATATACTTTAAATATTTTACTTTTGTTTTATGACAACTAATGTTAAAATTTAGTTATGTAATCAACAATGTTCTCATGTAAATTATGTAAATCGTTTTATAAGAATAAAGTATCTTTTAACCTATAAGACGTTGTTGCTATAGAAGAACATAGATTATACGTTCCAATTACAATAAATTGAAAATTATATGGCCTAACCCTTCTCATCATAAGAGGCCCGAGCCCAGTAGTGGGACATGTATAAGAAACAGGGCTGCTATTATTAAGTAATACAAGACGTTGTTGGTATAAAGGAACATAGATTATAATTTCCAATTACAATAAGATTGACTGTATGCTCATTAAAATTTATTTATAGAATATCAAAATCTCTATGAAATATTATATAGTGACTATTTCGTTGGTCTAGTTGTTACGGTATGGGACCTTTCATGAAGTCTCGAGTTCGATTCCCGGATCGGGTGAAAGTGTGGCTTGGGACTTATGCAGGATATTTTCAATAGCAGCACCAAGTTTGACTTTAAATTAGTCTACCATTATGCACTCGAATAAAGTTATTATTTATAATTTAAACCTCACTAATTGTATTTGTGTATTCAATTTCTAAACCTTGCTTTGTGGACATGACAGGTGTATGTTTCATTCATGTATTGTTAATTCAAGAGTTAACGATCTTTTCAAATTAATTTAATGATTCGGTTTATGATTCACTGAAACAGCTTTCAGCTCTTGGGGAATAAGAATTTTCTTTCTCTCTCTGTCTCTGTCTCTCTCTCTGTCTCGCTCTTTCTATCTGTTTCTCCGTTTTTCTCTCGCTCTGTCTCTTTCTACGTCTCTCTGTGTATCTCTTTCTCTCTCTTTCTATCTGTTTCTCCATTTTTCTCTCGCTCTGTCTCTCTCTACGTCTCTCTGTGTGTCTCTTTCTCTCTCTCTTTCTATCTGTTTCTCCGTTTTTCTCTCGCTCTGTCTCTCTCTACGTCTCTCTGTGTGTCTCTTTCTCTCTCTTTCTGTTTGTCTCTCTGTCTCTCTCTCTCTCTTTCTCTCTTCCTGACTGGCTCTATTATTAATCCCATCTGGAGGTAAGGTCAGCCTGTCTAGTTTTAACTCTCCCCTTTGCAATGTCTTCGATCTCTGTGTTGGTAATTTACATGCCAATTAATCTTTTCTACTGTCTAAGATCTGGTCTTCGGCCTGCCTCGGGGTCGCTGGCAAGAAATTGAAAATTGTAAGGCCCGATTATCTATAATTATGGTGTTGGTCTCCTTTTTACATGTCCATCTTAGCGTAGGTTATTCTCTTGGAGCTTATCGACGTAATCACGATTTTAATTATATCTTAGGAGATATGTATGGTGGTAGAGCTCTTGTGAAAGCTCGAGGGCGGCAGCACCACCGTCTCGCCTTTAACCTGCCGTCAAAAAGTAGTGCTTCCATTGCTGTGTTCCAGTTTGGTGGTGAGATCAGGCCCTGGAATTACTGGCACATGAGGCATAACACCGTAGTCCTCAGCTGCAGCGACGCATCTATAATCTGCTTTTGTGGATTGTTGATGTCCACGGGCTGTACTCCACTTACCATCAGGTGGACTACACGTTCGTTCTCTGTGGGCGTAGTATAAAAAAAAAAAATAGCTGCCTATCTTGAGTTTGTCTACATTAAAAATGTTAAGTTTAGAAAATATGTTATAACCTGCAGAAACATTAAATTACTGGCACTAGGCTTGTTTTCAAGTTAATACTGTCGTTCCATTAGTACATTTGATATTTAGCAGAGTGGCTGTCCCGCAATCAGAGAGATTAAATGCTGCACCTGACATCTATTTGCATAATTATTACTTTTTTATACCCACTTAGGGTTATATTTAGTTTTTCTTGTTATAGTAATAGCATTATAAATTCAAAATGCCGATTCAAAGTAGGGATAAGAAAATATAAGGTTAATAGTGAAACGTATAAATGAGCCTTTTGTCACATTTTATTCACTAAGTAGAAAAAGGTTTTAATAAACGTAGATATTAATTTAGTTGAGGTTTTAACATCTGGCCAAGGTTTTCCTAAGAGGCATTGATTAGCTAGAAAAAGACATATAGAGTAATAGCTCCTTGTTTTCCGTTCTCTTTAAAGTTTTATATATTTTTTAACGACTTAGATATTTTCTTCAAGTTGAAACTAGCATTTGATTGTTGACTTACTCTTACATTGAGAAAGATTTAGGTCAAAGAACGTTGCACTGGTCAAGTGAAGATTTGTAGACAACCCATTATTTATTTGAATAAGTGTTTGACTATGCGTTTATTAAATTGTGGTAGAGCTTTTGTAAAAATTTAAAGTCTAAGCATCACTGTTGCTCGACATGGGTAAATGCAATATAGCGACTTTTATTGTGCTGGCTGCACACACGTCACATGGCGTCGCGAATTGCTGCCGTGTGATAAAAAAAGCATTTATTTCAATGGGCCCCATGAGGCGCTTAAACACTAATATATACATAAAATTAAAATAAAACTAATTGCATTTAATTATTATACTTATTGCAATAAAATGATTTGACATCGGAGCTTAGATTGGCTTTACTGTAACTTAGAAATCTGAATTACAATCAATCCAAGTACCAGCTCGGATGGGTATTGCATCACGAGAATGCTGGGGAGAAACTCATGTGCACCATCTTTTCCAATTCATACAATATTTGTTTGTTTTTTGAGAATAATTCTTTCTGAAGTTATTACAACTAAAACTCAATGGCTAAAGAGTGTTTGAAGAGAAAAATAAACTTAAATATTGCTTTGAAATAAATAAGATATAAATATATTAGATTTAAATATATTCATATATATTCATTGTTTATTTATTTATTTATTTATTCAGGAAACTCAACAGCTATATTACATGTTACATGCTTTTAAGATGCAATCAGCCTCAGCTGGTTGCATTTACAAGAAGTGACTTAAGCCAATTAGAGAGTTCCACGGCAGTTAGATATAATATAAATTAGATATATAAGATATGTATCCAGCCAGCGCGCATACACGCTCGAAGATCGGGCACGTCTAATGTGGGGTCAACCTACGTAACTATAATTACTATGTCAAACATAATAACGTTACACGAGTAAAATAATAACGCTCTAATTACGTTAACTACATGTACTTCCTACTACAATATAATAGGGACGTAAAAACTGCTTGCATTATTTTCTTCTGCACAATTTGTACAGCAAACTAAAGGTACTAGAAGTAGTCACTGAATCGCCAAACTAGTATTGAAATAAACTGGAGAAAGTAGTCATATATCAGGATCTAATATAAAAATCAAATTTTACCATCCCACCAAAATTTTAGTCCATCCTTACCCTCATATTAATAACATCACGCCTGTATTACCTACAAAGGTGTGGCAGAGGTGTAGGTACACTAAAATCCTAAGTCACACTTTCAGCCGCTCCGGGAATCGAACTCGAGACCCCGTAAAAGATCGCAAATGGTGTATCAGACTATTAATTGTCAAATGTAATTTTTAGATTTTTTTTTCTATACGACGTATAAGACGTTATGTCTTCGTCTAAAATTGTAATGGTGTACATAATAATAATATGTATAAGTAAATAAATAAATAAATAAAAACATAAAATAAATCACAAGACCAACGAGACAGACACAATATTATATTTTATAGAGATTTTGATATTTTATTAATAAATTTTAATGAGCATACAGTTACCCACAATGGTGTTGCAGAGGTCTACTTCACTCACATTTCACCTGTTATTTTTAGATCTAATGGAATAGGTTGAAATTTTGGTGGGATTGTGACATTAGATTTTGATATTAGATCCTGTTTACTACATTCTCCAGTTTATTTTAATTCTAGTTTTGCGATTCAGTGACTGTACTCCTAGTAAAAGGTACTAGGAGTACAGTCACTGAATCGCAAAACTAGACTAGACTAAAATTTTTGAGTTTTCTGTATAAATTGTGCAGAAGAAAATAATGCAAGTAGCTTTTACGTCCCTATTTGTAGTAGGAAGTAAGTACATGGTAGTTAACGTAATTAGAGCGTTATTATTATTCACGTTTATTAGAGCGTTATTATCTTACTCGTATGACGTTATTATGTTTGACATAGTAATTGAAGTTACGTAGGCTGACCCCACATTAGGCGTGCGCGATCGTCGCGGTGAGTGACGCATACGCCCATCGAGGCAGACTACATTACAATTACCGTATATATTTTAAATATTATGACTTCATACAAGTAAATTAAATGACGCCTACTCGACTCTGTTTTCACGGTAGGTGTATAATACTAAAACTCTTATTACGTGAATAACGTGTACAGACAAGTTCATTAATATGTTGGCAGTTTTGAACGTTGTTTATTAACTTGACTGTACTTACTTCCTGCTTCGATAGCTTTATGGTACATAAAATGAAGAATAAGTAAGCGACAGTTCTTTTTGTTACAATACTTTACATAAAATTAAAAAATATATATTATAACATATTTCTACCCAGAAGGGTGTGGCAGAGGTGTATAATACCCACATTTCACCTGTTATTTCTAGTTTTCATGTGACAAGGGGTGTGCATATTGCATCTAATGGACACAATTCCTAGTCCTGCCGCTATTGAGAATTTCCTGACGAGAAAAGCCGAAATTTTACGTCTATAACAGGCCGCATTCGAACAGGCCGCATTCGCTAAACCCTAAAAATACGAGACAATTTATATTTTTTTTGTTAAAGCAATAACAGAATTATAACTCAAATCAAATACAATTAACCCAAAGGAAACCCAACACTGTATTAACGTTGTACAAAATAATAACGTTTTAATTGCATTAACGGCGTGTACACACAGCTACATATAAACCTTTAATTTCCAGAATAAGCTGGTCTCGCGTTGTATAGGTTTCCCGTGTGATGCGAGATCAGCTTATATTGGAAATGTATAGGTTGATGAGTAAGTTGGTATGTAGCCGACTGTACCTGCTTCCTGTTACGATAGTTAACATGAAACGGATGTAGTTGAATTAAGTTAGGGTGAACTATAACTTTATTTGAATAATTTACGTATGTTTCTTATGCTTGGAATATGAAGGCGATCACACAAAGATTTGTCCTGTTTGGGGATTGAACCCAGAACACCAGTGTAGTTGAAAACAAACAGGTCACTTTACTGACTACACGCTCAATCTTACTTGAGCAAATTGGATTTTTCACACATTTGTTACATAAATCATTAGCTTAAACAATAACTGTTTATGTACTTACACATTCTAAGATCTTGGATAAATAAAAAACGGGTACGCTTTGTTTCTCAAATTTTATTTTCATAAAATCACAAGACTGAATTTGTTTTTCATAACATTAATGATATTAATAGTAAACAAGGACCTCAAATACACTCAGGATGATATTCAAGATATTATTCTGAATAATTAATATCGCATACTGCACAATGCATGCATGATAATTATTTCCCTTGCGCTGCCGGATGCAATTAAGTGCTGAGTAGGTGTTATGTAGGCAATATGTATTTTTATATTGTAATTTGTGTAATGAAGCTAAATACGGCTAACTAAAGAATAAATAGCGTGTAAAACAAAAGTGGGTACAATTAACTAATAAAAATTACTTTTGAAGCCATAAGCTTTAGAAAATAAACTCGAAGAATCAATGTGTCAACTTTAACCTGCCGCCAGGAGGTAATGCATTCACTACGGTGTTAAAGTTTGGTGGTCAGAAAGACACGGATATTACTGGCAAATGAAGCATCGACTTCATCGAGTCAAAAGATTTCATGAATTTGGAGTGTGGCTTGAATAGCCCAGTTGTGAGAGCAGTTGGACCGAATCCAAAGGTTCACTTCATCTAATTCTGATTCAAATTCAATAAAATTTGACTGCTTTTTAGTATTAGAAGCATCTATAATAATCTGATTTAGTTGATTATGGATGTTTAAAATTATATTTTTTATTATGAATTGTACTGAACAATATACATGTTGAATAAAAATATTGAAAAACCTATATAAATATATCTTGTATTTCATGCAGACAAAACCAATTTAAGTAAATGGGTTTGTTTTGTATGATATTCGAAATAATTATATCGCATATTGCACATTACATGCATGTTAATTTGCTGCCTTGTACCGCCGGATGCAATAAAGTGCTAAGTGGGCGAAGAAATATAATTTATCATGTCGCTGACAGAGAGTGGGTAGAAGAATATGTTTAATTATGTTTTATTTTTGAAATAGGAAAATATGATAATGAAAATACTTTGCGTATATGTTGTGGGTGTAATTAAATTTCACATTGCTTTATAATAATGTCATCTCTAACAACCCTCGTTTGAAATACAGTACGAATTTGAACCCTTTATCCTTATCTTTTTTCAGTAATCAGTTTAAAATATGTATTTTAATTAAATTTATAAAACAGGGTCCCATTTCTTTCTTTAGTATGTAGATAACGTAAAAGTAACAGCCGATAGCCGGGACTAACGCATGACGGCTTGACGTGTACATTACGGCACTCAATTACATTTCGCCTATAATTATCCAGAAAGGCATAGGTGTATAACACCCACACTTCACCTGTTATGTGGTGGTGAGCCTATCGCCATCCACTGGGCACAATTTCAGCTCTATGCTTGTATTGAAAATTGGCTGATGGAGAACATCCCAAACAACACTTTTGCCCAATCTGAGAATCGAACCTCGCGATGTGAGGCTGCATACGCTAACCACTAGACAAATGGGGCACTTATTATTTTATTGTATAGAATTTCCCGTCTGTTTAATATCTACAATATTCTGAATATTAATATCGCATATTGCACATTGCTTGCATGTTAATTCGTCGCCTCGTGCCGCCGGATGCAATAAAGTGCTGAGTGCTATGAGCGAGCTTACAAGATATTAAAACAGAAATGTGACTGTCTTTGTGTCTTTAGAATGAAAAGTGGGTAAATATAGATTTTTATGGTAGTAGAGCTATATATGAGCACGAAGGAAGAAGCACAATAATAGTGTCTGCACTACTGTGTTCCGTTTTGGCTGTGAGATTAAGCCCTGAATTTATATATAATTATATATATATATATATATACGGGGTGGATGCGACATAGCGACATTTATTGAAACCACAGCTTCTATACATGGTAAGTATCAATTTCCACCGGATAAAAATTCTCTGGCGAAAAAAAAAATCCACGTCTTCCGAACAAATTGCACGATCGCAATGTTCAAATTGTTCGGAGAACGTGGTTTTTTTTTTTTCGTCAGAGAATTTTTATCCGGTGGAAATTGATACTTACCATGTATAGAAGCTGTGGTTTCAATAAATGTCGCTATGTCGCATCCACCCCGTATATATATATATTAGGCATTATTGCCTCGCTGGTGTAGTGGTTAGCGTATGCGCCTCTCACTGTGAGGTTTTGGGTTCGATTCCCGGGTAGGGCAAAGTGTTATTTGTGAACTTTACGTCAATTTCTATTATATCACCCACACAGCAT
Organism: Hypena proboscidalis; assembly: GCA_905147285.1. Lineage (NCBI taxonomy): Eukaryota > Metazoa > Arthropoda > Insecta > Lepidoptera > Erebidae > Hypena > Hypena proboscidalis. The sequence goes on along the minus strand of LR990150.1, from coordinate 693,569 downwards.
TTTATTGTATCCGGCTGAACAAGACATCAAATTAACATGCATATAATGTGCAATATGCGATATAAATATTCATAATATCATGCAGACAAATTGTATTTCAGTAATTTGGTGTAAATGTAATTAATTAAATGTATTTATTAGGTAAACATTTCAGAGAAGGCATATCCACAATTCACAAAATCTGATTGCAGTTGGGTCAATACGTTTGAGGACTACGATGTTATGCCTAACATAACATAATGTGTGGTGTAGTGGTTTAAGCGGTCGCCTCGCCGCTCTCCACTGCACTGGTGTTGTGGGTTCGATCCCCGCATGGGACAAATCTTTGTGTAATTCGCAAATATTTGTTCTGAGACTGGGTGTGCTTGTGTGAGTGAATGTGTGTATTTGGCCTTGTCATTGGGACCATTGGATAGTGTAATTGCTTCTGGCGTTCTATCTAATGTAAAAAATCCAAATTTATCTTTATCTTATCTTTATAATTATGATTACACCTATATTACCCAGAAGGATGTGGCAACGGTACAACACCCACATTTCACCTACAATGTTTACGTCCTATGGGATAGGGAGTGTGCCTGTCGCCATCTACCGGGCACAATTCCAACTCCGAGCTGCTAATGTTTTAGAATGTAGATTGTGATTTAATTGCCTGAAATTTCCACTTAACTGCTTGAATAGATTAATAACTCACTAGATTACTCAAATACAGTCTGTCTGTATAATATTCAAGAAATTCAGTATATTAATAGCGCACATTGCTAGCATGTTAATTCGTCGCCCTGTGCCGCTGGATGCAATAAAGTGCTGAGTGCTATGTGCGAGCTTACGAGATATTAAAACAAAAATGTGGTTGTCTAGATGTCTTTTGATTGAAAACAGGATGATATAATTTTACGGTGATTGAGCGTTACGTATGAACGTACACGTTGGAAAAAGTTCAAAGTGATATTTGCACTAATGTGTTGCGGATTGTTGGTGAGATTAGGGTCTGAAATTACTTGTACATAAGGATTAGCACCGTAGTCCTAAGATAAATAGACGCATCTATCACTTACCATTAAGTGGGCTACACTCCGTTTGCTATATACCTACGTAAAATCGAATAAAAAAACTAAGTGTATATTACGAGAGATGTCTTTTAAGTTAAAATGTAAATATACTTTCCTCGAATATTTAATCAAACTCAGTTAGTGTTACTTTGGCGTATGTATTCACAAAATAATAAAAATAGGGTATCGTGGTAATTAAAAATAATTGCCTCGTTGATTTAGATGTTGGCGAATTCGACTCTCACCGCAAGGTCTCGGGTTTGAATCCCGGGTTTGGAAAAATTGTCATTAGGGTTTTTCTGTAAGGAATTTCTCAAACAGATAAGCACGTAGTTGTTATTATGCCTGGTGGATTGCGATAGGCTTTCTCCCCATCCCATAAGACCGAAACATTGCTGGTGAAATGTGGGTATTGTACACCACAGCCTTCTGGGTAATATAGGCATGATGCTATGTAATGTCAGATATATAAATAAATAGTCATATTACGGATATCTACAGAATTCAGTTTCCATTACGATTACATATACTGCAATCTCATGTGCAATTTATCGTTTATAACTCATTAAACAGCGACAAATACACTATTATACTGTTTTTATCTTAAAACTTAATTTCCAGCAGTCATTTGCAACCCTATAAATTAACAAATAAATCGCAAAAGCAAATTAATGCCTGCTTTTAAAATTAAATTTTAATGTGTGGGCTTAAAGTCTCTTTTGAATTGCACTTTACATTTTAATGTTCTTCGTACTGTTGACTTCCAATGTAAATTGTTTTCATTTTGATGTGAAATAAAGCTGCATTTTTGCTAGACTTGTAACAGCTGCGGTGAAAATTGTTTGTTTTTTTTGGGTTGAAATGTATAGACTGGCTTGGAAAATATTAATTCGATTTTAAAGTGAAGTTTATTTCAGTTTAGCTTAAAATAAGGCAAGCTTAAAAGTTTGATAACGCAATAACAGAAGCAGTATCTAAGAACACACTTAATTTTTCGCTATAACAACAAATACTTAAAACCAAATAATGTAAATATTTGAGGTCCCATACAAAAAACATTTTTTTTTTGCTCTTTTTTGCTATTTGTTGGCCTCATGACCCGTGATAGCTAGACAGTTAAAATTTTCACAGCTGATGTATTAATGTTGCCACAATCACAATTAATAATATAAATACTAAAAACCAAATACAATTAAGAACTAGTAAAAGGGGCTCCCGAACAATAACAAACAAAGGGGGTGAACCTATCGCCATCCACCGGACGCAATTCCATCTCCGTGCTGCTATTGTGAAATGGCTGACGGAAATTTTATAAATATCTTTTATAAAAAAAATAATCGCCAAAAGCGTAGTTAAGCCCGTAATGAATATTAAACTTTCACAATAATTACAAAATAAGCTTTTGGTAAAGTTTTAATGAAATTAATTTCGAAGAACAAACACTCGATATTCAAAAACAAAACTTAATAAATTTAATTTTTCTCTCCTGAGTTTAATCTTAAGTTATTCTTAGCAAATATAAAATACCATTTTCATTCTAAAAATAGGTACATTTAGTTTTATAAATTTTAAAAGGACACTTTCAATCCCGTATTTTACACTAATGGAGTTTGATTGTTTTTCTTTTAAATTAGAACACTAGAATACAATGTCTATGCCTGCCCGTTGAATCTTTTAAGTCACAAAACTAAGAATTGTTATATTGAGTTGCATTATATAAGAAATTTAAAAAATTGGGGCTTAAAAGATTGATCTAAATATAATAATAATATTTAGATCAACCTTTATATCTATAATAATAAATATAATACATGTATACACAACAATAAATATAAACAACCTTAATATAAATACATACGTTGTAATACGCTTTTGCCAACCCCTCCTATGTGATAAAAGCGTGATGCTATATTATTTGCCTTATGAGAACAACTTGCAGTTTAATGTTTCCTAACAATATCCTTTTCACAATGACAAAGGTTCTCGTTGTATCCTCAGATGACAAGTTGATCTATATACATACAATAAATCTTTCTGGGTCCTTCGGAAGCTGTCTTCAATGATTTATTACTGCCAATGGGTGAGAGGATGCATTGTTTCAAAAGATCCAGATATTTTTGTTGTTCAAATAAAGCTTACATGAATTATGTGATTGGACAAAATGATTGCATATAATCAGAACATTTCTTGAAACGAACTTACTGAAGACGAATGAACAAGCAATCGTTTGAATACTAAAGGTTTTGGTGAGAGGATGCATTGTTTCACAAGATCCAGATATTTTTGTTGTTTAAATAAAGCTTACATGAATTATGTGATTGGACAAAAATGATTGCATATAATCAGACATTTTTTTAAACGAACTTACTGAAGACGAATGAACAAGCAATCGTTTGAATACTAAGGTTTTTTATTTTATTTATTATTCTTATAGCATTTAGCTAATGCTTAGCAAATTATACTAAGAATATCACGTAATAACGTAACATACAGTTGAGAAATTCAAGGTCCTAGCAAAATGCGACTGTAGCTAATTGGTTAAAGTGGCTGCACGGTGTGCAGAAGGTCGCAGATTCAAATCCTGCCGGTCCCATGATTATTTCAACTGTTTATTAGTACTAAGAGTAAATAAAATATATAACGGGAATTAACGCGTTCATGCAATTATTTACCTTTTAGGCTTTACGTTTCGGCTAACAGATTACACTGGCCATTTTCGAAAGCAGACTGGTTCTAGCGGCGCGCCGTCTCCGTTCGTGAGGGCGATGATTTTCTGTCTACCCTCACTTGTTGACTTTTTTCATTATAAAGTCCAATACACACTACACTGACCGTGTCCGGATTCGCGGATTTCACCGACTGCGAATCAAAGCGAGGTTTTGCTTTTGTATATTTATATTGCATGAACGCGTTAATTCCCGTTATATATTTTATTTAATCATGCAACGCGTAAGTTTAAAAGTTAATCAGTACTAAGAGTGTTAGTGAATGAATGAATATACATTTATTTCAGATAATTTAAAATCCATATACATTATTTAAACACATAACACTACATTAAATACCATTAGACATCACATAACATTAAGACACAAATACAATACAGAACATACACATCTAAATTAAAAAGCCAGCTACTTCAGGTAACGGCTCCAATTACCCTTTTTGTTAGATGGCGGTTTATAGGTGAGGTATAATCCTCACTAATACTTAGTGTAGTTAGTGTTACTAGAAACTTTTTAAATTATAACGCGTCATGTTAAAATTCAACACATTAAATATGCATAATAAAAATTACATCACGCCTATATTACCCACAAGGATGTGGCAGAGGTGTACAACATTCTCATTTCACCTGTTATGATTTGGTCTCATAAGAAAGGAGGTGAGCCTATCACATCGCCATCCACCGGGCACAATTCCAACTTCGTACTGCTACTGTGAATTTCCTGACGGAAAGTTCCCAAATAATATGGGTTCGATTCCCACTTAAGACAAATCTTTGTGTGCATGAACATGGTGGTTTGTCTTAGTCTGGGTGTTTCTATGTATAATAAGTATGTATTTGCAAAAGAAAAGTATCTATTTATTAGTATCAGTTATTCTAGTACCCATAGTACAAGCTCTGCTTAGTTTTTTTATTTTTTATATAGACTACGTCCACAGCGAACGAACGTGTAGTCCACCTGATGGTAAGTGGAGTACAGACCATGGACATCAACAATCTACAAAAGCAGATTATAGACGCGTCGATGCAGCTGAGGACTACGGTGTTATGCCTCATGTGCCAGTAATTTCAGGGCCTGATCTCACCACCAAACCGGAACACAGTAATGGAAGCACTACTATTTGGTGGTAGGTTAAAGGTGAGACGGTGTTGCTGCCGCCCTCGAGCTCATTCACAAGAGCTCTACCACCAGTCAGTTTGAGACTAGATGGCGTTGTGAGTGAGTTGTGAAATATTTATTTATTTATAATATTTGCCTGACCCGGCAATTGAACCCGAGACCTTACAGTGAGAGGCACATACGCTAACCACTAGAAGAGATAATATTCGTGTGGAAATCTATTTGAAAATAACTATTTAAATCTCTACATTTGTGTTAGACACGGGCCCTCCCAAGGGGAGAACGTCGACAGTTACTCCGTATCACTGAAGAAAAGTCGTTCGGGGATTTGATTCACCAGTAAACCGTTTATAATAGCGTAGGAAAACAAGCAATTAAATTTATAAACTATACTCTGACCACGTAATAATATTGTACTTTATGTTGGTTTGCTACACAGAGAGGTCCGTGAAAACTGTACGACCGCATGAAAACTATAGATTTTAACTTAAGCAATATGATAAGTATACATATTTGTAATTAGTGGCGGATTCATGACACATTCATACAACGCACGCACACACACACACACATACACACACACACAAACAACCAGACACGCATACTCACACACAACGCAAATGTTTTACTATGTTTTAAAATAATAACTTTACGAGTTTTATGTCTAGTTTATAATATTGTTACTTTAGTTTAAATTCTTAAGTTCAATTTCTGTATAGACGCTATTAATAACCACGATACAGGCTTTGCCTAGTGTGGTTATTACTGTTATATCTTTGTATGTACTTGTGGACTGTAATAAAGATTATTCTTATTCTATTCTTATTCTTATTTACCAGCAGGCTGAGTAGGCTGGAGCCTAGGGCGGCAGATTTTTGAGGCGGCGAAAATGGGGACCGATCTTTTTAAGATTTCTGCTTTACGGTTATCTGATGTTTCACAAATAGAACTCTGTAAAAAAATTTGCCGATGACTTGTCATTGTACATTCGGTATAGCACGGATCGTAAAAATAATCTAGAACTTGACAACTGTAGAGGCAAGACCGGCAAAAACTTCCCAGCCTATACCTTAAAATTTTTAAATCCGCCACTGTTTGTAATGTGATTACCAAGACTTTTCATTTGATACCAAACACATCATGATAACGTTTTTTTTTTGATGTATGATGTTTGAATCTGACGTTTAAATGTCGTTATATAAAATTTATATACCCTGTATCACCCGGCCATTTTTTTCGAATCTAATGACACCTAATACATTAAAATTAGTTCAGTAGTTTAGGTGCTACGGTGGAACATACAAACTAACATACATAGACTGCTAAAATCATTACCCTTTCTTTTGGTTTCGCCATAGTTGGGTAAAAACAGATTTTTATTTTTAGCTAGCTAGGCTCCGCCCACGTGGTACGTCAGTAAAAAGTAGCCTATGTTTTGCCGGGGTCTTGACCTATTACTACTCATTTATTTAGAGTTCCGTAGTACCTACAGGGTAACTATGAAGGAAATCATCGCGAGGAAACCTACAGCCTAAGAGTGCCTAGTAAGTGCTCGAGTCTGTGTTTAGTCTACCAATCTGCACTTGGCCAGCGTGGTGGACTATGGCCTAACCCTTCTCATCATGAGAAGAGGCCCGAGCCCAGCCGTGGGACATGTATTAGATACAGGGCTGCTATTTGTGAGTACCTACAGGGAACCCATATAGTTACTATAGTTACGACATGTCCGACTATCCGTATTTCCGAGGCATAGCGTCGAAACGGTTAAGGTTAGAAAGCAGAAATTAAGTATGTTGGTTGTAAATTAACTTTGCCAACAAAGTGGTAAAATAACATTAAAAAAAAAACGGGTACCTCTCATATATAAAGTTAAGCGGCCGTGGCGCTCACAGATATAGATTTACATAGATAAAGCAAATGCATACTTAGATTGATTTTAATTCGATTCTAAACAGTTTGATTAAAATTAATCTGAGCCACGGTTATTCAAATCATTGTAATTAGTATAATTTTGTATTATTTATTATTTACTTTTATATCATTTTTTGTAATGTTTTGACGTGTTCAAGCGCCTCCTGGGGCCTATGAAAATAAATGATTTGAATTTGAATTTGAATTTGAATCATGTACTTCGCGTGTCCGAACCCCGACCAAGCGTCATGGTTGGTCGCCGCTAACTTCAGTCTACGCGCGTCTTTTGTTAAAGAAAATCATAGCGGTCGGCTGTTTGAATCGTACTGGGCGGATGGGCATCGGCGGCATTGGTGTCTTTGAATCGGTTTGGATTTCCCGTCACTAAATTTCGGCTGTGACGTCACAATAGGTATTAAAAAGTCGGCACGCTTGGTTTCAATACAAATCGTGATACTTGCGTTATCTATGTAGCTCTATATCAGTGGTGGCGCTGGATAATGGATAATCTTTCGATCAAGAGGTCGTGGGTTTGAGTCTTGGCCATTACACCACTGCCGTGAGCTTCTATAATATATTAAACCAGAATAAATATACTGAAAATGTGAAAAGTGTTATATTATTTTTCTTTTAATAGAATCATCTTGTGAGCTTTGTGGGCGTTGTTTAAAGTAATTATAATGCCAAGCCTTTGAACTTTTAATTAAATTATGGTTACGGGTCTGGATCACAGATCCATTAGATTATATTATTTTGTGAAACTGAGAGGTTAGTACGCGTGTCTTTTCTGAAAATTTTCCATTCGCATTCTGAAACACGGTAGAAATTATTTTCGTCGCAAATTATTTCAAACAATAATATTTTATTATTATCTTGGAACGTTGACGACAGTAAATAAAATTTTCACTGGTGGTAGAGCTCTTGTGAATGGGCGGCAGTACCACCGTCTCACCTTTAACCTGCCGCCAAATAGTAGTGCTTCCATTACTTTGTTCCGGTTTGGTGGTGAGATCAGGCCCTGAAATTACTGGCAAATGAGGCATAACACCGTAGTCCTCAGCTGCAGCGACGCATCTATAATCTGCTTTTATGGATTGTAATTTGTAGATGTCCATGGGCTGTACTCCACTTACCACCAGGTTAGGTACACGTTCGTTCGCTGTGGGCGAGAATAAATAAAAAAGCCAATTTTTGTTACGATAGCAGGACATAATTATTATTGTTGGGACGAGGCTTTGGGTGTTCACGTCAACCTCCGTGGGTCTATTGTGTTTGTTTTTTAAACTTATATTAATTTATAATATTTTTTTTAATTTAGGAGAAACAACTTTTCAGCTGATATATATACGTTATGATAAAATTATAATTTTAAAGAAAAACAAGACTTTGGGGCTTTTACAGAAAGTATTTTAACATTGACATTTATTAATTTATTGACATTGACATAAAAAAAAGCATTACAACATAACATTACCCAGCAGTGTTGTATAACTGCCATATTTCACCTGTTATGTAACGTCACATGCGATAAGATAACCGCCTATTTAAAAAATTTTTGGTGGAAAATAATTCCAAACATCACTTTTTCTCGAATCGAGAATCAAACACGATACCTCGGGATGAAAAGTCTATTACGCTCATACAATAAGTTCCTTACACTTAAATTAAACGGGTTAAGAAATACCTTTAATATTATCGTAGTCACTTGTAAGCTCGCTCACGATAAACAGCTTAATTTAAGAGCACTACACATTTTTATAAGATCAAAGTAAGCAAAAAACGAAAATGTAGGCAATGTTCTAAAAGATTTTCTTCCCTGGCTAAACTAAATTTGGTAACTAGCTTAATAATAACAAGTAAACACAAAGAAAAAACAAGTCCTTGACGAGGTACATTATTTTTATTTCTCGTAGAAAAATCACGGATCTTAGGCGGGTTTTATCGTGTCCAACATAAAGCTCTGTCTTGAAGGTGCTCCCAGACTGCCGGCATTTGCTGAGAACTTATAATGTTACGTTACAGATTGTAATATTTGACCAGCGTGAGAGGACAACACAGCTTTTCAACGTGCAACCCGTTATGATAAAAATCTAAATTTAAAATTGTACTTATTGTAATTTTACAAAAAAAAACTGCCTTCAATTTAAAAAAAATGCACTTATAAGTAAAAAATACATAAGTAATATTCAACGTCTCGCCTCATCTGTGTATAACTTAAAAGTATACAGTAAACGGCCATAAGGTTCCTATAATTAAAGAATTATCCCCTTACTCCTAATCGTAGAGGAGTTGTACCTTCCAGCATCAGTTTTAGGTAATATACGAAAAACAATAAAGAAAGCCTAAGCCTTGATTTCTCTAGGATCCCATCATCAAATCGTAACCTGATGAGATTGGGACCACATGAAACACCAAAAAAAAAATCGGTCGAGGCGTTTTTGAGTAATCGGCAAACAAAAATGTAGTGAAAAAAAAACGATTGAATTCAGAACGAATGAACGCGTACGTTATTTTAACTTCTAGTTGATTATTTTTATAGCATTAAGCTATGCTTAATTTCAACTGTTTCTTAGTATAATTTGCTAAACATAGCTAAATGCTATAAAAATAATCAATTAGAAGTTAAAATAACGTACGCGTTCATACTTTACAACATTTGTGCTGAATGTAACTTCGCCATGTTGGTTTGTATCCTTCTTATGTTAGGAACAAATGGATGAACGTGACGTCATGAAATGACGTATCATACAGTTGAGGATTTTAGGGTGCTGGTAAGAGGCGACCGTAGCTGGATGGCTAAAGCGGCTGCCCGGTGTGCAGTAAGGTCGCAGGTTCAAACCCTGACGGTTAAAAACGTTTTTGCAACGTTACATTACAGGCGAATGCTGGCCGGTCTCGGAGCACGTTAACAGTGAATCGATAAGTCTAATATAAGTCTCAGCTGTCTGAACAAGCTCAAACAGGCTCAAATATATGCTAAGACCTCTGTTGACGGTGTAATATTCTTGGTGACTTTGAACGTAGACAATGAGATTGTAATGTAGGCTTATTATATTATTATTGCTTACATACTTTATTTGGGTTTATTGGGCCTAATTTAGCTTCGTATAGTTTTATATAGCATTATGATATTAAATAGCATTTTTTTATTGGGTTAGTTGTTTTAGGCATATAAAAATTAAATCTAAGGAAAAGAATCAAATTCGCTGTGCCCACTACAAGGCTCCATGAAATCTCTAACTCGTTTCCAGGTCAATGTATACGCTTTTACAATAAACTTCCTTTAGACGCAATAGAATTATTGATAGGTAAATTTAAAAAATATGTTAAAATTAGATTATGTCAAAAAGCTTACTACAGTATTTCAGACTATATAAATGATAATAGTATTTGGAAATGAATTGCTCTTCTTATTTGACTTTTATATGTTTACTTATTGTCATATTTTTTCATTTTAAAAGATGGTGCACATGAGTTTCTCACCAGCTCTTCTCATAATGCAATACCCATCGGAGCTGGTACTTGGATTGATTTTAATTTGATTCTAAACAGTTTAATCAAAATTAATCTAAGCCCCAGTTATTCAAATCATTGTAATTAGTATAAATTAATATTATTTATGATTTATTTTTATATCATTTTTTGTAATGTTTTGACGTGTTTAAGCGCCTCCTGGGGTCTATGAAAATAAATGATTTGAATTTGAATTTATTTTAGTTTAATTACTCATTATTTCGTTTGTCTGTATGTCGAACGTGTTAACTTAATTAAATTATCCCAAAAAATAAATTATGCGAAAAAAAGACCCATTGATTTTATTATTATTATGATTTTTTTACCATTAATCTTGTACACTTTTGACTCAATTATTTTTGCCCAATTAAGGCATTGATCAATATGTGATTTAGTAATGGCAATATTTAAAAGAAAATCATTAGTTTTTACCTTCAACCAGCCCCGGCTCCCTTGACGCCCCAGCACACGACTACAAAGTGTCTATTTTTAGATTCACACACACACACACGCTTTAACAAAGGCTATTATATATAGATATTTTATATTAGGTGTCGGTCTAGACACCGTTTGAAATATGACCTTATTAGTGTCACCTATTATAGGACCTAGGAATATTGTAAGGAAAGTTGTAGTCAAATAATTGCGATGTGTAACTTCAGTCACGTATCAGATTTTTGAAAGAGAAAATTGTTACATGATATAACATCCCGCCTATATTACCCAGAATGGTGTGACAGAGGTGTACAACACCCACATTTCACCTGTTATGTTTATGTCCTATGGGATAGGGGTAAGCCTTTCGCCTTCCACAGGGTCCAACACCGTGCTGCTATTGTAAATAAAACATTGCTGGACCCGGGAATCGAACCCGAGACCTTACGGTGAGAGGCGCATACTCTTACCACGAGACTATTGAGGCGGTAAAATTGTGATTTTCTCAATACTGTAGTTTGGAAATGTTATTAATTTTCTAGTGACTTGCAAAAAAATGTGCTTTTCTTTATTCCATTCGTCCGTCGATTTTTCCCTCATTTGTAAACCGCTGGTAAAACAAAGTTTTATAAAATACGTATTTTGGAGTTAATCCCGTTTTGAAAATTCGAAAAATATAGTTATCGGCTTCAAAAACTTTTTCAGACTTATTTGCCCATTTTGGGATTATTTGGTAAGAAACGAAATATGTTTTTATTATAAGAAATCGTACTTACCGATGGTGAAAAATACCTACATTCTTTATTTAAAATGGGTGCACCCATACGGCATAGTTATAAATATAAAACAATAAGATAATAACAGTGAGAGAACAAAATAAAGATTATTTGTATTGTATTTGTAATACTTATGATTACCAACTTGACGAGCTGTCAGCACACGACTAGCCATAGATCTGGCATTGAATAAGCGTAACCACGCTTAATTATGACACGTGAGCGCTTACTTCACATTTCCACAGTATCATATTGATTAACAACAAACAGTAGAAAAACAATAAGATATTAAACAATAATGGAACAATCCTCTAACAATCAATTACTAAAATGAACTCCAATTTACTCTAACAAGCACTTGATAGCCTGTTATTTTGATTAATTAATACTAAACAAATAACCCACTTCATACGTACTTCATAATAAGGTCAATATTAATTATTCTATACTTGATGGGCTGTACTCCACTTACCATCAGGTGGACTACACGTCCGTTCGCTGTGGGCGTAGTATTAAAAAAAAAAAAAAAAAAAAAAAACAGTATATGCTGGTCTCGAGTTGTATAAACTTCCCATCTCATGGGAGACCAGCCTATATTGGATTTTTTTAATTTGATGTGTACGTGTACATTATTTCTACTGTTTGACCGGTTATTTCTGGCAATTTTAAAGCCTCTAATGTTTTATGTATAAGATGAAATTTACGATGAAATTACTAACTACTACTTGTACCATAAGGAGGAGCTAAGATAAACCTTTTTTTTCCTTTTTTTTCAATCAATCAATCAATTTGCCTCTTGGAGTCCACTGCTGGAAATAGGCCTCTCTCAATTTGCGCCACAACACCCGGTTCTGCGCTTTCCGCATCTTGTCCCCTCCAGCGACCTTCTTCAGGTCGTCAGTCCACCTGGCAGGGGGGCGTCCTACCTTACGGTTGCCGAGTCGCGGTCTCCATTCCAATTAATAGTAATAAATCTTAATTGTCACATGATAAGTTACATATTGATTTGGATTGCCTGGCCCTGCACTAGTGTTCACTGTGTCGCAGATGCCAGTGTGCCCCCTTGAAATTATGCCGCACTGTGTCGCAATTTTTCCACTTTGGAAGCGTCCCTCGCGCAAACTATTCAGTTTAGAAAAAAATTATATTAGAAACCTCAATATCATTTTTGAAGACCTATCCATAGATACCCCGCATGTATGGGTTGATGAAAAAATGTACAGTTAAGGGGAAAAAGTGGCTGTGACATACGGACGGACAGACGGACAGACATGACGACTCATTAAGGGTTCCGTTTTTTTGTCATTCGGCAATCGTTCCATCTTAATTCTGTGGAGTTGTACATTTCTGTAAGAACTCTACAAAGACCGGATGGCGGAGTGGGTAGTGTAGTGGAGTGGAGAGTGGGAATCGAACCTGTGACGCCGAGGTCGCGGGTTCGATTCCCGCTTTAGACAAATCTTTGTATGTATGAACATGAGTTTCTCTTAGTCTGGAAATTTCTTTGTATAATAAGTATGTATTTACGAATAACGTAAGAAAAGTATATATGTATTAGGATCAGTTATTCTAGTACGCATAGTACAAGATCTGCTTAGTTTGGGACTAGATGACGTTGTGTTAAAGTTGTGAGATATTAATTTATTTATTAACGTTGGTTCTCAGCAACCACCACGGTTGATGACACAAACAGAAATACAACCAAGATGTTATGTTGTAATGCTATTTAAAAACTCTCACATTTCACCAATCAACTCTTACTTCTCTTGAAAGTCACCCAAATTGCGTTCGCTACTCGATACGTGCGCATCACGTTTCAGAATGTAATTGGAATTAGGCCCGTATCTTACATTTCTCTGTAATAATGTTACAAGTACATTTTTGAGAAGGAAAAGAGCTTCTAATAGAATAACATCAAGCCTATTCCTCCCAGAAGGGTGTGGCAGACGTATTTAACACTCACATTTCACTTGTTATGTTTAGGGTGAGTTTATCGCCATCCACCGTACACAATCCCTACTTCATGCTAAGTTCTTATAATTAAGATGTATTAAATATAATTAGTATGTTCTTTTTGGTCAAAATGATGCCTAAATAAATATAAAAGTTAAATCACGTATGGTGTTCCTATATAACAAAGGGATAATTCTCCGCCAGGCTCGGTAGTATTGTCTGGCGACCAGCTGTCCGACGGTAGAGTCTGGAAGTAGTATTTATGTACACTTGCTGTAAACACTTCGCTATCGCGATTCAGCGCTCTTTGACATTTGTGACGTTCACTTCTTGACGTTGTCAACGTCATCACTTATTATGTGCGGATACGGTACACGTGCAATTTTAAGATGGGTCTATTATAATATAATGAGGTTTTATCCTTGCCTCCGAGAACACATAAAAGCGTCGGTCCCGGTTATCATTTGAAGATCTATGACAGTTATTATATAAAATGATATAGGCCAGACAGACAACAAAGGGAATTGTATCACCTCGTTTGAAATCGTAGAGATCTAAAAGCAAGGGTTTCGCATAAAATACTGATATTCAGCTATATCTTGTAGTTTAAGAGCTGACAGTCAAAAAAAAATACCCCATTGGTCCCGATATATATTAAAAAAATATGACAGCTCTTTTAATATGGCTTGACAAGAACTAGTCTAACAACACTAGTCACTTCACTTACAATACTGTTATTCAGCTGAATCAAAACACTAAGAGCTTATCAATAAAGTTTTAAAATTAGACAAAGGCTTATAAAGTGATCAATTGTATACATTAAATATTTATTTATGAATGACTTAAAAAAGAAAAGGTTTTCAATTCGATTGTATTTTTCTTTCATGTTTGTTTGCCAATTAATCGAAGTTGCCTGGACCGATTTGAGCATTTTTTTTCGTCCAAAAGAGCATGTATACTTGTCATGTAGTCACATCTCATCTGATGATGAAATCCTAGAGAAATCCTGGGCAACCCTTATATTATATTTTAAAGACATCTATTATGTTTCACGTATATTACCTATAGGTACACATATTTGCGTAACAGTCAGCGTTTCATGTTGCTGAGCTGATAAAAAAAAGGACAAAATAATAAAGGCAGCTTTAAATAATTTTATGTTTACTGTTTATAACTTAAGTTCCTATTTACAGCCATGAATACATCCATGTTAATAATATTAAATTGCTGTTTTCAATCCAAATTAAAGTTTTTGATGGCTACATTTAATGTCAACGCACTTCACTCTAAAATTATTGTTAAAAGTACCTTGTTTTGTAAGAAGCTTTTATCTTCAATTTAAAAAGAAACGTATGACATTTATTTTGGTAACATGAAATAAAGTTATATAATGCTCTTTAAGTCGTAGCGCCCTCGGGAGTTTCACGCACACAAATTGCTACGGTTAACAGAACAAACATTTTGTATTTTGACAAAACTCCTAGCCTAAGAGTCAGTGGTCGCCCGACTGACGTCATTTTATAAAATTTGAAAGTTTCCTTGTTTGTTGCAGACTTTTGCCAAGGTTTCAACCCCAGACAATTATCTCTAAACATTTAAACTTTATGGATGTTTGTCCATAAATCACACTGTACCTAAAAGCTCTTACAACTTTTATAAAATATTTTCCAAAGCCATCACGATTTTAATACTATATTTAGGTACTGATCGTTTTAACTTATTAATTTTATAAAAAAACTCCTACATTACTACTAAAACTATTATATTTATATCTTTTATTAGAGACACAAACAAGTAAACTTTTAGCTTTTATAAAATGATGTCAGTCGGGTGGCCACTGGCTCTTAGACTATTAAAAAAAATACAAAATAAAAATCATCGTAGGCTATTTTTAATTATGTAGTATAGGATCAAAAGCTTGTTTCTACTTATGATAATTACCAAGGCCTTTTTATAAAAAAAAAAACAAAAACTTGCACTGTTTGATGGTTGGTCTTTAGTCAAAAATATTGTAACGTCCTTAACCAGATTCTATAACTTTTCGGAGACGACGCTGAGCCTTCACCAGTCGGTTCGTGACCACGATCGGTGTGTTTCAATCGAAATTGTCGAGCAAAATAGTAGATTATTAACCAAGGGGATAAAGCAGTGTCTTCTTTCGCGGGTGACGATTTAAATCGCGAGCGTAACGTAGGGCTCGAGGTTTACTCCCGAGCGTAGCGTGGGTGTTAAAAACTTAAATCGTGAGCGAAGCGAGGGATTTAAGTTCACCCAAGACTAAGACAGCTTTATCACCGAGTAAAATACTATACTTTTCGTACCATTTGCGATAAAATTAACTCAATAATAATATGTTGGCAAATTCCTAGACTAATATTTTTTTGTCGGAAAAGCAAAGGCATCAAGCTCATACGGCCTCGTCGGTTTTCGTAAATTAATTTTATAACTGCATAAAAAATGCGTATTCCTTTTTCAAAAAGATGTATATATTGCTTTATATACAAACTCAATGGTGTAAACACAGATGTAGTTCAGTATACATTTCGCTAAGTATTCTAAATTTAAATTACATTCTCCCCTAGAGGATGAATAAAATTCAGTACAATTTTTTTTCTCTGTTTTTAACAGATTAAAAATGACTATTGTTATGTTCGCTTTTTGTGGCATAGAATGTCACTTGTTTCAGCAAGTGGTACGATAAAGGTATGTATGCCTTCAAAAATATTTACGCGATAAAGACCCGTGTCTACAATGTATAATTAGATTCTCTAGATTAGGTAACATTTGTTTTAAGTAAAAAATAATGTTTCAATCGTAAGAGGCGCAAACATGTAACAACTATCAAGCGTGCTATATTTGCGTCTTTGAGGTACTCAGCAGAATCAGCAACCGCGCCAGCCCTTACATGAGTCCCAAGAAGATAAGGAAACATATTTTACAACTGCTGTCCCATAAAACACTCCATTTCCTACCTGAAATTCTACCGCACATTTTCAGAGGCCTACTTACACTTTTGAAGACACACACTCTTTGAGTCGTTAGTAGTGCCCGCGGGAGTTTCACACAATGGTAAAAATTGCTACAGTCACCAAAACAAACATTTGTTTTTTGATGAAACTCTCTGTGATGTGAAAGATAACGATGACAAAAGGAAAACAGTTGGAGATGAGTTTGTTTTGGCAAAATTAATGGTAAAATTTTTATTTATGGTTACCTTTAATTAGTGCTATAAACTTGCGGTGTATAAATGCTAATTGTGGCGGTATTCGCACATAATAAATGACGGATGACACACACGTGACATAATGTCGACGAGTGCTGAATCGCGATAACGAAATGTTCACAGCAAGTGCCTATATATACCACTTCCAATTCGATAACGTTGGACAGCTGTCCGCCAGGCTATACGGAGCCTGGTCGGAGGATCCTCCCTTTGTGGTGGAGGAACATCGCACCCTGTTCCTCTACACTAATCGTTGAACGTTGGACCAGAAGACTTCAAATAAATTTTGTGCTGCTGGCAGATAAAACATGCTCCTTGATTTTTTTTTAATTAAATAAAAGTAAAATATATACTTAAAAGTAATAATATAATAATATTAAATAAAAATAATATTAAATAAAAGTATATACTTAAAAGGTTTTTTATGTATTTATATTTATATATTTATAATATATATATTAATATTATAATATACGTATTTATGGACCATATACATTATACATATGTATACTTATTTAGGTAATAAGGTAGAATTAAGATAGTAATATGTATACATTTCATCATTTATTTTCTCTGCGTTGTACACTTTACTTTGACCTTTTCCATCATTATTTCCTCTATGTCTCAAAGGTTTGCTGTTAGAAAATTCATATTGAATTAAGCTCGCCTTTGTACATGAACTTTAGTATTAATGTTATCATCTGATTTTTTTGTGTGTGCAATAAAGAATTTGAATTTGAATTAAAATGTTAAAAAATATTGAATTTCGTTGAAATTCAAATACGAAATAATAATAACGTTTATCTTAACACAACTTCACACTTTTTTTTAATGTTGTAATTTAAATTCAGATATACCTAGTATTTTCCAAACGAGTTCTTTATTAGAAGCAAAAAATAAAAATGCTCGATTTTTTTTAATTCGTTTAAATATTTTGTTGCAAAAACTGCTTAATTTAGAAAGGGATTTAAAAAGGATATTCCAAAAAGTAATTTAGTTTTTCGTGACTAAAATTTTACATTATAATGCTTTGGCGGTCAAAGTTTGCACACTAATGCGAATATTTTTCACACTGCAAGTAGTTTGAAATTCAAATTGAGTTCTTTAAAGGAAAAAACTTTTCAAATACGGGTGAAATGTGGTTAGCATTGCTCGAGTTTTCTACGGGCGGGCGTCGCTTTGAATGGCTTAAACGCTTACGCCAAAGACAAGCGTTAGAATTGACGGTTTAAGATTTCGTTAAGGATTATTGTAAGTGTGAAAAATTATAAAGATGATTTTTGAAATTTGACAGTTATTTAAAAAAAAACAACCCCTTTAATACATTCAGATACAAAACAGTGACAACATTAATTTGTAGTAACATAACTCTTATTAGAGTTTGCAATTTAGATGCTGATTGAATATTTTCTAAACGAGCTTAAAATAAAAATGTACTCAAAAATGTAGTATAAGTTAAAATATTTTGGTGCTAAAACTTTAGCTTGACTTAAAAAGGATGGTCTAAAAAGTAATTTAGTTCGTGGATATTTTTTTTTTATATTATATGCTTTTACCGTGAGAGTTTGCACACACTGCAAGTTGTTTGAAATTCAAATAGAGTTTTTTAAAGGAAAAAACTTTATAAACATGGGTGAAATGTGGTTAGCATTACTCGAGTTTTCTACGGGTTTTGCTATAAATGGCTTTAAAGCTTATGCCAAGACCGAGCTTTGAGATTGAGAATCGATATAAGAGTTTGTTTCCCTGAAATTTCGATATCAGGGTTATGTTAATGAAAATGCGTGAAAAAAGTAGTTCAAATAGTTTTTTTTTTCGATTTATCTTGCGTTTCGACATTTAAAAAAAAATGTGTATCGACGTTTTATGACGGGTATTTTAGCATTGCTTGAGTTTTCTACGGGCTTCGCTATTAATGGCTTAAACGCTTATGTCAAATAGGAGCTTTGAAATTGAGATTAGATTTAAGATTTCGTTAAGGATCTACGTCCGGCTTTTGAAAATTGCTGTCATGATTAACAAGTAGATAAAAATCCATTGAAAAAAAAATAGTTCAATCTAAAGTTATTGCCATTTTAGTCCAGTGGTAAGCGTATGCCATTTAGCCTAGCTACTAAGCATCAGAGGGACAAGTTTTTTTTTTATTAAATCTTGAAAAAAAACATATCCATAGATCAATTTAAACTCATCCGTTACTATCAAAAAATGGTCTGCACGTGTGGTGTAGTGGTTTAAGCGGTCGCCTCGCCGCTCTCCACTGCACTGGTGTTGTGGGTTCGATCCTCACATGGGACAAATCTTTGTGTGATTCACAAAGATTTGTTCTGAGACTGGGTTGTGCTTGAGTGACTGAATGTGTGTATTTGGTCTTGTCATTGGGACCATTGGATAGTGTAATTGCTTCTGGCATTCTATCTAATGTAAAAAATCCAAATTTATTAAAATTTATTATTTATTCATCAAGAAAGTAAAAATATAATTTAATATTTAAATTTAAACGAGAATTTTTCCGCAATTATGTTTGAAATAAAGTGAGCCGTATTTCCATAACAGAGAAACGGAGAAAATAGATAGCAGTTTTTTAATTGATCGAACTGAGAATAATAACGGTAGTAATTGTAGGAAATTTCTTGTACTGAATTGGAATTCATTCTTAATTCAGTAATTTATCTGAATGTATGGATGTACTGCCTCGTTTGTCTAGTGGCTAGCTTATGCGGCCTCTCATCGCAAAACTCTGGTTTGATTCCCGGGTCAGGCAAAAGTGTATCTATTTCCTTATTTTTTTATTAAATATTTTACATTTTCATAAAGCCTTTACTATTTTTAAGATTTTTGGCAAAAATTCTATCATATTTTTATTATTGGTTAATTAAAATTGCGCTGGATTACCTAGAAAGGTGTAGTAAAGATATACACCACCCCCTTATCTCACTTGTTATATTTAGGTCCCCTGGTATAGAGGGTGAGCCTATCGCCATCCACTGGGCATAATGCCAACTCCGAGCTGCTATTGTGAAAATGCCCGACGGAATTCACAAAAAATACTGCCCGACCCGGGAATCGAACCCGAGACCTCTATCGAGGCAGTATTAAATATGAAGGATATTTCACCAGTGAAATAAAAAATTGTAAAGGATTTTTGAAATTGTAAAAATGTTTAATCAAACGAGAATAAAATTATCCCGCAATTATGTTTGAAATAAAAAAATAAAGATATTTGCATGACAGAGAAGCTGAGGAAATCAATGGGAGTTTTTTAATTGATTGAACCGAGGTTAATAACGGTGGTAATTGTGGGGAATTTCTTATAATGAATAGGAAATAATTCGTGATTCAGTATTTTATCTTAAAGAATGGATGTAATTTTGCATTTAAAAGGTCTTAGCTTTGGATTATGAAAAAAAGAAATCAAAAAATTTTTTTCAAGCATCCATTCAAGTTTCGTTTTGGATTTTTTGCAATATTTTACGCTGCCAATATCTGTATAAGAATACGGTCAAAACAGTCAAAAGTTGTTTTTAAGAAGTGTAGTATGGAGCAATGGCGCCTTAAACCTATATTTTGTGGATGTTATTATGTTTTTGTAGCCACTTTCTTACTATTAGGTGCAATTCAAATTTTTGTCAGCTTTTTTATCATGCACAACTAAACAACACAAGTTCACATCAACATCGAAGCTAGAGTTGTGCCCGATGGATGACTATAGGCTGGCTGATTCACAGGGAGTTGAAAAAACAGATGAAATGTGGGTGTAATTCACCTCTACCAAACCCTTCTGAGTAATATAGGCGTGACGGATAGATAGGAGGTGAGCCTATCGCCATCCACCGCGCACAATTCCAACTCCGTGCCGTTATTGTGAATTTCCTGACGAAAAGTTCACAAATTACACTTTGCCTTACCCGGGAATCGAACCCGAGGCCTCGTGATGAAAGGCGCATACACCTACCACTAGACTATGAAGGCAGTTAGATAAGTGTTAAATAATTTTGTAAATTTCTACAAAAATGCCGAGTAGGCTGCCAGAGACATATCCTGAACTGATGAAACTGGCCCTAAATAACATACGTTGATAAAATATACAACTACAAGCAATGTACAGTTAGCTTGCTGAATAAACAAATATTAATAAGAAACACACACTTCACACTTCCCACAAAGCCATTTTATATATTTAAAAAAAAACATCTTGAATAGGTTTCCAAGGACGTATCGTAAACCAATGAAACCGGCCTTAAATAACTCACAATATATCTGATGGATATGTAACAGTACGAAGTTCATTGTACGTAGATAAAATATACAACTACAAGCAATGTACAGTTGCTGAATAAACAAATATTAATAAGCCAATACCATTAGTAGAGCTCGTATCGAAGTTGTGGAACAACTTCTGCATAAACATGAACTCTACTATGTTTGTCTCTTATGTAGAGACTTCTGTTATGTAGAGAATAGAGACAAAGTTCTAACAGTTTCAATGCCTCGTTATTTAGTCTTCAGTGATTCGTGTTTTGAGTTATGAACATTACTTTATGAGATACTTTTAACATGAATTAGCTAGTTGTTAAAAAATGAAAATTGCAAGCTCGCTATGATAAGTTAAAAACTATAGCTATGAAGAATGGTGGATTCTTTCAATCCCATTGTCGTCTCTCGTCGGATTAAGTGTTCTCGATTTCGAGCACTCTCCTTGCTATTAGATTAGGAGCTTAAGACGAGGGCTGCCGACTAGTGTAGATTGGATGGAGGAAATATCGTTTGTAAATAATGAACCTTATTTTTTTATCCTTTTTATAAATGTTCGGCTCAGCATTTGTGAACGTGATATTTCAGAATTTATAGCTTTGATTCAAACGTAAATGACTTTTAGTCTAGGTATACTTATATTATAAAAGAAATGTGAAATTTGGTTGTTTGTTTGTACCCTAAAACGCTGAATCTAGAGACCAATCTTGGTGAAAATAGGTGTTTAGATAGTTTAGTCTGTCAAAAAGATCATAAATTACTTTTGATTGATATACCAAGTGGACCTGCACCCTCGAAAGTCAGTTTCTACAAATTAATCATGGCGTATACGCATGTAGGTAATTATTTTTTTAGCTTTAATATTATATAAAATATAAAAAGGCAAAGCAAAGCTACAATTTGCTTTAAAATATTACATGACAAGTATTTGATAAAATGCGTCATCTCTCGACAGTATTGTGTTGATCTAAATTCAAACGTACTGTATGTGACTAAGTGACTTATATCACTCATCGCATAGGTGGCGTTAAAACCAAGTAAGGTTCGTCTAGCTAAGGTATAATGATATACCTATGACGCTGGCACAAAAAGAGTTCAGAAATTTTGAGTCTAGCAGCATACGAATCTATAGCTGAATTGGCAAAGCTCTTGGGGTATATACCCAGAGGGTGTAGGTTCGAGTCCTGCTGAATTTTTCATTTTCCACTTTAATATTATATAAAATACAAAAAGGCATAACAAAGCTAAAATTTGCTGTAAAATATGACAAGTACAACATGTATGTAATGTTTCTAACAATCAAAAACTGAATAATTTCGGGCATCAGCTTAACTTTTATTAGAGTACCAGCTTCGACCCGCGGCTCCGCTTGCTAGATACGATATAAAATACAGCTTATATATTTTATTTACTGCAAATGTACAAAAAGATTTTTTTAAACAAAATCAAAACGTTAAAAATCTCTGTTTTTACGTGTTTATCACACTTGATTTTTGTAAGCCCTAGCTGAAAGCGACAGAGACGCAATTAATACCGTTGTAAGCTTTTTTTAAGCTGCGAGCGTTATCTCAAATTGGACTGATAACAGTTTTTAGTGCTTTTAAGATTTCTTAACTTAAAAACGAAAAGATGTAGGTTTTATAATTACCCACTTTCCATCATAACATAGCATTACCATGGTTCGACTACCCTGTAAGGTCTTGCATATTTGCGTACCGCTCGTTACGAGGTTCTATACCCAAAAGTGTTATTTGGGATTTTTTGCATCAGGTAGTTCTCTATGGCAGGACGAAGAAAATGTCCCCGATGGATGGGATAGGCTCACCACGTACATAGGACCTAACCATTACAGGTGGATTATGCGTGTTGTACTCCTCTGACACTCCCTTCTGGGTAAAATGGGCGAAACTGTTTGTATTTAAACGATTTTAAGACAACCCTAGCCCAAATAGACAGTGCAGAGACGCAGTTAATACTGTTGTAAGCGTTTTTAAGCTTCGAAAGTGATCTGAAATTGGACTGATCACAGCTTTCAGGGTAGACTCCCGAGCGCCGTGTTTTCATACTAACGTAATATGGGTTTAGCTTTAATATTGTTAACTTTTAATCTATTTTTATAAATAAATCATATCTAAAATACCAATATGCATGTTTGTGCGATGGCTATTTTGTCAAAATTATTTTTATCATTAAATGAGTTACATAAAAACTGACAAATCTAAATATAATCTTAATCTGTTGTATAAGTGAAGGGTTAAGGGTAAATAAACGTTATTATATATTATTTATGGCTTTATTATCGAAAGTATTGGACAATGATGCAACAATGTATGCGGCATAAATTAGACCAACCCGTAGTACAAATACTTCTGGATAGGTGGCACAGCTCACGCGCTTATTATTTTTTAGTATTTTTTTTTATAGAAGCAACAGTTATACATCATCTGTGAAAATTTCAACTGTCTATCTATCACGGTTTATGAGATACAACCTGGTGTCAGACAGACGAAAGGATGTATAGCGCAGTCTTAATAATAATAATAGCCCTGTATCTAGTATATTAAATATATATATTAAATATATTTCACAACTCACACACAACGCCATCTAGTCCCAAACTAAGCAGAGCTTGTACTATCGGTACTAGAATAACTGATACTATAGTTCGCACGCCGAATGATGATCCCTATGACGTTTCAATTGACAGTTGTACTAGTTATGCGAAACAATTTCGATAAAATACTGTTTTTTTAGGCAAATGTCATGTCATTCAGCCAGGTCATTCAACATAATAAGCAATATTTATTTATTTTGAAAAAAAGATTACGCGCATTTATGGACATAAAACACTAGATAAAAAAGTAACAGCCTTATTATATTTTATTTTACTATAGGTACTTTAATTTTGACAGCTGACGATTGGCGAAAAGTGGTCGAAAGAACAAAGAAAATTTGCGTACAAGACTGGGATCGAGATGTAGAATACGACAATATCATTGACCAACCGTTAATAATAAACGTCACGGATAGCTGCAGTTCAGACTCAGATTTTGAAGATCCGCTTGACCCTGTATCAGATTCAGCTTGATATAAATAAAATACAAACTCAAAGCATTTGTTTAATTTTTCCAACAAATTATCGATATTTGGTTTATCGATGTGTCCCTTCTCAGTCGATAACAGCTAGACGACGTAACTTTTGCAGCACGTACCATGTACATTTGCATTGAGTTTTTCTCCATTATTTCTGAACATTACGTAATAATTTCTTAATATTCATTTTTATAATTTACAAATGTACACAATTATGATTTTTTCGACTTTTTAATGGACCTCTAAAGGATTTGATGTGACAGGACGTCGGTACAATGTTAAGCGCTAACGAACTGTCATAGGGATCATCATTCGGCGTGCGACGTATAATACATATAAACTTTTCTTTTGTAAATATATACTTATTATACATAGTAAGACCCAGACTAAGACAAACTCCATGTTCATGCACACAAAGATTTGTCTTAAGTGAAAATCGAACCCACGACCTCGGCGTCGCAGGCAGGTACACTACCCACTCCGCCATCCGGTCGTCAATAAGTACATGTTCAACTGTTAGGTTCGCGCCTCCTTTCATGATGAGAAGGGTTAGACCATAGTTCACCACACTGGCCAAGTGCCGATTGGTGGACTGCACATGACATCGAGTACTTTTTAGGCACTCTTAGGAATGCAGGTTTTCCTTCACCGTGAGCGAGCGATAATTTATTTGACAAATATCTTCACACATATCTTTGAAAAGACGAACGATTTATTGACAAGAAGTGTGCCGTGGGTTAGAAACCAAGACCTTTGATTTCACAGTCCTACGGTCTCCCATTCGGCTATCGCTGCTTATTGTCTTACTAATAGGGTTCGATATTTCTCTTTGGGTACGGGACTTAAAAAAAACCAAGTGCCTACATTTCTTTAAGAATATTTTTCCGCACCAATTAATCTGAAAACGGCGTTGACTTTTTACTTTGTAGTCATTTCTAACATATTTTTATTCGTTTTGCCAAAAATGTAAATGAAATACTTGCCCAATATTCGAAGATTGAAAGTCAATTTCCAAGTTATCCGGAATAAGCCGAAATATTAATTTTAGATGAAAAGCAAACTAAACTTCCCAATATTGAAATTTATCAAATTTGATATTAACGAGATTTTGGATAGCCAATAAAGGTTCAATGACCCTTAATTGAAATGTAAAGTTGACGGAATAATTTCGTGATCTGTTTATCTAATAACAGAGCTTTTGAAATCGAGATAGGGTAAAATATTTAAAAATAAAAAAGGTTTTACTTTTAATCTGACGAAATAATAATGTTGTTTAATACTTTGTTTGGATTACTAAAATAGCCTATAAAATAATATTTTTCTATTATAATAATAATAATAATATCGTATGCGCCTCTCTCTGCGAGGTATCAGGTTTGATTTCCGGGTCGGGCTAAGTCACAATAGCAGCATGGAGTTGGAATTGTGCCCGGTAGATGGCGATAGGCTCACCCCCTATCCAATGGGACCTAAACATAACAGGCACAGCCTTATGGGTATTATAGGCGTGATGTTATGTTATTTTATGTGAGTTATCGAACCTCCAAAAGGTCCATCTTGATTTTATTATTTAAGATTTATATTTCGTCTAAGAATAGTTCATAGGATATTTCGTTACACTTAGAAGAACCTAGGTATAAAAAAATCCTTAGAAATACCTAGTACCTATCGTTACCTTAAAGAGTACCGATATTTCTTCTGTAGAGAAGAAAGGTAAGATGTTAGTGCATACATGCCTCTGCCTCTTTCCAACTCCAACTATATACTTCTGATTAAATTCGTTGCGGGTTTCAAGACAATTTTAACTCTCCCTGGGACTGCCCGTGTGTCATGCACGGTGCCTTTCAGATGGTTACCGCTACAGATCCTGGCGTCACAGGAGTCACAGTGGTGGGCGTGTGGGTGGGATTATATCCTGTTAAATGCCCCTGCCTTTACGATTAATATAGTCATAAAGTGTTTTAATAAAGGTAGACCTTTTCGCTCTATGCGTAGTTTTAAAATTAATACTATTGTTGTTTATTTTTTGCAGGTAAAGAATCTATACTGTACTCAACTAATGACTTTTCATGTATTTGTAAAAATCTACTAGGTTTATGGCAACACTATTATTTTAACAAGAAAACGCGACAGTTTTTTTCTGGTAAAATTATATATTTTAGATCTACACTCAGAATCAGAAAGTTTATGTTTAAAATTTTTAGGCACTAGACCAAACCCCCATTTTATCATTAATTTATAATTTAATATTTTATCACCATATGTTTAACCATAACTAAGTTCGATAAACTACCAATAGATACCACATCAATAATTCATCGTTCGTTTAGTCTCCATAGTACTAAAATAACAAAAACATCGCCGAAAAAATTACACGCAATGTAAGATTTTATCGCAATGCAATATATTGAGTCGCAGTTGTACTCACAATGGGAGGGCGTTCAATATTGATTAAACAGTACGTAAACTTGACTGAGGAGCTCGTGGTTTAGTTGAAGCCGCGTAGACCGATAGATTTGCAGGTTAAGCAATGGTAATCGCGGTCGGTCGTAACATAACCAGTTGTCCTCTATGTCTCGGAGAGCACGTTAAGCCGTTGGTCCCGGTTGCGATTTGAAAATCTATGGCAGTCGTTACGAGTAGTCAGAGGCTAGAAAGTCTGACAACTAGTCTAACAAAGAGTATCGTATCATCTCGTACTGGGTTTTGGAGGTCTGATGGAAGTCACTCCACATAAAAAAAAGCTGAACTGGTTAGACTAGAAGCCGACCTTAAAGTAATTTGTAAATGGCTTGAAAGAACAGTGCGTATACTTGACTTGCTGTTTTCCGTGACTTTAGCCGAGTTAAAAAAAATATAATTATATTAACCACATACACATATACACATATGGACGTATGGGTTCGAGCTGTGGGGAACGGCAAAGAACTCTTACATCGAAATCCTACAGAGATATCAGAACAGCATACTAAAAACATAGCCAATGCGCCGTGGTTCACTAGAATGTCAGATATTCATGAATACTTGGAAATAAACACAGTTAAAGAAGAAATATAGAACAAAATTGAAAAATATATAACACGTTTTAACTCACAAACCAATAGCCTTGCCACAGTACTTGGTACCCAATCCGAAACCAGAAGACTGAAGCGAAAGCACACATGGGACTTCCTTTAACATGATGTCTGACGACAATAAAACAATGAGGTTGATTTCTTGATGGCGAAATGTACCCTCACACGCCAAATACTTCCCACAAAGCATCTGCTTAAAGCTTGAAAAGCTGATTGCACGATTAGTATAAAAAAAAAGATACCACTGTTTGACCCGCGTTATACATTGCTGCTCCGCTTCTGTAGCTTACTTTGGCAACATATTTCACTGCTGCTCCACTGTTATTAGTTGTTACATTATGCTGTATAGCCAATCCTGTTACAACAAACAAGCTATCCAATGTTGAAAGTGAATAATACAAAGAGTCTTAGTTATGTTAACTAAAGTGTAAGTGAAATGTTGTTCTAATCCGAGTGCAATGTATTTCCACAGACAAACCGATCATTCGGTTTTGTGGAGCCTGTTTAAAAATTTATGTTTTTATTTATGAATAAAGCATTTTATGTATCTATCTATCTATATCTATCCATAATATTTCAATTCATTATTTTCGAGTCGATATTTACTCCCCTAAAAAGTCTTCAATCGAAATATATTCACGTTTGCAGAACTTTAACCTCTGAAGAATTTTCCTCAAAACATTTTTCATTGTTGAGCGAGCAATTACTTTCTGGAATAAGGAATCATTAAAAGTTAGAAATATAACTTCATTATATTATTTTTACGACGAAACTTTGTTTTTGCCTTATTTCAATAAGAAAGACTTGTGATTGGAAACTTAAGGAAGAACAATTCGTCGACTGTTTCAGGCTTCCAAAACAGAGGAACACCTAGTTTGGAAACCACTGTGTAAAAACAATGTCTCTATCTTTTTTGGAAATAAACTTTATTTTATTTTATTTTTATTTTTTTGTTTTTCATACAATCATATTATGGGCTTGTCTCAAAATAATGAGGTTTTAATCTTATTTTATAGAAATCATATCAACATAATCTAAAAATCTAAAATGCATGTTTGTTGGCGCCGTTTCTTTTTAATGATTATTTAAATTTTTCTGTTTGTATGTAACTCGATTAATGATTAAAACAATTTTTACAAAACAGACATGTACAAACATGTATTTTAGAGTTTGAGATGTCAATAAAAATCACTTGATAATACTAAAATTAAACCCATTTTACGTTAGTATGAAAACACGGCGCTCGGGAGTCTTATGGTGAGAATTTATAAATCAGCAGGCAATAGGTAAAGCTGTAGTTAGTACTCTCTTCACAGAAGTATAACTAGTATCTAGTCTTCTCAATCTTAAAATTATCATGTCTTCATTCCCCAAGTTCTTTTTAATTACATTTGTGTTAGCTTCTAATCTAACAGAATCAGTATTTCAATTTTGTTTTGTGTAACTGCCATAAGACCTCCGCTTCGAGATTATACGGTAATCTTTGTTTTTTTTTTTTTTTTTTTTTTTTTTTATGGTGGATAGGCTCGCGTTTGACCACGAACTGATGTTGGACATATTTTTAAAAAATTCTGACCTTTGACTACTCGTACCAACTGCCATAGATCTTGAGTTGGCAACCGGTACCCTGCCCTGGGTTACACCTGGCCTGCCTAACACCTGGGTTAAATAACCTACGTGCTTTAACAGTACTAATAGTTGTCTTTATTCACCTGGGTGTATTAAGTAAACAACACATATCCAACGGCCAACAGCGGTTACTTGCTAATCAATTGGTCCTTGCGTCCTTCAACTTCGCCACGATATAATTTAAATCGGTTATTAGTACAAAAATCTGGGTTACTGACGAAAACTGATGATTTTCTTTAAATATAATATTCCAAATTCTACTTCGCAAGCAAAGCCTCTCCAGTTCCCTTAAACATATTCAAAGGTAAACGTGAAAACAGATGTTGCCTCATGTTTCCTCGGGAAAGGTTTCCAAGCAAAATATTCTTGATGCTATCTTACATTACATTTTGTACGCCTTTTTCACTTTTCGAAAGATTATTGCTCTGTAAAGGTGTGAAAACGAAGCTTTGAATGCTTACATTATTCGGGGTATTTTTAAGTTTACTGGTTATTTTTGGTTAATAGATTAGAGAGCAATATAATGTGTCTTGAGATTTATGTTTTCAAATCCTCATTAATGTTTTTTAGTAAAGAATAACTAGAACTATTTTGAAATGTTTAACATAATCATCACGCCTTTTCTACCCAAATAGGCAGACACATGGTGGTGGTGTGTAGTACCCACACTTCAGTTATTACGTTTAGAACACCATGTGACTTGTTTGACCTTGAAACAAAATCACACAAATTTCTTGATGATGATTTATAATAGCACCAAAGAGACAAGAGCTGCAGGCTGACCATTTACACGCTATCGAGCAATGCGATAGGCTCACACCCTATCCCATGAGCACTAAACATAACTGGTGAAATGTGGGTATTGTACGATATACCTCTGCCATCCCCTTATGAGTAATATGATGCGTGATGTAATGTTATCGAGCTTTCTGGCATCAGAATTTTTGAAAATCCAGTCCAACCAAAAAAATTTAGCAGCTATTACCTACGGGTAGTGAAAGAAAACATTTCTTATAATTACCACTCTGGACAAAAAAAAGAAACTCATCAACTTAGCATAAAACTCAACTCTCGACTCGGCCAGCAGTTTATTTCGTACCCTTTCTTTATTAAGATATTATACGGGTTTACGCAGGACCTGTAATAAAAAGGGTTATAATTAAACTATGAAGTAAAGTTCTTAATTATTATATAACATCACCTGTATCGCTTAGGAGGGTATAGCAGAGATGTATTACCCACACATCAGTTATATTTAGTTCCAACGTTATGAGGGTGTGATCCTTTTGCTATCATCCGGGCTCACAAACTCCGTGCCCCTACAAAGAATATTTCTGATGATTAAATCCCAAATAATATTTTGCTCAAACCAGGGGTCATACCCAAAACCTTAGAATAAGCGGTTGTAGAGGAACAGGGTGTGATGTTCCTCCACCACAAAGAAAAGATCCTCCGACCAGGCTCGGTGGTATTGCCTGGCGGTCAGCTGTCCAACGGTAGCGTCTTGGAAGTGGTATATATGTACACTCTCTGTGAACACTTCGTTATCGCGATTCAGCGCTTTGACGGCGCTTTGACATATATGACACTTGACGTCATTGTCACCTGTCATTTTTTATGTGCGGATACCGCCACACGGTCGCCTCCACGACCAAAATTCGTTGGTTATTGTTCTTTATTATGTAAGAAGCATACAAAGACCAACTTTTAGTTTTTATAAAATGACTTAATTTGGCCGCTCGTGAGCTCCTGAGACAAAACCTCTCTTTAAAAATACTCTCATTGCCTACCCTTTCATTCCTTTATTAAGATATTATAAGGTTTTACGCAGGCCTATAATAAAAAGGGCCGCGATTAAACTATGCAGTCCAACTTTATTACAAAGCCCTAATAAGTAAGGACATTACTTTCATGATAAAATTTAGGTATTGCGCGGTATGAAAAGACTTTTTTATCACAGAATTTGTCAGGAAAGCATAAAGTTTCGGGTATAAAATTACCTACCTACTACATTATATCATGACAACGTGTATGAATATTTTTACAATGTTCAAAGCCTAGCAAGTTGTAGCTCAACTTTTAGTAACTATAATCACTCTTGACAAAAATGTCTAGAAACAAAAACGAGAGTCATATCCATGAAATGCTGACTGCCAGAATATCCGAGTAGCTTTAGATGATAAATGAAAAACAATTTAGAAATCTTTAAAATTTTAGGGTTTTTAACTTAATTTATTTTATTATTTATTTAACGGGTAAAAATAAAAAAAATAATACAATCAATATATGTTTTTAAACTTTTGCGATTTAAAAACATTTTTACCAATGCTCGACGTTTCGAAATGACTAACATCATTCGTCAGGTATTTATTTACCTTTATAATAATTATCCGATTTAAACCCGAAGTCAATTTTTTGAGATAAACAATTGAATTGAAAACCGCCCAATTTTTTTAAGGTCGATTAAAAACTACTAAAACTGCACAATAACAAACCATTTTGTTCACAGTTTTATAAACACACCAACTATAAAAACAAAGTGGAGCAATTGCCATTCAGAGCTGTCTCGCGTGATCTACTTTGTGTTGTACGAACAACTTCATACATTGTACTGTTGTATAGAACTTGTTCTAACTTTTAAACAACGTGTTATATTAAGAACTGAAAAATAAGATTTTTATTAGCCTCAGACTTAGGTCGGCCGTTGCAAAGACAATCTGGCCAAGTGGGGATTTTTCAACTCATCCGATACTAGTTGCGAATGTGGATCCCCTAGCCAGAGTATGGCTCATCTGATGTCTTGCCCTTTACTTCCCGCCACTTGCACCCGCGATGATCTAATGCAGGCAAACAAAAAAGGGGTTGAAGTCGCCACCTACTGGTCTAAAACAGTATAATTGAACAAGCCATTGACACGACAAGAAGAAGATTAGTCTAATCAATCAATTTGCCAAGCCTTTTCTAAATTATATTGGGGTCGGCTCCTAGTCTAGTGGATTTACCTCACTTTTAAAAGTGAGGTAAATCCGTAAGTGCCATCAAACCTCCACAACCCAGTACGAGGTGATAAGATACTCTTTGTTAGACAAGTTGTCTTTCTAACGACTGCTACAAGCTTAACTTGCTCTTCGACGCATAGAGGAAAACTTAACCCATCCATCGACCGATCGTGGTTTGTAATGTTTTGTAATAAGCATTTAGTGCCAGCATCACCAGTTCGTGCTAAAATTTACTGCTTGTCATCTTATCTTTAAAAAAACAAACGTCTTGTTAGAAACCATGAAATATCATTATAATATGAAAGATCTTTACTTGCACATTTTATTTCAGAAAAGTTGAGAAAATATCAAAAGGTATCCACTGCCTGATTTATCGACTATCTTTCAATACCTTCATTGCCTCCACTTTTTTCTCCCAAAGATAGGAGGGGAGGAAACAAAAGCAATTTGTTACACACGTTACTTCTAATTCAGTTACTTTATTAATGTTACACCATAAATACTGCTAATAAAGATAAAACTTTGTGTTACAAACTTTTTGAGGCATATTATCTAAATTGGTTCTGATATATAGTTATGTTTGGAAGCAGATCTTAGGTAAATATCATAACGCTTATTATACATGGTGTAAACGGTCATAAAAAGTAATCTTTGTGTTTTTTTTTTGTTTCAGGTAAGAGATCCAGAGTCAACTTATATTTACAATGCTTATGCTAATGTTTTGTAAGTTGTAGATGGTAAACTAAACAAAAAATTATTGACTTGGTAAAGTACAACCAATTCTATACCTATTTATTACATATGTAGACCGTTTAGGGCTAAATTTACTGGCCCAATTCCAACGCCAAACCCGGGTTTTCATCTTTTTGTCTCGTTTAAATAGTATTGTTTTTTTTTTGTTATGATATATCTAAGCAATTTGATATTTTATATAGATTATTATCTAGTCTACTGAAAATTAGTAATTTGATTTTGAACTAAGCTACAAAATTAATGTATGCTATGAATGTCTAAGAATGTTTGTGAAGTGACACTTAATTCTTGTGTTCTTTAAAAGTGGTCTCGTTATACCACTTAAAACACTCACTTCACTGAATTAGCTCAAAAGGTTTCGTCCTTTTAAGTCTTCTATGTCTGTGGTGTCAAGGAGCTGGATGGCCTCGACATTTACGTGTTGAAGAAGTCGCCGTTCATGAACTTCAGCATAGTGTTGTATTACACTGGCGACAAGTTCACCTTCAGATCACGATGGAGATCCTCATTTCTGATGTACCAGAGTTTACGATTGGCCATAGTACTTTATAATGGAGTAAATTTAATTTTTAAAACAGTCTTCTTCTTGCGAGTCAATGGTCAAAGTTTTTATACCACCCCGGCCCAGTAGGTGGCCACATTAATAGCATTCTCCGTGGCGTTATTCAAATCGCTTAAGGAGCAATTGTCAGGGCAATTGGGGCATTCAAGGAGATGTGTCATTGTTTGCTGAGTAGCACCACAATCGCAGTGTGTTTCGCCTGGCTGGATTATTACCCATTTTTCCAGAATATGTCTGCAGCGGCCAACCTGAGCTCGCAACCGATTTAAGGATTTCCATATGGGCCACTGCAGACCGGACCCAGGGGGCAAGTGCTCCTGCACGTTTATATAGTTGGCTGGTGGAGGAAACTTTTGTTGCCACAGTTCTGTTCTGGCGATGGCAGGCTGATTTTCAATGGCGACTGTACATTTCAAAAAACTTTTGCGGCTTTTCAATCGTACTGGAGGTGGCTTGATGCCATAAAGTGGGTGTCGGGCATCACATTCCTGATTCGATTTTTCGATCCTGCAGGCAATGTCTCTTCGGACACGCGGTGGGGCAATACCTGCCAGCGGATATAGCCTGGTAAGCGGAGTGGGTTTCAGGCATCCTGTCACTATTCGGCAAGTATCATTTATTGCGGAGTCAACTTTTCCGGTATGGGCAGATCGATGCCACACTGGACACGCAAATTCACCGGACGAGTAGCACAATGCTAATCCGGTAGTGCAAACAACATCTGGAGCCGCCCCCCAGTAAATAAGATAAAATAAAAAAAGATAAATTTGGATTTTTTACATTAGACAGAACGCCAGAAGCAATTACACTATCCAATGGTCCCAATGACAAGGCCAAATACACACATTCACTCACTCAAGCACACCCAGTCTCAGAACAAATATGTGTTAATGTTAAACGCCGAAGTAGATTATTACGGGTACTGACTTTTTGCTTCACCGATTCGCATTGCCTCTTATAGGTCAGCGCTCTGTCAAGTGTAACGCCTAGGTATTTGGGGTACACGTTGTGGTCAATTTTTGAACCCTGCCAAGTAATACTAAGCTTCCTATTGGCTAAGGAATTGTGCAAATGAAATGCGCAGGCCTGTGTCTTGGAAGGATTGGGTCTAAGGGCATTACTTTTATAGTAGCTGCTAAGTTCCTCCAGCGCTGTCATCAGGTGTTGTTCAACCTCCTCGAAAGTAGATGCTTGGGCTGTTAAGGCTAGGTCGTCAGCATAAAGGAAGCTTTTCGTGTACTGGCACTTTGGTTGGTCGTTTGTATACATATTAAAAAGCATAGGTGCCAAGACACTACCTTGCAGAAGACCATTTTTTTGATAGCGCCATCTACTCTTAGATTGATGGAGTGTGACTTGGTATCGTCGGTTTCTCATAAGTTTACCAAGTATATTGACAAACCCCGTATCTTTGGTCAGCTCTCGGACTTTGAGGAGTAAGCTCTTAATGTTTACTGTATCATAAGCAGCCGAAAGGTCTACAAATACAGCTCCTGTAACTTTTTTGGTCTCATAACCATCTTCAATGTACTGTGTAAGGCAAAGAACTTGACTTGAGCATGATTTTCCAGGCCGAAATCCTGCCTGTTCCGCGATGAGCTTTGGATCAATGACTGTTGTTAAACGGTTCAGCAAAAGACGCTCAAACAGTTTGTAAGTATGACACAAGAGGGATATTGGCCTATAACTCTTAGGATCGCTGAGGGGTTTACCAGGTTTGGGCAAGGCTATTACTTTAGCTTGTCGCCACAATTTGGGAACTTTACATGTAGATAGGCAGATGTTGAATAATTCCAGAAGCCATGATACCGCTACTGGGCCCAGATGTTTGATTTGCTCTACAGTGAGGTCATCATTGCCACTTGCTTTGCCATTTTTAAGTAATTTTATGCCTGCTATTATGTCTGTTAGAGTGAAAGGCTTGCTTATATCCGTGTTAGTGTCAGTCAGACATTTCTTCACCGGATTGGGTAATCTGCATGGTGGCTTGCCGTTCATTAGAAGTTGATGGGCCACCTGGTTGGCTGTAACTGATCCCAAGTGAGATGCTTCGGGTGGGTCTCCAGTAAGCTTCCGTATAGTGGACCAAGCTTTTTTGCTATTGTGGGTCATATTACACTGTGTGACGGTGGTAATCCACTTCTGTCTGCGAGACTCAGCGATCACATCTAGCAGCTGTTCTCCTGCTTCTATAGTTTCTTCTGAGAATGGGTCTCTTTGATACAGTTCTTCGTATAATTGAAGCGTTTTAGCTGATTCTCTGTTAAGCCCTGGTATGTATTGTGAGTAACAGCCACGAGGTATAAAGCGGCGTGAAACACTCCTCACGATATTTATAAAGTCAGCGTAGTTTGAGGGAACAGGTTCAATGTTATTCAACTTTTCATCGACATTTTTTGAGAATAGGTCCCAGTTTGCTTTATTAAAGTTAAATCGCCGTCTAAAAATAGTTTTGGTTGGTTTAACTACCGCCCAGATCTCACACATAACAGGCCTGTGTTGGGTATGTGGAATAGGTGTATAAATAGATTTGGAACACATATGCCTTATATTGTTACTTACAAATAACAAATCCGGATTATAACCCCGTTTCCATCGGCAGCTGTTAAAAGAGGCGGGTAGTTTAGCATTGTGAACGAGCGTTAGGTTCAAGGTTTCAGCCCATTTTTCAACTGCTTTCCCGTCGTTGTTTGTAGTTCGGTAACCCCATGCGGTGTTA
Source organism: Hypena proboscidalis (assembly GCA_905147285.1). Classification (NCBI taxonomy): domain Eukaryota; kingdom Metazoa; phylum Arthropoda; class Insecta; order Lepidoptera; family Erebidae; genus Hypena; species Hypena proboscidalis. The sequence goes on along the minus strand of LR990150.1, from coordinate 657,778 downwards.
TGGCTATTGAAGTCACCCACAACTATTTGTGTCTTTTGGTTGTCAAAATTGTTTGTTTTTGAAAATATAAAGGGCTGATTAGGTGGTTTGTATAAAGATGTTATTGTGCAGGTTCCAATATCTATAGTCAGTGTTTCTATGAAGTGATTGTTGTTTAAACTGGCGGACTGGATTTTGATTTTAGGATCCACAAAAATGGCGCTGCCGTACTTTGAGTGTGGTGTCTCGACAACAAGTTGCATGCCGGGAATGTGTGGTCTTTGGAGTTCAGTGCCACGGTGGGTTTCTTGCACGCATATTACATCACATTTTGTTTGGTGGTATAATTCTGAGAGTAGGCTGGACTTGGTTTCAGAAAAGCCCTCGATGTTAATAGAGACTATTGTTAAAGCGGATTTTGAGAGTGGGTGATGGTCACTCATTTGATGTTGGTTGGCTCTGAAAATAGCCTTTTGGGTGGTGTCCTGGACAGGACTACTTTGTACCATTGTGGTGAAAGGATTGGTCACCTAGACCCTGCGTTACCGAAATCTAGGTGTCCAGGGTGCGCCGAACGTTGGGGAAAACTTGTTCACTTTCTACGTCACTCGGGGAGGCTCCTTTCATGCACCCCTTTAAAACAGTGAATGAGAGATTATGATCAAAAATTTGGTTCAGCGTTAAACCCAGGCGGGTAAAATTTGCTCTCGAACGGTGTACCTTCAAATTGTGTATTTGCTCTCACACTATTATACGTAAGACCCGTCATGAAGCTGTTGATCTTCAGGTGTTTGAATGTTTGGTCAAAAGATTTACACTTTACCTCTCCCACAAATATTTTTATATCAACTGCAGAGAAAGCAAATAATATAAATCGAAATGAAAACAAAAAATTGATTATTTTTGATTGTTTTAGAAATTGATAAACCAATTTCTAAAACAATCAAAAATAATCAATTGTTGTAAAAAATGCTAAATGTCAACAATGTTTTATAGCTGTTGATATTCTAAAACTGTTGTACTTTTATAATATTTTGATTTCCATTCATCAAAAAATGAACAACAAGTGTTTGGGGCCTTAGTTTTATGCACGATTTCTGATTTTGTTCAATAAAACGTAAATTTTGTTAAAAACTTTATTTACGAAAACTAGAGTTTTATTAAATTTTTAATGACTAAATCTAGTAACAAATAAAAAGATTTACAAAATTAATAATAAAATAAACATACAAGAAATGAATTACTAATCTAAATTGTATTCTCAGAATGTCTGCCGGTATAACGTGGTACACCGTAGCATTCGTAGCACCGTAGCAAACCGTAGCACGCCGTAGCACTCAAAGACACGTGCGTTGGGTAACACAGCTGCAAGTTATTGCGTACGTGAAATGCACAAAAACAACGTGCTAAGCCTAAAATACTGATATTATGACAATTATAAGATTCACAAAGGATTGCAAGTGTGTAGCTATATTATGAAAGTTTTAGTATGACATTTTTTAAGCTCCTTTGCAACTTATTATTAAATATAATTATTACTCTTATCACAACTAAAACCCATAAATGCCAGCTCTGATATTTCAGCAACTTTAGAAATAGATGATTCTCTCAACGGCTCCTATTTAAAATCTCTATATTTATTACTTAACATAATTTTGCAGGAAAATAAACTCATGTGACCAAAAAGTGCTTTCAATTTTACATTATATTTTATCAAACTATCAACCACTCTAAACAAGCAAGCATGTCCGATTAACTAATTGGCATTGTTAAAATATTAAATTTATTTTTTATAATTAAAGCAGACATTTTAATTATTAATTTATTAAACCAAATTGTATTCTCAGCCGTACTTGGCTCGTCGCAGCACTCGTAGCACCGTAGCTTGCCATAGAACTCAAAGATACTGCAATGCGTAGCACACCTGCAGGTTATTGCGTACGTGACATGTGGATGTTGTTTGAAGGAAAACGTACAAAATTTTACATTTTATTATAACAACTACACGATCTTAAAATTTGCAATAAAGTTGCTAAGTTGGGATTTTTTTTTGCGATATTTAAATTCTTTGGCACTTAATTTAAAGGAACTAATCAATAGCTATTTAAAGAAGATAACAAAGATGGTGGATAAGTTTTTTTAAAATAAACAAGTAAAATAATTAACTATAGTATTTCAGCTGATTAAACGTGGCTCAACGTAGCACTCGTAGCACTGTAGCAAACCGTAGCATGCCGTAGCACTGAAAGACACGTATGGCACGTGCACAGGTAACACAACTGCAAGTTATTGCGGATGAGAATGCACAAAATCAACGTGCTAAGCCTAACACTACTGATATTATGACAATTATAAGATTCACAAAGGATTGCAAGTTTATAGATATATAATAAAAAACTATATTGTTTTAACCTTTGCAACTAAAAATTGAAGATACTACCTATTATCTTATCACAACTAAAGCCAACCATGCCAGCTCTAATATTTCAGTAAACTTAAAAAAGGAAGATCCTCTCAACCACTCCTTTTGAAATGCTTTATATAACTTAACATAATTTTGGTAGAAAATACATTTTATCCAATAAAAATAATATTATATTACACTATCAGCAACTCTAGACAAGCAAGTATGTCAGATTAACCGATAAGCATTCTTAATGCTTATCGGTTAATCTGAAACACTTTTTTGCTAGAATATTAATTGTATTTATTTATTTTTTAAATATTTACAAGTAATTCAACTTTTTACCAAAAATACCACTATGTAACATACAATCATACAATTAATTTGAAATAAAAATCAAATAACATTATGGGTCACAAAATTCCTTTTTTGCAAATAATTAACTAAAGTATTTCAGCGAGTTGAACGTGGCTCAACGTAGCACTCGTAGCACCGTAGCAAACCGTAGCACGCCGTAGCACTGAAAGACACGTGCCTTGGGTAACACAGCTGCAGGTTATTGCTAACGTGGCATAGACTATTTGCATAAGGAAAACGTGCTAAGTCTAACGTTCTGTTATAATAATTCTTGTGCCACTTATTTTGGGGTTTAAATCTTAGAATCTTAGTAATGGTGGTAGAGCTCTTGAAATCGAGATAAGAAGTAATACCAAAATGTGATCAGCCTTAAATATTTAAATATTGTGTTTTAGATTAGGGAGATCAGGTCCCAATTACAAATCATACATGAGGCGTAACTTAGTAGTTCTCAAATTTTGATACACATCTACAATCCGTTTGGGCCATAGTTAGCGCATTCCAACAGATGGGCTATACTGAGTGTTTGTCGACACATTCTGTAAACCATTTTTTCTCACTATGATAGTAAAATGTGACACTAAACAAGAATTTTATAGGAAGTATTTCATTTTTTTATATATAGCTAAGTTATACCTGTAGTATATAGTTACACGGTTAAGGAAAACAACGTGAAGAAACCTGCATGCCTGAGAGTACCTAAAAAGTGCTCTTAGGTGTGTGAAGTCTACCAATTTGCACTTGACCAGCGAGGTGGACTATGACCTAACCCTCTTCATCATGAGAAGAGGCCCGAACCCAGGATCGGGACATGTATTAGATACACGGCTGCTATTATTAAGTTATACCTACACTTTAGCCCCTACTTAAAACCATTTACAGTCGAACTGCGCAAAAATCCAAATGATTCAATTTCCCTCAGTCTTTGAGGCATACATAAAAGAAATTACGTATTCTTTTATTACAAAAGCTCGTAAGAAAACTTTATTGGTAAAATGAAGGAAAAACAGATCCATATTCGATTATTTTTACGACTAAATCGTATGAATCGAATGAATCGAATCGGTATAAAAATGTTATAACCCTATCGTGAGGAAAAGAAATCTATGATATACGTATTTGTTGTAGGTTAAATGAGTGATGAAAATTTCTGCCTTGTTGTTGTTATAAATATAAATGCTTGTGTACATAAGGCTTGGTTATTATATATTTAAGAAATTTAGATAGTAAGCGTTTAGCTCGGTCCTTAGAACGCCTTCTATTTTATTGATGGCAACGAAATTTTACACAGTTCTGAGGTTAAATTCAGTTTTTGTTAATGTACACGATTTTATTTATTTATTTATTTATTTAACTTCATATACAAGATTTGTATACAAGGCGGACTTAATGCCATAGGCATTCTCTACCAGTCTACCTTTGGGTGATGCAGAGATTAACAAGGCAGGTGAAGTTATAAAATATAGCGTTTGATTTGAAATAAAAGATCCTAACAATCAATACAATTAATTAATACATAATGAAAATATGTGTGTATATATATATATATATATATATATATATAATATGCATAATATCTACATAACAAAATACTTAAATATAAGTAAATATTTAATAAATAAAATATATATTATTATAAATATATGAACTACTAATAATAAATATTATGGTGGCGATTCTTTTTTGTTGAGGAGAAGATTCCGAACCTTGATGTTAAAGGCGTATCGACTGGTGGCGGTCCTAATTTCGAGAGGGAGGGCATTCCAAAGAAGAATAGATTGGACAGGGAAGGAAGAATTTACAAAACCAGTAGTATGAGAGGGACATAGTAATAGAAGATTATTGGAGGAGCGAAGGTTTCTATCGTGGTTATCACACAGATATTGGAAATAGGGCATTAGGTAAATAGGAGGAGTAGGAGACATCAGGAAAGAATACAGGGTTGTGAGAGCACGCAAGCTACGGCGTTGACGAATAGATAACCAATGTAATTGTGAACGATAAGTAGACACATGATCATACTTACGAAGATTGAAAATAAATCGAATGCAGTTATTGAGAAGACGGTCGTATTTATTGAGATGTTCTGCATTCAGGTCATAATAGCACACATCACCATAGTCGATCACAGGGAAGATAAGGGTCTGCACAATTGTGGTCTTAATACCTGAAGGCAAGAAGTTCTTCAACCGGTACAGAGCACGCAGGGTACCGGTGATTCTTTGACTAACGTTAGTCACTTGTGCCTGCCAGCTTAAAGTGGAGTCAATAAAGAGGCCGAGGTCCTTGACATTGGGTGACAAACCAACAATTAAGCCATCAAAAATGATTGGTGGTACCCTTGATAAATCCAGCCTGCCCATCATTCTCTGACTTCCTACAATTATTGCTTGACACTTGGATGGATTGACTGCCAGGCCGAAACTATCTGACCACCGTTTAATGATATCAAGGTCTCTGTTGACCATGTCAATGGCGGCTGATACATTGTCTAAGGTGGCTTGATAGTATATCTGCAAGTCATCGGCATAAAGATGATACGAACATTGAAGATTTTGAGTGAGCAGATTAATGAAGATCGAGAAAAGTAAAGGAGAAAGTATACCGCCTTGAGGAACGCCAGCATCCAGTCTACGCCAGCCAGACCAAGTCTCATCAACGCAAACTGCCTGCTGACGACCACGAAGATAAGATGAGAACCATTCCAGCGCATCAGAAGAGATCATAAGATGGGATAGAATAGAAAGGAGGATATCGTGACTGACGGTACTAAAGGCATTTGAGAAGTCTACCAAAACCAACACTGTAATCTTGGTATCCTCCATGCCTGCCCTAATATCGCCAGTCACTTTCAGGAGCGCGGAAGTAGTGCTGTGGCCTGGTCTAAAGCCCGACTGTAGTGGACTAAGGAGACTGTTCACGTGAATGTGCTTTGTCAGCTGCTTATGTACGCAGGCCTCAAGCACTTTGGAAAGGAAGGGAAGGATTGATATGGGGCGGAAATGGGCTGGGATAGATGGGTTTGCAATTTTGGGAAGAGGAATAACGCGGGCCTCACGCCACGAGGATGGGAAGGTTCCAGAATGCAAAGAAAAATTAACAATGTGAGTGATTACTGGTAGGAGATGGTCAAGGATGGTAGTGATCATTCGGCGACAAATTTTGTCACAACCCACTGCTTTGGACTTGATGGAGAGGACAGTCTTTTTGATCTCTTCAGGAGCAACTGGAGAAAAGTCAAAGCTTTCGATGTTGGGACGTGGAAGATTGCCAATGAAATCGGTTGTGTGACGCAAGGTTTGATGACTTATCGGAATAGTGGAGGTGAAGTGGTTATTGATGTCATCTAAACCAAGAAATGTACTCCGAAATTCATTACACCGCTGTCTTCCAACGCCCAGCGTTCCGAGAAACTGCCAGATGTCACGATTTTGTATCTGTTTTCACTTAGGTTGCCATAGTTTGTGGCTAACTGGAAGCTTTCCTCTTTTTGTAGTCGGTTAAAAACAACAGTAAACACGCAACATCGATAACTCGCTACAACAAGTATTCATTGTAAATATCCTGTGATCTATTCTCTTATATTTAGTAAAAATATTACCATTTGTAGTCTCAAAACTTATAGTATACACGTGGGTTATCAAAACGATAGCAATAATAATAAGCTTTCGTTAGCTTAATTATTCATAAAACTTTTCCCTTTATGCATGGTAGTTAAAAGTTTTGTCGGAAATTGTTATTGAATATGGGCAGCGGAAGTTTTTGATTGATTTCAGTGTTATACGTTACTGTTTTAATAAAAATGGTATCTAAGGAAATGTTGAAAACCAGAGCTTAGCTTAAATCGTCTGTTTAGTGAAGGTGGTGGTGGCTTAGTCTTAAGTCATTTTTTTTTTGTTTTCTTTTTTTATTATTCATTTATTTTCTTCATATAAACATACAATTAAACATTTTAGTACCGGACCAAAAACCACAGTGGTTTGTCCGGACTGCACACACTGATTAATTAAATTTAAAGTATGTTTAAGGTTGCGATTCTATTGAAACAAAGCAAACATAACGTTTGACATCGAACCATAGTGCTTTAAACCGTGTAAATGCGCTCTGTTCCTCTCCAGTTATATTGTAGACAAGCGATCATAGCGGAGTGGAAGCCACTCTGTTCCGCTCTACTCCACTCCGCTTCACAAACACACGAACACACTCTAAGCCACACGAATCTTTTGACTGTATATTGAACGTCTTTTCGGATGTCTCAGCTGTCATCAAAACGTGTAGGTAGATAATAAAAATATCGGTTTCCTAGTATTATTCTAAATCTTAAACCGTGGTTACCGCCAAGTTCGCCTTTCAATCTCTCTCTTTTTCTCTCTCATATAATGTTTGAACTAGAAACAGAGAACGAATTATGTAGCTCAGCATTGAACTGGGGCGGTAAAATCGAGGCCAAGTCCACCTCAAGGTTTGGTTGATTAACAAAATTGTATTACCGTATGTATGAATGTTGAATATTCAAGCAGGATCTGTCGTACTCGGGTGTTGGTTCAGGCGAGAATTTGTTACTGCTTCGAATAATTTCATTAGAGTAGAATAACGCTTCTTATACATTAGCAAATTCCAGAAATTATTCAAGAGGTCTTGATATAATGTAGTCTTAGCGCTTATAAACTTTTTTAATGGTAAGCTTAATAGTAAAAACATGACAGCGTCTGTCAGCGGTCAGTTGTACATAATAATAGTGACTGTTGTAAGGTATGTAACTATGTAACTCACGTCATATCCATGACTAATGTAGGCAGTATTTACTACGTAGAAGTTTTAAAGAATAGTTTAATTCAAGCATTTTTTGTTATTAACAACACGGTAACAATAATTAAAAGTAATTAATTAGACAATTTAATTTTCGGTCCATACTAACTCAAACAGGTTTGAGTTTGAAATTTGAAGTTTGCTTAACCAATCAGATTCGTCCATTTGAATCATTATTTGAGTGATATCTGTTGGCTGAGCCTCTAGTAAAATCCCTAATTGCTTGGTCCACCAAAATTCAAAGGATCATGAACAATTACAGTCCAAAAATGGGCAATTCCGTTCTCCGTACCTCTTTGATGCATACAATCTTAATGATAACACAATAATTATATTTGCTTTCACACGTTTATATGACAACCATCTTCCATAAAAGAGGCCATCATATAAAATAATGTGGTTAAAACAAGGTAATCGAGGTAATGCTTATTCAGATGAATCCACAATTACATAACATAACATAATATCACGCCTATATTACCCAGAAGGGTGTTGCAGAGGTCCACAACACCCACACTTTACCTGTTATGCTTAGGTCCCATGAAATAGGAGGTGAGACTATCGCCATCCACCAGGAACAATTCCCACTCCGTGCTTCTATTGACAATTTCCTGACGGCAAGTTAACAAATTACTCTTTGCCTGACCCGGGAATCGAACTCGAGACATCGCAGTAAGAGGCGCATACGCTAACCACTAGACTAACGAGACAGTTTTTGTTTATTATAACGAAATCTACGCGGACGAAGTCGCGGGCAAAAGCTAGTCACACTATAATTACAGTTTGCATTCACGCTTTTAAATGACAAGTGGGTCAATTTCAACAAGCGATTTTTTTTGTCATTTCGGTGGACTTTTTTAATTTCAATGCTATCTATATATTTTAAGTGAAAAATGAAACTTTAGCCTATTTTATAACATTGTGTGTGAGTGCCCATCAAATATCATCAAAACTTACATAAATATTTAAGGATGAATTTTTTAGAGTCCACTGAAATGAAAAGTGTCTGCCAAAATGATAAAAAAATAACCACTGAAATGATAAACTGTGCACCGTATCTTACTGTGTGATAAAAATTTTAAAACAATATGAACACTACTCAAGCAAATCAGTACTTACGGCGAAATTAAATACACAATTTTGAAACAAATTAAAGAAATCTAGCTCGAGTTTTAACAGCCACCGAAATGATCCTACTTTTGTCCCCACATCACTGAAATGATAAACTTACTTTTGTGGCGGGAAACTGCAAGACGTTGGGACTGGTGCAATCGCGCCTAGAGCTTGAGCTGGCCTAATCCGAAGTGAGGAAAGGTGAGAAAGGCATAACAACGCAATGTTGACGTGGCTATCCTACTAAAATTTACTGTCCTCTGGAATGATAACTTTTTTCCGGACAAAAGTTGACTGCCTGTCAAATCCATAATAAAGAAGATAAACAAACAAAAATGGTTTTATTTGATCGAATATATTATAATAATTTAATGATAAAACAACCGATTTAATTCCATATTATGAATATATTTGCAGGGGAAGGTATTTTATGAGCGGAATTGGGTTCGGGACAGGCCACCGTGATGATAAAATGACACTTTGTAATTTTTTTTTTTGGTATATTATTGGGTAGAAATCTATGATTTTTTTTGCCAAGGTAGAGAAGTACTTACTTTTTTGAGAAAAATATATTTAATAAATAATCAGCACATTGCACTACCATTCTCACATTTTCCGTGTATTTTTTATGCTTGTGCAATTTCACCCAAGTATTTTCCATAGAAAAAGCAAAAAAAAAAAACAGCCGTCATATTAAATTATGTAGTAAAAACAAGGTAATTAAGGTCAAAAATGCAATTTAAGGATACTTCTATCAAAAGTATCTTTAATTTAGTCTGCTTAAGGGTAGACTCTGCACACATATAAAGGTATTGCTGTCTCTATCGGTCTTATATATAAGTGTGTGAGTGAAAATACATATTGATGCTCAACGGTTCAATACCTAGGATTTGTTGTTTGATAAGTCTGCCGATTTTCAACAAAATTTTGTTGCTATGGTAACAATGGCGAGATTTGTATGTGGAACAGGGATGTTTATTGTTCCACAGTCAGTTGCATTATGCACTAGTCGACCAACTAGTCGACTAAAAATCTACTAAATATAGATATTCTATACCTTTAGGCATAATTCAGACTAAGAACTTACGACGCTGTTTTAACAGGCGGGCAGGCAACTAAAAGAGATAAAAGATTTCACGTCGCGTTTTACGCCATCGGTTTTTTTACATAATAATATTTATATTTATACATATCTTCATTATGTGGGCCTGCTGGAAATATACAAAAGATTAGCCCAGCAATTTAAAATAATCATGATTTTAATAAACTTAAAAAGCTGATCTGTTTATGTTGTTGCTTTTCAGGTTCATTTGCATTTATCCATACAATTTGTCTACATCTATCTTGGGCTAAATAGGCCATATAAACTGGACGCAACGCGACGACGCAGTGCTTCTGTGTCTACGTCACAGATTACAGATAAATATGAAGCTAACTAGTCGATGTGAGTTGAGCCTAAGGATATAGCGCGTCCTTATTCTGTAACATGATTTAATTTTGGCGTCCGTATTCAGTTTGATTTTGATGATGATGTACAGTCGAGTTCAAAATTGCCATGAGGTTTACAGCAAGGGTAATTATTGTCGCTTTCGCAATACGTCTAATTTGAGTTTGCGTCAAGGCGTCAAGGCGTCAAGCCTTGCCCGACGCCCACGCATGAAAATAGAGGCTATAGACACAAATTTGATATCAATAAAACTTTGCGTGTTTAGACTTTTTTTTTTTTTGAAAAGCTTACTAGCAATTTGCAAATACAAATTACTAGTATTCTTGCTAACCCCCTCCAGCTAAGCTTAATTCGCTTGTGATAAGAGGAAGTTTTACGTCCGTGGTGTAATGGCCAGGATTCGAACCCACGACCTCTCGATCGTAAGACCGATGCCTTATCCATTGCGCCATGGCCGCTTAATTAAGCGGGCTTTGTCAACAAAAAAAACATTAACACTCATCAAGATCGATTAAACGATTTTATTTTGCAGGAACAACAGACCAACAGACATTCAAAGTTACTTTGGGATTTATAATATCACTACTTTCTTCTGCGACTGCACCCACGTAGTATGTCGATAGTATGTAATTGCATCAAAACATTAGTACTATAATATATAGTGATAGTACCGTTACCGATTCTGAGTGTTTTCTTTATTTAAATAATAAAACAAAGTTTAGAAATGATACTGTATTATTTAGGGTATATAATAATAATATTTAATAATATTGCTCTAATATTTAGCACATTGCGTTTCTCTTGAGACAGTGATAAAAGAATTGCATTATTCTGCAACATGGCATTCGTTATTTATCTAATAATAATTACTTTCTTCAGCTCTATTTTACGTTTAACCTTATTCATTTTTCGCTCTCGTGAAGTATAAGCTGACAAATAGGCCAAGTCTCTTCTTTTCATTCTGCGGTTTACTAAAAATACAGAAATGTAAATAATTTACCTCAGCACAAACTCAAATGACAAAAATCTTTATTACTATGCGGTTTATATGCTGTAAATATATTTATCTTATTTTTGTTCAAATTTGCTGAAACGGTTATGTGTTTGATTGTACATATGAAAGAACAAAAATAACATGCACGATATAATGACATTACAATTTAAGTATTCGTAGATATAATGATATATTTACTATGTAAATAATTAACAATACACAATGTAAAGATTGTTTACCCATATTTAAGTCCAGAGAAACTATTTAAATATTATAATCAACATTATAAAATACAAGTGTGACATATGACACAAGCGAATTGCAATGAATGACACTAATTAGGCCAAGAGCTATGCATTTTAAATGAATATTGTATGGGCATAGTTATTATTATGTATGTAGAAGGTTTTAGGTTTGAAAGCATTTAACGATTATTATTATTACTCCAACTCAATGATAAATTAACAAGACAATTAAACGTTGTCTTTTCACAGATAATGTGACATGTTTCTATAGATACTAATACTCTGCTCGGCATATATAGCTGACTATTAATTTATAACAGCCCTTGAAAGTATGGGGTGATTAGGGACGTGATAAAAATAAAAAAACAGATTATGATCAGCCTCATCATTTACACATTCATTTTAACAGTCAATCGTTTTAACATTTACACTTTGTCACAATAGTACAATTGTATACAATTGTCTTTTGAAATAATATATAAATAACTATTAATAAGTTATTAATGCAAAAAACAATCATTGTTTTCAACTAACTGTTTTTATTTCTGTTATTCGTCTAGACTTTGGTAGGTACTTTTAACCCATATGCCATGTATACAGCTCAGTCCCTAAATGATTATTTACATAAAAATATAATTCAATTATGTTTATAAAGAACGAAAAGATTCTGCAGCTAGATCTCGGACTATAACTTGTTGCAGTCGTGAATGTCAAAAAAGGTTCAATGCAGTTCATTGCATACTCTCTGGTCGGTAGACTATGGTATGTCATATCTCGGCTTGGTTCGGTATCTCACTGGCACCCCTCCTTCACTTCCGAGTAGCTAACGAATGGCTGCCTCACCCCCCTTCAATGAGTTGAGATAGATATTGTAATTTTCTTTAATTTGTAATATGGTATTTGATGAATGAAAATGAGGTACTTTGATGATAATTATTGATAAAATAGAAAGTACATTATATTTACGAGGGTCCTTCGTTTCGAAAACTTGTAATAATCTGTTGAATAATACTAAAAAAGTCGCATTTGTCAGGCCGTTCAAAACTACGGATGTTTGGATGCCTATAATTTTTAAAATAGACAGACTAAAGATAATTTGAAATCGAAGGAACATAGATAATCATGTTTTAAATTGACTGTGCAAAAATTATAACATTGTGATGAAAAATGTAAAAGATACAACCATACTCATTTTGTATGAGAATTCCATACCGGGAGTTCCCTCTTAATACTACTAAGAATAATGTACTAAGTTTGTTTATATAACCTTTATCTACTCCACTTAATATTAATAGCATAAAATGTTCAATTCTTCAATAGTCTAGAAACCATTTCAACAATCGATTTAAGCCAGATCCTCTCAAATAGATTTTACCCACAGATTTCCATTCACACCTGTTCCTTTGTACCCACAATTATGTATGAATCTATTCGTATGAAACCTCTCTGCCGCCCCTCAAGTGATAAGCTTGAATTTATGAATTATTTATGAATCTACACCGAATTTTCGTTCAAAACTACAGCCTAGCCGGTTGGAATTCGGGAAAAATCAAAGGTAAATTTAAAACAAAGTGGTTTTATTTGATCCTGAAGCGAGCAATAACGAATGTTTGGGCATTTTATTTAAATTTGGAACTCACGGAAGATAATCGTAGTTATTTGAAATAGTTTTCAAAACGTTTTGCATTTTTGCAAGGTTTTTTAAGAGCTTGGACCACAGTAATGATTTACGCAGTATTCTGACTCCACTTCTTTCCTTAAAATAACAAAAGACAATTACGCAGTACACAATTGGGCTGAAAACCTACTGTATTTTATTTCCGAGTACCTGATTTGTGTGTATATTAATCTTATTTTATACTAATTTGTCACAGCGCAACTTTATCTTCTGTATGAGTTTTTAGTGTACCTTTATTTCGAGGCGTAGGCACATCTCACAACCCGACCGTTTCTAAGAAGATAGAGACAGAGTAAAGATATACTATCTTTACTCTGTCAGGACCAACCATGACAACGCAACTGATGTTTTTTGTTATGAATATTTTTTCATACGACGTATGTAGCGACTGGACGTGTAGTGTAGGCCACCTGATGGTTAGTGGTAATGAACATGTATGTAATGTAGATCATCGCTTCATCTGAGGACTACGGTGTTGTGCCTCATGTGTCAGTTATTTCAGAACCTTAACTCATCAAATTCCAAGTAGGACGACTCAAACTCACTTATCCACAGTACGAATACTTTCAACATTTCAACATGTTTGCTTAGAGCTTGTTAGTTAAGAATTCTTCTGAACATTTTAGCCGCTTTTAAATGCCATATGCCACTTTGTCAAGTTTTCTGAAAATGTTTCCAAAATTCTCAGGAACTTTACAACTAACTTTCTCGAAATGTGGAATATTTGAGCACATGGTAGGATTCATGGAAATACCTTGTTACCTACCTACATCCTTAATAATATAATAATTGTGATAGTTAGTGAGTATAGATGTATGGATGTGTGAATATAAGGATGTATGGATGTATGAATGTATGGATGTTTTTTACTCTTTAACGCAAAAATTATCAACTAGATTGGCACGAAGTTTGCACAAACATCTGGTTAGGATAAGTTTAAATTAACATATGCCTATAGATAGATAGAAAGATAGATAAAACTTTATTTGTGCCTATAGCCTATATACTTAACTTGACCTACCGAGATACTTTTCATCCCGAAAAATGAAAGTGTCCCCAAGGGGTGAAAAGTATTCGTAACTTTTTAAAATAAGTATGGCTCAATTAACTATCTTTAAAGTTAATTATCTTGCAAACTGATCTTTTAATCAAAAAACTGTCTCACCAACCCTGTTATGTTTTTAAAAGACCTATCAACCGATACGCTACACTATGGGATACGCGGCAGAACAAATAATCATCCCCGCATTACATGTAGGTACCCGAAAAAAATTAAATAGAATATCTTTATTGTACACCTAATTTTCAGTATGACAATAGGTATATACAAAAACAAACATAAATTATTTTAAACTCACAATAGACGGCCTATCGCTACAGAGCAATTTCTTACACGCAATCTTTGGATGGATAAAAAGATGGAAAAATATATTTTATAAGATTTTTATTGTACCACCTTTTAGACATAGTGAACATAAATATAACAGACAGACATACAGACAGACAGACATGGTGAAACTATAAGGGTTCCTTGTAGTTACTACGAAACCCTATAAAGACAGTTTAAGAGCCGCACTGATAAACTGTTATGAAATTATTTTATTTGTGTATTAAAGGTGTTTATAAGGGCCACCAACTCCCTTTATGTCCTAAATAAACATGAGTTCACAAACATACAACGAGACATTATTGCTTCAAAGAGCAGAAACTAGCGTCCCCGGATGTCCTCAGCTATTATGAGTCGATATTTGAGGAGTTCGTAACCTCAAACATCCGGAGTTTCTACAAACAAACGTATCTACTGTGAGACTCATCTGTTGTTCATTTCCTTTTAGGATTGAAGAGGTTTTATTAATACAAGAGGCGAATATGGAAGGAATTATTTTCCAAGATAATAATGCTACTATCGCGTTGTTCTAGATAGTTAGTATACCAACGTGTTAATATCAGACTCTAGTGGATTCAGTTCAAAAACTCGCGTCAGGCAAAAGTAAAAATCGCGGTTTCCGTCAGAATACTCTCATTCAAAGGAATATCATCCAAAAGATGGCCATAAGAGCCTTGTTGGTCTATTGGTTAGCGTATACGACTTCTCACTATCAAATCTAAGATTCAATCCCCGGGTCAGGCAAAAGTGAATTGAAATTTCCACCAGGAAACTTGCAGTAACAGCACGTGTGGTGAACTTGCAGTAAGTCTAGCATTTTGTCCAGCCGATTCCAATGAGCTCATCGCCCATCACATAAGTCCTAAGCATAACGGGTGAAAAGTGGTATTAAACAACCCTACCACACTTAAACTATCCACACCACAGTTAACCATTGCAAAAACCACCCTTATCCTCACCCTAACCATTTAACGAAAACGTACGACAAACCCGCCCTATCTAATCAGCACAACACTACAATAATTTCACATCAAACAGAAAACACCTCCTGCAAAGCCTCCGTTCAGTAATAAACACCGAAAAGAAGCCATTCCCCTGAGATTTATGTCAAAGACTTTTTGTGGTTGAACCACAGACCTGTATCAAGATAGAGACCGTGAGTGTACGTTCACTGCGTGCCAAAGTTTGTGTAAGTTAGTTCAATGCACCATATCTTTCTTTCAATTATTATTTTTTTAATGTTTCTATATAATAGATCAAATTAATGATCTTGACGGTTTAGAAGTTGGTCCGTTGGTGTCCGTCCATCGAACAGCCATCTGCAGTCAGCTTCATAACCGCCAAGATCTTAGATTTTGTCTTTATTTTAATACTATGTGGCGAAATTCATCACTAAAACGCTTTTATAACACTATAGCAGGTGATAAAAAAGTGGCACACTTGGGACCTATTGCTGAATGGTCAACTGTGGATGGAATTGCATTATCTATCTTGATTCAGGTCTGTGTCAAAGAAGGCTTTTTGTGTGTTCACCATGTTTGTAAAGTAATGGGAATAGGTGGCCTTAATATATTATAGGCTGTTTGGTAATCTTTGGGATTGAGTTATATATTTTAGTCGGGATTACCGTCAAGTCAAGGTATGCGGAAAAGTTTCAATAGATTACATCATTCGAGTGTTTACAACAAACCTTAGTCTGTATTTATTTGTTGAAGTCAGTTGCCGGATGTTAGAAGCAGGTTACTTTTCAAATGTGAAGTTATGTTTTTGTCAGCACGTGTGGTGAAGCGGTCTAAGCGGTCGCCTTGCCGCTCATCACTGCACTGGTGTTGTGGGTTCAATCCCCAAATGGGACAAATCTTTGTGTGATTCGCAAAGATTTTTGTTCTGAGACTGGGTGTGCTTGTGTGAGTGAATGTGTGTATTTGGCCTTGTCATTGGGACCATTGGATAGTGTTATTACTTCTGGCGTTCTATCTAATGTAAAAAATCCAAATTATTATTATTATTATTTTATTATTATTATGCTTTAAATGTGTTCCGAACATGTTATTATATTTTGGAAACTGGTCGGTTTTACTACTTTGCAAATAATAATAATGTTATATTTAGCGGCGATAGCTAAGTGGGATACAGTACAAATGCGTAGTCAAAGAGTTCGGGTTCGAACCCACGGCAATTACCTCTGCCATTAAATCGTTAAGATCTGTCTTATTGAAGATATGTGTGTATTTATTACATAATTATATATTATAATCATCGCTCGCTAACGGTGAAGGAAAACACTGTGAGAAAACCTGCATGCCTGAGAGTGCCTTAAAAGTGCTCGAGGGTGTGTGTAGTCTACTAATCTACTAATTCTCACTTGGCCAGCGTGGTGGACTATGGTCTAACCCTTCTTATCATGAAGAGCCCCGAGCCCAGCACTGTGACATGTATAAGATACAGGATTCATGAACATTTTATTTTTTTGAAGAACCCGGAGACCTCATATAATAAAAAAATCTGTTGGTCTACAAACTCCTGCACTGCTGGACTGATGTTTTTTTTTTTGTGCATATTTAGTGTATGGGAATAGGACGTAAGCTGTTTTTAATTCACCAACCACGCGGGCGGCAGCTATAACTTTTAATTTAGTATTTATTTTATTTTTTTATTCATTTACATGCTTTTTACCTTTATGTTAATGATTTGTCAAAAACACGTACACTTCTTTGAGTTCATGATTTTGTTTAACTTACTATAAAAATATCTACGTACAAACTTACATTAGGTTTATCTAAATCACCAAAACATAAAAAAGACAATAAGAATTCAGTAACAGTAGGAACGAGTGACGAGGTCTAACAATTAACATATTTGACGCAACCTGTTTTGTTGTATTTATTGGCATGAAATACTTCGGCTGAATGCGTCGCGTTCCAAGCGTAGTTGTGATACGAGCAATAGTTGGCATTTAGTTAACATTTTTCAATGAATTGTTCAAAAGGTATGCTTCACACAACAATTAATTCGCTGAAAAATATCTGTGTTAGAAATTGTACAAATTTTTGTTTTTTTTTTTTGTTTTTTTTTTTTGATTGAGTTTTTAATATAGTAAACTTCTGTGATGCCAGTCTTTTCACAACAAAAAAGATTACTCTTTTAAGGGCCAGTTAGCTCTTACACTATTTAGTTGTAGGTATGTTAAGTTGATGAAGTACACACGAGATAAGATCACTATAATCAATGTTTATTAAGTTAAGTTAAGTTATATGTTACAAAGATTAAGTTAGTGTCTCTTACTCTTGACAATAGGTTCGTACCACGGTAGTCAATGTACTCAAAGTTATTTGTGGAGTCATGTTATGTATATAATTGCTGGCACGCGACCGAGACCTACAAATGAATTTTCTGTGGCAGCAAAGATGTACGGTAACGAGATCGTACAACTCTACTATATTAAAGAAGGACAAAAAATATTACTTTGTCCTGCTAATAATTGAAATAGTAAATCTCCAAAAAAACACATTAAATCATCTTACTTAAAAGACCTGCATTTTATCTGTACACACATGAACAGGGCTTTCATTGTACAAAAAAAAATGTCTTAGGGCAATAGCCGGTGTATCCTATATACTAACTAGCTGTAGACCAATATTTAAAAAATTAAGAATATTGACTTTGGTATCTGTATATATTCTTGAAATTGGCATATTTGTAAAAAGTAATTCACAATTCTTTACGAAGGTTAGTGAAGATAGCAGATTCCAAAAAAGGGATCCTAGTAAATTAAGAAATGAAATATGTAAAAGCACTCTTCACTACAAAAACAGTTACAGCATGTCAATAAAAAATTTTAACCACATTCCACAAACTTTAAGAGAATTACCTTTACATCTTTTTAAAAGACAACTTAAGTCTTGGTTACTTGAAAAGTGCTTTTATACGCTAAATGAATTCTATTCCTGTAAAAAATAAGTTATCCTGTTTGTTAGTGCTACTTTATTGTCCATGTTGACTACTTTAAACAAAAATTCGCATGCCTATTAAAGGTGAATATGACGGGCTGCTAAAACATGTATAGCATCTACTGTACCATATTCCTGCGAATAAATGAATCTTGAATCTTGAATCTTGAATCTTGTAATGTTTAGGTCACCTGTGTTCAGGGATGATGCTATCGACGTCTACTGCACACAATTCTAGCTCCATGTAGTGAATTTTCTGACGGGAAAAGACCAATAACACCCCGACTTGGTAATCAATCCAAAGATCTTACAGTGCGCGGTCGCATACGATTATCACTAGATCAATCAGTAGACAAAAAAATAAATATTAATGTTGATATCGCAGTCCGTGAAATTAATTTTCAAGTTAAGTAGCTTTTCTATTGTAAAATGTGTTTCAAAAAGAAACCTTCAGACAATTTATTACTGACTTGGTTTCATACCAAATGAAAATAAATGTAACAATTTTTCAAAACGCATAGGTATCATTATTTGATAAAAACGATATCAGCTAAAAGGGCTCGGATTTAATTTAGAAATTCTTCATCGCAAATGACTTCAATAAATCCAGATTGAACCAGATTTGGAGTCAAATTTCGAATGGTAAAGACCTGATTTACTACTAAAGCTTTACTCTGTTCCAAAATTAGTTCTGGGGTTGTCAAAATCGTTTTTTTTTTTTTTCTATCGTTTCAACTTAATACATAGACTGCTACGTTAGTCTAGTGTTTAGCAAATACAGTTGAAAAGCGTGAGATATCAGGTTTGATTCTAGGGTCAAAAAGTTCTTATAATGGAGTTTATAACGTACTGTTTTTTTTTTTGGAACCAAGTTCCTTATCGCGCGTTGCGAAAGGGGGCTAGACGGAAAAAATGGGACGAAAAGTTGTAACGACACATTTCGTAGCAATTCTCGTAGCAGCGTAGTAATTACAGGCTACGTTACAGCTACGGTGCTACATCATCAGACTAAAAATCGAAAGGAACTTCGTTCCATCCGGGTGTCCCATGACACCTCAGTAGTTTTTTTTTTATAGGACTTGGACACAGCTAGTGAAATGTTGTTGATGTGCATGTCTGCCATATTTTTTGAAGTAATAAAGGCGTGAAGCTTTGTCATTTGAAGTAGCTGTGTCAAGATTTCATAAGTTAAGAGGTTATATTTGAATAGCCCCTTTGCAAAGTGCAGTCAACGCAAGTCTATTAAAACTTCAACAGCTACATTTATAATTTTGAAGCACTTTATTTTAGTTGAAAAAGTATTTTCAGCAATTCTGAACAATATTTCAGTTTGTTTGAGTTATTATTTATTTATTTTGTTACTTTCAGTTTCAATTTCATTGTTCACGTTGTGGTTTCAGCGCGTTTCTGTTTTGTTATTGTTATTTATGGACTTGGAAAGTAAATATTGTTACTGTGCGACATTTGGGTTTTTATTGACTGTAGGTAAATTTTATATACAATACTTTTATGATGACAAAAATTTCTTTTTTACCTCAGCAGCTTAAAAACTGTTGCTTGTTGTTCGAGTTTGAGTTCTTTTCACGCTTGAAGCAAAGTTGAGCTCCGCTCACTGCTCGTTTTTTTGAACTGCTGAGGTGTATGTACAATAATAACGCTGAGAGTTGTTAAGCTGGAATCGCGTCACAACGTTAATTTTACTTCATTTGTGGTGTGAATCCCGACGGAACGGCTACAAACATACACAAAAGTGGACTTCTGGCCGAGAGGTGTCGTGTTCCGGCATTTCCGAGGTACACTACATGACACCGCGCCGCGCGTCGCAGACTCAACGTGCAAAATATCAAAACAATCATTAAATGTTATGTATGTTAGTCTAACTAACGTATTTATGTATGGGCCTTTGATGTATGCAATAAAAATGATTTGATTTGATTTGATTTGAATAAGAGATCAAAGTTATTTACAGCTTGTGCTTTTGAGTCCCATAATACGCTTGTAATTCTTCTATCAAATCTTTCGCTTATTCGGGACTTTGAATAAGCACTTGATATAATTATGGCCTGAGCCGTGACGATGGTAAGAGACCCGACGGAATGACTCTTGTTCCCTGGAGGTTGGGGCGGCCCTTGGTGTGGGACGCAACTTGCGTCGACACTTTGGCACCGTCGCATCTTCCAGGGACTCGGGATAAGGCTGGTGCGGCGGCAGAATCAGCCGAAAACCTCAAGAGGCGCAAATATAGCCTTTTAGATAGTGGCTATATGTTTGTGCCTTTTGGGGTAGAGACGCTCGGGCCGTGGGGTCCAGGGGCTCACGCTCTTTATAAAGACGTCGCTAAACGTTTAGTTGAGTCAACCCGTTCCCGAAGTGCTGGCATTTTTTGCGGTCAACGAATAAGCATTGCCATACAGCGTGGCAATGCTGCCAGGATTTCGGGAACGATGCCCACTGGTAGCGGTTTGCTTGATTAGTGTATATAGTTTTAGTTTTAGTTATTTTTATTATAGGTTTAATTATTTTATTTTTGTGATTAACAGAAATGTATTTTGGTTTAAAATAAAGATTTACTTGAGGAAATAAATCACTTTTTTCGATTGTTGCACTAAAAACTATTTTATTTTTTGTCTAATTTATTTAATGGTTACAATTTCAATGTCATGTCATGTTATATTTGAACGAAATATTATTTGGTAATTTTATTCATTTTTACATAAAAGATTTACCTTTGGAATGACTCTTCTACTTAGTAAAAGCACTGATCATAGAAATCTTACAATTATTAGAAGACTTGTTATTGGTTTCCAGATTCCTTTACATACAATTCTTTTATTTTTTTATATTTTTTTTTTTTTAAATAAAACGATGCCCGCACTAGAAATAACTTTTGTGTCGCGGGGGTGTTCACAAACATACATTTCACACACACAGAGCACACCCAGAGTCGCACAAATATTTGCGAATCACACAAAGATTTGTTCCATGTGGGGATCTAACCCACAACACCTGTGCAGTTGAAAGCGGCGAGGCGACCGCTTTAACCATTACGCCAACCGTGCACTCTCAATTAAGCTGTAAGTCTTCCATGTATTTTAAATAAATAAATAAATAAAAAGTTACATTCAATGATCGGCGGTGTTTAATGAAATGGCTCGCAACAGTGGAAATGCAGCCTAATCATTTTTGTTAATTTATGCTAACCATTCCGTCAGTAAATTGTAATTAGGTTATTTTGTGTATGTCACAATGGCAATCTAATTTGTTAGGCATTGTAATTGGATTGAATTTTATCGGAATGATCCATACCGCAATGGTAAAATAATTACGGCTTAATTTAAATAATACGGATTAGGTCAATTTTAGTCTAAATTTTAGTGTTTAATTACTGTTTTAATTTAATATAATGTAATATATGAATATAAAATGATGATTGGATATGACGTATAAGTTACGTTCTCGTTGAGCATTTCTGCTTGGTTTACGTAGATTATATAATAATATATTATTATAGCCTAAATTTGATAAAATAAAATAATATAAATATTTTTTTAAAATAAACATTTAAATGCAAAAAAAATATTATCTAGTAATAGTTTTAAAGACAATCTCGTTCTAACAACAAGCAAATATATTCACGTTGTATTTGTACAGTTAAGTTTTATTATTAATTTTATAATAATATATAATTAATTTTATAATAATAATTATTTGAGTGTGTCCTTGATCTTGCATGTTGGATGTTACATCTAGTAGGTGTCAGTCAGGTGCATTGAATTTTAACATGTTAATTAATAAGTCAGATTGTACACCAGTTTTGTGAATTATAATAAAAAAAAAAAATATATATTCAATAAAATTACCAACACTACACAACAAAACATCACGCTTATATTACCCATAAGGGTGTGGTAGAGATGTACGACACCTGATATGTTTAGGCCCCATGGGATAGGGAGTGAGCCTATCGCCATACACCGTCTACAATTCCAACTTCATTGGTCGGACGGTAGTGTATTACCGCCATTTAAAAAAAAGTGCATTAACAAAATTACGGTCTTTGACAAGTATCAACAATTTAACTTTTGACATCACACAAACAAAGTTCGAGTAACAATTGACGAGCGAAATTCTACCCAAAATTGAGAAACATAGTCTTTGTCAATTTTGTTTCAAGCAGTACACTCGATTTTCGTCAGTACCAATTTTAAGTGAGGCTCACGTTGTGTATACGATATATCGTTTTATTTTCGATACAAAAATTACTAGTGATGTCAATAAAGGGTTCACAATAAAAATTTACCGGTTCTTATAGATAAGTGTTGGTAAATGCTTTAAACTTCTACACGATTTTTTCATTTCATCTAACAAAAAACATTCTTCGTTGAACACCTGATGGTAAATGTAACTATAATTATTAAACATTATGAATATTTTAGCTTTTTTCTTATATCAAACGCATCATTGCATAATATTATCTATACTTGCAAGCTTAGCTTCCTTAGCCTTCGTTGTCCCACTGCTGGGCAAAGGCCTCCCCCAAACGTTTCCAGTCCTCTCTATCTCCTGCAGTTTCCCACCAGTTTTAGACATCTAGGTCGTCCCGCCAACGCAGTTATGAAAGCATTATGCTCTAGTCAGCCAATGTAAGCATACGTTCTGTTAGAATTTCATACTGTGGACGTTAATCGCCTGAGTAACTAAAACAACCTTTATAAATAAAAGGAAATAGTCCGCTCCTCTCAAGTGAAATTTGGTGGAATGAATAAGTAAGTTTTATAATGATTTTTAGAGTAGGAAATGACTGTTTTACGTGTTTGGCCGGCAGCTGATCACGGAAATTAATTTTGTAACTTCCTTAATCATTCTACAAATAATCGCTTGAGAGGAAATAATTGACCAAAAAACCACGTCCGTGGTGTAATGAAGAGAATTCAAACCTAGAACCTCTCGACTGCAAGTCCGATGGCTTATCCTTTACGCCACGGCCGCTTGTTAGTGGCCACGGTCTTAAAAGTATGTTAGACATTAAACTCTACAAAACACAGTTCCTTTTGGTTCATGTATACTAAAACTATCAAACACCCTACTAACACTATAAATTCAGTCCCGAAATTCAGAAGCCCGAAGTCGTCCTTATCAATTCTGTTTGCGTTTTCAGTTGAATCGTGTTCCGTCCGTCCCAATTTGAAGGAAGGCTTTGGGCTACTAAATAGTCTGGCAGACATCGAACAACGTTCGATGACTGGCATTTTGTGGGGTTTTGATTAGAAAACATCTGATTCTGACGTTTGGGTTGCTTTTGGACATGTTTGGGTCGCGTTTCGACATGAAACGAGGAATGGTCCGTATATTATAGTTATAGCTTGAAGTTCTGTTGAAATTTTACGTACAACCTAAAAGGTTGTACGTAAAATTTCAACAGAACTTCAAGCTAACATTCTTTTCAAAACTTATTTTTTTTGAGTAAAGGGAACCAATTAAAAACATAAATAACATCATGCCTATATTACCTAATATGATTTTACCGTCGTGTATAATACCCAAATTTCATCTGTTATATTTTAGTCTCATTGGATAGGGGATAAGCCTATCGCCATCCACCGGGAACAGTCAAAATTTACTAAAATAGTAATACAACACATATAATCGTAATTTGTACGTGTCAGACATTTTATTCAAAGAGAAAAAAGCAATTAACGAATACTTATCTCGAATAAGATACTTTAGTAGCAAAATTTGCTACTAAAGTATATCTATCTATATCTATATATCTATGCATCTAGACATTTAATGTCTAGATGCATAGATATCTCTTTCATCTTCACTTGCATACGACAGCTTAAATACGAGCAAGGCTAATTGAAAACTTAATTACTAAATCTACTTCAGATTTATTACTGAACATAAACGTTTACTTTGTGAACCTAAATTTTAAAAGCATTTAACGTTTCATGCAGAATAATAGAGCTTGCGGTAGGATTAAACTATTAAATTTAAAAGTGGTTGAAGCTGAACTACCACGGAATCAAATATCTCACGTTTTGGAGCATTAATTAACAATTTGTTTCCCACTGGGTAAATTTTTTTTTTTTACTTTACTAAGATCGCAAAAATGTTTATAACACATAAACATTTTTGCGACACTTGCAACACCAGAGTATAGACAGTAGGTTAACTTCATAGAAAAAAGACACTGCTGATTTGAATGTGAGCGTTGTTCTAATCACCTTGTACGCACGCACTCACACAAGGTAATTTGGGGAAATCTCAGGGGCGGCCGAACGCTTCAAGTCAGCACTCGCTCACTTGCACTAAATTTAGTTTGCATTAAATTGTAAAGTGTTAACCTTACGCATCAACGCGAGTAGGCAATTTACTCGCCGCATGGCCCTAATTATACTTCTATACTTTACTATGACCGAAGTATCACTCGTACGTTGCCAACCTATTAGCTCAGACAGAAGTCTCTTGGGAAAACCTCATTTTACAACATAATTGTGCGTGGGCGAATTTTTTTTCTGGAATCGTACTGTACGTTACAATATTGATAATAGATTGAGCTCGCTGTAGATGGCATCTATATCTGTTTTGTGCTTTCTGTCTTAATAAGAAACAAATAATATGTTTACTAACTGTCATAATAGTTATTAGTCTTTACGATTTCCAAGAAAGATGCCCACCTCCTTTGAACTTAGTTATCAAATAATATGACTAGTAATTCTGTGATGACAGCAAAATGTCAGTTTGAATTTCTAGACATTAATTCAGATTTAGCCTAAGCCATTGAACTCAAAATATCAAATTAGCCACTAGACAGTAAACCAGACTAACAAAATAAATACGTAGGCGAGACGTCGAATAAATAGCTAATACATTATTAGAGAGAGAGTATTAACACCCATATTTCACCTGTTATGTTTAGGACCCATGTAATCTACCGGGTACAATTAAAACTCCGTGATGCAATTGTAAATATCGTAACGGAAAAGTTACAAATAACACTTTTTCTTACCCCGGAAATCAAACCCGAGAATGTGAGAGACCGTATAGTAGATTTAATTGTAGCTAGAATTTCTAGACTAGCAATAAGTGGCCGAGACGTAGAGTTAACAGTCAATAACTTTTCTAAAACACATTTTGACTGACTCGTTGGTCTAGCGTGCCAGACAGTATATGCATCTGTTCACTGAAAGGTCTAGGGTTCAGAGCCGGGTTGCAAGCTTTGCATGACAATTCTGCAAGCTTGTTTTTTTGCGATTGAATAGACTTATGAGTAGATACCAAGATAATTGGCTTGCAAAACTGGAATCTTGTAAACAAGCATTGGCGTAAAATTAAATAGACCTCGAATCTGCGCTAAGAAGGGAGGAGATGTAGATATGATTAATCCTCATTGGTTACTTAAATACATATTTCTGCTGCACTCTACAAATGAAACTGTTAACTACTTGCATAAATCGTTTCGTATATGCATTAAAAAGATTCGGAAATTGGCAAACGAAAAAACCGCATTATTAGCTTACCATGGATATATTAGCTCAGTATTAAGATATGGCCTTTTGTTATGGGTCAACTCTACCGATATAAATAAAGCATTTATAGCACAAAATAAATGCGTTAGAGCCATTTCCAGTGTCGCCCCGCTAGATTCGTGTAGGTCTTTATTTCGAAAATTAAAGTTGCTAACTCTTACTTAAATGTATATACTTGAAATTTCAATTTTCGTCAAGTAACACTCCTATACATTTGAAGTAGTATATAAAAATAAGAAATTTCCATATAGAGATCGCACTAAATTAAAGTTAAATACTATGTCTACTACCCTGTATAAAAGAAACAGTAGCTGTATGTGTGTACAAATATATAACAAGAAACCAAAATATATAAGAGAATTGCCCTTTCATAAATATATAGCACAGATAAAAAAATGGTTAATCGAACATTGCTTTTACACAATAGCCGAATTTATGTCATTCGATTCTAGAGATAATGAATAATGTAAAGAGTGCAACTATTTGTTAGTACTTTTTATTTTAACATATACATTTCATTTTTTCAATTTATTTAGTGTTTATTATAACTTTAATAATATAAGTACTTAGATATAACATTGTATATTTTGCATACCGATTATCCGGTGAAACATGTGTATTATTATTAAATTGTACCATCTTTTTGTCACCATGTTTTAGGCAAATAAACGTTTCTTTCTTTCTTTCTTTCTTTCTATTGGAAACCGGGCCTTAATCCAAACACCAAATCACAAAAGGTGAAGGCAGTCTCTTAGCAAATTGAAATCTTTGCCAAAGAAAGATATTTTTGTAAAGGTATAAAGGATCAATAGAGCATGTTTGATTTTAAGAGTACCTTTATAGTTATTTGTTGTATTCAGGGCTTTTGTTAAGTTAGCAAGGTTGAAGATTTTGGCTTTTATTATGAAATATCAAAGGTTACGTTGTATATTATTTATCAGTTTGTATTAAGTAGGCCTTTGTATGGCCCAATGATGAATCAAATAAGAATATTTTGTATTCTATTATAGATTTATTCTAGCTTACGCCCACGAGGTACTTATTTTAATATAATGTAGCTTGTTTCTATGTTAGATGGGCCAAGTTGTTTTTGGTTAAATAGAAACCAACAAACAAAATATTAGGTATTTCCTTTTTTATAATTAATTATAGTTTAAACTAGTTATTGTATGTTATGAGTAGACTCCCAAGCCCCGTTTTATTGTACTATACGTTACGGGTTTAATTTTTATATTATTAAGCTTTTATATATTTTTAAAGATACATCATAATATCTAAAACACTAATATGCATAGTTGTTCGTGGCCATCTCATCAAAATTGTTTTTATCATAAGTTGAGTGAAAAAAAAAAAAAAATGCATGCCAACAAACAGGCATTTTAATGTCTTAGATTTGATTTGTCTATTGAATCGAATAAATAGATAAAAAAATAATAATATTAAAGTAAAACTCATATTATCCGGCTAAGTACATGGTAAATGTTTTATATTATAAGTTCTAATGTAATTTTATTGTGTACAATACAGAATTAAAGAATTTGGAATTTTGTATGGAAAACAGCCAACCAATTGGCAGTCGTCACGGGTGGTCAGAAACCAGAAAGTCTGAATAGCCTACCAATAAATATCGTATCGCCTCGTCCTGGGTTGTAGAGATCAGAAGGCATTTGCTGCACGTAAAATACTGAGTAAGTCTTGAAGACAATCCCAATGTAATTGGAAACAATTAAAAATGGCTCGAAGAATAAATTATAAGTTTAGATTCGTATTTGTCTGCGATTCCACCTCCGTTTTGATTGATTATAGTTAACATAAAGTTAAAAAAAAAATAAAAAAAAAAATATCTCGCCTATTTAACCCATACTTCACCTGTTATGTTTAGTTCTCATGGGATAGGGGGTGAGCCTATCGCCATCCACGTGGCACCATTCTAATTCCGTGCTGTGATTGAGAATTTCCTGACGAACACACAGTTCATAAATTACACTTTACCTTACCCGGATTTCGAACCCGAGACCTCGTTTTGAGTTTGTTATGGGGAAAAACGTGACGTAAGATGGCGAGCAAAAATTTAACATTACCTACACCAATTTCAAGTTGATCCTGCTAAAACAAACCACTTCAAATTCATGCTGTGTTGTTACATTGTGTAATGAGATCAAACATTCACAAAGAAAAAACCGGCCAAGTGCGTGTCGGGCCACGCGCAGTAGGCTTCCGTAGCTAGTCGTAACAACATATTTCGACTTAAAAGGGATTGACTGTATTAAACAAGTAACATCTTCATACAAGTCATTACTTTCAAAGGTTTTTGTAATTTGCACGAATTATTCTAAGTAACTGCAATTTACACTTTGGACCCCAATTACTCTAGAACTAATTAAGTTAAAGTAACCAGATAAATAGCGTCCTTCAGATAGGAAATGTTTGTAGTACACAAAACCAGCTAGCACGTATGACGAGATGTATGAATGTTAAGGAAGCGAAAGAAGTATGTAAGGAGCGAAGCACATGGCGTTCCATCGTCTCTGCCTACCCCCGTGGGATAAAGGCGTGATTTTATATATGTATTATGTATGTTTATTTATGTTTCAAGAATTTTGAACGAAATATTCTGAGTAACTGCATCTGACATTTCGGACCCCTATTCCTCTTGAACTAATGAAGTGAACTTATCCGCTATAGTTTTCCTTTAAAGTTCATTACATGTACTACCGACACAATTTTTTTCAGATTTTGGGATCCAGTAGTTTAGCTTTTAGAGGGGGGGGGGACGCTCTACTCGAACAAAAATTTGCTCTTTAAAGTTAATTATCTCGCAAACGGATCCCTAAATCAAAAAACTGTCTTAGCAACCCCTAAACGTTTTTAAAAGTCCTATCTAATAATACCCCACACTATGGGGTAGGCGACAAAAAAAAAAAACATCCCTACTTTACATGTAGGGGAGCTACCTGAAAAAAAAATATTTTTCAAAATTTTACTCTACGACTTTCTTTGTTTAGTTAACATACATGTTTATGCAAAATTTCAGTTTTCTAGCACCAACGGTTTCGTCGCTATGCCGTGGACAGACAGACGGACATCGCGAAACTATAAGGGTTCCTTGTAGGTACTACGGAACCCTAAAAAACCAAATTGAAAATATTAGGTTTCAACTTGTATCTAAAATGAGTCCCTTTATATTTCATTTTTTAATATCCTCTACGCATAAACATGGATTATTTACAGATTTTATTATGTGTAATAGATTACACACTACTGAAGTGACTGATAATAATATCTAATCACTTCATTAATAAAACCGGCTGTAGGCAGACAGACAAACAGACAGTTTATTTAATAATAACGCCAGAAGATTATGATCACTCAGATATTAATATCCTTACAAGTCACATAACCGGGCAGTAACATAATATAATAGCATAATACAACTAGTACGGATTAATTACTATGTAATTACCAATAATAAGCTCTCGGCACGCGTAAAGAGAAAATTAGCTGATGTCCACGATATTATTCTCATATAATGTCGACATCAGCTAATTTACTGCATACTTAATTGCAAATTGAACTGTATTTTTTAACCGACTTCAAAAAAAGGAGGAGGTTCTCAATTCGGTTGTATTTTTTTTTTTTTTATGTTTGTTCACCGATTACTCGAAGACGCCTGGACCGATTTGAGAAATTCTTTTTTTTTTTGATAGGATAAACTTGTCATGGGGTCCCATTTTTTTCAAGTCACATTCTGATGATGGGATCCTAGAGAAATCGAGGGCAACCCTCAAATTTAAAAGGCTTCTATATTGTTATTATCTAAAGCTACTTGGATATTTGCATCTAGTAGTCAGCATTTTATGTTGCTGAGCTGATGCTGGAAGGTACAACTCCTCAACGGTTAGGAGTACGGGGATAATTCTTTAAATATAGGCTCCTTGAGGCCGTTTACTGTATTCTTTCAAGTTCTACACAGATGAGGCGAGACGTTGAATATTACTTATGTATATTCATAATATGAGGTCATGATTTGATGATGGGATCCTAGAGAAATCATGGGAAATATTGTTTTTCGCATATTAAGTTGCTGAGCTGATGCTGGAAGGTACAACTCCTCAACGGTTAGGAGTACGGGGATTATTATTAATAAGTTTTCCGTCTTAAGTAACCGTTGTCTCCTCATTCGAGAAACGTTCTGGTCTACCCATCACTTAAAATCGTAAAATAAAATAATTTTTAACAAAAAAAAAACCGACTTCAAAAAGTAGGTAAACTAAAAAGCAAAAAATAAATTGACTTCGCACAAAATAATACGTTTTTTCATTTAGTAAAATAGAAATTATTAAATAATTATTTTATAATTCTGAAGTCGGTGCCAAGTAAACAATAACTCTGTATAGACTAATCTTTCTAACAACTATTTTCTGACTGAATATTAGTTCTTAATTATCCGATTTACTTGGCACCGACTTCAGAATTATAAAATAATTATTTAATAATTTCTATTTTACTAAATGAAAAAAAGTATTATTTTGTGCGAAGTAAATTTATTTTTTGCTTTTTAGTTTACCTACTTTTTGAAGTCGGTTTTTTTTTTTGTTAAAAATTATACTCGACTACCAAGAAAAGTATATTATTATGTAATACAACATGGCAAGTTGGATGATATTATTACCTCTAGTTTTTGGGGTTCCGTACGCAAAGGGTAAAAACGGAATTCTATTACTGAGATTTCGCTGCCCGTCTGCCCGTCTGTCCGTCTGTCAATTTGTCCATCTGTCCCATTGTCCGTCTGTCCATGTGTCCGTCTGTCCATCTATTAGCAGGCTGTATCTTATGAACCGTTATAGCTAGATAGATGATGTAAAACTGTTGCCGCAATAGCAAATACTAAAACCAAATAAACAAAATATTCAATAATCGACGACCGGATGGCGGAGTGGGTAGTGTACCTGCCTGCAACGCCGAGGTCGCGGGTTCGATTCCCGCTTAAGACAAATCTTTGTGTGCATGAACATGGGGGTTTGTCTTAGTCTGGGTGTTTCTATGTATAATAAGTATTTATTCACAAAAAAAAAGTATCTATGTATTAGTATCAGTTATTCTAGTACGCATAGTACAAGCTCTGCTTAGTTTGGGACTAGATGGCGTTGTGTGTATGTTGTGAAATATTTATTTATTTATTTATTTATAAGGGTACAAAAAACGTTTTTTTGCTTTTATTGATCACCGGTCTGTACCTCATGACCCGTGGTAGCTAGACAGTTTAAATCTGATGTATTACTGTTGGTGCTATAACAACCAAGACTAAACACCGAATAAAATAAACATTTAGGGGGGCGACTCCCTTACAACAAACGTGATTTCAGCATTGATAACAGTGACTGGTAGACGCTTGAAATATTCACATTATATTTAATAATTTGTTCTCTTTACAAATTAATAATTTAATTAAAATCAAATGCAAAATTACGCTGGTCTCCCATTTCCAGTAAATTAATTTTTTTTACCGTTTTTAATAGATGGTACGGAACCCGTCGAGCAAGAGTCCGATTCGCACTTGTCCGGTTTTTTTGGATTTTTGTACTAAATCAGACTATATAGTTTTGGTATTAATGGTAACTATTATGCTACCAACAACTCAATGGGGATTAGAATGACACTTTGATAAAGCTGATAATGTATTTGATTCAAAATACAAGCTAAATGTTTTGTATTTCTATTATTTTCATAGTAATAATTTAGTACTATCATTTAAATTTAGTTGTTTAATTCAGTAGTGTAATAAACAAATTAATTTGATTCGTTGTATTTGTACTGGAATGTGTTATAGATAGTTTAAAATACCTATTCAAAGTTCATAATTTCTTTGATTTACTGCATAGGAAGATAATATTATACTCGGTAAATAATAATAGTTATCAAAGGTTTTAACAACATTAAGGGTCGGTTTCACAGATGCCTAACAAATCCTATGGATCTTTATTTGGCTTTTTGTTGACTGAAGAAATTACTTATTTGTTAAGAGTTATTACGCAGTGAATCATTCCATTTTTTTAAGTATAATAGTGCCCTTAGACATCTTAACATAACCACTGCTTTATTACTCACAGAGGAGATGCAAGAGAAATGAAATATGGGTGTCTACCCACACTTCACTTGCTATATTTAAGACCCCATTGTGATAGATACTGACAACATTAATATAAATATAACCAGCGGTGAGTCTTTTACATTTAAACAATCTTTTTATAACTCTTTTCCAATCTCTGACCTTCGAAAGTCCTTGAAAGCAAGACATTGTAAGTAACCGTTAAATATCACTGCTCAGAATTCATAACGTTGAGTCTCTCAATAAAAAATAATGCTATCGTAAACGATGGGGTCGCCCCGTGCCCTCTGGAAGGTACGATAAAGATCAAATGACATTATCTACGTGAAAATACTAATAATATGTTAGAAGTAGTTGTTCTTGAGGTGCTTACGATCGTAATAAGGACAAATAGTACAACTAATTGCTTGCAAGGATTCCGTGGTTGCCTGACCATTTGACGCTTGAATTGTTCATTTTGCGAAAGTTTGTCGGTGATTGATTTTTGCTACTTCTTCGCGCTCGAATAAGTGTTTATTTCGGTAGCTAATAGTCAACATTTGGGCAATATTTATACACATAGAAGTTAATGTTTAATAACTCTTTCCTTTCCTAGTCACTGTACTTCAAAAGTATTAGAAAATATTGAATTGTTAGTAATCATTAAATATCGCTACTCAGAATTCATAACGTTGAGTCTCTCAATAAAAAATAATGCTATCGTAAACAATGGGGTCGCCCCGTGCCCTCTGGAAGGTACGATAAAGGTCAAACGACATTATCTACGTGTAAATACTAATAATCTGTTGGGAGACGTTGTTTTTGAGGTGCTTATGATCATAAGGAGGACATATTACACAACTAATTGCCTGCTAAGGCCTCCGTGGTTGCCTGGCCGTTTGATGCTTGAGTTGTTTACTTTGCGAAAGTTAGTCAGTGAGTGATATTTGTGACTTATTCGCGCTCAAACGGGAGAACCAATTTTGAATAAATTTGTTTTGGCCAATATTTATGCAGTAGACCGTAGGACTGCGAAGTTAAAGGTCTCGGATTCGAAGCCACGGCACACACCTCTCGTCTTTTCGAAGATATGTGTGTATTTATCATATAAATTATCGCTCGCTAACGGTGAAGGAAAACATCGTGAGGAAACCTACATGCCTGAGAGTGCCTAATAAGTGCTTGAGGTTGTGTGAAGTCTACCAATCCGCACTTGGCCAGCGTGGTGGACAATGGCCTAACCCTTCTCATCATGAGAAGAGGCCCGAGCCCAGCAGTGGGACATGTATTAGATACAGAGCTGCTATAAGAAGTTAGCGTTAAATAACTCTTTAATGGCCTAGTCACTGTTCTTCAAAAGCATTTCAAAGCCTTGAATTGTATGAATTCGTTAAATATCGTTACTCAAAGTCACATCTCATAATAATATTGCGATCGTCAACATCGGGGCCACGCCATGCTCTCTAGAAGGTACGATAAAGGTCAGACGACATTATCTACGTGTAAATACTAATAATCTGTTTGGATATGGAGGACCGGAGTGTTATGAACATTAGGAGGATTCATCGAGATAGTATGCGTGTCGAAAGTTTAAAGATTTCTTTGGATAAGATTTTCGGTTCTACAATGGATTGATTTTATTATGATTTAGGGTTGTTTCTTTGTTACAGCTTAAACTATAAAAAATTATTTAAAAAAATTAATGTAATGTGTGTACACTTCTGCCACACCCTGGGTGATAAATATAATGGTATATTGTGACTTTTTATTATTTTATTACTCCGTTTTTTTTACTATCAATGTAGTATAATAGTAAGATGTTAGTAAGTACTATAATGTGAATGTTTTTTATTAGAATAACCTAATTATCAAATTAATATGAATTGCGTATTTTTTTTAAACCCAGTTTGTAATTAGAGTTCTTCTTAGATACAATAGACCCACGGAGGTCGACGTGAACACCCAAAACCTCTTCCCAATAGAGTTCTTCTTCTAAATATGAAATCCAAATTGCCGATAATTTCCCTTCCCATCCTGTAATATTAAACCGAAACACTGTGGTTTTCTAATTATATTCATGCAGAGTGTTTGGTACATCGTTTAACTTTGCCCAATTGGATAAAAGGTAGTTGTGAGTAGAAACGTTATTGCTGTTCAACTGTTTAATTTTCTTTATACAAATTAATATGTCAAAAAGTATACAAAAGAACAATAACAGGTATAAAAACAATATGATTATATAAAGGTTGGTTGGTCGCCAACATAGCCTCAGATGGTGAGGCACACTAATTTAAGTGACAACCAACATGACCAGTAGTAGATACACAATATTGTAAATATGAAACTAGTAAAATATACAAATCCTAATCAATACAAATAAATAATATTGAAGTGTCTGTTTGTAATGTCAAAATAGCACAATAAAATACAATTTTAAAAATTTTTGTCTGTCGGTCTGTTTGTATCGGCTAATCTTCGAAACGGCTGAACCGATTTTGATTAAATTTAAGGTGCAGGTAACTGACTACAAGGCGCGTAATATTGGCTACTTTTTATTGTCGTACCTACTAGGCAGACGAAACCACGGGTGTAAGTTAGTTTGTTAGCGCTAATCTCAGGAATGAATGGTCGGATTTTAAAAATTATTTTTGTGTTTGATAGTCTAACTACCCATTTAGGTTTTTTGATATTTGATATTACGCTGAACTGCATGGAAGCGGGGATGAATCCGACGCGAACGAAGTCGCAGACAAAAGCTAGTAATAAAATAAAAAAAATCTTGAGGGATAATACTAAAGCAAGACCATCTCTTAGTCAATTTAATTTAGGAAACTGGATGTTTTAAACATGCTGTACATTACCAGTTTACCACCCCTGGCGTGTTAAACGAATTTTATACCCCCATTAAAATTAATCTCCTGGTTGCTTATGGAATTATATCCATACATAAATAAGGAGTATACCCATAGCATCGAATTACCTTATGAGGCTTAGGGGAAATTATTATGAGTCATGTTACATGTAATTATAATTGCTTCGATATAATT
This sequence comes from Hypena proboscidalis, assembly GCA_905147285.1. Lineage (NCBI taxonomy): Eukaryota > Metazoa > Arthropoda > Insecta > Lepidoptera > Erebidae > Hypena > Hypena proboscidalis. Next base: position 622,748 of record LR990150.1, on the reverse strand, counting down.
GAAGGGCATTGATACGTAGTTGCGAGTTCTCTCCCCATGGTAATCAAAAGTTTTATTTAAGAATTCACTGGTAGTAGAGCTCTTGTGAATGAGCTCGAGGGCGGCAGCACCACCGTCTCACCTTTAACCTGCCGCCAAATAGTAGTGCTTCCATTACTGTTCCGGTTTGGTGGTGAGATCAGGCCCTGAAATTACTGGCACATGAGGCATAACACCGTAGTCCTCAGCTGCAGCGACGCATCTATAATCTGCTTTTGTAGATTGTTGATGTCCATGGGCTGTACTCCACTTACCATCAGGTCGACTACACGTTCGTTCGCTGTGGGCGTAGTATAAAAAAGGAAAAGAATTTTTCAAGTTTTCAAAGATTTTTAACTTGACTAAAAGGCTTGTAGTTAGGTTATGTGTTTTCTTGAAATACCTACTTGTAAATTACATTATTTATAAAACATGAAGAATATTTTTACAACAGTTAACACGGAACATGTACAAAATGTGTGGTTTCAATAAAAGACGCTATGTATATCCACCCTATATGCGTGTTGTCTGTTATGTGCTCTGAAAATACTTGCAAGGCAGATTTAGTTAATCCATCTAAGTGGATGAGACACAGCCTTTTATAGTCTCAGATATTAATGAATTCGCATAAAGCACATATGCGCACACATAAACGAGGGACAATAAAGTTTTACGCGCATATTTGCGTAATGTCTGACGGGACAAATGGCAGGATCAATATCTTTGCCACCTTATTGCTGTTCGTAAAGTAGTTTGAAAGGATCTTTATTTTATTAATTGAAAATTTAATATTCTTTTGACAGTTTTTTTGTACGGATACTTTAAAAAAAACATTTATATACATATACACGTTGACTTAAGAAACTTCGCCTTTTTTTACGTCGCTTAAAAATAAAAATATACGAATAATTTAGAGTACAGATAAATACAATAATTTAGTGTTTATCTGCAAATTGAAACCATTAATAAATAATAGTGGTTAGTGTTCAAAAACAACTGGATAAATGTAATATTACGACAAAAACCTGAACAAATTAATTAAACACTGAGACATAGCCTATTTTCGAAAATTTGACTTGTTTTCTTAATCTTTTTTTTTTATCATTTCAGCCCAACGACGTCCACAGTTGGACATAGGCCTCACCTAGTTTCCGCCACAACGCGCGGTTTTGGGCCGCCTGAAATCAACGGCTCCCCGACAAGCTATCCTTACTTGTTTAAAAAAATTGCATTTACCTCTTAAAAACACGTTTTGATATTTAACCGCCGCAGTTGTTCAAAGTTTTACTCAGTTCAGAAACATGACGCCAGCTGAAAAACTTCCTAATACTTTAAATTGAACTCTGCCACTTTGCTTTCATTGTCCAATCACCCAATACAAAACCCATTTAGAACAAACTTCTTCTTTTTAATCCTACTTAATATGCCTTCTTAACATTTTGAATGAGAAGCGAACTTTTTGCATCAAACAACAAAAATGTATTAAACTCCTCTCACAATTGAAATGCTGCTTCAAGTTTGAGAATCGATGCTGGCAATTCTATTTGATTGAAAAGTCGTTAACAATCGAATTATACAACGAATACAAACTTTAGGGTTTGAAAGATTGAGCGTCACTGGTTTAGTGAGGGGACGTGATTACTATTTCTGATCGATTGATTTTTTTTTGGAGGATTTAATAAATTGGCAGAAAAAAATCAGATTTCGTAAGAATTTGTCCAAAGTTAAAATTGCTTGACAACCTATAATTTGTGGTTAATTGAACTTACCTTAAGTGAACTTCAACCAAAATTATGCGAATTGTTGCATCCGTAGAGATTTAATTATACCATGTAGTCCGTTTTCCATTGTACTGCATCATCACACGAATTTTAGATAAATAAATCAAAAAAAAATTAAATATCAGGAGCTGTCAACACTTCCTAGTGCTTCCGCTTGAGTGTAGATGGCGCTGCAATCATTAGTTTTAGAGTAATTAAGCACATTATCATTTTGCAATGAATTTGGGGTGTTTATTTAACCGGGAGGGTAGGGTTCTTAAATCTCTACGGATGCAACAATTCGCATAATTTTGGTTGAAGTTCACTTAAGGTAAGTTCAATTAACCACAAATTATGCTACATTGTTGCATCCTAGGAGATTTAATTATACCATGTAGATGTTCAGCGTTTTATTGCAAAATGATAATCAAGAAACACTTAAAAAAGGCAACTTGTTGTATTTTAATTATATTTATTTACCAACATAAGTAGGAACTAGGTTTACAGATGACCTATAGGTCATATTGAGATCATTTTACTAAATTAAATGAGATCACCATTTATGTATCTATATTATTCTATATTAATATTAAGTACAGCCTCAGCAAAAGCTCTGTCCTGTCGTACCTCTGCCAATGGCAAATTATAAAATTTAGCAAAGCACAGAGATGAGCCGGTCCAACCAGCCGCTCGTTTGATGACATCTATCGAGACTCCCGCACGCTTTGCCGCAGAAGTCGATGCGTGTCGCGTGCTGTGTGACGAATAAACCGTCACATCAATGCCACTTTCCTTAAGGACTTGTTTGATCCAGCGGCTTACGGTTTGAGAACTGGCGTTTCGAATTGGTTTTTTAACAGTTAAAATAAGCTTATCTGTGTCAGAAAGGTTGCGAAATTCCTGGGTCTTATGCATATAATCAGAGAGAGCTTTCGCTGGGCAAATGTTTGATTGTTCATGAAAGAAAGGTATCAACAATTCCGGATTCCTCCTATTAGGTGTTGTTGTCTTAATAATATCATCTATAATTATACGAGCACCCCCTGCATAGAAAGAAATGTTACAAATTTTAATAAGTGCCAACGTCTGAACGCGTTGTCCAGTTGACAACGCGAGCAGAGTAACCAGTTTTTTAGTAATCACATCCAAAGTTATTGAATCATTATTTTCCTTTGATAGGTAAGACAATACCAAACCAGTTTGGCCTACACCTAAACACACCTTTTAAAAATCGACAAACGCTGTCATTTACACATATTTCCTTACCTAATATAAGTGATAGTGCTGATCTAAACGTATTTAAAGTGCTGTATTTTGCACCTTCCTTAAATCGACTAGTAAGGAATTTAAGTAATATTTCTACTGGAACTTTGAAAAAATTAAAATTATTTTGTTTACAAAAATCGAACCATTGTTTGTACACTGTGTTGTACTGTTGTAAGGTGCTCTTAGACAATGATTGAATCATTATATCAATTGTATCATCATCTAATTGTTGTTTGATGAAGGCTTCCCGGATAATACAGCACACACCAGGGTAAGTTTGGGCCATAGAGGATGCACCGTTCTGGAAGGAGAGAGCAGTATGTTTTCACCTGGTCCAAAATATAACACTTTAGAAATTATCAGGGACATATATAGTGGGAACCATGGTTGACTTGGCCAATATGGTGCTACCAGTACTCCAGTAGCCTGGTCATTAATTATTTTTCTAAGGCATTTTAATATAATTGAGAAAGGAGGGAAAGCGTAGAATTTAAACTTATCCCATCTAAGAGTAAACGCGTCAATCTCATACGCATCTGGATCTCGTCTCCATGATACGAATTTTGAACATTTTTTATTAATTCGAGAGGCAAACAAATCTATGTCTGGTTGACCAAATTCAGTTGTTATGTTTTCAAAGCAAGATTCATGTAGTTCCCACTCAGTGTCAATATTTGAAAACCTGGAGCCTTTATCAGCTTCTGAATTCTCACATGATTTAATATAAGATGCAAATATATAAATTTGCCTTTGTTCGCACCACTGCCATATCTCTCTAGTTATTTGATTTAAATGGGGGAACTGTATCCCACCCATCCTATTTATATAAGATATGGCTGTGGTGTTGTCAATTCTTAACAACACTTCAGAATTATTAATTGTTTTACAAAAACATTTGAGTGCCATAAAGGCAGCAAGTAACTCTAAGTAATTAATATGTCTATCTCTTTCGTCATGTGACCAATAACCACTAGCTAATTCGCTGTTGCAAAAAGCTCCCCATCCCGAAAGAGAGGCATCTGAAAATATCTCTAGTTGAAAATGCCCAGTTCTAATGGGATTTGCTGTATTGAATATGTTAGCTTTCCACCATATAAAGTCATCTTTGAGGTAAGAGCTAATTTTCATCTTTGAATCATAACTATGATTTTTTAAAAGAGCTAAGTATTTCTCTCTCTCAAAATGCTTGGTGTAGAGCCAGCCATAGGCCACAGCTGGACATGCAGCTGTTAACGTACCTATGAACTGTGCAAATTCTCTTATTTTGATTGTTGATTTTATAGATATGTTTTTAATCATCTCACTTATTTTCAATCGTTTTTCAGAAGGAAGTTCTAATGTCATACACTGTGAATTTAATTGAATTCCCAAGAATTTACAAATTTTACTAGGTACGCGAACACTTTTTTCTTTATTAATTATGAAACCTAATTGTTCTAAAATATTACTTGTTGCTGTAATTGTATTCATGCATGAGACATAATTATCTGCTACACACCACAAGTCATCTAAGTAACCTACTAATATGTGGCCTTGACTACGAAGATATGTTAGCACTGGTTTCATTAATTTTGTAAAAACATATGGAGCTGAACATAATCCGAAGGGAAGACAAGTAAACTCAAACAAATTTGTCTCAAAACGAAACCGTAAATATTTTCGGCAAGATTTCTGAATGGGTACCAAAAAATATGCATCTTTAAGATCTATTGTAGCCATATAGGCATTGCCTGATAATAATTTAGAAGCTGTGCGAATGTCTTCCATCTTAAAATGTTCCTGAAATATGTATTTATTCAATGATTTTAAATTAAGAATAAAACGATAAGTACCGTTTGTTTTCGGTATTTGAAAAATAGGGGAAATAAATTGACCTTCGATATCAATACACGGCACAATAGATCCTAAATCTATCAGTTCCTGAATAGAATTTAACATTTCCATCCTCGAGTATGGTGGATTACTTGGTTCTATTGATTGCCTAGGGATGTTAGTAAGCTCTAGTTCATAGCCTTTTACTATGCTCAATATACGGGGGTCAGAAGTAATTTCTTCCCATTGGTGTAAGAAATATTGAATACGACCAGCGTGGGGTACCTCTAGCGTCTGCCGCGACGGTCCTGCGAGCGGCTCTGCTGCGGCTGCGACGGTGGCGGTGGCGCACGGCGGCGCGTCGCAGGCGGTGCGCGACGGCTGGCAGGGTGGGGCGGCTGCGAGTAGTATCGAGCAGGCTCGTTGTGTGCTCGCGCCGTTCCCTGTCCGCTCGCTTGACGGAGAGGCGCTCGCACATTTCCCGGCGCGTTCGGTTTCCGAGTTTGTATTGGAATCGATTTTTTAATCTGCAAGCTTGATTTTTCTATTGACTTAGTTGTTTTGATATTTTCAGTCAAATTATCACCAAAAAGAAATTTTTCTCGTTTAACCCCTTGAATGACAGTAATGAAACTTCTATCTAACATGGGGATAAGCAGCCTCCTGCGGTTCATAGTTTCTTCATAATGGAGATCCAGTAACATCTGATTTACTTCCGCTATCTGTTTCATAATATCCATCTTAGCCACATCTTTACTTATCAGCTCTGCAGTTAAATTAGCTAGACCCGCAATACTTAAGCCTAATTGGTTCTGCATTTTTTCCAAACGTTTGTCGCGGTTTCTGGATGGTTCATTGAGAACTGATGACACCTCTGCATTCAATTTAGGAGCTTTAGCTAGTTGAAAGTTTTCTGGTATTTGGGTTTTCGACAGCAAACTCTGCTTTTGTTCTCTTGTTAACCCTTCGAGTAGGATTTTTCCCCAACGTTCAGAGACTTCAGCTGGTATTTTCGGTCCAAAAGTTTCCTCTGACTGTTTCGCTTCGCCTAGCAAGGCCAAAACCTCGGAAGGAATTGAATCGTTGACTTGAGTCTGCCTCAAATTTTCGAGGGGCCCCTCTGGTAGAATATCAGAGTTAGTTGGGTCGGGTGTACGTGACGGTATCTCGACCACCGATTCAGGCCACCGCTGAACTGGAGTATAGGTATCATCCTCCCAGGCCTCACCACCACTGCTTCCATCAAGGGCTTCTACTTCGGCCTCATTCTCAGCGGAAGAGTTGTATTCAGGATCTAGTAAGAGAATAATTCTACATCAGCATAAGATCTTTTACTTCCAGAGTGACATCTCGTGTCACCACTTATAGGAAAAAAATATTTCCGGATGACATCACGTGCCATCACTTATGAAATAGTAAGGTTGAATTTTGAAAATTTCATTTCACATTTACTTCCTGGATGGTATCACGTACCACCACTTTAGGAAAGTATCTACTAAGGTAAGAACATACCTTAATACTGTTGTCGAGCGAGCGAGTATCGAGTGGCCAGATACTGGCTATAAGTAGATATAACCTATAATATTTCCGGATGACATCGCGTGCCACCACAAAGGAAATAAGCTCAGTTTAGCACTGTTTTAGGTACTAGTGCATGTAGATTTGACATTTAATCTAGATACCACTCATACTGTTTCGAAAAAACGAACAACAAAACATCACAGACCTCCATATTGAATGACCGGCGCCGGCGGCTCATATCTTGATTTCAATTCTTTCTCCAGACGTCTAATTTTGGTTCTTATCTCCTCCTCCGTCTTATCCTTGGTTCTTTTTCCCATTTTCACCTTCGAAATTCACTATAACTCAATAAATTCACTAAAAAAAAGAAATAATTTAACAGCGCGCGCGCGGATGATGCACACACAGAAAACGAATGATTGCAGCGCCATCTACACTCAAGCGGAAGCACTAGGAAGTGTTGACAGCTCCTGATATTTAATTTTTTTTTGATTTATTTATCTAAAATTCGTGTGATGATGCAGTACAATGGAAAACGGACTACATGGTATAATTAAATCTCCTAGGATGCAACAATGTAGCATAATTATATTATTATACTACTATCTGCTGAACTTGAAGAATTTTTTGTTTTACTGTTTTTTTAAATTGGCACTACCCAAAGGCTGTGGCACCCACACTTCACCTTTTATGTTTAGGTCCCATGTGATAGGGGATGAGCCTATCGCCATCTACTGGACACAATTTCAAATACATGCTGCCATTATTACTGACGGAAAATCCCAATTACTACTTTTCCTGACCCGGGATCAAACCCGAGATCTCGGGTAAAGAGGCCGCCTACAACCACTAGACTAATGAAGCAGCTGTGATTCGTTCATTGAATTAAACATTAGATATACTATACATCTTATACACGTCATCAATATAAAATACATGCAAAACATCATAAGAAGTTTTCAATATATTTTGTAAATTGATTAGGTATGGTATTTTACACCTACATTTGACCAGATATATTTTGATCCTATTTGATAAGGCGTTAGCCTATGGCTGTTCACAGGGCAAAATGCCACACTACGTGCTACAACTGAATTTCCCAAATTACACTTTTGCTCGACTCAGGGATGACTCACGAAACCTATAGTTCCCATCTCTTACACTATATCGGTGATAGTTAGGTGTATGTAACAGATGGATATCGTAAGTTCGAATAAAAATAAATTATAGGTAACCAGAAACCAATTGCAATTTTTTTTGTAACATACTTTAAGTCAAGCTCATCTTATGATCATTCAATGTTTCATATCCAAGTCTATATTTAAAGTACAAAATTAAAAAAAAAAAACGGTGAATAAAAATATTTTGCAACATTTGTGATGAAATCATTTTCATAAATGCAATATTTCATATAGCTATCAATCAAAATTCGAATACAAGCGACAAAACATTGACGTCACGTCTATGTAGCCGTTTGTTCGGAGCGTTTGCGCGAGTCTATCATTAATGTGAATTTAAAATTATATTATCTCGAGAAGTTTATGTGATATCAAAGTAATTCTTTAATGATATTTCTAATATAAAGAGGTATTTTAATTACATACAAAAATTAGAATTTTTTATCATGTCTATTGCTTTCGATTGTTACTTCCTGACTTCAAGCGAGCGATTCACCGTGGTTTGCGAAACAACAAACGATGCTTCATCTGTTGGAGTGTTTTTATTGCACTCTCAGCTGCTCCTTGCTCAATTTGAATGACACTAGAGTATTCGCAATTGGTGTGGTCACGAACAGGGCGAGAGAAATATAAGTTTTAGAACCATTGATACGAAAGAAGATTGTGGTTTGGATTTGCGGGCTTGTGCTCCTCCGAATTTATTTGATCTCTGTTATTTGCCGTGGCGCAATGGATAAGGCCTCGGTCTTACGATCGACAGGTCGTGGGTTCGAATACTGGTCATTACACTACGTCTTTCTACGTCGTCTGTACTTACCCCCGTAGGATGAGAGCGTGATTTTATGTATGTATGTATGTCCTCCTCCTCGCGTCGTATTTCTCATTGCTGAGGGTTATGATTACCCCGTTGGTGTATTATGTATGTAGTAAATTTAAAAAATATTACATTTACATAAAAAGTATATAATTAAGAAAAACATTATGTTAAGCTAATTACTATAAATGTATGTTGAATTGTTTCCACCAGGTTCAATCGACTCCAAAAAACTTAGCATTAATTATGATAATTTACACAATAAGATAGACAAAGTGTCGGTAGGTACATACCTATAGTAATATTGGGCAATCATGTATATATGAAATAGGTATGTAGTACCTTAAAGGGTATGGCAAGGATGGAATGATACCCACATTTCACTATTTCCAATCTCTTTCAGTAATAGTTTGGTTTATGTAACAGGTGGACATTGTAAGTTCTAATTGCTTGCGTTTGTTACTTCCTGATTGCAAGCGAAGGATTCATTGTGGTTCGGATTCGAACGTTGCTTTTAGATAGAGGAGATTTAACAATGGAATTTTGATTAAAATTCTAAAATTTAGAATTAAACTAAAATTGTTCAAAAATAAATTTATCTCTTTATTTTTAACCGACGAAAAAACGAAGGAGGTTCTCAAGTCAGTGTTTTTTTTTTAACGCATAACATTTTTACTTAGCGGTCCAATTTTGATATATATATTTTTTTTATTTGAATGAGTACGTGTCGTGTGACGACTCAAAATTAGTAAAATATAATATTTTATAGTTTTTGTAACTAATTTTTATACCCAAGACTGAAAATGTTTTCTTATTTTTATTTTTTTTTCGGTTTAAGTTAATTAAATAATTTTATGTATTCAATAAATATTACCGTTATATGCTGATTTTTCATATAAAATATACATGATGTAGATTAACGCGTACAGCTACAATATTTAAAAATATTGATTTTATTCTGATTAAGACACCTTTAAGTAATAACAGAATAAAACTAAATATCTACTTAATATGAAATAATTTTCCAAAAAAATACCGTCTTTAAATACAATAATTTTAGACTTATATGGTTTTCTCACGGGTGCCATTGCCAGAACTGGACCAAATTGAAACGGGACCACACTCAACTGGAAGCACCAACTTGCAAATAAAAAAAATATTAAAATCGCTTCGACCAGTCGAAAGTTAAGTTAAACAAACATAAAAAAAAACGGTAAAATTAAGAACATCCTCCTTTTTTGAAGTCGGTTAAAAAATGCTACTTACTTCAGTCATTTACAGTAGTAACTGCTAGAAATTCTCAAAATATTGTTCGTTCAGAGCTCCTTCAGAGTTTAAATGGCCCCTGAGGTGCACTAACATTGTAAAAGAAAAGTATTACAGCGATTCTGGTACGTTCCTAAAATTAAATGGCAAGTTGGGGCTTTTAAAATTGTTAGATATGTAGGTAGGGAAGGACGACCATTAAACACGCTAGTCAATGACACACTGCTTTATTGAACTAACAGGTTATTGTACCGGGTCACAGCCACGGTATGCGTACTTATATCTATAGTTACATACATAACATCCCTCACCCTTTATTATAAGACATACTTTTAATAGCATTTAATATTTAACACAAGTCAAATCATAATTCAAAACTACGGACTAAAATTATCGGGTGACAACTCTAAACGTCGTGGATTGATCGCGGGCATATCCGCCATAGATGCATCGTTTGCCTCAGGCGTGGCAAAGGACATATTCCGTGCAGATCCATCATCCTCTCCTTCCTCAATGGCCGGTGTACTACTAACACAAGAAGATAATGTGATTTCCTCTGGAGGTGGAGTGCCAATGACGACTACATCCAAGTCGTCGCTGTGATTCGTTCTCGCAACATCATTTTGAACATCTGGAATGACGTCGGAATCCCAGCTGCCGTCACGAGTAGACATATTTTTCTCACCTTTTGATCTGATCTGATCTATGTGCCGCTTGACTAAACGATCAATCCCCGGGACATATACTTGATAAATAACACTCCCGATTTTCTTTGTAATTATGCCTTCAATCCACACGAATTTTTTTATGTTAATGTTTTTCGTTATCCAAACCAATTGATTTTCCTTAAACTCCTTTCGAATTTTCCCTTTAAAATTTTTACCCTGTAAGCACTGATTCCGTTCGACCGTTTCAGTGAGGCCAATGGATGAAGAGGTGGGCGCCGGCGTCGGTGCTGGAGTTAGCATATCGAGCCGTGAACGCATCGGCCGCCCGAACACGAGTTCGGCGGGTGACTGTTCAGTGGTACTGTTTCTGGAGTTCCGGTAGTCAAATAAAAACTTTGAAATTTGTTCCTTTAATGGTTTTTTATTTGAATTACATAATATAATATTTTTAAGACCTTTTTTAACAATTTTCACAAAACTTTCGGCCTGCCCGTTGCTGGACGGATGAAATACCGGTGAAAGTTTGTGACTAATGCCATTTCGAGAACAAAACATTTTAAATTCTTGTGAAACGAATGAAGTACCATTATCAGTTACTAAAGTATGAGGAATACCGAAACGGGACATTAACTCTATTAATTTCTCAATGACTGATTTCGAACCATACGATGACGTCATAATAAACACTTCAACCCACTTACTATAGGCATCAACAGCTATTAAAAACATTTGGTTGTTGAACGGTCCAAGAAAATCTAAATGAATCCTATAAAAGGCATGAGGGGGGTGGGGCCAGGGTGCGAGCGGTGCATGGGGTGGTACTGGCCGTAGCGCATTACATACAGCACATGTACCGGCCAATTTTTCCAATGCAGCATCCACTTTTGGGAACCACACCCTTTTTCTTGCTTCTGCCTTCATTTTTACTACCCCAAAATGTGAACTGTGGAGTTCATTCAAAATTTTATCCCGCAACGACTCTGGTATGGTAACTTTGTGGCCTCGCATTAAACACCCGTTTTCAATCGACAATTGATTACGACAGTAAAAATATGGTTTCAATCGATCATCATATACCTTCCGAGGCCAACCCAAATTGACATAATCTTTCACTTTACGTAAGGTATTATCTAATTCTGTTTCGCGCTGTAAATCAACTAACGTTATAGGCAGGCTATTGTCAATAACAAAGTTCACATAAGTTGCGCGATCGTCAGCTGTGTGAGGTTGATCACACGGATCACACCCCGCCCCTAAGGTCGGCCCGCCGCTACCTGTCAACGTGAACGATGACTCATGAATACTTTTATTCTGTAGCGGCGCGCGCGATAGATAATCGGCGCTGTTATTTTTACTACAAACATACTCGATTACATAATTGTATGCCGATAAAAAAATTGCATAGCGTTGTAGCCGGTTTGCTGAAACTTCCGGTATACCTCTGTGTGGACCAAAAATGGTTAATAAGGGTTTATGATCGGTTCTCAAAACGAAAGGCACCGTTCGAGCATATAAATATTGATGAAATCGTTTCACCCCGAATACTATAGCCGTAGCCGCCTTCTGAATTTGAGCATATTTCTTTTCGGCCGCCGTTAAGGTTCTAGAAGCAAAACAAATTGGACGTTCGGATCCATCGTTCCCTATCTGAGACAATACGGCACCCAGCCCGTATGGCGACGCGTCAACTGACAAAAATGTCTTCGCCGCAGGGTCAAAATGTGCTAACACTCTATCCGATGCCAACTGCTGTTTTATTATTTGAAATGCATTTTCATGTACTTCTAACCATTCCCACTTGGTTTTTTTTTGTAATAAGTTATATAGCGGGGTCAGTATAGTGGAAGCTTGTGGTACAAAATTACGATAGTAATTAGTAAAACCTAAGAAAGATTGCAATTGCGAAAGATTCTGAGGCCTAGGTGCTAGTGAAAGTGCTGTGACTTTTTCTGGTGATTTTTTTATTCCATTCTTGTCGATTATATGGCCAAGATATTTAACTTCGTCTTTGAAAAATTCACACTTGCTTTGTTGAATTGTTAAACCCGCCTCGGCCAACCTACCTAAAACTGTGACTAGGGTCCGCATGTGTTGGGATTTTTGGACCCCCGTTATTAAAATATCGTCCAATAGTGCTACTACACCATCCAAACCAGACAGTAAACATTCCATAGCACGTTGGAAAATTGCTGGTGCGCTCGATAACCCGAATACAAGTCTTGTATATTTAAATAAACCGCGGTGAGTATTAATACAAGTAATGTTCTGGGACTGTTCTTTTAGGCAAAATTGAGTGTAGGCCATTGATAGGTCTAGCTTGCTGAACTGGACCCCACCATGTAATTTTGCAAACAAATCATTCACCGTTGGCAACGGGTAGGTATCGACAATTAACTGTTTGTTGATAGTGACCGAAAAATCCGCACAAATTCTTAAACCTCCGTCTTTCTTTAAAACGGGAACAATAGGTGATGCGTATTCCGAATATTTAACCGGTTGCAGAACTCCTAAGTCCACAAGTCGATCTAATTCTTTATCAATTTTGTCTTTCAAGGCATAAGGTACTGGCCGGCTCTTAAAAAATATCGGTTTTGAGTTCGGTTTTAAGTGTAATTCCACTTCGTATTTATTGAATTTCCCTAAGTTACTGGAAAACACAGTAGGGAATCTCGAAACTAATCCATCCACTAACGAATTGCTATCTAAACCGCGTATAGATTTAATTGTTGGTGCGAGTTCTAATCCAAAATTCCAAATAAAATCGCGACCTAATAATGGAGGGCCACCGTTACGAACCACGAATAAATCGAGCTTTCGCGTTATTTTAGAATATTCAATCTCTAAAGTTATTATTCCAATCGTATCTAAACGGTCTCCCGTATAACTAAACAATTTTTTCTCAGTAACTGATAACGGAACATTATTAAAATGCAGGTTGTAGGTATTCTCAGAAATTATACTAACTGCGGAACCGCTATCGATTTCGAACTCCAGAACCAGTCCACCGATATTGACACTCGCCAAAATCGGTCGGCCTTTTTCACACCGAATATTAAAGCACAACTTACCATCGTCACCCTCATCATCCACTGTACTCTTTTCGACATGCTTTACTTTCGCGTCATACGAACACATTTTTTTAAGATGCCCTTTTTGGTTGCATTTTTTACACTTATAATTTTTAAAACGACACTGATTTAATTTATGATTGTTATATCCGCACACACCGCACTTCTCTTTGATCGCAAACACTGAGCCGTCATTACCACCGCCGAAGGTGACCGCGCTCGAGCCGCCCGGCCCGGGAGCGGCGAGCGCGGCGCGCCTTGCACACCGCACACTTTCTGCCAACTCCACCGCTTTAGCCAAGGTTAAATTTGCCTGATCCTGAGCAAAAAGCTTGTCTCGCTCGTGTCCTGGCGTCAATCCCATGATGAATTTATCCAGCAGAGCTTCCTCCAAGTTTTTGAACCCGCAGTGTGCTGCCAAACCTCGAATTCTGGCTGCCCATTGAGTGTGACTTTCATCCTGTCTTTGCACTGCCCCGTAAAAAACTGACTTTTCAGCAAACCCAAGCCGCTTCGGCTCAAAGTGACCGTCTAAAAGTTTCAAAATCTCTTCGAAACCAGTTTCTTCTATTTTCTTAGGCAGCGCCAGGTCCCTTGCTAGCATGTATGTTGGTCCAGTAAGAGCACTTAAAAGTATTGCCCTTCGTTTGACCTTAAACTTGTCCGACTCGTCCGTTATATCGTTCGCGATATACCATTGTTGTAGCCGAGATTTGTAACTGCTCCAATCTTGAGACAAATGATCAAAATTCGTCAACAAACCGAACGAAATCCCAAAAGATGACATATTTTTGCACTCGTAAATTCGAACCGACTCGTCGCCACTGTTAGATATGTAGGTAGGGAAGGACGACCATTAAACACGCTAGTCAATGACACACTGCTTTATTGAACTAACAGGTTATTGTACCGGGTCACAGCCACGGTATGCGTACTTATATCTATAGTTACATACATAACAAAAATCTTGAATTCAATATGGTCTGACTAATAAATGCTACGTTGGACTTGAAAATTTGAGACTCACATTTTTGTGAGTAAAATATTTCAAGTACCATATCTGTTTAAGTATAAATGAAATTTGAGGGTTTGTTGTTCATATATGCGTTCATTGTATAACCATATTTTACATTATTATGGACTAGCTGTAGAATTCGATATGTACATGCTATTTCCTACAAAATTGAAGAACTTCCCTTATATACTTTCAACCAGTTGAAAGTGTGCTATCCCACTGAAAGCAGCACGGAGTTGGAATTGTGCCCAGTGGATGGCGATAGGTTCACCCTCTATCCCACGAGACCTAAGCACAACAGGTGAAATGTGGGTGTTAAACACTTCTGCCACATCCTTCTGGGTAATGTTAAGTTAATGTAGGTAAGTATGTCAGAGTAGTACCAAGCAAGAACTCAATGTTCTATACCTATCTTAAAGACAGTGTCATAAGTTTTTATATAATATTTAAGTATGTTTGTATGTATTTAGGTAAGAACTTTCCTCTTAAGTTGTACACTTATCTTGCCCTCTATGGCATCATCGTCTCCTCTATTGCTCTAGGTTTGCTGGAAGAGAACTCAAGCACTGAGTTAAGCTCGCCTTTTGTGTACTACTACTGAAATATGTCTATTTCTTTGTAATTTTGTGTGTACTTACAATAAAGTATGAAATAAATAAATAAAATAGTAAGAAGTAAGTTTTGCCGTTCCAGTGCAATTGTCTTAAAAAATATATTCCAATCTCAGTACAGGACAGTTGTTTATAATAGCAGTTTCATAAACAAAAGAACTTCTTGAAAATGTTAAGCAAACTTTGTTTTAACACTGCACTAATTCAAAAACAGTAAACTGTAGCTGTTTTTAAGACGTGTTTGCTATAAACAGGTCTAAGTTTCTCAAAGTTGGAGTGTAACTTGCATCAAAGTTTCCTGTGACGGCTCTTGAAGCGATAAGACGGAGGTAAGTTGGCAGAAACTTCTTTAAATGTCTAATCTAAGTTAAGTTCTTAAGTTTATTTACGGATACTGGATATAACTTACTATTGCTGTTATTTAAAAAAAAATTTTATGAAATGCAATTTGAATGTCTGACTGACGAGAGCCTAAAATTCTTCTTAATTAAAATCGCGAACGTTTTTTTTTAAATTTTTGTGCTTAAGATATAACGCCAGAAGCAATTACACTATTCAATGGTCCCTATGACAAGGACAAATACACTCATTCACTCACACAAGCACACCCAGTCTTAGAACAAATCCTTGCGAATCACACAAAGATGTGTTATGTTCTGTCAAATAGATTACGTATTTCGTTATTTCCAATTTATAAATTTATAGAAAATTGATGACAGGTTCATGTCGTAAATAATTTAAACGCATTGATTTTTTATCAAGAGTCAACGTACGAACGTCCCTGTTATATACTTTAATGATTGTGTCTAATGACGCTATACTAGCAATCTGACCTATGTTTGTATTATTTTGAATCTATAATATAATTTTTAATACATGCTTTATTCACAGAAAAATATACATATTAGATCTTAAATTAAACTAGTCTAATAACTTAATGTAAACTTAATAAGTTACTGTCAGAATGCCTCGAACCCAAAATGCTGGCAGTAATACCGCGTTGTTTTACGATACTAAGTCGCTGGCCGAAATATAAAGCATTTCGAGAACGAGTTGCCTCAGTTTGACGCGCTGACAACTCTTTGTACAGACTATAAATGGAACGGCCCCAAGGCCCTAATGTTTAAATTTAAAATTTAATTTTCTATTATACAAAATTATTTCTTTAAATCCAAATTGAAATGTGTTTAAATCAGGGTATTTTATAATTTTTCCTATTGCCGCGCTTCTCCTGTTATATTAAAAACAACAATTATTTACTTAACAATACACAAAATAAATAAATAATTAATTAATTTTGTAACTTAGTATCTCCTATTTAATGAATTTAAAATTAGATTTAGATACTGAAAAAATATGAGTTATACTGATATTATTATTTTACAGTATGTTTTTGATGCCATACGGAATAAAATTAATAAACATCCTATATTTTAATGGGAAACCCATTGATCTGCGCAGTTTCAAGTGAACTGTAAGGAGGTTGAGTGGTATAATTATTTGTCCAAAACAACCTGGTTTAATTTTAAAGATCCAAGCTCAACCGATTCTCAATCTTATCGCCACAGGAATAATGAACTCTATTGTAAAACCAAACAATGGTATATTGATAGTTACTCGAAAATAGATTCACCACAATGCTTGTCAGAGCCAATTCAAATACTGCTCTATTGTTTCCTTAGAATTCAAAGTGTTTGAATTAATGTATTTAAATTAATGGTGATAGCCGGTTGCGTCTTGAATCTAAATGGGGTCCGCAATTGCTTGTCTATGTATTGCTTGGATTTAAACCTGTCGTAATGTCTATTAAAATGCAAATGCTGAATTGAAACTACTATGTTTAGAGCCCGTGAACTGCTTTTCCTTTTTTTAAAAGTTTCTTAGCGGTTTCCTAAGTCTCTAAAACTCACAAAATTGTTTATGTACTTACTAAGGAAACGTCTTTTTATAACAACCGAAATTAGATCTATATATTTTTTTTTAAAACTTCAAACATTATTTATTATTGAATTTTACATAATCATTATTAACCTTATTACAATGTAATCGTAAAAACTTATTAAAGAAATACCTAACTATATATACATCAAATTAATATACTTATTACAAAACAAAGTCCCGTAAACCTGTATGGGATATATTTTTAACAATCTCCTAAACGGATTTTCGTACGGCTCTTACTAAAAGTTAGAGCAAATCTTGTGGAAGGTTTAGGTTAATCTTAAATCGTGCTGCGTATGAAAGCAAGTAAATAATAAATAAAAAAAGATTTTTGAGCAAAAGTATGCCAAATGCGTCGTATAAAATATCATCAAATTTTAACAAGTTTTATTCTACTGGCAGACCCAATGACATGTCACGTTAAAAGCAAGATTTTACGTCGCCTTTAATCATAAATTCAAGTCCAAAGTAATACTCGCAACCCATAAAACGTACATGACAGTCATTCCAAATCCACGCAGAAAAAGTGAAAGCCTATTTCTGTATTCATTTAATGTTCGCCTGAAGAACTGTAAAAGGCTTTTGACACACTTTCTCGCTCGCGATAAAATCACATCGATTTGGCGGTGTCGGCCAAGAAACAAAACTGAACGGGGAGTTAACAACCGTGTGAATCGTAAAATTTTACTTGCGGAAAAGGTTCGTGTATGTACTTGGGGCTTGTCACTGCGATTTGATTTTACATGTGCCGATTGACGTACATATGTATGTGTTTTGTGAGAAAATTGCAGGAACGGAATACTTTTACAGGTACTTTGCAAAAGTTCAAACTGCTGCGCATGGTTTTTGGAATACTTTCGAACTCAACATTAACATCCATACATGACGCTAATATTACTCTGAAGGGTTTGGCAAAAGGGTATATCATAATCATTTCACCTGTAATTTTTAGTCCCTTGTGATAAGGGGTGAGCCTATTGCTATCCACCTGGCAGAATTCCAACTCCATGCTGCTATTAAAAATATACTAACGGAAAAAATCTAAATAAAACTTTTTTCTGACCCCGGCATTCGAACCCAAGGCTTTGCGGTAAGAGAGCGCAGACGCTTACCACTAGCAACACCAACGAGACAGTAGGTAATTAATCTAAATTTTAAAATTTATCTGTATTATAAAATTTATTTTTACTATAAAAGTTAAAAGTGATATAAAAAGTTAAAAGTGAATATGTCTAGCCAAAATAACTGTGAAGACATTTACACCTTAGTAGACAAACTCACCGGCAGCAAATAGCAGCGATAGCCGAGTGGGAGACCTTAGGACTGCGAAGTTAAAGGTCTCGGGTTCGAACCCACGGCACACACCTCTCGTCTTTTGAGATATGTGTGTATTTATCATATAAATTATCGCTCGCTAACCGTGAAGGAAACATCGTGAGGAAACCTGCATGCTTGAGAGTGCCTAATAAGTGCTTCAGGGTGTGTGAAGTCTACCAATCCGCACTTTGCCAGCGTGGTGGACTATGGCCTAACCCTTCTCATCATGAGAAGAGGCCCGAGCCCAGCAGTAGGACATGTATTAGATACAGGGCTGCTTTTATTTAGACAAACTCAACTTTACGAGTTGCGAGCATGTGCTAAGAATCTCAAGTTTTATAAAATGGCGGAGCCGTTCACTGGCTCTTGGAATAATAGTTTCAATTTAACATTTGCATTTAATAGACATTACGGCAGGTTTAAATCCAAGCAATACATAGACAAGCAATTGCGAATCCCATTTAGATTCAAGACGCAACCGGCTATCACCATTAATTTAAATACATTAATTCAAACACTTTGAATTCTACGGCAACAATAGAGCAGTGTTTGAATTGGCTCTGACAAGCATTGTGGTGAATCTATTTTCAAGTTACTATCGATATACCATTGTTTGTATTTACATTATTCCTGTGACGAGAAGATTGAGAATCGTTTGATCTTACTTCAGCTAATTTGATCCTGGTGGTTTCGGTCAAATCATTATCAATCCTCTCACCCACTTTCGTAATAATAATAAATAAAATAAAATAAAATAAAAAGCCTTTTATTTCGTTGCAGAATAACAAAATTAAAAAGAAAAACAGTTTAAAAATTGAATTTTTTTTTTTTGTTACTATGCGCTGCTTAAAAATTCTATGTTAGTATAAATATATTTTTGCTTATTATAATATATGATATTTGATTAAGTGCTATTGTGTGCATGTATCTGCAAGAACCCCTCTGCAGGTGAAGGCCTCCTCCAAAGAAAGCCAGAAGCAAGTTCTGAAATTCAGTACATGATAGAGTCACTGAATGACGCAAGCAAACTAGTAGGCTTAGAAATGAAGCTATCAAAAACAATGCTGATGACGAACAGCACAAAGAAAACACTATACGTTGGTAGCGAGCCTCTCAAGTATACAGAGAACTACATTTACTTGGGAAAACAAATTAGCTTCGACCAAAAAAATAACAATCAAGAAGTGGAGCGCAGGATACAATTAACGTGGAACAAGTACTGGGCACTAAAGGACATTTTCAAAAGTACCATGCCAATAAAAATTAAATCTAAGGTACTAAACTCGTGCCTCGTACCGCGTTTAACGTATGCGTGCCAAACATGGAAATTTAATAATTTTACAAAAGCAAAAATAACTTCATGTCAACGAGGAATAGAGCGCAGTATGATGAGTATTAAAAAAATACAAAAAATAAGACACACAAAAATTAGACACATCACTAAGGCAAGGGATGGATTGATACACGCTCAATCATTAAAATGGAAGTGGGCCGGACATGTTGCGCGTCTACGAGACCAGAGATGGACAAAAAGGGTGACCACATGGGCAGGTCCACTGGGCAAAAGAAGAAGGGGTAGACCTGTGGCAAGCTGGGAAGACGAAGTCTAAAAAAAAAAAAAAAAATAGGCGGCCCCAACTGGCCTAAAATCGCCCAATCGAGAGAGGACTGGCTTTCTTTGGAGGAGGACTTTCGTAATATAGTTATGTAAAGATTTTTGACAAAATTAGTAATGCTCTGCATCCACGGATATCCTTGAATCTTATATCGGAGCTGCTTCATAATTTTTCAAAGTATCTTGCATCTGCTTGATTGATTTAAATCTAATGGTATTCAATAGTTTTAGGTGGAGAGAAGATAGTTTTCAATAGACAGACAGTATTTTAAGTCATCTACCGAGCTTTTTTCCAATTACATAGGGGTCAACTTCTAGTCGAATTCGGAGTCTAAATGATTTAACTGAATATCAGTATTTTACGGAGCGACTGCCATCAGATTGCCACAACCCAGTAAGAGGTGATAGGATACTCTTTGCTTGACTAGCTGTCAGACTGTTTGCCTCTGACTACCCGTATCGACTGCCATAGACATTCAGCTGGCAACCGGGACCGACGGCTTAACATGCTCTCTGAGGCACAGAGGAAGACTCGTTATACATATTAAAGATCACCCATCCACGGCTGACCACGGTGTGTGTTACTTAACCTGCAATATCGATAGGTCCTTGCGGCTTTGACTTGGTCACGAGCTCCTCAAAATAGGAATTACCTTAAATAAATATAAATATAAATAAGTATTCCACAACTCACACACAACGCCATCTAGTCCCAAACTAAGCATAGCTTGTACTATGGGTACTAGAATAACTGATACTAATACATATATACTTTTTCTTTTGTAAATACATACATATTATTATTATACATAGAAACACCAGAATAAGACAAACCGCCATGTTCATGCACACAAAGATTTGTCTTAAGTGGGTATCGAACCCAGGACCTCGGCGTCGCAGGCAGGTATACTACCCACTCCGCCATCCGGTCGTCAATTAAAAGGTATGATCCGCGATTACATATTTATATAATATATTATATATGTGTTAAAGAACGCCTTTTTGAGCCGCCTAGGTAATAAATATGACAATCCCTCGCTTCAAAATCATAATATATTAATAACAATAAAAGATATTTTATATAATATTAAAGTTGAAAAATTAAGAATCCAGCAGGACTCGAACCGGTACCCCCTGGGTATACGGCATAGCAAAACTAAAATTTGCTTTAAAATATTACAAAAAAATATATCATAAATATCATAAAAACAACAGCACTTAAAACAAATGATTAAAAAATAAGTTTGTAAATAAAAATGTACAAATGTTTTAAATTATCACATAATGAATGGCTCTCATTAACAATATTAATGGACTTTTTATGTTAAACCTCTTTTTGTTAAGAGCAATTATATACTTTTTGTTAGCACTTTAAAAGGTGACTAAAATGATATTATTTATTTTATTTTATATTATTTTACAACTTTTTGCACTTAAAAATAGTACAACGGCGGACTTAATGCCAGTCAACCTTAAGGTGATGCAGAGCGAACAAAGGTAGGTGCATAAATAAATTAAAATAATGTGAAAATAATGTTATATCAACAATTCGAATACATAAATATGGTAACAAATATACTAATAAATACATTAAAATAATATATATTATAATATTTACACAGTAGATATTAAGCTTTTAATGACTCTGCTGTTGATTCACTTAGGAGAAGATGACGAACTCTAGTTTTGAATGTGTCCCGGGTGGTGCACATCCTGATCTCAAGAGGGAGTGCATTCCATAGAAGGAAGGAAGGATTATTCTTTCAGTAAAATAATAGTCTGTCGCAGAGGTGTATAATACCTACACTTCACCTGTCATGTTTAGGAATGTGATAGGAAGTGAGCCTATCACCGTCTGTTGGGTAGAAATCAAACTTTGTGCTATTAAGAATTCATTAATAGAAAATGATCTTATAACACAATTTTGCCGATCGGGTTCGTATACCATTAAAAACAAAAGACAAAAATGAAAACTTTGTTTTATAGCATTTAGCTATGCTTAGCAAATTATACTAAGAAACAGTTGAAAAAGATATGGGACCGGCAGGATTTGAACCTGCGACCTTACTGCATACCGGGCAGTCGCTCTTAGCCATCCAGCTACGGTCGCCTCTTACCGGCACCCTAAATTTCTCAACTGTATGATACGTCATTTCGTGACGTCACGTTCATCCATTTGTTCCTATCTTAGGTAGGATACATACGGTAAGAGGCGACCGTAGCTGGATGGCTAAGAGCGACTGCCCGGTGTGCAGTAAGGTCGCAGGTTCAAATCCTGCCGGTCCCATATCTTTTTCAACTATTTCTTAGTATACAAAAATGAAAGCTGGTAAATAAAAATTAACAAATCTTTTGAATAACACATAATTGATGGCTCTCATTAACAAAATAAATGAACTTTTTATGTTAAACCTCTTTGTATAAACGGGAATTAAATATTTTTTGTTAACACTTTTAAAGGTGACTGAAACACTTTAGTTTTCAGTAAGTATATCATTTTATATAATATTAAAGTTGAAAACTTAAGAATCCAGCAGGACTCGAACCTGCACCCCCTAGGTATACGCCCCAAGTGCTTTGCCGATTCGCATTTTTCGAGTCTAGCAGCATACGAATCCATAGCTGAATTGGCAAAGCACTTGGGGCGTATTATACCCAGGAGGTGCAGGTTCGAGTCCTGCTGGATTCTTAATTGTTCAACTTTAATATTATATAAAATACAAAAAGGCATAGCAGCTAAAATTTGCTTTAAAATATTACAAGTATATCATTTTATTATTTAATTAGTTGTTGAAACAATAAGTTTGCCGTCGAGCCAATGATAAATGGACTTCAGCCGATGGACATTGATAAAATTATCTGTGCTTCAACGATTAAATACGATCAAATATTATTTTGCGTAAAATTGTCTGCAACAAAGCGTTGCGGACAATTTTACGTCACTGATCTACCTGCCCCCTTATTACCATAGATATTGAAAGTAATTGAATCAGATTTACGTGTCAATATGTGTACCAAAAATTCACATTTGAATCACAATCAACATCAATGGAATAAGGGGGCAGGATTTGAACCCGTTTACTTGAACGTGACAGACTTGCGATCGAGAGGTCGTAGATTTTTAGGCTCAGCGGTAAAGCAAAAAGTGGCCTAATCGCTAAATTACCGATGTTTTATTGATTATGCTATCAGAATCACAATCAGAATCAGAAACATTTATTTGTATAAACATAGGTATATAGTTGGATCTTGTTTACAGTATAAAAAATTTCACTATGTTTTACCCTCTAAGGCTAGGGTGTACAAATTTTTAGCGAGTGAAAAAATACCTACAATAAATATTATAAAGAGTAAATTTATCGTTATAAAAATCATTGATGTTATTTTCTATCGGAGGCTGCTTTCCTTCTGGACCGATATAGGCTGGCTGGAGTAAACGGGAAACCTTTCACGCACAACGGTCCCATAGGAGGACTAAGTGCGGATACCGCCCAGGAAAACTAAACTAAACTACTATCAATAACAATTATTATTATCAATGTCTATACATGCCTTAGGTGTGTGTTATTTTACGACCGGATGGCGGAGTGCGTAGTGTACCTGCCTGCGACGCCGAGGTCGTGGGTTCGATTCCCACTTAAGACAAATCTTTGTGTGCATGAACATGGGGGTTTGTCTTAGTCTGGGTGTTTCTATGTATAATATGTATGTATTTACAAAAGAAAAAGTATATATGTATTAGTATCAGTTATTCTAGTACCCATAGTACAAGCTTTGCTTAGTTTGGGACTAGATGGCGTTATGTGTGAGTTGTGAAATATTTATTATTATTTATTATTATTATACCTAAGGCTTACTCAAAACAAGTAATCGTTCAAACCAGGCATTTCCAAATACAAAATGGTGGTCACTAATTAGATAATTTCCGATTTGCTCCTCACCATTCCTCTAGCGTATAACTTATTACAGCTAAATACACACGAAAACACATCAAGCTGTACATTCCCAGTATAAGCTGGTCTTACATTGCACGGAAGGTCTATACAACGCGGGACCATGTTATACTAGAAATGTATTGCTTAATAGCGTCTGTACATTAAGACGAAACAGAAACAGGTGGAACTAACAGTATTAGTAATTAACAAGGACTTAATTGGCAAGTGATGCCTATTACACACTGAAGGAAGTTGTTCTCCAAATTTCATGTGGATGCTAGTGATGTTACATACAAGAATCGAGAATTCGATTTAGATAATCTATATATATTTTTCTAACCTATGTTGTCCCACTGCTGAGCAAAGGTCTGCCCATACACGACCACAATTCTCTGTTTTGGGCTCTGTCTGTCCGATACCTCCAAAACGAGTCCAAATCATCTCTCCAGTGGGATTTTCTTTCTGGGCTTACCGCGGCACCGATGACCGTCCTACTAATTCTTAGAGTAACAAGATTGTTTATTAGTCAGAATTAAATTAATCTATGATTTTAAATGGTTTTTAATACAAAAAAAAAACTACATTAATAAGTTTATTAGTAACAATAGTTTATATAACGTATTTACGAACTAAGCTAAAATTTAAAAAAATATGACATAAAAAGGTCAATCTGTGGATCTATCTAAAGTTCTGTACTGAATAAAAAACATACATTAAAAGCAGAGATGTTGCAAAGGTCTCCTGTCCAAAACTTTCCTATGTCTTTTTACAAATAGTGCTTTTGACATCTTCTTCGGTTTACAATAATAGTAAATGTTGAATAGAAGGCATTATAATACTTAATAAATGTTGATTTTGTATTTCAGTTAGTTTGATTTTATTTAAATCGACCATTATTGGATATTAGAATAATAATAATCGAGTTCCTACTAATTCTGAGAGTAACAGGATTGTTTATTAGTCAGAATTCAATTAATCTATGATTATAAATGGTTTTTAATACAAAAAAAACTACATATAATATATGGGTTTTTAAGACAGTAAATGTGACCATAGGCTTACCAAAATTGGATATACGACCTATACAGTTCTTTTAAAGTACATGTTCATAGGGTGTATTAACCAAGAATTGACTTTATCTTAGACGTAAATCCAAGCTAACTTTTAAACTAAAGGAGATAGATAGGTTTTGATGATTTAACCTTTTTCATTTGCAAATTCTAAGAACTTTTCTCATAGATATTTTCTTTATAACTTTATAAACAAAAAGTTATGAATTTTTATGAAAAAAAAAAATCGTTTTTCTGCTCTCCTGAAAAGTCGGGTTTTGGTTTATACGACCTTTCTACCCAAAGGTATCGATATATGTTTTTAGGCTTTCGCGATTTAAGAACATTTTTCAAAAATTAGTCAACAGGTCTAAATCGCGTTATTATTATAAAGGTAAATAAATACCTATGCTCGACGTTTCGAATGACTTGCATCATTCTTGGAACATTCATTAGGAACGGCGCTATTATTCCAGGATAATTTTATAAAGTCAATAAATAAATAACTATTATAAAGGTAAATAAATACCTATTATTTATTTACCTTTACAATAATTACGCGATTTAGACCCGTTGTCTAATTTTTGAAAAACAAAATAGATTTTATCGATAGTTTTGGTACATCCCTAAATTTAATTCGTTAATGTTATGTTTAGTAACGAGAGGATCAGGCTTTCAGATATATTACTAAGGCACTGATTTTGTAATTAACGTATTAATTCGTAGTGGAAATGTATCTGATTTTGACAGAGTATTGGTTACCTAATATATTTTAGTAGTACTCATGTTTGCGATATAATAGTTTAAGTGGTACTTTGTTTACAAATTGGTTACAAATAAGGCTATATACGTACAGGTCGGTGGCTTGCTAAGCGCTTAGAGCCTAATTTACAGTAGTATACACACATTGTTTTTACTCCTTAATTTTCCACATGAAGTGTAATATTGCAACTTTGTATAATATGGAATAATTGATTTATATGTATCAATTTAATTCCATAGTAATATTTAAGTTTATTTTTCTCTCATAACCAACCAGAATTATTGTCAAAAAACATACAAATATTGTATGAATTATGGTGGTGGTGGTGGCCGATGCGTATTGACCATGAGAAACTCATGGTCAATACGCATCGGCCACCACCACGCATCGGGGCTGATTTTAATTCAAACTAAGTTGAAATAAAGTCAATCGAAGCTGCGGTTTATTGCAATAATTATATAATTTAATTACTTAGGATTTATTGTATTTTTTATTTGTATTTGGGGTGCATGAAAAGAGCCTCCCCGATTGACGTAGACAACGATTCCCTACGTCCGGTGCACCCTGGGCAAATCGCGAGTTCTCCAAAGTGAATTGGCTAATCCTTTCACCACGACGGCAAGTCAAAATAAAATTTGACTCAGCCATCAACACGACGAAAAACTTCGCGGCCAGCCGCACTGCGCGCTTGGCGCCTAGCTAGCTGCTAAGCGAGTATTGAAGTAAACAAATGTGTTCATCTTTGCTTTTGGGTGTTAAACAACTTTGCTACACCCTTCTGGATAATAAAGGCGTGATGTCAAGTTATAAAAGCTACAAAACCCCTTTTTATCCACCCAGTAAAACGCAAAGATGACTCATTTGACGCACGACAAACATTTAATTAAATAATTAATCTTTCACGGCTGTTGACGCGTTTGTTCGTCGCGTAAAAGCGTGAAACGTGATAGCCTTTTTAATGCGGTGTCAAAGATAATGTGTGTTGCATGGATGAGTGGTTTTGATGAAATGCTGAAGAATAAACGCATTGTTGCTTTTGTGTGAATTAGAAAAGGGGATTGAAATGTCAAAATTAACAGTATCTTTATAATTTAAATCCCGGTAAAATATTGAAATCATTTGATTAAATGGGCAAACCTACGTGTGACACGTTCAAAATGGTCAGTTATTTAATCAATAAGTATGAGCTAGTGATGCAAATTTCACTTATTTTATTTTATTTTTATTTTTATTTAAACTTTTGCACATATATAAGCACAGAGGCGGACTTAATGCCTAGTGGCATTCTCTAACAGTCAACCTTGGGTGGTGCAGAGAAAAGCAAGGGTAGGTGCAATATGAGAAAAGAACTGAAGTGTTTACAGTGTTGAATATAATATATCAAATCAATACTTAAAATACATACAATAGGTACATAGATATACAAAATGCTATAAAATAAATAATGTAATATACTTATTAGTCTTATTACATACGTGAATAAATACAGTAATATAATACATAAACAAGAAATATATATAGAAGATGATAAAAGCTAAATTTAACACTTTATGATGATTCTGCCAATTGATCGGTAAGTAGTTTGCGCACTTTAAGTTTGAAAGTGAACCGTGTTGCCGCCATCCTGATCTCTTGAGGTAGCGCACTTATGTACCTAATGTAACGTTATAATACCTGATTTTACACTAAAAGTTATCAATACAGTATGAAAGTATGTCTAAGTTATTTTATTTTCGGTGAAATCCCGAAGGCATTTAATAACAACGTACTATTTTCATTTTTGACAAAAAGATAAACGCACGTCAATCATGTCATTAAATAATTAATCGTTCACGGTTGTTGACGCGTTTATTCGCAGCGTGAAAGCGTGAAACGTAAAAGCTTTTTTTTAAAGAGCAGTGTCAAAGATAATGTCTGTTTTAAAGATGAGTGGTTTTTAATAATATGCTCTAGAGCGTGTTTAACATTTTTATGTATGACTGACGGACGAAAAAATGGAGGAGGTTCTCAATTTGAACGTATAGGTATACTGTTTGGTCTAGGGTATGATACCCTTGTTGGAAAAAAAAAATATTTGGGATTTTCAGTCAAGGAATTCCTAATAACAGCATGGAGTTGAAAATGTGGCCGGCGGATGGCAATAGGTTCACCCCCTTACACATGCCACACTCTTCTGGGTAATAAAGGCGTGATTTTATGTTATAAAAGCTACAAAATCCTTATTCATTCATCCAATAAAACACAAAGATAACCCATTTGACGCACGACAATCATTTCATTAAATAATTAATCTTTCACGGTTGTTGACGCGTTTGTTCGCAGCGTGAAAGCGTGAAACGTGAAAGGCTTTTAAAAGTGCGGTGTCAAAGATAATGTGTTGTATGGATGAGTGGTTTTAATAAAACGCTGAGAGAGAGTTTTATTTCTACGTATTACCACAGTATAAATAATAATATATTCCAGTATTCTGATTCGATTCCTTTACTTGAAATAACAAAAGACAATTACGCGATACACGATAGACGTTCATGTACCTTGCTTAAGCTTTTACCATTATTTTTTTTAATTCGTTTGTCACAGCGGCGCATTCCCGTCTTTTATTGGTCGGCTTATTGAGTTCTTATTCCAAAGTGTAGGCACGTGATGCGTTCCGATAGCTTCTATGAAGATAAACTACTCAGTTACTAACGTCCAAACTAAATGTACTTCAAAACGCTTAATGATATCCAATTTGGTGCAATCTATATTATACATCAAAGTTTTATTATACAATTGAAATTGTTTGTGACAGTTTTATTATATTTAAATTTCTCAATGTTAACCTACATTTAAAGCAACCTGATTTAGGACATAATTTTTGTGAATTTTATTTGAGTCCCGACGTCCATTCTGTTCAATGTAATATGTTGGTTGTTTTTAGTTAGTTTAAAATGCACTCATAGACCAGGGTAGAAGCCATTAAAAATAATAAAAAGTGAAAAAAAAAATAGTAGGATGAAACCCATTAGAAAAGAAGGAGAATATTATAAAATAAAACCGGCCAAGTGCGTGTCGGGCCACGCGCAGTAGGGTTCCGTAGCTAGTCGTAACAACATGTTTCGACTTAAAAGGGATTTACTATCTGTATTAAACAAGTAACATCTTCATACAAGTCATTACTTTCAAAGGTTTTTGTAATTTGCACGAATTATTCTAAGTAACTGTTGTACAAGAAGTATTAAAAATAACTTTCCTTTTATACCATAGCTCGTAACGAAACCATAGCGCGATTCAGAAAACTTGTACAACGCCATCTATCGAGTCCTTTTGTAAAATAATTTATTTTTTTCACTTAACCTGTTCTAGTAGTTCGTCTTGAGATAAAAATCGTGATCTTATGTATGACCTAGATATGTAATGATTATTTTTAATTTATTTTATTTATGTTATCCTCGAAATTATTTATTTTATTATTTATTTTATCCTCGAAAGACATATAGGGACCAGATAAATGGCGTCCTTCAGAAAGGAAATGTTTGTAGTACACGAAACCAGCTAGCACGTATGACGAGATGTATGAATGTTGAGGAAGCGAAAGAAGTATGTAAGGAGCGAAGCACATGGCGTTCCATCGTCTCCGCCTAATACCCCCGTGGGATAAAGGCGTGATTTTATATATGTATTATGTATGTTTATTTATGTTTCAAGAATTTTGATCGAAATATTCTGAGTAACTGCATCTGACATTTCGGACCCCTATTCCTCTTGAACTAATGAAGTGAACTTATCCGCTATAGTTTTCCTTTAAAGTTCATTACATGTACTACCGACACAATTTTTTTCAGATTTTGGGATCCAGTAGTTTAGCTTT
This sequence comes from Hypena proboscidalis, assembly GCA_905147285.1. Taxonomy (NCBI): domain Eukaryota; kingdom Metazoa; phylum Arthropoda; class Insecta; order Lepidoptera; family Erebidae; genus Hypena; species Hypena proboscidalis. The sequence goes on along the minus strand of LR990150.1, from coordinate 593,281 downwards.
TAGAGGGGGGGGGGGACGCTCTACTCGAACAAAAATTTGCTCTTTAAAGTTAATTATCTCGCAAACGGATCTCTAAATCAAAAAACTGTCTTAGCAACCCCTGAACGTTTTTAAAAGTCCTATCTTACAATACCCCACACTATGGGGTAGGCGACAAAAAAAAAACATCCTCACTTTACATGTAGGGGAGCTACCCGAAAAAAAAATATTTTTCCAAATTTTATTCTACGACTTTCTTTGTAAAAATAACATACATGTTTATGCAAAATTTCAGTTTTCTAGCACCAACGGTTTCGTCGCTATGCCTTGGACAGACGGACGGACAGACGGACATGGCGAAACTATAAGGGTTCCTTGTAGGCACTACGGAACCCTAATGAAAGGAAAAATAATTTACGGGCGATCTGAGGTCGGGAAGGGGATGATCTCCTTTACGACCTCAGATCGCCCGTAAATTATTTATAATATTATTCTTCTCCTTTTGTAATGGGTTTCATCCTACTATATTTTTTTTTGGTTTTAAAAATTATCGACCCTGGTCTATCACATTATTTTTGATTTAGAATATTTTTACTCGTCTTGAAAAAATCCCAAATAGTAAATTATGAAGAAAAATAAGAATCTTAGTTTATCGTTATACTCGTAATATCTTTGATGTGTACTTTTTTACTGAGTGCACACATGCTTAATAGCAGCCCTGTATCTAATACATGTCCCACTGCTGGGCTCGGGCCTCTTCTCATGATGTTCTCATCATGAGAAGAGGCCCGAGCCCAGCAGGTGTTAGGCCATAGCCTACCACGCTGGCCAAGTGCGGATTGGTAGACTTCACACACCCTTTTTAGGCACTCTCAGGCATGCAGGTTTCCTTACGATGTTTTTCCTTCACCGTTAGCAAGCAATAATTTATGTGATAAATACACACATAACTTCGAAAAGACAAATCTTAACGATTTATTGACAGAGGTGTGTGCCGTGGGTTCGAACCCGAGACCTTCGACTTCGCAGTCCTACGGTCTCCCACTCGGCTATCAGTGCATGCATACTCAAACTATACCTTACAAAAAGTTTGGGCACCCTTGTCCTAGAATTTATTGAATAGGTTTTCTTATATATTTTTTTAATTGTTCAAGGTGCGGTACCCACGACAGCAATGTCTGTGGAGAGCCAGCGGTGCTTGTGCGTCGTGGTGCTGCTAATTCACTCTGTCATTGGTGCCGGCGAAGGTAAACTATACTCTATAATTGAGGAGATAAGATTGATATTTGGTAGCTGTAATGTTTGTCGAAAGTTAGAGCCATGACGAAGGTAAACTTATACTTTATAATGTAAGATTTAAGGATCATAACAGCAATGACTTTTTTGTACTTTCAGCTGTTACAGTTGCTCTAAATAGTTTCAATAAATTAATTATTACTACCAAATTCCGTACAAAGAATTTACCGCCATAATATAAAATTTACATAATGTCCCAACTACAATGCCAGAAAATGCATAAGTCAAAACTATATAATAAAAACACTACAACAACACACAACAACTGCCTAAATGGTCTAGTGGTTAGCGTATGCGCCTCTCACCGCGAGGTCTCGGGTTCGATACCTGGATCACAATCACAAAATTCATAATAGCAGCACGGAGTTGTAATTGTGCCCAGTGGATGGCGATGGGCTCACTCTCTATCCCATGGGACCTAAACATAACAGGTGAAGTGTGGGTGTTGTACACCTCTGCCATACCATTCTGGGTTATATAGACGTGATGTTATGTTAAGTTAAAAAACACTACCAAAAACATTAAAACATGAACAACAATAAAACATAATCCTGCAATCACACTTCTCTTCCTCGCATGTCTCCCTACAGGATTAATAGTTCTCACTCAGCAATAAAAACGCTTGTACAGCTGTAAAACACTTTTTAGCTTCTGTAAAGGTCTGCGCAAACGGGCCCCTAGTGGCAGCAACTTGTGGCTGACAATGTGTACATGCATTCATCGCGTAGCGAATAGCGGCCACTCGCGACTCAACTTTAGCCACACGCAAATAAGTAGCCGCGGCTTGCCATAGGTGTTGATTACTCACCATTGCTGGTGACTTAATAATGTATTGTACAATAGACAGATATTGAGACGGCCAGCGACTACCTTAATTTTGGTGGTTCCGTGATAGCCACTAGTGCCTTTTGGCCGACCCATTTGTGCGACACCTAAAACACTTTTCAGCAATTGCAACTGTTACCGTATTCATAGTCTCATCAGAATTTACTTCAAACGCTAAACCACCAAACCGAACATCAAACGCTGAATAATAAACTTTAAGCCCAGTTTAATCCATCGTATTTTAACCGAAATACCGAAATTTCAACCAAAACGTTCGTGTTTTAAACTGAGAGAGCGAAAAAACGACCAACCACATAAAAGTTGGTGGAAAAAGTTAGTTGTTAGTGTGCACCCAACAAAAAAGCTGTGAATAAATAACGCTTGAGGTCTGTGTTTTTATGCTGACTGTACTAAATGATATTTTGCTTTGTAACGAAAACTGTTTCTAACGTATATTTTGGTGTCAATACTAAATTTTTGTTGGTTTTTGATATTGTAAATAGACATTTATTAGGTGAAGGTAGTAATTGTGAAATGACAGTATCCACAAAAGATATCTGTCTGTCTGTCTGTTGTCATAAAGTCAATAAGATTTTGATGCGGTTTTAACCGATTTATAAAGAAATTCATAAGAGAAATTCATATTTAATTTGTTGAGGTTATCGATGGACAACGTGGATGGAGCCACGAGTGGTAGAATTGTTTAATAGTTCATAAATAACGGAGTGAGAATGCGTAATATGAGAAAGAAAGCAATGTCTTTTGTTTGATTTCATTTTATATAATGTATAAGGCCGGTTTCAGAGCCTGACGAATCTTCGATGCGTACGTTCGCTGCGCTCGTCATTTGTATAAAAATTCATAAATCGTTAAGAGCTTGACCAAGCGTACGCACGCGTACATTACTGAATTTGACAAATGACAATCGCAAGACGTACGCATCGACCTTAGTAACTCTATCCGTTTCGTGTGCATGCATTGTTTGTAGTGTTTTTTTAGTCAAAGCAGATAATATTTCCACTGTGCCTCATTAGCGGATGCTACACTTTCAATATTTATCGCGTGATACTTATCTTGTCAGCTTTTTGTAAGCAGCGATAGCCGAGTGGGAGACCGTAGGCCTGTGAAGTCAAAGGTCTCGGGTCCAAACCCACGGCACACACCTCTGTCAATAAATCGTTAAGATTCTTCTTTTCGAAGATATGTGTGTATTTGTCCTATAAATTATCGCTTGCTAACGGTGAAGGAAAACATCGTGAAGAAACCTGCATGCCAAAGAGTGCCTAAAAAGTACTCGAGGTCGTGTAAAGTCTACCTATCCGCACTGGGCCAGCATGGTGGACTATGGTCTAACCCTTCGAATCATGAGAAGAGGCCCGAGCCCAGTGGGACATGTATTAGACACGTTATTATTTACTTATTTTGTATCCATCACTCATTTAGTGATCCGTATCACGATATCAAGATACGCTCGGCTACACGTTCAATATATGCCGTCATCCGCCATTATGTAGCTCGTACATACATCTTATTGGTAATAATTTAAGTTGACTAGAACAAACTGCCACTAAAACTCAAACTGCCATATCGTAAAACTATGTAGTAAAATTGCATCTGCAACTTAGTTATACCAAATCGCTGTCATAATGTTTTAAAGTTAGCTATTTTGAAACCATAGCGTAATATATGGCTTGTAATAAAAACTGAAAATGTTTCATAAAGTTACTTTAGAGACTTGTTATAGAATTTTGTTGCAATTTTGAAGCAAATTAAAATATAAGCGGCCGTTGCGCAATGCATAAGGCATCGGCCTCACGATCGAGAGGTTGTGGGTTCGAATCCTGGCCATTACAACACGGACGTAAACTTCCTCCTAACACAAGCGAATTAGCTGGAGGGGGTTAACAACAAAACAAGTAATTAATATCTACTTATCTAAATAGATGTATATTTTTTATTTGTCTCAAGTACTGTTTTTTTTAAACTTTCTGGAGACAATGTTCTTCTTTGAGATGGATAGATATAAAAATATACGGATCTCTTTTGTATCTGCAAATTGCAAATTAATAGAAAGTTAAAAAAAAAAACAGTACCATCTTTTGAGATGTATAGATATAAAAAAAAGTTTATTTAGATAAGTAGATATTGACTTCAATGGATTACACAATGTCTTATCTTTATTAACGAAAGGTAAATAAATTAACTATGCTGGGTTCATATACTTGGTGATGACTTCCATAGAATTCAATCTGTGAGACTGACACAGAATGTTAGTTTGTCGCACACTAGTATGTTTTTCATCAATTTAATAAGCAAACATATAATTTTTCTATGTATATAATTTATGTCGGTTCATATGACAACTTATTGATACAAATAATAAGAAAACGACAAGCCGTTTGACATTAATGTCATGGCTGATTATTCAACAAAATTTACTAGAATTGATACCCTATTAAATATTGATGCACAATAAACCATTCGTTCTAAAGCAAGTACAGTTATTTGTTTTGTCTGAAAGGTTGAAACAGTTAATAAATACGAGTACTATGTACATTAATGTCAAAGCCTTACCATTTCACTTTAATTTAGCCTCTTTTAGGCACTCACTTTTGATGCTTCTACAAAATAGGTCACTTTCAAGAAATTCAAATTCTCACAGCAAACGACTGTAAAATTTTTCATCTGAAGAAAAATCTTTTCATCTCTTAAACTAATTAAGGTGTTAGCGAAGTAATCCGCACTATGAATAGAGCTTCTGCAATAGGAGATACTGTTATCTCTTTCTGACGTACTAAAGTGTTATGTTCCATCCCTTTTTATCCAGGTGGAATGGAAAAGTTGGCTGATTGTATTATTAAATAAAATTGCTAGATAAATTATCAAGGGAGTTCCGTAGATTTTCTGTAAATTATTTTATTTTGCTCTGTAAAAAACTGACTTGTTAAGATAAGATGGCTGTAATTTATGATTGCTAGTTTTAAGTTGGAAGTGTTATATGCATTTATCACCCGAATTCATATTGCAAAGGAGGGTAATGTGTTTATAACACAAGTAGGGGCAAATTAACTTAACACTCCAAACATTTTGAGTAATATAGGCGGGATGTTATTGTTATTAATTAAACTGTTTAACATTTCACACAGCGCAGCTATAATGTAAAAATATACATTTACATCTTGACATATTTTATTACATCTTTCCATAGAAATTGATAGGTGACAACACACAGCGACTATTAATGTATATTTAGAGATCCTTGTATTTTGAAAAACATTTATATACATTACCAACACTTTCAACCCTCAAATTTACTTCCTTGCCTAGTGAAATTTTTTATAATTTTTTCTTATTGTTAATAATGTCGTGTAGGAAACCTGCGGAATTTTGTGCAATTTCCTTTAAAATTGCCGAACCTCTCATATAAACTCACACTCCCTAATTTAACCCCTTTGGGATTAAAACACAATAGTTTTTACTTGATGCGCGTACGAACATACAAACGGACAAAAGTTAAAAAAAAAATGTTTTGTCTTCTACTGCTTTTATAAAGACCCCTAGTATTATTTTTACAGAAATGGCACATTTTAAATTTTATTATATGTTTAGATATATAAAATAGCTGCCGTGTGTGACCTTTTTCATATCCTAACACAATATTATTGATTTTTAGTACTCTCGTTGAAAATCTCATTAAAAGTATTGCTGAAAAGTTTTAATATTGGCACTAATCAAAGTAAATTTGATACTTTCTTATGTATATTAATTTCAATGCTACAACTTTAATATCTTTAATATACTATCTTCAAAAGTGCACTTGTAAAGATATATAAGTAGAAATATAAAACTTATTGATATACATTTATTTAGGGGATTATTAAAACTTAAATTTTACGAAATATGCATATAGTATCTATGCTATTGGTTAGTCTATTTGCCAGACTTTTAGACTGCTACTTTTAAGTGGCTGCCATTTTTTTTTAAACCGTACGACAAACAGCTTAAAGGCAAGAGTTTTTTTTAAGCCGGGTCCTCCGTAAGTATGTATACTAATGCAAGTGCAGGAGAGCACTTTAGAGTTAACATTACTGGAAGCCATTTTTGAGGTCGACATTAAACTCGGTTTTTGATCTCTTTCTCTGAATTGTTTCTGAAAGTTGATACAGGACAAAGAGATCAAAACTAGTTATTAAACTAGGGATGGTAAAATTGCTTTTAAAACGCTTACATGCAAAATTGTGTTTTTGGACCTGCATAAAGATAAGTGTAGTTCTTCAGAAAGAACAAGTACCTACGTAGTACACGAAACCGGCGAGCATGTATTTATTTATTTATTTATTTAATAGGTACATCAACAATATACATACAATAATATTACTGTAACACGTGGTTGAAATTGTTTGGGTCTTGTATGCATATCTTTTATAGATGTACACAACACTCTTTGTAATTTAAGGACACGTTATTAAATGAAAAAGAAAGAATACAGGATGCAAAAACTTAAATCTAAAGATAACAAAAATGTAGAGAAATGACGAGATGTATCATGTTAAGGAAGCAATAAAAATTTATATACGAGGAGCGTAGCACGTGGCGTCTTTGCCTACCCACGAGGGATGTAGACGTGATTTTATGTATGTAAGGACTTGAACTAGAATAAGTACGACCTGTCGAAATAGTCTTCCATAGCAGATAAGCCAACACCACTTATCACGATCTAGACATAACGCTCAATCGCTTCACGTGACCGTTACTCCACCACGTAGCATGAAACCGTTGCTCTACAAAATCCCTTAGGGATCCGCACAGTCAATCGATCACAGCCACTGAAGTAATTATGTCAACGGGCTCGTGTTCACTGCGTAATAGGCAGACACGGGCAATATGGCGATGTACAAGTACTGGAAGAAAATTTATGATCTACTTCGGAACCTGGCACTTTAATTATAGGACGAAACATGAAATTTTATTGCGAATCCTTGTAACGTAGTCTACTGATGACTAGTTAGGTAGGCAGAATAAATAGAAACAATCGATAGATTAACAAAGGTATTATTATTCTATATATTTATATCTATTAAATACAAGGTAGTCTCAAGGCGTAGGTTGGTAGGTAGGTAAGTGGTTTGGTAAGTCCTGGTGCAGCGAAGTGAGGAACACTTAACTCGGCGCTGGTGACCGCAGGCAAGAAGGGCGCGACGCGCACGCAGGTCCTTTATATACCCCACAGGGGTCTGCAGTGGGGGGCGCATCTTGAGGTTGCGGTGGCCGTGCGGTTGCGACGTCACACACCCCCTCCGTTAGGGCAGAATTTTTCTTAAAAAATTCGGCTCCTGGCTGACATGGAAGACCTCAGGAAGCAGTTCTTAAGCAGCACCGGCAGCTCGATCCGGCTTTACTGAAATCAGAACAATAAGTGTATATAAAAAAAATAACTAGAAAAAATATGAAGTTACGATACCTAAATAAAATTGAAAAGAACCGGAGTGATCGAGCCAAACGCATTCAATACAATAACAATGTCATGATGTCATTCAAAAATAACACTACGTGCAACCTATTAAGATTGAATTTTTACTAATTAAAGAAGATTATTGAAACTCATTCTTATCTAACGGAACTAAATATAACTAAAAATGTAAGTATAACAACTTGTTTACCAAGTAGCGCGTTAGCGAAGTAGTATTGGGTGTGCGCGTCTACACAGAAGGCATGACACATTTCAAGATGAATGAATGAACAACATCGTATAGTTGAAAATAATAGAATTCGACATCATTAGTAGATGTGATTCTAAAGGAATTATGAGCGTGAAGAATATTAGCGAACAAAATGGTATACCCGATTCGACAATGAGAATTTTAACCACTGAACCATAGGGTAATTTTTTTTTTTTTTTTTTTTTTTTTTTTTTTTTATACCATTATTGTTTATAGTTTATTTGTTTAATATCCTTTATATGCCATTCGCCAAGTGGCTTATCAGACATATCTGCTAGTTTGTACACTAATGGAGACTTTTTTGCTACGATTTTACATTTAATAAATTTAGGAGCGAGTTTTTTACAAAAATATTTATCCTTATCGCTCAAGTAAAAGGTACGTTTCCAAACAATATCACCAACATTGAATTCTGCCGTTTTACGGCGAAGATTATAAGAATGACAATTACGCTTGTGTGCACCTATTAGCGCTGCCTGTACTCTCTCGAAAATAGAGGATAAGTAGCCTAGTGACTCAGCATAACTATCACGTGGCTCATGAATTATATTAGTATCAGATTTACTAGAAACATAATGAGAACCACAGGTTACCATTTCACGCCCGAATACGATCATAGATGGTGTAAAACCGGTTACTTCGTTTACTGCACAATTCATTGCGAACTGAATTTTAGGTATAAGTGTATCCCATATGCGTTGATCGTTTGAAATGAACGTAGAAACAGCTGTTATTATAGTTTTATTATATCTTTCTACCGTATTTACATGAGGTGCATAAAACGGTGTGTAATGTAAATTTGGAATTTTATATTTACTTAACAAGTTTTTAAAAGTTGCGCTTATAAATTGTTTGCCATTGTCTAGTACTACGGTAGATGGAATACCATGTACCAGAAAAACTTTTTCCTCTAAGATTCTAGTTATTACGTCAGCAGTCGCACGTTTAATAGGGGAACAACAACAAACGACAAAAATAAAATTGTTCTGTTGCCTTGTAGGAGGCAAGGGACCAATCAAATCAATACTTATCATTTGAAAAGGTTTAGAACAAGACTTAGGTTCACCCATAAGACCCAAAGTTGCATGATTCTGATGCTTATGTGCGATGCAACTATCACAAGTATTTACCGCTTTTACAACATCGGAATACATTCCAGGCCAATAATAATTGAGGGCTAAACGTTTGAAAGTTTTGAAAATACCCATATGACCCGCCGTAGGGGAGGAATGGCTCTGAAGTATTACTTCGTTTCTCCGTTCAGATGGAACTACTTCCTTCCACTGAAATTCTCTGGTAAGAGGATTAAGACTCTTTTTGAAACGATATAATTTATTACTGATCACTTGATAGTCAACAAAGGATGTAGGAGACTGCGAACAACCATTAAAAATATTCAAATACCAAGTGTCATTAGTAGATAAGGAACTACCATCTGGGAGGAGATTACTATCGATATCCATAATATTAGGTGATCGAGAAAGAAAATCTGGTACAATATTATCTGAACCACGACGGTGTCTTATTTCAAAGTTATAAGAGGAAAGACGAACTCCCCACCTGGCTAATCGCCCTGTAGGGTTGTTCAGTTTTAAAAACCATTTCAAAGCAGCATGATCGGTGTACACAATAAATTGTTTTCCGTTTTCAATATAACACCGCCAATGTTCGATAGCAGATAAGACAGCAAGCGCTTCGCGCTCAGTAGCACTGTAATTTTTTTCCTGGTCCGATAAGGATTTACTATAAAAGGCTATGACTCTTTCCTGTCCCTCCTTGACCTGGCAAAGTACAGCTCCAATACCGTAATCACTAGCATCGGCGTGTATTTCAAAAGGCTGATCAAAATCGGGACAACATAAGACCGAGGAAGAAGATAAACATTTTTTTAATTTATTAAAAGCTACATCCGCCTCTTGCGACCATGCGAACAGTGGAGCCTTTTTGCCGTTAGAAGTTAATTTATTTAAGGGAGCCGCTAAAGTACTAAAATCGGGTATGAACCTTCTATACCACGATGCAGCACCCAGAAAACGACGTACCTCTTTTTTATTTGTCGGAGTGGAATAACTTGTAATTGATTTTACCTTCTCAGGATCTGCATGAAGACCTTCTGAATCCACTATATAGCCCAAATATTTAAGTTTGTCTTTGAAAAAATTACATTTTTCTAAATTTATAGTTAAGTTTGCATATTTTAATTTGTTAAGTATTTTAATTAGAAGTGAAATGTGATTTTCAAAGGAATTTGTCACACATACGATGTCATCAACGAAACAAAAGACCTTGTTTTCAAATTCGGGCCCGTAAAATAAAATATCTGCTAAACGCTGTTGTGTCGCAGGAGCATTTGTTAAACCAAAAGGCATGGATTTAAATTGAAAAGTTCCACGTGACGGAATGTAAAAAGCAGTTTTACAACGGTCCTCTGCCCTTATTGACGTCTGCCAGAAACATTTAGATATATCTAAACTAGTTAGGTACTTAGCGTCTCTCAAGTTATCCAGAATCTCAGAGATATAAGGCAAATTGTACGCGTCTTTTTTTTTGTTACCGAATTTAGTTTACGGCTGTCGAGACAAAAACGCAATTCACCATTTTTTTTAGGCGTTAAAATGACGGGATTAGACCAAGGGCTTTCAGATGGTTCAATGACATCTTCTGCCAACATTGCATCGACATGTTTTAACAAAATACGCTGTTTATCGGGAGACATACGATAGTATCGCTGACGAATAGGTGGACTATTACCTGTATCAATCGAATGAGTAATGAGTGAAGTTCGGCCGAGCCCTCGCCGTTCATAAGATATATCGGTGAATTGGGCGATGATGTCGTTAGCAGTAGCTCTCTGCTCATCAGACAAATGATCAAAAGATACCAAGTGACTGGTAGAACTAGGCTGTAGTTCCGAAACAACAACGTCGTTATTATTTTTCGTGAGTAAAATAGATTCCAATTGATCAGGGAACAACCCAAAACCCCTCCAGAAATCCATACCAAGGATTAAAGTTTTCTTAATACCCGGTACAATATGAGTAACAAGAGAAATAATTTTATTTTGAAATTCAAAAGGAAGTACCACTGAGCCAAGTGAAGAATATTTGTCGCCACCAGCGGTGATAAAATCCAGAGGTTTAGAATGTAATAATTTAGATTTATCCAAAAAAAGTTTGTGGGAATTATTACCCAAAATAGTTACACATGAACCAGTGTCTAGTAAACCAACAGTGTTCTTCCCGTTAACCGTAACGGGGATAAATGGAGTATAATTAATGTTAGAATTAACGATTGAGGAAAGTTGATATGAATTGAAAAATTTAGATACATAATTTAGCCAATTATGCCATTCATTTTTACATGTTTTCACAATTACTTTTGATTTTCCCCAACCGTATTTTTTACGTTTTTTGAATTTTTATTAGTTTTATTGTTACAACTAGGACAGTCTAAAACTCGATAGCCAGGTAATCCGCATTTAAAACAAACCAAAAAACGAGGTTGACGACAATATTTTAAAGAATGTGAATCTGTTCTGCATCTCGGACAGTATAATTTAGGTATAGCAGTACTAGTGACAGAAACAGCATTGACGCTCGGTTCAGCAGAATTACTATTTTCTGTCGAACATTGATCTGTATTTAAAACATTGTAAGTAGGTTTAAAGTACTTATGTTTTTTGTAAGAATTATTGCTATAAGAAGTTTTTTTCGAATTCGTATCATTGGGATATCTATAAGCAAAATCTGGCGCTAGAGTATTGGCAGTAATTTTAGGTGGTTCCGAAAATTCCTTGCTACGACTGTCATACTTCTCAAAATTTCTACAAACACTAATTAAAGAAGGAATATCCACAATATTGCCAGTTAAGAGTGAATTTGTATAACACGGCCTGATATTATTTAATAGTATTTCTAATTTAATAGACTCGCTGATGGGTACGTCCAGACAGGAAAATAACCCTTGCATTTTAGATACATAGATGGTTATGTTCTCTTTTTCACCTTGAGTACGAGCCCTAATTTCCGACATTAATTTAAAGTCATAGTTATGAGGACTGAAATCGCGTTTTAACAAAATACACAAATCCTTCCAGGAACGAACACTATCTTTAATTGAACGAAACCAATGCAAAGCATCATCACAAAATACCTCAAAAGCAAAAGAAAATATTCTATCTTCAGGTATACCTCGACACGACATGAACTCGTCAACCTTCTGAATAAACGCCCTCACACAGGTTCGACCGCTATATTTAAACTTGCAGATTTCAGAAAACATTTTGCGTTCATTTATAAAATCCACGTGTTGAACTTCACGTGGTAATGAACACGTTGGCTCGACCACATGACACGGCCCCACGTTGGGCGCCACTGTAACGTAGTCTACTGATGACTAGTTAGGTAGGCAGAATAAATAGAAACAATCGATAGATTAACAAAGGTATTATTATTCTATATATTTATATCTATTAAATACAAGGTAGTCTCAAGGCGTAGGTTGGTAGGTAGGTAAGTGGTTTGGTAAGTCCTGGTGCAGCGAAGTGAGGAACACTTAACTCGGCGCTGGTGACCGCAGGCAAGAAGGGCGCGACGCGCACGCAGGTCCTTTATATACCCCACAGGGGTCTGCAGTGGGGGGCGCATCTTGAGGTTGCGGTGGCCGTGCGGTTGCGACGTCACATCCTTACATTAATGGTTTTTATGACGTTACATGACATTTTAAATTTTGATCCTACAATAAAAAACCGGATAAGTTCGTGTCAAGCCACGCGTAAACGCGCCGTTGCAACATATGGACTCAAAACAGGTTTAATGTCTATATTGAAAATTATTATCTTCATACAAGTCATTATTTTCAAAGGTTTTTATATTTTGATTATTTTTGTAGCATTTAGCTATGCTTAGCAAATTATACTAAGAAACAGTTGAAAAAGATATGGGACCGGCAGGATTTGAACCTGCGACCTTACTGCACACCGGGCAGCCGCTCTTAGCCATCCAGCTACGGTCGCCACTTACCGGCACCCTAAATTTCTCAACTGTATGATACGTCATTTCGTGACGTCACGTTCATCCATTTGTTCCTATCTTAAGTAGGAGACAAACCAACATGGCGAAGTTACATTCAGCACAAATGTTGTAACGAATAAACGTGTACGATATTTTAACTTTTATATTTTGTACGAAATATTTTAATTAACTTCATTTTACATTTGGAACCCCTATAGAACTTCTTGAAAGTTCATTACACATACTACCTACGTAATTATTATCCGATTTTTGGTACTACGGAACCCTAACAAGGGTACGAAATTTATTTAAAAATAGCTATTCTGCGTTAAAAGATGGCTTTGAAACTTTCACATGGTGTTAAGGCTTCGGCGAGGCTGTCTATTCGTATTTAGATTTTGCTCGACTTGCCTTGAACAAAACACTGCTTTAGTGTTTTTTTTACAAAAACATTGTCTAAGCAAAGAATAAACTTAGCGTTCGTGGCTTATAGATCTGCCATTTTGAGTGAAAACTTTTGGTTAAGCAAATTTTATCCCGTTAGAGTGAGGAAAAATGACCATTATTCATAGCGACCAAATATAAATAAATCAAAATTGAAGTGTCTATTTTTAATGTCAAAAATACAATGTTTTTTTTAAGCTGCTGAAATATTTGCAAGAAATCATAAAATCCAGTTGTAAAATCTTTGTCTGTCGTTCTAGGCGTCTGTTTGTATGTCTATCTGTTTGTATCAGCTTATCTTCTAAACGACTAGCCAATTTTAATTAAATTTATGAAACAGGTAACTGATTACAAGGCGCGTAACATAGGCTTCTTTTTATTGTTGTAAGAGTACATATCACGTAGACAAAACCGCGGCAATAAGTTAGTTTGTTAGTTTTATAGAGTTAACCTCGAGAACTACTGGTTGGATTATAATATTTTTTTTAGTTTTTGATAGTTTAATTCACAAGGAAGGTTTTATAATATTTAACATCACGCTTAACTCCACAAGAGCGGAGCAGTAACCTTCAACGCTAGTCAAAGCGTGGGAGCATCTGCTAGTTAATACAACGAATGCCACGCGGACGAAGTCGTGGACAAAAGCTTGTTCTTAATATAAAGCCTCCTATTATCGTAATAGAGGTAGCATTAAATTATTCCTGTATTAAATTCCTTAGGGCTTTCCAGTACCCACTCTCCAAAGTCAATCGATCAAAGCCTTCGAGTAATTATGTTATCATCCTCGCCGGTCTTTAATACTGCGGGAGCAGATAGTAATGGGCTAATTGTGCCTGGATGGGGTAAGGTAAAGAAGAAGGATTATTCTCGCTTGAACTCTAAATCTATAGATAAATAGGCACCTATATATAAATAAAGAGAATATGATAAAGAACGTTAATTGTTGAATAATTAACTAACTGCCTCGACGGTCTAGAGGTCAGCGTAAGCGCCTGTCACCGCGAGGTCTCGGCTTCGGACAAAGTGCTATTTGTATGTGGCGATATGCTCACTCCCTATCCCATGAGACCTAAACATAACAGGTGAAATGTGGGTATTGTGCACCTACCACCAGTAAAATATGCTATGTTATGTAAATAAATAAATATCACACAACATTGTCGCAAGACCATCTAATAAGAACTAATACGATACGACCTTCGGCACACCAGGCAATCGCAAGGTAAAGCGGGCGGGCTCAAATTCTGCCGGTCTCATATCTTTTTCAACTGTTTCTTAGTATAATTTTCTAAGCAGAGCTAAATGCTATAAAAATAATCAATAATAAAAAGAGCTCGTTTGTATAGGTACTAAAATAACTAATACTAATACATGTAATTTATACCATTACATTTCGCATCAATATTGCAAGAAATAAAATAATACGTCATTATAATTCGTTTTAATAGTAGGGGTAGTACAAGCCGCCACGCGAGGACAGTTCTCTAGATACATCGTCGTTAAATTGTAAAAAGTACCCTGTTTAGCTGTCAGCCATCGTGAAAGCAGTACTTACTCTCTTTAAACTATGTATATAAAGAGGACGTCTTGCTCTAAGAAAACTCTGCGACAGGTAATACATTGCGAAATCTGCACTTAGGTGAAAGAAATGACCAGTGTTACCCTGAATACTCGGAGGCAATGAGTGTTTTAACCGGTATTTTGTTGAAGACGCTTAGACTGATTTGATTTTTTTTTTGTGTGAAAGAGTGTACTAGTCATGTGGTCCCATCAGGTCACGATCTGATGAATGGGAAAGGGGGATTTTAAAGGCATTGTTTTTCGTATATTACCTAAAGCTACTCGGATATTTGCAACTAGCAGTCAGCATTTAGTGTTACTGAGCTGATGCTGGAAGGTACAACTGCTCAATGGTAAGGACTACGGAGCTAATTGTTTAAATATATGCATATTCACTGTATTCTTTCAAGTTTTACAAGAGGTAAGGCAAGACGGTGAATATTACCAAAGTATTTCTTACTTTTTAGTGATTTAAATTATTGAATAATAGGTATATTGTGTGACTATATTTCCATCAGGTATAATACAAACATTAATGTTCCTTCACACCTATAAGGTAAGTTTGCGCCACTGTAGATCACATCATCACTAACCATCAGGTGAGAGTGGTCAAACGCGTTTCTATCCACTATAAAAAATAACTATATCACTCAGAAGGGTGCGGAAGACACCGACACTTCTCTTATTAGGTTTGGACCCCATGAGTCATGAACCCATCACTGTCTACCAGGTACAAGAAGCTACTGCGTGTTGCTACTGATTTTTTTTTTCAAAATCCCAAATAACATTTTTCTACCCAAAATCTTACTCGAGACCTGACTATGAGCTGTCGCTAACGGTAACTGCTATACTAACAAGACAGTCTTGCTATAAGAAAACTCTGCGACAGGTAATTCATTTCAGAGTCTGCACTTACGTAAGAGAAATGACCGGTGTTAACAGGACATACTTCCTAGTGTGCTTGAAAAATATATTTTCCCACCTGTGGTGGTTATATTTTACTGCCTACGGAGCGACTTAATAAATTGTTATTCTTTTTTCTAATAAGTAAATAAAGTTATGTTTCATTTTGATAGTGAGAGTTGAAATTACTGCATGAAGAAGAACTACTACATGAAGCATTAGCACCGTATAATAGTCCTCAGTTGACGCATCGCATCTACAATCTGCTTTGGTGGATTGTTAATGGTCATGGGCTGTAGTATCACTTACCAGGACTTCAAGACCCGTAAGACGGAAGACGTCGTATAAAAAAAAGGAATATAATTCAATTCCAAAAGAAACGGCAAAGAAAGAATCAAACTAAGAAAAACAACAACATACAAAGGGCGATCTTATCGCTTAACGAAATCTCTGCCAAGTGACCTTGGATTATATGGGATAGACAGAGAAGGATAAAAGTGCTAACATAATCAAACTAGTAGAGTAAGTATTACATAACATTGCGTCTATATTACCCAGAAGGGTGTGGCAGAGGTATAGGACACCTACTGTAGGTGTCCTATACCTCTGCCCTGGTCTCTGATCTCTGGTCTCGGATCTCTGGTCTTGAAGTCATTAGTTTAGTTTAGTTTTAAAAAGGTCTTTATTTCACTTTGTAAAACAAATTTGATACAATTAGATCTTATTCTAATAGTATACCGTATAATCATATTAAATAACTGTTTACTTAGGTTGTTAGCACCTCTTTGAACACTAAACATCACATTATAAAACTATTTAAATCATATTTTATACATAAATTAGATGAATATACAATTATTACGCAGCTTTTTGACAAAAACTCACGTACACAACTTATTGGTTAGTGGAAAATTTACGTCGTCAATTTTATTTATGATATTGACGCGTGAATATTATTTTCATAGGAAGATCAATAGCATTTTGTTATGACTTACCTAGTAACATTGATAATCACAAAAACATTGAGATTTAATTAATAATTGAAATAAATATGAATAAATTTGTACATTTATAAGTTACTATTCATTATTTGTAAAAGTGGGTAACTTAGAATAAAGTAATAACAGTCACAGAGCGCAGTACTGTTGTCAGCCGGTTAGCGCGCCATTGTTATTCGCCGAGGAAATAGTGATGTGGTAAGCGGTACCTGTTGTATGAGTATCGATATCTTAAATTTACTAGTCGACTGTTACCTATGTTACAGACCAGAGTATTGTGATGTGATGGATTTTTAAAAAGGTAGAAATTACGTGATATTTTCAAGATGTGTTCCCTTAAAAGTGGGTACCCAATATCACGATGTAGATTTGTAAGATTTGTTTTGAATGGGGTATTAAATGCAATTTTTATTGCTTTGTTTTGGACACGCTGTAGTATGTTATAGTTTGTTGTAGTTATGCTACTCCAAGCTGGAGCAGCATAGGTTAGGCAGGGTCGAACAAGTGTGGAATATATTCGCAGTTTAGTGCTTTGACTTAGGTTAGATTTTCTGTTAAAAATCGGTTGTAAGGCATTTAGTGCTTTTATGCTTTTAGTACGGGTAGCTTCGGTGTTTTTGTTCCAATTTATTTTATTGTCAAGCACTACACCTAAATACTTCACATTAAAGCTCCAAGGTATGTGGTATCCATCGACTCTGACTGTTCTGCTGGGTAGTGATCTCTTACGAGTAAACATAATGCTTTCTGTTTTATTCGTGTTCAGTTTGAGCTTCCAATTAGTGAAATATGTGGTTAGTAGCTGAAGTGAGAATTGAAGACGTGATATTATAATGTCAATATCATCAGATGATGTGTACGTTGCTGTGTCATCAGCATAAATGGCCAGATTGGTGTGGGGTTGTTTGGGTATGTCATTGAGGTACAAGATGAACAAATATGGCCCAAGTATCGAACCCTGAGGTACGCCGGCAGGGATAGGCTTTGGATCTGAAGACAGTTCACCAATGTGCACAGAGAATGTTCGATTCATTAGATAGTTCTGAATGAGTTTTACGAGACCAATGGGCACATTTTGTGTAATTAGCTTATGCACCAGTCCATCGTGCCAGACGGTATCAAAAGCTTTCTCAACATCAAGAAGGACCATGCCTGTGCTTCTATTTTGGTTAAGTTCATGGGCGACATGTTCTACTACCCTCGTTAGTTGTTGAGTCGTTGAATGCATTTTGCGGAAACCAAATTGTTCCTTTAATAGTGTGGATTCCGTGACCCTGGAGAGACGTCGTAGAATTATTGTTTCGAGGAGTTTACCAAGGCAAGGCAACAGGCTAATGGGTCTGTAATTTGAAGCAATGGATTCATCTTTGCCTGGTTTTTTGATAGCTATTACTTTACCCTGTTTCCAATGCGATGGGAAGTGATATGTCAGAAGACAACCATTAAAGATTTTCGTTAGGTAAACAAGACATTTTTGAGATATGTTTTTTAATAAAATATTTTGTACTTCGTCAGCACCTGGAGCCTTCCTCAACTTTAGCTTATTAAGCAAAAGACGGACTTCCCTTGGTTTTACTAATCTGATGTGGTCCAGGTCTTTAGTATTGTTAAGCTTGTTTAGTGATTGTTTCACTGCGGTGTTGATTGAACAATCGCCTAACCAGTCCTTCGTAAGATGCATGTTATCTGAGAAGGCACTAGCCAGGGTTTCACACTGTTCTTGTATACTTTGAGTAAACGAGCCTTCAGAAGTTTTGAGTGGAGGAGTGTGGTGTGTTTTATATTTGATTGAGTTGACAATACGCCAAAGATCTGAGCTAGGATTATCTACTTTAGCTAGTTTTTTATTCCATGAAAGATCATTGATTTCGGCTATCTTATTTTTTATAGATTTTTGTAAATAATTAACTTGCGCAAACCTTATACGACGTATGTGTGGGTTCTGTTCCTGTAATGCAAGGCGACGGATACTATTTTTTGTTTTAATATCTGATTTGATACGTCTTGGTAGTTTATGTGTTTCTGTAGAAATGTGTTTAGGTACACTGATGTTTCGAGCTGATATAATGGTATCTGTAAGATGTTCAACCGCAAATTCAATGTCTTCCGTATCGTTGTATGTATTTGAGGACAAAGAGATATGTGCGTCTAAGTGAGATCTGAATTTTTTCCAGCATGCCTTTGTATAGTTGTAGACAACGCGCGGCTGTCTTTGATGTGCACCAGTAACAGTGAACAGAACCGGTAGGTGGTTTGAAGACAACCGAGTCAGCGTCTGTGGGTCAGTCAAGGATGAAACATTTCTAGCAATAATTATGTCTGGGGTCGACGGGGTGTGGTCACTGTGATAGTGCGTCAACGTTGGAGTAATTGGAGCCAGGATATCAAAATCATGTTCAAACATAAGATCGAAAAGAGTTTCACCATGTTTGTTGGAGCCTGTGCAATGCCAGTATCTGTGCTTGGCATTTATGTCACCCATTATGATATGGGCTGGGTAAGAATTTAAAATTGTCGTCAGATCATTCTGTAATAGAGGCAGATTTGGCGATTGGTAAGCTGAAATTATTGTTATGTTTTTGTTGGCAAGAACCAATTGTATGCCAGTACATTCGAGATTTTTCGTGATAGGTAGGTTAACTGGAGTATGAACAATTTCTGATTTTACTAGGATCGCAACACCCTGACCTTTACCGTCCGACTTTTTATCCTGTCTGTAACAAGTGTAACCAGGCGTAACTAGTTTAGACGTAGGTGACAGTCTTGTCTCGGACAAAGCAATGATATCGATATTTAGCTCACTCACCAGCTGGAACAGTTCAGCACTCTTGGTTCGGATACCATCCGCGTTCCAGTAAAGCACTCGTAAATGATTGGCATTAGACATATTGACCCAAATGTGTTAATATTAAAATAATTTTGTCCATCATGTTGTTACAGGCGACGAATTTAGTTCTAATGCTTCTAATAGTTGTTAGGATGGCAAGCATATCTGCTGTGGCCTGGTCTGGCTCCTCATTGGGCTTGGGAAGTTCAACATGGACGTTTGTTGTCATCTTGTTGTCTTGGGCAGCGACAGTGTTCCACGCTCTGCCATCTACTGTTTTACTTCTACTCAGGATGGTAGCTTTAGAGATTTTAATCTGCTCTTGCCTTTCTCGCATCATCTTCAGGTAATTTTGCCTTTCTTTGCACTGACGATAGTTGGCCGGATGGTTGCCATTACAGTTGCAACATTGTGCTGGTTGTTCTTTGTTTTTCTTAAGACACTCAGTGGTAGAATGAAGTTCCGTGCATTTGACGCAGCGAGGCATTCGATTGCAATTGTTGGACGAGTGACCAAAGCCTTGGCATCTAAAACATTGAGTCCCGTGCATATTATTGGGCTTAAATTTGCGAATTTGGACAACACAGCTGCTAAGATATTTGACTTGCAATAATTTTTTGAAGTCAGTACCCGGTTTTAGCTGCACTATGAATGGTGGACAAAGAACATTTTTTCCATCAGGGTTCTTCATTTTTCGAATGGTGACGTCCAGGAAACCCAGAGATGCCAGCTCAGATTGGAGATTTTCCTCAGCATAGTGCGGCAAACCAAAGATGATTGCTTTAAAAGATTTTTCGTCTTTACGCGTGTATGTGTGGAATGGAACATTTTCCGCAGTAAAGCCTTCTTTTAGTGCCTGATGGCTTTCAGACGAATGACAAACAACGGCGAGTCTGTTACTGCCTCTGTATCGTAGATGAAAGGTTTTTGTATACCTGGATATTAGTGTCTTAATGAAGTCATGTGTCCAAACAGGATTGAGCTCCAACAGTATCGGAGGAATGCGCTTGGGTTTTGATGTTGCAGCGGAGCCTTCACGAAGTCTTGCCGCTGACTGACATGCCTGTTCTGAAGGCAGATTTGCAAACTGGTTGGTAGTCTTCACTGGGTCAGGCGGTGCATTCACAGCTGGACGCGATGTAATTTTCGGCACCTTCCATTCACTTATATCCAGTGGCTCCTCGAGAGGGCGTTTTCCTGATGAATTTGAACGTGTCAAGAAGCGTTCCATGCTGTCAGAAAAACCAGTAGTCGATATCGAGAGTGTCGACAACTATCGGTATCGATCATTTCCCATCACTAGTGGATTTGTTACGTAGCTAAGTAGGGGGGCTCACAGCTATAGGACGCGAGCGACAGCGATAAGCGCGCGCGCCGAACTGGAAAACTTGAAGTCATTAACAATCCACCAAAGCAGATTGTAGATGCGATGCGTCAACTGAGGACTATTATACGGTGCTAATGCTTCATGTAGTAGTTCTTCTTCATGCAGTAATTTCAACTCTCACTATCAAAATGAAACATAATTTTATTTACTTATTAGAAAAACGAATAACAATTTATTAAGTCGCTCCGTAGGCAGTAAAATATAACCACCACAGGTGGGAAAATATATTTTTCACACTAGGAAGTATGTCCTGTTAACACCGGTCATTTCTCTTACGTAAGTGCAGACTCTGAAATGAATTACCTGTCGCAGAGTTTTCTTATAGCAAGAATGTCTTGTTGGTCTAGCGGTTACCGTTTGCGACAGCTCATAGTCAGGTCTCGACACTTCACCCGTCATTTAGATCCAATGTGAAAGGGGCTGAAGCTATCGCATATACCAGGCTTAATTTTAGACTCCGTGATGCAAATGAAAAATGTAAGTAATATTAAATAAATAAATAAATATAAATATTTCACAACGTGCACACAACGCCATATAGTCCCAAACTAAGCAGAGCTTGTACTATGGGTACTAGATCAACTGATACTTATTATACAAATAAACAACCAGACTAAGACAAACCGCCACGCATACAAAGATTTGGCTTGAGCGGGAATCAAACCCGGACCTCGGCGTCACAGGCAGATACACTACCGACTCCGCCATTCGGTCGTCAACACACAATATTGCTTGCACTATTGTGTTCTTACTTGCTAGTGATATTAGCGCCTGCAATTACTGGCACATAAAGCAAAATACCGTGGTCCTTAGCTTTGGCGACGCATTGGCAATCTTTTAAAAATTGTGGATGTCTATGGCTTGTAGTTGTCAATAACCATCGAGTAGACTACGCGCCTAATTGCTACATAAACAGCAAAAAAGGTATATCAAAGTCTAAAGTAGATGTTATTTTTATAACTCTTAATTTACTGACAATCAATGAAGTCACCGTTATTTATTTTTAAATTGCCTGCAGCAAGGAACATTATCCAATACTACTCATTACGCAAAGAAACTCGAGCGCTTGCTATTTTCCCAGACAGTTTAATGTCTAATGTCTGGGTTAAGTTCTTACGTTATAGAAAGACTTAATTAACAATTTTGACAATGTTTAGAATAAAAACAATGAACTGTAAAATAAATCACAGAAATAGTTAAATTGGTAGGTTATCATTATCTACGACAAGATTTGGTGCATGAGTGAAAGATCCATATTATATTATGTAAATTATATTTGTGTCAGATTTCTTGCAATGGCGGACTGAAGTATTAAAACTTCGGTGATATAGCTCTGTTTTATGTTTTATTGGTATCAATTATGTTTATTTTTTTATAAAAGGTTAAGAAGTTAGTTTATATACCTTTTACTGTTTTTACACACTTTAATATTAAAATATCCTTCACAGTTTCCTTCCATATTTTAAACCTCTTTTAAAACAGTTTAAAAGTCTTTATTTATATTTTTTCTTAAAAGTTTGTGACTGAGGTACTGCTACGTTAAACATCAAACGTCAACTTACGTTAGCATACGGAGTAAATAAACTAAACGTTTGGGGTGACCAAATGTGACCATAACATTTTAACAACAAATTAACACTTCTGAATCAACTAAAAAAATTGAATCAGAATCTTTACAGAAACTCCGTGCAAAAAGTAAATAAAAACACACTTGAATAATAAAAATAGTTGTTAAATAATCTTGATTGCTAAAAATGTAATCACATTAACCCATCTACGAACACACATGAGAACACTCTCTAAATTCCAACCTGCATCCTTTCAGAAGTAAGTAATCAACCTAAAGCGTCCCTAGCATAATTCAGGCACATTTAAAACACCTAAAACGTCAAAACAATTCCCTAAAATAAAGATAAAACCGTTTTAATCCAGCAAAGTTGGAGGAAAAAATGTGTAGTAATTTTAAAGAAATTTCTTCTGTGCCCGCCGATTCCATTTAGTGCCTTTTCAGGGGCCAGATGGTCGAGACATTTACAGAAATGGCTCCAAATGGTCTCAAAATGTTTGGGGTCTAAGTAGTTTTAACTGACATTGGAAGGAGTGCCGCGTTGATGAATGCAAAAGGTTTCTGGAAGTTTTAAAATTTAATGAAGTTGTTCTGCAATTTTGGGAGTTTAATTTCGAGGCCGCTCATTTTACTTTAGAGTTTTTGGGAGTGCGGGTTTCTGAAATGGTTGCGAGGGTTAAAATGTTATGAAGTAATTTTGGAGGAGATTATATTGCTTTTAATACGCAAGAAATGAGCAGCCACTTTAGACGAAAATTAGCCTAATGGTTAAAGTTATTTTGTCGCAAAATGTTCTTTCAAATCTCACTTGTTATACACTTAAACTGGCAACGTAGACGACTTAAATTAGGAATCGAAGAATACAATGACAGAGATAACTAACTTAAAACTTGATTCTTATGCATTTTATATCGACAATACCTACACCAGAACCAATTCAAAGAAATATCACACCAATTTACCAAACGCCAAACCACTCGAAGAAACTGACTCCAATTTGAAAATACCTTGAACGAAGATGATTGCAGCAATTAATATCTTGAATAGAACTGAGCTTCAAATAAATGGGTGTCTCAATATAGCTACGAAAATACCTTTCTTACTCCATTCTCTTTGCAATCGGTTGGTTCCAGGAAAATTGCTACTATAAACTGTACCTAAATGGAAAATGATAATAGGCATGATGATTTATTTTCATTTTTGTATGTAAATGAAACACCTCACGATATTAGAAACATAATTAAAATAATAACTTTGATATCACATAAACTTCCTAAGATAATACAATTTTAAATTCACATTAATAATAGACTCACCCAAATGTTCCAAACAAACGGTACATGACGTCATGGTTTTGTAGCTTGTATGCAAAGTTATGAATTTTGTTTGATAGCTATATGTAATATTGCGTTTATGAAAATGTTGGTGTGGGTAATTCATTGTTTTATTTTTTAATTATTTAGAACCTTACAAAAATAGACTTAGCTTTTAATACTTTGCATGATAGTCAGAGTTTGACTTAATGTATGTAACTATTTGTTTTTCTGTTTACCTATTTTTTGATAAGGTATTCATTTTATTACTTTCGCGGAATCAGTATTTTTTTTTCTAATCCATGATGTCCCACTGTTGAGCAAAGGTCTCCCCCATTCAAAATTACAAGTGAGATTAAAAAAAAATGTATCCGACAAATTATCTTATGGTGATGCAAAAGAAGTAGATAATATTATCACTAATATTATTATCCCACGAAATAAATATTTTACATTTTCATACAAACCGCCCGTCGCTTACGTTAAAATACCTTGAATGTAGATTGCTGCAATTAATATCTTGAATAGAACTGAGCTTCAAATAAATGGGCGACCTAAAATTGCTACGTAAATACCTTTCGCACTCCATTCTCTTCGCATTCGACTTGATCCAAGAAGGTACTGATTCAGGAATTGAAGTCATACTTTTTGTAATTTAACGTAAGTATTTATTTCTTACATGTGTTTTGATGACAAAGAACTACTGTCCTAAAATTAAATTGGTCGATAAATACTATGTCATTCCGATATTTTAAAAATTTGCTAACTTTATGTATGTCCAGAATTGTCAAGATTAATGAGAAATAAAAATCGACAAAATTAAATCTTGTTAATACCTAAATCTTACTTTACTTCTTTTTGTTGCAATTAGCATATAACAATACATTTATTATTTGCCTCTTTATCTGCGATTAATTGTATATCTAAAGAACAAGACTTTGGATTAATATTATACCATTTTTTTTGAGCTTGAGCTTTTTGTACCGGCTTCGCCCGTGTAGTACTTCAATACAAAAGTAGCCTATATTATTCTTATATAGGCTACTTTTGTTTAGATATACTATATAGATTTTGAATTATCTTTACGGCAATTTTTATCAAACCCCGTCCAGTAGATTCGGCACTTATTAGGTGAAAATGAACAAACACACAAAAATAGTATTCCTCTTTATAATATTAGTGTAAAATGTATATTAACCCAACTTTCAAAGTCTCTAAAATCGATACACAAGTAGACTTTATCCAGCTCTTTATTAGTTTCAGTCGCGACGAAATTGTCTTAGTTAATCGCTTTGATTATTATCTTTCCTTGATATTTATCCAGGTCTAGACTGTAATCTTAAAAGCTATAAAAATAATGGTTTTCGTTTGTCTACCTATTTGCCATAGTTATTTTTAGGGTTCCGTACTTGTGCCAACCATCTATGTCGGCAAGTGTGGTGTAGTCGACTGCACTGGTGTTGTGGATTCGATCCCACATGGGACAAATCTTTGTGTGATTCGCAAATATTTGTTCTGAGACTGGGTGTACTTGTGAGAATGAATGTGTGTCTTTGGCCTTGTCATTGAGACCATTGTATAGTGTAATTGCTTCTGGAATATAGAACATCTAATGTAAAAAATACAAGAAATTACAAAAAAGTTTTATTTATTAATTTATCTCTATTCGTAAGACTAAAATAGGACAAGTAAATACAAAGTAATATAAACATGACATGACATCACGTCTGTATTAACCAGAAGGTATTGGCAGAGGTGTATAATACCCACATTTCACCAGGTATGTATGGGTCAAATGTGATATTGGGTGAGCCTATCAACATCCATGGGGTGCAATGCCAACTCCGTGCAGCTATTGATCATATCCACTTACAGCACACACTTACATAACTTTTGCTCAACCCAGAAATCGAGTCCTAGACCTAGCGGGGAGAGGTTCTATACGCTTACCACCAGACCAATGAGACAATATATTTATTTTAACTTATTATTGTTATGTTGACGACCGGATGGCGGAGTGGGCAGTGTACCTGCCTGCGAGGCCGAGGTCGTGGGTTCGATTCCCACTTAAGACAAATCTTTGTGTGCATGAACATGGGGGTTTGTCTTAGTCTGGGTGTTTCTATGTATAATAAGTATGTATTTACAAAAGAAAAGTATGTATTAGTATCAGTTATTCTAGTACCCATAGTACAAGCTCTGCTTAGTTTGGGACTAGATGGCGTTGTGTGTGAGTTGTGAAATATTTATATATTTATTTATATTGTGATCAAAGAATCCTATTTATAATTTTCACATTTGCTACGGATCCCTAAACGGGTTAAATCTAGTTGTTTTTTGTGAGTAAGGTTTCTGTCAATGTAATTTATCTATTATGTACGTAACAGTTGCCAAAGTCCACAAGAAAGGTCATGTGAAGGTCAATCGGATTTGATATCCGTGGGCGGTGGATATTCGAAAATGTATCGAGATTATACCTACTGGAAACTGAAACTTGAAGTAAACATGGTTGTTGGCAATATACGAGCATAACAGTGATGTTATTGTAATAAGGTGAGTATAGATACAACATTTGCTCGAGCATTTCTGTGTAATGTAACGTACTTACGAATGGTACAATACAGGCAAAAGCTCAGTTTCCCAAGCATTTCCATGTAATGTAATGTTCCTGCGAATGCTCGGTGTTGTTATGTTACGGGTAAATGCTCACAGCGAGTGTGCATTTACCAACATTTCGTTCTACCTTGCGTTAATTCTTCTTTGAAATGTCGGACCTACAAATTGCGTGTGCTGCGCTTATCTTGATGAATTATATTAAATAGAGATATAAGCAAAATAGATATAGATCCCTCCTGACCCTCTCCTTCCGCGTCACCCCGCAACCGCGCATCGCCCGCACTCGTGCAAAGGCTCGACGAAATGTTACACCAATATACTCGTGGGTTTGTACAACAGGCTGTAACAAAGAGGCGAGCTTGCTCGAAGTTTAGTTTGTAAAAGGATGATACACTAGAACATATCATAGAGCGGCTCGTTGTTCTGTTTCAAGTAGATGTTGTAGTCTATACTCACCTTTAGAGTAATATTATATTATATGTCGACCGGATGGCGGAGTGGGTAGTGTACCTGCCTGCGACGCCGAGGTCGTGGGTTCGATTCCCACTTAAGACAAATCTTTGTTTGCATGAACATGGGGGTCAATCTTAGTCTGGGTGTTTCTATGTATAATATGTATGTATTTACAAAAGAAAAGTATACATGTATTAGTATCAGTTATTCTAGTACACATAGTACAAGCTCTGCTTAGTTTGGGACTAGATGGCATTGGGTGTGAGTTGGGAAATATTTATTTATTTATTATAAAGGTAAATATTCATATTAGTATATTTATTTATATTAACTGCCTCTTTGGTCTCGGGTACGATTCCCGGGTCGCGCAAAGTGGTATTTGTGAGCTTTCTGTCAGGAAATTCACAATAGCAGCACGGAGTTGAATTATTCCCGGTGGATGGTGATAGGCTCACCCTCTATCCAATTATCAAGAAAAGAGACACAAAAATCATTTTATTAGCTACCTAAGCTAGCTGGCTGCTCTGAAACAGTTGTTTTTAAATACCCTTACGGCTTGTTTCAGAGTTGAATTTTGTCGTGTAAGAGATAACCAAAGCCAAATATAAAACTTTTTTTTTTATAATAAATCAATTATTAAAATTATGATATCTTATTTACATTACAATCTAGCCTATCAAGACTAATAAGAACGAGGAAGCTGTAGAACAAGTTCAAATAGTCCTTAATTCAAATATAAAAGTGACACAATTCAAAATAATATACAATTATTCTTACTCTTACACTGTCTCTTTAAATTGTTTGTTTTATAAATTTATCCTACAAGTAACATCACTCGGTGTTTGTGAAACAGGGCGTGAAACTCATTAACCTCAATCAAGTTAATCAATCCGTATTATAATTTAATATTCAAAATTTTGACCGCAAAGTAAATTATTTTATCCTAAATTTATCTCAAACGCCTTCTCCGTTCTGCCCAGCCTATCTATTATACATTTTATTACATTCCCTAAAAAGATCCAAATCTGGCCAAGAGGACCTTTCTAAATTCAAAATTAGTATTCTGCCCGCTTCACTTAAAGATGGCTCTTGTAATTTAGCTAGGACTATTTTAGTCCTAGCTAAATTACCAGAGCAGTAATTCAGAGTACCTTTGGCAAAGTAAAACAGTTTATACGTCGCTGGAGGCAAAATGTAGTTTTTCTTATATATTTTTATTGTGTTAAGTAGTAGCTGTGCCCGCGCCTCGACCCGCTTTAAACGTTACTGCCCTACTTCCATGCCCTTCAGCGTAATGGTAAATATCAAATAACCTTAATAGATAGTTTAACTAATAAATACAAAAATAATTATTGAATTCCGATCATTAGTTGCCGAAATTAGCGCTAACAAACAAACTACTAAATCTAACTTTCTTCCCCCGTTTCGTCTGCTTGGTAGGGTACATCAATAAATAGTATGGTACGGGCCTTGTAGTTAGTTACCGGCGTATAAAATTTTATCAAAATCGGTTTAGCCGTTTAGAAGATTAGCTGATACAAACAGACAGACGGACAAAAATTAAAAAAAATATCGTGCAAATAACTATATCATTTGAAAAAACATTGTTATTTTGACATTAAAAACAGACACTTCAATTTTATTTATTTGTATTGATGATGCATGTGTTAGACTATAATATTTATTTATTTAAAACTTTATGCACAATTTGTACAGAGGCGGACTTAATACCAAAGGCATTCTCTACCAGTCAACCTAGGGTGGTGCAGAGCTTTAACATGGTAGGTGCAATTGTAAAGAAAGTAAAAAAACAAAACAAACAAAACTTACAAGTAAAAATAAATAATATAAAACGATAATATACTTTCTAAAGTATAAATCAAATACTATATTAACATACCTAACTATTATATATACATATATAAATACATATAACATATATACACATATAATAGAAATATTGGATGATAAATATAAAATCATACATAGCGTGGTAACCTAATGATGTGACGATTCCAACAACTTATCACGGAGGAGATTCCGAACTTTTAGTTGAATGTGAAATGTCACCTCATGGTAAGTGATGATGTGGTCTACCTATAAAATACCTATTTACTCTTGCATCAAAGGGAGCCAGATTGTACTCCTTCGTGTTTTCGAGAGTAATTTAAGCCGCCGGTCCTGGCTACCATTTGTAGATGGCAGTCTTTACGTTTAGATACCAGAAAGTCTGTCAACTAGTCTAATAAAAGTATCTTATTGCCTTGAACTTGGCTGAGGAGAAATGGCAGTCGTTCCTTGTAAAATACTGATATTCAGCTGATCCCATTATACTAAAAGCTGACCTTAACGTAATTGGAGAAAAGCTCGAAAAATTTACTGACTAAAAGAAATTTTGTGTTCCTTTGGCAAGCTTAAACAGTATACGTCGTCGAAGGCAAAACTAGTTATATGCTTGAAAAAACTTTGTAGTATTCATAAAAGGTTTTTAGCACAAGCATTTATGTTCTGCTTTAATTCCTCGCAAAGGGCTTCAATAGCATGTATTTTTATGCGATAAATTCGTAGTTGACTAGATATACTTAATGGTAACTTAAGACCGTCATCATCTCCATAAAGATGCGAATGCATCGATTCATTTGCAACTAGTGTCTACCCGTGACTCTGTTTGAGAGGTACTTTAATAAAAAGTAGATTACGTCCTTTTTGGGTTTACGAATTTATACCAATCGAATTTTATCATAATCGATTTGGTAGTCTTGACTTGAAGGCGTGACAAATAAAGTTTCTTTTGAATTTATAATAATAATATTTGTTAGAATTCAGTTTGAATTCAGTTTCAGTTTGAATCATATGAAATTACTTACAATAGATCTTACAAAAAAAATACAACAGCAGAGTGTAACATAAACCAGTTTAGGCTTTTCCGTACACCAATTCGTCGACGGTACATGCAAAAAATATTTATTGATGACAGCGCAGCGCACGCGCTCACAAACAATATTTTGATCTACCTTCAAAGCAAAATGTATTATTTTATTCAGCGTGTTTGAACCATGTTTCATCGTAATATTAAATTAAATTTTTATTTAAGATTATTTATGAAATACTGTTTTAGTTTATAATTAATGTTCTTTTCCGTTATATTGGTTTTCAGAGATTGTGGTAGTCGGTTAATTATTTCGGGAATTATATTGAAAAGTCGTTGGCGTCCGTGAAAAGTCGTCAAGCTTGGTTTGACTAATTTTGTATGCCTGCTTCTTAGTGTCATGTTAGGTTGAAAGTTATATTTTTTTAATCAAAATATTTTTCTAAACTAAAAGTAATTTAATGTACTATTATTAACAAAGTAGATTCACAATCCACCGCAATACTATTTTTTTGTAGACTTTTAGAACACAAATCTTAACTTGCTTGTACAAAATAATTGTCAAACTTATCAACTTTGACACTCGAACAAAGGAATTAATTGTCAAATGGATAATGAATCAACTTTGCTGATAGTACCTTTATTCTGCCGTCCACTAACTAAAAGGCAGCTAAGCCCATAAAGTATTTTTCGAGAAAACGCCATAATAAGTGGGAATTAATGTCTCTTGAAAAGTATGCTACTTAGGAACAAGATTGCAAGTTATATATATAGGCATAGTATTTGTGCACAATATGTGATATATTTTATTCATATATATATTTATTATATATTATTTCATTTCATTTTCTAACTGCAAGCTAAGCAATTTTTTTATTTTTACATAATATCCTGCACTATAAGGCCGTTAACCATACCTTAACTGCTTCATAGCAAAGCAATTTCTTGTAGCTGCCACGTCTTGTACATATAGTTAAAGTTGACAAAATGTAATTAGCTATACAGCAGTTAAAGGATTTTAACAGTCTTTTAGCCTAGGTAGCTAGCCCTTGGAAGAGTAACTTACTTAACTTTATTCCCCGAAATAGGCGCAATAAAAATAAACTATGTCTGCATCAATCTAGGACAGCCCTTATGCGCGAAAGTGTTATCTGCATGGCTCCGATTATTTATAACAAATTTTCTAAAAGTTGGCAAGATTTAAGTAGCGAAGCATTTAAGCAGAAAGTAAAGTCATTTCTGGTTGGAAAAGCCTATTATAATATAAGAGACTTTTTAAATGACAAATTTGATTTGACATAGTAAAAATTTCAGATGACTTAATTTAATATTTTAATTGAATAGATGTACAATAAATTATTTGACTTTGTTTATATAATTTTTTAGATTTATAATTATTAAATTACTTATTAAATATTATTATTAAATACTTCATGTTGCTTGTTTAAAATCATGTTTTAGTAATAGAAATAGATTGCTGGTGAAAATGTACATTATATAATGAGAATAAAATTGTATCTACATATTTGCATGCCATTCTACATGGCAAACATGTCTTGAACTTCATGTATCTTTATAACTTGCATGCGATTTTATTATTGTATGTACACATGTGTTTGGGCAAATAAATAAATTATCTTATCTTATCTTATCTTATCTTATCTTAACTTTGCTTACATAAAAAGCAGTTATGGGATTTTAAATGCTTTTAAGTTCGGTTATGTAAAACATATTTTTATACTAGTTCTAATAGTGCTTAACTAAAAGGCAGTTAAGTACATCTCGCTCGCAATGAACTGCCTTTTAACTAAGCACTTGCGGGTAAAAAGTTGAGAAGTTAAAAACTATTTTAAGAAAATCAGAATTTTATTCATTACAAAAGAACATCTTTCAGAACTTATCAAATAGCTTATTATTAACTAAACAATATAAATAGGAAAATCAAGTTTAATCAAACTTTTTCAAATTTTATCCAGTAATGAGATCACCATAGGACAAATTATGTATATTAAAATAGTTTTATAAAATTACTGAAAACATATAAGTATCGTTTTTAAAAGCTCAAATTCTCATGCACTTATTAACTAAACATCACAATCAGAGATCAACAATTGCACATTATGTCAGAATCAATGAAATTATTAGACTTTGTCTGAAAAATTAAAATGGCCATTTATATACTTAAATACTAATTAAAAACTTTAACAAACCGATCAAATCAGATACCTTACCTAACCTACTATTATATAACTATCATAAGTAATAAAGTAAACAAAAAACTATCGTAATAAAATATAAAAGACTACATAATTAAGGCACTTTTTAACCGACTTCTAAAAAAGGAGGAGGTTCTCAATTCGATTCGTATATATGTTACTTTTTTTTTTTTTTTATGTTTTTTCACGGATATCTCCGTCGTTTATGAACTGATTTTGATGATTCTTTTTTTGTTGGACAGGAGATGATTCCAAAGGGGTACCATAGTCAGCATGTCGTGATCTGATGATGGAATCTCAGAGAAATCGAGGGCAACCCTCGAATTTTATAGGCACATGTAATGTTTTTAGTGTGTTTTTCAAAGCTACACTAGTATTTACGTATTTTTATGTGGATGAGCTGATGATGGAAGGTCAACTCCTCAATGGTTAGGAGTTAAAGGATAATTATTTTACTACTGTACACATATTCAGACTGCTAGTTATGATTTCAAGTGAGCTGTTGGAACGGAGATATTTCAAAGGTGGTCCCATTGTCAGCATGTCATGATCTGATGATGGGACCCCAGAGAAATCGGGGGCAACCCTCATATTTTATTAATCGAGGCCAAGATTTACGCTTGGTCGCAACAATTTTATGTGGTTGAGCTGATGATGGAAGGTCAACTCCTCAATAGTTAGGAGTTAAAGGATAATTCTTTCACTACTGTACGCATATTCCTGCTGCTAGTTATTGTGTAAAATGAGCTGATGATGGAAGGTCGTGACCCTCAATAGTCAGGAGAAAGGATTTAATTCTTGTTTATTATAAATAAGTTTTCCGTCTCAAGTAACCATCGTCTCCTCATTCGAGAAACATTCTTGCTCGGTGTACCCATCACTTAAAATCGTAAAATAAAATAATTTTTAACAAAAAAAAAAACCGACTTCAAAAAGTAGGTTAACTAAAAAGCGAAAAATAAATTTACTTCGCACAAAATAATACGTTTTTTCATATAATTAAATAGAAATTATTAAATAATTATTTTATAATTCTGAAGTCGGTGCCAAGTAAACAATTAATAACTCTGTATAGATAATATCAATCGTTCTAACAACATTTTTCGAACTGAATATTAGTTATATTTCTGTGGTAAGTACCAATACTGGGCGACCGCGCACTAGAACAACTACGCCTCCCTTTTTGTGTGAACTGTAATTTGATATTGTAGAAAGGTTGCTTTTACTTGGCACCGACTTCAGAATTATAAAATAATTATTTAATAATTTCTATTTAATTATATGAAAAAACGTATTATTTTGTGCGAAGTAAATTTATTTTTTGCTTTTTAGTTAACCTACTTTTTGAAGTCGGTTTTTTTTTTTTCAGTCTTAATGTTTACAAAGTAACGTTTCTTTTGTTTTTCTTCCGGTTCAATTCAGAAATATTATTTCCTTCAATGATGGGTAATTTTTTCCAAAATAACATCTTATGTTTAGGTATGATTGGTGATAACTTTGTTAAAAGATTAAGCTTTCTCTCCTCATCTATTCCTTTTGGTTGCGTACGAAACTTTAAAACAAAATGCGGGTTCCTCAAGTATTTATCATTTAAAAATTTAAGAGACATATTCCTCATCAAAATTTTCCTTATAAAGGAGATCAAAGCTTCCTCGTTTAAAACACACTTGAGACATATTCTTAAGATATGCTCTGGGACTTGAATTTTGTATGCGTCGATCTGATACGTTACCTACGTAGTTTACAAAATCTTGAGGCTGCATGGATTTAACCAGAACTTTACCATTATTAGCTGAGGCCACTGCATTTTC
This sequence comes from Hypena proboscidalis, assembly GCA_905147285.1. Taxonomy (NCBI): domain Eukaryota; kingdom Metazoa; phylum Arthropoda; class Insecta; order Lepidoptera; family Erebidae; genus Hypena; species Hypena proboscidalis. The sequence continues at coordinate 559,485 of LR990150.1, read as the reverse complement.
AAAGTCTGTGAAATCATATAATAATATGATCTTTTTCCGCTTCATCGATAATTCGACTTGATGGTGAAATTGATCACAGCTCATAAATGTGTGACCCGGTTCAAAATAAAACAGGTTGATAGTTTCTGTGGCTATTAAGTCACTATTGATGAGGTCGATTAGCATAGAAAATAATAACCAGTTTTTATTCTGAGATGTACAATTATCAAGCCACAAATTGATTGATTGGATATCTCGAAATTGATGGAAAAAGCTGTAATAAGCACTCATGATATCATCCTGTTTACGGCCTGCTATACCATCATGCCATATGGCAGCTAAAGGTTTCACATCCTTTGTGATTTTTCCTACTGGTGTGAATGTCTGGTTATATACTGTAAGTCTAGGACAAAAAATTACCGATTTAAACGTATCCATTCGTGGTAACATAATTACTTTTTCTAGGTCACTGCTAAAATATATCTGAAGAGTATTCTGTTCCAAAGTCTTGTGTAAATCATATAATTCTCTTGCTTTTTTGTACTTATCATGGTGTTTTGCCTATGTTGAACATACATTACAATCAGGTCTAGCTTGAGCGCGAACATAATGGTTTGTATCAAGACTACGAATCTGTAAGATTCGCATATTTCGCATTCCTCATTTCCGAGTCGAGCGAACGATATATTTAGACGCTTTAAGTGTGATCGGTATAACTCATAGCCAACTTTGTATTCTGGATATTTTGAACAAAAGTCAGACTACATAAACGTAATATTAATTTCACTAGGCAAATAACGACGATTAGGAGCATGTTCACGACGATAGTGCGGTGCAGCTGGTTTGAAAGATTCAATATGTTCCGTAATAATATCTCTATTAAAAGCTGGAGTCTTTACATGCTTGCCCCGTTTATCAATATCTTTGTCAGGATTTAGAGAATTAACAAATATTTTATCATTTTTTTGCAATAACAAGTAGTTAAGAAAAATACTTTCATACCTTTATTAAAACTCCATCACTCTTTTGTAAAGTAAAAGCTCTTTTTGCATTCCTCTTGGGCTCCTGAACATATTTTCTCTTGGGAACTGCTACCGTATAATTACTTCTTATAAATAATCTCCTTTCAGAATGTGTCATCGTCCAATACTTGTTTTTAATATCCAGACGTTCCTCAGGAGTAAATATAGTTGAACAACATTTTGTACACTTCATATCACAGCCTGTTTTTACATTGTACTTGCTTCTGCGTTCCTTTTCCTTCTCAACTAATCTATCTCTCAAGCTGATATCATATGTTTTTCTCTTTGTGGAAGATGGCGGTCCTAAATTTACTACATCCGTAGAAATAGAGCAAACAATAATTAATATTGGCTATAATTATTACGTCAGTCTAAACTGTTCAAACGCGAACGAATATCACAAGCGTTTAACTGCTATTTCGTCTAGTATTGTCGCGTACCCGCTATCTAGCGATTGATACTTAGGTAATACTAATTTCAATCCCTAACTTAAAAGCAGTTATTGGCATATAACTGCTTTCTAGTGTCGTTTTTCTTTACGACTGCTTTATAGTTAAGGTACGATGTTCAGATGGTTATTTGTATGACACGGCACATGAAGGTAGTTAAAGACGCTTGGCTGCTTTTTAGCCAAGAATGACGAGATAACGTAGTTTTAGTTAAGTAAATTAAGAAAAATTAATATATATCAATTTGTCGTACAGCATGTTAACGTCTGTCTAGAGAAGTATTGTGGTTTAGCTGCTTTTTAATTAAGGAAGTAACGAAATTTATGTGGTTTAACTGCTTAGCAATCTTCTGTATCTCTAAAACTATTAATCATAGAAAAATGATTCTTAAACCAAAAGATAGAGCGTCGAAAGTTGTACAAGACTACATTAAAAAGCGAAAAATGACCAACTGTGGCTTAACGGCCTTTTAGTTAGTGGACGGCAGTATTGTGCTAAAACAGTTAATATGTCACCGTCGGCAAAAACTAGTTTTATGCTCTAGAAACTGTGTTCTTGAAGGTTGTTAGCATTAGCATTTATGTACTGCTTTGATTCGTTGCAAAGAACCTCAATGACATTTCTTTTTTATGCGATAATTGCAGAAAATGCTTTTAGCCTATATCATGATAAATGGCAACTGTAGTCCATTATCTTTTAGAATAATTGCTATCTGTCTCGTTAGTTAGCGATTCGACATCTTACCGCGAGATCTCGGGCTCGATACCCAGATCATTTAAGATTTTGCTATAAAAGTATGATTAAGGACTAATTTAAGAGGTTCCTGGTAGCTCTTTATGCCCCATAAAATATATAAATATATATAAAATATACTGACCGAATATAAAAGCGATTCAAGTAACACTCAAATAAAGAACACAGCTGTAATTTTCCTTCATGTGTGCTATTAGGTTATCCTGCTGTAGAGGAACTGGGTGTGATGTTCCTCCACCACAAAGGGAGGATCCGCCGACCAGGCTCGGTGGTATTGCCTGGCGGACAGCTGTCCAAAGGTAGTGTATTGGAAGTGGTATTTATTGTCACTTGCTGTGAACATTTCGATATCGCGATTCAGCACTCGTCGATATATGTCACGTGACTGGTTATGTGCGGATACCGCCACACTGCCAATTAGATTTATCTAACATCTGTGAAATCAGGGCTAAGACTTTTTAAATATAAGTATATAAGTTTGTGCCCGTCCAAAAAAAACAAAAATCCAAGTAGCAGGCAATAGGTTCACCTCCATCTCAAGATGCTCCCAAGCTCATTTGTTAAATTTAATCAGGTGTCAAATTTTAATTCTAGAAATAAAGATAAATTAGTATTACCTAATCTGAGAAAGGAGATTTACAGTAGAAATAGTTTTATTATAATAATTAATAATCTTATTGACATTTGCATTTGCTTAATTAATTATTCAATCCATAGTTTTACTTATTAAATTGCTATTCATTAATTACTAGGGGGTGCATGAAAGGAGCCTCCCCGTGTGACGTACACAACAATTCCCTACGTCCGGCGCACCCTGGGCAATTCGCGAGTTCTCCAAAGCGAATTGGCTAATCCTTTCACCACGATGGCAAGTCAAAACCTTGACCACCTTACTGACTGTCCAAAATGCCCTACCACCTGCACAAGAGAAGCGCTCATGAACGCTGACGAGAGGGCCATAACAGTGGCCACTTATTGGACCAATAAAATTTGACTCAGCCATCGACACGACGAAGAAGAAGAAGATGAATTACTATAATTTATTATAATTTGTTTTAATTTTTATTTTATTTTAATTATTTCAATTGTTTTAAGAATATATAAATAATAATTGTAAATGTAGTTTAATGTATTTAATGTATATAAAATATTTGCATGCTCTCATAAAAGGGCAAAACATGCTGTACCTACCGAATTATAACAACATTATTGTAACCGTGTTTTATGCGAATAAAGTTCTTGATTCTTGATTCTTGACTCCTATCATATGGGACCAAAACATAATGGGTGAAATTTAAGTGTTATAGGTGTAAAATGACAGAATTATGTCAGTCACATTCTTCTAGGTGATCATATTTATGGACCATTGCCAATCCAAAATAGTATACGTTCCCGAAGGTAAACACTAGTTTTATGCTCTACAAACTGCGTAGTATTCGTAGAGGCTTATTACACTAGCATTTATGTACACACGGTGATACTTAAAGATATATTTCCAGTATAAAATGGAATCGCATCGCTTAGACTTACAATGCAATGCAAGACCAGCTTACACTGGAAATGTTTTAGCTTAGTGTGTAGCAGTGTATACTGTTTAATTCGATATGAAGGAGCTTTAATGGCTTTTTTTATGCGATGAATGCAGAAATGCCTTTGTAGTCGACTAGGTGGTTTATGGTAGGGTGTGAGCCAGAAACCTTTCCGCGTGCCCTCTGACTGTTGGTAGATTACGACAGTTGAAGGGACGGAAAAAAAGGTGGTTAATGGTAAATGTAGGCTATAATCATCAACAAAATATTGCAAATGTGTCGCTGTTTTGAAAGACTACAATTGTTTTTTTAGCTCATAGCAATAAGCAAACTAGAGGTGTCATCGTTAGGCGTCCTACACTGCCAAAAGTAGAGAGTGCCGCTCTAGCACTTCATATAAATCTAGTTGTCGAATCATGAATCCGCTGAACAATCTACCCGCGAGTTCTGACGGAATTATTTGCATAATTATTTGCTTTAATTTCCTCTCCACATTGATTAAGTGCTCTTTGATTTTTTTGTGACAGTAATTTATTATGTTGTTTAGCTAAAATATTAGTAGGATGCATGTAATCTATCCAAAAGAATTTAAGGTGCCGTTTTTAAAGTAACTAATACAGTATCTCATTACTTAGTTCATGAATAAGAAAAGCAGAAGCTCAAGATAAAAAGCCTATGGGAATAAATTACTTGTTCTCTTCAGAATTAAAATGAAGACGTTATTTTTATAATAAGGCTATGCTTTTGTAATAATAAACAATCAGTTTTTTCTCCAATGTTTGAAATAATATTTACTAATAAAAAACTAAAACTTTAGCTAAGGATTACTACCTTTCAGCCAATTAAATTTAGCAAATGATGTACCTAACAACTTGTATTTGGTGTCTTGCAGGCCAGCGGTCTCATTTAGACTAAAATACACATCTAAGCTCATATTTATTAAAATCTCGGTTAGGCTTTTAATTAAGTTTTCTTTTACAAGATTTTATTAAAGGATATACGACAAGTTATAATTAAAATTATGTTCATTTAATTTTGTTTCATGTCTAGCATTTTTATTCAGCTTATTTACTTAATAATATTATTATAAGGCTCTTTTGCAAGATAAGTTTATGATAAAGAGTGAAGAGCACATAGTGAACATATCTCCAATTATTTTGTAATATTATGTGTTTATGTCGTCATATTGTATACCTAGCTTATTATATTGTGTATTTGGGTTACTGTTAGCGCAATGAGTATCTCAATTATTAAATAAATAATGAAAAGAGGAAACTTTACTAAAAAAACGCTTCACGTGATCAGAATGCTGGCTATTACTGGGCTCAAAGAATCAGCATTGCCATTCAACGTGGCAATGCCGTCAGCCTTCTGAACACGTTCCCTGCAGTCGAGGTCGATGCAGAGGAATTCTATGACACCTTACCTGTAAATTTGTAAATAGTTATGTGTTATTTTTAACTTGTATATAATTACTTTTCTTTCTTATTATTAGAATTAATTATATTAATGTGCAATTAAATATAATACTAACAAAAATGCATGTATTTCGAAAACAAAATCCTTACTTAGATGAGGTTGCTATTAATTTGAAACGAGTAGCAATTACATTTTAAGTCCATATATATCTGCTACGTAGAGGTCGTGAGTTCGATTCACGCTCAAGACAAATCTTTAAGTGCATGATCATGGAGGTTTATCTTGGTCTGGGTGTTTCTATGTATAATAAGTACATATGTATTAGTATCAGTAATTCTAGTACCCATAGTGCAAGTTCTGCTTAGTTTGGGACTAGATATTGTTGTGTGAATGTTGTGAAACATTTATTAATATTTATATTATAACAACGAATTTATCTGTTAAGCTTTAGTTTGTTTTAAATTAAAATTGGTCAAAAGATACCCAACTTATAAAATTTAGCTACTTAAAAAAATATTTTCTGTATATAAATTTTAAATATATAAATTTTCTGAGATTAATTGACCAGTAAAAATAAATATTCAAAAAGTTTAAATTATTATAATTCTTTCCATTTTCATTTTAAAACCGTTGTGATAGAAATTTTTCAAAAGGCTAAATATTGGCAAATGGATTTTAAGTCTATAACTCTTGCCTGATTAAACTGAGTGGTTGATAAATAGACTTCAATTCAGCTCCGGCGATAAGTCAGATAATATTGAATTAAGTCTAGCATTCTGCAGCTGAAAGAAAACTCAGTACACTTTATATAAAAAAGAATTTGTATTTATACTTCTTATTTGCCACTCATTTTGATATTCTTCTTCTTCTTCTTCGTCGTGTCGATGGCTGAGTCAAATTTTATTTTGACTTGCCATCGTAGTGAAAGGATTAGCCAATTCGCTTTGAAGAACTTGCAAATTGGCCAGGATGCGCCGGACGTAGGGAGTCGTTGTGTACGTCTCTCGGAGAGGCTCCTATCATGCACCCCAATTTTGATATTGTAGCACTATAATTACTTTTATGAATATAAATAAATAAATATTACTACATACACACAACGTCATCTTGTACATAACTAAGCAGAGCTTGTACTATGGGTACTAGAATAATTGATACTAATACTTATATACTTTTCGTTGGTAAATAAATTCTTGTTACACATATATTATAAACACCCAGACCAAGACAAATCTCTATGTTCATGCACACAAACATTTGTCTTGAGCGGGAATCGAACCGGCGACCTCAACATCGCTAGCAAGTGCACTCCAAATACTGCCATCCGGTCGTCAAAATTATTAAAAACGCATAAGTTTGTATTTTTAAATGTTTGTTAGTCACGCAAAAACTACAGGAAATTCAATGAAATTTTGCTCAAATGTAGGTTATGGTCTGAATAAACGTAATATAGAGTTTATTTATCGACGTAACACGTGGCCGAAGCCGCAAGCGAAAGCTAGGTTTGAATAAAAAAAAAGTTACCAGCAATTGTGCATTTCGAAAGTGTCAATAACGTAACATCACGCCTCTATTACGCAGAAGGGTGTGGCAGAGGTGTACATAACCGCAATCCCCGCTTCGTCGTATCATGAATAATTATAATAAGTACTTTCTTGGGTTAGATATTTTCTCTTTGTCTCCTGGACAATTTCGCAAACTTGCTTTACAAACAACAAGGGAGTTAGTTGTTCCCACCTAGACTTAAAATATATAATATATTTTTTATGTTCACTGTACAATTTTTTTCCTATTAATAATAATATTTTTAGTGTTATTAATATAGTCGTGTATTTTCATATATTTTTCAATGTATTTTGCGAATAACGTTGTTGATTCCGCAATTGTCATTCTTTTAAGTACTCTAAATGCTATGTATCATTTATTGTGTAATTGTGTGTTGTTAGAAATAAATCAAAATAAAACCCACATAGACCATCGAAGCAGTGTCAATATTATTATAATAATTCTTGTATCCCTGTCACTGTGTTGCAAAGCCGTTTCTGATTGAAATTTCTTAATGAACTAAATAATGGAAAGTGGATTTAAAGGATATAAATACATGGCTGGTTGAATTGAGAGTTTGATAAATAGACTCCAAGCTAGCTTCGACGGCAGATATTATTGAATTTAGTCTGGCGTTTTGCAACTGAAAGAAAATTCAGAGATTTTTATATAAAATAGAGGATTTTGTCAACTTTTTACACACATTTCGATATTGTTGCACTATAATTACTTCTATGAATATAATTATTATAAACACAAAAGTTTGTAAGTTTGGATGTTTGAATGTTTGTTAGTCACGCAAAAACTAGAAGTGTAGTATTCAATGCCATTTTGCGCAAATGAAGCTGCATTTGCGCAAAATGGTTATAAACATAATATAGGGTTTTTATTTACTTAACATAAAAGCTAGTTTTGAATTAAAAAAAGAAAATAATTGAAAGAAAATATGCAATACGAGAGTGTCAATATTATTATAATAATTCTTGTATCCCTGTCACTGTGTTGCAAAGCCGTTTCTAATTAAAATCTTAATGAGCTAAATAATGAAAAGTGGATTTAAAGGCTATAAAACACGGTTAAATTGAGTGTTTGATAAATAGACTCCAAGCTAGCTTCAACGGCAGATAATATTGAATTTAGTCTGGCGTTGTGCAGCTGAAAGAAAATTCAGTGAACTTTATATAAAGAGGAGAGAAAAATTGAGGCTTTTTATTTTAGAACTTCTTTTACACACATTTTGTAGCTGTAGTATTTAGAAAGTGTCAATGTTATTATAATAATATTAAGACCAAAGAATGTTATAATAGTCTATAAAACATGGCTGATTAAATATAGTGTTTTATAAATAGACTTAAAACAAGCTAGCTTCAACGATAAGGCAGATAATATTATTATTGAATGTAGTCTGGCGTTGTGCAACTGAAAGAAAATTAAGTGAACTATTATAGAATCAGTCGGAAGATTGTGTGAAAAGGCTGAGAATTTTTGATTACGTTTAATTCTCATTGTTTTTTATGTTACAAACGGAGAAACGCAAAATTCATATTTTCTAAAACCAGCGGTTCCTTAGTGCTCTCGTGCAGACTGTACGCATACTATTCTATCATAAAAACAAAAAACTGTTACCTTATGCCAAATTTCATTGTCACAATATCATAGTCATATTATAAGTTAACAGTTTCTATTAAATTTATGATATGGACGGTTAACCGTCACATTGCTAAGAATAACTTCGAGACTGTATTTTCACATAAACTGATTTGTATTTATTTATCCAAACTACATGCTACACTTGTAATATTTTAAAGCAAATTTTACTTTTGCTATGCCTTTTTGTATTTCATATAATACTAGCTGACCCGGCGAACTTCGTACCGCCTTAGCGTAAATTTGATGCACTACTTTATTTTGTATAGCTGACTTATCTTATGTATGCGTACCTATTCAATTTGAACTGGAATCTATAATATCCTCCATATAAAAATTAATACCTATTTCCCTGGTCTCGTCATACCTGAGAAGGACTTTACTAATTTTATTAAATAAAAAACAAAATAATATTTTGTTTTTTATATTTTACAGCAAAATTATTATCTAATATAATATTTAATTTATTTTGTTTTTTTCCTAAGAACCTTGTACAGAGTATTAGAAAACTACAAAAAAAATCAGCCAAATCGGTCATACCGTTTTCATGCTATGTCGTGACAACGAAAAACGGGATTAACTTTTATATATATATATGATAAGAACCTTGTACAGAGTATTAGAAAACTACAAAAAAAAATCAGCCAAATCGGTCAAGCCGTTTGCATGCTATGTCGTGACAACGGAAAACAGGTTTCATTTTTATATATATAGATAGATTAAAGTTGAAAAATTAAGAATCCAGCAGGGCTCGAACCTGCACCCCCTGGGTAAACTGGGTTCTATATTACTTGCGTGCAAATTGCAAATGTATAAAAAATTCGATTAGTCCAAGTGAGATATAGCGTGTAGCCGGCAAAATTTCCACTTACTTTTAAACAGAACAAAATATCAATTGTTTGAATTCAACGAAAATACAAAATATTAAATTGCGATACAAAATATTAAAATATTAATTAAAGCATATTCAATGGTTTCATTTTACTCGTGTATTTAAAACCATCCGAAACGAACCAGAAGCAGTAACATTGATGATTTTACGGAAAATATTGCAGCCATTTTCTTTGAGCTCGGGATAAACGAAATTATTCATATTTAAAACGTCTTTGGGGAGCTTTTAGGCAAGTGCAGGAGGATTTAATTAGATTGTTAATTATATTTACCTTTAGCTATCAGAATCCCGTGTTAAAAAGCATTATTTTGGGATAAAACGGCGTTTAAATTGAAATAAACAGTACTAAGGTATGGCGGCAAATACTTAATATTGATTTAGATTTATTTGGACTTTGGCCAATGCTTACAAAATAAAAGAGAATGAACATCGATCGTAGGCACAAAGGAAAAAGGCTATTTTTAAAAATAAAGCTTACTAGTAAAATACACATAACTAGTATTATAATTCTTGTTAACCCCCTCCACCTAAGCCTAATTCGTTTGTTTTAGGAGGAAGTTTACGTCCGAGGTGTAATGACCAGGATTCGAATCCACGACCTGTCGATCGGAAGACCAATGCATTATCCATCGCGCCACCGCCGTTTTTCTTGGTTTATTGATTCAGCTAAATCTGCTAAGATTCTGTCAAGATTCGAAAATTTTTAAGATATGGTATATTACAATAACATAATTATAACTTGTAAAATTTTAAAGCAAATTTTAGCTTTGCAATGCCTTTTTTATTTTATATAATATTAAAGTTGGAAAAACCCCTGAGTATACACTGGATGTGACGCTGGCACAAAAAGAGTTGATAAATTTTGAGTCTAGCAGCATACGAATCCATAGCTGAATTGGCAAAGCACTTGAGGCGTATACCCAGGGGGTGCAGGTTCGAGTCCTGCTGGATTCTTAATTTTTCAACTTTAATATTATATAAAATACAAAAAGGCATAGCAAAGCTAAAATTTGCTTTAAAATATTTCTAAATACTAAAAGTATGCTCAATAGATTTCAGACAAGCCCAAATTGTGAAACCATCAACAACGTAATCTTTACTCTTTTTGACTGAACTTTTTCATTAAAATTATTATCGTCTCAATACCTACACATGAAACGGGTAAAAATAGCTATCGTCAAATCTGAACAATTCCCAAAGTTATTTTCTCTTTGACTTTTACAGATTGTGTAGGAAGATTTATAGTGAGGTATGCCAAGATAACGTTGTGCGTTGTTACGGGCGTACTTTTTCTGTTCAAAGTGCTATAATATTTAAGTGATTTGCTTATTTTTTTTAAACAAAATATATGACGCTGAGCTTCACCAGTCGGCTCGTAACCAAGAATGATGCAAGTCATTCGAAACGTCGAGCATAGGTATTTATTTACCTTTATAATAATTACGCGATTCAGACCCGTTGTCTAATTTTTGAAAAATGTTCTCAAATCGCGAAAGTTTAAAAACATATATTGACTGGGTATAGGTAGTTCTAACTCCGCGCTGTTATTGAGAATTTCCCAATGGAAAAATCGCTGGTGAATGACAGCTTTATTTGCCAGGGAATCGAACCCAAGACCTTGTGGTAAGCGGCCGCATACGTTAACTACTAGCTCGATCAACGAAGCAGTTTGATGTAAAGAGTACTAGTTTGAAAATACTGCAACATTACCAATTTAAAATAATTTATCTAAACAGAATCAAACTGTTATAATTATTTTACTTTTTCTTTTTAAACAACTTACAAGTAATTTGTATATCTATATTACTAGTATTCTTGTTAACCCCTACAGATAAGCTTAATTCGCTTGTGTTAGAAGGAAGTTCACGTCGCGAAAATGACGGCATACTAGTTTTGAAATAGATTTTTCATAAAAACCGCAAACGAAATTAAATTTTTAATGTAACCAGTCACTCTTCTGTCTGAAAATATAATTTAGCAGTGCAGTTTTAGCTACACGAAATCTCGCTATTAAATTGCTAGCGAAAATAAAAACGTGAACTCCAAATTATATTTTGCCACAACACAGCAAAATAAAAACTTGGAAGTAATAATGAAAGTTCCTAAAACTGACGTCTGACTTCGTGTGTATGAAACTAGAAATGCTAGATGAAACAGATTAGTCTGCATTTTAAAATTGTAGTCGTGAGCGTTTTTGGAAATTTTGACGGCGATGGAGTTATATAATTGCCAAAACGGCAGCCTTAGCTGCGTTTCTGTTGAAGCATAGCGAACCATTTTGGCCAATTACCGTACTTGAAACCGTTGAAATAAGATCGAGTGGATCTTGATAATTGGATCTTCTTGAAGTTAAATGATTAGTATTTTTCTTGTCTGTGCACTTTGAGCTAGGCAGAGCGGAGGGTAATTAAAGTGCTGTAGAGAGGAGCGAAGAGGATCAGAGAGTAGCGATGCAAAGCGTAGTGGAGAAGATCGCGGATACACAGTTTCAAGCACTGTTATTGGCTGATACGGTCCAGCCCAACCTGCTTTGTTTGTGAGCGCAGTTCTTTTCTTTCTTTATGGATAATTCTTGGTAATATATTTATTCTGCCAGACAATAGGTACGAACAGCTACACATAAACCTATACATTTCCAGTATATGATGGTAAGCAGTGTTTAAGGCTTTCTGTGCGAAACCAGCTTATACTGGAAATGAATAGGTTGATCGGTAGCCGTGTGTACCTAACTTGGTTTAATCTATCAATCAAGATCTGACCGCCTGCCAGTGCCCCTCCAATCTATTGTAAAGTATTGAATTGTTTTGTTCCTACGCCGACAAAAGGTTAAATTACAATTCGTATCGTTGGCAGTTTTTATAAGATTGATTTATGTCTGTAAGGGCTGCTTTTGTATCGTTGGCAGTTTTTTTCTTACGCTGACGTCGGTCACCGATGTCGGTCGAGAGTTCGAATACGAATGAAATAGTGTACCTATACTATTTCATACATAACATAATCTAAGATAACATCACGCCTATATTATTAGAAATTATTAGCCAGAAGGGTTTGGCAAAGGGGTAAATCGACCACATTTCACCTGTTATAATTAGGTCCCATGGGATAGGGGGTAAACCTATCACCATCCATCGGGCACGACTCTAACTTCGTGCTAACACTCAACCTGCACCTTAACACTTTGCCAGAACCGGGAATCGAGCCCGATACCTCGTGGTGAGAGGCGCATACGCTAACTACTAGACCAACAAGGCAGTAACTATTTCTTATTTCTATAAAATGCGCTGCCGCTGATGTCATAGTTGCATCGTTGCATCGTTGCGTTGCATACAACAAGCGAATATTTGTACGTTAGACCAACCTCAGCGTGAGAGAGAATGAGTTCTAAAATAGAAAAAGCTAAAGCGATAAAAACGTCACGTTGTAGGTATTACACAAGGAGGTGTGTAACATCGACATTTCACCAGTTATGACTAGGTTCCATGTGATAAAATGTGAGCCTTTTGCTATCTACCGGCCTCAATTCCAACTCCGTGCGGCTGTCAAGAATTGCCTGACGAAAAAAATAAAAATAACTCTTTTGTCTGACCTGATAGATCTCGCAGTTGATTCTCAACCACTACTTCAAAGAGTCAGTTAACTAGGATTTTTTTTTTCTCGAAATAGATATTTACTTGACTAAGAATTAATGAATAGAAATTTAATTAATTTGGACAAACTCAAGGCTAGGCGAGGTTAGGCTCAAGATCACGATTTCGAAGTTTTGATTGTAACCCTTAATTGCGGTTGGCCTCAAGTTTCGAAGTTCTTAGTCTAAATGAAATGGCTAACTAGGCGGAAACTAATTAAAGGCTAAAAATAATTATAATTTAATTATTTGTAATATTGTATGTTGTCTTAATATGACTTATGGACTTTGGCGGACAAACGCAAAAATTTTTCTTAATTAAAACTTAATTTTAATTATTTTCTTTATTGTTTTAATTCCCGGGTGGGGCAAAGGTTATTTTGTTAATTTTCCGTCAGGAAATGCTTAATAGCAGCACGGATTTGAAATTTTGCTCGGTAGATTGCGATAATTTTACTCCCTACATGGGACCTTAACACAAAAAGTGAATTGTGGATGATTTATAGTGAAATTTCAGCCATAATTACAGGCACATAAAGCATAATAGGGTAGATCTCAGATGTTGCGCAGCATCTTTATTTTAAGGTCGTGGATGTTCATCATATTCAGACTTCTAACTTACGGAATAAATGCTTGTTGGCTAAATACACGTCGTCGTTAGACTTGAGAAAATTAATTCAAGAAAAATAAAAATTACTTGTAATGTCATAGCAAATTTTAGCTTTGCTGTACTTTTTTTTATATAAACAGCTGTAACCCTTGTTTTTAACCACGGTTTTATTTTGTTTAGTAGATGTATCAATATTTGAGTTCAAATAAAAAAAAAAAAACCTACTTACCTAATTATGTTTTTTTTCTTCATTCGAGGTATGTTACGTACGAATATCGAATAGTCAGTGGTAATTACAGGCCATGGATATCAACGGGGGGTGCACGAAAGGAGCCTCCCCGAGTGACGTACACAAAAATTTCCCTACGTCCGGCGCACCCTGGGCAATTCGCGAGTTCTTAAAAGCAAATTGGCTAATCCTTTCACCACGATGGCAAGTCAAAACCTTGACCACCTTACTGACTGTCCAAAATGCCCTACCACCTGCACAAGAGAGGCGCTCATGAACGCCGACGAGAGCGCCATAACAGTGGCCACTTATTGGACTAATAAAATTTGACTCAGCCATCGACACGACGAAGAAGAAGAAGATATCAACAATAGTACCTAACCTACATGTTAAAAAGATCAACCTAAACTAACTGAGTCCTGAAAGTGTAGTCATTCCACGGGAATAGTGATTTTATTATGATGAAAAGTAGCTTATGGGTTAATTCATGTTCAGTGCTGCCTATTTGTGCTATCATCGAAATCGGTGGAACCGTTGGAATTTTAAAGCGTAACGAATATTTTTCATTCCGCGGGCACACTTCCATTTTTCGGAATAAAAAATAGCTCATATGTTAATCCAGACTATAAGCTACATTCGTTTAAAATTTTGTAAAAATGTACTCGACAGTTTTTGCGTGAGAGCGTAACATACATCCATAAATCCATACGCACAAACTTTTACACTAATAATATTAGTAAGGACATTGTTACGCTTATTGCTGGAACTCGATCCATGGCCAAAGCGGGTAATGCGCTGGGTACGCAGAACCCAGAAGTGTGAGTACAACCTTAACTTAAATCAAAAAGCGTAATATTGTAAAAAAAAAATTGACAGAGTTTAAAAACTAGCTTATATTTTTCTAAACATAACTCGTTATAAAATATGCGAGTACTTCCTCTAATATAAAACTTTGTAAAGCTCGCTGACATTTCAACTTGTCTCTGGCAACGAGAGGCCAATTATATTACCTCACAACTTACATCAAAAGTAAACCTATTTTATTTATGGTATATTTTTATCCAACGGGTTATAGTTTTAACTCGTATGTGTAGAATCGTAAGGCAAACTCATTACTGTTATCTGGGTGAGGAATAGAAATAACAAATACTCGTAGTATACTTACGGTTTTATTTTCCAAATAACACGCAGGTGTAGCACTCTATACTATACACACTCACACATCTCATCTTTGGGAACAAAGGGTCACTTCTGCATGTTTTCCAACTTTACAGGAGGAGCGTTTTAAATTTCTTTTTGTAATTTTTTTGAAATAGCTCTTTATTATTTTTGTGTATTAAGTCGATTCCTAGGATATAATATTGATTAGGTTTTCACAAATAATCGTGAATAATATAAATACTCTATAGGTAGGGCTTTCTGAGAAACAATCCATAAACTAAGGAAAGGGTACCAGAAGTGACTTTTTGTTACAAATTGCTAACAGTTATACTGCAGAAGTGACATAATTAAAAAATTACAAAACCATAAAATTACGTGTTTTATTGTGGTTTAAGAAGAAGTGACCCTTTGTTCCCAAAGGTGCGACATAGTAAATCACAGCACTTTATTTTTAGCACAAACTTATTGGTTCACTATTATAACTTCTTATTTCGGCGCTTAGAAAAATACTGTGCTCACCGGATAAGCACGGATAACTACATATTATAATCGTGTGTCTGCCTCTTTAGTCTAGTTATCTAGTGATTAGCGGATGTGCCTTACACCGCGAGATCTCGGGTTCAATTCCTAGGTCGGGCAAAGTGTTATTTAAGAATTTTCTATCAGGAAATTTTCAATAGCAGCACAGATTTCGATTTATGCCCGGTGGGTGGCGATAGGCTCTTTCCCTATCACACCGTAATATAAGAATTGAAGTGTGGGTGTTTTACACCTCTACCACACCCATACGCTTACTACTAGACCATCGAGACAGTTTTTTGTTATTACCAAAATAATGAAAATCATTTACAGTAAATTTTTACCCACTGTAAAGTACAATATGCTGAAAATAAACGGATACAAATTTTATCAAAAGTGTCATTTGCCTTGTATTCGCGTGCGAAGGTAATAGAGCGGGCAATTCGAAGAAAACCATACCCTAAAATTGCGTCCAGAATGAATGCTGCAGAATAATATGCCTTGGAAACTAAAATTAGGCCTGTTCAAATTGTGCGCCATTTCCGAAAATTATATTGAGGTTTGCTTTTTTAGTAATAGCTTTTTAATAAAGTATTTTATTAGAATGACTAGCAGACGGATACACTGCAGGAAATAAGGATTACTAGGAATAAACACTTCCACAAACAGCCTAAGAGGGCTGTTTCAATTTGTACTACAGCATAGTCATAACAATTTTGATAGGTTAATATAGAAAATCCGTTTTTATTTCAATAAAATAATGCTCATATAACTATTAAAGATGAAATATAAATGAAATAAAACGAGGCTTTCGAGAATAAAGCGTGATTATATTAATTATAAGATAACAAAAATTTGCGCGTCACGGTGCTGCCGCTTATACAAGAACAAGGAGGAAAGATAGTAGGCACCATTGCAAAGTATCAAGTGTGCTATTGCTATTATATAAACGTAGGCGTTAATGTTCTATATTCTAACAATACAGAACAAAAATCGCGAGTATTCGCACGCATTTACGCGTCTGCGAGCAATCAAATCTTTTCAAGAAATATGAGCTAAGATAAAATTGCTATATTAACTTATTGAAATTCGTTTTGAGTCAGCTGTAGTATGAATTGACTCTTTGCGAGGCTTGCTTTTTGACGTCTAGATTCAACTATAACGTAAATAAATAAAAAAATAAATTTTATATTTATTTATTTATTTATAACTATAACGTAATTATCAACATAAAAATGTTGAGAGCCAAAATAAATTGACCTTTCAATATAGATTACTGTGTCATGGTCGAATTTAAACTTCATGAATGGCAAACCATGGACAGCGGACTGAATGCTTGTGGAATAAACTTAAGTAATGCGATGCCTAATTCCGTCACAGTACAACCTGATGACTGACTATAATTATGATTTTTACTTGCATAGATTCTCCTAAAACTTTCTTAATATGTTTTCTTTTCTCCACAGGTCCAACATCACCCGTCCCCTCACCCTCAACAGAGAAACCGGACCAGAATGAGCTGACAGTCTCCTTCCCCCCTTTAGAAGACATATTCAATCACACTCCTGAGAAGCACTTCGGAACGGAGAACAATACTTTGGTGACGTCACAAACTGGTTCTACAGCACTCCTGCCGTGCGTCATTAGGAATATCGGAGATGGCATTGTGAGTACTTCTTATATTCTTAGTTGACTGTTGATTGATCGTGACTTCTTATGATTTATTCTTTAGTTTTATGACATGTTCATTCAATTGGTCTAGTCAATCATATTATACCAGACAGTGTAAATCTAAGAGTGTTATACCGATGCGTTTGATGTTTTAAGAGCCAATAAAATCCAATTATAAAAACTGTTATGAAATTGATTGTTAAAGGGAACCGAATAAAAAGAAACGAAAATTTTGTCAACACATTTATTATACGACGTTTGGCGTGACCTAGATAATTATTAGTGCGGTTCAGTAAAAGAAACGGTCGATTTCGAAATGTCAGTGCATCCTTACTTCCTTAATTGCTTGTCAAAAACTCAAATTAATATGATTTTATTTACAGAATACAAGTTGTACTTGTGCGTCATATTTGTCGTTTACGAAAACGATGTATATTAAAATGTATTTATAGAATCAGTTCATTCATTTTTATTTTAAGGAGCAATCGGAAAATAAAAGAACATTTTATGAACGTAATTTGATGTTCGTTTATTTACTTTCAAACATCGTCAATTCCGTAAGAAGAGATTTTTTTATAACAAAGGCGCTAAAGTGATTAGCGCCTGCACTTTTTTTAAATAAAATCAGATGACACAAGACGGTGGCGTGAAATTAAGAAAAGATGACAGTATTACTTGGATGCGTTCCAAAAGTGAACTGAAGGTACTTTTTTGTTTGTATTATTAAACGAGGCAAACAGGCTTTCTACTAGTTTCTTCTCTTCAAAGCACAAAGTTACGTTTTGTAATTTAATTCATACCAATTGGTATTCAGTTTATGTACTTCTACAAACAAATTTCAGTCACTTAATCCTGATTCGTAAGTCATGATTGGATAAATTAAAACTAAAAGTAGTCGATAATATGAGATTCTCATAATGCAATACCTATCGGAGCTGGTACTTGGATTGATTTTAATTTGATTCTAAACAGTTTGATTAAAATTAATCTAAGCCCCGGTTATTCAAATCATTGTAATTAGTTATTTAGTATTATTTGTTCAAGCCAGCTTCATCAATCCGAACGCCTACAAAAATACTGCGAGCAAAGTAACACCGCCAAGTGAACACTTTTTAAATTAATTAGAATCAGTGCGTTACGAAGGGCGACATAGTCACAGTATAAATATATACTGTGACATAGTGCACGTCGCTTTTGTGTCTGATTGTAATAAGTCGAAATAAATAGTTATTGCCATCAACCATCGTTTGTTCTTCGTACTCCATAAACTGCGCATTCAGTATTATTTATGATTTTTTTATATCAGTTTTTGTAATGTTTTGACGTGTTCAAGCGCCTCCTGGGGCCTATGAAAATAAATGATTTGAATTTGAATTTTGAATTCGAATTTGAGCATTATTAAATAAGAGGGAGAACTTTGAAGGGTTTAGCTAGTTTTGTTGCTACACAGGGCTACACATCAAAATATCCTTTTCCAGTATAAGCTGGTCTCAGGATGACATTCCCTGCAATGCGATATTGGCTTATACTGGAAAGGTACAGGTTGAAATGCAGCCATGTGTACAGCCAAATTGATAACAGACCGTTAACGTTTCAACAGGTATTTCAGGTCAAAAAACATGAATCCACAGAAATTTAACCATACTAATACAAGACTGAGTAACCACCGTTAGCTTATCTATTTTTTTAATAAGACCTAATTCGAATGAATCATTTTTGTTTTCGTTAATAAATAAATAATAAATATTTTACAACTAACAAACAACGCCATCTAGTCCCAAACTAAGCAGAGCTTGTATTATGGGTACTAGAATAACTGATCTTACATATTACTTTTTTCTTTTGTAAATATATACTTATTATACATAGAAACACCCAGACTAAAACAAACCCCCATGTTCATGCACACAAAGATTTGTCTTAAGTGGGAATCGAACCCACGACCTCTAATAGACTGAGTACCCACCGTTAGCTTATCTATTTTTTTAATAAAACAGATGGCACAAACTCATGGCGTAAAATTAAAAAAAGATGACAGCATTACTTGGATACGTTCCAAAAGTGTGACCTGGGAGTAGTCAAACTTTAAATTGAAGGTACTTTTCTTTGTTTTATTAAACAAGGTAAACAGGCAAGCTGCCTTTTCACACCTATTGTGAAATTGTTGGAGGTACATGTGTTTTCATTTATACACAAATTGTCTTTTTATACGGCGAGGCGTAGCGAGCTGACAAGTGGATAAGAGTTTATAAACGACTGTAATGTTGAAGGCTATAGGGGAGCGGTACACGGAAGTAAAGGTGGATCAATCGTGTGACAAATGACATGGCTGGATAGGGTGTGAGTGCTGAGAGGACGTTTGGTAGGAAGATATGAAAGGATAAAACGTCATATTACGCTGAACTCCAAGTAATTGGGTTAAGGTCAAGTAGATTATAAACGACAGCAAAATTATCGTAGAGGCGTCATTATTATTCTAATTTCGATGTCTTACATTAGATAGAACGCCAAAAGCAATTACATTATCCAATTGTCCCAATAACAGGGCCAAATACACACATTCACTCACACAAACACACCCAGTCTCAGAACAAATCTTTGCGAATCACACAAAGATTGGTCCCATGTGGGGATCGCACATACAACACCAGTGCAGTGAAGAGCGGCGAGGTGACCGCTTAAACCACCACACCACACGTGCATCGGAATACTAAGAAGGTCTCCTATGTTCAATTTCGGGGTATAATCTTACCATCAATTTAGAACACGAACAGGTTTTCAATTCATTTGTTTTATGACAATATAAACATTGTGTGGAAATTAACTTATCACTTTGATTATAATAAATTACATTAATTAAAATAATACAGTATTAAAAAAAGAATAAATTGTTCACTATGCTTATTAATTTAATTTAATTTACTTGATTAAAATATTTAAATACAAAAATTGTGATGTCAGAAAAAATTGCTATTTGGCGACAGTTTAAAGAATAGACTGTGTTTCTTTTTTTCTTAATCTTGTTCAAAGAGTACGTTAGAAAATCAGTCAACAGTTATATCAAAAAAACTGTGAGATATACCTATTATACATTGGTAACCAAATATTTCGGCGGTCCTGAAGTAAGCTGCGAAAATACGCTCTCGCGTGGCTAACTTCAGAGCCACTGAGAAACTTGGTAACAACAAATACTAGTATGTATTTGATAGAGTTTCAAACTTTCCAAACACACGAATTTAATATAAAATGAATTTACATAATTTATGTCTGCCACCCCTGTAGCAAAATTTGCATAAAATCTCTATGAATATTATAATTTCTATACCATTAAAAACGTATTACAAACATGTACAATGTTTTGTTACGGAACCCGCAATTTTGAATAATAATTTACCCCCAGTTTGTCCTTAGCCTAAAATGTTAATATCTATTGTCAAAGTCAGACAAAGTCAAATCATTTATTTTAATAGTCCCTAAGGGGATTTGACCACGTCAACAAACATTATAATTACTGAGCAAATAAAAATAACATAGAGAATTAAATAAATTAAAATTCTACTATTCAAAATAATATGATTTTAAATATCGAAGCTTAGATCAATTTTTAACAAACTATTTGGGTTCAAATTATAATAGGTACGTGTCCCGGTTACATCACTCTACGAAGAATGAAGACCTCGTGGAGTACATCCAGGGCAAGACGAAGTGGACATTGAGGGTCGTTCGGCTAGAACCGCACCACAACAAAAATTTCAAATCGTTTGTGGTGCGCGTCCCCACACACCATCTGGAGACGTTTCTGCAAGAGGATTTCTGGCCAGAGGGAGTCGCGTATCGCCGCTTTTGTGGAAGGTTAACAACACCTCGCAATTGCGCAACACTTCGCTGAATAAAAGTGTTAAATAGTTTCTAAGTTATAAAATACAAATATGTATGTCCAGCACCGATGGGTATTGCATCATTGAGAAGAGCTGGTGAAAAACTCATGTGCACCATCTTTTTAAATAATAAATCACAATTTTGTTTGTTTTTGACAATATTTCAGGTAAGTGTAAGTTATTACAACACCAAATCTTGATATAAAAGAAAATAGTATATATATTATTAAAATTTAAATAAAATTGTGGTACAGCTGCTGTAAAAGAGTTACCACCAAAAGAGACCACCAACCAACACATTTTGTCACGTTTTAGTCATATATCTCCATCGAAAAATACAACAAAAATGCGCTAAAATCTATCTGGAGCTCATTTTGCTAGCCCGTACGGCTTTTCAGAAGTCACATTCCACGAATTTAGATTGTGAATACCTCATGTACCAGAACCTTATCTCAATAAGGCTCTGGCACACGAGACATTTACAATAAATCTACCATAAACCACCAATTCGTGGATTGGCTTTAACTACCACTTATCATCAGATGGACAACACACCCGTTCGCATCTTAAATCGAATTAAAAACCTCTTAGTTTCATGTTATACCCACTTTGTTTATATAAATACTTTTTAAATATAAAAATATCACGTAACAGTAACAAAAGTTAGTAGTTTTTCTTTTATTTAATTACATTTTCATTTGACTTACTAAGTAGTGGATGAAAGTTTTAATTAATTTAAAATTGGATCTTATTTTCAATTTGAATATCATTTGCTTTGTAGGAGTTGAAAATAGATTGAAATATGATTCTGCACGTAAATAATATTATTCGGTCGTCAATAAACTAATTAAACAAAATTTATGAATAGTATTTATAATAATAATATCAGCCCTGTATCTAGTACATGTCCTACTGCTGGGCTCGGGCCTCTTGTCATGATGAGAAGGGTTAGGCCATAGTCCACCACGCTGGTCAGGTGCGGATTGGTAGACTTCACACGACCTCAAGTTCTTTTTAGGCACTCTCAGGCAAGCAGGTTTCCTCACGATGTTTTCCTTCACCGTTAGCGAGCGATAATTAATATTATTATAAAAAATACACACATATCTTGGAGATTCTGATTTCTGATTTCTGAGAAGACGAATCTTAATGTTTATTGACAGTGTCTGCCGTGAGTTCGAACCCGAGATCCCGAATAGTATTGATTCATAAGAAATTGTTCAAAGGCCTATTTTGGCACCTACAGATGTGAAATAGGTTTATGTTACAAATTTCATTAAATTAATCATAAAATCATCACAGTCGTCATTTGCAATAGGTCTTAGGTTAATATAGGTCTCAAACTCAAATAATTATGTGCAGTGGAATTTTACCAAGTACTTATTTTTTATACCGTTTTCTCATTGGTTGCGCGACATTGGTGCTCTATAATATTTTTATAAAGATATAAACGCTCTACTTGCGACCACGGCCAGTGTAATCTGTCTGCCGAAACGCCAAGCCTAAAAGGTAAATAATGCATGATCGCGTTAATTTCCGTTAGATTTTACTTAATTATCTAACGCGTAAGCTTAAAAGGTAATATAAACGCTCAGTTTACGTTTCGATATATTTTCTAAATATTTAATTTGCTGTAAATAACTGTAAAAATATTATCGGTAAATGTTTTTATTTGAAATGAAAACAAATATTTTACCACACATATATGAAATTGCAAAAACATTAGTACCGTACCGTACTAACAAAATGTAAAAAGTATTTTTCATTTACTAAAAAAAAAATTCTAGGCTTATATTCTAACTACAGGTATTACACGAGGGCCCATCTTTTTAATTACAAGCCTCATCCTGCGCCGCTAATTCCGAGCCGAAACGGCAGAAACGTGAGCAAATCATGAAAGGTACTCATATTTCCGTCCCCTGGTGTAAGGCATTGAACACACTTAAAGCAATAAAATATGTTTTAATACTAGAATAAGTTTTATTGAAAATTTTACGTAAATAAAGTCCTGTGTGCGAAAAATCTCATCAATCAGTGAAACGAATTTTAGAAGAACCACACAATGTTGCAGATATATCAAAGTCAGGGGTAATCGAGTACAGATGAGAGAATCCTCTAAGTGATGGTGTGGCAGAGGTGTACAACACCAACACCTGTAATGTTTAGGTCCCACGGGTTAGGGGGTTAGCCTTTTTTTATATACTACGCCCACAGCGAACAAACGTGTAGTCCACCTGATGATAAGTGGAGTACAGCCCATGGACATCAACAATCCACAAAAACAGATTATAGATGCGTCGCTGCAGCTGAGGACTACGGTGGTATGCCTCATGTGCCAGTAATTTCAGGGCCTGATCTCACCACAAAACCGGAACACAGTAATGGAAGCACTACTATTTGGCGGCAGGTTAAAGGTGAGACGGTGGTGCTGCCGCCCTCGATCCCATTCACAAGAGCTCTACCACCAATAAAAGCTCCGTGCTGCTATTGTGAATTTCCTGACGTAAAGTTCACAAATAACACTTTGCCCAACCAGGGAACCCGAGACCTCACGGCGAGAGGCGCATGCATTAACCACTAACCCTTCAAGGTAGTATAATTTTAATTTATTTAATTCTATGGATTAAATAAATTAAAATTATACTATTATAATTATAATTATCACGTTTGTTGACGTGTTTTACCTTACTTTTAACTTGTAACCGCGCCCGTTGGGGTTTATGAAAATTAATTATTTAACTTTGACTGACTTTGACTATAGATTTAAAATTTTTTGGAGGAAAATTATAATTCAAAATTGCGGGTACCGCGGTACCGGAAATCGAACCTGAGACCTTGCGGTGAAAGAGCAGATGCTTACCACTTTTCTTTCTATTTTTCTTTAAAAAAAAAACGACGCCCGCACTAGGAATTACTTCTGTGTCGCGGGGGTGTTCACAAACATACATTTCACACACACAGCACACCCAGAGTCAGAACAAATCTTTGCGAATCACACAAAGATTTGTTCCATGTGGGGATCGAACCCACAACACCAGCGTAGTTGAAAGCGGCGAGGCAACCACTAGCCCATTTATTTTTTTATTTGGTTTTGAAAAACTAGTAATTTGCATACAAATTACTAGTATTCTTGTTAACCCCCTCCAGCTAAGCTTAATTCGCTTGTGTTAGGAGGAAGTTCACGTCCGTGGTGTAATGGCCAGGATTCGAACCCACGACCTCTCATTAAAACATTTTGTTTATAATTTTATTAATATCTTTATGGCTACTGTGTGACGAGCTTTAGACAGAGAATTTGAAGTCCCCGACGCGTTGTCATCCGAGGGTAATATTTGAAGCCAGACGAGGTATTCGAGCCCACATTACCGAATTATATTTTTATGAGAGCTTGCTGGAATTAAGCTAGGTTTATGTGCTCAGTTTTAGTAGGATATGTGACTGATTTGAAATGCCATTAAAACGTTTACAAATGTTTTATTCTAAAGTCTTCTTTTTATTGGCTATATTGCATTTTTTTTGAAGACCTATCCATAGCTCACACGTATGGGTTTGATAAAAAAAAAATAGTTTCAGTTCTAAGTATGGATAACCCCAAAAAATTATTGTTTTTTTTTTCTATTTTTGTATCAAAATCTTAATGCGGATCACCGAATACATCTACTTACCAAGTTTCCACAGTATAGCTCTAATAGTTACGGAAAAAAGTGGCTGTGACATACGGACGGACGGACATACATGACGTATCCATAAGGGTTCCGTTTTTTGCCATTCGGCTACGGAACCCTTAAAATTGGTAAATATGCCAAAACGCCTATAAACAGTCATGACAAGAAATATTCCTTTTACCTGACACTTTCAATTATTCGTTATTGTCCCCTGATATTTTTTGCTACATCACAAATTTGATCGATGTGCAGTAAACGCTCATAAGTCCATAGCCATGCTAAGGACTACATTGCTATGAAGGGTACGAGCCCGATGCAGCCAGTACACACACTAACGAAGTCGCGTGCGTGTTTAGCAGTTTATAAGTTATCACACACTAATGAAATGTTGTCGCATTTGTACTAAACGCGTCACAAATTCAAATAATGCGAATTCAAAGAACCGGTCGCCACGACCGGTTCTTTGAATTCGCATCTATCTATCATGAGCAGGTAGCTATATCAGGTAAACATTGGGATCACGATCAACTAAATCTGAGTTTGAAGCTTAGTTGATTTGTGGTTGTATTTTGTTTTTACGAAATCATAATAATATTTGTAACATTTTAAGCACAAACTTGTTAGGTATTCATGCTTAAATTGCGATACAATACATGTATACAATACATAAATAGTTACATATTGATATAATAACTAATAAGTTAAATATGTTATATATTTAACTTATTAGTTATTATATCAATATGTTTATTATTTAACTAATTACGTTTTTTTTTTTTTTTCATTGTTGTAAGGTAGAAATAAAAAAAGTCACGCTGAATGATGATAACAATGTTTATTCGTTTTATTTATTTATACAATTAATAAACTTTTAAGAGCATTGTGACGTCACATTCCTACCTAAATAAAAAAAAGTTCTCTTGTAACCGTTTATAAGATTTTTGATTAATATAATAACTAATAAATTAAATATGTTATTATTATTAAACTACTTACGTATTTTTTTTTATTATCATTGTTGTAAGGTAGAAATAAAAAAGTCATGTTGAATGATGGTAAAAATGTTTATTCGTTTTATTTATTTATACAATTAATACATTTTAAAGAGAATTGTGACGTCACATTCCTACCTAAATAAAAAAGTTCCCTTGAAACCGTTTATAAGAATTTTTTTTGTAACCCACTTAGTCAATTCATAACATTGATAATACAAATATTACTAAATTGATTCACAATGACAACAAGGACAGGAGGTTCTAATAACAAAAATATAATTGTTGATACCCACTTATAATAGGTATTGGTATACAGCAGCGTTTATTGAAGACTAATATTATGATTTACACTTTATGAAGATGTTTTTTTTAATGTAACGTCACAATAAATGTATTGAGGTTACAGCTTGTCTTGACGAAAAGAAGAAGGAAACTAAACCTCCATTGAAGATAATTAAATATTTACATAAGTGCTAATATTCAGTTACATCGTTTTATTAGTAAAACCAAAACATCTTAAATTATAAATAATTATAACATTATTAATATTTTGTATAACCCCCATTATTTTCGATGCAGTCAAGTAGACGTTTGCGCATGGACTCATTGAAGTTACGTAGTAATAATAACTCAATGCATGGACCCTACAATATTATCACATATACTGGTTCCTCTTAAGTATTTATAATATATGTATTATAATTAATTGTGATATTTATTTATTTGATTTTATAATTAATTGACATGCCGATTTTATTATTATTTTAATCTTATTTTTGTAATTAATGTGTAATGTAATGTAATGAAATCTATGGTATTAACTGAAATAAATGAATATTTAATTTAATTTAATTTTAAGTTTTCCCACACTTCCATGCAATGGGTTTTTAACTGTTGTATACACCTTTCATCCCGTGACTCCCACCTTTGCACCATCAAACCCCATACATTTTCTATAAATTTACAAATGTGTGAACAAAGTGAACAAGATAAAGAATACTATATTTCTGTCCCATTCCTTTTAATCAAGTAAAAACTTCAAAAAGTATAATAGTAACCAAGTGAGATTTGAACCTGCGGTGAAATGATTAACGCATCTAACTGCATGCCTTAACCGCTCGGCCATCTTGTCACTTACCTTGTGGTTGAAATTATGAAGTACAATTATTTGTTAACAACATGTGTCTATTTCTTGGAAATAGAAGGTCGTAAGTCAAACTACACTTCAAACTATTGCCTTTTGAGATTGCTTATGGACTTTTGGTCGCAACTGTACGCTTGGAGGGGGCGACTACGTTTAATATCACTTTTCGTACCCATGTTAGTGTCTATTCTGAAATCATTTTTGTATTTACATACATAATTTATTTTAATATGATGCCTAGTGTCTCTTCAGAAATCAAATTATAATCTACATATATAATAAATACAATACCTTTAAAAATAATAAATAAATATCATAGTACATACACACAACGCTATATAGTCCCAAACTAAGCAGAGCTTGTACTATAGGTACTAGAATAACTGATACTAATACATATATATCTTTTTTTTGTAAATTAATACTTATTATACATAGAAACACCCGGACCAAGACCAACCTCCATGTTTATGCACACAAAGTAACCCGCGTCCTCGGTTTCGCAGCTGCTCTACCCACTCCGCCATCCGGTCGTCTAAATATATATAAAAATAGTTTAATAGATGGAGGTGCAGCAGATATGTATATCACCTTCACTTCTCCTGTTATGTCACTTGAAGTAGGTGCCTCGATGGTCTAGTGGTTAGCGTATGTGCTTCGTACCACGAAGTTTTGGGTTCGATTCCCGGGTCGGACAAAGTGTTATTGGTGAAGTTTCGTCAGGCAATTCACAATAGGAGCACGGAGTTGGAATTGCGCTAAGTGGATGGCGATTCTTGTTAAGATAAATAGATTATTCTAAACACCACTACATGGCCCTTTACTTGTATTTTTTATTACTAGTATTTTTCACCTGGGGACAAGCATATTATAATGAGCGCGATATAAAAAAATATTTTAGACTTTAAATTATTAATTAAATTATGAAATTAAATTATTATTATTATTTTAATTATTATTTTAATGTTGAATTTTTATGGAATGCTATCTGGTTAATGACTATTTTAATTACTTATTTATTTCAACTATACATCTCAATTTTTATTTATATTTCTACTTCCAATTATAATGTAACTAGCGACCCGCCCCGGCTTCGCACGGGTACAATGCTTACTGCCCGTGGCCCGCACGCGTTAAATTTGGAGTAAAACAATTCCCCCTTTCTATGCATGTATTATACATAAAAACCTTCCTCTTGAATCACTCTATCTATTGGAAAAAACCGCATCAAAATCCGTTGCGTAGTTTTAAACATTTAAGCGCACATAGGGACAGAAAAGGCGACTTTGTTTTATACTATGTAGTGATATGACATGTTGTGTAGATTTTAAGTTTGTCTGTTTTTGCATGCATTTTAGTATTTATTAATGGGTAGTATTTAAACGCAAATCATAAAATATCCTTTTTCTATGCAATTAAATACCGAATTCCCATCAAAATTACTGATTGCACAACAAAATATTCAACTCAAAATATCACTAAACACACTACAATTTATTTTCACAGCGCACAGCAATTTTTCCTAAAGTAAAAGCTTTTTTATCAATGCACAACTAATAATCTTAATGCACATTATACATGTTAACTCTTTTTCTTTTAAATATAGCTTCTATTTTTATAATATTTACAGCAGTTTTTCTAGATCAAACAACATTTTATTAGTCACAGTCATCTTATTATTTATTAATTATCACATAATGAGATTAGCAAAAAAAATATAAAATTAGATACAAAATTGTAATTAATTGAATTATTAAAGCAGGTCTTGCTTTCGCGGGGCGTCCACGCTTCCTTTTTTGCCCAATAGGCACATTTTTAGCTTCTGCAGGTGGCGCCACGTACTGTCGTCTGTTACGATCTATGATAATAAGAAATTGGTAGGTAGTATAATATTATTTTATTTAGTGGGTAGATTCAAAAAGGGGTCGGAGTATCACAAAGATTAGCTAGCACTCGCCGGCCGCTGCCGCGGCACGCTCGCTTCGCTCGCTCGGCTCGCGCTATGTTATGGTCGCAGTTCTAACCTAACCTAACCTACTACTTTACCCATAATTGACCTATGCCATAACTATAGCTTTTATTTTTATATTATTTACTCCAGTGACGAAAAAACGCGCGAAGTTTTTCAGTTAAGTTGTTCTGCTTTTAGAAATAATGCAATGTAAAAGGATTTTTTTGTTATAATAATCATTAAATTTACCGAGCATGGCTTCTTGAAAATTAAGACAAATATGATGAACAGATTTTGTTGTACTTACTGGTTAATATGCGACTGGGATAGTTATTTTGCTATGAAATATGGTAAATTTGATGTGCAGTCAGTATTTATGCTATGCATGGAGTATTTTTGTACAAAAATAAATTTAACTGTATTGCATTATGAGGAAAAAAGGAATGTCATATTGATGTGTAATTTCGAATTATCTGCAGTTTGAGTTTTGTTAAACATTTAGTTTATCTGTAGTGAAGTAAGTTATTTGATGCAAAAAAGAATATAAATGATGAGTATGTATTGATAGGCGATTATTTATTTGATATGCAATATAATATATCCCTTTATTAATTTCATATTTTATTTCTGTTCTTTTAAATGTAGACGCTGTGGTCTCCTCTAATTGAGGAAACACATAATTTAAATATAGTGAATGTTATTATTAATGTGTTGTGTATTTCTTATTAGAGATCCTATAAATAAATAAATAAATAAATAAATAAATAAATATAGATGTAGTCACGCTTTCGTCATAATGTTTGTATGGTGAACACAGTAAAAACGCGACATAATCTATCTCACGCTTGTATGTATACCCGGCTGTTTTTTTTTTGCTTCATCACTAATTTGATCGATGAGCGTTTAGCGTGGGTGGCCACGATATCACTTTTCGTTAAACATTTTCGTGCCCACGCTGATGATTCTTCTGAAATCTATTCTTTATTACATCTCGCCTATAAGTATTGCCTAGAAAGCTTTGGCAGAGGTGTATAACACCCACACTTTACTTGGTCTCCTGGTAATATCGTTAAATCATTTTTTTTTTATTATATATTTTTTTTATTAATTTTGCATACTAACTATTTTGTTTACCTTTTGGTCTAGTTGATCGTTATCCTCTGTGGCCACAATATTATCTGCGGCTTTTCACCGCGAGGAACGGGATTCGATTTCTGGAGCAACAGTGCTATTTGGGCTTTATCCGTCAGTAGTACCTAAGCATATCAGATAAAGTGTACGTGGTACACCTCTGCCTCACCCTTCTGGGTAGGTAATATTAGCGTGATTATATTAACAACCAGCTCTTGCCCGCGATTTCTTCTTTAATTTAGCCCCTAGGTGAGTGGAATTTTTTAAGATTCATTTCATTGTTAAAATTTATGACGTGTAGAGGTAACCTATGTGCAGAATTTCGTGCATTTTACTTCAAAACTGACTAACTTCCCATTAAAGCTTACGACCCCTGATTTTTTGAGTGTGATATACTCTAAAAATCTATCTTACAGTTAATTTGTGTCATGTAACCCATACGCAGCATTTCATGCATTTTCTTTTAAGATGGCAAACCTCTCATATAAACTTAGGTACACCTCTTAGGATAAAATACAAAGATAAAACATACATTATACCATTTTTTAAATAAGATCTCGTAGCCAGCTACATAACTGCAAAACCGCATCCGTAGTTTTTACGTGAAAATTAAAAAAAAAAATGTTTGGGCTTTCCCGCCCCCTCGAATTATTTTATCAATGTACAAACATGGCTAATTTTAAATTTTATTATATGTATAGATACAATACTATGAAATAATACATTTGTTAACAGAAACTTATATATATTGGATCTCACATTAAACTTATCTAATCTTAATCTAAACTTACCTAACTTTAATAGTTATAGTTAATATAGTAAATAAACATCAACTATTAACTATAATTTAAGTTACCAAGTTTTCATTTATTTAAAAAAACATAAAAGAAAATAACTTGCCCAACGAACTGTTAAAGCTAACCAAGTGGATCATAAGCAACTAACGAACTCAAACTAAACTTACTCGTTAGTTAGAACTCAGAACATCTAGAGAAGCTAACATTAATGTTAATTTCAATTTTCATTTGAAAGTCTTGTAAAGGAAGTTTCTGCGTTTTAAGTTTCATATGTGAGGTTTGTCTGAAGTTACCTGAAGAATTTACTAAGTACGGCACTTTATTCCAAATGTATTAATACTGCCTCCATGATCTAGTGATGCATTTTAGTGTTTTAGATATTATGATTTATCTACAAAAAAGATATGATTTGTCTATCACAATAGATGAAAATTTAAGTTAAACCAAACTTGTTTTTGTATGGAAAACAGCCAAGCAATTATTGTTCCCTCTTCTACTAAAAACATATAAACAAACCTTTTTCACTCTGTAACCAAAACTAGCTTCAAATCTTTCATTGACAAGTGTAACGAATAGTATGCCAATCAATATCCACGCTTGCCAAGTTGCTTGCCAAGTCGAATAGCAAATTAAATTGTCACTTGCCTCTATTAATACTGGGACATTGACGTTGAATAAAATAGAGCGAATCGAATGAGTTTCGATTAAGTTCAATCAAAAGGGATCCCTTTTTACACGCTTTATAGTATTAGCTTAACTTGTATGTTTGTTTGTTTGTGTGTAACCGACTTCTTTGGACGCTATTTTGACCCACTTTAAACGTTCAGATTTTATTCAATTTTTGCACACCTGTCAAGGACCGATGACAATGCAATAATTCGAATAAAAAAATCGCATAATTTAGTTTAGCGTTACACTTTACGCATAGATTTATAACATAATATCATTTGGCATACTTGTCTTTTAGCATACTACTCAGTTGGCATAACTATAATTTTGCATAATGTTTATTGCCAGCAATGTCATTTATTTGTGTTATTAACTTATCCTGCCAATGAGGTTTAACTAACAATTGGGGCAATCGTAATTGAACGTATTCTATCTGGACAATCTGACGTAGCTCTTCACTGCACTGATGTTGTTCAATTTCTACATTTTTTTTTAATGATTAGTTACTTCATAAAGATTACAATCTAGTCTAAATATTATTATAACAGTAGAGACTAATGAGTAATTTAATTTTGACCTAAGCTACTAAATTAATTTTGGAATTAAACTAATTAATTCCAATTTAAATAAAACTAATTAATTTCTTCCTTCTTCCTTCATTTTAAATTTTTGTTTTGCAAAGATTTGTTCTGAGAGAGAATGTAAGTGAATGTGTGTATTGGGCCTTGTCATTAAGACCATTGGATAGAGTAATGGCTAGTAAAGTGGCGTTCTAGTGTGAAAATCTTTTTTTTTTATTACTTATGTACAAATTACTGATAGCTAAAAATTATAATAATTATGTGATATTTTTTTTCTTTTGTCACACTGCTACTTACTCACTCACTGGGCGCATCAGAGTTATCAGCGCTGCAGTATTGTGCTGAGATGCGTACCATTTCTGGCATTATGAATAATATATTAGAATTATTTCGTTTAAGACGCTTTGTAATGTTATTTTCTTATGCCAGAATAAATTATTCTTTTCTTTTTTAGCTGATAGATTCTAAAAGTATATATTCTGTTGAGATCGCAATATTCTGCAAAAAAAATTCAACCTCATTTGTATTAAAGCCTTTTTGCGAATAGGGTTGTTACATACATTGCAGTAACTATCATAATTAACAAGATTTAGTTCTGAACGGTTGTTGTGTTCTGACGATTAGTTTGTCCATAGTCGTAGTAGTAATTTCTCCGGGTAATTAGCCGATATTACTTGTAATAGAGATGGAAGACCATAGACTGGTAGGCAGCCATAAAAGTGGTCATGAAAAGAAATGTATTTCTTACGACTTTAGGAAATATTGGGTTATTAAACTTTATCTCACCAACGCATCTAAAAGTGTTTTATATCATGTACTAGCTGATGCCCGCTATTTTATATAAACCAGAGTTTTACCCGCGTTATAGCTTAGTACTATGCTCTCGTAGCATTGTTCCCCGTTTTCTCAACATATTTCATTACTGCATCGCTTCTATTAGTTGTAGCGTGATAATAGCTTATTGCTTGGCTAACCAACGAAAGAGATATTCCAATTGGAGCAGTCGTTTCTGAGATAAGTGCGTGAAACTAAAAAAAGAAAACTATTTTAGATTAAACGTTAACTAACATACTTAGAAGCACTTGCGCAATCCTGAGTTAAAAATAAAACTTCGAATTAACTGCTGACGCAGAATTAAATTATGACAAAAAATATTTTTTATTCTGGGTTAGCAGATTTCTCGCAATCAATATTTCAACTCTAGAGCGTATACAACGATGTTATTTACCAAAAAGAGGTAACGGTGCATTAATTTATACAAAATATAGTAAGTGCGCGGCGGAACTGAGCATACGATATTGCGGCAGCAATTTCGTAGTGTGAACTTACCAATAAAGTCTAATGTCTATTCAGTAATATGTACTTGAAACGTTACTCAAATGATTAAATAGAATAGTAAAATAAAATAAAAGCCTTTTATTTCGTTGCAAAATACAAATTATAAACGGAAAAGAAAACAGTTCACAACAAAAAAATTAAAAGATTTTTTTTGTTAGTATGGACTAACTAAAATTATATGCAAACATAAATATTATTTTCTTAAAAACATCACGTATCACATAATAACATGTTATTATATGTTTTTAAACATTCGTCATTTGAAATTCTTTTATTTAAAAAGTAGACAAGGGGCAACGTCAAACATTGGCATTTATTTACTTTAAGTCCAGTCGAGAGTCATGATTTAATTATATAACACAAACAAAGTGTCAACTGTGTTCGATTTAATGTTTGAATTATGTCATTTATTTATTCGATCGAAATACAAATTATTCGACGTTTATCTCTTACTCAGACTTTGTAAAACAGACCTAAAGTACACAGTATTTAATTCAGTAAGTAGGCTGTACTTCTACAAATGAAGTCTTATACAAGTTTAACACTTTGAGGCTTTGCTAACCGCAGGGGAGGTTAATTAAAATGTACGCGCTCGTTGCGTAAAGTGAGTAACATAACATCGTGCGTTTACCTCCGGCAAGGGTTCACCCACACTTCACATTCTCTGGCTAGCTTTTGTAAAATGTGATACAGAAAGGAAACACCACTATCTAATTTTAAACCTGCAGGTTTACTACGGTTGAACGTGATTACGATCCAATTTGAGTCATGTGTCAATTTAATCTTATTGACACATAAATCAAATTGAATTTGAATCGCGTTAAATCGTAATAAGCCTGCTGATACCTTTAGGGAGTTAGCACGTTTGACACGTATTTATTTATTTATTTACTAAATGAGATGCTCATTGCGTTAACAGTATATCCCAATACGCACAATAAGCTAGGTATACAATACATAATATTGTACATAAATAAGTTACATAATATTACAAAAACAGAAATTTAGACATATTTTTAAAAAATCAGCAAGCTTCATGTAAAATATATAGACATCTGGATGCTGAGCAATCAGTGTGTTGATTAATGCCATAGCGTGGTTGGTTGGCGCAAATTGTGCAGTGCACGTCCGAACGGGTGCTATCGCCATGAGACGGCGTGAGCGCAGCCGCGTGTACTGGTTAGGAGCTGATAAGGAGCAACGTGATAACGCAGTTGCATTGTCAATATTATTATGCATTAATAAATTAATAAAGTACACTGCCGACGTAATTGTAACGTATCGATACCCACCATACCAGATACGAACAGAGACGGATAAAAATGAGGGTAATAACCGTATAGTTTCCTATATAAAAATTATTAATATAAGTATTACTTTATGAAGACAAGTTCATATATTAAATATATATGACTCACTACGCTTCCTTGAACAGACTACTGGCCATCTGGCAGCTGAGAGATGTTGTGTTATTTATTGCGTATATTTTTTCAGGAAAACTTAAATTTTAAATCATTTTATGAAATCTTATTTTGCTGTTCAGATTGTTGTTCAAGAGATCAAAGGCAATTAAAAATATTGTATTTATTAGTCGATTTAAAAAAAGTAATTACACCTTTACTATTTTTAAATCGATAGTATAGTTGTACCGATTAGAGTTTATATTGTGGCAACACTATTTTCCAATGTCATGTTGTAAATTGATTATTTTGAAGCATTATATTCTGACAACTTGAATCGAACGGTTGTTTTACTCGTTTTAATCCATCTACATCTTACTAATCTACGTTTATTTCTTGAATTAAAGATTGGATCCTACACACAGGGGTTAATCAAAATGGGTTTATCCGTTCGTGCGTAAAGAAGTAACAACACCCTGACACACACACACACAATTTTTTATCTTTACAATAAGGTCTTGTTAGGCGTACAACAAAACATTACATAACGCATATAGTAACTAGAAAGGTGTGGTGGAAGTTTTTAATATCCACACTTCAGCTATTAAGTTCAGCTATTATATAGGTATTTAAGATCCCATCTATAACTAATATTATAAAGAAGAATACATACATAACAGATACATACTCATCATAAGAAGAGGCCCGTGCCCAGCAGTGGGACATGTATTAAATACAGGGCTGCTATTATATAAAGAAGAAACGTTTTTTTGTTTGTTTGTCTGTTCGTTAGTACCAACCCAAAAAAAAAACCATCTGAGTAAGAGTACGGAGTTAATCATTAAATAAAGGCACCTTAAGGTTGTTTAGTCGAGGCCTTAAATATTACTTAAGTATTTTTTACTTTAAGTGTTACTGTTAAGTATTTTTACTTTAAGTGTTTTGTTACGTTAAGTTTAAATGTTACTTATTTGTTTAAATTTTCGCTTAACATCTTAGAACATACACAAATGTACTTTTAATATCTACGAGTAAAAACCAATATACCAGCCGCACTGAAATTGTCGTTTCGACAACATTGCTGTTCCGCTAAATGGTTTCCCACCACAGAGCTATCCTTTTCGATACGTTGACCACAAAAAAACTGACTATTGACAAAAAAAGTGTGCTGTGGCAACATTTTTATTTGATCGTTTTGTACAAGTTGCCCGGTGAATTTATCACAGTTGGTTTTAGGATTCCGTAGTACCTACTAGGAACCCTCATAGTTTCGCCATGTCCGACTGTATGTCTGTCTGTCTGTCTAAGAAACAGCGTCGAGACCGTTCGTGCAAAAAAGCCGAAATATGGCATGGATATATGTTAAATATTTATAAAAAGTTGAAGAGTAACATCTTCCAAAATCCAATTCAAATTCAAATTCAAATCATTTATTTTCATAGGCCCCAGGAGGCGCTTGAACACGTTAAAATATTACAAACAAATGATATAAAAATAAATTATAAGTAAAACTAAATTATACTAGTTACAATGATTTGAATAACCGGGGCTTAGATTAATTTTAATCCAACGGTTTAGAATCAGATTAAAATCAAACTTAGTACCAGCTCCGATGGGTATTGCATTATGAGAAGAGCTGGTGAGAAACTCAATTTGATAGATATGTATATACTCATTAAATTGAAAGATGAATCAAATTGTATAGCGGAATTGAACCCCGGACGCGGTTAGCAAAGCCTCAAAGTGTTAAACTTGTATAAGACTTCATTTGTCGAAGTACTGCCTACTTACTGAATTAAATATATACTTTAGATCTGTTTTACAAAGTCTGAGTAAGAGATAAAAGACGGATCATTTTATTTCGATTGTCAGAAAGAGACACAATTCAAACATTTAATCGAACACACGTTAATTGGTTTAAGTAATATTTAGGGCCAGTTTTGAGGTGCCGGATAGATCTTATCCAACCATCTATCTATCGAATAATCGAAATTAGTATGAGTACCTATGTAGTTGACACAATTTATTAATGTATAATAATATTATGTTTTCAATCTTATGCTATAATTAATTACAATAATTTTATAATATATTTTGTATGTCCCAAAGACAAAACATAGTGAACTAAGATATATTTTATAAGATCACATTTATGTATTACCTATGTTTGACATACTAAATAAAATACTTTGACTTTGACCCAAAAAATATAATCTGAACGAATTTCATAGTGACATAAATACACTTGAAAAATAACACAGCTGTCACTTTCATTTATGTGTGCTATATTCTTATCCTGCCAATAAGGTTTATCTAACACCTGTGAAACTGGGGCTTAGTTATTTGAGTAACGTTTACATGTAAATTTGTGAAGCCGGTACTTAAAAAAGCATTTTACAAGAAACGTACCTAATACGGTAGAATAGAAAACCTTTTCTTGGTTGGTCAGACAAATCATATATTTTAAACAATATCTGTAGCAAACGGGTATATAAGTATAGTGTACCTGATGGTAAGTGGTAGTTACCACTCTTAACACATCATGCATCTGCAATGATTTGTGAATAAAGATAGGCTATTTGTGCCCGGTGGATGGCGATAGGTTCACCCACTATCTCATGGGACCTAAACATAACAGGTGAAGTGTGGGTGTTGTACACCTCTGCCACACCCTTCTGGGTAATATAGACGTGGTGTTATGTTATGTTAAAGATGGGCTATGCTGAAGTAATGCTAACAATTAAAAATAAAACGTTTATAAACCAATAAACTTCTTAATTGAACTGCCTGAATGCCTTTGACATTTCAAAAGGTCACTCATACCTAATTAGGGTCAATTATTCGCAAGAAGCTAAATTACAGAATTTCAGAAATAAAATTCTTTTATATATTTCAGTTGTTTTAATAATGTTTAATAAGCTATTTTTTTTGATAAAATGTGGTATATTTTTAAAAACTAGGTGAGTCTTGAGTTAATCGGTAAAATGAGTAAATATTTGAACAAAAAAATACTGCTTCGATGGCCTAGTAGTAAGCGTAGGCGCCTGTCATCACGTGGTCTTGGGTTTGATTCCCGGGTTGGGCAAAGAGTAATTTGTGAAATTTCCATCAGGAAATTCACAATAGCAGCATTGAATTAGAATTGTGCCCGGTGGATGGCGATATGCTCACCCTCTATCCCATTGGACCTAATCATAACAGGTGGAGTGTAGGTTTAGTGCACTTCTGCC
Organism: Hypena proboscidalis; assembly: GCA_905147285.1. Taxonomy (NCBI): domain Eukaryota; kingdom Metazoa; phylum Arthropoda; class Insecta; order Lepidoptera; family Erebidae; genus Hypena; species Hypena proboscidalis. The sequence goes on along the minus strand of LR990150.1, from coordinate 521,656 downwards.
GCTCACTTCTGGGTAATATAGGCGTGATGTTATGTTATGAAAGAAACAATTTAGAGTAATTTTAAGCACCATAACGCAATGACACACTCACAAGTTATACAAGACAATTCTCTTGCTATCATAAAATCAAAGCAAGCAATAGAATTGCCACAATTGAAAGAAAGCATTGAAATTGCAGCAATTCTATTGTTATTTGGTTTATTGCGTTAAAAAAGACAGAGATGGCAAGATAATTGCCTTGCAAAACTTATATAGGTATTGTGTAAATGGGCCCTTAGAAGATTTTATAATTGGACGTCTAATAAAAAGCGATTAAGTTATTGTAGATTTTCAGGGTTAAGTAAAACATCATAATTAACTGTTATTTGGTCTATTGGACAGCATTTAAAACTGCTGAATAAGAGAGTTCGAGTTCAATTCTAAATCAGGCAATGGTTTATTAAAAACATGCTCTCACTCTATATATTAATGTGATGTTAAACTATAATTAAAACATAATATTCCAGAAAGCGATCCCTGTAATTAAACCATGGCACAGCCTTTGAAGCGATGTGTAGTGTGATGTGTAAATTGTGGTCAACGGTCGACCGCGGCCGTGCTATCGAATATCGATCGTGTTGCGGTTACCTTACAGTAAAGCGAATTCCTGTGAATCTTGACGTAATATAATACATTCATTCACTAGCTTCTGCCCGCGCTTTCTCCTACAAGAAGCTCTAAAAGTACTACTTTACAGTGGCTCCCAGTAAATCAAATGCCTGTAAATCGTATAGATTTACCAAAGATTATTGAAATATCAGAAAATGTGTTAACTCGCATCAATTAGCATAAAGTCCACAACTCGTTAACAGGATTAAGTGTTCGATTTTATAATTAACTCCTCTCATCTTTCACGTTCATTATTCGTTCCAAGGATTGATGAAAATAAAACTCGAGTCCAAAAAAGAATGTGTCAATATTTTACTTCAAGACTTTTTTTCTTCAACTTAGTAATGAAATATACTAGTTACTCTGTAAACACCTCAATGCTTTCCGAGAACAGAATTAGAAGCACTAGACTACTTATTTCAAAGTAGATTACAGACGAGAACCGTACTCCCCCGGGGCCTAATTTCCTTACCCGTCGCCCTTGGTAATGACAAGCATCGCTGAACGTCACTCAATCCGTGCTCAAACCAGAATCATATCATCATCATATTATTATGTTATGTATTGCGTACGATCATTAGTAAATGTGGCGTTGAAACGAATTAATTATATTTCATTGTTTTCTTCGAAAATATATAATTTAAAATTTAGTATCTTTGATCTAACAAGGCAGCTCACTACATTGTAAATATTTAAAGGAAAAATAAATAAATATCTCACAACTTACACACAACGGCATCTAGTCCCAAACTAAGCAGAGCTTGTACTATGGGTACTAGAATAACTGATACTAATACATAATTATATCCTTTTCTTTTGTAAATATATACTTATTATACATAGAAACACCCATACTAAGATAAACCCCCATGTTCATGCACACAAATATTTCGAATCGAACCCGCGAACTCGCCGTCGCAGAAACGATTCGTATAATAATGATCAAATTCAAATTCAAATCATTTATTTTCATAGGCCCCAGGAGGCACTTGAACATGTCAAAATATTACAAACAAATGATATAAAAAATAAATTATAAGTAAAAACTAAATTATACTAATTACAATGATTTGAATAACCGGGGCTTAGATAAATTTCAATCCAATTCGAAGATCGAACTTCGCTTGTCTTATTTGATCATAATTATATATTAATAAGCATTGCTATCAAATTGTTTGTTTCAACCGTGACCAATGACCTCACGCCAGACTCCACGAAATATAGAGAACGAGCAAACATAACATAACATAATTAACATCATCAAGGCTCTTCACCTTTGAAATACTTCTATCTCGGTTTATTCAGCTTTCCAAAGATACTCAAGCTACACTGTATAATTTCTCAGTGCCTCCGAGAACAGAAATGTCAGCACTAGACTACTAATTTGGAAGTAGATTACAGACGAGAACTGTGAACCCAAGTCCTAATTTCCTTACCCATCAGCGAGTAATGACAAGCATCACTGAACGTCAATCAATCCGTGCTTAAATCGCAATGACGGTCAACGCGCGATAAAGAGCCGTGGCTTATCATGAGATTTGATTTACCTATATTTTCTGAAAACTGTGTAGACTGTTTTTTTTACTGTTAAGAAAGTTTACAAATGTGTCCGACTGTTCCTTAGTATTAGATTGCTAAGCATTGCTAAATATATAAAAAATAATTCTTTTTATTCTTAAAAAAAAAGTCTTTTTAAAAAACGACGTCCGTACTAGGAATATCTCCTGTGTCGCAGGGGGGTAAACAACCATATATGTCACACATACAGATCACAGCTAATTAGAAATTCGGTCGTGTTCATCGATTAATTTGATATTTGTATTAATTTGTACTTCCTTAATAGTGACCACTTAAAATTGAGCTCATGTCATGTCATCAGCTAGAAATAGTAGCTCTTATAGTGCAATAATTACTTATTTCCTAAAAGCTTCAGCGTTGGTAATGACAAGCATCACTGAACGTCCCTCAATCCGTGCTCAAACCGCAATGACGGTCAATGCGCGATAAAGAGCCGTGGCTCACTACACGTAGCTTATCGTGGAACTTGATTCACAAAACGGCTAAATATCACAGAATTTGGTATCTATATTTTTTGAAAATTGTGTAGACTGTATTTTATGTATATGTACTGTTTACTGACGATTAAAAATAAGGAAAGAAACTTTGCAACGGAATCAGTCTTAATTTATTCGTCTTTTAGGCGTGTTCTTTTGTAAATTAGGAAGGCAAGGCGTTGACATGGCGTCAAAAAAGCGAGTATTTGTATGGAGCTTTGCGAATGTCGATGTTATCATGACTAGCAATTAGTACCTCCTCGACGCCGCGCCTCTTACTTTGTTAATAGTGACCGATCAAAAAGGAGCTAAAAAGCTCAATAATTAGTTAAAAATAATACCTTATACAGTGCAGCCATTACTAATTACTATTATTGTCTCCACGTGTGGTGTAGTGGTTTAAGCGGTCGTCTCGCCGCTCTCCACGGCACTGGTGTTGTTGGTACGATCACATGTGATAAATCATAGTGTTATTTGACAATTATTATAATTATTATACATTCGTAAAATTTTCTCGTTCTCAGACTGGGTGTGAGTTGTGAGTGTTTCAGTGAATGTGTGTATTTGGCCTTGTCATTGGGACCATTGGATAGTGTAATTGCTTGTGTCGTTCTATCTAATGTACAAAATCAAAATTATTATTATTGTTATTATTTCTAAGCCGTCAGCGTGGGCTATGACATGCATTACTGAACGTCACTCAATCCGTGCTCAGACCACAGTTTTATCGAATCGTTAGTTTCTGTTGGAAGTAACGATTCGATAAAAATGTGGTCACGGCTCACCAATGACCGCACGCCACACTACACGGGATTCGATTTACACATCCAATGAATATCTAGTAATTGTAATTTGCTTTCTAGGCTTTATGATAGAAATAGTTGCTGCCTAAATATGTATAGCTCAGAACTTTATAATAATTACGCGATTTACTCAAATCGCAAATGTTTAAAAACATACATTCTTCACCTGTTATGTTTAGGTCCCATGGGATAAAGAGGTGAGCGTATCGCCATCCACCGGTCACAATTCCAATTCCGTGCTGTTATTCAGGCTTTCCTGTCGGAAAGTTCACTTTGCCCGACCGGGAATCGAACTCAAGACCTCGCGGTGATAGGCGCATCCTAATCACTAGACCATCGAAGCTATTAAATATGTAATTATAATTAAGAATATCGAAATTTAGAAGAGGACACTTTCGAATCACAGGTATTTTCAATGCCTACCTCGGAAGTAAGGCCTTAACATAAGCTTGTATTGTTAATTAATGAAATAAATAATTTATTATTATTTTTATTATAATAATATAGAGCTCAGAAAATAGTTAAATGTAATTATACATATAGCACAACCTGTCCTAATTTCCTTTCCTGAACGTCACTAAATCCACGCTCAGACCACACTACTCATCGAATCATTGGTTCCAACACCACAGCTGACCAATGGCCGCACACCACATTATTGGATCGATGCATGAATGGATTCGATTTACAGAATCAATACAAATAAATAAAATTGAAGTGTCCTGATTTTGCGGTCAAAATAATAATGTTTTTTTCAGTTATTTGCACGATATCTATACCTAAAATACAATTTGTAATCATTTTTTCTGTCTGTCTGCCTGATTGTATCGGCTAATCTTCTAAGCGGCTGTATGGATTTTGATGAAATTTTAGAAGCAGGTGGTTGACTACAAGGCGCCTAACATAGGAAACCTTCTCACCAGGATCGATTCCCGGGTCAGAAGGTTGTTATTTAGGATTTTGCCGGCAGGAAATTCTCAATAGCAGAATAACTGTCGTGCCCGATGGACAATATATGACACAATACCTATAAATTTGTAAATAATTGTTTTTTTTTTTAAGTTTTGATTTACTTTCATTGTACTTACATAGTTACTTTTCCTGTCTGTAATATTGTTCCTTTTATTACAAACAAGAAATAAAGAATAAAAATCAACATTATATTTTAAAATAATCTTGAAAACTCTCATCGTACCCACCATGTATATATTAACTACGTTTCCAGCCAATTATCTTCAGTTCCCATCTTATTGATCTCTTTAGTTTTCCGTAACGATGTTTAAGAAAAAAATGTACCGTCGAGATATTTTATTTCGCAAGAATTTCCTCAAAGAGTTGCGCTTGCAAAATGTAATCAAGTTTACTGGCAAATCCCGTGCCAAGTTCTCAACTACAATTCTAGGAATAAAATGATAAATTATACTGCTTTATTCAAGGTTTATGGCGATTACTATAGTTTATTATAGACTTAGAAAGTTTGTTGAGGAGTATAAGTTTGGAATAAAAAGGGGGTTTAGATTTTAAATTTATACCGAACTGTTTTCACCCGAGGGATTCGATTAATGTAAAATAACTTACTTTTAAACTGAAGTAGGTATAAATAGATATCGACATACCACGCGAGCAAATGGAGGTTTGTAAACTATATATAACCAGGTTCCAACCGTCTAGAACTAAAAAATAACTTATATGATAATAAAAAATATAAACTACATCTATGCACAATTTTATAATATTTAATATATATATACAATGTTATTTTTGCATGGGAGAGTAACAAACATTTATATAAAGATACGCGTTATCCATTGTGCTACGGCCGGCATTGGTTTTCCGGTCCACAATCGAGAGGTTGTGTGTTCGAATCCTGGCCATTACACCACGGACGTGAACTTCCTCCTACAAACGAATTAAACTAAGCTGGAGAGGGTTAACAAGAATACTATTAATTTGTATCTGCAAATTACTAGTAAGCATTTTTAAAAAAGAAAAGAACAAAGCAGAAACTTTTGTACTTATAATACAAAAAGGGTTTTGGGGCTTAAATTTGTGCTCATACGTCTGTTTGGGTTCCGTACACAAAGGGTAAAAGCGGAATCCTATTACTGAGACATTGCTGTCCGTCTGTCACCAGGTTGTTACTCATAATCCGTTATAGCTAGACAGTTCAACTTTTTACAAAATATGATGTATATCTGTTGCCCCTTTAACACGAAATACTAATAACCGAATAAAATAAACATTTAGGAAAGGGCACTCCTATAAAACAAACGTGACTTTTTTACTCATTTCTCCTCGATATTGATAGCAGGTAACGCTCGAAATATTCACAAAATATTTACTTTGAAACAAACAATTAAATTAAATATTTACGTGGGGCTGCCATATAACAGATTTGTATTGCCGTTTTTATAGAGAATGGTCCGCTTCGTGCACAAGTCCGACTCGCACTTGGACGGTTATTGTCGGTGATTGCAACAGCCAGAAATAATAACAATTATACTTTTTATTTATTTATTTATTTAAATTTTATGCACTAAAATGTACAAAGGCGGACTTAATACTAAAAGTATTCTCTACCAGTCAACCTTCGGGTGATGCAGAGATGTAGATAGTAGGTGCAGTTTTAAACACGTGTGAGGCAGACATTTAGATAATAAGTTAATAGTTATATAAAAAAACATTAATACATTATTATACTAATACTTTCATAATTATTACTACAAAAAATATATATAAACAAAATATAAAATATACATAATATATACCAATACATAATAATAACATACATACATACACTACAGTAAATAATACATAGTTGAAGACATACACTGATGATGAGATGATTCCGCCAATTCATCAAATAGCACGCACCTTAACGTGATGTCGCCATCCTGGTTTCGAGAGGAAGCGCGTTCCAGAGTAGAACAGATTGAACATAGAAAGAAGAGTTTACAAAACCAGAGGTTAATTATTAATTGTAATTTAGATAGTTTTGTAGTTGCCCGAGCTATTCAACAAGAAACTGAAATGGTTACTGTAAACATAAACTAAAAAGTATAAAAATATATGAAAAACTATTATATTATTATAAGATATAGTATTTAAATTAACATGCTAAAACCAAAATAACATTTTTATTTAATACGATAATGTTTTTTTTTTTCAAAATTAACAGTAACATCCCGAATTCAAGTCATTCTTATGATTCAATTCCATTAAAGTCGATAACCAAGTAGTCCACAACACTATTTGCCAAAAATAAGAAAATTGTCCATACCACGAAGCTCTACTATGAGTGATAGCATCAAACGAATAAATATCCATTGCGCGTTATGATGGAGGAGATAACAGCTCTTACATTTTGTCACTAATTGAGTCGGCAATGTATTATGAATTGTACGGTACGCTCTCGGTTATGTATTTCTAATCACAACAAACACGAAATCATTAATAATTTAAAAATTACATTAAATTTTACTATAAAATTTACTTACCGATGAGAGGAAATATTTTCGTTATATCTACAAGTTTTACATCTCATTAAAGCACAATTTGGTCATTTTTATACAATTGAATTGCACCTAGGCTGAGCGTCGACTGAAGGGTGATGTAATTATTAGCAGAACGGAGATTTCTGTCACGGTTAGAGTAAAGATATTGAAAAGATATTTTAAAGATATTGAAAATATGGAAGAAGATAGGAAGGGGAACTTTTATTATTAGTAAAGCTTTTAAGCACTGCTACTATCCATTAATCAGCCGCAATCCTCCCAGTAGTTCGCGTAATTTATTGTCATTTCGCCCCTTACTGCCTTTTCCGTGTGACGTCACCGAGCGGAAAACGCTTACATTGGATATTCCCTTATCGCATGAAAAGGCCACCATACAGACTAAATTGTTATTAGAGATACTTTATACATAGTATAACATCATCCAAAAGGATGTAGCAGAGGTATTTCACACTTCATTTGCTATGTTTAGCTATTTGAGAATCTCCTGACGAAAAAACACTTTTGTTGGACCTGGCAATCGAGACCGAGACCTCTAGGTGAGACACCGCATACATTAATCACTAAACCAACGAGGCAGTAATATAATATAAATAATTGCAAGTAACAGGCAGACAGAATAACATTTATATTTTATATTATTAGTAAAGCTTCTAAGCTCTGCTGCTATTCATTAATCAGCCGCAATCCTCCTAGTAGTTCGAGTAATTTATTGTCATTTCGCCCCTTAGTGCCTTTTTCGGGTGACGTCACCGAGCGGAAAACGATTACATTGCATATTCATTTATCGGTTGGAAATGCCACTATACACACATAAACATACTTAAATTGTTATTAGGTATACTTAATACATAGTATAACATCATCTAGAATGGTGTGGCAAAGGTACAATAATATAACATACACACTTAACCTGTTATGTTTAGGTTAACTGTGTAAGGAGGTGAGGCTATTTGGGAATCTCCTGACGAAAAAACATTTTTGTTGGACCTGGCAATCGAGACCGAGGCTTCTAGGTGAGAGGCCGCATACGTTAATCACTTAACCAACGAGGCAGTAATATAATAATTGACGCTTAAATCTGTCCTCATACATCTTTGAATTTTTCACAATATTTGTTTACTTTTCCGTGAATGCAAGTTACAGGCAGACAAAATAACATAGTATTAGTAAAGCTTCTAAGCTCTGCTGCTATTAATTAATCAGCCGCAACCCTCCCAGTAGTTCGCGTAATTTATTGTCATTTCGCCCCTTACTGCCGTTTCCGTCTGACGTCACTAAGCGGAAAACGCTAACATCGGATATTCCTTTATCGGTCGGGAAGGCCACCATCCAGACAAGACTGTAAGGAATACTATTATTCATAGCATGAGATCACGTCTTTCATTAGACATTCGTTTTTAAGTTGGAAAAGGCTTTATACAGACTAACAGTAAGATAAAAGTTATAGGACACTAATATTTTTGAAGTTGTTTTTTTTTATGTTTTATTCGATACCCATATTACTAACGTAAGAAAAAACCCACCTCATCCATTTTTTTAGTTGCGCTCTTTTGAAATATAGCCTATGGTGAGCCTATGTCAATTGTTTGAATGAATTCAATGACAATCCATTGGTCAAAATCCGTCCAGGCGTGCCAAAGAAATGGACATACATACACACATACTGTATACATACAAACGCTTGAAAAACATAACCCTCCTTCTATCGCTGTTGAGCAAAAACGAAATGTTTCTCACCAAGTATAACATTACTTACCTATTTTTGCTTCACTAAATCCCGGTACACTGTGAATAATAAATTCCGTTGCATAGTTCACAGAACTAAATGAATTCACAGAATTGTTAGTCAGTAATAGTTAGTTTTGTAACTGTATGTAATTTTAGCACTATTGTTCCAGCTGAAAGTGATTTAATAAAGTTATTGTGCACGTTTGTTAAAAGTTTTGTTAACAGACCAAACAGTTATTAGTGTTTTTAAACTTTCGCGATTTGGGAACATTTTTCAAAAATTTGACAACGAGTCTAACCACAGAGCAGTTGGCTCGTGACCACGAATGATGCAAGTCATTTCGAAATGTCGAGCATAGGTATTTATTTACCTGTATAATAATTACGCGATTTAGACCGGTTGTCTAATTTTTGAAAAAAGTTATTAGTGTCTTCTGAATGTGTTAGTAAGGTTGACGACTGCGTTCTTTTAGAACTGATAATTGAATGAATTTGTCATACTAATAATATCCGATTTTTTATAATTAGAGCTTAATTTTCGAACGTTCCGTTTTCTCCTCCAAAAACCGGTCACCGAATATAGGACATGGGCAGGCCTCGATGGTCTAGTGGTTAAGTTATGCGCCTTTCACCGCGTGGTCTCGGATCCGATGCCGGGATGTGTTATTTGTGAATTTGCCGTTAGGAAATTCACAATAGCATCACGGAGTTAGAATTGTGCCCGGTGGATGGTCATATATAAACATATGAGGTGAAGTGTGGGTGTTGCACACCTCTGCCACACACTTCATAATATAGGCGAGATGACATGTATGTTAATTAATTAATTATCTTTTACATCAAATAAAAGTAGTTTTGATAAAGAAACTGAACGACATGCATATTATAATATTATTAAAACCGACGTGAGGTGAATACATTATTATTTAGAATACGGGTTACTCACGTGCTTGAGTACAAGACGTCGCGCGGAGGCGATGACACGCGATTAATAGCCCAGTTGATGAATCTACGTACTAGATTCGAAACTAGTCGACATATCCCGGCTAAAGTAACGTGAGTAACCCGTATTCTCAATAATAATGACTAGCATATTTTTAGCTTTTATTATACAAAATCGATCATTGATGGAATGAATCGATTCTCGATGATCGAGCCGACGTCGATCGATTCAAGGCGTCGGTCGATAATTGATTAATTGGTGCAAAAACATCATTTCTTAGTATCCATTATCAATTAATTTAGTAGATGTTAATGGATTGTGTGACATTTCATTAAAAAAACTGAGCATTGAGAATTTAAAACTGATTACGATTTCTATAAAAAACTGAGAGCAAATAATACCAAAAATGCTGAGTCAGCACATTCACAATTCAATAAAAAGATATTGAATATTCAGAGTCAGACAGTAACACATTTAAAAAGAAAAGCTACCTTGCAACTTTTCTGATCAAGTTATATTCATATACCACTTGACATTTATTTTATTCTAAAAGATTTAGTTCGATTATCTCTGCCTACCTCCGTGGGATAAAAGTAGTTCGATTTTTGTTAAAGTTTGATTGTCATAATAGCCAATGGACAGTTGACGTCATGATAAGCACATTAACATTACATTAAGAGCTCATTAGCTAAAATTATGGCAATTAAAACGATATAACCTACTTCAGCACAATTATAGCAAACTGTAGGTGATAGGTTCATATTTTTTTAAGGTTTAATATTCACTAAACTTGCTAATTTGTTATTTATTTGTTTTAAAACTCTACCTTATATTCGTGGATTCGTGAATAACGGTTAGTTACAAAATATACACGCAGGAAAACATAGTTTTCAACGAAAAGTCTTGTCAAAATTGGTCTAGTCAACATACACATATTTTCGCATCTATATTTTTTTTTCATTTAAAAACTTTTTGCACTAAAATGGCACATGGGCGGACTTAATGCCGTAGGCTTTATCTACCAGTAAACCTTTAGGTGATGCAATGACAAGTAGTAGGTGCAAGAGCTGGTTGGAAATAAAAACCGTTACAATTACTTAATCAAATACATTCAGATTATTGCACTACAAAATACTTAAAATAAACTTTTTAGAATATAATATTTGGATATAAATTATATTTTTATATTAGTATAGAGAACTGCAAATGTAATTTTAACATTATAACTTCAATGTCCTGACAGACTGACCGTACACGCGGCGCTTAACGAGTGTCTATTCAATGCTACACGCTTTATAGCTCAAAATGCAGCAAATCTATTAACTTAATGTGAGATAAATGGGCTGTTTATGAGAGGTAAATGAGCTAGTGTAATGAAATTGTAGTATTATTAGTGACAGAGTTTATGTGACTGCTTTTTGATTTAGTGGTTACCGTTTGCGACCTAACACCGCGAGGTTCAGATTAGATTCCCACGCCGGGCAAATTTAATTTGTATTTTTTCTGTCAGGAAAGACTCAATAGCAGCACGGAGTCAGTATTGTGCTCGATGAATGGCCATAGGATCACCCCGTATCACTTGGAACCTGAACATAACAGGTGAAGTGTGGGTGATATACACATCTACCAAATTCTTCTATCCACTAGACAGACAGACAAGACTGACTAAAACTGACAGACTGACCGTACACACGGTGCTTAACGAGTGTCTATTCAATGCTACTGGCTTTATCGCTCCAAATGCAGCAAATCTATTAACTTAATGTGAGATAAATGGGCTCTTTATGAGAGGTAAATGAGCTAGTGTAATGAAATTGTAGTATTATTAGTGACAGAGTTCATGTGACTGCTTTTTGATTTAGTGGTTTGCGACCTAACACCGCGAGGTTCAGATTCGATACCCACGCCGGGCGAATTTAATTTGTTTTTTTTCTGTCAGGAAAGACTCAATAGCAGCACGGAGTCAGTATTGTGCTCGATAAATGGAAATAGGATCACCTCGTATCACATTTGACCTGAACATAACAGGTGAAGTGTGGGTGATATACACATCTACCAAATTCTTCTATCCACTAGACCAATAAACATAACATAAACATTTATTTATTTCTCTCATAAAGGGATATACAATTCAAACATAAATTATTGGTGATGCCCGAAGCCCAGCCAGCGCTGACACCGCCCTACTTGTAACTTTAGTAGTTATTCAATGAGATGAATTAAACAAATAATAATATTTAAGTACCTAATAATGAAACAAGCAGGGCGGTTCAATGCTAGCCTGAACCCGGGCACCACGAGCAAATAACAGCTGAAACTTGTTCCTTTGTGAGAGCTGGAGTCAATGAGTCAGCTAGCAGCAAGACTGACTAAGACTGACAGACTGACCGTACACACGGCGCTAAACGAGTGTCTACTTTGTGGCTATTAACTTAATGTAACAGTAAATGAGCTCTTAATGAGAGCTTAAGGTAATTAAATTGTAGTATTATTATGGTATACCACTAGGGTAAGCGTTTGTGACCTACTACCGCGAGGTCGCGGGTTCGTTTCTCGCGGCGGGCATAAGTGTTAATTTTGATTTTACTATCAGGAAATTCTCAATAGAAGCACGGAGTCGGTATTGCCACCATAAATGGCGATAGGCTCACCCCCTATCACAGTTAACCTAAACGTAACAGGAGAAATGTGGGTGTTATACACTACTACCAAACCCTTTTATCTACTAGACCATAGTGGTTTTAACATTATAACTTTAATGTACTGACAAACTGACCGTATACAATTACTTAACGAGCCTCTATTCAATACTACACGTGTCTACTTCGTATTATTAACTTAATGTGAATGTAAATGAGCTCTTAATGAGAGCTTTATGAGCAAAAGGTAATTAAATTGTAGTATTATTGAATTAATTAGTATTCATTATGGTAGGGTTCTTGTGACTTAAATTAACAGACAGACTGACCAAGACTAAGACCTATAGGTACTAGGTTTAGACTTCACCTTTATAACAAAAATACAACGACAGTGTTATGTTCAAGGTGAGTCTAAGCCAAGTCAAAAGTGATCCAAGGCTAAGCCGTAGTTTAGTGACCTTAGCGCAATGGGTAAGGCATCGGTCTTACGAGCAAGAGGCCGTAGGTTCGAATCCTGACTATTATACCACGGATGTGACATTGCTGCTATCACAAGCAAATAAGTCTGAAGGGGTTTAACAAAATAACTAGTAATTTGTGTTTGCAATTTATTAGTAAATTTATTCAAATAAAAAACCCTGATTACTCTTTGATGGAGTGGAGTTTTGAAACAAATTATTTATTTTCATAAACCTCAGGGGGCGCTTGAGCACGTCACAAAACATTATAATTACGAAAAGGTAAAAATAAAAAAACTTAATAAATTTATTTATAAATTTATACATGTCTGGATGATCTCAATATTTAACCGTTTCTGTAAAAAAACTATTAGATAATACATGATTAAGTGTCGATCTTGATTGCATCAAATCTATAGATATACATATAACATTAATTAACATTCATGCTAATGAGTTTATAATTACATATTAATACATGTCTAATTGTGAAATGACAGTTCCATTGTAACATATGTCTCTATATTTTGGTATTGTACCTTTGAATTTAAATACAAACTTGAATGGCAGAACAAGGGATAGTGTGATAAGAGATCGTTGAGGTTTGAAAGATGATAATACCTATTACGTTATTAGCACGTTTCAATGTTTAAAAAAAAACTAAGTTAAATTAGTAGTAGGTGACAATTTATTTAAACTTAAAATATAAGAAGATTTTTTCATATGTAAAATAATGTTCAACAAATCTTTCAAAATATTTTGTAGTGAGTATTACTAATACTCACTACAAAATATTTAGTAGTAGGTAGTGAGTGTAGGTGTGTTGTGTAAGAAGAGTAAATGTGAAGTATGAAGCGAGTAGCTTGTGATAAGAAGTGGTGAGGTTTGGAAAATTTTGTAGTGATACCCGTGCGAAATAAGAGTTTTATAATTTAATTACACAATTCTAGTGAACCATAACCAAGTGCTTTATGTTAAAACATTGAAATGAAAGTCCACGGTACACTGCTAAATTAAACTGCAAACTTCATAGCATAATGCAATAGAAAGCATGCCATACATTTGATTTAGTTGTTTATTACTTCACAAGAAGTAAGAACCAACTCAGGGAATGTAGCATCGTTAGACAAAGTGTAGCAATTCGTAGTACTGGAGAGTTGTGCCTGTAAACTTATGTTATGTAATGAATGAATAATATTATTTAATAGTGAGAGAATGTGAATGAGTTTCGGTTATAGAATTCCGTTTTTACTTTTGGGAAGTAAATCGACTTAGACTAAAACTATTGTGAATAGTTTTTTATAAATGAAAATATGAATACGATTAAGGCTAATTTAAATTGATATAATATAGAATTCATAAAATAATATTTCACGTTTGTTAAATTAATATAGCATTTTTTTATTAATAGTGAAAATGTACACTGAACGCTTCTTGAATCTGTATTTTATAACAAATCCACCCTGTGTATGCTGGAAGCCACGAGTAAAATCTGGTAACCTATAATTTAACAATCTAGATTAACTATATTAAAGCTAAGTTACGAACAATAGTTATAAACTGAATATTAAACTACAAACTTCATACTACAATATTTAATACAAAGCCGGCCATACGTTTGAGTTAGTTGTAGCATTACTGCACAAGAAATGTAGCATCGTTAGACAAATTGCAGCAATTTGTACTACTGCAGCTGAGTTGAGCTTGCAAGCTTATGTTATGTAAGTATGCAAGCACTTAACTTCACACACATACTTAACACCAACTTAAGACTGAATGGGTGGTAAATTTTCTGGTTCAATAAGACCACATTATTAACGACGCACTAATCGTCTCTCAAGTTAGTGGTAACTAACACGGATGGCGTAGTGGTTATAACGGTAGCCTCGCCGCTTTCAATTGCCCTGGTGTTGTGGGTTCGATCCCCACACGGGACAAATCTTTGTGTGATTCGCAAAGATTTGTCCTGACTCTGGGTGTGCTGTGTGTGTGAAATGTATGTTTGTGAACACCCCCGCGACACAGGAGTAATTCCTAGTGCGGGCGTTTTAAAAAAAAAAACAAAAAAAACATATTTATAAAAAAAAAAAAAACTATATATTCCACTAAGGCGGTGACAGGTTATTAACATAACATCATGCCTATATTATCTAGAAGCATGTGGCAGAGGTGTACAACACCTACATTTTAATTGTTATTTTTAACACCATTACAATTTATTCAAGTTGCCATTCTCATTGTTTCAGGTATCATGGATCAGAAGAAAAGACTACCATCTGCTGACAGTTGGTCTAACCACATACAGCTCCGACCAGCGGTTTCAAGCTATACATTTACAACATTCAGAGGTAAGTAACAGAAAACTAGTAGGTACATAATAATTTTAATTAACCTACCGCGCAGATAAAACTTACGCGGAAGCAAGCGCCGGATTCTCATAGTTACGTTATATGGGTTTGACTTTAATATTATTAAGTTTTTATCTTTTTAATAGTCAAATCTTACGTAAAACACTAAAACGCATGTTTGTTTGTGGCCATTTTTAACAGACTTTAAACAAAGTCGGTGCCAAGTAAACAATAACTCTGTATAGATAATATCAATCTTTCTAACAACTTTTTTCTGACTGAATATTAGTTCTTAATTATCCGATTTACTTGGCACCGACTTCAGAATAATAAAATAATTATTTAATAATTTCTATTTAAATAAATGAAAAAACGTATTATTTTGTGCGAAGTAAATTTATTTTTTGCTTTTTAGTTTACCTACTTTTTGAAGTCGGTTTTTTTTTTGTTATGTCAAAATTGTTTAAATTTTGAATTGAGGTAAGTACATACAAACTGAAAAATGCCAATATTTTTTTGAAAATAATGAGTGTCAACTAACATACATTTAAAAAATAGATTATATCATAGTAAAATTAATGTTAAACTCATATTACTTTTGTATGGCAAACAGCCATGCATTTGTTACATCTTAAAAATTAAAATATTAACTAAAATATAGGCTAGCCTACATTTTGAAACTTAGAGAAAACAATCCAGTGAAGTGAAACCAAACAAGAGGAGCTCGTGGCTAAGTTTCTCTACAAGATCTTGCAGATTAATCAATGCTAACCGTGGTTCGAGTATGATGGGTGACCATCTAAACATAACGAGATTGCCTCTATGCACTGGAACCGGTTTCCATTTAAATATCTATGGCAGCCTTACGGGTAGTCAGTGACCAGAAAATTTAACAACTAGTCTAACAAAGAGTATCGTATCACTTCGTACTGGGATTGTGGAGGTTTGATGGCAGTTGCTCCCCGTAAAATACTGATATTCAGTTTAATCCGTTACACTAGAAGCCGACGATTCAAAACGTTTTTAAATTCATAATTATGGTTTATTAAGCTTTACGATAAACAATTAAACACCCCACAGATCTTCATTTCAATTACATTATTCGCTTATCTACGAGTATAACTAATGACTTCCTTGATGTCCCCTTTAGAATATTCGGACATCATAACTCATGATAGTAAATGCTTATCTTCTTAATTGTTTAATACAGTCTCCTTGTTTAATATTTGGTTGATTGTTTATGTCTGTAGAATGTGAAAGTTCTCAGTTGATGGACGTTCAAAGTAATCACAGATTGAAGAGTTAAAAAATGAAAAGAATAAAGGAAACGCTTTTAGAAAAGTCTTAGTTTTGATTAAAATATGGCGTGATCTAAACGTATATAGCAGTAATCCTTATGACTATTTTCAACGTAATAGTTTTGTAAGTATGGATTTAATAAAATAACTACGGGATTGATTTTATAAAAAAAATAGCACAAATGTAGTTTGTAGTCTGGATTAGCATAAAAGCTACTATTTATTGAAATACCATACAGGCGTAGACGCAACGGAAGCTAGTACAGTAACAAAATCATTGTAATACTTTGCCAAACCAAATACCTGCAAAAATCAATTCCACAGGTGAATAGAAAACGTCACAAATTTCTAACCTCCGGTAACCACCTCCTTTAAAGTGCTCTCGGAGGCATAGTTAGGCCTTAAAGTTAGAGCATTCACTTTCAAGTTGGCTCGGTAGCTTTGGCTAACCGCATGAAGGATCGATGGGTACCGGAATGGATTGTAGGTAGGATAAAGGTGGGCCGGGGTACGTGACTAGAAATTTATGTGTTATCATTTGGTTTGATGAAACTTTTGATAGATATAGGGTGCTGTTATGTGGGTAATGGTTTGGATATGGTACAATTGGCTAGCTGGTAAGGCTACCAACAGGTATATGCACATATGTACCAACAGGTATAATATATTAAGTTAATAATTAATTATATTAATTAAGATCAGAATGAACTTGACTAAGTTCATTAATAAGTTGGCAGCATCTTAATTAATTTCTCTTAAATAAGATATAAAACTGCGAACAAATTTTAGGACTTGACGGTACTTTTTTTTTTACGTGACTTAAAAGTTATGTGTTATCATTTGGTTTGATGGAACTTTTGATATGAATCTATAGGCGTGCTGTTATGTAAGTAACGATTCAAATATAATACAGTCAAGGTCATTTATGTGTTAACAGTTTTTATCAGTCAACAAACGGGATGAGTAGTCTTCCTGCTTTTAAGTGATAAGTCAATGGACTTAAAAAATTAACAAAAGTAGATTGTAGATGAATTGCTTCATCGAGGACTACGGTGTTATGCCTCAAGCGCCAGTTAATAATAACCAGATGTTAAAAAAAAAAGTTTTAAATTTTTAATGCTGTTTTACTGTATATTTTGTATTTAAAAATGTAAATAACAAGGAATATAATTAACTTAAATCACGTAAAAATTTACATTTACAAAAAGATTTCACCGGTGAGGACTGGAACCCGGACCTGTATCATGTATATGGTACAAGTTATACCACTATACCAACTAATCTATAAAATTTATGTTGAATTTGTTATCTGCGAATGTGATATAATTAAACACGTAGATTCAAATAGTTAGGCGACGAATCAAGTTTGAAACAAAATATAATAAATATGTTAAGGGAGTGAAGTGTCGAGGGCGTTGAGTGATAGTAATACTTTCTGCAAATACAAATGTTTAATTTGTTTGTAGGTAATTTTAATTTTGAATATACAATAGGTATAAATCTATGTTGAATTTGTTATTAACTTACATCTATTGTTGTGGGTGTGCCTCCGCGAATGTGATATAATTATACACGTAGATTCAAATAGTTAGGCGACGAATCAAGTCTGAAACAAAATATAATAAATATGATAAGGGAGTGAGGTTTCGAGGGCGTTGAGTGAAGGCAATACTTTCTGCAAATACAAATATTTTAATATGTTTATAGGTAATTTTAACTTTGAATATACAATAGGTATACATACATGATTGACTTCAAAAAGAACCTTTTCCTTTATCGCACAGAAACAATAAATGTAAGTCTTATTTCACAAAAATTTGGTACAAAAACCACTGGAGAATTTCCTACTCAAGAAATAAGCCCGCATTCGGCTTTATTCCATTTCGAAAGCCCCTGGGGCTAAGACAACGTAACGATTTATACTCCTATATACTTATATGCTCCTGGTACCCTTACCATAGGTTACCCTTTTTTTACGTTTGATGCAATATTTAAGCACCATAGAATGAATTACTATTATTATTATTTATTACTAGCTTTTACTCGCGACTTCATCCGCTTTTTATGCATATAAAATTTTATTAAAAACGGTCTAGCTGTTTAGAAGATTAGCCGATACGAGCAGAGAGCCAGCCAAAAACAGTATTTTAGCCATAGGTATCGTGCAAGCGGCCGTGGCGCAATGGATAAGGCATCGGTCTTACGATCGATAGGTCGTGGGTTCGAATCCTGGCCATTACACCACGGACGTGAACTTCCTCCTAACACAAGCGAATTAAGCTTAGCTGAAGGGGGTTAACAAGAATACTAGTAATTTGTATTTGCAAATTACTAGTAAGCTTTTAAAAAAAAAAAAAAAAAACTATATCAACTGAAAAAAAAACATTGTTATTTTGACATTAAAAACAGACACTTCAATTTTATTTATTTGTATTGATTATTATTTGATTTTCTATATATTTACCACGATTTTACTTGCGTTGATCCTAACGGTCCAATCCCGTCGTTTTGACCGTAATGTAAAGCTCACAAATGGAAATAAATTACCTCCGTTTATGAAACATGGCCTAGTAAAGCCTTACTCACTATAATGGGCTATGCAACACAAATATATTGTTATAGTTGGGCCCACTTTTCTTCCAATAAGCAAGAAGCTTCGAATAAGACACTGCAGATTTTTTATCCTAAGGCCAACATGACACTTCCATCTCAACAGAAATCTATTTCTGGCATTCGATAATGTCGAAGGCGTGTAGGTGAAGAAGAATTTAATCAAATCATTTAAATAAACGAATTTACTTTGCCGCCTTTTCCAAGAATAAGAGGTCAGATTGATTTCATTTGCGGCAATTTAGATGCCTCGTGAATTGAAAGCCTGTTTAGGGGTTCTAATATACCTACTGCTGAATAAGGAAAGGGTTTTTGCGCGGAATGTGAATGCTTTCAAATGTACTATCTAAAAAAAAACCCGGCCAAGTGCGTGTCGGGCCACGCGCAATAGGGTTCCGTAAATAAACATAAATAAAAAAATAAACGTATCGATTACCGACAAATAGCCAAAATACCAAATTTTTTTTGCCAGCAAAAATAACTTTGTTTTTCATAGTGTTTTATGGAATATGTATCAATAACGAAGTTATAATTTGCGGTTGCTGAAAAAGTGCATATCTCAAAAACTGCCGACTGTATCTCATTCAAAACAATTTTGGTTGAAAGTTTTTATTAAGATCTGTAATATATATTTTTTTAGATTTTTGTTGTCCAGTGGTTTAAAAGTTAGAGGAGGGGGACACTCATTTTAGCACTTTGAAAGTGTCTATCTTTGGAACGATTGACATTGAATAAAAATGGTTCTAGAAACCTCAATGTAATTTTAAATGACCTATCTATAGACACCCTACACGTATAGGTAGATTGAAAAAAAAAAAAAATTGTTTCAGTTCAATGTATGGGGAGCCCCCCTCTAATATTAATATTATTTTTTTTGTGTTAATATCGTAAAGCGGTTAACAAAATACATCTACCTACTTAGTTTCAATTGTGTAGTCCTAATAGTTTCGGAATAAAGTGGCTGTGACATACGGACGGACGGACAGACAGACAGACAGACAGACATGACGAATTTATAAGGATTCCGTTTTTTGCCATTCGGCTACGGAACCCTAACAACACCTTTTTATAATCAAATTAGCTTTTGCGCGCAACTTTGTCCACATGATATTGGTTATTTTAATATTTTCTTCAAAATTGAAAAAAAATCCTCTTACACTTCAACATTCAACACCCTCTTGTAGAGGAAAATTTGCAATAAATCGTTATATATTACTTTATGGAATCTATGTGTACAATTTCTGTCAAAATTTACAAACTTTCCATGTAAACTTACAACCTTATTAACCAAGGTTAAAATAAATAAAAAATATTTCCAAAAAAATTATCTTACTGTTAATAAACGTCATTTAAGGAACTCATGTGCAGAATTACATGCATTTTACTTTAATATTTACAAACCACTCGATTAAACATAGATTATATTACGGATAAAATACACAGATAAAACATATACCAGTCTTTAAGTTAGACCTTTGTGACACAATTGTGAAAACCGCATCCAATTCAGTAGTTTTTGCGAAATGCTCGTACACACATTTAGAAGGCCACGTCTTTTTCCTAACCTTTTCTCAATAACATTGCTTCCAACTTGTAGTCTTAAGAATTTTACTGAATCTCAGTATTTTACATAGAGCGACTGCTACCAGATCTCTACAATCCAGTATGGGGTGATAAAGATAAATAAAGATAAATTTGGATTTTTTACATTAGATAGAACGTCAAAAGCAATTACACTATCCAATGGTCCCAATGACAAGGCCAAATACACACATTCACTCACACAAGCACACCCAGTCTCAGAACAAATCATTGCGAATCACACAAAGATTTGTCCCATGTAGGGATCGAACCCACAACACCAGTGCAGTGGAGAACGGCGAGGCGACCGCTTAAACCACTACACCACACGTGCAAACAATATTAATACCTACTCTTTTTGTCAGACTTTCTGGACTCTGACTAAATGTAACGATCTTCATAGATGTTCAAAAAAACTTCTCCGAAGCACAGTGGAAAACTCGTTGATGGTCACCCATCTAACGACCGTCCGCATAGCCTAACCGTCAATATTAATCGGTCTGCATGGCTTTGACTTTGACAAGCTCTAGTTTTTTGAAGGTATGAAAAGTTTTATTGGAACGAAGTTCCTTATCGCGCGTTGCGAAAGGGGGCTAGACGGAATAAATTGGGACGAAAATTTGTAACGACACATTTTGTAGCAATTCTCGTAGCGGCGTAGTAATTACATGCTACGTTACAGCTACGGTGCTACATCATCAGACACACAGAGAAAAATGGCAGCATTTGCCTGTGTCTGTCTCTCTCTCGCTTATAGAAAAGATAAAATAAACTAAAAAAAAAACTAAAAAGAAAAAATAATGACTAGGGTTGAGTTTCTAAAAATATAGAAAAATTTAGATAAACTTCAACTCAATTTAGCCGGTGATTTTAACATCAACTTCAGTAATGAAAAATCAAAACCATTGCTACAGTTTCTAGAGGAAGAATTTGATTTAAGAATAAACAATAATCGAGCAGAATCAACAACAAAATATAATACTAACATTGATGCAGTTTTTTCAAGACATTTAAATAAAATAGAATCCCAAACATAATATGTTTCCTACTTCAGTTACCACAAGCCAATTATTACTAAAATTGAGCCTACTGATTAAGTTTATATTACATTATAAATGTTAATAATAAAAAAAATATTATTATAGTTAACTTAAAAAAAGTTTTTTTTTATAACATAGAAAAATAAAAATTTCTTTACTAATTAATCGAAAGGAACTTCGTTCCATCCGGGTGTCCCTTGATACCTCAGTAGTTTTTTTTGTATATATAAAGAAATATAATATAAAAATAATAATAAATATATATAATATAAACATATTTAATATATATACGCTAACGTAAACTACAATAGCAGAGAAACTCATAGTACTTTCCTTCGTTAGTTTAATATCTCGCCCGTGACCACAAGCGAAGTGAAGGACCGAAATGAGGCAGAAATTAATTAAATCAAGAGTTTAAAGGCTTTATATCATGTTGAGTAGGCTTTTTAGTTTAATGAACTTTGACCTATGTATGTATATTTTAAAGCCCGAGTAAGTTTGTTTAGGCGTCTAACACAGAGTTTACTAATTTTATTTATTAGAGCGCTTCCGCACTACGGCCAAATTTTCTACAAGTTTATTGTGCTGTGCGTAAGCTATTGCATAAATTTTATTGTTCTATACACCGGTATCCGTGCACTGGACTTCGGATCCTGTCCAAGTTTGGTCTATCACAGGAGAACAATTTCAGCAGTAGCAAACGCACTTAATGCTTAGATATTAAACCAAAAGTACTATAGTCATTGCTTGGCGTCCCTCACTGCCAAATGTAGTAGAGCGCACTTACACGTCATATTTTTTTTTTAATGATGTTTCTAAATAATTAGGTACGTCATAAAGATAACAATCTAGTCTAGATATAACATTAAAGCCTAATGAGTAATATAATTTTGACCTAAGCAACTAAATTAATTTATGCTAAGAATATGTCCATTAACACCCATCTTATTGTCTCTATTATCGACAATGACACTTTGGTTTAGTGCTACTTTAAAAGAACACAAGTTCTTTTAAAGTAGCACTAAACCACTTGAAGCACTCATTTCACTGAACTAGCCCAAAAGGTTTCGTCCTTTTAAGTCTTCTAACTATGTCTGTTACACGTCATATAAAACTAGTTGTCAAATCATAAATTTGCTGTATCTTTAACTCCTTAGCGCCCCTGCAAGTTTGGCAAAATTATTTGCATAGATATTTGCTTTCATTGCCTTTCCATTTTGATTAAGTGTTCTTTGACTTATCTGATTTCGGTCACCCGAATTCTCATGTAGTTTTTTTTTTTGATATATAAGAACCGGATGTAGTGCAAAATTACTTTAGTAATACTGTTGAGAAAGAAAGGACTTTTCACCCTAATGAAACCGTTTTAAGTGGCCTTAGCGCAATAGATAAAGATTTAATTAATTATCTAATTTTATTTTCATCTTTGTAATTTTTTAAACCCAACATAGTATAAAAGCAAAACAATCTCCTTTAATTATATATTCCTAAACCATTGCATTATAATTTAGTAGCTATTGATTGTACGACTAATTATACTGTCAATCAACTCGACTGAATAAATAATGCTCGATTATACAGCTTGAAAATTTGATGCTATTCCACTATTTTAGTTTTCGTGTCAATACAGTATATGTTGTTAAATTCTATTTTAGATTAGTTATTGATTTTTTAACTTTTCAACTGTGAGTGAGCTATCAATCAATAAAAATACTAGGCTTTGAGGCTAACAAAGTAGCCTTTGGTATAAATAAATATTCCACGAAAAATCCTAGAGCACTGCAGTATTGCAAATATTACTTAATCGACATGACCTATGTGTCAATTGTCGGCTATCAAAGAGTTATAACACAGAATGGTGACGTCATTTTTGAGTTATCGTTCAAATTGTCAGTGTGCTATCGATCAAAATAAAATGAAGTTTGTACAAACGATTGCGAAATTCATCCAGGCCACTAAAGTGGTTTTTGACAAAAAATAGATATTCCACTAAAATTCCAGTGCACTACTATAATATTTCCAATAACTGCTATTAGTCAAGCTGAACGAGCAATGTGTCCATCGTTGGCTATTATCAAGGAATTATTACTGAAACTAGTCAAGGCATTTGATGTATGGTTGCAATGTTATGTATGTTATGCTAATGCTACTAATTTGGTGGTAAAAATAGCAATTCCACTTTCGTTGATTCAATAGATCTTAGACTTTCTGACCTCAGACTTCCCGTGAATATTTTCATAGGTTTTCAAAATTAAATGAAATCGGAACCAACGGGTAAGGTTACCGAGGCATGAATGCAAACTGGTTATGTTAAGATGAAATGAGAGAGAGAGAGAAGAGAGATGACCCGGGCAGCCAAAGTGGATTTTTACAAAAAATAAATATTCCACTAAAATTCCAGTGCACTACCATAATGCTTACAATAACTACCTATGTGTCAGTCGTCGGCTATTATCAAAGAGTTATTACATTGCCTAGTGACGTCATTTAATGTATGGCTGCAATTTCAGAGTTATTGTTCAAACTTCGAGTGTGCTATCTATCATAATAAAATAAAGTGTTTTTTTCACAAATGATTGCAAAATTCATCCACAAATAGATATCCCACTAAAATTGCAGTGCACTACCATAATATTTCCTTTTATAGACTAGTGACATAATTTGATGTGTGGCTACAATTTCTGAGTTATTGTTTTAACTAATATTTAGTCATGGCATTTTAGTCTTTCTATTATTTCATTGGAGTTGGCTTCTAATCTGATGGATGCAGCTGTATATCAGTATTTTCGGTAGAGTGACACCCATCAGTCCTCCACCAGCCAGAACTGGTCGATACGATACTCGTCATTAGAATGAAGTCAAACTTTTTGAACTCTTATCCCGTAATCATTGCCATTACTACAATACTTTTAGTTGGTATAAGTCAAGCTAAATGAACGATGTGTCAATCGCCGACGATTATCAAATAGTTATTATTCAAGCTATTCAGCCTGATTCATTCGTTCATTCATTCAACCTTTGTGTCAATCGTCGGCTATTGTCAAAGAGTTATTACATAGACTGGTGACATCATTTGATATATGGCTGCAATTTCTGAAATATGCGCTATCTATCAAAATAAAATGAAGTTTTTACAAATAATTGCAAAATTTGTCGTTTTGGCAAAAAATAGACATTCCACTAAAATTCCAATGCATTGCCATAATATTTCCAATAACTGCTATTAGTCGAGCTGAACGAGCAATCTGTCCATCGTCAGCTATTATTGTTTGATGTATTGTTGCATTGTTTGAGTATTTGTTTATACTCAGGTCAGCTAAAAAAAACGCGTAAAAAATGATTTACGCCTCTTGAAAGTTCAACTATCTGCTACTAAAATTTGAACGAAATTTATTCAGCCGCTCTGAAAATTTGCTACTTCTTCTTCATTCGAGTCGACGGCAAAGTCAAATTATTTAGCCCAATATGTGGCTACCTGAACAGCACTTTCATCCGCGTTCATAAGCGCGTCCTTCGTGCAGATAGTGGGGCACGCAGGACAAGTTAAAATATGGGCCATGGTTTGTGTGGCCCCACATTTACTATGTTTGTTTTATCTGCAAAACCCCACTGTATCATATTGTCTTTGCTTCGGCCAACTTGAGTTCGAAGCCTGTTAAGGGACTTCCGAATTGGCCTAGGCAGTTTATGGCCAGGCGGAAGGTTCTCCTCGATTGGAACAAAGAAAATTTGCTGAAAAACAGACAAGATTTTTTCAAAAATGTTGTCGTCATGTTTTGTTTGCTGCAAAGAGAATCTAGCATTGAGGCTCGATAAATTAAAAACATTATAACGCACCCTTAGTCCACTAAATTTGCAGTGCACTAAAATATTTCCAATAACTGGTATTAGTCAAGCTATTCAGCTTGACTCATTCGTTCATTCATTCAACCTTTGTGTCAATCGTCGGCTATTATGAAAGCGTTATTACATAGACTAGTGACGTCATTTGATGTAGTGCTGCTATTTTTGAATTCTTGTTTCGAACTTTGTTTTAAATTCTCAATAGGCCATCTATCAATTTTGTATAATCTGTTGATATTTAATCTGTTCTAAGCAATTATATTTATCAGATAGGACTAAGGTTCTTGAAAATAATTCACGAAAATAATGTTTGGAACATTGATCAAGTTGATATAAACATAGGCAATATAAATCAGCCAGTGTGGTGGACTATGGCCTAACCCTTCTCATCATGAGAATAGGCCCGAGCCCAGCAGTGGGACAAATACAGGTCTGCTATTATTTATTATTATCATATAAATAATTGTTACAAACAAATCGATATTATATGTCAATACTTCAATTAGTTAGTTAGTTTAATTTAGTTTGCTCCAAATATTATGACTTTTAGCGTTTTGGAGCATTTTCAGTTCGAACTAAACTAATTCATTATTTGCTTTATTTAATTACAATTATTCAATCCATTTGCAGCTTTTAAACTTATCACTGAACTTTTACAAAAATAAACATATTTTTTTTCACCATTTACAGTCAGTATCTGAGGATCCAGATAGTTCTTATCCGACCCATAAAATATAACCTCATCGAATTTAAAAGTGACACATGTTACACTTGATAAAAGAACACAGTTGTCACTTTCATTAATGTGAGTCATATGCTTATCCTGCCAATAAGTTTAATGTAACACCTGTGAAATTGGGGTTTATAGTCCCATTATTTTAATTGGATTTAATTGGTGGCTACTGCCACAGGCGTAAAATTTACTAGGAACAGGCTACATATTTTGAAAGTGGGATAATACGTAACAAAATAAGTTGGAAAACTGTTGTAAGCTCGCTGTAGTCGAAATGAAAACTTAAAAGCAGAGAAACATTCACATGAATTAACTGTCATATTATTATCTTTAAAAAACAAAATAATTTGCTACTACGAAATGAGGTTGAGCCCAAATATTTTTGTTTCCCAAAACATGCCATGATATACAAAGAAAAATACATACCAAACCTTTTCCAGGGGTTTTTCAAAGAATTAATGAAATTGCTATGCTGTGTTATTTCAGGTTAACCGTAGACAAAAGACCTTTTTCATGTGTTTTTGGTAAAGGAATTGTTGAAATATTTTGGGTCAGATTTTTTGAAGTGTAAATTACATTCCTTACCTTTTTTTGTTAACGTGTGACTCTAAATCTCTGTACACAGATTTGAAATATGAGGTGTATACAATCACGTTAATTAATAAAATATGACAGCATGTTCATATTTATGAATCTATTTAACATATTATTTTATTGTAAGGTACACTATTTAAAAAATACTTTTGAAGTCTATACGCCATGTCCACAGACAGACCGAGCATGGCTTGCTAGGCACGCTCACACTTTTGGCGCAGGAACCGTGATGACGTGTGTGGCCGCCTAGTACGGGCCACGTCCACACCAATCAAAGCCTTGACTCACGAGGGTGCCTTGCGGACCGTGCTTGGTCAATCAGGACGCGGCAATTGTTTGCGAAGACTCTCGAGCGTGGCTCTTATATACATATATTCTTGTACGGTTTGGACTCGGCTAATGACTTATTCAGTAAAATAAAATAATCGAAATTTTATATTGATTCATTTGACAAAGAACCTATATTAACAAAAAAAAATCTTTGTCACTTTCTACGCACAGCTCCGCCGCGCCGGCTATGTGTCAGATAGCTCCATACCTTTTTTTAATCGATATATCCGTTGAAACGAGAAGAAGTAATAAACGTACTTTCTTCTTAAGTAGGATACTTAAGACGAAAGAAGGAAAAATGGTCGAAGGATACTTGTAAATGTTAGCTAAAACGGTATCACAGCACACGCAATTTTAAAAAATAAACTTCTAAATTTGAACTGTAAATAGCTGCTTCCAGCAAGCAATTTAATTTCCGCACGTTTTTCACAACCCAATTCCGAACGACTCTTCGCAACACTCTAAAAATTGAAAGCACATTTCTAAACGTATTTTTCTTTCCAGGACTGGACGTTAAAAGTAAGATTCGTTCAAAAACGAGACGCGGGGATCTATGAGTGTCAAGTATCATCACATCCTCCTACCAGCATCTTTCTGAGACTCGACGTTGTAGGTAAGTGGACTTCAACTTTTTGAAACGAAGTTTTATACAGTTTATTTTATTTCGAACTTTTTTCGGTTTGTAATTAAGGGCATGAGGTTCTTTAGTTTAGTAACTGAAAAATAGGAAACAATAGGATAGTTCTTAAAATAAAAACAGGCAGTTTTAAAACAATTACTTGAAAACGAACAAAAGATCAATAAAAACGTTAAATTTTAGCAAAAAAAATGGTTTTCTGGAGTCTAAAAGAAAAATATATAAAAATACTCTAAATAAAAGACTTAATAAATCTCAAGTTAAAAGTAAGATTCGTTCAAAAACGAGACGCCGAGATCTATGAGTGTCAAGTATCATCCTTTTACCAGCATCTTTTTGAGACTCGACGTTGTGAGTGGACTTCAACTTGTTAAATAAGAATTAATGTTGCAAGCTGGACGTTTTTTGGTTTGGAATTGAGGGCGTGTGTACATTTTTAATTTGTGTTTTAGCCGATTTCACTTTCCTTATTATTTTTTTGACATTTTCTACGCAAATATAATTTTTATGGATCGTTTCTATTACTTTTTGAAAAATAACAAATCATTTCCAAAAAATATCCTATGTAGCAAAATAAAAAATGTTTATTTTGATAACTTTGATAAAAAATGTTGTAAGCCGTCAAAAATTGGTATGTAAAACAGCATGCTAAAGAAAAAAAAACTTATTAAATTATTTATAGAAGATACTCGAAGCAAAGCTAATAAAATAAAAATAAATATCAAGTAAAAAGAAAAATTCGTTCAGAAACGAGACGCCGAGTTCTATGATTGTCAAGTATCATCACTCGCACCATCTTTCAGTGAGACTCAACGATATTTGCAAGTGGGCTTCAACCTTTTTTTAGATTTAGTTATTTTAAGAATGGCAATATGTCGTGTGTTAAGTAAAATCTAACGGGAATCAATACGATCATGCATTATTTAAAACACTTTAAAATGAACTCTATTGACAAACGGCGAAATCTTAATGATGCAATATTCGCTATTAAAATATTAAAACATAATATCGATTCACCTAATTTACTGGCTTTATTTAAATTTCGCGCCCCATCCAGAATGCCTCGCCACGCAATAACGCCACTCTGCCCTCCCTTGAGAAAGACTGTATCAGGAGCCAATTCCCCATTTGCAAGGCTTTGCAAGGTGTTAAACTGTTACAGTGACTGCATAGATTTGAACTTTGATTCAATTGGGAGACTAAAAAAGTGCTTTGTTGAAATGCTACCTGATTGATTAACACAGAGGAGAATATTTTTAGATCATTATCACCTACTGATTGTAGGATTAACTTTGAGAAAAATCCATAACTTAAGTTGTTTTATTTTTTGTTTCATTTTTTGTTTCGTTTACTTTTTTAATTCTTTATACTTTTAATAACAATATCACGCTGGTGGTTCACAATATGTTTTAGCTTATAAGTGCGCATGTGGTGTTTACCTATAAGAGTTTGTTACACTTTTGTGTGGTATAATTTAAAACAATCCTGTGTAATATTATATAAATAAATAAATAAACCAAAATAAATAAATAAATAAATAAATGTTAAATCTTAAAACTTTATAATTAGATACATATTTTTATATAATTATCAAAAGATAATATGAAAAATAATCTTAACATTATGAATCTAATTTGAGATTCTGGGTAGGACCGCAGACAGATGATGATATTCGCGCGGTATCCTAGAAAAAATCTCCTAGAAGTCGGTTAAAAACATGATAAATCACTCATGTTTACGTACAGACCCAATTCTAATATAGCATTCGCCAATTTTGGTAAAACACAATTTCAATTTTCAATTCTGTCTAAAACATGTGTAGGTATTTCGTTTGTTTTTCCACGAATGTTCCACAGTGTTCTATTTGTATAATAAAAACAAAATTGGCAAAAGGAAACCTGAGTAGTTAAAAATAACACGACAGCAAATTTTATGCTGCTGCTGCAGAGTTTATGATATTTAGAACAGAGTTAAAATTAAATTTAATTAAAATTGGATTTTTTACTTTAGATAGAACGCCAAAAGCAATTACACTATCCAATGGTACCAATGACGAGGCCAAATACACACCTTCACTCATACAAGCACACCCAGGCTCAGAACAAACCTTTACGAATCACTCAAAGATTGTTCTTGGGATCGAACCCACAACACACCAGTGCAGTGGAGAGCGGCGAGGCGATCTCTTAAACCACAGCACTACACGTGCAGATAGAGTTATTGTAAAATAACATAATAAAACATCTCGCTAGGTAATACCAGAAGGGTGAGGCAGAGAAACCATCATGGCACCTAAGCATGTGTTGTGGTTTTCGATGTTCCATACGCAAAAACAGTTCAACAGTTCTCACACGGTAAAAACAGTTACATAATAAGAGCATGTAAGTGTTACAATAATATATTAAATAAGTAATATTGATTTTTTTCATGTAACGTTAAATAAGTTCTTCAAATGCGGCATAACTCTGATTTAGGTTACTTTTATTATATTTACTGTACCTTTATATTAAATTTATAAACGAAAATTTATTAAAACGAAATTAATATTTATATGTTCGATTAATTAAGCGTTGAGTGTAATTTAGTTATTAAAAACTTTATTGGTGACTGTGTTAATTATGTATGTTTCAGTAATTGTTCTTGTGTAATACTGATTGTTTCGTGTACCACCATAAATAAATTAAATACATACCAAGTGAAGTGTGGGTGAAACACAAACCCATGATTCTCTTGTTATATTTAGGTCCCATCTGATAGAGAGTGAACCTATCACCATCCATCAGGCACAATTCTAACTGGATGTGCTCTGAGTGTGTCAAATGTATACTATGTTTGTGTACACCCCCGCGACACAGGAGATATTCCTAGTGCGGGCGAAGTATTAAAAAAAAAATTGCCCAACCTGGAAATCAATCTGATCGGTTGATTATAAAATGAATTATAGGTTTTGAGAGAATACGAGAATATAACGTTACGAAAACGTACAAACACAACTCAACTTAAAATCAGTTGAAATAAAATTCGTTAGAAGCTGTTAGTGAATGTTTGTTTTTAAAACTGTCCATATCCTGCGTATTAGTTTTACCGGGAAACCAATCAGAATGTTTCAACTTTTTTTTGTGAAATATTTGTGAATGTTTTGAGAGTGAGTTAGGATTTAGTTGTTGAAAATGAAACCTTCAATTTACCTATGTATGTGGTCTAAATATAAAAAGTATTAAAAAAATATTGAAGTCTTTTTTCGGAACGGCTAGAAACATACACAAACGTGGAGTTCTGGCCGAGAGGTGTCGTGTGCCGGCGTTTCCGAGGAACGCTACCTGACACCGCGCCGCGCGTCGCTGACTCAACGTGCAAAACACCAAATTAAATGTTATGTATATGGGCCTTTGATGCCTGCAATAAAAATGATTTGATTTTTTTGATTTGATGTGATTTGATTTGATTTTAAAATATGTTTGTCTACAAAAGTTTAATCAAGTTAAAAAAACTTTCCAAAGATGACATAACATAGGTCTACTTAGTTTGGGACTAGATCACGTTGTGTAATATTTAACTTATGGATATTGATTTTTTTATCTATGATTTTGCAGAGGAAACTTAACGTTTGTGATTATAAACATCAATTTAAATATTCACAAGTCCATTTAAGAGCTAATTATTTTATGAACAAAATGTTTTTTTAAGCTTTAAACTTCGAGGAGAAAATTCCCCGTTTACGAGAGCCGGAACAAACTTTTTTTGTTACATTTCAACAAACTCCAAATATTAACTAACCTAGTTACCTTTTTAGCTCTTGAATGTTTTTTTTTAATAAGATTTTTTTTTTTCTGCCTCTTACTCTGTTTTAGATTTGTAAACTAAAAGTTTCT
Source organism: Hypena proboscidalis (assembly GCA_905147285.1). Taxonomy (NCBI): domain Eukaryota; kingdom Metazoa; phylum Arthropoda; class Insecta; order Lepidoptera; family Erebidae; genus Hypena; species Hypena proboscidalis. The sequence goes on along the minus strand of LR990150.1, from coordinate 489,982 downwards.
CAAATGTTATTTAATGCGTACCTACTCGTTTAGTAAACTACTAATATATATATACAATTAGATTGAAGAGGCATAATAATTGTACTCATATAGAATCCCACAAAATTTTACAATCCTAAATGCAGATAAATATGTTTACAGCACTGGAAACATTAATATGTTAAGCACAGACATCAATTATATGTATACAATAGAAACCACAAATATATGTATTCTTTAAAGTGCCAAAATATTATGTATTCATGCACATGCACATCTTACTCGTATACACGGTGTTATTGTGTTACTTCAATTTGTTTGGATAAAACAAATTGAAGTGACAGCTGTGATCAATTTTACTTTTAAATAGTTTCACTTTTATATCCAGTCAAGTTATAATTTATCTCACGTTTATCTCTTAAAGATAAAGATAAATTTGGATTTTTACATTAGATAGAACGCCAGAAGCAATTACACTATCCAATGGTCCCAATGACAAGGCCAAATACACACATTCACTCACTCAAGCACACCCAGTCTCAGAACAAATATTTGCGAATTACACAAAGATTTGTCCCATGTGAGGATCGAACCCACAACACCAGTGCAGTGGAGAGCGGCGAGGCGACCGCTTAAACCACTACACCACACGTGCTTACTCGAACTATATAACTATTTGTATATAAATTCCTCCGCATCGACCTTGACTGCAGGTATCGTGTTCAGAAGGCTGATGGCATTGCCATGTTGAATGGCAATGCTGATTCTTCGAGCCAAGTAAATGCGCCAGCCTTCTGTTAATTTAAAACTTCAAGCCAAAAATTCCTATTACGAGAGCCGAAGGAAACTATTTAGAATTTAAAAAATTGCTTTCCGATTCACCAAACTTTAAATATTTACTTTAATAGATCTCCTGATTGAAATTTTTTAGCTCGTGAATGAAAATAGCTTTGAATTTTAAACAAGAACTTTTTTGCCGTAAAAAAGATAATGAGCAGAGAGAAAAATAAATTGCGTGTATATTTTTAAGTGAAACAATTGTAACTGAAAAAATATTGAAGCATTTTTCACTTCACTGATCATTAAAGGCACGGTATTTGCTTTAAAAATATATAATGCAACTTGTCTTTTATTTTTAACTGACTTAAAAAAAAGGGGAGGTTCTCAATTCGATTGTAATTTGGTTTCTTATGTTTATTTACCAATTACTCGAAGATGCTGGACCGATTTGAGAAATTATTTTTTTGTCTAAAAGAGTATACTTATCATGTGGTCCCATTCTCATCAGGCCACGATGGAATCCTAGATAAATCGAGGGCAACCCTCAAATTTTAAAGGCTTCTTGATTGTTTTTCCTATATTCCTTAAAGTTACTCGGATATTTGCATCTAGCTGAGCTCATGTAACTGTGCTAAGCCGAAGGTACAACTCCTTAAAGGTTGAAAGTACGGAGATAATTCTTTAATTATACAGACACCTAAAGGCCGTTTACTGTATTATTGTATGTTATACACAGATGAAGCGAGGCGTTGAATATTTCTTAAGTATTTCTTACATATTAGTGCATTTTTATAATTGAAGTACATTGTTTTTGTAAAATTATATTGCTTTTAGATTCAGAATGACATTAAGTGTAAGTAGCGCTCGCACTAAATATGATTCTTATTCTTTTTCGTATCCCTCAAAACAATGGACATGAGAATTCGTATGACAGATATGGAAGGCTTACATGCGACGCCATCTAGTTCCAAACTAAGCAAAGCTTGTACTATGGGTTCTAGAATAACTGATACTAATACTTATATACATTTATTTTGTAATTACATACTTATTATATATGGAAACACCCAAACTAAGACAAAACCCCATGTTCATGCAAACAAAGATTTGTCTTAAGCGGGGATCGAACTCCGCCATACGGCTGCCAATAAACTATATTCTAGAACCTACGAACAAAATATATCTAGGCTCTATAAAGTACTACCTTCTCTCAAGTCAGGTAGACGCAAAAGCTTATTAAATATTACAGACTTAATAGAGGAAGCGAGAATTAAGCCGTATAAGCCTGAAAGTGATCCAATTTATATGTTAATAAAATTGTTGAATAAAAATTTCATGAGTCCCCGAGGACATGTTTAAATTTGTGGCAGGTGCGCTCCAAGTGTGGAAAATGACATCACATACTTGCTACATGTTAATGAGATTGGAGTTTTAGTTGAAACCTCTTCTTGGAAATCTTGTTAGATTAGTTTTTTGTTAAAATGCACTGAATATTTCAAATAATATTACGGTGTGTGTTATGTTTGGAGAGGAAATCTGTTACCTTTTTTAAACGGGACCTTTTTGCCTGTCTCGTTAGTCTAGTGGTTAGCCTATGCGCCCTCACCGTGAGGTCTCGGGTTCGATTCCCGGGTCGGGCAAAGTTTTATTTGTAAAATTTCCGTCAAGAATTTTTAAATAGCAGCACGGACCTAGATTAGTGCCTGGTGGTCCTTTTTTGTATAAATCAAATTATCTCTTTTAATATTTAAAAAGTTCCATATTTTTTTATTCATTCTCAATATTTAACCACAACGAATAACGATCGACGCGGTGACACTTAGGCAATCATGTTTTTAAAATTACAACTTATGTTAAAAAAATAATTTCCGTTGCTACTTTGATCCGTCAATCACCCAACAAATTGAAGATTTAATTTACAAAATAAATTACTTTTACGGCTCCTATTAGGAATACATCTAGGCAACCTTATCTATCTAGGTTGGAGCAAATCAATCTACCTAGACCGTCTTCAAAATTTACGATGGCAGACAAGGTCGCAAACAGTCGATAATATGAGACTTACTAAATATTTGCCCTTTGCTACATAGGGGATAATGCCGGTCCCTTTCGTCAAACGCCAGCAATATTCGAACCGAGTTATATGGAGTTTCTACCAAATAATATTTATGAGAGATTTCCTGTGAGCCGAAACGCAGGTGTGTCTTTTGACGATTACGTTATGTCAGGCGGATATGTCAAGTATCAGATCAGTCTTGAGCAATAGGGTAGCAAGTCGCAAGAATCTTTTTTTTTTATTTCCATGTCTGAAACTACATTTTTATTGTATATCTTACAAGACAATCATAGGCCTAATATTTTTTTTTGTATATAACAACAAATTTAATCTCTTTATTTACTGTTAGTGATGACGCTAAATAATGCTTGCAGGTTGTACTACTGTCGCCAGCCCCAGTTTAACACTGAACCCTGTGGTGCGATTCTGTAAAAGAAACGGTTGATTTTAAAATTTTAATGTATCCTTACTGACAAATTAATAGGGTCGATATTTGATTAACAGAAATTCAAATTTATTTAATACGCATGCATTTCTATTTCTAAAACTACATTTTTTATTGTATATATTTACTGATAAAGACAATCATAGTTTTAGGCCTAATAGTTTTTTGTACATAACAACGTCTTTATTTACTGTTAAAGATGACGCTAAATAATGCTTGTAGGTTGTACTACTGTCGCCAGTTCCAGTTTAACACTGAACCCAGTGGTGCGATTCAGTAAGAGAAACGGTTGATTTCGAAATTTTAGTGCATCTTTTCTGTCATATAAATAGGGTCGATATTTGATTGAAAGAAATTCAAATTCCATGTGATTCTATTTATAGATTACGCATTCAGGTGTTGATCGATCGTGTCGATTTCTCTGTCAGGTTCAAATATAGAATTAGAGAGAGAGATCGACAACCGGATTCAACAATTAACTCAAATAGTGTAACCGTCCCTTCGTTTTTGGCGTACCATTTATTTGTCTATCAGATACCATCAATTTGAATCTGATTCTCTGCAGGGATTAACACCCACGTCATGAAACCGAGTGACGTATCATTCGAAATAGCACGTTTTAATTACAGATTGCACGTTGGATTCCACACGCGTAATTGCTAATTACTATTATGTGTTAGACATATATATTATGAAAGGTAAGGAGATAGGTAATTGTGCTACCAAATTGCTTGAGGTGTCAGTGATTGTTCACATGCCATTGGGTGTACTCTGATTGACAGATTTTGGAATGATAATAGCATTGTGGAGTTGCTAGCATTAATTTACGGTAGAATTTTTTTTTTTTGATCGGGTCTAAGTTAAAGCCGCGTGACCCTTACACGTCAAGCAATACTAACCGTGGTCAATGGATGGATGGATGAACATCTAAACATAACGTTTTTTGTCGGTATTGGCTGTCATTTCAAGATCTTTGGAAGTCGTTACGGTTAGTCAATGACCAGCTAACCTAAAAACTAATTTGTAACAATGAATATTGTGCAACTTTTTATTCGCAAAATCAGACCTCAGAACATTTTTTCAGGTCTGATTTCGCGATTAAAAAGTTCTAAATTGCGTAAATACCTATGCTCGACGTTTCGAAATGCTGCTCATCATTCGTGGGTGGTCATGAGCCGACTCCAATGGCAATAGTCTGAGATTCCGACGACTGTTGTCGCAATCCCGTTCTCTTTCTTGCTCTATTAAATGACGGTTCTAAATGTCAGATAGAGATAGAAGCTCAGAAAAGTGCCAACAGTTAAAATTTTTGAGTTTAAACTAGTTGAAAAATTGTTCTTTAAAGTACATTATCTGACAAACTGGTACATGAGCGTTTTAAAAAATTCTATATCCACACGAAAACGGTTAATCCCCACTTTCTATGTAGGAGTAGAACTCGAAAAAATAATGTTACTAATATTTTAATTTTTGTCAAAAGGAAAAGATTTAATTAAAACAAGTTAACCCATAATTGCACACTATTGTTCGACCTCTGCGTATTACACATCGTACTGTGTGTGATTTGATCCCAATTGTGTTATTGCTAATTTGTATTATGTATTAGACATAGGTAATTATACAATCGAATTACTTCCGGTGTCAGTGATTGTTCACGTGCCATTGGGTGGTTATAGATTGATTGACGGGCTTTACAATGGGATTGGGTGTTGTGTTTGACAGTCACAATTAGCCCGTTTAAGCTGTGTATCTCACTGTATACAGTAATTAGTTGTTGAATGTATTACGAACATAATAATATTTTCAATTGATATTATTTATTTAGTAGCGGCACAAAATAATATACTACACTTTTTACATCTAAACTGAACCCATATTCACAAATTATTGGCAAACCTAACAATAAAAGTACAAAATGAAGGGAAAATAAAATAAAAATACTCGCATCAAAAAAATAACTTCGCATAGATGTCTACCGCGGCTAACATGGCCAGAAGACTGGAGACATTGACACGTTGGATAGCAATGAAAGAAAGAAAGAAAGAAAAAGCATTTAATTAGACTCATAAAAGGAGTACAATGGTAAAAATAAGGCATGCAAACTGAAACAAAATAGAACAATAAAATTAAAAATAAGCACATATAAGACATCGTAAACAAGTGGAACACTCCTGTATAAGCCTAAAAGGAGACTATCTCAGTAATTGCTGCAGTTTAAATACTACAGCGCTGATTTTTAGATAGCACCTATATATTGACACTATGGTCAATAAGATTTATATATAATTTATAAGATAATATAATACTAGATATTAAAATATATATTTGCACGTTGGTCAAAAGCAGAAGCCAGCCTTCTGGTGATGCGAAGAGTCAATTAATCTCTTGGATAATTCTTATTATTATTCTAATTAAATTACGATTGGTTATTCTAATTAAATTACGATTAATAAAAAGTCGAAGTTGGATCAAATAAAATCCTGAAAATATTTATCTTATAAAAGGGTCTGAATCACGATTACACACGAACAAATTAGTCTTCGTCTAACTCTTAAAACTGATTAGAAGTTTTACCGACTAGCTGTAACCCGCGGATTCACCCGCGAACGTAATTTTTTTTTCGGTATGTCTTAGTCCTGAAATTGTAGTCATCCCACGTTTGTGATAAAAATTTGCTTATGTGTTTTTTTTATATTGTCTCCCCGAGGGTAAAACCACCCCGAGGAGTAGTTTATTGCGCTCTGCTATTTGATACAGAGTTTTTTACAGTTTAAGTAACAGTTGATACAATGTTTACAAAGTTATTGGTACATTATTGATTTCTGCTTATGTGTTAGTGTAGGTTCAATGCTGTTTATTTGTACTAAATGTCATCAAAGTGTAACGAATATTTTTGTATCACTCGGAAACAATTTTATTTTTGGAGATAAAAAGTAGCTCATAATATATTATTATGTTAATCCGGCCTATAAGCTGTATTAGTGCAAAATTTCGTCAGTAGTTCTTGCTTGAAAGAGTAACAAACATCTATGCACAAACTTTCACAATTATAATATTAGTAAGGATTAATTAGATACTATGAAAGTAGCAACAAATTTTACCAGCATGACCTTTCACGTTCTTTCTTTTGACTAAATATCCATAACCCAGCAAAAAAGCACTAATAAAACATTGTTGAGCAATAAAAAAGGGATCTTAAATTTATTGCCAGAAGACACATTTTTTACAAAAAAATGATGCCGTAAAACGGTGCAAAAATTTGAAGGATTTTAATTATTTTTACCCTTGTACCCTTTTGCATGGGTCATTGTGAAACTGAGGGTGGCCATTTACATGTAAATATGTGATTAAGGCTTGTAAAACGTATCATGTGTCGCTTGGATGTTGGCGGAGCTAATATGGAATGTATGATAAAGTGGAAGTGACGGCAAACAATTATTATGTCAATTAAACTGCAATTTTTTATGTATTTAAACTTGAGTAAGGAGTTTTGTGTACTAATAGCGTTTTATTTTTTTATGTAAAGTTATATTGTTTTATATGACGACCGGATGGCGGAGTGGGTAGTGTACCTGCCTGCGGTGCCGAGGTCGTGGGTTCGATTCCCACTTGAGACAAATCTTTGTGTGCATGAACATGGGGGTTTGTCTAAATCTGGGTGTTTCTATGTAGGTATAATAAGTATGTATTTACAAAAGAAAAGTATATATGTATTAGTATCAGTTATTCTAGCACCTATAGTACAAGCTTGCTTAGTTTGGGACTAGATGGCGTTGTGTGTGAGTTGTGAAATATTTATTTATTTATTTATTTATACGTCTTATTAGTATACAAATGTTCGTATCTACATAACGTCACTGAACATCACGCCTTTATTACACAGAAGGGTGTGGCAAGGTTGTACAACACCCACACTTCACCTGTTATGTTTAGGTCCCATGTGGTAGGGGGCATCGGGCACAATTTTAATTTCGTGCTGCTATTGTGAATATACTGACGAAAAGTTCAGAAATAACACTTTGCCCGACCCGGAATCGAACACGTAACCTCGTGGTGAGAGACGGATACGCTTACCAATAGACCATTAAGGTAGTCCAAATCCAGTCAATGAGCGTTTCTATGCTATCTTGATTGTTACTTGATTATTATGATACTTCAATGCTATTTTCGATTATTCTGAGTATTATTATGTAAGCATGCATGTATGTGTTATTTTTATTTAATTAATTTGTACACCATGGTTAGTGGTAGAACATAGCGCACATATAATATATCATAAGACGTTTCACAAATAAAGAATTATGAATTATGATTATTCGAATTATATTAAATTTGTATCTGAAAGTCCAAGTAAAGCTATATTGATATTCTGTTGTTAAATTAAACGATCCACAGATTCTTCTTAGCTACATAAATAATTAAGACTGACGTGCGCGTTCCTCGGGCACATGATTATACGTTTTGCTACCGTGCTATTGAGAATTTACTGACGTAAAATCACAAATAACTTTTACCTGACCCAGGCATAAAATCTGAGACCTCGCGGTAAGTGAAACACAAAATATACCGTAAGAAAAACGAGGCCGTTCAACCAAACGCTCATTCTTATCATATTTCCATACAATATCATCGTCTGTTATTCAAATTTTTCCCCTCCCGAGACATAAACGCAATATTCTCAGGACATTCACCCCGCAAAAACTAATCTTATCAGATTACCAAGAAGAGGTTGCAACTAAAACTCCAATCTCATTAACATGACTAGCAAGTATGTGACGTCATTTTTACACTTTGAGCGCACCTGCCACAAATTTAAACATGTCTTCGGGGACTCATGATAAATTTTTGTTCCACGTTTTATTAACATATAAATTGGATCACTTTCAGGCTTATACGGCTTAATTCTGTATTGTGTTTTCTGTGAGCTCTGCAATATTATTTATACTACACCTACGTAGAAAGTACGTCATTGCAGTATCTCATACGGAATATCAAAGAAAGTTAGTGTTTTTGGGCCAGTCCTGAACAGCGGGCCTTTTTCTAATTAGTATTTTTGTGATGATCCAAAAATTGCTACTAATTTGGCTTTGTTTTTTTTTACATAAGATAGAACGCCCGAAGCTACTTATTTATACGAGATCAAACGAACTATGAGAAGTCAAGTTCGATCGATATAATATGATTTGTTTCATTTGAAAATAAAAATTGTCCAACCCTCCCTATTTCCAGTTTTGTTATTATCACGAGAACCTAGTGACGCAAATACCTACCTATCTCTAAAAAAAATGAGCTGTCATGGCGCCCTGTAGTTTACGATTAAAATACGATTCAATCGACTCATAAATTAGTAACTACTAATTTATTAAATCTTTTAAAGCGTGCGAGTGTTGCCTAGTAGGATAAGGAACTACCTGTTAGTTTATATCGAAAATGAAACCACGAAATATTATACGTAGTGAGTTGAGTAATTTTGAGCCACTAGTTTTGTTAATAAAATTAAAACGGTCGTTCATAACACTCATAGCGAAACAAAAATACTCATACTTTATTTTTATTGAGGTAATAAAATTGTTTGCCGTCACTTCCACATTACCAAACATTCCATATTAGTTCCGCCAACATCCAAGCGACACATGATACGTTTTACGAGGCTTAATCACATATTTACATGTAAATGGCCACCCTCAGTTTCACAATGACTCATGCAAAAGGGTACAAGGATAAAAATAATTAAAATCCTTCAAATTTTAACGCGCCGCCAAACCGTTTAACAGCTTCATTTTTCTGCGAAAATGTGCCTTTTGGCATAAAAGTTGGGTTCTATTTTTATTGCTTTAAATTGTTTTAGTCGTGTTATAAGACTGGATTGTAAAATTTTTGGCAGTTTAATATCAAGGTAATGCTGGGGTTTTCCCTGAGCTTGGTCCTTTGCGATTTAAACATGTAGAAATGCCATATCATACGCACGATTAATTTGTCTTAAAATTCTTGTTTAAAATTGCTTTTTACTTTTATTTATCTTATTAAGGGCGTGGTAGAGGTGTCTAACACACATAATTGTGTACCTACTACGTAAGCTCCATGTGATAAAAGATAAGCCTATCGCCATCTAACGGACACAATTCCAGGATTGGACCCGTTAATGACAATACATAACATCACGCCTATGTAAACAAGAAGAATGTGGCAGCGTCGTATAACACCGACATTTCACATTACCATATAAAGCCACTATTTCCGTGAGTAAAATTAAAACACATTGCAAAACAATAATACTAAAACTTTATTTTTATTGAGGTAACAAAATTGTTTGCCGACACTTCCACATGACCATACATTCCATATTAGCTCCGCCGACATCCAAGCGACACATGATACGTTTTACGAGGCTTAATCACATATTTACATGTAAATGGCCACCCTCAGTTACACAATGACTCATGCAAAAGGGTACAAGGGTAAAAATAATTAAAATTCTTTAAATTTTAACTCGCTACCAAATTGTTTTAACAGCTTCATTTTTCTGCGAAAATGTGCCTTTTGGCATAAAATTTGGCATATGTTTTTTATTGCTCTATAATGTTTTATTATTGTTTTTATACTGGATAATAACATTTTTGGCAGTCTAATGTCAAGGTCACACTGATAAGATTTTGACCTTTTACCTTTTACATAATTATATAATATACGAGTGGCAGAGATGTATACGTAGCACCTTATAATATAACGGCCCTCTCGAGACACACAGAGAGCTCATCATTTTATAGATTGTATAATAGCTACCTGAGCTTTCAATATAGAGATACCGTCAAATAACCTACTCAGTTCATTAGGGACTTATAGCCCCATTTGTTAGAAAAAGGTCTAACTAGATAAAAGGTTGAACAAATTGTTGGTACTAGACTGAATGAAGCCTTCATACCTCATTTGTCTTAATGATGAAGAGAACAGATATTTATAGGGTCCTTTTGTTTCTTTTTTGTATTAATCTTTGAAGGAATACGTTTTTCAAGAGAAAACGTTACTGTCTTAGGGTGTTATTACATCTAAATTGATTGACCAGCAATCGATGTATTTAATGTTCAAAGAACCAATAAACTGCGCTGTTTTGGTTCGATCGATGCAACTATCAACATTGATCGATGCATTTAACATTTAAAGAGGCAATAAACTGCGCTCTTTTGTGTAGATCGATGCCACTAACGACGTCGATCGATGCATTTGTCGTTTAAAGAGCCAATAAACTGCGCTGTTTCATGTAGATCGATGCCACTAACGACTTCGATCGATTTAGATTTAATAACACCCTAGCATCTTTTACCCACTGACATCTTATGATAACTGGTCGTATAGATAATCTGTTACTGAGTCATTACATTTCTCAACATTAATACCCGTAGCATAATAGGGATGGTGATTGATCCATTGATAGTAAAACATAGGATTCCATCAAAATATAGGTAAACATAAACCAAATGCAAGAGTTTTTTGGTTACATACTATAAGTCTAACTCATTTTATGATCATTCAAGGTTTCATCGGCGAATCAATTTTTAACACACTACACACCACACCTACACAATGTATAGCAACTTTTGTAATAAAACCATTTTCATAAACGCAATAAGTCGTGTAGCTATCAAACAAAATTCATAACTTCACATACAAAATACTTAAGCGTGACGTCACGCCATTGTAGCCGTTTGTTTGGAGCTTTTGGGTGAGACTATTATTAATATGAGTTGAAAATAGTATTATCTCAGGCAGCTTATGTGATATCAAAGTAATTCGTTGAATGATATTTCTAATATCGAGAGACGTTTCAATTACATACGAAAATAAAAAAATGGCATCATCCCTTTTGACGATATCTATATAAAGTTAGACAGTTAATGTTAGTAAATCTGTTCTCTAGACTCTAGGGAGCTATAGTGATGGAGCTTAGGTGGGCAATCAAATAACGTTGGTGAAACCATCAGCACGTGTGGTGTAGTGGCTTAAGCAGCCACCTCGCCAGTCTCCACTACACACTGGTATTGTGGGTATGATTCTCAGACGGGAAATCTTTAAATCTTTGTGTAATCCGCAAAGATGTTCTGAGACTGAATATTCTTCTGTTATTTATAAAAAAATATAGCAGTGCTGGCCACCGCGGTAGGTTTGACCGTGTTGCGGGTAGCAGTATCTTCTTCAACAAGTACGCCTACCATAACACTTGATAGAGTATTTTCTTCTGCCGTTCTATCTAATGTTTTTGATGGACCATTTAAAAAACAACTATAATATTATATAACCCTTGATAAGCAAATTTTAAGCCGTATATCATATAATTTAATTGCTACTCAAACGCCATTAATTACGAGATTTTATTCAGTAAACTGCCAAAACTGGATAACATTGTTATATGAAGGCCTTGGGTAGTTAGGTCTAATTTAATTATGATTACAGTAACATTAATTGTTCAAATAATAAGCTCTCTCTCAAGTTTCTTGTAACACACGTGTTATAATAATAAAGTTTTGTTACTTTAAATACTTCGAGAAGTCTAATAATATTAAACATTGCTGAAGTTCTTTGTTTGTTTCAAGAGAATAGTTATAGATTACATTACGAATTATTTTTAGTTAAGTAATGAAACAATATTGTTTCATTTTTAGAGGCGAGAACTTGAAAATAATACCTTATTTCACGTGTAGCTTAAGTTTTTATAGCGTTTCATAATTTCAGGCAACAGTTTTTCTAGCGTAGAAACACGGGGTTCCCAGAAATGTTTTTGATGAAATAATAATATACTACAAGGTATCCAATTTTCGAAGTTACGTATTTTCGTAGCTACGATTTACGAGTAAATTAACGTAAATAATGCGATACAAGACAAGATTTGTAATATTTTAAAGCAAATTTTAGCTTTGCTATGCCTTTTTATATTTTAGGTTCGTCTAGCTAAGGCACAAATGAGTTGAGAAATTTCGAGTCTAGCAGCATACAAATCCATAGCTGAATTGGCAAAGCACTTGGGGCGTATACTCAGGGGGTGCAGGTTCGAGTCCTGCTGGATTCCTAATTTTTCAACTTTAATATTATATAGAAAGACACGGTTTGTTTTATTTTTGACTAGCTCTTGCCGTGAGGAATTCGTTGTAGTAAGTAGTACTGCTACCGCGCTTCGACCCACGTTCAACCTTACTGCTCTGCTCCCGTGGAGTTTAGCGTTTTCTAAAGACCTCTATTGAGAGTAAGACTATCAAATAATGTACGCGGTCATTATTTACAACATTATTGCTGAATGTAACTTAGCCATGTAGGTTTGTATCCTACTTAAGATAGGTGCAAATGGATGAACGTGACGTCACGTAATGCCGTAACATCAGTTTAAAATTTACCGACCGTATTAGGCGACCGTTGCTTAGCCGTGGTTAAAGCGGCTAACCCGTACGTAGAGGTCGCAGGATCAAATCATGCGACCCAAATAATTTTTCGATCCGTAGTAATGATAATTTATTTTTATTTACTATTATTCTTATTTATTGTATCCTATCAACATATTAATTATTATTATATCATATATGTGAATTACTTAGATCATGACATGTTTTTTTTTTTAATATGTAAGTTTCGAACTTAGCCATACATATAAGCGGAAACTATCAATTGGCTTACGTTGTTATTTCTTTAAGTTATTTTATTGTGTATCATTTGAAGATAAATCTCCCTCAACTTAGCCTTTTCTTTGGTTTATTCTTATCGAAAACAGATTTGATATACCCACCTGCTATAACGACGTAATCGTCAATAGCGACTCGTCTAGAGCCTTGCAGGAAATCTCTCATAAATATTATTTGGTAGGAGCTCTTCAGTCGAGTCGAATATTGCTGGCGTCTGACAAAAGGGACAGGAATTATCTCCTCTGTGGAAAGGGCACATATTTATGAAGTCTCATATTTTGAGAATGTTTGCGACCTTGGTGTATCTCATTGGAAATTTGAAGACGGTCTAGATAGATTTATTTGATATAAGTTATATATGAATGCGGTTTCCTAATACCTATGCGGATTTGCATTAACTTGGTATATGAAATCTTAATTGATGGATTTTTAACTGTCTTGTTTATGTATTTTTAAAACTTATAAGATATTTTTTTCTTCAGATTTTTACATTAGATAGAACGCCAGAAGCAATTGCACTATCCATTGGTCCCAACGACAAGATCAAATACACACATTCACTCACAGCACATCCAGTCTCAGAACAAATCTTTGCGAATCACACAGAGATTAAATAAGATAATTTTACTAATAAACTATGGGTGGGAAGCTGCAATAAAATCATAAGAAAATGCAAGTTGCTTATAATAAATACCTACTTTTGTTAAGTTTATTTACTTTCGAATCGGTTACTTATGATTTTCATAAATAAAAAGGTTATTAAAAATTGTAATATTTCTACACCGGCTACGGTAGTATATGTAAACCATTTGTATTAATTGTAAAACCTGTAATACCATATACTCAAAAATAAATGATATTCTATTCTTCTATTCTATTAAAATTAAAAATAAATAAAAATCCAGGACAAACGGTTAAAACCAAACCTAAAAATGGAAAAATAATTTATAAAGCCACGATTTAATAAATTTATCTTACAAATGATTAAAAAGAAAAGTTGATCTTGATTGAGTTGGTTTTGTTGGTAAAAATTATTGCGTTAATTATTTCTTGAAATAGCACCCGTATTCCAGGGAAGCTATTTACCAATTGAGCTGCTCGGCCAACTCAACTGTGACAAGGTGTCAACGCGTATGCTTGGATGCCGTTGACATTTAGTTTAGCTAGCTGACTCATGTGGATTTTGACTCGAAATCTGCCATTTTTATTTGTTTAGTGAGACGAGCGTTCTCAAATGATAGTGTCACACCTATATTATCCAGAAGGGTGTGGCAGAGGTGTACAACTCACATTTCACCTATGTTTAGGTCTTAAGGGGGTGAGCCTATCGCCACCCACCGGACACAATGTCAACACTGTGCAGCATTTTTCTTTTTTTAACGATTTTTTGGGTCAAATATGTGTTATTTAGTATTTTACCACTAGACTTTTCTTAATAGCAGCGGGTTTGGCATTATCCCCGAAAGATGACGATAGACTCACATATCACTTGCGCTAAACCAAAAGGTGAAATGTGGGTATTACACACCGCTGCGACACCTGCCTTGATTTTATGTTAGCTTTATGTTGGCGAACTTTTAAAAATAAGTAGATCGTTTTAGAGTGTTAGTTTGTATTATTATTATTATTAGTTTTACTTTGAACCAAGTTTTTGTACATTTGACGACCGGATGGCGGAGTGGATAGTGTTCCTGCCTGTGACGCCGAGGTCGTGGGTTCGATTCCCACTTAAGACAAATGTTTGTGTGCATGAACATGGGGGTTTGTCTTAGTCTGGGTGTTTCTATGTATAATATGTATGTATTTACAAAAAAAAAATATATATATTAGTATCAGTTATTCTAGTACCCTTAGCTCTGCTTAGTTTGGGACTAGACGGCGTTGTGTGTGAGTTGTGAAATATTTATTTATTTATTTATTCATATTACTTAAAAAATGACACGAAAATTTTGCATGCCTTTAATAGGCAAGATATGGATAGAAACCATGTAATATTAACCTTTATACTACATTTGTTACCCATATTTTGCAAATATTTTTTTTTGATTTGATTTGATTTGATTTGTAAAGTTTTCTTAAATAGCACCCGTTTTCCAGGATATCTTTAAACCAAATGTGCTAGGACCATACAGCTGTGTCAAGATGTCAACGGGTACGCTTGAATGCCGTTGACATTAAGCTTTGGAAACGGCTCATGTGGATTTTAACCCGAAATCTCTGAATTATATCTGCTTTGTTATTTATCAACCACTATCAACTGAGGCTGTAATGAAACGTCTTATTGTCACTTGAATGATACAAGGCTCTGTCCGCAGCTCTGCTCGTGGTAACTCGATCTTCTTCTTCGTCGTGTCGATGGCTGAGTCAGATTCTTTTTGACTTGCCATCGTGGTGAAAGGATTAGCCAATTCGCTTTGGAGAACTCGCGAATTGCCCAGGTTGCGCCGGACGTAGGGAATCGTTGTGTACGTCACTCGGGCAGGCTCCTTTCATGCTCCCCACACGTAACTCTATAAAACGTAACTTTTGCTTTTTTGGGGTTTTGAACCATAATAATATCATCATCATCTTCAGAGCCTTTTCCCAATTACATTGTGGTTGGCTTCAAGTCCAACGGATTTAGCTGAATATCAGTATGTTACGTGGAGTGATTGCCATCAGACCTCCATAACCCAGTACGAGGTAATACGATACTATTTAGACTGTTAGACTAGTTGTCAGACTTTCTAGCTTCTTGACTACCCGTAACGACTGTTATAGTTCTTCAAATGGCAACAAAGAGACTAACCGACTGCCGATTGCGGTTAGCATTGTTTATTCTGCAAGCCTAATTAACCATAATAATATCTTTATACAAATTTTCCATAAAAGTCGGTTTAGTGGTTTAGCCTTGAAGGCATGACAAATAGACAAGCAGGGTTATTGTCGCATATCTATATATATATAAAAATTAAACCCGTTTTCCGTTGTCACGACATAGCATGAAAACGGCTTGACCGATTTGGCTGATTTTTTTTTTGTAGTTTTCTAATACTCTGTACAAGGTTTTTACGGAAAAAAATATTAAGAAAATCTCTCAGAAAGATTGAAAAATATACATTTAATTTTGCATATTTTTAAAAAAGCGCTTCACGAATGTCAACGTCATTCAATTTAAAACAAAAAACTCTGTGGTGATCTATGACACCACAGACATAACCGCGAGCTGTGAAAATATATATTTTGTTTTTTATTTAATAAAATTAGTAAAGTCCTTCTCAGGTATGACGAGACCAGGGAAATAGGTATTCATTTTTATTTCAGGATATTATAGATTCCAGTTCAAATTGAATAGGTACCTACGCATACATAAGATAGGTCAGCTATACAAAATAAAGTAGTGCATCAAATTTACGCTAAGGCGGTACGAAGTTCGCCGGGTCAGCTAGTATACTAATATTTTAAAACTGAGGAGACTTTATTTGTTTGCGCGCTAATCTCAGAAATAATTGGTACGAATTAAAAAAAAATATTTTGGATAGCCTATTTATTGAAGAAGGAAAGTCATACAATATCATGCTATAAACGGCAAAGTAACGATCAACGCGGGTAAAACCTCAGCAATCAGCTTGTATACTGATATAATAAAAGTAACCCATTCACAGCAATATTTTCATTACTTAGACTTTAACCATTGACGTATTAACAAATGAATTAAAGCCGTCACGTACGACGGGCGTCTCAAAGTCAACGTAAATTAGCTTTTCAAACAATAATAATTATTTGTCCTTTTAACAACAGTAAATTGCCCCAAAATTATAAATTGTTGACTAGCTCTTATTGATTGTTTTTGATGAAATAATACGAGGCGTTCGAGAATAAACAGTGGATTATATTAATTATAAGATAACAAAAATTTACACGTCACGGTGCTACCGTATACAAAAACAAGGGAAGATAGTAGGCACCATAGCAAAGAAGTGTCAAGTGTGCTATTGCTATTATTTAAGCGTGGGCGTTTGCGTTCTATATTTTAACAATTTTTATAGCATTTAGCTATGTTAAGCAAATTATACTAAGAAAAAGTTGAAAAATATGAGACCGATTTGAACCTGCGATGGCAGCCGCTTTATCCACTAAGCTACGGGCGGTTAATTCTAAGCTATATTACATACACGTAATACAAAAGTGTGGTCCACGACGCAAGCACAACAAGTCACCAAAATGGAGTTTACGTCGGTAATTGGATGTTGGCCTAATCGCTTACGATAGTGTTGTGGTGCGAAGGCTTCATTTAAAGGTCTACAGCGTAACTGGAACGGATAGGTTAGTGAAAGGATATCTTGTCCTAGAATTACATAACTGACTGTTGACTTTGAAACAAATGATTTTATTTATCCAATTCAAATACCATTAAAATCTGGGACAATAACTGTTTAAACTCGATAGCGTGGTTATCAAAGCCGGTATACATATATCACTACAAAATCCAATGAATACACTATTTATTGGCTTTTGCATTGAGAAATGTATTCGCAGATGATACATTTATATTCCGTTTATGCATTTTCGGTCGTTAACGGTTGATGCGTTAATCGTAGATCATTGTGGGGAGAATAATGCTTGCAGAGGTGAAAATGGCTAATAAATAGTGCCTATGGGGATTCATCAAATGACTATAAATTAGAATTTGTACGATATTTTTATAAGGGTTTAAAAAAAAATCTTTTGTGCTTTATATTGGTCATCATTGATTGCTAATGGCAATAGTAAAATTCTGAACACTGACACTGTCTTGAAAAAAAATTTAATAATATTGTCATTTTTTCTAAATTTAGCCTCATGTTTTTTGTTACCACTCATAAAATCACGCCTATCTTACTCATAAGGGTGTGGCAGAAGTGCCCAACACCCACAATTGATCTGTTGTGATTAGGTCTCATAAGATAGGGGGTGAGCCTACCGCCATCCACCGGTTACAATTCCAACTCCATGCTATTGTTTGCACTAAAACTTAATTTTGTCCTGTCACAATAAATAATGTCAAAATTTTATTTCGATATTCTGAGATAGTTTTAAAGTGACTACAACGCTACAGCTTAGACTGTCGACTCTACTATAAGAAATTAGAGTTTATGTAAATTTCTCTTCTTAATGTATTTTTATTTTGTCCTCAGAGGCGCGAGCGCAGATATCTGGGCCAACAGAGAAATACCTGAAGCCAGGATCGACGTTGCGGTTGCAGTGCTCCGTGGTTCAGACTACGGAAGCACCAGCTTTTGTGTTCTGGTAAGTTATTCTTTTTTTGAGACGACACGTCCCCATTAGATAGCCACATTAGCAATAACTCCTGTGTCGCTGGGATGTTCACAAACATACATTTCACACACACAGAGCACACCCAGTAGCGGTGCTTGCGAGAACGATAGTGGTTCAGTATAAGGCAAGAAATTGTGTGTTCGAGCGTATGCTGTATGTAGCTTGCGTTCTGCACTTAAATTGGTAATTCCGTGATATAGTCCTTGGAGCCGGATCTAATCCAAACACAAAATAATATGAATGATACAGCACCGATAGGGCACGGCTAAAGTGATGTAATGGTGGTTAGTAGGGGTGACATTTACGTCAATCAATACCAAAGATTCAATGCCACACCGAAGCCTTGATTCTGCCATTAGCGACCTCCCAAGATATCATAACCCTCCGTAGTCGGATGAAAATATTTACACAAGTTGTTAGATATTTTACACTTTTAAACATAAAATTAATTTTTAAGCAGCGATAGCCGAGTTGGAGACCGTAGGAATGCGAAGTTAAAGGTCTCGGGTTCGAATCCACGGCACACACCTCTCGTCTTTTCGAAGATATGTGTGTATTTATCATATAAATTATCGCTCGCTAACGGTGAAGGAAAACATCATGAAACCTGCATGCCTGAGAGTGCCTAATAAGTGCTCGAGGGTGTGTGAAGTCTACCAATCCACACTTGGCCAGCGCGGAGGTCTATGGCCTAACTCTTCTTACCATGAGAAGAGGCCCGAGCCCAGCAATGGGACATGATTGTATTAAATACAGGGCTGCTATTATAAACATAAATTTACATGGTTTGTTTTCTTTTTATTTGTGCTGCGGTCTTTTTACATACGAATTTTCAATACTTCAATAAAATTATAATCATATCATCATAATTTAGCATAAATAAAAGTCTGCAATCACTTTACCTTGTCAAGTGTAAACCAAATAATATTTCCTACACAATCGAGCGAGGCCCAACAAAGCTGACTCAGCGGTGAAACAACTTGATGAGCGCTGAAATCCAATTTGCACCCTATTCTGTGAAACCGCCGAGGAAAATCTATTTTGTATAGTTGAGAAACATTCGTTCAGAAATACATAACGTTTTATATTAAATTGACAGCCTTGATGGTCTAGCAGAGCGTAAGCGCCTCTCACCGCGAAGTATTGGGTTTCATACCTGTGTCGCACAAAGTGTTACTTGTGAACTTCCCGTCAGGAAAGGGGTATGACCAAATGACTATGGGATTGTTTATCGCCGCTGTGCTATTTATTCTATGGCTTTGTCAAGATAAAAACTGCTGTATTGTGTGAAGAATAATGTAAAAGTTAAATTGTGAGCCGGATATTTTAAAAGTCATGAAAAAAGTTAGTGAACGCATGTAAAAACACGTGCTTTTTCTATGCAAAAATGTTCAGCGCCCAGTTCATCTTTCATGTTTAAATAGAAAATCAGTTTTGTTTATTATATGCCGCTTAAGTTATGTCTCTTATTACCGGATAATCGTCATACACAAAACTAAAACTATTTACTATCTTATATTCGTGACACAAAGTTGGTGGCGATACAGTTTTTGAGCATTATATCATATATACTTTTCTTTTGTAAATACTTACTTATGATACATGGAAACACCCTTACCACATATACACCACATATTGGTAGAAGGGCACTAGTTTAGGTAATTTTTTGACATTGTAATTTATTGAAAGCTTGTAAGGAATTTGTTATTGGATGCTTGTAAGGAATTTGTTATTGGATGAGGAAAATTACTTTGTAGTTGACATCAAACAAAAGGATTATTATACAAAACAGAAAGTAAATTGGATTTGTATATCTATTACCGCAAGGTTTTTGGGTTCGATGCCCGCATCGAAAAGTGATATTTATGATTACACACTCACACTTCACCTGTCATGTTTAGGTCCCGGTGGATGGCGATAAGCTTACACCTTGTGGGTGAGCCTATCGCCATGCCAGCCTATGCTGATATTGTAAATTTCCTGACGGAAAGCTCACAAATTACACTTTGCCCGACCCGGGAATTGAACCTCTCGGGGTCTCGCAGTGAAAGGCGAGGACCATCGACAGTTTTAACAAATACCTCGTCTGAGATAGTATGAAAAGTTGAAGTGATCAAAATTCTAAACGAAGTTTGAATACGATCGCACATTATTCAGCAACCTCCAAAGAACTAGACTTTGAGCTAATATTACAGCAAGTTTTCAAACAACTTCATGTCTCTAAAAGTAAGGGCACGCTCACACTGTAAGTACGTAAATGCAGGATTTAATAATAACAAAAAGCTTTAATTTGCACCAAAGAAAAAAAATAGAAATTAATTAAATATATATAGTACAAATGGCGGTCTTATCGCAACTAAGGCAATCTCTTATTCTGATTCATTACGGATCAGTCTAACTGGAAACAATTTGGCGACAATTTTGAGTGCACGGTTGGCTTAGTGATTAAAGCGGTCGCCTCGGCGCTTTCAACTGCTCTAGTGTTGTGTGTTCGTGTCGTGGGGACACGGGATACATTTTTGTGTGATCCGCAAAGATTTATTATGACTCTGGTGTGCTCTGTGTGTGTGAAATGTATGTTTGTGAACACCCCTGCGACACAGGAGTAATTTATAGTGCTGGCGTCGTTTTTAACAACAAAAAAAAATAAACACATTTTGCATGTTTAGGACAGTTTTTCACACGATATAATGAATTTGCAAAGCGACTTCCTTTATGTCGGATCGGTAGCTTTTACTGGATCCGTGATACTACAGTAAAATAATAATACGAGAAGCGAACTTTCGTTGTGAACGTGCCTTTACCTAATGTACATTTAAAACTAGAAGATAAAGTGGTGTTCAAGAAATATTTTAGATATAACTTAGTCACTTCAAAAGTAAAATTCAAATTGTATTGCTATCATAAAATTTCAACTTAATAATATTAATTATAATAAGTTTCAAGTTGTATCAATAAAAAAAGTCTGTGTCAAAGTTCAATCTATAATTTGATACGTGATTCTGTAGTTATTATATTTTGACGAATACATAAATTTTGAATTCGCGTAAAACAATTTTTTTTTGTATTCGTTTACATTTTTTTTTTCGATTTCTATGAACTTTATTTTGTAACTTGACCTCTTTATATATAAAAAAAAAACTCATGAAGAGCATTTTCAATAAAATTTCAATAAAATGTACTCAATGAGTGAGTAGATGAATTTTTAACAAAATGTACTCAATGAGTTTTGGTTGTCAACAGAAGAGTAAAAATGATATCATTAAAATCCATGTTCAATGTCTATACAATTGAAAATGTTTTATTTATTGATAAAAATCACTAAATTATTAAAAAAAAAAATATTACTAGCTACTACATCTCCTCTGACATTCAGTGAAATCAAATACAGTAAAGAAACAAGTAGATTTTAGACGCTTCCCGTCCACAGTATTTTATTTCTCATTTTTCGGCGCCTATTCTTCGAAGGTAGAAAATCTAATTTTATAAATCAATTCTGTGTTTGCGTGGCTCATTACTATAACGACGCTAAATTCAATTGTCTACTTGAAGAAGTATGATTCAATAAATATCTTGTTTTAAAAAGACTCATAGCATAACTAATAAATAAATAAATAAAATAACTTAAGGGGGAACAATATTGCTTGGCTGTTTTCCATACAAAAGTAATATGGGCTTAACTTTAATATTATTAAGATTTTATCTATTTTTAAAGATAAATCATTGTCTGCACGTGTGGTGTAGTGGTTTAAGCGGTCGCCTCGCCGCTCTCCACTACACACGAATCACGCGAATCACACAAATCTTTGTGTGATTCGCAAAGATTTGTTCTGAGACGGGATGTGCTTGTGTGAGTGAATGTGTGTATTTGGCCTTGTCATTGGGACCATTGGATAGTGTAATTGCTTCTTGCGTTATATCTAATGTAAAAATCCAAATTTTATTTATTCTTATTTTATTTATTTATATCTAAAACACTAATATATGTTTGATGGTATCCATTTTTTAAAAAATATTTTAGAATATTTCAATTTGAATGTAACTTAATTAATGATCAAAACAATTTTGACAAAATGAGCGCCAACAAACATTCATTTCTAATACTACCTACTATCGACCCGCGGCTTGACTCTTGTCATCTTTAAAGCCTCATTCCACGTTGGGGTCGGCTTCTAGTCTAATAATGGATTTTAGTAGTAGTATAATGGATTTAACTTTTTTTTCTTTTTTTATAAAAAAATTAAAAAAAAAAAACTAAATATCAGTATTTGACGCCTGCCACCAGACCTCCACAACCCAGTACAAGGTGATACGATACTCTTTGCCAAACTATATCAGACTTTCTGCGGTCTCATACTACTCGCTACGACTGTAATAGATCTTCAAATGGCAACCAAGACCGTCGGCAAAACGGAAGATAACTCATTTTGCTAAATATGATATCCACGGCCGACCGCAGTTAGGCAATATTTCGTACATAATACAAAATAAACGTTGACAATAATAACTTATTAGAATTTTTTCACTTATTTAATAAGATTTAAGTAAATCATAACTATATTTCATATTGTATAGTCAGCCATAACAACATAGGTACGAGGTGCAGAACCCTACATTGTGTGTGACCCAACGTGATATATTTAAAGCAAGATTTTCACAATACGAGCTGCCTCGAACGAGTAATTCGTATAGAAGTACACTCGAGTTGTACTTTACACACACTTTACACATATAAGAGTACACTCGTGCTCATTTTTTCCAGGAGTTCCAAACGCTAACATTAATCAGCTTTTAGCACCTGAGCGATTTTAACGTGCTTAAAGCCACTCTGAATGACTTTAACGCGCTAGCATCGATATTGTTAGCGATTCGCACCTTAGCCTTTGTCTTTGCACTCGCAATGACATCATGTCAATTTCTCCTTTTTTTCTCGTTGACGAAATTTTGAAATTATAAAACAGACCCGAGTGAACTGTCAGAATCGAGCACAATCCGATTCAATTTGGATTGAAGGCGAATCCGAATGCGCTTGACTTTTCAGGATACGAGTATCGTCTGCAAGGTCTTCAAAGGCCACTCGGTCCGTGCCAATTCGTTTTGTGAAAACCCTGTTTTACGATATAGATGTTATTTCTAACCACAGCATGACGTGCCTTCCTTACTTTTATCTAGATAGATATCTCATTAAAACGTAATTAATACGATCAATTTAAAATAAATACCAACCGATTTACTGATAACATTATCAATATCTAAGTATATCATCAGATACAGAAGTTATTATGACGATAAAATACATATATTATTTTAATCTGATTAACATAACATAACATCACGCCTATATTATCCAGAACGGTAGAGCAGAGGGTATCCATTTTTTGGCATATTATTTTTGCCATAATTTAATTATACATAACACGTTCGGCATATTATGCAAAATGGTTCTAAGTCAGTAATGTTTTTTCCGACTAAGCCACTAACTTTTTATTTGCACCTGTCGATATTTACTCTTGCTTTGATGATGTTCGGTAGATTATGCGTGAAGTTTTAATGGTAAAAAAATATGCCAAAAAAGTTATACCCGGTTAATATTATGCGTAACGTTAAGGCCCGAAACTGACTTAAGCGGACGCCCGCGCGGTTTCATACAAAAGTGATGCGTCACGGGGAACGGCGCGGGCGTCCGTCACGGGCAAGCGCGCCCCGAACCCGCGCAACGCGGCCCGCCTCCGGACGAAGGCAGCCGTCGCGGGGGCATGCGCGAGGCCCGCACCGCTACCTAGATTCAATAAACTAGCTTACTGGTTGTCGTTTCTTTTTTGCTAGTAGTCGTCGTTGTGAATACATTAAGCACTCCATCGACACGACTATACATGCACACCGTTAAAATTGAACTAGCGACACTGCGTCCATAAAATAATCCGGCCTCCGCGACGGGAACACACGACGGGCACCGTCGCGTTCCAACGGAGCCCGCCCGCGTGTCCACGCGCGTTGACACGCGACGGCTGCCCGTGGCGGGCGCCCGCTTAACTCAGTTTCAGGCCTAAGGAGTTGCAACTTCCAGCACCAGCTCAGCAACATGAAATGATGACTGCTAGATGCAAATATCCGAATACCTTTTGGTAATATACGAAAAACAATATAAAACAAAAATTGGTGGGTTGCCTTCGATTTCTTTATGATCCCAACATCAGATCGTGACTTGATGAGCATGGGACCATATGACCAGTGTATTCTTTCAGACAAGAAAATAATTTCTCAAATCGGTCCAGGCGTCTCTGAGTGAGTCTTTGAAGTCAGTTAAAACAGAAAACCGAAGAAGAGGGTGTAAAACAACCTCAATTCACCTCTTATTTTACTGGTGGTAGAGCTCTTGTGAATGAGCTCGAGGGCGGCAGCACCACCGTCTTACCTTTAACCTGCCGCCAAATAGTAGTGCTTCCATTACTATGTTCCGGTTTGGTGGTGAGATCAGGCCCTGAATTTACTGGCACATGAGGCATAACACCGTAGTCCTCGGCTGCAGCGACGCATGTATAATCTGCTTTTGTGGATTGTTGATGTCCATGGGCTGTACTCCACTTACCATCAGGTGGACTACACGTTCGTTCGCTGTGGGCGTAGTATATAAAAAAAAAATGTTTAGGTCTGATATGATAGAGGGTCAGTCTATCGCCAGGCAACGAGCACAATTCCAACTCCGTGCTGCTATTAAGAATTTCTTGACGGATAAATTCCTAATAAAACTATTGCCCAACCTGGGAATCGAACCTCCGCCTCAAACCGTCTCTCCACGAGGCAAACAAAATCGGCTTAAATATAACATTAAGTACTTTTATGCGATAAATCGTTATCGAGGAAAAAATAAATATGGGCCGTGGGAAGCAAGGAAGATAGTATTTTAAATGTATTGATTTAACTATCAGTATTGTTTATAATGTATTGTGTAAATAAATGTAATCTGAAGATTATTCGCAAGATAAAAGTAATTCATATTTATGTTGTTCGCGGGTAATGATAAGATGTGTGATAAATGTATTTGTTATTTGATTTCTCATGTTCAATTCTGGTATCGATTTGGATAGTTCATGTACCGATCAACATATACATTTCCAGTGGATGGTCTCACTTTGCACGGAAGGCCTATACAAAGCGAGACTCAGGCAATGTATTGGATGATCGTCTGTACCAAATACTTCAATTCAATGTATCAAATCAAAATCAAATCAAATAATTTATTTCCATGGGCCCCAAAGGGCGCTTGAACACGTCAAAACAAACATCAAAATACAAAAAATATAAAATTAAAATAAAACTTAGCTAACTAAATTATAATACTTATTGTAATAAAATGATTTGACACCGGAGCTTAGCTTGACTTTAATTCAACTTAGAGATTTGAATTAAAATCAATCCAAGTTGGTGCTCCGACGGGTATTGCATCATGAGAAGAGCTGGTGTGAAACTCATGTGCACCATCTTTTCAAATAATTCATACAATTTTTGTTTGTTTTTTTGACAATAATTCAATGTGTAAGTTATAGCAACCAAATGGCTAAAGATGGTAATAAAGAGAAAATAAACTTATATATAGCAATGGAATTAAATTAATACTTATAAATAAATCCATAGAATATAAGGTTGCAATATCTTACACTCCAAGCAGAAAATAAAGGAGTAAAAGCAATGTGTGTATACTGTATACATAAGGGTTCCAGAATAGACAAAGAACATTTTTATATATAAAATTCAAAATTCAAAATTCAAAATCCTTTATTTGTAGATCATAAGTATACAGATATTCTCTTTAATAATTACCCATTGATCGCTATGTCTTGCCATCATGGGCGTACAAAGCTAATAAAAATTTACACACAGATTGCCTTAACTTAACAATGTCAAATGTCTTGGAAACCAGATGAAAGTAACTTACCGAACCTTCTTCCTCCACCCAATAAAAAGACAAGGTTTCAGTTTAAACAACGTACCCAAAATTCTATCAGCATTGCTAAGTTGGATAGCAATCCTTATTTGCTGACCGAAATAAAGACCAGCATTTTGGGAACGTGTGCTCTCAAACAGGCGTTACGTTACCTTCAAAATAATCTCTTTCTGCCTTGATGGTCTAGAGGTTAACGTATGCTCCTCCCATCGCGAGGTCTCGGGTTCGATACCCGGGTAGGGCAAGAGTGTTCTTTGAGTTTTTTCGCGAGAAAATTCTTATAAGATGGCGATAAGCTCGCCCACCCCTATCACATGGTACCTTACCATAACAGGTGAAATGAGGGTTACGCGCTCTGCCATACTCTTCCGAGTAATATAAACGTGATGTTATGTTATTAATCTCTTTCTCTTTCCTCAGGTACCACAACAGCAGAATGATAAACTACGACGCAGAACGTGGCATCAACGTCACGACGGATCCCGTTGCGCGTCTATCAGACCTTCTCATCCCGGCCGCAAGCGTCTCGCATGCGGGGAACTACACGTGCGTGCCAAACAACGCGGTACCTGCTAGTATATACGTCCATATATTTAATGGTGAGTTATTTGTTGTCGTTAATACTTGGACAGATTATCCACTCCAGAGGTTAAATAGTTGGGCGCGTCTTTTGGTAGAGAAAATCATAGCGGACGGCTCCAGTTGAATCGTTTGAATCGTACTGCGCGGATGGGCATCGGCGGCATCGGTGTCTTTGAATCGGTTTGGATTTCCCGTCACTAAATTTCGGCTGAGACGTCACAATAGGTATTAAAAAGTCGGCACTCTTGGTTTCAATACAAATCGTGATACTTGCGTTATCTATGTAGATCTATATCTTTGATTCTAGCTAAATTGACAGAGAGACTGAGAAAAGGAAATAATCTAACGACAGTTCTTACATAGTACTATGGTTCTTATTAGAAATTTTTTATAAAATATCAGGTGCATAAATGTGGTATACGCTTGCATCTAATGTATGAAAAAAATACTTATTAAATGCATTCACTGGTATCACAAAAAAAAAATATCAAAAGTGTTTTCTGGCCAAAGAAACAGGATTTTTAAAACAAAGAATTGTTTCGTAATTAAATCTTTGATAGCAAAGTTGACTGTTATGGATCAACCTTTATCGTTCATTCATGTTGTTGTAATAAACAAATTTTACTCCATAATAATACGACCTATTTCCAGCAAGGTCAGGATTCGTTCGAATCAGGATGACTAACTCAAACTTCCCGACGGATAATTTTGAAAACTTTTCACGAGATTCTATATTTTTCGCGGCAAAGTGCAAACTAATAATATCCGTCCATGCCACGGAGAAATAATTAAAACAGAGAGTGACCTGTCAGTTGAAAATTCTTTGGGTCAAAGCAGAAACGCTATTTTTTGCATCGCTATTTCATAGCTTTTTAGGAAGCTAAATGCAGTGACTAAACGCTACACGCCATACATTTAAGAGGGAACAATTTTATTGTATAGCTGTTTTCCATACATAAGTAATATGGGATAACTTATTATATTTTTCTTTTACTTTTTATATCTTATAATTTAGTTGTTAAATTTCTTTTGATGTATGTTTAACGTATTACGTTAACTACTAGCGCTTCAATTAAATAGCTTCAACAAGAAATTGTTGAAGCTATTTAATTGAAGCGCTGTGTATAGATATAATTTGGCGTCAGATTTGTATTTTTTTTTCAAGTAAAACATAATATGTATGAAGTGTTTAATCTGTCATCTGTTTCTGTACCTTCTTAATAAAATAATATAATAAAATATAATTAACTTTAATATTCTTGAGGTTTTTTCTTTTTTATAGACAAATCCTATCTAAAACACAATTCATGTTTAGTTTTTTTACTATCTTTACAAGTGCACCTACCATGTTAAAGCTCTGCACCACCCTTGGTTGACTGGTAGAGAATGCCTTTGGCATTAAGTCCGCCTCTGTACAAATTGTGCATAAAGTTTTAAATAAATAAAATAAATAAATGTTTGTTGGCGCCCATTTTCCAAAATATTTTTTTCGATTTTCGAGTTTGCATGTAACTCAATTAATGATTAAAACCATTTTGACAAAATTACCACAAAGAACACAAACATGCATTGTAGTTTTTTAGATATAATCTGTCTATAAAAAAATCTTAATAATATTAAAGTTAAATCATAATTATAACGTTAGGATGAAAACACGGCGCTCGGGAGTCTACCGTTCATAATGCCAAACGCGGCGATTGAGTTGCTCTTTAGCAGTTTGACACCGCGACTGATCGCACACATTTGGATGCCAGTCGCAGTGATTTAGCATCTGCTAAACACGTTCTTTAAAAGCAGTCGCTCAAACGCACGATTCCGATACCGCGATCACAAAAACACAACATCGATACAGTCGCAAAATCGCCAATCGCCAATGCTAAAAGTAGCGTATGTACTTGCGCTCTTAGTAGCTCTAATAAATAAGTAGTGAAATTTTAAATCATTCTAGCTATATTTATAATAAACAAGGTTTAAAAAACACAAAGTATGGCTTACGGATAAGTTTTAACTCAAACAAAACAGGATCGGAACGGAAAGTTTCGTGTTTCAGTTTTTGCGATAGTTTTTATTTTATTTACTGTATTTTAGTTTGAGAGTCAGTTCAGTCTAGGGATGGCTAGCATAACAGATTTGAGGCTGAGATCTATAGAGTGTACGACTAAGCTTCGACTTACCTTGAACTTTTGCCTGTATTAGAAAAGTCAAAGTATGGACACTCATAGATCTCTTGACACTAAAGCTTTTTTTTTACGGCATTTATAGAGAACGTACATATAGCCCACCTGATGATAAGTGGTAGCAATAGCCCAGATTGTTGATGTGTCGCTTGTCTCAGGACTATGGTGTTATGCCTCTTGTGCCAGTAATTTTAGGGCCCTGATATCACCATCAAACCGAAACACAGTAGTGCATGCTTTACTTTTGGGTGGCAGGTTAAAGGTGAGACGGTGGTGCGGCTGCCCTCGAACTCGCCCTAGAGCTTTACCACCAACAAAAATGTATATATGTATCAATGTACGAATATAATGATATTCGTCATAAACTGACTTGGACAATTAAACCAAAAGGACTGGTCATTATCAGGCGTTACCCATTGCCAAATGTGTGAGATCGGCAGTCATACACGTTGTGGGGGTGCTTCAAGAGTCGTTGATAGATTTAATTTGTTGATAAGAGAAACGATAGGTTGAAATACTAAATACTTTAATTAACTGGTACCAGAGTACATATTATATAATAAAGTTATCGACTACATAATTCAAACTTAACTACGACCTATCTCTAGCGATACGGGAAGGCGACTGGCGATCCGGGCGACTAAACTTAAGGATCCACTTAAATACATATGCGCTGGTTGCACTGTGTCCCTACACACGTCATTCAAAACTAGTTGTCAAACCATAAATGCGCGGATCAATGTACCCCCGAGATTTGACAGATTTATTTGCTTTTATTTCCTCTCCATATTGATGTAGTGTTCTTTGTTTGTTGGAGAACACAAAATGCCAATAATAGAGTCCCTACACACGTCATTTAAAACTAGTTGTCAAACCATAGATGCGCGGATCAATGTACCCCCGAGATTTGGCAGATTTATTTGCTTTTATTTCCTCTCCATATTGATGTAGTGTTCTTTGTTTGTTGGAGAACACAAAATGCCAATAATAGTGTCCCTACACACGTCATTTAAAACTAGTTTTCAAACCATAGATGCGCGGATCAATGTACCCCCGAAATTTGGCAGATTTATTTGCTTTTATTTCCTCTCCATATTAATGTAGGGTTCTTTGTTTGTTGGAGAACACAACATGCCAATAATAAATATACTAAGCAAAAAACTGAGCGGCGATATTTAAAAATCAAACTTATATTATCCCTCTTTACCGCGCAGAAATAAATAAAACATCGAGTGACCCTGTCGGGAAGTTCGTAGTAGCTCTAATAAATTAGTTATGAACTTTGACATCGTTATAGCCATATTTATAATGTACAAGGCTTAAAATAGCTTTGCTGGAATTTAAGCTCAACAGGTTAATAAAAAAAGACACAAAGTATAGCTTTAGGATAAGTTTTAACTCAAGGAAAACAGGATCGGAACGAAAGTTTCATGTTTGAGTTTTTGCGACAGGTTTCAAGTTCATTTTATTTGAGTTACTGTGTTTTAGTTTGAGAGTCAGTTAAAGTGAAGAGATGACTAATAAAGAAGTAAAATGTGTTATCGTAATTTTTAACCAACTTCAAAAAAAATTATGTAAAGACGTCTAGACTGATTTGAGATTTTTTTTTGTCTGAAATAGTATACTTGTCATCTGGGCCCGTGCTTATCAGGTTACCATCTGATGATGGGATACTAAAGAAATCAAAGGTAACCTTTCGTGCACTGCTACGATGCGGTTTGTTAGTGAGATCAAGGCGTGAAACTACTAGCACAAGAGGCATAACAGTGTAGTACATAAAAGAAGTGACGCATTTACAATCTGCTTTTGTAGTTTGGCTTGAGGCAAATTTTCCAAAATTCATTCAAATTCAAATCATTTGTTTTCATAGGCCCTAAGAGGCGCTAGAACACGTCAAAACATTACAAACATAACAAAATTAAATTATAAGTAAAACTAAATTATACTAATTACAATGATTTAAATAACTCCGGTTATAGCTTAGATTAGTTTTAATCAAACTGTTGAGAATCAGATTAAAATCAATCAATGTACCAGCTCCGTTAGGTATTGCATTATATGAGAAGAGCAGGTGCGAAACTCATATAGCTGGTGAGACTCATGTCAATATCTCGTCTCGTGAATATATCTCAGTCTGCGTAATTTTATATAAAGAAAATCGCAAAATCGTACAAACAACATTCAGAAAGTTTGCGATCTTTGAAATATACTCCAGAAATTTATAATTTTCCCTCCATTAACCTAGAAAGTCAAAGTAAGTTATCAAAAGTAGAAATCTATTATCACTTTCCGATTTCGAGACATCTAAGTGGATTGACGTCGTAAAATTTATTTCCCAAGAAAAAAAAATCGTCGTCTTATTCTGATATTAAAAATAGATGTTACGCACTAAGCGTCTAAAACGCTGCGGTTGTTTTACGTTTTTCGGCGTGCCTAACTATGATGTGATTTGTTTCATTGGTCTAGTGATAGTGGATAGTTAATTTCAGTATGCAACTGCTAACCGCGAGGTTAGACCTCCGGGTTAGGCATAACTGTTAGTTGGGTTTATTTCCATAAGGACATTCTGATTAGCACGGCATCACGGTTTGAGTCTATAATAAAAAAATATAGACTCAAACTCTATTATGTGGTCGAAAAATAATTATGGGTGGCGTGTGGTTGTTATTAATAATAATAAAAGCTTTATTGCATACCAAGAAAAATAAAGAAAATATAACTACTAAGGCAATCACTGAAGACAACTATTGGATAGAGAGTAAGAAAGAGACACAAAAGGGAAGTTCAAGATATACTAGCGAGAATTAAAAATAGAGAAAAATATTAAATGCATAAAGTTATTAATTCTGATGAAATAATTAGTTATAGTTATTAAACCTCTGCCATACTCTTCTGAGTAATATAACGGAGAACTGATATTATTTCTGTGACGATTGATCAGCTTAGTGCGTAACTCAACACTTTGAAACATTCCCATTGAATGAACACCTGATTGAGTCGATTTCTTCGCATCGTGGATAGCCTCTTTTGAAGGCACGAACCATTTGCCGCCTCCAAATTGAATAGTTAGGATTTGACGTAGGTTTGGAGTATTTCTGGGTGGATGAGTCCATATTTTGTGGGCTTTAGTAGCTTGGCAGGTTGAAAGATGGTTTGATACTACTGGGGTATACTTGCAGATGATTTGCAAGTGTTTTGAAAATCACTGAAGTGGCATAATCGTTGAGTCTTATGGCATTGGGCTTCTAGTGTGACCTTGAATATCAGTACGTGGCGGGAGTTGTTAGCCTAGTTGTCAGACTTTTGTCTTCAGAATACTCGTTACGACTGCCACCATTCTTAAAATGGCAATTGGAACCAGCGGTGTACTATGCTCTCCGAGGCACGGAGGCAAACTTGTTCTGTTAAGATAGATAACATTGTTTAACCTGTTAATTAAATAGTTACGGAATATGGTTGTGACTGAATAATTCATACTTTAAACTTATGTAACTAAGAAGCAGTTAAATTAATGAAGTTTTGGGCGAGATTCAAACTTGTAACCTTGGTGACACCGTTTCAATGGTGCCACTGAATCCCCACCAGACTATATTTATCAACTGTATGATACAATACAGCACAAGAGAGTTTGAACCTCTCCCAACTCCTCATTGTTTAAACTGTTTCAGAATACAGGATACAATTTACTTCGCATAATTATGTACTATAAATAGAACTTTAAGGCCTACCCCACATAAGACGGCACACCTATGTGTGCCGTCTAATGTGCGCATAGCTGCACTGACGTCACACGGCGTCGAGTGTTGCTGCCGTCCAGTACACCAGCTAAGAATAAGAGTAAGTCTTACTAACTTGTAATTAAAACATAATTTTCTTTCACAGGTGAAAACCCAGCAGCCATGCAATCATCATCACCGAGCTTCATCACCTGCCTCCACGGCTACCTATTACCAACGTTCATCACCCTCAGCCTGATACGGTGACAATGCTAGCCTGCATATGAAAATGTAACCTATATGTAATAGCAAATGGTTCTGTTTTGCGTGGAGTCACATTTTTGTCTGGCAAAAATTGCGATATGGATTTCTTTTTTTTTGCAACAGAGCGCCAGAAGCAATCTCAATATCCAGTGGATCAAATGACACGGATGAATACAAACATTCACACACAAAAAATGGCTATACTTTTTCTTTCAAAAACAACTAACAATGATATTGATTATATTTGAACTGTAACAATTCATTGATATTACCAGATAAACTCTCTTAGCAAACCTAAACACAATTTCAAAATATAAGATTAACTAAATTCGAAGTGTTATTCTTGAACTTTCAATCAGGCAATTCATAATAGCACGGAGTTGGAATTGTGCCCAGTAGATGGCGATAGGCTCCCCCTATCCCATGGCATCTAAACACAGGTAAAATGTGGTAATATAGGCGTGATGTTATGAATGTTAAATAAAATCCTTATCGCGTCACAACCCACGACAAGCAAATTCAGCGCAATTTTCTCGCTACTGCAAGTCTAATTATCTTCCAGTAATTTTAATAGAGACACTTCGTAATTTCGCTCAAATTGTCACAATTACAGTGCCAATTATTTCAGACCGGCGAAACACGTTCTGCGAGTTTCTGGAACCCTCCTACTTTTAATGTTCAATTTAATCTTTCCGATGGAGTAAAGTTTTATAATTTAAAAGATTTTTTTTTAATAAGGACGGTTTTCCACTGGCACTTTCCTCAATTTAGCTGAATTTATTCTGGTACAAGTTTGTTTGTGGTTTTACCTTGAAATTTAAATTTTAAGAATTGAAAATTATTGTATGCCACGTATGAAACAATGCTTAGTACGATGGAACTATGGAACTCTTCACTTCTAACTGGTAACTTTTAACAACGTGCTATTATGTACACGAAAGGGTAAGCAGAGGAACTGGCGTAGATTGGAGTTTTCATATAGGAGATATTTTCATTACTTTTTTCACGCTACTATTCTTAAAGTACTTTCAGACCAATAGATTCATGACCTATTTGAATAACGTTTTGTTTGAAATTATCATATTTGATAAAGATTTTTTTAATTTTTACCATAAAGTTCTGGTGTGGCTTAAAAATAGCATTAAGGTGGAAATTACATGATTTCTTCAGTAACATAATATAACATAACGTCACGCCTTTATTACGAAGAAGGGTGTGAGATGTACAACACCCACATTTCACCTGTTATGTTTAAATCCTATGGGATAGGGGGTGAGCCTATCGCCACCCATCGGGGAAAATTCCAACTGCGTGCTGCTTTTGTGAATTGACTGACAAAAATACCATAAATAAATAATTACATTCTATCAACAGTAATTAAAAAAAACTTGAAAGGTATTAAGGGACACCCGGATGGAACCAAGTTCCTTTCGATATTTTTTTTTTAAGTTATAATAATATTTTTATTATTATTAACATATAATATAATGTAATATAAACTTAATTAGTAGGCTCAATTTTAGTAATAAAACATGCGCACGCTGTACTGCTTACAACTATAGCAAAAAGTGTCGTTACAACTTTTGATCTTAATTTTTTCCGTCTAGCCCCTTTCGCAACGCGCGATAAGGAACTTCGTTCCAAAAAAATACTTAATTTTGCAACAATCAAACGTTTACAAGTGTGTCGAGCCATAAACATTAGTTTAATTCCCCATCAACTCATCCCTTAATTCATCTCAATTGCGTACATCCATAGACTCAAACGTTAAAGTCAGTCATAAAACCATAACGTATGCAAAGCTTAGGATAACAACTTGTTTATGGCGCCCACGAGTACTGTAAAATGTTATTCCTACTCCATATGCAAGGCAGAAATGTTCTGGTAAAGATGAGGGCGTGTACACACGGGGCGTTGCGTCAGCGTTGACGCAGCGTCAGATACGACAAAACCGCAAATGACTGCAGTCTGGTTGACTGCCTAATATTCGTAAACGCAAGTATGTCCAACTGTTTTCAAGCGTACCGCTCTTAGTAACTACTATGAAGTCATAAGGGCGTTTAGTAGTGAAAAATCGAAGTACTCGCTGTATTGATCTTGATTCAGGTCTGTGTTTAAGCTCCTATGACGAACCGGCAGGGATGTGGCGATGGATAAAGCAGCACAATTTAGCCTTCTTAGCACTGTTGACTTAACGAAGAGACTATAAGTTAGTTATTAAAATAGAAACTTCAAACACAAAATACAATTTATTTTGTGTTTCGTTTCTATGTTGATAACGTCATAGTTGACGCGATTGACGCGAATGATTTTAGTTAACATACAAAACATAACATATATATACTATTTTATTTTATTTTCTTAAGAAAACAAACAGTCTTTCTATAAACTAAATTAATAACTAAAATACTATCTTAAGACCATTAACAGTTTTCGCATATTATATCTATATCTGCGAGTTTGAAAAGTACAAAGATAATCTTATAATTATGTAATATAACAAGCGTTAAGAGTATAATGCTACAGTGCAAAAATTAAGGTAAAGATAATAATATTAACTAATAATTCAATATTAACATTAAAAGTAAAAAATTATGTTAAACCAATTTTTAGAAATTAATTGTCTCAGTTGATTAGGGGTTGTGTTAAACAGATCAAATTCAGGCAAGTCAACACCATTCAACTGTTTTGAAGTTCTGTTAAAAAAAGAGTTTTGTCTATAATTCGTATCACTGTGGGAAACGTGTAAATAATTAACATTCGGATGCCGACGGGTTCTTGCTGGCACAACAAGACTTATTTTAGAAAGGAGTTCTGAAGAATCTATTAAACATTGAGCTATTTTTATATATGTGGTCATATCTGCAATTTTACGCCTTTCGCTAAGAGGTAAGATATGATGTCTTCTACATCTCGAATGATAATTGTCATCTATTGTCCTACACTTATATTGCAAGTGTCTCATGAACCTCTTCTGCACCACTTCTAACCGGTTTATGTAGATCTGATACTGAGGATTCCAAATCTGAGAGCAATACTCAAGTAAACTACGCACGTATGAGCAATATAGTATTTTAATAACCTTTACATTACGAAATTGAGAACTTGACCTAATTAGAAATCCCAATGCTTTATTAGCTCTTGAGACAATATTATTGACGTGCTTCTCATATGTAAGTTTGGAGTCATGAATAACACCAAGGTCCCGTATTTCATCACATTTTTTAAGGTCTTTTCCTTTAAGTTTATAAACAAAATGCATGGGCTTCGTTTTACGTGTGAAAGTAATTGAGTAACATTTGGCTACATTAATGTCAAGTTTATTATAATCGCAATAGTTCTGGAATCTTAGCAAATCTTGTTGTAGCAAAGAACAATCGTTAATACTAGTAATCTGCCTAAAAATTTTCATGTCGTCCGCGTAAAGGACCAATTTCGAGTGCAAGAAACATACTGTTACATCATTGATAAAGATGTTAAAAAGAAGAGGCCCTAAGAGCGACCCTTGAGGTACACCTGAAGGTACAAAATTCCATATGGATGAGTAACCGTTGAGAACTACTGCCTGCGATCTGTTTTCGATGTAAGACTTGAACCATCTGAACAAGTTTCCGTGTATACCGGCCTTTAGAAGTTTCTGTAATAGTAATGAATGGTCAATCCGATCAAAACATTTGGCGTAATCTGTAAAGACGGCATCAATTTGACCACCGGCGTCCATATGAGAAGTGGTGTAGTCTATAAATGTTAACAAGTTCGACATAGTGGACCGATTCCGAAGAAAGCCATGTTGTTCGGCAATGAATGTTACCTTGAGACTATTATAAATTTGTGTGTAAACGATTCGTTCAAAAATTTTTGCAAAAATGCATAATTTGGATATGGGTCTATAGTTTTTAACTTCATTTCTTTTACCACTCTTGTAGATTGGTGTTATAAAAGCTGATTTCCAAAGATTAGGAACAATTCCTTCATTTAAAGAACGTCTAAAGAGTATAGTTAAGGGTTTAGTCAATGCATCCGAACATTTTACAATAAAAAGAGGTGGCATACGGTCAGGTCCGGCTCCCTTGGTCAGGTCAAGTGAATTTAATAATTTATTTATCGTATCGGGCATTATTTCTATGTCGCTAATGGTATTAATATGATTTGTGTCATTTTCACCATATATGAGTTGAGTGCTATTGGGTGAAGAGTTGGTGGGGGTAACCAAAGTTGACTGAAAGTAGGATGCAAAAAGATTACAAACATCTATTCCGGAATCCGCTTTTTGTTCGTCGTACGTAACTGAGGATGGCATGGTGTTACTGCTCTTTTTATTGGACTTGATAAATGACCAAAACATTTTAGGATTTTTAATTATAGACGTTTCGCAATTATTTAGGTAATTATTATAGCAATATTTTTCTATGAGTTTCGCTCTTTGCCGTAATAAAGAAAAAGTGTTGTAGTCTGATGTATTACCATAGTTACAAAACTTTTTGTAATATTTATATTTTTCTTTGAGGACTTTCTTAAGGACTTTCTATACCACCTATACCACCCAGAAGGGTGTGGCAGAGGTGTACAACAACCACACAGGTCTCATGGGATGGGAGGGAGTGAAGTGTTCGTGCGATACTAAATGAGTAGTCTTCACAACTGCGTCACCTTTGCCGCAACGCAACGCCATAGCTTGCGTCGTAGTAGAAATACCGCGTCATAGCAAAGCAGCACATGTAGCAAACTTGGCGTCAAACTAGTTGGGTGTCTAAGTTAGCTGCAGATGACTGTGCTGCACTTAAAAATCGACCATTTCAAATCGAACCGACATTTTATTTGCGGCCATTTTTATATCCTGTCGAGATATTTGATATTATTTAAACTAACAACGTGTGTTTTGTTACATTAACGTAACGCGCCGTGTGGACGGGCCCTTACTTATGGTGCGGTATATTCAAATTACGTCTTTATTATGTCAGTGAGGATTGCAATACAAGCTGTATTACTATGTTAGGTACTCGGACGATAGTACACAATGCCACTGAACAAAGAGAAATATTACATTCATAGAATTAACGAAAACCATTTTTCGGTATAATTATTCGTGATCATGAATTAACGCCATGAAATATTAATCACAATATTTTTATTTTTTTAAATGTCGCCCGCAATTTGTAAAACGCCTGTGTCGCGGGAGTGTTCACAAACATACATTTCACACATACACAGCGCACCCAGAGTCAGAACAAATCTTTGCGAATCACACAAAGATTTGTCCCGTGTGGGGATCGAACCCACAACACCAGCGTAGTTAGAAACGGCAATGAGACCGCTTTAACCACAACGCCAACCGTGCACTCAATTATCAAACGTTTGCATCAAAATGATTGTTACTAATTTGGAAATCCATATTTTAATTCGTCTTTTTCTTGCAGTTATTAATAACACGAACCTAAGCTATTCATAAATCAAAAGTTATAAAAAGCTGAACATGAAGATGTCATAATAACGATTTTACTACTTTAATATTAATAAAACCGACGTGAGGTGAAGACATTATTAGCCGGGCTATGCCGACTAGTTTCGAATTTATTAAGTAGATACATCAACTGAGCGATTAATCACATTTCGTCACCGTCACGCGATTTCTCGCACTCAACTGCAACTGCGAGTCGTCGCGATAGATTCGAAACTAGTCGGCATATCCTAGCTAAAATAACGTGAGTAACCCGTATTGTCAATAATAATGATTTTACTGCTATTTACGAAATAGATTCGTGATCTACCTAGATACTATATTTGTATAAACATTTAAAAAACTAAATTTTAGACTTTAGTGTTCGCTTGTTCTATCAACAAAATGTCGATCGACTATGACAATTTCAAAGGAAAAATTCATCGAATAGGTCATGAATCAACTTTGCTAATAGTATTGCAACTAGTTAGTGAAGACTGACTTCTTCTTTTTGGTCAGTTCCTCATGGCTGAGGGTTGTGACCACGTGGAGTGCTGCTCTTAATCATATCCTTCCAAGTTCCTCTGCCTTGGGCTAGCTGTATTGCCCCCTTGATGTTGGCACCCGTGGTGTCTCGTATGGCATCTGTCCATCGTGTAGGGACTCTGCCTCTACTTCTCTTTCCTTCAGTGCTGCCAACCATTATTAGCTTCTCGAGGTTGTCCTGGCGGGTTGTGTGTCCAAAGAAAAAGACTGACTACACTAGTTATAAACATGTGGGTTACATACCTAAAAGATGGGTATGTTATACTTCTTAAATATGTAACTCACACATCGTGTTGTATAAGGCTTTTAAGGTTTTAGCTTTAAAAGCTTTAAAGCTTCAAGGCTATAGCCATAAAGGCTTTAAAGGCTTTGAGGTTTTAGCTTTAAAAGCTTCAAGGCTTTAGCCATGAAAGCTTTAAAGGCTTTAAGATCTTAAAATAAAAACCAAAACCTTAAGAGCGTGTATTCCTTCTCAATATGTAACTGTCAATTTTTGCAGTTTTTTGGGAATATTCCGAAAAATTGAATGAAAGTATGATTTTATTCAACTAACTTTTTAGAAAGTGGGCTTTACAAGGTAATATTTACCTTATAAAGCCCACATTATTTAAATATGAATTTAAAGGTGCAAGCCTTAAAAGTTTTTAAAGCTTTAAAAGTTTTAAAGCTTTAAACCTGCAAGCCTTAAAGGTTTAAAACCTTTAAGGCTTGAGCCCTTAAAGCTAAAGGTTCAAGGCTCAAGGCTCGAGGCTCGAGGCTCAAGGCTTAAATTTACAACACTACTCACACATGCTTATCTAGTGTAGCCAGTCATCATTGTGTCGTGAAAGTTTTTGGCCTGCATACCTAACTGCTTGGCCCACTGTACATTGCAGATTCTAGAAATTTGCCCAGACCGCTCTTATTTTGAACGACCTAATTTGGGTAATGGTAAATAATTATCTTCAGTCGTATTTTATACTAACAAATATGACTCCACGCAAAATATTTATGTAAAAACTGGTTTTAATACTAATGTAATAAATGTATGACGTCATCTGTATTAAGGTTTGGTTATTGTTATTGCAGTTTTATGATTTTGTTTAAATTAATAATTGTAAAATATTGTATTTGGATTTATTTGCCTAGCAACGATAATACGATTTTTTTTTCAAATTATGAAATGCAAAATGTTTAGAAAATATATTTTTAAAGCTAACCAATAAATATGTTTGACTCTTAATCAAATAACATTTTGTAGAACTAATTAGAACCGTATTTTTTCATTTTATCTGTCACACACCATGTTTTTGTATTTTAAATGTTTACAAATTGCTTTTATGAAATATCAACTTTATTTAAAATAGATAGGTTCGATTCCCGGTTCGGGCAAAGTATTATTTGTGAACTTAGTTCAGGAAATTCACTATAGCAGCACAGAGTTGGAATTGTACGGTGAATGACAATAGGCTCACCTCGTATCCCATGGGACCTAAACATAACAGGTGAAATGTGAGTGTTGTACACCTCTGCCACACCCTTCTGAGTAATACAGGCGTGAAGTTATGTTATGTTGTTAATCAAAATAGAGGTACTTGAAAGAAACAATAAATAAAAATTGGGTAGCTCAAACGTTTTTATACCAAACAAAATATTACATTACGAACGGTTGAAATGCGTCAAAAAAATGGAAATTGCCAACCCATTGGGCAGAATTTACAATCGGGGAACATAATAATTGTTGGAGAACTGTTAAAAATCGTCTATAGGGGTAGACTCCCGAGCTCCGTGTTTTCATACTAACGTAATATGGGTTGAACTTTAATATCATTAAGTATGTAAGTAATTTTATAGGAAACTCATATTTGAAATCACTTAAATGTATGTTTGTTCGTGGCTATATTGTCAAAATTGTTTTAATCATTAGTTTGTTGAGTTACACACAAACTCAAATATAGACAATATATTTATTTGCTCATTACAACAAAAATTAAGTACCGATAGTCATTTGCTAAGATACAAGTGTACAGTAAAATTCGTTATTGTGAGCGACTGGTGCCCAAGCTAAGCCGAGGCTTGTGTTTCAGGTCACCAGTTGACCACCCTGGCTTACAATTCACAATACTATTGTTACAAATATCTGTAGCATGGTAGAAAAAGTTATACAATTTTCGTGGTATCGTTAGGGTTAGAATATGGGTATAAGCGTAGTATGTGTTGGAGGGCGTATGTATGTGTGTTTGTGAGTGTAGAAAACATATACGGGGTGGATGCGACATAGCGACATTTATTGAAACCACAGCTTCTATACATGGTAAGTATCAATTTCCACCGGATAAAAATTCTCTGGCGAAAAAAAAAAATCACGTTCTCCGAACAATTTGAACATTGCGATCGTGCATTTTGTTCGGAAGACGTGGATTTTTTTTTCCCCAGAGAATTTTTTATCCAGTGGAAATGCATACTGGCCATGTAAAGAAGCTGTGGTTTCAATAAATGTCGCTATGTCGCATCCACCCTGTATATTGTTTTAAATGGGCGAAATCAAACATTCATTTTAGTGTTTTAGATATGATTTTTCTATAAAAATAGATAAATACATACTTGATAATATCGCTCGTTAACGGTAAAATAAACATCGTGAGGAAACCTGCATGCCTGAGAGTACGTAATAAACGCTCGAGGATAGTGTGAAGTCTACCAATCTGCACTTGGCCAGCGTTGTAGACTATGGCCTACCCCTTTCATCATGAGAAGAGGCCCGAGCCCAGCAGCGGTTCATGTATTAGATATAAGACTCTTATTATTATAATCATATTAAAGTAAAACCCATATTACTTTTGTATGGAAAACAGCCAAGCAATAGTTCCCTCTTAAAACAATGTTTTTGTTACGAAGCTTGGTAATTTTTTGCAGTCCTAGTGTTTTGATTTGCTATTAATATTTTTTTTTGTATTGTAAGATATCACAAATATCTTATTTTATTACAATCTAGCCCATAAAGGCTAATGAGTAATACTATTTAAATTAATATGTAGACATAAATCTAAGAGGCGTCCAATAACATTTTACTTAGTTTTTATTAAGGCGATGACACTTTGTTCATGTTGTCTTTTGATCTATCACTCTTTTTGTTTATAATTTTTCACTTAATCACTAACACTAACTAACTCATATGGTTTTGTCCGTTTACGTCTTTTCACTATGTCCGTATTGTCGAGGAGCTGGATCCTATCAATAATTTGCAAATATAATTTAAGCTTAGACACATAGGTACACACTTTATAAATCCAGTTATATTTATAGCACAGTGCCAGATTTATTATCTACCTCCCGAGATAATATAAAGCCTTTATTTTCTAAAACATTACATAAAAAACATCACGCCTATATTACCCTGAAGGGTGTGGCAGAGGTGTACAACACCCACATTTCACCTGTTATGTTTAGGTCCCATGGGATAGGAGGTGAGCCTAGCGCCATTCCAACTCCGAGAGGCACATACGCTTACTACTAGACATCGAGGCAGTTAAAACAACAGCAAAAATAACAAAATAATTCGTTTAGTAAGAAAAATAGATTTTCAACGTTTTTATTCGATGTCATTTATATGAGCATCATGTATACAATGATACAATATATTACTATGCGCATTTATTTGTAACACACATCATGTAATTTTGGTCTGTGTTCGATTCTACCGGTTCAAACAAAATTATGGAAGAAGAATATAAATAATTATGTATCTCTCAACTTACACACAACGCCATCCTAGTCCCAAACTAAGCAGAGCTTGTACTATGGGCACTAGAATAACTTATACTAATACATATATACTTTTTTTTTGAAAAATAATTACTTATTATACATAGAAACACCAGACTAAGACAAAAGATTTGTCTTAAGAAGTGTAACTTGTAGATACTTGTGTCGCTATTTTGCATCCACCCTGTATTATATTGATGTTAAACATCTGCTGGTCGACGCTTTCATGTTATGGAATGTTATGCATCTGTACTGAAGCATATTATTTGTATTAAAATAAGTTCATTCATTTCATTGATTACAATTTCACAAAATTATATTAAACCAAATAATGTTACTAATGAATAGTGGTCATTATTGCAATAACCGATATTTACGTTTTGTCACACAATTTAATTTAAATGACATCGGCAAGCATGGTAAATTTCATTTGTAAATTAAACAACCAATTCATTTTAATTCTATCTTATTATTATTATTATTGTTTTGTGATTTAATTGTTTTAATTTTTCTAATGCTACTTACTGTAATGACGTGTAATTATT
This sequence comes from Hypena proboscidalis, assembly GCA_905147285.1. Classification (NCBI taxonomy): domain Eukaryota; kingdom Metazoa; phylum Arthropoda; class Insecta; order Lepidoptera; family Erebidae; genus Hypena; species Hypena proboscidalis. The sequence goes on along the minus strand of LR990150.1, from coordinate 446,803 downwards.
ATTACAAATAAATAAGTTTATGAGTTTATCATTTTTTATAAATAATGTAAGTTTAATACTAACCAATAATTTAAAATATAATTGGAAATTAAAACGTCATTATTAAAATTATATTTTAACTGCTATTTATATAAAGTTAATTTTGAATATAGCTGTTATGTATACTGTTATTAATATCCAAAAATATTATCGTTTCTTAATATTTTGTTCGTAAGTTATTCTATATAAATAAAATTGTAAATAAAATTAGTGTATATGATAAAAAGCTCATAATGTCATTGTTAATATTTGTAAATATTATTATGTATTAGAATTAAGTCGAGCCGCGTATAATAAAAATAACTGTTCATTTTCATGAGTGTTTTATTGCTTACCTACATTATTATTAAAATTTATCTGGACCAACAATAATAATAATAACAGTCAATGGACTGATAGCGAAGAGCCTCGACCAACACCTTAAGAGGCTCGCGTTAGCAACTGGACCAAGAGCCAGGTGCAGCAGGCGGTCCTTGTGGACACGGCACGCATCGAGAGGAGGTACCTCTCTCTGGAGCTTGGTCCTTGCACCTGATGGCGGTGGGACACTGTTTTTTATGTTTAAATGTTTTTTGTATTTTTTTTTAAATCATTTTTCAAAATATATGAAATACGTGAAATAATGAATAAATAGAAATAATAATAATATACAATATAATAATAAACAATGTACGACTTCTAGTCATCGCCAGTACTAATCATTAATTATTTCACTTATCACCACTTATTATTGGTGATTAGAAGAGGTACTTGAGGTAAAATGGAAATATAAAATTAGATGAAATATAATAAAATAATACAACAACAATGGCAACTATTTATCATCTGACGGTAAGTATGATAGTTTTTAATATAATTATCACTTTTTTATTCTATAAATTTTGCTATTCGTACAAAATGTTTGTTAGTAGGGGAGTATGTATAAATTAAAAACCGGCCAAGTGCATGTCGGGCCACGCGCAGTAGGGTTCCGTAGAAAAATATTTTTAATTTTACTTTTTAACTAAATGGCGTCCTTCAGAAAGGAAATTTTTGTAGTACACGAAACCAGCTAGCACGTATGACGAGATGTATGAATGTTGAGGAAGCGAAAGAAGTATGTAAGGAGCGAAGCACATGGCGTTCCATCGTCTCTGCCTACCCCCGTGGGATAAAGGCGTGATTTTATACATGTATTATGTATGTTTATTTATGTTTCAAGAATTTTGAACGAAATATTCTGAGTAACTGCATCTGACATTTCGGACCCCTATTCCTCTTGAACTAATGAAGTGAACTTATCCGCTATAGTTTTCCTTTAAAGTTCATTACATGTACTACCGACACAATTTTTTTCAGATTTTGGGATCCATTAGTTTAGCTTTTAGAGGGGGGGGCCGCCCTACTCGAACAAAAATTTGCTCTTTAAAGTTAATTATCTCGCAAACAAATCTCTAAATCAAAAAACTGTCTTAGCAACCCCTAAACGTTTTTAAAAGGCCTATCTAACAATACCCCACACTATGGGGTAGGCGACAAAAAAAAAAAAACATCTCTACTTTACATGTAGGGGAGCTACCTGAAAAAAAAATATTTTTCCAAATTTTATTCTACGACTTTCTTTGTTTAGTTAACATACATGTTCATGCAAAATTTCAGTTTTCTAGCACCAAGGGTTTCGTCGCTATGCCGTGGACAGACGGACAGACGGACATGGCGAAACTATAAGGGTTCCTTGTAGGTACTACGGAACCCTAAAAAAGATTTAGGTATGTCTCTTTGCAATAAATGTACAAGTTGATAGATCTGTTTGGACCGAAATATGTGTTATTTCTATTATTAAATAATTTCATTTGTATCATTTCAACATTATTAAATAGGTAATTTTAATTTAATATTTATCAATTACACATATTATTATGTTCATTGATGCCAATGTCGACAAAATTAAAGTCAGACCCACCTCAAGCTTAATTTCCTACCAGCATTCAAACACGATTAAAACGATTTTCACTTAACCAGTTATGAGAACTGACATTTAATGAACTGAATCATGTTGGTGGGATATAAATTTACACTAACACTGATATCAATTAAATCTTCCTTGCGTTTTATGACGTAAATGTAAATGGTAAGCGATTTTTGTAACAGTAATGTATGGATGATGCTATACATGTACAAACATTATAAGGTATATAATCCCACCAACACGCCCACCACTGTGACTCCTGTGACGCCAGGATCGACAGCGGTAACCAACTGAAAGGCACCGTGCATGACACACGGGCAATCCCAGGGAGAGTTAAAATTGTCTTGGAACCCACAACGAATTTAATCAGAAGTATATAGTGTGAGTTGAAAAGTAGGTATGTATCTTTATTTCCCTCTAAAGCAAAGCGGGCGACTGAGTAATGCCAAATATAGACAAAGTGTCTATATGGAAAGAGTGTAGACACCACGGACAGTGATAAAGCTATGGGGCCTACATTATAAGGTATTTTACAAATTTGATATCTAAATCATTTTTTAAGGATCATTCAAATGATCGACGATACCGTCACATTTAGTTAAATCGAAATATAGTGTAATAAGATGTAGATCTTAACGCTATTTGCTTGAAATAAAACTAAATAAAATGAAAACCACACGGTTACATACTCACAATTCAACTGCTATTTTATTCTGCAATCTTGCAGTCATGTTGACTGCACAACTCGAATATCAACCTAGCACTGTTTCAATAACTTTTTACTTTTTGTACTTCAAATGAATAGAAATACAATCATAATAAATTAGTTAAACAATTCTTAATGATATGAAAAGTATTTTCATTAAAACTAAACATAGTTTTCTAATGCAATTCTGTAAGGGATATAAAAAGCAAGAATCGGATGTCCATTTCGGACTGTTGCCATTATAAAATCAATAAAAATAGTCTAATTTACTATGAAATTAAAAAGAATCACAACAATAGATTAAAGTAATCATTCTGTCTCATCAAAAGTTACTTTTTAAGTTTTAGGACTCGATTTACATTTTCATGAGTTTTTTTTTACACGTAAACCAAAACGATTTGTATAATTTAACCACTGTCGTACAATTACACTAATGTACAATTACACTAACACTGACGTCACGTACATCTTCCGCGTATCTTGTTCTATGACGGCGATGGTAATCTTGATTTACGATGCAAACGGATCTCTGTGATGTATGGATGATAGTGCATTAAGAGGGACATGGTACATAACAAATATTATAATATATAATTATTAAATATAACGGGGTATTTACCATACCATAATAAAGTTTTATCGTGAGCAAAGAGATTGCAACATTTTATATAATATTCAAGTTGAAAATTAAGAATCCAGCACGGCTCGAACCTGCACCCCCTGGGTATACGCCCCAAGTGCTTTACCAATAAAATTCAGCTATGGATTTGTATACTGCTAGACTCGAAATTTCTCAACTCTTTTGTGCCAGCGTCATAGGTACTTGGTTTTAGCGCCACAAATGCGATGAGTGATAGTGATTAGTCACTTGAATCACTGGATTCTTAATTTTTTAACTTTAATATTATAAAAAATACAAAAAGGCATAGCAAAGCTAAAATTTGCTTTAAAATATTACAAGATTGCAACATCTTTGAAATATCGAAATAACTCGCTACAACAAATTTAATATACATGGTAAATATCCCGTTATATCTAATAATTAGTAAGAAAATAACCATGTTTAGCCTCAAAACTTATACTATAATATAGTTAAGCAAGATTCCCTAACCCAGTGGAACTATAATTTAGTTCATGTAGGTACGTCAGTCTCGATAAAAAAATGTACAGTGTGACCGAACTTTATAAGTTTTCTGCACTATAAATGTTTTATGTCAAATCAAATATAAATATCGGTATTTTTTTCGGACGTATAGTTCATCTAATGATAAGTGGTGACTATAGCCTATGAGTATCAACTAGCCACTAAAGCAGATAGTAGATGCGTTGCTACATTTGAGGATTATGGTGTTATGCTTCATGTGCCAGTTATTTTAAGGCCGGATCTCACCACCAGACCACAACACAGTTGTTTATTTATTTATTTATTTATTTTGGTTAGCTTACGACTGTTTACACAAGTAATATTACAAACATATTTAATACAGTCGAATCATGCTAAGTGTAACAATCAATTACAAGCTAACACCACTTGCACGGTTTGGTTAAACTTAAATTCCAAAAAAAAAAAAAACATTATGAAAATAAAAATAAAAATTATAAAAATGAGGCAGATTAATTAACAATGGATAATATGGTAACAATTAAAAATAACAAGTACAACTTTGATAATTAAATTTAAAGATATACATTTTAATAAATAAATTATAGGGTTAAATTCAAATTGATATAGTATTGCAATACATTAAATTAATAATTAATTGTATGTTGTTGATCTATGAATAAAACTGATATCAAATCAAATCAAATCAAATCATTTATTTCCATGGGCCCCAAGGGGCGCTTTAACACGTCAAAACAAACATCAAAACACAAAAAATATAAAATTAAAATAAAACTTAGCTAACTAAATTATAATACTTATTGTAATAAAATGATTTGACTCCGCTCCGGTGAGCTTAGATTGACTTTAATCCAACTTAGAGATTTGAATTAAAATCAATCCAAGTACCAGCTCTGATGGGTATTGCATCATGAGAAGAGCTGGTGAGAAACTCATGTGCACCATCTTTCCAAATAATTCATACAATATTTGTTTGTTTTTTGACAATAATTATATGTGTAAGTTATAGCAACCAAAACAACGTTATGGCTAAAGATGGTTATAAAGAGAAAATAAACTTAAATATAGAAATGGAATTAAATTAATACTTATAAATAAATCCATAGTATACTTGATATAATGGACTTAACTTTATAATTATAAATTTGGAGAGTAACAAAAGGTAATCGGAAGTAAATACGCAAGCGCACGTCACGGTGTCTTGTTCGGAAGTGGTTATCCACGGGCCCCCGGCACCCGCTCGCCGCAGTGTCCCCCGCGATGACGATAGCAGCCGACAGCGGTCGAGTTCGCCCGAACACAGTTAGTGCAATTACTTCTATTTGACGGCAGGTTATAGGCACAGTATAAATATGTACATGCACACCGACGAGACCCCTAAGCGGCACTCGCTACTGAGAACACCGCGACAACCGCTTAGGGGTCTCGTCGGTGTGCATGTTTATGTGTGCGTGCCGTTTCGCACGTTTTTAGGCAGTTTCCGTACTGTTTGTACATATTTATACTGTGTTATAGGCGAGGCTGCTGCTCTCGAACTCTTTTACAAAAACTATACCAATCTACCACAATTGTAATTGTATAATACGAAATTTGAAAATTGTAATAAAACATACCACGTGAAAATTAATAACTTGTTACAAAAGTTTAAAACAGTTGAACACGAAGACAAATTATTGGTGTCGCATTGTAAATTCTGGAAATTTGCCCTGGACGCTGTTTCATGTGACCTGATTTTGGTAATGTACTAGTGATTAACATCGGAGTAATTTTGAACTACCGGGAAGTGTCTTTCTCACTCGACCTATAAACTGTTTTTAGGGTTCCGTAGCCAAATGGCAAAAAACGGAACCCTTATGGATTTGTGATGTCTGTCCGTCTGTCCGTCCGTATGTCACAGCCACCTTTTTCGTAACTATAAGAGCTATACTGTGGAAACTTGGTAAGTAGATGTATTCGGTGAACCGCATTAAGATTTTCATACAAAAATAGAAAAAAAACAATAATTTTTTGGGGTTCCCCATACTTAGAACTATAAATAGGTCTTCAAAAATGATATTGAAGTTTCTAATATATTTTTTTTCTAAACTGAATAGTTTGCGCGAGAGACGCTTCCAAAGTGGAAAAAAGATAAATTCACACTATTTCACAAAATAGCTATAATAAATGAAAAATGCTCGACTTCAATAGATTCACACAATGGGCAAACATTATTGTATTGGCAGTTGAAATACGTCAATAGAATAGAGTTTGCCAACCCATTGGCACAGAATTAACACTCGAAGAACATTAAAGTTGAAAACAGTTGTTTAAAATTGTTTTGTTTTATGCCAAGTTGTTATACAACTTTTTTTAAGTCTAGTTAGTAAATATAAATAAATAAATATCACACAACATACACACAACGCCATCAAGTCCCAAACTAAGCAGAGCTTGTTCCATGGGTACTTGATTAACTGATACTAATTCATATGTAGTTTTCTTTTGTAAATATAATACTTATTATACATAGAAACATCCAGACCAAGTCAAACGTCCTTGTTTAAGCACACTACGATTTGTCTTGAGTGGGAATCGAACCCCCGACCCCAGCGTCGCCCACCAACTCCGCCATCCGGTCGTCAAACAGTTATAGTGTTGAAACCTTCGCCACTGCAAACTCTTTTGTCAATAAACCGTTTAGATTCGTTTTTTTTATAAGTATGTGGGTATTTGTCATGGAAATTATCTTTTGCTAACGATGAACAAATTTAATATACAATTATTCACCTCTGTCACACACTTCTTAAAAATATAGGTGTGATTTTAGGTTACTATTATCATTATTCCATGTCCACCAACCGTTATGTGTTTAAAACTAAAGTGCGTGATCATCTCTTCAATGAGTTGGCAGAATTAAGTCAAACATAGTTTACTTCGTTATAATATATAATATATATAATATTTATAAATATTTAGGTATGATTATATTTGTGTATATTAGAATTGTATATATAGATCCATTGTATAATTTATATATTCTAAATAGTTTATTTTAAGTTTTTTGTAGTGTAATAATTTTTATATTGATGTATTTAATTAAGTAATTGTAATGGTTTGTTTCTAACCTACTCTCAGCTCTTGCACCTACCACTTGTCGTCACTGCATCACCTAAAGGTTGACTGGTAGATAATGCCTACGGCATTAAGTCCACCCATGTACCATTTTTGTGCATAAAGTTTTTAAATAAAAAAAAAAAAAAAAAAATATTCACAACTCTAATTCACAACTTTTGATAACAAAATGATGATGTTTATTAATTATAATTAACGCTAGAGACAAAAACAAACATTTTAATTAGTCAACCTGAGTTAAATAAATTAATGAATATTAACTGGTCAATCAAATTGAAATTTAATTCTGCCGTCTTTCTCCAATGCTTCTACTGATGGGGCACCAAAGAATTATTAAGAGCTGTTCAGCCACTTGGCGACTTGTACTGCTTAGACCATTTTTACACATGCTTTGCCAAAGATATTTTTTACTTTTTATGTTTTGCAATAATAAACTATAAATTAAATTTAATAAAGATTACTTTTGGACAAAGTTACTTTACGGCATTAATTTTGAAGCTAACTGAAAAACGTTTTGCGTGAAAATTTGCTGACAGATGTGAATTTTTCAGTGCATAGTACTGACCCAATCTTATTTTTTAATATTATGTGTTGTTTAATAAAATATAAATTTATATTATGCAAAATACTTTTTTTTCTTGCCAATAAGAAACTCATAAAACATGATCTCCTCTATCTCCCATGGTCGTTGCACCAAACAGCTCATAATACCGCCGTTGGCGGTTTTAGTTTTCAATTACTATGTGTTAAGTTTTTTAGTAAATTATTAATATTAAAGTTTTTTTAGGCAATTTTTGTTAATCAGGTATATAAATAATAATATAGACATATAAATTTAATGATTTAAAATGTATGAAAATATGGCGGTCGGGAGTGTCCCCTTAAATGTTACTGACAGAATGAACTTTAATTCCACACCAATTGAGTTTTCATTAGGCTGAAAGCTCGTTTGCCGAAGTTCTATCTACATTAGTCGCTTTGTTCTTTATTTTAAAATACTGGACGTGACTTTGAGTGGATTGAATGCTGTTTTAAAATTCTTCTTTTGTGAAATAATGTCGGCTTAGGTTTTTAAAGGCCTATTATTTTCATCAAACGCTGTTTTTTAAGATTTGATAGAAATTTCAATTGAAACAAATATCTTAATCTGTTATCTTAATTATCTTAGCGCTCAATCTGTACAAACAGATTTCTGTTTGAGGCCACACGTTCTCAAAATGCTGGTATTTATTTTGGCCAGAAGTTGAGCATTGCCATACAACGTGGCAATGTTGCCAGCATTTTGGGAACGTTGCCCACTGGTAGCGGTCTTTTAGACTAGGTTTTACATAGTTTTAGATGTAGTCATTTATTTTTAGGTTAATAGGAATTTTGTTTTCTTTTTTTTTTAAATTTTTATTCACATTACATTAAATTAATAAACGGGTTTTAGATTCATTCAGGAAGTACTAACTAGTATCTTCCAATTTATTTTTATGCTACTTTTTTAAATTATGAATTTAGATGGTTTTTATTTATTATATAGCAGAGCTTTAGTTTTTCGAAAGAGTTTCATAGAGTGGCAACTTTTTTCTAATCTATAATTCGCCATTTGCATTAGTAATTGCAGTATTACGGTTTAATATCACTCAATAAATATAGCTTTTAACCAATTTCACTCTATATCGATACTGACTCTTTATGATACCGGTTTTCAATTCTAAGTCCGCCATCGGCAGTGTGAACTCCCTTTATAATGTTAATGACAGTCCATTACGGATGATTTTTAATTCCACACTCAAAAGATAAATTACTACTCCAATTCAATTGAGTTTTCATTAGCCTGAAAGCTCGTTTGACAAGGTTATATCTACATTAGTCGCTTTGTTCTTTATTTCAGAACACTGGACTTGACTTTTAGTGACTTGAAAGCTGCATTTTTTTGATGATAAAAGTTGTTTTTGGCGTTACTTTGAAAAGCTCTAAAACTCTAACCTTAAGCAGTTTTTTAATGAGTAGCGTTAAATAAAAATTTAATTACTCGTTTTTGGTATGCTACTGAGAATTCACCTTCACTATATTAGCCTTTTGGCAGCAGCAATAGCCGAGTGGCAGACCGTAGGACTGCTAAGTCAAAGGTCTTGAGTTCGAACCCACACACACCTCTGTCAATAAATCGTTAAGTTTCGTCTTTTCGTAGATGTGTGTGTATTTGTTATATGAATTATCGCTTGCTAACGGTGAAGGCAACCTAAATGCCTGAGAGGGCCTAAAAAGTGCACTTGGCCAGCGTGGTGGACTATGACATAACCCTTCTATTCATGAGAAGAGGCACGAGCCCAATAGTGGGACAAATATTAGATATAGGGCTGCTATATTGTTGTATATGCAGTGGCGCTGCAGTCCCACCTCCGACGCAGCGCCAGTCAATAAACTAGTATTGCACTAAACGGTTGTATCATTGCTTCCTACCTACCTACATATACACTACGCCTACGCCGCGTCTGTTTGTTTGTTCAATAAGTTTTCGTTTTTTTAGCCGTGGCAGTGTTTGATGAAAATAAAAAAAAAATTGCATTGAATACAGCAGATAAAATTAACATTAAATCCTTTGAAAACTTTGAATCATCTATGAAAAATTTGAATATTTTTCAGAAAACACAATATTTTTTCTAACGATCAACTAGAAAGCTTTATGTAGACCCTAAGCTCTCCTTTAGCCTAAACTTAGTACATAATAACTTGATTAACTTGGTCGACTAGTGCATAATGCAGCTGAATGTGGAACAATACACATCCCTGTTCCACATACAAAGCTCGCCATTGTTACCATAGCAACAAAATTTTGTTGAAAGTCGGCAGACTTATCAAACAACAAATCCGAGGTATTTCACCGTTGACTAACAACTGAACATCAACACTATTTTCACTCACACATTTATATCATAGGCCGATAGAGACAACAATACCGTTATATGTGAGCGATTGTATATTGTATTGTGAGCTGTCTACGGTTTATTTTTTACTGAATGAATTAAAAAAAAGGGATTATTTACTCACAGGCTTATGACTACAAGTACACATCAACCTATACATTTCCAGTATAAGATGATCTCGCTTTGTATAGCTTTCCTGCAATACGAAACTAGCTTATACTAATATACTAATAAGCAATGTACAGCTTATTCTAATATACTAATAAGCAATGTACAGCTTATTCTAATATACTAATAAGCAATGTATAGCTTATACTTATATACTAATAAGCAATGTATAGGATGATCGGTACCCGGAATACTCGGACTCGGATACTCGAAAAAAAACTAATTAGGAGAGACGCCAATAATACTAGTATTTTTATGTTCATTACCATTTTCAGCTTATATTAGGAATTATTTTTCACTTTTTAGTTAGAAGTAGGTACTTTAAAAGGGTGTTTTTTAGATTTTTTATTTTATTTTCTACTTTTTAGTTTGGTTTATTTATAAGAGTTTTTTTTTTTTTTTTATCGAATTATTGCATTGTCATCGATCTTTGACAGGTGTGCAAATCGAGTCCAAAGGAGTCGGTTACATACATACATACAAACAGGTGAAGCTAATATAAGCGTGTTAAAAACTTGGCATGTGTGATGCTAAGTTTTTAACTTGTAACGTTTTTTGGGATTTGAATTCTTCAAAAACCAACAGCGTTTTGTGTAATTGTTTGTCTGTATTAGTATTCTGTAGTCTGTAGTGGTTATGTTGGCTCGTACTGCTGCTAGCCACAAAATAGTAGATTGTATCATAAGGGAGCAAAATAATATTTTTAGGGCGAGGGCGCTTTTTTGAATCCAGAGCGAAGTGAGGGATTCTAGAGTAGAATCCCGAGCGTAGCGAGGGATTCTATAGTAGAATCCTGAACGTAGCGAGGGATTCAAAGTACGGCGCCCGAGCCAAAAATATATTTGCGCCCGAGTCATACACTCTACTTTTCATCACCCATATGAGAAAATAAAAGATGCCTCATATTTTCTTATAATATATTATTATTTAAAAAAAATAGAGTTACAACTAAAATTAAATGTAACTATCAAATAATTAAATAACTAAAAATTTATATTTTATTCAGCCGGGGCAACGAGTCTATGGGCCGTCGTATTAGCAGCCAGTCATTCAAACTATATTTGCGTTCGATTCCCTCGGCGCTGAACACTAAGATGTTCCAAATTCAAAAAGTGTGCCTAAAAGTACTTTTAATCCCGCTTAACGGGGATTAAAAACTCATTATTGCCCGCTCAAAGTTCCTTACTGAAAACACCAACTTTGGTCGCATTTAAAGGCGAACCAAGTCGTCTTTTTCGAATAGGTGGGATGAAAAAGAATTTAATAACGCCCAAAAATAGCATTTAAAGTTGGTGCCAATTTATTTGCCACAACTTATAATCTAGGAGCATCGACATCAAAAAGTATTTTATGAGTTATTTTAATATTTTATGAAAGAAAACTAAACGCCACTTTATTGTTGAAAATCGCATCAACGTTCACAAAATAAAATAGTAACTGGCAGCCATTATGATAAATTGTTCCGCTTGGTAATAAAGTGACGCGTGCGAGTAATAACTGTCGACTATAAAAATATTTAATCCTTTTAAAACGTTGAAAATAAAGTATAATGACTATTATTATTCGAATTCGTTATGATTCTTCAGAATAAATACGAATGATGGCACATACAGACTTTGGTAAATTTATAAATACATTTTCACCTCACCAGCTTCACACATACAGCTTCACTCAACAGTTTACACATAACGCAATACATTACAATTTTATTAGTGAACACCATTTATTTTAACAAAATGAGCAGTACTTTTTTTCCATATCACATTATAAATACGATTCAACTATAAAAGTAGAGACCAAATAAAAATGTTCTGAAGTAGGAACACTCTAACCTGCCACAATGCACTCAGAGGATAAAAGCGGATTCCAGTTTAACGTTTTATACTTTTTTTCTTATACTTGGTCTCGCACTCATACATATTACATACTAGCTGCTTCTACAGGTTTTACCCAAGTGCATGTCAGCTCTTGTAAATTTTACTGTACTTCATAAGTTTCACAAAGTTTTGAATGAATTTTGATGCTCTAATGGCTTTGATTAACATAATAATATAAGCTAATTTTGAGGTATTATTTATTGTTTATTTCTTAAATGAGATACTTATTGCGCTAACAGTAACCCACAACGAGCTAGGTATACAATATTATGACATAAAAGAATTACATAATATTACAAAAAAAATGGAGACATATTTTTAAAAAATCAGCAAACTTCATGTAAAAAATATCGACATCTGGATGCTGAGCAATCAGTGTGTTGATCAATCCATAGCGTGGTTGGTTGGCGCAAATTGTGCAGTGCACGTCCGAACGGGTGCTATCGCCATAAGATGGCGCGAGCGCAGCCGCGTGTACTGGTTAGGAGCTGATAAGGAGCATCGTGAGCAGGTAAGAATAGGGCGAAAGCTCAAAGTTAATAATCTAACAACTACGCTAACAAATCAACCGAAGAATCCAATTGCGTTGGGCGGCATTCGGGAAGCTTCAAATGCCGCCCGAAAGAAGATGCTCTCGTCCAAAATTTCGCAAAAAATTTAAATCAAAGGTCCTCAACCAGTGCGTATTGCCAATGATCTCATACGGATCTTAGACATGGTCGCTGACATATATGGCCTCGTAAAGAAGCTCAAAGTCGCACTGCGAGATATTTACAGACCGACCAACCGAAGAACTGACCAACGATTCGAAGGAAAGGTACCCTTACTACTAGGTATATTTGTATACTATTTTTACGCGTTCAAGCGCCCTTTGGGCCTTTAAAAATAAATGATTTGATTCTTTGGCATTATTGAAATCTATCCAGTAGTTTCAGAAATAAGATCGTCGGAACAACAAACTTTTGGCTTTATTATTAATATTGATATAATTCTATCCTTTTCTTATACGACTTTGAAGTACAGAGCAAGGCAGAGATATTCGGTAAGGAGACGTTTTGTAGATGATAACATATATATGTATATATTACATTCTTTTGGCGCCGTACCTTGTACTTGGTTAGACAGCGTATAATATGTAGTTTTGTCACTGCTTTGTGTATTACATAAAAATATTGAGTCTTTTACTGTTAAGTAACGTTACATAACATCACGGCTATATTAACCAAGGGTGTGGCAGAGGTTTAAAACCCATTTCAACTGTTATGTTGTAGGTTCCATGGGATAATGGGTGAGTCTATTGCCATCCCCTGGGCAAAATTCCAACTCCCGCGCTGCAAAGGCAAAGCGCGGGGGAAAGTTTGTTTGTTTGAAAGCACTAATCTCGAGAACTACTGGTCAAATTTTGATAAATCTTTCTGTGTTTGGTAGTTTAACTATCAATAAAAGTCTTTAAATATTTAACAACTTGTCCCCGTGCGATGTTCAAGGCAGAACGTTATTTGTTGCTCTCTCACTTTTTATTCCAAAAGTAATGTTAAAAGTTATCGTCAGAAAAAAATTGTGAAAGATACTTACTCAATACAGTGACTCATCTAAATGTATAACTGAAATTGTGATTTGTGTACGTGAACCTAAATAATTGGCAAAAAACTGTGATAAGAATCGGTTAAACTTTAAAAAACGATTGTCATCTTGTTGTGTCCCTGACCTGCGCAACTCGCGGAGCGCTCGATACCCCCCGCACTACACCTACCATCGCCTGCTGACTCTCGCGCACTATTGCATCTAAAGCAACAATTTGGTGCTTACTAATATCGTCGCTGTAGCCCTGCGCCGAAGTATCCGCTTTAAAGTGATATTAAAACGACGGCGGTTCGAATCCCACATCTGTAGAATCTTTTTGCTTTTTATTTTTCATTTGTGTTCATTCGTTTGGCGTTCAAACAATTGGCGTTCATTCTACAACCATGTCAACAAAAAGTTGTGCCGGCTGCATGGTCGCTTTTAAAAGCAGAGAATGTTTGCAATGTTCTAATTGTAAATCATGGTTCGACTTACTTTGCGCTAATGTACCTGAAAAGCGTTTTAAAAATATGAGTGTGGACCAAAGAGGAACCTGGAAATGCCCCGGCTGTCGTAGCAATGTTCCAAAAAGTGACAACACTAATACGCCAATCAGGCCTGCTCGCATGGATAGCCCAATCAACTCACAACGTTCTCCATCCCCTTCTAACGTTACTACTCGTAGCAAACCAAAAACTAGCGACACAGCTATCCAGGCTCAGGAAGATTCTGTACTGGAGATTACAAGAGGAGCGTTAAGAGAGATAATAAAGCAAGAAATAGAAAGTGCATTGAAAGGACTGGTAACTGAACAATTTAATAAAATAAATGAACTAGTTACAAGTTTTCAGCAGTCTTTATCTTTCTTCAATGTACAATACGAGGAAATGAAAACTGCCCTTGAAGATGGGTCGACAAAGATCCAGCAACTTGAAAAATATAGAACTGCTCTTCAGACTACCTTATCTCAGGTCACAAGGCGTTTAAACTTACACGAACAACATGCTAGGTCCACCAACATCGAAATACAATGTGTACCCGAAAACAGGTCTGAAAACTTAACATTTACAGTTCTCCAGCTTAGCAAAGTTATCAAACATGACGTCAAGGAAGCTGATATACATCTCTGCACACGAATCGCAAAGGAAGACACACAGAGTAAAAGACCGCGCTCAATCCTTGTTAAGTTCAGCACTCCTCGTCTACGCGACAGCTTTCTTGCTGCAACCATGAAGTTCAACAGGACACACGCTAATGATAAACTGAACACTAGTCACTTGGGTATCGGTGGCGAAAAACCAATACCGATATTCGTGGCGGAGCATTTATCTGCAGATAATAAAACTCTACATGCAGCGGCGCGTCTTCGCGGTAAAGAGCTGGGGTACAAATTCGTTTGGATCCGTAATGGTAAAATACTCATGAAAAAGATTGAGTCCTCTAAAACCATAGTTATAAGTAGTGTAGAATCCTTGAAAAATTTAAAGTAGCGTTTTTATTCTGTATTGCATTAATATTATCATTTCTGTTTTTTTGCATGTTTTTATGCTTTTTAATGTGTTACATTCAACAAATTAATAACAGTTTATTATCAAAATGTAAGAGGATTGAAAACCAAAACTGCAAGCTTTTATCATAATTTATTACTTAATAACTATGACATTATTATCTTGACTGAAACATGGCTTAACGGTGGCGTATATGATTCCGAGTTATTTAATGACAGTTATGTGGTTTATAGGCGTGACAGAGAGAACACCATAAACAACAGACGCAAGGATGGTGGCGGTGTGCTGATTGCTGTATCTAAACACATACAATCATTTAGAATGGTTCAGCTGGAAAGCGTTTTAGAAGACCTGTGGATAGGTATCAATGTGAGCACGCACAACAGTAACAATATTTATATTAACGCTATCTATCTGCCACCGCCGACTAAAAATGATACTCTAGACTTGTACACTTCTAACGCTCAAAAAATTATGGATAAAGACGCAAGCACTCTAATAGTCGGTGATTTTAATCTAAGTGGTATTACCTGGCTTTATTCATCCAACTCACAAAAAATGCAGCCGGAATATAGTAGTATAGAACTTAACGCCATTTTCACAGAATTCATAACTTTAAACAATTTAGGACAATACAATAACATATTAAATAATAAATCAAAAATCTTAGACTTTGTATTAAGTAACGTGTCCGTTTCTAACCTCACTCGTTGCGATTCACCGCTGACATTAGAAGATCCATTGCATCCTTCGATTGTGTTTGCCATACCTATAACGACTATATCCTTCTTGCAACCTAACCCTGTTTTAAAACCAAATTTTTTCAAAGCCGACTACGATAAAATTGTTGAATCTTTAAAACAGCATAACTGGGCAGACATTTTCGCTAGCTGTCAAAACGTAAGCGAAATGGTCGACTTATTTTATTCCTATCTCAGAGACACTATTTTATTATATGTTCCATTCAAAAGAAGCACTCACGCTAAATATCCAGTTTGGTATTCGAAGGAACTTATAGGCATCATCAAAGAAAAATACAAATATCACATGAGACTTAAGAAGTATAACAATCCTCTGGACTATGAAATATACAGCCAACTTAGAAATAGGTGCAATATGCTTATGTCTCATTGCTATGCCAAATACGTGGAACGCATGGAAACTGCTGTTAAAGACAATCCTAAATTATTCTGGTCATTTATTAAAAATATTAAAAAGAATAATGGCGGTTCTTACCCAGCTGAAATGAAATATCACAATAGAATTGCTTTTAAGGGTGAAGAAATATGCGATCTGTTTGCCGAAAATTTTTCTACTTCTTTCAATTCCCCCAAAAATCATGCTGGTACTCAGACATATCTAACAGGTATTGGAACCATTTTAACATCTGCCACCTTATCATTGACGTATAAAGTAAGGACACGGCTAACGCGCGATAAATGAACTGAACCTTTTTGGAGTCAATCAGACTACAAAAAGCGCGTAGTGAAATTGACTGTGGTTGGCTGCCTCCGTGAGCGGTCAAACACGACAAAATGCCTAATTGTGCACTGAAAAGTTGTACGAACTACCAAATTAGACACAACAAAAAAGATTATGGTATTACATATCACCGGTAAGTCACAAATATCATATTATATCCACCTCTTTACATTATTTTATCAATTTTATTTGCTAAAATTTTTCGTTCCGACGCCATATTCCTTAATCGTGAATATACGCGTGACATGACTTTGGAACTGCGCAACTGCGCTTAGTTGAACTATGCCGCGGGCGTTCAAGAGAATATTTTTGGTAATTTAAAAAAGTATTTGTTATAAATTGTCATATCATTGTGCAATGTACTGTTATAACGCTAGAGATAATATATTATGTACAGTCAGCAACAAAAGTAGCTAAACACTTAATTTTTTTAAGTAAGTACCTAATTTTAATAGTCAAGAATAGTCTATAATTTTGTTAAAGTTGATGAATTGAAAAAACTAAATAAAATCTTGTAACAAAAGTTCAATGATCTTTTGGCCTTTCACGGATTATAGAAAATGTTCACCAAATGATTTAAGTACAAATTACATTTAGTATTTTGTACTTAAATCATTTATAAACATACCACGTGGGCGGAGCTACGACCAGAAGCTAGTAAAAAAATATTTCTCGAAACAAACATAATATGACCTACATTTAGAATTCCCGTGATGTACTGTTCTTTTAATAATATAACTATAATAGGAGTATTTTTAATTTTGTAATAATAAATATTTTACACTATTGAAAGAATCACAATTTTATTGTACCTTCGGCAAAAAAAATGCTAACGAAATTTCATCACGCCCTTACAAGGTTCACATCGCGTGAATGCAAAGTCATTTAAATGGTAGTTCAATGCAGATGGCGTTACTGATCCTGCTATTCATAATGTCAAATTTGAAGGGCAATGTGTTCGGACAAGCCATTTCTATAGTATATATTTCTATGCACCTTATGCAATCTTTCATTTAGTGAAAAAGATGTACTGCTAGCATTACAGAGCTTAGACGAATCTAAAGGTGCAGGAAGTGATGGTATTCTACCAATATTTATCAAACGTTGTGCTAAGGTTCTTGTCTCCCCATTAACCCTCATATTCAATACATCTTTGTCAGAGGGAAATTTTCCAGAGCTTTGGAAAGAAGCCCTGATAGTTCCCGTATTTAGATCAGGCGAAA
This sequence comes from Hypena proboscidalis, assembly GCA_905147285.1. Classification (NCBI taxonomy): domain Eukaryota; kingdom Metazoa; phylum Arthropoda; class Insecta; order Lepidoptera; family Erebidae; genus Hypena; species Hypena proboscidalis. The sequence goes on along the minus strand of LR990150.1, from coordinate 429,140 downwards.
AGAACTTTGTAAATAATTACAGACCGATTTCAGTATTGGGCACGTTTGGAAAGGTATTTGAGAAATTGGTCACTAAACAATTGTCATGGTATCTTAAGCCGCTAATAACAGACTATCAGCATGGGTTTATAAAATCTCGGTCATCAGCAACTAATCTCGTTAGTTTTACATCTTTGGTATCCCAGTACGTTGATAAACGCATTCCAGTGGACACGATTTACACAGATTTTAGTAAGGCTTTCGACAAAGTGGACCATTTCATACTCTTGCAAAAGCTGTACAAACTTGGCATAAGCGGATCTATTATAAAGTGGTTTGAATCTTACCTTTGTGATAGATATTACAAAGTTGTGATTGGTGGACATTCGTCAAATAAATATTCTGTAACATCAGGCGTGCCACAAGGTTCCCATTTGGGCCCTATCCTGTTTAATGTGTTCATTAACGATATTACCTCATGTTTTAAATCTTCAAATTTCTTTCTTTACGCAGACGATTTAAAAATTATGAAGCCTATACACAGTGACTTGGACGTGGAAAACCTCCAACATGATGTTAACGCTTTATCTCAATGGTGCAGAGAAAATAGAATGACCTTGAATAAAGAAAAGTGTTATTACATTCAGTTCACACGTAACACAAACACATCAGGAAATACCTATCATATTGACGGCACTGTTTTGAAACGCACAACAGAAATTCGGGACTTGGGTGTTGTGATGGACACAAGCTTGAAATTTGATACTCATATTTTAAAAGTAGTTGCAAAGGGATTCAAAATGCTTGGCTTTGTTCTGCGCAGTTGTAGGAGTTTCAAAAGTCCAAATACTAAAATTAAACTATTTAACACCCTTATCCGACCTATACTTGAATATAACACAGTTGTGTGGAACCCACATTACGACGTTTATAACAAGCGCCTTGAAAGTATACAACGACGCTTTCTTTTATCACCTGTGTTACGGCGACCGTTTAGCAAAGCAACTGTCTAGTTACACCGCGAGATTGCGTCACTATCGTTTACACACCCTTAATAGTCGCAGGAAAATCTTGGATGCCATATTTTTATTCAAAGTATACAATGGTATCATAGATTGTAACCAACTAATGAGTAGCCTTTCTATTACAATACCATCTCGGTTGCCAAGAAAGAGTGTTTACAACCTATTCTCCATTCCTGCCTCTTGTACCAACCTTGGTCATTACGCCGCCGTGCCTCGTCTCTGCAGACAGTACAACACTTTGTCAAAATCTAGTGACTTAGACCTAAAGCACCTCACTATCCGTATTTAAACGCAATCTCCAAGATGCAGTGAAAGCAACATGAATTTTAACTTTGATTGATTGATAACTTAAAATTGTTTTTCGAACCTCAAGTAAAATAACGCCCTATTAAAAATAATAATATTTTCTTTCTAAATTTTAATGCTATGTTTTGATCTCATAATATGTAATTTTGTATTTTAATTTTAATTTTGAACTTTTTATCTAATGTTTGTGAGCTGTGGTCTCCTTTAATTGAGAGACTACACTTAAATGTTCATTGTGTTTGTTATATGTCTATAATGTGTATAGCTCTTGTTGGAGATCCATAATTAATTAAATAAATAAATAAATAAATAAACATTACGCTAAACTCCAAGGGAGCGCAGTAGTAAGGTTGAACGCGGGTTAAAGCGCGGGAGCAGCTACTACTTAATTCAACGATTTCCTCGCGGACGAAGTCGCAGGGATACTTTTGGCGCCGTATCTTATTCTAGGTTAGTCAGAGTAATATGTAGATACGTGTGTATTACATAACAAGTTTGAGTCTTTTACTGGAGAGATTTTCTTTATTTTAGGCAAAGGATACACGATTTAGTACCGCTATTTGGCTATGAGCTAAAATGTATGGCATTTTCTTTTCTTTCATATTCTTTGTATAATTGTATCAGTCTTTATCATTTTTAAAAGCCCTTTGCCAGTTAAAAGCAACCTCCACTCGTTTTTGATAGCCTGAAATACGTTTTGCAGAAGACTTTTTTTGCAAAATAGTAAACATGTTTTGTTTATTTGTTCATATCTATTTAACTTATTTATTTAAGCGGCCGTGGCGCAATGGATAAGGCATCGGTCTTACGATCGAGAGGTCGTGGGACGTGAACTTCCTCCTAACACAAACGAATTAAGCTTAGCTGGAGGGAGTTAACAAGAATACTAGTAATTTGTATTTGCAAATTACTAGTGAGCTTTAAAAAAAAAAAAAAACTCCAAATCTACTAAACCGATATTGGTGATAAGTGGTGAGGAGATAATTTAATACCCCAGAAATAATACTGGCTCTTTTAGCGACGTACCACGCAGGCGGAGCCCGGATGTTAGCTAGTATCATAAGTCATTTAATTCCACAACAAGTATTTGTGCTTTCTAGTCTCAAATACCGTTTTATTTACTAAAAGCCTGAGTTGAAAGCTAAATTAAACTAAGTCTTATTTATTTAACTTACTCGTTTAAATCGGACGCAATTATAAATTTGCTGGAGGACCTCTTGTTTTCACTGAGCGCTGAAGATTCTCATTTCCGTTCAGAGAAGTTTCTTAGAATTTATTTTTGAAAGAAACATAACATCACGCCTATAGTACCCAGAAGGTATGGCGGTGTGTAACTCACATTTCACCTGTTATGTTTAGGTCCCATGTGATAGAGACCCTGTCGTCATCTCTGTGCTGCGTATTTTCTGACGGAGACATCCCAAATAACACCGTTGTCCAACCCGGAAAACGACCTAAGTTAGAGGAACAGAAAGGAAAACATTCAGCTTTTATATACTGACGTAAGTCAACCGCCCACGGGCTATTAGGCCTCTGTGTCTTCAAACATATTACAGCTTCAAAATCACAAGCTTAGAGAGAGGCAATTTTTATTTTTTAAGGTTTATTTCGCGACCCAAGAGGAGGCATCAAAGTAAAATGAATTGGGTTCGTTTGAAACAAGTAAGTACAAAGTAAACAAGGGTATAGCGAGAGGTAGGTACTGTTGACTCTGTTAATTAATGTACTCAAAAGATATAAGAGGGAATTCTGATTGGTCAAAAGTAAGCTTGGGTAGTATACGGTCAGCGTGACGTCAATAAGAAAAAAATATGTCGGCATGGTTGACGTAGTGGTTTAAGTGGATACCTCACTGTTAGTTGGTGATGAGGGTTCTTTTCCCCGCCTTGTTACTCGCAGCATAGCACATTGCATCCCATGGTCTACCCCCATGGGATAGGCATATGTGTGTAGGTAAATAAAGTCCATCAAAAACATAAATGTAAACTAAGAGCCAATGTCAATATTATGCCTACAAAAGAATGGATATGGGTGCCAAGTTCTGCGTAAATAAATCTTCAAATTCTGTTTCAGATTATTTCCTTGGTACCAAAACCTTCATACCAAGTATCAAGTTTCTAGGCTATTTGGAATTTAATTTGGATTTTGATCTATAAGTCACAAAAATTCTGGTCTTCGAACGATAATATTTTGATACGTATTTGAGTTACATTTATGAAATTCTATGGATTCTGGTTAAGTTAATAATTATGTCAAATTTCAAGTATGTAGTTTAAATAGGTTTTGAGATGTGAACGGGTCAAATGTACCGCAAAATCGTTCGTGTTAAGAATAAGAAGGAGAAGAAGAAGAAGAAGAATAGAAAATTATTATAATAATAATTATTTATACTATTCTCCTTCTTAACTTAGGCCGCAACACGTTTACGTCGCTTGATAAAAAGAAAGTCGTATAAAATCTCTTCAAAAGTTCGTCCCAAATTATTTTATTGTCACAAGCGTATACATTAGGTAGTTCTAGTATTTTTTCTGACGTCTCTAACTATATTTTTAAAAAAAATTATCAAAATCAGTCCAGTAGTTTAAGAGTCTATTGGAAACAAACAACATTTTTTTATCCAAAGGAAGATATCTAAATCAAAGCGTATAAAATCTGTTCTCAAATAAGTTATTTCATTCTCACAAGCGGATGCACATAGAAGTTGTGTAATTAGTAACACAGGATAAGTATAAGTAACAAGTTCGAAACTTTGTGTTACTTTGGAACTGTTACACGCTGTGATTGCGGAAGTAACGGAACTTTGGATTATACTATGAGTTGTTATCGAAAGCCTCGTATAGTGACGTATGCTTCATTCAAAATAAGAAGAGAATTTTAATGTTTTACGATAAAAATTTAAAGGCAAAAAAAAAGATAAATAAATAATAAAATAAATTAATAAATATCTCCCAACTTACACACAACGCCATCTAGTCCCAAACTAAGCAGATAAAAGATAAAAGATAAAAGATATTTATTTTGTAAAAACATGTGTGTACAATACAAGTTATAAGCTTGCATGCAAGATGGTAGGTTACAGAGTTTTGTTCTACATGTCTTGCCGACTTAGGCGTACAAAAATTTCAGAGATATAGTAAATTAAATACATTTGAATTACATTAATAACAACAATAGGGATTTGTAAAAATAGATTATAGATCGATGAAAAATAAGTTATAATCATGATACATCATTATAAGTCATTGGAAAAAAGCAAAAGTAACGAAACAAAAGAAAAATAAATAACATAAATTAACAGTCAAATTAATTAATTAAAAATCATAATTCAAAACTTAATTTACTTTCAAAACGTGATGAAAGCAATGTCATACATAGCTTCAAGTAAAGTGAAACTCTTTTTTAAGAATCCGTTAAAAACTCTGTAATGCTGTAGAAACACTTATCAATCAGGTATTTTTTCAGATGTCTCTTGAAGAGAGTTATGCTTAGCTGCTTCATGTATTTGGGAATTTTGTTATAGACGGTCGGTGCCATGCAGAAGATACTTAGCATTAATGCAGTATGACATTTTACTAAACACAGACGGTCGTTATCTCGCCGAGTGCGGCTATTGACATCCGACATTCTCTTAAATAAATGGGGATTGCATCTGACAAAGACTGCTACCTCAAATATGTATAATGAAGGTACAGTTAGGATATTATGTTTGCGAAAATATGGTTGCTGCAGAGCTTGTACTATGGGTACTAGAGTAACTGATACTAATACATTATATATACTTTTCTTTTGTAAATACATACTTATTATACATAAAAACATCCAGACTAAGACAAACCCCCATGTTCATGCACACAAAGATTTGTCTTCGGGAAGCGAACCCACGACCTTGGCGTAGCAGGCAGGTACACTACCCACTGCGCCATCCGGTCGTCGGTAAGATTAATTTCTATTGCAACTTATTTAGACTTTTTTTATTCTTGATATACACGCGATCGTGGTCAACCACCACGATCTCACGTGGTCATAAGTGATGATGCGGTCTTCGGTGGAGCACACTTACCTATGAGAGACCTATTTACTCTTGCTTTGAAGACACCCAGATTATACTCATGCGGAAACACAGTTTGGAAGTTCGCATAAGGAATGTTGAAGCGAAACGCTTGCTTGAGGAATATCTACCATAAGTGCCGTTTGTCCGGTAGTCCGATGGTGAAATGGGTCGGAGGAATATGGTTGTGCAATATCTCGGCACACTCTTCGAAATTCCACACAATGATTATATTGTTATGAAATAAAAAAATAATTACCCATTCTATAAAAGACCGATAGGTTGGCAACCTTGCTACCATCTTTTACTGGTAATATTTAGGTTGATATGTAGCCGCCTGTACCTTCGATATTTTAATGTCGTTAAAAATCAAGCTGATTTTTTGATTTCTATGCGTTTTTGAGAACGTTTAAAATTAAAGTACAACATTGATAACGTCGTCGCTAGCGAGTAACGTTAGGAAACTAATATAATAACTGAGGTATAGGACAGTATGGATTTCGCCTCCAGACTTATTAGTGCCGGCATTGGCTTCTACATTTTATTTTAGTGCTGAAAAAACTGATTTTGTCTTTGCAGTGAAGCACTCGTGTGAAAATTCTCGCCTTTTTTCCAAAAATAATAATGAATTTCGTAAAAATTGTTCGGATAAAGTTGGTTCAAAACGATAGGGTGGTGTAATAATAAACTGCGTGAAAATTCAGTTCGTTGAGTAATAGTCATATATATATATTAACGTCATACAGTTAAAAAAATATTTATAAAACGCGTTTAATAATTACTTGTTGATTTTGGATAATATAAGTAGGATTTTTTTCTTTTTATAGATATCAACAATCCACAAAAGTAAATTGTAGATTCTAAGCGTCGCTTCATCTGAGGACTACGGTGTTATACCTCACGTGTCAAGCATTACGGGGCCTGATCTCACCACCAAACCGGAACACAGTAATGCAAGCACTATCTACTATTTGGCGGTAGTTTAAAGGTGAGGCGGTGGTACCCACGCCCTGAAGCTTATTCACAAGAGCAAAAATCTAATATAATTAATTGTTTGAGATTGAATATTAACAAACCTCTAAGCAAATTGTAAAATGCATCGCGATTGTAAAAAAAAAAAATCCAAATTCAAATCATTTATTTTCATAGGCCCCAGGAGGCGCTTGAACACGTCAAAACATTACAAAAAAAGATATAAAAGTAAATAATAAATAATACTAAATTATACTAATTACAATGATTTGAATAACCGGGGCTCAGATTAATTTTAATCAAACTGTTTAGTATCAAACTGTAAATTGTAGTTATTACCTACCATCAAGTGGACTACATCCACGACTGCCACGGTGTATAAAAATCCGTTCCAAACCGTTGTATATTTATTCTCTTTAAAAATCTAGACTCTAGAACTCTAGACTAACAGAATAGCCTTTTTATGTAGTAAAACGAGCGTTTTCTCTGGGGCATTCATATATCGCCTTTGAAGGTTCCCTGAGGAGACCACAAAACCGGTACTAAAATATCTAGACCGAAACAAATGGTTAGCATTCATTCCAGAAAATTTTATTTTTGTGCGACGGATGCGAACGGACGTGTTATCCATCTGATGATAAATGGTAACTTCAAGCACACTTTATATCTTTTTAAAATAAAACTTAAGTGTTGGTTACTTGAGAAGTGCTTTTATACGCTTAATGAATTTTATTCCTGTAAAAAATAACTTATTCTGTTTGTTAGTGCTATTTTTTAATCCATGTTTACTACTCTAAACAAAGAACTCACATGCCAATGCAATGTGAATATGTCGGGCTGTTTAAACATTTACTTTACCATATTCTTGCGAATAAATGAATCTAAATGAATCTAAATCTACATGAATCTAAATTTAAATGGATATTAACAGTCTACCAAAACAGATTGTGGAAAATAATTGTGTTTATACCTGAATATATTTTAAAATCACCAATGGAACACAATGTTCCAGACTTACCTAACGGGTTCCAGAGAGCCGATCGCATATAGAGTCATTGCAATTGGGTAAAATTTGGAGATTAACAAAGTTCCAGAGATGTTCCCAGACTGCAAAGCTATAGGGCAGTCGTGTTTTTACGGCAGGTTAAAGGTAACGGAAATACTTCTTACCGCTCTCAAGCTCGTTCACAAAATGTTCTACCACCTTTAGAAACCATTATTTTAATCCCTTTTACCGTACCATCTCTGACATCGGCTTTATTCTCTTATCTCTGGAGCATTCACATTTAGACTGAGAGTCCCTTGAGGAGACCACAAAACCGGTACTAAAATATCTAGACCGGGACAAATGGACATTGCTGTCTGTTCCACATAGTGAGTAGTTCACATTGTGGCTGTATTTTGATACAAAATGGTTCCATGGTTTTATATATATAGATAGGTACTAAAACCAACAAAACGACGAAAATGTATATAATCACAAATTATATTATACTATAATATTATTAAAACCGATGTGAGGTGTAGTTTGTGCTGACTAGTTTCGAATCTAGTACGTAGATTCATACACGTACAGACGTCGCGCGGAGGCGACAACACGCAATTAATAGCCCAGTTGATGAATCTACGTACTAGATTCGAAACTAATCGTCATATCCCGGCTAAAGGAACGTGACTAACCCGTATTCTCAATAATAATATATTATACTAATATCAATAAAATTTTATTTATGCCTATGTATTTAAAAATTGTTTTAATAGTCACATTAAAACAATCTTATTTGAAACACAAATTAAGCTTGCGGATTGGGTTTATATTAATTGTAAATCATGAACATTTCCTCGTTTCGATGGCCGAATGATGTTCAATGAAATAATGTCTTCTACTGCTTCGTTGGCCTACTGGTTAGTGTATTGACCGCTCACCGCGAAATCTCGAGTTCGATCCTCAGGTTAAGCAAAAGTGTTATTTGAGTTTTTTCGTTAAGAATTTGTCATCAGTAGCATGGAGTCTGTAATTGTGCCTAACAGATGGCGATGGGATAGCTTAGGTTACCCCCATCACATGGGATCTAAACATAACAGGTGAATTGAGGTGCTATACACCTCTGTATCACTCTTCTAGGTAAATTCAGCGTCATGGTATGCTATATTTACTCATAAGAATTTAAACTCATAAACTCATAAACTTCTTTATTGGTACATAATTATAATTACACGTCATTACAATATAAATCAATAGAAAAATTAGCACAATTAAATTTCAATACAATAATAATAATAAAATAGAATAACAAATTATATATCAATTAATAAATAATAATCATAATTATTGCAATTAGAGCACAAAGTCATTGTTATTAGATAAAAAAAACTATATGTATATACAAGTCAGATAAATGTCATTTAAAAATTATTATTTATTTATTCTTAAAATACTCCTCTACTGAATATAAAGCTTGTTCGGCAAGCCATCGCTTCAGTCGGCTTTTAAAGCCGGCATCCGTTGAGACGTGTCTTATTAGGGATGGTAACTTATTATACACTGCCGGACCCATGACATACGTAGTTTTGATGTTTTTGTTAACGTGTGGGACACGGCAGAAAGCTTGTCCCGATTACGGGTTTGGTTTAAGTCGATATCAGCTTTTAGAGTCCCTAGGAGACCACAAAACCGGTACTAAAATATCTAGACCGGAACTAATGGCTATATGCTGTCCATTTCTGGGAAATCCTTATGGTATGTTACCTGTAAATACATATTGAATCATAAACTAAACTAGTCTAATAACTTAATCTAAACTTAATAAGTCACTGTCAGAAGGCCTCGTTCCCAAAATGCTGGCAGCATTACCACGTTGTATTGCGATACTAAGTCGCTGGGCGAAATATAAGCCAGCAAATAAAAATAAAAGCTTTTGTTGTTGGGTATTCCATCTCTGATTTATATTTGTTTTAGAATTAAATACCCACTACCTCGTTGGTCTTGTGGTTAGCGAACTCAACCTCTCACCGCAAAGGCTCAAATTTTGATTCCCGGGCCAGGCAAATATGTTTTTAAGATTTTTCTATTAAACATTTCTTCAAGCTGCAATTAAATTTAGTGGCACTTAAAATATATTTTATGTCTATCATAAAAACAAATTTAATACAAAATATAATATGATAACATTCTAATGTGTTAAAATGTTATCATATATATATATATATATTCAATTTGTTTTTATGACAGGTGTAATAAAATTATGAAATAAAGTAAGCCAAAATTTGCGGCGCTTAATTATATTTATTGACGAAACAAGCTTCGTTTATCTTAATTCTCTCCATGTTTGTATAATGATAGACTAATTATGTATAGACTTCATTAAAAGCTTGGCCTGGCGAGTTTTTGAAGCCAACAATAAGTGATTTACTGCTGGCTTTCACGTATTTAATTTGTAGAGTTTATTAGCACTCTCTACTAATAAATTTTACAAATAAAATACACTGAAAATAACTTAGTTTTTTTGACAGTTTTACGAGTTAGCTTCGAGTTGGCCAAACTCATAAACCCTGGCTGTCTTGACCGTGTAATTTTGCAACATGTTAGGAGATACAAGACGTAGTCCACCACGATGAACGTGTCTTTCAGTGACTTGGATTTAACGCAGCATCAACACTATCGAGGAATATCAGTATTTTACGTGGAGAGACTGCCATCAAAACTCCACAACCCAGTACCAGGTAATACGATATTCTTTTTTGGCTAGTTGTCACATTTTCTAGCCTCTGACTATCCGTACGACTGCCATAGACCTTCAAATGACAACCGGGACCGACGGCTTAACGTCTCTCCGCGGCACGGAGGAAAACTCGTGATGTTACAAGTCACCCATCCGCGGCCAACCGCGGTTAGTATTGCTTAACCTGCAAAATCAATAGCCACTAGCTCCTCAGCCTGACTTACGTATAATTCGTTTGTGTGTGTGAAATGTATGTTTGTGAACACAGGAGTTATTCCTAATACGGGCAAAGTTTTCTTAAGAAAGAATCATCACTACATAGTATAAAACAAAGTCGCCTTTTCTGTCCCTATGTGCGCTTAAATCTTTAAAACTACGCAACGGATTTTGGTGCGGTTTTTTCCAATAGATAGAGTGATTCAAGAGGAAGGTTTTTATGTATAATACATGCATAGAAAGGGGGAATTGTTTTACTCCAAATTTAACGCGTGCGGGCCACGGGCAGTAATGAATAAATCAAACTACTGGATCGATTTTAATCATTTTTTCAGTGAGTGACATAGGCTATATATTATATACCCGTGCGAATCCGGAGCGGGCCGCTGTGTTTTTATATACAACGTTCACAGTTTTTCTGTAGTGTATTTAGTATCAGCATTGTACCCGTGTGAAGCCGGGGCGGGTCGCTAGTAATAAATAAATAAATAAAATAAAAAGCCTTTTATTTCGTTGCAGAATATCAATAACAAAATAAAAAGAAAAACAGTTTAAAAATTGAAAAGTTTTTTGTTAGTTAGCACTGCTTAAAAATTCTATGTTAGTATAAATATTTTTTATATATGATACATGATTACATGCTATTGTGTGCATGTATCTGCAAGAACCCCTCTGCAGGTGAAGGCCTCCTCCAAAGAAATCCAGTCCTCTCTCGATTGGGCGATTTTAGGCCAGTTAGGGCCGGCTATTTTTTTGACTTCGTCTTCCCAGCTTGCCACAGGTCTACCCCTTCTTCTTTTGCCTAGTGGACCTGCCCATGTGGTCACCCTTTTTGTCCATCTCTGGTCTCGTAGGCGCGCAACATGTCCGGCCCACTTCCATTTTAATGATTGATCCAATTTAAGAAAGAATATAAAATATTATCTCGTTGTTTGTCCCTTTGATATCTTCGAAACGATGAATCTTGACCAAGATGCGAGCTGTGGGATTCAAATTTTATTATTGACATCCCAGAAGGTTTTCTTTAGTACCTTAATACTTAGATGTCTTTATTTTCAATTTAATCAAGGGTTTATGTGAACGGCACACAAAATAAGCCTTGTTTAAAAAAAAACAATTTTCAGGCTCGCTAGAATTCAATCAAATAAAAACCCTACGTGTACCTACACTCTCAGCACGTAATATTATCACAAATTCCTTCGAATAAACGTAAGGCCGGGCGAATAGATGTTTCGCTATATTCTAATAGATAAAAGGTACAAAGCTTGGAGGCACGAATGAAATTACTTAACCAAAACCTTGAAAGTCTAGCTATTTAGTGCCGATTCCACCAAACTTTTTAAACCGCGGTCAACACTGAGATACAACTTTTAAACATTCCGTCTCTTTTAAACATTGAACAAAAGAGAGAGATGCAAATACTAGTACTTAGTAAAACTTATATTTATAAGTTTAGTAAAGTGCTAAGGGAGAGAGAAGGAATCGTTCAGTTGAACAAAACGACGGCCTAAGGGGGGACAATTACTTGGCTGTTTTCCATACAAAAGTAATATGGGTTTAACTTTAATATTCTTACGTTTTTATCTATTATTATAGACAAATCATATCTAAAACACTATAATGCATGTTTGATGGCGCCTATGTTTTTTTAAATTATTACAAAAAAATTCAGTTTGTATCAAACTCTATTAATGATTTAAACAATTTTGCCAAAATGGCCACGAACTAAAATGCATATTTTAGTGTTTTAGATATGACTTGTCTATAAAAACAGATTAAAAACGTTAAAGTGAAAACGATATTAGGTACGTTAGTATGAAAACACGGCACTCTACCCCGAACACATTGGCGAAACCGTGGCTTGGACGGGCAAATACGTTTTCTCTGGCAAAAATTTAGCAAAATCAAACGGCAAACTATTCCTTTGAAAACGCTCTAATACCCCTAATTGCGAACTAAAACCGGTTAGCGGGGCGAAAAACGTCCTTACCGTTCGAATGCCAAAGGTTAACCGAATTTAGGCAAAAGTAACATGGGGTCGAAAAGACCAGGGACTGTAAAGGTAAACGACACGCTACCCGCGGGACTTGAAACGCTATAGGTCTATTATAAGTTCAAGTTATAAGAGTCAGCGTTATAAGCGATTTATGCGCATGAATTTGAGGGCACAGCGCGTTAAATAGCATAACCACTTTCACATGAATTGACGGTCTCATAGGTATGTACAAAGCTCTGATTGACACAAAGTGCAAGTAACAGATCATTCTCATCAGCCCGTTACAGACCACTGCTAGACATAGGTATCTTCCAAGATGCGCCACAGTTCACAGTTCTGTGAACGCTGCCAGCAACTTTGTGCAGACCATCGCGCTATCGCGGCGAAAGGCCACACACTGCGTTCACTTTGATGCAAACAGCACTCTTCAGAATAGCGATTGTTGGTTCTATAAGTAATTTAGCCAGCCTAATCTCTTTCCAGCTTGTTTATTCTTTGGGCTATATCGGTGACTTGGTTCTCCTCCAATGTTATTATGATGGTACCTTAGAGAATCTTTGAGCATAGCTTCCCATAGCCCTCTGGGAACAATATCAGATCCTTTCATTCCATGGGCTAGATAGATAACTACATTATCTATCACTAACTATTTCATGGAATAAGTATTAAGGTCGTTTGATAAAATAAAATCATCTACAACAAATTCTTAAAGCCGCGTTATTCTTTCACTTAAGTCATACTTCTAACAACGTTAGATGTCCAGAGAAAATTATTTAAGAGCGTACAGTAGGAACGACCGATTTTTTCTGTTCAGCTATAAAAGACGTTACCTTTTGCGTCATGTAACGAGTAATGTCGTGGGTTCTCTCCTGAGAATCGAACCCAGATCTCTGAAACGTTATTGGATCACTGCTTGTTCCCAGTAGGACGGTATTAGTACGACTTTTTGTGTCGGAAGACGGCGAGGATTTATTTGTTGGATTTTTGGACGATTTAAAATGGTTGCCTTTTATAGCAACAAACTTGTGGGACAAAAAAATTAGGTACAGAAGATAATTTTATGACATGAGAAGGTCGGGGGCGGTACGCGCGGGAACAAAAGTGGTAATAGTAACCTTTGAAATTGTGTCTGCGAGCGAGACGTCTAGGTGTGCGTTGCTCGTATTCCGTAACCTTTGTAGCTTGGATTCTAAGCTTGCCGTTAGTGTTATCGAAGTACTGATTAGAAGGATATTTACCAAACAACTTATTAGGAAACAAGTTGATAGTGAGCCTGATTGCTTCATTTTTCAACCCAAGCCTCAGCCAAAATGACTGCATGAGCAATAATATCAGACTGCCTCATTGCTCTGCTGGTTACCGTATGTGACTTCTTAGCGAGAGGTCCTGTGTTTGATTCCCGCATCAGGCAAGTGTTATTTGGGCACTTTCCGTCAGAAACTTTTAATTTGCAGCACGGATCGAAATATTCCCGGTGAAGAAAGATAGGATCACCTCCTTATCACATACGACCTAAACATAACGGGTGAAATGAGGGTGTTAAACACCTCTGCCTCACCCCTTCTGTGTAACGAGCCATGGTGTTATGAAAATTCAATTTAGTAACTTAAACACATTATCCGGGCTATTGACGTGACGGCTACCGATCATCCTATACATTTCCAATTTATGCTGATCTCACATTACACCGGAAGCCTATACAACACGAGACCATATTATACTGGAAATATAAAGGTTGATTGATCGGTAGCCATGTGTTTCTACCGGACCAGTTAATCAATTAGCTTTGACACAAAAACACGAGTGCGACACGAGCAACTAACTTCATTAAAATCGGTTCAGTCATTTTGTAACACAGCAGCGAAAATGAGTTTGGGAAAATGCATGGTAAACAAACTGCTATTTTCCTACAGATCTCCAAAAGTGGGATAAAAGACAAACAAGAGTTTAGATACCTTCACAATTTATCGAGACGGTTCTAGAGTGATCTGTAAAAGCTCGCTGTCTCAGCAGTCGCTGTCGCTTTACGTACCTATTGCGAGCGAATGAGACAGTATATTTTCGCAGCTCACTCGACTCTACTACAGTAAAGTTTCACTCTATCTATACTGTGACTCTTCTCAATAAGTACTTTTATTCGAAAATGGCTCAATCTTTGCCCCATACAAACAGTCATCGCTTAGGGAATAATGTTTGTTCCACTGTCGCTTTACGTACCTATTGCGAGCGAATGAGACAGTACATTTTCGCAGCTCACTCGACTTTACTACAGTAAAGTGAGACTCTATCTATACTGTACCTCTTCACAATGGGTACTTCAACTCTAAAATGGCTCAATCTTATCCCCATCCACACTGTCATCGCTTAGGAAATAATGTTTGTTCCGCTAAAGATATTCTCATATTTACTTAGGAGCAAATATTTGGCCAGTAAATAACATCAATTACATTATTCTGTTGTGAAAGGACCAAAGGCTTCAAAGGGCTCGCCTCAGGTTAAACGTGGGTTTAGTGTTAAATACCGCTTTTAATGTAAATACGTTAATAGAATTTCTTTGAATCAAAAACTAGAATTTAAATCTTAACCCTTTTCAAAGCTTTAATTGTAAAATTAAATCCTTCCATGTTGCAAATTATTTATCTTTAGTATTTTGAAAAAAAACAGGCTGTATTTATCTACCAGTTACTAGTTGTGGTGTAATGTGGATGTTATTAATGCAAGGACATTTGTCCTGTCCTAGCTGCATTAGGTTTACTGATTGCAAATTAAGTAGCTCAATTTCTAATTGATTTTTATATAGTAGGTATTTAACCATGTTTAGAAATCTAATACTAAGAGCAGTCGAAAAATGTTTGAACTTGAAGCTACATTTGAACCTGGGACAGAAGCTTGGAAAGCTTAGCGGGAAAGCGATAGGCTGGTATACTATAGTCGTGGGTTCCAAAAAAAATAAAATCTCATGTCAATAAAGGCAAAAAATAAATCAATGGTAATAATATAATATGGCTAAATTAGCAATAACCGGAGTATTATTATGTCAACGGTATAATTAAATTTTAGGAATTTATCTAATGCAATGCAACCGAGTATAAGAACTGCAACTTGAATTGACTTGAAGCTTAATTGAGTTTAATTAACCAATTTTACCAGTTCAGTACTATCTTCAAATGCGAGCTTTTCAGTAGGTAGGTACCTACTATTCGACATACCTTCGACATTACAAAGTACAGAATAGCTAAGGGCGTTTCTACTACGGCTTTGCACAATGCTTTAAACCACAGAAAACATGGGAGCCTGAACTACGCTGTACTTACCACAAAGCCGACATAGGATCGAATTTCTCCAAGTTCTTGATTAGAAGTTCACTTACGTTTCGGTACTAATTGTACTGTTCGTATTTAATTGTACGAGTTGTAGGTACTGTTATTTAATTAAAGAGTCTAACGATGAAACTAAATATTGAACTCCTTTGTACTGTATTAATTACTGATACGTATAGTTTTCATCAATAATTTTACTACAAAATGCCCTACCACCTGCACAAGAGAGGCGCTCATTAACGCCGACGAGAGCGCTATAACAGTGACCCCTTATTGGACCAATCAAATTTGACTCAGCCATCGACACGACGAAGAAGAATAATTTTACTAACTGAAACTCATAGATAAAAATGTGTACCTATAGGTATCCCTTGCCCCTAACTCTAGGGAACACCAAATGGTAGTCCATCAAATAAGCAAATATAATTATACTTATTACTGTAAAAGTATGTACAGTCGGTCAATGAGTTGGGTATGCAGGGCAAAAACTTCTAAGTCATAGTAAAGACTTACGACACCAGTTATGGATAAGTGAGTTATATATCTAAATAGTGGGTATATTACACTTATTAAATATGAAATACAAACTTGCATATCTATTGCAGTCAGATTTTACTATGGCGTAGAAGTTTTTGCTCTGCATACCCTACTCATTGGCCGACTGTACCTGTAGAGGAACAGGGTGTGATGTTCCTCCACCACAAAGGAAGGATATTATTGTATGTACATTCGAACACCGATTCCTAAATGTAGAACGTTCCAAACTGGTGCCAATACACAGCTACAGGCAATTCTGTGAACGCCGCTTTTAACGTAGACGACCTCTTGTTGTAGTGCTACAGTAACGTAGTGGTTTATATACCGTAACGTAGTGGTTAAATAAAACGGACATAGTAGAACTAGCGTTTGCCGACAGATCAAACAGGTGATTGACTGATTCATAATTTCACTGTTTTTGAGTGCTAGTAAACTTTTAAAATAAGTTGATACTTCCAGACTGCACACATTCGCTTTTAAATTCATGATATGTATTTTTTAATTTTATTGATTTTTGTAAAGGTGTTTCCAGACTGCGAACATTCGCTTGTATTGTAACGTTACAGATCCATTTGCATCTGTTACGTTATACCAGTATGTATGTATCTATGATACAATTAAGATGTTTTTCGAATAATTCACGTCAGTCTGTTAGCAACATTACAACCATCAATAAAATTAAATTGAATATTTGCTGGTTTGTCTTGGTCTGGGTGTTTCGTGTTTCTGTGCATAATAAGTATAAAGTTTTCTTTTGTAGGTGTATATACCTTTATATTATAAATATTTTTATTTTTTTAATATGTAGGTAGGTATAGTAGTAAATATTAAAATATTCATAAACATACACATTATCTTGACCCTGATTTAGGCAAAAGATATAAAGATTCGACGAGTCAATAATAATTTGTCTTATTTATTTTATTAAATATTTCGTTTCCAAATATATGGTCTTAGATTACTTTGAGTACCAAAGTTTGTATATATGTTACAGATATTAAGTGGTTCAGAGTGAAAGAGAACAAGAAGAAGGAAAAAAATAGAATTATATTTAATAAACCAATGTTTATTTAAGTTTTATACAACATAATTGTTTTGAATTCTTACAAAACGAATAAAAGTACAAAATATTTCGTTCCGGTATGACTATTACCACAAACAAATAAGATATGGCTAACATTTTGTTTGATATCAAACTGAGCAAAAAAGCAAAACTCAGTTTTGTAAATATAAAGGTACCTGTTACCAAAGCAAGAAATTAAAAAAAACATGTTTTTTTTAATTTAACAAAATATTTTAACAGTTTTTTATCAACATGTATAACTTAAAGATAAATTTTATAACATAACTACAAAGTTACTGTTTTGGAATCAATACAAAAAACGGTATTCACCTGTTACCCAAGCAAGAAATTAAAAAGAACATATATTTTATTTAATATTACAAAAAAAAAGTTTTTTATTAACATCAAAATTTTTTGGATAAATTATAATAAAACTAATAAGTAACTGTTTTGTAATCAAATCAAATAAAGGTATTCATCTGTTACCAAAGAAATAAATTAAAAGAAAACATGTTTTAATTTAATGTTATAACAGTTTTTTATCAACATGTAAATGTGTAGGATAAATTATAACATTAATTAATGACTGTTTTGTAGTACTTAATATTTTTTAATTATCAGTCTGGCTAAAAATGAATTAACAAATGAACAGTCTATTTGCTCTAGAGTACCCTTGAAGGAGGCCAAATTTCCCCATGTTGCTTCTCCATACAAACCCTTTTTTATTGTTTGACCAAGTAATTTTTGAGATGATACAAGCTTAAAAGATGTGTGGGGAGATGAGAAAATTTGGCCATAATGAAGCAAACAGGCAGTACTAAATACAATATATTATTTATTATCTTACATATTTTAATAACTAACAACATGATGACTAACAAGACTGCCTGGATGGTCTAGTGGTTAGCGTATGCACCGCGAGGTCTCGAGTTCGATTCCCGGGCAAAGGGTTTTTAGCCTACCACCTCCGATCCCATGGGACCTAAACATAACAGGTAAAATGTGGGTGTTGTACACCTCTGACGCACCCTTCGGGGTAATATAGGCGAGATGTCGTGTTATGCAAAAAAAAAAATATATATTTTAATAGTGATCACAGCAGGCGCAGCGTGGGTGCCCCCCAGCCGGATGGACAGATGATCTGGTTAAGATCGCGCGTTGTGGCGGCAATTAGGTGAGGCCTATGTCCAGCAGTGGACATCTTTGTGCTGATATGATGAAGATGTTGATGATGAATAGTGATAGGGCCAACTAATAGAAGCCTATTAGATTAAATGAAAATTAAATGCATTTAAAACTATTATATTTTGTATTGTTTGTTGCACCACCACATGCAGTGTATTTCTATGTGGCTTAAGTTATGCGGCACTTCTTATACTAAATTATTGGCCGTTATGTATAGTTTCCATAGACTAGTCAACAACTATTAAAAAACATGGCCAACTAGTTGGCCAACTTCTTATTTTAACTTAAGGATATTTCCACATAAATGTAAAAACATTTAATTAATTTTATTAGAGACCTGATTACTATCATTGTTCTCAATTCTTGTAATTTTGCCTTGCTTATCTCTCGGAATACCATGTTTGGCAATCATGTGCTTTCTCACAGTCTCTCTTTTAGCATAAGTTGTACTACAAATATTACACAAGAACAAATACAACCTTTCATGAACATTATTACTGTGAGCAAGCATTTGTGACTGCTCAAAAAACTTCATCGGGCAATGCGGACAAGGAATTGTCTTGTCCATATGAAATTTTAAATGTCTTCTGTAGATTGCTTGCCGACGGAATGTTAGTCCACATTTTTCACATGTAAAAGGCCTCTCACCTGTATGTAACCTCATGTGTTCTACTAATTCTAACTTACGGGGAGCTTTGTAAGGACAGAGATCACATTGTATGCCAGGTCCAATACCATGTCTAGCTATTTGGTGTATTGACATCTCAGATTTTTCAGGGAAGCTTTTTCCACACTGCTCACAGACAAACCGGCAAACACTGTGACGTTGGACATGCTTTGTATATGTCAAACGATTGGCAAGTTTTCTGTTACATATATTGCAAATCAGATTTTGTTCACTGCTTGATACAGGTGGGGTACCGCCTGCATTCCCATTTTGATTTGCTCCTTGTGTTTTGTGAGGGATTGAGCTACAATCTGTGTTTACTGTGTCTTGTATTATGTCTGAAACGTTGTCGTCCTGCATTGTGTCTGAAATGTTGTCATCCTGCATTGTGTCTGAAATGTTGTCATCCTGCATTGTGTCCGAAAAGTCATCATCCTGCATTGTGTCCGAAATCTTGTCATCTCCTAAATTCTCTTCTTTGATTGTCTTCTTCAGATTGTTGTCGAAATTCTCTCCATCGAAACTGTAAGCTTGATCACTAGTACTGGGGTTTATTGCCGAAATCTCGATTTCAATTTGACTAGAAGATGTATTTAAATTCTCTTGTTTAACACCATCTACGGTGTAATTTTTACTTGTAGAAGCTGTTTGATTAGCATTCAAAGGTATATAATGACGGAACATGACAAAGTCACACACTTTTTCTTGGACACTTCGATCAGCTTCGCATTTCACGTCCGATGCAACAAGACTTTGTAGCTTCGCATTCGTTGTTTCACACTTTAGTTTGAAGGAAACTGCTTTGATTAGTAAATGAGCACACTTTTCACACATCATATTAGGTAAGTTATCGTCCTTTTGTAGTAGAATATTGGTTAAAGTTGCGATAGCTTTCCCAAAATAACTTAGGCCATCGTCCGCGCGGTTATCAAATAAAGACACCATTTTTTCATCCACCTTACGTGATAAACACAACCGGCAAATAGTTTGATATATTATATCGTAATCACCCATTTTATAATAATGTTATTTCCACGTAAGTCTCAAAATATTTCTCAGACAACATAGGACTAGATTTGTTTGACACATCACGACGAAATGACAAGTATGACAGTCACGGAACTCACTGACACTTGGAGTTGCGTTTCGCTTCGCGCTATGTATTTTATTTCAGATGTTAAACATCTCGTCAAATAAAGCATAATAACAGGGAATTCGGAAAGTACTCCGCTCAATATTTCTGTAACACCTTTCGAGCGGAGCGAGTGATGCTTTGTCTATGCACCTTTTAACCTATGTTTACAAATAAATACTTTGACTTCAAAAGTGTCCGCACTGAAAGTCCACTAGAATGCTAAATAGTCCACTATCTCTGCGCCAGTCTTCGTTTTTACAACTGACGTGGTAATACCAAAATATTAATTAATCAATACAATATTTTTGTAATTATTCATAATAATTACATTTTAATATTCAAATTATTAATTTATGCCTCCTTAATTACGCTGCTTAATGCATTTAATGTGTATAATTCGCTTTCTCTCTTATTAATAATAGTAGGTAGACTATAAATATTTTATTTTATTAATTATACCAAACACCTAAAACATTCCTATTATTATCTTAACTGGATAATAACCAATAATTAATTAATTAATTAATATTATTTTTTATTCTTTTTTGTCTTTTTGTACTGCAACAGCTTGACATCCGGCCGTGCGTCACTTAGTCAGGCCACAGAGTAACGAACAGAGACTAAGCTGCATACAACCGCGCTCAGATAAGTCCACTCACACAAGCATAAGGACGTCTGTGTGCGTGAGCACTTGCGGCCCTATCACGTACGAGGCGAAACCGGTTTCTACCGGCTCGTAAGTGCCTTAACGAAGGGCTCTCGCACGCTCTCGGCGCGGCTCGCGGACACTACCGCAGCTCACATAATTGTACCCTGTGCAGTCTACAGCAGTCCAGCGCAGCCGCGGTGCGCGCACGCACGTATGCTCACTCGCAAATCTCGTCCTTAAGGGCACGACGCACGTTATAATTTAATAATACAAAATGTACTGTACTGTGTGTAAGAACAATAATCGTCGAAATAAGAACATATCTTTTTTTTTCTATCCCAAGGAATCTACTAGGTGAGTAGTAAATTGATAGTAAAAGAGTAGCTATTTTTATTATATACCTATTCAATTTATTTTAGTGGGGTAGATAGATACTTCATACATAATTACATAGGTAGGTACCTAGTGTACCTACATCAATATCAAAGCAAATTTAAATCTGTGCCGTGTTTGTAATGCGATGGAACCTTGACACAATTCACAGCTAATAATATATTCCTACATATGAGTCACTAGCTTTTACGCGCGGCTCCAACCGCGTGGTACGTCGATGTAGCCTATATTATTTCTGGGATCTTATCTTTTTATACCTATAATTGTATAGATGTATGAGAATGTTCTCAAGTTCTTAAGCGCAATGTCATGCGCTCTTCTACCTAATACGTTAATAGGTAGGTAGGTAGGTACGTTAAAATTAAATTGTAAAAGGTTCTACTTATCACATTAGGTACCAATTTGAGAGGATTATACTTAAAGACTTTTATTACTTTTTTGACTTGTTGAAATATATAAAAAATACCTATCTACCCTTATTATTAGCGATTGATTTATTATGATTAGGTACAGGTAATACAATAAAAAAAAACCGCCGCGTCGTTTAAAACACCACTATGCCGCAAGTGTAGTAATTGTACTAGTCACATGGTTTGTCCTGTTGTGCCAACACTGCCAAGTGCCAACCCTAGCAAAATAGGTAAATATTTTAGACGTTCTTTAAAAGGTTAGCCTCTGTTCGTTACTCTGTGGTCAGGTCACCAACTGAAAATCAGTGCTGTGTGGTGTTGCACCATTTCAGCTAAAACTGAGTTGGGGACCTTTCCGATTCCAGCATAGAGGCAGCATGCTACATTTATTAGCTTTTAAGTATCTATCTTGTACGTCGCTTAATAGGTATTCTAGTATTGTGTACTTCTCTGTTTTTATTTTTTGTTGTCCTGTGCTTGTGATCGGAATAAATGCTTTCTATTTCTATAAATTGTAGCATAGTATAAATAGTAAGTTATCTTCGAACAAAGGTACATCGCGCCGTTTGTATGTACGCGTAGCGCTTGCCACGCCCCGGGTTCATGTACGTACGCACGCACACTACGCCGCTCGGCCAGTTTCTCGGTCAGCGGTAGTGCGGGCCGTGCCATTACTGTGAGCGGTCGCTGTTTGTTTAAAAAATTAGGTACGGTTACGCGCTGCACTGCAAAATGTCTTCGCGAGTCAATAGATATTATTGTGAAGTTTATGGTTGTTCAAACGACACTATTTACGACTTAAGCTAATTTCTATTTCTTCTGAAAGATTTACTTAATAATGAACCAAAAAATAAGCAAATTAATTTTGATGCCAATATTACAGAAGAAAATAATTTACGAGAAATCACGCGGTCTCAATACAGACTAATGGAACTACCAGAAAAAAATGCCTTTTATTACGTTTGTGGGGCTCTACTTAAGAAATGTGTCGATCGCCATGGAGGTTGTGAGCTTCTAAAATCTTACATTAATGAAAATTCGCACTTGTGTAATTTAAGTGCCGAGACACGATTCGTAAGGGCAAAAGATTACTCCACGGACATAATGTCACCTTCCCTTGTTGTCCCACCTGACGATTTCGTCAGAAATATAGACAGCATGGAGAAAATATTCTCTGAAGTTTTTAAAAGAGAACACATTAATTCTAAGATTGGAATGTCGATTTACGAAAGCCTCCTGGATGGCGTAGATTTTACGATGCCTTGCCCATGTTTCCCAAAAACATTCTTTTATAAGCTTTATACAAGAATGCGAATTTACTTTTCATTATCAGAAAATAATAAGGCTTTTCGCACAGGACGAAATCGCAGAAAATATTTTTCTGTCACAAATTTGTAATTTTTTTATGCTTGTTTTCATTAGTAGCATAAATAATTAGCATTTAATTTTACAGTTTAGATTTTTTTTCATTTTTCTATGTCTGTTCTAGTACCAGTATGTATGCACACATTGTTTTTACTCCTTTTCCTTTCTGCTTTAAGTGTAAGAGATTGCAACCTTATATACTACGGATAATTTTATTAATATAATATTGGTCTATTTGACAAAGAATTTAATTTCATAGTATTCCCAGGTAGGAATTTTACGTCAGTTTGACGTCCGCTTACAGTCATTTTGGACGTATCTGACGTCATTTTACTACGTCGGGAGCCTCAGCAGATGACGTCAATTTGTCACAGCCATACGACGTCCTTTGCTGACGTCTTCAAACCACCGTTTGAAGTACGTTCTATGGACGTCATTATAAGAACGTACTAAGAACGTAAATAGAGACTAGTTTGGGCCCTAAGTATTGACCCTATAATGACGTCCATAGAACGTACTTTGATAGCTTCCCAAGGACGAACCTGGGACCGATCTGGCGACCTCAGAATGACGTACTTTATAGGGTGGTGTACGTCCCACACCATCCTCCTGCAGGGGTAGGTAGGTAGAGGTACTACTAGGTTTAATAAAAAATAGAAATACATGAAATTATAAAATTTATTGAAAATTTAAACACAAAATGAGCACGTACATGCTATAGAGATACTTCTCCTAAGCCTTGCGCACATCTAAGCGTTCAGCTTGCGTCCTGCGGTGGCGGTCAGTGAATCAGCGAAACGCTGTCAAATATGTCAGAAATATTTGACAGCGTTTCACTGATCGCCACCGCAGGACGCAGCTGATTGCGTAGGTCCTTTAAACCTTAGGTAGTACAGTCAGCTGTAGTAGAACGTATACAATTCCTAACTTTTAAAGCAGTGTATAGCAGCATTGCAAGAGACATTTAAAACACAAAAACTAAAAAATGTAGAAGTTCAGCCCATTAGGTCACTTTTGCCAGCATTTGCCATGTAAATGTCTATTGCAATGCTGCTATATACTTTCCTGAAAATCAGGAATTGTACACATTACAGTGCAGCTGACAGTACTTATACTTAGTTATGGAGTAATGGGATACTTACAGTATAACTTTCATCAGGAATTACAACACATTTGGTACATATTTCACTGATAGGGATCAGTTTAAAATTAGAAAGTTCTTTTACTTCCATTACATCAATAGTTACAGAATTAAATGGATATTCATAAAATGGCTGATAGTTCATAAACTCACGTCCATAGAGAAAGAAACAACCATTTTTTAGAATATTAAATATCTTAAACACTTTCGAATTCTTAATAAGACAATAACAATCTGCTTCACGAGATGATGCAACATAGAATGTGAATTTATTGTATACTAATCTCTTAAAGCATTCAAAGACATTCTCTTCAGGAACAGGTCCAGAATCATAATGATCATAAGCACATGTTTTTGGTACAGAATCATATACTTTAGGAGATTCCATTTCTTTCAATCTTTTAACAATTTGCTGTAAGGGCTTATTAGGTGATCGTACCAATTTCTTTAGAGAGTTTAAAAAATTTTCAAATGGAAATGCTGAATATTCATCTAGTGGGCCAAAGATACGTACATCATCTCCTACATGACATAGCAAATGAACATTATACACTAAAAATTTTAAACCATATACTGATTTGGAATGATTTATAAACATGAGCAATAATTCTTGTGCAACATCTATACCAATTTCATTTATATGTTTTTTTGAACAAAGAATAGTGATAGCTGAATGAAACAATAAGAAGTTTTCATAAAGTGAGCGTGGCAAGATTTTTTTCAAAACAAGTGGACCGACATATAATAAGAACATTCTATATTCAGTTGCTTTCCATCTGGCCAGTTCAGTTAAACTTCGAGGTTTTCTATTGAATTCAATTGGTATAAATTTTGAACAATAAATTAGTTTTTCTGATATGGAATTTACTGATAGACTTCGTAAACGAACATTTAAACCACCACTGATCCAAACATTTAACAATTTACGCATGACTCCCAAACAAATATTATGCATATAATCAATAGGAAATATTTTTATCAAGTCTATGGGGAGTGCTAAGAGCGGTGATTCTCCAACATGGTGATCTTCATCTAATTTTGCACGGAATGATTCATTAGTTCTCTTGGGTGCTGTCACACTTTGATAAATAACTCTGCCCAGGTATTCACCTTGCTCGGTACATTTGTCGCAGGCAGAATAACCACCATGTTGTTTTGTACTCTTAATAAAGGCTCGCGCCGGCGCGTCACAAATAAAACTATGAACTCTAACAGTGTAATTAATATTCTCAAAGCTGAACCCATCTCTAAGTAAGATTACTAATTCGTCTACAAATTGCACCAAGTAAGCATGTAAAGGTGCAGGTTTGCTTTTTCCACAAAAAAGAGCAATGGGAAAAGGTTTAGCATTAGGTATATCCTTAACCAGGGCTAATATAGGCCATAACTGTGTGTTAGAACTTTTAAAAAGTGGAAGTCCATCAATATTAAAACTTAAACTAATTTCTCTATTTTCAGCATTACCATCAAAATCAAATAATTTTATATGTTTTTTAATTTCTGACAGCAGACCTAGATAAACAAATTGCCCAGTTTCTAAATATGTGACATCTATATTTTTTGGGGTTTTATATAATGTCCTACTATTTTTAGGTAAATCTGGGTGAAATGGGGTCAAAATTTTGAGTAAATTATCCACTGCATTATGTGGTATTTGATGCTGAATAGTTGCCCAGTGTATTAATTTTGATTTCAAATCATTATCCACCCTAGCGTTGTTGGAATCTGTTATAGGCATAACCTGTTCATCATTTAAATAAATTATATGACTATCTATAGAAACCTCCGGTTCTATAGAGAAGGACCAGTCATGTATATGTGTACATTATTCAATGATGGAGATGGCAAAATACTAAGTGGTGAGTTTCCATGTGTCCCATGTAGACCTGCTACGAGACTCAACTCTGCTTCCTTTGCCCTTCTCAACATTTGACGTTGGCCAATTACAGCCTTTGGTGTGTATTTTATTTTTTCTGACATGGTAACTAGCACTGAATCTGTTTGTCATTCTTCTTTACTCGTTCAGGGGCATGCTTGAGCCAGACTTTTATGGAGTCTTCTACTTGTTTTTCTGTGCAACCAGATGTTGAGGTAACAACGCCTTCTATAATAAAAAAAATACAAATTAATTACGTAACTGTAGTCATCAGTATTCAAATTAAATCTAGTGACGCGCCAAAATTAATGTTGGTGTCTGACAATGATTACTTTTATCGCGGATCGCTAGTCTAGACTAGCGATCCGCCCCAGCTTCCACAAGTAGAAAAATTCAAAGGCAACTTCACATTAATATCTTTCTTTTTTCTAAATGACTCCCGTGCGAAGCCGGGGCGGGTTGCTAGTAAAAACTAAAGCCTATGTTATGCAGGGATAATGTAGCTTTCTAATGGTGAAAGAATTTTTGAAATCGGTTCCAGTAGTTTTTGAGTTTATTTGTTACATACAAAATAAATAAGTACAAACTTTTACACTTAATAATATTTGTATAGATTTTAATGACATGACATGAATGACCATTATTTGAATAAGAACAAAACAATGCATGTAGGTACACTGTAACCATAATGTAGCAAATAAATTATTATCTAGAAATATCAAAGAACTTAGGTACCTACCAACAATACAATCACGGATGCGCAGTTGGCAAAACGCCTTTTTATTTGAACGTTTTCCATAAAAATTATAGTCAACAGCAACATGGTCTGTAAACGCCCATTTCAAGATGCGGTAAACCTTTGAGGCTGCATCACTGCCACCCAGTATTTTGATATAGGACACCTGTAAATAAATAAATCAGGTTTTAGCTTTATAGGTAGCATTTATGTATGTATGTTTTATTGTTTCTAATTTTTGTACTTTAATTACTTATTTATTTAAATTATAGGTAAAAATATAGTAGTAGTAGTAGCTTTTAAATATGTACCTTACCCATACAACATTGAAACGTTTTTAACATGTAAATACACATGAAACATTTGAGCATCTGCATGCTGCACCACTATGCGATCTAGAGATAGCTAAACTCAATCAATTCAATAACATCAAAGTGACCTCGAGTCAGAAGACCAGCTTCATGGTTTGGCTAAACATATTTATACTCTACTGCTTAGGAAGGAAGGCAGTGTTTTAATTGTTTGTTAGTAAGCAAGTTAAATGTTTGAAAGAATATTTACCAAATTGTCATAATTTTCTTTCAGTAGCAGCAGTTGTTCCGTTGCATGCAACTCTGCAGCAGTTTTAATTGGAAATTTGAAATCTTCTTTCAGTGTGCCTTGACAAATTTTATTTTGCTTTAACATTTGTATGATTTGATCATTTTGTGTTTTCATGAGAGATAACATTGACAGCACTTTTGATTGGTATTCTAAAAAAACAACAAACTTTTTAACAGGTAACATTACACACTGTTTACACAACTGGGTCGCCTGTGCCCTCGAAATTAATTAAAAAAGTCCAATGTTATAAAATAGCTCTTTTGCCAAGAGGCCTACATACCTGATAATTCAGTGGTTTCAGTTACACTGCATCCTGGTGTATCTAAAACATGGATATCATCAGCCCCAGTCTGAAGCAGTCCTGCAAATTAAATAAAATTAACACTGATATTACATACTAGTGGAAGCCCGTGTGAATTACTGCGTGTGAACTTATTTTCATACTTAAAGAAACATAGCTTCCTCAAGTCTCCAGGACCTGTAGTCTGTCAGTAATAATAGTGTGTAAGTATTGATGTATTTATACCCATTTAAATTATTATGCTAACTTTACATAAATCGACTTTATTCCCAAATCATATTGTTATCTAATACATACCCTGCAACAAACTGCCAGACAGTATTGGTAGATCCGATGTTAGATCATTAGATTTATTCAGGTATTGCGGCGTTCTTATAACTGTGAAACAAAAACTTAGCATATAGGTAGGTCAAACATGTGAGGTACACATCTCATTGCCAAAGAAAAGAAGTGAATTGTCTAACCTTGTTTTTTAAAGGGTGGTGGTCTGGTAAAATTATCATTATTCTCATCACTATCACTACTGCAAATATAACGTTTGTTCTTCTGAGGTTTCCTCTTGGAAACCTCAGTTTCCTCTTCAGTCTGTATATCAGAAGACACCTCCACCAGTTTCAACTTTTTCTTTGCTTTTTCTATGTCATCTAAAGCAAGCAAGAACATGCACATTTATACACTTTTAATAGGTGTCAATGGGGCTATCAAGAACCAACAACCACTATTAACAACTAGGTTAGAACATCACCAGGTAGGTTAGATTTAGACAATTTCTGGGTTAGACTATTTTAAAACTTAAGCAGCAGACACATTCACAAATAAAAATGAAAGGGCTTTACAAAAACGGCACGTGCATTGATGTTTATAATTCTAAAAGAACCTATACCACACTCAGGCAGACATCACCACACTACGTAGAAACAGCAGACGGACAGAAATTACATACCAGTCTCGTAAAAAACTCTTTGCACCCCATACAGCTTCCATTTTTCGTCAGGCGATGCCTGGCTAAGGAATCGGTTGAATTCCTTTGAGCCCTTGGCTGGGGGCCAATAAACTTCACATCGCCTTGGCGTCAGCCAGTCCTTGTTCACCACAGAAACTGTGCCGCCGTCATTTTCCGAAAATTGTATAACAGCAAACATAATGCTTAAAGCTTACCTATTAGGTACACACTACACAAACTTATTGGACAAGAAAACGAGATATTTGAGTTATTAAAGTGGCGGACACAAACTTATTCGACAACAAAACAAGATAGGTATTTGAGTTATTATTTATACATCGCACTCAACTCAACACACGCGCCGCGCGCCGCTCAGTGCCTCAGTGGCTCAGTGCCGCGTCCAAGCAACCGAAGCAACGCAACGGTTAAAAATGGAGGGAAAGTCCTACACGTTTCGTTTCACGCAAAAGATATTGCTAGTTGGTACTTAACATGCAGCATGACAAGTTATAATTATTTTGTTGTTTTATTAGTAATTATTAGTTAAAATTTAATATAATTACTTATTCATAATTATGTAGGTTCTTTAACTTAAATTATTATGGCTGTTATTATGTTTATCAATCAATACCATACCGTAATGGTAGCTTCGAGCATAGATAATGCTTGAAAGGTAGTAGGCAATAATAGGCTAATAGCATCGATAAAGTATTAATAGTAATACTTTATCGGTGCTAATAGGTAGTAGGTCGATATAATTATAAATATAGGTAGGTACAAAGTGTTTTAGCGGACATCTAACAGGCAATAAAATAAATATATATTAATAAAGTAAGTACATAATACAAACTTATGTAGGTATGCAAATAGATAGGTAAGTACCTACTTACCAGACATAAAAAATCAAGCACTGCATTTTTTTTGAGCGAACACGGTAGTAGAATGACGTACGTACTACGAAAATAACGGACGACCAATGGACGAACGTAATGGACGTCGCTAAAACGTACATTCACGACCCATAAAAGACTGACGCTAAATTGACGTCTGTGGGACGTAAATATTCGACGAATAAAGTACTGACTCTAAATTGACCTTATAATGACGTCATTTATTCGTCTAGGTCGGATTTTCCTACCTGGGTTATTCTCTCCATAACCATTTCTAGTCATTGTATTTTGGTTGGTATAACTTACACATAACAATTATTGTCAATAAACAAATAAAATTGTATGAAATATTTGAAAAGATGGTGATCATGAGTTTCTCACCAGCTCTTCTCATGATGCAATACCCATCGGAGCTGGTACTTGGATTGATTTTAATTCAAACCTCAAAGTTGAATTGAAATCAATCTAAGCTCCGGTGATTCAAATCATTTTGTTGCAATTAATATTATAATTTAATTAGCTTAAGTTTTATTTAAATTTTATTTATTTGAACGTTGATGTTTGTTTTGACGTGTTCAAGCACCTTTTAGGGCCCATGGAAATAAATGATTTGACTTTGACTTGACATAAATAAATGCTTTGTTTTGAAAAAAAACGTTTTTTTTATAATTTAAAAAAATGATTTCTGTACAGGTAATTTAAAATATCAATCTGACAAGTGACAACCCTACGCCTCGAGCAAGTTTAGGTATCGTGCGCTCCTAAACGCCGGGAGTTGGCGTACTTATTTATTTTTACTATGATTGTAGTCTGTGTATGTTGGTTTGAGCGAGATAACATTTCGGCGCCCTCCCCAAAGACTTCTTTTAAAATGTGGCTCCAAAACGACTTCGCCGCAAAAAGTTTCCTAATTCTTTTTACAACCGCCCTCTTCACAAGATAAAAAAGTATCCACCCCACATAATCTATATAATTATATAAAAATGAAACCCGTTTTCCGTTGTCACGACATAGCATGAAAACGGCTTGACCGATTTGGCTGATTTTTTTTTGTATTTTTTTAATACTCTGTACAAGGTTCTAATGCTGGGTCCACACCTGACCAACGAAGGCCAACGAACGGCTAAGGATGTTACAAAATTATTCGCTTGACATATATCGATTAGTGTTTATTCGATTATTAATAACTTACATAAGTTAATAATCAAGTGGCAATTACTTATTTTTAACTATTGATGCCATTTCGAGTGGATTATTCGCGAGTCCCGTCAGTCTTCATCGTTTACTTGGTCCAATACACATTCAAACATAAGCTACACACAAATTCAAATCGAATGAAACGTAATGTATATAGGTGATGCGAATAACTTTATCACATCCCTAGCCTTCGTTGGTCGTTCGTTGGCTCGGTGTGGACCCAGCATTACGGAAAAAAATATTGAGAAAATCTCTCAGAAAGATTGAAAAATATACATTTAATTTTGCATCAGGGAAATAGGTATTCATTTTTATATGGAGGATATTATAGATTCCAGTTCAAATTGAATAGGTACGCATACATAAGATAGGTCAGCTATACAAAATAAAGTAGTGCACATTGTAGTGCATCAAATTTACGCTAAGGCGGTACGAAGTTCGCCGGGTCAGCTAGTAGTTAATATTTATGCCCAATTTGTCTTTCTAGGACCCCATCATCAGATCGTGATCTGATGAAGATGGAACCCCATGACAAGTATACTCTTTCATACAATAAGGAAGTTCTCAAATCGGTCCATCCCTTTGAGCAATCGTGGAACAAACATAAAAAAATATATATATAATATGAAATCAATTTGCGGACCACTTACTTTTTTTTAAATTCGGTACTATGACTTTAAGAGGCGGGACTGGATGCGGAAGGCGGAAAACTGGGTGTTAAGGCGCAAATTGGTAAAGGCTATGTCATGTCCTGAACTGAACTGAGTCATTATTTTGCCAACAGATATGTAATTCATACAAATTTACAAAAATATAGGGGCTGTGGGAAAGATAAATAAAAAAATTGTCACCGTCTCTATTAAATGCAAAATCTATCATTTAATGAATTTTACTGTCAAAACTGCTACTACCCTTATTATTAATTCTTATAATTTTGCCTTGCTTTTCCCTCGGAATACCATGTTTAGCAATCATATGCCGTCTCACTGTCTCTGTTTTAGCATAAGTAATATTACAAACATTGCACATATACATATACAATCTTTCATGGACATTATTACAGTGAGCAAGCATATGTGATTGTTCATAGAACTTCTTGGGGCAATGCATACAAGGAACCGTCTTCTCCATATGATATACCAAATGTTTCTTGTAGATTGCTTTCCGACGGAATGTTAAGCCACATTTTTCACAAGTGAAAGGCCTCTCTCCTGTATGTAACCTTACATGTTCCACTAAATCCAGTTTACGAGGAGCTTTGTATGGACAGTGATCACATTTTAGACCAGGTCCGATACCGTGTCTAGCTACTTGGTGCATATGCATCTCGGCTTGTACAGGGAAGCCTTTGCCACACTGGTCACAGATGTATTGGCAATGATTGTGACGTTGGACATGATGTGCATATGTCAATCGATTTGCAAGTTTTTTGTTGCATATATCGCAAATTAGATTTCGTTCATTGTTTGATGCAGGTGGACAACTACTATATTTTTTTCGACTCACTCTTCGTGTTTTGTAAGGAATGGTTTTACAATCTGTGTTTACTATGCTTTGTATTGTGTCTAAAATGTTGTCATCGGCTGAATTCTCTTCTGTATTGTTGTCATGATCCTCCGCATTGTCGTAGTTGCTAAAGTAGTCATCGGCATTGTAATCTTCATCACAAGTACTGAGGTTAATCAGCGTGATGTCTTTTTCAACACTTAAATTGTGATGTTTCGAGCCATTTTCATTGCAATTACTACCTGTAGATGGTTTTTCATTAACATCTAAAGGAAAGTATTGACTATACATGACATATTCACACACTTTTTCTTTAATATTTCGGTCATACACTTGGCTGTCCGCGTCCGATTTAACAAGACTGTGCAACTTTGCGTTCGTTGTTTCGCACAAGTAAACAGCATGTTTTAGTAAATATGCACACTTATTACACATCATAGTAGGCAATTTATCGTCTTTTTGTAGTAGAATATTTATTACAGTTGTAATAGCTTTCCCAAAACAACTTAGTCCGTCAACCGCGCGGTTATCAATTAAAGACACCATTTTTTCACCACGGATCTGCGTTAAACACAACCGGCAAATAGTTTCATACATTCTATCGTAATCACTCATTTTTATAATTTCATTTTACGTTAATCAAGATGTTTCTCACACAACACAGAATAGAATTGTTTGTTTGTTTTTCTTGGATTTTTGACATATCGTGAATTGACATGTATGACACTTCAGGACAGTCACAGAATTTACTGAGGATTGAAATTCCGTTTCGTTTCACCGTTTCTCACACACGATGATAGTTATTCAGAAATTTTTATTTCGGCCGGTATTTTTCATTTCCACGTTCAATAATTTTATTTTGATCTGACTTGGTATAAAAATCTTCATATTAAAGTATTTTAAATAGATGATAAAATATTACGAAAAATAACCAAAATATTAAATACAAAAAAATATTTAATCCTTACTAATAAAATGAGAAAGTAACTCTTGTCAGTTATGTTTTCACGGCTGAATTACATACTTCATAAATTATTTAACCGATTTTTTCGTCAACATTTTTTTTATAGGTAGGTTTAATATTATTTCTATAATTTTATTTTAATGTAGAAGTTATGTAATTTGACTACCATTTTAATAAAGTGTTTTATGGTGTGCCAGTGTGCACAGTAATAAAATGAAACAATATATTATTACATATTTTCATTTATTTTCAAAGCTACTTTTATTTTTATAATTAGTATTTAAAACTGTAAATAATAATAAAATTACAGACAATACTTCTCTACTTTTACTTAAGTAAAATACTACTTATTTTTTTTACTTATTTTCTAATAATGCTAATTTTTATTTTAACTACACTGAAAAAAGCTTTGCATCACTTTTAGGAAACATATATTATTTATATATTTTTAGTTTGGGGACTGAAACATAAAATAAAAATACCAATTTTATTATAAGTGATGCAAACTTTTTTGATTAATGTTACTATACAACCTGATATCATTAGGACATTTAAGAAGAATGCTAGATCTAGATTCAATATTTAACAACATTTTTAACAACATGAATGGCTAGATTAATATTTGACAAGATTTTTACATAAAAATTTATTAATTAAGCTTTACCATTTCCTCTTTTAAATGGAAAATATGTTTAATTCACTTTATCAGCAGAACTGCTGCTACTCTTGTTATTAATTCTTATAACTTTGCCTTGCTTTTCTCTTGGAATTCCATGCTTGGCAATCATATGCCGTCTTACCGTTTTTGTGTCAGCATAAGTAACATTACACACATAGCACATAAACATATATAACCTTTCATGAACATTATTGCTGTGAGCAAGCATATGGGCCCGTTCATAAAACTTCATTGGGCAATGGGGACAAGAAATTGTCTTCTCCAAATGATGTATTAAATGTTTCTTGTAAATTGCTTTGCGTCGGAATGTTAGGCCACATTTTTCACAAGTAAAAGGCCTCTCACCTGTGTGCAACCTTATATGTTCTACTAAATCAATCCTACGTGGAGCTTTGTATGGGCAGCGATCACATTTTAAGCCAGGTCCAATACCGTGTCTGGCTACTTGGTGCATATGCATCTCAGCTCGTACAGGGAAGCCTTTTCCACACTGGTCACAGATGTAACGGCAAAGACTGTGACGTTCAACATGATGAGCATACGTCTTGGGATTGGCAAGTTTTTTGTGACATATATTGCAAGTCAGGTTTTGATCAGTTTTTGGTGCAGGTGGATTTTTTCGACATATTTTTTGTGTTTTGTTTAAAATAGAGCAATCTGTGTTTATTATGTCTTGTATTGTGTTCAAAATTATGTCATCGCCTGAATTCTCTTCTGGATTGATGTCATCATTTTCATCATTACTTAGAAAGCCATCGAAATTGTAAACTTCATCACTTGCATCAGGGTAGACTTCCGTAATCTCGATTTCAATTTGATTAGGAGCAAGATCTGAATCATCATTTTTCAACCCATTTTCCTCGATGTTTTTACTTGTGGCAGGGGCTTCCAAGGGGAAGTATTGACTGTAAATAACATAGTCACAGACTTTTTCTTTAATACTACGGACAGACTCCGACAGTTCAACAAAGCGTATTAGCTTCGCATTCGACGCTTCACACTGAAGTTTGAAGTAAACTGCATGTTTTAATAAATAAGCACACTTTTTACACATCACATTGGGTAATTTATCGTCTTTATGTAGGTGAATATTCGTAACAGATATGATAGCTTGCCCGAAACAACTTAATCCATCGTCTGTGCGGTCATCAAATAAAGACACCATTACTTCACCCCTCTTCTGTTTTAAACACAATCGACAAATAGTCTTATACATTTTATTGTAATTACTCATTGTTTAATGGTTTGATTTAAAGTAAGATATTAATTATTTTCTCACACAGGAGGATTGAGTTTTGAGTGAGTTTGTTTAGTGTTTTTGACACGTCACGAATTGACAAGTATGACAGCTCCCCTGCAGACGCTTGGATTTGCGTTTCGTTTCGCGCTATACAATAAATATTGTGTTTTTACTATTGAGCACTGCGGATGGAACTCAGAAGAACGAATGGA
Source organism: Hypena proboscidalis (assembly GCA_905147285.1). Classification (NCBI taxonomy): domain Eukaryota; kingdom Metazoa; phylum Arthropoda; class Insecta; order Lepidoptera; family Erebidae; genus Hypena; species Hypena proboscidalis. The sequence continues at coordinate 393,864 of LR990150.1, read as the reverse complement.
TGGAACCCTAATTGAAGAACCATGTATTTAATGCAAACCTGGAGTCGATGAGACGGGTGCTAAGCCGGGATTTCTTTTTTCAATATCAAAAGTGTGCTTAGTATTATTAAAGCAATTGATTTGTATAAGGCTCTGTTGTAATTTGTTGCAGTACATTCGTAATTCTTAATTTTATAATATATTGTAACTTATTCGTGAGGACCTGTAATTCGGTATGTTAAGTAAAAATCAACCTATAAGCCAATTCCAAAACCATTTCGAGATTTCAGGTTCCCGAGTCGTATTTTCGTAATTTTAGCTCCTAAAATTGTAAGATTGCGTTTATTTTAACAAAAATATGTAAAATCAGATGACTTTCATTTGACCTCTAAATGACGTCACAAAGTAGGCTGAATTGACGAATTGTCAGTGCATTACAAAAAATATTCAACTGACAGTGAACTGTTAACTGTCAATGATTGTTATGTTCGTAGGTTCGTAGCTTTTCTGGTTTGTTTTTCGTTGCTCTAATCGTGCTTGTTCCTTGTGCTTTTCTCTTGACCAACCCTGCTATCTTTTGGACTTTGATATCGCCTACTACATTGACCACTGCTCGATTGAAGGAACTGCTTGCCCACCGTTTAGATTTTGTTTGAAATATGGACCAGTTTGTACGCGCCAACTCTACCAACTTGCCCAAATTGGACAATGTTATGATTCTGGAGTTCATGAATAATAATGATAACCATAACATTGCTGAAATCCGTGGGGCCCAGGCTTTAATGTAAGTAATAATATTGATACACAAATTATCGTAATCAAGTTTCAAATTGCTTATATCACCATTAAAGCGATAATAACCGACTTCTTATAATTATTGTTACAGGTCATTTTGTGAATCTTACGTTGACACCGCCTTTGAGTATATTGTATGTGGAGGTTAAAAGAAACCAAGTCAAGTGCATTGTAAGAGCTAAAGTTGTACCAGAGCATCGAGTGTCGGCTAAACTGTAACAATCAATGAAAAAGACGATGTATTACTACATACAACTTGTGATAGCTGATGGAGTTGCAGAAGATTTTATTATAGAAGTTAAATGCTCTGCTTCAAATAAAACATTATGTAGCTATGTTATTATTGGTATTGTGCATGACAGATATGTTGCTCAAATGCATGCTGCAAATAAAAGTAAAGCTGTATTTTGTATTGCTGATCCTAAATTTGAAGAAAATAAACAGATTGGTTACATTATGATGCTCAAATACACCAGGGATTTAATAAAACAAGCAGATTTTTTTTTGAAAACTTATATTTACAGATAAATTATTTATAGTGCAAAAACATTAAATATAAAAAATATTTAAACCACACTTGTTTATTTATTTACATTTATACATTTGCTGCCTCGTTGGTCGAGTGGTCGGAAAAGTGTGATTGCATAAAAAGGGATTCTGGTTTCGATTACTGGGTTTACATGATCTTCACAACAATACAAACGCCGCCCAGGCACGTATTCCACATTCACTTCCTCGCACCACTTCTTTTTCAGAGTTTCTTTTACCAACACAAAAACTTAGTGCCGGCTATTAGTAGTAGTGTTTTTACAAGACAGGATGAAGCATTTCGCACTAAGAGTCTCTGCTCGATTAATTATAAATGGTTATTATCTTTTTATATCACTTTTAACAGCGAAAATCACGGCAAAACAAGTAATTAGCCAAAGTCAAAGCAAGAATGAAGATAAAATAGTGAGCTTGAGCATCATTCATCCGTGTCATATGTCAAGTGTCACTGTCAAATTTGAAGTCCCGGTGAAGTTCCTTATTTTTTTTAAATATACTTGAAATGTGTCAAGGATCTAAATTATTCAGGCTACTTTGTGACGTCATCAGATCAAAAACTTTAAAAAATCATAAAAAAATAACCAATGCATAAAAAAATAAAATATTCAAATTAGTTGTTTAAAATAACTGTCTCTACAAATTAAAAATAAAAAAAAAATCACAAAAAAAATCTTAACATACCGAATATTTTTGTTAATATTAATTGTTACTGCTGTTGGTCTTCCAATAAATAAATAAATAAATAAATAAATAACTAATAAATTATAATTTTTAGCCGCAGTTTTAGAACTGTCAGATAATCCTTATTGGCCAATAATGCACGATGATGACAGCTGTGTTCTTTATTCGGAGTTTATTCGAGTGTTACTTGTGTCAGTTTTATATTTGGTCAGGTTATATTTTATGAGGCAGATAAATAATTTTAGTTTACCAAACAATTTTGTTTTGTAGTAAGCGTAAGAAAAAAAAAAGAAGAAACGCTGGCGCGATGACTTGGTCACCTTTCGGAAAAAAATGTACGGATAGAGAAAATTGCAATCTGTAGTGCCTAAGAATAGGACTGAAATGGCAAACGTACAGACACTGTACTTATTAAAAATACGTGAAATGGATTTTTTTCTTATCATTAATTCAAACCACCTTCGAGGGTGGTCCCTTTGTTATAAAACATTCATGCTTATTTTGTTGAAAAAATGGTTAATGTTACCATTAAGTTTCTGTTGCAAGTGTCAGCAACACATAATTATTATTACTAATTTAAATATACAATAGATATTATATAAATTAATTGTTTGTGAATTTGTAAAATTATTAAATAATTAATAGTACTGATTTGACTAAAATGGCAATTTTGCTCAAAACAACCAATCAGAACACATTTAGTAAAATTGAGGGTATTTCAGTATTGGGAAATTAGTTTGTTGTTCGTGCCTATCCGGCGAGCACAGTATTTTCTAAACGCCGTAATAAAAAGTTATAATAGTCAACCAAGCGTGTGCTAAAACTACACTACGAGTGTTTGTTATTTTTATTCCTTACTCATTGTCCATAGCCAAGCACCCAGATAACAGTAATGAGTTTTCTTACGATTCTACAAAAGCTTTATAATTAGTTCTGATATTATTGAAGTTAGGATATCATGTTAGATCAGGTCTCAGTCTCTCGCATACGTAAAATCAATTGCCGCAAAGTAGAACAATTTTAGAAACTTAAAAATTAACTGGTCGATTGGTTCTGCGTGGAACTGGGTTCGATTCCTAGGTCGGACAAAAGTGTTAGATATTTATGATTTTCCGTTAGGAAATTAGCACAGAGTCGGCATTGTGCCCGGTAGATAGTGATAGGCTCACCCCAACGACCACCACAATACTGGATAATATAACCGTGACGTTATGTGAAATCAATACTATTATGGCGCGCATATCGCCTTCAGCTCTTAACTGCGCTGCACTGGTATTACGGGTTCGATTCCCGGTTGCGTGAGTTCTTTGTTTAATTTGCAAATAATGTGTTGGTTGAATATCAGTATTTATGTCATTTTAAACTGATATCAAACATTTAAGACATAATCACACCGGTATTGAGCATGATTTGATGAGAATTGTCTCCTTTACGGCAGAATGCTTGAAGAAGAATCTATTGTAATTAGAAACGCCCGGCACATACGTTGTGCCGTAAACGCGTAAACAGCAGACTATTCTCATTAGATCATGATATTGAGCAACTAATGATGGGTAAACACCTATTTTAAGCCCAGGTTCTATTTTGAACGGCTTAGTGATCGCTAACGAATCCTTTGAGAGTATTTCCTCTGAGCCTTTGATGCTACCACCACGCTTTGGAATGCCAGCGAACGTCAACAAACGATCGATGGCGTCCGCTTAGCCATACAAAGTACTCCAAACAGGAACCAACGAGCGCTTGCGTTGGCCTTTGATTGCCTGGTCTGTACCGGGTAAAAACCTTTGGAACTCGTTGAAAAGATTAAAAAAGTACGGCATTTTAAGAATAAAACCACACGAAAGTGATAACTTTATTTAAAAACCGAACTTAAAACCAGTATCAAATTGAGTTCAGTTACTTTGTAACCGATACAGCACTCTTTACCGGCCGATAAAAGCCACTTTTTAACACTCACAAAAGAAAAATAGCCAAAAAGGTCATTTAGATATTCAACCTTACTGCAATAAGTTTAAAGTTGCTTTTAATTTGTAAAAGAAATACTTTCAGGCTTAAACAAGCGATGCTAATTTAATCAATTTATTACCTACTCTTTTGTCTCTATTTCGCTAGAAGACTGTTATTATATATTTTTACGCGGTTTATGACCGTTTTGGTAAACGCGCGAATACGAATATCGTTTGTGTAAGAAGCAATCTTCTGATAATAATAATTATAATTAATGCTAATGTTATGATAAATACTTATGACCAAAAAAATATATTTTCTTATTAGACGAATGTTATGAACGGACGTGTAGTCCACCTGATGGTAAGTGGTACAGCACATGGACACCAACAATCTACATGCGCCGTTTCATCTGAGGATGATGAATAATTTCAGAGCCTGCTCTCACCACCAAACTGGGAACACTGTTAAGCGTGCCAAGCATTACTATTTGGCGACATATTAAAGGTAGTAAAAACTACTTTATTAACAGTGTTGTTAATACTATAGTATGTGCGTAACACTCAATAATCTACTTAAACATAACATCACGCCTATAATATCCAGAAGGGTGTGGCAGAACTGTACAACACCCACATTTCACCTGTTGTGTTTAGGTCCCATGGGATAGGAGGTGAGCCCATCGCTATCCACCGGGCACAATTCTAACTCCGTGCAGCTATTGTGAATTTCCTGATCGAATGTTCATAAATAACACTTTGCTTGAACCGGGAATTGAACTTGAAAGAACGTCGCGGTGAGAGCCGCATACGCTAACCACTAGACCATCGAGGCAGGCAAATACAAGGGCTTTATAAAACTTTTGCATTAATATTTTACCATTGAATTATTACACTAACTTAGTAACCGAGTGCATGCATTAAGAGTAAAGTCAAAAAAATAATTATTTATCATTTTTAACGCCTTTACTTTATAATTTATTAATTATATATAAATTATAAAATTACCGTTATGACAACAAATATTATAATGTTGTTTTTTTATTTTAGTTCCCAGTTCAATTTAGTTTATGAGTAGGTAGTGTAGGTACCCATCTCCTACTTAAAATATTCAAGTCTCCGAGTACACCATCAACCCGTTTTATAGTGGTAAAAAAACACAATATTTTCTTATTCAGGAAACGCAAAATAAACCGGAATAACATTCACAATTCTGTCTCCAAAATAATAGTTCACAGGATTCCGGATAAACTACATTTTTATCCGGCCGCGCTAGTGTGCGTAAACCTTAACGCTTGTTTGTTTGCTCGGCGCTCGTTATTTTGATTTACAATGACAATACACCGTGTGTTGGCGTTTTTTCACCACTTTCTCAACACACGACGGAATAATGATGAATTTCATTTTGCTTCGCTAAAAATATATCACATTTTCGCGTATTTTCACCCTTGTGTGAAGGGTTTTCTTGTTAGGCCGGTCTTAACTATGTATATGGCGTGTTTTTGTGAAACTGAATTGTGTCACGTTACTTTGGTATTGTGATTACTTTAAGTCTCGATTGTGTAGTGGTTAGCGTATGCGCTCTTACCGGGGGTCGGGTAAAGTGTTATTTGCGATCTTAACTATGTATATGGCGTGTTTTGGTGAAACTGAATTAAATTGTGCCTCGTTATAAACGTGACGCGCTTTTGTATTTAAAAAAGGATTTTTTGTTATTGTGAGTACTAGTAGTTGTAGCTGTAGTTTCGTAAACTGCCTCGATGGTCTAGTGGTTAGCGTCTTACCGCGGGGTCTCGCGTTCGAATGTTTATTCCTCGCAACATGTTATATACATGGATTCGAACCTGCCCCCCCCTGGGTTAACGCCCCAGGTGCTTTGCCAATTCAGCCATGGATTCGTATGCTGCTAGACTCAAAATTTCTCAACTCTTTTTGTGCCAGTCCTGCTGGATACTTTTTTTTTCTACTCAAAAAATTATAAAAAATACATAAAAGGCATAGCAAATCTATAATTTGCTTTAAAATATTATAATTATTCTTGCACATTTATATACAGTCCACCATATTTAACTCTCACTCAGCGGGGATTTAATAACGTAAATATGCCAAATAACACTTAATAGACACAAAAATATCCTGCATAATGTATCCTTGAAAGTATTCTTGATTGGTGAGTCGCACGCTGAACGATCCATTAATCTTGTTGAAATCCAACGCTCTGTTTTATCGATATAGGATAATGCGTGGCATAAGTGTAAATGTTAACTTCTCAACTATACCCTGGATGGCCCGAAATACAATGACATTTTGAAATCAAGTAATAATAGATTTCTCGACATATTTAATAGCAATATGAACAGATTTACTGCCAACTTAAAAGACATCCTCCACATCAGCTCGGGTTTGTACTCGAATAAATACGTTTCTAACTTTTTAATTGACTTCAAAAAAAGGAGGAGGTTCTCAATTCGGTTGTATGTTTTTTTTTTCAAGTAATATCATTTAAATTAAAAAAAAGTAACACACATCCACACAATACTTCTTTTTAAAGGATATCGTGTTGGAAGAACAATATTATTCACTAGAATCGAACACTAGACCATCAATCAATAGTTTTATAATTACAGTAAAACAATTTATGGCACTACAAAACACTACCAGATTTAAAAGGCATAAATCTTAGAGAACTAGAAAAGCATTTACAGCCGTTTCCCGCGAAAAAAGTAACTGAAACAGTACTTGTGTAGCGTAATACAGAAATGTATGCAAAATTAAATGTACCTGAAACCGTTGTGGAGAATTAATTGCCACTGTAAAACATGTTTTCTTCTTACTTGGCTACGTAAATATTCTCACAACTGCTTTAGTTTTAATCTCTTATGACTTTTTTTGAAGAAGTTATTTATTTGGGATTCCCGTTGCAGCGTGTCACTGAAGTCAAAGATTTAGGGGTGCAGTTCACTGCCGAGATGAACTTTCGTAAGCACGTTACCAATGTGTGTAAAAAAGCATACCGTAACTTGGGATTTGTACTGCGTCAAGCAAATCAATTTAACAATATTGGAGCTTTAAATGCTCTGTATCGGGCTCTCGTGAGGAGTCATTTGGAGGGTAATGCGGTGATATGGTCGCCCCACGAAGTAAAATATAAATTGATGTTGGAGCGTATCCAGAACAAATATACACGGTTTCTTTATCTGAAGTTATATGGGTTATACCCAGGTTATCCACTGCTGTATCCGACTATGTTTGTTCTGGGTATGGTAAGTTACACTCAGCTTGAGGTGAGAAGGGAAGTGGCACTGGCTACGTATGTGTTTAACGTACTACGTGGCACTATACACAACCAAGCCATCCTGCGGACGATCCGATTATGTGTCCCTGACGAGTTTATCGGTCGGCGGAGGAGGCCACCAATACTGGACGTCCCGCGTGCGCGCACCAACCTGATGCAATTCGCGCCGCTGACGCGTACGCTGCGTGTGCTCTGCGCGGTGTCTGACCGGGTTGACATATTTTCGTGTTCACTGAGTTTGTTCACAGAGGCCACTTATAAGTTATTAAGTTAGAGTTTTTGTTTTTTGTACTGTGTTAATCTTAAGGTAGTTTTAGAACTAGATGTTTAAGAATATTGTAGTTATACATCCATTGCATTAGGTTATGTTTACCTGTAATGATGGCTCTGTATTTATGTAAATAAATAAATAAAATAAATAAATAAATAAATGAGGAAAACATTATAGTGAGGGATACGTAGAAGAACGACCTACACCCATGTGCTTTTCGGATAAAACCTTTACAATCTATAATAGAATATGCTATTTATTAATGATGAAACTAATATTCTACGAAATAGAGTAGGTTGTAACCTTAATTTACTAATATTCATTAACATAGCAGCCATTTTGTTTGTAAAAAAAGTACGGGGACAGCACCGACAAGCGAAAATTTGGACTTTAGGAATTTATTTCTACCTTTAAAGTTTATCCTAGCCCATTAATATTTTTGCCTCCACCCTATATCTACCTATAGAATACTATAAAAATCAATTCAATACAATATTCTTCTTTTCAAATACGAATTTCAGCGAGGACAGAAAAAAAGTCGTTTGGGAAATCTATCAATCTATATATATATATCTATATTCTTTTTTATAAATAAAAATGAATTGCTGTTCGTTAGTCTCGCTAAAACTTGAGAAAAGTCCAAAGAAGGTTTAAAAGGTGAATAAATATAAAAGTTGTTAACTATGTATCAGATTATTTTAATGTAGATTGATAGCATTTTTTTTATTTATAACGGATTAATTTTGTTTGTTTTAAAATTATTTTTACAAAAGTTTAGGTCTTTTATTCATAGATTGAGGCAGTACGAAGTCTGCCGGGTCAGCTAGTATCAAATAAAATACGTTCCTTTACATACATTGATTGGGCTGTCTCAACAAAAATGGTCAAGGCTACGATTATTTATCATTGAAAAAACAAATGTTATACATAAAATCACGCCTTTATCCCATGGGGGTATGCAGAGAAGATAGAAGCCACGTGCTAAGCTCCTCAAATACTTCTTTCGCTTCTTTAACATTCATATATCTCGTCATACAGTACGCCAGTACGCCATAGTAAAAACTGACTGCAATAGATATGCAAGTTTGTATTTCATATTTAATTAGTGTAATATACCCACTATTTAGATATTTAACTCACTTATCCATAACTGGTGTCGTAAGTCTTCACTATGACTTAGAAGTTTTTGCCCTGCATACCCAACTCATTGGCCAATACTGTACTACGTAACTCATATTAGAAAGTGTTATAATTTTTACTATATTTATGAAACAACTCGGTTGCATACTTTTTCTGTTTAGATTAGATCTGTTATGTGGAAAAATGTCCTTAAATTATTGACTTTCCAGTTGTAACGTATTTTAAGTAGGTATATCAAGTCAAATACGTTGATAAATACCTATATTGCAAGTGGTATATCAAAAAGAATTCAGTGAAGGATATGATAATAGATTGAAAATTTGGACAACATGTTGGTTTTTTCGTGTTATCTCGACCATGTTGTAACGATTTGTAAAAACAGAAAGAGGGGCTTTCTGTTAAACGATTTTTTTGTGTATTTTTAATCTGCAATCAGTCGCCAGACTCTAATCAGATGAGTTGAGTGGTTCTTAGTGTTTAAAGAGCAGTAGGCCATTGCCTTACTGTCTTCTTATATAAATGTTAAACGAATTAATTTTTAATTTTGTAGAGTCAATTATACGAATTTCGAGATCGCCCGTTCATTTACAGAATCGCAACACTTTTTTCAACCAAGTCGGTACCTACTATTTTCAATATAAAGCAGGAACGATCATAAATTTTGTAACCATTTATTGAATTCCTATCAGTAAAATCGCTCCGGTGGTCATCGGATTCACAAGACGTATTTTTATTACGATGTTCGAATACTCAACGATAGTAATCGCCATACTTTCTCTGCAACGGCTCTTCATAATAAATATCTTTCTACATCAATTTACCTACTCATAATTACTGCCTCGTTGATCTAGTGGTTAGCGTACGCCTGTCACTGCGTGGTCTCTGGTTAGCTTCCCGAGTCGAGCTAAAGAGTTAATCGGGTTTGTATGTCAGGAAATCCTCAAAAGCAGCATGGAGCTGGATTTGTGCCCGTTGGGTAGCGATAGGTTCATTCCCTATTACATGGGACCTAAATTTAATATAACAGGTGAAGTGTGGGAGATATACACCTCTGCCATTTCCCTCTGAGTAATATAGGCGTGATGTTATGTGATTAATTTATCCAAATAAATACACCTTACGCAATCTCAAGGTACTCCTCGACCGTTTGTAATGTAACATTACATATTGAAATAATACTCCCTGTACGAGCAAACCCGTACAACGCAATAGTTTTAGTTTTATGCTGACATCAACACGCAGCGAAGTGAACAAAATACATACATTCGACACAATAATCAGTAGTTGCAATCAATCGGTTCAGGCAACAGCAAACGTTCCTTTCGCCGCGTGTCGATCAATTAGCATTAGTTTTAAGTGTTTTTCTATCTGACTTAAAATACATTTCTTTTAACTTTTATCTTATGACTTATCATTTTGATGTACCTTCCGGTGTAGGACCAAGCATTAAATTACAGTCGATAACCCGTAATAATACCAATACAGAAATGTTATTCAAGAGATGTTACTTTGAACTAATGTTATGTTAGAATTGTTACTTCACGGGCAAATAATTTAAGAAAGCTAACTAGAAATTTGCAAATACGACATCACTAGTATTCTTGTAAACCCCCTTTCAGCTAAGCTTTATTCGCTTGTGTTAGGAAATTAACGCCCGTGGCCTAATGGCCAGGATTCGAACCCACGACCTCTCGATCGTAAGACCGATGCCTTATCTATTGCGCCACGGGTGCTTATTATGTGCAAGAAGTAAAAAAAAAATAGGACCTTAACGTTACATTGCATATTGCAGGCAAATACTCGCGCAGTCTTGGAGCGCCTTTACAATTAGTTTTCCTATCATAAGTTTCTCGGGGTCTCTTAAAAAAAAACTGGCTAAAGACGAAAATGTTTAAGTAACACATTATTTAATTAAGCAAGTAGAAGTATGAATAAAATTTAACCAAAGAAACGTTATAAAATATGATATTTCTAGTCCGCGAACAAAATTAATTTGCATGTCACGTATGTAGATTACAAAAAAAAATAAACTAATTTGCAATGTATTTTTTCAAGCGAAAAATAAAATAGGGTGTACTAAAAGAAAATGTAAATCTCTGTCTTTAATATCAAGTAATTTACAATTCAAGCAAAAAACTTTGAGCAAAGAGAAAGTTTTCAAATAAAATGAAAGGTTTTGTATGTATTTTAATTGATAATATTCTGATAGATTGAAATATAGCGATTTTGCTTTTAATTTGTTATCAAAACATCTAAGAGCTTTGAGCTTTTGTCAAAGTTTCAATCGAATTTTCGACTGTTATAGAACTAATCTTTTATCAATTACGTTCCTTTTTCGCAAACGCCGAAATAGGATTGGTTGATTTTTAAATTCAATTTAAATCTTAAAACGCAAGAAAAAAAACACTTATCTAGCAAAACACTAACTACTTTGTTTTATTGCAATTTGTAAGCATATTTAAATATTAATGCGGACAATGTATTTGTTCTTTGGGTGCTAACTGCTAAGTCTTGTCATCTTTCAAATAAATCAAACATAAAGGCACTCTTACACTAGATCACCCGGTTAAACACATCCGGATAGCGAATAATATCAAATATTATTTTCCGGCAATACTCGGGTATAAGTAATTGGAAATCCTTCCAGGTACATATCCGTTATATATTGCCCGGTGCGTGAACAGTTACATATCCGGGATTCCTTCACGCTATCCGTAGGTAATTATACGGCTTGTGAATTTCCGGACTTTTCTCGAACTCTCAACTGGTTTTTTGCGAGTTTGTTTATTTTTATGGTCCCGTTTTTCCCTTTGGGTACGGTATTCTGAGACTTCGCTGTCCGTCTGTCACCAGGCTGTATCTCATGAACCGTTATAGCTAGTCAGTTGAAATAATTAAACGACAAATAATTAAATTGAATTAAATAAACATTTAAGGGAGGAGGTTTCCATACAACAAATGTGTTTTCTTACCTAGTTTTAGCTTGACCGGCAAAAGGTAGACGCTTGAAATATTCACAAATCATTAGGTACCTAATCAAATCAAAATAAAATGAATATTTAAGCTCAAACAGCACACATGTTTTTTTTGCCGTTTTTATAGATAGTGTTAGTAGTTTTTATAGATACAGAGCACTTAGTGCGCGAGTCTGACTCGCAAATAGCCGGTTTTTCTTTATATGACGTGTCTAGCGAACGGATTTATAATCCACCTGATGGTAAAATTGGTAAATGGTAACTACAGTCCAAGAACATCAACAATCCACAAAAGCACATTGTAGATGCGTCGCGTCATCTTAAGACAGGTGTAATGTCTGGCAGGAATTTAAGAGGCCTGATCTCACTGCCAAACTGGAACACAGTAGTGCAAGTACTACTATTTGGTGGCAGGTTAAAGGTGAGACGGTGGTGCTACCCTCTGGCTGTTTTGAAGCACAATGAGACTGTTGAAATTATTGCAACGTTTTGTTTTAGGCCAATGCTCGCCAGTCTGGGAGCTCCTTTACATTACAGGCGAATGCTCGCAGTCTGGGAGCACCTTAATATACTTTTTACATTAACATAAATAAGATTTAAGATAACATATTACAGTAGGTAAACACATAAATATATGCATCGAAATATGAGTGTATTCTTGATATTCACAGACTTACAGACAAGACTTATTTTATCAATACATATTTATCAAGTTAAGCTTATAGCGATCCATTATTGAGATGAAACAAGTTGAAAAGTGAATGAAGATTTATTCAGAAAATTATGTTTATTCTAATATTCTTTCTGACGGCTACACATCAACGTATACATTTCCACTATAAGATGGTCTGGCGTTGTAATACTTCTCGTGCAACACAAGAACATCTTATACTGGCAATGTATAGGTTGGTCGGTAGCCGTGTGTACAAGGAAAACATATAATACGATATTGGATATAAAGGTCGGATACTAATAGTAAATCCGGGTATTGTGGTGTATCAATGAAATATGAACTAATATAATCCATATTTTTATTAAAACTGACGTGAGTTTGTAACATTATTAAAATTATGAAATACGGGTGTTACTCACGTAATGTTGGTCTATTTAGTCGACCGCGGTTTCGCCTATATGTCTAGGCATTATCAAGAGAGTGCGATACGTCGCGCCTGAGTCGCAGCCAGTCTTGCACCGCGGTCGACTAAATAGACCAACATTACGTGAGTAACACCCGTATTTCATAATTTTAATAATATAATCCATACAAGTGTATTTTCTATATAAAACTATAATTCTATCCTAAAAATAGGTATATTATAAATGCGAGTGTGTTTGTGAGAGTGTTTGTTAGTCTTTCTTCGACTACGACGAAGATTTAAAATGTTTGTTGGGGGGGCCTTTCTGGCGCTATCTGACCTTATGGATGGAGCTAGTGCTTTCCAGAACATGTGAACGTGTAAGTACCATCTTCTTGCCTTAAGCACAGAATATTAAGTACAAGTACAGAAGCGCCACTTCCCGTAACAATTCATAGAAATAGAGACTCTTGCTACTAAGCAACAAAGTTCAATTCAGCTCGCATAAGCGCTCAGTACCTAACGAGATATTCACCTAAGTATTGCCGCTCTCTTCTAACGCGTAGCTCTGTCGCTGTCTGGCGCTGAGTGACGCGATACCTATGTCGCTAGGGTTGTCGGCTCGCCGATGCGTTGCTACCTACTACTATAATATTCATCGTCTATCTATCTACCTATTTGACCTTCATTCTATCTTACGTTTGATGCGTATGATTGATTACTCAGTCAATTAGGTAGATACTAAAACGAATTTTACAGTCTCTCATTTGTAAAGGGGAAAAGGGAACCTAATTAAATTCTTTTTATCATATAACCCCTATAAAATTTTTCTTTTCACATGGGTAAACTATTCTTATTTACTTACAATAACAATATTTTACATTTTGTGCATTAATTAAAAAGTTGTGGCACAAAAACATCAAAAATTCTGGTTTGTTTACATTTTTACTATTCTTAATTCTTCTAATCTCCTAACGCGTTGACCCATTTATATGATTCAAACGGATAAAATAGTTTTAGACCTAGGCCTTTCATTTGACACCATAATCGTTAAAATATCTCAACAAACAAAAAGTCACATTTTCAAGTTGCTCTCGTAATTATAAAAAACAATTTCCTTAAATAATTCAGACATGAGTCCATATTATTAGTAAGTATCAACAAAGTAACTAATTAATGTTAGTAATATGAAGAATGTGAAGGTTTATAGTCTCATAGTTTTAAAATAAATTTGAACTTACATTTTCTCATCTGCAGGTAATGAAAAAAATGACAATCCCTCGTCCTTTTGTCTTGACACACATCCATCAAATAAGCAATGCTTTAAACCAGACATTCTCTCTTATTTTAAACTTATTTAGTACTCATTATAATAATATTAAAACTTCCACAAAACACACGACACCGTACCAACTATTAGAAGAATTTGAATCTAAATTTTGCATCTATAGATATTAATTTCAAATTGTTTGTGTCTCATTTCAGGCTAAAAAATGCTCTAAAAAGTTCAAGGGCATTAAAACTAAGAAACTATTTAACTTTTAAAAGGAAACTATTTAGGTTATTAACTTTTGCGATACATATTTATTGATTTTAACGGGAATTAAACTTATTAAAAAAACTAAAAGTTAAAAGCTCGCTTTTCTAGAACCTGAGACGGTGAGAGATCGTATACGCTAACCACTAGACAAACAAGACAGTCTTTAAAATCATCGTTGAAAACTATAAACTACAAGGTTCTTAAAAAATCCAGATATAAAGAATACACTCCTTTCACGAAAACCAGTCGATCGAGTTCACAAGTATATCATCATTCCTTTGACGCACGAAATCCGGAAAAAGCGGAGAATTCTCTATGTACCCGTTTAGCATAGAATATTTCCATATCACGATATATTTTTTTAACCCTACAAGCGCTCAATCATAATACTGGCTGGCAAATTTAGGTTTTGCGTACGGTGAAACATGGATACTAGGTTCGAAGAATTTTTGTTAGTTTTGATGGTAATATTGAAATGAAGATTCGACTAATAAGCTCTCATCACATCAAAGCATCTCTCAGCAAAGGTCTCATCCATAATTTTTATTTTTAAAAAATAAAAAAAAAAATATGGGTGAGACATTTGCCCAGCAATGGGAAAATATAAATTGAGAAAACAGCTTCTTAAGTACGTTTTGAAATTAATTATAGCTATATAAAGAGTGTGTTCAGTGATTGACATCTAAACATGTCATAATTGTAGCTTTCTGCACTGCGTTGTCTTATAAACTCTAACAACTTTAGTGTTTAGGGTTTCGTAGTACCTCTAAGAACCCTCATAGTTGCGTTAAAATAGTTAATGCTCAAAGCTGAAATTTTGCATGGATATATTATTATTATTGTATGTTAACTATGTCAAAATCTGAAAAATATCATTGTTTTATTTTATGTATTGAACTTTCAAAAAAGACTATAGCGGCTACGTTAACTTTATTAGTTAAATTATTGGAGTCCATGCTAAAATACCGCCAAATTATAAGATTTCAAGGCAGTCAGTTCTTGTAACAACTGCTTCAGACGATATTAACTTAGACTAGTCGCGCCCCCGTAACCTAAACAGACGAAACTGTCGATCTTTCCGTAGATATTCTAAGCAAAACACGTCCGAGCCGTCCTTTTGAAGACGTTTAGCTAAAATGGCTGCCGAATATGAATCGACAGGGTTTACAAAACATATTTTTTGTATGAATGCCAGATGGTGTTATTTAAGATTTTAGTTTTGTGAGGGTTTGGCGAATTTATTTGTGAATCGTTTGTGTTAAGTTGTTTCGGCTTTTTTATATTATTGTTAGATATCTTGGTTTAATAGTGCCTTGTTGGTCTCGTGCTAGCGTATGCGGCCTCTCACTGCGAGCTCTCGGGTTTGATTCACGAGTCAGGCCTATCGCCATACACTGGACACAATTCCAACTCCGTGCTATTATTAAGAATTTTCTGACGGAAACATAAAAAATCATTTTTGCCCGATCAAGAAATCGAACCCCAGACCACACAGTGCGAGGCTCATACGCTATCCATTAGATCATCGTGGCAGCTTGGTCAATTTGGGGCTATATCTATCAAAGTATTAAAACATGAAATGACTACAATTATTACATTGTAAGTGCCTACATTAAATACTGTTATGTATTTAAAGTAACTGTATTATTTTAATGTTAAGCTTCTTAATGAATATCCACTGAAGTGTACCTGAGTGGAGTAATACACGAACCCCTTTTTGTGGCGGACACACGGACATACAGAATGTCGAACATATTCCTATATGTTTTTTTATACATTTGTTTTCTATGAACAGTTAAAAAGTCTCGTGATATCATTTAAATAGATTTGACAAACCCATATTTTTTATTGCCGCAATATAGATAACTTAGCTTTCAGTTTATTTAAACTTGACACTTACCACAATTTTAAAGGATCATGAATCTATTGGTATATTCGATAGAACATGAAATATCATCTCAAAAAAGAACCTGAACATACGAGCATTATTTTATACACGGAGGATGCGAGAAGCAACATATTCTGAGACCACAGCTTCTATACATTGTCAGTATTAATTTCCAGTACCATGGAAGCTGGTGTCAAAAAATGTTGTGTTGTGGTGTCAAAAAAAATAATTATCGTGGTGTATCTGACATAGCGACATTAATTAAAACCAAAGATTCTAAATGTTGTAAAAAAAACACGTTTTCCGGCAAAACAAATACATTGCTTGTTCAATTGGTTCGGAAAACGTGTTTTTTTTGTCTGTATAAATCAGCTAAAGTAGTTCAATGCCAAGCTGACACGTAAATAGCGTAATAACACACTCCAGTAATACTATACTCCTATCCTATTACACATTCTCCTATTTAATTAGCATTAGCGACAATTCACACCAAGACGATTTAAGTGTGATGTGGAATCACATTAGCACACAGGAAGAAAAGCATGCACAGGAGTACTTACCAGACGTGACCATGAGCTGCTAGCATGCTGGCCGCCCGCAGCGATTCACGCCCGCGGGCTCGACCCTACTAACCACGCCACCCACCGAACCTGACGAGCTGGGGTGACCAGCGGATCCCACCCAGCGGCTGTCTTGACAGCCGGCGGTGGCACCACCAAGACAGGCCAATGCCTGGATTGGTTACCCCGACACCCTTAAGAATGATTGTTACTGCTAAATGTGTAAATGCGTGCATTGCAGTTATAATAATAACTAGTTTAACGTCAGTTCAACGAAATACCAGCTCGAGGCGTTTGAGTCAGTCCAGAGGAGGGCCAAGAGAATAATCAACGATGACGATCTGATAAACGCTCGACTTCAAAGTTTGGAGCATCGTCACAAGGTTGCCAGTCTTTCGGTCTTTTATAGGATACATTTTGGAGAGTATGCCGAGGATTGCGCATTCCTCCGTCCCAATTTCACCATACCAGACAAAAAGCACTCCACCATCGCATCATCGTAGATATTGCTCCAATACGCACAAAGCGTTTCACTTCATCATTTCTTATGCTAACTGCCAAAAAATGGAATGCCCTGCCCGATTTTGTGTTTTCGCATGTGTACAATCTGGGTTTCTTCAAATCAAGAGTGAATAGGCATCTCATAGTTAGGCGTGTTTCACCGTAAACTGCATCATCACTTACCATTAGGTGAGATCGTGGACATGCGCGTGCGTAAACATGCAAAAAAATAAAACTTTTCAAACACATATAGGTAAAAGGATTTTATTCCACTGAAGAGGAAAACGAGCATTCGATCCACCTGATGGTATAAGGTTACTGAAGCCTTTGAACATTTAATAGCTATAGACAGCAAGTTGGGGAAGCATAACGAGCGCGACATAAAATTTGTCGCATTTTTGTCGTGTTTACCCATACAAAATATGACTAGTACATAAGCTTCTCAGGGACACCAATCATGCACTGCCTACCCCTTAGCACTTATTGGAGTATCCTTTTGTTTAGATTTTGACGTAAAAAGATGTTCTTTTTAATCTAGACACGCAATAGTAATAGGTTTTTCTCTGGAGTATATACCAGTAAATAATAGCAGCCCTGTATCTAATACATGTCCCATTGCTGGGCTCGGGCCTCTTCTCATGATGAGAAGGGTTAGGCCATAGTCCACCACGCGGGCCAAGTATGGATTGGTAGACTTCACACAGCCTCGAGTACTTTAAGGCACTCTCGGGCATGCAGGTTTCCTCACGATGTTTTCCTTCACCGTTAGCGAGCGATAATTTATATGTTAAATACACACATATCTTCGAAAAGACGAATCTTGACGATTTAATGACAGAGGTGTGTGCCATGGGTTCGAACCCGAGACCTTTGACTTCGCAGTCCTACGGTCTCCCACTCGGCTGTCGCTGCTTATACTAGTAATATACTAAAAATATTATTCATACAAATGAACCTATAATAAACACTTAAAGCGAGCACTTATCCTGAATTAATTGATACGGCACACTAATATTACAGCTCAATTATTGGTATGAATTGAGTCTTATAAGAAAATAGGATGGCAGTAAGTTTGTGTGAAATGTGGCACTCATTATAAAGAAAACAGACGCGACTCGTAACCTTTAAGGTTGTATTACGATACGCAAGAAAGGGCAGATATAAATAAAGCTTGTGATATTGTGGTATATAGCTAACAACCACAACTGAATTTAATACTCACTTTTCCCTATGTTTTGTTATATTTACATTTTCCTTGACATTTTTCTTTGTTTTTCTATGTATGTAGCACATAGCAGTCATGAGCTCTTGTTTAAATATTAAACCACATTCAAAGGGTGTTTCATGGGATAGGGAATGAGCCTATCGTCATCCACCGCGCACAATTCCAACTCCGTGCTGCTATTTGAGAAATTATATGTTTAGTGTAGAAAATCAAAAAAAAAAACACAAAAATAAAATAACACTTTCACCCAAAAGTTTCCATCCAATCTTATAAAGCAAATAATTATTTTAATATGTACACTAAAAAAAAAGTAAGATTTTTTATTTTTCGAATCTACTTACCAATCTTTATGAAAATTCAAATGGTTCAAGATTCTAAGAATAATATATTTTTTTTATTGACGTACGTATATTTAAATAAAATATGTATAATAAAATTGTAAACTTGACATGTCTGTACATTGCAAATATTTAACAAAAATTTATACAAGGGATCTTTGTAATAGCAGTAGAAGCCAAAACATATTATTTAGATTTTTTGTTTGTCTGTCTTTATATTCGTACGCGTATCACGCAAAAACTACTGCATAGAATTGGATGTGATGCACACAATTGTGTAGCTAGAGTTCTAATTTTAAAAGTGCTATATGTTTTAATTTGAATTTTGTCCCTAAGGGGTAAATTACGGGGTGTCAATTTATATGCAAGGTCAATTTCATAGGCAAATGCATAACATTTGGAACAAAGGTTTCTTACATGACGTAAATAAACTGTAAGATATATAAGTAAGAGATAGTTTTTGGAAATATCACTCACAAAGGGTTCACCCCCTTTGTGAGTGATATTTCAAAAAAATAAATGGTTGTAAGATTATACGTGCGAATACTCAATTTTGAAGAAAATTGCATGAAATTCTGCACATACGACACAAATTAACAATGAGATGGATGTTTTAAAAATTACACTCCCCAAGAGGGTCAATTTGGGATTGAAAGTGTATGAGGGAAGTTCCTCAATTTTGTAGGAAATAGCACAGAAATATCGAATTCTACGCAAACGAAGTCACGTGCAAAACCTGGTGTATAATGTTTTTGGCAATGCTCCTCAGCCTTGAACCTCGTAGATCCCTCTATGAGAATGTCTCAAGGTGAATAGAGGGTAACTCCGGTCCCTTGACAGTTAAATCCTCTTTAATATAGTAAGGGTTACCTTAAATATTATGCATAGATCAGAATCGTGCTTAATAGTTTAAGTAACGTACAATGCGTATAAGGATCGTATAAGTACAAGGATTAAACATATTATGAGACTAGCTTTTGCCCGCGACTTCATGCGCGTGGGATTTGTTGTATGAAGTAGTAACTATAAACTTTTAACGACCGGATGGCGGAGTGGATAGTGTACCTGCCTGCGACGCCGAGGTCGTGGGTTCGATTCCCACTTAGGACCAATCTTTGTGTGCATGAACATGGGGGTTTGTCTTAGTCTGGGTGTTTCTATGTATAATATGTATGTATTTACAAAAAAAAAGTATATAATGTATTAGTATCAGTTATTCTTGTACCCATAGTACAAGCTCTGCTTAGTTTGGGACTAGATGGCGCTGTGTGTGAGTTGTGAAATATTTATTTATATTTTATTTATTTTAACTTACACGTTGCATGATTAAGTAAAATGTAACGTAATTACCGCGATCATGCATTATTTACCTTTTAGGCTTGACGTTTCGGCAGACAGATTACACTGGCCGTGGTCGCAAGCAAACTGATTTGCTTGCGACCACGGCCAGTAATCTGAATCTTAGATTTTACTTGAAGTATTAACTGCTCCGGCGTTTAACCATACTGCTCCGCTCTCGTAAAGTTTAGCGTAATGTTAAATATCTATAGACCTTTATTGAGAGTTAGGCTATTAAACACAAGAACGTCTGCACGTGTGGTGTAGTGGTTTAAGCGGTCGCCTTCGTTGTTAAGTGGTCGCGGACAAATCTTTGTGTGATTAGCAAAGATTTGTTCTGAGACTGGGCGTGCCTGTGTGAGTGAATGTGTGTATTTGGCCTTTTCATTGGGACCATTGGATAGTGTAATTGCTTCTGGCGTTCTATCTAATGTAAAAAATCTAAATTAAGAATTATCAAAATTCGATTACTTAGTAGTCGTCTAGATTAGCGCTATTAAACAATTAAAATAACTTTCTCCCACGGTTTCGTCTACGTGGTAGATTCATCGATAAAAGTAGTTTATGTCACGCTAGTCAGTTAGTAACCTGTATTTAAATTTTATTAAAATTGGTCCAGTGGGTTAGAAGCTTAGACGATACAAACAGCAAACAGAGACAGACAAAAAAAAATAGAAAAGTAATGTTTAGTTAATTTTACAGAAAATATAATTGAACCCGTTTTAATTATCGCTAAAAATGTCTCCAAGTCTTTTGAAAATAACTTTACAATCAAAATTAATTCATGTTAAAGAAAGTTGCATAAATCAATATACAGATTAAGTAATTAACAGAAATTGGGTCAAAAACGATTCAGCAGTTTCAAACTTGGCAGTGACTGAGTAATTAAAATTAATTATCGCGTCATCGCGTCAATGGGTATTGGAACTTTCTTTGGAGTTCTTTGCTTTGATGTAAGATCATCAGGCTTATTGCATATGAGGGTAGGTAGGGTTGGGTAGGGTAAAAGCTACTTGTCCAAAAGTGAACATAAAAGCTTAGTATTCAATTATTCAAGTCTTGATTGCACTCCATTGCACTATGTCAAAATGGTCTTATAGATAGGTACAGTGGGCCTAGCAATTAGCTATGCAGGCCAAAAACTTCTACGCCATTGTGAAAACTGACTGCAATAGATATGCATTTGTGTATTACATATTTAATAAGTGTAATGAAGAAGAACTGTTCATGGTCATTGTGGTGATAGGATTAGTCAGCCAGACACTGCGTTACCGTGTGCTAGCTGTCCAGGGCGCGCCGCGGGGAGGCTCCTATCATGCACCCATGCCTACATGCAGGCCAACCAAAAGGACGGCACAGTCGCATCCTATTGGTCTAAAACCATATAGATAGAAGAAAAACTTTTTTATTATAGTCATTGACACGACAAGAAGATGAAGAAGAAGAAGAATAAGTGATATATACTTACTATAAAGATTTGTAACTCACTTATCCATAACTGCATAATTTTTTGCCCTGCGTACCTAACTCGTTGGGCCACTGTTCAGTGTCAATATCGACCCTGACGAGCACGACAAAAGTAAGGAAGAAAGAGCTCTTTGTGTTTATAACAAAAATATTTAAATATTAAAATTGTATCTTATTAGAAGTTATACAATTTGACATTATTTTATTTATTTTTTTGGCTTTAAATACATAACTTAATTACAAGCTTACCTGTCATAGACATTTAACTCAACAAACAAAATTCACGGAAATAATGTCCTAAGTGAGGTTGACAAAAACTAGAAGAAACTAGTTTGCACCAAATTAGATGACTTTTATATTGGAGTGTTACGTATTGAATCATTTTCAGTTTAAATATTTTTGGGCTCAGGCTCCAAGTACATTTTTTTTTAAAACGATTCCTACACAAGGAATAACACAAGGGTATTCACAAACATAAATTTCACACACACAAGCACACCCAGAGTCAGAACAAATCTTTGCGAATCACACAAAGATTTATCCCATGTGGGGAAGCGACGAGGCGACCGCTTTAACCGCTACGCCAACCGTGCACTCAAAACTCAACATTTGTTATACGTCAAGGTGGAAATGGTAGCTTTCAACATCATTCCGTCATATAAGATCACGCCTATCTTACCAGTACCCAGAATAGTATATCAAAGACAATTTTAACACCAACATTTAACCAAGTGTTGTTAAGTCCCATGTGATAGGGAGTGAGCTTATTCGAACTCCATGCTGCTATTAAAAAATTCCTAATAGAAAATTCTTGTATTATATTTTAAAACCCAGGAATCGAAGCTAAAATCACGCGGTGAGGGGCACATAGTACACTAACCACTGAACCAACAAGGCAGACACATATCATAACATCAGTTGGTTAGGTCATGTGTTATAGAGGTCTCCCATAAATATCTCAAAAATACGCCATCTACATGCAGAACACGAAAATTTAATCAAATTTGATGTGATGCGATAAATCCCGGGGATGACACAACTCCATAATGAAATTCCATATACCTACTGACCTTTTTGATCCTTCAAGGGTTGAAGATCAGCGATTCTACGATGGCTATTAAACTGAAAAGATGACCGAAGTCTGGTGCGATTCAAGTGTGTGATATTTTAAAATAGATATCTTCTGTAAATATAAAAAAATGTAAATTAGCCGTGTCTGTATATTGAACATATTTAAGTATAATTAAACAAAAAAAAAACCGACTTTAATTACCATCTATAAGTAAGAACAACTTATGTCATATTCAACGTCTTGTCTCATCTGTGTATAATTCAAAAGAATATAGTAAACGGCGTTAAGGTGCCTATATTTAAGGAATTATCCCCGTAGTCCTAACCGTTGAAGAGTTGTACGTTTCAGCATCAGGTAAGCAGCATAAAATGCTGACTGCTAGATGCAAATATTCGAGTAGCTTTGGGTAATATACAAAAAGTAATATAGAACCCTTTAAAATTTGAAGGGTAGCTCTCAATTTCTCTAAGATCCAATCATCAGATCGTAAACGCTTTGTCTGAAACTCTGTCTTTTTTTGTCTGAAAGAATACTCTTTTAGAAAAATAAGACAGACTTTCTACTTTCTTAACTTTCTTACTGACTTTCTTGTAATGTGACTATGACAAGTCTTGTCATGGTCACATGACAAGTATACTCGTTCAGACAAAATAATAATTTCTAAAATCGATCCAGACGTCTTCAAGTAATTGAGAAACAAACATTAAAAAAAAATACATAAACAAAATATACAATTGAGTTGAAAAATTAATAGAAGCAATCTACCTGAATTTTCACAAACAAAGCAATATATTTTCCGGCGTTACATAATTAAAGCGAATACTCCATAGAGTCAATCAATAAAACCAACAATGGAAGTCGTTTTCTAAGACAAGCATTGTTTATACGACTCGAATTGCTAAAATAGACCTTTGTTGTGATTTTTCCTGTAATAATAGCAGCTCTGTATACATATACCTGTCCCACTGTTGGGCAGGTTAGGCCTTAGTATACCACGCTGGTTAAGTGCAGATTGGTAGACTTCACACACCCTCGAGTACTTTTTAGGCACTCTCAGGTATGCGATATATTTACCGTTATGCGATAATTATCATGATACATGCGCACATAATCGTCAAAAAGACGGAGCTTAACGATTTATTGATTAGGTGTGTACCGTGGGTTTAAACCCGAGATCGCTGCTTTTTTATATTTTTCCTGTAAGCTTCTTCCGTTATGGCGGCAACCCACGATTCAAATATATTGCACAGACTCCCACCACACACAACCTTACCTGCATCCGTAAATGTAGTTCCATTAAATCAGTCGCCATTAACGAATATATTGTGTAATATTTTCGTTGTTATTGAAAATTAGACTTTATTCAAATTCAAATATATTTTTATTTTAGGCATCAGGGTCCATACATAAATACCTTATAACTAACATACATATTTGTATTTTATAACTTAGAAACTATTTAACACTTTTATTCAGCGAAGTGTTGCGCAATTGCGAGGTGAATTGTGAATTGTGGTTGTGCGCGGTTCTAGCAGAACGACCCTCAATGTCCACTTCGTCTTGCCTCTGATGAACTCCACGAGGTCTTCATTCTTCGTAGAGTGATGTAACCGAACACGTACAGCAGCGTCGAGGGCACTTTATGTTGATATAGTTAAGGTTAAGATTAAAATATTTGGACGAAACTATTGCACAATATATTGTGTAGCGCATCTAGGCGGCGTTATGTAGTTACCACAGTTAAACTACATATACATCATTGGTAAAACTACATTATCACTCACACCGCGAGGTTCGATTTCTGGGCCGTAAAAATGTGTTATTTGTGAACTTACGGTCAGAAAATTCACAATAGCAGCTCAGAGTTACAATTGTGTCGGTGGATGGCGATAGGTTTACTACTATCCCATGGGACCTAAACATAACAGACAAAAAATTGTTGTTGAACTCCTCTGTCTACCCCCTTCTGGGTAATAGGCGTGATATTATGTTATGTAAATAATTAAAAGAACAAATCTGTTCAGGCATTTAAGAGAGATTGAGTAAAAACAATAGAACATACTCATTTACATTCATGTTATAACATTAGTAGGGTATATTATACTCTATTTACTTTCTGGGGACTAATCATAATGTACACAAAAAGATAAACCTTTATACAAAATTTATGTAACAGATAATAAGTTTCTCAAACAGTTCCGAGGAATCATACCATTTCATCTTATTACCACTTAAAATTACCGCTATTAAAAGTAAATGGAACACCAACTATTTCGCTTTTGTTAATACAAATTAAATTAATGGAACACGAAATTTTAAAATAATAAACTAAAGTAATATTAAGCATTTCACAATAAACGTTTGTGAACCCGGGTCCACACCTAACCAACGCAGGCCAACGAACGGATTGATTAGTTCTCTTTCAACTAAAATTAAGTTTCTTAACATGTTTCACCATGCAAATTTTTATAGAAATAATATAATTTTAGCACATAATATATGAAATAATTAGAATAAACAGAAAAAAAGAAACAGAGAATTAGTAAAAATAATAGTGACAAAAATATAGTAGTCATCAAATTAAATTAAAATTGTTGTAATAAAAATTTTCATTTAATTCATTACAAGTAAGTACAAAAACTTAATAAATAAAATAACAAAAGCAATGAAATGTCACAAAAAAAGAAACATGTGAGCTTTACAATATTGTCACTTTTTCATTTTTTACAATTTTAATTCTAACACTATAATAACTCACAGAAATGAGCCACTCTTAAAATTTCTTTAAGTAATACGGCATCGGTATGTCCTTAATATGCAATGGTAGCTTATCATATAATTTTATTGCCATGGGAAAACAACTCCTATAATTTAAATGGTTTGGCTATGTTACCACCACGCTTTCAATTGCCGGCCAACGCCAACGCACGATCGATGGCGTTTGCTGAGCCATCCATAACATTCTAAATAGGCACTATCGCACCCGATCGTTGGCCTTCGTTGGTTAAGTGTGGACCCGACATAAAACGAATAATTGCCAGAATCCCAACAGTTCCCAGAAAAGCTCGTCTAGACTAAATAATTTATATACAAGGTAATTTTGTTTCGTGTAGTCGTTTGTTTATTTAATTAATAGCTGTGCTGTGGTGACACCTTTTATATAATTGTTAACACTTTCTGCTTTTGTTTGGTAGAAATAGTAGCTTTGGTAAAAAGTAGGTACTTATTATAAACTAGCTGACCCGGCGAACTTCGTACCGCCTTAGCGTAAATTTGATGCACTACTTTATTTTGTATAACTGAACAATACAGGGTGTATTTTTGAAACGGGGCAGTAAGGGCAAGTACCTTAACCGTTGCAGTTACAGCAAAACGTTCTTAAAAGACCTTCCCTAACTTTTTGGGACATTTTGAACTGCATTCACAGATTTTGCAAAAAACTTACAGTTAGCAAAAAAAATGCAAAAAGTTAATTTTTTTTTTTTTTATGCCAATCGATTCTATTTCATGTGGGGATCAAAAAACTCTATGGGACCATTTTAGCTTTCAGTACTAGAAAAGACAGAAATCGCCAAAAACGTTTCCCATACATTTCGGCAACAGAAACGAATTTCTACGATGGTCTAACTTTTTGTTATGGCCTGGAAGTGGGTAGAATTGACTGTAAAGTAAATAAAAAGAATTTTTACCCTCAAATTTCGAATTTGATTCGAAAATCTGTGTGTTATACTTAGTTTCAGCTGAGAAACTTCGTATGAGTTATTAATTAAGGATTTTCGCTAAAATGTCTTCTAATCGTGAAAAAATTGACTTATTAGAAGCGTATTTTGTCAATAATCGAAATGCGGGAGCTGCATTAGTGTGGTACCGCAATAAGAATCCGTTGCGGCATGTGCCAACAAGAAAGGTTATTACAAATCTTTTGAAAAACCTGGAATTGCAGGGTTCTTTCAAAATACGCTTCTAATAAGTCAATTTTTTCACGATTAGAAGACATTTTAGCGAAAATCCTTAATTAATAACTCATACGAAGTTTCTCAGCTGAAACTAAGTATAACACACAGATTTTCGAATCAAATTCGAAATTTGAGGGTAAAAATTCTTTTTATTTACTTTACAGTCAATTCTACCCACTTCCAGGCCATAACAAAAAGTTAGACCATCGTAGAAATTCGTTTCTGTTGCCGAAATGTATGGGAAACGTTTTTGGCGATTTCTGTCTTTTCTAGTACTGAAAGCTAAAATGGTCCCATAGAGTTTTATGATCCCCACATGAAATAGAATCGATTGGCATAAAAAAAAAATTGAACTTTTTGCATTTTTTTTTGCTAACTGTAAGTTTTTTACAAAATCTGTGAATGCAGTTCAAAATTTCCCAAAAAGTTAGGGAAGGTCTTTTAAGAACGTTTTGCTGTAACTGCAACGGTTAAGGTACTTGCCCTTACTGCCCCGTTTCAAAAATACACCCTGTATATCTTATGTATGCGTACCTATTCAATTTGAACTGGAATCTATAATATCCTCCATATAAAAAATAATACTTTTTTTTTAATTTTTTTTTCCGTAAGATCCTTGTACAGAGTATTAGAAAACTACATAAAAAAAATCAGCCAAATCGGTCAAGCCGTTTCAATGCTATGTCGTGACAACGAAAAACGGGTTTCATTTTTATATATATAGATTAAATAAGCTTTTTAACTATGTTTTCTTAATTGATGTGGAACAGTTTTTTAGCATCTAGGTTGTAATACAGCTATTGTTTTTCTAAAAAAAAACAAAAACACGCCTAACCTCTTGGGATCGATTATCGGGTCGGACAAAAGTGTTATTTAGAATGATTCCGTCAGGACATTCTTGATAGCTGCACCGAGTTGGATTTGCACCTGGAGGATGGCGATGGGCTAACACCTTATCATATGGCACCTAAAGATAATAGGTGAAACGCGGGTGTTATACACCTCTGCCTCACCTTTCTAGTTAAGTAGGTGTGATGTTATGTTAGACGTAAACTCAAAATGGAAACGTAAGACCATCAGTTCTCAGAAAATATCGTCTAGACTAAACAATTTGTATACAGGTTGGTTTTGTGTCGCCGCGCCGTTTGTTTACTTTATTAATTGCTGTACTCACTACAATGGTTGAAAACAAAGTAGTGACACCTTTTATTTAATTGTCTTTTGTGGAGTTGAAATAGTAACTTTACAATAGAGAGCTTAATTTTAATTAAATTAACTTTTGTAGTACATAGTTAATAAATTGTTTTTTTAACTTATACTTCATAATATAAAACTTAAGAATGAATTAATTAAACGTTGACTTATGAACCTCCTCTTTTTTTTCGTCGATCAAAAAGTGTAGTGACACTCTAAACAAATTTATAAAATCTAAGACTAGCCGCACGCACGCAATAGTATTGACCGGATGGCGGAGTGGGTAGTGTACCTGCCTGTGACGCCGAGGTCGCGGGTTCGATTCCCACTTAAGACAAATCTTTGTGTGCATGAACATGGGGGTTTGTCTTAGTCTGGGTGTTTCTGTGTATTATAAGTATGTATTTACAAAAGAAAAGTATATATTATATTAGTATCAGTTATTCTAGTACCCATAATACAAGCTCTGCTTAGTTTGGGACTAGATGGCGTTGTGTGTAAGTTGTGAAATATTTATTTATTTATTTATTTAATACTTTGTGTATTAGAGTTCCGTAGTACCTACAAGGGACCCTTATAGTTTCGCCATGTCTATATGACTTGTCTGTCCGAGGCAAAGTGTTGAATCCGTAAGTGCTAGAAAGCTGCAATTTTGCATGGATATGTATACTAACTATTTCAAAAATGTGGTAGAAAAATCTGTTATCTACCCTACATGTAAACTTGGGATGTTTTTTTTTCTGTGGCGTACCCCAGTGTGTAGGATATCGTTAGATACGTATTTGAAATACATAAGCATTTCCATAAATAATACATAACTATAAAATTATTTGCTATCAAGAACTAATTCATAAAGTAAAACTTATAAGTTCCCGTATACCCGTGATAGTTTTAGCATTGATCAATAACCGTTCAGCACTTTACAACTAAACTCCTTTAAGCTACGGACACTTGAGGATTCTGCAAGATTCCCGGGAATTAGTTCTCCATCCCTAGTTTGAACTTCGACTCTTAATGACTCTACCAATGTAACAAGTTACGTTACGTTGACAAATTATATTTTATTCAAATTATGAAATACGGGTGTTACTCACGTCATGTTGGTCTATTTAGTCGACCGCGGTTTCACCTCGACGTGTCGTACTCTCTTGAAAATGCTGAAAAGTATAGGTGAAACCGCGGTCGACTAAATAGACCAACATTAGGTGAGTAGCACCCATATTTCATAATTTGAATAATGTTACAAACTCACGTCAGATTTAATAAAACAAAATATATTATCGTTTTTTATTGGATAATAATAAGCCGATTTTTTGTTATTTAGTTTTATTAGTACCTACAT
This sequence comes from Hypena proboscidalis, assembly GCA_905147285.1. Lineage (NCBI taxonomy): Eukaryota > Metazoa > Arthropoda > Insecta > Lepidoptera > Erebidae > Hypena > Hypena proboscidalis. The sequence continues at coordinate 364,736 of LR990150.1, read as the reverse complement.
ATTAAACAAATAATCTGACCTAACTGAGTCCTGAAATTGTAGTCCTACGGGAATATTGTTCTTTTGTGATGAAAAGTGGTTTATGTGTTAATTCAATGCTGCCTATTCGTGCTAAATGTCATCGAAATCGCTTAAACCGTTAGAATTTTAAAGAGTAACAAATATTTTTAATTCTTTGGGAACACTTACATTTTGCGAGATAAATAGTAGTCTATATGGTAATCCAGACTATGAGCTACATTCGTGCGAAATTTCGTGAAAATCTACTCTGTAGTTTTTGCTTGAAAGAGTTACGAACATACATACACCCATACATCCAAACATAAATTTAATTATACTCACAAACTTTCAAAATTATAATATTAGCACAGTATAATTATACTGTGATATTAGTAAGGATAGAAACTTTTTTATTTCGATAAACAGCCACATATATTTTTTTTAATAGCTTTTTCTAACGACAGTGACGACGTTATAATGTTGCTAACCATTGATGAACCATTTTTGAGCCACTTTACAATAAGTTTTTGTTTAAGATTATATAGTTAATGATTCTGCATAAATAATTTGTAATCTGTTGTTTTAAATTATAACGTTAAGTGGTAACTTCTGCCCATAGACATCAACAATCCATAAAAGCATATTTTAGTTGCATCGCTTTATCTGAGCACCGTGTTATGTAACATGAGTCAGTAATTACTGGGACTGGTCTCACTACCAACCGGAACAGAGTAATGCAAGCACTAATGGAATGTATTATTATTAAATAAATTCGAATTAATTAGTGAGTTAAAGATTATTTTATTGATGTTTTTACAACTTCTTCTCTTCTTCGTCGTGTCGATGGCTGAGTCAAATTTTATTGGTCCAATAAGTGGCCGCTGTTATGGCGCTCTCGTCGGCGTTCATGAGCGCCTCTCTTGTGCAGGTGGTAAGGCATTTTGGACAGTCAGTAAGGTGGTCAAGGTTTTGACTTACCATCGTGGTGAAAGGATTAGCCAATTCGCTATTAAGAACTTGCGAATTGCCCAGGGTGCGCCGGACGTAGGGAATTGTTCTGTACGTCACACGTGGAGGCTCCTTTCATGCTCACCAACTAATTGAATAAATTAAAATAAAATTTCTTAAACTAAATCAGAGAAATACCCAACTATGTACAAAAAAGAAAAGAAAATGTAAAAAATGATAATTATAATTTTGGGGGAAAAAAATCCTCTGCATCTATGTCAACCGCGGGTAATGTGCCCGGAAGGCTTGCGGCATTGCCACGTTGGATAGATAGATAGGTAGAAGCCAGACTTCTAGTCACGTGAAGGGTCAACTAAACGTTTGGTTAATTCTGCAAAAAGTGAACGAGTGCGAGGACCCCTAACGGCTCAAATACAGAGTTCCCAACGAGATTATTATATTTTTTTTTTTTTTCTAACCCATGTTGTCCCACTGCTGAGTAAAAGGTCTCCCCCATACACGACCACAATTCTCTGTTTTGGGCTCTGTCTGTCCAATCCCTTTCGAAACGAGTCCAAATCATCCCTCCAGCGCTTTCTGGGCCTACCGCGACGCCGATGATCATTATATATATTGTGAGTTAAATAATTGAACGCCCCATATATGGCAGAATATGCTGGAAACCGCATGGTGCTCCCACCTTCGGGTTTGTTCACAAAAGCTCTCTACTACCTTCCATATAATATAAAATTATGTATGTAAAATTCCACTCTCTTCAAAGCCAGCAGCTGCCAATCTACCAAAAATACTCAGCCATGTTTTTGATCAATAATGTGCTTCCTCTAATATAATCGAATAAACAAGGCTTGCAAGATTCACGAAGCCTTGCAAATATCATCAACACACACGATAATACAGGGTGGAAATGATGCAATAAATATTATTTAACAATGAATTAAAATATTCTTCATTTTACAAGTAATATTACATGGCAATCACAGTGATTGATCAAAGAGATTCATCACAGACGGAAATTCTGATTCTTAATTTATAAACTCCATAAAAATAAATAGAAACTAAAGCCTTCTGACGGATTTTTAAAATGGAAATAATCGTCCGTGTTTTTGGGATATTTTGATCTTGAAATTATCTATACCACGACCTAAACATAACAGATGATTTGTCGGTGTTGTACAACAATAGACATAATGTTATGTTATCAAAATCTGAATGTGTGAGCAAGAATGCAAAATTTGTATTCCGGACCGACCCGTGCTTCCGGATTCATAATTATGAAATAAAAAATCTGAATTATGTTCTGCGTGAGCTCGCTCTTATACTCAACAACTGATGAAGACTTCCAACTAGGGTCGGTTTCTATACTAACTGCTTTAAATAAATATTTAACGTGGAGCGACTGTCATCCAGTACGAGGTGATACGATACTTTTTGTTATATTATGTACTAGTGCTCAGATTCTGGCCTCTGAATACTTGTAACGACTGCCATAGATCTTTAAATGACAACCGGGATCGAAGGCTTCGACTTAGCCATGACTTCTAATTATTTATTTATTTATTTATTGTGGTACAAGAAACAAACAGTATTATAATTAAGAACAATTACCAACACATACATAATTAACACTGTCACCAACAAAGTTTCTAATAATAAAATTACACTCGACGGCTTAATTAATCGCACAGATAAATAATAAATATTAAAATTTTAACAATTTAAGAAGATAATATATAAATAAATATAATATTTGTATTTATATTCGCATATTATGTATCTTATATAAGATTTAACACATTTAATAGAACATTAAATAATATATAATAAAAGTAACCTCAATAATTTTTTTAGAGTTATTCCGCATTAGAAAATAGTTGTAAAATAAACTTATTTAATTTTTCATGAAAAATATCAATATCGTTAAATTTATTATTAATTATAAAAGCATAATGACGTAATTTAGGCCTTAGCATAAAATAGCACCCTGTATGAATACGATACATCATGAATATATTTTGTCATTCATCCTCGCTTACGCAGCGATATTATAATATTGTTTAGGGAAGTACAAGGAATGTGGGAGGGTGAAAGCAATACTGGAACGAATGGGAAAGAGGGAGACTAATAAAAGCCGGCGATGAAATGATCACTGCGTCGTGCTAACAACTTTGTCAGCGTGCAAACAGGATTACAGAAAGAAGTGGAGTTTCCTTGCATAGTTGTTGTGATCTTTTATATAATTCTACGTTTTATAAACACAATACATTATTGGACAGTAACGGTTGGACTAGTTCAGAAATTTTAAGTTGAGTAGCGAGTTATGGAGCGAGCTCTGCTATGCTCAGAGTTTCTTTGAATGATGATGATTGATGAATCGTAATGATTTGTAGATAGGCCTCTCTGCCACACGGGCTGACGAACTAAAAATGTCCCAAGATAGATTTTTTTATTTTTTTTATATTATTTATTTCTTAATATTATTTTTATTTGCACTGTAATGTTTGTTAACGTGTTCAAGCGCCCCTTGAGGTTAGTAAAAATAAATGATTTAAGTTTTTTTTTAAGTAGGTACATACAATCAGCAACAAAAGTAACTAAACACTTGAAAACTTTTAAAATTCCACTCAAATCAAATTTTTCACACAAAAAAAATCGCTAATATACAATAATGCACTTATTATCAATTACTATTTCAATTCATCAAATCATTAGAGAGTTACAATTTCAAAAATAATTGGCTTTGAAAATTTGTATGAGTATGTACAGTCAGAAGTAGCTACACTTATGTTGCTGACTGTACATAAGTAGAATCTTCTGTTGTTTTTCTATAACATGAGGTTTTCTTCATAAAAAATAAGGCATAGTAATTAAGAGTAGTAAAGTTAGAACTAGTTTGGTTTAGTTTTTAGCTCTTAATGTCGAGTAGAGTCGAGCACTAATTATTAAAATGATTGACGACAAAGAATGATGTAGAGAGGACTTCATTAAAAAAATTCTTTAAAATGTTTCTAGATATTACTTTATTATAAACTGACGAAGCAGAGGAGGATTTCAATTTGATCGTTGATTTTTCTTTTTTTTTATCTGTTCTCATGCCGTAAATTATGACAATTATTATTATACGTTGTTATTACAATGTGGCAAATTTACAATAACCCTAATTTACCCAATTTTATGTTTTTTTTTTGTTTGATACATACCTTCATCGTGGTTTCATGTCAATGAAGTCAGAATAAACTTATTAAAATAATGGAAAATTATAAAAATATGTTGCGTAACGGTTACCGAGTCCCTTATATCTCTGGAACTATTTTAAACTGTATTGCATGCCATTCAAAAGTAAAAAATGGATATGTGTGGATTAACAACGTTATAGCCAAAGGACGGTAGAGTTTTAATCAAAACTTTTATTATGAAAAGGACAGATTAGATTAGAAAACTAGATTATTATTGAGTGCACGGTTGGCGTCGTGGTTAAAGCGGTCGCCTCGCCGTTTTCAACTGCGCTGGTGTTGTGGGTTCGATCTCCACACGAGACAAATCATTGTGTGATCGGCAAGGATTTGTTCTGACTCTGGGTATACTTTGTGTGTGTGTGACATACATGTATGTTTGTCAACAACACCCCCACTATACAGAAGTTATACCAAATGCGGGTGACATTTAAATAAATAATAGTTTAATTAAAATTAAAAAACACGCTTTAAAAGTACTTCTAACTAAAAAGTGAAAAATATTTCCTAAAAAGCGTAGCTGAAAAAAGCGTAGGTTGCTCGATAGACGAAAAATATGGCACAGAGCGCCCCACGCTTTTTTCAGCTTATATTAGGAATTATTTTTCACTTTTTAGTTAGAAGTACTTTAAAAGCGTGTTTATTAGATTTTTTTAAACTATTACTTATTTTCTACTTTTGTTTTTTCTTTTTTTTTATATTTTTAATTTTTTTGTCATCGATCTTTGACAGGTGTGCAAAATTTTAATGTAATCTGTCCGTTTAAAGTGGGTCAAAATCGGTTACATACATACATGCGTACATACATACACATACATACACATACATACATACATACATACAGGTGAACCTAATATAAGCGTGTTAAAAATAAACGTTTTTACTGTGAAAAGGATTTTTAGGACCATAGACCATTAGATAAAATCTCAACAGGATTCTAACAGACAGTTCTGCAAACAGTAGAAACGAATCCCGTACAAAACGAGCTTGAATTAAACTTTTTACTTCAGATTAAACTGCAGCTTACGACTTCTACAGCGTTAACTTTGAGATTAAATACACGGAACTTCTTAATCTCGTGAAATACTTAGCTAAGTAAACCATGTGAAATGTGGGTGATTTATACCTCTGCCAGACCCTTTTGTGTTTAAAATAATAGCCGTGGTATTAAATTAAGGTTCACATGTCTTACTATAATTAGATAGAATATAGAAGATATATATTATGAGAAGGCGCGTAGACCGATCAAACATTGAGTTAAGCATTGCTCACCACCGTCAGGTTCTGGATGGATGACCATCTATTTTTTTTTATTTATTTCGAATCAACAAAGATACACAGGTGTCAAACAGTTTGTGGTATTAAGATTAATAATAAAAACCGATTTTACTCACTAGTGAGGCAAAGTGATTCAAATTTCGAAACACAAAATCCTAAAAAAAAACTAAAACTCATAAAACTCATTTATTCGTAATTGATTTACACGTCATTCAAGTGAGTAGTTAATATAACATAATAGATAAATTAATAATATTGTCATAAACATTCATATTTAACATTAAATTACATATATTATATTAATTCCAAAGTCATATAAAATTATAATAAAAAAGTCCAACAATGATCATAATTAATAAATAATAAAAATTGCAAATGCATGTCCAAAAATAATAAAAATTGTCGACTTGTCAATTAATCACTTAACAAATAAAATAAAATAAATATAATTCAATTTCAATATTGCAATGTCAATTAAAAATAGATTATTTAAAAAAATCGTCAACAGAGTATAACGCCTGTTCAGCAAGCCATCGCTTCAGACGATATTTAAAACAACTATCGGTTATAGCGTTTTTTATATTAGGTGGCAACTTATTGTACACTGCCGGACCCATGACATGCGTGGTTTTGGATGATTTTGTTAAAGTTCGAGATACGGCAGATAACTTATCCCGATTCCGAGTTTGGTACGAATGCACACTGCCAATTGTAGTGTATGCCGCAGCATTCTGCCTAACAAATACTGCGACCTGATACACTACTATTGCAGGAAGAGTAAGTAGGCCTAGTTTTATGAAATATGGCCTTGCAGAAGTGTCTTGCGATACTCCAACAATCGCACGCACGGCACGCTTTTGCATCCTGAAAGCTCGCTCCCAGTCGGCAGCGCGACCCCACAACTCCGCACCGTATTGCAACAATGAATGCACCGTCGCATAATAACATGCACGCACTTCGGCCCCCGACACTACACGCGCAACCCTGCTCAATGCAAAACAAGCACTGCCCAACTTGCCACATATTTTATTGATATGGGCTTCCCACTTGAGTCCTCTATCAATCTCAAACCCCAAGAAAGTGGTTTTTTCTACCTGCCAACACTCATTCCACCCGCAACAACAGTCAACGGCTTTATTGGCCGTCCTGACAAGTCGAAGTGGATAAAGTGAGTCTTTGTCAGGTTGAGTACAAGCCCATTCATCCGAAACCACATGGCTAGCTCATTGGCAGTAGCATTGAGGTTGGACTCCAGCGCATCGACGGAGCTAGCAGTCACCACGGCGGCGACATCATCAGCATACATCAGTATATGTCCACTACTGACCGCGCTTGGCAGATCATTGAGTAAAAGTGAAAACAGTATGTTGGAAACTGATGAACCCTGCGCTACCCCCACATTTGACTTCAACGGGTCTGACTGGATTGCGCCTCCGCATCCTACTACAATTTGATGTCTGTTCCGCATTAATTCCGTCATTAGTGCATGAGCTGTGCCGTTTACGCCATAATGCTTCAGTTTTACAGCGAGTATGGTGTGGTCCGCCACATCAAATGCCTTCGACAGGTCGCAGCATAATACCGCTACCTGGTTCTTGCGCTCCCTAGCAGACAACACCAAGTGAATAAGCTCGCGAGTTAAAGTTGTTGTCGAGCGACCTTCGCGGTAAGCATATTGACGGTCAGACAGAGCATTCGTTGCCGCAAGGAATTTAGTAAGGCGATAACTCAAGCCATTCTCAAATATTTTAGCAATGGCTGGAATAATTGAGACTGGCCTGTAGTTATCTATGCTGTCCTTTTTCCCCTTACCTTTGAACAGTGGAGTTACTTTGCTCACCTTCATGGGATCAGGATATGATCCATACCTGATACATATATTAAATAATTGTGACAGTACATGGGCGAGAGATCCCGCTGCCATTTTCAAGACCTTCATCGAGAGGCCATATGTGTCTTTTGACGGTTTAGGTGGTATCCGTTTAGTAATTATGTCATAGACCTCTCGCGGGCTAAAAAGCATTAACCGCAGCGAGCAATCGACTGGTGGCACCGCCGCACACAAATCCTGTTGTACTTGCCGTACATCAGGTCGCGGTGCACCACACGCCGCTGCAGCTCCTAAAAACCTGCAGTTCATAGCATCAACAGCTGCTTTTTTTGAAGAAAAACGTAAGCCGTCGGAGTCTTTTATTACGTCCGTGAAGTCTAATTGGGGAACATTGTTTTTCCCTCTTTCTTTATTCACAACTGCCCACATAGCTCTAGGAATATTGGTTGATTTATTAATTAAGCTATCGTAATATTTAGTCTTCTTATTAATAATCAAAATGTCATAGTATGCCTTCATGTCAATAATAAACTCATTAATTCTATCGTCAAAATTGCGGTTACCCATGTCAATAAATTCAAATAATAATAGTTTGTAGTCAATAATGTCCTGCGATATCCAACATGAGTCATTATTTGTGCTTGTACTTACTTTCTTTAAAGGAAAGCAAGTATCGAACTTGCCAGTCACTATGCGTATGACAGAAGTCACTAAATTACCCGGATGAGTGTATCGCGTCATGATCTCATTCCAATCAACACTATCCAATGACGCAATAAAATTTGCTTTATTGGCCTGCGAGTATCTCCTACCTAAGCGTGCCGTTACGATTGGTTTGTTGTTTATGCAAGTCACTTCACTCATTACGGCGAGGTGATCGCTAAGATTGGTGACAACAGGTTTTGTATGCACGAGCCCAGCCGCTAAATTTGTGTAAACGTGATCCAAACTCGTAGACGAAGACGTACCGATCCGTGTAGGAAAATCTACTAGGTTCGTCATGTCATAAGACGACAGTGTATCAAACAACCTTTTCGATTCGGCAGTGAACCCACCCAAAATATTTATATTAAAATCGCCTACAATTACGCACGCAATGCCAAGATCGTCAATCTTGGCAAGTAGGCGTTCTAATTTGTCCAAAAAGTCACATGCATTAATTAAATTAGTCCTATAAATACAAATAATTGTTATGTCAAAGTCTAATAAATTAATCGCTGATATTTCGCAGTAACGTTCAACAGATAAGGATATTAACTCCGTATTTTCTTCGCAGTTAATACCGTCTTTAATATATATGCAAGAACCGCCATGCGAAACTTGTTTCCTACAATAATAGGACGCTAACTTAAACCCGTCTATTTGCACACACTTTAATTTGGGTTCCGATAACCAATGCTCCGTAATGGCTAGAACCTGACACTTTAGCTCACTCCGTAATAGCACTTCTAACCGATGGGTCTTCTTATCAATAGCCGCAATGTTTTGATGGCATACTACAATAGAATTTCGCTGGATACTAGCATTCGGTGCCGTCACTGTGTCATCACTGCCGCGTCCGTCGCTCCGCTGCACTGCTCTGGAGATGGGGACCGGTTTGCTCGGAGTTATCGCTGTCCCGCTCTTTGCGGGAGCGCACGCGAAACCAGTCCGAAATCTTCACTAGTGGAGGCCACGCAGTTGGCGAGCATAGTTGTTCATACAAACTCTCCGGGAAACCAATAACAAATGCAGCGTGCTTATCAGTCCGTATGTCTCGTTTCTCCACGTAGTAATCGACGCATGATTGAATTTTGTTTAGGTAATTTAAAACGTTTTGCGTCGTAGTTTCCGGTCGGAAAGACCAAGCCTGGATATATTTAACTCGCTCCACAGTTTTAATCCTTCCAATGAATAGGTGCTGAAAAAAAACAAAGCAGCCACCATGTAGGTTAGTAATAAACATTGACATCAATTTTATTAAATAACTACATACGATACGTTTTAATTATTTTAAATTATATAAATACGCGCTTATTTAGTATTTTAATGGTTTTACATTCGTGATTGATCATTAAATTAATTAAAATCAGGTACATACTTAATATTAGACTCTATAAATAAATGTTACGGCGTTCGAATTTCCGAACGCACGATTTAAAAAAAAAAATATGACGTGTCTGTGTCAGTCATCGCGGTCATAAATTCTTTTCAGTTTATAATGTTTAATTGTTTACTGGAACTTTTTAACAAAAAAATAGTGAATCCAGTGATGAAGAACTTTGTGTAACTCCAAAAGAGTTGCGACAACTTGCTACTAACACAGAAGTTTGCTTTTTACCAGAAAAATCACGTGAAAAGTATTTGAAAGCGTACGACATATTTTATCAGTGGCGACTTACAAAAGGCCTTAATACGCATTATTACTATTATTATATTACTGTATTTCATGGAATAATTCCAGGTTAAGCAATCGAGTACGAGTTTATTTAAATCTTAATATTTTCTCACTGGAAGAGGTGAAAAGTTTTGTATGTAACGCGTTAGAAAAATTTAATTTCCAGTTCGTGACCTCTTAAATCTTTCGCTTGCGAAGTCGTCTATATTAAAATCACTCGCTACGCTCGTGATTCAATTCAAGACTACTTCGCAAGTTCAAGTTTAAAATTGGAACTCACAACAGAAATATAAACTTTTTCTCACTTGTACTATAAATAACTATTATAGTTAGTTGCATTCAAAACAAAGCCTGTGCGGATTACTAACAATTTCATTTCCACCGCCTCGTATTTGCAAAGTTTTATTTTTTGATTGAAATATGCTGAATACTAACGAAATGCATTATTTTATTCAAATTTTGCTGTCAGCAACATACATACTTAATCCATCAAAAACATAAATGTGAAATGAGAGCAAATGTCTTATTTCTATTATCAGGTTTAAACACATCTACTGTTATTTCATATAATTTTATATCTATATAAAGTAAAATAACAATTACAATCATAACTACAATTATTATTCATTTAGTTATTTTATACAAAATAACCCTTATACTTTATAAACATGAATAACCCTTATATACCTTATCAGTTATATACCCAACAATATAACATAAAAAAACTACTGAGGTGTCAAGGGACACCCGGATGGAACGAAGTTCGGTAATTCCAAATAACAACAAATCAGGATTTGCACCCGAGATTGCAGTAAAAGGTATGCGACCTTAACCACTAAACAAATAAAACAGTCTATTAATAAACTAATTATACGGTAACAAAAATTTAAACCAAATTAAAAAAAACAAACATTAAGACAATTAAATTATCAAGCGTAGCAAGCGTACACACGATCATTCAGAATCACTTAATCATTCTCTTAAAATAATCGAACATAGACTACATAAAAAAAAGCAGGACATAGTCTCTTGAAACACTTACTGAAGCACCTATAGTAAGTCACACGTACACACAGAACACACACATTGACACAATAGTAAGTCATTCGCCCGCCATTACGCTTTGGACTGTGCTGATGCTCGGATCTTCAAGAAAAATAATTAAAAATGCCGTCTTGTGTTGTGTAAAGCTGCCGAAACCATAGCGCCTCGACAAAAAAAAATCAGGGGATCACTTTTCATAGGTAAACAAGTAATATATTCAGCTTATTGCCGAAATTATATTGTTTTCGTAAAAAAATATACCAAAACTATCAGTGTTGACAGTCAATAAATATTTTCATTTACCTTGAATTTGGTTAAATATTTTTTAGTAGTATAATACATTTAGTATAAATTATTATTCTATGTTTTATAGATTTCCTGCTGCAAACGACGCATGGAAAAAAATTTGGGTAGAAATAATTAGAAACTGCAGAAATTATAACAGTTGGTAAAATTAAATCAGCATAAGGGATTGTAAGTAATTGAAAAGCACACCTCTGAACATTATTATTTACTGTAAAAAAAATGGAACGACATAATTAATTTTACTGTGCTAATGTTAAAGCAATTATTGCTTGAACATTTGCACAATAAAATTAAAAATAAATGTAAGTAATAATTACAAAAGAAGTTAATTTATAAAAAAACAATTTTACGAAGAATTTTTTTTTGTCAAATTTGATTTAAATTGCCCTATTCATAAGATTAAATTTTAATGTATTAGTGTCTGCTGTACGGGGAACACAGACTACGGGGAAGACGCTATCTCCTGCAACCCAGTTATTACTTGTGCAGGCGTTAGGGGATTCACAAGTTAAGGATGTTATGCTAGTTTATGTCAATAAAGAGTTTTATTTTTGATATAGTAAAAAAAAGTGTTAATAAAAATGAATATTTCGTTGATTATTGTGTAAAACACATGTACGATGTGATGTAACAAATGTACGATTTCTCACATTCGCGAATACGAATGTTGACCTTCAAATCAAGGGCCCGCAGAATGTCATACGAGTTTGAGATTTCGTGGCAGCCATGTTAAAACGAAACGATAAAAGAATTTAGGTGAAATGAAGCGGGCAGTCCGTCACCAGGGTGTAAATTTTCTCGATTATTTTAATTGCCAATATTTCTTTAAATATTGAAAAATCACATGTAAGTGAATATAAGCTACGCAATTTTTTGTTTATTTTGCCACACCCTTCTCGGTAGTATATAATGTTGTAGCCTTTAATCTCTCCTTGTCCAATTAAAAGACAACACGTGAAGTCTTTTTATTTTCACATGTACATAACCACGCTCAGTTTCAAACAGGCTATTCGACTTGAAAACTTTACTTGAGTCGAGGAGCCAATGTTTACGAATATATTTCCTTGAGTTCCAAATGACTTTATTGCTAAGGCTTTACAAACTAATTATATAGGCACAAAAGTTTTTGCATGTTTCCGTTAGGTGAAAAAAAAAACACTGACTGTAAACAAAATAAAATGCTCCAAATTTCGACAGACATTAATTCGCGCAATACGATTCTCGTAAAATAAACCGTCAGACAAGGAAGTGATTAAACGAACGAATCAATCAAGCGGAGTGAAAGAGATCGAAATAGGAAACCATCAATTTGGTTGTACAGAGGGCCAAGCAAATAGGTATGCGGGCAGAAACTTCTACGTCATAGTGAAGACTACACCAGTTATGGATATGTGAGTTATAATAATAGCAGCCCTGTATCTAATACATGTCCCACTGCTGGGCCAAGCCCAGCAGTGGGACATGCCTCTTCTCATGATGAGAAGGGTTAGGCCATAGTCCACCACGCTGGTCAAGTGTGGATTGTGGACTACACACACCCTTGAGCACTATTTAGGCACTATCAGACATGTAGGTTTCCTCACGATGTTTAATTTCAGCGTTAGCGAGCGATAATTTATATGACCAATAAACACATCACTGCTTTGCATGAATACCCGCACAAACCAATATTTCTAAAATACTGGTAAATTAAGGTAGTCAGCTCAGCTAAACCTATAATAAAATTATTTAGATTTTAATAAAACCTTGATCTTCTATTGATCAAATACATGAAAAGTTATGACAGTAAATATTTTGTTTAATTTTCAAATAGCTACCCTGTAAAATGTGTGTTTTGGATTGTGCGTTTTTTCGTGCAAAGCAGCGACATATCTTCGAAAAGACGAATCTTTACGATTTATTGACAGAGGTTTGTGCCGTGGGTTCGAACCCGAGACCTTCGACTTAGCAGCCCGACGACGGTCTCCCACTCGGCTATCGCTGCTTATTTTAAATGGATATGTGAGTTACATACACAAATAGTTGAAAAGTATAAAGTACCCAATATTTTATACTTTTTAAATGTGTAACTCACTCATGCATAACTGTCAGTCAGTCTTCACTAAGACGTAGAAATTTTAGCCCTGCATACTTAATTGTTTGGCCCATTGTACATTGTGTTCAATGTTTAGTAATCAAATAAATTACTTAAAACATTTTTCACAATTTTGAAACAATGTAAACGTAAATAATTGAGGACACTCCCGACAGCCATATTTTCATATATTCTTACCATTGATAAAATGGGCACGAACAAATATTATGTACATTGTAGTGTTTTTGACATAATATGTCTATTGAAATAAAGAGTAATTTTATTGTTACAACGCGATTTTAAATGTTTTCTTTTTCGTACATTCGTAATCGGGAGTACCCTTGAAAGGAACAAGCACATTTTTGTAATATTTTAAAGCAAATTATAGCTTTGCTATGCTTTTTTGTATTTTATATAATACCCCCTGGGTAAACGCCTTAGGTGCTTTGCCTTTTGCCTATGTTCTTACTCTTTCTTATTGTTAAGATTGCGCTGGAAACTATTAAGAAAAATTTAAATAAAATTTACATACACAATAATCCTACTCTCGTACTATTCGTACTAATATTATAATAATAACATAAGGGTGGCAAAGGTGTTCAACACCCATATTTCACCTGTTATGTTTAGGTTCCATGGGACAGGGGGTGAGCCAATCGTTATCCACCGAGCACAATACCAACTCCGTGCTACTGTTGTGAATTTCCTGACGGAAGATTCACAAAAAACACATTGCCCGACCCGGCAATCGAACCCGAAACATCGCAGTGAGTGCAGCATACGCTAACCACTAGACCATCGAGGCAGGCGTTAATCTTATTTTCCCTGAAAGCATTTGATCTTTTGTTCCAATCACGATAATCCCGGATTTGTATTTAAGACGGTCTTAACCTGTTTAAAGTCATCATAGCTTCATTAATAAAACCTTAACTGGACCATAGAATAAAGAGATGAAAAAGGATTTATTAACAAAAGTATTTAAAGAAATATCGACTTACTGTCGTACCCAAATATGGTACAATTTAGCTCACACACAAAGTGTACAATCTCTTTCTTTAGTTACCTACAAAATTTTATGATAATCAAATTACGATTCAAAATACTTTAACCCTATTTAGTGAGCGTTGCACATCTCAAAATGAAAAGCTCAGCTCAGGAGCCTTTTTTAAATTATTGTTTGTTACTTGCTTCAGTCTATTTATATCTTTTGTTTTGTTTTTTGTTGTTTATTTTTCTATTTTTTCTGCCCACTATTCCATGTATCTACTGGTTATATCTGCTGTATATTTTGTTTGTTTGATGTAATTTATTATTAAGAGCATATTAATATCTGTGTTGTCACTTAGGCCTGATTGAAAATCAGCGTCAGACCTGAGTCTGACAATATGCTGAATCAGGACCCATTTGGTGCAACCTTGGGGCGTAATTCAAAATGGTGTGTATTTATATAATCTGTATATTGTTAATTTTCTGTGTCCCATTTGTTGAAACTAAATAATTTATTTTCTTCTTCTTTCTTATTCTTATGTGTCGATATAGGGTCATCAAGCGACAAGAAGTTACTATCGCCATCTATTGTACCGCGCTAGCGTTAACTCGTCCGTGACAGCGCGCAGCCAATCGTACCACCGCAATACGAATAGTCGGTTAAGACTCTCACATTTATCGACGCGGAATCGGCTTACGCCGGTCAAAAAAGTCTTTATGCCGACGGAATAAGGGTGTTACTAATACCTTTCGCATCGGCTCGGCCCGGCCGACGCGACGTGACACCGGCCGACGGCGAAACGAGTCGTTTGTCGATTAACTGATCGCATCCGTACGGCGCTGTCGAGTAGTGTGGTGATACGTACTCAGCTTAAGCCGATTTCGCTTCGATAAATGTGGGTAAACCCTGAAAACAGCATGTATGCGTCTCCGCTCGCATGCGAGTCCCTTATAGAACGGGGTGCCTGAGGTACCGGCCAGGTAGGTACAGATAGCGCGCGAGTTGAATGCAGTCGGGGTCTGAGGTAAAGAGCGGGAGCATCTCCCCCCGCTATCCGCACGCCCCACCTCACGCGCCTGCCTTGTAGTGCTGTGCCATCCTTGTCAACTATACTATATTATTATTTTTTACATCACAATGTTACTTCAGATTTATCCCTAAAAAGGTTAAAAGTTACGGAGCTGGCGGCGGTTTCTCAGGTTACAGAGGAAGATTGGCGTGGCTTCGATGATCACGTCATAATTTTAGAAGAAAATTATTGGCAAAGAGATGGATCAATTGAAGATACCATAGATCGATTCGTCATTGAGGTCAGCGACGGCGAGGATAGTGACACCAATTTAACCATATCTGAATCTGATTAAATTTTTTTTATTCCGTTTTGTGAAATGATTATTAAAAACGTGTGATAGTTATGATATTGTTTTTTTTTATCATGTTAACCTAGTGTAAAAAATAAAATTAAACTTATAACATTGTGTAAATTTATCGACATTCATTACTCATTGTGTAGTCATCAATAATTATAATTAGGTCACAGCACTACCGCATTCCTAAGCTCTGCATTCAACTCGCGCGCTATCAGTATGTTTTCCATGCCTAATCTGGTAGTGAGACAGGCCTGACTGGACCTCCGATAAAGCTTGTCTTGATTTATTTGTGTCCGTCCGAAGCGGTTCGTTTAGACAATGTAATTAAATTGACCTTCAATTATTGGGCCAAGAAATATGGGGGTGTAGATAAATAACAAGAAGAGTGTGATAGACGAGTATAAAATCTACATTCTACCTGTTAAGTTTAGGTCCCATGAGGTAGGGGTGAACCTATGGCCATCCACTGAGCACAATTCGAACTCCGTGCTGCTATTGCGGATTTCCTGACGAAAAGTTCACAATAATCATTTTGTCCTTGTTGACGACTGGATGGCGGCGTGGGTAGTGTACCTGCCTGCGACGCCGAGGTCGTGGGTTCGAATCCGACTTAAGACAAATCTTTGTGTGCATAAACATGGGGGTTTGTCTTATTCTGGGTGTTTCTATGTATAATAAGTATGTATTTACAAAAAGAAAAGTATATATGTATTAGTATCAGTTATTCTAGTACCCATAGTACAAGCTCTGCTTAGTTTGGGACTAGATGGCGTTGTGTGTGAGTTTTGTAATATTTATTTATTTATTTATATTTATTTATTTGTCGACCCAGGAATCAAACCCGAGACCTCGTAGTGAGAGGCGCATACGCTAACCACTAGACAGTAAATTCTTAACTGTCTCGATATAAATCTCAAATAATACTTATGTCCAACTTGGGGATCGAACCGACTCCTCACCGTCCTCACGTTGAACCGTCATGATCAGAAGACTGTCTCGTTAGATTCAAGATTCAAGATTCATTTATTCGCAGGAATATGGTACAGTAGATGGTATACATGTTTTAGCAGCCCGTCATATTCACCTTTAATAGGCATGCGTATTTTTGTTTAAAGTAGTAAACTTGGACAAAGCACTAACAAACAGGATAACTTTTTTTTACAGGAATAGAATTCATTTAGCGTATAAAAGCACTTTTCAAGTACCTAATTAAAAAGATGTAAAGGTAATTCTCTTAAAGTTTGTGGAATGTGGTTAAAAAATTTATTGACATGCTGTAACTGTTTTTGTAGTGAAGAGTGCTTTTACATATTTCATTTCTTAATTTACTAGGATCCCTTTTTTGGAATCTGCTATCTTCACTAACCTTCGTAAAGAATTGTGAATTACTTTTTACAAATATGCCAATTTCAAGAATATATAGAGACAATTTTCATATTTTATTAATAGAACCTTAACTGGACTTCGGATAAAGCTTGTCACGATTTATTTGTACCCATCCAAAGCGGTTCGTTTAGACAATTTAATTAAATTTTGACCTTCAGTTATTCGGGGCCACGAAATTTGGGATAATAGCGATGCATGAAAGTTAATAAACGCTCTGGGAATATTAGTGTCAGAAAAATAGGAATAAAAATGTGCAAACCGCTTTAAGACCCATCGCGGTGGTCTTTAAATTATTTTACAATGGATACATCTAAAAAAACGGCTGTACGGTTGTCTGTCCATCAAGAAATTGCTCTGCCTCTATTTCTGGTGCTATATGGACCAATCCAAGATGATAGTCTGCGAGTCCATCGACCGTCTGTAAACCTAGAAATGTGACCAGCCCATCGCCACTCTAACTTCTTACTGCAACGTTCGTTCTTTTCCTTATTGTTTTATGCGGTTTTTTTATTTTAACAATTTATAATTACTTTTTGTAAATTAACAACAAATTAAAAAATTTAGTCATTTTCTGGCACTAAAATCTGTGACCCAGTTGTTTTCTCCATTAATTTAAACTGGAAAACTAACATCTTTTAATTATTGGCCCTCTTTTTATTGCAAAGAACATTAAGAGAGACTTTGCTCACCGGCAAGTTACCTGGCCATTTGCCAAGGTTGCCTTAATTACAGACATCAACTTATACATTTCCAGTATAAGATTGTCTCACGTTGCTTAAGCTTCCCGTGTAATACGAGACCAGTTTATACTGAAAATGTATAGGTTAATCGGTTACCTTAAGTACTAATTTCATGAATAAATGTGTGCCCAGATAACTGACGCTAATTACTTGATTAAGAATAGTGTTAGCTTATCTTACAAGTAAAAGTTGGCTAGGGGATAAGATAAGTTTTTCTCTAATTATGTTTTGGTTCTACGTGTTTCCGTGTCAAAAGAATTATACTGTTTATTGTTGGGCACAGTTCCAGACTTGGAGTTAGAACTAATTTCGTTAGGATGGCAATAATAACATTCAGATTCAATGTATTTAAGGGAGCGATTGGGACGATTTTTTCAGGACTTCTATGCCATTTTTATTTCAATTAGCAATATACATTGATTGTACACACATACACTGATGTCTACAAACATATTTTTAGTCCTTTACTTTTTTATCTTATATTGTACGCATGGTGAGGAACCACTGACTAACTCAAAATACAGGTACGTACCTAGTTTGGGAGTCAGTGGTAAATCAATCTAAATATTATTAAAGTGAAATTGTTTGCATTTGTAATTTTATAAATATAAAAAAAATCGAAATATGCCATGAACTTTGCAGGCCAGAATTTAAAAACGCAATATATTTTTGCCAATTTCGAAAACATTTCAATTACGAAATAAAACTTTGCAAATACGGAAGCGATGTAAATGAAATTGTTAGTAATCCACGTTTTGAATGCAACACTGTAAAACTATTTGAGCTGACAAACTGTTTTTGTTTTTATTTTATTTGTTGTTCATGTGTAGTTTACGTTTGGTTAAAATTCTAAACGAAATATTGTTGATTCTTAGTTCTTATTATTTACTTAGTTCTTAGAATAAATTGATCAGGCTTTTGTTCATTTTCAGGATTGAGTTACTTAAATAATTTACTTACCAGTAATAATAGCTTTTACTCCCAAAATATTGTACATAACAATGCTTATATTTTTATTAAAACTGACGTGAGTTTGTAACACTATTCAAATTATGAAATACGGGTGTTACTAGCGTAATGTTGGTCTATTTAGTCGACCGCGGTTTCGCCTATACGTCTAGGCATTATCAAGATAGTGCGATACGTCGCACCTGAGTCGCAGCCAGTCGTACAAGACTGGCTGCGACTCAGGCGCGACGTATCGCACTCTCATAACAATGCTTACTTAAAAATAAATAACTAAAGTACACGTTACTTGAAATATTTTATATCTTATTTTATACTTTTTTTTAAACGTGTCAAGTGTGTAAACGAGGTCTTTCTCTATCCAGTTAAAATTACTTTTTCTAATTAATTTGTTGTCACTCGTTTTCCGAATTAATTTGTTGATCCCAATTTCAAATTTTAATTCAATTTTCAATTAATTTCTAATTTAAGGTTAAAAAACAATAGCGTTATTGAACATGTATAAATTAATACTGGTTACGTATGGAAGCCGTGGCTTATATTAACTTCCATGTCGCATCAAACTAGCACACAAAATATTTTTAAAATTAAAAAGTAAATCTTCCACCAATAGGGTGCGGCGGAGCTCAAACAAAGTCCTGAGAATGGTGAGTGAGCGAGTAGATACAGACTTGGTTGGCAGATTCACCGAACTACATGTTGCAAAGGATCGGTGAACCTGCCCCAGTGGATTTGCTCACTTAATCAACATCTCATTGTCATACTAACATAGGATATAAGTTTTATTGTTACTAACACTCTATGGATCTGCTGGTCTGAAAATAAATGATTTTTATTTTATTTTATTTTATTTTATTTAATAGACTGCCTAATATTACCGAAAACTAAAATATCGCTAATTTACTGGCTCCATCCAATCAGTGTCGGATTTTTTTTTCAAACACAAGACTGACTTTGATAAGTAACTATTAGTTAGCAAATCGAGTCGGCCAAAGTAAATATTAATTCCAAATTGGAATAGACAGATATCAATTATGGAGATTTATTGGTCAGAAATTGGGGGTTGCCACAAAGCAGGATAGTGTAGAAGGTTCAGTTTATATTTTGGCCGTTTTTGGGGCTTGACTGACTATCGATGTGTCTGTCGGTCACGCTTTATAAATATTCATAAATCGTTCAATACTTCACCGACCGTACGCTCACGTATTTTGCAGAACTTTTATATAAAAGTCAAGAGCGACCGTATCAATGTCAAAAATTAGTTGAACACTTGAGAATTTTCAAACTTCTATTATACAACTCACATTTTTTGGATTAAAAATATTACTTATATCAAAAAATAAAAAAAATATCCATTACTATTAGTTTTAATTCATCCAATAATTAAATTATATACGGATTTTAGAATTTTACATTCAAGACTTAAAATATTTGTTTGTGTGAAGCTACTTCTGTAACTGACTGTACGCACCGACAATCGGTCAAGCAGCAGAAACCGGCTGTCATGAACAAAAGTAAGTATTTTAAAACAAAAACAAACTTAAAGATTAACTGAATGATTTTTTTAGTAATATAATGTTCAAACAAATGTATTTTTTTTATTAAATATTATTTTACACATACATAACAGATGAGTGTGGGTGTCCCACCTTTGCCACACTCTTTTGGGTAATATAGGCGTAATGTTACACCCTGATAATAAAACTAAAACTAAAGAAATATTCGAACCAAAACTAAAGGTATCTTAATAAAAAGTAAACCTACTGCATTTTAAGTATATGGTGGTTCAATTGTATTGCTAAGCGTATACATGAATAAATATAACTTAATAGTTACCGAACTTGAAATTAGATTGGTTCTGGTATTTGCCGAAGAAGCCACAGCTTCCTATTATACACGGATTTTGGAGCATCGTTTGCCAAATTTAATTAGTTTTATATAATACAAGCTGACCCGACAGACGTTGTCCTGCTATGCATACATATTCTCTGTGACGATATTTTATTTGCAGCACGCATTATGTCAATGTTATGTTAAACCCCATAAAGGTACATTCAAAAAGTTTATATTGTCAAAAGCGCTAACGTTACTTAAATGGCTATTAAAAATAGGGGTTGGTGATAAAAGGGTAAAAATTTAGGGTTGTATGCATTTTTAGTGCCACATTATAGAAAAATAAAAAAAAAAAAATTGTCCAAAAATTAAAAAAAAAATGTTAAGGGTGAACAACCCTTATCACTTAGGGGTATGAAAAATAGATAGTAGCCGATTCTCAGACCTACTGAATATGTATATAAAATTTGGGTAAAAATCAGTAAAGCCGTTTCGGAGGAGTAAAGTAACTAACATATTGACACGAGAATTTTATATATAGGATATATGTATATAGTTTTAGCACCCTAACTTACTTTAATTCTCACTTAGTTTTTATTTGAATAATTAAGATTAGTTCAAAAAAAGTTACGTATTTTGCCTTTAAATAGAAAATAGCTGATACAGCCTCGAAATATTGTACTTGGTTGTATTTTTACGGTTGTGTTTATCAATAAATCGTGAATTACTTCCAAATAATACTTACTAATATAATTATATATATTAAGGATACTACCTTTCAGCCAATTTAATTTGACAAACGATATACCAAACATATTAAATATAATAGACTTAACTCTAATAATTGAAGTTTTAGTTCGGTTATTTTTTTTTACTTTTTGAAAAACGACGCCCTAACTAGGAATAACTCCTGTATCGCGGAGGTGTTCACAAACATACATTTCACATACACAAAGCACACCTAGAGACAAATCTTTGCGAATCACACAAAGATTTGTCCCGTGTGGGGATCGAACCCACAACACCAGCGTAGTTGAAAGCGGTGCTTTATTAACCACTACGTCAACTGTGCACTTTTAAGTATTTTATATTTTGTATACTAACGTTTACAATGATTATATAATTGTTAAATCGCATTCAACATAACAATTTAGTTTAGTCCAACCGATTTATTAGAACTGCCCCGATGGTGTAGTGGTTAGCGTCTGTTTCTTTCACCATGAGGTATCAGTTTCGATTCCCGGGTCGGACAAAGTGTTATTTGTGAACTTTTCATCAGGAAATTTACAATAGCAGCACGGAGTTGGAATTGTGCTCGGTGGATGGTGATATGCTCACCTCCTATCAAATGGGACCTAAATATAACAGGTGAAATAAGGGTGTTGTACACCTCTGCCACACACTTCTGAGTAATATATATATGACGACCGGGTGGCGGAGAGGGTAGTGCACCTGCCTGCGACGCCGAAATCGCGGGTTCGATTCCCGCTCAAGACAAATTTTTGCGTGCATGAACATGGAGGTTTTTCTTGATCTGGGTGTTTCTATGTATAATAAGTATTTATTTACAAAAGAAAATAAATATGTATTATTATCAATTATTCTAGTACCCATAGTACAAGCTCTGCTTAGTTTGGGACTAGATAGCGTTAGATGTATGTTGTGTGATATTTTATTTATATAGACATGATATGTTATGTATGTTAACTCGGTTCAGTCAACACAAAAATATATATATTTTCTCGAATAGCCAAATCGATTTACCATCCTCTTTTCCATTTAACCTCCACCGTTCAAAGACTGAGATAAACCGGATTCCACGTGAGCAGCACACCTGTTTAAAGGCACAAGGCACGCTTCCTGCACCAAAAAGGAAAAGACTTTCTACCCTCCCCTCAAAGCTGGTCGCGTATTTGGATAATATATATGTGAAATAAAAGATCTGCGATGTTACATTGGTAAAATAGGGTAAAAGTCGTTTGACATTATAAACTTAATTATAAAAGTTTATAAAAAACATACGTTTAAAAATTCTTTTTTATATTTCATTATATTTTATGAACTGATTGGAGCAAAATTCATTTTATTTTAGATTGACGTAAAACAGGTTTATATAGCCATTGGCCATAGTGTTATAAAAACCTTTAATATACCTATACTTCCCAGCCGATTTCGGCTATGGTGACTGCTACTGACTAATTAGCAGGGGAGCTAGGATGACCAGCTCTCGCGTGTGCCTTTCGATGGCTACAGTAGCCGATCTTGTTCGTAAACGTGCGCGAGCATTGGCTGCACGTGAGAACACCGGCGACATAATTATAAACGATGGCTGCGCGGTATTAAAGAAAGGTAGTTTATTGGTGAAATAGTGATAGGTACCTGTCACTTTTTCACCAATAAACTTGTGTTATGTTTTAGTATTAGTGTTGTGCATGCATTTTTGTGTAATCCTATTGTATTTTTAATTAAAATTTTTATGTTCAACTTGTATTTTGTTGCTATTTATATGTGTACATTTTTAAAGGTAGAATGTGACAGACTGTAACTGTAGTGTATAACAATTTTTATAACTCATGTTCATGCAAATAAATGATTCTCATTCTTACTATTCTTTAAAAAACCACTCAGAAGATACTCATAATTAGTATAAATAAGAAAACCTGAATCCCGCTATATTTTCCAAATACGCGTCGAGGTGTGATTCAGCGGTGGCGTGGAGACAATCGGTCCCGATTTTCGATATTGGGAGCTTTGACATTGCTGCGGCTGGCATTTTTGTGGCACAAAGGATTTGAATTGTGCCCCACGATTGGCACATCTGCCAATCTTCTGGACACGTTACCAGTAGACGGTGATTTTGAAATGTTGGCGTCAGGAGCGATTTGCGGTCTGGATGGGATATCGTTTATTGGTTTTTTGATTTTATTTTGTGTTATTAACTATTGTGGATAATTGCATCGGCAACTTATTTTCTACGTACACTATCATGGCTGGACAAAAATGATCACACTACACAAATCATGAACGTTTTTGTTACGAAGTAAACTTTAAATTCATTAATCAACACATAACTGTTCTAGATAATTTGATAGACCAAAATGAATAAGAAATTGCGCATTTATATGTTAAATTGTGTCTATAATTGCTATTAAAATCATACTAAAAACCGTAACGAAACAATCTGTAAAAAATAATAATAAAAAAACAATAGATTTTCTCTGAAACAAAACAGAAAATTTACATTTAATCGCCCAGTTTCCTCTCAATGAATGCAAGCAATTATTAGCAGTTTTATTTCCTGAAAACTGTCCGTTTGACGGATTTATTTGTGACGCGACGGACGGCTTTGGCTCGTGGACCAATGGTAAAATGCTGTTTGTTTTTTTGATGTTAAATTCTCTTTTACTGTGATTTTTAAATAATTTGGGTTGAATAGTCAGTGCGGAAAAAGCCTTTAAGCAAATTAAGTAATTGTTGGGGCGTCACGTTTTGGGGATCACTAGTTACCAGAAAAAGCACCAAAAAAAATTTGCTGAAATATGAAAAAAGATTATGCTTTCTTTGAAAATCTGCGCTACCGATATTGAGACTTATCTTGTCTAATACTATTGAACAGATTCTATTCTTTTTCATTGTATTCTAGTTCCAATTTTGGGTCCCAACAAGTTAGTATTAAACTGACGGTCGAATTTGTACAAATTAACAACAAATTACACAATTTTTAGAAATGTCAGCCAGTTACAAAAAATCGGCGCCTTCGACGCTCCTTAACACTAGACGGCTTAGACGCTATCTACGTTTTAAAAAAAATATTGAATAAAATCGGCGCCTTGCACGCTCGCTGACACGAACGCACTAAGACACATAAGACCGCTTTTCCACTTTTGTGGTACAGCGTTCTACGCTTGACAGAAAAACCTTTACAAAAGGTTAAATAAAGTTTCTAACTTGCGTAAAACTTGAAGATGAGGAATTAAGGGCCAGCTTTAAGAAGTCCCTGGTATTGAACTTTGAAAAATTATATATTATGTAAAATAATATATGAAACTTTATTCCGACAAACAGTATTACGTAAGATACGCAATTTAGCGGCAATTTCACCAGTGCCGGAAAAATCCTGTCAAATTTAGAGTATAGAGATTCATAGAATTAAGCAGCACTTAGCTATCTGAAACCTTATCAGGGTCGATTCTTAAATTCGATCTAAGTATAGTAAATAAAACACTTCTAAAATTACTTTTGATCCGAACAAACTCCTTTTTTTATCATTTTGAGATATTTTTGTGACATCCCATTATCCCTACACCACCATCACCGAGGCGACCGTAAATTTCCTACAAATATCCGTAATGCAAGAACCGTACCTTGTAATAAAAAGCCGTCGTAAGATACCGAAAAGAGCCGGTAAATCTTATCAGACGTACGTTGTCTTGACACATTACAGATGTGCTTAGAATATAGGGCACGAGGGCGTCGATAAACGTGGCTTATATTATAATAACAAAGAAGGTTGTGTTAAACGTACTGTTAATCAATAATAATGTAATACATATTTTTATTAAAACTGACGTGAGTTTGTAACATTATTAAAATTATGAAATACGGGTGTTACTCACGTAATGTTGGTCTATTTAGTCGACCGCGGTTTCGCCTATATGTCTAGGCATTATCAAGAGAGTGCGATACGTCGCGCCTGAGTCGCAGCCAGTCTTGCACTACTCACTACAATTCAGTGATTTGATTTGATTCAATTTCATAATTTTAGTAATGTAATACATATTTTTATATCTGGTCATCTGCTTACGTTGAGGTCGGCTTCTAGTCTAACGGATTTAGCTGAATATCAGTATTTTATCAGCGACAGTTATCAGACCTGCACAACCCAGTACGAGGTAATATACTAACGATATTATTTGTTAGATTAGTTGCCAGACTTTCTGGTCTTTGGCTACTCGTAATGACTGCCATAGATGTTCTAATGGAAACCCTTGGAAATGGACGGCTTAACGTGCTCTACGGTCACGGTTCTATACATAAAATAAAAAAAATCTATACATAAAATAAAATTGGATGTTTATTTTTAATGTCTGTCTCTCTGTCTGTATTATGTTCGTTCGCCATTACGCTAAAACTTCTGCAAAAAATTAGATGCGGTTTTCACAGCTGTGTACCTGAAAGTCTAATTTTTAAAATTGGTATATATGTTTTATTTTTATATTGAATCCCTAAGAGGGTATACTACGGAGTGTACGTTTGTATGTATGTAAGAAACCTTCCTTATATGACGTAAATTAACTGAAAGATATATTTTTAGGAAATATTACTCCCCCAGGGATAAATAAGGCCCTGTAAGTTTATATGTGAAGTTAGTCAATTATAACGAAAATTGCACGTAATTCTGCACATATATTCCCTATACGACATAAGTAATCAATAAGATAGATTTTTTGGAAATTCCACTACCTAAGGTTCTCAATGATGTAGGCAATAGCATGGAAATATCGAATTCCATGCAGAAGAAATCTAGTATTTAAAATGTAGTATGTATATAATCTAGTTGGTGTATGCGACCACTCAACGCAAGGTCTTGGGTTCGGGTCCCGCGCTAAATGTGTAATCGGGCATTTTTTCGTCAGGAAATCCTCAATCCACTACGCTTTGCTAGAGTCGGCATTGTACCCGGTGGGTAGCGATTGGCTCACCACTCATCACATGGGACTTAAACATAGCCGGTGAAATGTGGTTTAATACACCTCTGCCACTCCCTTCTGCGTAATATACATTTTTCTCATTCCTAACACCACCGCGCCACCTATCGTCCTATCGTTTACATTACACGGCTTTGTTTCGCATAATGGGAATTAATCATTCAAACCTGATAACAGGAAGATTCGCGCCATTTTGTGAACGAAATAAGAGGCTTTGGCATTTTCATAATGTGTTTTTGGGTGCTGGGAAATGTGTTTTAAAAAAAATTTGGAATCATAAGAATTTATTTTTTTAGTTTTCTATAATAGTTATTTAATTTCTATGATATGTTTGTAACACTATGAATCTTGTACCTTACTACTTTTATTAAATACGTAAAAAATTTTGCCATTACAAAAATATTGTAATTTTGTTATTTGAAAACCTCTTTCAGGACAAGCCTAGCCTAGTGCAGGAGATTTGCTTTACATTTTTTATTTTATTTTTTATAACCATTCATTTGTTAAATTAGCATAAGATCTAAAAAATGTAAAGAATGTGTTAATCTTAATGATACTGATTAAAATTTTATTTTTGATTTTATTATTATAATCTTTATTTGGACAGGTATATTTATTTTCAAAATACGTTCACAGATTTGTCTATATGAATGGCAACAACAGACAGTAAAAATAAAATGTGTTTTTCACCATAGCAGCTCGAAAAATCGTTCTTTGATGTATGAAAACAGTGGAAACAAAATTTTTCTTCAAGTCATTTCAGTGACAGCAGTAGCACTACTGACACCGGTATCCGGTCGTCAAACCGGTGCGTCATTTCATCTAAGGAATACAGTGCTATGCCGAATATGCCCGTAATTTCATGGTCTGATATAACCACCAAACAGAAACCTAGTAGTGCAATTACTATTATTTGGCGACAGATTATAGGTGAGACGGTGTTGCTACCACCCACGAGCTAGTTCACAAGAGCTCTGCCAACATTAATTTACTTTTTCCATTCTTACATAATTATCGCTAAAAAGTCTCTGCAATCAGAGATAAAAAAATCAACTATCTGCATTTGCCCTGCAATGTAAATTCAATATCATAATAATATTATATATCTACGGGATATATTATATTGCATATCAAATAAATAATCGCCTATCAATACATACTCATCATTTATATTCTTTTTTGCATCAAATAACTTACTTCACTACAGATAAACTAAATGTTTAACAAAACTCAAACTGCAGATAATTCGAAATTACACATCAATATGACATTCCTTTTTTCCTCATAATGCAATACAGTTAAATTTATTTTTGTACAAAAATACTACATGCATAGCATAAATACTGACTGCACATCAAATTTACCATATTTCATAGCAAAATAACTATCCCAGTCGCATATTAACCAGTAAGTACAACAAAATCTGTTCATCATATTTGTCTTAATTTTCAAGAAGCCATGCTCGGTAAATTTAATGATTATTATAACAAAAAAATCCTTTTACATTGCATTATTTCTAAAAGCAGAACAACTTAACTGAAAAACTTCGCGCGTTTTTTCGTCACTGGAGTAAATAATATAAAAATAAAAGCTATAGTTATGGCATAGGTCAATTATGGGTAAAGTAGTAGGTTAGGTTAGGT
Organism: Hypena proboscidalis; assembly: GCA_905147285.1. NCBI lineage: Eukaryota > Metazoa > Arthropoda > Insecta > Lepidoptera > Erebidae > Hypena > Hypena proboscidalis. Next base: position 336,993 of record LR990150.1, on the reverse strand, counting down.
TAGAACTGCGACCATAACATAGCGCGAGCCGAGCGAGCGAAGCGAGCGTGCCGCGGCAGCGGCCGGCGAGTGCTAGCTAATCTTTGTGATACTCCGACCCCTTTTTGAATCTACCCACTAAATAAAATAATATTATACTACCTACCAATTTCTTATTATCATAGATCGTAACAGACGACAGTACGTGGCGCCACCTGCAGAAGCTAAAAATGTGCCTATTGGGCAAAAAAGGAAGCGTGGACGCCCCGCGAAAGCAAGACCCGCTTTAATAATTCAATAAATTACAATTTTGTATCTAATTTTATATTTTTTTTGCTGTTCTCATTATGTGATAATTAATAAATAATAAGATGACTGTGACTAATAAAATGTTGTTTGATCTAGAAAAACTGCTGTAAATATTATAAAAATAGAAGCTATATTTAAAAGAAAAAGAGTTAACATGTATAATGTGCATTAAGATTATTAGTTGTGCATTGATAAAAAAGCTTTTACTTTAGGAAAAATTGCTGTGCGCTGTGAAAATAAATTGTAGTGTGTTTAGTGATATTTTGAGTTAAATATTTTGTTGTGCAATCAGTAATTTTGATGGGAATTCGGTATTTAATTGCATAGAAAAAGGATATTTTATGATTTGCGTTTAAATACTACCCTATATCTACAGAGTAATGAGTTGTACAATCTATCATCGCGAGAGTTGTTGTGGATTGGGTTAAGACAAAGAAACCAGGAATAAAGAGAATAAATTATATTAGGAAAATAAACTAAAGAAAAACACTGAACCTAGAATGATTAAACCAAAAGGCCGACAAGAAACTTAATTGTCAAAAACATAAAAGCAAATTCTTATAAAAAACTAAATATGTACAAATAATAAACAAAAAGGTCCGATTGGGCACAAGAGTGTTGCAACAAAAAAAAAGATTTTTTAAATATGTATGTAAATGTAAATAGTTATAGTCCATCAAATCTAAGAGGTACCATTTAACAGTTCATTTATGCAAAGAAAAATATACCTTATGCTAAAGTAATAAAACTCACGAAAACAACATCAGTTTTTTAATACAAATATTTATTTAGAAAATTAGACTCTACTACCGATGTACATAAGTAGCACTTTGCTTTGCATAAATGAACTGTCAAATGTTACCTATTAGAATGGCCTTTCTTGGCAAGGTTTCAAGTTACAAAATAAACATAACATAACATCACGCCTATATTGCTCAAAAGGGTGTCGCATAGGTGTATACACCCACATTTTACCTGTTATGTTTAGGTTAAAAGTAACAGGGGGCGAGCCAATAGTCATCCAGCGAGAACAAATTCTAACTCCGTGCTGCTATTGAGACTTTCCTGATAGACCAAGGAGGTAGTTACAAAAAAATCGCTAAAAAGTTTCCGCAATCAAGATTTAAAACTTAAACCACCCTGCAACATGAATCTAAGATCATATACAGGGTAATGAGTTATTCAATCTATCATGAGGGTGTCAGAACAAAACAGAAAGTTTTGCAAATATTACTGAGTTAAGAGGAAACGTTTCAAGTTACGGAATCTGTGAAAGTATTTCCTTCATTTTAAGCGTAATTCATCATTTATTTGGGCAAAAGCAGTTGACACACGCAGTAGGTAATGTAAACATGTAAATAAATAAATAAAAATAAAAAAGCCTTTTATTTCTTACCAAAATAAACTTAAATTAATTACAAAATAAGTTAAATAACTATTCTTATAAAAGCCGGCCCACATCTCTTTACCATCTGTCAATAACGAAACCATTAAGAATAACAATACTTAGTAGGGATGTGACTATCGTAATTTTGATGTCACTAGGTGTTAAATTATAGTGATAAAAAATACTGATTAATGCAATGCCGTCCATCGTCCATAGCATCAGATTGTCTATTCGAGTAGTTTTTATAAGATAAAAACAACACTTCATTCTTCAAAAATTTCGATGCGACGTTTCGAATGACTTGCATCATTCTTGGTCACGAGCCAACTGACCAATAATGATGCAAGTCATACGAAACATCGAGCATAATGATAGGTTTACGTTTATAATAATTACGCGATTAAGACCCGTTGTCTAATTTTTGAAAAATGTTCTCAAATCGCGAAAGTTTAAAAACACTTCATTCTTTTTTCAGTTTTAGAGCGTCTTTCCCGTTATACGCTTTAAAGCTGTGCACAGGAATCGAATCCGAGACCTTGCGTATAATTACATAGATATCGATAAGTTTCTGCAATCATAGATTTAAAACTAAACCACCCTGCAACATAAATTTAAGATCATATACAGGGTAATGAGTTATTCAATCTATCATAGTGAGAGTGTTGAAACAAAACAGAACGCTTTGCAAAAATGACTAAGTTAAGGGGCATTGCTTGAAGTAACGTAATCTGTGAAAGTATTTCCTTAATTTTTAGGATCCCTACTGCCGATTTTCATACATTAAAAACTGCATCAAATTGATTCTTTGATTGCATTTAGTTATGATTAGAAAATTATACTATAGCAAGATAAGACCGTAGCTTACTTGGTTTTCAACTGTTCTTAATCTGGTTGTAACTTTTATTTGATTAACTCTTGATCTATTTTTATTGACGTATCATTGTTAAAACTCTATTTTTCATGTTTAATCGTGACCATTAAGCAAAAATCATAATTAAACAAATTCATTTTGTATGTAAATAAACTAATGATTAAACAATTATTGCCACGAACAATCATGCATTTTAGTGTCTTATTATGTATATTATGTATTGTTTGTCTTTAAAAGTAAAGTCTCTAAAATTATTAAAGTTACAACACGATAACGAAAGAATATATGGCGATCGGGCGTTTCCTCTTAAGGATAAACATCTCATGTTACGTAATCTGAGAAAGTATTTCGGTTATTTTAAGAGTCATTCGTTATTAATGACAAATGAGCTATTGAAGCTTATTGATGTATCTTTTATCTTTACCATCTATTCATTGACAAGCGAAGGCTATGTTGATCTTTATGTTTTAAAAATAACCGAAATAGAGACATTATGATATTGTTAAAACATTCTTCATGGTAAAATGTTGTACCTTGCTTCTATATTTTAAAATTTTCAAACCCTTACGGGTATTATTACATAACATCACGCCTATATTACCCAGAAGGGTATAGCAGATTGTATAATATCCAAATTTCATGTGATAGGAGGTGAGCCTATAGCCACCCGCGGCACAGTATTAACACCATGCTGGTCTTGATAATTTCCTGACAGAAAATACCATGAAACACTTTTGCCATACCCGAGAATTTAACCCAAGACCTCACGGTGAAAAGCGCATACGCTACTGGACCACCACACTAATTAAAATTACAATTAAAACTGCAATTTATTAGGTAAATACATAATTAACATTCCAAAAATGCTACCAAAGTATCAACTACATATTTTATGACAGAAATAAATTAAATACAGAAACTGAAACATCAAAATGTAGCCCTCAGGCGGCCTTTTAGGTCATTTCATAAATTACAATAAATCACCACATTATCACAGAGACTGAAGATAACTCACAATTCTGTGCTTTTACCGGTTTATACCAGTAATTTCCACTAAGGGCTAATTACTTTACTTTTTATCTGACCCATAAATTCGAAGAGATAAATTAGTTTTTCGTGATGAAAATTTGTTAGTGAATTGGAATGTGATTTTAATTTTGAATGTTATCTTTTACCTGTGTATAATGGATTAAAATATATGTACGTATTAATGAGTTTAAGTTTTATTTTAATTTACATTAATATAAGTTACTAATTAATTAATTCATATAAGATATAAGAAAGAAAATAATAAAAATAACAAATAATGTAGTGTGTGTTAGTTCTTCGGCCGGAGAAAGTAAGTAAAACACGTACGGAAGGAATATGCGTATATTTACAGTTCTTCACAATGTAGAATACAGTGGTATTTTCGACTTAGGCCCAACAGGATAGGCAATCGTAAGCCGTCAAAAAAGGTAAAACAATCAGGAAGTCCCGATTAACAATTCCAAAGAAATGGACGTTGTTATCAGATGCAACCTTAGTCATCAACGCACTAGAAGTCCCGATAGCTAATTCCAAGTAATGGACGTTAGCACCAGATGCAACCAGAAGTAGATCACAAATACAACTAATTAATGCTGCGGTAGTCATTCAGCCGTGGAGAATCTTAACATCGCGATTCAGAAAGTGACGTCACAGGGATAGTGACATCTAGTGTAAAATTTCAGAACTAAGTGGCTTGTCGTGGATCGATGAACCGCAGCTCCTCACGTAGGTTGAAGGCAGACTTACAGATGGCGTTAGTGATATTTAAAATGTAGTAATGTTACAATAACTATTTATAAATTTACAGGTAAGTGGTCATAGAATTCCTTCGCATCGACCTTGACTGCAGGGAACGTGTTCAGAAGGCTGACGTCATTGCTACATTGAATGGTAATGCCGATTCTTTGATTGTTACGTATTATCTTATCTATTTGGTATTGCGTTATACAATGAACCTAATAACGATTCCAATTTATATATATTATCATTGTTAATCGCATTGTTACATTTCTTCGTCCCAATTTCACAGTTGTTAAATAAACCTTATTAGCCGGATAAGCCAATAACACACAAAAATTAAAATGACAGCTGTGTTCTTTTTAGTGTTACTTGTGTCACTTTTATATTTGGTTTTGGGGCAGATAAGAGCTATTCGGTACCTCTGAAATTGGCTTTACAATCAATTCACAACTATTTTATCCATCAAACCACTTACACTATATTAAACATTTACAATTATTTTTTACACACAGTAATCTTCTCACTTCAAGAAGTATTTACGAAGAAAACATTGTTTAATATTTTTGTAAACATGTATTGTAAAGACTAATTAATTACGATGTCCATGTTTAACTCATGAATAAATTGCAGCAGTTTATGGCGTGTTATGTCAATTGCATTACCTAATAAGCGATTAAATCCGTTGAATTGCACTAAGCATTATAATTATTCGCTACTGCCGCTCTGACTAACTAAACGGGTTAACTCGTTGTTTCGTTGGGCACTGTTTCGCGGATTTATTCCTTACTGACAACTGCTAACTTTGTGTGCTATTTAACATTATTTTCATGCCGCACGGATTAACTTTTAGTTTTGTACTACAGCCAAATAACACGTTTTTATTTGTTTATTATTTAAAAGGTCAATAGTAATTTGCAAATACAAATAAGTGGTATTCTTTATATAAAATTAAAGATAAAAATTAAGAATCCAGCAGGACTCGAACCTGCACCTCTTTGGTATGGATTCGTGCTGCTAGATTTGAAATTTCTCAAATTCTTTTTGTGCCAGCGTCTCTTTTAGTTCGAATCCTGTTGGATTCTTAACTTTTCAACTTTAATGTTATATTAAGTACAAAGATATAATTTGCTTTAAGATATTAAAAGTAGTATTCTTGTTTACCTCCTTTAGCTAAGCATAATTCATTCAGAAGGAAGTGATTGGACGTGATCCTTTCGATCGTAAGACCGATGCCTTAGCCATTGCGCCAAGGCTACTAACGTTTGTGTATGTACGCTCTTTATGTATCTTTATGTATATAAATTTAACAAAAAGTATATGAAGTTATAGCTTCTACAAGGTTATCAAAACTGGTAGGTGCTTCAATTTGACAGCTGACCAATAGTACAATGTAAATAAGTATCTTTGCCTTGCCAATAAAGTTATGCATATTTTTTCCAGAGAGCATGCATTTAACTAGAAGGAACTATAAGTTTTACATGACATTATTTTCCCTGTGCAACAATTGAACTGTCAAATTTCATACAAAATTGTACCCGAGCCGGATTAAAGCTGTCAAAACCCGTACATTTCGAATTTTTTACGTGAATTTTATCTGGAACGCGCAGCTTTGCTCGCGCAGTGGTATTAATGTCATTTTAAACTTATAGCTCCCTCTAGTTAAATGCATGCTCTCTGTTCCATCCTATTTGTCATACTAAAATTGTCATAACTTGTCATTGTCTGTCAGTGTTACAACTATGTCAAACAATTATAGTATACGGCCCAAATGATGATGGCATTACGGTAATATAGATGATATTATGCATTATTCAAAGTGACATAATATCAGAAGTAAAATAAACCTCTGTTATATTAAAACGATGTTATTTCAAATCTCACTACAACATATTTAATACCAAAGAACCTTCCCTTAACAGCTCACGTGCACACTTCATTACCCGTATCCGTTTGTTCAAAACAACGGACATTATGCTATTAACTTTTTAAATTAACTTTTTGCTTAAATTAACTCCATTTTACTCCGTACAGACTTTTTGTACCCACAAGTTTTAACGGGGTGAACTTGCTTTAATTTCTCGCGTATGGTTTGGTTGCGAAATTTCCAGGGGACTTAATTTTTGTTATTTTTCCTAAAACCTAACGTTAACGTTTGATCAAAGTTTAGCACCTGTTTAAAAAAATCGAATGAATGTACAAAGTATTATTATACCCGCCTTGTATATTACAGCGCTCTCTGTAGCTTTGTTTAGATCGTCTATGGAGCGCGGTTGGCGTAGTCGTTTAAGCGGTCGCCTAGCCGCTGTCCACTACGCTGGTGTCGTGGGTTTGATTCCCACACGGGTATAAATCTTTGTGGGATCCGCAAATATTTGTTCCGACCCTGGGTGTGCTTTGTGTGTGTGGAATGAATGTTTGTGAATACCTCCACGATACAACAATTATTTATAATGCGGCCGTCTTATTTTTTTTAAAGAAAATCTTTTCAAGGCAATTAGGTCACTCGAGAAGATGATGGTTTGCTGAGGTGCAACACAATCACACTGTAGCTGTGCTGGATTTAATTCTCGTTTGTCCAGGTACCTCAAGCGACCGGGGGTCCTAATCGACTCAAAGACTTCCATACGGGCGATTGCAGTTAGGACGCTGAGGAAACAAAAAAAATACTTGGGTACTATTTCGAACTGATGAGGTGAAAAATAGTGTGTGTGACACGAGATCAAAGTTACTACATCTCGTGGTTTTTACTACACTCAAGAAACTTTCGCTTATTCGGAACTCAACAATTTGAAAATACAAGCTTCTCTCTTTTTGCACAAAATATAACTATTTTGACCCAAATGTAATTGGAAAAAGGCTCGAAGAATGATAATGATTGGAACACACTTTTGTTAAGCGCGATTTATTAATAATAATTATCTTCCTCACAATACCTGTCATGTCTACAATAATCACTTCCAACATTAGTCTCTTGTGATCTAGTTTACAAACCTCTTGAGTTATGTAATATTAAAGTTGAAAAATTAAGAATCCAGCAGGACTCGAACCTGCACCTCTTGGGTATACGCCCCAAGTGCTTTGCCAATTCAGCTATGGATTCGTATGCTGCCGGACTCGAAATTTCTCAACTCTTTTTGTGCCAGCTTTTAGCTAGACGAACCTTATTTGAGTTAGTTTACTATTCAGATGATTGACAGTAATGTCAATTAGAACAATAATAGTCGACATAATGTAATACGTGGATTCGACATCTACATTTCACATGTCTATGTTTTGAAAGCTTAATCCTGATATAATGTTTGTGTTTCTATGTATAATATATTTGTATCAGTTATTCTTGCACAAGCTCTGCTTAGTTTTGGACTAGTTGGCGTTGTGTCTGTTGTGTAATATTTATTAATGTTAGTAAGTTTTGCTCGAGAGATGAAGCCAACCTTTTTAAAATACTTGAAATGTTTTACTTTATAGGTTGAGTTCCCGCTAAAATGTATAGTCCATATAAAATATGACCTGCCCTAATATAAATGTGACACGATTTACACTTCACAATAGTCCACCACTGTCACTTTTGTTTGTGTGTGTGTTACTACTCTACCCTAAGTTTATCAATCACTCAAAAAGTGGGCTTTATAGTTATTTAATATAAATAATATAATTTTTGTAATTCGTATATATATTTTGTGATATTTTAACAATTATTCAATTGCATACTTATATAATACAATAATATACGTACAATAAAATAGTATAATATCTTGTTTACAAAACTTTATACAGCATCAAAAAACTCCTCCGCATCGATATCAAAGGGCGACATCGTGCCCAGTAGGTGTGCGGCATTGCCACATTGTATGGCAATGCTTATTATTTTCGTTTATTATATTTTAATATTTGGATATTTCTGATTTACGCCTGTAAGACTCTTATATAAACATAGTGCGAGCGGACGGGCTGTCCACGCGGGTTTCAACGTGACAGCTTACCAATGAGGATGATGAGGAATAGACAAAACTCCGAGCTCGCACCGTGTTTGAATAACGGGCACATTTGCAACAAAAATTATACCACTCTTTAAATTAATAGAACGGCTTCCCCAAAACCCCTACTTTATATTACTGTACAAGATATCCAGCACTTAGCCAAGGTCCGCGGCATAAATCTCGTGACAACCGCTGTCCAAAATTATTGCGGCAATCTAAAAAAGCTGGCTAAACCGAGCGTGGTCGTAAATAAAATGTCAACCAGCTAGGATGGTACAGAATCTGTTGGGTGGAAACATACGTGGCTAAAATTTGAGCAGGCCCGTTTAGTGGGTCCGCAATAATTTAAATGAATGTTTTCAAAAAAGATGAAGGTTATTTACCCGTCTGTGCCTGGACTAACATAGAATTATAAAGATGTAAATTCAAGCATGGACAGTACAGGAACCGTTGAAGGGAAACATAGGGGATGAAAATGTAAGCAGGCCCGTTACCGTACGGCAGTAATTGTCTTGAAATTAAATTTAAACACATATTATTTTAGTATAAAAACGTTGCGCTCGGAGTCTACCCTTAAAAATAACGAAAAACGCGAGACGTTGATGTTTCCTCTCTTGCTCTTTCACGCCAGGTCTGCTCTACCGTCACATGAGCGAGCCGTTTCTTTATTATTTTGCGCCCAATAGGCGTTTCGGACCACAATGTTCTGCCGTGATATTTCTCAGATTTCACCGCTGGGCATTAATTTGAGCAGCAATTAAAAGTTTTAGCAGTCATCGGACGGTTTTTAACGCCCGAAATATTTCAATTGACGGTGTGAAGTGAAAACTCAACTGAATGGAGTTTGTTTAAATCTAGATTTTTGGCTCAAAATGAGATTGTTACTGAAAGTTGTAAATCGTTTGTAATCCGCGAGCTGACTAGCTTAGTCCCTTTTTTGTATAAAATAAAACAGGAATACTTTTCGGATTTCTATTTCCCTGGTTTTGTACGCCATTTTGTATTTTCTCTGATGGGAAGTGATACATTTATTATATTAAGGGCTTTGCCCGCGCGAAAGTTAGACAAAAATTGAGATATCAAAAACAAAAACCGACCGTACCAGTAAACAGGCTACGGCCTTAATTCCTGTGTTAACGAGATTACAATCCAGAATCGCATAGTTTCGCAGATTAGAGTGACCTCGTGACCTTGGGTCGAATCAACCCAAACTCATTAGTTAAACTTGCTGACCCTTGAATTTAAACGTACTTAGTATTTGGATTAACGTGTTAGACAAAGTAGTTTTTATTGTTTGGTGATAGTTTGATAATAATTCAGAGAAAATCATACTTTATCGTTTAGTTACTGTTTACTAGAACAGATACGAATAATTTTATTTTAGAAATGAGAAATTGAAATAACAAACTATGTATTTGTCTAGTTATTATAGTTGTTGAGCAATTTTTTTTATTTAATTTGGTTTTATAAAGCTTTTAATATTTATTCAAATTGTTTCCAGCCAATAACTAGATTCACAAATAAAAAAAGGCGCAACAATGCTGCTTGCACGAGTACAGTATTTTTTTAATGGATTTAAAAAATAAACTGGAAAACCAAATTTAATTTTTGGTGTATATGGTGTGTATAAGATTTCGTTACAATATAATTATGGACTCAAAATAAGTTAAATATCTATATTGACCATAAACACCCACATAACAGTCTTGTTTATTAAATGTTTTTGTATTGTCTACGATATAATTTAAATTACACTTTGGAATTCAGTTATTTTTGATCTAATTAAGTTAACATGTACAACCACCATGCTTTTAAAAAAAAACATCTATTTTATTCTACCACTTTCTTGACAAAGATAACATACGTCTCCATGCCAACTTTCAGCTTTCTAGCACGGTTTTGATGCTATGCCTCGGACAAACAGACAGACATACGGACATGGCGAAACTTCCTTGTAGGTACTACGGAACCCTAAAAAAGCAAATTTAGGGTACACTAAGTAAATACAAAATTCATAAAACAAGCTATTCTGGAATGCTAATCACGCGAACGGTACATTCCATCTGCCTTTTTTATTTTATCTATAAGTTTATTATTAAGTTGACGACCGGATGGCGGAGTGGGTAGTGTACCTGCCTGCGACGCCGAGGTCGTGGGTTCGATTCCCACTTAAGACAAATTTTTGTGTGCATGAACATGGGGGTTTGTCTTAGTCTGGGTGTTTCTATGTATAATATGTATGTATTTACAAATACAATACAATGTATTATTATTAGTTATTCTAGTACCCATATTACAAGCTCTGCTTAGTTTGGGACTAGATGGCGTTGTGTGTGAGTTGTGAAATATATTTATATTTATTTTATTTATCAATTATTTATTTCTAAAAATAAATAAACTCCATACACAAAATACCCAAAAGTTAGATCGCCATATCTCGTAGGTACTTTGTTCCCAAACTGTGGGTTTCTGTAAATTGGAGGAAATAGGAGGGTCTCCGATAAATCATGTCGCAACAGGGCCGGCACGAGAGGTAACCGAGAGCGAAACTGTAACTAATGTGAGCAGCTAAGGATATATTTGAAGGGGATTTTTCTTGGTTTTAGTGAAAATAGTGCTGATACTGATAAGAATATAATATTTGATTTATTACTATAAGAATATTATATTATAATCAATTCCAACTATTATAGTAATATATATAGGTTCGATAGAGCATGATATTATGGCTTCTGTGCTAATTATTTCTGCTGATTATTCCGAAACTCGATTGAAACATTACTATTTTGCAGCGGTTTTAAAATGTGATGGTTATATTTTTACCATAAAATAAACAAAATCCTCAAATAACTAAATTTCAGGTTATTTTTACCCGACCTTTGTAAAAGTTAATATCGATTTTATACTTGTAATATTTTAAAGCAAATTTTAGCTTTGCTATGCCTTTTTGTATTTTATAAAATATTAACTCGAACCTGCACCCCCTGGGTATACGCCCCAAGTGCTTTGCCAATTCAGCTATGGATAACTAAATAAGGTTCGTCTAGCTAAGGCTGGCACAAAAGAGTTGAGAAATTTCGAGTCCGGCAGCATACGAATCGATTTTATACTTAAAATTTAGATCACAGTATCTCGTACATTATGTTCCCAAACTGTGGGTTTCTGTAAATTGGAGGCAATAGGAGGGTTTCCAATAAATCATGTCGCAACAGGGCCGGCACGAGAAGTAACCGAGAGCGAAACTGTAACTAATGTGAGTGGCTAAGGATATATTTGAGGGGGATTTTTCATAGATTTAGTAAAAATGCGGCTTTTTCTTCTTCTTACGAGTCAATGGTCAAAGTTTTTATACCACCCCGGCCCAGTAGGTGGCAACATTAATAGCATTCTCCGTGGCCTTATTCAGATCGCTCAGGGAGCAATCGTCAGGGCAATTGGAGCATTCAAGGAGATGTGTCATTGTTTGCTGACTAGCACCACAATCACACTGTGTTTCGCGTGGCTGGATTATTCCCCATTTTTCAGATTATATCTTTTTTTTTTTTTATACTACGCCTACAGCGAACGTACGTGTAGTCCACCTGATGGTAAGTGGAGTATAGCCCATGGACATCAACAATCCACAAAAGCAGATTATAGATGCGTCGCTGCAGCTGAGGACTACGGTGTTATGCCTCATGTGCCAGTAATTTCAGGGCCTGATCTCGCCACCAAACCGGAACACAGTAATGGAAGCACTACTATTTGGCGACAGGTTAAAGGTGAGACGGTGGTGCTGCCGCCCTCGAGCTCATTCACAAGAGCTCTACCACCAGTAGATCTGCAACGACCAATCTGAGCTCGCAACCGGTTCAAGGCTTTCAAGGATTTCCAAATGCGGCTAAGATTATGTATACTGTAAAGGTGTGTTAGGGTCGCTACCCACTTAGGCGGTTCATTTATTTTTTGACTAAAAAATGTTTTTACCTTTCTTGAACAAACGTGCAATTGCAATGGTAAATTTTCTTTCCATATTTTTTTTTACCATTGAAAATTAATACTGACCATGTGTGGAATCGAGAAAGAGGTTAACCGCCGAATCCAACTCGGCTGGGCAGCGTTCGGGAAACTACGTAATGTCTTTTCGTCCAGTATACCCCAGTGCCTAAAGACAAAAGTCTTTAACCAATGTGTGTTGCCAGTGATGACTTACGGAACGGAGACGTGGCCGCTCACTATAGGTGTGATTAAAAGGCTCAAGGTCGCTCAGCGAGCGATGGAGCGAGCTATGCTCGGGGTTTCACTACGCGATCGAATCAGAAATGACGAGATCCGTAGGCGAACCAAGGTTACCGACATAGCTCAGCGAGTCGCTAAGCTGAAGTGGCAATGGGCCGGACACATAGCTCGAAGGACAGATGGCCGTTGGGGCAAAAAAGTCCTAGAGTGGCGGCCACGAACTGGCAAACGCAGCGTGGGACGGCCTCCCGCTAGATGGACGGACGATCTTGTTAAGATCGCGGGGAGTCGTTGGTATCAGACGGCTAAGAACCGCACGATGTGGAATTCAATTGGTGAGGCCTATGTCCTGCAGTGGACGTCCCTCGGCTGATAATGATGATGATGATGATGATGTGTGGAAACTGTGGTATCAATTTTTTTTGGATAAATGCTTTATACATAATCATGAATAGGCAAACATTTATTTGGCGTAATAGTCATTTAGCATAACTGTCTTTTGGTATACTATTTTAATATAATCCTAATTGCATCCCATCAGAGTAATCTAGCACGCCCACCTGAATAGTAGCCATTGTAGTGCTGATTGATTGAGTAGTTTAACAATGAATGTTATAAACAATAAGGCATCTGTATAATCATACACATATGTAACTAGTGAAGTAAAAAAATAATTTTTACCAAAAAAGAACCGACTTCAGAATTATAAAATAATTATTTAATAATTTCTATTTAACTAAATGAAAAAAAGGATTATTTTGTGCGAGGTAAATTTATTTTTTGCTTTTTAGTTTACCTTCTTTTTGAAGTCGGTTTTTCTTTGTTAAAAATTATTTTATTTTACGATTTTAAGTGATGGGTAGACCGAGCAAGAATGTTTCTCGAATGAGGAAACGACGGTTACTTGAGACGGAAAACTTATTAATAATAAATAAAGAATTAAATCCTATCTCCTGACTATTGACACGACCTTCCATCATCAGATCATTTGACACGATTACTAGCAGTAGGAATATGCGTACAGTAGTGAAAGAATTATCTTTTAACTCCTAACTATTGAGGAGTTGACCTTCCATCATCAGCTCAACCACATAAAATTATTGCGACTAAGCGTAAATCCTGGTGTAGCCTCGAATAAATTCAATATGGCGTTTGCCCCCGATTTCTCTGGGACCCCATCATCGAATTGAGAACCTCCTCCTTTTTTTGAAGTCAGTTAAAAATGTATACTATAAAAACATTTTAAATGAAATTATAAATTAAAAATATATTTATAATAATAATAATAATAATATTATTAAGGTTTATATTATATTATAATACAAACCTTACCATCTTCAACACTTTGAATTGTGCTCTAGTAAATATAAAAGTAAAAAAATATTTTTTAGATAACTTTTATGAAATTTATTAAGGCCCTGTTTATTTGAAAATAACTTCAAAATCTGCAGACTAAGGACAATATATCAGTAGATTCGGGATCCTATCAGATGTATAGTGCGTGCGTTATCTGCCCCATATGCTGCAAGGGTTGAAGGGTCTTAATAGTATCTCGTGTTACGTGAAATGGAATTTGTCACTGGATGGGTAAAGGAGAAAAGTGAGTTATTATTATATGACTCAGATATAATGTTATGTTTTACTGACTTTCTTCGCGTAGTTTGTTTATCTTGACTAATCATATACTTAACCTTCCTCGTGAATAAAATTATTGTATCTATTGATAAAAATCACATGATAATGCGTTCAGTAGTTTTTTAGTTAATCGTAAACAAACATACAGGCGCTTCGATGGACTCTTCTATAATATGTAGATTTATAAAATATATATATATATATATTTTTTTTCAATAAAATGTTTATTTATTTATTTGACTTAGCACAAAGAATTAGCATTGCCATACAACGTGGCAATGCTGTCAGCCTTCTGAACACGGTCTCCACAACCGAGATCGATGCGGAGGAACACTATGACGCCTAACTTAATGTAAATATTTGCCTTTTTATTTTACCTATGTATATATTTTCATTTGATTTTCCTAATCTTAAATGTAACTTTTTAATATTTCTTTAGTGTTTTTAAAATAAATAAATATATATTTATTACTATAACTTTACTATAAATTTGTACTCCACTTTTCTACTTTAGCCACCAAGAGATAAATTCCATTTCACGTAACACGAGACACTATTAAGACCCTTCGACCCTTGCAGCACATGGGGCAGATAACGCACGCACTATACATCTTGTGGCTCACGGAGATACTGATATTTAGTACTTAGTTTGCAGTTTTGAAGGAGGACAAACGAGATTTTTAACACGCATATATTAGCTTTGTATGTATGTATGTATGTCTTCTTCTTCTTTGTCGTGTCGATGGCTGAGACAAATTATATTTTGACTTGCCATCGTGGTAAAAGGATTAGCCAATTCGCTTTGGAGAACTCGCGAATTGCCCAGGGTGCGCCGGACGTAGGGAATTGTTGTGTACGTCACTCGGGGAGGCTCCTTTCAGGCTCCTTTCATGCTCCTTTCATGTATGTATGTATGTATGTATGTATGTAACTGACTCCTTTGCACTCGATTTTGACCCACTTTAAACGGACAGATTTCGTTAAAATTTTGCACACCTGTCAATGATCGATGACAATGCAGTAATTCAATAAAAAAAAAAGAAAAAAAAACGCTTTTTAACGCTCTCTTTGCGCTCTAAAAGCGTGGGGCGCTCTGTGCCATATTTTTCGTCTATCCCACGCTTTTTTCAGCTTATATTAGGAATTATTTTTCACTTTTTAGTTAGAAGTACTTTAAAAGCGTGTTTTTTAGTTTTTTAAACTATTATTTATTTATTTGAGCTTAATATATTATTTCGCTGTAATAAGATAGTGAGTAATCATTATATTATAGCCTGCCAAAAAAGAAAATTGTGACAAACGTGTATAACACTCATTTCACATGTCCCATGAGATAGGGGGGTTGGCCTATCGCCATCCACCTTTTTTTTTTTTTTATTATTTTTTTTTTTTTACGTGGGGAAATGCATTTACGCATTCCACCCCACCCCGGGGAAGGGCAGAGTGGTTATGTGGGACTCGCCCGTGCCTGAAGATGGTAAACGGCACGGGAATACCCACTAAAACCCCACGGTGCTCCCGCACTCGCCTTGATGGGGGGGTCATGGGAATCTGGCACAGCCTTTACGTCCACAACCCCCCCGGCGATGCCCGCCGAAGCGGGCCCCTCATGGCCCCCAAAAAAGGGGCTGGCGCAAGCCACCGACCAGCGCGAGGACCGCGTGCAAAGCCGTCAGACATCCCCATGTCTGACGGCCTGGTCCTCTCGCGGCGAGACAGGTGGTCGGTCCCGCCGCCCACCACGCCGCAGTTCAACGGCTGCTGCCCCGCCGGGACCGCGGAAGGCAGGGAAAGTGGCAACGAAACACCAACAGTCCTCTCCCGCCGCGGCCCCGTAAACCACCAGGCCAAAGTGTCAGCTTGCGCCAACACCGCAGCCCGGCCTTGCCCGCCTAGGCAGGCCCCTCATGGCCCCCAAAATGTGGGGGGACCGGCGCCGAGGACCGCGTGCAAAGCCGTCAGACACTTTCGTATCTGACGGCCTGGCCCTCCGCGGTGAGACAGATGTTCGTCCCACCGCCCACCACGCCGCAGTACTAACGGCTGCGGCCCCGCCGGGACCGCGGAAGGTAGGGAAAGCGGCAACGAAACACCGACAGTCCTCTCCCGCCGCGGCCCCGCAACTCCTCGGCCGCAGTGCCGACTCACGCCAACACCGCAGGCCCTCCTGTTGCAGAGCCCCCCCATAAGGGCCCTGCAACACGGGCTGCTCCACAAGGGCTTCGCTGCCCAAAGCCCGAAGAGCAGCCCCCCTCTGGGGTCCACTTGGCTTCGCCGTGGAGTGGAGGCACCACGGGTACTAAGCCCCACCGCGACGACAGCGCGGGACCCGTTGGTGGGGCGCCATCCACCTGGCACAATATCTACTCCGTGCTAGTTTTACGACGTGCAAATGTGTAAAAAGCGGATGCGAATATGGATTTAAATTATATATATATAGAAAATTAGATTATGTCAAAAAGCTTACTATAGTATTTCAGACTACCTAAATGATAATAGTATTTGGAAATGAATTGCTCTTCTTATGTGATTTTTTATGTACTTTTATATTGTTATATTTTTCATTTTAAAAGATGGTGCACATGAGTTTCTCACCAGCTCTTCTCATAATGCAATACTTATCGGAGCTGGTACTTGGATTGATTTTAATTCGATTCTAAACAGTTTGATTAAAATTAATCTGAGCCCCGGTTATTCAAATCATTGTAATTAGTATAATTTAAGATTATTTATTTTATATCATTTTTTGTAATGTTTTGACGTGTTCAAGCGCCTCCTGAGACCTATGAAAATAAATGATTTGAATTTGAATTTGAATTTGATTGACTTTTTTATAAATTTACACATATAAATAGTGTCAAACACAAGTTAAACATACAAATAAAAATACAACAGAATTACACAACAATGCATGCACAACATTAAACTTTACATGATAAGCGAGATCTTAGGGCAATATTTTATCGTTAAGGTAATGAGTTACAGTCAACTCTTTTTAAATAATCTAGTATTTGTTACGTCTTTCATAACTTTTGGTAGGTTATTACAAATTCTAGGTGCCAAACAGAAAACACTTTTGTGCATTAGTGCAGTATTGGACGTTCTTATGCACAATCTATTATTATCTCGCCGGTTATGGTTGATAACATCAGAGAACTTAATATTATATTAAGTAATTCTATCTTTCAATCAGAAACTGCTACTAAAATCTTAAGTCGTCAAGACTACTTTGTCACTCAAACCAAGTTATCTTTTGTTTAAGTAAGTAACGCCACTAATTCCGCTTCATTTTACGCTCCCATAAAAATTATCGTAAAACGGAACGACACTTTTTATTTACGGACTTCATAATGAAACAAAGTGACTCGTTAATAATTATCAGTATTTTTATTGAGTTATTTGCATAAGATAGGATTGAAGGAGGAAGGGAGAGAAATATATAAAAGTAGAAGGTCTAAAAGGGATGACGAATAATGAAATTGAATACCTACATTACGTATTTTTGGTGAAGTTACCAGTTGAACATAAAAACGAGTAAATGAATATTCAACTTCGTCCAAATCTAATTTAATAGTTTTAAAGTTGATTATCTTGAAATTATTATCTTTAAGCACATTATGTAATAAAACTTGTATAGGCACTGAGCCTGATATAGTTAGTATTCAAACATTTTAAACATAAGTACGGTATGTTAAATGCAATGTATTGTATGTTTCTTGTAAATGATTAAATAAAGGACTTGGAATTGATTAACGAAAGGAAAATGAATGAGAAAAATAGTTTTTAAAGTTGGTAATTTATTGTACGACTAGCTGTTGCTCGCGATTTTGTCCGCGAAGAACTCTGAGGAACTAATATGAGGAACTCCTAATATTAACCACGTATTACCCGCGTTTATACCGTACTGTTCCACTCCCGGGACGTTTTTCATTGTTTTTGCAAGATATTTTATTGTTGCGTCGCTCTTATTGATTGTACCGTGATGTTAAGACTATAGTCTTCTTTTATTACTTAAATAAATGAGTCATCCACAAAAAACAAAACAAACCAGTGATTCTTCAAACAATTAAACAGTTTATAATCAGAGATGATGGATCGCTATGTGCTCCTTACAAACCTCTTTAGATTCTTTAACATTAATACATTTAAATAGTACTTTTTATGTTAATCTGTAAGCACCATAATAAAGCTTTTATTATTATAATTTTCCAAAAAAAAACCGTCTTAAATTACTAATAATGCTTATAAAATAAAAACTACTAGACCAAACTGAAATAAATTTTTATGGGACCACTTGGCAGCTATTTCGCGTCGAACAAAAACAGAATCACGCGAATCGGTCCATTAACCGCGACGTAATCGATGTACATACATAGAAAAAAAACATACCGGCCGAATTAAGAACCTCCTCCTTTTTGAGAAGTCGGTTAAAAATTAATCATCATCTTCATCTCACACACAAAGCACACCCAGAGTCAGAACAAATCTTTGATTCAACAACCTTGAACAAATCTAAATGTTTGACTTTATCTATACACCCCTAAAAAAATTACTGTAGAACAGTAAAAAAACTTCAGTCATAGACAAGACTATACGTTGGATTGGCAACATCATAAATCATGGGGATATATATTTCTGGACAATTGAACTTTTGTACTTGAAAAGTTTTATTTGATTTGATAATACTTTCGGGAATATTCTTTGGTTCAGTTCACATCTATTTTGGATAAGTCACGTACAAGTAATTTTTTATATGTTTTACTTACAATTATGCCATCGGCTCGACAAATCTGAGAACAAAGTAATTTTAGTACATGTAATGAAATTTGAAAGAAAACTTTAAATTAATTAATTAACTGCATTAAATTAATAATACCTACTAAACAAGAAATTAATTACATAATACAAAAAACTTTAAAATTGTGACTAGTAGAAATTGTTGCTTGATTGCTTGTTTAATATATATTATTACACTTAATACTTAATTTGCGGAAGCGCGGGTTGATAGCTTTGCAGCTATCATGAGAAAGCGATGCGCCTCCCTCCTCACTCGGGTGCGCGGCAGTCCTAACAGTATCCTGGGTGTATTTATAGATCGGTGGGAATCGCCATTGATACGGCATTGGATGCGCCTTCACACTAGATTTAAGTAACTAGCTTTAATATCCTACTAACATAGTTTTTTAAGATAAAGTGTTACTAACAAAATATGGATGTTAAATCTGAAATAAAGAATTATTATTATATTATTATTATTAATGTATTTTGTGACGGCTGACTGAAGAACCCTACATTGTACGTAGCCCGACACGAACTTGGCCGGTTTCTTAGAATCAATGGACTAAGTATTCATAAATTGCCAGCCCAGTAATTGGCCACGTTAAAGACACCCTGTGGAGTTGCTCAGACTATGTAAGAAACAGCTGTCAGAGTAATATACAGACTAGAAATACTTCACCCATACCACGGTATAAAGATATACCAGTATTCTGACTTAATTCATCTTTTGAAATAACAAAAGACAATCACGCGTTACACGACGGGACTGCCGACTTCATGCACCTGACTGAGCTTCTGTATTTTTTTTTTAACTCGTTAGTCACAGCGGTGCAATCCCGTCTTTTGTTGGTGCCTACATATCTGAATAAGACTGCAAAGGGTTAGTGTGTTCTTATTTAGAGATGTAAGCACGTGAACGTTTGTATTAAGATAAACTACTCAGTATATCTTTACTCTGTCAATACCACCCTGTATATTTTCACTAACAGAATATCGAAGTCTCCACATCCGGAAGCAATTTCCGCGTGATTTCCTTACAATAATCGGAGCAAACAAAACCTTAATATTGGCACAGTGGAGCAAATATTGTACGTAATTCAACATTCCGGGTTCACTTTGTAAGGGCGTGTACTGACTAGGCATAAATACTGCCTCGTTGTCTCATGTCTTGGATTCGATCCCCGAGTGAAAAATTAATAGCAGCAACAGGGATATAAAATAATTGCAGCATATGTCCCACTGCTGGGCTCAGGCCTCTTCTCATGATGAGAAGGGTTAGGCCTTAGTCCATCACGCTGGCTAAGTGCGGATTGGTAGACTTCACACGACCTCGAGTACTTTTTAGGCACTCTCAGGCATGCAGGTTTCCTCACGATGTTTTTCCTTCGACGTTAGTGAACGATAATTTATATGATAATAAATAAATAAATAATAAAAAGCCTTTATTGCTGTAGTACAAAATATACCAATATTAAAACAAATATGCCTATATTTATCAACTATAACAAATACTTCTAAATTAATATCTAGTTTAAAAATATATATTATTATTAGTATCTATCGGCAAACGGTTGTAGAAATTATCATATCTTCGAAAAGACGAATCTTAACGATTTATTGACAGAGGTGTCTGCCGTGGGTACGAACCCGAGACCTTTGCAGAACGGAGTCTGGCATTGCGCTTGATAGCTAGTGATGAGCTCGCTGCCTATCAAATGGAGCTATATCATAACTGCTTAAGTGTGGGTATTATAAATCTTATACTAAGTAATAGTTGAAAAAGATATGGGACCGTCAGGATATGAACCTGTGACCTTACTGCACACCGGGCTGCCGTTTTAGCCATCCAGCTACGGTCGCCTCTTACCAGAACCCTAAATTGTTAAAATCTTTCTAAAAATTGTATCCTACTTAGATAGGAACAAATGGATGAACGTGACGTCACGAAATGACGTATCATACAGTTGAGCAATTTAGGGTGGCTTAATATGGCTCAGTGTAGCAAATATTGTACGTCATACAGCGTGCTGCTCAAACTTTGTAAGGGCGAGTACTGACAAGACAAATTAAACCGCCTCGTTAATCCAGTGCAGGTCCGGTCTTATCTCAATAAGGTCCTGAATTTACTGACATATGAGATATACCTTAGTGTGTGAAAGTACTGTCCGGTGAAGTATACTCTAATTTGGTTCAAAAGTCGAGTAAAAAATGTGTTGAAACAAACATAAGCATACCTACAGCTCGCTTAGACAGCAACGTAATATATAATATCGTTGAATACTTAAAATTTTAGAATCTCCTAACAACGCTATTTTTTTGCATGAAATATATCAAATTTTAGCTTTGCTATGCCTTTATGTATTTTAAACATATACAACAAAAATAAACTCAAGATAAAAACATTTCCCTCAGCCTATTAAAAAGAAATTAACGTTGTGGCTTGCAGAAAAATGTTTTTACACCTTGAAAGAATTTATGACATGTACCTTTTAATATCAATGTTACATTTCATTAACTAATTATATTAATATGTATGGATTATTGCTTGATTTAATCATTAATAAAATTTGACTTGTAATATTTTATTTTTTAAAGAACATTATTTTAGCTGACATTAACTGGACATTTCATAAATTCATTGACATTATAATTATATATTTATCTTGACATTATATAATGAATTAATATTTAACTAGAATTTAATTTTGACATTTAATTACTAATTTTAATATGCTACTGCTTAAAATTTACTTACTACTTAAAATTAATTACTAATTAAAATTTGCACACCATTGTTGTTATGGTAGAATGTCACAGTGTCCTAATATGTAATATAACACCTATGTACTACTACATTCTTGTGAATAAATGAATCTGAATCTGAATCTGAATTAAAAAATCAGAAGTTTGGAAGGCTTGAGCGTTACGCCATCTGCAATTAAAAGTTATACATTTTTAATAACGACAAAGCTGGCTTAGGAACATGTTTTTATTAAATATTAATGACGCGTTTAACTCATAAATTTGAAACCATCAGTAGAATTTGAAAATGTAATACCACAAGGTTTTTTGACTGCTTTGTGGTCTAGCGATTTAATTTGCGACCGCTCACCGTGAGGTTTCGGTTTTGATCCCCGTGTGATTCAAAAGAATAACTTGTCTTTTCCGTCAGTAAAATAACAATAGCAACCGGCAGATGGCGATAAGCTCGACTCGTTATCACATGGCACCAAAACATAACAGGTGAATCGTTAATATACACTTCTTCTTCTCGGTAATTTGAGCGTGATAAAATAGAATAGGAGAATATAATATTCTTTATTGTACACCAAATTTACAGTTTGTCAATTTGTAAAAAAACAAACAAAAAATTTCAAATGATGACCTTATCACTTAAAGATAAATTTTACAGAAAACATACATAACATTTCAACACCCATATGTCACTTATATTTAAAGGTCCCATTGGATTGGTGGTGAGCCTATCTCCATCCATCGGGCAGAATTCCAACTCCGTGCTGCTTGTGAATTTCCTGACGGAGAGTTCACAAATAACACTTTGTCCGACCTGGGAATCAAACCCGGGACCTCGCGGTGATAGGCGCATACGCTAACCACAAGACCATCGAGGCAGTGGCCAAAAACCCATGTTATATTATTTACATTCGGTAAAGGTATAAAATGTCTTCAATCATCAGTTTGCCCAGTGAGAATTTTTCCTAAAACAGGAAAGTCGTTAACATTTGGATAGTGCAGATAATATTGACATTGACAGAGTCAGTGAAGCGAGTGCCTTATCGTTATGTCAGCACCAATACTGCGTGGCCTTGAATATTGCAAGTTTTGTCTATACTTTTGGAGAAAGAGCCGTTTCTGTACAATCAAGGGGAAAATGACCACTGTCCTAACTTAAAACCACTGCCAAATATGTAGCAAATTCTGACTTTCGGTATCATGGTGATATTAGGCATAATCAGCTTTAAATGAGTGGTAACATTTGCAATTTCTTGCAAATTGTGGATACTCATGTGATGTAGGTGCCACTTATCATCACGTAGACTACAGCCCCCGTTAGCTACATATACAAAATCACACGTTTATGAAGCAAAACCTTTTGGTCTTCTTCTTCTTCGTGTCGATGGCTGAGTCAAATTTTATTAGTCCAATAAGTGGCCACTGTTATGGCGCTCTCGTCGGCGTTCATGAGCGCCTCTCTTGTGCAGGTGGTAGGGCATTTTAGACAGACAGTAAGGTGGTCAAGGTTTTGACTTGCCATCGTGGTGAAAGGATTAGCCAATTCGCTTTTAAGAACTCGCGAATTGCCTAGGGTGCGCCGGACGTAGGGAGTTGTTGTGTACGTCACACGGGGAGGCTCCTTTCATGCAACCTTTTGATGTAGCATAGGTATACACTCACATTTCACTTGTTTTGCTGCATACGTAGCATAATAATGCGCTACCTTTACTTGCCCAAAATGAATTGCCCTTAAACAGGAAAATCGGTAACATTTGGATAGTGCAGATAATATTGACAGTCAGTGAAGCGAGTGCCTTATCTTTGTGTCAGCACCAATACTGTGTGACCTTGAATATTGCAAGCTTTGTCTATACTGGTGGTAGAGCTCTTGTGAATGAGCTCGAGGGCGGCAGCACTACCGTCTCACCTTTAACCTGCCGCGTGCTTCCATTATTGTGTTCCGGTTTGGTGGTGAGATCAGGCCCTGAAATTACTGGCACATGAGGCATAACACCGTAGTCCTCAGCTGCAGCGACGCATCTATAATCTGCTTTTGTGGATTGTTGATGTCCATGGGCTGTACTCCACTTACCATCAGGTGGACTACACGTTCATTCGCTGTGGGAGTAGTATAAAAAAAATACTTTTTAAAATTCTTTTTCCAGCAAGATCGGGTTTTAAGGACCACCGTCTTAAAGATTCAGTGAAGAAAATTGGCCTTATAATTACTAGTATCTACAATTTGATTATTTGGTTTGTTGATGGTTATGAGTAGTAGTTGCTACAAACCATCAGACGGACTATTAACCCGTTTGCTACATTACTGGTATAAAAATCTATAAAATACATTTTTTTTTTTTTTTTTTATAATAAAACCTTTATTTACAGAGAAATATACATATAGTATCTTAAATTAAATTAGCCTAATAACTTAAACTAAAAAAAAATTCAAAAATTGTAGTAGTATTATCGATTATGTGAACACTGTAATCTGTAAGAACTACTCGTCAGCTTTCAATAGTGATTTTTGAAATAGTTTAGCTATAGCCATTTAATCCAAAAATATAATAAGACATATTTATTTACATAAGATAGAACGCTAGAAGCAGCTACACTATCCAATGGTCCTAATGACAAGGCTAAATACTACATTCACCCACGCAATCACACCCGTCTCAAATCTTTGTTTTGTCTGAAATAATTTATTGATGTTTTTAAAAAAAGTAAAATAAATTAAAATAACATTTCTTACATTAAATTAGTGAAAACCTAACTATGCACAAAAAAAAAGAAAATGTACAAAATAATAATTATAATTTAGGCGTCAAAAATACCTCCGCATCTATGTCAGCCGCGGCTAACGTGTCCAGAAGACTGGTGGCATTGCCTCGTCACGTAAAGACTCAAATAATCGTTTGGTTAACTCAGCAAAAAGGCAAAATAAACGGCATAAATCCATAAATTCTCAACGAGATTATTGTATTTGCGCCGCTTTTCTGTCTGATAATAAAACTAAAAATTGTCGTCTTTCACAAGGTGCTTCACTGAAAAGTGCAACCCATGCACCAAAATACATGGCAAATAAAGAGTCATTCAAATACTTGATTATTTTATTAAATATTAAACTTAATAAAATCTAGAATTTGCTTATTCATGGTCGCTAAAGCGGAACAAAATTCGCCAGGTCAGCTAGTGATTCAATAAAATATACATTTCCTTTCATAGAAATTGCAATCATCATCTCAAGATTATTTAATCTCGAAAAGTACAAATTAACTATATTCAAAAAGCCTGCAGGCTTCTATCCCAAATACTTATTCTGTCAAAAATGTTAAACATAATTAGTAGCTCTAGAATTATTATTTATTTATCAATCAACTAAAACTATTTTTAGTAAAATAACATTTCATTTTATGTTTTTTTTTACATATCTTTTTTAAAAACAAGTGTTCTAATTTCATTAATTAATAAATGCTTTGCCGTTTGGTCTGTTTATAAGCCAGTAAAATGATCCTAATAATAATAGGGGTAAGTTCAGGGGTAAGCTTTGTGTAAATAACAAGCTACGTGTCATCACATAGCATAAGCAAATCAGCTGGTAAAAGCTAAACAATCAACTTATTATATTTGACGACCGGATGGCGGAGTGGGTAGTGTACCTGCCTGCGACTTAGAGGTCGCAGGTCCGGTTCCCGCTTAAGACAAATCTTTGTGTGCATGATCATGGGGGTTTGTCTTAGTCTGGGTCTTTCTATGTATAATAAGTATTTATTTACAAAAGAAAAGTATATAATGTATTAGTATCAGTTATTCTAGTACCAGTAGTATAATACAAGCTCTGCTTAGTTTGGGACTAGATGGCGTTGTGTGTAAGTTGTGAAAATATTGTGAAATTTATAAAACAATGTTATCCTTCAAATGTAACGTAACGTATCTCGTTTACTATCTCACGTAGAATCAGGCGCTTGGCTGAAAATGAAAACGTCAGGGATTTTATTCGCTATAAAGGAAATAAGGCGTTTGTTGAAAAGGAGCGCCACGGATGTATTATATTTAGTATTTCCGTTTCCCGTGGCGGCCATTTTTAAATTCCAACTTCGAATAGAGGATTTTTTGTTGTGTTCTTTCTTTGAATGCGTTTTTTCTTTTTAATAAACTTGGCTCTTGGCACACACAAAGTTTTTTGAGAATAATGTTTTAAAGAGATTCAGTTTCTTTTACACAAAGCGAAATGAAGCGGCTTTATTAAAACTTTTGGTGTCTGATCGTTTGTACGCATATATATGAATATGTATAATTTTAATATTACTTCTCATATTTATTTATTACATATTATTCAAAAGAGCTCGTGGCTTAGTCGCAGTCGCGCGGACCTATCAATCTTGCAGTTTAAGCAATGTTAACTTAACCGCGGTCAGCCGTGGAGGGGTGACCATCTTTACGAGTTTTCCTTCGTGCCCTGGTTAACATTTGAAGATCTATAGCAGTCGATACGGGTAGTCAGAAGCTAGAAAGTCTGACAACTAGTCTAACAAAGAGAATCGTATTACCTCGTACTGGGTAGTCGCTCCACGTAAAATACTGATAGTCAGCTAAATTAATTAGACTAGAAGCCGACCCAAATGTAATTAGGAAAAGGTTCGGCAGCTTAAGTTATTTATTACAATATTATTTTCTCTTCATCTACCTACTTTAATACAAGCTATAATATAAAAATAAATATAAATAAATATTTCACAACTTACACACAACGCCATCTAGTCCCAAACTAAACAGAGCTTGTACTATGAGTACTAGAATAACTGATACTAATACATATATACTTTTCTTTTGTAAATACATATTTATTATACATAGGAACACCCAGACTAAGACAAACCCCCATGTTCATGCACACAAAGATTTGTCTTAAGTGGGAATTGAAACCACGACCTCGGCATCGCAGGCAGGTACACTACCCACTCCGCCATCCGGTCGTCTAAATAATAAAATGGATGTGTTGTCTACCAGTGAAGCCGTAGTACCACATGTAATATTTCAAAACTATTTATTTGCGTCTTTAAAATATCCTTCAATAATTTGGCAAAAAGTTAACGTTGCGATTATACAGAGCTAGTTTACAATACCTCTACCACCAACAATCACAAAAACATCTTTCATAATTTCTCTCTCAATCTGCAGCCCATAACATTTTAAAATAAAAACTCAAGTCGTATCCAGCTATGATTGATTCTCGTGCCCCGTTTGATTGAAGTTCCGGCGTTGCCTAATCGAAATGAATCAATCAAATCCGTGCAACTCCATATAAAACGACGTCGGCTGAACTGCCTGAAGCTCTCAATCAGATATAGACGGTTGTCGGTTTAAATGATACAATTTAAACCAATTTAGTGGCGGTGATAATAGAATAGTTTTGTAAAGATTAATTGCTTCGTTGGTCTGGTGGTTAGCGTATATGACCTCTCACAGCGAGGTAAGGCGAAATACTTACTCTAAATTAAATGGGATATACACGTAATAGGTGAAATGTGGGTAATATAGGCGTGATGTTATGTTTTCTTCTGGAAGACTATGACTAAATTACTGTAACTTTCGCCTTGCAGTATATAAAAAAGATTTTCATGTGTTTACGAGGCTATAACTGCAAATATTCTATATATTAAAATCCATCGCTCTAACAAAGAAACGGTTAAAAAAAATGGGTCCGGCAGGATTCGAACTTGCGACCTCTGCACACTGGGTAACCGCTTTAACCACTAATCTACGGTCTCCTCTTGGCAGGTCCCTAAATTTCTCAACAATAAATTCATGTTTAACCATTAGCAACTATCTTAAGCAGGATACTTTTCAACTGTTTCTTAATATAATTTACTAAGCAAAATATGCAAAGCAAATGCTATAATAATTATGCATCGATCTTTGTGTTCAAATATGAAAATAAGAGGTTTAAAATATTTATTGATTATTTTTTTAGCATTTAGCTATGTTTAGCAAAT
Organism: Hypena proboscidalis; assembly: GCA_905147285.1. Lineage (NCBI taxonomy): Eukaryota > Metazoa > Arthropoda > Insecta > Lepidoptera > Erebidae > Hypena > Hypena proboscidalis. The sequence goes on along the minus strand of LR990150.1, from coordinate 309,333 downwards.
TATACTAAGAAACAGTTGAAAATATTTTTCGGACCAGCAGGATTTGAACGTGCAAACTTCTGCACACCGGGCAGTCGCTTTATCAAACCAGCTGCGGTCGCCTCTTGCCAGGACCTTAAATTTCTCAAATGTATGTTAGGTCATTTCGCGACGTCACGTTCATCCATTTCTTCCTATCTTAAGTAGGATACAATGGAAAAGTATAAAATACTTAATAAAGAGCAATGGAAAAAAGAAATAAAAATACCTGATCTTTATTTAATCTTTATCATAAACTTTATTATCATAAACAAAATGCAAAAATAACCTTTATTTTTATTCGATTAGTCGTATTAAGGAACGATTTAATCTAGTGTCCGATTTGATTGAAGTTCCGGCGCCGCCTGATCGAAACAAATCAATAAAATCCATGCAACTTCGTATAAAACGACTTCGGCTCAACTGCCTGTGCCTTTCAGTTGGAAAAAGATATGTCTACGTCTATTTCGAGTTGAGAGTTGCTCTCGGATTTAATGAGACATTCTGTTTGAGTTAACATACTATATATACGTTACTTGTTATTTGTGTTAATCTTCTTCTTCTATCGTGTCAATGGCTTGTTGTTGAATGTTAAATAGTTTTTGCCCAAAAAGCAGCAACGTCTACTCCTTTTTTCGTAGCCTGCATAAGATCTTGACGCGTACACGTGGCAGGAGACAACGGGCATGATAGCAGGTGAGCCATATTTTGTGTAGGGAACCCGCACTCACAATTGATGGTATTTGTTTGTGTGAATCCCCACTTAACAATCATCAAAAAATTTGTGTTAATAAGAAAGACTTACGGTCATTCAGAAATGTGAATAGAAAAATACTATATCTACTACGCACATAGCCGGTAATTCAAATTCATTATTCAAAATCTGAATGATTGTGTGATAAAAAGAAATGTAGGTATAATTAGTTTTTCAGATAAATCAGATAAACTCATCAAGAATCAGAACGTCTGAAGAGAATGGTTAATTTGTATGGTATTGCGTGCTTTCACGGATAAGAATGATGTAATGTGTGTGAATTGCCGACTGTGCGCTACCGTCGATACTATTTTTTATTTTTTTTTAAATTATCTATTTTTAATTGACATTGCAATATTGAATTTGAATTATATTTATTTTATTTGTTAATTCATTAATTTACAAGTTGACAATTTTATTATTTTTGGACTTGTATTTGCAATTTTTATTATTTATTATTATTAATTATGATTATTTTGGACATTTTTATTATAATTTTATATGATTTTGGAATTTAATGTTGAATTGGAATTTTATGACAATATTATTAATTATCTATAAGGTACTTTATATTACCTACTCACTTAAATATATAATGACGTGTAAACCAATTACTAATAAATGAGTTTTATGAGTATTATGAGTTTTTTATAAAGCTCTATAAATACTTTCGAACCTTTAATATAAGTATTAACTTTGTTTCAACACCATCCAGTTTTTTCATATCTTTGTATACAAGTCGTTTCATCTGCATTAGTCCTACAACGGGCTCAGGGTTCCTTATAATAGATTTCCGGATCTCAGTTTGTTACGGTACCCTCTTTTTAAGGTACGTTTGACAGAAAGTGGTGAACGGTATATGAAACTGTAACGTATGTGACCTGATTTGATTGTTAGTGGGTTTAATAAATTCGTGTACAAGAATGCATGTGTATTTAAAATCTGTTGGTCTATTTACTTGTTTTGGAACATTGGCACGTTCTTTGCAAATAAAATATTTCATTTCATTTTACTAAAAACCAAGTAACATAACTTATTTTTTGAATAAATAAATAACTTGAAACAACGAGTATATCATCAAAATCGTCCTGGTAGTTTTTAAAATATTGATAGAACAAAATGTTAAGAATAAGAAAACTTTATAAAAATATATGTATAGTTTAAAAACTTTGGGTACATTATTTCTTCCTTGTTAACGTTTTTAAGGAACATCTAGTTTTCTCATATCTTTGTATAAAAGTCGTTTCATCTGCATTAGTCCTACAACGAGCTCCCAATAATAGATTTCCGGATCTCAGTTTGTTACGGAACCCTTTTTTGAGATACGTTTGACGGAAGGAGGTGAACAGTATGTGATACTCTGACCTGATTTTAAAATGGTTCGTCATGTTTCTTATTTTGAGGTAGAGGGTTTCTTGTTCGTTTCAATTCTGAAGAAACCTTTATTTTATTATGGTACTAGCTGTCTCGTGGTGTATCGTTAAAATTTGCGACTGAGAGGACTCGAGTTCGATTCCCGGGTCGGGTAAAACTGTTATTTGACATTTTTCATTTAGCAATTTCTCAGTAGCAGTGGAATTGTGCCTGGCAGATGACGATGGATTCTCATACTTCAAACACGCAAAGTGTAGGTATAATAAATCCTGCCATATTTTTCTGAATAATATGGGCGTGATGTTAGATTATATTAATTTGACGTATTTAGAAGACGATAGGCGCGCACACTCATTGGGCATAATTTCAACTCCTGCTGCTAATGAGAATTTCCTTACGGAAAAATTCCAAATATTTATTTTGCCCAACCCGGATCGAACCAGAGACCCCACATTGAGAGGTCGCTTACGCTAGCCTTTCGACCAACGAGGCTGTTTATCGGCAAACTTTTAATAACTTTTTTAGAAAGAGTTTGTCAACTGTATGTTACGTCATTTCCATTTGTTTCCAAACCAACATGGCGAAGTTACATTCAGCACAAATATTCTGAAGAATGAGAGTGTTTTAAAAACTTTCTCATATTGTACCATATCTCATTTCTTTCTAATAAACAACCATAAGATACAATGTTATACACTTCCATACACGCGTAAACGGATGGGTTTATGATTAGATAAATGAATGCCATGGAAGATGTATGGGGTAGGAAAGGGCCTTGTGCGGTATTTTGTTTATGATAAGTGCTCAGGTAAAAACAATGCATACAAGGAAAAAGATAAAAATATTGTATTCCTTGTAATTTTTTTTTGGTACCTTTAAAAAAATACTATTCTTAAAGTTTTTTGGTTTCATTTTACTCGGATAGAAACTTGTTATGTGGTAAAACAGTATTATAAAATAATTAATAAAATACTTTTTCCTTTTTGAGTCAGTTAAATCAACACTAAGGTTGCAGTTGACAGGGACCGGTGCATACCGGAGCGCAGCGACTACTTCTTTCACACCAAAATGATGCGCGCGCGTCTTTTTTGTATGAAAATATGTTCAAATACGTCAGGCGCTGACGCTGACGCTTGCTTCCAACCGCGAGCTTAATATTACAAAGCTGAAAAGTGTTTTGTTTGTATAAATATTTCTTGTTTTTGTTGAAAAGCCGATTTACTAGTGGCTAGTGACTATATAACATCATGCTACGAACAGTAAGAGTGGATCAGCAAATATTTTTTTTTCGAAAACGGGGACAAAAACACCACGGGAGCAGAGTAATAAGGAATAACGCGAATAATAAAGTCACGGATAACAGGTAGGGTATTGATATGTGTAAGGTCTTTTGTGCACTTATCGGTGAAACAAGATAATAAAAATACTGCTAATTGAGTATTACGACTCAATGTGATTACACAATCTCTACTTACCCTTTACCTAATTTCATTATTCATAGAAGCAGACGTTTGCAAAAAGTGAGTTATGAATTAATTTCTTGTCTTCATTAAATTAGCCATTCAAAGCAAACGAGATTAGTTGGAGCTCGTCTCATTCCTATATCCCAGACTTATCTAACTTTAAAATTATGTAATTGCATGTCTAGACAGTTTAATTATGTAATGATATAATAAGACTTAGGGCGCGTTTAAGATCCGCCAGACGCCGCGGCTTGCCACGCGGGCTGCTCGAACAAAAGCGGGTGCGCGCCAACCCTCCAACAACCAACGCCTCCATGAATGCTCTGAACATTTCCGTATGTTTGTTTATCGGACAGCCCGCGCAGCCACCCGCTAAGCCGAATGCCCCGCGTGATCTTAAACGAGAGAGAGTTAAAAGAAAATTATAAAGCAACTTTGAAAGGAAAAAATTCCTTGGCTGTTTTCCATACAAAAGTAATATGGGTTTAATTTTAATATTATAGACAAATAATATCTAAAACACTAAAATGCATATTTGTAGAATATTTTCAAAATTATATTTTGAATTTTACAGCAAGTTACTTAATTAATGATTAAATATTTTTGACGAAATGGCCACGAACACAACATTTATTTGAGTGATTAAGATTATGATTTTTCTACAATAATAGATAAAATAGTTGAAAAAAATCTAAAAAACACGCTTTTAAAGTACTTCGAATAAAAAATACTAATATTATTGTGAAAAAGCGTGGATTGCTCGATAGACGAAAAATATGGCACAGAGCGCATTACTTTTTAACTTTTTAGTTAGAAGTATACTTTAAAAGCGTGTTTTTTAGTTTTTTTAAACTATTATTTATTTTCTACTTTTTAGTTTGGTTTATTTATAAGAGAGTTTTTTTCTTTTTTAATTTTTATTTATCGAATTATTGCATTGTCATTGGTCTTTGACAGGTGTGCAAAATTTTAATGAAATCTGTCCGTTTAAAGTGGGTCAAAATCGAGTCCAAAGGAGTCGGTTACATACATACATACAGGTGAAGCTAATAAGCGTGTTAAAAAACTTGATAATATTAAAAATATACCCATTTTACGTTAGTATGGGAAAAATTGCGCTCCGGAGTCTACCCTTAAACTTTCGCTTTGCATATTGTACGAATCTGCTTGTAACCACGGTTGTGGAACCTTTAATTATGAGGTGAAATGTTCTTGACATCGTTTGGGAAAACGATGTGGGTACGTAGGCGAACACTAACTAAAATGAACTGAATGATGGTTCACTGGAACTATCACAACAATGTGATATATACATCAAAGGTGTAACCCGTTCAAATGGCTGTGGAACGTAGTTTCTTAGAAAAAGGACACCTCCACTAGGAATTACTCCTGTATCGCGGGAGTGTTCACAAACAAACATTTCACGAAAAACGTATGTATGATCATGTTTATTGCCACTTTAATTATTTTGATATTATTAATACGTTTGATAATTCGATATACATCAACATATTTCGACCTAAACATAACAGGTGACATGTGGGCGTTGTACACCTCTGCCACATCCTTCTGGGTAATATAGGCGTGATGTTATGTTAGAAACACAAAAACAAATCCAACAATCTCAGAAATGTATACAATTTAAATACAAAGCAGTTGATAAAACCTACCCTATTTATCAGTACAGTCTAGGCATTTCTGAAAATGTTGTGCCTTAAAGTTATTTGTTCTGAATATATTTACATGAATTTTGTGTTACGGTTAGAAAATATATTGTGGAGTATTTTTAATAAAACTGATAAACAACTCATCATAAACAATGAAAATACAATTATGTTTATGAAATACACCAAGGATTTTGATGTTTTGACCAAAATAAAAGTACCTATCAGATTTTCAAATGTAACACCTGATCCATATTATTACGTGATACGTGTACAGTGGGCCAAGAAATTAGGTATGCAGGGCAATTACTTTATCGCCACAGTGAAGACTGGCTACACTAGTTCTGCATGTGTGAGTTAAATAATTAAGACGTGTAATATTTATTTATTTTATTTATTTATTAAACATTTATCTATATACAGGGTGGGCCATAAGGGTGTTGGCGGTTTAATACTTCAATTTCTCGGTAACGCGCGGCGCGGGGTGGTGGGGGATATGTTGTTCGCTGCGCCGCGCCGCTTCCTGGAAATTTTGTCGCCATGGAGCCGTACACGGGAGTGCAGCGTGCATTCTGTGTCCGAGCGTATTACGAAAACAATAAATCAGTGATTACTGCACGACGTTTGTATCGGCGGAACAGATTGACCGATTTGGCTGATTTTTTTTTTGTAGTTTTCTAATACTCTGCACAAGGATCTTACGGAAAAAAAAATAAAAAAAAAGTATTCATTTTTATATGGAGATATAATATATTATAGATTCCAGTTCAAATTGAATAGGTACGCATACATAAGATAGGTCAGCTAAACAAAATAAAGTAGTGCATCAAATTTACGCTAAGGCGGTACAGGTGGTAAGGTTCAGATAAAAATCCATACAATAGTATTGTTAGTAAGTAAAACTTCTATCTATTTTAGTCAAAATGAAATTATTAATTTACATTAATAACCAGATACAGACAACAGATTATAAAGAAAAGCAAAATATTTATTGTTTTAACCATTATTTAATTATGAATTTAATATGTTACAATGTATGACGATTCTAAGTGCTTGTTAAAGTCTAAAGAATAAAGATATTTTCATTTCATTTCATTTCAGCATTGAGAATACAATTAACATTCAATTAGTAATAATATAATAAAGTTTACAGCATTACATTTAAATTAAAGTTTATTACATATATTGCCACAGTTTACAATCAAGTCAGAATTCATAACAATTACAATAAAATAATAAATATACCGAATAAATCCATTATGTCAAATTAAAATACAATAACAATGTCACTCTTAAAAATAAATAAATGTCATACAGATTTACCTATCAAGATCAGCATCCATCTGTGCTGGGTTGGGCAATCTAGGCGACTTGCAATCATCTGCAGAATGCTGTTGTTACTCGTTCTCAGGCGTTGTACTAGAGATGCATTTTTTTACGTATGATTGCATGAAAGCCATACGTCAAAAATATGCTCATTAATTAACTATGTAAATCACATATATTATAACTGATGCAGTCAGTCTTTACTGTGGCGTTGAAATTTTTATCTTGCATACCTAATTGCTTAGCCCACTGTACGTTGGCCTAGCGGTAAGCGTACGAAACTTCTCACCTTGAAGTTCCCGGGTTGGTCAACAGTGTTAATTGAGACTTTTGCCACAGAATATTTGAAATTGCAGCACACAGGTGAAATTGTACTCGGTAGATAGAAAAGAAAAAAAGAAAGAAAAAGCATTTAATTAGACTCATAAAAGGAGTACAATGGTAAACAATAGGCTTGCAAAAGTAAACTTAAACAAAATAGAACAATAAAATTAAAATAAGCACAGGCATGGTAAACAAGTGGAACACTCCTGTATGAGAACAAAAAGGATGATAGGGTCACTCCTGTTACTTAAATATAAAAAAACTACTGAGGTCTCAAGGGAGGATTAATTAGTAAAGAAATTAAAATTAAAAATTAAGAAATTAGAAGTTAAAAAAAAAAAAATTAAGTTATAATAATATTTTTTTTTATTATTAACAATTATAATATATTTAATAAACTTAATCAGTAGGCTCGAATTATAATAAACTTAATCCATAGGCTCGATTTTAGTAATAATTGGTTTGTGGTTACTGAAGTAGGAAACATAATGTTTGGGATTCTATTTTATTTAAATGTCTTAATAAAACTGCATCAATAGTAGTATTATATTTTGTTGTTGATTCTGCTGGATTATTGTTTATTCTTAAATCAAATTCTTCGTAGCATGTAATTACTACGCCGCTACGAGAATTGCTACGAAATGTGTCGTTACAACTTTTCGTCCCATTTTTTTCCGTCTAGCCCCCTTTCGCAACGCGCGATAAGGAACTTCGTTCCAACAGGTTAATGAGGTGTTATGTTTAAGTAACAGTACAGGTAACATAACAAGTACATAACATTCACATCTGCCACATCCTTCTGAAAATATATGGCGTATATGTTTCAAAATATACACAGTTCTGAATATAACCAATCTTTCACAATCCAAAGGTATGATAATATAGACTCGCGTCTCCTAAAACGAATCTCCGGTAATAAATCATTGTTACAAGTAAACACGTCTTTGTGTCATTTGCATACCTTGTTCATTTCGCGCGCATATTTATGAGCTCGCTACTTATTTATATATTTATATAGGTAAGGCAAGTGTTTTAATAATGGTAGACTTTTTAATAACTTTTATATAATTTCTCTTCTTTCTATAGCATAACACCGTAACATTGAGGCATAACACCGTAGTCCTCAGCTGTAGCGACGCATCTACAATCTGCTTTTGTGGATTGTTGATGTCCATGGGCTGTACTCCACTTACCATCAGGTGGACTACACGTTTGTTTGCTGTGGGCGTAGTATAAAAAAAAAAAAATATATTTTTTTTTCTTTGAAAAATGACGCCCGCTCTAGGAATTTTTCCTGTGTCGCAGGGGTGTTCACAAACATACATTTCACACACACAGAGCACATCCAGAGTCAGAACAAATCTTTGCGAATCACACAAAATTGTCGCATGTGGGAATCGAACCCACAACACCAGCGCAGTTGAATGTAGCGAGGCGACCGCTTTAACCACTACGCCAACCGTGCACTCAAAAAAAATCGAAAAATATTACTGTGCCTAATCGGACCTTTTTGTATATTTTTGTACATATTTAGTTTTTTATAAGAATTTGCTTTTATGTTTTTGACAATTAAGTTTCTTGTTATAGTCTTTTGCGTTTATCATTCTAGGTTCAGTGTTTTTTCTTTAGTTTATTTTCCTAATATAATTTATTCTCTTTATTCCTGGTTTCTTTGTCTTAACCCAATCCACAACAATTACAATGTCATTATTATTAAAAATACGGGTTACTCACGTTATTTTCTCAATAATAATGTCTTCACCTCACGTCGGATTTAATAATATTATTACTATGTCATAGAAATTAAATTAATAAAACTTTTTTTATTTTTTTTATTTATCAATTGTGTATGTTATATTATGTTATTAGTATTCATTAGTTATTCTCAGTTATATTATTCATCTATATTTTTTTTATAACTTATATACTTACAAAAAAAAGTCTCAAAGATTGGCAGATAAGAAGCTAGCCGCTTAAGAAATGTCATGGGTCGGTATTGGCTACACTCGAGTACGGTGCTCGTCGATTTGCCGAGCAGCCATCTAGCCAACTCCAAAACAGCCAAGATCTTTGATTATATCTATACCTTTCATCAGTTTTATCACCAAATAGTTTCTGTCCGCCGCTAAAAAAGTTCTACCTCCGATATTCTCTTAAAATATAAAAAGAAACACTCAGATGTCTCGAAGCTCCGGTAATAAATCATTGTTACAAGTAAACACGTCTTTGTGTCATTTACATACCTTGTTCATTTTACGGGAAAATGTCATTTTAGATATTCACGAATTTGCTACCTATAAAATGTTTTCTTAAATAATAAAGACTGACAGGTAAGTTGCAAATGTTGTTTAATATCTAAACATATTTTGAATAGGATTTTACCTTTCAAATTTTACCAATCAATCATTATTGTCATAAACAAATTGATAAATTCTACTGATAAGAAAATCTGAACTAAATTTATGTAATATTAAAGTTGAAAAATTAAGAATCCAGCAGGACTCGAACCTGCACCTCTTGGGTATACGCCCCAAGTGCTTTGCCAATTCAGCTATGGATTCGTATGCTGCCGGACTCGAAATTTCTCAACTCTTTTTGTGCCAGCTTTTAGCTAGACGAACCTTATTTGGTTTTAGCGCCATCTATGTGATGTAATAAGTACTATTCACATACTGTAAGTTTGAATTAAGATCAATACTGTTACAGTCAAGAGATGACGCATTTTTATCAAATACTGTAATATTTTAAAGCAAATTTTAGCTTTGCTATGCATTTATTTTATGTAATATTAAAGTTGAAAAATTAAGAATCCAGCAGGACTCGAACCTGCACCTCTTGGGTATACGCCCCAAGTGCTTTGCCAATTCAGCTATGGATTCGTATGCTGCCGGACTCGAAATTTCTCAACTCTTTTTGTGCCAGCTTTTAGCTAGACGAACCTTACTTGGGGCGTATACCCAAGAGGTGCAGGTTCGAGTCCTGCTGGATTCTTAATTTTTCAACTTTAATATTACATAAAATAAATGCATAGCAAAGCTAAAATTTGCTTTAAAATATTACAGTGAACTAAATTTGTATGTATTTAATAAATACTAGCTTTTGACCGCGATTTCGTCCGCGTGAAATACGTTTTATTAGGTAGTAGCTGCTCCCACGTTAAACGTTACTGCCCCGCTTCCAAAGATTACAGCGTAATGTTAAATAACAACAAATCTAAATGTATAGTTGGACTATCAGACACAAAAATAATTGTGAAAATCCAATCAGTAGTTCCTGAATTAGCGTTAACAAACAAACAAACAAACTTTCGCCCGCAGTTTTGTCTGCGTGGTAGGTACATCTATAAAAAATAGCCTACCTGCATACAAAATTTTATTAAAATCGGTCAAGTCGTTTATAGATTGAGATTAGCCGATACAAATAGACAGACATTATCAGACAGACAATTTTTTTTTAAAACTGTATTTTATGCCTAGGTATCGTGCAAATAACTATATGAACTGGAAATAACATTATTATTTTAACATTAAAAACAGATACTTCAATTTTATTTATTAGTATTGATAGTTCTCATTTTGGTTTTGGTTCTGTTGGTTCTCCTATGAAACTTATACAAATTATAAAACTTTAAGGTAGGTACACCTCGATCTAAATTCCATATTTTGGTGATCGTTCTTACAAATAATAATAGGTAATAGAATAATAAAATTGATGATCCCATAACGTTATCACATTGCTCGTTTTCAGCACCAAATCAATACACGCGGCTGCGCTCGCTTCAGGCTTTGACTCAGATCAACGCCCTTATTGCTCAGTATCCAGATATCGATATATTTAACTCCAAATTTGAACAATTTCTAAAATAATGACGTGTTTCTTTTTTGACTACTTTTAAGTAGCATTAAGTATTTGTATCGTTTATTGCACGTGTTGGGAAACCGTGAGTGCATTAAGCAGTTGTGTAAATCTATATATATAAAAGAAAGTCGTGTTAGTTACACCATTTATAACTCAAGAACGGCTGAACCGATTTGTCTGAAAATTGGTGGGGAGGTAGCTTAGAACCGGGAAAAGGGCATAGGATACTTTTAAAATATTTTCGAGGGCAACATTTTATCGAGGGCGAAGCCGCGCGGGGCAGCTAGTAATAAATAAATAATATATATGCGATTCATTTATTATGATACAATGAAACATTTAAAATTACACTATATTATGAAATAGGTTAAAACTAAATATATTATAAACTTAACTATATATATGTAACTCTTCCATGCTTCGTCTGTCCCACTCATTCATTCCTTCACACTCACTCATCATTCAATCACGTTTCATTCTACTCAACTTACATTCCTACATATACATCAAATAAAAAATAATAATACAATAATTGTTTCTGAATCTGTCCGATTTTTGTCTCTCTGATCACGAAAATGCACAGTCGCTCAAAGCACGTAAAGCGTGAAAGCGAGTGAGATTGCGTATTTGATGACATCTAATAGTATTAGCGAAATAAAGTTATATTAGAGTTAATTCATCATGACATAACAACTTATATTATGAAAATCTTTATACGCTTAATCACGGAGGCTTGACGCAAAAGTCTAGGAAGAAAAACTTGGGATATTTTATGGAATCAACGTCTCACTGCCAAATGATTAATGATAGTAGAAAACCATTTTTTACCCAAATCTACGGTTTATACGGTCACACAGAATTATATTGTTCAGCTAAGTGAGACATTCTTTAGTAAAATGTCTAGTGTACGTCCGAATTAATTTTGTATTTTTTATGATTTACTACAGTTTGTTACTATAAATTTAAGTTATTATGTGAATAACATTGACTGGTTGTTTTTGTTGCCTAAAACGTAATGTATTATTTATTTGACATTTTAAGGCAACTTATATTATGAAAATCTTTATACGCTTAATCACGGAGGCTTGACGCAAAAGTCTAGGAAGAAAAACTTGGGATATTTTCTGGAATCAACGTCTCACTGCCAAATGATTAATGATAGTAGAAAACCATTTTTTACCCAAATCTACGGTTTATACGGTCACACAGAATTATATTGTTCAGCTAAGTGAGACATTCTTTAGTAAAATGTCTAGTGTACGTCCGAATTAATTTTGTATTTTTTATGATTTACTACAGTTTGTTACTATAAATTTAAGTTATTATGTGAATAACATTGACTGGTTGTTTTTGTTGCCTAAAACGTAATGTATTATTTATTTGACATATCAAGGGATTATCTCATAATAAGAGACATTGAGTTTTGAGTTTTAAAGATCTTTATTGCATAAAAATAAACATCAAACGTAACAAATCCAGTGTAAATGAATCCTAGAAGTTAACAAATTATAAAGTAGATTACATTACACAAAGCTAGTGCGCCTTTTTCCGAACTTTTAGACATAAGCATAACACATTACATACATTATAAAAATATTGTGAGAACATTATACATATTTCATGCAAGCTTTAGTAAAGCATTACATTTATTTTATTAGAGACATTAAATAACATCAAATTGTAGTATATAATTGCAAAATTCTAAAAATAGCATAACTTCACGCCTGTATTACCCAGAAGGGTATGGCAGAGCTGTACAACACCCACACTTCAGTTTGTTATGTTAAGGTCCCATGGGATAAGGGGTGAGCCTATCGCCATCCACCGGGCATAATTCCAGCTCCTTGCTAGTAATTTTTTTTTTTCACAAATACAACTTTTCCTGATCCAGGCATCAAACCCAAGACCTTGCGGTGAGAGGCGCCAACCACTAGACCATCGAGTGAGTCCAAAAATAAGATATACATAATATATAAACCCTGTTTTCGTAAAATCCTGAATGTACGTGAATCTTTGAAAACTAGCTCAACTCCAACTTTAAATCAGTCATAAACTAAAAACTTTATCTTTTCCAGTATTATCGCATACGCATATAAGTATGTGTTCTGTATGTTTGTATTGAACTTTCTTGCGCTTATAAGATACCCAGCGTTATGTCTAACCACGTTCGCATTCATAGTCTTGTCTATTTCACAATATCATTATTTGTTTGAGTACTTTTTCAAATTCAAATTCAAATCGTTTATTTTCATAGGAGGCACTTGAACACGTCAAAAACATTACAAAAAATTATATAAAATAAATCATTAATAATACTAATGTGCGATTCAATAGCTTTAAAATTCGATTTTACATAAGAAAAAAAAACGGCTTGATATGAAGAAAACTCACTGTAGAATTCCACTGCCAGGAGCTGGTCCCGGGACGTAATAACAGTTCTGGTGCTTCACTGTCACTTGTATGATGGAAAAAAGGCACAGTTTTCACAATTTGAGCAATAGTTTTAAGGTTTTTGATTTATTTTCTTGGTGGACGTTGCGCGCGCGCGTCCGAGAACGTCGGGCGAAGAACAGTGGCGCTCTCGCCATTTTGACGGCGGTTTGCGTAAACTTCTCGACCAGGACATAGTCGGAAGATAGGCTCGTTTGGCGGGAATTTGGTTCGTTTTCAAATCAAGCCTTGTAAAATGTATAAAAACCCAACAACTAAATTATACTAATTACGATGATTTGAATAACCGGGGCTTAGATTTTCATTCGAGGTAATGATACGATACTCCTGGTTAGACTAGTTGTCGACGACAGCCATAGATGTTCAACGGGCCCGTTGCCATTTAATCGCATATTTAAAAAAACTTTCCCTACATTTCAAATGACTTGTATCATTCGTGGTCACGAGATGACTGATTGAACTTGATTGTATTTAAATCGTTAAAATTAAAAAGATAACTTACATGTAGAAAATATTCTATTACAGGCCTGCATAAATAACTTTAACCATTTGTGGAAGATTTTACGTCATGCGTGATATTTATTCATGGAGTACTGAATGACAAAATCCTATTAACGGTATTTGAGGAGAGCATTAGGCAGAATAGTAATTTAATATTTGTGTGTGTGTTTTTATGATGTAGGTACTATCAGCAAAATTGATTCATTACCCATTTGGAAAATATTACCTTTGATTTTTTTTTATTTAAACTGACATGAGTTTGTAACATTATTCAAATTATGAAATACGGGTGTTACTCACGTAATGTTGGTCTATTTAGTCGACGTAGTGCAAGACTGGCTGCGACTCAGGCGCGATGCGACGTATCGCACTCTCTTGATAATGCCTAGACGTATAGGCGAAACCGTGGTCGACTAAATAGACCAACATTACGTGAGTAACAACCGTATTTCATAATTTGAACCTTTGAAATTGTCAAAGTCAATAATGTTGACATATGTAGATTGTTAATAGAACAAGCGAATTTGGACTACAGTGTTTTGAAATGTCTATACAAAAATAGTATTAGAGTGGATTGTGGATCATAGATCTTATTTGTTGATAGTACATGTGGTATACGAGATAGCAGTTCCGTTTTAGACTGAGAGTACGGACTCTCAGTCTAAAACGGGACTTGTTTAATTAATTTTATAAAAAAGGCCCGTTTTGGGCTTCTAAACTTTCTATACTATGCAGTAACTTTTTTACACTTTTTTAGTACCCGATTTTATTCATACTTACCTAGATTTATTTGTTGAACCTAAATAGTTCGATTAAAAAAGGGTTATCGTAAATTTTCCACATTGCCGATTCGTCACTCTTTTGAAATTCCATACATTCATAGTTAATTCGTCACATTTCTTTGTTTTACGCTTTGATCTATGCTTTGATCATTCCAATGATAATTATTATTTTGATGAGTAAAATTTTAATTTATTTAATTCGTTAGATTATTTTTATTTGCTCTGTAACTACATATTATAATGTTTTTGACTTGTTCAAGCGCCTCTGAATATGAAAAAAAAATATTTCACTTTGACTATGACATATCTATTTGTTAATAAAAACTATACCATTTTAAAACGCAATTTCTAAAACTATCTAAAACATCAGCCTACAACTCATCAGTACATGTAGCGACCTAACTAAATCTCCTAATAATGTAGTGTAATGACGTCACAAAGGAAATCCGCCATTGTGGTTTGTTCACCGTCATTATTCATGAATACGTGTCATTTAATTGTAGTACAGTAATAGAGTTTCAGTTTAGAGCTATTAATTACTCATATTACCCAGAAAGGCAGGGCAGAGGTGTATAAAACTAACATTTCACCTGTTATATCAAGGTTCCATGTATTTTTATTGTCATTAACAGTGACCCTGTCACTGTTAATATTTCGTGTATTATGACATTGAAGACATGAAGAGGTAGGTTATCTGTGAACTTTCCGTCAATAAATTCACAATGGCAGTTGGAATTGTCTTTGGGGGAGACCTTTGCCCAACAATGGGACAATATACGTTAAAAAAAACAAAAAAGTTGGAAATGTGCGGTGGATGGCGATAGGCTCACTCCCTATCACATGGGACCTAAACATAACAGGTCATTCAGGGTATTGTACACCACTGCCACACCCTTCTTGGTAATATAGGCGTGATATTACGTTATGTTGTGAATCAAAGACAATATTTTTTTGAGGTACCGTCAGTGTAGCTGTTTTAATATTCCAAATTCTAAGAAATAATATACATTTCAGAAATCATAGAGTAAACACAATACTGATTACTTTTTCACGCGATAGCAACTACTTAGTTTTTTTTTTTTAAATTATGGCATTAAAATAAAATTTAGCATTTTAAGAATATTTATTATTTTAATTCTCCGAAAAGAATGCCATTGTCAGCACTATGAATAAGACGCTCATAGCCATGCAAGGAATGCCAGAAGTGGGACAAAGCATTTTTCATCCCCATGCGCCACTGACACACAAATTAAATTTTCTATACGAATACCGTTTATATGTGGTTTTATTGAATTCTAATAGGATACTGCCTCGTTGGTCCACACTACGTCTCTAGAGATAGATTCTTGGGTCAGGCAAATGTGTTATTTCGTGTTTTTCCGTCAGGAAATTTTCAACAGTTGCACGGATTTTGAATTTTGTCTGGTGTATAGCAATAGGCTGAACCCATATCACATGGGATCCATAAAAAACAGGTGAAGTGTGGGTGTCATACAACTCTAACACAGATTGTGTAATAAAGACGATGTTATATTAAGTCAAATTACTTTTCTTTTCGCATTATCTAATTTTGCATACTTTCATTTGGCATAGTAGTAGTTACGCAAAATATTAATTTTTCATCAAGTTTATTGGCATCAATACTGTTTTTTGATATACTATTTCATATGTTATTTATACAATCCTTATTGAATAAAATACTATTCTTATGTAAAATAAACATATGCGCCTTAGTCTTTAACCTAAGTTACCGTTTGATCTTTATTGGGTAATTTTTTTTCTGCCTAGTAACTATTATGCGAATGATTATGCTAAATGTCTTTTATACAAAATAAATGCCTTTTATATTACAAAGATATAATATTATGAACCAAAAATATGAATTTAAACCACATAGAACTGTGTCAGACAGTTTCGTAGCACTACGGCGTAGCGCTACGCCGTAGCCGTAGACTGATGTAGCACATAAAACACGCTACGAGGGCGCTATGCTTTCAATCCGTGTCTGTCATGGCTGCCTTTATATATCGACACGGTTTTGTTCTCGTGACGGACGTGACATCACCGATTTGTAAAGGTCCGAAAACAGAGATATGCAAATTCTTGGCTTTTGAGTAGAATGTACAATAATAAAAATATTGAACAAAATTTATATCAATGCAAAATATTCGCTAAAAAACACTAAAGTGCTGCGCGAAGTCTCGAGATCGATTTCCGGGTTGGGCAAAGTGTTATTTGTGAACTTTCCGTCAAGAAATTCATAATAGTAGCACGGAGTTGGAATTGTGTCTGGTAGATGGCGATAAGCTTAACTCCTATCCCATGGGACTGAAACAAAACAGATGAAGTGTGGGTGTTGTACACCTCTGCTTCACCCTTATGGGTAATATAGGCGTGATGTTTATGTTTCGTCGGTCCCGGTTTCCATTTGAACATCTATGACAGTCGTTACGTCTGACAACTAGTCAAACATAGAGTATTATAATACCTCGTACTGGGCTGTGGAGGTCGTTCCACGTAAAATACTGATATTCAGCTAAATTCGTTACACAAGAAACCGACCCAAATGTAATTGGAAAAAGGCTTGGCAGATGATGATTCATAAATCCAAAAAAAAACGCTTTTGCTTCCAAAATTAACAAAAATCATCCTTTCCTGCTCTCAAATCAATCAGAAAAACTCCGAACAGAGGAGCAATCAAATTAATGACCGTTTACCTTTACTTTGAATATTAAGTTATTAAAACGAAGGAGTTCCAGTATATTTGCAATCTCTTCCGTTAAAATATTACTTCCGGCCATCGAATTTTTCGGAAAGATTCCTTTATACCAATTTAAAGCCAAATTTGCTTCAACAATTTTTTTTTTTATCCTACTCCCACAGCAAACAGACATGAAATCCACCTGATGGTAAGTGGAGTACAGCCCATGGACATCAATAATCCACAAAAGCAGATCATAGATGCGTCACTGCAGCTGAGGACTACGGTGTTATACCTCATGTGCCAGAATTTCAGGGCCTGATCTCACCACCAAACCGGAACACAGTAATGGAAGCACTTCTATTTGGCGGTAGGTTAAAGGTGAGACGGTGGTGCTGTCGCCCTCGAGCTCATTCACAAAAGCTCTACCACCATATATATTGAGTAATACTGCTCTGCTATTATTACTTCTCTCAAAGTTACGCCAAAAGCTTAAAAAATATTTGCAGTCGAATTTCGATGATTTTAACTCTTGATAAGGTAAATCTCTCTTTAATTACAAGTAGGTCACGAGTTATTGAATACAAGCTTCCGTTTGCAGCTCTCCCTGCGTAGTACATCGATAAAATATGATAAAAATAATTCAGCATTCAAATGGTAAGATCAGTATCCTCTCAACAATATTAATCACTTATGCAAACTGCCGAAAAAAACGCCCGTCCCCAATATGTGTTTCCGCATGAGTAAAATCTGTATGTTTTCAAAACTAGAGGAATCTCATAGTGGCGCGTGCTCCTCCGTAGATTCGACTTGACAAGATCATCGTACTACAGGTTAGAACGTTGTCAAAGGCATGTTTTATCCACCATAAAAAATACAATATATCTTGAATAATTACGACATCAATTTAAACACAATCAATGTTGACTTTTCGTGAAACGACTTTAGGTCATAAATTGAAAAATAAAAATGTAACACACTGATGAAAAGATTAAGTTATAGTTTAAGTGTTTTTTCCCATAATTAATTCTAAATTATGAGATTGAGCCTCAATTTCACAGGTGTTAGATAAACCTTATTAGCAGAATAAGCTAAGCTTAAAAGATATAAAAATAAACAGAAAAATAACGTAATAGTTGTGATCTTATTTCTCGAGGGTGACTTACTGGTCTGACTTATTAGTCAAAATATAAGCTTTCTTCAATATAATTATTTTATTTTCAAAAAGGCGAGTGTCTCTCAAAGAGACATAGCTATAAAGGGAGTGTAAGGATTTTTTCAAGTCATTGATAATATGCTGAGCTACTGTCCTATTTATCATTATGGTTAGTATAATAATATTAATATTTTTATCACTATCACTATTTCTATTTCTGGTCATTATTTTATTGTAAGTGTTTATAATTATTATGTATGTTTTTTTGTTAGTCGTGAAAAAAAATACTTTTTTCTTTTTGTTTTACATTTACATCGTTTCGTGTATAATACAGTTATATTTTTAACTTCTTATAATATATAAAATTCTAAGTCAAAGTTTTAGTTATCTCAAGTCATTGGCAACAGCGTAACCATTTTTGTTTTGTGTTTTCGTGGTTAAAACATTTTATACAAGTGACGATGTTTCTCATAGAGGAACGTTTACAATGAAAATTTCTATTTCGTTCCATTTTCCGTGCTAAAAGCCTCAAATTTACCGGCACAGGATACTTAACATTTCATGATAATCCTCTTGCAAAGCAGCATAACTTTCGTAGATAGAAGCCTGTAGTTGTGCAACAGGTGCACTGCAGGTACATTTGTTTTAAATGTAGCTCGAAATATGGGTCCTTTTTTGTCCGAAAATGCAAAATGAATGAGGCAATTTTGTAATTACGATTAATTTTGATGCTCTTTATAAAAGGAATAAGTGAAGCAAAAATAATTTTCAATTGAAGAATAATGCCTCGATGGTTTTATGGTTAGCGTATGTGCCTCTCACCGTGAGGTCTTGGGTTCAATTCCCGTGTCCCGAGTTATTTCTGATTATATACTCAGCCAATTTGCAATACCACCACCGAGTTGGAATTTTACCTGGTGGATGGCGATAGGCTTACACTCTATCTCATAGAAACTAAAACATAACAATTGAATTTTGGGTGTTATACACCTTGATGAGGAAATCCACGCGAAAAAAGTCGCGGAAAACAGCTAGTATCAAAAACAACAAGCTCAGTATAATTAAGATTGAAAATCCAACAAACTGGGGGTTATTGTGGTCAGCAGAATAATGTCATAAGTTGAGTTATTACATTTGTGACGTCGCAACCGCACGCCCACCGCTACCTCAAGATGCGCCCCCCACTGCAGACCCCTGTGGGGTATATAAAGGACCTGCGCGCGCGACGCGGCCTTCTTGCCTGCGGTCACCAGCGCCGAGTTAAGTGTTCCTCAAACTTCGCTGCACCTGGACTTCATCAAACCACTTACCTACCTACCAACCTACGCCTTGAGACTACCATGTATTTAATATAAATATAAATGAATAATAATATCTTTGTTAACCTACCTATTGTTTTACTTCATTCTGCTTACCTAACTAGTCATTAGAAGACTACGTTACACATTATTCACAGCACCATTTTCAAATTTCACATTACACTCCGTAATGACATATTTGAAAATGAAGCCGTTTCATTATAGCACGTGTATATCCAACTCAAATCGCTTTGATGTCGTCACGTTACCGTCTCGTTACTGTCACTTAAACGTGATATGCAACATGACATGTGTGCTTCAAATGTTTAGGAAATCCGGAGATAATTCAGAACGTTAAATATTTTATGCCGGAGGAAAAAAGAAATTTTTCGCAATAATATCGGAGATAAAGCCTCGATGGTCTTAAAAAGTTTAGTGTTTTATTATTTGAAATGTGTAATTTGGGATCACCGTCAAGAAATTCTTAAACAGCACGGTTGGATTTGTGTACCGATGGATAGCGAACGGATCATTTTTTTAACGGGATATAATCCCACCCACACGACCACTCTGACTCATGTGACGCCAGGATCTACAGCGGTAAGCAACTGAAAGGCACAGTGCATGACACACGGGCAATCCCAGGGAGAGTTAAAATTGTCTTTGAACCCGCAACGAATTTAATCAAAAGTATATAGTTGGAGTTGGAAAGTATGTATCTTCTAACGGTAGTATCTAGAGAACGGATCAGCCTTATCAAATCAGACCTAGCGCAACAGGTGAAATGTGGGTGTTATACACCTCTGCTTGACCCTTCTAAGTAATATAGGTGTGATACACATATTGTATGACTTTTAACTTAAAATTTCAATAGTTGTTGGTGTAGTAACGTCATAAGTTGAGTATTTATTTATTTATTTACTTAAATCATAACGGTAATTACACCAATTACTATAATTTAAGATAGTTGTATACTTAATTTACACAGTTAAATTAACCAAACCGAGAATACAACGAAATCATCATTTAAAAACAATATTTAAAAAAATAAAAATAAACACAATAATATATAAAAAACACAATGAGAATTCATCCATCTCTTTTGCAAAAACTCAAACACACTGTTAACACAATTTGCCATCCATCCGCAATCAAATCACAGTCAGGGTTGGAATCCAGGAGAACGTTGAATGCAGAGAGGGTGCGTGGTATTGGTGACTGAGCCCGTGCCACGGTGCGACACGCTGGCACAGCGAACAACACAATCATGCTTGCGATTGCGGCGATAGTTGTCTGTACATTAGATTATTCAAGTACATTATTCACGGCACTATTTTCAAATATCACATGACACTCTCATCGTTATAACAAGTTTATAACCAGCGCTCTGAAAATTCAAATCACTTTGATGTCGTCACGTTACCGTCTCGTTACTGTCACTCAAACGTGATACGCAACATGTGTGCTTAAAATGTTTAGGAAATCCGGAGATAATTAGTTTTTCGTGTAATGTTGTAATGTTAAGCTCCAATTGACCAATTCCTGATAAAGGTTTAAATATTTAACCGCCTGATAAGTCACTAATTTAATCCTATTTTACAGGTGTTAGATAAAACTAATTGGCAGTATAAGAATACACATGAATGAAAGTTACAGCTGTGCATTTTTTTCAAGTATAACTTGTGTCACTTTTAAATACGTTATATGGGTCGGATGAAATCTTTCCGGAACCTCAGAAACTAGCCCTTATAATTTTATCAGTCAAAAAAGTGTCGAATAGGCTTATCAAAGACTTAACATATATAACATGTGAAACTGGCCGTAAATAAGGAAAATAATGTAAAGTTACTACCGTGTGGAAAAGTAATCAGTTTTTTGATTACTCTATCTTATGACTAACACTTCAATTTTCGGATTTTATCGCGATATTTCACTTAAATTTCACTTACTTTGATTTCCCGACGTTTTACTCTATCTTATCTGAAATGTAGATTATTTCTAAGAATTTTGAATATTACTTAACCAACTTGGTACCTCGATGAAATATAGCCTTTACTATACTCAAGAATAATCTAGCATACTAGTGGTGAAGACGTAGAGAGAAGTAGTTTTTGAGTTAAATCATAACTAACAGACAGCAAAAAATATTTTGTCTTTATAATAATATTTTAAAAGAAAAATATAAACGGGACCCACAATTAGATAAATTTAAACTAAGCAAAAAAATGTACTAAAATGAGTTCGGGCCCACACTAATCAAATATGGATGTAATTGGTTTAAAGTGTATTACTAAAATATTCCTCAATCGAAACCTAAATGTCAATATACTTCAAACAGGACTAATAAAAAGCTACTTGCTTTAAGCGATATTTTACGATTGTTATATGTAAATATAACAATCGTAAATTATAACGGTCATTACATCAAATAAATTAATTAGTTGTATACTTCATTAACACAGTTAAATTAACAATACAGAGAATACAAGGAAATCATCATTTGGAAACAATATTAAAAAAATAAAAATAAGCATAAAAATAATAATATAGCAAACATAATCAAAATTCATCCATCTCTTTCGCAAAAATTCAAACACACTGTTAACACATTTCGCCATTTATGTCACTTAATGCTTTATATAAAAGTTAAATATTTTTTCTATAGATAACATTAATTGTCGCCTGAACCAAATAGATTTTCTTATTTACATTTAGACAAGACGACGTCAAGCTCGTGGCAAAGTCCACGCCGCGTGGACCGATCGAGGTTTTGCAGGTTAAGATGATTACCGCGGTCGGCCGTGGATGGATGACCATTTTTAGCATAACCAGTTTTCCTTCGTGCCCCGGAGAACACGTTAAGCCGTTGGTTTCGGTTGCCATTTGAACATTTTTGGCAGTTTTTACGGGTCGTCAGAGCCTGAAAGTCTGACAACTAGTCTAACAGAGAGTATCGTATAACCTCGTACTGGATTGTGGAGGTCTGACGGCAGTCGCTCCACGTAAAATACTGATACTCAGCTAAACGTTAAACTAGAAGTCGACCTCAATGTTATTGGGAAAATGTTTAGAAATAAAATAATAATAAAATATATATCTGACGGAGAAGGTATCTCCAGAGTGTTTTTAAAAAGTGTGACATCAGCATAGCTGACTGTGCGGCGGCTCCTGTGTCGATCGCCCACAGCGCGGCCGCTTTTATAAGACTCGGCCACGTGCACAAGTTCACAAGTTTGTAGGTTAAGTATTGAAATTACAATCTCTTACATCGTAATCAACTCAACAAATAATCAACGGATGGCTTATTAACCAGTTTTAGGACAATCATACTATAAATCCTAATTATTGTCGACGAACAGTTGTAATTGCGCCGATATATCATATTTAGACAAGACGACATTTAGTTCAAATAAATAGCCAATAAATAATTTACCAGGGACGAGATGACATGTAAACGACATAGTGACGACATTCCAACTAATCGTTTACCGTGTCGCTGCATTTTATAGAAACTGGAAGAGTTTTGCACACATGCGTTCACTAGTGATGCTATTCAAGTTATTTTCGATATCTAATGACAGATTTGTTTTAAAGATAGAAATCTATATCAATCTATACTCAATGTTACTTTTTAACTAATTTCAAAGTAAAGGAGTAGGTTGTTTATTCGATTGTATTTTTCTTGTTCCCCGATTTCTCGCAGACGCCCAGACCGATATGAGAAATTATTTATTTGACTTAAATAATATGTCATTGTCTTGTGGTCTCATTCTTAACAAGTCACGATCTGAGCTACTCGGATTTTTACATCTAGCAGTCAGCATTTCATGTTGCTGAGCTGATGCTGGAAGGTACAACTCCTCAACGTTTAGGAGTAATTGAGAGTAATAAGTTACATACAAACTGAAAAATTAAGTAATGATTTTTTGTGTTTTAGATATAATTTGTATATAAAAATAGATAAAAACTTAATAATATTATCGTTAACCCATATTATTTTGGTATGGAAAACAACCAAGCCATTGCCCGTCAGGCATTGTTCATGACATGATCATAATATTTAATCATTCTATCATTAAGGTTCAAATGGCTCTAAAATAAAGGATTGCTTGTCATTAATTTAACTAGACCTATTAAATTCTCGAGTTAAATAAAACCCTTTGTGGTTAAACCAATCGATTTGCTATTATAATCAGTACGGGACTCATCACTAAACCCATGGTCCGCACATACAGGCCCGTTCAAGCATATTATTGGTAGAGGTCTGTGTTCGGACGTACCCTTTCGTCTTTCTCTTATTTGGTCATCTCATTATTGGGGTTCAAAGTGTGACTAAATAATATCACCCCTTTTTTAATTTATTGTCTTCCAATTCAAGAAAAAAAATTAAAATAGTTACCAAAAATTTTAGTAAAATCTAACGGGAATTAACGCGATCATGCATTATATACTTTTGGGTTTGACGTTTCGGCAGTCAGATTATGTAACCTTTATACGGAATTAACGCGATCATGCATTATTTACCTTTTCGCAAGATCTTTGACCTTGTGCTTTGTGCTTGACGTTTCGGAAGACAGATTACACTGGCCGTGGTCGCAAGCAGACTGACCAGTCTGCCACTCTGCATGCCAGTCTGCTTGCGACCACGGCCAGTGTAATCTGTCTGCCGAAACGTCAAGCCTAAAAGGTTAATAAGGCACTGATCGCGTTAATTCGCGTTAGATTATACTTAATCATGCAACGCGTAAGTTTAGAAGTAAATAAAGATTTTACGTACTAGTTAAGTGTTGTATAGTATTAGAGTTATTGAGGTTTGATAAAAAAGTACAATTTTAAATAAAAACATTTCCGACCAAAAAGGTATGTTAAATCAAAGAAATGTTCAACATTTATCGATAACCACAGCACCATTGAATCCATTACTTCACTAAACCCGTGGTCCGTGCATACAGACCCGCTCAAGCATATGATCGGTAGAGGATGTGGCAGGTCTGTCTACGGGATCGTACCGTTTCGTCATTCTTTTATTTGGTCATCCCATTATTGGGGTTCAAAGCGTGACTAAATTATATTATCCTTTTCTGTGATATATTTGCAGATGGCTCCTTCAATGGATTTCGGACCTTAAATTAAATGTGTAAATAGACAATTTGGAATGATTATATTACGATTGGCATCGAGATTTCATAATAACGGTGCAATTTAAGTGTTTAATAGTTTCCATATGCGCTTTTTACAATTCAATCCGCTTCAATATAATGTTATTTGGCGCTATACAGGCTGTAAATGACATGGTGACAAAGACGCTATCTAGTACATAATTCTGTGACCAAAACTAACGAAAAATTTCACAAAAATTGCCACACATCGGCAAATCAATCATAAAAAATTTTTTGATGACATAAAATAACATAATATGTATGAGAATAATCTTGCAAAAACACTTTTTTATTAACTCTTATAAAATTGACCAGAAAATTGCAAATATATTGGAATAGTCTGTAATCAGTTAGAAAACTGCAAAAACCGTAAATAGTCCTGAAAAAATCGTGAACAGATGGAAAAATGTTGTACCCGAGGTGTCTGAATCATATACTGAATCACAGCGGCTTCCTTACACACCCAGTATTTTATTTTATTTTATAAATATTTCGGCTATTCGGCTTCGGTTTCAGCCAAAAATGCAGTTTCATACGGACACAAATATTTATGTTTTGACACAAAGCTTTTATTAAAATGGCGGGGCAATTACCAAACTCCTCATGAGGCCTTTTTTCAGTTGGTTATCGTCACATTCTGGAATACTCTGTATGTACACAGGTTTCATATAATCACGAAAAGACTTGAGGACATAAATATGATAACGGTGACAAAGAGGACCATCCTTGAGACGGATACTTTGTCGTAAATCAAGGAATTAACAAAATACAATGCCTACTATTAATCTTAGGCAAAATATATATTTATATAATGGGGCAAAAAAAACTAGTATACAGAAATGATTGGTAAAAACATAACTAAAAAATCATAGTATAATATCACGCCATTATTGCCCACAAGGATCTGATAGGGGTGAATAAAACCCACACTTCACCTGTTATGATTACGTCCCATGTTACAAAGGATGAGCCTATCTCTATCCACCGGACACAATACTAACTTCCATGCTGCTACAACGATCATACATGCATATAATCACACTTTTATTTCTCGACGGGATGCAGAAACAATAATTATAAACCCAAATAACCCTAGCAATAAGAAGTTGTAATTAGTTCTTTATCCACCCAGTATATACTCTGAAGTAACTTGAAAAGAGTCACGACCTCGAAAGTTCAAATAAGTCAAGAAAAGCCAATATGGGCGCGGATAGCAATAGAGCTTACTTTTATTGCCACGACAAGTTTGGAACAAACCAGATTACTTCGTATTCGCTGTTGCCCGCGACTTCGTCCGTGTACAATTCGTTATATTAACCAAGTCAAAGTGGAAACAGTTAAGGGTCGGACGTAGTATATTTTTTTATACAAACTGAATGCCACAATAATTTATGATTCAAGCGTATTGACTAAGTACTATATATATAAATGTGTTTAATACATTTGAGGTTTGTCTTGTTCTGGGTGTGTCTATGTATAATTAGTATTCATTTTCAAATTTCAAAATAATACGCTCTCCTTAGTTTGGGACTAAATTGCGTTGTGTATATGTATGTGATATTTATTTATTGTATAAGTATTAATCTTGTATTTGGTAAAATAATATCGACATGAATCGAAGTTGAATTTCACGTTTTTTTACAGCGTAACCGTCGAATTTTCATCATATTTTTTCTGTATTATAAACATTTATATCTGTAATGTTTTATGTACAGAAACATAGTTTATATAGTAAAGTTTTAGATTAATAAAAAAATGAGAATATTGTATAGAATATTAAGTTTTATTCATATATTTTGGAATGTAAGATAAATTTAATTTGTCTTGTCTGTGAGCGTTGCTCGAGAGCGCGATGTACGAGTATTTAGCTAGCGTTTTGTACTGTATTCTGTGCAAAAGTTTTATTATTATACCTTACTTTTCAAATATTAGACAACGGGTCTAAACTGCTTAATTATTATAAAGGTAAATAAATGCTGCTGCCTATGCTCAACGTTTCGAATGACTTGCATCATTCGTAGTCACGAGCCGACTGGAGAAGCTCAGCGTCGTCTCCGTGAAGCGCGGATATTGTAACACGATTTAGACCCTTTGTCTATTTTTTTAAAAATGTTCTTAAATCGCGAAAGTTTAAAAACACATTTCTTTGCCTTGCTAATTATTATTGTAGTGTAACTTAAAATAGTTTCGACTCCTTTAAATAAATCGACTATCCAACAATACCATACTTATTCAATTCGAATCAGAAGTTATATAAGTATAAATAATAATAAATATCTCCCAACTTACACACAACGCCATCTAGTCCCAAACTAAGCAGAGCTTTTACTATGGGTACTAGAATAGCTGATACTAATACATATATACTTTTTTTGTAAAAACATACTTATTATACATAGAAACACCCAGACTAAGACAAACCCCCATGTTCATGCACACAAAGATTTGTCTTAAGCGGGAATCGAACCCGCGACCTCGGCGTAGCAGGCAGGTATTATACACTACCCACTTCACCATCCGGCCGTCAGTTGCTGAGATTAACGCGTTCAAGCAAACAAACAAACTCTTCGGCTTTATAACATTAGTATAGATTGTTGTTATTTCGATACAAGATCTAACTTTTAAGGCAAAGATCAAAGGCTTTTGTGGTTTATGAGGTTAGGGACATACGGCTACACATCAACGTATACATTTCCAGTATAAGTTGATCTCGCGTTGTATTGGCTTCCCGTACAATGCGAAACCAGTTTATACTGGTTATGATCGGTAGCCGTGTGTACAATGTTTTTTTTTATATTTATGGATTGGAGATATTATTTTTTGGCTTGAAAGACCGTTATCTGAAGTTTGATTCAAAATATTAGTTTTTTTATTGCTTTTCATTGTGTGTATGAGTAAATATTGAACATAATTTTATACGGGGTGAATTCAAAGTGGCGGTATTATTGAAACGACATGGTTTTATGTCCATTTTAGCTGCTGCACGAGAAAATAAACGTATCTTTGTGAAGTTTGAAGATAATTAAAAAAACAACATGATTTAATGCATGTAAAAAACTATTTAAAAAAATATACATAAGATTTAAAACTGTCGGATTATGTTCACATTAGTAAATCACAAAAATTTCACCGTCTCAGTATATACAAAATAGCTGACCCGTGCCCACTTCGTTGGGCATAATGTTCAAAAATATATATCTTTCATAGTTAAGGCAGCGTTCGTAAGAAACGTTCTAATTTAATATCTAGGTACATGAAACAAACTTAATGCCTATCTATAACCTAAATTAAATGAAAACTATATAAACATAAAAGATTTTTTTTTTAATGTACCGAAAATAAAATTAATGAATGTCGAAAGTGTGTTACGAAAAATTCAATTTTGGGGACGTCCGCTGCGTAAAGAGCCGACCGCGCGAATGAGCCGCGCGGGTATCTACCTCTCAAATGTAAAAGGAAGGTCACGCCTCCTTCTTCCGAAGTAAGCACGAACGCGAACCGAAATAAGCCGAAACCATCGCGCGCCGCTGCCGCGCTGCTGTGGCCTTCACGTATAACGATGAGTTTTTCTCCGATTCTCTTTACAAAACGGACTACCACGTAAAAACCTTTTAATTTTTCGGTTTTTTATATAGCCTATGACACTCAGCGATAATGTGGCTTTCTATTAGTGAAAGAATTTTTAAAATCGGTGCAGTAGATTTCGGGATTACCCCTGACAATTTAACAAACACACAAACTTTACCTCTTTATAATATTAGTATAGATAAATAAACCCTAACAGATTGAACTTCAATCAAATTCAAGTTACTTAACAAAATTTCAAATACCGAACGTTACAGCTCACTGAAATTAATTAAACTCACAATTTAGTTTTGGACTAGATACGCACTCAGTTTGAACAAACATTACAAAACTAAGAATTTGTTTTTGTTTAATTTATTTTGTCGATAAATCTGAAAAAAATTGTTTTAAAATTTATATCTACAAACATTGAACTCGGCAAACTTCAATAAGTCTTAGAAATAATATATTCTTCTTATTTATTATGTGATTAAATTTATACCAACTTTACCTAGATATAAGTATATAAAAAACTAGCTGTAACGCACGGTTTAACCCACAAAAGCAATTTTGATTATATATATTTTTGGGATAATAGTAACATACATGTTAAAAAGTTTAACCGAACATTACCCAACTGTGTCCTGAAATTGTAGTCATCTCACGGGAGCGGTGATTTTTGTGATGAAAACTAGTTAATATGTTAATTCAGGTTCAATGCTGCCTATTTGTGCTAAATGTCATCGAAATTGGTTGAACCGTTGGCATTTAAAGAGTAAATAATATTTTTAATTCCTTGGAAGCACTTCCATTTTTCGGGATAAAAAAAATTAATAGTTTAATTTAAAATAGATCTATGAATATCTAAGAAAAATCTAAGAAGACTGTTTAAATACCTTTGCTTTGAAATACTGCTCCTCAATGCTTTCAAGTATATCATCAATAGATCTGTGTCTGAATTTCTTTACAGGCATGGCTGAGAACTCCTTTCGATACCAGCGTTTTGCAAGCTCCTTTATAGTGCTGAAATCCATTATCCTGTAGTGTAAATATTCATCCACAGCTGGCATATATTTTTTCAGAAATAAACGGTCCATGTAAACACTGTTTCCACCCAATGGGCACTTCTTTTCAGGAGCATGTGATTTGATAAATTCTAGAACTCTATATTATTATGTAAACTCTCTGTATTATTATGATAAATCTATATTATTATGTTAATTCAGACTATAAGCTACACTTGTGCAAAATTTTGTTAAAATCTACTTGGTAGTTTTAGCGTGAAAGAGTAACAAGCATCCATACATCCATACTCACAAATATACACAATTATAATACAACCCTACTCATAGAAATCTTTGCTCATAAATAAATAATAAACAGGCAAATTTATTTGTTCAGTCGATTTTGCAACAAATTTGAATTGTAAAACCACATTGCACTGACGCAAGTCATCCCTAACTGGGAACGAACCGAAACTCTTTGATGCAGTAACCGTTTTAAATAATATGGATGAAAGCACTAGGTTTAACCGCCGCACCAGTAAGCAAGATCTATGTCTATTCAGCAGTGTTAAATATTTCTTTATGGAAGTTCCTGGCTGATTCACATAGATTTTACTTACCTATACGGGGTCATAGAATGCGACATCGAAGCATTATAGATAAATAAATAAATAAATAAATATTTCACAACATACACACAACGCTATCTAGTCCCAAACTAAGCAGAGCTTGTACTATGGGTACTAGAATAACTGATACTTATACATATATACTTTTCTTTCGTAAATACATACTTATTATACATAGAAACACCCAGACTAAGACAAACCCCCATGTTCATGCACACAAAGATTTGTCTTAAGTGGGAATCGAACCCGCGACCTCGGCATCGCAGGCAAGCACACTACCCACTCCGCCATCCGGTCGTCTAGATAGAAGCATTATAGATAAATTATAAAGCTAGATTTGGATTGTTAACTTTAGATAGAATGCCAGAAGCAATTACACTATCCAATGGTCCCAATGACTAGGCTAAATACACACATTCACTCACTCAAGCACACTTAGTCTCAGAACAAATCTTTGCAGATCACACAAAGATTTGTTTCATGTGGGGATCGAACCCACAACACCAGTGCAGTGGAGAGCAGTATGAAAGCTGTGGTTTTAATTAATGTCACTAAACCCTGTATTGTCTATAGGTACAACTACCTCCTGCCGTGGTTAGCGTATGCGCCTCTCATTGCGAGGTCTCGGGTTTGATTCCCGGGTCCAACAAAATGTTATTTGTTGGCTATCCGTCAGTAAATTCACAATGGCAGCACGGAGTTGGAATTTTGCCCGATGAATAGTGTCTATATTAGGCTCACTAGCTGTCCCATGGGACCTAAACATAACAGGTGAAATGTGGGTGTTGTACAACTCTGCCATACCCTTCTAGGTATTATTGAGTTGGGGACCTTTCCGGTACCAGCATAGGGGC
Organism: Hypena proboscidalis; assembly: GCA_905147285.1. Classification (NCBI taxonomy): domain Eukaryota; kingdom Metazoa; phylum Arthropoda; class Insecta; order Lepidoptera; family Erebidae; genus Hypena; species Hypena proboscidalis. The sequence continues at coordinate 278,453 of LR990150.1, read as the reverse complement.
AGCATGCTACATATTAGCCTACTTATAACATATTTGTACGTTGTTGTTTTATATTCCTGTATTGTCTACTTTTTTGTCTGTTGCCCCGTGCTTGTTGTTGAAATAAATACTTTCTTTATTTATTTCTTTCTTTCATATAGGCGTGATATTATGTTATTGTGTGTAACAACTAGAACTAGATCATGTTGTTATTCTTTTTATTTTGGTAGTAAATTAGGCTATTTTTATTGATTCTATAATGGCAACACTCCGAAATGGACTTCCGATTCTTGCTTTCTATATCCGTTACAGAATTGCATTAGAAAACAATTTTTAGTTGTTATTAAAATACTTTTGAAATCATTATTAAGTGTAAAAAGTAATTAAAACAGTGCCATTTGATATTCGATTTGTGGAGTCAACATGGCGGCAATATTGCAGAATAAAAGGGCAGTTTAATTGTGAATTAGTAACCGTGTGGTCGCAATAAAGATAATTAGTGCTCAATTGCAGTTTTATTCCAAGCGTATAGCGTGAAAAACTACATATCGTTACAATCAGCCATAACTGAATCAATATCTCAGAACATCTAGTCTTAGTATACTAGTTCCGGGTAGTAAATGAAGACGTAACTCAAATTGAATGCGGTTATCTAGTGTGAATATCGAGTGTATATTCTAGACTAGAATATTCCGGCATTGTTATACCTAGATCCGCTTAGGCAGAGCTTAATTTCAGTTGATCATTTCACTAGGAGCTTGAACTGATTGTGGAATAGCTTGGAAAAGGGATGGTTGGATTATTTTCATGTTTAGACTATATTAACGAACGTTGTGTTATTTTGATAGGTGTTTTATTTTTAATATACAATTCAATATCTACAATATAATACAATACTTTATTGATAACTCCTCAGTTACAGGTCATTCAATATTTTAAGAAGTCACATTACAATTTCTATTCATAAATCGGTAGTTGAATTACATTATAATTGTCATTAAAGACAAATGAATAAATAAATTATGAGATTAAAATTACAACATTAAAATAAAACATAGAATTACAACGTAAATTAAATGGGATTTATTTATTTACTTTAAAAACACTAAAGAAATATTATAATGTTACATAAAAGATTAGGAAAATAAATTGAAAATATATACATAGGTAAAATAAAAAGGCAAATATTTACATTAAGTTAGGTGTCATAGTATTCCTCCGCAACGATCTCGGTTGTGGGGACCGTGTTCAGAAGGCTGACAGCATTGCCACGTTGTATGGCAATGCTAATTCTTTGTGCTAAGTAAAAACCAGCCTTCTGGTCACGGGAAGCGTCGATTAATCGTTTGGAAAGATCTTTATATAATAAGCGCGCACTCGGACTCCACGGACCCAGCGTCTCGACCCCAAACGGCTCAAATTTGCAATCTCCTGAAAGATTACTGTATTTGCGCTTGTCGACCGCGGTTCGGCCAATACGTCTAGGCACCTCGCAGACGTATCGCACTCTCTTGATAATGCCTAGACGTATAGGCGAAACCGCGGTCGACTAAATAGACCGACATTACGTGAGTAACACCCGTATTTCATACTTTTAATAAGTTAAGCTTACTAAGCTTGCTTTTAACCTTAAGCTGTTTCAATTTTAACTATAGCCCCTACCACTATTTAAGATATCCAACTGTCTATAGATAAATATAATAATACAATAAATATCTTGGTTTAGCTACATTCCAGTTCCGGCTAAGTAAATGAAGACGTAATTCAAACTGGAATCGGTTTTCTGGTGTGATAATATCGAGTGTATACTCTAGACTAGACTAGCTCAGTATTGTTACACCTAGATCGGGTTTGGACTAGATTTAGTTGATCATTTCACTAGGAGTTTGAACTGATTGTGGAATAGCTTGAAAGGGCTAGCTGGATTAATTGTCGGTTAATCTGTACTGGTCTAATATTATTAAAACCGACGTGAGGTGAAGACGTTATTATTGAGAAAACGGGTTACTTACGTTACTTTAGCCGGGATATGCCGACTAGTTTCAAATCTAGTACGTAGATTCGCGGAGTGCGAGACGTCGCGCGGAGCCAACGACACGCGATTAATAGCCCAGTTGATAAATCTACGTACTAGATTCGAAACTAGTCGGCATATCCCGGCTAAAGTAACGTGAGTAACCCGTTTTCTCAATAATAATGTACTGATCTAGTTAGTTCTATAGTTGGCTGATATCAATTTCATATTAAAAATCTGCCGAGCTATGGAAAATTTAATTCATCGTCGTATTGCTTTAATTTATCACACACTTATGTGATCTTGTCCCAAATACTATACTCTACGATACCCTTACGAGTAATATAGGCGTGATGTTATCAAAACACTAAAAAAACTGTTCTAATATAATAGCCAAACCATTATTTAATTAAACTTAGGGTACGTTCAAAATCACACGGGACGTCTGGCTCCCTTTTAAATAAAACATACGCGAAATGTTCAGAGCGTTTAGTGGGAGTGAGTTTTCTGGCGCTTAGTGCTTGTTTGTTTGATTTCTAGCGTTGGATGTGGTTTGCGAAGCGCCAAGTGCAGCGGCGACGATCGTTATTCCTTATGCCCCTCTCCTGCATGAAAGGAGAAAACGCTTGACGCCTTGCTGCCCGCGCCACAGGCCGCGGCACCAAACGCCCCGCGTCTCATTGAACGTACCCTTAGATTCACTTATGTTATATTTGTTATCCACCTAAAAGAGTATTGATGAGGTGTATACCACCACATTCCAGTAGTTATGTTAATATCATCCCTATACTGAGCTAGAGTGAAGTAAAACAATTCCTACATTTGCTATTTAGGTCATAACATAACTTAATCAACCATTAAATATAGCAACATCTGTAACAAACGGCTACAAAGTTTGCTGTTTTTAATCAGATTGTAAATACGTAATGTATTTACAATAGTATTTAACTGTAATTCAATTCTTACCATATTTATTAAACGAATATTGGGTATATAATAAGTAATTTTTACTTTTGTTACGTCCAGTCGTTTTGATCAAAAAGTTCTTCAGTGTCTAATTTCATTTGGGGATCTCTATTACCGCGTCCCTTGAAACTGCTAACTATGATAAGTAAACTGAAGTCAAGAGCGTTTGATACTTCAGTAAAAGCATTCCGTACAAATTAATTTAGTAGTAATAATAACAATAATTATCTCGTCGTCCGAATGGCTATTCTATTAAGTTTTTGTTAACTAAGAAACGAATAAACTTTCCTGTTTTTTTTTTTGGATACATTAGAGGTCATCTTCTGAAGAACCATACCATATTTCCTATCTACAGTACCTACAAAGCTTATATATTAAGCGTGCTGAATTGGTAATGGACTGGCCACGTATACGTAGGGCCTAACTGTCGTTGAAGCAAAAATATTCGTAGCCACGTAAAATAGCTTATCTTTGGTGTAAGGACAGCCATAAGAATAAGCCAGAAAACTTGCAAAATACCAAAGAAGTGTATGCATCCTCTAGAAACAAACAAGCCTATTTTATAAATATAATATATGAATTCGTTGAAAAGATATCAGAGGCACAACAATTTGTACCCAAACCTTTACTAAAACTACATCACACGAAATCATATTTCACGCATTACCCACGGATCCCCAAAGCAGACACGAAGAGGAGAAAATACAAAGATGGTACGTGACCAAAATTCAATACGTTCTCTCTAGGAGTTCTACGTGATGTGTGTGCTAGATGCGCCTTTGTATTATAGGCGAGGAGCTAACGGATGTTTATCTGTCAAGGAAACATGCGTGCTTTGGAAGGAATTATATGAGTTATAAGGTTTTTAAATTTTAATTCCAATTTTATCTCTCAAAATACCAATGAATAAGTATCATAAAAAAGTTAAGTAATAAATTTACAACATTCACTAAGTTTTTTTAGTAACCCTATAATAATATGTTGTGTGTGGATTGTGTGACTATAGGGACTTTAGGGATAATATAATTATATTTGTCATTTAAAAGAAAAAAAAAATGAAATGTTAATAAAGAAGGGATATTACACGATAACTGAATACCTTAATGATAAAAATATGAAAACATAGTTGATTAACTGGAGGACATTATTATTTCAATTTTTTTTTTCGAGACTAAACGTGGTTATTTTCTTAAATACTATATAAAAATATATTAGATATCACGGAATATTTACCATCGAAATAACTCACTAAAACAAATAAATGTTAAATATTCCGTGATATTTATTATATTTTTATATAGAAGGTAGTTATATTTACAATTATTATGGTTATAATATTCCGAACGAATTGCTAAGTTAGACATTGTTTTATCCTATTTATAATTATGATTGATTATGGTTATTTTGACATATAAGGTAAGTATACAATTTATTTACAACCAATGAATTAATTAAAACACAAAAAAACTAAATAAACTAACCTAAAATAAACTACTTAAAATCTAGCGTTAAAAGACTACCTAACCTAATCTAACAAATCGCAGCCAGTGGGCAACGCTCCCGAAAGTAAAATAGTTATATAATATTTATTTATCACCAGCTCTCTGACTAAGTTCATACTTTTGCTTCAAGTATAATATGATATTAAGATCAAAAAGTTAACCGTATAACGACGTTAATTCTATCAAACTTCTGATAATGTGGAAAAACTTTTAACAATGTAATCTAATCATTTTCAAGCAGGTTCACTCCACCTCTATAAATAATGTACCTATTCTATTAATACTTAGGATATGCGGTCTCTTATCATGATCTCTTGGGCTCGATTCCCGGGTCAGACAATAGTGTAATTTACGAAATTTCCGTCAGGAAATAGCAACACGGAGATGGACTTGTACCCAATGGCTGGCTAAAGGTTGTGGCGGTACCTTGCCGTTACCTCAGAAGTTGGGGATAACAATACGAAACAACGTAACATAAGTTTTTACTATAATCACTTCCATTCCATGCCTACATTTAATTTATATTGTTTATATACAAACTGAAAAATATATAACTTAAATATTTACAACTATACACTAAGAATTAAAAAAATAATAATAATTATATACGTAACATTATATGAATCACCTTTTATTCCATAAATTAGACTTTTAGAATGCACTTATCACTGTAACACGTGTTACTTCTTGCAATACTAACATTATAATAAACACACTTATTACTTTTAAATGTCTTTACTTTTTGACATCCAGGCAGCGAATGACCATTGCCACCGACCTAATACCTTCCTAACCCACTTTACCGCGGTTTTTCTACTGTGATCTCATTGGACAGCTTAATGGCGCGCGACCAATGAGAACACAGAAGTCAAATTAAATACTCTTTTAAATTATAAACTAATTAAAATAAGAAAATGACTAAATAACGACAATTTGCAATAGTTTTTAGGAATTATAAGCTAATGATAAAGTTAGAATCATAACAAGGTCCACTGCGTATCATATAGGACCTAAATATAAAAGATGAAGTGTGGGTTTTATACATCTTTGCCACAGCCTTCTGGATAATAAAGGCGTGATGCTATGTAAAACAAAGACCTGGTGCCAAATTCAATGATTTAAATAAACTTTGTAAGTACTCTTTTTCTGTTTGTAGCAAACCAACTCTCTGGAAGTAATTTAATATTGGTAATTGGATTTTCAATTTTGTTCATATGGTAACACATCAAGCTGTACATTTCCAGTAAAAAATGTTCTCGGATTGTACTGGCTGGCCGATCATAAAACTCATTTATTGGTAATTGGTTTACACGTCATTACAGCTATATTTATGTTAATGGGAAATATAAAATTAATTATTAATAAAATAACAAAATTCCAATTCAGAATTAAATTACAGATTCCAAAATCATAATAAAAATACCCAAAATAATCATAAATAATACATAATAAATTGCAAATAAAAGTCCAAAAATATTGATTGAAAACTATAAAAATAAATAAATATAATCTAAATTAAATTTTGCAATGTCAAATAAAAATAAATCATAGTTATAAAATGTCAAAATTAACAACTACATACTAAGAAAGATCTAAATTAGAGTTTTAATTTTTTCAAATTCATCAATAAAACGCCTGTTCAGCGATCAATTTGGGACCAACTTAAACCGGCATTGTATAGCTTGATGCGTAGCCATGTGTTCAACGCTGAAGAAATGTTATTCCTATGCTGATGTATGAAAGGGAAATTGATTAGGATTGACATTTGACGTGTGAAGCGTTTGGAAAAATGCCGCTGTAATTTCCTTATACAGTCAAATCACGATTTCTGCAATTACTTAGACCAGTTCATTTTTTAAGTAATACATGTTAAAAAACGGTTCATGTAATTTTTGAAACCACGGTACTTGACCATTATATTGTGTTAATTATTTTTTTAATATTATTATTATAACATAACATCACGTCTATATTACACATAAGGGTGTGGCAGAGGTGTAGAACAGCCACATTTCGCCTGTTATGTTTGGGTTAACCTAACCTTTGGTTACCTATTTAAGTTGCTGAGATGAAATAGTGTGCAAAGTTCGTTTTTTTTTCGTGTGCTAATTTTGAGTCCTAGATGTCCTGTCCTAGAGTCCTGTGTGACTGCTAGATGCAAATATCTAAATAGCTTTTGGAATAGAGCCTTTCACATAATGGCATACTTTAAAATTTAAGCCCTCGATTTCTCTAGTATCCAACCATCAATTTTGGATTGCTCCCATGCTCATCATGCCATAATGTCCAATCGAATTGAGAACCTCATTATTCTTTTTAAATTCGGGGTCGAATATTGAATTAAGAAGTTGGTTAAAAATAGCGACTTTATCCAGTCGGTATTTTAAACGTCTTCTGAATTGCCTGTCCTCAACTGTTCCCGCCTGCAACAAAGCGTGAGCCTAAAGAAAAGGACATATATACATACATACATGCATGCATACATACATACGCTCGAAAAACATAGCTCTCCTTCTGACTCAGTCGGTTAAAAAGAGTCAAATCAAAACAAATAATTTATTTCCATGGGCCCCAAGGGGCGCTTGAACACGTCAAAACAAACATCAAAACACAAAAAATATAAAATTAAAATAAAACTTAGTTAACTATATTATAATACTTATTGTAATAAAATGATTTGACACCGGAGCTTAGATTGACTTTAATTCAACTTAGAGATTTGAATTAAAATCAAACCAAGTACCAGCTCCGATGGGTATTGCATCATGAGAAGAGCTGGTGAGAAACTCATGTGCACCATCTTTTCAAATAATTCATACAATATTTGTTTTTTTTTTTGACAATAATTTTATGTGTAAGTTATAGCAACCAAAACAACATTATAGCTAAAGAAATGAAGAGAAAATAAACTTAAATATAGAAATGGAATTAAATGAATACTTATAAATAAATCCATAGTATATAAGGTTGCAATATCTTACACTTCAAGCAGAAAATAAAGGAGAAAAACAATGTGTGTATACTACTGTATATATGTATAAGGGTTTCAGAACAGACAAAAAAAATAATTATATATATACTTATAACAAAAACTATTTATACTCCAAAAATATAAAAATTAAAAAATGTACATACAGCTCTACTAACTTCATTTCTATCATGTAATGAGAATGGCAGATTTACATTTATCGCGATCAAACTCTAACCACATAAATGTTTACCCAATAATTGGCAACTTAATTTAGCCACTGTGATATGAATAGCATACACTTTCAGGCAATCTAATTGGATACTCAATTAGAGCTCACAAACTATATGAATATTATATTACTCTAGTTTTGATGCGATGTTACAAAATTATTATTTTAGACTTAAAATATTTGCTTTCCCTATATTGTTCGATAAATATTTCCACAATGCTTCAATTATTTTGTTGATTGTTGATCATGTTACAGTCAGCGCATGTTAGGAGTGTACCTATGTTGTTCATCAGTTGGTAGGTACTTGTAAATATACACAATATAGGTGTTTTTGTACCGACAAGGTGTGGCGTGGCAGAACAGTGCAGGAATTGAAACTTGTATGCCAAAATGTCCATCATCGCCCTGCCAATCTTTATTTATTTTTATTTATTTAAAAACTTTTTGCACAAAACGTGACAAAGGCGGACTTAATGCCGAAGGCATTTTCTACCAGTCGACCCTCAGGGTGGTGCAGAGATAATTGGTAGGTGCATAGTATAAGGTATATAACGCCTAGCGTGGCGTGGCAAGAATAAAAACCGGCCAAGTGCGTGTCGGGCCACGCGCAATAGGGTTCCGTAGCTAGTCGTAACAACATTAAAGGTACCGATTACCGACAAATAGCCGAAATACCAACATTTTTTTGCCAGCAAAAATAACTTTGTTTTTCATAGTGTTTTATGCAATTTGTATAAATAACAAAGTTATAATTTGCGGTTGCTGAAAAAGTGCTACATCTCAAAAACTGCTGATTGTATCTCATTCAAAACAATTTTGGTTGAAAGTTTTTATTAAGGTCTATAATATATATTTATTTTAGATTTTTCACTCCTGTGGTTTAAAAGTTAGAGGGGGGGGGACACTCATTTTAGCACTTTGAAAGTGTCTATCTTTGGAACGATTGACATTGAAAAAAATGGTTCTAGAAACCTCAATGTAATTTTAAAAGACCAGATCTATAGACACCCCACACGTATAGGTAGAATGAAAAAAAAAAAAAATTGTTTCAGTTCAATGTATGGAGGGCCCCCTCTAATATTAATATTTTTTTTTTTTGTGTAAAATCGTAAAGCGGTTAACAGAATACATCTACCTATTTAGTTTCAATTGTGTAGTTCTAATAGTTTCGGAATAAAGTGGCTGTGACATACGGACGGATGGACAGACAGACAGACAGACAGACAGACATGACGAATTTATAAGGGTTCCGTTTTTTGCCATTCGGCTACGGAACCCTAAAAACATTGCTTTATACAATATTGTTTTTTTTTCTACAATAATAGAGTATGTATTAACGTTTAATGTGTGACGTCGCAAGCTGACAAGCCAGCAGGAATTGAAATGCTTGCTAGTACCATATTGAATTTAATTGCATTAGAAATAGAGTATTATATTCATCGGAGCCGGATGACGACACGGTGTAAAAGGTTCAGCGTCTCTTCAATTCACTCCCTGTCCATTCACGCCTCTTCTTGCCAGTATCAAACCACCTTTATGGTTAATTTTACTAGTGTCTATTATAAATAAGATACTTGCAAGTAAGTTTGTAATAATAAACAGTATGCCAATTGATAAGTGAGATCTAATTCATTATAATTGTTTTCAATTGCATACAAATTTTAGATCTACATAACATATAATCACATTTCACCAGTTATATTTAGTGCAAACAGCACCGCAAACAATGCCTACACAATGCAGCTACTTAAAATTTCCTAGCGGCAAAATCACAATTAACACTTCGGGAGTTACACCCGATGCCACGTGGTAAAAATAAATTAATGGATTAATGGTGAATGGTAAATATCTTTTATATTTTCGATGTATATTATTGTATATAAATATATTTTTTTAATTCAAAGTGTATAGTTGTAAATATTTAAGTAATTAATTATTAATTTAGTTGTATGTTGAAATTAAAGAATCCACATCTGTTTAGTGATCTATGGTGAATGGTGAATGATAAAATGAATTTCATTCATTTTTTATTAATTAGTTATCCTCCTATAATCAAACAGTACATATTATAAGATAAGAGCTCACAGCAAACAGCGCTTCTTGCAGCTCTTATCTGTTTACTCTACTACTTACTACTTAGCAGCACAATGTAATATCAAGCACGTGATCAGTAGAAGGTCAACTGCATACAAATGTCAGATCCAGATAACATATCATCACATTTCACTTGTTATATTTAGACCCCATGTGATATTTAAACCTAACGTCACTCACTGCCAACAATTTTCTACTCGGAGCTGCGAATGGGAATTTCCTGGCGAAAAAAAACCCAAATAACACTTCGAGAGTCAAACCCGAGACGTTGTGGTGGGAATTAATTTATGAATGATTGAGTGGTAATAGAATGACTGAATGAATGGTAATCGAATGAATGAATGAATGGTAATCGAATGAATGATTTAATGGTGTGCTGTCCGAAATTCAACCCAAAAACAATTTTATTTGGTGGAGAAATACACTTTTGGCTTTTAAAAATACCAATCACGCGTGGCCAGTGAGTACCTGGGTTTATGGCTTAGCACCATTCACAGAGTGGATGCGACATACAGAAATTTTTGAACATAAAGTTTTTAGACTTGGTTAGTGTTTATTTATCCCAGTAAGTACAACTGCAAAAAATACGTTTTCCGAACAAGTAGAATGATGTCCATGTTCTATTTTTTTTTCGGAACGCGGATATTTTCGTAGTTTTACTTTGAACCGGTGGAAACGAACAATTGGCATGTCTAGGATCTGTGTTTATACTAAATACGTCTCATCTTCCCTGTGTTTATACTGAACAAAAGCCCCCATGTAGATTATCTGCTAGTAATGTAATATAATCATCACCCATGTACCCTCATACCAATTACTTAGCGTGGTGCAATACATTTATTCTTCTCAACCTTAGATATTTGAACCAAAAGGACAAGTCAAGCGTGCTGCTGCGAAATGTGAAAAAGCGCCGCACTTGAGTTGTCTAAGATGCGCGGAACAAGCTACCTCCCCTTACTCGCAAGTTTTCGCCGACTTATTTGCTTAGATATTTGCTTTTATTTCCTCTCCATATTGAGTAAGTGCTCTTTGTCAACTGTCAGCCGTCATCTCATGCACACCCTCGCCAGAAAAACATTATTTATACAATCTGTCTTTGTTTTTTCGGTGTTTTTTACCCATATAACGGTCCATGTTCATATAAATTATAACATCTGTGTTATACCAATGGGATGTAAAACAAATTTAACCCGTTAAATTGGGTAAGCCTATTTCTATCTATCGAATACATTTTCAAGACTTCGTGCTGGTACTAAAATTAGTTAAATATATTTTGTTGAACTGGAAATTTATTTATTTATTTAACTTTATGCACAAAGTGTACAAAGGCGGCTTAATGCCTAAGGCCTTCTTTAACAACCAACCAAGGAAGATGCAGAAATAAAAATATGAGAAAGGTGTACCTAGGTGCATACTCTGAAATTAAATCGAACCTGAGACACATAATTACTAAGCATATATGCTTAACACTATACTTCGTGAATAACAAACGTTTGAACATTTTATCCAACCCCTCGCTCGCACTAGTGACACAGTGACATCCCCTTCAGTTGGCACGTATGTAGTGCATAGAGCCTCGAGCCTCCCCGAGTGACGTAAACAACGATTTCTTAGCATGCAATTTTAGCAGCCGATTATAAAAAATTACGCTCCGACTTTCGCTAGCTCTTGTAATAAAAACGTACAATTTATAAGGTACGATTAACTACTCATAACTTGAACACGGTCATCTGCAATACTCGGAAACTCTTCAAGAAATATTACACGAAGGAAATTATGAATTCAAACTTTTGCGGTATCTTTCTAGCCACTTAAAGTCCGTAACTTTAGCCTGTCTGTTGTTTGTTTACCTACTATTTTAGATACTTTTTATTTAGAAAAATACGAGTAGATTTAAACTTATATTATGAAAAGGCAATATCAGATTATTTCTTTGTTACAATTTAACTCAATAACTACAAAACCAATTAAAAAACCCACATATTTTATCGCAAAGCCGCGTGGGGAAGCTAGCTGCATACTTGTTTAACTTATTAGTTAAAACATAATAACTTTAAATTATTTTTAAAGCTTTACTTAGCAAATGATACCAAGTTTTTTTTCACACTGTCACTTATGCTAGCAGTCCACACCTACATCCATCAAAAGATGCTTCTTTCTCCGTCCAAAACTCTGTTAAACCAGCTTTAGCCAGCCCATTGTCTGGTTACTCAATACCTTACAGCTCCTTAAGTAAGATACAACTTAATTTTTATAATTTATATTCCTAGAATAATTATAAAACAATTTATATTGGTAGCATTGAATATCACATACCGTTCTAACGTGCTTCCAATTGTGCTATCAATCCACCTTAAAGCACAAAAACTCCATCCCTGTATTGAACTTCTGCAATCCATTTTCTTACGACTCAAAACTCCGTAAAGCCAGCTTTAGCCGGCCCATTGTCTGTTTACCGAATAGCTTACAGACCCATAAGTTAGGTTTGAGTATTGCTCAGAAAAAAGAAAAATATGTTTTGGGATCAACTGAAGGACAGCCCGTTTTGTGGAGTTTTATTATTCGAAGTTATAACACAAATATGTTTGCTTTCCTCTAAAGTTTTTAGGGACATAAAACATTATTAGGGATATTCGATTTTTTTCGGCCAATCTTGTAAATCTATCCTAATATTATAAAGCTGAAAAGTTTGATGTTTGGAAGCGTTAATCTCAGGTACTACTAGTTTGATTTGAATAAGGTATTTTTTATTGATTATCTCATTTATTAAGGAAGGCTATAGATAGACTGTAAAGCATCACGCTGCAAACAATAGGCGCGGAGCAGCAGTGATATATGTTAGTGAGTAATATCAGGGTCTAATCTCAACTCTTAAAAGGTTAGTAGTTCAAGCACTACTGAACGACAAGAGCTAGAGCTCTTATGTACAGTCGAGCTTATTAATATGTTGGCAGTTTTAAGAGTAGACTCCCGAGCGCTGTGTGTTCATACTAACGTAATATGGGTTTAACTTAAACATTTTTAAGGTTATTATCTAATTTTTCGAAAAATTATATGTATAACAAAGCATGCAATGCAAGCATAAATGCATGTTTCTTCGTGACTATTTTGTCAAAATTGTTTTAAATAATAATTGAGTTACATACAAACTAAATTTTTTTTTTTTCAAAAAATGAGCACTACAAACATTATTTTTAGTGTTTTAGATATGATTTGTCAATAAGAATAGATTATAACTTAATATATTAAAGTTTACTTTGTATGGAAAACAACAAAGCAATTATTTCCCCTTAAATCGGGTTTTTTTCTAAAATAACGTTACTCAACTATACCGAAAATAGGGAAGGTTACAAAAATCAACCTGAAATCCAGGCTTCACGTGGATATTACTTCTAAGTACTTGTTATTTCTTTATTGTGTATTGAAGTAGCCAGTTGAGGTTTCGGCAATAATTTCGACTAAACGTGAGAGTTTTGGGATCGGATAAAATATGGCGTAGTTTCGACTTAGGTTTATGTTGTTGGTATTATTTTTATTGTGAAAACTCTTTTTTGTTGAACAGACGGTTAAATGTTAGACATCATGTGTTATTTAAGGGTATAATCTGGTCACCGAAATGGAATACAATTTGTGACGGTACTTTCTGCTTAATGCAAAATTAAATCTCAAAAAATGCCTCGATGGCCTAGTGGTTAGCGTAAGCGTCTCTCATCGCGAGGTCTTGGGTTCGATACTTTCGGGTCGAGCAATGTGTTATTTGTGAACTTACCGTCAGGAAATTCACGGCACAGAGTTGTTTATTTTTAATTTATTTATTAAATGAGATACTCATTACGCTAACAGTATCCCATTACGCACAGAAAGCTAGGTATACAATATTTCGACATAAATAATTCACATAATATTACAAAAAAGTATGAGGTAAGTATTTAAAATTCAGCACACTTCATTTAAACTAAAGTTACGACTAAAAATTCACGGTTATGAAATAAATTGAATGATCTCAAATTTTGAACGGAAAAATGTGTGTTTTTTGCATCCACGATCTATAAATATGTTAAAGTAATTCCTAGTAGATCGTATTCGTACAATGTCAGTGTCTAATTCACTTACTTGTTTGCTCTTACAAAAACTCCTAAACATCATTGGTACCAAATTTAATCAAGGCTGAACATACGTAACATGCTTACGGAAATGACATTTATTTTGGTCTCACACTTTGACAAGGTTGTCCAAAAAAAACAAGAAGTTAGTCCAATAATAGGTTCCGTGAAATACCCGCAAACTGTACTCTTTTCCTAGAATGAATTAGGATTAGTGAGGTGACAAATACGAAGTATATGCCTTTGAATATGTATTATTATGTATATGTAATAGTATATGTCTCCAAAGTAATTGAAAACAGGGAGCTTCTAGCTCAGGCTTATAAACAATGATTTGCCTCTCTTTGAATATATTATTATTATGGCTCATAAACTGAATGCATACTTTAACTATTATTCTTGTAAGTATACAATACAAAATTACATATAGTATGCTGAAATAGTGAGCATAGTATGCACATATCAATTTTTGTATTGGAGGTTTAGAGCAAATTTATATTTAAAAAAAGTATTTTATATATCATATTATAAGTTATTGTAGATGTGTATATATTATTGTTTTATAGTGGGTAATTAAATTGAAAATAAAAAATATATATACGGTAAAAAAAACAACAATAAGAGGGAAAAAGATTGAAGAAACTACATTTCTAAAATTTTACCTAAATAAGTTACCAAAAATACGTTATGAAATTTGAATTATTCTGCGAATTTCTTTCTTTTCTAATTAATGAACTTGTAAAAATATCAAACATAGTGCAAACACCATTTTAGAATGTCTCCATTCTCTAGAAACGACTAGGAATAACATTAGTGCGGACTAGATAGAGTGCGGTAGATGATTGAGTTAAGACATTCGTATTAAACGAAATTACATTTATTTCTTTTTCCACACATTTAATTTTATACTGTTAACAATAGATTTAAAATAGTATTTACATGTTCACAGTTACTAACCAATTCACTCCACCAAATCAACACGCGCACAATCTGACGTTATATTAATATTTCTGATTATAAAATTATCACTTTAGCCACACTTCACTTTTAGGAGATCTTATTCGTACCACAGTTCAAAATGGACTACCGACCGTTACTGTTCGTCTGGCGTTCAAGGGTTTCATATTTGACAGACCTAACCACTAGACCATCGAGATATTCATTATGTGTTTGTTGAACCAAATATCTTAATACGTATTCGTATTGGTATTCATCGCATCACTAGCAACAAATTGAGAAGGATTAGCGGATAAAACTTTGTCATTTGTGTTACAAGAGACAAACAAAGCATCCTTGAGTTTTAATTCTGTTGTTCGAGTCTCTTGTTGACAGTTAACTTCGTGCTTATATATACACACATTGATTTCTTATTAAGAAGAAGTACAGAGTATGATCACATATGATTAAATAACATACACATGCTAAGCATTTTTCAAAAATTAGACAACGGGTCTAAATCGCGTAATTATTTTAAAGGTAAATAAATACCTATGCTTGATGTTTCGAATACATAATAAGTCAACACCATGAGAATATGACTGCAGCCATCGATACGAAAGAAGAGGAAGAAGAAGTTTCGAATGTCTTGCATCACCAGTCGGCTCGTGACCACGTCACGAGCCGACTGGTGAAGCTGTAATTTTTGAAAAATGTTCTCAAATCGCGAAAGTTTAAAAACATAATATATGCTAAGCTTTTAAAGAGCGAGCGAAATGTTTACCTATTCTGGTAGGGTTGGCACAGAAGAATAAATTATATTTACGTATATATAATACAATCACTGGAATACGGAAAAAAAAATATAATAATAAAATATTGTTTAATATGTGTACCAACCCTAATTACTAAAAATAAATGTTTAATGTGTTAACACATTCGATACATTACGTAAACATAAATAAATACAATAAATGATTATCATATTAAGTATAACTTCCTCGATGGTTAAGAAGTTAGCGTATGGATCGATTGCCGGGTCGTGCAAAGTATTATTTGTGAACTTTCCGTCAGGCAATTCACAATGGCAGAAGTCGGAATTGTGCCCGCTGGATGGTGATAAGCTCACCCTCTATCCCATGGTACCTAAACATAAAAGGTGAAATGTAAAGTGTTGTACACCTCTGCCACACCCTTTATGATAATATGGCGTGATGTTATCTTATGTTATGTTACACCATATTAAATAGAGGTTTTTAAGTTATAACACAGTGATAAAAATTTAATACTTCATAATAGAACTTACCGGTATCTTGTTATTGCTGTGTCTATAGTGGACTTTCGTCACCGATTACTGAGTTACAACTGCACGATAGGTAAAAATAAATGGCTGACCTACAACAGTAATGTTACCATGATAATAAAATAACTTGCTTTGTAAGTTTTTTAAAACTGAAAGCAAATAAAACAGTAGGTGACTAAAGTGGAATGTCCACCTTGGTGCTAATTTGATTATGATTTAATTTCATGTTTTTGTTGTAATAAAATAAGATTAAGAGGTAAAATTTGTGTTATAATTAAGAAAAAGCAATCCTTACTAATATTATAAAGGCGAAAGTTTGTAAGTATGGATGTATGGATGGATGTTTGTTACTCTTTCACGCCAAAACTACCGGGTCGATTTCGATGAAATTTTGCACACATGTAGCTTATAGTCTGGATTAACATATAGGCTACTTTTAATTGACACACCACGCGGGCGGAGCCGCGGGCGGAAGCTAGTATTCTATAAAAACTCCCCAAAAACGCTGATATATATAAAAAAAACCGTGAACTTTGGTTAGTTAAAGTTAGCGACAGGCGGTGTGACACCTTAAAATGTTCTTTTTTGCTTCTTATTTTTAATTTTTAATCGGTTAAATTAACTCCATGATATTATATATTTCTTAAAGGTAATGATCTATACTGTACATAAAAAAAAATGCATTTAATAGAGTATGAGATAGTCTTGTAAACTGTTTGTAAAAGTTTGTGACAGTACTTTTTTCTTACGTTATTTTTTTTACGGATTGGCTCAAAAACTTGCATCGCTGTGTTGTTAAGATAAGGTTTTACAATTTCGATAGTGAAGCTAGGGGCCGTCGATATTTGATTTATTTGATATTTTAAAGCCGGTAAAGCATTCTATAACAGGCTTGACTGGACACAGCTACAAACCATAAGGTCAATTGTATAAATTGTTAGAAAACAGGAACGAAATGCTTCACCGTCTCAGTTCCTTGCCCGTAACGAGATATAGTTTGCGGCGAACATTGCTCTACTAGTAGTTTCAAACTCATATTGAAGTCATGCGATCGTCGAATGAAAGTCACGCAAGGTTTTCAATTGAAAAATTTACTGTCTAATGGTTTTTTATACTATGTCTGCAGCGAACGAACGTATAGTGATCATGATGCAGCGCGCACTATTGGTCAGTATTGATAATGAGCAGCGATAGCTGAATAGGAGACCGTAGGACTACGAAGTCAAAGGTCCGTGTGCAAACCCACTGCACACACCTCTGTCAATGGATCGTTATGGTTCGTCTTTTCGAAGATATGTGTGTATTTATCATATTAATTATCACTCACCACCGCTAAAAATTGCTCAAGGCTGTGTGAAGTCCACCAATCCGCTCTTGGCCAGTGAGGCGGACTATGGCCTAACCCTTCTCATCATCATCGTGGTACATGTTTTAGATACAAGGCTGCTATTATTAATAATAATGAGACCTTTTACCGAGCTAGCACCTACTTGTGGTGTAATTTCTTTTTTTTAAAACCCTTATTGGATTTTATAAATCCGAAACTGACTTCTATATTTTAAATATGTTAAAGCGACTCTTAGTAGAAGCAATGTGAAGAGCCAGCACCACAATCGCTGGGCTAACGATCACTTCGCTTTGTGTGACTCGAGACCAACTGCTACACTTGTTTGTTTGATTTGTCAGACCCTAGTGCTGACCCTAGTGCTGTGCTATCATGTTATTATTATATTTATTTGTAAAGCCTCCAACCTCACTTGCACATATTGTATGAATATAAAAATTTGGTTATTTTTTTATCCGCTTAAATATATTTTTTTGAAACGCCCATATCCTAACTGTAACAGCACCCCAATTTAACCCAAGGCAGATGTGTAAAACAACCACATTTCACCTGCTGTGTTAAGGTCCCATGTATATGTCCCGGGCATAACCCCAACGACGAAAAAATCTCAAATAATTTCCCTACCCCGCCCAGGAATCGAACCGGTGAGAGGTCGCATTTAAGGTAATCACTAGAACAACGGGGCAATTCAAATATCTTAGAGCTCATTGCATCAACGACAGTTTAAAAATCTTGGGTCTAAATATGTAATAAATTGCTGCCATTATTAGTCAAGAAAGAAATCTCTGTGTGAAATGTATGATTGAGGGTTAATATTAAAGGCTCTATCAATTAATCAGTCAATGAGTAATGACGAAAATATGTATTGATATTAAAAACATTAAAGTTTCAATACCTATAGAAAACTTATCGCATTAGCAAGACTGCGATAAATGTCGAAGTTACTTTTGATGAGATACAAACTTTTATGAACTAATTTTGAAGCATTCGTGGCTCAATGGATGACTTACAATCGAGAGATCTAATCCTGGCCATAGCACCACGAATGTGAATTTTCTCCTAACACAAGCAAATTAAGCTTAGTTGGAGTCAACAAGAATACCTACTAGTATTTTATTAAAATTGACTTGAGCATAGAAATCTTAATAACTAAAGTGTAAGACTGGCTGCGACTCAGGCGCGACGTATCGTATCTCTCTTGATATTGCCTAGACGTATAGGCGAAACCACGGTCGACTCAATAGACCAACATTACGTGAGTAACACCCGTATTTCATAATTATATTTTGTATCTGCTTTATATTACTATACCTAGTGAGCAAAAAACTAAAGCGCGCGACTTTTTCGGCCTGGGATTCGTTGACCTCCCGCGTTATTACTGGCGTCAAACGTTACTCTCCTTATTAAATATAATTTATTTTTATTACAATTCAACTATACGAAATTTCGTATTTCTAACTACAAAAATGATGGACTTTCATAAAACCCTTATTTTATCTCGTTCTGTGGAATTTCACGCCATTTAAGGAACTTTCATGTAAAATTTCAAGTTTCTAGTCCCAGTGGCTTAGATTATGCGTAAAGCGATAAGGCCGCCCTTTGCATATTGTTATTATCTTTTAATAGTTATCTTTAGTTTGTAATGGAATGGTATGCAAATAAAGTTTTATCTATCTATTATTATAAATCTTAAAATAAGGCATTTTTTTTATCCCCTAAAAGGTATTATCATAACACCTAATATTACCCATAAAAAGTATTTAATTAATGTCTAAAATACCAGCTATAGTGACAGTTGTATACATTTTAAAAAGTTTTAAAGCTGCCATTGTTGGGCACAGGTGTTACGATGAAAAAGTGGAATAACGTATTTAACACAATAATAATATAGTTTATAAAAACCTACTTTTACCGTCTTCACTTCACTTTATTCAGAAAAGTGTAATAGAAAAAAAACTTTCTGTCCATTGTTAATATAAAACTTTAGCTGCGACCCACCTAATGTTCACAAAAGACCTTTTCAATATATTTAAAATGTTTTAGTTTGCCTATAAGTTTTACTCACAGTTTATTGTAAGTAAATGTTATAGACTATAACAAAGCAATTTTCTCAATTGGTTTCTGAACTTCTTCTTGAGTGCTCGATACTCGTGTCGCGGGGGTGTTCAAAAACATCACACAAAGAGCACACCCAGTGTCAGAACAAATCTTTACGGATCACACAAAGATTTGTCCCGTGTGGGGATCGAACCCACAACACCAGCGTAGTTGAAAGCGGCAAGGCGACCGCTTTAACCACACGTTCTCGTTCTTGTGATGTATACTATACTATATATTATGACGACCGGATGGCGGAGTGGGTAGAGTACCTGCCTGCGACGCCGAGGGTTCGATTCCCGCTTAAGACAAATCTTTGTGTGCATGAATATGGGGGTTTGTCTTAGTCTGGGTGTTTCTATGTATAATAAGTATGTGTTTACCAAAGAAAAGTATATATGTATTAATATCAGTTATTCTAGTACCCAAAATACAAGCTCTGCTTAGTTTGGGACTTGTTGGCGTTGTGTGTAAGTTGTGAGAGATTTATTATTATTTATTATATATGTCATAACATAAGGAATTGTTCTTAGTGCCTGGGTAAACACGTTAATCTTTTGGTTCCAGGTGTAATTTAAATATATACGGCAGTCATTACAGGTCAGTCAGACGCACAAAAGTCTGACAACTAACCTAACAAAGTGTGTCGTATTGTATGTGGAGCTTTGACGACCGGATGGCGAAATGAGTAGTGTGCCTGCCTGCGACGCCGAGGTCGCGGGTTCAATTCCCGCTTAAGACAAATCTTTGTGTGAATGAATATGGGGGTTCGTCTTAGTCTGAGTGTTTCTATGTATAATAAGTATGTATTTATAAAAGAAAAGTATATATGTATTAGTATTAGTTATTCTAGTACCCATAGTACAGGTTCAGCTTAGTTCGGGACTAGATGGCGTTGTGTGTAAGTTGTGAAATATTTATATTTTTTTTAAAATTAAATACTGATGTTCAGCTAAATCCTTTGGACTACAAGCTGACCCAAATGTAATAGGGTAAAGGCTGGAAGAATGATTGTAGAAGGTTATGGACTGTAACAAAGCAATTTTGTAAATTAGTTTCTGAACAGCTCTTAAAAAGGGTCTTGTATTTGAGTGGTACTTTGGCCTTCGAATGATTTTTAATGAAATGCTGTTGAAAATTTTCTTATTGGATGCTGAAGTGTTTTCATCCCAGTGTATGAATATTACACGTAAATATTACGTTATCTTAAGATTACGATGAGCTGTCCGTATGTTTTTTTGTTCCGTTCCAGTGTCCAGCTCTTTTTCGGTTTAAAATAATTTTATTTTACGTGTTAAGAGAAGAACCTAGTTTTATATGGAACAGAAAACAAAAAACTTATTCAAATTATAACTAATAAGATACTATAATTACGTATTTATAATTTTGCCAGGCACTTTACATCTTCGTTTCATTTAAATTTACCAATAAATTACACCTAAATATTACGTTACCTTAAGATTACGCCGAGCTGTGCGGACAGTGCATGCGTAACTGGTATCGAGTTGATAACATCACGCCTATAGACTATAAGAAGGGTGCGACAGAGGTGTACAACACCCACACTTTACCTGTTATGTTTAGGTCCCATGGGATAGGGGTGAGTCTATCTCTATCCACCGGGCACAATTCCAACTCCGTGCTGCTATAGTAAAATTCCTGACGGCATTTACACAAATATAACTTTTTAACCGTTTAACCGACCTGGGAATCGAGCTCAAGACCTCACGATGAGAGGCGCATACGCTAACCACAACAAAAAACCTTAAAAAATTCAAAACTTAAACCAGTCTCGACCATAAAACTTCTCGGACAAACAAATAAAGAGCGTTAAAAGCCTTAGTCTATTAATTAGCCTCTTCTTCCTCTTCCATTTTAGCGGCTATAATAATAGCCGTTAAATAGCAGCTCGGCTAATTGAATAGCTCCGTACATCCTTAGCCGCTAATAAATCTGCCGGCAGTGAAATACCAACCGCGGATTAACGGAGCCGCTAAAACTGGGATTAAATCCGGCCGCGTTTACACCGAAGTGCTACTAATAAACCAGGCATTATACATTACAAAACATGATGCCTATATTACCTAGAGGTGAATAACACCCACACTTCACCTTTTACATTACGTTTAGGTCTCAGGTGGTAAGCCTATCACCATCTACCAGGCACAAATTGAACTCCGTACTGCTATTGGGCATTTCCCGACAGAAATAGCCCGAACCCGAGGAATTGAGCCCGAGAGACCTCGTGGTGAGTGACGCTTACCACTAGACTAGTATAAATGTAAGAAGCGTAGCCCTTGACGTTCCATTGTCTCTGCCTACCCTCATAGGACAAGGCGTGATTTTGATTTTCATGAAATAAAAAAAATAAAAAAACAAAAAATCAATCTACTAAATTCTGTATCTGTGTTCTTACAAAAACTTCTTGAAGTGCAATAATTAAGGGAATTACAGACGCAAAATAGCAGCTTAGCTATTTGAATAACTTTGAAATGTAAATTCAGAGTGTAAACACAAGTCCATCTCAGTTTCATACAACAATTTCAAAACCACTTCCCATTCTGAAGCAGAAATTCAAAGTTTCAAGTAATAGAGTAATCTGCTCGGGTCCCAGAGGCATCGTGGCAATGAAATGAACACAACTACCATGTTGTAAGCTCAGTACTAAGTATACGACTCCCCAGAGATTTCAATGAGATGCTGTAATGTTTTGAGTTCTTGAAACCAACAAATGATTAAATATTCTTAGATTTATTTGCCGGGGTTATAAAGCAGTAAAGATTAGTTGTAACTCTGAAAGTATGGAGTAGTCTCAGATGCTACACACGTGGTAGAGCTATTGTGATCATGCTCGACGGCGATAGCACTACAGTCATCTATATAATAATATTAATAAAAGCTTTTATTCAGACAGAGATTACAATACATTTAAATTTAAACATCCTGACTTTGACAATCTTCAAGAACTGCCTGTTTGCCTGACTTTGGTAAAGGCTTCAAATCTTTTTATTCTGCTCCGTTTAGCGCCTCGTCCACCCTCAAAAAGTCTCACCTATAACCTACTGCCAATAAGTAGTGCTTGCATACTGCGTTCCGGTTTGGTGATGAGATTAGGCCCTGAAATTACTGGCATACTATCAGGTGGAGTACACGGCCGTTCGCAACATACGAAGTATAAAAAAGTGCTTTTTTTTGACAACACATGCAGCGGTCATATCTACAGAATACTCGGCCGACGACTTACTGTACCACATAGTGAGCCGAATACGCAGTCTTGGCCAAGTACTCGGTAGAATACACGTGACGTCACATAATGATGTAACAAGTTAACTTAAAAAATGAAGGGTTCCAGGCTGGATGGGACCATAGCTTAGTAGGTATTCTGAGATCGCACGTTCAAGAGCTACCAGTCCCATATTTTCAACTATTTCTTAGTATACTCGGTAATGAGTCATCAAATTGTTACACTTCGGTGTGACACCAGGTCTCATGTAAGCTTAAACATCGTTTTACCCACTTGAGTTATTGAGCCTTAACAGGTGACGTAATGTACCGGAACGGGAGCTTGTCTCTTTGTATTCATTTGCTCAAACAAACGTTCACACACACACACACACACACACACACACGCATACACTTATTTGCACAGACTGGATAATTGTTTGTTTGGTTTGGGAGGACGTAATTCTAAATGAGGTGACGTTTTTTTTTTTCTTTGCTTTGGACATTTCTGTGTGGAAGACAAAGCCATTTTTACGCTACTTACGTAGGCAGCGAGTGAGTGGGTTGTCCATATAATGTTAAGTGTTATCTTCAGCTTATGAGCATGTCATTACGTTTTAAAAGCCTAGTGTGTACGCCAGCTGGCACAAACATTATTACAAAAACATTATGTAATAATGTTTTTTCAAAATTCCTCGATGATATTGTGTTTAGCGTATGCGCCTCTCCCCGCGAGGTTTCTGGCCGGGAAAAGTGTTATTTTGAACGGTTCGGAATTGTAATTGTGCCCGATGGATAGCGATATGCCTCTTTCCCATGACGACGTACGCAATCAACCCCTACCTCCGGCGCACCCTGGGCAGTCTGCAAATTTCCACCAAGCAGACTGGCGAATCCTTTCACCACGATTGCAAGTCAACACCATGAAAATATAACTACAGCCATCGATACAAAAGAAGAAGATGGGATCTAACACAACATAAGTGTGGGTGTTGTACACCTCTGCCACACGCTTCTTGGTAATTTAGTGATGTTATGTGATGAGTTATAAAAATCTATTTTATATCTGTCTAATTGCAAATCTTCTCACGCGCCTGTAATCAGAATAAAATGTCAAATGGTCTTTAATTGTCTCGGTAAACCCATCAATTCTAACAGTATTTCCTTAATCATAAAAATGTAATTGTTGTAGCCGGATTAGGCGTAAATTGTTTAGGGAATCTATTGTATCGCTTTGTAAGTGTAAGTACATATTTTAGTTTATTTATTATGTAATGTTTAATCTAATATGACATACATAACATTACATAACATTAAAAGAATACGGTAGAGGTGAGTAACAAACACACTTCACATGTATGTTTAAGTAACATTTGTGATAGCAGGTGAGCCTATCACCATCCACCAGGCACAACGCTGCTATTGAGAATTTTCTGACGGAAATTCCCAAAAGAAAATTTTCCGACCCAGCAATCGAACTCGAGAACAGTATAATACTGGTGGTAGAGCTCTTGTGAATGAGCTCGAGGGCGGCAGCACAACCATCTCACCTTTAACCTGCCGCCAAATAGTAGTGCTTCCTTTACTGTGTTCCGGTTTGGTGGTGAGATCAGGCCCTGAAATTACTGGCACATGAGGCATACCACCGTAGTCCTCAGCTGCAGCGATGCATCTATAATCTGCTTTTGTGGATTGTTGATGTCCATGGGCTGTACTCCACTTACCATCAGGTGGACTACACGTTCGTTCGCTGTGGGCGTAGTATAAAAAAAAAGTACAAAACTTATACCGCTAGACCAACGAGGCAATAAATATATACATAAACTTTATATTTTTTTTATTTTTTTTTATTTTACGCCCACAGCGAACGAGTAGTCCACCTGATGGTAAGAGGAGTAAAGCCCATGGACATAAAAAATCCACAAAAGCAGATTATAGATGCGTCGCTGCAGCTGAGGACTAAGGTGTAATGCCTCATGTGCCAGTAATTTCAGGGCCTGATCTCACCATCAAACCGGAACACAGTAATGGAAGCACTACTATTTGGCGGCAGGTTAAAGGTGAGACGGTGGTGCTGCTGCCCTCGAGCTCATTCACAAGAGCTCTACCACCAGTATATATTATCTAATATATCTGTCTAATAACAAATCTTCTCACGCGCCTGTAATCAGATTCAAGAATGTCAAGTGGTTTATAATTGTCACGGTAAAACCATTAATTATTACAGTTTTTCCTTAACCATGGCATTTAAATGCTGGATTAAGTTGTTTTGGCCGGATTAGGCGTAAATTGTACGGAGAATTTATTGTCCGTTGAATTTTACCACGTCTTTATTGTATCTTTGTTTTTTTGTTGTACTATAAAAAACTTGTCTTTTTAGCAATTAGGCCTAAGTCAGTGTCCAGATTTTTAAGTGCTAGGTAATTTATAGAATACCTAGTATTATATAAATTACCTAGCTCTTAACTATCCGGATACTAACTACACTTATTAATAGCAGTCCTGTTAGTATCTAATACATGTGCCACAGCTGGGCTCGGGCCTCTTCTCATGATACGAAGGGTTAGGCCATAGTCCACCACGCTGGCTAAATGCGGATTGGTAGACTTCACACGCCCTCGATCACTTTTAGGTACTCTCAGGCAGGTTTCCTAGCGATGTTTTACTTTACCGTTAGCGAGCGATATTTTATATGATAAATACACACATATCTTCTAAAAGACGAATCTTAACGATTTATTGACAGAGGTGTGTGCCGTAGGTTTGAGCCCGAGATCTTTGACTTTGAAGTCCTACGGTCTCCCACTGGGCTATCGCGGTTTTTGCAGTAGCATTTGCACTTAACTATCCAAAACCTTTTTTGGGTTCCGTACCCAAAGGGCAAAAAAGGGAACCCTATTACTGAGAGTTCGATGTCTGTCTGTCACTAGGTTGTATTCCATGACCTGTGATAGCTAGACAGTTAAAATTTTCAATCATGATGTTTAAATAACTGCCAATACCAAATAAAATAATAATTTAGGGGACGGGCCTTCCATACAGCATACGTGATTATTTTGCTCGTTTTAGTTCGATATTGATAATAGTAATAGGTAGACGCTTGAAATATTCACAAAATATTTAGTTATTATAGTGTCTTTAAAATAATTAGTTAAATTAAATAAAATAAATAGGGGGTGGCCCATACAACAGATTTTGCCGTTTTTATTGATACGGAACCCTTCGTGTGCAAGTCCGACTCGCACTTGGCTGGATTTTCTGATAGTCATTTTTTCTGCCTGGACATTTAAAAAAGCCTCATAGATAGATAGATAGAGAAAACTTTATTTGCACATCAAATTTGTAACAAACATACAAAGAAATAGGTACTTAAAACTATAACGCAAAGGGCGGCCTTATCGCTTGACGCGATCTCTTCCAGGCAACCTTAGGATGGACATAATAGAATGGATATTTGCGGTAGTTTATTGCATTGGATTTGTTGTTTCTTTTTCTTTTTAATTTTGCTCAAGGCTTGTCAAGATTAAAGACTAAAATAAAATAAATGAATAATTAAAATACTAAATAGTACATAAAATATTGAGTGCATAGGCACTTAAATACACACTATACAATATAAAAATACATACAATACATAAATACATACTATATACAATATATACATATACATAAATAACATATACATAAATAACATATACATACTTATTATACACTACAAAGAAATTATTATAATGATAAATAATGCTCATTTAACAGTTTTTTAAAATAGGTATAAATCTAGAACTAGTGAGTAGGCCATAAAAAGCTAAAGTTAGGTGTTCTGTCATAATTTATGAGAAATCATTTAACAAATAAGTTACTTATTTAATTTAAAACAAAAACTAATTTAACAAGCTATTTTTCTTGCTTCATTATATTAAATGGCACTGAGATTGTTAATTACAAGATACATTAACCCAAAAAGTATAAACCCAACTTCTTTTAAAAATTTCTTGAGATAAAACATAAGATCCGAGTTTATTGCGAAGAAAAATTCTTTAAACTTTTTTACAAACTAAAACGGTTAAAAATTATAAAAATGGCACGTTAAAAGATCGCGCTGGGGTTAACCGTACCGGGAAAAACGCAAAATACCCGCTTTAAAATGTATTATATAAGTATTTGCACCTTTTACCTCTGAAACAGTGTTGGGAACAGTCAATAGATTCTGCTATTTGTCGATAAAATGGCGTTTTCTTTGAAAAGCTACAAAATTAAAATACTATTCATTGTTGCCTAAAATTACACATATTGAGCATAGTTTGCTGTACTAATTTAATATCACAATAAAAATCCAATTTCAGTTGATTTTTAGAGTATATTCTATGAAAAAACACTTACTAATAATTAAGTACCCTATTAACTCTGAAATTACCAATCTCTCCTAAAATAATTGACTCAGAAGGTACAAAACATACCGCGGTTCTTTAATAAACAAACAAAAAAAAAAAAACCCATATTAAACCGTATTTTTATATACTTCGCCTGCGCTAACGAGAGTTTGTATTATCCAACTACGTTATTACATACTATGCTTGCAGCGAACGATGGTAAGTGAAGTACAGCCCATGGACATGAACAATCCACAAAAGCAGATTGTAGATGCGTCGTAGCAGCTGAAGACTACAGTGCTATGTCTCATATACCAGTAATTTCAGGACCTGATCTCACCACTAAACTGGAACAGAGTGATACAAGCACTACTATTTCACTGCCGTCTTCGAGCTCGTTCACAAGTGCTCTACCACCAGTTAACATAAGTATAAAAAGACGCGTAAAACACACAACTTTTTTTTGTTTATAATTGGTTAAAAGTAAATTTTTATTAAAACTGACGTGAGTTTGTAACATTATTCAAATTATAAAATACGGATGTTACTCACGTAATGTTGGTCTATTTAGTCGACCGCGGTTTCGCCTGTACGTCTGAGTCGCACTCTCTTGATAATGCCTAGACGTATAGGCGAAACCGCGGTCGACTAAATAGACCAACATTACGTGAGTTACACCCGTATTTCATAATTTGAATAATAGTAAATTATAATTTCGCCTAAAACTATATATCGATACTATTTGCCCCTCCCTACCTAAAAGGTAGGATATCCCTTAAATCCCCGGGGGTCTGATAAATTGTGTTTCGCTTGTTCTCAACGGTTATTAATAATATTTTAGTATACATTTACATTTTCTAGTTATTTTAATACAGTTTGTGTAATAAAGCGACTTGTTAAGTAAACTGTTTAATAAACTCTTCTGTGAAGTTTAATGATGGAAAGATAATTTATATTTTGGTCTGCTTGTTGACGTTTGCAACTGTAAGGTATCTGGTTTGATTCTTGAGACACACAGAAATGATTTAGATTTTTAGGGATTCATGGAGTCAAATATTATGCGAAGTAGAAACGATTAGCTCACTTTGTATCACATGCAACATAACAGGTGAAATGTGGGTGTCATACACCTCTGACATAACCTGCCGGGTAATAAATAGTTTTTTATCATTTCAGACCCTTGAGAAAAAAAGACTGATATCAACTGTGATTTTTCTGGTAGAAAAAATACTCTAAAAATACTTATTATTACTACTACTCTAGTACTTAAATAAATAGTTTCGCAATGAGACAGCTTTGTTGTAAGCGTATACGCCTTTCACCGTGAGGTGTTAGACTCGATTCCCACTTCGAGAAAAAAAGTTATTTAGGGCCGTCTTAAAGCAGCATTGAGTCTAGAATTGTTCCCGGTGCAAAGCAATAGATTAACCCCCCACCCCACCCTACTGAGATATAGGTGTAACGCATCTCAGCTGCCATACCATTTCGAGTATATAGGCGTAATGCTATGTTAAAATTTTCTTTTACCTCTTCAAATACCTATACAATTCGGTATGTTTTATAAAAAACACGGTTAACCCAATTCATGTTAAAGAATTATCTATAAATTTTCCTCTTTCCAGACATACTGAGCTGACGTTACTACACGCATCATTTTCCCGTCTGGAGGTTAATTTTCAGGCCCGTTGTTTTATCTTGTACATTGGGTTCTTTTTTAGACTAGGCTTGGGTGTTGAAGATTATACTTCATGATATTGAGAATTTGTCTAGGTTGAATAAGTTTCTATGATGGTGGCTGAGTTTTGTTATAACCAAGAATTATTTTTTTTATGAAAACAAAAATATAGACTGGTTTGATAATAGGTGGTACTGGTATGAAAAAATTTAAACGATATTTTTTTTTTTATGTATTTTTTATTTGTATTAATCGAACTAATCACCCATGCATCTTTGCCAACGCAGTTGGAGTTTATTGATGCCGTTCTTAAAGAAATCAGCTGGAAGGGAAGCAACAAATTCTTCAAAGGCATTTTGTAATGCTTCTCAGGCATTGTTTTTTTTTCCTGCCAAGAAGTTATCCAAATTCTGGAAAAAGCAGTCTGTAGGCGCAAGGTTTGATGAGTAGGGCGGATGACGGTGAACTTCCAACCCCAGTTCTTGCTTCTTGGAGACCGTTTGCTGTGCAGTATTAGACGCTAGTGTTGAATTTTAAATAAACAAGTGACTTTATGATAAAAGAGTATATTTTGATCTAATCTTTAACCAGCTGCTGTATATAATAGTGTTAATTGGTCCTTAGTGAGAGGAGAACTGGTCCTTTGGCGACGAGTGTAGGAACTGAAATAATTCCCAATTCATAAAGTAAAAAATAACCAGAAAATTGAGATATGTTCTGCATACTTAGATAATTAAACCAAAAAGCTTAGTCATTATCAGGCGACCCTCCCGCTCCCCCGCAAGTTTTGACAGACTTATTTGCATTATTTTCTCTCCATGTTGGTTGAGTGCTCTTTGTGTGTGAGTTCTTACGCCACATAAAGAAGCTCACAAACGGCAGCTATAATATACATTAATGTATGTCAAAATACAAACATCTAAAAATATACAATATACCTGCCGTATTTGTCACCTGTCAAATTGCATGGAAAGATTAATCGGGATGTAATTTTCATTTTTACATTACCTGCTGCGTTTGAGTACGCTTTATGTACGTTTCTCACACATGTGATATGTAACGCGTTCTGCTGTTTTCTTGCCCTACTTCCTCAGCTACTGCACTATTATATAACGAGTATAATAAACACATAGTCAGCTTACGTGTTGCCATTTATATTTATCCTTCTGACCCAAAAGACTATGGTATATGTTTTTTAATAGCAGTATCCTAATACGCGGATAGAAGGTGGTTTTTTGTTTGTTTTCTTATTCATCCTACAAGGCCCTGTTACCATTTTCTGGCTATATGCAAATATTCTGTTTCTAAGTTATGGTCATCACTAATTAAATACTAAAAACCAGTTTAACCAGTTGTAAATTCTTTCTGATACACTATTCCGAACGTTTTTGACAAATGAAATGTCAAATTCATAGCGGTGTTAAACCAACGAAAATTATATTCTATCAAAAGCATTTAATACAACAAAAACTTTTCGATAGTTCATCTTTAGAATATGTTCAAGAGAGTTTACTCTAGTTATAGAATTAAAGAGTCTTTTGACCGATTTTCCGAAGCGATATTTCTTCGGCAAATCATCGGCAGCTAGTTATAAATCATAATCTATTGAAAGGACATGCTGTACTGATTCATGCAAGTGGTCTAAGTTATAAGAAAATTTATCAGTATATTTTTTTATCTCATTCACAATTTATTTCTTAATTAAATGCATTAATAATATATTCAAATTCAAATTCAAATCATTTATTTTCATAGGCCCCAGGAGGCGCTTGAACACGTCAAAATATTACAAACAAATGATACAAAAATAAATTGTAAGTAAAACTAAATTATACTAATTACAATGATTTGATTTATCTTATTTGATAATATCTTTCTCCGCGTCTCCGTAAGCGTGGACTTGGCCCGGAGGATGGCAATAGGTCCTATCGCCATCCACTGGTCACAATTCCATCCCGTGCTGCTATTGAGACTTTCCGAATCGAACCCGTGACCTCGTGGTGCGAGGCGCATACGCTAACCACTAGACCAACGAGGCACTTTAACGCAGTTAAAATAAAGTGTAGGATTCTATACTTTTTTTGTGATAAATCGACAATGTGCCAAATTTACAATAACCCCTTATAGTCAGACGTTACTACAAAAACATTGTTCATTGGCGGATTGGAATTCCAGAGAGAGACACAACACATTTTGTCAACATGTTAACATCATTGTCGCTAAGGCTTAGCCTGTAAAGACGATTGTATATTTTGTGAATAAATTATAAATAATTATAAATATACACATAAACATAAAGGTAAAAATAAATAAACATTTTTATGGACTCAAAACAGGTTTATTCTCTATGTTGAACATTAACAACTTCATACAAGTATTTTTTTTTAAGTTTTGTACTTTGTACGAAATATATTATGCTATGTAACTGCATTTTAAAAACCCGTTGTTTAGAAATCAGACTTTTGTTTGCCACTCATTATATGTTATATAATTTCGGCCCAGTTCTACTAGTTCTAGATAATTCTGGGGTAGTATAGGCATAACTGACATAACCATTAAGAATATAGATAAAATTTAACCTAAAGTAACAAAAAACGCATTAAGTCTTTCCCTTCCACCGTCCCTAAAGATATTTTCTACCAAGTTTAAAGGAAATTGGGTTACCGTCGTTAATCACAGGAAGTGACGTCACCGCGTGTACTTCCGGCTGGCCCTCACTGTGTTAGCTTTTTAAACTCCTTGAAAGCCTTCTAGATACCGTCTTTATTACGGTTTAACGCTATTACGAGGGAAAGTAGAGATTAAACCTGTATTCGCGTGGTTTAAGGGTATGAAGGCTTTGATTGGAAGGTTGTAGAGCTTTTAGGTAAAGAAGACTGGCTTTTTCGTTTATATATTTTACAGGATAAGACAATGTGTGTAATCTGTTATTAATACCATTTCTAGGAATCATATAAAATGCTATAAAGATAGGAAATGTGTTTAAATTAAAATTTTTATTTATTTTATTTTATTTTTATTTAATGAGGTACAAGAAACAAACAGTATTATAATTAAGAACAATTACCAACACATACATAATTAACACTGTCACCAACAAAGTTTCTAATAATAAAATTACACTCGGCGGCTTAATTAATCGCACAGATAAATAATAAATATTACAATTTTAACAATTTAAGAAGATAATATATAAATAAATATAATATTTGTATTTATATTCGCATATACCTAATATAAGATTTAACACATTTAATAGAACATTAAATATAATAAAAGTAACCTAAATATTTTTTTACAGTTATTCCGCATTAGAAAATAGTTGTAAAATAAACTTATTTAATTTTTCATGAAAAAATATCAATATCGTTGAATTAATTAAATAATAAATGTCGACATTTTTTAAGTTTTTTGAGTTATGAATTGATTAAACGATGGTGAGCCGGCGTTGGAGCTAAACTTACAGCACAGCTTTCGTGATTATTTTCTTTAACCACCAAGAAGGAGAAGGCTCTGATGATATGCACCCACAAAAATGTATGTATAGATTAATTTACAATTATAATTTAATCGACACATTTCATAAATGAGCTCGGAATTACAAATATTTTCTAGGAAATGTATACATGGACTCCACACATCCTGTAACACATGCTTCAGATAAAACACGTTTTGCCATCATGACTGTTATTTAGAGATCTGTAAAAGTCGGTACAAGATAATATATATTATTATTACTGCGAACCTATAGTGTCCCACTGCAGGGCAAAGGCCTCCCCTCCCTTTTCCCATCTACCTAACTAGAATATAATAACTAGTCTAACAAAGAAGATTTACTTCGAACAAGGTTCAAGAGTCAATACGAGTAATTATAAGTAAAGCCGAATTATTGATATAAGTTTCAGATTATTCGATGTTCTATTAAAAATACAAAAATAAATTTGAGTATAATTATTTAGTTCTTTTAATTAAAAAGCAAAGTTAAACATAGTTTTGAAGTTAAAACTGTAGATCCATACCAGCATTTTATAAAAAAATACAATAAAACGTGTATGTTAATTAAAACTTATTTATATATTTTAAGTTGAGTAAGCGATGAACAACTTCCTGGAAACAACCTTCTTTTAAAGTTATTTGGTGAAGGCCTTGAACGAACCATCGCTCAAAATTCAACTTTAAAGTTGAAGTAAGTTGGGGTCTTCTTCTTCGTCGTGTCGATGGCTGAGTCAAATATTATTTTGAATTGCCATCGTGGGGAAAGGATTAGCCAATTCGCTTTGAAGAACTCGCGAATTGCCCAGAGTTGCGATTGTCGCGAGTTGGGGTAATTCCTCTTTTATGGTAGGGTCAGATTTAGAGTTAACTAGCTTTTGCCCGTGACTTGGTCCGCGTTGGAATTCATCATATCAAATAGTAGCTGCTCCTGCGTTTTGAGCCGCGTTCACTCGTAATGATAAATATTTAAAAACCTTAATTGAAAGTTAGACTATCAAAGACAAAAATAATGATCAAAATTCGAGCCGTAGTTCTTGAGATTAGCGCTATCAAACAAACAAACTAACTATTGCTCCCAGTTCTGTCTGCGTGGTAGGTACATACATTGATAAAAATAAATCTTTGTTACGTGCATTGTAGTCAGTTTCTTGCATATATTTTTTATTTTAATCGGTCCAGATAAATCTTTTTTAACGGACAGACAGACACACGTTTTTGTTTAATAATGTACTTTAGGCAAAGGTATCGTACAAAGAACTATATTAGCTTGAAAAAATATTGTTATTTTGACATGAACACTATACCACTTCCAAGACGCTACCAGCGGACAGCTGCTGTTCGTCAGGCAATACCACCGAGCCTGGTCGAAGGATCCTCCCTTTGTGGAGAAAAATCACACCCTTTCCTCTACACACTTCAATTTAATTTTTTGTATTGATAAAATAAAAATAAATAAATAAAATAAGCCTTTATTGCCGTTAGTTTTTTAACTTATACAACTCATTTAACAATGTTTATAATAAAATAAAAGAGAAAACTAAATCTAACTTAAACTAAATCTTCTTATCCTCGGCATTCGGTTTATCTCCCCTCATAACGGCTTGTCTTTCGACAAAGGCCTCCTCTAAGGCTTTCCATTCATTCCTGTCCTTTGCTATGCGAAACCATTTTGGACCAGCAACTTTCTTTACATCATCTTCCCACCTTTTAGGCTATCTTCCTCTGCTTCTTCTGCTTTCTCTAGGGTACCATTCCGTAACTATTCTAGTCCATTTCTCATTTGCGTCTGATCCATTTGTATTGAAACATTTCATTTAATAGAATAAGTCAGAAGTCAGAAAAAAATCTGGTGCGAGGAATGAGGAGAAGATTCAACCAATTTTGTGAATAATATTTCGCGTATTGACTGGTTTTTGTCCGAATTTGACTTATCTATGTGCAAAATATTGCCAAGAATATAACTCATGTCCGGCTAGCCTCAAGTATGTAATTAAGCTTAACTAAAATGTACTAACTATAAACCTGAACCTACCGTTAAAGAGGGCCTAATAAGAAACTGAGACATCCATCTTTTGTCTTTAACTCGTCATATTATTTTGAACCTTAACTCTCTACATTTTAAGTTAAAATTCCAAGTGATGGTTTCTTCAGAGTCTTCGCCAAATTACTTCACAAGAAGGTTGTTTTCAAAAAGTTGTTCTTCGTTGGAACTTAAAAAAGACAAGTTTTAATTAATAGTGTAGTGATTTTTTTACGAATTGCCGGTATGGATCTATGCTTTGATCTTAGAGACTTGTTTGACTTTACTTTAAGAAGTAAAAATGACTGCCTCGATGGTCTAGTGGTTAGCGCATGCGCCTCTCACCGCGATGTCTTGGGTTCGATTCCCGGTTCGGTCAAAGTGTTATTTGTGAACATTCATTCAGGTAATTCACAATAGCAGCACGGAGTTGGAATTGTGTGCGGTGGATGGCGTGTGTTTCACACCTCTGTCACACCCTTCTAGGTAATATAGGCGTGATGTTATGTTTGTATGTAAGTCAAAATGATTCAGAATTTGACTTGCTTAAGTACAAGGTGGATGCTACTTAGGAACATTACCTAATTGAAACCAGTCAGTGTATATTTTTATCAGTTAAATAAAACAAATTGAATGATCTCAATGTTCATTTGACGACCGGATAGTGGAATCGGTAGTGCAACTGCCTGCAACGCAGAGGTCGCGGGTTCGATTACCGCTCAACACAAATCTTTGTGTGCCTGAGCATGGATGTTTGTCTTGGTATGGATGTTTCTATGCATAATAAGTAAATATTTACAAAAGTAAAAGTATATATTAGTATCAGTTATTCTAGTACCCATAGTACAAGCTCTGCTTAGTTTGGGACTAGATGATAATTATATGAAAGTGTGAAAATTAAGTCATATTTATTATTTATTTTTTTCGGCAAACGTGACTTTTTTTCGTATGAGTTTTTTTTAAGCACTGACAGCGTTTGAGTGATTCGCGTATTGACAAGTAAATGCTTCATAAAAACCAGTCAATACGAGAAATATTGTCAATTATATTGCGTGTGGCAGCGATAGCCCAGTGGAAGATCGTAGGACTGTGAAGTCAAAGGTCTCGACTTCGAACCCACGGCACACTCCTCTGTCAATAAATCGTTAAGATTCGTCTTTTTGAAGATATGTGTGTATTTATCATATAAATTATAGCTCGCTAACACTGAATGAAAAACATGAACATGAAAACATGAGTAAACCTGCATGCCTGAAAGTACTCGAGGTCGTGTGAAGTCTACCAATTCGCAGTTGGCCAGCGTGGTGGACTATGGCCTAACCCTTCTCGTCATGTGAAAAGGCCCGAGCTAAGCAGTATTATTATTATGTATTGCGTGTGGGCGGCTATCCTTAGGTAAGCAATATTTTTCAAATTATGAAATACAGGTGTTAGGTGCAGTCTATTGAGTCGACCGCGGTTTCGCCTATACGTCTAGGCATTGGGAGGCCTATAGGTCTAGGGAGACTGACTAAGCAAGCCTAAGCAAAGACTAAGCAAGACTGGCTGCGACTCAGGCGCGACGAATCGCACTCTCTTGATAATGCCTAGACGTATAGGCGAAACCGCGGTCGACTAAATAGACCAACATTACGTGAGTAACACCCGTATTTCATCATTTGAATAATGTAACAAACTCACGTCAGTTTTAATAAAAATAAGAAACATTTCAAAATATAAAAAATCAATCCATCAAATAAGACCGATCACGACAACAATACGACAACCTGCGACATTCCGTATTGTTTCCGTCTCTAAATAAATTGTACGGAATAATGAAAGGTCGTACGTCACGGCACGAGACTTGAAAACAATTTGTTTTCAAAAGCTACGAAAGGGGAGTGCACAATGAGAGTTTTATTTGATTCTTAATTCTTTATTTTACACAATAAAATTACAATAGAACTTATAATATAATAAATCTACCATGTACAAAGGTGAGCTTAATTCAAAATCAATTTTCTCCCAGCAAACCTTTAAAGTGCGTCCTACTTGTTATGACTTACGGTGCCGAGACGTGGACATTAACGGTTGCACTAGTCCACAAATTTAAAGTCGCGCAGCGGGCTATGGAGCGAGCTATGCTCGGAGTTTCTTTGAAGGATAAAATTCGTAATGAGGTCATTCGACAAAGAACCAAAGTAACCGACATAGCTCGCAAAATAAGCTCGCTGAAGTGGCAGTGGGCTGGTCACGTCTGCCGGAGGACCGACAGCCGCTGGAGCAAACGAGTCCTAGAATGGAGACCGCGACTCGGCAACCGTAAGGTAGGACGCCCCCCTGCCAGGTGGACTGACGACCTGAAAAAGGTCGCTGGAGGGGACTGGATGCAGAAGGCGCAGGACCGGGTGTTGTGGCGCAAATTGAGAGAGGCCTATGTCCAGCAGTGGACTGCGAAAGGCTTAATGATGAAACCTTTAAAACAGAGAGAAAGAACATCCTCAACGGGTAAGACAAAAGTGTACAAACACAGAAAGTACATGATAAAATAACGAATTTTAATTTTAATTAACCTAAATACTTTAAAGTATACTTACTGTACGTATACAGTCTAAAATTAATATATACGCTATTCACAAATACAAAACTAACTTATAATTAAACTAAATAGATATACTCATACATAAATATTGATACGGAATATACGATGACTTTTAACAAAACTTTGATGATACTTGTTAGTATAAAGAATGAATACGCTTTGTCATATTATTATGGAGTGTTGGCTATCGCTACATCGCTTGAGAACTCAAGTAGGCCGCTGCAGGCACAATCTAGAGAAATGGGATATATTAACAGACCAGATCCAATGTGACTGCGGTGCTCCCCAACAAACGATGCCACATCTGCTGAATTGCCCTAATTGCCCTTTGCGCGATCTGTACGACGGTACAGAATGCGCAATTGGCGTGGCCACGCACTGGGCG
The DNA here is from genome assembly GCA_905147285.1 of Hypena proboscidalis. Lineage (NCBI taxonomy): Eukaryota > Metazoa > Arthropoda > Insecta > Lepidoptera > Erebidae > Hypena > Hypena proboscidalis. The sequence continues at coordinate 241,166 of LR990150.1, read as the reverse complement.
GCAGTAATATAAGTCTGTAGTTCCATTAATACGACAGAAGAAGAAGTGTTGGCTATGTCATCGTCATCCTGCTGGCATTATAATGTACAAAGTTATCTATACTATCTATACTAATATTACAAATAGAAAATAAATAAATATGTTTGTTTATATGTACAGTTATAGACTCCAAAACTGCTTGACCGATCTTGCTGAACATTAGTGAGATGATAGTTCAAGACCCCGAAAATAACATAGGCTTTTTTTATTGATGTAGGCATCTTGCGGGCGAAAGGAAGTATAAACTAGAGGGCTCTAAACATTATTTATGTTATAAAAAAAACAAGTATTTATCAGCAGTGTTATATTTTATTACTGCTGTCAAATACAGAACCTTACCTTGAGAGTCGGAAAAAATTACCGCAATTAAAAAAAAATAAGTAAAATATCTTTTTAAAACTTTTTTTGACGACCGGATGGTGGAGTGGGTAGTGTACCTGCCTGCGACGCCGAGGTTGGGGTTTCGATTCCCACTTAAGACAAATCTTTGTGTGCATGAACATGGGGGTTTGTCTTAGTCTGGGTGTTTCTATGTATAATATGTATGTATTTACAAAAGAATAGTATATATGTATTAGTATCAGTTATTCTAGTACTCATAGTACAAGCTCTGCTTAGTTTGGGACTAGATGGCGTTGTGTGTGAGTTGTGAAATATTTATTATATTTATTTATTTAAAACTTTGTTATTAACTTCCTAAATACATTTTAAAATCCCGTTTAAAAGACCTATTTTTTCAGCCTGCGGTCGCCATATTAAATTTCCTGCAACTTTACATTGCCTGCGTTGCTCTTGCAATGAATGAATCTAATAATATTGCCAGCGTTCAATAAAATCAGAGAAATTAAATTTAAAGAGAATAGATTTTAGCCAAATTCTATACAGGTTTTTATCGTTAAGTGTGTCCAGGCGATTATGCCGCAACCAACATTTTTCATTTAATTGCTTAGATGGTTTATTTGATTATTTTGTAATTATAAAAGACTTTCTATGGGTGCACAAATAGTTGAAATCGGTCCAGTAGCTCTGGAGCTTATTGAGTACAAACAAACAAACAAACTAAAATATCTTTCCTATTTTTAAGAAGTGTAGATATTAACACATTTTAAACTGTTATAACAAAATATTTAAAATTAAGATATTCATTAATAATTATTATTTCATGCCAACACCGCCCTTACTAAGCTGTCGCGGTTTCGTTTTCATTTTGACGTTTCCATATTTGATAAGTGTTTGTTCATTTGTCATTTTGTTTTTCAGCATTTGTTTTGCCCTTGAAGTTTTTCTTGTTTTGTTTTGTTTTTGACATATTGTTTTATTCTTGTTGACAAGAACAACAATAAATGAAACCTACCAACAGTGTGACTTTTGTTAGGTTCCATTTATTGAAATAACAAAATTCCTAAACATCTTTGTTTTCTTTATTTATTTGTGGCCATTTTCAATATTATACTTCTCTCGACAGGTCGCAGCTGTGTTTAATTTTTCCGTTGAGTAAAACCCTATGGACCTGTTTCACAATTAGCAAGTAAACAATACTCCAAGAATAAAATATTGGGAAGCACATATGTATTGAAATGACAGTTGTGTTTGATTTAAGTTTGGATTGTGTCACTTTTATATTTGGTCAAGATAAATTAGCTGTAAACTGCCGTTTCACCCACAAACGCGGGTTTTTTTGGGATAATAGTAACCTACATTATAAAAAGTTTAACCTAACCTAACTAAGTCCAAAAAATTGGGGGAGTGGCGATTTTATGTGATGAAAGGTAGCTTATGTGTTAATGCAGATGTTATCGAAATCGGTTGAACCATTAGCATTTGAAAGAGTGACGAATATTTGTCATGCCTCGGCAACACTTGCATTATTTAGGATAAAAAAAGTCTATATGTTAATCCAGACTACATAAGCTGCATTTGTGCAAATTCGTCAAAATCTCGTGAAAGAGTAACAAAGATCCATACATCTATACTCCCAAACTTTCAGAATTATAATATAAATAAGGAATTAAATTTATCTGACGCATCTTTTACTCTACGATTGTGAAGCAGGCCTTCCATAAATAAAAGTAATTCTTTCAAAGAACTACCATATATATTCCAATACACTTCAGCATACTTTAAATAGCTTACACCCGTAACATGCATAATGCCGAGAAGTGCTGAAATAAATTGTTTGCGAGTTTCGCAGTTGAAGACAGCTCCAAAAGAAAGGCTATTTATTAGAAATGTAGAACAATTGGAAGTAGTGACAACTTTGGAATATGAACTGAAAATACGTAGGATGTTTATTTTTTATTTATTTATTTAACTTTAGCAAAACAAAAATGTACAAGGCGGACTTAATGCCAAAGGCATTGTCTAACAGTCTACCTAGGGTGATGCAGAGTTAAAAAGTGGTAGGTGCATATTTAGTTTAATAATTAGATTAGGACTTTATCTTTATAAACGATTATAGGAAGATTTATAATTAATGAATATTTATAAAATTACTATATACAAAGACTTATTATACATAAATTATATATTTAGAATTACATAAATGTAATACATATTATTATTAAATACATTTACATATAATATTACAAATACTATAATATAATATACATAAACTACTACTAATATATAATAACGTAACTTATAGATGAGTTATTCTGCTAATTTGCTCAACAAGAGCTTACGAACTTTGTTCATTGCAAAGCAATTCATTGCAAACATTTCAATAGTTTTTTTACTGTCGAAGTAAAAACAAGTGTAAGGTAAAATTCACTACATATTATCATTTACACTTTATTATAAACAAGCCTAGTCGTTTTTCGTTTACACTACTCCTGCAGTGAACGAATGTGTAGGGCTGTACTCCTGTTTTAGCGATTACTGAGTACAGCCCGTAGACATTAACAATGCACAAAAGCAGATTGTAGATGCGTCACTGCAGCTGAGGACTACGGTGTTATGCCTCATATGCCAGTAATTTCACCACCAAACCAGAACACAGTAATGAGAGCACTAGCAGTTTCCGGCGGCAGGTTAAAGATACGGTTGGTTCTTAAGAGCTTATCACGAGTAAAAATTTCGGGTCATGCTGGATTACTGCTCACAATGTCAAATGATTAAACATAATACCAGGTTGAGACGCCCAAGTCAATCGAGGGGAAAGGCCAAGTGAATCATCAATGACGAGGAGCTGACTAAAGCTTAATTTTAGTGCATAGAGCATCGTCAAAAGGTTTTCAGCCTAGCGGTCTTTTATAGGATACATTTCGGAAAGTGTGCCGAAGAATTGCTTGTTTGATTTTTTCGCCTACCTATTTCACCCTTGGACTACCAGACAATTGGCACTCCAGAACCGCTACATGGCAAATATTCCTCAAATAAGCACAAAGCCAACTCAATTTCCAACATTCCTTATGCAAACTATCAAAGGGTAGAACGCCCTGCTCTAGTCTGTGTATAAGTACAATTTGGGTTTCATGCGATTGCTTTTACTGAGTTGATATTAGTTATTTGAAGCATGTGGGAGAGGTGTACAACACCCATATTTCACCTGTTATGTTAAGGTCTAATAGTATAGGGGGTGAGCCTATTGCCATCCACCGGGCACTGACTTGACGGAAAGTAAAATAAGTAACCTAAATAGAAATAATTCAAATATTCAGAGCAATTAACTAGTTTTGGAAACCCGAAGGTGGCTTTGTTTCAAAACAGGCCGAATAATTTATATAGTCAATTAGCAGACATATCAAAACAAGAGTCTATGTCAAAGTAATCAGAGCGATAACTTCAATTAGTAGACAAATAACAACTTGTTGGTACACACGTTACCAATCAACCTATACATTGCCAGTATAAAATGGTCTCGCATCGTAATGAAAGCCTGAAATAAATAAATATCATAAATAAATTTTGGATTTTTAATACGCTTATATTAGCTTCACCTGTATGTATGTATGTAACTGACTCCTTTGGACTCGATTTTGACCCACTTTAAACGGACATATTTCATTAAAATTTTGCACACCTGTCAAAGATCGATGACAATGCAATAATTCGATAAAAAAAAATAAAAAACGCTCTTACAAATAAACCAAACCAAAAAGTAAAAAATATATAATGTACTTCTAACTAAAAGGTGAAAAATAATTCCTAATATAAGCTGAAAATGGTAATGAACTAAAAATACTAGTATTAATTTTATTGTGAAAAAAAGCGTGGGGTGCTCTGTGCCATATTTTTCGTCTATCGAGCAAACCACGCTTTTTTAAACTATTATTTTTTATTTACATAAGATAGAACACCAGAAGCAATTACACTATCCAATGGTCCCAATGACAATGCCAAATACACATTCACTCACTCAAGCACACCAGTCTCAGAACAAATCTTTGCGAATCACACAAAGATTTGTCCCATGTGGGGATCGAACCCACAACACCAGTGCAGTGGAGAGCGGCGAGGCGATCGCTTAAACCACTACACCACACGTGCAGACACCATCAACCATGCGACAACATGAACAATACGAGATCATCTTATACTGGAATGGTATAGGTTGATGTGTAGCCCTGTGTATAGTAGGTATACGAACGTCATTTTATGAAAACAGGTGAATTAATTTATTTGTGTGTATTTGATTTGTTGATTATTTGTCATGCTTTTTATTTATTTATTTAACTTTTCGCACAGATACATGTGTCGAAGGCGGACTTAATGCCAAAGGCATTTTCTACCAGTCAAGCTTAAGGTGGTGCAGAGATATGTTCGGGTAGGTGCATAAGTATCGAAAATTAAATGATTTTTAAATAAAACTTATACAAAACTACACTGCTAATACTATTTAAATCTTCTTCTTCTTCTTCGTCGTGTCGATGGCTAAGTCAAATTTTATTTTGACTTGCCATCGTGGTGAAAGGATTAGCCAATTCGCTTTGCTGAACTCGCGAATTGCCCAGGGTGCGCCGGACGTAGGTAATCGTTGTGTACGTCACTCGGGGAGGCTCCTTTCATTTAAATGATGCTATTAATAGATTGTCGGTAAATGCTTTTAGGTCTATTTTGATGGTATTATTCTGGCTATGTTATATTAAACTAAAATAGCTGCTGGAAAAATTAAGAAGACTTTTTCTTATTACAAGCCGCAAGAAAGTAATTAATATTTTTTATCAAACATATTATTATAATAATATTGTTTAACCTGAGTACGGCAGTTGTCATCGTCTTACTCCATTTATAATTCAAGAATAGGTGAATCGATTTGATTTTTGATTCAAATTCTAATGTTAGATTCAAAAAACAGCGTTGGAATTAATTATTTTAAGCTAGAACGAAGTTTGCTGGGTCAGCTAGCATTATTAATAATAAATAAATAAATAAATAGTTCACAACTTACACGCAACGTCATCTAGTCCCAAACTAAGCAGAGCTTGTACTATGGGTACTAGAATAACTGATAGTAATAAATATATACTTTTCTTTTGTACATAAATACTTATTATACATAGAAATTAATTACTTATTATATTATCATGCCTTTATTATCCAGAAGGGTGGGCAGAGATGCTTAACACCCACACTTCACCTGTTATGTTTTAGGCCCCATGCGATAGAGGGTGAGCCTATCGCCATCCACCGAGCTCAATTCCAACCCCGTGCTGCCATTGAGACTTCCTGACGGTAAAACAAAAATGTTAATTGCCCGACCAGGAAATCGAACCGAGACGTCCGCGGTGATCTACTATCTAATCTACGCAAATCCTTGGTAATAACTGTAATTTATTTAATTGTTTTATACTTTTTACCTTATAATGATGACTCGCAGAGCTTTGTCACGTCAGGAGGAGTCAAAACTCCAACTGACATTGCAAGAATTGAAAGTTACCAAGGATTTGTGTGCGCAGTTACATAGTGAAAGAGAGGACAATGAGAAAGAACTCATTGAATTATTAAACACTAACTCTAAATTAAAAGGTGACATGACTGCTTTACATGTAGAATTTAGTTTAATTGTTGAGGAACGGGACACTCTCAAAAATTTAGTTGATAAGTTTGATCGCTGCAGTGATGAGTACGAGCAGGCCCTTGCAAGGATCTCCACCTTAGAGCAGGAGCTCCGGGAGGCACACCTACACATCTCACAACTGCAAGAGGATGCCCACAACATCACCGTGCAGGAAAATATAAGTTTGTTTAGTGAGTTAGTAGAGAGTGCTCCGCAGTTGGTTTCTTCTACAATAACACACACTGACACTTTCAGTTATCCTATTGTAGATTTAAGTAATGAAACTCTAAAACAAAATCAGTCAGTGTGTCTGTTAAATTGTGGCAGGAATAAACTGAAAAAATATGTAAAAATTAACAGGTATATTAGAAAAACACAGAAATTGATTAAAAATCAAAAATTAGTATCCAAATGTGCCAAATTTAGCAAAGAAAAGGTAGAATTATTTGATGATTTAGAATTAAGTACATTAAGATTAGAAAATAGCAGGATTAAGTATGATGCTGACACACAGGCCTTACAATTGAGAATTGATAATTTAACAGAATCATTGAAGTCAACTCAAAATAAATATGATTTATCACTTAAAGAGATTAATGAGTATTCAAAGGCCATGGATGATCTCTTGAAATTAAGTAATGACAACACAGAGCGCTTTAATTCACTTGTTAACAACCATTCATGTCAGTGCGCTCACTCTAGTTCACCACAGCCAGTGAGTGCTCCCTTAGTTTGCTGTGACAATAGTAAGAACTTGTGTGATGGCTCTCATACTAGTGTTAGGACTCAGCAGTCATTAGGTGCATCAATTGATGTAACATGTTGTACACCAAGTGATGCTCAAAGTACTATTATGTTTAGTGATGGTATTGGAAAACATATGGGCTCAAAACTGAATTCTCTTGTTAAGGGACAATCAGTTGTTAACCATTGCTTACCATCTGCAACATATGATTTTATTATGAAAAGAATTTTAAGTTATAACTTCAGTAATTATAGAAATCTTATTATTTTAGTGGAGAATAGGGGTAATGTTACCAAAAAGGATTTAGTTAATTATTTTGATAATTTATTATCTCTAGGCTTAAGTAGTATAATTTTGTTCACATTCCCCTACTGTAGGAGCTTGTCAGATGCGGAAAATAATCTTAGATATAAGTTGAACAATGTACTACACACTATAAGTACATATAATGATAGTATTCATTTGATTGATACTAACAGTTTTGTTAGCAGCAAATTATATTTGACTAAAGGTAACTATTACCTTTCTGCTAGTTTTAAGCGACAGATAGCAATTTCGCTATCCTATATTATTGACATTACAGCCAAGAACTTGGCTACTAACAGATCTGCTTCTATTGAGCAGACTAATGACATGCAATTATCTAATGATTATTTGAATCATGACATGAATTATAACTTAGCCTCTATTGAGGGTACTTCTGACATTCTTAATATTAATGATATTGACATTTCTAATTCTCATATTAATTCTGAAATCTGCAATCATTTAAATTAGTTCATGAGACAACAGAGGTAGCAACCTCTAGCTCTAATTTATTACATGTACAATTGATCAATTTAGCTGCAGAATCAAATAGTAATTATATGTCAATACACCCACAAAAATGTACTAATTACAATACAAACGAAAATATAAACCTGGTGCATCAAAATATATGTTGTTTAAATCTGGGTAAGCAACTAGAACTGGAATTATTCATGAAATCTGAAAATATTAGTATAATGTGTGTTACTGAGCATTGGCTTAAGGGGCATCAGCTCATGTTTAATTTCAGCAACCACCAGGTTGGTAGTTCATTCTGCAGGGTCAACACAATACATGGGGGGTCCCTAATTTTACTTAATAAGAAACTTAAATTTAAAGAACGGAAAGATATTGTGTCCCTCTCTGTAGAATGTTCCATAGAACTCTCCTGTGTACAATTAGAGCAGTTCATTATTATATGCGTATATAAACCTCCCTCCGCAGACCTTAATTTATTTTTAGAAATCATGGATGAAGCCCTATGCAGAGTAAATAATTTGGGTAAAACAATTTTAGTCTGTGGAGATTTTAATATTAATATTCTAGCTAATACAACTGCATCATGTCAAATTTTGAGTCTTTTTAAATCCCATAATTTAATAAACTTATTTATGGAGCCTACTAGAATAAGTGCCACCACGGCTACATGCTTAGACAATATTTATACAGATATTAGTCCAACTCACAGAAGTATTATTAATAAACTAGATTCTGATCATTCTGGGCAAATGATAAGTTTTAAAATAAAAAGTAAAAATGTAGTTAGGAAAAAAATTACTTCTGTACCAGTAACAGCTAGTCGCTTTGAACGTATGAGAGTTAACCTAGCTAATAACTTACCTTTCTTAGATAATGACATAGAGCCTAATGTAATGTATAATTCGTTTTTTGATTCATTTCTTCGCGATTTTAACTCAATATTTACTTCCAAGGAGATTACTGTTACTAGTAGTCCTGTCTTTGGTGACTGGGCAACCGCAGGTATCCATAAGAGTAGGCAAACATTGTACATTTTATACTATGAAAGACAATTTAATAGCAGTGAAGAGTTTAAAGAACATGTCAAATCATACTCGAAGATTTTTAAACGCGTTTGTAAAATTGCCAAATCTACATTTATTAAATCTAAAATCAAAAACAGTAGTAATAAAATTAAAGCCACTTGGAAGGTTATTAATGAAGAGACTGGGAAGGTTAGATCAAAAAATTCAGACTTTAAGTTAAGTATCAATGGTCAAGTAACCAAGTCAGATTTAGAAGTTGCCAGTGCTTTTGAAGGATTTTTTACTGCTTTTCCTGTCTCTCTAACTAGTGCTTTAGGCTCTTCCTCCTCCGTTGCCGAGTCGTTACTTAAAGATAATGTGCCTGAGTTTTACAATAATTTCGATTTTCACCATGTTAATTTGTCTGATTTTAAAGCCGCGTTTAAATCAATTAATATTAAGAAAACGGCTGATCTATGGGGCATTTCTGTACATATTATAAATTCGTTGATTGACATTATTGCACCTGATTTAATCGTGATATTTAATAGATGTATTGATTGTGGTGTGTTTCCTGACTTAATGAAATTAAGTAAAGTCATTCCTTTGTTTAAATCAGGTAGTACATTAGACCCCACAAACTTCAGACCAATATCGGTGCTACCTACGTTTAGTAAAATTTTTGAAAAATTAATTCTCGCGCAGTTACTTAAATATTTCAATGAAAACAATCTGTTGCACACTAAACAATTCGGTTTCACTCGCGGACGGTCAACATGTGATGCTGGGGTAAAATTACTGGAATGCATATTTGAGGCTTGGGAAGAGTCGCGGGATGCCTATGGGGTGTTTTGTGACTTATCTAAGGCTTTTGATTGTGTGCAGCATGAAACTCTAGTCAAGAAGTTACACCACTACGGTATAAGAGGCATCGCTCTGGATCTTCTTACTTCATATCTAAGCGATAGGATTCAGAGAGTAGATGTCAATGGAAAGCGTTCGCATGGATCAGCTGTAGCAATGGGGGTGCCACAAGGCTCTATTTTAGGGCCTTTCCTGTTTCTCTTGTATATTAATGATTTACCTCATCTTGTTAAGGATAATCATGAGATAGTATTGTTTGCGGATGACACTTCTTTAGTTTTTAAGGTAAAAAGACAACAATCAGTAATTGACGATGTAAACAATGCTTTATCAAAGATAGTGAACTGGTTTAGTGCTAATAATTTGCTTTTAAATGGTAGTAAAACAAAATATATTAGATTTTTTACAAAAAATGTTAAGCAAGTCAAAACTAGTGTGGTGATGGACAATGAGGAATTGGAAATGGTCAATAAGGTTGTCTTTCTTGGTATAACATTAGACTCTAAATTACAATGGGGCCCACATATAGAAACGTTGTCTGGTAGACTCAGCTCAGCAGCTTACGCCGTAAAAACAATTCGTCAACTGACCGATGTTGACACTGCGCGTTTAGTTTATTTTAGCTATTTTCACAGTATAATGTCATATGGTTTATTGCTTTGGGGTAGTGCCGCGGATATAGATTCAATATTTGTGCTCCAGAAACGAGCTATTCGAGCTATCTATATGATGAGTCCCAAGGAGACACTAAGAAATAAATTTAAAGAGATACATATTATGACGTTACATTCTCAATACATTTACGAAAATTTAATGTACGTTCACAAAAACCAAACGAAATTTAAGAAAAATAGTGATCTCCATAAATTAAATCTAAGGAACAAAAACAAACTCGCTGTGCCCACTACTAGGCTCCATAAAATCTCTAACTCGTTTCCAGGTCAATGTATACGCTTTTACAATAAACTTCCTTTAGACGCAATAGAATTATCGATAGGTAAATTTAAAAAATATGTTAAAACTAAATTATGTCAAAAAGCTTACTATAGTATTTCAGACTACATAAATGATAATAGTATTTGGAAATGAATTGCTCTTCTTAGGTGATTTTTTTATGTACTTTTATATTGTTATATTTTTCATTTTAAAAGATGGTGCACATGAGTTTCTCACCAGCTCTTCTCATAATGCAATACCCATCGGAGCTGGTACTTAGATTGATTTTAATTCGATTCTAAACAGTTTGATTAAAATTAATCTGAGCCCCGGTTATTCAAATCATTGTAATTAGTATAATTTAGTATTATTTATTATTTACTTTTATATCATTTTTTGTAATGTTTTGACGTGTTCAAGCGCCTCCTGGGGCCTATGAAAATAAATGATTTGAATTTGAATTTGAATTTGATCGATACACAAAAAACCCAGAACAACGAAGCAGTATTATATTAATGAAATTTAATTGAATTTTTCTCATCAACTCGGTCCATAATTAAATTTGCCTGGACTGTTTATTAAGATTTATTACAGTAACTGTTAATCTTTCAGCCCAAAGGAATACTTCGGCCTATTTTTATCCGAGAACAAAGCAAAACCCAAAATATATCACAATGGGCTATTTGACAATCCGAAAAATAAAGTATCAATTATTGTAATCAGTATAGATTATGTGTTGAAAAATGGTTATTTATTAACGCAAGTTGAAAATATTATTAAATATCTTTTAAATTCCGTAAATAAAAATGCATATTTATAAACGATTGTCACGTGACACAAAACGCTCCTGATTGGTCGGGTTTATGACGACGTCATCTGCCTGTAAACATCGCACTTACAAATAGCTTAGCCGGAGTTTTTATTGACGTATTGGTACATTTTGGAACTGCACACTATTTGTAACTCATTTTGTTACTTAAATCTGTGTTATAATCTCATCCAATCGCACTTTCGTTTTTAGTTTGCAACAAAACAAATGTATGTACAACTGACAGATCACAATATTTACAGGTATGTGACGTCACCGAGCCCATTGCACCGCCATATTGTCAAAGTGCCGTTTTGGTGCGCTGTTTTTTTATTGAATTTTGAATTTGATATTTTTCAGCAAATATGTACCAGAATTAAAAAATACAACTTTTACTGGGTTTCTTAACCGCTACTAAATAATATAAAATATATTTTAAAAACCTGTCAAAGAGCCCATTTCGCTTTGAGACCTAATTCAGAGACTTGAAGAAACAAAACTGTATTAATCACTGAAACAAAAGGAGATTAATGTTACCCCTTTTGAAAGGAGATAAATATGTAGGAATTATATCAACTGCGGCTTTTGAAGGTTAGGTCTTTGTCATGCCATTTCCGAGGTTTTTAAGTTAAGGATTTTACAAATAACAGGTTGGCGTAGTGGTTAAAGGGGTCGCCTCGCCGCTTTCAACTGCGCTGGTGTTGTGGGTTCGATCCGTTTCCAGCTATGCTAAGCGTGTTTTCCCAGCGCTACAGCATGTCTGTGTGAATGAATATGTGTTTTTGGCCTTGTCATTGGGACCATTGGATAGTGTTATTGCTTCTGGCGTACTAGTAAAAAAAAACAAAAAAGACAAATGTCCTTATTCAAATGAGGATTGAAGAGAGCAATTCCTTCACGGTAGGCAGCGGCCTTGTAGTGCCCTTGCGTTGTCAAAGTCCATGAGCAACGGTTTTCATTTATCATCAGATGAGCCGTGACCTCGTCTGCCACCGCAAGCAATATAAATAAAAAAAATATAAAAAACTAATTTATTTTTTTTACTAGAATCCCTTTTAAACAAAGCCTGGCCAATATCTCTTAACACAAACAAATATTATTCAGGTATAATTACAAACAGTAATTTATGTAAAATAACGATCATGTCCCGAAGGAGATCCCTAAATCCATATTAAAACTTAAAATAACAGTCCTAAGTTACGAAAGGTGAGAAATTTTGCTCGATTGGGGCCTATTTGTTATAAAAATTAGGGTTTGTGTTAAGCGATAATTTACGTATTACGTATTCTGTGGGGTAATTGGCCGTAAACAAACGTAATATTTTAGGTAAAGTTACTATAATGTATTTTTATAGCTTGTTTATAATTTGGTCATGAGCTGACTGGTGAAGGCTCATCGTGGTCTCCGTGAAGCGAGGGATTTGGCCACCATTCTTACTTGGTGAAGTAACAATTATGCTTTTTTATCCGATTAAAATTTGTATTGCCTCGATAGTCTAGTGGTTTGCGTATACACCTCTCACCACGGCATTCAGAATAGCAGCATGGAATTGGAATTGTGCCCAGTGGGTGCCGATAGGCTCACCTTCTATCCCATGGCACCTAAGCATAACAGGTAAAATGTGAGTGTTGTTTATCTCTGCCACACCCTTCTGGGTAATATTGGCGTGATGTTATGTTTTATTATATCTATCTTGAATAATGTACAAACTTACTACAAATGTCGATAAAAGAAGGAAAATATATGTAGTTACATAACTGGGTCGCGCCCAAAAATTACAGCAAAGAATTAATTTGATCGAATTGTTGAAAGAGCTTTTAAAAGTTCTGAAACATCATTAAATTGGAAAGCGTTAAATTTAATATTAGGGCAATTCCTTTCAATTTGACGCCAGTAATCGGATTGAAAGAAAACTGGGACGAGTTTTAGTTAGATGAGATTGAAAAGCAAATGGATAACTAATGTTGGTATAGCTCTGTGAGGAAAGTAACTAGTTAGCTTCCATCCGTAAATCCGACTCTGTAGTACGTCAATATAAATTTTATCAAAAACCACTGGGATTGCCTTTAAATACATCTAGGTACATAATGCATAATATCGTAGTCCTCACATGTAGCTACGAATGTATACTTAGTAATATTTGTTAATTTTTAGATTTTCATATAGGTAGATGCCATATACCATCTATGAAATAGTACCTATTATATTACGCCTATTTACTAAACAGGGTGGATGCATTTATTAAAAACTCAAATTTTGAAAAAAATATTTTTCGAACTTATGATGTTTAATATTAAATTTGTTCGAAAAGGATAATTTTTTTTACCGGCAGTAATGAACCACAAATAGAATCTGTGTTTTCAATCAATGCCCTTATGTAGTATCACATAAAAGATTAATGTTACATGTAATATCTCCACTAAGTGGTTTGATAGAAAGCTTATAATATACTTGAGTGATGTCTCAGGTATGTGGGAGGAGCTCGTGGCTCAGTGGCTGAGCGGACTGATCTATTTCACAGGGTAAGCAAGGCTAAAAGCGGTCGGCCGTGGATGGGAACCATCTAAACATAACGAGTTTCCCTCCGTGCCTCGGCGAGCACGTTAAGCCGTCGGTCCCGGTTGCCATTTGAACATCTATGACAGTCTTTACGGGTATTCAGAAGCCAGAAACTTTGACAACTATAAAACTATCACCTTGTACTCGGTTGTGGAGCTTTAGGATTCAGCTAAATCCGTTGAACTAGAAACCGAACCCAATATAATTGGAAAAAAAGGCTCGGAAGATTGATTTTTCAGGTACATAAATACATTACGTGTAGTAATAATGGTAGGAGGAGTTCAACTAATGGACATCAACAATCCACAAAAGCAGATTGTAGATGCGTCGCTGCAGCGGAGGACTGCGGTGATATGCCTCATATGGCAGTCATTTCAGGACCTGATCTCAACACCAAACCGGAACAGAGTAATGCAATACTATTTGGCGGCAGGTTATAGGTGAGACGGTGGTACTGTTTACCGCACGAGCTCTATCATCAGTAAATAATTTTAAAGGAAGACATTACTTAGAAAATTGGTGAGAACACCTCTTTATCCTAAGTGATTAGTATAATAAGTCTGTAGCCTTACACTACGTGACATAAATTCATCTCTCTCACTCATAGAACTAAATATTATGTAAGAAAGAGAAAGTACACGAGTTTTCCGAAACTTCAAGGCCTATGGAATCGATTTTGTAGGATGTGTCGCTTCTGTTTATCGTAACATAATGTGTTATTAGATTGGGAAAAGCTATTACGGAAAACATTTATTCTTAAGTGTTTGTTTGTACCTTGTTTTTCTAGGAAAATTATTTCGTATTATTCTTTGCATTGCCAAGTGTCTGCCTGTGTTTATTAATCTGGCCTGTATTCAGCAGTGGGCTAATATAGTTTAAGATGATTATTCTCACAGTATTTTTTTACTAGAAAATATCGTAGTTTTACATACATACATGGCTATATTACAGAGAAGGGTGTGGTGGAAGATTTTGCAACCCAAACTTCACCTGTTATGTTTAAGTCCAATGTGATAGAGGGTGAGCCTATCGCCATCCACCGAGCACAATTCAAACTTCTTGCTGCTATTGTGATTTTTTAAATGGAAAAATCACAAATAACACTTTTACCACCCGAGAATCGAATCCAAGACCTCGCGATGAGTGACCAAGTTATTCGCTTGCGGTTGGTGCTAAGCTAAGCTTGTCCAAGTTAACTTTATATCATCTTCTAATTATTTTTATAGCATTTAGCTATGCTTAGCAAATCATACCAAGAAACAGTTGAAAAAGATAATGGGACCAGCAGGATTTGAACCTGCGACCTTACTGCACACCGGGCAAGCCGCTCTTAGCCATCCAGCTACGGTCGCCTCTTACCGGAACCCTAAATTTCTCAACTGTATAATACGTCATTTCGTGAAGAGCGGCTGCCCGGTGTGCAGTAAGGTCGCAGGTTCAAATCCTGCCTCGCCGCGGCGAGCCCTGTGGATGTAAGATCGATCCGGGGCTCGCCGACCCACCATCTTTCGGCGACGAGGGCACACCGCGGGGTTTTAGTGGGTATTCTGTGCCGTTTAACATCGTAGGCACGGGAGTCCCACATAGCCACTCTGCCCGTCTCCCCACGGGTGGGGTGGTATGCGTAAATGCATTTCCCCGCGAAAAAAAAAAAAAAAAAGGGTCAAATCCTGCCGGTCCCATATCTTTTTCAACTGTTTCTTAGTATTTATATCATCTTCTTAGCCCTGTTTTCCCAATTACATTTGGATCGACTTCTAGTCTAACAGATTTAGCTTAATATCAGCATTTTACGTGGAGCGACTGCCATCAGATCTCCACAACCCAGTACGAGGTAATACAATACGCTTTGTTAGAGTAGTTGTCAGATTTTCTTGCCTCTGACTACCCATAACGACTGCCATAGATGTCCAAATGGCAACCGGGACCTACGGCTTAGTGTGCTTTCCAAGACACGAGGAAAACTCGTTATGTTAAAGCCAATGTTAAATATTAAAATACTAATGAATATTATACATCTTTTATTGAAATAATTATTTAACAGAATGACGTAAAAGTAAACAACGGTTACTAGGAAACCGTCATAGACTAAGTACGGTATGTGACACATCTCCCTCGTCATTCCTTAGAATCAAGGAAGCCGAAAGTATCTGGTCTAGATGCCGGACCCACCGGAGTCCGCTGTCGGTGTACACTTTATAATGTAACCTGCCAATCCGGTGTAATACAGTACCGAATTCCCACTTCTTTCCAGATATGGAATAATTCCTGACCTGAACTCTATCTCCGGGTCTATACTCTCGAAGTCTTGCAGGAACTTCCAAAGAAGGGACTTCTGCTTTAGAGAGAGTCCGAGTCATCGCATATAATTTAGTTCTTATTTCTCTTCCGAACAACCCATCTACCGTCCAGGATAACTTCATATAGCTGACAAAAACACCTGCATACTAAGCCCTGCTTACCCCGTATCGTGCTAGCTTGAAGATAACAACATACAAGTATTTACGTTTAAATTAGCACCGTTAAGATACCGCGGCAGTTAGCTTAATACTGTGGACATGTCTAGCTTACGTTATGTCTTAAAGAAAATTAGTATTTAGTATTATTTTTATAACTTATTTGTAGCAAAATCTAAAACAGTATTTATTACTGTCTCATTGGTATAGTAGTTAGCGAAAGCGACTTCTCACCGCGATGTCTCGGGTTCGGTTCCCGGGTTGGCAAAAAGTGATATTGGGGATTTTCCCGTCAGGCGATTCCTCAATAGCAGCACAGAGTTAGACATATGCTCGGTGGATGGTAATAGGCTTACTGCCTATCCAAAGGGGCTTAAACATAACACGTGAAGTGTTAGTGCTATACACCTCTGTAATACACTTTTAAGTAATAAAGCCGTGATGTTATGTTATAAAATTATTATTTTTTTTAATTTACTCGAAAATTATTTTGCAGATTTTCCAAAACACATCTTTGACAAAATTGTAAATCAAATGTAGGTACTTATAAACTCACTATCTAATGTCATGCGAAAGAAAAAAATAATCTTAAATATTTGTAAGGACCTACCTAATATACTCATACAATACATAAAACATAAATATTAAGCCTAAGAAAGCTCTTTACAAAATAAAATACATCACGCCAAAATTACTTAACCATCAAGCAACAAACAGCTCGTTAGACACCTGCGAGATGAGCTCACTTAGCGCACGACACAAAAACTGTTACCGCACACTCAATCGTGTGTAATGGCCATTATTAATGTAGTGATCGTCAGAACTTAAGAGGGAACGATCGATAACGTATTTTCAGTACAAACGAAATCGGTTTTTACTTTAATATTATTAAGTTTTTATTTATTTTACAGACAAATCCATCTAAAACACTAACATGCATGTTTGTTCGTGCCCATTTATTTAAAAAAACGGGTTTTTTATTTTGTTTGCTGTATATTAATTATAAATATAAATAAGTATCTAATAAGAACCCAATTACCACGAGCAAATACGTTATGACCAATGCAAGCTTTATTTGTGGAATCGTTTGTAAATTGTATTTGATTTTAATTTATCAAGTACCACTACATATTACTACGACGAATGTTAAAATGTTGGTATGTAAATTACATACCAACATTATTGTTGATTACATAATGTTATCAACAATATTCTCATATAAATGATGTAAATCGTATTATGAAAATAAAGAAACTTTAAACCTAAATCAATTAGCGATGAAATCAATTTTGGCAAAATGGTCAGGAACAAACATAAGTTTTATATAATATTTAAGTTAAAAAGTTAAGAATCCATCAGGACTCGAACCTACACCCTCTGGGTATACGCCCCAAGTACTTTGCATTCAGCCATAGATTCGTATGCTGCTAGACTCAAAATTTCTCAACTCTTTTTGTGCCAGCGTTTAATATTATATAAAATACAAAAAGGCATAGCAAAGCTAAAATTCGCTTTCAAATATTACAAGTATTTAACAAACATTAGTGCTTTAGATAAAAAAATATGTTTATAAAAATAGATAAGTACTTGATAATATTAAAGTTCCGTTAGTACTAAAAATACGTTATCGATTACTCCCTCTGAACGCTACGTCAGTGGCGGCGTCGCGTTAGCTAAATGTATAGCGAGCTTAACTCCGGCTCATTAATATGCCATTTCGTGAAATCCCTCCTGTATGTACTGCTAACCTTGGTGATTTGCGAAAGTAAAATGTAGATAAGTATATAGGTGAGGAGTAGGTAAGTATATAAATATGATTTTATCAACAGGAGCAAAAATCGTTTAGTAACTAAATACATAATTAACATGAAATGGTGATTGCTTTCTGAATCTTTGGACAGTTTTCTGTTGAATTTAATTACATAATGAGGCATAATAACTAGTCATAGATCTGTATATAGAGAATGCTACGATGAGTGAATGCTTTTGGCTAGCCAATGTTTGGAACAGGCATAGTAAAGAATAGTAGGTTAACTCGGGTCGCGCGGCGAGTTAATATCCTACTCTGGTTAATGCGTAAGGTTGTCACATAACAATGAATGCAAATAAAATGTTATGCGATCTAGCGTTCACTGTACTTTAAGCGTGCGGCCGAGTTTCGATATAAAATATGTACACGCACATATTCCAACCGGTAGCGGCCACTTATAAAGTTAAACTCCTGCTAATACAACAACAAGCCTAGAGCGCCAACTTTTCCAGTACAAAAATCATAGGACGTATTTTTTGTTTAGTTTAATAATAAAACTAACTCGGTCGGTTGCCATACAGTTGATAATATAAATAAACTTATATAATGCGATCCTAATCTGCAGGTAAAACAACGTTTCAGCAACTCTTTTAATTTAATAGGTGGTTTTAAGAACTGTTACTAGTTGCCATCTGGTAGACTGTAAGTTCTATTAGTATATTTCCTGTATCAAAAGTACCTTCAACATACAAAGTAACTAACTGTGAAGAGTATAATGTCTCTAAACACTGTTAAGTAAGGTAAGGTCACTGATAAAAGAACTTGATGTTTATTAAGAACACACCTAAGCCGGTGATACTACATCTAAAGCTTAGTTATTTAGTGGACTGGGTTATCACTTTAGGAATTCTTTCCCTGAAATTAGGGAGATTCTAAAACGATTTTGTTTGAGCCTGCCACGAAATAGTAGAGCTTACACTGCTTAGTTCCAGTTTGATGGTGAGATAAGTTCCTGAAGTAATGGGCATTTATATTTATAACGGGAGTAAAAGTCATTTAATGAAGACACAGAATCTAGACGTGGTCATTGTTCACCGATTAAAAAAAACTGATTGCTGAACAAACTGAACATTAAATCGAATTACAAGGATTTTGTTCGTATCATTTTAACACCATCTACCAGCTGGTATCCAGATAGGAAAAAAGTAGGAAATTCGTTCAAAGTATTTCAGCCTCGCAATATAAAAAAGGTACCCCAAGATACGGTACTTAGAATTCCGGGACAGAATCAGCAAACAAACAATTAAAAAAAAACTGCTAAAGAATTGCGAACCTCCTCCTTTTGTTTGAAGTCGGTTGAAAATCAATGTTAAATCGTACAGTAAGTAATTCTAACTGTACGTCAGTGTACATATTCATTTTTGCTTTGAAGAGACCCAAATTATTCTCGTCCGGAAACACAGACCCGACCAGGAAACCTTCCTTTGTAACTCGCATTAGAAAGGCTGTACTGAATTGCTTTGTTACTTAACTTCTGTACTGATGTACGGGTACTGATCAACCTATACATTTCCAGTATAAGCTGAACTCGTATTGCACGGAAAGCAACCCGAGACAAGCTTATAATGGAAATGTATAGCTTATTTTTATTAAAACTGTCGTGAGTTTGTAACTTGGAAATGTATAGCTTGATCGGTAGCCGAATGTATAAAATGAGTAATATAAGAATTATTAGTTATTTTTAAAGAAAATATGTAACTAAATATTTTGTGTATATTTCAAGCGTCTACATGTTACCATTATCTATACCAAGCTCAAACAAGTAAAAAAATACACGTTTGTTGCATTAAAACCCCCCTCCCCTATTTTTTATTTTATTTGATATTTGTTTTTATATCGGTAGCAGCTATTCATCATCTGTGAAAATTTCAATTTCAATTTTCTATACGTGACAGACGGACAACAAAGTCTCAGTAATAGGGTTCCCTTTTTACACTTAGGGTACAGAACTCTAAAAAGGTTTTGGATAGTTAAGTGCTAAGTATTCTATAACTTCCTAGCACTTAACTATATATAATCCCACCCACACGCCCACCACGCTGTGACTCCTGTGACGCCAGGATCTACAGCGGTAACCAACTGAAAAGGACCGTGCATGACACACGGGCAATCCCAGGGAGAGTTAAAGTTGTCTTGGAACCCGCAACAAATTTAATCAGAAGTATATAGTTGGAGTTGGAAAGTGTGTATCTTTACTTCCCTCCAAAGCAAAGCGGGAGACTGAGTAATGCCAAATAAAGACAAAGTGTCTATATGGAAAAAGTATAGACACCACGGACAGTGACAAAACTATGGGGCCTAAATTTGATTGCTATAATAGGTATGGCACTTAACTATATAATACTAGCAAACCCGGCGAACTCAATGAAAAATGACAAGAGGACGACGTGCGAACATCGGCCGCCGCACAAGACATGCAAGCCAGCAATAAGTGTATTCACAGAACTTAAGCGAAGAAAGACAAAATATAATAAGAGAAAATGCCCGATTGAGACAACGCGTGAGCACACGAAGATCATTGGCATCATACAATCGCTTGGCATTCCAATATGATCCCACTGCGAACTAAAAAAACAGTGATGATGAAAATTTTGATATTGGACCAATGACGACTATATGCCGATATTGCAATGCGTTAAAGTTCAAAAGAGAAACGGCAGGATTGTGCTGCGCAAGTGGAAAAGTCAAACTAAATCCATTACTTACACCACCACAGCCACTGAAATCATTGTTCGATGGAAGTGATCCCGATTCCAGCCATTTTCTTCAACACATCCTTGAATACAATAACTGCTTTCGCATGACTTCCTTTGGAGCTAATATCATTCGAGAAGGCGGCTTCATGCCGACTTGCAAGGTAAAAGATACAACACACATAACCAATCACTCACACCAACACAATGAATTGCAACACATAACAACTACATATACACCACACACTACACCATCACACGATCAGAAGTTACACCGTATTCTTCAACAAATGATTGTTTGCAATTACAGATACAAGGACAAATATATCATTTGCATGGTTCAATGGTGCCAACACCAGATGAACCGCATCAATATCTGCAAATATATTTCATGTCGTCGATGGTGGATCAGCTGAATGTGCGGTGCAATATACAGGGAACACAACAGTTAAAGAGACGAATTATTGAACAGTTGCAAGCATTTTTTCACGCTAATAATGCTTTGGTTAATATGTTCAAAACAGCATTGGAACGAATGCCATCGGATACGCACAAATTTTTCATAAGAGCGGATTGTACTCCAACAGGTGAACATGTGCGAAGATTCAATGCACCCACCGTTAATGATGTTGCTGCAATTATTGTTGGCGATCCAACTAAATTGCGAGACATTGTCGTTCAGCGAAGAAGCAATATCATGCATCGTGTAAACGAGACATATCGTTTGTACGATGCGTTACAATATCCAATCATTTATTGGCAAGGGCAAGACGGATACGACATCACGTTGATGATGGTCGATCCAATTACAGGTACAATATTCACACACTAATTATTGCCATTGTTGCTATTATTGGTTTCCATTAACAATTTTTCATTCATTTAATTTTGCATTTTCAGGCGTATCAACGAATAAAAATCTAAGGGCAATGAATTACTATGCGTATCGTATGATGATTCGTACACATGAGGAGAATGTCATTCTGAAGTGCCGTCGGCTATTCCAGCAATTCGCTGTCGACACGTATGTCAAAGTCGAGACCGAGTGGACAGAGTGGTGAATTTAACCTCAAATGCACGATCCACATAATTTACACAGTTCAACTTACGACCTTAAAGACAAATGCCTGCTGTTGAAATTTAATAAAAATTTGCACAATACACGTGATTGATTTGATGGTTTCCAATTGAAATGTTAGGAAACGAATAACTTATTTTTTTTACTTTTTTTTCTCAATTTCAATACCGGTTTGTCACATAAAATTAACTGAGCAGAGAACAATGAGTAGCTGTCAAACAACGTATCACGTACCGGCGCCATCTACTTAAAATATTGGTTTGTAGTACATGCTATGTATCAGAGATGGCGCAGTATGTGAAAAAGATTTTCCCGCTTTTCTGTTGAAATTTTCCTGAATTTTCTTTGCTATAAACCTCACGGAGCCCGAGACCTTTCCAACGAATGCAAAACCGTGGAAATCGGTTCGTGCGTTCTGGAGTTATAGCGTCAGGAAGGAAAACCCGACTTATTTTTATATAGTAGATAACCTAAACAAAACTGGTGAAGTGTGGGTGGTATACACGTCTCTATCACCTTTCTGTGTAATAAAGGCGTGAAATAATGTTATATTCTAGCCAAAATTCAATTCCGTCACCTGGCAACACCATTCGTAGCTACTTCAAAATAGACACCCAAAATATGCAAATTCGACCGAAAATTTCTAACCTACATACATCAACCTTCAGGGGGACTTTAAACTAGTAAGGTTGTATATAAACAATGGCGAAAGGGCCCATTCAAATGGAAATGAGCGTCGCCGTCTTTGTAGTACCGTGTTGCAATGTCACTTCATTATTAAGAGTATTTCACCCAAGTAACAGGAAGGTGTTATACACCCTTGCAACACTTTTTGGGGTAAAATAGGCGTGATGTTATGTATTTTAAATAATGTAACGGGTATACTATTACTAAAAGTGTCGGGTTTGTACTGTGTAGTTGTGTTGATGGTAATTGGCAACTACTGTTCATGAACAACTACATTTACAGCTTGTAGACGCGTAACATCATCTGCCAGGCAAGCATACGAGCGAGAGCGAGATTCTGTCACCCTTTTGTCATGTTTCCTCATACAAAAATATGACAAAAACATGACTAAATCTATCTCGCGCTCGTATGCTTGCCGTCTTGGAGACTACTTTGAACTTATGAACAAGCTCGAGTGAACGAGTGCTCAAATACCATCGTCGCACGTTTAACGTATCACCAATAATAATAGAGTATTTTCACTCCAAGCACTTGTCCGTATATACTTGTACGTACACAAGACCGATGAGCATGTATGAATGTTAAGGAAACGTAAGAGTAAAGAGCGAATCAAATGGCATTCCATCGTCTCTTCCCACCTCAGTGAGATAAAGGCGTGGTTTTATGTTTGTATGTATGTATGTATCGCAGTCATCGAATATGCTACTGGTAATAGAGTTCTTGTGAACGAACTTAGGGGCGGCGGGAACACCGTATCGCCTTTAACTTGCCACCAAATTGGTGGTGGGATCGGGCCCTATAATTACTGACATATGAGGCATGACGCCGTGGTCTTTGGCTGCAGCGACGCATCTGAAGTCTGTTTTTGTGAATTTTTGATGTCCATAAGCTCTACTTCACATACCATCAGGTGGATTACACGACCGTTCGCTGCAGGTGTAAAAATAAAAATATAGCGACGCATTAACAATATACTTTTGTAGATTTTTCATGATCAAAGCAACTTACCATGGGGTAGACTACACGTTCGTTTGCTTTCCCTTTTTATTTTAGTTATTTTTTTATGACTAAATTATTTACAACAAAGCAATGGCCGTAGGTAAGCTATACCGATAAACTATTTGAAACCCACCAAACTAGCAATAAAGGCGAAATTGCTATATCGATAACGATTTGGCAGCCTATTAACTGATCATAGATTGAGCAATCGAAATAACCCATAATGAACCCGTAGCCTCAGACTAAATAACCAATATGGACACGCAATGTATATGCAAATAATGCTGCCAAAACTCGCGGGGAAACGAGGGGGAAGATCGTTCCGCGCTAGTGTCTGTGGGATTGCTGGTATTGTATGGTCTTCTTTCGGTAGTTGATTAATAGAAACGACAGGTCACTATACTAAATGATTATAGTGACTGATACCAGAATACATATTATATAATAATCTTATTGAGTACATTATCCTAACTTCACTTACCATCAGGTGAGATCGTGGTCAAACGCGTGCCTATCCACCTTTACAACGACCTATCTCTAGCGATACGGGAAGGCGACTGGCGAAACGGGTGACTAAACTTAAGGATCCATTTAAATACATGAATGCGCTTGATGCACTGTATCCGTACAGTATCAAATTATAGGATTTGACAACTAGTTTTGTATAGCGTGCAAAAGCAACGCTCGAGGGACACCTCCGGTTGGTTTATTGCTCCAAGCCCGTAGCGGATAATGTTCATAACATAAAATAAAACGCGATATTATCTGCTTATCAAAAATAAGCATTTGATTCGGTTTATCTTGTATTTTATTTTTGTTATCGCGTGATTTTAACTGACAAGAATATTTGGGTTTTATTGTAGATTTTTATACTATGAAAACTTTATTTTAACTTTATGCTTATATGAAAAAATAATGTACATGAAAATTTCCACAAATTAAAAAAAGGGTTGGTGCGTTTCACAATTACCGAGTTAACCTCAGATAAATTATAACCTCACCAAATGTGGCGGGTAGAGGTGTGAAACACATACACTTCATCAAAAGGGGCCCTAGTGATAGAGAGTGAGCCTATCGCCATCCACTGGGCACAATTTCAAACTCCGTGCAGCTGTTGAGAAAATTTGAAATACCATTTTTCTCCGACCCGGGCATCAACCTTAGACTGAGAGTGAAAAGTCACGTACATAAACCACTAGACCAAAGAGACAGATCAATTTAATCAGTTTATTTTTATTAGCACGACGAAAAAAAAATACATTTTCTGAACAAAAATCTAATTGAACATGTTGGTTTGTATCCTAGTATGTATCCTACTTAAGATAGGAAAAATGGATGAATGTGACGTCACGAAATGACATAACATACATGAGAAATATATTCCTTGCAAGCGGCGACCGTAGCTGATTGGCTTAAACGACTGCCCGGTGAGCAGAAGGTCGCTGGTTCAAATTCTGCCGGTCCCATAATTTTTCAACTGTTTCTTAGTATAATTTGCTAAGCATAGCTAAATTCTATAAAAATAATTAATAAGAAATTCAAATAACGTATGCGTTCATTCTTCACAACAATTATGCTGAATGTATCTTCGCCATGTTGGTTTGTATGCTACTTAAGATAGGAACAAATAGATGAAAGTGACGTCATGAAATGACGTAACATACAGTTAAAAAATCTAAGTTACGGGCAAGAGGCAACCGTAGCTGGATGGTTAAAGCGCCTGCCCGGTAAGCATAAGGTCGCAGGTTCAATTTTAACTGTTTCTTAGCATCCACCATTCTTATTTCCCTTACAGTTCGGTGTCACGCCATCCTGGAACAGTACAATGTACACAAAAGGTTGAACTGGACAAAACCTTCAGCCTTATTGAAGAAGCCCGAGATAAAGGGGCTCTCAGAGGCCCAAACTGAATGGCTTGATACAATAATGTTATTAACAATGACTTTCAAAGACTTCGGAAAGGTGAAAAGCTTTTGTATGCAAATAAAGAGCCAATACAAATCATTGATCGGGTTAATTTATTATTTTACAAATGTACTCGCACTTTTATTATTAACAATGGTATATTGGTATGATTTGTGTATCGCTCACCGCGAGGTCTTGGGTACGATTTCCGGGTCAGGCAAATTTGTATTTTAAATTTTTAAATATACTTGGATATTTTACAAGTTATTTAAAACACAAAGTTCCTTATTAGATAAAAAAATAAATTGTTTTATTTCTTTTTTTTTCATAAGTTATAACGATCTCCTCTCGTGGGTCTGCTGGAAGAAATTTCTTTAAGAAATAAGCAGTGCCTTTGTACTTGTTGTTGTTTAAATTATGTTTTTTTCTAACCATTCTTGTGTGTGTACATAAATTGTTAAATAAATAAATAAATATATTCAGTCACATATTTTAATAATATAACAAAACATAACATGACATTAGGTCTATATTACGCAGAAGAGTGAGACGGAGGTGTATAACACCCACATTTCACCTGTTATGTTTAGGTCCCATAGGTTCTAAACATAGCTGACTCAGCCTATCGCAATCCACCGGGCACTATTTCAACTCCTTGCTGCTATTGAGAATTTCTTGACCGAAAGTCCACAAATAACACTTAATCTAATCACGCTAGGGGTCATCTAATAACAGACTGCTTTTATGTCCTTCACACACTACTGGCTTTGTTCATTCTTCTTTCTTCGTTCAATCCGTTCTTCTGTGGAATGCGCTACCTCTGGAAATCAGGATGGCAACAACACGTCACAGTTTCAAGATTAATGTGCGCAAACTGTTAACTAAGCAATTGGCAGAATCATTATAATATATCTTATTCAACTTATATAATTATCAACTCCTCTTGTAAGGCTCATCTGTATATGTTTATATTATTATTATTGTATTATAAATGAATGTATTTATTTATGATAAATTATTATATAATTTATTATTTTATATTTTTAATTTTATGTATCTCTATTACGTATTTTATATAATATGTGCTTCTTCTAGTTACATATCTATCATTATTCGTCTTTCTGAACTGCACCTGCTTGCTGCTTGCAATGCTTGTCTGTGCACCAACCTAGGTTAACTGTAAGAGAATGCCATCAGGCATTAAGTCCGCCTTTGTACTATTTTTTTTGTGCAAAAAGTTAAATAAAATAAATAAACACTTTGCCCGACCCGGGAATCGAACCCGAGACCTCGTGGTGAGAGGCGTGGACGCTAACCACTGGACCAACGACGTGTGAATGATTTTATAGTTAAATGTTCGTGTAAATATCGTACTTTATGTAAATTATCTCGAGTTTCAAGACATCATCATGTGGACGACAAGCTATGTAACGGGCTGTCAGCATCACAAAATAAATATCTTGGGTCCAATTAATATCCATCATAAGAACGATGCTTGGTGTAAGGCTGGGTACTGACTTTGTGAATAGTTTGCGGCTTACTGTACTAAAATTAGTTCATATTATAGTCACTTAACTCGTCACATACTTAGTCAAAAGTTAAAGTATTCAAAGTTAAACAAAAAAAAATCCCTTTAATAGAGTTCATTTTCATTTATTGCTTCATATTTTTGAATACATACTTTGAAAGATTTCAATCCATTGGCACTGTGTTTGTTACTATGATTTCGACACTTTGAATACCCTCATGAGTTTGACAGTGTCCATATTCCGATATATTTGTGCATGATGGGTGATTTATTTAATTAGAAGACTTTGGTTGTACTGATATCATTGATCAGTTTAGGCGTTCCTTTATATCTGGATATTTTGTATATGACTATATGTAAGGAGCCGACTGTACTATAATAATATGTACTATTTTATACTAACTCCAGGGAAAAATTATGGCCAAATCAAGCATTTTGTCTTATTAATAAAACAGTTTCATATTCTCTGACTTAAAAATAATTACTTAATTTGATTAAAACCAGAAAAAAAAACCTTTTGAAGTGTAGACTTCCATGCGCCGTGTTTTTATAATTACGAATATGTTTATCTATTTTTATAGACAAATCATATCTATGTATGCGCCTTTCACCGCGAGGCCTCGAGTTCGATTCCTGGGTCGTAAGTGTTATTTGTGAATCTTCCGTCAGGAAATTCACAATAGCAGCACGGAGTTGAAATTGTGCCCGGTGGATGGCGAAAGGCTCACCCCCTGTCCCATGGGACCTGAACATAACAGGTGAAATTTGGGTGTTGTACATCTCTGCCACACCCTTCTGGGTAATATTGGCGTGATGTTATGTTATACTGTGATAAATCATATCTAAAACACTAAAATACATGTTTGTTCGGAGTCTTTTGTCATTATTGTTTTAATTATGAATTGAGTTACATAATAATATAATAATAGCAGCCCTGTATCTAATACATGTCCCTCTGCTGGGTCCGAGCCTCTTCTCAAGATGAGAAGGGTTAGGCCATAGTCCTCCACGCTGGCCACGTGCGGATTGGTAGACTTCACACACCCTTGAGTACTTTTTAGGCACTCTCAGGCATGCAAGTTTCCTCACGATGTTTTCCTTCACCGTTAGCGAGCGATAATTTATATGATAAATACACACTTAATATTCGAAAAGACGTATCTTAACGATTTATTGACAGAGGTGTGTATCGAACCCGAGACCTTTGACTTAACAGTCCTACGGTCTCCCACTCGGCTATCGCTGCTTGTTACATACAAACTAAAAATGTAAACAAAATGTTTGAAAAATAGGCAACAAATATGCATTGTAATGTTTTAGATGTGATTTGTCTATACAAAAAGGATAAGAAATTATAATATAAATAATATAAAAGTTAAGCCCATATTACTTTGGTACGAAAAACAGCAAACAAATTGTTGCCCCAAAATGAAAGTATAATAAAAAATTGGGCTTTATTTTCATGGGAGCATACAATAAGCATCAAATTATCTGCTAAGTTTGCCTTTATAACATTATTCTGAACGCACTTCAAATTGATAGGCTTGTAAAATTAAAGGGTAAAGTCCTTTATTACATCGCTCTATACTTTGAACTTAAGTTTAACTCTATGTGGTACAAAATTGGGAGGTGTGGTTGGCATTGGGGGTGTGGTCGTAATGTGGTTGGTTCGTTTCCTGGTTTGTGATCTGTAATTTAAGGCTGTATTGTTGATTGGCATCTATGGTGAATTTATGGTTTGAATAAAGTTATTTTGTTGAGTTGTGGTAAAGAATTTCAGTTATTTTTATTAAAACTGACGTGAGTTTGTAACATTATTCCAATTATGAAATACGGGTGTTATTCACGTAATGTTGGTCTATTAAGTCGACCGCGGTTTCACATATACTTTAAGGCATTTTCAGGAGAGTGCGACTTAGGTGCAGAAACCACGGTCGACAAAATTGACTAACATTACGTGAGTAACAGCCGTATTTCATAATTTGAATATAGATTATATTTGCAGTTTGTTTATGTAACACGGCTGCTACAATCATGTTACAATGTCCGACCGCAAGATGTAGGAATGTATAATAGTTCATATCCAATACGTGTAAATATGACCTAAACATATTATTTAATATGGTAAATGTAGCTTTAATAGTGATTAATTTTAAGTTTTAATAATAATTTGCTATGCTTCCTATCCTATAATTCCTGATCAAATCCCTTCAATAAAAAAGATTTAAAAAAACTATGAGATCAACGTTTAACCTCAGATCTTTCACGTAGTACAGGGGGCCAACGAGTTAGCTATGCAGGGCAAAAACTTTAAAGTCATCGTAAATACTTAATACGCCATTTCGGAAGAAATCATTTACATATCTGAATAGTGAGTATATTACACTTTTAAGAAGTGTAAAATACTCACTATATGTAATTCACACATGAATATCTATTGCATTCAGTTTTCACTATGGCGTAGAAGATTTTGCTATGCATACCTAATTGCTTGGCCCACTGTACATAACAAAAACTTCCAAATACCAGCCTAACAACGACCCAAAATCGGATACTCTTATGGACTTAATGAAACTTGATGTGTGCAAAAACGTCTATTTACTACAACGGGCTTAGTGGTGGGAACGATCCCGGGTGTACGGGACACTGGCTTTTTGTTATACGGAAATTTGAGAGAGGTACCGAATTACTGATGGTTTAAGGCAGGGCTACATAAACGTGTTGCTTCTCAAACCCCTGTTTAATTAAGCAGACCATAAGAGGGTCTGATAACGAAAAGGTTCCTAACCTGAGGTTATGCAAAATACATAAAACTTCTTTACACTAAAACTTACACTTGCGTCAAGAGAAGTAAAAGCAAATTATACACTAACATAGCATCAAATAATAACTTGAATTACCCAAAAGGGCGTGTCAGAGATCTATGATACAAAAACAAATAACAAGTAAAAGATCTGACCTCATTAAATAATAATGTTTTTACTTTGGTTCGTATCTATTTTTGCTAAAATCTGGTTAGTTCATATACCAGTGTCATTAATAATGTAAATAATACAGCCCTTTAAAAACCCAAATAATTTAAACACGGTATACATTTCATCACACCCAAAGCCCGCATATAAGTTACGGTCACGGTGCTTTCCTTACTCGATTTTAGCAATGCTTTTAACACCGTTGATTTCGACATTTTGCTTGCTATTCTTAACTCTCTTAACATAATCTCCAACGGTGATTGATTGGTTTCATAGTTACCTGTCTGGTCGCCGGCAACGTGTTTGTATTGAAGATACCTGTTTAATATATATACCTAAATCACACATTCACAACACACCTTTATTTATGTCTATTAGTGTATTTCCCCCTTTATTAGAAAATGGGTTAATAACTGTCACTGTCAAGTGTCAAAAACCGGAAGATATTTCCGAACGAACTCTATCGTGTCAGTGTATGCGAAGACGAAGAAAAATAGTCTATGGTGCGGGGACTTTTGAACAGAAATGGCGGATTGATCTGAAAATGACGAACTTTATTAACTCCATTAGCATCATCTAACCAAACGAGTCCAAAGTGCAGTAAAACTATTCCGGAATTGTGGTGAGTGTAGGCAATAAGTTATTGTATGTATTTTATTATCTTCCTACAATCTTACACCTCTAGCACGACGAACGGCGATAAACCACAGAAAGCTTCGGAGCCAGTTATTTCGGTAATGTTGGTCGCATAGATCAAACAAATGGTCCTACTCGAGCGCGGATTTGTTTAATTCCGAAGCCCTGTGGTTCTGTCGTCATCCCGTGCTAGTTACACGAAACACGCAGTCGATTCCTTGTTCAAAGTGCTCCGGCGGTCTACGAGCAGCTTTGCACGGAATATTTTCACGCAATCTCCGGTTAGTGCGGAATGCGGGGACTGATATACTTGGCGGTTTATAGTATTATCAGCCAAATACAGTGGCTTGGGTTGGTCTGGTGCCGTGCGGTTAGGTGCCCACCAAGTCTACCTACTTACACTGCACAGAGAAACTCAAAACTATTACATATTGCGGTAGGGCTACAAATATTATATTAGTGTTCCCAATATTAATAATTTATATTAAGTACATATACACACATTACAAAAACATTACTGTCTGGGGTCATTTCTTGTTTTTTCATTCTTTGTTGTGTTTTGCTCACAATCTAGCGGCTCTAGATAGATGTGCATAATGTTATTTGCAGTGTAATTATGTGTAAATAGTGATATTGTTACATGGTAGTGCAGCGGTAGCACATACCTAACTTATCAAAATACTATAAATAGATTCTGCAGTCTAAAAATAGATTTAAAGTTTTAGGCCTACTTTAGCGGTACTTAGGCTTATATTTGTGTTGGTGAACTAGATCCAGGCATTTTTTATTGGTCTAGGATATCTAGTTTCATTGTAACTATTGTGCTTTTGTTTGGAATCCCACGGGGGAATTTGTGTTTGTTGTGTTATTGTATTATTTGTGAATACTTTTGTGTGTATTTTAATTGCTTCTGACTGAAAGAGTCTTCAGTGTTAATATTAATCTGTGTTTGTGTTAGTTAAATAATAAAAATGCCTCCTAAAAGTCAAACTAAACTTCTCAAGGTGCGGTATGATATGGCCATATTAAATCTAGATCTACTCTTTGACATCTCACAGTCAGACCTAACATCTGAGGCTGCTAAAAGTGAATTCAAGCTTAGGTATGGGGATTTAAAAACTACATATTCAGAGTTTACATCAACCCATCTTGAACTCCAGGCCAGCCTTGAAGAAGATGAAGAGTTTGAAAGTTTTAGAAAAAAGTATGTAATGTATAATCAAAAGTACTATGATATTAAGCGAAAGTTTTTAGAATTGTTTCCTGTGGTCAGTTGTCAATCCTCAGAGAATGGCACTGCATGTTCGTTGGAAGGAACTGGTAAAAGCAAGCGGGTGTTGTTACCAAAAGTGCAGCTTCCTACCTTCTCAGGTAAAATAGAAGAGTTTGTGTCCTTCATGGACTTATTTGAATCATTGGTAGGACAAGATACATCACTGACAGACACAGAAAAGATGTACTACCTGGTAGGTTCCTTGTCTGGAGAGCCTAAGGTGCTCATCCAACATTTGTCAGTCACCGGGGACAATTACTCAATAGCACTAAAGCTATTAAAAAATAGGTATAATAATAAGCGGTTACTTGCGGATAAATTATTACATAATATTTTAGGGACATCTCATGTTAACAAAAATTTAAGTTCATTAAAGCCTTTTCTCAACTCACTATTAGAGAACACAAAGGCACTTGAAAAAATGAAATTCCCAGTGACTGAATGGTCTTATCTGCTCTTCTTCATCAACTTTAATAAACTAGATAGCGGTTTGAAGAAACATTTTGAGGATAAAATGGCTGACAAAGAGTTACCAAGTTTTGCGGACCTCATTAAATTCTTAGAAAATGAGGTAAGGATTTTAGAATCCAGCGGGGAAGTTCCCAGCGGTAGAGTAGGTACTTCCACTACCCGGGCACACCATATTACCTCGCAGAGTACCCAGGGTTTTACAGGTAGTTGCAAATTTTGTAAAAGAGGTAACCATAATTTATCAAAATGTGATAAATTTTTATCCCTAAAACCGCGCCAGCGGAAAGAACGCGTCAAAGAGCTTAGGCTCTGTTTTAGGTGTTTAGGCGAACATAACATTTATGATTGTTCATCAGGGTGGTCTTGCTTCAAATGTAAGTCGACCAAACACCACAATCTCATCCACTTTGATCTGCCACAGCCGGCGGCGGCTGGCGGGGGTTCGGGGGGGCCATCAGCGGGAGGTGGGCCTCGTACACCTAGGGCAGAGTCTGTGCGGTCGAACGTACCCAGCGCGGATAGGGTAAATTCACCGGTTAATAGGGATGAAAGTCGTCACGAACCTAATAGGGGAGGTGCGACAATAGTGGACACCGGGGCGGCTTTAACTTCATGCAATAGGGATTTTGATCGCAATGCTTGTCAACGTACAACAGTGTTGCTGGCGACTGCTATGGTGCCTGTTATTGATAGTTGCGGTGAATATCAAGAAGTACGCGCGCTATTAGACGGGGGTAGTCAGAGCACTTTTGTGACGGAAGATTGTGCTAAGAGGTTGGGTCTAAGGCGGTTTAGGTCAGAGATTGTTACGGTTACAGGATTAGGCGGAGCGCCGGTTAGTGACTGCAGGGGGGGCGTAAATCTCCCATTAGTCCTAGGTACGCGAACCACCCTCAGTTTGTTACAACGGCCACAATCTTGAGTAACATTACTCACAACCTGCCTAGCGCCAACTTATCACCGAATATCGCGGAATGGTATAGCGGAATTTACCTGGCGGACGAGCAATTTTACGCGAGTCGACCCATCGACATTCTGATCGGTGCAGATTTGATGGGCGACATTATGATAGGTGGCGTGGTTAAAATTAATAACTACTTACCCTGCGCGATGAACACGGTGTTCGGGCACGTACTAATGGGTCCGGTAACTTATGCAATTTCACGAAGTGAATATAGTGCAGTTCACTATTCACAAACTTTTGCGGGACATGTCACAACCGACCAGATCCTGGAGAGATTTTGGGAGGTAGAAGACATACCAGATAAGTATTTACGTAGTAAGGAGGTTGAGAAAGCTCTGGGTGGCGTTGCAGCTAAGAGCGGGATAACTTGGCTGTTTAACGTACCAGGTGCACCTCACTTTGGAGGTCTGTTTGAAGCGGCTGTCAAATCTGCCAAAACACTTCTAAAGCGGATGATAGGAGAGCAGATTTTGACCTTTGAGGAACTAACAACAGTTTTTGCACGAGTTGAAGCGGTACTCAACTCTCGGCCTCTATGTCCTTTAACTCAGGATCCTCAGGACCTCGAAGTGCTGACTCCAGCACATTTTTTAGTAGGGAAAGCCTTACTCTCTGTACCAGAGTACAACCTGGAAGACCTACCTGATTCGCGGTTGGGTCGTTTCAAATTAGTTCAGGCCATATCACAGAGGTTTTGGAGACAATGGAGTGACCGGTACCTGCATTGTCTTCAGAATCGCAATAAATGGACTACTCCAACGGATCCACCTAAATTAGGGGATCTTGTATTAATTAAGGAAGAAAATATACCCAGTCTCAAATGGAGACGCGGTAGGGTAATTGAGCTTCTGCCTGGAAAGGACGGAGTTATTAGGTCTGTTAGGTTGAAGACCCTTTCAGGTACATTTTTGCGGCCAGTGGTAAAAATTTGTAAGTTACCGCTGGAGTAGGTTCGGCAACTTTGAACCTATTTAATTAAATTCTTTAAAAAATTTATGTTTTAATTTTGTTTTCCTTTTAAATATTTTAGTATTTTGCAATTCTATTGATACTATTTTGCAGTTTATTTTTGTTATTTCGCGGTTTATTTTAACGTACTTGATACGGTAGGTTGTGCGGTTACATTTTTGTTGATAAAGGCTTTTCAGCCTTTCTCGGGCGGGGGGATGTTTAATATATATACCTAAATCACACATTCACAACACACCTTTATTTATGTCTATTAGTGTATTTCCCCCTTTATTAGAAAATGGGTTAATAACTGTCACTGTCAAGTGTCAAAAACCGGAAGATATTTCCGAACGAACTCTATCGTGTCAGTGTATGCGAAGACGAAGAAAAATAGTCTATGGTGCGGGGACTTTTGAACAGAAATGGCGGATTGATCTGAAAATGACGAACTTTATTAACTCCATTAGCATCATCTAACCAAACGAGTCCAAAGTGCAGTAAAACTATTCCGGAATTGTGGTGAGTGTAGGCAATAAGTTATTGTATGTATTTTATTATCTTCCTACAATCTTACACCTCTAGCACGACGAACGGCGATAAACCACAGAAAGCTTCGGAGCCAGTTATTTCGGTAATGTTGGTCGCATAGATCAAACAATACCTTTTCATCTTGGACTGATACATCTGTCGGTGTACCGCAGGGTGGCGTTTTATCTCCTTTACTTTTCTCAATTTTTATTAATCCCATCTCAAATAATATCTTTTCATCCTACCACTTATACGCAGACGATTTACAAATTTATACACAAACTTCTCCAGGAAACTTATCTAGTGCCTTTAATAAAATCAACTTGGACCTGGCGCATATAAGTCAGTGGAGTAAAGAACATGGGCTTACAGTAAATCCAACAAAAAGTCAAGCGATTGTTATTGGCAGCTCTAGGCTGGTGGCTAAAATAAATTGGTTAGAACTTCCGCAAATTGAATTTAATGGATCCGTTATACCCATTAGCTCTAAGGTTAAAAACTTGGGCGTTTACTTGGATAACACATTATCATGGGGTCCTCAGCTACAAGAGTTAAGCCGAAAAATATATGCGTCCGCTGCATCACTCCGTAGGTCACGTAATTTCCTTCCCATTGCCACCAAAACTGCGCTTGCTCAATCTCTTCTTTTACCTATCCTTGACTACGCTGATGCCAGCTATCTCGATCTCACCGAGGAGCAGCTAAATAAGCTTGAGCGACTTCAAAACTTTTGTATTAGATTCATATTTGGTTTAAGAAAATATGATCACGTTTCAGAATTTCGCGCAAAGCTCAAGTGGCTCTCAATTCGCCTTCGCCGGAATGCTCATATTCTCTTCCTTCTCTACAATATATTGTTTAATCCATGTACTCCTGCCTATCTTAAAGAACGTTTACAGTTTCTTAATGACACACATTCAAAGTGCCTGAGATCTGCGGAAAGCTTGCAGCTGAAGATGGCACCACATTCCACAATTTTCTTTGACAAATCCTTTACGGTACAAGCTGCGCGGTTGTGGAATGCATTGCCGGTGCCAGTAAGGCGTGCTCAGTCGTTACCAGTATTTAAAAAACTGGTCACAGACTTCTATTTATTTAACAAATAATATGACATGTAATAAGAAATCCTTAACACAATAAGTATGTATGTATATGTATATTGTATGTATTATTCTATGTATTAATATTTATATAAATACATATATTTATACTATAATATTTATTTTTATTTATATTATTATATTTATGCATTTATTGCGAAATATTTCGTTTGAATAGTACTTTGTAATCTTAATTTCAATTGTTTATTCGTGCACCTTCTACCGCCACAACTTTGGTCTCCATCTACTTCCTGTCCATCCAGGTTGTCTGGAAGAGATCGCGGATAGCGATAAGACCGCCGATTGTACAGCGTATAGTTTTAGTCTTTTAGTCTTAAGTTTTGTATATCTGGTGTACAATAAAGTATATTTATTATTATTTATTATTATCATTATTATATGTAATCAGTTTTACAGAACCGCAAATCCCACCTCTTCATAATTAATTCCGGTACTAAATCCGCGTTTATCCCAACACTATCACAAATCTCTTTTTACTGAAATAAGTGTGGCTAGGTGTCGCTTTTGATGTTTCATTTCTATTTGACGTAATAGAAATTAAGGCTATCCTATAGCCCAAGAGACAGTGGCCGCCCGACTTATCTCATTTAATAAAAGCTGAAAGTTACCCTCTTTTTAACCTCTATTAGTGCCACAGACATGCACTAATAACGGTTAAAAATCATTAAATGTGTTATTTGGATCGTCGTGAGAGAGGCTCTGGCAGACATTTAAAAAAAGATGTAAAAAGCTTCAATGCACAGCATAAAGCATACTTTTTAGATATGTTGACCTTGGTAAAGTTAGAGATCATTGGCGGACACTTAACCTGACATCCTTGAAGTTTGAAAGTTTAGGGACATCTGTCCGGGATTGGGTCCAAATTGCATATTCGGTGTTTTAACCTTTATGAGGCACAAACTTAAAGCTTTTAATAAATGACGTAAGTCATGCAGCCACTGACCCTTAGGCTATTACAGTACTTACTGATTTTTTTAAATAAAACGATATTATGCCTTATTGATAAGCATCGAAACCAAACCCATATTTGCACACAATACTCTTCAGTTCTATCGGCAGTTTATTGAATAGTCTGACCGAGTTATAATAGGAGCTATCATGGACGTCCTCTTCCTTTTTTCTGGGATCTTCTATATCGGTATCAAGGATTTTATACTATTTCGTAATAACTACCAGATACAATTTTATTTTACAACAATACATAGATAAAATGCTTCCAACCGTAAGGGCCTTATCATACTAGCGGATTACGAGCGGATTCAAAGCGGAGCGGGCGCGCAACGGATTCGTTGCGGGCGCGCAACGAACACGCCGCGCATTCGCAGCGAATTCGTTGCGGACGCGCGGTGTGGACGCCATTTTGTACTGTCTCGTACAAACGCCAGCCAACCAACTTAATAAAATATTTTTTTCAAATGTCAAATCATTTTGCATCATAACGGATTCTTGTGGGATTTTATCTTGCTTAAATATTTTATGTTTGTTTTATGGTAGGTAGGAACGAAATTATTTAGGATTATTTTTTAATCGTTTGCAAAACAACACAAATTAGTCGCTCTCTTCCATTCAATTAATTAATAATGGATCTTCCCAAATTCATCGATGCTTTCGTTTTCGTCGCCGGCGTTTCCGAAGTAACAAAGCCAACAGCAGTGTTTCCTCGTCGGAATCAATTTTGTTACTGAGTGTATTGTACGTCGTAAATTCGCTACAAACACGCGACGAAAACGTAGCGTATTCGCCACGCGTCCGCGACGTCTCCGCTGCGCAGCCGCTGCGTGTTCGCGACGCATTCGCTGCGCGCCCGCTCCGCTTTGAATCCACTCGCAATCCGCTAGTATGATAAGGCACTAAGTATTAAAGCAATAAACAAAAATGCAGCTTATACGGGGTAGTTTTAAAAAAATATGATAAGTCTGGTACAGACTGTTTTTCAATATTATACAACATTTTGTTTAGGGTTCCGTAGTATCTCCAAGGAACCCTTGCAGTTTCGCTATGTCCGTCGGTCTGTCCGAGGCATACAATCAAAAACGTTAGTTCTAGAAAGCTGAAATTTTGCAGACATATGTAAATTGACTTTGCTAACAACTTTCTTTTTTTTCTTCTAATACAAAGTACCAGGTGCTTTTATTACCTCGTTTACGTCGAAGTGTGGGTGTCATTAGAAAGGTTTTTTAAAACATTGAATCAGTTTTTTGATTTATAAATCCATTTACGAGATAAATTAACTTTAATTAAACTAATTATGCTTTTAAAAGCAAGTTTTTCTTCGAATAGGGCTTCCCCCCAACTAAAAGCTAAACTGTTGGCTAAATGGCGGCTTTGTATCCACAACATTGTACTCTTTCATACTCTGTATTCTCCGATCGAAGATTAAAAACATAACATAACATCACGCATATATTACCTAGAAGAGTGTGCCAGACCGCCAACCACCAAGCACAATTTCAACTCGTAAATTGCCTGACGGAAAGTTCACAAATAACACTTTTTAGCTTAACCTGAGACCTCGCTGTTAGAGGCGTTTACTCTAACTACTAGAAAATCGAGGCAGATTATACTATTTTTAAAATTACCCTGCATATAGAACCTGCAAACCAGCAGAACCCACTCTTTCGCTATTTTAAGTTTCCTCTACTCATTCGAATGGAAACTTCCATTGTCAATACAATTTTCTCAAGAAACTTTCTATACCCGTTAGGGTTAAAGTTGTGTAGAAATATTAGTATAGTGTAGGATTTCCCGGTCGTAAACTTTTGTGGTTAACTGTACTGTGTAGTTTTAGAAAGTTCATAGGAACTGTTTTTATTTTATTTGCGGACGACATAAAAGTTTTTGTTTATCTATATGTCACGGTAAATGTAAAAAAATATTAACAACTACCATATGATTTGCTAAATATAATTTTTAGCAACACACATTTAAATATTAAACTATTGTTAGTCAGTGTAAGTCGTTAAGTGATATATAAATTATAAAATCAGCGTTTCTCGCCATCAAACGTAACAGTTTGGCGAGTTTATCATGAGTTAACAAACTTACATTGTAAAAATGAAAAATAAATGATTTAAAAAAAAAAAACATAATACTAATTTGAATACTGTCTGGGGTCATTTACCTGAATAAATTTCAAAATGTATTATTTTCTCAGGCATTTGCAGAATAAATTAATATTAATGTGTTTTTGTACCATTAATTTAAAAATAACGTTCGTGAAACATTCAAGGGATTTAGGAGATTTTCTAAGAAACCACAGAATTTATACTGCAAAGGTTAAAGCATCGTGAGATTACCGATGAGATGAAATATGAATCGAGCATTTTGTTTACCTTAAAACAAAACTTAATATATAACCATAGAAAAGTAGAAGGAGATAGACAGCTGAGTTGACTGTTATATATGAAACGTCAGCGTGTCTCAACTCACACATTATATTTACAGAAGTGATGTATGCTTTTTTGACTTTCATAGGAGCATTATTGATATTATTTGTTGAATTTTGACATTCATAGGTGCAAAAATGTTACTACGCTTTCTTGTATG
Source organism: Hypena proboscidalis (assembly GCA_905147285.1). NCBI lineage: Eukaryota > Metazoa > Arthropoda > Insecta > Lepidoptera > Erebidae > Hypena > Hypena proboscidalis. The sequence goes on along the minus strand of LR990150.1, from coordinate 201,809 downwards.
CCTTTTATGTCTCTCTAGTTGTAAAAGAGTTATTTACAACTTCTTTGGCTATATAACCTTAACTTAAAGTTTGCAGTCAGACTGCAACGTTCCAAAAATACTGTCAGGTGGTAGATTTTTTGTAGAGGAGCTCGATAGATTCTGTTTCGCTTTAAACTTTTGTAGTCTCGAAACGTAGAAGTCTGCGTTCCGGGTTAGAGGAGAAATGATGGTAATTTTACAAGATAATTAGGTTAGCTATTTACAATTATCGATCTCTCACATGAGGCTAACGAAAAATAATATCAAAGATGGCACGTAGTGGTATAATTTTATTGTTGTGGTTTAATTTCTGATCCATGTTAGGCATCCTGTGTTTTACATACTGAAAAAAGACATGTTTTTTGAATTGTATTTTTTTTCTTGGTTATTGCATGCTGCTTTTTTATCAATATGCAAAAATAGTAATTACCTAAACCCTCGCATGGAATAAATTAAATTCTTTTAACATTGTCTTTTCTCTTGATTTTAGAATAGCAACTTATCATGGCACACAGAAAACCCAGAACTGACGCCGCGCTTTAAAAAAACAGTGCTAGTATGGGCACCATGCTGATATCTATGGGTCGCGGCGTTCCTTGACACCTACTATATCCTCAATAGCAAAGAAAGAAACATACCATGGAACGTGTTGAACAGAAGCAAGTTGGTTATAACTTGTCTACTGATAGTGTTAAAGTTCGTGGATTTGGGTGTCACGGTGCACTGCATCGAAGGAAGACCAAGAAGTGTTCAACGCCGATTATTACAGTACCGTCATCAAGATTTTGACATTTCTTATTGACTAGCTTTTGCCCGTAACTTCGTCCGCGTGGAATTCATTATATTACGGAATAGCTGCGCCCGCGCTTTGACCCGCGTTAAACCTGCTAATTCAATGTTAAATATTTAAAAAATGTATTAATAGTTAGACTATCAACCAAAAGAATAATTATTTCTCCAATAGTTTCGTCTTCGTGGAAGCTAAATCAATATTAAGTAGCTTATAGTAAGTTACTTGCATCTAAAATTTTATCAAAATCGGTCAAGTAAGACAGACAGAAGGGAAAAAAAGTTATAAATGAATTTTTGGCATTGGTATCGCGCAAATCGCTATATAAAAACAATATTATTATGACATTAAAAATAGACATTTCAATTTTATTTATTTGTTTTGATGATTGTCAATCTTTTTAGGATTGTTCACATCCATGGGCTGTTAAAATTGCCACTTAGTATCATGATTACCATAAACACGTTTGCTACAAAGACAAAAATAGTTTACTTTTTAAAATCAATTCATTATAATCTGCGCAGCGAATAAATTAACTGTTCCAAGTAAAAAAATATAATTCAGTTGAAAACGTCAATACTTCAAGCCTTCAATTCAGCTTTTGAGGCACAAATAAAGAGCTCATGTCAGATGATAGGTGAATTTGCATAACAATTGTTCTCGTATGAGACTACAGCTATACAACCGTAGACAAATTGATTGATTGACATCCTCTGAAAAAAGTTGTGGCTTATTCAGTTCAGGATCTGTTCTGCTACTGAGGATTTCCGGACGAAAATAAGAGTCCTTTATAATACTTTTGTTCGACCTAGGGACCTTTTACAGTTAGCGATTGCATGCACTAAGCTAATGTAGATTCTTTAGATAAAAAAACATACAATAGTAAGTTTTCTTATATCTAACTACTAAACATTAACAAATATAAAGTTAAGATTAAGTTATTAGCCTAGTATATTAAGATCCAATATATAGGTATATACACTCATGGACAAATTTCGGGGAACGCAAACAAAAAGTCATATAACACAAAAATAAAAGGTTTATTTATGTTTAATACGGTTTCATTTGAATATCTTTAATTAAATTAACTTTTTTAAATACAGAAATGTTCAATTTACTGATAAAAATAAAAAAAATACTGAAGTTATCTGTTATTGACGAAATTTGGAGGTAACGGTGAACTTTCATCTTATCATGAAATTTATCAAATGGCTGGTTTCTTCTCTAATGTAAGGTAACACCAACACTCCTAGGCACATTCAATATTTCGTGTTACCTCCTCTCGCTGTTAAAACTGCCTCCATTCGTCTGGGCATACTTTTGATTAATTCGTCAATGTGTCTTTGTGGCATTTGATCCCATTCTTCTACCAAGGCGGTTTTGAGTTCCCTTAAGTTGGTTATTGCAGGAATTCTTTTTTTTATTTGTCTTCCCAGCGTATCCCAGACATGTTCAATCGGGTTTAAGTCTGGTGAGCGGGCTGGCCATTCCAAAACCCTGATTTCGAACCCTTGAAGGTATCTCGAAACTATGGCGGCAGTGTGTGGCCGAGCATTATCATGCATTAATAGAAAATTATCTCCTACGTATGGGACAAAAGGTATCACAATTTGTTCTAAAATGTCAGTTACGTATCGTGCTGCTGTTAGAGATCCATTTTCTACGATGTGGAGCTCCGTACGTCCACCTAAGGAAATGCCGTCCCATACCATCACTGACCCTCCACCGTAAGGTTCTCTTCCGACAATGTTACACTGTGCATATCTTTCTCCTGGTCGTCTCCACACTTTGACCCTTCCATCATCTGGCTTAAGGCAAAATCTGGACTCGTCAGTGAACAATACTCTTCCCCAGTCATCGTCATTCCAATCACGGTGAACGCGAGCAAAGTTATTCCGAGCTACACGATAGAGACGAGAAGACGTCGAGGTACGGTTTCTTAGCACACTAATTACGATAAATCTATCATCTCTAGCTGTGGTCTTCTTTTTTCTCCCTTGTCCTCTGCGTCTCGTGTATTCGCCTGCCTGCCGGTATCGTTTTACATTGCGAAAAATAACAGATTTGGAAACTCGCAACATTTGAGCCACTTGATTGTAAGTGTAACCTTGTTCGATTAAAGTTACAGCTTTGGACACTTGAGCTACGCTGAGATCCGGCATTATCAATTCAATCTTTTGAAAAAGTCTCAAGTAACACCGCGATGAATATTTTTTGTGAAAAAAAAAACCTATTACAAAAATTTTCAAACACGACAATTAGCTCTACTTGTTCTCTTACAGCGCACATTTATTAAAATTAACACGTAGAGAAAAAAACAAATGAAACTCTGAAAAAAAAGACGATAAAATCTTTTTCTTTATATAACACAAATGCTGTTATAGGTGGCCAGTGCGTAAGGAGAATAAAATAAAAATAATCGAACATTTTTTTGCGTTCCTCTAAATTTGTCCATGAGTGTATATACAATATCCTGTCATGTAAATATATATTATTACCTGCGTACAACCAGACACTTCTAACGACACCTTACGACGCGTACTATTTCTGTCATTATGAATAATATTTTAGAATTAATTAGTTTTAGTCGTAATGTTTTTTTCTGATGCCAGAATAAATGATTGTTTTATCCTTTATTTTTAGTTTTTCCTTCAGTGTAAAGAGTTTGTACATCTTAGACGTGAATAACGCTATGTATTTATCACTATTGTATTATACAACACATTTTCTACTATATTTCGCTCTACAATAGGACTTTCCACAGAAATATAGGTCACTTGGTACCATTTACATAGATTTGAATATCATTGACTTCCATTGTGTGAACGCGTCAATACTTCCCGTTTTACTTATGGTGGTATACTGGTGGTAAATTTTAGTTTAGCTTGCAGTTGGAATCAAGCGCCAGCGTCAACACCTGACATAATTATGTATGTTAACATAACTTTCGTACAAAAAAGATGCGCGTGTTAGATTATTACAAAAAATTGTAATAAGTAGCTGACCCGACAGACGTTGTATCAATAGTTAAATTATTGCTAATGGTGTACATAGTATAAGAACATCTTTTTTTTATAATATAGCCTATAACTTATGTTTTTCAGACATAATGTAAATTGAAATAAATAAATAATTTTCAAAACAATCCCAAGAAAAAATTATGGTAATTCCTCTACTCATTAAAGTGAGCTGACGCTATGTGATAACTACTACCCATGATAGCAAAAACTACGATATAAGATCTTCTGTCTCAGTAATTTCAGCTTTGATTTTCACCTGCAATAACAAAGCAGGACAAACACAAAGCTTTATAAACTCGTTGTTAAAAGTTCTACCGCCATTTACATATTTGGAATATCAATAGTATTTCTATTGTTTGAATACGTGAATATTCTCCATTGTTCATATCAATATCGGCTTAGTCATTCTGTCCTTTTGTGAGCATTTCAATATGAAATCGAGATATGATAAAGATATTTCATTTGGGTGTTAATTAAAAGAACGTACATTGAAAGCACATAACGTCGGAAAGTCCAGTCATCGATTTTCAATACAAAGGTTTTATACGTGATTTACGGAAAATTGGATTTACAGAGATTATGTGACCAATAAATAATAACAAAACCAGAAGGGCATAAGTTTATAGAACCCACACTTTACCTGTTGTAATTTATGTCTCATATAATAGGGGGTGAGCCTATCGCCATCCATCGAGCACAATTTTGACGCCATGCTGCTATTCAAAAATTTCCAGGTAGAAAAATCTGAAGCAGTTGTTTTTTCACCTGGGAATCTAACCCAAGTTATATGTTAAAAAAAATTGCAGATCTATCTGAAAAAAATATAACCGGATTTAGAGGTTTACATTTAGAATCTGAATTTCCGTCTGTATGACCCCGCTCTTAGACTATATTCCTATCTAACCGTCCTGCACTAAAATTTCGATACTAGAATATCCGCTAAGCCTCTCAAAGTGGCATTTATCAAGATCATAGAGAGGTTGTGAATGCAATTTTGGACAAATTGGGAGCTTGCAATTTCATAGGCATTTCATAACACGCTGGATTACATTTTGTGCATAGGGGTCCTCGTACATGCAATAATGAATTCTGTGGTTTATAGACTAGGAGCCCATGGGCAGCCAACTTACGCCACTTTAAAAGCTGAAAGATTCCCTGTGTGTTTTTTAACAATGGTAAGAATTATCACCAAATGGAATTTGGATCGAGGTGGCTTTGGCAAATGTAAAAAAAAGTTGATATAAAAGTTACGTCAGAGTATAAAGTATATTTTTTGGATATTATATTCTCCTTTCAAATTCAAATATAAATTAGTTATTCATTGTTTGTCACAGGTGTTCAATATACAGTTATTATGTACTAAACATAAGAACTGTATATTTAACTCCATGGTGATGGCAAAAACAATATTACTCATTGTAATGCCATACACAGATAGACAATATTAGTTTATTAATTTCTAAAAAATATATATATTTGGTGTTGGTTCTTGCCTACGTTAGATGCATACTGGGAAACTTTTATCTTCTATAAAATGACGTTGGTCAGCCACCCACATGATCTTACCCTAGTAGCATAGCTTGAAAAAAAGGCAGTTATTAAATTAAACTTAATAATATACACACATCTAGATATACATTAACAGTATAAACTGGTTTCGCATTACAAGTTAAGCGAGGAAGATGCGAGACCATCTTATACATGGACTTTATTATATATGGAAATGCATAGTTTGTATGTACAGTGAGCCAATCAATTAGGTATGCAGGGCAAAAACTTCTACGCAATAGTGAAAACTGACTGCAATAGATATGCATGTGTGAATGATTTATTTAATAAGTGTAATGTACCCACTATTTAGATATGTAACTCACTTATCCATAACTGGTGTAGTAAGTCTTTACTATGACTTAGAAGTTTTTGCCCTGCATACCTTTCTCGTTGGCCCACTGTACGTGACGTATGCGACTACAGATTGCAGGCTTCAGGTTTGATCCCCGGGCCGAGTTTAAGTGTTGTTTGGGATTTTCCCGCCAGGACATTCACAGTAGCAGCTAAGGAGTCTCGGATTGCGACGGGTACAAATCGCTGCCACACCCTCCTGGGTAATATAGGCATGATGTTATGTTAAAAAACCCAAATTATTAACAATATTTTAAAGCACAATACAATTCTCAGCTCATCGTATCGCCATTTATTCTCAAAACAGGAAAGTTTTATCGACATCTTATGAACAAAACATTATTTTATAAACTTATTTGAACAAAATTTCGTGCGAGTGTTTGGATAAAGATGTTATTCAGTGAAACAAATGCGGATTTCAAGGCAAATTGAGTATAAAGTGGTATTGATGGCTGAAAAATGAGCGTAAAGTTAACAGAGAAAATGGTACTGTTTTATTTCAATATGTTTGTTTTTTAGATAAAGACATCCTAGTAATTTGCAGATACAAATTACATATTAGTATTCTTGTCTACCCCTTCTAGCTAAGCTTAATTCGCTTGTGTTAGGAGACAGTTTACACGTGCGTGGTGTAATGGCCAGGATTCGAACCCACGACCACGATCGCAAAACCGATGCCTTATCCATTGGGCCTCGGCCGCTTCATTTTTAAATTAATTTAACGTAATAATATGGTTATTTTTATGACGTATGCTGTTTCTATGAAGATAGAATACTCGGTATATATCTTTACTCGAGCACTTTTGTATTATTCGAATCCGAGCTATATTTGCGGTTGGAGCAATTTACAAAACGAAAACCACTTTCCTCACAATTCAATTTTTTTCAATTTCAAAAGATCTTTATTTATAAAATGACATATTACAATTTTTTATACAATACTAGTGTTAGTTTAGATCCTAGAATTACAAACATCGTAGTGTAGGTTATTCTTCAAGCCCAAAAAGACTCATATAGAACTTTTATCGTGTATTTAATCCGTTGAGAATAATATTATAAAAGCATAATAATTGATCGAAACAAAGAAAACATGTGGATACTAAAGGTAAGTTATGCAAGTTTTAGAGTAACATTACATTTATAATTTTTAGGTAAGTTAATAATATTGTTTGTTACAAACAAAAAGAAATATAATGAACATATTATTATAGGCGGTAGTTTATAAAAACAACGGTCGGGGCTTTGACAATCCGCGAGAAGCAACAGGAACGTATACATATAGGTGGGTACACCAGATAAGCGGCCGGCACGCAAAGATCTCGTGGCCGCGGGGCGCGCACGCCACTACCACCCGATACCATAATATGGTAATACGGGCGGGATTGGCGCACGCGACAGCGCGCCCATTGTTCACCGCGCGATCGGCGCGCTCACATGAATGACCGCTACTACTCATCGCGCTCGAGGAATAAGTGATGAGGCAGTTTGTATCTGTTATACTTATCGATGAATGCGATAGTATTATTGCGTGTTCTACATAAGTTTTTAACTATTGAATTTTTGCTATGTGGGTTACTATATAGTTAGAACTTTTCCGATAATTTGTAAATATAAACATCAATTTTAGGTAAACCAATATTCAAATGTAATTTGTGAAGGTTGGTGCGAAAGCGCGTATTGTAAGCGTATTTAACTGCTTTGTTTTGAATAACCTGTAGTTTTTTAATATTAGTTTGGCATGTACTGCTCCAAACTGGACAAGCATACGTAATGCACGGTCGAATCAAGGTACAATAAACACGTAGTTTGGTGTGACTGCTAAGTGGTGAGTATCTATTTAATATTGGATTAAGTGCGTTTAATGCCTTGGTGCCTTTGAGACAAATTTTTAAAATGTTTGATGACCAATTGAGCTTAGTGTCAAGAGTTGTGCCTAAATATTTTACTGTGCGATTCCAAGGTATGCCGATATTGCCAACTTTTAGTGTCTTTAATGGAGGGCTTCTTTTACGTGTAAACATAATGGCTTCAGTCTTTGAGGCATTAATTTTTAGTTTCCATTTTTGGAAATAAGCCAGGAGGTTGTCGAGAGCAAGTTGTAGTCGACCTACAATCAAGTCTATATCAGTAGACGATGAAAAAGCGGCGGTATCGTCGGCAAAACAGGCTATGCTCGTACGTGGTTGGATAGGGATGTCATTCAGGTACAACAGGAAAAGGTATGGTCCTAAAATTGACCCTTGTGGGATTCCAGCAGGAACATTCTTAGCTGGAGATGAGCAGTTCTTGATGTGAACACTAAAACTACGATTGGCCAGATATGAACTAATCATTTTGATCAAGATAGAAGGTAAATTAAGTAAGATTAATTTGTGTAAGAGTGCATCGTGCCATACCGTATCAAATGCTTTCTCGATATCTAATAGAAACATTCCTGTGGATTGCTTTAGATTGAGGCTATGAGACACGGTTTCAGCGACTCTGGCTAGCTGTTGTATGGTGGAATGACCTTGGCGAAAGCCAAATTGCTCGTTGATTAAGTATTGTTCGGAGACATGTAGTAAGCGCCTATAGATGATTTTCTCAAACAACTTTCCGAGGCACGGTAAAAGACTGATTGGGCGGTAGCTAGTTGGGTCTAAAGTATCTTTGCCAGGCTTATGTATCGCTATTACCTTAGCCATTTTCCAGCTCGTAGGGAAATAGGTGTAAGTGAGGCAGGCGTTAAAGATTTTTGTTATTAGAACAATGCATTTTTGGGGGATATTTTGTATCAGAATATTAGAGATTTCATCAGAGCCAGGGGCCTTACGAGGTTTTAGTTTAGAAATGTATCTCCTTACCTCAGATGGGCGGACAAGAGTAGAATAATCGAAGGTGAAATCCTGCTCTTTTAAATCGGATACTGAGTTTTCTATGGCTAATTGGTCGTCGCTGGGCCAATTATGCGTTAGTAGCATATTATTTTGGAATGCGTTGGCCAAAGTATCACATTGGGCTTGCTGATCAGTGGTCAGGGAGCCATTTTCTGACTTAAGAGAGGGGATGGTACATGGAGCCGAGCGTAAGCTTTTTATTAAGCGCCAGATATCATCACTAGGGTTGTCCACCTTGTTTAGTTTACTGTGCCAGACCCTATCATTATACGATCTTATGGACCGAGCTATGTCTAACTTAAGTTGCTTAATTTGATTGTATAATAAACTATGCAAGGTTGTATTAGTTTCCGTTGCGGCATATCTACGTAAACGGTGTTTGTGAGTAATCATACGCTTAATGCATCGCGGTAGGCGACCAGAGTTCCATGGTTGTAGAGTAGACTTTGGTACGCATTGGTCTCTGGCTTTTAGTACTAAACTTTGAAGTTTTGAGATTGCCATGTCAATATCTGCAGTAGAGGTAAATGTCAGGGAAGTCAGTGTGGTACCACGGTTAAGATGAGTTCGGTATTTAGTCCAGTCAGCTTTAGTATAATTAAATTTCTGAATCGTAGTACTTTCCTCACAGTAGCAACTCGAAATATCTCTATTCTCCTAACCGCTGCTATTTGACCTCCGTGACTAAGATTAACGGCTTATGACGAATAACTTTTGAGAAAACAACTTAATATGAGGTTTAGCTCGCGCCTCACGTGCCGAACTTAGCGGTTATTTGGCGCTTCTACTTTATTTAGAGATGGGAAAAGTTGGTATTGATGGTATTTGGATTCTACTCAAAATGGCATCGCCAGTTGTTCACGAAGGAACTATCAATTAAACCGTTTAGTTCATGTTTTCCGGATAGATGGCGTTGGCATCGAGTTAGATCGCGCTATCGAAATGTTTCACACATTTATGAGGGCAAATCATCTGTGAAACAAATAAATTACTTGCATAGATCAGAACTAAATGAAGTATTTTATTTTCCACCCAATTCAACAGTGTATCTATTAGTTCGGTACCAAACACCTCAGTATTTTATTTGACGTTATGTAGCGGAAGTGTAGTGTGAAAGTCTGTGTAGCCCAGGTGTAGCCAGCGAAATCTTTAGTCCATAAACATCTACGATACGGATGCTTATCCATATCTGAGAAGTACGATAGTATGCATCATGTGCCTGTAATGTTACATCACATAATTATTTTTTATTTTTGCCAAGCGAGGCAGGAAAATATACCACAATCGAAATGAATAAAAATAATAATAATAATAAATTGTTTATAATAATAAATTGTTTATTATCTCTTCCCAAAAGGTGTTATAATTAGGTTAGTTTGAAGACATCTGTTTATTTTCACCTTATGTGAGAGACTGGTGCCTGATGTAGGTTTTAAGTAAAAACCTGTGTTACAGGTCACCAGTGCCCACCCTCGGCTAAAAAATTAAGCAGTTTTCTGTTGAGAGCAAAAAGAAACAATAACTAAAAATCTGGTATTATCTGATGTGAGAAGATACAGTAGATACAGATTTAAAGTTAGTTAGTTATTAATACTTAGTCCTTCATTCGAATGCTTAGGCTTTACCACCAACCAGTATCATATTTTTTGCAGTTGAGATAAGAAGGCAATAAATAGGTACTATCAGACCAATAGATTCATCGTTCACCAAATACTAATTTGGCGAAGTAATATCAAAACATCGAAATTTTAACGCGTTTCACATAAAATGTATATTTTCCTTACTAATTGTCTCAATTTCAAACTTTTTTTTTTTTTTTTTTTTTAATAAGAAATCAATTATTAAAAGTATGATATCTTATATACATTACAATCTAGCCTATCAAGACTAATAAGTAATATTATGTTAACCTAAATTGCTACGTAATAATATAATCTAAGAATGTGTCCATTAACACTTTACTTAGTTTTTGTTAAGGGGAAGTCACTTTGTTCATGTGTTCTTTATAACGACACTTATCGCACTAATTTATTTGTCACTTATCACTAAACTAATTCGAAAGGTATTTAATAAATACTACCCATTCAAACACCGTGCTGCTATTGTGAATTTCCTGACAAAAAGGTTCACATAATATGTGAACCTATTATAACAATTATAACATATTGCCCAACCAGGAAATCAAAGATCGAAGAATCGAACCCTTGACCTCGCAATGAGAAGCGCATACAATAAGGCATGTAAAAGTAAACTAAAACAAAATAGAACAATAAAATTAAGAAGAAGCATATATGTAAGGCATGGTAAACAAGTGGCACACTCCTGTATGAGACCAAAAAGGAGACTATTTTAGCAATTGCTGCAGTTTAAAATACTACAGCGCTGATTTTCAGATAGCACCTATATTTAGTGGGTAACAAATCTATTCGTCAGATAGATATTTCGATATAGCTTCGACAGTATTGGTATTTGAATACCCACTGCGTACTCAAACTGAGTCGGCACATCTCTACGTACATGCCACAGTGTTATCAGTTCGGAAAGTGTTTAACCATCGTGCGAGTAGTCAAGTGTCGGGTATTAACAACTTTTGTTTTGTTTCTCACAAAATATTTGCTTTGAAGGCCTTGTGTTGATATCTTATACTGGTGGTAGGGGTTTTGTGAACGTGCTCGAGGGCGGTAACACCACGGTCTCACCTTTAACCTGGCGCAAAATAGTAGTACTTGCATTACTGTGATCCAGTTTGGTGGTTATACGACCCTGAAAAATGACTGGCATATGACGCATTGCACCGTAGTCCTCAGCCGCAACGACGCATCTACAATCTGCTTTTGTGTATTGTTGATGTCCTTGGGCTATACTTCACTTACCGTCAGTTGAACTACACGCTCGTTTGCTGCAGACGTAGTACAACCAAATAAATAATAGTTTGAAAAAACTAAAAAACACGCTTTTAAAGAACTTCTAACTAAAAAGTGAAAAATAATTTCTAATATAAGCTGAAAATGGTAATGAACAAAAAATACTAGTATTATTGTGAAAAAGCGTGGGGCGCTTTGTGCCATATTTTTCGTCTATCGAGCAACCCACGCTTTTTCTACTTTTTAGTTTGGAATATTTATAAGAGCGTTTTTTTTTTATTTCATTTTTTTTTTTTATTTTTTTTTTTTTTTTATCGAATTATTTTATGTCATCGATCTTTGACAGGTGTGCAAAATTTTTATGAAATCTGTCCGTTTAAAGTGGGTCAAAATCGAGTCCAAAGGAGTTGGTTACATACATACATACATACAGGTGAAGATAATATGGACGCTGTAAAGCATTCGTGTGTCAACCCACACTTAGCAAGTTTTGAGTTATCGGCCATTTAAGTTTTTAGAGAACTTTCTTCGATTTTAGCTTATTTTAAGGCATGAAGTATGGGTATGTGGTATCATTCGTTTTGTTACATTGCATAGATTGTGTTTAAGAAACAATATTGTTTAATAAAGTTATATTTAAATAGCTAGAGCCTAAAAACGGTTAATGCTAAATTTGCTGTGGGGAAATTTACATTTAGCATTTATGCGCTATGTGGGTTAACACATAAATGCAAAATATTTATCTGTTGGTTTTGAAATGAGACTCTGTACTACATAATATAAAATATATTGAAATAAACAAAAGAAATGAGGAATATTATTTTTGAACACATATTACATATTGATTTTCACATAACAATTTTGTTTTTTGATGTTTGAAACAATTAAAACTAAAAACTGGAACTACAATAAAAAATCAATTTAAAGTTATTAATGTTTTTAACAAACATTTTTACCTTAAATAATAAGAAATTAACATTTTAATTTTATTTGAGCATTTATCAATTTTTTTTTATCTTTTACTAGCTGACCCGGCGAACTTCTTACCGCCTTAGCGTAAATTTGATGCGTAGTGCATATATTGCATCTAGTGCATTTATTTTGTATAGCTGACCGTACGACACGTTATGCATGCAATTCCAATGCTATTCAATTTGAACTGGAATCTATAATATCCTCCATATAAAAATGAATACCTATTTCCCTAGTCTCGTCATACCTGAGAAGGACTTTACTAATTTTATTAAATAAAAAACAAAATATATATTTTCACAGCTCGCGGTTATGTCTGTGGTGTCATAGATCACCACAGAGATTTTTGTTTTAAATTGATAATAAAAAAAAGTCAGCCAAATCGGTCAAGCCGTTTTCATGCTATGTCGTGACAACGGAAAACGGGTTTCATTTTTATATTTTTTTTTTCCGTAAACACCATTACAGAGTATTAGAAAACTACAAAAAAAAAATCTGCCAAATTGGTCAAGCCGTTTTCATGCTATGTCGTGACAACGGAAAACGGGTTTCATTTTAATTTATATAGATGTACATAAGAAAAATGAAAATCAAACAAAAAACAATTACTCTAGATTAAAAAAGTAGAGAAAAAAAGGTTGAAGGATACAAAAAAAGAATAAATGTTGTTCATTTCCATAGGTTCTCTATGTGTAGGTAATATTGTAATGTTTTACTAAAAAACGAATTATTAATAATGAACACTTAGTTTCTTTTTTTATCTAGGGCATATTTTAATAATACTAATACTTATTAAAATGTGTATTTTTAACAGTAACAATCAGTCTTCTTCGTGTTGCTTTATATCACTTTTAAGACTTAAGGTAATATCACTTATTCGTATTGTATACTAATAAAAATATATTATATTCTGTTATTTTTGATCTATTGTAAAATCAAGACCCCATGTCTGCTAACCAGCTAGCACATTGCTGGAATCTCGGTCACAGTTTGCTAGCACTTTACAGGTATCACAAATACTATTTTTTGACAGATTAAAACAAACCGAAACTGTCAAATAATATTGTTTATCATGTTTGTGAAGTGTGAATCATTTGTGTGCGAAATGCAAGCGATTAGCAGACTTGAGACCCAGTCATTTTCAATCATAATCAGTTCTAATCAACATAATCAATCACAATCAGTATTCTCATTCCTCATCTTGCTCTATTGCATAATCTAACACTCTTCCAATTCCGTCCACATCATATTCAAAATCAGCTGACCGCACAGTTTCCAAAAAACTATATAATTCTTTGCAATCTTCATGCGTTAACCGCAGTATAACACATTAATGCTTTTTGTTTAAGACGCTGAAGCTTTTGGCATTTATAGTGTAAGGCACATGAAATATAAATGCTAAATGCAATCCAGGTATAAGGCGATTAGCAATAACCATTTTTGCTTTATAGAAAGTTCTACGATTTTTTTTTAAATATATGGATTGCACCATCGTATACCTTATGCTCTAAAGAATAAGACTGCATTCATAACTCAATTTCGCATTTCGTGTGGGTTAACACACGAATGCTTTACAGCGTCCATATAAGCGTGTTAAAAAATACGAAGAACTTCTGCGTTGCGTTTCTGATTAGATGCAAAAATAGAAATGTTTTTTGAATCAAGTGTTTTTTGTAAATTAGTTATAAGTATTTAATTAGCTTGGTTTTTTTTCTTACAGAATAGTCAAAATCGGATGTAACGCCTTTTAACCGACTTCAAAAAAGGAGGTTCTGTATCCGATCCATATGTATGTATGTATGTAACTTTTTTATGTTCGTGATTACTCGGAAAAAAATGATTCCAGTGTTATCCACCTCAGCCGCACCATTCTGGCTTATACAGACATGATTTTATGTAAAATTTATTTTTAGTATTATATCAGGGAACCTCGTATAATTTCATACCATAACGCAACCTGCCCACAAACTCCACCGGCACCTTACAAAGCATTACAAGGCTTTTAATATTGACTTAATAAATAGGTTTTTTGTTCACTTATTATGAAACGCACCTCTGTGGGGCGTCGGTGAAATATTGTGTAGGGTAACCAACAATATTTCAACTTCTAATTGATTATTTTTATAGCTTAGCTATGCTTAGCAAATTATACTAAGAAACAGTTGAAAAAGATATAGGACCGGCAGGATTTGAACCGGCAACCTTACTGCACACCGGGCAGCCACTTTAGCCATCCAGCTACGGTCGCCTCTTACCAGAACCCTACATTTCTCAACTATATGATACGTCATTTCGTGACGTCACGTTTATCCATTTGTTCCTATCTAAAGTAGGATATAGTTGAGAAATTTAGGGTTCTGGTAAGAGGCGACCGTAGCTGGATGGCTAAAGCGGCTGCCCGGTGTGCAGTAAGGTCGCAGGTTCAAATCCTGCCGGTCCCATATCTTTTTCAACTGTTTCTTAGTACCATCATATTTATTAACAAGAGAATACTTCAAAAACTACATTTTATGATGTTTTTCTTTATTTTTTAATATATAGTTATATATTTAATTTTAACTGTCGCGATGGTCTAGTGGTAAGCGTATGCGCACGGATTTGGAATTGTGCCCGGTGGATGGCGATAGGCCTAGGATAAACATAATAGGTGTAGTGTGGGTGTACGATCTCGCTACCGTACATCTTTGCTGCCATAGCAAATTCATTCGTAGGTCGCGGTCGCGTGCCAGCAATTATATAAATAACATGACTCCACACATAACTTTGGGTACATTGACTACCGTGCTACGAACCTATTGTCAAGAGTAAGAGACACTAACTTGATCTTTGTTACATATAACTTAACTTAACTTAACTTAATAAACATTGATTATAGTGATCTTATCTCGTGTGTACTTCATCAACTTAACATACCTACAACTAAATAGTGTAAGAGCTAACCCCTTACAGTGGGTGATTTACACCTCTGCAATACCTTTCTGAGTAATATAGGCGTGATGTTATATAATGTTATGTTATGTGTAGTTACTTTTTTTTTTTTAATGTTGAATAATGAGGAAAATGTTGTCAATATATAAGTTTTACATAGATATAAATATAATACCTAAATGCTGACTAATTCATAGTGACATCCAACTTGAACTTTAGTTATTCAAAATATTATTTAGAGAGTGAATTTTAGCTGCGCGATTTTAATTCCTTTTACTTTTTGGTATATTTTTTGTAATAATATTAGGTTAATAAACAATTTAAAGGGCTGGGTACTAGTAAAAAAAACGACCTACAAACCATTCTAAAAATACATTTCACTATTATCCGTTTCAATAATAACTACCGCCAACATTTTAACTATAGCAAACAATAAAGCAGACCACTAAAATCCAAACATGAAGGCACTCTACTCCCAAGCAACAGTATCCAATAAAAAGTCGGTGGTCGAAGTTTCGTGCCCTCTCTGGTGTGACCCAAGCCATTAATGAAACTTGAGTTTGTGCTACCCTATACTTATATAAGTGTGGGATGATCTTTAATTTGATCTACGGCCGCCGTCCTCGGCCCAAAGGAAGTATTATTCATTTTTAGCAAGTTGATATTAGATTTAGGGTGGGTAAGTTACATGTGACGAGAGTTTGGTATTATGTCGTTGTTTGAGGTTGTGGTACGGTGTAAATATGGTTTAACATCACGCTTATATTAGCCAGATGGGCGTGATAGATGTGTATAACACCAAGACTTTACTTGTTGTGTTTAGGTTCCATCTGATAGGACAAGATGGTGATAGGCTTTATCACCATCCACCAGGGACAATTCCAACTCCGTGCTGCGATAGCGAAAAAAAAAAAACCCGAGAATCAAACCCGAGAACTCACTGCAAGAGGCACAAACGCTAACCACTAGACTATCGAGGCAGACATAAAAAATAGTAATTCAAAATCTGTTATTTTTCAGTTTAAGTACAAACGATTAGCAAACCATCCTAAAACTACAGTTCTCTATTATCCATTTTAAAAATACCCACCGCCAACATTTTTAACTGTCTTAAACAATACAGCAGGCCACGAAAATAAAAGGAAGTATTATTCATTTTTAAATAAATAAAATAAATAAATATTTCACAACCTAAACATAACGCCATCTAGTCCCAAACTAAGCAGAGCTTGTACTGTGGGTACTAGAATAACTGATACTAATACATATATACTTTTCTTTTGTAAATACATACTTATTATACATAGAAACACCCAGACTAAGACAAACCGCCATGTTCATGCACACAAAGATTTGTCTTAAGTGGGAATCGAACCCGCGACCTCGGCGTCGCAGGCAGGTACACTACCCACTCCGCCACCCGGTCGTCAATTTTAGCAAGTTGATATTAGATTTAGGGTGGGTGAGTTACATGTGACGAGAGTTTGGTATTATGTCGTAGTTTGAGGATAGTATAAATATGGTTTAACTTGAATTGTATTTTATGTTCTTTGAAGGATAAAATTCGTAATAAGGTCATCCGACAAAGAACCAAAGTAACCGACATAGCTCGCAAAATAAGCTCGCTGAAGTGGCAGTGGGCTGGTCACGTCTGCCGAAGGACCGACAGCCGCTGGAGCAAACGAGTCCTAGAATGGAGACCGCGACTCGGCAACCGTAAGGTAGGACGCCCCCCTGCCAGGTGGACTGACGACCTGAAAAAGGTCGCTGGAGGGGACTGGATGCGGAAGGCGCAGGACCGGGTTTTATGGCGCAAATTGAGAGAGGCCTATGTCCAGCAGTGGACTACGAAAGGCTGAATGATGTATTTTATGTCGTGAATAATAACATAACATCACGCCTATATTACGCAGAAGGGCGTGGCAGAAGTTTGCAACACAAATACTTCACTTGTTGTGTTTAAGTCCCTTCTGATACGGGGTGAGCCTATCGCTATCCACCAGCCACAATTTCAACGCCTTGAGAATTTTCTGACAAAAAAAGCCCCAATAACACTAATGCCCTGTAAAACACTGCTTTAAATAAAGACTTTTATTTCACGATAACTGAAAACCTAAATGATAAATAAAACCTAAACAATTTTAAGACATAGTTAATTTCCGGGTGACATACAAAATGCATGAGATACTCAATACTAAATAAATAAATAATTCACAACTCACACACAACGCCATCTAGTCCCAAACTAAGCAGAGCTTTTACTATGGGTACTAGAATAACTGATACTAATACATATATACTTTTCTTTTTGTAAATACATACTTATTATACATAGAAACACCCAGACTAAGACAAACTCCCATGTTCATGCACACAAAGATTTGTCTCAAGTGGGAATCGAACCCACGACCTCGACGTTGCAGGCAGGTACACTACCAACTCCGCCATCCGGTCTTCTATAATCAATACTAAACACTTAATTCTTTATTGCATTCCACAATTATTTGTTAGGTGGTAAACATATTACATAGCATCAATTATGAACCCTGTCGGGCACAGCGAAAGTGTAGGAGAGAGGATGAAGAGCGTTTAATTTATTTTAATATCTAATAGATTTAAATATATTTGTTTAAACTAGCATAGATTGTACTAATATGTCCGATTTTCAAATTTATTCTATCAATTATTTAAAAATAAAAACTACAGTCACTACTTGCCTGAATAAAAAAATAGCTTCACATTATCTATTTTTAAAATACGTTATTTACAATTCGATTTTTTAACAAAAGACGCCTACTGTTTTCAGAACGTTCCATCAAGAATATTTTCACAAAAAATGTTAACATTTCTTTGCGATACTTAACTTCATTTATAAAAAAAACATTCTGCCTTTAAGTACCAAAGAAGCAGACAAGTTGATCGTTAACAACACGTCTTAGTTACAAACTATAACAAAGTTGTTTCTATCTATGTCTAGGTCTTTAACTATGACCTAGGTCTCACCGTGTGACCTAGAAAAGTCAATGTCAAGTACGTAGCTCTTACAAATTAGTTTAATAAACAGCTAATATAATAAATAACTTTTCGTGAATTTATCTTGATCTTATTGTGATTATTTAGCCTTGATATTTTTGTTATTAATTTGTGATAACATAACATCACGCCTATATTACCCAGAAGGGTGTGGCAGAGGTGTATATCTTCCACATTTCTATAGAAATAGAAATAGAAATAAAACATGGTAGGTACAGATGTTTTAACATTTTGTTATTTTTTGTATCACATATTTCGCCGGGAATTCGACATGCAAATATAAGATATTATTGCTAAAATTATTACACTTGGCATGAAAAATTCATGTTTATAATGTGCTTTAAATCGAAATTGAATTGAAGCATACAATGTCAAACCAATTAAAATAAATATATATAGGTACCTGATCAATGACAGAAAATTAATAAAAGCTATATTGAACCTATTATTATGTCATGAATTGGCTAATTACATAAATTAAAATAAAATCATGTCATGTCGTGCAATAAACACAATAATTAAAAAAATAAAATAAAATAAAAGTAATAACATGTCACCTGTAATGTTTTGGCCTCATGTGATAGGAATATTTAATTTTTATTTTTATTTTTCATTATTTTTAAAATTTAAGTTATTTGATTAATTAATTATGTTAAAGGGTATATTAGCTATTTAATCAATATTATGTTGTGTATTTTATGTATATTTTGCTCTGATGATTTAAAGAACTTAGAGATCTAAAGAAAGAAATTCCTATCACTTAAATTATATAGTTTGGTACAAATATTTTGCCCTGAGAAATGTTACAAAGAACCGATTCTGTAGATACGTGATACGACGTGGTGCTACGTGCTACGCTAAATGCTACGCGGGGCTACGTAGTGCTACGCTATGTTTAAAGGTAATACATCTTCTCGAAGTGTGAAATGTATTGAGTAAATGGTTTTTAGGGTATCGTAGTACCTACAAGGAACCCTTACAATTTCGCCATGTATGTCTGTCCGTTTGTCCAAAGCATATAGTGTCGAAACTGTTAGTGCTAGAAATCTGGATGTAATACAACGTCAAGAAAGTGGTAAAATAAAAATTATAAAAAAATATTTTTTATTCGGGTACATATAAAATGGGGGTAATGTTTTTTTCGTCGCGTACCCCATAATGTGGAGTATCGTTAGATAGATCTTTTAAAAACATGAAGAGTTTGCCAAAACAAACAGTGTTTTTTGCGAAAAGAGCAAATTTTTGTTTGGCTAGGGCATTGCCCCTCTAAAAGCTAAACTGCTTGTTCTAAAAATCGTAAAAAAAAAAACATGATAGAAGTATATGTAATGAACCCAAGAAGAACTATGGCGGCTACGTTTGATGAATTAGTTCAAAAATAATAAAGGTCCGAAGTGTTAAATGCAGTTACTTAGAATATTTCGAACAATTTACAAATAAATTGAAAATAATAACTTGTATATTCAATATTAGATATTAAAATTGTTTTGAGTCCATAATTACGTTTTAAAAGCTGACTACGGAATCCTATTTCGCAATTTCGCATAGCCCGTGGTAAAATTATTATTATATAAAAAATATTAGTCTGCTATTGTTAGACGAAGTTGCCTGCGGCTGGTTGTAGTGCCTTGTTTAGTTTTTAACACGCTTATATTAGCTTCACCTGTATGTATGTATGTATTTATGTATGTAACCGACTCCTTTGGACTCGATTTTGACCCACTTTAAACGGACAGATTTCATTAAACTATTATTTTTTATGTAACATTGAATCATTATTGCATTTAATATGATCTCAAAAGTATTAAACAAAAACACTTCTGTCTATATTATCATGTATATAAAATTACATCATACCTAAATTACTCAGAAGAGTTGGGCAGAGCTGTTTAAACACCCACACTTCACCTGCTATGGTTTTATTTTTGGTTCCATGTAGTAAGAAGCCAACCTCTTACTACATAGGACCAAAAAAAATATCTATTATCACTATTCTTACACTATTCCTGGACACAATTTTTAACTCCATGCTGCTGTTTAGAATATACTGACAGACCCAGGGATCGTAAATGGGATCCCATGATCAACATCGCATGGACTAACTACTAGACTGACAAGGAAAATGGTAGCTATATCCGGGTTCAATCAGAACCGGAAGTTGCTAATGAACCTTTTAGGTTGTGTTTCAGCAAATGAAGCAAAACTCGCTAACACATTAGCAAAGTTGTGTAATGTACCGACTAATGAAATTTCAAAGTTACGCTAGCTTAGTACCGGTATTTATTCAGTGAGAGCTATCGTTTTTCGTGTCACCATATGGTGAACTATATAGAAAGGTCTGTCAAAGTTTGTTGACAGACATTGAGTTTAAACATTTTTATAGAGGCACAGTTGTCTAGTGCGTCTTGAAGACAAACATTTCGAAACGAAAATATTTGTTGAACTGATTTTTTGTTCCAATTTCAAATGGGAATACTAATACGTCCGTCTCTCATCCATGCTTTATGTTCAAGTGCGTTCTCTGTCGCACGTAAAAAATTTGTCTTCAAAATGCCCTAAAGAACTGTGCCTTTATAGACACTTATAAACATGACCGCATAGACTTACAAAGCATCCAGATGTCGATATATTTTACATGATGTTTGCTGATTTTGTAAAAATATGTCTCAATTTCTTATTTTGTATATTATATTATGTATTATGTAATTTATTTACGTACAATATTATGTATTGTATACCTAGCTCATTGTGCGTATTGGGATATACTGTTAGCGCAATGAGCATTTCATTTAATAAATAAATAAATAGTGTTATTTGACATTTCGGGGACATCACGCTACACAAGCATTCCTAGCAGTAAATTCATACGCGATAGCCATCAATACTTCAAAGCCGCGCGAACCGATCAATCTTGCAGGTTAAACATTGCTTACCGCGGTCGGCCGTTGGATGGGTGATCATCTTACGAGTTTTACTTATGGCAGTCCGTTCACCTAAAATACTGATATTCAGCTCAATTCATTTAACAAGAAAATGACTCCAATGTAAATGGAATAAGACTACATTTTTTTGTTTTTATATAAAATTGGTAGTAATTTTTTAAATACAAATTACTTTTATTCTTGCGAACCCCCTCCAGCTAAACTGAATTTGCTTTTTTTTGTGTTGAAGGTGGTGGATTGGTAGGATAAAATACGAGTTTCATAATAATAAAATATATTTTCACAACTTAAAACAACATTCTTAGACAGGGACTAAAACATGTAATGACATATGCCAAGATAGAAAACTATATTCGAAGATACAAGGAGTTTGCTATTAAAAAGATTATAGTATTTAGATATTTACAACACGCCTCCTTAAATCTATAATCTTTAACTTTTATCAATGAATAACATATTTAAAAAAACATATAACTAAATTAACTTTAACTCTAACCTATTTTTCAGAAACTTTGTCTTATCCAGACTTTTAGTCAATAAGTCTGCTAAGTTACATTTTGTGTCAATTTTAACAATATCAATTAAACCCTTTTCATAATTTTCATTTATATAATGATATTGCACTTCAATGTGTTTTGAATTTTTAGTAAAATTACCAAACTTAGCAATAGAAATTGCACCAGAATTATCTTCAAACAAATTTATAGGTTTATCAAAGTTTATATTAAATGACTCGCATAACAAGTTTCTAATAAAAAGTATTTCAGTTACTGCTTCTGACATAGCAGTATATTCTGCAAAAGTTGAACACTTAGTTACTGAACTTTGTTTATGTGTTCTCCAAAAAATTAAGTTGCCAAATAATCGAATTATAAAACCTGTTGTAGATTTTCTATCAATATTATCTCCTGCATAATCAGAATCTACCATACAATCTAATATGTCAGAGTTTACATCATTATAGTATGTTAACTTTAAATCTTTAGTCTTATACAAATATTTTAAGATTCTCATAGCGTATTTATAATGAGTTTGGTCGTAACAACTTTGATATCGGCTTAAGTAATTAACGCTATACGCAATGTCTGGCCTAGTGCCTGTATAACTAATGTACAATAACTCTCCAATTATATTCCTATACTTTATATTCTCATCTACTTCTTTAGCTTGTTCTAGTTTTAAATTTGATTCCATTGGAGTATCATACAACTTACAATTTTCTAGATTATATTTTACAGCCAATGATTCAATATATTTAGTTTGACTTAATGTCATTTTATTTCTATCATCATTATAATCGATATCAATTCCAATATAACTTTTGACTTTTCCTAAATCTTTCATTACAAATCTTCCCATCAAACTAGTTTTTACTTTCTTTATTTTATTTTCATCTTTACAACAAATCAAGATATCATCGACAAATATTAAAATAAATATTGCATCCTTGTTTGAACAGTTTACATATAAACAGTAATCATAGTTGCTTCTAATAAACTTCAATGTTTCAATAAATTTAGTGAAACACTCATACCATACTCTTGGACTCTCTTTGAGACCATAGAGTGCTTTTTGCAATTTGTATACTTTATTGTCTCCAGTTTCATAACCTTTTGGTTGTTTTACAAATACTTCTGACTTTAAATAGCCATTTAAAAACGCTGTTTCAACATCCATTTGTTCTATAAATAAATTATTTTTACAACAATATGATAACAAAATTTTTAAAGTTTGCATTTTTCCTACTGGTGAATAAACATTTTCAAGGTAATCTTTTTGCTGAAACCCACGAGCAACTAATCTAGCTTTATAAACGTTATTACTTTTTCTTCTAAAAACCCATTTAACATCAATTATTTCCTTATCTTTTGGCCTTTCAACTATTTGCCATGATTTGTTTTTATTTAAGCTATTAATTTCTGAATCCATTGCTACTTGCCATTGCTTATGATCATCAGAGGTAAAGCTCTTAGTAAGTACCTCATTTTCTCTGGCTCCGTTATATTGCCACCTGCAACTTTAAAGTCATTAATTGTTTTTTTTAAAATCTACAAAAAATTCTTCAACTGAACTATAATTGTTCAATTTTATTTCTTCTATTTTGCCTCTACAAATAATTTGCATAGCAGTAGACTGCGTTAGGTACATCTTATCAAATTTACATATCATTTCATACGCCGTAGTACACTCGCTTATATATTCCAACTGTTTGTCAGAGATGGTACTCATTATAATTGTTCTAGCTTTTAAGTCCATCTTTCTCCATTCTGCCTCTTGAAATTTGGAAGGCATCACACTAGCCACAACAGGCTCCTTGCACTCTTTGTATTCAAGTAACGTTACTAATCTTAATTCCAACTTGAATAACTTACCCCATCAAAAATTGGCATCATGATTTCCTCTATTTTGGCTTGCTTAGCCATGTTTTACAATATTACCGTTTTTATTCTAGACTTTTCTCGAAACTCAAACTATCAAAAATTTTCTTCATTAATATTTTACATTTTTACCATGTTGAAGGTGGTGGATTGGTAGGATAAAATACGAGTTTCATAAGGGACTAAAACATGTAATGACATATGCCAAGATAGAAAACTATATTCGAAGATACAAGGAGTTTGCTATTAAAAAGATTATAGTATTTAGATATTTACAACATTTTGTTTTAGGAGGAAGTTCACAACCGTGGTGTAATAGCCAGGATACGAACCTACGACTTGTCGATCGTTAGACCGATGCCTTATCTATTGCGCCACCAATTACGATTGACTTAAGATTGACTTGTAATTATACCCTGATCAGAAACTTAAATATTCGCCAGTCTGGAAGGCAGTTTGTTATGTAAAGCTCAAAATTGAAACTGCAAAATTCATTACGGGTGAATGCTCGCCAGTCTGGGAGCACCATTAGTCGAACAAATCCGAACACAGCATCATTGAGTATTTGTAAAACCACATATTTTAGTGTTCGTTGTTGTAGTGGAGAGCTGAGCTTGTCAATTCCATATGGGCCTCACATCAAGCTTTACATATCCAGCATAAGCTACTCCCCTTGTAAAGGCTTCCTGTGCAATGCCAGACCAGTTTATACTAGCAATGTATAGCTTCATGTGTGGCCTTGTGTTCGTGCATTTGACTATATGGCGTTCGGATTTACAGATTTTAAAGGCGATTTTCAGTTTTTACAGAAGTTTTACTCATACTGGTTTCGAAAGGTTTTTGATTATATTTCTTGCTGTAAGGGATAATCTTTGTGTAGCTGAAGCTGGAAAAATATACGAAAATTACACACAAACTTATTTAAAAGTCCGAGCGTGTAATAGTTCTTGTTTCGTGTAGGTAACAGTAACTAACTATACTAAAACGTGGCTAACATCCTACTAATGTTATACATTTTAAAGTTTGTGAGAATGTGAGTGCGTGCGGATGTTTGTTGCTTTTTAAATCATGTAGCTTATAGCTTTTATTAACACATAGCATTATTTTGTTCACCCTGCTGATTTATCCTTAGATAGAAAGTAGTTTAGTACTTAATAAAAATAATATTCTACACATGTCATGATATTATCAAGCTAACAATTTCGTACAAATTGCTTGTGTAATATTTAATTGAATATTTTTTAATTGGCGTCTGCTTTCCAGCCAAAACATAAAGAGAATGGATCGTAACCATTAAAATTGTTTAGACCAAAATATACGAGCAAAATGAAAGTCAACCAAATAATATTAAACAAGCTGACTTAATTCAATAATTGCTTGTCAGATGTCGCTATACACAAAGGCTTAACACAGTAATTAGTGCACCTCTCGTCCCTCATACCTAAAGAAACACAAACTTATTGCTGCACTCCAAAAAACTGCAACACCCTATCAAAAGTTTCATAAAGAGCTTTCAGAACTGCAAAGTAAAATTTGTAAGAACGTCTCATCTTTATACGTGACAATTTTTGCTTGAGACTCATTGCAAGCTAAAGTCAATCTTATGTCAATGGAGTAAAGTTGACGGAAAGTGTCGAGGTATCCAGGTTATTTTCTACAAAAGAACACTGCCGCTTTGTAATGAAAGTTTCCTCTGTAAGACAAAAGGAAATATTCTCGGTGATGTATTAAGAGTTTTATATGAAACAAGACTTGATATATGAGTTTGTAAACGAATAAACAAGACCTAGGGATATTGAGTCTCATTAGTCGCTTAAGGGCCGGACTAACGCAAAAGTCTTAGGATGAGGACACGTTGGAGATGCGCCTGTTCAATATTTCTTACTAATTGTATATACGCGTCACCACACAAAACAAATAGAAAAGACAGAGCGCGTACAAGACACGAGCACGATGGCGCTCTATTCACAAAAAACGAGAGACTAAGACGCGTTACAGACTAGGCACGGCCGCGTCGCGGTTAAAGTACAATTATGAAGAGACGAGGCGCAGAGCAAACGTACCCTAGCGGGTTATTTTGATCTCGTGGCACCCACGCGCCCGTGCAGTTGTTCACATCTCGACGGTGCCCTGTCGGTTTCATATTTCAACCAACTGCGAGACTTTTCTCAGCCAAATGTCTTTACTGTTTGTCCCCCTAGGGATTACTAGTGAGTCTGGCTTCTTAAGTATAGGCTCTATTGTTGAGATGATTATGTTGTCAGACAATACGTTATTATTATCTAACAAATTACGCGATATTATAATTATTTTAATAGATTCAGAACTAATATTATTAAAACCGATGTGAGGAGAGGACATTATTGTTGAGAATACGGGTTACTCACGTTACTTTAGCCGGATATGCCGACTAGTTTCGAATCTAGTACGTAGATTCATCAACTGGGCTGTTATTCGCGTGTCGTCGCCTCCGCGCGACGTCTCGCACTGCGCGCCGCAGCGCGCGTCGCACGGCTTGATGTTGCAGGGGGGGTGGGGGTAGTGGGGGGTGGAAGATGCTCTGTTGTTAATGACGCCGCACTGTACGTCAGACGTCGCGCGGAGGCGACGACACGCGAATAACAGCCCAGTTGATGAATCTATGTACTAGATTCGAAACTAGTCGGCATATCCCGGCTAAAGTAACGTGAGTAACCCGTATTCTCAATAATAAGATTCAGAACTCTTGTCCTTCCCATGTATCTTTGGAAAATATATATTATCTTAAACCGGACAATTTTTACGAATCTGTTGCCATTTATGTACGTTAATTGCAAAATTCAGGGCCCTGGACCAGCCAGAACAAAGTTTACTGTAAAAAAAAACTTACGTCAACAGTCAGATCAAAAATAAGAACCTTTTTAGTAAATTTTATTTTTTATTTATTTATTTCAGAACAAAAAATACATTTAAGTCGAAAATTTTGAGGTACACAAGAAATAGTTTAAAAAAACACATAATAATAACAAATCATAGAATAAATTAACAAATGTCAATAAATTAAAAAAAAAAAATTATAACATTCAATTAAATTACATGTCAGAAGTGATTGATATTGCACATTTAATTAATTAGTATGATACAATAACATTCAATTTAATTATTATAATTATAAACTAGACCAATGAACTATCCTTTGGCCCCATAATCCATTACAACAAAGAGCCCTCCTTCATATTATCAAGCTTAAACCTCAGCTATCCAATATAGGAGTTATTTGTAAAACATCCAGATGCTCACAAAGTAGGCGATATTAAATATAAGTACGATAATAAGATCCCAGACTATTCGATATTGGTATTATTGAACTCGCAATCCATGGCAACTGTTTAGGCAATGTACGCACTACCTGGTTAGCCGCACTGCGGCTGCACGACCGGCTGGATTGAGGACGCAGTTGTAATTGCGGCTAACCGGCTAGTTGTAACTGACAAATTTGCGAGTAACTGACAAAGTACCGATTTGCGGTTTGATAAAAAAAGATAATTATTATTTTTTTTTAAAACTGACGTGAGTTTGTAACATTATTAAAATTATGAAATACGGGTGTTACTCACGTAATGTTGGTCAAACAATTTTGCTTGTACGATTTCGTTTTTTCTATGACTGTGTGAGAGAACAAAATAAAGATTATTTGTATTGTATTTGTATTTGTTATTTGTAATTAGTCGACCGCGGTTTCGCCTATACGTCTAGGCATTATCAAGAGAGTGCGATACGTCGCGCCTGAGTCGCAGCGAGTCTTGCACTCAAGATAATTTTTTATTGGAATCTTCCAAACCTTTTCCCAATAACATTTGGATCGACTTCTAGTCTAACAGATTTAGCTGAATATCAGTATTTTACGTGGAGCGACTGCCATCAGACGTCCACACCCCAGTACGAGTTAATACGACACTCTTAGACTAGATGTCAGACTTTCTGGGCTCTGACTATGCGTAACGATTGCCGTAGATGTTCAAATGGCAACTTGGACCGACAGCTTATCGTGCTCGCCGAGGCACGGATAAAACCTCGTTATGTTCAAAATGGTCACCCATCTATGGCCGACCACGGTTAGCATTACGTAACCTGCAAGATCGATCGGTCCACGCAGCTGTAACTTAGCCTCGGCATATTCTGCAGACTTTGTGTTTCACATTGCTGGCCTGTATTGTATCTAAATAATAATCTTTTCTGTATCGAAATCAATAATAATGTCTTCAATTGTAATTTTAAGTATCGTTTTCGACATTTTTATTATTTTATTACCATTTTTTATTTATTAATTTTATATTATTTCTTGACATTTAATTATTTATCATTTGACTTAAATTTTACATGTATTATCTTTAAATTAATTATTGCTAGTGCTAGTGTACATAATATAAGAAATTCATCAGTGTAATATAGGTTATATTTTTCATACACAATGTAAATTGTTATTGAAATAAATAAATGAAATGAAAATTTACGTGGACAAAAGCGGACCACCGTAAACTACTTTCACCATCCGGTAAAGAAGAATCCGGTTAATTGTAAGCTGGACCTCAGCGCTCCGAGCGTTAGCGTTTGAGCGGCAGCCGCTTCGCAGTACAAATCAAATTAATGTTTACGTACAAATTTTTGGATGCGGCTAACTGGAAGACTGACCACATGCCGGCTAACCGCATAGTGCGTATGTATAGACACACATTAGGGAATAAGATATTTATAATAAACGAGATGGATTGTTTGGTGGTAAAGATTTTGCGAACAAGCTCGATTGAAGAAGTAATATAGTCGTTCTTTGAACTGCCCCATATCAGTCTAACTACATATTTGTCCATCCAAAGGTTGCCTGTAAGATATTGCTTTTTGCGATAAGGCCGCCCATTGTACAGTGGACCAAGCAATTAGGTATGCAGGGCAAAAACTTCTATGCCATAGTGCAACCTGACTGCAATAGATATGCATGTGTGAATTACATTTTTAATAAGTGCAATATGCCCACTATTTAGATATGTAACTCACTTATCCATAACTGGTGTCGTAAGTCTTTACTATGACAGAGAAGTTTTTGCCCTGCATAGCTAACTCGTTGGCCCACTGTACATGTCTTAATGTTAAATTATGTTCTATAATGTGTCTTATTTTTGGTCTGCAATAAAGTTTATTCTAACTTTTTATCTATAGTCATTGTCTCACCTTTACACGACCGGATGGCGGAGTGGGTAGGCCTGCGACGCCTCGGTAGCGGGTTCGATGCCCGCTTAAGACAAATCTTTGTGTGCATGAACATGGGGGTTTGTCTTAGTCTGGGTGTTTCTATGTATAATAAGTAAGTATTTACCAAATAAAAGTATATATGTATTAGTATCAGTTATTCTTGTACCCATAGAACAAGCTCTGCTTAGCTTGGGACTAGATGGTGTTGTGTGTAAGTTGTGAGAATATTTTTATTTTTTTATTTTAGTGCAATAGCGATTAATAGTGGTGAGGTTAGTCCTGAAATTACTGACACATGAAGCATATTATCGTTATGTTACAGATGTTGATGGGTGGTAGTTAGTTACGACATACATAAAGTGAATAGTGCCTAGTTCATGTAAATATATTATAAATAAAACATCCTATTCATATATTTTCTTTAACATAACGTACATACCATAACATCACGCCTATATTACTCAGAAGGATGTAGCGGAGGTGTACAACACCCACATTTTAACCGACTTCATAAAAGGAGGAGGTTCTTAATTCGTCTGTATTTTTTTTCATGTTTGTTACCTCACAACTTTCGACTGGGCAAAACTATTTTAATGATTCTTTGTTTATTTGAAAGTTTATGCTTTCAGTGTGGTCCCAATTGAATTTGGTTGGTGTTTATTTCATGTTCTGACAATGGCACCCATGCGAAAACCATATACGTCTAAAATTATTGTAATTGAAATCGCTTTTCTTTTTGGCAAATTTTACCTGTTTTGTTTAGGTCCCATGGGTGTCTACCGCCATCCACCGGGCACAATTCCAACTCCGTGCTGCTATCAAGAATTTTTCTGACAAAAAGTTAACAAAAAACATTTTGCCCAACCCGGGAATTGAACTCAAGACCTCGTGGTGGGAGGCGCATACGTTAACCACTAAACCAACAAGGCAATCTATAGATATTTCCTTTACCTATACAGATCTGGTAAAATAAAATATCTGGAGTCGTGTCCGTATCGTGGCGATGTAAGCTATGATTAAGGACGTCTCCGATTGGCCAAATTACATTATAAGGGCAATACTGATTGGGAGTTATGACCAATATGATTAGTGATCGCTTTGAGTAGTAATATGATGTAATAAATATTGCTGGAGGTATATTTGGGGCAGGGAAAAGGGAGCAGATAGATTCCTATTTGTATTCAACTTAATTGTGAAACTGGAATGTGCTGGTACTTATAGCACTATATTTTGCAGAACATTATATTTAGATTTCTTTTGTACCTATGTTAAGTGTCCTACTAAGTACCTACTGTATTTTTTTTTGTGTGCCAAATAAATTATTATTATTATTATCGCTCGTATCGTCAGCATGTCTCTACCCTTTTAATTTACGACGTATTAACGTGACGCTGGCACAAAAATAGTTGAGAAATTTCGAGTCTAGCAGCATACGAATCCATGGCTGAATTGGCTAAGAACTTGGGGCGTAACCATGGGGTGCAGGTTCGAGTCCTGCTGGATTATTAATTTTTCAACTTTAATATTATATAAATCATCATTACAAGAGGCCCGAGCCCAGCAGTGGGACATGTATTAGATACAGGGCTGCTATTATTATTATTTATTAAATTATTAATATTATATAAAACGTATGAACGGCTTGAGTATATCGTTTCAAGGTGAAAGATCAGTGCCCAAAAGACTATTGGTTTAATGAAACGTAACTGATAGTTAACCATGTTTCATATAACACATTAGAAAACAGCCATACATCAATCATAGATTGGAAACTTTGCGCAGACAATGAACCTTTGAATTCCAGCCATTAGGTTGCACCACAGACGGAGAAGTCAAAGCCACAAGTAATGCATCAAAGCTTTGTCTCGCCGCCAGTGGCGCCCCCTGGTGGGCAAAAGAGGAACAATTCAGCTGCGTTCGTTATTCGGGACGGCGCAGTCACCTGATTACGCGCTCCGGTGAATAATAGGGATGAGGGTAAGTCGATAAGCTCTTATCGACACGAAATATCACGTTACATAAAATCACGCCTTTGTTTAGCTGATTGGTTAACTTTAATGAGATATTTGGATTTTTTTTTACATTAGATAGAACGCCAGAAGCAATTACACTATCCAATGGTCCCAATGACAAGGCCAAATACACACATTCACTCACTCAAGCACACCCAGTCTCAGAACAAATCTTTGTGAATTACACAAAGATTTTTCCCATGTGGGGATCGAACCCACAACACCAGTGCAGTGGAGAGCGGCGAGGCGACCGCTTAAACCACTACACTACACGTGCAGACAAATATAAAATACCCACACTTTTCCTGTGATAATTAAGTCTTAATTTGATTATCTTTAGTGGTAAGCGTATGTGCCTCTCACCACGAGGTCTCGGGTTTGATTCCCGGATCGGGCAAAATGCTATTGGTGAACTTTCCGTCAGGAAATTCACCAGTTAGAATTGTGCCCGGTGGATGGCAATGGCTCACCCCTTATCCTAGGGACCTAAACATAACAGGTGAAATATAGATGGTGTATACCTCTGCCACACCTTTTTGGGTAACATAGGCGTGATGTTATGAATGTTATTCTGTAACGTTTACGGGTTCACTGACTCTAAAGGATTTCCATCAAGGATTCTCAGAAGTAGAAAATTCTTTAAGCATGATGGACTGAAACAAAACAAAACAAAATATCAAAATGTCATCATTTCCCCGAAAACTTGTTTAACTGTAATAAAAAAAGTAAATTATCCCATCATACCCAATCTAAGATTTTTATCCTCAAAGTAACCGATGAAAGAATTATTGTCAAACTTCCCTATAGCCTATCATAGTTTTAATACTCGAGTTTTTATTACATTGCGAAGTAAAATATTGAGGAGGCAATTGCTTGTGGGTTTTTCCTCATTGCTTTACTGCTATTTTTGCGTTTGAAAGGCTTATTCAATGTTGGAAATCGCTTCTTCTGTTGAACATCAGTATTTTATGTGACAACTGTCATTATACTTTCACGGCCTAATACGGGATGATGCGATAATCTTTGTTAGACTAATTTTCCGTTCTATTGGCCTTTGTCACTGCGAGGTCTCGGGTTCGATTCCCAGGCTGACCTGAGCTTTCCATCACGAAATTCACAAGCAGCACGAAGTTGGAAATGTGCCCGGTGAATGGCGATAGGCTCGCCTCCTATCCCATGAGACCTAAACTTAACAGGTGAAATGAGGGCTTTGTACACCTCTGCCACACCCTTATAGGTAATATAGGTGTTATGTTATGTATAATAGTAATACAAAAAATATTATCGATATTTCATCGATAACACTACGTATTGTCCCACCACTATGAGCATTCTGGCAGCTTTAAGTGAACATTTGGTCCAGTCGACCTCTCCACTTACATCTGCGATTCGGAGCGAATGAATAAACATAAAAAACGCCCCACTTTACCTTAAGCTTTGAATGTAGCACACTTGTGAATATAAGCCGTTTTCAAAAGAAACTAGTATTCAATAAGTTTCGTTTTTATACTTAACTTTCTCTTTGACTGCCTCGTTTGGCTAATGGTTAGCGTATATGGCGTCTCACTGCGAGGACTACGGTTTGATTCTCAAACGACTACTATATAAACAACACAACGATTTCCTACGTCGTCCGGCGCACCCTGGGCAGTTCGCGAGTTCTCTAAAGCGAATTGGCTAAGCCTTTCACCACAATGGCAAGTCAAAATAAAATTTGACTCAGCCATCGACACGACGAAGAAGAAGACTATATAAACATTTAAATAGCAATCGGTACCGGCGGCCTAACGTGCCATCCAACGGCCGACCGCGATTAGCATTGCTTAATCTGTTGATTGATCGGCTTTGATTCTGCCACAAGCTCCTCTCGAAACTAAAAGCTATGTTACCTAAAAATCCATGATTTCAACAATAATAGGCATGATGACTAACTCTTTTTATGTGCAATTGAAGCACCTCTTGATATAATTACGTAGCATTACTGCCTGATATAAAACAATTTTATATTCAATAATAATAGACGCATCCAAACGCTCCGAACAAACGGCTACATAACCGTGACGTCACACGTATTTTGTATGTGAAGTTATGAATTTTGTTTTATAGCTATACGAAATATTGCGCTTATAAAAATATTTTTATTACAAAAGTTGCTATTAATGATGTGGGTAATCTAATGATTAAATTATTTTGTAATAATTTTGTACTAATGAGTTAGATTTATAGTATGTAACTAAAAAATCCTGAATTTGTTTTATGTTGACCTATATTTTAATTAGGTATCCTATATTTTATTATCTATGGATCAGTCACCATGCCCATTCTCTCAGCTCCGTTAACAAACTATTTGATTGTTATCTTTAATCAAACTTGGGCTTATTAAAATAATAATAATAATAAAAATAGCAGCCCTGTATATAATACATGTCCCACTGCTGGGCTCTCATGATGAGAAGAATTAGGCCATAGTCCTTCACGCTGGCCAAGTGCGGATTGGTAGACTTCTCACGACCTCGAGTACCTACTTTTTAGGCGCACTCTCAGGCATGCAGGTTTCCTCACGATGTTTTCCTTCACCGTTAGCGAGCGATAATTTATATGATAAATACACACATATCTTCAAAAAAACTGTCTTATTTAAATATAACTAATAAATTGTAAACTCTTGAATTACTCCCAAAAGAGAATGAATATTACAAAAAGACGTATTTGAATTTAAGGTCTAAGCTCTTTACAATATATTATTATGTCTGAAGAGAAAATTTAGTTTTCATGCTAATCAAAGAGAATTTATGACGGTAATAAATCACTACTTAATAAACTTATTATTTAATCTTAAGTTTAGTGGAACAATTTTGATTTTAGTAAATGCTATATCTTGAAAAGATTACCCTGTTTAAAAGAATAATTATTTTCTTATTTATTTATTTATTTAATACTTTATTGTACACAAAAGATTACAAAGAAATATACATAAAA
Source organism: Hypena proboscidalis (assembly GCA_905147285.1). NCBI lineage: Eukaryota > Metazoa > Arthropoda > Insecta > Lepidoptera > Erebidae > Hypena > Hypena proboscidalis. The sequence goes on along the minus strand of LR990150.1, from coordinate 167,866 downwards.
CAGTAATTGAATACAAAAGGCGAGCTTAACTCAGTGCTTGAGTTCTCTTCCAGCAAACCTAGAGCAATAGAGGAGACGTTGATGCCATAGAGGGCAAGATAAGTGTACAACTTAAAAGGAAAGTACCAAAATATAACTAAATCCGCATACATATTTACATCCTAGTACATATATATACATATATAAATAACATAAACATACTTAATATATATTATAAATATATAAAAATATACATACATATATATTTATTAAATAAAAATAAATGAAGAAAGAAAATTAATAAAATTATATATATTGTCATGTCAAATTGGTTTAAGTTTTATCTTAGAATGAAAATGCTCTTTTACTTTTTTCTTAAATACCGTAATAGATGGACTATCTCGTATTTTATGAGGAAGACTATTCCATAACCGCACTGCTTGAATAGAGAAGGATCTGTCATAACAACTTGAATAGTGTAATGGAGTGCGAAGAAGAAGAGAAGAGGAAGAACGGCAGGGTTTACCCCTGGGCACTAAGTACTCAAAGCGTTCACTTAGGTAAGAAGGAGAATTAGGATTGTGAAGGACGGAAAAAAGAAAAGACAGAATATGGAGGTCACGACGTTGCCGAATGGGTAACCACCCCACTTTTTTCCGGAATTCGGAAACATGATCATATTTCCGAAGACCGAAAATGAAGCGGATACCCAGATTCTGCAGACGTTCCAGTTTGTTAAGATGTTCCTCCTTTACATCTAGAAAGCAGACATCAGCGTAGTCGATAAGTGGCAGAAGAAGGGACTGGGCAAGAGTAACTTTAGTTTGATATGGCAGGAATTTCTGGAGTCGTTTGAGAGCCTGGAAAGAACAAAATACCCTTCGGCTTACCTCTGCGATGTGAACGTCCCATGATAGATTAGAGTCTATCATGACACCAAGATTTTTAACAGATTTTGTGAGCGGAATTGTAACAGAGTCATATATAATAGGTGGTAAAGGCTGCTGGTTTAAAATGTTGCTCATATATCTGCCGCCAAGAATGACCGCCTGCGACTTTATTGGGTTAACCAAAAGTCCAAAAGACTTTGCCCATTTACCTATGCTAGCAAGGTCATTGTTGACAGCGTCAATAGCTATTGCGACATCGTTAACTTCAAAATGACGATACAGCTGCAAATCGTCTGCGTAGAGATGATACTGAGAAGTAAGGACCTTTGTGATGGCATTAATGAAAATGGAGAAAAGTAGAGGTGAAAGAACGCCACCTTGAGGAACACCCGCAGCCAGATCACACCATTCAGAATTGGTATCTTCATAGCGGACCGACTGCGAGCGACCCTGAAGGTAAGATTTGAACCATGTAGTTGCAGACGCAGAGACGTTAAGAGAGGATAGGATTGCAAGTAGGACATCAAAATCAACAGAGTTGAAGGCACTGCTGAAATCCAATAAAACCAAGACTGTGAGCCGCTTGTTTTCCATAGCCAGACGCACATCATCAGTGATTTTCACCAATGCAGTAACGGTGCTATGGCCAGGACGGAACCCAGACTGGTATGGACTCAGCAGGCTGTTAGAATAGAGGTAAAGAGATAGTTGGTCATGGACAATACTCTCTAGAATTTTGGACATAACAGGAAGAATGGATATCGGACGGTACTGGGACAATGAGGTGGGATTGGTAACTTTGGGAAGCGGTAGAACATGTGCTTTCTTCCAAGGGGTGGGAAAGGAGTTAAAGCAGAGGGAATAATTGATTATATTTCTTCATGAAGAAGGCTCTTGAGTTCGTTTAAATATTCTCTATTCACTTCATATTTTCTTATATCATACGTCTTGATATATACGCCTTGGTAAAAAAAATGTATCATACTTCTAATTGCTTATTTTTTTTATCATTTAGTTATGCTTAGCAAATTATACTAAGAAACAGTTGAAAAATTATGGCACCGGCAGGGTTTGAACCGACCTTCTGCACACCGGGCAGCCACTTTAACCAACCAGCTATGGTCGCCTCTTGCCAGAACCCTAAATTTTAGATGCAGAAGAAGCCAACACACCTTAACGCTATAGTAAATGGACGAATTTTGATGGAAACTTGTATAAAGATAGCTGACACCTTAAATTACTGCGTGGGCAGAGCCACGCGAGGAAGTTAGAAAGTCAATAAAATGAATCCAATAGCATACTATAACATGTCCACATATTACATCGCCTTCACACACTACCCTCTATTGAAAATTTAATCTGCAGCGATATCAAATACCTGTAAAATTCCCTCTTTGGAAGCCTTTGCCTATACACCTATTTGGGATGAAATATTGCATTCAACACCCTGTATGATCTTGATTAATTGCATTTCTATAACAGGTTTAGATACACTTTTAGGAAATGTAGTCAGACAATGCCTTAGACATTAAGCCTGCCTTGTCCAGTCGGTTGTGCTGAAATTACATAAAAAAAAATTAAAACGTAATAAATGGCTAAAGGTTAAGCTATGTTTAACGCATCCAATCTCTGAATGGGTCAGCAACTAAAAATAAATAAATCATAAATTAGTTTTAAACCAAATGCTTTAAATAAATATATAATAATTTATTGATTTATTATACAATTAAACATTTAAAATTACACTATATTATTAAGAAAGTGAAAACTAAATAGATACCTAACTATATATACATCAAATAAAAAAATATAATACAAACTTATTAAATAAAATAGATCTAATAAAAAGTTCAGGTGTCAATAATTTTGCAATAAAAAAACCGACTTCAATTACTAATAATGCTTATAAAATAAAAACTACTAGACCAAACTGAAAGAAAATTATGGGACCACCTGGCAGCTACTTCGCGTCGAGCAAAAGAAGAATCACGCGAATCGGTCCATTAACCGCGACGTAATCGATGTACATACATAGAAAAAAAACATACCGGCCGAATTGAGAACCTCCTCCTTTTTGGGAAGTCGGTTAAAAAATACGTCCGTCAGGAAAATCTGAATTTTATTTTGCCTGGTAGACTCACTCCGCATCACGCAAAACCGAAACATAACAAGTTAAGTTTTTGTTGTTTCGTGAATTCAGGTGTCTTGTTCTTTTCACAACAAAGTTACACGGGTGTCTAAAACAGTTTTAATGCAAAATTATTCCGTGAATTGTGTCCGGTGGATGGCGATAAGCTCACCCCCATGGGACCTAAACATAACAAGTGAAGTGTTAGGCGTTACCCTCCTCTGCCATGCCCTTCAGGATGTTATAGACGTGATGTTTATTTGCTTCTTCAGACCCCAGTGTATCCTTGTTTCAAGTAGGGCAATAATAATAAATTATTGCGTTGCGATCCTCGTGTTTAAAGTTATGGCCGAGCAATAAAAATACGATGCTTGTTCTATATCTGTCTTATTTATGGTTCTCTTGCTATTTTTCTGGTTTAAATTGTTGTGTTTGGAACTCTTACTGGTAAATAAAGTGAGTGAATTTTATTTTCATATGAAATTACTGGCACATGAGGCATAACACCGTAGTCCTCAGCTAAAGCGACGCATTTATAACCTGCTTTTGTGGATTGCTGATGTCCATGGGCTGTACTCCACTTACCATCAGGTGGACTACACGTTCGTTCGACGTGGGCGTAGTATAAAAAAAATTAAAGCAACTCTCGATATTAGAAACTTCAATATAATAATTACTTTGTTAACACGTAAACTGTCTGAAATAATATAATTTTAAATTCAGATTACTTATAAACTTGCCCGAACGCTCCAAACAAACGGCTACATAAGCGTGACGTCACGCTTACGTATTTTGGTACTATCTTACTGGTAAATATAGTAAGGATTAAGTAACAGTTAACATTGCGCCTGTAGAAGCCAGGAGGGTGTGACACTCACGACTCCTCTGTTATGTTGAGGTGAGGCAATTCTATGAAAAATATTGTTTATTGAATAAAATTTTAATGCTTACTGCTACGTTATTATGGTTGATTATAGCAGCCCTGTATCTAATACATGTCCCACTGCTGGGCTCGGGCCTCTTCTCATGATGAGAAGGGTTAGGCCATAGTCCACCACGGTGGCCAAGTGCGGATTGGTAGACTTCAAACACCCCCTTAAGCGCTTTTTAGGCACTCTCAGGCATTCAGGTTTCCTTATGATGTTTTCCTTCACCGTTAGCGAGCGATAAATTTATATGATTAATACACATGTTGATTACGCAATAATCTTAGCTTTAATTTTCGGTCACATCCTCATTTTAAGCACCGCAGTTACAATTTTTAATAAGCTTCCAACACATATCAGACAGTTTTCTTGGCTTTTGGACCAATGTCTTCTACTCAGTTAAAGATTTTATGGATTATTAATTGTAATGTTAAATAAATAAAGGTAGAAACATATTAATTATAATACATTTATTTTTTTTTCTTAATAAAATGTAAAATAGTATAAATAGATTATAAGGTAAAAATTGTAATATTTGTACACGGTGGCTACGGTAGTATATGTGAACCATTTGTATTAATTGTAAAACCTTTAATACCATATACTCAAAAATAAATGATACTCTATTCTATTTTAAAAGAGCAAAATTACACGTAGATTTCAATTTTACGAAATAAATAACATAGAAGTTAATTTTCATGATGATATTAAAATTCTTTTCCAGAACTACTGAACCTCTCTTTTATTAATGATTTTAAACTATCACGATTTGTACACATAATTATATATTATAGACACGGGTCTTAATCGCCTAAATATTGCAGAACATTTGTTGGAGTCAGGGACCAACCACTGGATCGAACTACATAAACCACAGGTTCTATCTACTGAGCGTCACTATTACTCCAGAATAGTACGTGAAGCGGTTGAAATCAAAAAATACAAAAATTTCAACCGCGAAGATGGATACCGACTCTCCACAGCCTGGAACCCTGTCATCGCCAAATGCAATCGTTGCCGTAATGATACGCATCAGTCTAAAGACGTCGTCAGTGTTGTGTGCAGAAATACTGACAATGTGGACAAAAATAAAAATTGTGACGACCAAGTGAGGGTAGTGAACAAAACCCTCGCTTCACGGAGACGACGCTGAGCCTTCACCAGTTAGCTCGTGACCACGATCGGTGTAACTCGATCGAAACAGTCTCTCTTTTATTGCTTTTTGTTGTTACTTCTTTTTTAACAGTTGTGTAACAGCATCATTAATAATTTTCTTTACACTGGAATCGCAAGAAAGTTTCGAACTGCCTGGCTTTAATGGCACATTTAATACGCACAATCCCAGATTTTGTGCTGTTCACAATATATTATTATTTCCCAAATCCCAAACAAGACTGCACGACCCAGAAATCGGACTCATAGCTAGCTGTCGCTAAAGCATGAGGAAGTCCACAATGGTATTATGATAATGGTATACTGATATTTTCAAATTACTTTTTTCAGTAATTTCAGTTTCTAAGGCACCAATTCCACAGTACCACTCTTTAATGTTACTCTATATCAAAGAATGCAATATTGTGCGGGGTCATAAATAACAGTTTGCTCACATGCAAGCTATCTCTGAACTACAATCTATTTACGTATTGGAAACGCATTTCCTTTATCTAACAAATAAATGTCTGTTTTCTTCTAAAATTCTTCTGGGGTAATAAAATATCTAAGTATCATTCAGTTTTTTTTCTGCGCACGGTACGGTGACGACGGTTTTGGTGTCGGGGTGGACTAATCTAATATATAAAAATAGTGACACTGTGTTATTTATCTAACTCCCCTAAAACAGCTGGACTGATTTTCATGTTTTTCTTATTCGTAGATCTGATAATATCTATATAATATTTTTATACCACACGGTCAACAACTAGTTATATAGTAAAATGTTTATGCAATTTCTACTGCATGGGGCGAAGGCGGAAGATCTTTGGTAAATTCACACAAATCACATTCGCAACTGAAAAGCACCCATTAAATGAATCATTCTGAAAAAAAAACAATTTAGAAACAATATACACACATCAACATTGCCTAGGGATATTTCATTTTTACCTATATGAAATTCTGTAAATATTTTGTTAAAACAATTATATATGAAATTGAAGTTTATATTATGGTTTATACTTACAATACATAAAAAGAGATGCATTAAAGATTTTTAATTTATTTTTTTGTGATTTTATTTTTGGGTATATTTTTTTTTATAAATGATATCATATATTTTTAAATGTAATAAAAATAATAAAAATTTAAAAAATATTTTTTTTTTATATTTTTTTTATACAGTAAATAGTTTTTAAGTTAAGAAGTGCATGAAAGGAGCCTCCCCGAGTGACGTACACAACGATTCCCTACGTCCGGCGCACCCTGGGCAATTCGCGAGTTCTGCAAGGCGAATTGGCTAATCCTTTCACCACGATGGCAAGTCAAAAACAAATTTGACTCAGCCATCGACACGACAAAGAAAGAAAGAAAGTTAAGAAGTTTTTCATGTAACATCCCTACACATTGTTGATGTGTTTATTATTTGTTCAAGTACAATTAATAAAGTCAACATTAATTTGATAAAGTATTTAACTTTAAGTAAAGTATTTAAATTATGTGTGTGATGTCCACCACTTGGCCAGCTAGGTAAACTAAGGCCTAACCCTTTTCATTATTAGAAGAGGCCCAAGCCCAGCAGCAGTGAGATATGTTTTAGATGCAGGGCTGCTATCATTTTGGTAAAATATACTTATAGCTCGACAAGTAAACGTTACCCAAAGGATAAAAATAACACAAAGCAATTAAAGTATGTATCTTTTCGATGTAATGTTTTAATGGTTTTACGTTTACATTCATTCAAGACATAATTAATGTGGTGACTAACTCTTATTTGGCGATTAAATGAAACATTTTGTTCTTTCTCTTCAATTCCATTTCTTGATAACATTAAACGCGGCAAACATTGTGATAAGCTTATCTTAACGCCAGTATTCACCCGCATTAGATACGGACATGTTCTCCCTATCGACTTGTACTGTGGTCTGATTACCGCACGAGAATATCAGCGCTGTGGTGCTAATGTTCTGCAGTATTATGCTGAGGTGCGTACCTTTTCTGGCACATCGGTATGTTCATGTACGTATTTTAAATAGAATAGTAGCTTTTAAATTGTTTCTACAAGTTTTAGATTTGCCGAAAAAATGTATCTTATTACAACAATTAAAATTCAAAATTCAAATATTTATTTTTCATAGACACCAGGAGGCGCTAAAACACGTCAAAGCATTACAAACAATAATATAAAAATAAATTATAAGTTAAAATAATTTATACTTACTTACAATGATTAGATTAATTTTCATCAAACTGTTTAGAATCAGATTAAAATGAATCTAAGTATCAGCTCCGAAGGGTATTGCATTATGAGAGGAGCTGGTGAGAAACTCCTGTGCAACATCTTTTCAAATGAAAAATATAACAATAAATTATTATGCATATTAAAGTCACAATAAAAAGACCAATTAATTTCCAAATACTATTACGATTACGCTGTTATTTTACAACCGACTAGCTAAACGCCGTGGTTTCACATGCGATTTATGTAATAAAACCGGCTAAGTGCGTGTCGGGCCACGTACAATTGTAGTCAGCCGTTGCAGAATATGGAATTAAAAGGGCACTACCAGTATTAAATAAGTAACCACATCATACAAGTTACTATTTTCAAAGGGATTTGTATTTTGAACGAAATATTCCTAATAACTGCTTTTTACTTTTTGGATCCATATTACTATTGAACTAACAAATTTAACTTAGTCGCTATAGTTTTCCGTTCATAGCATGTTCATAACATGTACCTCTACTACTGTTACATTTTTTAATCTTTTTTGTATCCCGTAGTTTAGCTTTTAGAAGAGGGAGGAATGGAACACTCAAACAAAAATTTGCTCTTTAAAGTTCATTATCTCGCACACGGATTTGTAAATCAATAAACTGTCTTAGGAATCTCATAATGTTTTCAAAAGACCTATCTAATGGCATCTCACACTATAGGGTGTAAGAGAAAAATAGCATCCCCACTTAGCCAAACAAGTTTATAGTTAACTGTTTCATCCATTTGCCTCAGACAAACAGACAGACGGACATGGTGAAACTCCTTGCCTATTACACTTAGAAATTTTCGATGACAATTTGCTGATTGTCGAATTTTCTATTATTTGTCACGATCTAATTAATTTACACTGTAAAGACTTCAAATAGAAGGATTTCAAATAACAATCACGTCTGGCATAAATTTAAATATTTTGAAGCAAATTCTATTTATAATAGCAGCCCTGTATCTAATCCATGTCCCACTGCTGGGCTCGGGCCTCTTCTCAAGATGAGAAGGCCATAGTCCATCACGCTGGCCAAGTGCGGATTGGTAGACTTCACAGACCCTTGAGCGCCTTTTAGGCACTGTCTGGCATGCAGGTATCCTCACGATGTTTTCCTACACCGTTAGCGAGCGATAATTTATATGATAAATAAGCAATTCTAATTAATTCTATTTCAAGCTATAAATAGTGGGTAATTCAATTCAATATAAGTATTGTTGCGCAAGCCGTTGTTACTAGTAATCATAATGTTATGTCCAGTCGTAAAAAGCACTAGTGTTAGTCGCAATAAATTAAAACTTATTCGCTTTGTACTTATAGATATACAGAAGCAAACTTTAACAATTACTACAGCTTATTTTTATGGACTACGTTTTAATAGAACTCTGTCAGATTAAGTTGTATTCCTAGATTAGTTGTTTGTATTGCACTATTTACTTTTAGAAATGAAAAGTGAAGCTGATAAATATGGTTTTTGGTACAATGAGGTATTTCATCAAGAACATTAAACAAACAAGATTCTAAACAGTTGGATTAAAATAAATCTGAGCCCCGGTTATTCAAATCAGTATAATTTAGTTTTACTTATAATTTATTTTTATATCATTGTTTGTAATATTTTGACGTGTTCAAGCGCCTCCTGGGGCCTATGAAAATAAGTGATTTGAATTTGAATTTGGAATTTGAATTTGAACCCTAGGTTTTTGATGAAAAACCTCACTGGACCAAAAACCTATGACATATACGTTTCATATCACTGTATCACCAGGTTTTTTACCCACCATTACAGGATAAGGTACATCTGATTGACCGTCAAATCAGACCAGCTTGACGAAACTGGCTACCCTGGAGTCGATAACATAGCATATTGCCTATATTACCCAGTATGGTGTGCCAGAAGGTTTTTCACGTATCCAGTGAGACCTAAACACAACAGGTGAAGTGTAGGTGTTGTACACCTCTGCCACACCCCTCTGGGTAATATAGGCGTCATGCTATGTTATGTTATGTCTTACATTATTAGTTTAATTGTTCACATTAGTCGTACACAAAACTATACAACGACAAAATACACAGAACTGAGTTAATGTCCTTAAATATGGTACCCATTTTAATAGAGAGAAAGACTAAGTAAACCAAGCAACATATTTCACAGTTTCCAGCAAATACCCGCAAAACCTTCTGGAAAAATGTTAACAATTTGCCAACTTTGTAGTAGATGCAAGCAAATATAAATGTCCAACATAACTCAAGTCGTAAATACATGACCGGTTTATTCCCAGGTAAGTAAATACGTGACTTTTCATAACTTTAAGTATGTTTATTTAACTGTGTATTTGGGTATATTAGTTTATTTAGGTATTAAATTCTATAGATAGCATTATAATATATTTATGTCTATTTGTTTATGTTTATGTATTGTAACTTTAGTTACTTTTTTACCATAATAATGGTAACTCCGTTTTTCCTTTGAGTTGTACATTTGTTTTTGCCCTCTTTTTGCATCCTCTTCTCCTCTATTACTCTAAGGTTTGCTGGAAGAGTTCAAATTTGAGTTAAGCTCGCCTTTATTGTATTTTGTGTTATGAATTATTTCATTGTACAGTTAAAAGTTTAAAAACAAAACAACTTAATGTGAACTAAGTTAAAGTTGGACTGCGTAATTATGAGGTTAGTTTTAGTTAATTTAAAACCGCTGTTGCGGTGTGTTGAGAGAGTTTTGTTAGAAAAAAGGTGAGTTAGGAATAAACTAAGTTACATTCCGGTTGGTGTAGGCACGTATCTTTGTATCTGCTTCGTCTCCATAACATCAGACAAAAAAAGCATGTCTTTAAATGAGCTATCGAACTATCTACGCCGCAATGTTCATCAATATCGGTCTGGTAGTTCCAGAGCCTATTCAATACAAACAAACCAAAATATTTTTTTTTTTTTCTAAGGCAAACACGGGCCGAGGTTAGTGATAATCAAATTTTCGAGTGTATTTAGATGTAGAGTATTCAAATCAAATCAAATCAAATCATTTATTTTGCAATTATTTAAGTGTGATGTGTTTGATTGTTTTGTGTTAAAAAGTTGTTTGAGAGGTAACGTTTGTGATTGTGCGAAAGTGACTTGACTTGCAAACAAAACAGGTATTTAGTATGGCAGCATTTTGAGGATTTTAATACTTTCAAAGTACAGTTTTTCACCTACACAGCACAACGATGGCGACACAACGTTACATTTGCCGTTGGACATGAAATTGTATTGATTGCATAGCGCATTTCCACTCGCGGTCCAGTCGCCTATTGCCTTACCGTTTAGTGGAAAAGCGCTCATTAAGGGCCAGTTTCTGAAGTTTCGGATAGTTCTTATCTGACTCATAAAATATAACCTGACCGAATTTAAAAATGACACAAGTTACCTTTGAAAAAAGAACTCAACTGTTACTTTTATTGATGTGTGTTATATACTTATCCTACCAAGGTTTATCTAATACCTGTGAATTTGGAGCTAACTGAAAAAATAATGAAAAGATATTATTTAATTTTTTGCATTTTTTTTGCCTTTTTCTACCAAAACTATACAACTCCATAAATACAAAACAATAGCTAAAGGAAAACCGGAAAAGCCCCATTTCCTCACTCCTCATAATTTGATATATTAATTGTGATAATATAATATAGTGTTAGCGGAAACCAGTCAAGTGATACACCGGAAACGCGCGTTTAAATCATGCCCCGGAACCGGAAGTGGTTTGCTAATAAATATGGCTGCCGTTCATCCGAGAATTTCTCAGTAAATGTTTCTCGGTTATCTGTGAACGATTTGTTCCACTTGGCTCTTGTGGAGGAATATATACTGCGCTGTGTGTGTTATATGTTTGTTTGTGAAAGACCCAGTGATACAGAGTTATTATTAGAGTGGAAGTCGTTTCTTTAATACAACATAACCAACCATTTTATAATATATGTAATTTATTGATATAATATATTATATAACAATGCGTGTTTTTTTTAATTATTTATTTTTTTATTTTAAAAACACTAAAGAAATATTATAATGTTACATTAAAGATTAGGAAAATAAATTGAAAATATATACATAGGTAAAATAAAAAGGCAAATACATATTTACATTAAGTTAGGCAATGCTTGTTAAATTTAAACTGCAAATAATTTCTAATTATCTTAGCATAAACTAGCGCTTTATTTTCTCTTTCCAAAATGTCCATCCTAAGGTTGCCTGGAATAAATCGCTTTAAGCGATAAGGCCGCCCTTTTTACATTTTATCTGTTACTTGCCTTTTTTGTTACTTCTTAAAATTTTCATGTGAAATTATGTACAAATAAAGTATTTTCTATCTATCTATCTAACCATCTTTAGCCATAATGTTGTTTTGGTTGCTCTAACTTACACAAAGAATTATTGTCAAAAAAACAAACAAATATTGTATAAATTATTTGAAAAGATGGTGCACATGAGTTTGTCATCAGCTCTTCTCATGATACAATACCTATCGGAGCTGGTACTTGGATTGATTTTAATTCAAATCTCTAAGTTGAATTAAAGTCAATCTAAGCTCCGGTGTCAAATCATTTTATTGCAATATTGCATTGTATTTTGATGTTTGTTTTGACGTGTTCAAGCGCCCCTTAGGGCTCATGGAAATAAATGATTTGATTTGATTTAAAAAAGAATGCCTACGCAATATGTTAAAATGTTTATTGTATTTTATATTCTATGGCAACCATAGAATAACAACCCATTAAGACGAAACCAGTATATATATTGCGAATAGAGGCTATTCAATTAAATTTAAGCCTGCTCGTGCTCGTGGCTAGTTCAAAGCCGCGGATTGATCGATCTTGCAGGTTAAGTAATGCTTGCCGCGGTCGGCCGTGGATGGGTGACCATATTAAACACTACGAGTTTTCTTCCGTTCCTCGGAGAGTATGATAAGCCGTCGTTCCCGGTTGCCACTTGAACATCTATGGTAGTCAGAGGCCAGAAAGTCTGACAACTTGTCTAACAAAGAGTTTCGTGTAAACTCGTTCTGGGTTGTGTAGGTCTGATGGTAGTTGGTCTACTTAAATACTGGTATTCAGCTAAATCCGTTAGACTAGAAGCCGACCCTAATGTAATTTGAAAAAAGGCTCGGTACATTGAATTGGATTTAAACATCAATTAAATTATTTATTGACATACAATTATGACCAAGACTTCAAACTCGGTAAGAAAAAAAGAAAACTAGATTTGAAAATTAATGGTATCATTTAAAACGAAACATGAAATTTTAATTTTGAATCTTATGGCTCAAAATCTAGGCAACTCCATAATATCGACACGGCTGAGGCATCATAATTGTAAAACATATATTATACTAAAAATACTGTGACTAAGTGAGCACATTGCCATCCACCGGGCACAATTTCGATTCCGTGCTGCTTTGAGGATTGCTTGACCAATGAGGCGAACAAAAATATACTGTATACTGAAAATACGGAACCCTATTGTAGGTACCTAAGGTCGTAATAAGATCACACCTAATGTTATTCGACAGGAAACTCCACTGGTTATCTAATGCGAGAGGAAGCCGGAATTCAGATAAGCTTATCTGAATGTAACTGCTGTATGCGGATACTAACTGTATGGAAAAAGATAAGAAAGTATTAACATTACTTTTTTTAAGCTCATGGCTAAGTCGAAGCTGCGTGGAGTGATCGATCTTCAAGCAATGCTAACCGCGGTCGGCCGTGAATGGGTGATATTAACATAACGTACTGGTAGAGCTCTTGTGAATGAGCTCGAGGGCGGCAGCACCACCGTCTCACCTTTAACCTGCCGCCAAATAGTAGTGCTTCCATTACTGTGTTCCGGTTTGGTGGTGAGATCAGGCCCTGAAATTACTGGCACTTGAGGCATAACACCGTAGTCCTCAGCGGCAGCGACGCATCTATAATCAGCTTTTGTGGATTGTTGTTGTCCATGGGCTGTATTCCACTTACCATCAGGTGAACTACTCGTTCGTTAGTATATAAAAAAATAATAATAGTTTAAAAAAACTAAAAAACACGCTTTTAAAGTACGTCTAACTAAAAATTGAAAAATAATGCCTAATATAAGCTGAAAAAAGCGTGGGTTGCTCGATAGACGAAAAATATGGCACAGAGCGCCCCACACTTTTTTCAGCTTATATAAGAATTATTTTTCACTTTTTAGCTAGAAGTACTTTAAAAGCGTGTTTTTTAGTTTTTTAAACTATTTTTTTATTGAATTATTGCATTGTCATCGATCTTTGACAGGTGTGCAAAATCTGAATGAAATCTGTCCGTTTAAAGTGGGTCAAAATCGAGTCCAAAGGAGTCGGTTAAATACATACATACATACATACAGGTGAAGCTAATATAAGCGTGTTAAAAAAACGAGTATTTCTTCGTGCCACGTAAAGAACGTTGAGCTGTCAGTCCCGCCATTTGAACATAAATGGCAGTCGTTATGGGTAGCCAGAGGCTGGAAAAAAAAGGAAAAATTGTCTAACAAAGAGTATCGTATTGCCTCGCACTAGATTGTGGCAGTCTGATTGCAGTCGCTTCTCGTTAAATACTGCAGTCGCTTCTCGTTAAATACTGATATTCAGTTGGATTCATTAGGCTAAAGACCGACCTAAATGTAATCGGGATGATACTTGGTAAAATAATTTACTTTTCTTGAATGACCTCGAGGAAGAGCACTTTCATTCCTTGATAAATCAAACCAATTTGACATGATATTTTTAGTTTCATTTGATTTTTATTTTCTTCATGTATTATTATTATTATTGTTTAATGATTATATATGTTATGTATATGTAGTTATATTTATATTTTGTATTTTCTACTTAAGTTGTACACTTATCTTGCCCTCTATGGCATCATCGTGTCCTCTTTTGCTCTAGGTTTGCTGGAAGAGAACTCAAGCACTGAGTTAAGCTCGCCTTTTGTATACTCTTACTGTAATATGTTTATTTTTCTGTAATCTTTTGTGCAAAATAAAGTGTTAAATAAGGAACAATATTTTGAAAGAAAGAAAGAAAAATCATTTATTCTGGCATTATAAAAAAATCATAATAAAGCGTCTAAAACTAAATAATTTAAAATATCATTATTAATGCCAGAAATGGTACGCATCTCAGCACAATACCTACTGCAGCGGTAAAAAGCACCGCAGCGCTGATAATTCTGATGCGCCCAGTGAACGAGTAAAAAGTCGATTAAAGTGAAAATAGATTTTTTGAGTCAGTACTTGACACTATCACACCACTAGTCAATTGACATACTCTTTGATTTTGTCAAAAACGGTATTTTGCGTATATTTTGTACGGCGATCGAATACAGTGACGTCACTGTCCCCTATGCTATAACTGTCACTCTATTTTGGGTTTTAATTTTTTATGCCTAACGTGACCATAGGTGAAACAGTGATGATTCTTCACTCGAATGTTTCCCTGATATTTGAGTTTCTGTTCTATGTCATATTTTGTAATATGCCTTTCAGCATCTTTTACATATTGTATCAACAATAAACTACTAGCAGCATAATATATAAATATCCAAGTGTTGAAACCCATACATCTTCAAGATTATCCCATCCATAAATAATAAATGTCGCTACAATCGCTTTAATACCAACGCCGGCACGAAGATGGCGCCACTAGAAAACTAGCTTTTATTTAGAGTAAAAGTAAATTATAGCTTCATAAATTGTGAAAACCCATTCGGCCGCAGTCACTTGATCTATTGGCCATTAATGGTCTTGCCAGGCTTAAAAATAAAACCATAAATGATAATCTATTTCTCTTATGGCTTTTTCTTTACAATAACGTGGATGAGTGAACAGTGAAAACGGTTTTAATGCCGGCCATTGCGTATTTCTACATTATTTTCGAGTTTACTGAGAATATGTATGTGAGATCAATGCATATTATATATATCTTTTGTCTTTATGTCTTTTCTATTTTTTCTTTGCAAATTACTTTCATCATTCGTGATCGCGGGTTGGCAAAGTGTGTGCCAAATTTTATCAAATCCGTCTCGTAGTTTTTACAACCAAGATTAACAAATATCCTAACATATTTACAAAGCAGGATCAGATAAATAAATAAAAGAATATTTTTAAAAGTGGATCTAGAAATCTAGATGTAGACCTCCAATAGAACATTCGTTTTGTTGACATAATACTAAAATAAATTTTAAAGGTAAGATTGAGTTCTCGTTTTCGCACGCGTTGAACGCGGTTTGCTTTACATTGACGTTAATCAAATGCATTTCATAGAAAGACAGTGCTTAAGAAGATTCTGTTTGAAGATTGATTCTGTTCTGTCTGAATTTGTTAGATACAGAAGCCGAACTCATGTAACTCACTTTTTATACCCACACGCTTGAGGGCGCGTGAGAGGCCTACGGGGACTACGTGACCGTAAGTGGTCTTAGAAATTGGTTTTATAAATGTAACTCATTTCATAATACAAGCCAGAAAATTATTAAATTTGTATTACCCTGTAGGTAACAAACTTATACCTTGTTCTAAAATAAACAGACCCAATAGCCTAATAATAAAATTATTCAAGCAAACAAAACAATTGTTTGAACAGTTCACGTACGGAATATTCCCGAATCGGTGTATGGAGTACTATTACTATTTATGTGTTAACAAACCTTTAACTAATGTTGATGGGAATATCTTCTATGATACTGTGGCGGTACCCGCACATAATAAATGACAGATGAAATTGACAACGTCAAGTAGTGACATACTCGTCACAAATCTCAAAGAGCGCTGAATCGCGATAACGAAGTGTTCACAGGGAGTGTAAATATATACCACTTCCAAGATGCTACCGTTGGACAGCTGTCCGCCAGTCAATACCACCGAGCCTGGTCGGAGGTTCCTTCTTTGTGGTGGAGGAATATCACACTCGTTCCTCTACAATATCTTTCTGTTTCCATGGCAAACATATTATAGTTAATTAATTTGGGACTAGCTGTTGCCGACGTGTTTATCCGCGTGGAATATGTTATATAAAACACAGTTTTAACCGCTAATACTTTACTACCCTGCTCCCGATGCGTTCTTGGCCTAACATTGCAACATATTTAATTACTGCTGCACTCTTTTTAGTTGAAGCGTGATATTTAATAGCATAAGCCCTTCCTCAAAAAATAGGTTACCCAATAAATAATTATTCAAATCGGACCTGAGTTACTGAGATTGAACAAACAATAAAATTACAATATAAAATTATTCCGCTCAACAAAACAATTGTTGTAACAGTTCTCTATGGAAGGAATATTCCTGAACCAGCTTTGGGGACTACTTACTATTTATGTGTTTCTTACATATAATAGACTAGATGCCCCGCGCGGTTTTACCCCCGTCAAACGTAATTCTGGCCGGTGCCCGCAAGTTAAAACTATTTACAACGCCATCTATTTTTTGTGTAAACTCACTTCTAACTGAAAACCCCTAAATTCACCCTCCTGGGAATAAAATTTAGAAAATCTCCGAAATTAATTTTTTTTATTCAAGTTTCACTATACGAAATTTCATTCTTGTATCTTTAAAAATGACGTATTGCCATACAACTGTTCATCCCTCATTTTACCCCTTTCAAAGTTGAATTGTTAAAAATCCCTTCTTAGTAGTAATAACGCCCCTCACGCGCCCGCCAAGCGTGTGGGTTTAAAAAGTGCGTTAAGTACATGAGCTTGGCTATGCAAAAAATATGCACCAACAAACCTGCAAAAATAGATAAAATCTTAATAATATTAAACATAAATCCATATCACTTGGACAACAGCCAAGCAATTGTTATATTATGTACGTTACAGCTACTTCTTTACTATAACATACTACTGCCCATAACATGCTACTTATTTATTGAAAAAAATGACCAATACTTCATTGCGTAGGGTTAGCAACAGCACCGAAAATTCATTTTAATAGTATCACAAATAAAGTTTCAGCCATAAAGAAGCGGAGGTTTATCGTTCCAGCCCATTCGTTCGGATTATAAAGGGCTATGCTATTTATTGAGAAAAGTTTAGCTTATAAATTTGATACAGACGAGGGTAAATATTCGGTTCATAATTTACTGATTCTTATTGTAGATATTCACACAATACAATATTGTTTATTATTTCTATGACCTTTTGTCAGTTGAATACGTAATATATAAAAGTCATTGACTGTATAGCTAGATACTGCTTTGATTAGATTTTTAAAGTATT
The DNA here is from genome assembly GCA_905147285.1 of Hypena proboscidalis. Classification (NCBI taxonomy): domain Eukaryota; kingdom Metazoa; phylum Arthropoda; class Insecta; order Lepidoptera; family Erebidae; genus Hypena; species Hypena proboscidalis. Next base: position 150,280 of record LR990150.1, on the reverse strand, counting down.
TATTTGGAATAAAATATTACAGTAAAAAATACAAACAATCTTAGTTTGAATGTAGGTATAAGGTATGCCCCTTATACCTACATTCAAACTAAGATTGTTTCAACTTACTGTAATATTTAAACTTACTGTAATATTTTATTCCAAATAAATACTTTAAAAATCTAATCAAAGCAGTATCTAGCACACACACTTTACAAACACACCACAGAATAAAAAAAATAATAATATACCTGAATTTAATTTGTTTATCCGTCCATCAAATAAAAAGTACATCCGATCCATCAAATAAAAAGCCGATCTTACGCAGAGACCAAAGCTATATTGCACTGATAACGAGTACTCAAAATATACACTTTATTCACATAAAGAAATAATATTTCTAAATATCATTATCAAATAATATTATTAAATTAAATAAAACTGAATTATAGACAATTACAGTCATTAAGATCATTCTCATTTATTTATTTTTTATATTGCGGGTAGTTCCACGCAGTTTTATTACTACGGCCGGGCGAACGGCACCGTGAAGTAAGCGAGCTAACGTCAGGATTCTCGTAAGAATTTATTATGGGGAGTCGATATCGATTATACGATCGCGAGAAAGTTAATAATGTCAAATCTACTTTTGCCTATGTTTGCGATAAGGCTATTCGAATGTTGAGGATTTTTATACATATAAATCTTACAAGACATTTTCAAAATAAAATACTAAACGATAGAGAGAGAATACCAAAAAGTTTCCAACAAGTCGAACAAAGAGTTGCGCCGTAGAATTAAAACCTCCTTATTTTCATTTTATTATTACCTTTTGACTGCAATTTTTATAATTTTTGAATTTAATTTATTTCTGCCTAATGTTATAATTAACTTCATTTTATGTGTTTTGTAAAATATTGTACTTTATATTATGAGTTTTACCTGACATAAATGATTATTTAATTTAATCTTATTTCAAACACGTTAGGTATATAATTAGTCCTCTTCTAGCGCTGCGAATTTCCTGACAGAACATTCTCAAATAACACTTTGCCCGACTCGAAAATCGAACCCAAGACCTCGCGGTTAGAGGCTCATACGCTAACCATTAGACCATCGAGGCAGTAATTAATACAGTATCAATATTGACTGTACACTCCAATTAATTACTCACTCAATTAGGGAATGAAAGAGCAATATAAATACTGTCCCTGCCGTTAAAGTAAAGACAGAAATAAATATAAACTGGGTGAAGCTTTGATGACTAGAATAATATACAGGGTGTAAAGACATCGTGACGATAACGCTTACCAGTAATTCAGTACATGAATTAAAAATTATGCTTCAACATTAATTTCTATAAATTTAGATTTTAATGTTGAAACTTAATATTATTATTAACAAACATGTACAACTATCTCTTCTTTCTTCTTTTTTTTAAAATATAATGTTATAATGTGTCAATTAAGTATATAAGGCTGTTTAATGTTGCTGAATATATGTGGAAGCTTGAAATTGGCGTTAGCTGACCTGTTTTATTAAACTACTTGCATGTCGCTGTTAGCTCCCCAAATAAAATAAAATAAAATGATTTTAAGAACCTAGGAGCATAATTGTTTTCCAGAAAATTCACGGTTTTGCCCGTGAAAATAATTTCATCCTTCACGATTTTGGCCACTGATTATTGAAGATTAACGTTATCTTAGACTATTTCAATACATTTTGGCATTTTCAGGTAAGTGCGACACGCCGTGCATGAGTCGCTGCCAATCTTGCACCGACCAACATTACCTGAGTAACACCCGTATTACATAATTTAAATAATTACAAACTCACGTCAGATTTAGTTAAAAATATTCCAATACATTTGCCATTTTTCAGTCAATTTTGGGATTTTCTCGCAAACTGAGCTAAAAGAAAGCGGAGCGGGGAGAGGGGAGAAGACTACGCATCTTCTCCCCTCTCCCCGCTCCGCTTTCGTAGAAATTGGGCCACCAGAGCTATCTAACTCTCGCTCTAAATCCATTTCCTTGCTTTCTGTTTTATTGAAAACTACTAATATGATGAAAACTTACTTACAGAATAATTTATAAATACTAAAAGAAAATTGTAAAAAGTCTTCTTCTGGTCTTCTAATTTATCAACAATTCGTGACACAATGTTAGTTACCAGTCTTTCCTAAAATGGCTGAACCGATTTTTATGTTTTTTTTTGTGTTTATTTGGTAGTGTAAACGCTCAGTCATAAGCATTTTTAACAACGTGCGACGCGGTTGGAAGGTTATTATTATAACCTTTGACTTCGCAGTTCAACGGTCTCCAACTTCGCTATTGCTGTTGTACTGTCTAGATAATATAGGTGTGATATAATTTACAAAAAATACCGCATAAAACGATAAGGAAAAAAATGGGCTGGTCACATTTCTAGGCTAACAGACGGTCGATGGACTTGCAGACTAACCTCTTGGATTGATCCAAATGGCACCAGAATTAGAGGCAGACCAATTACCAGATGGGCAGATGACATAGTACAAGTGGCTGGTCCACAATGGACGAGTAGATCAAGAGATACTTGGAAATCTCTAGAGGAGGCCTTCACCTTCGATCAATGAGTAGTTCTTACTACCAGCAAAATGCAATACTTATGTATTATAAAATAGTTAATATTAGTGTTAATTATAAGAATAGTTAGTTAACGTATTTTGTAATTCATTTAAGTTTCAGTAAAAAATAAAAGGCTTTTTTTTTGGCATGTACATTCTTTTCACATTGGTGATTTCATCCGTGATCTCGTTCACAAAGACCCTACTACATTCATCCATTCTTCCTCAATTGCTATGAATGTCACATTGAACCGCGCATTAAGTATTCAGTTTGCGAGATGCCTGATTTTTAATCTAAATGCTAAAACCTTCTTAGAATCGTCATGCTAAAATGGTAAGCCAGACGCTAAATACCCGCGGGTTCTGCATCTATTTATGAAAAATGTAAAAATATGTTTGCATTATGTTGATAAAAAATTGTTTATGTCCTTTTTCTGGATTACAACTATCACCACATAGATCTCCATCAAGATTGGCTAATTGTTTAATAGTAGAAGCGTAACAGACAAAGATACTTTTGTGTCAAAGGATTAGGTACATTTTTAAAAGGTATCAATCAATTATTATTTTTTTTATTGCAAATGATACTTGTCAATGATTTCTAGCTAGTTCTCGGTTACCTGTATAGTTCTTGCAATTTACGAAGGCACAAAACTTTGCTTACGTTAAAAATATTCAAAACTAATATTAAGATTTGTAAAATATACCAATAATCGTTTAAAAATTACCTGAATCGCGTTTTTTACGATGCTATTTACAACCCGTAGTGCTTGATTATTTGTAATTTCGTAATGGTAATGTATTAGTTTAGAAATAATGAATTAAAATTTTAATTCAGTACCACAGGCGTTTTTTTCTGTCAGCCTTTTAAATTATCTATAATCTACAATTAGTATTTTGCAACCGGTTCTACCCGGGTACCTGGTTCTAATGACATTCAGGAACCAAATTTGACAAATCCAGAACTGTGGAAGATACAAGGCCGCAGACCAACCGGACGACGACGCACATCCTGGCTCAAAAACCTTAGAGATTGGTTCGGCCTCAGCACAAAATCACTATTCAGAGCAGCCGTCTCTTAAGTAAAAATAGCCTTAATGATCGCCGACCTCGGTTAGGAGATGGCATTTGAAGAAAAAGAATATATAACCAACTGTTAGATAAAATGCCTCCGTAAAATGCAAGAACTATACACAAAACTTAAGCGTAAAACGTTTCATATTTGGCCCAAGGAACTCTAAAGGCGACTAGTTGCAATGATAGTGCTCAATAGCAGTCTTTTAGAGAGCTAAATGGATCTCTTTGGCGCAGATGTGGGAATAAAATGCCTTTGTGAAACTATAATATATTATGAGAAGATGAGATTGTGGTAGCTTAACTTCATTCATTTAACGCATTTCATAGAATATAGAATATATTTACTGTCTTAAAGTGTGGTTGAGTTCTAAAATTAATTATTTCCAGAGCCATAAACACTTTATCATGACATAATTTTTTTTTTTAAATAAAAATTGAATGTTAGTGTTATCTCCGCTACTGCCGCACCAACTAAACGGATTAACTCGTTGTTTCGTTGGGTACTGTTTTGCGCATTAATTCTTCACTGACAACCGCTAACTTTGTGTGCTATTTCACATTATTTTCATGACTCACGGATTAACTTTTAGTTGTTGCTGGATGTTTTCGTAGTTTCGTACATTAATGATTAAAATTATTATTAACAATCATAATAACTTTAAATGGAATCATAACATTATAAAATAAGTGTTCTTATATTAATTACATAGATTAAAATAAAATTAATGACATTATTATTTTTATACTAATTATAACTACACAAACATAATTTTTGTTTTAAACTCTTAAAATACCGAGCAACTTAGATACATTATATATTATTATTTATATTTAGAGGTAAAAAGATCAGCTACAGAATAATAGCCATTTGCGTAGTTCTTGTGAAAAACGTTTGTTGGATAACATTTTAATTTCGTCTGGAACTGCATTATACACTTTGATAACTATAGGGGTCTTATTCCCTAAAGATGACTGTGATTTCTTTTGCAATAGTTTCTGTCAAAAAGTAATTATTCCTGTCAAACAGATATAATTTCTGGTTTCTTAAGTAATAGTTACTGTCAAATAGTAATAGTTACTGTCAAAACACGCATTTTTGACATAACGCAATCAAATTACTCTCCTCAAATGTATGCTTCGTTCACACGTAATAAAATAATACAAAAAACACTAAATTTGTCTATTATTTTATTGTCTATCTTGAATTGAGACAAAAAATTAATTAAAAAAGTGTGCATGAGCAAAAGAAAAATAAATTGAACGTCAAAACGGGCGGCCAATTTTTTACATAATAAAGTACGTAGAAAATTGTTTCCCTTTTTGCTGCATTAATAAATTGAAAATAAAAATATTTATTTAGGTCCAAAAAACAAATAAAAAATAATTGTTAAATATTAATTAAGGTGACTTAATGTGTAATTAGCTAGTTCAGTTTTGTTGTTCGTGCAATTATTCATATTTTATCAGTAAGTACCAATTTCATTTTATTTTAGGGTCTTACCCTTGTGAAATTATATTATACTTATCCATTATTCTAGAATTTTATATCATGTAGTTGACCTTATCTTTCAGTGGCAAATATACTTATGATGTTAGAAGCTTTAGCGGAGCAGGAGCGTAGGGACAATGTCAGGGAGTGGTCTCGCCGAGTAAGAATGCTAAGATTAAGCATCCACCAATCCATTCAAGCCATCTCTCACGTTGCCTTCAGGGCACACTATCGCTTAACAAAGCCATTGTTTTGGGAGCTGTGTCATGAGCTTCGCCCGTTCCTGCCTGCACAACAACGAAGCTCTACAAAACCTCAGAGTGCAAGGTATGAAATACTATCTACTTATTTATATTGCAGTTAACAAACTGTCATTGCAATTGACAATAATGGCTACTATACCTAGTTATAAAATTAATACCTACCTACGTAATTAGCTTACTAAAATTGTATTCATATTTCAGATACTAGCAGCATTATAATTTCAGCATCAAAAAAATTATGCCACTGGCTCATACCAAAAACCTATTGTCATGAGTTTCATGCATGGGCAGAGCCAGCCGGCAGTATCAAGATCGATACGGGCAGTGACAGATGCATTAAATGAAGTCGAGGAATTCCGACAATTTGTATGCTTCCCGGAAACTAATAAAAAAGAAAAAATAAATAAAAAAAGCATTTATTACCAACGAAAAGTACAGTTTTAGATTGTCTATTGGCCCTACACTAGACAAGCCTGTCCTGTGGGTGCCTATTACAATTACATCAGAAGATTTTTACAAGTGCTCGGTAGACATCATAAGGCAAAAAACAAAAAAAAAAAGTAACATACGAATTTGATAAAAAAAGGCAAGCCAATAAGTATTGTGCCTAACTTAAACTAGCATATGAGCTAAGAATATAAAATATTTAGAGATACAATATAGATACATACAAAAAACCAGCTATGCTGATATATAAACCAACAAAGTATGATAATAATAATAATGTATTGGTGAGAAAATAAATATATTGTCTATTGTCTAATTAAATATATATAAAATTGAAATAATGTTAATAAATGTTTAAAATTATGTAGATTACCAGGACTTAGGATAAATGTGTGAAAAGACTCTCACTCACTCTCTCAGAAAATGAAGGAAGAAAGAGAAGAACTAGACATGAAAGAATGCAAATAGTTACTGGGTTAGTTAGGTTATTGAAAATGTGTTAATTAAAATAGGTTCTATCAATCGTTTATATGAACATGATATAAAAATGCATACTTAACAATATTGTGTCAAACAACTTTAGTGTGTGGTGTCTAGCCATTATTGAAGAAATAAAATAAAATAAATTACTTAGTCGTAATAATTAATTAAATTATTGGTACAAAATGTTGTTACCTATGATAATTTATTTTTTGATTTGTTATTCAGCCATAAGGTGTGTTAACTTTATTCCATTTTATGGTCTATATGAAGTGAAATCCTATAAGGTATGTTATCATTTTAAATAGAAATAGTTAGTTTTTAATAAATAAATAAATGTATCTTATTTTATTGTTTTATGTTTATAATAAAAAAAGTTGAATCATATGAATTTAACAATGAATTAATAATTTAAGATCTTTGGCTTTTGAGCAAGTTCCCCGTGGCTGTCAAATGTGGAGGTATCTTTTGATGCCTTAATTTTTTACATTTTCCTTTTCTATTTGTACCTATGTAGGTATTTGTCTAATTTAGTTTAAAAAGTGTTATATTAATTTATTTCATTATTAGTAAAAAGTTTATAAATATTTGCTAGATCTACATTGTTTTTCAAATGAACCGTTAGCTAGTCAAGTACATTAGTTACTACTGTTCTAAATTTCTTATCATAATAATTAAAGGACAACATTCATCCGTGGAGTTCAACGCTGAGCTATTTTCTAAGTTTCATCACAGCGTATGGTTAGACTGAAGCTTCCTCCTATGCTCTTTAGCTGTTTGCAATCCATGCATTTTCATATTCTCTGTAAGAAATAAATCAATATTTAAATATGTTTTTGGTTGTTTTATTATAATGATGTACTTACAAAACTTTTTAAAAGATATAAAGAAAATATTGACATATTTATACATTATTGGAATTGAAACTTACTGTATTAGATTATAGCAGTAGGTAATATAGGTGACTTCTTTGTAGAATTCATTGACAAATATTGCTACTTGTCTATTGCAGATTATATTGTCCAAGCCAACACTTTAATTGAATTTCTTAGTACCCTGAAATGAATACATTATTTCTTCTTAGAAGTACTTAGTTTAAAGTTAGCTAATTTTGTTATTGTTTGCTTCCTAATAGAATGACATAAGACTAGACAACTGTGCAGTGTTTTTCAGTGCCAAAAGTCGCTAGATACCATTACCCTGCACCCTATGAGCTTTTTTTAGGCAATCAACATTTATATTTTTAATTCTCACGTGTTTATTTCTCATTTTTATCATTCTTTACCATTTACATTACTTTTTTCTCGTTTCAATCACAACAATGACAAAAACTGCAGTCTGTTCAATAATAAAGAGTTAATTTTAGCTTAATTTTTAAGTAAATAATGTTGTGCTATGGTGCACCTCAAAAATCGTCAGAAAATTGGCTAGATTTCTTTGAACGCTAAAACGATTTTTTTGTTATTAGAGCATACTCAAAAGTCGACAGATCTGGCGACAAAGTCGCTAAATTGGCAGTCTATAAACATAAAACTCAAGCAAAAATAGCAGCCATAAAACTTTTTAACTAACCCTAACTGTCTTAGATGAAGTTTTCAAAATGGATTTCATTCCATGTAAAATATTGATAAGTCGCAGCCTGTGCGCAAGTTCAATGTATAGTGTCAGCATTGCACCAATCACTATTGTAATAATTTAGCGTATTCTCCTTTTGTTTTCCTGTTCAGTTAATTTGTTTATTTACTTTTTCATTACTTTGTCTGTTTATGCCAAGCACATAAACTGCACTGACTGAGTGCACTGCACTGCTGCGTAAACCGACGTGACCGCCAATGCCGCCAATCGTAGCGCTCTTTTTCATTCGCGCGTAAGTCTAAACGATAATTGAAGCGCTATGATTGGCGATTACACTTTTGTTTGTTGTACGGACGCCACCATTAGCCGTTCGTTTCGCGCTATGGTCCAAGCGTCATGGTTGCGTTCCGTTTTTTATTTTTATTCAATTGTGAAATTATTTCTGTTTCATTTGTTTTTTATAGTTGATATTTATACTCAAATTTTAGATCTAACATTTTAATTTCTTGTTTTTAATGGTTTTTTATATCGATGGTATAAATCTGAAATTTTCTGGCAAATTTATTGTTTAGTATTTTAAGTTTTAATATTTGCTTTTTTGTCAGAATAAATATGTTTCTTTCATTCTTTATGAAAACAAGATAATATTGATTGCATGATGCTGATTAAAAAATATTATGGAACAGGATTATGAATATTCTAGCTCATGTAAAACTGATCAAGCCATTTTGAAGGAGTTTGTAGTTTTCCAGAGAAAGAACATTTTCTATACAAGCTGCTAGCTGCCAGCCCAAACGATTGCATGCTATTAAGATTGAACGTGTTTTCTCAGTTTCACCACTAACCATAAACTACAATACATTGTTTAGTAAAAAAAAACTGTATGTGTCTCTCTCTAACGTACTTATGGTAGTGTGTGTAAGCGCTGATCTACGCCAAATAATAAAAGTTTGAATAACTTTGTTGTCGGACTAAATTATAAATTCCACTTATATATAAACGTGTCCTGGGCCTTTGAAGCTTAGTTAGATTTGCTGATCTATTGAATTGTGAATTCGGGCGACTTAATAACCTTATTAAATACAAATTTGGTGTAAAAGTGTATCGTTGACCACATGTATGTTATTTTATTTCACACCAATTTGCTGTTGTAGGTAAATAAATGCGCATTTTTTCTGTTTCAGATCTCATCAGAATATAATCAAGAAATATGTTAATTTGAGGGCCATCGTTATACTTCAGAACTTTATGTTTTCAAGTCAACAAAACAATAGAGGATAGGATAAAGAACAAATCAATTGACCTATCATAATATTAATAATGATTGAATTATTGGCTCATCATGTAATGATAAAAATAGTTAATTAATTGAAATTACTGGTTTTCTGTTTTATTGTAATTTTGCCTAAATGAAACTTAAAGAAACTTTAGTATTAAAGTAAGGTACAACCTACGTATTTAGGATTGTTATGTTATAACACAAGTTTAATTAAATAATACATATATATAGAAGGTACTAATTTTATTGACCTATGAATAAATAGAGAACTCTACACATAAAATTATGGTACTATAATATATAATACCATATCTGCATTAAGTAACAACAAGTCGTCATAAATTAAGTTTTCGTATGAAAAAACTCGAGATCTATGACTAAAAATAATATGACCTAAATTCTATTGCATTACGTATTTAATAAGTATTTTATGACATGCATAGTATTAAACAGTTATTAATTTGTTGTATAACGTTAATCTGAAGTGCAAAAACCTTTTAAATATCATTATTTTATCTCGCCAAAGTACAAGAAATTACTAAGAAACTGCTCCATGACCAGTTTCCGATTTTGACATAAGAAATTGCGTTACTTGCCTGAAAAGCTGTCAAATCTGCTAGAGGATAGTAACTGGCAAGCTGTCAATTTTTTTGCCAAGCAGTTATCAACCGTATGTGTATGGAAATAAGGATGCACTAAATCCAAGATGAACCGGTTTCAAACGAAATTTTCAGTCGATTTCGAAATCGACTGGAAATTTCTTTTGAAACCGGAAAATTAGTCACATTTACGGAATAGCCATTCGGCTGGCTTATTCCCTAAAGATGACTGTGATTTCTTTTGCAATAGTTTCTGTCAAAAAGTAATTATTCCTGTCAAACAGATATAATTTCTGGTTTCTTAAGTAATAGTTACTGTCAAATAGTAATAGTTACTGTCAAAACACGCATTTTTGACATAACGCAATCAAATTACTCTCCTCAAATGTATGCTTCGTTCACACGTAATAAAATAATACAAAAAACACTAAATTTGTCTATTATTTTATTGTCTATCAGGAAATGAGACAAAAAAATTATTAAAAAAGCGTGCATGAGCAAAAGAAAAATAAATTGAACGTCAAAACGGGCGGCCAATTCTTTACATAATTAAGTACGTAGAAAATTGTTGCCCTTTTTGCTGCATTAATAAATTGAAAATAAAAATATTTATTTAGGTCCGAAAAACAAATAAAAAATCATTGTTAAATATTAATTAAGGTGACTTAATGTGTAATTAGCTAGTTCAGTTTTGTTGTTCGTGCAATTATTTATATTTTATCAGTAAGTACCAATTTCATTTCATTTTAGGGTCTTACCCTTGTGAAATTATATTATACTTATCCATTATTCTAGAATTTTATATCATGTAGTTGACCTTATCTTTCAGTGGCAAATATACTTATGATATTAGAAGCTTTAGCGGAGCAGGAGCGTAGGGACAATGTCAGGGAGTGGTCTCGCCGAGTAAGAATGCTAAGATTAAGCATCCACCAATCCATTCAAGCCATCTCTCACGTTGCCTTCAGGGCACACTATTGCTTAACAAAGCCATTGTTTTGGGAGCTGTGTCATGAGCTTCGCCCGTTCCTGCCTGCACAACAATGAAGCTCTACAAAACCTCAGAGTGCAAGGTATGAAATACTAATTATTTATATTGCAGTTAACAAACTGTCATTGCAATTGACAATAATGGCTACTATACCTAGTTATAAAATTAATACCTACCTACGTAATTAGCTTACTAAAATTGTATTCATATTTCAGATACTAGCAGCATTATAATTTCAGCATCAAAAAAATTATGCCACTGGCTCATACCAAAAACCTATTGACATGAGTTTCATGCATGGGCAGAGCCAGCCGGCAGTATCAAGATCGATACGGGCAGTGACAGATGCATTAAATAAAGTCGAGGCATTCCGACAATTTGTATGATTCCCGGAAACTAATAAAAAAGAAAAAAGAAATAAAAAAGCATTTATTACCAACGAAAAGTACAGTTTTAGATTGTCCATTGGCCCCACACTAGACAAGCCTGTCCTGTGGGTGCCTATTACGATTACATCAGAAGATTTTTACAAGTGCTCGGTCGACATCATAAGGCAAAAAACAAAAAAAAAAAGTAACATACGAATTTGATAAAAAAAGACAAGTCAATAAGTATTGTGCCTAACTTAAACTAGCTTATGAGCTAAGAATATAAAATATTTAGAGATACAATATAGATACCTACATACAAAAAACCAGCTATGCTGATATTTAAACCAACAAAGTATGATAATAATAATAATGTATTTAATTTTTGTTGTGGTGAGAAAATAAATATATTGTCTATTGTCTAATTAAATATATATAAAATTTAAATAATGTTAATAAATGTTTAAAATTATGTAGATTACCAGGACTTAGGTTAAATGTGTGAAAAGACTCTCACTCACTCTCTCAGAAAATAAAGGAAGAAAGAGAAGAACTAGACATGAAAGAATGCAAATAGTTACTGGGTTAGTTATTACTTAGTCGTAATAATTAATTAAATTATTGGTACAAAATGTTGTTACCTATGATAATTTATTTTTTGATTTGTTATTCAGCCCTAAGGTGTTAACTTTATTCCATTTTATGGTCTATATGAAGTGAAATCCTATAAGGTATGTTATCATTTTAAATAGAAATAGTTAGTTTTTAATTAATAAATAAATGTATCTTATTTTAATTTTTTCTGTTTATAATAAAAAAAGTTGAATCATATGAATTTGAAAATGAATTAATAATTTAAGATCTTTGGCTTTTGAGCAAGTTCCCCGTGGCTGACAAATGTGTATCTTTTGATGCCTTAATTTTTTACATTTTCCTTTTCTATTTGTACCTATGTAGGTATTTGTCTAATTTAGTTTAAAAAGTGTTATATTAATTAAGTTTATAAATATTTTTGCTAGATCTACATTGTTTTTTAAATGAACCGTTAGCCAGTCAAGTACATTAGTTACTACTGTTCTAAATTTCTTATCATAATAATTAAGGACAACATTCATCCGTGGAGTTCAACGCTGAGCTATTTTCTAAGTTTCATCACAGCGTATGGTTAGACTGAAGCTTCATCCTATGCTCTTTAGCTGTTTGCAATCCATGCATTTTCATATTCTCTGTAAGAAGTAAATCAATATTTAAATATGTTTTTGGTTGTTTTATTATAATGATGTACTTACAAAACTTTTTAAAAGATATAAAGAAAATATTGACATATTAATACATTATTGGAATTGAAACTTACTGTATTAGATTATAGCAGAAGGTAATATAGGTGACTTCTTTGTAGAATTCATTGACAAATATTGCTACTAGTCTATTGCAGATTATATTGTCCAAGCCAACACTTTAATTGAATTTCTTAGTACCCTGAAATGAATACATTATTTCTTCTTAGAAGTACTTAGTTTAAAGTTAGCTAATTTTGTTATTGTTTGCTTCCTAATAGAATGACATAAGACTAGACAACTGTGCAGTGTTTTTCAGTGCCAAAAGTCGCTAGATACCATTACCCTGCACCCTATGAGCTTTTTTTAGGCAATCAACATTTATATTTTTAATTCTCACGTGTTTATTTCTCATTTTTATCATTCTTTACCATTTACATTACTTTTTTCTCGTTTCAATCACAACAATGACAAAAACTGCAGTCTGTTCAATAATAAAGAGTTAATTTTAGCTTAATTTTTAATTATATAATGTTGTGCTATGGTGCACCTCAAAAATCGTCAGAAAATTGGCTAGATTTCTTTGGACGCTAAAACGATTTTTTTGTTATTAGAGCATACTCAAAAGTCGACAGATCTGGCGACAAAGTCGCTTAATTGGCAGTCTATAAACATAAAACTCAAGCAAAAATAGCAGCCATAAAACTTTTCAACTAACCTTATCTGTCTTAGATGAAGTTTTCAAAATGGATTTCATTCCATGTAAAATATTGATAAGTCGCAGCCTGTGTGCAAGTTCAATGTATAGTGTCAGCATTGCACCAATCACTATTGTAATAATTTAGCGTATTCTCCTTTTGTTTTCCTGTTAAGTTAATTTGTTTATTTACTTTTCATTACTTTGTCTGTTTATGCCAAGCACTATACTGCACTGACAGTGTTGTGTGCACTGCACTGCTGCGTAAACCGACGTGACCGCCAATGCCGCCAATCGTAGCGCTCTTTTTCATTCGCGCGTAAGTCTAAACGATAATTGAAGCGCTATGATTGGCGATTACACTTTTGTTTGTTGTACGGACGCCACCATTAGCCGTTCGTTTCGCGCTATGGTCCAAGCGTCATGGTTGCGTTCCGTTTTTTATTTTTATTCAATTGTGAAATTATTTCTGTTTCATTTGTTTTTTATAGTTGATATTTATACTCAAATTTTAGATCTAACATTTTAATTTCTTGTTTTTAATGGTTTTTTATATCGATGGTATAAATCTGAAATTTTCTGGCAAATTTATTGTTTAGTATTTTAAGTTTTATTATTTACTTTTTTGTCAGAATAAATATGTTTCTTTCATTCTTTATGAAAACAAGATAATATTGATTGCATGATGCTGATTAAAAAATATTATGGAACAGGATTATGAATATTCTAGCTCATGTAAAACTGATCAAGCCATTTTGAAGGAGTTTGTAGTTTTCCAGAGAAAGAACATTTTCTACACAAGCTGCCAGCTGCCAGCCCAAACGATTGCATGCTATTAAGATTGAACGTGTTTTCTCAGTTTCACCACTAACCATAAACTACAATACATTGTTTAGTAAAAAAAAAACTGTATGTGTCTCTAACGTACTTATGGTAGTGTTTGTAAGCGCTGATCTACGCCAAATAATAAAAGTTTGAATAATTTTGTTGTCGGACTAAATTATAAATTCCACTTATATATAAACGTGTCCTGGGCCTTTGAAGCTTAGTGAGATTTGCTGATCTATTGAATTGTGAATTCGGGCGACTTAATAACCTTATTAAATACAAATTTGGTGTAAAAGTGTATCGTTGACCACATGTATGTTATTTTATTTCACACCAATTTGCTGATGTAGGTAAATATATGCGCATTTTTTATGTTTCAGATCTCAACAGAATATAATCAAGAAATATGTTAATTTGAGGGCCATCGTTATACTTCAGAACTTTATGTTTTCAAGTCAACAAAACAATAGAGGATAGGATAAAGAACAAATCGATTGACCTATCATAATATTAATAATGATTGAATTATTGGCTCATCATGTAATGATAAAAATAGTAAATTAATTGAAATTACTGGTTTTCTGTTTTATTGTAATTTTGCCTAAATAAAACTTAAAGAAACTTTAGTATTAAAGTAAGGTACAACCTACGTATTTAGGATTGTTATGTTATAACACAAGTTTAATTAAATAATACATAATATGTAATTTTATGTGTACCTAGAGTTCTCTATTTATTCATAGGTTAATAAAATGAGTACCTTCTATATATTTTAAAGAAGGTACTCATTTTATTGACCTATGAATAAATAGAGAACTCTACACATAAAATTATGGTACTATAATATATAATACCATATCTGCATTAACCCTTAATTTGACAATGTATTCCGTAACAACAAGTCGTCATAAATTAAGTTTTCGTATGAAAAAACTCAAGATCTATGACTGAAAATAATATGACCTAAATTCTATTGCATTACGTATTTAATAAGTATTTTATGACATGCATAGTATTAAACAGTTATTAATTTGTTGTATAACGTTAATCTGAAGTGCAAAAACCTTTTAAATATCATTATTTTATCTCGCCAAAGTACAAGAAATTACTAAGAAACTGCTCCATGACCAGTTTCCGATTTTGACATAAGAAATTGCGTTACTTGCCTAAAAAAACTGTCAAATCTGCTAGAGGATAGTAACTGGCAAGCTGTCAATTTTTTTGCCAAGCAGTTATCAACCGTATGTGTATGGAAATAAGGATGCACTAAATCCGAGATGAACTGGTTTCAAACGAAATTTTCAGTCGATTTCGAAATCGACTGGAAATTTCTTTTGAAACCGGAAAATTAGTCACATTTACGGAATAGCCATGCGGATGGCAGACTGGCTATTGTACCTGCCTGCGACGCCAAGGTCGTGGGTTCGATTCCCACTTAAAACAAATCTGTGTGTGCATGAACATGGGGGTTTGTCTTAGTCTGGGTGTTTCTATGTATAATATGTATGTATTTACAAAAGAAAAGTATATATATGTATTAGTATCAGTTATTCTAGTACCCATAGTACAAGCTCTGCTTAGTTTGGGACTAGATCGCGTTGTGTGTGAGTTGTGAAATATTTATTTATTTATTTATTTATACACATGGTGTAAGAGTTCTTCTGAAATAGTGTAGTTTTTGGCATGGTGTCTAAAATTTGTCCGGATTTCTAGTATTTCTCGGCAAAATGTCTGAATGTTTTTTTAAATATTTTTTTAGTTTCGTTTAACAAAATTGCACAAATCTAGTATGTACACCGATGGTAGTGTTGTTTGATTTTTGTTCAAAGAAATTCGATAACAGCACGGCGTCTGGAATTGTGAGCGGCAGATGACGATAGACTTATCCGCTATCATAATATGGGCTTTCAAACATAACTGGAGAAATGTAGATAAATAACACCTCTGCACATCCATCTGGGTTATAAAGACGTGATGTTATGTTATATCAATAAAAGGTACCACAAACAAATGATTTTTTTTTAAATACTATAATACTTACTGCCTCAATGGTCTAGTGGTTCGATTCCTGGATTTGTGAACTTTCCGTCAGGAAATTTACAATAGCAGCACGGAGTTGGAATTGTGCTCGGTGGATGGCGATAAGCTCACCCCTATCTCATGGGACCTAAACATAGTAGGTAAAGTGTGGGTGTAAGTTGTTCACCTGTGCCATGTTCACCCTTCTCAGTAATGTAGGCGTGATTTTATATATGTATATTTATAGTTCTATAAATTAACTTAAATCTAACGGTAATTAACGCGATCATGCATTATTTACCTTTTAGGCTTGACGTTTCGGCAGACAGATTACACTGACCGTGGTCGCAAGCAGACTTGTTCAAGCAGCGCGCCGCCGCCGTCTCCGTTCGTGAGGCCGATGATTTTCCGTCTACCCTCATTTCTTTACTTATTTCATTATAAAGTCCAGTACATTGACCGTGGATTATGCCGATTGCGAATCAAAGCGAGGTCGAACCTAAAAGGTAAATAATGCATGATCGCGTTAATTCCCGTTAGATTTTACTTAATCATGCAACGCGCCAGTTTAAAAGTTAATTTTGTGAAATTGGCACTAAATGAAGCAAAATACCACATCCATTCTAAATAGTTTTTCATTTCATAGCGAGATTGCGGTTCTTCACTGAAAGGTAAAAGGCATTTTGTTGATAATTACGTGTCTTTACGATTCATAGAAAAGACAATTGGTATTGACGGACGTACTAGAAGCTTACCTGGTGGTAAATAACAACCGCTAATAACTCCCAGTTGGCCCAGTTTCAAAAACTTTTGTTAGGTCCCTTGTAGCCTATTAATTTAGGCCTTCGAAAGATTTAGTGTAAAAATTTGTATGGAAATTTATAAAATTAACTGGTATCTAACTAAAGTTAATTTTATTTTATTTATATAATTGTAAATAACTTATTATTAATATGATTGTAAATTTCACTTAATTCTAATAATATCAAATGTTTGAATCAAAATGTTAATTATAATCTTCCACCTTCTATAATGACATAGGAAACAGTGTCATGGGATTTCTTATCGATTACTTGCAAAGAAATACCCTCTTGGGAGGGGGAGATTTAACATATTTATTGATGGTAGAGCTTTCGTGAACGACATCAAAAAAAGGAAACACCAGCATTTCACCTTTTAGCTGCCATCAAATATTATTTGTAGGTATTAAGTATTATGTCAGCGCTATGCGCGAGCGATACCTGGCACCCCAGCAAAGTCTTGTTGACGGAACACACTGGGTTTTAGTCCGTGCAACTCGGACATAACCACTGACTCTGCCCGGATCAGTGGTATGCGTCAGGCATTGCCCAGTACATAAAAAAAAGGTATTTAGTACCTATTAAGTACCCATTTTGGTGGAGAGATTAAATTTAAATATAAGTTATATATGGGTATATATTAAAAAGTTAATCTTGTAGCATGGAATACGAATCAAAATCAATGTAAATATATCTTTATATTAAAGATCTCAAGGATAGATCGGTAGCCTCCAAAGGGAGGGTCCAATTTCCATCAAGTAAGTGCACTTGAGAAGTTATTTAAAGAGCTCCCTGAACTAAGGGTTCTTGTTATTTATTAATATTGAAACGAAGGAATATCATTCATCAAATATATTTCTGAGATATGATATCAAGAAACTTTCACATTGTAACTTTAATATTAGCTATAGAGATTTTGTAAATATTATGGTACTAAAAAAAAACTGTTTTGCTTTAAGATACATTTGTTCGATGAGAATAAAAAAAATTCGAAAGGTATAAGGTGCCTACGCCTCGGTATAAGAATGCAATTAAAAAAAATATGATAGAAACTCAAGTCAGGTACATGAAATTTAAATACAGTAAGTGGGCAGCCCTATCGTGTGTCGCGTGATTGTCTTTTGTTATTTCTAGGAAATAGATCGAGGCAGAATACTGGTATTTACTAGTGTTAAGCGCATGCGACCGAAACGAAGTCTAAACAGAAACAGCAGGTTAGCTTCCTTTTAAAAAGTTCTAACAACAGAAATAGCTCAAGATAAAGCATTTCCTTTAACTCGTAATAGATTCCAAGATGTTTATATCTTGGCGCTTAAAAATTCAGCAACGTTAATTGCCCAGTACTCGTAAATCACTCGTTGAACAGATGGCTACACATCAACCTGTACATAGCCAATATAAGATGGTCTCTCGTTGTACAGCCTTCCTGTTTAATGCAAGACCAGCTTATACTGGAAATGTTTAGCTTCATCGGTAACCGTGTGTACTTTCTTATATTTTCTATTTGTTTTGTATTCCCAAAGAGTTTTATCTACACCCATGCTATAAATCCTCTATAAACGTTCTTGAAACAGTTAGCTAATTGCCAACATTAAAACAGCCAGTGTCATAATAACCATTATAACACCCAAACGGGTGTTATAATGTTGTACTGAAATTCATTATGCAACTCCTTTTTTACTCATCGAACAGCCACATTCTCATGGCATCTTTATGAATTTCAAAAAAAGAACATGTCATGCACGCGCGTTTCACTACCACAGCCGTAATTTAAATACAAACTTATTAGAATTTTTGAATTGACGTCGTATCCCGCCATTTTTGTTCAATAATAGTATTGAAAAAATACTTTGTATTAATTGTACAATCCAAAATGTAAATAATTATTACAATAAATAATTATATTATTACCTATACATAGTTTTTTTGTATAAGATATTCACTAATTAAACTTGCCATGAATTTACATAGAGTTCTTACAACACTGTACCCTAATACCCTATGGTTTCAGAACATTTATAGAGGATTCATATCATGGGTGTAGATAAAGTCTTGTATGCAACTGTTATAATTAGGTATTAAAACACTCATGTGATACTATTATCACACTCGGTTTCGCCTCGTGTGCCCACACAAGTGTTTTAATAGCCCTCATTATAGAACAGTTGCATAAATAACTATTACGTGTTTGAAACAAGTGTTCTATTTATTAGTTGCTTTGTATAGTATTTGTATTTCTTGTAGTGTAGATAAAATTCTTATTTTGCATTAGATTGCATAAATAACTAAATAAATAATAGCAGCCCTGTATCTAATATATGTCCCACTGCTGGGCTTGGGCCTCTTCTCATGATGAGAAGGGCTAGGACATAGTCCACCTCGCTGGCCAAGTGCGGATTGCATAGTTAACCTTTTACTCTAGCACGGTCGAGATTTTATCCTTATAATATCTACAAGATGAAATTGTATTGATTTTAATTCGATTCTAAACAGTTTAATTAATCTAAGCCCCGGTTATTCAAATCATTGTAATTAGTATAATTTAGTATTATTTATGATTTATTTTTATATCATGTTTTGTAATGTTTTGACGTGTTCAAGCGCCTCCTGGGGCCTATGAAAATAAATGATTTGAATTTGAATTTGTATAACGTTATTGACTTTTCGTTCGATTGCCGGGTGAACAAGCATCAAGCATACTTCAGAAATATTTGAATCCAGTTTGTTTCTTTTAATAAATACAAAATTATTAGTTTTGTAAACTTGAAAGATCTTATATCTATTTTTGTATTTAGATCCAAAAATTACGCGCGATTTAATATGTTACAGTATACTCATATTGGCGTCAATAGAGCATATCACCTCTTAAGTCTTAGAAACAGCTCTGATTTTGAAGATTTTGGGGTTTTCTTTGGAATTTTTTATACTCTTCAAAATTAGAAATCCCCTGGATGCTTTCCGAAATTCATATTTGGAGCCTGAACATTACTTGTCATGAAAGCACTCATTGTGATAAATCTAATAAGTCTCCACTCAATGGGTTTACGTTAACTAATATAGTTTGAATAATACTAATAATTTATAGCCCGCTTCAAAATATTTCTGATTTTAAAGAGTATAAAAAAACCTAACAAATGGAACAAAAATCATTAAATTGGAGCTGTTTCTGAGAATTTAGAACTTTTGTTCTACGATATGTGTTCATTGAAAGAACTATAATACAGTTACACTTCTAGTTGAATAAAACTTGCAAGATGCTCACTTTAACTTTATCATCCTTCAGCCTGTTGCTTTTACTAAACCAACCAACAAAACATTTCTACAACAAATAAATTCAAGGCCGAAGCGATTTTCACCTAATTACAAGATCATCTGGCTGAAAGGTTTAACACCCCTGGAAATAAAAGCAAGGGGTGTGCAACCTTCGGACCTTTTTGTAATAATCTGCAGAATCTCTTTTATAAATGGGTTATTATTGCCGTGAAGAAAATACTTTGGTTTGTAATTGTGTATATTTTGACTAGATGTTTTGAAGAAGTCTTACCCAATAATGGCGAATCTTCACGGTTCCTATTGCAGATTTGGTTGAGATTAATGGCGGTTACATTTCGAATTTCCTTTTCTCAGAGCTCGTGGCAAAGTTGAATTGGACTTTACAAAAACCTCCTCAACAAAACATTTTAGTGTATATGTCGATATTATTTTACAAAATCCGTTATATTAACAACTTACTGATTTTAAATTTAAATAAGAGTACTACCTGTTCTATTTTTAACTAAAACTCGCCAAAAAATGTCGAGATGAAAAATGACGATGTGCAAAATTCTAAAACACCAATTTACTAAAGCTTCTCATTATTTTATTTCAAATCTATTGAAAACTTTGAAATTCATAAAATTAATAACCATTTCCCCAGATGAAAGGTAATGCGGCTAAAACAATTTAGACAATTAAACCATGAGCTGTAATGTGTCGGTCTAGTGGCGCCCTCTACGGCTCACTGACTGCCAAACGATCCACTCAACAGCCTTCACCGTACTACTGACGAAATTAAGGACCGAAATGTGGCCGGGTATTAGGCGAAATTCTCTTTTTTTACCATCATTCTACAGAGTTTATCTGATCAGAGTGAAATTTCGAAGCCGAAAAAAATACAGAATACACTACACAACCATAAACTGAAATAAAGCAATGTTTTCATTACGCATGATATTTAATATTACGCTAAGCTCTACGGGAGCAGTCTCGTAGAGTTGAGCGTAATGTTAAATGTTTAAAAAAAATATTGATATTTTTATTAAAAGTGACGTGAGTTTGTAACATTATTTAAATTATGAAATGCATACCGTCCTTGAAAATACCTAAAGTATAGGTGAAACCGCAGTCGACTAAATAGACCAACATTACGTGAGTAACACCCGTATTTCATAATTTGAAAAACATTTATTGACAGTTACTCTAACACAAAAATAATAATTAAAATCCAATCAGTAGTTTGCGAGATCAGCGCTAACAAATAGGTATATCAATATAAAGAATGCAGCCTATGTTACGCGCCTTATAGTCAGCAAACAGACAGACCGACAAACAGACAGACAGACAGACACACGGACGAACAGAGAGACAGACAACAATTTTTAAACTGTATTTTAGGCATTGGTATCGTGCAAATAACTCTATCAACTAAAATATATATATATACAGGGTGTATTTTTGAAACGGGGCAGTAAGGGCAAGTACCTTAACCGTTGCAGTTACAGCAAAACGTTCTTAAAAGACCTTCCCTAACTTTTTGGGACATTTTGAACTGCATTCACAGATTTTGTAAAAAACTTACAGTTAGCAAAAAAAATGCAAAAAGTTCAAAATTTTTTTTTTTATGCCAATCGATTCTATTTCATGTGGGGATCAAAAAACTCTATGGGACCATTTTAGCTTTCAGTACTAGAAAAGACAGAAATCACCAAAAACGTTTCCCATACATTTCGGCAACAGAAACGAATTTCTACGATGGTCTAACTTTTTGTTATGGCCTGGAAGTGGGTAGAATTGACTGTAAAGTAAATAAAAAGAATTTTTACCCTCAAATTTCGAATTTGATTCGAAAATCTGTGTGTTATACTTAGTTTCAGCTGAGAAACTTCGTATGAGTTATTAATTAAGGATTTTCGCTAAAATGTCTTCTAATCGTGAAAAAATTGCCTTATTAGAAGCGTATTTTGAAAGAACCCTGCAATTCCAGGTTTTTCAAAAGATTTGTAATAACCTTTCTTGTTGGCACATGCCGCAACGGATACTTATTGCGGTACCACACTAATGCAGCTCCCGCATTTCGATTATTGACAAAATACGCTTCTAATAAGTCAATTTTTTCACGATTAGAAGACATTTTAGCGAAAATCCTTAATTAATAACTCATACGAAGTTTCTCAGCTGAAACTAAGTATAACACATAGATTTTCGAATCAAATTCGAAATTTGAGGGTAAAAATTCTTTTTATTTACTTTACAGTCAATTCTACCCACTTCCAGGTCATAACAAAAAGTTAGACCATCGTAGAAATTCGTTTCTGTTGCCGAAATGTATGGGAAACGTTTTTGGCGATTTCTGTCTTTTCTAGTACTGAAAGCTAAAATGGTCCCATAGAGTTTTTTGATCCCCACATGAAATAGAATCGATTGGCATAAAAAAAAAATTGAACTTTTTGCATTTTTTTTGCTAACTGTAAGTTTTTTACAAAATCTGTGAATGCAGTTCAAAATGTCCCAAAAAGTTAGGGAAGGTCTTTTAAGAACGTTTTGCTGTAACTGCAACGGTTAAGGTACTTGCCCTTACTGCCCCGTTTCAAAAATACACCCTGTATATATATATATATATATTTATAATTTTTAAACTGTATTTTAGGCTTTGGTATCGTGCAAATAATTCTATCAATTAAAAAATGAAAATTTTGACATTCTTCTTCTTCGTCATGTCGATGGCTGAGTTAAATTTTGTTGGCCTAATAAGTGACCACTTTTATAGCGCTCTCATCGGCGTTCATGCATTTTGCCATTAAATACAGACATTTCAATTTATTTATTTATTTATATTAAGAGATAGATAGTAAATTATATTAGATGCTAAGGCGGTTCTTTAGTTCATTCATAAGCTACTATTAATCTTTTTTCTACATTCACTATTCCTAGATACTTCCATTCCAAAACAAATTAAGTAACTTCAATTTGCAACTGTAAAATGCGCCATTGAGGTAAATTCGTCGACCGCGAAATTGAGTTTCTTAATACCTTCCCAAAACTTAGAAAATAAGAATAGTTTTTTAAGATTGTTTTGAAGTGTTATGACTAGGACCATCTTTCTTATTATATTATGTGATTTTGCCCATCTGATTTTAATAGCCAAATTCCATGCGATTATTCATGTCTGCATGACCGTATGGTGTAGTGGTTTAAACGGTCGCCTTGCCACTCTCCACTACATTGGTGTTGTGGGTTCCAGGCATTCCAACTTCGTGCAGCTATTGAGAATTTTGAGACGGATAATACTTGACTGACCCGGGAATCGAACCGGAGATATATATAAATAATAAATAAATAAATATCTCACAACTTCAACACAACATCTAGTCCCAAACTAAGCAGAACTTGTATTTTGGGTACTTGAATAACTGATATTAATACATATATACTTTTCTTTGGTAAACACATACTTATTATACATAGAAACACCCAGACTAAGACAAACCTCCATGTTCATGCACACAAAGATTTGTCTTAAGCGGGAATCGAACCATCGAAAAAAAACGACGAATATACTATAGATTTGTAAGTTAACCTTCCTAAAAGAAATGCAGTGAAATAGAAATAGGTTTTGATTTCATGAAAGTACTACAAAATAACATGGACCGGGGCTAGGAACCTCACTTGGAAAACCTTTCAGCGACAGGTGACAGTGCAAGGTACCACTAGTGTGACCACACTCTTTATCGTACCGTTTCGAGCATTCTGGTGAACAAAATACAAATTTAAAAATAATACTTTTATTATTATTGCGAGCCTATAGTGTCCCGCTGTAGGGCAAAGGCCTTCCCCTCCCTTTTTCCATTTATCTCTGTCTGTGGCTTGTACTCTCCAGTTAATCTGCCATGAATCCAATTCATCCCGCCATCTCCTTCTGGCTCTGCCACGTTGTCGTCTATCGTTGTTTGGGATACATTGTGTTGTAGTTTTGGCCCATAGCTCTTCTGGCATAAGGCATACGTGTCCAGCCCAGTTCCACTTAAGTTTCGCCGCCGTGTAGCCGACGTCTGCATTTTGGGTAGTGGATCGAATTTTTTGAATTTCGAATTCGATCTATTTTTTTTTTTTTTTTATGAGCCTATAGTGTCTCACTGCAGGGCAAAGGCCTTCCCACCCTTTTTCCACTTGTCTCTGTCTATTACTTATTTTTTTTGTTTATAAACATATTATTATATCTAAGCGGCCGTGGCCCAATGGATAAGGCATTGGTCTAACGATCGAAAGGTCGTGGGTGTGTTCGTGGTGGGTTTGAATCCTGGCCATTACACCACAGTCGTGAACTTCCCCCTAACACAGCTAGAGGCGGTTTACAAGGACTATTATGAAGCATATTTTTTTTAAAGAAAATTGTATATTTTGCCTTTCAAAAAATCACCGATAAATGCTTGATTTTGCTGAAAAAATAGAGCCAAGTAAGATAAGTGCGTGTCAAAACCCGCACATTCTGAGTTCCGTTCTAAATTAATTTGGTAAAGTTATAACGATGCCAAAACTGAGTTTATTGTAAACTTAAAAATACAAACGACATCATTTTGCAGTTCTGAAAGTAAATCGCTTAATTATTATAAAGGTAAATAAACATCGAGCATAAGTATTTATTTACCATTATAATAATTACGCAATTAAGACCAGTTGTCTAATTTTTTTTAAACTGAATGTCCTATTTTTAGCATAAACGATGGTCACACAAAACTTGACCGTAAAGAAGTTGGTAACAGAGCAAGTCCTTTAACTGCATTTATATTAAACGATTGTAAGTGCTCTCAACTTAAACACTAACTTATTCCAAGTTCGTTAAGTGAACTTACAAGTTGAATTAAAAGTGTATCAGCCGAAACAGATCTAAAATTACGTAGTGCATTGCGCACTTTTACCATAATGGTAGACGTTGTTCGATCATTCTTGCTTCTTCTTGACTTATGTAATTACGGAGTTTTTTTGTAATACGGTTACTTATTTACCTTCAAATAGTAACCCTGAAGTGAATCAGTAGTAAACGGCTTCATCACCATGTCATCTTATTTAAAACTTTTTGCACAACTTTTACGGAGGCGGAGTTAAAGCCAAAGTCATTCTCTACCAGTCAACCAAGTTCTCTAACGGTGGTGCAGAGATTTTACACGGTAAAATGTTTTTTTTTACATTTACTCCTAGTATTGTTAATACTGTGTCCGCAAAATTATAAACCACCTCATGTTTTTCTTCGTAATACATACTTGCCGCGTTCAACTCACGCTCAAGCCTCATTGAGACTGGTAAAAAAAATACCAACGCACTCAGCAATTTCAATAGCTTCAACGAATTTCAAACCAAAACAAATAATTTCCCATATTCCCAAGAATTGCTCTTACATTCCCAATTAGGCACTTCCCACCCCGGGCCATTTCCTACAGCGGAGCCTACATCCCCCGGATACAACTCAGGAACATCCTTGCGATTTCTGATTAAAATACATTTCGATTTCTCATAATTGCCTGCTTTATTTTGTTATTAATGTGCGGTTTCAATATCCGGAGCGATGAGGAGTTAATAAGATTGTTGTAAATTGCGAAATGTGGGATTTGCTGTTGTGTAGAGGATAATCTCATAGCATAATTGAAGCCGGCTAACGGCCGTGTTTTATTTATTTTATTTTATTTAAACTTTTGCACATTTATAAGTACACAGGTGGACCTAATGCCTAGTGGCATTCTCTAACAGTCAACCTCGGGTGGTGTAGAGAAAAGCAAGGGTAGGTGCAATATGAGCAAAGAACTGAAGTGTTTATAGTGTTGATGTGAATAAGTATAATAATAATATAAGTATATTTGGGTGAAACGAGTTCTTTGAAGAGCACACTTGGCCGTCAGTCTGTACATGTTCTAAATCTGAGTACTGCGACTGTAGTCCTTGGCACAACGAACATAATAATATTATCGGCTTCACGAACGGAGACGGCTTGCGACCACGGCCAGTGTAATCTGTCTGCCGAAACGTCAATCCTAAAAGATAATTAATGCATTATCGCGTTAATTACCGTTAGATTTTACTTGCTCTTTTGTCATGAAAATAACCTGTTCCCCAGTCTATTTTGGTAGCACACAACGAAACATAATACGTTTGATTAACAATATGCATTTGTAAATGAAACGTAATATCGGATTTCACATAATTTTGGTCGCAAATGAATTGAGTAATTAATTTTATTTATTCAACTGGTTTCGTAATAATATATGTTGGTAGTATAATGGACATAAATTCATGCGTTTTACAAATATAACTTCATTTATTTGCAGTATGTGTTGTTTACAATTAGTTCTTGAATATAAGTTGGTAATTTTGTTTCAAACACTTAGATAATTAGCTTAACATGCAAATATTGTCAATGCTATGTACTACAGTTAATATATAATATCCATTGCAATAATAAATATAAACGGCAATTCAAATAAATTCAATCATCATCATAATTATTGTTCAGAAATTCGTAGATATAGAAAAAATGTTTTTTCCAGTAACCAAAAGCATTCAGTTTGGCAGATTTTAAATGGACTTGGTAATTTGTTTAATCACTACATAGTATAAAACAAAGTCGCCTTTTCTGTCCCTATGTGCGCTTAAATCTTTAAAACTACGCAACGGATTTTGATGCGGTTTTTTTTAATGAATAGAGTGATTCAAGAGGAAGGTTTTTATGTATCACTACATAGTATAAAACAAAGTCGCCTTTTCTGTCCCTATATCCCTTTGTGCGCTTAAATCTTTAAAACTACGCAACGGATTTTGATGCGGTTTTTTTTAAGGAATAGAGTGATTCAAGAGGAAGGTTTTTATGTATCACTACATAGTATAAAACAAAGTCACCTTTTCTGTCCCTATATCCCTATGTGCGCTTAAATCTTTAAAACTACGCAACGGATTTTGATGCGGTTTTTTTTAATGAATAGAATGTTTTAAGAGGAAGGTTTTTATGTATAATACATGCATATTATAGTACAGAAAAGCCGAGAAATTTAAAGATTTGTAATGTGATGTCGTAACAAACATATTTTTCTGCGCTTACATTGCAAACGCTGGCTAAACCTTACAAGATAGATCAAATTTATGTACTACGTAATTGTATATCTTGAAAAGATAAATAAAAAAATCCGCAACAGCATATGTTTATCTCCTAAAGATAACCCACAGTAACCATTTTTATCTTTTACATATTACAAAAAAAATATGGGTTATTTACCAGGCTATTTTAAACGATACAGTATCATTACTTATCCAATTAAATACATTAGATACGTTGTGCATTTCATGTAGATCAAAATTGCCCTTTACAGCATGTGATTTAAATGAATATTTTCGAAGATATTACAGATTTAAAAATTGCGGGACGTAGAGTTTGCGGCGGTATCGGCCGGTCGGGGCGGCGCAGGAGCGAGCCTGTTCAGAGGGACAGAGAATCGTCAATAGAGCGTGAGGCTCGACTCAGTCAGCTTCGGGATAAAAATAGAGCTGAGAAATGTAAAAAGTAAATAAGTAAAAATGTTGTGTATGAATATTCCAAAGATAGCAGGAAATCTTCATGGTATAGGGAAAGGGGAATTGTTTTACTCCTAATTTAACGCGTGCGGGCCACGGGTAGTAATGAATAAATCAAAACTACTGGATCGATTTTAATCATTTTTTCAGTGAGTGACAAAGGCTATAATATAATATTATTATATACCCGTGCGAATCCGGAGCGGGCCGCTGTGTTTATATACAACGTTCACAGTTTTTCTGTAGTGTATTTAGTATCAGCATTGTACCCGTGCGAAACCGGGGCGGGTCGCTAGTATTCTTATATTTTGCAATTTTTATTTTAATAATTAAGTTCTTATTAAGCCAGGTAATAGCCAGCCTATCAGGATTTTTTGTGTTCCTGGGAAATATTTCACTTGCTTTTGTAAATAGATGTTAGTAGTAGTGGATTAACGTGACGTCACGAGAATACGTAACATATAGTTTTTATTTAGGGTCCTGCAAATAAGCGACCGTAGCTGATTGATTCAAGCGGCGCGGCGGCGCGGCGGCCCTGTGTGCAAAAGGTCGCAGGTTCAAAATTCTGCCGGTCCCATAATATTTTCAACTGTTTTTAGTATAACTTGGAGGCACCCCCCACATGGTCGGTTTATCAGTGTTTAAAAAAAATACACCACTTGTCCATCATTCTCATAAATTAGTCCAGTTTCACAGATCAGACCAAATTAACTAAAATAAACAGTGAAATAAATTAATTATACCGTTCATAATTAGTGACCCAAGCACACAAATGTTAATTATACAGCTAAAGTAAATACTGGATTAACGAATAATATCTGTTACATCTATTCTAATGGAATATACTTAGTTGACAATTTTGTTTGTTTGAACGCGCTAATCCTATAATTAAATAAATATCTCACAACTTATTTTTTTATTTACTTACTTATACACAAAGCCATCTAGTCCCAAACTAAGCAGAGCTTGTACTATGGGTAATAGAATAACTGATACTAATACATATATTATACTTTTCTTTTGTAAATACATACTTATTATACATAGGAACACCCAGACTAATACAAACCCCTATGTTCATGCACACAAAGATTTGTCTTAAAAAGCGTCGTTTGTCACCATGAACTACTAGACCGAAGAAACTAACTTAACATCACGCTAAGACTAATATATTATGTAGAAGCGGGGCAGCAATCAACTATCTAACAAAAACAAGGATTTTTTTGCTATTTGTGAGCTTAAACATTACGCTAAACGCGACGGGAGCGGTGCAGTTAATAAAAGCACGAGTCAAATCGTGGTCAGTATTAGAAATTAACTTATTAAAAATTACATTATATTTTTTTTTACAATTATTTTTTTATTATATTATTATTTTATATTATATTTATATTTATTATTTTATTTTATTATTTTAGTAATTTATTAGAAATTAAATTATTATATTTAAAATTATTAGAAATTCCACGCAGACGAAGTTGCGGGCAACAGCTAGTGTTTTTTTACTATAAGTTCGTAAGTATTTAATTGTTGTGTTGTATTTACATATTGAATTCACATTTTGTAGTAAAATCAAATAATTGTGCTGTTACATAGAGCAAGCTGAATTCATTATCTGCTTAGTAACAACAAACAATAACATTACGGCAATATTACACAGAACGGTGTGTCAGAGGTGAGGTGAGGTGAACTGACACTGTAATATCATGTCACAAAACACGACTGTCCACTGTCACCCAAAATACAAGCTTTCGCTTAGTTAAGGAAACAGTAGCAGTACCTCAAATACAAATACATTTACATGTGTCTTAATTTTAACTTATTTTGTGAACCTATACATATATTATATATTATTTTATTGTATATTATGTATTATTTGTGTTCATAAAGACTTTTTTTTTATATAACACACACTTAGTCACAAGTTTAGCTTCCATGGTATAGAGGATGAGACTATCGCTATCCACCGGACTCAATTTCAACTCCGTGCTCCTATTGAGAATTTCCTGACGGAAAGAACCCAAATGTTTCTTTCTTTCTTTAAATAACACTTTTGCAAGACCCGGGAACCGACCCGAGGCTTTTCGGATCGTAAATACATAAATTATACAGCTAGACCAACGGAAGAAGTTTATTCTAAACCAATATTATAACTTGTGAATGTTATACTAAGAAACAGTTGAAAAAGATATGGGACCGGCAGGATTTGAACCTGCGACCTACTGCACACCGGGCAGCCGCTTTTTTGTATCCTACTTAAGATAGGAACAAATGGATGAATGTGAAGTCACGAAATGACGTATCATACAGTTGAGAAATTTAGGGTTCTGGTAGGAGGCGATCGTAGCTGGATGGCTAAAGCGGCTGCCCGGTGTGCAGTAAGGTCGCAGGTTCAAATCCTGCCGGTCCCATAGCTAAATGCTATAAAAATAATCAATTAGAAGTTGGGAATGTTAATTCACAATTTATAATATTGATTTTTGTTGTATTTTATTATCATAAAATTTAAAAAAGTAATAAAATCGTTTTTTTAAAGAGCTCATCGGCAGCCATTTGCAATTATGATGAAAATAAATATATTGACGGTTTCTGCGGTGGTGTACCGAAATTAATTACACTATGAATATGTATTCTCTGAAATGGTGCAAGGAATAAATGCAGAGCGATGAGGAAAAGAAAAAATACTCAATACTCAATTATTTATTGCATTCCACAATGTTTTGTTAGGTGGTAAACATAATTACATAGAATCAATTATGGACCCTGTCAGACACAGCAAAAGTGTAGGAAAGAGAATGAAGAGCGCTTAATTTATTTTAAAACTAATAGGTTTAAATATATTTGTTTCAACTAGCATGGATAGTAACTTGCATTTTTATACTTTCAAAACATTCATAATTGTGCAGGTGTGATATGATAAAAGCACTTTTCAAGTAACCAAGACTTAAGTTTTCTTTTAAAAATATGTAAAGGTAATTCTCTTAATGTTTGTGGAATGTGGTTAAAAATTTTTATTGACATGCTGTTAAGATGTTTTCCTTCCAGATTACATACGCTTATTTCCTCTTTAATGTGAAAAAAAAGAAAAGAACTTGATCTTTAATATTTTAAATCATTTCCAAAACTATAGACCAAGCTATAGACGGCAGCGGGTAGCCGCTGCCGTCTATAGCTTAATCACATTCAGTACTTAATACGAATATTGATGTAATAACCAATAGAGTGTTGGCCTGACACGACAAAACGCGTGTTTCGTGGCCCACACCGGCTTACTGAGCTTAACGCCTTTAAAAAGTATAATTTTAATGTTTAAATTAATATTTCAAACGCAGAGAAATAATTATGGTTCAGTTTAATACGAATTGGTTAAACTTTAATGACATTGACAACGACCGGATGGCGGAGTGGGTAGTGTACCTGCCTGCGACGCCGAGGTCGCGGGTTCGATTCCCGCTTAAGACAAATCTTTGTGTGCATAAACATGGAGGTTTGTCTTGGTCTGGGTGTTTCTATGTATAGGTATTAAGTATGTATTTACAAAAGAAAAGTATATAATTATGTATTTGTATCAGTTATTTTAGTACCCATAGTACAAGCTCAGCTTAGTTTAAGACATGATGGCGTTGTGCGTGAGTTGTGAAATATTTATTATTTATTTATTAACTTAATAGGTTTTTTTTATCGACAAATTACGCGTGTAGCAACTAGCACATGAGGCATAATTGTAGTACTCAAATGACACGTTGCATTGAATCTACAATCCGCTTTTGAGAATATTTATGAGCTGTGCATCTACAGCTACATACACACTGCCATCGGGTGGAAACCCTTGTTAGTAATATAAATACATAAGTAACATTTAAAAATAGTATAAAACCGGCCAAGTGCGTGTTGGGCCACGCGCAATAGGGTTCCGTAGCTAGTCGTAACAACATGTTTGGACTTAAAAGTGATTTATTATTGTTTAGTTTTAGGAAATCATTAGCAAATAGCCAAAATACCAACATTTTTTCGCCAGCAAAATTAACTTTGTTTTTCATAGTGTTTTATGGAATTTGTATCAATAACAAAGTTATAATTTGAAAAAGTGCTATATCTCAAAAACTGCCGACTGTATCTCATTCAAAACAATTTTGGTTGAAAGTTTCTATTAAGATCTATAATATATATTTTTTTTAGATTTTTCATTCCTGTGGTTTAAAAGTTAGAGGGGGGGGGACACTCATTTTAGCACTTTGAAAGTGTCTATCTTTGGAACGATTGATATTGAAAAATAATGGTTCTAGAAACGTCAATTTAATTTTCAAAGACCTATCTATAGACCCCACACGTATAGGTAGAATGAAAAAAAATATAATTGTTTCAGTTCAATGTATGGGGAGCCCCCCTCTAATATTAATATTATTATTTTTTTGTGTAAAAATCGTAAAGCGGTTAACAGAATACATCTACCTACTTAGTTTCAACTTAGTTTTGTGACATACGGACGGACGGACAGACAGACAGACATGACAAATTTATAAGGGTTCCGTTTTTTGCCATTCGGCTACGGAACCCTAAAAAGGACCCTTTTTCAGTAGGACTTATATGATACTGAGCTTAAATAAAAATAAAAATAAGAAAAGAGAAAAGTTTGTTACCTTCGCAATTAGTATTCGCTGTCGCTCGGTTTAACATTAATCAGAGGTAATTTCACGGGCCGTTGTTGTGAACAACCGGAATGTTTTTATAAGTTGTTTGTTTAATTTGCTTTTTAAACTTTTGTGACGGAGAAAACACGACAGGTTTCATTTAAATACGGTCGGGCCTTCAGCTTTTTTATATAAAAGCTTAAGTTTAAGTTAATAACGATCCAATAAATGGTCAAAATAACTACAGGGCCCAGCACACACAAATTAATGTGACAGCAGTGTTCAATTTAAAAAAATACATATTTCCAATATTTGAAAAAAATAAACAATTTTAATTCAAAAATGTATTTCACCCAAAATTACGTTTTCACAGTGGTAAAAAATTTAAGCGAACAAATCCGAAACTTGTTTGAATTTATGATTAAAAATGAAAATTGAAAACTTGTTCTCCCCAAAAAAAAATGGAACTTCATCGACTGAATGTATTCATTTTTCTTCGTTCATATAGTGCCGCATTGTAATTGGAAATACTGTAATTCAATTGTATAATTGGTTCGTATGATAACTGTTTGCTTTTCATAAAATCTTTGCACACTTTGCTATCGGATTGCTTTTAATATTTGAGTAGGCGTTGCTATTTTTCGCATTGCGTGAAATCTTTTGTCTACTTCGCTATTATAGTTTTATTTTTTATAATTGGCCTGTGATTTTTGGTAAAAATAGCAGATACATTTGCACATTTGAGCCCTAAGATATAAATAAAGACTCTTTTTAAAGACATTGCACAGAGAAATCCCAAACAACATTTACCTGGTAGTTTATTCAAGCCACATCACAAGCATATCACTTGCTACGCTTTAATTAATAGGCGCTCACCTTTAATTTAACAATGTTTTTTTATTTATTTACTACGCCTGCAGCGCACGGACGTGTAGTCCACCTGATGATACGTGAAGTACAGCCCATGGAACTTAACAATCCACAATATTTATTAGTATTTATAGTATTTATATAGTATTTGTAATATTATATGTAAATGTATTTAATAATAATATGTATTACATTTATTTAATTCTATATATATAATTAAATATAATAAGTCTATGTATATAGTAATTTTATATAATTATATTCATTCATTATAAATCTTCCTATAATCCTTTATAAAGATAAAGTCCTAATCTAATTATTAAACGTAATATGCACCTACCACTTTTTAACTCTGCATCACCCTAGGTTGACTGTTAGACAATGCCTTTGGCATTAAGTCCGCCTTGTACATTTTTGTTGTGCTAAAGTTAAATAAATAATTAAATAAAATAATAGCAGATTGCAGATGCGTTGCTGTCACACTTCACATGCCAGTGATTTCAATGCCTGATCTTACCACCATACCGGTTTATGTGAGACGGTAGTGCTGTCGCCCTCGAGCTCGTTAACAAACGCTCTACCACCAGTGAAATTACTTCTTCTTTTACGCTACTTAAGAGCCATTGCGTAGTGTTGACCAGTCTCCGGTGACTGGTGAATAAGTGCTTGCTACGGGAGCGTTGCAGCAAAATATACTCATAGAAATATCAGGCGCTTAGTTCCTGATTCCTGTATCATGTGCCTGATATTAATAAAAGAATATTTTGCCGACGCTCGCCCCAATTGATCAAAGAACGGCCATTTTCAGGTGGATTGTGTATAGGATGAGCGCCAGAAAAATCCTCGCGTGCCCCTTGAAGTCCTAGCAATACGAGGCGACTTTTTGATGTGCAAGGAGTCGCGTTTATAAGCTAACCTGTGCCATGCCTCGATCCCATGGCATCGATCCTCCTGAGGTGGGCCCACTTTCGGGCATAGCGGTGGTAGTCGCTTATGACGTATTTACGGTTCCGGTGGCCACCACCACGAGGCTCGATGGCACACAGCGGTGTATTAGTGGTTTAGGCCCACATTACTACACCGTACCCCCTAACAATGTGGTATAGGGAAAAGTACTTTCATCACCAAACAAAAAAAGAAAGAAAACCGTGGATTGTGTAAGTTCAAGGACTGTAGTTGCAACTTACTATCAAGTGTTCACGCTTCATATAAAGATGTATAAAATTATGTAGGTGATGTATGCCCATAGAAATCTTAATAATAAGGCAATAGAAATGTCAAAGACGCGTGACCTTGTCGCCGCGCATCTGTCTAGTCGAACACAAGTGCGAGTTGAGGAATTGTCGTATTAATGTCATCGCAAAAAGAATAATTTTGTTTGCAGGAATACAAGCGCATTTGTCTAATCGAGAACAAGTGCGAGTTGAGGAATTGTCGTCTTAATGTCATCGCCAAAAAGAGTAATTTTGTTTGCAGGAATACAAAAAGTGGTATTTGAAAACCGGCGACATGCGTCCCAGTGTTAAAAGATAGTCGACAGCATTTCTATTGACTAGTTATTAAGATTTCTATGTGTATGCCTCTAATCCTCCAATATTCTAATTACAATACTTTACCGAAATTACTTCCATCAGCGAAGAGGGCAAAAAAAATTAAGTAATACATGTAATAGTGTTTCGTGTTATCTCCTTTCAGGGCCATTTAATAGCCCGTTAACGCCCGTGGGTAATTAACCAGCCCTTGTTATTTGAGTGGAAAGATAAGTAAGTGATTTAATATGTTTTTCCTCCACGCTTGGCGTAAAAAGCGGTGGTACTTTGACCTTTCATGTGTCTACGAATCGTTTAAAACCTTTAACTAGATCGGAACGAGGAAAGGAGAATTAAAATATAATGTAATAATGTAAAATAAAAAATACAAAAATGTATAAATAAAACAACGGTTTAGTAACTGTTTTATTGTAGAAATATTAAATTTACTTAACAGCAAGCTAAATATTGTACTCATAGGTTTATTTAACAAAATGCGATTTTTTTATATGTTAATACTGACAAAAGACATTTTTTTTAAATATTTGCCTACAGCTATACTTACCTAATTTATCAGTCGAAAATACTAATTAATTTAATTTATAATCTCAAATCAACTTAAAATAGAAATATAATGTCTTAATATTTTATTTGGTTAACAATAAAAGAGTCTTAAAAATAACATACCCTAATACAATACAATGATGACACAAAATCATAAGAAGGTCATACCTGTTTGCATTCTTAGTATCTTGCCTGCCTGCAGGACGAATACTATAACTATATTTCAACTTTAGGTACTAGACATATTTAACTATAGATAAAATATACAACAATATAAAACAAATGAAAAAAAAATAAAGTGTTTGTTTTTAATGTCAAATAACAATGTTTTTTTTAAGCTGGTATAATTATTTGGACGATGCCTTTGCTTAAAATACAGTTTGTTTCTTTTTGTATGTTTATCTGTCAGTCTGTCTGTCTGTTTGTATTGCCTAATCTTCTAAACAGCAGAACCAATTTCAATAAAATTTTAGATGAAGGTAACTGACTAGAAGGCGCGTAACATAAGCTACTTTTTATCAATGTACCTGTCACGCAGACGAAACCGGGGTAGAAAGTTAGTTTGTTTGTTTGTAAGCGCTAACCACGGGCATTACTGATCGGATTTTAACAATTCTTTTTGTGTTTAATAGTTTAACAATCCATTTATATCTTTTGATTTTTAACATTACGCTGAACTCTACGGCAGCGGGGCAGTAACGCTTAACGCAGGTCAAAGCACGGCAGCAGCTACTACTTATTATAACTAACTCCACGTGGACGAAGTCGTGGGTAAAAGCTAGTCTATCATAGAAATCCTAAACAATCGAATCATAAATTAAAAAAAAAAACAAATTTCTATGCAATGGAAATTGCCCGTTAGATATTAACCGACTTCAAAAAAGGAGGAGGTACTCAATATTTTACCTGATAAGGATGAGACCAGACGACAAGAATACTCTTTCAGACAAAAAAAAATACTGAATATATTTTTTTTTCGTGTTTGTCCGCCTTTTTCTCGCCGTCTACACTGATTTGAGAAATTCTTTTTGATGATAGGATCCTAGAGAAATCAAGGGCAACTCTCAAATTTAAAAGGCTTCTATATTGTTTGTCGGATATTCTGTTTCTTAATAGAGATGTTTATGAAAGATTGTCTATTTAATAACTTTGACTCAGTCAGTGTGACCCAACTTGGCGGGATTACATTCCTTCTTAGGCCAACGAGAAAGAGGAGCATCGCGAATTCACACATTCATATTCTGTAGTACTCGGCTGAGCACTACCAGCGTGAAGAACGGGCGAGTGTCCTTTTAAACGCAACGAAGTACTCGGAGTGCAATGTCTTTTCCCGAGTACTCCGTACGTGTGTATGCAATTAGCCGGGTCCACACCGACCGAAAATGGTTCGCGAGCCACGTTGCGACTTTTCGTTCGAGAGCCGTGGCAACGTGTGTGGTTGCTTTGCACGGGCCACGTCCACACCAGCCGTGGCTTTAACTCACGATGCCTTGCGAGCCGTGCTTGGTTGGTCACGACGACGTGGCAATTGGCTGCCACCACTCCCGAGCAAAAAGTCTGAGTGAGGCTCGCGAGCCATGCTCGGTCGGTGTGGGCCCAGCTATTGATGAATAATTACGATGTTTAAGTGGTTTTTCTGTTTCTCAACTTTTATTTCTCTAGAGGTATGGAACCCAGAAAGTACGTCTGAATACAATTAGTTGGTTTTTTTAATCATTTACATAATTCATGACGTTAATTTATTTTTAATAGACCAACATAATGTTCCACAACAGGTACAGTTTTAATTTTGTCAGCAACAGGTACGCAATAAAGTTACATAATTTTCCATGTGTTCTTTTAACTTGCTTTTCTTGACTGCCTCGATAGTCTAGTGGTTAGCGTATGCGCCTCTCAATGCGAGGTCTCGTGTTCGATTCCCGGGTCGGTCAAAGTGTTATTTGTGAACTTTCCGTTAAGAAATTCTCAATGGTAGCACGGAGTAGGAAGTGTGCCCGGTGGAAGGCGATGACTCACCCCCTATCATATGGGACCTAAACAAAACATGTGAAATGTTATTTATCTTTGCTACACCCTTATGGCTAAAAAGGCGGGATGTTATATTGTTGTATTACTGGCACATAGGTAAGGCATAACATCGTTGTTCCGTAGATGTAGCGTCGCATCTACAATCGCTCTGGTTTGCTATAGACCATCAGGTGGGTGTAGGGTTCCCATGACGCGTATGATGACAAGTATGTCGTTGAAGGAGGCGAGAAGAGCAGACACGAAGCAGGCAGCCCAACTGTGGTACGAATCAATCGTTGATCGTATAATCTGGTAAAAAGCTTGGTTTTCGCTGCTGGGACAATCAAGTTGAATTATCAGTTATTTCTTCATGTGTTCTAAAACTTTTTCTTACGAGTACCCGTCAAGTATATTCTTTCTCGCAGCTTCAAGGAAGTGCTGAAAGAAAATTCAATTTGAATTAAGCTCGCCTTTGTACATGGTAAATGTTCTTATATTATAAGTTCTAATTTTATTGTGTACAATAAATAAATAAACTCCGGATCCCGGCAATCCCTGCCATCTGGCAATCCTAGGTGGGATGATACACGATGGTTGCATACGTCGCTCGCGTAGTAAAATATGCGATTTAACCCATAATATTAGTTCCAGAAGCAATGCCACCTCAAATGCATGAAGATTTAAATGACTTCAAGGAACCAAATAAGAAACCTACACAACAGAATGAGAAATGGGAACTTGTCTGGCCGGCCGTGATAACGCTCGCAACAATACACATCTGGGGATTCTATGGCTTATATATATTTTTATTCAAGGCCAAATGGCTAACTGTGTTCTTTGGTAAGTATTTTGCCCATTATCACAATACAATACAATACTTTTAGTCGCTTAAACACACAATACTGATGCTGCGATTAAATGACAATAGTTAAATCGTCAAAGCTATAAGAAAATGTGTAGATGTGATTCTTAATTATTAGTTGAACAAACATCCAAAAGTTCTACTAATACAGTTCACGAGGCTATGGTATCACATAAATGTTCTAAATATATCTATAGTAACGAATCGACCAAACGTGGTGCAGAAGAACGCCGAGGCTACGATAAGAACGATAGGACCGTCATTAGAACGGTATTATAAGCAGCTATAGCCGAGTGGGAGACCGTAGGACTGCTAAGTCAAAGGTCTCAGGTTCGAACACACGGCACACACCTCTATCAATAAATCGTTAAGATTCGTCTTTTTGAAGATATGTGTGTATTTGTCATATAAATTATCGCTCGCTAACGGTGAAGGAAAACATCGTGAGGAAACCTGCATACCTGAGAGTACCTAAAAGAGCTCGACGGTATGTAAAGTCTACCAATTCGCAGTTGTCCAGCGTAGTGGACTATGGCCTAACCCTTCTCAGCACGAGAAGTGGCCCGAGCCCAGCAGTGGGATATGTATTAGATACAGGGCTGCAGTTATTAGATCGGTATAATAATATGACGACTAAGGCATTGTAGAACCAAGTCCAATTCCAGATTTCTTATACCCGATTCTAGAACGGCACCAGAACCACATAACAAATTGTAAATAATAGATAATTTTGATAGGATAAAGTATAATTATTAGATATAACGGGATATTTACCATGTATATTTGTTTTATCGAGATATTTCGACTGTTCGAGATGACATCAGGAGTGTCGCGTGTCGTGATCGAGATTGTACGAGTGCTGACAATAATAATAGTGCCCCGTCGCGTAGTAAAAGAGTGCGAAAGAGGGTAAATCGGTTCGTCTGCCAATATAACTGTTTTCACATTACCCGCAATGACTATAGTGTTTACGTTTTAGTTTTATCGTAAACAAAGAGATTGCAACATCTTTGAAATATCGAAATACGTCGCTACAACAAATATACACGGTAAATATCCCGTTATATTTAATAATTAGTTAGAAAATAACCATGTTTAGTCTCAAAACTTATATAGGATAAAGTATTATAACAAAGAATATGAAATACTCAATTCATTGGGTGCATGCCCTAATGACGACGTATCATGATGTGATCAGGTCACGAGGTCAGATCGTATCAGATCACGATTTCGCGATATACAGTGTTTTTTTTTTCATTTTCAGTTTATTTTCTTCACTACTGCTCGGGCCTTGGCATAACCGCAGGTGCACATAGACTATGGGCACACAAATCGTACAAGGCAAAACTACCTCTCAAAATAATTCTTATGATTTTTAATACAATGGCTATCCAAGTAAGTAAATGGATAAGTTTCAAGATTAAGTAAGTTTTCTGTCTCACAATCGGGAGGATGTGGGTTTGCGTTTAAAGCTTAGCTGGATATGGTTAACGAGAATACTAGTAATTTGTATTTGCAAATATTTTCATAGTTAGAAAAGTTAAAAAACGACAACGGCATAAACAATGACTATGACAGTAACGACAATGACAATTACAGTGACAGTGATAATGACAATGACCATGACAATGACGATAATGGTAGAAACGAAATATGACAATGACAGTAACTGTAGCAACAATGAGAATGATAATAACTGTGACGATGGTAATAACAATAATACCAGAAAAGAATTGCTGTAAAGCCGACTCAATGCAGTCTTGTCTGTCCCATCCCTAGAATGTTATTTAAGCCGAGGAACAGATAGTTTTAACTTACACCACCACAGCTGAGGCTGGGCAGCTCTACCTCCGCGCCTACGCGGTGTAAATACCTGTCTAGGGGAGGGCACACAATACTACGTTGAGTCAATTCTACAGTCTACCGGAATTTGTTCGTTCGTGTCTGTCATCATCACTATCATCAGTGAGAACTGGCACTGTAATTGTCGTCACTGTCATTGTCAATGTCGTTACTGTCACTGTTATTGTCATTAATTTATTTATCTGAATATGAAAAAAAAATGTGCCAACAGGTCTTTTTATTAGCTGATTACGATTTGCTGACAAATTATTATTTTCCTGGAACATCTATTAGTTTGCTGATTAATCAATTATTTTGTTAACAAATCTTCAATTTTGTTGATAAAGCTATAATAACAAAAATATATATATCTTTTAATAATGCGCGTCAAACGCAGTATATTAATTCATTCTAATTTGCAATTGACGAATACCGACGCGTTCAAAAACAAATCAATAATTTTCAGTGGTCAGTAATAAACTGGGTGCGCGACCATCGCATGCATCACAAGTATTCAGACACAGACGCAGATCCTCACAACATAAACCGGGGATTTGTCTTCGCCCACGGAGGATGGTTGATGCTCCGGAAACACCCTGATATCAAAGCCAAGGGCCACACCATTGACATAAGTGACGTAACTAGCGATCCCGTTTTGAGGTTTCAAAAGAGGTTGGTACTTTACCTTTATTGAAATTGATTTCATTGTTGCATCTGTTGCTGCCTCAGAGTAAGATTCTAGATTCATGGTTGCTGCTGTTTATTGGTATCTTTAAAAGATACCCTTAAAAATTCTCTGAACTAAATGAATTTGATCAGTACTGATAAATATGATGAATCTTGAGATGCTAGGAAAGTTGCAATAAACAGTGTGTGAAGAGTCCATGTGTACTGTCAAGAGTAGAACATTGGTGTATGAAATTTAATATGTTTGGTATTGAAGTAAAACATTCGAAAGTCTTAAAAATAAAAAATGGCCACCCTATATTATTCAAAGTGGACTCAATTATTTAAATGAGCATAAAAAGCATTAATAAAAGTATAAAAAAATAACCAGGATTAAAAAAAGGTAATGAAATAAACGAGAATCAGATTCTTAAATTTAAATTTATTTCATTTTATTATTTAAGAATTATTTAAAACGAAAAAAGTATGCATATTTATTGATTAATTATTTGAATTAGATTTACTCATTACTATGCAATTTATGCAATCCCTAAATGTGGTCGCATAAAATTACGTATGTTTAATTCCTGTGCGGATATGTGTTGTTCTGGAATTTACCTTTATACATTTTTAGTCTGAAATGTTGCTTGGTGAAAATACGATTTACCTAGATGAAAATACGATTCTGCCATACCCTTCCGAGTAATATATTTGCTTCGTGCGTGACAGTTGCGCCGCCACTGTATGGCTAAAACTGGCAACTATAGTGGCTCGGACGCCTCAACAGGCAGAAAACAAGACAATAAATATAAGTAATAATAATAATAATAATTTTTTTGTAAAAAAATAAACGGTGGAAATAAACACTGATTATATTTAGCTACTGTAGTTTTAATACATCTTATGTTAAATACAAAGAAAATTGCATTGTTTTGAACTAATTTTGTTTAATTCTTTTCAGATATTACGGCATACTGGTGTTAGCATGCTTTCTCATACCTTCATACATTTCCACATTATGGGGAGAACCTTTTTTCTACGGCCTTGCCACCTGTGGGTTTTATCGATTAATAAGAATTGGGCACGCCACAAGTTCTGTAAACTCAATAGCACACATGTGGGGTGATAAGCCTTACAATAAGAACATAAAACCTGTACAAAACAAGTTCGCATCATTTTTTCTGCTCGGCGAAGGACATCACAACTTTCATCACAGTTTCCCTGGGGACTATAAAACAGCTGAATTTAGCGGCATATTGTTTAATATAACGTCAGTACTCATTGAGTTAATGGAAAAGATTGGATGGGCGTATGACTTGAAGACTGTTTCGCCTGATGTCGTCAGGAAATATGTGGAAAGGACTGGTGACGGCTCTCACAATGTCTGGGGACATGACAAGACTGATACAAATGGCCTAGAAGAAAAATATAGAGCACACTTTGCTTGCAACGCTAAGAATGGAAATGAAATTTAATGTATTGCAATATCAATTATTAGTTATATTGTAGTAATTTGCTATTCTTATTACATTATATTGTTACTTGTAAGTGAGGACCTGAATAAGCGGCAAGTTTCATTATAATAAATTTATGTTAATATCAATTGTTACTGCTATTGCTCTTCCATTAAATAAATAAAATGGAATATCACTCTTATTGCAGTTTTAGTAACTACTAGCTTTTATTTTTATTTTGTTCGAATAAAGACTCAAGCAATAAATCCAAAAAAATCTTAGGGGCCGTTTAAATATTACGTAAGCAGATTTATTACAATTATTTACCCCCCCATCCCCCTTGTCAGCAAAAGTAAGCAAAGCTTTTACCCCCTCCCCCCATGCTTACGTAAACATTTATCGGATTTCGAATCAACGGTAACACAAATGTTAAGTTGCTTTGCTATGCTTACAACACGTACGTCTACTCGCTATAGTATCCAAACAAAACAATACACTGACGAGAAGAAATTTAGACAAGTGAACAGCGCGCGGTAATTCCCCGAATCGGTTCTAAAGCGAGTGCCTAAACGTAGGCGTGCTTGAATCCCCAAAAATGCGTTTCGTTTTCAAGCATAGACAATGTGAGGGTTGCCATTCGTGTAAAAAAGTAAATAACTACCGATGACGTAAACATCATCTAGACTCCCCTACCCCCCATGTCATCCAAAATAAGCAAAACAAAGACCCCCCCACCCCCCCATAGTGCTTACGTAATACTTGAACGGCCCCTTATTTGAATCCTTCTTTGCACTTTTGCAGGGTTAGTATAACGAGCAGGCAATAGATTTTTGTTTGTATGTTTGTTTGTTTACTTGAATAAGCTAATCTCAGGAACTATTGGTCCGATTTGAAAAATATTTCAGTGTTTGATAGCCTATTTATCGAAGAAGGCTATAAGCTATATGTCATCACGCTAAGACCAAAAGGAGCGGAGCACCAATGAAGAATGTTTCACAATCAGGAGTTTTTTCCTATTGAGAGCTTCCGCTGCGTGCGTTGCGTAAACGGTTAAAGTTTGGCAAAAATCATGTATGATAATTAATAAAAAAAATATAAAAAAATAAAATAAAATGCATTTATTTCAGACTTTAAATTGTCCATATAATGTTAGTAACAAAGGTCTTAAATAGCTATGTTAGTATTGTAGCATTCACGCATAATATAATCACATTCAATAATTCAAATAAATATAAATAAATTAAACAGAACTTTGTGTTATTTTGTCACATGGAGCTTTATAAACCTCCCCAGTATTTCAGACTCTGGCCTTTCAGATATGGTTTTCAGAATTCTGTTGGCACTCCCCCGGATCCTACGCATCAGAGACCCTACTTTTTTGCGCATTATGGCATAAAAGTCATCGACTCTTGCGTCAGCAAACATGCCTGAAGCGCTGCAGAAGCGTGGGAGCCCCACCAGAATTCTGAAAGCATTGTTGTATTGTACGCGAAGAGCGTTGTAGGCCCGCTGCGTGTAGTTGGTCCATAGAGCGCTGGTGTAAAAGCTTTGACAGTAGGCCCTGAACAATGTCAATTTTACTTCTACTGTACATCTTGCAAATCTATGCACCAACATATTAGCACGCACCGACAACGCCCTTCGCTCCCGCTCGATATCTGTGTCGTCATTTAAGGTCTCGGTCACTATGTGTCCCAGGTATTTGAATTTAGAGACACGTTGAAGAGGAACACCGTTTAAAAATACTGGGGGAACATGTTCTGGTGACTTGATCTTACCCCTGAAAATCATAAATTCACTTTTCTTCTCATTGTACTTCAGACCGTGTTCCAACGCATATGACTCACAGATACTGAGCAGTTTCCTCAACCCACTGAGCGATGGACTCAATAATGCCATGTCATCAGTGAAGCTGATGTTATTGACGCAGACGTCACCCATATGACATCCGACATGACAATTACTGAGACCCCCGATCAGCTGGTTAACATAGAAATTGAAAAGTCTCGGAGAAGACACGCCTCCCTGTCTGACACCACATTCGAGAGTATACTCATCAGAAAACACATTCCCCCACTTCACGTAATTTTTCTGATGGTTGTACCAGTAAGACAGGATGTTAATAAGTTCAGAAGGAGCCCCTTGTTCTCCAAGTTTTGTCCAGAGCCTGTTGTAATCCACCAAATCGAAGGCCTTCGACAAGTCCAGGAAGCAAGCATAGATAGGTGTTTTTCTATTAACATAATAGTTCACGGTATTTTTTAATGTCAAGATAGCACATTCAGTTGACAGGTTCTCACGAAAACCAAACTGCGCATTGTGAAGCTGAA
This sequence comes from Hypena proboscidalis, assembly GCA_905147285.1. Classification (NCBI taxonomy): domain Eukaryota; kingdom Metazoa; phylum Arthropoda; class Insecta; order Lepidoptera; family Erebidae; genus Hypena; species Hypena proboscidalis. The sequence continues at coordinate 105,943 of LR990150.1, read as the reverse complement.
TATACTTGCTAAGCTGTGCGTCCAGAAGACTGTCGAAGACTCTCGCGATCACAGTCGCAAGAGATATCGGCCTATAGTTATTTTTCTCCGTGACGTCACCAGTTACATTTTTTGGAATAGGTACAACAATTGTTTCTGTTAGCTTCGTTGGAAGGTAAGAGTGCCGAATACAAAAGGTGAAAAACATGGACAGGACTCTACAAAGATGCCAGCCACCGTGCTGCAGATGCTCTATACTAAGTCCATCATTGCCTGGAGACTTTCCTCTCACCATTTTTTTGATAACGCTTTCCACGTCTTTGCCGGAAAAGCGTATCAAGTTTTCCAGCATGGAAATATTAGCAGCGGGTGCAGCACCGGATGATTTTATCAGTGGAGCTACTCTAAAGTGGTCCTTAAATAAGTTAGCTATACCCTGAGCATCGCTACATCCCTCAACACAAGCAGGCAGGCTCACTTTACCCTTCATGTTTTTTGTACCCTTCCAGAATGCCCGAAAATTTTTGCCGGATACATGTTCTGCTAAGATGTCCATCTTAAGCTGTTCTTCGTGGTTTTGACAAAACTTTAGCCTAGATTTAAAAACTTTACGGGTAAAGTACATGTTTTCATACAAAGGCCCATTTACAGGTTTACCCCCCGACACAAACTTTCGATACGCCTGCCTAGCTTCAAAGTGAGCTGCCCTTACATGCTTGTTCCATCCTACCACACTCTTACCCTTTCTAGGTTTTTTAACAGGTTTGCTTTGTTTGGAAGCAAAACATAATATTTTAACAATATCCTCATATAACTGGTCGATAACAGATCTGTGTTTTAAATTATTGAACATATTATCAGCACAGGAACTAAGTTCTAAAGGGAAATGAATGTCTTTTAATTTACTATTACAGATGTCTAAATATTTTACAATTTCTTCCTGTGATCTTTCTCCCCAAATAATGTTATTACAATAATAGTTGTCAACAGTATATTTCATTCTAATTACGTCAAAGTCATATTCTATAATTAAAGGCAAGTGGTCCGACCAATACACTCCAAAGTCAACTTTTACACTAACGATCGTTTTCCAAGCAGATTCAGTAACTAAACAATGGTCTAACCAACGTTTACATCCATGAGCCTCACTAAGGAATGTATATGTATCGGACGACAAGCCCAGCTTATCTATGTCCGCACATAACCATTTGTTATCCGTACAAAAATTCAGTAATTCGTCACAAAAAGCAGCAGATGGGTGCGCATTAAAATCGCCTAAGATATAGACCGATTCTATGTTATTATTGTGAACTATGGCACTAACCTCGCCCATGCAGTTCGTAAACACTGGCAGATTGTCCGGCTGGTCCGTTGGCATGTAAACACAGATAAACAATACCTCCCTCTGGTTGCCCGTATACGCTTTGATTGCCGCGATTCGATCACTTCCACAGTTTACGAATGAAACATTGGTAAACACACTTTTTCGCCACAAGATTGCTACACCACCGAATGGTCGGCCCCATCTCACACCGGCCGATAAGTCCATGGCAGATTTCCCGGTGAAACTAAAATCGCCATCGATGCTGTCAAGGAAGGGTAGATCCTGCGGGACCAGCCACGTTTCCTGGAGAAAAATCACATCTGCCACCCTGCATAGCGATCTAACACACTCCACACTACGTTTAACATTTTTACAGTTAAAGCTTACGAGCCTCATTTTATTATTTTTATTGAGTTGGTCCATTTATATATTGTTTGTCAAGCCCACTTCTCACATTCACAAATCGGCGAAATTTAATTCCGTCAGGCCACATATTGTCATCCAAAAACAGGTGTAACTTGGATTTCGAGACATACAACTTAAAGGAATTATAACCCTTATCGTATTTTATTCTTATCTTAGTTAGGCTAACTTTCTCGTGTGTTTTTGTGTGTATATAATTCACTATGTCCGACTCCACTGTATCCTTATGAACGTTAGAAATAAAAACGGGTTCTTTAATCTCAGCCGCCTTGAAGTTATTCAAAGGTTCAGCGGAAGCTTTGCCAAATTGACTAACGAACCGATTTCGAAGACGCTTTCTCTGTACTAGCGTCCAACTTTCATTCGGTTTATCCTCCTTAAAATTACCATTTGCCCTTACAATTTCCGCCATTGAACTTTGTCGCATCTCGGGATCTCTAATTTCGGTAGTCGTAAACGCACTACATGATGTAGAAGTTGAAATTGTAGGTACCTCAGTGTCAGCTGTTTGAGATAACGACAGGTTTGTTGCCGCTAACGTGTTTCCAACAGACTTGCGGCCGACACTGTGTTGCTGTCTGTCCTGCTCTGCCATACCGGTCTCACTCGACGGGTCATCAGCACAGTAAGCATCAGCGGAATGGTGTGAAAGAGACAGCCGAGATGGTGTGCTCGCACTCTCTCGTCTCTGTGTCGGAGCGTGCGTTGCTCGGTTCAACATGGGTGATATGCCTACCGACCCACTGTCCATACAAAACGCACCTCTTCGTAACTTATTGATATTGCCCTCATCTAATGCCACAATGGAGCCATATTTACAATTATGTAGCTTCTCTTTTATTTCTTCCAGCTGTTTCACGGTCGCATACGTATTTTTGATTTCGGCTAACTCAGTTTTTAATACCAATAAGTTCTTTAGCAAACCTGTCACATCCACAAAATCAAAGGTCACGGGAGGCAATTTGCATAAGTCTTTGGCCACAAAAATAGGTATAACCTCTGGATCCGTATTCTTCAGCAGCGTTATGATGTCTTCCAGGTCTCTATGACATTTATCCTTTCTCCGTGAAATTTTCTTTTTACCGATAGACAAAGATACAAATAATAACGTTTTAGCACGGTCAATATCCTCGGTTGAAAAACCGTCGCACAGATATTAATCATGCTTTCATTGTCCATCACTTCATATTTATTCTGCACAAACGACAACAGTTCATTTATCACGATGTTACATGACGTACACTTAACAGTTTTCGAGCTCGACATTTTCGCAGCGTAAAAAACACAGCGACACACCCGCACGCCACGGCGCACGCGCAAGACTGTAATTAATGATTTTAGTATTTAGAAATAAACTGCTCTTTTTATGTGACTTTCAATATGTATAATAATTGTTATGTTTTATTCATTTCATTTGAAAAGATGGTGCACATGAGTTTCTCACCAGCTCTTCTCATAATGCAATACCAATAGATTGATGTTTATCTGATTCTAAACAGTTGGATTAAAATTAATCTAAGTCCCGGTTATTCAAATCATGGTAATTAGTATAATTTAGTTTGACTTAAATTTATATTATCATTGTTTGTAATATGTTGACGTATTCAAGCGCCTCCTGGGGACTATAAAATAAATGATTTGAATTTGAACGATTCACCTATACCTATTAATTATGCCGCAAATAGATTATTGCTGAATTTATTTTGGGTTATGCTTATGGAAAACCTTTGTAGCTCACGAATAATTTCTCGTCTTGTATTCGAAACAATTGCACAACGTTGATCCAATGAACGATTTTCATCTACAATAAAATAAATTTGCAAATATTTATGATCAGCGTCGGGGCATGGCAATAGCGAACCAGCTTGATGATTAGTCTGGCCCTGAATCTGTAACATGTATGCAATTTTAGTTAGATCAGAATTTTTAAAACTATCGAATACTTTATGATTCAGACATTAAACTTTATATAACCTTAAACGTCGGCATAAAATTATCTCTAATAATTTTAGTAGCACCGAAAGAAGTCATTTGAAATGCCAAATTGTATTGTTGAATATGACTCAAAAAGTGCTTCGACGTTTAAGATGTCTAAAAAATAAATGAATACAAAGGTTCGGGTGGAGTTTCTAGTGCTGACAATCTTACTTGCACATGCCAGTCGTTTCACCTGCAAATTTAGCCGCATCACAATGTGGACATAATTAATGCGTCCATCATTCCAATGTATCCTATACAGTAGTACATACTATAATCAATCTGACTGTTGTAATTAAAAGCAGCACGCATCATTTCAGCCAAAACAGCAGTATTCGTGATTGCCGTGCAAGATTCAGTACAGGTACAGGGTCAACAGATCTATTTCGTGCATTACGTTCACACTGTGATGCATAAGCTTGTGAGCGTTCATCCGCAGTCTGTGATCGTCTTAGAAATGTCACATCATTTGCAATACGCGTTCGCCGACTTTTATTTGCTCGTTCTGGCTCGTGGCATTTTTCCTTTATACGGGGTGGATGCGACATAGCGACATTTATTGAAACCACAGCTTCTATACATGGTAAGTATCACATTTTACAGTTTTAGTTATTTAGTTATTTTCACATAACATGTATAACATATAAGAATAATAGTACCATGGTACATGATACATGTTTTCATATACACATTTCAATTAAATTAGTTTAATATTAGCGGCTATAGCTTTTATATAATCACTTTTATTGGTGTATTCTGGTTAAGGTTAGGTTAGAACTGCGGTATAAACTGCGGTATAAACCCAGGCCATAAACAAAACCGTAAATGAGTCGTGATTTTATGAATTTCATTCATTTAATACAAAAATCTGTGACCGCGACCTTTAATCATTCTAAACACTTTCTTGGTTTTTAAGACATCATTATCTTACTTGAACCTAGCAATAGACACTACTTAGTACGTTATGTAAAGCATACCTCCAAATAATAATTATACCCTCAAATTTAAACTATAAATACCATCTTTTACCTACATATATTTTTATTATGGTAATTATGTTTAGGGATAAAAGCGTAATGATAAAAAAACAGTAGGAGTTCAATTATTACATTAATGATATTATTAATTACAATTTTCGGAAACATGAGTGTTATGAACATCGCCGGTAGCACTACAAATAGTATGAATGAAAACTTTAGGATGAAATTTTTTAGGAAGAGTGATCATTAGGATTACAAATCGTTAGGAAGAACAATTTCGGGTAAAGAACTTTAGGTGAGCCAATATGGACCCATCGGAATAACCTGTTTTAGCGACTAAAAATATATAGTATTGTGATAATGGGTAAAATACTTACCAAAGAACACAGTTAGCCATTTAGCCTTGAATAAAAATATATATAAGCCATAGAATCCCCAGATGTGTACTGTTGCGAGCGTTATCACGGTCGGCCAGACAAGTTCCCATTTCTCATTCTGTTGAGTAGGTTTCTTATTTAGTTCCTTGTAGTCATTTGAATCTGCATGTACACGTGGTGGCATTGCTTCTGAAACTAATATGGCTTGTTTTACTACGCGAACGACGCGACGTATGCAACCATCGTGTATCCCACCTAGGATTGCCAGATGGCAGGGATTTCCGGGAACCGGAGTTTTGCATCATGTCCCGTGTCCCATAATTTTTAATTCTTAATTGTACCTACACAATAAAATTTGAACTTCTAACTATATTATATATAAGAACATTTGCCATGTACAAAGGCGAGCTGAATTCAAATTTAATTTTGTTCCAACTAACCTTTGAAACAGCGAGAAAGAATATAATGGACGGGACTCGTAAGACAAAGTTTACGAACACGTGAAGAAATAGCTGATAATTCAACTTGATTGTCCCGGCACCCAAAAAGAGTAATGGAAGCGGAGCACCAATGAAGAATGTTTCAAAATCTGGAGATTTTTTTCCTATTGAGAGCTTCCGCTGGATGCGCTGCGTAAACGGTTAAAGTTTCGCAAAAATCATGTATGACAGACTCTCGAGGTTCTTCTCGTAGGCCCCCTAGAGGGTCTCGGGGTAACCAGTCCAGGCAGTGTCCTGTCGTGGTGGTGTCACCGCCGGCTGCTAAGACAGCCGGGTCACTGGGTTGGGTCCGGGTGGGCCCGCTGGTCAGTCCGGGTCGTCAGGTCCGGTGGGTGGTGCGGCTAGCAGGGTCAAACCCGCGGGCGTGAAACGCTGCGGGTGGCCAGCATGCTAGCAGCGCTTTGGTCATGTCCGGTGAGTCCTCCAGTGTATGGCGAGGTCGAGCTCCCCGAGGAATGACCCTGAGGAGCGCCCATCAGCCATCACTGAAGGAGGCGTCGCTCTCGGTTGCCACTGGGACGAGGTCTCGCGGCAGGGCGAATTTGTCCGGCGGGCGCCGATGATAGGGCGCAAGCTCTCGCAAGTGGCGGGCTTGCGACCCATCGGCGCGCACGAACAAATTGGTGCTCAGGCGTCCCACGAAGTCGTCTAAGCTCTCCATGCGCAGGTCCCTGGCGATCGTCCTGTTCCGCACGAAGCGAGGCGCGTTGGCGAGGGTGCGTAGCGCAAGCGACTGCTGTGCGCGTAGACGCCGGCGGTTCGTCTCTGAGGTGAGTGCGAACCAAGCCGGGGCAGCGTAGGTGATGCGGGTGCGGATGTACGCCTTGTACACGCTAAGCTTCGCGCGGAGCGGCAGTCGGGACGAAAGAACGGGCCATAGGAGGGCACGTGCGGTGCGCGCTTGGGCAACCACATTGGTGACATGGGGCTTCATGGAGAGGTTTCTATCAATGGTCACGCCGAGGTATTTTACCGTCGCGGACCACTTGATCTCCTCTTCCATGAGCTTCAGCTGGGGCAGTGTCCTGCTTCCCACGGAGATCGCCTGAGTCTTCGCCACGTTGACCGTCAGTCGCCAGTCCTTTAGCCAGCAGGGAAGTGCGTCTAGTGTGCGCTGCATCTTGGTCACCACGTGGGTACGACACTTTGACGTCGAGAGGTAGGCGGCGTCGTCGGCGTAGAGCGCCAACTGGACACCGTCGGTGACGGGGATGTCGTCCGTGTACCAAGAGTAGCACACAGGCGAGAGGCAGCTTCCCTGGGGCACGCCGGCACGGATGGGCCGCTCTGTAGACAGCGCGCTTTCAACCGCCACTTGGAAGCGTCTGTCTTGCAGAAAGGTGGCCACAATCCTAACTACTCGACGGGGAGTAGTGGATGTGGACAGCTTATACAGCAGGCCAGCGTGCCAGACGCGATCGAACGCCTTTTCCATGTCGAGGAATACTGCAACGGTGCGCTCGCGTTTGTTGCGAGCGATGGCGAGGTCGTGCAGTACCCTCGCGAGCTGGTGCGTCGTGGAGTGTCCGGCGCGGAAGCCGAACTGTTCGTCGCGTGGCTGAAGATGTGGCGTCATGTGCAGCAGTAGCAGTTTCTCGAACAACTTCGATGTCGTAGAGAGGAGTGTAATGGGGCGATAGCTTCCTGGCAGCAGGATGTTCTTCCCTGGTTTCGGCAGCATAATGACTCTGCCTAGTCGCCATGCGGTAGGAAAGTGCCCGGTACGGAGGATGCCGTTGAAGAGTCGCGTCAACGTCGCAATACCTCGCGGGGGTAAGTGACGCAAGGCTTCGTTTGTCACCCGGTCAGGACCGGGGGCTTTCCGGAGTGGCGTTCGGCGAATCATCCGCTGAATTTGGCCAGGGGAGACAGTGATGGGATCCTCTGTCAGAGCTATCGGCACTTCGAAGTACATTTCGAGTTTCCTCTCGACCTCTGCCACATGCTGCACATTGTGGGCAGGATTTGGTTGAAACTGCGCTTCCAGGGAGTCGGCAAATATCTCCGCTCGGTCCTCGGCACGGTAACGTGGGGTTCCGTCACCGGCCAGTAGGGGCCTAATCGGAGATGGCTTCCCGGAGAGTTGGCGGCAAAGGCGGTGTATGCCCGACCAATCATCGCTGGCCCGCTCAATGGTGCGTTGCCAGGATTCTTCCGCGTGTGTTGCCAACGCGGAGGAGATCTTCGCTACCAGAGCGTTCAGCTGGGACTTCATAGTCGGGCATCGGGAGCGTTGCCATTATCGGCGCAGTTTCCTCTTCCTCTCGATCATTTCCAAAATGAAGACGGGGGGCTGGCAAGGCCTCTTTGTAGTCGCGACGTCGAGCTTTGACTCTCGAAGCGCAGACTCGAAAGTCGCGCTGAGATCCGTCGCAAGCAGTTCGACGTCGGTGGGTGTTTCGACAGGAAAGGAGGGCGAGTGCTCTGCCATGTAGTCGGCGAAAACCCGCCAATCTTGGCGTGATCGAGGGGGTAGTAGTGGCATCTGCGGGATGTCATCAACAGTCAGACACACCGCCTGGTGGTCTGATATGAGGTGGTCATCCAGGACGTCTAGATGTACTGCCGCGTTGATGCCGCGGGTGACCGCAATATCTATGACGTCCGGTGCGTGGGCTGCGCAGTACGGGTAGTGCGTCGGGACCTCTGGTCCTAGTACCTGGTACCCGTTCCGGTCTGCATCATCCAGGAGGCGGCGGCCATTTGGACAGATGATGTTGGAGTTCCATGCCGTGTGCTTTGCATTAAAATCGCCGGCGATGATAGTTGGCAGTGGCGAGTTCAACAGTATGTGGACATCGGCCACTACCAGTCGCTGCTGTGGCGGTCTGTAAAATGCATACACACGGGTGGGCTGGCATCCGATGCAGACCTCTACGCCGAGGCCGTACGACGACTGCAGTGTTGGTACTGGCAGCATTTGATGGATGACTCTCCTCTTGACCAGGACTGCTAAGCCCCTGTAAGCAGTCCCTGCTGGCGAGCGTTGGTCCTCCCGGTAGACATGGTAACCACCCATCTTCCATCTGTCTACTGGTTTGAGGTGGGTTTCAGAGAGCAGGGCTATATCCACATGCTGCACAGCAAGCAGCAATTTTAACAGCCTGGTCTTTTGTGGTGACATCCCGTCGGCGTTCCAATAAAGTATGCGCAAGCTACGCTGGTCCATATTGGCATAGGTTAGCAAGGCACTGTAGGATCAGCGGGATAGGATCTCGCTTCTCCTGTAACGCCACCAGCACTTGTTGGAGAGTGCCGATGACGCTGGTCATTCTGGGGTCCAGGTGAACTTCTGCCGGTTTTGGTACCGGTTTCGGTTGGGCCGTCCGCTTCGCCTTCGTCCCCTCGAGAGGGGCAGCGACCACGGTGGCCTCCTTGGACTCTGTCAAATTCGCAGTGGCCGTCTGCTCGGCCTGCTGCGTCTGGGGCTTTTCCTTGCGCCTCCTGTTTCGGCGCTTCTTGCGTTGCGTACGCCCTTGGGGGCCGTTGGCAGCAGCCATGAGCGAGTCGGGGGCGTTGCCATCCTCGACCGTAGTGGGCTTCGGGCGCGTGGATGCTGTTGTAGCAGTACGAGCAACTGTGCCGGCCTTCTTGTTCCGGATTTCCCGTTTGAACGCCGGGCAGTTGGCATTGTTCGCCGTGTGCGCACCTCCACAGTTTGCGCATGTGGGTGGCTCCTCTAAGGGGCGGGGGCAATCGCGAGCGGCGTGGGCCTCGCCACACCGCACACAGATGAGTGGCCTGTGGCAGTTGTGTGACGAGTGCCGGAACTGTTGGCAGCGATGGCATTGTGCGGGGCCCTTTTTCCCGCGCCAGCATTCAATCTTAATGCCAGGCATACATAGTAGCTCCGTGACTTCATATATGCCCGGCGTTAAGTTGGCGGTGCGCGCTAGTTGCGCGAAGAAAAGGCATCTGGGGCGGCCCTGTCGGGCTCGTATCTGTCGCACATGTTCCGGCGTGAAGCCTAGGTCGGTGAGCTCTCTTTCAATTTCTTCCGGCGGCGTGTTGGCAGGTAGCCCACGTATGGCCACCTTGAGGCTGCGCTCTGCTGGAAGGGAGTAAGACCACCAGGAGATCTTCTCACTGGTCTCTAGTTCGGTGAGGTACCGTTGGATGGTACGGTATTCCTTGTCCGATTTGGGAATAAATCGGACTCCCTTACCGAATGGTCGACCATTTGGGGCGTGTCCGAGTAGCTGCTTTAGCTCCCGGAAGTGCTTCGGCCAGTCCGGGAGAACCTCCACCACAATAGGTGGATAGCGGGGTGGTTTTCTCTCTGAAGTGGTGGCATCAGGGGCAGCAGTTATGGTACCTGCCGTGGTGGGTGGTGCAATCACTGACGATGTGTTGCAGGCAGCAGTGGCAGGGGTGCGGGTAGCGGCGGCGTATGATGGGACCGCGACGTCCATTGGGGACAAGCCTGTTGCCGCCGGCAGGGCAAATGGCGGTGTGGTGAACAATGCACGTCGTTTTTCCTGCTGCGGCGGCGACGGAAAGCGGTCCGGTCCGACGGAGGTCGGTGGAGCAGCGAAGCGCGGCTGTGGGGCAGTCTTCTTTGGCCTCTGCGGCTGTGGGACTGCTACCGTGGTTGCAGCCGTAGAGGGCGGTGTAACGCGTAACAAAGCGTGTGTGGAGGATTCAGGTGGCGCCACTGCGATCGGTGGTGATGCGATGGCAAGCGGCGGTGCAAAAATAGCTGGTGTCATGGTGTGCAGCATGGCGGCAGGTGATGCCGTCCGCAGAACAAACGTAGGCCGGGTCCGGCCCGAGTCGGTGACTGATGAGCCAGGTGTCGGTGGCGTGCTTGGGCGCGAGGGTGGTGGGAGATTAAAATACTCCTCTCCACCTCCCGGCGTGGGCGTTGAGGCAGCCGTCGCGGTTGGCGTAGGTTGTTCGCATGGCGGTGGTGGCGATGGAATGACACTGGTGTGGGCTGTCTGGTCCGCAGCCATCACACGGTCAAGCGCTGACAGCGCGGCGCCGCGGGAGCGATAAAATACCCGCTTTGCGACGCCGGATGATGACTGTGGCAGCGGGCGAGAGGCGCGGCGCGTAGGCACGTGCCTTGAAACGGACGGACTACGCGGCATGGCGTGTCAGACGTCCCTCGGTGTTCGTAATAATGGTGATGGTGGCGCAATCGACACCCCCTGGCACAAAGCACCCACTGAACCGGACCCTCGGTGATTGCCGCTGGTGGCAGGCCGAGGGCCGAAACAGCGAAGTACCCTGTGTGATCCAGGAAGGGCCGAGACTGCGCGGAGATAATAAAAACAATAACACAGCGCAAAGCGGCGTGTCGGCGAGTGTGCGACGGCCGCGACCGCTGCAATGGAAATTTCCACTGGGCGGCGTGTGTAATCCCACACTGTCGATGTCCGAGCGAGATAAGCGCGGTACGTACGGCGGGACGGGTCGAGCGCGTATACACGACCGCACTCGGCCAGCGTCGCACGGCGAATCCTGTATGACAGAATTGGTCCCTTTAAAAAGTTCCCCTTAAAGGTGTTTTTATAAACATGATATTAATCCCTATCCAAATTAATACGTTATTCATCTCAAGTATTTAATTTAAAGCAAAATTGCTGTTTACATAATTTGATTGAAATGAATATCTTAGGAGATATCGCGGTTTAAAAATAACATCACAGCTAAATAACGATCGAGTACTACGCCCGCAATGTGCAAAGCTACGGAACGTTTGTGCTCAGGGAACTTCTTTTTAAATTTGTAATTTATATATCATCGTATAATACTTTTTAGATGAATAAGTTTTGTTAAAATTTATTAATTTTTGTTAATTTTCTTATCTAAATAGATACATCATTTGAATTTTTTTAATTATTTTTTTTTTCTTTCGGTTATTTTTTATGATTTGTAGTATTTTAGGGTAATTCTTTTACTGTGGATAGACGATATTTTAAGGTATTATTTTAGCGTTTATACTTTTTAAATTAATAAATTAGTACTAAATTTTGTTTTAGTTCTACCTATGATACTTTGATTTGATTTATGTAAAAATATTTAAGGGGGTATTCTTTTAATAGGTAAAAAGAGCTATTCATTTAATTATGCCAGTTAATATTACAAAAAAATATAATAAACATATTACAGTAACAGTATACAAAAAGCGAGCTTAACTCAGTGATTGAGCTTCTTCCAGCAAACCTAAAGCAATAGAGGAGACGATGATGCCATAGAGGGCAAGATAAATGTACAGCTCTTGCCTCTTATCTCCGTGTATTTTTGTAGGAAAAAGCGTGGGGAGCTATTTATGTTTATAAAACGACATCCATGCGGACGTTTAAATTTATTTATTCATTTATTGGTTCGCCTACAATTGTTACACATTTTTTACGAATAATACAAACTTGATCAACAAGGTTCAAGGTTTCAACATTTGGATATTTGTAAAAACAAAAATAAGATATTTTAGGTACAATTTTTTCATGCAGCATGCATTATTAAATAAACTTAAAGCTAACATATTGATTTAATTTAAATGGCACAGGTTTATTATATAAAATTTGATAAAAGAAATTTGTTCTAAATAAACAGGTAATTACTTAACATAAAATAGCATCACGCTTAGGAGGGGGTGCGGCAAAGGTGTAAAATACCCACATTTCACCTGTTATGTTTTGGTTCCATGAGATAATAGGTGAGTCATCGCCAACCACCGGGCACACTTCCGACTCCATGCTACTATTGGGAATTTCTGGACGGAAAGTTCACAAATAACACTTTGCCCGAACCGGGAATCGAACCCGAGACCTCGCGATGAGATGCGCATACGCTAACCACTAGACTATCGAGGCAGTCAAAAAGGCAAGTTAAAGAACACATGGGAAATTATGTAATTTTATTGCGTACCTGTTGCTGACAAAATTGAAACTGTACCTGTTGTGGACAATGTAGGCCTATATGAAATAAATTTACGTCATGAATTATGTAAATGAATAAAAAACTGGATAATTACAATTGGACGATCATTTTGGGTTCCATACCTCTGAAATAAATTATAATATGAAAGTATATCTATATATATAAAAATCAATGCCACTTTTCGTTGTTATTTTATAACTCAAGAACGGGCTCACCTACCCAAACCAAATTTTTGGCTTTATTTGGACTATTTAGCAGAAGTGTAGTTTGCTTAAAATCTGTCGAGTGGTTCTTCATTTATCACACTTTTTGCAAATTGCAAATTGTCAGCGATAATAATTATTGTGACTTTGTGTTTAAAATTTAAACATAATTGTTGAGTGCATTCATACTAACGGTTTTTTTATACAGGGTGGATGCGACATAGCGACATTTATTGAAACCACAGCTTCTATACATGGTAAGTATCAATTTCCACCGGATAAAAAATCTCTGGCGAAAAAAAAAAATCACGTTCTCCGAACAATTTGAACATTGCGATCGTGCAATTTGTTCGGAAGACGTGGATGTTTTTTTTCGCCAGAGAATTTTTTATCCGGTGGAAATGCATACTGGCCATGTATAGAAGCTGTGGTTTCAATAAATGTCGCTATGTCGCATCCACCCTGTATAAAAAAACCGTTAGTATGAATGCACTCAACAATTATGTTTAAATATTAAACACAAAGTCACAATAATTATTATCGCTGACAATTTGCAATTTGCAAAAAGTGTGATAAATGAAGAACCACTCGACAGATTTTAAGCAAACTACACTTCTGCTAAATAGTCCAAATAAAGCCAAAAATTTGGTTTGGGTAGGTGAGCCCGTTCTCGAGTTATAAAATAACAACGAAAAGTGGCATTGATTTTTATATATATAGATATACTTTCATATTATAATTTATTTCAGAGGTATGGAACCCAAAATGATCGTCCAATTGTAATTATCCAGTTTTTTATTCATTTACATAATTCATGACGTAAATTTATTTCATATAGGCCTACATTGTCCACAACAGGTACAGTTTCAATTTTGTCAGCAACAGGTACGCAATAAAATTACATAATTTCCCATGTGTTCTTTAACTTGCCTTTTTGACTGCCTCGATAGTCTAGTGGTTAGCGTATGCGCATCTCATCGCGAGGTCTCGGGTTCGATTCCCGGTTCGGGCAAAGTGTTATTTGTGAACTTGCCGTCCAGAAATTCCCAATAGTAGCATGGAGTCGGAAGTGTGCCCGGTGGTTGGCGATGACTCACCTATTATCTCATGGAACCAAAACATAACAGGTGAAATGTGGGTATTTTACACCTTTGCCGCACCCCCTCCTAAGCGTGATGCTATTTTATGTTAAGTAATTACCTGTTTATTTAGAACAAATTTCTTTTATCAAATTTTATATAATAAACCTGTGCCATTTAAATTAAATCAATATGTTAGCTTTAAGTTTATTTAATAATGCATGCTGCATGAAAAAATTGTACCTAAAATATCTTATTTTTGTTTTTACAAATATCCAAATGTTGAAACCTTGAACCTTGTTGATCAAGTTTGTATTATTCGTAAAAAATGTGTAACAATTGTAGGCGAACCAATAAATGAATAAATAAATTTAAACGTCCGCATGGATGTCGTTTTATAAACATAAATAGCTCCCCACGCTTTTTCCTACAAAAATACACGGAGATAAGAGGCAAGAGCTGTACATTTATCTTGCCCTCTATGGCATCATCGTCTCCTCTATTGCTTTAGGTTTGCTGGAAGAAGCTCAATCACTGAGTTAAGCTCGCTTTTTGTATACTGTTACTGTAATATGTTTATTATATTTTTTTTGTAATATTAACTGGCATAATTAAATGAATAGCTCTTTTTACCTATTAAAAGAATACCCCCTTAAATATTTTTACATAAATCAAATCAAAGTATCATAGGTAGAACTAAAACAAAATTTAGTACTAATTTATTAATTTAAAAAGTATAAACGCTAAAATAATACCTTAAAATATCGTCTATCCACAGTAAAAGAATTACCCTAAAATACTACAAATCATAAAAAATACCCGAAAGAAAAAAAAAATAATTAAAAAAATTCAAATGATGTATCTATTTAGATAAGAAAATTAACAAAAATTAATAAATTTTAACAAAACTTATTCATCTAAAAAGTATTATACGATGATATATAAATTACAAATTTAAAAAGAAGTTCCCTGAGCACATACGTTCCGTAGCTTTGCACATTGCGGGCGTAGTACTCGATCGTTATTTAGCTGTGATGTTATTTTTAAACCGCGATATCTCCTAAGATATTCATTTCAATCAAATTATGTAAACAGCAATTTTGCTTTAAATTAAATACTTGAGATGAATAACGTATTAATTTGGATAGGGATTAATATCATGTTTATAAAAACACCTTTAAGGGGAACTTTTTAAAGGGACCAATTCTGTCATACATGATTTTTGCGAAACTTTAACCGTTTACGCAGCGCATCCAGCGGAAGCTCTCAATAGGAAAAAAATCTCCAGATTTTGAAACATTCTTCATTGGTGCTCCGCTTCCATTACTCTTTTTGGGTGCCGGGACAATCAAGTTGAATTATCAGCTATTTCTTCACGTGTTCGTAAACTTTGTCTTACGAGTCCCGTCCATTATATTCTTTCTCGCTGTTTCAAAGGTTAGTTGGAACAAAATTAAATTTGAATTCAGCTCGCCTTTGTACATGGCAAATGTTCTTATATATAATATAGTTAGAAGTTCAAATTTTATTGTGTAGGTACAATTAAGAATTAAAAATTATGGGACACGGGACATGATGCAAAACTCCGGTTCCCGGAAATCCCTGCCATCTGGCAATCCTAGGTGGGATACACGATGGTTGCATACGTCGCGTCGTTCGCGTAGTAAAACAAGCCATATTAGTTTCAGAAGCAATGCCACCACGTGTACATGCAGATTCAAATGACTACAAGGAACTAAATAAGAAACCTACTCAACAGAATGAGAAATGGGAACTTGTCTGGCCGACCGTGATAACGCTCGCAACAGTACACATCTGGGGATTCTATGGCTTATATATATTTTTATTCAAGGCTAAATGGCTAACTGTGTTCTTTGGTAAGTATTTTACCCATTATCACAATACTATATATTTTTAGTCGCTAAAACAGGTTATTCCGATGGGTCCATATTGGCTCACCTAAAGTTCTTTACCCGAAATTGTTCTTCCTAACGATTTGTAATCCTAATGATCACTCTTCCTAAAAAATTTCATCCTAAAGTTTTCATTCATACTATTTGTAGTGCTACCGGCGATGTTCATAACACTCATGTTTCCGAAAATTGTAATTAATAATATCATTAATGTAATACTTGAACTCCTACTGTTTTTTTATCATTACGCTTTTATCCCTAAACATAATTACCATAATAAAAATATATGTAGGTAAAAGATGGTATTTATAGTTTAAATTTGAGGGTATAATTATTATTTGGAGGTATGCTTTACATAACGTACTAAGTAGTGTCTATTGCTAGGTTCAAGTAAGATAATGATGTCTTAAAAACCAAGAAAGTGTTTAGAATGATTAAAGGTCGCGGTCACAGATTTTTGTATTAAATGAATGAAATTCATAAAATCACGACTCATTTACGGTTTTGTTTATGGCCTGGGTTTATACCGCAGTTTATACCGCAGTTCTAACCTAACCTTAACCAGAATACACCAATAAAAGTGATTATATAAAAGCTATAGCCGCTAATATTAAACTAATTTAATTGAAATGTGTATATGAAAACATGTATCATGTACCATGGTACTATTATTCTTATATGTTATACATGTTATGTGAAAATAACTAAATAACTAAAACTGTAAAAGTTACGCAAAATTAATGTATTTAATACTGATTTTTATGAATAAAAATAAATCTAAACAAAAAAAATATGACTTTGAATAATAGTGTAAAAGATGGTTATGTTGAAAAAATATAGGAAAACTAATAAAAGTACAATAGATGTTTATTGCTACTGACATTATGAAGTTGAATGCTTCGAAATTATGAACGTTAGTGACAGAGTAGTTAGGAATTGTAATTGTTCGGATGAAAAAAGGTTAGGAAGAACATTTTCGGATTTCCAATTATCGGAGTTGAAAATTTAGGTGAACTTTGACGCATCCAATTCCGATGCTGCGATAAGATGAAAATAGTTACCAAATCGCCAAAGCTATAAGAAAATGTGTGCATGCTAAGTTCTAAGCTAAACAAACTCATACACCCAAAAGTCCTACAAATACAGTTCACTAGGCTTCTCGTCCTGGGTAGTTAAAAAAATACGAATGTTAAAGCTTTATACGTAGCTTAACCTACTCGAGTTGTATTGCAGTAAGTTGGAGTATTAAAACAAAAATGTTGGTTGGTTAACTAGTAAATTAGATGCTCTGTGGCTGACTTAACAAATAAGGTGGTTATTTATTTATACACATAATAAATGGTGTCACGAAAATGTCCTAAATATATCTATAGAAACGAATCGACCAAACGTGGTGGAGAATATCGCCAAATGTTATGATTGAAACGATATGACCACCATTAGTATGATACCATCGGTATATTAATACATATCTCAATATGAGGAATATGAGGAATAGGGCACGTAGAGTCGGCTCCAGCTGCTACAATATCCTGTAAAGAAAACTTGTGTAATTGATAGATATAGTGTTATAAGACGTGATTACGGTAGGGATAATATGATAAAGTTTAAGCATTGTATGAGTAAACTGAGCTACTCTGAGATGTATGAAAAGGATAATCCAAATGAAGCATACTATGCATTCATAGAACAGTTTATGCTTTACTATAATTTATGTTTTCCAGAACTCGCATCCACAGTGCATGTTGTCAAAAAACCCAAATGGGTATCTAAGGGAATTAAAATTTGCAGCAAGAAAAAGCGTTCTCTTCTATGGAAGCAAAGGCTTCAACCAACTCCTCATAACAAAAAAACATTTAAAGCATACTCTAAATTATTCAAAAAAATTATGTTCCTCACAAAACGTTCTCAAAACAACTATAAAATAAAAACTTCAAGTAATAAGACTAGAACAACATGGCAAATAATAAATCAAGCAAAACTAAATATTCCTAAAAATCACATACAAGTAATTAAATTTGAAAAAAATTACATTACGTGCCCAAACGAAATAGCCAACCATTTCAATAACTATTTTGTTGATAGAATAAAACCCTCACTAATAGCAGATAATGATACGACATCCCTTATTATTAACAAAAATAATTCTATGTTTATGGCGCCTTGTCTACCTCAGGATATTTTAAGGATAATATCAGCTTTAAAACCTACAAATAGTGTTGGATGTGATAGTATATCTACAAAGGTATTAAAATTTGTGGCTAATGAAGTATGTGGACACTTGAGCTTCATACTTAATCTATGCATAACCAGTGGTACATTTCCAGAAGTCTTAAAAGAGTCAGTAGTTAAGCCAATTTTTAAAAAAACAGACAAGGAGATTATGGAATACTATAGGCCTATATCAATAATTCCTATAGTCTCCAAAGTCTTTGAAAAATTTATTCATAGAGAACTATCTGCCTATTTAAATAAAAATAATATCCTATGTGAGGAACAACATGGATTTCGTGAGAATAAAACTATTAACCTAGCAATCTATAATTTTCTCTATAAGGTCATGTTAAATGTCGACAAAAACACACCAGTATGCGCAATTTTCTGTGACATGACGCAGGCATTCGACCATGTTGATCATAGCATTCTAATAAAAAAAACTTAATGCCTATGGCATAAGAGGTAATTTATTAGATTTAATAAAATCATACCTACTTGGCAGAAAACAACGAACAGAGATAAACAAAATTAACCTAAACACAAAAAAGGAAGTTAAACATCTGTCAGAAGAGCGTACTATTATTTATGATGTACCGCAGGGGAGCGTATTGGGACCGTTATTATTCACCGTCTACATAAACGATTTGCCTAAATGTACGTTGCATCCAACGACGCTTTTTGCAGACGACAGTACGGTGACAATTTCAAATAATAATAATGACCCTATTAAATACAAACATGACATTACCAATTCCTTGACATCTATTATACAATGGCTTGACATTAACAATTTAAAAATTAATTTGGAGAAAACTAAAATTATTCACTTTAACCAACGTCCAAACTCAGCTGAAAATAATATATTAATAGAACATAATAACCAACCAGTAGAAAATGTCAGTACAACCAAATTCCTTGGACTTACTGTAGATAGAAAACTCGACTGGAAAGCACATATCGCCGATTTGTCCAAAAAATTCAGTAAATGTGCCTACGCTTTGCATTCTCTCTCAAATGTAGTAGGCACAGATGCCTTGATCACGGCATATCATGGTTTAACAGCTTCAATTTTACGTTACGGCATAATCTTTTGGGGAAATTCTACAGACAGGGATATTGTATTTAGGGCTCAGAAGAGGTGCATCCGAGCTATGTTTAAATTAAAGTCTACCGATAGCTGTGAGCCGTACTTCAAGAGGTATAAAATACTTACACTGCCATGCTTGTATATATTTGTAATCACAATGTTTATTAAAATGAATACCTCCTTATTTCCATGTTTAAATGACAATATTTCACGTAGTAGACGGGATGACAGTAGACTTCGCCTGCATCCCTCAAAAACAGCACTTATGCGCAAGAGTGTCTTCTGCATGGCTCCAATAATTTTTAATAAATTGCCAAAACATTGGAAAAAACTAAATAAGAATAGATTTAAGAATATGTTAAAAGATTTTTTAGTTAATAAGGCTTACTATAGCATCAATAATTTTCTGGCAGATGAAATGTTATATCCAATTTAATGTCTATACTTGGCAATAGCAACATATTAAATTATATAATTTTTCATGTAATATGACTTAATCATTAAATTTTGTAATTTCTAATGTTATAATAAATTTGTTTTTAAAATTAAAATTTATATTGCTTTTTGACATTTAATCTGATTGACATTTCATACTTTATTCCATTCAATGCTATTATAATAAGTCTACCTATTAATTATTTATATTAAGCCTATATCCTATTTTAAAATGTATTTTTTTTTTACTCCTAATGTATAGTTAAAATATTTTATGAAAATTGGTATAGAGCAATGTAATTAACTAACTTCAAGTACTTTATAAAAACAATTTGTACGCCAAATGTGGCTAACATGTCTGGACATTACCGTATAATAATATCTTGCATGCATCAGTATGTATACACATGTTATGGCAAATAAATATTACTTTACTTTACTTTACTTTACTCCATTTCCAGATTTCTTATACCCGGTTCTAGAACGGCACCTTAGCTGGATGCACCGGGTAGGACCGGTTCCATCTAACAGATTGATATAATAGATAATTTTGATAGAATAAAGTATAATAACAAAGAATATGAAATACAAAATTCATTGGGTGAATGCCCTAATGAAGACGTATCATGATGTGCCCACACAGATCACGATTTCGCGATATACAGTGTGTATTTTTCTTTTTCAGTTTATTTTCTTTACTGCTGCTCGATGCTTGGTATTACCGCAGGTGCACATAGACTATGGTCACACAAATCGTACAAAGCAAAACTGCCTTTTAAAATAATTCTCATGATCTTTAGTACAATGGCTATCCAAGTAAGTAAATGGATAAGGTATCGGTCTGACGACACGGGAGGTGGGTGGGTTCGAATCCTGGCCACTACACCACGGACGTGAACTTATTTATTTATTTGATTTATTTAGTTATTATTTACACAACATACAATTGTCCTTACAGGCTAACCTTAATGCGACAATGATGTTAAAATGTAGACAAATTGTGTAGTGTCTCTGGAATTCCGCCGATGAACATGTAAAAATATCGATTTCTACAGCGACCTTATTTATAATCCCCTCAGCTCTTGCTATCAAGGATTTTAAAATATTGGTTATGGCTACAGGAACCTCCAATGTCCTTTGTCTAGGTCCTTGCCTCAGCATGGTATTAGGAACAAGCAGTTTCATTGCTTCTAGCACTTGCGGATTGTGTAACCCACGAAACACTAAGAACATATTTATTTAACTAGCGCTAGATTCCGTCTAACCTCCAATTTATAATACCCAACCATACCTAACACAAAAAGGGTTGGATACATGGGTAATATATATATATATATATATCTATCTATATATATATATATATATATATATATATATATATATATATATATATATATATATATATATATATATATATATGGCGCGCTGAGTTTTATGTTATTTTCAGTGGTCAGTAATAAACTGGGTGCGCGAGCATCGCATGCATCACAAGTATTCAGACACAGACGCAGATCCTCACAACATAAACCGGGGATTTGTCTTCGCCCACGGAGGATGGTTGATGCTCCGGAAACACCCTGATATCAAAGCCAAGGGCCACACCATTAACATCAGTGACGTAACAAGCGATCCCGTTTTGAGGTTTCAAAAGCGGTCAGTACTTTACCTTTATTAAAATTAATTTCATTGTTGCATCTGTTGCTGCTGTTTATTGCGGTATCTTTAAAAGTTACCCTTAAAATTCACTGAACTAAATAAATTTGATCAGTACTGATAAATATGATGAATCTTGAGATGCTAGGGAAGTTGCAATAAGCAGTGTGCGAAGAGTCCATGGAAATGAGGGGATAAAAATAGTTCCCACTTGTGGAGAGTAGAACATTGGTGTATGAAATTTAATATGTTTGGTATTAAAGTAAAAACATTCGACAGTCTTAAAATATAAAATGGCCACCCTATATTATTCAAAGTGAACTAAATTGTTTAAATAAGCATAAAAAGCATAAAAAAAATATAAAAAATGAAATAAACGAGAATTAGATTTTTTAATTTTAATTTCATTTAATTATTTAACAATTAATTAAAAACGAAAAAAAGTATGCATATTTATTGATTAATTATTTAAATTTGATTTCGTCATTACTATGCAATTTATGCAATCCCTAAATGTGGTCGCATAAATTACGTATGTTTAATTCCTGTGTCGGGTATGTGTTGTTCGGGAATTTACCTTTAAGACATTTTTAGTCTGAAATGTTGCTTGGTGAAAATACGATTTACCTATAGGCTGACCGTTTAACTGAGTCCTCGCCTGCGCGGTACAGGGGCGCGGGGGTATGACGACAAAGGGGAATGAAACAGGTGCGGGCGGTGGGCAAATTTTTGTAATTGTTCATTTCGTTCGCTACATGGGTAGCGATCGCATGTGTTGACTGTTGCAGACACCTTGTGAGAGGTACACATGTAATAACTATCTCAAGATGAATCGAAAAATCTTCGGACATAAAGTAAACAGTCAGTGCAAGCAAATGGCTTTTAAGGTATACGAATATTTTAGAAAAAAGAAACTGAACCCAAAAAAAGTTTTGACTTTCTTACGATTTAATTATATGTTTAGATAACAAATAATATAATAGTTTATTCCCAATTATTTTATTTACGTACATAAGTTCATTAAAATTTTGTATCTTCTTAACTATTTTTCATTTGATAAATCACTATTTCTTTTTTCCTATGATGTCACATATCTTAGGCAATATCTTGGTGCATTTCATCTCCTGTATATTTCATTAAGGGCCACCACCGCCCGCACTTGTTTCAGTCCCCTTTGTCGTCATACCCCCGCGCCCCTGTACCGCGCAGGCGAGGACTCAGTTGAACGGTCAGCCTATAGATGAAAATACGACTCTGCCATACCCTTCTGAGTAATATAATATTTGTTTAGTGCGTGACAGTTGCGCCGCCACTGTATGGCTAAAACTGGCAACTATAGTGGCTCGGACGCCTCAACAGGCAGAAAACAAGACAATAAATATAAGTGTTTTTTTTTTGTAAAAAAATAAACGGTGGCAATAAACACTGATTATATTTAGCAAGTGTAGTTTTAATATATCTTATGTTAAAAAAAAGAAAATTGCATTGTTTTGAACTAATTTTGTTTAATTCTTTTCAGATATTACGGCATACTGGTGTTAGCATGCTTCCTCATACCTCCATACATTTCCACATTATGGGGAGAACCTTTTTTCTACGGCCTTGCCACCTGTGGGTTTTATCGGTTAATAAGAGTTTGGCACGCCACAAGTTCTGTAAACTCAATTGCACACATGTGGGGTAATAAGCCTTACAATAAGAACATAAAACCTGTACAAAACAAGATTTTATCATTATTTACGTTCGGCGAAGGACATCACAACTTTCATCACAGTTTCCCTTTGGACTATAAAACAGCTGAATTTAGCGGCATAGTGTTTAATTTAACGTCAGTACTCATTGAGTTAATGGAAAAAATTGGATGGGCGTATGACTTGAAGACTGTTTCGCCTGATGTCGTCAGGAAATATGTGGAAAGGACTGGTGACGGCTCTCACAATATCTGGGGACATGACAAGACTGATACAAATGGCCTAGAAGAAAATTATTAAAGCACACTTTGCTTGCAACGCTCAGAATGGAAATGAAATTTGATGTCTTGCAATATCAATTATTAGTTATATTGTAGTAATTCGCTATTCTTATTACATTATATTGTTACTTGTAAGTGAGGACCTGAATTAGCGGCAAGTATCGTAATGATACAGTTATGCTAATATCAATTGTTACTTCTATTGGTCTTTTATTAAATAAATAAAATGGAATATCACTTTTGAAACAATTTAACTATTAGTTTGTTCGACTAAAAACTCAAGCAATAAATACAAAAAAAAAATATTTGAATCCTCGCAAGTTTTTTTGAAACCTATTCGCACTTTAGCAGGGTTAGTGTAACGAGCAGGCAATAGATTTTTTTGTATATTTGCCAAGTTTCCCCATACAAAAATAAGATAAAATCGCGACATAATCTATCTCACGCTCGTTATGCTAGCTAGGCAGACAGCGGTCTCGTTGGGCCTCTGGTAATGTCGGAGTCCATGGGTAGGGATTGCCACCGCAGGCAATACAAAACTTTTTGTAGTCTCTTTAGAAAACCTAGACAGACAGCTCATTTTACAAAACTAAATGGGCAAAAATATTTGTTCCAAAGAGTGAGGTGAGGATGAGCATGCTGTCTATGGCACCAAAGAGATTGGAGACTCAAAGGAGAACTAAAATCGAGTTTATAAGTAAGCGATTTACAGCAATAGTTCTTGTATTTCATGAATACAGTTTAATTTAGAGTTCGCATTATTAGTTGTTTGCGTGAACATGCACAAGTGTGCGTATTTGACGGAACGCATCAGTTTTGGGTGAGTTGCCGGTCACATGTTATTTGGTCACACACACAAATCAAATCAAATCAAATCAAATCATTTATTTTTCTGCAAACATGGGTACATAAAGGTGTTACAAATATAGAATAGGTTTCTTCCATGTTCAGCCATTTAGCATGCAAAAGATAGAGTAGTAGTACATAATAATCATAAAACATTATTTAATTTAAATTGAATGTATTTATTGTAGAAAACGTTACCTTGCGCAAATTATTAATTAATTTTAAGAAAGTTAGTATATTGAGATCAAAATTATATTTGTTGAATTAATATTAAATGTCAAAATTATAGAAATAATATTTTATGTCAGGTAATGTAATTATATTATAGGTATCAAAATCATTAAATAAATCATTCAATTTATTCACAATATATAATAACTTAATTCTATATTTGGCTTTCATCACAAAATCGTATATCATACCAGCGTTTATATATTTTTATCATTGAAATATTCATTGATTGTATAGTAAGTTTTATGTATTAAAAACATACGAAGTTTATTTTTAAAACTATTATTATTTATAGCTTCTTTAATTTGAGATGGAAGTTTCTTATAAATCCTTACAGTCATGCAGAATATACTATGATTCATGAGCGTTGTTCGTGATGGTGTTACCAGTAAACGAGCCCTATTACGGTTTCTACTAGTTTTCTGATAAAATTGTGGATTTGACCTTACGAACATAGCAACTTCGTATATATATATTGAAGGGAATGTGAGAAGCTTGTGCTTTATGAAATGTGGTTTACACGAATCCGTTTTTTGAAGGTTACAAATTGCTCTGACACACCTTTTTTGTGCTAACAGTACTCGCTCCTTACCCGTACAATTCCCCCAAAAAATAACTCCATATTTTAAAATAGAACTCACATAGCCATGGTATGCACATAGTACTGCACTTTGGTTTACTTTTTTACTAAGCATATATAACGCGTAAGAGAATCTCAATAGTTTATTGGTAATGTCATTTATTTGGGTATTGAATGTAAGATTACTATCTATGCTAATTCCAAGAAATTTTGTGGTTCTTGTTTCTTCTATTTTTTGTCCCATATAGGTAACACAAGGATCATTAGAATTTTTAGCTTCCCTTTGTCGAAAGTGCATGATCTTGGTTTTCAAAAAGTTTAGGTTTAAATTATTATTTTTTAACCAATTAACCACATTACATATTGTTTCATTGATTTCTGTTTCATAGTTATGATCTCTACCTTTCTCAAATATAATTGTGCTATCATCAGCAAACAAGATAATCGTTTTATTAATAGCCTTTGGCATGTCGTTGATATATGCTAAAAATAGCAAAGGCCCCATTACCGATCCTTGAGGCACGCCATAAAGTACTTTTCGTGGCGTAGATGTGTGTGTTAATTCAGTTTTCGATTCGATGTCAATTTTAGTGATTTGTGTGTATTGTTCGCGGTCACTTAGATATGACTTAATCAATTCATACGCGCTACCTCTAATGCCATATGTGTAAAGCTTCCTCATCAAGATCTTATGGTCCACAAAGTCAAATGCCTTTGATAAATCCATATAAATGGCTGACACTGGTATTCTCCTATCAACATTAGTCATTACTTTTTTTAACATATCATAAATTGCTAGGTTTATATTTTTATTTTTTCTAAAGCCATACTGCTCAGGAATAAGAATATTATTTGTTTCAAAATACTTATATATGATCTTATGAAGAACCTTTTCAAATACTTTCGCAAAAATGGGAATTATTGCAATCGGCCTGTAGTTGCCCATGCAGTCTTTATCACCTTTCTTGAAGATTGGTTTAACAATTGCTATTTTTAGTTGCGTTGGAAAAATTCCAGTCTCAATTGTCAAGTTAATGATAAAACTAAGTATGGGTGCAACAATTTGTGAAGTCTGTTTAATAATTTTGGTCGTTATACCATCAACGCCATAGCTATTTGTGTTTTTTAGATCCATTATTGTATTTAAAATGTCAGTAGTATTAGTAGGTGATAAAAATATTGAATTTGGATTGTTGCATGTCGTTGTATGTTTATAAATATTAGAATTGTTACTTTCAGTTAGTTCAATAAAATAATTGTTAAATGTGTCTGCCATAGTTTCAGGATCTATAATAATTTTACCGTCATGATTAATACATTCAATTCCTTCCACAATGTCGTTATCATAGCTATTTTCTTTAATTATTTTCCATGTAGCTTTCGACTTATTATCTGATATATTAATGTAGTTATTGTTTTGAGCTCTTTGTGTTAGTTTAATAATTTTTTTATACCTTTTTGTGTAATTGTTATATTGTAATCTAAGGACAGGGTCTTTCAATAGTCTTGTTTGCCACAACATCTGTCTTTTCCGTTTACTACATAGCTTAATGCCACGTGAAATCCATTTAGGCTTTTTATGTAGCGTCTTTTTTATTGTCATTACTGGAAAACACAAGTCATAAAATAGCTTGTATTGTTCCAGGAACAAATTATAGGCTGAATCAGGATTATTAGCCGCGTACACATCAGTAAAACTAAGGCTCGTAAGGCAATTTTTGAATTTTTTTATGTTTTCGCTAGAGTAGTCACGCCTTTTGACATACCAAAATGGCATAATGCAAGTTTACTTTACACGAAATGTAAGTAACTGCGCCATATGGTCTGATAACGCCAATTCTATATTCAAACTTTTACAGTGAGTGACATTGTGGAATATGTTATCAATGCAAGTTGAACTTCTAGGTCTAGTTGGTGTATTTATTGCCATTTTTAGATTGTAGCTATTAAGAATTTCTTTGAGTTCCCTAGATGTTTTCGTATTTTCTAATGTATCTATGTTATAGTCACCGCACAGGATTACTTTTTTGTTACCCTTTAGACAAAGTTTAGTGAGAATTTTATCAAAAATATGGAAAAAGATTGCAACAGATTTTGAATCAGTCTTAGGCGGTCTATAAATACACGTAATATTGATTTTATGTTCAATAAGTTCTATGGAACAGCATTCTATAATATTCAGAACAGACATTTTTGTGATATCGTCAACTGGGATGTATTTGTGTCCATGCTTTACCAATATACAGGAACCACCATAGCGATTGTGTCTTGTAGTGTAAGATGCAAGCTTAAAGTTAACCATTTTTAGATGTTTTACATCCTCTTCAATCATGTTATGTTCGCTAACGCATATCACATCAACCTTAGTACCTTTCATATAAAATTCATCTAGATTAACAGTAAGCATATCCGACTTTGTGATAAGGCCATCAATATTTTGGTGCATCACAGTTATATTATTGGTGAACATCTTTGTATTAGTATAATTAGGAGCGAAATAAATCACACTCATCGTA
This sequence comes from Hypena proboscidalis, assembly GCA_905147285.1. Lineage (NCBI taxonomy): Eukaryota > Metazoa > Arthropoda > Insecta > Lepidoptera > Erebidae > Hypena > Hypena proboscidalis. The sequence goes on along the minus strand of LR990150.1, from coordinate 78,763 downwards.
TTGAGTTATTTCACCTGTATAACATGTCATGAAATCTAGTTCACATTTTAAATTTTCAAATATATTTTTCATTGCATTATTATTTATTTCACCATTTCGTTTATACATTGAGTAGTCCCATGAAAGATTCAAATTAGTGTCAAAAATTATTGCATAGTTAATAGATTGAATATCAAGATATAACAGATTATTAAATATCTCTACTCTTTTATTAAACATAACTGAATAATCGCTAAACTTATAAGTAGGCAAGCAAATAATTATGTTTGTGTTTTTAATATTTTGCAATTTCTCTCTTAGGCTCACAACTAATTCATAATAATTATTGGTTGATCGGAAATCTTCATCACCAACAAAAACAACACAACAGTCATCAAATGTATAATCAGCAATTTTTTGCTCAATGTTATCAATGAGATATTCTATTTTCCGTTGAGGCGATAGAAAATGGCATATTTACTCACACGTGTACGGATTCAACGGTCCAACTACCTCCATGAATTGCAAGAACTATACATATCGCATAAACCATCTTGATTCTCAACACCCGGATATACTCCAATCTCATGCCAAATCCCACCATATTTATTGACCAGAACTTTTCAGAACGTATATCCGTTCGGAAACACGTCCTGTTTCTGGTGAATAAATACAGAATAACAGCTTTTATCTTTAGTGTTTCCGAACTGTAGCCAAATAACGGGGATTTACTAGTCAAATATACAAGCGATTCCGTATCTGTCATTAATATCTGGCTGAAATCCAAATGGGGAATGTTGTTTTAGTTCTATAATCATAAGTTGTGCGAACTGGATTTAATATTATTTCCTGGAGTGCGTATCGGCATAGTTTACAGAATTCACTATTTGACGATATATTTTTATATCCCAACTATTAATTTTTAAATTTTAGAGTCTGTCTGACTCACAGCCCCGATCTTAATGTAATATTGTATAGGAAGAATAAGAATAAGATACATTTTATTCTGGCATAAAAACATTACAATATGTTTTGGAGTGCACGGCTGGTGTAGTGCCTCGCCGCTTTCAACTACGCTGGTGTTGTGGGTTCGATCACCACACGTGACAAACCTTTGTGTGAGCCGCAAAGTATTCTAACTCTGGGTGAGCTTTGTGTGTGTGAAATGTATGTTTGTGAACACCCCCGCGACACCAGTTATTCCTAGTGCGGGCGTCGTTTTAAAAAAAGCAGAAAGCTGAAGTTAATAGCGTCTAAAACTACTTAATCTTAAATATTATTAATATGCCAAAATTTTACGCATCTCAGCAAATATTGCAGAAATGGTACATGGTACATGGTGCAGCACAATACTGCAGCGCTAAAAGCATCGCAGCACTGATAATTCTGATGCGCCCAGTGAGTAAGTAACAGTGTGATAAAAGAAAAAAAGAAAAATTTGTGTAACACTGTCATAAGCAATAAACAAGGAAAACATTACGACCAAATAACATTAAAGAGCTACAATATCCTTTCTATTAATATAAATAATAATACTCATACATAATTGAAATAGTTGAAAGTCTGGTAAAGGACTTACGCTACGTTAAACTTAAAAATAAATTTTCAACTGATTCTTAGTATAATTTGCTAAGCATAGCTAAATGCTATAAAATAATCAAAAAGAAATAACATAACAATTAATAAAGACCAGAATAGGATTAAATTGACTTTCTTGGACTTGCAGCACTAAGCAACCAGCAGCTATAGGTATTATGCCTCAAAACCTATTAATCACAGGAAGAGAGCTATGAAGAAATTTTCTTCACGTTTTTAATTCCATACAGTTTTAACGTTCGCTTACTTTCCTAGAGCTAACTCTATAAACGAATATTGTCTGTGTCACAGAGCATGAAACTAAATAGAGATTACGATAGCCGTTCGACAACGCTTGCTGCCTAATTTTTGATCACGGGTCAATCCTTTGTTCCAAGAGTTCAGATTACTCAGTTTGCCTGGTCTGTATATCTTAGAAGCTGCTAAGTTTGTAAAGAATAATAAACATTTCTTTACAACAGCTCAAGAAATATTTCCTAGAAATACAAGAAATCCTGAAAGAATTGTCCTGCCAAAGGTACCCAAAACCGCACTTTATCAAAAGAACTGCTACGCAATGCTACCTTTACTCGCAATCAGGGCGCACCAGAATACCAGCGCTGTAGTGCTGATGTGCTGCAGTAGTATGCTGAGGTGTGTACCTTTTTTGGCACATCAATTAAATTTTTATTATAAGTAGTTTTATAAGTAATATTAAGATTATGATTTGCCAAAATAAATGTTTCTTTCTTTCTTTCTCTTCAATGTGTGGTCGTATATTTAAAAATATACCAGACACTTTAAAAAACTTGCCTTCAAATCTGTTTAATAAAAAATTTAAAGGTTGGTTATTAGAACAATGCTATTATACTGTAGACGAGTTTATGAATAGAAAGTGACATAGGTAATTATTGTGTTATAAATTGTGACATTTGGATGGGATAATTATAATTAACATATTGTATTTGACATGTAAGCATTGACATTATTTTATATTATTATTCTGATTTCACGTTTAAAAACTTTTGAATTGTTTTTTTTATTTTTTTATTTTTATTGACATGATTTAACTGACATTAACAAATTTATATACTACAATTTAATTCATTTATGTGTGGAGCTTAAAACTATTCAATGATGTTCGCATTTAGTTAAGTAAATTATATTTGCATGTCAATACATTTGACTGAAGTTGCATGAACTATCTGTAGTATGTAAGATCTACATTGTACCAACTTTAAGGCAAATAAATGATTATTATTATTATTATTTTGTTTTCTATTTTTTATAATCTCGGCTTATGCCGGTTTTTTTAAGAATAACACGGGCCGAAGCCAAGTGTTAATCTAAGTGTTGTGTGTCATTGTGTAGAGTGGTTGGTGATCGCTGTGATGGTGTAGAGTTGATCTGATTGTCTGTTTGCAAGAATTTTCTCACTATCCTACAGGTATTAAGTATGGCAGCTTTTTGGAGATTTTTGTATGTGTATGGATGCAAGTCTAACGATTTTATAGATAGATGTAGTTGCTTCGGGATGACACCTGTAGTTGATAGTACAACAGGTATTATAGAAACGTTATTAAGTTGCCACATTCTGGATATTTCAAGTTTAAGGTCTGTGTATTTAGAGAGTTTTCCTGCTATGGTACTCTGTAGGTTGTGAGTGTTTGGTATAGCTATATCAATGAGTTGTGCAGTTTTATTAACTTTGTCTAGTAGAGTTATATCTGGTCGGTTGTAGTGTGTGGTTTTGTCTGTCAAAATAGCACGGTCATAATAAAGTTTATAAGAATCGTTTTCAAGGACAAAATTTCCGGAACATATTTGTAATAAGGTATTGGTGGTGTGCTGAGAAGATTATATTTAATCGCTAACTTTTGGTGTATGATATTAGCTATTTGATCGTGCCTATGCTTGTAGTCTGTCTGAACTATTGCTTTGCACGCACCTGTGATATGCTGTATGGTTTCAGTCGTACTATTACACCGCCTGCAAATATCAAGTGTTTGGGGGATACGCATTATATGTTTTCGATAGTTTCGGGTTTCTATGACTTGATCTTAGAAAAAAAAAAAAATACAAAAAAAAAAAAAAAACTAAACAACAACAAATAAATTTAACACTTTAAATGTAACCACATAGGAATTTGGTAAAAGTTTTTAATACTATTTTCTTTATGTATTTAAAAACACTATGCCATCAATGCCACATCTAGTTAATCACTGTATACATCCATGTTTTCTGCTTTGGTTAACCTACGATCGAGTCTCTTGCCATTTATGATACTTGTTTACCCTCATTATTTTTTACTTTTTGTTTTGTGTTCTATCTACTTTGTGCGCTCTAAATATTAATGTTAATTTTTAAATATTGTTTCTCAGTAAGTGAATTATGTATGCAATTCTTTTGAGAAATAAAGTAATTCTTATACCTTATCTTGTATCGCCTGCATAAACCCTTCTGTTTCCGGAAACATATCACCACTGCTGAGCCATTCGTTCGATGCTACCTTGTCGACTGTAGGCTGATTCAGGTCTTGACGATGTCTACCATGTAGCGCTTTTTGTGTCCATGCCACAATTTTTTCTTGTAATTCAATCTGTTTCTCATTGCTTTGTTGAGTATTATCGAACATATTCAAGGGAGTTAATTTTCGGTCATTATAAACTATTGTTTTGTGTAAATTGGAAGTGGAAGTTTTATTATTATCAAAATGGTATGCAATCAAAACCTTATTTTTTATTTTGCGAGAAAATTATATGTTCGATGATATTAAAAACTGCATCTGTATAATGTTACATTTGGTGGCATTTTTAAATATTTGTAAATGTAATTTGTAATTTTGATGAAAAATTTGTAATAAAGTAATTTGTAAATGTTTTATTTATTTACAAAACCAACCATATTTTGAAAGCCAATTCCGAGTCACTATTGTAAGTGTAATAGTGATTATCCTGATTTTTTTTATCTTTAAGCAGCGTTAAGCACATTATGTAATATATCTTGTATCGGCACTGAGCCTGTTACTATTAAAACATGTTAAACATAAGTGCGGTATGTTAAAAATGCAATGTACTTTAAAATAAAATGATTAATGATATTAAAATTGCCTCTGTATTAATATTTGTAAATATCTTATTGGTTTACAAAACTAGCCATATTTTAAATGCCATTTCAGAGACACAACAATTTTTTTGCAGTTAGCGGGCGCATGAAAGAGGTTATACACTCCGCACGTTATTTTGCAATTTCTATCGTTATTCCATGTTCTGTATCATATTATGTTCTATGAAAGAAGGGGTTCATGAAACACGATGCGGGTTTGCAAACATACAACTAAAACATTGATACTGTTTGATTAAACTTAACTAAGTTGTCGCTAATATAGTACATTATTAGCTAAAATGCTGCTTGCCATTTGGTTATTTAATTATTCAAAACTTTATTCACATAATTTTTAATAAAAAAAAACCGACTTCAAAAAGTAGGTAAACTAAAAAGCAAAAAATAAATTTACTTCGCACAAAATAATACGTTTTTTCATTTAGTTAAATAGAAATTATTTTATAATCCTGAAGTCGGTGCCAAGTAAATCGGATAATTAAGAACTAATATTCAGTCAAAAAATAGTTGTTAGAAAGATTGATATTATCTATACAGAGTTATTGTTTACCTGGCACCGATTTCAGAATTATAAAATAATTTCTATTTAACTAAATGAAAAAACGTATTATTTTTTGAAAAAAAATATTTTTTGCTTTTTAGTTTACCTACTTTTTGAAGTCGGTTTTTTTTTATTAAAAATTATTTTATTTTACGATTTTAAGTGATGGGTAGACCGAGCAAGAATGTTTCTCGAATGAGGAGACGACGGTTACTTGAGACGGAAAACTTATTAATAATAATTCCCGTACTCCTAACCGTTGAGGAGTTGTACCTTCCAGCATCAGCTCAGCAACATAAAATGCTGACTACTAGATGCAAATATCCGAGTAGCTTTAGATAATATACAAAAAACAATATAGAAGCCTTTTAAATTTGAGGGTTGCCCTCGATTTCTCTAGGATCCCATCATCAGAACGTAACTTGAAAAAAATGGGACCACATGACAAGTATATCCTTTTAAACAAAAAAAGAATTTCTCAAATCGGTCCAGGCGTCTTCGAGTAATCGGCGAACAAACATAGAAAAAAAAAATACAACCGAATTGAGAACCTCCTCGTTTTTTTGAAGTCGGTGGTATGAACGATGGTACATGGGTGGCATTAACGCCGTAAGCATTATCTACCAGTCAACCTTTAGGTGATGCAGAGACGACAAATGGAAGGTGCAAGAGCTGAGAGTTGGTTGGAAACTAAAACTAATACACACACAAGTAAACAATCTATATATATAAAAATGAAACCCGTTTTCCGTTGTCACGGCATCACGCGTGATCGGCTGAACCGATTTCGCTGATTCTTTTTATGTTGTGTTTGTTATAGTCAGGAGATGGTTCTTATGAAATAAAAGACTAGGCAACTTGCGTGGAAAATGATAAAATACTAGTATTATTGTGAAAAAGCGTGGGGCGCTCTGTGCCATATTTTTCGTCCATCGACTTATTTATTTATTTATTTATAAAACTTCATATACAGCAGTGTATATAGGCGGACTTAATGCCTAGGGCATTCTCTACCAGTCTACCTTCAGGTGGTGCAGAGATAACAAAGTAGGCGAAGTCAAGTACTCGAAAGTTCAATGAGAGTAAAGCAATAAATATTATAATTAGAAACATAAAATATAAATACTAACCATACATAGATATAATGTGATAAATATACACATAAACATACTTAAGTACTTAAAACAATACATAAATACAAATTATACCACAGTCTGTTGTGACAATTCTGCCATATTCTTAAGGAATAGTTGGCGAACTTTCATTTTGAATGCATAACGACTCGTAGCCGTCCTGATCTCAAGAGGGAGTGCATTCCAGAGAAGGACTGATTGGACAGGAAAAGATGAATTAACAAATCCAGAAGTATGAGAGGGAACTAGGAGGAGAAGATTATTAGAAGAGCGAAGATCTCTATTGTGATTAGAGCTAAGATATTGAAAGTAAGGAATTAAATAAGATGGTGAAGTAGGGGAAGTCAGGATAGAATATAAAGTGGTAAGGGCACGCAAGTTTCGACGCTGGCGGATCGGCAGCCAGTTCAGTTGTGCACGACATGAAGACACATGGTCATATTTCCGAAGATTGTAAATGAATCGAATGCAGTTATTAAGAAGACGGTCAATTTTGTTTAGGAGATCTGCATTCAGGTCAAAATAGCACACATCTCCATAGTCGACAATAGGAAAAATTAAAGTTTGCACGATCGTTGTCTTGGTGTTGGACGGAAGAAAGTCGATAGAGGGCGCGAAGGGTACCTGTAATCTTTTGGCTCATGTTTGTAACTTGGGCACGCCAGTTTAGAGTGGGGTCTATGAAGAGGCCGAGGTCCTTCACCTTAGAAGCTAAGGGTATGACCGAGTTATTAAATACCACCGGAGGTACCATTATTGTTTCCAGTCGACTCATCATTCTCTGGCTGCCCACGATGATGGCTTGGCATTTGTTTGGGTTAACAACTAAACCAAATCTGTCAGACCAAAGATTAATACGCTCCAAGTCACCATTAACCTTATCTACAGCCAAAGAAATACTGTCAACATGAGCCTGATAGTACAGCTGCAAGTCATCAGCGTAAACATGATACGAACACTGAAGTTCATGAGTAATGAGGTTAATAAATATTGAAAATAATAACGGAGAGAGTATACCGCCTTGGGGCACGCCAGCATCCAGACTACTCCAACTTGACGAAGTCTCGTTGATGCAAACTGACTGCTGACGCCCTCGAAGATAACTTGAGAACCATTCCAACGCATCCGAAGAGATCATAAGATGGGAGAGGACTTACTTATTACTGATATCTTATTTACTGATTCATCAACGCAGGGCCTAAACCACTAGGGCTAGAAACTTAAAAGTTTCCATGAAGGTTCCTTACATGGCGTAGGGGCGCACTAAGAAGAGATTTTTGGCAATTCCATTTTGAAGTGGGTAAAATGAGGGATGAACGGTTGTATGGAAGTCCGTCATTTTTGAAGTTTCACGCAAACGCGCAAACGCATTCATGAAATTTCGTATAGTTAAACATGAATAAAAATAAATGAATTTCTGTACCGGGGTTGTTCTAAATTGTATTCCTAAGAGGGGGAAATTAGGGTTTTTCAGTTAGAAATGAGTTGTCGCAAACATTCAATAGATGGCGTTGTGAACATTTTTTTACTTATGGGCACCGGCAAACCGCGCGCGGCATCTAGTAACCTATGAAGTTGTTAATGTTTAATATAGATATCAAACCTGTTTTGAGTCCATTATTATGTTGTAACGGCTGACCACGGTACCCTATTGCGCGTGGCCCGACACTCACTTGGCCGTTTTTGGGGTTTGTTGTTGCAACTTCACTTACCTTATAAAAAAAAAACATAAAACATATATTATGACCTTCTACTCAAGTGCGATACAAATTCTTAGAAGCCTGCCTTCCGTGATGTGTACGTGATAATTTACACATACATTTTTGTCTAGAGATGGCCATTTGATAGCGAGTAAATTAAATGTTCGATTTTTAGACAGGCAGCTCGATTGTTGCTACATATTTTCTATAAAAGTATTACTTCATGAGTCATTCTGACACTCAAAAAATCGTTATGTTGCAATCGACGCAAATCCAAAAATCGATTAAATAGGTTATCGATTTTTGATTCAGGCAGCTAGATATTATTAATTGAATATTCGATCTTTTGACAGACAGCTTCATTGTTGCTATATATTTTCTATAAAAGTATATCTTCATAAGTTGACCACTCAAAAAATCGTTTTGTTGCAATCGATGCAAATCCAAAAATCGATTAAATAGGTTATCAATTTCTGATTCAGGCAGCTTGATTTCTTAAAAAGATCTGGATTCATTCGTTAATAATAAGTATTGCTACTCGCACCGAGAATCGATATTTTAAAAATCAACATCCTTATTTGTATCATCACGCCATTAACATTCAGTGCGGTGAGCAGATCGACATGTTTGAAATATGGCGGATGAGTGTATTTGGAATACAAATGGATTTAATTAGTGTGCTTCATTTATTCAAAGACGATGGTGACAATAAAAGGATAGACGGGCGACTGCAAACTATTTTTTGAGACTGCCACTTTGGTTAAGTGGTTGACGTATGCGGCCTTTTACTGCGGGGTTCTCAGGTTCGAGTTGGAAAAAGTGTTATTTTTCCATCAGGAATTTTTAATAGCAGCATGAAGTTGGACACAATTCTTTACTAAGGTTAGTGAAGATAGCAGATTCCAAAGAAGAAATCCTAGGTAATTAAGAACTGAAATATGTAGAAGCACTCTTCACAGTTACTACAAGTCAATAAAAAAAATTAATCACATTCCACAAACATTAAGATAACTATATTATAATTATAACCTTAACATCTTTTTAAAAGAAAACTTAAGTGTTGGTTACTTGCAAAGTGCTTTTATACGCTAAATGAATTTTATTCCTGTAAAAAATAAGTTATTCTGTTTGTTAGTGCTACTTTTTAATTCATGTTTACTACTCTAAACAAAGAATTCGTATGCCTATTAAAGGTGAATATGTCGCGCTGCTTAAAAATGTATACCATCTGCTGTACCATATTCTTGCGAATAAATGAATCTTGAATCTTGAATCAAGCCCAACGGATGGCGATAGCGCCCATTATCACATGAAACATTACATGTGATGGTAGGTCACACCTCTGCCACACCCGTCTGGGTAATAAGGCGAGATGTTATGTTATTTTACGTATATTGAATAGTATCGATTCTTTGAAATCGATTTAAATCAACTGTACTTTTGCAGGAGGAAACGACATCCTTATTTGTATCATCACGCTATTAACATTCTGTGTGGTGAAAAGATCGCCTTGTTTGAAATGTGGCGGATGAGTGTATTCGCAATACAAATGGATTGAATGATGTGCTTCATTTATTATTTAGTGGTAAACTCATACCATTGATACTTTGGACTCTTCTAATTTCCGATCAGTATTTTTACTGTACCCTAAACAATATTAAACTAAATAATCTGATGCAGAAAGCGGTGCTACTCGATACGGTAAGCTTGTGAGGAGGTTCCTCTCTATGGAGCCCTAACTGTCAGCTTGGTCCCTGCACCTGATGTCGGTGGGACATTGTTTTTTATATTTTAATTTTTTTTGTACTTTATATTTAAAAATGTACAATTCTATAGTTTTATATTTTTAAATGTACCTACTTTTCTTTAATAATTTGTATTTAAACATATGAAAAATGAGAGAAAATAAATTATTATATAAAATATACATAAGAAAGTTGTTCAAACAGAGATTAGTGTCTGATTTAGAATATACCTATGGTTCTGATCACCAGGTTTATAACTATAAGATTTGTCTAATTGCTAATTTAACAGCAATTACTTAAGTAAAATAAAAAATAAAATCTTAAAGCTGCTCAAACATTTAAATACCGCATGCGAATTCCCTAAATGGAAACACCCGAAATTTTAATTTCTGTCAATCAAATATTGGCCTTATTTATATGAAGATAAGGATGCACAAAACTTTTTGAAATCGACAGTTTCCCTTACAGAATCATGCCACCGATATCGTACTTCATTAACGGACTTACGAGATATTAATTGTAAAGATTGAATTGCCTCGATGGTCTAGTGGGTAGCGTATGCGCCTCTCACCGCGATGTCTCGGGTTCAATTCCCGGGTCAGGCAAAGTGTTAATATTATCAGCACGGAATTGGAATTGTGCCCGGTGGATGGCGATAGGCTCACACCCTATCCCATGGGACTTTAACATAACAGGTGAAATGTGGGTGTTGTACAACTCGGCCACACCCTTCTGGGTACTATAGGCGTGATGTTATGTTTTGTTATTTAAATTTTTGAAGTTAAATTAAGTGAATTCAACAAAATGAAAGAACGAAAAGCTGTTATTAGCGAATAATTAGTAACACTAGTACCGTCTCGACTCTACTCCAACGAGAGCTATTGAATGAACCCTCTAATCTAATTCAATGAAACTAAATTCTAAGTTTCAGAACTTCAGTTTGAATGGTCTCGTCTAAATTACTTAAACTTTTCAAGTTAAACTACTCTTCTACTGAAATCTATTATTATTCTCAGTTTGTATAAACTAAGTAGGAAATCGAATTTTAGTTGCAGAATATCACGCCTATATTACCCAGAAGGGTAGGGTGCATGAAAGGAGCCTCCCCGAGTGACGTACACAACGATTCCCTACGTCCGGCGCACCCTGGGCAATTCGCGAGTTCTCCAAAGCGAATTGGCGAATCCTTTCACCACGATGGCAAGTCGAAATAAAATTTGACTCAGCCATCGACACGACGAAGAAGAAGAACCCAGAAGGGTGTGGTCTCTGTAAAGTATAACAGCCACACTTTTATGCTTAGGTTTTTTTTTTATTACCACGTCCACAGCGAACGAACGTGTAGTCCACCTGATGGTAAGTAGAGTACAGCCCATGGACATCAACAATCCACAAAAGCAGATTATAGATGCGTCGCTGCAGCTGAGGACTACGGTGTTATGCCTCATGTGCCAGTAATTTCAGGGCCTGATCTCACCACCAAACCGGAACACAGTAATGGAAGCACTACTATTTGGCGGCAGGTTAAAGGTGAGACGGTGGTGCTGCCGCCCTCGAGCTCATTCACAAGAGCTCTACCACCAGTGGTCCCATGTGATAAGGGTTGAGCCTATCGCCATCCACCGCGCACAATTCCGGGCTGTGATTGAGAATATTCTAACGAAATTTTGTAATAATATTTTCGTATGACACGGGTATCGAAACATAGAGCTCGCAGTGACAAGCAACATACAATATTACAGTGTAACTCCGTGCCTACACGTCATTATAATTATGTTTATATTGTGTAATGTTTTTTTGTAATTAAATATTATTTATTGTTTATTATAGTATTTTACAGTTTGTTACGCTCGACTTAGCTTGAGTAATATGTCTTGAATTAATATTGTCATTACTTTTTCTTTAATTATCTTTTGTTTATATTGTTATAATAAAAAACTATATTTCAATATCCAATAGACCATCAAGGCAATTTTCAATGATCGTTTTTTTAATTATTTTCATGTTTTATAAAAATATTATCTTGTGCCATAATCAATTCATCTTGTAAGGGTTTCCTTGTAAAAAAAAAAAAATAATATAAAGTAATGTAGGTTTCCTTTTATTTATGAGTACAATGGATTTACTTAACGCAAACAAGATATAAGAGGAAACTACCAGCCGCCGTATTTCTAAGATAAGATAAGATAAGATATATTTATTTGCAAAGAATGTGGTAAATACATAACAGATGGTATACAATAATATGCACAAGACACATTCTGCCATATGATAATAGCATGCAAATATTAATTGTACTGAAAGTAGCTAGCATGCAAATTGTACTGAAAACATTAAATTGAAAGCCGTATAATAAAATGTATATTAACACAAGGTAGGCAAGGCAACAAACACATTAAAGTTGCATAGAGACAAAACAATAAAACAAAACAAATAGAACTACAAAATATAAACCTATACCAATGCATTTCTGAAATGGTAAGACTGAGTGGCTGATTGCTTTACAAAATCATTATTAGTGTAAAAACTATTTTCTATTAACCACTTTTTCAAGGTTACACAAAATTTGTTATACTGCAGCTTAACTATGTTTTCTGGTAATGCATTATAAATTAACGGTGCCATGTAGGCACAACTCACCCTAAACATTTCGAGCCGAGGTACTGGTAATTTAAGTTGACTATGAGTAACTTTACGTCTATTAATATTGTCCTTTTTAGGGTTCCGTAGTACCTACAAGGAACCCTTATAGTTTCGCCATGTCCGTCTGTCCGTCTGTCCACGGCATAGCGACGAAACCGTTGGTGCTATAAAACTGAAATTTTGCATAAACATGTATGTTAACTAAACAAAGAAAGTCGTAGAGTAAAATTTGGAAAAATATTTTTTTTTCAGGTAGCTCCCCTACATGTAAAGTAGGGATGTTTTTTTTTTTTGTCGCCTACCCCATAGTGTGGGGTATTGTTAGATAGGACTTTTTAAAACGTTTAGGGGTTGCTAAGACAGTTTTTTGATTTAGGGATCCGTTTGCGAGATAATTAACTTTAAAGAGCAAATTTTTGTTCGAGTAGGGCGTCCCCCCCCCCTCTAAAAGCTAAACTACTGGATCCTAAAATCTGAAAAAAATTGTGTCGGTAGTACATGTAATGAACTTTAAAGGAAAACTATAGCGGATAAGTTCACTTCATTGGTTCAAGAGGAATAGGGGTCCGAAATGTCAGATGCAGTTACTCAGAATATTTCGTTCGAAATTCTTGAAACATAAATAAACATACATAATACATATATAAAATCACGCCTTTATCCCACGGAGGTAGGCAGAGACAATGGAACGCCATGTGCTTCGCTCCTTACATACTTCTTTCGCTTCCTCAACATTCATACATCTCGTCATACGTGCTAGCTGGTTTCGTGTACTACAAACATTTCCTTTCTGAAGGACGCCATTTAGTTAAAAAGTATTTTTCTATGGAACCCTACTGCGCGTGGCCCGACACGCACTTGGCCGGTTTTTTTCAAACAATTCAGCATTACACTTGACAAATTTAGCCACTTCCAAAATAAATATACAAGGAACCGTTAAAAGATGTTGGTTTTTAAAAACAGGTTTACATGATTCTGACCATTTCATGCCAAAAATTGCACGTATGCATTTTTTTTGTGCTATAAAAACCCTAGAAACATCAGTTGAGTATCCCCAAACTAAAATGCCGTATAGTTTCGTAATCGCGCTTCAACTTAGTATTGAGTATTTAGTCTCAATCTACTTTTATAGACCTGTTCCATATTGAAAACACTTATTATTGTTGAGACGAGGCTTTGGGTGTTCACGTCGACCTCCGTGGGTATATTGTGATTAAAGCCTCATTATAAACTCTCTTTTAGGACAATAGCCTCAATAAATTGGAGCAGTCGGCCGACGTGATATCATCCGGATCCAAGATATGGCGTGGAAAACACTTAATAACATGTTTGTTCGTGACCCAGCCCATTGTGTCATTATATCTAATTACATTTTTCATTTGTATTAAATTAAAACAATTTTGTCAAATAGGCACGAACAAACAGGCATTAGTGTTTTAGATATTATGATTTGTCTATAAAAATAAATAAAGATTTAGCCACAATTTCCCAGGTCTAAGATAAACTTTATTGCCAGGATAAACATAATACACACATAAATTAAAGTGGCCACGTATGTCGTATGCCAGAAGAACTTTGGGCCAAAACCACAACACAATGGGTCCCGAACAATAAAAAACGACAACGTGGCAGACCCAGAAGAAGATGGCGGGATGAACTGGACTCCTACCAAAATGACTGGGCACTACAAGCCGTAGACAGAGACAAGTGGAAAAAGGGTGGGGAGGCCTTTGCCCTGCAGTGGGACACTATAGGCTCATAAGCAAATAGCTATGTTATTTTTCAAGTAAAACTTGTGTTACTTTTAAATTCGGTCAGATTATAATTATCTTATGGGTCACACAAGACTAGACTAGATCTATCCAGAACCTCAGAAACTGGCGCTTAATAATGTTAAAATTATACACAATTAATGTCGTACTGAAAATATACTATCGATTGTTTCCTCTTAAACAAGTCTTTTAGAATTCTTTGTGATGAATGTAATGTATTTACTTTTAATTTAAGCGTTTGTGAAGTATCACTTTTGTAATGTTCCGCGAGCTTCTTTTTTACCCAAAATGATGTATTTTATATTATGAGGTATTATTATCCGGCTCGAAGGACCATTATTTTGGATGTGCCAGAGGCAATTGCTATTTGATGTAGTAATTAAACAGGGTGTTAATGACATCGTAATTAAGCAGCTTACCAGTGATGCAGCACATGATTATAAGACCCTGGGTGCAAAAATTTCTCACCGAATTAGTCATAATTTTTCAAGGAAAAATTTGGTGTTTGATGATTTTATTAAACTTAGGATTTTAGAATCATAACCTGATTCACAAGTAAGCGGCCTCGTCGCAATATTATTTACACCCTGTAATATTTGAAATGAGTTTGTCTGTATTTTAAACGTCAACCCTGATAGTTGATATAATAATAGACTTCCAAAAGCTATAAAGTGTCTCAATGTTCCCTTGAAAAATTTTTGGATATGTTTTTAATTAATACGTGTTCTTATAGAATAGAAGACTTTTTTAATGATTGATGTATTTTTGTTTAATTTTATTTATATAAAAATGTTCATTGTCTTCTAAAAGTGTATATTCTAATAATATTAAGCCTGAAAAAATGCATGCTGTAATCTAAAAATGAAACATGTTGGACAATTTACTATGTAAGATAATTATGTAACCGTGTATTAGCAAAGAAATATATTGGTTGATTGATTGAATTATTTAATTACAGAACCATTTAGTAAATGACATTTTCAAGGATGTTTTTTATCTTGTACAAGTTAATGATCTAGGATAGCATACACTTTGGAATAAATAATCAATATAAAAATACTTTTACAAAGACAAGCTACAAAGCCAACAAGTATCGTGTGGGGAAATTGTACACAATCCTAATGACTGATCGCAACACATTTGAAACCCAGTCGCTCGTCTGTACCAACAATTCTCAATAACAAAGCAATCGGCGACAATTTTAAAATAACAATAAGTGCGTCAGTCTCTAACTAGAATTCAAAGTATACAGTTCTAAAATGTGGCTTCGCTTTGTCACATTTTGCATCCTTGTCTCTTTAGTCCTAATTGCCGTCCTCAGCACCATCTATGGACGACCAGTCATCAACATTTTCTTCAAAAGATGCTGCGACAATGAGATCGAAAACGACCATGGTATCTTCGAGAATTTTAATGAAAACTTCTTAAGAGAACGTCTAGTCAGTGACGTCATATTCTATGACGATGGAAGTGGACTCGGATTGAGTGAGAACGGAACTGTGTTTGATAATAATGTGACTATTAGTGACAGTGTTGATTAAGCAGCCGTGGATTGTGATATAAATATTGATCAAGAAATACAGAAGTAGAAGAAGATACAACTGTTACTGAGACCGAGGAAAAAAGAACACATTAGGAGATATTACTAATATTCAACTATCATAAAAGACAGCGATGAAATAAAAACCGAAAAGATTGAGTGAATAGTATTGAAGATTGAAGAGCAAACAGTGAGTGTCAACTTAGCCGAACATTAAGCCCCTATTTCACAGTGGTAGATAAACTTTTTTGGCAGGATAAGCATACAACACAATCATATAAAAAAGACAGCTGAGTTCTTTTTTCAAGTGAAACTTGTGTCACTTTTAAATTTGGTTAGGTTATATTTTATGGGTCGGATAAGATCTATTCGGAACCTCAGAAACAGGCCTTAAGCCATATCTTTTTCAACTGTTTCTTAGTATAATTTGCTAAGCATAGCTAAATGCTATAAAAATAATCAAAGGCCCTCAAGTGCAAAAAATACAAAATTAACTATGCAATCTATTGTATACTAAAACTAGCAGCCCGGTTCGTGCTCCACAACGTATAAATTGAAATAATAAAAAATAATAGGTAATTGGAACATCAAATTCATTTATTCAAATAAAAATATTTTATTAATTGCCATCTATTTTAAATCTTAATCTAAAACATTTGGATAAACAATATTTTTTGTTTTTTTCATTTTGATAGATTTAATCCGGAGTTATTTTATGTACCGTAATATATGTGCGTGCGGCAATCCCCTTTTTGCCATTCTATAGAGTGCATATGCCAACGCACATATGATTTTTTACAGGTACAGGGTCAACAGATCTATTTTGTGCATTACGTTCACGCTGTGATGCATTAGTTTGTGCGCGTTCATCTGCAGTCTGTGATCATCTTAGTAATGCCATATCTTTTTAAATACGTGTTCGCCGACCTATATTTGCTCGTCTAGCTCGTGGCATTTTTCCTTTATATAAAAAAAACCGTTAGTATGAATGCACGCAACAATTGACAACATTTCAAAATTTAAAAGTGTCCAAAACAAAAATACCGTTTCTTTATTATCCTATCCGGAGTACAAAAACATTTTTTTTATTTTTTTTGGATCAGTAGTTTTGGAGAAAAAAAATAAAAACTAAAAAATGCGTCGTGACGTCACATATACGGCTTAATAAAGTATGACCTTTGCCCATGCTACTATGACAGAATGAAAAGTAATCGAAAATGACAGTTGTAATGTCAGTATGTATTGTCAGTTGCCTGTCAACAACGATAAACAAATATTTTGCAATAATAAAAATATTTGCATTATTTATTGATTGCAAATTGCAACTATTATTCTTTCTAAATCGAACTGAATCCAAGTGAGGCACATATACCTACGATGGATTTAAAATATTGTTTTGTACGAACATGTAAAAACAAATCTAAAGACGGCAACTCAAACAAGAAAGAATAGTGTAATGCAGTGGATGTAGTTTGTTCGAAACGAGTTCTATATGTATGTGAAGAAGCTATCTAAAGACTAATAACATTACACTACAACTTAAAGGAACGGATTTCAGAAATGGGACTGGAAAAGTAAAACCTTGGGGATCAGTTACTTTAATGATATAATGTTATTAAAATAATTTAATTTACTTTTATGTTCTCATCAGTAATGTTTAGATGTGGACAAGACCTGGGCCATATGAAAATAAATTATTTAAAATATTGTACAAGTATCTTTTTATTTATGATTGCTGTTTCATATTTTGTTTATAAAAACTAACACACATGTAATATAACATAACATCAACTCCATATCACCCAGAATGAAAAAAGAAGTATTAAACACCCACACTTCTTCTGTTATGTTACATCTGATGTGATAAGGGGTCAGGCTATCACTGGATTGGATTTACTGGACTGATTGGAATAAAAGTATTTATTTGTTTTTAACATGAGAGAAAAAGTTATAACATGTGTAGGTAAGCGAAGCAGTTACATAGCTCCACATACACTGTATAACTAAAATACAATTGTGTGCATTAAAGCACACAAAAATAAAAATAAATAAATAACCTAAATTTATTTAGCACTTTCTAAAATATTTTCAAATATAAATTGCTTCCAAACTGTTCAGCTTCTTGCACAATCTTAGCTGTACAATATTTATCGTACTCAACCTAGTATTTGTGGATTAGCTTGTTCTTCTCATGATCTGGATCAGCAATACAAAATAAGACCATAGGTTTGTTTGCAGCATGCATTTGTACCATTATTTGAGCTTTACATTTTTCTTTAAGTTTGTTACCTTGATGTAATGTTTGATAATGATTTTGCTAATAGGGCATTTTATTTCTATAACAGTCTGCACAAAGCCCATCTCGTGAAACACCAATAATAGGGGGTATAAGAATTAGACCTGTGCTTTCAATAACTCCAAAATCTTTTTCTAAAATATAAATGATGTGTTTTTTAATGTTTTACCCTGTCTTATGGCTTTTGTTTCAGGCACCTTGTAACCACCTAAAATGCTTTGCACTAATACACCTTGTTCTGTTTTGCAATGGACAGCTTCATGTATTCTAGACCCTGTCACTCAACCTTGACACATTGAATGCCAAGGTTTGGAATGCACTTGATTTGTTGTAGCTTTAGCGACACTGTTAATTACTTCTTCACTGAGCTTTCCAGGCAGAATCATATAAAATTATTCTAAGTATTGTCCTGTTGGATGTGAACAAACTGCAGCATTAAGTTCAAAGTAGGTTGACGTTTACCACAGTACCTCATTTCCTGTGCTCATCTTCTGCCTCTTACACTTTTCAGAAAACATGGATAAACTTATATTCACATTTACATTGTCAGGGGTAATTTTCCTTTTGCCTATATTTTTTGCTGGTGTCCAGCACTAGCTTCTCTTGCTTTACCCCATTAACACTCAGTAGATGTGACAGAAGGTTCATCTGACCGTTTTATCAGCCACATGGCAAAGCAGATAGCGTGTTTGCACCCTCCTGAAGACGCAGCACAATCATGACACTGAACAGAAATGATATTTTCCTTAGACTCGCCAATTTCAGCAGTTACCATGTACAACTTGGCTCTTACTTTAAGTTCAGGTGTCACCCTACATATAACGGTGCACGAGGTATCAAGTTGGTATCAAGCTTTACTTCCACACATATCCTACAGCTGTGTCTACGTAAACATCGCTGGAAGCTAATAATGCTTTGGCACTACGCGTTTCGGCGGCATTGTAGCAGTCGTTTTCTACCATATATTCCAAAAGCATAACGTAGTTAACTTTTAGCAAATTCTTGCTATCAGCAACTTGAAATCCATCCGATACCTTCATGATTGATAAATGAAGTAGCAGAATAGAGAGAATAATACGATTTTTATGCAAGAAAATAAATGTAAACAAACAAAATCACAATTGACGCCAACGCTAAGTTGTAGACAAGTATGACAATTATGACATTTGTCACTTTAAAAAAAATAAAAATAAGCAAAGGCATATCATTATTCCACCGTATATGTGACGTCATTTGGCGCTTACGTCTATTTAGAATGCACTAACTTTCAAAACGGAAATAATGAATGAAAATAATAAAATTTCGCAAAAAGAAAAAATACGGGTCCGTTTATTTTACATCTAGTTTCAATTAAAATAATAATTTATATATGTTAAAAAAATGAAATGTTGTCAATTATGTTTAAATATAAACACAAGTCACAATAATTATTATCGTTGACAATTTGCTTTTTATTTTTTTTATTTATCAAAGCACGTCCAAAATTAAATGTCCGCATGAATGACATAACAACATGAAAAAAAAGCAAATGACAGCAAATTCTCCAGCTCAAAAAAGTTTTAATACAAAATGATGCGCCATTTATTGAATTAATTTATTACAAAAAATGTGATAAATGAAGAACCACTCGACAGATTTTAAGCAAACTTCACATAAACAATCTGCTAAATAGTCCGAATAAAAGCTAAAAATTTGGTTTGGATAGGTGAGCCCGTTCTTGAGTTATAAAATAACAATTAAAAATGGCATTGATTTTTTTTTTATATATAAATAGATTATGAAGTAGAAGCCTTTGCTAATCTCAGAAAGTACTAATTCACATTGAAAAAATATTTTAGTGTTGCCAAGCCCATTTATTGAAGAAGGTAACAAGTTATATCACACCACGCAACGATTTACCAGAGCGGAACAGTAACGTTTAATGTGGATAATACCGTGAAAAGCAGCCATGAAGAAATATAAAGACTATAGAAAATTACACAAATACCTCTTAACTTACACACAACGCCATCTAGTCCTAAACTAAGCAGAGCTAGAAACAAAATAACTGATACTAATACATCTATACTTTTGCCGTGCCGTGACAAGCGACATGAGAGCAGAAAAAACAGGTCATTATACACGCGAATAAAACCTATTGTTATAATAATGATGAATAATAATATGTTAATCGTTGTTGTTGTAAGTTCAATGTAAAAAAATAACGGGCAATTTCCATTGCATAGAAATTTGTTTTTTTTTTTAATTTATGATTCGATTGTTTAGGATTTCTATGATAGACTAGCTTTTACCCACGACTTCGTCCACGTGGAGTTAGTTATAATAAGTAGTAGCTGCTGCCGCGTTTTGACTTGCGTTAAGCGTTACTGCCCCGCTGCCGTAGAGTTCAGCGTAATGTTAAAAATCAAAAGATATAAATGGATTGTTAAACTATTAAACACAAAAAGAATTGTTAAAATCCGATCAGTAATGCCCGTGGTTAGCGCTTACAAACAAACAAACTAACTTTCTACCCCGGTTTCGTCTGCGTGACAGGTACATTGATAAAAAGTAGCTTATGTTACGCGCCTTCTAGTCAGTTACCTTCATCTAAAATTTTATTAAAATTGGTTCTGCTGTTTAGAAGATTAGGCAATACAAACAGACAGACAGACTGACAGATAAACATACAAAAAGAAACAAACTGTATTTTAAGCAAAGGCATCGTCCAAATAATTATACCAGCTTAAAAAAAACATTGTTATTTGACATTAAAAACAAACACTTTATTTTTTTTTCATTTGTTTTATATTGTTGTATATTTTATCTATAGTTAAATATGTCTAGTACCTAAAGTTGAAATATAGTTATAGTATTCGTCCTGCAGGCAGGCAAGATACTAAGAATGCAAACAGGTATGACCTTCTTATGATTTTGTGTCATCATTGTATTGTATTAGGGTATGTTATTTTTAAGACTCTTTTATTGTTAACCAAATAAAATATTAAGACATTATATTTCTATTTTAAGTTGATTTGAGATTATAAATTAAATTAATTAGTATTTTCGACTGATAAATTAGGTAAGTATAGCTGTAGGCAAATATTTAAAAAAAAATGTCTTTTGTCAGTATTAACATATAAAAAAATCGCATTTTGTTAAATAAACCTATGAGTACAATATTTAGCTTGCTGTTAAGTAAATTTAATATTTCTACAATAAAACAGTTACTAAACCGTTGTTTTATTTATACATTTTTGTATTTTTTATTTTACATTATTACATTATATTTAAATTCTCCTTTCCTCGTTCCGATCTAGTTAAAGGTTTTAAACGATTCGTAGACACATGAAAGGTCAAAGTACCACCGCTTTTTACGCCAAGCGTGGAGGAAAAACATATTAAATCACTTACTTATCTTTCCACTCAAATAACAAGGGCTGGTTAATTACCCACGGGCGTTAACGGGCTATTAAATGGCCCTGAAAGGAGATAACACGAAACACTATTACATGTATTACTTAATTTTTTTTGCCCTCTTCGCTGATGGAAGTAATTTCGGTAAAGTATTGTAATTAGAATATTGGAGGATTAGAGGCATACACATAGAAATCTTAATAACTAGTCAATAGAAATGCTGTCGACTATCTTTTAACACTGGGACGCATGTCGCCGGTTTTCAAATACCACTTTTTGTATTCCTGCAAACAAAATTACTCTTTTTGGCGATGACATTAAGACGACAATTCCTCAACTCGCACTTGTTCTCGATTAGACAAATGCGCTTGTATTCCTGCAAACAAAATTATTCTTTTTGCGATGACATTAAGACGACAATTCCTCAACTCGCACTTGTGTTTGACTAGACAGATGCGCGGCGACAAGGTCACGCGTCTTTGACATTTCTATTGCCTTATTATTAAGATTTCTATGGGCATACATCACCTACATAATTTTATACATCTTTATATGAAGCGTGAACACTTGATAGTAAGTTGCAACTACAGTCCTTGAACTTACACAATCCACGGTTTTCTTTCTTTTTTTGTTTGGTGATGAAAGTACTTTTCCCTATACCACATTGTTAGGGGGTACGGTGTAGTAATGTGGGCCTAAACCACTAATACACCGCTGTGTGCCATCGAGCCTCGTGGTGGTGGCCACCGGAACCGTAAATACGCCATAAGCGACTACCACCGCTATGCCCGAAAGTGGGCCCACCTCAGGAGGATCCATGCCATGGGATCGAGGCATGGCACAGGTTAGCTTATAAACGCGACTCCTTGCACATCAAAAAGTCGCCTCGTATTGCTAGGACTTCAAGGGGCACGCGAGGATTTTTCTGGCGCTCATCCTATACACAATCCACCTGAAAATGGCCGTTCTTTGATCAATTGGGGCGAGCGTCGGCAAAATATTCTTTTATTAATATCAGGCACATGATACAGGAATCAGGAACTAAGCGCCTGATATTTCTATGAGTATATTTTGCTGCAACGCTCCCGTAGCAAGCACCTATTCACCAGTCACCGGAGACTGGTCAACACTACGCAATGGCTCTTAAGTAGCGTAAAAGAAGAAGTAATTTCACTGGTGGTAGAGCGTTTGTTAACGAGCTCGAGGGCGACAGCACTACCGTCTCACATAAACCGGTATGGTGGTAAGATCAGGCATTGAAATCACTGGCATGTGAAGTGTGACAGCAACGCATCTGCAATCTGCTATTATTTTATTTATTTATTTATTTAACTTTAGCACAACAAAAATGTACAAGACGGACTTAATGCCAAAGGCATTGTCTAACAGTCAACCTAGGGTGATGCAGAGTTAAAAAGTGGTAGGTGCATATTACGTTTAATAATTAGATTAGGACTTTATCTTTATAAAGGATTATAAGAAGATTTATAATGAATGAATATAATTATATAAAATTACTATATACATAGACTTATTATATTTAATTATATATATAGAATTAAATAAATGTAATACATATTATTATTAAATACATTTACATATAATATTACAAATACTATACAAATACTAATAAATACTGTGGATTGTTAAGTTCCATGGGCTGTACTCCACGTATCATCAGGTGGACTACACGTCCGTGCGCTGCAGGCGTAGTAAATAAATAAAAAAACATTGTTAAATTAAAGGTGAGCGCCTATTAATTAAAGCGTAGCAAGTGATATGCTTGTGATGTAGCTTGAATAAACTACCAGGTGAATGTTGTTTGGGATTTCTCTGTGCAATGTCTTTAAAAAGAGTCTTTATTTATATCTTAGGGCTCAAATGTGCAATGTATCTGCTATTTTTACCAAAAATCACAGGCCAATTATAAAAAATAAAACTATAATAGCGAAGTAGACAAAAGATTTCACGCAATGCGAAAAATAGCAACGCCTACTCAAATATTAAAAGCAATCCGATAGCAAAGTGTGCAAAGATTTTATGAAAAGCAAACAGTTATCATACGAACCAATTATACAATTGAATTACAGTATTTCCAATTACAATGCGGCACTATATGAACGAAGAAAAATGAATACATTCAGTCGATGAAGTTCCATTTTTTTTTGGGGAGAACAAGTTTTCAATTTTCATTTTTAATCATAAATTCAAACAAGTTTCGGATTTGTTCACTTAAATTTTTTACCACTGTGAAAACGTAATTTTGGGTGAAATACATTTTTGAATTAAAATTGTTTATTTTTTTCAAATATTGGAAATATGTATTTTTTTAAATTGAACACTGCTGTCACATTAATTTGTGTGTGCTGGGCCCTGTAGTTATTTTGACCATTTATTGGATCGTTTTTAACTTAAACTTAAGCTTTTATATAAAAAAGCTGAAGGCCCGACCGTATTTAAATGAAACCTGTCGTGTTTTCTCCGTCACAAAAGTTTAAAAAGCAAATTAAACAAACAACTTATAAAAACATTCCGGTTTTTTTCACGGGATATAATCCCACCCACACGCCCACCACTGTGACTCCTGTGACGCCAGGATCTACAGCGGTAACCAACTGAAAGGCACCGTGCATGACACACGGGCAATCCCAGGGAGAGTTAAAATTGTCTTGGAACCCGCAACGAATTTAATCAGAAGTATATAGTTGGAGTTGGAAAGTATGTATCTTTACTTCCCTCCAGAGCAAAGCGGGAGACTGAGCAATGCCAAATATAGACAAAGTGTCTATATGGAAAGAGTGTAGACACCACGGATAGTGACAAAATTATGGGGCCTAAATTTGATTGCTGTAATAGGTATGGCAGAAACGGCTAAATGCACGGAAATTTATTCTGTTCGATACAAGATCCTCATAGTATACCACTCCAGATGTCAATTGTAAGCTATTTAACATAACATTACGTTCGTTGTGCCAAAGACTACACTCCCAGATGATATGGTGGGCGGTTTGTTCGTGCTCAGATGTAGAACATGTACAGAATGGAGAATCGATTAGCTTAAACGAAAATAGTTTGCTCTTAAAATTGCCATGACCCGTCAGGAATTGAGCCACACAGTGATTAACCTCTAGCCATGGTTTCGCAAGTCTGTCGCGAATGGATGGAAAGAAATGATAGAGGTGACGGCCCTTAGGTGATGTGTCCCAGCGTTGCTGCCGTTCGTCTATGAGGTGGTTATAGACATCCGTTGGATTATTAAATAGTCTTGTGATCTTTGTGCGGTCACGAGGTCCTAGAAAGCTGTTATTGAGATCATCGCGCGTAGAGTAATATATTGCCGCGCGTCTCTGGACCTCGAGATCGACCGGAAGTACACCTGCCAGTACCGGTAAAGCCTCGGTGCTAACCGTCCTATAAGCCTTGCACAAAAATATCAATGCGAGACGTTGACTTTGAAGCATTTTGCGGCGTACAGCACCGACAGTGGCCCTGTCAGCCCATACGGGCGCACCATAACACATAGAACCAAGATAAGTAGCACTGTAAAAACATTCCGGTTGTTCACAACAACGGCCCGTGAAATTACCTCTGATTAATGTTAAACCGAGCGACAGCGAATACTAATTGCGAAGGTAACAAACTTTTCTCTTTTCTTATTTTTATTTTTATTTAAGCTCAGTATCATATAAGTCCTACTGAAAAAGGGTCCTTTTTAGGGTTCCGTAGCCGAATGGCAAAAAACGGAACCCTTATAAATTCGTCATGTCTGTCTGTCTGTCCGTCCGTCCGTATGTCACAGCCACTTTATTCCGAAACTATTAGGACTACACAATTGAAACTAAGTAGGTAGATGTATTCTGTTAACCGCTTTACGATTTTTACACAAAAAAATAATAATATTAGAGGGGGGCTACCCATACATTGAACTGAAACAATTTTATTTTTTTTTCATTCTACCTATACGTGTGGGGTGTCTATAGATAGGTCTTTGAAAATTAAATTGACGTTTCTAGAACCATTATTTTTCAATATCAATCGTTCCAAAGATAGACACTTTCAAAGTGCTAAAATGAGTGTCCCCCCCCCCTCTAACTTTTAAACCACAGGAATGAAAAATCTAAAAAAAATATATATTATAGATCTTAATAGAAACTTTCAACCAAAATTGTTTTGAATGAGATACAGTCGGCAGTTTTTGAGATATAGCACTTTTTCAAATTATAACTTTGTTATTGATACAAATTCCATAAAACACTATGAAAAACAAAGTTAATTTTGCTGGCGAAAAAATGTTGGTATTTTGGCTATTTGCTAATGATTTCCTAAAACTAAACAATAATAAATCACTTTTAAGTCCAAACATGTTGTTACGACTAGCTACGGAACCCTATTGCGCGTGGCCCAACACGCACTTGGCCGGTTTTTATACTATTTTTCAATGTTACTTATATATTTATATTACTAACAAGGGTTTCCACCCGATGGCAGTGTGTATGTAGCTGTAGATGCACAGCTCATAAATATTCTCAAAAGCGGATTGTAGATTCAATGCAACGTGTCATTTGAGTACTACAATTATGCCTCATGTGCTAGTTGCTAAACGCGTAATTTGTCGATAAAAAAAAACCTATTAAGTAAATAAATAAATAATAAATATTTCACAACTCACGCACAACGCCATCATGTCTTAAACTAAGCTGAGCTTGTACTATGGGTACTAAAATAACTGATACAAATACATATATACTTTTCTTTTGTAAATACATACTTAATACCTATACATAGAAACACCCAGACCAAGACAAACCTCCATGTTTATGCACACAAAGATTTGTCTTAAGCGGGAATCGAACCCGCGACCTCGGCGTCGCAGGCAGGTACACTACCCACTCCGCCATCCGGTCGTTGTCAATGTCATTAAAGTTTAACCAATTCGTATTAAACTGAACCATAATTATTTCTCTGCGTTTGAAATATTAATTTAAACATTAAAATTATACTTTTTAAAGGCGTTAAGCTCAGTAAGCCGGTGTGGGCCACGAAACACGCGTTTTGTCGTGTCAGGCCAACACTCTATTGGTTATTACATCAATATTCGTATTAATTACTGAATGTGATTAAGCTATAGACGGCAGCGGGTAGCGTTTTGGAAATGATTTAAAATATTAAAGATCAAGTTCTTTTCTTTTTTTTCACATTAAAGAGGAAATAAGCGTATGTAATCTGGAAGGAAAACATCTTAACAGCATGTCAATAAAAATTTTTAACCACATTCCACAAACTTTAAGAGAATTACCTTTACATATTTTTAAAAGAAAACTTGGTTACTTGAAAAGTGCTTTTATACGCTTAATGAATTCTATTCCTGTAAAAAATAAGTTATCCTGTTTGTTAGTGCTACTTTATTGTCCATGTTTACTTCTTTAAACAAAAATTCGCATGCCTATTAAAGGTGAATATGTCGGGCTGCTAAAACATGTATACCATCTACTGTACCATATTCCTGCGAATAAATGAATCTTTAATCTTTAATCTTTAATCTTTAACGACTAAATTAAGCAAGGTTACAAATTAATGTCTGTGATGTCCACCAACACACGCCAGCGAGCGTCCAACTTAAGTCAGTTTTATAATATACATTTACTTGGCGATTTTATGTTTTTCTCTTACTGAAAGTTTAGAAGAGGTTGGAGGAAGGCAAAGTGGGACGGGAAATTTTTTAATAACTTAAAAGCTTGGCTAGATAAAAACAGACTAAAAATAGATATCGATAAAACAAAATTAATACAGTTTCGAACTTTTAAAAGCAAGCAAATAGAATTAAACATTAAATATAACAAAAACCAAGTTCAACAAATACAAAATTTCTTGGAATAACATTAGATGCACATTTTACATGGAACATATTGACAGGATATGTATGAAAATAAATAAATTTGTTTTTGCACTTCGGAAAGTAAGAGATGTAACCTCTGTACAAACCGCTTTATAATGGTGTATCACACACATATATGTTCAATAATTCGATATGGATTGGTGGTTTGGGGTAACTCAACCGAAATAATGAGGGTCTTCGTAGCACAAAAAAAATGTATTCGTGCAATTTTTGGTCTAAAATGGTTTGAATCCTGCATACCCGTATTTAAGTCAGAAAAATTACTAACCGTGCCTTGCCTTTATATAATAATATATGAAGTCTAAAAATTTGTGAAATATCATCCGTTTCTTTTTGAAAGTAATGTCAATAATAATAAAAGAAATATTACTCACTTGCCTCTAAAAATGCCGGTGCCACAATTAGAGCTGTTTCGACGCAGCTGTGTGTATATGGCACCACTCATTTTTAATAGTTTGTCCAAGGAAATAACGGAACTGCCACGAACGAAATTCTGTCATGTTTTGCAGGACTGGTTGATTAAGGAAAGCTTTTATTGCATTAAAGACTTTTTTAGGAAAAGCGCCTGTCGTTTTTGCCATTATGAACAATTCTTGTAAATTTTAGTCTTAGTTATAATAGTAATAGTATAAAAATAATATATAATATAAGAGTTATAGTCCCTCTCTTTATTCTTTTGTTATAGTATAAGTTATAAATTGTTAGCATATAATATAATGTAAACTAAGTTAAGTTATGAAACATTTGCATACCTGTTGTACTATAGGTGAAATATGTCTTGAACTATAAAATACACTGTAAGACCTATCTTTGTACCGTATTTCAAGCAAATAAATGATGATTTGATTTGATTTGATTCGTTTTAACACAATTACGCATTGAAAGCAACATTGTATTTTTTTTATAAATAACACGTGTTAACAGGTAATATTAGCTATAAGACTTCTTTAGATTGCTTAGTAATACACCAACTGCCCTATACAGCCTGCAACACAAACCATCTTCTTATCCATCCAAATGTTGCCAGTAAGAAATTGTTCTTTAGCGATAAGGCCGCCCATTGTGCATTTAAAATAATTAATGTTTGTTTTTGTATATATTGTCAAACTGTAAATTTGGTGTACAATAAATAATAATCTACTCTACCACTAGCGAGGCAGTGAGAGAAATGAAAAAAAATCAAATTTTAAATTACACTTTATTAGCTTCGATTACTTGAAAGATCCAAGAGAAGTAGCGGTTCAATGATGTGAAGAGAACATTCTTTTCGAAGCATAATCCCCTCTCTGCTGGGTCCCCGTAGAACATGCCTTGAAGACACCACCTAGATGAGCTCTTGACAGCGTATAAACCGCCGTAGTTTGGACATAATGGTACACCTGAAATTAAAAATTAAAATTATATTATCTCATCTCATGCAAAAAAACGGTGTCGATGGTGCCAGAATTACTAAATTAACCTTAAAGGGAACAATCAATAGCGTAATGCCAGAACTTCCGTAATCGGATTAAACTTAAATGTGAATTAATTGTCTTTATTTTGACATAATATCAGATCAAAAAAATCAAGGCATGTATGTTCGTGTCAAAATTGTTAGAATCATTAATTGATTTATATACAAACTGTATTTTATATTGATAATTTTGAAAAAATTGCCACAAACAAACAACACGTAAAAAAGATTAAGATTAAGCCCCAATTTCACAGGTGTTAGATACACCTTATTAGCAGGATAAGCCTAAACAAACACACATAAATGCAAGTAACAGCTGTGTTCTTTTTTCAAGTGTGACTTGTTTCAAAATATCGAAACTTACTATTTCCATAAGTAGTACAGAAGATATCCTCATTCTTGTCATAGCAGAACTCACTTTTCTCCTTCTCAAAGAATATCGGCAACAGTTGTCCACTCGGTCCCCAGGCAGTCGTCTGAAATTTAGCAATGGTTCATACACACCTCATATCAAACACATCATATCAAAGTTTTTTTCGTTCTTCGACGTATTTAGATAAGAAGATAAATTGTAACTACAGCGTATGTATGGACATCAACAATCCACAAAAGCAGATTCAGAATGTGTCATTTCACCTGAGGCTCAGTATAGACTAAGGACTACGGTGTTATAAATAAATAAATTAATATTCCACAACTCACACACAACGCCATCTAGTCCCAAACTAAGCAGAGCTTGTACTATGGGTACTAGAATAACTGACACATATATACTTTTCTTTTGTAAATACATACTTATTATACATAGAAACACCCAGACTAAGACAAATCCCCATGTTCATGAACACAAAGATTTGTCTTAAGTGGGAATCGAACCCACGACCTCTGCGTCGCAGGCAGGTACACTACCCACTCCACCATCGGGTCGTCATGCGTCATGTGCCAGTAATTTCAGGGCCTGTTCTCACCACCAAACTGGAACATTGTTAAAGGTGAGACGATGGTAGCAACAAGAGCGCTACCATAATCCTCAAATAGAATTTATTTCACAAGGACTTGAGCAAATTGCTTGAAAACCACGTAAGCAATAACGCGATGCTTAATTTCACCTGCGGAGACTAATAAAAACTAGTTTAACGACCTTGCGGTATTATTGCTAAAATATAATCTGCAACAATAAGCCTACAATCTCTTTGTTATCTCTGCACCACCTTACGGTTGACTGGTAGAGAATGCCTATGGCATTAAGTCCGCCATTGTACTCATTATGTGCAAGAAGTTTTAAAATAAATAAATAAATACAAATATTTTTTATAAATATATCATGAGCTAATACTTAATATTATACTAAACCTCAATATATAGCTCGTTAATAGCAAGTTCGTGAGAAAGAGTTGTAGAAAAAAATACATGTGTTTTTTGTAAATGTTTAGGAGTTTCACCACCATCTCCAATTTAAAATATGTCCAAATAATGGTGTTTCGGCTTCGGTTTTGCAGCAGAATATCGTTGGCCTTAAGCTAGCGGATTTCATTCGCATCCGCCACGTCACGTGGGATCCATACCGTATCTTTTGTTGATTATCATGGACTAATAATAGGCCATAGTCTTAACAGACTCTCCTATTTCGTTCTATACATTAGAACTATACATTAAATAAGATGACGCATCGGTGTCGTATCGGTGTATAGTATGGTATCAATATGAATGCAAAGTCAGAGGTTACAATAATTAATTTTTCTGTACGCAGCAAGAATTTGGAATGAGCCTACCACCACATGTAGATCAAAGTGGCCGCCAGCCAAATTTGACTTCATTTGATGAATATCCGCACACGCAATGAAATAACGTTACTTTTGCAATTTTTGACAAAACTAAACTGAGTATGCGAAAATACTTAGGTGTACAAGGGTACACCTAAGTATTTACAATGCATTGAAAGGTCAATGTCAAAGTCAAATGATGTTTAAAATGCGAGTATATTTGTATACTTTTACAAACTTTAATTATTAAATGTCAATTCAAATTGCTATGAAAGTGCAAGGAATAAATATACCTTAGACTAACATACTTAACATTTAATTTTATTATTTCGATGTTTTGCACGTTGAGTCTGCGACGCGCGGCGCGGTATCATGTAGCGTTCCTCGGAAACACCGGAACACGACACCTATTGGCCAGAAGTCCACTTTTGTGTATGTTTCTAGCCGTTCCGTCGGGATAATATAGGTGTGATATAATTTACGTTCTTTTCACATTGTTGATTTCATCCGTGATCTCGTGCCCTACCTACTACATTCATCCATTCTGCCTCAATTGCTATGAATGTCACATTGAACCGCGCATTAAGTATTCAGTTTGCGCGATGCCTGCTTTTTAATCTAAATGCTAAAACCTTCTTAGAATCGTCATGCTAAAATGGTAAGCCAGACGCTAAATACCCGCGGGTTCTGCATCTATTTATGAAAAATGTAAAAATATGTTTGCATTATGTTGATAAAAAATTGTTTATGTCCTTTTTCTGGATTACAACTATCACCACATAGATCTCCATCAAGATTGGCTAATTGTTTAATAGTAGAAGCGTAACAGACAAAGATACTTTTGTGTCAAAGGATTAGGTACATTTTTAAAAGGTATCAATCAATTATTATTTTTTTTATTGCAAATGATACTTGTCAATGATTTCTAGCTAGTTCTCGGTTACCTGTATAGTTCTTGCAATTTACGAAGGCACAAAACTTTGCTTACGTTAAAAATATTCAAAACTAATATTAAGATTTGTAAAATATACCAATAATCGTTTAAAAATTACCTGAATCGCGTTTTTTACGATGCTATTTACAACCCGTAGTGCTTGATTATTTGTAATTTCGTAATGGTAATGTATTAGTTTAGAAATAATGAATTAAAATTTTAATTCAGTACCACAGGCGTTTTTTTCTGTCAGCCTTTTAAATTATCTATAATCTACAATTAGTATTTTGCAACCGGTTCTACCCGGGTACCTGGTTCTAATGACATTCAGGAACCAAATTTGACAAATCCAGAACTGTGGAAGATACAAGGCCGCAGACCAACCGGACGACGACGCACATCCTGGCTCAAAAACCTTAGAGATTGGTTCGGCCTCAGCACAAGATCACTATTCAGAGCAGCCGTCTCTTAAGTAAAAATAGCCTTAATGATCGCCGACCTCGGTTAGGAGATGGCATTTGAAGAAAAAGAATATATAACCAACTGTTAGATAAAATGCCTCCGTAAAATGCAAGAACTATACACAAAACTTGAGCGTAAAACGTTTCATATTTGGCCCAAGGAACTCTAAAGGCGACTAGTTGCAATGATAGTGCTCAATAGCAGTCTTTTAGAGAGCTAAATGGATCTCTTTGGCGCAGATGTGGGAATAAAATGCCTTTGTGAAACTATAATATATTATGAGAAGATGAGATTGTGGTAGCTTAACTTCATTCATTTAACGCATTTCATAGAATATAGAATATATTTACTGTCTTAAAGTGTGGTTGAGTTCTAAAATTAATTATTTCCAGAGCCATAAACACTTTATCATGACATAATTTTTTTTTTTAAATAAAAATTGAATGTTAGTGTTATCTCCGCTACTGCCGCACCAACTAAACGGATTAACTCGTTGTTTCGTTGGGTACTGTTTTGCGCATTAATTCTTCACTGACAACTGCTAACTTTGTGTGCTATTTCACATTATTTTCATGACTCACGGATTAACTTTTAGTTGTTGCTGGATGTTTTCGTAGTTTCGTACATTAATGATTAAAATTATTATTAACAATCATAATAACTTTAAATGGAATCATAACATTATAAAATAAGTGTTCTTATATTAATTACATAGATTAAAATAAAATTAATGACATTATTATTTTTATACTAATTATAACTACACAAACATAATTTTTGTTTTAAACTCTTAAAATACCGAGCAACTTAGATACATTATATATTATTATTTATATTTAGAGGTAAAAAGATCAGCTACAGAATAATAGCCATTTGCGTAGTTCTTGTGAAAAACGTTTGTTGGATAACATTTTAATTTCGTCTGGAACTGCATTATACACTTTGATAACTATAGGGGTCTTATTCCCTAAAGATGACTGTGATTTCTTTTGCAATAGTTTCTGTCAAAAAGTAATTATTCCTGTCAAACAGATATAATTTCTGGTTTCTTAAGTAATAGTTACTGTCAAATAGTAATAGTTACTGTCAAAACACGCATTTTTGACATAATGCAATCAAATTACTCTCCTCAAATGTATGCTTCGTTCACACGTAATAAAATAAAACAAAAAACACTAAATTTGTCTATTATTTTATTGTCTATCTTGAATTGAGACAAAAAATTAATTAAAAAAGCGTGCATGAGCAAAAGAAAAATAAATTGAACGTCAAAACGGGCGGCCAATTTTTTACATAATAAAGTACGTAGAAAATTGTTTCCCTTTTTGCTGCATTAATAAATTGAAAATAAAAATATTTATTTAGGTCCAAAAAACAAATAAAAATCATTGTTAAATATTAATTAAGGTGACTTAATGTGTAATTAGCTAGTTCAGTTTTGTTGTTCGTGCAATTATTCATATTTTATCAGTAAGTACCAATTTCATTTTATTTTAGGGTCTTACCCTTGTGAAATTATATTATACTTATCCATTATTCTAGAATTTTATATCATGTAGTTGACCTTATCTTTCAGTGGCAAATATACTTAAATATGATGTTAGAAGCTTTAGCGGAGCAGGAGCGTAGGGACAATGTCAGGGAGTGGTCTCGCCGAGTAAGAATGCTAAGATTAAGCATCCACCAATCCATTCAAGCCATCTCTCACGTTGCCTTCAGGGCACACTATCGCTTAACAAAGCCATTGTTTTGGGAGCTGTGTCATGAGCTTCGCCCGTTCCTGCCTGCACAACAACGAAGCTCTACAAAACCTCAGAGTGCAAGGTATGAAATACTACTTATTTATATTGCAGTTAACAAACTGTCATTGCAATTGACAATAATGGCTACTATACCTAGTTATAAAATTAATACCTACCTACGTAATTAGCTTACTAAAATTGTATTCATATTTCAGATACTAGCAGCATTATAATTTCAGCATCAAAAAAATTATGCCACTGGCTCATACCAAAAACCTATTGTCATGAGTTTCATGCATGGGCAGAGCCAGCCGGCAGTATCAAGATCGATACGGGCAGTGACAGATGCATTAAATGAAGTCGAGGTATTCCGACAATTTGTATGCTTCCCGGAAACTAATAAAAAAGAAAAAATAAATAAAAAAGCATTTATTACCAACGAAAAGTACAGTTTTAGATTGTCTATTGGCCCTACACTAGACAAGCCTGTCCTGTGGGTGCCTATTACAATTACATCAGAAGATTTTTACAAGTGCTCGGTAGACATCATAAGGCAAAAAACAAAAAAAAAAAGTAACATACGAATTTGATAAAAAAAGGCAAGCCAATAAGTATTGTGCCTAACTTAAACTAGCATATGAGCTAAGAATATAAAATATTTAGAGATACAATATAGATACATACAAAAAACCAGCTATGCTGATATATAAACCAACAAAGTATGATAATAATAATAATGTATTGGTGAGAAAATAAATATATTGTCTATTGTCTAATTAAATATATATAAAATTGAAATAATGTTAATAAATGTTTAAAATTATGTAGATTACCAGGACTTAGAATAAATGTGTGAAAAGACTCTCACTCACTCTCTCAGAAAATGAAGGAAGAAAGAGAAGAACTAGACATGAAAGAATGCAAATAGTTACTGGGTTAGTTAGGTTATTGAAAATGTGTTAATTAAAATAGGTTCTATCAATCGTTTATATGAACATGATATAAAAATGCATACTTAACAATATTGTGTCAAACAACTTTAGTGTGTGGTGTCTAGCCATTATTGAAGAAATAAAATAAAATAAATTACTTAGTCGTAATAATTAATTAAATTATTGGTACAAAATGTTGTTACCTATGATAATTTATTTTTTGATTTGTTATTCAGCCATAAGGTGTGTTAACTTTATTCCATTTTATGGTCTATATGAAGTGAAATCCTATAAGGTATGTTATCATTTTAAATAGAAATAGTTAGTTTTTAATAAATAAATAAATGTATCTTATTTTATTGTTTTATGTTTATAATAAAAAAAGTTGAATCATATGAATTTAACAATGAATTAATAATTTAAGATCTTTGGCTTTTGAGCAAGTTCCCCGTGGCTGTCAAATGTGGAGGTATCTTTTGATGCCTTAATTTTTTACATTTTCCTTTTCTATTTGTACCTATGTAGGTATTTGTCTAATTTAGTTTAAAAAGTGTTATATTAATTTATTTCATTATTAGTAAAAAGTTTATAAATATTTGCTAGATCTACATTGTTTTTCAAATGAACCGTTAGCCAGTCAAGTACATTAGTTACTACTGTTCTAAATTTCTTATCATAATAATTAAAGGACAACATTCATCCGTGGAGTTCAACGCTGAGCTATTTTCTAAGTTTCATCACAGCGTATGGTTAGACTGAAGCTTCCTCCTATGCTCTTTAGCTGTTTGCAATCCATGCATTTTCATATTCTCTGTAAGAAATAAATCAATATTTAAATATGTTTTTGGTTGTTTTATTATAATGATGTACTTACAAAACTTTTTAAAAGATATAAAGAAAATATTGACATATTAATACATTATTGGAATTGAAACTTACTGTATTAGATTATAGCAGTAGGTAATATAGGTGACTTCTTTGTAGAATTCATTGACAAATATTGCTACTTGTCTATTGCAGATTATATTGTCCAAGCCAACACTTTAATTGAATTTCTTAGTACCCTGAAATGAATACATTATTTCTTCTTAGAAGTACTTAGTTTAAAGTTAGCTAATTTTGTTATTGTTTGCTTCATAAAAGAATGACATAAGACTAGACAAGAGTATGTGCAGTGTTTTTCAGTGCCAAAAGTCGCTAGATACCATTACCCTGCACCCTATGAGCTTTTTTTAGGCAATCAACATTTATATTTTTAATTCTCACGTGTTTATTTCTCATTTTTATCATTCTTTACCATTTACATTACTTTTTTCTCGTTTCAATCACAACAATGACAAAAACTGCAGTCTGTTCAATAATAAAGAGTTAATTTTAGCTTAATTTTTAAGTAAATAATGTTGTGCTATGGTGCACCTCAAAAATCGTCAGAAAATTGGCTAGATTTCTTTGAACGCTAAAACGATTTTTTTGTTATTAGAGCATACTCAAAAGTCGACAGATCTGGCGACAAAGTCGCTAAATTGGCAGTCTATAAACATAAAACTCAAGCAAAAATAGCAGCCATAAAACTTTTTAACTAACCCTAACTGTCTTAGATGAAGTTTTCAAAATGGATTTCATTCCATGTAAAATATTGATAAGTCGCAGCCTGTGCGCAAGTTCAATGTATAGTGTCAGCATTGCACCAATCACTATTGTAATAATTTAGCGTATTCTCCTTTTGTTTTCCTGTTCAGTTAATTTGTTTATTTACTTTTTCATTACTTTGTCTGTTTATGCCAAGCACATAAACTGCACTGACTAGACTTGAGTCGTTTCTTTAGCAACTGGTGTCAGCAACAGGTTGCGTCGAAAAAAATAATGTAACCTGTTACTGGAAATGATGTATTAGGTTGTTTTAGCAACGTCCTAATATTTCAAATGCCAGGTTGCGTGCAGTTGCGTTTCAACGAAAACAGCTGGCTGTTTTTGATGTTACCTGTTACGGTTATATTGCGCAGATGTTAACTATTGATACAACAGGGTTGCTGATAATCTGTGCTGTGTCATTTCTTTACTTGATTTTTCGTATTTTAAAATATGAATCGTTATTCAAAGAGATGAATCGTTATTCAAAGAGGTAAATTTCTAAATTCAGATCAAAAAAATATTTAATTGATAAGAAACTAGACACTTCCACGGTGAAATATTACACGTTGTACAGTATTGTATCTACACTATTGTACAGACAGAGTGACACAAAGATTGAAAACGATAATATTATTATTATTATACCTGCTAGTGTAGGTATATAAAATCATAAAAATACATAACATAACTTAAAAAACAAAAACATACTTACATATAATATTCCAATAAAACTTTATTAGAATATTATAATCAATAACAGAAAATAAGTGTTATTAGTGACATCTATCGAATGAGCTGCGCAACTTTCAGCTAACATCGTTAAAACAGGTTCGAGGTGCACTGTTTTATTGACAGTTGCTATAATTTACGAATATAGTGACAGCCAGCACTCATTCATTGCCGACGGCAATTTCCAGAACTAAACGTATCGACCAATAGGATGACGAAAGTTTTGTTTACTCGTCTCCCTATTGGTTATTTACATTTAGTTTAGTCGCGGCGCCAGCTCTGACGATTTCTTTGTTAATGTGGAGTATGTTGACGGTTGACCTGACAACAACAAGTATTGCTTGTTTATGAACCTTAATCCAAAACTCGGTTATAAATTAAAAGTTCGTGAGTAATAATTAATACAATAGTGACGTGTTGCTAAATTGGGTTTGCTTTGTTTGTGTGTGTTTTTGTGTTTTGTTCGCATGACAATTGTAATTTTAAGTCTTTGGTGTTGGACCTAACCTTAATTTTAATTCAAAATGTCCCGTAAAACCAGTGACATTTGGAAACATTTTAACATTGACAATAATGTGACTAAAGTCGCAACATGTAATTTATGTCAAAATTCCATTTCTTTTAAATCTACGATATCAAATTTAAAACTGCACCTAAAACGCAAGCATGTATCTGTCTTTTGCACTCTAAGCCAAAATAACAACAGTTCAGAAATGCAATCTAATTCTGCTTATGCTTCTACTAGTACTGCTACTACTAGTACGGCTACTCAACAACAGCAACAAAGCACCGACAACGACATGATAGTAAGTGTTTCAATTTTATTAAAAAAAATATGTGTTACCAGTGAAATTACGATTTTATACCATAATTTTATGTATGAAAACTTATACGATTTTTCTATTATCTTCTGTATATTATAATATTTTACTCTTTAAAAGTCTTCCGTTTCTGGGTGATTGATTGACTGACAGACAAAACGCACAGCCGAAACAACTGAACGAAAGAAGCTGAAATTTGGCATGTGTGTTTGTTGGGGGGTGTAGGGGAGGACTAAAAGAGGATTTTTTTAACTAATATTAGAGGAATTAAAAGCTTTATCTTCTTCTTGTACAATTACGATGTAAGTTGCAAAAGACATCACTACTGATTAATTTATTAAATAAACCCAGATTTAAAAAATATTGTCTTGTCAAACCATTTTTTTATTATGGTATGTTTTTTATGACCTTACTCGCTAGCACTCAGCGCATTTGCTTAATGATTTTTTTTTATTCACATGCATGCTGATAATTTACTGACAAATTATTTTGTTTTTAAATTAAACACATGTACTGGAAATAGAATTTGATTAGATATTTTTACGTCCACAGTGTGACGTGACATATCCAGTAACGGCCTCGGCGACGACGTCTACAAACTCTACGGCGCCAAAGCGCCAACGAACAATAGCATCGTATATTCCAAAAAAAATTACTATGAATGAGAGCAAAAAGATTGATGACGCTTTGTTGCATCTTTTCATTTGGGACTACCAACCTATGCGCGTAGTGGAAGACAAAGGATTTTTAAAATACACGAATGCTTTAAATCCATCGTACACTCCTCCCAGTCGGAAAACCATATCTGCCAGCCTAATACCAGCTGCTTACATAGCTTGCAGAGAGAAATTGATGGCAGAAGTACAGCAGGACGCTTTAAGCGTGTGTCTTACAACGGACGCCTGGACATCTTCCGTTAATGACAGCTATGTGGCGATAACCATTCACTATACCACTATGGACTTGGAAATAAAATCCGTACTTTTAGACTGTGCACACTATGACCAGAAACATTCTGGTGAACTTCTCTCTCGCCACCTAAAAGACACCGTGGAACTGTGGGGCCTTACTGGTAAAGTTATGTTAGCTATAACTGACAATGCCAAAAATATTGTCAACGCCATCAACTTATTAGGGTGGAAGCATTTTGGTTGTTATGCTCATACTATTAATCTAGTCGTTGATGATGCCTTAAAATGCGTAAAAGAGAATTTGGATAAAATAAAAAATGTAGTAGCTTACTTTAAACGAAGCTCAAGTGCTACAGAAAAAATGTTAAAATATCAAGCACAACAGCAGGTGAGCAACCCAAAAAAGCTCAAACAATCGGTTCCCACACGTTGGAATTCGATATATTACATGATCCAGCGCTTTATGGAGCTAGAAGAGGCAGTGCGAGCTACTTTGGCGTTGGTGCAGAGGGATTTTAACGAGTCACTATCTGAAGAAGATTGGATAATATGCACTCAATTACCACTTATACTAAAGCCTTTTGAACAGGCTACCGCAAAAATGAGCGCAGAAAAATATACTACAGCAAGCATGGCGATAGTCGTGACGCGTGGCCTAATTAATGTATGTGACAACTTATCCAATAATGTATACCACCCTAAAGTAAAAGACGTACTAGAAAATCTTAAAGCCGGCCTGAAAAGAAGATTTGAGAATATTGAATTTCACAAAGAATTAGCAATGTGCACGCTCTTGGACCC
Source organism: Hypena proboscidalis (assembly GCA_905147285.1). Classification (NCBI taxonomy): domain Eukaryota; kingdom Metazoa; phylum Arthropoda; class Insecta; order Lepidoptera; family Erebidae; genus Hypena; species Hypena proboscidalis. The sequence goes on along the minus strand of LR990150.1, from coordinate 39,244 downwards.
ACGTTTCAAAATGAATGGTTTTAATAATAAAAGTGCTGCTGATATAGCAAAAAAAAGAGCAATAGACATGGCTGCTACCATTATTTGCAACTCAATAGAACCCGTTCCCCTTGAACAGGAAGCACACACGTCGTCATCCCAAATTGTAACTTCTTCAAATGAAGTTTCAATTTGGGATGACTTCGATCGCGAAGTTCAAGGGTTACAGCCCAGAACTACTCCACGATCTAAAGCTATCATAGAAATGGGGGCTTACCTGGACGACGCATTATTACCACGTAACGCAGCCATGACGCCCTTGGACTGGTGGCGAAACAACCGCCACCTCTACCCGACACTTTTTAAATTATTTATCAAGAGAGGCAACTTTCTCGCTACCAGTGTACCCTGCGAACGAATATTTTCGAAAGCAGGGTACATTGTTAGCGAGAGAAGAACGAGACTCACTACAGAAAAGGTTCGCCAGCTAGTTTTTCTGAACGTAAATAAAAAATAATATTTTTTTTTAATTTTCAATTTGTTATGTTTTTTTTATTTCTAAAAATATATTTCTATTTTTCTAATTTCATAGTTTTCATTTGCAGCTCATATTTTATAGTAAAATAATGAAGCTATCCTATCAAAACATTATGTAACGGGTAGCGAAAGAGAGCTGTTTATAACATGGCTATTACAAAACAACCGGTTGCAAAAACAACCTATTGCAGCAACAGGTTTCACAAAAACAACAGTAACAGGTTTCTTCATTGCGCCGAAGCAACCGAAACGCCCATCTCTAGCACTGACTGAGTGCACTGCACTGCTGCGTAAACCGACGTGACCGCCAATGCCGCCAATCGTAGCGCTCTTTTTCATTCGCGCGTAAGTCTAAACGATAATTGAAGCGCTATGATTGGCGATTACACTTTTGTTTGTTGTACGGACGCCACCATTAGCCGTTCGTTTCGCGCTATGGTCCAAGCGTCATGGTTGCGTTCCGTTTTTTATTTTTATTCAATTGTGAAATTATTTCTGTTTCATTTGTTTTTTATAGTTGATATTTATACTCAAATTTTAGATCTAACATTTTAATTTCTTGTTTTTAATGGTTTTTTATATCGATGGTATAAATCTGAAATTTTCTGGCAAATTTATTGTTTAGTATTTTAAGTTTTATTATTTACTTTTTTGTCAGAATAAATATGTTTCTTTCATTCTTTATGAAAACAAGATAATATTGATTGCATGATGCTGATTAAAAAATATTATGGAACAGGATTATGAATATTCTAGCTCATGTAAAACTGATCAAGCCATTTTGAAGGAGTTTGTAGTTTTCCAGAGAAAGAACATTTTCTACACAAGCTGCCAGCTGCCAGCCCAAACGATTGCATGCTATTAAGATTGAACGTGTTTTCTCAGTTTCACCACTAACCATAAACTACAATACATTGTTTAGTAAAAAAAAAACTGTATGTGTCTCTAACGTACTTATGGTAGTGTGTGTAAGCGCTGATCTACGCCAAATAATAAAAGTTTGAATAATTTTGTTGTCGGACTAAATTATAAATTCCACTTATATATAAACGTGTCCTGGGCCTTTGAAGCTTAGTGAGATTTGCTGATCTATTGAATTGTGAATTCGGGCGACTTAATAACCTTATTAAATACAAATTTGGTGTAAAAGTGTATCGTTGACCACATGTATGTTATTTTATTTCACACCAATTTGCTGTTGTAGGTAAATAAATGCGCATTTTTTCTGTTTCAGATCTCATCAGAATATAATCAAGAAATATGTTAATTTGAGGGCCATCGTTATACTTCAGAACTTTATGTTTTCAAGTCAACAAAACAATAGAGGATAGGATAAAGAACAAATCAATTGACCTATCATAATATTAATAATGATTGAATTATTGGCTCATCATGTAATGATAAAAATAGTTAATTAATTGAAATTACTGGTTTTCTGTTTTATTGTAATTTTGCCTAAATGAAACTTAAAGAAACTTTAGTATTAAAGTAAGGTACAACCTACGTATTTAGGATTGTTATGTTATAACACAAGTTTAATTAAATAATACATATATATAGAAGGTACTAATTTTATTGACCTATGAATAAATAGAGAACTCTACACATAAAATTATGGTACTATAATATATAATACCATATCTGCATTAAGTAACAACAAGTCGTCATAAATTAAGTTTTCGTATGAAAAAACTCGAGATCTATGACTAAAAATAATATGACCTAAATTCTATTGCATTACGTATTTAATAAGTATTTTATGACATGCATAGTATTAAACAGTTATTAATTTGTTGTATAACGTTAATCTGAAGTGCAAAAACCTTTTAAATATCATTATTTTATCTCGCCAAAGTACAAGAAATTACTAAGAAACTGCTCCATGACCAGTTTCCGATTTTGACATAAGAAATTGCGTTACTTGCCTGAAAAGCTGTCAAATCTGCTAGAGGATAGTAACTGGCAAGCTGTCAATTTTTTTGCCAAGCAGTTATCAACCGTATGTGTATGGAAATAAGGATGCACTAAATCCAAGATGAACCGGTTTCAAACGAAATTTTCAGTCGATTTCGAAATCGACTGGAAATTTCTTTTGAAACCGGAAAATTAGTCACATTTACGGAATAGCCATTCGGCTGGCTTATTCCCTAAAGATGACTGTGATTTCTTTTGCAATAGTTTCTGTCAAAAAGTAATTATTCCTGTCAAACAGATATAATTTCTGGTTTCTTAAGTAATAGTTACTGTCAAATAGTAATAGTTACTGTCAAAACACGCATTTTTGACATAACGCAATCAAATTACTCTCCTCAAATGTATGCTTCGTTCACACGTAATAAAATAATACAAAAAACACTAAATTTGTCTATTATTTTATTGTCTATCAGGAAATGAGACAAAAAAATTATTAAAAAAGCGTGCATGAGCAAAAGAAAAATAAATTGAACGTCAAAACGGGCGGCCAATTCTTTACATAATAAAGTACGTAGAAAATTGTTGCCCTTTTTGCTGCATTAATAAATTGAAAATAAAAATATTTATTTAGGTCCGAAAAACAAATAAAAAATCATTGTTAAATATTAATTAAGGTGACTTAATGTGTAATTAGCTAGTTCAGTTTTGTTGTTCGTGCAATTATTTATATTTTATCAGTAAGTACCAATTTCATTTCATTTTATGGTCTTACCCTTGTGAAATTATATTATACTTATCCATTATTCTAGAATTTTATATCATGTAGTTGACCTTATCTTTCAGTGGCAAATATACTTATGATATTAGAAGCTTTAGCGGAGCAGGAGCGTAGGGACAATGTCAGGGAGTGGTCTCGCCGAGTAAGAATGCTAAGATTAAGCATCCACCAATCCATTCAAGCCATCTCTCACGTTGCCTTCAGGGCACACTATTGCTTAACAAAGCCATTGTTTTGGGAGCTGTGTCATGAGCTTCGCCCGTTCCTGCCTGCACAACAATGAAGCTCTACAAAACCTCAGAGTGCAAGGTATGAAATACTAATTATTTATATTGCAGTTAACAAACTGTCATTGCAATTGACAATAATGGCTACTATACCTAGTTATAAAATTAATACCTACCTACGTAATTAGCTTACTAAAATTGTATTCATATTTCAGATACTAGCAGCATTATAATTTCAGCATCAAAAAAATTATGCCACTGGCTCATACCAAAAACCTATTGACATGAGTTTCATGCATGGGCAGAGCCAGCCGGCAGTATCAAGATCGATACGGGCAGTGACAGATGCATTAAATAAAGTCGAGGCATTCCGACAATTTGTATGATTCCCGGAAACTAATAAAAAAGAAAAAAGAAATAAAAAAGCATTTATTACCAACGAAAAGTACAGTTTTAGATTGTCCATTGGCCCCACACTAGACAAGCCTGTCCTGTGGGTGCCTATTACGATTACATCAGAAGATTTTTACAAGTGCTCGGTCGACATCATAAGGCAAAAAACAAAAAAAAAAAGTAACATACGAATTTGATAAAAAAAGACAAGTCAATAAGTATTGTGCCTAACTTAAACTAGCTTATGAGCTAAGAATATAAAATATTTAGAGATACAATATAGATACCTACATACAAAAAACCAGCTATGCTGATATATAAACCAACAAAGTATGATAATAATAATAATGTATTTAATTTTTGTTGTGGTGAGAAAATAAATATATTGTCTATTGTCTAATTAAATATATATAAAATTTAAATAATGTTAATAAATGTTTAAAATTATGTAGATTACCAGGACTTAGGTTAAATGTGTGAAAAGACTCTCACTCACTCTCTCAGAAAATAAAGGAAGAAAGAGAAGAACTAGACATGAAAGAATGCAAATAGTTACTGGGTTAGTTATTACTTAGTCGTAATAATTAATTAAATTATTGGTACAAAATGTTGTTACCTATGATAATTTATTTTTTGATTTGTTATTCAGCCCTAAGGTGTTAACTTTATTCCATTTTATGGTCTATATGAAGTGAAATCCTATAAGGTATGTTATCATTTTAAATAGAAATAGTTAGTTTTTAATTAATAAATAAATGTATCTTATTTTAATTTTTTCTGTTTATAATAAAAAAAGTTGAATCATATGAATTTGAAAATGAATTAATAATTTAAGATCTTTGGCTTTTGAGCAAGTTCCCCGTGGCTGACAAATGTGTATCTTTTGATGCCTTAATTTTTTACATTTTCCTTTTCTATTTGTACCTATGTAGGTATTTGTCTAATTTAGTTTAAAAAGTGTTATATTAATTTATTTCATTATTAGTAAAAAGTTTATAAATATTTTTGCTAGATCTACATTGTTTTTTAAATGAACCGTTAGCCAGTCAAGTACATTAGTTACTACTGTTCTAAATTTCTTATCATAATAATTAAGGACAACATTCATCCGTGGAGTTCAACGCTGAGCTATTTTCTAAGTTTCATCACAGCGTATGGTTAGACTGAAGCTTCATCCTATGCTCTTTAGCTGTTTGCAATCCATGCATTTTCATATTCTCTGTAAGAAGTAAATCAATATTTAAATATGTTTTTGGTTGTTTTATTATAATGATGTACTTACAAAACTTTTTAAAAGATATAAAGAAAATATTGACATATTAATACATTATTGGAATTGAAACTTACTGTATTAGATTATAGGAGAAGGTAATATAGGTGACTTCTTTGTAGAATTCATTGACAAATATTGCTACTTGTCTATTGCAGATTATATTGTCCAAGCCAACACTTTAATTGAATTTCTTAGTACCCTGAAATGAATACATTATTTCTTCTTAGAAGTACTTAGTTTAAAGTTAGCTAATTTTGTTATTGTTTGCTTCCTAATAGAATGACATAAGACTAGACAACTGTGCAGTGTTTTTCAGTGCCAAAAGTCGCTAGATACCATTACCCTGCACCCTATGAGCTTTTTTTAGGCAATCAACATTTATATTTTTAATTCTCACGTGTTTATTTCTCATTTTTATCATTCTTTACCATTTACATTACTTTTTTCTCGTTTCAATCACAACAATGACAAAAACTGCAGTCTGTTCAATAATAAAGAGTTAATTTTAGCTTAATTTTTAATTATATAATGTTGTGCTATGGTGCACCTCAAAAATCGTCAGAAAATTGGCTAGATTTCTTTGAACGCTAAAACGATTTTTTTGTTATTAGAGCATACTCAAAAGTCGACAGATCTGGCGACAAAGTCGCTTAATTGGCAGTCTATAAACATAAAACTCAAGCAAAAATAGCAGCCATAAAACTTTTCAACTAACCTTATCTTTCTTAGATGAAGTTTTCAAAATGGATTTCATTCCATGTAAAATATTGATAAGTCGCAGCCTGTGCGCAAGTTCAATGTATAGTGTCAGCATTGCACCAATCACTATTGTAATAATTTAGCGTATTCTCCTTTTGTTTTCCTGTTAAGTTAATTTGTTTATTTACTTTTCATTACTTTGTCTGTTTATGCCAAGCACTATACTGCACTGACAGTGTTGTGTGCACTGCACTGCTGCGTAAACCGACGTGACCGCCAATGCCGCCAATCGTAGCGCTCTTTTTCATTCGCGCGTAAGTCTAAACGATAATTGAAGCGCTATGATTGGCGATTACACTTTTGTTTGTTGTACGGACGCCACCATTAGCCGTTCGTTTCGCGCTATGGTCCAAGCGTCATGGTTGCGTTCCGTTTTTTATTTTTATTCAATTGTGAAATTATTTCTGTTTCATTTGTTTTTTATAGTTGATATTTATACTCAAATTTTAGATCTAACATTTTAATTTCTTGTTTTTAATGGTTTTTTATATCGATGGTATAAATCTGAAATTTTCTGGCAAATTTATTGTTTAGTATTTTAAGTTTTATTATTTACTTTTTTGTCAGAATAAATATGTTTCTTTCATTCTTTATGAAAACAAGATAATATTGATTGCATGATGCTGATTAAAAAATATTATGGAACAGGATTATGAATATTCTAGCTCATGTAAAACTGATCAAGCCATTTTGAAGGAGTTTGTAGTTTTCCAGAGAAAGAACATTTTCTACACAAGCTGCCAGCTGCCAGCCCAAACGATTGCATGCTATTAAGATTGAACGTGTTTTCTCAGTTTCACCACTAACCATAAACTACAATACATTGTTTAGTAAAAAAAAAACTGTATGTGTCTCTAACGTACTTATGGTAGTGTGTGTAAGCGCTGATCTACGCCAAATAATAAAAGTTTGAATAATTTTGTTGTCGGACTAAATTATAAATTCCACTTATATATAAACGTGTCCTGGGCCTTTGAAGCTTAGTGAGATTTGCTGATCTATTGAATTGTGAATTCGGGCGACTTAATAACCTTATTAAATACAAATTTGGTGTAAAAGTGTATCGTTGACCACATGTATGTTATTTTATTTCACACCAATTTGCTGATGTAGGTAAATATATGCGCATTTTTTATGTTTCAGATCTCAACAGAATATAATCAAGAAATATGTTAATTTGAGGGCCATCGTTATACTTCAGAACTTTATGTTTTCAAGTCAACAAAACAATAGAGGATAGGATAAAGAACAAATCGATTGACCTATCATAATATTAATAATGATTGAATTATTGGCTCATCATGTAATGATAAAAATAGTAAATTAATTGAAATTACTGGTTTTCTGTTTTATTGTAATTTTGCCTAAATAAAACTTAAAGAAACTTTAGTATTAAAGTAAGGTACAACCTACGTATTTAGGATTGTTATGTTATAACACAAGTTTAATTAAATAATACATAATATGTAATTTTATGTGTACCTAGAGTTCTCTATTTATTCATAGGTTAATAAAATGAGTACCTTCTATATATTTTAAAGAAGGTACTCATTTTATTGACCTATGAATAAATAGAGAACTCTACACATAAAATTATGGTACTATAATATATAATACCATATCTGCATTAACCCTTAATTTGACAATGTATTCCGTAACAACAAGTCGTCATAAATTAAGTTTTCGTATGAAAAAACTCAAGATCTATGACTGAAAATAATATGACCTAAATTCTATTGCATTACGTATTTAATAAGTATTTTATGACATGCATAGTATTAAACAGTTATTAATTTGTTGTATAACGTTAATCTGAAGTGCAAAAACCTTTTAAATATCATTATTTTATCTCGCCAAAGTACAAGAAATTACTAAGAAACTGCTCCATGACCAGTTTCCGATTTTGACATAAGAAATTGCGTTACTTGCCTAAAAAACTGTCAAATCTGCTAGAGGATAGTAACTGGCAAGCTGTCAATTTTTTTGCCAAGCAGTTATCAACCGTATGTGTATGGAAATAAGGATGCACTAAATCCGAGATGAACTGGTTTCAAACGAAATTTTCAGTCGATTTCGAAATCGACTGGAAATTTCTTTTGAAACCGGAAAATTAGTCACATTTACGGAATAGCCATGCGGATGGCAGACTGGCTATTGTACCTGCCTGCGACGCCAAGGTCGTGGGTTCGATTCCCACTTAAAACAAATCTGTGTGTGCATGAACATGGGGGTTTGTCTTAGTCTGGGTGTTTCTATGTATAATATGTATGTATTTACAAAAGAAAAGTATATATATGTATTAGTATCAGTTATTCTAGTACCCATAGTACAAGCTCTGCTTAGTTTGGGACTAGATCGCGTTGTGTGTGAGTTGTGAAATATTTATTTATTTATTTATTTATACACATGGTGTAAGAGTTCTTCTGAAATAGTGTAGTTTTTGGCATGGTGTCTAAAATTTGTCCGGATTTCTAGTATTTCTCGGCAAAATGTCTGAATGTTTTTTTAAATATTTTTTTAGTTTCGTTTAACAAAATTGCACAAATCTAGTATGTACACCGATGGAAGAGTCAATATTTCAAGTTTGGTAAAGACCGGCTAACAGGATTCGTGGGATCGTATTCCAACCATTACACGCATATGAAATTTGTGAGTAATTAAATGTAATGGCGATGGTAAAGACAAGTAGTGTTGTTTGATTTTTGTTCAAAGAAATTCGATAACAGCACGGCGTCTGGAATTGTGAGCGGCAGATGACGATAGACTTATCCGCTATCATAATATGGGCTTTCAAACATAACTGGAGAAATGTAGATAAATAACACCTCTGCACATCCATCTGGGTTATAAAGACGTGATGTTATGTTATATCAATAAAAGGTACCACAAACAAATGATTTTTTTTAAATACTATAATACTTACTGCCTCAATGGTCTAGTGGTTCGATTCCTGGATTTGTGAACTTTCCGTCAGGAAATTTACAATAGCAGCACGGAGTTGGAATTGTGCTCGGTGGATGGCGATAAGCTCACCCCTATCTCATGGGACCTAAACATAGTAGGTAAAGTGTGGGTGTAAGTTGTTCACCTGTGCCATGTTCACCCTTCTCAGTAATGTAGGCGTGATTTTATATATGTATATTTATAGTTCTATAAATTAACTTAAATCTAACGGTAATTAACGCGATCATGCATTATTTACCTTTTAGGCTTGACGTTTCGGCAGACAGATTACACTGACCGTGGTCGCAAGCAGACTTGTTCAAGCAGCGCGCCGCCGCCGTCTCCGTTCGTGAGGCCGATGATTTTCCGTCTACCCTCATTTCTTTACTTATTTCATTATAAAGTCCAGTACATTGACCGTGGATTATGCCGATTGCGAATCAAAGCGAGGTCGAACCTAAAAGGTAAATAATGCATGATCGCGTTAATTCCCGTTAGACTTTACTTAATCATGCAACGCGCCAGTTTAAAAGTTAATTTTGTGAAATTGGCACTAAATGAAGCAAAATACCACATCCATTCTAAATAGTTTTTCATTTCATAGCGAGATTGCGGTTCTTCACTGAAAGGTAAAAGGCATTTTGTTGATAATTACGTGTCTTTACGATTCATAGAAAAGACAATTGGTATTGACGGACGTACTAGAAGCTTACCTGGTGGTAAATAACAACCGCTAATAACTCCCAGTTGGCCCAGTTTCAAAAACTTTTGTTAGGTCCCTTGTAGCCTATTAATTTAGGACTTCGAAAGATTTAGTGTAAAAATTTGTATGGAAATTTATAAAATTAACTGGTATCTAACTAAAGTTAATTTTATTTTATTTATATAATTGTAAATAACTTATTATTAATATGATTGTAAATTTCACTTAATTCTAATAATATCAAATGTTTGAATCAAAATGTTAATTATAATCTTCCACCTTCTATAATGACATAGGAAACAGTGTCATGGGATTTCTTATCGATTACTTGCAAAGAAATACCCTCTTGGGAGGGGGAGATTTAACATATTTATTGATGGTAGAGCTTTCGTGAACGACATCAAAAAAAGGAAACACCAGCATTTCACCTTTTAGCTGCCATCAAATATTATTTGTAGGTATTAAGTATTATGTCAGCGCTATGCGCGAGCGATACCTGGCACCCCAGCAAAGTCTTGTTGACGGAACACACTGGGTTTTAGTCCGTGCAACTCGGACATAACCACTGACTCTGCCCGGATCAGTGGTATGCGTCAGGCATTGCCCAGTACATAAAAAAAAGGTATTTAGTACCTATTAAGTACCCATTTTGGTGGAGAGATTAAATTTAAATATAAGTTATATATGGGTATATATTAAAAAGTTAATCTTGTAGCATGGAATACGAATCAAAATCAATGTAAATATATCTTTATATTAAAGATCTCAAGGATAGATCGGTAGCCTCCAAAGGGAGGGTCCAATTTCCATCAAGTAAGTGCACTTGAGAAGTTATTTAAAGAGCTCCCTGAACTAAGGGTTCTTGTTATTTATTAATATTGAAACGAAGGAATATCATTCATCAAATATATTTCTGAGATATGATATCAAGAAACTTTCACATTGTAACTTTAATATTAGCTATAGAGATTTTGTAAATATTATGGTACTAAAAAAAAACTGTTTTGCTTTAAGATACATTTGTTCGATGAGAATAAAAAAAATTCGAAAGGTATAAGGTGCCTACGCCTCGGTATAAGAATGCAATTAAAAAAAATATGATAGAAACTCAAGTCAGGTACATGAAATTTAAATACAGTATCGTGTGTCGCGTGATTGTCTTTTGTTATTTCTAGGAAATAGATCGAGGCAGAATACTGGTATTTACTAGTGTTAAGCGCATGCGACCGAAACGAAGTCTAAACAGAAACAGCAGGTTAGCTTCCTTTTAAAAAGTTCTAACAACAGAAATAGCTCAAGATAAAGCATTTCCTTTAACTCGTAATAGATTCCAAGATGTTTATATCTTGGCGCTTAAAAATTCAGCAACGTTAATTGCCCAGTACTCGTAAATCACTCGTTGAACAGATGGCTACACATCAACCTGTACATAGCCAATATAAGATGGTCTCTCGTTGTACAGCCTTCCTGTTTAATGCAAGACCAGCTTATACTGGAAATGTTTAGCTTCATCGGTAACCGTGTGTACTTTCTTATATTTTCTATTTGTTTTGTATTCCCAAAGAGTTTTATCTACACCCATGCTATAAATCCTCTATAAACGTTCTTGAAACAGTTAGCTAATTGCCAACATTAAAACAGCCAGTGTCATAATAACCATTATAACACCCAAACGGGTGTTATAATGTTGTACTGAAATTCATTATGCAACTCCTTTTTTACTCATCGAACAGCCACATTCTCATGGCATCTTTATGAATTTCAAAAAAAGAACATGTCATGCACGCGCGTTTCACTACCACAGCCGTAATTTAAATACAAACTTATTAGAATTTTTGAATTGACGTCGTATCCCGCCATTTTTGTTCAATAATAGTATTGAAAAAATACTTTGTATTAATTGTACAATCCAAAATGTAAATAATTATTACAATAAATAATTATATTATTACCTATACATAGTTTTTTTGTATAAGATATTCACTAATTAAACTTGCCATGAATTTACATAGAGTTCTTACAACACTGTACCCTAATACCCTATGGTTTCAGAACATTTATAGAGGATTCATATCATGGGTGTAGATAAAGTCTTGTATGCAACTGTTATAATTAGGTATTAAAACACTCATGTGATACTATTATCACACTCGGTTTCGCCTCGTGTGCCCACACAAGTGTTTTAATAGCCCTCATTATAGAACAGTTGCATAAATAACTATTACGTGTTTGAAACAAGTGTTCTATTTATTAGTTGCTTTGTATAGTATTTGTATTTCTTGTAGTGTAGATAAAATTCTTATTTTGCATTAGATTGCATAAATAACTAAATAAATAATAGCAGCCCTGTATCTAATATATGTCCCACTGCTGGGCTTGGGCCTCTTCTCATGATGAGAAGGGCTAGGACATAGTCCACCTCGCTGGCCAAGTGCGGATTGCATAGTTAACCTTTTACTCTAGCACGGTCGAGATTTTATCCTTATAATATCTACAAGATGAAATTGTATTGATTTTAATTCGATTCTAAACAGTTTAATTAATCTAAGCCCCGGTTATTCAAATCATTGTAATTAGTATAATTTAGTATTATTTATGATTTATTTTTATATCATGTTTTGTAATGTTTTGACGTGTTCAAGCGCCTCCTGGGGCCTATGAAAATAAATGATTTGAATTTGAATTTGTATAACGTTATTGACTTTTCGTTCGATTGCCGGGTGAACAAGCATCAAGCATACTTCAGAAATATTTGAATCCAGTTTGTTTCTTTTAATAAATACAAAATTATTAGTTTTGTAAACTTGAAAGATCTTATATCTATTTTTGTATTTAGATCCAAAAATTACGCGCGATTTAATATGTTACAGTATACTCATATTGGCGTCAATAGATCATATCACCTCTTAATTCTTATAAACAGCCCTGATTTTGAAGATTTTGGGGGTTTTTTTTGCATTTTTTTATACACTTCAAAATTTGAAATCCCCTGGATGCTTGCCGAAATTCATCTTTGGAGCCTGAACATTACTTGTCATGAAAGCCCTCATTGTGATAAATCTAATAAGTCTCAACTCAATGGGTTTACGTGAACTAATATAGTTTGAATATTACTAATAATTTATAGCCCGCTTCAAAATATTTCTGATTTTAAAGAGTATAAAAAAACCCAACAAATGGAACAGAAATCATTAAATTGGAGCTGTTCTTGAGAATTTAGAACTTTAGTGCTACGATATGTGTTCATTGAAATGACTATAATAAAGTTACACTTCTAGTTGAATAAAACTTGCAAGATGCTCACTTTAACTTCATCATCCTTCAGCCTGTTGCTTTTACTAAACCAACCAAAAAAACATTTCTACAACAAATAAATTCAAGGCCGAAACGATTTTCACCTAATTACAAGATCATCTGGCTGAAAGGTTTAACACCCCTGGAGATAAAAGCAAGGGGTGTGCAACCTTCGGACCTTTTTGTAATAATCTGCAGAATCTCTTTTATAAATAGGTTATTATTGCCGTGAAAAAAATACTTTGGTTTGTAATTGTGTATATTTTGACTGGATGTTTTGACGAAGTCTTACCCAATAATGGCGAATCTTCACGGTTTCACCTCAACTTGATAGCTTATTGCAGATTTGGTTGAGATTAATGGCGGTTACATTTCAAATTTCCTTTTCTCAGAGCTCGTGGCAAAGTTGAATTGGACTTTACGAAAACCTCCTCAACAAAACATTTTAGTGTATATGTCGATATTATTTTACAAAATCCGTTATATTAACAACTTACTGATTTTAATTTAAATAAGAGTACTACTTGTTCTATTTTTAACTAAAACTCGCCAAAAAATGTCGAGATGAAAAATGACGATGTGAAAAATTCTAAAACGCCAAATTACTAAAATTATTTAAGCTTCTCATTATTTTACGCCTAAATCTATTGAAAACTTTGAAATTCATAAAATTAATAACCATTTCCCCAGATGAAAGGTAATGCGGCTAAAACAATTTAGACAATTAAACCATTAGCTGTAATGTGTCGGTCTAGTGGCGCCCTCTACGGCTCACTGACTGCCAAACGATCCACTCAACAGCCTTCACCGTACTACTGACGAAATTAAGGACCGAAATGTGGCCGGGTATTAGGCGAAATTCTCTTTTTTTACCATTATTCTACAGAGTTTATCTGATCAGAGTGAAATTTCGAAGCCGAAAAAAATACAGAATACACTACACAACCATAAACTTAAATAAAGCAATGTTTTCATTACGCATGATATTTAATATTACGCTAAGCTCTACGGGAGCAGTCTCGTAGAGTTGAGCGTAATGTTAAATGTTTAAAAAAAATATTGATATTTTTATTAAAAGTGACGTGAGTTTGTAACATTATTTAAATTATGAAATGCATACCGTCCTTGAAAATACCTAAAGTATAGGTGAAACCGCAGTCGACTAAATAGACCAACATTACGGGAGTAACACCCGTATTTCATAATTTGAAAAACATTTATTGACAGTTACTCTAACACAAAAATAATAATTAAAATCCAATCAGTAGTTTGCGAGATCAGCGCTAACAAATAGGTATATCAATATAAAGAATGCAGCCTATGTTACGCGCCTTATAGTCAGCAAACAGACAGACCGACAAACAGACAGACAGACAGACACACGGACGAACAGAGAGACAGACAACAATTTTTAAACTGTATTTTAGGCATTGGTATCGTGCAAATAACTCTATCAACTAAAATATATATATATACAGGGTGTATTTTTGAAACGGGGCAGTAAGGGCAAGTACCTTAACCGTTGCAGTTACAGCAAAACGTTCTTAAAAGACCTTCCCTAACTTTTTGGGACATTTTGAACTGCATTCACAGATTTTGTAAAAAACTTACAGTTAGCAAAAAAATGCAAAAAGTTCAAATTTTTTTTTTATGCCAATCGATTCTATTTCATGTGGGGATCAAAAAACTCTATGGGACCATTTTAGCTTTCAGTACTAGAAAAGACAGAAATCGCCAAAAACGTTTCCCATACATTTCGGCAACAGAAACGAATTTCTACGATGGTCTAACTTTTTGTTATGGCCTGGAAGTGGGTAGAATTGACTGTAAAGTAAATAAAAAGAATTTTTACCCTCAAATTTCGAATTTGATTCGAAAATCTGTGTGTTATACTTAGTTTCAGCTGAGAAACTTCGTATGAGTTATTAATTAAGGATTTTCGCTAAAATGTCTTCTAATCGTGAAAAAATTGCCTTATTAGAAGCGTATTTTGAAAGAACCCTGCAATTCCAGGTTTTTCAAAAGATTTGTAATAACCTTTCTTGTTGGCACATGCCGCAACGGATACTTATTGCGGTACCACACTAATGCAGCTCCCGCATTTCGATTATTGACAAAATACGCTTCTAATAAGTCAATTTTTTCACGATTAGAAGACATTTTAGCGAAAATCCTTAATTAATAACTCATACGAAGTTTCTCAGCTGAAACTAAGTATAACACACAGATTTTCGAATCAAATTCGAAATTTGAGGGTAAAAATTCTTTTTATTTACTTTACAGTCAATTCTACCCACTTCCAGGCCATAACAAAAAGTTAGACCATCGTAGAAATTCGTTTCTGTTGCCGAAATGTATGGGAAACGTTTTTGGCGATTTCTGTCTTTTCTAGTACTGAAAGCTAAAATGGTCCCATAGAGTTTTTTGATCCCCACATGAAATAGAATCGATTGGCATAAAAAAAAAAATTGAACTTTTTGCATTTTTTTTTGCTAACTGTAAGTTTTTTACAAAATCTGTGAATGCAGTTCAAAATGTCCCAAAAAGTTAGGGAAGGTCTTTTAAGAACGTTTTGCTGTAACTGCAACGGTTAAGGTACTTGCCCTTACTGCCCCGTTTCAAAAATACACCCTGTATATATATATATATATATTTATAATTTTTAAACTGTATTTTAGGCTTTGGTATCGTGCAAATAATTCTATCAATTAAAAAATGAAAATTTTGACATTCTTCTTCTTCGTCATGTCGATGGCTGAGTTAAATTTTGTTGGCCTAATAAGTGACCACTTTTATAGCGCTCTCATCGGCGTTCATGCATTTTGCCATTAAATACAGACATTTCAATTTATTTATTTATTTATATTAAGAGATAGATAGTAAATTATATTAGATGCTAAGGCGGTTCTTTAGTTCATTCATAAGCTACTATTAATCTTTTTTCTACATTCACTATTCCTAGATACTTCCAGTCCAAAACAAATTAAGTAACTTCAATTTGCAACTGTAAAATGCGCCATTGAGGTAAATTCGTCGACCGCGAAATTGAGTTTCTTAATACCTTCCCAAAACTTAGAAAATAAGAATAGTTTTTTAAGATTGTTTTGAAGTGTTATGACTAGGACCATCTTTCTTATTATATTATGCGATTTTGCCCATCTGATTTTAATAGCCAAATTCCATGCGATTATTCATGTCTGCACGACCGTATGGTGTAGTGGTTTAAACGGTCGCCTTGCCACTCTCCACTACATTGGTGTTGTGGGTTCCAGGCATTCCAACTTCGTGCTGCTATTGAGAATTTTGAGACGGATAATACTTGACTGACCCGGGAATCGAACCGGAGATATATATAAATAATAAATAAATAAATATCTCACAACTTCAACACAACATCTAGTCCCAAACTAAGCAGAACTTGTATTTTGGGTACTTGAATAACTGATATTAATACATATATACTTTTCTTTGGTAAACACATACTTATTATACATAGAAACACCCAGACTAAGACAAACCTCCATGTTCATGCACACAAAGATTTGTCTTAAGCGGGAATCGAACCATCGAAAAAAAACGACGAATATACTATAGATTTGTAAGTTAACCTTCCTAAAAGAAATGCAGTGAAATAGAAATAGGTTTTGATTTCATGAAAGTACTACAAAATAACATGGACCGGGGCTAGGAACCTCACTTGGAAAACCTTTCAGCGACAGGTGACAGTGCAAGGTACCACTAGTGTGACCACACTCTTTATCGTACCGTTTCGAGCATTCTGGTGAACAAAATACAAATTTAAAAATAATACTTTTATTATTATTGCGAGCCTATAGTGTCCCGCTGTAGGGCAAAGGCCTTCCCCTCCCTTTTTCCATTTATCTCTGTCTGTGGCTTGTACTCTCCAGTTAATCTGCCATGAATCCAATTCATCCCGCCATCTCCTTCTGGCTCTGCCACGTTGTCGTCTATCGTTGTTTGGGATACATTGTGTTGTAGTTTTGGCCCATAGCTCTTCTGGCATAAGGCATACGTGTCCAGCCCAGTTCCACTTAAGTTTCGCCGCCGTGTAGCCGACGTCTGCATTTTGGGTAGTGGATCGAATTTTTTGAATTTCGAATTCGATCTATTTTTTTTTTTTTTTTATGAGCCTATAGTGTCTCACTGCAGGGCAAAGGCCTTCCCACCCTTTTTCCACTTGTCTCTGTCTATTACTTATTTTTTTTGTTTATAAACATATTATTATATCTAAGCGGCCGTGGCCCAATGGATAAGGCATTGGTCTAACGATCGAAAGGTCGTGGGTGTGTTCGTGGTGGGTTTGAATCCTGGCCATTACACCACAGTCGTGAACTTCCCCCTAACACAGCTAGAGGCGGTTTACAAGGACTATTATGAAGCATATTTTTTTTAAAGAAAATTGTATATTTTGCCTTTCAAAAAATCACCGATAAATGCTTGATTTTGCTGAAAAAATAGAGCCAAGTAAGATAAGTGCGTGTCAAAACCCGCACATTCTGAGTTCCGTTCTAAATTAATTTGGTAAAGTTATAACGATGCCAAAACTGAGTTTATTGTAAACTTAAAAATACAAACGACATCATTTTGCAGTTCTGAAAGTAAATCGCTTAATTATTATAAAGGTAAATAAACATCGAGCATAAGTATTTATTTACCATTATAATAATTACGCAATTAAGACCAGTTGTCTAATTTTTTTTAAACTGAATGTCCTATTTTTAGCATAAACGATGGTCACACAAAACTTGACCGTAAAGAAGTTGGTAACAGAGCAAGTCCTTTAACTGCATTTATATTAAACGATTGTAAGTGCTCTCAACTTAAACACTAACTTATTCCAAGTTCGTTAAGTGAACTTACAAGTTGAATTAAAAGTGTATCAGCCGAAACAGATCTAAAATTACGTAGTGCATTGCGCACTTTTACCATAATGGTAGACGTTGTTCGATCATTCTTGCTTCTTCTTGACTTATGTAATTACGGAGTTTTTTTGTAATACGGTTACTTATTTACCTTCAAATAGTAACCCTGAAGTGAATCAGTAGTAAACGGCTTCATCACCATGTCATCTTATTTAAAACTTTTTGCACAACTTTTACGGAGGCGGAGTTAAAGCCAAAGTCATTCTCTACCAGTCAACCAAGTTCTCTAACGGTGGTGCAGAGATTTTACACGGTAAAATGTTTTTTTTTACATTTACTCCTAGTATTGTTAATACTGTGTCCGCAAAATTATAAACCACCTCATGTTTTTCTTCGTAATACATACTTGCCGCGTTCAACTCACGCTCAAGCCTCATTGAGACTGGTAAAAAAAATACCAACGCACTCAGCAATTTCAATAGCTTCAACGAATTTCAAACCAAAACAAATAATTTCCCATATTCCCAAGAATTGCTCTTACATTCCCAATTAGGCACTTCCCACCCCGGGCCATTTCCTACAGCGGAGCCTACATCCCCCGGATACAACTCAGGAACATCCTTGCGATTTCTGATTAAAATACATTTCGATTTCTCATAATTGCCTGCTTTATTTTGTTATTAATGTGCGGTTTCAATATCCGGAGCGATGAGGAGTTAATAAGATTGTTGTAAATTGCGAAATGTGGGATTTGCTGTTGTGTAGAGGATAATCTCATAGCATAATTGAAGCCGGCTAACGGCCGTGTTTTATTTATTTTATTTTATTTAAACTTTTGCACATTTATAAGTACACAGGTGGACCTAATGCCTAGTGGCATTCTCTAACAGTCAACCTCGGGTGGTGTAGAGAAAAGCAAGGGTAGGTGCAATATGAGCAAAGAACTGAAGTGTTTATAGTGTTGATGTGAATAAGTATAATAATAATATAAGTATATTTGGGTGAAACGAGTTCTTTGAAGAGCACACTTGGCCGTCAGTCTGTACATGTTCTAAATCTGAGTACTGCGACTGTAGTCCTTGGCACAACGAACATAATAATATTATCGGCTTCACGAACGGAGACGGCTTGCGACCACGGCCAGTGTAATCTGTCTGCCGAAACGTCAATCCTAAAAGATAATTAATGCATTATCGCGTTAATTACCGTTAGATTTTACTTGCTCTTTTGTCATGAAAATAACCTGTTCCCCAGTCTATTTTGGTAGCACACAACGAAACATAATACGTTTGATTAACAATATGCATTTGTAAATGAAACGTAATATCGGATTTCACATAATTTTGGTCGCAAATGAATTGAGTAATTAATTTTATTTATTCAACTGGTTTCGTAATAATATATGTTGGTAGTATAATGGACATAAATTCATGCGTTTTACAAATATAACTTCATTTATTTGCAGTATGTGTTGTTTACAATTAGTTCTTGAATATAAGTTGGTAATTTTGTTTCAAACACTTAGATAATTAGCTTAACATGCAAATATTGTCAATGCTATGTACTACAGTTAATATATAATATCCATTGCAATAATAAATATAAACGGCAATTCAAATAAATTCAATCATCATCATAATTATTGTTCAGAAATTCGTAGATATAGAAAAAATGTTTTTTCCAGTAACCAAAAGCATTCAGTTTGGCAGATTTTAAATGGACTTGGTAATTTGTTTAATCACTACATAGTATAAAACAAAGTCGCCTTTTCTGTCCCTATGTGCGCTTAAATCTTTAAAACTACGCAACGGATTTTGATGCGGTTTTTTTTAATGAATAGAGTGATTCAAGAGGAAGGTTTTTATGTATCACTACATAGTATAAAACAAAGTCGCCTTTTCTGTCCCTATATCCCTTTGTGCGCTTAAATCTTTAAAACTACGCAACGGATTTTGATGCGGTTTTTTTTAAGGAATAGAGTGATTCAAGAGGAAGGTTTTTATGTATCACTACATAGTATAAAACAAAGTCACCTTTTCTGTCCCTATATCCCTATGTGCGCTTAAATCTTTAAAACTACGCAACGGATTTTGATGCGGTTTTTTTTAATGAATAGAATGTTTTAAGAGGAAGGTTTTTATGTATAATACATGCATATTATAGTACAGAAAAGCCGAGAAATTTAAAGATTTGTAATGTGATGTCGTAACAAACATATTTTTCTGCGCTTACATTGCAAACGCTGGCTAAACCTTACAAGATAGATCAAATTTATGTACTACGTAATTGTATATCTTGAAAAGATAAATAAAAAAATCCGCAACAGCATATGTTTATCTCCTAAAGATAACCCACAGTAACCATTTTTATCTTTTACATATTACAAAAAAAATATGGGTTATTTACCAGGCTATTTTAAACGATACAGTATCATTACTTATCCAATTAAATACATTAGATACGTTGTGCATTTCATGTAGATCAAAATTGCCCTTTACAGCATGTGATTTAAATGAATATTTTCGAAGATATTACAGATTTAAAAATTGCGGGACGTAGAGTTTGCGGCGGTATCGGCCGGTCGGGGCGGCGCAGGAGCGAGCCTGTTCAGAGGGACAGAGAATCGTCAATAGAGCGTGAGGCTCGACTCAGTCAGCTTCGGGATAAAAATAGAGCTGAGAAATGTAAAAAGTAAATAAGTAAAAATGTTGTGTATGAATATTCCAAAGATAGCAGGAAATCTTCATGGTATAGGGAAAGGGGAATTGTTTTACTCCTAATTTAACGCGTGCGGGCCACGGGTAGTAATGAATAAATCAAAACTACTGGATCGATTTTAATCATTTTTTCAGTGAGTGACAAAGGCTATAATATAATATTATTATATACCCGTGCGAATCCGGAGCGGGCCGCTGTGTTTATATACAACGTTCACAGTTTTTCTGTAGTGTATTTAGTATCAGCATTGTACCCGTGCGAAACCGGGGCGGGTCGCTAGTATTCTTATATTTTGCAATTTTTATTTTAATAATTAAGTTCTTATTAAGCCAGGTAATAGCTGGGAAATATTTCACTTGCTTTTGTAAATAGATGTTAGTAGTAGTGGATTAACGTGACGTCACGAGAATACGTAACATATAGTTTTTATTTAGGGTCCTGCAAATAAGCGACCGTAGCTGATTGATTCAAGCGGCGCGGCGGCGCGGCGGCCCTGTGTGCAAAAGGTCGCAGGTTCAAAATTCTGCCGGTCCCATAATATTTTCAACTGTTTTTAGTATAACTTGGAGGCACCCCCCACATGGTCGGTTTATCAGTGTTTAAAAAAAATACACCACTTGTCCATCATTCTCATAAATTAGTCCAGTTTCACAGATCAGACCAAATTAACTAAAATAAACAGTGAAATAAATTAATTATACCGTTCATAATTAGTGACCCAAGCACACAAATGTTAATTATACAGCTAAAGTAAATACTGGATTAACGAATAATATCTGTTACATCTATTCTAATGGAATATACTTAGTTGACAATTTTGTTTGTTTGAACGCGCTAATCCTATAATTAAATAAATATCTCACAACTTATTTTTTTATTTACTTACTTATACACAAAGCCATCTAGTCCCAAACTAAGCAGAGCTTGTACTATGGGTAATAGAATAACTGATACTAATACATATATTATACTTTTCTTTTGTAAATACATACTTATTATACATAGGAACACCCAGACTAATACAAACCCCTATGTTCATGCACACAAAGATTTGTCTTAAAAAGCGTCGTTTGTCACCATGAACTACTAGACCGAAGAAACTAACTTAACATCACGCTAAGACTAATATATTATGTAGAAGCGGGGCAGCAATCAACTATCTAACAAAAACAAGGATTTTTTTGCTATTTGTGAGCTTAAACATTACGCTAAACGCGACGGGAGCGGTGCAGTTAATAAAAGCACGAGTCAAATCGTGGTCAGTATTAGAAATTAACTTATTAAAAATTACATTATATTTTTTTTTTACAATTATTTTTTTATTATATTATTATTTTATATTATATTTATATTTATTATTTTATTTTATTATTTTAGTAATTTATTAGAAATTAAATTATTATATTTAAAATTATTAGAAATTCCACGCAGACGAAGTTGCGGGCAACAGCTAGTGTTTTTTTACTATAAGTTCGTAAGTATTTAATTGTTGTGTTGTATTTACATATTGAATTCACATTTTGTAGTAAAATCAAATAATTGTGCTGTTACATAGAGCAAGCTGAATTCATTATCTGCTTAGTAACAACAAACAATAACATTACGGCAATATTACACAGAACGGTGTGTCAGAGGTGAGGTGAGGTGAACTGACACTGTAATATCATGTCACAAAACACGACTGTCCACTGTCACCCAAAATACAAGCTTTCGCTTAGTTAAGGAAACAGTAGCAGTACCTCAAATACAAATACATTTACATGTGTCTTAATTTTAACTTATTTTGTGAACCTATACATATATTATATATTATTTTATTGTATATTATGTATTATTTGTGTTCATAAAGACTTTTTTTTTATATAACACACACTTAGTCACAAGTTTAGCTTCCATGGTATAGAGGATGAGACTATCGCTATCCACCGGACTCAATTTCAACTCCGTGCTCCTATTGAGAATTTCCTGACGGAAAGAACCCAAATGTTTCTTTCTTTCTTTAAATAACACTTTTGCAAGACCCGGGAACCGACCCGAGGCTTTTCGGATCGTAAATACATAAATTATACAGCTAGACCAACGGAAGAAGTTTATTCTAAACCAATATTATAACTTGTGAATGTTATACTAAGAAACAGTTGAAAAAGATATGGGACCGGCAGGATTTGAACCTGCGACCTACTGCACACCGGGCAGCCGCTTTTTTGTATCCTACTTAAGATAGGAACAAATGGATGAATGTGAAGTCACGAAATGACGTATCATACAGTTGAGAAATTTAGGGTTCTGGTAGGAGGCGATCGTAGCTGGATGGCTAAAGCGGCTGCCCGGTGTGCAGTAAGGTCGCAGGTTCAAATCCTGCCGGTCCCATAGCTAAATGCTATAAAAATAATCAATTAGAAGTTGGGAATGTTAATTCACAATTTATAATATTGATTTTTGTTGTATTTTATTATCATAAAATTTAAAAAAGTAATAAAATCGTTTTTTTAAAGAGCTCATCGGCAGCCATTTGCAATTATGATGAAAATAAATATATTGACGGTTTCTGCGGTGGTGTACCGAAATTAATTACACTATGAATATGTATTCTCTGAAATGGTGCAAGGAATAAATGCAGAGCGATGAGGAAAAGAAAAAATACTCAATACTCAATTATTTATTGCATTCCACAATGTTTTGTTAGGTGGTAAACATAATTACATAGAATCAATTATGGACCCTGTCAGACACAGCAAAAGTGTAGGAAAGAGAATGAAGAGCGCTTAATTTATTTTAAAACTAATAGGTTTAAATATATTTGTTTCAACTAGCATGGATAGTAACTTGCATTTTTATACTTTCAAAACATTCATAATTGTGCAGGTGTGATATGATAAAAGCACTTTTCAAGTAACCAAGACTTAAGTTTTCTTTTAAAAATATGTAAAGGTAATTCTCTTAATGTTTGTGGAATGTGGTTAAAAATTTTTATTGACATGCTGTTAAGATGTTTTCCTTCCAGATTACATACGCTTATTTCCTCTTTAATGTGAAAAAAAAGAAAAGAACTTGATCTTTAATATTTTAAATCATTTCCAAAACTATAGACCAAGCTATAGACGGCAGCGGGTAGCCGCTGCCGTCTATAGCTTAATCACATTCAGTACTTAATACGAATATTGATGTAATAACCAATAGAGTGTTGGCCTGACACGACAAAACGCGTGTTTCGTGGCCCACACCGGCTTACTGAGCTTAACGCCTTTAAAAAGTATAATTTTAATGTTTAAATTAATATTTCAAACGCAGAGAAATAATTATGGTTCAGTTTAATACGAATTGGTTAAACTTTAATGACATTGACAACGACCGGATGGCGGAGTGGGTAGTGTACCTGCCTGCGACGCCGAGGTCGCGGGTTCGATTCCCGCTTAAGACAAATCTTTGTGTGCATAAACATGGAGGTTTGTCTTGGTCTGGGTGTTTCTATGTATAGGTATTAAGTATGTATTTACAAAAGAAAAGTATATAATTATGTATTTGTATCAGTTATTTTAGTACCCATAGTACAAGCTCAGCTTAGTTTAAGACATGATGGCGTTGTGCGTGAGTTGTGAAATATTTATTATTTATTTATTAACTTAATAGGTTTTTTTTATCGACAAATTACGCGTGTAGCAACTAGCACATGAGGCATAATTGTAGTACTCAAATGACACGTTGCATTGAATCTACAATCCGCTTTTGAGAATATTTATGAGCTGTGCATCTACAGCTACATACACACTGCCATCGGGTGGAAACCCTTGTTAGTAATATAAATACATAAGTAACATTTAAAAATAGTATAAAACCGGCCAAGTGCGTGTTGGGCCACGCGCAATAGGGTTCCGTAGCTAGTCGTAACAACATGTTTGGACTTAAAAGTGATTTATTATTGTTTAGTTTTAGGAAATCATTAGCAAATAGCCAAAATACCAACATTTTTTCGCCAGCAAAATTAACTTTGTTTTTCATAGTGTTTTATGGAATTTGTATCAATAACAAAGTTATAATTTGAAAAAGTGCTATATCTCAAAAACTGCCGACTGTATCTCATTCAAAACAATTTTGGTTGAAAGTTTCTATTAAGATCTATAATATATATTTTTTTTAGATTTTTCATTCCTGTGGTTTAAAAGTTAGAGGGGGGGGGACACTCATTTTAGCACTTTGAAAGTGTCTATCTTTGGAACGATTGATATTGAAAAATAATGGTTCTAGAAACGTCAATTTAATTTTCAAAGACCTATCTATAGACCCCACACGTATAGGTAGAATGAAAAAAAATATAATTGTTTCAGTTCAATGTATGGGGAGCCCCCCTCTAATATTAATATTATTATTTTTTTGTGTAAAAATCGTAAAGCGGTTAACAGAATACATCTACCTACTTAGTTTCAACTTAGTTTTGTGACATACGGACGGACGGACAGACAGACAGACATGACAAATTTATAAGGGTTCCGTTTTTTGCCATTCGGCTACGGAACCCTAAAAAGGACCCTTTTTCAGTAGGACTTATATGATACTGAGCTTAAATAAAAATAAAAATAAGAAAAGAGAAAAGTTTGTTACCTTCGCAATTAGTATTCGCTGTCGCTCGGTTTAACATTAATCAGAGGTAATTTCACGGGCCGTTGTTGTGAACAACCGGAATGTTTTTATAAGTTGTTTGTTTAATTTGCTTTTTAAACTTTTGTGACGGAGAAAACACGACAGGTTTCATTTAAATACGGTCGGGCCTTCAGCTTTTTTATATAAAAGCTTAAGTTTAAGTTAATAACGATCCAATAAATGGTCAAAATAACTACAGGGCCCAGCACACACAAATTAATGTGACAGCAGTGTTCAATTTAAAAAAATACATATTTCCAATATTTGAAAAAAATAAACAATTTTAATTCAAAAATGTATTTCACCCAAAATTACGTTTTCACAGTGGTAAAAAATTTAAGCGAACAAATCCGAAACTTGTTTGAATTTATGATTAAAAATGAAAATTGAAAACTTGTTCTCCCCAAAAAAAAATGGAACTTCATCGACTGAATGTATTCATTTTTCTTCGTTCATATAGTGCCGCATTGTAATTGGAAATACTGTAATTCAATTGTATAATTGGTTCGTATGATAACTGTTTGCTTTTCATAAAATCTTTGCACACTTTGCTATCGGATTGCTTTTAATATTTGAGTAGGCGTTGCTATTTTTCGCATTGCGTGAAATCTTTTGTCTACTTCGCTATTATAGTTTTATTTTTTATAATTGGCCTGTGATTTTTGGTAAAAATAGCAGATACATTTGCACATTTGAGCCCTAAGATATAAATAAAGACTCTTTTTAAAGACATTGCACAGAGAAATCCCAAACAACATTTACCTGGTAGTTTATTCAAGCCACATCACAAGCATATCACTTGCTACGCTTTAATTAATAGGCGCTCACCTTTAATTTAACAATGTTTTTTTATTTATTTACTACGCCTGCAGCGCACGGACGTGTAGTCCACCTGATGATACGTGAAGTACAGCCCATGGAACTTAACAATCCACAATATTTATTAGTATTTATAGTATTTATATAGTATTTGTAATATTATATGTAAATGTATTTAATAATAATATGTATTACATTTATTTAATTCTATATATATAATTAAATATAATAAGTCTATGTATATAGTAATTTTATATAATTATATTCATTCATTATAAATCTTCCTATAATCCTTTATAAAGATAAAGTCCTAATCTAATTATTAAACGTAATATGCACCTACCACTTTTTAACTCTGCATCACCCTAGGTTGACTGTTAGACAATGCCTTTGGCATTAAGTCCGCCTTGTACATTTTTGTTGTGCTAAAGTTAAATAAATAATTAAATAAAATAATAGCAGATTGCAGATGCGTTGCTGTCACACTTCACATGCCAGTGATTTCAATGCCTGATCTTACCACCATACCGGTTTATGTGAGACGGTAGTGCTGTCGCCCTCGAGCTCGTTAACAAACGCTCTACCACCAGTGAAATTACTTCTTCTTTTACGCTACTTAAGAGCCATTGCGTAGTGTTGACCAGTCTCCGGTGACTGGTGAATAAGTGCTTGCTACGGGAGCGTTGCAGCAAAATATACTCATAGAAATATCAGGCGCTTAGTTCCTGATTCCTGTATCATGTGCCTGATATTAATAAAAGAATATTTTGCCGACGCTCGCCCCAATTGATCAAAGAACGGCCATTTTCAGGTGGATTGTGTATAGGATGAGCGCCAGAAAAATCCTCGCGTGCCCCTTGAAGTCCTAGCAATACGAGGCGACTTTTTGATGTGCAAGGAGTCGCGTTTATAAGCTAACCTGTGCCATGCCTCGATCCCATGGCATCGATCCTCCTGAGGTGGGCCCACTTTCGGGCATAGCGGTGGTAGTCGCTTATGACGTATTTACGGTTCCGGTGGCCACCACCACGAGGCTCGATGGCACACAGCGGTGTATTAGTGGTTTAGGCCCACATTACTACACCGTACCCCCTAACAATGTGGTATAGGGAAAAGTACTTTCATCACCAAACAAAAAAAGAAAGAAAACCGTGGATTGTGTAAGTTCAAGGACTGTAGTTGCAACTTACTATCAAGTGTTCACGCTTCATATAAAGATGTATAAAATTATGTAGGTGATGTATGCCCATAGAAATCTTAATAATAAGGCAATAGAAATGTCAAAGACGCGTGACCTTGTCGCCGCGCATCTGTCTAGTCGAACACAAGTGCGAGTTGAGGAATTGTCGTATTAATGTCATCGCAAAAAGAATAATTTTGTTTGCAGGAATACAAGCGCATTTGTCTAATCGAGAACAAGTGCGAGTTGAGGAATTGTCGTCTTAATGTCATCGCCAAAAAGAGTAATTTTGTTTGCAGGAATACAAAAAGTGGTATTTGAAAACCGGCGACATGCGTCCCAGTGTTAAAAGATAGTCGACAGCATTTCTATTGACTAGTTATTAAGATTTCTATGTGTATGCCTCTAATCCTCCAATATTCTAATTACAATACTTTACCGAAATTACTTCCATCAGCGAAGAGGGCAAAAAAAATTAAGTAATACATGTAATAGTGTTTCGTGTTATCTCCTTTCAGGGCCATTTAATAGCCCGTTAACGCCCGTGGGTAATTAACCAGCCCTTGTTATTTGAGTGGAAAGATAAGTAAGTGATTTAATATGTTTTTCCTCCACGCTTGGCGTAAAAAGCGGTGGTACTTTGACCTTTCATGTGTCTACGAATCGTTTAAAACCTTTAACTAGATCGGAACGAGGAAAGGAGAATTTAAATATAATGTAATAATGTAAAATAAAAAATACAAAAATGTATAAATAAAACAACGGTTTAGTAACTGTTTTATTGTAGAAATATTAAATTTACTTAACAGCAAGCTAAATATTGTACTCATAGGTTTATTTAACAAAATGCGATTTTTTTATATGTTAATACTGACAAAAGACATTTTTTTTAAATATTTGCCTACAGCTATACTTACCTAATTTATCAGTCGAAAATACTAATTAATTTAATTTATAATCTCAAATCAACTTAAAATAGAAATATAATGTCTTAATATTTTATTTGGTTAACAATAAAAGAGTCTTAAAAATAACATACCCTAATACAATACAATGATGACACAAAATCATAAGAAGGTCATACCTGTTTGCATTCTTAGTATCTTGCCTGCCTGCAGGACGAATACTATAACTATATTTCAACTTTAGGTACTAGACATATTTAACTATAGATAAAATATACAACAATATAAAACAAATGAAAAAAAAATAAAGTGTTTGTTTTTAATGTCAAATAACAATGTTTTTTTTAAGCTGGTATAATTATTTGGACGATGCCTTTGCTTAAAATACAGTTTGTTTCTTTTTGTATGTTTATCTGTCAGTCTGTCTGTCTGTTTGTATTGCCTAATCTTCTAAACAGCAGAACCAATTTCAATAAAATTTTAGATGAAGGTAACTGACTAGAAGGCGCGTAACATAAGCTACTTTTTATCAATGTACCTGTCACGCAGACGAAACCGGGGTAGAAAGTTAGTTTGTTTGTTTGTAAGCGCTAACCACGGGCATTACTGATCGGATTTTAACAATTCTTTTTGTGTTTAATAGTTTAACAATCCATTTATATCTTTTGATTTTTAACATTACGCTGAACTCTACGGCAGCGGGGCAGTAACGCTTAACGCAAGTCAAAACGCGGCAGCAGCTACTACTTATTATAACTAACTCCACGTGGACGAAGTCGTGGGTAAAAGCTAGTCTATCATAGAAATCCTAAACAATCGAATCATAAATTAAAAAAAAAAACAAATTTCTATGCAATGGAAATTGCCCGTTAGATATTAACCGACTTCAAAAAAGGAGGAGGTACTCAATATTTTACCTGATAAGGATGAGACCAGACGACAAGAATACTCTTTCAGACAAAAAAAAATACTGAATATATTTTTTTTTCGTGTTTGTCCGCCTTTTTCTCGCCGTCTACACTGATTTGAGAAATTCTTTTTGATGATAGGATCCTAGAGAAATCAAGGGCAACTCTCAAATTTAAAAGGCTTCTATATTGTTTGTCGGATATTCTGTTTCTTAATAGAGATGTTTATGAAAGATTGTCTATTTAATAACTTTGACTCAGTCAGTGTGACCCAACTTGGCGGGATTACATTCCTTCTTAGGCCAACGAGAAAGAGGAGCATCGCGAATTCACACATTCATATTCTGTAGTACTCGGCTGAGCACTACCAGCGTGAAGAACGGGCGAGTGTCCTTTTAAACGCAACGAAGTACTCGGAGTGCAATGTCTTTTCCCGAGTACTCCGTACGTGTGTATGCAATTAGCCGGGTCCACACCGACCGAAAATGGTTCGCGAGCCACGTTGCGACTTTTCGTTCGAGAGCCGTGGCAACGTGTGTGGTTGCTTTGCACGGGCCACGTCCACACCAGCCGTGGCTTTAACTCACGATGCCTTGCGAGCCGTGCTTGGTTGGTCACGACGACGTGGCAATTGGCTGCCACCACTCCCGAGCAAAAAGTCTGAGTGAGGCTCGCGAGCCATGCTCGGTCGGTGTGGGCCCAGCTATTGATGAATAATTACGATGTTTAAGTGGTTTTTCTGTTTCTCAACTTTTATTTCTCTAGAGGTATGGAACCCAGAAAGTACGTCTGAATACAATTAGTTGGTTTTTTTAATCATTTACATAATTCATGACGTTAATTTATTTTTAATAGACCAACATAATGTTCCACAACAGGTACAGTTTTAATTTTGTCAGCAACAGGTACGCAATAAAGTTACATAATTTTCCATGTGTTCTTTTAACTTGCTTTTCTTGACTGCCTCGATAGTCTAGTGGTTAGCGTATGCGCCTCTCAATGCGAGGTCTCGTGTTCGATTCCCGGGTCGGTCAAAGTGTTATTTGTGAACTTTCCGTTAAGAAATTCTCAATGGTAGCACGGAGTAGGAAGTGTGCCCGGTGGAAGGCGATGACTCACCCCCTATCATATGGGACCTAAACAAAACATGTGAAATGTTATTTATCTTTGCTACACCCTTATGGCTAAAAAGGCGGGATGTTATATTGTTGTATTACTGGCACATAGGTAAGGCATAACATCGTTGTTCCGTAGATGTAGCGTCGCATCTACAATCGCTCTGGTTTGCTATAGACCATCAGGTGGGTGTAGGGTTCCCATGACGCGTATGATGACAAGTATGTCGTTGAAGGAGGCGAGAAGAGCAGACACGAAGCAGGCAGCCCAACTGTGGTACGAATCAATCGTTGATCGTATAATCTGGTAAAAAGCTTGGTTTTCGCTGCTGGGACAATCAAGTTGAATTATCAGTTATTTCTTCATGTGTTCTAAAACTTTTTCTTACGAGTACCCGTCAAGTATATTCTTTCTCGCAGCTTCAAGGAAGTGCTGAAAGAAAATTCAATTTGAATTAAGCTCGCCTTTGTACATGGTAAATGTTCTTATATTATAAGTTCTAATTTTATTGTGTACAATAAATAAATAAACTCCGGATCCCGGCAATCCCTGCCATCTGGCAATCCTAGGTGGGATGATACACGATGGTTGCATACGTCGCTCGCGTAGTAAAATATGCGATTTAACCCATAATATTAGTTCCAGAAGCAATGCCACCTCAAATGCATGAAGATTTAAATGACTTCAAGGAACCAAATAAGAAACCTACACAACAGAATGAGAAATGGGAACTTGTCTGGCCGGCCGTGATAACGCTCGCAACAATACACATCTGGGGATTCTATGGCTTATATATATTTTTATTCAAGGCCAAATGGCTAACTGTGTTCTTTGGTAAGTATTTTGCCCATTATCACAATACAATACAATACTTTTAGTCGCTTAAACACACAATACTGATGCTGCGATTAAATGACAATAGTTAAATCGTCAAAGCTATAAGAAAATGTGTAGATGTGATTCTTAATTATTAGTTGAACAAACATCCAAAAGTTCTACTAATACAGTTCACGAGGCTATGGTATCACATAAATGTTCTAAATATATCTATAGTAACGAATCGACCAAACGTGGTGCAGAAGAACGCCGAGGCTACGATAAGAACGATAAGACCGTCATTAGAACGGTATTATAAGCAGCTATAGCCGAGTGGGAGACCGTAGGACTGCTAAGTCAAAGGTCTCAGGTTCGAACACACGGCACACACCTCTATCAATAAATCGTTAAGATTCGTCTTTTTGAAGATATGTGTGTATTTGTCATATAAATTATCGCTCGCTAACGGTGAAGGAAAACATCGTGAGGAAACCTGCATACCTGAGAGTACCTAAAAGAGCTCGACGGTATGTAAAGTCTACCAATTCGCAGTTGTCCAGCGTAGTGGACTATGGCCTAACCCTTCTCAGCACGAGAAGTGGCCCGAGCCCAGCAGTGGGATATGTATTAGATACAGGGCTGCAGTTATTAGATCGGTATAATAATATGACGACTAAGGCATTGTAGAACCAAGTCCAATTCCAGATTTCTTATACCCGATTCTAGAACGGCACCAGAACCACATAACAAATTGTAAATAATAGATAATTTTGATAGGATAAAGTATAATTATTAGATATAACGGGATATTTACCATGTATATTTGTTTTATCGAGATATTTCGACTGTTCGAGATGACATCAGGAGTGTCGCGTGTCGTGATCGAGATTGT
Source organism: Hypena proboscidalis (assembly GCA_905147285.1). Classification (NCBI taxonomy): domain Eukaryota; kingdom Metazoa; phylum Arthropoda; class Insecta; order Lepidoptera; family Erebidae; genus Hypena; species Hypena proboscidalis. Next base: position 7,569 of record LR990150.1, on the reverse strand, counting down.
ACGAGTGCTGACAATAATAATAGTGCCCCGTCGCGTAGTAAAAGAGTGCGAAAGAGGGTAAATCGGTTCGTCTGCCAATATAACTGTTTTCACATTACCCGCAATGACTATAGTGTTTACGTTTTAGTTTTATCGTAAACAAAGAGATTGCAACATCTTTGAAATATCGAAATACGTCGCTACAACAAATATACACGGTAAATATCCCGTTATATTTAATAATTAGTTAGAAAATAACCATGTTTAGTCTCAAAACTTATATAGGATAAAGTATTATAACAAAGAATATGAAATACTCAATTCATTGGGTGCATGCCCTAATGACGACGTATCATGATGTGATCAGGTCACGAGGTCAGATCGTATCAGATCACGATTTCGCGATATACAGTGTTTTTTTTTTCATTTTCAGTTTATTTTCTTCACTACTGCTCGGGCCTTGGCATAACCGCAGGTGCACATAGACTATGGGCACACAAATCGTACAAGGCAAAACTACCTCTCAAAATAATTCTTATGATTTTTAATACAATGGCTATCCAAGTAAGTAAATGGATAAGTTTCAAGATTAAGTAAGTTTTCTGTCTCACAATCGGGAGGATGTGGGTTTGCGTTTAAAGCTTAGCTGGATATGGTTAACGAGAATACTAGTAATTTGTATTTGCAAATATTTTCATAGTTAAAAAAGTTAAAAAACGACAACGGCATAAACAATGACTATGACAGTAACGACAATGACAATTACAGTGACAGTGATAATGACAATGACCATGACAATGACGATAATGGTAGAAACGAAATATGACAATGACAGTAACTGTAGCAACAATGAGAATGATAATAACTGTGACGATGGTAATAACAATAATACCAGAAAAGAATTGCTGTAAAGCCGACTCAATGCAGTCTTGTCTGTCCCATCCCTAGAATGTTATTTAAGCCGAGGAACAGATAGTTTTAACTTACACCACCACAGCTGAGGCTGGGCAGCTCTACCTCCGCGCCTACGCGGTGTAAATACCTGTCTAGGGGAGGGCACACAATACTACGTTGAGTCAATTCTACAGTCTACCGGAATTTGTTCGTTCGTGTCTGTCATCATCACTATCATCAGTGAGAACTGGCACTGTAATTGTCGTCACTGTCATTGTCAATGTCGTTACTGTCACTGTTATTGTCATTAATTTATTTATCTGAATATGAAAAAAAAATGTGCCAACAGGTCTTTTTATTAGCTGATTACGATTTGCTGACAAATTATTATTTTCCTGGAACATCTATTAGTTTGCTGATTAATCAATTATTTTGTTAACAAATCTTCAATTTTGTTGATAAAGCTATAATAACAAAAATATATATATCTTTTAATAATGCGCGTCAAACGCAGTATATTAATTCATTCTAATTTGCAATTGACGAATACCGACGCGTTCAAAAACAAATCAATAATTTTCAGTGGTCAGTAATAAACTGGGTGCGCGACCATCGCATGCATCACAAGTATTCAGACACAGACGCAGATCCTCACAACATAAACCGGGGATTTGTCTTCGCCCACGGAGGATGGTTGATGCTCCGGAAACACCCTGATATCAAAGCCAAGGGCCACACCATTGACATAAGTGACGTAACTAGCGATCCCGTTTTGAGGTTTCAAAAGAGGTTGGTACTTTACCTTTATTGAAATTGATTTCATTGTTGCATCTGTTGCTGCCTCAGAGTAAGATTCTAGATTCATGGTTGCTGCTGTTTATTGGTATCTTTAAAAGATACCCTTAAAAATTCTCTGAACTAAATGAATTTGATCAGTACTGATAAATATGATGAATCTTGAGATGCTAGGAAAGTTGCAATAAACAGTGTGTGAAGAGTCCATGTGTACTGTCAAGAGTAGAACATTGGTGTATGAAATTTAATATGTTTGGTATTGAAGTAAAACATTCGAAAGTCTTAAAAATAAAAAATGGCCACCCTATATTATTCAAAGTGGACTCAATTATTTAAATGAGCATAAAAAGCATTAATAAAAGTATAAAAAAATAACCAGGATTAAAAAAAGGTAATGAAATAAACGAGAATCAGATTCTTAAATTTAAATTTATTTCATTTTATTATTTAAGAATTATTTAAAACGAAAAAAGTATGCATATTTATTGATTAATTATTTGAATTAGATTTACTCATTACTATGCAATTTATGCAATCCCTAAATGTGGTCGCATAAAATTACGTATGTTTAATTCCTGTGCGGATATGTGTTGTTCTGGAATTTACCTTTATACATTTTTAGTCTGAAATGTTGCTTGGTGAAAATACGATTTACCTAGATGAAAATACGATTCTGCCATACCCTTCCGAGTAATATATTTGCTTCGTGCGTGACAGTTGCGCCGCCACTGTATGGCTAAAACTGGCAACTATAGTGGCTCGGACGCCTCAACAGGCAGAAAACAAGACAATAAATATAAGTAATAATAATAATAATAATTTTTTTGTAAAAAAATAAACGGTGGAAATAAACACTGATTATATTTAGCTACTGTAGTTTTAATACATCTTATGTTAAATACAAAGAAAATTGCATTGTTTTGAACTAATTTTGTTTAATTCTTTTCAGATATTACGGCATACTGGTGTTAGCATGCTTTCTCATACCTTCATACATTTCCACATTATGGGGAGAACCTTTTTTCTACGGCCTTGCCACCTGTGGGTTTTATCGATTAATAAGAATTGGGCACGCCACAAGTTCTGTAAACTCAATAGCACACATGTGGGGTGATAAGCCTTACAATAAGAACATAAAACCTGTACAAAACAAGTTCGCATCATTTTTTCTGCTCGGCGAAGGACATCACAACTTTCATCACAGTTTCCCTGGGGACTATAAAACAGCTGAATTTAGCGGCATATTGTTTAATATAACGTCAGTACTCATTGAGTTAATGGAAAAGATTGGATGGGCGTATGACTTGAAGACTGTTTCGCCTGATGTCGTCAGGAAATATGTGGAAAGGACTGGTGACGGCTCTCACAATGTCTGGGGACATGACAAGACTGATACAAATGGCCTAGAAGAAAAATATAGAGCACACTTTGCTTGCAACGCTAAGAATGGAAATGAAATTTAATGTATTGCAATATCAATTATTAGTTATATTGTAGTAATTTGCTATTCTTATTACATTATATTGTTACTTGTAAGTGAGGACCTGAATAAGCGGCAAGTTTCATTATAATAAATTTATGTTAATATCAATTGTTACTGCTATTGGTCTTCCATTAAATAAATAAAATGGAATATCACTCTTATTGCAGTTTTAGTAACTACTAGCTTTTATTTTTATTTTGTTCGAATAAAGACTCAAGCAATAAATCCAAAAAAATCTTAGGGGCCGTTTAAATATTACGTAAGCAGATTTATTACAATTATTTACCCCCCCATCCCCCTTGTCAGCAAAAGTAAGCAAAGCTTTTACCCCCTCCCCCCATGCTTACGTAAACATTTATCGGATTTCGAATCAACGGTAACACAAATGTTAAGTTGCTTTGCTATGCTTACATCACGTACGTCTACTCGCTATAGTATCCAAACAAAACAATACACTGACGAGAAGAAATTTAGACAAGTGAACAGCGCGCGGTAATTCCCCGAATCGGTTCTAAAGCGAGTGCCTAAACGTAGGCGTGCTTGAATCCCCAAAAATGCGTTTCGTTTTCAAGCATAGACAATGTGAGGGTTGCCATTCGTGTAAAAAAGTAAATAACTACCGATGACGTAAACATCATCTAGACTCCCCTACCCCCCATGTCATCCAAAATAAGCAAAACAAAGACCCCCCCACCCCCCCATAGTGCTTACGTAATACTTGAACGGCCCCTTATTTGAATCCTTCTTTGCACTTTTGCAGGGTTAGTATAACGAGCAGGCAATAGATTTTTGTTTGTATGTTTGTTTGTTTACTTGAATAAGCTAATCTCAGGAACTATTGGTCCGATTTGAAAAATATTTCAGTGTTTGATAGCCTATTTATCGAAGAAGGCTATAAGCTATATGTCATCACGCTAAGACCAAAAAGAGCGGAGCACCAATGAAGAATGTTTCACAATCAGGAGTTTTTTCCTATTGAGAGCTTCCGCTGCGTGCGTTGCGTAAACGGTTAAAGTTTGGCAAAAATCATGTATGATAATTAATAAAAAAAATATAAAAAAATAAAATAAAATGCATTTATTTCAGACTTTAAATTGTCCATATAATGTTAGTAACAAAGGTCTTAAATAGCTATGTTAGTATTGTAGCATTCACGCATAATATAATCACATTCAATAATTCAAATAAATATAAATAAATTAAACAGAACTTTGTGTTATTTTGTCACATGGAGCTTTATAAACCTCCCCAGTATTTCAGACTCTGGCCTTTCAGATATGGTTTTCAGAATTCTGTTGGCACTCCCCCGGATCCTACGCATCAGAGACCCTACTTTTTTGCGCATTATGGCATAAAAGTCATCGACTCTTGCGTCAGCAAACATGCCTGAAGCGCTGCAGAAGCGTGGGAGCCCCACCAGAATTCTGAAAGCATTGTTGTATTGTACGCGAAGAGCGTTGTAGGCCCGCTGCGTGTAGTTGGTCCATAGAGCGCTGGTGTAAAAGCTTTGACAGTAGGCCCTGAACAATGTCAATTTTACTTCTACTGTACATCTTGCAAATCTATGCACCAACATATTAGCACGCACCGACAACGCCCTTCGCTCCCGCTCGATATCTGTGTCGTCATTTAAGGTCTCGGTCACTATGTGTCCCAGGTATTTGAATTTAGAGACACGTTGAAGAGGAACACCGTTTAAAAATACTGGGGGAACATGTTCTGGTGACTTGATCTTACCCCTGAAAATCATAAATTCACTTTTCTTCTCATTGTACTTCAGACCGTGTTCCAACGCATATGACTCACAGATACTGAGCAGTTTCCTCAACCCACTGAGCGATGGACTCAATAATGCCATGTCATCAGTGAAGCTGATGTTATTGACGCAGACGTCACCCATATGACATCCGACATGACAATTACTGAGACCCCCGATCAGCTGGTTAACATAGAAATTGAAAAGTCTCGGAGAAGACACGCCTCCCTGTCTGACACCACATTCGAGAGTATACTCATCAGAAAACACATTCCCCCACTTCACGTAATTTTTCTGATGGTTGTACCAGTAAGACAGGATGTTAATAAGTTCAGAAGGAGCCCCTTGTTCTCCAAGTTTTGTCCAGAGCCTGTTGTAATCCACCAAATCGAAGGCCTTCGACAAGTCCAGGAAGCAAGCATAGATAGGTGTTTTTCTATTAACATAATAGTTCACGGTATTTTTTAATGTCAAGATAGCACATTCAGTTGACAGGTTCTCACGAAAACCAAACTGCGCATTGTGAAGCTGAATATACTTGCTAAGCTGTGCGTCCAGAAGACTGTCGAAGACTCTCGCGATCACAGTCGCAAGAGATATCGGCCTATAGTTATTTTTCTCCGTGACGTCACCAGTTACATTTTTTGGAATAGGTACAACAATTGTTTCTGTTAGCTTCGTTGGAAGGTAAGAGTGCCGAATACAAAAGGTGAAAAACATGGACAGGACTCTACAAAGATGCCAGCCACCGTGCTGCAGATGCTCTATACTAAGTCCATCATTGCCTGGAGACTTTCCTCTCACCATTTTTTTGATAACGCTTTCCACGTCTTTGCCGGAAAAGCGTATCAAGTTTTCCAGCATGGAAATATTAGCAGCGGGTGCAGCACCGGATGATTTTATCAGTGGAGCTACTCTAAAGTGGTCCTTAAATAAGTTAGCTATACCCTGAGCATCGCTACATCCCTCAACACAAGCAGGCAGGCTCACTTTACCCTTCATGTTTTTTGTACCCTTCCAGAATGCCCGAAAATTTTTGCCGGATACATGTTCTGCTAAGATGTCCATCTTAAGCTGTTCTTCGTGGTTTTGACAAAACTTTAGCCTAGATTTAAAAACTTTACGGGTAAAGTACATGTTTTCATACAAAGGCCCATTTACAGGTTTACCCCCCGACACAAACTTTCGATACGCCTGCCTAGCTTCAAAGTGAGCTGCCCTTACATGCTTGTTCCATCCTACCACACTCTTACCCTTTCTAGGTTTTTTAACAGGTTTGCTTTGTTTGGAAGCAAAACATAATATTTTAACAATATCCTCATATAACTGGTCGATAACAGATCTGTGTTTTAAATTATTGAACATATTATCAGCACAGGAACTAAGTTCTAAAGGGAAATGAATGTCTTTTAATTTACTATTACAGATGTCTAAATATTTTACAATTTCTTCCTGTGATCTTTCTCCCCAAATAATGTTATTACAATAATAGTTGTCAACAGTATATTTCATTCTAATTACGTCAAAGTCATATTCTATAATTAAAGGCAAGTGGTCCGACCAATACACTCCAAAGTCAACTTTTACACTAACGATCGTTTTCCAAGCAGATTCAGTAACTAAACAATGGTCTAACCAACGTTTACATCCATGAGCCTCACTAAGGAATGTATATGTATCGGACGACAAGCCCAGCTTATCTATGTCCGCACATAACCATTTGTTATCCGTACAAAAATTCAGTAATTCGTCACAAAAAGCAGCAGATGGGTGCGCATTAAAATCGCCTAAGATATAGACCGATTCTATGTTATTATTGTGAACTATGGCACTAACCTCGCCCATGCAGTTCGTAAACACTGGCAGATTGTCCGGCTGGTCCGTTGGCATGTAAACACAGATAAACAATACCTCCCTCTGGTTGCCCGTATACGCTTTGATTGCCGCGATTCGATCACTTCCACAGTTTACGAATGAAACATTGGTAAACACACTTTTTCGCCACAAGATTGCTACACCACCGAATGGTCGGCCCCATCTCACACCGGCCGATAAGTCCATGGCAGATTTCCCGGTGAAACTAAAATCGCCATCGATGCTGTCAAGGAAGGGTAGATCCTGCGGGACCAGCCACGTTTCCTGGAGAAAAATCACATCTGCCACCCTGCATAGCGATCTAACACACTCCACACTACGTTTAACATTTTTACAGTTAAAGCTTACGAGCCTCATTTTATTATTTTTATTGAGTTGGTCCATTTATATATTGTTTGTCAAGCCCACTTCTCACATTCACAAATCGGCGAAATTTAATTCCGTCAGGCCACATATTGTCATCCAAAAACAGGTGTAACTTGGATTTCGAGACATACAACTTAAAGGAATTATAACCCTTATCGTATTTTATTCTTATCTTAGTTAGGCTAACTTTCTCGTGTGTTTTTGTGTGTATATAATTCACTATGTCCGACTCCACTGTATCCTTATGAACGTTAGAAATAAACACGGGTTCTTTAATCTCAGCCGCCTTGAAGTTATTCAAAGGTTCAGCGGAAGCTTTGCCAAATTGACTAACGAACCGATTTCGAAGACGCTTTCTCTGTACTAGCGTCCAACTTTCATTCGGTTTATCCTCCTTAAAATTACCATTTGCCCTTACAAT